>CM063169.1:44045000-49045000 GCA_031835075.1 Saguinus oedipus
TGTTCTATGGATTTCCATTAGGTGTAGATGGTTGATAGTGCTGTTTAATTATTTTTGATCTGAAAAGCTATTACATTGGTTATTTAAGTAGATTATTCAAATCTCCAAATATTACTTTTAAAATCCCTGTCTCAGCTCTGTCAGTTTTTGTTTCTTGTATTCAAGAGATATGTTGTCAGTTGCATGTAGATTTATGATTATTATATCTTTATAATTACTTTTTGTCACCTTGAAATGCCCCTCTTTAACTTTAATAACAATTGTTTATTTTAACCTCTATTTTGTCTCATTTTAGTATAGCCAGTCTGGCTTTACTATGGTGGTTGCTGTTGGCATGCTTACAGCTTTTTCTTTTCAATTTTTTTAAATCTAAAATATATCTTGTGGCCAGGTGTAATAACTCAAGCTTGTAATTCCAGCAATTTGAGAGGCCGCAGTGGGAATATAATTTGAGCCCAGGAGTTCAAGACCAGCCTGGGCAACACAGCAAAAACCCATCTTTAAAAATAAACAAATAAATACAATAAAAAGAAAAAATAAATAAAGTATATTTTCTCTGCCAGGGTATAGTGGGAACATGTTTTATTTTTAATCTAATGTAAAAATCTCTGCATTTGACTCAATTATTTTATCAATTCACATTTAATGTTATTATTAATCTGATTTGATTCATATCTTCCATTCCCTTTCTACCTAATATATATCTTTATATATTTTTGTACTTTTGTTCTTCCTTTAGAGACTTATTGTATTAAATGTGTATTTTCTGGAATAATATTTTAATGCTTTTTAGTTATGGTTTTAAATTATTTTATTAATTATTTGAATTATTCCTAGGACTTACAATATAATCTCAAATTATCCAAAACTTACAGATTTATACTAACATAATTCCAATAAAATGTATGCATTTTACTCCTTTATAGCATTATTCTCTCCAAACTTATGCTATTAATCATTACACATATTAAGTGTATACATGTTAAAAATTCTATAATCTATTTTTATATTTATTACTTTAATATTTGTATTTTTAAAAAGCTAAAAAAAGATTAAGTATATATTCATAGAGTTTGTTGTATCAACCTTTTTCATTACAATTTCTGTTTCTCTTTTTTTCCTCTGATATACTCAAGTTACATATTGGTGCAATTTCCTTACATTAATAGCTTTGTTCAAACCAACATTTTTTGCTTGTATTGATAAATGTGTTACATTTCCATGTATAATATTCTGAGAAAAATATTATATACATTGCTTATGCAATTGCCTCTTAAACAAGAATAAAAATGATAAAACATGTAATTATATTCTCTTTTGTAATTATATAATTTTCTTTATTGGTATTTTTTATTTTTGTGTGTACTTGAATGACTATCTGGTTTTACTTGCTTTTAGCTTAAAGAATTTCCTTTAGTATTCCTTGTAGAGCAGGTCTGCTGGCAGCACATTATTTAGGCTTCTTTTTTGGTCTGGAAATGTTTTTATTTTGTCTTTGTGTTGGAAAGTTAGAGTTGCTAGATACAGAATGCATGACTGACAGGTGATTTTTTTTTTCCTTTTTTTACTGTTATCTCAATGACTATGCCATCCTTATGATTTTAGGTCTCCATTGTTTATCTGATGAAAAGTTAGCCATTAATCTTTTGGGATTTACTTGTAGGTATTAGCTACAGTTTTTCTCTGGCTGCTTCAACATTTTTTGTTTTACCTTGCTTTTTTACATTTGGTTGTGCTTTTTTAAATTTTGGATAGGTTTGGTTGTGATTTCTTTGCATATATTCTATTTGGAATTCATTGAGTTCTTGGTTATATAAAAGTTTTTTTTTCCATCAGTTTGGCAAATTTTTAGCACATATTTCTTCAAATATTTTGACCTTTTTCTTTATCTTCTCTTTTAGTTATTCTTGTTAAATATATGTAGGCATGCTTACTGGTGTTTCATACTTCTCCAAGGATCTTTTATTTTTCATTGTTTTTTCTCTCTGTTTTTCAGTCTGCATAATATCAATTGAAGTAAGTTCAAGTCTTACTGATTCCTGTTTCTCCCCTCTGAAATATAACGTGAGTCTTTCTAGCGAAATTTTTACTGTGGTAATTGTACTTTTTAACACCAGAATTTTCATTAGGCTTTAAATTATAATTTCCATATTCTAATGATATTCTTCCTTTGATGAAACATTATTACTATAACTTTCTTAATAATTTGGGCATGATGTTCTGTAGTTATGTGAACATATTTATACAATTACAGTAATATAATAACTCCTTTAAAAACTTTCTCTGCCAACTCCAATATCTGAGCCCCTCCAAAACATTTCTAATGACTTTCTTTATTTTTTCTTTTCATCAAAGTTTATTTTCTCATTGTTGTTCTTGTTGTTTTTGAATGCCTCATAATTTTTGTTCAAAACTAGACATCTTAGACAATTTTTGCAGCATCTCAAGATATTTATACCTTAATCAGTATGCTAATGTTTACCAAGAAATTTAGTTATTTAGTGACTTGGCCAAAGTAACTATTTAAGTCTTTTATGATAATTACCTAGGCATCACCTCTGGGTCAACATAAGCCTTGAATTTGATAATAGTTATGCTTCAGCTCTGATGTCTATTTCAGTTGCTCCCTTACCATTGAATGTTTGTGTGTGTATGTGTGCGCGCACACACACATGCATGGTCATGTTTGTGGCTTACATGCTGCCATCACAGTTCAAGTTTATGTTTTTCCCTGTTTAACCAGGAACTAGTGGTTTAGATTTTCTCTTTCTAATTATTCCCAGGAGGACACAGCTTTGAGTATACACATATACTCTCGGACATGCAAGAATTAATGTGATTTTACTTTTAAGTCTGGCTTCTAAGAAATTACTCCTGGGTCAGAGTAGCTTAATTTCAGCCAGTTGGGTCACAGATTTAACTTAATCCTCTAGTTTCAATGAGGATTTCACTCTTTATTTATTGACCTACATGAATTGTAGGGAAAGTTTTCAAGTGTTCTCATGACCTGTTCTGGTTATTCCTGAGTGAACACTGCTTAGTGTTTGTATAAAACATTCCTGATCATAGAGGGTGATTGTGATTTCAAGATTACTCTTATCTATCCCTTTTCCTGGTTCTTCTTGTTAAATTTCATATGGCTTTGCCTCTTCATCCGTAGCTATACTATCGATTGCAATCTTTATCTTCATGGTTTTGAACAATGCCTTTGAAAGAAGGGGACTCCTTCCCCTTTGTTAAGAAGGGGCCAAGCTCTATTAATTGGCCCTGGTGGAATAGTTCCCAGTTTTCTTGGCTTATTCCTCCTGGCTTGGAATCTCCACTATACACACCAGCTGGGGTGTGAGTGTTCCTATACCCCTGTGTTTCTGGCCTACAGCATCTGGAGTAGAACTTATGCCCAACAAGTGAGGACTAAGTAGAGGAAGGTAACCCTAATAATCTCAGCTATGTCTTCCCAGAATAGAATGGTCATGCAAGGCCAGGAGAAATGGAAAACACCAGCACTCTGCTCTCCCTGAGATAAGATTGTAACTCCATTCTGGAGTTAGAGAAAGAATAAGCCTTCCCTTCTTGATTACATCCATCTGAAGTAGGAGGTCAGGAATAGTTTCCATAAACTGAACCAGTTTATCTGGAGGAAAGTAGATTTTCTTGAAAGAATATTTCCCCGTTTGTTGTATATCTCTAAGCAATTTTTGAGGGACTGTAAATGCTTGTTTTACATATATATATATACACACATACACACACATATACGTTGGTTGCGGAGAGTCATGTATGCATGTTTGTTTTACATATGTATGTTTGCTTATTTGTTGGGAAGAGGCTGTCATACTTTTCACTATGCCATTCTAGAAGTCAGTCATATAACATGCTTGTCTGTTTGTGACAGCTGACTGGAGTTTATATCCTAGTGTTCTCATTAAAATGTTCAATGGCTCAAAGACAACTGATTCTAAAAAATGCAAAGAGATCCTGAGAAAACACTGTCTCGCAACTAGATCCATAACAACACGACTCTGGGTGGTAAGGGTGGGAAAAGAGTGGATGAGTGGGTCATAAACATATTGTATAAAGGAAAGCAATTAAAATATACTGCTAAAAGAATCCAAAACAAAACAAAAAAAAACATAAAAAGGAAGTGGAGGAAATAATACTTACAATTACTATCTTAAAATCTACTTTACCGATAATTGAAATCATTTATAATTCAAAAATTTTAAATAAAATTTTTAGTAAATATTCCCATTTAATACAAGTATGCCTGTTAGAACAGTTGTCAATATCTTTTGTGGGCTGTTAAGCCATTTATAAAATTCTGGGGAATCATGTTTTAAATAGTGAATTATCCTGAGTTTTAAAAATGTATTTCCCATGGCTTAAGAGACATATAAACTACCTCTGGCCTTACTCTCTGTGCATAATATTAAACACTGGTTAAGAATATTCCTCAGTTGATAGTTTGTTCTTCCTGAAATATTGCCTCTAGAGAAATTCCTAATGACAACCACTCCTCTAAGCACTTTATTACAACTGCTTATCAATTAATTAATGAACAGAGGAATATCTTTAATGAAGCTTCTCACCTTTTTGGGAAGGCCAAATTAAAATCAGAAATCCCCTCTAGTGTGAAATAACAATTTTCCACTTTAAACTAAATGATGTTATCAAAACCAAAGCACCAATTGGTGGGTTTCCATTTATTGGAACATTTTTCAGTGTTCACTATTTTCAAAAAGTATGAAACCATATGTGTGTGTGTGAGTGTGTGCTTATGTGAGTATGTGTGTGTCTATACGTATGTGTACACATACACATATAAGTGTGTATATATATGTATAGACCAATTATATATATATATGTATACAATCACATACACATATATGTGTTTGTGTACATATATGTATATATGTATACATATGTGTGTGTATATATACATATATCTGTGTATATATGTATATAAGATGACATAAAAATTGTAAAATCACCAAGGAATTTTTGTTCTAATATAGAATCATATTTCTAATAGAATGTACCATTTTCTGGCTTTCTTTCAAAATAGTTCCGATTATTATATCAACAATTTATATTGTCTACCGGGAATATTAATCAGTCCATTTATTTAATCAATATAAATTATCGATAATTTAGATTCAAAAGCACCCCTTAACCATGTGCAATAACATTTTAAAAAATGTATACATTTAATAGACACCTATTTGTATTATTAATATTCCTTTTTCACAGATGAACTGTGAACAGAGAGAGGGTCGCTCCTAACTAGGATTCAAAAAACAAAGTTTATAGATCATGTCATTACAGAAGGAAGGGACCTATTAGATCAGTAAGTCTAGGCTGCCTGCTTTTGTGGAATATAGTCCCCAAATAGAGGACAAAGCATTTGATCTTAGCCAAAAGGCCATGAACAAAAGCTATTTTAATTTATTGCAATTAAAATGAATGGGATTCAATCTAACACATTTATGAGGATGCGATAACTATCGAATCACATTCATTTCAGTGGGGTGTGTTAGTCATCCAATTCTATTCATTTCCATGGGGATCCATTATTTATCAAATCACATTTATTTAAATGGGGATTCATTAGCTAAAAAATCTAATTAGTTTCCATGTGCATGCATTAGCTATCATGTCATCCTTCCTTTCAAAGACAATTCTCTAGTTATCAAATCCCATGCACTTATGTTTGGATTGGATTCTACAGTTTGAAAAAGCTGTTACTCTTAATTAAATGGTGGCAATAAACTGTTATTGTTATTATACTGTTGAATATTTAAGAGTATTTTCTAAATATCCAAAGACATAGTCACCCTAATTTTCAATAGCTAAATGAAATGTTTTTTTAAACAATAAAACATTTAATTTAGCAGGTGTCCAAAAGACAGGTATAATTTTAATAAAGGCGTGGTATTACCTTTTCAGCTCAGGGTATATCTTTTTGTTTTCCTGAAATCTAACCATTAAGTGAATTTTTCAAGTTCAGAGAGATTTTCAAAATGAAGGAAAAATGTCAGCCTGCTAAGACACCATATGATTAAGTCCTTAGATTTATGAGTTATGGACACTAAACTCATGCAATAGTGTATGTGTCATTCGAATTTTAATTTGATGGATTCTGTTATTATTTATTGGCCACGATTTCACTTTCTCATTTTTTTCAAATTCATGCTTTGGGGAAACTTCTTATGTCAGGTTTCCTTGTACCAAGTTAAAAAAAAATCACAGGCTATTACCCACTGTTGAGATAGACGAAGCAACAAATGAAGTTACTTTAGACCAACATATACATCTTTCTCAAATTATCCTGATAAATGTCCAAAACGCGCAGACAACTATAGCTTTCATTGGCCTTAAAGTAAATTATCCTGGAAGTAATAAAATAATTTAAGTCACTTTAGTTTATAAAAAGTACATAAACTTAGTATAGTTTGAAAATACTATAAGTAATATCTTCAGCTTGTGTTACTTCAAGAAACCCCTTGGATTATTATGTGTTTACAATTTTCAGGTGCTTATTCAATTACTTAGCTCTTTTTCATTTGCGCAACCATATTTCACTAATTGGAGAACTGTAAACACTTTATTTCATTTACTTTAAATTTAGCAATGCCAGTTTTTCATAAAACCAGTTTTTTTGGGAAAAAACATGAAAGACGTAAGAATTTTCTGTAGTTCATTCTTCATATAAGCATAAGCAATTAAAATTTTGAATGCCAGCTACTAATCATTTTAGATTCATTTTCAAATTCAATCTCTTTATAGTTAAAATTTATGTAATTCTGTGTATTTATTTAATATTAGTTTAATATTATAATTTTGTATTAACCATATTTTAAAAATAAAAAATGAAATGAAAAATTAAATATAAATTTATATTGACATGTTGAAAAGTCAGAATATATAGAATTGAATTTCACTAGTGCCGTTTATAATCTCTGAGATTTTGGCAACATCCTTTGCTAGAGTTTCTATTTCTTCATCTGTAAAATGAATTAAATCAAAGCTACTTTTGAGATTGTTGGAAGAATTATATGTTACAATCCTTGTAAATTGCTTTTGGGGCTCAGAAAATGATACCCCAAAGTATGGTACATTGGCACGCTGAGCATTTTTAATTAAAGGCAATTGAAAGGCCTTAGAAGATTTTTCAGAGTCAAGGTTTCTCTGAACTTCTTTTCTTTTTCTTCTTCCAAACTCAGAGAAGGACTCTCTCTAACGTTCCCTTTTCTGACTGAGGAGAGTTCTTTCAAAAGGAATGCAATTGTCTTGAGTTCCATTACTAGGAATCTCATCCAAAAAAAAAAAAAAAAGTGAAGATTAATCACAAGAGGAAAGATTAAAAGTCACCATTATTCTCAGATAAACCATTACCTATTCTTCAAGAGGCTACCCCAAAACAATTTTATTAGCTGAGGAAATTGGTGTGCATAATACAACAACCTTTGCTCATCGTGTAGTTTGCCCCCATTTCCTCCTCTAACTTATCACTACCTCCACCAAATCCTCAAGCTTCTATTCCTTTATGATATATAATCAACAATCTGGCCCTTCCTTTGAGTGACGCACTCTGTAAGGCTCCTCTGCACATGTGTGTAACTGAAAGAGGCTTTTCTTCTTTTCTTTTTGCTCTTAATCTGTTCATTGTCAGTTTATTTCAGCAGACTCAATTATTGAAACTGCAGAAGGAATATTTATACCTCCCTTCACTGCTTACTGTAGTGCTTGTATGCATGCCCCCATAATACCTGTATAAATCTGTAGCACCTATAAGAATATGGTATGTGCTTAGTATGTTAGCTATTTTATTTCTAGTAAGTTTTTAAAAGATAAGAAATTCAATTAATAATCAACCACAAACCAGGGAAGATATTTTTTCTTTTTTTCTTATGTAAAATGGATAGGAACAGCCATATTTTAAAATTTAATACTACTATAATTCAGCAATATCAGTCATTTTGGCAAGATTACCAATGTTTTATATATTCACTTATGTATGTAAAATGTTTATTTGGTTTTGTTTGTTTGTTTTGAGACTGCGTCTTACTCTATCCACCAGGCTGGAGTGCAGTGTGCGATCATGGTTCACTGAAACCTCTGCCTCCCAGGTTCGAGCCATTCTCCTGCCTCAGTCTCTCAATCACCTGGGATTACAGGTGCCTGCCCAGCTAATTTTTGTAATTTTAGTAGAAACAGGGTTTCACCATGTTGACCAGGTTGGTCTCGAACTCCTGACCTTAGGTGATCTGCCTGCCTTGGCCTCCCAAAGTACTGGGATTACAAGCGTGAGCCACTGTGCCCAGCTGTAAAATGTCTATTTGTAACTGAAGCTAATAAAAACAATCCCAGGCTTAACAATGAACTACATTCTACAGTTGTTTTGAAACTTAAACATTTTCTTCTCATATTATTCAAATTGTAATCTTCATCTCAGTAGAACATGGCATGGATGGGAGGATATTGAATGACTGTGGAAAACAAGTAGATTACCATGCAAATGATATCCAAGGGATCCTATGTTTTCTCCCTCTTTGTGAGTAAACATGGAGGTGGTAAAAAGTGTTAATAAACTAACCAAAGTCTTGAATTGGGGTAAAATGTCTCTTTATTCAACACTAGAGTGAAATGATCAGTGCTTTGCTCTAAGGAAGTTAAATACTACCATGTTTCCTGATGGCCTAATTGTCCATGTACGGTCAACCAGTGGTTTTAAAGAGCATCTTCCACTAAATCTCATACGCCACATTTATCCTTACCACCTATCTTTTAAATTTGTTACCTAAATGTTATGCTGAAAAGAAACAGAGAAAAGAGATGAGATTTTGAAAAACTGTTTCAAGTACCCAAATATCAAAGGAGAAGTTTAAAGTATTGAATCTAATGTAGATTATCAACTTCATCAGATTTGGTCGTCCTCCTCCTTCCCACGCCTATGATGTATAAGATTAATTATGGAAAAATACAGAAGCTTTATTGTCTTTGAACATCATGGCACTGTATAATTGATCTTAATCTTAAAATATTTATTTAACTTATTATATATCCTACACACTGGTTTGGCAAACTTGCATTCCAGATATCATGAGCTTTTAAGGTTACACACTTTAAACTCATGTCCCACTGTAATAAATGGTGGGAGTTGAATATTTTGTTAGATTTTTTTCTCCATCTATTTCTAGGAATCCTCAAATGGGAGTCTGAAATTGCAGATTTACCCACAATGTAACTTGTCTCATCACTATGTTTCATAAAAATCAGCTATTTTATTTCCTGCTTGCAATTTGCTCACTTATATTTAATATTAAATATTCAATACATAAAATTTAAAAATATTCAATGAAGATTCAATGCCAAAAGGGCCACAGATCACACTGATAGTCTTAACATTTCTCTTAGCGTAACTGACAGCCAATAGGTTTCTCCCTCACAGAGACCTATATGGCTTTTACTTCCTTGTAGAGTTTACTTCAAAAAGCTTTCAATTGTGACTTTTTTTCTCTTCTCTTTTCAGATGTAAATCTTCTTCCAGATTCTTGCTAGTTTTCCAACCACAAAATATTTTCTTTAAGACCTGGGAGCCATCTCTTTGAAATGTAATTATCAGCAATGATAGATTCCCTATCTCCTGGTCTCTATGGAAGGGTAGAAACCTAACTTTGATAGTCAGCAATTAGTCAGCACAAAGGGCCTCATCACAGTGACTAAAGTCCCCCCTCAGGGTGTCTTCTTGTGTTTTCCCACTAGCTCAACCTAGTACTTAAAAACTTCCCTATTTTTTGCTTACCATAGTTCAGTCTCTGTACCCTATTGCAGTTGTCTTTAAGAGTGCCTTCCTAGTCTAACATTATCCAGTGTAATTTTTCTTTGGCAGTATTTGCCTTATTCATGACTGTGTACCCATTAGTTAGCAGATTTTATTAATGAGTATCTATTCTGTACTATACTAGATATACAATGACAAGATGCAGGCCAATCTCTTATTTCAAGGCTCTCAGTGTCTGTTGGAAGATACAGCCCTATAGACCACATAGAAAATAGAGTCACTACTTTACCTGAAATAACCTATGCATTCCCTAGATTTTTGTGATTGAACCACTAAAGTTCAGGGAAGAAATACTACAATGTAAGCAGAAACCACAGTCGGAGATCCAGAAGCCTATTTGAGATAATTACACAGCAGACATTCACTGTCTTTTGGCTTCCCTGTTAGGAGAAGGGCAGTTATTCTGAAATATGACCCTTTAAGTTTTTCTGGAAGAGAAATAAAATGGTAGTGAGCACACAAACAAATATCTCTGGACTTAACACAGCTCTATCTTTGGGGCAAAGTAAAATTTATAATTCTGGAACAGTGGGAAGATCAGTCTTTTGTCTATATCTATGGATATAACACTTCAAAGACCCTGTTTATATTGCATCCAAGTAATTATTTTTAGCCTATCTCAGAAAAGAAGGCAGAATTCATAGCATGATGAAAAATTACAAAGTTATAAGATCTGTATGCTAGTCCAACCCCTTACAGAAGTAACTTTAAGACACTGGGAGAATCCATTATCTATAGGAATGTTTCAATATTCTCAGTTACGAACTCAGAAATGTTGAACTACCTAAATCCAAGATTCCATATATATTTAAAATATTTAACTATTTGTGACTCCAGAAAGCAGATGCATGCAAAATATTTTATATTTCTGGTGACTATTTTTTGTTTGTATTTTAGTAATATTATTTAATATTAATTATTTGGCCCCTTCCTCTCCACTGCCACATAAATCTCTAAAAATTCTAGTTCTAATCTACCTCTATAGCTTCCTCTCTGTCAACAGCCCTCTCTTATTCCCTGTGATCCATTCATGCTGAATTTTTCATGAGTGTCTCACATGCCAGGGCCTTTTATATTACCTATGATGGAACTCTCTGACCATCTTTGTTTTGCCTGACAAAACTCTTCTACTTCCTGACACAACTCAACTTCTCTCTCCTCTGTTAATCAGCCCTGACACACTGCTTCAGGCAAATGCCAGTGGCTGCCTTTCTTGTCAATTGTTAAACAAAAATTATGGGAGGCCATTGTTTTGGACGGAGCTCCTTCCCTAGGTCCCAACAAATCAGACCAAACCAAAATGGAGTCACTCATGCTAAATGCCACACAATGAAACTGAAATTGGAAGGGAGCAAATAAATCTCCAAACAAACCACTTTGTTTTCCTGAAAACAGGAGATTCCAGTTTACCGGAGGGAGTCCGTGTAATAAGCAACTCCCCTTTGCTTGAACCCTTAGGAAAAAGAAGCCTGAAGTAACCTGATGTTAACCAAGGAGGTTTTTCCTGATGTTCTGCTGCCTTGTTCCCACGTTACAAAACCCACTGTTCTGCTATTGCTCAGTGGGAGCTTTGCAGAAGTAAGGCTTAACCAATGAATGAATTGCAAATAAAAGCCCGTTAGATCTGTATTTTGTCTTTTGACACTTTGTTTCCACACAGTTGGGTCATACCTTCATAAATATAAACACCCTATAAAACAAGATATAAAGTTGTGGCATCATGAAAATAGTTAACTCTGTAGTCAGAGAAACCCGATTCCCAATCGGAGCATTGTGCCTTTGAGCTATGCTTAGGAGGCCAATTTATTGAATCTCCCTCAATCTTAGTTTCTTAACATTTAAAAGGAAATACATATTTTTGCCTCGCAATGTTATAATTATTAATACTATATATAATGGCTCTAATACACAGTAAATGCTCAATAAATGATGTTTTTCAAAATGTCTGTCAGTAGAAGAAAAAATCATTTATCTTATTCATGCCCCTATGATTTAGTAAACAAAATTCTCTTGTATATCTTCTATACCACAGAGGCTACTTTTATGTTTTCATCATGCAGACTAACTAGAGTTCCAGTGTCACACTCCATCTTGGCAGAAACAGTATAATTGCAAGCTGTCAAGGTATTTACCACTTGGTTTATGCAAGTCTCCATTGTGAGCTCGGGTTAAACGTTCTTCTACCTCATCCACTCTATTCAGACTCTTGGGATGAGAGGGATCATTTATGCCCTCTCCTATCCCCAAAATGACAGCCTTCACTCGGCCCTGGAGTTTCTTTTATCACTAGAATTGTCTCATTAGACAGAATTAGAATTCGTGGTGGTGGTAACAAGGAATCTTCAGCAATTACCAGGTATAATCTCCAATTGGTAGGGAATCCATTTAGTAAATAACTTTTCACTGAAAAACAACTAAACAACATGTTAGGTAGATGTCTTAACATGGAATAAGAGATAAAAAACAATGGTAAACTTTGGGAGGCCGAGGCGGGTGGATCACGTGGTCAAGAGATTGAGACCATCCTGGTCAACATGGTGAAACCCCATCTCTACTAAAAATACAAAAAATTAGCTGGGCATGGTGGGGTGCCTTTAATTCCAGCTACTCAGGAAGCTGAGGCAGGAGAATTGCCTGAACCCAGGAGGCGGAGGTTGCGGTGAGCCGAGATCGCGGCACTCCAGCTTGGGTAACAAGAGCGAAACTCCATCTCAAAAAAAAAAAAAAAAAAAAAAAAAAAATGTATTGAGACATCAAGTAGTTGTCACTAGCAACATGGATACACGCAATCTATATCTTAAGGGGTTATGACAGTAAAACTCCTGATCTGTTGATGTGTTTTGGTTATGAATCCAGTAACAGTTTTAAGTGTCTTATAATTATAGGAAGGGTTATGGAATTAGAAAAGGAAGGTCTGTGTTACACATCTGTTGACTACACAGTACTGCTAGAAAGGGCTTTCATTTTTAGGACAAAATACTGAAGTTCAATTATCAACAATCACTTATTAATTATCACTAAATTTAACATAATAAAAAGCTACCTCATGGGTAGGAGCAATGAAAGCCTTTGTAATATAGTATTATTCCCTATGGACAATGTTAAAAATACATATGTATATATCCACATATATGTAGATATTAGAGTTCAACACATATAATATGATTTTATTATATAGGAATTTTATGTCTGCATATTTGTCATAACGAATTTGTAGCACTTATGCAGGTAGCAACAAATGAGAATGCAAAAATAGACCTTAATTTCAGAGGCAGAATATTTCTGGCTTCTATTGATAACAGATATTTTCAAAAGAACCATAGCCTACATCTGAATTCTCAAAGGCAGAAACATATGAACTATAATTTTATATACTTCTAATTAGCAATTTTTAATACCTCATACTGTAATGATAACTTTTTATGCTAGAATACCTCCTCTGGTTTTTCCTCCTGAGAAGGTGCACCACCTTTCATATGGCTGATTCCCGGCACTTTAATTTCAACCACACTGGCTTTTGAAAAACACTCTGTACAACTCACAGTTTCTGTTTTGCTATCACTATAACAGCTTTTTGAAATATGCAGCCATACACACTGTGCACTTTAGATTAGAATCTGTCCTCTAGCCCCCCCCAAACCTCCCCCCTCCACTTTTAATCATTCAGCTTTCTAGGAGCTTCATCATTTCTGTTAATGGAGAGAAGACATTTAAACATGTATGTAATAATTGTATTTGCAGTCTGATCCCTATACTAACTCTAGTACAAGGACATTTGGTCATACATATTATGACACCTGCTTTACCGTATCCCTTGCTATTCATTAAAACAAGAGAGATTATTTTTTCATCTATAAGATGATAAAATAACACATGTATAGTTGAGGATTAAATTACCTGACATATCTGTCTCAGAAATAATTTCATTTAGATAGCTGTGCTATTTAGTTTTTAGTGATTAGCAACTCATTCAGAAAACACATTTTGTCATTTAAATTGGTGATTTTATTTTTGCCAGAGATTTTGAAACCAGCTGTTTGAATTAACCTGAAATAATTTTGTAATTTTCCAATAACACTAGAGTCTCAACTTTTCCAATTGTTTTTAAAGTGACGAACTACAATTATGAAATTCACTAATATTTTTGTGTTGGTCATTTTAATAAAGATTATGTTTATCTTCTCACTCAAAATAACAACAGGACTCAAAATAACAGTAAGTGATCAAAATAAAATCACTTTTCTAAAAATAATTCCCTATGTAACTACAGTCCTCCAAGAAATATTTAAATGTAGATATAACAAACACAGGTTATTTTCCCCGACTTCATTTTGGGAGAAAATTTTTAAAAATTCACATGTCACAAGATGTTTAATATGAACTTTATGTTTTAATTCAACTGAGTAACTGTTGTATTCATTAAATAAATAAATTTTTTAAAGCTTTTACTTTTCAAAATATTAGTTTTCAAAAATAGAAAGTATTTTCTACTTTCTACAAACATTTACTGCCACCAGCACCTTTTCATGAATTAGTAATTGAGATATTTTTGGTACATCTTAATCTATAGATTGATTTTAAAAATACATAAATCTATTTCGAATACAAATTTTGTTTTAATGCATATATGAGGAGAATTACAGTGATTCCCCTCCCAAATTTATAAAAATTTAAAACCCAAGCATATGTATGACCAATACACAATTTGAAATGTATGCCAAATCTGTTTTCAAATACATTTTCTCTGCACATTTTCTGATCCTATTAATTTTATTTCTTTTGGGAGGATAATGCAAAAACCTGGAACTTACTGTTGATTTTATTTTCTATGTGTTGATATAAATACATACACGTTGAGCTGATAACATAAAGTGAATATTTTTTTTTTTTTGGTCTAGAAATGAGTTTCACAATAAGAGAAAAATATTGAAGAACAACTTCTCAATCTGTACTGCTGGATTGGTGAAAATATATTTATTTAGAAAAACATGTGATTATGGCAAATTGTGGAATGAAGAGATGGAAAATATAGGCCCAAATTTAAAACTATGGCAAAAGGAAAACATTTTAAAATTCATTTCCAGCAGCCTAGAATTTAGTCTTCAAAGACTCCAAAGTCACATCATTAAATAATAAGATAGTTTTTATTGAGTAGAAATGCAGGATAGCCAATATAATTAGATAGTAGGCCCTGGAGGATTTACAGGACTTAGGATTTTTTTTTAGAGTTAAAGAGCTAAATAAGTCAGTACTAAAAGACCTACCCTTGATATGAATAAATCCCACATCTGTAAGCTGTTTTGGAATTTTGCTTTGAACCTTCCGAGATGCTGTAATGCAACAATGGTCATTTCCCTCCCGTGGGTTTCATTTATCTTTAGTTATATTAGACAGTTGTGTTGTGTGTCTTTCCATTCTCCCTCTCTCTTTATATTTTTTTCAAAAATGTCTTTTTCTTTAAATGTACGTATGCTTCTCTCTAAGTAATTTAAATTAAGTGCTAACATATTTTCAATACCAAGAGATTACTTTCAGATTTTAAATGTTGCATCACAGAAATTTTGCATCACTTTATTTCTCATGATTTAAATGGTAAATAAATTTCTTTCACAACTGCATTCTCAACATAGGTATAGTTTTTCAAAGTACATAGAATGAACTCTTAATTTAGAAAGGGAAAACAAAAACAGTCTGATTCAACATGTGATATGGAATTTTATAGACTGAAAATTCAATAGCAGACCAAAATATGTTTTGTACTCTGATAGGCATTCTGAGGCATTGTTTAGATTTATTATATTTCTCTTCAGTTCAATCTCATCGTGTAGCTTTTCTTGTCTCCCATGGGCCCATTTCTCTTGGTTTGCTTTGTCTTCGGGTCTAGATCTGGAAATCTCCTTTTTTTATTTTCCCCTATTCTTTCTTTACAAGAGGTTTCTCTATGTAAGCGCTTTCTAGTTATTTTAATTTTTTAAACAAATAAAAGAGGGCTGCATGCATGTATTAATCCATTTTTAATAGCCACCATTGAAAGACAGGGCATTTTCTTGGTATTGTTTTGAATTGCTATTATCTTAAAAGAGGTTTATTTTTATCAATATCTATTGTGACATCCAGTTAAAATGACAAAGACTCCCATGCTGAGCAAACTGAAGCAACCCTTTAGTTCACTGAATAAAAGCCTGAGACTGGCAGCAGAGGAGTTTTTAAAATATATTTTTGTTCGTATTCTATTGATGCTATGGTTCTCCTTAAATAATTTTCATGTACTATTAAGAGAACATAGTATTTAGTATACAGATAACTTTCACAATGTTATTAAGTTATGCAAGATTTGGTACATTGCTGCCATCTATGGACAGAAAAATGAATATTAATTTTAACTTTGTGTGACTTTTTACATATGTGTACATTGCCTTTTATAAACCTCTAGAGAAAAATTATGCATTTATTAATACATATATAGAGAGTATACTTAACATCTATTAAAACTCTGAAAATAATTAATCTGAGAGAAATCAATTCAGTGAGCACAGGTACCAATATCATAGCTCTGTGGCTACAGTGTACTGGCTGAAAAATATTTTCACATGCCCATCTCTCAAGATTATAGATGTAGGAAATACAATTATTTATTAGCCTCACTTTAGAAATCCAGAAACTGAGGATAAGAGAGTGTTAGTGATTTGCTCGAGTCACTGAACTGATCAAGGAAAGAATCTGCTTGAAAGCAAGTCTACTGATCCGTTCTCTGGGATCTCTTTCTAATCCTTCACAGTGCCTGGACTTTCAGAACACTCATTCCCGAGTCCCTGCTAAAGTGGACCATGAAGTATTGACCATTATTACATAATCAGAGCTCTGCTCATTCATTTGCAAATATTTGAGGGTCTACTCTGAACCAATAACTGTTCTTGGAATCAGGAAAGACAAGGTCACTGAATTCTTTAAGTTCTTATTTTAGTCCAGAGAGATAAAACAAAGGTATGTGCATAAATGGATGGTCAAGATCACTTCCAAAAGTGGTAAGACCAATACAAAAAATATAATTGAGTGATATGATAGCGAAGATCGGGCATTGCTACTCATTATGGAAATATGAAAGAAATAAAAGTGCAGTCAATCCTTTCAGGAAATTATAACATAATTAAGAAGGCAAAACAAATGATGCTGTAAATAATGGTACAATACAATGACGTGAATATCAGAAAATAGTTTGAAAAAGCACTTCACTGTATTTGTACTTCACCCTGTCGTTTGTGGATACAGAATTAAGAAAACTCAATACTGGCTAGAATGCTAAAGGATGGCTTCATAAAGGTCAGAGTTCTCAGCAAAATCTCAAATATTTTTATAGCTATATGAGTGAGGCAGAGGAAACATTTTTTTGCAAAGGCCTGAATCTGGGGAATAATGAACAAATGAACCTTGTAAGAGAAAGATACAGAAGCATACGTGTTTTCCAACACAAGCATTTAGAGCAACCTCAGCCTTGTTTAGATACTGCACTTCCAAAACCTTGCAGGCTTTTATTTTTGGCCTTGACTCAATGTACAGAACCGCATTTCTAAAATAATCTTATTTTAATCATATTGGAGTTGTCTTTAAAAAAAAAACCAAAAATCCCATAGCATTGATTACTTTTATGTGTGTATTCTGATTTACATTCCTGAAATACTTAAGAAGTACTGATGGAAAAACTTAGCAAGGAAATTAACATGTAAAAGGAAATAATGTAGCAAGTAAAAAGTTATGTAAATTAAGTAAATATTTGCTGATATGTGGTGGTCTCTGTATAAGGTAGGAATTCCTTATTGAAATAGTTCATCCTTTTTATAATTGAATGTAACTTTCTATAATTTGTCATAAAATATCTTATTTTTGTTTATTGATGAATTCAACTTAAATTCCAATAAGAGTAATTGATAACTTAGAAAGAAACATATGCACGGTTTTTGTATTCTAGGAAACAGTAAACTAGTCTGAGGAATTAGACAATTTTTGGAATTGTTTTAGTTCCTTGTAGTTAAGGGCTCCTCATTCCAGTTCTAAGGTGCATCATTGAGGAATGTAACACCTCTCTAAATGTAAGGAATTCAGATCCAGTAGCCATAAGCAAATACATGTTAAATTTCTTCCTCTTTGTTAGCTTAGGTATGAAGGTAGGAACATAGTGTTTGAGATAGAGGCAATAGTTTTAAATGATTTGTAGATATATATTTACTTCCAAGTTATGTTCACAGAGTAGACATTTATCATTGAACTGGTTAATTGGTTCAGTGTAAATAATCCACCCTGAATCTAAAACTCAGAGTCATTCTTTGGGTATGTAATTGAGCCAATGAATTGACAAATTGTCAGTTCACCTCTCTATGCAATTTGGCCGCGCTTGGCTCTCTGTATAAACCAATGATACTAATTGAAAGCACTAGTACATTTAGCCGTTACTCAGACAAGACACACAGCAATAAGCCAAGTTTTCTAGTTTTACTCATCTATCATGAATAATGTTATTACCATGAAATGCATTATGCAAGTTATATTCTATTTTCTTCAAAAATTACATAAAATAAAATCTGAACTGCATATTTTTACAGCACACACAATAATAAGCATTTTTTATTCAAGTCTTTTCAATGTTTTGCCCTGCTATTGAAACCTAACTGTTTTTTACTCCATTACTAACTTAAAATGATTGACATTGTTAAGAAAATGACTATAATATACTGCATATGACCTTTTTCACTTAAGTGTTACTGTAAATAATCCCGAGCATGCCAGGGAAGCATGGATAACACCTCTTTCAATTCTGTTTCTAATTTTCTTAAAATACCAGGAGATGCTCTGCATTTTGTTCCTCCATGTCAACTTTGTATCCATTATTTCCTTTTGCTTTTCTGAGTATGTCTAATTTCTTGTAAGATTTGTTTTATTTTGGTTTTGGGATATGGTCACATACAGAGATACACGTAAATCAAGTTAAGAGTGGAATGTAGTAAAAGAAAATTTTCTCATAGAAGGTTTATTTCTGCTTTGAGTATTATTTAGTCTAATATGTTAAAGATATAAGGCAATGGAGAAGGGAGGCAGGGAGTGAGGAAGAACATTCCAGGACAAGAAATGAAAAATGAGAAAGAGATACATGTAAAAATATAAAGGTGTGGATAAGCTTAAGGTCTTCTAACACTATCAATTAACATCAATTAATTTCTGGAGCATAAAATACATGAAGGAAAGTATAGAAATATGAGGCCAGAGAGTGAGATGAATGCAATGGCATGCTGACATCTATAGAGTTTATCCTTTTTCAATGGCGTGGAGAGAAGAGAGGGAAGGAAGTACTTTGAAATAGTTTATCAGAGAAATTATGAGATGGTTAGATCCTACTTTAGAAAAATCATTTGACTAAAGTGTGGACAATGTATTGAGTGGAGTCAGAGGAATTAACAGTCCAGGTTACGATGACCTAATGTACTATCTTTAGATATTTAAAAGAGGAGATAGAAATGTGGAACTCTTATATGGCACAATTATCTGGGCCTGCTTATTAAATAAATGTGGGAGCTAAACAAGGCAGAAGGTTTCTAGGATAACATATTTACTGGCATGAGCAGTTAGATGGATGATTATACCTTTAACTATAATAAACAATATGAAAAAGGAACAGGTTTGAAGTAAAAAAAAATATTTTTTTTAAAGATGTTGGCTGTCCCAAGTAGGAAATATATATGTGTGTGTATATATATATACAGTTAACTTTATCACCCAGGGAAAATAACAACTAAATATGTGTACAAATTTCATTTGAAACATAAAATATGTTAAGGATCATGAGAGAGGTCCTGGGTCAGGGGATATTAGCAATGTGATGAAGAGGGCTTACTTATATAGTGCCTGGCACATGTTAGGTTCCTCATCGATATTTGTTGAACATATGATCAAATAAATGTACAAGCCAGTACAAGTACTGGCTCTATGCTAAGTACTATGGAGAAGACACAGTACTTCCTTTTAATGAGTTTATACTATATTGGAGGAAATAGAAGTGAAAATAGATAACTGCAAAACAGAGTGATTAACAATACAAATGTTATTAGTTGTACTAGAAGATGTACTCAAAGTCATCTGAGAAGAAAGTACACATGATGGATCCAGGAAAACAACCAGATGATTCATCTAAGGTTTACAGGAGAACCAGGCTCTGTATAGGTGAATGTGCTGCAGTGTCAGGAATGGACAGAAAGGGACGAAGATGGCCTCAGCATTCCCTTCAACCTGGCCAAACTTCAGACATGTTTCTTCTGATTCTTAAGTTCCTGACATCCCCTGCTTTTTTTTTTTTCACAGCATTACTTTACAAAACTCAAAATTGTAAATTGTTTCTCTTACTCCTTGAGATGTAAATATTCTGGAATCCAGGAATGTCTTTCTGGAGAATGTGGAAGACATCCTTTGAAATATAATCCAGAAGGACAGAGCCCATATTTCCCAGTTTCTGTGAAAGCATAGGAACCTATCTTTAGTAAGTGCCAGTTAGCAAACACAGATGGCCTAATCATATTGATCAACTTACCTCCTGACTCCTTCCAGTACTTTTCCACTAGCTCACTCCGCACTTAAAAACTCTCCTGCCTTTTGTTTCAGCAGATTTGACTTCAATCTCTTTCCACTATTGCAAGAGACTCTCTCCCCTCAATCAATATTGCTGATTCCCCAATTTTATTTATACTCATTTTTATGGATGTATGTATGTGTAATTAATTCTATAAAACTTTATAACCATGTAGATCTGTTCATCCATCACACAGTCAAGATACAAAACAGTTCCATGACCACCAGGATCACTTGCATTTCCTTTTTATAGTCACACTAACTTCATCTCATCTTCTTCCTTCTTCCTGTCAAGTCCTTAACCTTTGGCAATCACTGATCTGTTTATTATTTCTATAATTTTGTCATCTTGAAGATGTTATGTAAATAAATTCACACATTCTGTAACCTATTAGGATTGGCCTTTCTCTTTCAGCAAGATTCTCTGGCAATTCATACAGGTAGTTACACATACATCAGTATTTTGTGGTATTGATGTACCACAGTTTGTTTAACCATCCACCCAATGTTATTATTTTCAGGGTTTCTGGATTATTTTCAGGGTTTAGCTATTATGAATAAGGCTACTGTATACATTTATGTAGAGATTTTTTGTGTACATATAACCTTTATTCCTCTGACATAAAAAGTCAGGAGTGCAATTGTTGGGTCCTAAGTTAGCTGCATGTTTAGTGTTTTTACTTGAAAAAAAAAACTACCAAAATGTTTCTAAAGTGGCTGTATCACTTTATATATTTGCCGGTAATGCATGGGTGATCCAATATTTCTGCATCCTCATCAGCATGTGATGTTTTCATAGCTTTTTGTCTATTTTATTAGGATAGTCATATGAAAGATTCACTTTTATTTCATTAGGGTGCAAACTTGCAGTGACCATTGTTACAGGAAATATTAAAAAAACTTACAATCTACTGGAAACAATATAGCATGAAAATTATTTTTATAGGGCTTTTAGGATGTTTCCTTCTTAATTTAATTTTATTTATTCATTTTTAAACATTACAACTTTTATTAGATATGGGGCTACATATGCAAGTTTCTTACATGAGAATATTGCATGATGCTGAGGTTTGAGGGTACAAATCCCAACAACCAGGTAGTAACAATAGTACCCAATTAGTAGTTTTTCAACCTATGCCCTCTTCCTTCCTCTCTCCTCAAGAAGTTTGTAGTGTCTTTGTTTCCATAATTATGTCCACATGTTTTCCAAGTTTAGCTCCCACTTATAAGTGCAAACACAATGAATTTGGTTTTCTGTGCCTGTATTAATTCATTTAGGATTGTGGTCTCCATCTGCATCCATGTTGCTGCAAAGATCAGAAGTTAATCATCTTTATGGCTACACAGTATTCCATTGTGGATATGCACCACATTTTCTTTATCCAATATACCATTGACGAACACCTGGTTTGACCCCATGTCTTTGCTATTGGTAATAGGATAGCAATGAACATATGAGCTCACATGAATGTCTTTTTGATAGCATAATTTATTTTTCTTCGGTTACATACCCAGTAAAGGGATTGCTGGCTCTAATGGTAGCTCTGTGTTAAGAAATCTCCAGATTGCTTTCCACAGTGGCTGAACTAATTTACATTTCTATCAACACCGTATAAGCGTCCTTTTTTCTCTGTAGCTTCTCCAGCACCTGTTGTTTTTTGATTTCTTTAGTATAGCCATTCTGACTGCTGTGAGGTAGTATCTCACTGGGGTTTTGATTTGCATTTCTCTGATAATTATTGATGCTGAGCAATTTTTCATATGTTTGTTGATCACTTGTATGTCTTCTTTTGAGAAGTGTCTGTTCATGTCCTTTGCCCATTTTTAAAATTATACTTTAAGTTCTGTGATACATGTACAGAATGTGCAGGTTTGTTACACAGGTTTACAAATGACATGGTAGTTTGCTGCACCCATCAACCCGTCATCTACATTAGATGTTTCTTCTAATGCTATCCCTACCTTAACTCCCATCCCCGCTGACCAGCCCCGGTGTGTGATGTTCCTCTCCTTGTGTCCATATGTTCTCATTGTTCAACTTCCACTTATAAGTGAGAACATGACATATTTGGTTTTCTGTTCTTGTGTTAGTTTGCTGAGAATGATGGTTTCTAGCTTCTTCTATGTCCCTGCAAAGGACATGAACTCATCGTCTTTTATGGCTGTATAATATTCCATGGTGTATATGTGCCACATTTCCTTTATCCAGTCTATCACTGATGGTTTTGTCCATTTTTTAAATGAAGTTATTTTTGTTTTGCTTACAGCTTTTTATTTAATCATTATGATAAGTTTAGTCATATGCAAGTGTTTTTACATTCTCTCCTGATAGATAATGTTAAACAAATTTTCACGTACTTATTCACCATCTGGTTTCCTCTTCAGTAAAATGTTCATTCATGTTTGGAATTTTGGGAGACTATAGACAATTTATGTTATTGCAGTAAACCAAGTGGAAGAGGATTGGAGCCCATCCTAGATAAAGATTAAGGGGAAGAAAAAAAAGATTTAATTTTAAGATTGTTTCTTTAAAAGTAAGAATGTGAAGATGAGCAAATTCATGTATGACATCCAGGTTTCTGATCAACAAGTGGCCAATTCAGTTGGGTGAAGGGATAGTACAAAGGAAGTTATAAGAAGAATAGAATAACCAAGAGATATTTAAAAGAAGTTTGACATAGCTATAGAGATACGTGAAGAATATTTTATTATTTTATTCAAGAAATCTAAATATCATTTTAGTATGTGATTCAAGTTACTCATTTGAGTCAGTTATTTTAATTTGTCATTAAATTGTGATAGCCTAGGGATTGGCCGAGCTTTCCTGGAAAGGCAATTTAAGATGGAAAAATAAATGGTTAAAAATAAAAGACAAAAGCAGATAGTCCACATAGAAACATTTGAAAAATACTGTACAATAAACTCTTTCATCCCTTATAATCAAAGAATAGAGCTTGATAGTTAATCTGCCAATCAATACATAATTCCCCATGCTTATTACATGGATTACTACAAAATTGTAAAACACTTCTTCAAACATGCAGTCTTAAATCATGTTGCTACATGTAAAATGACATAGAAAATGAAGAGTACTTCTTTCTAATTACATCTGCATATTTTACGTAAGAGTACTGTGAGGCTACATTATCTAGACATTTGAAACCATTCTCTGCAACAACTGCATAAAATAATGTCTTCTCTATAAAGAAAATGGAATACCACCCATTTTTTTCTTGCAACTTTGCTATATAAGAGCATCTAGTTTTTTGTTCTTTAACCATAGGAAAATAAGCTACAGATTAAAAGATTATAGACACTAAAAGACAAATAAATACTTTCAGAGGTGAAACCTTCCACGATGAATCCTGACACAAAGTCTGCAAGATGCTAATGATTCAGTTGTTGTTAACTTGATAACACTGGGCAAATGATTTTGCTCAGGAGAGGCTGAATAAAGTTTAAAGGTTAATGGCTGCTTGCATAAGTATGCACATTGTATTTATATAGACATCAATTCCCTTTATAAAGAATTGTTCCAGTGAGACTAGTAATTTCTAGTTACCAGGCTTCAAGCCTCGTCTTAGGATAAAAGGTAGGTGAGAATATCATAAGAAATGTTTGTACCATATTGTCTTCATTGATGTTTGTGACCATTTACTTTATGTGTTTAATGTATTTCAAAGTGAAAACAAAATAATAGAGTTCTAAAAATTTGTAAATTTTAAATATGCAAAACGTCAACTAAAACCTGGTGGTATGATAAAAATAAAATACTGCAATGAAAAGTAGCTGGGCTTTAAGGACTAACGTGTTCTTTATAGTAGAGGCTAATTTAAATCTGCTGACTACTCAGAAGAGTGAACACTATTTTGTGCAATATGCATGATTATTGAAATATACTAAGCAAAGCAAAAATATACAAGAAAGAAATTAGTAAAAAAAAAGAAAAAGATAAATTCTAGTAGTATCACCCATTAATGATGACCATTATTTATATTTGCTAAGCATTTCGTTTTTAAAATTTTTTTGTGTAAATATCATTCCCATTAAAACGCACTGTTAGTGCACATATTTTATTTTAGAAGCTTGGAAAATTTTGTATTTACTATAACAAATCATAGGAGATAAATATTTCAATAATTTTCAGTGATAGTTGTTTCAAATATGTTTTATATTGTTTTCAACATGTTACTTTTATGATCTGTGGATTTTTGTGGAAATGTTAAACTCTTCGTCACTCCTGATTGTAGTTGTACAGGCCCACCCTCAACCAAAAGTTCAGCTAATTAACTTTAGAATGGCTGTGCTTATTTGCATGAAGATATTGATATGCCAGGATTCGCTCAGATACTGATCTGTCAGTCAAACCATTATCTTGAATATTATATCTAACTTCCACAGTATAGAAAACTGTCCATTTATCTAAGGCAGTCCCAGTCAGGCATATGCTGTCTTGGGCTACATTCTTTCCTTAATATATAACCCATGTCTCTTGAATTGTCAGGTAATTTGAAAGGAAAAGTATCACTGTACATCTTTCTCATTCAAATTACATTGTCCATCTTCTTTCTCCTAGCCTGTACTCTGCCTATAACTCCAGGAACTCTCTCAGCATATAAAATTAACTAGGCAAAAAATAGGAAAGTTACCTATACCAGTTATTGAAATATGAGCCTAAATTGTCAGTCCAATTCTTTTTCATAGTCTGACACATCATAAGGGCACATAAGCAATTTAACTATCCATTATTGTATATCCAGGGAGTTTAGAATTTATAAGAGAAATGCTTATTCGATAGAAATGCTCAGATTTTTAACTCTGTGAAGCAGAGAGTAAAACAGAAGGAAATATTTTGCTTTGGTTATCAGAAAAGCAGAGTCACAATTAGCTAGGAATGTGGGTGAGTGGGCTTGGAGCATAAAACTAGTGTTTATAGTGAAGTGGGACCAAACTATAGGAAGATGCAGGTTAGAGCGTCCCAGACAATGCTATAATGAAGTGTGCTCCCATAAACACATTGTGGGAACATCTTGAGATGTTTGTGCTTATGTGAAACATGCGTGCACAGTTTGGAATTATGTTTTTAATTGAAAAGGGTTATTGAGAAAATGAAAGAGGTCATGAATTTGTTGAAAATTCACCTTGCAGCTGGTTAGGGAATTTAAATCATCGTTTTAACTTGACTTGGGCTGTAGGGTTCTTTGGAAAATTTTAAGTGGGAGTTTCCCTTGGAAAAGAGCACTTATAGTTTAATAAGATATGTGAAGATTTGTGTGACCACGATAACATAATAACCACTGATTTAGTGAAAATAGAGACAAACCAAAATTATTCTGGACATTTTCCTGGGGCCATCTATTATCTACTAGAATTCATAAAAGTCACACAACAGACATACAGTATGAATTTTGGGCAATTATTATTTGTTTGACTTGATTACAATTTGTTTGAGTGAGTGATGGAGTTAGCTTGCCGGCAGTTTGAGACTGTTTTCCCATGTTGTTTTAAATATTGTTTCCAAAGACAACTTGAAAGTAACAAAGTCTTAAACTGCTGGCAATGTAACTCCAACACCCAGTCTTAGGAGAGCAACAGGAGCATGCACTGATTTGACATATGGGAGGAAACCAGGATAACACAGAAAATAGAAGGAACTCAAATTGTCTCTTTGTAAACCCCCTGCTTTTCTTTTTCCCACATACTTTACCACTCCCTTTTCCTATTACTACTTAAGATAGAAAGTTCCTTGTTTTTGCTGCCTAAGGCAGTATTGGCATCTTCTTTACCAATTGGGAGAAGCCCTCCAGGTGTAACAAAAATTGTTTTTTGTGTGTGATGTGTTTGTGTGTGTGTTTTCTTTCAGTTTGTTTTGTTTGTTTGTTTTTTGAGACAGAGTCTCCCTCAGTCGCCCAGGCTGTAGTACAATGGCACAATCTCTACTCACTGCAAACTCTGCCTCCCTGCATCAAGTGATGCTTTCACCTCAGCCTCCTGAGCAGCTGGGAATTCAGGCATGCACCACCACATTCAGATAATTTTTGTATTTTTTATAGAGACAAATTTTTGCTATGTTGACCAGTCTGTTCTTGAACTCCTGACCTCAAGTGACCCAGCCACCTTGGCTTCTCAAAGTGCTGAAATTACAGGCATGAGCCAGTGCTCCCAACCTGTAAACCTTTTTCAGATGTTGTCCTATATTGTTTCCAAAGACAACTTGAAATTAACAAAGTCTTAATTTGTTATGTGTATGCATGTTGGCAGTGGTGGGGTACTTTATTTGCTTCCTATTTACAATGAGAAACGAACAATACCTTAAAGGTATTTGGTCTCAGTATTGGCTTTCAGGAAAAGAAGACTTCAAATAATATTTAATTACTATGGAAACACATAGATGGGGAAATTACAACAGAAAAACTATGCAGTCCAAAATATACCTGAAAGGATCCTTTAGCATTTTTCATGAAACTGATCAAGCTTGGAGAATACATGAAATTGAGCATTTTAACATGTTTGATACACATGATATAACATATTTAATTAGGAGACATTTGTTTGCCAGGCTGATATTTCTGCAAATTATTCCATGAGATGCTATTTTATCAGAGACTCGCATAGTTTGGACATCCTATCATGGTCTTAAAAGAAGATTCTAGATATTGGATTATACTTATTCATAAATATCAATATACTTTTAGAATGTGATGTTTTTCAGAGTGAATTATAGCAGCTAACAGAGAGAGGAGAGCAAGCAAGATAAAAAGAGAAAACAAAAAGAGAAAGAAAAATAAATTGAACTTGTAATCTATAGAAAGAGCAACAATGAGCTCTAGTGGCAGGAAGTTATAATGTCAAGCATGGGTGAAATCCAGCCATGATAGGCAGTTGTCCCTTCATTCATTTAGTAAGGATTTCAGTCTTCAAAAATTAAGATTAATTTGTAGAAATGATCATTCCTCTAAATCATA
The DNA here is from genome assembly GCA_031835075.1 of Saguinus oedipus. Classification (NCBI taxonomy): domain Eukaryota; kingdom Metazoa; phylum Chordata; class Mammalia; order Primates; family Cebidae; genus Saguinus; species Saguinus oedipus. The sequence goes on from CM063169.1 coordinate 44,072,421, forward strand.
ATCTCATTAACTTCTACATAATATTAACTACCTAGGTAGTATGTTCGTAATTTACATATTGCGTATAATTTATCTGTTATAGTTTTTTTTAAACAAAACAACACCAACACAATTACTCTATTAACAACATATTTTATGTTTGAGATGACATAACTTATACTGCATCTCATCAAGTTATTCTTAAGTTAAACTTGGATTTTAGAAGACTATTGATTTATGTGCTGAGCACTTGATAATATATGTGTACTATCTCCTCCCTCTGCTCTACCATCTGCTCCCTTCACACACAAAGGCAAATTTTTAAAACAAGAAAAATGCTTCTTCTCTCTCAATCTGACAAAACTATATTTTAATTTTTTAGTTCAAGGCAATAGCAATGTCCAAATATAACTTACTTTTTATGCACCAGACATCAGTTCAAAGGCCAGTTTTTATCTGCTCTTACAACTTTGGACCAAAGGGAGGTTTTATTTATTTATTTTTAATGCAGTCCTTTTATCTTCAAGTTATTTTAATTCCAGGTAGTCAATCATAGCAGCAGCTAATGTGTCTACCTTAATGTAGAATTTTCAGAACTCTTTATTCATGGAATATTTATTAAGTAACCAAAATTTATTAGAAACTACGTTAGATATTAGTTGATATTTATTCAGTGTTTCACTGAATTTTCTCTGAACAGCAATGATCATATTACTCACATTATCTCCACTTTCCTTAAGGAGTGCTAAAGTTTGGAGAGCTTAAGTGAAACACAAAGCTTGTAAATTTCAGATCTAGACTTTGAACTCAGCTAACCTGTCTTCAAATTCAGAGTTTTTCCTACCATAGCTCACTGCTACTATCTGTTTTTTTTTTTAAGGCAATTTATCCTAATTGATATATAAATACTGCTACCAAATATGCTGTTACATTAGACTTTACTATTTAAAACCTGTTCTATTATTCTCTTTAATCATATCTGAATAACCCCTGAATGTAAAGTAGGAATGTTTTTTCACTCATAAAGTTTTCATTGTGAAATGTCCACTACTGTAAAAGGACTTTTGAATAATAAAAAAGATGCATATGTTAATTAGCTATATTTAGTCATTCTGAAATGTTATATACTTTTAAACATCATGTTGTATGCTATAATTACCTATCATTTAATTTTTCCATTTGAAAATAGTAAAAATTAAAATTAAAATATATTTAAAAATGAGTCTGATCTTAACTAACACATAAAATGAAATTATCACGGTGTTAATCCTGAAACGGAATGTAGCTTCCTATGCTTACATGAACTAGAGAAAAGCAGGGGATGGGGCTGTGGGGGCGCTTAACTCAGGTATGATATATTGTTCACATTTTTTACAACACTTCCAGTTGCAAGTCTAAATTAGTCAGGGATTTTTATCAGATCCAAATGGAAGAAATTTTGAACACGGGCAGTTCTACCATATGGGATAACAGCATGGGGCACATAACAACCACTTCCCACTGGACAAGAGTGTGGAGGGTTGCTTAATACCTGCTAAATACATCAATTAAAAATCCTTACTACTTGTAAGAAAATGGCATTTAAGAATCACGTTGTTTCACAGCTGTTACATTACTTTCCCTGTAGAATTATAAAATTACAAATCCCACTTCTGGCCAGTCTAGAGAGATTACCTGTCATGTTTTACCCAAAAGGCATATTGTATCTCAGAAAACCTTCTGGACCAAATTTGTACATTTGTCTCAAGTTAGCTTCTAAATCAACATACTTCAGTAATTTTGCCTAATCAAATTTTGTGTAAGTAAATTAATCACACAAACAAGAATGATAGTAGAATCTATAGCTCAGTTAATGTCATGGGGTTAGGAACTTTCAATTCTCACACAATTCCTTTGGATCCTTACTTTGAAACTTTCATTTGAATATTTCATTAACAAAATACAGCCATGACGTATTACGATCAGTTTCTCTATGTAGAATCACTTTCAATTCCTCCGGTTTTCTTTTCCTTGCCCGCCATGAAACAGTTTTGAACACCTCTAAGTGCAGGCACTGTGTGCAGTGGCAGAGACAGCCTGATGCACTTTCCCTTCACATTTTCAGTAGCTCACTGAGAAATAAAATAGCTGAACTGAAACTTCGAAGCCTTCTTGGTGTGGCAAAGTTGTAACTGTTTCCCATTAAATATTCTACATAAACTTAGATGAATTATTCGCTTAAAAATCCTATAAATCTATGATTTGTTCAGTGTTAAATTAAGGCTTATGTTATTTGTGCATTTTCAGTTTGAGAATAGGTATGATTGTTGCCTAATATCAACATTGTTTCTTATCAAACAGTTTTATTTAAGCTACAAAGGGATCACTTAATTGTCAATATAATTACATTTAAGAACCAGAAAATAATTAGGACGTTTTGGGTTGAGACTACACCACCATCAAAAGGCACTTCTCTATGTAAATCTCTCACTCTGCCTTGCTCTCCTCACTCTCACATTCATTCTCTATCTCATTATTTCTCTCTCATATTAGGACACTGGGTACCTACAACTCAAAACACTCTTTTATAGTTAATTATGTGGATTCATCAGATTCTAAATTGTTTTTATATTTTAGTAATTCTAAACACATTCACTATTAGAGAAGGTCAAACATCAACTATTTTAAATAGTATGATTTTAGCTCCTTCATTAGTTTCTCCTACAGCATCTGTAATATGTTGCATCATTTACTTTCAAACTACCATCTTTGAGACAGTCTATGAGCTTCTAAGCCTTGTCAAAATTTATTTTTATAAATATTTAACCAATAGACTGCTGTGTTTAACATGAATATCTTTCAAAAATGCCTTTGCCTATCAAATACGGAAACATAATGACATTTCAAGGACCCAGCATTCACATAGTGAAACTCAATATTGTAAAAAGACATTTAAAATGTGTTACTGAGAATATTTTCTAATGGACGTTAGTGTTGTACTGTTTTATCACTGAATTCTTAAAATTACATAAAACAGACAGCAATAAATCATCACAAAAAGATAATATGCCCAGTTCCATTTAGACAGTGATTCAGGTGATGTGATTAGATATTCAACAAGTTTTTCTTCACTTGCACTGACTCTACTATAAATCAATTTATTCTCACAAATAAAATTGACATTAACAAACTACATTTGCCATGTGCTGACCACAATGCTCTTCTCTCCTTGCTAACAAAATGTTTTAATGAGAAGCATGGACGATCCAATAACTCTAGTACATTGATTTATTTTGGAATACAAGGCTGCATCTCTTCAACTCTTCCCATAGCGAGACATTAAGTGATACTTTTTTCTTTTGGAAATCTAAAAAGTCCTGCAGGATGTATCCTTAGGTTGACTTTAAAGGAATTGCTCTGGAATTTTTATTCTGACCCTTTCATTCTGTGAGAGATGCTATTGCAGTTGGTGTAATAAAATTATACCAGCTCATTGCCCATCATTTATAATATCAAATAATGAGCACACTTCAGTATCACCTCATAATTCCTAGCTAAAAAAAGAATGTAGAAATAGATATAATCAAAATTCTAGCTACAGGCAATACAATACCCAGGATATGTATTTATTTGTTTTTAAACTTTTCTTTAAGTCTGCATAGAAATAATGGACGCCAGTCCCAGGGCACTGTACTGTTAATAATTCAATAGTACTGACTGTGCAAGTAGTGACATATCAAGCAACAAAAATCTGGTGATTCATATTAATTGATATCTTCTAACAAGCTTCTCCAGGGCATCTTTAGTAGTTCGTACCACTTTTCAGCCAGACCATTTGTTTGAAGGCATTGAGATTTAATAGTAAAAGTCTGAATATATATTTCCTTTTTATCTCAAATGAAATCATTGAAGACTCATTTTCAGGAAGAGTAGAGACTACCAACTCATTTAATGCTAATAAGAGGTGCAGATCTATAATTAGAGAAGTTGAATTTTAAGTTAAACTGAAAACACATTTTTAAGAGGTTGTTTTCTAAGATTAAAACAACCTCTTTAAAAATATCATTCCACAAATTTCTTGAATTTCAATGGCAAATAGGGCTGCCTACTGTAAGATTACCCTGAATATTACTATTATTTTTTAAGATCATTGTCATTACATGATTAATTTAAGACAAGTGACAAAACTTCTTCCTAAAGAGTGATAGTGAACAATTCTTAAACAAAACACATTGAGTGCATCAAGATAACATGAGAGTATCATCTGAAGGAACAATGTGTTTTCACCAAAACACAGAAACTCCACAGCTAACTTGCTCATTTAAAATGTAAAAATTGTTTTTATTTTCTCAAGTATCTTACATGCCAATCACCAGCTTCACATTCAATTTGACATTTTATTTTTAAGCAGTGGCCCACTCTAAACTCCTGTGCAGTTACCAATGTGATCTGATCAGTCTGAAAGGGTAGGTCAAAGAAGACTTCTTATATAACTCCCAGGGAAGTTGACCCAGTACAATCTGAGAACGTCATTGGCAGATGGCTCATAGAGTCTGCCTGAGCTATTAGTCCCTCAGGCTCTGAGACAGGTGTCTGGTGATAAGCATTGAACAACAACAACAAAAATCTACACTGAATGCATAGTACCACAATTAAGGGTTTGTTTAGGCTTAGAAAAAATTCTCAAATAGAATTATGATCAATCTATGCTAGAGGCAACTGTAACTACTGATGCTTTTAAAGAGACAAAGATAAGTAGTTTTTGATTTTGTTATTCTTGATAATACCAATATTTTCACCCTTGAAAAGTAAATAGATCTCCCGTAGCTGTCATGGGTCTTTAGTGGAATGCATAAGTTGATGTCTCAGTGATGGTTCTAGGGAATGGTTGAATATAACTGAATTTGGGAGTAAAAGTAAAGGACTTGATTAATTTTTATATCTCATAAATTATTTTTCTTAGTGCCTTTTACTTAACTGTATATTTTTCTTGGCTTTCTTATCCATAAAACAGAAGACAAATAACATGTCCGTTTAAGGGGGGATGTTAAAGAAAAAGGGAGATGGAAACGTACCTTTAAACTTATACTTAAAAGAGTACTTCTTGTAATAAAGGATAATCCGTATATATATTTCTTGAATTAGCTTCAAAAGTATTGCTTTATAATTCTAGAAATTTTGAAATGATCATTCATTGTTAGGAAATAACATTATTCACCTTTTATTCCACATAAGATTTAACGCCTTTGCAATATTGTAAGTGTATAATATTTATAAAAGCATTATAGATGTGAGATAAATAGAGCTCAGATGAGAAAAAATTCAGACGTGTAAGAATGGCGTACAGATATGAATACTCCATGATTCTATTCATCTCTATGGTCCCAGCACAAGTTGTGTGCCTTTAGTAGGCAAATAAAAGAGAACAATATTTTCACAATATAAACTTCATAACATAAAATCATAGACATTTAAAAGAAACATTAGTTTTCTTATTGCTGAGACATTTTTTCATAAAGACTTCAGAGTAATTAGTGAAAAGTCCTTGAAAACATTTTCACAATACATGCAGTAAAGGATTTATCTGAATCTTTATAGAGCATCTCTAATGCATGCAGATTAATATAGTAAAGGCAACAGATTCAGGATGTAAAATGCTGTGATATTTTATTTTCTGTTTCTCAAGTCATTGTTTATTGAGATGTCATATGTTGGCATTTTTATAATCTCTTGTGGCAACAATAGTGACTAAGAAAGGTATCATTGCCATCTTTATGGTGTTTAAAATCTTGTGGAGTGAGACGAAAATTAAAACACAAGTGAGTAAATAATGTAATTCCAAATAATGATCAGTGCTGTGAAAGAAATTTGAAAAGAGGCATAAGATAAGATGAAACCGGAATTGTCCATGTGAAAGATGTTTGGTGGCTGCATTAGCTTGAATGGTTAAAAAAATGTTCTTACAATTAGGTGAAATCTAACCTGGGAACCAAATGGTTAGTATAAGCATTTGAGACTAGACAGGGTAAATCCAGAAGTAACGCCTTCAGAGAGAAAAAATGGAATGCTCAAAGGACCAGAGCAGAAATGAGATCAGTGTGTTCAACAGAGGAAGAAGGGCAGTGTAGGTAGACATAGCAGATGGTGAACAGTTCTTAAACTTGACACATTGAGTGCAATCAGTGTGAGATGAGGTTGAAAAAGCAGACTAAATCAGGCCATGTTTGGCCTTTTAGGCTAGATTAACATATCTAAATTTCATCTTAATTTGCAGTAAAGGCTTATTGTAGGTCTCTAAGAAGAAAAGGGATAGCACACACATTTGTTTAGCTTGATAAAAATTTTAAATTAAAATAAAATGTAAGAAAAGTATATTGACTATTTTTACTCAATTCTTCCATACAAGTTACTTATTTTAACTTGGTTTTTGTTAAATGTTTGAAGGTATATTCTTGAATTTATAATATGCATAATATTTGAAGAGTAGGGATATTTTTCTTGCTGACTAAACTTAATTTTCAATTTATATATTACAATTTGTTTCAAGTTTACATATTGTAATTCATAAAGTTTATCCCAAATACAAATAATACTTTCTCTGATGGTGAACCAGCAAGATACCTTAATCTTCAAAGTAAAACTGGTTGAAAAATAAATATTGACAATGTACTAGTAAAAGGAGAAAAATGTTAATAAGTCCAAAATTGTCTAGGACATATTCTCATACAGTTAAGTAAAATGTAACATTATGCATCCTCCCAGTAAGCAATAAAGGAGCTAAGAAACCACTGCCTTTATTTAGATGTGACAGACATTAGATGTTCTATTACATCTTATGAAACTTGCTAAATTGTTTTCTGAAGTAGCCTACCTGTGCTTTCAGACATTTCTTTTGGAATTTGATGAATAGCAATAATATTAATAGTGAAGGCTAATAAAGTTACATTGAAAATATATTTTCAAGCCTCTGTATCTTATTATTTTTACTCTACGGGACACATGAAGATGACATGAATTTACATGTGGATGTGTGTATCATTGAACATCAGCAAAAAGAAAACATCCCTCTTCTTATACAATTAGCATATGTTTATTTATGTGAATATTCATGCTTTGAACAGCTTCATACTTAGAACAGCATTCATGCTAAAAACTGTGTCTTTTATTTCTGTGACATTCTGTGACACTATGTAACTGCATATTTTCCCTCATGGAAAATTTAAATATGTTACTATTAACTGTCCCTTGTCAAACTACTCCTCTGACCTTACCTCAAATAACTTGTTTGCTCATTCCTTACATTTCAGCAACATACACCTTTTACTTTCTTCTTTGCTGTTGTTTTTAAAGCCATAATGTTTTTCATTTTTTAATCCTGTGTCTCTAACTTAAATGTTCCCTGCTCATTAAGTCTTTTGCAAATACATCACTCCTTCAGCCCTATTTCTTTCCTTTACATTTTCTACCTTATTCTAAGGACCAGAGCAGAAATGAGATCGGTCACTCATTTAACTTTGTTCTTATATTGTTTTTCTCATTTGATGTTTGCCTTTTGCTCCACTCTCTACCTGCAAATATAGGTGTATAAGAACCACATAGAAGTTTATATTGCCCATTCTGGAACAGTGCGTGGCTCATGGTAAATATTCAGTACATTTTGATGAATGAAAGGTATTGTAGATGGAAACCAAGTTCCAACAATCTAGGTTCATGGTTCTTTAAACTATCTTCTCTTTAGTGAAGAAAATGGCCTGAGTGACCTTACTAGGATATATTTAGGTTCTGTAAACTGATGGGTGTTTTTGCTTTCTCATGGAATGAAAATTGCTTAACCTTTTAACCCAGGAAGCTATTGAAGTCTAATAAAATATAGAGAAGCATTTCTTCAATGAAAACATTTTATTTGAGAAGAAAAAACTGCAATCTGGTGCATGCACGCACATGGTGTGGTCTTAAGTATGTCTCAAGAAAGGCTAGAGGTTTGATATAAAAGGGAAATGTTATGCTTTGTTCTTTGAGAAAATTCATGGCCATTAGTAGTCTTTGGGAGCTGGCGGATTTTGATTGGCAAGTGAGGTCCTTAGATAAAACATTGAGGGTTGTTTCAGTGGCCATTGGGTAAAACTGGTTTCAGGTTGCAACAGGCAATTTCAGCAACTTGGCCTGTAGAGAATCATCTTCCTGGAGAAATGTTATGTGCTGTTAATGTTTTCACCCCCTGGTTTTTTGACTCTGTTTTAATTGGGTATGACAAAAATGACCTAATCAGTATGACCAAATTTCATAAAGCAAATTGACTAATGTAAGTATCTGTAACAGATTTCAAAGTAGCCATTTTAATCACTGAATATGCTCAAATATTAAGTTAGAGGTCAATAAAACTTGCTTACCATTAGCTAAATATAATTATGCTGTCTCCTTTTTTGACAATTCCACATCCTTAGTGACAAAAGATAATGTTTTGAGAAATTGTGAAAGAACACAGGATAAGCAGACTTTTGTTAAACAGTCTTTGTTTACCTAAAAGACAATCTAAACAATAAACAAATGAAAATCTAAATATAATCTACTGCAAATTTTGAAAGAGAATATAGTGAAAGCACAGTATATGTAAGTATATCTTACAGCTCCATGTTAAGGTTAAAGGGTACGTGTGCATGTTTGATACATAGGTAAACTTATATCACAGGTGTTTGTTGAGCAGATTATTTCATCACCCAGGTTCTAAGCCTAATAATCAAGTTATTTTTTTCTGATTCTTTCCCTCTTCTCACCCTCCACTTTCAAGTAAACCCAGTGTCTTTTGTCTCTCTTTGTGTCCATGTGTTCTCATCACTTAGCTCCTGCTTATAAGTGAGAAGATGTGGAATTTGGTTTTCTGTTCATTAGTTTGCTTAGAATAATGGCTTCCAGGTCCATCTATGTTCCTGCAAAAGATATGATCTCATTTTTTATGATGGTATAGTATTCCATGGTATATATGTACCATATTTCCTTTATTTAATCCACCATTGATGGGCCTCTAGATTGATTCTATGTTTTTGTTAACATAAATAGTATTACAATGAACATACATGTGCTGATGTCTTTATGGTTGAATGATTCATATTCCTTTTAGTACATACCCAGTAATGGGATTGCTGGGTTGAATGGTAGTTCTGTTTTCAGTTCTTTGAGGAATCACCACACTGCTTTCCACAATGGTTGAATTAATTTACACTCCCACCAACACTGTAGAGACATTTCCTTTTCCCAACACCCTTGCCAGATTCTGTTATTTTTTATTTTTTAATAATAGCTATCTGGCTGGTATGAGATGATATCTCAAAATGTTTTTTATTTGCATTTCTCTAATGATCAGTGATGTTGAGCTTTTTTTTTTATGTGCTTTTTGGTTTTGTATGTCTTCTTTTGGAAATTATCTGTTCATTGTTTGTTTGTTTGTTTTTTCTTGTAAATTTGTTTAAGTTCCTTACAGATGCTGGATATTAGACTTTTGTTGGTGCATAGTTTGCAAATATTTTATCCTTTTCTGTAGGTTGTCTGTTCACTATGTTGATAGTATCTTTTGTTGTGTGGAAATATTTAAGTTTAATTAGATTGCATTTTTCAATTTTTCCTTTTGTTGCAATTACTTTTGGCATCTTTCTCATTAAATCTTTGTCCATGCTTACATCAAAAATGATATTGCCTACATTGTTTTCCATGTTTTTATAGTTTGGGGTTTTACATTTAAGTCTTTAATCCATCTCTGGTTAATATTTGTATATGATGTAAGGAAAGGGCCCAGTTTCAATCTTCTTCATATGGTTAGTCAGATATCCCACCACTATTTATTGAATAGGGAGTCCTTTCTCCATTGCTGGTTTTTGTCAGTTTTATCAAAGATCAGAATATTTTAGGTGTATGGTCTTATTTCTGGACTCTCTATTCTGTTACATTGGTCTATGTGTCTGTTTTTGTAGCAGTATCATGCCGTTTTATTTACTGTAGCTCTGTAGTATAGTTTGAAGTTGGGTAATGTGATGTCTCCAGCGTTGCTCTTTTCGCTAAGAATTGCCTTGGTTATTTGGTCTCTTTTTTGATTCCATATTAATTTGAAAATAGTTTTTTTTTTCTAGTTCTATGAAGTTAATTGGTAGTTTGATAGGAATAACATTGAATTTGTAAATTGCTTTGGATAGTATGGTCATTTCAATTGTATTGATTGTACCAATTCATCTTTGTTGTTAAAATCAACTTCATTCACAAATCAAACTCAAATAAGTTGAGAAGTTGTGTATATGTGAATAATTAACACTAAAACAGGCTCTGTACCTTAATCATTATGCACATGGATTTAGGAATCAGGAACTGAGCTTGAATCATGGCTTTGTAATTTACTAGTCTCTGATCTTGGACAAGTTATTTATATTCCCTGAAGCATATTTTTTTATTTGTGAATTGAATGTAATATTTTTTACTAGAGATTATGGTGAGGATTATAAGAGATCACCCTCATACAGTGCCTGGAGCATTTTTTGACACATTAAAAGTGCTCAATAAGCAGTAGCTTTTATTGTCATTATCATGAGTTATTGAAATGCTGACAATTTCAACTTTTAGAGAAAAATCATTATGACAGAAAATAATTTAATAATGGGAATATTTATTGTAATATATAAAAAAGTTGAAATTCAGAGATATTCTCTAAAAATAAAAGCCCCATTGAAAGCCCCATTGAATTAAATTTCTCTCTAAGAATAAAGTTTTGAGAGTTTAAAATAGGAGCTGTGCTATGTAACAGTGCTTAGGATGACTCCACACTAAAACATGTTGTCAATATAAAAGACATTGCCACTAAGAGAAAACCTTACACCAAACAAAATTGATCTTCAAATCCTTGCCACTAAATAAAGCCTTCTCATATAACCTACAATAAACACAAGTGGAATATTTGTATATCAAAATTGACTGATTTAATATTATACCATAGGACATACATTTTTAACATAATTTTTTAATGTAAGTGCCTCACTATGAAAGATAAAATTTGTTTTAAGAAAATATATGTTAAATATTACATACAATAAAATGTATAAAACTTATTCCTTATTTAGTGATTCTGGTATCAAAAAAATTAGAAATAAACTTTAGTCCTTGATTTTTGCATTGTACCTCCTAATCTGTTCTAGTTACAACTTTTGTTTCTTCCCAGGCGTCCCTTTACCATAAAATATATAGCATAAAATAAATGGCAACATTATATAATCCAAAACTCAATAAATAAAATTTTCTCTTAATTGATGTCTTTGTCTCTGCATTATATATGAATTTAATAATACAACCAATGAAGGTTAATGCCATTCAATCAACTATAGTCCTATCAAGTAGTTATATTCTTTTCTCGTACTGTGCTTTTATTTTGGAGTTGATCAAATTTTCTGTACCAAGATGTGAAAAGGTTGTTAAAAATTCTGTGTTTCAATTATTTGGATATTCAGGAATATATGCAACTCAACCTCTAGCTTCAACCCCCAATACTAGAATGAGTAGGTGAGCACCCAAAAATATATGGTGGAAGTGTTTCATGTACAGTAACAAGATTGGAAGTCTGTTTGCAATGTCTTTTATTCTGATGGCAAAACACTTCACAGTGATCTTCACAATTAACTTAATTGACAAAGCCCCTGGAAGCAAACACATTGACCCTGCCTTATTATGCTGTATAAATATAATTGTAGATTTTGCATGAGCTTATTCATGCATCCTTTGGCTCATATAGACAGCCACCTGCTCTTACTTTGCTCAGTTTATTTCCTTTGCTCAGTTTATCCCTTTGCTCAGCCAAACAATTTGACTACACTGTTGACGCCACTAGGACCAAAAACAACATGATCAAGGTTCAGGAACTACTTTTAAACTCCAGTTGCAAACACTTTGTCATTTTTATACTAATCATCTTAGCAAAAAAATAAAATATGTCTCTCCAGGCAGAAACACTCTTACAAAGTGCATAGACCTTGTGTACTGAGTGACAACATAGATGATAAATATGGAACAGGCCCGGGGAAAAATCCCCCAGCTTCCCTGCACCAGTGTATCCATTATGCTGGCATATAGAAAAGGCTATGTGCTCTGGAAAGTAAAATCTAAATGATTCATTCTTCATTTTATTCGCCATCCTTTGTGGGTAGTATGAATATTATTCTACCAAGAAATGAAGAGTTCTAAATATACATTTAAAAATTCAGTTTGACTGACATTTATTAAGCAGTCACTGTGAGCTTTGCTAGGCATGGAGAATTATAGAAATAAAGACCACAGAGCCTTTAAACAAATGCATTCAAAAAATTCTCAAGCTAGAGATAAGGTAAAATATTATATTTTTAGTTAATAATAAAAGATATAAATTTCATTTCATAAATTTGGGGCCCAAATTTATGTAATGTGAACAGCAATACTCTCTTCACTTATGTAGGTCTTTTCACCTTCAAATATTATATATATTTATATATTATATTTACATAAGATATAGACATAAATTATATGTATAAAATATATACTATGTATATATGCTAAGTAAATATTTCCCTTCTCTTAACTTTTTATTTATTTTTAACCATTTTCCTCATTTTATTTCTATTGATGGATGGATTGATTTTTATTTGAGGGAACAAGTGGTTTTGGTTTTGGGGGAACAAGTGGTTTTGGTTACATGGATAAGCTCCTTAGTGGTATTTTTCCTTCTCATAACTCTTAATAATACTAAGCATCTGGTCAATTTATTGGAAGATACATAGGAAAGGCTTTTTGTAAAAAATAGAAATATTAAGGCAAACATGCCTTTTTCATTGGTGTGTTTGCAACAACATTGTACAGATTCAGATTATAAACATTCTATAATTATTCATTCTGTTGCCATTGTTTGTTTTTAAATAAAATATTTTTTATTTAGAAACATAATTATTTTTATATTTTTAGTTTGTCTCAGTAGAAAAGGCATTGAGTTTTCACAAATGACCAAAATGATAAAAAATGTGAAACAATTTTGGTAAAAAATGAGTTTATCTGTAGAGCATGAATTATTCTGCTATGCTAAAAACATGTAGCCTAGAAATGAATTTTACATATGGTGTAATTTTTATTGAGAATTTTGTAGTTTTTCCCTTTCAGTGACATATTTTCTTCACATTACTTTCTCAAAGCTATTATATATTTGTGGTTTCTTAAAAATGTCAAGCCTATATAATTTATGAATTTAAAAGATTGCTCTCAGGAATTTGTCCAAAAATTGAAAATAATTTAGAAGGAAGAAATGCTTTAGCAAATATTGTTTTACAAACTGAGTTAAATGGAAAGAGTACAGAAGAGGGAATGCTGAGCTTCCCTGGAAGACACAAATCTTAAGTTATATAACCTTTTCTATGACCTGAGGAAAACATTTTAATATTCAACATACTTAGTGTCTTTATTGTAATTTGAATGTTCTCTAGCAACATTTTATAAGTTATCTATAGAAATTCTTAAATACTTACTGTTTTTTAAAAGTAAATACATTAGGGAGTATGCAATCTGCTCAAATCTTGCTGTATAAAAACAATTCACTAAACATGTTCCACAAAATCCAAAAGTTCCATAGATACTTTCAGTAGTTCATACACTTTAAAATAATAGTGCCAAAGTATTTCTCATCACTGCTGAGTTGATTTATTCACTGGTCTTGCAAAAGCAATGATGTGTACAATTGCTAGTACCTTAGCATGACTCAAGATATTAAAGCTTGGCCTAACTACTAGCTACTCTTTACCAGCACACACTAACAATAATAGTAATGCTAAAAGAAAAAGAAGCCAAATTTTATTTAAGAATACCCTGCTGAAGCAGAAAAAAAATCATTCTTAGAAGTCTTGATTTTTGAATACAGATTGCTTTAATAAAATATTAGATGAATAAAAAATAGATATATAAAAGATATTTAAAAAGTGTGAAAAATGGGAAGTACAGATAAAGTACTTCCGCTGCACATGCCACTGCAAATTATTTTCTCAAGCAAAAAACATTTATGTGACTGTGAAAGTTTAGAACTGAACTGCTACTATTTTCATGATGAGTTCTTTTTACTTCAAAGAACATTGATAAAATATGGTCATTTAGATGATAGCATTTAGTACATATTTCTAAAAAATTAAGGAAATGATCCTGCCATCTCAACAAAAGTAAGAGTATTTTTGTCTATGATAAAACTAAAATTTTCAAGTGCAAGTTAGGATTTTGCAAAACTAACACCCTTCCAGGTAAGCCTGACATCGTCCCAATGTTAAATATTGTTCTCATGCTCTATGGCGATATTAACAGATGTGATTTTTAAAATGTATTGTATATTGAAATGTTTAAATATTGTGGTGGCTCACACCTGTAATCCCAGCAGTTTGGGAGGCCAGGGTAGGAGGATCACTTAGGAGTTCAAGACCAGCCTTGGCAACATAGAAAGATTCCATCCCGGTATGGTGGCTAACGCCTGTAATTCCAGCACAATGGGATGCCAAAGTGGGCAGATCCCATGCATACAAAAATTTAAAAATTAGCCTGGTATGTTGGCACATGATTTTTATCCCAGCTATTTAGGAAGCTGCGGCATGAGAGTCACTTGAACCTGGGAGGCGGAGGTTGCAGTGAGCCAAGATCTTACCACTGCATTCCAACCTGGACAGGAAAAAAAAAAAAAAAAAAAAAAAAACTAACCGAACATAGTGGCATACCACTGTGGTCCTAGCTGCTTGAAAGGCTGAGGTGGGAGGAATGCTTGATCATGGGAGATCAAGGCTTCAATGAGTTGTGATCCTGCCAGTGCACTCCAGCCTGGGCAAAAAAGTAAGACCCTGTCTCAAAAACACATTTTAAAACACCCTCAATACATACATACATACATACATACATATATAAGTAAATGTTGGTAGTTATGTATAAGTCGGTGAACCACTATTTTAAAAAACAGTATTTTTAAAAATATATTGCTTAAGATTTTTAAATCATGCATGACTAAAAAATACATTCAAATGGCAAGGCAGAATATTGGATTCAGATAGCAAAATACAAAGTTTATTAATGCAATTTAAGATTCCCACTTTGCAATTTATATTAAGGAAACTACCACTTGTCTGTTTAGTGGACTATCAAAAAGAAACATTCATAATTATCTGAAAAGGCTTTTGAATTCGCTTCCCATTTCTGAAAGCATATAAAGAAGCCAGATTTTCTTTTTATATTTTAGCCAAAACATATATTATAGATTTAGTGTGGTAGCAAATACGAAAATCTAGTTGCCTTCCAAAAAGTCAAATTTGCCAAAATACATTCCTCAATAACAGTTGTGTGGGAAAATATGTTTGTTTTTATAAAAATACAAGTTATTTTTGTTAAAATTTAATAGATTGATTAGTGTTGGTAAGTGAATTAAAAATAAATATTTTTCAAAGAATTGGGTATAGTTTTTAATTTAGTAAATATTACTAGATAAAACCCAAACAAACAAAAGGGTTTTGGGGCTCCTCAATGATTTTTAGAAGTGTAAAAAAGCTGTGGAAACCAAAATGTTTAAGACACTCCCACTTCTGAGGAACAAAATTTTCCCTCCCAGCTTTTATCAGTTTTATGTGATCACTATGTAAAGAGATTAATACTAGATAATATCTATAGCAAAAAGACTAAGAAGTTACATTAAGAGAAATACACTCCAAACTAATAAAAAGTTGTCTTGGTAATATTAATGTTGCAAATTTTTTCTGGTGTAGTATTCCTTGTAAATATATAAATACTTTCCAAAAACTTACATATCGGCTATTTATCTCTTTTTCTATTAATGACAATAAGTTAGAAAAGATAAATATTCTATAGAATATAGAAATATTTGAAATAATGGTAAAATACAAGCATATTTGAAATAATGATGGAATAATGGTTAGAACAAGTGTGTTGAATTATTTGATATTAATTATGTTAATATATATATGAAGGATCTCAAATGGAAGACTTGATAGTTCCCTTTAATGTTTTGATATAATATAGAAAATAATTTTTTAAAACATAAATTAGTATAGTTACAGTCAAGAAATGTATGTACACATACATATATATGCATATACATATATAGAGAATAATACATTGTTCTAGTCTGCAATTTTTTCTCACATACACATGGAAAATGCATAAAGCTCTTAATGAAGACAAGGAAATTTTCTCGGGAGATTCAATCTGCCTGTTGCATTTCATAGGTTGTACAGCATACAAAAAATACACATTTGATTATGAAGGTGATAAATGAGAAGTAGTAAAATGTGCTAGCACTAACATTTACACACATACAATATGTAATGCTGTGCAGGGCAGCATTTTAATTAACACTTCATGAATTTAATAGGAATTCTAATTTATGTTGGTATCAATATTCACTCAGAGGAATACCATTAGTTTTGATTTGTTTCTTACCATGCCTCTATCTATGGGTTCCTGTGCTGTTACTATGAATCATAATAATTTATTGTGTTTATTTTTTCTACACATTCAATTTAACATTTTTAAACACTCTGTAATAGTTTCAGATGGGTAAAAATAGTATTATAGACTCCATTAATTAACTACTTTTTACATACTAATACTTTTTCTTACAAGTTTTTATCACTTTTTTTGCTCAATATTTAGGTGAATTTAATTTCCTGAAAGATAGCAAGATCCAGGAGTTACTCTGTGATTTTTCTGTTGCCACGTTTTATATAGCTCAGATTGTCCTAAATAATAGTGAGCTTTTCTAAGGCACAACCTTAAGTTACAGTTTATATGTACTCCAGCCGGATCCTGGTATGAAGTTGTTTATTCACACATTGTGTGCTCTGTGGGGGTGCTCTGACAGGCTTTACGTTAAGTATTGAGTAAACAGAGATCAAAGACAAAAGATTCTTCCCTTAGAAACTCATGGGCTAGTGTGTAGATAAAAAAATCAACTTGTAATTAAAATGAAGTGTGATCAGTTACTCTGACATAAGTACAATACATTGATATGAAGGAAACACGCAATCCCCTAGACACAAAATTTTGCATATTTTTTGCTACCAACTGATTGAAAAAATGTTTTCCAAGTGGGGAAAAAACTAAAGGAGTTTTGTCATTCTCAACATTTCTGATACAGGCCAGTGACAGAAACAGGGAAATATGGCCCATGAAAGTGATGATGCGTTATGAGTTACTTATTTATTTATTTTTATTCATTTTAGGTTTTGGGGTACATGTGCAGAACGTGCAAGATAGTTGCATAGGTACACACATGGCAGTGTGTTTTGCTGCCTTCCTCCCCTTCACCCACATTTGGCATTTCTCCCCAGGCTATCCCTCCCCAGCTCCCCCCCGCCCGCTGTCCCTCCCCTATTCCCCCCAACAGTACCCCCTTCCCTGTGTCTGTGTGTTCTCATTTTTCCTCACCCGCTAGACAGTAAATTTGAAACTGGGAGGATATCACTAGCAAATTTAAATTTAAGTGTTGATTTACTCAGGTTGCAATTTCCAGGGACTGTCCAAAGGACTGCAAAGGCCAAATATTCTAGTAAGTGTAGAGGAAGACTCAGTAACTCTCACAGGTACAATAAGATTCAGTTATAGGGCAGAAAACCCAATTCCCTATTTTTACACAATGTGCTTTTACTGACCCTCAATTTTATCTTTCATGTGCATGTAGCACTATGAGGTTTTTGAGGTAGGGGTGATGCAGAAGGAGAGGAGACACCTGAATGAATAATAAATAGCCCTTGACTTCTAGTATGGAACAAAGACAAATACACTAATATGGAACTTTAAAGTTGGTATAGATCAGCTACAGAATTTTAAAGAAAAGATACTTTACATTGGCTCTAGATGATTAGGGAAGATTTGCTGGCTAGAACGTTTTAGAGGTGCACTTTATTGATAGGCAATTGTTAGTAGCCTAGAATTAAGTGGACAATGAAATGATCTAAACATATATGATGAAATTAACATCATAGTAGAACACAGGATTGCAGAACTCGAGAGTTTTTAGACGTGTCCTAATCCAAGCTCCTTGATGAACAGATGAGAAACTAAGACCCAAAGAAATAAAGAGACTTAACTAAGGAAAACCTAATTCATAAATAGGAGTTGTAGGACCATTACTCACATTTCCCAATTGTCAGAATTGAGTTTTTTTTCATTATTTTCCTCTTTTACTTCCTTTGCTGATGAATTCACAAACATGCAATTTTTCATGAACAAGCATTCAATATTATGTACCTCTGAGGTCTTTTCATGGGTTATGAAAACTTATCTTACAACTTACAGAATAAAATATTCATAAAATATTAAGACTGCAGGCTCAATGTTTAAAAATATATTATACTCTAGAGTCATATAACACAGCCCCAATGATTTTGAACTACACTACACGGTGACCACTATTAGCTCCAATTTATAATAAGGATTTGATTCTTCCCAAGGCAATGAGAGTAAATCCCCACACAATTTCTTACTCTAACTTGTTCCAAGCAATTTTAAAGTGTGGATTAGTCAATGAAATGTGGCATTCTTTTGCAACATTGTGTGATTTGAATTGAAATGAATTGAAACAAATAGGTTTAATTTGCTGTGGAACACATGCCATTAAGTGGCTGAGAGCTTGTGTTTTACCAAACAGAAAGTAGGTAAAGAAAATAAGCACTTAGGAAAAATAATTTAAGCATCATAATCTAGTTTTGGCTTCCTCAGCCTTCTCAAGCATAATAGGTTTCACTTGATTTACTTTTTGTTTATAGATGAACTGCCAATATCATCTATGGTATTGACTAAAGTGACACAGAAAAGCATTATAAAGGAATTGATTAACTTTTAATATGTTGTTCTAATGTATGAAAGTTTTGGTTAGATTAACACATCTTAATTTTAAATAAACAACAATAGTCCTAATGGATTCTGGAGTTTATTTTTTTAAAAACATCTCATTCATGCCAAAGTATTGCCTTAAGTACGAATTCCAAATTGAAGTATTATATTCAGGCCGGGCACAGTGGCTCACGACTGTAATCCCAGCACTTTGGGAGGCCAAAGCTGGCAGATCACGAGGTCAGGAGTTTGAGACCAGCCTGACCAACAGGGTGAAACCCTGTCTCTACTAAAAATACAAAAATTAGCCAGGCATGGTGGCACCTGACTGTAATCCCAGCTACTCTGGAAGCTGAGGCAGAAGAATCACTTGAACCTGGACGGCGGAAGTTGTAGTGAACCAAGTGCATGCCACTGCACTCTAGGCTGGGTGACAAAGCGAGACTCAGTCTCAATAAATAAATAAATAAATAAATAAATAAATAAATAAAGTGAATTTTTTAAATAATCTGGGTGTAAGTTTTTTAAAAACATATATGTGTTTGCCAACACATGAAAATAATAATGTGACACAGTAATGTACTACTTCAATTAATAGAGAGTAATGAGAAAAGAAGGTAGATATACTACATAAATGATGATTAATTTTGCCCGGGAAAAGGTGTAGATAATAATGAATTACTCAAATGATTATGGTATATGTTAGCATAGAAATGTTAACCTTTATAGAACTATTGTCAATCATGGCTACTGTCATAGTGATGTTGAAAGAAGCTATTTTGTTTCATCAAAACAGCATCATCTATCACATGAAATCAATCATAACATTTTAAATGTTGATATGTTGTATTTAATTAACTTAGATTTACATTTGTTAGAGTCAGAAAAATATATAGTTTACAAGTACTTTTAAGTTTGCCACATGATAAAGTATATTATAACAAAAATAATTTAATAATAAGTGACGGGGTGGGAAATGGAAGCAGCAAACCACATTGCCACGTATGTACCTATGCAACAATCCTGCATGTTCTGCACATGTACTCCAGAACCTAAAATGCAATTATATATATTTCTTACATTGATAAAAAAAGAAATGTCCATGTGAGTATTTTATTAGGTGTATACAACCTTCAAATTTGAAGAAGCAAATATACATTCATCTTTAAATATATTTTAAGACATGCTAAATGATATTAATTATGTAATAAAAGTTCAAATTCTAATAGAATATTTTTGGTGTTATTCAATTAGATACTATTAATCTTAAAGAGTACCTCATTTAATATTTAGACAATATTTTAGGAGAATAGAAGTTGAATTTTACCAATTCATTTTCAATCCCTATTAGAATAAATGTTTAACTATTTTATTAAATATTAAATATTTTCATTGAATGTTATGATTGACTGTACCAGTTGGCTTTCTAATATTTTTACTACCCTGTAATAAATCTTATTTGTTATTTGTTTATTGTTAACTATTACTTTATTCTACTACTGGATCAAGTTGCTAGTGCTTTTTTTTTAAACATTATTTGCTAATTTTTTCTAATTTTATTTATAATATTATTTTTATAACATTATTTGCCTGAATGCTTATTTCAAAGCTTTGCTATTTAAAATATATGATCACAAATTTAATAGAAAAAAGTTTTAGTCTTTTGTTTATGTTGAAATAGATTACTGGACATGAAAATGAGCAGCATCTTGAAAGGCTGAGATAATTTTTATGATGCCCCATCTTTAGATGTAGTTCCTTAAAATAACTAAACAATATCATATTTATTGTATGCATACACTTTGCATGTTATATTTCTCGTTAAATTAATTGGGTAATATCTGAAAATTTTAATCAAATTTATAAAACAAGTGTCTTTTTTTTTATTGTATCAGTTAACAAGTGTCATTGTTAAATGACAAGATATTGCTCTGTGTCCTGCATCATTCATGTTTTTACTTTTTGTGTCTTGATTAGATTTTATTAAATTAAATATATTTCTTTTGTATTGCTTATTTTATCAACACACACTTTTTAAAATGTAAAACATTATATTAAATTATTATTCATATTTTCCTGTTTGAATTAAAATTGTTTATTCCATTTTTTTTTGAAATTCCTAAGGAATATTTAACCTTTTGTTGATAAAATATATATGGTATAAAGTGATTAAAAATGTGCATAATTATAATAATCCTATAGAATCTATATTCATTTTCTTTTTAGTTTATATTTTCTATTTTATTGAATTTGTTTTGGAGCAGTGTTCTACTTTTTATTTTCCTTTTAAATGATTACTTTTTTTTACTGATTTTTTTTTTTTTTACTTCTACTACTATTATTTGAATTTACTACGTTATTTGCAAAAAGTATAGAGTGAATAATTTCTAATGGGGGAAAGTTATTGAAGTTTTCTTTAAGATTATCATACTTTTAAACAATTTCACTGTGGAAGAAAAAACAGAAAAGAAAGCATATTATCTCCATAGAAAACCAATTGTTAGAGTTCTAGCTATTAAATATATCTTAGTGATTGTATTGTTTTAGTTATTCATATTCTTTCATTTTGTCTAACTTTTCCTTCAAACATGAGAGCTAATATTTCATTACTCTCAAATTTATTTTTTGATACTATAATATTACATAGTGTGCTATATTGTCAATGACAGATGTTTGAAATAAATGATCTTCCTAAAATAAATTGGAAAAGTTGGTCATTTTTATTTATTATGGAATATATTAAATAAGCTAAATAGTGAGTAAATATTTGCAATAAAAATATTTTATTTATTTATCATGAATATTGCCTTCTTAATATATTTTCTGTAAATGTATTTTTATGTAATACATATAAAATTTGCATTTGCTATGAATTTTACCTTAAATCCTAACACATGATTTGTCTTAAAATTTTTTTTTTTATAAACAGTGCAATGAGTATGAAAAACACGCATAAGAACAAAAGGAGTATTTTTTACTTGCTTATGATTTCCTTTTTCTAGGATGATGGGCTACAGAATTTTACAAATAAAGTAGCATATCTATAACTGCAAGCAATAAAAATGAAAAACTGGAATGTAGATGAAAGGAGAGTAACACAAAACCTGTGCTTGCTGTCATGGCCCGTGCATTATTTTATGTGAGTCATCAACTGACTCTAAGATTTCTGATAGCTACTGTGGAAAGAAAACTTTCAGTTATCAAAATACATCTGTCCACGAGATAAATGAATAAATAAACAATTTTAAAACTTCCTTGTTCATGAGAATTAAAGAGGCTCTTTGAACTTACAGCAGTGGGGAATTAATCTAAGGTGTCCTAGTTAGGGGGCATCAAATAAGTACGTGTTTTTGAATGAGAAACATTACCATCTTTATAGTGCATTTTATAGAATTCTTTTTTAGAGCAGACTTCAATATTACTCAGTGACTTCAAATCACAGTAAAAATCATGAAAGGCAGCTGAATGGGAATCAAACACAATATAATCAAATGTGAGTGTGAGGATGCAGTGGAGTGTGCCTGTCAGGAAAGCTGTCGGAGATTTACAAAACAAACAAAAACAACCAGCTAGCCTCAGTCTGTAAAACTAAGAGAACCTGATTGCCCAGGGGTGAATCAGAATCTTATACTACAAAATTGCCTTTCCTAGCCTCTCCCTTTGGGTAACATTGATATGGAATCTAAAGTCTATTTTATGTCCTTTTGTAAGGAAATTAATGGTTCTTGGCCAAAATGACACTGATATGGGTGATCTAGACTCCCCGGTCTTTGGAAACTTATTGGTGAAATACCCAGAGAAAGAAAGTTAGAAATTTACCCTGCAAAAAGATAGAAGATGGAGGGCTGCAGATTGCCCTTGCTTGACTAATGACTCATTCGTATTAGATACTAAGTTGTCATTGCTATAGTATTTTTCTTCCTTTCTAAAGTTAATTGACTCCTAAAATGCTTCTATCATATAGATTTTTATGTGAATATTTCTTTAAATGTAATCAACTTCTCTTTAAATAATTCCTATCAAGAAACCCCATGTGTGGTTTTGTAGAAGGGAGAAGAATTGCCAGAATTATGAGCAATGTGTCCCAAATCATGTAAGAATAGATTGTTATAAGCTATTTATGGCTCTGATATAGATGAATTTGATTGTTGGTCTGGAGTTGCCAAATGAAGGTGATAATACTAAATAAAAAAATTCATAATTTTTATTTATGATTTTTTGTCTTTTTGTATTTATTTTTTATTCCAACTTTTAAGACTGTATTGATAGTCTTTCAAATACTTCAAAAAGTATTGTTTTCTGCATTAACAATGACCTTGGAATTTTCCTTATGAACTTGCTTAAATTTTACCCTTTTTTTATTTGATTTTATGTAATTTCTTTTTACAGTCTCTCTAACTTTTTGAAATTTATAGAGTGAATTGTTGGATGCTAGAAATCAGGGACTAATTCTTCCTATGATAGCTTTTACTAAATTTTCATTAAAATGTAAAAAACTATTTGAACACATTTTATGATTATTAACTAATTCATGACTTCATGAGTCTGTAAAGAAAAAATTAAAAAATTATTTGTAAAATTAAGTAATTACACAATTTAAGTGACTACTGAAATTATAAGTAAAAGTATAGTCTATTCTCTCAGAAATATGAAAAATATATAAGAAAAATACCTTTCCTCTTTTTCCAACATTGTTACATTTTCTTTTTATCTTTACAAACAACAGAAATTAGGGAACCGTTTTTGTTTTAATTTAAAACCCTAAAATTATTGGAGTGTAATTTGGATCATCCATTTTATTTTCAAAACCTAATTTCAGCGTAGCATATTCATTTAAATTGTTTTTGTCAAATATGATTTCCAAAGATACATTTTTGCTAATATTAAACTAACAGAATAAACATTTGTTTGACTAGTCAGAGAAATGTGTGAAGTGTTTAAATGTTTTGTAATGTCAACCAAAAAGCTTGGGGGCGCTAAACCTCAGTGTGCAGATGTCTTATAATGGCAACCCAAAATGGCTAGTCTTTGCAGGGAATAACAAATTTGATTTATTTTCAACAGTTCAAAAAACAAAATTGGTATCATGTCACATATCCTTCTGTAGTATAGCACTCTCATGCTGGCTTAGTCTGTGCTACTATATTAAAAAAAAATGAGTAATTGTTTTAAGGAAAATTTACTTTCACAGTTCTGGAAGCTAGGAGGTCCAAGGTCAAAGCACCTGTAGTCGTCACATGGCAGAAAAATGGAAGAGCTGGCTAGCAAGCTAGCTGAATGCCATATGAAACATCTTTCATTAGGACTTTCATACCATTAACAAAGAAGACACTTTACAGCCTGATACCCTCTTAAAGTCTCCACATCTAAATGATATCACATTAGCAACATCTGAATTTTGGAAGAAAACACATTCAAATCATAACACATGTCATGCATGTATTTGATCTAGAAGAGCATTCAACTTTTTGTGGTTCAATGCAGTAAGCGAGAAAAAAAAAAAAAACCTAACCCAGCCGTCTATAACTTTTTGCAGATGTGTAGCATGCTATCCAGATTTTTCTCCTTCAGGAAAGAATTCATTGTCTAGATGCTGGGAGTACTGGTGGCTGAAAGCTCTCTGCCGAGTTACCTCTTTGCAGCTGTCTTGGACTAAAGAGAGCTTCCTTGTCCAAACCTTTGTCCACAGTTCCAGGGGCAAACTGAATCCAGTGATAGTTTAATATAATGTATGAATGTCCTGATTCCTTGCCCTTACTTAGAACAATTTTGTAAGCCTAACCCAGCTCTAGAGCTCCCTGAAGAATTGACTACAACTTTTACTTCAGTACATTTCAACTTCTCCCTCTTCCCCATCCTACAGGTGTTCATCTTAAGAACTTCCATTTACTTATTGCATGAATCCCTTTCTTAGAGTCTTGCTTTCAAAGACATTTAACCAACATAATAAAGTTAGTGTCAAGAGAGGTTCAAATAACAAACTCAAAAATAAGATTTTGGAGCTAGATCATTGTTAGCAGGCAATGAAAATCCCCTCAGTGGTTGTAGATGGAATATTAATAGTCCGTGGCATGTGGTAGCAGTACAATTGTTAAAACTTTCACTCAACTGAAGTGACATACTGGAAGAAGAAAATGAAATTACTGATGCAACATCAAATCAAGAATTTGAGATATACTGGAGAAATCAGAAATCATACTTATAAGGGAAACAAAATTGGATAGCTGTTGCTAGGGTGTTACATGCTTTAGAGAAAGAGAAGTGAAGTGTGAGGCCAGAGGGTCCCCTTAAAAGCTATAAATAGATTCTTATCTCCTACAATCAGTGGGGAGAAAGAGCTGAAGACTAGTCCTAGGACTCAATTATAGGAGTAAGCAGGAACCTAGGGAAGATTGAATTATTAGTCCTGGAAGATAGACCAAACTAACATCAGGGTCCTGTTTGAGCAGTAAATGTGTAAGATAAGACATGGGAAGATCTTGGTTGAAATTTTTGAATTTCCAGATTTCCCTGAGAATCAAATTTCTCTGCAGTTAGAGCCTACATATGGCTATTAAAGGCTAGTACTCTCCCTGTTTTGGAAGACAATGCAAAGCGCTCTTCATTACAAGACAGGATCTACCCTAGATATTCAGAAAAACAAATAAGCATGTCAAACACAACAGTCAGCGTGGTGCTAGATGATCTTAGGAAAAAACATAACACTATCTGAATCTAAATACCCAGTAAATAAGTATTCAGATAACCCAATAAAATAAATATAGGACTGGATTCTGAGGATACTGAATCAAGAGAAGATATGCAGATAACAAGGTCAGTTAAAAAAGACTTTAGAGAGTTTATCAATATGGGAACACTGTCTTATAATACATAATTTAATATCCTGGCAAAGACACTGACATACTTTTAGGGTGGCTATTAGAATCATAAAGACACAGCTGTACACATTAAGTTAAAATGCCAAAACTGCTCTGGTAGATGGTGAAAGAAGGCTCAGATAATTGGATATTTTAGAGTGTGTATATTCTGTAAGCTTGGAAAACATACCATGTGGACATTCTGTAAGAGTGTGTGAACATGGCATTTATAAAATTAATAAGGGACTCTGTTAAGAGGAGTGCCAACACCACCAAGAGAATCAGTGGAGGCTGTGCTTGTAGGTTACCTTTTATGATAGGAAAACCATCTGTGAAAGGGCACTCTAACTCTACTCAGGCTTTTACAGTCTGTGTCAGGCTGCCAACCTGTGTAAATGCCTCCATATCGCTTTACCAAACAAACTCGAACACCCCATGCCTGTTAGCTTTATTGTAACTGTGTATTTATTGCCCAACATGTGATCATGCACTTTGCACTTGTCCACCACTTCCCTGCACAGACATTCTTTTCCCCTGGCTTGAGTTTCAACACTCTGCTTTAGACCACCCACACAAAACACACACACACACACACACACACACACACACACACACACGTGTAGACATCAGCTTCTGTCCTACCTAATGCTTTTCGACAGATCTATTAAGAAACTGAAAGCTAAAGGGAAGAAAGGAAAAAGTGAAAGAAAAATGGAAGAAGAGAGAAAAAGAAAAAGACTGCATTATTATCTGAAATCATATTGTTCTTTCTTATACATTTTTGCTTTTTTGTCTGTGCTTTTAGGTAAAATCAAGTTCCAGCTTTTGCTTCTAATTTTAAGTCTTTGCTATTGTTCTAGAATTATTTATGAAAAATTTCCTACATTCTTTTCTATTTGGGGGACCACTTTTGTTCTAATATGTCTTATATTAATCTTTCATAAAGTCATGGATGTTTCTGCACTCTCAGTTTTACCCCTTTAACTATTTCTCTTCATTACTATAGTTTTCTTATATATTTTGACATTTATTAGAGTAACTTCTACTTTGTTCTTTTTATTAAGTGTCTTTAGCTATTCTTGATCCTTTGCATTTCTGTATACATTTTATAATTAGTTGTCAAAAATACCTATTAATATTTGCATCTGCCTGCAGAACAGATCGGCAATATTGAATTCTGTCAATTGAATTGTTTTGGGGGAAATGCTATTTTATCTTTATTTTTCAAAAATATATTCTCTGAGTATGGACATTTAGATTGACAGTTATTTTTATTGTTTACATATATTATTACAATTGCATTTGTTTTGGTTGAGAAGTGTATTAGTAAAGATAAGCTAGATGTAATAAACTAAGTGCATTAGTGAGCTTATGCCTCAATGATTATCTCTATCCTTGATACTTAAGACAAAATACTTCATACGCATTACACGTATCATTTTGCTTTGAACCATTCTCAATCAAGAATACAAACTGAACCTCCAGACCCTTGAACATCCCCTATACTTACGGCAAAAGAAAGAAAATGTGTGTGTGTGTGTATTTTGCACTAGCTCCTTTATTGTCTTTTCCGGGTGCTTAACCTCAATTACAAGATTGTCATTATCAGAAGTGGAACATTTTTATTATCTTTAGTATTCTCCATGCAAAGACCTTCAAAGCCATTCCTTGGTAACCTAATGTATGGAGAAAATATTACATTTTCTGAAAAAGTTATCAAGTGCAATATTAATTTATTTCTACACTTTTAGTAGTTCAGTTTGTCACTAAACTTTATGCAACATAGCTAACATAGAATTTTCCTATATTTGAAAAGGAAATAAACTCCTTATATTCCTTCATTTAGGTCTTTCAACTTTTACCTTTCTTTGATTCTAAGTGGTGTCCAGAGTATGTTTCCTAGAATTGTTTTGGAATTTATTTGTGTAGTTATTTATAGAGTTTATTTAATCTTGAATAAAATAAATGCCTATTACCATAAAACTACCTAAGGGTTCCTAATGTGTCTCTCACTATTTATTCATGCCCATATCACCATGTCTTTTCAATTCTTAAAACAATAGTATGCTTTTGATAAACACTGGAATTCTTGGCATTTTACTGTTGTACTTGCATATTGCTAAATTCTCTCTTTCTGTTTTCACAGTCAGGTTTCCTTATGGAGATATATAGTTCTGATTTTGTTATTCTTTTGTTTGGTGCTTATTACCATTTGATGCATTTATTTTGAAAACTTCTGAAAATGCCCTTCCTATAATGTACAATTGTGAGTGTCATTTGACACTAAGCAAAATATTTAGGCCACTGATTAATGTGTTAAATATGAGGTCTAGGATCATCCCCTGCTGGATATTTTTAAAAATTGTTTTTCAGTTTGACACTGATTAAGAGCTCTGTAAACAAAGACTACAGTGTCTTATGGTGTGTAGGAAAGAGCGAAAAATTATGGTATTGATTTTGTTCTAATCACTAAGTTTTTTATGGAATGAGAGGTTTACTTATTATAAATACCAATAGTAATATATTCAAATAAAGTAATTTATTTATATTAGTGTTACTTTGTCATAATATAATTACTCAAAATGTAATCCATGTGTAAATCAAATTAATGAATACCATAAAACAATACACACAATTCCAATTTTTGAAGCAATTGTAATCAATAATATGAAAATGGGAAAGCAAATGTAAGTACAAAACCAGCCTCTGTTGAAAGTAAGCACAAGCAATACAGAAAAATCAATTACAAGATTAACTTGATTTATTCAGTAGGTGACATTTTATTATTATATTTGCCTAACTACATAAAATTAGTAATTATAAGCAGACTACTTGAAATAAAGATGATAAAACATAAACAAAATGGTGTGTTATTGTCTAAGTTCTTAACTGTTTTTCAGAAAAGAAAGAGAGAGGGTGTTGCGGGGGAAGCATAGAGAGGAAGGAAGGAAAGAAGAGAGGGAAGAAGGAAGAAAACAGAAAATTCAACTAGGATTTAAGTGAATTCTATACTTTCACTGAAACTGTTTGAAGTCCAACTATTGTACAGATGATTTTTCTTTAAGATTCTTAGGAATTCTCAATAAATTTTCTTATAAAATTATCAATTATTTACCACTGTAGTCCATTTTATATAAAAGCCTGTGACGTATTTAAAAAAATATTAATAATGCCCCAAATTAGGAGTCTACATGAAATTTCACTAAGTAGACCTTCATAATTCTATTTTCTAGTTATGCAAGGGTGAACATTTTCTGAGTTCATAACATGTTCCATAACGTGTTCATGCCTGAATAAAAAAAAACACGAGTGCAATCTGTTGTTAACAAATAATTATAAATTATGCTTTCATGTAAATGAAGACTTTCCTTGTCCTACTGAATGGTTTCTTTTCTAATCCAATTTAAAGTAGTATTAATGAAAGAAGTATATTTCACCCTAACAAAAATGATTAGTATTTTTAATAAATCTTTCATACTGTGTGCTTTGTTTTATTTCACCTTTATTATTTAAAGCAATTATTCCTATTTTGTGTATAAAAATATCATGGAATTAAAAAGCACTAACTTTGAATATGTGTTTTATCAAAGATGAAGAAACAGCTATAATTCTAGTGTTAAAGAGAGGCTAGCCTATATTTAAACTATGTTTTATATTTTCATTAGTGTTCAGAATGGATTGAATTTGTTTAAAAAAAATGTTAGGAAGGGTCAGGTATGGTGAAACAGTCCTCTAATCTCAACACTTTGTGAGGCCCAGAGGGGAGGATCTCTTGAGGTCAGGAGTGTGAGAACAGCCTGATCAACATGGGAATACTTCGTCTCTAGAAAATGTAGTTTTTAGAAAATTAGCCAGGCATGGTGGCATGAGCCTATGGTGCCAGCTACTCGGGAGGGTGAGGCAGGAGGATCACTTGAGCCCAGGAGTTCTAGACTGCCATGAACCAAGATCACATCCTTGCACTCCAGCCTGTGCAAAAGAACAAGATTTTGTCTCAAAAAAAAAAAAAAAAAAAAAAAAAGGAAGATTTCAAGCACCTGATTGCTGCTGTTGGTTTGTGGGATTTTACTTATAATGTGTTTAAGTTCTCTGATAAATAGTAGGAAATAATTAAATATTTGATTTATGTGCAAAGTACCATAAGAAATGCAAGGTTTAATCTTAAGTAAAATAATTCAAATATTATATGGAAAGAGAACCTAAATGTTTGCATATAAATTTATATAAATAACATCCTGATTTGAAGAGAATTTTAAGAAAGTTAATGATTTACCAAGTGGAAGCTACAAAAACTTAGTGTATTGATTTTAAAGTGAAAGAGATTATGCTTCTACCTGGGGTGTTCAGTAGAAGTTTCACAGAGGAAGAGAAACCCGAGTTTCTCAAAGACTAATTGGATAAGGTTTGACTTAGTTTTCTCCCAGATGTTTGATATAAGAATCACATCCCTGAGTTCAGATGTGGCTGGGGATGTGAAGTTACTTGAACTGGTAAAGAGTGAATATTATCACATGGCTTAAGCATTCTAAAGCACTGATTGCATAAGTAAGAATAACATTTCTGGCACAACAAAGGGTTCACAAGAAAAGGAATGATGATAGAAAAAACAGGTCCAGAAAATGTGCTAGTACAGAAACAGAGGGGATACCAACAGAAGTAGCAAAAACAATGGACTGGAGTAGATTACAATAACAATGAAAAAAAAATTGTGCTGGAGAATTGAGCATTGTTTTTGTTCCTGACCACCTATACAGTAATTTAGTAGACAAGGGTACTGAGAACCAGCCGGGTCGGGAGACCCCCACCCAGGCTGCGTTGAAGGTATTTGAGAGACAGACACCCAGATAGCACAACAGAGTGGATTTATCTTGGGGACCAACAGCCTGAGAAACTGTGGGGCTGACAGCTCTCCAGATTGAAGGCCCTGAGCAGATTCTCATTTATGTATTTATTTGCTCTTAAATAGGTGATTCTTATTACTATTACTGGTGTTCCACATTTACTCATAACTCCAGAATATACCAACTAGGCCACTGTTACCTGCCTACCACTAATTACATACTAAAAGGTACCCTACACAGAAGAGCCATAGGGGCAGGGTAAACAATGTTTCTCAACACAAGGTTAGGGTTGTTGTTGCTGTTGTTGGTTTTAAGTAACCATTTTACTTAAATAGATTCTACATTTTGTTTAAAACTTTGTCAAGTATCTGAGAGAAACAATTTCATGACAAATTTTTATGGCAGTGTGATTTAAGTCTAAAGTGATATTTGAGAGTTCTAGTGAACACTGAGTTATAAGTTTTACATTTTAAAGATTAAATTGAAATATTGAATTTATTTCTTTGGCAGTACAATATCCTGTACCCTCAGTTTCTCAGTTTCCCTTATAGATGATATATTATAAAATTATAGGACAATATTACAATGAGGAAATTGACAGTGAAAAAAAAATCATGATACAGGATATTTCCATCATCATAAGGATTCCTCATTTTGTCTGTTTATAGCCACATCAATTTCCCATCTCCCTTCCTTTCTTAAATGCAGACAACCACTCATCTTTTCTCCATGTCTATAATTTAGTCATTTAAACAATAAATGTTATGTTAATGAAATCATACAGTATGTAACCTTTTGGTATTGGTATTTTTTTTCACTAGGTCTAATCCATTGGGGATTCATCCAGGTTTTTATATGTACCAAGGGTGATTGCTTTATATTGCTGAGTAGTATTCCATGACATGGATCTACTACAGTTTGTTTAGTCATTCACCCATGTGCAAAACTCTGGGTAGTTTCTAGTTTTTGGCTATTGTAAATAAAACTGCTATATGCAATCATGTACATGTTTTGTGTCAGCATAAGGCTTGATTTCTTTGGCATAAATGTTTAAGAATGTTATGAGTAAATTATATGGTAGTTTCTTTTTTTTAAATTTTTTTTTTATTGCATTTTAGGTTTTGGTGTACATGTGCAGAATGTGCAAGATAGTTGCATAGGTACACAAATGGCAGTGTGTTTTGCTGCCTTCCTCCCCTTCACCCACATTTGGCATTTTTCCCCACGCTATCCCTCCCCATCTCCCCGCCCACTGTCCCTCCCCTATTCCCCCCAATAGACCCCAGTGTGTAGTACCCCCTTCCCTGTGTTCTCATTTTTCCTCACCTGCCTATGAGTGAGAATATGTGGTATTTCCTTTTCTGTTCTTGTGTCAGTTTGCTGAGAATGATGTTCTCCAGATTCATCCATGTCTTTACAAAGGACACAAACTCATCATTTTTGATAGCTGCATAATATTCCATGGTGTATATGTGCCACATTTTCCCAGTCCAGTCTATCATCGATGGGCATTTGAGTTGGTTTCAGGTCTTTGCTATTGTAAACAGTGCTGCAATGAACATTTGTGTGCATGTGTCCTTATAGTGAAATGATTTATACTCCTTCAGATATATACCCAGTAATGGGATTGCTGGATCAAATGGAATTTCTATTTCTAGGTCCTTGAGGAATCGCCACACTGTCTTCCACAATGGTTGAACTAATTTACACTCCCACCAACAGTGTAAGAGTGTTCCTATTTCTCCACATCCTCTCCAGCATCTGCTGTCTCCAGATTTTTTAATGATCGCCATTCTAACTGGCGTGAGATGGTATCTCAATGTGGTTTTGATTTGCATCTCTCTAATGACCAGTGATGATGAACATTTTTTCATGTGTTTGTTGGCCTCATGTATGTCTTCTTTTGTAAAGTGTCTGTTCATATCCTTTGCCCATTTTTGAATGGGCTTGTTTTTTTCCTGTAAATCTGTTTGAATTCTTTGTAAATTCTGGATATCAGCCCTGAGTTATATGAGAAACTGCTTTTCATCCATAACTGTAATTTACATTTTCACCATCAGTATATAAATAATCCATTTGCTTTACATTTTCTCTAGTATTTAATAGTATCATCCAATTTTAATTATACACATTCTCATAGGTGTGTGGTAATATCTCACTGTGGTTTGATTTGCTTTACCCTAATGGGAAATGACGAGTATCTCATGTATTTATTTATCTTTATTTGACATTTCAGTAAAATGTCTCTTTGTCTCTTTTGTCCATTTTCTAATCAGATATTTCTCTTTTTTTTTCCACTGGTGAATTTTGAGGGTTGTTTAAAACCATCAGATTTCATGAGATTTCTTCACTGCCATGAGAACAGTATGGGGGAAGTTGCTGCAGTGATTTGATTATCTCCCACTGATCCCTCCCATGACATGGGATTATGGGAGCTACAATTTAAGATGAGATATGGGTGGGGACACAGACAAACCATGTCAGAGAGGCCAGTGAAGACCCTGAAAACACTAAACAAAAAAGTGATTATCCATGCTTTTCCTTTCTCCCTGTATGACCTACACACATTTTCTCATGAGAATTGTTAACTGGGAAATTGAGCAGTGAGGAGCAAAAGATAAATACAAAATTCAAACTTCTCAATGATACTTTTAAAGCTAAAAAGTACCATTCTCTCAACTCCTGTTTGAATTAGAGTTGCAAGAAATCAGATAATAAGATGCTATTATCATAGGCCTGCTGCATAATATTAACTATGCAGTTGTTATAAATGTGCCCCATGAGAGAAGGTTAGTAAAAAATTAAAAGCAATGTATTCTTTGGGTTAAATTTTACTATATTTTATTCTACATATATTTAGCTGGTAGCCTATTGTATTATGTTTCAAAACTCATATAATAAAAATGAAAGAAATCAAACTAACACACTTTAAGAGCGTTTTTGCCTTAGCAATCAGATTTCTCAATTATAAAGTATTTATTAACTTAGATATGTTTCAAAAGATTGAAGAAACAATTATAATTTGGACAATGTGAATGCTATTAGTTTATCTGATTTATATTACAGTAGGTTAACCGCTTCAAAAAATAAGTACATCTTTTGTCACACTTTCTGAAACTTAAAAATAAGAATAACATTTGCAGTAGAAAAATCTGCCTTTTCCATCATAATCAAGTTAAATAATCCATTTAAAATGTTCTTGTAAATTGAAATTCATTTGTACCCTGACACTAGAATTATCTTGATTGGCTTATACCACACATTACCACCAGATGGTGGTAGGAGACTAACTAAAACCTTCTGTATTATCAGTGGGCAAGGAATATGTACTTAGCAGTTTTAAGTTTTTTGATATTTCAGAGCCTTTTTTCTACATCCAAATAATTTCTTAATCTTACTAACACCAATTTATTCTATGTATAGAACTGAGGCTATTGGGACCTGAGGATTGCTAGGATTCTAAAATAGTAAATAATAGAATAAATAATTCTCACCCATCTAAATTAGGAAAACAAAACAAACTCTCAGGAAGGAAATTAAAAAGTTAGTCAAACATTTGCTAAATTTCTTATTTTCAAATAATTTTAGAAAAATATGTTTATATATATGTAAATACAATATTTATATATTCTGTATATTCTTTATACTATATACATGTGTAATGTACATAAATTGTGCCATTTATACAATTATTCATAAAAATAATAAAAAACATCTACTGTGTGAAATCTACTACTTCAGCGTGTACATTTTAAGAAGTTTGGAATTCTTTGAATGGTCTATTATTTTTCAATATCTAGCACCACAGAAATACTGTAGTGTTACTTTCAAAGAACAGAATTGGCTTTGTGGCATTTTCTTTACATATATATATACACATATATATATATGTGTATATATATATGTATATATATGTGTATATATATGTATATACATATATATGTATGTGTATATGTATATACATATATATGTATGTGTATATATATATGTATATATATATAGAGAGAGGTACATACATGTATATATGTGTGTATATATATATATATATATATATATATATATATAGAGGTACATACATGGCCATGTGGTTTGCTGCCTCCATCCCCCGTCACCTGTATCTGGTATTTCTCCGCATGTTATCCCTCCTCAACCTCCCTACCCCCTGCTGTCCCTTCCCTAGTCCCCCACAACAGACTTCAGTGTGTGATGCTCTCCTCCTTGTGTCCATGTGTCCTATTGTTCAACACCCACCTATGAATGAGAACATGTGGTGTTTGATTTTCTGTTTTTGTGTCAGTTTACTGAGAATGATGGTTTCCAGGTTCATCCATGTCCCTACAAAGGACACAAACTCATCCTTTTTTATGGCTGCATAGTATTCTATGGTGTATATGTGCCGCATTTTCCTTGTCCAGTTTACCATCAATGGGCATTTAGGTTGGTTCCAGGACTCTGCTATAGTAAACAGTGCCACAACAAACATACATGTGCATGTGTCTTTATAATAGAATCATTTATAGTCCTTTGGATAGATACCCAGTAATGGGATTGCTGGGTCAAATGGAATTTCTATTTCTAGGTCTTTGAGGATGCCACACTGTCTTCCACAATGGTTGAACTAATTTACACTCCCACCAACAGTGCAAAAGTGTTCCTATTTCTTCACATCCTCTCCAGCATCTGTTGTCTCCAGATTTTGTAATGATTGCCATTCTAACTGTCATGAAATGGCATCTCAAAGTGGTTTTGATTTACATTTCTCTCATGACCAGTGATGATGAACATTTTTTTCATATGTTTATTGGCCTCATATAT
Source organism: Saguinus oedipus (assembly GCA_031835075.1). Classification (NCBI taxonomy): domain Eukaryota; kingdom Metazoa; phylum Chordata; class Mammalia; order Primates; family Cebidae; genus Saguinus; species Saguinus oedipus. The sequence continues at coordinate 44,107,753 of CM063169.1, forward strand.
GTCTTCTTTTGAAAAGTGTCTGTTCATATCCATCACCCACTTTTGAATGAGGTTTTTTTTTTCTTGTAAAACTGTTTTAGTTCTTGTAGATTCTGGATATTAGCCTGTCGTCAGATGGATAGATTGCAAATTTTTTTTTCCCATTCTGTTGGTTGCCAGTTCACTCTAATGATTGTTTCTTTGCTGTGCAGAAGCTCTGGAGTTTAATTAGGTCTCATTTGTCTATTTTGGCTTTTGTTGCCAATGCTTTTGGTGTTTTAGCATATTGCACACAACACAGAAGTGTGGCTTTGCCGGTACCCAGGGCAGACACTCGCGGGAAAATAAGTAAGGATCAGGCTAACCTTTCATGGTAGAACACTATCCAAACTAAAAATGAATTTCAGATTTTTTTTTCATTAACCCCCACATTAATTTTAATTGTTTTCACAGATATGTTTATACAGAATTTTAAATGTTTGAAATTCTCACATAAGGTAAAATCCAACCCTCATGAGAGGTGTTTTTTTCATTTCCCAATAAAAATCCCTTAAAATGTTTATTGATATTATTTTCAAGAATAAAATTAAATGTATAACAAAAAATATTTTTGTTATTTTAGGTCCCTGTCTAATATATTTCAGAGAAAAGGATTGTTTTTGTTCCTTTGCTCTTCTATTAAATAATAATACATTTTAAAATAAAACTAATAATATAGTATCTTTAACATTTTCATTATGGATTTTAATTTTTTTCATCTTTCCCATACACATGCATATTCACCAACCTATTCACTTCAATCAAAGGTCATGTTAAATAAAAGTTGTGGCATGATGTGATAAAAAAATAGGGTATATTTCAAGAGTTTTGTATTTTATGATTTAAAAATAAAAATAATTTACATATTTATATTACTTTCCTGATAAATGTTGCATCTGATTTGAATAAAGTGAGTCTAAATTTATTTTATTTCAAATTAACAAGTGAAAGAAGAGATTTTTATCATTAATAGATATTGTTCTACATTTCTGACAAAACCCCCAAGAAAACAATAGATATGAAGGAAAAAGGAAAATATTTCAATAAAGGTCATTTAACAACTGGTGGAAAAAAAGAAAATGATAGATATTAAAATATATTACATTTTAAATGTTTTTGTTTTGGTAGCTAGCTCACTGAGGGCTTCACAGAAATATTGGACATAATGATCAAGTGACAATAAGATGGGTTTTAATGAACGTTTTTATTGCATGAATGTGGAATAAAAGTAACTAAAATTTGGCATTATCAAACTCATATATATATAATTTTTATTTTATTTTCCTTTAATCTATTTTGTCATTCTTCTGTCACTACTTTTAGATACTTTCAATACAGCATAATATTTATTTCAGTTTCTTCAATAATGCCCTGTGGACATTTCAAAATTTGAATGAGTGGTCTAAAATGCAGACCACTGGGCTTACTTAAATTTATTTTAAAATACTTAGATTTAAAAAATGTAATAGTTATTCTCTTTTTTCTCTAAAACATTATCTAGGGAAAAAAGCTAAATTCGTATATCTGCGTGGCAGCAATCAGTGTAGAACTGAGGACTGGCTGAGGTATTTAGACTGAGTATGTATGTCCAGTTCTTCAATGATCTGAAATGTCAGTTATCATTTATTATCACATTAGTGCTGTTGTGCTTTACTAGAATTGTGACTTCTTTTTCTGTCCTTGTGTCTCTCTCAAAGGTGAAAAATAAAAGTAGATCAAGAAAAGTAGCAAGAAAAATGAGAGAAAGTGTATAAATTGGTATAAGTGAGCATTCTTTCTTTGCATTTAGTTAATAACTCTCAAGCACCTGTAGAAAGAGAAATTTGTTGCTCCTATTTAAAACCTGTCCACAGTAATACCATGACTTAAAATTTGCCTGTTCCAAGAAAAATTGTGTGGCTAGGTTTTCATTTTCAAAAAATAACATGTACAAATAACTCCTAAATTGTTGCTGGATAACTCAGGCATTACCAGAATACTTCTTTTTTTCTCCCATCTCTATAATGTTTTTTATTGCATTTTAGGTTTTGGGGTACATGTGAAGAACATGCAAGATAGTTGCACATGTACACATGTGGCAGTGTGATTTGCTGCTTTACTTCCCTTCACCTATATCTGGCATTTCTCCCCATGCTATCTCTCCCCAACTTCCCACCCCCCGCTGTCCCTCCCCATTCCCCCCAACAGACCCCAGTGTGTAGTGCTCCCCTCCCTGTGTCCATGTGTTCTCATTGTTCAACACCCACTTATGAGTGAGAACATGCAGTATTTCATTTTCTGTTCTTGTGTCAGTTTGCTGAGAATGATGGTCTCCAGCTTCATCTATGTCCCTACAAAGGACACAAACTCATCATTTTTGATGGCTGCATAATATTCCATGGTGTATATGTGCCACATTTTCCCAGTCCAGTCTATCATCGATGGGCATTTGGGTTGGTTCCAGGTCTTTGCTATTGTAAACAGTGCTGCAATGAACATTCGTGTGCATGTGTCCTTATAGTAGAACGATTTATAATCCTTTGATTATAACCAGTAATGGGTTTGCTTGGTAAAATGGTTCTGTATACCTGTAAGATTTCTTGGATTCTCCATAGACTGCTATCTTTTTTCTTGTTATTTCAGGTAACATACATTATTTCAAGCAGTAGCTTTTTGGAATAGATTGTGGTCAACTTTCTATAGGTACAACTACCATGGAAGATTTCAGATACAATAGCAGGCAGATGAGCTGCCTTGTTAAAAAAAAATAATGCTTTCTCATTGCATTCAAGATATTCCAAGCAATTTTGTATAAAATATAGGATTATTTATCTCAGTTTATCAACTTCAGGTTTTAACCTCCCTTAAGAATTCTAAGCATTAGTCACAGAAAATTACTAAATAATCCAGTCATGGCACATTCATATATGACCTCCAATAATTTTTTTCTCTCATTCTTGAATTCAAAAACATTTCTAAATTTCTACCAATTTTTCAAAATTTTGTGCAATGTTTATATATTCTTAAGAGCTGTTGGCCCCTATCTTCCAAAAATTAGTTATTTTCATAAGATTTTCTGCATAATTCTAATTATACAACTTTTGCAATATAATTACTTATTAAAAGGTTAATTACATATTTCATCTGTAATTTCATAACACTGAACTTTATATATGGCACATGGCAGGCTTTAATAAACTTGTGCCTTATTGAAAAGATAAAAAGATACAAAATTAAAATACCAAAGTGGATGTAAAAGAGAGAAGAGGTTAATTATATGTGTAAAATACAAATTCTCAAATTTTCTGCTCCTGTTGGAGGTACAGACACTGGAGCGTTAACTGCCTGGGTATAAATATCGATCACTTTGTAAACTGTATTCTCTAAGTCAGGTTTCTTAATACTTACGTATTGTTCCCTCATTGATGAAGTAAGAACAGCAATAGTTTTTATTTTAGGATTGTAATCAGGATTAAAGAAGTTAATATATGCAAGGGCTTAGAACAATGCCCAGCAATAATGCATACTCCTTATGTATTTACTATAATTATTATTGAAAAAGCCTACATTTTAAAGCACTAAGTATTTTTTTCTGACCATTTAAAATATTAGTGCAGACATTTAAAAATATGAATTCATGAGTGTTCCAGTATAAGAGGGATATTTTTAAAGTAATAAAAGTATTCAGAAATAATATTCAATAATAAAAATGAACAAGCTATTATGCAGGCAACAACTGGTTGAATTTTTTAAAAATGGTCTGAACCCTGTATTGATAATGGAATAAAGAGCCTCCCCTCCAAACCCCACGTTCACTATCTTCCCTTTCCCACCCTTCATTAGGAGTCAGCCCCTAACAATATTTCTCACTTCCTTCCCTGCTTTTAGCATGATATGAACCCTAGATCAAAACAGAAATCATGGCTGTCCTAGAGTCGGCCCAATAATATTGTAGAATTCAGAAAAGGCATACAAAAAATCTAGCAATTTTTTGGAATATGTCACAAGAGGTGACTGAAGGAGATGGCCATGAAAAGAGAAAAATATAAAGTTAAATAAAAAGATGTTAAAAGTTATCTGATAAGGTAATAATACCATACACCATTTTATCTCTACTAATCAAAGACTGCTAGCCTTAGATTTTTTTAGTGCTGCATAGTAGTTTGCATACTGGACTTGGGGAGGTTAAATGACACACCTGAATTCATACTGAATGAATTGCAGACCAAAAATTTAGACCCAAGTCATTTGCTGACTCATTGACCTGCAGCATATTTTGTCCATAGAACTTGCACCTGGTAAATAAATACCATCTTAAAGTTTCATATAGTTTGCACATGATACAACAGAATCAGAAAAATCAGGGGAAAAAACACTTATTTTTATGAATTAATGTATTTTATTCTTGTTTTGGTTACTTTTACAAGCAATTACTATCAATAACTAGAGAAAGGAAAGCCCACCTACCTTTTCTGTTCCCTATCTTATTGTAGAGCATACCAAGGACCATTACCTTCCTTAGTACGCAGTAGACTATCTTCTAGGCAAACTCACACTTGAACTTTTTATCCTCTGACATCCTGCATCTCACTGATCTGGGTACCCTACCGAAGACTTTCTTATGAAAAAGGTTTAAGGATTTTAAGATCCATAGTGACATAAATTGAGACTTTTCTCTGTGGGACAGAAAACCAAAAGCCATTTAACTCTTACATTTTTCTGACCTTTTGATCCTGCATTTGCAAAGAAAGTACTATTCAATCATGTCCTCACTTCCAAGAAGCCATTGAAATGGGCCCACTAAAGATTTTAGTATTTTATTAGAACATTTGCTACCTATTGTTTGTATACATCTCTCAAGGGGTGAGAGTTTGTTTACGAGTGATTTTTAGAAGTGTATATATAAAAATGTTTTTTCTAGCTTTAGTTTTCTGCAAAGTATTTTTATTTTCCCTTGGGCTTGATGATAGTACATTAAATTCTAACTGCAAGACAAAAGGTGTGTGTATGCTTTATGAAGACAATATTTCTGACGTTAAATAAAATTCCAAGAAGGAGCTGACTTAACTTTATTGATATAAAATATTAAAGCATTTACTTTGAAGCATTAAATTTGAGACAAGATCACAGGATTCCAGGTAAGGTCACTTGAGATTGATTTGTTTTAGAAAAATATGTGATAAAAAATGTATCTTGAGATAGCCTGCCCCCATTATCAATTTTTTATTCATTAAAACAAGTGTTTTCAGAGTTTTCTCTTGATGATTTTACAAAAATGTGGCCAGAACTGATGTAGAATAAAACCTTAATGTAAAATTTTATGGTTAATTTTTAAAGAAAAATATATATTACCAATGTGTCAAAAACAGTTTCAATATTAAATTGCAAACACCATAAAATCAAATTAAACTTCTATAAGGTCATTTAGTGTCCTTATAAAATATAAAATGATTAAATGACCATACACCTAGTTCAGATAACCAACTTTAAAAAGTTTCATGAAAGGTGTATGTTTCTATAAGACAATGCTGGATTTTTTAACCATTTTTTTCTAGATCCATTATTTCTTCCCCAAAGTGACACATATTACCTAATGCATAATTATACTAAGTATTAATTTTTAGTACAACAATACAAACTGGAACAGATATGCAGCTCCATGTCTCAAAATAAATTATTAATTCATTCAAATTAGAAAGGCTCATTTGATTATATAAGAGAAAGAATTACATAATTACATATGCTTTTGTTTTGTTTTGTTTTGTTTTCTACCAAACCTGGACACTCTGCTATTCTGGAAGCATTTAATATAATCCAATATTAAAGATGGTGATTATAAGAAAAAAACTTGGTAGGAGGAGGCAAGATGGCGTCGTAGAGGCGACTCAGGATTGCAGCTCTCAGTGAAGGCACAGAGGGTGAGTCCTAGCCGCATTCTCGGATGTTCATTTTATGCCCACAGAGCTTTGAAAGTCCCAGGTGTGGGAGAGACACGGGACTAGCGCAGCCGGCTAACACAGCCGGCTCCCGCCACCTCTTCGGCCAGCCCGCAGCAGGACCCGGCGTGGAACTCACTGGTCTGGGTGCCCTGTTAAACCGGCAATCTGAGATTTGGAAGGGCAGATTGGCATGTTCATCTGATTGAACGGGACTTGGACAATGAGCCAGACCAGGAGTTTCCTTGGAAGTGTGATCTGAGCCGGGGTAGTGGGCAGTGGCACGGGAGATCACACGGATCCCAGTGCCCTATCGGCAGGCTACTGGGGCGCCAGTGAGAGAGTCGACCTTTCAGCTTGGGGAGAGGAAGAGAGAGAGAGAGAGGACGGACTCTGAGGCAGGGAGCTGGGTGATCGGGCTCGGCGGGTCACACGCTCATGGGGACAAGCAGGGCGGCGACTGGAGATGCTTGGGGCTGAGAGTTTTGCTGCTGGCATCTAGGATGGTGCAGCCCAGTGAGGGAGGGGCGTCCACCATTGCTGACACAGTCCACCCCCACTGAAGTACCGCCCAGGACTGACGCAGCCTGCCGTTGCCGAGGCAACCTGCCATAACAGAGAGACTCCGGGCTCCACAGCAGAAGGGAGCCCAGCAGCAACAGGGTGGACCCACGCTAGCAGGTCAGAGCCCTTGCAGGCAAATAGTGAATAGACTGCTGCCTAGTGGGGCAGGACAGTGCAACAGATACTCATAAAGAAAGCCCCAACTCCCTGAGACAGAGCATTTAAGTGGGGGGGAAAAAAAGGGTGGTCTTTTATGAGTTCTATAGCAGCAGACATAAACAACCTCCCAACAATGCTGAATGAACAATGGAGCTCACAGCTCAGCACTGGAGCTCCTATAAAGCACAGACTGTCTCCTCAAGCAGCTCACTGACCACTGTATATCCAAGGAGTCACCCCAGAAAAGGACTAATCAGACTGACATTTGGCTGGCATCATTCTGGAACAAGGACAGCAGAAGAAGAAACTGGTATCATCCCTCACTGTTCCACAGCTACTGCAGGTATACCCCAGACAAGCAGGGCCTGGAGTGGACCTCAGCACTCATACAGCAGAGGGGATAGACCATTAGAGGGAAAACTAAGTAAAAGAAATACTTCATCATCAACAATCTCAGTGTCCACGCAGAGACCCAATAGAAAAATTAGCAACTACTAAGATGACAGGCAGATAAATCCATAAAGATGGGAAGAAACCAGCACAAAAAGGAGGAAAACACCCGAAACCAAAACACCTCACCTCCAAAAAAGGACCAAAACTCCTCACCAGCAAGGGAACAAAGCTGGACGGAGAATGAATGTGATGAAATGACGGAATCAGACTTCAGAAAGTGGATAATGAGAAACTTCAGTGAGCTAAAGGAACATGTACTAAACCAGTGCAAAGAAACTAAGAACCTTAAAAAAAAAAAGATTTGAAAAAAGATTCAAGGAATTGATAAGAAGAATGGACAACTTAGAGAGGAATATGAATGAATTGAAGGAGCTGAAAAACACAACATGAGAACTTTGTGAAGCATGCACAAGTTTCAACAGCCTAATTGACCAAGCAGAAGAAAGAATATCAGAAGTTGAAGATCAACTCAATGAAATAAAATGAGAAACCAAGATTAAAGAAAAAAGCACAAAAAGGAATGAACAAAATCTCCAAGAAATGTGGGACTATGTGAAGAGACCCAACCTACGTTTGATAGGTGTACCAGAATGTGACGAAGAGAATGAATCCAAGCTGGAAAACACTCTTCAGGATATTATCCAGGAAAATTTCCCCAACCTAGCAAGACAGGTCAATACTCAACTCCAGGAAATACAGAGAACACCACAAAGATACTCCGCAAGAAGAGCAACCCCAAGGCACATAATCGTCAGATTCACCAGGGTTGAAATGAAGGAGAAAATACTAAAAGCAGCCAGAGAGAAAGGTCGGGTCACCCACAAAGGGAAGCCCATCAGACTCACAGCAGATCTCCCAGCAGAGACTCTACAAGCCAGGAGAGAGTGGGGGCCAATATTCAACATCCTTAAAGAAAAGAGCTTTCAACCCAGAATTTCATATCCAGCCAAACTGAGCTTCATAAGTGAAGGAAAAATAAAATCCTTCATGAACAAGCAAGTACTCAGAGATTTTGTCACCACTAGGCCTGCTTTACAAGAGCTCCTGAAAGAGGCACTACACATAGAAAGAAAAAACCAGTTCCAGCCATCCTAAAAGCACATCAAATGCTAAAGATGATCAACAAAATGAAGAATGTACATGAACCAATGGGCAAAACAGCCAGCTAGCATCAAAATGGCAGTATCAAATTCACACATAACAATATTAACCCTGAATGTAAATGGGCTAAATGCATCAATCAAAAGACACAGACTGGCAAATTGGATAAAAAACCAAAACCCATCAGTGTGCTGTATCCAGAAACCCACCTCACATGCAAAGATACACAAAGGCTCAAAATAAAAGGATGGAGAAAGATTTACCAAGCAAATGGAGAGCAAAAAAAAGCAGGAGTTGCAATTCTCGTCTCTGATAAGGTAGATTTTAAAGCAACAAAGATCAAAAGGGACAAAGAAGGTCATTACATAATGGTAAAAGGATCAATACAACAAGAAGAGCTAACGATTCTAAATATATATGGACCCAATGTAGGAGCACCCAGATATATAAGGCAAGTTCTTAATGACTTAAGAAGAGACTTAGACTCCCACACAATAATAGTGGGAGACTTTAACACTCCACTGTCAATAGCAGACAGATCAACCAGACAGAAAATTAACAAGGATATCCAGGACTTGAACTCAGACCTGGAACAAGCAAACCTGATAGACATTTACAGAACTCTCCACCCCAAATCCACAGAATATACATTCTTCTCAGCACCACATCACACCTACTCCAAAATTGACCACACAATTGGAAGTAAAGCACTCCTCAGCAAATGCAGAACAACAGAAATCATAACAAACAGTCTCTCAGACCATAGTGCAATCAAGTTGGAACTCAGAATTCAGAAAATAACTCAGAACGGCACAGCTTCATGGAAACTGAACAACTGGCTCTTGAATGTTGATTGGATAAACAATGAAATGAAGGCAGAAATAAAGAAGTTCTTTGAAACCAACGAGAATGAAGACACAAAATACCAGAATCTCTGGGACACATTTAAAGCAGTCTGTAGAGGAAAATATACAGCAATAAGTGCCCACATGAGAAGAGTGGAGAGATCCAAATTTGACACCCTATCATCAAAATTGAAAGAGCTACAGGAGCAAGATCAAAAAGGCTCAAAACCTAGCTGAAGACAAGAAATAACTAAGATCAGAGCAGAACTGAAGGAGATAGAGACAAGAAAAACCCTTCAAAAAAATCAATAAATCTAAGAGCTGGTTTTTTGAAAAGATCAACAAAATAGACAGACCACTATCCAGACTGATAAAAAAGAAAAGAGAGAACAAGCAAATAGATGCAATAAAAAACGATAAAGGGGAAATCACCACAGATTCCACAGAAATTCAAACCATCATCAGAGAATACTACAAACAAGTCTATGCACACAAACTAGTAAATCAGGAAGAAATGGATAAATTCCTGGACACCTGTGTCCTCCCAAGCCTAAACAAGGGGGAAGCCAAAACTATGAATAGACCAATAACAAGGTCAGAAGTTGAGGCAGCAATTAAGAGACTACCACACAAAAAAAGCCCAGGTCCAGATGGGTTCACAGCTGAATTCTACAAGACACACAAAGAGGATCTGGTACCCTTACTTCTGAAACTATTCCAAATAATCCAAAAAGAGGGAACCCTTCCCAAATCTTTTTATGAGACCAACATCATCCTGATACCAAACCTGGCAGAGACTCAAAAAAAGAGAAAACTTCAGGCCAATATCCATGATGAACATAGATGCAAAAATCTTCAATAAAATACTGGTAAATCGATTGTAACAGCACATTAAAAAACTTATCCATCATGATCAAGTAGAATTCATCCCGGGGATGCAAGGCTGGTTCAACATATGCAAGTCTATAAATGTAATCCACCACATAAACAGAAGCAAAAACAAAAGCCACATGATTATCTCAATTGATGCAGAGAAGGCATTTGACAAAATTCAGTAGCCCTTTATGCTAAAAACCCTCAATAAACTTGGTATTGATGGAACATATCTCAAGGTAATAAAAGCTATTTACGACAAACCAACAGCCAATATCATACTGAATGGGCAAAAACTGGAAGCATTCCCTTTGAAATCCGGCACTAGACAAGGATGCCCTCTCTCACCACTTCTATTCAACATAGTACTGGAAGTTCTAGCCAGAGCAATCATGCAAGAAAAAGAAATAAAGGGTATTCACATAGGAAAGGTGGAAGCCAAATTGTCTCTATTTGCAGACGACATGATAGTATACCTAGAAGACCCCATCACCTCAGCCCAAAAGCTCCTGCAACTGATAAGCAACTTCAAAGTCTCAGGATATAAAATCAATGTGCAAAAATCACAAGCATTCCTATACACCAATAACAGACTTAAAGAGAACCAAATTAAGAATGAACTGCCATTCACATTTGCTACAAAGAAAATAAAATACCTAGGAATACAACTCACTAGGAATGTAAGGGACCTCTTTAAGGAAAACTACAAACTACTGCTCCACGAAATAAGAGAGGACACAAACAGATGGAGAAACATTCCATGTTCGTGGTTAGGAAGAATCAATATTGTGAAAATGGCTATACTGCCCAAAGTAATTTACACATTCAATGCTATCCCCATCAAACTACCATTGAATTTCTTCACAGAACTGGAAAAAACCACCATGAATTTCATATGGAACCAAAAAAGAGCCCACATAGCCAAGTCAATTCTAAGCAAAAAGAACACAGTGGGAGGCATCACGCTACCAGACTTCAAACTATACTACAAGGCTACAGGAATCAAAACAGCATGGTACTGGTACCAAAACAGAGATATTGACCAATGATACAGAACAGAAGCATCGGAGGCAACACAACATATCTACAACCATATTATCTTTGATAAACCAGACAAAAACAGGCAATGGGGAAAGGATTTCCTATTTAATAAATGGTGTTGGGAAAACTGTCTAGCCATGTGCAGAAAGCAGAAACTGGACCCCTTTCTGACACCTTACACTAAAATTAACTCCAGATGGATTAAAGACTTAAATTAAGACCTGACACCATGAAAACCCTAGAGGAAAATCTAGGCAAAACCGTTCAGGACATAGGAGTAGGCAAGGACTTCATGAACAAATCACCAAAAGCATTGGCAACAAAAGCCAAAATAGACAAATGGGACCTAATCAAACTCCACAGCTTCTGCATGGCAAAAGAAACAGTCACTATAATGAATCGGCAACCATCAGAATGGGAAAAAATCTTTGCAGTTTATCATCTGACAAAGGACTGATATCCAGAATTTACAAAGAGCTCAAACAGATTTACAGAAAAAAAACAAACAAGCCCATTCAAAAATGGGCAAAGGATATGAACAGAAACTTTACAAAAGAAGACATACATGAGGCCAACAAACATATGAAAAAGTGCTCATCATCATTGGTCATTAGAGAGATGCAAATCAAAACCACATTGAGATATCATCTCACACCAGTTAGAATGGCGATCATTAAAAAATCTGGAGACAGCAGATGCTGGAGAGGATGTGGAGAAATAGGAACACTGTTACACTGTTGGTGGGAGTGTAAATTAGTTCAACCATTGTGGAAGACAGTGTGGCAATTCCTCAGGGACCTAGAAATGGAAATTCCATTTGACCCAGCAATTCCATTACTGGGTATTTATCCAAAAGACTATAAATAATTCTACTATAAGGACACATGCACACGAATGTTCATTGCAGCACTGTTTACAATAGCAAAGACCTGGAACCAACCCAAATGCCCATCGATGATAGACTGGACTGGGAAAATGTTGCACATATACACCATGGAATATTATGCAGCAATAAAAAATGATGAGTTTGTGTCCTTTGTAAAGACATGGATGAATCTGGAGAACATCATTCTCAGCAAACTGACACAAGAACAGAAAAAGAAATACTGCAAATAGTCACTCATAGATGGGTGAGAAAAATGAGAACACATGGACACAGAGAGGCGGTCTACTATACACTGGTGACTGTTGGGGGAAATGGGGGAGGGACAGCATGGGGGGGCTGGGGGTATAGCCTGGGGATGAATACCAAGTGTGGGTGAAGGGGAGGAAGGCAGCAAAACACACTGCCATGTGTGTAACTATGCAACTATCTTGCACGTTCTGCACATGTACCCCAAAACTTATCATGCAATAAAAATTTAAAAAAAAAAAAAAGAAAATATACTTCTAAGAAGAAAATTATAGGCCAATGTTCTTAAGAAACATGGTGTATAAATTTAATCTAAATAAGTCTGTATACAAAGTGTCGATTCTCAGCAAAAACTTTTAAAATCAAAAAAATAAAACTTTTTTTATACTGGAATAAAAAAAAACTTGGTAAACTTTTCTAATTTTTCTCATTGCTGGTAGTATGCTATTTGTCAGTAAATATATTGAAAGCACATGCTGATTTCTGATACTATTCAATTAATTTGGCATATGTAACACAAACACAATTCTTTCCTATGTCAATCTTCATTTATTCTTCAATTTATTCTTCCATTAGTTCATTCAGCACCTATAACTTGGGTGATTTCTGTTTTTTATGACTAGTACCCAACACTGTTGAAACACAACAAAGTGTAGGCTGTCAGGCTCTATTTTTTTTTATGGAGCTTCTCTTTGCTTCATGTTGCAGTAATAGAATACCTGAGATTGGGTAATTTATAAAGAAAATAGATTTATTTGGCTTATGATTCTGGTAGCTGGCAAGTCCAAGATTGGGCAATTGCATCTGGTGAGGACTGCATGCTGCTTACACTAATGGTGGAAAGCAGAATGACAGTAAGTGAGTGCAAAGAGCACATGGTGAGAAAGAAAGCAAGATAGAGAAAGCCAAGAAAGCCTTTTTAACAAACTACTCTGGAGGGTACCAATCCTCTTGGAAACTTCTTTGGAACCAATCCTCTTGCTTTCTATGAAAGCAAGAGATCACGCATCCTCTCTGGAGGGCATTAGTCTATTCAAGAGGAATCTGCTTCATGACCCAAACACCTGCCATGAGGCCCTACCTCCCAACATTACCACATTGGCAATCAAATTTTAATATAAATTTTTAGGGGGCCAAACAATATTCAAGCCATAGCAGAACTCATAACTAAAAGTATTAGCAAAACAAATAAGGAAGTGCTTTGCTGCATGTGAAAAATACAATAGTGGTGAACAAAGAAAACACAGGGACACTGGGAGGGAAACATCACACACTGGGACCTGGGATTGGGGGGAACTAGGGGCAGAATAGCAGGTGATGGGGGGATTGGGGAGGAACTAGGGGCAGAATAGCAGGTGATGGGGGGATTGGGGAGGGATGGCATTAGGAGAAATTCTAATGTAGATGATGGGGCAATGGATGGATGTAGCAAACCACCACCATGGCATGTGTATACCTATGTAACAAACCTGCACGAGCTGCACATGTACCCCAGAAATTAAAGTATAATAAATAAATTTTAAAAGATTCAATGGTGCTTTAAAACAAATAGGCAAAATGACTGTAGAGAATCAAAATAAGCTGACAAAAGGCTTTGGCTGCTAAATTGGCACCAGAATGACAAGTAGGATTTTAGATGGTCAAAAGTTAGAAGGGTGTTTCTGGTAGAAACAAACAAACAGAAACCAAAAAGGCAAGAGGGAAGAAGCAGAGGAGGGTAAGTGGTAAGCATGGCTTAAAAGTTTTTACAAAAGGGGTGGTAAAGGCACCAGAGGCCAGATTGTAATCAGTTCAGCAGAACTTTGATCTATGGCAGAAAAGAATAATTGAATATTTAGGAGTTTAAGAGAACAAGTCCTTCTGTTCAGATAACAGATAAAAATGTAGAATTGTTTGTGTTTATACTATACACACAATATTTTGGATATCATATTGAAATTAAAAGAACACACATCTGTCCATCATTCTTTGTTAGAAAAAAAGAATTCTTTCAGGACCCTGGAACTAGGTTGATCTTTGAAAGTAAAAAGTTATATTTTAAAGGTGCAGAGTGAAGGATGGAAGCAACAGAGGAAAACTCAGAAAAAGAGCTGGGCATGCTCATTTCAAGATCAGAAACTTTATTTCATATTTTTTTTTTTTTTTTTTTTTTTATGGTATTTGGTTTTATTTTTATTTATTTATTTTTTTTTTATTGCATTATAGGTTTGGGGGTACATGTGCAGAACGAGCAAGATAGTTGCATAGGTACACACATGGCAGTGTGCTTTGCTGCTTTCCTCCCCTTCACCCACACTTGGTATTCATCCCCAGGCTATCCCCCCCAGCCCCCCCCTGCTGTCCCTCCCCCATTCCCCCCAACAGTCCCCAGTGTATAGTAGACTGCCTCTCTGTGTCCACATGTTCTCATTTTTCTCACCCACCTATGAGCGAGTATATGCGGTATTTCTTTTTCTGTTCTTGTGTCAGTTTGCTGAGAATGATGTTCTCCAGATTCATCCATGTCCCTACAAAGGACACAAACTCATCATTTTTGATTGCTGCATAATATTCCATGGTGTATATGTGCCACATTTTCCCAGTCCAGTCTATCATCGTTGGGCATTTGGGTTGGTTCCAGGTCTTTGCTATTGTAAACAGTGCTGCAATGAACATTCGTGTGCATGTGTCCTTATAGTAGAACGATTTATAATCCTTTGGATAGATACCCAGTAATGGGATTGCTGGGTCAAATGGAATTTCTATTTCTAGGTCCCTGAGGAATCGCCACACTGTCTTCCACAATGGTTGAACTAATTTACACTCCCACCAACAGTGTAAGAGTGTTCCTATTTCTCCACATCCTCTCCAGCACCTGCTGTCTCCAGATTTTTTAATGATCGCCATTCTAACTGGTGTGAGATGGTATCTCAATGTGGTTTTGATTTGCATCTCTCTAATGACCAATGACGATGAGCACTTTTTCATATGTTTGCTGGCCTCATGTATGTCTGCTTTCGTAAAGTTTCTGTTCATATCCTTTGCCCATTTTTGAATGGGCTTGTTTGTTTTTTTCCTGTAAATCTGTTTGAGTTCTTTGTAAATTCTGGATATCAGCCCTTTGTCGGATGCGTAAACTGCAAAGATTTTTTCCCATTCTGATGGTTGCCGATTCACTCTAGTGACTGTTTGTTTTAATATAATTATTTTCTTCTGCCATCAAAAAGACTATTAGAAAAGTGGCCTGTTCTATCTCTGACTTCTATTGTCTCGATGAACTCTGCTATTTCCATTTGCATAGACACAGAAAGAAATATATATCTATATTTATGTATGTATAAATATATATGGATGTATGCAGAATTCTATAGCAATATATAATTCACACAGGACTGATGAGAAACAAAATTATTATTAGAGAGGTATTTAAATTGTTTTGAGGAATAAACTATTATAATTTTAAACACATTGATTTAGGAACTAAGAACAACTTCTGAAGTTTATTTACAATAATATATTCAGCATTAATGACACTTTCAGAAGGCTGTGTTTATAAAGTTTTTAGAGTTTATTTGTTTTATGACTTACAACTATTCATCAGGGCTGTTTTCAGTTTTTTGGTTTTTTTTTTTTTTTTTTTTTTTTTTTACTCAAGGCTAACCTCTGTTTTCAAGACTACTGAAATTAGGCAATTAACAACATTAGTGTATTGATGGTCTTGTCTGTAGGAATGGTAATAGGCTTCAGAAGATTAATAGCATGAGGATAGTTTCATAATGGAACATCTGCAGAATAACTATTAAGCATATTTTTCATGGTGATTTTTATTGTGGCTCCTATAACAGAATTCATGATAGTCAGCTAATAATGTAAACTGACCAAATATGTAAATAAAAACCTTGTTCCCTCATGAATACGTGCTATAGAATGAGGGTATTAGTACTTGGGTTATGAATAATTCAAATATAACATAATTGACTAATAACATTACAAATTCAATTCACCTGTATTGTGCCTTGAGGTTAATATTAAACAAAAACCAATAAACTTAACTAGCTAATTAATATTTTTCATCAATAAGAAAATTTCATACACACATTTATTCATTATAAAAACTAATTGAACCAATATTTTTAAAGTCTTCTGATGATTTTCACAAAGAAAATATACTTGCGAAGTGAATTATGTTTTTCTTTTTAAGTTAGGAACATACATAATAGTCATATTAATTGTAAAGATATATGCAAATCATATGATCCTGTCAAGCTCAATAGGGTATAATAATGTGCATTAACAGGCAACATGCAGAAGAAAATCCTCCATTTCTGTCTATCCTCAATAATGTCTGATGGGTCTATTGCATATATCCATCTGCAGTTAAAAGGTCTGCTTTTACCTAAACCCATTTTTTCTTAATTTCAGTTCCATATAAGAGGTTTATTGAAAACAAGCAGAGAAAAATGACTGTATGAGTACAGTCTCCTGGATGAACACAAATTATTGTCTTTGGCTTTCATATTGCCTTGGATTCACACTTGTGACTTCCCCAGAGGGAATATGTACCATTTTCCAACACCTTGTTAATGTTCCTGGTAGAGTCATAAAAAGTATCATTTAGAAGGACATATTTAAGCTGTGTCAAGCTCTGCAATCGTAGGTCAAGAATCATGAAGTAATTGGGAATTTTGAGGGAATGATGAGAAGTTCAGTGTCATGGGGTGACTGCATGAATTGTAAATTAAAGACAGGATGGTGATAGGGCAAGAGTTTATGATAAAGAAATATGTCTGAGTTTAGATTATAAGCATTGCTGTTCTCTACATTTAAGGATTTTATATTAACCTGGAGGTAATGAAAATTATTAAAAGATAGATTATTACTCATTCTGGCAGCTATGTAAATAGTGGCTTAGTTGAGAAAGGATAACCAGAAAAATCTTATGGGGCTACAATCACTACAAGTTTATAAATATGAGATGATGAATGCCAATGAAGGCCTAATAAATAGGGATTAAGATATATATATAAATAAGGATTGAGAAAACTGGAAGCTCTAACTGACGTAGATTAGACAGATTTGATAATGGACAGTGCAAAATAGCAAGGAGTGAATGGAGAGTCTAAAATGGTGCCAAGTTTTCCAGTTTAGGAGACAAGAAAGTGATCACTCTATTAGAACATAAATTATAAATTGAGGAAAATGCTTAAGTGTGAGAAAAAAGTTTGGCTTTTGATTTCAGTTTGAAATCCCTATAGATTTAAGCAAATAGGGTCAAAATTTGGAAAGAAAATTTGAAGTGCAAGACAATCATAACAATAGGAATAGAGTACATCATCCTGAGAGAAACAATAAACTGAAAGCAGAGGACAGGAAAACTTCAGCTTAAAGGAAGAGGCATTTTGGTTTCCTATTTTTACCAAAAATGGCACTGGAAATTTGATAGTGATTGCATTTAATCTTTAAATTGCTTTGGATAGTGTGAATATTTTAGCAATTGATTCTTCCAGTCCACACACTTGGAATCTCTTTCCATTGATTGGTGTCTTCTTTAATTGCTTTCATCAATGTTTATTGTTTTCAGGGTACAGATTTTTCACTTTCTTTGTTAAGCTTATTCCTAAGAAATTTATTGTTTAATGACATTATAAATGGAACTGTTTTCTTGATTCCTTTTTCATATAGACCGTTATTTATGTAAAGAAATAATGATTTTTGTATGTTATACCTCACAACTTCACTGATTCAGTTCTAATAGCTTTTTAGTGCACTATTTAGGGTTTTTTTACATGTAGGATTATGACATCTGCAAACAGGAATAACTTTACTTCTTTCTTTTGATTTGGATACTTTTATTTCTTTTTCTTGTCAAATTATTATTTTTTTTGATACTGGAAGTACTCTGTTAAATAGAAATGGTGAAAGTGGACATTTTTACCTTGTACCAGCTCTTAGAGGATAAATTTTCAGTTTTTTTCCCACTGATTCTGATATTAACTATGGGCTTTTTATAAATGACTGCTTTTGTGTTGAGAAAATATTGTTCCAGACCTAATATGTTGAGAGTTTTTATCATGAAATGATGCTGACCTCTGTACAATGTTTTTTTCCTGCACCTATTTAGATGATCATGTGTTTTATATATTATATTCCTTTAATGTGATATATCACATTGAATGCTGTGCCTATGTAAAATTAATCTTGCATCACAGAGAAAGTCATGAATAGCTAAAACCATCTTGAGAAAGAAAAACAAAGTAGAAGACATCATATTCTTTATTTTAAATTATATTAAAAGCAATAGTAATGAAAACATTATGGTACAGAAATAAAGCAGACACACAGACCGTTGAAACAGAAATAGAGAACCCAGAAGTAAACCCAAGCATTAATTTTTTACAAGGTCACAAAAAAAACATAATGGGGGAAGAACAATATCTTTCAGGATTGGAAAAACTAAATACCTACATGCAAAAGAATAAAATTGGACCCTTATCTTACACCATACATCAAAATAATCTCAAAATGAATTAAAGATCAAAATGGAAGACTTCAAACCATAAACTTCTAGAAGACAAAGGGGAAAAGCTCCCTTGTATTAGTATTGGCCATGATTTTATAGATATCTCACCAAAGATTAGGCAATAAAAACAAAATAAATAAATAAATAACTGAAACTATGTCAAACTAGAAAGCTTCTTTATAGCAAAGGAAATATTCAACAGACTGAAAAGCCAGCAGATTTGGAGAAAACTATAAGTGAACCACATATCAAATAAAAGTGTAATATCTAAAATAAATAAGAAAATCATAACTCAAAAGCAAAAACAAAATTAAAAACTGGACAAATGACAAATAAATATTTTCCAAAGAAAGCATAAAACACATCCAACAGGTGTATTAAATGGTGCTCTATATCAGTAATCATCAGGGAAATGTACATCAAAACCACAATGAAATATCACGTCACACATATTAGACCAATATCATCAAAAAGACAAGAGATAAGTATTAGCAAGGGTGTGTGAAAATAGAGAAACTTTGTCTTTTGCACACTGTTGGGGCAAATGTAGACTGTTGCAGCCATTGTGGGAAACAATATAAAGTTTCCTTAAAAAATTAGAAAGAACACTGCCATATAATCTAGCAATCTCACTTATGGGTATATACCCAAGCAAATGAAATCATCATTTTGTAAGGATAATTGCAACCTTATGTTTATTGCAGTATTTCTCAAAATATCTGAACTATGGGGAAAAAGTCTATATCCACCAGGCATGGATAAAGAAATTATGATTATATATATACAATGGAATATTTTCAGTGTTTGAAAGGAGATTCTGCCATATTTGACAACATAGATGAATTTAGAGAAGATTATGCTAAGTGAAGACATCTAGGCACAGAAAGACAAATATTGCATGATCTCATTTATATGTGGAATATTAAAAAAATAAACAAAGCAAAAATTGAATACACAGGAACAGAGTACAACAGTGGTTACCAGGGTCTGTAGGTGGTAGAGGAGAAATGATGATGGAGGTTAAAGAATACAAAAAACAGTTATGTATAATGAGTTAATCTAGAATTCTAGAGTACAGCATGAAGTCTGTCATCAATAATACTGCATTGGAGGAGGCAAGATGGCGTCATAGAGGCGACTCAGGATTGCAGCTCTCTGTGAAGGCGCAGAGGGTGAGTCCTAGCTGCATTCTCGGACGGACCTTTTATGCCCACAGAGTGTTGAATGTCCCAGGTGTGGGAGAGACACTGGACCCTAGTGCAGCCGGCTAATGCAGCCGGCTCCCGCCGCCTCTTCGGCCAGTGCCGCAGTGGAACCCAGCACGGAACTCACTGGTCTGGGTGCCCTGTTAAACTGGCAATCTGAGATTTGGAAGGGCAGATTGGCATGTCCATCTGATTGAACGGGACTTGGACAATGAGCCAGACCAGGAGTTTCCTGGGAAGCGTGATCTGAGCCAGGGTAGTGGGCAGCAGCACAGGAGATCGCATGGATCCCTGTGCCCTATTGGCAGGCTCCTGGGGCGTCAGTGAGAGAGTCGACCTTTCAGCTTGGGGAGAGGAAGAGAGAGAGAGAGAGGATGGACTCTGAGGCAGGGAGCTGGGTGATCAGGCTCGGCGGGTCCCACGCTCACGGGGATAAGCAGGACAGCAACTGGAGGTGTTGGGGCTGAGAGTTTTGCTGCCAGCATCTAGGATGGTGCAGCCCAGTGAGGGAGGGGCGTCCACCATCTCTGACGCAGTGCACCCCCACTGAAGTACCACCCAGGTCTGACGCAGCCTGCCGTTGCCGAGGCAACCTGCCATAACAGAGAGACTCCACAAGGCAGCAACAGGGCAGACCCGTGCTAGCAGGTCAGAGCCCCGGCAGGCAAATAGTGAATAGACTGCCGCCTAGTGGGGTAGGACAGTGCAACAGATACTCATAAAGAAACCCCCAACTCCCTGAGACAGAGCATCTAAGGGTGAAAAAAGAAAGGGTGGTGTTTTATGAGTTCTATTGCAGTAGACATAAACAACCTCCCAACAACACTGAATGAACAACAGAGCTCACAGCTCAGCACTGGAGCTCCTATAAAGCACAGACTGTCTCCTCAAGCAGCTCCTTGACCCCTGTATATCCAAGGAGTCACCCAAGAAATGGACTAATAAGACTGACATTTGGCTGGCATCATTCTGGAACAAGGACAGCAGAAAAAGAAACTGGTATCATCCCTCACTGTTCTGCAGCTGCTGCAGGTATACCCCAGACAAACAGGGCCTGGAGTGGACCTCAGCACTCATACAGCAGAGAGGATAGACCATTAGAGGGAAAACTAAGTAACAGAAATAATTCATCATCAACAATCTCAGTGTCCACACAGAGACCCAATTGAAAAATCAGCAACTACTAAGACGACAGGTGGATAAATCCATAAAGATGGGAAGAAACCAGCGCAAAAAGCAGGAAAACACCTGAAACCAAAACACCTCACCTCCAAAAAAGGACCAAAACTCCTCACCAGCAAGGGAACAAAGCTGGACGGAGAATGAATGTGACGAAATGACAAAATCAGACTTCAGAAAGTGGATAATGAGAAACTTCAGTGAGCTAAAGGAACATGTTCTAAACCAGTGCAAAGAAACTAAGAACCTTGAAAAAAGATTTGAAAAAAGATTTGAGGAATTGATAACAAGAATGGACAACTTAGAGAGGAATATGAATGAATTGAAGGAGCTGAAAAACACAACATGACAACTTTGTGAAGCATGCACAAGTTTCAACAGCTGAATTGACCAAACAGAAGAAAGAATATCAGAAGTTGAAGATCAACTCACTGAAATAAAATGAGAAACCAAGATTAAAGAAAAAAGCACAAAAAGGAATGAACAAAATCTCCAAGAAATGTGGGACTATGTGAAGAGACCCAACCTACGTTTGATAGGTGTACCAGAATGTGACGAAGAGAATGAATCCAAGCTGGAAAACACTCTTCAGGATATTATCCAGGAAAATTTCCCCAACCTAGCAAGACAGGTCAATACTCAACTCCAGGAAATACAGAGAACACCACAAAGATACTCTGCAAGAAGAGCAACCCCAAGGCACATAATCGTCAGATTCACCAGGGTTGAAATGAAGGAGAAAATACTAAGGGCAGCCAGAGAGAAAGGTCGGGTCACCCACAAAGGGAAGCCCATCAGACTCACAGCAGATCTCTCGGCAGAGACTCTACAAGCCAGAAGAGAGTGGGGACCAATATTCAACATCCTTAAAGAAAAGAACTTTCAACCCAGAATTACATATCCAGCCAAACTGAGCTTCATAAGTGAAGGAAAAATAAAATCCTTCATGAACAAGCAAGTACTCAGAGATTTTGTCACCACTAGGCCTGCTTTACAAGAGCTCCTGAAAGAGGCACTACACATAGAAAGAAAAAACCAGTTCCAGCCATCCTAAAAGCATACCAAATGCTAAAGAGCATCAACAAAATGAAGAATCTACATGAACCAATGGGCAAAACAGCCAGCTAGCATCAAAATGGCAGTATCAAATTCACACATAACAATATTAACCCTGAATGTAAATGGGCTAAATGCACCAATCAAAAGACACAGACTGGCAAATTGGATAAAAAAACAAAACCCATCTGTGTGCTGTATCCAGGAAACCCACCTCACATGCAAAGATACACAAAGGCTCAAAATAAAAGGATGGAGGAAGATTTACCAAGCAAATGGAGAGCAAAAAAAAAGCAGGAGTTGCAATTCTCATCTCTGATAAAATAGACTTTAAAGCAACAAAGATCAAAAGGGACAAAGAAGGTCATTACATAATGGTAAAAGGATCAATACAACAAGAAGAGCTAACGATTCTAAATATATATGGACCCAATGTAGGAGCACCCAGATATATAAGGCAAGTTGTTAATGATTTACAAAGAGACTTAGACTCCCACACAATAATATTGGGAGACTTTAACACTCCACCGTCAATAGCAGATAGATCAACCAGACAGAAAATTAACAAGGATATCCAGGACTTGAACTCAGACCTGGAACAAGCAAACCTGATAGACATTTACAGAACTCTCCACCCCAAATCCACAGAATATACATTCTTCTCAGCACCACATCACACCTACTCCAAAACTGACCACATAATTGGAAGTAAAGCACTGCTCAGCAAATGCAAAACAACTGAAATCATAACAAACAGTCTCTCAGACCATAGTGCAATCAAGTTGGAACTCAGAATTCAGAAAATAACTCAGAACCGCACAGCTTCATGGAAACTGAACAACTGGCTCTTGAATGTTGATTGGATAAACAATGAAATGAAGGCAGAAATAAAGAAGTTCTTTGAAATCAACGAGAACGAAGACACAACGTACCAGAATCTCTGGGACACATTTAAAGCAGTCTGTAGAGGAAAATATATAGCAATAAGTGCCCACATGAGAAGAGTGGAGAGATCCAAAATTAACACCCTATCATCAAAATTGAAATAGCTAGAGGAGCAAGATCAAAAAAGCTCAAAACCTAGCCGAAGACAAGAAATAACTAAGATCAGAGCAGAATTGAAGGAGATAGAGACAAGAAAAACCCTTCAAAAAACCAATAAATCTAAGAGCTGGTTTTTCAAAAAGATCAACAAAATAGACAGACCACTAGCCAGACTGATAAAAAACAAAAGAGAGAACAACCAAATAGATGCAATAAAAAATGATAAAGGGGAAATCACCACAGATTCCACAGAAATTCAAACCATCATCAGAGAATACTACAAACAACTCTATGCACACAAACTAGTAAATCAGAAAGAAATGAATAAATTCCTGGATGCCTGTGTCCTCCCAAGCCTAAACCAGGAGGAAGCCGAAACTATGAATAGACCAATAACAAGGTCTGAAGTTGAGGCAGTAATTAAGAGCCTACCACACAAAAAAAGCCCAGGTCCAGATGGGTTCACAGCTGAATACTACCAGACACACAAAGAGGATCTGGTACCATTCCTTCTGAAACTATTCCAAATAATCCAAAAAGAGGGAACCCTTCCCAAATCATTTTATGAGACCAACATCATCCTGATACCAAAACCTGGCAGAGACTCAACAAGAAAAGAAAACTTCAGGCCAATATACATGATGAACATAGATGCAAAAATCTTCAATAAAATACTGGCAAACCGATTGCAACAGCACATTAAAAAACTTATACATCATGATCAAGTGAGATTCATCTCGGGGATGCAAGGCTGGTTCAACATACGCAAGTCTATAAATGTAATTCACCACATAAACAGAAGCAAAAACAAAAACCACATGATTATCTCAATTGACGCAGAGAAGGCATTTGACAAAATTCAACAGCCCTTTATGCTAAAAACCCTCAATAAACTTGGTATTGATGGAACATATCTCAAAGTAATAAAAGCTATTTATGACAAACCAACAGCCAATATCATCCTTAATGGGCAAAAACTGGAAGCATTCCCTTTGAAATCCGGCACTAGACAAGGATGCCCTCTCTCACCACTTCTATTCAACATAGTACTGGAAGTTCTAGCCAGAGCAATCAGGCAAGAAAAAGAAATAAAGGGTATTCAGATCGGAAAGGTGGAAGCCAAATTGTCTCTATTTGCAGACGACATGATAGTATACCTAGAAGACCCCATCACCTCAGCCCAAAAGCTCCTGAAACTGATAAGCAACTTCAGCAAAGTCTCAGGATATAAAATCAATGTTCAAAAATCACAAGCATTCCTATAAACCAGTAACAGACTTAAAGAGAACCAAATCAAGAACCAACTGCCATTCATAATTGCTACAAAGAAAATAAAATACCTAGGAATACAACTCACTAGGAATGTAAGGGACCTCTTTAAGGAAAACTACAAACAACTTCTCAACAAAATAAGAGAGGACACAAACAGATGGAGAAACATTCCATGCTCATGGTTAGGAAGAGTCAATATCGTGAAAATGGGTATACTGCCCAAAGTAATTTACACAATCAATGCTATCCCCATCAAACTACCATTGAATTTCTTCACAGAACTGGAAAAAAACCACCATGAATTTCATATGGAACCAAAAAAAAGCCCGCATAGCCAAGTCAATTCTAAGCAAAAAGAACACAGCGTGAGGCATCACGCTACCAGACTTCAAACTGTACTACAAGGCTACAGTAATCAAAACAGCATGGTACTGGTACCAAAACAGAGATATAGACCAATGGAACAGAACAGAAGCATCAGAGGCAACACAAAATATCTACAACCATATTATCTTTGATAAACCAGACAAAAACAGGCAATGGAGAAAGGATTCCCTATTTAATAAATGGTGTTGGGAAAACTGGCTAGCCATGTGCAGAAAGCAGAAACTGGACCCCTTCCTGACACCTTACACTAAAATTAACTCCAGATGGATTAAAGACTTAAACGGAAGACCTGACACCATAAAAACCCTGGAAGAAAATCTGGGCAAAATCATTCAGGACATAGGAGTAGGCAAGGACTTCATGACTAAAACACCAAAAGCATTGGCAACAAAAGCCAAAATAGACAAATGGGACCTAATCAAACTCCACAGCTTCTGCATGGCAAAAGAGACAGTCACTAGAGTGAATTGGCAACCATCAGAATGGGAAAAAATCTTTGCAGTTTACACATCTGACAAAGGGCTGATATCCAGAATTTACAAGAACTCAGACAGATTTACAGGAAAAAAAAAAAAAAAACAAACCCATTCAAAAATGGGCAAAGGATATGAACAGAAACTTTACAAAAGAAGACATACATGAGGCCAACGAACATGAAAAAGTGCTCATCATCATTGGTCATTAGAGAGATGCAAATCAAAACCACATTGAGATACCATCTCACACCAGTTAGAATGGCGATCATTAAAAAATCTGGAGACAGCAGATGCTGGAGAGGATGTGGAGAAATAGGAACACTCTTACACTGTTGGTGGGAGTGTAAATTAGTTCAACCATTGTGGAAGACAGTGTGGTGATTCCTCAGGGACCTAGAAATAGAAATTCCATTTGACCCAGCAATCCCATTACTGGGTATATATCCAAAGGACTATAAATCATTCTACTATAAGGACACATGCACAGGAATGTTCATTGCAGCACTGTTTACAATAGCAAGGACCTGGAACCAACCCAAATGCCCAACGATGATAGACTGGGCTGGAAAAATGTGGCACATATACACCATGGAATATTATGCAGCAATCAAAAATGATGAGTTTGTGTCCTTTGTAGGGACATGGATGAATCTGGAGAACATCATTCTCAGCAAACTGACACAAGAACAGAAAAAGAAATACCGCATATACTCACTCATAGGTGGGTGAGAAAAATGAGAACATATGGACACAGAGAGGCAGTCTACTATACACTGGGGACTGTTGGGGGGAATGGGGGAGCGACAGAAGGGGGGTTGGGGGGTGATCTGGGGATGACTACCAAGTGTGGGTGAAGGGGAGGAAGGCAGCAAAGCACACTGCCATATGTGTACCTATGCAACTATCTTGCACGTTCTGCACATGTATCCCCAAACCTATAATGCAATAAAAATTAAAAAAAATAAATACTGCATTGTGGCTGGGTGCAGTGGCTCATGCCTGTAATTCCAGCACTCTGGGAGACCAAGGCAGGTGGATCACATGAGGCCAAGGGTTCAAGACCAGCCTGGCCAACATACAGAAACTCCATCTCTACTAATAATGGAAAATTAGCCTGTCATAATGGCCTATAATCCCAGCTACTCAGGTGGCTGAAGCATGAGAATCACTTGAACCTAGGAGGTGAAGATTGAAGTGAGCTGAGATGATGCCACCATACTCCAGTTGTAAGTGACAAATAGACAGACCTTGTCTCAAAAAAGAAAGAAACAAACAAAAACACTGCATTGTATATTGGTAATTTGCTAAGAGAGTAGATGTTAGGTACTTTTATCACAAAAACTGGTAATTACATAAAATAATTGATATGTTAGAACATGAACATCAAAACATCATGCATGCACCTTAAATATATGTATTTTTTTTTATCTAACATGATTATCAACACATTCAATAAAAATGCATATTAGCCAAAATATGGAAACAACCCAAATGTATGCTAACTGATGAACAGATAGATAAAATGTGATATATTTAATTTTATATAAAGTTAGGCAGAGTTAGAATATTCAGCAGTGGAGATCATAGTAAAATGCCAGAGATACTGGAGAAGTAAAGGAGACAAAACTATATTGAGGCCAACAAAGAGTATACGAAAAGATTTTTAGAAATAGTCAGTCAACATTGCTAGAAGCCCTGAAGTCCTTTAGGATAATTAAATAAAAGATAATGTTGGCCTTTGGCTATGATAATTAGCAGTCAATTAGTTAACTTAAACAGAAATTTTTCAATAAGTAGTGATGGTAGTCCTTTAGTATTTATCTAACTCACAAACTTTTAACTACTTTTGCATCAAAACATAGAAAAAATAATTTTTTAAATAGCTATTTTTTATTTCAAAGCAGACACAAATCTACCCACTCAAACTAACTATTGAGGTAGTTTAAATAGACACTTGATTAATTATAACCTTGTAAAATATTTTATTTAAATTTAACTTTTGACTGACTAGGAAAATACAAATTATTTAAGTAATCATTAAATCTTTTGTGTATTATTGCTGACCTGATATTTATGGAGCAGGAATGACAGAAAATATAATTAGGTAATTCCCCATGTTCTTATAATAGGGCAAAGCCAAGTGATTTGTATGGACATTACATTGCCTTTTAACCTTGCAAAATTATTTAGCACTTTTATCAAATTGGTACATGAATATACTATTTAAAGAAGAAGCCGGACTTTAAAACAAAAACACAGAATCCTAAGCAATAAAAGGAGTCTGCAAAATCACCTCCTCCAAATTCATAAATATCAGGCCCCAAAAGTTAAACTTATTTAAGGAACTAGAATTAATCGTGAGGTGGCTAAACCTAGAACCCACATGACTATGTTTCATATGCTTTTATTCCTTTCAAAAGGAAGATGCAAAGTTTGGTGAACTGATCAAATATTTAATTTTCTTACAGGTAGTTAGATAAGCACGAGCAGGGCAGGAGAGGGCTCTACTACCACCCACTAGATATGTTGGGTGATGATTTGGCAATTATCTCATTGCCTCTCTAAAAATGATAATTCAGTAGCCAAGAAGAGAAAATCTCCTGATCCACACCTGTTAACATTTAAAATGTTAACTGAATGCACACCCCAGTGAAAAACAGCTTCCTGGGCATGCATATTAAGAGACAAGAATGTCAAAGCATGATCTTTAGGGTACACTGTGACAAAAAAAGGAAGGAAGCTTCAGATGGGCATGTGTATAACTCCCTAAATACATTTTGTGTCCTCACTTCTCAAGGTAAGGAGGGCTCTGCACATACGGCCAGCCCACCCTAAGGGGAGAATCACAGGAAAGAGGTGAGCTTATAAGAGTGCTAAGACCATGGTTAAACGGGGGACTTGACCTCCTCTCTTTAACCTTCACATGCCCAATTGGGTCTCTTCCAAGTGCACCTTCCCTTCTTTCTTGTTCTAAGGCCTTTATAAATAAATTTTCATTCCTGCTCTGAAACTTGCCTTGGTCTCTTTTCCTGCTTTACACCCCTCAGTCGAATTATTTCTTCTGATGAGGCAAGGCTTGAAGCTGCTATGGACCCATAGAGATATACCACTGGTAACTCAGTGTAACTTGGATCTTTTCCACCAGTAACAATTTGACATGAATCACTTTCCTCCACTCATTTGCACAAATGTGTTTATTTGTCTTAAAAATACTTTAAAAGTTTATATTTATTTACTCAAAGTACTTCCATTTTAAAAAAGTTCTTTAATGTCAAGATGTTAATTTAAAACAAATTTAGATTACATAATTGATCAGTAATTAAAGATTATCACTGGATACAATTTGCTTAAACTGGTATTACAGGATTAGGATTAGCTCTTTTATGCTAAGCCTTCAAACGTATGGGGCTGCAGAATTCACTGAAAAAGGTTAAGGTACAAATAACAACATGAGTTCCTCCTGGAGTTCAGTGCTTGAGTCACATTCTTGCAAAAATAGCAAGAAGATGACACAATTTGACAGCCAACTCTACCAACCCCTTTTTAGTTATGATTTGTGTTCCCACAGCATTTATGATACCTTGAGG
The DNA here is from genome assembly GCA_031835075.1 of Saguinus oedipus. NCBI lineage: Eukaryota > Metazoa > Chordata > Mammalia > Primates > Cebidae > Saguinus > Saguinus oedipus. Next base: position 44,136,559 of record CM063169.1, read on the forward strand.
GGAAAATTAACTGCTCAATTCTACCTTAATACATGTTATAGTGAAGTAAAAATGGCTACTGAATTAACAGACTCATAAATCATGTTCAAAACCAAGGATTTTCTTATGTCATACCTGTTCCAGTACAGCCATAGATTCTCTCCCTTGCTTTAAAGACTCTTTGATGCTGGGATTTCTACTTAGCCCTGTCATATTTTCTAGATGAGATCTGAGTTCATTTGGCCATTAAGAAAGCAGTAACTAGGTGTTGCCAACCTTGTTGTACTAAGCATCATCATTGTAGATGCAAGTCAATGCAGCTTAGGAATATGAGTTTGGCTGGTACTTGTAGACTTCAAGCCTCTTAAGCAGTGAGAGCATAGGTTTAATGGCTGAAGCCCAATCCTTCAAAAGTTATCTTCAGAAGCATGCTTGGCTTTGAGGCTCCCACATCCTTGTAGACAAGATCCTAATGTGTTACATGATTTTATAATCATTTCCTTCAGTTTACATGCAGAGACACTCACCAGTGAAAAATGGTGAAGTCTTGGACCAGAACTCATTGTGTGCCTACCAGTAAACAGAATCTAAAAGGTGATTTTGTATCCCTCCCAAAAGGCCACACAACACAGCCAAGCAATGTATTATTTTTTAAACTGCTTGAATTATAGAATTACTTGTCACATACCTTTATTCCAGAGTTACACATATGTAAACATAGAATAAATTTCTCTCAGAAAAGGCAGCTTCTGCTTCACAGTGACTCTCCATCTCTAAACATAAAGAAAGAAAAATATAAGACAAATATTTTTCAATGGGCATTGCTTCCAGAGTCTTCTCATCTCAAGTGTGGAGAGACATGCAAAAAGAAAAAAGTGGTAGACATTGACCATCAGCAAGGTTTATGAATAGATTCTACATAATATCAGTGCTCATATAAGCTTTCTTACTGTGGGACTGAAACTCCAGGTATAAATTGTCTACCTTGTTGAGTATTTTCCTCTAATTCATGGCTCTTATTTAATCTATGTCTTCTTTTTCCTCTAATTTGCTTAAACTAATGTATTAACAAAGGAAATGACTTTTTTCTCCCAATCCCCATCCTAATTTGGGAATATGTAAAAAAATACTTGAAAACATTCTAAAATGCATGAAATGAACACTTGCACAGTTATAGTATTAGAATAATTCAAATCTTATAATAAAATGCTTCCTTAGTCCTGCTTATTTGGAATTATGTGTGTAGAATTCTTCAAATGAAGGGGAAATAGTTACCGTAAATGTTTTATTAAAGCCAATTTGTTACTGATGCAATTTTCTTTCTTCCTTGTGTTTTTATTCTTGTCTCTCTTACTTTTTATTATTTCCTCTTTTCTATCTTCCTTTTTTTTTTCATTTTGGCATTGTCTTCATTTTTACTATCTGGGAATTTTGACATATACTTAGAACAACAATGCAGTGGTAGAGTACTATTGTTATTATTAGTAGCATGCTGTATTTGGGGGTTTGGAATGATTGTAGTATATTAACTTGTCCAGGAGCAACTTTTGCCCTTGGGTCCAATTTGCATCAAAGATGGGTCTTAGACACAGTCTGATGTACCCGCAGTTTATTCTGGCATTTCTCTTATGAGTCAGATAGTGGGAACAACCTGGCAGGGACTAGATAGAGTCAGGGAGACAGATGATTATCTAACCCAGAGGATCTCCATCTAGAGACCATTCTGATCTTTAGAAGTTCTTTGTTCTTTCTTATACTTACATTCAGTCTGGGTCAGTTACCAGGTATTCTTTCATAAAGGGAGTTTCAATTATTCATGTAAGGGTAAACTTTGTTTTAAATGTTCTAAGAGTTGCATCTTTGCTGAGGTGGTCTTGGCTCCTGGAAACCTTCAGACCATGTTGCTTCATATTGCTGAGTGACACATAGTGTTGGCCCTGTGATATGCATGAGTGAGCCCTATGGCTATTATCAATCTCATGGGCCCAATACCTCTGTAGTAGTAGTCATGTCAAGATCAACACAATTATTATCCTTTTCTTTACTGTGATCATTTTCATCTTAACTCATGCAAAAGTTGCCTGACTTTTAAATATTAACGTTATGTTTCCCCAGATGTGTAGTGAAAGTCTCTTCCCTAATTTATGAAGATGCCACTATGGAATTAAAAAAACAGTGATGCAGTTTAGAGTAGATCAATATTCTTATAAAAATAGGAAATTAAATATGCAGTGTGAACTGGTACATATATTTTAAAACATGTTGACAGAAAAAGGCCCTCAATATTATATGTTAGATTATAGAAAATTAGGAGATCGAATGAAGTGTATTTTGCAGGAACTTTATTTGAAATGATTCTGCTTCTTCAGTGTAGTAGAAGTTAACTAGAATTATAATTTGTCTTAAATTTTTATAAAATGTCTATATGATATAAGGTTAAGTTTATATAGGTGGAAGACCATACATTAAATTGATGGATACTTTCAAATTAGATAAAAGGTATGTTTAAAGTATCAATATATTTGTAATGACTTTCTTAAATTCTCATGTTCACTTTAAATATATGAAATAGGGAAAGATCCAAGATGACCCTTTTAGGAGCAGCTCAGGATTGCAGCTCCCAGTGAAGGTGCAGAGGGTGAGTGGACGCCGCATTTCCAGATGAATCTTTATTGCCCACAGACCAGGAGATTCCTAGGTGGAGGAGCCCTACGGGTCTCCAGCATGGCTATTTTGGCCAGCACAGCTGTTTTAGCCAGTGCAGCTGTTTTGCTGGCACTTGTGGTGGCTCTCCATACAAAATACACTGATCTGGTTGGCCTTTTAAGCTGGCCAGGAGATTCCCAGAGAGCTCTATTGTTTCAGCTGGTGCAATGGGTAACCACATGAGAAATCACACAGATCCTGACACCCTTTCAGCAGGTGACTGGAACACCTAGGAGAGAATAAAACATTCAACTTGAAAAAAAAAGAGGCTCTGAGGCAGGGAGCCAGGTGATCAGGCTTGGCAGGTCCCAACCCCACAAAAACAAACAAACAAAAAAACAGGAATTGGAAACGCTTGGGGTTGAGAGTTTCACGGCAAGCACAGCTGAAACCAGGATGGTGTAGCTTGGTGGGAGAGGGGCGTCCGCCATTACCGAGGCACTCCACCCCTATGGAGGTACTCCACCATTGCTGAGGCAGCTTGCTGTTGCTGAGGCAACCCACCATTGCTGAGGCAACCTGCCATAACAGAGAGAGTCCACCATTACAGAGGTGGGCCACCATTGCCAAGGCAGTTCTAAACACACCCATATAAACAGGACTACAGGGAAGCTCAATGGCAGAAGGGCAGAGCTCAGCAAAGCCTCTGCAGACAGAAATTGACTAGGCTGCTTCCTTGCTGGAAAGGGCAGCCCTGAAAAGAAAAAAGGCAGCAGCACAACAGACACTCATAAATAAATCTCTAACTCCCCGGGACAGAGCACCTGGGGGAAAAAAAAAGGCAGTTTATGAATTCTGCTGCAGCAGACTCAAAGGTACCTGCCTAGCAGCTCTGAAAGAACAACAGAGCTCACAGCTTAACACTTGAGCTCCTATAAAGAACAGACTTTCCCCTCAAGCAGCTCCTTGACCCCCTTATAGCCAAAGAGTCACCTCACAAAAGACTGATCAGACTGACATTTGGCAGGCATCATTCCAGGACAAAGATAGCAGATGAAGAAACTGGTAACAACCCTTACTGTTCTACAGCTGCTGCATGTGATCCCCAGACAGGCAGAGCCTGGAGTGGACCTAAGCAGTTCTACAGTGGATGCGCCAGACTGTTAGAAAAAAAACCTAAGAAACAGAAATAACTTCATCATCAAGAACCAGGACGTCCATTCAGAGACCCAATCTGAAAATCAGCAACTACACAGATGACAGGTGGATAAATCCACAAAGATGGGAAGAAACCAGCACAAAAAGGAGAAAAACACCCCAAACCAGAACACCTCTCCTCCTACAAGGGATCACAACTTCTCACCAGCAAGAGAACAAAGCTGGGTAGAGAATGACTGTGATGAAATGACAGAATCAGAATTCAGAAAGTGGGTAATGAGAAACTTCTGTGAGCTAAAAAAGCATTTTATAACTCAATGCAATGAAACTAAGAACCTTGAAAAAAGATTTGAGGAAATGATAACAAGAATGGACAACTTAGATAGAAACATGAGTGAATTGATGGAGCTGAAAAACATAACACGAGAACTTTGTGAAGCATGAACAAGTTACAACAGCTGAATTGACCAAGCAGAAGAAAGAATATCAGAGGTTGAAGGTCAACTCAATGAAATAAAATGAGAAGGCAAGATTAGAGAAAAAAGCACAAAAAGGAAGGAACAAAGTCTCCAAGAAATGTGGGACTATGTGAAGAGATCTAATCTATGTTTGATAGGTGTACCTGAATGTGATGAAGAGAATGAATCCAACCTAGAAAATGCTCTTCAGGATATTATCCAGGAAAACTTCCCCACCCTAGCAAGGCAAGCTAATATTCATGTCCAGGAAATACAGAGAACACCACAAAGATATTCCTCAAGAAGAGCAACCCCAAGGCACATAATCATCATATTCACAAAGGTTGAAATGAAGGAGAAAATGCTAAGGGCAGCCAGAGAGAAAGGTTGGGTTACCCACAAAGGGAAGCCCATCAGACTCACAGCAGATCTCTCACCAGAAACCCTACAAGCCAGAAGAGAGTGGGGGCCAATATTCAACATCCTTAAAGAAAAGAACTTTTAACCCAGAATTTCATGTCCAGCCAAACTAAGCTTCATAAGTGAAGGAAAAATAAAATCCTTTGTGAACAAGCAAGTACTCAGAGATGTTGTTACCACCAGGTCTGCTTTACAAGAGCTCCTAAAAGAGGAACTACACATAGAAAGAAACAACCAGTACCAGCCATTCCAAAAACATACCAAATGCTAAAGATCATCAACAAAATGAAGAATCTGCATCAACTAATGGGCACAACAGCCAGCTAGCATCAAAACGGCAGTATCAAATACACAAATAACAATATTAACCCTAGATATAAATGAAATAAATGCACCAATCAAAAGACACAGACTGGCAAATTGGATAAAAAACCAAAACCCATCGGTGTGCTGTATCCAGGAAACCCATCCCATATGCAAGGATACACAAAGTCTCAAAATAAAGGGATGGAGGAAGATTTATCAAGCAAATGGAGAGAAAAAAAAAAAAAGCAGAAGTTGCAATTCTCATCTCTGATAAAATAGACTTTAAAGCAGCAAAGATCAAAAGAGACAAAGAAGGACATTACATAATGGAAAAAGGATCGATACAACAAGAAGAGCTAATGATTCTAAATATATATGGACCCAATACAGGACCACCCAAATACATAAGGCAAGTTCTTAATGACTTACAAAGAGAATTAGACTCCCACACAATAATAGTGGGAGACTTTAACACTCCACTGTCAATATTAGACAGATCAACCAGACAGAAAATTAACAAAAATATCCAGGACTTGAACTCAGACCTGGAACAAGCAAACCTGGTCAACATTTATAGAACTCTCCACCACAAATCCACAGAATATACATTCTTCTCAGCACCACATCACACCTACTCTAAAATTGACCACATAATTGGAAGTAAATCACTCACAGCAAATGCAAAAGAACAGAAATTATAACAAACTGTCTCTCAGACCACAGTGCAATCAAGTTAGAACTCAGAATTCAGAAACTAACTCAGAATTGCACAGCTTCATGGAAACTGAACAACTGGCTTTTGAATGTTGACTGGATAAACAATGAAATGAATGCAGAAATAAAGAAGGTCTTCAAAACCAATGAAATCCAAGACACAATATACTAGAATCTCTGGGACACATTTAAAGCAGTCTCTAGAGGAAAATATATAGCAATAAGTGCCCACATGAGAAGAGTGGAGAGATTCAAAATTGACACCCTATTGTCAAAATTGAAAGAGCTAGAGGAGCAAGATCAAAAAAACTTAAAACCTAGCAGAAGACAAGAAATAACTAAGATCAGAGCAGAACTGAAGGAGATAGAGACACGAAAAACCCTTCAAAAAACCAATAAATCCAGGAGGTGGTTTTTCAAAAAGATCAACAAAATAGACAGACCACTAGCCAGATTAATTTAAAAACAAAAAAGAGAGAATAACAAAATAGATGCAATAAAAAACGATAAAGGGTAATCACCACAGATTCCACAGAAATTCAAACCATCATCAGAGAATATTACAAACAACTCTATGCACATAAACTAGTAAACATGGAGAAAATGGATAAATTCCTGGACACTTGCATCCTTTCAAGCCTAAAGCAGAAAGAAGTCAAAACCATTAATAGACCAATAACAAGATCTGAAGTTGAGGCAGGAATTAAGAGCCTACCACACAAAAAAGCCCGAGTCCAGATGGGTTCACAGCCAAGTTCTACCAGACACACAAACAGAAACTGTTACCATACCTCCTGAATCTATTCCAAAAAGAGGGAATCCTTCCCAAATCGTTTTATGAGACCAACATCATTCTGATACCAAAACCCGGCAGAGACTCAACAAGAAAAGAAAACTTCATGCCAATATTCATGATGAACATAGACGCAAAAATCTTCAATAAAATACTGGCAAGCCAATTGCAACAGCACATCAATAAGCTTATCCACCATGATCAAGTAGGATGCAAGGCTGGTTCAACATACGCAAGTCTATAAACGTAAGTCACCACATAAACAGAACCAAAAACAAAAGCCACATGATTATCTCAATTGATGCAGAGAAGGCCTTGGACAAAATTCAACTGCCCTTTATGCTAAAAACCCTCAATAAACTCAGTATTGACTGAATATAACTCAAAATAATAAAAAGCTATTTATGACAAACCAACAGCCAATATCATACCGAATGGGCAAAAACTGGAAGCATTCACTTTGAAATCTGGCACTAGACAAGGATGCCCTCTCTCACCACTTTGATTCAATATAGTACTGGAAGTTCTAGCTAGAGCAATCAGGCAAGAAAAAGAAAGAAAGCGTATTCAAATAGGAAAGGTGGAAGCCAAATTGTCTCTATTTGCAGACGACATGATAGTATATCTGGAAGACCCCATCGTCTCAGCCCAAAATCTCCTGAAAGTGATAAGCAACTTCAGCAAAATCTCAGGATACAAAATGAATGTGCAAAAATCACAAGCATTCCTATACATCAATAACAGACTTAGAGAGCCAATCAAGAATGAACTGCCATTCACAATTGCTACAAAGAGAATAAAATACCTAGGAATACAACTAAAAAGAAATGTAAAGGACCTCTTAAAGGAGAACTACAAACCACTGCTCAACGAAATAAGAAAGGACACAAAGAGATGGAGAAATAGTCCATGTTCATGGTTAGGAAGAATCAATATTGTGAAAATGGCCATACTACCCAAAGTAATTTACAGACTCAACACTATCCCCATCAAGCTACCAATGACCTTCACAGAACTAGAATAAAATTCCTCAAACTTCATATGGACCCAAAAGAGAGCCTGCATACCCAAGTCAATTCTAAGTAAAAAGAACACAGCAGGAGGCATCACACTACTGGACTTCAAAGTATACTACAAGGCTACAATAATCAAAACAGCATGGTACTGGTACCAAAACAGAGATATAGACTAATGGAACAGAACAGAAGCATCGGAAGCAACACAACATATCTACAACCATACAATCTTTGATAAACTTGACAAAAACAAGAAATGGGGAAAGGATTCCCTGTTTAATAAATGGTGTTGGAAAAACTGGCTAGCTATGTGCAGAAAGCTGAAACTGGACCCCTTCCTGACACCTTACACTAAAATTAACTCCAGATGAATTAAATACTTAAACATAAGACCAAACACCATAAAAACCCTAGAAGAAAAACTAGGAAAAACCATTCAGGACATAGGTGTAGGCAAGGACTTCATGACCAAAACACCAAAAGCATTATCAACCAAAGCCAAAATAGACAAATGGGACCTAATCAAACTTCACAGCTTCTGCACGACAAAAGAAACAGTAATTAGAGTGAATTGGCAACCAACAGAATGGGAAAAAATTTTTGCAGTTTACCCATCTGACAAAGAGCTGATATCCAGCATTTACAAAGAACTAAAATAGATTTACAAGAAGAAAACAAACAAGCCCATTCAAAAGTGGGCAAAGGATATGAACAGACACATTACAAAAGAAGACGTACATGAGGCCAACAAACATATGAAAAAAATGCTCATCATCACTTGTCATTAGAGAAATGCAAATCAAAACTACATTGAGATACCATCTCACGCCAATTAGAATGGTGATCATTAAAAAATCTTGAGACAAATGCTGGAGAGGATGTGGAGAAATAGGAACACTCTTACACTGTTGGTGGGAGTGTAAATTAGTTCAACCATTGTGGAAGACAGTATGGTGATTCCTCAAGGACCTATAAATAGAAATTCCATTTGACCCAGCAATCCCATTACTGGGTATATATCCAAATGATTATAAATTGTTCTACTATAAGGACACATGCACACGAATGTTTATTGCAGCACTGTTTACAATAGCAAAGACCAGGAATCAACTCAAATGCCCATTGATGATAGACTGGACAGGGAAAATGTGGCACATATACACCATGGAATATTATGCAGCAATCAAAAACGATGAGTTCTTGTCCTTTGTAAGGAAATGGATGAATCTGGAGAACATCATTATCAGCAAACTGACACAATAACAGAAAATGAAATACCACATGTTCTCACTCATAGGTGGGTGTTGAACAATGAGAACACAGGGACATAGGGAGGAGAGCACTACACACTGGGGTCTGTTGGGGAGAATAGGGGAGGGACAGTTGGGGGTGGGAATTTGGGGAGAGATAGTATGGGGAGAAATGCCAGGTATAGGTGATGGGGAAGAAGGCAGCAAATCACACTGCCACATGTGTACCTATGCAACTATCTTGCAAGTTCTTCACATGTACCCCAAAATCTAAAACGCAATAAAATAAATAAATAAATAAATATATGAAATGAATTGCCAACTCCATAATAGATGTAATAAGGCTCTAAATAAATACTTCAAATATTCAGAAATAAAGGAATTAATACTTCCACTTACTAATTTCCCTGCTTTGAAAATATGTCATGATAGATGATGGATGAAATATTAGCAATAATGGAAAAGCTTATCATATTATAAAATTGTAAAAACATGTTCAAGGAAAATTGTCTAATAAATGTAAAGAAACTAGAAGAATATTTTATAAGTCTACTGTCCTCTACTCAAAAATTGAAATTTATTCTGTTTTGGAAAATTCTAGATATTAATCTAACAGATCTTTGGGAAATTAAATTATAAAGTAGTTAGAAATTAATGATACGTTAAAAAGATTTGATTCCACATTATAAAATTATTAAATTTAATGCTTTGAGAACTTACAGATACATATAAAATATTAAATATTCATACATACAATAATCAGCTTTATTCACATTTTTTCAAAGTCATCTATAAGATCAATCTATCTTTTTCAATTTTCTTCTTTAATTTTGATAGTATAAATATATTGGCTATATATATATATATATATACACACACACACACACACACACACACACACACACACACACACAGAAATATAATACTGACAAAATTAATCTAATATTCACAGAAATAGATAAAGTTTTGTTTTCATGCTATACATACAAGAATTGAATCTTCAGGGACAAATGAATTCAAAATTTTATTTTATTTTATTTTATCTTTTTTTATTGTTGAGAATTTTTTTTATTATTGCATTTTAGGTTTTGGGGTACATGTGAAAAGCATGCAAAATAGTTATATAGGTACACATGTGGCAGTGTGATTTGCTGCCTTCCTCTGCTTCACCTATATCTGGCATTTCTCCCCATGCTATATATCCCCAACTCCTCACCCCTGCTGTCCCCCCATTCCCCCCAACAGACCCCAGTGTGTAGTGCTCTCCTCCCTGTGTCCATTTGTTCTCATTGTTCAACACCCTCCTATGAGTGAGAATGTGTAGTATTTCACTTTCTGTTCTTGTGTCAGTTTGCTGAGAATGATGGTCTCCAGGTTCATCCCTGTCTCTACAAAGGACATGAACTCATCATTTTTGATGGCTGCATAATATTCCATGTTGTATATATGCCACTTTTTCCCTGTCTAGTCTATCATCGATAGGCATTTGGGTTGGTTCCAGGTCTTTGCTATTGTAAACAGTGCTGCAATAAACATTCCTGTGCATGTGTCCTTATAGTAAAACGATTTATAATCCTTCAGATATATACCCAGTAATGGGATTGCTGGGTTAAATGGAATTTCTATTTATAGGTTCTTGAGGAATCGCCACACTGTCTTCCACAATGGTTGAACTAATTTACACTCCCACCAGCAGTGTAAAAGTGTTTCTATTTCTCCACATCCTCTCCAGCATTTGTTGTCTCCAGATATTTTTAATGATCTTCATTCTCATTGGCATGAGATGGTATCTCAATGTGGTTTTGATTTGCATTTCTCTAATGACCAGTGATGATGAGCATTTTTTCATATGTTTCTTGGCCTCATATATGTCTTCTTTTGTGAAGTGTCTGTTCATATCCTTTGCCCACTTTTGAGTGGACTTGTTTTTTCTTGTAAACCTGTTTTAGTTCTTTGTAAATTCTGGATATCAGCCCTTTGTCAGATGGGTAAACTGCAAAATATTTTTTCCATTCTGTTGGTTGCTGATTTACTCTAATGACTGTTTCTTTTGCCATGCAGAAGCTGTGGAATTTGATTAGGTCCCATTTGTCTATTTTGGCTTTTGTTGCCAATGCTTTTGGTGTTTTGGTCATGAAGTCCTTGCCTACTCCTATGTCCTGAATAGCTTTGCCTAGATTTTCTTCTAGGCTTTTAATGGTGTTAGGTCTTTTGTATAAGTCTTTAATTCATCTGGAGGGGGTCCAGTTTCTGCTTTCTGCACATAAATAGCTGGTTTTTTCAACACCATTTATTAAACAGGGAATCCTTTCCCCATTGCTTGTTTTTGTCAGGTTTGTCAAAGATTGGATGGTTGTAGATATGTTGTGTTGCCTCTGAGGCCTCTGTTCTGTTCCATTGGTCTCTGTTTTGGTACCAGTACAATGCTGTTCTGATTACTGTAGCCTTGTAGTATAGTTTGAAGTTTGGTAGTGTGATGCCTCCTTCTGTGTTTTTTTTTTTACTTAGAATTGACTTGAGTATGTGGGCTCTCTTTTGGTTCCATATGAAGTTTAACGTGTTTTTTTCTAGTTCTGTGAAGAAGGTCATTGGTAGCTTGATGGGGATAGTGTTGAATCTGTAAGTTACTTTGGGCAGTATGGTCATTTTCACAATATTGATTCTTCCTAACCATGAACATGGAATGTTTCTCCATCTGGATTTGTTTAATTGGAGCACCTTATTTTTTGATGAATTTTGATACCTATTAAAATCTTATACCACACTGTAACCAATGTTAGTCTTCCACTTAAAAAAAAAAATCGCAGTTGAAAATAGCCTACCTCATTATATAATAAGCTTTTAAAATAGAATTTTAACAAGAAGAACAACAAAAGAAATTCAAATGGTATCATTAGAACAGTATTCTGGTCTATCTGGGAAGATGACAAGAATATCTTTTCAACATCAATTTAGGAGGCATATTTCCCTGTGTAGTCATTATCTTTCAGTTGCCAAATTATAAACATTAATTAATGTTCTGTGAGGGAAGAAAAAACTCCAGAGTCAAATATCTTAAAAGGTAGTGTTTTTTTTTTTTTAAATGCCACTAACACACATGGCATTAGGTGATAGTTTATATTTATACATAAAAATAAAGATACACTACCTATGATATAATAACTACCAGCCTTCAAATTATACTATTCAGAAAGTAGCATAAAGTTTATGATTACATGTACAGGAGTTTCCTTCTCTGTAATAATCTATGAATCAGTTATTCTTTTTGTTTCTTTTGATGGTTTATTTAGAGAAAACACTTGTTTTAATATTATTACCTATTTATTTTATTTAGAAAAGCTATGATTTTCCATGACCTTATAAAGAAGCCTAACAAATATAAACATTCATTATATTTCATATTCTTTTTTAAAATTTATTTTTCCATAGGTTATTGGAGGTACAGATGGTGTTTGGTTACATTAATAAATTCTTCAGAGGTGATTTATGAGATTTTGGTGCACCCATCACTGGAGCAGGATACACTGCACCCTATATGGAGTTTTTTTATCTCTCATCACCTTTCCACCCTTCCCCTTAAGGTCCACAAAGTCCATTGTATTATTGTTATTCCTTTGCATCTTCATTACTTAGCTACCACACATCCGTGAGAACATATGATGTTTGGTTTTCCATTCCTGAGTTACTTCACTTAGAATAATACTCTCCAATATCATCTAGATCACTGTCAATGCTGTTAATTAATTCATTTTTTTGTGGCTGAGTTACATTCCATTGTGCATATATATTTACACACACACACACACACACACACACACACACACACACACACACATATCTCAGTTTTTTTATGCACTTATTAATTAATGGGCATTTGGGTTTGTTCCATGATTTTGCAGTTGTGAATTATACTACCATAAACATGCATGTGCAAGTATCTTTTTTGTATAAGGACTTATTTTCTTCTGGGTAGGTAACCAGTGGTGGGACTGCCTGATCAAACGGTAGTACTACTTTAAGTTCTTCAAGGAATCTTCACACTGTCTCCCTGACTCTATCTAGTCCTTAGGGTTTTTGAGGTAAACAATCATTTCATCAGCAAACCACTGTTTGATTTTCTCTTTACTGACTATGATGCCCTTTATTTCTTTCTGAAAGCAACATCCTGTCCCAGGGGAAATAAAAAAAAATGCATTAAGTACTTGTTTTGGTTAGGCATTGTCTTGATTTTTGTGGGCTGCTATAACAAAGTACCATGGACTTATTGGCTTATATACAAGAGAAATTTATTTCTCATACTTCTGGATTCTGGAAGTCTGAGATCAAAGGATCAGAATGACAGGGTTCTACTGCGATTTGTCTTCTGGATTGCAGTCTGCTGGCTTCTGGTTGTATCCTTACATGGCAGAAAGATTGTGGTGTAGCTCTCTGGTCTCTTCTTACACAAGTACTACTAACTCATAACCTAATTATGTTGACAAGGTCCACCTCCAAAGAGCATCACATGGGGATTTAAACTGGGATTTAAAATTGCATAATAGGAGAGAACACACATTTATTCCATAACCATTCCCTGAACCTGAGCTTCCTACAAACTACTAAAACCATTCTGATAATTATAAAATGCTACTTTTGCTACCATGGTGTATATAGAGGCTGAACACATTTTATTTTAAATACTCTGTTTTTGCTTACAAATATACCAAAAATTTTTATTTCATATTATGATAAATCTGCATTTGCCTGAATATAAAATAAAAACTCCCCAGATACTTTAGCAAAATTGATTATTGATGAAAATGCACTATGTTTAGTCTATGTCTTTATATTTGCTTCTCCCATTGCTGTCTCACCCTTGGACTTGAGTCCAAATCAAGTCAAGCAAATCTTCAAATCAAGCAAAATAAAGAGGCTTTTGACTTGCTGGTTTAATTCATAGATTCTGGAGCCCAACTACTTCAAATCACTGCTTTACCACTTATCTTGTGCTCATTTTGTAACTTCTTTAAATGTCAGCTTTGTAATCTGCAAAGTGGGGAGGGTAATAATGCTTCTTTCATATGGATATTGTTAGAAATATTGAAGCTAGTCTGTTTATAATGCTTTTACTTAAATATCAGTGTTAGTTTCATCTGTAACACTCTCTCTTACATTACTGCACAGATGTCACATATTTAGGGAATTCATCACTTCCTTTCAAAAACCATCTGGCACATAGGAATTAATTAATGTGCAGTTCTTATTCTGATTATCATTGGCCTTTCAAAGTCCAGAGAAGAAGCTGCTTATCTCTGGAAATTGCAAGCAAAATGATTTATCAATCAGTTATACTATTGATTATCCCATGTGTATTTTTATTTAAGACAATTAAAACCAATTTACAAAAGTCATTTCCTTTCCCTCCTGAAATATGTAGATAGAATGTATCACCTTTTCTTTTTGCAAATAATAAACATTTTCTATCAGAGTATTTTTATTGTTTGAATTATTTTCTTATATTTAATAATTTGTAGATAATTAAAAAAATAATAAAAACATTTTACATATGTGTTAATAATATATTATTTCTTATGTGGTTGTATTTTCTTTAATTCAGTCCATAGTTTAAAATTTGACATGTTTTTCTGTGAGAAAAGGTTAAGACTTACAGTTTCATAAAATGGGACAGCTGATTTGAATTTCTGGCAGACAAATTCACAAATTGATGTTTAAAATGCAGCCCTGCAAAATTGACCACTCTAGTTTTAGTTGAAATCATCTTTTCTCTAAGCATTTAAATTTTTTCCTGTCCTGGTATATGTCTCAAATTTGGAGTATATGACTAGTACCCAGGGACTATTTAAATTCATTCATTGCATATAGAAAAACAATTTAACATTTTATGCATATTCTGCTGCATTAACAGAATCCATAAATTATGCTACCCTTATTTTTCTGCCTAACAATGAACCTGTCTGGTTAAAATGTGTTGATAAAATATGATATTGCAGGTCTTTCTTTAAATAAAACTTCTGAATTTTATTTTGGGCTTCAATGAACAATTCTAAGTGCCACTCAAAATGACAGGTCAAGTCTGCTTTTTTTTTGCTCACACCAATCTGCAAAACTTTTATGTTTTAGAGATGATCTTCAGAGAGGAAGAGGCAAAATAAGGTGAAGTCAACTGTTTGCTGGCTGTGACAATACAGTAGCCATCTACATAGCCTTCCATGGTCCTCTAACACATATCCTGCCTGTTTTTTTTCTTTTTTCTTTTTTTTTTTATGAGATGGAGTTTTGCTCTTGTTTCCCAGGCTGGAGTGCAATGGCGCGATCTCGGCTCACCGCAACCTCCGCCTCCTGGATTCAGGCAATTCTCCTGCCTCAGCCTCCTGAGTAGCTGGGACTACTGGCACGTGCCACAATGCCCAGCTAATTTTTTGTATTTTTAGTAGAGACGGGGTTTCACCATGTTGTCCAGGATGGTCTCGATCTCTTGATCTTGTGATCCACCCACCTCGGCCTCCCAAAGTGCTGGGATTACAAGTGTGAGCCACCGTGCCTGGCCCTCCTGCCTGTTTTTTAAGCCATGGGACTATTAATGAATCCCATGAATTTCTAATAGAAACAGAAACTGCCACTGGTATATGTAAATCAGGGCTTCACAGCCATAAAAGCTATACAGTGTCTAGGTTACAGCACAAGCTTAGAATTCAACAGAACTGATGTCAAATCTAGATCCTCATCACTTATGGTTTCACCTTTGGGATTTTAAGTTCTGACCTCATTTTCTTCAGTTGAAGAAGGTCAATAATAAAATTATCTTTGAATTTGTTTAATCTTGCTCCTCTAGTTCTTCTAATTTTGATGATAGGGTATTGATTTTAGATCTTTCCTATCTTCTCATGTGGACATTTTGTGCTATAAATTTCCCCTCTAGATATTGCTTCGAATATGTCCCAGAGATTCTGGTATGTTGTGTCTTTGTTCTCATTGGTTTTGAAGAAAATCTTTATTTCTGCCTCCATTTTATTATTGATTCAGTCATTCAGGAGCAGGTTGTTCAGTTACCATGTAGTTGTGTGGTTTTGCATGAGTTTCTTAATCCTGAGATCTAATTTGATCGCACTGCGGTCTGAGACATTGGTTGTTATAATTTCCATTCTTTTGCATTTACTGAAGAGTGATTTACTTCCAATTATGTGGTCAATTTTAGAATAAGTGCAATGTGGTGCTGAGGAGAATGCATAGAGTTCTGAAGATGTCTATTATGTCTGCTTGGTCCAGATCTGAGTTCAAGTCCTGGTTATCTTTGCTAATTTTCTGTCTTGTTGATCTGTATAATATTGACAGTGGAATGTTAAAGCCTGCCACTATTATTGTGTGGGAGTTTATGTCTCTTTGTATGTCATTAAGAGCTTTTTTAATGTATCTGGGTACTCCTGTATTGGATGCATACATATTTTGGATAGTTAGCTCTTCTTGTTGCATTGATCCCTTTACCATTAAGTAGTGCTTTTTTTTTTTTTTGTCTCCAATGACCTTTGTTGGTTTAAAGTCCATTTTATCTGAGACTAGGATTGCAACCCCTACTAGCAGAAGACAAGAAATAACTAAGATCAGAGAACTGAAGGAGACAGAGACACAAAAAACCCTTCACAAAATAAATTAATCAAGGAGCTGGATTTTTTGAAAAGATCAACAAAATAGATAGATAGCCAGACTAATAAAAAAGAAAAGAGAGAAGAATCAAATAGATGCAATAAAAATGATAAAGGGGATATCACCATCAATTCCACAGAAATACAAACTACCATCAGATATTACTATAAAGAACTCTATTCATATAAACCAGTAAATCTAGAAGAAACTGATACATTCCTGGACAGTTACACCCTCCGAAGACAAACCAGGAAGAAGTTGAATCCCTGAATAGAGTAATAACAAGGTCTGAAGATGAGGCAGCAATTAATAGCCCACCAACTAAAAAAAAAAAGCCTAGGACAGATTAACAGCTGAATTCTATCATATGTACAACAAGGAGCTGGTACCAATCTGTCTGAAACTATTCCAAACAATAAAAAGAGGGAATCTTCCTTAACTCATTTTATGAGGCCAACATCATCCTGCTACCAAAACCTGGCAGCGACACAACCCAAAAAGAAAACTTCAGGCCAATATTCGTGATGAACATAGATGCAAAAATCTTCAATAAAATACTGGCAAACTGAATGCAACCGCACATCAGAAAGCTCATCCTCCACGGATACAAGCCTGGTTCAACATACACGAATCTATAAACATAATCCATCACATAAACAGAACCAAAGATGAAAACCACATGATTATCTCAATAGATGCAGAGAAGGCCTTCTACAAAATTCAACAGCCCTTTATGGTAAAAACTTTCAATAACCTAGATATCAAGGGAACGTATCTTAAAATAATAAAAGCTATTTATGACAAACCCACAGCTAATATTGCGGTGAATGGGAAAAAACTGGAAGCATTCCCTTTGAAAACTGGCACAAGACAAGGGTGCCCACTCTGACCATTCCTATTCAACATAGTATTGGAAGTTCTAGCCAGAGCAATTAGGCAAGAAAAAGAAATAAAGGGTATTCAACTAGGAAAAGAGGAAGTCAAATTGTCTCTATTTGCAGATGACATGATTGTATATTTAGAAGACCCCATCATCTCATCCCAAAATCTCCTTAAGATGATAAGCAACTTCAGCAAAGTTTCAGGATATAAAATCAATGTGCAAAAATCACAAACATTCCTATACATCAATAATAGACAAACAGAGGGTTAAATCATGAGTGAAGTGCCATTCACAATTGCTACAAAGAGAATTAAATACCTAGGAATACAGCTAACAAAGGATGTGAAGGACCTCTTCAAGGAGAACTACAAACCACTGCTCAAGGAAATAAGAGAGAACACAAACATATGGAAGAACATTCCATGCTCATGGTTAGGAAGAATCAATATCATGAAGATGGCCTTACCCAAAGGAATTTATAGATTCAATGCTATCCCCATTAAACTACCATTGATATTCTTCACAGAACTGCAAAAACCACCTTAAACAACATATGAAACCAAAAAAGAGCTCACATAGCTAAGACAATCCTAAGAAAAAAAACAAGGCTGGCAGCATCACTCTACCTGACTTCAAACTATACTATAAGGCTACAGTAATCAAAACAGCATGGCATTGGTACCAAAACAGAGATATAGACCAATGGAATAGAACAGAGGTCTTGAAAGTAACACCACACGCCTACAATAATCTGATCTTTGACAAACATGACTAAAACAAGCAATGGGGAAAGGATTACCTGTCTAATAAATGATGTTGAGAAAACTGGATAGCCATCTGCAGAAAGCTGAAACTGACCCATTTCTTAAAGTCTGTACAAAAATTAACTCCAAATGGATTAAAGATTTAAATATAAGACCTAACACCCTTAAAAACCCTAGAAGAAAACCTAGGCAATACCATTCAGGACATAGGCAAAGGCAAGGACTTCATTACTAAAACACCAACAGCAATGGCAGCAACAGCCAAAACAGACAAATGGAATCTAATTAAACTTAAGAGCTTCTGCACAGCAAAAGAAACAACCATTAGAGTAAACTGGCAACTAACAGAATGGGAAAAAATTTTTGCAAGCTACCCATCTGACAAAGGCTTAACAACCAGAATCTACAAAGAAATAAAACAAATTTATACAAAGAAAAAAACTCCATCAAAAAGTGGGCAAAGGATATGAACAGGCACTTTTCAAAAGAAGACATTTATGCAGCCAACAAATGTATGAAAATATGCTCAACATAACTTGACATTAGAGAAATGCAAATCAAAAACACATTGAGATTACATCTCATGCCAGTTAGATGGCAATCATTAAAAATTCTAGAGACAACAGATGTGGTGAGGATGTGAAGAAATAGGAATGCTTTTACACTGTTGGTGTAAGTGTTTATTAGTGCAACCATTGTGGAAGACAGTGTGATTCCTCAAGGATCTAGAAATAGAAATACCATTTGACTGAGCAATCCCATTACTGGGTATATACCCAAAGGATTATAAATTGTTCTATTATTAAAACACATGCACACATAGGTTCATTGTGGCAGTCTTTACGATAGCAAAGATTTGGAAGATGCCTATCAATCATAGACCTGATAAAGAAAATGTGGCACATATACACCATGGAATACTATGCAGCCATAAAAGAGGATAAGTTCGTGTTTGCAGAGACATGGATGAATCTGGAAACCATCATTCTCAGCAAGCTGACACAAGAATAGAAAACAAAACACTTCATGTTCTCACTCATAAGTGGATGTTGAACAATCAGAACACATGGGCACATGGAGGGGAACATCACCCACTGAGGTCTTTGCAGAGGTGGGAGATCTAGGGGAGGGACAGCAGTGGGTGGGGATTGGGGAGGAATAACATTGGGAGAAATACCTAATGTGGGTGATGGAATGGAGGCAGGAAACCACCATGGCATTATGTAACACTCCTACAAGATTTGCACATGTACCCCAGAACTTAAAGTATTTTAAAAAAAGTTATTTCACAAAATTTTGGGACAGATTAAATACACACATATTTGTATAGTGTCTGAGACATATTAGCACCAAAAAGTGATCATTTTTTTTAAAATTTTTTATTGCATTATAGGTTATGCGGTACATGTGCAGAACGTGCAAGATAGTTGCATAGGTACACACATGGCAGTGTGTTTTGCTGCCTTCCTCCCCTTCACCCACACTTGGCATTCATCCCCAGGCTATCCCTCCCCAGTATCCCCCTGCTGTCCCTCCCCAATTCCCCCCAATAGACCCCAGTGTATAGTAGACCGCCTCTCTGTGTCCATGTGTTCGCATTTTTCTCACCCGCCTATGAGTGAGTATATGCGGTATTACTTTTCTGTTCTTGTGTCAGTTTGCTGAGAATGATGTTCTCCAGATTCATCCATGTCCTTACAAAGGACACAAACTCATCATTTTTGATTGCTGCATAATATTCCATGGTGTATATGTGCCACATTTTCCCAGTCCAGTCTATCATTGCTGGGCATTTGGGTTGGTTCCAGTTCTCAGCTACTGTAAACAGTGCTGCAATGAACATTCGTGTGCATGTGTCCTTATAGTAGAACGATTTATAGTCCTTTGGATATATACCCAGTAATGGGATTGCTGGGTCAAATGGAATTTCTATTTCTAGGTCCCTGAGGAATCGACACACTGTCTTCCACAATGGTTGAACTAATTTACATTCCCAACAACAGTGTAAGAGTGTTTCTATTTCTCCACATCCTCTCCAGCACCTGCTGTCTCCAGATTTTTTAATGATCGCCATTCTAACTGGCGTGAGATGGTATGTCAATGTGGTTTTGATTTGCATCTAATGACCAGTGATGATGAGCATTTTTTCATATGTTTGTTGGCCTTATGTATGTCTTCTTTTGTAAAGTGTCTGTTCATATCCTTTGCCCATTTCTGAATGGGCTTGTTTGTTTTTTTCCTGTAAATCTGTTTGAGTTCTTTGTAAATTCTGGATATCAGCCCTTTGTCAGATACGTAAACTGCAAAGATTTTTTCCCATTCTGATGGTTGCCGATTCACTCTAGTTACTGTTTCTTTTGCCATGCAGAAGCTGTGGAGTTTGATTAGGTCCCATTTGTCTATTTTGGCTTTTGTTGCCAATGCTTTTGGTGTTGTCTTCATGAAGTCCTTGCCTACTCCTATGTCCTGAATGGTTTTGACTAGATTTTCTTCTAGGGTTTTTATGGTGTCAGGTCTTACATTTAAGTCTTTAATCCATCTGGAGTTAATTTTAGTGTAAGGTGTCAGGAAGGGGTCCAGTTTCTGCTTTCTGCACATGGCTAGCCAGTTTTCCCAACATCATTTATTAAATAGGGAATCCTTTCCCCATTGCCTGTTTTTGTCTGGTTTATCAAAGATAACATGGTTGTAGATGTGTTGTGTTGCCTCCGATGCCTCTGTTCTGTTCCATTGGTCTATATCTCTGTTTTGGTACCAGTACCATGCTGTTTTGATTACTGTAGCCTTGTAGTATAGTTTGAAGTCTGGTAGCGTGATGCCTCCTGCTGTGTTCTTTTTGCTTAGAATTGACTTGGCTATGTGGGCTCTTTTTTGGTTCCATATGAAATTCATGGTGGTTTTTTTCCAGTTCTGTGAAGAAATTCAATGGTAGTTTGATGGGGATAGCATTGATTGTGTAAATCACTTTGGGCAGTATAGCCATTTTCACGATATTGATTCTTCCTAACAACGAACATGGA
This sequence comes from Saguinus oedipus, assembly GCA_031835075.1. Taxonomy (NCBI): domain Eukaryota; kingdom Metazoa; phylum Chordata; class Mammalia; order Primates; family Cebidae; genus Saguinus; species Saguinus oedipus. The sequence goes on from CM063169.1 coordinate 44,157,607, forward strand.
ATGTTTCTCCATCTGTTTGTGTCCTCTCTTATTTCATTGAGCAGTTGTTTGTAGTTTTCCTTAAAGAGGTCCCTTACATTCCTAGTGAGTTGTATTCCTAGGTATTTTATTTCCTTTGTAGCAATTGTGAATGGCAGTTCGTTCTTGATTTTGTTCTCTTTATGTCTGTTATTGGTGTATAGGAATGCTTGTGATTTTTGAACATTGATTTTATATCCTGAGACTTTGCTGAAGTTGCTTATCAGTTGCAGGAACTTTTGGGCTGAGATGATGGGGTCTTCTAGGTATACTATCATGTCGTCTGCAAATAGAGACAATTTGGCTTCCACCTTTCCTATTTGAATACCCTTTATTTCTTTTTCTTGCCTGATTGCTCTGGCTAGAACTTCCAGTACTATGTTGAATAGAAGTGGTGAGAGAGGGCATCCTTGTCTAGTGCCGGATTTCAAAGGGAATGCTTCCAGTTTTTGCCCATTAAGGATGATATTGGCTGTTGGTTTGTCATAAATAGCTTTTATTACTTTGAGATATGTTCCATCAATACCAAGTTTATTGAGGGTTTTTAGCATAAAGGGCTGTTGAATTTTGTCAAATGCCTTCTCTGCGTCAATTGAGATAATCATGTGGTTTTTGTTTTTGCTTCTGTTTATGTGGTGAATTACATTTATAGACTTGCGTATGTTGAACCAGCCTTGCATCCCCAGGATGAATCCTACTTGATCATGATGGATAAGTTTTTTAATGTGCTGTTGCAATCGGTTTGCCAGTATTTTATTGAAGATTTTTGCATCTATGTTCATCATGGATATTGGCCTGAAGTTTCCTTTTCTTGTTGAGTCTCTGCCGGGTTTTGGTATCAGGATGATGTTGGTCTCATAAAATGATTTGGGAAGGGTTCCCTCTTTTTGGATTATTTGTAATAGTTTCAGAAGGAATGGTACCAGATCCACTTTGTGTGTCTGGTAGAATTCAGCTGTGAACCCATCTGGACCTGGGCTTTTTTTGTGTGGTAGGCTCTTAATTGCTGCCTCAACTTCAGACCTTGTTATTGGTCTATTCATAGTTTTGGCTTCCTCCTGGTTTAGGCTTGGGAGGACACAGGCATCCAGGAATTTATGAATTTCTTCCTGATTTACTAGTTTATGTGCATAAAGTTGTTTTTAGTATTCTCTGATGATGGTTTGAATTTCTGTGGAATCTGTGGTGATTTCCCCTTTATCGTTTTTTATTGCATCTATTTGGTTGTTCTCTCTCTTCTTTTTTATCAGTCTGGCTAGTGGTCTGTCTATTTTGTTGATCTTTTTGAAAAACCAGCTCATAGATTTATTGATTTTTTGAAGGGTTTTTCTTGTCTCTATCTTCTTCAGTTCTGCTCTGATCTTAGTTATTTCTTGTCTTCAGCTAGGTTTTGAGCTTTTTTGATCTTGCTCCTCTAGCTCTTTCAATTTTGAGGATAGGGTGTCAATTTTGGATCTCTCCACTCTTCTCATGTGGGCACTTATTGCTATATATTTTCCTCTACAGACTGCTTTAAATGTGTCTCAGAGATTCTGGTATGTTGTGTCTTCAATCTCGTTGGTTTCAAAGAACTTCTTTATTTCTGCCTTCATTTCATTGTTTATCCAATCAACATTCAAGAGCCAGTTGTTCAGTTTCCATGAAGCTGTGCGGTTCTGAGTTATTTTCTGAATTCTGAGTTCCAACTTGATTGCACTATGGTCTGAGAGACTCTTTGTTATGATTTCAGTTGTTTTGCATTTGCTGAGGAGTGCTTTACTTCCAATTATCTGGTCAATTTTGGAGTAGGTGTGATGTGGTGCTGAGAAGAATGTATGTTCTGTGGATTTGGGGTGGAGAGTTCTGTAAATGTCTATCAGGTTTGCTTGTTCCAGGTCTGAGTTCAAGTCCTGGATATCCTTGTTAATTTTCTGTCTGGTTAATCTGTCTGCTATTGACAGTGGAGTGTTAAAGTCTCCCACTATTATTGTGTGGGAGTCTAAGTCTCTTTGTAAGTCATTAAGAATTTGCCTTATATATCTGGGTGCTCCTACATTGGGTCCATATATATTTAGAATCATTATCTCTTCTTGTTGTATCGATCCTTTTACCATTATGTAATGACCTTCTTTGTTCCTTTTGATCTTTGTTACTTTAAAATCTATTTTATCAGAGATGAGAATTGCAACTCCTGCTTTTTTTTGCTCTCCATGTGCTTGTTAAATCTTCCTCCATCCCTTTATTTTGAGCCTTTGTGTATCTTTCCATGTGAGGTGGGTTTCCTGGGTACAGCACACCGATGGGTTTTGGTTTTTTATCCAATTTGCCAGTCTGTGTCTTTTGATTGGTGCATTTAGTCCATTTACATTCAGGGTTAATATTGTTATGTGTGAGTTTGATACTGCCATTTTGATGCTAGCTGGCTGTTTTTCCCATTGGTTCATGTAGATTCTTCATTTTGTTGATGGTCTTTAGCATTTGGTATGCTTTTAGGATGACTGGTACTGGTCGTTTCTTTCTATGTGTAGTGCCTCTTTCAGGAGCTCTTGTAAAGCAGGCCTAGTGGTGACAAAATCTCTGAGTACTTGCTTGTTCGTGAAGGATTTTATTTTTCCTTCACTTATGAAGCTCAGTTTGGCTGGATATGAAATTCTGGGTTGAAAGCTCTTTTCTTTAAGGATGTTGAATATTGGCCCCCACTCTCTCCTGGCTTGTAGATTCTCTGCTGGGAGACCTGCTGTGAGTCTGATGGGCTTCCCTTTGTGGGTTACCCGACCTTTCTCTCTGGCTGCTTTTAGTATTTTCTCCTTCATTTCAACCCTGGTGAATCTGACGATTATGTGCCTTGGGGTTGCTCTTCTTGCAGAGTATCTTTGTGGTGTTCTCTGTATTTCCTGGAGTTGAGTATTGACCTGTCTTGCTAGGTTGGGGTAAATAAACATTTAATGTGATGACCTGATGAGATTATGGATTATTTTAAAATACACTAGCACATCCTAGCCTATCTTAAATGATATAAGTTTTTTAAAATTTTTTCAAACATTTTAATATCAATTTATATAAGTAAAGTGTAATTGAGAAGATTACATGAGATAATACAAACTAGAACCTGGTTTAATAAATTTTAAATAAATATTAATTACTTTCCTTCCATATATGTTTGATAGAAGTTTTAATTTTTTAACCTTTAATATTTTATTATTACTATCTTCCTATGTACTTACACTATGAATAATATAGATGGTGTCCAGTTTTATTAAATGCTGTTTTAAAGAAATATTAGATTATAATACAGGTAGTCTTCAACTTCTGATGGGGGTGTATCCTGGTAATCCTATCATAAATTAGAAAATATTATAAATTAAAAATTCACCTAATGCCTGAATAAACCCTTGGTAAAATCAGTACATCATAAGTTGAATCATCATTAAGTCCTCAGGCTCTTTGACTTACATTAGGGTTACATCCCCATGAGCCCATCAGAAAGTTGAAAAATATTAAGACAGATCATCATTAGTTGAAAAATGTATTCCTTCTAAGGAAGCAGAAATAATATTAATTTATACTAATGAACTTTTTTTTATCATATACATAGTGTTAGCATGTAATTGATTAGTATGATTGTATCCTGTGTTTCAGTGAAATAACCAAAGAAGGATATTCTTATATTTATGATTATGTTAGAAAGTTGAGCATTTGAAAGTTTGTGCAGATATAATCTAAAAATCATCACTGGGAAAGAAAAATTGCACTATACAAATTTAAAAGGTAAAGTAGACTTCATTCAAGATTATTACAATGGGGTAGAGGGGTTGACCTTAACTCCACAGAAACAAATGGCAGAAGGATTTTTAAAGGCTGCAGTAAGCTCATGGAAAAATACTGGAGGATTCATGGGGAGGGCAATGTGTACTTATCAAAGGTAGGCCCCTACCCTTCCAGAGAGACTGGGAGATAGGGGCACTGTCTTTGTTGATGATTATATTTTGAAGAGATGGATCTCAGCTCCTTGAGAAAGATATTCTTGAGGTGTAAAACTGGCTTGATGCTGGGAAAATATTTACATCTCAAAGGGATAGAGAAAAAAATTACAATGCAAGTTTTCTAAAGTAAATGCTATTAGAAAAGGGAGGTCAGTGGCCTACAGTCAGGGAGAAACCACTTTACAATTTAGTCAAGCTGAAGGGAATGTTAATGTCATCCTGGTCAGCACTTATCTCATTATTTTTATTATTCAGTCATGATCTGTCTTCACAGAGACACTTTACATTCCTCAGAGTATGAAGAAAATGTTTTCACTCCCTGAAATGCAGCCTCAGCAATGTAACCTACACGTACAATGATTTGCTTGGACTAGATTAGTGGAAGAAGAAAATAACTTTACATAAAAATTGATTAATGCTTTTTCTATCAAGTTAATAAATGGCTATATTCGAATTAAAGTAGGCTTAAAGGATTCAAATTATATGAAATACTACAGTGTTAATAATTTGTATAGTGTGAGTGTTCATAAAAAGAGAAACAGTAATTGTAGGTATTTTGTTTCTTCTTTGAAGGAAGAAACAAAATTCATCATTTCAATTATCATTTAGTTTATTGAATCAGGCTTTCTTTGAGCATTTTAAAATGTCTCAGCTGCAGCAGGCATTTTAGAGTTCCACTGATTCTCAAATATCAATTATGAATCTCAAGACAATTTAGTAAACTCAAGTACTTAGTTTATTAGACAAGCAGGAAAGCTAAAAAAAAAAAAAAATCAGAGCTTAACGTTCAATTTTATTGCTACTCAATTCTTTTGCTCATGAGGGAGGCTCCTCCCACAAACCAGGTCAAAATAGTAAAAAAAAAATCTGGCTCCAGTACAAAAGTAAGACATGTCATTTTACACATCACATACTCTTCACCATCAGTTTTTTTTTCTGTCATCTACTGTAATTTAAACATCCTTTAAATTTCATTGCAAGAAATGGTTCCTCATATCCATGGTTATTGTATTTTTACCAAATAAGGGCAAGTATATTTTAATCAATGTGATGGAAAATATTTCACAGAGTTCTATTACTTTTTGTCATCAATTTTGGTGAATTCTTTTGGTGAATTGTGCTGAACTTTTTCATAGACCCTTGTAAATATCTACTTTTCACTTAAAAAAATGTTTAAAAACATGAGTCCTTGAAGTACTGAACTACAGAGATGAATTAGATATGGTCACTGCCTTTAAGGACAGCAGAGTCTGAATGGGGTGGGAGAATCAGGCAAACAAATTAAAGTGTGATATGATAATATTGATTATAAAGATATGTACATTATGATGAAGAGGCACAGAGGAAGAATACCTAATGGTCTGGTGATCTGAGGAAGATAAACATTTTATACCATATGTTTGTAAATTAGTCATTCCTCCATAAGCCTGTATTGCTGAGTCACTGTATTAGAGACATTTTTACTACCTTCAGGCTCCAACTATGAAATAACAATTACCATGTAAAATAAGCTGGGTGTGGTGGCTCATGCCTGTAATGTCAGCAGTTTGGGAGGCTGAGGTGGGCGGATCAAGAGGTCAGGGGTTCAAGACTAGCCTGACCAACATGGTGAAATCCCCTCTCTACTTAAAAATACAAAAATTAGCCAGGTGTGGTGGTGCACACCTGTAATCCCAGCTACCTGGGAGGCTGAGGCAGGAGAATTGCTTGAACTCAGGAGGTGGAGGTTGCAGACTAGCCTGACCAACATGGTGAAATCCCCTCTCTACTTAAAAATACAAAAATTAGCCAGGTGTGGTGGTGCACACCTGTAATCCCAGCTACCTGGGAGGCTGAGGCAGGAGAATTGCTTGAACTCAGGAGGTGGAGGTTGCAGTGAGCAGAGAGCATGCCATTACACTCCAGGCTGTGTGACAGAGTGAGACTCTATCTCAAAAAATAAGTAAAATAAATTAAGTATGTATCTTTGTGGTGTTAATTCTCTTACATTTGGGTATCAATCTGCTACCACAGCATAACTAACCTATACTGATCAATACAGAAATTGTAACTTATAATAGGTTGGTGTATTAGTCCATTCGCTCACTGCTAATAAAGACATACCTGAGACTGGGTAATTATAAAGAAAAGAGGTTTAATTGACTCACAATATAGCAGGGCTAGGGAGGGCTCAGGAAACTTACAATCATGGTGGAAGGGCAAGCAAGCACATCCTTCACATGACAGCAGGAAGAAGTGCTGAGCCAAAGAGGGAAAATCTCCTTCTAAAGCCATCAGATCTTGTGATAAGTCACTCAGTCTCAGAGGAACATCATGAAGGTAACCACCTCACCCCCACTGGGTCCCTCCCACAACATGTAGGGATTATGGAAACTACAATTCAAGTTAAGATTTGGGTCTGGACACAGCCAAACCATATCAGGTGCCATCTTAACAGTTAACCAGTAGCTACTGAAGATTCATAATAAAAGTTTTCCAGAAGAAATAATTTCTAAGTTGTGAAATTCAAAAAGATGTTAATCATATGGAATGCAGAGGAATGCAGGGCATTCTATTTAGAGAGCAATATTATGTAGAGCTCTTTGATATAAAAGAACAGAGAACACTTAGGAGACTCTAAAGAGTAGTACAGGAAGGTAAATGGATGTATATAAGACTATTGGTTGGAGAGCAAACTGGATATTTAGGTACGTTTGAATTATGACTGATATTATATTCTGTGAAAAGAATCTCAGACTTTTATCCCAAGGAGTATGTAGAATGTTTGCATGTAATAAATGTGATAAATTTTAATAATTACATTAATTTTATACTTGTCATTACATATTAATTAAGTTCAATTTAGTAGTCACTCTTTGTAAGTTACTTTCTAATACATATTTTTTTCTTAAAAATAAAAATAGCTGGTTCAAGGTGTTTAAATAGTGAACTTTCCAATCAATTTTATTTTAGCTATGGAAATTCCATTACATACTGTAAGGTCTCTAGAATTTTAAACATTTACTTTAGGTGCCGTATGTGAAAATGGAAATCTTTGTGCTAATAGATCATCATGGTGGTTATTCTGTCAACAATGAAATATAATTATTAGGAAAGTTAGGAAGATAAATATAAAATATCAATTCCTTGAAATAGTTGAGCAAATTTTAAATTCATGAGGTCCCATGGATATTATGCTGCCTGGAAATATTAATGTGAATATTATGGTGTCCAAGTTTCATGATGAGTGGTTACTGAAAAGCTGGGTTGCACCCCTACCCAGTCTTTGCCATGTGACTGCATTAATCTTGAATGCAGGGCTGTATTAATTCATCTTACTTTCTTCACGGCAAAAGTAAGAAATATGTCATCATCAAAACAAGCCTCTAAACAAGTTGACATGAATTTGAAAGCACATTGACATAAATGAGGAAGAGCAACAAACAGAGGAGTCCCTGTGGAACATGAAGACTTATTGTGGCAGAAGGAGAAGTTAAGGCACTAGAGAAATGAGTTGCTGACTGCCTGTTTGTGTAAATAAAACATTGTCCTATAGAATTCATTTTGTAGAGCTGATATGAAGTTATAAATTAGTACCTCACGTCAATGCTAACTATATAAGGAGCTCTTTATCATTATAATAAATTTTATTTTCTCTTCTCAGTTAAAAATCTGGATACACATTAGTGAAATATAAAAGAATATAGAATATCAATATATGCATTTTTGGAAAATAACCATGGAACATGAAAAAAACACATTGAAAAAATTTGAAAAGGGCAACCAACTAGTCAAGCTCATCCTCAGACATCAAATTCAGAGTAATTTTGTACTGTGTGTATGCTATATGAGATATTATTGTAGAATACTTGCCTGTGTAATCTATTGACATGGATAACATTTGTTCTCATCTACTTGACTTTCAAAAATTTAACTTTCTGGATCTTAAAGAAGACATCACTGAAATTTAGCCCTGCTGTTAGTAGTTGCTAAATTAGACTAAATATTCATGCAGCAAAGCTTAATACAAAGGTTAATTTTCTGAGTTACAAAATTATTTTCTTAAATAATTCTACAAATATTTATTGAGTACCAACTATATGGAAGACTCTCTTCTAATCTAGGTGTGTACAATTTTAGAAAACATAATTACTACTCTTACTGTGTATCTATTATAGTAAAATATGACTGATTAATTATAAATAAATAAAATTCTGATATGTCATGTGACAAAAGATTTGTGGAGAGACATAAAATGTTTATTGTATTAGGGGAGATACTTCTGATCAGATAATGTTTCAGCAGCAAGAGTAAATGTTGTATTTTGGTAATAAAGTTAAAAAAATGACACTCACAAAATATATAATTAACATGTATCAATGATTTTATTCAACCTACTGATCAGGGAAGGGAAAAAGAAAATGGTAAAGTTGATTCTAAAATTATTTTGAGAATACAATCTTTTATAATCACATTGAAAACAAGACATGTCAAAATAAAACTTTTAAACCAAATACAGATGAGCTTCTTAAACTGCAATGTCCAATATCACCTTGAAAGGACATGAAGTACTCTCTTTTGATTCCATGTTTCTGATAGTTTTTATTAACAGTTCTCTACCAATATTGATTTCTGATCTTGCATTTTTCTTAGTTGAGGACTATGACTGTTTTTGGCTAATGAGATATGAGTGAAAATTATGATAACTTTCTGATATTAGGCTGCTGTACTATAAGTTCACTCAGGATTCTTTAACATCTTCCTTGCTCTACTATGCCAGCTGAAGAAGATACATATTTTATACTCTGTGACTGTAACTTGATTGGTCCTCCATGAGCCTATATTCCTGAATGACTGTATTAGAGATATCATCACTCCCAACAGGCTCCAACTCCCAAATAACAAGTATCATGTAAAATAATTTAAGTATGTAATTCACTAATTCACTAATATGTTAATGCACTAATATTTGGGTGTCAATTTGTTAGCATAGCATGACTAGCCTATATTGATCAATACAGAAATTGTGAATTAATACAGGGAGGCATCTTAAAGGCTAACCAGTACTTAATGAAGATTCATAATTATAAGAAGTTAAAAAGATAATTATCTATGTACATAGTGCAAAATACTTAATAAAAGTTTCTTCTGAGGTTCCTTGGAAGGCAGATCATGATTCTATAAAATTGTATTTCTAGAGAAATAGATTGGAACACTGATAAGAAATAGAAATTCCATTTGACCCAGCAATCCCATTACTGGGTATATATTCCAAAGGATTATAAATTGTTCTACTATAAGGACATATGCACACAAATGTTCATTGCAGCAATGTTTACAATAGCAAAGACCTGGAACCAACCCAAATGCCTATCAATGATAGATTGGACAGGGAAAATGTGGCACATATACACCATGAAATATTATGCAGCCATAAAAAACAATGAGTTCATGTCCTTTGTAGGGACATGGATGAACCTGGAAACCATCATTCTCAGCAAACTGACACAAGAACAGAAAATGAAATACTACATGTTCTCACTTATAGGTGGGTGTTGAACAATGAGAACACATGGACACAGGGAGGGGAGCACTACACACTAGGGTCTGTTGGGGGAAATAGGGGAGGAACAGCAGGGGGTGGGGAGTTGGGGAGAGATAGCATGGGGAGAAATGCCAGATATAGGTGAAGTGGAGGAAGGCAGCAAATCACACTGCCACATGTGTACCTATGCAACTATCTTGCATGTTCTTCACATGTACCCCGAAACCTAAAATGCAATAAAAAAATCGCTTCAGGTGAACCATTGATCTGGTTCTCACACTTCAACTTTTCCTCTTTTTTTCTCTTGGCAAATAAAGAACTGTTTGCCAGCAAAAAGAATAAAATAAAATAAAAAATAAATAGTACATACTTCCTGCTGTTATGGTCAGAACTATGACGGGCTGACCCACCCTAAAAAATTTATACTGAAGCATTAACCCCTGATGTGACTACATGTGATAACCAAGGTTAAAAAGATGACTAATGCTAAATAACATCTTAGGATAGGCCCTAATCCAGTATGACAGGTGTCTTTATAAGAAGAGACACCAGAGATGCACACTCACTGAGAAAGGGTCATGTGAGGAAACAGAGAATTCGACCATCTGCAAAACAGGAGAGAGGCCTAGGGAGAAAGTAACCCTGCTATTGATCCTGGATTTCTGGGCTCCACAACTGTTGGAAAGTAAATGTCTGTTGTTTAAGCCACCCAATCTGTGCTGTTTTGTTATGACAGCCACAGCAAACTAACACAATTTTTATTGATGGCATTTGGCAAAGAATTACAAGAAAAATATTAGCTCAGAAAAAAAAAAATGGCTGATTTGCTCCCTCAGTTTGACCTCAATTTCTCTAAGGCAGAGAGAGGACTGAGAAAACTGCGTGTCTCGCAGGAAAAGCAAAGAAGTACCGAAATACACTTCATATATAACCAATCAGGATAAATGGAGAGGAAAAAAAGGAATCTCCCAGAAGACAATTCAAAGGGCCACACTAGAAATGACAGTTCTCTAGGGAGCAAAATCAATGCCTTGTTAAAACATATTTAGTATTCCAAGGGTAGAACTCTCATAATTGCTAGAGTAACTGTTGGATATCTTCCAATCATATCATTTCCTTTTTGAATATTTGTTATTTCTGTCTCAATTTCTAAATGCTGTATTATTTGGAATGGAGAAATAGAAAGTTTTTCTTTTTAGTTTATAATAAACCCAACTGGACTGGATGTAGAGTTTACCACACACCAAAATTAAATCCCAGGCTTCACCAAGGATTCAGTCCCTGGATGGAATTTTTGTTTATTCCATTGGAAATAAGTTCTAAATGTGGGAAAAAGGGAATGATGGGAAATTTGATGCCCTAACAGGATTGCAGTAGAACCAATGATGCTAACTAATTTATTGCTCTCCTTTATTTTAATTCCCAGTTAAGTTATAATGGAATAGATGATAAGTACTAGAAACAAAATGTGATTGGACACGTCAAATATCATTGTTAGACTAAGGCTATAAAATTTGGAGGTACATTCTTACCACAGCACAATCTACAGTATCCTAATAAATAGAAGCAGAGACACAAAGGAAGTTTTAGATTAGGTTATGTGGATAAGCGGAAAAAGAATGTTCCACACAAAGGGAACTAGGTTTGCACAGGTTCTGAATTATGAGTATTATCAATCTTTTTGAGGAAATTTCAATCTGTACATGCAATGCCTTGGTATTGCAAATATGTTTATCAACATTATAATCTCATTTTATAGCTTAGACTAAGCATTAATTTATACTCCTTTGAGTTTATACCCACTAATGGGATTGCTGGGTCAAATGATATTTCTATTTCTAGATCCTTGAGGAATCGCCACACTGTCTTCCACAATGGTTGAACCAATTTACATTCGCACCAACAGTGTTTCCCCACATTCTCTCCAGCATCTGTTGTCTCCAGATTTTTTAATGATCCCCATTCTAATCGGCATGACATGGTATCTCAGCATGGTTTAGATACCAGTTAGAATAGCAATCGTTAAAAAAAAGCTCATCATCTAATGACCAGTGTTGATGAGCTATTTTTCATATGTTTTTTGGCTGCATAAACGTTTTATTTGAAAAGTGTCTGTTCATATCCTTTGCCCACTTTCTGATGGGTTTTTTTTTTTCTCGTAAATTTGTTTTAGTTATTTGTAGATTCTGGCTATTAGCTGTTTGTCAGATGGGTAGATTGCAAAATTGTTTCCCCATTCTGTTGGTTGCCAGCTCACTCTAATGATAGTTTCTTTTGCTGTGCAGAAGCTCTTAAGGTTAATTAGATTCCATTTGTCTATTTTGGCTTTTGTTGCCATTACTGTTGGTGTTTTAGTCATGAAGTCCTGGCCTATTCCTATGTCCTAAATAGTATTGCCTAGGTTTTCTTCGAAGGTTTTTATGGTGTTAGATGTTATGTTTAAATCTTTAATCCATCTGGGGTTAATTTTTGTATAAGGTGTAAGGAAGGTGTCCAGTTTCAGCTTTCTGCACATGGCTATCCAGTTTTCCCAACACCATTTATTAAACAGGGAATCCTTTCCCCATTACTTGCTTTTGTCAGGTTTGTCAAAGATCAGATGATTGTAGGTGTGTGGTGTTACTTTTGAGACCTCTGTCCTGTTCCATTGGTATATCTCTGTTTTGGTACCAATGCCATGCTGTTTTGATTACTGTAGCCTTATAGTATAGCTTGATGTCAGGTAGAGTGATGCCTCCAGCTTTGTTCTTTTTACTTAGGATTGTTTTTGCTATGTGGCTCTTTTTTGGTTCCATATGAAGTTTAAGGTGTTTTTTCTAGTTCTGTGAAGAAGGTCAATGGTAGCTTGATGGGGATAGCATTGAATCTATAAATTAGTTTGGGTAAGGCCATCTTCATGATATTGATTCTTCCTAACCAGAACATGGAATGTTTTTCCATATGTTTGTGTTCTCTCTTATTTCCTTGAGCAGTGGTTTGTAGTTTTCCTTGAAGAGGTCCTTCACTTCCTTTGTTAGCTGTATTCCTAGGTATTTAATTCTCTTTGTAGCAATTGTGAATGGGAGTTCGCTCATGATTTGGTTCTCTGTTTGTCTGTTATTGATGTATAGGAATGTTTGTGATTTTTGCACAATGATTTTATATCCTGAAACTTTGCTGAAGTTGCTTATCATCTTAAGGAGATTTTGGGCTGAGATGATGGGGTCTCCTAAATATACAATCATGTCATCTGCAAATAGAGACAATTTGACTTCCTCTTTTCCTAGTTGAATACCTTTTATTTCTTTTTCTTGCCTTATTCCTCTGGCTAGAACTTCCAATACTATGTTGAATAGGAATGGTCAGAGTGGGCACCCTTGTCTTGTGCCAGTTTTCAAAGGGAATGCTTCCAGTTTTTTTCCCATTCATTACAATATTGGCTGTGGGTTTGTCATAAATAGCTTTTATTGTTTTAAGATATGATCCATCGATACCTAGTTTATTGAGAGGTTTTAGCATAAAGGTCTGTTGAATTTTGTGAAAGGCCTTCTCTGCATCTATTGAAATAATTTTGTGTTTTTCATCTTTGGTTCTGTTTATGTGATGGATTATGTTTATAGATTTGTGTATGTTGAACCAGACTTGCATCCCTGGGATGAAGCTAAGAGAAACAAGGGACGATCTGACATCAACACCCTAACATCAAAATTAAAAGAACTAGAGGAGCAAGATAAAAAAAATTGAAAAACTAGCAGAAGACAAGAAATAAGTAAGATCACAGCAGAACTGAAGAAGATAGAGACACAAAAAACCCTTCAAAAATTAATGAATCCATGAGCTTGTTCTTTGAAAAGATAAACAAAATAGAGAGACTGCTAGCCAGACTAATAAAAAAGAAAAGAGAGAAGAATCAAATACATGAAATAAAAAATGATAAAGGGGATATCACCACCAATTCCACATACATACAAACTACCATCAGAGATTACTACAAACACCTCTATGCACATAATCCTGTAAATCTAGAAGATACATTCCTGAACATTTACACTTCCCAAGACTAAACCTGGAAGAAGTTGAATCCCTGAATAGACCAATAAAAAGGCCTGAAGATGAGGCAGAAATTAATAGCCTACCAAACAAAAAAAAGTCCAGGGCCAGATGGGTTCACAGCTGAATTCTACCAGAGGTACAAAGAGGAGGTGGTACCATTTCTTCTGAAACTATTCCAAATAATACAAAAAGAGGAAATCCTCTCTAACTCTTTTTATGAGACCAACATCACCCTGCTACCAAAATGTGGCATAGACACAACTAAAAAAGAAAATTTCAGGCCAATATTCATGATGAACATTGATGTGAAAATCTTCAATAAAATACTGGCAAATGGAATCCAACAGCACATCTGTACCCCTTTTTCTATATATAAGTATCCTAGCAACTTGTACTAATCAGAACATGCCAATTTGATTAATAAAAGTAAAAGATGAGAAGATAGTAGAGCCTTCAATTACCATCAATCAAGTAAGTCAGGGATATTAGCATAAAAAGAGTTTTATATAGTATAAAAGCACCTGTATAACTTACCTAAGTCTTTTTTAACCTCTATTTTTTATTGTGAATAGTGGAATAAATTTAAGGTATGTTTATTTTTAGAACTATAAAATAGAGGTACTGAGAGAAATTATCACTTCACCAAGCAATTTTGGGGGGATTGGTATATATATATATATATATATATATATATATATATATATATATATATACACAATTTAAGATGAGAGAAAAATTCTATGTTCATAGATCTGTTTAAGAGGTAGAGAGGCTTGTTAAATAAGTGTGCTAAGCAGTCTTTCTGGAAAATTAACGTTTGCTTGTTCTGTAGACTTCTCAAATACACAAAAATTTTGATATGCTGTGAATCACAGAAAAGATTTACAATATCCTTTTCTTACAATATTCTATGAGTTTCACTATTTTGCAAGGGGAAAAGACTATACAACACCCATAAGACAATATCTTTTAGCTCTCTTTGACATTTAACTTAGTATATCATTCATTCCTCTATGTAAAATTTATTACTTTGTATGGAGAGATGTTGGCTTTGCTGATAAAAAATACTTTGATAGTAGTATCAGGTTCCCTGTGAAATGAAGAATATAATCCGCATGATGAGAGTACAAGAATAATGGCCCTGAGACAGGAGTTCAGGAACAAAGACTTGAATAAAACAAGTCCAACCGGAAATTTTGAGTGAAATAAAAATATCTGAGTCATGTCACCCTTCTCAGTCATCACCTGTCCTTCTCTCATCCCATCAATTATGTAACAAAATTGCAAAGTTATGTTATGCTTGATTTGATTACATTTATTGTGAAAGCTTAATCAGCAATGTTTATATCCACCTTGATACCTAAGTGAAAACTGTCAACCTGAGGAAATTATAGGTGGGTTACATCTATCTGCCTGAATATGTCACAGAAAAGGTATGGAATAATTTTTTTTTCTGTTTTATTTATTTATTTATTTAATTTTAAAAAAAAATTTAAATTTTTATTGCATTATATGTTTTGGGGTACATGTGCAGAACGTGCAAGAGAGTTGCATAAGTACACCCATGGCAGTGGGTTTTGATGCCTTCCTCCCTTTCACCCACACTTGACATTCCTCCCCAGGCTATGCCTCCCCAGCCCCCACCGCTGTCCCTCCCCCATTCACCCCAATAGACCCTAGTGTGTAGTAGACCCCCTCCCTGTGTCCATGTGTTCTCATTTTTCTCACCCGCCTATGAGTGAGAATATTTGGTATTTCTTTTTTTGTTCTTGTGTCAGTTTGCTGAGAATGATGTTCTTCAGATTCATCCATGTCCTTACAAAGGACACAAACTCGTCATTTTTGATTGCTGCATAATATTCCATGGTGTATACGTGCCACATTTTCCCAGTCCAGTCTATCATCGTTGGGCATTTGAGTTGGTTTCAGGTCTTTGCTACTGTAAACAGTGCTGCAATGAACATTCGTTTGCATGTGTCCTTATAGTAGAACGATTTACAGTCCTTTGGATATATACCCAGTAATGGGATTGCTGGATCAAATGGAATTTCTATTTCTACATCCTTGAGGAATCACAACACTGTCTTCCACAATGGTTGAACTTATTTACACTCCTACCAACAGTGTAAGAGTGTTCCTATTCCTCGACATCCTCTCCAGCATCTGCTGTCTCCAGGTTTTTTAATGATCGCCATTCTAACTGGCGTGAGATGGTATCTCAATGTGGTTTTGATTTGCATCTCTCTAATAACCAGTGATGATGAGCATTTTTTCATGTGTTTGTTGGCCTCATGTATGTCTTCTTTTGTAAAGTGTCCATATCCTTTGCCCATTTTTGAATGGGCTTGTTTGTTTTTTTCTGGTAAATCTGTTTGAGTTATTTGTAAATTCTGGATATCAGCCCTTGCTCAGATGTGTAAACTGCAAAGACTTTTTCCCATTCTGATAGATGCCAATTCACTCTAGTGACTGTTTCTTTTGCCATGCAGAAGCTGTGGAGTTTGATTAGCTCCCATTTGTCTATTTTGGGTTTTGTTTCCAATGCTTTTGGTGTTTTTGGTCATGAAGTCCTTGCCAACTCCTATGTCCTGAATGGAATGGTTTTGCCTAGATTTTCTTCTGTTTTTTTTTTTTTTTTTTTTTTTTTTTGTTGTTGTTGTTGTTGTTTTTTTTTTAATTTTTATTGCATTATAGGTTTTGGGGTACATGTGCAGAATGTGCAAGATAGTTGCATAGGTACACACATGGCAGTGTGTTTTGCTGCCTTCCTCCCCTTCACCCACACTTAGCATTCATCCCCAGGCTATGCCTCCCCAACCATCCACGCTGTTCCTCCCCCATTCCCCCCAATAGACCCCAGTGTATAGTAGACCGCCTCTCTGTGTCCATGTGTTCTCATTTTTCTCACCCGCCTATGAGTGAGTATATGCGGTATTTCTTTTTCTGTTCTTGTGTCAGTTTGCTGAGAATGATGTTCTCCAGATTCATCCATGTCCTTACAAAGGACACAAACTCATCATTTTTGATTGCTGCATAATATTCCATGGTGTATATGTGCCACATTTTCCCAGTCCAGTCTATCATCGTTGGGCATTTGTGTTGGTTCCAGTTCTTTGCTATTGTAAACAGTGCTGCAATGAACATTCGTGTGCATGTGTCCTTATAGTAGAAAGATTTATAGTTGTTGGATATATACCCAGTAATGGGATTGTTGGGTCAAATGGAATTTCTATTTCTAGGCTCCTGAGGAATCGCCACACTGTCTTCCACAATGGTTGAACTAATTTACACTCCCACCAACAGTGTAAGAGTGTTCCTATTTCTCCACATCCTCTCCAGCATATGCTGTCTCCAGAGATTTTTTAATGATTGCCATTCTAACTGGTGTGAGATGGTATCTCAATGTGGTTTTGATATGCATCTAATGACCAGTGATGATGAGCATTTTTTCATATGTTTGTTGGCCTCATGTATGTCTTCTTTTGTAAAGTGTCTGTTCATATCCTTTGCCCATTTTTGAATGGGCTTGTTTGTTTTTTTCCTGTAAATCTGTTTGAGTTCTTTGTAAATTCTGGATATCAGCCCTTTGTCTGATGTGTAAACAGCAAAGATTTTTTCCAATTCTGATGGTTGCCAATTCACTCTAGTGACTGTTTCTTTTGCTGTGCAGAAGCTGTGGAGTTTGATTAGGTCCCATTTGTCTATTTTGGCTTTTGTTGCCAATGCTTTTGGTGTTTTATTTATGAAGTCCTTGCCTACTCCTATGTCCTGAATGGTTTTGCCTAGATTTTCTTCTAGGGTTTTTATGGTGTCAGGTCTTACGTTTAAGTCTTTAATCCATCTGGAGTTAATTTTAGTGTAAGGTGTCAGGAAGGGGTCCAGTTTCTGCTTTCTGCACATGGCTAGCCAGTTTTCCCAACACCATTTATTAAACAGGGAATCCTTTCCCTATTGCTTGTTTTTTTCTGGTTTATCAAAAATAATATGGCTGTAGATAGGTTGTGTTGCCTCCAATGCTTCTGTTTTGTTCCATTGGTCTATATCTCTGTTTTGGTACCAGTACCATGCTGTTTTGATTACTGTAGCCTTGTAGTACAGTTTGAAGTCTGGTAGCGTGATGCCTCATGCTGTGTTCTTTTTGCTTAGAATTGACTTGGCTATGCGGGCTCTTTTTTGGTTCCATATGAAATTCATGGTGGTTTTTTCCAGTTCTGTGAAGAAATTCAATGGTAGTTTGATGGGGATAGCATTGATTGTGTAAATTACTTTGGGCAGTATAGCCATTTTCACGATATTGATTCTTCCTAACCACGAACATGGAATGTTTCTTCATCTGTTAGTGTCCTCTCTTATTTCGTTGAGCAGTGGTTTGTAGATTTCCTTAAAGAGGTCCCTTACATTCCTAGTGAGTTTTATTCCTAAGTATTTTATTTCCTTTGTATCAATTGTGAATGGCAGTTTGTTCTTGATTTGGTTCTCTTTATGTCTGTTATTGCTGTATAGGAATGCCTATGATTTTTGAACATTGATTTTATATCCTGAGACTTTGCTGAAGTTGCCTATCAGTTGCAGGAGCTTTTGGGCTGAGGTGATGGGGTGTTCTAGGTATACTATCATGTCGTCTGCAAATAGAGACAATTTGGCTTCCACCTTTCCTATTTGAATATCCTTTATTTCTTTTTCTTGCCTGATTGCTCTGGCTAGAACTTCCAGGACTATGTTGAATACGAGCGGTGAGAGAGGGCATCCTTGTCTAGTGCCAGATTTCAAAGGGAATGCTTCCAGTTTTTGCACATTCAGTATGATATTGGCTGTTGGTTTGTTGTAAATAGCTTTTATTACTTTGAGATATGTTCCATCAATACCAAGTTTATTGAGGGTTTTTAGCATAAAGGGCTGTTGAATTTTGTCAAATGCCTTCTCTGCATCAATTGAGATAATCATGTGGTTTTTGTTTTTGCTTCTGTTTATGTGGTGAATTACATTTATAGACTTGCGTATGTTGAACCAGCCTTGCATCCCCGGGATGAATCCTACTTGATCATGATGGATAAGTTTTTTAATGTGCTGTTGCAATCGGTTTGCCAGTATTTTATTGAAGATTTTTGCATCTATGTTCATCATGGATATTGGCCTGAAGTTTTCTTTTCTTGTTGAGTCTCTGTCAGGTATTGGTATCAGGATGATGTTGGTCTCATAAAATGATTTGGGAAGTGTTCCCTCTTTTTGGATTCTTTGGAATTGTTTCAGAAGGAATGGTACCAGATCCTCTTTGTGTGTCTGGTAGAATTCACCTGTGAACCCATCTGGACCTGGGCTTTTTTGTGTGGTAGGCTCTTAATTGCTGCCTCAACTTCAGACCTTGTTATTGTTCTATTCATAGGGTCGGCTTCCTCCTGGTTTAGGCTTGGGAGGACACAGGCGTCCAGGAATTTATCCATTTCTTCCTGGTTTACTAGTTTATGTGCATAGAGTTGTTTGTAGTATTCTCTGATGATGGTTTGAATTTCTGTGGAATCTGTGGTGATTTCCCCATTATCATTTTGTATTGTATCTATTTGGTTGTTCTCTCTTTTCTTTTTTATCAGTCTGGCTAGTGGTGTGTCTATTTTGTTGATCTTTTTGAAAAACCAGCTCTTAGATTTATTGATTTTTTGAAGGGTTTTTCTTGTCTCTATCTTCTTCAGTTCTGCTCTGATCTTAGTTATCTGTTGTCTTCGGCTATGTTTTGAGCTTTTTTGATCTTGCTCCTCTAGCTCTTTCAATTTTGACGATAGGGTGTCAATTTTGGATCTCTCCACTCTTCTCATGTGGGCACTTATTGCTATATATTTTCCTCTACAGACTGCTTTAAATGTGTCCCAGAGATTCTGGTACATTGTGTCTTCATTTTTGTTGTTTTCAAAGAACATCTTTATTTCTGCCTTCATTTCATTGTTTATCCAATTAACATTCAAGAGCCAGTTGTTCAGTTTCCATGAAGCTGTGAAGTTCTGAGTTATTTTCTGAATTCTGAGTTCCAACTTGATTGTACTATGGTCTGAGAGACTCTTTGTTATGATTTCAGTTGTTTTGCATTTGCTGAGGAGTGCTTTCCTTCCAATTATATGGTCAATTTTGGAGTAGGTGTGATGTGGTGCTGAGAAGAATGTATATTCTGTGGATTTGGGGTGGAGAGTTCTGTAAATGTCTATCAGGTTTGCTTGTTCCAGGTCTGAGTTCAAGTCCTGGATATCCTTGTTAATTTTCTGTCTGGTTGATCTGTCTGATATTGACAGTGGAGTGTTAAAGTCTCCCACTATTATTGTGTGGGAGTCTAAGTCTCTTTGTAAGTCATTAAGAACTTGCCTTATATATCTGGGTGCTCCTGCATTGGGTCCATATATATTTAGAATCATTAGCTCTTCTTGTTGTATCGTTCCTTTACCATTATGTAATGACCTTCTTTGTCCCTTTTGATCTTTGTTGCTTTAAAATCTACCTTATCAGAGACGAGAATTGCAACTCCTGCTTTTTTTTGCTCTCCATTTGATTGGTAAATCTTCCTCCATCCTTTCATTTTATGCCTTTGTGTATCTTTGTGTGTGAGGTGGGTTTCCTGGATACAGCACACTGATGGGTTTTGTTTTTTTATCCAATTTGCCAGTCTGTGTCTTTTGATTGGTGCATTTAGCCCATTTACATTTAGGGTTAATATTGTTATGTGTGTATTTGATACTGCCATTTAGATGCTAGCTGGCTGTTTTGCCCATTGGTTCATGTAGATTCTTCATTTTGTTGATGCTTTTTAGCATTTGGTATGCTTTTAGGATGGCTGGTACTGGTTGTTTCTTTCTATGTGTAGTGCCTCTTTCAGGAGCTCTTGTAAAGCAGGCCTAGTGGTGACAAAATCTCTGAGTATTTGCTTGTTCATGAAGGATTTTATTTTTCCTTCACTTATGAAGCTCAGTTTGGCTGGATATGAAATTATGGGTTGAAAGTTCTTTTCTTTAAGGATGTTGAATAATGCCCCCAACTCTCTTCTGGCTTGTAGAGTCTCTGCCGAGAGATCTGCTGTGAGTCTGATGGGCTTCCCTTTGTGGGTGACCCGACCTTTCTCTCTGACTGCCCTTAGTATTTTCTCCTTCATTTCAACCCTGGTGAATCTGACGATTATGTGCCTTGGGGTTGCTCTTCTTGAGGAGTATCTTTGTGGTGCTCTCTGTATTTCCTGGAGTTGAGTATTGACCTGTCTTGCTAGGTTGGGGAAATTTTCCTGAATAATATCCCGAAGAGTGTTTTCCCACTTGGATTCATTCTCTTCATCACATTCTGGTACACCTATCAAATGTAGGTTGGGTCTCTTCACATAGTCCCACATTTCTTGGAGATTTTGTTCATTCCTTTTTGTGCTTTTTTCTTTAATCTTGGTTTCACGTTTTATTTCATTGGGTTGATCTTCAACTTCTGATATTCTTTCTTCTGCTTGGTCAATTCGGATGTTGAAACTTGTGCATGCTTCACGAAGTTCTCGTGTTGTGTTGTTCAGCTCCTTCAAGTCATTCATATTCCTCTCTAAGTTGTCCATTCTTGTTATCAGTTCCTCGAATCTTTTTTCAAATCTGTTTTCAAGATTCTTAGTTTTTTTGTACTGATTTAGAACATGTTCTTTTAGCTCAATGAAGTTTCTCATTATCCACTTTCTGAAGTCTGATTCCGTCATTTTGTCACACTCACTGTTTGTCCAGTTTGTTCCCTTGCTGGTGAGGAGTTTTGGTCCTTTGTAGGAGGTGAGGTGTTTTGGTTTCGGTTGTTTTCCTTTTTTTTTGCACTGGTGTCTTCCCATCTTTATGGATTTATCCACCTGTCATCTTAGTAGTTGCTGATTTTTCAATTGGGTCTCTGTGTGGATGCTGAGATTGTTGATGATGAAGTATTTCTGTTACTTAGTTTTTCTTCTAATGGTCTAGCCCCTCTGCTGTATGAGTGCTGAGGTCCACTGCAGGCCCTGTGTGTCTGGAGTATACCTCTAGCAGCTGTGGAACAGTGAGGGATGCTACCAGTTTCTTCATCTGCTGTCTTTGTTCCAGAATGATGCCCACCAAATGTCAGTCTGATTAGTTCTTTTTTGGGGTGACTCTTTGGATGTACAGGGGTCAGGGAGCTGCTTTAGGAGATGGTCTGTGCTTTATAGAAGCTCCAGTGCTGAGCTGTGAGCTCCGTTGTTCATTCAGGGTTGTTGGGAGGTTGTTTATGTCTGCTGCAATAGAACTCATAAAACACCACCCTTTTTTTCCCCCCCTTAGATGCTCTGTCTCAGGGAGTTGGGGCTTTCTTTATGAGTATCTGTTACACTGTCCTGCCCCACTAGGTGGCAGTCTATTCACTATTTGCCTGCCAGGGCTCTGACCTGCTAGCGCAGGTCCGCCCTGTTGCTGCTGGGCTCCCTTCTGCTGTGGAGCACTCCCCCCTCCTGGTGGAGTCTCTCTGTTATGGCAGGTTGCCTCAGCAATGGCAGGCTCTGTCAGCCCTGGGCGGTACTTCAGTAGGGGTGGATTGCTTCAGCAATGGTGGACACCCCTCCCTCACTGGGCTGCACTGTCCTAGATGCTGGCAGCAAAACTCTCAGCCCCAAGTGTCTCCAGTCACCGCCCTGCTTGTCCCCATGAGGGTGGGACCTGCAGAGCCCAATCACCCAGCTCCCTGCCTCAGAGTTCGTCCTCTCTCTCTCTCCCTCTCCGCAAGCTGAAATGTCGACTCTCTCACTGGCGCCCCAGTAGCCTGCCGATAGGGCACTGGGATCCGTGCGATCTCTCGTGCCACTGCCCACTGCACCAGCTCAGATCATGCTTCCCAGGAAACTCCTGGTCTGGCTCACTGTCCAAGTCCCATTCAATCAGATGGACATGCCAATCTGCCCTTCCAAATCTCAGATTGCCAGTTTTACAGGGCACCCAGACCAGGGAGTTCCATGCCGCGTCCCACTGTGGCGCCAGCCGAAGTGGCCATGCGAGCCGGCTGCATTAGCCGGCTTTACTAGCGTCTCATGTCTGTCCCACACCTGGGACTTTCAACGCTCTGTGGGCAAAAAAGGTCCATCCGAGAATGTGGCTAGGACTCACCCTCTGGGCCTTCACTGAGAGCTGCAATCCTGAGTTGCTTCTACGATGCCATCTTGCGAGTTTCCCCCTCTTCTAGGGTTTTTATCGTGTCAGATCTTATGTTTAAGTATTTAATTCATCTGGAGTTAATGTTAGTATAAGGTGTCAGGAAGGGGTCCAGTTTCTGCTTTCTGCACATGGCTAGCCCGTTTTCTCAACACCATTTATTAAACAGGGAATCCTTTCCCCATTGCTTGTTTTTGTCTGGTTTATCAAAGATTATATGGTTGTAGATATGTTGTGTTGCCTCCGATGCCTCTGTTCTGTTCCATTGGTCTATATCTCTGTTTTGGTACCAGTACCATGCTGTTTTGATTACTGTAGCCTTGTAGTATAGTTTGAAGTCTGATAGTGTGATGCCTCTCGCTGTGTTCTTTTTGCTTAGAATTGACTTGGCTATGCAGGCTCTTTTTTGGTTCCATATGAATTTCAAGGTGTTTTTTTTCAGTTCTGTGAGGAAATTCAATGGTAGTTTGATGTTGATAGCATTGATTGTGTAAATTACTTTGGGCAGTATAGCCATTTTTACGATATTGATTCTTCCTAACCATAAACACGGAATATTTCTCCATCTGTTTGTGTCCTTTCTTATTTAGTTGAGCAGTGGTTTGTAGTTTTCCTTAAAGAGGTCTCTTATGTTCCTTGTGAGTTGTATTCCTAGGTATATTTTATTTTCTTTGTAGCAATTGTGAATGGCAGTTCGTTCTTGATTTGGTTCTCTTTAAATCTGTTATTGGTGTATAGGAATTCTTGTGATTTTTGAACATTGATTTTATATCCTGAGACTTTGCTGAAGTTGCTTATCAGTTTCTGGAGTTTTTGGGCTGAGGTGATGGGGTGTTCTAGGTTTACTATCATGTCGTCTGCAAATAGAGACAATTTGGCTTCCACCTTTTCTATTTGAATACCCTTTATTTCTTTTTCTTGCCTGATTGCTCTGGCTAGAACTTCCAGGACTATGTTGAATAGGAGTGGTGATAGAGGGCATCCTTGTCTAGTGCCAGATTTCAAAGGGAATGCTTCCAGTTTTTGCACATTCAGTATGATATTGGCTGTTGGTTTGTCGTAAATAGCTTTTATTACTTTGAGATATGTTCCATCAATACCAAGCTTATTGAGGTTTTTAGCATAAAGGGCTGTTGAATTTTGTCAAATGCTTTCTCTGTGTCAATTGAGATAATCATGTGGTTTTTGTTTTTGCTTCTGTTTATGTGGTGAATTACATTTATAGACTTGCATATGTTGAACCAGCCTTGCATGCCCAGGATGAATCCTACTTGATCATGATGGATAAGTTTTTTAATGTGCTGTTGCAATTGGTTTGCCAGTATTTTATTGAAGATTTTTGCATCTATGTTCATCATGGATATTGGCCTGAAGTTTTCTTTTCTTGTTGAGTCTCTGCTGGGTTTTGGTATCAGGATGATGTTGGTCTCATAAAATGATTTGTGAAGTGTTCCCTCTTTTTGAATTATTTGGAATAGTTTCAGAAGGAATGGTACCAGATCCTCTTTGTGTGTCTGGTAGAATTTGGCTGTGAACCCATCTGGACCTGGGCTTTTTTGTGTGGTAGGCTCTTAATTGCTGCCTCAACTTCAGACCTTGTTATTGGTCTATTCATTGTTTTGGCTTCCTCCTGGTTTAGGCTTGGGAGGACACAGGCATCCAGGAATTTATCCATTTCTTCCTGGTTTACTAGTTTATGTGCATAGAGTTGTTTGTAGTATTCTCTGATGATGGTTTAAATTTCTGTGGAATCTGTGGTGATTTCCCCATTATCATTTTGTATTGCATCTATTTGGTTGTTCTCTCTTTTTTTTTTTTTATCAGTCTGGCTAGTGGTGTGTCTATTTTGTTGATCTTTTTGAAAAACCAGCTCTTGGATTTATTGATTTTTTGAAGGATTTTTCTTGTGTCTATCTCCTTTATTTCTGCTCTGATCTTAGTGATTTCTTGTCTTCAGCTAGGTTTTGAGCTTTTTGATCTTGCTCCTCTAGCTCTTTCAATTTTGACGATAGGGTGTCAATTTTGGATCTCTCCACTCTTCTCATGTGGGCACTTATTGCTATATATTTTCCTCTACAGACTGCTTTAAATGTGTCCCAGAGATTCTTGTACATTGAGTCTTCATTCTCATTGGTTTCAAAGAACTTCTTTATTTCTGTCTTCATTTCATTGTTTATCCAATCAACATTCAAGAGCGTGTTGTTCAGTTTCCATGAAGCTGTATGGTTCTGAGTTGGTTTCTGAATTCTGAGTTCCAACTTGATTGCACTATGGTCTGAGAGACTGTTTGTTATGATTTCCGTTGTTTTGTATTTGCTGAGGAGTGCTTTACTTCCAATTATGTGGTCAATTTTGGAGTAGGTGTGATGTGGTGCTGAGAAGAATGTATATTCTGTGGATTTGGGGTGGAGAGTTCTGTAAATGTCTATCAGGTTTGCTTGTTCCAGGTCTGAGTTCAAGTCCTGGATATCCTTGCTAATTTTCTGTCTGGTTGATCTCTGATATTGACAGTGGAGTGTTAAAGTCTCCCACTATTATTGTGTGGGAGTCTAAGTCTCTTTGTAAGTCATTAAGAACTTGCTTTATGTATCTGTGTGCTCCTGCATTGGGTACATATATATTTATGATCGTTAGGTCTTCTTGTTGTATCGATCCTTTTACCATTATGTAATGACCTTCTTTGTCCCTTTTGATCTTTGTTGCTTTACAGTCTATTTTATCAGAGATGAGAATTGCAACTTCTGCTTTTTTTTTGCTCTCCATTTGATTGGTAAATCTTCCTCCATGCTTTTATTTTGAGCCTTTGTGTATCCTTGCATGTGAGGTGGGTTTCCTGGATACAGCACACTGATGGGTTTTGTTTTTTTATCCAATTTGCCAGTCTGTATCTTTTGATTGGTGCATTTAGCCCATTTACATTTAGGGTTAGTATTGTTATGTGTGAATTTGATACTGCCATTTTGATGCTAGCTGGCTGTTTTGCCCATTGTTTCATGTAGATTCTTCATTTTGTTGATGCTCTTTAGAATTTGGTATGCTTTTAGGATGGCTGGTACTGGTTGTTTCTTTCTATGTGTAGTGCCTCTTTCAGGAGCTCTTGTAAAGCAGGCCTAATGGTGACAAAAGCTCTGAGTACTTATTTGTTTTCAAAGGATTTTATTTTTCCTTCACTTATGAAGCTCAGTTTGACTGGATTTGAAATTCTGGGTTGAAGATTCTTTTCTTTAAGGATATTGATTATTGGCCCCCACTCTCTTCTGGCTTTTAGAGTCTCTGCCGAGAGATCTGCAGTGAATCTGATGGGCTTCCCTTTGTGGGTGACCGGACCTTTCTCTCTGGCTGCCCTTAGTATTTTCTCCTTCATTTCAACCCTGGTGAATCTTACAATTATGTGCCTTGGGTTTGCTCTTCTTGAGGAGTATCTTTGTGGTGCTCTCTGTATTTCCTGGAGTTGAGTATTGACCTGTCTTGCTAGGTTGGGGAGATTTTCCTGGATAATATCCTGAAGAGTGTTTTCCAGCTTGGATTCATTCTCTTCATCACATTCTGGTACACCTATCAAACGTGGGTTGGGTCTCTTCACATAGTCCCACATTTCTTGGAGATTTTGTTCATTCCTTTTTGCACTTTTTTCTCTAATCTTGGTTTCTCATTTTATTTCATTGAGTTGATCTTTGACTTCTGATACTCTTTCTTCTGCTTCGTCAATTCGGCTGTTAAAATTTGTGCATGCTTTATGAAGTTCTCATTTTGTGTTTTTCAGCTCCTTCAATTCATTCATATTCCTCTCTATGTTGTCCATTCTTGTTATCATTTCCTTGAATATTTTTTCAAATCTTTTTTCAAGGTTCTTAGTTTCTTTGCACTGATTTAGAACATGTTGTTTTAGCTCACTGAAGTTTCTCATTATCCACCTTCTGAAGTCTGATTCCATCATTTCATCGCACTCATTCTTCATCCAGCTTTGGTTCCTTGCTGGTGAGGAGTTTTGGTCCTTTGTAGGAGGTGAGGTGTTTTCGTTTCAGGTGTTTTCCTCCTTTTTGTGCTGGTTTCTTTCCATCTTTATGGATTTATCCTCCTGTCATCTTAGTAGTTGCTGATTTTTCAATTGGATCTCTGTGTGGATGTCCAGATTATTGATGATGAAGTATTTCTGTTACTTAGTTTTCCTTCTAATGGTTTAGCCCCTCTTCTTTTTTCTTTTTTTTTTTTTTTTTGCCAATCAATGAGAGCTTGTAAGGTTGCTGAGGTTGGTTGGCCTTGAACTCTTGGCCTCGCCTTCGCAAGCGCCACGACATCCGGCCGGAGCCACTTTGGGCCCCCTAGCCCCTCTTCTGTATGAGTGCTGAGTTCTGCTCCAGGCCCTGCTTGTCTGGAGTACACCTGTAGCAGCTGCAGAACAGTGAGGGATGCTACCAGTTTCTTCTTCTGCTATCTTTGTTCCAGAATGATGCCTGCCAAATGTCAGTCTGATTAGTCCTCTTTTGGGGTGACTCTTTGGATATACAGGGGTCAGGGAGCTGCTTGAGGTGACGGTCTGTGCTTTATAGGAGCTCCAGTGCTGAGCTGTGAGTTCCATTATTCATTCATTATTGTTGGGAGGTTGTGTTTATGTCTGCTGCAACAGAACTCATAACACCCCTCCTTTTATCCCTGCTTAGATGCTCTGTCTCAGGGAGTTGGGGCTTTCTTTATGAGTATCTGTTGCACTGTCCTGCCCAGCTAGGAGGCAGTCTATTCACTATTTGCCTGCCCGGGCTCCGCCCTGCTAGCATGGGTCTGCCCTGTTTCCACGGGGCTCCGTTCTGCTGTGGCATGCTCTGCCCTGCTGGTGGAGTCTCTCTGTTATGGCAGGGTGCCTCAGCAACAGCAGGCTGTGTCATCCCTGGGTGGTATTTCAGTAGGGGCGGTTTGCCTCCATAGTGGTGGACGCCCCTCCCCCACTGGGCTGCACCATCCTAGATGCCGGCAGCAAAACTCTCATCCCCAAGTGCCTCCAATTGCCACCCTGCTTGTCACCGTGAGGGTGGGACCCACTGAGCCCAATCACCCAGTTCCCTGCCTCAGAGTCCGTCCTCTCTCTCTCTCTCTTCCTCTCTTCAAGCTGAATGGTTGACTCTCACTGGTGCCCCAGTAGCCTGCTGATAGGGCACTGGGATCTGTTCAATCTCCCATGCTGCTGCCCACTGCACTGGCTCCGATCACATTTCCCAGGAATCTCCTGGTCTGGCTCATTGTCCAAGTCCCGTTCAATCAGATGGACATGCCAATCTGCCCTTTCAAATCTCAGATTGCCGGTTTAACAGGGCACCCGGACCAGTGAGTTTTGTGCCCGGTGTCGCTGCACTGCGGCACCAGCTGAACCGGCCATGCGAGCCAGCTGCACTGGCGTCCCGTGTCTCTCCCACACCTGGGACTTTCAACATTCTGTGGGCAAAAAAATGTCCATCCGAGAATGCAGCTAGGACTCACCCTCTGCACCTTCACTGAGAGCTGCAATCCTGAGTCGCCTCTACGACGCCATCTTGGAAGCCTCCTGCAGAATTTTAATTAATGAATTACAACAACAAGATGGCAGATATTTCTAAATTTTGATTTTTAAAGACTCTCAAATTTTAAGATAAATTATATAAATTTTATTATTGGCAATAGTTACCATGCTGTGAAAGAGATCACCAGAATTGATTCCTCCATCCTACTTAAAATATTGTACCCTTTGACCACCATTTGTTTCTTCTCATCCTCCTGCTATCCCCTGGTAACTACTATTCTACTCTCTACTTATGTAAGTTTGACTTTTTTACATTCTACATGTAAGTGAGATCATGCAATATTTGTTTTTCTGTGCCAAACTTATTTCATTTAAAAAACCTCTAGATTCATCCAGGTTGTCAAGAATAACAGAATTTCATTCTTTTGAAAGACTTACTAGTATTCCATTTTGTATGCATACATCTTAAAAAATGCATTCATTTGTTGATTCTATGCAGTTATGTTCTCAGAATAACATTTTGGTTATTATTAATAATACTGCAAGTAATTTTTGGTATAGCAGACATCTCTATAGTTACTAATAATAATGTATTGTATATTTCAAAATTGCTAAAAGTGTAGATTTTAATGTTCTCACAACAATGGAATGATAATTATGTGTGGAGATAGATATACTGATTAGCCTGATTTGCTCATTCTACCATTCATACATATATTGAAACATCACATTGGACTCCATAAACACATAAAATTGTTATTTTTCAATCAAAAATAAAAAATTATTTTAAAAAATAATTTAATATGAAATTACATAAGAATTTTAAAATTTGTAAACTATAGTTTCTATTTCCTGAAATAAGGGTAAATAAAACATGAAAGGAGTACATTATGTTGCTAAAGGCTTTGAATAGAAATAATGCACATTATTTCTACACACATTTTAGTTGCATGCCCATATGTAACTGCATGTGAGACTGGAATATGCAGTTTTGCCAAGTGACCAGAAAGAAGAACAACTATTATATTAATAGCTACTGGTCTCTACCCCATGTGGTATGAAATCATGGTGCCTGCCTTTTTAACTTCTGCAATCTGGCCATAGAAATATATCTGCTGATGTCTATGATCATGTACACCACTTTTAACAAAGATATTTTTGAAATGATTGTCCACTGCTTTAACTTTATAATAAATATGAATTGTTTTAGAACAATAACTATTTAAACAAAGAAACAAAACAGCCCCTTTTTCAAATTTCTAATGTAACCCAGACACTTTTCTAGGTATTAAGACTTTGGAGATAAGTTTTGATACCCTTTCAGATTTGTAAGACAGAAAAGTATCTAATAAAATATACACAGAATTGTATGAAAACAAATAAATATAAACAATACATCCTGAGTGTTCAAAACAAGTTTCTTGGAGAAGATAATGTCTACTATGCATCATGAGAAACAAAGGTAGTCATATTGTGGGGGTGTGGGGACAGGAGACCATTTACAAATTCTCCCAAAATGTGTAATCTATATGTTAGGTAGAGGTTATGAAAATACCACCATGTTCTATTTTGGTCACAGAGAAAAAAGGGAGAAATTTCAAAATGTGGGTAGCATGAATATAAATTTATCATGGTTGTTTTGAAAACATTCATGGAAAAATACATATTATGATAAAAACTATGCATGAGTTTAAAATTTTCTTTTGCACCAAAATAAACCCTCAGTAACTTCTTACAGCATGTCTGACCAGAGTCTGGTTTGAGGCACTAAGAAAGATAACACATCAGTTTGAAAAGAACCCCTATCAGAACAACAGGAATTATGCTACAATTTAAGCAAGAACATCATCAAATTTATGGTAAAGCTTGAGTGGAATAATGGTGAATTCATTTATGCTTTACAAAAAGTTATGGGAACAATAACCTGAAGAAATTAGCAGTCTACAAATGGATAACTTGATTTAAGTAGGAATGAGACCATGTTGAAGATAAAGCTGATAGCATCAGACCATACATATCTATTTTGGAAAGAAAAGGTTAATCTTGTCCATGCCCTAATTAGAGAAGACTGATGGTCAATCAGCAACGCAAACAATATCCAGTACCAGAGACATCTCATTTTGGTCATCTTACATAAATTTTAGTGAAATATTAAAGGAAAGCAGATATTCCATTGGATATGAGCCAAAACAACACCTTTCAGATAGCTGCAGAAAAGATTTGTTTTAATTTTTAAACAACTGTGATCAAGATCCTGAAGCATATCTTTAAAGAATTTTGACAAGAGATGGAACATGGTCTTACTATCCTGAACACAAAGCACAAACAAAGCAATGGGTACCAAGTGGTGAAAGTTATTTAGCCAAGCAAAAGCAGTCTGGTCAAGAGCAAGGATTATGGCAACAGCTTTTTGAGATGCTCAAAGCACCTTGCTTGGTGACTTTTTAGAAGGTCAAAAATGATAACATCTGCTTATTATGAGAATGTTTGAGAAAGTTAGCCAAAACTTTACAAGAAAAACTCCAGGAAATCTTCACCATAGAGTTCTTTTCCACCATGACAATGCTTTTGCTCATTCCTCTCATCAAACAGGGGCAAATTTCTCTAAGAGAAATCATTAAGCATCCACCTTGCAGACTTAATTTGGCTATTTCTGACTTCTTTTTATTTTTATTTTATTGCATTTTATGTTTTGGGGTACATGTGCAGAACATGCAAGATAGTTGCATAGGTACACACATGGCAGTGTGTTTTGCTGCCTTCCTCCCCTTCACCCACATTCTAACTTCTTTTTATTTCTTAAACTTAAAACTTCTTTAAAGGGCACATATTTTTCTTTAGTTGATAATATGAAACAGACAGCATTGACTTGGTTAAATTCCCAGGAATCTCAGTTTTTTGGAGATGGACTAAATGGCTACTATTATCCCTTACAAAGTGACTTGAATTTGGTTGTGAAATTTGGTTATTTTTATCTTGTACTTCCATTTTTCATGTACTTTTTGAAGTACCCTAGATAATAATATAGTATTAAATATAGTAGCATATATAGTTTGTGTATAGTATTAAAATACAGAGTATTTATAATATAAATAGAAGTTTATAGTATAAATATTAGTACATATATGTATTACATTATAGTAGTGTAACATTATATTTAGGTCATTTATATAAAATATGTTATATAGGCTGTTATTTAATAAAACTCCATACTTTTTATTTTTTGATTTTTCTGCTACTCGTATTTGAAGTTTCAAGAAGAAAAGGTAATCTAGTAATATTTTTTAAATATTTTAAACAATAAACATATAATTACAAAATAAAGTTATTAAATACAGAGATTTTAAATTATACTTTTTGCCTATATTTTTAAAAGGTAGACCCATATTAGTAAGTTTCTATAAAAACAGTCAAAATAAGTTAGCATCATCATACTTTCTCCAACATTCCTTTTCTGCATCATAATTTTAAATATGTAAGATAAGTATATATTATATGAATTTTGTATGTATTGTATGTATTATGTGTGTAATCCATATATACAGTTTATATTGTATAATTATAATATTTATGTTATTTATATTTTATAATTCCACAAGGTGAATAGCCTTAGTTTTACAATTAAGCACATTATTCACAATCAGTTTTCTTTTCCCAAACCTTTCCCGTTTCTAAGTCTTTTTAGTTATTTTTTGGTTTGCTGAATTGTGTTATTCAGTAATAAAGTTTCTACTTAATTTCAATAAAAATTAATGAGTACTCTATTTCTTAATATCTTGAAAGTGTTAATTTCTTTGCTTTCTATGTTTATAACTAAAGGACAGCTTTATTGATATGAAATTATTTGCCATACATCCATTTCCAAATTTTTGACATTTTGCCAATATGCATTGTTATAAAAAATTGCAATGAAAAGTCTGAGACTAATCTCTATCCGCCCACCCCCATTCATGACTTTCTTCTGTCTTTTCAAATGTTTTTAAAACTATGAATCATTTTTTAGATCACAATATTCTCTTTCAATCTCTAATACAAGTATTATTGTATACCGAGATCTATATCTTTGATATTTTAAAATATATTCTATGTGTTGTTCACTTTCTAAGAAATATTCATTATTAATATATCAGTCTCATGTTACCTTACACACCTGTCATCTTTCTGTATTTAATGCTGGTTTTTGTTTTTTTCCACATTACTAATTCATGTTTATTGGATTTTTCTGTTAATTCTAATATGACTTTTATGTTTTCATTGTTTTTGTGAAATTTGCTTATGTAGTCATTTTACTTGGATATCTAATGATTTCATCTTTGACATATTGTATTTCTTCCTTGATTTCTTAAAAAACATCTGACAAATTCCTTAGATTCTATAGAAATTATTTTCTCAGATAAGTTTATTAACCACCTTCTGAAGCCTGATTCTGTCAGTTCCTCAAATTGATTCTCCGCCCAGCTTTGTTCCCTTGCTGGTGAGGAGTTATGATCTCGTGGTGGGGGAGAGGTGTTCTGGTTTTTGATGGTTTCATTCTTTTTGCACTTTTTTTTTTCCCCCATCTCATTGCATATATAGTTTTGATCTCAGGTAGCTGCTTGGGGAGGCGGCCTTTCCTTTGCCTGCCTGCAGAGGCACTGCTGGGCTGCCACAGGTTCAGTGGAGTTGCTGCCTCTTTCATTTACTCAGGAAAGTTAGGGTGGCTTCTGCAATGGTTGTTGACCCTCTCCGCCCAAGCTGGATCGTTCCTGGTCACTCTCTAGGTGCGAAACTCTGGCGTGAGAGTTTTTTTCAGTCTGCTGGGTTTTGTCGAGGGGAGTGGGGGGACTCGTCTGCTGTATGGGCTGTTTCCCTGTTTTCAGTTCCCCTTCCCTCTTGGGGGAGGGTCATCCCTGCAGTAGGCTTTCTGGCTTTCACCTGCTGACAGCCCCAGGTGGCCGAAGTTGCTGTTCTGCCCTATCCTGGCAGCTCGCTGAGGCTGACGGTCTCCTGTTCTGTGGGCTGTAGAGGGCTTGGGTGGAGCACTATCGGAACTGAAGTCCCAGAAGGGGAGATCCCCCGTCCTCTGGTAGGTTGCATGCACCTCCTGGGTGGGACAGTGTCCTGCCTTGCCTCAATTTGCCCTATTTGGTTTATACCCACTGCCCAACCAGACCCACAAAGTGAACCAGGTACCTCCGTTTGGAATTGTGGAGACCACTCAGTTTCTGCGTCTCTTTCGCTGGGATCTGCTTTCCGGAGCTGCCTCTCATTTGGCCATTTTGGGATCCCTCTTATTCCCTTTAAGAATTCATGTCAGTTTTTTTTTTTTTTCATTTCCTTGATTTATTTTCTTGATCTTTTTCTCTCTGTGTCTTCAAACAGACCTTGTATGCATTCTTTTTTTGATTCTTTCTTAATTTTGCGTGTAAATATCATTTATATAGTATTAAGAGTAAGTGAGGCAGGCTGTTATTTATACTTGGTGTTGCTTTTGCAGAGATTCCCCTTCACTGAATCCTTTGCACTACAGCATTTCTCCCCTTGATTGTTGACATTTATGGGTCTGTGGCTCACAGAAAAGTCCTCTAATTATAGTCTCTCTATGATGAAATCTTGGAATTCCCTTATTTCATTGCTTCACCCTGTATACTTCTGGGAATGTCTATAAGCTGCAGTTTAGAAAAAATATATATATCAATTTATCCAAAATAGCAAAATTCTGTTAGCACTGAGAAGGAAAATTAAGCAAAATTTTCTGACACTGTGTTAAAAACAAAAACCAAAAACCAAAAAACAAGAAACAAATAACTTAGCTTCTTGCTACCGAAAATGCTTTCTGAGAAAGACAATACTGTATCTGTTTTGTTTTGTTTTGTTTTGTTTTTTTTTTTTAATGAAAACTAACAGCTCACCAGTAAAAGAGTTCCAATAACCACCCTGCTCATCAAGACGGCTTAAAGATCTTTGATTTCCTATGCTTTTAGAACCGAAGCAATTATGTCATAAGTTCTTCGCCATCTCAATGAGTTATCCACCTTACGAAAATCGCTCTACCCAAGAAGCTCTCTGCCAATGCTACTTAAACGTGTTGTCCCCTTCGGTCTGACCTCTTTTTGAAATTTAATGGAGTAGAACCAAGTCTACCTCAGTAATATTTCCCTCCTTCAAAATCTAATCACATTTTTATACCTCTAGGAGCCAAATTGTGGGGGTCGGGGGCACTTCATGAACAAAGCCTGAAGAGACATATATATGCTTTTAGGTTCCTTTTATTTATTTTTCCTTTTCATTTTAGTCTACATTTTACTGTACTGTTATACAAAAACATACACCACAGCTTTGGTGCCTGGGAATTGGGCTATTTCCTGTTTGCTTTTCTTTTTCAGACTGTATCTTACTCTGGCATCCTGGCTGGAGGGCAGTTAGCTGGATAGAGGCTCACTGCAGCCTGGAACTGCAGGGATCAGGTTATCATCCCATCTCAGCCTCCCTGGTAGCTGGGTCTACAGGTGAGTGCTACCATGTATGGAGTTTTATATATATATATATATTCGGTAAAGATCATGTTGCCCTGGCTGGTCTCAAACTCCTGGGCTCCAGCGATCTACTCCACCTTGGCCTTTCAAAATTCTGGGATTACAGGCATGAGCGACTACAACTGCCTTATTTACTTGTTTTAATAATGGGCTTGTTTCTACTTTTTCTTTTCTGTTCCTTTCTGTTGCTTAGAAAACAGAAAATGTCAATGTTATTGCATTGCTTCTTTGAAGATGTAGTCATTTTTCCGAATCCTTTTTTGTTGGAGGGAAATAAAGAACATGTATACTCACCATTTTTAATTGGAATTATATCATTCGTGCATTATTTAAATAAACTAAGCATCAATATGTTGAACAAAAAAACAAGATCAAGATTTCAAGATTTTTGTTATTTAGATTAAAATCCATTGTGTGTGTGAATATATGAAAATCCACACAATGAATTTTCATACTCTGTCATCTCACGGGTGAGGAAATTGAGTTTAAAATTGCATCTCTTCTTACAGTTTACATTTCCAGTAGCTCTGGAAGCACTAGGTTTTAGTCTCTATTCTACTTGCTTATTTTGGTGTCATGGTTTCAGAATTCCATAGAAGAAGAAGTTTCTATGGCAGAAATTGATCTCCATGCTGATGGTAACTGTCTCCTAACCAACCAAACTATGGTTGGTCATAAAGTTTCATTTTCTTACTATCAGCTTTTATATGCTATATGTTTGCCTTTTTGTTGTAGTCTTGAATTTTCTTTTAAAGGAAATAGGGTTTTACTATACATATAAACATTATAAATTTTCTCTTATAATCAGAAAACAAGCTACCTTGCTGAGTATTCACTCATTGCTTATTGGATCCAGTTATTTATTATAATTAAAATACACAAGTAAAGGTTTTATGGTGAGGAATTGTGAAGTTAATCATTGACCATGGCATTCTTGAAAAGGAAATCTTGAAGCATCTTTACAAATTACTTCTCTGGGATAAAAATACAACCAGTTTGTGGACAGGTAGCTGAGGCAAATTTCTCAGTAGTGACAGGAAACATACTAGAGTTAATTACAAATCTAGATTTCTTATCCTAGAATAAAATAGTCTTTTCTTAAGTCTAAAATTGGTTCAAAGTAAATGAGCTAGTTCCCTCCTTTCTTTCTGTCTTATCTTCCTTTACTGTTCAATTTTAAAACTCAGAGTAAAAAATCGGGATGACATTTTATAATGCTAAATAGTCACTTCTATTTTTATGTGTTTCTCTTTTTATGTTGAAAACAAAGCTTTACATTGTTTACATGAACATAGTAAAATAATTATGTCTTTGTGTATTAATTAGAGAATAGCTTCTGATGTGAAATACTTGGGTAGAATCAGATTATATTTCCCAACATTAGGATTGAGAAGAGAAATAACCAGGATGAATGAAGGAAAACTAAACTTTTTTCTTTTTTAATTGACTCAGTTTTATTAGACCTGGCATTGATATATAAATAAATATGGACAAAGAAGGCAACACCTATCCTTTGTCAGGAGTAAGATATGTGAGATACATGTTCTTGTCTCTCATTTCCCTACACTAAACTTTGCATTCACTGACACAAATACATTTTGCTTATGGGATGAATAGTAGCTCTAAGTGCCTTTGAATTAAGGAACAGAAAATAAGACTTTAAGTGGCCAGCTGATTTCCTAAATACACTTAGAGATATATTTAATAGAAAATGACAAAATAGTTCACAAAATTGTTGTGTTAGAAGATTTTTAGCTGTCAGTGTCTGAATATTCAAAATAATAGTGGCTCATCCAAAGGAGTTTTATTTCACTTTAATGTAAGTAAAACACGACAAGTGATATGTTGTCCAGGCCTAATGTTTTTGGACCATTGTATCAGAGAATTTTTCTTTGTATCTTGTTCTCCATCATTCACATATTACAGCTTTATATGAAATGATACAGCTCTGAGCAACATAATCACTCCAGATTCCAGAAAAGAGGAGAGAAAAAGGAATGGAATCAGGGAAACTCTCCCAAAAGTGCACACTGTACTTGCTGTCAAATCCCATTACATAGTACTTACTCATATTTCTACAACTAGATGTTAGGAAGGTCAAGGCATGTAACCTTGAACTTTGGGTGTTCATAGCCCAGCTGAAAAATAGAGAGTTTCATTACTGAAGAAGGGGAAGAAATTGATTTTGAAGGGCAACTAATGATCAGTTACACTGTTACATTATACTAAATTTTAGACTCAATTATGAAATATACTGTAACATGTAAATTAGAATGTAAGCTTCTTCAGAGCAAGGAATTCTTCTTCTCAGTTTTGTAGATGCTGTATCCCTAACATGTAGCAATCTATCACATCATAGGTATGTTACAAAAATGTGGGTTTTAACAGATTGACATGACCAGGCTGTACATATTTAATGTATATAATATGATGAATTTGCAGATGGGGTACACCTGTGAAATCATCATCACAACGTATGTCATAAACATACTGTAATCTGCAAAAGTTTCCACTCATCTTCTTTACTTATAATAAAAATTATTATTTGTATTATTATTTTGTGATATGAACACTTAACATCTACACAAAAATTTTGTTGAAGGAATACATGTCCGATGAATTGGAATAAGCTAAAAAAATGAGATTTGGTTTTGAATTTTGGTTCTTAGATTTTTTTTCTCTGCTTTAATACATATCCATCCTTTAATGTCTCAGTGCCTTATTTTCCCCCTTTCTTTCAGTGGGGTTAGGTCCATTTATCTCAGCATACTTTTAATAGTATCATTCATGGCCTGAACTATATACAAAAAAAAAAAGCCCAATCTGGATTTCTATAATTTTTTAAATTTTAAAGAAAATATTTTGAAAGAATATTTTTTATTAAAATACCTCTTGTTGAGAAAATATCAAACTTCTGCAGAAAAAATACCTTTTGCTTATAGAAAAATACACATAAATAAATAGACAAAATTTTCACAAATTAAACAAATCTCTTTAACCAGCAGACAGATGGTTATTAATATATATATATATATATATATATATATATATATATATATATATAATATATATTAGGATATTGTATATCCTAATATAAAATATTTTTGACATTCTCAAAGATGTATTATTCCATCTAGTCACTACATCCCAAAGCTAACTACTAAAATAACATTATCACCATAGACATATTTTTAAGGCTTTTATATGTATGGCTTTTTTCCATTAGGATGATATTTCTGACATTCATGTATTTTTTTGCAGGTAGCAATATCTTCTTTATTCTCATTGCTCTATTCCTTGACCATATATCAATATCGATCTATATATCAATATATCTATATAGCACCATATATCATCTAGATATTATATACATATAATAGCTATATACATGATATATATGTCTTTATATAAAATATATATCAGTTATTTCATATATTCATATATATCAGTTATATATGATGTGGTGTATATTCACACACACATATTTATTCTAGTGTTGATAGAATAGTGGATTATTTCCAGTTTGAGCTGTAGATATATACGTATGCATTCTAGTGTTGACAGAATTGTGGATTATTTCCAGTTTGGGCTGTTATAAGAAGTGCTGCTGAGAACATTCTCATATGTAATCTGGCAATGACTAGAATTTCTACTAGGAATTATTTCAGTATCATAGAATATGAAATGTTTTAATAGATATTGCCAAATATTTTCTCCCAAAAGTTATGTCAATGTGTACTCCCATCCTGATTATGTGATAGTTGCCGTTGCTTTATGTGATTATCAAAAATTAATTTTAATTTTCAAACTTTTAGTCATTCTGGTAGGTACATTGTAATATTTCATTTTGCTTTTAATTTGTATATTCCTGCTGAGCAGTGCTGATGAGATTTGTATAAGGTTTTTAGATATTTGTTTTTTTCTTCTGTAAAATATTCAGTCTTTAATCATTTTATTTTCTTAATTACTGAGACTTTAATATTCTAAGTAGATACTAGTCATTTGCTAGATATATGAATTAGAAATATCTGGTCCAGTTGTATAGTTTTACACTTTTATTCTCTTAATGTGGCACTTGAGTGAGTAAAATGTAATAATTTGAATGTATGTTAATTTACATGTTTTCTTAATAATAGTACTTTTTGAAAAAACTTTGACAATAACAGTGTCATAAAGACGTCCTTATATTTCCACTCCAGAAGCCTTATTATTTAGTCATTTTCATTTAAAATTGTACTCTATTCGGAATACATATTTTTTAATACGGTAGAATACAGGGGTTAGTATTCAGTTCATATAGTGTTTTAATCCATTTTGTGTTGCTATAAAGAAACATGTGGTTTGGGTATAAAGACGTTTATTTGGTGCATGGTTCTACAGGCTATTCAAGAAGCATGGCAACAGCATCTGTTTCTCAGCAGGGCTTCAGGCTGCTTTTGCTTATGGCAGATGGCAAAATGAAGGTGCCATGTGTCAAGTTCTCATGGCAAGAGAGAGAGAAGGGGAGGTACCAGGGGCTTTTGTTTGTTTGTTTGTCTTACTAGCTTTCTCAGAAACTAATAGAGCAAGAACTTGCTTCTCAGGCCTCACTCCAGGACATTAATCTATTCATCAGGAATCTGCTCCATGATTTAAACCCCTCCCATTAGGCCCCACCTCTAACATTGGGGATCAAACTTCAACACAACATTTGTTTTTTCATTTTACATATCATAAACATTATTTAATATATATATACATATTTTCTGTTACTATCACTTTTTAAGATTGGATAATATTTTTCTCTAGTGAGCAATGCACAAATGATACAATAATCCCCCATTAATAGATATAAACATGTTTTTATTTTTTATCAAAAGAAATGGAACATTCTTCCCATAAAGCATTCATATTTCAGGTAAATTTCTTAAGGCATATTTTCTGAAATGCAATTATCTGGCCAAAACTATGAGCACTTTGATATGGTATGTTTGATATGTCTTGCTATCTGCTATGAAATGGCTTTTAGCAACTCACGGTACCAACAGTAGGATGCTAGAAAATAGTCATTTCTGTGTGTTTACCATCTGTATGCAACACCATTTAGAAAGCAGTAACAAAAGACCTAGTACATCTCTGATTATCCCTTATTTTGCTTGTGTTTATACTGAACATTTTAAACTATGTTTGTTCACTGGTTATGTTTCTTCTCTTGTGTCTTATCTGTTAACTAAGAGTCAGAGAGAAACCTTGACTAAATGTGTGCATGTTGGTAACCTTACTGCCGTTGCTTTAAGAAAAGTAACCTTTGACTGAACAACAGTGTTTTTATGTACAGCATTGCATGTGGATGTCTACTCCAATGAAATAAAAAAATAATCTACTCTCCATCTTTTGAGTTTGGAAACTAGGCGACCTGAAAGCTGCCACTACAGCTAAAGGACTCATGAAATAAGTTCAACTAGGGCTTCCCTGGACTCAAATTTATCTCTAGGGCTTGGATACCATTCTTTTCTTTTTTTTTTTCACTATTTATTTATTTTTAATTTTTATTGCATTTTAGGTTTTGGGGTACATGTGCAGAACGTGCAAGATAGTTGCATAAGTACACACATGGCAGTGTGTTTTGCTGCCTTCCTCCCCTTCACCCACATTTGGCATTTCTCCCCAGGCTATCCCTCCCCAGCTCCCCCCACTGTCCCTCCCCTATTCCCCCCAATAGACCCCAGTGTGTAGTACCCCCCTCCTGTGTCCATGTGTTCTCATTTTTCCTCACCTGCCTATGAGTGAGAATATGTGGTATTTCCTTTTCTGTTCTTGTGTCAGTTTGCTGAGAATGATGTTCTCCAGATTCATCCACGTCCTTACAAAGGACATAAACTTGTCATTTTTGATTGCTGCATAATATTCCATGTTGTATATGTGCCACATTTTCCCAGTCCAGTCTATCATCGATGGGCATTTGGGTTGGTTCCAGTTCTTTGCTATTGTAAACAGTGCTGCAATGAACATTCGTGTGCATGTGTCCTTATAGCAGAACAATTTATAGTCCTTTGGATATATACCCAGCAATGGGATTGCTGGGTCAAATGGAATTTCTATTTCTAGGTCCCTGAGGAATCGCCACACTGTCTTCCACAATGGTTGAACTAATTTACACTCCAACCAACAGTGTAAGAGTGTTCCTCTTTCTCCACATCCTCTCCAGCATCTGTTGTCTCCAGATTTTTTAATGATCGCCATTCTAACTGGCATGAGATGGTATCTCAATGTGGTTTTGATTTGCATCTCTCTAATGACCAGTGATGATGAGCATTTTTTCATGTGTTTGTTGGCCTCATATATGTCTTCTTTTGTAAAGTGTCTGTTCATATCCTTTGCCCATTTTTGAATGGGCTTGTTTGTTTTTTTTTCCTGTAAATCTGTTTGAGTTCGTTGTAAATTTTGGATATCAGCCCTTTGTCAGTTGGGTAAACTGAAAAGATTTTTTCCCAATCTGTTGGTTGCCGATTCACTCTAGTGACTGTTTAAGTGAGGATACCAACATTCAGAATGTAAAGAGAAATTCTGGGGGCCTGAGTTGTGCAGTATTGACTGTTGTGTATCTTCCTTGATGCTAAGTCCAGTGTCTTAATCTTCACAGTATGGTGGGTATAATGAAATCCCAGACATCTTACAGAGTTTTCTACAATTTCATTGAACTGCATCATAACCCAGGAATGCTTTTGGATATGTATAATGGATTGTGGCTTTAAATGCCATATCGAGAGAGGGACAAGTGCTAATGGCCCGAATGTGTTCTATGTCATGACCTCTTCACATTTTATTGTATATTCTCCTTAATGTGCACTGTGTCTATTATCTCCTCATGTAAATAATCTATTAGTAGTCTTATGCATGTTACCTTTTTACATGATAGATGCATGTATGTTTCTTCCATGTACTTATTATCCCAAGAGTGTAGAAGTAATTAGGCAGACTTATGAATGCCCTCTCCTCTTGGAATACAAATCCAGCAAAGATAGATCTAAAATGTCAGCAGCTTATTTCTTTGCTTATGAAAAAGAAGTCATCCTCTCATCTAAAAGAAATAGGTTTTTTAAATCAATCTCTCTCTCTCTCTCTCTATCTGTCTATCATCTATCATCTCACAAAGTTGTGACATTCTAATATACATCTGGGTGCCATATCTAGTGCCCACAACAGGGCCATAAATGGAACTCAGCATACTCAGGTCTGACTGGGCTCTGGGGAAATGTACCAGCATAAGTCACCAAGCCAGCTATAAATCACCAATCTGTATTCTTTTTAGGACAGCCTAGAAACAACAGCAGCCTCTCATAGTCCTGGAGGTACTTATTCCTCTTGTAAGTCAGTGTTCTTGCAAACTTGTCTACTTGTTATTGGAAGGCTCACATGTCACTTGTCCTGGAGGAATGTTAAAGGAGATGTGAGAGAGTTTTGGTTTGTCATTATAGACTTTTCCTGAGAGGATAGAAGGAGACTAACAGAAAAAAATAAATAAATCCCCTTTTCACATCCTTTCTATCTTCTCTCAGGTATAGCCTATTCTTTACCAGCTCTCTGCAGAAAGGCAGACAACGGTTCCTAGGCATCAAAGGAGAGTAATTTAGCATGTGACATAGAGGATACAGAGAGAAAAATCCTACATAGTAACTCATCCCCGTCATTACTGCCCGATCATATGAGTTCTGAACCTGGAATGACTTAAAAACTACCTAACATTAACAAACCTACTGTTTTGTTTCAAAATGAAATTATATTGACGTTTTTCTAATTATTTACTTTAGTATTTCTTGTAAAAAGGAGTATAATACAAAAAATTAAGAAAGTAAAAATTAGTATTTTATCTAAAGATAATTGCTATTAACCTTCTGAAATACATCATTCCAAGTGTTTATCCTCTACACATACTATATATATTCTTTACTTATTAATATGTTGTGAGTATTTTTCTAGGCCAATGAAACTTACTTTGTTGCCTTCAGTAAGTTGTAGAAAATTCACAGTATTGATGTATCATGCTTTATGTAACCTTCCTCAACTAGTAAAAATTTAAAAGGGCAAATTCTCATCCTAACTCACCAACATAAATGAGCAATGATAGCAGCTCTAGGTGTCTTCCATGTCATTGGTGATTGCATGGCCTACTTCACTTGCAGGTTGTCCTCACAGGAGTAAAGGACACACATTTACAAGAATGAAAAATACTTACACAACATTTAGCACAAGTTTCCCATCTCACCAACCCTCTTTCCCTCAGATTAGATGTTTATCTCATTGGTGTGGGCAGTGTTTGTTTACAGCCTTGGAAAACAAAAACTGCTAATGTCATCTGGAGACAAGAAACATAGATTTAGGATTCAAAGAGAGGAACTTTGTTTTGGGACAAGTGGGCAGAAAAAACTCATTGGACCTACAGGATATTATCCAGTACTGAGTAACACACACACACACACACACACACACACACACACACACACACACACACACACACCCCACAAATTAACCAGTCAATGGATTGTCCTGCCAAATGAAGCTAACATAGAAATGTACGTGGGGAAAGAAATGTTGAGAGCTTTTAAGATAAGAGTGTTCTGAATAGGTAGGAGATTATGCTAAGAAAGAAAAAGGTGACCCAGTTTAGTATCAAAACCTCAGCAAACCAGGGATTCATAGGTCTTAGCTGGTCTATAGCAGTACAAGAGCAAGTTGATTTTCAATAGTGAAGCAGATCAAAACACCTTGCTAAAAATCTTTCAAGGAGTAGGGCAAGATCATTTAAACATTTCTCTGTTTAAGACTTCAGGAGTTTCTGTCATCCAGACAAAGCCAGGTGGTTATTTAAAAATATTCCTCTTCTTGAAGAAGACCCTAGGGAAGGCATTCTGCAATGGGCTTTATAGAGCCAATTCTTATTGAAACATCACCTAAGAAAGTTCCTAAATTTGCATCAGCATG
Organism: Saguinus oedipus; assembly: GCA_031835075.1. NCBI lineage: Eukaryota > Metazoa > Chordata > Mammalia > Primates > Cebidae > Saguinus > Saguinus oedipus. Next base: position 44,201,256 of record CM063169.1, read on the forward strand.
TACACCAGTAAAACGGAACAGAGGTAGAGCAATAGGTTAATAACATGTTTATTTTAAATAATTTCCACTAATTTGAGAGGAGTTATAATTCACTCTAATAATTTTATCAACACTGATACATAGAAATACTAAATCTAAATGTAATTGACTAATCATAAACAAATATGAGATAAAAATTGTTTAATAAATCTTTACTGATAGAATATTCAGAAAGTAACATTGGAGGACACTATTTTACAGACTGAAAATATAAAAATGTACAAAACATGCAAAACCTCTGCATTTAGGAAATACACATTCTATTGAGGAGAGGGGCTGGGCAGTGATTTTGTGAGCTAGAATAACGTATCAGCAATCAAAGAGAAACAAATATGTTGAAAAGGGAAAGAAGCAATCAGGCTCAGTTTAGGATCTGTCCTAGTAAAAAGATACTGCCAGATAGTAAGTGTTACCCTTAGCAAGCAGGATGGTTAACACTGAGTGTCAACTTGATTGGATTGAAAGATGCAAAGTATTGACCCTGGGTGTGTCTGTGAGGGTGTTGCCAAAGGAGATTACCATTTGAGTCACTGGACTGGGAAAGGCAGACCCACCCTTAATCTGCATGGGCACCATCTACTCAGCGTCAACTAGGCTAGTATATAAAGCAGGCACTAGGTTTCAATAAATTGTAGCAAAGCTGGGGTATCCTATGTTGTTGCACTGTGGTAGTTAGCAAACATGGCCTTGATAGAGTCACTTCAGTAATCAACTGGTTGTGGTCAACTCAAGTGGCAAGTCACATTTAGTGCCATATCCTGGTCACCAGTCTCAGATAAAATTGAAATCTCAAGAGTCAAGTTGGAAATTTTTCTCTCCTTTTTTGAGTAAGTAAATGAGTAATACTGAAATGAAGAATTTAATTAAATACATATTTATGTTGTGTTAGTCATAAAGATAATATTTTAATTATTATTGTGTTGATTTGTGTGTTTGTTTTATTCAGGTTTTTGGAACATTTAGGGAAATGACATTTTAATCTTGTGTTTTTAATTTTAAATACTGAAGAAAATTTGAGCAATTATACATGTTACACTAGTGTTTGAAACAATTTTGTGCATGAAACAATTTTGTGTGTAGTATTTTATGTGTGTGATTTTACACTTAAAAGTGTTACATTAGTGTTTAAAAGCATCTGATTTGTTTGATTATGCATTTGATCAATTATGTAATAAAGCTCAAGCTAAATGATTTTATTCTTGAATATTAAAATGTGCTAAAATACATAATTGTCAATGAAATTAGCATAGAAACAGTAGTACGTAAAATTTGGATGATTTTATAAAAGTTATGACTATAAAAATTAATTTTAAAAAATTATACACAAGAGAGACAGCAAGATTTCTTTATAAATAAAAGTTAAGCAGAAAAAGGATGTTGTCAAAGATTACTTGAACCACCTATACAATTTTGCTTCTAAGAATAAATGATCAGTAGCTTTTGCATATAAAATTTAAATAATTACTGGCTATTATTGTAAAATTTATGACAATATTGGTTGAGGAGGTTATTTTGACAATGTTTGACATGGAACTTGGTAGGAAAAAAAAAACTTTAACTCAATTTTTCCTAATATTTTTGGTCTTTATCTAAATCTAGCAATGGCTAAAGGTAGATTTCTTCAATATGTACTGTGTCAACTGTCATTTTTTTAAAGTAGATAAAAGTTATTATTATTATTATTATTATTATTTTATACTGTTACTATTTTAGGTCTTGGACCATGACTTAGAGTTTAAATGCACCGTCCCTCTGAAACATATAGCTGTATTTGCATAATTAGCTTTTGTTTAACTGAAGGCAAATAGCCAATCCTAAACACATGAGGCATAAAGAGTCTGAGGACTGAAAAACTTTTAATTGGACCAAATGCATAGTAGCTGCTCAATAAGTACTGAATTACATTTAAAAGCCTTTGCTTTGTATGAGCAGTTATCTTTTGCTGATTTGTAAATAACTGTTTCTCCCCCAGTCCCCATTGGTAATTTCCTTTTCTACCTTCTTTCCAAGATATTGTGCTCTTTCTCCTCTCTTCTCTATCAGGCTGGCTATGTTATTTTTCTAATTACAGATAAAATTTGTCTGTAAATGATATAAAATTGTGCGTGTGTGTACATGCCTTTGGATTTGCTTGTAAAGGTTAATTTGACTGCTTGGATGTTTATTCTTGAATTGTATGCCAGCAGACAAACCTGTTAAAATGTTAGAGGTACTGTTCAGACACAGCTTTAGTCAAGGAAAGATGTTACTTTTACTCTGTGGGTCACAGAGCTTCTACCTAAGTATTCTTCTTCCATCTTCACTCTTATTCTTTTACTTTCCTTGCTTCAGCATATGCGATTCTATCTTTTGTCTCAATTCTCAGCTCATTGTGAACCAAAAATCTTGGTCTTTTGTGTCTTATGCAATGTCACTGCCCTAAACTAGTTCTCTGTCTTACAAAGGATGTGAGTGTTCATGAATGCACATTAATACCTATGTTAGTAACTAGTAGATATGTAATACTGCAAGATATTAGAAATACTGTGAAGTCTGACATTATTTATAAAAATTAAATGTAGGGAAAAAAAGGAGGAAAGAGCAATGCCATTTGTGATGAAGAAATTTTTTTTTAATTTCAATTTCAGTAGAATGCTAAACCCATTTCAAGGTTTTCAGTTTAAGTCTTCACTAATCTGGGCCCTTGATACTTGTAAAGCAATTTTAAGGATAGGGAGGGACATAGATGGGGGTCAGATGGCAAATGGGGACACATTCAGAAGATTCTCATTTTCACTGAGTGATTTCTAATGATTCACTAAGAATTTACGTTTATTTTACATGCAAATCTATTTTATGAATAGCAATGCTTGCTATTATGACAAGCTTCTTCCTTTAAAATTGGCCACCATTCCAGGAAGATTCTGTGAATTAAATAAATGTAAATAAATGTACATTTATTTACTCAATGACATACACTTTCTATCCTAGGAGTGGATTTATGTACCAGTTTAAAAGTCATGGGTGTATTCCTATGGAGAAGTTTAGTCATGTTTCTACTGGTAGTACTTTAAGTTATAATCTAAGATATGTGTGCTCAAATGCTGAAATTATAACCATCTTGGCAAAGAAATCCTTCCAACACACCCATTTATAAGAAAGTCTTAATTATTTCATTCATTTTGTTTTTTAAGTAACTGAATATCTTGAATTTATCATCAGGAAGTCAAATAGCAACATTCAACTAAGTGTGGTTCTTCAAGGGTAGTTAAAAACTACATTGCCAGAGAAAATAAGTAAGGAATAAGACATTTCAGAAACCAGATCTAAGACCTAAAATAAGGCAACAAATTATTCAGTAATTATACTCACATTCTATAAGGAAAAATTCATCTATCAAATAAAATTATAGTTCTTCCATACAATTTTTTTTTCTTTTTTATTTATTCATTTTATCATTTATTTATTTTTAAAATTTATTTATTTTACTTTAGGTGCATACTATATCTGGCATTTCTCCCCCTGTTATCCTGTCCCACCCTCCCTTCCCTCCCCACCCCCTCCATTGTCTCTCCTCTACCCTCCCAACTTCCCCTGTGTGATGCTCCTTTCCCTGAGTCCACATGTTCTCGTTGTTCAACACCCACCTATGAGTGAGAACATCCAGAGCTTGGCTTTCTGTTCTTGGGTCAGTTTGCTGAGAATGATGGTTTCCAGATTCATCCAAGTCCCTACAAAGGACACGAACTCATTGTTTTTTATGGCTGCATAGTATTCCATGGTGTATATGTACCACATTTTCTTTGTCAAGTCTGTCATTGATGGGCATTTGGGTTGGTTCTAGATCTTTGCTATTGTACATAGGGCTGCAGTGAATATATGTGTGCATGTGTCTTTATAGTAGAATAATTTATAGTTCTTTGAGTATATACTAAATAGTAGGATTGCTGGGTCAAATGGAATTTCTATTTCTAGATCCTTGAGAAATCCCCTTACTGTCTTCCACAATGGTTGAACTAATTTACACTCCCAGCAACTGTGTAAGAATGTTCCCATTTCTCCACATCCTCTCCAGCATCTGTTGTCTCCCGATATTTTAACAATCACCATTTTTTTAAAAAAATTTTTTTATTGCATTTTAGGTTTTGGGGTACATGTGAAGAACATGAAAGATTGTTGCATAGGTACACATGTGGCAGTGTGATTTGCTGCCTTCCTCCCCTTCCATAGGTGAATCTGGCATTCTAACTGGTGTGAGATGATATCTCATTGTGGTTTTGATTTGCATTTTTCTAATGATCAGTGATGATGAGCATTTTTTCATATGTTTGTTGGCCTCATATATGTCCTCTTTTGAAAAGGGTCTGTTCATATCCTTCGCCAACTTTTGAATGGGGTTGTTTTATTCTTGTATATCTGTTTTAGTTCTTTGTAGATTCTGAATATTAGCCCTTTGTCAGATGGGTAGATGGCAAAATTTTTTCCCATTCTTTTGGTTGCTGATTCACTCTAACGATGGTTTCTTTTGCTGTACAGAAGCTCTAGAGTTTAATTAGTTTCCATTTGTCTATCCTGGATTTTATTGCCATTGCTTTTGGTGTTTTAGTCATGAAGTCCTTGCCTATGCCTATGTCCTGGATGGTTTTGCCTATGTTTTCTTCTAGTGTTTTTATAATGTTAGGTTTTATGTTTAAATCTTTGATCCATCTGGAGTTGATTTTAGTGTCAGGTGACAGGTAGGTGTCCAGTTTCTGCTTTCTGCACATTGCTATCCAGTTTCCCAACACCATTTAATAAACATGGAGTCCTTTCCCCATTGCTTGTTTTTGCTGGGTTTATCAAAGATTGGATGGATGTAGATGTGTGGTGTTTCTTCTGGGGTCTCTGTTCCGTTCCATTGGTCTGTGTCTCTGTTTTGGTACCAGTACCATGCTGTTTTGATTAGTGTAGCCTTGATACAATTTCAAATGAATGTTAAATGACATTGAGAAAATGTGCTCTCCTTCTGGGTCCAAGAGGCGGCATAGTTTTAAAGGCAATAACTTCCCAGCACCATGCCCCCTCCTATCTCTCTCCTTCCAGGAGATTTAGCAGTTTATGTTGAAATTTTGTGGGTGTGGGGAGAAACTAAGAGTCAACCACCCCAGCAGAAATTTAAAGGAACTCCTTTCATTGGCCAGGGGAACTTGGGGAGGTGGGAATTTCTCCCAGGATAAATTCCCCTGCTCCTTCACCCACACCAGATCTCCACCTCTCTGGAAATCCCCTGCCACATAGTGAGAGCTCTCTTTCCACTCCTGGATTTCCCCTCTGGGGTCCCGCTTCTACATGCTCTTCATGGCAGTTTTCTCTCTTCTCCTTTTTCTCTTTCTATACCTAAATAAATCACTTTTTGAGTCTGGCATTTACTTTTATGAGTGCACTGTACTGTGGTCTCCTCTCCCTTTCTTGGGGAGTGATAGACTAAGAACCTGGAGAAATGTCCTCTCAGGGAAGCTGAGGGCTCCCCTGAACCCCTGAACCCCAACATTATGAGAAAAATATAAAACCTGTATTCGAAATATGTACCTTTATTCTCTTAAAAATATAATATGTCTTTATATATATATATAATATAATCACTTACATATATATATAATTGCTTATATATATATATTCCTTTTATGTAAGCAATTTAAATTGAAATAATATTGTAAAACAAACACAATGTTGGTAATATTTCCGTAATAGGAGGAAATAAGATTCAGGATGCTTTCAGTTCACATGGGTAAAGTTTAAAGAAAATATAAATGATATTGAAAATGCAAACATTTAGGCTGAAACCTAGATGTTTAACATTTTAAAGATACATAATCCAACTAAAGTAAAGTAAAGATCTTAAAAAAAAAAACTGGTCTTGATATATTTAGTATTTATTCTACCCTTGTTTAGAAGTGTATTTGTTACTTTGCATTTATTATATCTATGACTCTCAAGTACTCTCTCTGAAGCTACAGATAACATTTTTAACATTAGCAAAAGAAAAATAACTTTCCTCAAACAAACTCATTATAGACAACAAAAAAATCAATGCCAAAATGAATTGTTGTGCAGTTCAGCTTGCTGTGTTAGTTGCAGCATTGCTGTTCATGTGCAAACATATTGACATAACTGATAATCATCTCTTTCTATGCTCCTAGCACTGTCCACCTTGTTTGTTACCTGCAAAGGTCCTGTTGATTTTTATGGGGCTAAGAAATTTGGGACTATATTTACTCCTCCCTTGAGTTATGGAATTAGTTTTGAGCAGATTCACTTAACCAAGAAGAGAAAGAGACTCACTTAACTCAATATACATGCTGAATGACCTAGTTATTGAGTCAGTGAGTCGATCAGAGGAAGTAATGCAGGAGTTTTCCATATTATTACCTGAGATAAGGAAAGTTCTGCTAGCAAGACTGGGAAAGTTTTAAATGTAAATTTTGCCCAACTCACTCTGTAGACTTCAGTTCATTTTATTAACATGCATTCAGGGGAGCACTGGGTTAAATAACAAGGTGTCATATTCAGGTATAAAGAAAACACGCCATGCTACTTTTTTTCACAGGAGAAAAAGAGGACCAAAGGTTTTTCCAATTGTCTTACAAATGGAAGGCATTTGTAAGTACTGAAAAATATTTATAGAGAAAATGATATGTTGTTATAATATTACTTCCATACTTTGGTTGTTTTATTAGATATCAAGAAGTGAGGAGGAAATGAAAAGCAATAAGTTACTAAACACATACTTTTAAGGGCAATGAATCCTGCTCCACCAGGATTTCCCTTCTTAAAATACTTTAAGAATATAACTATAAAACTATACAAGAAAGTCACATGGAGTCAAAAATAAGAATATAATTATATATTACATATTTAATTTTAAAATAAATAAATATAATTTTAGTCCAGATTTTTCTCTCATTATCAAATTTTATATTGCCAAATTACACACAGTGCTCCATATTCTGTAGGAAGTACATGTGTTAGTTAGCATGGTGATGAAACTTTGCTGAGCAGTAGCTTGTCCAAGTATTTTGTAATTGGCAAATTGATCTTTCTCTTCAAAAATTATTATCTGAATAATAAGTAATATGCTTGAAAAAATATAATATATTTCATAATTATTTTGCCTTTATATATAAGAAAGTAATCTACAATTGGCAAATTTATCTTTTTCAAGCCTATAACCTATTATTCAGATAGTAGTAATTTTTGAAGAGAAATAATTAACTTGAAAAAATATATATGGGTTCAATTCTTTTTCTTTAATGCATTTTAGGTTTTGGGGTACATGTGCAGAACATGCAAGATAGTTGCATAGGTACACACGTGGCAGTGTAATTTGCTGCCTTCCTCCCTTCACCCACATCTGGCATTTCTTCCCATGCTATTCCTCCACAAATCCCCCCCCCCCACTGTCCCTCCCATATTCCCCCAATAGACCCCAGTCTGTAGTGTTCCCCTCCTGTGTCCATGTGCTCTCATTGTTCATCACCCGCCTATGAGTGAGAACATCTGGTATTTCATTGTCTGTTCTTGTGTCAGTTTGCTGAGAATGACATTCTCCAGATTCATCCATGTTCCCACAAAGGACACAAACTCATCGTTTTTGATTGCTGCATAATATTCCATGGTGTATATGTGCCACATTTTCCCAGTCCAGTCTATCATTGATGGGCATTTGGGTTGGTTCCAGGTCTTTGTTATTGTAAACAGTGCTGCAATGAACATTCCTGTGCATGTGTCCTTATGTTAGAACGATTTATAGTCCTTTGGATATATACCCAGTAATGGGATTGCTGGGTCAAATGGAATTTCTATTTCTAGGTCCTTGAGGAATCTCCACACTGTCTTCCATAATGGTTAAACTAATTTACACTCCCACCAGCAGTGTAAAAGTGTTCCTATTTCTCCATATCCTCTCCAGCATCTGCTGTCTCCAGATTTTTTAATGATCACCATTCTAAATGGTGTGAGATGGTATCTCAATGTAGTTTTGATTTGCATTTCTCTGATGACCAGTGATGATGAGCATTTTTTCATATGTTTGTTGGCCTCATGTATGTCTTCTTTTGTAAAGTGTCTGTTCATATCCTGGGCCCATTTTTGAATGGGCTTGTTTGTTTTTTTCTTGTAAATCTGTTTTAGTTCTTTCTAAATTCTGGATATCAGCCCTTTGTCAGATGGGTAAACTGCAAAAATTTTTTCCCATTCTGTTGGTTGCCGATTCACTCTAGTGACTGTTTCTTTTGCCATGCAGAAGCTGTGGAGTTTGATTAGGTCCCATTTGTCTATTTTGGCTTCTGTTGCCAATAGTGCCAGGTCTTATGTTTAAGTCTTTAATCCATTTGGAGTTAACTTTATTGTAAGGTGTCAGGAAGGAGTCCAGTTTCTGCTTTCTGCACATGGCTAGCCAGTTTTCCCAACACCATTTATTAAACAGGGAGTCCTTTCCCCATTGCTTGTTTCTGTCAGGTTTAACCAAGATTGTATGGTTGTAGATATGTTGTGTTGCCTCCGATGCCTCTGTTCTGTTGCATTGGTCTACACCTCTGTTTTGGTACCAGTGCCATGCTGTTTTGATTACTGTAGCCTTGTCATATAGTTTGAAGTCTGGTAATGTGATGCCTCCGTCTGTGCTATTTTTGCTTTGAATTGACTTGGCTATGTGGGCTCTCTTTTGGATACATATGAAGTTTAAGGTGATTTTTTCCAGTTCTGTGAAGAAGGTCATTGGTAGCTTGATGGGAATATTGTTGATTCTGTAAATTACTTTGGGCAGTATAGCCATTTTCACGATATTGATTCTTCCTAACCATGAACATGGAATGTTTCTCCATCTGTTTGTGTCCTCTCTTATTTCGTTGAGCAGTGGTTTGTAGTTCTCCTTTAAGAGGTCCTTTATGTTCTTTGGTAGTTGTATTCCTAGGCATTTGATTATCTTTGTAGCAATTGTGAATGGCAGTTCATTCTTGATTTGCCTCTCTTTCAGTCTGTCATTGGTGTATAGGAATGCTTGTGATTTTTGCACATTGATTTTGTATCCTGAGACTTTGCTGATGTTGCTTGTCAGTTTCAGGAGTTTTTGGGCTGAAACAATGGCATCTTCTAGATATACTATCATGTCTTCTGCAAACAGAGACAATTTGGCTTCCTCCTTTCCTATTTGAATACCCTTTATTTCTTTTTCTTGCCAGATTGCTCTGGCTAGAACTTCCAGTACTATATTGAATAGGAGTGGTGAGAGAGGACATCCTTGTCTAGTGCCAGATTTCAAAGGGAATGCTTCCAGTTTTTGCCCATTCAGTATAAGATTGGCTGTTTGTTTCTCATAAATAGGTTTTATTATTTTGAGATACGTTCCATCAATACTGAGTTTATTGAGGGTTTTTAGTATAAAGGGCTGTTGAATTTTGTCAAAGGCCTTCTCTGCATCAATTGAGATAATCATGTGGTTTTTGTTTTTGCTTCTGTTTATGTGGTGAATTACATTTATAGGCTTGCATATGTTGAACCAGCCTTGCATCCCTGGGATGAATTCTATTTGATCATGGTGGATAAGCTTTTTGATGTGCTGTTGCAATCGGCTTGCCAGTATTTTATTGAAGATTTTTGCACCTATGTTCATCATGAATATTGGCCTGAAGTTTTATTTTCTTGTTGGGTCTCTGCTGGGTTTTGGTATCAGGATAATGTTGGTCTCATAAAATGATTTAGGAAGGGTTCCCTCTTTTTGGATTATTTGGAATAGGTTCAGAAGGAATGGTACCAGTTCGTCTTTGTGTATCTTGTAGAATTTGGCTGTGAACCCATCTGGACCTGGGCTTTTTTTGTGTGGTAGGCTCTTAATTGCTGCCTCAACTTCAGACCTTGTTATTGGTCCATTCATAGTTTCGGCTTCCTCCTGGTTTAGGCTTGGGAGGACGCAAGTGTCCAGGAATTTATCCATTTCTTCCAGGTTTACTAGTTTATGTGCATAGAGTTGTTTGTAATATTCTCTGATGATGGTTTGAATTTCTGTGGAATCTGTGGTGATTTCCCCTTTATTGTTTTTTATTGCATCTATTTGGTTATTCTCTCTTTTCTTTTTTATCAGTCTGGCTAGTGGTCTGTCTATTTTGTTGATCTTTTAAAAAAAACAGCTCTTGGATTTATTGATTTTTTGAAGGGTTTTTCGTGTCTCTATCTCCTTCAGTTCTGCTCTGATCTTAGTTATTTCTTGTCTTCTGCTAGGTTTTGAGTTTTTCTGATCTTGCTCCTCTAGCTCTTTCAATTTTGATGATGGGGTGTCAATTATGGATCTTTCCACTCTTCTTATTTGGGCACTTATTGCTATATATTTTTCTCTAGAGATTGGTTTAAATGTGTCCCAGAGATTCTGGTATGTTGTTTCTTTGTTCTCATTGGTTTTAAAGAACTTCTTTATTTCTGCCTTCATTTCATTTTTTATCCAGTCAATATTCAAGGGCCAGTTGTTCAGTTTCCATGAAGCTGTGCAGTTCTAAGTTAGTTTCTGAATTCTGAGTTCTAACTTGATTGCTCTATGGTCCGAGAGACTGTTTGTTATGATTTCAGTTGTTTTGCATTTGCTGAGGAGTGCTTTACTTCCAATTATATGGTCAATTTTAGAGTAGGTGTGATGTGGTGCTGAGAAGAATGTATATTCTGTAGATTTGTGGTGGACTGTCCTGTAAATGTCTATCAAGTTTTTTTGTTCCAGGTCTGAGTTCAAGTCCTGGATATCCTTGTTAACTTTCTGTCTGATTTATCTGTCTAATATTGACAGTAGAGTGTTAAATCTTCTACTATTATTGTGTGGGAGTCTAAATCTCTTTGTAAATTTTTAAGAACTTGCCTTATATATCTGGGTGCTCCTGTATTGGGTCCATATATATGTAGGATCATTAGCTCTTCTTGTTGTAGTGATCCTTTTACCATTATGTAATGTCCTTCTTTGTCTCTTTTGATCTTTGTTGTTTTAAAGTCTATTTTATCAGAGATGAGAATTGCAACTCCTGCTTTTTTTTGCTCTCCATGTGCTTGGTAAATCTCCCTTGCTCCCTTTATTTTGAGCCTTTGTGTGTCCTTATTTGTGAGATGGGTTTCCTGGATACAGAATACTGAGGGGTTTTGGTTTTTTATCCAATTTGCCAGTCTGTGTCTTTTGATTTGTACATTTAGCCCATTTACATTCAGGGTTAATATTGTTATGTGTGAATTTGATACCGCCATTTTGATGCTATCTGGCTGTTTTGCCCATTACTTGATGCAGATTCTTCATTTTGTTGTTGCTCTTTAGCATTTGGTATGTTTTGAGAGTGGCTGGTACTGGTTGTTCCTTTCTATGTGTAGTGCCTCTTTCAGGAGTTCTTGTAACACAGGCCTGGTGGTGACAATATCTCTGAGTACTTACTTGTTTGCAAAGGATTTTATTTTTCCTTTAATTATGAAGCTCAGTTTGGCTGGATATGAAATTCTGTGTTGAAAGTTCTTTTCTTTAAGGATGTTGAATATTGGCCCCCACTCTCTTCTGGCTTGTAGAGATCTGCTGTCAGTCTAATGGGCTTCCCTTTGTAGGTGACCCGACCTTTCTCTCGGGCTGCCTTAAGCATATTCTCCTTCATTTCAACCCTGGTGAATCTGACAATTACGTGCCTTGGGGTTGCTCTTCTTGTGGAATATCTTTGTGGTGTTCTCTGTATTTCCTGGACTTGAATATTGGCCTGCCTTGGTAGGTTGGGGAAATTTTCCTGGATAATATCCTGAAGAATATTTTCCAGCTTGGATTCATTCTCTTCATCACATTCAGGAACACCTATCAAATGTAGATTAGGTCTGTTCACATAGTCCCACATTTCTTAGAGACTTTGTTCATTCCTTCTTGTGTTTTTTTTCTCTTATCTTGCTTTCTCATTTTATTTCATTGAGTTGATCTTTGACCTCTGATATCCTTTCTTCTGCTTGGTCAGTTCGGCTATTGACACTTGTGCATGCTTCACAAAGTTCTCATGTTGTGTTTCTCAGCTTCATTAATTCACTTATATTCCTCTCTAAGTTGTCCATTCTTGGTATCATTTCCTCAAATCTTCTTTCAAAGTTCTTAGTTTCTTGGCATTGATTTAGAACATGTTCTTTTAGCTCATGGAAGTTTCTCATTACCCACCTTCTGAAGTCTGATTCTGTCATTTCATCACACTCATTGTCCATCCAGCTTTGTTTCCTTGCTTTTGAGGGGTTGTGGCCCCTTGTAGGAGGTGAGGTCTTCTGGTTTCAGGTGTTTTCCTCCTTTTTGTGCTGGTTTCTTCCCATCTTTGTGGATTTATCCACCTGTCATCTGAGTAGTTGCTGATTTTCTGATTGGGTCTCTGAGTGGACATTCGCATTGTTGATGATGAAGTTATTTCTGTTTCTTAGTTTTCCTTCTAACAGTCTGGCCACTCTGCTGTAGGACTGCTGAGGTTCACTCCTGGCCCTGCTTGTCTGGGGATCACCTGCAGCAGCTGCAGAATAGTAAGGGTTGCTGCCAGTCTCTTCTGCTGTCTTTGTTCCAGAATGATGCCCACCAAATGTCAGTCTTATCAGTCCTTTGTGAGGTGACTCTTTGGATATACAGGGGTCAGGGAGCTGCTTGAGGAGACAGTCTGTACTTTATAGGAGCTCAAGTCCTCAACCATGAGCTCCATTGTTCATTCAGAGCTGCTAGCCAGGTATGTTTAAGTCTGCTGCAGCAGAACTCATAAAGCCCCTTTCTTTCCTCAGGTGCTCTGTCCTGGGGAGTTAGGGCTTTATTTATGAATATCCATTGCACTGTCCTGCCCAGCAAGGAGGCAGTCTAGTCACTGCCTGCCTGCAGAGCCTATACTGAGCTGCTCTGGGGTCCATCCTGCTGCCTTGGGCTCCACCCTGCTGCTGTGTGTAATTCTCTGCAGTCCTGTTTATATGTGTGTGGTTAGAACTGCTGTAGCGATGGTGGCCTGCCTCTGTAATGCCAGACTCTCTCTGTTTTGGTGGGTTGCCTCAGCAATGGCAGAGTACCTCCACAGGGGTGGAGTGCCTCAGTAATGGCAGACGTCCCTCCCCCACCGAGTTGAACCATCCTGGGTTCAGCTGTGCTTGCCATGAAACTCTCAACCCCAAGCATTTACAATTACAGTTTTTGTTTGTTTGTTTGTTTTTGTGGGGGTGGGACCCACCGAGCCTGATCACCTGGTTTCCTGCCTGAGAGCCATTTTTTTTTTGAGCTGAATGGTTGACTCTCTCCCAGGTGTTCCAGTTGCCTGCTGAAAGGGTGCCAGGATCTGTTTGATGTCCCGTGTGGCAACCCACTTCACTGGCTGAAACAGCATTGCTGCCCAGGAATCTCCTAGCCTGGCTTTATGTTGAAGTCCCGTTTAATCAGATGAATGTGCTAATCTTCCTTCCCAGATCTTCAGTTGCCAGTTTAACAGGGCATCCAGACCAGTGTATTTTGTACAGAGTGCCACTGCTCTGCAGTGCCAGCCAAAACAGCCACGCCAGCCGAAAGAGCCGAGCCGGCTGAAGCAGCCACACTGGTGACCCATGGGGCTCCTACACCTGGGGATTTCCTGGTCTGTGGGCAATAAAGATCTGTCTGGAAATGCGGTGTCCACTCACCCTCTGCACTTTCACTGGGAGCTGCAATCCTGAGTTGCTCCTACAGTGCCATCTTCTCTTCTTCCTATTTCTGCATTCAGTTCTCTTAAGGAAGAACATATGGTTTTCCAAAAAAGATGCTGATGCTGAGATTGTGGGACAACTGCAATAAATTAATTATGTTTGTTAAAATAGAAAATAAATACCAGATTCCCTGAGTATCTGAAGTATAATAATTCAGAGGGAATTTGGCAATAATTAATTGCCAGATAATTATCCTATTAAAAAGTAAATATTCTTCTGTTTTCTTGATAGCAGTAATTGTTTTTCTTAATCTTTTAAAAATAAAATAATAATTTTAGTGTAAGGCATAAGGAATGAGTCCAGTTTCACTTTATGTACATGGCTTGCCAGTTTTCCCCAAACCATTTATTAAACTGGGAATCCTATCCCCATTGCTTGTTTTTGTCAGGTTTGTCAAAATAAGATGGTTGTAGATGTGTGATGTTGCTTCTGAGGCCTCTGTTCTGTTCCATTGGTCTATATCTCTGTTTTGGTACATGAGTACCATACTGTTTTGATTACTATAGCCTTGTAGAATAGTTTGAAGTCAGGTAGTGTGACACCTCCAGCTTTGGTCTTGCATGAGATTGTCTTGGCTATGCTAGCTCTCTTTTGGTTACATATGAAGTTTAAAGTGTTTTCTTTTTCCTGTTCTGTGAAGAAGGTGATTGGTAGCTTGATGGGGTTTACATTGAATCTATAAATTACTTTGGGCAGTATGGCCCTTTTCATGATTCTTCCTAACCATGAGCATAACATGTTTTTCCATCTGCTTGTGTTCTCTCTTATTTCCCAGAGCAGTGGTTTGTAGTTCTCCTTGAAGAGATCCTTCATATCCTTTGTGAGCTGTATTCCTAGGTATTTTATTCTCTTTTTAGCAATTGTGATGGGAGTTTGTTCATGATTTGGCTCTCTGTTTGTCTGTTATTGGTGTGTAGGTGTGCTTGTAATTTCTGCACATTGATTCTGTATCCTGAGACTTTGCTGAAGTTGCTGATCAGTTTAAGGAGATTTTGGGCTGAGATGATAGGATCTTCTAAATTATGCAATCATGTCATCTGCAAATAGAGACAATTTGACTTCTTGTTTTCCTAATTGAATACGTTTTATTTCTTTTTCTTGCCTGATTGCTCTAGCTAGAATTTCCAATACTATATTGAATAGAAATGGTGAGAGAGGATATCCTTGTCTAGTGCCAGATGGATTTGAGATTTAAACAGAGGACCTAACACCATAAAAACCCTAGAAAAAAACCTATGCAAAACCATTCAGGATGTAGGTATAGGCAAGGCCTTCATGACTAAAACAACAAAAGCAATGGCAACAAAAGCCAAAATAGACAAATGGAATCTAATTAAACTTAAGAGCTTGTGCACAGCAAAAGAAACAATCATCATAGTGAACCAGCAACCAACAGAATGGAAAACTTTTTTGCAAGTTACCCATCTGTCAAAGGCCTAATATCTAGAATCTACAAAGAACTAAAGCAGATTTACAAGAAACCAACAAACAAACCCATTCAAAAGTGGGTAAAATACATGAACAGTCACTTTTCAAAAGAAGGCATTTATGAGGCCAACAAACATATGAAAAAATGGTCCTCATCACTGGTCATTAGAAAAATGCAAATCAAAACCACATTGAGATACCATCTCACGCCAGTTAGAATAACAACCATTAAAATAATCTGGAGACAACAGATGCTGGAGAGGATGTGGAGAAATAGAAACACTCTTGCACTGTTGTTGGAAGTGTAAGTTAGTTCAACCATTGTGGAAGACAGTGTGGTGATTCCTCAAGGATCTAGAAATACAAATTCCATTTGACCCAGCAATCGCATTCCTGGGTATATACCCAAAAGATTATAAATTGTTCTATTACAAAAATCATGCACAGGTATGTTTAAGGCATCACTGGTTACAACAACAAAGACCTGGAACAACCCAAAAGCCCATCAATGATACACTGGGCAAAGAAAATGTGCACCATGGAATCCTATTCAGTCATAAAAAGCAATTATTTGTGTCCTTTTTAGGAACATGGATGAATCTGAAAACCATCATTCTCAGCAAACTGACACAAGAACAGAAAACCAAACACTGCATGTTCTCACTCATAGGTGGGAGTTGAACAATGAGAACACATGAGTACAGGGAGGGGAACATCACACACTGGAATCTATTGGGGTGTCGGAGACTAGGGGAGGAGAGCACAGCATGAGGAGGTTGGGGAGGGTTAATATTGGTAGAAATGCCTGATGTAGGTGACCTGTGGATGGAGACAGCAAATCTCCGTGGCATGTGTGTACATATGCTACAATCCTGCAAGATCTGCACATGTACCCCAGAACTTAAAATACAATAAAAAATAATACAAATAAATAAAAAAGTTTCAGTTAAATTAGATGTTCAATTAAGAGATTAGCTGGACTACAAAATATCTTTTTATCAGACAATTAGTTCTTGGCAAATCAAATATTTCAATGGTGTGTTCATCAGGGGCAATTAAAATAATTCCTATTTGATGTGCAGAAGTGTTATTGTAATTGGGAAAGTTTTCCAAATGGCAGTTGAAACTGGACTGGTTGTGTTTGCAGAAGAAGTTAAATCATGCCCTTGAAAAACCATCTAGCTGAGTCTACTGAAGAGTCCTTGGGCTGGGGGATTTTAAGATGGAATTTTCCACTGGGCTTTAGGAAGTTCTGTTGGGAATAGAATAGAAGGGTCAACAGTAACAACACTAACAGCATTTATTATATTATAAATAGTTGGACTTTGAACAACATTGATTTGAACTGCATGGGTTTGCTTACAGGTGGGATTTTTTTTTGACTTGGCCACCACTGAGACAGTGGGACCAAGCCCTCCTCTTCTTTCTCCTCCTCAGTCTCCTCAATGTGAAGACAATGAGGTTGAAGACATTTATGATAATCTACTTCCACTTAATGAATAATAAATACATTTTCTCTTATTTAAAAAAAGAACAATAATTTATTTCTACAAATTTGAACAATCTACAAAAAGTTAAAATTGTCTAAATTTTGTACATAGAGTACTTTATTAGTCCCTTTACACACTGCTATAGAGAATTTCTGAGATTCAATAATTTATAAACAAAAGAGGCTTAATTGACTGCCAGTTCTGCATGGCTGAGGAGGCCTCAGGAAACTTCCAATTATGGCAGAAGGGGAACCAATACCTTCTTCACAAGGTGGAAGGAGAGAGATAAATGAAGGGGAGATGTCCAAACAATTATAAAACCATCAAATCTTGTGAGAACTCATTCACATCATGAGAACAGCATAGGAAAACTGCCCCCATGATCCAGTCATCTGCCTCCCTCACACATGTGAATTACAGTTGAAGATAACACAGTCAAATCATATCATTTTGCCCCTGCCCCCTCTCAAATCTTACATCTTTTCTTATTTCAAAACCAATCATGCCTTCCTAACAGTCCCCTAAAATCTTAACTCATTTCAGCATTAACTCAAATGTCCACAGCACACAATATCATCTGAGACAAGGCAACTCCCTTCTGCCTATAACCCTGTAAAGTCAAAAGCAAGTTAGTTACTTCCTAGATACCATGGGGATATAGGGATTTGGTAAATGCTCCCATTACAAGTGGGAGAATTTGACCAAAACAAAGGGGCTACTGGTACCATGTGAGTCCAAAATCCAGTAGGGCAATCATTAAATCTAAAGCTCCAAAATGATCTCCTTTGACTCCATGTCTCACATCTGGGATGTGCTGATGCAGGGGGTGGGCTCCCACAGCCTTGGGCACCTCCATCATGGGCTGACATTGAGTGCCTGCAGCTTTTCTAGGCACACAGTGAAACTCTTAGTGTATGTACCATTGTGGGGTCTGAAGTACAGCATCCCACTTCTCACAGTTTCACTAGGCAGTGCCCCAGTGGGGACTCTGTGAGGGGCCCCAACCCCACATACCCTTTCCACACTGTCCTAGCAGAGGTTCTCCATGAGGGCTCTTACCCTGCAGCAGATTTCTGTCTAGACATCCAGGCATTTCCATACATCCTCTGAAATCTAGGGAGAGGTTCCCAAACCTTAATTCTTGACTTCTGTGCACCTTCAGGCCCAACACCATGTGGAAGCCATCAAGGCTTGGGGCTTGCACCCAGTGAAGCAATGGTCTGAGCTATACCTTTGTCCCCTTTAGCTCCAGCTGTAGTTGAAGGAACTGGGATGCAGTACTCCAAGTCCCAATGATGCACACTGCAACAGGGTTCTAGGTCTAGCCCATAAAACCATTTTTTCCTCCTAGGTCTCCTGGCCTTTGATGGGAGATGCTGCCACCAAGATCTCTGACATGCCCTGCAGACATTTTTCACCATTTTCTTGGTGATTAACACTTGGCTCTGCATTACTTATACAAATTTCTACAGCTGGCTTGACTTTCTCACCAGAAGGTGGGTTTTCCTTTTCTACCACATCTCATGCTGCAAATTTCCCAAACTTTTATGCTTTGCTTCCCTTTTAAACATAAGTTCCAATTTCAGATCATACCTCTCAAGGTCAAAGTTCTACCAATCTCTGGAGTAGGGACAAAATGCTCCCAGTTTATTTGCTTAAGCATACCAAGAGTCACCTTTGCTTTAGTTCCCAAGAACTTTATCTCCATCTGGGACCACCTCAGCCTGGACTTCATTGTCTGCTTCACTATCAGCATTCTTGTCAAAACCATTCAACAAGTCTCTAAGAAGTTCCAAATTTTCCCACATCTTCCTGTCTTCTTCTGAGTCCTCCAAACTGTTCCAAACTCTGCCCATTACCCAGTTCCAAAGTCACTTCCACAGTTTTATTTCATCTTTGTAATAGTACCCCACTCTCCATGGTACCAATTTACTGTAGTAGTCCATTTTCACACTGCTATAAAAAACTTCCTGTGACTAGTTAATTTACATATATATATATATATATAAAGAGATTTGATTGACTCACAGTTCTACATAGCTGAGGAGGCCTCAAGAAACTTAAAATCGTGGTGGAAGGGGAAGCAGGCACCTTCTTCAAAATACAGTAGGAGAGAGAAGAATGAAGGAGGAACTGCCAAACACTTATAAAACCATCAGATCTCATGAGAACTCAATCAGTGTCATAAGAACAGTATGTGGGAAACTGCCCCCATGATCCTACCACCTCCTTTCTTAGACATGTGGGGATTACAATTTGAAATGAGATTTGAGTGGGGACACAGAGTGAAACCATATCAAGTACATAGATATGATGTAATTTGTTGTTCCAGAAGCTATCTTACAAAGACTGAGAAGCCACCAGGAATCCCTGTTCTCACATTTGTTTGGAATTTACCTCAATTGTTTTTATAAAGACCAAAAGTTCCTCTGAGGTGATTTCTATGTTTGACGCTGTCAAACCAACTCTCCAGGAGCTCTATAAATCATAGATTCTTATTACAGACATTTAATATGTGATAATCACACAAACTACTTACTTTCCCAAAACTTTATATGAAAACTTTATCTGGAAAAAGAATGCAACATAGATATTTTGTTAAATATTTAATTTTTCAAGGCATATGAAACATAACTGGATCTAATTTACTAGTTCTGATTGATGTTTTAAAGACTGACATATACGATAAACTATGTCAAGTTTTGGTGTTATGAAAAGTAAAATTTGGCCAGGCACTGTGGCTCACGCCTATAATCCCAGCACTTTCAGAGGCCGAGGCGGGTGGATCACGAGGTCAAGAGATCGAGACAATCCTGGTCAACAAGGTAAAACCCCGTCTCTACTAAAAATACAAAAATTATTTGGGCATGGTGGTGCACGTCTGGAGTCCCAGCTACTCAGGAAGCTGAGGCAGGAGAATTGCTTGAACCCAGGAGGCAGAGGTTGCAGTGAGCCGAGATCATGCCATTGCACTCCAGTCTGGGTGACAACAGCGAAACTCCATCTCAAAAAAAAAAAAAGAAAAAGAAAAAAAAGAAAAAGAAAATTAAAATTTATATTATTTATATGTATCAGGACTATATATATAATATACATAATATATCAGGATTATATATATTATATATATCAAGACTGTATATATATAAAATATAAATAGTCCTATGTTTACTATATATAATATATTGACAATTTTATATATAATATAAATGAGTATATATATGGTCCTGATTTAAAAGACAGAGTTTACACAAAATGGACTCATAAATACAATTTTGGTAAAAGAAAGAAGTAGTAGTATAGAGGACACTAAAGACTAAAGATCCAGTTTATTATATTACACACCCACACACAAACACACACACATACGCACACACACATTGTCTTATTCAACAGTACAATAATACAATAATGGATGGATTGAGCAATATTTTGTATTCCCAGGTTTATCTTGTAAACAGCATTAAAATTTCTACTCCTTCAGTTGCAGCAGGAGAAAATCCAGCACAAATCTTACTGAAGGTTCATATTTCAATTTTAAAGGCAGGAATTCAAGCTATAGTGTCTTACCTGAGAGTAAGTTATTTGTTCTGGGAATTAATTTTTTGCTAGTTTCAGATAGATAGTGGTACAAACCTTATAAGACAATTCTAAGAATCTCTCCTATCTCTTGCAAATGTCTTTCAAACATGGAAAAATGCGAGCACATCTTACATTGGACTGGAATGTTTTGCAATCCAGAAATTATTTTTCATTCTTTCTTATAATCACTTGAGCCTTTTTAGATGATTACTACAGATGTCAAGTTCCTCCTGACCCAGTGATTTCTTTTATATTCTCATTATAATTGAAAATTTAGATTTATAAACCCCAAAGGAAGAAAAGGTAATCTCTTTTGGGACACCAGTGTTCAGGAGCTTGTACTGGTTGGCTGAGATCATTTTCCATGACTAACATACAAATCACAGCTGGCCTCAAGTGTAGATTTATTTTACGATGAGCTTTCCTTGGTAGAAATTGTTAAAACTTATATCTTTTCAAATATTTTTAACTGTAATATAACTAAAATAGAGGATAGTAGAAAATAGTTTAAGTCATTTTCCTTCTAACAAAACCACAGAGGACAAAGCAATTCCTTTGTCACTTTGACTTTATTAAGAACCCTGCAAGTATGCTAGTAATGATAAAAATGGCACTTCTCATAGCCTGAGTTTTATTGAACAGTATTAGATGAATATATATTTTTGAACAAAATCTCTCAAAAGCACTCTTTCTTAGTGAGTACACATTACAAATTTTCAGTTGTGTTGAGGTATACAGTTATCAAACCAGAAGAACAATATAGGAGATTGCAATGGACTAGGAGAGATTTATAGAATGAGCTCACTTTAAGAGACATCAGGTTTATGAGTTTTCTTGAAAGATGGAGTGTCTTTTTTATTTACTCAGAGAGACAAAAACAATAGCTCCGTAATACTGGACCAATATTACCAATGGGAAAAGAGTAGCTGTAATAAAAATGCACTTTACTGCATGAAACAAAATGTTTATATGTTATGAAAAAAATGTCTTAGGAAGATAAATTAGAAGCCCCAAGGGACTCAGAAATAAAAACACTGGAAATCAAATATTACATGCTAAAGTCCTTTAATTAGTCTTTGTTCACTGAACGGTATCTTGCAGTAGCAGTTTTATTAAAACAGACTTTTAAAAATTGTGTTCTAAACATGAAATAAAAGAGTAAATACTGCGTTTGAATAGATCTCAATATGACACACCTCACTGACCAAGAACTAATTTAAGACCTTTTTTACTATTATGGAAAATCAAATGTATGCATTCTTAAGTAGCATTAAATAGCAACCCACAGAATTCAAGGTATCATTTCATAGATATTTTCAGAGCCTTATGCAAGTTAGTTCTGGCCCACAGGGAAGAAATGTACTGTTAACATTGCTAGAACTGTGAGTTAGTGAAGCAAATGCTTTATAGAAGCTTTTAAAACAATTCTAGTTCTAAGATTTATAATTTACTGGCCGTCTGAGGGCATACGCTCATTGATTTAGCCTCTTGAGGAATTAATTTCCTTTTCCACTAAAATAAATAGTCTAGTAGCAGCCATCTTACCTTGATGTATCTGGAAAAAGAAGAGTTGTGTGTAAATTGAAATAGTGCCCTGTTGACAAAAATATGTTGTATTTGTTTAAATATGTTTATAATTAAGTTTCACTTACTACTTTCTTGCCTAATATCTCATCCACAACACAAACCATGGCAATGCAAGAGTGTATTTATGATGCAAATTCATTTTATGAAGGAAAGCTCCAAGATAAGTTAGAAACATGGGAAATGAAGTAAAGACCTGTGACAATTATCCAGCTGATTCATATTAGAAAACAACTCTTTGAATTCCTTTAAAAAACATGAAATAAAAATTTTTTAAAAATTGGAATTAAATATCCATCACTTCCTGTTACCCATATGTTTTTGTTTATTGCTATAGATATAGAAATACAAACATACATACACACATGTGTATATTAGATGGAGAAAGATGGCTTTCAAAAATTATGGCAGAGTAGGTATTTGTCTCTCACATAAGCAACCAACCACTTTGTCCTCCAATCTTCTAAACTTCTCTTGATTTTAACCCCTAACATACCTCATTTTCCAAATCTATTCCAGTTCTCTGATTTCTGGTCTGAGAAATCTCCTACATGAACTGCTGCAATAAATTTCTAACTTGATATCTAGACTCTGGGTCTTGCTCTCTTCTTAGGGAGTCCTCAGAATTTCAGTTAAGCATGACCATTTAAAAAGTTCTCTCACCACAATAAATAAAAGCATAGCAGTTTATATTTAATAAACCTATACTTTTAATTTCACTATATGTTTTCAAATTATTTTCCCAAGTGAGTATTAACAAATGTCAGTCCTTAAATGTTTTTGTGATCCACATACTCCCCTATTTAGGTATTGCAAACTTTCTAATATTTACAAAATTAATGAATGTAAAATGGTATCTTTTTATGATTTTAATACAGGGTGTCTGAGGAGAAGTAAAACTGTTAATATAAATACATATGTACAAACACACACACACACACACACACACACACACACACACACATATATATATATATATATAAATCAAATCTAAGACTTTTTATAAAATGCATCTATTTAACAAGAATTTCAATTAAGAACACTGAGGAAAGTGTATAAAGATGCTAATTCAGGTTTTTTAAAATGTAAGATTTTCTAACCACAGGTACAGCATCCTTGATTTGTATCCTGTGTGTCAGTCACATGAATTGTTCCTTAAACACACATGCTTGCTTATATTCATGTTCATTATAAGCATGACCTTTTGTGTCCAGTGAATTTCAACTCAGCATTCAAGGCCACCTTCCTGTTAACATCCCCTTTTGCATCTTTTGAGTTCTCACTCACTCTCTCTCCTTGAAGCAAATTTTATAGTTCTGTATCTGATGTTGAACAGCATCTTATTTATCATTCTATCACACTGACCTCTGGGGAGATACACACTATTTCCATTTCTAATGTGTGTGTGTGTGTGTGTGTGTGTGTGTGTGTGTGTGTGTGTGTGTGTGTGTGTGTTTTAAATCAGGCACTATGTGCTATCTATTTATATCTGTATTCTTAATCCTTAGCATAGTGCCAAACATAGCAGATGCTCAATACATTTGAATTGGATTCATTTTGGAATCGATCTTTCTTAATGGATCAACATGTGATTACTCAAAACAGGCTATGGGTAAACCCATAAAATATACTTAGTTCTTGGTAGTTACAGGTCTACTTTTTAATATGTAAAGGTTACAGCATTTGCGCCTGTAGTCCCAGCACTTTGGGAGGCCAAGGTGGGTGGATCACGAGGTTAGGAATTCGAGATGATCCTAGTCAACATGGTGAAACCCCATCTCTACTGAAAATACAAAAAACTTAGCTGGGCGTGGTGGCACATGCCTGTAATCCCAGCTACTTGGGAGGCTGAGATAGGAGAATGCTTGAACCAAGGAGGCGGAGGTTGCGGTGAGTGGAGATCGCGCCGTTGCACTCCAATCTGAGTAACAGAGCAAGATACTGTCTCAAAAAAAGAAAAAAAAAGTCATTGTGGCACTACTTGCATAGTTAAATTTTTAATTGCTGTTATAATGTTTATAGTGGAATAAGCCAAAGAGGAATTTTATTAATTTTAATTTTTAGCATACAGTAATAATTTAGTGTGTGTATTTTGATTGTACAACATGATTTTTGTTTGTTTTGTTGCAGAGATGAGTTCTTGCTCTGTCATCCAGATTGGAGTATAGTGGCTCCATCACAGCTCACTGAAGTCTGGAGCTCCTGGGCTCCAGATGCTCTGGACTCAGCTTCCTGAACATGGGACTATAGGCATCTACCACTACACCCTGCTAATTTTTCTGAATTTTTTTTTTTTTTTTTTGTAGAGACAAGGTCTCCCCATCTTGCATAGTGAAGTGATTCCTACAGTCAAGCAAATTAACATATCCTTCGTCTCACATAGTTACCTTTTTTATTTGAGTGTGATAAAGAATACTTAAGATTTACTCTCTTAACAGATTTCCAGTATAATATTTTATTATATGATTAACAGTATTCAATATTAATAGTAGTTATTAATATAATATAATATTATTAACTACTGTCCTCATCTTGTACATTAGACCTCTGAATTTATTTATCCACAGAGTACATTTAAAACACATATTAGGCTGGGCGTGGTGGCTCACGCCTATAATCCCAGCACTTTCAGAGGCCGAGGCGGGTGGATCACAAGGTCAAGAGATCGAGACCATCCTGGTCAACGAGGTGAAACCCCATCTCTACTAAAAATACAAAAATTAGCTGGGCATGGTGGTGCGCGCCTGTAGTCCCAGCTACTCGGGAGGCTGAGGGAGGAGAATTGCTTGAACCCAGGAAACAGAGGTGGCAGTGAGCCTAGATCATGCCATTGCACTCCTGTCTGGGTAACAACAGTGAAACTCCGTCTCAAAAAAACAAAAAACAAAAAACAAAAAACAAACAAACAAACAAAAACAACAACAACAAAAACGCATATCAAAAAGTGCCAAGTAACTTAAGACTATCAAGTATACTTTATTAAAACATATTGGCTACTTAAATTCATTTAAATAGTATTAACATACACAGAGCATGCTAATATAAATCTACATCTATGTCTCTTCTAGAGAGAAATATGATTTATATTTCATCAAATCTAAGACACAATCAATTCTAGGATGGTTCATTATTGATATAGCACTAAGTAAGAAAAAAACCTGATGCAATGCTATCACCTGTAATTTATCATATCATACGTTATAATGTTATTCAATAAGTTAAACTTATTTAAATGCATATTTTATATTATCCAAACAAAACATCAAAACAAAAACATATAAGCAAAATAAATAGGATATTTCTCAAGCTAGTTTACATTTAGAGTCAGGTGCTTCTGAAACACTACTACTTAGAGTCATTGATGTTAATTTTTTTCCACACAAGGCAGTTCCACAAGAACATTGGTGTTTCAACACTTTATGGAGTCTGTAAAAACCTAGTAGCCATTGAATTGCCTTCTCAAGCTCATTAGCACTTATATAGAGCAGGACAACTTTTCATCCTTGTTTCAGAAATATTTTTGAAACAGATTTCTGTATCACCACTTACATCTCTTCCTCCTCAGACTCTTTTCCTCCCTGAACTTAATGCTTTGCTCTTGTCTTAAAGATTTTGCTCAAAGTTGTTGATATTCATTCTGGAGTCTTTGAAAAGTTGTGCAATCATGATATCTACTTCATAACTGTCACCTAGACAAAAAGTACTGGAAAATGCCACTGACTATAAAATGCATCACAGCTTAAAATATGATCTTAAAATATGCAAAATTGTGTGATATACAATTAGAGGAATCTAACATATTTACTGACAGTAACTGTAGGATTTTACTTTTTATGTTGGATTAGGTATTAATATCTTTTATGATGTTCTCATGTTTTGATTTTTAAACAACGAAAAGGCCTTAAGCATATATATAAATCTCACTTTTTATAACAACAGTATTTTTGTTGTCTTTTTTATGAATTAAGTACAACAATATTTTTTCCTCAAACTGTCATTTAGATCAGTAATTAAAGCAGAAAGATCAAACAGTTTCAAAACTATAAATTAGTTCTTTCTTTAAAAAGGAAAAATAGATTTTATTTAGCCGAGACAAGTTGTACCATTGGTCAAAACATATATTTTTAAGGAAGTACCTCACTATCGAGAGAAGATCTATCTCCATTGGAGTGACTTCACCAGGAGGACATTCCTAAAACAGTCAAAATCAAAGTAATCAGAGTAAAATACAATGAGTTTCCTAAAATAAGTCGTGTATTTAGTTATTTGAGCATATCTCTATATAACATTCAGGGATCCTGCAGACAATATACTGACAGTGAGAACTGATAAGTACTTCTACAATGCCACTAGAGTTGTCATGATTACAAATGTCTGTTTTTTTTTTTTTTTTTTTTTAACTTGGAACATTTTGCAGTTCTTTAATTATTAAAACTATGTTAGCTCGCCTGACTTAATAAGTCTTAATCAGAGTAGCTTCTTTTTTTTTAATTTTTTAAATTTTTATTGCATTATAGGTTTTGGGGTACATGTGCAGAATGTGCAAGATAGTTGCATAGGTACACACATGGCAGTGTGTTTTGCTGCCTTCCTCCCCTTCACCCATACTTGGCATTTCTCCCCAGGCTATCCCTCACCAGCACCCCCCGCTGTCCCTCCCCCATTCCCCCCAATAGACCCCAGTGTGTAGTAGACCCCCTCCCCGTAAGGAACATTTTGCTAGCCAAGGGAGATAACACTTAGAACCTTGCAGATGGTGTTAATTTCTTGTACTCTTGCACTTCTCTGCATAGCAGTCTTAGCTTCTGGGTTCATCAAACTTACTACATCATTTTTAAAGGTTAACTGGGAATGATTCTCAAGTGTGCAACATATACAATGTCTTTTAGTTTTTAGAAAGGTGAAATTAATATAGATTTTGAGCCCATTTTTGTTGAAACAGTGTTTAGGGGAGTAAGGATGGAATGGTGTGCTAGTCCACGTCATCCATTCACAGAAATAAGATGTTAAGTTGCTTCATTTGCATTTCCTGACTTCTTCCAATCTCTTTTCTTCCAGCTTATCCAAAATATCTATGGGGTATGATTATTCTTGTGTGGCTTCTATGTCAAGCTATAGGATTGAAATCTATCATAAGCATAGACCAACAATGTAAAGCTGACTTTTGCTGGAAATCGGAGGTAGGAAGTGGGTTGCTGCTTTACAAGAATTTTGTTCAATAACTAAAATAAGGAAATCTCCTTATGCAACTTACCAGTCTTACCATTTGCATTTCCTTTCCATTTCTTCTGATACTAAATATCTATTATAGGCTGGGCGCAGTGGCTCACGCCTATAATCCCCGCACTTTGGGAGGCCAAGACGGGTGGATCACGAGGTCAAGAGATTGAGACCATCCTGGTCAACATGGTGAAATCCCGTCCCTACTAAAAATACAAAAAATTAGCTGGGCATGGTGGCACGTGCCTGTAATCCCAGCTACTCATGAGGCTGAGGCAGGAGAATTGCCTGAACCCAGGAAGTGGAGGTTGCAGTGAGCCAAGATCGCACCATTGCACTCCAGCCTGGGTAACAAGAGCGAAACTCTGTCTTAAAAAAAAAAAAAAAACAACCTATTATAATTTCCTTAAAGATAACAGGAACATTTATTGTTTCTTCTTTCCCCCTTTCTTATTTTTCCTCCTGTCTTATTTATTCTTTTTTGTCTGCTTCCCTCTGACCTTTCCTCCTCTTCTTTCTTTCATTTTCTGAATGAACTTATTTTTTTCTGAAGACAATATACAGCTTATTGGCTCCTTGAATAGTGGTTAGAAAACAGAATATTTTAAGAACAATTAACTCTGGTGAATATCATCTAAATGCTAGTCTGCCACACCTACTGTAGCACATAACAGAACTAGAGCCTGAATAAGAGGATTTGAGAACAAATCATAAAACAATGAAACAAATACATAAAGCTAATATTTTCATTTTTATTCTAGATTCTAAGAAAAGATCTTACATCTAGAGATCTAGAAAAGATGTGTTTGAGAATACAAAAGATAAAAAACAAATAGAAGAGAAAAAGATTGAAAGCTAAGAACAGGTAAAGCTCACTGCGTACGGGGAGTTGAAACTGTGTTAAGTAGAAGATGGAAGCTTGCAGCTGAAGAATGCACCCTGGCCATACTTTCCCCCGTGACTACAGACCTGAAGGTGAGCCTAACCCGTAAATCCCTGTGTATCCTTACCAAAGTGTATTCTCCAAGTGGCGTGAATACTGTAACTAGTAAAACTATTTTGTTTTGCTATGTGGAGGGTGGAATTTGAAAAGTTCATCCCTTTCAATCTGATTGCTCTTTGTGGACTCTGCTTCCTTTGCATGCACCAAGAATATGTTACATCAATGTCTACTTTCAAATAAATTAACTGTGCTCAAGTTCATCTGAAAGAGAGAAACCAAAAGATAGGCATTGTGGCATTTAGGGAAACACAATACAAATATTCAGATGATTATGCCTCCTTCAATATTATGGCAAAATGCATACATTTAATCAGTTTAGCTATTCGTTAAACATTTAATACCTACTGTGTGCCCACTATGTTACCAGTGTTAAATCCTGAAAACTTGCTTCTAAAGTCAAAAAGACCTGAGTCAAAATCTGAAAGGATATCCAAATACATATGTGATTCTCCATCTGTGAAATGATAATAAAACCTATGTCATAGAGTTACTTTGAAGATTAAATATGATAATGTATGCAATGCTTAGCAGAGTGACTGGTTTATAAGGGACTCCACATTTACTGGGTTCAATTTTTCTTATCTCAGATGGAAGAGACTCATTCATTGTTTAGGGTATAGGAATATTCAGAGAGATTAGAAAAAACTTCATAAAATAAATTACATTAAAACCAAACACCACATGTTCTCATCAAGTGGGAGGTAAATCATGAGAACTTATGAATACAAAAAAGAAAACAACAGACATTGGAGTCTACTTGAGGGTGGAGGGTTAGAGGAGGGAGAGAGGCAGGAAAGATAACTACAGTACTGGGCTTAATTCCTGGGTGACAATATAAATCTGTACAACAAACCCCTGTACACAAGTTTACGTATGTAACAAACCTTCCCATGTACCCCTACCCTAAAGTAAAAGTATAGGAGTATTTATTCAAGCTGAGTCTCTGTTTTTCTTCAGATTTTTAAAATTAATTTTCTATCTTATTTTTATAAAAGAGCTTTTTGATTATTAGAAATAATATATGTCCAGTGTAAAAAACTGTCTTATGGCAAAGTTGTAATATTAAGAGCTAATATCCATAGAAGGTAATGTCCTAATCCTGTGAGTTAAGTTTTATTATTGTGTAAGTATTCTAACTTAAGAAATGATAAAACTAAAGCACATAATGGTTACATAAATAGTCTGTGACACAGAGGTGCCAAGGTAAGAAAGTAAAACTTAGGCAAAATCCTACTACAGGAAAATAACCATTGACATTTGTGGGCTAATCCTATGTTTAGATTAAAATATAGTGGTATGCATAATAAATTATATATAATATCCACTACTTATAAATAAAGTGCTCTCTTATACATTTTTTTCTGTCAGAGATATTTCCAGAAGTACCTTTAATTTAAATATAATTCAAGAAAACAATCTCATTTTTGATGGCTGTATGATATTATATGTATCACCCATTTAGTTGAACAAATTCCTAATGACAGAACTGCAAAATTTTTCCCAAATATTCACTTCAGTAGAAAACACTGAAATTAAATTCTCCACCATTTCTGAAGGAAATAGATTTGCTGGAGCAAGAATTTTAACTTATTGATACACATTGCTAAATACCCTCTAGAGCACTGGAACTGACTTACAAAAGCTTTTAAAAATAGCCATTCCCTGTATCTTGGTGAAATCTCTGTAATATAATTGTTTGGCCTATTCCCATTAACTTAAAAAGAAAACTTCATCCTAACTCTGGACAATTATTCTTTATTTTTTAAGGATAATTCTGGATGTATTTTGCAGGTGGACTATGGAATTTTTTTTTTACCACATACAAAAATACACTCTTTTAAGTTTTTTTTTTTTTTTTTAGCATTGAATTAGTATTTAAGGAGAAATACATATTTAAAATAGCGAGTCTTATCCAATAACACATGTAGGTTTTTCAAATTTATTCATCATTCTTTTAAATCTTTTAACAGAGTTTTATCTTTCTGAAGTACAAATCTTACACATTTCTTGTAAGCTTTATCACTAGGTACACTAAAACCAGGCTAGGATGGAGGGTAGGTTTGGAAAGTGATGAAGAGAATATTCTAAACTGAAGAAACGCATATGTAGATCATGTGCAAATTATTAGGAAAATATTATTGTGGGATATTATAAAAGTTTCATATTGCTAAGCATGACTGTTGGACTGGGAAGCTAAAGAGAACACTTTTTTTCTTGTGTCTATGTTTTAAGAAAACTGTATTGTTTTTCTTTTTTACTTTGTCCATCAAAGTTATCTAAACTGGTGTTGCTAGGGTAGTTGCAGCCTAGTGTATTTAAAAAGCCAATTCCACTTTTGGTGTTTGCTAATGGATGGTTTCAGTCCTCATTCTTCTTCCCAACCTGCACATCAGAGTGACTAGGAAGGCCCTCTCACCTTTTGCCTCTGTAGGAAGGTGAGAATATTAAGCAGAACAGCTTCTAGCCTAGGGGCAGAACATTGCTACCCTGGCTCCACCCCTGACCACAACAAAAGCCATAACAAACTCCCACCCTTTGCAGACCTTCTCACCAGAGCCCTGCTTGAGACCTTCACTCCTTCCTTTTCTGGGACTTTCAGGCTTGTTATAAGTATTAAATACACTTTATTCAGAGTCATATATGAGTGTCTTAATGACATCTATCTCAACACCCAAATAAATTCCCGGTTGGGCAATCTTCTGCCTCCAGCTAGCCTGATCAGACAGTTACTTGTAGCTTACAATAAGCAATTGTTTTCCTTCCCACCTTTCACATAATGAAGTTCTGGCCAATAGTGTAGGTCAATATAATGCATTGTACTTCCAGACCTGGCTCAATCTTTACAGCTTGATGTTAGTGAGCATTTTATTTTCCTTTTTATGAGATGGAATTTTGCTCTGGTTGCCTAGGCTTGAGTGCTATAGCACAGTCTCTGCTCACTAAAATCTCCACCTCCCAGGTTCAAGAGATCCTTCTGCCTCAGTCTCCCAGTAGCTGGGATTACAGGTGCCCACCACCATGCCCAACTAATTTTTATATTTTAATAGAGATGGGATTTCACCGTGTTGGCCAGGCTGGTCTTGAACCCCTGGCCTCAGGTGATCTGCCTGCCTCGGCCTACCAAAGTGCTGGGATTACAGGTGTGAGCCACCTCACCAAGCCTTAGGAAGCATTTTCCTCTCAATTCTTACTGGAGAGATGTTGATAGCACACAGTGTTAAGGATGTGTAGATGACGGAAGAGCTCCTGTTATGCTGGGTCTCCAAAATTGGTGATTGAGTCCAGCCTACTTCTGTCTCTGCTACCAGTTGTGAGACTTTATGAGATTTTGGAGTTGATTTGTCACAGCAGCTAGCATTATATTAACTAGTATGGTATTAATGATGTGTAGTTAAATAAATTATAGCAAATGTTATTTAGGACAAATATTTTGCCTATTTAGATTACTGGAAACTTTCCAACATTATTTTAACAATAGAACCTGTGAGCCCCAACTCAACAATATGGACTCTTAAATAAGTAATATCAAAATAGATCAAAGCATTTTAACTATATTAAATAATGCTTTTATAATAAACTCATTCATGGATGATACTGAAATTTACCTTTACTTAAATTATTCATCTGTAAAATAATTACACACAAATCCCTCACTTAATTTTGCATATTTAATCTTGTCCTCAGAGTCTCAAGTATTATAAGAATGCAATGGCAAACCATACTCATGATGATTATTTTCCTCTGGGCGTTGTGTTGATGGAAAGAAATAGAAAGACTAATAGTTGGCTGGGCATGGTGGCTCAGGCCTGTAATTTCAGCACTTTGGGAGGCCCAGGTGGGAGGATCACCTGAGGTCAAGAGTTAAAGACCAGCTTGGCCACCATGGTGATACACCATCTCTATTAAAAACACAAAAATTAGCTGGGTATGGTGGTATACATCTGTAATCCCAGCTCCTTGGGAGGCTGAGGCATGAGAATCTCTTGAACCCGGGAGGCAGAGGTTGCAGTGAGCCAAGGTGCAAGGTTGGAAGGTTGTGCCAGTGCACTCCAGCCTGGGTAACAAAGTGAGACTCTGTCTGAAAAACCCAAATGAAAAACAAAACAAAAGAAAAAAGACTGACAGTTTAAAAGGAAGATTGAAACCAATCTTTCAGGAAGCAAACATCTCAGTAACCCGCTGATCCATTAGGACTAATTATTTTCTATTATTATTAACAGATTTACCACTCACAAAATATTCTTTATGAAAACACAGTACATATAATAGAAAGAGAAATAATCAGGAGAGAATATTCTGTTTTTTTATAAGCTGTGTCACTGAGTTTAAGGATAAACAGCTAAGATAATTAATTCTGGCTGAATGTATGCTTTAACAGAAAAAAAATACTTTTTGGTTTTTTATTTAAAAATATATTTTGGTGGGTTCAGTGGGAGCTAAGCTCAAGTAACACAAAAGTATACTCAGATTTCTGTTTATTGTTATGTGACTTTGGTATTATTTCCTAAAATGTGAGATAATAAGTTGTAAAAAGTTTACAGTAAGCATTAGCTTATTCTATTACTAATTTTAATAAAACATCATTAAATTAAAAAAAGTAAATGTAAGTTAGCTGGATACAGTGGTTCATGCCTATAATTCCAGTACTGTGGGAGGCTGAGGTGAGAGAATTGCTTGAGGCCAGGAATCAAGACCTGCCAGGGCAGCATAGTGAAACCCCATTTTAAGAAAGAAAGGAACTAAGAAAGAAGAAAGAAAGGAAGGAAGGAAGGAAGGAAGGAAGGAAGGAAGGAAGGAAGGAAGGAAGGAAGAAAGAAAGAAAGAAAGAAAGAAAGAAAGAAAGAAAGAAAGAAAGAAAGAAAGAAAGAAAGAAAGAAAGAAAGAAAGAAAAGAAAGAGAGAGAGAGAGAGAAAGAAAGAAAGAAAGAAAGAAAGAAAGAAAGAAAGAAAGAAAGAAAGAAAGAAAGAAAGAAGAAAGAGAAAGAAAAGAAAGAAAGAAAATTAGCTGAGTGTGTGGTGTGTACCTGTGTAGGTTGAGAAGGGATGATCTCTTGATCCCAGGAGGTTGATCACACCATTGCACTTTTTCCTGGGCAACAGGACGAGACTCAGTATCTCAAAACAAACAACAAGAAACACCCCAAAAAATTTAATTCAAGGGAGAAAAGTATAGTTGTGAGGTTTGAATGAGCCTCAAAGTGCCAAAGGGTTTGGGTTTAACCTGCCAAAAACCTCCTCTTTTATTTTCAAAATTACACACTTTACCCTTATGATCCTCCTTTTTCTGTAAAACCTCTTACATTTTTAAAAATCTATTATATGATGACTTAAACAATATTTAGTAACAAAAATATATGAAAATATCTGGGAAAAAATTACCGGTTTTCTAGCGTTAGCTTTCATCTCTCACCCTCTTTCCTATTTCCTAACTATTCTAAAGGAAAAAAT
This sequence comes from Saguinus oedipus, assembly GCA_031835075.1. NCBI lineage: Eukaryota > Metazoa > Chordata > Mammalia > Primates > Cebidae > Saguinus > Saguinus oedipus. Next base: position 44,234,744 of record CM063169.1, read on the forward strand.
ACAGTACTGTCTTTTTAAATGACCATTGCAACGATAATAGTATTCACTGTGATGTTTAATTTTAAGGAAACATGTAAAAGGAACCTACATGCCAAAATAAAGGTAAGCACTTATGAGTTTTGAAACTGTAGGTAGTATTGTATGTGACTGCATAAGGTCTGAGCATTCTGTTAGCATATCTTTTGTACTAAGAAACTCCAGTGTACAATGCCAGCTCTTGATTATCAGTTCTGGGCTAAACATTATTTTGGATACTTACATTTTTAAACAGTGCTAAAGTCAAAAAACTAGATGGATTACTCAAAGCAAGGCATTTTCTAATTATTTTCCAAAAATTCTTGATGTGAAAACAGACTTCTATGGGAATATCACAAGGCTTGTTTAAAATTTTAAAATATGGGAATATATCTAAATCAAGAAAAAATATAATAAATATATTCTGACACATCCTCATTCCATCCTATTTTATAAGTTAAAAGACTTAGCTTATTTTTTTCAAGGATAGCATAAATATGCATAAAAATGCAAAAGACCTTGATATTTCGGATTTTGACCTTTTTGAATATGTCTTATGAATTTATTTCCACATATTGCCATTTTCATTCACTTTCTTGTATCTTAAGTACACATATTTACTGACCATTTAAATTATTTACCAACACTTATCCATGAAAGGGTATTTACATTTTCATCTTTGTCTATAACTGACTTGTAACTCTTCTCATTCTAGAATATATTATTCCCTGACCATGCTTTCTTCTGAATCACATTGAAAACCAATTTCTTTTTTCTTTTTTAATTTTTATTGCATTTTAGGTTTTGGGGTACATGTGCAGAACGTGCAAGATAGTTGCATAGGTACACACATGGCAGTGTGTTTTGCTGCCTTCCTCCCCTTCACCCACATTTGGCATTTCTCCCTAGGCTATCCCTCCACAGCTCCCCCCTCCCACTGTCCCTCCCATATACCCCCCAATAGACCCCAGTGTGTAGTACCCCCTTCCCTGTGTCCAGGTGTTCTCATTTTTCTCAACCGCCTCTGAGTGAGAATATGTGGTATTTCGTTTTCTGTTCTTGTGTCAGTTTGCTGAGAACGATGTTCTCCAGATTCATCCATGTCCTTACAAAGGACACAAACTCATCATTTTTGATTGCTGCATAATATTCCATGGTGTATATGTGCCACATTTTCCCAGTTCAGTCTATCATTGATGGGCATTTTGGTTGGTTCCAGGTCTTTGCTATTGTACACAGTGCTGCAATGAACATTCGTGTGCATGTGTCCTTGTAGTAGAACGATTTATAGTCCCTTGGATATATACCCAGTAATGGATTGATGGGTCAAATGGAATTTCTATTTCTACATCGTTGAGGAATCGCCACACTGTCTTCCACAATGGTTGAACTAATTTACACTCCCACCAAGAGTGTAAGAGTGTTCCTCTATCTCTGCATCCTCTCCAGCATCTGTTGTCTCCAGATTTTTTAATGATCGCCATTCTAACTGGCGTGAGATGGTATCTCAATGTGGTTTTGATTTGCATCTCTCTAATGACCAGTGATGATGAGCATTTTTTCATGTGTTTCTTGGCCTCATGTATGTCTTCTTTTGTAAAGTGTCTGTTCATATCCTTTGCCCATTTTTGAATGGGCTTGTTTGTTTTTTTTTCCTGTAAATCTGTTTGAGTTCTTTGTAAATTCTGGATATCAGCCCTTTGTCAGATGCGTAAACTGCAAAGATTTTTTCCCATTCTGTTGGTTGCCAATTCACTCTAATGACTGTTTCCTTTGCCGTGCAGAAGCTGTGAAGTTTGATTAGGTCCCATTTGTCTATTTTGGTTTTGTTACCAATGGTTTTGGTGTTTTGGTCATGAAGTCCTTGCCTACTCCTATGTCCTGAATGGTTTTGCCTAGATTTTCTTCTAGGGTTTTTATGGTCCCAGGTCTTATGTTTAAGTCTTTAATCCATCTGGAGTTAATTTTAGTGTAAGGTGTCAGGAAGGGGTCCAGTTTCTGCTTTCTGCACACGGCTAGCCAGTTTTCCCAACATCATTTATTAAACAGGGAATCCTTTCCCCATTGCTTGCTTTTGTCTGGTTTATCAAAGATTATGTGGTCGTAGATATGTTGTGTTGCCTCCGATGCCTCTGTTCTGTTCCATTGGTCTATATCTCTGTTTTGATACCAATACCATGCTGTTTTGATTGCTATAGCCTTGTAGTATAGTTTGAAGTCTGGTAGTGTGATGACTCCTGCTGTGTTCTTTTTGCTTAGAATTGACTTGGCTATGCAGGCTCTCTTTGGTTCCATATGAAGTTCATGGTGGTTTTTTCCAGTTCTGTGAAGAAATTCAGTGGTAGCTTGATGGGGATAGCATTGATTGTGTAAATTACTTTGGGCAGTATAGGCATTTTCATGATATTGATTCTTCCTAATCATGAACATGGAATGTTTCTGCATCTGTTTGTGTTCTCTCTTATTTCGTTGAGCAGTGGTTTGTAGTTTTCCTTGAAAAGGTCCCTTTCGTTCCTTGTAAGTTGTTTTCCTAGGTATTTTATTCTCTTTGCAGCAATTGTGAATGGCAGTTCATTCTTGATTTGGTTCTCTTTAAGTCTGTTATTGGTGTATAGGAATACTTGTAATTTTTGCACATTGATTTTATATCCTGAGACTTTGCTGAAGTTGCTTATCATTTTCAGGAGTTTTTGGGCTGAGGTAATGGGGTCTTCTAGGTATACTATCATGTTGTCTGCAAGTAGAGACAATTTGGCTTCCACCTTTTCTATTTGAATACTCTTTATTTCTTTTTGTTGCCTGATTGCTCTGGCTAGAACTTCCAGTACTATGTTGAATAGGAGTGGTGAGAGAGGGCATCCTTGTCTAGTGCCGGATTTCAAAGGGAATGCTTCCAGGTTTTGCCCATTGAGTATGATATTGGCTGTTGGTTTGTCATAGATAGCTTTTATTACTTTGAGATATGTTCCATCAATACCAAGTTTATTGAGGGTTTTTAGCAAAAAGGCCTGTTGAATTTTGTCAAATGCCTTCTCTGCGTCAATTGAGATAATCATGTGGTTTTTTTTTTTTGCTTCTTTTTATGTGGTGAATTACGTTTATAGACTTGTGTATGTTGAACCAGCCATGCATCCCTGGGAGGAATCCTACCTGATCATGATGGATAAGTTTTTTAATGTGCTGTTGCAATCGGTTTGCCAGTATTTTATTGAAGATTTTTGCATCTATATTCATCATGGATTTTGGCCTGAAGTTTTCTTTTCTTGTTGAATCTCTGCTGGGTTTTGGTATCAGGATAATGTTGGTCTCATTAAATGATTTGGGAAGGGTTCCCTCCTTTTGAATTATTTGGAATAGTTCCAGAAGGAATGGTACCAGTTCCTCTTTGTGTGTCTTGTAGAATTCGGCTGTGAACCCATCTGGACCTGGGCTTTTTTGTGTGTGGTAGGCTCTTAATTGCTGCCTCAACTTCAGACTTTGTTATTGGTCTATTCATAGTTTTGGCTTCCTCCTGGTTTAGGATTGGGAGGACACAGGTGTCAAGGAATTTATCCATTTCTTCCTTGTTTACTAGTTTATGTGCATACAGTTGTTTGTAGTATTCTCTGATGATGGTTTGAATTTCTGTGGAATCTGTGGTGATTTCCCCTTTATTGTTTTTTATTGCATCTGTTTGGTTGTTCTCTCCTTTATTTTATATCAGTCTGGCTAGTGGTGTGTCTATTTTGTTGATCTTTTAGAAAAACCAGCTCTTGGACTTATTGATTTTTTGAAGGGTTTTTCATGTCTCTATCTCCTTCAGTTCTGCTCTGATCTTAGTTATTTCTTGTCTTCTGCTAGGTTTTGAGTTTTTTTGACCTTGTTCCTCTCACTTTTTCAATTTTGACAATATGGTTTCAATTTTGGATCTCTCCACTCTTCTAATGTGGGCACATATTGCTATATATTTTCCTCTACAGACTGCTATAAATGTGTCCCAGAGATTCTGATATGTTGTGTCTTCATTCTCATAGGTTTTGAAGAACTTCATTTCTGCTGTCATTTCATTGTTTATCCAGTCAACATTCAAGAGCCAGTTGTTCAGTTTCCATGAAGCTGTGCAGTTCTGAGTTCGTTTCTGAATTCTGAGTTCTAACTTGATTGCACTATGGTCTGAGAGACTGTTTGTTATGATTTCAGTTTTTTTGTATTTGCTGAGGAGTGCTTTACTTCCAATTATGTGGTCAATTTTAGAGTAGGTGTGATGTGGTGCTGAGAAGAATGTATATTCTGTGGATTTGGGTGGAGAGTTCTGTAAATGTCTATCAGGTTTTTTTGTTCCAGGTCTGAGTTCAAGCCCTGGATATTCTTGTTAAATTTCTGTCTGGTTGATCTGTCTGCTATTGACAGTGGAGTGTTAAAGTCTCCCACTATTATTGTGTGAGAATCTAAGTCTCTTGTAAGTCATTAAGGACTCGCCTTATATATCTGGGTACTCCTGTATTGGGTCCATATATATTTAGGATCATTACCTCTTCTTGTTGTATCAATCCTTTTACCATTATGTAATGTCCTTCCTTGTCTCTTTTGATCTTTGTTGCTTTAAAGCCTATTTTATCAGAGACGAGGATTGCAACTCCTGCTTTTTTTGGCTCTCCATTTGCTTGGTAAATCTTCCTCCATCCCTTTATTTTGAGCCTTTGTGTATCCTTGCATGTGAGGTGGGTTTCCTGGATACAGCACACTGATGGGTTTTGGTTTTTTATCCAATTTGCCAGTCTGTGTCTTTTGATTGGTGCATTTATCCAATTTACATTTAGGGTTAATATTGTTATGTGTGAATTTGATACTGCCATTTTGATGCTAGCTGGCTCTTTTGCCCATTGGTTGATGCAGATTCTTTATTTTGTTGATGCTTTTTAGCATTTGGTATGTTTTTAGAATAGCTGGTATTGGTTCTTTCTTTCTTTTTCTTTTTCTTTTTTTTTTTTTAATTTTTATTGCATTATAGGTTTTGGGGTACATGTGCAGAACGTGCAAGATAGTTGCATAGGTACACACATGGCAGTGTGTTTTGCTGCTTTCCTCCCCTTCACCCACACTTGGCATTCATCCCCAGGCTATCCCTCCACAGCTCCCCCCACTGTCCCTCCCCCATTCCCCCCAGTAGACCCCAGTATATAGTAGACCGCCTCTCTGTGTCCATGTGTTCTCATTTTTCTCACCCGCCTATGAGTGAGTATATGCGGTATTTCTTTTTCTGTTCTTGTGTAGTGCCTCTTTCAGGAGCTCTTGTAAAGCCGGCCTGGTGGTGACAAATCCCTGAATACTTGCTTGTTGGGAAAAGATTTTATTCTTCATTTACTTATGAAGCTCAGTTTGGCTGGATATGAAATTCTGGGTTGAAAATTCTTTTCTTTAAGGATATTGAATATTGGCCCCCACTCTCTTCTGGCTTTTAGAGTTTCTGCCAAGAGATCTGCTGTGAGTCTTATTTGCTTCCCTTTGTGGGTGTCCCAACCCTTCTCTCTGGCTGCCCTTAGTATTTTCTTCTTCATTTCAACTCTAGTGAATCTGATGATTATGTGCCTTGGGGTTGCTCTTCTTGCAGAATATCTTTGTGGTATTCTCTTTATTTCCTGGAGTTGAGTATTGGCCTGCTTTGCTAAGTTGGGGAAATTTTCCCAGATAATATCCTGAAGGGTGTTTTCTAGCTTGGCTTCATTCTGTTTGTTACATTCTGGTACACCTATCAAACGTAGGTTAGGTCTCTTCACATGGTCCCACATTTCTTGGAGATTTTGTTCATTCCTTTTTGTGCTTTTTTCTCTAATCTTTGTTTCTCATTTTATTTCATTGAGTTGATCTTCAACTTCAGATATTCTTTCTTCTGCTTGGTCAATTCAGCTGTTGAAACTTGTGCATGCTTCACGAAGTTCTCGTGTTGTGTTTTTCAGCTCCTTCAAATCATTCATATTCCTCTCTAAGTTGTCCGTTCTTCTTATCATTTTCTCGAATCTTTTTTCAAGTCTTTTTCAAGGTTCTTAGTTTCTTTGCATTGATTTAGAACATGTTCTTTTAGCTTTCTGAAGTTTCTCATTATCCACCTTCTGAAGTCTGATTCCATCATTTAGTCACACTCATTTTCCGACCAGCTTTGTTACCTTGCTGGTGAGGAGTTTTGGTCCTTTGTAGGAGGAGAGGTATTTTGGTTTCAGGTGTTTTCCTTATTTTTGCACTGGTTTCTTTTCATCTTTGTGGATTTATCCACCTGTCATCTTAGTAGTTGCTGACTTTTCGATTGGGTCTCTGAGTGGATGCCCAGATTGTTAATGATGAAGTATTTCTGTTACTTAGTTTTCCTTCTAACAGTCTAGCCCCTCTGCTGTATGACTGCTGAGGTCCACTCCAGGCACTGCTTGTCTGGGGTACACCTGTAGCAGCTGCGGAACAGTGAGGGATGCTACCAGTTTCTTCTTCTTCTATCTTTGTCCCAGAATGATGCCCGCCAAATGTCAGTCTGATTAGTCCTTTTTTAAGGTGACTCTTTGGATATACAGGGGTCAGGGAGCTGCTTGAGGAGACGGTCTGTACTTTATAGGAGCTTTTGTTCATTCAGGGTTGTTGGGCGGGTGTCTTTAGGTCTTCTGCAGCAGAATTTATAAAACCCCCTTTATTTTCCCTCAGATTCTCTGTCTCAGGGAGTTGGGGCTTTCTTTATGAGTATCTGTTGCACTGTCCTGCCCAGCTAGGAGGCAGTCTAGTCACTATTTGCCTGCTGAGGCTCCACTCTGCTGCCATGGGGCTCCGCCCTGCTGCTGCGGGGCTCTGCCCTACTGTGGTGGGCTCTGCCCTTTTGGCAGAGTCTCTCTGTTATGGCTGGTTGCCTCGGCAATGGCAGGCTGCTTCTGCAATGGACGTGTGCCTCAGTAGGGGCGGTATGCATCCGTCGTGGCGGACGCCCCTCCTGCACTGAGCTGCACTGTCCAGGATTCAGCTGAGCCCACAGTAAAACTCTCAACCCCAAGCATTTCAAATCGCTGTTTTGTTTGTCCCTGTGGGAGTGGGACCTGCCGAACCTGATCACCTGGCTCCCTGCCTCAGAGTCCTTTCTGTCTCTCTCTCTCTCTCTTTTTAAAGTTGAACCACTGACTCTTTCACAGGTGTTTTAGTCACCTGCTGAGAGAGCACCAGGATCTGTGTGATTTCCCGAGCTGCGGCCAACTGCACGGGCTCAAATCAAGCTTCCCAGGAATCTCCTGGTGTGTCTCACTTTCCAAGTCCCATTTAATCAGATCGATATGTTAATCTGCCCTCCCAAATCTCAGGTTGCCAATTTAACAGGGCACCCAGACCAGTGAGTTTTGTGTGAGCTGCCACTGTACCACAGCGCTGGCTGAAACAGCCGCGCAAGCCAAAAGGGCTGTGCTGGCATCCCGTGTCTCTCCTACACCTGGGAATTTCCCTGTTCTGTGGGCAACAAAGGTCTATCTGAAAATGTGGCTAGGACTCACCCTGTGCACCTTCACTGAGAGCTGCAATCCTGAGTTGTTCCTACCACACCATCTTAGAAATAGCAATTTCTAATACTTAGAATTCGGGCCTTTCCTATTCTCCCATATCATCCTAAAGTTCAAGTTTGTGTTTTGTTTTATTTTGGCATTTATTTTGCTTTTTTCTTAAAAAAATATTTTTATGAAGTGATTTAGTGTTAGAAAAAAATCTTCAATTCTGGCTCTGTCACTTATCATTATATGAAATCAGAGAGATTTAAGGCTTTGAAAATTTCACAAAGGCTTTTATAATCTGTCTACTTAGCAAATGAAATAATGACAGTATGTAAGATAGTGTAGTGCTCTGCTGCAAAATTATAACTATTATTATTTTGTTATTATTATTATCCAGTGATGTTTGCATTAGAATTACTCCTAAATCCAATGTAAAAACTATATCACTAGGATCACAGATGAAAAACAGAAGACGATAACTGTAATTTTAGAATGAGGTTGGAGCAGGAAATTGAAAAATCTTCCCTAAAGATCCATGCACCCAACCATGAGAGACCTGAAGAAGTAGCTGGGGGCCCTGTAAGGGACAAATTTCTATAACCTTAGAGAATTAATATAAATCTCATTTCCTTGTTTAAGTAGCTGGTTGGTAAAACTGATCATAATGGGTATTTGATAACATTATCAATTTCATCTTTTTCTATATATTAATATTGTCATCATTGCAATTGGACAAGGTAAACATTAGTTTGAAGATACTTGCTTACTAAAGCACCCAAATAATACTTTTGTATTAATAAGCATGATTAATAAATCCCATTCACCACTCAAGTGAAGGATGAAAAAAGGAAGATAACATGTGGGAGTGTTTTATCTGCTCTATTGGTACTTTCACTTACATTACATCATCCTCTCAACAGTCCTTTTCTTATGGTATTAATACATATCGTCTTCACAATAAACTGCAAAGCCTCATAGTAGCTTTCCAGATAGTGATGAAAACACAAGAGAATCTTGCCTCCTAATGCTGGTTTGTGATACAGCCAAGCTCCTCTAACTGCAAACTCAGTATCATTTCTACTACACAATATGGTGTGAATATAAGTTTAAGTAAATGTCAGCTACTATATGAGATAATTCTTTCAATAAAAATAATGTAGAAGAAATTGTCCTAATAATGTCCTAAATTAATTATCTTAATTTATGTGTAAAAATTGGAAGTATTTTGTTATGGAGTATAAACTTTTATAAAATTTTTATAAATTCAGCAAATATTAAAAATAAATTATAGAAAAGTTTAATATATTATCTTTAAATTATAAATGTTTTTCACCCATATTATAATATTACTTAACTTGGAAACTATAATTTAAAAACTGTCTAATTTAGTGGAATTTCTTAAAATGACCTAGGAATTTTTTTAAAACACACACACACACACACACACACACACACACACACACAATTTTATTTATTGCACTTTAGGTTCTGGGGTACATGTGCAGAACATGCAGGATTGTTGCATAGGTACATACATGGTGATGTGGTTTGCTGCCTGCATCCCCCCATCACCTATATCTGACATTTCTCCCCATGTTATCACTCCCCAACCTCCCTACACCCTGCTGTCCCTCTCCTATTCCCCTGCAACAGACCCAGTGTGTGATACTCCCCTCCCTGTGTCCATGTGTTCTCATTGTTCAATGCCTGCCTATGAGTGAGAACATGTGGTGTTTGATTTTCTGTTCTTGTGTCAGTTTGCTGAGGATGAGGGTTTCCAGATTCATCCATATCTCTATAAAGGACAGGAACTCATCCTTTTTTATGGCTGAATAATGTTCCATGGTGTATATGTGCCACATTTTCCTTGTCCAGTCTATCATCTATGAGCATTTGGGTTGGTTCCAGGTCTTTGCTATTGCAAATAGTGAGGCAAAGAGCATATGTGTGCATGTGTCTTTTTAATAGAATGATTTATAGTCCTTTGGATATATACCCAGTAATGGGATTGCTGGGTTAGAAGGAATTTCTATTTCTAGGTCTTTGAGGAAATGCCACACTGTCTTCCACAATGGTTGAACTCATTTACACTCCCACCAACAGTGTAAAAGTGTTCCTATTTCTCCACATCCTCTCCAGCATATGTTGTTTTCAGATTTTTTAATGATTACCATTGTAACTAGCATGAGATGGTATCTAAGTGTGGTTTTGATTTGCATTTCTCTAATGACCAGTGATGATGAGCATTTTTTCATATGTTTGTTGGCCTCATAAATGTCTTCTTTTGAAAAGTGCCTGTTCATATCATTTGCCCACTTTTGAATGGGGTTGTTTGATTTTCTTGTAAATCTGTTTGAGTTCTTTGTAGATTCTGGATATTAGCCCTTTTTCAGATGGGTAGGTTGCAAAAATTTTTTCCCATTCTGTTTGTTGCTGGTTCCCTCTAATGATTGTTTCTTTTGCTGTACAGAAGCTCTGGAGTTTAATTAGATTCCATTTGTCTATTTTGACTTTTGTTGCCAATGTGTATTGGTGTTTTAGTCATGAAGTCCTTGCTTATGCCTATGTCCTGAATGGTATTGCCTAGGTTTTCTTCTAGGGTTTTTATGGTCTTATGACCTAGGAATTTTTTATACTTTCATAAGAAAGAACACCTGACTAAGATGTTAAAATATACACTAACTTATTTGTTAAGTTATTCTGTCTCAGGCATTTAAAAACTCTGGAAACTAGAAATGTTTATAACATTCTTTCCCTTTATTTTGAATTAACAGTCTGTTATTAAATTTAAGCTATTTAAGAATAAATTCAGAATATTTGTGCATGTTTTGACTCTAGATGTATAGACAAATGAATGCCTGTGTGTCTATTTTATAATCAGATTGATAACCCAGAAGATAGCAACAAGTTAATATTGAATTAATTCATTCATTTGACAAATTTTGATTTAATACTACTATATGCCAGTCACAAGATCAGTGACCACAACAGTGAGTTGAATAGTCAGAGTCCTTGTTATGAGGCTTAAAATATAGCATCAGTGGTAGCTGTTAAAAAAGAAATTATACCACTACATATAAATTACAAATATAATACATGGCACATACTATGAAGAAAGAGAAACTACTAGCTTCCTCAAAACCTGCCCAGTGTATGTCTTTTGTGCTAATGCCTAATATAATTGATGAGCAATTCTTTTACTTTTAAAAATGTCTTGGTTTGAAAAAATGCTTAAGAAGAACTGTACATAACTTTGAAACATCTTTTTATTACTGAAATGAACATAACTTGATCATGATATATTTTTGTTGATTTGATATTGTCTTCTGCTTCCTAGTATTTTGTTTAGAATTTTTGCATTTATTATACATAAGTGAAGTGAATGCTTAGGATGTTGTTGTACATGTGTGTGTGCAGTCTTTATGAGGTGAAAGTGGTAAAGTTATATTGGCTTTTTCTATTCCTTTAAGTATCCTTTACACTGCTTGGTTTGAAATTTGGCACTTTTTTTTTTTGTAATATCATTTTTTAGGGATCTTTGATAATATTCTCTATTTGTTTTCCATGGAATTAATTCTTAAGAGTTTATTTATTTAATTTTCCTTAAAAATATTTATATGGAGATATAAAACTAATATCCTAAGTGTTTTGTTTTTCTCTTTTGATATTATTTTATTTTATATTTTATAAATTAATGACTTACATATTAATATTTTTAAATTAGATTAGTAAGATACTGTTTGTTATTTCTAAGTGCTTTGTTTTCTACTCATAAATAAATGTATTTTATGCTGAATGGATTTCTTTCTGTTTCCTTTTATTTTGTTGTTCTATTTCTAAGTTTTTAATTTTTAAGGAAAATCTTTCTTTTTACTCCTTTTTCCTTACTGAGGTTTATTTTGCGGCATAATATATGCCAAATTCCAGCCATGGTTTCTTGTTGTTCTTGTTTTTTTTCTTAACAATGCGGTGTAAGCTGATTTTTGTGTACAAAGTTGAAGGTATCATGAGCCAAGTCATTCACTTAACCCCTCCACAAAGCAACACTGCTTACTTCACTCTTCAGTAGTTCTCTTTTTCAGGTGACATTGGGAGCATAATAAAAGACTTCACTTTGATGAATTTAGGCACCAAGAAAATCTATCATGTAATTCAGCAGCAGTGCTCAATATATAGGAAAAAGTATTTCTGAACAAGACACTTAAAAGTAAAACTTGCTTTAGAAAATTTGCCACCTTTAAGTAGAAAAATCAGGCAAAGTGTGGTCCTCTATATAATGATTTTCTATTTTAATTTTAGTTATATTCACATATACATAGCTTTTCAGAATCTTTGGTGCTAATCAGGACAATAATATGAAATCAATTTTGATGACCTTTTTTTCTTAGTCACTAATATTCATTCTATCATCTTGAAGTTCCACTTCTATTCTCTTACAAAATCAAGAGTAAAAACCACATAACTTGGCACCCATTATCATCACCTTAGTGCAAAAACCATTGTTTTTGGTCTGAGTAATTCCAATATAACCTTAGCTGATCTCCCTGTTCTCACCTTTGTTTTATTCAATTCATTATTTCATGGTAGCAAGAACCATCTTTAAAATCATAAACCTGATAATTTCACTTGAAATTAAATCATCTCAATGGCTTTACATCCTCTTAGAGGTAAATCTGAAATCATTAACATAAACTGTAAGGCCTTATGATGAACAGAAGGCACCCACGTGTCTAATTGCATCAGATTCCACTTTTTGCCTTCCTTACGTTGGCCTTTGTATCAGTTCTTTACATAAAACAGGTTCTTTTATCATCTGTGAACCTAGTGCACATGATTACTTTCACCTAGTATAGTCACATCTTTGTTTCTCCTTTTCTAGGTATACATCTTTCTGTCATTTTTCTCAAAGAGGCATATCGTAGCCATCCAATCTGTAGCACCTCATTTTTCTATCATTTATCACAAGCTGTAATTCAAGATTTAATGATATGGTTATGTACCGTCTGCTTTCACTATTCTCTTAGTTACAATTGCATAAATTTTGTCTGTTTACCAATGTATATTCAGCATATATTAGCATAGTGGCTAGCCAAAGTCATTCAAACGATGTTGTTTTTGATAGATGGTTTGATTACCTTACTTTTAGTAAATTTCTTTTATATAACTATCTTGCTCTATGGCAATCAAGGCTGGACAGGTTGTCGTTATTTATATATTGTACATTAAAAAATTGAATATTGAAAGGTACTCTAAATCCCAAAGTCATATAAATTCAGAAGATAAGCTTATTTAAATTTCCATTTCCTATTAACTGTATTTAATTGAACAATTCAAGAAGGCCATGAAACTCCATAGCTGGGCTGATAACAAAAATTATTACATTTTTAAAAATAATAGGTCTGAATTTTATCATGAATGACATAAAAACTAACTTTTGAGAACTTCACTTGTAAAATTACTATAAATTTATTAATTATGCTGCTATATTCAGACTGCAATATGGGAGTGAAAAAACAATACTATGTACTTTATAATTATTTAGATATAAATTTTAAATTATAAAAATGGAATGTTCATAGTTGTGTAAAGAAAATATGAAAATAGAAAATAGAATAACAGCACAATGTTAAAGTACAAAATGCGTATTAGAAGTGAGCAGAAGATTAAAACCAAAATGAAGAGAAATTAAGATTTTTCCAGCAGTGAAATATAAGAATCATAGCTCTCATGAGTCGTCATAAAGAGAACACCATGCCAATTAATGTGTGACATCTTCAACAACGATTCTACAGTAACTACAATAATGAGTTTCCTAGGGATGTGTATTCCCTATTTCTCAATGTAGCCTGATAGAATAAAAGCAAAACTTAGTTCTATAAGGAACTAACATGATAGAGTCTCTCTAAACTATTGCAGAACCATCATTGGGGTTTTTGTTAAGTTACCTTGTTTGAGCAAACAGAATGGCAAGTTGAATACAAACAAGCTTATGGAGGTTATTTAGATTATATTATGCCAAGCAGTAAGTCTATTCTAAAAGGATTTCTGAAGTACCTAATTTAAATAGTTATTTCTGCCTTTAAGTTAATCACTTCCACTCTCTGTGTATACTCTAGTGGGTGACAAGGACAGTTAGCAATAGATAGACCAGTATTACTCTCAGGAGCTTTATATGACAAATACAAGATTATCTAGGAACCCGTCATATCATAGCTCCTTCTTCAGTTTTAGTATATTGAAAATATTCCTTCATAGTTGGTTTTAACCCTTCTATATAGCTTGCCATGTTTGAATTGTTTCAGGTAAACTCGTATTCTAAAACATTATTTGAAATATTAGTACTTTAATATTAGCCTTGTAATGATGGCCATTTTGTCATCTGTCAGGTAGGAAAGTTTCATTGAACTGCAAGGTCAAGCTAGGGTATTTAATCTGAAGGAATGTAGCTGTATTTTTACCCATGAATTCTCAAATTTTGTTAGGAAGAGTATCATAATGTGTATTAGCAGTTAAATTCATGGGCTTAATTTGAAGTCAGATACAATTCCATTATATGACTAACTTGAGAATTACTGACTAGAGTAGTGAATTTAGTAGATAAGATTAGATGATATCATGCACTATCTGAACAAGCTATAAATTCTATGACTCAGGAGCCTTATTAGTTTCTATATCAAGGGCTCAGAGGCTAATGATCTCACACATATCTAAAATAAGAGAGAAAGCAAGAACAGTTCTTTACAATTTTGTCACCCTGAAGCAGTGTATATTATCATTATCTGGTTATTTATTGATGAGAAATGTTAAAAACTTTAGTCAAATTTATGTATTCCCTCCTGAAGTCAGATTGTTAAACCCACTAGTTTTATGTATTAACTCCTAGAGCCAGATTGCTAAAACTTGAGGTGTTTTGGGCTGAAGTGTATCAAAATACACCACAACTAGTATAAAACTGAATGAAAGCTGTTTTTGATACAAGTTAAGTTCTATTTTATGAACCATTTGGCTAGAATTTATCACAGTAGATAGAATTTGCTTTGAACTGAATGTTATACAAGCATTTAATAAAGATATAAATGAAATTTATTTAGGAACAAGAAAACCAAACTAAAGTTAATTTTAGCTTCTCTATCATTTTAAATTATTGTTTCCTAGAATAAGAGCTTGTAACAAGTAAGGCATTTTTATGTCTTATGCAAATGACAAATAGTAACGTTTTCAAATGTGTTTGCTAACAATGACAAACAATAAAGACAACTTCCTGTAATCCTAAAGCCAACAAAGAAGAAAAATTGTTTCAGCAGCTTGTGGTAGAAATCGGTTTTTCTTTTTTTGTCACAGCAGAAAAAATAAATGACTGACAATAGATTCAATTTATGAATATACACATGGAAAATATGTGATAATTCAGTAATTAAATTGTAGACAATAGCATATTCCTAAGTATAAGGTAGCATATAATGTTATCAAAAGCTTGGTAAAATTATCCAGCTTGACACGTCTTTCAGAATATGATAAAATAGGTAAGGATAAACGACTTTTTACAAGCTGCATAAACAAAGGACAAATAGCAAAATAAGAGAATATTATTGTTACATAATTACTGATATTTTTCTTTTAAATTATGTAATTTAATCTTCTGTTTTCTCTAAGAATGATAAATAAACATAGTATCAAAATAATTTTTCTGGTTATCTATATATAAGTATACTTTCATGACTGGAAAATTAATTTATATCATTAGCTAAGATTACTCAATAAAGACTTCACTGTAGAGCTAAACTGGATTTAAATATGGATTCGACAATGTGTTATAGTAAACTAAAAGCAAGTTACTTAAATCTTGACGAACTCCATTTATACTTTTCTTACCGTAATAGTGAGATATCAACAAAATGGACATAGAGTTATGGCGAGAAGTAAGATATCACATATTAAAAATTTAGTTACATACTAGTTGCTCACTCACTGTTAAAACTCTTTTCACCCATATCTATGTAGTGTAATGAAAAAATTATGCAATAAAATTTGTTGCAGCAATGAATTTCATTTTTTAGTCTACCCATCCTGGATCAGTTTCTGTCTTAAATTTCTTTATTATATCTCTGCTAATAAAAAAAAAAACACAAACAAAGCAAACAAATGTAATTCCAAATTATTTGAATATCAGTCACACAAGTATCATTTGTGAACTGAAAGATTTAACCAAATATAATTCTTATTTATTCTTTTTTTTGACAGAGTAGTATATTTTGAGCCATTCTAGTTGAAATTTTTCTTAATGAGCTTCTTTTACTTGAAATTTTGGATAAAGTAGAAATAGTTCATAAAAGTCAGAACCACTATATATGGATAACTTATATGCAGAGTTGCTATAAGTTGATTTTGACATATACATTAATTCTATTAATATTCTAATTGTGCTTCTCATTTGAAAGTGAATCTAACGTCACTATTAAAAATTACATTTACTCTACACATGAAGAGCATTTGTCTTAGTATTATTGTGTTAGCTTTCACAAATATCCTCAATTAACTGATTGTCTTTTGAAGTAAACAAACTATAGACAGTTCTGCAATGACAATTTCTCAAGTATAAATATATTTGAGTTAAGTATTTTTACTTACTACATATTCCTTTATACGTTGCATCTTTATGTGTACAAATTGTCATGCTTTTCTTTGTAGTACTAAGTGGAGGTCACTTTTTGTTATTCAGGAACACAATACATATTTCTATTGCACTATGAGTAGGCTTTACACATTAGAATATGTTGACTTTGTTTGACTAGTCTTTTTTTTTTTTGTCAACTCCAAACAGGTCATCAAACTGTATGGTTGTTATCTTTGAAATAATTGCAGACTCTTACTCCTTTCATTAATACTTTGGTCCAAGTCACAATCACCATTGTATATGATAGTGTCCTATCTGGATTTTTTGCTACCATTATTGAACTTCTATAGTATATATACTATACAATGACTCAAGTGATTTTTTAAAAAATATAACTCAGATTATGCCACTTTTCTATGTAAAATACTTCAGTGACTTTTCTTGGGGGTTTTGTCTTTATTTTATTTTATTTTTTTTGAGACGGAGTTTTGCTGTTGTTACCCAGGCTGGAGTGCAGTGGCGCGATCTCAGCTCACCGCAACCTCCGCCTCCTGGGTTCAGGCAATTCTCCTGCCTCAGCCTCCTGAGTAGCTGGGATTAGAGGCACGCACCACCATGCCCAGCTAATTTTTTGTATTTTTAGTAGAGACGGGGTTTCACCATGTTGACCAGGATGGTCTCAATCTCTTGACCTCGTGATCCACCTGCCTCGGTTGCTGGGATTACAGGCGTGAGCCACCGTGCCCGGCTGTCTTTATTTTTAAAATAAAAGACAAACTATTTACCATTTGCTAAAGAGAATAGCCCAAACTTTTGTCTGCAAGGAGAATTACAATATGCAGATTAATAAAACCATAGATGACACAAACAAATGGAAAAACATGCCATGCTCATGAATTGGTAGAATCAATATCTTTAAAATAACCATACTTCCCAAAATAGACTACAGATTCAGTGCAATTTCTATAAAAAAACCAACATCACTTTTCACAGAATTGGACAAATACTTTTGATTCCAGTTCTTCTGATTACTGAGTTCAGGGCACTCATCTAGTTACATTTCTTATGCTTTATACCAACTCTCTTTGTTTATTATTATCATTATGATGTGATTAAAAACAAAACATAAAATCTCTCCTCTTTGCAAAATTTTAAGTATAAAGAAAATCTGGAAATATTGACTAGAAGTAACAAAGACATGAAACAAACAAAACAAGTAGTTAATTCTGTTGTATATACTCAACAGTATGAAAAATAACATCAGACAGCCTACAGAGTGGGAGAAAATACTTATTTGCAAACTATACATCCAATGTCTAATAACCATAATGTATAAGGAACTTAAATTTACAAGCAAACAAATAAAACATAAAAAAAAAGGCACAGGACATGAGCAGACACTTCATAAAAGAAGACACATACATGGCCAACAAGCATATGAAAAAATGCCCAACATAACTAATTACTAGAAAAATATATATCAAAACCATGAGATACCATCTCACAACAGTCAGAATGACAATTATTAAAAAGTGAAAAAATAACAGATGGTAACGAGGTTGCAGAGAAACAAGAATGATTATACACTGCAGGTGGGAATGTAAATTAGTTCAGCCACTGTGAAAAGCAGTCTTGAAATTTCTTACAGAACTTAAACAACTACTATTCAATCCAGCAATCTCATTATTGTATATATACCCAAATAATATAATTTATTCTACCATACAGATGCTTGTGCTCATATGTTATTCTCAGCACTATTCACAATAGTACAGACATGGAATTAGCCTAAATGCTCATCAATAGTTGACTGGATAAAGAAAATGTGACACATATACTCCATGGGATACTATGTGGCCATAAAAAGGAATGAAATCATGGCTTTTGCAGCAATATAGATTGAGCCGGAGGCAATTATTCTATATGAACTAATACAGGAACAGAAAACCAAATATCACATGTTTTCGCTTATAAATGGGCTAAACATTAATCGTGTATAGATACAAAGAAGTGAACAATAGATACCAGGGCCTACTGGAAGGTGGAGAGGGGAGGAGGATGAGGATCCAGAAACTACCTGTTGGGTACTATGCTAATTACCTGAGTGATAAAATAATCTGTAACCTCAACCCCTGCAACATGCAATATACCCATGTAACAAATCTTCTCATGCACCCCTCAACCAAAATAAAAGTTGGAAAGAAAAAAATAAATTAAAACAAAATAAAAATCACATTAAACACAAGGCATATTATATCATTCTTCTGTAGTAAAATCAGAAGATTTTTAACCCATACTCTGAGACTTCTTTTCCTTTTACTTAAGATATGATATTTTCTGAACATATTCTAAATTTCCTTCATAGGCCACTGTTTTTTTAACTCTATGAATGTGAGTATTTCAGGGTATGTCTTACAATTATTAGAAACAAAATAGAGCAATTTTTTTTCTGCTTCTGGTTTTTTCTGTTTTTTTTTTTTTTTTTTTTTTTTTTTCTGCTTCTGGTTTTTAATAATACCAGAAGCAGAAAGCTTAAGTACAAAAATAATTTTTAAACCATGTTTTACTATTTACAGAAAACACAGGAGACAGATCAAAATAAATGACTCCTACATTTGAAAATAAACATTGATTTTAAATGTAATCATCATGACTTCCAAAAAATCCAACTCCAAATTTAATTTTTATGTATAAAGCTGCTGTGTTTTTCAACATTATGCATGAGACTCATCATGTTAATATAGTAAAATCTGTGCATCCAAAATATAAGCCAATATTATTATATATGAGATAATTAATCAATATAAATATATCTTGGATGCTACAAAAAAAGAATAATGAAAAAAAACCATAAAGACAAAATACAATCTTTTCTCATTTGCATACTTGCAAAGTACTATAGAAAACTATTTCCAAAGTGATGAGGTTCTGTTCACTTCTGACTCAAATCAGGTTCACAACTCAAGCCTGTTTGTCAGCCTCTTTTGAAATACATTACATCAAATAATTCTCCTTTGAAAAGGGGATTGTTAAATATTTATGTTCTTGACCCATAAGATTTTTTTTCTGTTTTCACTCAGTCTAATCACACATTCAAGTAAAACTTCCCATGATAATAATCTGAACAATTTCACCTTCATCTTTTCTTCATTGTATATGGCGAGGCATGAAATTCACAAAAGCAATGCTATTGCTTAAGGAAAACATATAAACACACATGTGTGATAAAATATATGTATATTAAATATATATAGATACAAAGAAGGGAACAGTAGACACTGGGGCCTAGTGGAAGGTGGAGGGGAGAAGTGACATGTGATAAAATATCTCTGTGTGTGTGTGTGTGTGTGTGTGTGTGTGTGTGTGTGTATTTTTCTGATTTTCTCAATGCCATTGTAGTTTTCCTGCCTTGCAAATTCCTGAAGTTAAAACCCTATTTAAAGTTCACATTTGAGTTTATAATGGTTCTGTCTGTGTACTGATTTAGATTTAATCAAAATGCAAAATAAAAAGAACACATAACCTTTACATCTAAAATGGATTACATAATGTTTATAATTAATAAGCATTACTCCATGGGTAAATGGCATTCTGCATGACAATTTTATAGCATCATTAATATCAATGGAAAATGTCAAAGTACCCAAATGTCAAAGCATTTTATTTACCTTGCAAATATTCTACTTATAACAAATGGTGTAACACCTGTGAATTTATAATATAGTTATCCTTGAATTTGGGAACAATTTACAGGAACATGATGAAGGAGTTAAATCATTACCTAACCTTATATGAGACCTCCATTAATATTGTGTTTTTAAAAGCTGAATTTTTATCTTAGTTTGTAATGTCAATTTAGAATTAATGAAAGTATTGTAGTGTGTAAATATGTGATTTACCAGAGAGAAATAAGAATGACCCATCAATTTGCTGAGTATGGATTCAAATCAAACTCTTAGGCTATAATTGTAGCTAATAGTTTTGCTGACTGAGGGCTAAATTAGAAACAGAAAAAGTTAATTATTCTATAGTATATTTGGAGCTCCATTTTTAAACATTATTTTAATAACTGATATTAGATCAATCAAATGATCTCTTTGGACATTTTTCAATACAGGCCATTTCCGTCATCCTTTAAAAATATATCTACTGGAAAAATAATTGTGTTTTTTACACTTCCTCCTCAATCTTGAAAATTTTTCTGCTTCTTCTCACCTAACAGTCTCAAGTTTGAAGGTCATTTATGACATACTGACCCATAATATCACAAGGAACTTTATAATATTTCTTATTTCTTCCTTCCTTCTTATTTTTTTATTCCTTGTCTGTACCTCCACATAGTTTTTGAATTCTTAATGCCACTTAGTCACAGCGCTATATTCTAAGGTTCAAGCATTAAATGAGATACAGTTTCTGCTTTCAAGAAGATTTAAGCCCCAGCCTGTTTCTTGTCATCACTTTTGGAAGATTCATCATTTACATTAAAGTATCTTCTACACTCTGTTTTCTAGCTGCTCTGATCACCTCAAGTCTAATCATATCACTTGCCACCTCATTTTCGTCATGCCTATTATCCACATCCTAAATAGAATCTCATCTTTTTGTTAATTCTTCAAAGTTCACTTTGATATTCCTCTTTCATAAAATGCTTGCTGAATGTTAACTTCTACATCTTGTAGCATTATCTCTCAAAAATAAAAGCATATTTTACAAAAACATACATACCTGAATTAAACAAATAATTATTCAGGGCCTAGTTTACACCAGGAATACATTTACTTTTATTATTGGCTTACGTGTTTATCATGACCTCCTCATATGCAAACTCACCTAAATTGTCTTCGAAACTGCATCTCTGCCTAGCAGAACATCTTGTTACATATTAATTAATATTTCTCGAAATGAATCTATAAAATATTTTAAACAGTATTGGTGTTGTCACCCCACAAATCTGTTAGTATGTCTAGCATGATTCAAATGATCCAACAAATGATTATTTTGCTTGCATCAAGCCAAGTAGATAACCAAGGTCACATGTCAAAAAAGCAGTATTTACTGTTTTTGTCACATATATTTCAGAACTTATGTAATAAAATAAATATAAAACCTAATAGTGTATCTATTATTATTATTTTAAGTCAATAACAGAGACAGCATTAAAATGTTTTGAAAAGAAATATTTGCATTTTTAATTTTATAGTTTTTCTATTTTAAATTATACTTTAAGTTCTGAGATACATGTGCAGAATGTGCAAGTTTGTTACATAGGTATACATGTGCCATGGTGGTCTGCTGCACCCATCAACTGTTTCTCCTAATGCCATCCCTCCCTTGATCCCATCCCTTGACAGGCCCCTTGTGTGATGTTCTCCTCCCTGTGCCCATATATGGCTAATTGTTCAACTCCCATTTATGAGTGAGAACATGTGGTGTTTGATTTTCTGTTCCTGTGCTAGTTTGTTGAGAATGATGTTTTCCAGCTTCATCCATGTCCCTGCGAAAGAAATGAACTTATTCTTCTTTAAGGCTGCATAGTATTCCATAATGTAGTTTTCTTTTTCTAGTCTAACATTAATGGGCGTTTGGTTTGTTTCCAACTCTTTGGTATTGTGAACAGTGCTGCAATAAACATACTTGTGCATGTGTTTTGTAGTAGGATGATTTATAATCCTTTGTGTAAATACCCAGTAATAAAATTTCTGGATCAAATGGTTCTAGTTCTAGATATTTGAGGAATCATCACACTGTCTTCTACAATGATTGAATGAATTTACACTCCCACCAACAGTGTAAAAGTGTTTCTATTTCTCTACATCCTCTCCAGCATCTGTTGTTTCTTGGCCTTTTAATGATCTCCATTCTAACTGGATGAGAAGGTATCTCAATGTGGTTTTGATTTGCATTTCTCTAATGGTCAGTGATGATGAGCTTGTGTTTCATACGTTTGTTAGCTACAAATATGTCTTATTTCGAAAAGTGTCTGTTCATAACTTTGATTGGGTTGTTTTTTTCCTGTAAATTTGTTTAAGTTCTTTGTATATGCTAGATATTAGCCGTTTGTCAGATGGATAGATTGCAAAACTATTCTCCCATTCTGTACGTTGTTTTTCTTTCTGATGATAGGTTCCTTTGCTGTGCAGAAGTTCTTAGTTTAATCAGACCCCATTTGTCTATTTTCACTTTAGCTGCAACTGGTTTCGATGTTTTAGTGATGAAGTCTTTGCCCATGCCTATGTCCTGAATGTTATCATAGGTTTTCTTCTAGGGTTTTTATGGTTTTAGGTCTTAGGTTTAAATCTTTAATCCATCTGAATTAATGTTTGTATAAGGTGTAAGGAAGGGGTCTAATCTCAGTTGCCTGCATATGGCTAGCCAGTTTTCCCAACATCACTTATTAAATAGGCAATTGTTTCTCTATTGCTTGTTTTTGTTGGGTTTGTCAAAGATCAGATGGTTATAGATGAATGGTGTTATTTCTGAGGCCTCTGTTCTGTTCCTCTGGTCTGTATATCTGTTTTGGTACCAGTACCATGATATTTTGGTTACTGTGGCATTGTAATATAGTTTGAAGTCAGGTAGTGTGATGCCTCCAGCTTTATTCTTTTTGCATGGGATTGTCTTGGCTATACAGTATCTTTTTTGGTTCCATATAAAATTTAAAGTAGCTTTTTCTGTGAAGAAAGTCAATGGAGGCTTGATGGGAATACCAATGAATATATAAATCACTTTGGGCAGTATGGCCATTCTCACGATATTGATCCTTTCTATCTATGAGCATGGAATGTTTTTCCATTTGTTTATGTCCTTTCTTATTTCCTTGAGCATTGGTTTCTAGTTCTCCTTGAAGATGTCTTTCATTTCCCTTGTAAGTTGTATTCCTAGGTATTTCATTCTTTTTGTAGCAATTGCGAATGGGCATTTGCACATGATTTGGCTCTCTTTTTGTCTATAACTGGTGTATAGGAATGCTTCTGATTGATTTTGTAGGCACATTGATTTTGTATCCTGAAACTTAGCTGAAGTTGCTTATTGGCCTAGTGAGTTTTTGGCTGGCGATGATGGGGTTTTCTAAATATACAATCATGTCATCTGCAAACAGAGATAGTTTGACCTCCTCTCTTTTTATTTGAATGCACGTTATTTCTTTCTTTTGCCTGATTATCCTGACCAGAACTTCCAAAACTATGTTCAATAGGAGTGATGAGAGAGAGCATCCTTGTCTTGTGCCAGTTTTCAAAAGGAATGCTTCAAGCTTTTGCCTATTCAGTATGATATTGGCTGTGGGTTTTTCATAAATAGCTTTTCTTATTTTGAGATATGTTCCATCAATACCTCGTTTATTGAGTGTTTTTAGCATGACGGGGTGCTGAATTTTATCGAGGGCCTTCTCTGCATATATCAAGATAATAATGTAGTTTTTATCATTGGTTCTGTTTGTGTGATGGATTACATTGATGGATTTGCATATGTTGAACCAGCCTTGTATCCCAGGGATGAAACCAACTTGATTGTGGTGGATAAGCTTTTTAATGTGATACTGGATTTGGTTTGCCAGTATTTTATTTTATTTAATTATTAAATTTTATTGCATTTTAGGTTTTGGGGTACATGTGCAGAACGTGCAAGATAGTTGCATAGGTACACACATGGCAGTGTGTTTTGCTGCCTTCCTCCCCTTAACCCACATTTGGCATTTCTCCCCAGGCTATCCCTCCCCAGCTCCCCCCCACTGTCCCTCCCCTATTCCCCCCAATAGACCCCAGTGTCTAGTACCCCCCTCCCTGTGTCCATGTGTTCTCATTTTTCTCACCCTCCTATGAGTGAGAATATGTGGTATTTCATTTTCTGTTCTTGTGTCAGTTTGCTGAGAATGATGTTCTCCAGATTCATTCATGTCCTTACAAAGGACATAAACTCATCATTTTTGATTGCTGCATAATATTCCATGGTGTACATGTGCCACATTTTCCCAGTCCAGTCTATCATCGATGGGCATTTGGGTTGGTTCCAGGTCTTTGCTATTGTAAACAGTGCTGCAATGAACATTCGTGTGCATGTGTCCTTGCAGTAGAATGATTTATATTCCTTTGGATATATATCCAGCAATGGGATTGCTGGGTCAAATGGAATTTCTATTTCTAGGTCCTTGAGGAATCGCCACACTGTCTTCCACAATGGTTGAACTAATTTACACTCTCACCAACACTGTAAGAGTGTTCCTATTTCTCTGCATCCTCTCCAGCATCTATTGTCTCCAGATTTTTTAATAATCGCCATTCTAACTGGCGTAAGATGGTATCTCAATGTGGTTTTGATTTGCATCTCTCTAATGACCAGTGATGATGAGCATTTTTTCATGTGTTTGTTGGCCTCATGTATGTCTTCTTTTTTAAAGTGTCTGTTCATGTCCTTTGCCCATTTTTGAATGGGCTTGTTTTCTTCCTGTAAATCTGTTTGAGTTATTTGTAAATTCTGGATATCAGCCCTTTGTCAGTTGAGTAAACTGCAAATATTTTTTCCCAATCTGTTGGTTGCCAATTCACTCTAGTGACTGTTTCTTTTGCAGTGCAAAAGCTGTGGAGTTTGATTAGGTTCCATTTGTCTATTTTGGCTTTTGTTGCCAATGCTTTTGGTGTTTCCTGGCAGAAACACAACAATAAAAGAAAATTTCAGGTCAATATCCCTGATGAACATCAATGCCAAACTCTTAATTAAAATACTGACAAAGCATTAACACCAAAGATTTGCCAGTATTTTTAAATTAAGAGTGTGGCATTGATGTTCATCAGGGATATTGACCTGAAATTTTCATTTTTTGTTGTGTTTCTACCAGGTTTTGGTATCAGGCTGATGCTGGCCTCAGAAAATGAGTTAGGGAGGAGTCTCTCTTTTTCTATTGTTTGGAATAGTTTCAGAAGAGATTATACCAGCTCCTCTTAGTACCTCTGGTAGAATTTGGCTGTTAATCTGTCTGGACCTGAGTCTTTTTTGGTTGGTAGGCTATTAATCACTGCCTCAATTTTAGAACTTGTTATTTGTCTATTCAATAATTCGACTTCTTCCTCGTTTAGTCTTGAGAGAGTGTATGAGGCCAGGAATTTATCCATTTCTTTCAGATTTTCTAGTTTATTTGCATAGAGGTGTTTATAGTATTCTCTGATGGTAGTTTGTATTTCTGTGGGACCAGTGGTGATATCCCCTTTATCATTTTTTATTGTGTTTGTTTGATTCTTCTCTCTTTTCCTCTTTATCAGTCTGTCTAGTGGGCTGTCTATTTTGTTGATCTTTCCAAAAAACAAGCTCCTGGATTTATTGATTATTTGAAGGGTTTTGAATCTCTATCTCCTGCAGCTCTGCTCTGATCTTAGTTATGTCTTGTCTTCTGCTAGCTTTTGTATTTGTTTGCTCTTGCTTCTTTATTTCTTTTAATTGTGATGTTAGGGTGTCAATTTTAGGTCTTTTACGCTTCTTTCTGTGGGCATCTAGTGCTATAAATTTCCGTCTAAACACTTTGAGCTGCATCCCGGAGATTCTGGTGCATTGTGTCTTTGTCCGCATTGGTTTCAAAGAACATCTTTATTTCTGCCTTAATTTTGTTATTTATCCAATAGTCATTCAGGAGCAGGTTGTACAGTTTCCGTGTAGTTGTGTGGTTTTGAATGAGTTTAATCCTGAGTTCTAATTTGATTGCACTCTTGTCTGGTAGACTGTTATGATTTATGTTCTTTTACATTTGATGAGGAATGTTTTTCTTCCAATTATGTGGTCTATTTTAAAATAAGTACAATGTTGTGCTGAGCAGAATGTATATTCTGTTGATTTGGGGTGGAGAGTCCCATAGATACCTATTAGGTTTCTTGGTTCAGACCTGAGTTAAAGTCCTGAATATCCTTGTTAATTTTATGTCTTGTTGATCTG
Organism: Saguinus oedipus; assembly: GCA_031835075.1. Classification (NCBI taxonomy): domain Eukaryota; kingdom Metazoa; phylum Chordata; class Mammalia; order Primates; family Cebidae; genus Saguinus; species Saguinus oedipus. The sequence continues at coordinate 44,260,778 of CM063169.1, forward strand.
TCTAATACTGACAGTGGGGTGTTAAAGTCCCCCAATATTATTGTGTGGAAGTCAGAGTCTCTTTGTAGGTTTCTAAGGACTTGCTTTATGAATCTGGGTACAGCTGTATTGGGTGCATATATTTAAGACAGTTAGCTTTTCTTGTTGTATTGATCCCTTTACCATTATATAATGACCTTATTTTATTTTTTAATATTTGTTGGTTTAGAGACTGTTCTATCAAAGATTTGGATTGCATCCCTGATGTTTTTTGCTTTCTATTTTCTTGGTAAGTATTCCACCATCCCTTTATTTTGAGCGTATGTTTGTCTTTGCACATGAGATAGGTCTCCTGAATATAGCACACAGATGGGTCTTGACTATTCAATCTGCCAGGCTGTGTCTTTTAATTGGGGCATTTAGCCTGTTTACATTTAAGATTAATATTGTTGTGTGTGAATTTAATCCTGTCATTATGATGCTAACTGGTTATTTTGCCCATTAGTTGATGCAATTTTGTCATAGTATCAATGGTCTTTACCATTTGGCATGTTTTTGCAGTGACTGGTACTGGTTTTTCCTTTCTATATTCAGTGCTTCCTTCAGGAGCTCTTGTAAGGCAGGCCTGGTGCTGCCAAAATCTCTCAGCATTTTCTTATCTGTATAAGACTTTATTTCTTTTTCACCTATAATGGTTGGTTTGGGTAGATATGAAATTATGGGTTGAAAATTATTTTCTTTAAGAATGTTGAATATTGCCTGCCACTCTCTTCTGGTTTGTAGGGTTTCTGCAGAGAAATCCACTGTTAGTCTGATGGGCTTCTCTTTGTGGGTAACCCAACTTTTCTCTCTGGCTGCTCTTAACATTTTTTTTTTCCCTTCATTTCAACCTTGCTGAATCAGACAATTATGTGTCTTGGGTTGCTCTTCTCAAGGAGTATCCTTGTGGTATTCTCTGTATTTTCTAAATTTGAATGTTGGCCTGTCTTGCTATGTTGGGGAATTTCTCCTAGATAATATCCTGAAGTGTGTTTTCCAACTTGGTTCCATTTTCCCTATCACTTTCAGGTACATCATTCAAACCTAGATTTGGTCTTTTCTGATAGTCCCATATTTATTGGAGGCTTTTTTCATTCCCTTTCATTTTTTTCTCTAAAGTTGTCTTCACACTTTATTTCATTAAGTTGATCTTCAGTCTCTGATATTCTTTCTTCCACTTGATTGATTGAGCTATTGATACTGTGTATGCTTCACAAAGTTATCATGCTGTGTTTCTCAGCTCCATCAGGTAATTTATATTCTTCTCTAAACTGGTTATTCTGGTTAGAATTCCTCTAACCTTTTATCAAGATTTTAGTTTCCTTGCATTGTGTTAGAACATGTTCCTTTAGCTCAGAGGTATTTGTTATTACCTACCTTCTGAAGCCTATTTCTGTCAATTCATCAAACTCATTCTTTGTTCAGTTTTGTTCCCTTGCTGACAAGGAGTTTTGATCCTTTGAAGGAGAAGAAGCATTCTGGTTTTTGAAATTTTCTGCCTTTTGAGCTGGTTTTTCCTCATCTTGATGGATTTATCTATCTTTGGTCTTTGCTGTTGGTAAGCTTTGGGGGAAGTTTTTGCAAGATCATCCTTTTTGTTGATGTTGATGCTATTCATTTCTGTTTGCTGGTTTTCCTTTGAACAGTCAGGACCCTCTGCTGCAGGTCTGCTGGAGTTTGCTGGGGTCCACTCCAGACCCGTTGAGCCTGGGTGTCACCAGCAGAGGCTGCAGAACAGCAAAGATATCTGCCTTCTCCTTCCTCTGAAGTGTCTTCTCTGTGAGCTGTCTGTCAGCCTCTCCTGAGAGATGGCAGCATGGAGGTCAGAGACCCACTTGAGGAGGCAGTCTGTACCTTAGCATAGTTCCAGCACTGTGCTGGGAGATCCATGCTCTCTTCAGAGCCAGAAGGCAGGAATGTTTAAGTCTGCTGAAGCTGTACCCAGAGTCGTTCATTCCCCCAAGTGTTCTGTCTCAGAAAGATGGTAGTTTTTTTTTTTTTTATTGCATTATAGGTTTGGGGGTACATGTGCAGAACGAGCAAGATAGTTGCATAGGTACACACATGGCAGTGTGCTTTGCTGCTTTCCTCCCCTTCACCCACACTTGGTATTCATCCCCAGGCTATCCCCCCCAGCCCCCCCTGCTGTCCCTCCCCCATTCCCCCCAACAGTCCCCAGTGTATAGTAGACCGCCTCTCTGTGTCCACGGTAGTTTTATCTATAAGTCCTTAACTGAGGCGGCTGCTTTTCTTTCAGAGATGCCCTATCCAGAGAGGAGGAATCTAGAGAAGCAGTCTGGCTATAGTGGTTTTGTGGTGCTGTGGTGGGGTCTGCCCAGTCAGAACTTCCCTGTGGCTTTGTTTACACTATGAGGGGAAAACCTCCTACTCAAGTCTCAGTAGTGGTGGACACCCCTCCCCACACCAAGCTTGCATGTCCCAGGTCAACTTCAGACTACTGTTCTGGCAGTAAGAATTTCAAGCCAGTGGATCTCAGCTTGCTGCACTCTGTGGGGTGTGATCCACTGATCTAGACCACTTGGCCTCCTGGCTTTAGCCCTCTTTCCAGGGGAGTGAATGGTTCTGTCTCGCTGGTGTATCAGGCATCACTGAAGTATATATATATATATATATATATATATAAACTGCTGCAGCTAGCTCAGTGTCTGCCAAAACTGATGCCCAGTTTTGTGCTTGAAACACCAGGGCCCTTGTATTATAAGCACCCAAGAGAATTTCCTGGTCTGTGGGTTGCAGAGACATAGTATATGAGCCAGAATGCACCATCACTCACAGCACAGTCCCTCATGTATTCCCTCGACTAGGGGAGAGAGTTCCCAACCCCTTGCACTTCCTGGGTGAGGCGACACCCCACCATGCTTCAGCTCACCTTTTGTGGGATGCACCCACTTTCTAAGCAGTTTCAATGAGATGAGATAGATACCTCAGGTGGAAATGAAGAAATCACCTGCCTTCTTCATTTGTCTCACTGGAGCTGTTCCTATTTGGACATTTTGCCTGGAAGTCCATATTTGCATTTAAAAAAAATTTCTTCTGTGAAACATACCAGACAAATTAGCATGGGCTGTGGCAGAGTGCTGGAGTCCTGAATCACCTTTGTTTCTCATATGAGGGCTGTGGCTGAGTGCTGGAGTCCTGAATCACCTTTGTGTCTCATGTGAGTCTATAGAGCTTCCCAGATTGTGAAAAAATAACTCTAGTCGATACATATCCATCTGAATTTCTATTCTTAAAGTCCTTTTTTTGGTGACTATTGTTCCTTATTATCCCTAAAAAATCATGTATTTTTTTCTTTGTTATACAAATAGTAACAGAAACTACTCATAGAAAAGTTGAAAATAAACTAGTACTACTAGTAGTGGCCTAATGTTATTAGGCTACTTGCAAAGAAAATGAACAGAACATTTAAAAAGTGTATTCTTATGAAAGAAATTAATTACCATCAGATATCAGGAAATAGAAAATAAATACTCTTAAATTTCTAGTTTAATTAGACACATTTCTTAAAACTTTGAAAATCACTCCAAGGAATTATAAAGTACTGTCCTTGTAAAAGCCATAGAAATTAGTTGCTGCAAATAAAAAAGAAAGCAAAAAATTTATTTTTAAAATAAAAAGGTCTGGGTGTGCTGGCTCATGCCTGGAATCCGAGCACTTTGGGAGGCCAAGGTGGGTGGATCACGACGTCAAGAGATCAAGACCATCCTGGTCAACATGGTGAAACCCCATCTCTACTAAAAACACAAAAAATTAGCTGGGCATGGTGGTGCATGCCTATAATCCCAGCTACTCAGGAGGCTGAGGCAGGAGAATTGCATGAACCCAAAAGACAGAGGTTGCAGTGAGCTGAGATCACGCCATTGCACTCCAGCCTGGGTAACAAGAGCGAAACTCCATCTCAAAAAAAAAAAAAAAATATATATATATATATATAAAAGCATAAAAGAGCCAAACCCAGTAAAAGCAAGGTATTTTACTATGATATATTATTCATAATTTTTTTTTCTTCCAGTTTTCTTTCCCTTTTTTTTTTTTTAGTTGCATTTTAGGTTTTGGGACACATGTGCAGAACATGCAAGATAGTTGCATAGGTACACACGTGGCAGTGTGATTTGATGCCTTACTTTCCTCAGTCCATGTGTTCTCATTGTTCATCACCCACCTATGAGTGAGAATATGTGGTATTTCATTTCCTGTTCTTGTGTCAGTTTGCTGAGAATGATGTTCTCCAGATTCATCCATGTCCCTACAAAGAACACAAACTCATCGATTTTAATTGCTGCATAATATTCCATGGTGTATATGTGACACATTTTCCCAGTCCAGTCTATCATCGATGGGCATTTGGGTTGGTTCCAGGTCTTTGCTATTGTAAACAGTGCTGCAATGAACATTCGTGTGCATGTGACCTTATGGTAGACCGATTTATAGTCCTTTGGATATACACCCAGTAATGGGATTGCTGGGTCAAATGGAATTTCTATTTCTAGGTCCTTGAGGAATTGCCACACTGTCTTCCACAATAGTTGAATTAATTTACACTCCCACCAGCAGTGTAAAAGTGTTCCTATTTCTCCACATCCTCTCCAGCATCTGTTATCTTCAGATTTTTTGATGATCGCCATTCTAACTGGTGTGAGATGGTATCTCAATGTAGTTTTGATTTGCATTTCTTTTATTTATTTATTTACTTATTTTTAATTTTTACTGCATTTTAGATTTTGGGGCACATGTGTAGAACGTGCAAGATAGTTGCATAGGTACACACATGGCAGTGTGTTTTGCTGCCTTCCTCCCCTTAACCCACATTTGGCATTTCTCCCCAGGCTATCCCTCCCCAGCTCCCCCCCACTGTCCCTCCCCTATTCCCCCCAATAGACCCCAGTGTGTGGTACCCCCTCCCTGTGTCCATGTGTTCTCATTCTTCTCACCTGCCTATGAGTGAGAATATGTGGTATTTCGTTTTCTGTTCTTGTGTCAGTTTGCTGAGAATGATGTTCTCCAGATTCATCCATGTCCTTACAAAGGACACAAACTCATCATTTTTTGATTGTTGTGTAATATTCCATGGTGTATATGTGCCACATTTTCCCAGTCCAGTCTATCATCGATGGGCATTTGGGTTTGTTCCAGGTCTTTGCTGTTGTAAACAGTGCTGCAATGAACATTCGTGTGCATGTGTCCTTATAGTAGAACAATTTATAGTCCTTTGGATATATACCCAGTAATGGGATTGCTGGGTCAAATGGAATTTCTATTTCTAGGTCCCTGAGGAATCTCCACACTGTCTTCCACAATGATTGAACTAATGTACACTCCCACCAACACTGTAAGAGTGTTCCTATTTCTCCGCATCCTCTCCAGCATCTGTTGTCTCCAGATTTTTTAATGATCACCATTCTAACTGGCGTGAGATGGTATCTGAATGTGGTTTTGATTTGCATCTCTCTAATGACCAGTGATGATGCGCATTTTTTCATGTGTTTGTTGGCCTCATGTATGTCTTCTTTTGTAAAGTGTCTGTTCATGTCGTTTGCCCATTTTTGAATGGGCTTGTTTGTTTTTTTCCTGTAAGTCTGTTTGAATTCTTTGTAAAATCTGGATATCAGCCCTTTGTCAGTTGGGTAAACTGCAAAGATTTTTTCCCTATCTGTTGGTTGCCGGTTCACTCTAGTGACTGTTTCTTTTGCCATGCAAAAGCTGTGGAGTTGAATTAGGTCCCATTTGCCAATGCTTTTGGTGTTTGGTCATGAAGTCCTTGCCTATTCCTATGTCCTGAATGGTTTTGCCTAGATTTTCTTCTAGGGATTTTTTTTAATTTTTTAAATTTTTATTGCATTACAGGTTTTGGGGTACATGTGCAGAACATGCAAGGTAGTTGCATAGGTACACACATGGCAGTGGGTTTTGCTGCCTTCCTCCCCTTCACCCACACTTGGCATTTATCCCCAGGCTATCCCTCCCCAGCCCCCCCGACTGTCCCTCCCCCCTCCCCCCCAATAGACCCCAGTGTGTAGTAGAACCCCTCCCTGTGTCCATGTGTTCTCATTTTTCTCACCTGCCTATGAGTGAGAATATGCGGTATTGGTTTTTCTGTTCTTGTGTCAGTTTGCTGAGAATGATGTTCTCCAAATTCATCCATGTCCTTACAAAGGACACAAACTCATCATTTTTGATTGCTGCATAATATTCCACGGTGTATATGTGCCACATTTTCCCAGTCCAGTCTATCATCGATGGGCATTTGGGTTGCTTCCAGGTCTTTGCTATTGTAAAGAGTGCTGCAATGAACATTCGTGTGCATGTGACCTTGTAGTAGAATGATTTATAGTCCTTTGGATATATACCCAGTAATGGGATTGCTGGGTCAAATGGAATTTCTATTTCTAGGTCCTTGAGGAATCGCCACACTGTCTTCCATAATGGTTGAACTAATTTACACTCCCACCAACAGTGTAAGAGTGTTCCTATTTCTCCACATCCTCTCCAGCATCTGCTGTCTCCAGGTTTTTTAATGATCGCCATTCTAACTGGCGTGAGATGGTATCTCAATGTGGTTTTGATTTGCATCTCTCTAATGACCAGTGATGATGAGCATTTTTTCATGTGTTTGTTGGCCTCATGTATGTCTTCTTTTGTAAAGTGTCTGTTCATATCCTTTGCCCATTTTTGAATGGGCTTTTTTTTTTTTTTTCCTGTAAATCTGTTTGAGTTCTTTGTAAATTCTGGATATCAGCCCTTTGTCAGATGCATAAACTGCAAAGACTTTTTTTCCCATTCTGATGGTTGCTGATTCACTCTAGTGACTGTTTCATTTGCCGTGCAGAAGCTGTGGAGTTTGATTAGGTCCCATTTGTCTATTTTGGCTTTTATTGCCAATGCTTTTGATGTTTTGGTCATGAAGTTCTTGCCTAATCCTATGTCCTGAATGGTTTTGATTAGATTTTCTTCTAGGGTTTTTATGGTGTCAAGTCTTATTTTTAAATCTTTAATCCATCTGGAGTTAATATTAGTGTAAGGTGTCAGGAAGGGGTCCAGTTTCTGCTTTCTGCACATCGCTAACCAGTTTTTCCAACACCATTTGTTAAACAGGGAATCCTTTAACCATTTCTTGATTTTGTCTGGTTTATCAAAGATTATATGATTGTTGGTATGTTGTGTTGCCTCTGATGCCTCTGTTCTGTTCCATTGGTCTATATATCTGTTTTGGTACCAGTACTATGCTGTTTTGATTACTGTAGCCTTGTAGTATAGTTTGAAGTCTGGTAGTGTGATGCCTCCCACTGTGTTTTTTTTTTTTTTTTTTTAATTTTTATTGCATTATAGGTTTTGGGGTACATGTGCAGAACGTGCAAGATGGTTGCATAGGTACACACATGGCAGTGTGTTTTGCTGCCTTCCTCCCCTTCACCCACACTTGGTATTCATCCCCAGGCTATCCCCCCAGTGCCCCCCCACTGTCCCTCCCCCATTTCCCCCAACAGTCCCCAGTGTATAGTAGACCGCCTCTCTGTTTCCATGTGTTCTCATTTTTCTCACCCACCTATGAGTGAGTATATGCAGTATTTCTTTTTCTGTTCTTGTGTCAGTTTGCTGAGAATGATGTTCTCCAGATTCATCCATGTCCTTACAAAGGACACAAACTCATCATTTTTGATTGCTGCATAATAATCCATGGTGTATATGTGCCACATTGTCCCAGTCCAGTCTATCATTGATGGGCATTTGGGTTGGTTCCAGGTCTTTGCTATTGTAAACAGTGCTGCAATGAACATTCGTGTGCATGTGTCCTTATAGTAGAACGATTTATAGTCTTTTGGATAGATACCCAGTAATGGGATTGCTGGGTCAAATGGAATTTCTATTTCTAGGTCCCTGAGGAATCACCACACTCTCTTCCACAATGGTTGAACTAATTTACACTCCCACCAACAGTGTAAGAGTGTTCCTATTTCTCCACATGCTCTCCAGCATCTGCTGTCTCCAGATTTTTTAATGATCGCCATTCTAACTGGTGTGAGATGATATCTCAATGTGGTTTTGATTTGCATCTCTCTGATGACCAATGATGATGAGCACTTTTTCATATGTTTGTTGGGCTCATGTATGTCTTCTTTTGTAAAGTTTCTGTTCATATCCTTTGCCCATTTTTGAATGGGCTTGTTTGTTTTTTTTTCTGTAAATCTGTTTGAGTTCTTTGTAAATTCTGGATATCAGCCCTTTGTCAGATGGGTAAACTGCAAAGATTTTTTCCCATTCTGATGGTTGCTGATTCACTCTAGTGACTGTTTCTTTTGCCGTGCAGAAGCTGTGGAGTTTGATTAAGTCCCATTTGTCTATTTTGGCTTTTGTTGCCAATGCTTTTGGTGTTTTGTTCATGAAGTCCTTGCCTACTCCTATGTCCTGAATGGTTTTGCCTAGATTTTCTTCTAGGGTTTTTATGGTGTCAGGTCTTACGTTTAAGTCTTTAATCCATCTGGAGTTAATTTTAGTGTAAGTTGTCAGAAAGGGGTCCAGTTTCTGCTTTCTGCACATGGCTAGCCAGTTTTCCCAACACCATTTATTAAATAGGGAATCCTTTCCCCATTGCCTGTTTTTGTCTGGTTTATCAAAGATAATATTTTCTTTTTGCTTAGAATTGACTTGGCTATGTGGGCTCTTTTTTGGTTCCATATGAAATTCATGGTGGTTTTTTCCAGTTCTGTGAGGAAATTCAATAGTAGCTTGTTGGGGATAGCGTTGATTGTGTAAATTACTTTGGGCAGTATAGCCATTTTCACGATATTGATTCTTCCTATCCATGAACATGGAATGTTCCTCCATCTGTTTGTGTCCTCTCTTATTTCGTTGAGCAGTGGTTTGTAGTTTTCCTTGAAGAGGTCCCTTATGTTCCTTGTAAGTTGTATTCCTAGGTATTTTATTCTCTTTGTAGCAATTGTGAATGGCAGTTCATTCTTGATTTGGTTCTCTTTAAGTCTATTATTGGTGTATAGGAATGCTTGTGATTTTTTGCACATTGGTTTTATATTTTGAGGCTTTGCTGAAGTTGCTTATCAGTGTCAGGAGTTTTTGGGCTGAGGTGATGGGGTCTTCTAGGTATACTATTCTGTCGTCTGTGATTTCTCTAATGACCAGTGATGATGAGCATTTTTTCATATGTTTGTTGGCCTCATGTATGTTTTCTTTTGTAAAGTGTCTGTTCATATCCTTTGCCCATTTTTTTGAATGGGATTGTTTGTTTTTTTCTTGTAAATATGTTTGAGTTCTTTGTAAATTCTGGATATCAGCCCTTTGTCAGATGTGTAAACTGCAAAATTTTTTTCCCATTCTGTTGGTTGCCGATTCACTCTAATGACTGTTTGTTTTGCCATGCAGATGCTGTGGAGTTTGATTAAGTCCCATTTGTCTATTTTGGCTTTTGTTTCCTATGCTTTTGGTGTTTTGTTCATGAAGTCCTTGCCTACTCCTATGTCCTGCATGGTTTTGCCTATATTTTCTTCTAGGGTTTTTATGGTGCCAGGTCTTATGTTTAAGTCTTTAATCCATCTGGAGTTAATTTTAGTGTAAGGTGTCAGGAAGGGTCCCATTTCTGCTTCTGCACATGGCTAGCCAGTTTTCCCAACACTATTTATTAAACAGGTAATCTTTTCCTTATTGCTTGTTTTTGTCAGGTTTATCCAAGATTGTATGGTTGTAGATATGTTATGTTGCCTCCAATGCCTCTGTTCTGTTCCATTGGTCTATATCTTTGTTTTGGTACCAGTACCATGCTGTTTTGATTACTGTAGCCTTGTAGTATAGTTTGAAGTCTGGCAGTGTGATGCCTCCTTCTGTTTTGTTTTTCTTAGCATTGACTTGGCTATTTGGGCTCTCTTTTGGTTCAATATGAGATTTAAGATGTTTTTTTCCAGTTCTGTGAAGAAGGTCATTGATAGCTTGATGGGGATAGCATTGATTTTGTAAATTACTTTGTCAGTATGGACATTTTCATAATATTGATTCTTCCTAACCATGAACATGGAATGTTTTTCCATCTGTTTTTGTCCTCTCTTATTTCATTGAGCAGTGGTTTGTAGTTCTCCTTGAAGAGGTTCTTTATGTTCCTTGTTAGTTTTATTCCTAGGTATCACAGTCTCTTTGTAGCAATTGTGAACAACAGTTCATTTTGATTTGGCTCTCTTTCTTTTATTGGTTTATTGGAATGCTTGTGATTTTTCACATTGATTTTATATCCTGAGACTTTCCTGAAGTTGCTTACCAGCTTCAGCAATTTTTGGGCTGAGACAATGGCATCTTCTAGATATACAGTGATGTCATCTGCAAATAGAGACAATTTGTCTTCCTCCTTTCTTAGTTGAATACCCTTTATTTCTTTTTCTTGCCTGATTGCTCTGGCTAGAACTTCCAGTACTATACTGAATAGGAATGGTGAGAGAGGGTATCCTTGTCTAGTGCCAGATTTCAAAGGGAATGCTTCCAGTTTTTTGCCCATTCAGTATGATATTGGCTGTTGGTTTGTCCTAAATAGCTTTTATTACTTTGAGGTATGTTTCATCAATACCGAGTTTATTGCAAGTTTTTAGCATAAAGGGCTGTTGAATTTTGTCCAAGGCCTTCTCTGTGTCAATTTAGATAATCATATGGTTTTTGTTTTTGGTTCTGTTTATGTGATGAATTACATTTATAGATTTGTGTATGTTGAACCAGCTTTGCATTCCCGGCATGAATCCTACTTGATCATGGTGGATAAGCCTTTTGATGTGCTGTTGCAATCGGCATGCCTGTATTTTATTGAAGATTTTTGCATCTATGTTCATCATGGATATTGACCTGAAGTTTTCTTTTGTTGTTGAGTATATGCCGGATTTTGGTATCAGGATGATGTTGGTCTCATAAAATAATATCGGACAAATTCCCTCTTTATGAATTATTTGGAGTAGTTTCAGAAGGAATAGTAACAGTTCCTCTTTGTGTGTCTGGTAGAATTTGGCTCTGAACCCATCTGGACCTGGGCTTTTTTTGTGTGGTAGGTTGTTAATTGGTGCCTTAACTTCAGATCTTGTTATCAGTCTATTCATAGTTTCAACTTCTTCCTGGTTTAGGCTTGAGAGGATGCAAGTGTCCAGGAATTTATCCATTTCCTCCAGGTTTACTAGTTTATATGCATAGAGTTGTTTGTAATATTCTCTGATGATGGTTTGAATTTCTGTGGAATCTGTGGTGATTTTCCCTTTATCATTTTTTATTGCATCTATTTGGTTATTCTCTCTTTTCTTTTTTATTAATCTGGCTAGTGGTCTATTTTGTTGATCTTTTCAAAAAAACAGCTCTTGGAATTATTGATTTTTTGAAGGGATTTTCGTGTCTCTATCTCCTTCAGTTCTGCTCTGATCTTAGTTATTTCTTGTCATCTGCTGGGTTTTGCATTTTGTTAATCTTGCTCCTCTAGCTCTTTCAATTTTGACTATAGGGTGTCAATTTTGGATCTCGGTACTCTTCTCATTTGGGCACATGTTGCTATATATTTTCCTCTAGAGACTGCTTTAGATGTGTCCCAGAGATTCTGGTATGTTGTGTCTTCGTTCTCGTTGGTTTCAAAGAACTTCTTTATTTCTGCTTTCATTTCATTGTTTATCCAGTCAACATTCAAAAGCCAGTTGTTCAGTTTCCATGAAGCTGTGCGGTTCTGAGATAGTTTCTGATATCTGAGTTCTGACTTAATTGAACTATGTTTTGTTATGATTTTAGTTGTTTGGTATTTGCTGAGGAGTGCTTTACTTTCAATTATGTGGTCAATTTTAGAGTAGGTGTGATGTGGTGCTGAGAAGAATGTATATTCTGTGGATTTGGGGTGGAGAGTTCTGTAAATGTCTATCAGCTTTGCTTGTTCCAGGTCTGAGTTCAAGTCCCGAATATTCTTGTTAATTTTCTGTCTGGTTGATCTGTTGAATATTGACACTGGTGTGTTAAAGTCTCCCACTATTATTGTGTGGGAGTCTAAGTCTCTTTGTAAGTCATTAAGAACTTGTCTTATATTTCTGGGTGCTCCTGTATTGGGTCCATATATATTTAGAATCATTAGCTCTTTTTGTTTTATCGATCCTTTTACCATTATGTAATGTCCTTCTTTGTCTCTTTTGATCTTTGTTGCTTTAAAGTCTATTTTATCAGAGATGAGAATTGCAACTCCTGCTTTTTTATTGCTCTCCATTTGCTTGGTGAATCTTCCTCCATCCCTTTATTTTGAGCCTTTGTGTATCCTTGCATGTGAGATGATTTTCCTGTATACAGCACACCAATGGGTTTTGGCTTTTTATCCGATTTTCCAGTCTGTGTCTTTTGATTGGTGCATTTAGCCCATTTACATTTAGGGTTAATATTGTTATGTGTGTATTTGATACTGTTGTTTTGATGCTAGCTGGCTGTTTTGCCCATTAGTTGATGCAGATTCTTCTTTTTGTTGATGTTCTTTAGCATTTGGTATGTTTTTGGAATGGCTGGTACTGGTTGTTCCTATCTAAGTGTAGTGCCTCTTTCAGGAGCTCTTGTAAAGCACACCTGGTGGTGACAAAATCTCTGAATACTTGCTTGTTCAGAAAGGATTTTAATTTTTCTTGACTTATGAAGCTCAGTTTGGCTGGATATGAAATTCTGTGTTGAAAGTTCTTTTCTTTAAGGATGTTGATTATTGGCCCCCACTGTCTTCTGGCTTGTAGGGTTTCTCTCAAGAGATCTGCTGTGAATCTGATGGGCTTCCCTTTGTGGGTAACCCGTCTTTTATCTCTTGCTGCCCTTAGCATTTTCTCCTTCATTTAAATCCTGGTGAATCTGACGTTTATGTGCCTTGGGTTGCTCTTATTGTGGAATATCTTTGTGGTGTTCTCTGTATTTCCTGGACTTGAATATTGGCCTGCCTTGCTAGGTTGGGGAAATTTTTCTGGATAATATCCTGAAGAGTATTTTCCTATCAAACGTAGATTAGGTCTCTTCACATAGTCCCACATTTCTTGGAGACTTTGTTCATTCTTTTTTGTGCTTTTTTCTCTAATCTTGCCTTCTCATTTTATTTCATTGAGTTAATCTTCGACCTCTGATATTTTTTCTTCTACTTGGTCAGTTCAGCTGTTGAGACTTGTGCATGCTTTGCAGAGTTCTTGTGTTGTATTTTTCAGCTTCATCAATTCACTCATATTCCTCTCTAAGTTGTCCATTCTTGTTATCATTTCCTCAAATCTTTTCTCAACATTCTTAGTTTCTTTGCATTGAGTTAGAACATGTTCTTTTAGCTCACAGAAGTTTCTCATTACCCACCTTCTGAAGTCTGATTCTGTCATTTCATCACACTCATTCTCTGTTTATCTTTGTTCCCTTGCTGGTGAGGAGTTGTGGTCCCTTGCAGGAGGTGAGGTGTTCTGGTTTTGGGTGTGTTCCTCCTTTTTTGCTGGTTTCTTCCCATCTTTGTGGATTTATGTACCTGTCATCTGTGTAGTTGCTGATTTTCTGATTGGGTCTCTGAGTTGATGTCCAGTTTGTTGATGATGAAGTATTTCTGTTTCTTAGTTTTCCTTCTAACAGTCTGGCCCCTCTGCTGTAGGACTGCTGAGGTCCATTCCAGGCCCTGCTTGCCTGGGGGATACCTGTAGCAGCTGCGGAACCATGATGGTTGCTACCAGTTTCTTCTTCTTCTATCTTTGTTCTTGAACGGTGCCTGCCAAATGTCAGTCTGATCAGTCCTTTGTGAGGTGACTCTTTGGATACATGGGGGTCAGGGAGCTGCTTGAGGAGATAGTCTGTACTTTATAGGAGCTCTAGTGCTGAGCTGTGAGCTCCGTTGTTCATTCAGGGCTGCTAGGCAGGTACATTTATGTCTGCTGCAGCAGAACTCATAAAGCCCCATTTTTTCCTCAGGTGCTCTGTCCCAGGGAGTTAGGGCTTTATTTATGAGTTTTTGTTATACTGTCCTGCCCAGCAAGGAGGCAGTCTAGTCACTGCCTGCCTGTAATGGATATGCTGAGCTGCTCTGGGCTCCACCCTGCTGCTGTGGGCTCTGCACTGTTGCTGTGGGCTCTGCCCTGCTGTTGTGGGCTCCACCCTGCTGCCGTGGTCTCCACCCTGCTGCTGTGTGTAATTCCCTGTAGTCCTGTTTATATGGGTGTGGTTATAACTGCTCTGGTGATGGTGGCCTGCCTCTGTTATGGCAGACTCTCTCTATTATGGTGGATTGCTTTAGCAACAGTGGGTTGCCTCAGCAATGGCAGGCTGTGTTAGCAATGCCCAAGTACCTCCACAGGGGTCGAATGACTTGGTAATGGCAGTCACTTTTCCCCCTTGGAGCTGCACCATCCTGGGTTTGGTTGTGCTTGCCATGAAACTCTCAACCCCAAGCATTTCCAATGGCTATTTTATTTGTTTTTGTAAGGGTGGGACCCGCCAAGCCCTATCACCTGGCTCCCTGCCTCAGAGCCCTTTTTTTAAAGTTGAATGGTTGACTCTCCCCCAGGTGTTCTAGTCACCTGCTGAAAGGGCACCGGGATCTGTGTGATTTCCTGTGCAGTGACCCACTGCGCTGGCTGAAGCAATGTTGCTGCCCGGGAATCTCCTGGCTTGGCTTTCTGTTTAAGTCCTGTTTAATCAGATGAATGTTCTGAAATCTCCAATTGCTGGTTTAACAGGGCAACCAAACCAGTGTATTTTGTATGGAGTGCCGCTGTGCTGCAGCACTGGCCAAAACAGCCACGCTGGTGGCCCATGGGGCTCCTACACCTGAGAATCTCCTGGTCTGTGGGCAATAAAGAGCCATCTGAAAATGCAGCATCCACTCACCCTCTGTGCTTTTACTGGGAGCTGCAATCCTGAGTTGGTCCTACAACACCATCTTTCTTCCCTCTCAGTTTTCTCATCTATTCTTTATAATTTTATAGGCAGCCTTTTATATATTTCAAATAATTTATGTTTATATGTCACAAGTTAAAATAGACTTCTTTTTTGCTTGACACATCTACAGTTTATTTTCTTATACAGTCAATTATCAAATTATTTTTCCATGGCCATGTTACAAAAAGATTCTACCATTGACATTTATTTTATTTTATTTTATATTTTTTAAATTGAGCACAAGAAGTTGATCTTGATTTTTTATTTTTATTTTTTTAAAGCAGAATGATTTTTCTTTATTTTTAACTACATTAATAATAATGTAGTTATTAATACATTGTTTCTCAATGTAGTTTTTATTTGCATTTCTCTAATGACCAGTGATGATGAGCATTTGTTCATATATTTTTTGGACTCATATATGTCTTCTTTTGTAAAGTGTCTGTTCATATTCTTTGCCCACTTTTGAATGGGCTTGTTTGTTTTTTTTTCTTGTAAATGTGTTTTAGTTCTTTGTAAATTCTGGATATCAGCCCTTTGTCAGATGGGTAAACTGCAAAATTTTTTTCCCATTCTGTTGGTTGCTGGCTCACTCTAATGACTGTTTCTTTTGCCGTGCAGAAGCTGTGGAGTTTGATTATGTCCCATTTGTCTATTTTGGCTTTTGTTGCCAATGATTTTGGTGTTTAGGTCATGAAGTCCTTGCCTATGCCTATGTTCTAAATGGTTTTGCCTAGATTTTCTTCTAGGGTTTTTATGGTGTTAGGTCTTATGTTTAAATCTTTAATCCATCTGGAGTTAATTTTAGTGTTGGTGTCAGAAAGGGGTCCAGTTTCTGCTTTCTTTACATGGCTAGGACATTTATTTTAAAGCTCCTATATCCAGGCTTCCCTCAGTTTGCCCTTTACTTTGAGCATGGACTGTCATTCATGAGAAATATTAAGCTATTCTTTTCATGCAGTACCTGGTAGGCATAGGACCAAAACTGCCATGCTCTATGATTCTTTTTTTCTGGAAACCCAGATACTGATTTTCTTTTCTAGGTAGATAGATAGAGGTTTTAATCAATTAATTGCTATTAAAACTGTATATATATATATATATAGTTTTAATAGCAATTAATTGATTAAATTAATATACATGTAGTGCTATATATATATATAATATGTATTATTGCACTTTAGGTTCTGAGGTACATGTGCAAAACATGCAGGATTGTTGCATAGGTATATACATGGCAATGTGGTTTGCTGCCTCCATCCTCATCACCTATATCTGGCATTAGTCCCCATGGTATACCTCTCCAACTTCCTACCACCTACTGTCCCTTCCCTGGTCCCCCACACACACACAGACCTCAGCGTGTGATGCTTCCCTCCCTGTGTCCATGTGTTCTCATTGTTCAACACCCACCTATGAATGAGAACATGTGGTGTTTGATTTTCTGTTTTTTTGTCAGTTTGGTAAGAATGATGATTTTATTTACTAAAAATAGTTAGGCTTTGAGAAAACTTTAAAGTAATTTTGAAAGCTAGAAAAAAGAAGCTAAACAAATCTTTTGGAAATGAAATAGCCAGTTAGAGGGCATAATGTTAGTTCTCTGAAAAGGGAAATACTCTAAATCCCTATGTAATGTGATAGTATATAACTGTTCATATAAAAAAGTAGTATGAGATTCAAGCAACTATTTTTGACTACTACCAAATAATAAACATAAAATATTGTAAGTTGTGCAATATCTATGTATTAATGACATATCTTTAAGGCTTTTAAAAGCATAATAGGTAATTGCATATTAGGAACATAGAGTGCTTTTTCAAACAAATTAAAACTTAAGGGTAGATTTCAGTTTTTATGCACTTTGAATACATTCTATCAATGAGATAGAAAGATTATACAAATATTTTAATCAATTAATTGCTATTAAAACAATCTGAACACTTTTAATTGGAGTTTGTCCTCAGAGATGAAAAGAACTAAAAAGTGTTGCTCCCACCTTTAGAACAAGAAAACAGCCATAAATCCTGCAAGTCCAGACATTTTCTTGAGCTTATCAGAGAGCTAAAGTTACAGGAAAACTGACTAGCACAAAATCCAAGAAGAGAGCCCCCTTAAGAGAGGTATAGGATGTGAACATTTTTTTACCTTGGACAGAAATAATCACCTAAATAAGTAGGAAAAATTAGGCAAAAATAGCTAACAAATCAATGGAAACCGAATATATATGAAAATATATGAGGACCCTAAAGATTGCAAAACAATTTTAAACAATAGAAAAAGGTGTTTGTCCACTATTGCAGTCTCTTTCTATACAAGTCCTACTTAGTAAGATTCCTGAGAAACCTTCCTTTATGGCTTCCAGGATAATAGAACAGCAGGTGATAGAGTAGGTGCACAAAATTACTTTCAGTCTTTTTACTGTTATCTCCTGTGGTTGAGAGATAATTGTCCATGAGTTTTTGTTTGCAGACAACTTTGTTCTTGACACCGTCTTTTGTTTCAGAATTTTTTCAAAAATATTTGTATAGTAAGCAGCCTTGGAAGATAAAGTTCCACTCTCAGGAAGAAAAGACAGATAAACTTGCTGCCAAATGATTTAAAAACATGTCTCCTGTGAAGCAAAGTTTGGAAACGTTTGTATGTTGTTCCTTACAAGTTCCTGATATGGTTTGGATGTGTATTCTATCAAAATCTCATATTGAAATGTGGTTCCCATATTGGAAGTGGGGCCTAGTGGGAGATGATTAGGTTATGGGGGTAGAGTCCCTCATGAATGGCTTGGTGAACTTGGTAATGAGTTCATGCCAGAGCTGATTGTTTAAAAGAGCCTAGTACCTCTCTTTCTCCCTCTCACCATGTGACTCACCAGCACCTCTTCCCTTCTGCTGTAACTGAAAGCTTTCTGAGGCCTCACTAGAAACCAAGTGAAGGGGGGTGCTATGTTTGCACAAACTACAGAACCATGAGCCAAATAAACCTCTTCTCTTTATAAGTTATGTATTCCTTATAGCAATGTAAAAGAGGCTCAGAGAATTCCTTTATAACAATGCAAAACAGACTAACACAATTCCTTAGTTCTGGATTTCTTACTTGTGACACCTAGCTGCCCATTGTGCTGTACCCATTGGATTCAGGAGTGAGACAATAAGAAAAAATGTGGACATGGAAGTTCAGGCTGCTTGCTTCTTTGTGGGTAAAATAGTCTTTTGCCTCTGACAAAAGATTCTCACTGCATTTATGAAATTGAGGTAATCTCACTTGTTAGCTTTAAGTCAGTATAATTTTAGACCTGACACTATTCTTAACACATCCTTCTAGAACAAAAGACTTAATTTGTAGAGAATAGGAAATATAGCTTGTTGCATTTAGAGTACTGGAGTAAACACTCTGTAGCTGAAGGAAGCAAATAAAAGAAGATTTTAGTTTTGAAGGAGGATCAGGAAAACATGTCATGTCCAGAACTTTATGTCAAGAAGAGTCAGGGCCACTGAGAGGGCCCTATCTCTGATACTCATGATGACAGGGCCTGTCTAAGTCTGAAGCTTAATTATGATAGAGAACTTCTCCACCACCGCAACATCAAACTAATGATAACCAGAGTATAAGCAAAAACACTTAAAGCTAAAGGAGGAGATGATTGAGAATACTCTCTGGCAAATGGATGTGAAGCCTGGGCTGCACTGAGAATACTGTACTAGTAATAATGCTCAAATCCAGTCACATTTCTTACTAGATTAACTGACACCCTCACACTAAAAACAATAACAGAAGAAAAACATCCGTTTAAGGACTTAAAATATGTTAACCTCAGTTTATTTCTGTTTTATATGAGATGTCCAGTTTAAAAAATTTTTTAATTACAATGCATATTAAAAGGCAAGAAAACCCACTGCCAAGAGACAAAGCAATAAACATAACAATACTTGCATTTAAAAAATTTGGGGTCCTACAGGGAATTTTAAAAAACTATCATTAATATGTTGAAGGCTCAAATGGAAAAGATGGGTTATGTGTAAGATAGATGAATAATTTTGGCAGAGAGATGAAAAGTATAATAATAAGTTAACTGATATGCTAAAAATAAAATTATTTTAAAAAATAATCAAGGTAAAGGATGCCTTCAATGAATTACTCAACTAATATTAAAGAAAGAATTAGTCAAACTTAAAGATAGGTCAGTAGATATTTACCAAGTTGAAACAAAACTAATGAAAGAAAATAAAAACCTATTATTTCTACGAAAACAAACAACCTAACATATATGTTATTGAAATTCCAGAAGGGCAAGAGAGAAAGAACAAGGAAAAAGAAGTATTTGAAATATAACAGTTAAAAATTTGTGAACCTTGATGAAAGAAAATTATCATAAATCCCATTCTGATGGTTGCCGATTCACTCTAGTGACTGTTTCTTTTGCCGTGCAGAAGCTGTGGAGTTTGATTAGGTCCCATTTGTCTATTTTGGCTTTTGTTGCCAATGCTTTAGGTGTTTTGTTCATGAAGTCCTTGCCTACTCCTATGTCCTGAACGGTTTTGCCTAGATTTTCTTCTAGGGTTTTTATGGTGTCAGGTCTTACGTTTAAGTCTTTAATTCATCTGGAGTTAATTTTAGTGTAAGGTGCCAGAAAGGGGTCCAGTTTCTGCTTTCTGCACATGGCTAGCCAGTTTTCCCAACACCATTTATTAAATAGGGAATCCTTTCCCCATTGCCTGTTTTTGTCTGGTTTATCAAAGATAATATGGTTGTAGATATGTTGGTGGGAATGTAAATCAGTTCAACCATTGTGGAAGACAGTGTGGTGATTCCTCAGGGACCTAGAAATAGAAATTCCATTTGACCCAGCAGTCCCATTACTGGGTATCTATCCAAAAGACTATAAATCATTCTACTATAAGGACACATGCACACAAATGTTCATTGCAGCACTGTTTACAATAGCAAAGACCTGGAACCAACCCAAATGCCCATCGATGATAGACTGGACTGGGAAAATGTGGCACATATACACCATGGAATATTATGCAGCAATCAAAAATGATGAGTTTGTGTCCTTTGTAAGGACATGGATGAATCTGGAGAACATCATTCTCAGCAAACTGACACAAGAACAGAAAAAGAAATACTGCATATACTCACTCATAGGTGGGTGAGAAAAATGAGAACACATGGACACAGAGAGGCGGTCTACTATACACTGGGGACTGTTGGGGGAAATGGGGGAGGGACAGCAGGGGGGGCTGGGGGGGATAGCCTGGGGATGAATGCCAAGTGTGGGTGAAGGGGAGGAAGGCAGCAAAACACACTGCCATGTATGTACCTATGCAACTATCTTGCACGTTCTGCACATGTACCCCAAAACCTATAATGCAATAAAAATTAAAAAAAAAAAAAAGAAAATTATCATAAATCAAATAAGTTCAAAAAACACCTGGAAATATCAACAACAAAATATACACATGGGTATTGTATTAGCCCATTCTCACATTGCTATGAAGAAATACCTAAAGCTGAGTAATTATTTATTTATTTTTATTGCATTTAGGTTTTGGGGTACATGTGCAGAACGTGTAAGATAGTTGCATAGGTACACCCATAGCAGTGTGTTTTGCTGCCTTTTTCCCCTTAACCCACATTTGGCATTTCTCCCCAGGCTATCCCTCCCCAGCTTCCCCCCCCACTGTCCCTCCCCTATTCCCCCAATAGACCCCAGTGTGTCATACCCCCCTCCCTATGTCCCTGTGTTCTCATTTTTCTCAACCGCCTATGAGTGAGAATATGTGGTATTTCCTTTTCTATTCTTGTGTCAGTTTGCTGAGAATGATGTTCTCCAGATTCATCCATGTCCTTACAAAGGCAATAAACTCATAATTTTTTATTGCTGTGTAATATTCCATGGTGTATATTTGTGACATTTTCCCAGTCCAGTCTATCATCAATGGGCATTTGTGTTGGTTCCAGGTCTTTGCTATTGTAAACAAAGCTGCAATGAACATTCGTGTGCATGTGTCCTTGTAGTAGAATGATTTATATTCCTTTGGCTATATACCCAGTAATGGGATTGCTGGGTCAAATGGAATTTCTATTTCTAGGTCCTTGAGGAATCGCCACACTGTCTTCCACAATGGTTGAACTAATTTACACTCCCACCAACAGTGTAAGAGTGTTCCTATTTCTTCACATCCTCTCCAGCATCTGTTGTCTCCAGATTTTTTAATGATCACCATTTTAACTGGCATGAGATGGTATCTCAATGTGGTTTTGATTTGAATTTCTCTAATGACCAGTGATGATGTGCATTTTTTCATGTGTTTGTTGGCCTCATGTATGTTTTCTTTTGTAAAGTGTCTGTTCATATTGTTTGTCCATTTTTGAATGGGCTTGTTTGTTTTTTTTCCTGTAAATCTGTTTGAGTTCTTTGTAAATTCTGGATATCAGCCCTTTGTCAGTTGGGTAAACTGCAAAAATTTTTTTCCCAATCTGTTGGTTGCTGATTCACTCTAGTGACATTTCTTTTGCCATGCAAAACCTGTGGAGTTTGATTAGGTCCCATTTGTCTATTTTGGCTTTTGTTGCCAATGCTTTTGATGTTTTTGTCATGAAGAACTTGCCTACTCTTATGTCCTGAATGGTTTTGCCTAGATTTTCTTCTAGGGTTTTGCCTAGATTTTCTTCTAAAAATACCCTGGTGCCAGGTCTTATGTTTAAGTCTTTAATCCATCTGGAGTTAATTTTAGTGTAAGGTGTCAGAAAGGGGGCCAGTTTCTGCTTTCTGCACATGGCTAACCAGTTTTCCCAACACCATTTATAAACAGGGAATCCTTTCCCTATTTGCTTGTTTTTGTCTTGTTTATCAAAAATTATATGGTTGTAGATATGTTAATTTGCCTCCAATGCCTCTGTTCTGTTCCATTAGTCTATATCTTTGTTTTGGTACCAGTACCATGCTGTTTTGATTACTGTAGCCTTGTAGTATAGTTTGAAGTCTGGTAGTGTGATGCCTCCCGCTGTGTTCTTTTTGCTTAGAGTTGACTTGGCTATGCAGGCTCTCTTTTGGTTCCATATGAAGTTCATGATGGTTTTTTCCAGTTCTGTGAAGAAATTTTAATGGTAGCTTGATGGGGGTAGCATTGATTCTGTAAATTACTTTGGGCAGTATAGCCATTTTTACGATATCGATTCTTCCATATCTCAAAGTTATAAAAGCTAATTATGACAAACCAACAGCCAATATCATGCTTAATGGGCAAAAACTGGAAGCATTCCCTTTGAAATCTCGCACTAGACAAGAATGCCCTCTCTCACCACTCAATATTTGAATAGGAAAGGTGGAAGCCAAATTGTCTCTATTTACAGATGACATGATAGTATACCTAGAAGACCCCATCACCTCCGCCCAAAAACTCCTGAAACTGATAAGCAACTTCAGCAAATTCTCAGGATATAAAATCAATGTGCAAAAATCACAAGCATTCCTATACACCAATAACAGACTTAAAGAGTACCAAATCAAGAACGAACTGCCATTCACAATTGCTACAAAGGGAATAAAATTCCTAGAAATACAACTTACAAGGAACGTAAGGGACCTCTTCAAGGAAAACTACAAGCCACTGCTCAACGAAATAAGAGAGGACACAAACAGATGGAGAAACATTCCAAGTTGAGTAATTTAAAAAGAGAAGTGGTTTAATTGACTTATCATTCTGCAGGCTTTACAGGAAGCATCTGCTCTTGTAGAATCCTCAAGAAATCCTATACTCATAGCAGAAGATGAAGGGTCATATGTCATAGGTCAAAAGCAGGAGCAAGAGAGAGAGGAGGGAGATGTCACAGACTTTTAAGTAAGCAGATCTCAGGAGAAGTCACTGACTATTGCAGGGACAATACCAAGGGGAAGGTACTAAGCAATTCAGGAGAAATCAGCCCCCATGATCCAATCACCTCCCATCGGGCTCCACTTCTAACTTTGGGGATTACATTTTAACATGAGATTTGGATGGGAAAAGCATGCGAACTATATCATAAATCATATTTGAATTTCTTTAATACAAAAAATCACAGAAAATCTTCAAGGCATGCAGAGAAGAAATACACATTTACAAACATTCAAATTAAGATAATGATGACAAACAGACTTCTTATGACAGCCCATGCAAGTCAGAAAACAGTGACGTGATCTAACAATGCTGAAACAAATGAAAAACAATGTCAACCCTAGAACACCAGGCAAAAATATTTTTCAGAAAAGTAGGATAAAGTAAGACTTCAAAAATCTAAAATTCTGAGAAAACCCATTGTTAATAAGTGTATACTATAAAAATATTTATAGAAGGTTTTTCATGAAAATATAATATGACATGAAAAAATAGTCTGAATCAACATGATGAAATGTAGAGCACTAAAAATGAAGGAAATAAAAATAAATTATGTTTAGTTTAAACCACTCTAAAAGGTAAGTGATTGTCTAAAGTGATTATCATTAGAATCGTAGTGCTAGTTCATGCTATTTGTTAAAGTAAAAATATATGATAACACCAGCACTAAAAATGAGAGGTAGAAATTGTTAATATTGTGTTACAATTCCTTTATACTATATGTCAACTGTTATTAAGATAGACATTGATTAAATAAAGATGCATATTCTAAATTTAAGGGCAATCATTAAAATGGTATTTGAGTGAGTACAAATAAGTCTATAGTTGAAATAAAATTGAAGCTTAAAATTCTCATTTACCCTATGAAAAGACATAAAGAAGACAAAATATATAATGAACATATGGAAAAATACAAACAACTAGCAAGTTGAACTTGATCCAACTGTATCAATCAACACTTTTAGTTACAGTGGTATTAATATGCTAATTAAAAGAGTTGTCAGATTTGATAAAAAAGAAAAACAGCAAGACCCAAATCCATGCTGTCTAAAAGAAAGTTGATTTAAATGTAACAATAGGTAAAAAATATAATGATGGAGAAAAATATAGGATGTTGTATTTAACCAAATGAAATCTGGAATACCTACCCTTCTATCAGCAGAATTGGACTTTAGAACAATGAAGTTTACTAAGGATGAAAAGAGGTATTATATAATCACATAGGAGTTAAATCTCTTAAGACATAGTAATACTAACAGGTATTGACCTAATAACAGATTTTCAAAATATACACAGCAAAAACTGTTAGAACTGAAAGGTGAATAGACAAAACTACAGTTTTAGCTAGAGACTTTAACATTGTTTTCTCAGTAATTGATTAAATAAGAAAACAGAAAATTATTGTGTACATAGAATATATAAATATTATTAAACAATATAACCTAATTGATATATACAGAGAACTTCAATAAATATTATTTCAAGAGCACAGTGAATACTTTTTTTATAGGGACACAAAAAATATCCAGCAAAATAGGCCATATTTTTCTAAAATTTAGAAATGTTAAAGGATAATAATTTGGTAAGTATATTAGTCCATTTTCATACTTAAATTTATGAGGAAATACCCGAGACTGGGTAATTTATAAAGAAAAAGAGGTTTAATGGACTCATAGACCCATATGGCTGGGGAGGCCTCATAACCATGGTGGAAGACAAAGAAGAGCAAAGTCATGTCTTAACGGTAGCAGGCAAAAGAGCTTGTTTGGGGAAAATCCCATTTATAAAAACATCAGATCTTAACAGTAGTGAACAGTATGAGGGAAACTGCCCCAGTGATTCAATTATCTCCACCAGGTCCCTTGACATGTGGAGATTATTATAATTTAAGGTGAGATTTGGATGAGGACACAGTCAAATCATATCAGTAAGATTATTCGCTTAAAATAATATAATTAAACTAGAATTTTATAATTAGACATCTAGAAAATTAAAAAATATTTGGGAATTTAACACTATTCTAAATAACCAATGAGTCAAAGAGAAAGTATCAAGAAAAGTTGTGAGACATGAACTAAATGAAAACAAAAATACAGCAGCAGGTTTTCAAATAGTTTTTTTTCAACATCCTTTGTTATAATGTTGTTTAGGGGGAAGAAATAATTCACTGTCTATGTAGTATGCTCATTCTCCCCATGTCTGCCTTGTTTTATTCTGGGTAGTATTGTTACCTCTCATGTCCTAATGATGTGCACAATAGGTGAATTTCAGCTTCTCTTATACATCCCATTGTGAGTGTGTGAATGTGTGTGTCTGTGTGTGTGTGCATGAGTGTGCCCTGTGATGGGATGACACCCTGTCCAGTGGTTCTTCCCTTGTGCCCTGAGCTGCATGGTTAGGATCCAGACACTTACTTCCCTGAACTGAAATAACTGGGTGAATAATTATCTTATTTGCTTTAATTAATCTTTTTTAACTGCATGTGTATCTCAGATTTATTTGAATGTTTAATATTAGAAGTGTTTTGGTGTTTATTGAGAAGTTTGCAGATGGTTTTGTGACCAGAAAACATACACTTTAGGAACTTAACTCATTTGTATAAATTAGCCTACAGTAAAATTGGTTTCCTTATACATCATATTGCTGAAATTTGAAGTTTTAAAGAACCTATAGGTGATGTTAAATTATAACTCATGTACACAATATCAAAATTGGTAGAATATAGCTAAATCACTAATTAGATGCACATTTATAGAATAAATGCTAGAAAAGACAAAAGTCTTAAACCAGTAAGTTCAATGATATGAACTTTTATCCCAGGAAAGTAGGAAAAAAAGAAAAAGAAAAAATTATACCCAAAGAAAGGCTGATTCAAGATTTGAAAATCAATTATGGTAATTCATCACATAATTGCCTAAAGAAGAAAAATATGATAATGACAACAGATATTAAAATAATCTGGCAAAATCAAACATCCATTCATGGTAAAAACTCTCAGCAAATTTGGAATAGCAGAAAATCTGACTTAAAGATGGATAGCCTTCACAATAAGATCAGAAACATAATAATATTGTTCTTACTATACTGATTCAACACTTTATTGTTATTCCTAGTCACTGCAATGAGGCAAGATAATAAGTGGCATAAAGATCTGACATGAAAAACCAAAAGCAAAAAAACCTGTCTCTATTCACAGACAGCACGAATATTAGAATAGCCAGTGTTTATGTTAACAGAATCAATATCCAGAAAGTTCCCCAAATGAAGCTGTCACTAGAAAAGTAGTATGTTTAGTCATTGTTATTTATCTCATGGTCTGAATGGTGAGAGGTGTTGCATTTAGAATCAAACAAATTTACTGAAGACAAAGAATCATCTGAAAATATACCTTTCTTGAAAACTTTCCTACTAACATCTAACTTTTATTAGAGCCTATTAAAAGTTAGATTTGGTTATTTCCCTTATAAATCAAGGTCTGTAGAAATTCATGGCATTCCTTCCTAGGTTCCTTGAAAAAAGAATGTGAACTCCGAATGAAGCTTTTGAAATACAAATTACTTTTTAAATAATTTCTCCCTATGCAAACCCTTTTGGCCATGGAGACTTAACAATGACTGCTTTCCAAGGATTATGATAGTAGTGATGTTGCAACCTTGTAGGGAAACCTGGGTAAGCACTAGAATATGCTTTCTCTTTCTGTAAAACAAATGATATATACACATTGATCATCTCCATAGTCTGAGGGAAGGAGTATAATGAAACAAGAGACTCCTCAGAGAACCAGAAAAAAGGAGAGGAGTTCTTATTATTTCTACACTCCTGAACATACCCAACTATAGCCTTAGTGATACCTTGAATCTGTGTCCTTTTAGTCCAGGCCAGGCTCTGACAAATGGAATATTTTCAGCTATTAGGAACTTCCCTGACATTTTTTCTATGCTTTGAGCTTTCACACAAAGCTTTCACTAGAAATATAATGAGCAAAATGGCTGTCAGGTGTCAGCAATTGGAAGGTGTTATGTAAGGGATGACTTTTTCTGCACATCCATTGTAAAGGTGTATTAACTAGAGGACTTTAAAAATAGATCCACTTCCCCTTTTGTCTGCTTAGATTTGATTCTATTACAGTCAAGAGAAAAAGATATTCTCTATAGAATGCAAACTGCAAAATATTACCAAATATTTAGATTTGAGGTATTACATGTAATAATGAACAATTCATAAGGCCATTTATTAAGTCTTTTTTAATACATAGAGAAAGATACCCAATTCAGATGCATAACACAGAAGCAAAAATATATAAATCTTAATTTAGGTATTGTTTTTTAGGTCAGCCTTTTCCTTTTCATGTTTAGTTGTTGAAAGACAGATGAGAGGAACCCACTTAAGATGTGTTTTCGGATGTAAAGGAAAGATGGTGCTGTAGGACCAACTCAGGATTGCAGCTCCCAGTGAATCTGAAGATGGTGATGGATGCCACATTTCCATAGAGATCTTTATTGTCTAACACCTAGGAGATTCCCAGGTGTAAGAGCCCATGGGCCACCAGCACGGCAGTTTGGGCTGGCATGGCTGTTTGGGCCAGCATAGCTGTTTGGGCCGAGACCGCATCACAGCAACACTCTGTACAAAATACACTGGTTTGTTTGGCCTGTTAAACCCGCAATTGGAGATTTCGGAACGCAGATTAGCACATTCATCTGATTAAACAGGACTTAAACAGAAAGCCAAGCCAGGAGATTCCCAGGCAGCAACATGGTTTGAGGTGGCACAGTGGGTCACTGCACGGGAAATCACACAGATCCCGGTGCCCTTGCAGCAGGTGACTGAAACACCTGGGAGAGAGTCAACCATTCAACTTAAAAAATAAATAAATAAATAAATAAATAAATAAATAAATAAATAAATAAGGGCTCTGAGGCAGGGAGCCAGGTGATCAGGCTTGGTGGGTCCCATTCCCACAAAAACAAACAAAAGAGCAATTGGAAACACTCAGGGTTGAGAGTTTCACGGCAAGCACAGCTGAACCCAGGACAGTGCAGGTCTGTGGGGGAGGGGCTTCCACCACTACCAAGGCATGTGACCACTACAGAGGTACTCAGCCACTGCTGATGCAGTGCTGACTGCCATTGCTGAGGCAACCCACCATAACAGAGAGAGTCCACCACTACAGAGGTGGGCCACCAATGCCACTGCAGTTCTAACCACACCCATATAAACAGGACTGCAGGGAATTACACAGGGAAGCAGGGTGGAGCCCATGACAGCAGGGTGGCACCCACAGCATCAGGGCAGAGTCCCTGGCAACAGGGTGGAGTCCACGGCAGCTCATCATAGCCACTACAGACAGGCAGTGACTAGAATGCCTCATCGCTGGGCAGGAAAATGCAACGGATACTCATAAATAAAGCCCTAACTCCCCAGGACAGAGCAACTGAGGAAAAAACAAAGGGGATTTATGAGTTCTGCTTCAGCAGATGTAAACATACCTGCCTAGCAGCCCTGAATGAACAACGAAGCTCACAGCTTAGCACTAGAGCTCCTATAAAGTACAGACTGTCTCCTCAAGCAGCTCCCTGACCCTCATATATCCAAAGAGTCAAATCACAAAGGACTGATCAGACTGACATTTGGTGGGCATCATTCTGGAACAAATATAGCAGAAGAAGAATCTGGTAGCAACCCTCACAGTTCTGCAGCTGCTACAGGAGTTCCCCAGGCAAGCAGGGCCTGGAGTGGACCTCAGCAATCTTACAGCAGAGGGGCCAGACTGTTAGAAGGAAAACTAAGAAACAGAAATACTTCATAATCAACAATCTGGGCGTCCACTCAGAGACCCAATCGGAAAATCGGCAACCACTCAGAAGACAGGTGGACAAATCCACAAAGATGGGAAGAAACCAGTGCAAAAAAGAGAAAAACACCCGAAACCAAAACACCTTGCCTCCTACACAAAAAAAAAAAAAAAAAAAAAAAAAAAACTCATCACCAGCAAGAGAACAAAGCTGGACAGAGAATGAGTGTGATGAAATGATGGAATCAGACTTTACAAGGTGGATAATGAAAAACTTCCATGAGCTAAAGGAACATGTTCTAAATTAATGCAAAGAAACTAAGAACTTTGAAAAAAGATTTGAGAAAATGATAACAAGAATGGACAACTTAGAGTGAATTGAAGAAGCTGAAAAACACAACACGAGAACTTCACGAAGCATGCACAAGTTTCAATAGCCGAATTGACCAAGCAGAAGAAAGGATATCAGAAATCGAAGATCAACTCCATGAAATAAAATGAGAAGCCAAGATTAGAGAAAAAAAGCAGAAAAAGGAATGAACAAAGTCTCTAAGAAATGTGGGACTATGTGAAGAGACCTAATCTACGTTTGATAGGTGTACCAGAATGTGATGAAAGGAATGAATCCCAGCTGGAAAACACTCTTCAGGATATTATCCAGAAAAATTTCCCAAAACTACCAAGGCAGGCCAATATTCAAGTCCAGGAAATACAGAGAACACCACAAAGATATTCCACAAGAAGAGCAACCCCAAGGCACATAATCAACAGATTCACCAGTGTTGAAATGAAGGAGAAAATGCTAAGGGCAGCCAGAGAGAAAGACCGGGTAACCCACAAAGGGAAGCCCATCAGACTCACAGCAGATCTCTTGGCAGAGACTCTACAAGCCAGAAGAAAGTGGGGACCAATATTCAACATCCTTAAAGAAAAGAACTTTCAACCCAGAATTTCATATTCAGCCAAACTGAGCTTCATAAGTGAAGGAAAAATAAAATCCTTTGCAACCATCAAGTACTCAGAGATTTTGTCACCACCAGGCCTGCTTTACAAGAGATCCTGAAAGAGGCACTATACATAGAAAGGAACAACCAGTACCAGCCATTCCAAAAACATACAAAATACTAAAAAGCATCAACAAAATGAAGAATCTGCATCAACTAATGGGCAAAACAGCCAGCTAGCATAAATGGCAGTATCAAATTCACACATAACAACATTAACCCTAAATGTAAATGGGCTAAATGCACCAATCAAAAGACACAGACTAGCAAATTGGATAAAAACCCAAAACCCATCGATGTGCTGTATCCAGGAAACCCATCTCACATGCAAGGATACACAAAGGCTCAAAATAAAAGGATGGAGGAAGATTTACCAAGCAAATGGAGAGCAAAAAAAAGTGGAAGTTTCAATTCTCATCTCTGATAAAATAGACTCTAAAGCAACAAAGATCAAAAGAGATAAAGAAGGTCATTACATAATGGTAAAATGATCGATACAACAAGAAAAGCTAACAATGCTAAATATATATGGACCCAATACAGGAGCACCCAGATATATAAGGCAAGTTCTTAATGACTTACAAAGAGACTTAGACTCCCACACAATAATAGTGGGAGACTTTAACACTCCACTGTCAATAGCAGACAGATCAACCAGACAGAAAATTAACAAGGATATCCAGGACTTGAACTCAGACCTGGAACAAGCAAACCTGATAGACATTTACAGAACTCTCCACCCCAAATCCACAGAATATACATTCTTCTCAGCACCACATCACACCTACTCTAAAATTGACCACATAATTGGAGGTAAAGCACTCCTCAGCAAATACAAAACAACTGAAATCATAACAAAGTGTCTCTCAGACCATAGTGCAATTAAGTTAGAACTCAGAATTTAGAAACTAACTCAGAACTGCATAGCTTCATGGAACTGAACAACTGGCTCTTGACTGTTGATTGGATAAACAATGAAATGGAGGCAGAAATAAAGAAGTACTTCGAAACTGACGAGAATGAAGACACAATACACCAGAATCTCTGGGACACATTTAAAGCAGTCTCTAGAGGAAAACATATAGCAATAAGTGCCCACATGAGAAGAGTGGAGAGATGCAAAATTGACACCCTGTTATCAAAATTGAAAGAGTGAGAGAAGCAAGATCAAAAAAACTCAAAACCTAGCAGAAGACAAGAAATAACTAAGATCAGAACAGAACTGAAGGAGAAAGAGACATGAAAAACCATTCAAAAAATCAATAAATCCAAGAGCTGATTTTTTGAAAAGATCAACAAAATAGACAGACCACTAGCCAGATTGATAAAAAAGAAAAGAGAGAATAACCAAATAGATGCAATATAAAATGATAAAGGGGAAATCACCGCAGATTCCACAGAAATTCAAACCATCATCAGAGAATATTACAAACAACTCTATGGACATAAACTAGTAAACCAGGAAAAAATGAATAAATTCCTGGATGCCTGTGTCCTCCCAAGCCTAAACCAGGAGAAAGCTGAAACTATGAATACACCAATAACAAGGTCTGAAGTTGAGGCAGCAATTAAGAGCCTACCACACAAAAAAAGCCCAGGTCCAGATGGGTTCACAGCCGAATTCTACCAGACACACAAAGAGGATCTGGTACCATTCCTTCTGAAACTATTCCAAATAATCCAAAAAGAGGGAACCCTTCCCAAATCATTTTATGAGACCAACATCATTCTGATAACAAAACCCGGCAAAGACCCAACAAGAAAAGAAAACTTCAGGCAAATATCGATGATGAACATAGATGCAAAAATCTTCAATAAAATACTGGCAAGCCAATTGCAACAGCAAATCATAAAGCTTATCAATCATGATCAAGTAGGATTCATCCTGAGGATGCAAGGCTGGTTCAACATACGCAAGTCTATAAATGTAATTCACCACATAAACAGAACCAAAAACAAAAAGCACATGATTATCCCAATTGACGCAGAGAAGGCCTTTGAATAAATTCAACAGCCCTTTATGCTAAAAACCCACAATGAACTTGGAATTGATGGAACGTATCTCAAAAAAATGAGTGATTTATGACAAACCATCAGCCAATATGATAGTGAATGGGCAAAAACTGGAAGCATTCCCTTTGAAATCTGGCACTAGACAAAGATGCCCTCTCTCACCACTCCTATTCAATATAGTACTGGAAGTTCTAGCCAGAGCAATCAGGCAAGAAAAAGAAATAAAGGGTATTCAAATAGGAAATGAGGAAGCAAAATTGTCTCTATTTGCAGACGACATAATAGTATATCTAGAAGACTCCATGGTCTCAGCCCAAAAACTCCTGAAACTGATAAGCAACATCAGCAAAGTCTCAGGATATAAAATCAATGTGCAAAAATCACAAGCATTCCTATACACCAATAACAGACTTAAAAAGAGCCAAATCAAGAAAAAACTGCCATCCACAATTGCTACAAAGAGAATAAAATACCTAGGAATACAACTTACAAGGAACATAAAGGACCTCTTCAAGGAGAACTACAAACCACTGCTCAATGAAATAAGAGAGAACACAAACAGATGGAGAGATATTCCAAGTTTATGATTAGGAAGCATCAATGTCGTGAAAATGACCATACTGCCCAAAGTAATTGACAGACTCAACGCTATCCACATCAAGCTACCATTGACTTTCTTCACAGAACTAGAAAAACCACGTTGAACTTCATAAAGAACCAAAAGAGAGCCCACATAGCCAAGTCAATTCTAAGGAACAAGAACACAGTGGGAGGCATCACACTACCAGACTTCAAACTATACTACAAGGCTATAGCAATCAAAACAGCATGGTATTGGTATCAAAACAAAGATATAGACCAATGGAACAGAACAGAGGCATCGGAGGCAACACAACATATCTACAACCACATAATCTTTGATAAACCAGACAAAAACAAGCAATGGGGAAAGGATTCCCTGTTTAATAAATGGTGTTGGGAAAACTGGTTAGCCATGTGCAGAAAGCAGAAACTGGACCCCTTCCTGGCACCTTACACTAAAATTAACTCCAGATGGATTAAAGACTTGAACATAAGACCTTGCACCATAAAAACCCTAGAAGAAAATCAAAGCAAAACCATTCAGGACATAGGAGTAGGCAAGGACTTCATGACCAAAACACCAAAAGCATTGGCAACAAAAGCCAAAATAGACAAATGGGACCTAATCAAACTCCACAGCTTCTGCACGGCAAAAGAAACAGTCACTAGAGTGAATTGGCAACCAACAGAATGGGAAAATTTTTTTGCAGTTTAGCCATCTGAAAAAGGGCTGATATCCAGATTTTAAAAAGAACTCAAACAGATTTACAAGAACAAAACAAGCCGATTCAAAAGTGGGCAAAGGATATGAACAGACACTTTACAAAAGAAGACATACATGAGGCCAACAAACATATGAAAAAATGCTCGTCATCACTGGTCATTAGGGAGATGCAAATTAAAACCACATTGAGATACCATCTCAGGCCAGTTAGAATGGCGATCATTTAAGAATCTGGAGACAACAGATGCTGGAGAGGATGTGGAGAAATAGGAACACGTTTATACTACTAGTGGAAGTGTAAATTAGTTCAACCATTGTGGAAGACAGTGTGGCGATTCCTCCAGGACCTAGAAATAGAAATTCTATTTGACCCAGCAATCCCATTACTGGCTATATATCCAAAGGACTATAAATCGGTCTACCATAAGGACACATGCACACGAATGTTCATTGCAGCACTGTGTACAATAGCAAAGACCTGGAACCAACCCAAATGCCCATTCATGATAGACTGGACTGGGAAAATGTGGCACATATACACCATGGAATATTATGCAGAAATCAAAAATGATGAGTTCGTGTCCTTTGTAGGGACATGGATGAATCTGAAGAACATAATTCTCAACAAACTGACACAAGAACAGAAAATGAAATACCGCATATTCTCACTCATAGGCGGGTGATGAACAATGAGAACATATGAACACAGGGAAGGGAGCACTACACATTGGGGTCTATTGGGGGAAATGGAGGAGGGACAGTGGGGGAGTAGCTGGGGAGGGATAGCCTGGGGAGAAATGCCAAATGTGGGTGAAGGGGAAGAAGGCAGCAAAACACACTGCCATGTGTGTACCTATGCAACTATCTTGCATGTTCTGCACATGTACCCCAAAACCTAAAATGCAATAAAATAAGGAAAAAAAATAAAAAGGTATGTTTTTAGACTTTCATGCTGGGCTTTTGGTATCTAGAGCATATACATGGTTTTGACAGCTATCATTTATTTTTTTAAATAGTATATAATTAGATAACTCATGGATAATAAAGGGTAAAACTGTTGCATTTTAATAAAGAAAGAATGTACATATTTAATTTTTATAGGTCATGTTAATAGACTTTTTTAACAAATAAATTTCAACAAATTATTCAGAAAAACAGTCAAGTCTCCACACACATTTACAGCTTAACATACATATTCCTACACACAATTTATTTTAAATATACTCACATAAAAACACATGTAATGAATTTCTCTGTTTTATTCCACGGAGAGTTCAGTTCAGCCTCATCCTCCATGCCTGCTCTCCTCTGCCATGCTCCTCGATGCTTCTCAGCCTTCATTTGTGATCTTTTTTTCCCCTATCTTTCCCTTGCTAGAGTTTAAACACAAAATCGTTTCTCAAAGAGATATTCTCTTACTTTCTAATTTAAATTTATAACTACCCTTCTTCTTTTATTCTTATCATGGTACCCTCCCTCCTTTATTCTTATCATAGTTGATAATTACTATCTGTCTATTATTAAACACTAGTCTCCCTAGCCAAATTATGAATACTATCATGATAAGACTATTGTGAGCTTCCTTAATCATTTTATGTCTAGGGTCTAGTAGAATGCCTGGCACAGAGAAGATGCCATCCTCAATACCTGCTTCTTCCCTAATTTTTCTCATTTTAGGAAAGATGATAAGAACCAAAGATGTGCTTTCTTTCTCTCTCATTCCTTAGCCTAACCATTGGCAAATCCTACCCAGTCTTCTTTAAATTGTGCACTATCATAAAATATGCTCTATAAATTATACATCTGAGTGTTTTTCACTCCCTTTGCCACTGACAGGCTCATCCAATCCTTTATAATCTACTGCCTGGGTTGCTGCAATAACATTCTAAATAATTTATCTGCTTTTCCGCTTGTTCCCAATCTCTAGAAATTTATTTGCCAGTAACTACAGGAATTATACTTAATAAAAATATAGATAGATACATAGATAGAGATGTATACCTGCATACATAAATAAGATCATGTTACTTCTTTACTCAAATCTTTCTGATGTCCTTCCTTCACATTTAGAACAAGTCCAATGTTCTTCTAAAAGATAATAAAGCTCTCAGTAATTTGCTCCCTAACCTGCTTCATCTCTACCACCCTTGCTTTTGCTCTCCCACTCCAAACATGCTCCTGAAAATGATCAATGGACATGTCAGGGCCAGTATACTTAGTTTTCCATGTACTATGCACCATACTTATGTGTTCATCCCTTAAATGTAGCATCATAAGAGAAGTCTCAAGTGACTATCCTCTCCCAAATAGTTCTTTTCTCAGTCGCTTTCTGTTAATTGTTTTTTTTAATGTAGTGTAACTTCATACTCTCTGGCATTTGAGTATTTATTGTATTTTTGTCTTTTTATCCCTGAAATATAAGATTTTAAGTGTATAGACTTTTAAAAAATGACTTAATTTTCAAGTAAGCATTAGATTCTCAGCAAATAATTTAAAGTGAATTTACAAAATTTCAACAGATAGTTATTTGAAACAGAAATGAATAAATAAGTCGAATAATGAGTGCATGAATGATAAGTTAGGACAGACAAATCAGGTGATGCAAGGGGATATTCTTTCTTGCAGGCAATAAGCTATACCCAGGGAATAGCAAACTTACAGGTTTTAACACTGTTCTCATATATTAAACATGCATTATGCATCAGGTTTATTTATTACATCAATGATATTTATTAGTTATGTTAGTCAATGTTTTTATGACATCACTTATTTGCTTCATAAAAAAAGACCATGAATTTTTATAAGCGATCATATTCTGTCTAATTTATTTTGCTTAGTATTCAAGATTATTTATAATCTGGTTATAAACTGCTTTATTGATCATATTATCAGTATCATTCACTGTAAAAAATCTCTCATAATCTCTTTTGTATCTTCCAGTGTGTTAAGTATTATGCTAACACCAATAACCCACATCCTGATTTCTAACATTTAATACAAGAACCTGGAACTACTTGGGGCAAGGCTGATTGCAGTATTAAAGAAGGGAATATATAAGATGATTCTGGAAGCATCTTCTAATATCAGAAAGCAAGACAGTGCTCAATAAAAAAATCACCACACTTATACCAGTATGACAAAGAAGCCTGAGAGCTCTCCGAAACACTCCCAGTGCCCAAAGCCAGAACAAGGAGAGCAGGAACAACAACAAAGTAGATAGAATTGGATTAAAATTCCATGTATTAAATAAATATCCATACGTCTATACTGTTATAAACAAACGATTGAATAAACAGAAGAGAATAGCTAAATTGTTTGTGCAAAAGCAATCCAAAAATTCATTGATTTTCTCTGCCCTCGAGAGGGTGCAGCATAACTCCCCATTCCTTAAGTGTGGGCTGTACATAGGGACTTGTTTTCTAAGAGTGTATGAGACAAAGGGGAAAAACAGTAACTTTGCGATGGAGAGACAAATACTAATGTAGCCAGATAATCAAGGGTCACATCAACAGTAATACGTGATATTGCCAGTGCCTACCCTTAATACTGTGATGCAAATGACACTTTATCTCTGTGGCCTTCCTTTCCAAAATGCATAACTTCTGTCTAATCATGAGAAAAAACATCAGGCCATCCAAAATTGAGGAATATTCACAAAATATCTGGCCTGTATTTCTCAAGTTTTCAAGGTCATGAGAAGAAAAGAGCCTGAGAAATGGCTCGGAGGAGGCTAAGAAGACACAATGACTCAGAGTAGTGTGGTGTCCTGGATGGGACCTTGGAGTGGAAAAAAAGGGACATTAGCTAAAAACCTGGATGGGATCTTGGAATGGGAAAAAAGGGACATTAGCTAAAAACCTGAATGGGACCTTGGAATGGGAAAAAAGGGACATTAGCTAAAAACCTGGATGGGACCTTGGAATGGAAAAAAAAGGGACATTAGCTAAAAACCAAAGATACCTAAATAAAGTACAGATTTCAGTTAATGGAAGTATATAATTATTTTTTCATTAATTGTGACAAAGGTATCATGCTAATGTAAGATATTCATAACAGGATAAGTTAGTGTTGGATATATGAGAACTATACTCTCAACAATTTTCCTGTACATTAAAAAACTTATTAAAATGATTTATGCTGATCTCCACAGTTGAGACATGATAATTGCTAAATCTAGACTTGGATTTAGAGCCCAACATTTTATCTGTAAACAGAGGCCAAAGAACTTCCACAGCTACCTAGACATTTTAAATATATCTTTCATTTTTAAGCATCTCTATGTCATATACACATTTTGTTTTGATTTATATTTGTCCATGTCAATTCCAAAGATGTTTCCTGATGAAAGTATCCTAGGGAACAATCTTGTAAAAGTGATATGAAGCTTGAAAGGTTAGAAAATTGATCTAATAGTTAAGATTTGGGAAATATATATCTACAGTATATTTCTGTGGCTGATATTCACTTGCTGACTCAAATCATATTCCTTCTTCCACTCTATTGTTATGCAATTATTTTGTGAGATCTATTAATATTTCTTACTATTTTGAAGTAGAAGGACATAATTTCCTAGTTTGTGTTGGGGAACTTATTTCTCAAACTAAGCCTATAGAAAAAATGTACTTTTTTTGTAAAGTTCAATATATATTTCTACTGAACTCTCTTTGATTCATGTCACTGGTATGAACCATTAGAAAATGATTTCTATACTTCACAGTTTTGTATCAGATGTTAGTTTTACTTTGACAATGAAGACCTGACACAATGTAGCATTTGGCTAAGGGAACAACTCCTCTTCCCCAACTCCACTTCTTCAGGAATTGCTTTTGTTTTCTTGTATTGTCATGGGAGGAGAATGCTGACAAGATGATATCGAATCAGACTCAAGCCAGCTAGTTTGGGTCATTAGCTTATGTGCCAAGCAACAACTTCACATTTGGTCTGCAAACAAAGTCATGTTTTAAAATTCCTAGTGCCAAATCTTTTTAATAATTTATCAACCTTATCTTCATCATTACTTTAGCACTGCAGAAATGCCAATATAATAAGCCTTCAATTTCATGTTAAGCTTTAAAGATTTTGGATCTAAATAAACATGATGAATAAAATTAAATATAATTAAGTTAAAGAGATAATATCCCTAAATTTTTTCCGTAAATTCTTTTAATAAAGTTTTCATCTAGTACCTGTAGTTTGTTTTCTCATGCAGACTTTCTAAATTTCATATATATTTATAAAATTTTTAGCTGGGTGCAATTGCTCACAAATGTAATCTCAGCACTGTGGGAGGCCAGATTGCTAGGACTGCTTGAGCCCAGGAGTTTGAGACAACCCTGGGTGACAAAGCAAATCTCATTTCTACAAAACATTTGGAAACTATCCTGACATGGTGTCATGTGCCTCTAGTGTTAGTTACTCATATGGCTGTAGCAGGAGGATCCCTTGTGCCCAGGAGTTAAAGATTTCAATGAGCTATGATCCCACGACTGTATTCCACCCTGGGTGACAGAGTAAAACCCTGTCTCAGAAAAATAAAATAAAACCAGTTAATAAAATAAAATAACATTAAATACAGTAAAATAAAATTATTAATGACAACAAGAAAGACATTTCTGGATGATAATAACAAAACTTACATGAACACTTCTATTACTGCCAAGATTTTCCTGAATTGATTTAGTCATTTATTTTTAGCAGGATACTGACCGATGCAAAATTACAAGTCCATTAATTTTTAGGACTGAGAAGTTAATTCTTAGTTTTTACTAAGAATTAGTAGAACTTAGAATAAAATGTGACAATTAACACAATAATTACAACAGTTGGCAAACAATGTAGTATTGTTTGGCAATATATCAAATTACATCTCAACCTCCACACCAGGATGTTATGCTTTTGTGCCTATAGTGATGTCTTTTAATTTGTCATAATGTCAAGTACAAATATGTTAGCCTTTGATGGTTCTCTACTATGTAACAGACAGTAGTGTTCTGACTTTGCTCTTTGTGTCTAAACCATCTATAGTGACGCATCCCTCCTAATCAGGTTATTGTAAAATACATTGTATTTTACTATATAGGAATACACACATCACAGGATCACTTATAATGTAACTGAAATGTTCAATATTGATTTTGGTATAGCTGTTATTATCTAGTCCCCCTGGCAGAGGCCTTCCAACCAGAGTGATTCCATCTTGAATAGGGGCTAAATAAGACAAGGCTGAGAACTACTGGGTTGCATTCTTAGGAGGTTAAGCATTCTTAGTTACAGAATATTTATCATTAAGGGAATAGATTAATAATGTTTACTGAACAGACCGAGGAAATACCTGATGTCCTTATATCTAAAGAACAAAAGCGTTTTTAGTAAGAATAAGTTTTGGTTTAAAGATATTAATAGAGATCCTTGCAGAAGATGGTACTTAGACAAAGCCGCTGTTGATAAAACAGGATGTAGTAAAGAAGCCAATCAAAACCCTTCAAAACCAAGAGGGTAACAAAAGTGACCTTTGGTCATTCTCTTTGCTCATTATACACTAACTATAATGCATTAACATGCTTAAAGGCACTCCCATCAGCACTATGATACTTTTCAAATGCCATGGCAACCTCCAGAAGTTACTGATCTAAAATGGAGAGGAAGTCCCAGTTCCAGGTATGCTCTGCCCCTTTCCCAGAAAACTCATCAATAATCCACTCATTTTTTATCATATAATCAGAAAATAGTTGTTTAAGTATACTTGATTAAGCAGCATGACACTGCTCTGCCTATGGAGTAACCATTCTTTTATTCCTTTACTTTCTCAGTAAACTTGCTTTCACTTTAATCTGTGGCCTTGTCCTGAATTTTTTTCTTGTGTGAGATCCAAGAACCTTCAGAAATTGGATCAGCCTCTGATATGGTTTAACTTTGTGTCCCTACTCAAATCTAATCTTGAATTTTTATCCCCAGGTATTTAGGTACGGACTTAGTGGGAGGTAATTGAATAATGGGGGTGGTTTATCCTGTGCTGTTCTTGTGATAGTGAGTGAGTTCTCACAATATCTGGTGGTTTTCTTATTTATTTATTTATTATTTTACTTTAAGTTTTGGAGTACATGTGCAGAACATGCAGGTTTGTTACATAGGCATACATGTGCCATGGTGGTTTGCTGCACCCATCAACCATCATCTAGGTTTTAAGTCCAGAATGTATTAGGTGTTTGTCTTAATGCTCCCTCTCCCCTTGCCCCCAATTCCCGGACAAGCATGAGAGTATGATGTTCCCTTACTTGTGTCCATGCGTTGTCATTGTTCAACTCTTATTTATGAGTGAGAATACGCGGTGTTTGGCTTTCTGTTCCTGTGTTCGTTTGCTGAGAATGATAGTTTCTAGCTTCATCCATGTCCCTGCAAAGGACAAATGAACTCATTATTTTTATGGCTGTATAGTATTCCATGATGCACATGTGCCACATTTTCTTTATCTGGTCTGTCACTTATGGGCATTGAGATACCATCTCACACCAGTTAGAATGGCCATCATTAAAATGTCAGGAAACAACAGATGCTGGCGAGGATGTGGAGAAATAGGAATGCTTTTACACTGTTGGTGGGAGTGCAAATTAGTTCAACCATTATGGAAGACAGTGTGGCAACTCCTTAAGGATCTAGAACCAGAAATGTCAATTGTACCAGCAATCCCATTACTGGGTATATATGCAAAGGATTATAAATCATTCCACTATAAAGATACATGCACACCTATGTTTATTACAGCACTATTTACAATAGCAAAGACTTGGATCTGATGGTTTTATGTATTTGACAGTTCCTGCTTCTCATGGTGTCTCTCATTTGCTGTCATCTAAGATGTGCCTGCTTCACCTTTGGCCATGATTGTAAGTTTCCTGAGGCCTCCCTACCCCTGCCAAACTGGGAGTCAATTAAACCTCTTTTCTTTAGAAATTACTCACTCTCAGATATATCTTTCTAGCAGTGTGATAACAGACTAATACAGATCCCTTTCCAGTTACACCTTGGTTTAATACTGATTTGTATGGAAGTTCAAAAATATGTAATTTAATTTTTCACTGATTAAATACTGTTCAATGCCTTTACTTCTATTTTCAAAACTCTATTAATTAATTAAATAGTTATAATGGAAACCTTAGCACACTCATACTTATTTTACAATTTATTTTAGTACATTAGTAATAAAATATGTGGCATGCTTTTTTAAAATAAAAGATTTAATTATTTGAGGGTTAGGTGTGGTGTGGCTCATGCCTGTAATCCCAGTAATTTAGGAGGCCGAGGTGGGTGAATCACAAGGTCAGGAGATTAAGACCATCCTTGTCATGGTGAAACCCCATATCTACTAAAGCCAACCTCCTATTCTCCTAAGGAGACTGGGAAACAGCGACATTTAGGTTAAAGTATAACCTAAATCATTATACTTTGAAGAGATGGCTCTTGAGGCCTTGAGAACTTAGGTCCTTGACATTCCTGAGTTGGAAAACTGATGAGAGACTTTAAAAAGAATTTGTATGTTAGTGGGACAGGAAAATAATTTATAACTACGAGTTTTCTAAATATGCCATCTGAAAAGGGAATTCATGGGCCTATAATCCAAAATAAACCACTTTAAAATTTAGTTAAGATAATGAATACATTGGCAGATATATTAATAGACAGATGAAGAGTTTTCAGATGATTCTGACATGTGGCAGTCATTGAGCACTACTGTTCCAGAGCAACTTCATCAGATAGTTTCCTAAGAATAGATTTAGAGTCTTCAGGGGAAAAAGTGGTAATCATCCTGAGGTCAGGAAAGAGATATTTAAAAAGAAGTTCCCTTCTCTAATTCCACTGCTTAAATTGACTAGACTTAAAAGAAAGTATAACAATGTATAAACAATAGAAGGAGAAGATTAGCTAAGCAATATGCACGTTTCACCTTTTATTGAAGGTGGGATAACTTCAGGGAAAGTGGAAATTAGAAATGATACTTTGCTGCCTGATACGGTTTGTTTCTTTCCCCACCCAAATCTCATCTTGAATTGTAGCTCCCATAATTTCCATGTGTTTTAAGAGGGACCCTGTGGGAGATAAATGAATCATAGGGGTGTATCTCCCGTACTGTTGTCATGGTAGTGATGGAGTCTCACAAGATCTGATGGTTTTATATGGAGTTTCCCCTTTTGCTTGGGTCTCATTCTCTCTTATCTGCCACCATGTAAAACATGTCTTTTGCATTCTGCCATGATTGGGAGGCCTCCTCAGCCACGTGGAACTGTGAGTTGATTAAACCTTGTTTTCTTTATAAATTACCCAGTCCCAGGTATGTCTCTATCAGCAGCATGAAAATGGACTAATACATTGTCATCTAATACCTCCAACCTAATTCGACTTCCTGAGGTCCTGAAATCTCTAGCCATTTTTTTCTCTTCTTCATCTCAAACCTGTCTCCTTCTACTATTAAGTTAACTAATTGAATGATTATATTATTACTGAGAAAATGATTTGATGAAGTAAATATGGAGAAAGAATAAGGTTTGACAAAGATTTCCCAGGTTGGCAAGACAGAACACATTGGAATGAGGAGTAGAGTTCCTAAAGGTGAGGCGAATGTATTCCATAGATTTTATATTTTCCACATATGCACTAGTATTTGGGTTGGGTGTTTCTGCTTATTTTGATGCAATTGTGTCATAGCAACCAAAGGTAGTGTGACATCCCAGAGGTGAAAATTCTGCACTCCACACTCCTTTGTCACAACCACTGTGAAATAATCAATTTATCAAAATACAGGATAATTGGCTTGGTATGGTGGCTCATGCCTGTAATCCCAGCACTTTGGGAGGCAGAGGCTGGTGGATCACTTGAGGTCTGGAGTTTCAGACCAGTCTGGCCAACATGTTGAAATTCTGTCTCTACTAAAAATACAAATTAAGTAGCTGGGTGTGGTGGTGCCTACTTGAGAGGCTGGGGTGGGAGAATCACTTGAACCTGGGAGATGGAGGTTGCAATGAGCCAAGATTGTGCCGCTGCACTCCAGCCTAGGTGACAGAGTAAGGAAAGAAAGAAAGAAGGAAGGAAGGAAGGAGAGAAAGAGAGAGAAAGAGAGAAGAAAGAAAGAAAAAAGAAAAGAAAGAAAGAACGAAGAAAGAAGGAAGGAAGGGAAGTACAGGATCAAAGCTTGCTCTTTACAATTCCTATAGCTTCATTCATTGGATTTATATCCAATCATTTCTTTCATTCTTCCATCCATTTTGTAATGCTTAGGGGTTAAAATACAATGATAAAGGTAACAGAGTCCCTTATTTTCTTGGTCCCTTGGGAAAACACATTTATAAATGAATAATTATTACTACATTATGACTACAATACAAAAAATTATGGGCAAAGAGACCAAATAAATAATACTTCATTTTTCAGTTAAGAATTTTCTTTATTAAAAATTCAAACTGGCACAGACCTTCAATTAGAAGTAAAGGAATATAGAGTATTATAATAAGAAGAAACAAAATGGGCAGGCCAAGTGAAGAAATGACTTAAGTTCCCAAAGAATCCAGTGAAGAGGTTCATTTTGGCAGAATGTTTGTCTTATAGCATTTTTATTATGATACAGTTAAATCCTGTCCTCTAGTGTTTTGTTTATCAGTTATATATTTGAACAGGATTAGCAGAAATAAGAGAACTGTTGAACCACAAGGCAGGAAAAAGAGTACAGGTTTTGAATTTACACTGTTGGAATGCTGACTTTATCACTTGAAGGCAGATGCCTTTAGATTACTTAATCTGATTGTTAATTTTTTTTGGTAAAATGGGACTATTATAATTTAATTATCACAGATGTGTGATGATTCAGTGTATATTTGTAAAGCTCTCAGTAAGGTG
The DNA here is from genome assembly GCA_031835075.1 of Saguinus oedipus. NCBI lineage: Eukaryota > Metazoa > Chordata > Mammalia > Primates > Cebidae > Saguinus > Saguinus oedipus. The sequence goes on from CM063169.1 coordinate 44,304,566, forward strand.
ATTGCCCACAGTCAGAGCTAAAGGGATTTGGGTGCTGTACTCACAGTTCTTGAATAACTTGGAGTCCTACAGGCTGAGATGCAATCTTAAATTCTATGAAATTCAATAAACTGACCATTTATTTATAGTAAATTAAATATAGGGACTCTAATGTAATGGAGTAGCTAATGTCTTTTTTATTAAACAATTTACTAATCATGTGACTTCCTCAGTCTGGATGGACCTACAGATATGTCTAATAAGTGATCACCTGTAAAAAGATGTATAAACATCATTAATATTTGAAAAATTCAGTTACTATCAGGAATTTTATGGCAATATAAATCTGTTCTTCCTCTAAAGCTATAGGGACTTTCAAAAATAAGCATTCACATTTATTTATTTATTGCCCTGGTAGAGTCAATGTGATCAAATATATTCTCACAAGCATAATGCTATTTATACACAAATGTGATGATCCAGGGTACACAGTATAGGTTCTTTACATTATTTCAATAAATCCGTATGTTTTCTCTTGCTACCAACCATGAAAATGAGAGGGGAAAAGAAGGGGTGTGCTTTTTGTTGAAAAACTGAGTCCCTAATGGCTTCTACTTGGCTACCCTATTCATTAGAGTGCCTCTGAGGAAACTAAATGGTATTCATGAATAGCTCAGGAAACATTTTACATGCGAGAATTAAATATAAATCACAATTAGAAAATCTTATTTTCATGCAGTGACTTTTTAATTGGAGGGAAGAAAACAAGCTCTCCATCACAAGTCCGTAAATAAACAACTTTGACACATCTCCTTTCGATATCCTACTTGCCTCTTCTAAAAGCTTACATTTTTTTTTATTATTTTAAGGAGAAAGCATTTTGTACATCTAACACTAGATCTGATTCCTGGATCTGCCATCCTCTATTTTCTTCTTGAACTAATATTTTAATGGTGTTTGTACATTTAATTTATGCCTTATTTTGAAGGTTTAGAAAACACACATACACACAACCAACAGAAAAGTTTTATTCTCCATTCAGGAAAAAAAAAAAAAGAAATGAAAACCATAAAACACATAGCAGCTAAAAAATAAATGGACCAAATATATAAAACAACAATGTTCAGTTATCGCATATCAGGCAGCACAGGGGAATAGTACCACAGAGTGGAGAAACAAATAAAATCAGCCCTATTGATTGTACTATTATACTGCTTGAAGAAAGATTATAGACCTAAGCCATGCACGGGAGCTGGAGCCCAGTGTATTGCCTGAGATGAAGAATGGAAGGCCAAAGGAGGAGTAAAGGAAAGCCAGCACGGCTAGAAATTCACAAGGCAAAACTGCAGAGAAAAGAGAGCGGCTCTGGACATCTGCAGTGTCCCCTTGGAGTTTTCAGGGAGGTACTAATCAGCACACAAGTGTGGGGAAGACACCAGGTGCTGGGGAAAGAACCACCTAAAAAGAGCAAGGGAAAATGTCCTCTGAGCTCAGAGAGGATTGGAAAGTATCTGTGTCACCATAAACCAGAGGGAAAAGTCTTGTAATCCTTGAATCATTAAGGATACTCACCTGGAGGATATAATAGGCCTAGTGATTCATGCAAGTATTACAAATATAAAACAGGTGGAGCAAAAACAGGTGAAGCAAAACCCGATAGAACTGAAAGGAGAAATATACAAATCCACAACCGTAGTTAAGAGATGTCACACATACACACATTTCGATAATTGCTAAAACAAATAGAAAATTAGGAAGGTTATATAAAACTTCAACCACACTCTAAACCAGGCTAAAGTAACGTTTTGTAAAGAATTTTGTGTCAATATTCATGAGGGACATTGGTCTCAGTTTGTTCTACTGTTTTGTCTTGTTTTTATATCGAGGTAATAGCGGCTTCATGAAATAAATTGGGAAGTTGATATGGTTCGGCTCTTCTCCCACCAAAATCTCATCTTGAATTGTAATCTTCATGATCTCCACCTGTCAAGGGAGAGAGCAGGTGGAGATAATTGAATCATCGGGGAAGTTTCCAGATGCAGCTCTCCTGATAGTGAGTGAGTTCTCACGAGATCTGATGGTTTTATAAGTGTTTGGTAGTTCCTCTGGCGTTCGTTCTCCTTTCTGCAGCCGGGTGGAGAGGGTGTCTTGCTTCCTCTTCACCTTTAGCCACGGTTGTGTTTCCTGAGACCTCCGCAGCCCCGCTGAATTGTGAGTCAAAGCTTTTTTCTTTAAAAGTTACCCAGGCAGTAATTTCTCAGGCAGTTCTTTATAGCAGTGTGAAAACTGAAACAGGATTATTTTTTTCTATTTTTCCTATATCTGAAAGAAATTATGTATACTTGGTGTGAATTCTTGTTTAAGCTTTAAATATAATTTTCCAGTGCAACCATCTAGGCCCGGGAAATCTTTTTTGGAGATTTTAAATGAAAAAAAAATTTTATGGTATTAGAAGGCTATGTAAACTTCTATGTGAATTGTGACATTTTATGTTTTTCGAGGAATTGAATCATTCTAAGTTGTCAAATTTATGTTCGGAGAGTTATAGTGTTTTTTATTATCATTTGATGTGTGCAAGGTTGATAGTGAAATCCCATTTTATTTCTGATTGTGGTAATTCATGTCTTTTCTATTTTCCTGTCAGTCATGCTACAGTCTTATTGATTGAACTCCCCAAACAGCCAAATTTTTATCTCATTGATTTTTTTTCTATTGTTTCTGTTTTAACTTACAATGATTTTTACGTCATTACTTTTTCCTTCTGCTTTCTTTAGGTTTATCTCGTTCCCCTCTTCCCAACTACCCCTTCGTTCTTCAGGTTGGGGGTTATATTGATTTAAGATATTTTTTCTATTTTTCTAATGTGTGTATTTCATGCTATAAAATCCCCTCTCAGCACTGCTTTTGCTTTATTCTATAAAGCTGAAATGTTGAATATTCATTTTTATTTTGTTCATTGTAGTTTTTAAATTTCACTAGAGATGTCTTTAACCTACAAATGATTTAGAAATGGTTTGGTTTCTAAGTGTTTGGAGAAATTCTAATTGACTTGCTTGATTGTCTGCTTGTCTTTTGTTACTGGTTTTCAGTTTGATTCAGTTGTGATTGAATTATATCACTTGTTTTCAATTTGGGGTTTTAATCCATACTGTAATATGTTCCATGGATACTTGAATGTTTATTCTGCTGTTTTGGTGTAAAGTTGTGCATAAATGTTGATTAGATTCTGTTGGTGGATGAGGCTGTTAAGTTCTTCTACATCTTTGCTGATTAACTGTATAATTACCCTATCAAATAGTGACACATGGGTGGTAAAGTGTCTACTGGAAATTGCAGATTTGTCAACTTATGCTTTCAGTTCTATCACTGAAAAAGTGTTTCATACACTTTGCTCTCCTGTTTGGTGGATACATATTTAGGATTGCTATGCTTTCTTGGTGAAATGATCCTATCATTATGTAGTACTCTTCTTTGTATATGGTAATTTATTTTGATATTGAATCTACTTTATTTGATATAGACACTTTTACTTTTCTTGGATTAATATTTGCATGATATACATTTCCAGCCTTTAATTTTCAAATTATCAATACTGTTATATTGGAAGTGTGTTTCGTTTTTTTTTTTTTTTTAATTTTTATTGCATTATAGGTTTTGGGATACATGTGCAGAACGTGCAAGATAGTTGCATAGGTACACACATGGCAGTGTGTTTTGCTGCCTTCCTCCCCTTCACCCACACTTGGTATTCATCCCCAGGCTATCCCCCCCCAGCCCCCCTGCTGTCCCTCCCCCATTTCCCCCAACAGTCCCCAGTGTATAGTAGACCGCCTCTCTGTGTCCATGTGTTCTCATTTTTCTCACCCACCTATGAGTGAGTATATGCAGTATTTCTTTTTCTGTTCTTGTGTCAGTTTGCTGAGAATGATGTTCTCCAGATTCATCCATGTCCCTACAAAGGACACAAACTCATCATTTTTGATTGCTGCATAATATTCCATGGTGTATATGTGCCACATTTTCCCAGTCCAGTCTATTATCATTGGGCATTTGGGTTGGTTCCAGGTCTTTGCTATTGTAAACAGTGCTGCAATGAACATTCGTGTGCATATGTCCTTATAGTAGAACGATTTATAGTCTTTTGGATAGATACCCAGTAATGGGATTGCTGGGTCAAATGGAATTTCTATTTCTAGGTCCCTGAGGAATCGCCACACTGTCTTCCACAATGGTTGAATTAATTTACACTCCCACCAACAGTGTAAGAGTGTTCCTATTTCTCCACATCCTCTCCAGAATCTGCTGTCTCCAGATTTTTTAATGATCGCCATTCTAACTGGTGTGAGATGATGTCTTAATGTGGTTTTGATTTGCATCTCCCTAATGACCAATGATGATGAGCACTTTTTCATATGTTTGTTGGCCTCATGTATGTCTTCTTTTGTAAAGTTTCTGTTCATATCCTTTGCCCATTTTTGAATGGGCTTGTTTGTTTTTTTTCTGTAAATCTGTTTGAGTTCTTTGTAAATTCTGGATATCAGCCCTTTGTCAGATGTGTAAACTGCAAAGATTTTTTCCCATTCTGATGGTTGCCGATTCACTCTAGTGACTGTTTCTTTTGCCGTGCAGAAGCTGTGGAGTTTGATTAGGTCCCATTTGTCTATTTTGGCTTTTGTTGCCAATGCTTTTGGTGTTTTGTTCATGAAGTCCTTGCCTACTCCTATGTCCTGAACAGTTTTGCCTAGATTTTCTTCTAGGGTTTTTATGGCATCAGGTCTTACATTTAAGTCTTTAATCCATCTGGAGTTAATTTTAGTGTAAGGTGTCAGAAAGGGGTCCAGTTTCTGCTTTCTGCACATGGCTAGCCAGTTTTCCCAACACCATTTATTAAATAGGGAATCCTTTCCCCATTGCTTGTTTTTGTCTGGTTTATCAAAGATAATATGGTTGTAGATATGTTGTGTTGCCTCCGATGTTTCTGTTCTGTTCCATTGGTCTATATCTCTATTTTGGTACCAGTACCATGCTGTTTTGATTACTGTAGCCTTGGAGTATAGTTTGAAGTCTGGTAGCGTGATGCCTCCCGCTGTGTTCTTTTTCCTTAGAATTGACTTGGCTATGCGGGCTCTTTTTTGGTTCCATATGAAATTCATGGTGGTTTTTTCCAGTTCTGTGAAGAAATTCAATGGTAGTTTGATGGGGATAGCATTGATTGTGTAAATTACTTTGGGCAGTATAGCCATTTTCACGATATTGATTCTTCCTAACCACGAACATGGAATGTTTCTCCATCTGTTTGTGTCTTCTCTTATTTCATTGAGCAGTTGTTTGTAGTTTTCCTTAAAGAGGTCCCTTACATTCCTTGTGAGTTGTATTACTAGGTATTTTATTTTCTTTGTAGCAATTGTGAATGGCAGTTTGTTCTTAATTTGGTTCTCTTTAAGTCTGTTATTGGTGTATAGGAATGCTTGTGATTTTGAACATTGATTTTATATCCTGAGACTTTGCTGAAGTTGCTTATCAGTTGCAGGAGCTTTTGGGCTGAGGTGATGGGGTCTTCTAGGTATACTATCATGTCGTCTGCAAATAGAGACAATTTGGCTTCCATCTTTCCTATTTGAATACCCTTTATTTCTTTTTCTTGCCTGATTGCTCTGGCTAGAACTTCCAGTACTATGTTGAATAGAAGTGGTGAGAGAGGGCATCCTTGTATAGTGCCGGATTTCAAAGGGAATGCTTCCAGTTTTTGCTCATTAAGTATGATATTGGCTGTTGGTTTGTCGTAAATAGCTTTTATTACTTTGAGATATGTTCCATCAATACCAAGTTTATTGAGGGTTTTTAGCATAAAGGGCTGTTGAATTTTGTCAAATGCCTTCTCTGCGTCAATTGAGATAATCATGTGGTTTTTGTTTTTGCTTCTGTTTATGTGGTGAATTACATTTATAGACTTGCATATGTTGAACCAGCCTTGCATCCCCGGGATGAATCCTACTTGATCATGATGGATAAGTTTTTTAATGTGCTGTTGCAATCGGCTTGCCAGTATTTTATTGAAGATTTTTGAATCTATGTTCATCATGGATATTGGCCTGAAGTTTTCTTTTCTTGTTGAGTCCCTGCCAGGTTTTGGTATCAGGATGATGTTGGTCTCATAAAATGATTTGGGAAGGGTTCCCTATTTTTGGATTATTTGGAATAGTTTCAGAAGGAATGGTACCAGATCCTCTTTGTGTGTCTGGTAGAATTCGGCTGTGAACCCATCTGGACCTGGGCTTTTTTTGTGTGGTAGGCTCTTAATTGCTGCCTCAACTTCTGACCTTGTTATTGGTCTATTCATAGTTTCGGCTTCCTCCTGGTTTAGGCTTGGGAGGACACAGGCATCCAGGAATTTATCCATTTCTTCCTGATTTACTAGTTTGTGTGCATAGAGTTGTTTGTAGTATTCTCTGATGATGGTTTGAATTTCTGTGGAATCTGTGGTGATTTCCCCTTTATCGTTTTTTATTGCATCTATTTGGTTGTTCTCTTTTCTATCAGTCTGGCTGGTGGTCTGTCTATTTTGTTGATCTTTTCGAAAAACCAGCTCTCGGATTTATTGATTTTTTGAAGGGTTTTTCTTCTCTCTATCTCCTTCAGTTCTTCTCTGATCTTAGTTATTTCTTGTCTTTGGCTAGGTTTTGAGCTTTTTTGATCTTGCTCCTCTAGCTCTTTCAAATTTGACGATAGGGTGTCAATTTTGGATCTCTCCACTCTTCTCATGTGGGCACTTATTGCTATATATTTTCCTCTACAGACTGCTTTAAATGTGTCCCAGAGATTCTGGTATGTTGTGTCTTCATTCTCGTTGGTTTCAAAGAACTTCTTTATTTCTGCCTTCATTTCATTGTTTATCCAATTAACATTCAAGAGCCAGTTGTTCAGTTTCCATGAAGCTGTGCAGTTCTGAGTTATTTTCTGAATTCTGAGTTCCAACTTGATTGCACTATGGTCTGAGAGACTGTTTGTTATGATTTCTGTTGTTTTGCATTTGCTGAGGAGTGCTTTACTTCCAATTATGTGGTCAATTTTGGAGTAGGTGTGATGTGGTGCTGAGAAGAATGTATATTCTGTGGATTTGGGGTGGAGTGTTCTGTAAATGTCTATCAGGTTTGCTTGTTCCAGGTCTGAGTTCAAGTCCTGGTTATCCTTGTTAATTTTCAGTCTGGTTGATCTGTCTAATATTGTCAGTGGAGTGTTAAAGTCTCCCACTATTATTGTGTGGGAGTCTAAGTCTCTTTGTAAATCATTAACAACTTGCCTTATATATCTGGGTGCTCCTACATTGGGTCCATATATATTTAGAATTGTTATCTCTTCTTGTTGTATTGATCCTTTTACCATTATGTAATGACCTTCTTTGTCCCTTTTGATCTTTGTTGCTTTAAAGTCTATTTTATCAGAGATGAGAATTGCAACTTCTGCTTTTTTTTGCTCTCCATTTGCTTGGTAAATCTTCCTCCATCCTTTTATTTTGAGTCATTGTGTATCTTTGCGTGTGAGGTGGGTTTCCTGGATACAGCACACTGATGGGTTTTGGTTTTTTATCCAATTTGCCAGTCTGTGTCTTTTGATTGGTGCATTTAGCCCATTTATATTCAGGGTTAATATTGTTATGTGTGAATTTGATACTGCCATTTTGATGCTACCTGGCTGTTTTGCCCGTTGGTTCATGTACATTCTTCATTTTGTTGATGGTCTTTAGCATTTGGTATGCTTTTAGGATGGCTGGAACTGGTTGTTTCTTTCTATGTGTAGTGCCTCTTTCAGGAGCTCTCATAAAGCAGGCCTATTGGTTGCAAAATCTCTGAGTACTTGCTTGTTCATGAAGGGTTTTATTTTTCCTTCAGTTATGAAGCTCAGTTTGGCTGGATATGAAATTCTGGGTTGAAAGCTCTTTTCTTTAAGGATGTTGAATATTGGCCCCCACTCTCTTCTGGCTTGTAGAGTCTCTGCCGAGAGATCTGCTGTGAGTCTGATGGGCTTCCCTTTGTGGGTGACCCGACCTTTCTCTCTGCTGCCCTTAGTATTTTCTCCTTCATTTCAGCCCTGGTGAATCTGACGATTATGTGCCTTGGGGTTGCTCTTCTTGCGGAGTATCTTTGTGGTGTTCTCTGTATTTCCTGGAGTTGAGTATTGACCCGTCTTGCTAGGTTGGGAAAATTTTCCTGGATAATATCCTGAAGAGTGTTTTCCAGCTTGGATTCATTCTCTTCGTCACATTCTGGTATACCTATCAAACGTAGGTTGGGTCTCTTCACATAGTCCCACATTTCTTGGAGATTTTGTTCATTCCTTTTTGTAGTTTTTTCTTTAATCTTGGTTTCTCGTTTTATTTCATTGAGTTGATCTTCAACTTCTGATATTCTTTCTTCTGCTTGGTCAATTCAGCTGTTGAAACTTGTGCATGCTTCGCGAAGTTCTCGTGTTGTGTTTTTCAGCTCCTTCAAGTCATTCATATTCCTCTCTAAGTTGTCCATTCTTGTTATCAATTCCTCGAATCTTTTTTCAAATCTTTTTTCAAGGTTCTTAGTTTCTTTGCACTGGTTTAGTACATGTTCCTTTAGCTCACTGAAGTTTCTCATTATCCACTTTCTGAAGTCCAATTCCGTCATTTTGTCACATTCATTCTCCGTCCAGCTTTGTTCCCTTGCTGGTGAGGAGTTTTTGTCCTTTTTTGGAGGTGAGGTGTTTTGGTTTCGGGTGCTTTCCTCCTTTTTGCGCTGGTTTCTTCCCATCTTTATGGATTTATCCGCCTGTCGTCTTAGTAGTGGCTGATTTTTCAATTGGGTCTCTGTGTGGACACTGAGATTGTTGATGATGAAGTATTTCTGTTACTTAGTTTTCCCTCTAATGGTCTATCCCCTCTGCTGTATGAGTGCTGAGGTCCACTCCAGGCCCTGCTTGTCTGGGGTATACCTGCAGCAGCTATGGAACAGTGAGGGATGATACCAGTTTCTTCTTCTGCTGTCCTTGTTCCAGAATAATGCCAGCCAAATGTCAGTCTGATTAGTCCTTTTCTGGGGTGAGTCCTTGGATATACAGGGGTCAGGGAGCTTCTTGAGGAGACAGTCTGGGCTTTATAGGAGCTCCAGTGCTGAGCTGTTAGCTCTGTTTTTCATTCAGGTTGTTGGGAGGTTGTTTATGTCTGCTGCAATAGAACTCATAAAACACCACCCTTTTTTTTCCCCCCGCTTAGATGCTCTGTCTCAGGGAGTTGGGGCTTTCTTTATGAGTATCTGTTGCACTGTCCTGCCCCACTAGGTGGCAGTCTATTCACTGTTTGCCTGCCGGGGCTCTGACCTGCTAGTGCAGGTCCGCCCTGTTGCTGCTGGTCTCCCTTCTGCTGTGGAGCGCGGAGTCTCTCTGTTATGGCAGGTTGCCTTGGCAACGGCGGGCTGCATCACTACTGGGCGGTACTTCAGTGGGGGTGGACTGCGTCAGCAATGGTGGACGCCCCTCCCTCACCGGGCTGCACCATCCTAGATGCTGGCAGCAAAACTCTCAGCCCCAAGCACCTCCAGTCGCCGCCCTGCTTATCCCCATGAGCGTGGGACCCGCCGAGCCCGATTGCCCAGCTCCCTGCCTCAGAGTCCGTCCTCTCTCTCTCTCTCTCTTCCTCTCCCCAAGCTGAAAGGTCGACTCTCTCACTGGCGCCCCAGTAGCCTGCCGATAGGGCACTGGGATCCGTGTGATCTCCCGTGCCGCTGCCCACTACCCCGGCTCAGATCACGCTTCCCAGTAAACTCCTGGTCTGGCTCGTTGTCCAAGTCCCATTCAATCAGATGAACATGCCGATCTGCCCTTCCAAATCTCAGATTGCCGGTTTAACAGGGCACCCAGACCAGTGAGTTCCGTGCTGGGTCCCGCCGTGGCACTGGCCGAAGAGGCGGCGGGAGCCGGCTGCGTTAGCCGGGTGCACCAGCGTCCCGTGTCTCTCCCACACCTGGGACTTTCAATGCTCTGTGGGCATAAAAGGAACATCCGAGAATGCGGCTAGGACTCACCCTCTGCACCTTCACTGAGAGCTGCAATCCTGAGTCGCCTCTACAACACCATCTTCGGAAGTTTGTTTCTTATAGACAACATACAGCTGGGTTATGTTTTATCTATTTTGTCAGTCTCTATTTTGGGGTGATATATTTAGACCATTTACATCTAATTATTGACACATTGGGCTTTTGCTATTTTATACTTGTTTTCTGGTTTTCTAAATTTTCATTTCCAATCCTCCGAATTTTGGGTTACTTGAATATATTTTGGAATTCCATTTTTGACTTATTTTTAGTGTTTTTCAGTCTATCTTTTGATATAGGCTTTTAAGTGGTTTCTCTAGCTATTAGACTATGTACACATTCCTAATCACATTCTATGATTTCAACACTTTGAGTTATCTCCCTGTGTTCCCTTACCCTCTCCCACTTAGAATTGTGTTCAGCACTTCTTCCACATATATTTGCAGACCACAGCAGTGTTATAATTTTCCTTTTACCCTTAGTATATGATTTAGAAAAATCAAGAGAACCAGGAAATTCTATTTAATTTACCCCTGTTTACCATGTTTGTCTTTGTTCCTTTTTAGCACTTCAAGCTTTCTTTGTTATTGTTTCCTTTCTTATTAGAGAAATTCCTTTAGCCATTTTTTTTGGAATCAATCTGCAAATAATGTTTTATCTTAGATTTATTTCATTTAAGAAAGTCTTAATTTCTGAGTGTACAGATTTCGTTTTCCCCAGAACTTGAAAAATATTGTTATTTTCTCTGGCAGTAGTTTCTGATGGGAAATCCGCTGTCATTCTAATTGCATTTTCCATTATAGATAAGGTGATGCTATTCTCCAGCAGCAGTCAAGAATTTTAAAATATTCTTTAATTTTTAGAAATTTAAATATTATAGAACTTGTCAATAATGTTTTTCTTTGTCTTTGTAAATTTGTGGCAGGGTCTCACTCTGTTGCACACTCTGTTGCCAAAGCTGGAGTGCAGTGGTGCAATCATAGCTTACTGCAGCCTCATCTCCCAGCTCAAATGATCCTCCCTCCTTAGGCTCCTGAGTAGCTGGGACTACAGGCACATACCACCACACTTGGCCATTTTTTAAAAAAGTATGAGTAGAAACAGGGTCTTACTATATTGTCCAGGCTGGTTTCAAATTCCTGGGCTCCAGTGATCCTCCCAGGCGCTGGGATTACAGATAATAAGCCACTATTCCTAGCCTTAATTTTCTTGAGATTATTTAGAGATTTGGTGATTTTCTTGAGTCTGTAGTTTTATTGAATATTTAATCTAGTCAAATCTGGAGAGTTTTCAGCCATCACTTTCTTGAAAAATTTTTAACACTTCCCACTTCTTTCCTCCATTGATTTTAATCACATAAATATTGGATGTTTTGTTATAGCCCCATGGGTTCAAGAGTCTGTTGATTATGTTTCAGTTCATTCTCCTCCAGATTGGGTAATTTCTGTTGTATCTTCCAGTTCATTAATCATATTTTTCTCTTTACCTTTCTGCTATTAAGCTTACCTACTTTATTTTTGTATTTCATTTATTTTATGTTTCAGTTATACAATTGTTATTTGGTTCTTTATGTCTTCTATATGTATGCTGAAGCTTTCAAATTTTACTTTGTTTCAAGTGTGTGTGTGTGTGTGTATGTGTGTGTGTATGTGTGTGTGTATAATTTTTTTTTTTTTGAGACAGAGTCTGGCTCTGTAGCCGAGACTGGAGTGCAGTGTGCCCTGGCGTGATCTCAGCTCACTAAAACCTCCACCTCCCAGGTTCAAGCAATTCTACCTCAGGCTCCTGAGTAGGTGGGATTAGAGGTGCGCATGACCACACCTGGCAGGTTTTTTTTTTTTTTTGCATTTTTTAGTAGAGACAGTGTTTCACCATGTTGGCCAGACTGGTCTCGAACTCCTGACCTCGTGATCCGCCCACCTTGGCCTCCCAAAGTACTGTGATTACAGACGTGAGCCACTGTGCCCAGCCTGTTTCACTTATATTCTTAATTGTTCCTTCAAGCATTTTAACATAGCTGCTTTAAAATTATATAAATCTAATACTTCTATCATGTCAGTGTTGAATGATATAGACCTCATTTAATTCTGTTTTAACTTGCTTCCCCTGACACCATTTTTCACAGGAGAAAGGAGGGACACTCTTACATTACTGCCAGTTGAAGATAGTAGTCTAAATTCTCTGCTTGGTTTCCATTGTCATACAAAATGGGAGAATTCTTTCTGGTTACTGGACAGAAATTCCTACTGAGATTTCTGGTCTCTCTATGGGCTCCATGATGGACATCGCTTTATTAATCCTAAGAGTGATAAGAGTCCTGACTCTCTATCATCTTCTGATACAGACCAAGTAGAGAGGGGCAGGGGTACATTATTAATGCTAAATGGGGTGGGAGTCCAGGCTTCCTCTGTGGGTCAACACTGATATCACACATGTGGCACTCATTGCCAGTCAGTGAAAATGAAATTCCGAACTTTCTGCTTGGCCTTATATGACACCAGACTTTCAGGAATTTTGAGGGGAAGCCTCTTGTGGCCTCATAATTGTGTAATTTAAAGATTCCCACTTGTCCTGTGCTGATATAGATGAGTGTAGAAGCACAGCTGTTCTGTGACGTTTAGTTAGATCACAGCAGTTATTATTTAAAGTTATGTCCTGATAGGCTGTCTCTTTGGGCTAGGGTGAATATCTTATCATTGAGGACTTTTTGTCTGTTCTAATTGGCATCTTCAGTTTCTTCAGCTCCAAGCTTAAGATTTAGGAGGCAAAATCAAACAAAAATACAAAAGACAGTCTTCCTTCGCTCTTTCAGGGTCATATTTTTCTCTTATATTTTAAGCATCAATATTTAGTTCGCAATGTAAAATATCCAAATTTTTGAATATTGCTAAAATATTACAACATTATATACTATTACATTAGTTCCTGCTTGTCAGTGGTTTCACTTTTCACAGTTCGAGTTACCTGCAATTGGTCAGGACCTGGCATATTAAATGAAAAATTCTAGAAATAAACAATTCATGATTTTTAAACTGCACACTGTTCTAAGTAGCATGATGATGTCTAACATATTCCTGCTGTGTCCCCTCTTGCCCAGGATGTGAATTATCCCTTTGTCCAGCATATCCATGCTGTCTAAGCTACCTGCCCATTAATCACTTAGGTTTGTAGCCCTTTGGTTTATAAGATTGACTGTCACAGTATCATAGTGCACGTATTCAGCAGTTTGCTTCATAATAGCCTCAAAGTGCAAGAGGAGCGATGCTGGCAATTTGAATATGCCAAAGAGAAGCCACAAAATCTTCTACATGCAAAAATAAAGGTTCTTGATATCGTAAGGACAGAAAAAAAAAATGCTGAAGTTGCTAAGATCTACAGTAAGAACAACTCTTCTATCTGTGAAAATGTGACCAGAATACTGTTACAATAGTTCTATTTTACTATTTATTGTTGTTTAATTTTTACTGTGCTAAGATTATAAATTAAACTTTATCATAAGTATGTATGCATACAAGAAAGCAGTGTTTATAGGGCTCACTACTATCCATGGTTTTGGGCATCCACTGGGGGTTTTAGAACATTTCCCATTTGAATAAGGGGCAACTTCTGTAATTCCAAAGTACTTTTCTACTTCATTACATGCATCAGTTGGCTAATGATATTTTAGGTGGTCATATACATGTCAGCTGCTAACATACTCTCGAGCAGTTGGAGAGATGAAAAATTATCAGTAAGCTACCAAAACAATTTATAAAAAGCTTCTATATATAACAATGAATAAATTAATGGAAAATAAAGATGGAAAAATAGTTGTACATAAATGATAGTTATGACTCAAAGCAATGAAAGTAACACAAACTAAATTTAGTTGTTAGTATTTAAAGTCAACAAAATTAAGAGATAACAGACTAAATACAAATGACTAATAAAAATCAGAGAGCTCAATCATATTAGCAACAAAAGTCAACAACAATATTATTCATTCACCAGATGTTTGAAAGAAGTTTGTAGATGATGTGGATGAGATTGCCCTCTGATCACATAGTCATGTATTGTAAATCAGAATGAAAACTTACGTTGTTTTACAGCATTTTGGCAAAATAAGCCAAGACGTTTAACAAATTGTTTATATATTAGCTCAGTATAGTCATTGATAATAAGTCAATTATAAGGATATAACATCAGCACAAAAATGAATATATGTCATAGCATTTTCCATGATCCATCAATTGAAATCGACTACTTTCTAATTAACATTTAAACTTTTTCTCTGTGTAGTTTAGCTGAATCACAGCAGTTACTATTTAAAGTGTGTGTCTTGATAGGCTGTCTCTTTCCTGGTCCTTGGACTAGAGAGATCATCCCTTGTCATCAGGGAATTTTCTTCTATTATTGGCATCTTCAGGGAAGATATTTAGAAGGAAATATTTAGAGGGAAAATATAAAAAAAATTTCATGAGATGTATGTGATACTTATTATTGAAAGTAGTGTTTAAGAAGATGTTTAATGGTAAAGAAATCAAAAAGGAAAATTAGAATGTAGAATAGAAGCTATATAATGAACCTAGGAATGTAAAAAATATATCTACATATTCATTACATAAAACCATTAATTTCCTAATAACAGTTTTAGAAAGACTGAGAGCAGTAAAAACATAATTCAGATGAAACTATTATAGAACAATATGCTTTATTATCTGTCCTGTTACATTTCTAAGTGTTTTCTGTTGCTCTTTCTTCTCCATGGATCTCTTAGTTTTTAAATTTCTTTGTTTTTTTTTTTAATGAACATTTAGCCACACTTTATGTGATTTTCTTTAATTCCATATATTTGTGAGGGATTAAACAAATGTCTTTCAATATAATATTTCTCACAAAGCAAAGTCCTTTGGGACATGCACAAGTTTAAATACAAAGTAAGAAAGCAACTTTAAGTAGAAAAAGCAGGCCGGGAGCAGTGGCTCATGCCTGTAATCCAAGCACTTTGGGAGCCGAGGCAGGTGGATCACCTGAGGTCAGGAGTTCAAGACCAGCCTGGCTAAAGTGTTGAACCCTGTCTGTACTAAAAAGGTACAAAAATTAGCTAGGTGTGGTGGCAGGTGCGTATAATCCCAGCTGCCTGGGAGACTGAGGTAGGGGAATCCCTTGAACCTGGGAGGCAGAGATTGTGGTTAGCTGAGACTGTACCATTGTACTCCAACCTGGGCTACAGAGCTAGACTCCATCTCAAAAAAAAAAAAAAAAAAAAGAAAGAAAGAAAAAGAAAAAGATATGAATAAGTAAAGATTGAATAGAAAAGTGTTTTGGTATTAGTTCAAAGTTAGTATTTTCCATTTTAATATATTTTGAAATGTTTATTATGAATGTCAATATGTAATTTTTCTGTCACTGAAAACAGAGAAAGTAAATATTTGACTAGTAAGGAATCTGCAGCAAAAATATGAGAAAGACACAACAGAATGTTTAAAGCTTTGCAGTGATTTCTATATATTTCTTCCAATCTATCTAGATTTTCTAAATTTGAAATACAGCCTACTTACTAATTTTAATATTATTAAAATTAACAAAGTTAATTATAAACCAATTATTTGCAGGGTATCGATCACTGTAGACTAGAGTGACCTCTAAGTATCTATGCAGATGTCTCAGTGAGTAATGCTAAGCAAATTTAATAAGACCTCTTTGGGTTAATCCCAGGTAATGCTTCAAACTATTTTGTGGTAGGCTCTCCAGTGATGCCTCTGAACAGAAGTTCTCAAATCAGTCAAGACTTTGCCTCACTTTATTAATTCCTATTACTTACAGAACTTCCATAAAGAACAGTCTTCTGTAAAGGCTATCTGCCTAACCTTTTGGCTGTAATAATACTTAGTATAGATCATCAATTTTTGTATTCCCAGGAAGTTAATGACAGAAAATTTACATTCTCTGTCTCACAAAGAGAAAACCCATACCCAAAGCGTTTACTAACAGTAAATTATGAAAACAAAAATGAAATTTCTCTACATTGTATTTCAAGAATATCTACATGGCTATGCATTTTTAAAAATCATAAAATAATGTTATTAGGGTAGTCAGAAAAAGTCATAATTTCAAAAAATTATTGCCTATTTTTTTTTTTTTTTGAGATGGAGTCTCGCTCTGTCGCCCAAGCTGGAGAGCCGTGGCACAACCTCAGCTCACTGCAACCTCCACCACCCAGGTTTAAGTGATCCTCCCACCTCAGCCTCCCGAGTAGCTTGGATTAAAGGTGCCTGGCTAATTTTTGTATTTTTAGTAGAGATGGAGTCATCTGGAACTGATGACCTCAGGTAATCTTCCCGCCTAGGCCTCCCAAGGTACTGAGTTCTTGAACTCCTGACCTCAGGTAATCCGCCCACCTTGGCCTCCCAAAGTGCTAGCTCTTGTCTGACCCTCATAATTGTGTTTTTGTTATTCTTCAATTTGTTTAACATGTTCATATAATTATGGCACTTGATAGCTGGAATCATATTTAAAAAGAATGTGTTTTATAAAGGCCTTCTAGAAAACATTTTAAATGATTATTGTTTCAAAATAGAATGTATCAGATTACTTTGAGCTAGATGTTAAAGAATAAAACAGTAGCAGGAAGACACTGGAAAATACTGGATATATCTGATATATATCAGATACATCTGAATATGCTAGATATATCTGAGATCAATATTTTTCTATAAAAGCTTTGTGAAAATATTAAATGTTTTTCTTACCCTTACATAGTTTGTACACATTTAAGGGCTGAATAACATGAAAAACAGCACTAAAAGTTTGAAAATTAAAACATAAATTAATACCAAGTTTGGGTGAAGGGGAGGAAGGCAGCAAAACACACTGCCATGTGTGTACCTATGCAACTATCTTGCACGTTCTGCACATGTACCCTAAAACCTATAATGCAATAAAAATTAAAAAGATATATATACAAAAAAATAAAAAAAATAAAATGTACTGCTATAAAATGTATTTTTAAAAGTGTGGCATTTTACAAATTTTAATTTAGGATGAAAGTTACTTAATTTATATTCTGATTTCTGCCATGCATACAATTTTGTTAATGTTACAGAAGTGGACAAAATTAGACACTAAAATACTAATTTTCAAATGTCTTATTGATGACAAATTTTTAACATACATATTTCAAACAAGATTTTGGTTCTAAAGACAAAAAATTGGGAGGAAAAAGCCAAGATCTTATTTCGCAACATTTTATTAGTAGTATTTTTGTGGTTATTCATATGAAAATTTTAAGATAGGTGACATGGTTTGACTCTGTGTCCTTATCCAAATCTCATCTCACATTGTAATCCCATGTGTAATTCCCATGTAATAAAAGGAGAGACTTGCTCCTAATGTATTCATTATAGCATAAAATATAAAGTTTTCACTAGTAAATATTTATCAATAAAGCTTTTAATCTGACTTTCTTTACTTTCTTTAACTGATTACAGCCTAAGGAGTTGTGAAGATTATTTCTTGACACATCAGATTTATTAATTGGCTAACTGAGTTTTAGTCAACAAAGCAAAATAAGACAAAACTAATACTCCTCTGTGAAGATAAAATTTCTAAATTTTCTCCCATTAATACATGTTTAAACCTACCTCAAAACATTTTGTAGGGATTTACTGTGGGTCTTTGAAATCTCCAATATCTTGTTTCAACACAAAAGATATAAGATGGCTGGAAGTGCAATTTTCTTAGAACGGAGGTATTCCAGACTTGGTCCTGAGTGATTTAAAAGTATATTGCCCTTGGATAGACAAATGTTTCTGTTGTTGTAAGGTGGACTGTTTTCCAACCAATGGTGGAAGTGTGTGATGTATGAAAAAGCAATGCATACTCTAATGGATTAAAATCTTGTCCCCAAAAAGGAATGAGACTAGGGATATAAAACAAATCTTCAATTAAATTGATTCTGGAAAATCTGAGGAAATCTTACACATGCATATGGACACACAGAAGTGTTAAAGTGGTGTAAAAGACCCAAGAAATGTTCAATTCATCTGGTACCCCTGAAATACATGTACTTGCTGATCACATGGAAAACAAGTTTTTAATTAAAATGTTAATAGGTTTTTAAGAAGTTTTTTTTTTAGAGAAGGAAAGAAAAAAGTGAAGGAGAGGAAGAAAGGAAGAAAAAGAGGGAGAGAGAACAGAAATGTTGCTTTATTCTAAAAATGGGTATTAATAATTGCCGATCAATATTTCATTTAAACCTATGAGTAGGTGTGATGTGGTATTGACAAGAATGTATATTTTGTATATTTAAAGTGGAGAGCTCTATAAATATTTATCAAGTTTACTTGTTCCGGATCTGAATTCAAGTCCTAGATATCCTTATTAATTTTCTGTCTCGTTGAGTCTAAATCTCTTTATAGGTCTTATGTATCTGGGTGTTAGGATCGTTAGCTCTTATTGTTGCATTGCTCCTTTTACCACTATATCTTTGTTGCTTTAAAATCTATTTTATCAGATGCGAGAATTGCAACTCCTGCTTTTTATTTATTTTTGCTCTCCATTTAGTTGGTAAATCTTTCTCCATCCCTTTGTTTTGAGTCTTTGTGTATCCTTGCATGTGAAATGGGTCTGGATGCAGCATACCATTGGGTTTTGGCTGTATCTTTTGATTGGGGGTTTAGTTGATTTAAATTTAGGATTATTGCCATTTGACGTTAACTGGCTGTTTTATCAATTCATTGATGTAAATTCTTTATGTTGATGCTCTTTACTTTTTGGTACATTTTTAGAAAGGCTAATACTGGTTGTTTCTATGTGTAATGCTTCTTTCAGAAGCTCTTGTAAAGCATGCCTGGTGGTAATAAAATCTGAGTACTTGCTTGTTCATAAAAGATTTTATTTTTCTTTCAGTTGTGAAGCTTAGTTTGGCTTGATATGAAATTCTCGGCTGAAAGTTCTGTTTTATAAGGATGTTAAATATTGGCCCCCACTCTCTTCAGGCTTGTAGGGTTTCTGCTGAGAGATCTGCTTAAGTCTAATAGGCTTCCCTTTGTGGGTAACCTGACCTTTCTCTCTGGCTGCCCTTAGTATTTTTTCCTTCGTTTCAACCCTGGTGAATCTAAAGATTATGTGCCTTGGGGTTGCTCTACTTGAGGAATATTTTTGTGGCATTCTCTGTATTACTTGGGATTGAATATTGTCCTGCTTAGCTAGGTTGGGAAAGTTTTCCTGAATAATATCCTGATGAGTATTTTCCAGCTTGGATTCATTCTCTCCGTCACATTCAGGTACACCTATCAAACGTAAATTAGGTCTTTTCACATAGTCCCATATTTCTTGGAGACTTTGCTCATTCCTTTTTATCCTTTTTTCTCTATTCTTGTCTTCTCATTTTATTTCATTAAGTTTGTTTTCAACCTCTGATATGCTTTCTTCTGCTTGATCAATTTGAGTGTTTAAATCTGTGCATACTTCTTGGAGCTCCCATATTGTATTCTTCAGTTAAGTATTTTATATTGAAATGCTTTGTCACTCAGTTTTAATGTCTATTACCTGTGTACAATGAAGATACAAAATATAATACTATATGTAAATATTCTATGTTTAAAATATAAATGCATTTCAGAAGCCAAACAGTGTCAGGCCTGATTAGTACTTGGATGGGAGACCACCTGGGAGCACTGGGTGCTGTAGGATATTTTATCTCTTTTGGAATGTAAACTGTGAAATTGTTAAATATCGTACAGAAGTGTCCAAAAGCCCAACAACTGTTAAAAAGAAACAGCCTATTAATACTTGACATTTCTGTGCTTTAAAAGATTATTTTTAAATATAAACAGGAATATATGCAGAAATTGTAAATGTAGGTGTCTCAAACAATAGCACATTTACACAATTGAAAATATGTATTGTTCCAAACAAAAGATGACCGTGGGCTCTTCAGTGTTATGTACATGCGATTGAGAAGTAAGATGTGTGATCAGCAGTTCTTGCCAATGGACTCAGAAAGGCTATAACTTGCTCTGCTGTTAGACTCTGTAGTGAGCTCTAGTTTTGAGCTATTCAAAATTGCTAGTTTGTTTTACAAGGTGCATAATGCTTTTATTCCAACTGAGGAAGGTATTGGATACTCAATTACAATATAGCTTTTCTCTTGAGGAAGACTGAAACATTTTCTGCACTCTATGCATCTTGAGATGGTGCCTTAACTAAATGGCATCATTGTCCTTTGAAATATTTTTGTATAAATATCATAAATATACATCATTAGGCCTCAATTAGCATTTAAGTCATTATTAATAGATATTTCTGTTTTAGCTATGAACCAATACCCGATTCATTACCAATGAAAACGACATTTTGAATTCTTGGTTTAAATTTTATTAGAATACCCTCTTAGGAGTAAATTCAAACTATATTATTGGCTTACAAAGACTTTCTTCATTAGGAGTCTCTTTCTGACAATACCTAGCCCAGCTATTAAGGTTTGCTAATTTATAAATTAGCAATTGTCACTTGTTTGAACTATATAATTTATTGTTATTGCATTAAATTCTTGGAATATTAGGTTAGGTCATTTCACATTTATGCACTTAACCTTTTCAGTGCTAAAATCCATGATTCTTTGGCAGTCGCTCAACAGGCTATATAGTGATTAATATTTGTTCTCATAAGTTAGAATATAATTAAGTAATACAAATTACTTATCTAAAGTTGATCTGACTCTGGAAGTTAACAAATTAGGCACATCATTTAAATGAGTTACTGCCTATTATGTCAGAAAATTTCATTCATTTTCATGGTCTAATTACATCAATCAGTTGCATCTGATAATTTTTCAAGCCGACTTGCTATAAATCATAAATATATGCAGAACAAAATTAATCATCAAGATGTCAGTCTTATGAACTGGTACACCAAAGTTATGTCATAGCTATTTTACTTAATATGTAATTAATACAGTTTAAAGTTTGCCAATTTACATTGAATTTTAAAGACTATACAATTTTAACAACAAAGAAGAATGCCTTTAACAATATACTCTGCACAACACTTTGTACTTTAAAATTTTGATTTTCAAAGCAATAATTGAGATTGTAAAGTATCTTTTTCAGGACAAATGAAATAAAATAAAATAGTTCTTTATTTAAATGTCTTGTTACTCTCTATTTCAAAACTGACTTTTCTGGAAATTTCTTCATTCTAAATGGATTTATATGGTATTCCTTTTAATATTAATGAAAGCTGCACTTACCTAATTTTTACCTTTTCAAAAAGACTTGTAGAATCAAGGCGGTTACGAAGGATGCTGATATCATAGCATGAGCCCTCAAAGGTATATTTTTGGAAGAATCACTTGCAGTTATCCTGGAATCATCTTTCCTCCTCATGATTCCCAAAGAATTTTATTATTGAACAGTTTTCTTTCCCGATTTGTCCCCTCATTAATTACTTGTGAATTATCTATTTTCACCAGCTAGACCCTAAGTTTTTTATTAACTTTTTCAACAGCTAGACCCTAAGTACGTTTCTTGTTGACAAGAATAAATATCTTTGATCTAAGTGCTTATCACAGTGTTTGGACATAGAGAGCACTCAAAAATTACCTGTTGCATTAAAGAAAATTCTATGTATGCATACTTTCATTTTTTTTTCAGTTCCTGCCTACAGATTTCAGATGAAACATCTGAATTTTTGATACTTTTCTACCTTTTTTCCGTGGCCTATAACCTCAATTCTATTATGAAGATATGCTATGGATTAAGAATGTTCTATAATCCTAACTGTTTTTTTCTTTTGGGGTTAGAATCTTCATCTTTCACCCAGACTGGAGTGCAGTGGTGGAATCTGGGCTCACTGCAAACTCTGCCTCCCATGTTCAAGCAATTCTCACCTCAGTCTCCCAAGTAACTGGGATTACAGGCATGCACCACCATATCCAGCTAACTTTTGAATTTTTAGTAGAGACAGGGTTTTACCATGTTGGCCAGGCTGGTCTCAGACTCTTAACCTCAAAGGACCTGCTCATCTCAGTATCCCAAAGTGCTGGGAATACAGACGTGAGCCACCTCACCTAGCCATATAATCCTAGTTTTTCTATCCTCACTGTAAAAGGGAAAGGTGTATGTTAATTAAGAAGTTTATCATGGCAACTTGGGAGCATGTTACTCGTTTTCTTATTTATTTAGAATTGGTTTTTAGCAAAATTAAAATGTGGAGAAAAAAAGGTAGATGAAAAGAATGCAGTACAGAGCAACTGTAATTTAGAAATGAGGCAAGAGCTGCGAACAATAAGGAGTCTGTAATTTGCCATGGACAGAGTATCCTTTGCTACACTTACTCCATGAGGAAACTATGCTTCCTCGGTGCTGAGCTTTCTGAGGATCTAGACATTTTTTACGGTACTAAGGTGCCTCCCTTAACTTGTATTCCCAATGCAGTTCTGTCACCACCCTAATTTAAACTGCATTTCCTTTAGTATGAAGTCTATACAATTAAACAAACACTCACTGTCCTACTATAGTGATATTTCAGGAAACGATTTGGAAATATGAAGGTTCAATACATGTAGCATATTAGTATCCAAGGTTTCTCAATATGATACAGTGTTTTATTGAAATTGTTTTGTTTTCTTTTAGACCAGACTTCAATTGAGATGTGTTTGCTACAACTCTACTTAGCTAGTGTGGAAGAATATGTAACTCTCTGAGAAAACATATGCTACCCAACAATGCACAATTTTGGAGAGAAAATCGGGGCTCTGTCTTTTAACATCCTGTAGTGAGAGAGCCATTGTTAGGTTCACACAAGACATAAACAAGACAGAAAGCATTTGATAAAGCTTATTGGAAGAAGCTAACTCCTTAGCATTTCAGTATTAAATATCACTTAGAAATATCTTGTGGACAAATGTGGACGTAGACACTGAGAATGAACTATCTAAAGCAGAAAATTGAGTACACAACACTAGATATGGAATATGAAACTAAGTCATGCAGAGAAAGATATATAGAGCTGAAAGAAGTTTCCAGATGTAGTAGGAAAAATTCTAAGGATGATTTTCCCAATATTCTCATAACCTAGGTTTTGCAAGCAAGCATAAATCTTGGCACTACTTTGAAGATACTTTGCCCAGGGAAATAAAATTACTAATTAGATTAGCTGACCTTTAAATGGAAAGATTATCCTGGATTCTAATAAATTCATTGAACTCTGTTATCTAATTATCGTTTTATCTCTTTGAAGTACTTGCAACTATTGATAAATATTGCAGATCTTTATTTGGTTTCATTTGTCCTGACTTTTTTTTCTGTTCTGAAATATGTGTTTTTCTGTTTTCTTCACTATCTTCTATTCTTTACATCTTTCTCTCCCTAAAACTATGCTGCTTGCTTCTCTTTTCCCCTGTATTTCAAATAATTTTCTTTACTGTCATGCAATTCTGCATCTTTAACTATTACCACTTCTAGCTATGTATATCCAGTACATAATACAAAATTAATAGAAGCCAAATTAAACTGATATGTCTTGAAATTTTACTGCTAAATCTAAAGATGAGTTTCATTGGCTTGCTCTGTATTTTCCTCCTGATTTTCCACTAACATTGTCAGTTACATATGTCCGAAATCTCCATTCCAACACAATAAGTTCTTTTTCTTTGCAATATCTACAATAAGAACTATCCCTTAAGAAAAACCAGCTAAACTGTGTTGGATGGTGTTTTACAATTTGAGTTTTTATATCCAATTGTTTTCAAATTGGTGTATCATCTACCTCTGCTACTTCTTTCATGAGTAATGCCTCCTTTCCATTTTGATTACTCTTACCATGCTTATTGCAAAATTATTGTAGATAATTCCACAGTTTTCCAAATCATCCCAAATAATGCCATAGTTCTTAAAACACATCACTACTTTCTAACCACACGGCATGCAAATTCTCCCTTCCTGTCTTTGGCCCCACCTAAGGTATCATTTTAAACTTTTCTGTCTTCTAATTTCCTATATAAACTATGTAAATGTGTTCTGTAGCTTCCTTCCAGCAGGGTTTTGCTAATGTGTTACTCTCCAACAGGAATTACAACTTCATGGTATTATTAGCCCCTGGCCCCATTCTAGCTTTTCTTTATAAATTTCCTTTGGAATTCAAAACTACGTGATGCCTATGTGTATATATTTTTGATATCCACTGGACCTCTTTGTGTTTTTGTTTTCTTTAGATAGGGTCTCAGGTGATCCTCTCATCTCAGCCTCTGCAGCAGCTAGTACCACAGGCACTCGCTACCACACCCAGCTAATTTTTTGTGTTTTTTTGTACAAACAGGGTTTCCCTATGTTGTCCAGGCTCGTCTCAAACTCCTGGTCTTAAGTGATTTGCTTGTCTCAACCTCCCAGTGCTGGGATTACAGACATGAGCCACCATGCCTGGCCAGCTGGGCTTCTTTAATGATGTTGACTTTACTTTGCCTTATCTTGAACTTTCTCATGTTTATATCTCATGTTCTTCTGTCAAATTTTTTATATGCAGCTCCCAACCCATTGCCTTGTTTCTAGAACATACTTAAGACATTTATTTTTATTTTATTGAGTTAAATGTATAAACTGATAAATTAACATTAGAAATAATGGATTTATATTTATCTTTCAAAATATTTTCCCTTTCTCTCAATAAGTGTGACAAGTCTTCTATTCATTTATATCTTCCCCTAAAGACTTCAGAAGGGCTGCAGAAGAAGTGACAGATCTATTGGTGTGTCTTGACTTCCTGTAGTGTAGGGTAGTAAAAGGTTTATTATTCTGTCAATTTCCCAAGAATGATCAT
Source organism: Saguinus oedipus (assembly GCA_031835075.1). Lineage (NCBI taxonomy): Eukaryota > Metazoa > Chordata > Mammalia > Primates > Cebidae > Saguinus > Saguinus oedipus. The sequence goes on from CM063169.1 coordinate 44,329,399, forward strand.
TCTTTCCTTGAACTGGTGTATGTATACTCTAACAATTCTAATACAAGCTGACACTAAATGGAATTAAATTACAGAATGAACTAATATTAGAAAAAGACAGTATGTGGCTGTTGACCTATACACTGAAACTGGCTCAAAAATAAAATGCAAGAGCTAGAATTCTTTCCACAATGCAATTTTTATTTTGATTACCACTTCACATTAGGGGAAATTTTTCTATAACATAGAAGTGTATATACAGCAGCAGTAGTGTGTCTGTGTGTGTGTCTGTATACACAAATATATTTGTGTATATATGTATATTAAATTCAACTGAAAATATTTACTTACCATTATAAGGTATTTCAAAACTCTTATTAGTCATTTTGATTCCCCACATACCAACTTCATTTGGTTTCTGTTAGATTTTCAGTGTGCATATTATGCAGTGTTTATTAGAATATAAATTGCTCATTTATCATGCAAAGTTCTTGTGAATGTTCAGACTCTGACTTTGTAGTTCTGGGATAGAGAGTGACATTCTCAATTTTTAATATGCTTTTTTAATATGCTACATTTAATTGAATTAATTGGCAGTTAATGCTGGTGTTTCTGATATAAAGACTGTGCTTTTAGAAGCAAGAAAATAAGCAGTTTAATCTTTCATTTCTTTATTGACTGTAAAAATAAAACATTCCCAAATCTGTCTCTTGTGGGAGTAAGAAATCTGACAAAACTTGAAGGGATAGCAAGAAAATTAATGTGTGTCTGGGCCATATTTTAAAATAATAGAAAGTTTTCTTACTTTGAAAGAAAGTATATCCTAATTTTTAGAGTGATTCTTGACTCTGGAAATACATCATAATTCTGTAACAAGTTTTGAAAGAACAATAGTTTTTTTCTCAACAGGACTTTTGTTCTTGCAATGGTGCAGTAACAGAGTAGATGAAACCTTTCACCTTAACCTAGAAAGTTGGACAAAACATATAAAACAATTTTCAATTACTGAAGAATAGGAGTACAATATCAGGAACCCTCAGAGAAAGGAAACAAATAGAGCCTTATGAGTTCTCTGATTTCTGCCAGGAAGCATAGTTGAGTATCTCAAGGGAGCTTGGTGGACTCGGGAGTTGGGGACACAGAGACTGGTGTGCAAAAAGTCTAAGTGGATGGAAGTTGTGTGAAAGCATTCTTGATAAAAGGAAACATGTCCAAAAAGAGCTCCAGAAATCTGCATGAGGGGATTTGAATCACTGCTTAAATAATATGTATATATAGGATATAATTCCATAGACTAATACAAGTGTGACTCAAGAGTTACAGGCTAAACAGTTTCCAGAACACATGAGCTAGAGAGGTGTGTCCTTGTTGAACACTGGGGACATTGCCTGGATGCTCTAGAAGGGCCACATGTTGGTATTGGGGTAAATCCTCACAGAAGTCAAAACATACTCTGAGTAAAACCTATTCCTGGCACAGGCCAAGAAACAGGAAGTTATAAGCCAAAGCACACTTCCAAAACAGTCACTGAGGAAAGATAAACCTAAATGTGACAAATGATAAAAATAGACAAGGAATTTGAACAGATATTATAAATATGTTCAAGATTTAAAGAAAAACATGAATGTAGGGATCCTCGAGCCTCATATGTTGGGTGCAAGAATGTAGGGAACCAGCCGCACATCACACCTGTGGGCACCCCGAGTTCAGTGGTGACAAAGGAATGAGAAAAAGATTGAGAGAAAGTGGGGCCTGTGGGACATTGCTTATTACTGGCGGAGACAATGAAGGCCCCGAACTTAGGTTTGCTGCAGTATTTATTGGTTACAATCACTTTGATCTATAGGGTAGGAGAGGAGTGATGGTGGGGGGAGGGTGACGTGATGGTGGAGTGAATCAGTGAGCCAAAACTGGTGTGTCATTCTAAACATTGATAACAGTGGCAGTTTGGGAGTTTCACAAAACAAGAACATATGGTTATCTTTAGCCTATTATCTATGGGCAGCTGGTGGAATGTGGCCTCACAAGTAGTCTGTAAGTCTGGTTACATCTTAGTGCTACAAAGGGGTTTAACATCCTTGAGCACAATATTTATGGTAACATAGCTTAGGTCACCCTGTACGGGAACAGGAGGCATGGAGAGGCCTTCCTCCCCACAGGCCTCCTGTGACCTTCCCCTTTATTTTTTCCTTGTTTGTTACTCATAACCAATTTATGTAGGCACTTTGTAAATCCTTTCTCCTTTGCTGCTTCCCATAATGCATGAGCATAGAAAAAAATGAGGATACAGTAAAGAACCAAATGCAGATATAAAAATGAATAGTATATCTGAAGTGATTGCTACAGGCAATTAGCTGCTGATTAGGCAATAGAGAAGAATTGATTAGTGGAGTTGAAAATGTAGCAATTGGAACAATTCAAAATGAAGCCAAGTTAGGAAAAAATTCCAAAACTAATTAATATATAGTTTAGTACTCTGTTACAGTATCAAGTAGTCCAAAAACATGCATTTGAAGTTCCAGTAGAAAAAGAGTGAGAGAAAAACAACAAAAAGCTATGACCAGGAGATGTCCAACAGATAAAACTGGAAACCCAGTGATCCCAAAAACTCAAAATGCCCTAACAGAGTAAATATAATGAAAACCACATCAAGACCTATTGTCATCAAATTCCTAAAAACCAGTGATAGAAAATCTAAAAAGCCAGGGGATAAACAATATCCTATTAGGCACAGAGAAGCAATTATAAATATAATTGCAGATTTTTTTTTCTAGAAACTAAGCTTGAAGACAACAGAATAATAATTTCAAGTACTGAAAGAAATGTAAACTGTCAACCTAGATTTCTATACTCAGTGACCTTTATTTTTCAGAAGTAAAGGTAAACAGATAAAATTTGTTCTTGGCAGGTTTTGTCTATAAAAAATGCTACAAAAGTTCTTTCAGAGAAAAAAAGATGATAGTAGAAGACTTGGATATATACAAAGAAAAATTTTAATGAATAGCAATAAATAAAACTTTTCTGTTATGAGACATTTGTTTAAAGCAAAAATTATCTTGGAGTTTGTCATATGTAGAAGTAAAATGAATGCAAATAAGATAGGAGGAGGAAATGGAATTGTAGAGTTTCCAAGTTACATATGAAATAATACTATGTAAAGGTAAATTTAATGGGTTAAATATATATATTTTATACCTTAGTTAAAAAAATGTTTCCAATAAGTCAACTTTGGATAAGATGAAATACAAAATAATCAGTTATTCCAAATAAGAAACAAATAACAGATAGGATAATTTGAATATTAAGAGCAAGATAGTATATTTATATCTAATGGAGATTATAACATTAAAATAAAGTTGTCTGTACACTGCACGTAAACATTCCAGTTCTAACTAACATGAAGAGAATGTCAGACTGGATTTAAAAGTGAAGCATGACCCACTATATCTTGTTAAAAGTAGCACTTTTAAGCCAGGTGCAGGGGCTCACACCTGTAATCTCAGCGCTTTGGATGGCCAAAGTGGGAGGATCCCTTGATACTAGAAGTTTGAGACCAGCCTAGGCAACATAGTGTGACCTGGTCTCTACAGAAATTTTTAGCTGCGTGTGGTGATGCACATCTGTAGTCCCAGTTACTCGTGAGGCTAAGGTGAAAGGATCACTTACGCCCAGGAGATCAAGGCTGAAGTGAGCCAAGATTGTGCCACTGCACTCCAGTGTGGGAAAGAGTAAGACTCTGTCTTAAAAAATATTAAACTTTAACAGCAAAAATAAAATAGAAATAAAAGAAAAAAATATATACCACAAATCACTAATCAAAGTAGTGTTTTGAGTGACCTTGTTAATATCAAACAAAATAGATTTTAGTAAAATAAATAGGAAATAAAAATGGATATCTGATAATGGTGTTTGTTATTTAAGAAGGCACAAAAATCCAAAATGTATACACAACTAGGAAATATTTCAAAACACAAAACAAAATCCAGTAGAACTGAGAACAAAATTGACAAGTATATTCATAGCTTTCATTACTTTACATTTAGTAAATGTTAGAATAATTAGACAGAAACCAGTAAGCATAGAAAAGACCTGAAAAACACTATTAACTAACTTGATCTAATTGACATTTATAGTACGCTCCAGCCAATAACAGTGGCACACATATACTGAGTGGACATGGAACCAATATACAATATAAATAATATGATATTGGGGTGTATTTGGTTTTTTAATATGATAATAGTCTGCTTAAATGGGAGAATATTCATATCCTTAGGAGTTGCATGCTTAGGAGAATATAGGAATAAAATGCCTGCCACTAGAACCCAATGCATTTGTATATCACTCAACTACCTTCCTGGACTCTGACCACACACAAATAAACACACACATTCAGACTCTATTCATGACACTGGGGTTTTAACATCACTGAAAACTTTTGGCTTTGCTTGTCTTGGTTCTTCAGCTTTTTGTAAGAGCACTCTGTTTTAAAACATTGTACCACTGTACCACTCCACATGGACTAGAACTTTACTACCTACTATGTAACTGTAGGACCAGTAGCATTAGACTAGAAGCTTAGAGTCTCAGAACCCAAATTCAGAATCTGCATTTCAGCAAAATCCCCAGTAAATTCTTATATATGTAACAGTTTGAAAAGCACCAGGTTTGTGTGTATTTGTATGTGTTGGTGCTATGATCTGAATGTTTATGTCCCTCTAAAATTTATTAGAATCCTCACTGCCTAAGTGATCATTGTCCTAGAAGGTGGAGCAGGTCACTGGGGTACACCTTCGAAAACTGAGTTAGTGCTCTTATAAAAGATGCCCAAGAGAGACTCATCACCTCTTCCCCCATCTGAAGATGCAGTGAAAAGACTGCTGTCCATGAAATAGTAACTCAGTCATTCGTGTACATTGAGTCTGTTGGCATCTTTATCTTGGGCTTCCCAGACTCCAGAACTGTGATAAATAAATATCTGCTTTTTATAAGCTACACAGTTTGTGGTATTATAACAGTTCAAATGGAAAGTTTGACAGAGAATGTATCTCTATTATTTTATTAGATTCTAAAGTTCTCAGCGCATAGTCATAATCATGGGAAAAGTGAATACAGAAAAACAAGGGGAAGAAATAAAGAAATTTAAGATATCTGTAGGATATATATATAGTCAGAGGTAAAGGAAACTGAAAAATTTTATTTAAAATGACAGAATTTGTAGAAATGCTGAAACTTGTCAAACAGAAGTGAAAGTGATTTTCATTGTAATTTTTGAAGCAAAGCCTATAAAACATAGTAGTAGTCTTTTTTTTGGAAAAGATGGGATATTGCTGTATTGACCCTGATGGACTCAAACTCCTGGGCTCGAGTGAGCCTCCCATATGAGCCTCTTGAGTAACTGAAAATGCAGGCACTCACCACCAAGCCTGGCTGAATTACTTTCTCTTATGACTGAAATACTTCTGTTTAACTGTTACTTATGTGCTTAATAAATCTACAATTTTTTTTAATATTTTACATAAGTATGCCATATATGTAAATGCTAATTTTATGCTATAATCTGTTTTTTCATAAGGGAATTTAGAGAATGCTTGAAGTTTGATTTTCCTCTTACTTGACACATGCACATGAATGTTCATTGCAGCACTGTTTACAATAGCAAAGACTTGGAACCAACCCAAATGCCCATTGGTGATAGACTGGACTGGGAAAATATGGCACATATATACCATGGAATATTATGCAGCAATCAAAAATGATGAGTTTTTGTCCTTTGTAAGGACATGGATGAATCTGGAGAACATCATTCTCAGCAAATTGACACAAGAACAGAAAAGGAAATACCGCATATTCTCACTCATAGGCGGGTGAGAAAAATGAGAACACATGGACACAGGGAGGGGGTCTACTACACACTGGGGTCTATTGGGGGGAATGGGGGAGGGACAGCGAGGGGGGGAGCTGGGGAGGGATAGCCTGGGGATAAATGCCAAGTGTGGGTGAAGGGGAGGAAGGTAGCAAAACACACTGCCATGTGTGTACCTATGCAACTATCTTGTACGTTCTGCACATGTACCCCAAAACCTAAAATACAATAAAAATTAAAATAAAATAAATAAATAAAAACATAAAAATTTTTTAAAAAAGAGCTATTATCAGAAAAAAAAATGAATGATTGCTGCCTATATGTCTCTCTGTTACTGGAAAGACTGAAAGATAAAATGTAAAACCTTAATTACATTAAGTTGTACAGTGTGTTTAACCATTATACGTTAAAAATAGTTTTCTCTCATAATTAATTGATGGTTTGAGATGTGTTCTAGGGTCAAATACTACTCTGATTCATTGCGAAATTGCATTGATGTTTTATTTCCTGACCCATTTTCCAGCATGACTCATCTACTTACCACTGACAACTCCCGTTCAAAGTATTTCAGTCAGGTTTCATTTGTATCACTCCATCAAACAGATCCAGACGATTGTTGTTGAGTAGTTGATGGAGGATAAAGTAATTCATTTGAGCATGAAGATGTGTATGACACATGTTTTGTGTCAGTAATGAAAACAAAATAAGTGTTTTCTTTAAAAACATTAAAATTGAAAATATATACTTTTAAAAAGTATAAGTATTTATATTTATTATATGTAATAATCATACATGTTACTTATTCATAATATAGCTTTATTGTTTTCAACCCTTTGAATCAACCTATAGCCAAACACAGGTTAATTATGATTAGGGAGTGAGGGAAAATGGAAAGAGATAATTTTCAAGTACATTGTTTAAGGGCATAGAGCAGAAGATAGGATACTGCATGACTACACGTTTTTTTTTGTTTGTTTGTTTGTTTTGTTTTTGAGACGGAGTTTCACTCTTGTTACCCAGGTTGGAGTGCAATGGCACGATCTCGGCTCATCGCAAGCTCCGCCTCCTGGGTTCAGGCAATTCTCCTGCCTCAACCTCCTGAGTAGCTGGGATTACAGGCACGCGCCACCATGCCCAGCTAATTTTTTGTATTTTTAGTAGAGACGGGGTTTCACCATGTTGACCTGAATGGTCTCGATCTCTTGACCTCATGATCCACCCACCTCGGCCTCCCAAAGAGCTGGGATTACAGGTGTGAGCCACCGCGCCCGGCCTACTACACATTTTTTAAGAATGGAAGAGAAAAGGTGGAGGCAATATAAGTCAGCCAAATCCTCATATTTCATACAGGTTCCATAGATAACCACTAAAATTAAAGAAAATGTACTTGAAAAAATTTTAGTCATTCTGTATTTATTCATTCCATATTTTATGTTTACTGTCTGACATACAGATATATATGTAACATATAATAAAAATGTGCCACTTATATAATGCTAGCTAAATGATAATTCAAATTAGTTTAGAAACATCTGTAAGTACATTAATGAATCTCAAAGTGTTGAATGTGAGAAGTATTTTGGAGTTATAGTTATGTGTTATTTGAATTTCTTCTAATACTCTACAGAATTCTTAGGACTAGATGTAGTTTTACATGAAAGTCCACTGTGAAATCTCTCATGTGTGCTAGATACTCAATATATATTTCCTGAATGAACAAATGGATGCACATAGAGACAGATAAAAGGAAAAAGGAAGTGAAAGAGAAGGTAAAGGAGAAAAAGAAAGGAAGCAAGAAAGAGATGGAGAAATGAATCAGATAGGCTTGGAGAATTCAAGATAAAATTTCTTATTTTGGATTGTTTTCACTGTTACATTGAGGAAAATAATTTAAAACCTAGGTGACGTGAGGGGGGATATATTTTCAGCTTGTAGAGTCTGACAACAGAGCTCTGAAGTGAACACATACCTTGTCACTGCTGCCAAACGTTTTAAACATAAACCTTAGAATGCTCATTCACTTTGTGCATGAATACATTTGTTAAAAATGCTAAGCAATATTTTACTGAATCTGACCATGTTCCTCATGCTGCTTACCTCTCAGTTTGAATTGCTTTATTTTCTCACCTCAAAATTCCTGTTAAATCTGTGGCAACTGTGGTGAATAGTTTCTTCATTCTTTATATTTTGTTGCCCAGAAAATATTCACTTGATTTCTCATTTGAGTAAAAAGTAAACACAAAATGAGTTGAATGAAAAAGTTATCATCTTCATATAGACGGTATATTAGGGTTCTCTTAGAGGGACAGAACTAATAGGAGGGGTGTGTGTGTGTGTGTGTGTGTGTGTGTGTCCATATATACATATAAAGGGAAGTTTATTAAGTATTAACTTACACAATCACGATGTCCCACAATAGGCTGTCTGCAAGCTGAAGAGTAAGGAGAGCCAGTCTAAGTCCCCAAACTGAAGAACTTGGGAGTCTGATGTTCAAGGGCAGGAAGGATCCAGCATGGGAGAAAGATGTATGCTGGGAGGCTAGGCCCATCTCTTTGCTTCAGGTTTTTCTGTCTGCTTTATATTCATTGGTGGCTAGTTAGATGGTGCCCACCCAATTAAGGGTGAGTCTGCCTTCCCCAACCCACTGACTTAAATGTTAATCTCCTTTGGCAACACCCTCACAGACACACCCAGGAACAATATTGCATCCTTCAATCAAGTTGACACTCTTAACCATCACAGAAGGGAATGTTTTTATCAAGCTATATTGTCAAAATGAGAAATTATTTTCAATATAGAAAGCCAGAGAAAAGAGTATCTTTGAGAATTATTTCCCCTTTTCTAGTCCTGTAAGTTCTGGGTTATTTAATTTTATTTGTGTTGAACTGAAGCCATTATTTACAATGATCTCCTACTTGTTTATGTGCTTAATCCTATGCCTAGCCTACTCTATTTTCTTTTAGGATTGTGATTGGATTTCAGCCACATTAAAGATAACTCAACATCCAAAGTATGTTAAGTACTTTGTTAGTATAATAAATAGGGCTACACTGATTCAGAATTTAAAATATCCACTTGAATTAGTTTGTACAATTTTCTATCCTGTGTATCACCTCTTCCTTAACCACAAATTTGCAAATAAAAAGTCAAGGGAAAAACAAAACCATTGCTCTATTGTTAATTTATATATTCTAAATATTTTTATTTTTCTCACCCAAAATGTTTGCTTATAAATCATATGTGAATTAACTTGTGCATTTTATATATTGGCTCTTGAATGTATGAATTGACTTGCACTTTTAGGTTTATATTTAAGCACCTGTCCTGTTTGAGAGATCTAGGGGTTGATTCCTCAGAAGGAAAAATACATGGCCACAAGGAAGCAGTAACACATGACAAGCTTTATTTGGGCAGCACTTTGACAGGATGGCATAATGGAGCAGAAGAAAGTCTCTCACAGCACAAAAACTTCAAGAGGCATCAATCAGTGTGGGGCCTTGACCCAGAAGGCGAGAACTCACAGGCAGCAGAACTCATAGGTAGAGAGATTGGAGTGAGAGCTCACCTATTATGGTGGGGATTCTTTGGGTCAGAGTATTCCAAATGACATATAAAAGTCTTAAGGTCTATTATAACCCCAATAATTATTTTATCTATGGCTAGAAGATGTTGGGTACAGTTTGGTTGAGTATGCAAAGCAGGCAGACTCTAGTGGCTTAAAAAACTTGTTTAAAGAGGCATATTTAAAGCAATTGGATTGTTGACATTTGAGTTTGGTATCAGTGGGCTTTTGAACCCACTGTAAACAGCAGGTCAATATACTAGAACCATCTTTAACTCACTTATATAACAGCCCACATAAAAGTAGTGGATACATAATAAAGCTTCAACATTTAATTGCTATAAAAGTAAATTGCTAATTATAAATCAGAAAATCATAACTATGCCTTTTGTGACTATCGAATAATGTGATTTTATTCAATATAACTCTTTTCAGCTATATTACAAAGAAAAAACATTAGAAAAAGAAAATGTGAAATGTAAATATCATTTTAAATGGTTTAGGTATTTGAGGAATGTGTAAGGTTTAGCTCTTGTTTACTATATTTGTTCTTCTTGAATGAAAATGATGCAAATAGCATTATATTCCTGTGCTTTAAAAAATTAGGTTAAAAGTTTGGCACTGTGGCTCATGCCTGTAATTCCAGTACTTCCAAAGATTAACATCAGATAATTGTTGGAGCCCAAGAGTCCCAGACAACCCTGGGCAGCATAAAGAAGCTCTGTCTCTACACGGAATTTAATTAGTAGCTGGTGTGATGGTGCAAGCCTGTAGTCTCAGCTACTTGGAAGGCTGATGTGGAAGGATTGTTTGAGACCAGGTGGTCGAGAGTACAGTACGTGGTGATCATGCCACTGCACTCCAGTCTGAGTGGCAAAGAGATCCTGCCTCAAATAAAAAATGAAAATAAAAATTTTGGTTAAACTTGCATTTCCTTTGTATTCAGTACTTAGATTTCTCAAAGAACAAAAAATTCCACTATGCAGTATCTATCCAAAGGAAAAGAAACTGCTTAATCAATAAGACCTATGCTGGTAAACTTACTGTGGCACTATTCATAACACGTAAGTCATGGAGTCAACCTAAGTGTCCATCAGTGGTGGATTAGATAAAGAAAATCTGGGACCTATACACCTTAGAATAGTACACAGCCATGCAGAATGAAACCATGTTCTTCACAACAACATGGATGAAGCTGGAGGACATTATCCTAAGTGAAATAACTCAGAAACAGAGATCAAATATCACATGTTCTTACTTATAAGTGGTAGCTACTCATAGTTGCACATGAACAGAAAGATGGAAACAAAAGACCCAGGGAACTCTAAAAAGGGAAAGGTTGAAAGGGGTTCGAGGGTTGAAAAACTATGTAGTGGACACTATGTTCAATATTTGCATTATGGGTTCAATAGAGGCCCAAATCCCAGCATTAGACAGTATAACCCTGCACATGTACCCCCTGAATCCTAAAAACAAACATATACAAAAAAACAGTACTATCAGTGGAAATTAAGACCACAAATATTTAAGTTCCAAACCATACAGATAACTATACAAGATTAGTATTAAATCAATGTGTAAATAAAAATTTTACAATATGTATTTTTTAATGATTCAATTAAATGTATGACATTTTAACTGATTTTCTGTATATATGTTAAGATTCGTTTGCTTACCTTAGTTAAGGATTTTTAGTTAAAATGTTATAACAAATTTATTTCATCAAAATTTTTTTTGTTCATTCCAGTAATCGTGTGTTTTCAAATATAATTTAGAAAATTTAATGTTAACATAAACTTTGGTTCTATACAAAAGTTTTCTCTCAACCTTCAGCTTTTCTTCTCCATCCTTCAAGCATACATCTTTGTATTTAGTGGGACATGATTTTCATATCTTGTGCAGTATCACTCTTTACAATCGTTTTCTGTATTGATAGGTAAAGACTTATTATTACCATTTCATTCTTTTTTTATGTGGTTTTGTTGATCTTGTCTTCCTTCCTTTTCCTCTCTCCTTCCTTCTTGTCTTTTTTGGTGTAAAAGTGATTTTTTTTCCTGGTAGTATGTTTTAATTTCTTTTTATTTTTTGCTATTCGTTATATATTTTATGGATTTTTTATAGAATATAATTAGAAATTTTTAAAATTATGTCAGAATTTCTTTCTGTTCCTAGATCAATGGCGAGATATTGCAATATTAAATACCAATTTAGACTTATTTGACTGATGTATTTTGGTTAAAAATATTAATAAACCATAGTATTTTTTAATTGTCCTTTGGGCTTTGGTGTACATGTGCACATCCAGCATCCTGCAGGATGCATACATGCCATAGGTGCATACATGCCATGGTGGTTTGCTGTCTCCATACCTCCTCAGGGACACCCCACCTCCCCTGACCTTTGCCTACATCAGGCATTTCTCCTGGTGTCATCCCTCCTCATCCTCCCTGCCACTGCACTGTCCTTCCCCTCCCCTCCCCTCTAACCCCAAACCTATCCCAGTGAGTGTTGTTCTCTTCCCTGTGCTCAAGTGTTCTCATTGTTCATCACCAGCCTATGAATGAAAACATGCAGTGTTTGGTTTTCTGTTCTTGTGTCAGTTTGCTGAGAATGATGGTACCTAGATTCATCGAAGTCTCTACAAAGGACATGAACTCATCATTTTTTATGGCTGCATAGTATTCCATGGTGTATATATGCCACATATTCTCATTGATGGGACTTTGGGTTTGTTCCAGATTTTCGTTATTGCAAACAGTGCCACGATGAACATAGGTGTTCATGTGTCTTTATAATAGAGCAATTTATAATCCTTTGGTTATATATCCAGTAATAGGATTCCTGGGTCAAATGTAATTTCTATTTCTAGATCCTTGAGGAATCGCTACACTATCTTTCATAATGGTTGAACTCATTTACACTCCCACCAACAGTGTAAAAGTGTTCCTTTCTCTCCACATCCTCTCCAGCATCTGTTGTCTCCAGATTTTTTAATGATTGACATTCTAATCTGTGTGAGATAGTATCTTAATATGGTTTTGATTTGCATTTCTCTAATGATCAATGATGATGAGCATTTTTTTCATATGCTTTTTGGCCTCATAAATGTCTTCTTTTGAAAAGTGTCTGTTCGTATCCTTTACCCACTTTTGGATAGTTTTGTTAATTTCTTGTAAATCTACCTTAGTTGTTTGTGGATTCTGGATATTAGCCCTTTGTCAGATGGGTAGATTTCAAAAAATTTTTCCATTCTGTTGGTTACCAGTTTACTCTAATGATTGTTTCTTTTTCTGTGCAGAAGCTCTGGAGTTTAATTAGATCTCATTTGTCTATTTAGGCTTTTGTTGTCCTTGCTTTTGGTGTTTTAGTCATGAAGTTCTTGCTTGTGCCTATGTCCTGGATGGTGTTACCTAGGTTTTTTTTCTCGGGTATTTATGGTGTTAGGTGTTATGTTTAAATCTTTAAACCATCTGGAGAGTTAATTTTTGTATAAGGTGTAAGGAAGGGGTCCAGTTTCAGCTTCCTGCATATGGCTAGCCAGTTTTCCCAACACCATTTGGGGAATCCTGTTCCCATTGCTTGTTTTTTTCCAGTTTGTCAAAGATCAGATGGTTGTAGATGTGTGGCATTGTTTCCAAGGCCTCTGTTCTGTCCTGTTGGTCTATATCTCTGTTTTGATACCAGTACCATGCTTTTTTTGATTACTGTAACCTTGTAGTATAGTTTGAAGTCAGGTAGCTGATGCCTCCAGCTTGTTCTTTTTGCTTAGGATTGTCTTGGCTATGCAGGCTCTCTTTTGGTTCCATATGAAGTTTAATGTGGTTTTTCCAGTTCTGTGAAGAATGTCAATGGTAGCTTGATGGGGATAGCATTCATTCTATAAATTACTTTGGGCAGTATGGCCATTTTCACCACATGGATTCTTCTTAACCATGAGCATGGAAAATTTTTCCATCTCTTTGTATCCTCTCCTATTTCCTTGAGCAGTGGTTTGTAGTTCTCCTTGAAGAGATCTTTTACATCCTTTGTTAGTTGTATTCCTAGGTATTTTATTCTCTTTGTAGCAATTGTAAATTGAAGTTCGCTCATGATTTGGTTCTGTGTGTTGTTGGTGTATAGGAATGCTTGTGATTTCTGCACATTGATTTTGTATCCTGAGAATTTGCCAAAGTTGCTTATCGGCTTAAGGAGGTTTGGCTGAGATTCTTGGGTCTTCTAAATATACGATCATGTCATATGTGAACAGCTACAATTTGACTTCTTCTTTCCCCAATTGAATGCCTTTTATTTATTTTTCTTGTCTAATGACACTGGCTAGAACTTCCAATACTATATTGAATAGAAGTGGTGAGAGAGGGCATCCTTGTCTAGTGCCTACATGTACACCTAAAAGATTTCTTTGACATTTTATCTTATAAGAAAGAAAATTGTACATTTAATTTTATTTAAATAACCATAATCTTCATATTTCTTTAACAATTTTAATGACCTAAAATACCATGTAAAGTAACTTTTCAATAATCTAGTACAATACATTTTATCATATTTTGAGAGGACTTACTCTAATTTGCTGGATCCTAAATATAACATGGACTCTTGTTCAATCTAAAAAAATTTTCTCTAGTTATGACGCAGGGCCAATCATGTCCATTCAAAGTGAAAATAGAAATAAAACATTTATTCCTCTTGTTTCTTGGTTATTTTAATCTCACGGGTTGTGTCAGCCGTTTTCTGTATTTTTTTATGGTGATAAATTAAAATTCATTATAAATTTCCATAAACATAAACATGTCTGCCTGTTTTTGGAGTCCATTAGGTCACATTTGAGTCTTTAGGATCCCTCAAATAACTTGTTTTAAAGATATTTCAAAAATGTGCCTTCTCTTACTATGTACCCTACCTACCATTCCTCCAGAAATAATCTGATAAAACCAAACATATATAAATTCAGACATCTATAAGTCTGTAATACATGTTTTTGATTAATCCAAAGAAAAAATATAAAAGCCTTAACACTATAATCTCCAGTTATGTTAGTTATATAAAGCACTGCCAGTGATAAACTCTATTGAGTTATTTTATCAAATTGGTTATATATTATCTATAGTTTAAAATATTGTCACATAATGTATATTTAATTTAAGTGTAGCTCTATAAATTTGTTTTTGTCAACTCATATAAAATATGTATAATAAAATTCACTTGTAATGGAACACATTTTGTCAAGTACCTTTTAAAATTTTTAATTTTTATGGGTACATAGGTGTTTATATTTATGGGGTACATGAGATATTCTGATACAAACATACAACGTATAATAATCACATCAGGATAAATCAGATGTCCATCACCTCAATCATTTGGCATTTCTTTGTTTTACAAACATTTCCATTATACATTTAATTAAAATGTAGAATAAATTATCATTGACTGTTGTCACCCTGTTGTGCTATCAAATACTAGATCTTATTCATTTTATCTATACATTTAATGAGAGCACATGCAAATCTCTTCTACCAGAAACAAAGGGAGTCAAAAGGGAATTTTCAATAGTTAACTCGTTTCATTGAGTATATATTCAAGTTGGGCCTTATTTTATTTGACTTCAAATAGAATAGCTGATGTATTTATAGTTTTTATAGAATAGCTTCTATAATGATTTTTTAATGAAGCATAATTGACTCTAAAAATTAAGATGCAATATTGGCAATAACTATGAAGGACATTGTATGTAAATGAGATTAATGACTTCTATGTATTAATGATACAGTAAGATAAAAAAGCGTAGTTGAGACTTTGCATTCTTCTAATGTAAATAACAGTGTTCTTATTTCTTTATGATTGCATGCATGTTTTTCTCTCACATTTTATGCTATGAGTCCTTGTAGTATATCACACAACTTTTCGTGTATTTTATTTCTTTTATTTTGTTTTTCTCTCACATGTTCTCACAGTTCTCTCCCATTGCTAACAACCAAAATAAAATATAGATTAAAAATAAACCATGCGGTCCAACACCTAATACATAGTTTATGCAGAAAAAATACTTGAATGGAGATGTTTTAGTCTAGATTTCCATTCTAGATTTCCATCCTACTTGAAGTGATGGCATGTAATGGGAACATTGATCTTTTTTGACTAATGGGAAATATTTTGCCAGTCAGCAATATGCTACATGAGCACTCATCTAACAAAAGTTGGGGAAAATAGGTGTCAATATTTACTATGTTCAAAAAAAGAAAAAGGCAAGTAAGGAAAATTGTAGTCATATCTCAGTGAAGATGTTCAATATTTCCTTCCTTGGAAAATACTGTTTGTAATTTTTGATTACACAATGAGAAAAATATTCAGTTTAATTGGGCTGTACAAAGTCTGCTTCCTTATTAAATTTTTTTAATTTTATGACTTGATGAATATAAATTTTTAAACAACCTGATCTATTTCCAGAAATTTAATTCAAGTATTGTTTCTTTTCCAATAAAGGATGTGAATTTTCACAGTGCTTTGCTCTGCTCTTCTATATGTCATATTTAATTTCATTTCTGTTTTCTATTTCCTTGACTGCCTTTATCAGTCCAGTGCTTGATACAGGCAAACAGCTCTGACATTTAAAGCAGAAGAGCTTGAATACCATGAACTTGGCATTCAGAATTACATTTTCCGGCTAGAAATTGCTGACCCTAATATCTTTCTAAGCATTAAACCATTTATTTAGAAAATCTTATCAGAAAGTAATATTTACTTCCTTAAATCCCATCCTGTTTTCAAACAGTACAAACTATCTAACAATAAATATTTTATTTATAGCATTATTTAAACCCAGACTTACGTGATACGTAAACAGTAAAATATCCATTTTCATTTAGTTAACTCTATACTTGCAAAGATATTACTGTCTTTTCAAGTAAACATAAAATTATAATATGCCTGGTTTAAATGTATTCATTTCTTTAGGAATATGTACATTTAGGGTATTCAACACTCTCAAAATTAAACTATTGTTTTTGCCATCATGTGATTACATTAGATACTATTACACAACATTATGTGCAACAGCAAATGTTATGTTTGCTGTTTAAAAATTATAGGATTTAATTATGATAAAATAATTATATTATGCTCAATAAGTAAAATGAATTACTTTAATTTTCTAGAGATAACTATTTAGCTTGTTAAGCATTCTATAATCAAATTCATGCTTTAGGTGAGAAAATGTAAAATGTAATGAACATGAAGGAAAGCTTTCTCCCAACTGCCCCAACTTTTTTTTGTTGTTGTAGTTATATTGTGTAAATGTAAACGATCTGTCTAGTAAAATACAGAAGGAAATAAAATTTGTGGCTATATGTATTTAAAATTACTAAATGAATTTTACTATATAACCCAGACACAGTAACTGTATGAATGAGTTTTATATAGAATTACTGAATGCATTGAAATAATGTATATTCAAAATCAAAATGAATTATTTTTAAAAATATGCATGCTATATTTATACTAAGGGAACTAAAAGCATTTTTATACAGCAAGCGTTAGTTTTAAAGATAGTATATTTTCTTCTGGATGGTAATAAATTTACTGTATTAAAGTTTTCTAGAATTTAAAGCAGTGTTTATAATATTCAGATCCTTTACAGTAAATTAGAGTACCAACTTAAGAATATAAATATAATTAAAAGTTCATTGTAATTAATAATAAGGTAATATCAACAAAATCCTACTCCTTTTTTTCTGGAGTCTCAAAACAGCAGTAGAACCAGATGACCATTTCTATGATATGTTTATTCTGATGTCCTGTAACCTTCCAAAGTAAGGTCCCTAGGCCAGCAGCATCAGCTCTCCTGGGTACCAGTTAGAAATGTGAAATTTTAGGCCTCAGGTGATTGTGATACAAGCTAAATTTTGAGAACCACTGTCCTAGAGCAGTTTCTACCATTTTTCTTCTGTGATTAATCCCAAATATAGCCTAAAAATTTCCCTAACATGTTTAAACAACTACAACTTACTTCTTAGAATCATATCTGAAAAAAAAAGCTTCATGGTCTCAAAAATGAATTTCTTTGTTAAATTCTAGTATATACATGAGTTTTCATTTTGATTTGTTGTACTTCAGAATGCTAGTACAGGTTCATGGCATGTAAGTGTTGTAGTGAAAACATGATTTTTTTTTTTTTTACTTAGACTGAGATTCAAGCCATGACACTTGTTTACTAGCAGTATGATCTGGAAGCTCTCCGAATAGTACTTTTCCAACTGATAGAAAGGAAATAATGATACTCAGGGGTTTTTGAAAATTAAGTAAGTCTCACACATTGTTTGGAACAAAACAGGTGAATAACATGTGATTGTCCTTTTATGTTTTTCTACCTATAACTTCTCATTTTTCTTGCAAATACTGTCTCAATGTTTATAAGTTTAACACCATCCTTCTAAAAGGTGTAGCTTAATTCCAGCAGTTTGGTAAGTATCAAGCATGCCTTTGGTTGTCTCCCTCTGAATATATAGCGCTTCCTAAAATTCTCTTATGGCATTCAGTTATGTTAATAAATGTGTGCAATTTTGCCTGGCCTATTTTGTTTTTCTATGGAGCTATCAGAACTTGAGAGTGGAAAGTATCATTAGCTTTCACTCTTAATGCCACAATCTAGTTAAAAGCTTTGCAGGTGTCATGCACTTGTTGAAAGCAGACTACCTTCTCTGTACAATATTTTTTCATCTTGGAATAAATAAAATACTTAGGCATTGTTATAATTGTCGTTCATTTAGTTCTACATTAATACAATCACCAAATACTATTTTTACTTTTTAAATTTTAATTACTAACTCCTTTCTGCTTTCACAAAGATCAGTTATTTTTCTTACCTTGGTTTAAGTTTTAGTAACCTTGAATAAATTATTAAACATACATTTTTCTTCTGTGTTCTACCAAATCAAAAAACTTTGCCACTACAACTTATTTGTTGCCTGTTACATATACTTGAAGACATTTTATTCTACAATTTTCTGAAGTCATATTTATATTATCAGTGATTGTGTAATCTAAGGTTTCTTTTCTCTTTAGTTCCAACTTTATATTCTATTGGCCTTAATACTAACATGGTTTTCTGTTTCATATTTCTTAATAATGTATTTCATTTCCTTTGGGACCACTTTTATGGCCTGGATTCACTCACTATTTGAGTCATCTTCAATAGATATTAAAGCAGAAATACATTGAATAAGTATGGAGGACACTAGAGAGGATATGACTTTGTTTTCTTGAATTTTATGATCAATAAATTTTTATGTTAAAAATTTCAAGAAATACATTCTTGTGAAATGAATCCATGTAGTATGTAATTCTGTTATTAAATACTTTTTCTTTTGCAACATTATTCTGAGTACATAATCATGGACAAAAAAAAGCAGATACAGGTAATCATGATTGGGGAAAAGTAAAACAAATATGTAATACATGTTTCTCTAAAAAGTACTACAGAGAGCATATTGGAAGATCTGGTTCTTAATTATATGCCAAGAATGGAGATCTATTAAGAATTACATGAAACAAAATACTTCAAATGATTTGGACTGTCACTATGTTGCTCTTTTATATCAGTCAATAGAAACTTCTGTAATGTGACATTTGAGCAGATTCTGAAGGAATTGTGCAGTTGAGCCATGTGAATATCTGGAAAGAAAACATGCTAGGTGAGGGAAGGGCAATTGCAAATGCCCTGAATGGAGTATGCCTGTTGAAACTGTGAGAGTGTCTGAGAGGCAGTGAGCGAGTGAGGGTATTAGGAAATGAGATTCAACATGTAGCAGGTTCTCGCTCATGAAATTTCTTAAAGACTTTGGAATTTGACTAAGATTCAAAATTGTTAGAAGGTTCAGAGAAGAGCAGTCACAAGATGTGACATATATTTTAGTAAGATTATTAGTAGAGAACAGATTGAAGGGCAAACTAGAGGCAAATGGATCAGTTACGAAACCAACTCAAAGGTAAAGAAGAGACGATCGTGGAAGAACCTGGTGGTGGTGATGTAATCTGTAAGTGGTTACTAGTTTTTGAATAAATTTCAAGGAAACATCAATAGGATTATTTTGTGAAATGAATATGATATGAGAAGATCCAAGGATGGCTATAAGTGTTTGGCTCAAGAAAAATCTGGACTGACTTACAGAGAAGAATCCAGGAAAGAAGTTGTTGATTAAGATGGGGGAGCGGGGTTGGGCAGGTGGTAAGTGTTCAAGATTTTTACATACTCTGATAAGATGCCTATTTTACGTATATTATAAATATAGATGTAGAGTTTTCAATTAGCTATGTAATGTGGCCTTATGAAGTAAAAGCTGATTCTCAGGCTGTATGATAGTTACTTTAAACACAATTGCTAGCTCTCCATTATTTAATGGGTTACCAGTTTAGAATATATATTTTTAGGGCTTAGGACTCCTGAATTTTGAATACAAGAATTATTTTGCATATCAAGACATTCTGAGAGTTCTTTACAAATGCCAAGTGAATGGAGTAGGGACCCAATTAGTCCCTGAATGTGACAGACATGTAGAAGTAGGCCCTTCCTAAAGAAGCTGTCAGGCTTTTTAAAAATGAGAAAAGACCCATCATACCAGGTTTTTTTTCTTCTATTTTTGTTCAAATTCTGAAACTAGAAAAATGCGTACTAACAGGTCAGAAATAACAAAGTCTTTATTCTACCACTGTATCTACTATTATAGATAAAATCTGGTGAGTAATTAATACATTTAGTAGAATGATTTTTATGTCCTGAAGCAAACACATTTCAATGTTGTTAAATACACACAGAGAAAAATCACAATATCATTTTTCTCCAATGCCACTTTTTTGGTATCAAAATAGTTAAATTTTGTATACAAATGTTTATTTTTTTAAGAAATACATCCAAGTTTGTCATTTTTGTACTAGATATGTATAAGCTCATTCTATAAATTCTAAGCTTGTATATGCAATTTTCTAAAATATATTCCTAGTATTTGTCTTTGAACCTTGCGTTCACTACATCTGAAAGTACAATGCGGAGCTATCCTGTACCAGTAATTCCATTGTTACCTTATTCCTACTTACAAAACTTACTGAAATCTGTTTCTCCTACTGTATACAACTAAGGTAACTTCCATAATTAGATAAATATTGTCAAACATTCAACGCTGCATGTTATGAATTGTGGCAAATTTCAAATGGTGTTCTTTATTTTTTCAGGCAATGTTGTATTACATTGAATAAATGTTCTACTTAGTTCCTTGGAAAAATGGAACAGAATTTTTAGGTCTACTTAACTCTGTTTAATACATTATGAAAAGATTTTTAAAGGTAGATACCTTTTGTTTGATTTAATTTGAACATTTATATCTAGATATAAAACATATCTAAGTAAGAATACATACATTTGTATATGTAAACAATCATGCTAGAACTTGCATTTCAGCTTATACTCACAAGTTGTGTATCTTTTTACTGAACTCTAAAGTATTGCCTTAGAATATGTATGATTCATCAGTTTTGAGACCTTATGCATTATATATGCCTAACTACAGGTCAAACTTATAGAACATTTGTAAAATATTTTATAATATGAATTTTAGCTAGAATCTTCTTGAATGACACATATGTGCTTATGAATTAAAACTCATTATGTGCAGCCATTCAGTTCTAAGGTTGTTCAATCATAATTTGCATTCTAATTAATCATATTGAAGTATATAGTGAAAAGCCTACCTGTATGTATTAAAGTCAGGTTTATGAGTCATATTATTCTATAGGGCATACATGGTGGTTCTTTATCAGGGAACTCAGTTGCATAACATTTTGAACTTAAAGGATACAAAGGGAAAGACATCTTCAACTAAATTTAAATATCTGAACCATATTCTCTCCTTTGAGTCTTACTTGAATACCAAGTAAATAAAATCAGCATTTTCAAATGGAAAAGTATCTGTTAATGTCTGAATAGCATAACTTTAAAGTTTTCAAAGTAAATAATTACAGAAATACATGGAACCTAAGTATGGCTATTTTTTCAGAAAGAGTAGAGTTGACGATTTGAGATATAGACCCTGCCTTCTAGTTTATATTTTTGTTTGTTTTATGCTGATTAGAGATGAAGGCCTTAATGCTGAAATTCTGTATTTAAATATTCTCTCACTTTACACTGAAAATAATATACTTTTCTTGTAAATCTTTCTGCGTGCATGCTTGTGTGTGTGTGTGTGTGTGTGTGTGTGTGTGTGTGTGTGTAGGTAGGTAGGTAGGTAGCAAAATACATATACATTGTTGTTGCTCCTTTGCATTTCTTTGGCTGCTCCTGAACTAGGTTTATATAGCTGTTGGCTACTTAGTCATCCTTCTAAGAAATAAGTTGCTTAGGGAAACTTTCTGCATTCTAAGACCATGAAGTATGTTATAATTTATTCTAATATCTTTATAGTACTGTTTCTTTTTTTTTTTTTTTTTTTTAATTTTTATTGCATTATAGGTTTTGGGGTACATGTGCAGAACGTGCAAGATAATTGCATAGGTACACACATGGCAGTGTGTTTTGCTTAAATTAACTGCTTTCAATTTATTGACATTGTCATTCAAAATATTCCATTTTTACACTTTTAATATCTTTAGTGCCCATCTTATCTTTGATTCCTCATGTCAGTAGAAGTTTTGGGTTTTGTTTCCCCCCAGTTTTGTAGGTCAAATAAGAACACATAATAGGCAGTCCTTCTATTTCAGTTCTAGGGACAGTATAATAAATTCACTACTGCCAAATATCCCTGAAATCCAATCTGGTTTCTGCTTGACCCATGCTGCTCTTTACGGTCACTACCTCGTCCATGGCAGTTAAGTGCTGCTACCAGAATTCTGCTCTTCTGGGAGCTCCTACTAAGGTCTACATCAGGTTTCCCTTTTTAATAGTATGTCTTCTATTGTCAGCTGTTACAAATATTTTTGAAGATTTGTGAACTCCTTCACCTATACATTTTTCCATACCTTGGTAAAGAGTTATCTCCATGCCCTCTCAGTACTGAAGGAATGAGTAAGTGAGTAAAACATAATAAATTTATTTTAGCATTTCTGATGTCCAAAGACTTTGGATTCGTGTCTCTGCATTAGGAAAAGAAAATCTTGGAGTCTTAACCTGTTTAATATAGGCCACAAGTTTATTCCAATTTTTCATAAACCAACCAAGCACATGGTTAGCAGCTCTCACAGACATCTATGCAAGACCTGATCCTCTGGTAAGTGCAATGCATCTTTCTGTCCTAAAATTACAGAGGCATTTTTTGATCAACCTCAGATGTCTCCACTGAGTTTTAGATACCATTATAATGCATTACTAAATATTTGTTACTAGTAATGTTGGCAATATGTCCTCTTATTCATTTACATTTTTACATTTGCTTCTTTCAAGTCAAAATCACAGGATTATTGAGATTAGTGCCATCATAAATCTAAGTAAGGTGGTGTCAAAAGATAAATTCTTATTTCTGGCTGTTAATATCCATGTGAAGATATGCTTGATGATGGCATAATCTTATCTGCCTTTTGGCTCAGAGCTGTCTTTGGATTCTCTCATCTTCCCTGACTTCTTAGTTTCAAATTTGTCTTCATAACATGTTTCTTCCTTTAATTCAGATCCTGCATTTGATTATTATAATTTTTGTCATGTAAAATGTTCCTATCCTCTGGGACACAACCTCTAGATGCCTACTGGTTCACAGGTATTTCATCTTGCTTTTTCCTTGATAACAGAAAAAGAATATTGGATTAAAGTTTTATGTGGATGTGTACTTCTTAAGTCTTATGTTCTTGCATTAACTTCCTCTGAATGTCAAATCTATAGTTCAACTGAGATGGATTTGCTCAACACTCATTCTAAAATAGCATCTGGATTAGTCTCCCTGTAATTCTATTTACTCTTCAAGAAATAATATTTAGATTGGGTTTACTACTCAGGAATGTAAAGTCAGAAGTTAACATAAAACAACAAAACCCTAAGTTTGTCTTAAATCCATCCATACTACTATAACAAAATATCTTAATATGCCAATGTGTCTTAATCCATCTGTAACAAAATATCTGAGGCTGGCTTATATAGAAAGAAGAGAAATTTATTTTCTTATGGATTTTGAGAGTGGGAGATCCACCATCAAGGTGCTGGTACGTTCAGGTATCTGGTGAAGGGCGTTTTCTGTTTCCAAGATTGCATCTTGCTATGTCCTCTGGAGGAGAGGAAAGCTCTATCCTTTTATAGCACTAGGCGGAAGAGCAAGAGAGCCAAAGGCTATGTGAAGTAAAATTTAGGTATAAAATGCAAATTTCATGTTTTTTTTTTTTTTTTTAAAATGGGTAACATGTTAACTTGTCTACTAAGAGAGAACCTAAGAAAGAATAAGGAAGAACTAAGAGTGTGGGCAATACCAGGCCCCAGTATAGAAATTCAAGTGAAATGTACAAGGGATTGCAGTATTAAGGGGAAATGGATAGTGTCGAGTTTCATTTCTCTGAAGAAAAAAATGGGGTGGTGGGATAGAAGGTGGGGCAGAGAATTAGCCCAGGAAAGCAAAAAGAAAGATGTTCAACTAATACTACAAAGGAAGCTTTTTTTGTGATACTTAACACTTAAAACTAGTACTACAACTGCAGAGAAGCTGGTAAAATGGCTTATGCTTAGAAGAGAACTTACAATTATTAATTAAAACAAGCCATTTAGAAAGTTCATAAAAATGAATTTAAGTGCTTTCTGTTACAGTATTTAAACAAACAATTATGTTCTTAAAAACAGGACAAAAGAACTAAGAGATGAGTGGTGTATCAGTCTGCCCTTATTTGATTTGCCCAAAGAAACCTAAAATACTATACCCATTATGTTAACCTGATTTATCTGGGGAGAAGATATTCACCGTAATGTATTGGTTTTTCCTTTTCTCAAAAGGTTAACATGATATCTGAAAAAGACATTAATAAGGCTGGAAAAGCTATGAATGATGCTCATCAAGGTAACAAAATCTTAGACATAAATCAGGTGGTACAAAAGTTAAGCATTCATTTAAAAAAAGTGAATTAAGAAGTTGGTTGAAGTCCATTAAAATTAGGAAAGTAAATGCCGGCATTTAACTTCTTAATCCACTTTTTAAAAACTCATGCTTTATAGTGATATCTAGAGTTCCAGACATTTCTAGATATCACTATAGAGCTACCATAGACCATATGCACATTAATCCTATCCACCTCAAAAATAAAAGAACAGTAGCATGTAGCAGTCACTGATCCTGCTGCAGATATTTTCAGTTCTCTGAAAAAGGAAATGTGTTTTCATTAGGGCCTGGTTCTTCTTTCTGAGAGTTCCTTTCTATTACATTATTCTGTCTTAACATATCCTGGATTCTCTCAGATCTTGTTTCTGTCCTCTGAAACATTTTATTTTCCATAAGAAATGGTGTGTATTTGCAGCAGTTTTTTTCTTAGCCTGCATAAAATTAGAAGCCCAGAAACCTTTTAACAATATGAATACTCACAATTCCACTTAGCCGAGGCTGATGGCTTTTGGCTGATACAGCTTTCAAACAGTCTTTGTGGGATTTCTGATACCTAGAAATTTCATCATCTCAAATGACAACAGCCACATCCACATCTGTTTCCTAGGCAGACTGATTTCACTTCCAAGAGGCTTGTGAAACGGGCAAAAAACAATTTCTATAATATTGTTTGAGCTTTTTTTATCTAGTGTTTGTGGTTGTTGAAGACCTACAGCCTCATCTACTAGGCACTGCCTGAAATCTTTCAGCGTTCTTGGGGGTCTGGCAGCCATACTCTTAATTTGAGCTTTGGCTCCAGGCCTCATATTGCTTTAAGAATATATTATTAGCTGAGAAGAGTAGTAATGATAGACAGTTTTATTTTTCCAAGCTAGCAAGTGCTATCTCTTCTATATTGTCTTTAAATTTGGCTTGCGATGGAGGATTGCTTCTTTATCTCATCTCTCTCGCAGCTATTTATCATTCACAGTTAATAAAGCCAAACTGCCACTTGCATTATTTAGTCCTGTGATCTCCTTAGTCAGATACAAACATCCATTGAACACATTTACTCTTTTCCAAGTTACCACAAATGACAGTTTGGCCATTTCTGTTTAACTGTATAACATGGACAGGAAAAGCATAGAGGGAACTACCAGCAAAGACTGAGAAAACAGCAAGCCAGTGGTTTTCAGGGCTGCAAAAGCAGTGAGGTAGGTGATTGTGATAGCAGTCTGGAAAATGGGATGCCTGTCATCTTCTCCAAAAGATGTCACATGTTTTAGGTTGTGTGTGCATGCGTGTGTGTGTGCATGTGTGTGTCTGCGTGTGTGTGTCTGCATGTGTGTGTGTCCAGCAGCATTCTTCCTGGTAACAAATTTTGTAAGAATTACCTATTGCTGAGACATTGACCATCTCAAATCTTAGTAGCTTAAAAACATGGCCATTTCTTTAGATCATATTTCTGCTGTTATTCTGTTACTCTGGTCTAGACTAAGCTCAGCCAATCTGACCTGGCTTGCTCATGTGTCTGCAAATGGTTGACAGACTGGCTACAAGTGACTTATTTCAGATGGCCCCACTCCCAAGTATGGCAATCACCCTTGTGCTGTCCATTACCCAGCGGACCCATTCAAACTCCTACTTAAGGTGGCAATGGCCCATCTGGTGCAGCCACTGTGAGGACACCTGCTGCAGCAGGGGAGGCATGGTTCTGTGTGCTTTATAAAGCCAGAGGGAACCAAGAACAGGGGTAAGAGCCACGCCCACACCAGGTTGGCAGGCCAGAGCCCTGTGCTCCCAGCCACTCAACCAGGCTCCTGACATGTGCATCTCTGTGCTCTCAGGGACCCAGGAAGCCTTCTGCCCCCACAGGCTTGAAAGTACCTTTCCCATTTACTAGCCTCACCCTTCTTCCAGCACCATTCCAGAGTAGAGCAAAGCTGGGGCTAAGTCTGGGCACTGCCACAACCTAGATGAGTGTACATGCTCAGGACAGCATTGACACATCAGCCCCCTGCCACCTTGGCCCCTCAGACTTTGGGTACTGACGGGCATGGTAGGGGGATATTGTGGGGAGGGGCCACTAAGGGTGTCTCAGCACAGGCTTCTGGGTATCGCTGAGTGCAGACAGCCTGGGTGTCATGGATGGCATGTTAACAGCAGACAGTTTTCTGGGCAGGAAGAGGTGGGTCCCTAGTGAAACTTCACCATCAGGCTAGGGACAACCTGGAACCTGGAAACCAGGCTGCCAGTTCCTGGGGAATCTGCAGCCCAGAATGAGAACTTCATTTATTACCATTTGGCTAATGGAATGGTACTTGTACCAGACTTGCCTGTGGCCGCCCATGGACCAGTCAGCACACACTACCTCCCTTCTGAGCACATAAAAACCCCAGACTCAGTCAGGCTCAGATACTCTTTGGTACAACCTACCTACAGAAACAGCTAGCCACTGTGGGTTTCCTCTCTGCTGAGAGCTGGACACTCAATAGGGTGACCTGCCTGCAGAAAGGAGCTACCCACTTCAGGTCTTCTGAGAGCTGTTCTGTGGCTCAATAAAGCTCCTCTCCACCCTGCTCACCTTCCAGTTGTCCATGTAACTCATTTTCTCTGGACACATGACAAGAACTTGGAAACCACCAAATGGCAGGACTGAAAGAACTGTAACATAAATAGCACTGAAACACACCCCCTTACTATGTTGTGAGTGATGAAAAGGAGAGAAGAGCTGCAGCCCTATGGGAAGCCCAGACCTAGGGGCTCCATAAGCCAGGGCCATGACACTCTCTTTGGGGCTCTGCAGTTCCTGGCATCTCTAAGCTTCTGGGTACCACTGTGTTCCCCTCATCCATACACAGGTGCCTGCTGCAGAAGCCACTTGCATTACATCTGATCCAGTCATGGCCTTGCATGGAGCTGGCACCTGTGCTGGCACCTGGAGCTGCATACTCCACCACCATACCCAGAGCTGGCGTGACTGGCTGTGCACAGAGGCCAGACCCCATGCTTGCTCTCTCACACACCCCTCACCACTCCATGCCTGGCTCACCCTTGGCAGGCATGGAATACAGACCAGTAGCATGAGCTGAGCTCAACCTGCCAGGCCAAGTGGGTAGAGTGAGTTCAGCAGGCCAAAGAAAAATGGGCAAAGGCATCACTGGCCACAGAGGTTGGCTGGAAAAGCAACACCATAAGGAGCCTGTGACACTACAATGGTACATTTGCTCCAAAGCATCAAGAAAAAGAAATTTGCAAGCTGATATGGTTTGGCTGTGTCTGAGCCAAAATCTCCATCTTGAATTCCCATGTGTTGAGGGAGGGAACCGCTGAGAGGTGATTGAATCATGGGGGCAAGTCTTTCCCATGCTGTTCTTGTGACAGTGAATGAGTCTCATGAGATCTGATGGCTTTAAAAAGGGATGTTCCTTCATCACTGGTCATTAAAGAGATGCAAATCAAAACCACATTGAGATACCATCTCATGCCAGTTAGAATGGCGATCATTAAAAAATCTGGAGACAGCAGATGCTGGAGAGGATGTGGAGAAAGAGGAACACTCTTACACTGTTGGTGGGAGTGTAAATTAGTTCAACCATTGTGGAAGATAGTGTGGCGATTCCTCAAGGACCTAGAAATAGAAATTCCATTTGACCCAGCAATCCCATTACTGGGTATATATCCAAAGGACTATAAATCATTCTACTATAAGGACACATGCACACGAATGTTCATTGCAGCACTGTTTACAATAGCAAAGACCTGGAACCAACCCAAATGCCCAACGATGATAGACTGGACTGGGAAAATGTGGCACATATACACCATGGAATATTATGCAACAATCAAAAATGATGAGTTTGTGTCCTTTGTAAGGACATGGATGAACCTGGAGAACATCATTCTCAGCAAACTGACACAAGAACAGAAAAAGAAATACCGCATATACTCACTCATGGGTGGGTGAGAAAAATGGGAACACATGGACACGGAGAGGGGGTCTACTACACACTGGGGTCTATTGGGGTGAATGGGGGAGGGACAGCGGGGGGGGGCTGGGGAGGGATAGCCTGGGGATAAATGCCAAGTGTGGGTGAAGGGGAGGAAGGCAGCAAAGCACGCTGCCATGTGTGTACCTATGCAGCTATCTTGCACGTTCTGCACATGTACCCCAAAACCTATAATGCAGTAAAAATTAAAAAAAAATAAAAATAAAGAAAACCTTGACAGAAAAAAAGAAAAATGAAAAAATAAATAAAAATAAATAAAAAAATAAAAAGGGATGTTCCTGTGTCAGTTTGCTGAGAATGATGTTCTCCAGATTCATCCATGTCCAGCAAACTGACACAAGAACAGAAAAGAAAAATACTGCATATTCTCACTCATAGGCGGGTGAGAAAAATGAGAACACATGGACACAGGGAGGGGGTCTACTACACACAGAAGTCTATTCGGGGGAATGGGGGAGGGACAGTGGTGGGGGGGAGCTGGGGAGGGATAGCCTGGGGAGAAATGCCAAGTGTGGGTGAAGGGGAGGAAGGCAGCAAAACACACTGCCATGTGTGTACGTATGCAACTATCTTGCACGTTCTGCACATGAACCCCAAAACCTAAAATGCAATAAAAATTTAAAATTAAAAAAAGGGGGTGTTGCCCTGCACAAGCTCTCTTTGCCTGCTGCCATCCATATAAGGTGTTATTTGCTCCTCCTTGTCTTCTGCCATGATTGTGAGGCCTCCACAGCCATGTGGAACTGTAAGTCCTCTAAGCCTCTTTCTTTTGAAAATTGCCCAGTCTCAGGTATGTCTTTATCAGCAGCATGAAAACCGACTAATACATAAGGTTTTGGGGGCCTATATTAGGAACTTCCTTAAAGTTATATCTACCACATTCTAATGGTCATAAATAGCTCTTATTACTTTGAGATATGTTCCATCAATACCTAGTTTATCGAGAGATTTTAGCATAAAGCACTGTTTAATTTCGTCTAAGACTTCTCTGCATCTATTGAGACAATCATGTGTTTTTTGTCTTTGGTTCTGTTTATGTGGTGGATTATGTTTATAGATTTGTGTATGTTGAACTAGTTTTGCATCCCAGGGATGAAGGCTACTTTATTGTGATGGATAAACTTTTTGATGTGCTATTGGATTCAGTTTGCCAGTATTTTATTATGGATTTTTCCATCAATGTTCATCATAGATATTGGCCTGAAATTTTCTTTTTTAGTTGTGTTTCTGCCAGGTTTTGGTATCAGGATGATGTTGGTATCATAAAATGAGTTAGGGAGGATTCCCTCTTTTTGTATTGTTTGGAGTAGGTTCAGTAGAAATGGTACCAGTGCCTCTTTGTACCTGTGGTAGAACTTCACTGTAAACCCATCTGTTCCTGGACTTTTTCATAATCCATGAAGTAAACAGTCTTCAAGTATAGCTCTCACAACTTTTAAGTAGATTGCTCATAAAAAAATTTTATTTTAGATAAAAAAAATTTTCATACTGAATTCAACAGCATAGTTTTTGCAAATTATGTTTTTAGAATCTACTGTGTCTCCTATAAAACCTTATCAGGGGATGGCTTTCTGCTAATGGCTGCCATATGGCTATCCCCTGTAAAACCTTATTAGGGAATGCAGTAGATTTTAAAAACATAATTTGCAAAAACTATTGTGTTGAATTCAACATAAAAGTAATGTTAATAAGTTTTCTAAAATTTTTTGATGAGCAATCTGCTTAAAATTTGTGAGAACTATACTTGAACACTTTACTACATGGATTATGTATGTCATGTAGTATAAGCAAAACAATGAAAATTTTAAATACAAAATGAATAACCTTCTGTTACAGTATCCATTAATTCTAGAATAATGATTAGCTCAACACAAAATAGTGTCCTTCACAAAGAAATATTAGATAAAATTAATCAAGCTTTGCTGTTTCTAATTAGCAAATACATTTCGCTATGACAGAATTTAAAAACAAAATAAGAAAAAGAAAAACATATTCAAGTCTTGTTAAAAAAAGATCTTTGTCCCCAGAGTAGAGCAACACATTATTAGATTATAATATTTTGACATTATTTACTCACATTCAATTTTATCTGATTGGTGTTGAGTTAATCATCAAACAAAAATGTACTACTTAATAAAGCCAATTATATACAAGTAGGCTTTGAATAATTGAAAGTTGCAACATTTTAGAAAGTGTTGACTGTAAAGGTAGTTAAGGTAGATTTCTTGACCTGCTTACCTGTTTCTCAGGACCAGCAAATTAGTCCTAATGATAAATTAATGATTATAAAGTACATTTTGTCCACCTAAATAAAAAAAATAAGGAAATAAATGTTGAAGTGTTATTGGAAACACTCTCTGAATTCAACCATGTATTAAAATTAAGTTATGTGGGTTCTGCTACTACTCTGAACTAATTACCAAAGTCATTTCCATAATTATGTACCATATTCATTTCACAGAGCAACACTTAAAATGGAAATAACGTAATTTATCATACCCACTTCAATAAACTGTATAGCTGAAAATATCCACTAATAAATTTTAAGGTATATGAGCTCTTGAATCAGTGGTATCACCAAATGGGAAGTAAACATGAATAGTATGAAATTAATTATTTTAAACAACCTTGAGCTCAGGACTTTGTATACTCCTTTATGTAAGTTCAAAACAGTGAAATAAACTTCATGCAAATTATTCTACTCTGAAAAAGGTGATTATATAGATAAAAACTGAGTTTAATTTTACCTTATCAAAGAGATATTGATATAAACATTATGGTCTGTATTTCAAGAAAAATGCTTACATTTGGATAAAGGAAACTTGCAAAGCACTTTTAAACCTTGAGTAACTACTCGTGAAAGAAGTAACGAACTTAACATATTCTTCAGCAATTAACATGGTAGTTCAGAAAATTTCTTGAGCAGGGGCAATAGCATAAGTTCTAGAGAAAGCAGTGTGATTTTAAGTGTATTATTTCATTCTGAAAATTAATACAAATTAAGGACTTGGCAGAGACTCAGAGGAAAGTGAAAAAAGATTATAAGTATATTGGGAAATAAAGTTTGAGTATCACCAACTGCCTTTCCTGATCCCATCTCCCCCGTGTTCTGCACTCTAGTTGCCAGAACTGGAATCCCTAAAATCTCACAGGCTAAACATTCACACAGAATCTGGAACCAGATTGTAGTTGTTGTATAGCTCCATTAATGCAAATCGCTTTGCTCTATTTGCCAGGTTTGGTTATCTGCTTTATCAGCCCAGACAGTTCACCAGTTTCTTCTAGAGAGAGATCCCTTTCCTGCTGTGATGGTTAATACTGTCAATTCTATTGGATTGAAGGATACAAAGTATTGATCCTGGGTGTGTTTGTCAGGATATTGCCAAAGGAGATTAACATTTAAGTCAGTGGGTTGGGAAAGGCAGATCCATCCTTAATCAGGTGGGCACAATCTAATCAGCAGCCAGCAGGCAGAGGTTGGGCATGAGGGCTCACACCTGTAATCCCGGCACTTTGGGAGGCAGAGGCTGGTGGATCACCTGGGGTCAGGAGTTCAAAACCAGCCTGGCCAACATGTTGAAACCTCATCTCTACTAAAAATACATAATTAGACAGGTGTGGTGGCACATGCCTGTAATCCCAGCTACGTGGGAGGTTGAGGCAGAAGAATCTCTTTAACCTGGGGGGTAGAGGTTGCAGTGAGCCAAGATTGTGCCATTGCACTCTAGCCTGGACAACAAGAGCAAAACTCTGTCTCAAAAACTAAAAATAAAAGAGTAAAAACAGGCAGAAAATTGTGAAACGGTGAGATTGGCCTAGCCTCCTAGCCTGCATCTTTCTTCTGAGCTGGATGCTTCCTGCCTTCAAACATCAGACTCCAAGTTCTTCAGGTTTGAGACTCAAACTGGCTCTTCTTGCTGCTTAAGCTATCAGACAGCTTACTGTGGGGCCTTGTGGTCAAGTAAGCTATTACTTAATAAACTCCTATATATATGTATGTCTTATTAGTTCTGTCCCTCTAGGAAACCCTAATATACCTGTTTTAACTAGACTTAGAATTCTGAAATGGAATTTCACTCCCAAGCCTCAGCCTCCATTCTCCACTGGCAGACCGTCCTAACATTGCCCCTTTTACTGGAATCACAGCATATTGCCTGCTTTCAAGTTCCCATTGCTATATTACAAACATCTGCAGAATATTCCTATTTGCTATGCTCTTCCAAATATGTTGATAGAGATTGTCTCTCTGTCTGGACACTGATCCTTTGTTGCCTTTTGCTGGTCACCGGATTTATTAGAAAACATGACTTTTTCTCATTAAGTGTTGCTGAAGTAGTTTAATTAATAATAAACCATTATTGATTGAAGATAGATTAGGTGACCTAAATCATTTTCTTTGTTCTCTCTGACCAATACTTTGGACTTTTTTTTTTTTAAATTTTGGGATTCTTGGTAAACATAAATTGCATCACTTATTCCTAAGAATGCATATAAAATAATTTTGTCTCATTTACCTAGAGTTATCATTCTGAGTGTTTAAGAAAGTTCAGTAATTTTCTCAATCTTTCTACGGCTTACTTTTTGAAGCTATAAAATAGTAATTCATAGGGTTGTTTAAAGGACCAGTGTAATTTTAAATTATATTTTGTCAAATATACATACATATATTTATAAATTATTTAATTTTTACTAATAAAATACTGATTTGCATGTCAGAAATATATGTGGAATTGTGCTGAGTCCATAACTGAAATAGATGACATTGTCCGCCCTTGAATATCTTGCAGATTAGTGTAAAGACTGATATTAAAAAATAATTTCATGCATCTGCTAAATACTGTAATTAAAATATATGTAAGATACTGTGTTCTCAAAAGGACATCACCACTGCATGGAAAGAGTACAGTCTTTCATGCCATGATACAATTTTGATTTTGTTCTCTAATTAGCAAGAAGCATTAAAAAATTTAAAATGATCAAATTAAATGGTATATATATTTAGTATATAAAAATTATTTTACTCCTGGTCCCAAAAATGCCACTAGATATTTAGGATTATTATAATCCTAAAGTCAGTTTAAATTAGTGAAATTAATGGGTCTTTTTTAAGAAAATATAGCTTTTCAATGTAGAACTTTTGGACAATATGTTAGACTTAGTTTTCTTTTAGAGGGTTAGAATCCAAGGTATTCAGCAACTACTTTAATGTCTATATTTAATGTCTATATGACTTTTTAATATGTATTGTACTGTAATTCAATAGTACTAGTAGTTTAAACCCTAACAAACAGGTAGAATCCAAGAAAATATATTATCAGTATCTTCTTCTCTAGTCCTCTTAGTTCATCTCTAACTGAACAGAACCCGTCCTGTGTTTTCTGATTTTCTATGTGATGTGCATTTTATGCAGGGCTGTCCATCATGTGGATCTGCAAAGCCCACTTTTGACTGGCACACCAGTACTTTATAGGTCAATGGTGAGACAGGGAGAGTGTTTCGTAATCTATTGTTAGATTTCAAAACTTTTGCAAAGAGAAACAAAAATACACAGATACTTTTCATCTTTTTAGCATCTTAACACATCATTCACCCTAAATAAAAGCAAAATATACAGTAATTCTCCCACACAAAACATACGTTTTTGGTAACCAACACAAATTTTCCTAGTTAGTGTACATTGATTTTCTCTCATTAATAATTGTAGTTCACACTTTGTTCAATCATTTTATAGCTGATTTCATTGAAAATTGGAAAATGTGAAAAATGACATCTTTTGAAAATCAGTATATATGAAATTAGAGCTTCAAAATACATAACATGGGGATACTTACTTTAAAATATATTGGAAAAATAAGGAAAAGCCAAAATGGTATTTTATTATACTCAACTTATATTCTAAAACCATTATCAGTTGGAATAAACTGCCAATGAACCATTTCATTTCTGAATATCTGTTCTCATCTGTAACTTACATATACCCACACTAATGTATTTGCTAATCACTATTCATTTCATTTAACTCATTCAAGTCAGTTTAACATGTGTAATTGTCTGAAAGAATACCTGTCTTGAAGTGTGTCCTCAAAAAACTTACCGTCCTTTTGTGTTGTCTCAAAATGAAGAT
This sequence comes from Saguinus oedipus, assembly GCA_031835075.1. Taxonomy (NCBI): domain Eukaryota; kingdom Metazoa; phylum Chordata; class Mammalia; order Primates; family Cebidae; genus Saguinus; species Saguinus oedipus. The sequence goes on from CM063169.1 coordinate 44,363,969, forward strand.
ACTTCATCCTTTCCTTAAACGTGAAATGACAATAATTATTTTGAGTATAACAACTGTTTTTTGAAAAAATTGTTCTCATTGCTCAACAATCTGCTTTTAACTTTACATTTATTTCTCAAACTACTTTGTGTCAGTGTACCATAAAATATATAGTAATACATTCATGTATCTACATGCTTACTTATTCAGTTAGTAGGCAACTATATTCAACTACCATAGGCCAGACCACTTATTGGATTATTTTATTCATGGTCTCTAGGAGCTTTTATTGCCTACAATGGCAAGATATAACTGGTAGAAGATAAAGAAATAAAATGCAAAAATCCTCTAAAATATGTAAAGGACATTGTACAAGCACTGATAAGGCAGCAGTCCATTCTAAGGAAATGAAAATCAGGACTAGTAGCCATGTATCCATATATCCATATAAACAGTTGTTAGAGTCAACTTACAACATGGCCAATGGTTAATAATAATACAAAAATAATTTTAGTGCCACAGTTTTTATTCCTATGAATTGTTCATCTTAGTCAAGCAGAGTATAATTGACCACATTTCTCACCTAGCATTGTAGCTGTCATAATTTAAATGAGCTATCATTAGTACAAGGTTCACAGGAAAACAAAAAGAAGTCTATCTCAAACTCCTTTTATGAGAGAACTAATCCCTTTCATGAGGGTTTCATCTTCATGATCTAACCACCTTCCAAAAGCCCCATCTCCTAATACTAATTTTGGGGATTGTGATATCAACATAAGCATTTTGGAAAGACACAAACATTCAGACCACAGCACAGAAAAGTGCTTACAATCATTAGTTTATTACTCAATTATAATCATTCATACATTTTTATATACAGATCTGGAACTCAGATCTGTACATGGCCTATCTATAATGAACTTTTAAATAAAGGAAATTGTTTAGCAATTAATCATATTCTTTACAAGATGTGTATATTTTTATTTTTCCTCTTTCAGACATGTTATTTTGGACTTCTTGGACATTTTGGATTGGAAGGGTAATGGTTAAGTGTGAAGGTTAGTGATTTTGATGTAATCTTTGAAAATTACTTCTCTAAGTATCAAATTTGAGAGACATAAATGGTACATTTCATGGTATGGAAGCTTCATGGTAGAACAATAAGGTTATGAAGAATTGAATTCAGAGGACAATCAGTTCTCCTTTTCTATTTCTCTATAGTTGTACACCTGGGCTATATTTTCTCACTTTACAGTATAAGAATTAAAGGTAGACATGTTTGTTTTTACAGCATCAATTATATATAAACAATGGAGTACCTTAAAGGTCCAAGTTCTTAAATATCTATGCCATTAATTATCAAAGACATTTTCTTAGGATAGTCAATATTGTTTGAAGCTGGATAAGTTTTATAGTTAGGAAATTTGGGTTGTGTGGATATAGATAAATAATGGTTAGTGAGCTGTCTTTATTTACATTATCTAGGGCTAAGTGGAGAATTAAACCTATCCCAGGGCCTGCAATCTAAATTACTACCCAGGCAAAAGGATGGCAAACTTTGGAAGAGAAAATTAATCTATTTGTAATTACCTACTACTTTCAACTTTCCAAACATCTGCCAGCATACATCTTCTAATTTCATAAATGACTGCATTTTAAACAGATTTCAATGTTGGGGTGTATTGTTTCTCAATGTTTTAAAGTCCTTTGGGAGAGAAAAGTTCTTCCTTTGTCCTCATCAAACTCCTACCATTTCACATCTGTAATCAATGTAGTAACATGAAAAAGTGACAGATTTGGATATCATTTATGCATTACCAAATTTCACATCAACTGTCTAATACCTTATTAATGTTGTGGTAAAAGCTATGCTAGTTAGCAGAATGGGTTACTTAAGAATTACAATCTTTAGCTTCCTAAATTAAATTATTATTAACAGAGTGACATTAAATATATATGGCCAAATTTTTCAATTGCTCAGTTACTAGATGAACCTACCGAGCCATCTCTGTACTACAAAGAGCACAATTACAAAAACATTTGCCCCCTAATGATGTGATGGTTAATACTGAATGTCAAGTTGACTGAAGCTTGCAAAGTATTGTTCCTGAGTGTGTTTATGAGGGTGGTGCCAAAGGAGATTAACATTTGAGTCAGTGGATTGCGAGAGGCAGACCCACCCTCAATCTGGGTGGAAAACATTTAATCAGCTGCCAACTTGACTAAGATTTTATAAAGCAGACAGAGAATGTGGAAAGACTAGACTGGCTGAATTTCCCATCCTTCATCTTACTCTCATGCTGGGTGTTTTCTCTCCTTGAACATCAGACTCCAAGTTCTTGAGCTTTTGGACTCTTGGACTTACATCAGTCATTTTCCTGGGGCTCTCAGGGTTTTGGCCACAGACTGAAGGCTGCACTGTCAGCTTCCTACTTTTGAGACTTTGAGATTCAGGCTGATACACTTCTGACTTCCTTGCAGATGGCCTATTGTGAGACTTTGCCTTGTAATGGTGTGAATCAAATCTCCTTAATAAACCCCCTTTCATATATACGTCTATTCTATTAGTCCTGTCTGTATAGAGAACCCTGATTAATGCAAACAATGAAAAGTTTCTGTTTTTTAAGTAGATATAAAACATACGTGTGAACTAGAAATATTTAGAATATTGTGTGGGTTTAAAAACAACATATTATATGGTGAATATTTATAAATTTAACTTTATCAACCTATGTATTTTTCTGTTTCCATTGATTGTCCATATAAATTGAATATATTTACAATCCAATTCAGGTGTAAAGTAGACTGCAAAGACAAAACATATAGGAAATTAAGATTTTATATAGGAAAACACAAGTAAAATACAATGCGATGAAAAGGTAAAAAAAAGCCCCACAAATAACAAAGGCACGCTATCTAATGATTTAAGAGTAAGAATTCATCCAATGCTTGGGTTTGAAGCTCTGCTCTAAAACTGGATAGCTAAATGACTGAGCAAATTAAGCAGCAGTTTCCCCATTTCTATAGCCCCATAGTTTGTGGTGAGATTAAAAAGACTTCAGAACAACACACATCACAAAATGAGAGTAATGTGTTACTCAATACATAAGAGTAATTGTTACTCAATACACAAAGTGTCAATGATTGCCACCATTCAGATTAAATATAACTCAGGCCTTTCTAGTAATAAAAATACAAAGAGTACAGATTTATCTTTTTGCTATTTAAAATTTAATTTCCTCATGTAACATGTTTTGCTTTTATAAAGCATTCACATACCTACAACTTGGAATTCACATACATGCACATAAAGTATTATAAAGCCTATAAATGTGTGTTTTTGTATATATTTAGTAACTATGAACTGTTTGGCATTACTATATAATTTCAGAACACGTATCAATTTGAAATTACGAAAAATTATTTTATGTTTCTATTTTTATTTGTTGGCACTTTCTTTGCTAATTTATAGGATTTTTGATGTTGCAATTAGGAAAATAGTATTAAAAAATGCCAAGAACATTTCTTCTAAAAACAAATAACTGGCCGGCTGTAGTGGCTCAGGTTTGTAATCCCAGCACTTTGGGAGGCCAAGGAGGGCAGATCACCTGAGGTAGGGAGTTCAAGACCAGCCTGACCAACATGGAGAAACCCCTTCTTTACTAAAAATACAAAATTAGCCTGGCATGGTGGCATATGCCTCTATTCCCAGCTACTCAGGAGGCTGAGGCAGGAGAATCACTTGATGATACTGGGAGGCAGAGGTTGCAGTGAGCTGAGATCATGCCATTGCACTCCAACCTGAGCAACAAGAGCAAAACTCCATCTCAAAAAAATTAAATAAAAACATTAGGAACTTACTAGGAACTTCTTAAGTATGTTTTGATAAATGTTGAAGTAACAATGTTTAAATCCAACTCAATCAACTCAATAGATATAATGTGAGAGGATTTCAGTTAAGATATGAAGATGTATATAGTGTGTGTGCGTGTGTGTGTGTGTATACATATAGTTGTGAAGAACATAGTTCTCTTCTGGATAGGGCATATATCTAAACCATCTTAAATATAACTTAGGAGATTTTAGACAACAACTGGTGAGCATACAGTTTAAGACTGAATCTCTAATAAGAGTTTACAGTCCTCAAATTCTTTGTTATTCAGTAATTACAGATACTTGTGCTTTAGAAAAATTGTAATGCAAAGTTGTATGTATGTGAATGCATATGAATGTTATTCCTGAGATTTAAGTCATCTAATGCGGAGCGCTGTCGAGGTTATAACATCATTATCACCACAGAAATGAACTCTAGAAGTAAAATCTCTATATAAATGAATAAAGACAGTTTTCTTCAAGAAAATGTCATAGTTTGCATCAACAAAAATCAAAACATGAATTATACTCACCTAAATCTGCATGATATCCTAGAGCCAATTTTAGTTTGGACTTTTTTATGGTATTTCTTTTTAGTGTTCTATAATACCTTTACTAGAGAAGACTCTTAATAATGTACTTTTTAAATGTAAAGTTCAAAAAAATACTTTCTCAGTGAATTCTGATTCTAAGCTGTTCTTATTGAAAATGAATACTATAGTAACTAAAGCACACACTAAAACATCTTACTATATCAGGAGATTATATTAGAATCACATTATGGAGTGTATTTTTAAGGACAGTTTTATTTTATATTATTGAGAATACACTGCTATAATCCCTTCTTCAATACTGCAGTTAGCTATTCATTTTATTTTGCAATAACTTAAAATTCATTATTGTCAGAAATTACATATCTATGAATTAAAGTGATTTCAAGTAATATGGACAGAAGTGAAATACATTGGAGGGAACCTGGCATGTCTCTTTCCCCGTGAAGATGCCCATGCAGTTTTTCAGGATCAGAGCTGAAGAGCAGTGGTTTTACCATCCCAGAAACTCTAAGTAGTGTTAAAATTCAGGCTGGGACACCCATTATTAGCTAGCGTTTTTTTTTATTAAATTAGTATGGATTAGGTGGTAACTAGTTTCTGCCCACAGAGTCAAAAGCCAATAAAAAAAATCAATAAAAGTTTCAGCCACTCTTATTTTTTGATGAAATTCTAGAAATTGAGTGTGTAGCATAAATAAACAGTAGTTATATTTCTAAAGCCCAGTAGATTTTACTATAAAATAATGGCATGAAAATACATGTTTTAAAAAGAAAATTGGCACCACACATAGTAGACTTTCCTTCAAACTGTATGTAAACACTTCTTGAGGGATTGAACAATTTCCCTTTGAATCAAAAATACACATGGGCTATGCTTTATCTCTTTGAGAATATAACCGTAGAACAAATTTAAATGCACTGTTTTTTAACTCCTTACCACTATTTTGATATTTAAATTTAAGAGCCTTGGTATTCATTTCTAAAAGTAAAAGGAATATACAGAAGAGAACTTGAAATAAATATATTTTAAATATTTATGAACAGAATATTCTGAAAAAAGAAAAAAATACTCCAGACCCCTACCTCACTAAATGGGTAAACTATAAGGAAAAAAAAAAAAAAACAAAAAAAAACTATATTACAATTTGAATGGGGAAAGTAAAGTTAACATAGAGGAGGAACATAAGTAATAATGAGAAATCAGAAGTTGGGTACTTTTGAAAACCTTGAGGCAGAAATGATCAGAATACATTAAGGGATAAGGTAGAAACTCTTATCTGAAAGTAAAAGTAGAAAGCCTCTATTCATTTAGTAAGAATAAACAGCTAAAGACCAAGGCAAGCATTTCCAGTCTTCTGTTGTGCTCTGGCATGAAGTTGGTATGTGTGGTCCAAAGAATAGAACCCTGGAGTTCCATTATTTGTAGTAAATGATTGTGCTTATTTGTTTTGGTTTACTTTTATGTAGCCTGTGTGTTATATAAAACAGAACTATTTGTCATAGGGAGGCCCAGAATACAATGGTTATTAAAGTCAGACTTTACCTAAAGAGAAAAAAAAAGTTTACAATTGCAAATACTTTATCATCAAGAGAGAAAATTGGCCAACTCAGGAAGTAGAGAATTTTAACATAACTTACAAAATAGAAGTAAAGTTGGGTTTGTCATTAAGGGAACTCTAAAATACAGGAGAGAAAATTATCAAGGACTTCCCTTTCTGATTGAAAGGGAATGAAAAAGTAACATTATAGAGATCAGGTGAGATAGTATCACACTTCTCTGATCTATGTTCTGTGTTTATCTAATAATGGTTGATTCATACATTTGGAGGAATAGGTAATATGTTAGAATCATGTACCTAACTAATGAATGAGAAAATACTTGGGCCACTGGGCTGCTTGTGTAGTCTACATAAATCTTCAAGCTTTTAGTAAAAGCTCCACATTTCATGTAGTTTCTGTTCAGAAAACAAGAGGGAAACTATATCATTAAGGATTTTCTACTTAGCCTAAGATAGCCCAGTGGTTGTCTGTGGTTTTCATATGATGTGGGAGTTCTTACTTTTCCCTTCCCCTAGGAATAGGCAGATTTCTGAGAGGAGAGCTGCAGAGACAGAGATCAAGAATTTTTAATGTGAAGCTCTTGAAAGTCAGAAACTTTAAGATTTTTAGGTTACATGTTTAATAGGAGTGGAGGTAAGAAAATACATAAAAGACTTGCAAAATCAACCATATCACTAAGAGATTCAGTGCGATCAGAAACCAATTACAGAAGAAAAATGAGATGAAATATTTAAAATAGCAGTGAGAATCAAAAAGTCAGTGAAAGAAACTGTCATGTAAAACCAAGCCACTACCCATCAACTGGAAGTTATGCAAGTGCTAAAATTTAGGAGAGAAGATTTCAGTTCTAGAAAACCAAAAACCGTATCAAAAGATTGCAAATGCTTTTGGCTGTGACTATCCATCACCCAACAAGAAGGAAATTAAGAGAGTTGTAAACAGTATTCCTTTTATCTAACTTAATTTAAAAATTAAAATTAATATCGCTGATGAAACAACTCAGTAACATCCTCAAGGATCCATCAAGGTCCAACATTTTTTCCTCCTGTTTGGCTATTCTGAAAGTGTTGCCATGCTGTCTTATGCCAGCAGGATGTCATTTAAATCAACAGGCTCTGTGTTGTCATTCAAGGCTGAAAGGAAAGCAATGAACAATTCAAGCAAGTACTTACTGGGCCACTGTGTGTTTATTCAGGCTTTACTTTTTTCCCCCAGAAGCTCCACCAAAAGAGAAAACATCCTTTTGTCTCATTGGTTAAGAGCAAGAAAGTCTGTTAAAATAAGTATCTGGATATGGAGAATGGGATGAGCATAATTGGCTTTAATTAACCATCATGTATTCACTGCAGCTAAACATTGCTGTCCCTTAAAAAGTGGAAATTTTATTAGCCTTGAAGAGAGAGCAATCAGCTTTTGGGTAGCTTACGAACATAGCTGACACAATAAACATTGTCTCAAAAAACGTAGACAATGGTGAGAAAAAAATTCTTTCTCTTGCAATATAAGCAGATTCTTGCACACTTGTTAATGCTAAAATCCCTTCCAGCAGACAGGAAACCTCCACATAATGGAGCATTCTCTCAATCCTTAGGTGTCACTTATGACCTCTGTTACTGTTCTGAGTGAAAACTGCTCATGTGTACTTCCATAGCAGTTTATATTTTGATGTCATAAAACTTACAGTTGATTTGCTGCTTATTTCTTTTACTATCTACCAAGGTAAATGTGGTAATTTATATCATATAGATACATTCTGTCAAAATCTGAATACCGAGAAATGACCAGAAATGGAGATACTAATAGTTTCCTGGTCCTCAGCTTCAGAACAGTTGAGAGTGATGAGAAGTATTGAGTCTACTACAAAAGGTAAAGGAAGATGAATATTAATAGAAAATAATATTAATATTATTAAATATTAAATAAAATAATATTAATAGAAAATATGTGCAATCCAAGGAAGTGTGTTCACAAAAATACCATATTCCATATCCTGGCAGAAGTTGTTAGTAAATGATTAGATAAGGAAGAAGGGTGTCTGAAAAAGGTTAAATGATAATAGAAATCAAAGTATATGAGGAGGTTTACAGGGTGGAAGCAAGATCTAGGCTATTTATTAGAAACCATTAATTTTAGCCTTGGATTTGATAAATATACATCTTTGGCCATCTGTTTTCAAAGTATGGTCCACCAGCCTCTAGAGATGGCTAAGAATTTTTCAGGTGTCTGCGAGACTTACTGGGAAAAAAACGCTACCAAGAAGTTATTTCCTTGTATCATTGTATTAACACTAACATTTTTACTCACAGAACAGAAGCAATGGATAAAACAATGTTACCTTAGCATGAATCAAAAATATATTATTTTAAGGCAGAGTCTCATTCTGTTGCCCAGGCTGGAGTGTAGTGGCATGATCTTGGCTCATTGCAACCTCTGCTGCCTGGGTTCAAGTGGTTCTCCTGCCTCAGCCTCCTAAGTAGCTGGGATTACAGGTGCCTGCCACTGCACCCGGCTAATTTTTGTAGTTTTTAGTAGAGATGGGGTTTCACCATTTTGGTCAGGCCGGTCTTGAACCCCTGACTTCGTGATCCACCCAATCGGCCTTCAAAATTGCTGGGATTACAGTCATGAGCCACTGCGCCCAGCTCACATTCATAATTATGTTACTCACCTCTGTATGTCTAAGATAAAAAAGGAAAAAAAAAACCCTCTCCCATAACACTGTTCTCGATAAAGCAGGAATAAAAATCATTAACTTTTTAAAACTGCTATCATTTTAACATTTCATATGCCACAATCATAAGTATGTATAATGCAATTCTACCACATATAGGCCAGTACCATAGTTTCCTCAAGAAAAATATGTGTGCAGTTATTTGAGTTGCAATCCGAACCAACTATTTTTCTTTTCTACAAAACACTAGTTTTACTAGAAAAAGCATTTAACAGCTATGATTATTTGGGTGTGGGAATTGATAGATTTTTGAAAAGGAATAAAGTGAACCCTTTATGTCAAGAGAGAAAATAAATGACAGGATTTGTTGTCAATGATTAGCATTTTTATTTCAAATCTTCATAATTTGTATGTTCACAAAGTATTCCTTCCCTGTCTTTTTCTATTAGTAGAATGCTGGAAAGCTTATTTATACTCACCTTTGTGATTTATCAATATGTAAAGATTTCCCTGATGAGATTGATGGTAATATTAACAGTTGTGATCCTTAAAATATATATTTTATAATGTGTCAAGCTCTTGTATGATCTGTATAATTCAGTGAACTAATGTTTTCTCTGAAACTAATCTTTTTAACCACAAAATGAAGGGTAAGGAAAAGTTTCATTCAAAACGCATGTAGACCCACAGATTCTAATATAGCACAGTAAAAAAATATTTTTAATAGGGTTTCAGATACCCAATTATAACCAAACTTAAAAAAAATGACCATATGTTGAATTTTGGCATAGTATCATAGATAAATATTCACAATCATCCAAAAAAGGATAGTGGGATAGCCACAGAGGTGCGGCACTCCAGTCCATCTTCAGGAAAACACAAACAAAGCAAAACAGAAACCCTGCAGTGAGGAACGTACTTAGCTAAGGAGCATTCAGATGCAGTCACACTGAGACCCCTGCAGCAATCAGGCTTGGGCCATGCTCCCTGTCAGATGCTCCCAGCTGAGGACTATCAAGCATGGGCACTGGTGCTGGGCCACTTCTGTTTTAGGTGGGACTCCTCAAATTGTGTCTGTTTCTGATGCCCCTCATCAGTTTAGCCAGAATTTTCTAAAAGTTACAGAGATGTCTCGGGCTTTTCCTTCCAGATACTTTTCCTTCCTTTTTCCTTATTCTATGTCTGACCAGAAAGAGTCTGAAAGCTCTCTCTGACTAATCTCACTCCCTTTCTAGTACATCTTTCAAAGAGTTCTCCTCCAATATATAACTTGTGCTTTTAATTCTATCTTTGTATCTGCTGCTTTTCTAGTATACTGTTCATATGTACTGCCAATTCCAACTAAATGTGCATAGAAGGTGAATTTTCTTCACGTATGCCCACCAAAACTATGTATCACAATAGGATGAATTTAAGCTGATAAGAAAATACAGCTGTCTTGAATTAATCCAGGTATTAAATGATTTGTAAAATCATAAGATAACACCACTCTTCTTACTATTTTTTTGGAAATATAATTTTTATAAACATATGCTAACTATAATATATATTGCTGTTTTAAATTAATATATGTTTTGAAATGTTTAAATATGTTGTGTATTAGTTTTCCATTTGCCATGAAAGAAAATATGTTCATAGATTTCAAGAATTACAGTGTGAACATTTTTAGGGAAGGAGCATTATGCTACATGCCATACAGTGTAAGGATAAAGAGATTTAAGGTGGTTGTGATCTAACTTGGAAGACCATCTTCCTGACTAAGAAAGGAGAAGAGTACAGAATGTTAGAAATACAATTTGTTTTCACAGTTAGTCACTTTTTGTGTGGACAGTTGCAAATGTTCAAGCAAAGTAATAACATTACCATTTTGGAACTGGAAGACAAGCTTTTAAATCTGTCCATTATATTGTTTTAATTAATTGCCATATCAATCATTTATCTTCTGAAAAAATCATCCGATGCTAATGTACTGCATTTCTTTGTTGAGTATTTTTATATTTACCTTTAGAATTAAATAAAAAATTCTCCTTCAATTTCAAATGCCATGGAGATTAAACAATCTGTTTCTTTAGTTTAGACAGTATCTTTCTTGTCACAATGTTAAATAGATTTTTTTCTAGTTTTTGATTTCTGTGGGAAAAAGTTGCCCTGAGGATTGTGTGAGACAGGAGTGACATAGGGAGATAAGAGTGATGATGAGAAAACATCATCATTTGCTAATGGCTAGTTATCAGTCTCCAAAATACCTTGAACTGAGGTTAGGCTGTTGCTTAACTATTTCTCCAAGTATGCTTCTAACCATGAATCATCTTCGGTTTGACCTGAAAGTCACTAAAAATATTACAGTATATACCCACATGTTATGTTGGAAATAATGCTGTAATATGAAGGAGTTTTACTTTAGGTTACAAAACTGTATACCTCTGTAGCCTTTGTTGAGTTTGTCAGATTTTTTAAGTCTTAGCTTCCCCATGGCAATAACAATTGCTTCTCTCTGTTTCTTCAGCATTATTTGAAAAAAGAATGTCATCATTTCTGAGGAAGTTGTTTTTAACATTTAATTTTACCATTAAAATGTTGCGATTTTCTCAGGAAGTTTCTATGTATTAATTTTTTCTGTCCTATGAATATTATTGCATTAATATCTCAGAGATGTATGTTGTTTACTACCAAAGGTAATGGCTATTACTTCATTAGGGACTGAGTCAGAATCATAAGTGAATCATTTCTATAAATCAGATTAGAATAATATTTTAGAGGCTCTTGATTTCTTGAAAATTTGTAGGAAGTTTTTAAAATTTCTCTTTATATGATTATATTAAGGTGTTTCCAAAGGCTAAATCAAAATTTTATAGTCAACTATGTTAAGAAGATGCTAAATGTTATTTATGTAGCACATTTCATAATAAATTCAATTTAAATGCAATTCATGTAGAGATTTTTGCTAAATATTTTAATTATGAAAATAACTTCAGTTTATAGTTATAGAACTATACATATTCAGGTTATCAGAATGTAAATTCTTCAATGGTGAAAAACTCACTTTATGTAGTATTTTAAATATGCATTAAATATATATTACATAAATCACCTCCAGAATAGTTTATTTTAGAAGAAGTTTTAGTGAAAATAAAGATATATATAAAGCTAAGTTTCTTAAGAATACAGATTCTCCTCTCCTATATAATCATTAGAAATTCAATTTCTAACAATCTCAGTAATTGGACTTCTTACATTTGAACTTTATTGAGTCCTATATATTGTCTCCAAATGTATATTTAGAAAAGATTTATAATTTTATTCATGATTATCACCTGCTCTGATGCATTCATATTTTCATATAAAGCTCATAGTTTGCTTGTGATTAAGCCATGCTTCTTAAAATTTTTACAATATTTTAAGAAGCAATTTGCCAAATATTTTCTAATTGATAATATTGCAGGCTTCTGAATTTTTATGTTTATTTTGGGGATCACAAGAAAGCGAATCAACTTTTAAGTAGAATGTAACAGGACATATTCAGATAAACATATACATACTTTCCTATATTTAATCATAAAATTCAAAAAGATATTTCAATTTCAGCAGTCCACTAAAGGATCATTATCTATCCTACCCCATATAACCTACCATTCTTTCCATATTAATTATTACCCAAGGGGTGGCAAAGAGATGATGATCTCTTTGTAGGCAGGTTAACCAAATATGTTAACCAAATAGACTTAGGAAGCTATATGTATAGTCCAAGAGGAGGTGAAAAAAACAGATTGAGAAATGTTTTTGAGTTAATTTTTTTTTAACTGTAATAAAATATACATAACAAAAAATACTGTTTCCACCAGTTTTTTTGTATAAAATTAATTGACATTATATACATTCACAGTATTGTGTGGCTATTTGAACTAAATATGTCTAGAACTTTTTATTATCTCAGAATGAAACCCTGTACCCACTAACCAATAACTCTCCATAATTCCTCCCCTCTCAGCACCTGGCCATCGTTGTTCTACCTTCTATTTCTATGAATTTGGTTGATTTTTTTGAAAGGTCATTTTAATAGGCCAAATCACCTGAAGCCTGAGTATGGCAGGAAGCATGGAATATCCATCAGACACTTGGAATAATGATTCAATGCTTCTTAGCATTTTCAGCAAAAAAAGCCTCATTGTAAGAGTACAGCTGATCTGGAAAGATGAATACATATCATAGATTAGATTCAGGGGCCATAATGATATGGCATGAATAGGCTGATTGGACTGCACTAACAGCTGTAGTAGACAGAATTCTAAGATAACACTCAAGATTTTCCACACTCTTTCCTTATGTACAATTCCCTTCATGGTTGTTATGTGGCAAAGTTAACTTAAATTAGGGATATTATCCAGGTTAGCCTCACCTAGCCACCTTACCCCTTTTAAAGTGGTTTTCTCTAGCTGGTGGCAGAAGGGGAAATCAGAGCTTTGCAGCTTAAGGATTCTACCAACTGTTGCTGACTTGAAGAGAGGAATATCCATGAGTCAAGGAATGTGGGTGGCTTCCAGTAGCTGAAAGCAACCTTAATCTGACAGAAAGCAGGGAAACAGAAACTACAATTCAGTAACCACAAAGAAGGCTTGTCTCAAGAGGAGTAGATTTTCTCCCAGGCTGTCTACACAAAATCCCAGCCTGTCAAATACCTCTATTTTGTCCTTGGAATGCCCTGAGAGAGAACCCAGCCATGTCAAGCCAGACTTATGATGTATAGAACTTTGAGCCAATAAATGAATAATGAGTATAGTTTGTGTGTGTGTGTGTGTGTGTGTGTGTGTGTGTGTGTGTGTGTGTCGGGGGGGGGAATGTGTTACACAGAAATAGAAAACAAACAAAATAGCATATACTGATAAAAGTGTCAAAAGTGAGATGCAGACAGTGCAATTATGGCTGCAGATGTCAACAGTGTTAATCCTGGGAGTGCAGATATGATAAGCAGCTTAATTCCAGTGAGTGCCTTCAGTGGATGGGCCTTTACTGTGGGCAGCTATGTGAGTGCTGCAGACTGAGCATTCTGTAACCTCAAAGCTCTGAACAGTTTGTGGTCCCAAACGGGGTATATTTAATAAGTCAGTCTGTGGTCTTTCCAGTGGCAAACAAGCCAGCTAGGCTATTGGCAATAGTTCAAGAATGAGTAAAAATATAACAGTTTACCAACAGCAATCTTGCCCAGAGATATGAAAATTACCTTTGGTTTTAACTAGTAACCAGAATAACCATTTCCAGCTTTATTTTTACATAGTTGGCACTAAGGTTGAATAATAGTTGAATCATGACAGCCACCATCAGGTTTTAATTTAGCCAAACTAGCAGTGAAGCATAGCCAGATTTTGGGGGTAAGTTGTGTCAGTCAGGGTTGACCTAGAACCAATAGCTTTGCTTCAGACAGTGGAATTGAAGGAACATAAAATATTTTCTGAATGGATAGCTGTACTCTATCATGCAAAATTGAGGTAGTATTAGGACCAGGCCATATGTAAATTAAAATTTTTATTTGACAATTAAATTGACATTTATTAAAATTTATTTTTATTGATACATAATTGTACATATTAATGGGGTACATGTGATTTTTTGATACATGCATACAATGTGTAAGGATTAATGATATTTAGGATATCATCACCTCAAACATTTATCACTTCTTTGTGTTGGGAACATTTCAAATCTTCTCTTCTTGCTATGTTGAAATCTCAATATTCATATTTATTCTACTGTGTTATCAAACACTAGAACTTTCTTCTAGCTAGCTGTATGTGTGTACCCATTAACCAACCTCTCTTCATGTTCTCCTTCCCAACTTTCCCAGCCTCTGGTAGTTATGTCATCCTTCTGTCTACCTCTCTGAGATCATAATTTTTTTTTTTTAGCTCCTAGGTATGAATGAGAGTATGCAATCATTATCTTTCTGTGCCTGGCTTATTTCACTTAACATGATGTCCTCCACTTCTATTCATGTTGCTGCAAATGACAAGATTCCATTGTTTTTTTTTTTTAATTTTTATTGCATTATAGGTTTTGGGGTACATGTGCAGAACGTGCAAGATAGTTGCATAGGTACACACATGGCAGTGTGTTTTGCTGCCTTCCTCCCCTTCACCCACACTTGGCATTTCTCCCCAGGCTATCCCTCCCCAGCCCCCCCCGCTGTCCCTCCCCCATTCGCCCCAATAGACCCCAGTGTGTAGTAGACCCCCTCCCTGTGTCCATGTGTTCTCATTTTCCTCACCCGCCTATGAGTGAGAATATGCGGTATTTCCTTTTCTGTTCTTGTGTCAGTTTGCTGAGAATGATTCCATTTTTATGGCTAAATAATATTCCATTGTGTATGTATACCAGATTTTCTTTATCCATTGATGGATATTTTGATTTTATACCGTAGCTATTGTAAATTGTACTGTGATAAACATGGAAGAGCAGATATGTCTTCACTATGCTAATTTATTTTTTCTTTTGGATATACGCCCAACATGGGATTGCTGGATGACAAATGAAATTTGTTGGGCTTTTCTCATATTGCTAACCTTTAGTCAGAGTTTACCCATCTCAAAATAGGAATATCAGCCAGAAAGTCACAAGGTCTTTATAGGTCAAATGATCAGTTTTAATGAGAGAATGGTAGCAGGCCAATAACTGCTTTACATAGGGGTTTGTCTGGTAGCTGTGTCAGGAAACCAGTGTGTCCAAAAACTCAAAGGATACCTCTGGAGTAGGTTGCTCACTTTTTCTGGAGGCTCCAAACAGCAATTGGTATAGATAAAAAAGGGCTCAACCCCTCAGGCTGTGGGGGTCCAAAGTTACAGTAAGCGATAGTCTGCAATTAAGCTTCCACCACAGCCTGGGCAGACATAAAAATGCTGATTTACTTTTCAAAGAACACACACTTCTAAATGTATTTATTTGCTACTATTTCAAATATCACACAAACCTTATTTTATACTTTTTAAGATACTGCTTTATGCATTTTCTTTTGTGTAATGTCAACTTTTATTTTAGATTCGGGGGTACATATGCAGGCTTATTACATGAGAATATAGCATGAAGCTGAGCTTTGGAACATGACTGACTTATGCTGGTAATGATCACAGTACCCAATAATCTTTTTAACCCTTACCCCCCTCCACCCTCTGGTAGGCTCGGTATCTATTGTTGTCATCTTTATGCCTATGTATGCTCAATGTTTAGCTCCCACTTACAAGTGAGAATATGTGATACTTGGTTTTTTGTTCCACCATTAATTCACTTAGGATATTGGCTTGTAGCTGCATCCTTGTTGTGGCAAAGGACAAGATTTTATTCTTTCATATGGCTGTGTAGTATTCCATGGTAGTTATGTACCATATTTTCTTTGTCCAGTCCACCATTGATGGGTACCTAGGTTGATTCCATGTCTTTGCTATTGTAAATGCTTCGATGAACATATGAGTGTATTTTTTTTTGGTAGAATAATTTATATTATTTTGGATATAAGCCCAGTCATGGGATTGCTGGGTCTAATGATGGTTCTCTTTTAAGTTTTTTGAGAAATATTCAAACTGCTTTCCATCATGTTTTAACTAATTTACATTCCCACCAATAGTGTTTAATCATTCCAGAAAAAGGCTGATATCCAGGTATATGATATAAAGGACTAATTAAAATGCTCAAATTAAGTGCATACCATTTCTAGTACACAATTCTATTTGATGCTACACCTTTTGTTTTTAGCAGTGGAAGGTCAATGTCACAACAGAAGAATTACGACATATTTCCCCCAAAAAATTTTCATGAACAGGGCCCTGAATTTTGTCAGAGTTTATCAAGCACTGCTTTTGATGGAGATATGATTATACTGCAGTCAGAGCTGTGAGTGAGGCTTCTCACCTGTCAACCAACTGGACCTCCACTACATGATGAAAGCTTTGGAGCTCAGAGAGTACAGACTTTTGTGTCATGTGTTAAAGTACCCTTAGGGGTACTTAACTGCAGATATACATCGAAGGCCTTATAAAATGAATGTGAATTAGTCTTGGTTCTCAAGTGCCAGCGAAATTTTTTTAAAAAGTGCTGGAAATGTCCAGGACAGCATGTTATATGCCATGAATCTCTGCACCAGATAAAGTTTTTGTCACATTGTCTGGAACAGCTGAAATTACATGAGCCCAAACTGAATTTAGTTGATGATATTTGAGTGTGAGTCTCTGGCTCTTGTCAGCTTTTTCACTGTCCATATGGGGGCTGTTGAATGGAGTAGTGTATCTCTTACTACTACTGCTGCCTTTCATTTCTTAATTGGGATTTCAGTTTTTCTTTAACCTTCTTAGATTCTACATTGTTTCTGTTGTACCACATGGGCGAGGACAGTAATCACTTCTCTGTTTATTGCATAATTACTCATCACCCAAAGAGAAAATATTCTCAAGAGAAAAGACAACCAATGGAGACTGAATTTGTGACAACCCAGATGTTGGAATTAGCAGATTAGTAGCTATTATCAGTATATTCAAGGAAAAAAATACTAATAGTCAATGGAAATATAAGAAACACCAACTGAAAGAGAGAAACTCAAAAAGAATAAAAATTTTACAACTAAAAACTTTAATTTCTGATTTTGCACATTAGATTCTTACACCGTACAAGTGGAGAGTGTGCATGTGTTTGTGTGTATGTGTGTGTGTGTGTGTGTGTATGTGTCCCTTCAGGAATATGAAGTTTATCACTTCTTAGCAGCTATGACCGTGGAGCAAGCAGGAAGACAGGCGAGGCTTACCTGTGAGAAATGATCTGGAAGGCTTTTTATCCCTTGGCTTCTTGCTTTCAGAACAGTGCTTCCTTCTGTGCTGTGCATCTGATGGTTTCTGTAAGTGCTCTGGCCTAAGGGCTCATTTTGCCCTCAGTTCTATTGATTTCTGCTTTTAACCACTTCTGCACATAGCTCCTCATTAGTCACAGCTCTGTTGCCTCTCAGGGGCAGTGGGGGAATGGCTGTCCCTTTGTCAAGACAACTTCTCTTTATAGTCCCATCCTAAGAAGAGTGAGTGATGTCAAAGTACTATCCTGGTGGTTTATCTCAGTCCTAACTCATATTGCTTAATCTCCAAATCTTCCCTCGAAGGCAAGACAGCAGGAAGCCCTGACTTGAGAAAGCAGGGATGAGAAAGGAGTTGGTTTGGTGTCCACTCACCAGGTAAATTTCGTGAGGAAAGCCATATTGTAGCAGACATTTACTCAGATTTGAGACCTAGAGCTGCAGATATCTACAGCAATTTTTACCGACTCTGGATTTATTTCAGAACTCACGGGGTTTGCTGATGGATTGGATGTGAAGTGTAAGAATAAGTGCAAAGTGAAAAATGACTCTAGATTTTTTTGATCTGTTCTGTGTGGATGGAGTTGATTTTTAAAAGCTGGAAAATATTATAAGAAGATTTTACTCACAATAAGTTGACTTAGGATTGGACCTTTTTGTTTCATAGTCTTCACTTTGTTTTAAAATTTCCTCTGGCTTTCTTAAGGAATAATCAACAAATAAAAATTGTGTATAGCAATGATATATAATATAATGTTTTGTTACATGCCAGAATTGAGGTTTTAATGTCAGTTTGATAAACTGAGGAAGGCTTCAGAAAATTAAGGAAGAAGTATGATTTATAAAGATTAGCCATGGAACCCAATAAGCAAAGAAGGAAGGGGGAATCTGAAAATGTTGAGGAATGATGACAAAATAGAAACAGTGATTTGTAGTTGTGATGGAACTGAAGAACTATGTTGTGACATGCCAGAAGGAATTATCTAGAATTCAAGAATAGAATACAAGAGGTGTTACTAGGGTAGAATGATTAAAAATGTGACTTCCGAGTTGTTTCTCTTATGAAAATGACTAAGTTATTTGTATCCAAATATGTTCATTTTTTTAAATTGCTGCACAACACATTATACAGAATTAATAGCTTTAACTACATGTATTAACTGTGTTGCTTTAGTCAGGAGTCCAGGCATGGCCTACCTGTGTCCTCTAACCAAAATCTCAGCAGACTGCACTAGGCACAGGCAGGATATTGGTCTCACCTGGAATTTTCAACACAGGAATATTACAGTTCCAAGTTTATTCAGGTTATTGGCAGAATTCAACTCCTCATGGTTTAATAAGTAAGTCTTGGGTTCTTATGGCTGAACCTACAGTTCTCTGTCACATGGCCCACTCCTTAGGCAGCTCACAACATTGCTGTTGGCTTCTTTAAAGCCAGCAAGATGATTTATTGCAATCTGCTAAAATGGAGTTCTGTACAATAAAATAAATTTATACAAGTGACATGCCATCAACTTAGCCATATACTATCCCTTAGAAGCAAGTCTCAGTTTCCACTAACCCTTAAAAAGAAAAACGATGCATTGTGGATCATCTTAAGTATTGCTTGATATACAGTGTGTTTGGATTTATTTATTTGTAATTAATTAATGATAGATAAATTGATGAGATGATATCTTCAAACATGAAAGTCAATGATGTTTCCTTTGGATTCAATGAATAGTATATTTTCTTTTTGTTGTTTTTGAAATTTTATATTCCACTTTCACTAACCCTGCTTTGTAATTTTGAACTAATTTCTTATCTACAGATAAGATTCTCAATCTGTCAAATGAATATGATAAATCTAAAATTAACTGCTTTTTTATTGAGAATTGTTGATGTAATAGCTACAAACCAATTTGAAATTTTTATCCAGGACATTTTCAGTAGATAAGCAATGTGAATGTGTAAAAATTTAAGAGTAAAAAATGGCCATGGCCTAAACTTTTGTTAGTCATTCTACTTACGGAAACAATCTGCAAAAAAAATTTCCACTTAATTTGACTTATCACAGATGTTCTTTCTAGTTTTCCAAAAAAATTCAGCAACATGACCCTAAATACAATGAAAATATATTTAAAATTAATTTCTGGTATTTTGAGTTGCTTCTCAATAAAAAATATTAAAAATACTTGAAAATCTCAAGTATAATTTATGTTAAAATATTTCTAAGTTTTCATATCGTGTTACTAGATATTTCCTTTTAGTTTCTTTAGAAAGAAATAAATTTTTCTCACGGAAGAGGTTTTATTTTTATTTATTTTATTATTATTATTATTATTTTTTTAATTTTTATTGCATTATAGGTTTTGGAGTACATATGCAGAACGTGCAAGGTAGTTGCATAGGTACACACATGGCAGTGTGTTTTGCTGCCTTGCTCACCTTCACCCACACTTGGTATTTATCCCCAGGCTATCCCTCCCCAGCCCCACCCACTGTCCCTCCCCCATCCCCCCCAATAGACCCCAGTGTGTAGTAGACCCCCTCCCTGTGTCCATGTGTTCTCATTTTTCTCACCCGCCTATGAGTGAGAATATGTGGTATTTCTTTTTCTGTTCTTGTGTCAGTTTGCTGAGAATGATGTTCTCCAGATTCATCCATGTCCTTACAAAGGACACAAACTCATCATTTTTGATTGCTGCATAATATTCCATGGTGTATATGTGCCACATTTTCCCAGTCCAGTCTATCATCGATGGGCATTTGGGTTGGTTCCAGGACTTTGCTATTGTAAACAGTGCTGCAATGAACATTCTTGTGCATGTGTCCTTATAGTAGAACGATTTATAGTCCTTTGGATAGATACCCAGTAATGGGATTGCTGGGTCAAATGGAATTTCTATTTCTAGGTCCTTGAGGAATTGCCACACTGTCTTCCACAATGGTTGAACTAATTTACACTCCCACCAACAGTGTAAGAGTGTTCCTCTTTCTCCACATCCTCTCCAGCATCTGCTGTCTCCAGATTTTTTAATGATCGCCATTCTAACTGGCGTGAGATGGTATCTCAATGTGGTTTTGATTTGCATCTCTCTAATGACCAGTGATGATGAGCATTTTTTCATGTGTTTGTTGGCCTCATGTATGTCTTCTTTTGTAAAGTGTCTGTTCATATCCTTTGCCCATTTTTGAATGGGCTTGTTTGTTTTTTTCCTGTAAATCTGTTTGAGTTCTTTGTAAATTCTGAATATCAGCCCTTTGTCAGATGTGTAAACTGCAAAGATTTTTTCCCATTCTGATGGTTGCCGATTCACTCTAGTGACTGTTTCTTTTGCCGTGCAGAAGCTGTGGAGTTTGATTAGGTCCCATTTGTCTATTTTGGCTTTTGTTGCCAATGCTTTTGGTGTTTTGGTCATGAAGTCCTTGCCTACTCCTATGTCCTGAATGGTTTTGCCCAGATTTTCTTCTAGGGTTTTTATGGTGTCAGGTCTTATGTTTAAGTCTTTAATCCATCTGGAGTTAATTTTAGTGTAAGGTGTCAGGAGGGTCCAGTTTCTGCTTTCTGCACATGGCTAGCCAGTTTTCCCAACACCATTTATTAAACAGGGAATCCTTTCCCCATTGCTTGTTTTTGTCTGGTTTATCAAAGATTATATGGTTGTAGATATGTTGTGTTGCCTCCGATGCCTCTGTTCTGTTCCATTGGTCTATATCTCTGTTTTGGTACCAGTACCATGCTGTTTTGATTACTGTAGCCTTGTAGTATAATTTGAAGTCTGGTAGTATGATGCCTCCCTCTGTGTTCTTTTTGCTTAGAATTGACTTGGCTATGCGGGCTCTCTTTTGTTTCCATATGAAGTTCATGGTGGTTTTTTCCAGTTCTGTGAAGAAATTCAATGGTAGTTTGAGGGGGATAGCATTGATTGTGTAAGTTACTTTGGGCAGTATAGCGATTTTCACGATATTGAATCTTCCTAACCACTAACATGGAATGTTTCTCCATCTGTTTGTGTCCTCTCTTATTTCGTTGAGCAGTGGTTTGTAGACACACAAAGAGGATCTGGTACCATTCCTTCTGAAACTATTCCAAATAATTCAAAAAGAGGGAACCCTTCCCAAATCATTTTATGAGACCAACATCATCCTGATAACAAAACCCGGCATAGACTAAATAAGAAAAGAAAACTTCAGGCCAATATCCATGATTAACATTGATGCAAAAATCTTCAATAAAATACTGGCAAACCGATTGCAACAGCACATTAAAAAACTTATCCATCATGATCAAGTAGGATTCATCCCGGGGATGCAAGGCTGGTTCAACATACGCAAGTCTATAAATGTAATGCACCACATAAACAGAAGCAAAAACAAAAACCACATGATTATCTCAATTGATGCAGAGAAGGCATTTGACAAAATTCAACAGCCCTTTATGCTAAAAACCCTCAATAAACTTGGTATTTATGGAACATATCTCAAAGTAATAAAAGCTATTTACGACAAACCAACAGCCAATATCATACTTAATGGGCAAAAACTGGAAGCATTCCCTTTGAAATCCGGCACTAGACAAGGATGCCCTCTCTCACCACTCCTATTCAACATAGTACTGGAAGTTCTAGCCAGAGCCATCAGGCAAGAAAAAGAAATAAAGGGTATTCAAATAGGAAAGGTGGAAGCCAAATTGTCTCTATTTGCAGACGACATGATAATATACCTAGAAGACCCCATCACCTCAGCCCAAAAACTCCTGAAACTGATAAGCAACATCAGCAAAGTCTCAGGATATAAAATCAATGTGCAAAAATCACAAGCATTCTTATACACCAATAACAGACTTAAAGAGAACCAAATCAAGAATGAACTGCCATTCACAATTGCTACAAAGAAAATAAAATACCTAGGAATACAACTCACAAGGAACGTAAGGGACCTCTTTATGGAAGAGGTTTTTAAAGATTTTCATATAAGTAAATAGATGTTTTACAAGAGTATTAAAATATAATCCAAGGACATATTTTACTTCTGACAGCTATCTAATACATATAGTTAATAAAACATTTAGCATTTAGGCTGTATATTCAAATGATATAGGCAAACAAATAACATTCAAGCTTTACTGATGACTGCTGTATCATAATGAGTAACATTATTTTTTATAATAACTTTAATAAAGATTTAGTTTTCTTACTACCAGTCATTATTCTACATGTATTACATATAATTCAATTAATATTTACAACAGCATTTTGCATTAAGGTCTGTTATTCTCATTTTTATAGACACAGAAACTGAGATTCTGGAAAGTTATGAAGCATGCAAAAACTCATACAGTCAAATAGCTGGCTCAGGCAAAATTTGAATATAGGTAGTCTGAGTCTAAGAGCTGTGTTCCTAACAATGTGCAACACAGCAGCACTAGCTTTATTCGACAACTACTAGTTAGTATCATTTAGCATCATGAGTTAGTACTGAGTGTTGCCAAAAGCTAGTATTAGACAACCAATTAGTGGTGGTCACATTTTTACTTAATATTTCATTAAACATAGATGTATGCGCGGGCGCGCACACACACACACACACACACACACACACACACCACATTTTTATTGTATTGATACTATGTATATGAAATCAAGAAAGGTCAAAATTCAAAACTCTCTTTTATTAAGTGTTTCTGTACATAATTTATTATTTTGCATGAAAAAGATACCCAAATCCCTTACAACGTTCAAGACCTGAGTAACTCTAATCTTAATTGTGGAAGCTGTTCTTCTGAAGAAGTGATTTCAGTATGTGCTCTAAGATTCTTATCTAAAATTAACTGCCTAAGCATAATCAAATATTTACAAAAGACCATATAAGGTGTAAAAATTTTGGTAAATTTTTATTACCTTTCAAACTTACTAAAATATATTACCTTAAAGTTAAGTAGTTATTAATAAGAATGCATCTGAAAATTTACTGAGAAATGCATCTATAAAAAACTATAGAATATTTGGAGCTATAAAGCTAAAATGAAAAGCACTTGAATACAGTGGCACATACAAAAACTTAAGAAAGGAATGAAAAGAACGTACATCTGTGGATATAAATGTATGTGAACAGTAAATAACATATATGCAGACATTCAAATATACATTTTAAGCCAACATTTCCATATCTTCTATGTACTAGAAATTTTTTTCTCCAAGAAGAATTCAGAATTTAAGACAACCCCAAACTTCTCACAAACTAAAAAATGTCATACTTTCCTCATATGTATTCAACAACTGTCCAGAGTTCAGTAGGTTCATATGACCCAAGAAAGAAGTGAGGCTAATAAAATGGGAAACTCATTGTGTTTTAAAAGGTGATGACCATGGAAGTTGAAGTGCGGTGTTTCAAACTGACAGGGTAGTGTAAATTTATGCTAATAGATCTGGATATAGACCTGTCACAGATAAAAATGTGGACTAGAGAGAGTACCTAGCAGTAGTCTTAAAGATATTGTGTGATGTGAAAAGGAATTCCTGTTCAATTAAAGTGAGGGATGCCTACTTTTGTCCTTCAATCTTAAAACGAAAGGAAATTATTTGATGTTTAAATAAATTCTTCCATAGTTTAACTAACTTCCTTATACTATTATTTGATGCCAATTATATGAGTCTAAGAGGATTTTATGTTATGTGTATTTCAGGTAGATCTATCAACATATATATTTTCTGAAGTGAAAACAAATTTATTTTTAAAATTGAATACAGAATGTTTTAAAATTCTCTATAGCCAACAGTAAGCATACAGAAAAAAATAAAATGTTCTGTCCCTGCCCGCCCCCCCTTTCTTTTTTCTGAGATGAAGTTTCACTCTTGTTGCCCAAGCTAGAGTGCAATGGCAGGACCGTGGCTCACTGCAACCTCTGCTTTCCAGGTTCAAGTGATTCTCCTGCCTCAGCCTCCCAAGTAGCTGGGATTACAGGCACCTGCTCCCAAGCCCTGCTAATTTTTGTATTTTCAGTAGAGACAGGGTTTCACCATGTTAGTCAGGCTAATCTTGAACTCCTGACCTCAGGTGATCCACCTGCTTTGCCCTCCCAAAGTGCTGGGATTACAGGCATGAGCAACAGCGTCTGGCCTTTGCCCATTTTAAAATAGTTACTTGTTTTTTGCTATTTAGCTTTTTGGGGTATTTTTATATTTGTATATAAACTCTTTTTCATATATACAGTTTGCAGATATTTCCTATCTGTAGATTGTCTTCTCATCATGTTGATTCTTTCTTTTGTTCTGCAGAGCTTTTCAGTTTGATGTAACCTCATTTGTTTTGTTTTGTTTTGTTTTGTTTTGTTTTGTTTTGTCTTTATTGCTAGTGGATGCTTTCGAGATCTTATCCAAATAATTCTACCCAGACCAATATCATGAAGTGTTTTTCCTGTTTTCCGCAGCAGTTTCACCGTTTCAGGTCTTACACTTAAGTCTTTAATCAGTTTTGAGTTGATTTTTTATTTGATGAGAGATAAGGGCCTAATTTCACTCTTCTAAATGTGAATATCCAGTATTGTCTACACCATTTATTGAAGTTTGTCCTCTCCTTAATGTATGTTCTTGGTGCCATTGTTGAAAATTAGTTAGCTATAAATGCATAGATTTATATCCAGGCTCTCTATTCTATTTCATTGTTTTTGTATCAGTTTTTATTTTATTGCCATACTACCTGGTTACAGTGTCTTTGTAGTATATTTTTAAGTCAGATACTGAGACGCTTCCAACTGTGTTCTTTTTGGCCCAAGATTGAATTGGCTATCTGGGGTCTTTGGTTATATTACATATGGATTTTAGAGCTCTTTTTTTCTATTTATATGAAGAACATTATTGATATTTTAATAGGAATTGCATTGAATCTGATTACTTTGTTTAGTATGGACAGACATTTCTCAGAATAAGATATGTAAATGGCCAAGAGGTATATGAAAATATGTTCAACTGATTAATCATCTGGGAAATGAAAATCAAAAACACAGTGGGATATCACCTCACCCCAGTCAGAGTGGATATCATCAAAAAGACAACAAATAACATGTGTTGGTGAGAATGCAGAGAAAAGGGAACTGTTTTTCACTGTTGGTGGGAATATAAATTTGCACATTCATTTTGAAAAACATTATGGCAGGTACCTCAGTAAATTAAAAGTAGAACTACCATGTGATCCTGTAATCCCACAAGATCATATAGTAGCTCTACTATGTATGGTGACTTGGGTGAAACTTCTGGACAAATCAATTAAACTTTGTTTATATGTAAACATTCACTACTTTTAAACATTAAATGATAAAGTATGTGCTTCATTTTGGGGGTATACATTACTATTACTTCTGAAGCTTTTATTTTGTTGTGTTTATTCTTTTCATACATTTCTAATAGTTGAGCTTATATTTCCTTCAGCCATGAATAATGTCATATTGACATATGGCAATATGCCAAAACACAATCTAATTACACAATTTAGAAACCTAAAAATTGTTATTTTTATGACAATGTTATTTATACTTAGCATAGTTTTATGTCTCATATGTATCCTAAGAAAACAAAATCAGTATGTCAAAGAGATATCTTCGCTTTTCTGTTTATTGTCGGTCTATTCACAGTAGTCAAGATATGGAACCAACCTAAGTGTACATCAATGAATGAATGAATAAGGAAAATGTGGCACACATATATACAACTGAATACTATTCACTCAGAAAAAGGAGGAAATTCTGACATTTACGACAACATGGATGAATCTAGAGGCCATTATGTTATGTGAAATAATCTACACCCAAAAAGACAAATACTGCATAATCACACTCATATGTGGTATCTAAAAGAATTTGATGAAATGGAAGTAGACAGTATAATTATGGTGGTTATCAGAAGCTGGAGTGGTTTGCAGGGAGGACATGGAATATTTTGGTTAAAGAATACTTAATTAGATAAGAGGAATAAATTTATATGTCTTAAGAAACTATACCATCACTTTTTTTTTTTTCTTTTCTGAGGCAGAATCTTGTTCTGCTGCCCAGGCTGGAGTTCAATAGGAAGATGACAGCTTACTACCTGGGCTCACGCTATCTTCCTGCCTCAGCTTCTCAAGCAGCAGAGACCACAGGTACACACCACCACATAAAGCTACTTTCAAAAGTTTTTGTAGAAAAGGAGTCTCACAGGGTTTCCCAGACTAGCCTCAAACTCTTGGCTCAAGTGATCCTCTTGCTCAGCTCCACAAAGTGCTGGGATTACAGTCATGAACCACCACACCCAGCTCACATATGTTTTAATGTTGTTATCAATTGCATGCTCTGTGAGAACATAGACCTAAGCTTGTATAATGCTTTGAACAAGAAAATAATGAGTCATTGCTTGGAGATTCACACTGATGGGATTTTTAACTGAACAAATTAACAAAAATTTCAACATAAAAACTAACTTAAAAGAATGTCAGGGGCTAGGCATGGTGGGTCATGATTGTTATTCCAGGACTTTGGGAGGCCGAGGTAAGAAGGTCACCTGAGGCCAGGTTTTGAGACCAGCCTTTAAGACCAGAGATAGCAAGACCCTGTCTCTACAAAAAAAAAAAAAAAAAAAAAGAGAGAGAGAGAGAGAGAAAGAAAAAAGAATTAGCTGGGTGTAGTGGTACACACCCGTAGTCTCCAGCTACTTGGGAGGCTGAGGTGGAAGAATCGTTTGAACCTGAGTCATAGAGATATAGAGATTACAGTGAGATGTGATCTTGCCTCTACACTCCAGCCTGGGTGACAGAGCAAGACCCTGTCTCAAAAATAAAAAAAAAAAATCCAGGACGTAATTTCTGCCTGATTTTATTTTCTGGATCACCAACTGGACAAATCTCCACAGGACATCATTAAAATATATGCTTCCTTAGAGTAAAAAGATGTTCAGTAATTCTTACAGTTTAAATAAAGCAAATATAACCTAATTTAAAGTTCTGTCATACTAGCAATTCAGTTTCAATTTTATTTTCTTAACAGAAGATTTTGACTTTTCTAATCACAATAACATAAATGCTGAATTATATACTCAATGTATTTGAACAAGTGCATGTATCATTCATGTATCATTCATCCCTGTTTAAACTTACATTGATCCTAATGTCTTATGATACATTAACATCATATTTATTGGTTCAATTAACATCCCAGTACAGTATTTATTAAAAAAAAAACACACATATATTCTACCGCACTATGGAAATAAACTCTAAATGGACCCCTCTGGGCCTTCAGGAATCAAAGATTAGGAAAGATATAAATAAGCTCTAGGTTATTTATATCTTATTTATGTCGAGATAAAACAAAACAGTTGTTAATTTATTCAACAAATATTTATTCAGATCTTCACTTACAATTTAAAGAACTGTACCCCTAAATCACAAAAGAAAGTAAGATAAAATCTGTCTTTATGGCAACAAATTATTCAAGGTAAGGGATATTTCTAATGATTTATATAACAATATGTAACAGTTTAATGGGTATTATGGATCTATGGGTGTGTGTTTATGTATGGGGCTGTATGTGTGTGAATTGATGTGGGGATATGTGGAGGTATGGAGCAGGGTGTGTCAGTGTATATGCACATGTGTTTGGGTGGCTGGATGTCAAGATGTGGACATGTGTGTGGATGTTTAGGGGTTGTGGAAATAAGGGACAGTGTGCATGTGTGCATATATGTGTACACTTGTATACATAAATGTGTGTGCACTTGTATACATAAATGCATGTATAGAGTTGGTTTGTGTCAGTGGTTCTCAACCAGAAGAAATTGTGCCTTTCAGGAAATGTTTGGCAATATCTACATTCATTTTTGGTTGCCGCAATAAGAAATGAGATGTGCTCCTGATTTCTGGTAGGTAGAGACTGAGGAGTCACTAGATACTGCTTAAAATCCTGCAATGCACACTGCCTGCAACCCCACACAACAAATTATCCTGCACAGGGCAGAATACCAATAGTGCTGAGCCTGAGAAACACTGTTGAGTGTGTGTGTCAGGGGAGGGTTACGAGAACGTTGTAAAACTTGGACAGTGTTAGTAATCAATAACCTTTTCTGTGATTTGATGCTTCATGTCATAAACAAAACCCGAGGCTATCTTAGGTTCTTTTGCATCATTGTTATCTAAGACCCCCGGGAAGATTTTTGCTATTCTTGCCTGACAAGCCATCTATAAAGAAACATTTAACACCTCTTTAATGTGAGTAGGAGACTTATAAATGTTTTTCAAAACCGTAAAAAAACTATTATCACAAATATTCTTTTCAGAGACCCTCAGAAAACAAACTTTTTTGAAAACTTAGAGAAACTCATTGAATTTTGTTACCCAATATTAAGTCATGCCTGATTAAATAAGAATTCTGGCATGTCTATGATTGAGTCTCTATGGAGACAGTTGATTCATTATTCTGGCTTTATTACCACACAGATAATTTATTAAGTTGGAATCTGTGTATATTGTTGGATGTAACATATTAAATATATTGAAATGTAAAATTATCTTTACTTTTACCTTTTTTTCTTTATAGTCTATGAAAAAAATTCTAGTATTAAAAACACTATTCACTCATTATGTTTTTTATTTCTAGGAAAGTTCTCTTTGTCAGCCATATCATAAGCTATATACTAACTAGGTAGATTATTATTGGGTAGATTATTTAATTCCATACCTTTATTATTTCTATTTTCTTAGTTTCTGGATTTTTCAGGATCATCTTGATAGAAAAGGCTGAAAATGATTCCAATTTATTACTGCATTTGTATTGGGGCAGTTTTTTTTATTGAAATGACACTAAATCCACTGGGAGGTAGAAACTCTGGGTTTGATAAAGATGCAGCCCACACATCTCTGATCAAATCTTTGACTTTATTAATATAACTGTGGAAATAAACTGTGAATTAAGAAAAAGTTATCATTTTCAACTGCCAGATGTCCTCCTAAAACTCTGTCAAAATATGTTCCATTCATTATGTTTAACAAACATACTTTCTCTGGCATAACTTTGTAAAATGCCAACTTTATAGAGATTGTGTATCTGTTAAAGGCATGTCTGTTTATTTACACAAGGACATGCATGCTGCAGTCTCAAATATAAGGTTGTATCAGGCAGCTTGTATACAGTTTATTTTTAAAGGACATATTTATAGTAGCTACATGCTTTCAGTTTCTTCCTGAAATGCACAATGTCACAGATGATATTTAGCTATTATTACCTTATATAAATAAAATACTCTTTTCTCCCTCGGTTTTGGCAGAATACTAACCATACACCTTTTGACAGTCCAGAGGAAAGAGACGTCATTTTATTTTATTTGCACTTTGTCTCTCATCTATAATGGATCCAAGTGAAAATATAACCATTAGGGTAGTCCATCCATGTTTTAAGAAAGTTAATGTTATCTAAAACAAGCCAACTGGTATAAATAATTTTTGATGGATTGAGTTTCTGTGGTTGTCTCTTGGTCTGCCAAAATTTCTACTGTTTTCCTGTCCTCTTTAAAAACATTTTACAAATGCCTTAAAAGGATATCAGAGAAGGGACATATGAATCAGACTTATCTTTTGCCTGTGGGCTCGTCTTTAATACATTGCTATCTGTCTATGTTTTTCCATTTTGACAAGCAAGGAAACCCAAACATGACCAAAGTCATTTATTTCTTGAGGCTACAATCAGTGCATTGCTGCTTCCTTGATGAGTGAATATATTCACTGAAAGAAGACAAATTGGCATCTTAATTCAGGTTAGATAAGATTAGACAAAACAGCTATCAGCTGTCAGTCACATTTCACTGAAAATAAAATTATTCTGGTTTCTTTTACAAAAATATGTGAATTTAGGCTTCTTACATGATCATGACATTATTCTGGGTCATGCAAATTGATGTTGAAGAATTTCAAGGGACATGAGAAAACTGGATTTCAGGTAGCAATTAACAGACTAAAAACAGGATGAAAGAATTTGAGGGTTCTTTTCTTATTAAGAAATGCTTTTTAGTTAGTACAAGAGACTGTTACTGGATGATAAAGAAGTCTGTAGTCCATGATCTACATGAAGACATTTGGTTGACATTTTATTTCTATTTTTAAAAAATTTATTATTTTTTTTTCCAGAACAGAGTCTCCCTCTGTTGTTCAGGCTGGAGTGCAGTGCCACAGTCTCAGCTCACTGCAACAATCATCTCCTAGACTCAAGTGATCTTCCCCTCTCAGCCTCCTAGGTAGCTAGGACTATAGGTGTGCACCACTACATCTGGCTGACATGTTTTTTAAGTTTTCCTGCTTCATATTTCCCAAGTGTTTGAACAAGAATTTGCTGTGAAAGGATAAATATAACTCCAATGTTCTCAAATAGGCCAAATATAAAGTCACACTGTACTAGTCATATAGAGAACTATACATGTTACCAAGAAACTCTTTAAGAGATTTAATATTAAAATGAGACTACAAATATGTAAAGAAAATATTTCCTTTCCTATTAATAATGTATCTAAATTAATATTTGAAGAAAACAATATTAAAAGTAGCATAATTGCATTTAGGATGTTTTACATATTTAATGAGAATCACATAAAGAAACATGAGGGTACAAAATGATAGGGTCATTTTCATATAATTTTGGAAAGCAGAATACATTTGAAGTGGTCAAAATTTCTTATCTATGATGCATAGTTACTAACAGGTAGTTACTTCAGTGAAAATATGAATTATGTAAAGCCATTAATTATTGAAATAATTGTTTATTTTTGAGATGGAGTCTTGCTCTTGTTGCCCATGCTGAATTGCATCTTGGCTCACTGCAATCTCAGCCTCCCAGGTTCAAGCAATTCTCCTGCCTCAGCCTCCTGAGTAGTTGGGATTACAGGCATCTGCCACCGTGTCCTGCTAATTTTTGTATTTTTAGTTGGGGATGGGGTTTCTCCATGTTGGTTAGGCTGGTCTTGAACTCTGGACCTCAGGTGATCTGCCTACTATGGCCTCCCAAAGTGCTGGGATTACAGTCATGAGCCACCATGCATAAAAATTGGTTAAATACCTCAATTTGTTGTGAATAATAATGGTTTAACTCTTCAGTTGTTTTTAATCTAGAAATGTTATTAGGATGTATATTGCAGATAGAGTAGAAGAATCACCAAACAAATTCAGACTCAAACATTTATGCACTTTATGTGGAGTAACCTTAGGCCTGTTACTTTGTCTAAGTTTTCATTTATACAGGGAAAAATAGGGACTTCACATGATTATTATGGCACCACATTTTTTGTTAAATCCTTAGTAAAGACTGAAATTTGTTATAATTCTAACAGGCATTTATTATATTCCATAGAGCAGAAAATATGCAACATACTGGGAGACATAGAGATAAATTTAAAACAGTTTGTTTTACATAAGCTTACATTTCAGATACATAGATGCATAGTTATAAGTTCAGTGTTAAAACTAAATAGCAATTGAGTGAATTATCACCCACCAAGATACAACTGAATTTAAAAATACTTTAAAGTATGATTATGACCTTAAAATATTTATTTTCTGTTCATTTTATTCAAAGCAGATGGCGTCTTCCAGTATTTCTTCCAGTGAGGGTCTGATATCAGTAAATTCTTTGTGCTGTTTTTGAAAATGATTTTTAATTTCATATTTATTCTTAAAGCTTTTGTTCATCTAAAATGACATGGTCCCTGTCCTGCCTCCAGCCCTAGCTCCCCATTACCCCACTGCTTTCAGCATTTAAAATGTTCTACTTCTTTATATCCTCCACTTTTCTGAATAGGAGTCTACCCAGAACCAGCTGGGTTGGGAGATCCCCACCCAGGCGGGCTAAAGGTGTTGAGAGAGGCAGACACTCAGGTAGCACCACATAGTGGATCTATCCTGGTGACCAGCGGTCTGAGAGCCTGTGGGGCTGACAGCTCTCCAGGACTGAAGGCCCCAAGCAGAAGTTCATCCGGGTATTTATTTGGTCTTTGACAGGTGATTCTTATTAATACACAGATGTTCTACATATACACATAACTCAGGAATATACCAGGTAGACAGCTGTTACCTGCCTACCACTAATTAAAAACTAAAAGTATCTTTCACAAGAGAATCATGGGGGCAGGGTAAACTTAATGTTTCTCAACATCTTCACCTTCTTTGTTTCACAAAGCTAGGTAAGCAAGTGAGCTATTTCTCAGAGGCTTCTGGATCCTTACCTCCAAACTTCCAAAGAGAAACTAAACAGATTAATAACATGATCATAACAGCAATTATAGATCCTCCAAGTGCTTTCATCCAAATTTTAGGGCTGCCAGTCTATCAGCAGCTTCCTCAAGCACCTTGGAACCTGACTACCTGCTCTTACATTTCTTCCTTAAGGAGTTGGAACCCAGAAATCTATTGGAAAAGAGGACAGAGGTCATTCTTCTGTAACTACTTCCTGCCGAAAAAGGGCATCAGGGGCCCTCTGGGGTCCTCCTTCTTGCTTGCTGTCTAAAGGCTTTTCAAGGTGCTATTTTATTCTCTCCCAATTATGTTCAGTCTCATTATACTTTTTAGATTTACTAAAGTTTATATCTCTCCTGCCACCAAAAAATACGGGGTTTAACGCAGCTCTGAATCTAAAGAGCTTTTATTTCTTGTAAGCTTCTAATGAATAAGAACTAGGGCCAGATTCTCTGTATTTTCCTTCTGAGACTTTTATTGATTTTAGGACTGCAGATATTTTTCAAAGTTACTTTTATTCGGTTCTTAACATTGGCCATACTGCTTTTGGTCATGGTCCTACTAATCCCCCATCTCTCGAGACAATAGAGTTGTTGATCTCAGTATTTATAAATTCTAATTAACTGTTCTAAGTAGTTCTTTATCTGCCATCTGAATTCCATGTTACTACAAGAGGACTGACTGTTGCAGTCATTTCTAAGAATCCCCTTAGGAGACCAATAATTAATAATTCCTTAGGAATTGTTGCACAGCACCTCAGCCCCTATCACAACACAGTCTGTCCAGATAAATGTTATTCACTTAGGGGACCATTCTTTATTTGTACTCAGGTTTGATGGCCAAAACATTGTTGCTTTACTTCCTAAATTATTACAGAAAATGCTAAGGCCACAGATTATTAAAGGAAGAAAAGAATATATGCCCAGTGTGTGAAACTTTCTTTTCTATCTCAACTCCAGAAATACTCACTTTAATTGTGATAACCATCATCACGATTACCATAACAGGGTGTCCTGCGTTCTTCTGGTTTTCTTCCACTGTTTGTGAAAGCTTCTTACTTTTACCACAAGTCGGTGGTGATGCGTGGCGTGGCGTGTTCCACTTATGGGAACAGTACTCCCCCTCTATGGTAGTCACACCATCTCTGTGACTGGGGAATCCCCTACAAGTCTCTTCTTCGATATCTGGCTCATAGTATGGCTTTAAATGTCTGTATGGTATCCACATGGACTGTTGATTTTTGACCTGCAGAAATACAGGCAAGTCCTCTCCCCCAGTTTATTACATTGCCTTTTTCCAATTCTTTGTGAGTGGATCTCGGCAGCAGATTAATTGCCTTACAGTTTCTTCTTGGATTGTTTATTCAGGCATTGTTCAGTAACTAATTTTCCAAAGACTCCAGTTTTTGTTTTGTTAGTGGCTCTTGCTCTCTCCATATAGGTTTGTTTGTCATCCATTTCAAAGCAGTAGGCTCTGGAGGCTTAACAATGGCTGCCATCAAAATATATATCCTAAGTCCTGGGGAGAGCTTTGTCCTTTAATTTCTAAAGATTTCTCTGGGCTCTACAAATTTTCTTCCAATCCCATCCCAGGCACATAACCCTTGTCTTGTGTCATTCTATGGCCTGTGGGGGGTGGCTACATGGTTGTTCAGGTATTAAAACCTGAGATCCCCATTGCTGCAACAAGACTCTTCTCACAGGTTAATGGGGATTTATTTGCCTCACAGTAGAATGAATGTACCAAGCTGTCCCTCAGGCCCCTCACAGGTTAGAATGTGACTACTTTGATACACTTCAGAGGTCTGCCCTACTCCAAAGCACAATAAACTGAGCATTTTACACAGGCCAAGAAAGTGGCCAATGTTGAAACAAAACAATAGAAACATCTGCTCTAGTATCTACCAATCCTTTACATTTCTTTTCTTTAATCATAATCTCACACATAGGATGTTTACCAGTAATGTGATTTACCTAATACACTGCTGTGTCTTGTCTCTTTGCACCTCCAAGTCCTCTTGTTCTTTTAGTTCCAGTTTTTTTCTGTTTTATTTTTTTTTCATATGGTATAACAAAAAGGTGTGCTATGTGCTCCACAGGCTCAGCACTCCAGGGAATGGAAGAAGGCACTACAATTTGAATTTCCCCTTTAAAGTCCACGTCAGTAACTCCTGTATGAATTGTGACTCCTTGGGCAGTAAAACTGGATCTTCCTAGAAGTCAACCCACAGTTCCAGGGGATAAAGGGCCACAAACTCCTGTAGATATTTCTGCAGTGGCTCTCCTGGTAAAATGCATACTCTTTGAGAGCAACACAAATCAGCAGCTGTGGCTGGGAGCAAGAAATTGCATGGGGATGAGGGAATAATTCCTACTGGATAGGCCCCAGTGTGGATTAGGGCCTGAGGAAGGCCCCTCAACCCATTTCCCAAAATTGAATAGGTTGGAATAAGCCAGTAAGAAATAGCTACATTATTTAATAATCCTAGCACAAATGCAGTCTCAGGCCTACATTGACTGATGGCCTATTTAAACTCCTTCAACAGTTTGAAGGGAAAGGGTTCAAAAGCAACCCGTATTTGCCCTTGCTGATCTTGAGGGTGTACAACAACTAGGAATTGCCATGCCTCCAAATCTCTCACTTTTCTCACTTGTTGAATTCTGGTCTGGATGAAACCAGTTACTGTAATTCTAGGAATACAAACACCTGAAGTGGTTACCATAGTTCTAGGAATATAAAAACCAACAGAAGCAGAGGTGGAAATATCGGGAGGACCTGGTCATCCCTCAACAAGATACTTAGGGTGGGGTTGATTGGCACACCCTCTCCTCATGTGACTTTTTATCTTTTTGCTAAAGAAAGTATAGTTTCTTCACATACTTCATCACACTCCTCCTCCTCTCCTGAATCTTCTCCTGAGTTGTCTTCCTCCTTGTTGGTCTGAAACAGCTCCAGGACAAAACATACCAAAGCCCAAACAGGCCACACCAAATAAGCCCTGTGTTTGCTTTATCTTTGTCCCATGTTACCCCAGTATGACCAAGCTTCCTCTGGAAGATTTTTTCAAATGTTCTGCGCCTAACTGTCCGGTTCTCCCTAACTCACCTGGGAGTCTCCCTTAGGTCCTCTGGGCTCCCCTGAGGGATTTTTTCAAACATTCTCAGGATACCTTCTGAGCTATCCAATTTGCCCCAGGCATTCTTTCTAAAGGTACTCAGCCTACCTTCAACTTAGCCTCTCTCTTCTTTGTTGCTCAGGCAACACTTCATCCTGGGTTCCAGTCCCCACATTTTGGAGCCACTTACTGATATACCAGCTTTATTGGGAGACCCCCACCCAGGCAGGCTGAAGATAGAGAGGCAGACACCCAGATAGCCAACAGTGGATCTATCCTTGGGAACCAACAGCCTGAGAGCCTGTGGGGCTGACAGCTCTCCAGGACTGAAGGCCCCAAGCAGAGATTCATGCACGTATTTATTTGCTCTTTGACCGGTAATTCTTATTACACAGGTGTGTATGTGTTCTACATACACACATAAGTCAGAAATATACCAGGTAGGCTGCTGTTACCTGTATACTACTAATTACAAACTAAAAATATCTTTCACAAGAGAACCATGGGGGCAGGGTAAACAATGTGTCTCAACAGGAGTCAGCAGTGTAAGTATTTATAGCATTGTACTTTTGCATGCCATTAGCCTGTCTTTGGCTAGTTTCTTTTTTTTTTTTTTTTTTTTTCTAAATATCATTTAAGTTTATTATATTGTAGATGGTATAATGGAACAATGGACACCCCTAAATGACAACAAAAACACGAGAATACAATGCCTTGCCCTGCAGCTCTACTGCAATTTCTCTAATGAATGGCCATGCATTTGCTTCTGGAGAGGACACCTCTGTGTAGGGAGAAAGCAGCTGTGGAGTTCAGCGGAAAGATGCCCTAGAGAATAGCAGTTATTTTTCTCCACTCAGCATCAATCTCCTCTTTCTCTGCTATCTGTCCTTCTGTTTCTTTCCCAAACTCTTTTTTTTTTCCACTTTAAATAATAGTTTTTATTTAGTGATTTTTTTGACGTGTTTCAGGCAAAAATATTAATTAACGCATTAATAGTTATTTAGTGCTTGACACAAATCCTATTGTTCCCATTTGAAAATGAAGGAAGTGAGAATCCAGAAAAAAAAAAAATGGATTTCTCAAGGTTGGGCAGAAAGTAGACTACCCAGGATTTTAAGCCAAATTGGAGTGAGCTAATGCCTGATATTTTCTATTCTCATGTATCACCAATACAAGGCAAAAAGTTGCAACTGGTAGAACAATACACTTGAAAGGTACTTTGAAATAGAAGACATCCGTTTCACAGTCCATTGTAAAGAGCTCTCTGTGCCATGCAGTAAACAGCAAAGCCAGTTGCTACACACATCCTCTCTGCCTTTCTGTTCCCAAACAGATCATGGGCAGTCCCCATGGCAAGGGAGTCTTTTTCATCAGAGAAACTATAGCTCATCGAAAGTACATGTTGCAGGATATAAACATCATAGGTAACTGAAATAACAATGGAGATGTTGGCAGATTCAGATACTGAACTCCAGTGTGCTGGGGTCACAAAAACCCAAGAGTTGCAAGCTTGAAAGCAGTGAGTCAACTCTGTTCCCAGAGGAGCATCTGAAAATAGGGCGACCCCAACTATATTTAAGAGACTTGTTTAGATAACTGTTATTACAAAAGACTTTTTCTGAAAGGTATTGGCAAAATTAATACAGGTATCGATCTTGTAATACCAATCAACTTTAAAAATGATATTTTGACATCATCCATATGCATAATTGTCAGGAATCTGTAAGAAAATACTGATCACCTTCTGAGGATTCAAATATGGTCTCAGATTTAAAATGGATAGCACATAGGTTTTTTTCTCCTTTTCTTTAGTGCTCCCAACTTGCCCTGCAATCCAGGATTCATAAATTTAAAGCAATCTCAACATACATGTCTTGATTCATTGACTGAACCCACTATTTTCATCAGGTCAGTGATAAAGGCAATGTTTTGAAGGTGTTCCCTCAACCCAAGGGCAGACTGAAAGGTCGTTACTGGTTGGAGACAAAGTAATTTTTTTGACAAATCTGATCTCATTGGATTTGACCTGAGGTCTTTCTGTTACTCTTTCAGTGATACCAGTGAGATAAAATGCCTGTCTTGCCTATACACATATATATAATATATATATATAATATGTATATATAATATATATAATATTGTATATATATAAAATATATATAAAATATATATATATATACACATGTATAGTTTTTGTTTTTTGTTTTTTTTTGTTTGG
Source organism: Saguinus oedipus (assembly GCA_031835075.1). NCBI lineage: Eukaryota > Metazoa > Chordata > Mammalia > Primates > Cebidae > Saguinus > Saguinus oedipus. The sequence continues at coordinate 44,401,975 of CM063169.1, forward strand.
TTTTGTTTTGTTTTTTTAATTTTTTTTGCATTATAGGTTTTGGGGTACATGTGCAGAACGTGCAAGATAGTTGCATAGGTACACACATGGCAGTGTGTTTTGCTGCCTTCCTCCCCCTCACCCACACTTGGTATTCATCCCCAGGCTATTCCCCCCAGCCCCCCCCACTGTCCCTCTCCCATTTCCCCCAACAGTCCCCAGTGTATAGTAGACCGCCTCTCTGTGTCCATGTGTTCTCATTTTTCTCACCCACCTATGAGTGAGTATATGCGGTATTTCTTTTTCTGTTCTTGTGTCAGTTTGCTGAGAATGATGTTCTCCAGATTCATCCATGTCCCTACAAAGGACACAAACTCATCATTTCTGATTGCTGCATAATATTCCATGGTGTATATGTGCCACATTTTCCCAGTCCAGTCTGTCATCGATGGGCATTTGGGTTGGTTCCAGGTCTTTGCTATTGTAAACAGTGCTGCAATGAACATTCGTGTGCATGTGTCCTTATAGTAGAACGATTCACAGTCTTTTGGATAGATACCCAGTAATGGGATTGCTGGGTCAAATGGAATTTCTATTTCTAGGTCCCTGAGGAATCGCCACACTGTCTTCCACAATGGTTGAACTAATTTACACTCCCACCAACAGTGTAAGAGTGTTCCTATTTCTCCACATCCTCTCCAGCATCTGCTGTCTCCAGATTTTTTAATGATCGCCATTCTAACTGGTGTGAGATGATATCTCAATGTGGTTTTGATTTGCATCTCTCTAATGACCAATGATGATTAGCACTTTCTCATATATTTGTTGGCCTCATGTATGTCTTCTTTTGTAAAGTGTCTGTTCATATCCTTTGCCCATTTTTGAATGGGCTTGTTTGTTTTTTTTTCTGTAAATCTGTTTGAGTTCTTTGTAAATTCTGGATATCAGCCCTTTGTCTGATGCGTAAACTGCAGAGATTTTTTCCCATTCTGACGGTTGTCGATTCACTCTAGTGACTGTTTCTTTTGCCATGCAGAAGCTGTGGAGTTTGATTAGGTCTCATTTGTCTATTTTGGCTTTTGTTGCCAATGCTTTTGGTGTTTTGTTCATGAAGTCCTTGCCTACTCCTATGTCCTGAATGGTTTTGCCTAGATTTTCTTCTAGGGTTTTTATGGTGTCAGGTCTTACATTTAAGTCTTTAATCCATCTGGAGTTAATTTTAGTGTAAGGTGTCAGGAAGGGGTCCAGTTTCTGCTTTCTGCACATGGCTAGCCAGTTTTCCCAACACCATTTATTAAATAGGGAATCCTTTCCCCATTGCCTGTTTTTGTCTGGTTTATCAAAGATGATATGGTTGTAGATATGTTGTGTTGCCTCCGATGTTTCTGTTCTGTTCCATTGGTCTATATCTCTGTTTTGGTACCAGTACCATGCTGTTTTGATTACTGTAGCCTTGTAGTATAGTTTGAAGTCTGGTAGCGTGATGCCTCCCGCTGTGTTCTTTTTGCTTAGAATTGACTTGGCTATGCGGGCTCTTTTTTGGTTCCATATGAAATTCATGGTGGTTTTTTCCAGTTCTATGAAGAAATTCAATGGTAGTTTGATGGGGATAGCATTGAATGTGTAAATTACTTTGGGCAGTATAGCCATTTTCACAATATTGATTCTTCCTAACCACGAACATGGAATGTTTCTCCATCTGTTTGTGTCCTCTCTTATTTCGTTGAGCAGGTGTTTGTAGTTTTCCTTAAAGAGGACCCTTACATTCCTAGTGAGTTGTATTCCTAGGTATTTTATTTTCTTTGTAGCGATTGTGAATGGCAGTTCGTTCTTAATTTGGTTCTCTTTAAGTCTGTTATTGGTGTATAGGAATGCTTGTGATTTTTGAACATTGATTTTATATCCTGAGACTTTGCTGAAGTTGCTTATCAGTTGCAGGAGCTTTTGGGCTGAGGTGATGGGGTCTTCTAGGTATACTATCATGTCGTCTGCAAATAGAGACAATTTGGCTTCCACCTTTCCTATTTGAATACCCTTTATTTCTTTTTCTTGCCTTATTGCTCTGGCTAGACCTTCCAGTACTATGTTGAATAGAAGTGGTGAGAGAGGGCATCCTTGTCTAGTGCCGGATTTCAAAGGGAATGCTTCCAGTTTTTGCCCATTAAGTATGATATTGGCTGTTGGTTTGTCATAAATAGCTTTTATTACTTTGAGATATGTTCCATCAATACCAAGTTTATTGAGGGTTTTTAGCATAAAGGGCTGTTGAATTTTGTCAAATGCCTTCTCTGCATCAATTGAGATAATCATATGGTTTTTGTTTTTGCTTCTGTTTATGTGGTGAATTACATTTATAGACTTGCATATGTTGAACCAGCCTTGCATGCCTGGGATGAATCCTACTTTATCATGATGGATAAGTTTTTTAATGTGCTGTTGCAATCGATTTGTCTTTGGCTAGTTTCTATGCTCTTGATCTTTGTTTACAGTAGATTGACTACGGTGTGCTTGTTTAAGTGTGGTATTCTTTGCATTTCAAAAAACAGCCCAAATAGTCAAGGCAATCCTAAGCAGAAAGAACAAAGCTGAAGACATCATGCTACCCAACTTCAAACTATTCTACATGGCATATTAATCAGAACAGCAGGTTACTGGTATAAAAACAGACACATAGCTCTGTGGAACAGAACAGAGAACTTAGAAATAAGGCCAAACACCTAAAACCATCTAATCTTTCACAAACCTGACAAAAATAAGTACTATGGGAAGGATCCCCTATTCAATAAATGTAGCTGTGATAAATGGTTAACCATATTCAGAAGATTAAACCTGGACCCTTTCCTTATACCATATACAGAATCAACTCAAAATGGATTGAAGACTTAAATAAACCATAACGATAAAACCCTGAAAGACAACCTAGGTGATACCATTCTGGACATAGGAATAGACAAAGTTTTATAATGAAGACACCAAAAGCAATTGCAACGAAAGCAAAAATTGACAAATGGGATCTAATTAAAGCACTTCTGTACAGCAATAGACAACCTAAAGAATAGGAGAAAATTTTTGCAACCTACGCATCTGACAAAGGTCTAATATCCATCATTAATAAGGAACTTCAAAAATTTACAAAAAAAAAAACACTAAAAAGTGGGCAAAGGACAAGAACAGACATTTTTCAAAATAAAGACATGCAGCCAATTATATGAAAATAAGCTCAACATCATTGATGATAAGAGAAATGCAAATTGAAACCACAATGATATATCATCTCACACCATTCAGAATGGCTATTACTATAAAGTTGAAAAAACTAACACTTCTTGGTGGGTTTTCCAAGTTGCTTCCTTCTCTCTTTTTTTCTCAGAAATGTCAGTAAGCCATAGATATGGTTGCTTTATAAAATGCCATATCTTGAAGGATTTGTTCATTATTTTTTGTTGTTTTCTTTATTTTTGTCTGACTGGGTTAATTTGAAAGATGAGTCTTTGAGCTCTGAAATTCTTTCTTCTGCTTGGCCTAGTCTGTTGTTAAAGATTCCAGTTGTATTTTGAAATTTCTTTTGTGAGTTTTTCAATTCCAAAATTCTGTCTGGTTCTTTCTTATAACAGCTATGTTGGCTTTAACATCTTCAATAATTTGTTTGCTTTCTTTGTGTTGGATTTCTGCTTTCTTTTGGATTTCACTGAATTTACTTGTTTCATTGGTCTTTTGTATTTTTTTAGTCTCCATTTCACTTATTTCTTCTGTAATCTAAATTACTTCTTTCATTTTATTAACTTTGGACTTAGTGTGATCTTGTTTTTCCAGTTACTTGAGGTGCAATGTTAGATTGTTTGTTTAATTTGAGGTCTTCCTTTTTTCTTGATATAAGCATTTATTGCTATAAACTTCCTTTTACAATTTTAAAATAGTTTTTGCTATATTAGATTTGGTTGAGCTGTATACTTTAAATGGGTAAACTTTCTATTATGTAACCTATGTATCATATTTAGTGCAAATATGCTCCAACATTACTACTTTTTTAAGTCAACCAGCTTTTCTCCTATAGAGAAAATTAACTTTGTTGTCCAAGTATCATGTTTCCGTAATGTGGGGAAGGGTAGCCACACCACCCTAATCTTATTATGCAACTAGGCTTTCCACATGACAAGTGCCACCTTGTCTGCTCCGTACTGTATACAGGGGACTGGCAAAGGGAAGAAAAGATGCAGCTGCCATTTTGAACTTGTCTACTCCCAGGTAGCTTTTTCCTGCCGGTATTCACCTCTGAAAGCTTCCAGCTTGCTTGTCTATTGCTGCAGGTTGATTTTACAGGCTGCTGTTTGTTAAAAATAATTTTGAGGTGCCCTTTCATTTAAAAGAAAAACCTTACCAAAGACTCCTATACCCACAATATCTGCCTAAGTAATTTCTTACCTCCTAAATCAATTGTTTAATAGCTCAAATTGTTTAGGAAACTAAAGTTTGGAGAATCTGAGTAAATTGCTCAAAAAATATACAAGAAGGCTAAAAAATAGGCCTACAAATCTCTTCATTGTATGTGATCTATATTACAAATTGTTTAGCTAATATAAAAGCATGCAACTTTTGATAATATGGCACAACTCATGGTAACCTATTAGAAAATGTTAAAGCAGATACGTGGAGGAAAAATTTAAGTAAATTAATATTGTGTACATTTTACAATATATCTTCAGATGGATATTCTCATATGATTCCAAGAAAAAAACCTTAAAATAGTAATTATCTATATTTTCCTAGATATAGAATTAATGTTTAGAATAGATACATAAATTACTCTCATCAAATTGTTAGTAAATTAAAACCTGAACTTAAAACCATCATGCTTTCACAATCTTAAATTATAGGTTTGTTTTTTTTTGTGTGTGTGCTTGCACACACACATGCGTGTGTGCACACGTGTGCATGTGTGTGTTTTAATTATAGCACTTCTTGTTATAGTTTGGTGGGGGATTACTGTAATTCGCTCTCCTGTTTCTTATTTCCTCAGAACAGTCTTTTCTAAGTCATATTCTTTTTTTCTTTTACTTTAAGAATTTCCATCATCCACCCACTTATACTCAAAGAAGCAGCAGACTTCAAGCTGTCCTTTTCCTAGCTGATCATTCACAGGAATATTCTCTCAAGAGACAACATATCATTTCCGTATGAAAAATGAAATGGATATGTCACATGGGAGGTGACTGTCAAGCATAAGACATACAGAGAAGTCCCTTCTCTCATTTTCATGTCAGTTATTTTTGACTTTCTATAAAGCAGGTAGTATTTTAAGGTCTTAGGCAAGTATATTAAAATATTTAGAAATTAAATAGATATGTTTAAAATTAGGAGTAATTAAGAAAACTGTTTCTTTTATGTCCATTTTATCTAAGAGGAAATTACAGTTCAATTTTGGATTCATAGTCAAATGTTTATTTACTCAGCCCAATTAAATATTTTGACATAACTTTTGATGCATTCTGCTGCTGGCAATAGACTATTTGACAGTAATACTAGGGGACAAAGACTATTCTATACTTACGAAAATATCTCACAACTGACAGAGACTCTCCTTGAGCAAATTTTGGCTGGTTTGTCTAAATCTTCTTCTCAACTAATGTTTGACGTTTGTACTTCCATTTCCAAAAGACATCACAGAGTTGCAGAATATTAACATAACTTTAGCAAGAATCCTGTTAAGCTGATTTAGCCATGGTTCTCTACTCTTGATATCTGATTATCCTCAATATTTGGCCAGCTTTCCTGCTAATGCCCCACCGTCCTCCCATTTATATCTGATCAGGCTGACTGACTTCAGTGAGAATCCCGTTAGGTGAGTTACCTACTCTCCTAATAAATTTTTCTGTCCGCTGATTCCCAGATCTTTCTTTTGGCTATAGTGTTTCACTTTTCTTTTTTTGAGACAGGATTTTCCTCTGTCACCCAAGCTGGAATGAAATAGAAGGATTATGGCTCACTGACGCCTTGATTTCTTAGGTTCAATCTCTTCTCCTGCTTCAGTCTTCTGAGTAGCTGGGACTACAGGTGTATACCAGCACCCACAGTGCTGGATTTATAGGCATGAATCACCATATCCAGCCCCACTTTTTCTTCATTGTATTCAGAACTGAGACCAGTTCTATCCTGAGGTCTTTTTCCCCCTACTGCAAAACTACCAAATACAATCTATTCTTAATACATTCTAGATGTCTGTAGATGGTTTCTACTACTGTCTAGCTTTGGTTTTCTTTGATAAAACTCAACCAGAATTTTGTTTTTTTAGACTAAGGAAAGAGTTTGAAAATGTAAAATTTCAGCTTCAATTGGTTTATGGTGCAGATAAAGCAGCCTAATATTTCAAGGCTTTAAAACAGCAAATCATTATTTCTGTAACAGTTTGTGGACAACTTCACATACACTGGATTCAATGAACTCCATTAGGCTTGGTTTTGATTTTAAATGTCTACTTTTTCCCAAACCCAGGCTGCAAGAATAAGTCTAGAAATAAAAAATAATAATAAATAGTAAGAATTCTGCTTAGTTTTTTCCAGAGAAAAATAATAGACTCTGCATTAAAAGACAGGCCTTGACATTAAAAAAATGATAGAATAGATAATGAGGAAGTTTTTTCCCTTAAAGTATAAGTTTACATTTCAATGGAGGGGGTATTAAACTCAAGGCCATGAGATCAGTAGTTTATATCCTAAAACATAGTAAATGACTAGAGAGCAAAGATTTCTCTCCTTCTGTCAGAACGGGAGAGGGGACTTCTGTTCCATTACTATATAAACTGCCAGATGCATTATTGCATAATTTCACCCCTGTGGTGCAAGAAACCCACAGGATACATGCTGGTTTAACCATCTGGCATTCATATATCACCCCAGAAGGGAGAAGAATTGGGGTGTAGTGAACTGCTTTAGTTATTGCAGTAAATTACAATATGTCATTGCTCCAGTAATATTTTTACATTTAGGATAATATGAACCAATACATATATTCACTAAAAGCATTTGTAGACACAGAAAAGGAGCAAACAGAATAGCACAAATATGCAGTGTCTCTTAAAGCTTTTGCTTGGAACTCTCATATTATCACTTACGTTTATTCTATTGGCCTAAGCAGATCATGTCCCAGCACAAAGTCAATGGAGTCAAAGTAGCATGTCAAGGACAGGAAAGAAATGAAAATTATAAAATACTTCCATCCACTAAGGTCCACTGGTCTCAAATAATTTTCTCATTCTTGTATATAAAATATGCTTACTTCTTTTATATGCATCTCCATAAGATCTTATTCAATCATAGCACCAAGCTTAAAGGTTGTGGCTTAAATCAAGTCAGAATCTAATTCATTTCTCGATCTAGTATCTCTTGATCCAGAAAACTAAGAACTAAATAAAGAACAAATGAATTGCCTCACAACCTCTCAAACTCACAAAACATCCTATAGTGGAAGAGTGAGACAATATGACTATAACACATTTTCATAGTAAGAAAGATGAGTAACAAAAGCCAAAATAGACAAATGGGATCTAATTAAACTAAAGAGCTTCTGCACAGCAAAGCAAACTATCATTAGTAAACAGGCAACCTACAGAATAGGAGAACATTTTGCAATATATTTATCTGACAAAGGACTAATTGATATCCAGAATCTACAAAGAACTTAAACAAATTTACAAAAACAAAACAACCCCTTTAAAACATGGGTGAAGGATATGAGCAGACACTTCTCAAAAGAAGACATTTATGTGGCAAAAAAACTTATGAAAAAAAGTTCATCATCACTGGTCATTAGAGAAATGCAAATCAAAAACACTGTGAGATACCATTTCACACCACTTAGAATGGTGAACGTTAAAATGTCAGGAAACAACAGATACTGGAGAGGATGTGGAGAAATAGGAACACTTTTACACTGTTGGTGGGAATACAAATTAGTTCAACCATTGTGGAAGACAGTGTAGCAATTCTTCACTCTAGAACCAGAAATACAATTTGACCCAGCAATCCCTTTACTGGATATATACCAAAAGATTATAACTCATTCTCCTCTAAAGACACATGCACACATATGATTATTGTGTTACTGTTCATAATAGCAAAGACTTGGAACCAACCCATATGTCCATCAATGATAGACTGGATAAAGAAAATGTGGCACATATACACCATGGAATACTATGCAGCCATAAAAATAGATGAGCTCATGTCCTTTGCAGGAACATGGATGAAGCTGGAAACCATCATTCTCAGCAAACCAATGCAAGAACAGAAAACCAAACACTGCATGTTCTCACTCATAAGTGGGAATTGAACAATGAGAAAACATGGTCACAGGAAGGGAAACATCACACACCAGGTCCTTTTGTGGGATGGGAGGCTAGGAGAGCGACAGCATTAGGAGAAATACCTGATGTAGATCGGTGCAGCAAACCACCATGGCATGTGTGTACCTATGTAACAAGCCTGCATGTTCTGCGCATGTATCCTATAACTTAAAGTATAATAGAAAAGAAAACAAATAGATGCATAACAGGGTGCACATAGGCAACCCCTGGTTCATGGAAATTTTGAAATCTAGGTAGAGGGACTAATGTTGCAATGTCATTCTATTCAGTTATAATTTAATTTTTGTTTGAAGCTTCCTCCTGTCCCCTGATTTTATGTAGTCAGTCCTTTATTCTTTATAATTTTTGACTCCACACATCAAGTCCTTTATTTTCCATTATTCTTTTGGACCAGATTTGCATTGGGAGTTGGGGAAGATGTCTTACTTGGTAATTGAGCTGCTGCTTTTGCTTGTTTCCTGCCAAAGAAGTTTGAGGTCTCTAGGGTTATTTTACATCTCAGAGTCAGCATCTCTTTTAACTCAAAGGCATTAATAATAGAATTCTTTAAAACATGTTGGTGCTTATTTTATTCCAGTTGGCATCATCTGCAGATAGCCATACCCATAATTCATCTGAGGATCTCTTTTTTTTTCTGTCTCAATTAGAAGTACTTGTCAAATTTTCATGGGATGACAGGTTTGATTCTTCTACCTGGGCCATTTATTTAACTGAAAAGATGTGCTGGAGTCACTTTATTCATATCAAAGATTTTTTTTTAAAGACATAGGAGTTATCGCCTTGATTTTTACCTTTGCTCTTGATATAGTTTGGCTATTTGTCTTCACCCAAATCTCATGTTGAAATGTACTCCCCAATATTGGAGGGCCCTGTGGGAGGTGTTTGTTCCATGGGATAGAATCCCGCATGAGAGGCTTGGGCTAGCCCCTTCATGAGAAGGTCCAACTTCTGTAAAGCCTGCAGACCTCTGAGTCAATTAAACCTCTTTTCTTTATAAACTACCCAGTTTCAGATATTTCTTTATAGCAATGTAAGAACTTCCGAATACAACTCTTACGTTGTATCCTAATTGAGATTTCTGGAAAATAATCTTTAAGTAGACAGGTAAAGTAATAATCTTCATACTTAGACATAATTTTGAGTATTCATGAAAACTATGCAAATCATGGAATCATGAATATTTCACTATGCTAATCATTAATCTAGAAAGATAGACTCTTGATTTTTCAGGTGTTCTTTACTTCAACTTTGCTAGGCAAATATTTACATAACAGTTTTGCATTTTATTACAATTTGGAGAATATTTAGATAAACATAATTATTTCTGTTCTTTTTATTATGGTGGTGAAGTAAATCTCTGTTGGGAAACTCAAATATAGTTTAAACATGAAAGATCTGAACAGAGTTTATTGTTAAGAATTTGGGAAAGACAAAATCAAGAACGGCTGTTAGACACAATAAAATTTAACTCATAACTATTTAAAGACAAATAATTATTGGTAACATGGTGAAAATAAACAGCAATAAAAATGTTATGAGGAACTTAACATGTTAATGCAAGTGATATTCTTTTAAATTTTGTGGAAGTATAATAAAAAACAATGAGAGTTAACAATAATTGGGTGACAAAAGAAAGTTCTACTAATCTGATCATTACACAACTTGGTAATTTTACGGAAAGAAGGACTCAATGGGAATATTATTCTTTAGTCATTACTCAGATAAAAATTTAACATTAAGGATTTATTATTATAACTTTACATGTATGTTTAGGCGGTATCAGATACAAAAATACCTAATTTGTAATAATTTCAAGCTTTTAAATATAGTATTAAAGTATTATCATATAAAAAAACATATATTTTATATTAACATTTCCATCTGAATAAATTATAAAGGCAATATTAATAAACAGATAATATGCTCATTAGTTCTCTTATTTGTATTCATTTTAATGAAATTATGGTATTAGTCTAATTAACTTTTTCTTATCAGGTGTAACTAAGATAAATAATATATTTGTTCTCCATATACAAATGATAACTAAATAAATTAAAGCTAGCTGTTTTTCTCCAAACTTATTTTATTTCATTATTAAATTTTTGTAAAGCAAAAATAAACAATATTAGCCCAAGGTCTGGTTTCTGCCATAGCAAACAGTTCCTAGTATACACACATCCTACAGAGTACGTAGAACAACCCAAAACTAGGTTAAAAAGTAAAATGAAACATACAAAAAGCGAAATTTACTTTTTAAAACAGATCCTGATTAATTACAGGCCATGTGCTCATTGTCTGGGCTTTATTATCTTGGTTTCTGGCTTCAATGCTTGTTACAAAACTAGTAATCTTTTCTTTGCTTCTGGAAAATGTGTATTACAGTTAGCCAGTGTGTTATGTCCATAATCTTAAGTGTTACTTGTGCAGCCACTGTCACATCAGAGAATTCAACAACTCACCTGAGAACAAAAGGAGCAGGGAAGATCAATTCTAATTCAGCTACAGAAAATGTATTCTGGACAAACTCCTGATCAGGAAAATTTTGACAACGGGGAATATGTAGATAAATATCATATTGCCTAACTTCCTGTGCTGGTGACCTAAAGGACTTGAGGAGCAAGGGAGAGAGAATGAGAGTGGGAGGAATTGAGAAAGATAAAAACAGTCTCTGACAGCCAGGAACTGGCCTGACACAATTAGGCTTTGGTTGTTAAGGAGCTGTCATTCACAGCAGGGCTATGCTGTTTTGTTGGTCAGATGAAGTAATGACCAAAATAAAGCTAGGCAAAAAGTAGCAGGACACTTCATATTCCTGTCTGATTACAAAACAAAAAACAATGTCACCATGCAAGTCACAGAAAATGTTAATATCCCTGAAACTCAGCTAATATGAATGATGGCTGCCTCTTTATTAATTACATTTTACCCTTCATGAATTCTTCACTCCTATGGCTAGATTTAAGATACTATTGTAGAATTACCCAAAACCACACTTACTTGAGCTTTTACTTAAATCACACAACAAACTCATCCTATAACATATTTTCTTCTAATATTGTCTTACTTAGACATCCCATACTTCTCTATTACTGTGTTCTCTTTTATTACAGCAAGCAATAAATTTAACAGTTTAGCCACATATATCATGAGAGTTGAGAATAATTATTTGGAAATCATTTATTTGAAGAAAATAATGCTTTATACTTATTTGGAGATTGTACCTTTTCTCTTTAGTAGTACTAATCTTTCCCTACAAATGAACTAAAATTAAATCTCACAGATAGTCAAATCCATGAAAATAGTCCTCAGTTAATAATGTTTTGGGATTTTAAAAGTCCAAACCAAAGAGTAAGCCTACTGAGTAATATGGATCTTTGCAAATCACTCCTACATCTGCCAGAAAACTGTGGAGAATAATGAAACTCTTATAAATGATTTAAACGCTTAGGAACTCAAATTATCCCAACTCTTAGTCTTCTACCTTGAAAAATAACAGAGTTGTAATATTGGCAAAATTCAGGCACCTTCTGCAATTACTTTGTTAAATTTATCACCTGCTGTATTTGTTCAATAGAAAGATATCTACAACACAGAACTACCATGTTTGAGATTAAGGTGAAAGAGGAGTAGAACAATAACTGATTTTACCACCAAGTGGTTTCTCCTCACATCCTATTTAACAGGTAACTGTTTAAGTGGGTATTAGGGATGTTAACTTTGAACCTTGTGTTAAGGTTCTCAGGAGGAACAGAACTAATAGAATATACGTGCATAAAAGGGAGTTTACTAGGGAGAATAAACTCACTAATTTGTTTGTGTGGCTCACACAACCACAAGGCGAAATCCCAAGATACACTATCTGCAAGCTGGGGAAGGAAGAAACCAGTAATGACTCAGTCCCAGTCCAAAAGCCTCAAAAGCAGGGAAGCCAACAGTGCAGCCTTCAGTCTGTGGCCAATGCTCCAAGAGACCCCAGCAAGCCACTGGTGTAAGTCCAAGGGTCCAAAGGCCAAAGAACCAGGAGTCTGATGTCCAAGGACAGGAAGAGAGAAAGGAAACATCCAGCATAGGAGCAAGACGGAGGTCAGATGACCCAGCAAGCCAGCTAATACCACCTTCCTCCCCCTGCTTCATTCTAGCTGTGCTGGCAGCGGATTGGATGATGCCCACCCACATCCAGGGTGGGTGTCTTCCTCTCCCAGTCCACCAACTCAAATGTAGCTCTCCTTTAGCAACACCCTCACAGGCACACCCAGAAACAATACATTACCAGCTATTCAGGCATCCTTCAGTCAAGTCGACACCTAATATTAACCATTACAAACTTTCCATACAGTAAAGCTTGGAAGGATAGGAACAGACTGTTTTTGTCTATACTGGTTCTCTACCAATTCTTGGTGTTAATGTAGAAATCACCACCACCAACCCCACCACCACCTCCACCCACTTCCCAACCCCTGCCACAAAAATGGTCTATGTTGCAGGACAGTCTGCAGGTGGACCTGGCTGACCCAGCTTCATCACTCCCCACCTTTCCCCTGCCTCATGCTTGTAGTTCTAAAGTATAAATGTAGAATGTGCTGAACAAATGAGAATGCAATATCCTGAGATAAGAAGGAACTGTCTAGAACATCCAGACTCTCTGTTCTTGTACCTTCTAGAATAGGTGGTCCTGCAACACTTTAGCCCCACAAATAACACTGGCCCTGGGGTATAAAATCCAGAGTGGAGTGCTTTCCAGGGTCCCTCAGCAGGGCATTTTGACATGGGCCATGCCCAGGTCAGACTCCGCCCTCTGCAGTTTTTCTGAGCCTTGGGGTACTGACCCACCATGAATCCTAGGCTTCCATTGGCCCTTTCTCCTATCTGTTAGTAATAAAATTGCTTAAGTTGTTTTATTAGTATTTTTCCTGACTGAGTTCCTGCAAGTGGATTGACACTGGTGTTTTGTGTTGGCAAGGTGTTTAGAGTTCTCCCCTGTGACTGATAGCTGTACACGTGAATCTGCTTTGCATATGTAATAAAAAGGGTTATAGAATCTGACTTAAAAGTTGAATATCATTAATACTAATATTATTTTTCACTAAATACACTTTCTAATCATTTCTATAAGCTGTTTTTTTTTTTTTTTTTTTTTTTTTTTGAGGCGGAGTTTCACTCTTGCTACCCAGGCTGGAGTGCAATGGCTCTATCTTGGCTCACCGCAACCTCCGCCTCCTGGGTTCAGGCAATTCTCCTGCCTCAGCCTCCTGAGTACCTGGGATTACAGTCACACGCCACCTTGTCCAGCTAATTTTTTGTATTTTTAGTAGAGACAGGGTTTCACCATGTTGACCAGGATGGTTTCGATCTCTTGACCTTGTGATCCACCTGCCTCGGCCTCCCAAATGTTTCTGTCTCTTTTATCATTAATTCATACTGTCTGAGTGTTCCCATGTGATACGATTATTGATTTAAGGAAAGCATTATTGGCTGACAATCAGTCACCAGCTATTCAACTTCCTCTGATGCCTTGGCTTTGCAAAAATCTAGAAAGTTTTCAGCTAGGAGAATCAGCCAGGAAAAATAATATATATATTTTCAAATTAAGTAATATATTAGAGTTTGGATATATTTGCTTCATGCAAAATTGCATATTGAAGAATGAATGTCTAAAACCTAAGACTTTGAATATCATATAATTGGAGAGAAAATGCTTCAGGGAACATATCCTCTTTCCATAACTTTATACAAATCAAGGAAACAACATTAAAAAGATGACAAAAATTACAGGGTTGTTTTAGGGTTAACAATTTAAGGGGCCTGTCAATTCATTCAAATGTCAACATCAAGAAGTGTGATTTATCACTGAAACTATTATTTTGACTACAAAGGGAATCTAAACAAATCAATTTTCCTGTATATGTATATTACATACATTATTATGATTAATAAAATACAGATTTTGATGAGATACACATGCCAAAATTGTGCAGGAAAAGGAACCATTTTTGGTTTATAGGAAGAAATAGGAAAATTTTACATGACAAGCTCATTCACATTTACATAGAAAATACATTTTGAATATTGAATACATACTGGATATTTAATATGTTTTACGTATATTGAATATTCACTGTAAGTCATGCATTCTTTTGACCACTTAATCCTCATAGCTATAAGAGAAAAATTACTGTCTTTATTGTGAATAATTTAGAAGCAAAGAACAGAGAGATTATGTAACATGCTCAACTTCACATAGAAAGTTGTAAAGCAAGCATTCACAACCAAGAAGCTTTGCTCTAAACCATCACGCTTACATTTATATTTTTTTGTTAGAATTTAGGTATAGTTGATATGGCCCAGACTTTGAAAACAAGTGTTATATTATTTTTACTGTTTGGTACAAGTACATAAAATTTATTCTTATTTCTTATTAAATAATGCAGCATTTTACAACTAAAAATTTTAATTCATAGTGGGTAGGAGCTGTGTACCTAAACCATCATCTTTCTATTGCTTATAAATGGTCTGGGTACGGAAGATACTCAGTGATTTGCCTAAGAGCACACATTTATTTAGTACAGCAGACTGTTGATAATTCAGATTACTCTAATTTTGAATAGAAATAGAATAAAGTACACACTGGTCATGGATAATAAGTGATACATTTTTTTCTGAGAAAGCACTGTATCTGATCTCTCCTCCTGATATTCTTATGTCCTTATATAAGGCTTGTCATACTTTACTATTCTCTCCATTGACCTGGACCCTAATGACTCATACTTTGATTTTTTTTTTCTAAATAATGAATTGCCGCATTCACATTCTGAACCAACACTATCCAGTCACCATTCTATGAGCTGCTTTTCTATCATTCTTTCGTCAAGAGGCACATGAAAACAGCTAATGTGGCCTTGAAAATTGCAGCCCTGGCTGGGCATGGTGACTCACATCTGTAACTCCAGAACTTTGGATCACCTGAGGTCAGGAGTTCGAGAGTAGCCTGGCCAATACGGTGAAACCTCATCTCTATTAAAAATACAAAAATTAGCCAGGTGTGGTGGCAGGTGCCTGTAATCCCGGCTACTTGGGATGCTGAAGCAGGAGAATCACTCGAAACCAGGAGGCAGAGGTTGCAGTGAGACAAGATTGTGCATCTGTACTCCAGCCTGGGTGACAGAGCTAGACTCTATCTCAAAAGAAAAAAAAAGATAAAAATTGCAGCCCTAACTCCTACTTCTTAAAAAAAGACCACACAATCTAACAATATTTATTAACTAAAAGGGCAACAATGTTTTGAAATTTTACATCAGTGCTATTTCATAGAACTTTCTACAGTAATGGGATACCTGTTCTGTTTAATATGGTAGCCATTAGTCATGTGTAGCTGTTGAACACTGGAAATTTGACTATTGTAGTCTAGAAAATGGATTTTAAATGTTATTTAATTATAAATTTAAATATAATTAGACACATATTCCTTTGGCTACTACACTGGATGGCACTTTTTTAGATGAAGTACCTTTCTGGTGACTGAATACTAAATTCTTGTGAGTCTGAGACATAAACAAGGGCAAAGATATAATAGAATCACCAAAGCAATTTCAATAAAAGGAAAAATTGACAAATGGGATCTAAACTAAAGAGCTTCTGCACATCAAAAGAAACTATAATCAGAGCAAAAAGACCATCTGCATAATGGGCATAATGGGAGAAAATTTTTGCAATATACCCATCTGAAAGAGGTCTAATATCCAGAATCTTCAAGAAATTTAAGCGAATTTACAAAAAAGAAACAGTCCCAGCCGGGCGCAGTGGCTCAAGCCTGTAATCCCAGCACTTTGGGAGGCCGAGGTGGGTGGATCACGAGGTCAAGAGATCGAGACCATCCTGGTCAAAATGGTGAAACCCTGTCTCTACTAAAGATACAAAAAATTAGCTGGGCATGGTGGTGCGTGCCTGTAATCCCAGCTACTCAGGAGGCTGAGGCAGGAGAATTGCCTGAACCCAGGAGGCGGAGGATGCGGTGAGCCGAGATCGTGCCATTGCACTCCAGCCTGGGTAACAAGAGCGAAACTCCATCTCAAAAAAAAAAAAAAAAAAGAGTTCCATTAAAAAGTGGGCAAAGTATATGAACAGACAATTTTCAGAAGAAGACATACATGCAGTCAACAAACATGAAGAAAAGCTCAACATCATTGATCATTAGAGAAATGCAAATCAAAACCACAATGAGACACTATCTCATACCAGTCAGAATGGTGATTATTAAAAAGTCAAGAAATAGCACGTGCTGGTAAGGTTGCAGAAAAATAGGAATGCTTTTACACTGTTGGTGGAAATGTAAATTAGTTGAAACAGTGGGAGACAGTATGGTGATTCTTCAGGGGTTTAGAACCAGAAATGCCATTTGTCCCAGCAATCCCATCACTGGGTATATATATATCTAAAAAGATATAAATCATTCTATTATAAAGGTACCTGCACATGTATGTTCATTGCAGCACTGTTCACAATAGCAAAGATGTGAAATCAACCCAAATGCCTATCGGTGATTGACTGGATAGAGAAAGTGTGGTACATATACTCCATGAAATACTGTGCAGTTATAGAAACGAATGAGATCATGTCTTTGCAGGGACGTGGATGAAGCTGGAAGTCATTATTCTCAGCAAACGAATGCAGAAACAGAAAACCAAACACCACAAATTCTCACTTGTAAGTGGGAACTGAACAATGAGAATACATGGACACAAGGAGGGAAACAAAACAGACTGGGGCCTGTCAGGGGAGGGCAGCGCAGTGGAGAGCATTAGGAAAAAGAGCCAATGCATGCCAGCCTTAATACCTCCATGATAGGTTGACAGGTGCAGCAAAACACAATAGCACATGTTTACCTCTGTAACAAACCTACATATCCCGCACATGTACTCTGGGACTTACAAAATAAAATTTAAAAAACACAAAAAGTATTTTTTTTCAATTCAGACATTTCAGTAAATATAAATGTATGACAGGCTTGTTACTTTTTCATTACTACCTTAAAATATTTTTCTTTTGACTCTACATGTACTCTAGGTCAGGGTTCCCTAACTCAGAGGAAACATACTGGTACCAGTCCACTTCCTGCCAGCCCCCAAACCAGGCAGCACAGCAGGAGGTGAGCAGAAGCAAGCATGCAATCATTCTTACCCAAGCTCTGCCTCCCATCCTGTGAGCTGTCAGTGGCATTAGATTCTCAGAGGATCACGAACCCTGTTTTGAACTGCACATGTGAGGGATCTGGGCTGTGCGGTTCTTAGGAGAATCTAACCAATGCCTGATGATCTCAGTTGAAACAGTCTCATCCCTACCATCCCATGGAAAAATTGTCTTCCAGGAAAACTGTTTCTGGTGCCCAAAATGTTGGGAACCGCTGCTCTAGATCTACTCTCTACCTTTCTTTGCATTTATCTGTCTTCCTAGGAGTTGGGTTTTCATGGACACACTAGCCAGGCTCACTTTTCCTGTGGTTAGAGTCAATGACTCAGAGTTAGGAACAGAGATTAGAGGGTAGGCATAGTGAGAAACGGAATATTATTTCCACTCTCCTTGGCTGCCTTGTCATTATTCTGGCAGAGATTCTCCATCTATAGCTCCCCTACACTGCTTCAAACATACTCCCTTTCCTTGAGCCCTCAGTCCTCTGGTAACAATTCCCAGCTCTTCCTAGCAGCTGGGTATCTCACTACCTTTGTTAGTTTCCCTTAACCCTGATCATTTCTTTTTAGTCACTTTATTAAGTTTTCATTAATTAGACACCTGTGTGTTTCATCTACTTCCTACCAGATTCTAAATACACATTAATCCAAAATTCAAATTTTTTTTAATTTTTTAATTTTTTATTTTATTATTATTTATTTATTTTTAAATTTTTATTGCATTATAGGTTTTGGGGTACATGTGCAGAACATGCAAGGTAGTTGCATAGGTACACATATGGCAGTCTGTTTTGCTGCCTTCCTCCCCTTCACCCACACTTGGCATTCATCCCCAGGCTATCCCTCCACAGTGCCCCCCCGCTGTCCCTCCCCCATTCCCCCCAATAGACCCCAGTATGTAGTAGGCCCCTCTCTGTGTCCATGTGTTCTCATTTTTCTCACCCACCTATGAGTGAGTATATGCGGTATTTCTTTTTCTGTTCTTGTGTCAGTTTGCTGAGAATGATGTTCTCCAGATTCATCCATGTCTTTACAAAGGACACAAACTCATCGTTTTTGATTGCTGCATAATATTCCATGGTGTATATGTGCCACATTTTCCCAGTCCAGTCTATCATCGTTGGGCATTTGGGTTGGTTCCAGTTCTTTGCTATTGTAAACAATGCTGCAATGAACATTCGTGTGCATGTGTCCTTACAGTAAAATGATTTATAGTCCTTTGGATATATACCCAGTAATGGGATTGCTGGGTCAAATGGAATTTCTATTTCTAGGTCCTTGAGGAATTGCCACACTATCTTCCACAATGGTTGAACTAATTTACACTTCCACCAACAGTGTAAGGGTGTTCCTCTTTCTCCACATCCTCTCCAGCATCTGCTGTCTCCAGATTTTTTAATGATCGCCATTCTAACTGGCGTGAGATGGTATCTCAATGTGGTTTTGATTTGCATCTCTCTAATGACCAATGATGATGAGCATTTTTTCATGTGTTTGTTGGCCTCATGTATGTCTTCTTTTGTAAAGTGTCTGTTCATATCCTTTACCCATTTTTGAATGGGCTTGTTTGTATTTTTCCTGTAAATCTGTTTGAGTTCTTTGTAAATTCTGGATATCAGCCCTTTGTCAGATGCGTAAACTGTAAAGATTTTTTCCCATTCTGATGGTTGCCGATTCACTCTAGTGACTGTTTCTTTTGCTGTGCAAAAGCTGTGGAGTTTGATTAGGTCCCATTTGTCTATTTTGGCTTTTGTTGCCAATGCTTTTGGTGTTTTGGTCATGAAGTCCTTGCCTACTCCTATGTCCTGAATGGTTTTGCCTAGATTTTCTTCTAGGGTTTTTATGGTGCCAGGTCTTATGTTTAAGTCTTTAATCCATCTGGAGTTAATTTTAGTGTAAGGTGTCAGGAAGGGGTCCAGTTTCTGCTTTCTGCACATGGCTAGCCAGTTTTCCAAAATTCAAATTTTTAGAGAAATGTCCTCAATGTGCATTCTGTATTTCTTATTTGATCTTTGACCCCATTAAAGCTAATGCAATTATTTGGTTATATTTTTAAAAGCCTGTACCTTAGAATACAACTTTGCATATGGAGGAAGTTTGATAATAATTATTTTTCCTTCCTTTTTATCTCCTCTAATTAATCATTCACCTCATTCTCTCTTCTAATAACTCTCTTTACTCTTAACCTCATGCACTGCTTTTCTCACTTCATTCTGCATTAAATGCTGTTTCAGATTTTGTTCTCTGGAAATAGTCTGTGAAGTTGAGATTTGTTTGCCACAGTTCATTGGGCATTTTATCACACAAGGAAATGAGGAAAGCAAGATTGACCAGGGGGAGAATCTGACTTGCAATGTGATTTTAACTGAGGCCTTCTCCTTATTTATGGGGAGTTCTAGGGCTGAACTGACTTGTAGAATTCTTTCAAAGTAATACCTGGGATGGATGGTCATCCATTTGATAACCACAGGCCACACTTCATAAAGAGCACCTTATCTTTGGAAAGATAGTTTTCTGCATACAAGAGCAATTTTCAGTGAGGAACATAGCTATGAGAGTCACCAGGTACTACCTCCAGCAGGTAGAGAGTGAGAGCCTTGATCATATGTACAATATAGTAGTATCCACTAATAACATTTTCCAACATTTTAATGATCCTTTAATATTTTTGATGTAAACATATTTTATTTTGATGTATCCTCAGATTTTAGAAAGTCATCTTATTGTTGTGAATTTAGATTACTATATAATTTTAGCATTACATTCATGATTCCATCAATTCTAAAATAATTGTATTAGCAATGTTAGGCCTCTATCTAATATCTGAGATTATGTGAAGCAGATTGAGCTTGTCCTTGTCTGCTGACAATGGAAAAAAATGCTGTTAAAATCTTTGATGAGGTAGAAAATCATGGAAAGTTCTAACTTTTCAAATCCAAGTAAGGCACAAAATACATTGCAGGTGAAACATCCAGGGCTGACAAAATGAAAGAGCTCTAAAATGACAAAATGAAATCAGCTCTACTATGTAAACTTGAGGTAGGGCTTTACAAAAGGGGTGACCCAACCTGAAGTGGCAGCTATGGAGACTTTGTGCAAGAAAATAATTTTCTAAGGTATAATTGTTTTTCAGATAATATTATTGCCAGTCACCTTTATTTTAAGTGTCATATTTCATCTGTTTCTCTTCAAGTCCATTTGGCTGAGTGATTTTACTAAGACATACATGGAAAACAAACAAGATGAAATTTGTTTACAGTAATTTTTTATATGAATTTAGGATAAGAGTAAAAAAATGTTATTAGAAGTCTCCAAGGTCTCAAGGTCAAAAGTCAGTTCCTTTTGCTCCTTCACAAAGTCTAAGAGATACTCTTCTATTATAGCTCTGCTAAACCAAAGAGATTTTTCTTTTATTCAGTCCTAGCTTTCTACATATAGGGAGGTATCCACCAGCCAACTGAAATAACTTGTAGCATTTCTTTGGCAAAACATGGTTTATGGCAAATGCCAAACAGTCAGTGCATATTTTTCTTAATTTTCCTGTCAATATGCTGACTTCAGTGAACCAGAAGCAAGCTACTGCCTTTTCCCTCCACCATGCAGAAGTTTAAGTATTCTGAGGGGACATAGGTAGACAAACTCTGATGAGGTTTCAGGCTGCAATTATTACTCTGAGACCGTGAGAAATTGGTGTTCCAGTATAGGATTTCCATACCTTTTGACAGTGGCAAAGACCAAAATTAATGATAAAAGGATATTCTCCTTTACTGTAAAGGCAGTAAAGGAGAAGGGTAATGGTTTAGATGACATTTCTTATCTCCTTTATTTTGGCATTTAGCTTTTTCACAGACATCAATTGAATGTTTATTATGTTTTGTGTTGTTTTTTCTACTCCATAAGGCTATTTCCTCAGAGTATTTGTCAGATGTGACAATATCTTAACTTCCTGTATTGTTGTCAACTGGATTGGTTTGGTAGACTTTCAAAGGTATTCAATTGGGAAGTAGGGGTGGGAAGAGATGACAAATCTCTCACCAGTCAGAAATCTCACCAGTATGTTATCAAATTGTTTAATATGTTGTCCTATTCTCTGCCAAATCTCGTTAGAAGTATTATTTCCAGGTGGAAGTGGTAGATTAAAATATCCTTTAAAATAGGAATTTCTAGCCAGTAAATGGGAACGCGTATGAAGTTGGAGAAGTGAAACCAGCACAGATGGTATGGAAGCGATGAAGAAATACCTTGTTGTCTCAGCAGATGATAATTTTTACTAAGGAGCATAAAGTCGTGGATTTTTTTTTTTGTAATGACAGTTATCTGTCTCATGAGAATGCATTCGTAATTAGTGCACAAATTTCATATAATATGCATCTTTCACATTTTAAAAATGACATGTTAAGCTGATTTTTTATTTTCTCTATCCCTTGAGTGGCATTAGAATATATGTGAGTATGTCGTAGATACTTCAGTGATCTGCCCTTTTAATGACTAACACAAATATACTTGCTCTCTTGAGTGCTTATATTCTGATGATCTTTTGTTCTCAAATTTATCTAACATTTTCATATGTGAATCTCATATATAAACCTTTACTGCAAGCAGACAGGATTGTGAGAATATAAAACACTTTAGATACTTTTACCTCTTAGCAAGATATACTATCTTTATTTCAAAATCATGCCACAGGTTAAGTCAAGAAATAATGAGATCCAGGCTTCTACAATTCCAGTTTTGACTTCTAGAGGCTTCCTTTCTGGTTCTGAGAATCAAACATTCTTTCTTGTTACCATTTGCTACATGAAAAATAATCCTCTCAGTATTGTCAGGTGAAAACTCAGTCCTATTTAGTTTAAGTCTGCACCTTTGAGAAGTCTCCAAAAAACCATTTGGAGATAACTATTCTTGTTAATAATTGACACTAAACTCCCTTTAGTTAAGGGATTTTTAAACTTTTTATTTACCTTTTAAGGTCTTATGACCCACACCATTTGACCAGAGCAAGTGAAACCCTTTGCACATGTATAGCTACTCATTAAGCTCCTCTATTCTCTCATATGCCTGTGGCTGTGGGATTACTATGGTGTATGATTCCAAAAAGAAAGAGTAAATAATTGGTTATCTTATCTTCTATGCAAAGGTCAAGACTTACTTTAACCAAAAGGGTGCAATAGCATCTTCAAAGCCCTGAGGAAAAATAACTGTTAGCCTTTTCCTGTACCAGAAGATATATATGTCATTTAAGAAAGAGGGTAGGGACATATTAAGAAATAGGGGAGGGACAGCAGGGGGTGGGGAGTTGGGGAGACAGAGCATGGGGAGAAATGCCAGTTATAGGTGAATGGGAGGAAGGCAGCAAATCACACTGCCATGTGTGTACCTATTCAACAATCTTGCATGTTCTTCACATGTACCCCAAAACCTAAAATGCAATTTTAAAAAATGAAATAAATGTAAGCCTGCATCTGAGTAAATAAATTCAAGCCAGCACCTAAATCATTATACAGATAGATAAGTAAATAAATAAATGCAAGCCTTCACACAAATATATAAGTATATAAATAAATGTTGGGAGCCTGGGTCTAAATAAATAAATGAGTAAATGTGAGCCTGCCTCTAAATAATTAGATAGCTAGATAGATAAAAACATATATCCAAATATATATATATATATATGTATGTATAAATAAATATATATATAAAAGAGGGTAGAGAATTTTGGTTGAATGAAACCTGATAGATTTCCTAGCACCAGACTTTCTCTCAAGAAACATTGAATAGAAAAATAATTCCAGAAAAAAATAGAAAATATCAATAATTATCTCAAAGTTAAAATTGAACATACAGAAAAATCATTTTTAAAAGATTATAAAAACTAACAGCATATTATTTTAAAATTTAACTGTAGTACTTGGAACTAATAACCCATAAATCAGGGGAGACTGAATCAGAATTTAGAGTTCTTTGTATGTTTTGAATTCCAGTCCTTTATCAGATATATGTTTTGCAAACATTTCTCCAGTCTTTTGCTTGTCTTTTTGTTTATGTAAATGTCTCTCACAGAGAAGAAATTTTTAATTTTAATGAAGTCTAGCTACTAGCAAACTAGGAATAGAAACTGTCCTCAACTTGAAACTTGATATAAAAGCTCTACAAAAACCTATGGCTAATACCATACTAAATAGTGACAAACTAGATGTACTTTTTTTAAGGTCAGGAAAATGTAAGGGTGTTTTCACTAATAACTCTTATTCAGCATAATGCTGGAAGTTATGTTTAGTACAATAAGACAGTAAATGAATGTAAGTTTATACTAATTGAAAGAGAAGAAATAAAATTGTCTTTATTTGCAGTTAACATGATTGTCTATGAAACCCATTTCAAAAAATCAATAAAACACCATGGAACAAGTAAGGTAGTACAGCAAGGTGGAAGTATACAAGATTAATAAAAGAATGTTGTTTTCCTATATGCCAGTCTCAGAGGTGTTTGAACCAGAGCAATTACATCTTGAAAAGGAGTTGAGTAAAATAAGACTGAGATGTACTAGGTTGCATTCCAGTAGGACAGGTATTCTAAGTCACAGGATGAGATAAGAACTCAGCACAAGATATAGGTCATAAAGACCATGTGGCTAAAACAGTTTGCAGTAAAGAAGCTGGCTAAAACCCACCAAGGCCAAGATGGCAGCAAAAGTGACCTCTGGTCATCCTCACTGCTCATTATATACTACTTATAATGCATTGGCATGCTAAAAGACACTCATCAGTGCCATGACAATTTATAAATGCCATGGCAATATCAGGAAGTTATCCTAAGTGGTCTAAAACCTTTGTTTCCAGGAGTTGCCCATCCCTTTCCAGAATACTCATGAATAATCTCTGTTTTGTTTAATGTATAATCAAGAGGTAACAATAAGTACAAGGGACTGAGCAGCCCAAACCACTTCTCTGCCTGGGGAGTAGCCGTTCTTTATTCCTTTACTTTCTTCATATACTTGCTTTCATTTTACTCTATGGACGTGCCTGTAACTCTTTCTTGCACCAGATCCAAGAACCCTTTCTTAGTGTCTACCAGAGTAGAGAAGTTCAGCAATATAGTACAGGGATCATTGACAAAGGAGCAAAGACATTTTCTTTGGGAGGTTATGTACATATAGCCATGTGAAAGAAACTAGTTTTCACAAAAGAGTCTTTTTAACATATGGTACTGTAGGAGTTGGATGTTCATATGTAAAATAAATGACTTAAACCACAGATCTTACTGATTTCACAAAAGTATATTTAAAATTATCAGAGACCAAAATGAAAATAAAAAACTGAAGCTTCTGTAAGAAAATTTGTCACCTTAGATTTTATAATGAATATTAGATATGAGTAAAATTGTAATTCACAAAGGCAAAAATAAAATTGATAAAAGCCAGACCTTATTAAAATTAAATTCTTCTGCCCTACAAAATATACCATTAAGGAAATGAAAATCAAGTGAGCAGATTGGGTAAAACATTTAAAAAAACATACCTCTGATAAAGGGTTCATATTTAGAATATGAAAGTAACTCTTACAACTCAACAGAAAGGTAAATATCTAGATTATAAAGTGGGATATATATATATATATATATATATATATATATATATATATGTATGCATATGCACACACACACACACACACACACACACACACAGAAGTAGCAAATAAGTATGTAAAATGTGTCCAACATCATTTAGTCACTAGGGAATTGCAAAGTGAAATAAAAATGAGATACCACTATATACCCATTAGAATAACCAAAATCCTTACAGCTAACAATACCAATTACCAAAGAGCATACAGAGCAGCAGAAATTCTCATTCACTGCAGGTGGGATTGCAAAATATTACAGTCACTTTGGAAGACAGCAGAACAGTTCTGACAAAGCTAAACATAGTCTTATTATATGATCCAGCAGTTATACTCCTAGGTGTTTCCAACTGATTTGAAAATGTATAAAATGTATGTTTATAAAAAAGAAAAACTTCACATAAATATTTTAGCAACTTTATTCATAGTTAGTAAATACTGGAAATGACTAAGTTGTCCTTCAGTAGGTGAAAAGGATAATCAAACTTTGGTACATTCAAACAGTAAGTTCTTGTTAATCAATATAAAAGAATGAACTATTAAGCCACAAAATGACCCAGAGGGAGCTTATATGTTAATTGGCATGTGAAAGAAATGAGTCTGAAAGACCACATACTACATGATTTCATAATAAGAGATTTTGTAAAATGTAAAACTTATGGATGGTAAACTCAGCAGTTGCTATGGTTTTTGGTCAGGGAAGATATTTATGTAAGTCAAATGTAGGAGATTATTTAGGGCACTGCAATTATTTTGTATGATATTGTGATACTGGATACATTCTTTCATAAAAAAATGTAGAATGACAAATGTGTGTGACAACAACATTAAAGCAATAAAAGGGGAAAGTTGATGGCCTGAGTATTCTGCTAAATGAGTGGAGTCTGTTATACTAAAGGTGACTTATTTGCTTTTAAGCACCATACTCTGGCTGATAAAGTTGTTCCTCAATGGGATATGAGTTAATGATTCTGCCACTACTATACATGTATACTGGAATGAGCAATCAAGGAAATGGATGATGGATGATAGGTGCTAGTTATGTGATCCGTGAAAGGGTTGTATACAAAAAGTGACCCCCAAATGCACCAGGAGCCAAAAAACTAATCAAGGGGGAAGATAAGTTCAGTGTGTCAGTTTTGGGTGATTTATTAGGGAAACTACAGACAGAAGCATGGTCTTGGGCAAGGGCAAGATAGGTGGATCTCTGTCCCATAGACCCAGGGTTATGTTTTGGGGAAAATGCATATGCGGTCTGGAAGGAATGTGTAGGAAACTACAGATGTCACAGCCTATAATTACTGCAATGACAAGAGTTGTTTTAGAGGAAACGTATAATGAATAGGTGTTCTTACTAAACAGGAATGCATCACCTAGATATTTTGGAGGCATTCCTGAACTTATGGTTAGTCAAAAGTTGGTTGGCAGATTAGCATTTAAAGTAAAGTTACTCTTGTCTCCACATATGACACTGCTGTTATGGGAATACATAGACAAGTGAGGAAAGGAGGCTAGAATTACAAGTATCGATAGATCAGAAGTGAAGACTTTAGTAAGAACCCATGTTTAGTTAATATAGATAACAGGTGACTACAAATAGAAACATTTATAGAATGGTATATACAGATATTATACATATAGACATGTATACAGGGAGGCTAGGTGGGAGATATATGGGAATTTCTTATCTTCACAATTGCTTCATAATCAAAACTTCAAAACTTTAAAAGCAAAAATGTTTATTTAAAAAAACTTAAAACACTACCCCAAATATAAATATTTTTCATATGATATGTAAAAAATGCTATTGCACATATTTGTTTTACTGATTATTTTATTTAATGAAATTCATTGTTAAGGTTGAAAAATGTTAGTATACATACATGTATTTCCTTGTCTGTCAGGTGGGAGAGTCTAAAAGCAGTAACACCCCAGTAGTAACAAGAACCCCAGCACAGATCTTGGTTTTTAATACTGTGCTTCATTAAATACAATAGGGTTTCTTGTAGAAATTTCTGATTCTAGGCTGGGGCAAGATATATTTATGATGAGCCTCTTAGTATCAGACAGAAGGAAATACCAACAAAACCCAAAACCTCACAATGATTGGAGTGTATTGAAGAGCTACAGGAGCAAACAGAATAAGCTCCCAATGCCCAAGCCAGAACAATTCAAGTAATACTGGATTTTAATCCAAAGTTTTAAATAAATATCCATGAGTCAATACTCATATAAACAAATGATTAAAGAATGAAATAGTGGGGAATAGACATTTATTGGACAGAAGAATTTAAAGTAATTTATGTTGATACTTTGCCCTCTAGGGTATAGGGCATAACTCTTACTCCTTAAGTGTGGGTTATGCCTTGTGACTCATTCAAAAAGTACATTATGGAAAAAGGAGGGGAATGGGTAAGTAATTTTACAGTAGAGATATCTGACAAACATTTTCCTAGTCAAGTGATCAAGGTTAACATCAATAGTCATGTGGATGGTGTGATAAAAATGACACTTTGCCTCTGTGATCTTCCCTCCTAAAACCCACTGCCATAGTCCAATCACAAGAAAAACATCAGATGAATTCAAGTTGAGATATATTTTACAAAAATATATCTGACCAGTACTTCTCAAAATTCCAAGGTCATCAAAAACAAGGAAAGTCTGACAATGCCACAGCCTAGAGAACCGATGGAGACATTATGAATAAATATATTGTGGTACCCTCGATAGGATCTTAGAACGGTATAGAGACATTAGGTAAAAAACTAAGGAGTTCTGAATACATTGTGGAGTTTAGCTCATAACAATCAGGTATCAATATTGTAAAAGATGTGTCAGTGTTGATTTGTTCATTGTGACAAATGACCATACTAATATAAGATGAAAATAACAGGGAAGTTAGGTGTGAGATAGATGGGAATTTGTTATCTTCACAATTGTTTCATAATCAAAAATTTTAGAACTTTAAAAACAAAACTGTTTATTTAAAAAAAACCTTAAATCACTACCAAAAGGTAAATATTTTTCATACGTGAGATGAGAAAAATGCTATTGCATATATTTAACTGTGTTATGGATTATTTAATGAAATTCATTGTTAATGATTGAAAAATTGAGAGCTCAACACTAATATGTTTTTGACTGATATGAGGTAACTTCCTGGTGACTGCAATTTGCTTTTTTACTTCATATTAATAATTCATCTTTATGGAAATGTAATATTTAACCAACAATTAAGTGTTTTTGATGGATGTCTATCTGAAATTACTCTTGAGCTTTAAATTGTGGATTTCACACCTGATGTGTTCCAGTGTGTGTCAATAACAAATGGAAAACATCTCTGTATCACAGCCAGCTAAATTATCTCTATTAACTTGATAGTACGTATCCCTTCATGCTGTGTTTGCACAAAGCACAGCATACATTAGAGATCAGGTGTATGAAAAATACATTTTATTGGATATTAGTGAGACTGACATGCACATGAAAAACACATCATTAACTTAGAATAATTTGAAGGTTACCTCTCCATTTTTGTACGAGGAGTTTATGTGAATTAATAATGCTGTTTTATATTTATATAATGC
This sequence comes from Saguinus oedipus, assembly GCA_031835075.1. Classification (NCBI taxonomy): domain Eukaryota; kingdom Metazoa; phylum Chordata; class Mammalia; order Primates; family Cebidae; genus Saguinus; species Saguinus oedipus. The sequence continues at coordinate 44,430,701 of CM063169.1, forward strand.
TCAGGAGTTTCATGCTTACATTTAATATAACAATGACATAAACAAATTATTACTCAAACCAGATGCAAAAGTTGGCAACAGTAAACCTGCTTTATTGTCATCATGACCTTTAAATATCCAAACTGCTTATTAGCAACTTTAATATTTAGACAAATATTGTAATACCCAAATATATGAATTAATTATTAAATGAATCAACAATGCAAATGTGGAAGTTCATTAGGAAGTAGGGGTGGTGTGTATTTCTTTATGATAGGGACACTGACAAAGTAACAAAATACATCAGTCAAAGATGGAAGTACATAGTGAAATTGAAAGAGATGTTTACAATGGGCTGTCACAAGTTTGTATAAGTCAACTCCACAACACACCACTGCACACAACTTAAAGAAGAAATACTTTTTTGTTTCTGATGTAATAAATTTAAAGGCAGTGTAAAAATAGAAGAAAGAATACTCTTAAGAATTGGAATCACTTGTATATACAGAGCTTAACACTGGGAAAAGAGAATCGTGACTCAAAACTATTTGTTCCTCTTTTAAATGCATGAAGTTAAGGCTATAAGCAATAAAGAATTTGTTCCATCAGGAAAATCTTCACACCAATTCACCAATTGCCCAGGAATATAGTTTGCCTCTCTGAGCAAACACCTCTCCAATGAGGACAATATGTTGTTTACATGGGTATAGGGCTTGCTTATTAAACAACAGTATATGTATCAGGACTCATTTCAAGACTCTTGCCTCAGCCTCATAGTTTTTCATTATCTTGAACTATTACATCACAGTCTTTTTTCAAACCTAAGTACTTCCCCATCTTAAAAACCTGCAGTAAATCACTTGAGTTCAGAAACTGAAACATCATAAACAAGTTTACTCAGATAACCCTTCTGTGATACTATTTAGACTTTATCACAGTGGTGTGCACTGTTACGGTAAGCAGTTGGTCTAATTAACTTCACTTGATAATTTTTTCTCTTGGACATTTTTGGAGTCAACTGTTCAAAATTCAGACTCCAAGCATTACAGTTCATATACACATCCTATAGCCAAACTTTTTCAGGAAAAAATTCTTCCTTTAGGATGCCAGATGTAAAACCCATTTGATCCCCTTCTACTTTATAGAGCTAGAACCAACGAGCTCATATATTGTGTACCATAGGACAGAGACAAGAGTTTCCATCTCCTCCAGTGCACATTTTAGGTTCTCCATATTTGTCCTCAAATGTGGTAATCTATCCTTGGGTAAGAACACAGCAAACCATAAGATAATTGTGGTTTTGAAAGGAAGGGGTCATATGAATATGCTCTAATAAGACCCCTGTGCTTTTATGTAAATGTGGGGGGGGGAATAGATGCGTAAATTAAATGGTTTCAGCTAAATCTTCATTTACCAATATATATATATATGCATATATGTGTATATATATTAATATGTCAGAATTAGTGTGACTTGGCAACGCTGTATGTTTACATATTCTTCCAAATATGTGTGTGTGTCTGACTGATGAATCAGAAAACAAGATAATCAGGCTTCTTTTGATTGAGTGGAATGAAATGTATTATGATAAAATGACCATTAACCATGAAACTATGGTTAATGCTAATGGAAACACAAAGAAAGATGTAAAAGGGAATCATACTTCTTTTCTCTTAGATAGCATATTACTTTTCTGTGAAACTCTTGAAATTGAACTTTGAATGGTGTGATAGTTTTAAATAAGCATCATAGAAATTGAAGTTTGTTTTAGAAATAGATGTAAACTTGGAGAACGTGAGTTTTTTTCATTCAAGAAATGCGGGCTAGACATGGCCCTCTTTGTTGGGCTATACCTCTGGGGAACACATGATGCCATTTGCTTTTCCAGCTCAAAATGGTGGTGATGATTTTTGAAGGAAGAGCACAACCATCTATTGTAACCTTTCATACAACATATAATCAGAAAAGCTATTGATTACTACATCATTCTTTTGTTTCTATTCATCTGTCATTGATTATTTCTTATTTGTAATATATTTTCATCCTATTATTCTTAAACCTCTTTTTAGTTTGACAGTTTCTCAATTTTTAAATTATTTATTTGTAGTTGACACATAATAGTTGTACTTATTTCTGAGATAAAATAGGATGTTTTGATACGTGTATTCATAGGATAATGATCAAATCGGGGTAATTATGATAGCCATCACTTGAAACACTGATCATTTCTTTGTAATGCCAGCATCCAAAATGTTTATTTCTAACTATCTTTGAATATACACTGCATTGTTATTTGCTGTACTTACTGTAGTGAGTAATAGAACATCAAAGATAATTCTTCCTGTTTAATTGTAACTTTGTATCCATTGCTCATTGTCTTCCAGTCTTCCCTTCCCCTGTCCCTCCCCAAATTCTGATAACTACTATTCTACCTTTTACTTTGGTCATTTGCATTGACACAGGTGAACCAGGAGGACATTAGGTTGAGTAAAATAAGCCAGGCACAGAAGGACAAGTACTGAATGGTTACACTCAAATGCAGAATCTAAATATTAAAAAAAATGATAAATAAGGGACAGTTTTTTTAATATTTAGTTTTACAAAGTGTGTTGCATTCAGGCTTTCTCATTTTTAAAATATTTATTATCATTTCTATTGTTTATTTTCCCACTAACATCAACAGTATAATCAAAGAAAGCAAACATTTTGAACATTCAGGACATTAATTCCCGGAAGCAGGCTTAGGGAACAATAAATAGAACACAGTGACATTGAAAACTATTTAATTTTGTATATACATGGTTGCAACCTAAATTCATGGGGAAGCTTGAGGGTAATTTCAGTAACACATAGAAGCAAAATATGCCCATAAACTTATTTAATTCATTCCTAAAGGTGTTTTAAAATAAAATTCTTGATTCTGAGCAGATTGAATTATTTTTCCCTTGGTAGAAATAATGTTTACTCATGATTAGATGGACACAGAATGAATGAAAACTAACAGTCACTCAAAATTCCTGGGGACTATTAACCTCATTTATTCCTCAAAGTAATATTTGGTTATGATAAAGAAACACAATATTACAACAAAAGAGTGACTGTTTTCACTTTAATATTTGGCACAGTATAGACAGATAACTCAGGTTAAATTGCAAGGATAACAAGCCAACAAAATCAATGACTTCATACTACACGGTTTTATTTGTTTCTCACAGTTTGTGTCCATTTCAGTTCAATGCAGGGGTGGGGATAGTTAATGGTTCACAGGACATTCACTTCATTTTATTCTCATTCAGTGACTCAGGCTGATCTGGCATCATTAAGAATTCTTGGCACCAGTGAGTATCAATGGAGAGAAGGTGGCTGAGGTTTAAAGGCTAGCCTGTGCAGTGATCAACAGCCTTCTATTTGTTGAACAAGTCAAATAGACATCTTGAACTTCATAGAAACAAGAAAGGGCAACTCTACCATCCACATGCCAAAAAGATATAATTTAAAATAAATGTATTTTTAATAGACCTAGTAAAATCCATAGGTACTGTGCAAATTTTTATATGAAAGCAGGAAACTCGGTTTAAAAAGTACTGAAGGCACTTTCACTTGAAGTTGTATAGCTAAAGATTTTATATTCCTAATGAATCTCCAGCAATAGAATTTCTACATTGCTAAGCATATGACATAATCAATAGTAAGAGACTGAATGATAATTAGAAATCAATGAAAAAGAAATATTGGTTGGAAACTCATCAATTACTAAACCTTAAATGCCTGCAGCAATCAATCAAATGGCCAGGATTGCTGGATATATAGGAAGGCAGTCATAAAAACATAAGAAAAAGCCCACCAGGGGGAACCACAAACTCAGTCTCTGGTTCTGATATGCAATTATGTTTGTGTATTAACCAAAGATCCTACTGGTGCCTCAGCACAACTAGTAACTAGACCGGGCTAAAAAAGAGTAGTGTTTCTTCCTCTACCTCTTAGGACATACATCACAGTAAAACACCAGGGAACACTATAATGATACATTGTACTTTTCCAAATATGCTTTTCTCTCAAGAGTAATGCTTGCTTCTCTGCTTTGTAACAAACCCATTTATTTTTCCCGACACCCAGTCATGAAGAAAAACTTCATTTGATAATTTTAACTATCACATATACTAAGCACTGGGTTACAAAATAAAATAATGAAACATGAAGTGTTCATAATCTCTGCCCTAGAAGACCTTGCTGTGAAGGGTGAAGCAGAAATGCAAAAAAAATTACACTATTATATGGTTAGTGCTAAAACACTTTAAACCTTTACCAAAGGGACAAAAACAATTAACTTTGCTTGAAGGAATTAAGGAGTTTTCTGTGAAACTGATTGCAGACTGGAATTAGAAGTTTTCCAAGTGCAAAATGTGGAGGGCTTTAACAGAAAGAAACCAGTATGTACAAAGGATATCTGTAGTTATTATAGCATAGCACTGGCATTTCAGACTGGAGAGTAATGAGTGGTGTGCAATGAGGAGTTCACAGAGGTTTTAATTGTTACAGCTCTTAGTATTGTAGTGTTACTATTATAGTTGTTTTAATTAAAGGATCTAGGTGATCAGATTTGTTTAAAAAATGATTCCCTAGCTAAACAGTTACTGGAGCATTTTAAAATTTACTTTTTATTTATTTTTAATATATATTTTATTGCACTTTAGGTTCTGGGGTGCATGTGCAGAACATGCAGGATTGTTGTATAGGTACATATATGTCCATATGGTTTGCTGCCTCCATCCCCCCATCACCTACATCTGGCATATCTCCCCATTTTATCACTCCCCAACCTCCCTACACCCTGCTGTTTCTCCCCTATTCCCCTGCCAACAGACCCCAGTGTGTGATTCTCCCCTCCCTGTGTCCATGTGTTCTCATTGTTCAACACCTGCCTGTGATCGACAACATGCTGTGTTTGATTTTCTGTTCTTGTGTCAGTTTGCTGAGAATGATAGTTTCTAGATTCCTCCATGACCCTACAAAGGACATGAACTCATCCTTTTTTATGGCTGCATAGTATTCCATTTGTATATGTGCCATATTTTCCTTGTCCAGTCTATTATCAATGAGCATTTGGGTTGGTTCCAAGTCTTTGCTGTTGTAAACAGCTCTGAAGTGAACATACATGTGCATGTGTCTTTATAATAGAATGATTTCTAATCCTTTGGATATATACCCAGTAATGGGATTGCTGGGTCAAATGGAATTTCTATTTCTAGGTCCTTGAGGAATTGCCACACTATCTTCCACAATGGTTGAACTAATTTACACTTCCACCAACAGTGTAAGGGTGTTCCTCTTTCTCCACATTCTCTCCAGCATCTGTTGTCTCCAGATTTTTTAATGATCGCCATTCTAACTGGCATGAGATAGTATCTCTATATGGTTTTGATTTGCATTTCTCTAATGACCAGTGATGATGAACATTTTTTAATATGTTTGTTGGCCTCATATATGTCTTCTTTTGAAAAGTGTCTGTTCATATCCATCGCCCACTTTTGAATGGGGTTGTTTTTTCTTGTAAATCTGTTCTTTGTAGATTCTGGATATTAGCACTTTGCCAGATGGGTAGATTCCAAAAATTTTTTCCCATTCTTGGTTGCCAGTTCACTCTAATGATGTTTCTTTTGCTGTGCAGAAGCTCTGAAGTTTAATTAGATCCCATTTGTCTATTTTGGCTTTTGTTGCCAATGCGTTTGGGGTTTTATTCATGAAGTCCTTGCCTATGCCTATGTCCTGAATGGTTTTGCCTAGATTTTCTTCTAGGGTTTTTATGGTGTTAGGTTTTATGTTTAAGTCTTTAATCCATCTAGAGTTAATATTAGTGTAAGGTGTCAGGAAGTGGGCCAGTTTCTGCTTTCTGCACATGGCTAGCCAGTTTTCCTAACACCATTTATTAAACAGCGAATCCTTTCCCCATTGCTTCTTTTTGTCAGGTTTGTCAACGATCAGATTGTTGTAGATGTGTGACATTGCCTCTAAGCCTCTGTTCCGTTCCATTGGTCAATATCTGTGTTTTGGTACCAGTACCTTGCTGTTGTGATTACTGTAGCCTTGTAGTATAGTTTGAGTTTAGGTAGTGTGATGCCTCCAGCTTTGTTCTTTTTGCTTGGAATTGTCTTGGCTATGTGGGCTCTCTTTTGGTTTCATATGAAGTTCAAGGTGGTTTTTTTAAGGTCTTTGAAGAGACTCATAGGTAGCTTGATGGGGATAGCCTTGAATCTATAAATTACTTTGGGCAGTATGGCCATTTTCACTATATTGATTCTTCCTCACTGTGAGCATGAAATGTTTTTCCATCTTTTTGTGTCCTCTCCTATTTCCTTGAGCAGTGCTTTATAGTTCTCCTTGAAGAGGTCCTTTACATCCTTTTTAAGTTGTATTCCTAGGTATTTTATTCTCTTTGTAGCAATTGTGAATAGCAGTTCATTCTTGATTTGGCTTTCTTTAAGTCTGTTATTGGTATATAGGAATGCTTGTAATTTTTGCACACTGATTTTGTGTCCTGAGACTGCAGAAATTGCTTATCAGTTTAAGGACATTTTGGGCTGAGACAGTGGGGTCTTCTAAAATACAAACATGTCATCTGCAAATAGAGACAATTTGACTTCCTCCTTTCCTAATTGAATACCTTTTTTTTTCTTACCCAATTGCTCTAGCTAGAAATTCTAATACTAGACTGAATAGGAAGGGTAAGACGGGGCATCCTTGTGTAGTGCCAAATTGCAAAGGGAATGCTTCCAGTTTTTGCTCATTCAGTATGATATTGTCTGTGGGTTTGTCATAAATAGCTTTTGTTGTTTTGAGATATGTACCTTCAATACCTAGTTTATTGAGAGTTTATAGCATAAAGGGCTGTTGAATGTTGTCAAAGGCCTTTTCTGCATCTATTGAGATAATCATGTGGTTTTTGTCTTTGGTCTGTTTATATGGTGGATTACATTTATAGACTTGCATATGTTGAGCCAGCCTTGCATCCCCAAGATGAAGCCTACTTGATCGTGATGTATAAGCTTTTTTTTTTTTTAATTTTTATTGCATTATAGGTTTTGGGGTACATGTGCAGAACGTGCAAGATAGTTGCATAGGAACACACATGGCAGTGTGTTTTGCTGCCTTCCTCCCCTTCACCCATACTTGGCATTCATCCCCAAACTATCCCTCCCCAGCCCCCCCCGCTGTCCCTCCCCCATTCCCCCCAATAGACCCCAGTGTATAGTAGACCACCTCTCTGGGTCCATGTGTTCTCATTGGTCTCACCCACCTATGAGTGAGTATATGTGGTATTTCTTTTTCTGTTCTTGTGTCAGTTTGCTGAGAATGACGTTCTCCAGATTCATCCATGTCCTTACAAAGGACACAAACTCATCATTTTTGATTGCTGCATAATATTCCATGGTGTATATGTGCCACATTTTCCCAGTCCAGTCTATCATCGTTGGGCATTTGGGTTGGTTCCAGTTCTTTGCTATTGTAAATAGTGCTGCAATGAACATTCGTGTGCATGTGTCCTTATAGTAGAATGATTTATAGTCCTTTGGATATATACCCAGTAATGGGATTGCTGGGTCAAATGGAATTTCTATTTCTAGGTCCTTGAGGAATCGCCACACTGTTTTCCACAATAGTTGAACTAATTTACACTTCCACCAACAGCGTAAGAGTGTTCCTATTTCTCCACATCCTCTCCAGCATCTGCTGTCTCCAGATTTTTTAATGATCACCATTCTAACTGGCGTGAGATGGTATCTCAATGTGGTTTTGATTTGTATCTCTCTAATGACCAGTGATGATGAGCATTTTTTCATGTTTGTTGGCCTCATGTATGTCTTCTTTTGTAAAGTGTCTGTTCATATCCTTTACCCATTTTTGAATGGGCTTGTTTGTTTTTTTCCTGTAAATCTGTTTGAGTTCTTTGCAAATTCTGGGTATCAGCCCTTTGTCAGATGTGTAAACTGCAAAGATTTTTTCCCATTCTGATGGTTGCCGATTCACTCTAGTGACTGTTTCTTTTGCCGTGGAGAAGCTGTGGAGTTTGATTAGGTCCCATTTGTCTATTTTGGCTTTTGTTGCCAATGCTTTTGGTGTTTTATTCATGAAGTCCTTGCCTACTCCTATGTCCTGAATGGTTTTGCCCACATTTTCTTCTAGGGTTTTTATGGTGTCAGGTCTTACGTTTAAGTCTTTAATCCATCTGGAGTTAATTTTAGTGTAAGGTGTCAGGAAGGGGTCCAGTTTCTGCTTTCTGCACATGGCTAGGCAGTTTTCCCAACACCATTTATTAAATAGGGAATCCTTTCCCCATTGCTTGTTTCTGTCTGGTTTATCAAAGATAATATGGTTGTACATATGTTGTTTTGCCTCCGATGCTTCTGTTCTGTTCCATTGGTCTATATCTCTGTTTTGGTACCAGTACCATGCTGTTTTGATTACTGTAGCCTTGTAGTATAGTTTGAAGTCTGGTAGTGTGATGCCTCCCGCTGTGTTCTTTTTGCTTAGAATTGACTTGGCTATGCGGGCTCTTTTTTGCTTTTTTATATGCTGTTGGCAATCGGTTTGCCAGTATTTTATTGAAGATTTTTGCATCTATGTTCATCCTGGATATTGGCCTGAAGTTTTCTTTTTCTGTTGGATCTCTGCCGGGTTTTGGTATTAGGATGATGTTGGTTTCATAAAATGATTTGGGAAGGATTCCCTCTTTTTGAGTTGTTTGAAATAGTTTCAGAAGGAGTGGTACCACCTCCTCTTTGTACATCTGGTAGAATATGGTTTTGAACCCATTTGGATCTGGGCTTTTTATGGGTTGGTAGGCTATTAACTGCTGTCTTTACTTCAGCCCTTGTTACTGGTCTATTCAGGGTTTCAACTTCTTCCTGGTTTAGATTTGGGAGGGTGCAAGTGTCCATGAATTTATTCATTTCTTCCAGGTTTACTGGTTTATGTGTATAGAGTTGTTTGTAGTAATCTCTGATGGTAGTTTGTATTTCTGTGGAATCAGTGGTGGTATCCCCTTCATCATTTTTAATTCTACCTATTCGATTCTTCTCTTTTCTTTTTTATTAATCTGGCTAGCTGTCTATTTTCATCTTTTCAAAAAACCAGCTCCTGAATTTATTGATGTTTTGCAGAATTTTTTTTGTGTCTCTATTTCCTTCAGTTCTGCTCTGATCTTAGTTATTTCTTGTCTTCTGTTAGCTTTTGAGTTTTTTTGATCTTGCTCCTCTAGCTCATTCAATTTTAATGATAGGGTGTCGATTTTTGGTCTTTCCTTGCTTCTCATGTGTGCATTTATTGCTATAAATTTCCCTCTTGACACTGTTTTAAATGTGTCCCAGATATTCTGGTATATTGTGTCTTCATTCTTGTTGATTTCAACGAACATCTTTATTTCTGCCTTCATTTCATTTTTGATCCAGTCAACATTCAAGAGCCAGTTATTGAGTTTCCATACTGTTATGTAGTTCTGAGTTAGTTTCTTAATCCTGAGTTCTAATTTGATTGCACGCTGGTCTGAGAGACTGTTTGTTATGATTTCTGTTCCTTTGCAATAGCTGAGGAGTGATTTACTTCCAATTATGTGGTCAGTTTTAGAGTAGGTGTGATGTGGTGCTGAGAAGAATGTATATTCTGTGGATTTGGGGTGACGAGTTCTATAGGTGTCCATTAGGTTTGCTTGGTCCAGATCTGAGTTCAAGTCCTGGATATCCTTGTTAATTTTCTGTCTCCTTGATCTGTCTAATATTGATAGTGGAGTGTTAAAGTCTCCCACTATTATTATGTGGGAGTCTAAGTCTCTTTGTAGGTCATTAAGAACTTGCTTTATGTATCTGGGTGCTCCTGTATTGGGTACATATTTATTTAGGATCATTACCTCTTCTTGTTACGTTGATCCTTTTACCATTATGTAATGCCCTTCTTTGTCTCTTTTGATTTTTGTTGGTTTAACATCTATTTTAGCAGAGACTAGGATTGCTACTCCTGCTTTTTCTTTCTCTCCATTTGCTTGGTAAATCTTCCTCCATCCCTTCATTTTCAGCCTATTTGTGTCCTTGCATGTGGGATGCATTTCCTGGATACAGCACACTGATGAGTTTTGACTTTTTATCCAATTTGCCAGTCCATGTCTTTTGATTGGGGCATTTAGCCCATTTACATTTACAGTTAATATTGTTATGTGTGAATTTGATCTTGCTATTTTGATGCTATCTTGTTGTTTTGCCCATTATCTGATCCAGTTTCTTAATTGTGTCAATGCTCTTTACCATTTAGTATCTTTTTGAAGTAGCTGGTAGTGGTTGTTCCGTTCCTTGTTTAGTGCTTCTTTCAGAAGCTCTTGTAAGGCAGGCCTGATGGTGACAAAATCTTTAAGCAATTGCTTGTTCAGAAAGGATTTTATTTCTCCTTCATTTATGAAGCTTAGTTTGGCTGGATATGAAATTCTAGGTTGAAAGTTCTTTTCTTTAAGGATGTTGAATATTGTCCCCCACTGTCTTCTGGCTGGCAGGGTTTCTGCCAAGAGATCACAGTGAGTCTGACGGGCTTCCCTTTGTGGGTAACCTGACCTTTCTCTCTGGCTGCCCATAGCATTTTTTCCTTCATTTCAACCCTATTGAATCTGACAGTTATGTGCCTTGGGGTTGCTCTTCTTGAGGAATATCTTTGTGGTGGTCTCGTATTTCCTGTACTTGAATATTGGCCTGCCTTGCAAGGTTGGGGAAGTTCTCCTGGATAATATCTTGAAGAGTGTTTTCCAGCTTTGATTCATTATTTTCGTCACATTCGGGTACACCTGTCAAAGGTAGATTAGCTCTTTTCACATAATCCCATATTTCTTGGAGAATTTGTTCATTTCTTTTTACTCTTTTTCACTAATCTTGCCTTCTCATTTTACTTCATTGAGTTTATCTTCAATCTGTGATATCCTTTCTTCTGCTTGGTCAATTCAGCTATTGAAAGTTTTGTATGCTTTGTGAAGTTCTCGTGTTGTGTTTTACTACTCCATCAAGTCATTTATATTCTTCTCTAAGCTGTTTATTCTTGTTAGCATTTCATCAAACATTTTTTCAACTTTCTTAGTTTCTTTGCATTGGGATAGAACATGTTCTCTTGGCTCAGAGAAGTTTGTTCTTACCCACGTTTTGAAGCCTGTTTCTGTCAATTCATCAGACTCATTCTTCTTCTAGCTTTGTTCCCTTGCTGGTAAGGAGCTGTGATCACTTGGAAGAGGAGGGGAGTTCTAGTTTTGGATGTTTTCATCCTTTTGTGCTGGTTTATTCCCATCTTTGTGGATTTATCTACCTGTAGTCTTTGTAGTTGGTGATTTTTGGATGGGGTCTCTGAGTGAATGTCCTTTTTGTTGATGATGAAGTTGTTTCTTTCTGTTTCTTAGTTTTTCTTCTAACAGTTAGGTCCCACTGCTTTTGGACTGCAGGAGGTCCACTCTAGAACCTGCTTACCTGGAGATCACCTGTGGTGGCTGCAGGACAGTAAGGGTTGCTGCCAGTTTCTTCTTTTGTTATCTTCATCCCAGAAGGATACCTGCCAGATGTCAGCCTGAGCTCTCCTTTATGAGGCATCTCTTTGGCTGTATGGGGGTCAAGGAGCTGTTTGAGGAGACAATCTGTCCCTTATAGGAGCTTAAGTATGGAGCTGTGAGCTCCATTGTTCCATTCAGTGCTGCTGTGCTGGTACATTTAAGTCTGCTGCAGTGGAAATCATAACTGCCTTTTTTCCCAGGTGCTCTGTCCTGGGAGGGTGGGGCTTTATTTGTAAGTTCATGACATGCTGTTGCCTTTTTTCAGAGGTGCCCTGCCCAGCAAAAAAGGTAGCTTAGCCAGCAGAGACATAGCTGAGCTGCCATGGGCTCTGGCCAGCTGCTGTGTGAACTTCCTTGCAATTTTGTTTACAGAGGTATAGTTAGAACTGCCTCTGTAATGGCAGACTGCCTCTGTGATGGCAGATGCCCTTTCCCCCACAGAGCTGGACCATCTTGGATCCAGCTGCACTTACTATGAAACTCTCAATCCAGAGCATTTCAGATTGCTGGTTGTATTAGTTTTATTTAATTATACCAGCCACTCAGCACTACTTCTTACCAATTCCCTCACAGATCTCTGTAGTACTTCCACTTCATGCTACTAGTGACTCAGGGCATTGCCCTGTTCATAGGTATTTTATTCCTTGATCACCATGTCTAACACATTTTACTAGCAGTCTTTCTCCTTTCCTTAGACCCATATGGACTGTCTTTTGTTTCAATATTTAGTTCTTCATTTTGTCCTTTCTCTTTCCTTTTATTTGACTGGCACCTTTGGGACTACATGTGTATGGCTTTTCCTTGATTGTTGCTACCCTTGTGGATTATTTTATCCAGGTTTTTATCTTGATAGTATTATGTTATAAATAATGCAAATAATGTTATTATTTCTGTGTTTTGAAAACCCAAAAGGTATGTTTTGAAACAACATGCCTCATTTGGAGGGCTATCACAGTGAACTGTCTACGAATTTTGCTTTAGTGAAAAACAAAAAGGGTAAAAGTATATTTTCCTTACCCATCCATTCCACTTCCAGCAGCACAATGAATATCAAATAGAACCTATATATGGAAAATATAACAGGAAGCAACTCATAAAAGTTAGCCAAACAATTATCAGAGAATCTTATCATATAATATAGAGCATGTCATACTTTCTAGAGCCATGGTTGATTGCATTTGTATATATAACTAACACCATGCTCAGTAAACAGTTGTGTAATTGATTACTTAATCCTAAAATCATATTAATAAAATATTAATAATTTTTCCTGTTAAGCATGCCAATATTCTCAGTGTTAGAATTTACCTGATCTAATAGTACATAAGATTATTCAATAGTCAATTATTCTATTTGAAAGTCTGAATTTCATCCATAGATTTTCAGAGGTTCTATAGTGTGTGTCCTTGAATCTCCATGTACATGTTAATGTCTTACTAAAATTAACAAATGTTTGTTTTTAACTGTACATGAGGTATATTTGGTTTGAAATACAGGGTTACCTTTTTTATTGTCTTATTCACAATCAGATGGAACATTAAGTCATTCACCTAGAAAATACTATTAAATGTGGATGTTGGTTTTAGACTCTAACACAGATTGTCTCTATGACCCATTTCTCAATGAACCTCTCTGTCCATGACCTATTACTTTAGGATATAAAAACGTTATGATCTTCCAACCCTCCTCTGAGATGATCTGACCTTTCACCTGAATAGGTGAAATTCTGTGTATTGTTTTAAAATAGAATCAGCCCCTGACCTACAAATGACCATTATATTCAATTTAGGCCTGTCTTGTAAAATGATCTCTGCAGAAACCATCTCTGCCATCGCACTGGAAGCCCCCAAGGAAATAAACATACTGAATGTATTTTCACAGTAAGGGGTCAACTATCACTGCAGTGTCCTGGGGTCACACTCAAGGTGAAATTGATAGAAGGCTGTATAAAACTATTTTGAAAATTAGAGATTTTACCCTGATCATTACTGGACATTATGCCATCTTCCTAAGGATCAAGGTGCTAGTTTTCCCAAAGAGCTGCAGCAGACACATAGAACTCAGCTTTAGCAACCTGGTTTCTCTTGTTGGATTGATATGGTCCTAGATCCTAAGTATAATGACCACTTGCTTTAGTAAACTGCTCTCTTTTTCTCCCTGAAGTACCCAACACAGGCCAAAGTGAGAGTACAATAGTTATATGTAAATTTATAAAAATGCTCTTGGCAGTCTAGTTCTTGGCAATTTCAAACTGAAAATTTGGGTATGAGTTAGAGATAACTAAAATATAGGTGAAAACAGAGATATAGACCAATGGAACAGAACAGAAGCATCGGAGGCAACACAAAATATCTACAACCATATTATCTTTGATAAACCAGACAAAAACAGGCAATGGGGAAAGGATTCCCTATTTAATAAACAGTGTTGGGAAAACTGGCTAGCCATGTGCAGAAAGCAGAAACTGGACCCCTTCCTGACACCTTACACTAAAATTAACTCCAGATGGATTAAAGACTTAAAAGTAAGACCTGACACCATAAAAACCCTAGAAGAAAATGTGGGCAAAACCATTCAGGACATAGGAGTAGGCAAGGACTTCATGACCAAAACACCAAAAGCATTGGCAACAAAAGCCAAAATAGACAAATGGGACCTAATCAAACTCCACAGCTTCTGCACGGCAAAAGAAACAGTCACTAGAGTGAATCGGCAACCATCAGAATGGGAAAAAAATCTTTGCAGTTTACACATCTGACAAAGGGCTGATATCCAGAATTTACAAAGAACTCAAACAGATTTACAGGAAAAAAACAAGCCCATTCAAAAATGGGCAAAGGATATGAACAGAAACTTTACAAAAGAAGACATACATGAGGCCAACAAACATATGAAAAAGTGCTCATCATCATTGGTCATTAGAGAGATGCAAATCAAAACCACAGTGAGATACCATCTCACACCAGTTAGAATGGTGATCATTAAAAAATCTGGAGACAGCAGATGCTGGAGAGGATGTGGAGAAATAGGAACACTCTTACACTGTTGGTGGGAGTGTAAATTAGTTCAACCATTGTGGAAGACAGTGTGGCGATTCCTCAGGGACCTAGAAATAGAAATTCCATTTGACCCAGCAATCCCATTACTGGGTATGTATCCAAAGGACTATAAATCATTCTACTATAAGGACACATGCACATGAATGTTCATTGCAGCACTGTTTACAATAGCAAAGACCTGGAACCAACCCAAATGCCCAACGATGATAGACTGGACTGGGAAAATGTGGCACATATACACCATGGAATATTATGCAGCAATCAAAAATGATGAGTTTGTGTCCTTTGTAGGGACATGGATGAATCTGGAGAACATCATTCTCAGCAAACTGACACAAGAACAGAAAAAGAAATACCACATATACTCACTCATAGGTGGGTGAGAAAAATGAGAACACATGGACACAGAGAGGCGGTCTACTCTACACTGGGGACTGTTGGGGGGAATGGGGGAGGGACAGCAGGGGGGGGCTGGGGGTGATGGCCTGGGGATGAATACCAAGTGTGGGTGAAGGGGAGGAAGGCAGCAAAGCACACTGCCATGTGTGTACCTATGCAACTATCTTGCACATTCTGCACATGTACCCCCAAACCTACAATACAATAAAAATTAAAAAAATTTAAAAAAATTAAAAAAAATATAGGTGAAGTTATAGCTATTGGAATGGAATGTACCAATTTTGTGGTAATAAAGTATGTACAAAAACCCCAGATCCTGTGTAGGGAATATTTTAGACCCTAAGAAATGCTGGGGGTGAAGAGTCATTAATGATCTTTGTCTTTAAAAACACTTGACTCATAGGTGGGTGTTGAACAATGAGAACACATGGACACAGGGAGGGGAGCAGCACACACTGTGGTCTGTCGGGGGAAATAGGGGAGAGACAGTGGGGCATAGGGAGTAGGGGAGAGATAGCATGGGGAGAAATGCCAGATATAGGTGATGGGAAGGAAGGCAGCAAATCACACTGCCATGTGTGTATACCTATACAACAATCTTGCATGATCTTCACATGTACCCCAAAACCTAAAATGCAATAAAACAAATCTTAAAAAAAACACTTGAAATTGGATTCTCATCTCTCACTTTATACAAAAATCAACTCAAGATATATCAGACTTAAATCTAAGACCTGATGGCATAAAATAAAATCTAGAAGATAACATTGAACAAACTCTTCTAGGTACTGGTTTAGGCAAGTAATTAAAAAACCAAGAACCACAAAGCAAATGCAATAAAAACAAATATAAATAAATAGACCTAATTAAACTAAGAAGCTTCTGCACAGCAAAAGAAATAGCAAACAGACAACTCACAGAGTGGGAGAAAATATTCTCAAACTATGCATCTGACAAAGGACTAATATTCAGAATCCACAAGAAACTCAAATCAGCAAGAAAAAAAAAATCATTCCATCAAAAAGTAGTCCAAGGACATGAACAAACAATTCTCAAAAGAAGATGTAGAAACAGCTAACAAACATGAAAAAATGTTCAACATCACTAATTATCGGGGAAGGGCAAACTAAAACCATAATGAGATACCACCTTATTCCTGCAAAAATGGCCATAATTAAAAAAAAATTAAAAATAACAAATATATGTTGAAATGGATGTGGTCAAAAGGGAACACTTTTACACTGCTGGTGGGCATGTAAACTAGTACAAGCACTTTGAAAAACAAATGGATATTACTTAAAGAACTAAAGGTAGAACTACCATTCAATCTAGCAATCCCACTAGTGGATATCTACCCAAAGGAAAAAAAAAGTTATATGAAAAAGACACATGCACAGACATGTTTACAGCAGCACAATTTGCAATTGCAAAAATATGAAATGATCCTAAATGCCCATCAACCAACAAGTGGATAAAGAACATTTGGTATATATACACCAATATATATGAAATGCTACTCACTATAAAATGGAATAAAATAACGAAATTTGCAGCAACTTAGATAGTTTTGGAGGCCATTATTCTAAGTGAAGTAACTCAGGAATGGAAAACAAAATATAGTGTATTCTCACTTATAAGTGGGAGTTAAACTATGAGAATGCAAAGGTATAAGAATAATATAATGGACTCTGGGGAGGGATAAATGGAGGGGTGAGAGATAAAAGACTACACATTGGGTACAGTGTACACTGCTTGAGTGATAGGTACATAAAAATCTCAGAAATAATCACTAAAGAACTTATCAATGTAACAACAACAACAACAACAAAAATCTGTTCCCCAAAAGCTATTGAAAAAATTACCCCTTAAGCCATTTTTCGTAAATAAAATGCCTCGGTGAAGGTCTCCCAAACTGTTAAAATATCATTAAATTTAAAGAACGGTTATGTTGGCCATAGCCTGTCAGAAAGGTCTCACCACGATTTTATTGCCATTTTCTTTTATTTTATTGGTAAGTCTATAAGAAATAGCAGGACATGACATAGCTCCGCTGTTTCTCTCACAAAACACCTGTCTTCACCTCTGGATGTCTTCTCCACCCGTAGTTCAGTTATTCCATAGATTGGCTGGCATGAACAAGGAGGATGATCTGGACTGATTTCCCTCAGTAGTACATTAAAAATAAAAACCAGACTCATTTATTTGAAATATATGGTGGAAGGTAGACATACAAGTCAGTCAGGAGGCCATGCTGAAGGTATTGATGAACGTAGATCCTGCAGTTTTAAACATGTTAGAGAGCTATGATGCATATTCTTGACAATACTTTTTGCATGAGATATCAGGCAAGAACTTGCCTCTTTCCTAAAAACACAGTGGACCTCTCCAAAGCATCACAATCTTGTTTATTCTGGAGAGCTTCCTGGAGAGATATGCTACTCATTTATGTCTACTCTGAAGCCTCTTCTTCCTACAGTGGAAGTAATTCAATTAGATAAAGTAGTACAAAATTTGTGTTTGGTTTTAGCTGAAGTGATCAATGATACCAGTTCATCCCAGAGAAGGCATTCATTCAGGCCAGCCTCAATTCACTTGATGACATTGTTATGATGTTAACATTGCTATACGCTTTGTCCTTGCAAGTAGTGGTAAAGTCTGAGCAACTGCTAATAGATACAGTTCTGCCTCAATTAATGCCTCAGGCAAGTAGAAATAATATTGAAATTTAAGGAGGAAACACATTGGCTTTGTAAGAAATAGCATAATCTTTCTTACTTTCAGCTATTTGGATATGGGCTCCTGGGAGGTATGGCTGATGTAAATACTGCAGGTTGGTCTCATCCTGCTGCTTGAAGTCTTATTGATAGTATTCCTAATTAAATGCCTTCATGAGACCGGTGGAGCAGTCCTGGTCCCAGACTGCAGCCAGATTCATCAGATTACCTGATGGAAGAGTACACTCATGAGAAAATTTGTCAGAAGCCAAGACAATGTAGAAAAGAGGGGTAGACAGTTTTCCACATGTATCTTATGCTTCTGCACATTTTGTAAGCAGTGGCACTGAATGTCCTTTGTTCTGGACTCTTTTCAGGGTTGTTTATATCATACACAACCTTTGAAGACAGAAATAATGTATCTGGAGGAAAGGGTAGACTTGCTTAAAGTGTTTTACAACATGCATAGTGTCTCCTTCTAGAGCTAAAGGCAGGTGTGCTTACTGCCCATGGTAAAATTTGTGAATTCCCTAAGCTCAGGGATCTTCTCTTATACTTCTCATGGCTGTCCAGGTGTCACCCAGCCCTCTTCAGGTCACCCTATAGAAACTGGGGTTCAGGGAACTGGCACAAAAATACAGATTTTCTCTTCAGTAGTAATGCTGACAGTAATAAAACCTTTGGATCTGACTTAGGAGCATTTTTTAATTTAAAATTTTTGTGGGTACATAGTAGGTATATGTATTTATTGATATGTGAGATGTTGTGACACTGGCATGCAATCACAGCATGGAGAATGGGGCACCCATCCCCTCACACATTTATCCTTTGTGTTACAAACAATCAAATTATGGTTTTTTAGTTATTTTAAAATGTAAAATTACATTATTGGCTATAGTCACATTGTACTATCATAGTATGTCTTATTCATTCTTTCCAACTATTTTTCTACCCACTAATCATCCATAGATACTCCCAAAACCCACATGCACTCTCTCAGCCTCTGGTAACCATTCTTCTAGTCTCAATGTCCATGAGTTCAATTGTTTTGATTTCTAAATCCTGCAAATAAGTGAAAACATGTGATATTTTCTTTCTGTTTGACCTAGAATGCTCGTTTCATCTGTCAGCGTCAATGAAACTGACAGACTAGCTGTTTGGTTTACAAGTAGAAAAAAAAATTCTTAGATCCTTCACAGGTTTTGACATGGAGAAATGCCAAACTGCATAAGCACTTATCTGCCTCCAAAATATGCTTTAATCGATTCACTGTTTTTCTCTCTGCTACTACTTCCTACTCCAACCTTCATTTCATCTTTAAATTACTGAAAAATCTTTTATGACCCACCATATTTATATTCAAGAAAGGAAAATAAAGTTTTAAAAACCTAAAATAATTATGCTATTACAGTTGGTTGAAATAGCATAATTATTCCAAACAACTGGAATAATTAAGATTTTTTTCTCAAACCTAAATCATAACCTTCATACTTTGCTATAACCTACAATGTCATGTGCCATTTTGCTTCTTTTTTTTTTTTCTTTTTATTGCATTTTAGGTTTTGTGGTACATGTGCAGAACATGCAAGATAGTTGCATTGGTACAGATGTGGCAGTGAGTTTTGCTGCCTTCCTCTCCTTAACCCACATTTGGCATTTCACCCCATGCTATCCCTCCCCAGGTCCCCCCCCCACTGGCCCTCCCCTATTCCCCCCAAAAGACCCCAGTGTGTAGTACTCCCTTCCCTGTGTCCATGTGTTCTCATTGTTCATCACCCGCCTATGAGTGAGAATATGCAGTATTTCATTTTCTGTTCTTGTGTCAGTTTGCTGAGAATGATGTTCTCCAGATTCATCCATGTCCCTACAAAGGACACGAACTCATCATTTTTGATTGCTTCATAATATTTCATGGTATATATGTGCCACATTTTCCCAGTCCAGTCTATCATTGATGGGCATTTGGGTTGGTTCCAGGTCTTTGCTATTGTAAACAGTGCTGCAATGAACATTCGTGTGCATGTGTCCTTATAGTAGAACGATTTATAGTCCTTTGGATATATACCCAGTAATGGGATTGCTGGGTCAAATGGAATTTCTAAGTCCTTGAGGAATCACGACACTGTCTTCCACAATGGTTGAATTAATTTACACTCCCACCAACAGTGTAAAAGTGTTCCTATTTCTCCACATTCCCTCCAGCATCTGTTGTCTCCAGATTTTTTAATGATCACCATTCTAACTGGTGTGAGATGGTATCTCAATGTGGTTTCGATTTGCATCTCTGTAATGACCAGTGCTGATGAGCATTTTTTCATGTGTTTGTTGGCCTCATGTATGTCTTCTTTTGTAAAGTGTCTGTTCATATCCTTTGCCCATTTCTGAATGGGATTGTTTTTTTTTTTTCCTTGTAAATCTGTTTCAATTTCTGAATATCAGCCCTTTGTCAGATGGGTAAACTGCAAAGATGTTTCCCATTCTGTTGGTTGCTGATTCACTCTAGTGACTGTTTCTTTTGCCGTGCAGAAGCTGTGGAGTTTGATTAGGTCCCATTTGTCTATTTTGGCTTTTGTTGCCAATAGTGCCAGGTCTTATGTTTAAGTCTTTAATCCATTTGGAGTTAATTTTAGTGTAAGGTGTCAGGAAGGGGTCCAGTTTCTGCTTTCTGCACATGGCTAGCCAGTTTTCCCAACACCATTTATTAAATAGGGAGTCCTTTCCCCATTGCTTGTTTTTGTCAGGTTTATCAAAGATTGTATGGTTGTAGATATGCTGTGTTGCCTCCAATGCCTCTGTTCTGTTCCATTGGTCTATATCTCTGTTTTGGTACCAGCACCATGCTGTTTTGATTAATGTAGCCTTGTAGTATAGTTTGAATTCCAGTAGTGTGATGCCTCCCGCTGTGTTCTTTTTGCTTAGAATTGACTTGGCTATGCGGGCTCTCTTTTGGTTCTATATAAAGTTTATGGTCGTTTTTTTTCCAGTTCTGTGAAGAAAGTCAATGGTAGCTTAATGGGAATAGCATTGATTTTGTAAATTACTTTGGGCAGTATAGCCATTTTCATGATATTGATTCTTTCTAACCATGAACATGGAATGTTTCTGCATCTGTTTGTGTCCTCTCTTATTTTGTTGAGCAGTGGTTTGTAGTTTTCCTTGAAGAGGTCCCTTATGTTCCTTGTAAGTTGTATTCCTAGTTATTTTATTCTCTTTGTAGCAATTGTGAATGGCAGTTCATTCTTGATTTGGCTCTATTCAAGTCTGTTATTGGTGTATAGGAATGCTTGTGATTTTTACACATTGATTTTATATCCTGAGACTTTGCTGAAGTTGCTTATCAGTTTCAGGAGTTTTTGGGCTGAGGTGATGGGGTCTTGTAGATATACTATCATGTCATCTGCAAATAGAGACAATTTGGCTTCCTCCTTTCCTATTTGAATACTCTTTATTTCTTTTTCTTGCATAATTGCTCTGGCTAGAACTTCCTGTACTATATTGAATAGGAGTGGTGAGAGAGGGCATCCTTGTCTAGTGCCGGATTTCAAAGATAGTGCTTCCAGGTTTTGCACATTCAGTATGATATTGGCTGTTGGTTTGTCATAAATAGCTTTTATTATTTTGAGATACATTCCATCAATACCGAGTTTATTGAGGGTTTTTAGCATAAAGGGCTGTTGAATTTTGTCAAAGGCCTTCTCTGCGTCAATTGAGATAATCGTGTGGTTTTTGTTTTTGGTTCTGTTTATGTGGTGAATTAGGTTTATAGACTTGTGTATGTTGAACCAGCCTTGCATCCCTGGAATGAATCCTACTTAATCATGATGGATAAGCTTTTTGATGTGCTGTTGCAATCAGCTTGCCAGTATTTTATTGAAGATATTTGGGTCTATGTTCATCATGGATATTGGCCTGAAGTTTTCTTTTCTTGTTGAGTCTCTGCCAGGTTTTGGTATCAGGATGATGTTGCCCTCATAAAATGATTTGGGAAGGTTTCCTTCTTTTTGGATTATTTTGAATAGTTTCAGAAGGAATGGTACCAGATCCTCTTTGTGTGTCTGGTAGAATTTGGCTGTGAACCCATCTGGACCTGGGCTTTTTTTGTGTGGTAGGCTCTTAATTGCTGCCTCAACTTCAGACCTTGTTATTGGTCTATTCATAGTTTTGACTTCCTACTGCTTTAGACTTGGGAGGACACAGGTGTCCAGGAATTTATCCATTTCTTCCTTGTTTACTAGTTTATGTGCATAGAGTTGTTTGTAATATTCTCTGATGATGGTTTGAATTTCTGTGGAATCTGTGATGATTTCCCCTTTATCGTTTTTTATTGCATCTATTTGGTTGTTCTCTTTTTTCTTTTTTATCAGTCTGGCTAGTGGTCTATTTTGTTTATCTTTTCAAAAACCAGCTCTTGGATTTATTGATTTTTTTGAAGGGTTTTTCCTTCAGTTCTGCTCTGATCTTAATTATTTCTTGTCTTCTGCTAGGTTTTGAGTTTTTTTGATCTTGCTCCTCTAGCTCTTTCAATTTTGATGATAGGATGTCAATTTTGGATCTCTCCACTCTTCTCATGTGGGCACTTATTGCTATATATTTTATTCTACAGACTGCTTTAAATGTGTCCCAGAGATTCTGGTATGTTGTGTCTTTGTTCTCGTTGGTTTCGAATAACTTCTTTATTTCTGCCTTCATTTCATTGTTTATCCAATCAACATTCAAGAGCCAGTTGTTCAGTTTCCATGAAGCTGTGAGATTCTGAGTTAGTTTCTGAATTCTGAGTACTAACTTGATTGCACTATGGTCTTAGACACTGTTTTTTATGATATCAGTTTTTTTTGCATTTGCTGATGAGTTCTTTACCACCAATTATGTGGTGAATCTTAGAGTAGGTGTGATGTGGTGCTGAAAAGAATGTATATCCTGTGGATTTGGGGTGGAGAGTTCTGTAAATATCTATCAGGTTTGCTTGTTCCAGGTCTGAGTTCAAGTCCTGGATATCCTTGTTAATTTTCTGTCTGGTTTATCTGTCTAATAGACAGTGGAGTGTTAAAGTTTCTCACTATTATTGTGTTGGAGTCTAAGTCTCTTTGTAAGTCATTAAGAACTTGCCTTATATATCTGGGTTCTCCTATATTGGGTCCATATATATTTAGCATCATTAGCTCTTCTTGTTGTATCGATCATTTGACCATTATGTAATGTCCTTTTTTGTCTCTTTTGATCTTTGTTGCTTTAAAGTCTATTTTATCAGAGATGAGAATTGCAACTCCTGCTTTTTTTTTGCTGTCCATTTGCTTGGGAAATCTTCCTCCATCCCTTTATTTTGAGCCTTTGTGTATCCTTGCGTGTGAGATGGGTTTCCTGGATACAGCACACCAGTGGGTTTTGGGTTTTTATCCAATTTGCCAGTCTGTGTCTTTTGATTGGTGCATTTAACCCATTTACATTTAGGGTTAATATTGTTATGTGTAAATTTGATACTGCCATTTTGATGCTAGCTGGCTGTTTTGCCCATTAGTTGATGCAGATTCTTCATTTTGTTGATGCTTTTTAGCATTTGGTATGTTTTTGGAGTGGGTGGCACTGGTTGTTACTTTCTATGTATAGTGCCTCTTTCAGGAGCTCTTGTAAAGCAGGCCTGGTGGTGACAAAATCTCTGAGTACTTGCTTGTTTGCAAAGGATTTTATTTTTCCTTCACTTATGAAGCTCAGTTTGGCTGGATATGAAATTCTGGGTTGAAAGTTCTTTTCTTTAAGGATGTTGAATATTGGCCCCCACACTCTTCCTGCTTGTAGAGTTTTTGCTGAGAGATCTGCTGTGAGTCTGATGGGCTTCACTTTGTGGTTGACCCGACCTTTCTCTCTGGCTGCCCTTAGCATTTTCTCCTACATTTCAACACTGGTGAATCTGATGATTATGTGCCTTGGGGTTGCTCTTCTTACTGAATATCTTTGTGGTGTTCTCTGGATTTCCTGGACTTGGATATTGGCCTGCCTTGCTAGGTTGGGGAAATTTTCCTGAATAATATACTGAAGAGTATTTTCCAGCTTAGATTCATTCTCTTCGTCACATTCTGCTACACGTGTCAAATGTAGATTAGGTCTGTTCACATAGGGCCACATTTCTTGGAGACTTTGTTCATTCCTTTTTGTGCTTTGTTCTCTAAACTTGACTTCTTATTTTATTTCATTGAGTTGATCTTCCACTTCTGATATCCTTTCTTCTGCTTGGTCAATTTGGCTGTGAAAACTTGTGCATGCTTCACGAAGTTCTCGTGTTGTGTTTTTCAGCTCCTTCAATTCATTCATATTCCTCTCTAAGTTGTCCATTCTTGTTATCATTTCCTCAAATCTTTTTTCAGATATTTTTCAAGGTTCTTAGTTTCTTTGCATTGATTTAGAACATGTTCTTTTAGCTCACAGAAGTTTCTCATTACCCACCTTCTGAATTCTGATTCCATCATTTCATCACATTCATTCTCCATTCAGCTTTGTTCCCTTGCTGGTGAGGACTTTTGGTCCTTTGTAGGAGGTGAGGTGTTCTGGTTTCATGTGTTTTCCTCCTTTTTGTGCTGGTTTCTTCCCATCTTTGTGGATTTATTCACCTGTTGTCTGAGTAGTTGCTGACTTTTTGATTGGGTCTCAGAGTAGATGCCCAGCTTGTTGATGATGAAGTATTTCTTTTTCTTAGTTTTCCTCCTAATAGTCTAGCCCCTCTGCTGTAAGACTGCTGAGGTCCACTCCAGGCCCTGCTTGTCTGGGGTACACCTGTAGCAGCTGCAGAACAGGGAGGGATGCTCCCAGTTTCTTCTTCTGCTATCTTTGTCCCAGACTGATGCCCACCAAATGTCAGTCTGATCAGTCCTTTTTGAGGTGACTCTTTGGATATACGGGGGTCAGGGAGCTGCTTGAGGAGATGGTCTGTCCTTTATAGGAGCTCAAGTGCTGAGCTGTGAGCTCCATTGTTAATTCAGGGCTGCTAGGCAGGTACATTTAAGTCTGCTGCAGCAGAACTCATAAAACCCCTTTTTTTCCCTCAGATGCTCTATCTCGGGAATTAGGGCTTTATTTATGAGTATCTGTTGCACCGTCCTGCCCAGCTAATGCAGTCTAGTCACAATTTGCCTGCCGAGGCTCCACCCTGCTGCTGTGGGCTGCACCCTGTTGCCATGGGCTCTGCCCTGCTGTCATGGGCTCTGCCCTGTTGCCAGGGGCTCTGCCCTGCTGCCGAGTATAATTCCCTGTAGTCCTGTTTATATGGGTATGGTTGGAACTGCTGTGGTGATGGTGACCCACCTCTGTATTGGTGGACTCTCTCTGTTATGGCGGGTTGCCTCGGCAACAGCAGGCTGCTTCAGCAATGGGAGACTACCTTAGTAGGGGTGGAATGCCTTGGTCATGGCGGACACTTCTCCCCCACTGAGCTGCACCATGGTGGGTTCAGCTGTGCCCACCTTGAAACTCTCAACCCTGAGCATTTCGAATCGTTGTTTTGTTTGTCCCTGTGGGGGTGGGACCTGCTGAGCCTGATCACCTGGCTCCCTACCTCCAAGCCCCTTTTTTTCTTTTTTTAAGTTGAACAGTTAACTCTCTCCCAGGTATTCCAGTCACCTGCTGAAAGGGCACTGGGATCTTTGTGATTTTCTGTGTAGCAACCCACTGAGCCAGCTCAAATGTTGCTTCCCAGGCACCTCCTGGCCTGGCTACCTGTCCAAGTCCCATTTAATCAGATGAATATGCTAATCTGCCCTCCCAAATCTCAAATTGCTGGTTTAACAGGGCATTTTGTGTGGAGTGCCGCTGTGCTGCAGCGCTGGCCAAAACAGCTGCGCCAGCTGAAACAGCTGTGCTGGTGTCCTGTGTCTCTCCCACATCTGGGAATTTCCCCATTCTGTGGGCAACAAAGATCCATCTGGAAATGCAGCGTGCACTCATCCTCTGCGCCTTCACTGAGAGCTGCAATCCTGAGTAGCTCCTACAGCACCATCTTCCCCCGCTCGTCATTTGGCTTCTGTCAGTCTTTATAAACTTACAGGCTAGCTCTTTTCTTGCTTATTATATGACAGCAATAAAGCCTATGATAATGTCCTAGAATACATACAGGTTTTCTTTTTCACAAGACCTTATCACATGATCCTATTATATCTGATAGCAAGATTTTCAAGTTTACTAAAAGGTGCACATTATCTCATTATTTGGATGGAATGTTACATCCTTGGAGAGGCATCAACTAGGCATCCTACTGAAGCATATTACATTCAGTTCTTATTTATTTCTTTAATAATTTGTATCACGGTGATTGTTTATGCATTTACCTGCATATTAAAACCCTGCTTTCACTAAAATATAAGTATCAGGAAAACTAGGATTATATTTGTTTTACTTTTACTTGTATTCAGAGATTAAGATTGTCATGGGCTGAATTCTGTTACCACAAAGAATTCATATGAATGCCTAACACTAGCACCTAAGAATGTGAATATTAGAAGACAGGGCCATTAAGAGGTCACTGACGTAAAATCAAGCAGTTACGGTGGGTTCTAATCCAACCTGACTGGTGTCCTTATAGAAAATCTCGGTACCCAGAGACACCCCAAAGATTCAGGCAGAGAGGAAAGACCATTAAGCCACCTGCAAGTGAAGGAGAAAGGCCACTGGAGAAAACAAACTGTATTTATCTCTTGTCATGCTACTAATAAAGACATACCTGAAAGTGGGTAATGTATAAAGGAAAGAGGCTAAATGAACTCACAGTTCCACATGGCTGGGGAGGCCTCACAGTCATGGCAGAAGTGAATGAGGAACAAAGTCATGTGTTACGTGGTGGCAGAAAAAAGAGCATGTGCAGGGGAACTCCCCTTTATAAAACCAACAGATCTCATGAGACTGTTTTACTCTTATGAGAACAGCATAGGAGAAACCCCATTCCCATGATTCAGTTACCTCCCACTATGTCCCTCTTATGACATGTGAGAATTATTACAATTCAAGGTGAGATTTGGGTAGGGACACAGAGCCAAACCATATCATTCTGCCCCTGGCCCATCCCAAAATCTCATGTCTTCATATTTTAAAATTAATCATGCCTTCCCAACAATCCCTCAAAATCTTAACTCATTTCAGCATTAATTCAAAAGTCCATAGTCCATAGTCTCATCTGAGAGAAGGCAAATCACTTTTGCCTATGAGCCAGTAAAATCAAAAGCAAGTTAGTTACTTCCTAAATAAAATGGGGGTGAAGGAATTGGGTAAATACACAGTAAAATTGGCCAAAATGAAGGGACTACCAGCTCCATGCAAGTCCAAAATCCAGAGGGGCAATCAAATTATAACCTCCAAAATGATCTCCTTTGACTCTCTGTCTCACATCCACGGCACACTGATGTAAGAGCTGGGCTACCAAGGCCTTGGACAGCTCTGCCCTTGTGGCTTTGCAGGGCATACCTCCCCTCATAACGGCTTTCATTGGCTGGCATTGAGGGTCTGTGACTTTTCCAGGCACGCAGTGCAAGCTATTGATGGATCTTCCAACCTGGGGTAGATAGGAATGAGGAGGAAGATGCCTCTCTTCTCACAACTCTAGTAGGCAGTGCTCCAGTGGGGATTCTGTGTGCACGCTCTGACCCCACATTTCTCTTTTGCACTGCTCTAGCAGAGGTTCTCCATTAGGGCTTTGCCCTTGCAGCAAACTTCTGTCTAGACATTCAGGCATTTTTTACATCCTCTGAAATGTAGGCAGAGGTTTCCAACCTCAGTTCTTGATTTCTGTGTAACCACAGGCTCAATATCACATTGAAGTTGCCAAGGCTTGGGACTTGCACCCTCTGGAGTCATGACCTGAGC
This sequence comes from Saguinus oedipus, assembly GCA_031835075.1. NCBI lineage: Eukaryota > Metazoa > Chordata > Mammalia > Primates > Cebidae > Saguinus > Saguinus oedipus. Next base: position 44,458,258 of record CM063169.1, read on the forward strand.
TGTACCTTGGCCCATTTTAGCCACAGCTGGAGCAGCTGGGACAAAGGGCACCAAGTCCCTAGGTTTCACACAGCAGGGGTCCTGGGCCCAGTCAATGAAGCCATTTCTTCCTCCTACACTTCAGGCCTTTGATGGGAGGGGCCGCTGCAAAGGTCTCTGACATACCCTAGAAACATATTCCCCATTGTCTTCCTAATACATATTGGGATCCTTGTTACCTATGCAAATTTCTGCAGCAGGCTTGAATTCTTCCCCAGAAAATGGTTTTTTTTTTTTATACTGCATCATCAGGCTGCAAATTTTCCAAACTTTTATGTTCTGCTTCTTGAAACACATTGCTGCTTAGTAATTTCTTTGACCAGATACATTAAATCATGTCTCTCAAATTCAGTGTTCCACAGATCTCTAGGGTATGGGCAAAATGCCACCAGTCTCTGTACAGCAAGAGTGACTTCTCCAATTCCAACAAGTTCATCTTCATCTGAGACCGCCTCAGCCTAGACTTTATTGTCCATATCACTACCAACATTTTGGTCAAAACCATTCAACAAGCCTCTAGGAAGTTTCAAACTTTCCCACATCTTCCTGTCTTCTGAGCCCTGTTCCAACCTCTGCCTGTTACCTAGTTCCAAAGTCGCTTCCACATTTTTGGGTATCTTTACAGAAGCACGCCACTCTACTGGTACCAATTTATTGTACTAGTCCATTCTCATGCTGCTAATAAAGACATACCCAAGACTGGAAAATTTATAAAGAAAAGAGGTTTAATTGACTCACAGTTCCACAGGGCTGGGGAGGCCTCAGAATCATAACAGAAGGTTAATGAGTAGCAAACAATGTCTTACATGGCAGCAGGCAAGAGAGCTTGTGCAGGGGTCAAAACCATCAGATTGCAAGAGACTTATTCAGCAACACCTGAATAAGTTTCTATGAGAACAGCATAGAAAAAACCTGCCCCAATGATTCAATTACCTCCCACCAGGTCCTTCCCATGACACAGATGTGGAAATTATTACAATTCAAAGTAAGAGCCAAATCATATCACAAACCAAATATTCATCTGGATTTCTAGCTTCCAGAACTGTGGGAAAATAAATTTCCAGTGTTGACATCACCTAGTCTGTGGTATTTTGTTACAATAGCCCTAGCAAATGAACATAACTGTTAAATTACAACATGATACATACTAAATTTATATTCCTTAAACCAAGGCACTCACAAATACCATAATCAGAACCTCATAAAGCATCTATTCCCCAGTGCTCATGTCTGAGCTACTGAGAAATGTTATTTCAGTGTTCGTCATAGTGGAATAAGAAAGTAACTCTTCTCATTCAAAAATGTTACAGAGCCAGCTTTACAAAAAAAAGGAAAAAAGAAGGAAGATTGATGATGTACTCTTTGTTGCTGACAATGCTAAGGATGGAGTCTATGAGATAGCACAGTTCTTGATAAATGATGATACTGGTTTGTCCATAGGATTTTTGAATGATGGGGCCTATGGTCAGTGATATCAGAATATTTCTTTTTGCTTAAAGTGTTTTATAGAACTGAATCTAAGTGTTATCAGAAAAAACTATGTCTGGATAAGTGAACAGAATGCCAAAGAGAAACTCTTTCTCTGAGATATTGTATTAAATGTAATATTTATAGATTTCTATATTTATAGAAGCAAAGTTTGTTCTGGGTCAGAGTATGCATTTGTTCAAGTACCTCTTGTCTCTCAAAGCTTTTTCCCTTTTCTCATATTTATAATTTTCTGATACTCTTTTTATTTATCACTTTTTTCCTTGGTCAAAACTGCTTTCAGAAAAGAATCAATACTTGGTCATTCATATTAAAGAATAAATATCTATTTAATTCATCCTGGGGATATTTACACTCTAAGTCATATCTTTAATGACTTAATGGAAAAACCTTATGGAAAGAAACTGAATGAGCAGTGTGGCAGTTGGAAAGTTTTCTTTGGGAGTCCGGAAGATATCGACATCCACCTTTGCCTCTTTAAACACCAGGCTTAAATCCAATGTACTCTAATGACAAGAAAAGATCCAGTCAGATTTCACAGATTATCTTTTTAAAATACTGGTATCTTTGTCATCTAACAGTCTATGTTTGAGACATTTTTGGTATATGGGTTACTATGCCATTGTGGACCACTAGACCAGGCATATAAAACTTACTGGAAGACAATTTGTTTTCCCTAATGTGGTTGCTAATTAAAATTCTTTACAATAGGTAAACTGTTACCTTGTTTCAATTATAAAACCAAGAATGTTCTCTCTGAGATATTGAATATAAGACATTAGTGAGAAATGTATGAACAGTGAGGCAGAGGGAAGCACATACTGCAACGTAGATGAGAAGAGACATTAATTTATTTCACATGCAATGGGTATTTCTTGAGAATATGTAGGGAACTGTGCAAGATACTAGACATCAAAAAGAAAAAAATTCAATTAACACATGCCCTAACTAGACTCCATGAGGCAATAAAAAGCAGAAGTAATCAGAATATAGGAGGTATATTTTGCCTAGATATTAAAATAAAGATGAAATATTTTATCATGTAAGAGTAGGAAAGATATTATATTAAAATCCCAAATATACATTTAGAAACCTATCAACAGTCTTATTTCATCTATGTGCCATCCATTGCACAACTCAACCCCCTCTTTCAGATTATTTTGTCCCAGATACCAAATCATCTTATATGAATATTTAAGCATCTTTACCTAAATGATTGGGTCTCAGAAACTAAAATCCATTATCACATTATCTCACCTAAAATATTTAACAGTAATTTCTCGATAATATTAAAGATTCTGTCAGTTTTCACATATCTGTGATTGCGTAATACAGTAGCTCCTAAACTGTTTGACTTCAAGAAAACTTTACACTCTTAAGGAATATTAAAATTGCTCAACATATTTTGCCTTATGTGGGCTATATCTATTAATATTTATTTTATCAGAAATTGAAGTAGTTATTCATTCATTTAAAATATCAGTGAAATAATTCCATTTTAACTCAAGTATTACACCAATCATGAAAAATAACAGTATTTCTTCCTTAAATGTGAGAACAGTGGCATTACATTTTTGAAAATCCCTTCAATATCTTGATTAATAGAAGACTGTTAAATTCTCACATCTGATTTTGTATTCAATATGTTGGTATATATTGTTTTGGTAGAAGTGTGTGAAGATATTTGGGCCTCCAACACATGTGTAGCTAGAAAAGGAAGAAGTATTTTGAATAGCATTTTTAGATTATTAAGGATATTATTCTTTGCCACTACACTAAAGTGAGACAAGTGAAAATTTCTTAAAGATTATTTGGATTGTGAAATCTGACCTGTATCAATGAGCTTTTTTTAAAACTACCCTATGTTAGAAATCCATTATACTATCTGATATGGTTTGGCTCTGTATCCCCCACCCAAATTTCATCTCAAATTATAATCCCCAAGTGGCCAGGGAGGGACCTGGTGGGAGGTCATTGGATCATGAGGGTGATTTCCCCCATGCTGTTCTTATCAATAGTGAGTGAGCTCTCAGGATATCTGGTAGTTTTTTGTTGTTGTTGTTTGTTTGTTTATTTTCTTTTTTTTTTGTACATGTGCTCATCCTGCAGGATTGTTGCACAGGTATACATATGCTGTGCTGGGTTGCTGTGTCTGTACCCCGTCACGTACATCAGGCATTTCTCCTGGTGTTATTCCTTCCCAACTCCCCTGCCCCCCTGCCCCCCACTGTCCCTCCCCTCCCCTGGCCCCCACCTCCTAAGTATCCCAGTGTGAGATGTTCCCCTCCCTGTGCTGATGTGTTCTCATTGTTCACCATCCACCTATGAGTGAAAACGTGGTGTTTGATTTTCTGTTCTTGTCAGTTTGCTAAGAATGATGGTTTCCAGATTCATCTATGTCCCTACAAAGAACACAAACTTATCATTTTTTATGGCTGCATAGTATTCCATGGTGTATATGTGCCACATTTTCCTGGTCTAGTCTATCAGTGATGGGCATTTGAGTTGGTTCCAGGTCTTCACTATTGTAAACAGTGCTGCAACAAACAAATATGTGCATGTATATTTATAACAAAAATAACTCCAGATGGATTAAAGATTCTAACATAAGAACTAACACCATAAACACCCTAGAAGAATACCTAGGTAACACCATTCAGGACATAGGCATAAGCAAGGACTTCCTGACTAAAACACAAAAGCAATGGCAACAGAAGCCAAAATCGACAAATGGGATCTAGACTTAAGAGCTTCTGCACAGCAAAAGAAACAATCATTAGAGTAATCAGCAACCAACAAAATGGAAAAAAAAATGCCATCTACCCATCTGACAAAGGGCTAATATCCAGAATCTACAAAGAACTAAAGTAGATGTACAAGAAAAACAAACCCATTCAAAAGTGGGCAAAGGATATGAACAGACACGTTTCAAAAGAAGGCATTTATTCAGTCAACAAACGTGTGAAATAATGCTCATCACTGGTCATTAGGGATCTAATGGTTTTATAAGTGGCAGTTTCCTCTGCTCGCTAGTGCTCTCTCTCTCTCCTGCTGCCTTGTGAAACAGGTGCCTGCCTCTCTTTTCTGCCATGATTCTAAGTTTCTTGAGGTCTCCACACCCACGAGAACTGTGCATCAGTTAAACCTTTTTCCTTTATAAGTTACCCTGTCTTGGGTAGTGTCTTTATAGCAGTGTGGAAAGAACTAATACGCTATCTTGTATACAGAGTAGCTATTTTGTTGTTTCATGATTTTGCATCACCAAGCAATGATCATTTTGAAGGATTATACAGGTCATCCAAGTGTTCACACATTTTAGTATATAGTATTTATAAGCCACATTTTTTTACAATTAATCAGTGATCTCCTCATGCATGTCTTTAAGCATTAAAAGAAAGTTATGCTAATAATTGTGAAGCAAGATTTTAGAACTTGTATTCTCAAAAGTGCCGTTGTTTCCATTGGTAACAAATACTGTCCAGTTGTTTGCTTTAATATGAAAATCTCAGTCTGTTTATTTTTCAAGAAAGTAACAATTACCCAATTATAAATAACCATAGAGTGACAGTATTTTCTTGAGGTCAAATAATAAGGATTTTTTTGAGACATATTTCAGAGGGCATATATGATTTATTCTTACTTTCCATTTATTCACACATTATGTTGAAAATTTACAAGGGTCAAGACTGAATAGAATTAACTATTTTTATGATCTTATCAAGAATACTCTTAAGTGAAACTATTTTCCAGATCAGTTTAATATTTATTAGGCATAATTATTTTTTAAATAAAGTTTTTATTTGAGAGTAGTTTTAGGTTTTCAGAAAAGTCATGAAGTTAATACTAATAATTCCTTTTTAACTCATACCTGGTTTCCCTACTCTTTATATCCTACATAATTCTGGTATTTTTATCACAACAATATTGACAAATTAACATTGCCTAAGATCCATAACTTTTGCAAATTTCCTTGGTTCTTACCTAATGCCCCTTTTCTGTTCCAGGATATCATATTACATTTAGCAGTCATCACTGTTTGGGTTCCTTTTGGCTGTGGCAGTATCTCAGGGTTTGCTTTTTTTTTTTTTTAATATGACCTTGATAATTTTGAAGAGTTCTGGTTAGGTATTTTATTTTGAAAAATGTCTGTAATTTGGGATTTGTCTGGTGTTTTTCTCATGATTAGAGTGGTTCTATAGGCTTGGGGCAATAAAGTGACATTTTCATTGCATCATATGAAGGGTACGTGCTATCAGCGTGATTTATCACTGTTGATACTGTCCTTGATTACCTGGCTGAGGTTGTATATGTCAGGTTTCTCCACTGCAAATTTACCTTTTTAAAACACTTTCTATACTGTACTCTTCAGAAAGAAGACACTTGCTCAGTCCACATTTACAGCCTGGGGAGTTATGCTTTCCCTCTTTAAAAGTAAAGTTACCGTTTAATTATTTGGAATTCTTCTATATGGGGTAGATGTTTATTAGCTTTTATTTAACTTGCAATATTTATTTATGAAATTGGCTTCTTTTGTGATTCATACTCAGTTGCCATTATTTTAACCAGGTTTTGCTACTGTAACAATGCAATATTGAACAGTGAGAAAAGAAAAATATTGTATTGTGCAAATACTTTTGACTTAGGAATATTCTGAAACAATCTTGTTGAATCCCACAGTCTATGGGCCATGATTTGAGAACTACTGACCTTATGTGTTTTTTTGCTTTATGCATTTGTTTGTACTGAGTTATTTTAGGTTGGTGTATTACGGTTGGATGATATGTAACTTAAGTCTCTTTTTATTCATAAGTATCTGCCTGTTTTGAGCTGAATTAGTTTCACCTCCACTGCACTCCTTCAAGGTACTTACTGTTAGAAACATTTTCTAAAAAGAAGAAAGCTGAAGTTGGGGAAGGTCAACTGGTTTAGCTGAAATCGCACATCTAGTCATTATTATAGCGGGGGTATGAACTTATGTTCATTCACATGCGGTGCTCTTTCTGCTTCATCATTGACTTCCTAGAAGACATAAAATATGAAGAGGGTGTTGGATAATGAGAGCAGAGTATATAATAGAAACATCACTAATAAAATGTTATATTATTATAAAGAAGAATAAGTGTAGAAAAATGAAAGCATATTGATTTCATTATGATTAGCCTGATTAAAAGAAAATTTCTCTTTAATTCCTAGTAATATTGTTACTTATTTAAAGAAAACAATGGAGGTATCTTTTTTTAAAAAAAAAAAAAAAAAAAAAAAACCACTTTGAAGAACTTTTGAATGTAGACTCATGTGGGATGCCAGTGAAGTAAACAGATCAAAGAGAAAGCAGTCTTCTCTGAAGAAAGATGAATGCTGAGTGGGACTCCCTGGTTTCATCATTCAGTTATCATTTATGGTACAAATTGTAGTTTGACTAATAGGTTTCTCACCTGTGACTGACAGTGGTAATAATACATAAGTCAAATTGCTAGTGCAAAGTATCAGTTACATTTAAAAAAAGTAAAACAACCCTATGCTTTAGAAACTATATACATTCATTTATGTGTGTATATATATATATATATATATATATATATATATATATATATTTATAATTGGATTTGAAACTCATGGCAACATTGAGATACAGGTGCTGTCATATTATTAGGTTGGTGCAAAAGTAATTGCTTTTTGCCACTGAAAGTAGTGGCAAGTATTTTACATCTTACAAAGCAAGATCAGATACAAAGAAAAAATGAGGTTCAGAAATGCTCAAGGTCACTTTGCTACAGTGATAGAACCAAGAATTACAGAATGGCATCCAATAATGTTGGATTCAAAAGCATATGCATTACACCATGTGTATTATAACTCACATACTGCTTTACAGGATTATATCTAGAGCTGTCAGTTGCCTGAACAAAGTGTTTCTTCATGTATTTGGATTATTGTGCCTGTGTAGTTTTAACAGCAATACGAAGGCTATGTATTGTGTATTATTTTAAAATTTGTTAAAAACCATGTCACATTTGGAGGAAGAAATTAATTCCATTAAGCATTAGCTTTGCAGAGGTCATCTCCTTTTCTATACATCAACCAATAATTACATTTAATATTGGAATCCATTCATTTTATTCAAACTAACAAGTTTATTTTCTGGGAATTCTTCTATGATGGAGTTTAACTCTTAGAAGGAGATCTATAAAACCATAATGGTATGTGCTATGAAGACCTTTTGTCATATTATTGTTTGATTATATAAAATTCTTTTATGTTTAGTACTCACAATATAAAGGGAGAACTGAAGCAGAGAAACGAAAGATGAAACCTTGCAAACTATCTAAATCAACAAATGAAATTATTTTTTTCTACAGAGAGGAAAATCAATAAAGAACATAAGATTTTAATGTACCCCCTATTATGGGATCTCTGAAGTACTGATTTTTCTGACTGATTTCTGGCCAAAAACCTCGTTGGCCATGGTGCTTTGCCCAAGTTCTTTTCCTACATCCAGGAACAATGAGGTATGCAGAAAAGTGAAGGGTGAAGAAGCGTTTTATTTAGTGTTAGAACAGCTCAGAGGAGTGGGTAGTACCTTGGCCAGCAGGTGGTCTCTTCAGCTCTCAGCAGAGAAGATACTCCTCTCTGCATCTGGTTGTCCCATTGTCTCCAGCTATCAGTAGAGAGGGTGCTCTCTGCTCTCCTTGTCCTGTGGCCATCCTCTGCCCTGCTCTGGCTGAGCCAGACCTTTATCAACCTCAGAGGGAAGAAGTGTGTGCTGACCGGTTCATGGATGGCCATGGGTTCCGGAAAAGGCACCATAAGTCTGAGAGACTGCCAGCCCAGACCCCAGTCTTCAGGACTGGTCTGAAGGTGGGACCTTACAGGGGACCCACCCCTTTCTGCCCAGGAATCAGTCTGCCTCCCACTGCCATTCATGACCCCTGGGCATGGCCTCAACTCCCACTCTGGGATCAGAGCAGGCTCTGGGAGTAAAGAGAGGCCAGGCAGACACCACTGAGCCTGCAGGGATGGGTGTTGGGGGAGGCCCTTTCTGGGACCCACAAGGATGAAGGCTTCAAAGATGCCCAGGTCCTGTACCTAGGAGTGCAGCTGCAGCTGCACCTGGCAGCTGCCACCCCTGCCAACTCTGAAGAGGTCTGTCTCCTGCTTGTCCCCGGTTCCTGTCTGCTTTGCAGAGCAAGAGCCCTAGGTCTGCAGCTGCAGGTCCGGTGGCTGCAGATACACCCTGGAGGGCAGATCCTGCCTGTTCCTGACTCCACCAAGAGTGCAGGGAGGCTGAGATCCACAGTTGCAGTTTGGGCGGCTGTAGTCCCACCCAGGAAGGGTGACTGCTGCTTCCTCCTTAGAGCAGGAGGCCTGTATCTGCAGCTGCTGTTTGGGCAACTGCCATAGCACGGGGAGGTGCCGTCCCAACTCAGAAGGGGCAGTGCTCTCACTGGATTTATGAAGTGTGCATCCCCAACTGTTCTTCCCTGCTGCAGCCGGCATGATGGCAGCAGCCATTGTCAAGAACCACAAACCACATATTTCAGGATATTTTGGTATATTTTAGCAACAAACAACATAAAAATAAAGCCATCTTGGAAAAATAAATGACCCATAAGTAGCACCTAACTTAAGAATTTGTCATATATGTGTATATATGTGTGTGTGTGTGTATATATGTATATGTATATGTACATATACATATATACACACACACACACATATATATATAGTGAATATAGTTATATTAGAATATTAGTATCTATCTCAATTTTGTTTAGAAGCAGAAAGTATTGGAATTTTTGGAAAATAAATAAAACTATCAGTTTGTCACAGATAGTTCTAGAGCTACAGGACAGTTAAAAAGGCTGAGGAAAAGGTCAGAAGGACTGCTGTCAGGAAATGTGAATGCAGAGATGCAGGGATTCAGGGGAGCTGCTGACAACCATCTTAGCTGCCTCTCGGAACAAAAACTTATCATCTGTCAGAACAACTAGAGTCCCTGGAGGTAGGATTGCAAGATAAAACACAGATGCTCAATTACATGTGAATTTCAAATAAACAACATTGTTTCTTAGAACAAGTATGTCCCATTTATTGCATGAAATATACGCATGCTAAAACTTCATTTTTTCTTTGAAATTCTGATTGAATTGAGCATCAGTTTGTTTTTAATTTTGGGAAGAAGACAACATGAGATATACCCTCTGAAAAGATTTTTAAGTGTACAATACAAAATTATTAACCAAAGGCACAATGTTGAACAGCAGATCTCTAGAAGGTATTCATCTTGCATTACTTATTCTTTACACTAATTGACTAGCAACTCAGTGTTTCCCAGTACCCATTGCCCTGGGTGACCACCATTCTACTTTCTGTTTCTGTGAGTTTGACAATTTAGTTACTTTCTATAAGTGGTATCAAGCAGTGCCTCTTTGTGACTGGCTTATTTCACTTAAAATAAACTCATTTCATCTATGTTGTCACATATTGCTGGACTTCTTTCCTTTTTTGTGAAAACCTGAAAAATATCTCGTGGTGTGTACATACCACATTTTCTTAATCCATTCATTAATCAATGAACATTTAGGTTGTATCCTTATCTTGACTATTGTAAACAGCGCTGCAATGACTATGGGTGTGCTCATATTTCTTTGAGATACAGGTTTCAATTCCTTTGGATACATATTCTGAAGTAGAATTGCTGAATCATATTAACTTTTTGAGAAACCTCCATATTGTTATCCACAGCAGCTGTGTCATGTTGTACTCCTATTAACAGTTTGCAAAGGTTTCCATTTCTCTAAGTCCTCACCAGCACTTGTTTTTGTCTTTTTTGGTCACAGCCATTCCAATCGCTGTGGAGTGATACTTAACTGTAGTTTTGATTTTCATTTCTTTGATCATTTGTGACTTATTGATATCTTTTTATATACCTGTTGGCCATCTGTAAGTCTTTGAAGAAATGTCTTTAATCCCTTTGTACATCTTTCAATTGGATTATTAGTTTTTTTGCTATGGAGTTGTAAGATTTTCTTATATATTTGGAAATTAACCCCAATCTGATATATAATTTAAAAATATGTTCTGACATTTCATAGATTTTCATAGATTGTTTTTTCACTCCGTTAGTTGCTTCCTTTGCCATAGAAGTCTTTTTAGTTTGACATAATCTGATTTGTCTGCTTTTTCTTTCTTGTCTGTGGTTTTGGTGTCACATCAAGTGAATTCACTGCCTAGATCAATGTCAGGACATTTTTCTCCTATGTGTTCTTCTAGTTGTTTTACAATTTTGGGTCTTATTTTCAAGTCTTGAATCCATTTTGTTTGATTTTTTGCTATGGCGTAAGATAAGGGTCCAGTTTCATGCGTTTGCATATAAATATCCAGTTTTTCCAACACAACTTGCTGAGTAAGGGGGCAATTGTGTATTCTTGACAAACGTGTTGAAGATCAGGTGACTTATATGCATAGATTTATATCTGGGTTCTATTCTTTTTCAGTGGTCTCTATGTCTGCCTTTATTTCAATATCATACTGTTTTAATTACTGTAGCTTTGTAAATATATTTTGAAATTGTAAAATGTGATTTGTTCTTTCTTGTCACAGTTACTTTGTGTTGGAAATAGATGCTTAACACCACAAAGAAAAATTAGCACTGAGACAAAGGATCTTTCAGCAATGCAATTTTTACTTCCTGCATCTGTTTCCAACACTTTGCCTATTCAACATCTATATTAGTCTGTTCTTGTGCTGCTAATAAAGACATACCTGAGATTGGGTGATTTATAAATAGAAAGAGTTAAATGAACTCAGTTTCACATTGCTGGGGAGGCCTCACAATCATGGTGAAAGACAAAGGAGGAACAAAGTCATGTCTTACCTGGTGGCAGGCAAGAGATACTATATGTGCAGGGGAACTCCCTTTTATAAAACCATCAGATCTCATGACAGTCATTTACTATCATGAGAATAGCATGGCAAGGACCTGCCCTCATGATTCAATTACCTCCACTGAGTCCTGCCCATGACAAGTGGGAATTATGAGAACTCCAATTTGAGATTTCATAGGGGACACAGACAAACCATCTCATTCCATGCCGGCCCCTGCCAAATCTCATGTGCTCACATTTCAAAACCAATCATGCCTTCCCAACAGTCTTCCAAAGTCTTAACTCATTTCAGGATTAATTCAAAAGTCTATAGTCCAAAGTCTCACCTGAAACAAAGCAAGTCCCTTCTCCCTATGAGCCTGTAAAGTCAAAAGCAAGTTAGTTACTTTCTAGATACAATGAAGGTACAGGCATTGGGTAAATGCACCCATTCCAAAGGAGAGAAATTGTCCAAAACAAAAGGGCTACAGGCCCCATGCAAGTACGAAATCCAATAGGGCCATCATTAAACCTTAAAATTCCAAAATCATCTTCTTTGACTCCATGACTCACATATAGGTCATGCTGATGTAAGAGGTGGGTCCCACAGCCTTGGGCAGCTCCACTCCTGTGGCTTTGCAGGGTGTAGCCCTCCTCTCGGCTGCTTTCATGGGCTGACAATGAATGCCAGGCTTTTCTAGGTGCACAGTGTAAGCTGTCGGTGGATCTACAATTCTGAGGTTCGGAGGATGGTGGCCCTCTTTTCAAAGCTCCACTAGGCAGTGCCCCAGAGGGGCCTCTGTGGGGGTTCTAGCCCCACATTTTCTTTCTGTACTGCCACAGCAAAGGTTCTCCATGAGTGCCCTGCCCCTGAAGTAAACTTCTGCCTGAGCATCGAGGCATTTCTATACAGCCTGTGTAATCTAGGTGGAGGTTCCCAAATCTCAATTTTTGACTTCTGTGCACCTGCATGCTCAACACCCCATGTAAGCAGCCAAGGCTTGGGGCTTACACCCTCTGGAGCCATGACCTGAGCTGTATCTTGGCCCCTTTAAGCTACACCTGGAGCAGCTGGGATGCAGGGCACCAAGTCCCTAGGCTGCACACAGCAGGGGAGCCCTGGTCCAGGTTCATGAAACTATTTCTTTCTCTCAGCTCCTGGGCCTGAGATATGAAGAGCTGGTGTGAAGGTCTCTGACATGCCCTGGAGACATTTTCCCCATTGTCTTGGTGATTAACATTGGACTCCTCCTTACTTATGCAAGTTTCTGCAGCAGGCTTGAATCTCTCCCCATAAAATGTTGGTTATTTTCTCGTTGCATCATCAGACTGCAGATTTTCCAAACTTCTATGCTCTGCTTGCTCTTGAACACTTTGCTGCTTAGAAATTTCTTCTACCAGATAGACTAAATAATCTCTTTCAAGTTCAAAGTTTCATGGATGTCTAGGGCAGGGATGAAATGCGACCAGTCTCTTTGTATAGCAAGAGGGACCTTTACTCCAGTTGCCAACATGTTCCTCACTTCCATGTGAGATCACCTCAGTCTGGACCTTATTGTCCATATCATCATCAACATTTTGGTCAAAGCCATTCAATAAGCCTCTAGGAAGTTCCAAACTTTCCCACATCTTTCATTCTTCTAAGCCCTGTAAGTGTCTAGGAAGTTCCAAACTTTCCCACACTTCCTTATCTTCTTCTGAGCCCTCCAAATGGTTCCAACCTCTGACTGTTACCCAGTTATAAAGTTGCTTCCACATTTTTGGGTATCCTTACAGCAGCACCTCACTCTACCAGTAACATTTACTACATTAGTCTGTTCTCGTGCTGCTAATAAAGACATACCCAAGACTGGGTAATTTATAAAGAAAAAGAGTTTAAGTGGATTTGCAATTCCACATGGCTGCAGAGGTCTCACAATCATGGCAGAAGGCAAGGGAGGAGCATGTCTTACATGGCGGCAGGCAAGAGAGAGAGCATGTTCAGGGGAACTCTTCATTGTAAAACCATCACATCTCATGAGACTTACTCTCACTATTATAAGAATAGCATGGGAAATACCTGCTCTTATGATTCAGTTACCTCCCACCACAACATATGGGAAATATGGGGGCTTCACTTATAGATTTGAGTGGAAACACAGGCAAACCATATCAACATCTTTTGTGATCTCACATGAATTTTTTTTTTCTAATTTCATTTTAAAAAAAGGCAATTGAAATTTTGATGGAGATTTTGTTAAGTATGTCAATGGCTAAGGAAATTAGGAAAGTAAACCCATTTACAGTAACACGAAAAGTAACAATACTTTGGGTGTAAATTTAAGATTCAATAGACATATACTGAAAGCTATAAAACATAAATGAAAGAAATTAAATAATACACAAATAAATGAAAAGGCATTCCATGTACCCAGATTAGAATGCTTACTAATTGTTAAAAGATGTCTTGTATTTCTTGTATTTTTTTCTTTCTTTTTTCTTTTTTTTTTTTTTTAAGACAAGGTCTCACTCTGTTGTGCAGACTGGAGTGCAGTGGCCCTGCTCATGGCAACCTCCACCTCTAAGGCTCAAGGGATTCTCCCACCTCAGCCTCTGGGTAGCTGGGATTACAGGTGCATGCCACTATCACCCAACTAATTTTTGTATTTTTAGTAGAGACAGGGTTTCATCGTGTTGGTCAGGCTGGTGTCGAACTCCTGACCTCAAATGATCCACCTGCCTCAGCCTCCCAAAGTGCTGGGATTAAAGGTGTGAGCCACCTATGCCTAGCCCATTTTGTATCCTTATTTGTTAAATGTATTAACTCAACCTGAAAACTACCACAGATTGATCCCAGCTACCCACAACTCTGCAGTGTGTAATATACTGAAGAATTTTGGGAGCCAGAAGAAATAACTGCCAGTGATCTCAGCTGACTGTTTACAACTGCCAAGAGAACAATGGCTTCTCCTACTCTTCTGGCAAAGGAGTTTAGGTTTTTCTTTCTTTTTTTTTTTTTTTTTTTTTTTTTTTTTTTTTTTTTTTGCTATGGAGTCTTGCTCTGTCACCCAGCCTGGAGTGCATTGGCGGGATCTTGGCTTACTGCAACCTCCACCTCCTGGGTTCAAGTGATTCTCCTGCCTCAGCCTCCTGAGTATCTGGGATTATAGGCTTGTGCCACCACACCAGGCTAATTTTTGTATTTTCAGTAGAGACAGGGTTTCACCATGTTGGCCAGGCTGCTATGGAACCCCTTACCTCAGGAGATCCACCTTCCTTGGCCTCCCAAAGTGCTGGGATTACAGTTGTGAGCCTCTGTCCTTGACCCTAGTCTTTTCTTTAGGAGAAAATGGGAATGGGGCTGATGAGGAGTTGACAAAAATCAATCTACCATTTTATTTTACATAGTATAATTATAGCTCAAACACAAATATTTGCTAATATATTTGTCTTGCATTGATTATTTCTTTGTTTTTCTACTTAAGTGTTATTGTTTTGATAAATTAGTATCGTTTCTTTAGCTTGAAATAACTACATTATTGGATATTTAGGTTGCTTTTAGAAAGTATTTAAGAATAATGGAATTACACATTAATGAATAGAAAAAGTACAAAAGTACTATTAGAGATGTTTTTCAAAGTGAAATACAATGCGAGATGGTCATAGCAAATGGAAGAACAAAGTACAAAAACATCATGGCAGGAACATAAAAAATCAGAGTTACAAATTATAAAAAAAGTGATCAAATGTATAAAAGACACATGAAGCCATTGAGTTGAGGAAAAGTTTTCATAGCAAGCAGTGACATGCCTTAATAAACACCCTTTAAAAATGTTAATCCAAAGAAGCTGTAGAATTAAGAGTTTAATCCTAAGATTTAGATGCCAATGATATTCAGCAGAGTTAACATTTAATGCTAATAATTAAGAATATTTTCAGAGTTAAAACATAGCCTCAGGAAGACAAGGGCTCAAGCCTCAATTCACTCATCAGCATTATGACACTTTGCCAGTCGTTTTTTTTCTGTACTCCAATTTCTCTCCTTATTAGAACTATAGCCATCCTTCCCCATAGAGAAATTTAATGTGTACAACTCTAGAAGTCACTAAGAACTTTTAGTTCAAGTTGGTCCTTTGTATAGAGATTTGTCCAGTGAAGCCCAAGTGGAGGCTTCAAAGTTGTATGTGAACCAGTTGCTGGGATATACACAACTTCACTAAAAATTTAGTTTCTTAAAAAGTTTTATACTTTGTCTCCTAATAACTCCTAATTATCTCTCTCAGTTTCACAATTAAGCTATTTTTAAAGTCCAATATTTAGAAAATACAATATTTAGAAAAAGCAAAATCACCTTTTCATTTTGAAATGTGTCAGTTTTCTCTACTATGTGGTTTCCAAACTCTCATCTTTCTGCACATCTTCTTTCTAAGGATGTTTGCCTTGCATGGAATATAATAACATTCCTTCAATAGTATGACTTGATCAGTATGACTGGTAAAAGTAGTATGACTTAAATAGTATATTCCCTAGCATGACTTGAATGGTATGACTGATAACAAATAGCAATGACTTAAATTTTTTTCAATTGTCATCCTCAAGGGCAAAATTTGGTTGTAAAAATAACCCAATACAGCTTTTTAATCTTATTTTTTAATTTTAGAATGAATTATATTGTCATTGAAAGTTATAAAGGTTAGTTTATATTTGCAATATAGTACTATTCTCTGGTGTGTAAATAAATTTTAACTTTTAATTTTTTTTATTTAAAAAGTATAATTCATTAAATTTTTTAAAATTGTATTTGATTTTATTCAATGTGAATTTTTTAAGGCAAGATTTTTACCCCAACACATGACTTTGCTGTTGTATTCTAGTCACCCTTATGAAGTGAGTGTTTTGGAAGACAGACCAATAAATAGATAGCCAGTTATTTCTAATATATTTTTACCTTAATGTCATTTAAAATTACCAAGAAATTTATACCTTGAATATAACCACTTTAAATTTATATTTTTTTCTTTCTGTCCTTCCTAAGCCAAGATAAAGCATTTATATTTACAATGTCAATTAAATGTAGTAGATACTTTCGTTTTGCTGAAAAAAATCAGCATTTGCAATATGATATTTACTTAACCGATATTTGTTTGAATTTGATGTAGCCAAAGCTATTATAGCCTGTGATGTCTTAATTCTCCAACTAGTTTTCTCTCTTCTAATCACTGTGGGATCTTCATTGATTCCACACATTAAGATTTCAAAGTGTTCCTGACCTAGTATCTATGGTAAAATGTGGATTTGGACATTTTCATATGCAAAATATGAATCTACTTTAATAGGAGATCAACTGCTATGGGAGGGAAATTGTAAATATGAAATGCAAACCATGTATCTATGTCCCAACTGAAGTTTTCTCCTATATTTCAAATTCACTTAATTGCATATTCTCAAGTGTTACTTATATCAACAAATGGCACCTCCTTCAAGGTGATTTCCCAGGAAGGATTTCAGAGATAATTCTTGATTGTTTCTTCTCCATGATACCCCTCACCAAGTTTTCTTTATTATGCCTTCTGTATTTTTTAATACAGTACTGGGTGCATATTTTTGTGTTCTTTGCTTATATTTGATGGCCCTCATCTCAAGTCTAGGTTGATGAATAAAGTCCTGCCATATTTCTCTGCCTTGACTCATTTCTCCAGACTCATTGTAGCAAGAACATTTTTTGCTTTAAATAGCAAAACTGATCATGTCATGGCCTTGCTTACAAATCTTACTCCTCGTATCCCTCATTCTAAATACATTTTAATATATATTTTTAAATTTTAGAACCAATTTCCTGCTTATTGAAAAGTTGTAAGTGTAGTACAAAAATATTTTTCTCTTCTTGAGCCATACAAATAGTTTTCATAACTGTTGACCCATCATGATCATCCCAAGGTACGTTAATAGGTGTTGTCTACAATCATGTTTTTCTACATAATCTCTGTAACAATACTGAGTTGAAAATTAAGTGTAGCATTTCGTTGTCATATTCATTTGATATATTTTGATATACAGAGAGTTTCTCAGTCTTCCTCTGGCCTCTATAACCTTGATATTTTTTAAAGAATGCAGGCCAGTTTATTTTGTAAAATGTCCCCCAGTTTGAATTTGTCTGACGGTTCCTTATGAGTAGATTTATGTGTTGGATAATTGGGCAGAATGTCATAAAACTGATGCCATGTTCTCACTGAGTGAGACATGATTTAAATTTGCCCTATAAATGATGATGCTTGCTTTGATCATTTGATTAGGTGGTATCTTCCAGGGTTTACATCTACCAGTGAATGCCTTTTGCCCTTTGTAATTCCCAGGCATATTGTTAACAGCTTGTGGGAGAAATTTTGATGTTAATATCATATTTCTGATTAAAATTTCAATTTATTCATTTATTTGAATATATTATTATATTATTTATAGTTTGGTATTTTATTCCATGGGGTATAAACCATTACAATAATTATTTCAATTTATATAATATTCATATTTTGCCAATAGAATCCCCTTTACACTGCCTTCTGTGACAACTTTGACATGTCTGTGGGGTATCATGTGATGTATCAATACACATATACATTGTGTAATCAAGTTAGGGTAATTAGCATATTCAACTTGAACACTTATTTATAATACTTGTAACATTTTGTGGCGAAAACATCTAGAATCCTCTCTTCTAGCTATTTTGATATGTACATTACATTATTTTTAACTTATATTTGTCCTAGTGCACAATAGAACACCAAGACTTACTCTTCAGATCTAACTCTAACTTTGTATATATTGATCAACTTCTTCTCATTCCCCTTTCACCTACTCTCCTGAGCCTCTAGTAACCACTATTCTCTCTACTTCTATGGGAACAATTGCTTTAGAGTCCACATACGAGTGAGATCATGTGGTACTTGTTCTTCTTTGGTTTATTTCACTTAACACAGTGTCCCTAGGTTCATTCACATTGTTGCAAATGAGACAATTTCGTCCTTTTTTATGGCTGATTAGTATTCCATTATGTGTATCTATCACACTTTTTTATTCATTCATATATTGTTAATCTTTCCTGGAGCACTTCATCAAATTCTCATCAAGAATATGTTTCAGCGTTATATGATACTGTCCTGTCCCAGCTCTGGTATCTGAAATCTCTTGAAGAAGCCCTAATTTTTATCGTTGGTCATAGAACTTAAAAACCATGATTTGGTCGCTCTGTGTGCTCATTGTTACTGGGTTGCTGCTGCTTTCACACTCTCTACATGGAAAGAACATGGGAATTCACACACACACATGCACACACATTTAAATTTGTACTTACTTGTATATATCTATATATTGAAAATCATAAAGATACAGTGATAACTACAATTCTAATGCAAATGACAGGATTCATTCGAGCTTTCTCTTTTCATCTTTATAACCCTCTTCTCAAATAGTGAGAAACTTGTCTCCTAATATCCTTATTGTATTTCCTTATTTGATCATTCACCATGCATGTATCTCATCTCTCGTTGCTGCTGCCTGCCAGTTCTTCTTCCTTTGTGATATTCAGGCTGTGATACCCCTTTTGGGTCAGTTTCCAAAAACTCTGCTGATTCTTTGTTTACTCTGCCATTTTTTTTTTCACATCCCATTAAGAAACATCCTGTAATGTGAAAGTCCATCTCATTTTATTTTGCTCTGATAATATCAGTGCCCACTCCATGAGCATCCTTAACACCCCAAACATCATTCTACATAAATTTGGTGATTATAATGAGCTCTCCCTACTGAGATATTTTTAAACATTTACTGTATACCAGATATTATGCTTCACTGTACTTGTGCTTATAAGACCCACATAGTGGCCTTATGAATTAATGACATCACCCTATGAGACCTTATTAACAATACCACGTTAAAGAAAGAAAACAGACTCACATGGAAGTGAAGAAGATTTCAAATACCACTTAGTTTATAATGGTAGAGCCTCAATAGATTCCAAACTCCTCAACTTACTAGATAGTTTTCTGTATTGTCTGCCTTCAGGCTTTACATCTTAATAGTAAGTTGAATGATATGAAAGTTCCTAATTCAACTATTTTTATATCTATGAAAGAGAAGTTTTCTTCCATTTTTATTCTCATGTTTCCTGTTAATATTTCTCTTCCTATTGAATTGCAGACTACAAGCTATGTAATTATTTGAAATTGCACTATTGTGTCACAGCAACACACACCTAGATCCTTGAGAAAATTGCTACAATAGAAAATGTATCACACTTCCCAGCAACTGTTCCCTTTGTCTATATTTATTACTATCTCTGGATCTAACCTGTATCTCTGACTCTAAGAAAGTTTTCTTGATTTCTCAGATAATATTAAGAATCTGTCATATATTCTCAGTTAGTTATTCTATTACAGTATCTACCATCATACATTGTAAACTAACTGCTTATTTTCTAAACTTCCTATTTATTCAATAGGTCTGGATGTTTTATATTCAGTAGAAATATATTACTTTATTTTCCACATGCACTTTAATTCTTATTCTTTCCTGTGTTTTCCTAAACTCAAGTAGAAAAATATTTTTTTCTCTTGCTTAGCCTTCTGCCTTATCTTCTATTTCTATTCATAACCCAGTTTCTGTTCCAAAAGCTGAGTGACAGTTCATATTTACTGAAACTAAATTTCTCACTCTTGAAGAAAATGTAAATATAAATACATTTGCATATGTCCTTATTTCCTCTAAGGGAACAGATGGATGGGGAGATTGTAGAGTAACTTGCATTTACCTAACAATCAATGTCATACACATAAAACTATATGTAGAATAAACAAAGCACTTCCCATATAATTCTACTGCTAGTGGACTCTTTGTACATACCGCTTACCCATGAAGATTGAGTATGACCTTTTACAATCTCATTTGGAAAATGGGTAGATGAAAAATTAAGCCTACATTATAAAAAAATACTGTTATAGAACCCATTTGTCAACCAGAATATATGATGCTTTTGTATCAATCTGTCAGCGTAACTTTTTTAGTGGGCTTGTAACTACACTCATCTATCTTTATCTGCTATGAAACTTCATGTTGTATTAGTCCTATAGCACAATAAAAAAATGGATACTTTATGGCTTCCAATTGAAAATAAATGTTTCATGAGGATCATTTTTCTCTTCATAGAACCAGCTGAAATACAAGCATAAGATTACTTTTCTTTGTGTCAACAGATTTTTAAAGAGAAAAAAAAATCCACTAAAGTTAGTTCGGTAACTATTCAAAAGAAACTGCACTGTTATTGACAGGTGCATTCTCCTTGGAGTGGTATTACTCCGTTGACTGTGGCGAATGAACTTTACAGTCTGTGGGAATCTGTACTGTTAGCCTTTGGTTGAAGATGAAAGGTGGGAGTAGATTTGTATAGAGCCAGGTGTCATGGAATTTGCCTGAAATTCGAAGTCAATGTAATATCTTTTCCTAGTTTAACCAAATTTTTCTTTCCTTACACACATAATTTACTATTTTGGGATAGTGAAAAGTATTGACATGATTTACTATTTTTGGATCTTTAAATTTTATGTAGTATTGAATAAATCATTTTTGAATGAATAAATCATATAACATATTTAGGAAAAAACCTAGAGAATTTTGATTAACATTATTTCATTTATATCATTTGTGTATTGCAAAAAAATACTTATAAAGGACATACATTTGATTATATCTTATTTCTTCCTTATAAACAAACGTAAAATTACACAAATTTGAATATAAATTTCTTATGATCTCAATACTCATATGATCATCAATCATTTTTCCCATTATCTTTACCTGAAGTGTTTTACACTTCATATAAAATCTTATCCTGATTTTATATATCTTAAGTTAACAAAATATGAATTATCCAAAAATCTAGCTTTTGGTACTTCATTTTGTTTATCTTTTGCAATCCTCTTTATGTAAGACTCAATAGTCTTTTGTTTACAGTTTACATATTCATTATTGTCTTTCAAATGTTAGCCATCTGGGACATGGTTTTGATCATAACATTAAATACTGGGTAGTAGAGATAATACTTTCAGAACATTAATATTACATATTCTTGCCTATTTTATATGTTTTCTGTAATTCCCATTTAAGCACCAAGTCTTGATTCAAAGAAAGTTCCCCTCCACCCCAGAAAACGGTGGATGTTTTAACTGTAATAAGTAGGCAGTCAGGTAACATTTTCTAGAAATAATGGTAATAGAAAGTAAAAAAGTATTTAGGTACAGAAATGGAGGAATGGAAAAATCTACCTCTTCTTACCTGAGGAGAATATGAGAAAGGAATGGGATGAAAGGAAGAGCTTATGGTGACCATCATGAATTTTAGTGGATTTGAAGAACAGCAGTGAAATAACTAAGCAGCATAGATTCAGTGCTATAATTAGCACATTCGACAGAATAAAACTGGTATCTCTGTGTTGCAGTAAAAGAGGCCCAGTTAGTACTCTTAACGCTTTCCCACATTCTTCAGTTTCACAAAAGGGACTCAGAATTCTTTGTGAGAATTCAGGAGGTAATCAATTTTTTAGCCTGGCAAGGTGGCTAAAGGGACTTTCAAAGAGGGAATAATGTTGCAGATAGAGTTGCTGGACTACTGCATGAGTCATGGGTGAACTTGGAAAACAACTTGACATCTAGGGTTATCCACAGTATTGGAGTGGGCAAAGGTCCAGTCAATCCAGCAGGAGCTTTTTTCAAGGTCAGAGAATAAGATAGGAATTTATTGGTCATAGATCTCTGTGCCAGATGATAGCAAGACACTGGCTATTGACCTTCAAAGTGATATTGCTGAGGAAATCAGACGAACCCTAACACATTGATACTATTTAAGCCCCTCACAACCACTATGTAAAGAGAATCCAATGCATAGAGAAACAGCTTGACATGCCAGAAATCTAAAACACTGAACATTTACTCAACTAAGAGCAAATAATCCAAAGGAGATTCTTTTTACTGGTAAATTCTAAAATATAATTTCTTGATTTACTTCCCTGATTCTTAAAAGGGGTATTGGGAAACACTTTTTCACGGGACTTTCTTTTTTTTTTATTTTTTAATCTTTGTTGCATTATAGGTTTTGGGGTACATGTGCAGAACGTGCAAGATAGTTGCATAGGCACACACATGGCAGTGTGTTTTGCTGCCTTCCTCCCCTTCACCCACACTTGGCATTCATCCCCAGGCTATCCCTCCCCAGCCCGCCCCCGCTGTCCCTCCCCCATTCCCCCCAATAGACCCCAGTGTATAGTAGACCGCCTCTCTGTGTCCATGTGTTCTCATTTTTCTCACCCACCTATGAGTGAGTATATGTGGTATTTCTTTTTCTGTTCTTGTGTCAGGTTGCTGAGAATTATGTTCTCCAGATTCATCCATGTCCTTACAAAGGACACAAACTCATCATTTTTGATTGCTGCATAATATTCCATGGTGTATGTGTGCCACATTTTCCCAGTCCAGTCTATCATCGTTGGTCATTTGGGTTGGTTCCAGTTCTTTGCTATTGTATACAGTGCTGCAATGAACATTCGTGTGCATGTGTCCTTATAGTAGAACGATTTATAGTCCTTTGGATATATACCCAGTAATGGGATTGCTGGGTCAAATGGAATTTCTATTTCTAGGTCCTTGAGGAATCGCCACACTGTCTTCCACAATGGTTGAACTAATTTACACTCCCACCAACAGTGTAAGAGTGTTCCTATTTCTCCACATCCTCTCCAGCATCTGCTGTCTCCAGATTTTTAAATGATCGCCATTCTAACTGGTGTGAGATGGTATCTCAATGTGGTTTTGATTTGCATCTCTCTAATGACCAGTGATGATGAGCATTTTTTCATATGTTTGTTAGCCTCATGTATATCTTCTTTTGTAAAGTGTCTGTTCATATCCTTTGCCCATTTTTGAATGGGCTTGTTTGTTTTTTTTTTCTGGTAAATCTGTTTGAGTTCTTTCTAAATTCTGGATATCAGCCCTTTGTCAGATGTGTAAACTGCAAAGATTTTTTCCCATTCTGATGGTTGCCAATTCACTCTAGTGACTGTTTCTTTTGCCGTGCAGAAGCTGTGGAGTTTGATTATGTCCCATTTGTCTATTTTGGCTTTTGTTGCCAATGCTTTTGGTGTTTTGGTCATGAAGTCCTTGCCTGCTCCTATGTCCTGAATGGTTTTGCCTAGATTTTCTTCTAGGGTTTTTATGGTGTCAGGTCTTACGTTTAAGTCTTTAATCCATCTGGAGTTAATTTTAGTGTAAGAGGTCAGGAAGGGGTCCAGTTTCTGCTTTCTGCACATGGCTAGCCAGTTTTCCCAACACCATTTATTAAATAGGGAATCCCTTCCCCATTGCTTGTTTTTGTCTGGTTTATCAAAGATAATATGGTTGTAGATATGTTGTGTTGCCTCCGATGCTTCTATTCTGTTCCATTAGTCTATTTCTCTGTTTTGGTACCAGTACCATGCTGTTTTGATTACTGTAGCCTTGTAGTATAGTTTGAAGTCTGGTAGTGTGATGCCTCCTGCTGTGTTCTTTTTGCTTACAGTTGCCTTGGCTATGCGGGCTCTTTTTTGGTTCCATATGAAATTCATGGTGGTTTTTTCCAGTTCTGTGAAGAAATTCAATAGTAGTTTGATGGGGATAGCATTGATTGTGTAAATTACTTTGGGCAGTATAACCATTTTCACGATATTGAATCTTCCTAACCACGAACATGGAATGTTTCTCCATCTGTTTGTGTCCTCTCGTATTTCATTGAGCAGTGGTTTGTAGTTTTCCTTAAAGAGGTCCCTTACATTCCTTGTGAGTTGTATTCCTAGGTATTTTATTTTCTTTGTAGCAATTGTGAATGGCAGTTCATTCTTGATTTGGTTCTCTTTAAGTCTGTTATTGATGTATAGGAATGCTTGTGATTTTTGAACATTGATTTTATATCCTGAGACTTTGCTGAAGTTGCTTATCAGTTACAGGAGCTTTTGGGCTGAGGTGATGGGGTCTTCTAGGTATACTATTATGTCGTCTGCAAATAGAGACAATTTGGCTTCCACCTTTTCTATTTGAATACCCTTTATTTCTTTTTCTTGCCTGATTGCTCTGGCTAGAATTTCCAGGACTATGTTGAATAGGAGTGGTGAGAGAGGGCATCCTTGTCTAGTGCTGGATTTCAAAGGGAATGTTTCCAGATTTTGCCCATTAAGTATGATATTGGCTGTTGATTTGTCATAAATAGCTTTTATTACTTTGAGATATGTTCCATCAATACCAAGTTTATTGAGGGTTTTTAGCATAAAGGGCTGTTGAATTTTGTCAAATGCCTTCTCTGCATCAATTGAGATAATCATGTGGTTTTTGTTTTTGCTTCTGTTTATGTGGTGAATTACATTTATATACTTGCGTATGTTGAACCAGCCTTGCATCCCCGGGATGAATCCTACTTGATCATGATGGATAAGTTTTTTAATGTGCTGTTGCAATCGGTTTGCCAGTATTTTATTGAAGATTTTTGCATCTATGTTCATCATGGATATTGGCCTGAAGTTTTCTTTTCTTGTTGAGACTCTGCCAGGTTTTGGTATCAGGATGATGTTGGTCTCATAAAATGATTTGGGAACGGTTCCCTCTTTTTGGATTCTTTGGAATAGTTTCAGAAGGAATGGTACCAGATCCTCTTTGTGTGTCTGGTAGAATTCAGCTGTGAACCCATCTGGACCTGGGCTTTTTTGTGTGGTAGGCTCTTAATTGCTGCCTCAACTTCAGACCTTGTTATTGGTCTATTCATAGTTTCGGCTTCCTCCTGGTTTAGGCTTGGGAGGACACAGGCGTCCAGGAATTTATCCATTTCTTCCTGATTTACTAGTTTATGTGCATAGAGTTGTTTGTAGTATTCTCTGATGATGGTTTGAATTTCTGTGGAATCTGTGGTGATTTCCCCATTCTCGTTTTTTATTGCATCTATTTGGTTGTTCTCTCTTTTCTTTTTTATCAGTCTGGCTAGTGGTCTGTCTATTTTGTTGATCTTTTCAAAAAACCAGCTCTTATATTTATTGATTTTTTGAAGGGTTTTTCTTGTCTCTATCTCCTTCAGTTCTGCTCTGATCTTAGTTATTTCTTGTGTTCGGCTAGGTTTTGAGCTTTTTTGATCTTGCTCCTCTAGCTCTTTCAATTTTGACGATAGGGTGTCAATTTTGGATCTCTCCACTCTTCTCATGTGGGCACTTATTGCTATATATTTTCCTCTACAGACTGCTTTAAATGTGTCCCAGATATTCTGGTACACTGTGTTCATTTTTGTTGGTTTCAAAGAACTTCTTTATTTCTGCCTTCATTTCATTGTTTATCCAATCAACATTCAAGAGCCAGTTGTTCAGTTTCCATGAAGCTGTGCAGTTCTGAGTTATTTTATGAATTCTGAGTTTCAACTTGATTGCACGGTGGTCTGAGAGACTGTTTGTTATGATTTCAGTTGTTTTGCGTTTGCTGAGGAGTGCTTTACTTCCAATTATGTGGTCAATTTTGGAGTAGGTGTGATATGGTGCTGAGAAGAATGTATATTCTGTGGATTTGGGGTGGAGAGTTCTGTAAATGTCTATCAGGTTTGCTTGTTTCAGGTCTGAGTTCAAGTTCTGGATATCCTTGTTAATTTTCTGTCTGGTTGATCTGTCTGCTATTGACAGTGGAGTGTTCGAGTCTTCCACTATTATTGTGTGGGAGTCTAAGTCTCTTTGTAAGTCATTAAGAACTTGCCTTATATATCTGGGTGCTCCTACATTGGGTCCATATATATTTAGAATCGTTAGCTCTTCTTGTTGTATCGATCCTTTTACCATTATGTAATGACCTTCTTTGTCCCTTTTGATCTTTGTTGCTTTAAAGTCTATCTTATCAGAGATGAGAATTGCAACTCCTGCTATTTTTTGCTCTCTATTTGCTTGGTAAATCTTCCTCCATCCTTTTATTTTGAGCCTTTGTGTATCTTTGCATTTGAGGTGGGTTTCCTGGATACAGCACACCGATGGGTTTTGTTTTTTTATCCAATTTGCCAGTCTGTGTCTTTTGATTGGTGCATTTAGCCCATTTACATTTAGGGTTAATATTGTTATGTGTGAATTTGATACTGCCATTTTGATGCTAGCTGGCTGTTTTTCCCATTGGTTCATGTAGATTCTTCATTTTGTTGATGGTCTTTAGCATTTGGTATGCTTTTAGGATGGCTGGTACTGGTCGTTTCTTTCTATGTGTAGTGCCTCTTTCAGTAGCTCTCATAAAGCAGGCCTAGTGGTGACAAAATCTCTGAGTACTTGCTTGTTTATGAAGGATTTTATTTTTCCTTCACTTATGAAGCTCAGTTTGGCTGGATATGAAATTCTGGGTTGAAAGTTCTTTTCTTTAAGGATGTTGAATATTGGCCCCCACTCTCTTCTGGCTTGTAGAGTCTCTGCTGAGAGATCTGCTGTGAGTCTAATGGGCTTCCCTTTGTGGGTGACCCGACCTTTCTCTCTGGCTGCCCTTAGTATTTTCTCCTTCATTTCAACCCTGGTGAATCTGACAATTATGTACCTTGGGGTTGCTCTTCTTGCGGAATATCTTTGTGGTGTTCTCTGTATTTCCTGGAGATGAGTATTGATCTGTCTTGCTAGGTTGGGGAAATTTTCCTGGATAATATCCTGAAGAGTGTTTTTCAGCTTGGATTCATTCTCTTCATCACATTCTGGTACACCTATCAAACGTAGGTTGGGTCTCTTCACATAGTCCC
This sequence comes from Saguinus oedipus, assembly GCA_031835075.1. Classification (NCBI taxonomy): domain Eukaryota; kingdom Metazoa; phylum Chordata; class Mammalia; order Primates; family Cebidae; genus Saguinus; species Saguinus oedipus. Next base: position 44,485,434 of record CM063169.1, read on the forward strand.
ACATTACTTGGAGATTTTGTTCATTCTTTTTTATGCTTTTTTCTTTAATCTTGGTTTCTCATTTTATTTCATTGAGTTGATCTTCAACTTCTGATATTCTTTCTTCTGCTTGGTCAATTCGGCTGTTGAAACTTGTGCATGCTTCGTGAAGTTCTCGTGTTGTGTTTTTCAGCTCCTTCAATTCATTCATATTCCTCTCTAAGTTGTCCATTCTTGTTATCAATTCCTCACATCTTTTTTTCAAATCTTTTTTCAAGGTTCTTAGTTTCTTTGCACTGATTTAGAACATGTTCTTTTAGCTCAATGAAGTTTCTCATTATCCACTTTCTGAAGTCTGATTCCATCATTTCATCACACTCATTCGTCCAGCTTGGTTCCCTTGCTGGTGAGGAGTTTTGGTCCTTTGTAGGAGGTGAGGTGTTTTGGTTTCAGGTGTTTTCCTCCTTTTTGCGCTGGTTTCTTTCCATCTTTTTGGATTTATCCACCTGTTGTCTTAGTAGTTGCTGATTTTTCAATTGGGTCTCTGTGTGGATGCTGAGATTGTTGATGATGAAGTATTTCTGTTACTTAGTTTTCCTTCTAATGGTCTAGCCCCTCTGCTGTATGAGTGCTGAGGTCCACTCCAGGCCCTGCTTGTCTGGGGTATACCTGTAGCAGCTGTGGAACAGTGAGGGATGATACCAGTTTCTTCTTCTGCTGTCTTTGTTCCAGAATGATGCCCGCCATATGTCAGTCTGTTTAGTCCTTTTTTGCGGTGACTCTTTGGATATACAGGGGTCAGGGAGCTGCTTAAGGAGATGGTCTGTGCTTTATAGGAGCTCCAGTGGTGAGCTGTGAGCTCCGTTGTTCATTCAGGGTTGTTGGGAGGTTGTTTATGTCTGCTGCTATAGAACTCATAAAACACCACCCTTTTTTTTTTCCCTTAGATGATCTGTCTCAGGGATTTGGGGCTTTCTTTATGAGTATCTGTTGCACTGTCCTGCCCCACTAGGAGGCAGTCTATTCACTATTTGCCTGCCGGGGCTCTGACCTGCTAGCGCGGGTCCACCCTGTTGCTGCTGGGCTCCCTTCTGCTGTGGAGCACTCCCCCCTCCTGGCAGAGTCTCTCTGTTATGGCAGGTTGCCTCAGCAATGGCTGGCTGAGTCAGCCCTGGGCGGTACTTCAGTAGGGGTGGATTGAGTCAGTAATTGCGGACGCCCCTCCCTCACTGGGCTGCACCATCCTAGATGCCGGCAGCAAAGCTCTCAGTCCCAAGTGCCTCCAGTTGCCGCCCTGCTTGTCCCCATGAGGGTGGGACCCACCGAGCCCGATTGCCCAGCTCCCTGCCTCAGAGTCCGTTCTCTCTCTCTCTCTCTCTCTCTCTCTCTCTCTCTCTCTCTCTCTCTCTCTCTCCCTCTCCACAAGCTGAAAGGTCGACTCTCTCACTGGTGCCCCAGTAGCCTGCCGATAGGGCACTGGGATCCATGCGATCTCCTGTGCTGCTGCCCACTGCACCGGCTCAGATCATGCTTCCCAGGAAACTCCTGGTCTGGCTCACTGTTCAAGTCCCATTCAATCAGATGGATATGCCAATCTGCCCTTCCAAATCTCAGATTGCCAGTTTAACAGGGCACCCAAACCAGTGAGTTCCATGCCGGGTCCCGCTGCGGTGCTGGCCGAAGCAGCTGCACGAGCCGGCTGCACTAGCTGGCTGTACTAGCGTCCTGTGTCTCTCCCACACCTGGGACTTTCAAAGCTCTGTGGGCAAAAAAGGTACATCTGAGAATGCGGCTAGGACTCACCCTCTGCTCCTTCACTGAGAGCTGCAATCCTGAGTCGTTTCTACGATGCCATCTTGCGAGTCCCCGCACGGGACTTTCATAGTCCTACATGTATTGGGAGTAGAGATCATGGTGGGTTTTTTATACTGGGCTGTCTTTTGAGAATGCTTAGGTAGCAAACAGCCTTGGAAGAGAGAGACATCCTCTGGGACAAAAGGAAGATTCATTTGCTTACCAGGTTAATAAAGATAATCTCTGTCTAGGACAAAGATTGAGTAGGTTTATGCACACCAATTGTAAAAAAATGGTCTTACCTAAATTTGGGGTTACCTCTGCTGTGCGAAACCCACTGTGTCCACAAAATATACCCAGACTATTTTCATTGTCTCCATGGGGCTTGAGGGATGGGGAGAACCAATGTGAAGATAAAGCTCATGTGGCCTGCTGGGCTATGAGCAAAGACCGTCCCATTTTAAATGTGGTAGACTATGTTTTCAGCTTGGTACTAGAAAAGAACCTCAGAGACCTTTCATTAGTCTTCATGTAAAGTAGAAGTAAGTGAGGAAGACAGGCTCAGATCTAGTATATATAAGAGAAAAATAAAGAGTGTATATACACATTCACATGCACACATATAGACATATGTACATACAACATCACAAGACATAATTTAAAAATACCTCACTAAAAACTATGATTTGTATTTCCTCTGTATGTCCTTTGGTATTCCTATGGGTATTTTCCTATTTTAACCATTTAAATTGGCTCTAACTCACAGTGTGATCTCCAATACATTTTTAATGATATCTATGTCTTATTCACTCTTTTCTATGTATTATTAAATTTGTTTGAACATTTCATGATTATAAAAGTAAGTAATCATAGAATAATTGGAGTTATAAAAATTTAAGAATAAAATATTTTTGCTATTATTCAGAAGAATGCCTATTAATGTCTTTATTTACTCCTAGTGTTTTTTGATAAATTTTATTTTGATTTTGTTATTGGTGTCATTACTCAAATACAGTCCTGTACTTTTATGGCCTTGGATTCAGCAGTACCTTTGTCTGCAATTGAGACTGAGAAATATCTAGATCCTCTTGGAATCTCTCTGTATGAGTACCTGGGGGAAATGGTGTTCTGAGGAAAGAGGGCTGACAGAAAAGCTTTGCTGAATAACAAAGCCCCAAGTTTTTGGAGGAAATGGTGATATTAAACCTAGCATGGTTTCTGTAATTTGGGTTTTTTACAAATCTCATCTTTCACGAATTTATTCCCCCAGTAGTACCTGCAAACATGGTCATTGTTTATTTAAAAGATATCGTGTTTGTATATATTGTTCATATGAGGATCTTTTAATCTGTAAGTAACAGACTAGCCAATTGATATGGTTTGGCTCTGTGTCCCCACCCAAATCTCATGTTGAACTTTAATTCCTAGTGTTGGAGGAAGGGTCTGGTGGGAAATGTCTGAATCATGGGTGCAGACTTCACTCTTGCTCTTCTTATAATAGAGTTCTCAAAATATCTGGTTGCTTTAAACTGTGTAGTACCTTCCCCATCTCTCTCTCTTCCTCCTGCTCCAGCAATGTAGAATGTGCTGTCCTCCCCTTTGCCTTCTGCCATGATTGTAGGTTTCCTAAGCCCTCCCAAGCCATGCCTCATGTACAGCCTGTGAAACTGGCAGTCAAATAAACCTCTTTTCTTCATAAATTACCTAGTTTCAAATATGTTTTTGTAGCAGTGTGAGAATGAACTAATACACCAACTAAAAGAAACCCAAACAATATATATTGAATACAAATATACCTGTTTATATTTATATTTACATAACCAGATTTCCAGAAGAAAAATAGTCCAGAATTGGTATAGCAGCTCAAAAATATCATGGAAACTTAAGATCTTTTGATTCTTATTCTTAGACATCTCTCTTGTATTTGTTTTTGTTTCAAGCTTATATGCTCAACTTCACAAGAAGGCTACAGAAGACTGACACATTTTATGTTCTTAGAAATTTATTGAAAAACATGAAACATAGTGCTTTTTCCTGTTCCATCTTCCTTTTTTATTATGGATAAATATATTTACCAATAATCTCAAAAATCTTCTTATACCTCATCAGTAAGAATTTAGCTGTTTGTCTACACCTACACCAATTATAGTCAAAGAGAAGTGATATTCTTATCATTGGCTAATATACTATTATGATTATTTCACAAGCCTAAGATAATTCAGTATATTTATTCTGAATATACTGCGGCCTGATGTCTAAGGAAACTCAGCAAGAAAGATGTAGAGTAATGTACAAGAAGTGTATGAGATAAAAGGCAAATTTATAGGTGTACTATGATATAAAAGATTTCTTATAGTAATTTGGATTTACATAATTATATGAGAAACTAGGGAAGAAATTCCAGAAGAGCAAGATGGCAAATAAGTCAGTTACTGAATCTAACAGCAGATTTGGTCAAAACATTGTAGACATGGAAGCAAATTCAAATCCAGTGTTTATTATAAAATTAAAACATTTCTGATTAATTGAAATTTTTATGTAATATTTATATAGTATTAAAAAATGAAAGTTCTGAAGTTTAAGCTGACTTAGAGACAGATGAGTTATCTTTGCACAGCTTCATGAATAATGGCTGAAGACATTAGACCCATTGTTTAAATGTGAGGGACATATTAGTAGTAGCGAGTCGACAATTTTGTGCTCATTCTCTGCACTTCAGTCCTCACTGGAGGGTGCAAAAACAGCTAGATGACACTTGCACACATACCAAATTGTTTGATGAGTTTGTGTCCTTTGTAGGGACATAGATGAATCTGGAGAACATCATTCTCAGCAAACTGACAGAAGAACAGAAAATGAAATACCGCATATTCTCACTCATAAGCGGGCGAAGAACAGTGAGAACACATGGACACAGGGAAGGGAGCACTACACACTGGGGTCTGTTGGGGGGAACAGGGGAGGGACAGTGGGGGGGGAGCTGGGGATAGATAGCATAGGGAGAAATGCCAGATGTGGGTGAAGGGGAGGAAGACAGCAAATCACACTGCAACGTGTGTACCTATGCAACTATCTTGCATGTTCTGCACATGAACCCCAAAACCTAAAATGCAATTTAAAGAAAAGAAAACTTGGACTTAGCAAGCTTAAATAACTTAGAATGAACAATAAGGAAATCTGCCCTTGCTCCATATCTAACTTCTAAGGGTGTAAGTAAGACTATTAACTCTCTTATAATAAAATATTGCACAGTCTCCAGAGGAAAATATATAGCAATAAGTGCCCCCATGAGGAGAGTGGAGAGATCCAAAATTGACACCCTATCATCAAAATTGAAAGAGCTAGAGGAGCAAGATCAAAAAAAAAAAAAAAAAAACTCAAAACCTAGCAGAAGACAAGAAATAACTAAGATGAGAGCAGAACTGAAGAAGATAGAGACATGAAAAACCCTTCAAAAAATCAATAAATCCAAGGGCTGGTTTTTTGAAAAGATCAACAAAATAGACAGACCACTAGCCAGACTGATAAAAAAAGAAAAGAGAGAACAACCAAATAGACTCAATAAAAAACGATAAAGGGGAAATCACCACAGATTCCACAGAAGTTCAAACCATCATCAGAGAATATTACAAACAACTCTATGCACATAAACTAGTAAACCTGGAAGAAATGGATAAATTCCTGGACACCTGTCTCCTCCCAAGCCTAAACCCGGAGGAAGCAGAAACTATGAATAGACCAATAACAAGGTCTGAAGTTGAGGTAGCAATTAAGAGCCTACCACACACAAAGGCCAGATCCAGATGGATTTGCAGCCGAATTCTACCAGACACACAAAGAGGATCTGGTACCATTCCTTCTGAAACTATTCCAAATAATCCAAAAAGAGGGAATCCTTCCCAAATCATTTTATAAGACCAACATCATCCTGATACCAAAACCTGGCAGAGACTCAACAGGAAAATAAAACTCCAGGCCAATATCCATGATGAACATAGAAATTCAAAAATCTTCAATAAAACACTGGCAAACCGATTGCAACAGCACATCAAAAAACTTATCCATCATGATCAAGTAGGATTCATCCCAGGGATGCAAGGCTAGTTCAATATATGCAAGTCTATAAACGTCATTCACCACATAAACAGAACCAAAAACTAAAATGACATGATTATCTCAATTGATGCAGAGAAGACATTTGACAAAATCCAACAACCCTTTATGCTAAAACCCTCATTTGACAAAATCCAACAGCCCTTTATGCTAAAACCCTCAATAAACTCGGTATTGATGGAACGTGTCTCAAAGTAATAAAAGCTATTTATGACAAACGAACAGCCAATATCATACTGAATGGGCAAAAACTGGAAGCATTCCCTTTGAAATCCGGCACTAGACAAGGATGCCCTCTCTCACCACTCCTATTCAATATAGTACTGGAAGTACTAGTCAGAGCAATCAGGCAAGAAAAAGAAATAAAGGGTATTCAAATAGGAAAGGTGGAAGCCAAATTGTCTCTATTTGCAGACGACATGATAGTATACCTAGAAGACCCCATCACCTCAGCCCAAAAACTCCTGAAACTGATAAGCAACTTCAGCGAAGTCTCAGGATATAAAATCAATGTGCAAAAATCACAAGCATTCCTATACACCAATAACAGACTTAAAGAGAACCAAATCAAGAATGAACTGCCATTCACAATTGCTACAAAAAGAATAAAATACCTAGGAATATAACTTACAAGGAACATAAGGGACCTCTTCAAGGAAAACTACAAACCACTGCTCAACAAAATAAGAGATGACACAAACAGATGGAGAAACATTCCATGTTCATGGTTAGGAAGAATCAATATCGTGAAAATGGCTATACTGCCCAAAGAAATTTACAGAATCAACGGTATCCCCATCAAGCTACTATTGACTTTCTTCACAGAACTGGAAAAAACCACCATGAACTTCATATGGAACCAAAAGAGAGCCCGCATACCCAAGTCAATTCTAAGCAAAAAGAACACAGCGGGAGGCATCACACTACTGGACTTCAAACTGTACTACAAGTCTACAGTAATCAAAACAGCATGGTACTGGTACCAAAACAGAGATGTAGACCAATGGAACAGAACAGAGGCATTGGAGGCAACACAGCATATCTACAACCATAAATCTTTTGATAAACCTGACAAAAACAAGCCATGGGAAAAGGACTTCCTGTTTAATAAATGGTATTGGGAAAACTGGCTAGCCATGTGCAGAAAGCAGAAACTGGACCCCTTCCTGGCACCTTACACTAAAATTAACTCCAGATGGATTAAAGACTTAAACATAAGACCTGACCATAGAAACCCTAGAAGAAAATCTAGGCAAAACCATTCAGTACATAGGAGTAGACAAGGACTTCATCACCAAAACACCAAAAGCATTGGCAACAAAAGCCAAAATAGACAAATGGGACCTAATCAAACTTCACAGCCTCTGCACAGCAAAAGAAACAGTCACTAGAATGAATCGGCAACCAACAGAATGGGAAAAAAAATTTGCAGTTTTCCCAACTGACAAAGGGCTGATATCCAGAATTTACAAAGAACTCAAACAGATTTATAGGAAAAAAACAAGCCCATTCAAAAATGGGCAAAGGATATGAACAGACACTTTACAAAAGAAGACATACATGAGGCTAACAAACAGATGAAACAATGATCATTATCACTGGTCATCAGAGAGATGCAAATCAAAACCACATTGAGATACCATCTCACACCAGTTAGAATGGCGATCATTACAAAATCTGGAGACAACAGATGCTGGAGAGGATGTGGAGAAAGAGGAACACTCTTACACTGTTGGTGGGAGTGTAAATGAGTTCAACCATTGTGGAAGACAGTGTCGTGATTCCTCAAGGACTTAGAAATAGAAATTCCATTTGACCCAGCAATCCCATTACTGGGTATATATCCAAAGGACTATAAATCGTTCTACTATAAGGACACATGCACAGAAATGTTCATTGCGGCACTGTTTACAATAGCAAAGATCTGGAACCAACCCAAATGCCCATCAATGATAGCCTGGACTGGGAAAATGTGACACATATACACCATGGAATATTATGCAGCGATAAAAAATGATGAGTTCGTGTCCTTTGTAGGGACATGGATGAATCTGGAGAACATCATTCTCAGCAAACTGACACAAGAACAGAAAATGAAATGCCGCATATTCTCACTCATAGGCTGGTGAGGAAAAATGAGAACACATGGACACAGGGAATGGAAAACTACACACTGGGGTCTACTGGGGGGAATAGGGGAGGGACAGTGGTTGTGGGGAGATAGGGAGGGATAGCCTGGAGAGAAATGCCAAACGTGGGTGAAGGGGAGGAAGGCAGCAAAACACACTGCCATGTGTGTACCTATTTAACTATCTTGCATGTTCTACACATGCACCCCAAAACCTAAAATTCAATAAAAATAAAATAAAATAAAATATCGCTGTTTTCTAAGGCTGTTGGTTGTAAAGCCATTGTGAAAAGGCAGTAATAAAAGGACACATTTCTTCTTCACAAGAAAGAAAGGGAAGAGAATCATCTTCCAAGAATATTTCTAGAGCATCTTGGCTTCCAGTAAATATTCACACACGTATGTCAGTGTGTTAGCCACTCTGGCTTATGAAGCCTGGGACAATATCACTACATTTGTCTCATGCAGAGTTTAAAAGGACTGTCAACATGACACCAAACCACAGTTTAAAGCCATCCTGCAGCATTGACCTTAACCATGCTTCCCCAGGTCTTAGAATGAAATCAATGCATCATTAGAATCTACCTTAGACATCCAGGTAGCTCTCTCCCTCAATTTCTGTATTGACCTTTCTGCTTGTCCCAAGATACTAGTCTCCTTAGAGTAGGAATTATTAGCAACTTTAAAGACTGTAACTTGACTCACAAGGATTAAAAACTTGAATTATTTTGTAATTCATAACAATCCTGGTCAGTGAGTTAAAGCTGACAGAAAATACCTTCATGACTGAAATATTATCAATACTCACCTCAAGTAGGGTTAGGGACAAATTTTAAAACATCTCCTATTTACATGAACCCAATTGTAGGACAAGTTGTCTAAAGTGTGCATGTAAATAATGAGTCAGTTATTCCTCCAGTAAGTTCCCATGGATAGCCAAGGGTAGCTTCATGTTGGAAAAATCTCCATAGTCATCTAAGGTTTACCTGATTTACTGGTGATGTTTACTTAAACCCTTGAAAATGTCTTTTAAACTTCCCTAATGTATAAGTCATTGTATTTTCAGGAGATAGTTAATGCTTTCTTTCCATAGTAGAAATACATTCGTAAGGGTACTCATGGTAGCCCAGAAAATAAATGTTAAAATCACTGGGGACCCCAAGTATTGAACTACATTACTTGAGGTGCATAGATCGGCATTGCCTCCAACTCAAATTCCCAGCCAGTTGGGATTGGTAGTTGGTAGACTTCAGGGATTAAAGTTCAGTTTGAATAAATGAATCAAGTCTTGTTTTGAAGGAGCCGCATAAAGGCAGACAGTACAATCTGTGCTGTTAGTGCATCCTGCCAACTTGATGGCATTCTCCTGCCTTACAGGATGTCTAAGTGATGTCTTCTGGAATGAAACCTTGAAAATATTCAAAGGTAGTTAGAAGTACTTATTGCTGGAAGAACAGGATCTGGGGTTCTCACCAGCTATTTCCAATCAACTTTAGTTAGAAATGAGGGGAGTGGCAATCAAGTCATGATTAAAGCTGTCTAGCCAGGGACAAAAGAGGAGTTTATTAAACTCAAGGTTTTTGCAGCATTTGGGGAGAGCTACTACATTGTTTTATTTTTATTTATTTATTTATTTTAAATGGCAATACTTTGTTTTTTTTAGGTTCTAGGGTACATGTGCAGGTCATGCACGGTTGTGGCATAGGCGCATATTATATCTGACATTTCTCCCCATGTTATCCCTCCCCACTCTTCCCACCCCCCACTGTCCCTCCCCTACCCCTCCGCCAACTGATCCCAGTGTGTGATGCTCCTCTCCCTGAGTCCACATGTTCTCATTGTTCAACACCCGCCTATGAGTGAGAAAATGCGGTGTTTGGGTTTCTCTTCTTGTGTCAGTTTGCTGAGAATGACGGTTTCCAGATACATTGTTTTATTTAAAAACTCTTCAGGACTCTTCTAAAAAGACACATATCAACCTTTGTACTTCTTTTAGTTTTTTGGTATTGCATTATCACGTGTCAAGGCCCATTACAAGAAAGATAACATTCCTTTTTTTTTTTTTTTTTTATCACTCTCACTTGCACTCAGAACTTTAATTTGGTAAGGGCCAGGTGCAAGAGGGTTAAACGCATATTTTACAGAACTTAAAGAAACCCATTCATTTTAACCCACGTTACATATGGTAGAGTAGCAGGATATATGATCAACTCAATTTAGTCATTGACATCTTTGTTATTAGGACTATGTAAGCCCAACAAGATAATCAAGATAGCTGATCAAGAATTAAGACTGAATCCTGTAAGTCCTTGCTGGGTCATGCTGAAACCTAGAGCTATGTCAAACCAGGTTGGCATGAGGTTGCTATAAAGGGAAAGAAGGACTAACGTACCCAAAAATGGTCAGGACAAAATGTTGAATTTTCTAAATATCTGTTTAATCCTTCATCCCTTTTTTCTTCATAATTAACCAGAAAGCAATGAAGAGGAGAAAATAACTTTCTTGGGACAGCTATTTAATTGCCAACCTGCCTTTCCAAGATGTATAGATCAAAATGAGGAGATGGAGATAGAGTTGAGATGGTCTCAGTCTGCATTTGGCAAAGTCTTTCCACAGAACTAGATGCCTATGGAGTGTGCCTAGGAAGTGTGAAAAGTCAGTCACATACGTTGACTATCAGCCCACTTTTGAGTGACTGTTATGATTAAAGACACTTCATTATTATACTGAAAATAATTGGGAAAACTTAAAACATAGTATACCATTAGATTCAAAGGTTAAAATGATATGGCAAGATTCGGCAGATTGAACTGAAAGAACAATTCTGATCTATGAATAATATGTCTAAATATATGATTTTCCTTAATAAACGATTGGTTCATGAGATGAGCTATTTTAAAAATCCAAATTTTACTGTAGTGTTTCCATATACCGATGACACAACTAGAAAGAAAAAAAGTCATGTTTTGACAAATTAGATGTAGATTCTTATTGGAGAGAAGGATTAATTGACTAAAATGTTTCTTTTGAAGCTGTATACTATATCATATAAAAGAGAGTTGGTTTGAAATTAGCGTCAAATAGATATTTAAAAATCGATCATTGTTACTTGTCTCACAATATTTCAGTGGTTTAGTATAAATATTTCACTCTAAAATTTAACCATTTTATATTGTATATTCAAGATTATATTGAAAATATTTTACAACTATGACTACAAAGCTGAGAACCTTAATAATGGACACAGACCAATCAGAATGATTTTCTATATAAATAGAAAACCATAGCTCTTCTGAAGAGTATTGGCTTATATGAATCACGTATGGACAGAAAAATAGTTATGTAGACACAGTTTTCTAGTAATTTGGAGTGTTGATTTGCTTTACCAATGGATCTTAAAAGTCAATCAGATGAAAACTCATCCCACAAATATTCATGGCAACATGTCATGGGATAAGGCACCTAACATCATTGAAATGTACAAGTTTGGCAAAACAGAAAAAATCAGGTCTCAGGTTATATTTTAATTTTACTAATACTCATATAACCAGAACATAGCTCCTTTAGATCACTTTAATTCTATCTCTGATTCTTGCTTTTTCCACATATGTCTTTCTAAAAATAGTATGTGTGTATATGCATGTTGGTGTGTGAGAACTTACAGCAGAAGAGAGCTATTGGATGCGTTCTAATCACAGTTTTCATAATGCCATAATAACTGCATAATGAAATAGGCATTTAGACAGAGTAAAATACCAATGAGTATAATTGTAAGTATTTTCAATTTAAACATGAAAATGAATTGGCATAAAAATAATTCATGATATGCAGAGATGGAAAGGATTACATTATATACCTTTACAAAGCATTAAAATATTCTGCCAATTTATATTATAGTGACAATAGATATGATGGTATTCAATCCTCAGATTTTTATTCTTACTTGGTTTGAAACATGCACTTTAATAAATAACATAATGCTGATATTAAAATATTACCAAACATCATTCATATCTTAAAATATTTCCAATCAGGCTTAGAGTGAAAGTTGGTTTTTGCTATTCTGTCTATGGCATTAAGTAGTTAGTCAGAGTAAAAAAAGAATTGATAATCTACTGAGCTCTCATACATAGAATACAGTTAAAATTATATGAGGAATGTGGGTTTTGCCATTGTGTAACAAGTAAATGTTATAATAGTGAGAGAAAAAATATCATTCTAAGCATGCTTAGATGTTTGAATCAAGGTAGTTTTAACTAGATAAAATAGTATTAGACACTATTATTATGGTAAATGTAATTTTACTACTTATAATTACAGAAAATTTTCTTTTGATTATTTTAATCTTATGATTTATGTCCTTAGACAAATTAAAATGTTTTAATAATTTCATAATCTGTGCTAAGTTTTGCTTATTTGCAGGTAATTTTCCATAAATGTCTGATAAATGAATTTTCTGAAATTATTCCTGCAAAATAGGTTCAGTGGAAGCTATTAGTAAGATATAATGTTATGAAGTAATAGCCCTGAGCTGGGTTCAGATGCCTATACTAGACTGATGAGGTAGCTGCATGACCTTGGGCAAAATCACTGAATGATAATTCTTCTAATTTTTGTCACTTTCAGCATGAGGGAATGTACCATCATATATTGAAACTTTTATCCTTTTATGTTCTAAATCATAAATGAGTGTCAAATGCTTAACAGTCTTTCAGAGTCATAGTTTAAGTCAAGACTATTTAAACTTTAGTTGTAGTTTAAATCAGGATTGCAGTAACAGTTCCATTCCCTATCCTGGCCTAAAATATATTTGTGTTACGTAAAAGTAGTGAGTCAATAAGAAAAAAATGATTCCACCTTCCTCTCATGCAGACAGTCTTTTCTACTTTTTTTGTGTATAGATAAATCACCAGTAGAGCTCCATTAGAAACTAGACATTATTTTTTCTCCTCATTGAAGCCTTTTAGGCCTTATGCTAGTAATAAATGTGATCCCCTCATTCCCAGGTGAAAAGGTTTGAATGTTTTTGTCCCCTCAAAAGTCCATTTTAAAACTTAATTCCCAATGCAGTGGTATTTGGAGGAATGGACTCCAGGTAATTGGTGGGATTAGATGCCCTTATAAAAGGGCTTGGTGAGGGGAATTCATACTGGCTTGTTCTTCCACCTTCTGTTATATGAGGCCATAGCATTCCTGCCTTCTTGAGAATGCAGTCTTCAAAATGTCATCTTGGAAACAGAAACCTGGTCCTCATTAATTAACTTGCCAGCACCTAATTTTGAACTTCCCAACCACTGGAACTGTGAGAAATAAATATCTATTCTTTTTGAATTACTCAGTCTGTGCTGTTACGTTACAGCAGCACAAACAGACTCCAGGGAATACATATGTTGTAGTACTTAACATCTTTGCATCCAACCAAGCTTATATACCTAGGATACTTTAGAAAAACTAGTCCTCTGGGCCTCTTCCAGAATATTTTCAGGAGCTTCTCTGGACATGTGGAACAAATTCTCATATATTTGTCCCGCAATTACTTCTTTAGTCATTCTGACTTTGATTATCTGTGAAGCAGCAACCTATCCTAATCTATGTCTTCCCTACTTATAATTAACCTTTATTGTCAACTAATATTGTTGTCCTTAGCTAGCCTATGATGTCTGTCACTGCTAAAACATTTACACGAATTTCTCATTGTGCAGCAGTTTCCTATGATACTAAAATTAGCTATCAGTGGAGGCTGAGAATCTTCATGCTTAAAATTACTTATTCAATATCTGTCTTCTTGATTGGTCTTAAGTTCCAAGAATGAAATAGATTCTCTCTCTTACTCATACTTTTTCCTCTGAAATTTTTATGGTGCAGGTGATACACAAGCATTCATCGAATGAATAAATGAACATGAAAGAGGAAGTTCTAGTAACAGTCTACCCCTTAGATGTGCTTGACTTTTTCCTTGGGTTATTCACATAGAAATTATGTTGTTGTTCTTGCTGCTGCTGTTTCAATGTACTTCATTAATGACATCATAATTTGAAACTAGAATAGAAGCAATATTTTGGAAAAATATAAGTACAGAGATTTTAAAGTCTAATTCAATAAAAAATATCATATTTTATGATATTGTGGTTTAAGTTTGTGCCACATTTTTTTACCTTAGCTCATTTTAATCTCACAGTAAATCTTATCAAATAGATATTATCATCCCCTTTAACATACTAAACAATACTTAAATATGTGAATATTTAGTTTTGATTACCTCCTGAATATTTTCATGTATTTATGTTTTGTGGATACAAACATTCTATATTTGAAATAATTCTCCACAATTGTCAGTTGTACTTCTATTTAGTGAGTGATTGCTTGTACTTGATAAATTAGGTTTTTACATACATGAAGTTGATAATACATTAATACATGATTTGGATAAGGGTTAGAGAAGGGAAAATATTAGAGGAGTATTAATGATTGTCTAGTTAAACAATATTATTTTAGAGAACAGTCATGGTCCATGAATTATATAGTTAGATGGTAGCAAACGTGGGAATAAGACACAGATACTCAATTTATTCTTTCCAGTATTCTACAAACATAATCTTGCCTACTATGTGATCTTTTTGCAAGTTTCTGTGTTCATCTTTGGCAGCAATATGATGCTACTTCCTATTTTTAGTGGGATACATGTTAAAAGTTCTCTGTCCAAATCTGTGTCACATGGCAACATTTTCGATTAAATCTATGAAAGAAGCAGACTAGTGTTGCCTTAACTGGGGAAGGCAGTAAGTATAACTCACCATCAGTATGCCCTGAGTTCAAGCATCTCAGGGAATCTTTGTTCTTTGTCTATGTGCTGCTCTGGCCAGCATCAGAGGTTTGATTGTCATGTGGCCCAATTAGCTGTATGTTGTTCCATAGCTGCTGGTGGTTCAGTTCATTTAATTCATTTTAGGATCATATCTTTATAGAGATGCTTTTTTCAAAACCTCTCTTATAGTAAGTTTCAGGTTTCAAAAAGAAATTGTGTTTTGAATAAATTGCCTTTATAATAAAGAAATACCATGGAGGTGTTGTTATGCAGTAACTAAAGGATAATTGAAGTATTTTAAATGTTGAACCATTATAGTTTGTAAAGTTAGTCATGTAGATCTAAGAGTTCTGCCATCTTTTAAGTTTGTACCATCAAATTTCTGGAACACATGTTAGGCAATGGAACATGAATGAAAAAACTAAAATGTTCATTTTCAAATGTGAACATTGGAGTGGGAAGGTTTTATTTTGTTCTTCATTACTGAGATATTTGGCTTTTAATGTAGAATAAAATATCTATAATATGATTTTACATATCAAGTAGCTTGAAAATTTCATAGAAAGTAGAACAAAAACTTTGTTATTGAAGAACATCTTTTACATATACATTTTTTACTTAAAAATGGAATCTCTCTCAATTAGGATATTGCATATATCTATGACTGTCTCATAACAAAATGTTGAGAAAGTAAGAAGTAAAGAGAATGAAATACATGTGATTTATAGAGGTACAAAGATCTCCTTTTATTACAAAGCTAATGCCAATCTTCATTAATACAGATGTCATTTTTAAAAGTTCAATATTAGTAATAAGTGTATTAGTCGTTCTATGGAAAGCATTCCTTAATAACACAACTTTAAGTTTGTAATTTATTGATTTTTTGTACAAAATAGGACATGATTATGAAAACTAATAGCAATGTTACATTATCTGTTCTACAATACTTAAAATACCAAGCAAGATATGTTTAAATGTAGTGAAAATACACATTTAAATTCAGACAGCTTTTCTACAGCACTTCCATCGGATCGTATATCATGTAGTAGAGTAAAAGCATCTAATTGCCATATTCTTTTATAAAGTTAAAAGAGGTCTGCTATAAAAATTACATGTAATCAGTATGAATGCAACTATAAAAGACACTACATATGGCACCCTGCAATTTAATTCTCTTCGTAATTACTGCTGGTACCAGTTTTATATTTGGAGTGTATATGAGAAATGAATACTTTGGTATCAAAACTCCCCTGTATTTTGCAATAATTTTAACCAAATAGTTAACTTCTCCCACCAATATGTTCATTAAATTTCATTGTGAGAAAAAGTAATACTTAATTTTTATTTACTGTTTAACATTTAAAGTTAGACATTTCTCATTTTGCAATGAGAAACATCTGTTTATCCAGGAGAAATATCATAAAAATCAACCATAACATTAACAAATTTAAATTAATGAAGAGTACAATTTGGAATAAATTTGAGTGATATTCATTCTATAATGTATACGTTTCAAACCATTGCATTGTATACCTTAAATATATGCAATTTTTATTACATCTTATAGAGTTGGTATAATAGTTTTTAAATTTTTTTTGAAAAGCTTATAAGAAATAATCTTATTCTCCTGAAAGTTAACCAGAATGTGCAGAGTTCACTTTTACAGTGTGACTTTCCCAAATTTTAGAATGATTAATTCAGTTTCATGCCAATCACTTCATCTGAAATGACAAGTTGCTTTTGCAATGAATTATCACAGTGAGTCTTCTGGTTTCACCTGTGGTCTGAAGAACTATTTACTACTTAATGGTTTTCTATACATTGTATTCATAATTTAGTACAATGGCTACAGTTTCTGTATGGAAATTATAAAATATTGAAACCCACCCTGTGCCACACATTGTACTAAAAATGCTCGTCAATCTATTATGTAGGTACTATGATTATCAACATGTATTCCGGAGGTGTGACAGATTAAATAAGAGGCTCGAGGTTAGATGAAGATAAGGGGTGGGAAGGCATTAATTCAAACTCAAATAGTCCGATTTATTGTATCAACCCATTTATCTCACTGAATTTTAGTTAAGTTTATGTTGTGTATACAATTTTATAGCTTTAAAAAGTTATTTGAGGTCTTCTTACTTTAATTCAGCATATATTTATTTAAAATAGCAATGTGAAATATTTTCCAAAAAATTAAAACTTAAAAAAATCAAGCAGCATTTATCTGATAGATATACACATATGTATATCTACCACTGTGTTTAGAAATAACATATATATGCTACTGTGTTTAGAAATAAACATATTTTCTGGAGTCCAATATAATAATCTTATTTGTAATTGGGGCTTTAAAAAAACTGGCTCTAAAAGTTATCAATATAATTGTTGATTAATATTTAATGAATATACTTCATCAATATATAAACATAAATACATTGGATTAATATTTAATAAGATAGATTTATAATTTATATTTATAAATAAAGATAATAGTTATATTTTATTATAGTTATAAATATATTTTGTTAAATCGTATAATGGCATATTGTATTATGACTAGTATAATATAATAATAAAATAACAGCAGCATATTAACATTTTCACTAAAAATCTAAGCTTATAATTAAGACATTAGCATTTCTTAAGCTAACTTATAGTTTAGTCACCCAAATTTTTAAAATTTCCACTTTTCTTTGAGAAGGTTTCCCTTTCCCACAGCTACTCCCATCCTTTCTTTTATCTTCTGTATGCATTCTGGTCATTGTTTCAGTATGCCTACTTTACCTTTATATATTTTTTAAATCATTACATAATCCATCAGAGATAGCTCATTCATTATTTCCTAAGTACTCTTAGAGTCTTTAACTTTTATGTAATGGATTCATCATTTACTGTCTTTTAAAATGTCTAATTTTTTCAAAAGCCCATTTTGCTACTGGGGACTTAACCAAATGTTTCTCTATGTCCATCATTTTTCAGTGCAGTGCTCTGAGAAATTGGTTGGCATTTTGTACTTCCCAATCTTTTTTATTAAAATAATTTATATCTAGATCATCAGTATGCTTCTAATAGCTTCTGGCAGCTGCTTAGCATTAAAATTTTTCAAGTTACCTCCAGCTCTTCACATCCCAAATATTGTAACTTACAGCTCTATATACCCCAGGTCTGGACTCTGGTCATGTGTCTAAGGCTTGAAGGAAATGAGGGAGAGCCAAAGAAAAATTAGGCAAAATGCCTAGAAGCTTAGATTCCTCCCATTCTGTTTTTCAAAATGACAATCTGCTATCTGAACAGTGAAATACGTGGGCACCAGATTGAACATAATCGTAGAGTTCTTTTGAATTTCGTTTCAGCGTAATTTACTTATTAAATGTCGCTTCTATTGATCGTCATGTGAAACCCCTTCTACCTGTTGCTATTTGTTTCATTGTTACTGCTTGGAAAGATATTAGTGGAAGGGAGTTACTAGGGAATTCCTTTCTGACATTTTCTTTTGCAGTTGAAGTGAGCAGAGTTTTGTTCTAAGAAGACAATTCTGACAACAGAAACAGAACTAAAATAGAGGAACCACTTTATGTCCTCCAAAGTTCTAAAAATAGAGAATCTTCCACCTCTAGGATTAGGTTTTTCCATGGAAATTTTTCAGAGGCAAAGCATTAAAGATATAAAGTGTCTGAATAATTCTTTTTTTCTTTTTCTTTTTTTAAATTTATTTTAAACACACTGCCATGTGTGTACCTATGCAACTACCTTGCACGTTCTGCACATGTACCCCAAAACCTATAATGCAATAACAATTTAAAAAATTAAAAAAAAATACTGAGTTTGGCTCTTGTTCCCCATGCTGGAGTGCAATGATACAATATCAACTCACTGCAACCTCCGCCTCTTGGGTTCAAGGGATTCTCCTGCCTCAGCCTCCCAAGTAGCTGGAACTACAGGTGCCTGCCACCACTCCTGGCTAATTTTTGTATGTTTAGTAGAGGTGGGGTTTCTCCGTGTTGGCCAGGCTCTTCTTGAACTTCTGACCTCAGTGATCCACCTGCCTTGGCCTCCCAAAATGCTGGGATTACAGGCGT
Source organism: Saguinus oedipus (assembly GCA_031835075.1). Taxonomy (NCBI): domain Eukaryota; kingdom Metazoa; phylum Chordata; class Mammalia; order Primates; family Cebidae; genus Saguinus; species Saguinus oedipus. Next base: position 44,504,335 of record CM063169.1, read on the forward strand.
GAGCCACTGCACCTGGCCACCTGTCTGGATATTTCTGTATACCTTTTTGTTGTGTGTGTGTGTAAAGCTTGCCATGATACAAACAACATATTCAGGCATAAGATACAATCTAAAATTGACTATGACTCCAATTATGGTTTAACTGTAATTCATTTAAGTATGCTAATAATGGTAGTTGTTTATTAATTTTACAATTTTAATTACATTCTCGTTTGTTACTTGATTTGAATCATATGATCATATGTTATCAACATACACAAAATTAAAAGAACATGAAGTTAAGTGACTTTGATTTGTTAATGACAAAATAAGCATTTCTAGCTTTAGGCTATGAAATTTGCGTGTGACTGCACCATATCATACTGGTTTACAAATTATTTAAATAATAAGTAATTTTTTATATAGCTCACTTGCATTTTTCTAATCAACCTGATATAATTCCATGACAAGTCATTGATTATTCTCAATAGGAAGCATAACAATCTAATATTTCAAAGAATTCAAATGACATATATTGATATTTATTTCATTTTTCCACAGGAGTGAATGTGATTGTTAAAATATTCTTTAAAAACCAGTGATTTAGAAACACATGGAAATTATATCCATTCTGTCCTCTGCACATTCTTCAAATCTTACTTTTTGTTGGAAATAAGTATGCTTTAAAGCCTGCATGGGTTTTTCTCTAGCTGTTCCACCATTGTCTGGCTTTAAAGAACATGGAATTATACAGAATTTCTGAAAGTCCTTTTTAATTGGAAGTTTTAATTTAACCTTAGAAAAATATTGAATATTCCAATAGCAATATGTAACAATACAATATATATGTTTTATAAGAATGGAATGATGATTCCAACATCATAAAAGTTATGTTTATTTTCTCACCATTGTTGATTAAAAATATTTTATTAATAATGTTGTAATTGCTATAACACATTTTTATTAGCTAGGCTTTGGGAAAACTTTCTCTGTCTTCTTTCTGTCTCATTTGTCTTTTTTTTTATTAGGAGGATAAAGTTTTGCTTCTCTAGCCCAATGGTCAGGGAATGGAGTGGAGAGAGAAGATTTAAAAGACTCCAAACTATATGCTTAACGAAAAGTATTGCCCAACCCCAAATGTTGCCAACATAGAATGAGTGATATGACCTAAATATTATAGAAGTTATTAAGCCAAGTTTGTTTTTCCTGCTTTTGTCTCAGAGGTTTTGTGAACAGTAGCACCCCAAAAGAGGCTTTGAAAGTTATATGGATAAAAATAATGTGCACATTATGCCTCTGGTCTTATTGTCCTTTCTTAGTCAGAAATTAATGGGTATATGTTCAGCTTTACTAATTTGCAAAAACTAAGCTTCCTCACTTCATTTTCCATTTTAGATTTTTATAATAAGGAAACTAACTGGTCTCTGTTTCTCAAATAAGTTCCACAGGTTTTGTGAGATCTAGGTTGATAAAAGAAACATGCTTAAAAATTGGTTGGTGGCATTTCAATATGGAATTTAAGAATTCTCTTCTCTTAGGTATGGAACTGATATACCATAACACATGGGTAATTCTTTATAAATCTTGTTGGGTATTCTTTATTAGACAAAGACAAAGAGCAATTAGAATTAGGTTTCTCAGATCTCATTGTATAATTAGTAAAAATGTCTAAATTTGGGCACATTGCTAAGATATGTAATACCATGAGAAATTTACCTCTGTAGAAGTTTTCTGAAAATGTTAAAGTTCTGTACAAAAAGAGGAATTCTACTTCCTGTCATGCTTTTCTCAAAACAAAATTTATTCAATTTTAAATAGCACATATTTTGTTGAAAACCATAGTTTCTAATGATTTCGAATTGTTCTGAATAACTTTTAAAAACACATTTATTAACATAGGTTTGTTCATATATGATGTATGTAATATGGACATGTGCTCACTTCAGCAGCACATATACTAAAATTGGAATGATACAGAGAAGATTAGCAAGGATAACATGCAAATTTGTGAAATGTCCCACATTTTTAGTGTAAATTAGTTCAACTGTTGTGGAAGACAGTGTGTCAACTTCTCAAGGATCTAGAAATAGTAAAACCATTTGACCTAGCAATGCCATTACTAGTTATATACCCAAAGGATTATAAATTTTTCTGTTATAAAGACACATGCACACATACGTTCATTGCTGCACTGTTTACAATAGCAAATACTTGGAATCAGCCCAAATGCCTATCAGTCATAGACTGGATTAAAAAAATAGACACCATGGAACACAATGCAGCTTTAAGAAATGATGAGTTTGTGTCCTTTGTAGGGACATGGATGAATTTGGAAACCATCATTGTCAGCAAACTGACACAAGAACAGAAAACTAAACACTGCATGTTATCACACATAATTGGGTGTTGAACGATGAGAACACATAGACACAGGGAGGGGAACATCACACAATGGGGCCTGGTGGGGTTAGGGGTGCTTGGGAAAGATAGCAGGGCTGGGGAGATTGGGGAGGGATAACATTAGGAGAAATACCTAATGTAGGTGATGGGGGGGATGGAGGCAGCAAACCACCATGGCATGTGTATCCCTATGTTAGAATCCTGCAGGGTCTGCACACATACTCCAGAACTTAAAGTATAATAAAAAAAAAAAGGACATGTGTATTTTCACAGATATCTCATTGAAAACATATAGACATAACACTGATTTATTGTGTTCCTCTTAAAATTTAAACACTCTATTTGCTTTTTTCTTTCTAAAAATTTATTATATTTTAAGTTCTGGCATACATGTGCAGATTGTGCAGGTTTGTTATAAAGTTATACATGTGCCATGGTGGTTGATTGCTGCATCTATCACCCTGTCATCTACATTAGGTATTTCTCCTAATCCTATCCCTCCTCAATCCCCCCACCTCTTGCTATTCCTCCCCTAGTCCCCTACCCCCAGGCCCCTGTGTGTGATATTTGCCTCCCTGTGTCCATGTGTTGTCATTGTTCAACATCCACTTATGAGTGAGAACATGCAGTGTTTAGTTTCCTGTTCTTGTTTCAGTTTGCTGAGAATGATGGTTTCCGGTTTTATCCATGTCCTTGCAAAGAACATGAACTCATCCTTTTTTATGGTTGCATAGTATTCTATGGTGTATATATACCACATTTTCTTTATCCAGTCTGTGATTGATGGGCATTTGGGTGGGTTCCAAATCTTTGCTATTAGGCATCTGGAAACAAATAAGAAGTGAACTCTCATTCTTTAAAAATAACTCATTTAAATTTGTGTCAACAGAATTAATTTTGGGGTATAAAATGTGAGGAAATGTACTGAGTGATGTTATAGTAATTATTTCACAATTCTAATTAAGCTTCAGATGAATGAACTTGGTGCATTTGAAGGAGGCTCATTTTTTGTTTCTTTTCTTTTTTGAGTCAAGGTCTCATTCTGTCACTGAGGTCAAAGTGCAGTGGCACGATCTCTGACCATTGCAACCTCTGCCTCCTGGGCTCAAGCCATCCTCCCACCTCAGCCTCCCCAGTAGCTAGGATTAGAGGCACATATTACCATACCCAGCTAATTTGTGTATTTTTCGTAGGGACAGGGTTTCACCATTTTTCCCAGGCTAGTCTTGAACTCCTGGCCTCAAGCAATCTACCTGCCTTAACCTCCCAAAGTGTTGAGATTACAGGCACGAGCCACCACGCCCAGTCAGGAGGCTCATTTCTAAATCAACATGTACATGTATTTTAATCTTTAATGTTTATATATGATGTTTGTATTCCTTAAAGTTTTCTGAAGACTTCAAACCTATCAATAGGTTTATATTAACTTATCCATATGTTTCATTTAATAAAAACGTAGGAGACAAAATGAGAAAAGATTTCAATAGAATCTCCTTAAATTTATATGAAAACTTTGGTAAATTTTTAATATATTTATATTAATGTAATTGAAGATGTGCCCAGTGTATTATGGGTAACCAGTTTCACAAGATAAGAGTAAAACATGACCATGTACAACTGTAAAAACTATGGAAAACCAGCTTTTTCATAGTCTATTTGATCAATACATTCCTTATTTTTCCCTATATTAAACTTACTATATTCATGCATTTCTTCTATAATACATCCTGCAGTACTGACCTCTTTAGTTCTTATTTGTGGGTAAATTTTGGTTGTTATCGTGGGCTCTATAAAGCAATGATTTCTAATCTTGGATTCTGCACAAGTAATATAAAATCTTAACAAACTAGTTACTTTATTAAAGATACAAATTATAACAATATATCCATTATTTAAGAAATTTAAAATTTTTAGAATGTATCAAAATTATATATTCTAGCTTACTTTTTCCTCAGTGTTTCACTAAAATGTAGTACATTCTGCTTCAAAGTTACATTTTGAGAAAAATCATAATCATCATTGAGGTGTTAATGCAGTTATATACTCTAAGTGTACAAAGTGTCATATATTTGTCAAATAATTAGGTTTTTCAAGTTATTTCTAGATTTTTCTTCATGATCCCTTACATATTTTTAATTTAAAAAACCTATTGAACATAAAATAAATGTGATTCAGAATATTATATTTAATGCTTGTTTATAATATCTGTGAGATAAAGCATTGAACATTGATGGACAATGTAAGCAATCAGTTTTTCTTTCCAACAGAAGCATTAGCTGATGACACTAGAACCTCCTGTAATTAGCCCTGACATGACTCATCTGTTGTTTAGTTTATAGCATGTAGTATTCTAGCTCCAAACAGTCTGGCACAATTTAATAATTTTAAACATTAGTATATAAAATTGTCAGAAATAATGGGGTGTACATATAAAACTCTAAGGTGATGATTATTCCTATGGAAATGGCAATCTTTACTTTTAACAGCTAATTTGACAGAATTGTTTCATGTGTGTTTATTGAGTAAATAAATAACACTACAAACATCATCATTAACGTAGAAAATAACCTTGCTTGTGATTATTAGCTATTTTGGAATCTACAGATTGTTTCATGTTTATGAGGGCACTTGTGTAACACTGAATGTTTTCCCTTCATAATTTAATACAAGAAACCTGCTGAAATGTATCCATCAGCTGTGCATGACATTACTTGTTTCATTGTTTTTGCTTTTTTTTTGTTGTTGTTGTTAAATTGTACTTTCGGTTCTGGAGATCATGCAGGATTGTTGCATAGGTACATATATGGTCATGTGGTTTGCTGTCTCCATCCCCCCATCATCTGTATCTGGCATTTCTCCCCAACCTTCTTACACCCCTGCTGTCCCTCCTTAAGCCCCCCCCCACCACAGACTCCAGTATGTGATGCTCCCCTACTTGTGCCCATGTGTTCTCATTGTTCAACACCAGCCTATGAGTGAGAACATGCCATGTTTGGTTTTCTGTTCTTCTGTCAGTTTGCTGAGAATGATCGTTTCCAGATACATCCATGTCCCTACAAAGGACATGAACTCATCATTTTTAATGCAGCGTAGTAAACCATAGCGTATATGTGCCACATTTTCCATGTTGTCTATCGTTGATGGGCATTTGGGTTGATTCCAGGTCTTTGCTATTGTAAACAGTGCCTTAGTGAACATACATGTGCATGTGTCCTTATAATAGAATGATTTATTATCCTTTGGGTATATACCCAGTAATAGGATTGCTGGGCCAAATAGAATTTCTATTTCTACATCCTTGAGGTATCACCACAGCCTTCCACTATGGCTGAACTAATTTACACTCCCACCAATGGTGTAAGATGTTCCTATTTCTCCACATCCCCTCCAGCTTGTTGTCTCCAGATTTTTTAATCTCCATTCTAACTGGTGTTAGATAGTATCTAAATGTGGTTTTGATTTGCATTTCTCTAATGACCAGTGATGATGAGCATTTTTTCATATGTTTGTTGTCCTCATATATGCCTTCTTTTAAAAAGTGTCTGTTCATATCCTTCAACCACTTTTGAATGGGTTTTTTTTTCTTGTACATTTGTTTTAGCTCTTTGCAGATTATGGATATTAGCCCTTTGTCAGATGGGTAGTTTGCAAAAATTTTTTCCCATTCTCTTGGTTGCTGGTTCACTCTAATGATTGTTTCTTTTGCTGTGCAGAAGCTCTGAAGTTTAATTAGATCCCATTTGTCTATTTTGGCTTTTGTTGCCAATGCTTTTGGTGTTTTAGTCATGTCATCCCTGCCAATCCCTATGCCCTAAATGGTTTTGCCTAGGTTTTCTTCAAGGGTTTTTATGGTGTTAGGTCTTGTGTTTAAGTCTTTAATCCATCTGGAGTTAATTTTAATGAAAGGTGTCAGGAAGGGGTCCACTTTGTTCTGTCTGCACATGGCTAGCCAGTTCTCCCAACACCATTTATTGAACAGGAAATCCTTTCCCCACTGCTTGTTTTTGTCATGTTTGTCAAAGATCTGACATGGTTGTAGATGTGTGGCATTGCCTCCAAGGCCTCTGTTTTGTTCCATTAGTTTGTGTCTCTGTTTTGGTACCAGTACCATGCTGCTTTGATTACTGTAGCCTTGTAGCATAGTTTGAAGTCCCACAGCATGATGCCTCCAGGATTGTCTTGACTATGCAGGCTCTCTTTTAGTTCCATATGAAGTTTAAGGTGTTTTTTTTTTTTTTTTTTTTTTTTTGTTTTGTTTTTTTTTTTAATTTTTATTGCATTTTAGGTTTCGGGGTACATGTGCAGAACGTGCAAGATAGTTGCATAGGTACACACATGGCAGTGTGTTTTGCTGCCTTCCTCCCCCTCACCCACACTTGGTATTCATCCCCAGGCTATCCCCCCCAGCCCCCCCCGCTGTCCCTCCCCCATTTCCCCCAACAGTCCCCAGTGTATAGTAGACCGCCTCTCTGTGTCCATGTGTTCTCATTTTTCTCACCCGCCTATGAGTGAGTATATGCGGTATTTCTTTTTCTGTTCTTGTGTCAGTTTGCTGAGAATGATGTTCTCCAGATTCATCCATGTCCCTACAAAGGACACAAACTCATCATTTCTGATTGCTGCATAATATTCCATGGTGTATATGTGCCACATTTTCCCAGTCCAGTCTATCATCGATGGGCATTTGGGTTGGTTCCAGGTCTTTGCTATTGTAAACAGTGCTGCAATGAACATTCGTGTGCATGTGTCCTTATAGTAGAACGATTCACAGTCTTTTGGATAGATACCCAGTAATGGGATTGCTGGGTCAAATGGAATTTCTATTTCTAGGTCCCTGAGGAATCGCCACACTGTCTTCCACAATGGTTGAACTAATTTACACTCCCACCAACAGTGTAAGAGTGTTCCTATTTCTCCACATCCTCTCCAGCATCTGCTGTCTCCAGATTTTTTAATGATCGCCATTCTAACTGGTGTGAGATGATATCTCAATGTGGTTTTGATTTGCATCTCTCTAATGACCAATGATGATGAGCACTTTTTCATATGTTTGTTGGCCTCATGTATGTCTTCTTTTGTAAAGTGTCTGTTCATATCCTTTGCCCATTTTTGAATGGGCTTGTTTGTTTTTTTTCTGTAAATCTGTTTGAGTTCTTTGTAAATTCTGGATATCAGCCCTTTGTCAGATGCGTAAACTGCAAAGATTTTTTCCCATTCTGATGGTTGTCGATTCACTCTAGTGACTGTTTCTTTTGCCGTGCAGAAGCTGTGGAGTTTGATTAGGTCCCATTTGTCTATTTTGGCTTTTGTTGCCAATGCTTTTGGTGTTTTGTTCATGAAGTCCTTGCCTACTCCTATGTCCTGAACGGTTTTGCCTAGATTTTCTTCTAGGGTTTTTATGGTGTCAGGTCTTACATTTAAGTCTTTAATCCATCTGGAGTTAATTTTAGTGTAAGGTGTCAGGAAGGGGTCCAGTTTCTGCTTTCTGCACATGGCTAGCCAGTTTTCCCAACACCATTTATTAAATAGGGAATCCTTTCCCCATTGCCTGTTTTTGTCTGGTTTATCAAAGATGATATGGTTGTAGATATGTTGTGTTGCCTCTGATGTTTCTGTTCTGTTCCATTGGTCTATATCTCTGTTTTGGTACCAGTACCATGCTGTTTTGATTACTGTAGCCTTGTAGTATAGTTTGAAGTCTGGTAGCGTGATGCCTCCCGCTGTGTTCTTTTTGCTTAGAATTGACTTGGCTATGCGGGCTCTTTTTTGGTTCCATATGAAATTCATGGTGGTTTTTTCCAGTTCTATGAAGAAATTCAATGGTAGTTTGATGGGGATAGCATTGAATGTGTAAATTACTTTGGGCAGTATAGCCATTTTCACAATATTGATTCTTCCTAACCATGAACATGGAATGTTTCTCCATCTGTTTGTGTCCTCTCTTATTTCGTTGAGCAGGTGTTTGTAGTTTTCCTTAAAGAGGTCCCTTACATTCCTCGTGAGTTGTATTCCTAGGTATTTTATTTTCTTTGTAGCGATTGTGAATGGCAGTTCGTTCTTAATTTGGTTCTCTTTAAGTCTGTTATTGGTGTATAGGAATGCTTGTGATTTTTGCACATTGATTTTATATCCTGAGACTTTGCTGAAGTTGCTTATCAGTTGCAGGAGCTTTTGGGCTGAGGTGATGGGGTCTTCTAGGTATACTATCATGTCGTCTGCAAATAGAGACAATTTGGCTTCCACCTTTCCTATTTGAATACCCTTTATTTCTTTTTCTTGCCTTATTGCTCTGGCTAGAACTTCCAGTACTATGTTGAATAGAAGTGGTGAGAGAGGGCATCCTTGTCTAGTGCCCGATTTCAAAGGGAATGCTTCCAGTTTTTGCCCATTAAGTATGATATTGGCTGTTGGTTTGTCGTAAATAGCTTTTATTACTTTGAGATATGTTCCATCAATACCAAGTTTATTGAGGGTTCTCAGCATAAAGGGCTGTTGAATTTTGTCAAATGCCTTCTCTGCGTCAATTGAGATAATCATGTGGTTTTTGTTTTTGCTTCTGTTTATGTGGTGAATTACATTTATAGACTTGCGTATGTTGAACCAGCCTTGCATGCCCGGGATGAATCCTACTTGATCATGATGGATAAGTTTTTTAATGTGCTGTTGCAATCGATTTGCCAGTATTTTATTGAAGATTTTTGCATCTATGTTCATCATGGATATTGGCCTGAAGTTTTCTTTTCTTGTTGAGTCTCTGCCAGGTTTTGGTATCAGGATGATGTTGGTCTCATAAAATGATTTGGGAAGGGTTCCCTCTTTTTGGATTATTTGGAATAGTTTCAGAAGGAATGGTACCAGATCCTCTTTGTGTGTCTGGTAGAATTCAGCTGTGAACCCATCTGGACCTGGGCTTTTTTTGTGTGGTAGGCTCTTAATTGCTGCCTCAACTTCTGACCTTGTTATTGGTCTATTCATAGTTTCAGCTTCCTCCTGGTTTAGGCTTGGGAGGACACAGGCGTCCAGGAATTTATCCATTTCTTCCTGATTTACTAGTTTGTGTGCATAGAGTTGTTTGTAGTATTCTCTGATGATGGTTTGAATTTCTGTGGAATCTGTGGTGATTTCCCCTTTATCGTTTTTTATTGCATCTATTTGGTTGTTCTCTCTTTTCTTTTTTATCAGTCTGGCTAGTGGTCTGTCTATTTTGTTGATCTTTTCAAAAAACCAGCTCTTAGATTTGTTGATTTTTTGAAGGGTTTTTCTTATCTCTATCTCCTTCAGTTCTGCTCTGATCTTAGTTATTTCTTGTCTTCGGCTAGGTTTTGAGCTTTTTTGATCTTGCTCCTCTAGCTCTTTCAATTTTGACGATAGGGTGTCAATTTTGGATCTCTCCACTTTTCTCATGTGGGCACTTATTGCTATATATTTTCCTCTACAGACTGCTTTAAATGTGTCCCAGAGATTCTGGTATGTTGTGTCTTCATTCTCGTTGGTTTCAAAGAACTTCTTTATTTCTGCCTTCATTTCATTGTTTATCCAATCAACATTCAAGAGCCAGTTGTTCAGTTTCCATGAAGCTGTGCGGTTCTGAGTTATTTTCTGAATTCTGAGTTCCAACTTGATTGCACTATGGTCTGAGAGACTGTTTGTTATGATTTCAGTTGTTTTGCATTTGCTGAGGAGTGCTTTACTTCCAATTATGTGGTCAATTTTGGAGTAGGTGTGATGTGGTGCTGAGAAGAATGTATATTGTGTGGATTTGGGGTGGAGAGTTCTGTAAATGTCTATCAGGTTTGCTTGTTCCAGGTCTGAGTTCAAGTCCTGGATATCCTTGTTAATTTTCTGTCTGGTTGATCTGTCTGCTATTGACAGTGGAGTGTTAAAGTCTCCCACTATTATTGTGTGGGAGTCTAAGTCTCTTTGTAAGTCATTAAGAACTTGCCTTATATATCTGGGTGCTCCTACATTGGGTCCATATATATTTAGAATCATTAGCTCTTCTTGTTGTATTGATCCTTTTACCATTATGTAGTGACCTTCTTTGTCCCTTTTGATCTTTGTTGCTTTAAAGTCTATTTTATCAGAGATGAGAATTGCAACTCCTGCTTTTTTTTGCTCTCCATTTGCTTGGTAAATCTTCCTCCATCCTTTTATTTTGAGCCTTTGTGTATCTTTGTGTGTGAGGTGGGTTTCCTGAATACAGCACACTGATGGGTTTTGGTTTTTTATCCAATTTGCCAGTCTGTGTCTTTTGATTGGTGCATTTAGCCCATTTACATTCAGGGTTAATATTGTTATGTGTGAATTTGATACTGCCATTTTGATGCTATCTGGCTGTTTTGCCCATTGGTTCATGTACATTCTTCATTTTGTTGATGGTCTTTAGCATTTGGTATGCTTTTAGGATGGCTGGAACTGGTTGTTTCTTTCTATGTGTAGTGCCTCTTTCAGGAGCTCTTGTAAAGCAGGCCTAGTGGTGACAAAATCTCTGAGTACTTGCTTGTTCGTGAAGGATTTTATTTTTCCTTCACTTATGAAGCTCAGTTTGGCTGGATATGAAATTCTGGGTTGAAAGCTCTTTTCTTTAAGGATGTTGAATATTGGCCCCCACTCTCTTCTGGCTTGTAGGGTCTCTGCCGAGAGATCTGCTGTGAGTCTGATGGGCTTCCCTTTGTGGGTGACCTGACCTTTCTCTCTGGCTGCCCTAAGTATTTTCTCCTTCATTTCAACCCTGGTGAATCTGACGATTATGTGCCTTGGGGTTGCTCTTCTTGCGGAGTATCTTTGTGGTGTTCTCTGTATTTCCTGGAGTTCAGTATTGACCTGTCTTGCTAGGTTGGGGAAATTTTCCTGGATAATATCCTGAAGAGTGTTTTCCAGCTTAGATTCATTCTCTTGATCACATTCTGGTACACCTATCAAACGTAGGTTGGGTCTCTTCACATAGTCCCACATTTCTTGGAGATTTTGTTCATTCCTTTTTGTGCTTTTTTCTTTAATCTTGGTTTCACGTTTTATTTCATTGAGTTGATCTTCAATTTCTGATATTCTTTCTTCTGCTTGGTCAATTCGGCTGTTGAAACTTGTGCATGCTTCACGAAGTTCTCGTGTTGTGTTTTTCAGCTCCTTCAATTCATTCATATTCCTCTCTAAGTTTTCCATTCTTGTTATCAATTCCTCGAATTTTTTTTCAAATCTTTTTTCAAGGTTCTTAGTTTCTTTGCACTGATTTAGAACATGTTCTTTTAGCTCAATGAAGTTTCTCATTATCCACTTTCTGAAGTCTGATTCCGTCATTTCGTCACACTCATTCTCCGTCCATCTTTGTTCCCTTGCTGGTGAGGAGTTTTGGTCCTCTGTAGGAGGTGAGGTGTTTTGGTTTCGGGTGTTTTCCTCCTTTTTGCGCTGGTTTTTTCCCATCTTTATGGATTTATCCGCCTGTCGTCTTTGTAGTTGCTGATTTTTCAGTTGGGTCTCTGTGTGGATGCTGAGATCGTTGATGATGAAGTATTTCTGTTACTTAGTTTTCCTTCTAGTGGTCTAGCCCCTCTGCTGTATGAGTTCTGAGGTCCACTCCAGGCTCTGTTTGTCTGGAGTATACCTGTAGCAGCTGTGGAAGAGTGAGGGATGATACCAGTTTCTTCTTCTGCTGTCTTTGTTCCAGAATGATGCCCGCCAAATGTCAGTCTGATTAGTCCTTTTTTTGCGGTGACTCTTTGGATATACAGGGGTCAGGGAGCTGCTTAAGGAGACGGTTTGTGCTTTATAGTAGCTCCAGTGCTGAGCTGTGAGCTCCGTTGTTCATTCAGTGTTGTTGGGAGGTTGTTTATGTCTGCTGTAATAGAACTCATAAAACACCACCCTTTTATTTCCCCCCCTTATATGCACTGTTTCAGGGAGTTGGGGCTTTCTTTATGAGTATCTGTTGCACTGTCCTGCCCCACTAGGTGGCAGTCTATTCACTATTTTCCTGCCGGGGCTCTGACCCACTCGCGCGGTTCTGCCCTGTTGCTGCTGGGCTCCCTTCTGCTGTGGAGAGTTCCCGTCTCCTGGGAGTCTCTCTGTTATGGCAGGTTGCCTCGGCAACGGCAGGCTGCTTCGGCCCTGGGCGGTACTTCAATAGGGGCGGATTGTGTCAGCGGTGGTGGACGCCCCTCCCTCACCGGGCTGCACCGTCCTAGATGCCGGCAGCAAAACTCTCAGCGCCAAGCGTCTCCAGTCATTGCCCTGCTTGTCCCTGTGAGGGTGGGACTCACTGAGCCCAATTACCCAGCTCCCTGCTTCAGAGTCCGTCCTCTCTCTCTCTCCCTCCCTCTCCGCGAGCTTAAAGTTCGACTCTCTCACTGGCGCCCCAGGAGCCTGCCGATAGGGCACTGGGATCCGTGAGATCTCCCGTGCCGCTGCCCACTTCACCGGCTCATATCACGCTTCCCAGGAAACTCCCAGGAAACTCCTGGTCTGGCTCACTGTCCAAGTCCCGTTCAATCAGATGGACGCGCCAATCTGCCCTTCAAACTCTCAGATTGCTGGTTTAACAGGGTGCCCAGACCAGCGAGTTCCGTGCCGGGTCCTGCTGTGGTGCCGGCCGAAGCGGCGCCGGCCGAAGCGGCCGCGCCAGAGGGCTGCGTTAGCCGGTTTTACTTTACTAGCGTCCTGTGGGACTTTCAACGCTCTGTGGGCTAGAAAAGTCCATCCGAGAATGCGGCTAGGACTCACCCTCTGCGCCGTCACTGAGAGCTGCAATCCTGAGTCGCTTCTACGACGCCATCTTGCCGGGTCTCCAAGGTGTTTTTTTTTTTTTCCAGTTTTGTGAAAACGGTCATTAGTAGCCTGATGGGGATTGCATTGAATCTATAAATTACTTTGGGCAGTATGGCCATTTTCACCATATGGATTCTTCCTAACCATGAGCATGGAATGTTTTTCCATCTGCTTGTGTCCACTTTTATTTCCTTGAGCAGTGGTTTATAGTTCTCCTTGAAGAGGTCCTTGACATCCTTTGTTACTTGTATTCCTAGGTATTTTATTCCCATTGTAGCAATTGTGAATAGTAGTTCCCTCGTGATTTGGCTCTCTGTTAGTCTGTTGTTGGTGTATAGAAATGCTTGTGATTTTTGTGCATTAATTTTGTACCCTGAAACTTTGCTGAAATTGCTTAAGCCTTGTTTTGTAGTTTGATTAAGTCTGCTCAACTAGCAGACAGAGAGAAGTTATCTTTGAAATTGGAACCTGACTATACCCTGCAGGTATGCACCTCTATTCAAATATGCCATGATGTGGGAATAATGAATGGAATAAATATCTACAGCCCTGCTCATTGAGAAGTTTGCATACCAGGATAAACCCAACTGTCTCCATTGACCTTGACATTCTCTGTCTTCTCTAAATTTCTTTGGTTCCCCTGTCCTTCATTGCTGTTAGTGAAATGAGTAATGAAGACTTTGTCCTTCTTGGTGATTGCTCAATTATGTTAACCACTTTTTGGTGGTGTAGTTTTAAAGATCTAGACTTTTTTTAGGGAGATAGCTGCCACAGGCTATTTTTGCAGGACAGGTATGTACATATAATAGACTTCTGGTTTATTTGCTTCCAGTCCCAAATGCAGGCAACCATTGGCAAAAAGCTTATGTAAGCAGATTATTTAAGATTAAGGAATTTTATATTTCCTATTATCTGTGCATTTCCCATCTGCAACTCTCTGAAAATTGAGGCCATCTGAAATAATGAGTTTGGATAGAGAAAAAAAACACCCTAAATTGCCTCTTTGCAGTGGAGTAATAGTATTTCAGTAACCTGTTACTGTTAAATTTTTGGCATTGCTATCTATCATCTATCTTTATTGTGCTTAGTAGCATCTCTCCAAAATTCATGTCCATAGGAAATCTCAGAAAGTAATCTTATTTGGAAATAGGGGTTTTGCAGATGTAATTAGTTAAAATTCAGTCATACTGGATTAGGGTAGGTCCTAAATCTAATGCTAGCATCTTTTTTAAGAAGCCCATATTAACACAGAGAGAAACACAAGGAAAAAAGTTTATGTGATAATATAACTCCAGTGGTGTGATTTCAGCTACAAGCCAATAAATGCCATGGATTGCCAGTAACCACCAGAAATCAGAAGAGAAACAGATCAGATTCTCCCTTAATGTCTCCAGAAAGTACTCATTGTAACACTTTGATTTTAAATTGTTAGCTTCTATAACTATGAGATAATTATTCTTTTATGTTTCAGACCACAAAGTTTATGGTAATTTGTTACATCAGCCCTAGGAAACTTTATGCATCTAACTGTCCATCCAACCATCCTTCCATCCATCCATCCATCCATCCATCCATCCATCCATCCATCTATCCATCCATCTATCCATCTTTCTGCACATGTACAAATACATGTCACGTGTAGAACAAAAGCTGTTGACTTTTTAACCTACAAATCTGCAATATAAGAGATTCTTATTTCTGCTTAAAGATAGACTTCTCTTATGTTGAGTCCATAACCATCTTGCAGGATTTTACCAAAAGCAGCAAGCTGAAATCACAAAGTGATCCTGTGAATCCTTTTACAATTTCACTTAATAACACCACCTTAGCCAGCCTGCAGTTTGCCTTCCAAAGCGTAAAATATAACAGCTTACCAAAATTATTTGCCAATGCAAGACAAAGGTCTAGGCAGTTAGCTTTTAAGGCTATTGTTCAGCATCTGGGTCTTCACTTGCATTGCTTTACCACAATTAATGAGGGTCCATTTTCCTTTATATTACTGCTTTTGTATGTTATTGCATACATATTGCAGCCAGCAGGTAATAGAAGGAGAGAAGGAAGATGAAACACTATTTCTTTAAGAATGATTCCTGAAAGTACAAAAAAAATGGCATATTTATTTACCAGTTTTTAGTTAAATGGTCCAAACTAGTAGCAAATTACAAAATTTTGTCTTAGTTGGGTCAATTGCTGCCCTGAAAAAATGAAGTTCTCTTACTAAAGAATAAGAGAAGATTAGACCATGCATTAAGCAATTTGCAATCTATCTGACGTAAGTAATTTTATTGCATGAAATAGAAAAACATAAATGGTAAAGTAGTGATTAATATGGGGATTAAATTATCAATTATAAGAAATGAGGTAGCTATGTAAACTTCTATTAAAAATTAAAAGAAAATTGAGGGCTAAAAAGTAATTTGTAAAACAATGAACCAGTAAAAAATTCAATGAACAAAAAAATTTATATAAATATGTAAGGTAATAAAATTGAGAGTGGTGGTGGACCAAGAGGGAGCATTACATGTTTTGATAATAAGAAGTTCTAATTGCTTACAAATAAAATTTGTTAGTACCAGAAAGGTGTTTCTTCCTAAACACGAGATGTAACATAAAATACAGAATTAAATGTATATATTCGTATGGATGTGTATCCATCTAAATTCATGTAATAAATTTCTATATTGGTGTATGTTTGTTTCTATATTTTACAATTTTAAATATAGATTTTCATGTATAAATTTTGATAATTCATCTGAAAATGTTTCTTTATCTGATGAGACCTGACTTTGTTTTATCATATGACTACTGAACACATTAATAAAGAAAAACAATACAAAATAATCAATAGAAAAAAAAATAAGATTCTATTTTTATTTTATTATTACATTTAATT
Organism: Saguinus oedipus; assembly: GCA_031835075.1. Taxonomy (NCBI): domain Eukaryota; kingdom Metazoa; phylum Chordata; class Mammalia; order Primates; family Cebidae; genus Saguinus; species Saguinus oedipus. The sequence continues at coordinate 44,520,368 of CM063169.1, forward strand.
GACAAAGAATCATTGCATACATTTATGGTATACAATGTGATACAACATGGAATGATTAAATAAAGCTAATTAGCATATACATCCCTTCACTTATTTTTTGTGGTGAGATATTTGACATTTAATCTCTAAGCAATTTTGAATATGCAATGCATTATTATTAACTGTACTCACCATGTTGTGCAGTAGATCTTAAAAAACTTATCTTTCCTAACTGAAACTTTGTACCCTTTGACAACCATTTTCCTATTTTTTTTCTTTTGCCTCCAGCCTCTCATAACCACCATTTTACTCTGAGTATGATTGGTTCAGACTCCACATATAGGTAAGATAATGTGGTATTTGTCTTTCTATGCCTGACTTATTTCACTTAACATAATGTTCTCCAGTTTCATCCACGTTGTCACAAATGACAGAATTTCTTTCTTTTTTTAAGGCTGAGTAATATTCCATTGGGTTTATAAAACACGTCCTCTTTATCTAGTTGTCTGTTGCTGAACATGCATTTTGATTTTGTATTTTGACTATTGTAATAATGCTGCAGTGACCAGGGACATGCAGATATCACTGGGATATGTTGATTTCAGTTTCTTTGGATTCAATTTTTATTTTAAAAAGTTCCCTCTGGCTACTGAGTGAAGGTTTTATTGGTGCCAAGTAAGGGTGGAAATAGACTCTAGTTTCAAGGGTAGAACTAACAGTGGCTTAGAGGTAGGTCGTGGCAATTGGGATGAAGGAAAGCAGATTGATTTGAGCTGTATTCTGTGGTTGATAGAATTTGCCAATGGATTGAATGGAAGAGATACATAAAAGTATAATCATATTGCAAGGACCAATCCCTAATTTTTTATTGATGTATGTACTACTAAGCATTTTTGTATCTTCCAAAGTTTGGCACATATTTGAACACTTCATAATTTGTAGGTTTTTTGCTGAAAAATTTTATGAAGTTTGAATTAATGGATTATATTCTGATAAAGCTTCATCCCAAAGAAATATGTGTTAAGGATATTAATTTCTAATGGATCATTTACTATACAACAACTAAATTTGCTACCGAAACACCAGGGATTTAGCCTAGGCCCTGCTTCTCACCATACAGACAGTCCGTCAGTCCATCACTGTGATCACAAGGATCCAAAAGAGTCTTTAATCAGGAGCTGCAGCTGAAGAGACCGGAACTCAGTCTCAAATCCATTTCCCTGACCCACTAAAATCAGGGGTTTATATAGCAAGGAAGAAATTCAACAATGTGTAAGAAAACAGGATAGGGAGGGGCAAAGAAACAGTTCTGATGAATGACAGGTTCAAAGTTTCATTGCCTGAATGTGGTGATCTGGTGAGTTTCAATTATTTGACATTTTTTTTTTTCTTTTGAGAGTCCTGAAGATTCTTTCCTGAGGAAGAAACTCAGATAAAACAAATAAAAAATTTAAGCCTTAAGAACAGAAAAGTCAGTTTCTATGGTTATCCAAAGAACAGTCTATGGGACTATTGGGTCAGTTTCAAATTCAAAGGAGAACCATAAGAAAAACTGATAATTGAAGTCTAAAGTTTCTGAAGCAACACTTGGGTGAGCCAGGGTTAAATAAATTTGCATCTATAATATTAAATAATTATATTTAATTATTAATATGAGACAAGTCTTACTGGTTAGTCTGTATTAGGCAACTTTTCTTACATGTGCTCCTGAACATATATTTGGGAAAAGAGTTCTGGTAGTAAAGGGATTAATCTCTACTTAGAAATCATTACTGTCTTTAATTTCGATGTTCCCATGTCTGAATTTACAAATCAAATAAAATTGTAAACTAAGAGACCACAATAAACACAAGACTTCTGTCCAATGGAAAAGTTAGCAGCTCTGCCCATGGAGACCACCTTTATTTGGAACAGAGCATGGAAAACTGCATGCCTAAAGAATTGTCAAAAATGACTGAGATCTTGGTGGGGAGCATTTAAGAGGAGGGTAATTAGCTCCAGGACATGTGCAAAATGGCAAAACAGTCAGATATTTAATAGAACCAGGAAAAAAAGCCTAAAAGAGTCTCCATAGATCCAAATTGACCATGTGTTTTAGAAAGGCCATTCACCTTCTCTAGGCTGCACCTACTCAGGAGTAAGTAGAGAAAGATATGGGACAGTCTTGAAAGCATTCACCAAGCTGTACACAGGCCCATCAACATAAAGTGGAAATTTAATAACACAAGGCACTTAAAAGCAACCTTTGACAAAACACTGAGTGAAAAATAAGTTGCACTAACCCAGTGACAAAGGATTCTTTCAGTTCCACTTCACCAGTTCTGTGGCCAGTGGCACCTCTTCTTGAATTTTGCTTTGGATAGCTGGACTGGCTCCACCCACTCAGCTTGGCAGGCTGTGCTTGGTTCACACTACCAGCCCAGATCCCACACCTCCCCACGGGTGAGCCAGAGGTGGAGTGATAAGGGATGTGTAAGCAAGGGTGCACAGGATCTGGCCTGCACACAGCCAGGTGCACTGGCTTCTGCAGTGGGATGAGCAGCTCCATGCGCTGGCATAGGCACAAGCTTCCATGCAAGACTAGCTGGACCAGCTGTGCCTCAGGCGGCTTCTGCCTTGGGCGCTGGCATGTGGCCTAGGGGAATGCAGTGGTGCCCAAAAAATTCAGAGACCAGCAACCATGGAGCCCCAAGAGATGTTACAGCATTTCACAACTCTGGCTTGGGGAGTCCCAAGGTCTGGGCACCCAGAAGGGTCACAGCTCTTCTTTCCAAGCCTGGAAAATTGGAGCATGTCACTGCTGGCAGCTCAGCAGGAAGGCCAGGATGTGTGTCAGCTGGTATGTTACAGCTCATTTGGTCCCGGTGCCCCATTCAGCCCATGGCTACTGGCCTCACCACTGTTTTCCATCACGTGGAAGGGCTACAGTGTTACAGCTGTGTTTGCTCCTGTGTCCAACAAGAATGATGTTACGTGACAACTAGAGAGTTAGCAAGGTAGAGAAGAGTCTAACTGAGCCATGGAACAACTCTTGACAGGAGAGGGGAAGCAAGGTGGGTTGCCCTACCCCAAGGTGAAGGCAGGAAGTCCCTATGTGTGACTTAGTCTAGAGTTTGTATGGGTTCAGAGTAGGGGAGTGCATGCTGATTGGTCCATGGGTAGATCTGGAAAAAGCACCAATTAGCTAAAAAACATCAAGAAAGTTCTCACTCTGGGTCGTGGACTTCACCCAGAACTATCGGCCCAGTTTTCAGACTCCAGGCTGTCTTGGGCTTGAAGGTCAGATTTCACTGGGGAGCTGCCCCTTTCTGCCTGGAAATTTGTCTGCCTTCTGCTGCTATCAGAAATAGACAAATTAAGTGAGAGGAGGAATCTTATTAAGTGAGAATAAAAATTAAGTTACACCTGTCCCCTACTGTCTGGAAGACTGTGTGTATGCCCAAGACTATGTGAGTTTAGAAGTGATCATAGAGCAAACATCCAAACCTCTACTTTCTAGGGAAATGGGCAAAGTCAGCAAGTGACAGAGCTGTTTGTGTGGCCTGCAAGCCATACAAACATCCACTAGTAAGAGTAAAACTTCAATGAGATAAAGTAGCTTAACAACAACTTTTGCCCAATAAATGCTTATGTCAACCCAGGGGTAATGTCTGGGTAGCAAGAATAAATGATAAAGCAATTGAAAAGGGAACTGAGCAGATACATGAGAGGCTGAACACTGCAGGGGATGTCCGCTATAGATTCGTATAGCCAAGCCTCTAGACAAATATATGACCAAGCAAAGAACATAAGCAACCCCAGGAAAAATCATTATCAGGTATAATTGCAATATCTTATCTAATATATCCAAATTTTAGCAACATAAACATTGAGGACACGTAAAGAAACAATGTGTAACCCATGCACAGGTGGGAAGCAAGGTGGGTTGCTGACAGAGCTGTTTGTGTGGCCTGCAAGCCATACAACAGCAGCAAAAACAGGTAATAGATTCTCCAAGTAGGATAAACTCAGAGATTCACATCCAGACACACTATAGTCAACACTGAAAGCCAAATAAATCCATAACAGAAGGAGATTTGATGAATTCACAAATTTGTAGAAATTAAGTTGCTCAACTTCATTACTCACCAGGTGAATTCAAATCAAAACTACAATGACGTACCACCTCCTACCCACTAGAATTGCTATAAGCAAAAAGACAATAACAAATGTAGGCAATCCTCACCCTTTTCTGGAGGGAATGTGAAATGGTACAGCATCTTTGGAAAACAGTCTGGCAGGTCCCCAAATGATTAAACACAGAGGTATCATATTACCCAGCAATTTCACTTCTAACTACTTGACCAAGAGACATGTGAATGTATCCACACAAAATCTGTCTGCAGATGTTCATGGCAGCATAAATTATAATGGCACAAAGTCTCATAACTCAAATGCTCATCAATTAATAAATGAGTAAACAAATGAATATCCATACAATGAAATATTTAACTACAAAAAGAAGTACCCTACCAATACATCCAAAAGCATGGATGAACCTGAAAGCCTTAAGCTAAATGAAAGAAGTCAGATACAAAAGCATATGACAAACTCCATTTATTTGAAATATCCAAAACAGGCAAACAACAAAAAGATGTAGACGAGTAGCTGGTTATACCTGGAAGCGGGAAGTGGAAGCGGGATGGGGAGTGACTGCTTATTGTTTCTAAGATTTCCTTTTGGAGATATGCCAGTGTTCTAAAACTAGATTGTGATGATTATTGCACAAACCTGTGAGTACAGTAAAGGCACTGTACACTTTAACAGGCAAATTATAAGCTATATGAATCACATCTCATTAAGCCTGTTAAAGCTGTAAATAAGCCAATTCTGAAGTTGTATTTATCACTCCTTTATCATGCTTGCAAAGATGCTAGATTTTTCAAAACACTAAAAATTCTTACACATCAAGAGATGTATGAAGACAATCAGTCCACAGTTCTGAAGAAGACACATGGCTCCTACATAAAATTGATCAAATTAGTTAATATGTATGGAATTTTTAAGCAATTTGATATATTCATTCAGCAATTTTTATAAAACCTATCCAAATTTTACAAAAATCATTAATGTTTATAGATCATAGATACCATATGAAGTCAGTATATTGATATCTATCAAAACTAACTTTTAGGGACCTATTATATGGAGAAAACTGTACTTTCTAAACCAATTTCATCTTATTTAAAAAATAATTTTGCAAGTTTACTTTTCTCAAAAAGCAACTGACCTTTTACTTTATGTACTTAGCAAAAAAGACAAACTGGCATTTTACTATATGCTATGTCTTTCAAATGTTAACGTTTACTCTAAGTTAGAGCATAGTACTTCTATGAAAAGGTGTGCTTAAAGAATGTGCAAAATTTGCCTGATTCATATTTTGGAATCATAAGTATTTGAGGTAATTACCTATTATAATAATAAACTTTGATTCCTAAATTAGGTAAACTGTCAAGAGTTCATTTTTATACGTCAACTGTGTAAAATAATTTGTTACTCAGTATTCATATTCTCAGGATTGAAGGGCACTCTGTAAAGAAATCTATGTATTTCTAAATGACTCTTTAGCACAAAGACTGTTAAGCACTACTTTTTCTGTGATTTTCAAGGGGAATTTACTAAGTATGTGTTCTTTCTATAAAATAAAGTTAAGATTCTGAGAGTTATGCTACAGTAATAGTCATACAAAGGCACATATATTTTATGTACTACCACATGATGGAAAGACTAAAACTTTTATGTTCTGCATATACAAATCCATTTCCCATTCTCTTTGTTGTTTTCAGAACTAAGGATTTTGTAAGTTAAATTTTGTTTCCCACAGTGAATTAAAATCAATTAAATCCTTCTGTGAATTGCATAAGGCCACATAAACACCTTTTGTTCAACATTCATTCATGCAGAGAAATGGCACATTTAAGGGCCTGCATGTTGGAACCACTGTTACAGTGCAATATGTTAGCCAAAATCTAGTCTGATATTTTAGAAATGAGGTTTCTCTCAAATTATACTTCCAAACTTTTTAAGAGAATCAGTATATGCCCCACTGCCATTTGGGCAGATACATAAAAATAGTCTGGTCAGAGAAAGCTGAATGAGAAAAAGCAATGAAAATGAGAGAAGGCAAGGTTATTTTCAGAGAAATGGAAGTAGATGAGAATTCAAGGAACACTAAGTTTCAGGAATACAGAGGCAGAATATTAAACTTAAGCAATAGGCAAGAGCCGATTAGGAATACCAGGCCTTGATATGGTAATTTTCATCCTTACATAATGGGAAGCCAATAAATGACTGTGAGCCGGGATATCATATTACAAATTTTCTATTTAGCATAATTAGTATGACAAGAGATTTGAGAATATTAAAAAAGAAATGAAGCTTAAGACTGAAAGATAGATAAGGAAAATATGGATATATTAACCAAAGCAAAACATGACAAGGTCATGAACTATGGAGCATGAATGGCATGGATAAAAAGAGAATTTTGATTTTTAAGATCTAAAGTTAATATGGATTAGGTATCATGGTAGCTTTGTTACTGGTGGCAGAGGTCTGAGTTACCCTGTTAGTGGCTGCCTATCCATATCGGTCTGTAGCAGCTTCAGTCCTTACCTCCTCAGAAGAAAAAATTCAGCTGAGGGACATCAAGTGGAAAAAGTTGAAGGCAGGTTTCAGAGCAGAAGTGGAAGTTTATTAAAAACACTTTAGAATAGAAAAGAAAGGAAAGAACCCTTGGAAGCAATCTAAGTGGGCACCTGAAGGTCAAAGAGAGAAAAAGGGGCACCCTTTAATCTTGATTCTGGGACCTTATAGGCTCCCCTCTTTCCCATGATTCTTCCCCTAGGATGGGCTTTGTGCATGAGCAGTGCCTTCTTTACCCTTCTGACTGAGCATGCACAGTGTTCAGAAAGTTACAGGCATGCCCATCTGAGGTTTTTGTCCTTTCTCTGGTGACATGTTCCCCTGGAATGTCATATTTCGCCATTTGTCTCTTAATATACATGCCCAAGAAGCTGCTTTTCCCTGGGGCTTGCATTCAGTGAACACTTTTAATATTAACTGGTGTGAACCATCAAGACATTGTCTGTCTCTGGCTGCTGAATTATCATTTTTAGAGAAGCAATGCGATAATTGCTGAACCATCATCTAGCATTTCTAGTGGGTGGGGGAGAGCCCTCTTCTGCTCTGCTTATTCCTAACTACCTATAACAGCTTCATTGATTCTAAATTGTTTTCCAAACTGAAAAGAACACTTAAGGTAATAAAATCTAGTTGAAAGAAGAGAGGATGATTTTTGAGAGGAATATGTTGAATTTTAAGTGGAAATATCCAGTGTGATTTCGGGAGTCTGCATTTCACTAAAGCAATCCGAGTTGGAAGCATCGGAGAAAAAGACATGTAAAGTAGACATTATCAAGTAGTAGATAATAATAGAATCAAGTTAGCAAAATAAGAGAATTTAAAGTTCCTGCTATCAGTAACTTCCACATTCCTACCTCTCTGTCCCATCTTCTAGATATGTCAGTTGCTATAGTTGACTTCTTCCTTGAAATTTTGTCATCATATAGCTTCGCTTCTGTGATACCTTATTTTCTTGTTTTATCCTATCTCATGTACAATTTTCCTTTCTAGATTCTCTGTCTCTCTGTGACTAAAAAAAGCCTAAGGCTCAGTTTCTTTTTATCTCTTTTCTACTAAAGCTATTTACTAAACAATGTCTCTTCCCAACATATGCCCTCTCAATCTGTTTACCACAGAGTAGTCAGTGATAGTTTTAAATGTAATCCAGATAATATTCCTCTGTTTAAAATATCCAATGGCTTTCAAACGTATTCATAGTGCTCTGTAAGTACTTACAATGCCCTGTGAGGCTCAGTGTTATCTGCCCTCTGTGAATCAGGTTCACTAATAACCACTCCCAAGGAAATAGTCTCACTGCATAAAGCACAGCAGAGATCATCACTAGGTGAACTACCAGGAATGGGAGTTGAGCACTTCCACCCATGGCATCCTCCTCTGCAAGGCTGCCAGTGCGAGTCTGGTGAGACAGAAGACACTCACATGCCACAGGTTGTATGAAGTGAGTTTACTATATGCACATGGCTGCAAGAGAGAAAAATAGGCTTGGGTTCCGTTGTGAGCCAGTCCCCCAAGGCTCAAGAAAGCTGTCTGGTGCAGATAAAGACCTGAGTGTGTGTGCCTCCACTTACACTATAGCTGAAGGACCCTAAAAGGCAGCCTGTCCACTCTGGGTTAGATACCTGATGGCCCATATGACTTGCTGTGCAGAGATTTCAACTACATCCTGCTTCCAGGAGAGAGAGAAGCAAAGCCTGGGCTGACCTGGGCATTTCCTTCCTGACTCAGAATGGTGCATTCCCCAGCAGGGACAGTAGAACAAAGCTTGGGCTGCTGCATTACCAGCACATTCTACAGTTATTGTTGAAAAACACCGGAAAGAAAGGGAAAAGAACTGGGTTGATTCAAGACCACCGGAGAACTGTCCTGCACTATCAGCTAATGTTCTTTCTGATCTTAGCTCTATTTCCCCCTCCCTCACTGTCTTCAGCTGCAGTGGAAGCCTTGCGTTTTCTAAGCACATGACTCACACTGACAGTCAGAGCCTTTTCACTGTTTACTCTGTCTACAGTGTACTCCCTCCAGAAGGTCACTAACTATTTTGGAGCCTTAGGTTTCTCATCAAATGTCCCAAATAAGAGAAGTCTTCCATACATATAATACCTTAAATAACATCCTATGCCACCAGTCCCTGACTACTCATGTGCTCTCCTTTTATTTTCTTCTGTATAATGATCATTAAGAAATACCATTTCTTCTCACAGCCAAGAATACTACTAACACAAAGAAGAAAATGTTTGTTTTCTCCTCTAAAGAATTCCTGGTATCTACAGCAATATCTGACATTTATAGATACTCAATTGATATTTATAGGTACTCAATTTATATTTCTCGAGTGACTAAATGAAAAAATATAATTAAGGTCCAAGTATAGGGAGAAGAATCTGCAAAAGCAGCTGAAAGATATAACTCAAGATAACAAGATAATTCAGTGCTCATAACTGCACTAAAGAACACCCACTTTAACTTGTTTAAACAGGAAATTAATTTATTTAAGAACATCTGGTAACTCAAAGGATCTCCTAGAGGACCAGATTGTTAGTCTCAGAATTAGGAAGACACTATGGTGGTTCTCTAGTGAAAACTCCACAACTGGGCACAAACAGGCCAGAGAACTCTGCTTACACTGAGAATTGGATAATAGAACCTCTGCATTGTTGCCATAAGTCTTACATGAGGAATGGATTGCGTGTGGTGATTATTTCTTCACATTGTTGATTATTATATCCAAATCTCACTTAAATGTATCTAGTTAATAGATCCCAAATAACAAGATAACATCAGTATGTAGGACAGGCATGGAAGATGAAATCTCTGATTTCTACACTGGAATGGCAGGCTTTATAAATGGAACTATTAGCAAAATTAGGAAGAGTATTTGAATAGTGTTTGAGAACCCCTAGAGGAAAAATAAGGAGAATGGAAACAAGTTTTAAAATGACACAGAGAGGCGGTCTACTATACACTGGGGACTGTTGGGGGGAATGGGGGAGGGACAGCAGGGGGGGGCTGGGGGGGATGACCTGGGGATGACTACCAAGTATGGGTGAAGGGGAGGAAGGCAGCAAAGCACACTGCCATATGTGTACCTATGCAACTATCTTGCACGTTCTGCACATGTACCCCCAAACCTAAAATGCAATAAAAATTTTTTTAAAAAAAAGAATGATAGTTACCAGAGGCGGGAATGATAGTGAAGAGGCCCAGGGAACAAAGAAGGGATGATTAATGGGTACAAAAACACAGATAGACAGAGGAAGTAAAGTCTAGTGTTTGTTAGCCAATAGGAAGATTATAGTTGACAACAATTTACATTATTTTTCAAAATAACTAAAAGAATGGACTTGGAATGTTCCTAATATAAAGAAAATGCTTGAGATCTTAGATACGCCAATTACTTTGATTTGATCATTATACATTGTATTCTTGTATCAGTTGTACCCCCACAAATATGTACAATTACTATGTATTTGTAATTAAAAATTTTTAAATAATTAAAAACAAAAACAAAACAAAACAAAACAAAACCAAAAATAAATAAATAAATAAATAAAATAAAATGACAATACAAAGGAGCTTGCTGTCAAAGAAAAACATTGGGGGAAGCAGTTAATTCTTTCAAGCAATATTTATTGAATGCCTCCTAGCAAGAAGCATCTGGACCCTATACTATGGTAGCTGGCAATGATGAAAAAGATTAATATCTACGCAAATAATTGCCACAGGGGTATACCTTCTTTGCCAAGAGAATTACATTGTGCTGTAGGATCAAGTTTGTAAAGGGAAGGGAAAGCTTTTTGAAGGAAATAATATTTTAGCAGATCATTTAAAAAATTTTCTTTTTTTTTTAATTTTTATTGCATTATAGGTTTTGGGGTACATGTGCAGAACGTGCAAGATAGTTGCATAGGTACACACATGGCAAAAAAAAATTTCTTTTAGTTATGTACAAAGGAAAAAAGGGAAGGGGAGTTTAAGTAGAGGAAGCAGTGGTGAAATTTCATGTAGGTTTCAGGTATAAGAATCCATCTAAGTTCTGATAGTGGGGACTATGTGGAGATTTTTAGTAAATGATAAAAACTCATTATGCTGGCACTTTGGGAGGCCGAGGTGGGCAGATCACCAGGTCGGGAGTTCGAGACCAGTGTGACTAACATGGTGAAACCCCGTCTCTACTAAAAATACAAAAATTAGCCGAGCATGGTGGCGCACCTGTAATCCCAGCTATTCAGGAGACTGAGACAGGAGTATTTCTTGAACCCAGGAGGTGGAGGTTACAGTGAGCACTCCAGCCTGAGCAACAGAGTGAGGCTGTCTCAAAAACAAAACAAAACAAAACTTATTATTTCTGATGAGTTTTACAACTAAGATGGGCTTGATGCCCTCTTTCCAGTTTTAGAGAATAATCCATGTAGAATAATCCAGTGTTTTAAAAATTAACCAGATAATAGTAGAGTGAAGGGAAGGTGGATCATTTATTTTAAAGGCTTGAGTAATAAAAGAAGGGAAAATATGGTGAGACAAATGGTCAGGCTGATTTTAAAAGAGTTTAATATGCTAAGAAAAAAGAACTAGGATTTCAGTGTAAGAAACACTAGGAAAGGAATGATGAAACCAAAATGATAATTAAAGCAAAAGAAAGATTAGGCCATACCTGGGTAGTAGAATTTCCTTGTGAATAAAAGGGGGATGACTCTTCATGGAGATAAAGAAAATGAAATACGTTGATGAAAACCTTTGTCAAAACAATCTATTACTGAATAAAAGTATGGAACTCATATCTACACATTACAGCACTTTCATATAAAATTCATTTTCTATCCATCCATCCACATATGTATTTGAAAAGTTGTATATACTTTTATATATATTTATTTATCATATATGTGTTATAACTTATGTACCAAAGCCTTAGTGTATGGCAAACCACAAATCCTGAGATTATGGAAATTTTCCAAACAAGTTTTAGTTGAAATCTATTCAAGTAAATGAACTGCCAAGCAAAGGATCTTGATCAGTTACTGAAACAACATCCACTGTGTTACGGACTGGAGGCTTCTAGGCATTTGCCATCTTACCATGTGCTTTTCTCAACACTATAAACATGCCAAAGGCTGCTATTAAAGGATAGGATATTTTCCTCTTGCAGTCTTCGAAAGGTGCTTTTGATTATCTAAGATGTATCCCCTTGATAGATACGACTTCTAGTATTAAGAGTAAACAGTGATTTATTGTTTTCCTTATGCCATATGTTCTTTTATTTCTCTCCATCCCCTAATTTTCTTATCTGCTGTGAAAGCTTCACATATATCTCGATGATGTATGATGACACATCACGTTATTTCTCCTGAGATTATATTTTAGATGTTTAATCACCTTTTTAAAATTAATGGCAAATAAAGAGAGATGAGGGAGAGTAAAGGGGTTATTTGTACATATACTCTACTGCAGTAGCCGAACTTTTTCCAAAGGTGATGCTCACCTCCAACGTGAGTTATTCATTAGCTTATTTAGAACCTATTTATTAGGCCAGGAACTCTGGCTCATGCCTGTAATCCTAGCATCCCAGCACTTTGGGAGACAGAGGGGAGAGGATCATTTGAGCTCAGGAGTTTGAGAGCAGCCTTGACAATATAGTGAGGTTCCATCTCTACTAAAAAAATTTCAACAGTAGCCAGGCATAGTGGTAGTCATCTGCAGTTCCAGCTACTCAAGAAGCTGAGGTGGAGGATCAATTGAGCCCAGGGATTCGAGACTATAACAAGCTATTATTGTGCAACTGTATTCCAAATGTGAGATAGATGAAGACATATATATGTGTTTGTGTTTGTGTATGTGTGTGTGTGTGTGTGTGTGTGTGTGTATACATAAACACGTATATATGTCTATGATACTACTATATTCTAAGCCCTGTGTGCATGGCAACAGGATGCAACAAAAAGTAAGGTATCTATCTATGCTCAAGAACTATAGAGTATATGTACCTAAGGGGAAGAATTCACAACTTACATCTAAGAATTCTCAAATAATACATCAAAAATCAAGAGAGGGAATTAAGCTGTCTCATTGTATAACTCTTCCTAAAAATCTTAGTATTTAATCTATAGTTCTTAATCAACAATTCAACAATACAATAAATTACAATTCAGTTCATGAATGTTATTAGAATTTGGAGGCATGACTTTTTTTTGTTTAAAAGTGATATTTGAGTGATTTATGCCTGTAATCTCATTGCTTCGGGAAGCTGAGGCAGGCAGATTGCTTGAGCCTAGAAGTATAAGACCAGCCTGGGAAAAATTGGTGAATCTTTGCCTCTCCAAAAAAATACAAAAACTAGCCTGAGCAACAGAGGGAAACTCTATCTAAAAACCAATCAAAAAAGCAATATTTGGTTCTAAAACTCATTTCTATGTAATTTTTTTTTTTTTTTTTTTTTTTTTTTTTTAAGAAAGAATCTCGCTCTGTCACCAGGCTAGAGTGCAGCAACTTTCCCCTCCTGGTTTCAAGCAATTCTCCTGCCTCAGCCTCCCAAGTAGCTGGGACTACAGATGTGCACCACCACGCCTAGCTAATTTTTTGTGTTTTTAGTAGATATGGTGTTTCACCACGTTGGTCTTGATCTCTTGACCTCATGATCTGCCCACCTCGGCCTCCCAAAATGTGGGGTTACAGATGTGAGCCACAGTGCCTGGCCAACTTACTCTGTTTTTGAGAAAGATGACAAAAAATAGGCAAATAAAAATTTTAAATACATGTCATTTTGTATTATATTTGAGTAATATAATTATGTAATACATATTTTAAAATATTTCATACATACACAATTATCAGCTCTGTGTGTGGAAGGATAATAAGAAATATATAAAAGGGTTAAAATGCAATAATGCATCTTAATTGTGTTTGTATAGGTCATATGCTTTTTAAAATTATATGCAGCAGGATGCTTTAGGGACTTGCCTTTATCTGAGGATTTCTTTTTAACTTGGTGAGGAACATAATGACATAATAAATAATCATATATGAATTATGTATTAATATTAACCTTTTAAAACCACTTCTAAAATACCAAGTTTTCTATAACTTGCATAATAAATAATTTTATACTTTTATGTAAAATGTGTATTTATTTTGTCATTATCTTGTCAAAATATATATATTAAAAATTAATATTTTAATGTTATTAGTTCAACAAAGACTATAGACACTTAGAAATTTGATTACTCTGCACTGTAGACCATTCTTTAGGAACTTTATTAGATGTTATTTCCCAGATTTAATAAATACAGTCTTTGTATCAATACTTTGTTCTTTGAGAATGTGTTCATTTTCTGTATCCATTGTTTCTTTCCTGATTGGGATCCTCTTGGCTTACCATCTGCTAGGCTTTACATATACAGATGCAGTCTGTGGTAATATGTAATGAAAAATATGGAATACCTTGAAATTGAATATATGTGTACATATTTTGTTTAGCATTCCAATTGACATTGAATGAAAGTGAATGTAACAATGTCTAAAAAATTATACTATCTTGCACGTTCTGCACATGTACCCCAAAACCTATAATGCAATAAAAATTAAAAAATAAAAAATAAATAAAAAAACTGTTTTTAAAAAATACAACACGTCAGAACAAAAATAAATAAAATAAATACATAAATAAATAATGATAATTATTACTGTCGTTATTATTGTAATGTTAGTTTATTTTGCATCCAAAGCAATGGTAGAGGTGTACTTCATGCAACATGCTGATATATTATCATTATGTTGTATTTTTAATACAGCATAATCATGTTTTATATTTTTCTATTAAACTTAATTTGTGACATTTGCTTTAAATGTTGTATTCATATATTACAATGTTTTAAATTTAATTTAATATTTATCTTGTTTCTGGGCTTATCTCATTTTTTTGAACATTCTCAATTTGTTATGTAATATCTTTCGATTTTGTGAAACTTCCCTCATTCTCCATTTTGTGCTTCTTGTTTGGAAACAATGCATTTATTTCTATTAATGTAGTGAACACTATAAAGCCTTTTTTAAAAAAAAAATAAATAACTTTACAAAGAAAAAAAGTTATGATACAGTAATGTACATCAAAATATATCACCAGCCTTGAAATTCACTATGATAGAAATAAGACACATGCAAATATTGTACTTAATAAAAATCACGCTGGGTATTTTGAAAGCATTAATACCACAGAGGTGAATGGGATGTAGCTGCATATGATGTTACCTCGCAGTGAACCTTTCCATATGATATTGCAATTAAAATATTTTATTAACATTTCTGTGTTTGAGGACATAGTTTTGCATAATTATGACAGATGAGGTTGAACTTTCAAAGTGCTTTGCATAGGTAGGTCAACAGATTTAATATTTTAAATGAAATTATAAAGTTAATATGTACTGTACAACTATGCCAGGAAAAGGAAATCTGATTCACAGCACCTCTTTTTCACCCATATTCATACGTGTGTGTGTGTGTGTGTGTGTGTGTGTGTGAGAGAGAGAGAGAGAGAGCGAGAAAGTGCATGTGCGCGTTCTTGCATGCTACAGAAAGAACTCATTTGAGTATCTGAGAAATATTACTAGCCTCATTTACCAGTCAGCAAACTAAAATACTGGCTTCAATAATTTTATCTCAGAGATTACTTTGCTCCTTATCTTTCTCAAAGACTGTTTATATCTGGCAAGATCTTTATCAAGTTGGAAGGTCAGGTCATTTCCAGGATACCCTTGTTTATCATCAAAACTCTGCTTTTATGGTTTGAATGGGATTCTTGACTTTCCTTTGTATTCATTTTGGCTGTATGTGGTAAGCAAGCATTCAACGGAAGAGGAAGACAGTAACACAAAAAATATGTGTGTCTAACTTGAGGAAACATATGTTTGTGTCAGTGCTAGTGACATTTAAAGGCTTATTCCAGAGTGCTCCGCCTGTGCTAGAGTCACCAAAAGAAAACATACTACAAAACCAGGGCAGTATGCGGCCACTATTCCCTGCAATAGACAATACTATTTGTAGTAATATAAATATAGGCAGTTTATTTTCTCCTTATTTCTAGTAGTTTCTACCTTCAACTAGACCTGAATTCTAAATATTTTCTCATTTTCCTACTCCATAATTAGCTCTTGCCACAGCAATGAAAATGTGAGGCATGGCACTTTTCTCTCCTTCACTAATATTTCCCATATTGCCACTATTTAGAGATTTCATCATATTGCTGAGAGTAAAAATTATCCCATTGTGACAGATGGGAAAAATAAAACTGAAAATGTTATATATTGGCTTCTGTTGGTAGTTAGAACAAGAGCTCAAAAACTCAGACGTTCATTCCCAATCTGTAAAACTCACTAGGCCAAAGGAGTAGTATTTTGGATTTTTTTGTTTTGTTTCTTGTTTTACAAGTTGCTATTTTAAACAGTCTCCAAGTTCACATCTGGCATGCTGGAACGAAGTCTTTAAAATGATCATTTCACTGTGTGAACCTTCACCCATTATCTTTGAATAGCATACAGTACATGTCTTGAGGAAGGAAAAAGCTTCCGAACTATAACAAGCCTTGAGTGAAAGGCTTTGGCTCTACCCACCGGTGTTAATTCCACTTTATTTCAAAGGCTATCCTGGTGAGAAAATTTTAAAAAGGAAGGAAGAAAAAACACAAAAAGAAATATCTTAAGACTACAATCTGTCACTCTTTATGAAACATCCAAGAAAGTAGGCTGCAAAACTCTAGGAAAGATTGTCCATATTCATAAAATCCTGATTCCCTTCCAAAGGTGCATCCTAGTTATTAATACTACTGTTCTAAAATTTTCCCTCTAGTCTACTCAGTAAAATTACATTTAGTAGCATTCTTAGGAATTTATAGTAACAGACAAATCAAGAAAAAAGAAACAAAGAAATAGAAGAAATGATGTATTTTCAACATATGTTTGTTAATTAAAATTAGTATCTCAGCTTTAACTTTGAGAAATATACTAAAATACCATAATAATAATATACCCTTTTGAGGGATGTCATGAGTAGTCATCAATGTCATATGTTTATTATAATCTATTTCTTCTTTTTTTTTTTAATTTTTATTGCATTATAGGTTTGGGGGTACATGTGCAGAACGAGCAAGATAGTTGCATAGGTACACACATGGCAGTGTGCTTTGCTGCTTTCCTCCCCTTCACCCACACTTGGTATTCTATTTCTACGATTTCTTCTCAACCATTTTAATCCCTTGGTGGCAGGTGAAGAAATGTGAATCTGCAAGAATGGTAACAGAGAGCCATTGTAATAAATGTAAATTACTATATAAAAAGAGAAAATAATTACATGCAGGATAATATATGCACTTCTTTACCAAGCATATCTTTCATAATTATGGACTATGTCATCATGCACCTTCAAAAATGCTAAATCACTTTACTTGTGGGAGTCCAAGGTGGGCAGGGAAACCACATCTCTAAACTTGGCTATGTGTTGTGCAGGGTAAATGCCAGATGGTATGTACAAAGAAAGAGTCTAAAACTAACAGTGTGTTTGCTGTTGTCCATGTGTCACAGGGAAGAAAGTGGTCTAGCATAGAAAGAATTTCCCAATAATTCTGTGGCCCAAGTAATGAGTTTGAGAAGAAGGGTGAGACTTGAGGGGATTATCCCTAGCACACTATATATGACCTCAAGAAACCTGGAATATTTGCTTTTTAGTAAACATTTCATTATATCAAGTAATATTTAGTATAAATAGATTTGAAAAATTTGTTCTCAGAAGCTGTTAGTAAGACTAACAATGAAGAATCTCCAGGAGCTGATGGGGTTAGTAAAGAGCATGCATTTAGCTGCTAAATGAATCCTTAATGCATCCCTGAGACACTAGGAAGGGAGGGGAAATTGAGGTGATAATAAACACTAAAGAATTTCAGCACTTTGGGAGGCCGAGGCGGGTGGATCACGAGGTCAAGAGATCGAGACCATCCTGGTCAAAATGGTGAAACCCCGTCTCTACTAAAAAAGATACAAAAAATTAGCTGGGCATGGTGGCGCGTGCCTGTAATCCCAGCTACTCAGGAGGCTGAGGCAGGAGAATTGCCTGAACCCAGGAGGCGGAGGTTGCGGTGAGCCGAGATCGCGCCATTGCACTCCAGCCTGGGTAACAAAAGCGAAACTCCATCTCAAAAAAAAAAAAAAGAATTTCACAAAGGCACCCTGTAGATTTATCTTTTTTTTTTTCTCCTTGATAGAAGAAACCAAGAAATTATAAGAAAAGTAACTTAGACAGTGACATCTTTTTTACCTAAGTAAAGGAGAGAGTGGGTACTGAGAAAGGCAGAGAAAGACAGGCAAGACTCACAAACCACACGTTATAGATGAGCCTGTGTTAAAAATGTGCGAGCTAATTGAAGGATGTGTCTCCTGAGATTCTGTTGCCTCTATTCCAGTTATCTCAGTTTAAATTACACTCTATTTATGAAGACAGATAGATATGTGTGTGTGTGTGTGTGTGTGTGTGTGTGTGTGTATTCACTTTATAGTGATAACATCAGTAACTCTGTAGTTTGTAAATGAGAGAAAAGTTTTTCCCTCTAAGAATAATGGTTTAATTTGTTTTATTAGGTTTTATTTAGAGGTGTTAGTGTACCAAAATCAACCATGTATATTGATGTTTTTGTTTTATGCTTTAAATATTACTTCAGTATCAACCTCCTAATAACAATTATTTTCTTCATCTTGTAGGTATTTTGAAGGTAATAAATGGCAATACACTGCCTGAAAAATGTATGAATTTATTTATTAAAAATATATTTTAAGAACTTAAAAAATCAATGTAGACAATTATATACATTAGTAATAGGGTTTATTTTATTACATAGTAGCTACCATTGTAATTCATTTGTATATACTTAATGCTTAAATTAATGTGCCTAGTTTTCTGCACTTTGAACATAAGACAATAATACAATGTCTATGGTGTAAGCTTGTTTCCAACATTAGAAAGGGAGGTCTGAATTCAGGGAATCCTGTCTTCTGAAATCTCAGATTATGTATTAATGCTAGCCATTATCTTAAAACTTCTATTTATCTTATGAAGAGTTCATAAAAAGATGTTATACATATTTCAGAATCAATTCATTGCTAGATGTTCAATATATGCTGACAGCAAAAACATTATTGTTTATTACTTTGTAAACTATGGATAAGAACTCCCATAGAGGATAAAGAAAATTGGGATTCCTAATGTATGAACAAGTAGTAGAATGTGCATAATTTTTAAAGTAATAAATCAGACTAAAAATATTTTAATACTAAGAAAATAATAATTAAAGACTAGATCCCAGTTTTCTCACAACATATGTTTTAAGAATTTATATAATTTAAGTTTATGCATTCCTTAGGCTTTAGCAGTTATAGCTAATATTTAGTGTTTTCCAAGTGTTTTATTTACATTGTCTCTTGAAACCTTTACCAAATTTCTGTGATGTAATTATTACCAAATGCATTTCACAGATAAAGAAACTGAATTCTGTAAAATTTAAGTATCATCCAAGAAACAGATGTAGAAAATTTTAGACACACTTTAAGCTCAGATTTTTCTGATACCAAAAATCCTCTTTCATCATTGGGGTGGGTGTAGAGGTGAAGGTGAATCATTAAAACAAAAGAGCACTGGCCCATCCTAAACAGGCTAGGTAGAGATTCTCTGGGAGTCTTTGTTACCTGAGTCAAGGGAAGCTAGATTTTGTTGCCCCTCGTAATTGTATCCATAGTAACTGCAAAACTGGGCATGCAATAATACTTTTCTCAGTAAATGAAAATGTTCACGAGTGCCCAAGTCATTCCTGCATGTTGGGTTCAGAACCATGATCTTAGATCTACAAGCTATGTAAATATCTAATATTTCCAATCACTATTAAAAGTGTAAGAGATAAAATTAGAAATCTACATACTACTTTGCTGAAAATATGATATTAATATTTTAATAGTCAAAGAATAGTATTCTCATTGATATTTTCTGTTCAATAATTTTTCTATCTTGTAAGAATATAGATTTCTTCAAGTGGGTATCAATAAAATGATTTCAATTCAAGTAAAAAATATTTTTAACTCAAAGATGGAGTTCATGTTCTGCATAGTTTCAATGACAAGAGGCAGAAAAATATTTATAAACAGAGAAAATTGGTAGAAATAGCATAGTTATCACTCACACAGTACTAATGACTTTGTAACACAGTATGTTTCACACCAAGAGCGGAGGTCTCACCAGTAATGAGAACAAGAGTTGAGAATTTATCAGAAAATAGGAATCCATTACTTGTCAAAAAATTTCAATGACAGACAGGGAAAAGATGGAAACTATCATTATCCCTGAGAGTTAAAGCCAAGAATAAATCAATTGTTATCTACATTTGCTACAGTGATGCTAAAATATATTACCACTAGGTATTACTGAACAGGGGAGTTCCCTGATCCTGTCATAAGACTTGCTCATTTGTTTGGCTGCCTTGCGCTAAAACCCCTTATGGGAAGGGGAGCCCATAGACAAGCAGGTATAGGAGCCGGGGTGAACAATTCTGGGCTCTGCCCCAATGACAGCATCCAAAGGTGTGTTACAGTTAATTCTCTTTTAGCAATTGCCATCTGCGGATGACTAAGTGTTAAATCAGCTCAGTGTACAGTCAGGGTGACAGCCTTTTACACCCTGCCCTCTTGGTACCTGAGTCCTTGTCTGGCATCCAGGAAGAATCAGGTCACTTGAACTTGACAGATGGTAAATTCAGAGATTTTCTTGAGTGGTGGTGGTGGCTGTCAATGGGATGTATGGGAAGCTAGAAAGGGGATGGAGTGGGAAGATGATCTTTCCCCTGGAGTTTGGCCATCCTACAGCTGACCTCCTCTCCAACCATCTCAGCTGAACTCCTCTCAATGTCCAGATACCGCTTTTCTTCTCTCCTTGTATGCCACACTGCTCTGCTGTTCTTCTGCTCTTCCACTAGTGGAGCCTAGAGTTTGGGGTTATGTGGGTACAGGGTAGGGGACATAGTATGCCAAAAGTCAACATTTGGGTGTAAAAACATGAATGCCTGTTCCCATTTAGGGTCATGAGTTTCTGGCTTGAGGGTGGGGTTTTTGCCAAGAACTGCCATCTTCTACCCAGTATTTCCCTGCCTCTGGTCCATATCATTACAGTTAGATAATATATAACTAGGTATACTTATTTGCATTCTCACTGCCGCTTTTCTATTTGCTGTCCATACATCTGTTTCAGCTTTTGCAAAAAATCTCTATGTCGAAATGATTCCATATAAAATTATTCCTGTTACTCAAGCATTTCTTAGAAAATGTAGTTGGAAAACAGGAGCAAATATGTGCAGATGTGTTAATTGCAACATTTTTTATAATAAAAATATAAAAGTCTAAGTTTCCATTGGTGGTAGACCAGTTCTGCACATTCTGATACATTAATAAAATATAATTCAACCATTAGACAAATCTGGTAATTACCATGGACATCCAAGCAAAGTAAAACAAAGTAAAAATCCCAAGAACTCATTGCAAAGTAAAATTATAAAATGATCTAAATGTTTATATAAAATGCAACACATTGCGTTATAAATGCATTTTCCCTGTCTTATACATATACATACCATATCATACACTGTTCTTCCACTCAATTTTAAAACATTCTCCCTTCTCTGTCTATATACCTGGGATATACATTCCAGCTACTAGCCATGCCTCAAGTACAACTTTTAATATACAAGTAATGAATATTTTCATTTTTGGTGGGGGACTGTTCAATAAATATAATAAATTTATTATATTTTTACCTCAAGTCTGACTTTTGAAATCCTGGAAGCATAATCCCCTCTTACCCATGAGTGATATTTTTCAACCTGAACCCATAAATAGTGTTAGATCCTACATATACTATATTGTTTTTCTATACATACCTACACATGATAATGTTTAATTTATAAATTAGGCAGAGTAAGAGATCAACAACAATAATAATAAAATAGAATCAGTAAGTAAAAATAAAAGTTACTGGAACATAAGCACTCCGTACCACAGCTGTAGATCTGATCATTGAAATGGCTACTAAGTGACTCCTGAGTGGATATATTGGAGAAAGAGACAGTTAACATCCGAGACTGGATGGAGTGGCTTGGTGCAAGAATTCATCACATTACTCAAAACTGCACACCATTAAAAACATATAAATTTTTTATTTCTAGAATTTTTTTACTTAATATTTTCCCACCATAGTTGACCATGGGTAACTGAAACTGAAAAGTGCAACGTTGGATAAGAGAGCACTACTGTGCTTTTCAGCAGTAAACTCAAATGTGGCCTCTTTCAGGGAGTTTTTCATAATTCCAACAGAAGTTATTAAACTTAGAACTACTTAGTTTTTGACCCAAATAATTTCTTGTTGTAAAGGTTGCCTTGGGCATTATAACATGTTAAATAGCATCCCTGGCTTCTACTCGCTGTGTGCCACAGCACCCTTAGCTATGAAAACCTAAAATGTCTACAGATATTATCGTGTGTGTGTGTGTGTGTGTAAAAGTAAGGGGGAAGGTGTTTGTGTGCCACATTTTTCCTGGTTGAGAACCAGTGTCCTACTGGAGCACTGTCTCAATCACTCTTCACACTCTTATGATACTTTATTTGTATAGCACTACTCTTTTATAACATATCATCTTCATGTCCCATTTTAGTAAGCTGTGCCTTTAATCATCTCTCTTATTTTGCAAGACAAACTATGCTTAGTGCATATTTCATACACAGTATTGTCCCAAAGTATTTTTCAAATAGTGGGTACATTTTTTGTTAGGTATTTTTGAATCCCAATGCTTATTCACTATGTTTAAAGATAAATTCAGATTCATTAATAATGATTACATCTTTTGTTGTGGTAGTTATGCTGCCTATTAGTAGATGTGGGTTTATAACATCAGGGGTCAAGAGGCTATTTAACATTGTCTTTCTTGTTTGTATCCCTAATAAAAGGCCACCAGATGAAGAGGGGTATCATGGTTTTAGTTAAAAAAAAATGGCTCATGTTATTAGCTTAGCTAATTAAAACAAATGCTAGCACATCTTCTGATATAATTAATAATAGTCTATAGCAAATACACCCCTTTTAAAAAAGCAAAAAAATATTAAAGATTAAGGATAAGTATAATAAGAATTAATTATTTGGTTTAAAGAGGAATTTAAATTATTTCTATGTCTACATGTTTACAGTATATGTCATGAACACTAGGAGCAAGATAAAATACATAAAAACATAGAACCTAGATTATTTGATGCTTTTTAGTCTAAACACTTTTATGCTTAAATGTTGAAAATATTTTAATTTTAAATTCTCTCCTGTTGACAGAAGCCTTTTCTTTGCACAATAAGTTTTTTCTCTTTCAAAAATAAAAAACGCATATTATAGTAGCCTGCTATAACTTACTCCTTACTCTTTTATTCTGGTAAGTATTGTTAATAATTTAATAAATAGGCCAGGTGCGGTGGCTCAAGCCTGTAATCCCAGCACTTTGGGAGGCCGAGGCGGGTGGATCACGAGGTCAAGAGATCGAGACTATCCTGGTCAACGTGGTGAAACCCGGTCTCTACTAAAAATACAAAAAAATTAGCTGGGCATGGTGGCGCGTGCCTGTAATCCCAGCTACTCAGGAAGCTGAGGCAGGAGAATTGCCCGAACCCAGGAGGCGGAGGTTGCAGTGAGCCGAGATTGCGCCATTGCACTCCAGCCTGGGTAACAAGAGCGAAACTCCGTCTCAAAAAATAAATAAATAAATAAATAAAATAAAAATAAAATAATTTAATAAATTTTTTTTTCATTATTGCCTGCCTATTTTCTTAGAGAAGGAAATATAATAAATTAGAATATGGTAGGAATTTTAGAGCAAGGGCCACTTTCAGCCAAGAAAGTGACAGTTTATTATTGACAGGGTGACACTGATGAAAGGTAGGAGTTAGAGCTTACTATGTTTATCAGGACAGTAATATGTTGATAACATTGATTCATCAATAAACATTTCATGTAGGTTAACTATTTTCTGCTGAAGAAAGCAGAAAAATCTAAGGTATGCTATGGAAACAATTTCTCATTAAATAGGTTTGATATTTTTAAAAACTACATGAAAAAGTACATTCAGATATATTTTAATATTTGAAATATATACTAATATGTATACTCATTTCTCAGTGTTCTTTACCAACAAATAATGGCTAATCATAACATACAAAAGTAATGCATTTAAGTGCTTAAGAAAAGCATGAGCAACTCAATGAAAATTGTAAAAAATAATTTGTGGTAATTAATATATATACTAAAGAAATGTCAAAGAAAAAAAATTATTAAATGTTATATATGTGTTAATCTGTATGGCTAACCAAAAAAAATAAGGTTAAATATTTATGACTGATGAGCCTTCTAGATGTAGGACATTAAATGGTACAATGGACACATCCACACACATATAAATAAATGTAGGCTTTATTTAGAACTATAATTTAACTTAGATTTTCTTTTTTGAGACAGAATCTCACTCTGTTGGAAGGCTGGAGTGCAGTAGTACAATCTTGACTCACTGCAACCTCCGCCTCCCAGGTTCAAGCAATTCTCCTGCCTCAGCCTCCCAAGTAGCTGGTACTACAAGCACGTGCCACCATGCCCAGCTAATTTTCGTATTTCGTAAAGATGGGGTTTCACCATATTGGCCAGGATGGTCTCAATCTCCTGACATCGTGATTCACCTGCTTTGGCCTCCCAAAGTGCTGGGATTACAGGCGTGAGACACTGCTCCCAGCCTAATTTAAGATTTAAGCGACAACATACATAAGCCTGAGGTCAGGAGTTCAAGACTAGCTTAACCAATATAGTGAAACCTGTCTCTATTAAAAATATAAAAAAATTAGCGGGGCGTGGTAGCAGGCTCCTGTAATCCCAGCTACTTCAGAGGCTGAGGCAGGAGAATCACTTGAACCCAGGAGGCGGAGGTTGCACTGAGCCAAGATTGCACCAATGCACTCCAGCCTGGGTAACAAGAGCAAGACTCTGTCTCAAAAAATAAAAAAGAAAGAAAGAAAGAAAGAAAGAAAGTTCAGTTTGCATTTGAACTGCTCAAGTTTAATTAATCCCAAACCATAATTTTCCAAAATTATTTTTGATCCTGTATTTCTCTAATATTTTGTCCTAAGTTTTAACATGATTATATTATCTGTTTTATAGTTTTTCATTTGTTATTTTTTGGAATAATGAGTAAACCATGTATCATCTGTGAAAAAAGTTTTCTTTAAAGTGATTTCTTATTAAATATTTGCTACCATGAAACAATAAAAAAATTAGAAATATTTGTTTTTAAATTTTAAATAAAATGTGCTAAGGTATTATTTATATACAGTATTCTCCATTCACTTAAAGTGTAGATGCAGTGGTTCAGGAAAGTTTTATACATCATCAACTACCTTCACAATAAAGGTTCGACTCCAAACTCAGGAAAGATTTCTTGTGCCCCTTTGCAGTCCACTCCTCCCTCCAACTCTGACCCGGGATAACCAAGATCTACTTTTTATCACTGTAGCTTAGTTTGTATTTTCTACAATTTTATGTACATAGAATTAGAAAACATGTATTTATTTTTCTCTGGCTTATATGTCTTATGTCTAACAAAAATTTATGTTAAAATAATTTTTGTATTATAGTTAATTTACAAAAATAGTACCAAAGATTTCATACACCATTAGCCCAGTTTTCCCTATTACCAGCTTACATGCCTATGGTAAATATTTTAAAACTAGGAAACCAACTTTTGATACATTGATCTTATTTTTGATTATCTTTTCTCATTAATATATTTTTTTCTGTTTGATAATTCAATCCAGAGTATCACATTGCCTTGAGCTATTACGTTTTTAACCTCCAATGATATCTGACAGTTATTCAGTCATTCCTAGTTTTCCTGTGAAATTTATAGGTTTGAGTTATAGTGGGCAGATTTTGTGGATCTCTTAACTTCATTTTAGATTATATTATTGCCCAGTAGGCTATTGTTACAGGTTTCAGGTTGACTATCACAGTGGTTAAGTGCTCTTCTCTTCATATCATATTACTATGTGTCTCATTCCATTTGTATTGTTATAAAGGAATGCCTGAGGCTGGGCGATTTATAAAGAAAAGAGGTTTATTTAGACCATAATTCTGCAGGCTCTACAGGAAGCATGGTTCAGACATCTGCTTTTGGTGAGGGCCTCAAGCTGCTTCCACTAATGGTGGGTAAGGGGAGCCAGCATGTGCAGAGATCACATGTTGAAAAAGGAAGGAAGAGAGAGAGAGTGAGGAGGTACCAGGCTTTTTAACAAACTATCCCAGGAACTAACAGAATAAGTCACTCAACCCATGCCCACCAGGCAGAGCATTTATTTATGAGGAATACATTCCAGTAACACAAACACCTCCCATTAGACCTTTATCTTCTACATTGGAATCAGAGAGCATGAGGTTTGGGGAGACAAATGCCTAAACTATGGCAGGGTGGATATATGATATCCACATGAAAACAATGGTGAAGTTAACTTTGATCTTTTGGTTTAGGTAGGTTTAGGCAGATTTCTCCTCTGTGAATTTGCTATTTTTCACATCCTATATTCTGTTCTTTGTGAGTGATTCACAGAATCTAGCTCACCCACAACATAGAAGGGAGAAGATTCAGTTTCGCTTCATGGTGGTGGGAAAGGTGAATATCTCTATGTAAATTATTTGACATCCCTTTGAAAGAAAGGTTTATTTCATTCCACTACTTACTATATGAATATGGATTCATGTTCACTGAACTTACAATGAATGATGAGTTATAATCCAGTACTGTGTTCTTTATTGCTGGAATTACTCTAGATTTGGCCATTCCTTTCTGACTTTCTGACATTATAAGATATCCCACTTTTATTTTGTATTTTTTTCCCAGTGCCCTTAATCAACCATTTCTCTAATCACCCTTATTCTTTTTAGTTGAAACTTATCTTTAGAAACCAAGTCTAGGCACTGAGTGTGTTTAATAATCTTGCAGTATCATCACTTCTTGGCCTCCTAGGAAACAGAACTAGGTAAAATTTTATATATACTAACACATTTATATGAATAACCTATAATTATCTCTGTATCTATCCAACTGTACATATTTTAAGCTAAAGAGATTTATTTGTATATTTTTAAACATGCCTCTGATAGAATACACTTATATGAACCAGATTTTATTTCATTATTCTTCACAAAAACTCTATAGTGTGGGTGGTATTCTTATCCCCATTTCACACATGATGAAAAATGAATTTAAGAAGATCAAGTAATGCTGATGGAAGAGTAACATCTGGTCATCAAACACAGTAGGGTTTCAAGTTGGGGTCAAATTGCAGAAAGGCAAAAACATATACAAGAAAGGCAAAGGGAAAACTTGAAATTTTTTGTTTTTAAAACTTATTTTTGGCCAGGTGTGGTGGCTCATGCCTGTAATCCCAGAACTTTGGGAGGCCAAGGCAGACAGATCACTTGAGGTCAGGTATTTGAGACCAGCCTGGGCAATACTGTGAAACTCCATCTTTACCAGAAAATATAAAAACGAACCAGGTGTGGTGGTGTGTGCCTGTAATCACAGCTACTCAGGAGCCTGAGGTGAGAGAATTGCTTAAACTCTGTAGGTGGTGTTTGCAGTGAGCCGAGATTGCACCACTATACTCCAGCTGGGGGACCAGAGTGAAACCCTGTTTCAAAAAAATAAATAAATATAAAAAAGAAAGAAAAAAAAATATTTTATATATATATATTTTAAAGACTCTGGATTTTGGGTTAAAAATATTTAGCCAGAGTATAAGCAGCCTAACTGAATTGCCAGCAAATACTTCTTGATGGGCAGAAACTATATAGATTGTTGTGCTGAAAGTCACAAGGTCATGCCTGGGATCTCAGCATAATGCTGTGATCAATTAACAGAGCCTGCTGAGGACACCAAGGACGAGCGGCAGTGTGTTGTATTTAGTAACTCTATAACACCCTATTTTCTGTATTCACAGCTTTCCGTCAATCATGTAATTCTGACAACCTAGAATTCAGTGCACTAAATTAATGTTTTTCCCTCACTTATATTCCCCACAAAACTGTAAATGTTATGAAAAAGTAATTCTATTCATCTGAGTTACTTTTGCACTCAAGGTGACCAATTTAGCCATAATATATAAGTGGAATATAAATTGTGCAAAATAAGAAATAATAAAATTTATAGCTTACTTTGAAATCACTTGTGAACAAACAGAACCTTATTAGATGAGCAATACGTATAGACAAGTTTAAGTTACTGTGACAGTACAGTGTTCTAAAGGTCATCTGTGAATTGCCAGTATCCTTGCTGTAATTTAAATTGAGATGCATAATGACAGGTGAAAGTTTTCATCACCAAATCTTTTAACATCCATTGTAGCAGTAGTCCTATATAACCTCATTATTGCTGCAACAGTTATAAAGTCAATGGCTTGTAAAATATATGATGTAATGAATATTCATGTTGCACAGATTGTAATGGAAATGCTCTAGAACTCCACCTCCTTTCTAATACATTCTAGTCATGTAGTGCTCTCTCTGGGATAGTTTTTTTTCTTTTTCTTTTTAAGCATATATTGGATTATTCATGAATTTACACAAGCATGGAGATGAATGCTGTAACCTGAACAGACACTATGTGTGTCTGTAAAGTATTAAGACAGAATCATTGTAGAATCTTACCTTGTTTTAGGAATGTGGTACCTCTTCATGGGAGAAAACAAACAACTTTCATCACACATAAATGCAAGCATCTGTATTGCAGAGTAAATGGGGAGAGAGAAAAATAAATATTGCATTTCTGTATCTGGAATAAATGCATAATACCACAGCCAGTGACATTTCATTTATTTATTTCAGTATGTTAACCACAACATTAAGGTATTAGTGTTAACATTAGGATGAATTTCTTTTTTTCCAGAGACTTGAGATAAATTCATACCTTTTGTTCTGGTCTCCAACATGACCAGAAGAAATTGGTATGAATTTATTTCACTTTTCTGATAAAATGGTAAATAATAAATTTATTCACCACTATTGATACTGAGTAAAAGAACCTTGCATATTAGATCATATTTCCTCTCAGTACTTTTACAACTTATTCTACATTCGGATATGTAGAATAATAAGAATGATGGTAAAGTTAAAAAATATATAAACTTGGAAAAATAATGCTGATCTTTAGTTTTCTTTGAGTGACTAACATTTTAAAACTATAATATATATTTTCCAATTTTTGAGAAAGTATGACATTAATTCACAAAGAAGGTTGATATCAATTGTGAAGGCACAATTATCAAGAATATAAAATCAAATATAATATGTAATTGATAAGAATATAATTAATATGTGAGTTCAAGTAGATAATTTAGTAGAAACAGTATTTAAAATATTTTTATTATGAGATGATATAGTCTGGCAGTGCTAATTTTATTGAGAATTAAAATGAGTAATTAATCTGTTCATACCATTGTCATGTTTGCTTCTGCTGCTGTAATTAAAAAGTAACACTAAATATAAAATGTGTCCCTTGAAATGGCATTGCTATTAGCCAATGATACGGGAATGTAAAATTAAAATTACATGAAATAGAGTAAATGTCAAGAAATAGACTAGAAGACCTCTGCAGATTTGTTAAGTGTTTCAAATTCAGCATATCTTGCTCTTACATCCAAGTGTGTAGTTTTATGTTGCTGCTATTGTTTATTTTTTAACATATGCCAGTAAATTCTCTGTAGTGATTTACTACTGAGAACATTTTATGCTTTATTTTTGTGAGCCTGGAGGTTAACACATTTTTTCAGAGTTTCTACTCACTCTTATTATCATTTTTATAACCAGTAGCAATAAGCAAGGCATGTTCTTTCTCAGCTTGTAAATGTCAGGTGGGGTGCTGTTGGATAACATGTTTTCAGCCATATATTAAAGTCAATAAATGCTTATAAAATGTTTCAATTAGAAGATATTTATCGTGTTTCTACCTACAAATAGCAGGGCATTTGTGTGAACAATTTTCAGTGTCTATTTTAGATGTGTAACTGATACAGTGCTTATTTAATTCTTTTATTGTTAAGATTTTTATCTTGTAGTTGATGGCATAGCAATGTCAAAATGTAACCTGAAGGCTATGACAGTAGCCTTTCCTTCCAGTGATGTGACTACACAAGTAATTTCAAAATAACATTTTTGAGAGAAAAAAAGCTACTAAAATTAAACAAAAAGCAGCTTTTGCAATTACTTTCAAAAATATTTAGATCTATATACAGAAGTTCATTCAAATAACCAGAATTGGCCAGGTGCAGTGGCTCACACCTGTAATCCCAGCAATTTGAGAGGCCAAGGTGGGCATACCACTTGAGCCCAAGAGTTTGAGAGCAGCCTGGGCAACATGGTGAGACCTGATCTCTACAAAAACTGCAAAAATTAGTTAGGCATGGTGGCACACACCTGTGGTCCCAGCTACTCAGAGGCTGAGGTGGCAGATCACGTTAGCCCAGGAGGTTGAGGCTTCAGTGAGCTGTGATTGCACCACTCTGCTCCATTCTGGCTGGCAGAGCATGACCCTGTCTCCAGAAAGACAAAAACAAAAACCCCCACAAATAACCAGAATCTGTTTTTTTGCATAGGAATATTAAAAACAAGAGTCTTCCTTCACACAGTATAAAACACTAACATATAACAGCACACTTTTCTTCTCTGTACTTTTTACTTGTCAGTGTTCTTTCACAAATATTTCTTCTGAACATCACAATTTTTTTATGACGTATGGAAACCTAGTATTATTGTGACCATTTTACTCATGTATGAACTTGAGGCTAAAAGCTTTGACCAAATATCAATTGTTTAAACAAAACTGAAGTCTAAATCTCCATTTTTATATTCTAGTAAGATTTCCCTAAAGACACTAAATTTTTAAATGACTCTGCTTTTGATGTTTGAATGCTGACAAGTTTGAAGCCTCACCCCAACTCCTTCCCTTCTGCCCCACTCGGTGGTAAGCTGGTTAGAATCCCCAGTGCACTGTTCTTTGGTGCTGCTGGAGGGAAGTTGAAACCATGCCTTTCCCAAGCCCCATACAAAAATCACAAAACCCAAGCCAGTTTCCTTTCCCTTCTCTCCTCAAGCAAAGTTTGGACAAGCTTTAGAGACTGCCCTGCTTTTACCTTTAATCCTCATTATGTGGGTAACAAACATTTTCATGTGTGGCATCATCAGTCTCTGCATTCAATCACATTTCAGATGTGTGTGAGTATATTTCACCTTTGTAAAATGACCACAGAGAAAGACACAGACTAAATTTCAATGTATTTTCATAAAATGCTTCCTTCCCAATCTCTATGAATAAAATTGGCCTCTTGCTTGCTTCTCTTGTGAATCTCTTGCCTGTATTTGCACTGCTATTTTGTCTTGAAAATTCCTCCTTCTGAAATTGCCTCTTGGCAATACCCCTCTTTCCATTCTGTCTTTCTTTCAAGCCTGCAGTCTTTCCCTGTCCTGTTTTAAAAAATGTGTGACAGTATACATTTCTTGGTCTTCTTACAGTAAGAAAAAATGTTACACAGGAACATATGGATTTGCATTTTTAAAAATTAATTATTTTTGTAGAGCAGGGTTTGGCAAACTTTGTAAAGAACCAGTTAGTGAATATTTTAGGCTCATGAGCCATATCGTCTCTGTCATAACTGTTCAACTCTACAATTGTAACACAGACAATATATGAAGCTGCCACAGACAGTACATGAAGAAGGAGGTGTGACTGTGTTCCAATCATGATTTTTAAAAACAAATAAATAAGGTGCTTTTATTGCCCTTTTTTTTTTTTTTTTTTTTTTTGTAATATGGAGTTTTACTCTGTCACCAGGCTGGAGTGCAGTGGCGCAGTGTCAGTTCACTGCAACCTCCGCCTCCTGGGTTCAAGCAATTCTTACGCCTCAGCCTCCCGAGTAGCTGAGACCACAGGTGCGTGCTAATTTTTGTATTTTTAGTAGAGATGGAGTTTCACCATGTTGGTCAGGATGGTCTCGATCTCTTGACCTCATGATCTGACCACCTCGGCCTCCCAAAGTGCTGGGATTGCAGGTGTGAGCCACCATTGCCTGGCCTATTGCCTTTGAGTTGCAGTATCATAATCCATGTATTAAAACATGAAGTTTACTGTGATAAGGGAGCAAGCTAAAGACTGACAAAAACTGTCTCAACCAGTATCAACTTATTTTAATTTGCTGTCTTAAGTCTTCAACACAGAAAAGCCACTTGAGAGATAGGCTGAATAATAACAGTATAGATGCTGGAAGTGAACACAGTCATGCTTTTAATTTCATTCTACACCATATTCCATAGTGTTATTGGGACACACTAGATACTCAATAACTACTTATTAAGTGAATGAAGGGAAAGCTCATCACCCATGACTGGAAATACTGTATCAGTTTTAAAAGTATATATTTAGTATTTAAAATGAGAAATCAGTAAATCTTCAATTGAAGTAACTCAGGATATATCCAACTAAAAATAGGAATTTATTAGTTTAGCTTTCTGGTGTGCTATAACTATGAACTAACTGATCCATGTGAACTGAGAGCTGATGTTCTAATTAAATAGCTCTAGCAACATAATTTTCTTTTTCAAATAAATATTGTTCTCTATTCTAAACACATTTATGGTTTCTAAGAAAAATTCACTCATTTTGTCAGATTTAAAACATCATTTTGTAACTGCAATAACACATTCCATTGAGCAGTTCTGAAATAACTGTAAAGCTTTGCTAGTTAAATATGTTTGGCTATGGTTTATGCCCAGTAGCATATCCAAAAGATTAGATCTCCAATAAAACAAGCCAAGGGCTTCAGAATGATATTAAGCTAGCTGCCTACTTTGCTTTTGATTGTTAGTTTCCTAACCTCATTTGGATCTAAATGTGATCTCTGAATAAGGCTTTATTTTAACTGTAACCTTAAGGTATTTGATAATTTTTGTGAAGATTTTGGAATCAGAGCAATGACCTTCTTTATCTTTATTCCTAATTCTACCTTTTATCTGGACTCAGCAATAAGCAGTTTTGCCACAAAAACTCATAAGAAATGTATCTGCATATAAGGAAGATAGAGAATGTTTTCCTACAATAGTTATCTATTTATATTAGACAAATATATATATTATTTCCAATATCTATGACAGCAACACCATAGTAATATAAAGGCAAGGGAGATGTGTGGTTTCTTTATTCATGGATTTTGAGTTAGTAGAAAATCCAGAAAATTTATGGAAAATTATAATATATGGCATGATGAGATACTATTTTGAGATGCTTGTCTAAGTTTGCATATATATATAAATGTACGCCCACATATATGCACACATACATATATGTGTATACACACACATACATGTCTTAATTTTTTTCAGTCTTTCTATTCAATCATCCTCAGATTCCTTGAATTTGAGAAGAGAGAGTAGAAAAGAAATAAAGCAAAAACAGCCTTAATATCTCTTTGGTTTTTCATTTTAAAAGGCTAAGCCCTTTTAGTTTGTAAGTGTTTGGCACAGAAGTATCAGCTAATGCTATGAGATGCAGTGTCCCAGGGAAATTGTGTAGACTAAGGAGAATAAGAAGTGCAATGCAAGGCACCAAGGAACTTTAGTTTTGAAGACACGAGAAGGGGAGGAGCACTCCATGATGGAGACAGAAAGTAAACAGTCAAAGCATTTTGGTAAAAATTCTGATGGGGTTTTATCTCAGAAACCAAAAACATGCTTTTTAAGAGGAACACTGGGACTGTTACTTCCAAATAATGCCAAGAGATCAAGTAAGATAAGGAAACGAATGTGTCTTTTGGATTTAACTAGAAAGTGATTAGTGACTTGGAATTAAACAGTTTTAGAGGAGTCATTTCGTCAGTGACTGCTAATGGGAAATAGAAAAGTTAAAAAACACTGCTTCTTTTCTCAAGAAATGTAGAATTTCCAGCTTTCTCAAGCATTTCTGTTTTCCAGTGTCCTACAATAAGAAGTAAGAATAAATAGTTATGTAAGTTAAAAAATATCACTGCTTTGTGTGGACGATATTGGTGCAGCAGAAGAGGAAGAACGTTGTATTGATTAAGGACAAATGGGAACTGTGTATTTATTGTACAAAGAAACGTTCTCGGCCGGGCGCGGTGGCTCATGCCTGTAATCCCAGCACTTTGGGAGGCCGAGGCGAGTGGATCACAAGGTCAAGAGATCGAGACCATCCTGATCAGCATGGTGAAACCCTGTCTCTACTAAAAACACAAAAAATTAGCTGGGCATGGTGGCGCATGCCTGTAATCCCAGCTACTCAAGAGGCTGAGGCAGGAGAATTGCCTGGACCCAGGAGGCGGAAGTTGTGGTGAGCCAAGATCGCACCATTGCACTCCAGCCTGGGTAACAAGAGCAAAACTCTGTCTCAAAAAAAAAAAAAAAAAAAAAAAAAAAAAGTTCATTTGTGTCTGGCAGCTACAGACACAAGAGAACGTGTTTGCACCATGCTCAACACAGAATTTTCTATTTCTGTGATTTATGCAATGATGTTATGTATTTTATATTTTTGCAGTGTATTATTCAGATAATGTCTGCCATCTCTCTGCCTAAAACACTCTTTTGCCTGCTATAAAAGTCAATAATTCTAGTAGATCTTACAAGTCCCTGAATGATGTGGCCTACCTCATCTCTTATGACTCTCCACTTGTCTCTTCTTGTGTTTCAAAAAATGTGCACCTTGGTCATAGAAGCCATGTTTCAATTCCTTAATAGCCATTTGCAGTTGGAGCCCAGCAGTTGAACAGAGCACTGTACAGAAGGAGGCTACGTTGGTCCCATGAGAACTGAAGACAGTGACTAATATAGACTTAGTGCTTATTAAGCATTCATTGGCTAAACATGGCACGCTTCTTTTTGGTGTGTTAGGCCCATGGTAATCACAATATGTGGAAATTTTAGCATCAACTATTTTAGTAGAAAAAAATATTCCCGGCTGGGCGCGGTGGTTCAAGCCTGTAATCCCAGCACTTTGGGAGGCCTAGGCGGGTGGATCACAAGGTCAAGAGATCGAGACCATCCTGGTCAACATGGTGAAACCCCATCTCTACTAAAAATACAAAAAATCATCTGGGCACAGTGGCTCATGCCTGTAATCCCAGCTACTCAGTAGGCTGAGGCAGGAGAATTTTGAACCCACGAGGCAGAGGTTGTGGTGAGCCGAGATCACTCCATTGAACTCCAGCCTGGGTAATATGAGTGAAACACCGTATCAAAAAAAAAAAAAAAAAAAAAAAAATAGGAAAAAGAAAAAATATTTCAATTTCTTGATGAGGTTTGACGGATAAAAAATGTGATACTGTCAAAATATATCTAAGTTGTTTGTGCCAAAAATAAATACAATTTAATTGTAATAATTTCAAACATATGTCTTCTAAACATTCACAGGTGCACACTGTTTAGTCAATTGAACAGAAATATGTTTCTTCTCTCTATTAGTAGACACACACACAAGGTCAAGTTTTAGAGAGGCATAAAATATATGGTAGTAGGAGATAAAACTTACAATAAGGTTAGAAAGAAATTGCAAATAATTTTCTGATTGAAACTGGATCCCTTCCTTACACCTTATACCAAAATTTACTCCAGATTGTTTAAAGATTTAAACATAAGACATAACACCATAAAAATCCCAGAAGAAAACCTAGGCAATACCATTCAGGACATAGGCATGGCCAAGGACTTCATGACTAAAACACCAAAAGCAATGGCAACAAAAGCCAAAATAAACAAATGGGATCTAATTAAACTAAAGAGCTTCTACATAGCAAAGGAGAATATCAGTAGAGTGAACTGGCCACCAACAGAATGGGAAACAATTTTTGCAGTGTACCCATATGATCAAGGGCTAATATCCAGAATCTACAAAGAATTTAAACAAATTTACAAGAAAAAACAACCCCATCAAAAAGTGGGCCAAGGATGTGAACAGATACTTCTCAAAAGAAGACATTTATGCAACCACCCTCCTTTTGGAGGGTGGAGGGCCAGGGGAGGGACATCCAGGAGTGGGAAGATAGGGGTTGGATAGCATTAGGAGAGATACCTGATGTAGATGACGGGGAGATGAATGCAGCAAACCACCACTGCATGTGTATACCTATGTAACAAACCTGAACATTCTGCCCATGTACCCCAGAACTTAAAATATAATTAAAAAAAATACTGTATTTGACATGTGTATTTGCAATATATTTTTGAGTCTCATTTTGTAAGAATTAAAGCAAGACAAATTTTGGCTTTTTTCAAACCACTTACATTCTTAGCTATATTAAACTAGACTGATACAAACTAAGGTATTTTGACCAATGTTTACGTTATCTACAGCTGTGTATATATTCACTTATTTACATCTCCTCTTATCTGGCAGATTGTAATCTCTTCCAGATTAGGTACACAATTTTGCTTTCTTGCAATAAGCAGTGGATATACTGTACATTTACAGAACACATATGCATTGTGTATGTTTGGATCTATAAACAGAGAGCAGGATATTATCAGAAGTCTTCTTGCTATTAGCTGGCTTGTAATTTTTAAAATAAACATTAAAGAGGGATGAAATAAACACTGATAAAAAACAATAGCCAGTGATGTGATCTTCTTCCTTCTTTTTTTATTGTAAACATTTCCTTTACAGGAATAAGCC
Source organism: Saguinus oedipus (assembly GCA_031835075.1). NCBI lineage: Eukaryota > Metazoa > Chordata > Mammalia > Primates > Cebidae > Saguinus > Saguinus oedipus. The sequence goes on from CM063169.1 coordinate 44,556,837, forward strand.
AGGGATCATACTTGGTGCGGGCAAAAAATACTCAATGTATATAATAACTAGCCTGAATTCTAGGAGAATAAAATAGGGAATCATGAAGCTAATCATGTTAAAATTTAAAATTTGTATAATAGGTTCTCAATACACATTATATAAATTTATTTACTTCCTTATTTCCTAAAGTATGTTAGCATACCTAGCTCTGTTATATGATGGGCATATAATGTATTTCTCATTTTTAAGGATAATAATAACACTATAAATCAATAGAGTTTATTTTACAGATAGTCAATTAAATTTTAACCTTTGAAATCACATGTGAAAATAATCCCTGAATTTTGTTTATGGAAGTTCTAATATGCTTTGTAAAAATGAGCCTGAGAGATTTCAAATGTATGTCTTAGTAAGATTGTATGGCAAGGCATGTCACTTTTTTCTGGCTAAGATTAAATCTGTTTGGAGATTTTCAAATTAATATTCCTGCTACAACTTATTTGATTTTGTATAGTTTTGGTGACTCTTCAGAAAGTTTTTCATGACATATGCACAAAAACAAAAATCTCTTTCCTATTACACATTATATACCATATTGGCTCTTTTGTTTATTTAATCCTAAAAGATAAGAGAATTAAATAGTCTGTACATGGCAATATAGTATGAAAAGTTAAAATAATAACATAAGAAGCTCTGACCTTCTCATATACTAAAATTTTATGTTATTTATGAATAGCATTATACAGATTTCTTCCTAGGAAAGTTAATTTTGTCCTATGTAAGCTGATGATGCAAGACATCACATTATTACTTATTAAAGATAATGCAATATGTTTACCCTGTAATCTCGTCTAAATGAGTGAAATGTAGCAAATTGTACATGACTACTAATAACAATTTTGAAAAACAAAGCACTGAATGTTAAGGTAAATCCCAAGTTTATTGAATAGAATTAGTTCAATTTTTTATTCTAATGTGATGGAGAACAAATACATAAAATGGAGAACAGTTTTTAAAAATTAATATCTACTGATTATCATTTTGTGACAACAGTGTAGTAGTTTGCTTTGAATCAGACTTATTTCTGAAAACAACTAAAATGTGTAAATGATTAACAACAATAAAAAAAAACAAGAACAAGAACAAATTCATAGATGGTAGAGAACACCTGCATACCAAGTTCTCAGACAGAAAAAAAAAAGAATTTGATAATTAGCAGTTCTGTTTCATTGAGTAAGTTGTCACTTTGAAAGTTGAGAAGAAGCCGAACAGAGCATACTATAGTTTCATGGGCTGAAGGCACAGAAGTTGTAGCTCAGGATTTATAAAAGTAGAAGTAACTAGGAATAGACCCCAGGTTTTCAGCTGTGACTCTGAAGGGCTACGCAATTTTAATATAAGTGATATAGAATGAGTCTCACAAGAAATAAAACCCAGCATCAAATCAGCTCCAAAGTATTCATTGAGAGGAACTAAGGTAAAAATAGATAGTAAAATCTTACTAAAAACAATAAAAAATTATTTAATGTTGCTAAAAATTTATTAAATAAGTAATTACAGTGGAAACTGGAAAATCATTTGGACTAAGTGATAGTCAACATATATCAAAATTCATGGGATGCTAATAAGTGAATGATTAGAGGAAAATCTGTAGCTTTACAAACAGTTTAGAATATTAGAATGGATGAAAAAGTAAGTGTATATCTCAAAAATCACAATGATGAAAAATTAAACTCAAAAACAAATAAATAATAATAATAGAGGCAAGAATTAAATGATTTCAACCATAAAATATAATCCAGAAAATCACAGTTGGTTCTTAGAAAGGAAGTAACACAATTGATAAACTCCTGAAGAGACCATCAAGACAAAAAAAAAGAGGAAAAGTTGCACTGTTTAAAAATTTTTTCAAGTGTAAAAAATGTACAAATTGGGTCTTTATTGATTTGTAGTAAGCAGCTCTTAATATATTATGTCTATCCACATATTAAGGCACAATCATTCAATAAAATGTTCTTCAACTGCCAAAAAGTTGTGAAATATTGAAAACTACGCCACTCAATTCAGGAACGAATTGGCAATGATCTTTTGTATTCAACATTGTGCTGGAGTTTGAAATTGGTGCAACAGGATAAGAAAAATTTTAAATCTGCCAGTTATTAAGCTTTTTTTTTTTTTTCTTCGAGTACCAAACCTTTATTTATACTTTATTTTGTGATTCAGGGCTTGGGAGTAGGAAAACCACATTTCTAATTGCCAGCCAGCTTCCTATAGGTTGTGCCAGAAAGAGGACCTATAAAGACAATACAGAACAGAGGCCTCAGAAGTAATGCCACACATCTACCACCATCTGATCTTTGAGAAACCTGAGAAAAACAAGCAATGGGGAAAGGATTCCCTGTTTAATAAATGGTGTTGGGAAAACTGGTTAGCCCTGTGCAGAAAGGAGAAACTGGACCCCTTCCTGACACCTTACACTAAAATTAACTCTAGATGGATTAAAGAATTAAACATAAGAGCTAACACCATAAGAGCCCTGAAGAAAACCTAGGCAATATCATTCAGGACATAGGCATAGGCGAGGACGTCATGACTAAAATGCCAAAAGCAATGGCAACAAAAGCCAAGATAGACAAATGGGATCTAACTCAACTTAAGAGTTTCTGCACCAAAAAAGAAACAATCATTAGAGTGAACCAGCAACCAACAGAATGGGGAAACAAGTTTTGCAAACTACCCATCTGACAAAGGGCTAATATCCAGAATCTACAAAGAACTAAAGCAGATTTACAAGGAAAAAGCAAACAAAACAACCCATTCAAAAGTGGGCTAAGGGTAGGAACAGACAGTTTTCAAAAGAAGACATTTATGAGGTCAACAAACATGAAAAAAATGCTCATCATCACTGGTCATTAGAGAAATGCAAATCAAAACCACATTGAGATACTATCTCATGCAAGTTAGAATGGCGATCATTGAAAAATCTGGAGACAGATGCTGGAGAGGATGTGGAGAAAAGAACACTTTTACACTTGGTGGAAGTGCAAATTAATTCAACCATTGTGAAAGACAGTGTGGCAATTTCTCAATGATCTAGAAATAGGAATACCATTTGACCCAGCAATCCCATTACTGGATATATACCCAAAGGAGTATAAATCATTCTATCATAAAGATACATGCACAGGTATGTTCACTGTGACACTGTTTACAATAGCAAAGATCTGGAACCAACCCAAATGCCCATCAATGATAGACTAGACAGGGAAAATGTGACACATATACACCATGGAATACTATGCAGCCATAAAAAAGGATAAGTTCATGTCTTTTGTTGGGAATTGGATGAATCTGGAAACTATCATTCTCAGCAAACTGACACAAGAACAGAAAACCGAGCATCACATGTTCTCACACAAAGGTGGGTGTTGAACAATGGGTACACATGGACACAGAGAGGGGAACATCATACACTGGGGTCTCTTGGGGTGTGGAGGCTAGGGGAGGGACAGTGGAGGTTGGGGAGTTTGGGGTAGAGCTAACATTGAGAGAAATAACCTGATGTAGGTGACAGAGGAATGGAGACAGCAAACCTCCATGGCATGTTTGTACGTTTGCAACAATCCTGCAAGATCTGCACATGTACCCCAGAACTTAAAGTACAATTTAAAAAGAAAAGGATAATGCAAACCTGGAGGATGAAGCAGGAACTTACATTCAGTTGCTTTCTACAAGTTTCCTGACTTCTTTGTCTGTCTCTAGGTATTAGGCTTTAAATGATTCTTCATTGCAGAAGCAACAGTTTATTACTGATTCCAGTATGCAACTAAATTACGGCTTTAAGTCCCAGGCTAATTATCTAATGCAGCATCAACAGCAAATGCAGGAAGTTCTGCTTTTCAGATATCTAGATCTCAACCCCACAGAGCACTCCTTTGCACTTAGAGATACTAGAACTTTATGATGCCTTAGTTTTCTTATCTTTTCAGTTACCTACGTAACAACTTTATATGTAATTAAAATATATTATTTTAAGTTTTCTTTGTTCAAACAAGTGGTACAGTTTCTGTATCTTCATTGACCCCTGAGCTATATAGAAATATTAAAACTAAAATAAAACATTAATATTCACAACGTTTATGAGTTCATAAAAGTCTAGAATGATCTACAATCTTACTATAAGAATAGGTGAATTTAGTAAAGTTGCTGGATACAAAGTTAAAATACAAAAATTAAAACTTAAAAAAGATATAAGTAAAACATCATATATTTTGGAATAAATCTTTTAAAAGTGCTTATTTCTGCTACACAGGGAAAATTATTAAGATTAAATTTAGATACTTTGAATAAATAGCACATTCTTGACTTGGAGCATTATGATATCAGTTCTTTCTATGTTCTTGTCTCTTTTTTAAAATTGGGTTTTACTTTTATGATTTTACAAGGCTTTAGACCATATGGACTGTGAATGATGGGTAGGTGTTAGATTCATTTCTTAGTTATCCATTCACACATAGAGCTTATGTGAAACATTGACCAATGCCCAAGTCCACATACTCCATTCATGCCTAGAAGCTCTGTGGTTCTTTCTGTACTGTGCCGTTCAGTAAGCAGCCCATCTACTCTGCAACTGTAGTTATTTTCAGGCAGTGATATGTAGAGTCAGAATACTGATGCCTTCTCCTTTGTTGACCTAGAGACATCTTGTTTGTTTGCTTCTTCCTCTCAGCACCCTAACCCAGAGGAATTTCTTTTAAACTGTGAGAGGCAGTCTTTCTCTCCTCAAAACATTCTGTGTGATCTAGAAATAATTTTTGTATTTTTCTCACATATTCTTTTCAACACTGTAAGACATACTTCCTGTCAATAAAAATGTCTCCCTAGGACAAGCTCAGAATCTGCTATCTGTTAGAAGGTGGTTAAGAAAATTGGAAAAATACAAGAGAAAGGAAAAAAATTTGCAATAAAAACTATTATACAAATTCACACAGAGTGAGAATTTTATGATTATATTTAAACTTTGAGATTTTAAAACATACTTTTATTTTTAATCTCCCTGAGATATCTTATACATGAAAATAAAAGATTGTTAAGGTATTGTGAGCAAAGCAGTTCACACATCTATTCTAATTGAAATGCCAAGTGTGGGTGAAGAAGAGGAAGGCAGCAAAACACACTGTCATGTGTGTACCTGTGCAACTACCTTGCACGTTCTGCACATGTACCCCAAAACCTATAATGTAATAAAAATTAAAAAAAAAAGAAGTCTTGGTTGCATTTCTGCCAAAACATTCAAAGGGACAAAGATCTTTAAATAAATACAGTTTGAAAGGTTTTCTTATCTCTCTCATATTCAGCTACTTTTTATCAAAGAACTAAAGTGTCTAAATATTTTACTATATCTGTGATTAATGATAATTTTATTTTATTTTGGGTGTCCAGAATAAGACTGTATGGAAGTCATTCCAAGATTTTTGCAACACAGATAAAAGGTCATAAACGGAGTACAGGTAATTAAAATAAACACAAATGTATTCAACATAGAGGCTATTGGTCAACTAAATATTCCTGATTTATTTATAATATAATTATATCATAATAGTCATCATTGTTACATAAATTGTGCATTTTCTTAATCAAATTGACTTTAGTTGATGTACTTCAGCATTTTTCTTATTTGACTATTAAGAGAATGAGATTTTCTTACTGACTTTTGAAAAAGAAAACAGAGAAAAGGGAAACAAAAACCAGTAGTAGCCAGCTAGAGAAAGAATATTAATCTTAGAATAATACTGTTTTTTTTTTTTTTTCATTTTAAGCCTCGCTAGAAGCTAAAATCAAAACTCATAAAGCAATCAGATTTTCCCTTGTATGTCCTAATGAGCTGACCTATAACCACCCCGACTGCCCTCTAGAGAAAAAATGTCTGAGAAGTTCCTGGCAACATAACAATCATAGGCATATGGTTTTATGTATTTAAAGAAAATATGAAATTATTTCTTAATAAATATTTTTGTTCTCTTTTGTTCCTTAAGCAAAGAAAGGCTAAAGAATACTTTTTTTTTGTCATCTCTTAACCAAAAAGATAGATAAAATTTTGCAGCATCTGGGATACATAAACAATGAAATACAAAGGTCATATATCCTAGGATATGAAATCAGAAATTCCCCATCAGATACTATTCAAAGATAAACAGAGAGTATACTTTAATTTCTCCAGATTCATGTTAAAACTAGATATTATGAATAACTAATGTTCCTGAAAAGTCTTTTCTTAAGCTCTGTTATAAACTAAAGACTTAAACTTCTAGGAGCATTTTTTTTTTTTTTGGAAAATTTATGTATGTATAATGTGATATTCTACTTAAGAGATTTTATAATCATGCAATTAAAATACTAAAATATACCTGTGTAATATAATTAAATACTGGTTTTTATACAGTTACTACCTGTGGGCTCCCCTCCTCTATGTCACTATGTACAAGTCTGCCTAAAAGAGAATAAATCAAGCTCACAATAATAAGATGTCAGTCTGTGTTATCTTAAAACAATTCAAACAAGACAAAATATCTTGTCATCACCATTCCCTTTGCAGAAAACTTGCTAAAATTATCTTCTCTAACTTCTCCTCATCTTCAGGTGCAATAAAAATTTATGAAGAGTTTATATTTGATTGCTTTCTTCACTTTGTTACTTTTCCTTAACATCTCAATGCCCTGAAATATAAAACCTGAAAGTTTGTCATGAAAGTGACACTTTGAATCCATTACCACCATAGAATTTAGACACATCAGTCTTTGTGTTACCTTATTCAACAGGTGTCATTTTTAATAACATGCTCCCTCTCAAAATTATTCTCTTCCTTTTTGTTTTTTGAAAGTAAATCAAATAAGAAAATAAATAAATGTTTAAATATAAGTTGTGATACAATGATGGAAACAGAATAGTTATGAGGACAGAATACAGGGCAATATTTTTTAGGAAGGATCTGATGAAACAGATTCGAAAGATCCAGCTAAAGGTTAATCGTTGTGGAGAACAGACAGCATTCCATGGGAAAGCATAGACTTTGTAAAGGTCCTAAATTGTGTTTTTAAGTGTATCTGGAAAGTGATGGACAAGAGGAATAATGATGAAATGGGCTTATAGAAATTAATGGAGATTTATGCTACAAACAATTCTCACTTGCATTGGCATACTTCTGTCTTTATGTTGATGGTCACCAAATCCAGATAGAGCCCAGATTTTATGAAAGACATATGATCTGGAAATACTATATTAGGAGCATATACATGTTATTTAAAGCCACAGACTGGGAGGGAGTACAAGATAATGACAGACTGAGTACAGAAAGGTAAGAGCCTTTAGGTTTGTCAAATTCATTAAACTGGAAGATGAGAAAGAACTGGCTACAGATACCAAGGAGAAGAAAACAGATGGGTGTGAGGGAAACCAGGAGAGGGTGATGTCCTAGAAGCCAAGATAAAAATGTCCATCAACAATAAGAATGTGATCAAATATGTGAAAGTGTAATGAGCATTTAGTTAGGAGGAAAAAATTATTTAAAAAAATAAAATGAAAGTCATGATCATGATGAAATATTTTTGCATAAACACAAATGGAAAAATTAATTATTCATGTGTGTGTGTTTTTTACTCACAGTTTTGTTTGACCAATTTTGTGTGTATGTGTGTGTGCGTGTGTACATGTGCACATGTGAATTCTGTTTAGGCATTTTGTTTTAAAGGATAGCAGAAGAATTTACCAATAAATATAGTGGGGATGGGCTCAAGAGAACAATAATTTTGAAGAGAGAAGTAACATGTATTCTCCTTTGATGATGTATTAGAGACAGAAAGACTGATGATATAGAGACAGAAGAGAATAGTACTTGAGGATATTCTAGACAGTGAGATCTAGAAGGATAGGAACATAGTTCATTTAATATGAATTATTTTGAAAATGGCAAATAAGAAATTGTAAGCTACTATTTCAATACAGTATTCATTTTCAAGACTAAGATTGAATGTTCATTGAATTATTATTGTAATATATTTCACCAAGAAGAGTTCACCCTAAGAGTATTAAAAGTAGTGATAGCAGTAGCAGCAATAGTAGTAGAAAGATTTGATTTCTAAACAATAAGGAATTTGATGGTGAATACTTTTCAATCTAATATTTAATTAAGTAATCTGTGTGCATCTCCTGAACAAGAACAAGATACTTGCCACTCAAATGCTGTCTCTGCTGATAGACATGTAGGATTCACAGTGGCAGTGAAAGCATGGCAGAAGTTGGATTAACTGATACTTTAAGATGACTTTCTCTTGTAAAACAAGAGTATGTCACAGAGTAAATAGATCATTTGCAGCTTCTCAATAAAAAAAGAAATGAAAGTTTAAAGTAAATATTCATGCTTATTCAGATAGGTATTTATGTAGGGAATTCAGATGGATATTTATACATAAATACTGAGATAAATAGGTATTTATACAGGAATTCAAACAGGTATTTATCCGTAAGTACTGAGAACTCTAGAATAAAATTATTTTCGAGATTAAAAAATTTATATATTTGACAAATTTAAATATATTTATATGTTGTATTTGGTTTTGGAAAATAAACTGCATGTAACTAATATGCCAGAATCTTCATAATATATTATTACTTCATTTACTTTTTTCTTAACATGGATATAAGCAATTTATTAAATACGAACAGTTTTCCAACCAACTTTTGGTTTTTCTGAGTTATTCATCTATTTATTTGTGGGGAACACAAATCAATGATAAGAATAACTGACATGTTTGTCATTTGAAAATTTACAAATGTTTCTAACATAAACTAGTTCATTTGATGCTTTCAGAAACTTTGGATTATTTCTTACATTCATTTTATAGATGACGAGAAGCAGCAAAGAGACTGAGTACCAAAATCTGTACAGTTAGGAAGTGGCAAAGCAGAAGTGCCAAACCTAGACATGGGAATCCAGATTCCGTGTGCTTTCTATTATTTCTTATATAATAAAAGTTTTCTGAAAAGTCAATTTATAAAACAAGACTTGTAAACTATGGCATTATAATGCTAGCACTGATATTCATAATAAAACCAATTTCAAATGGTTAGCCTCTCACTTTGAACTTAATTATGCCTCGCTTGATGAAATAATGAAGAGTGAAGAGAGATGGCAGAGTAGTAGGCTTTCTCTGATAAAATATTTTTTCAAAAGAATGACTGTGAACCTAATAGAAAACTGTAACATATCCCCAAAGTACCTAAGTATTTAATTATAAGTCTAAGAATAACTCTATTTCTGCCCTAGTATTTTTGAAACTGGGGCATACTGTGAACTTAAAGTTTTTCCAATATCTTTATGTTAACCTAATTTTATTAAAATATTTTAGAATTATTTTCTAAATATTTAGTATTTTTTTGTCTAAATACAAAAAAAAAAAAAGATGGAATATCTGGCCACACATAGTAGCAATTCCAATACTTATTTTTGTTCTAAACAGTTCTATAACTTGGGAGATATAAAGGAAGTACGTGAATGGTTCCTGATTTTAATGACTTTACTATGTAATTGACAAGATAAAATACTTTGTATAGAATTACAAAAATGAGAAGACTATAATTAAATAGTAACATGCCATATAAGAGGCTTAAGTGCAATAGGAATTAAGAGGCAAGAGAATGAGAGCAATCTGGGAAGTCACTGCTAGTTGAGGGCAAGGGACACGACCTTGACTACTTCTGTATAACCAAAGCAGATTTACACAGGATTAAATGTTAAATCAGCTCTGTTTGTCTCTGTCTAGATAAGATGTCACTATGAGCACAGCCAAATGTATACTTACTTTTCCCAACACTTCACTGCATTAACAAGCCCCTAGTTACTATTACAACCAACATTTGAAGATACTTTATATTTTGAAGATTATGACTATAAAAATCAATAAAAACATTTAACAATAATTGAACAATTTGAAGTTGACATCTGCCTACTGTAAGCAAAAGACAAACTATTTATAAACATATAATCAATAAATAACAGTAATGCAAATTTTTGAGTTTAAGGACCAAATATTTTCAAACTGCCTTATTCAAACATGCAAAAGACACTTCCTAATGTATATTCAGAAACATCTGTAATGTGACTTTTAAAAATTGTCTCAGGTGTGTGATCACTGAACCAAGGATTTTTTAAATGTCTCAGGTGTGTGATTATTAGACCAAAAATTGGATAATCTATATCTGGAGATAGACAATCTGAGTGATAATGGTAAAACTATTCAGACACTTAGTCTGTCTGAGTAGATTTCTTGTGAAATAATATTAATGACACATACATTTGAGATGTGAAAACACCTTTGCTAATGAACATATCTTAGAGAACGTTTGTGAGTCTGCTGAATTTGTAACACATATTATATGTGCTGAGCTACTGTTAGTTATCCTTCTTCCTTATTTTTACTGCAAATTTCTTCCTAATTATAACAACAAACCTGTATTTGTCACTTAATGTGTGTCAGTCTGTTTGAGAGTTTCATGTGTCTTATATTAATCATCTATTATCCTTATGTTTCATATTATTATGTTCATTCTACACACAAGGGAAGTGGTGTACAAAGCAATTGGGTAGTTTTGAAAGATTCTACAGATAGTATGGACCAGAGACAGGTAGTGTGTGACAAAAATTTGATTAAATCCCAGCCTCTCTGACTCTACAACTTGAATACAGAATCATTCCACAGTGCCCCTGAGGATTTTGCACCTGTAATAAAATGATTATATTTTATCAAGTTAATTATAAACTCATTTTTTACAGTGGAATTGGACAACATTGAAGTTTAAACTGTTTAAAATAATTTTTGAATAATTTTAGTTATTTTACATAAGGTTTCTCAAGTTGGAAAGTGTATAAACTATTGTTTCAGTACTTAAAAATCCAATAACAAAATGAGTAATGGCAGAGCTAACTAATTATCTCTGACCCACTTTGTGTTGGTCTAGAGGTAACACACATTTATATCATTGAGCATATACTTGCCAGTGCAAATAACTCTGACTCTCATAGATTATTTAATTGTTTCTGTTTTGCTAAAATAAAATCATAATATATGCAATTTGCTTATGTCACCTAACATGATTACCTTTAAGAGTTAATAGATTTAGATCTAAATTTATTTTTATCAGAGTATTTATTTAGACATATATCTCTATAAATTTTAAGTATTATGTCTTTACATACTATTTCTTGATTTGTACACACATATCAAAGTATGTACAGAAGGTGTTATACTATACATGTTGTCTTTGCAACAGACATCTTTCTTCTTCTGTTACCACAATTCATTCAACCTCTCCTGTTCTTTCCAAATTGAATTATAACTCACAACCAACATTAGCAGCTTAAGTGTACCCTCCTTGACTTTTTTCATTCTCTCACAAGTATTTTGTATGCTATATTTTTGTAATGTCTGTAAACATATAGGAATAAACATATCAATATACACGTACTAATTTAGTATTATTTGCCTTTTAAAAATACAGTAATATACATTATACAAAATTGTTTTTATCTAATTTTTTTTCTGATATCTCATGAGTAACCTTTGAAGTCAACTGGTATATTTTGTACTATTTTTCTATTAGTTTCATAATATCCTGTTGTATAGATGTATCATTATTTTCCAATCATTTTTTTTTTATTAATGGATTTACTGGAATGCCACAGAAACAGTGCTGTGATAAAGTGATAAACATAATCACATTCTCAGCCTTTGTATTTTTTGAAGTTCTTTGTGTTAGATTCCCAGGAATAGGACTACTGGGAAGAAGGATGGGGATGTGTGTCTTATTTTAGGTGACATTGACAGATTGCTTTCCAGAAATGCCATAGCAATTCACCTATCCACTAGCAATATATGAGAGTTCACTTGCATTTTATGTGCCATTAGGAACAGAAAATTTTTACGTTTAATTTTTTTAATGTCAGGAATTTTTCTAAGATCTGCTAAGATTTGTGTCATCTCTCAGTCGTGTCTGGAATTAGATGAGCAATGCAACACACAGCTTTAGGTCTTTGATGAACTCTGAGGAATTTGATCTGTTATCATCTTAGCATATCTCTCTCCTCCTGTCTGTTTTCTTGCCTCCTGGTATAATGGTTATCATGTGCATATTAATTCCTAGGGTTTATCACTTACTTCTGTAAGCCTCATGGTTTTTATATTTTTTCTCTTTTTCTGTGTCTTTAAATATTTTTACCACTTGTTTTCCTAGTCTGCTAATTTGAGTCTTGTTAGATACTATTTTCCTTGAAGAATGGAGACACTTCTTTTTAACATTCTAGTGAAATTTTATGAACATGCTGTACTTAAAACTTATGAGTGCTTTTAATTTATTTATTCAAGTTATCACCTGCAGGAGGCTAATTATCTTGATTCTTGTCTTTGATTGCAGGATTCTCTTCTGTTTTTATTTTTATTTTATTTTTTTTTGTCGTTTGTTTCTGATCTTGATTTTTCTTAAAGAAATAGATGTATTAGGTAAAATTAACATGGCATGTATATTTGTTTCTGTCAGATTCCAACCCAAGCTGTGGTCTGATGGGATTTGGTTGACAGGTGGTGGGTAGCTGAAAGAACAATTGAGGCAGGTGGGATATGGCTTTATTCTTCTCTCCCCTCTCTACAGAGTCAGCAGTGCAGTTATACTACAGACAGTGGTGGTTCAAAACCAGGTCTGAGCTCACACAAACAGGTTACATTCAATGGCTACGTAATGCACAGGGTTGTGCACCTGTGCTCCAAACCCGCTGTGTCATGCTGTACTGGACGTCTGACTCAGCCTACTCCTGACTGAAGCACAGCCATTTTCCTTGCATTTCCTAGTCTCAACCCCATCATATCTTGTCCTAAAGCACAGGTAACGACACTCCTAAATTTATTATTTATCATTTGCATACATCATTAGATCATTTTATTAAATAGCTAGTTACCTACGTACAGTATGTGGTCCCATTTTGCCTGTTTTTTTTTTTGTTTTTTTTTTATCATATACATGTGTGCTGACGTATTCATGTATGAGTGTTTGTATTGTAATGTACACATATCATTGTCAACCTTATTTTTGGAAGTTGAGATGTATACACATTGATGCATATAATTTTCAGCAGTTTTAACACTTTCACCAGTCATCACCATAATATTCTACAAATGTAGACTGCTTCACAGGTTTTGCTAATAAAGTTTTGTAATGAACATTTTCTATACTTTTTTTTGAGTACATGTAAGAGAGTTTTTCGAGGGCATTATATCTAGGAGGGCAGCTGTTGGATTACAGAATTCATACATGAAATATTTACTAGATATCACCAGGCAAATTCCTCTCTAAAGTAGTTCTATCAGACTGCACACCAACCAGAAGTGTATGAGAATGCCTACTGTTCCACTTCACTGCCAGCTCTCCTTGTTTCCAGCCTAATTTATGTGTATACAAATACATCGATACATATATATGATTAATGTGTGTGTGTGTGTGTGTGTGTGTGTGTGTGTGTGTGTGTGTGTGAATATATAGCTCTGTTATGATATTACTGGCTTTTTATTAGTTTTTATCTTAGATATTTTTAAGGCTTTTACAAATTTGTGGCTTTATATTTTGAATATTCCCCTTATAAATAATGTATATAGAATATGACAATTGATATTTTAACATATTGCTTATGAGTAATGTTATATTACTCCTTAATTATTTATACAACTTTAGGTTGTCTAGATTAAATCACAGCCAATCCTACTTGTTTTATCACAGTGGATTTTAGTTCTATTTTTTAAACCAAATTCATTTATTTAAAATATGTGTCATATCTTTTATTGTATTGATTTTTAATAAGAAATTAAATGTTTAAATTATGCAAACTCTAAAGATCAGGAGTCTATTCTTATGAATGTAAAGTCACAGGAGTTCAGGATTGCCTGCTAGTGGGCCTCAGAAAACAGTCCAGACACAGTCTAAGATGTATTTGTAATGTATTTGCAGCAGGAAGTTTTTCAGTTCTTTATAACAGTACCTGGAGAAAGCCATTTACTCTGATCTTTGAGGCTCAGGGATAGTTGGTCTACCCTTCATGTTTCTACTTACCTTTTTTTCTCGGACCAGGGATCTGTGTGAGACAGATGTGTGCTAAGTCATGTTATAATACTTGTCCTGGAAATACCCCATGCTGGGTACCAGGCTCTTGTTTTACATAGAGTAAAAAAAGACAAATAACAAGGTTCTAGATGACTCTCTCCATATCTTATCAACTTACTGGAATGAGTGACTTGAACTAGAGACTTTGAATGGGTTACACTGCCATTTTGATAGAACATTCCATAAGGTTTCATTTTATTGTGATATATTAGATGTGTGAAAATAGTTTTACAAATTGTGTAAACTGTGGCATGATATATTAATTGTTTCTATCTTTAATATAAAATGTGTAAAAGGTAGTATGCTATGCATGACTAACTGAAATTTGTAGTTCCCTAAGAAATTATACAGAATATAATATTGTAAAAATATCTTGTTCATTTATTCTGATAATTGAGAGATCAAGGTCCCCTTAATTCTTAAATAGAGTTAGAATTTGATTTTTTTTAAATTGTACTTTAGGTTCTGGGGTACATGTGCAGATCATGCAGGATTGTTGCACAGGTACACACATGGCAAGGTAGTTTGCTGCCTCCATCCCCTGTCACCTACATCTGATATTTCTCCCCATGTTATCCCTCCCCGACCTCCTCACCCACCCCACTGTCCCTCCCTTGTCCCCCTCGCCAACAAACCCCAGTATGTGATGTTCCCCTCCTTGTGTCCACATGTTCTCATTGTTCAACACCAGCCTATGAGTTAGAACACGCAGTCTTTGATTTTCTGTTCTTGTGTTAGTTTGCTGAGAATGATAGTTTCCAGATTTACTCATGTCCCTAAAAAGGACACAAACTCATCCTTTTTATGGCTGCATAGTATTCCATGGTGTATATGTGCCACATTTTCTTTGTCCAGTCTATCATTGATTGGCATTTGGGGTTGATTCCAGGTCTTTCCTATTGTAAACAGTGCTGCTATGAACATACGTGTGCATGTGTCTTTATAAGAGAATGATTTATAATCCTTTAGTTATATATACCCAGTAATGGGATTGCTGGGTCAAATGAAATTTCTGTTTCTAGGTCCTTGAGGAATCGTCACACTGTCTTCCACAGTGGTTGAACTAATTTACACTCCCATCAACAGTGTAAAAGTGTTCCTATTTCTCCACATCCTCTCCAGCATCTGCTGTCTCCAGATTTTTTAATGATTGCCTTTCTAACTGGCATGAGGTGGTATCTCAATGTGGTTTTGATTTGCATTTCTCTAATAATCAGTGATGATGAGTATTTTTTCATGTTTGTTGGCCTCACAAATGCCTTCTTTTGAAAAGTGTCTGTTCTTAGCCTTCTCCCACTTTTGAATGCGTTTCTTCATTTTTTTGTGTAAATCTGTTTTAGTTCTTCATAAATTCTGAATATTAGGCCTTTGTCAGATGGGTAGATTGCAAATTTTTTTCCCATTCTGTTGGTTGCTGGTTCATTCAAATGTTTGTTTCTTTTGCTGTACAGAAGCTCTGGAGTTCGATTAGGTCCCATTTGTCTATTTTGGCTTTTGTTGCCAATAGTTTTAATGTTTTAGTCATGAAGTCCTTGCCTATGCCTATGTCCTGAATGGTTTTGCCTAGGTTTTCCTCTAGGGTTTTATGGTGTTAAGTCTTATGTTTAAGTCTTTCATCCATCTGGAGTTAATTTTAGTTTACATAGTTAAGTTCAGCAAAACAGTTATATGTGTCATATATCTGTATATATCTGTATTTAATGATGATATTCTGTATAACTGATTAGAGAACTAGCAATTTCATTTGTGATATATGTGTCATATATCTGTATTATTTGAACTTAACTATAGTGAAAATTCAGGTTAACCCAAATCTGCACAAGCTCAGGTCTCAATACAGCATATCCTTTAAAGCCCTTGAGTTTAAATGCTACTTCTGGTTTCATTACTTTGATAATTTAAAATAGCACTCAGGAGCCTAGGATACTGTATGTAGAATGAGGATAATCATACTTTCCTCATTGAAGACAGTATATTTAATACATAACAAAACATAGAACACAGTGTCGGGCCCATGCTAAGAACTCAGTGGATGAGAGCCAAGTCAGCCTTACGTAATCAATAAACATTTTAACTTGCAATGTATTTTCCAAATGTAAGAACTATCTTTATAATTTGAAAAAAAAAAAAAAAAAAAAAAAAAACAACTGTGATTTAATGCAGAGCACTTGCAGAGGCCTAAAATAAGTAGATTATGCTCCCCCTCACTTGTGATACTATGTGCAAAGGAATAAAATATAAAGAAATATACTCAGGATTCTCTCATATGCAATTCTTCTGAAATGAAAACATAATTGGCATGCAGGGTAGATGATGGTAAACTAACTCAACTGTTGCTAAGAAGTATTGGCTGATTATCATAGGTCAAGACCTTTCAAGGAGAGGCTCAGTGTTAAAATAATCAACTCAGGATTTTTCATATCAGCAGCAGCATATTGCACATGGAAAAGAAAAATCCACGAGATGTCCCTGTTGTAGGATAAAAGAAATAAAAGAATTAAAATTGCCAATTAAGTTCTTAAAAGGAAACTCTCACAAATAAGGCTTCACCTCTATATACTTCATGCACTAATTAGTTTTTTATGTCTGTGTTATGGAAAGGATTTTTGTCATTTAATTATTATGCAACTTTGATGTGTTCATAAAAACTATTGAAAAAAACCACTGCCTCCGTATTACCCACCTTATTATGTTTATGTTATGCAGTATGATACTCTACTGAATAAAAGTTAATAATTTACAGATCATTTACTATACCATCTGGGCTTCAAAAAGTGACATTTTTGCCTGAATTTTAAAGGGAAATAACATGAACTTTTGGAAATGTATCTGGAGAATTCAGACTGTAATAAGAGTAAGTAAATAATTGTATATAGAAAATTGTGTTATAAAAGGGAGAATTAACTCTAATCTGCTCCAATTTAGTTGCCCACTCTTCTTCACTTCTCCTTTTTAAAATATAGGTAACATTTAACTTTTTCTGAAATAAAAATGATTATTATTCCAGTAGTAGCAAGTCAGTCTATGATTTAAAAGATGCACATTGACAAATATGTATTTAAAAATTATTTTATTATAGTTCAAAATAAAAATTTTATTCAATTAAATTTAATAAATCAATGTTGAATATATTTTCTGTGAATTAAAAATGCTTTATTTCTCAATTTAATACAATGTATCTGACAGTGATGGAAGCATCAAGGTATTTAGAATAATACATGGAGAAATCATAAAAATAATGTTTTAAACACATCAACTGAAATGTTCTGCACATGTACCCCAAAACCTAAAATGCAATTAAAAAAAAAATAAAAGAAACGTTCAAATAAATTATGCAAAATGAGAAACATATAATGATGGCCAGGAGACAGTAACTTATGTCTTTAAATCCCAACACTTTAAAAGGCCAAGGCAGGCAGATCTCTTGAGCTCAAAATTGAGCCCAGCCTGGGCAACACCGTGAAAACCCGTCTCTCCTAAAATGGGAAAGAAAATAGCAGGGCGTGGCCACAGGCACGTGTACTCCCAGCTACAACGGAGGCTGAGGCAGTAGAATTGTTTGAACCCCGGAGGCAGAGGTTTACTGTGAGCCAAGATCCCGCCACTGCACTACAGCATGGACAACAGAGGGAGACTGTCTAAAACAAACAAACAAAAAAACATTAGCTGGGCCTGGCTGCGTGTGTCTGCAATCCCAGATTCTCCAGAGGCTGAGGCATAAGAATTCTTACTTGAACCTGGGAGTGAGAGGTGGTTGCAGTGAGCCATAATCCTACTACTGCAATTCAGCCTGGGCAACACAGTGAGACCCTGTCTGCAAAAAAAAAAAAAAAAAAAAAAAAAAAAAAAAAAAAAAAGGAGAGAAAAGAAATAAATAATGCTGAGCATCTTAAAAGAAAAACTGTGAAATTATGAAATAAATCATTACTACAAAGAAGTTTAAAAGTCAAGAAAAAAACATAGTACAATGTGCTTTTTTTATCAACATGCATTTTCTTATTTGGTAAATGCTAATTTTGGTGAATAAACTCTGCTGGTTAATGAATAGCTTCTGTTTTATGACAGAACCAGAAGTTTAACCACAATATCCAGAAGCATAAATAAAGACTGACTTCTCTTCCATCAAGTCATAAATATTTAACATACATTGCCCACTGACTTAATAAATTAATATGAATTGGTGATTAAAAGTCTAAGTAAAGAAGAATGAAAGTAAGCATCGATGTTCTCTGTGCAGCTGAATGGGAAAAAAAAAAAAAAAAACGGGAAGCACAAAAATACTGTTGATTCCAAAATGTTATACTAAAGTAATTATTTCTTAAAATATCCCTTAAGAATTTATTTCTTCTTAGTCCTTTAAATATGTAAATGTTATCAAACCTTTGCAATTAAAAATGACTTGAACTATCTAGAACAAATTGACAGTCTGAAAACACCCAGGAAACTAATGAGAAAAGGAAAAAGAAATAAAAAAAGAACAAAAGTAAATGGAATGGAGAATTTACATTTAAGGTTAGGACAAAACCTTGGAGAAATAAATATTCTTGCTAGATTAGTGAATGATATTTTTATAGAAAAGCCAAAGCTTTTTAAAATTCCAGATTAAATAAAATAAATCTTTATCATAAAGATGTAAATAAAAAGAGTTAAACAATTAGGAAAAAGTATCAGTATGTTATAAATTGGTCAATCCAAAGTATTTCACTTAAGGAATCCATCAGAAGACCTTCCTTTAGGTTGGTATCACAGTAATTGTGTTTTCTGCCATTAAATCTTGGTTCCATGAAATACTGTTATCCTAAGTTAAAATAATTTAACGTATTTCATGAGATCTTTATATATGAAGTTTTCAAGATTCTAGCATAACTCAGTAAAGTTTTAATAAATAAGGTGTTTTAGAAAAAAATCAGAAAAGTCTACTTATATTTTTGTAACTTAGAAAATTTTATTGATAGGTATTATTAATGGCAGCTATTAATTAGCTGAGATTTTATAACACTTGTATGCCAAGGGAATTTATTTTAATAACCATGTAACTATATAAATACTTAATAATTATATAAATCATAGCCCTGTAAATCTAGGTGGATCATAAACTTAAAAAACAAATGAACAACAATTTCTTATGTTTAATAAAGAACAATTATTATTAATATGATAATATAAGTCTTTGTCATACATTAAAAAATGTATTTATTGGCTGGGTTTTATTCAGAACAGTTGGAATTTAATTTCTGTTTACTGAGCCTACAGTAAAACTAAAGAAAGGAAATAAATTACCTCCATATGGAAGGAACTGAAATTTTTAAATAGAGTACTGCATTCTTCTACTCAGTCACTTATTCTGTCACTCTTCTGCTTCATTGCTTTCTTACTATAACTTTCTTCTCTTTCCAACACATACATACTTATACAGGCAAACTCATACTTGCATATCTCCAAAAATATAATTAATGATAAGAATTTGATACATATTGCATACATCCTAGATATTGTCTAGCAGTTTCATTAACAAAAATTTGAAGGGCTGTATTGTAAATTTTAGTTTTCAAAGGGTCAAAAAATAAACTTTAAGAACATGCCCTACTGAATTTTGATAGACATATGACTATATCTATCAAAATTGGAAATAAGTTGAAGATTTAAGAAAAATCTTGAACCATTTATCAATCACAATAAAGAAGGAAAGGAAAATAATATAATAATTAGCATATCATTGTCATATATCTCAATATTGCTTTGTGGTCAATTCTCTAGAAGCAGTAATGTTCATTTTTTTTTTGAAATAGACATTTTTAGTACTTGATTAACAATATTGTATTCCCTACTGATAATAAGACAAAGGTAGCAGACTTAAACTTCTACAAATTAAACTTAAACTTAAACTTCTACTTCTTTTAAATTCTTCAAAAAGATTCAACTTCTCTTTTGTAAGTGAGCTGTTGCCTGCTGAAAAATTCAGATTGACACAGGGGGAACAACCATTGATTTTATTTGTAACAATTTTTCTTTTGAAGTAAACATACTTCTTCCTTTAATGTTTATGTGGTAGTGAATAATAACATACATATAGAAAAGTATGCAAGTCATGATTTTTACGGGGAACACCTCCATATAACCAGCAGGCTGATAAAAATATAGAACACTGCAGCATCCCAGAAGACCCCAGCCCCCAGACTCCATTCAGACAGCGTGGAGATTCCTCAAGGAGCTAGAACCAGAAATACCATTTGACCCAGCAATCCCATTACTGGTGTATACCCAAAGAAGTATAAATCATTCTACTATAAAGACACATGCACACATATGTTTATTGTGGCATTGTTCACAATTGCAAAGACTTGGAACCAGCCCAAATGACCATCAATATAGACTGGATAAAGAAAATGTGGCACATATATACCATGGAACACTATGCAGCCATAAAAAAAGAGTGAGTTTATGTCCTTTGCAGGGACATGGATGAAATTGGAACCCATAATTATGGGTTTTCACTCATTAGTGAAAACCAAACACTGCATGTTTTCACTCGTAAGTGGGAGTTGAACAATGACAACACATGGACACAGGGAGGGGACCATCTCACACTGGAGCCTGTTGGGGATTGGAAGGCAAGGGGAGGGATAGCATTAGGAGAAATACCTAATGTAAATGACAGGTTGATGGGTACAGCAAACCACCATGGCACATGTATACCTATGTAACAAACCTGCACATTCTGCTCATGTATCCCAGAACTTAAAGTATAATAAGAATGAAAAATTATTTTTAGTTCATGTTTTCAGAAAATAAATTATCTATGCTTGCCTGTACAACTCTTTATTTCTTCCTTACTAAAAAAATTTACTCTTATATATTTACTTCAGCTCTGTCATAGAATAGCATATAGAGTTCCTCTGTATTCTAATATTTTTCTCTAATATGAAAGTTCTCTGGAAGTCAGAATTACCTCTTAGCAGGAAAGGCTGTGGGGTATACAACAAATTCTCATTTGAAAGCTATGGATGGTCATGCAGCCACCAGAGGTACACTGAAATTCGCCAGAACTACATCTCACTCTTTAGTCAGCTCAGTTCTTGATCAAGGTGAGCAGCCATTACAGTCTTTGCCTAGCAGAGAGATGAATGAACCCTCAATGGAGAAAGATGATAGCACTGGAAACCTGCAAGATTTTAAGACACAATGTTCAGTGTTAAACAATAGAAACATATCATGTTCACCAAGGAAATAAATCTGCATGGCCTAAATGTAAAAGAAAATGAGAGAGAAAAAAAAAGTCACAGCTGATTCAGCTATTGGAGTTACCTGAAAGAGACTATAAAATAACTGTAGCAAACTTGTTTTAGAAAACAATTAAAAGGTGGTCAAGTAGTTGACAATATGTGGGGTTTGATGAGATTACTGAATCTATTAAAACTTGAAATTATACAGTATAAAACTTGATGTGCAAAATCAAGAACTCATTAGTTTGTCTTAATAGATTCAGAAGAGCAAGAGATATGACTAGTGACTTTGAAGAACAGGTTTTCAGAGAATATAAAACTTAGCTATATAGACATTAAAGAATAGAAGGAATTAAACAAGCAAAGAAAATACATAAGCGATAAAAATATGGATTTGTAATCTCATAGTGTAGAAAAGAATAGATCAAAAGAAATATTTAAAATGATATTTGCTGAGAATTCCCAAACTTGCCAAAGACTTCAACCCAAATAATAGAGAAGATTCTGTTTATTTCGAGTAGGATAAAGATATATAAAGAACATACAAAATATTTTAACATTGTGAAGTAAACAAGGACTTCATTAAGTTCATAAAGAACACTTAAAGCTAGCTTTGGGAGGGAATGGGGAGTCGCTGATTAAAGAGTACACAGTTTCAGATAGGAGGAATGGGGTTTTGAGATCTACGGCACAGCAGGGTAACTGTAGTTAATAATATTGAACAAAACAACTAAGAAAACACTTCAAATGTCTCACCATAAAAAAAGAAAGGTAAATGAGCTGATGAATATAATTAGCTTGATTTAATCATGCCATATATCATACATATATGAAAATATCATATTGCATCTCATAAATGTATATAATGATTTGTCAATCAAAAATAAGAAAAAAGCAGAGGTGAGAAAACAATTCTTACATCAATCAGAGAAAAATAATTTATGATTGTGGCTTTAAAAGAAAAAATAGACTGTCAACAGACTTCTCGTTTCTTATAAAATCCAGTTTTATATTCAAATTTTATACTATCAGTGTTGAAATGCAAAAAAAAATTCCAACCTGCATTTAAATGTCGTTGACAATGCATTGTTTTTGTTATAAAAATGTATATAAAATCTTACTGTTTTCCTTTTCCCGATTAACTGCCCACATTTGTGCAACCCTACTTTTTTATTTATCCAGAGTACATCATTGCCCAAAGGCTAAATTTCAGATAATATTCTATTTTCTGTCATTATAGATGGCTTTATAATTGAATCTATGTTTCTAGCTCTACCTGAGAGTGTTCTTAATTATTAAATGAATGTAATTGATGACTTATTTGCAAATTTATGTTTTAGTATGCATTATATTCCATAGAAAGTATATAATTATATATATATTCCATAGAAAGTACTTAATTATATATAACTTAGTCATATTAAATTTGTTTAGAATTCAACCAAAATATATGCATGTAGCCTCACATGCATGGGCGCACACACACACATACACACACACGCACACGCACACACGAGTGGTAGAAGAGTCACTAAAATCAGAGAAAAACAAAGATATATTTCTCATTCTGCCATTAAATCTCTACATGAAATCAGTAGAGAAGGGTCTGAATTGCTTTCTCTGGAATTTGTTTCTCTCAAATATTATGGAGGAAGGAGGAGCTGGTGTCCAAAGTTTGTTTTGTTTACCAGCTCAGGTGGCTTGTTTTTTGTAGACTACACATTGAAAGGCTAAAATGTAATTGGAGTGTGTTATGTTGAGTCGGGTAAAATCAGTGAGTTATCCATACATTTTCAGATAAATTTAATTTTCTTTCTCCTATGTACTGAACTGGAAGAGCAAAGGGCACCACACTGTACATTATGCCTCTTAAAATAAATGTGATGAAGAAAGATTTACAGAAAATGATTCTTGATGAAAATTACAGTGGATCTAATTACATCAGGTGTTTCAGTTTGATTTTTATTTGAGATGACAATGAACCAACCAGACGATCCCATCACTGGAGAAAGCTAGGTTAGCAAAGGACCTGAGAGTCCTTTCTCTTCAGCAAGATCTATGCATTAACAGTGTTTTCTTAGAAAAATGGGCAAGTGTAAACTTTTGGATATATCCTTTCCTTCACAATATGACATAATTATTAATGTGAAAGCAATAATATAAATATGCTCTATGCATATATTAGTAATGATTAGCTTTTAATGCTTCAACCTTGAACTATAACTGAAATATTTCAACATACTTTTGCTGAGAAACAGGCATATACAATTTGAAACAGAGATTCTAAACTTGTGTATTAAATAATATAAGCCAATTCTGAAATTTTTTCATACAATATTAAACAGATATATATTTTTGGAATGGGTTTTATTTAGTGTCTGAATTTTACTGGTTAAGGCTTCATCAGTAAAAGCCTTTCAGGTATTTTGTGGAGATGATTGTCTTTGTGTGACGCTCTATTGGCTCCAGAAAAGACCACTTACCCCAAAATATGATCTCTTTCTCTACTGGTAGAGTATCTCTCTCGAATGAGGGAGAAATGTTAAAGTATTGTCACTGCAGAAGCATCTGCCTTAGAGTCAGGTTATATAAACTGTAGTTATGGATACTAAGGTTGGAGAAGCAATGGTTTAGAAAGTCTGTAATAATTAACAAAATAATGGTCCTCCAGCCCCTAGCACTAAATGCAGCCTGAGGAATTATTTGTGCTCTCTCTCTCTCTCTCTCTCTCTCTCTCTCTATCTATCTATCTCTCTCTCTCTCTATCTCTCTCTCTCTCACGTGCGCTCATGTGCTCATGCACTCTCTCTCTCTCTCTCATCTTTACATTTTTCCTTCTCTGTTTATTTTTTTATATCTTTTTTTGTGTAATCACTTCATTCCACTTCAGTATTTAGTGTCACAATGAACTCCATTTCCAATGCTCACTCAGATGACAATTTAGTTACACCAGACAAAGACCAACAGGAATGCATATGTGGTTGGATGAGTTAGGTTTATTGTTTTTTGCAGGAAGAAGACACATCATTGAGTGCCTCAAAAAGAGGTTGTTGAAAGAGATGGATTATAGGACTTGGGCTTATTTAGATCATGTTACAATGAGTTGAAGGAAGTTACACTTTGCTGTAAGTAGATGTTTTGAGGAAGCAGGGGTGTTTGATTCTTTATCAACCTTATCTAGGAGGAGGTTTCACAGAGGCAGTGCCATATTTACTAAAGATCACTCCCATTAGCCATGGTTGAAGAAATTGGGTTATTCTTGTGGTTTAGATATTGCTGACATTTTATTGCTTTGGACAGGATTGTGGAGTGGCCTTGTTTTGTTTGAATTCATCTTGGTCACAGACCGATACCAACTGTTGTTAAAATTTTTTAAAATGCTTTGTTTAACAGGTAAACACTATAGTCCAGCTAGAGTACAAGACCAGATACTAGTTTCAGTGAATATTTTTCTCTTATCACTAGCAGACTAAGAATCTGAAGCACTCTCTTTCCAGTAGCATAGGCCAGTGTTAAAAATATATATATACTCTGATTTCCTGGAAAAAAAAACTGAGATGCAAATAAAGTAAGAGAATGTTTTCTTGAAAAAAAATTATATATATATATATGTGTGTATATATGTATATATACACACATATATATACACATATATATATACATACACATACATACATACATACATACATACATACATACATACATACATATACACACTCTTGAATCATACTGCCTGGGTTTGATTGAGTACTAAACTTGTCCCTTAATCACCATATTAAAGACTACTTAGATTACTAATCTGTTCTTTATATCTTCCAATGGAAAATTGGACATAATAACAATAGCTCTCTCAGAAAATTACCGTGAAGGTTAAATGAGTACATGTGAAGTGATTAGACTAGTGCTTGGCACACAGTAATGCTGTGAAAATATTAGCTACTATTATTTCATCAGTTTTTCTCTTTGCAAGTAAACATTGGAATGCCTAAAAATGTGTTCATATTATATTCAAATCTTTTTTATCACTATTTTCTCTATAAGCTCAATCCCGAATGCTTCATATCCACCAAGTCACCCTCTAGGTTAGGACCTTGACTTGATATGCACAACAGCAAACCACTTTCCACCATTGCTTCTGGTCAACATTAGATAAATGTTTATTTAGTCAATAAATGAATAAATGATTAGATTTCCAAAACTTTTGACAACTAGACTGGAGGTAGGGTACAGGATTTGTAGATTTGTAGGATGAATATCCTACTATTCGATTTATTTAAAATAAAACAGAGAAATTCATTATTTTATGACTGGCTTGAAATATGAGTTTAGAAACACATCCATCACAAACATGTGTGTGTGTGTGTGTGTATACACACACACATATATACATGCATGTGGTGTGTATGTATATACACACGTGTGCACATGCGCACACACACATACACACACTGTGTTGCCAGCACTATCACAACAAAATAATGCACATGAAACCACTAACTGCCTTAAAATTATGTATTCCTAAACAAAATAACAATAACTTCAACAGAAGAACTAGTACTGGTAGGATTTTCACTCTCAAGGCATACTTCTGTGGTTCCCTTCTTTGATAAATGTTATATAATCATTAACTCTTCCATAAAACTACAGCCAGTTTCTTCACTTTCAAGCAGTGACAGGATGACTAATGGTACTTTGCTGGTGAGGTCATGCTTTCTACACCTCTGTGCCTTTGCACATGCTGCTCCTTAGGCTTCAGTGCCTTCTCTCCATCTGCACCTGGCTAACTTCCAATTAACAGCTCTTGATTTTGTTTAGGAATGTTAGCCTCCAAAGAAGCTTTACATAGAAAATAATTTTTAGTAGAAGGGAGAGACTGAACATATTTGTAGGTCTCCAAAGCTAGGAGTGAAGAAGGGAAAGAAACACCAAAGAGTGATGAAAATAACTATTAAAATATTTTACTACTTCTCAATTTTGCCTAGATTAATTTTACCTATATTTAACTTAAGTGCATTTTAAAATTGTATACTACAGTTAATTCATATTTAACCATATAACTTAATATTTTCACTGATATTGTATCTCTCTATTAATGTTCAGATCTCATATTTTTGAAGCTAAATGATATATTAGGAATGTGTGCATTGCAGAGGAAAACTATATGTGTGTGTATAGTCAGATTATAACATTAAATAATCAAATCAAAACTTGAAGGACAGTACTCCAGAGAACACAGAATTTTAGTATCTGTATGCAAATATCTTATATTTAGTACTCTTTATCCCTTTATCCCTTTAACCATTACTTTGTTTTTCAAAATAAAAATGTTGTCACTAAAATTGAACAATTGGTGAACTTCCTACAATTTGTTAAGATTATTATCAATTAATGGGGAAAATTTATTATAGTAATGGTTAAGGTATTTATAACCTATAAATATATTACTAAAAATTAGCTATACATAGACACACACACACAATTTTTACGTCTTTTTAAGGTAAGCATCATTAACAATTGTTGCAAAAATATTTTACAGCAAAGTTGTTGTCCTACTCTTTAAATGCGTTTTCAATCTTCATTACATAGGCTCTCATTATGGTCAGGGTAAAATTTATCTAAAAGGAGAAATTAGGGTTCTAACAATGTTAGCACTAAAGGGGATTTTTTAAATCAACTAATTCTAACTTGGTTAATCATGATCAACTGGTAGATTCCCTGGTTGCTTTCGGTCAGTATGCTCCACATCATAGGTATAAGTATTACCAAATTCCAGCTTTAAATAGTGGTAATTGTGATGATTAATTTTATGAATCGGTTTCATGGGGCCATGGTACCCATATATTTGGTCAAACATTATTCTGGATGTTTATATCAGAGTGTTTTCTTTGGTTGAGATGAAGATTTAAATCAGTGAACTTTGAGTAAAGCAGATTACCCTCCGTGATTGAGTCTCATCCAATCAGCTGAAGGCCTTAGAAAAAATACTGACCTTCCTGAGCAAGAATTCCACCAGAAGATTGCCCTGGGGCTTGAGCAACAAATCTTCTCTAAATTTCAGCTTGCCAGTCTACCCTGAGGATTTTAGACTCACTAAACCTTCATAATTATCTGAGCCAGATGATCAATCTTTCTTTTTCTCTCTCTCTCTGTCTACACACACACACACACACACACACAACACACACACAACACACACACACACACACACACACACACACACTCACTCTGTTGGTTCTGTTTCTTTGAAGAACCCAGTTTAATGCTTTTAGTAAAGGAATATCCTAAGTCCAATCCCAGCTACAGTACCCTAGTGAGGCAAGAGTGGGTGTGTGTGTACTTGCCCTTTCATAGGGTTACTTAGATATTGTAGCAGTGGTGCACAGAATTTTAGGCAGAAGAGAAAAAAAATAGAGCTGTACATTTTCAAAATCTGAATATCCACAAAATGCCAAGAGCAAATGAAAGAATGTTATCCCTCGTCACAAAAGTCTATTCACTTTTCTGACCTAAAGGATAGCATGGGAAACCAACCAGCATAATTATTTTGGATTTCTATTAAAAATTATCCCTTAATAAAAATAAACTTTAAAAGAAATCTTTAGGAATAAGTCTGTCAATTGAGGACCCATGAATAAATCTGGATTTGAATAAGATAAATCTATATTTATTTGTATCAAATTGAGAATTGTGCATATTTTAATTCAACTCTTCTTCACTTGAAACTAAAATTTTACAGTTTGTTCATATTTATTCCTGATTATATGCTGTCCATCAAAAAATTTATTAAATATAAAATATGTTCTATGCTCACTGCGTTACTCTCTGCGAAAACACAGGAGAAAACATATAAAACATCACCTCAAAGTTTAGCAGTCATTTAACTTGCTATCAAGCAAACAAGCATGAAAAATATATAGAAAATATATCAGCCCTTCATTGTAATTTAGGAAGCCTAAAATTAGTAGTCATTGGTCTAGGCTATTGACAGAAAATATTCAGGAATAAAAAACTTTAGAAGTTATTTATTTTTAAAATCAGCATCTTACATTCAGAGTGAGTATATGAGCAAAAGATTTATATATGCCCATAGACTTAATTATGGACACTGTCAGAAGATCTGTAATGGCTTCATGGTAAGCTTATTCATTGTTGACAAGAAATTATTTTAATTGTGACATGACATGGTACTACCTATTTTTTTTTTTTTTTTGGAATTCATTATCTTGGAAGAAACACGTTTGAATTAATGTAAAATATATCAGAGTGAAGCTAGAGGCAGAGAAATAAATTAGAATTAAATTGCCTATCGACTCTCCCTTGCTAGAAGATAGCATAGGCTAAAGCACTGGAAAAGGCATAAAATACCTCTGTCTAGTTCACGTTGTAACTCATTTTACACCCAGAATTATAATTTTAAGAAAAATAAATAAAATGGAAGACTTAAACCATATCATGCACTTTTCCATCACTTCCAGGGGTACACCAGGAAAGTTGTTTGAGAAAAAAATACAGTGGAAGACTTAAAAAAAATCTATATGTGATGGGATTAAATTTTTTCTACATTAATTATAAGCAGGTGTATTCAGTTGGAACACAGAAGTCTTTGCAAATAGTTCTTTAAACTGACAGGTAATTGACTTTGACTCAAGGGGAACATGATTGGTAAAATCCCAGGAATGGGAGGCTTGAAAGTCTACAGTATAATTTGATCACCAGTGTTATTTGTAACCTCTGTACTATGACTATCTTCCACAATTGAACAAAATCTAGTTAAAATTAATGAAGTACCAAAGAACTGCATCTTCAGCAGTTTAGCTAATTCACAGTATAAGAATCCAATTCCAAGTAAAGAGCAGGTGCTCAAGTGTGCCTAGAAATTACTATATTACAAATTCTAAAAAAAATCACACTTCCTACAAATGTGTGAAGACCTGTAGATGAAGGTATCTGAAGTGTGACATCATTTTTTAATTTTAAGTTAACCTTTAAGATACATTTTTCCAGTAAACTATTTTTTAAGACATACTTAGAAAATACTTTAGATCAGTTTAGATATCATTATATTTTTCAGTATGTACAATGGATTTCATAGTAACACAAATTTATATTTATTATATATACAAATATGTTATATACACAAACATCACTGAAACATCTATTATTAAAAATATAGTATTATCTTAAAATATGATTTCTAGGTTTAATAAAATTAGGATTATGCTAAATTGAATGTCTCCAACTTGCATATAACAGACTCTTGAACTGAATTTTTCAATTGTATGTATATGTTAGTAATTTTTATTTAAATTATAGCTTTTTATGAGTTTAACATGGATTCTGCATGTTAAAAACACAAATGATTTAAATATGAATTAAGCTTAAAGGAAAGATTAACATTTCAAACAAGACAGTTCCATGTGCATCAATATTCTCTGCTCTCAAACATTGTATGAAACTTCTAGAAAGTACATAAATTATAATTAATCAATTGCAACAACATTCATGAAAGGCAAAAATATGCTAACCTTTAAAAAGTTACCTTTCTACCTTTCATCTTTCAATGTAGGTATTAGGATTTTAAACTCATGAATATTGTGTCTTCAAAAAGTGACAGTTTTTGAAAAGGGAACTTTCATGTTAGAACTGGAAAATATTATTTTATTCTAAGGATGAGATGTAAATGAGAAATATACTTAAAGAGTTTCTAGGTTTCTGTCTTATTTTGATAATATTCAGATAAACAGTAATAATATTTAAAAATACACTATCAGAATATTACACACATGTTGCCTTTATAATACCAAATAAACAATTGTTAACAAATACTAATGTTAAGAGGCGAAGCTTTTTATGTGCTACCATATTTGTGGTGGTGTTCTATATGCCTTATAAAGACTTATTGATGCTATTTTTAGATGGTAAAATTAAGTAGGTATTAAAATGTGCAAGTTTATAAATCTCCTAAACTTGGAGCCAAAGAAAACACTAGATAGGTTTTTAATTATTTTATTTTACTTTTTAAATTTTTTTCTTTAACCACTATGTTAACTGCTGTGTTCTTTACTGTTGTTCTAAGTCCTGTAGACACAAAAATTATTCAGTAATTTGTGGAGATACTATGAAATATGATATTTCAAAGACAGTCTTGCGTTAAGCTGATAAAAGATGATTTATTATTTATAAAAATCTAGTTGAATTCTGGTTCCATGATGTATTATTTCTATGATGGTGGACAAGTAGCTTAACCTCTCTGTGCCCCATATGGTTTATCTGTAAAATGTACTAATAACCATAATAATAAAAATGTTTACCATTCGTGTGGTTTTGAACATACATTATATAATATATGTAACTTATTCAATTATATTTTACATTTTTGCATTCTCAAAGTTGAACAAAGTAGTTATTATATATAAACCAGTAAACAGATGCCTCATATTGTTAGTAATATTCTAATAATTTCCCGTTCTCTCTCCCTCTTTTTCTTCCTCTTTCTTCCTCTCCTTCACTACTTTTTTAATCTTTCCTTCTCTTCTTTCAAAAATAAAAAATAAATTCTAATATTATTTTGACTGAAAACATTGTTCACAGTAAAAAGAACATTGTGCTTAAAAATCGAACTCTACTTGGTAAATTTATATACATACAGGTTACCAATTCTAAAAATACACATTTACAAACATACAGAGGTTTACAGATAAGTAATTAATGTTAGTTAATGACAACCAGGCCTCTTATTGTCTGAAAACTTCCAAATATCTGTAAATACTCCAAGCTCCAAGAGATAGAGCTTAATTTTCCCTCTGTTAAGTGTGGATTGGACTGTAATTCACTTCCAAACAGTAAAGTTTGAAAAGGGAAAAACGGCAAATTTAAAAGAGAAACCTGAAACACATAACCTTAACAAAGTGATGAAAGTTAACATCACCAAGAATGTCATGTGGATATCACATACCTCTGACATGATATGCCAAGAAGAGCATTTGCCCTCTGTAGTATTCTCTTCCCAGACTAATAGCCCCTTTTCCAGTCATGAGGAAAACATCTACTGTATCCCAAACGGGAACCATTTTACAAAATGCCTGACTGGCACTCTTCAAAACTGTCAAGCCAGTGTAAAACAAATACTGAGCAACTGTCACAAACCAGAGAAGAATAAGAAGATAAACAAAACTGAGACACAACATGAATCCATAATGGGAACCTGAACCATAAAAAAGGACATTAACATAATATAAGAACTAGTACAATCCAAATAAAATATGGAGTTTACTTAATAGTCATGTTCCAATGAAAACTTGATTTTGATAAATGTACCCTGATTATTTTAACATTAGTGGAAACAAGATGAAGTGTTTATTGAAGCTCTCTGTACTATTTTGCAGCTTTCTGTAAATCTAAGTGTATTTTAAACTTAGGTTTATTAAAAAATAGTGATGATTATAAAAATCTAACTTTTTAATATACATTAAATTTGGATTGCATAAAGTTTACACATGAAATAATCTACAAATGATACCTTTATTTTTTCTGTTGTAGGGTAGTGCTCTCATTTTGAATGTAGCATAATGATCAACATATAGCAAATTATGACTTTGAATTTATGATTATGAACTTGCTAAATTATTCCTAGACTAATCCAATAATTTTTTAAATGTCCTAGTAAAGTTCTCATTTCTACATTATGAAATTAGTTTTTTTAGAAAGGATATTTTGCATTATAAATATATTATGCCTTTTTTGTATTACTGGACAGCCAGCCTTTGTAATATGTAACAGCATACATATGTAAGGTGTTTAATATAGGCTGGCTGAATCAACTAATAAAGTTCACTCATTTGTCTCCCTTTAATCTCAAGAGGAAAAGAATTTCAAAGCATGTGAAATTCCACATAGAATTCAAGCATCTGAAAATTTCATGAATCTTATTTTATAAAATTTGGTATTATTTTAAAATTCAATTTTGTAACACATCCATAAACTCAGTACAGGCAAAGGATTATATTATTTAAGTTCAATAGCTTTCCAATTCACGTAAATCCCTAGAAGCCTGGGGATTTTTCTTTTGCTGCCTCTCCAAACCATTTTCTTTTCCTTATATTGTTTCCACTCCATTAATTCTGGTGATTTTAAAATATTGTTAACCCATTTAGTCTTATTTCTTGTTATGTGGCATTATTGAAATGAAGAAGTTAGAAAGAGTAGTTATATTTCAGACTGAAATGAATGTTTTGATTCTTGAAGCATTCATTAACTACTAAAATATTTATTGCTCGTGTTTAAACATCATGCTCTAAAATAAAATACCCTGCCAAGTGCTCTTTGTATAACTAATTTTCAAATAGACACACTAGAAAGATAAGTTGCTATGAAATCTGTTAACTCATGCATGTGAATAATTTAAAACCCTACCTATTAAGTTTGTTTTGCTTTGTAAAAATCTCTCTCATGCCCAGTACAGAACACAGAGGAGTATACATAAATTAGAATATTTTAATGTAATATTTGTCCCTAATTACAAATTATATGTTAAATACAGAGGTAACCAGTTAAGAATGATTATTTGGGAGAATGTTAGCTTGAATGTAAAGGTAGACTTCTTTCAGTTGGCATTCTGACTTACCTCTTATGAGAATTTGAATGGAATTTGTATGTCATAAGATAATTGAATTAAGATATGACAAAAGAGAGAATTTTGACATACAGTCAGCTGAATATCCCTGGAAAAAGGATCTTGTTTCTTATTAGAAATCAACTTCATCACTAGGTTCGGAACTGCTATGTGGAAAGTTCAGAAACAATGTTTCGCTTTTCAGTAAAAACAAACGAAAAACAAATATGAAATAACAGAACAGCACATACACACACAAACACATTGAAATGAAAAGAAATAGGTTTAGTTCAAGGAAATGAAATATTTCACGTAAAACCAACCATATGCAGAAGCATAATAACATCCTTTTAAGAAACAAATCATGTATTGAATTGGGAAGCCCCAACATTGACATTTCCAGAACTCCAGAGAGCTAGAACTTGAAGTGCGTGAAATAAAAAGAACATTAAAATAATAAAACCTCCATAGCAGATAGAATACCATTCTACTCATTTTTATACTTCATTCTCATTTCTTAATATTTCTACATAACTTTTTTTTACAAAGTCGACTATCACTCTATATTTTATACCCTGCTTTAATTATTAAACATATGTATTTCTTATTATGTATTCTTAACTCTATACATTTCATTGAAACTTATTAAGTATTTTCCTTATTTTCCTATCATTGAACATTAATAGGATGGACATAGATTCAAGTCAGTACAGGCCGATATATACATTTATATGTTTGTGTATCAAGAAGTAGTGGACATTCCTATCTTTTTGCTTTTACTTTCTCTGAAAACTCAGACAAGATTATTTGCTGAGCATTTATAAGTATACAGAGAGCAGACTGAAAAAGCATAATAGGATTTCTGTCCACTTGTCTAGGTAGTCCTCAATGTGGTGCCAGTCTACCAATTACCCTTGTGATATAGAACAGAAATGCACCTACATCTACAGATAGGAAGAAGGCAGATGGTTAGGTTCATCTAGGATTCCAGTTTAATTTCGATGATAAAAGAACAAAGGAACAGGAAAGTTGAGGAGTGTTGTAAGGTTGCGCTTTTTTTTCTTTTTAGAAAAAGGCATTGGAAGCCAAATTGTATAGACAGGTAGATTAGTCAGTTTAAGCTACTAGAGAAAAAAAAAAGTGTCACAGACTTGGTGGCTTGTAACCAACAGAAATTTATTTCTTACACTGTAAATTGGAAGTCTGAGATCATGGTGCCAGTGTGGTCACATTCCAGTGAGAGCTCTCTCCTAGGTTTGAGACCGCCAACTTGTAATTGTGTCTTCCCATTGTGCAAAGACAGCTATAGCACTCCTTGGGGTCTCTTTTATAAGTGTGCTAATCTCATCTATGAGGGTGCTATCCTTACACCCTCATGACCTAATGACCTCCCAAAGGCCCCAAATACTATCATATTGGTGATTAGATTTCAACAGAAGAATTGGGAATGGGAACACACACATTTAGTTAAAAACAATAGGAAAGTCTAGATAGGCGTGTGTTTTCAAAGAGAAAGTTGAGCATGTAGCAATTAGTTCACATCCTCACTTATAGCAGAAACCTAGAGAATCTCCCTTGTACTTTGATAGTATCTTCCTTTCACCACTCTGGTAGTCAAAGTATAATTTACAAATATAAAATGAATACATGTTAAAGATTTATTTAATGAGAAAATCAGCAGGATAGTAAATCTGGCTGAAAGAGGATTTGCGAAAAAGATTTATATAGTCAGAAAAGGCATGCTGTAATAAGTCTGTTAAATTGGAGACAAAACTTTTAATATCCTGTAGTGTGACAAAACTGAAAGCTTTGGAAGTATATTATCTGCCAAACAGAAATCATTTTAATTTTACTTTATTGAGAAAAAATAGACAAGTAAATGTATAACATCATAGATTCTAGGCTCTTATGAATAGCAAATAACAGTGCCAAAAAACAAGAGCGCATTTCTTATATAATTAAATATTACCTACATGGACTTGATACATAATGTTCTAGAATTACATTGAAAATAATTTATTTATTTTTTATTTTATTTTTATTTTTATTTATTCTTTTTTTAGTTTTTTTTTTTTTTAATTTTTATTGCATTTTAGGTTTTGGGGTACATGTGCAGAACGTGCAAGATAGTTGCATAGGTACACACATGGCAGTGTGTTTTGCTGCCTTCCTCCCCTTCACCCACACGTGGCATTTCTCCCTAGGCTATCCCTCCCCAGCCCCCCCTGCTGTCCCTCCCCCATTCCCCCCAATAGACCCCAGTGTATAGTAGACCGCCTCCCTGTGTCCATGTGTTCTCATTTTTCTCACCCCCCATGAGTGAGAATATGTGGTATTTCCTTTTCTGTTCTTGTGTCAGTTTGCTGAGAATGATGTTCTCCAGATTCATCCATGTCCTTACAAAGGACACAAACTCATCATTTTTGATTGCTGCATAATATTCCATGATGTATATGTGCCACATTTTCCCAGTCCAGTCTATCATCGATGGGCATTTGGGTTGGTTCCAGGTCTTTGCTATTGTAAACAGTGCTGCAATGAACATTCGTGTGCATGTGTCCTTATAGTAGAACGATTTATAGTCCTTTGGATATATACCCAGTAATGGGATTGCTGGGTCAAATGGAATTTCTATTTCTAGGTCCTTGAGGAATTGCCACACTGTTTTCCACAATAGTTGAACTAATTTACACTCCCACCAACAGCGTAAGAGTGTTCCTATTTCTCCACATCCTCTCCAGCATCTGTTGTCTCCAGATTTTTTAATGATCACCATTCTAACTGGCGTGAGACGGTATCTCAATGTGGTTTTGATTTGCATCTCTCTAATGACCAGTGATGATGAGCATTTTTTCATGTGTTTTTTGGCCTCATGTATGTCTTCTTTTGTAAAGTGTCCATATCCTTTGCCCATTTTTGAATGGGCTTGTTTGTTTTTTTCTGGTAAATCTGTTTGAGTTATTTGTAAATTCTGGATATCAGCCCTTTGTCAGATGCGTTAACTGCAAAAATTTTTTCCCATTCTGATGGTTGCCGATTCACTCTAGTGACTGTTTCTTTTGCCGTGCAGAAGCTGTGGAGTTTGATTAGGTCCCATTTGTCTATTTTGGCTTTTGTTGCCAATGCTTTTGGTGTTTTGGTCATGAAGTCCTTGCCTACTCCTATGTCCTGAATGGTTTTGCCTAGATTTTTTTCTAGGGTTTTTATGGGGCCAGGTCTTATGTTTAAGTCTTTAATCCATCTGGAGTTAATTTTAGTGTAAGGTGTCAGGAAGGGTTCCAGTTTCTGCTTTCTGCACATGGCTAGCCAGTTTTCCCAACACCATTTATTGAAAATAATTTAGTCCATCCTCTTGCCTTTTATACAAGTTTGAATATTTTGCTTAACAAAAGGAATATAAGTAATACAGGCTAACTCTTAAAAATCAGTAACCCAATTCTTGGCCGGGCGTGGTGGTTCAAGCCTGTAATCCCAGCACTTTGGGAGGCCGAGGCGGGTGGATCACAAGGTCAAGAGATCAAGACCATCCTTGTCAATGTGGTGAAACCCCGTCTCTACTAAAAATACAAAAAATTAGCTGGGCACGGTGGTACGTGCCTGTAATCCCAGCTACTCAGGAGGTTGAGTCAGGAGAATTGCCTGAACCCAGGAGGCGGAGGTTGCGGTGAGCCGTGATTGCGCCATTGCAGTCCAGCCTTGGTAACAAGAGCGAAACTCTGTCTCAAAAAAAAAAAAAAAAAAAAAAATCAGTAACCTAATTCTTATTAGACTTTTTCCTCTTAACTCTGACTAAACATAAGGATACTATAGAAAGTATTATTTTACCTGCTTTTCAACCAATTATTCTTTGTTAGATTTTTCACTCTCCTTCTGAGACTTTATTTGTGGGAATTCTGACAGAGAGCAATTGTCTATCTTTTCAGGCTATCCAATGCTATGGAGGCCAAGCACTGAACCCCAAACCAAATAGCCCCACCTGCTCTCTAAGGCCAAGTCATTCAAAATTTGGTATTGGTTGTCTAAGAGTTCAATTCTTGTGTTTGGAAATCCTGCCTTTTCTGTCTTAATAGGGATTTATCAATATTATCTCATTACTTATAAAGTGGAGACCTCACTTCATAGAGTGTCTCCATTCATGAGAACTAAAATCAAGATAAACCATTTCAGAGGGTAAGTGTCCCGTACCTGAGCTCTGCTTTCCATAGATTTCAGTTCAGTTATGAATTTTTCTATCACATGAAATAACTAATAGAAGTATGTGTTTATATTTTCCTATTCTACTCAAATACTTATGAAGTAGATTTTGTGTATGTTGATATTTTTTCATATAAAAGATACTTTGGACTTAATGTGGTGGTTTTGAAATTTATAATAAGCAACCTGAACATAATCTTAACATTTTTTTTTTTGTTATGTGAATGAGATAACTTTAGAAGTGGTCAGAGAACCAAAATATGAATTTAAAAAGTGTGTTAAGCCTGGACAGTTGTAGCTTTTCATAACACTTCACAAAGTCATGAATTTTTAATGAATGTTTGTGAATTCATATTTCTAATTATTCATTAAAATTCATTGTTAGATGCTATGATTATGCTGTGTCATGAATTTCCATGAATATGAAATGAAAATCAATGTGCATGATGTTAAATCTTCAGAAACATTTCTCCAATATGATACTAGAGTTCATAGTTATAAATACTTTATAAAGTCCCATATCTGTAATGGTACTTATAATTCAAAATTAATTGCATATATTTGCACATTAATTATCTTACCAAAATGCTAGAATTAATTGCTAGAGTAAAAAAAATAAACAGATGTTCTTTTATGCCAGAAAGTATTATCCCATGAATAGTTTCTAAGATGAACCACCACTATTTCACCTGTGGAACATTAAAAACACACACACAACAACAACAATAGCATAACAAAACAAATCTACCCAATACAGACTTTGTGAATCTGTCTTCAGAGATGTGGGGGATAGATGTGTGAGGGTAGTTTTTGCTTATTCACCAATAACTTGCCTGTAGGTAACTATTATTTTTTCTTTGGCATTTATAGCAATTTCTATTTTAAATTTCTTAGTATTTTCTAAGATATCAAGTACTTATATAAGCAAAAAGGACTATGTCTTCTTTAAGTATTCTATAGGCATGGGTTTACTTGGTCAGCAAATATTTATTAGAGAGCCTGTTTTATTAAGATTGATAATTCAACAGTGAACCAGACTGAAAAGGTCTATCTCTCATCGTTCCAATTCTGTTAGGGAGAGAAGCAACAAATGCAAACACATATGCATCTATTTATACATAATACCCAGATGGTAAAGGTAATAAAGGTAAGTGAAACATGATAGTTACGGAGTTGACAGAACTAACATTCAACATGAAACTCTCAGGGAAGTGATCTGTCAGGAGGTGGTACCATGCTGAAATTTAAATAAATTGAAGGATCTGCTACAAGTACTATCAGATATATAGGGGAAGAACATTTCAATTAAAAAAAAGAAAGCATTAAGAGCCAAGGACCTGAATAAAAGTTGGCTTGGAATATTCACAGACCAGGAAGGTAGCCAATGTCCATGGAAGAGACTCAACATGGGAGAGGGTTGTATGGGTCAATTTTAGAGAGGAGATTGAGGGCCAAATTATAAAAGGAATTATTTTAAATGCAAGATAAGGATGGAATATTTTATACTAAGGAGTAACATAACCTGATATTATAATTTTAAAATATCACTGTACTGTGTCGAAAATGAAACTCTAAACATTAACAGCATGGAGAAAAAGAGTCCAGTTAGGCAGTGGTGGCAAAAGACCAAGACAGATATACTGGTGGCTTAGATGAGAGTAATATAAGTGAAGATCATAAAAGTGGTTATGTTCTTATATCATCTACCTTCTACAGACATCAAAGGCTTGGCTGCCAGTGCTATTTGAGTTACTGTTTTAGGAAATCTAAACAGCAATATTTGAAATAAAGTTCTAAAAATACTTACTGTATTAGTCTGTTTTCACACTACTAATGAAGACATGCCCAAGACTGGGTAATTTATAAAGGAAAGAGTTTTAATGAACTCAACGTTTCACATGGCTAAGGAGGTGTCACAATCATGACAGAAAGCAAAGGAGAAGCAGAAGCATGTCTTATATTCCAACAGGCAAAAAAGAATGAGAGCCAAGTGAAAGGGAAAACTGCTTACGAAACCATCAGATCTCATGAGACTTAGCCACTATCATGAGAACATTATGGGGGAAAAAATGACCCCATGATTCAATTATCTCCCACCAGATCCCTCCCACAACATGTGGAAGTGATCAGAGCTACAATTCAAGATGAGATTTGGGTGGGGACACAGCCAAACCATATCACTTACATTTCTTATATTAAACATTATTTTAAATTTTATGTACATGAATTCAATAAAGATATTTTGATAAATAGCTAAATATACAAGGAAGAAACAACACAAATCCTACCATGTAAAGATCACAGTGTATTGTTTAATCTTAATGTCATTTCTTCTATAGATATTTATGTATTTTAATAGAAATGCTGCTATTTATGCAATTTCAGAACCTGTTTTGACTGACTTATATTTTCACTTTTTTAGTGTACACATAACATTATGGCATTTTTACATAATTTTTTCAGTGTTATATAAATATTTTTTACAGAGGTACATCATAATTTACTCAATCAAGGTTTTTTTTTCAGCTAAAATTTTTTAAAGGTATTAAAAAGATACTCAGCTAGAAGCATAGTCTGTATGAGTGCTCTGGGTAGTTAATAAATATTGGGATTCCCTAGAGTTGTCTTCTCAGTCTTCTTTCCTAGCTTTATATGTGTTCCTAGTAATCTCCATTTAGTTGCCTATTTTAGTATCCAATTAAATGTACATCTCTTGTCTATTTTCCAAGCTGCAAGTCTTCATACCCCTATATAAATTATAGTTCATGAGTGTTTACAGTGTTCCTACATATTGAATACTAACATATTCTTTCTCATACCATTTGTCCAAAATAAAATCTACTAAATCTCTACTTTAGTTGATGACACTCATTAATCTACAGAGAACTGACTCACCTCCCAGACACTTGTCTTTCTCTCATTTCATTTTTACAAAGTTATTTCCAAGGACAAACATAAAGACCTCTCTAAATTGCCCTCATCTTACCAGCTATGATAATACCTCCCTAACTTCAGGTGTTTTCATCTTTCATGTGGACTCTTGAACTAATTTTATAACTTCTCTTTCTGTATCCATCTTTTCTATTATAAGCCATTATTGTTATTTTATCCTTATAGGTGTTTCCTATGTGTGATTATTTCATACCTCCTATACTTTCATCCTTCAATGATTTCTCATTAACTTTATAATAATTTTAAGCTTTTTAGATTATCTACTTCCAAATGAGATTCAATTCTCCTCTTTCTCGGACATCACATCCTGCAGTAATGTCAAACTAATTTGCAGTTTTTATACATGCCATGTTTAAAACTTCCTCTTCCCAGTATGTTCTTTTCCCTGTGTCTACCTGACACACTTTTTTTTTCAATTTGTTGAAGTTTTAAGGCTCAAAACAAAGGGACTGAATTAAACTGACTCCATTTACTCTGTTGGGTGCTTTACCTCCTCTAAGACCAACACCTTTTCTCCAACCAAACACAGTTAATCGCCAACCTCTCTACAATATATGTGAACATTATATACAGTTTAAATTCTTCATTTATAATGAGTACATACTCTTAGAACACTACTTTATCTATTTTAGACTCTTTTTTCGAGGTAAATAATTGTGGGTTGTTTACTTTTGTAAATCTAGTGCCTTACACAATGCCTGCCATAAGTGGAAGTGAATTCTTTGTAAATCAAACCTAGCAATAGATGAGTGAAACTAACATAGACAACTACTTAAAGGTTTCTTTTAAAATCATTCAAGAGTTTCTTACCCCAAACTCTTGTTTGATCCTTCTCTGGAGCATCTATTTTGTCATGTCGTTTGTGTCAATGGTTGATTGCCTTCCAGCAGTGAGGACAGATTTTTCTCATGTGGTTTGACCAATAATGTCTTCTTGTATTAAGGAATAAGAGACTTCCTAGTATCTAGAGTTCACATATTAAAATGCAGAAATGTCATCAGCCAGATTTCTCTAGTTCTGGCAATTATTGTTTCCTAATTCAGTACTTCTAAGATAAATTGGTAATTTAAAATTTTAGAATTGTATCTTAAAGCCAACACATGCTCTAAAAATTACCTGTACAACTGCTTTCACTGCTGAGCAATATGGAAAATGACTGCTTTCTAGGCAGAAAGATGTCTTTAATAAATTTTTCTCTGCTACTATTTTGGGAAAAAATGTCAGCCATTCCCTCAGCTACACAATGAAGTGCCCTACTGTATTCTAAGCCTCACTTCAACACAGCCTCCTGGATCCAACTAACTAATACAGAGGTAATCATAACAGTTGAGATCCAGACAGGAAAACAGAAACTATGCCAAATATTTTAACTTAAAAATGAATAGGAGAAATTAAACAGTATTTGAAGGGTGGAAAAACAGAGAATAAAAAAGAGGCATAATAGAAATGGTATTTCTAGGAAACAGCTACTGCCGCTAGGATTTTGTGATGAAAGAGCAGAGGTTGGGGTTTATAAGAATCCAGATGCTTAAAAAAGGGCCTCCAGAAGGGGGATCAGACTTCTCTTAGTAAGACATTACATAAGTAGGGCATATGTCTTAGGAATTTGAAGCAGGACTACTGATGCGGAATTCTCACTTTTGAGAAGGGGGCAGATGTTATCTCTAATGGCACCCATGAAACTGGTTCTAAGAGAGCAGAAAAAACATTAGGGACTAGGCCAGCTGCTTGTGGCGGGGTGAATAGTTTTCATTACAATGACGCTGTCAGAACTGTTAATATACACAAAAGGAATAGGTCCTTTCTTTCTCCTCTTCATTTCCAGGCTCTCTATAGTGACATGTATTTGGCTAAAATCCAAAAGGGAATGATCTACCAAAGGAAAAACATGGTTTGCAAAATCTCAGTCCCAGTACAATAAAGTGCAGGATGAAAGCAGGGATTTGGAGCTGAGAGACAAAAGTTGAATATCCAACACACCAACCTTTTAGAGACCCATACCACTAATTTGATGTCCTGATGTGCATATTCAGTCACAGTTAAATTTACATTTCAAACATGATTAGGTCCTCTAAACACAGATGTCATTCTGTGATGTGAGCAGTATCCAGAATGCTGTCAATCTACAGGTATTAATAAAAAGTATGACTGATTCATATTACTGGTCAATTATTTGTCACTCACAGATACAAATGCAAATTCTTTGGAATAATTTCACTGGTAAGCATTCAATGATTTTACCTATTTTGTTTTCCTTCTGGCAAAGAGTTAAAGTCAGCCTAAATGTTTCACAGAATGCTTTAGACTGAATCAATTATGAGTTAAATTATTCCCATGCTGATA
Organism: Saguinus oedipus; assembly: GCA_031835075.1. Classification (NCBI taxonomy): domain Eukaryota; kingdom Metazoa; phylum Chordata; class Mammalia; order Primates; family Cebidae; genus Saguinus; species Saguinus oedipus. Next base: position 44,599,341 of record CM063169.1, read on the forward strand.
CTCATTACCACGTTCCTCTATATGTGAACAAATACCTAACCAGATGAATTTCATGACTTAGATGAGTACACTATCACCTGTCATAAAAGTGGCATGAGTGCATGTGCTGTAACTGCACTTATCTGCAACTGATCAGCCTACAGTGCCAGCCATAGAGTGGACCCTCACTATATTTTTGTTGAATAAGTAGATCCTGTTTTTTTTTTTTAAATCTTACCTTGAGAGACTTATTTAATAACTTCAATAAATAGAACATCAGGAATTTTTACAAAATGTCAGTGACTGAAAAGTGTTGAACTTACTTCTAAAGTTTCTAGCTCTTATGCAGAAAGGTATGACTTTTGAGCCTCTGACTTCACAAGATAGAATTTTATTTAATGCCTAATTATGCAATGTGAATTCAGTAAGTATGATTTCATGTTGATTAAAAAGCCTGGTATTTTTAAGTTTCTGTATTTTCATTGAGGGGAATAAAAGCTGCAGGCTGATCTGTTTCTTTCAGTCATTCACTGTTTCTCATTAAAATACACTTAAAATGTGTTATAAATCACAGTCCTCTCTCTGGTCAAATGGAGTGTGTTAAAGTTCTAAAATACTCTTCAAAAGCATTCACCTGTAACGTAGCACTTAAAATAAAGATGTATGTATACAAGCATGCATGCATATATGCATAAAATGCATATATATACATAAATGCATATATATATATACACACACATACATATTACAATCATTAGCTTTGAAAAAATCTATTTGCATAAAATATTTTGTAATTGCTTGTATTGATACAAATATTTAATTTTGTAATATATATGATTATAAGATATGCTATCTTATATATTATACTTTGTTTTATATTACTTGTATATTTCATATAAATATGTATCTGATTTGTTAGTATTGTTGCCAATATTTACTAACAGCTAACTACTCCATATATTTATACTGTACCACAAGTATAATATATGAAGAACACAAAGACAAATAAGAGAATATTTATCCTCAAGGAACTTGCTGCCTTTTAATTTTTAATTTTAGGTAATAGACTTCTCAATCTTTTACAGTATGTTACAAATATATTCTTAAATAGTGGAATGTTAATAGTGATAAATATTTAAAGCAATAATAACTGTAATAATATCTTAAATTTCCATGATTTTTTTTGAAATGCTGTTACATACATTTTTCTATTTATTTCATCTATGCATCACTGCTAGAGATGTAGAATATTTGCATATTATGTCTATTGTCTGTTTAACACATAAGAAAGATGAAGTTAATGAAAGTTAATAAATGATATTATTTATATACAGTCATCCTCTACATCACAATGTTCCAGTCAGCTACAAACTACATATACCAGAGTAGTTCCCTAAGATTATAATGGAGCTAAAAAATTAGAGACATAGTCATGGTGATGTCATAGCAGAATGCATTACTGGTGTGTTTGTGGTGATGCTGACATAAACAAACCTACTGCATCATGAGTCATATTAAAGTATGCACAAATATCCTAGGCCTTCACATCCACTCACCACTCACCCACTCAGTGACTCACCCAGAGCAATTTCTAGTCCTGCAAGCTCTATTCATGCTGCCTGCTATTAAATTAAGTTTAGCCTTAAGTTCCCTCCTTAGACAGACTAAGTTACGTCCAAAGGTTTCTCTGTACATAGTGAACTGTAACCTAACTAGGTATGTAAATAGACTGTAATCTACTCTTGTGCCCATCCAGCTTCTGCCAGCCAACTCTTCAAACTGTATTGGAAGAAGGTAAATGCTAAGTTGTAATCTAACTGGCAGTTTCTACACTTCACTTCAGTTTTCTCTATGAAACTTTCCTTTTTCTGTCCATAAATCAACCACAAGGCAGGCCATGCCTCTCTAAATCTAATTCTGTTTCAGAAGCTGAATCATTCTTTGCTCAATTAAATTCTGTTAAATTTAATTTGTGTAAGACTTTTCTTTTAACAGTGCCTTATACAGGTATACCATTTGTTATTTCTTATATTTTTACTGTACTTTCTCTATGTTTACATATGATTAGAAACACATACACTTGCCATTGTGTTAAACTTCCTGCAGTATTTAGCACAGTAACATTTGTTGCAGTTTGTAGCCTGGAAGTAATAGGCCACACCTTAAAGCCTAGGTGCATAGTAGGCTGTTACTTGTAAGTAGACTGTGATGTTTCCACACTGACAACATTGCCTGATAATGCATTTCTCAGAACATACCGTCATCATTAAAAGATGAGTGACTGTATTGTAATCATTTTATATGTAAATAAATTTAAAAGTTGAATTTTAAAAATTGCTTTCACACAATTTTTTCACATACCATAAAAACCTGCAGTTTTCTGGAATTTTAAACAAAAGCTTAGTTTGCTGTTTGCCCTTGAAATGGTTAGGTTTTCTAAAATTTCCAAGCATAAAAGCCAATGTAAAACTTTGATTATTCATTGATATTCCTTTAGAATCTAATTTATGTATTTCTTTTGTGAGTCCCTACTCCCAAAGTAGACTGCATTGCCTACTCATCTGAGCTCCACTAGCCAAATTCTTAATTCTGCCTTAGGAAATATATTGCATGTAAACACTTCCCAGATCTTATTAGACATATGTTGAAGTTATTTGATGTTAAAGGAATAAAGACCTTAAAACTTTAAGGTTTGGAAGACACTTAAGTTACACTTCTCTGTGTAAACTGATTCATATGTTAGGAATTCAGAATGGTGTCTGAGATCCTAGGTCCCCTAATTTGGATCTTCTTATTGAAAGATAAATGGCCAAAGAGGAAAACCAAATATTCTATTAATGTAGGCAAGCATGTGATAGCTCTGAATACAAAAATGCTCCAGTGAACTGTAATGGAACTAAGGCAGGGTACCTGTAAAAATTACTTTGTGAGTGTAGTCGATGCTGTCTCTGGCTATTCACAATCACAGTTTTAGCCAAAAGAACAAGGAAATGCCAATCCCAAGTACAGCTAATAAAGTAGCAGTAAAGGCATGAAAGTCAGGTATGGGCAGAAGAAGCTGCCATACAATGCATTTGCAAGTAAGGTTGCAGTTGATTCTAGAAGCTGCTATGGAGCTAGGATGGTTATTCATAATTGTCCAAAATAGAGGCAAGAACCAGACTTAATCTTCTCACATCAGCCAGCCAATGACTGCAGGCAGACCCCTGGAAAGTGGTGTAACTTTGGGAAGACATTGTCTTGTCTGAAGGCAAGTTTTAGTGAGAGCCCCAGCAGTGTACATTCAACAGATGATATCTTAACTAGGAGAGGGATGGATGTGTTGGCCCTCAAAGGGAGCTTTTAGACAGATCATTAATTTACTTATGACAATGCTCTTTCAAAAATTAAGTATCTTCTATTTATTGTGAAGTTTATTTCTAGGATGCTATTCTTTTGTTGCTACAACCTAATGCAGTTATTTTCTTATATATTCTATAACATTTTTAATGTAGGAAATTTGTTGATTTTTGTCTATTACATAATGACTATTATGTAGTCTATCCCTGACTTAAAATAGCAATGTATTCCTGGAAAAACAAAACCAGATCTATTCTCATCATCAGAAAAATAAGCATCAGTGACATTATTGGTTTATAATTTCTTCTATAGTTAACAAACATAGTAACCATATGATAGTCAATAGAATTGAAATTATAATGTGAAAACACAAAAGAACAATGCAGACAAAATAATACTAACGAAGCAAATGGTGCATGAACATTTATAAAACATGGGTCTTCTGAGGGAAGACTTTAACACTATGGTGCCAACTCCTCATCTGGATGAATGGTAAAAAAAAAATAAAAAAATAAAAAAATATATATATATACACACACACACATATGTATATATACACACATATATATACACATATACACACATATGTATATATACACACAGAGATGCATATATATGTATATAAGTGTATATATACGTATATATGTGTGTATATATATACATATATATGTGTGCATATATATATGTGTATAGCTATATACACATATATATATATTTATATAGATATATAGATATAGATATAGATATACACACACAAACACACACAATGGAATACTACTGGGACATGAAAAGGAATAAAAAGTTGTCATTTTAGCAACATGAATGGAACTAAAGATTGTTATGTTAAGTGAAATAAGCCAGACACAGAAAGACAAATGTCACATGTTCTCCCTTCTATCGGGAGCTAAAAAAAAAAAAAAAATTGATCTCATGGAGGTAGAGAGTAGAATGATAGTTACTAGAGGCTGGGAAGGGTGTGTTTATGAGGGGCGGCTGGGATAGTGGTGGTGGTAAGGGGAAAAGAGAAGTTGGTTAATGATACAAACGTACAGGTAGATAGCAGAAATAAGTTCTAATGTTGGAAAGCAGAGTATGATAACCTTAGTTAAGTACAATGTATTATCTATTTCAAAATAGCTAGAAGAGAATATTTGAAATGCTCCCAACGCATTTATTTTATAAATGATAAATGCTCCAGGTGATAGATGCCCTAAATTCTTTGACTGGATCATTATATAATCTTTGCATGTAATAAAGTAAGACATGTATCCCATAAAAATGTACAAACATTATGCATCAGTTTTATTATGTGTCACTTTTTTTAAAAAGAAGGTAACTGCTGACTGCTTTCCTTTTCCTTGTTCTCAAACCTTGGGAAATCCAAATCAGTTCAATCATACAAAGAAGTGCCTCCAAGCAAAAAACAAAAAGTATATGAAAGGTAATTCTCTGTAATGTCAAATGCTTATAAGCCAAGTGGGCACATTTGAAGTTTTATATATTGTGATGGTATTTTTACTCTTTCTGAATTTTAATAGTATTTTAAATTCAGTGGAAGGGAATTGGTGGACAGTAGTCAGCATCTGATCCTGATCCTTAATGGGAGATTCATGGGCTTCATCATTAATTATGATAAGAGATTGTTCTCTATCATTCCTTTCTATTTATGCAAAGATAGAAAGAAGAAATAGAGAATGAAATATATAAACAGTCAATGGAAAAGGTGTTAAGGGAGTGTTCTAATTTCTCATTGTACTCTAATTGATGCATTATTATTATTTTACTTTCTGTGCTGGTTACTTCAGACACCATTATTTATTATATCATTATTTTGCTTAAATATTTTTCTTGTAATTTTTCTTGAGGACTCATGAAGACTATAATCTATTCATATTTGAATATTTCCACATATCTTCTTTTATCTTCCAACTTGAATGAGGTTTTCATTAGAAATAAAATTTATGTAAACTTTCCAAAATTCTTAGAATTTGCTTCCCTGTACTCTGTCAGTGATTGTTGCTATGAATAGATCTTAATTGGCCTGATCTTTCTATTTTTAGTTTTTTCTCATATGTTTAATTTCTGGATAGGATGCTCAGATAATTATTTACTGATAAATCCTAACAAATTTTAAAAATTGACCTTGGCATAAATACATTTGGGTCATGTTTGCCAGGAGTCCAGTTGCTTACTTTTCATAAATTTAAATTCAAGTTCTTATTGGAATTATAGTCTTAGTAAGTTTTAAAAAGTATTTTTCTATATTTATTTTATTTGTTCTTTTCTTCAAGATACAGATTATACCTATGCAGGAAAGCCTTTTTCTCTTTCATGTGAATTATCTGCTCTAAATTTTTATCTTCTCTTTCTTTGTCTTTCATTTTCATCACTATTTCCTCTACTAGTACAGCATATCTATAAGTACATTGAAGTTCATATTAATGGAGTTATTTTTCTTCTTTTTCCTCATCTATGCTTTTATTTCCACTCTTCCTCTTAAATTAATGTATGTTTTCATTTTCCTGATAACTTTTGTTTTTCCTTGAATTTATTTTCTAAGCTTTGAAAGCTCAAAATTGATCTTATTGGTTTGTGTAATTTATTCCTTAAGCCACTGCAGATCTGTTTTGAAGCCTTTAAATCCAGAGGCCATATTTTACCTATATTCTTAGATTTCATGGGAAATAATTTTCATCAAAATGTTTACTTTTTTTTTTTTTAATTTTTATTGCATTATAGGTTTTGGGGTACATGTACAGAACGTGCAAGATAGTTGCATAGGTACACACATGGCAGTGTGTTTTGCTGCCTTCCTCCCCCTCACCCACACTTGGTATTCATCCCCAGGCTATCCCCCCCAGCCCCCCCCCCCCCGCTGTCCCTCCCCCATTTCCCCCAACAGTCCCCAGTGTATAGTAGACCGCCTCTCTGTGTCCCTGTGTTCTCATTTTTCTCACCCGCCTATGAGTGAGTATATGCGGTATTTCTTTTTCTGTTCTTGTGTCAGTTTGCTGAGAATGATGTTCTCCAGATTCATCCATGTCCCTACAAAGGACACAAACTCATCATTTCTGATTGCTGCATAATATTCCATGGTGTATATGTGCCACATTTTCCCAGTCCAGTCTATCATCGATGGGCATTTGGGTTGGTTCCAGGTCTTTGCTATTGTAAACAGTGCTGCAATGAACATTCGTGTGCATGTGTCCTTATAGTAGAACGATTCACAGTCTTTTGGATAGATACCCAGTAATGGGATTGCTGGGTCAAATGGAATTTCTATTTCTAGGTCCCTGAGGAATCGCCACACTGTCTTCCACAATGGTTGAACTAATTTATACTCCCACCAACAGTGTAAGAGTGTTCCTATTTCTCCACATCCTCTCCAGCATCTGCTGTCTCCAGAAAGGTGGCACTCTAAAGTACTCTAAAAATGTTTACTTTTTAGAGTACTTTAGAGTGTCACCTTTCTGATTTGATAATATTTCTGTGATTTCTTATTATCTTCCTTTTCCTATTTTCTGTGAAACATTTTTAGGTACTTTCCATAATTGCTTTTTTTCAGTTATTACACATAGCTGAATAAAGAAAGCTCATCGTGGAGCAACCATTTTCTAGAAATATAGTGAGGAGGTAAGGCTAGAAGATGGATAAAGGCTCCAGGCACCTTGAGCAAAGGAAACTGGTGTTTCATTATAATGTCTTGCAAATTTTTCATTCACAGTCTTGCTTTCAGGCATTACCTTGTGCAGGGCAACATTAATCCTGACACACTGAAAACATTCCAAACCATATTTGTGATAAACTGTTAGTATTTGTAACATTATCTTTCAGTTATGCTCAGATGACAAAGAAAGGTAGCCTCATGTGTCTTTCCACCTGTATTCTCCTTCTCTCCTGCCTTATATTTAGATATTTTTGTGTGAAGATGAAACTTTTTTTTAATTTTCAGAAGATAGGTTTAATTTCACTGCAAAATACACCTCCAGATGTGTTTGTTGCCAATACAACATTTTTCTACTGATCTTCAGTGTCTTATCTGACTGGTGGAACTTTGTGCTTTGCCTGCCTTGTAAAAAAGGAGAAGGACGATGTAAAGAGGGGAGAAGAATAAGAAGAAGATAAGAGAGGATTACTCTATTTGAAATTACATTTTTAATATCACTTTTAATATCTTTCAGAAAAAAGTTAATCTTGGGAAACCTAAATTTTCAACTGAAGTTACAATGGGGAAAATGATAGTGGTAATTAAGAAATAAGTGACATAATAGTGCTTTGGTTATTATTAATATCATGCTTCCAGGTATTGAAAACAGGATTGTTGAGGGAAGCAGCCATGGAGGAAGAGTTTACAGTGTGCCTACATAAACTAGTTATATGTATAAAAGAAATGAGGAACAATAAACTGCAGAAGGCCTCAGGACACCTCTGGGGAGGAAGGCCTCTCCATGCCTCATGTTCTGGTGCAGGTTGACCTAGGCTGTGTTACCATAAACATTGGGCTCAAGGATGTAAAAACCCTTTGTAGCACTAAGATGTAACCAGACCTTTAGGCTCCTTGTGAGGCCTGTTTTCCACCAGCTGCACATAGATAATGGGTAAAGATAACCACATGTTCTTGTTTTGTGAAACTCCTAAACCACCAGTGTTATCAATCTTTAGGATGTCACACCAGTTCGGGCTCACTGATTCACTCCACCATCACGTCACCCTCTCCTCACCATCACTCCTCCCCTATAGATCAAAGTGATTGTAACCAATAAATAGTGTGGATGATCAGAGCTCGAGTCTTCACTGTCTCCTCCAGAGTAATAAGTGATGGCCCCCTGGTCCCAGTCTTTGCACTCTTAATCTTTTTCTCATTCCTTTGTCACCACCGAACTTGGGGTACCAATGGATGGGGTGTGGGGCTGGTTCTCTACACAGGATAATAAAAAAATTCCAGCTTACAACTCTAGGAGGAAAAAAAATGGATTTAAGCACCCTACACATCCACATTGAGCACATTCTTAGTGACATATTTAAAATAACACTAAGTGGAGGAAGAATCTGCCATATATTTATTCTATCAGACCCAGCATTACAAAAGAACCACAATTTCCTTGAATGTTAAAGTGCTAAAACAAGAAAAGTGGTGGACTGCAATTAAAAAAAAGCCAAACATTAAAATATTCAAGATATTTCATTTAAAAAGGCAAACATTTTTGAAGTTTATATAAATTTTAAACTAACAAGTTCAAAAAATTATATACTGTAAAAAATAGTCCCAGTCAAATCTCTACAAATTGAGATAATTGGGTGAAAGTTCTAGGTTTAATTACTTTTTGAGCATCTCCATTTGCTTTGATTTATTTTAAAGAATAATTGCAAGCATTTTACATTTTTATTTTCCAAGTTTATTTGAAATTACTATCAATTAATTTTAAGATTTTGCAATTTGTTAGAATGTTATTTAAGCCTATCAGTGGTAAAGGAAGGAAAATATAAGCAGGGAAACTTTAGTGTTAATAGAGTTACAATACCTACTAAGCATGACAGGGTGACAGTATCATGGGGCGAACAAATGGGCAGTGAAAGAAAATGATATTCAAGGGTGATGTTTTTGTGTAATAATTAAGATCCTGGACTTAGGTGCCATCTGATGTGGTTAGAATCTCTTCTCTTCCACTCCAGCAGTGAGATCAACAAGTACATAAATGTTCTGTCTCAATTTTCTCATCTATAAATAGATAATGATGGTAATTACTGCACAGGGCCAGTTGGATCATTCAGTGAGCTAACTCTTTACAGTATTTAGAACCATAACAGTTACATTGTAATTACTATCTGGGCTTGTCATAAATAATATTATTATTAATATCACTAGTAATTTACAAGCAAAGTGTAAGAAGCATAATCATTTTAAAAATGGAAAAAAGGGAGAGAATAGCAGAAAGTTATGAAGACAGTGGTATCGCTGAGTCTTGAAGGCCTGTGGTCAACATCAACTTGCCATGATTTGAAGGATTGGGCTCAGACCTACAAGACAGAGGTTTGGGTAAAGTTGACCCTAGTTTATGGAAAACTAAACAGAAAAGAAAATTAGTTTGCCAGATCTAAAATATTAGTATAATTTGCAGGCTACTGATTCAAAGATTCATGGAAGAGAAAAAATAAATTCAGTTAATCAAAATAGAACTTAAGTAGTAGAAAAATATTTTTAAAAACCTAATTATAGGAATAAAACATCCGAAGAGACTAAAAGAAAATTTTACTAGAGATTGTGAGGCCTAATATTTTGCCTAAGGCTTCCACAATTTCTTATATCCAAGTGAACTTAGGGTACAGAATTTGCAAAGATAGTTCTGTGAGTGTGATTAAATCTCTCTGCCCCAGCATATCTACCTTCTCTCCTCCTCCAATTTTTCATCAGAAAACTAGCCTGCAACAACACTTCCCTGCTTCTCTGGCTTCTGCTTGGGTTGCACAAACAGAATAGCATCAGAAGAATATTGGAGAAAAAGATCAAGTGTGTTTATTCATTCATTTGGATTTCTCCCTGTGGAATTGGCTCAGGCTGGTCTGTAGCCCTCTAGAGAGTTTGTTCAGCTTCCTCTAAAGGTTCTTCAGTCCTAGGATTGGTGACAGAGCCCCACTGTTACTGGCCCTGAAGTGCTGAAGTCTGTGTCCCAGGTTTCCTACATCATTTGTTTATTTTTATATATTTTTCTCTTTTTTTTTCCTTTTTATTGCATTTTAGGTTTTGGGGTACATGTGCAGGACATGCAAGATAGTTACATAGGTACACACACGGTAGTGTGATTTGCTGTCTTCCTCCCCTTCACCCACATCTGGCATTTCTCCCCCTGCTATTTCTCCCCAGCTCCCCCTCTGCTGTCCTTCCCCTATTCCCCCCAATAGACCCCAGAGTGTCGTGCTCCCCTCCCTGTGTCCATGTGTTCTCATTGTTCATTACCCACCTATAAGTGAGAACATGCAGTATTTTATTTTCTGTTTGTTTATTTTAAACTCTCTTCAGTTTCAATCTCAGTGTGTCAGCTGATTCCTGCAAGACCCTAAGAAATGTAATGTATTCAAATGTCAGCCTAGCGTATGTACTTATTAGAGGCTATACTCATAAAGAAACACAAATTTAACTCAACGTGCACCCTCCATCTCTCCCTTTCTCTCCTTTATTCTGGCATCATCTCCTTCTTTCTCCCTTTCCTGTTTTTTTTTTTCTTCTCTTCATCTATCTCCTCCTCTTAATGTGTAGACATTTTTAGAGAAATTTTAGATTTACAGAAAAAGCAAGATGAATTTACAGAATCTCTTGTCTTCCATCCCCCTAGTTCTGCTTTTATTAAAAGCTCTCATTTGCATGGTACATTTGTAAAAATTGATATTGATATTGGAACACTATCATTAACTAAATTATAGAATTTAGTTACATTAGGATTTATTCTTTTCGTTGTACATCCTATGTTATTTTTCTTTTTTCACTCAACAGATACTTATAACTGCCAGATGCTGGGTATTATGCTAAGGTCTACCAAAAAGCAGAAAATAAAATAGAAACTATCTCTGGTTTCACAGAACTTAAGTTCTAATGCAAGAGTACAGAAAATAACCAAATAATTATTGAGTGCGTTAGGCAATGGTATCTACTTTGGATGAAAATAAAGCAAGGTTAAGGAACAAATTTAGTGGGTTGGGGTATTTCAGAAAGCAGTCAGAAAAAAATTTTCTGGAAAAATGATACTTAAGTACAGAATGAAGGTGTAGAGCTAAGTGAAGAAGAAACAGCATACGGATTGTCCGGGAGAAGAGCACTCCAAAGAGAAAAACAAAAAAGCAAGTCCTGACATCCGCTAAAAAATATAAATGCTTCCCTTTCTGCCTTTGTAGCTAAGGTGAAAAAAATGTATGCTAATCTGATGAATTACAGAATTCAGAATGCTGCCAGGAAATAAAGGAAATGAGGCAAAATAGTGAAATAGTTGGTGTTTTACTCTTTAGTGTATTCGTTTTCAAACTAGTACTTTAAATGATACTATGTGGGAACAGTTTATATAACAGTGGGTTCGTTTTTCAGTGTAACATTAGATTTTTAAAAATTCAATCATTAAACAAAATTTAAACCTTGCAATATTTGGTTTATTGACTTTGGAAGAATCCCATTTTAAGATAATTAAAATTCATAGCAAGTAAGTTCAGAAATTTTTTGATTAACAGTTTATATTTAGAAATTTCAACTGTAGATTTTTCTAGATATGTCAAAATATTTTAAACACATCTAAACTCCTTTAAATTATGTCATTCCACCTGAAAGTTAAGATTACTTCACTATGCATAATAATTATTTTGTATTGAATTCACTTAAATAGGTATGTTTTATATAAAAGACATATATCTATCTAATTCAGCTTTCTTGAATTCAGTTAAATTGGCTGTCTAAGTCATCTCTACCAATAATGTTTTGTTTTATATAGACTTCTCTGATTTTATTATTATGATATTTACCAATTAGCACTATAAACATGCATAACTATATGTGAAACTGTATTTCCATAATGAAAACGCATTCACCTTAGGTAAATAATATCTTATGTTCACACAGTAATCTGTATATGTGAGTTTATAAAAGGTCTATTTATAATTGACCAAAATTGGAAATACCCAAATACACATCATTAGATGAATGTACAGACATACTGTACATATACATTCAGTTTATTACTACTAAAAAATTAATTATACATGTAATTTTATGAATAAATTTCAAATGCATTATCTTGAATGAAAGAAGCTAATCTTAGGTTATATACTGTATGATTCCATGTAATATTCTAGAAAAAATAAAACTATAGGAAAGAAGAACAAGTTCTTGCCAGGAATTGTTATTGAAGAAAGTTTTGTCTACAACAAAGACAGCACCATGGAATATTGGAATATCTGAATTGCTCTGTATTCTGAGTGTGGTAGTAGTTATACAAATGTATACATATGCTAATGTCATTGGAACCATACACCAATAAAGTAAATTGTATGGTATGCACATGAGAATCCTTAATAATCATACAGTTCATGGAAAACTGGGAATAAAATAAGAGAAAACCAAAAGTAGAATATCATATTTGGTAGACAACTCATATTTGGTTAAAAACTTCCCTGCCAATGAGATGCCATATTTGGTTAACCAACTCATGTTTGGTTAAAAACTTCCCTGCCAATGAGATAGGAGTGTCTAGTTGTTCTACTTTTGTAAAGCATTATAATAAATATCCTAATCCGTATAAAAATTGGAAATAAACAAAACTTTTATTATTGCTGGTGACATGACTGTGTAAGTAGAAAATCTGTAATAACTACTGAATAACTCTTACCTCTTGTATGTATATATAATTTAATTCTTATGTATGTACAGTAAAAAGTAAGAAAAAAGTGGCAGAGGGAAAGAGAAAAATTGATTAGTAATTTGTAGGGAAATTTAAAATATGTTGAAATATAGTATTATCTAGTAATGAGAAGATTTTAATGTTGATAAAAATGAAACGAATCATTACTCACCCAGGATAAAGCATAAAGTTAGAAGAAATAGGAACTGTCTCATTGAGGGAAAATGCCATAAATGAAGGATTGTATTTTTGTTTATAATAGTCATAGTTTACTTCTAAATCTATTTCATTAAAGCTAAAACCTATGTTAAATGCACAGAGATGTGAATGGACTACAGAAAAAATAAAGGCATTTATAAAAGTCACTGGAATAAATGGAATGCCACGTGCCATATCTAAGAACAAAACTGTCACTTACTGTACACAACTGAATAGCTGTTAAAGATAGAGACTGATTTATAAAAAGCATCCTCTCTCAAAGAAAGCATAGAAGAGAAGTTAGAAATAAGAGAAAAAAACTTTAAGTTAAATAAATTTGTATAAGTATATTTAACTGCAATTATTGACAGAGCTTATGAGACTACCTTAATAAAATTTTTAAATTCTGTAAATCTTACTCTATGCTTTATCTTCTTCTCCTCCTCCTCCTCCTCCTCCTCCTCCTCCTCCTCCTCCTCCTCCTCCTCCTCCTCCTCCTCCTCCTCCTCCTCCTCCTCCTCCTCCTCCTCCTCCTCCTCCTCCTCCTCCTCCTCCTCCTCCTCCTCCTCCTCCTCCTCCTCCTCCTCCTCCTCCTCCTCCTTCTTCTTCTTCTTCTTCTTCTTCTTTCATTAAAATCACAGCACTGGTGGGGCGCGGTGGCTCACGCCTGTAATCTCAGCACTTTGGGAGGCCGAGGCAGGTGGATCATGAGGTCAAGAGATGGAGATCAACCTGGTCAACATGGTGAAACCCGTCTCTACTAAAAATACAAAAATTAGCTGGGCATGGTGGCGCATGCCTGTAATCCCAGCTACTCAGGAGGCTGAGGCAGGAGAATTCCCTGAACCCAGGAGGCGGAGGTTGCAGTGAGCCGAGATCGCACCATTGCACTCCAGCCTGGGTAACAAGAGCGAAACTCCGTCTCAAAAAAAAAAAAAAAAAAAAATCACAGCAATATGAAATATGATGTGTTAATAGAGGGAATATCGACTTTCTCCTGATTTATTATTGACAAGACTTTCAACAATTTTTTTGATGTTTAATATTTGCCTGGCAGCATTTAATAGTAGTCTTTACAGATAAGTATATGAAAATATACAAGCAAATGCTTTTTAGCAATAAAATGGTACGCAAATATAAATACATAAATATAAATCCGGGCTGAGTGGCTCACTCCTGTAATCCCACACTTTGGGAGACTGAGGTGTGCAGATCACTTGAAACCCTATCTTGACTAAAAATACAAAAAAAAAAAAAAAAAAAAAAAAGTTGGCTTGGTGCGTGCCTGTAGTCCCAGCTACCCAGGAAGCTGAGGCAGGAGAATCACTTGACCTGGGAGGCGGAGGTTGCAGTGAGCCAAAATTGTGCCATTAACCCTCCAGTCTCGGCAACAGAGCAAGATTCCAACTCAGTCTGCCCTCTGCCTGTTTTGCCGTCCACAGTCAAGAATGATTTTAATCTTTTTAAATGTTCAGGGCAAAAATCAGCATATATTGCATGATATATGAAAAGTATATGATATCCCAAATCCAGTCCCCATAAATAATGTTTTATTGGAATATAACTGTGCTCATTTGTTTATATATTGTCTGTGGCTTCGTTCATGCTAAGCTGTAGTGTGGAGTGTTTGAGACAGAGTATACTTCATACATTACCCAAAATATTTACTATCTGGCCCTTTATAGAAAAATTTTTCTGACCTGTGTTTTAGCATGTAGTGCACTGGGAGAAATAGCATTGCCCTCTAGGCATATTGTTGAAAGGGACTGATAGAGGTACCCGAAGGATTCCAGTATTTCGTACTGTCCTATTAAGTATTTCTGCTCCTCTATCTTAAATAAATGTGGAATAAATCTATCTTGAGGCTCTTCCTAGTGACTTTACACAGAATCGCCCATATTAGGGAATCTGGTAATATTATATAGATTAACTCTCTTAATAAATGCATCTGTGATTAATGTACATTTTGCTTACTAAATGGATTCTCATGGCTCAAATGATTTTTTGCAAGCTCATTTCATTCACGTACTAGTTGAAAATTTTAACTCATGTATAGTTTGCACCCCTACTCCATTTTATTAATTTAGTGCAAATATATATTTTTGTCTTCCCCGTAGGCTTTATTTGGGGATCCACACTTCTGCTCTTCCATGCAGATGATCCATGATTAAGTTAGGCCAATTGGAGTCATGGAACTGTCTGATGTCGGTTGTAATTTTTTTTTTTTTTAATCTATTTAGGATGTTGACTTCTGAGAACAATATAAGGTTCTCTATGTGCCAGTGTTCCCCCAACTATGTGTTAAGCTGAGTTCAATAAGACAGATGAGCTCTGCACTCAGAAATGCTGAAAGTCAGAAAATAGAGTGAGGGAGCTAAAAGGGTTTATAAAAGGCTGGTACTGGAAGTGCCTGAGACAAGCTGCTGGAAACAAGCAAAACTCTGGATATATCTTAGTCATGTGAGTCCAGCTAATTGACTGTCTTCTTTCCTTAGGATAACCTAGTTGTAATTTGTAGTTTAATTCTTGTAAATAATGTATCCTTGCTGAAAGGATCAGATTCTAGATTTGCATTTACTTTTTCAGGATTTTTCTCCTTTTGTAATGTAATGAATATGAAAAAAACTATGCCCTTTAAAATATTTTAAACAGAAAGAGCTCCTCCTATCAGTTTGTCAAACTGTTTCTTGAGACACATCATTCTATTTTATAGCAGATACAGTTCATGTAAAGGCTTCCTCTCATTTTATCCTCATTTATGATATAGTGAAATATATATCTGATCCAGGTTCTAAATTAAAAAAAAAAAAAGTTGTTATGATCCTTTAATCAGAAAATTGGTATGAAAACATTCAGAAAGGTAGAATAATTCATTGGATTGCATTAGCATTTTCATTGGTTTATTAAAGTGACAATTCTTTTGTCTCTAATTTATTATATTTATGCCTATTGTGTGTCATTTCCTAGTTTGAAAGTGTGTTTTGAGACTTTGTTTCATTTACTGGTAATTAGAAAAAAATGTAACATGAAAGGTCATCACAATAACATGCTGTTGGCCACCTGATTTCCTGTCTTTATGACTACTTAAGGAAATTTATTTGGACTTAAGTAGGTAGCTGAAAGTAAAAACAGAGATAGCTTATTGGTGAACCAAATAAAAAATGTTGAAGATCATGGAAATGAAACTTTGGAGCTAATTTGATAGTGTGGTATGTCCTTTTTCAATAATTTATTTATCAGGATAGTTTATGAAAACTCATGCTTCCCATAGAAAACATAATAAGAAAGCTTGAATTTATCACTTCAGAATACTAATGATCTTTATTTCACTGGCTCGAGTTAAAAAAAAAAAGGAAATGTGTTCTGAACAATTCATAAGCTTTAATTTTACTTTGTGTACTTAGGAATTTATCTTCTCAGAAAATATATAAATATGGTCTGGCATGGTGGCTGATGCCTGTAATCCCAGCACTTTGGAAGGCCAAGGGGGTGGATCATGAGGTCAAGAGATTGAGACCATCCTGGCCAACATGGTGAAACCCCATCTCTACTAAAGATACAAAAAAACATTAGCTGAGCATGATGGCAGTTGCCTGTAATCTCAGCTACTCAGGAGGCCGAGGCAGAATTGCTTGAACCTGGGAGGCAGAAGTTGCAGTGAGCCGAGATTGTGCCAGTGCACTCCAGCCTGGTGACAGAATGAGACTCCACCTCAGATAAAAGAAAAGTAAAAAATATAAATACATTAGGAGCCCATTTTTTAGATGTAGAATTTGTCATAAAATACACAAGAAATATTTTATTTCTTATACTTTTAATTGTCAGAAATTTCTAATCATATTCAATGTGGAATAAAAGTAAAATAATTTTAATGGTAGATTCCCATAAAATTATGCATCTCATTTTGAAATCACTTCTAAGGTTTACTAGCATTTGAAACACAGAACAGAGTAGATTACTTGGTAAGTTCATTTAGCCAACATATACACACGCACACACAAGCACACACGCATGCATGCACACACGTCCACCTATGCTCACTCAAGTCTGCTTTTGAAAGAAAATTAAAAGAACAAGACAAAAGTAAGTCCGGCCAGGTGCCGTGGCTCATGCCTGTAATCTCAGCACTTTGGGAGGCCATGGCAGGTGGATCACGAGGTCAGGAGTTCAAGACAAGCCTTACCAAGATAATGAAACCCCATATTTATGAAAAATACAAAAATTACCAGTTGCCTTTAATCCCAGCTACTTGGGAAGCTGAGGCAGGAGAATCACATGAACCCAGGGAGGGGAGAGATTGAAGTGAGATGAGATAGCACCATTGCACTCCAGCCTGGGCAACAGAATCAGACTCCATTTCAAAAAAAAAAAAAGAGAGAAAAAAGTAATGCCATAGTGCCAGCTATAGATGCTGAAAAAAAATTACTTTTTATATTATTGCATAGTCCAGGCTATAGATGAGTAAAAAAATAATTTATTTCTCTTCATAAAGTTAGGAAAACCAGTTGTTTTCTTGTTAGTTAAAATATGGCAATCTCATTTGGTAATACACAACCTATATATTGCATTGGCAGGGATAAACAAGCATAAATGAAAAAGGCATATAGCAAAACAAATATAATTTTTAAATTAGCATAAGTATTTATATAAGAGAGAGCAGCAAAGAAATGAGGAGTAGCAAGAAATAAAACATTTTTTTCTTGTGGTACAATATATGATAGAAAGTTAAGATGGAATTCTTTTTTCTTTTCATTTTTTTTATTTGTCTCAGTTTTGGCAAATGACTCAATAGTCAAAAAGAAAAAAATATATATTGTAAAGTACCCTATACCTTAAAGTAAAGATGTGACCCTACTATGAGAAGCGTATTATGAAATGGGTTCTGCTATCTTTGCTTTGCATAAAAACTGAAGATTGAAACATTCTGTTAGGAGAGAAAATTTCAGAATTCTGGCTTTGACTTTTTGGGGAATAGAGAAGGGTGTTTCTCCCTTTTCTTAAAGCAAATATAGAGAAGCTTTAAGATAACCACTTAACAGGTTTTTATATGGTCTCTGAAGTTCAAGAGACACTGCAATACTATTTGATTCTGGCCAGAAGAACTCTTAGTATGCCAATAGAATGTAAAAAGTCAGGATGGGGTGTGTTTCTATGTCCTGTGTAATGGGTATGTTTCTTATGGAGCAAACTGAGAACTGGGCAATCTATCTAGGGTTATCCTAAAAATGATCTTACCTTAAAAAATCCCCAGAGGTTTAAAATGGGGTAGATTTCTGGAAACTTGAGGGCTGAGAAGATAGCAGAAACTGTCTACCACAAGGAACATATTTGTATCAAGGAAACTGTGATTGGATCAGAAATTAAAGAGCAAACTGTATCAATTGCACAACTGCTGTGAGAGGGGACTAACACCAAAATATATGTCTTCAGTCATATAAGAGCCATTCAGCACTTCATTATTCCACACTCCCTTAGCCCACCTCCTTCGGCCCTGAGGAGCCAAAAATAGAAGATGTGGAATTAGGTAGAAAGAGAAGGAAAGAAAGAAAAAGAAGCAGCCCCTCTACAGGCTTTGTGATCTGAGGTAAGATGGAGTTGGAATTGGGAAAAAATGTTAACCTGAATTTTAAAACGAAAATTTAACAGCAAACAAAAAAGGTTTATTTACCTACTGGAAATATTTTCTACTTGTGATTGACATGGACTGGGAAGAAAACTTTATTCAACCCACACATGCCTCCCAAAAATGTAGAGCATTGTTTTAAAAATCTGTGGTGAAATCAAATTGTGTGCTCATCCTCAGCTAAGTCTCGCTTGTTCAATATGGTTAAAATGTAATGCCTAGGGTGTCCCATGAAAAATAAATAAGACCCTAGAGACCATTTGAGAATGAAATTGAGGGAGGGTAGGGGAACAATTAGAAGAGTAATAAGTACAGGCCAGGTGCAGTGGCTCACACCTGTAATCCCAACACTTTGGGGGGCCAAGGTGGGCATATCTCTTGTGTCTAGGACTTTCAGATCAGCTTGGGCAACATGGCAAAACCCTGTGTCTACAAAAAAATAAAAAGAATGAAAGAAAAAAATTAGACGGGCATAGTGGCACCTGTGGTCCCAGCTGCTTGGGAGGTTGAAGTGGATGGATCATGGAAGCCTGAAAAGTCAAGGCTGCAGTGAGCTGTGATTTTGCCACTGCAGTCCAGCCTGTGTGACAGACTGAGACCCTGTCAGAAGGAAAAAAACTAATTAAAAAAGAAAACAGAAAAGAAGACTAATAAGTACATATTGATAACACATTATGGTAATTCCAAAATTTTGAATAAGGATTGTTTTCAATCTGATTTCAAGTTATATCTCCCTTTTGACAAAAAGCCAAAAAATTGTATTACATTACATACTTGCCTACTGTATTCACTATTTAGCTACTAATTTCCAATAATGTTTCTGTTCTCAGAGATGTACTGAAACCACTTAAATATTACCATCAGATGTACTTTTTCTCTTTCGCTCTCTCCCCTTCCACCTCTCTCTTATGCATTTGTATGCCTTATAACATTCTGCACACACACACACACACACATTTTTTTCTTACTTATTCTCTACTTCTCTATTTCTCCGTCTTATGACTTCTGAGTAATTCTGATTAGGATCCCTCATTATTTTGTAAATGTGGCTATTGGTTGTTTTTCCCTTTTCTCTGTTTGCCTGTGCTTAGTAATTCAGTAATCTCGCCTTTGACTCGCTGCAAAATGAACTACTATGCTGTTGGGGAAAATAGATAAGTAAATAAATATGTAAACACATACATAAATATACCAACCTCTAAATCTTTTTGACTATTCAAAATAAACTCTTCTTTTTTGGAGATGAGAGCTAGCATATTTGAAACAGAGGAAATTACTCCTGCTAAATTAAAAGATGTGAGAGACTTCCTCAGTCTCACTTATTTATCAAAAGGTATTTCTTGATCATCCTCTCCATGTCAAATGCCGCACTAGGCATAAGGGTACCATGCATGATGAATTAAATGAACAAAGCCCTACATCAGTAGTGCTATAGGAGCAAAGGGATACCCAAGTAACTTCAATACAACAATTAAACACACACACGCACACACACACATATATATATATACACACACATACACACATATACTGGTACACAGTGTACAGCTGGGCTACCAAATATAAACAAAACATAAATGGTGCTAAAAGATCAAAGTATAGGGTACTCAGATGGGATGCTCAGGGAGTCCTTTCTGAGACTTCAAGATGGAATTTCAAGGATATGTAGAAATTAGCCAGGTGAAAAGAAACAGGAGCATCCCAAGTGAATTCATTGTCTCTGTGAAAGCACTTAGGGAAAAGAAACTAAGAGCTTTAGAGAAGTTATAAGGAAATTATTATGAATGGAGCAAGTGCACAAAGGGCAGAAGTAAGTGACATAAATGACAGGAGGGAAACAGATAAGAAAGGTTTATGTTATTAAGGATTTTGTGGGTCAAGATAAAGATTCTGAAATGTATGCCAAGTATAGTAGGTGAAAACCATTGAAGGGTTTTAACCTGGTGAGTGAAATGATCAATTAATGTTATATTTACTGACTTTGCCTCAATAATGTATCTCATATATCTCAAAATGTTTCTGTGTTCACCATGCCAGTGGTCACTACGCCTAGAGCTCTAACAAATCCACTAATTCAGATCATTATTACTCTTCACTGGAATTATTACCCAAGACTTCTAAAACACATATCAAATTAAATTCTTGTTGAAATACAACTTTAATCATCTCTCCCTCTCTCTTATTCAGTGATGTCCAAAAAACTAAAGTCTATGTTACCCTATTTCTTAGCTTGACATTAAAAGCTCTCTGCTGGCTGGTTTCCTTTTTTGTTTTACATTCCAGCTTATGTAGCAATCATCTTGAACATCTTGTAATTTTCTACACATTATTGACTTGCAATTACCCTTCCTATCTTTTTTGTTCAAGCTGTTTCTTGTGCCGTTACTTCATTCTTCTGTATATGTTCAGTTTTTCTCTCCAAAATAATATATATACACATTTACAGCAAAAATGGATGAACCTGAGGGAATTGAGTTTATGTGAAATAAGCCAGTTACAGAAAAACAAATATTGTATGATTTCCCTTGGATATCTACAATAGTGTAACTCAGAAGCAGATAATTGAATGTGGATTGCCAGGGGAAGGGTGGAAGAAGACAGGAAGTGCTGTCCAATGTATAGAAAGTTTCAGCTATGCAGGATAGATAATTTATGGAGATCTGTTCACCATGGTGTCTATGAGTTAATACTGTGTTGTGCACTTAAAAATTGAGAATGGTAGATCTCATATTGTATTGTTAAAACAAAAACAAAAGACAAGCCCAAGCAAGTGTTTGGAAATAGATTTATTTATTATCTTGATTGTAGCGATGGTCTCACCAATGCAAGCACATGTCCCAACTCATCAAATTGTAAATACTAAATATGTGCAGATTTCGAGTATCAATTACACCTTGATAAAGCTGTTCTTTAAAAATATATAGCCCCAATGCCTGCTTTGCCACAAATCTTCTTTGAGCAACTTACTAAAATGTCACCTCTATTTTTCTTTCTTGTAATGTGAACGGCACACAGTTTTTTAAATAAAATGAATATGACAAGTTTTCTGCTATTGAAGCATAGCTTTGCACCCAAGGGAAAAGTGTATCATGTAGTGTTGTAATTTTAGTAGAAATATACTCCATCAATGTGTGAGCTTGAAGGGGAACCACTAAATCCTTCATAGAGGAATCAGAGATGACTTTACAAAGAAGGTGTGTCTATTAGGCCTTACAAAAGGCATTAGACTATTTAGATCAAATGTGGTCAAAGTCAATCTAGAGAGAAGAAATGTCTGTTTATGTCTTACCACTTCTCCTAGAGTGTATTTACCCAGACACTGGGAGCTAGGTCTACATCATCATTTTTCAGTAGTCTGCAGTATCCTGCCTTACACACAGGAAATGATCATCTCTTTCCTGTCTAACATCTTCAATTATAGACACGGAAGCCTGGAAAGCTCATGAAGTCTTTCCTGTCACACCCTATAATATATTATTAGGTAATTGTTGTTATCCTTGTTGAAACCCAAGGTTATCACTGTCTTCAAACAAACTTGACCATACTCCCTCTTAGGATAGAGAAGTTACTGGAGAAAACAGTCTCCACATTATCTTCCTTGAGGAGGGCCATTCATTATCATGATAGTCTTGGTCCTTCTCTGTTACTTCTTCACTCGTGAATAGGAGGAATAACTTGATTGAATATGAATTTAGGATAAGAAGCCTGGCAGGAATGACTCTGCTCTTTTAATTCTTCTTTTATTTGGGAGCTTAGCTACTGCAGAAAGCGTTTCTTTTTCTCTGTTCTCAATATCATTCATGTTTAAGGGAAGTCCTAAGGTGTTCTTACAGAAACTGTGGAAGGTTGTCCTTGAGAAGGTAAGAAAATATCTAATTCTGGAATTATGTATTAGAAAAACTGTTTCTTCCTTCCTCACTTCCTTCTGCCTTCTCTGTTTCCTCTTTAATTTCTTTCTTTGTCTGTTTTTCACTAAGCAATAGTCTCCAAAATTAAAAACAAACAGTTTTTCTTGTTTATTTAATGTATCCCTCAACCCTCGCTAATATCCATAGTGGTGGTTTTAGTTGGAATGGCTAATCATTCCCTGCGTGCCAAATTTTAATCAGATAATGCCCCTAGCCCCAGCAGTAGCTAAAAGATTTCCAACCTTTTCCCCAGTGGGATACTGTTGTTATTCCAGATTGCCTACTGCTAATCTATTATGGATCATGATAATAGTGATATTCAATAAATATTTAAGTAAATGTCTTCTGACTGCCAGTCTATATTTATGACACAATATTATAAATATGAAATCAATATTTATATAGCTATTTTCTTATGTGCTTAAAATGAAGATTCCAGGAAACAATTTCTTTTGTAATTCTCCATTAATTTTTATTTTTTATGTTTAAAATGAATTAATTTATGTTAATACCTAATTAAATACAACTTAATGATGGACAATGTCCCTTAAATTCATTTAATTAACATTAAAAATATATACATAATTTAATGTTATTATACTACCATTATTTTCCTATAAAATGTAATAAAATAATATATCCTACAAATTTCTAATTGAGCTTTTCTTATAATCTATGTTTTTGATTTTTGTTTGCTTTTGAAGTGAGGGAACAGTCATGAAATGACTTACATCTAACACTTTTGGTTTACCATTTGAAATCCTATGATTTACAATCTGAGTCTTTCTCATTCTCCAATATAGCAATTAGGTAAATTCCATTTACTATTAGAAAGAAGAAATGGCAAAACAATTAATATTAAATTCTAAAATATTCAGACAGTAGGATCAACATTAAATAGGCTATCTCTAATTCTGACTAAAAGTTAGTGTGAGGGTTTTTCATGTTTCTGAAGAAAAGCATCCAAGAAAAATATGTTCTGTTTTATTCTTTTATTAGTTGAGATGAATGTTTACATTATACATTAGGTGCATGTATTAAAAGTAAATTACAGAATGTTATTCCAACTTGCAGTAATTTTGAGATGGAAATTCTAAAACTATATCCTCTATAAAATTTACCTATTGATAGAATAAAATATTATATTGGCCCTTTAAAAAATCACATATTTATATTTGCTTGTGTTCTTAAATAATAAAAATAGCTACAAATTAATGATAGCAACCGAAAACACTTTCCTAGAAAATTCTTCTAAATTGAATTTCAGGAGAAATTTTGGTTTACAAAATTTTTGATCATAGGGTTTCAAATGATAAACCAAAGTAATAATATTAGAGAAAAAGACAATGTAGAAAAAAAAATCTTCTTTCTATTTATAAACCTAAACTAAAATTATACCCCCTCAACTTACTGAATGGATCTATCTCTGAGCCAAGGGGATTCTTAAGAAACCTGAAAAGTTCATTCAGGCCCCGATGAGAAGGGTAGTGTCGAACATGCCTCATATTCGAGTCCTCAAGAGAACTCCTTTCTCTTTTGGAGTTTCAACAAAACTGAACAGAATTAACATAAAAAGGGAGATCCTAACACTAACAGAATACATTATTTGTATTAATAAAATGCCAAGTCTAACCCAACTTTTGATAGATAACAGGCCCTAAAGGAAATCAAAATCTTTGACAACAAAATATATTTCATTGCCAAATTTTCAAAGCCACAAAGCCATCACTTGTGGGGAAAATTTCTATTCTGTAGAGAATTGCCTTCCCTTTCCAGGTCTTTTCCTGATCTAGAAAATATTTAAGAGTCTGATATTTTCTAAGGTCAAATAAGAGACATTCACTCACTATTCTATCTGAAGCCTGCTACCTGGAGGCTTCATCCACATGGCAAGAACTTTGACTTCCACAACTCTCTTCCATTCTTACCTTAACGCAGACTGACTTCAGCTCTTCAGACAGAGCTTAACTCCTTCAACCAATTGCCAATCAGAAATCTTTGAATCCACCAATGACCTGGAAGCCACAGCTTCAAGATGTTCCACCTTTCTGGGACAAACAAATGTATACCTTACATGTATTATGTCTTTCTGTCTTAAGCCTGTAATTTCTGTCTTTCTAAAATGTATAAAATCAAGCTGTAACCCAGCCATGTTGGGCACATGTTCTCAGGATCTCCCAAGGCTGTGTCATGCTGGGCACATGTTCTCAGGACTCCTGGAGGCTGTGTCACAGTCTATGATCCTTAACCTTGGCACGATAAATCTCTAAGTTGGTGCAGACCTGTCTCCGATATTTTTTGGTTTACCACTGAAATATTATATAATACATTCTGATACTTATAATCAGAATTAGTGACATCTTTATTTTTGAAAATAAGGAAGAATAAATGAGTAAATAATTCAATTTGATTCAGATAATTGGGTACCATTCAAACTTCTATTCTTTTGATTAGAATGTCATCGGGCTCAATTTCAATCACTCATACAATTTGAGACAGGATTGGCAGTGAAGAAAACACTGAAGAGAGTAACATATGCTCCATCTATATAATGACAAACCCAACTAAGCCATTAAATGGAGGCAAATTATGTGTTTCAACAGATTTAAGTTCCTTCGCACTTGATACAGATATAGAACTATGAAAAAAAAATTCAATTAGTCACAGTCCTTTCAAATTACACTTATATTAT
The DNA here is from genome assembly GCA_031835075.1 of Saguinus oedipus. Taxonomy (NCBI): domain Eukaryota; kingdom Metazoa; phylum Chordata; class Mammalia; order Primates; family Cebidae; genus Saguinus; species Saguinus oedipus. The sequence goes on from CM063169.1 coordinate 44,624,457, forward strand.
CTATGACTTTGTTAGGTTTTATAAATTCATGTCATTGGAAGTTTAATTCACATTCTCATATTAGTTTTTAAAACAGTGAACAAAGTTCTTTTTCTAGAATGCAAGTCCCTTTGGAAGTCAGTTGTCAGTATTATCCTTATGTAATTTATTGTCTTCAGACAATATACTGCATTTTGACTTATTGATTTTCACTCCTTTGGAATCCATTTGTAGCTTTTCAGAAACATATCCAAAAGAAGGCACACAACACAGCCAATCTTGTTTTCAATTTTATATGATAAATCATTGAAAATACTGTATTTTAGCATTAATAAACATGTCTTATTAACATCAAGATATGTTTATGACACATTTTAGACAAGGCATGACACCTTGACAATGAAAGAAATTGAATTAGACATGCACACAACACAGTCAATCTCGTTTACCAAAACACATATTCAATTTTATATGAGAAATCATTGAAAATACTGTATTTTAGCATTAATAAACATGTCTTACTAACATCAAGATATGTCTATGACACATTTTAGACAAGGCATGACACCTTGACAATGAAAGAAATTGAATTAGACACTTACAAATTTGCTTTACAAATCTACCTAGCCAAAAGAAACAAGGCAATGCTATACCTTTCAAAAAATGAATCAAAACATATCACAGATCTAAACGTAAAGTGGAAAACCATTGAAATCCTGGAAGAAAATCTAGGAGAGGGTCACAGAAATTTAAGTTTGATGAGGTCTTTTTAGCAATACCGAAGGCATAATCCATGAAATTAAAAAATTGATAAGCTGAATTTCATTATAATTAAAAACTTCTTGTATGAGAATATCATTTTCAATAGGATAAAAAGATAAGGTACAGACTAGTAGAAAATACTTGAGAAAGACATATTAAAGGACTGTTATCTAAAATTTACAAAGAATTCTTAAAACTCAACAAAAAGTATTCCATTTGCATACATACCATAGCCACTGATTTAATTTAATTGCTCATTAGAAGAATATTACATATAGGACTCTATGCCAGCTTGTTGGGTATAAAAATGAATAGATGTGGCTATGTGCAGTAGCTCATGCCTGTAATCCTAGACCTTTGCAAGGCCAAGGCAGGTGGATCACAAGGTTACAAGATCGAGACCATCCTGGCCAATGTGGTAAAACCTCGTCTCTACTAAAAAAAAAAAAAATTAGCAGGGCGTGGGTGACTTGTGCTTGTAGTCCTAGCTACTCAGGAAGCTGAGGCAGGAGAATCACTTGAACCTGGAAGGTAGTTCCTGGAAGGAGATTGCAATGAGCCAAAATAGCGCCACTGCACTCCAGCCTGGGTGACAAAGCAAGACTCCATCTTAAAAAAAAAAAAAAAAAAAAAAAAATGTTCACAAATAGTTTGTTTTGGAAAATAATTAGGCAGAGAGAGAGGCAGAATAGATCATTTGAAACCTCTACTCAGAAAATAAAAGTAAGAAAAATAATTAGCTAGGTTATTAGGACAAAAAAAAAGTCATATATTTTAAATTATAGAAGTTCAAAAAATAGTAATGACAATTAGAGCCACTTTACAGGTCACACAAAGAGGGCAAATTTCCAGGTAACCAATACCTATGAAATAGGAAGTATTCATGGGAAATGTAAACAAAAGGAGAAAATTGTACTTCATGAGAGACTGTGTGTATGTGAGGAGCCAATTTGACAATAGAATGAGGACTGTGAAAGGGACAGTAAGCCACACAGAAAAATATTTCTGGGAAAGAAGAAAAATACAAATATAAAAAAATTAATATTTACCAGTATTTTGTGCCAAACACTGTATTATTCATTTTTCCGATACCATTCAGTGGCCAATTTTATTTTCTGATAAAACTAATAAAAATATAGAATCAAATGATCCAATCTTTTAATTTATATACTAATTGTCTATACATAAAAACACAGAATTTATAAATAAAAATTTATTTTCATCTTTCAATATATCACTAAATCATCTTAAACTATAGGTATGAATTTCCATGTCAACACACTTTGAAAAATAACTAGTTTCCATACTGCCAAATTTCACTGAAAGTCTTTCAATATAAAAACATGTTTCTAGAGAGATCAAGCACTTAAAAATGATTTCTGCCATAAAGGTCTTCTTAGAGTTCCAGTAGTATATGTATTATTTAGATTTCTTGCAATGTAGTCAAAAGCATTTATGTCTAGAAAATAGAGGTGAGGTACCCACAGCTCAACCTAAGTTCTCCCTCATTAAGTGTAGGTACACACATATAGATACACACATAGGTACAGTAAGATAATATAATTAGCCTTACTCATCCATGAACTGATTTTAAATTTGCAAGAAGTATATATCATAATAATGAAACAAAAAACCTTAAATTTCATTTGACATACGCCCAGAACACTAGGACATATGCACAGAACACTATAGAGAAATCAGTTTATAATGAGGAACTAATACGTTTTGTTTGTTTTTTAGATTTGTTACTGATGCTTTAAATTTGAAAGAAGACTCACATTATCACCAAAAGGTAAATTCCTCTAGGCGATACCTCAGGGCAACAAGCATTTTATGGGAAAGGAAAGGAGAAAGAGAGTAATTTGAGGAAATTTAGATTAAATCCAGGAACATTAAAAAGAAGGATGTAAATAGAAAAACAGAATCTAATATTTCAAATGTGAATCTGTTTTAATTATTTCTCAGCAAGTTGGTAAACTATTTAGAAGGAGATTAAACGTTCTAACATGAAAATTCTGTATATGTAAATGTCATATACGTTTATGAATTTACATTGTACTCTAGTATCTATTCATATTGGTTGCCTTTATGAATATTCTTCTTCTAAAAAATCAAAAGTTGGCAAGGTAATCTGGTACAAAATGTAAAAGACATTTTCTCCTAAGATTTCTACTATCTAATTAGTCAAGAGCATTGCCTAATGGTGCTTACAGCAAGTAATTACCATTTCCATGGTGCAGTTATGAAGCCATAGATATACAAACAAGGGTTGAGGGCACACCTTGCAGGTTAACACATATAAAGTAATACAAAATCATATTACACAATTGCTAAAACACAGCTCCCCTGAGAACTTAAAGAAAATCTAAATCTTTCCTGAGGGAAGGTTTTGAATCAACAGTATTCAGCATTATAAAAAGTGATGACACTTTCTACCCCTTTAGAGGTAAATTATTAACAATCTTAAATGCAAATGAAATGTTTAAAACCTTGGAAGGAAAGCCTTAGCCTAAAGCCCAGTGCACTCATAACCCCAAGGTATGAATAAATTTATTTTATCATAAAGTTTTATTCAGATTTCTCTTTCACACACTGATACTATAAACACACAAATACCTATATTCTGTACATGTTAAAATATATTCAGGGACTAGGCATTGTAGCTCACACCTGTAATCCCAGCACTTTGGGAGGCTGAGGCTGGAGGATCACCTGAGGTAGGGGGTTCGAGACCAACCTGGCCAACTTGGAGAAACTCTGTCTTTCTTTTTTTTTTTTTTTTTTTTTTAATTTTTATTGCATTATAGGTTTTGGGGTACATGTGCAGAACGTGCAAGATAGTTGCATAGGTACACACATGGCAGTGTGTTTTGCTGCCTTCCTCCCCTTCACCCACACTTGGTATTCATCCCCAGGGTATCCCCCCCAGCCCCCCCCACTGTCCCTTCCCCATTTACCCCAACAGTCCCCAGTGTATAGTAGACCGCCTCTCTGTGTCCATGTGTTCTCATTTTTCTCACCCACCTATGAGTGAGTATATGCAGTATTTCTTTTTCTGTTCTTGTGTCAGTTTGCTGAGAATGATGTTCTCCAGATTCATCCATGTCCTTACAAAGGACACAAACTCATCATTTTTGATTGCTGCATAATATTCCATGGTGTATATGTGCCCTTTCTAAAAATACAAAAGTTAGATGGGTGTGGAGGCGTGTGCCTGTCATCCCTGCTACTTGGGAGGCTGATGCAGGAGAATGGCTTGAACCTGAAAGGCAGAGGTTACAGTGAGCTGAAATCCCACCATTGCACTTGTTGCACAGCCTGGGCAACAAGGCGTGGTGCCTAATTTATAAAACGTTTAATTTATGAATAAATAAAATAATTTATAAAAATTATTTAAATACACGCACACACACACACACATATATACACACATATATGTGTGTGTGTATTTAATTTTTATAAATTATTTTATATATATATACATACATATATATACACACACACATATATATATACATATATGTGTGTATTTAATTTTTATAAATTATTTTATATATATACATATATATATATATATACACATACATACACACACACACACACACACACACACACACACAGAAGACTCAACGTTGCTATTGGGTTTATTTTACTGACCTTCTGAAACATTCTATTTTTAATATAAGTAATATTTAATAACTAGTATTCCTTATAAATAGAACACTGTTTTCACAATTTTGATGAATGAATAAAAATGTTATAATCAGTTTTTTGTTTTTTTTTTTTTGGAGTTTGATTGGAGCAAAAAATAACGAAAACACTTTAAGAGAGTGAAATGTTAATACATATATACACACATATATGTATGTATAAACACATATATGTATATATACACACATATTTGTATATGTAAATTTCTTCCAAATTGGTTAAGGCATTGTAAGTTTTCTTTTTCCCAGGGAATAATATATCCTCTTTGTATTTTGCAGAGAATAAGTTTCTTACCTATAAAATAATAATGTTCCAAAAACGTATTTGAAAGATAAACATATTTTGCAGTTATAAATATTTTCATTATGCCAAATGTCTAGTCAAATAAAAAATATATGGTAAGAATCTGTAGATCTGTAGGGGGTGCCATATGCAGTTGGGCCAGTTGAACACTGCACAACATGTAAGGAGATGTTGTTAAAAGTATAGACACTGGTTTTAATATTTATTACAACATATTTCCAGGAGGAAGCAGTAAAATATATTGACAAAGAGGTATTTGTTATGATAGTCTTTCAACAGATAAGAACAAAGAAATTTGAGGAAGGATCAACTTTTTCCCATTCACGTAAAATTACCATAAGAACTAGGGTAGCCTTGAGGATGTACAGCAAGAAAATATAGTGCATGAGAAGGCTTATCCAGGCTTCGATCTCATCAGTAAATATAAAAATTAAATATAATCTTTTATTGTTGAGACTACAAGTAAATGGCTCAACTACGGTAAGATGGTAAGAATGAGACTCAGTTTATCCACTGTAATCACTAATTCCAACACAAAAAGGCGTGGACCCCTACAACGATGTCCATAGTTGATAGCCTTGTCTCTACTGACCATAGTTTATTTGATCTCAAGTGGAAACCTGGCCCAGAAAAATTTCATAGAATAAATTGGAATAATCAGTGTCTTTTTTCCTTTCAAATAATTTGAGATTCCTAAAACAGGGTTGGGGGGGCATTAAGTCACAAAAATAATATAAAATCATTATTCACTACATGTCTAGAAAAACAAAGAAAGTTAATCTTCAGAAGAGATAAAGTGTCTCAAGAGGAATACGTATTCAGAGTATTCCTGAGTTATACCCAATTAGGTAAAAACATTCTGTGACTGTTATCATAGCTATAAATCATTGAATTACCTTTATTTATGACTTTAATATTTCTTCTTAGATTTTTGATTTTTGTGTTATGGTAACCAAAATTCTGGGGAAAGTGAAATTAGTAAATCTGCACATTGTTTAAAACACATGCCCTAAATTTTGGTATTATTAGTCACAGTAACTCAGTGCATATACAGAATGAAAGTATTTACCATAGATATTGGCTCACCATAGAGTGCACATTGTTATTACAAAAATAAAAGTAAATTCTTCAGTTATTGAGTACTTATTGCAGTAACTTGTTAAGATGGTCAGAAAATATGAAAACAAAGAACTTATTGTTGACAGAGGAACATTTTAGTCATATTATTTAATGATAATTTTATGTAGAAATAATAAATTCAAAGGACTTAGTATAGTTTAACTCATTACGTACTGGCAATATATTAATTCCATCAGTTTGTACCTTTTCTCCCACTTTTAGTGCAGAGTAATAATAAGGCTCTGACTTATTCTTGATTCAATCAGATAATTTTTCATGAAGAGTTGTAGCCCTATAACTACCAAGTTTAAGGTTCGAGTGTTTTGTTTGTTTGTTTGTTGTACGGGGAGACCTACATGGGTTTAGATTCCAGCAGAGTATGATGTATAGCTACATTAAAATATCCTAAACCTTGAAAATATTCAAAACTTTAAAAAATTTTGATTAAAAAATAGAGCTAGGAATTCATTCCTTGCTTACTCTATAAAGAATAGTTGTATAGAAACTTCAGTGAAGCAAGAAGATACTTTTATAAAGAAAAATAAAGCCTTCATCCACTTTGAATTTACATTATGCACCTTCTGTTGGGAGTAAAATGACTCATATACAGTTAATACTGTTTCCTATACTCAAACTCTGTGAGAAAATTTACTAAACATATTGATTGCTACATTTTTTTTGATAAATATTGTGTTTGAGGAAGGCTCATGAGGCTTCATAATGCATAAGAGAGAAATTAACATCAGAGAATTGTTGGATTTATTGAAAAACCAATGCTTAATCGTATTCATAAATTCTTAAGAGATAAACAGTATGAGGAAGTGTGTAAAATATATAATTATAACATTGAATAGTAAAATATGATAATATAAAAATATATATATTGCAGTGGTATTATGAGTAGCAGTAAAGCCAGGTTATCCAACATGAAGGACCCAGGATCTAGCCAAAGAATCGGGACTAGGGCTGCAGCCCACAGAGTTAATCTCTCCACAGAAGCTGGGAGTCATAGAAAGTAATCTGAGTGCAAGGACAAATTAGGGAATAGTAGAAAATACCAGACACAGACTCTATAATATCTCAGAAATTAAAACAAAACAAAAAATGAAACACTAGACTGACAGGTCAAGATGCTTAGTCTGGAGCCAAGAACTAGAAAAAAGCTAAAGGTATTATTTACCAAAATATGGTAGGTACTTCTCATACTTCAAGATATGATATAAGATAAATGTGTAGACATTTAAAAAGTATTTTTTTTAATTTTTTATTGCATTATAGGTTTTGGGGTACATGTGCAGAACGTGCAAGATAGTTGCATAGGTACACACATGTCAGTGTGCGTTATGTGCAATTCATACTGCATATTTAAAAATGTAAAACTATCAGTGATTTAGCAAATGAAAATTATTTGTGTCTGTTGCATTTGTTGATGAATCTATAGCACCTAGAACTGAGACACTGAATAAATATTTCTGAATGAATAAATATCATTAGATAGGCTTATAAAACCCGGGTCAAAAACAATGACAAAAGCACCTATCTTTTTGTGTTTAAAAATTTTCAGCTTTAAATGAAATAAAATAACACAAATACCATTAAATTTTTTTAAATTTAAAATTTAGATTTTAACAGCTGGGTAATGAAAGTTAACTCACTTTTTTGAATTTAAATCTGGTCTCATATTCTGGATCAGAGCTATCCAGCCTGAAAAATCTGTTTAACAAATTAATAAGTAACCAAATTAAATTTAATGTATTAATAAAGCAAAGCCTAAAATTTCAATAGTCCTGATAAATAATATGTAGTACAACAGAGGGAGATATTGCAAGTGTTATGGCTTGGCTCTGTGTCCTCACAGAAATCTCATGTTGAATTGTAAGCTCCAATGTTGGGGGAGGGATTTGGTGGAAGGTAATTGGATCATAAGGGCAGATTTTCCCCATGTTGTCTCATGATAATGAGTGAGATCTCTCATGGTCTGAGAGAGTTGTTTTGCTCTCTCTCCCCTGCTCCACTATGGTAAGATGTGCTTACTTCCCTTTCACTTTCTGCCATGATTGTAAGCTCCCTGAGGCTTCCCAGCCATGCTTCCTGTACAACTTGTGGAACTGAGAGTCAATTAAATCTCTTTTCTTCATAAATTACCCAGTCTCAAGTTGTTCTTTATAGCAATGTAAGAATTGACTAATACAATAAGCATTAAGTAGTTACTTTATAACATTTAATTGCAAATCTCACAGCTGTGGAGATAATTCTCAGGGTCCTTATTAAACCTGCTTTAAAATGGTCAGGAGCCAGAAAAACAGTATCATTGCTGAAGTATAGTAGTTCTTAATTTTGGAATTTGAGATGCATTTAAAAATGTGAATTATCTATAGTAATTCAAATCAAAATAGTGTACTACAACAAACAAAATCCGATCATGTCAGTTCACCTAATCTTTTCCATTTTGTCAGATGAAAGATAAATAATGGAGTCCATTTAGCTCTGCCAGACTAGAAGGACCCATCTGCATGGAGAGTATCTTTTAAAATATATCAGTTCCTTCACAGCAAATATCAGCATGGCATAGAAATAACATAGTGAGATTAGCTTAACCAGTAAGAGATGTTTCACATAGATAAACTGTTGCTAATGCTACAAAATCTAGTCATGAATATGACACTTTGACCCTGGAGATACATAAGTGCCAAGATAAGTACTTAAAGCTGCTAAACATCTTAACTGAATTAAGGAGTGATTCCACTGATTTCTAAAATTGTTTGATAAGGCTTTTAAAGAAATCAACCAGTGACTATTAATGATAGTCACTGGCTTACAAGCCATTATGTAAGAAAAGTTCTGGATATTCTAAAGTTTGAGGAACAAGTCTTTCTTGATGAAATTGTTAATCTTCAAAGAATGTTGGATGACTGGCAATGGATTGTCAGATCTCTCTTGTGTGTTAAGTCTTTCTTGACAGTGATCATATCTCAGAAGGGATCCTCCTTCTGGCCGGCATCACAAGTAAACACAGGAATCTCTGTGATGTGAAACACCCTTCTCTTAAACTGAACAAAATCTAATCAAATAGTCTTGTGGTTCTGAAGTTGTTTTTTTTTTTTTAATTTATTTATTGCATTTTAGGTTTTGGGGTACATTTGCAGAACATGCAAGATAGTTGCATAGGTACACATGTGGCAGTGTGTTTTAAGTAGTTCTGTTCATTTTCCTAAGAAATATATATTTTATATTGCTGTTGAAATAATTTTATTTCATTACTTTTAATAATTTGTTTATGTCTATATTAAAGCCTATTAACTAGAACTAAGTTTGGTTGAAAATAAAAGAAGCACTCAAAAGAACTGTGTCTTGAAAAAATCAAAAGTTTGTATGTCTCTCATATGAGTCTATAAGTGGGAGGTCTAGGTCTGAAAAGGAATTCTCCTGCTAGTGGTTTTGATAATTTGCTGAATATGAGGAGATTTTAAAAATGTAAGACTGTAAGATTCACTTTGGACAAATGAGTGCCATGAGTATCATTAAGTGAATATTAAGTGAAATAAATATACTTAATATTATAAATAATTGATAATGTTTCATATATATATATTTTATATATATACATACAAATATATATATATATATATTTTTTTTTTGAGACTGAGTCTCACTCCACTGCCCAGGCTGGAGTGCAGTGGTGAGATCTCAGCTTACCCTAACCTCAGCCTCCTGAGTAGCTAGGATTACAGAAACGCACCACCACGCCTGGCTAATTTTTGTATTTTTAGTAGAAACGGGCTTCACCATGTTGGTTCAGCTGGTCTCATACTCCTGATGTTGTGATCCACCAGCCTCAGCCTTCCAAAGTGCTAGAATTACAGACGTGAGCCACCACACAGAGCCTATAAATATTAATATAAAAGACAAGGAAGTAGGATAAAATTTGGATATGATGTGGTGAAATTATAGATGAACAGAATTTTTAAATGTTTATTGGGATCTTGGAAGACTGTTTTTGTATTATTAAATTAAAAATAGGAGACCTCAGTTAATGTCTGAGGCCATCTCTGTACTTTGAGTTGCTATATAACCAACTGCAAACTAAATTAGTTACATAAGCAGAACAAAATCTAATTTAGGATAATTTTTTTTTTTAACAAATAGCCAGGTTTCTACCAATTATAGACAGCTGAGCTGCAGCCAATCACAGGCAACCAACTGATCAGACCATGCCTCCCCCACCCCCGGCCCTCCGGAAACAAAATGCCTCTTTGCAGGACCAAATAAGGCAGATACCTAACTGTAGCCAATGAGACGACTTTTCTAATTTGCTTTTATCTTTGGCGTATAAAAGCCTACTGCTCCCACAGCTAAGCAGAACTCTTTGCATCTGTTCTGTTTTAGAGTGCAGCCTAATTTATCAATTGTTCTTGCTCAGATAAACATCATTAATTTATTTTTATTATTTTTTATTTTTTATTTTTTATTTTTTTTTAAATTTTTATTGCATTATAGGTTTTGGGGTACATGTGCAGAATGTGCAAGATAGTTGCATAGGTACACACATGGCAGTGTGTTTTGCTGCCTTCCTCCCCTTTACCCACACTTGGCATTCATCCCCAGGCTATCCCTCCCCAGCCACCCCCGCTGTCCCTCCCCCATTCCCCCCAATAGACCCCAGTGTATAGTAGACTGCCTCTCTGTGTCCATGTGTTCTCATTTTTCTCACCCACTTATGAGTGAGTATATGCGGTATTTCTTTTTCTGTTCTTGTGTCAGTTTGCTGAGAATGATGTTCTCCAGATTCATCCATGTCCTTACAAAGGACACAAACTCATCATTTTTGATTGCTGCATAATATTCCATGGTGTATATGTGCCACATTTTCCCAGTCCAATCTATCATCATTGGGCATTTGGGTTGGTTCCAGGTCTTTGCTATTGTAAACAGTGCTGCAATGAACATTCGTGTGCATGTGTCCTTATAGTAGAACGATTTATAGTCCTTTAGATATATACCCAGTAATGGGATTGCTGGGTCAAATGGAATTTCTATTTCTAGGTCCCTGAGGAATCGCCACATCATTAATTTAATTTGTGAAAAAGTTTTAACAGTCTGAAATGCCATATTTGAAAATTGTCTATTTACCACTGATAGGTTTTTTTTGTATATAATATATTCAATTTTATGTCTTGTACTATATATCTGAGTAGTCACTGTAAATTCATGATAGAAAATAAGTGGAAGAAGAATCTTAACAGTGGGACACCCATGAGTGTCACCAAGATAATTCCACCCTAGATCTCCTGTCATGTAATTTGTACATAGTAGTGCAGATAAAAATGCTATTTTTAAGGGAAAGGGTTGTAAGAAAAAAAATGTTCAGTATTGACTCACGTAAATTATAGAGGTCATCAGAACTTCCCAGTAGGAAGAAAAAGCTTGAGCCCATAGACAAGGAAGAAGGTGATATTAGAACTAGAGAACTGGACATTATCACAATTGAGACGGGAGAGTAAACCATAGGAATAGTTTATCCAAAAAAGGGAGTGTAGAGTAAGAAGACAAAATTAGAGAGAGAGAGAGAGAGAAATCATGAAGTAAAAGACACAATAAGTAATGAGAACAGTAACCAGGTGGTCAATGAAATGGATGAGGAGTTTGTTGTCATGGAAACCAAATTAGTGTCTTATAAAAGAAGTAGAGAAATAGTATTGACAAACCTGAACTAATGATCTGATGTGTCACATAGGGGCCCAAAAAAGGAAGCACAAATTCTTCCCTGAGGGCCCCTGTGACTACAGTGAAGTAATGACTTACAATGAGTTTCTGGAGTACTCAAAATGAGGAAGAAGGAAAAGTATGGCAAAGAAAAGGAAACTGAAGTAAAGTGGATTGGGTGGACTTGCAGCCTGTGTTCAGAACCCAAGTTTATGATTGCTGGGATAGGTAGTGTCGTCCTTGCAGTCTTTGACTTCTGCTCAGCCACATGACAATAGGAATGGGCAGTGGGTATAAAGCACTTCCATCCCAAGAGAAAGAGTCCACATAGTCTGTGCTGGGCTTATCACCTCACATGACGATATCTTTACTTCTTTCAGACTCAAGGTTTGCACCTCCTTTATCCTGGCTAAGCATGTGTGTCAATGGCTCCAAGTATATCCCCAGATTTTGGTACACCAGACTCAGTAGGGGAGAGATCGTGGTCTTTCTATTCTGGTACATGTAAGCCAGTTTGTTGTTTTCCAAGGGCACCCGCTAGCCATGGTGGACTGGGGCACACCACTGGAGCTAATCCAGCTCTGTCTCTTCTCTATGTGAGTAAATGCATTGTTGAATCCAGTGCTTGCCTCTGTTGTGTTTTTCATGGCAATCCCCATAGGAAGTTGCACTCAGTAGACATGTTTAGACTTCTCCTCGTGTTGCTTGTCATTGGAATGATCTTTGCTTTCCTCCATGTAGTTGGAGTCTTTCCCTGGCATGGTAACCAGTGCATGGAGTTCTGTTCAACAATTACCCTTTCTGTGAAGGCAAGCTGCTGGCCACCGTGAGACATGTGCCCAATTCTGTACTTGCCTGTGCAGCATTTAGGGCTACAAAATTAGGTTCCTTACAATGCTGAGGCATTATAAGAAATTTTATGTTCCATAGTTTGATGAGCTTGCTATCAACACAAAACACAAATTAAAATGCAAAATGCTTCACTCAGTTTTCCATGCATGGGAGAAAGATTGTAATTGCTCTTGTCTGAACCTTTATTCTTTGGACCCTAAGTATGTCTTCTGTGTTTTGTAACTTATACATAGTTTGATAATATGGATGGCCTACAGGTACCTATTATTTACCTGTTGGCCCATTCAAATGTATAAACTCTTGTTATTAATGTGATATCCTCAAATGACAAAAATCCTGTTTTCAGCTGATTCTTTATCCTTTACATTATCAGACAAAAAAATTAAAAAAAGACTACAACAGCCTGATATTTTTCTAGAAATATTGAGAACAGCAAAGAAATTTACTAGTCCAATGTATAAAATGTGATTCCACCTTGTTTAACTTCTGGAAGGGTATCACTGACTTTCTATATTGTTCTCACCTTAGAGGACAGCCATAACACAGTATCAGAAAGTGGGTGGCCTAAAACAGCATAAATCTGTTGTCTCATAGTTGTAGTTGTGGAGGCTAGAAGTCTGGAATGGATATGTGAATAGGACCATGTTTTTTTTTTCTAATCTTCTAGGGGAGCATCTCTTTGAGTCTTCTAGCAACTCGGAGCCCCAAGCATTCCTTAGATATAGCAGCACAACTCCAGTCTCTGCCTCTGTCCTCACGCATCCTCTTTCTTTGTCTGTTTTTTCAAGACTTTTTTCTTTGTCTCTGTTTTCTCTTATAAGAATACCACTCCTGGGGCCCAAAGTGGCTCCGGCCGGATGTCATGGAGCTTGCGAAGGCGAGGCCAAGAGTTCAAGGCCAACCAACCTCAGCAACCTTACAAGCTCTCAATGATTGGCAAAAAAAAAAAAAAAAAAAAAGAATACCACTCCTATGGAATTAGGACTTATACCAATTTATTAGGACCTCATTTTACCTAATTATATCTGCAGAGACCTAATTTCCAAATATTGTTAACATTCACAGGTACATACCATTAGGAATCAAACATATCTCTTGGGAATAACACATTTAACCCTTGGAAACTCCTCGTTACTAAAATCCAGTACTTAAATATTGCAGTACATATTTCTTCATTCTATTTTTTTCCACTGTTTAAGTGGCATGCATGATCATAGCTCACTGCAGCTTTGAACTCCTAGGCTCAAGCAGTCTTCCTACCTCATTTTCCCAGATAGGTAGGATTAGAGGCACATACCACCACATCTGGGTGATTTTCTTATTTTTTATTTTTACTTTTTGTAGAGGCAGAGTCTCACTTTGTTACCCAGGCTGCTCTCAATTGCCTGGCGTCAGGCAATCCTTCTGCTGCAGCCCCACAAAGTGCTAGGATTACAGAAGTGAGCCACCATGCCCAGCCTCCTTCATTCTATTTCTGATACATCCACAAACTGCCTCTCCTAGCTCTACCAAAGTGAGGCACAACTAGCTGATTGATAATGATCACTGCAATGATAGTTAAAAGGTTGAATATTAGTCCAAACCTTGGCTATAGAGATTTTAGAGACCACAGCTTGAAAATAGTGGTTTTCATAACAATGGAATCCTCTTAGGTGACCAAGCCACATTTAGGAAAGAGCTTACAGACTCCTCCACATTGGACTTTGCACACACAAAAAAATAGAATTTAATTGTTAAGATAATAAGATGCAGACAGACTACCTTGACTAATATGTACATTTATATTAAGAGGTTGTACTGTTAAATGTTTATTTAACATAGCTAAAATGTAGGCCAATAAATGTGTATAATTCCTTCAATCACACAACTTTGGGTTCATGTTACAGTTATAGAGCTCCTCTCTCAAAATGTAATCTATCTCAATGAGCAATATACATACATTTTTAATTTTCAACTTATATTTTAGATTCGGAGGTACATGTACAAATTTGTTATCTGGGTATATTGTGTACACTAAGGTTTACAGTAGAATGATCCTGTAACCCAGGAGCTGAATATAGTACCCAAGAGTTAGATTTTCAGCCCTTTTCCTCCATCCCTTCCCCATCTAGCAGTCTCTAATGTCTATTATTGCCATCTTTATTTCTTTTTTCTTTTTTTGAGATGGAGTTTCACTGTTGTTACCCAGACTAGAATGCAATGGCAGGATCTCGGCTCACTGCAACCTCTGCCTCATGGGTTCTAAATTCTCCTGCCTCAGCCTCCCAAGTAGCTGGGACTACAGGCGCACACCACCATGCCCATCTATTTTTTTTTTTTTTTTGTATTTTTAGTAGAGACGGGGTTTTACCTTGTTGACCAGGATGGTCTTGATCTCTTGACCTCGTGATCCACCCACCTTGGCCTCCCAAAGTGCTGGGATTATAGGCGTGAGCCACTGCGCCCGGACTAGCCATCTTTATTTCTATGAGTAATGTTTAGCTGTCACTTCTACACAGTGTTTGGTTTTCTGTTCCCGCATTAATTCACTTAGGATATTGGGTCCATCTGTATCTGTTTGTGCAAAAAAAATCATATATTTTTTTATTTTTTGTGGCTGTGTAGTATTCCAAGGTGTATATGTACCACATTTTCTTTACTTAATCTCCCATTGAAGGGCACCTAGGTTGATTCCATGTCTTTGCTATTGTGAAGTCCAATGAGCAATACTTTTTAAAAGAGTAAAATAGTTGTGATAAACAAATATGTCCCTAAGTATTTACAATGTATTATAAAAATGAACTAATCGTTTTAACATAAATGGTATTTAAATATCTGGAAAGCAAAAGTGTTACCAGATTTTTTTTTTTCTGGCAGTGATCAGTTATGATTCTTCTTCGTCTCTATTTAAAACACATACACGTTCTGCACATGTACCCCCAAACCTATAATGCAATAAAAATTAAAAAAAAAAATAAAAATAAAAAAAATAAAACACATACAGGTATGTAACATGAAAACGTGTTTAGACTAGTGTATCTGTATTCATATCTTCATTTATATATTCATACAATGGTTGAACAGCTATTTTGGCACTTACTGTGTTAAATACTTTGGAGTTAGGTGTTGCATAGTGAAATAATTAGGCAGACTCAGCATGAATTTAGTTTACAGAACATGGCAGAGAGAGGAAATTAAACATAAACAAGGATGCAGTTGTACACACTTGCAAAAGTGTTGTGAAGGAAATGCAGAGGGAGGTGTGAAAGTATATGGAAGGGAAAATTATATAGTCTGTGCCAGACAAAGAATGTCTCCATGAGAAAATGACATCTGAGCTGAGCTCTAAACACTGAGAAAGAATTAATTGAACTGAGGAAAGTGGCAAAAAGTATTTAATAAGGAAAAAAGAAGCAGTCCGAAGGCATTGGGGGAAAATAATATTTAATTCTAGGAATATAGAGAGCATGTAGGAAAATATGTAAAATGAGACTGGAGAACAGGTGAGGGCCAGAAGTGACTGGAAGACTCTGGCCCTGTTAGGGACCTGTTCTACATACTGAGACAAATACCTGTTATGGTCATATCTGCAATTTAAAAATAAAATTCTGCTTACAGCTTGGAGAGGAAAAAAACTGGTGTATGGAAATAATTCAGGGGACATTTGTAGTGTATTAGGCAAGAGATGTTTATAGCATAGATTAGAAGTGTTGGAAATGAAGAGAAGTAAATTAATTGTACAAATATTTAAGATGTGTGTAGGCACGCATCGTGACTGATGTATTTCTTACTCATTACGTTGACTTTCCTAAGGACATCATTCCTGCTTATGATATGTCTGTGCCCTTGGATGTTCTTACACACGTATAGGGAAGAGCAGGGAAGAATGTGGATAAGGGATAAGACAAAATTTGCCAAAGAATAATCACCTATTTAGAATTTCACTTCCAAACTCTCCTTAAGATATTCAGTCAATTCTGTGTTCTTACTCCCAATAAGTGAAATTTCCCTTCTATTAAAATACGTTATCTTTCTTTATTTTTTTCCACAGTTAACATGAGAGATTTATCTAATGCTATCTTTGGTTTGGGATGGACCCTCTTGTATGATTTGCTGTATTTTCCATACCTTCAACAAGTTGTTTTTTCTTCTGCCTGGTCATTGGGTTCCCAGGTCTGCAGGTACTCAGAGGTGAAGTCTGTTTTATTATTAGAAACACAGAACACTTGTTGTAAGTACTCTTGGATTGTGCCAGATATATCTAAATGTTTTTCTTCCACCTCTCTCTGAAGTTTGAATCTGAAATGGAAACCGGCATGCTTATTTGTGCATTCCTAGACATTTTTGTTGCTCTGCATTACTTAGCCATCTTTCTCACAACTTGCATCCACCGTTGGTATCTCAAAAGTTGTTCCTTTTTGTTTTTAAATAATTCCCCTAATGCATATCTATATCATGCATTCTTCCGGCAATAGGCTTATCACAGTAAAGTTTAGTCTTTCCAAATATATTTTATATTCCTCAAGCTTTCTGAGCATGCTAATATGAACTTCTGTTATTAGTAAGCCTTTGCTAACTTCTACAAAACCTGGATTTTAAGATAAACATTTATCCATATACACAAATTAATCCTTAATGTGAAAGTCATGGTTGAGTTAAGACCTATTTGTTTTTAACTGTATGTGACCTACACAGGATTTAATAATTCAAAGCTGGAAAAGGTAGGAGAAATTAAATTTATGTCTTTCCTCTTTATAAGATGTCATTTTCTTTCTTTATAAGATGGCCTCTGGATACTTAGTGAAGCTTAGATATCAAGTAGATTGGAGAGACAGTCCATGATCCATGCACTTATTTGCTATCTTGTTGAAAAGTTCCCTTTCAATATCCTCTTGATTACTAGGCTGGAATTGACTAACATGTAGTTGATCCACAGTATTTTTTTTTAATATCAAGCAGTCACCAATGACATGCACCTGGCCATTATCACTCAGTACATCATTTTTATATTTTTACCTTGTTCCATGCTTAATTCTGAGCCACTGTCTTCTCAACACTTCAACTTATTATGTGTACATCCTTCTAGGATTTTTGTCATCAGTGGGGTGGTTGCCATAGCTATTTCAATTAAAGCAGAGAGAAGGTTCAGGTTAAAACATAAGGAGACACTTCGAAGATATTTTGCTACTCTGTACATATGGTTGAAGTAATTCTACTCATAAGAACGAACTTTAAACATCAAACACCTTTAGAACATGTTAACATATAAAAGATTACATATAATTATAAGTTCAGGTAAAGGACTTTTTAAAAGTTAGGTACAATTAATCAAATGTATTGTATTCCATTATCTTATCTTAAATACAAGATGGAGAGGACTCATTTTGAGTACATATGCATAGAGGAAATAGTATTAGAAAGCCCTGAGTGTATCCAAGGACAAAGAATGGAATATAGGCAAGCTTCTTAGATTAGTGAAAGCATAACACACACACACACACACACAAACAAACAAACAAACAGAAAAATACAGGCACAATACTTTTTTTAATCTGACAGTTCATAATCCAAATGTGATTATATTTAAGAAAGATGTTAACATAACAATCCTTCAAGTAAACTATTACACTGAAAAACACAATGCATTTAAAATAAGTAATGATAACATATACCAATATTATTTTCCTATACAATTTATCTGTTCTTCTAAACATAATGAACATGATGAACTGAACAGCTCTAAGAATTTTGTTGTGTGTGGTCCAGACATGATAGCTCATGTCTGTAATCCCAGCACTTTGGGAGGCCAAGGTGGGTGGATTTCCTGAGGTCAGGAGTTCCTGACCAGCCTGAACAACATGGTGAAACCCTGTCTCTACTAATCACAAAAAAATTAGCCAGGCATGTGACACACACCTGTAATCCAGCTACTTGAGGCAGGAGAATCTCTTGAACTTGGGAGGCAGAGGTTGCAGTGAGCTGAGACTGCACCATTGCACTCCAGGCTGGGCAACAAGAGCAAAACTCTGTTCCCCACCTCCCTGAAAAAAGGCATTTTTTTTTTTTTTGGTTGGGTAAATCTAGCATTTTAGAGCTATATTCATACACAAATAAGATATCTTAAAGATCTTAAAGATAGATACACAAACATTGAGGGCTTCAGCACATGGAGAGAAAGAATCTCAATATTTTGGTAAAGAAAATGATAACCACAAGAGTAAATTTTGCATTATGGGAAACAGTATAACAATTGTTAACACTAGTTATACTGCATATGTGTTAGCATTTTTAAATATGAATTTCAGTGTGAATCAATAATTCGGAACCTTTGAAATGTACTACTGAGATTCAAGCTTTTTTAAATTTTATTTTTAAGCTCAATAGAAACTTGTCTTAATGCCACCTCTAAAGTAAGGATATTTCTTTTCTTCATGGAGACCATCTGCCCTCCCCTTCTTTGTATAAATACAGGTTCAGTCTTTTGTTTCCTTCAATAGAGTTAAGAAAGAAAATTAATTATATTGTAAAAGACAGTTATGAGGCACTAATGTTTAGAAATAACAGTGGGTATAAACATCACGTACATATCCAACTGTTAAAAAGAATCTTGGTAAAGTGAAACCCAGCTGTGTTATTCCAGATGCCCATTTTCCCTTAATGACCATTAGACAGGCAATAAAGCCATTAGTGGATGTATGTAATGAAAGAAACAACTGTCAGGTAAATCAAGTTTTAAATGCCTACGTTTGTAAGGTGAAATAAACAAAAGTTTGATAAAAGGTTATTTTTTAATTAATGTAAACCTTATGTAAGTAAACTGTTTTTCAATACTAATCTGTCCCTAGTAAAATTTATATGTAATTATATGAATTATGTATAATTTTAAAATATAGTAAAATAAATATGTAACAACACTGTTCATTATATAGCAATGTAAAATGAAAGTGCCTTAAAGCAGGAAGGAGTAGCAGTGAAAACTAACTCACTCATTTATCACACATTCTCTTCAATCATGAATTCTCTCTAAAATTAAGTAAACAGGTGAATAAATAGTCATCTGTTTAGCCTCTGCCTCTGCTTGGATAATTCTAAAACCTGAAACACACGGCTTAATTTTTATTAGTATTGGTTTTTAATAACTTATGATTAATTATTTGATTTCCATACTCTCTAATTACCCCCACAAAATTTTCACTATGTTCTGTGAGGCAAAGAAAAACAATATTTGTTTTCATATGACAGGCCTCCAGATATGTGGTTGAAAGTGTGTGATTTGGGCAGGTAGCATCAGGGCTTTTTTCTTCAATCTGGTTTCTAATGTCAGTATTCCGAATGTCCTCAAAATTTTATTTTTATGAAATACATGATTGTAGAAATCATGTTTTACATATATATATATATACACCTCTCTATATTAGTTTATTTTTATTACACTAAGTTAATTTATTTCAATTAATTATGTGTAAAATTCTCAATATTTATTCCATGATATCTAATAATTAAAACTAGAATAAAAGATAACAACATCTTACTATGCTTGGAAATCTTTCTATTACAAATTTAATTTTAACCTCATTTTTAAAGAACAGCTGGCAATACTCTTAATAAAATCACAACCTTAATAGGATCTAGATCTCCTACCTTGAGCAATTTCCATCTCATTAGGTCATAACTATTTTAAGGATTGATGCATATCCAAATAATAGAAAGAATTAAGTGACACAAAAAGGAAGTAAATTATTGAGCTATTATATAATTTGGATTTATTTACAGTTTTTGATTTTAAACCTTCTATTTCTGTCTCTCTCTGGCTCTCTGAGACAGAGATAGAGAAAGAGACAGAGAGAGAGAGTGACAAAGTTTAAGATTCAAAATCCAAAACTGTGTATAAATCTGAAACACATTATAATTTATATATATATTTATAGATACATAATGTATATATATATATAGGTATAAATAGATATAGTTTACAAATATAGAGTTATCTATAGATAACTCTATAAATGTAAAACTCTATTGATATACAGATACATAGATACGGATACACACATATAAAGTTATATTTATCTATTTACAGATGTAGATATCTAGAAATCTATAGATCTATATATCTGTTTATATCTATAGATGTCCATTTATACATATATAAACTGTATATGTCTATCTAAACTCTAATGTATCTCTCTACCTCGATATAGGTATCTGTCTATAGATATATCTCCTTGTCCATGTAAGATATATATATATATATATCTGTCTGTCTAGGGTAGATAAATACAGTTTATATTGACATATTTATGTATATAGTATGTATACAGAAAGATAGGTAGAGAGAAAGAAATGGTTTACTCATGTGTATATCTATCTACCTATATGGAGAAGAAGAGAGCACAACTTAACCTAATTTGTGGTTAGAAATTAATAGGTCATGTACTGAATCTATGAGTTAGATTAAGCACTCTACCCACCTCATATCCTACCATGAATATCTTGATATTAGAGGAAATGTATGTGTTTAGCTTTTTTTGTTTTACCATGAGAAAGTGAAGGAAAATTAGCTGTGTGTATATCTATTTATGAAATCTTTATCTTTGTATTTATGCATATCTATTACTTTGCTTGCAGTGTATCATGAATAGGAAATAAACTTTTGGAAATATTAAAAGGTAGGAAAATGATGAGTTTACAGTGGCCAGAGAAAGTCTAATGTTAACACTTGTACAAGACTGTAATTGTGGAAATGGGAACACTCCTAAGCATGCTACAAGCACAGATTCTAAAGATAAAACCAGGGAGGTCTTTCTTGTAATAGGATGACAATTGCCAGCCTGCATTAGTAGCACCAGATGATTTGGCTCCTTCTCCTTTGCATTACACCACTTGTCTTTAGCTAAAGTAAACAGGCATATTTGTAACCCTCTCCTTCTGCCTCTTCCTGATGGTGGGGTTTGGGAGTAAGAGAAGGAGAGCAGGTATTCTAGGTTATACATAAAGTCTAGGAGGAATGTGAAGACCCAGCATTCAGAAGCCAGCACACACCAGCTGACTATGCTTCAGTGAAACATTCCTGGCATCAGTATCTGCAACTAACTGGTAGACATGCAAGCAGAAATTTTCATAGTAAAGATGAGCAGGCAATCAAACATCATCAAACCTTTCAGAAAAGTGAACACTGCCTAAAAGAAAACATAAGCTCACCCAAGGAAAAACAAACATTTCTTGAATAGGAGGAGAAAAATGGAGGAGAAAATAAATTAACTCATGTGTCATTTATTCCAGTTCATATGTAAAATACTAGTTTTAGGAATTTAAAATATGGGTATCAACAAAAACACAATATGGTAGAGATCCTATTTTAGTGTCAATTTGAACAAACAAACCTGGAGTTCCCTATCAGTTGGATAGGGAAATTTGAATACCCATTGAATACTTGGTGAAATACTTTATGAAATTGTTGTAATTTTTGTCTGATTATAGTATCGTGTTAACCTCATAAGAAAAAGAACTCTTGTTCTTTGGATGTGTATTAACACATTTGTACCTAAAATGACATAACTTCGGGGATTTACTTCAAAACATACTGATGAGTGGTTGTGTGATACGGATAGGAGTAGAAATTTTAAAAAGTTTTCCATAAAAAAATAAAGTTTGGATGAAGGGTATGTAAGACCTAATAATACCATTGTCTGTATTTTGCATCTATTTTATATTGACAATTAGCAAAGGATACAAAGGCAATGAGTTACAAAAAATATTTTTAAATTAGGTTAATTGACAGTTACACCCTAAAAGTTTAGTGGTCAATGAAACCTCTATAATTTACAACTTAGTCTAATTGATATTTGAAGAGAAGGGAGTAAAATATATGTGGTTTTTAAAAAGAGCTGAAACCACAAACAACCACTTAGAACTTTAGCACAGGCTACTGAGTTAGATTAGAATGAATGCAAGAAAAAAAAGCCCTCGAATTATACACATTGTAGAAGAATGTTAAATGAAAGAGAATAAAGAAGAAATTGAAAATCCTTTAAAGATAATTAAATGGAAGATTGGCTATGTAAGCAAATATATATCTGTATTTTAAAGCTAGACTATTAGTGTACAAAGGAGATGACAACTATATATTTTCAGTAAATAGTGGTTGAAAAATAAAACTGAATTGATTGGTGAGGCTTGGTGAAAACCAGATTCCAGGGGAAAGAATAAAGCAATAACAACAACCAACCAACCAAAAACCAAGGGGACTAAGTGATACTGAGATTTTCTATCGCTAGAGTTCACAGTTAACTGAGTAATTCATTTAATTATTTTGCCTTTGTTTTATTGTTGCTCGAAGGTACCAAACACATGGCTGAAGCTTTTTCAATTGCTTTCCTCATGTCTGTTGGTAACTGCTAAACTCCCATCCACCCTCCCACCTAATTATTCAGGCTTTTCCTCAATTGTCATCTTATCAGAGATACTTTCTGTAACCACATTATCTAATGTAGCTGTTACAGCTCCACTCAGCATTCTCTAGTTATTTGTTTGCTTCATTTTTTACACCCAACCTCGTGACATTATTTACTTATTTATTTGCTTGTGTGTCTTTTCCCACAAGGATGTAAGTGCCAGAAAGCATCCAGGATAGGTTTGACACAGTATGAAGCAGGTTATATTATTAATTATTTAATGTTTTGGGAAGGAAAGAGCTGAGACCGCCCACCAATGTTTCCTTCAGAAATGACAGTTACTGGCTAATACACAAAAGCAGAAAATAATACAGGATTGTATGTTCTTTATATTTTCTTTAAGTGCTAAGGAAATAATATAAAGAAAAATGACATATGAAATTTAATAACAAATGCTTTTTACTAGATTTAATGTTGTGTCTCTAAATCTATTATGTACAAACTAAATTAACAAAATAAATTTAATCCCGTTTGTATTTCATCAAGGAAAATCTTATTTTCAAAAAGCCTACATCTTAAATTTAGCATACTCTGAAATGACATTTTAGCAATTGAACTGTAAATTACAGATAACACCAATGTTATATATTCTTTGTATATGCTGAAGTTAAATAAATACAATAATTCAAAAAAGTGGGATCCTTGATGACAACCTCAGGCACTGAGTTAAATATTTATTATGAAAATTTTCGATGTACAAATAATGCCTTTCTTCCTAGACTTCTTTTTTTAATATGTATGTTCCATTACATAATGGTAAGTTCTATTGGCTTAACATAATATATTCGGAATTCTTTCCCTTACCCAAATAGTTCTCACTTGCTTACTATGGACAGAATATACAGATGTTATGTATATTTTTTATAAACATTTCAAACCTTCTCTAAGTTTAGCAGAGTAATAGTGCTGTAAGTCCTCACCATCTGTCCACTGCCTTCACTAGTTGACCTTTACACCTAGGCTATGTAGTAGGCCCATAGGGGTGCTTATATTAAAAATGGGTAATATTTTCAATAGTAAATATAACTTTGAACATTCTTCACATTAACTCTCAGTATTCACTCTAATGACTACAGATAATGGCCACAGATTTTGACAACATAAATCTTGCTATACTTTACTATTAATTAATGAAATAATTTGCCATTAAAGAGTTTATTGTTAAAGTGCACAATTATTCCTTGAAATCAACTTCAATAAGTTAGAACTCAAGGGCATCAAAGAATTATTCCAATATTTAAACTGCAGCAATAATTCCTATCTATAGTATTTGGTAAAATGTAAGAGTTTTGCAATTTACTTATTTCATAATAATGTTTTCACTGGGAGCATTTTGAATTAGAGATAAGATATAGAAAGACATAGATTAGGGCCCAAAGTGGCTCCGGCCGGATGTCGTGGCGCTTGCGAAGGCGAGGCCAAGAGTTCAAGGCCACCCAACCTCAGCAACCTTACAAGCTCTCAATGATTGGCAAAAAAAAAAAAAAAAGAAAGACATAGATTAATATTTGCTGAGTAACTTCTATATGTTGAAACTTATAAAATATACATTTAATTTATTTTCTCCCAAAAGCTTGTGAAATATTATAACTTCAGTTTTACAAATTAGAAAACAGGCTGGGTGTGGTGGCTTATACCTGTAATCCCAGCACTTTGGGAGGTGGAGGCAGTCAGATCACCTGAGGTCAGGAATTCGAGACCAGCTTGGCCAACATGGAGAAGCCCTGTCTCTACTAAAAATACAAAAGCAAATTAGCTGGGTGTTGTTGTGGTCGCCTGTAATCTCAGCTACTTGGGAGGCTGAGGCAAGAGAATTGCTGAAACTCAGGAGTTGGAGGTTGCAGTGAGCTGAGATTGTGCCATTGCACTCCAGCCTGGGCGACAGAGCAGGACTCTGTCTCAAAAAACAAAACAAACAAACAAAAACTAGAAAACAAAGGCTCTAAGAGGCTTTGGAATTATTTCAGGTTTATACAAGTTAGTAAGTTCTAGAGCTGGAATTAAACTCCAGGTTTGGTTGCTCTAGAGTAAGCTTTATCTATATCATTTTCAGATTTTGTTTGATTTTTATAACATTCATTTAACCAAGATTGAATGCTTATCTTTGTATCTTTCCCCTTGAGTCATTTCCTTGCACCCTTCCTTATCTCAATTTCTTATCTTTGGACTTTGTAGAATTGTATGATCTTTTACATATACTGTTTTGAAAGAATCCTCAAATATATGTATCACACTTTTATAAAAATGTACAAGTATTTATTTCTTTCATCATAAACATTAGAAGAAATGTCATTTTTGACTCAGAGTTTCAGTTTATTTCTCAGCAGTACACATTGGTTTTATGAATCTGTTCTCTGAGGTAATCTTTATATAGATTTCTGTCTAAGACAGGAGATAATAAATGACATTACATGCTTTATTCAGTTAATTTTCAAGGATTTATAAGTATTTACAGTCACATTTTATTTAAAGCTTTATAACTCTCAAGTTAAATCATAAGACAAATGGACTACTAATGCTTTAGTGTTAGAAAACTTTGCATTTAAGAAGTTTGAATTGTAGGTTAAAGATACAATACTAAATGAACAAAAGATAATAAAATCGAGTTAATTTCAGAAGAGTTAGGTCTAGACTGGTGGAAGAGTAAAATTTTAGAGATTGCCCAGGTTCAGTTTCTGGGACACATATCAGTTGCACTCCTATATTGGCAATACATATTTAAAACCTTTTGTTTTCTTGGGATAAAGCATTGTTGATTATGAACGTCTTTTCTCAGTTTGTGCAAGAAGGGATCAGTGTGGTATGGTACTTTCAGAATATCTAGACCATAATTCTGAAAATGTAAGCCACAAATAAGAAATGTACACAGATTACATACTTTTTAAAATATTTGGATTAATAATCTAAAAATAATAACTATCACTCTTGCCTTTAAAGTTTACTTCTTCCCACAGAATCCTTTCAGTTCATTCATTATACCAATCTTTTTCCTGACCAGATTAATTGCATATAACATTTCTCCTTCTTGTTGCTTTTCCCATAGTGTGCTGCTTCTCATCTCTAAGGTCTTACCTTCACCATCACTTCTGAAGATCCCTGTTTTCCTTTTAAAAGTCTTTACAATTTATCGTATAAGATAATATATGTTAAAGTACCTGAAAATATAATTTCTTATGCTGTAATTTATTTCTCTTTATGAAATATCAATTCCAGCTCTAATTTCCTAAAATAGCTCATCTGTATGAATGTAAGCATTAACACCCTCCAGCTTATTTCTGAACTTTGTTACTGAATGATTGTTGGCTACATTATTGAGTCTTTCTGTGTAGAAAAAAAAAAAATTCAAGATGATTCATTTGACTTTTTCTTTTGACTCTTGACTTTTTTTTAATCCAATACAGGTCACTTTTCTTAAAATATTAAATTATACATCCTTTACTTCCTTAAAACACTTCCCTCATTTTCTATTGCAGATAGAATTAAAATCAAACTCTGTGCTATGAAACGAAACTCTAACACCATCTCTTCCCTGTCCTCCCACACTTTCGTGAGCAGCGATCTTTATGTTCCTTTATCATCCCATCCTCTTTGCTACCCAAGTGGCTTTCAGTAGTCATTCTCTCTCTGGTTATTGAGGTTTCCTACTCATATGTTGTTCATTTCCTTGTATTTTTCAGATTCCATTTCTTTATTCTGTCTTATCTATCTCTTAATCTGTTTCTTTTCTCTCCTTGAGATCAGCACTAATCTCAAGTTGACAAGGATGCATTCTCTAAAGATTTTATTTAAAGCAGAGAACTGTCAGTGCATTGTCATTTGCCACCTCACCAAATGGTTACTTACCAAAACATTAAGTTATTTTTATTGTTTAGTTGTTTATGGCTTTTCTCACTTAATAATATGCAATCTCTGTGTGGGCAGAGGAAGTTTGCTTTATAGTGCATGGTTATAGGCCTAAAGCAAGTGTTCAGTAAATAATTGGTAGAATAGACTCTACCAATTAAATGACAAATATGTAATGACTTCTTCCTAATAGTCTAAATTATTATTTAAAAATTAGCTCTAGGGGAGGGACAGTGGGGGGTGGGGAGCTGGAGAGGGATAGCCTGGGGAGAAATGCCAAATGTGGGTGAAGAGGAGGAAGGCAGCAAAACACACTGCCATGTGTGTACCTATGCAACTATCTTGCATGCTCTGCACATGTACCCCAAAACCTAAAATGCAATTTAAAAAAAAAGAAGGAAAAAAAAATTAGCTCTGTCTATATTGGATGGTTTTGGTCTAACCAAATGTTAGATTAGTTAAATCACTAACTTAATTAAAGGCCATTAGCAGATTTCTTCTTACTGATGAATTCTTTATTTTTTGCATAGAAATTCTCTTGAATCTTTTTGACATCATTGAAACAGTTGCTCAACTAAGTCTTAAAAATCTTAAAATTTCTTTGTTTTCTTTTGGGATATCTATTGAAAGGGGCTCTATTAGAGATCGTGTGTGTCAATGACACTTGAAAACTCCCATAATCGCCATTGTAATGATAAAAATAAGTTTCAAATGTGTGGAGTTCAATGTTTGCTGTAAGTTGATTCCACTTAAATTATTTACATTTTAATGCCTATCAATTCTTTCTTGATAGGCATTAAAGCCTATCAAGTAGATCATGACCTGATCTACTGTCTGTCAAAAACAAGTAAATGTGAAACTACAGGTTACGTATACATTCCAAAATGCTTGAGACCATAAATAGTTTCAGATTTTTTATTTTTTTTAGATTTTGAAATATTTGCATATATATCATGAGATGCCTTGCAGATGGAACCCAAGTTTCAACACGAAATTCATTTATGTTTCATAATCACTCATTTTATACACATAGCCTGAAGAAAATTTTACATAATATCTCAAGTTTCTTTGAGCATGTAAAAAAGGTTTGATTGAGTTTTGACTATGACCTGTCACATGAAGTCAGGTGCTAAATTTTTCACTTATGGCATCAGGTCAGCACTCAAAAGTTCCAGATGTTAGAGCTGTTTGGATTTGAATTTTCATATTAGAGATGTTCAGCCTGTATTTTTTTAACCTGGATGTTATTTGTTTTTATTATTCACTGTAATTTGAATCCATTCAAACTCCATGTGCATGTATACACACATGATATCATTTGAGTAGGGGACAGTCAGTTCACACTGTAATAACAACTTTACTATATAGCTTTATTAGAGATCACAACCCAGAGCAGAGGAAAAGGGAATCAGAAATGGGTCAGAGAAAAACAATCTTAGAAAGTAGCCAACTTTAGAAGTTATTATGTTGCATATGAAAAATTAAAATTTTATAATACCCTATAACCTATATAATACTCTATAATTTTATAATACTCTGTAAAATTATCTCCTTTTAAAAAAATAGACTCCTATAGGGCTGACTAGAGGTATAGCGAATTGTGTGATTGCTAAGTAGGCCTCTCTGAGCTTCATTTTTGTTAAGTTTGAGAAACAAGCATGAGAAATAATTGTAAAACATTGCTGCATAAGCTGTATGTACATTATAAGAGTAAGGTTTAAAACATCTTCTTATGGGGTTAGTTACACTTTAACATTCTTCGTGTGTGTGTGTGTGTGTGTGTGTGTGTGTGTGTGTGTGTGTGTCTTCGGCCAAGTTATCTCCCTCTCCAATTTACTGAACAGTGCTGAGTGCACAGCTGATTCTCAATACCAACTGATTGATTTATTGAAATATTCAGTGGTTTCAATTAGCTTTGCATGGCTAGACATATTTTTGAGTGTCAAAAATCTATATTCTGGGTTTGCAATGCTCTTATGAAAGTATAGATCTGTAAGAATATATCAGAAATAATGAATGAATCTTCTGGTAAGCTTCTTCTGTTGGTTATAAGTGTCAATTTTAGTTTCCATAGGCAGGAATCAACAAAATCAGAGGAAATTTTAAGTGTATCTTATAATATAAATGATTCTACCATTCTATGATAGTCATAAAAATAACATAAATCTAGAACAGTTAGCTTACTGACAGCTTGTTTCTTTGAAACAAATGAATTAAAAAAATTTTTTCCATTCTCTCTCCCTCCCTCCCTCCCTCCCTCCCTCTCTCGTGTGTGTGTGTGTGTGTGTGTGTGTGTGTGTGTGTGTGTGTGTGTATGGCATTCTTATTCAAAACAGGCAATTTGACTAGTATTTCATTTGAATAAATTTTTTTCTACACAAAAAACACAATGATGGCTTTATAATGCATTACATCTGGTAGATAATATCCATAAATTCCATATACCCGGTTCAATAAATATTAATGGGCAGGTTTCATAACTGGCAAAATAACCTCTAGTTTTCCCAGTAAAATTAGTTGTTTCACTCACACTCTCAGAGATTTACTTAGTGCAATGTCATTTCTCTTACCTTCCTTATAGTCTATTGCCAAGATTTTTTTTGGTAATCTAAATTACTTATTCATTAACTTCTCATTATTCTCCCAACTCACAAGAGAGGATAAAATTAACAAGTGATTTGTCAACTGAAGCAAATATTTTATTACATTTCTCCTACTTGAAATGATTTTAGAATATCCCTAATATGCAGACATCTATGGATTCTGACTATTCCTAGAATAAAATTAGGTAAAAGATTGATTTTCAATTTTTGTCATTGACTTACAAAACTACAAGCTCACCAGAAAATCAATGTTGTGATTAATCAGGGATTCTATATTGTGAACA
This sequence comes from Saguinus oedipus, assembly GCA_031835075.1. Lineage (NCBI taxonomy): Eukaryota > Metazoa > Chordata > Mammalia > Primates > Cebidae > Saguinus > Saguinus oedipus. The sequence goes on from CM063169.1 coordinate 44,654,049, forward strand.
CTCAAGTGAACAGTAATCTGGGTATTTTGTAAAATGCCTTTGCAAGTTGCAAAACCAACTGTGTATTGAAAGCTTTATTTTTTAAACTTTTCTTACAGCACTATAAAGGTCATTTAAATATACAAATATTTTCAAAGTAAATATCAATGTCTACCTTTACTTGGCACCAACAATGTGCTACTTGTTTGGCAGTTTTGTTTTATTTTGATCTACACATTAACTTCTATTTTGCAGATAAGAAAGCTGAGACTCAAAGAAGTTAAGTACTTGGCCCAAGGTTATACCAATAGTAAGCAGCAGAGAAGGGTTTGGGTCATGATTTGATTTCAAAGCCTGTTAAGTTCCACTCTACAATGTTGCTTTCCAGTCAACAGGCAAATAGGAGGAATTAACTGTATTTTTTAGGTTAACTATAGTCCTTATGCTATAAATTGGGTATAAGACATATTCATACTACATAAGACAAGTTTATACCCTCTTTTATAAATCAGGATAAAATATAAATTACTTTATCTTGTAGGGATATATAGACCAGGAACACTTGAGCATGCTTTAGGTTTACATGAGCATCCTGCACATACTATTTTGCTAATGTTATAATTTAAATGCTTATGCAAATATATTGATAGGGTGCACCACTCGGGCTGTGACTTCTTGCACTGGTCCTAGCATTTATCAAGCCTTGAAGAGAGAGGAAGAGCTTTGATTATCCCTCTAGCTAAATTTGAAATACCTCAGGAGAAAGCAGTTTTCTTCATTTTTATAGTTGTATATATTTAAAGTATACAACATGTTGTTTTGATATAGGTATATATAGTGAAATGATTGCCACAGTTAAGCAAATCAACATATTCCTCACCCAACATAGTTACTTTTGTCTGTGCGTATGTGTATGTGTGTGAGAGGGAAGAGGGGAGAGATAGAGATGAGAGCATCCAAATTTGCTGTCTTAGCAACTTTCTAGTGTAATACAACATTGTTAACTATAGTACTTATGCTGTAAATTGGGTATAAAACATATTCATACTACATAAGTACAAATTAATACCCTCTTTTGTAAATAAGGAAAAAATAGAAATTAGTTTATGTTGTAGGAAAATATAGACCAGAACACTTGAGCATGCTTTAGGTTTGTGTGAGCACCCTGCATCAGTGGAGAACAGAAAAAAATAGAGAAATTATTTATTTAGGGGAGCAAAAGATATACAAGACTATCTATAACTTAATTTCCCATCTAAAAATGCAAATAAAAAGACCATGAACTTTAAGGAAAATCTATTCCCTGAGAGTGCTAGACCTTGCCACAATGTCTAGTCCACATTTACATCATCTCTTAGATTCTTTATTACATAGTCTGTCCGTTGTTTTTCCTTTTCTCTACCTTGCTTTATTCTGTTTATTCCCACGACATCTGCCAGAGTGATCTTAGAAAATGTAAGTCAGGTGCTATCATTCCAGTGCACCAAATCATCTTTTGGTTTTCCATCTCATTCAGAATAAAAACTAGTATCTGTGCACTGGCCCAAAAGATCTTGTAAGTGAACTGGTGTCCTGTCAGCTGACTGTTTGAGCTCCATTCCAGCTCCTTCCTTTTCTGCTCACTCACCTCTGGTAGTTCTGATGCCTTAAATACACCAAACTTTATCATGCCACCAGGCCCTTGCTTCTCTATTCCCCTATGCTGTCACTTCCTTTTGGACAGGGAGAAGTGCCACCTTATCAGTGGAGCTTAAGCACATAGATTACTTAAAGCTCAGCCCTCTTTCCTTCAAAAATCCCCATATTTCTTCCATGGTTTATTTATCTCCATGGATGTCTCCATCATATGAAACATTTATATTTATTTGTTGGATTTTAGTTTCTGTCTCTAATTTCAAGAATGTAAGGTACTTGAGGGCAGAGATTTGGGCCTTTTTTATTCTTTCAACTGATACACCCCCATCACCTTGAACATGGCTTGGCACAAAGTAAGTGCTCAGTAAAAAATATGTTTAAATATATGTTTGAATAAATGAAAGGATGAATAATGCAGGGATGGAATTTTTAATGTAACTAAAGCTTAGGGATTTAAATATGAAGATTTAAATCTTCCTTGATTTGAAAACACAGTTTTAAGGATTACAATAATAAAACTTCCTAACTTGCACATTGCATTGCCTCTTTGATAAAATGCATATGCATAATATATGCTGAATTTTTCTTGAGCATTTTATAGTGCTTTAGAAACACAAGTGAGAGCACCAAAATATTCCGGAAACCACTGAGTTTTATAATTCTATTTGTTTTCACAATAAATAATTGTGGATCCCAAGTTTCACAGTACTTTTTAAAAAAGTACTATATGTTTCCTGACTTCTCGTTCACTATAAAGTGTTATTCCCCTTATTCCATTTCTCATTATGATAAATTCAGAACCATCCATTATTTCCTGGTGTTTCATGCCATCATAGATAGGCACTGTCAATTCAAAATTAAATAAGACTTGCTGATTTTCCTGCAAAACCATCCTATACTAGTAAGATCATCTTCATTTCCCAAAATTTATTGCCTTCTCCCCAAAAAAAAACATTATTTCTGTTTCTGTAGTGATATAGCCACCCATATATCTACACAAATATACATACATACATATAGACTTGAAAACAATACACACTGCTATGGTATGAATGCATTTCCACACATTCTTCTGTTGGAAACTTAATCCCCAATGCAACAGTGTTGGGAAATGGGTCTTTTGGAGGTGTTTCTGTCATGAGGGCTCCCTCTCCTGTGAATGGATTAATGACACTATAAAATGGACTTGTAGGAGTCACTCTGTGGCTCCACTGATCTTCTGCCATGTGGAGTCACAGATCTTTTTCTCTCTTTTGTCCTTCTGCCTTCTGCTATGTGTGCTCAGAGCAAGATTCTCTGTAGACCAAATTCTAGTGCATTGGTCTTGAACTTCCCAGCCTCCAGAACTATGAGAGAATAAATTTCTGTTATTTAGAAATTACTCAGTATAAAGTGTTCTGTTATAGCAAAACAAAAGGTACTAACGCACCCACACAGGAGTGCACATGCACACACACAAATACACACACACATACACGAAAGAGCTCAATTTTGAGATTGCCAGAAGTTTTTCTTCTAATCAAGCAGAGCTCACACAGCTTCTGAAATGATATTGAGAATCCCTTGCTTTAATGAATTTGTCATTTTTTTTAGTTCTTATACATGAATTTTAAAATAGAAAAAAAATACAGCTTATGGAGGAGTGTCTAAACAATTAATTTTAAAAAATCAGTGGCCAGTCGATCTTACTTTTTCTTCATATTAAGCCTATTTTATAATGCCTACCTAATAAGATTTTTGTCAAGATAGTTAAGATCATTATCTGATGACTAGTAGGATGTAATAAAATAATAGTTCCTTTCTTAGTTTCTTGAATCGTTATCCAACTAAGAAGAAAGTAATAATATGATGTATAAAATTTTTCATACCTGTTGAAGAAAATAGTCTGTATTTAATCTGGGAATCTATCTAGTGTGAAGAGATTTAAAGACTAACATAATCTGAAAACTCATCATTCCTTTTGCTGCTATTATTTAACTTGTAATTTTGTCCTAGACATAGCACTAAAACTTAAGTAGGCTACAATTTCAATAATTATATGCAATGCTTTAATTTGCAGAGTTATCTGTTTTAATATTCTGTAGACTTTAGTATATTATTGTGTCAAGTCCATGCCGTATTTCCTTTAAGCCATAAAGAATGAGAATTTATGTCTGTCATGATATCCAATGGCTAGAGTTGTACAAAAAGAGAGAGGTCACCACATTTGCAGGAGACGGCTTTCAAGGCAAGGTCATCTTGTTAGCTTCCCATGGGGCTGACAAGTAATAATCTTTTGGACTGCTGAACTAAAAGCATCCTGACTGGGTGTAAGACTGAGGAAAATATATTAAGTGTCAAGTTGTGATTTTCAAATTAGATTTTGAAAGCCAATTTACTTACAGTAATAGTGTTTTGAAGTAATTTGATATCTCAGAATAATCTTCCCAATACTCTGAATATATAATTTATTTGAAATAAAAATCACAGTAGTAGTTCTAAAAGAGATTAACTATAAAATTTTATTCTTAGGTGTTTTAAGTTCACATATTACTTACACATGAACTTCTAGAAAAAACATTGGAGAACTATTTGTAATTTAGGTTATATCCCTAATTAGAATTACATTAAGGCAAACTAGATCTTAGCTTTTAAATCCATGCATTTTTGTCCTAGGTGGTTAAAAGATCTGGTAATAATGTGGGTGAATGAAATTATAAAGATTTGGCAAATATGTCTCAACATGGAAAGAGAAATGTAGAAACCTGATTTGAGACAATATTTTAAAGTCTCCAAAAGCTCATGTCCGAAAAGAGAACACAGATAATAAAATATCTGCAAAGTTTATTCAGAGTTGACTTACAAAAGGATAATACTGATTAAAGTTTCAGGGGACTCACTTTACCCCATAGAGATACAGGCAAATTTAAGTACAATATGCAGAAAAATGAAATTACCTTTTTAATACTAGGGAAAGCTTATCCCTTTGTAAATAAGTATTAAGCGGTTTTCTTTTTCAAAGATTCCAATGTTACACAAAATAGGAATATCATGCCACCAAATGTATATTACACATTAGAAAATATTCTTGAAATATAATTGCGTATTAAATGTATATACATTTGTAGTACATTTATCTAAAGCTGTATGTCTATATTTTTGTTTTCAATCTATAAATATTTTCACAAAAGAGATATAAAGGGTTTTAAAAATCATATCATAGGCTGAGCCTGGTGGCTCACCCTGTAAACCCAGCACTTTGGGAGGCAGAGGCAGGTGGATCACAAGGTCAGGAGTTCGAAATCAGCCTGGCCAATATAGTGAAACCCCATCTCTATAAAAAATACAAACATTAGCAGGGCATGGTGATGGGTGCCTGTAGTCCCATCTACTTGGGAGGCTGAGACAGGAAAATTGCTTGAACCTGAGAGGTGGAAGTTGTAGTGAGCCAAGATTGTGCCACTGTACTCCAGCCTGGGTGACAGAGCAAGACTCCATCTCAAAACTAAGTAACTAACTAAATATAATATAATATAATATAATATAATATAATATAATATAATATAATATAATAATTCCCTCAGCAGTGTGATTAACCAGACAGGAACCAGTACCAAAATGAAAATAATGCATGTTCACAAACCACTGTCAATATTCTGCCCTGAATTTTGGAAAATAAAAAGACACAAATAAAATCTGGCTCATCATTAATAGAAATTTATTATTTTAATGCCATTTTGAATTTACATATTAGTGAAATTAACTCAGGAATTTATATAAGAATTCCTCAACTACATAAATGTATTTCCAGAGCTAAGTCAAAAGGTCAAATAAACCAAGAAGTTTGAGCAGATTAAAATGGCCCCTGGGGATCAATGAATACCTCCAAATGTTTATTAAGCAGTCCCTTAATTGCTACTTAAGGAAACTATTCCTATACTATAATGAAGATTAATAGACCCTGAATGGTTATGTGTATTTGTTTTAAGAGGTAGGAACCCTTGATTATGCATGAGATAACTTAACATTAGTGCTATTATTTTTCAATCATTTTGGGAAAAAAGTCAATGCAAAACAATTTTTATTTAAATTATACATCAAGAATTCTATATCATTATTTTAAATTGAATTCTCTAACTTTAAATAATATTTTATATTAATATATGATACGATTTGGCTCTATGTCCCCACCCAAATCTCATGTCGAATTGTAATCCTCAGTGTCGGAGGAGGAGGCTGGTGTGAGGTGATTGAGTCATGAAGCTGGACTTCCATCTTGCTGTTCTCTCAGTAAAATTCTCATGAGATCTGATTTTTTGAAAGTGTGTGGCACCTTTGCATTTGCTCTCTTCTTCCTGCTTCAGCCATGTAAGACTTACCTGCTTCCCCTTGGCCTTCTGCCATGATTATAAATATCCTGCAGCCTCCCCAGAAGCAGGATCCTGTATACCCTGCAGAACTGTGAGCTGATAAAACTTCTATTAGTTGGTTCTCACACTGCTATAAAAACATACAACTTCTAAATTACCAGTCTCAGTTATGTCTTTATAACAGAGTGAAATGGACAATAAAATGTATATAGATACATGTTATTAAAAATTAATCAAAGACAAATCACAGGAGCCATTATAAGGCATGAACTTTCTATTTGGAACATCATTAGCCATTCGAATGTTTTTGTTGAGTATTATCACATAGAAGCAAATTTCTAGATGTTGTAGAAGGTTTGTCACAAAGATTCAAAAAATCAAAATCATTTTTCCTAGAAAAGTGTACATTTAATTGCATTTTTTAGAAAATACTCACTAAGAGTAACAAGCTTTCTGTCTAGAAAATTCTTTAGTCCTACTATGGTATGAATTTTTGTCCCCTCCAAAACTTATGTTGAAATTTAATCTTTGTAGTGGCAGTATTGAGAGGTGTGCATTTTAGAGGTGATTGGATCTTGTGGCCAGAATGTCATGAATTAATGGATTATCATGGAAGTGGGATTAGTGGCTTTATGAGAAAAGGAAGAGGGACCTGAGAGAGCATGTTTAGCCCTCTTGCCATGTGATGCCTGTGCAGCTTCAAGACTCTGCAGAGTCCCCACCAGCAAGAAGACCTTCACCAAATGTAGCCCCTAGACCTTAGTCCTCTCAGCCTCCATGACTATCATAAATTCCTTTTCTTTATGAATGACCCAGCTTCAGGTATTCTATTACAGGAAACAGAAAATGGACTAAGAAAGCTCCAAAGCCTATTTTGCTTATTGTTTGAATATTTGAGTTGTAGAAACTTTCAGTGTGATATATTTTACACACATATTTAATTTAATAATTATGTGAAGAGTTTTGTATCTGTGTGTTACAGTACATACTTGAGCGTTCTACAGATTTTCCATATCCTGATTAAGGATTTTTGCTTACATTGTTTCAGGAAACTATGGAGACCATATGGACATTCATTTGAAAGACTTTGATTGATTTAACTGACAGTTCCATTTAATTCAATAGCGTTTAGATTAATTAAATCAGTTCTGTCTTTAAAACAAAGTGTAATGTGATTGTTAGGGTTCTTAAAAGTGGTCTTTATTATGTCAATGTCTTCTTGCCTATGAGCTTGGTTATCTTAAATCTTAATTCAATGGACTCACAAGTCAATAATTATTTATGGCTGGTTAAACAATCCTCTTTTGTGAGTTCCTCCAGCAAGCTATGTGGAACCAATTCCTTCATATTTGTTATTATTTTGCCTTGGAATTAAGAGATCAATGAAAGTTTCTTTTTTTGAATAATGGATAAACAAATTAATTAGTGCCATGTTTTACAATGTATTTTTTCAAGGATTTTAATCTAATATGCCAAGTGAAGTCATAATATTCAAGCAAATTATTTTTCTTCCTCCTTTCCTCCCTGCTTCTGTCTTTCCCTCCCTCCCAGTCTCTCCTTTCTTTTTCTCCTTCTCTTCTCTTCCTTCTCACTTTCCTCTCTTTCTTCCATTATTTTTTTCTCCTTCCTTTTCTACAGTATTGTAGCATGATAACAATCAAGTGAAAATAACGTAATCCTCTTTGTCAATCATTTCAGTTTAACATAACTTCATACATAGTTTATTTCTTAAAATTCAACTTAATTATCAAATGAAAATATTTAAATTTATTTAAATATATTCCCATGAAGAGTGATTTTTTTCAAACATATATTGTATGCATATTGACAAATATAGAAAAGTATCTATATTTACATAATAGGTTATAGCAGTGCTTAAAACATACTAAATATTACTACAAGACTAACAAATAGGCATTATTCATCATCTGCTAAATGTGACAGTATTTCTAATTCATGTTGCTTCATACCACAAATTAATCTTATGCTTCTTTTGGGTCATATAAAATATTGTCCTTTAAACATATAACTTTTAGCAGTGGATTCTTTCTAGAACTGCAAAGAAGAAACTTTAAAATTGACTTTTAGAATAACAAATGAATTTCATATTACAGTTTTTGAATGGTGATGGATATTAACTAATGAAAAACATAGATATAGAGATGAATTATTATATTATATTATGTTAAATAAACAGGAGAATTCAAAAAGCACTAATTTCTATAGAAATTAATTACATGCATTTCAGCTTTCAACATTACTTCTGATGGAAAGTTTTCTTTGTCTTGTGACGTTAATTTCATACACTATTTTCTTCCCTAAGGGAAATATTTGATTCCATTCTTGGATAAAAATGATCTGTCACCATTTTCAGCTTTAAACGGTTTTTTTTCTTATTGCTTAAAAAACACTGAATACTGAGCGAAAAATCAAGACACAAGGGATTGGAGTCCAGCTGTTATGGCATAAATCAATATTTAAGCACAAATAGTGATTTTTATTTCCTTAAAAATAGGTCTTTTGTGTACTTAATTTCTTATTTTATTAAAATGTTCAACTTTGTCTAATGACTTCAAATTTAGCTTTGGTTTCTGGTTAAGTTGACAGCTCAACATTGGGGCTAACTGGACAGTAGTCTGACTGCACTTCAGTGGTTGATTCCTATGCTCTGTTGGGGGTTACTGAAACTGTGAATTTCATGAATGAACAGCAATCATATTCCTGGTTGAGTTAGGGAATTCACTGCTTCCCTGGTCCCCTTGCCTTCAACCAAGGTTACTAGGTTCTATTTTAATGGCTCATTAAAGGAAAGATGAAAAAATTCAAAGTAGTCATGTCCTGAAAGTGATCACAGTCCTCACCATTCTAAATATAGATATAAGGGAAAAACACATCTCTAACCACCTATTTGCAAGATATTAGGTAGTCTTTGACTATTCTCATTTATTGCCTAAACTCTTCCATGCATTTTATACAATGATTTATGTACTGGAAGGTTATGCCTTGAAATTCTCTTTTATAATTTTACTCTGTTCTTGATTTACATGATAACAGCTTTCATTCCGAGGCTACACACACACCAAATGCACTGATTTTGCAAAACCCGTCTTCCGTGTTCAGATGCCCATCTTCAAATTTCTACCGTATGCCTCTGGCCCCAGGGGTGAAGCACTGCCTGGGTGCGTTAATAGCAGAATCACAATGTAAGTGTCAGGGTGGTGGCATCATCACACTTCAACTCCAGCATCCCTGTTTCTTCTGTGTCTCACTACAGAGAAACTAAGGCTAAAGGTTAAAGGATGCGGTTTATTAAATAATTCAAGCCATTAACCTGCAACCTGCAAACCAATGGCAGCCTATTAAGTTTACACTGCCATGATTCATGCTTAGTGTTTCCTGATGCAAAAGGATAATGCCTGTTTTCTTTCTTTGTATTGCTACACAGTAATGTAGGGAGGAAGGAGGGAGAGAAAAGGTGACAAGACCCACACAAGGGGACAATAAGAGCAGCAGACTCACTTGCATAAAGAAGATTGAAGCCTTCCCTCCCTCCCTCCATCTCTCCGTATAGGCCCTAGTGCACATCTGCGTCACTTACGGGGGAGGAGGAGGCGCTGAGGCAGAGAGAAAATTGTACTGTGAGGACCTTGACAGCTTCACAGGCGGGCTTTTTCTTTTGCCTCCCTATATTTGCTAGAATATCTATTTTTCTCTTTTACAAACTGACTATATAAAACCACCCCTTCTGGCATTGCAGAAAGCATTTGACTTTCTCAGCGCCACCCGGCAGGCTATCAGGGCATCCTGGGAAAGGCCAGGGACAGGGGCGCAGGTGCACCAAGAGAGCTGGCAGGGGTACGCTTCCTGGAGACTTGGGGCTCTTTCTCTCTGCGCTCTCCAGACACTGAACTCTGAGCTGTGAGGACAGGAACGCCACCACCTTCCCTATTTAAGGCTCTGCCACAAGGGCATCCCAGTGAGGTGTATCCAGCTGCGGCTGCCTCCGGAGCTTCCGAGCGCTCAGACCTCCGTCCCTCGCTCATCTTCAGCCTCAGGGTCGTCCCACCCCGCCATAACCACGGGGCTCCCGCACGGACATCGAGGATTGTCAGCCTTTGGCGTCCCACTCCTGCCTCTGCTCCCGCCTGGTGGTGTCCCCACGCCCAGGTCCTGCGGACCCATTCTCTGCTGAACCGCGCGGTTTGCCGTCCGCGCTCCAGCCTTCATCTGTCAGGGCGCGCAGCCCGCCTCGCGTCTTCTGGCTCTCGGGGTGCAGAGGGCGCATCCCGCCTCTTCCTCCGCCCCCGGGCTCCACTGGCCTCCCCCACCTGCTGGCCAGCCTACTCCTGCGTGAGCTGCGAGCCTTTTGCCTTCTGTGCGTAAAGCATGTCAGGCTCTGGGCGAAAAGACTTTGATGTGAAGCACATCCTGCGACTCCGCTGGAAACTCTTCAGCCACCCGTCACCGTCCACCAGTGGCCCGGCGGGGGGCGGCTGCCTGCAACAGGACGGCAGTGGAAGCTTTGAGCACTGGGGACCCAGCCAGAGCCGCCTGCTCAAAAGCCAAGAGAGAAGCGGTGTGAGCACTTTTTGGAAGAAGCCTTCCTCTTCTTCCTCTTCCTCGTCCTCTCCGTCCTCTTCCTCCTCTTCCTCCTCTTCCTTCAATCCGCTGAATGGCACCCTGCTTCCAGTGGCCACGAGGCTACAGCAGGGGACTCCTGGGCAGGGCACCCAGCAGCCAGCCAGGACTCTCTTCTATGTGGAGTCCCTAGAGGAGGAGGTGGTGCCAGGCATGGACTTTCCTGGACCACACGAAAAAGGTCTGGTTCTCCAAGAGCTCAAAGTGGAGCCAGACAACTCGAGCCAGGCAACAGGTGAAGGATGTGGACACAGGTACAGTAAGTCCCCGTGTGGCTTCCAAGCATCTCTCAATTTCCACCCATTTCTCCATGTGTGCTCTTGTGGCTACTAAGTCTAAAATGTTTCAGATTGAAAATGTGGGTTAAGAGATGCGAGCCTGGTATTTATTGCTCAAGTTTTAATTTCATTAAAAGTTTGCTCATTAATTTCTATCGGTTCACACACATCATTTTTCTTTTTGGAAGTTTTCAAAGTTATAGACACCAATTGAACATGCATGCATTTTTGTAAGTCTTCAGGTAGAATGGTTCTCCTCTTCCTGAGATTGTGGTGTTCTTCTGTTATCTACTGTCATTAAATTATATGAGTTTTTCCATTACCTGAAGGTGAAAATTTGTTTTACACATCATCAGAATGCATCTCATATATTGGCCTAGTAACTGACTTAGCATATTATCTAAGATCCCTGTGATTTGAATCTATTCCAGAAGTAATGAAGTGGACAAAATGAGGTTACTGGACAGCAACATTATTTTATCTGTCTTTTTGCTCCTGAAATACAGTTGTCTTATTCTCTGTCCCAACTTCCTTTTTGGTCGTTTTACTTTATGTTCACTTTTGCCTTGTTCAGAGTAAGTCTTTGAATTAAACTGTCCTGAAGCCCCTTTGCATTTAGCTGTTGTGATTTGCTGGCTCAGTATTGAAATTGTGTCTCCTTCTTAAGCAGCTCAATATGAATTTCTAGTTCATTTCTAATACCATGCTTCTTTGTGTAGAGTTCTGCTACTTTGAAGACTTATAGAAAATCCTTCATAGACATAAAACTCCCGAGTTTTACATTTTTAGAGAATTGACTCATTACTATTTTAAACCACATCATTACTAGTTTTGGAATACAGTCAGGATATGAAAGGATTTGCATTTAGATTCATGTGATATCAGAATACATTATTAAAGAAGAACTACAGGAGAATTATAGGAAAATTATAATGAATAGATTAAGAAATTTTAATTAATAAATTAGTAAAAGAAGCATCGTTTTAAACTTTTGATTGATTGAATCAGTTTCTTATAAAGTTAAGTAGCAAAAAGAATATATAAAATTATATATGTATAACATGTGTATATATGTGTGAGTGTATATACCTGTGCTCCCTAATTATGACATATGTAAAGTTACAGATTAAAAATTATCCTTAAAATTTTTCAATTATATGCATTATATATATTTTAATTTTAATTTTAAGAGATTGAACATATTCTAATGTCACATTAAGGCATGTACTATAATGTAATACTATTTTAATGAGGGAGAAGTATAATCTGCAATTATCAAGTATGTCAATGGTTTTTCTCTATGTAGGAGACCTAAATATAAGTTTATCTATTATTCCATTAAGTGAGATCTTTTATGAAAAAAATTATGACTTTGGGTATCATTAATACTATGAAGTTATTAAATACTATTAAAAGTTATTTAATATGCTAGTTACCTATAATTTTAGAATTTAAAAATCAATTGTATTGAAATTTTGTACCCTTTTGTTGAATAAATATAAACACTTTATAGGGGGCATTATCCAGAAACATTAAGCAATTCACCCTATATACTTAAAAGCAAACCAGGTTAAGTATTTACTAATTATTATTTTATTATAACTGATAGTTTTGAAACTCCAGCAGCTCAGAAAGAAATACATACATTATGTGTGTTTGTAAATTTTTAAAGTCTTTGAATAAGCTCCTAGAAACATTAATGTTTCATATTTTCTTAAAGTTTGGTTTATACCAAATACATTTTAAAGTGAACAGGATATATTCAGCATTAGTAGTTTGTAAATATTTCATGTAAGTTAGAGTTTTGAAAATATTAATGGAGTAGTGACAAGAAATTACAATAAATTAACAAATATAAAATTAATAACAACATAGGAATAAAACATGAGACTTAACAAGTTTCTTGCTTTTGAAAATACTTTATTTTTATTCACAAAGAGTTGTGAGTGATAAAAAATTCCTAAATTAACCCATGTACCAACCAAAATCATCTTTAGTATTGGAATCAAATTGTCTTATGAGATTTGGCATGTGTAAACTATTGAAAATCAGATCCAATATTATTTTTAGTCTAGTTTTTTACTAGACAAATCAGTTAATACTGTATGTATTTGATGGATTTATGTGTTCTTAAACTTTCATAGAGTATTGGTTCTGTGCTCATGATTGATTGAAAACCACACTAGTAAAACTAGCAATTAATCATTATCAGTATATAATATTTTAATATGCAGTAAAAGTAGGAGTCACTGCATAGAAGAGATAGCATTTCTAAAGTAAGAAACTGAATGGAAATTTTATTGTTCTTTAAAAATTTATGCAAAATAATGAGTAATGTGAATTTATTTTTTTTTCCATGACAGCACATCCAGAAAAGCTACATAGTGCTTATGATGATCACTGAATACATAAACTATATGAATTCTGTGTGACAATTTTTAACACTTAGGTTATTATTATATCACCAATGATGTCATATTTAATAATGAGCATTGTGTTTTATAAATTCTGACTTGTCTGCTGAATTAATCCTTACATATAAAACATGAGTTGGCCCTTTCTCTGATGTTATATTTATTCATTTTATTGATCTCCTCTTTATTCATTTAGTTTCACACCAGTTAGAACATTGCTTTTGATAAGTATGACTAGCACAGTTGAGTAAACTGGTTAGAAGAGCAAGTGGAGGACATTTAGAGGAAAGCTGCTCACAATCTCAGAATTCTGGAAAGGTCAAATTATCATAGGCTTGAAACATAAAGGTAGTGGGAATATAGTGGTAAACCAATTTAGGGCCAAACCCCAACCTTCATTCTATCTCACCTTACTAAACACCCATTACTTGCATCCCACCCTAAATGAATCTCAGTGCTCTACTGCCTTGACCACATAAACAATACTTCTTCTATAATAGTTCACTGACCGATTCATCATTGATTTCTCTACTTTCCTGTCTAAATATACATTAGAAAGTATATGATTTCCTGGATATTCAGATAACTGTATATTTTTGCTGTGGATATTTTTGCCCAAGATTCCATATGTAGTAAACTAAAACACCAAAGAGCAATATTTATATTCTTGCATTTTATAGTGATGTGAGTGGGAGAAGATATGTCATGTTTTAACTGCTTGCTTTTTAAGATTCTGAATTCTTACAGAGTGCAGTCATTTTATCCCATGGTTTTAGCTACCATCCATAAACTGTGTTTCCAGATTTGTGTCTCTAAATCTAGTCCTACCCTCTCCTGAACTGTAGTCCTACACAGCCACTTCTCTACTTGACCTCTTTGATGGATGTCATAGAGTCCATTCAAATATAATATGTACAAAATTGAACTCTAAATCTTATTCTGTCTTGCTCAATTTCCTTCTACTCTATTTCAGAGAATAGCTTTCTACAAATTTGTTTTGCAAGTCAGAATTCCAGGATTACATTGGTCAATATCTTCTTTCTCTTCATTTTCAATATTCTTCCAAGAATTGCTGGGTTTGCTTAAAAAATCTTCCCTATACATGTCCTACATCTCTTCATAGCCATTGTCTGTACCCAATCTAAACTACTCTCTTTTTTCAACTCTAGTTTTATAAATTCCATCCATTATCACCTCCCCTCATTATCATTGCCTCCTCAAGTCCATTCTCTACACTGAAACTAATAAAATTATAAAGTAAGAATGCTGACTTATTTTTCTACATCTCTCACTCCCTCATTCCCTCATTCTCCTTTTTCCCCACCAAAGGATTTGCATCACTCGCTGATCACAATTTATACTATGGACACAAACTGATTACAATCTATACCATGGATGACCTGGTTGTCAGTGACCTGTCCTTTGTTCACTTACCAACCTTCCCCTTACCCTCTGTTTTCCAGACTGAATACCCTTCTCTAGGAGTTTTCACTGCCTTTGAACCTCACAAAGTTATTTCCCCTCTTTGCATAGAGAATATTCTTTCCTTAACAGCTCCCTTCCTGAGTTCAGCCCTATTCAACATAGAGACATCATACATAAGCATGCTGTACCTTTCCTAGGAAAGGAGTTCTTGATTGCCCAAACAAATTCATCTCCTGTGTTTTGTGTACTTATAGTAACTGCTCTCTACTTTCGAAAAAAATTCTTATTGAAGCTTGTAACCATATATTAATATCTGTGTTGATTTTCTTTGTCTATCAGTGAACTTCCAAGCAGAGAGGAGTATGTCTGTTTTATTCATGATTCTACCCCTATCATGGAGCAAGTAGTTACTCAATAAATACTGTCAAATGAATAAATATTTGATATAATCATAGAGTGGCATTGATTAAGAACTTGTTTTTTGCCAGTTAGCATGTTGAATATTGATATGTGTAAGTTAAAATTCGTAACATCTTCTAATCCTGTGACATTTATGTATTCCTTTGGTATAATGATTGCAAAGATAAGAAGACTGAAATAGGAGGAGGGTAATTAATTTTCTTAGAATCACAGAGTTGAAAGTCATAAAGCTGGACTTTAGCCCTTGCTATCTGACTCCAGTTACCATAATTTAAGCCATTTTTCCCAACTGTATTTTTCTATGCTTAGACAAACAAGCAGAACAAAAGAAAAGAGGCAGCATCTGAGGTTATGGAGAAACAATTTCCTTTTTCTCTTGGTGAAGATTGTGTTTGAATGTTTAAATAGAATTCTTAAAATAACAGTGATGAAGAAATTCTTGATAAGCTTCCCTCAAAGAAGACTTCTTAGCCCAAGTTAGAAAACATTTCATTATTTCCTGAATTATAGTTCATTCAGTGTATTTTATTTCATAATTAATAATATGCAAATATAACCTAGAAATGGAAAGAGATAATTATTTTGGAGACCAAATAAGAGCTTTAGGATAGAAAATCTGCTTCTGAAAGTTGACACCATTGATAAAGTATTGTCACTGAAAGAGAGCATGCACCATTAAAATCTCATGGAGGGTAGTGGGACCTGCACCAGGCACTTATTTAAAATAATAATCATCTCTGCTTCAGCAATGTGGAAAAGCAACTTTGAAAATGATAAAGACTACTTTCTCAGAAACGTGGTTCCCAAACTACACTTTTATAATAAAACTAAAGCAAAATAATATTAGTCTTTTTTACCACCCCATATTTTAGAGTGACAAATAATATAATGGAACAAACTTACTCAATTTTACTTTTCTTCATTAATTTATCCTGGGTTTCTATGTTACATAGTTTACTATTATTTAAACCAAAACTAGGAAAAAGGATAGTTTCTTTGGGGAAAGCTTATTTAACCTATGTTAGGATGAATTTATCAATATGACGTGTTCTACCCAGAAGCCCACAATATCTAGGCATCCTACTCTCTGAGCAAATGTGCTTTAAAGAAACTGAAAAGATCATCAAAAGACAAGGTCTATTGAGTTGGATTTGCAGGTACCAAAAACTCCAGAGCTACCTTTGAGAAAGATATGAATATAAGTACAAGATGAAATAGAAATTTTTCAGTTATAGCAATGAAACATGTGAGTTGAAGGACAATATTCTATTTTTCTTCTGTAAATGTTTAATATTTTGTAAACTGTATATATTAGCCTTTCTATGGTACTATTTCCAATTGTTTAGAAAAACAAAGCCTACATATATAGTCAAAATCAACATCTGGCTAACATAGAATATAATATTAATCAGGTATTTGTGTTTGTTGGTTTCTTTTTCCAAGCCTCCAAAGATAATTTGTGTATCTTCGGATACGCTTCTCATGACTACATGTTAAGTCAAATTTTGATTATTCTGACCAAGAACTCCTATTGAATGTACAGGAAACTGTCATCTGCAGCATATGTTTGAGTTAAATCAAGTTTCTGAGCATAATACTGGGCAGCATTTTAATCAGAGTCTCAGTGTAATTACCAATACATCACATTATCGATTTTGTTGTTCCATCTGAAATAACTTTAGGTATGTTTGTGGTAGTTGTAAAAAACAAATGGTCTGAAATTTACATATTGATTTAGATCAGATAAGGATTACTTTTCTTCATTTAAGATAGTGATTTAAAACTTTAAAGAAAAGATCCAATGAAGACACAGATAATCTGAGCAAAATTAAAGATGGTTTTGAACATCTTAAAATAAAATACAGACAGAAATCCTGTTTTACTAAAAAGGCTTAATGCTGGCTACCTTTGCTGACTTTCAGTATCTGAAAACAATGTAAATGTTAAAGAAAGATCCACAAAGGTAAGCTTCACCAGGGAAAATGATGTGCTATTATTGCAAGACTGCAAGAAAAATAAATTTTGAATGGAGAGCCTATGAGACAGGTCATTTTGACCAAAAACCGTGTTACAGAAATGACGATTTTTGGGAATTATCTGAATCTTCAATAATAATGAGAGGTGAAGTCTGTCTTTATTAATTCTAAATTCAGACCTTTTTATTCCTTAGGTAGTTTTGCCAGAATTCCAGTAAGGGATGATTATTGGAACTCTTTCAGTTAGGTTTCTTTTTTTTTTCTTTTTTTTTTGAGATGGAGTTTCGCTCTTGTTACCCAGCCTGGAGTGCAATGGCACGATCTCGGCTCACCGCAACCTCCGTCTCCTGGGTTCAGGCAATTCTCCTGCCTCAGCCTCCTGAGTAGCTGGGATTACAGGCACGCGCCACCATGCCCAGCTATTTTTTTGTATTTTTAGTAGAGACGGCGTTTCACCATGTTGACCAGGATGGTCTCGATCTCTCGACCTCGTGATCCACCCGTCTCGGCCTCCCAAAGTGCTGGGATTACAGGCTTGAGCCACCGCGCCCGGCTCAGTTAGGTTTCATACTTTACTTGTTGGTGATACTGTCTCCTGGTAGATCCTCTTGCCACCATTTTTTTCTAAGTGATATGATAAACATTTGATCATGTAAATTAGCATTTAATCTTGAATGAAATATGAAGGAATAACTTAAATTATACAATCAGAAATTTCGTACTGTTTATACTACAAGGGAAGAAAATAAGCCAATTATTTTACAATTTTTGAAGAGGTGGTTGTCAACCCCTCTTTCAAAAAGAAAATAACTCTTTTTTGTTTGTTTGTTTGGTAGATTCTAATTAAATTCAAATGCCAAAAGTTCTCTTCAGGTCAGTATTTGCATATACCAGAACTCCAGAGAAAATGGAAAAATAGGTTGTAAAAGTATTTTTATAATTTATATATTTAAATTTATTAATATGGGAAAATGTGGCACATATACACCATGAAATATTATGCAGCAATCAAAAATGATGAGATTTTGTCCTTTGTAAGGACATGGATGAATCTGGAGAACACCATTCTCAGCAAACTGACACAAGAACAGAAAAGGAAATACCGCATATTCTCACTCATAGGTGGGTGAGAAAAATGAGAACACATGGACACAGGGAGGGGGTCTACTACACACAGGGGTCTATTGGGGGGAACGGGGGAGGGACAGTGGGGGGAAGCTGGGGAGGGATAGCCTGGGGAGAAATGCCAAGTGTGGGTGAAGGGGAGGAAGGCAGCAAAACACACTGCCATGTGTGTACCTATACAACTATCTTGCACGTTCTGCACATGTACCCCAAAACCTAAAATGCAATAAAAATTAAAAATAAAAAAAAAATTCTGAGATTCACCTTTGAATTCCACTATTTTTGGAAGTAAATGTATAGTCATTTTCAGTTGTAATAACATTTAAATAAGATTCCTAATTTTTCAGTCACTTTCCCTTTGATATACTATTAATAGTTTGTAATTTAAACAGACAAGTGTATAAAAATTGATACCCAGACATGAGTCATTTAGTTATCCACTGATGATTTATAAACATTTATTTGTGTAATTTACTTTTCAAAACATGACATTTTTGTCTGTCTGTTTTTACTATGTGGTAAACATTGTGATAATCACTACAGAGTTTTATTCACTTTCCATTTTTGTATGTTTTCTTTTAAATTTTAATTTTCGTTAGGGGGTAAATGTGCAGTTTGTTATATGGGTAAATTGCATGTCACAAGTGTTTGGTGTACAGATTATTTAAACACTCAGGTAATAAGCTTAGTACCCAATAGGTAGTTTTTTTGATTTTCACCATCCTCTGACCCTCCACCCTCAAATAGGCCCCCGTATCTATTGTTCCCATCTGTGGTGTCCATGTGTATTCAGTGTTTAGCGCCCAATTATAAGTGAGAACATGCAGTTTTCTCTTCCTTCATTAATTCATTTAGGGTATTGGCCTCCAGCTCCATCCACGTGGCTTTAAAGGACATGATTTCATTTTTTAATTGCTGTGTAGTATTATATTGTATATATGTACCATATTTTCTTTATCCAGCCCATCACTGATGGGTATCTAGGTTGATTCCATGTCTTTGCTATTGTGAATACTACTACAAATAACATACGAGTGTGTATGTGTCTTTACGGTAGAATGATTTATATTACTTTGGGTATATACCAAACAATGGGATTGTTGGGTTGAATGAAGTTCTATGTTAACTTCGTTGATAAATTGCCAAATGGCTTTCCACAGTGGCTGAACAAATTTATCTTCCCATGGATAGTATATAAGTGTTTCATTTTCTTTCCAACTTTGCCAGCATCTGTTATTTTTGACTTTTTAATTATAACTATTCTGACTTTTTAGTAATAGCTATTCTTTTTTTTTTTTTTTTTTTTTTTTTTTTTTTTTTTTTTTATTTATTTATTTATTTATTTTTATTTTTTTTTTTATTGCATTATAGGTTTGGGGGTACATGTGCAGAATGAGCAAGATAGTTGCATAGGTACACACATGGCAGTGTGCTTTGCTGCTTTCCTCCCCTTCACCCACACTTGGTATTCATCCCCAGGCTATCCCCCCCAGCCCCCCCCCCCGCTGTCCCTCCCCCATTCCCCCCAACAGTCCCCAGTGTATAGTAGACCGCCTCTCTGTGTCCACATGTTCTCATTTTTCTCACCCACCTATGAGCGAGTATATGCGGTATTTCTTTTTCTGTTCTTGTGTCAGTTTGCTGAGAATGATGTTCTCCAGATTCATCCATGTCCCTACAAAGGACACAAACTCATCATTTTTGATTGCTGCATAATATTCCATGGTGTATATGTGCCACATTTTCCCAGTCCAGTCTATCATCGTTGGGCATTTGGGTTGGTTCCAGGTCTTTGCTATTGTAAACAGTGCTGCAATGAACATTCGTGTGCATGTGTCCTTATAGTAGAACGATTTATAATCCTTTGGATAGATACCCAGTAATGGGATTGCTGGGTCAAATGGAATTTCTATTTCTAGGTCCCTGAGGAATCGCCACACTGTCTTCCACAATGGTTGAACTAATTTACACTCCCACCAACAGTGTAAGAGTGTTCCTATTTCTCCACATCCTCTCCAGCATCTGCTGTCTCCAGATTTTTTAATGATCGCCATTCTAACTGGTGTGAGATGGTATCTCAATGTGGTTTTGATTTGCATCTCTCTAATGACCAATGACGATGAGCACTTTTTCATATGTTTGCTGGCCTCATGTATGTCTGCTTTCGTAAAGTTTCTGTTCATATCCTTTGCCCATTTTTGAATGGGCTTGTTTGTTTTTTTCCTGTAAATCTGTTTGAGTTCTTTGTAAATTCTGGATATCAGCCCTTTGTCGGATGCGTAAACTGCAAAGATTTTTTCCCATTCTGATGGTTGCCGATTCACTCTAGTGACTGTTTGTTTTGCTGTGCAGAAGCTGTGGAGTTTGATTAGGTCCCATTTGTCTATTTTGGCTTTTGTTGCCAATGCTTTGGGAGTTTTGTTCATGAAGTCCTTGCCTACTCCTATGTCCTGAATGGTTTTGCCTAGATTTTCTTCTAGGGTTTTTATGGTGTTGGGTCTTACGTTTAAGTCTCTAATCCATCTGGAGTTAATTTTAGTGTAAGGTGTCAGGAAGGGGTCCAATTTCTGCTTTCTGCACATGGCTAGCCAGTTTTCCCAACACCATTTATTAAATAGGGAATCCTTTCCCCATTGCCTGTTTTTGTCTGGTTTATCAAAGATAATATGGTTGTAGATGTGTTGTGTTGCCTCCGATGCCTCTGTTCTGTTCCATTGGTCTATATCTCTGTTTTGGTACCAGTACCATGCTGTTTTGATTACTGTAGCCTTGTAGTATAGTTTGAAGTCTGGTAGCGTGATGCCTCCCGCTGTGTTCTTTTTGCTTAGAATTGACTTGGCTATGCGGGCTCTTTTTTGGTTCCATATGAAATTCATGGTGGTTTTTTCCAGTAATAGCTATTCTTATTTTTTGGCTATTGTGAATGGAATGGTGTTTTCATTTGGCTCTCAGCTTGGATGTTGTTGGTGTATAGGAATGCTAAGGATTTTTGTACATTGATTTTTTTTTTTAATCCTGAAATTTTGCTGAAATTGCATATCAGATCTAGGAGCCTTTGTGAAGAGACTATGGGGTTTTCTAGGTATGAAATCCTGTAATCTGTGAAGAAAGATAAATTTACTCCTCTTTTCCTATTTGGATGCCTTTTATTTTTTTCTCTTGCCTGATTTCTCTGGCTCAGATGTCCAGTACTATGTTGAATAAGAGTGGTGAAAGTTGACTTCCTTGTCTAGTTCTGGTTCCCAAGGGGAATGCTTTCAGTTTTTGCCCTTTCAGTATGATGTTGGCTGTGGGTTCATCATAGATGGCATTTATTGGTTTGACATATGTTCCTTTAAAGCCTAGTTTATTAAGGGTTTTAAACATGAAGCAGTACTGAATTTTATTGAAAGACTTTTCATCATTTATTGAGCTGATTATGTGGTTTTTGTTTTTAGTTTTTTTTTTTTTGCAATGAATCACACTTTATGATTTGCATGTATTGAACCAAACTTGCATCCCAAGAATAAAGTGTAATTGATGATGGAAAATTGGCTTTTTGATGTGCTGCATGATTTAATTTGCTAGTATTTTATTGAAGATTTTTGCCTCCACATCAATCAGGGTTATTGGCCTGAACTGTTCTTTTGCATTGTGTGTCTGCCAGGTTTTGGTATCAGAATGAGGCTGACCTCCAATAAGTTAGGGAGGAGTTCCTCCTCTTCAGTTTTTTGAAATAGTTTCAGTAGGATTGGTACCAGCTCTTCTTTGTATAATAAATCTGGTAGAATTTGGCTGTGAATCCATCTGGTCTAGGGATTTTTCTTGTTGGTCGGTATTACTGATTTAATTTCAACACTTGTTAATATGTTCAGGGTTTCAGTTTCTTCTCAGTTTCTTCCAGGTTTTCTAGTTTGCATATAGAGAGCCATTCATAATAGTCTCTGAGGGAATTTTATTTATTTTTTTGTATTTCTGTGGGGTAGGTGATAATGTCTCCATTTTCATTTCTGGTTGTATTTGAATGGTCTATCTTTACTTTGTTTGGTTAATAGTCTATCAAACTGATTTATTCTTTCAAAAAGTGAAATTTTGATTTTGTTAATCTTTATATGGCTTTCTGCTTTCAATTTTGCTCAGTTCAGCTCTGATTTATTTTTATTTTTTTACTTGTGCTAGCTTTGGGGTTGGTTTACTCTTGTTTGTCTATTCCTCTAGGTGTGATGTTCATTAGTTAATTTAAAATCTTTCTAACTATTTGATGTGGGCATTTAACACTGTGTTTTCTTCTTTCACTGCCTTAGCTATGTCCCAGAGATTCTGGTATGTTGTATCTTCTTTTTTTATTATTTTTAATAAATTGTGTAATATCTGCCTTAATTCCATTGCTTGCCCAAAATTCATTCAGAAGTGACTTTCATAACTCCCATGCAACTGAATGGTTTTGAGATCTTCTTAAGTATTGATTACTATTTCTATTGCACTGCGGTCCAGGAAGGTGGTTGTTATAATTTTGGCTTCTTATATTTTTAAGAATTGTTTTATGTCTGAGCATGTGGTTGATTATAGATTATGTGCCATGTGCAGATGAGAAAAATGTATATTCTGTTGTTGGATTGACTCTCCTGCAGGTCTGTCAGGCCCATTTGGTCAAGTGTCACATTCAGGTCCTGAATATTTTTGTTATTTTTCTGCCTCAGTGATCTGCTAATACTGTCAGTAGTGTTTTGAAGTCTTTACTTTTAGTGTGTGGTTATCTACATCTCTACATAGGACTCTAAGAACTTGTTTCATAAATCTGGTTGCTCCAGTATTGAGTGCATTGCATTGCATATATATTTAGAATAGTTAAATGTTCTCATTGACTCAAACCCTTTTTCATTATGTGAACTCCTTCTTTTTCCTATTAGACTGTTATTATTTTAAAACTTGTTTTTTCTGAAATTAGAAAAGCAACCATTGCTTTTTCTGTTAGTTTTCCATTTGTTTGGTATATTTTTCCCATCCCTTTACTTTGAACCCATAAGTGTCATTGCGTGTGTGTTGAGTCTCTTGAAGAGAGCATAAGGTTAGGGTGCTGCTTCTTTATCCAACTTGCCATTCTGTTTCTTTTAAGTGAGATGTTTAACCCATTTACATTCAAGGTTAATATTGACATGTATGAATTTGATCCTGTTTTGGTGTTATTAGCTGGTTATTATGTTGATTTGATTGTGTAGTTGCTTTATAGTGTCAATGGAAATGTACTAAAGTGTGTTTTTGTGGCGACTGATAATGATCTCGTTTCCATGTTTAGCACTTCCTTAAGGACTTTCTGTAAGGCAAGTCTGGTGGTAAGAAATTCCCTTAGCATTTGCCTGTCTGAAAATCATTTTATTTCTCCTTTTCTTATGAAGCTTAATTTGGCTGGTTGTGGAAATTCTTTATTGAAATTTCTTTTGTTTATAAATTCTGAGTACAGGCCCACATTTTCTGGCTTGTAGGCATTTTTCTGAAGAATCTGCTGTTAGCCTGATGAGATTCCATATGTAAGTTCCTGCCACTTCTTCCTAGCTACATTTATTTTTATTTTTATTTTTTTCTTTTGTGTTGATCTTAGAGAATCTGATGACTACGTATCTTTGGGATGGCTGGCTTGTATAGTATTGCTCAGGTGTTCTCTGAATTTCCTAATTTTGAATGCCAGCCTCTCTAGTGATATTGGGGAAACTTTGGAGATAATATCACTGAATATGTTTGCAAGTTGCTTGCTCTCTCACCCTCTCTTTCAGGGACACCAATGTGTTGTCATTTTGGTCTTGTTGCATAATTTCTCATAAATTTTGTTCATTCTTTTTCACTCTATAATTTTGTCTGACTGAATTGATTTGGATAACTGGTCTTTAAGCTCTGAGATTCTTTCCTTAGCTTGTTCTGTGCTGCTGTTGACACCTGCAATTGTATTGTTAAATTCCCGTAGCGAGTTTTTCAGCTATATCATGTCAGTTTGGTTCTGTCTTAAAATGACGATTTTTGTCTTTTGGCTCCTGTTTAATTTTACTGAATTCCTTGAATTTATTGAATTGGGTTTCAACTTTATCCTGAATTGATAAAGTAACTTCTGTTCATCACCAGAACATACGCTGATCTTCATTGCCATTCAGATTCTTAATTCTAAGTCTGTTATTTCAGCCATTTCAGCCTGGTTAAGAGCCATTGCTAGGGATCTAGTGCAGGCATTTGGAGTTAAGAAAACATTATGGTTTTATGAGTTGCCAGGGTACTTGAAGTAGTTCTTCCTCATCTTTGAGGCCTGCTGTCTTTTAGTTTTTGATGTTGCTGTTGCTTGGATAAAGTTTTTGATTTTATATTCTTTGATGCCCTTGAGGGATTGACCATGGTATAAGTTGGTTTCAATTGACTGGCTTTGTTTATGGATGACTTTGAGGCGCCCAGGTTCAGCTCCACACTTCCAAGTTCCATGACCTAACCCTGGGGGACCAGTACCAGACTCATGGCATTGTTCTCTGGTTCCTCATTCTTAAGTACCTGCTGCTCTAGAGGAGCCAAGGTGTTCATCCTCTGCTGGCAAAAGCTCTCAGATGGGGGACTCTGGCAAAAGTGCTTCATCAGGGCAGCAATGCAGCGTGGTCCAAGTGTGTACATGGAATGAAATCAGTGGAGTGATGATGCAGTGGGGCATGACATTTTCATACCATAAATATTTTATAATTCTGCTCTGTAATGGTTTTGATTATATCAGTAAATAATTGTTAGCATTATGAATGTGCTTATTTCTATCTTGAAATTAGAAAATTTAAAAGAGGCAATTAAAATTTCAAAAATCCCTGGGTCAAATAATATTTTAATTATTTTATTAAAATCAGGATAAAGAACTAAAACCATTGCCATACGTTGAATAGCAAAGCAGAGATTGGACTTACTCTCACCTGAGACAACAACAGCAAATAAGGAAGAAGGAAAGAGAGGTAAGAAGGTAAAGAGGGAGTGAGGAAGGGAAGAATGAATAAAGAAAAGAAAAAGTTGAAGGAAGAAATGAAGAAAGGGAAGGAAGAAAGGTGAAGAAAGAAGAGAGAAAAGGGAAAAGGAAAGAGAAGAAAGAGTAGATGGGTTAGAGGGAGGGAGGCAAGGAAGGAGGAGGAAGACAGAAGGGAGAGAAAGAAGAGAGGCATAAAGGAAGGACAAAAGAATTTTTTTAAGACACTTGATATCAGGCACTAAAGAAGAGTGACTTCTGAGATATGATATTAAAATAATGAGACAGTCTGAAGATTGCCCAAGCTTACTATCTAGAGTGAGATTCTAGTCACTGATATAGGAAAGGGCAAATACAAAGAATAAGTTTGAGATCAGCCTGGCCAACATGGTAAAACCCTATCCCTACCAAAAATACAAAAATTAGCTGCACATGGTGGTGGGTACCTATAATCCCAGCTACTCTGGAGGCTGAGGCAGGAGAATTTCTTGCACCAGGAAGACAAAAGTTGCAGTGAGTGGAGATTGTGGCATTGTACTCTAGTCTGGGCAGCAAGAGAGAAACTCAGTCTCAACAAAACAAAACAAAATGTGATAACCAGACTAGATTGAAGAGATGGAGTTGAGTATCAAGGAGGATCAAGGCTATGAGAGATCATAGGACAAACTGTCAAGCAAGAGAATGTTACACAGAGAAAACTCTAGAAATCTGTGAAGGATTCGTTGATTATTAAGCAGATCAGTATCCAGTAGAATAATGACAGATACATGTGTTTAAAGAAACTTCCCAAAGCATTGATAAATAGAAAAATCTTAAAATATCCATAAAAATAGAGAGAGATAAAAATAAGGATGATGGGACATTTCTCATTGGCAGTGGTGCAAATGAGAAGACAGTGGAGCATTTTTATGGTAGTGTAAGGAATAAAAAGAACTGTCCTTATAGAATTCTATATACATTCAAAGTATTTTTTCAAACTTAGGACCAAATAATATATTCAGACATGTGTATGGTTAAAATAACTTATTAGCAGCAGATGATCTCTATAAGATGTATCCTTCAGACACAAGTAAAATGATGCTAGTTGGCAATGTCTATACAAAGAAATGAACAGCAGAAATGACAACTATATGGGGAAGAAAATCTTTTAAAATTATGTAAATCTGGTAGATTTTAAAGGTAATTAAAATTGAAACAAAACAGAAGATTATATTGTGAAGCTTTTGCCACAGGTGTAAAATGACTATATGACAACAATAGCATTAATACTGTAAGAGAAGAAATGAAGATATATAAAGTAAGGTTCTTATATTAAATGAAAAGTGGTACATCATTTGAAGGTTGTCTAAGGAATGCATTATAAATAATAAAACAACCACTAAAATAATGATACAATTGGGGCTGGGCACAAAGGCTCACAGCACTTTGGAAGGCTGAGGCAGGCATATCACCTGAGGTCGTGAGTTCGAGACCAGCCTGACCAAAATGGAAAAACCCTGTCTCTACTAAAAATAAAAAAAAAAATTATCTGGACATTGTGGCACATGCCTGTAATCCCAGCTACCTGTGGGGCTGAGGTAGGAGAATTGCTTGAACCCAGGAGGCACAGGTTGCAGTGAGCCAGGATTGTGCCATTGCACTCCAGCCTGGACAACAAGAGCAAAACTCCATCTCAAAAAAATAAAATAAAATAAAATAAAAAATAATAATACAATAAAAAAGTAATAAATCAGTAAGAGAAAATGAACTCATACAGTTATTCAATTAATTTTAAAAAGATAAAGAGAAAATGAGGGCAAAGAAAAGATGGAACAATCAGAAAACACATAGTACAATAATACTCTGACCTTGCTATATCAATCATTGCATTAAGAGAAATTGAAAATTGGTGTTCAGCTTCACAATAAAAAGGCAGAGAAAGCCAGATTGTACAACAAAGATCCTTATGCTGCCTACAAGAAATTTATATTAATAAACACACAGATTGGTTAAAAGTAAAAGTATAGTAAATTTTGTATCCTAAACTACTAGAAAGAAAGCAGGTAGACATATTAATACTAAATTATATCTTAGAGTGGTAGTCCCCCACCTTTTTGGCACCAGGGACTGATTTAATAGAAGACAATTATTTCATGGATGGGGTAGAAGGATGGTTTCAGGATTAAACTGTTTCACCTCTGATCATCAGACATTATATCCTCATAAGGAGTGTGCAACCTAGATCTTTTGCACGCACATTTCAAAAAGAGATTCAAAAAGCTGAATCTGAAAAACCTACAGGTAAATCATAACATTAAAAGACTATGTTCATTGTAAGATCAGGAAGAGATGAGGATGTATTTTTTATTACTTTTATTCAACATTGTATTTGAAATGCTTTGTTCATAAAAATGCATAAAGAAAAATGTGTCTGTTCACACACTGCTATAAAGACATACCTGAAACTGGGTAATTTATAAAGAAAATAAGTTTAATTGGCTCATGGTTTTGTGGGATATACAGGCTTCTGCTCAGGAAGCCTCAGGAAACTTACAATCATGGCGGAAGGCACAGGGGAAGCAGGCACATATTCACATGGCCAGCAGGAGGAAGGGAGTTAGGGAAGGGAAAAGTGCTACACACTTTTAAATTGTCAGATCTGTGAGAACTCACTATCATGAGAAAAGCAAGGGGAACCTCTGCCCCCAATCCAATCATCTCCCACCAGGCCTATCCTCCAACACTGAGGATTGTAATTCAACATGAGGTTTGGGTGGAGACACAGAGCCAAATCATATCAACTATCAATCCAAAAAACTGAATCTCTGAAAAACCTACAGGTAAATCATAACATTAAAAGACTATGTTCATTGTAAGATCAGGAAGAGATGAGGATGTATATTTTATTACTTTTATTCAACATTCTATTTGAAATGCTTTGTTCAATAAAAATGCATAAAGAAAAATGTGTATTTTAAAAAAATAAATAAAACTTTTTATTTGAAGATAAATTGATCATCTGTAAAAATGAAATAAAACTATTTGCAGATACAATTGTCTATAAAAGAATAGATGAAATCAAAGAAATGTAGCAAGTTTAGCAGAGTGGCAGGATATAGAATAAACATACAAATTCAATTGGATTTCTATAAGTTAAAAATGAATAATTGGAAATTTATTTGTAAAAATGATACATTTTGTAAAATTAAATTATGAAATAATAAATATGAGAAAAAATGAAGACACACACTGAAAAAACATACTGAAAAGAAAGAGCCACAAAATGGGGAAATATTAATATATAATGTTCATAGATCAGAAGACTCACTATTAATGTGTTACTTGTTCTCCAGTTGTTCTATAAAATGAACATATCACTGAAGAAAATCTTTGCATGCTTTTCTGGTACAAATTAATGAGTTCTCAAAATTCACATAAAACTTCAAATGACCTATAATAAACAAAAGAATTTTTTGAAACATTGAAAAACTGGAGAGTAACATTCCTGATTTCCAGACTTGTTACTAAGTTACATCAATCAACATAGTGTGTGTAAGAGTAAGAATATATAAATAGATCAAGAATAGTTGAATAGATTTTTTTTTTAATTTTTATTGCATTATAGGTTTTGGGGTCCATGTGCAGAAGGTGCAAGATAGTTGCATAGGTACACACGTGGCAGTGTGTTTTGCTGCCTTCCTCCCCTTCACCCACACTTGGCATTCATCCCCAGGCTATCCCTCCCCAGCTCCCCCCGCTGTCCCTCCCCCATTCCCCCCAATAGACCCCAGTGTATAGTAGACCACCTCTCTGTGTCCATGTGTTCTCATTTTTCTCACCCGCCTATGAGTGAGTATATGCGGTATTTCTTTTTCTGTTCTTGTGTCAGTTTGCTGAGAATGATGTTCTCCAGATTCATCCATGTCCTTACAAAGGACACAAACTCATCATTTTTGATTGCTGCATTATATTCCATGGTGTATATGTGCCACATTTTCCCAGTCCAGTCTATCATCGTTGGGCATTTGGGTTGGTTCCAGTTCTTTGCTATTGTAAACAGTGCTGCAATGAACATTCGTGTGCATGTGTCCTTATAGTAGAACGATTTATAGTCTTTTGGATAGATACCCAGTAATGGGATTGCTGGTTCAAATGGAATTTCTATTTCTAGGTCCCTGAGGAATCGCCACACTGTCTTCCACAATGGTTGAACTAATTTACACTCCCACCAACAGTGTAAGAGTGTTCCTATTTCTCCACATCCTCTCCAGCATCTGCTGTCTCCAGATTTTTTAATGATTGCCATTCTAACTGGCGTGAGATGGTATCTCAATGTGGTTTTGATTTGCATCTCTCTAATGACCAGTGATGATGAGCATTTTTTCATATGTTTGTTGGCCTCATGTATGTCTTCTTTTGTAAAGTGTCTGTTCATATCCTTTGCCCATTTTTAAATGGGCTTGTCTGTTTTTTTCCTGTAAATCTGTTTGAGTTCTTTGTAAATTCTGGATATCAGCCCTTTGTCTGATGTGTAAACTTCAAAGATTTTTTCCCATTCTGATGGTTGCCGATTCACTCTAGTGACTGTCTCTATTTGCAGACGACATGATAGTATACCTAGAAGACCCCATCACCTCAGCCCAAAAGCTCCTGCAACTGATAAGCAACTTCAGCAAAGTCTCAGGATATAAAATAAATGTTCAAAAATCACAAGCATTCCTATACACCAATAACAGACTTAAAGATAACCAAATCAAGAACGAACTGCCATTCACAATTGCTACAAAGAAAATAAAATACCTAGGAATACAACTAACAAGGAATGTAAGGGACCTCTTTAAGGAAAACTACAAACCACTGCTCAACGAAATAAGAGAGGACACAAACAGATGGAGAAACATTCCATGTTCGTGGTTAGGAAGAATCAATATCGTGAAAATGGCTATACTGCCCAAAGTAATTTACACAATCAATGCTATCCCCATCAAACTACCATTGAATTTCTTCACAGAACTGTAAAAACCACCATGAATTTCATATGGAACCAAAAAAGAGCCCACATAGCCAAGTCAATTCTAAGCAAAAAGATCACAGCGGGAGGCATCACACTACCAGACTTCAAACTATACTACAAGGCTACAGTAATCAAAACAGCATGGTACTGGTACCAAAACAGAGATATAGACCAATGGAACAGAACAGAAGCATCGGAGGCAACACAACATATCTACAACCATATTATCTTTGATAAACCAGACAAAAACAGGCAATGGGGAAAGGATTCCCTATTTAATAAATGGTGTTGGGAAAACTGGCTAGCCATGTGCAGAAAGCAGAAACTGGACCCCTTCCTGACACCTTACACTAAAATTAACTCCAGATGGATTAAAGACTTAAACGTAAGACCTAACACCATAAAAACCCTAGAAGAAAATCTAGGCAAAACCATTCAGGACATAGGAGTAGGCAAGGACTTCATGAATAAAACACCAAAAGCATTGGCAACAAAAGCCAAAATAGACAAATGGGACCTAATCAAACTCCACAGCTTCTGCACGGCAAAAGAATAGATTTTTAATAGGCATATAATGAAATACTGCATTGCCATAGGAAAGATTAAACAACTTTTTGATTAAAACTTAGTTTAATGGAAGTTGTTCATTAATGTTTAAGCTAATGTTTAATCTTAATTTAATTAACAACTTTCATTAAACTGAGTTTAAATGAGACAAAAAGCTTACGGTATTGTTTATTTCTTTTTAAAGTTTATTGTAAGTCACTTAGACGTATTTATTGTATTTATTATGCTTACTTTGCATACAAATGTAAATCTAATTGCTTAGAATCATGTATTGGAGACTAACAGTTTGGTATATGGCCCAAGGAGTCATCTATTACACTTACTTTGCATAATTTGATGCTGAAATATGTACACTGAGTCCTGCTGCCCTCTTCTTGTTAGGAGATGAGAAAGAGGGAAGTTGAAATAGTTTTCTAGTAAGCATTTCTGCACAGAAGGCTTCGCTGTGTAACCATAGGAAATTTTTTTTCCTTTATCTTCACTGCCAATACTAGATGAGCAATGGGAAGTAAGAATACTGCTCATGACCTTTATGTTAATGGGGTGGAATTTTACAATGTAAATTCTGTGACAGAGGGAAGAGAATGAATAAATTTTTACTTGTATAGAATGTCTTGAATAATAGTAGTGTCCATTACATAGTGCAGTTTACAAAAATGTGTATTATGTGATCACATTGTAGTAAGACTTTAAAAACTTCTTGTTTGTTTATATTAGAGAGAATAGTCTAAGTAAAATGCCACTTTTTAAAATATCTGTTACCAGAAAGTTATAAGACTCTTTTCTGTGTTCTTGACGTGTTACACTAAATTTCATTGCTATTATTTTTTGAGTAAGGAGCTAAAAGTTGCAAAAAAGTTAATTTATGAAATATTGACTAATTATAAATCATGTGATCCATCTAAATATTAGATGTAGCATCTTAGGTGTCCCCCCAAAAATGGAAAATTTGCCATCTAGTGGTTGTTTATTCACATTGAAGTTACCTGGTCCCTTAAAAAAAAAAAAGTAAGAGATGATCAGCAATTAAAATTGTAATATAACATCACAGGTATATAAGAACATCAAGATAACCTACGTTAGTAACAAATGCTCTATGAAATCCTTTAATTCTATTTCTTATATCCAATTTTTACTATACGAAGTACTAAACAACTCTATTTCTTGATGACAATTTAAAGGGACATCTCAGGAAGTTACTCTATTTAATTGAATCTATTGTTAATTACTAAATGTCCTGCTATTTCAAGGGACTTTTGAAACATACTTCCAATAAGTCTTTAATCTTCAACTTTTCAAATATTGTCAATATTTGCTTAATTTTTTAAAATTGAAAGATAAGAATGTCTGTCTTATAAATTGCAGCAAATTTCAATGACTTACTATCATGCATTAGTATAATGTATAAGTATAGTTTTAAAATGGTACTACCTGTGTTTCAAATGACTTTTGCTATTTTTAAAAGAATATACATGCAAATTACACAGGCAAAATTTATGGAATCTAGATAATTAGCAAAAATAAAAGCAAAAAAAAGGTACAACACTCTTGTAGCTTTTCTAAATTCCTCTAAGTTTGTGTCTTTATGAAGAACATGAGGTTGCCATGTCTACCTTACTTACCTTAACTGAATATTTACTGAGATAATCCTAGAAGAGCATCTGAAATCACTTAGCGAGTTTAAAACATTAAACTATCACAGTTGAGCCAGCAGTGTTGTAGTATGGTCTGTAATACCGGAGTTAATGAAACTAGATAGAAAATGCTTGTAGCATGTGACATTTCTCCATTAGACAGAGCTTTATCTAGGCTTTAATATTGTTATGTTTAATTTGCTAGAAATAGTTACATATAGCTTTATTCTGACATGTAACCTTGCAACTAATATTATTTAATAATCTGACAATATTTTTCACAATGATAGTGTATTAAAATTTGTTTAAAAAACAGAAAGAAAATCCAACACTAGGCCCTCTTTCATTTTTTGAATGCTTTTTAAATTTTCAAGTACAATTTTTGAAGAACAATATCAGGACAACTAATTCTTCAGAGTTTTTATATCAGCAACGTGTTCACTAGTCTGAATCTATCTAAAGGAGACCACTTTCCCTTAAAGTTTGCAATTGTGATTGTAAAAACGATATAGACTGTAAGACTTAAAAGAAAAAGAAAAGCTTATTTCTCAGCAGAACTAAAACAGAAAATTTGTATCTGCTTATACTCTGAATAAAACTCAAAGTGTAGATTCTACATAAACAGGTCCAATATTAGATTGCAGACTGAGAGGAAAAGGAGTGCTGGCTGAGACACAACTAGATTATTCTTATTTAGCAAATTGTTGCTTAAATAATTCAAATTAAGTTTTGCCTTCATTCAGTTTAGGTGATTTTGGTAACAGTTTCTGTCCTTTACTGTTTATTTCAGAAGATATTCTATGGTGAAAATCTGCTAAACACGTATTTCTTCTACCTTTTACATGAAGACTAATTATACTACACAGAGAAAAGAAGTTTTCCTATGTTTGAGGATTTGCTTTTGTTTTTTTTGATTTTATTATTTTTAAATCTATTCTCGATATAGCAAATGCCTTATAGGACTCACATTTGTAAGACTTTCCATGTTAAGTACAAACTCTTGCCAACTCGCAAAATGGAATGGCTGCAAAATGTCATGTTAAGATTTTTACTAAAGACAGTGGTAGAAAGTACTCAAATTCTCATAATATATGCTAATTACCCTAGATCTGAGCCATGGTATTAAATGTGCCTTTAAAGTCCAACTCATGTAAGTATTTTTCCACCAGTAACCTCTTTGACATTGGTTCATGGATTCATTTTACACAGCATTTGGAGCAGAATCCAATCTAGCTCCAAATCACCTTGATATCAGCTATGAGCTGTGAAATCTAGATTATACTCTTGCTGTTCTCTCTAGGAGCCTTCCGTTGGTGATTTCTTCCTTTTTTTCTTGCTACTATCTTTTGCTGAGAAGATTCCCTCTATGCTTTCCCTGTAATAGGAGGTGGTCAGCCATGTTGTGATTTCTCTCCTTTAAGATTTTCTTGAAACAATAACAAAATAATATCATATTTTTAAGGGATATTACTTCAGGCAGAAAAGAAAAATAGAGAAAATGACAAGATATTGTTGAAAAGTCACAAATTGCTAAGATTTATTAGAAAAAAACAGTTAACCTTTAAAAGTATTCATGACAAGCTCAAACAACTCAATAGGAAAAAAATAAAAATAAAACAATCTTCTGCTGCTGGAAGTAATATTAATAATCAAATTAATCCAACTTTAAATCAGCAAATATATTAATAAACATTTTCAAAAGAAGACATACAGATGGCCAAAATGTATATGAAAAAGTGCTAACCATCATTAATCGCCAAATAAATAAAAATCAATGCTACAATTAGATATAATCTCACTTTAGTTAAAATGACTTTTATTAAAGAGACAGAAAACAGGGATGCTAGTGAGAATGTGGAGAATGAGGAGCCCTCATCAGCTGTTTATGATAATGTAAATTAGTATAACCACTTTGAAGAACAGTATGGAGGTTCCTCACAAAACTAAAAATAGAACTACCATATGATCCAGCAATCCCTCTACTAGGTATATATCCAAAAGGAAGGAAAGCAGTTTATTGAAGAAACATCTGTTTTTCTGTGTTTATTGCAATATGATTAACAATAACTAAGGTAGGGAATCAATCTAAGTGTTGATCACTGTAGAAATGGAGAAAAAAATGTGGTACATATATGCAATAAATCGTTATTTGGTTATAAAAACAAATGCTATCATGTTAATTGCAACAGCATGGATGGAACCAGAGGGCATTATATTAAGTAAAATAAGCCAAGCACAGAAAGATAAATATTGTTCTCACTCATATCTGAGAACTAAAAAAAATTTGAACTCAGAGTATAATGATGGTTACAAGCACCTGGAAAAAGTATTAGAGAGTAGGGGTGGGCATAGAGGGAAAAAGGGACAGTTAACAGATGAAAAAAATACAGTTAGATAGAAGGAATAGGATGTTGTGTTAAATAGCACAATAGGATAACTATCATTAACAATAATTTATTGTTTATGTCAAAATAACTGAAACAGAGGAATTGTAAAATTTCTAACACAAAGAAATGACAAATGCTTGGTATAGTGGATATCTCAATTTCCCTGACTTAATCATCATATATTATATGCTTGTATTAAAGTACTATAGGCACCTCATAAGTATGTACATCTGTCATGTATCAATAAAAATTTTAAATAAAATCTTAAATATTCTTGCCAGAACTGACTTCATGGGCAAGAAATTAGCCCAGTCTCACTGCCTGGGACGTTGATAAATTCCACACTTGGTAAAATCCTCTAGTGTGTCCTTTTTGAAAGTTAATGGTATTAAATAAGATTCCTTGCAGTTTTATTTTGCAATAGGTTCTGTAACTATGTAGTCAATTCCTGATAGTCTTAAGATTCTATATAGAACAAATCCCTCTCTTTCTTGCATATCATTACATTTCTTCTTGAGAACTCTGCCAATCACTATAAAGCATTTTATTCTGAAAGTGGTGCAAAAATCTTCTTTATAAAGAGTCCAAAAATCCCATGACCTTCCCAAATTTCACTAGATGTATAAGTGACACCATTGATTATGTTTAGTAGATCAATGACTGAAGCAATACCCAGTATCTGGAGCAGAAATTAGGCTTTCAATGACTCTTCAGACTGTATAAATCAATTCTATGTTGGAGAAGCTACAAAAGTAGCTGTATAAAGAGAGACACCCAGGCTCAGACATAAGGAAGAAACTAATTTTTGGTAGCAGTGGGGACAGGGTAGAGGAGAGAGCCATTGGTATTTATTCTATTGGTTACTTTCTCACTTCTTTTGTAATTAATTTCCTGGACTAGCTTAGGTTTTGGCAAGTTGAAAGACCGGGGTGATTCTTAACTTTATCTGGAAAGGGTGAGAGGAAACACAGGTAGTAGTAAAAAGGCTGGTAGTGACGAGATTGCAATGGATGGTCAGCGGTAGTTATGATGGGTATCAATAGAATGTCTTAGAATCACTTGGACAGCTAAGGAAGCCACACTGAAATTGCCACAAAAATATTGCAGTTCTGTAATCTTCTCCCAAGTCATAACACATCCAAAGTAAAACGGATCCTTTCACTTCAGTTGGAGATATGCAATGTGGTGGCTCACAGATTAATTCTATGCTTTTCTAAGCATAGTCTACCCCAAAGCTTACCAATGTGAAAGAATAGGATTTTTTTATTTTAGTCTGCATAAGACTACATAATTTTATGAGATACACTCTTCGTTTTTACCAGCAGCCCTCCTTTTCAAAATTCAATTCAGTCAGCAATGATTGAGCCAACATATTCTTATATTTAAACAAAAGATCACATTGTATTTGTTCTACATGAATTTTATTTTTTAGTTTTAATTTTCATCTTGTTTCTAAGAGATGGGGTCTCACTCTGTCATGCAGACTGGAGTGCAATAGTGTGATCCTGGCTCACTGCAGCCTCGAACTCCTGGGTTCAAGTTAGCCTCCCACTTCAGCTGAGTAGCTAAGACTACAGGCACATGCCGCCACATCTGGCTTACATAAATTTTAGATGTTTCTAGATGCTTTAAGACTAACTCATCCCATCTGATAGGAGGTGCCTGTAGTCTTAGCTACTCAGCTGAAGTGGGAGGCTAACTTGAACCCAGGAGTTCACATAATGTTTAAAGAATCTTACTTTCTTGTGTTAAAAAGAACTACTGGCAAGTTAAAGCAATATTAGTTTTCATGCTTGGTTAAATTAAACATAGCCCTTTACTATAAACTACTGTTAGTAAATATATAATTTCATAATCAAATATATATTATCCAAAAATGATAACATCAGGAAATTCTTCTCAGTTATTCAAACGTTAATTAACTTTATATGCATGTGAGCTTGATAAACTATATAATAAAACAGTTCACAGTAAAACTGCAGCTCTAATTGCCAAATGGATTTAAAACTTAGGTTCCTTCCCCATTCCTCAGTTCCCTGAAGATGAGCTATCCAGCTCATCTTGTGACATGACTTTTACATATGATGTAGTTGGTTGAAAATACCATGAAAAAAGTCATAAAATGCTTTGTAATAACAAATATCAAATACAAACAAATTTAGAGAAAAAATAATTTGCCATATTAAGTAATATGCACCATATACACAATTTCTGTGTCAAAACATTTTTATAAATATATTTTTCTTATGATTGGGAAGATAAGATATCAAGAGAAAATGAAAAAATAAAATATTCTTTTTTCTTTCTCCAACTAAAGTGCTCAGAAATTACCTAAATTCTGTAACTACTACTTTATTACTATAAAAACGTATTACTGTTTTACTACTATTTTATAATTACTTCTTTTTTTAAAAAAAAAATTTATTGCATTATAGGTTTTGGGGTACATGTGCAGAACGTGCAAGATAGTTGCATAGGTACACACATGGCAGTGTGTTTTGCTGCCTTCCTCCCCTTCACCCACACTTGGCATTCATCCCCAGGCTATCCCTCCCCAACCCCCCCCCGCTGTCCCTCCCCCATTCCCCCCAATAGACCCCAGTGTGTAGTAGATGCCCTATCTGTGTCCATGTGTTCTCATTTTTCTCACCCACCTATGAGTGAGTATATGTGGCATTTCTTTTTCTGTTCTTGTGTCAGTTTGCTGAGAATGATGTTCTCCAGATTCATCCATGTCCTTACAAAGGGCACAAACTCAGCATTTTTGATTGCTGCATTATATTCCATGGTGTATATGTGCCACATTTTCCCAGTCCAGTCTATCATCGATGGGCATTTGGGTTGGTTCCAGTTCTTTGCTATTGTAAACAGTGCTGCAATGAACATTCGTGTGCATGTGTCCTTATAGTAGAATGATTTATAGTCCTTTGGATATATACCCAGTAATGGGATTGCTGGGTCAAATGGAATTTCTATTTCTAGGTCCTTGAGGAATCGCCACACTGTCTTCCACAATGGTTGAACTAATTTACACTCCCACCAACAGTGTAAGAGTGTTCCTATTTCTCCACATCCTCTCCGGCATCTGCTGTCTCCAGATTTTTTAATGATCACCATTCTAACTGGCGTGAGATGGTATCTCAATGTGGTTTTGATTTGCATCTCTCTAATGACCAGTGATGATGAGCACTTTTTCATATTATTACTTCTTTTTTCTATCTTTAAGAGATATATTCACATTCATATACTGAAACATAGAACCAATTTCTCTATGTTTTCAATATGTTATAACATTATAACATCATAATCAGATTTAAAAAGTAATAGATTAGCTCACAAAACTAATTACATGTATGATTATAAAGTTTTATATGTATATCTAATCTCTAAGAGAAAAATGGAATAG
Organism: Saguinus oedipus; assembly: GCA_031835075.1. Classification (NCBI taxonomy): domain Eukaryota; kingdom Metazoa; phylum Chordata; class Mammalia; order Primates; family Cebidae; genus Saguinus; species Saguinus oedipus. Next base: position 44,692,230 of record CM063169.1, read on the forward strand.
TAGTAATAAATTGATTATCTAAAAGTACTTTAGATAATTGTACTTTAGTAAAGGTACTTTAAATAAAAGTACTTTACTAAATAATTGGTTATCTAAAAGTACTTTAGAGCTGGCCCATTTGATTTGGTCTTCAAAATATGTCAGAGAAGGTACAAAATCTTGCAGATGAGCGTCTTGGAGAGAGTACACTTCACCATGATGATGGGTTCTTGATTCTCCTCTTTCCCTCACTTCATCTGTCCTTTCTTGCCTTCTCCCTTTCTCTCTTCCCTGTCCTCTAATATTATTGTTACCTCTTCTAAGGAATTCAATTCTAAACAATCACAGAGTTATGTAATAGAAGCATCATGTAGCTTATTTTCATTTTATAAGGTTAAATAACAATGCTGAAAAAAGTGGAAGTCATTAATTCTATTCAATATCATTAAAAGTAAAATTTTAATTTATTATTTAAAATTATATTTTATTTAAAATTTATTGATACATTTTGAATACAAAGTTCCATTAATATTGTACATTATAAAATATTTTATAGTGATGCAATCAATTATTTCATGGCTGCATCGTTCAATAGTGTAGATTCTAGCTGTGAGTGATAATCAAGCACTTAAAGTGTGGCTACTTCTCTAACTACATTTAAAAAATTACTTAATTTTAAATATTCTAAATGTAAATGAAAACAACAACCACATGTAGATAGCTGCAACCATGTTTCATAATCACACTCCTATACTGAAACACATGAGCAATTTCTCTATGCTTTTAGTATGCTATAATATCATGATTGGATTAAAAATTAATAAATTGCTCATAAAACTAATTACAGGTATGATTATAAAGTTGTATATGTGTATATAATCCGTTGGATGCTTTACATTCTACAAATCATTATTTTAATATCAAATGCTATTTTCATCAATTAAAACTTGGTATCTAATAATATAAAAGCTGTATACCATAAAATATAAGCAAAAATATTACTTTTGTTATGAAATACGTGCTTTTAACTTTATTTCTATAAATAAGGGAAGATGAAAGTGTTTATCATTTTATTTTAAAGAGAAAGTAAGGCTTTGGGAACACATAGAGCAGTGAATTAAATATTCTAAATAGAGTAAGCAACATGAACAAAATCATATAGGTAGAATTCACTATAGAAGAGATGAGTGGTAGCTGACAATAAAAATAGTAGATTTGGGTGGTACAGCAGGTTAGAAAGCTGTATTCATACTTTATTGCTATATAACCAGTTACTATAAATTGTGGCTTAAATCAGCAAACACATTATTTCTGTTTCCATGAGCAAGGAGTTGTGTCCTCTGCTCAATTGCATAGGCTGAAATCAAGGTGCAAGCTGGCTATTTCTCAGCTGGTGGCTTGATTAAGGAAAACTGCTTCTAGTCTCACTCAGATTATTGGCAAATTCATTTCTGTTGTGGCTGTATGACTGAGGGTCTGGCTTCTTATTGGCTGTCAACTGGAAGCTGGATTTAAAGGCACCAGAAAAATATAGGTAGATGTTCTCCTGCCACACCCCGCCACCAGGCAGAAGATAAGAGGATTCTTTCTAGAGGTAGTGAACAGTTGCAAAAAAGTGATCTAAAGATCCATGTGAAAAATTTCAGAGTGAAAAGTCTATGAAAACTGAAGAGTTTTGATTTTATGAAAGTTAGCTCAAAGATAGTTTAGGGGGCACCTACAGAGCTTACTTGTAGAAATAGAATATAACATTAAACTCAGCCATTATTTCAAAACCAGCAATCTTCTGGGACTGGTGGTCCAAAAGACAAAATAAATAAAAATGGAAAAGGTTCTAACGTATAAAATTGGTGTACTCCTGCAGTAGACTGATGAACTAGGATTTGAAGGAAAGGTAGAAGAATCCGAGGGAATTATGAAATAAATTGGACGGTTAAGAGAGTGAATTTTAGATTCACAAACTTCACAATTAAAAATTTTGCTTCCCAAGGAAAACAAACGAAAATCTGTGATGTGGATGGACTCTTTTAGAGAGCAGGAGTTGACCAGTCCCAGGTAGATTACCATTTGCTGAGAGAGCAACAAAGAATTAAAGTTGCTGGTGAAGAGCCAAAGAAAACTTAAGAAAAGCAATAAAAAATGGATCATAATAAGAATTGTAAAGTGAAGAAACAAGTAGAAAAAGAAAAAAAGGTTGGATAAAGGGAAGAAAAAGAGAAAGAGTTCAAGACAGAGAAATAAGACAGTGACAAAGACATATACAAAATAGGCAAACAATCAAATTGTGAATGAAAAAGATAAACCAGCTCCCAAAACCCCAAAAGATCACAAGATAGAGGACGAAACCATTGAAACAGAAGTAGAGATTAATAAATGAGAAGTATGATAGAAAGCATAGTACTTCTACTCAGGATCAAGGAAAATAAAGTTGAGTTTGAAAGTCATAAGCACAGGAGTAAAACTTGGATCAGAGAGGACATGGATGAATCTGGAGAACATCATTCTCAGCAAACTGACACAAGAACAGAAAAGGAAATACCACATATTCTCACTCATAGGCGGGTGAGAAAAATGAGAACACATGGACACAGGGAGGTGGGTACTACACACTGGGATCTATTGGGGGGAATAGGGGAGGGACAGTGGGGGGGAGCTGGGGAGGGATAGCCTGGGGAGAAATGCCAAATTGGGTTAAGGGGAGGAAGGCAGCAAAACACACTGCCATGTGTGTACCTATGCAACTATCTTGCACGTTCTGCACATGTACCCCAAAACCTAAAATGCAATAAAAATTTTTTTAAAAGTCCAAGTAAAATCAAAAGGTGAACAGATGACAGAAAGAGAAAGGAAGAAGCAGTGTGAAGTTCAGCACTCAAGGAGAGCACTGTGATTACACTTAACCCCAAAGTGCATGACATATCACATAGACGCATTTTTCCGTCATACTGATTCTTTTTAATTTCTATAACTATGGTTTACTAAATTTAATAGAAAGTTGTCACAGGCTGCCTGAACCTTGATATTCCATTCATTCAACATGGGTTTGAATGAATAATAATCTACTTGGTTTGCTTAAGTTGTAGTTATGTGATTACTTTGTAATACTATGCATGGTGCAGGACTGACATAGGCAGAAATAGAAAGTCGTAGATCTTTCTGTGCCTTGCACAAAGACCTTCCTGGCTTCTGCTCCCTATAACTATGTGAGAAAGGGATTATAGCCAACTTTAAATTGTGTGCCTCACATTTGTCACGGAAAGAAAAAAAAAGAAAGCCGGGAATAATTACCTGTCAATAAATAATACTTTTATCTACTTCGTTTTTTTTAAAATAAACCTTGAATATGATACATTTCTGAGTTAACTTTAAGAGAGGCTTATAGATTTGGATATCTACACTTTGTACTTTTGTAGAGTGTCTTTTTCCCCAAGTCTTCATACTCATCATTAAAAAGCCCTCAAACTCAGTACTTCTATGAAGCCAGTTTTCGCTTCAGTAACCTTACTCCTTTGAGCCTTAGAAACACTCACTAAGCAGATTGCTAGTTTGGCATTTGTCACATTCTGCTTTTATAGCTTTTATGGTTGGTTATTGTTTGATGTGTCTTCTTTATTAAGTTACATTGCCATTTCTCGTGGGAAGAGAGTTTCATTGAGAAGCTCCAAAATGTAAATAGACTTAGTTCAGGAATACAGTCAATAAGTTCTTACTTAGAAATCACAATTCATTTCCCATAGAAAAACAAATACAGTTAGGATTCAATGACAGTTAATTCTATTGCAATATTATTGATTAAATGGGGTTTTCAGAAAGGATTAAGCCAGTAAAACTATGAATGGCGTTAATAGGTTGGGCATACCAACATATCCTAACTAGCATTGGTTACTTTTTTTTTTTTTTTTTTTTTGTTTTATTTTTTTTTTATTTTTTTTTTTTTTACAGGATGTTATATTACTATTTATTTATTTATTTTTTTTTTTAATTTTTATTGCATTATAGGTTTGGGGGTACATGTGCAGAACGAGCAAGATAGTTGCATAGGTACACACATGGCAGTGTGCTTTGCTGCCTTCCTCCCCCTCACCCACACTTGGCATTCATCCCCAGGCTATCCCCCCCAGTCCCCCCCACTGTCCCTCCCCCATTCCCCCCAACAGTCCCCAGTGTATAGTAGACCGCCTCTCTGTGTCCATGTGTTCTTATTTTTCTCACCCACCTATGAGTGAGTATATGCGGTATTTCTTTTTCTGTTCTTGTGTCAGTTTGCTGAGAATGATGTTCTCCAGATTCATCCATGTCCCCACAAAGGACACAAACTCATCATTTTTGATTGCTGCATAATATTCCATGGTGTATACCATGTGCAGAAAGCAGAAACTGGACCCCTTCCTGACACCTTACACTAAAATTAACTCCAGATGGATTAAAGACTTAAATGTAAGACCTGACACCATAAAAACCCTAGAAGAAAATCTAGGCAAAACCATTCAGGACATAGGAGTAGGCAAGGACTTCATGAACAAAACACCAAAAGCACTGGCAACAAAAGCCAAAATAGACAAATGGGATCTAATCAAACTCCACAGCTTCTGCATTGGTTACTTTAACATAATACATTACATTTTCAACATGGAGGCACTGGCAATTTCTCTCAACATTCCACAAACCATAGAGTTCTTCCTTGGCTGTAAGTAGAAAGTAGAAATATGATTTCTTTCACACTTCTTTTCTACAGTTTACTTACATTGCTTAAAAATTGAGGCAAGTACATGGTCTCTTGTGAAATATTCTTAATATTTTTTTAAGCCATAAATTTATGTTTTGGGAAATCATGAGTTAAATCTTCAGGACCTAGAATTATGTTAGCACTTCAACACAATGTAAATTGATAGAGTTATACACTTAAATCTCTTTCTATATATTAAAAAAATGTGTAAAGAATTAAGAAAATACGTATTAAAGATGGAACTTAATGTATCTAACAAACTGTTTTGAAATCTGGAGGTGTGTATTTGATGTCATTTCCTACAATATTAAAATTAAATTGGATATGTTGGCCAAGAAGTTAGCCAACATTCTTTGAAATTATATTCCTACCATTAACATTCTCTAAAATATGCTTTCTATTTTTAATATGCTGCCTGTTCTAAGGATCTTCTAGTGACACATGAAAAACAACAGCAGAAGTCAGAACAACAACAAAAACAAAACAACTGACAGCAACAAACAGCAAAACATAGGCTACCCAAGTATTGTAAAGAAGCATCTGGCATTAGTCAGCATGAGAAGATGATAATAGAATAGATATAGAGAAGCAACTGTAACTGTAAAGTTCAGGAAAACCGGAAAGTAATAGCAACAGATTCCACTCCCTGCCCATTCTTACATTCATTAACAATATGGATTTTGGCCTCCTACAGGAGTGTCTCTGTGCTAGCATACCACTGTTAGTCACTGGCTGGTAAACTGACATGATTATTGCCCTGGTAGATTTTCTGATTCTCTAGAAAGTACTGACAATAAACAACAAAATAAATATGTGATTTCAAATATAAGAGCCAACCTAGATATGTAAATGTAAATAGATTTATGAGCCAACATTGTTTTCCCAAATCAAAAAAATACGAATATCTCTGATGAGTTTTTCTTTTTTATTTTCCTGATGTTTTCAAAGGAAAAATGTTTTTTTAAAATATGTACATGAATGTAAAATTATTCAGAAAATGTCTAATATGTTTAAACCTTTAATATTATAAGTTAATGCAAAAGCACATTTCCAATTGTTTTATTTTTTTATTTCTTTATGAGACAGGGTCTTGCTCTGTTACCCCAGGCTGGAGTGTAGTAGTGCAATCATAGCTGACTATAACCTGGTTTTTCTTCGTTTTGTTTTGTTTGTTTTTAGGTTCCTTTAAAAATCTTTTTATTTGTGTAGTGTCTTTAGGGAAAGTTGGAGAGTCTTCTTGTGGAATTCCTGTTAATCATTCTGGCATTGTTTGTGTTATAGTTGTAACACATGACTATCTCATTTCTACTACTTTTGGTTGACTCTTAGGTTCCCTACATGCTGCGGCCTGCCTCATCGATTATGTAGACCCATTACGTGCTCTGGATGTGTTTGGAAAGTGAATTCGTTATTTTTCCCTCAAATCTACTATCTTTTTCACTTCTGATTGTAATGTATAGTCTAAACATACAGACGGTTGACAAAACTAGAAACTTAGGCATAATCCTGAAACCCTGACTTTTCCTTTTCCACTATGAACCAGTCAGTTATCAGTTGTTTCTTCCACTTACGGCAGTTTCTGTAGTCTTTCCTTCCTCAGTGACAATACTTCAGTGCACTGGACTGCATTCAAGCATTGGTAATGGTCTCTGGTTCTAGTCTTGCCACAAATTAATCCATTATTATCACAAATCAGGATTATCTTTCCAAACTTAGAATCAATCATGCCATTGCCCTCCCTACATTGCTTTGCCAAACTGTTTGTTTTTGAGCTCCACTCTCATCTCCTGCTCTTGCTAAAGCTGTGTCCCATTCGACACCTGCTGCCACTCCTGTTAAAGAGATTCAGGGAAGATGAAGTCAAAATGATACTTATTTCAGCAAAATTGAGCAAAGATATCAAGGTATATTGGCACACTCATCACACTGTAGTTTGCCTACCTGCAGATAGTTCAAATAGGAGGTAAAATTTGAAAAGGAGATTTAAAAGGATGATCACAAGCTGTGATTAATATCTAGGAAACAATATAAATACTCAGGTTTTCTTTCCTTCTCTTTTCTTTTTTTTGAGACAGTTTCCCTTTGTCACCCAGGTTGGAGTGCAATGGCACAATCTTGGCTCATTGTAACCTCTGCCTCCCAGGCTTAAGAGATTCTCCCTCCTCAGTCTCTTGAGTAGCTGTGATTACAGGTGCCCACCAGCACTGGGCTAATTTTTGTATTTTTGGTAGAGATGGAGTTTCACCATGTTGGCCAGGCTGGTCTTGAACCCTTGACCTCAGGTGATCCAAGCACCTTGGCCTCCCAAAGTGCTGGGATTACAGGTGTAAGCCAAAAAGCTTTAAGCTTTTTATTTTTTCTTCATACAATTTAGATAGTATATACGCTATTTAAATCTCTTTGTAGTTATCTTCACAATATTAAGATTTACACAGAGTTAATTTACAAGTGTAAAGTTAATAAGTATCTCACTAGTCTAAAATTAATAAGTATCTCCCTCTCCTTCAGAAGTAAACAAGGCCAGGTGCATTGACCTATGTTTGCAGTCCTGGCTACTCAGCAAAGGTGGGAGGATTGCTTGAGACCAGAAGTTAGTTCAGCCTGGGCAACATAGCAAGACTTTGTCTCTAAAAAGGAAAGAAAGAAATAAGAATGTCCATTTGACTTTGGTAGTATTTTCCTCCTTACATGATAATACTGTTGATTATTTTACTCCTACATCATTATTATGCCTTTCAAATTAGTAGGATAACAATTTGTAATTTTGATGAACATTTATTGAGATTCATTTCTGTGCTTAGCAGTTTAAATGCTCACTGTTACTTCTTTCATATTAGAACTTAATTCTAGAATTTTTTTTTAACTTCTTATGTTCACCTTTTAGAAGTTCCTTTAGTAAGGATTCTATTGTTATAAACAAAATTCGTTTTTATTTTTCTTGACACTGCTAAATATCTTTTATATTTTAAAAGAGTTTTTCCACCCTGGACCCCTCCTCCCCTCCCTATTAATTCCTAGTGTCTATTGTTCCCATATTTCTGTCCACATGTGCTCCATGTTTAGCTCCCACTTATAAGTGAGAACATACAGTATTTGTTTTTCTGTTTCTATGTTAATTTGCTTACATTAATGGCTTCCAGCTGTATCCATGCTGTGGCAGAGAATGTGACTGCACTCTTTCTTTTTTATGGCTGTATAGGGTGTACCCCCATGGGGTTTATGTACCAAATTTTTTTTTCTATTCAATCCACTGTGGATGGGTACCTGGGTTGATTCTGTCTCTTTGGTACACCAAACATCAGCGTCACACAATATACCCAGGTAAAAAACCTGTACCTGTGCCCCCTGTATCTAAATAAAAGTTGAAATTATTTGTAAAAAAAAAAAAAAAAAGTTTAACTGGCTATAAAATTTCATTGGGAATGGTTTTCTCTCAATATGCTGTTTTGACTTCAGCTAAAATATGAAAATTATGAAACATTTTGCAGTATGTCTTAGTTCCATTTCCCGCTTTGAAAGAGCCTAATTTTGGTCTCGGTGTCTGGCCTGGACCTTAAACTCCAAGTCCACATCCTCCTAGAGAAACACCTACTATGGTTCTTTTGTGTGTGTGTGTGTGTGTGTGTGTGTGTGTGTGTGTGTGTGTGTGTGTGTGTTGGTGGGAGGGGGCTCCTGGTTAAACTCTAGAGTAACTGTATTAGACCATTCTTGCACTGCTATAAAGAAATACTTGAAACTGTATAATTTATAAACAAAAGAGGTTGAATTGGCTCACAGTTCTGCAGGCTGTACAGGAGGCATAGCTGAGGAGTTCTCAGGAAACTTACAATCATGGTGGAAGGCAAAGGGGAAGCCAGCCAGCACATCCTCCATGGCTGGAGCAGGAGGAAGAGAGAGCAAAGGGGAAGGTGCTACACATTTTAAACAACTCAATTCCTGAGAACTCACTCAGTATCACAAAAGCAGCAAGGGAGAAGTGCTCCCCCAGGATCCAATCACCTCCCACTAGCCTCCTCTTCCAACATTGTGGATTACAATTCGACATGAGATTTGGGTGAGGACACAAATCCAAACAATATCAGTGACCAACTATTAGTTTTCCACCCCTACATAACGGATTGCAACAAGCCCATAAGTTCAAAACAACACATGTTTTTTAATCCAACAATTCTTTTGATTGGAAGTCTACATATAGCTTAACTAGGTCTTCTGCTTTGAAGTTTCACTAGGCCATGATCCAGGTGTTCGTTGGACACTGCCATTCTATAAGACACTTGACAATGGAAAATTCTGTTCCAAACTCTGTTGTGATCACTAAAAGAATTTATCTTAATGGAGGGTGTCTCTCTCCATTGCTAGCTTAGAACAAATGAGCTGCCACGTTGTAAAAAGACCAACAAAGAGATCTCCATGGAGTGGATCTGTTGATGGTCTCCAGGAACTGAGAGCAGCCTCTCGCTGACAACCAACAGGAAAATGAGAATCTCAGTCCTGCAGCAGCAAGGAAATGAAATGAATTTTGTCAACCAAAATTCATATAATAAGTTAGCAAGTATATTCTTCTCCAATTGATCATAAACATGAAAAGGCAGCCCATCCAACATCTTAATGGCAGCCTTGTGAATCCCTAAGTAGTGGACTCACAGTTACGACATGTCCAGACTTTTGACTGATAGAAACTGAGGTATTATAAATATATGTATGGTTTTAGGTTGTTAAATTTGTAGTAATGCACTATACAAGAGTAGAAGGTTAATAAGTCAATAACTCCTGTTACCAAGAGCTGAAGCAGCTTCCAAGACATGGGACTTTCAGTTTTAACTTTTGGACAGTCTTGAACAAACTGGGACCAATCTTAAAAATCCTTCTACTTCTTTGTTGGATCAAATGTGTGTTCTAAAGGATATAGCATAATTTTTCCCCAAAATTTCTAGGAATTTTACACAAAGAGTTATTTTTTATGATACACACTTGGTAATGTTTTTTGGAAAGAGAATCCCTGAATTGAGCTGCATTTCAAAGAATATGAGTTGCTATATTCCAAATGATAATATTATGACTGGAGAATCATCTTTTAAAATGGTAGAAGAGCCTGGCATGGTGGCTCATATCTGTAATCCCATCACTTTGGGAGGCTGAGGCAGATGGATTGCTTAAAGTCAGGAGGTTCAGATGAACAGCCTGCAGAACATGGCAAAACCCCGTTTCTATGAAAAATGTCAAAAATTAGCCAGGTGTGGTGCTGTGCACCTCCCAAGTAGTCTAGCTACTTGGGAGGCTGAGGCAGTAGAATCACTTGAATCCAGGAGGCAGAGGTTACAGTGAACTGAGATTGTGCCACTGCACTCTAGCCTGGGCAAGAGAGTGAGACTCCATCTCAAAAATAATAAAATAAAATGATAGAACAATAAACAACCAAATCCTAACATGATTGTAGCTGGCCAATATTATTATTTTGTCAGCATATTTATAAAATTCATATGAGCCTTGTGAAAACAGAACATCTAGCAAAGAGGAAATATAGCCTCTAGGTTTATCTGGTGGATACAGAAAGATGACTTGTTTAAAAAATGATTTAATTTTAAAGAGTGTTCCTCTAATTATCATACCTTTTACTGCATTTATCATTTCATTTTGGGAAGTATAAATGATCCTGTGGTCACTTTATGGCTGCACTCTCTGAGCCCTTGCCAAGTGCTGACAGGTGTCTTTAAAAGGAGCCAAGCCATGTTGGCATGCTCCTAAAATTCATTCCCTGGTCCAATCAGATAGCACTCAGACTAGCAGATACACACAAAGACAGACTGAGATTCATGCCAATACATATCCTTTTCGACTCTTCCAGATTCTTACACCAGGCTGCTAGTTGTCTAAAGAACAGTATGCTGTATGGCTTGAAGTAACTGCTACAAGAAAATATATCTTGGTTCCTATCCACAAATCCCTTCTTTTACCTACTGAGCCAGAGATTGAATCAAGAACTATGGGATTCACCATCATATCCTGCTGTGAACCTGCATTGGTGATCAGCAATTGAACTATTCTAAAAAATGATTTACTTCTAAAAAGAACTCTGCACTTCTAAATAGTGAAATAACTTAAAATAATCATACATAGTATGGATTAAGATCTCAGTATGCTGAGTTCAAATCCAAACTCAAACACCTAGAAGTGTATATGCATGAACATACTAATTAATCTCACTAATGCTTTTTACCTTATTCATTAAATGAAAATAATAATATTACCTAGTTCACTGGCTTGTTTTAAAGACTAAATAAATTAATATTCTTAAAGCACTGATAACAGCAACCAGAATATTATAATCATAACCACAATTATTGCTAATCTGTCATTGAAAATGTTGAAAACACAGGTCTATAAGTAGTCTCAAAAACATTAGTCTGTTCTTGTAAACTGATAAAATGAAAAGAAAAGGCATTGCCCCTGTTTTTGTTTAGATGGAATATTATCAAGTTAAGTAATTTTTGAGACATTATAAAATGGAAAATGGAATAGTCATCATAAATAGGTTCAGTGAGTTGTATATGTTGGTACTTAACTAGGTACTTACCATAGCATACATCCCATAGATTATAAACTTCAGCATAAAGGAGAATTACCTGGGGAACTTTGAACTATAACAGTTGTTAAATGCCATGCAGGGAGATTCTGATTCAGTGAATATGGAATGAGTTTGAGAAATAGGGATTATTAAGAAGCTTCTTAAGTGATTCTTAGGGTCAAGCAGGTATAACTACCATGGCTCTGGAAAAAAAAAATACTTAAAGATATAGAACCTACCTTAGTCCAGGTCTATACAACGTGCCAGGAAGCCTTAGCTAGTCTGTATTAACTGCAGTTAAGTATGACTTGGTTAGTAATTGTATAGTTTGCATTTCTGTCAAATAATCTGAAGCCTTCTGTTTTTCATTACTTGCTTGGATGTCTTAAAGCTATTCCGTTCCTCTGCCAGCCATCAAACTGCCCAGCTTATCAAATTGAAGACTGAGAGTTCGATGATAATGAGAAAACTGGTGTCCATGCCTTGAGATAGATCATGTTAGAGGACTGGTTGTTTAAATGGGTTCATTTCAACATATTCTGTTCATGCTTTTGTTAAATATTTAATGAATTACATTGTTACTTTGTATACTCATGTATTTATTCTAATTTTGGTGAAATAATTCCAGTTGAAATATATTTATAATTTCTAAAAACCACATTTGTGCCACTGGACTGAATAGTGTGATGGCGCTGAAATAACTGTGGAGTGGGCAGTGGTCGCAAATTTCAGCTGGACCTACATTCTCCTTTTATAGATGAGAAGGCAAAGAGGCTGAGACTCTTGAATGTTAATTGACCTTTACAAGGTCTCAGATCTCATTAGTGGCTTTTCAAATTCTAGAAAACTCTTTGTCTGACTGCCAAGCCAGTACCCTTCACTAAGCACTGTGGCCTTCAAATAACTCCGAGTTCACATTTTTTGTTGCATTTTTTATTAATATTTAAAGAGAAAACTTGGGAGTTATACAAATGAAAGTTTTCTATGATTAAATTTCTCATTAAAAACCTAATGGGGTATTTAAATAAGTATTTGAACATCATTAATTTTGTAATTCAAAATACGTTATTTTTGTGGATGAGAATTCTATTTAATGTGACCTTTTTAATATTAACATATTAAATTGAATTTACTTTTCTGACTGTGAATGTTGTAATAAGAAGATGGTTGGCTGGTACTTATGTGTTCTAAGATTCTCTATTATACATATATCTATATATCTATATCTTTCTATCTATCTATATATTTTTTGCCCAGAGTGAGTTAATTTCCTTCATTAGAGCATGTTAGAGAGACAAGAGGAGCTAAGCTTTGTCAGCTCTGTAAATCCTTCTTTCTCAGCTAAGGCCAGGTAATATAGATGCGGGAAAAAAGAAAGACCATCTAGAAGGCACCTGTAGAGAACAGGTTAATAGAATATTTTCCAGTACAGGATTTTTAAAAGAATAATAAATATGGACTGAATTATACTTGACCTTTTATTTAATGAGAAGAAAGACTTTCAAAAGAACACGAAACCTAACAAGGTAAATATCACAGAAAGGGCACAGAACATAGCCGGAGGTTTTGGATGAGTTTGATTTTATTGGATAAGATATTTTTTCTTAATTTTTGGTGCATATATGATCCTTAATGTTCAGCTTAATATCAATTTTGAAATTAATACATTTTTAAAGTAGTTATATTTTTACAGAAAATTTAAGAAGAAACTACAGAGGGTTCTCATATACTCTCTCCAATTATCCTCCAGTTTCGCCTATTATTAACACATAATTTTGATGTGGTGCACTTAATACAATTGATGAAATCATATTGATACATTGTTTTTAACTAATATCTATGGACTACATCAGGGTTTGCACTTTGAGAAATACAGTTTTATGGATTTTTACAAATGTATAATTTCATGTACCAATTCTTTAGTAACATACATAATAATTTCACTGCCCCCCGCAAATCCTTTGCCCCAAATATTCATTATTCCCACTATACTCTTCAACAACTACTTTTTCTTAAATCTCTGCAGTTTTGCCTTTTCCAGATTGGCTTATAGTGACAGTCATAGAATATGTAGTCCTTTGTGTACCAGCTTATTTCATTTAGCAATGTACATTTAAGGTTCTTCCACGTATTTTTGAGACATATTACCTCATATTTTTTATTGTTGAATGATAGTTTTTGTGTGGGTATACCACTACTTTTGTACCCATTTCACCATTGAAGAACATCTTGGTTGCTTACAATTTTAAGAAATTATTAATAAACCTGTTATAAACATTCATGTACAAAATTTGCATGAACCCATGGTTTCAACTCATTTGAGTACCTAGAGGCTCAGTTGCAGTTTCATCTGGGAGAATCATTTCATGCTTTATAAAGAACTTCCAAACAGACTTCCAAAGTGGCTTTACCATTTTGTATTTCTACCAACTATGAATGAGTGTTCCTGTTTCTCCACATCATTACCAGAATTTGGTTTTGTAAGTTTAGCATCTTGGCAATTCTAATAGATACATAGTTGTATATTGTTGCAGTGTTGATTTGCAATTCCCTAATAATATATAATATTGAATTTCTTCCTATGCATATACCCTATTTGCTGGTGTCTGTTCAAATCTTTTGTTAACTTTTTAACTGAGTTGTTTCTTTTTTCATTGTTGTGTTTTGGAGTTTGTTGTGTGTTTTAGATACAATTCCTTTATCAGATAAATATTTTACAGAAATTTTCTCCTGATTTCTGGCTTTACATTCTGTTGAATCTTTTACAGAGAAAAAGCTTTAATTTTAATAAAGTCCAGCTTACAAAGTCGGTCTTTTTGTTTGTTTCTTTCATGGATTGGGCTTTTGGTGTTGTGTCTAAAAACTCATTGTCACATTGTCAAACCTGAGGTCACATAGATTTTTCTCGTATATTATTTGCTAGTCTTTTATGGTTTTTCATTGTACATTTATGTCTTTGTCCCTTGGTAGAAACTGTAAAGTCATTATCTTGATTTCCTTTTTCTGCATGTGGCAATCCAGTTGATCCAACATCATTAAAAAATGAAAAAGAAAACAGAGATTATTCTTTATTCACTGGCATGCATTGTGGCATTGTGAAAGATCAGTTTACTATTGTTTGTGTGGGTCTGTTTCTGGCTGCTTTTTCCCGTTGATTCATATGTTTGTTATTTCATAACTACTACACTCTCTTGATTACAATAGATTTTAGTAAGTCTGGAAGTTGGGTAGTTTTAATCCTCAGACTTTACTTTATTCTTATCTATCGCATTGAATCTTCTGAGTATTTTGCAGTTCCATATAAACCTTAGAATCAATTCGTCATTTCACCAAACAATATGCTTGATTTATGATCAGGATCTCATTTAACTTACAAATCAAGTTTGGGAGAACTCACATTTTAGCATTACTTAAACCTTCCTTACATGAATATAGAATATCTCTCTTTATGTAGAGCTTCGATATTTGTACTCAGAGTTTCATAGTTTTTCTCATATAGATCTCATATACATGTTTTTAGATTTTCACTGAAATATTTCATTTTTTGTTAACAAAAATAGTGTTGTGTTTTAAATTTAAAATTCTAATTTTTCATAGGAAAGCAATTGACTTTTTAAAATTATTGTACTTTAAGTTCTGGAGTACATGTGCAGAACATGCAGGTTTGTTACATAGGTATACATCAGTCAGGATGGTTGGTTGCATCCGTCACCCAGTCATCTACATTAGGTATTTCTCCTAATGCTATCCCTTCCCTAGCCCTTCACCTTCCAATAGTCCCCAGTAAGTAATGTTCCCCTCCCTCTGTCCATTTGTTCTTACTGTTCAATTCCCACTTGTGAGTGAGAACATTCAGTGTTTGGTTTTCTGTTCTTGTGTTCCTTTGCTGAGAATCATGGTTTCCATCTTCATCCATGTCCCTGCAAAGGACATGATCTCATCCTTTTATATGGCTGCAAAGTATTCCATTGTATATATGCGCCATATTTTCTATATCCAATATATCATTTGGGTTGGTTCCAAGTGTTTGCTATTGTGAACAGTGCTACAATAAACATACATGTGCATGTGTCTTTATACTAGAACAATTTATAATTCTTTGGTTAGGTACCCAGTAATGGAATTGCTGGGTCAAATGATATTTCTACTTCAGGGTCCTTGAGGAATTGCCAGACTGTCTTCCACAATGGTTGAACTAATTTATATTCCCACCAACAGTGTAAATGCATTCCTTTTTCTACACATGATCTCCAGCATCTGTTGTCTACTGACTTTTTTTTTTTTTTTTTTTTTGAGACGGAGTTTCGCTCTTGTTACCCAGGCTGCAGTGCAACCTCCGCCTCCTGGATTCAGGCAATTCTCCTGCCTCAGCCTCCCAAGTAGCTGGGAATACAGGCATGCGCCCCCATGCCCAGTTATTTTTTATTTTTTATTTTTTTTTTGGTATTTTTAGTAGAGACGAGGTTTCACTATGTTGACCAGGATGGTCTCAATCTCTTGACCTCATGATCCACCCGCCTCAGCCTCCCAAAGTGCTGGGATTACAAGTGTGAGCCACCGCACCTGGCCGTCTACTGACTTTTTAGTGATCACCATTCTAACTGGCATGAGATGGTATCTCAATGTGGTTTTGGTTTGCATTTCTTTAATGACCAGTGGTGATGAGATTTTTTTTATGTTTGTTGGTTGCATAAATGTCTCCTTTTGAGAATTATCTGTTCATATCCTTCACCCACTTATTGATGTGGTCATTTGTTTTTTTTTCTTGTAAATTTGTTTAAGTTCTTTGTAGATTCTGGATATTAGCCCTTTGTCAGATGGGTAGACTGCAAAAATTTTCTCCCATTCTGTACGTTGCCTGTTCACTTTGATGATAGTTTCTTTTGTGGTGCAGAAGCTCTTTAGTTTAATTAGATCCCATTTGTCTATTTTGGCTTTTGTTGCCATTGCTTTTGGTGTTTTAGTCATGAAATCTTTGCCTATGCCTATGTCCTGAATGGTTTTGCCTAGATTTTCTTCTAGAGTTTTTATGGTTTCAGGTCTTACATTTAAATCATTAATCCATCTTGAGTTAATTTTTATATAAGGTGTAAGGAAGGGATCCAGCTTCAGCTTTTGGCATATGGCTAGCCAGTTTTCCCAACACCATTTACTAAAGAGGGAATCCTTTCCCCATTGCTTATTTTTATTAGGTTTGTCAAAGATCAGATGGTTGTAGATGTGTGGCATTATTTCTGAGGCCTGTGTTCTGTTCCATTGGTTTATATATCTGTTTTGCTACCAGTAGCATGCTGTTTTGGTTACTATAGCCTTTTAGTATGGTTTGAAGTCAGGTAACTTGATGCCAGCAGCTTTGTTTTGTTTGTTTTTTGTTCTTTTTCTTAGAATTGTCTTGGGTATGTGGGCTCTTCATTGGTTTCATATAAAATTTAAGGTGTTTTTTTTTCTGTTCTGTGAAGAAAGTCAATGATAGCTTGTTGGGGATAGCATTGAATCTATAGATTACTTTAGGCAGTATGGCCATTTCCATGATAGCAATTGACATTATAAAAGTTACATATATTAACTGTTATTTGCTCCATTTGTTTTGGAGTGAATAGCTCTTAACAAAAATTTCTTTTTGCAAAATTTTGTGGGAATTTTCTATAGAGATAATTATGTTATGGGTGAGCACAGATAGATTTATTTCTACCTTTTCAATTTTTATAGCTTTTATCTTTTTTTCCTCTCTTATTGTACTAGCTACAACTTCTGGTTTGATGTTGCATAGGAATGGTGAGAGGGGAGATCCTTGATTTGTTTCTTAGAGAGAAAGCATCTACTTCCTCACTATTAATCCATTAGTATGCTCCCAGGTGTAATTTTTCTAAATAAATGTTCTTTAGTAAGTTGAAAAAGTTTCCATCAATCTTTAGTACTACCTGAGAACTTTTATCATAAATAGATGACAGATTTTGTCATGTGCTTTTAGCATCTATTGATATAATCCCCCAATTTTTCTTCTTCAGTTTGTTGATGTGATTTATGTATTCCACAAATTGTTTTCTGAATGTGGGAGCATCTTTGTCTGCCTGGGATAGGTTATACCTGGACATAGGTGTATAATTATTGTTATACATTGTCATATTTGATTTGCTCATATTTTATTGCAGATTTTGCACATATCTACAAGAGAGATATTGATGTGTAGTTTTCTTTCTTTTTTTTTTGATAACATTATTGTATGGTTTTGGTTTTAGTAGGATACTGACCTCATGATTCACAGAATAATTAGAAAATATTTCTTCACTTCTATTTTCTAAAATAAATTGTAGAAAAATGGCATCTTTTCTACCTTAAATATTTAGTAGGATTCACCAGTAAAAAACATCTGGGCATTCTGTGCCTTCCATTTTGGAATGTTATTAGTTTTTTTATTCAATTTATTTATTTATTTATTTATTTATTTATTTATTTTAATTTTTATTGCATTATAGGTTTTGTGGTACATGTGCAGAACGTGCAAGATAGTTGCATAGGTACACACATGGCAGTGTGTTTTGCTGCCTTATTCAATTTATTTAAAGACTACTGAGATTATTTATTTCTCCTTGCGTGAAGTTTGGTAAAATGTGTCCTTCAAGAAAATGGTCCATGTCATCTAAGTTACAAAATTTGGGGGCAGAGTTGTTCATAATATTTCTTAGCTATATAGTTAACGTCTATGGGAGCAATACTGATGGCCCCTGTTTCATTTCTGATAGTAGTAATTTGTGCTTTCTCTGTTTCATCTTAGTTAGTCTGAGTAGAAGTTTATAAATCTTCAAATAACTAGCTTTTGATTTCTTTTATCTCTTTTTTTTGGTTTCAATTAAGTTGATGTCTACTCTGATTTTTACTATTCATTTTCTTCTGCTTAATTTATGTTTAATTTTATTGGCTGTTTCTACTTTTGAGGGGCCAAAGAATAAATAATTAATTTTAGGTCTTCATAAACATACTTGCAGTTAGGATCTAGGTGCTGCATTCCATGCTTTGAACATATATTAATTGGATGAATTTTTATTTTCATTTAGCTCAAAATATTTTTAGGTTTATCTTAAAATTTCTTATTGATCTGTTTATAAATTAGATGTCTCCAATATCTCCAAATATTTTGAGACTTTCCAGCTATCATTTTTTATAAATTTTTACTTTAATTACATTGTGATCTGAGAGCATACTTTGTGTGATGTATGATTTTGTTTTTAATTTGTTAAAGTCAGTTTTATGGCCTGAAATGGTATCTATGTCTTAGTGAGCGTTTCATGTGAGCTTGAGAAGATCACGTATTCTGCTATTGTTTGAAGAAACTTTCTACAAATGTCATTTAGATACTGTTAATTAGTTCTACCACTTTGTAAACTTATTTCCTGCCTGCTGTATCTGTCCATTACCTATAGAGGTATGTTGAAGTCTCTAACATAGTGGGTTTATCGTTTTTTCCTTGCAGTTCTATCAGTTTTTGCCTCACATGTTTGACACTGTTGTTAGGTACATACATGATAAAGACAGTTGTAAGTCTTTTTAGAGAGTTTACTCTTTTATCATGCAATGCTGCTCTTTATATCTTCTAATATTTTATTGTTCCAAAGTCTGCTTTGCATGAAAATAATATAGTCATTCCAGCCTGCTATATCTTTCCCCATTGCTTACTTATAATCTCTGTGTGTCATTTTACTTAAAATGGATTTGTTTAATACTAAATATATATGGGTATTAATTTTTTCTAGTCTCAGAGCCTCTGCCCTTTAATTATTGGATTTATATTTAAATTCATATTTAAAATTATTATTAATAATTTTATTTCTAACTAACATGCTTGTAACTGTATTCTATATATTCCCCTTGTAATATTTTTAGTCTTCTACTTTTCTTGTGCCTTCCCTTTAATTAATATTTTTATATAATTTGATTTTCTCCTCTATTAGTCTATCAATTATACTTCTTTAAAAAAAATGGTTGCCGAGCTGATCCAAGATGGGCAAATAGGAACAGCTCTGGAATGCATTTCCCAGGGAGAGTAGCAGAGAGGGTGAGTGCTCACCACATTTCCATACAAGTTCACTGCCCACAGACCAGGAGATTCCCAGACCAAAAAGCGCAATGAGTGCAGCAGTTTCAGCTGGTGCCACTTCAGGTGCCAGGTGATCTGGCTTGGAGGGTACAACCCCCACAAAACAAGCAATCTGAAACACTCTGGACTGAGAGTTTTGCAACAAGTGCAGCTGGACTCAGGACCATCAAGCTCAGTGGGGGGAAGGGCATCCCACACCACGGAGGCAATCTGCCACTACCCAGGGAGTTCACAAAGCAGCTGGGCAGAGCCTGGAGCAGCTCAATAACACCTCTGCTGGCATACTGTGACTAGACTACTCTGTGTGAGGCAGGGCATCTATTTAAAAAGGCAGCAGCACAAAAGGGACTTATAAATAAAGATGACCTTCCTAGGACAGAGCACCTGGGAAAAGAGGCAGTTATGAGATCAGCTGCAGCACATTTAAAGGTACATGCCCAGCAGCTCTGCATGGAACAGTGGAGCTCCCAGCACAGCACCTGAGCTCCTGTAAGGGACAGATCGTCTCCTCAAGCAACTCGCCAACCCCCATATACCCAAAGAGACACCTCATAAAGGGGAGCTCAGGCTGGCATCTGGCAGGTACCCTTCTGGGACAAGGATAGCAGAGGAAGAAACCTGCAGCAGCCCTTGCTGTTCTGCAGCCCCTGTGGGCGATCTCCAGGTGAACAGGGTCTGGAGTGGACCTCCAGTAGTCCTGCAGCAGAGGATCCTGACTGTTAGAAGGAAAACTAAGAAGCAGAAAGAAATAGCTTCAACATCAACAAAGAGGACATCCACTCAGATACCCCATCTGAAAGTCCCCAACTACAAAGACCACAGGTAGATAAAACCACTTAGATGGGAAGAAACCAGCACAAAAAGGAGGAAAACACAAAACCAGAATGCCTCTCCTCTACAAGGTGTCATGATTCCTCACCAGCTAGGAATGAAAGATGAATGGAGAATGAATCAGATGAATTGACGGAAACAGGCTTCAGAAGGTAGGTAATAACAAACTTCTCAGAGCTAAAAGAACATGTTTTAACCCAATGCAAAGAAACCAAGAACCTAGTAAAAAGGTTAGGTGAGATGCTAACTAGGATAAACAGCTCAGAGAAGAATATAAATGACTTGATGGTGCTGAAAAACACAGCACGAGAACTTCGCGAAGCATACACAGTTTTCAAGAGCTGAACTGACCAAGCAGAAGAAAGGATATCAGAGATTGGGTATCAACTCAATGAAATAAAATGAGAAGGCAAGATGAGAGAAAAAAAGAGTGAAAAAAATGAACAGACTCAAAGAAATATGGGATTATGTGAAAAGACCTAATCTACGTTTGATAGGTGTACCTGAATGTGACGGAGAAAATGAATCCAAGCTGGAAAACATTCTTCAGGATGTTATCCAGGAGAACTTCCCGAATCTAGCAAGGCAGGCCAACATTCAAGTCCAGGAAATACCGAGAACACCACAAAGATATTCTTCAAGAAGAGCAACCCTAAGGCACATAATCAACAGATTCACCAGGGTCGAAATTAAAGAAAAAATGCTAAAGGCAGCAAGAGAGAAAGGTTGGTTTACCCACAAAGGGAAACCAATCAGACTCACAGTGGATCTCTCAACAGAAATTCTACAAGCCAGAAGAGAGTGGGGGTCAATATTCAACATCCTTAAAGAAAAGAACTTTCAACCTAAAATTTCATATCCAGCCAAACTAAGCTTCATAAGTGAAGGAGAAAGAAAATCCTTTATGGACAAGAATTGCTGAGAGAATTCATCACCACCAGGCCTGCTTTACAAGAGTTCCTGAAAGAAACACTAAACACAGAAAGGAACAACCAGTACCAGCCACTCCAAAAACATACAAAATGGTAAAGACCATCAACACAATGAAGAAAATGTGTCAATTAACAGGCAAAACAAACAGCTAGCATCAAAATGGCAGGATCAAATTCACCTTAAATATAAGTGGGCTAAAAACCCCAATCAAAAGGCATAGACTAACAAATTGGATAAAAAGTCAAAACCCATCAGTGTGCTATAGTTAGGAAACCCATCTCACATGCAAGGACACAGGTAGCAAAAAATAAAGGGATGGAGAAAGATTTATCCAACAAATGGAGAGAAAAAAAAAAGCAGAAGTTGGAAACCTAGTCTCTGATAAAATGGACTTTAAAGCAACAAAGATCAAAAGAGACAAAGAAGGGCATTACATAATGGTAAATGGATCAATGCATCAAGAAGAGCTAATGATCCTAAATATATGTGGACCCAATACAGGAGCACCCACCTTCATAAAGCAAGTTCTTAATGACCTACAAAGAGACTTAGACTCCCATACAATAATATTGGGAGACTTTAACACTCTGCTGTCAATATTACACAGATCAATGAGACAGAAAATTAACAAGGATATCCAGGACTTAAACTCAGATCTGGACCAAGTGGACCTAATAGATATCTACAGAAATCTCCACCCCAAATCCACAGAATATACATTCTTCTCAGCACCTCCTTGCACATACTCTAAAATCGACCATATAATTGGAAGTAAATCACTCCTCTGCAAATGCAAAAGGGTGGAAATCATAACAAACAGTCTCTCAGACCACAGTGCAACCAAATTAGAACTCAGAATTAAGAAACTGACTCAGAACTGCACAAGTTTATGGAAACTGAACAACATTATCCTGAATGTCAGCTGGATAAACAATGAAATGAAGGCAGAAATAAAGATGTTCTTCAAAACCAGTGAGAACGAAGGCACAATGTACCAGAATCTCTGGGTACATTTAAAGCAGTATCTAGAGAGAAATTTGTAGCAATAAATGCCTACCAGAGAAGCAAGGAAAGATTAAAAATCAAAATCCTATCCTCAAAATTGAAAGAGCTAGAGGAGCAAGAACAAAATAACTCACAAGCTAGCAGAAGACAAGAAATAACTAAGATCAGAGCAAAACTAAAGGAGATAGAGACACAAAAACCCCTTCAAAAATCAATAAATCCAAGATTTATTGATTTTTTTAAAAGATCAACAAAATAGATTACTAGCAGGTTAATAGAAAAGGGAGAAGAATCAAATAGAGGCAATAAAAAACAATAAAGGGGATATCACTACTGACTCCATAGAAATAAAAAAATTACAATCAGCGACTGCTACAAACAACTGTATGCACATAAACCAGTATACCTGGAAGAATGGATAAATTACTGGACAATTACACCCTCCCAAGCCTAAGCCAGGAATAAGTTGAAAGCTTGAACAGACCAATAACAAGGGCTGTAGTTGAGACAGCAATTAACAGCCTACCAACCAAAAAAGGTACAGGTCCAGACAGGTTCACAGCTGAATTCTACCAGATGTACAAAGAGGAGCTGGTACAATTCCTTCTGAATCAATCCAAACAATCCAAAAAGAGGGAATCCTTCCCAAATCATTTTATGAGACAAACATCATCCTGATACCAAAACCTGGCAGAGACCCAAGAGAAAAAGAAAACTTCGGGCCAATATCCATGATGAACATAGATGCAAAAATCTTAAATAAAATACTGGCAAACCAATTGCAACAGCACTTCAAAATCTTGTCCGTCATGATCAAGTAGGCTTCATTCCAGGGATGCAAGGCTAGTTCAACACACACAAGTCTATAAATGTAATCCATCACATAAACAGAACCAAAGACAAAATCCACATGTTTATCTCAATAGATGCAGAGAAGTCCTGTGACAAAATTAAACAGCCTTTCATGCTAAAAACTATCGATAAACTAGGTATTGAAGGAACACATCTTAAAATAATAAAATCCATTTATGACAGACCTACAGCAAATATCATACCGAATGGGCAAAGTCTGGAAGCATTCCCTTTGAAATCCAGCAATAGACAAGGATGCCCTCTGTCACCACTCCTATTCAATATAGTATTGGAAGTTCTAGCCAGAGCAATTAGGCAAGAAAAAAAAAATAAAGGGTATTCAATTAAGAAAAGAGGAAGTTAAATTGTTTCTATTTGCAGATGACATGATTGTATATTTAGAAGACCCTATAATCTCAGCCCCAAAAAAATCCTTAAACTGATAAGCAACTTCAGCAAAGTCTCAGTATACAAAATCAATGTGCAGAAATCACAAGCATTTCTATGCACCAATAACAGACTAACAGAAAGCCAAAGCATGAGCAAACTCCCATTCACAATTGCTACAAAGAGAATAAAATACCTAGGAATACAACTAACAAAGGATGTAAAGGACCTTTTCAAGGAAAACTACAGAACACTGCTCAAGGAATCAAGAGAGGACAAAAACAAATGAAGAAACACTCCATGCTCATGGTAAGGAAGAATCAATATTGTGAAAATGTCCATACTCCCCAAAGTAATCTATTGATTCACTGCTATCCCCATCAAGCTACTAATGACCTTCTTTACCAAACTGGAAACCTTAAACTTCATATGAAACCAAAAGAGAGCCTGCATAGCCAAGATAATCCTAAGCAAAAAGAACAAAGCCAGAGTTATGCTATCTGATTTCAAACAATACTACAAAGCTACAATAATCAAAACAGCATGGTACCAGTACCAAAACAGAGGTAAATACTAATGGAACTGAACAGAGGCCTTGGAGGCAATGCCACATATCCACAACCATCTGATCTTTGACAAACCTGACAAAAACAAGCAATGGGGAAATGATTTCCTGTTTAATAAATGGTGTTGGAAAAACTGACTAGCAGTGTGTAGAAAACAGAAACTGGACCCCTTCCTTACGCCTTACAGTCAAATTACCTCCAGATGGATTGAAGACTTAAACATAAGACTTATCACCTTAAAAACCCTGGAAGAAAACTAGGTAAAAACATTCAGGACATAGGCATAGGCAAGGACTTCATGACTAAAACACCAAAAGCAATGGCAATAAAAGCCAAAATAGACAAATGGGACCTAATTAAACTCCAGAGCTTCTGTACAGCAAAAAAAAATAATCATTAGAGTGAACTGGCAGCTAACAGAATGGGAACAAATTTTTGCAATCTATACATGTGACAAAGAGCGAATATCCTGAATCTACAAAGAACTAAAACAGATTTACAAGAAAAAAACAAACAAACAAATCCAAAAGTGGGAGAAGGATATGAACAGTCACTTTTCAAAGTAAGACATATATGAGGCCAACAAACATATTAAAAAATGCTCCTCATCACTGATTATTAGAGAAATGCAAATCAAAACCACATTGAGATACCATCTCATGCCAGTTAGAAAGGCAATCATTAAAAACTCTGGAAAAAACAGATGCTGGAGAGGATGCAGAGAAATAGGAACACTTTTACATTGTCAGTGGGAGTGTAAACTAGTTAACCATTGTGGAAGACAGTGTGGTGTTTCCTCAAGGTCCTAGAAATAGAAATTCCATTTGACCCAGCAATCCCATTACTGAGTATATACCCAAAGGATTATAAATCATTCTATTTTAAGGGCACATGCACACATATGTTCATTGTGGCACTGTTTACAATAGCAAAGACCTGGAACCAACCCAAATGCCCATCGACGATAGACTGGACAAGGAAAATGTGGCACATATACACCATGAAATACTATGCAGCCATAAGAAACGATGAGTTCATGTCCTTCGTAGGGACATGGATGAATCTGGAAACCATCACTTTCAGCAAACTGACAAAAGAAAATCTAACACCACATCTTTTCACTCATAGGTGGGTATTGAACAATGAGAACACATGGACACTGGAGGGGAGCATCACACACAGGCATCTGTTGGGGGGTGCCCAGGGAAGGACAGTGAGGAGGTGGGTGGGGAGGTTGAGGAGGGATGACATGGGAGAAATGCCAGATGTAGGTGACGTGTGGATGGAGGCAGCAAATCACATTGCTATGTATGTACCTATGCAACAATCCTCCATGTTCTGCACATGTACCCCAGAACCTAAAATATAATTTAAAAAAACTTGGATGAAACTTACAGAATTTAGTGAAAGGACACAGAAACAAAAGTATGTGTATACTGTTATTCTTCTTGTATGAAGTACAAACATAAGTAAAAATATAGGAAAATTATTCAGTGCCATTAGAAGTCAGAAGAGTGGTTTCCCTTGTGGGAACAGTTACTGAAAAGGAATGCAAATGGGGTTGAGGCACTAGAAATACTCAGTTTCTCAATATGCATCATAGAGGCAGGAGTATTTTCAGGTTGTAAAAGTCCAACAACTGTAGACTTATCTCATGTGCACTCCTCTGTACATAATACTTCAATAAAAAGTTTAAAAAAAATGGTTGCCCTAGATTTTGCAGTTTATATTTACAAGTAATTCAAGTCCCCATTGCAATAGAACTCCACTGCTTCACAGGTAGTAGAAGTACTTCCTCATTTCCTTTCTCCAATTACATCACTATCATGCTAGTTAGCTTATCCATGAGTTATAAACATCAAATATAGTATTGCTGTTATTATTTTGAACAACTATTTGTTAAAGTAATTAAAAATTGTTTTTATTTAACTTTTATTTCTTCTCCAATGTTATTCCTTTCTTTCTGTAGACCTGAATTTATGATATGTGTATTATTTTTCTTTATTCTGAATAACCTTGTTAACATTCTTATGAGATAGACCTACTAGAAACAAATTCCTTGTATATTTGTTTGTGTGAGAATATCTTTATTTTTCTTAATGATTGAAGGATAATTTCTCTAGAAATAGAATTCTAGGTTGGTAGATTTTTCTTTCTTTTAACCTTTTGAGTATTTTACTCCACTCTTTTTTTTGCCTTCATGGTTTCTGAGTGAGGGTTGAACGTAATTCTTATATTTGTTCTTCTGTAGATACATGCTTCCCCCTTCTTCCTGGCTTCTTTCAAGATGTCATCTTTATCCTTGATTTTCTGCAGTTTTATTTAGAATGACATGCCTAGGTGAAGAATCTTGGATATTTATCCTGTTTGCTTTTTTCTTAGATTCCTGGATGTCTGGTTTGGTGTCTGCCATTAACTTTAGAAAATTCTCAGTAATGATTACTAAATTATTTCTTCTGTTTCTTTCTCTCATTCTCCTTATATTTCCATTGTACATATGCCACATATTTTATAATTGTCTCACAGCTTTGGATATTTTATATACATTTATATCTTTTCATTTTAGTCTGGAAGAGTCTGTTGACATATCATCAGGCTCACTGATTATTTCCTTGATTGTGCTCAGTCTTCTGATGAGCCTATTAAAAGAATCAATATCATGAATATACTGCCCAAAGCAATTTACACAATCAATGCTATCCCCATCAAACTACCATTGAATTTCTTCACAGAACTGGAAAAAAACACCATGAACTTCATATGAAACCAAAAGAGAGCCCACATAGCCAAGTCAATTCTAAGCAAAAAGAACACAGCGGGAGGCATCACACTACCAGACTTCAAACTATACTACAAGGCTACAGTAATCAAAACAGCATGGTACTGGTACCAAAACAGAGATATAGACCAATGGAACAGAACAGAGGCATTGGAGGCAACACAACATATCTACAACCATATAATCTTTGATAAACCAGACAAAAACAAGCAATGGGGAAAGGGGGAAAGGATTCCCTGTATAATAAATGGTGTTGGGAAAACTGGCTAGCCATGTGCAGAAAGCAGAAACTGGACCCCTTCCTGACACCTTACACTAAAATTAGCTCTAGATGGATTAAAGACTTAAACATAAGACCTGGCACCATAAAAACCCTAGAAGAAAATTTAGGCAAAACCATTCAGGACATAGGAGTAGGCAAGGATTTCATGACCAAAACACCAAAAGCATTGGCAACAAAAGCCAAAATAGACAAATGGGACCTAATCAAACTCCACAGCTTCTGCACAGCAAAAGAAACAGTCACTAGAGTGAATCGGCAACCATCAGAATGGGAAAAAATCTTTGCAGTTTGTGCATCTGACAAAGGGCTGATATCCAGAATTTACAAAGAACTCAAACAGATTTACAGGAAAAAACAAACAAGCCCATTCAAAAATGGGCAAAGGATATGAATAGACACTTTACAAAAGGAGACATACATGAGGCCAACAAACACATGAAAAAATGCTCATCATCACTGGTCATTAGAGAGATGCAAATCAAAACCATATTGAGATACCATCTCACGCCAGTTAGAATGGTGATCATTAAAAAATCTGGAGACAGCAGATGCTGTAGAGGATGTGGAGAAAGAGAAACACTCTTACACTGTTGGTGGGAGTGTAAATTAGTTCAACCATTGTGGAAGACAGTGTGGGGATTCCTCAAGGACCTAGAAATAGAAATTCCAGTTGACCCAGCAATCCCATTACTGGGTATCTATCCAAAGGACTATAGATCGTTCTACTATAAGGACACATGCACACGAATGTTCATTGCAGCACTGTTCACAATAGCAAAGACCTGGAACCAACCCAAATGCCCATCAATGATAGACTGGACTGGGAAAATGTGACACATATACACCATGGAATATTATGCAGCAATCAAAAATGATGAGTTTGTGTCCTTTGTAAGGACATGGATGAATCTGGAGAACATCATTCTCAGCAAACTGACACAAGAACAGAAAAAGAAATACCGCATATTCTCACTCATAGGCGGGTGAGAAAAATGAGAACACGTGGACACAGGGAGGGGTTCTACTACACACTGGGGTCTATTGGGGGAATGGGGGAGGGACAGCAGGGGGAGGCTGGGGAGGGATAGCCTGGGGATAAATGCCAAGTGTGGGTGAAGGGGAGGAAAGCAGCAAAACACACTGCCATGTGTGTACCTATGCAACTACCTTGCATGTTCTGCACATGTACCCCAAAACCTATAATGCAATAAAAATTTTAAAAATTTAAAAAAAAAGAATTCTTCATTTCTTTTACAGAGTTTTTCATTTCTAGCATTTCTTTCATTCTTTCTTAGAGTTCCCCTCACTGTACTTACAATATGCATCTGCTATTGCATGTTGTGTGCTGTTACCATTTAATCTTTTGAAATTCTTAGTCTTGTAATTCTGAGTTCTCTGCTATATATGAATCTGGTTATGATACTTTATCCCTTTTATTTTTTGTTTGTTTTTGTCTGTTTAACATGCCTTGTAATTTTTTGTTAAAAGCCATACCTGATTTATCAGTTAAAAGAAACTGAGGTTATATGTTTCTCTGCGTAGGAGTTAATATGTGTTTACTGTTTGCTACAGTTTTGGGTTCACAGGCTAAGTAAGACTCCCTCTAGTGCCCTTGTTTTTGTCTGACCTGTTATCTTTGGATATTCCTAGGACCTACTTAAATAGTATCTAAGGCTTGCAGTGTTTGCTAGCTGTCATCTCCTTTTCATTATACAGGACCACTATTAATGTAATCGTAGAGTATGGGGGTTGTGGGAGGATTCTAGAGTCTTATGACTAGTGTCAGTCATTTAGTGAGCCGGAGCTGAATATTTTTCACTTCCTTCAGGTCAGTTAGATTTTGATAAAATCTCAATAGGTTAGATCTGGCAAGAATAGTTTAATAGTTTGCCTTGAGGTTGGGCCTTGTTAAGGAGAACAGAGTGCTCCTAAGTTTTTTCCATATAGTTGCTTCTTTTCTTCTTTCCCTGCCTGAAGCAAGAGGGCTTTTTCCTTAGATCTTCACATTAAGAGTCTTGTAGGGCTCCTGGAGATAAAATTCAGGAATGTGTGCCTCCTCCTACCTCACAAGACTGAGCCCCTAAGACATTTTTAAGGCTCAAGCTAAGTTTTAACTTTAAACTTCATGTTTGTTATTTTTATGTAGAGGGAAAAGTGATAGTAATAGCAAACAAGATAATCTATTAAATTATTTACATTAATTTATTACTAAACTCTCATTTGAGAATTTACATAAAGCCACAAGCCATTTAGATTTTTAGAGATAAACAGAAACATTGCTATTTCCACTCACAAAATAGGCACATTTTCACACACTATAGCATGTGCATACCTACTGTATGAAATTACTGGAAATATAGGAAGTTCTCCGTAGCTTCAAATATGTGACACTGTATAAGGAATAAGTAATTTGCTATATCCAATAAATTGTATATAGGGCCTAATGAAATTATAATTAATGTCACTATAAATATAATTTTAAAATTCCATTTTGTTTTTACATTTACTCAAATATCGAGTGAACAACATGTAATTTCGCATGATCAAATAAACATTTGAAAAGAAACAGTGTATACTGTTAAATGCATAATTCTGTGACAAACACAGAGATTGTAAATACAGAGCCTATACAACACATTAATATTTTATGCATTTATTAATTTTAACACAGATGATACATTTCTGCTACCTTTAAACACATTTTAATACTAATTGAAATAATATTAAATATTTAGAAACACATGACTCTCATATATTACAACTAATGAAGTATGTTACCATATATAAAATAAAATATAATTTATACTTAAAATAATTTAAAATTAGCTTGGTTTTCAAATGATAATTTGGTGTCTTCACATGCATTATTGCCTTTCCCTTTAGAAAACAAACCCAAGCATTTTTACTTACATTAAAAATAATCTTTGACATTATTAGAATAATTAAACCTGTCTTCCACTCCCCATAAAGGTGGTGAGAGAGTGAACATTAGTGTGTTTAAGATGTTCTGAATGTTTGAGAGAGTTTATATATCTGGTGACTGTAGACTTGTCAAGGTTTCTGGAATATTCCTTCTTATTAGACTTTGTGGGGTGACAGCTGTAGCTTCCCAGTTCTCGTACATTCTTCTAAGTTTGGGTAAAATTTTGCCCTCCTGGTTGTCGTATTATTGGAGCAATGGTTATGATGGACTAATTGTTATGGTGGAGGAAACAGGAAAAGATGGTGGCTCTTACTATTCCCAGTGCCAGTTCTGGATTCCAACAGCTCTTAGAAAGTCTCACTGATAGTGTACTTCAGATTATTTCAAAGAGATGTGGAATTCAAAGCCACATCAAGGACTTTTATTTTATCTTTTTTTTGTAGAAATATGTCATCTGAACCCCTGTACTAGGACTGCCTGCCTTTTTATCTCTTCTGGCAAAAGGAATTCTACTTGAATGACCTGCCATACTTTAACCACAGCTTGGGCATGAGGTCGTCCACATGTCAGTCTTACCCTTCATTCTCCACAGACTTTCCCCATGCAAGGTCCAAGTCTCTGTGCAACCCTTAGTAGCTGTGTGACATTTGGCAAGTCTTTCTTCTTCACATGTCATTAATATTATACCTAAAAAATAACAATATAAAATAAAAATAAATTAAAAATAGTAAAATATAGTACCTACCTCACAGGGTGTTGTGAAAATTAAATGAAATAATGCTATCAGTTCAATGTTTTATACACAATAAACAATGAGTAGAGAGTAATTTGACTTGTTACCTTTCTCTTTCCAAAGTGTAATTTTAAATGCTGGAACATGTTTTCTCGGTTTCTATTTGTGTGTTTTTGGAATACTTGTTCAGTAACTCTTTGGATGATGATGTAAGAACAGGCAAAGGATATGAACAGAAACTTTACGAAAGCAGACATACATGAGGCCAGCAAACATATGAAAAAGTGCTCATCGTCATTGGTCATTAGAGAGATGCAAATCAAAACCACATTGAGATATCATCTCACACCAGTTAGAATGGCGATCATTAAAAAATCTGGAGACAGCAGATGCTGGAGAGGATGTGGAGAAATAGGAACACTCTTACACTGTTGGTGGGAGTGTAAATTAGTTCAACCATTGTGGAAGACAGTGTGGCGATTCCTCAGGGAACTAGAAATAGAAATTCCATTTGACCCAGCAATCCCATTACTGGGTATATATCCAAAGGACTATAAATCGTTCTACTATAAGGACACATGCACACGAATGTTCATTGCAGCACTGTTTACAATAGCAAAGACCTGGAACCAACCCAAATGCCCATCGATGATAGACTGGACTGGGAAAATGTGGCACATATACACCATGGAATATTATGCAGCAATCAAAAATGATGAGTTTGTGTCCTTTGTAGGGACATGGATGAATCTGGAGAACATCATTCTCAGCAAACTGACACAAGAACAGAAAAAGAAATACCGCATATACTCACTCATAGGTGGGTGAGAAAAATGAGAACACGTGGACACAGAGAGGCAGTCTACTATACACTGGGGACTGTTGGGGGGAATGGGGGAGGGACAGCATGGGGGGCTGGGGGGGATAGCCTGGGGATGAATACCAAGTGTGGGTGAAGGGGAGGAAAGCAGCAAAGCACACTGCCATGTGTGTACCTATGCAACTATCTTGCTCGTTCTGCACATGTACCCCCAAACCTATAATGCAATAAAAATTAAAAAAAAAAAAAAAGAACAGGTTTATCCAGGTGAACCATTTATAAGGCTGAATCTTATGGAAACTAGAGTACGGCACTTGATTTTCTTCATGTTATTTTCAAAGTGCCTTAGTGAATGCGTAGAGCATAGAAAGTGCTTGATAAAAGTTATTTTATACTTAGCACACTAAAAGCTATGTTTCCAGAATCATAAAAAAAGCACAACCCTGTGAACAAGGGAACGTGTCTGGATAGGCAAATAGATTATTATTTTAGAGCTGTTATATAAAATGGTTGTTTTTCATTCCATTATGATGGAATTTGGCTATGTTCATCAGAAGTATAACATGGATGGATTGTGTTTCCAAAGAAAAATCTAAGAACTTAGCATAGGCCATAATGTGCCAGGCAAATTACCCATTATAATTCCAGCTTTGACATTGACAAGGACTGTCAGCAGCAGGCTTGATAAGTCCTGTGTCTAATGATAAGAAGATTCAAATAAGAGAAAATTCTCCTGGCACAAAGCTCCCGGCATATAGTAGGTGTCCAATAAAGGCTTGTTAAACTTTCCTCATACTGAATTTTAAAGAAGTAAATCTCTTATTGCCAGATGATTTAGCGAGACTAAATTAGTAATTTTACCCTTGCTTAATATGCTTCTAAAACACACTTCAATTTTCTACCACCTCTTGAGAACTCAAAGCATAAGTGTAAATTCACAGTGCAGACAGTAAAAAGCACAGCTGGTAAACCACAGGGTAAATTTGCAAATCCTTGTGTTGCTTGATTTAGTTCAGTTAATTACTGTTTATTTTGAATAATTATGCTATAGTCTGTAGTTTAAAAAACATTTTTGTCTGAGCAAATTGATAGAAATATTTATCAATGTCTTTAGTTAATGCCTCAATTTCCCCAGATAATCACTGTAGAATACAAAATGTAGCTCACCAGTCCGCGTAATAGGAGTTGATACATGCTTAGCCTTCGCTTTTAAATAGTTTTTGCTCTATCTTGGTTTTGATGAAGCAATGAATATTAGTGGTAAACCTGGGAATTCTGACTACCATCTGCTAATCCACCTGCTCAGCCTTTACATCAACTGACGTTCAGGTGTCGTTGAACAAAGGCACTGTTTCTGGCTTTAAAGTAAATCTGTAAATGTTCTGGTTTGGACAGATTTACATTACTCCTCTCTACAGTTTGCTGTCTCCAAGCACATATACTGAAAGAATAAAATCCAAGGGGAAATGTTTTGTTCCCTAAAATTTTCCACTGTCCTTAAAAATTTGTTTTAAATGGTAATTGCTGCTGCAAGGTGTCTTTCCCAGTGTTAATCAAAGATGAAGTTAAATGAAAGAATGGCTGTTTTCTTGTCACTGATTGTGATAGGAATAGATAAACACCTCAGCATTCAGCCTCCCACTCTTAATAAGATGCTTTCCATATTCTCCCACTCTGTTATACTTTCCCTAATATGTCTCAAGGTGTGGGAGAATTGGCTAGCATGCCTTGATCTAGAGTGGTTTGACTAAGAACTGGAGCTGGCCATGATGCCATGGTCATCTCTTGGGGGCAAGGTGCTTGACCGTCAGTCACCCAGGGATATGAAATCCTGCAAAAATAAAAAGTATGGCCAATTTTTAGTAATTTACATAATATTTAATTTGGCCTTTGATAATATATGCAGCATAGTTAAAATAATTTTTTTCTATAGTCAATAAAGAATCACTGAAGCAAGAAATGTGAGTAGGTCAGTGTTCATGTATCACTGATACATGAACAGGGTTAGGATATCAAGTCAGGATGATCTCATTATGACCCATCTACTTGCCAAAATCACTATCCCTATCATTTTAAACGCTGATTTCTTCTAAATGCACTCTTCATTACTGTAATTAATTAATTTGACGGAGAGTTGACTGCAAAGAGGTTCAAGGAAACTTTCATAGATGATGGAAATAAAATGTAAGATGGGGTGGTTGTTTCATACATGTACACATTACTCAAAATTTGTCAAACTACAGACTTAGTAACCCAGCAACAGTATCAAGGAGACATTTTCTAGAAGTCAGTTTCTCTCATCCTGCTTTAGACCTTAATTGTGGGTGGCCAGGAAAATTGGTGTCATATTAGCACTAGCAGGTGGCTAAGTTAATTATTTATTTCTATATTTTTTCAAAATATATGTACTGTACCAGATACTGTGTTAGGCACTGCAAGTACAATGGTATGCAATGGTTACTTACCTTGTGAAGTTTATAGTTATGGGAATATTAATCAAACAATTGAAAATATTAAACACTACAACCATGACATTGAGTATGAGTATTATCACATTAGGTGAGTGAGCCAACGTGAAGCAGCAGCTTTTGAATGACAAATTATAACAACTCTGTAAATGTCAACATAAAACACACTACAGAATTTGTATTTATTTAGTATTCATGTCTGAAAATATCTCACCTCATCCGCAACTTAGTATATCTATGGTGAGGTAAGTAGACAAGTATCTTTATTGATTTCCCTGTTCTTACATTCATGACATTTAATCCATTTTATAAATTTGAATGGTTTGGCTTAGATTATATATCTAAAAGACATTGCACTTCCTGAGGGCAAATGCTGTATTATTAATATTTTTTTCTAAGAAATATAGCAAGTTGTTTTTGTTGTTGTTGTTGTTCCAACTGGCCGAAAAAAATAGTTATTGCTTTGTTCATTCTGTTTCCATGCTGGTTAATTCGTCCTCATAAGTAATTATTGATTTGTTCAATCTCTCTCTGTGTCCATTAATCTATCTTCTAACTAAAGCTTGATAATCAATTCCAAGGATAAGTATTGTCTATAACCTATAATTTGGTGGGTGTTTTCCTGATGAAAACAACAATGTATAATTTTTATGTTTTGGGTAAGTTTGAATGAGACCTGCAGAGTTTAAAAATGACTTACACCCTATGAAGAAAAGGAAAGTATCCAGTGTTAGGAACCCACCTATAAATATAATGTAAGGAAAATCTTGATATTTTCCAAAGCAGCATCGTTCAAATGCTACTAAGCAATTACTGTCAGTTGTGAGGTAGCTTGTAAACAGTGGTTTATCGCCAATGAAGTACCACACATTTTTAAATGCATTTTAAAAAGTATTATAGTAAATTCAATATTATCCTGATAGTTTTCTTTTTTTCTTGGATTTTTTTTGGAATTAAAAGGTGAGATTATCACATTGTAAAATCAGGAATTTTGCAAAACCCAATCCTACTTTACATATATTGAAGTTTCTGATATAATATTAAGTGAGGTGGAAATTGAAAATTTTTATCATGTTTGTTGATGGTAAACACATGGCATATTAGAGGATGAGTAAAATTAACAATGTAAATACTATTATACACAGTTATAGTGATCAAGTCAGAAGCCATGCGATGGTGCCAACAAAGTTTTAGCAAATGTTAAAATCTGTAAAAGCTGTGATTGTAGTTTTTATACAGAACATAAGATTTATACTTCATGAAGATAAAAATTATGCACTTTTTATTCATGCAGTCTGTGGAGTGGCTGCCTGAAATAAAATCACTCTTACAAAAAGACAGTTTTGGAATATGGAAAACACTTGTATCTCTTAAGGGCCTTATGCATCCCACCTAGAATAGTCTACTTAGAGAAGTAATCAGAGCTGGATCTGGATGCTTAGATTTTTAGATAAAATGTTTGGAATCACTGTGGAATTAAATCTGAGTTGTGTTCAGGGGAATCTGAATAGCAATTATAAAAAAGACAGAATCTGTGGCCAAATTTAACAGTTGTAAGTATCTCATGGAGGCAACTATGATGTGATTGGGAAGGTCAAGTGGAAAATGAACTTTAGATGATAAAATAAATTTCTTAATTAAGGTAAAACAAAAATGGAGGAAAGTTTCACATAACTTTGAACATGAAAAAAATTAACTGAAAAGGCAAATGCATTTAATTTTTTTGCTTTTTCTCTTTTCTAACAAATGTTAACTGTGTTCATATAACTAAAATATGATTTTGTTATACAAACATGAATTGGAATGAAATTATTCAAACTGATAAGAATAGTATGCTTGTCCACAGAGGCAAGTTTAATACATGAAGAAGCAACAATGATAACTAAGCAGATGAAAGTCCAATTAGGTAGACATGGACAGATACTATATTTACTCACTTATCAATGTATTCATTTACACACAACTTACTGAGTATCCACTTTGTATTGTGCACTAATTATATGTGAACATTTGAAGTTTTACTT
This sequence comes from Saguinus oedipus, assembly GCA_031835075.1. Classification (NCBI taxonomy): domain Eukaryota; kingdom Metazoa; phylum Chordata; class Mammalia; order Primates; family Cebidae; genus Saguinus; species Saguinus oedipus. The sequence goes on from CM063169.1 coordinate 44,728,199, forward strand.
AAATACAATGGCTGAAAATAAGTTGCATATCTTGTGTTGAGAAGTTTTTATCTGTATTTCTAGTTCAAATATTTATGCACCATAAATAATTTACTTAATGGGTTGCATGTAATTCAGATATTTTTAGAGAACCACCATTTCACTTTTACATCTAAATTATCCAATAGTTCCTACTGCTAAATACCGATAAATAAATCTCAAATATAAAATGTTCATATTTATCTCAAAATTTCTCATGAGCTTAAGATATATAATTCCATATGAATTTTCTGCTGCCATTTAAATTTGTTTTGTTTCCAAAAAACCCACGAGATTTATGCTTTCATAAATATGTACAATTATTATGTGTCAACTAAGTATAAAAGGTAGAAAAGTTAAGCCAAAAATAAACAAACACACAAACGAAAAGAGAAACCATGCTATCAAGGCTTTGGAAAATGCGAGAACCTGGAGTGTAGAGAAGGGAATTGAGGTAAGCCTTCATATCTGCTGCTGCTTTTTGCTTTGGAGTCCTTTGGCAATTCACAGGCTGGGGAATGGACACTAAGCAAAAAGACAGAAATTGGAGTGTGGCAGCCTCATTGTGAAGAAGAAAACTGACTTAGGGCTACTAACTCAGGCAAGACTTGAGAGTCCATGTCCCTGGATAAAGAGAAATAAAGAGAGTAAGCCTAATATGCTGCCGACACTTATTAACTTAAGGGAACTGCTGATTAACATACTGCTTATATATTGGCAGTGAGTCCAATGATGCAGTAAAAAGCCACTAGAACCTAAAATAAAAGAAAATTCTAGAAATCTCATGTTACTAGTCAGAAAAAAATAATTGGAATTTAGAACTATTAAGGAGGAGGGAGTAAGGACAAAACCCAAAGCTTTTAATTGTGACTCCTGTGTGGCTACATTCTAAGATGAATTCCAGTAGATTAAGTGACAATCAATCTAACAAAAAATATGCAGGAATTATACACTATAAACTGTGATGATTTCTAACAAAATTTGATTTAAAAATCCAGTGATTAGAGGATATATTATAGAAGTGGGGATTGAGATAACCATCCCCACTTCTCCCTCCCCCAACTACCCTTCCAAGCCTATTTTCTGTCTCCCTGAGATCAATTGTTTTAATTTTAGCTCCCACAGATGAGTAACAACATCTGAAGTTCGTCTTTCTGTGCCTGGCATAGTTCTCTTAACATAGTGTTCATCACTTCCATCCACGTCGTAACAAATGACGTAATCTCATTTTCTCTTTCTTTCTTTCTTTCTTTCTTTCTTTCTTTCTTTCTTTCTTTCTTTCTTTCTTTCTTTCTTTCTTTCTTTCTTTCTTTTTCTTTCTTTCTTTCTTTCCTTTTCTTTTCTTTCTTTCTTTCTTTTTCCTTCCTTCCTTCCTTCCTTCCTTCCTTCCTTCCTTCCTTCCTTCCTTCCTTCCTTCCTTTCTCTTTCTTTCTTTCTTTCTTTCTTTCTTTCTTTCTTTCTTTCTTTCTTTCTTTCTTTCTTTCTTTCAATAGCTAAAGTGTACTTCACTAGTTTTATATGCCACCTTTTTTTTTTTTTTTGAGACTAAGTTTCACTCCTGTTGCCTAGGCTGGGGTGCAGTGATGTGATCTCAGCTCACAGCAACCTCCACCTCTGAGGTTCAAGTGATTCTCCTGCCTCAGGCTCCCAAGCAGCTAGGATTACAGGCACCCTCCACCACACCTGGCTAATTTTTTTGTATTTTTAGTTGAGATGGGGTGTCATCATGTTGACCAGGCTGGTATCAGACTCCTAACCTTAAGTGATCCACCTGCCTTGGCCTCCCAAAGGGTTCTAATTACAGGCATGAGCCACTAGACCTGGCCTACATGTTCCACATTTTTTGGTCTTTGGATTGTTGACAAATAGGTTGCTTCCAAATGTTGGCTATTGTAAACAGTGCAGCAGTAAACATGGGAGGGCAGATGTGTCTTTGAAATACTGATTTCCTTCCTTTTTGGTACATACCTAGCAGTGGATTGCTAGATCATTTTAGTTTTTTTTCAGAACCTGCATACTCTTCTCCATAGTGGTTGGACTAATTTACATTGCCAACAGCAGGGTATAGTGGTTTCTCTTTCTACACATTCTCACCAGCGATTGCTATTGCCTATATTTTGGATAAAAGCCATTTTAACTGGGGAGAGATGATATCTCATTGTAGTTTTGATTTCCATGTCTCTTATGATCAGTGACGTGAAGTACCTTTTCATATACCTGTTTCCATTTGTATATCTTCTTCTGAAAAGTGTCTATTCAGACATTTTGCCCATATTTGATCTGATTATTAGATTTTTTTCTATTGAGTTTTCTGAGTTCCTTATGTATTCTCTGTCTTATTAATCCTTTATCTGATGGATAGTGATATGGTTTGGATTTGTGTCCCTGCCAAAATCTCATGTCAAATTATAATTCCCAATATTGGAGGAGGGGCCTGTTGAGATGAGATTGGGTTGTAGGGGTGGATTTCTCCCTTGCTGTTCCCATGATAGTGAGTTCTCACCAGATCCAATTGTTTCAAAATGTGTAGCACCTCCTCCTGCTCTTCCTCCTTTTAAGTCTAAGTCCTCCATGTAAGACTTGCCTGCTTCATCTATGCCTTCTGCCATGATTGTAAGTTTCTTGAGGCCTCCTCAGCCATGCTTCCTGTACAGCCTGTGGAACTGTGAGTCAAGTAAACATCTGTTCTTTAGAGATTACCGAGTTGCAGGTAGTTATTTACAGCAGTGAAAGAGTGGACTAATACTAATAACGTGCAAATACTTTCTCCCATTCTGTGGGGTAGCTCTTAATTTTGTAGATTGTTTCCTCTGATGTGCAAAAATGTTTCAACTCGGTATGATCTCATTTCTCCATTTTTGCTTTGGTTTCCTGCGCTTATGAAGTATTACTCAAGAAACATTTGCCTAGCCAAGCACAGTGGCTCACACCCATAATCTTGGCAGTTTGGGAGGCCAAGGCAGGTGGATCACTTGAGGTCAAGAGTTTGAGACCAGTTTGAGACTTGGCCAACATGATGAAAACCCATCTCTACTAAAATTAGCTGGGCATAGTGGTGCATGCCTGTAATCCCATCTACTTGGGAGTCTGAGCCAGGAGAATCATTTGAAACCAGGAGGAAGAGGTTGCAGTAAGCCAAAGTCATGACACTGTACTCCAGTCTGGCTGTCAGAGTGAGACTCTATCTCAAAGAAAAAGAGAAATATTTGTCCACTCCAATGTCTTGGAGATTGTCCCTAATGGTTTACTGTAGCAGTTTCATAGTCTGGGGTTTTAGTATTTAATCCACTTTTTAAATTTTAATATATTTTGAGAGATATGAGTCTAGCTTTATTATTCTGCACATAGATAAGCAGTTTTCCCATCACCATTTGTTGAAGAGACTGTCTTCTTCCCAATGTATAGTATCGGCACCTTTGATAAAAACAAGTTTGCTGTAGACATATGGATTTATTTCTGGGTTCTCTATTCTGTCCTATTGGTCTTTTTGACTGTTTTGATGGCAGTACTATGTTGTTTTGGTTACTATAGTTCAGTAGTACAATTTGAAATCAGTCCAGTTTTGCTCTTTTTGCTTGGGGTGGCTTAAGCTATTCTGGCTATTTTATGGTTCCATAAAAATTTTAGGATTATTTTTTCTGTTTCTGTTAAGAATATCATTGGTATTTTATAAGGATCATGTTGAATATAAAGATTGCTTTGTATAGCATATATCTTAAATATTGATTATTACAATGCATGGACATACAGTAGTGTTCCTTATTGGATATCCTCAATTTCTTTAATCAGTCATCTTTACTTTTCATTATAGAGATCTTTCACTTCTTTGGTTAAGTTTATTCAAAAATATTTTATTTGTGGCTACTATGGGATTACTCTTTCATTTCCCTTTCAGATTGTTCACTCTTAGCATGTAGAAATGCTAATGGTTTTTGTGTGCTGATTTTGTATCCTACAAATTTACTGAATTTATCAATCATAATAGTTCTTTTTTGGTGGAAGTTTTAAGTATTTACAAGTATAAGATCATATCCTCTGCAAACAGGAATAATTTGGCTTCTTCCTTTCTAATTTGGATCCCCTTTATTGTCTGATTGCTCTAGAGAGCATTTCTAATACTGTGTGAAATAATAGTGGTGAAAGTTGGCATCTGTGTCTTGTTCCAGGTCTTAGAGGAAGGACTTTCAGTTTTTCCCCCATACTAGATATGGGTCTGTCATATATGGCTCTAATTGTGTTGAGATTATACTCATTTTTAAATTATTTTTTTCATGAAGGGATGTGAATGTTATTACATATGCTGTCAGCCTCAATTGAAATTATCATATGGTGTTTGTCCTTTATTCTGATGTATCATATTGATTGACTTGTACATGTTCAGATAAATCTCACTTGGTCCTGGCGAACGATCATTTTAATGTGTTGTCATTATTTGCTTTGCTCATAACTTATTGAGGATTTTTGCATCAGTATTCAGAAATATTGGCCTTTTCTTTTTTTTTCTTTCTTTTTTGTTTTTGATGTGTCTTTGTCTGGTTATGGTATCAGGGTATATTGGCCTCATAGAATGAGTTTGGAAGTATTCCCTTCTTCTATAGCTTTTAGAATTATTTGAGTAGAATTATGTTAATTCTTGAAAGGTTTCATAAAAATCAGCAGTAATTTTAGAAGCTATCAGGTTCTAGGCTTTTCTTTGCTGGAAACATTTTATTATGGCTCCAATATCATTACTTGCTATTGGTCTGATCAGGTTTTGGATTCCATCATGGATCAATCTTGGTAAGTTGTGTGTAGAAATTTTTTCATTACTTCTATGTTTTCAAAGATATTGATACATAGTTGCTCATAGCAGGCTCTAATGATCTTTGATTCCTTCATTATCATTTGTAATGTCTTCCTTTTATCTCTAATTTGAGTCTTTCCTCTTTTTTTTTTCTTACATGGCTAAAGGTTTTCTGATTTAGTTAGTCTTTTCAAACAGCTAACTTCATTTTTTTTTTGTAGTTTGTATTTTTTGTTACAATTTAATTTATTTCTGTGCTGATATTTATTATTTATTTTCCTCTAATTTTGGGTTTGGTTTCTTCCTGATTTTCTAGTCCTTTAAAATGATTTGATAAATGGTTTATCAGTTTTATGTGCAGTTGCTTATTAAAATAAAATTTCCTCTTAGAACTGCCTTTGTTATATTTCACAGGTTTTTTATGTTGTGTTTTCATTTTCATGAAATTTTAAAAATGTATTTCATAATTTCCTCATTAACCAATTCATCATTCAGGAGCATATTGTTTAATTTCCACATGTTTGTATAGTTTCCAAAGTTCATCTTGTTATTGATTTCTTAATTTATTCTGTTGAGTTCAGAGAAGATACCTGATAGAATTTCAATTTTTTGAATGTTTGAAGATTTGTTTTTGGCTGATCATATGGTCTATCTTTGAGGATGATTCACGTGCTGAGGAAAAGAATGTGTATTCTGCAACCATTGGATGAAATACTTTGCAAATATATATTAGTTCCATTTGTTCTATAGTGCAGATTAAGGTGGACGTTTGTTTATTTTCTTTCTGGATGGTCTTTCCAATGATGAAAGTGGGATGTTGAAGTCCCCAGCTATTATTGTATTGGAGTCTGTCTCTTTCCTTCTTTTTTTCTTTTTCTTTTTTTTTTTTTTGAGACAGTCTCACTTTGTTGCCAGGCACCAGGCTGGAGTGCAGTGGCGCTATCTGGACTCACTGCAATCTCCGCCTCCTGGGTTCAAGCAATTCTCCTGCCTCAGCCTCCTGAGTAGCTGGGATTACACACCCACCTAATTTTTGTATTTTTTTAGTGGAGACGGGGTTCACCATGTTGGTCAGGATGGTTTCGATCTCTTGACCTCGTGATCTGCCTGCCTCAGCCTCCAAAAATCCTGGGATTACAGGCAGAAGCCACTGCACCTTACCTGTCTCTTTCTTTAGCTCTAATAATGTTTGTTTATCTATCTGGGTTTCCCAGTATTGGGTGTATATATATTTACAATTGTTATATCCTCTTGCTGAATTGACTCCTTTATCATTATGTAATGACTTTCTTTGTCTCTTTGTATCATTTTGTCTTATATTTTACTTGATATAAGTATAGCTACTCCTGGTCTTTTTTGTTTTCCATTTCCATGGGATATCTTTTTCCATCGTTTTATTTTCAGTCTGTATGTGTCTTTATAGGTGAAGTGTATTTCTTGTAGGCAGCAGATTGGTGGTTCTTGTTTTGTTTGTTTTTGTTGTTTTGTATCCCTTTAGCCACTGTATATCTTTTGATTGCAGTTTAGTCAATTTTATATAATGTTATTACTGATAAGTGAGGACTTAGTAGTGCTATTTTGTTATTTGTTTTCTGGTCTTTTTTCCTTTTTCTCTCTTCCTTTTTGTTGAAAGTGATTTTTATCTGGTGGTATGATTTAATTTCTTTCTTTTTATTTTTTGTGCAAGTGTGGTAGCTTTTTTTGGTTTGAGGTTATAATGTGACATGCAAACAGAGTCTTATAACCCATTATTTTAAACTGATGACAAAACTCACTGCAAAAACAAACCATTTAACAAAGAAAAAACTGTTAAAAATTCCACACTTTTAATACACAGTGACCACTTTTTAAATGTTATTGTTTCTATGTATATCTATTCTTATCTGTCTTAAAAGGTTGCCTGGGGATGAATGCCAAGTGTGGGTGAAGGGGAGGAAGGCAGCAAAACACACTGCCATGTGTGTACCTATGCAACTATCTTGCACGTTCTGCACATGTACCCCAAAACCTATAATGCAATAAAAATTTAAAAAAAAAGAAACCCATAAAAAAATAAAAATAAAAAAAATAAAAATAGAAGGTTGCTGTAGTCATTATTTTTAATAGGTTTGTCTTTTAGTCTTCCTACTCAAGATATTATTAGTTAACACAATCTTAGTGTTACAGTATTTTGCATTTGTCTGTGTATTTACTGTTACCACTGACTTTTGTATCTTCAGAGTATTTCTTTTTACTTGTTAACATCATTTTTTTTTTCAAATTGAAGAACTCCACTTAGCACTTCTTGTAGGACAGTTTGAGTGTTGAAATCCCTCAGCTCATTTGCCTGGAAAATATTATTTCTCCTTAATATTTGAAGGATATTTTTATTGAATATAATATTTTAGGATAAAATATTTCCTCCTTCAGCACATCAATATGTGTCATTTGACATACTGGCTTCTCCTGGACTGTAAGTTTCCCACTGAGAGGTCTGCTGCTAGATGTATTGCAGCTTCTCCTTACGTTTCTTTCTTCTTGCTGCCTTTAGGGCCCTTGCTTTATCCATGACCTTTGGGAGTGTGATTATTAAATGTCTTGAGATAGTTTCTTTGGCATGAGTCTATTTGGTGTCTTATAACTTTCTTATAGTTTAATATTGGTATCTTTCTCTAGGTTTGGAAAGGTTTTTGTTATTACCTCTTTGAATAAAGTTTTTAACCCCAATTTATGTTTCTATCTCCTTCCAAAGGCCAATAACTTTTAGATTTGCCCTTTGGAGGCTATTTTCTAGTTCTTTCAGATATGTTTCCTTTATTTGTTATTTTTTTATTTTATCTCCTCTGTGTATTTTCAAATACATTGTCTTCAGGCTCACTAATTCTCTCTTATGCTTGATCAATTTTGCTGTCAGGAGACTCTCATGAATTCTTTTTCTTTTTTAAAAAAAATTTACTTTAGGTTCTGGGGTACATGTGAAGATCATGCAGGATTGTTGCATAGGTACATACATAGCAAGGTGGTTTGCTGCCTTCATCCCTCCATAACCTATATCTGGCATTTCTTCCCACGTTATCCCTCCCCATCCTCCCTATCCTCCACTGTCCCTCCTCTAGCCCCCCACCAACTGACTGCAGTGTGTGATACTCCCCTCCCTGTGTCCACATGTTCTCATTATTCAACACCCACCTATGAATGAGGACATGTGGTGTTTGGTTTTCTGTTCTTTTGTCAATTTGCTGAGAATGATGATTTCCAGATTCATCCATGTCCCTATGAAGGACACAAATTCATTGTTTGTTTATGGCTGCGTAGTATTCCATAGTATATATGTGCCACTTTTTTTTTCATTTGAATTTTTCAGCTCCAGAATTACTGTTTGACTATTTAAAAAAAAATATTGCAAACACTTTGTTAAATTATCTGATATGATTCTGAATTCCTTCTCTGTGTTATCTTGAATTTTGTTTGGCTTTATCAAAATAGCTATTTTATATTCTCTGTTTGAAAGGTTACATATTTCTGTCACTTGGGGGGTTAGTCACTAGTACTTGTGAACCCAAACATATAAAAAAAGAATATTCATGACAATATTACTTTTAATAACTTAAACTGAAAACAAATATCCATAAACAGTAGAATGGATAAAGTCAAATGTTACATACTTATCCATTGGGCTAGTATAAAGCAATGAAAAATTAACTACTGCTACCTGCAAAGAATGAATCTCACAGACATAACTGACAAACCTCTCAAAACATAATAGTGCATACTGGACATTTACATTAAATTAAAGTCCAAAACAGAGATGGGTTTATTTAATCTGTAAAACTCTAATTTGTGATATTTAAAGTTTACCAAGATATCTCTTATAATGTTTCCTACATAAACTTGAGATAATAATATTTCATTACTGTCTCCTACCATTATCTCTAAATGAAAATGAGGCAATGTATGTAACTAGCACAGTGTGTAATGTATGGTAAATGTCAAGGAACTTTCTTCCCTGGCTTTTTCTTGATTTATAAATGTAACTGAATAAAGTGACAGAGTACCTAATGTCATTAAATGACGAATTTTAATACTCACAGTTCTCCCAGAAATGACAGAAAGTAATGTACAGGCATTCCCTATTGGACAGTAAGAAGAAGCAGGCAGGTTGAGATTGGTAGCTGGGGAAATTGTAATATGATATGGCTTTCTTGTGTCTGTCAAAACTAGCTTGCAAGGCAAATATAAACAAGTATAGGCAATTAGTCTGGTCATGTGATTCTGCAGTCTTATAGAGAGGTTTACAACAATACAAATCAAATAGCCAATACAGAGTTTTTGAAGATTATTTATTGAAGTCCCATTTTTTTTTACCCTCATACTAAAGTCATTACTACTTCCTTTTATCACAGAAATGTTTTACCACTCTTTCTCTTATTCTGTGATCAATTGTTTTAAGCAGATATGCATAAGAATATTATAATTAATTTCCTTATTTCCCTGTCTTTTACAAACCCTTTTTCTTAAAAAAAAATCTCTTGAATTGTTTCTAAATCACATATTTTATTTTCGCTTCCTCACAAAGCTGTTTGTCTTTCCCACTGCCTATATTCCTAACAGTAAATTCCTTAAAGCCACATATTATGCTCTCTAGATCTCGCTTGAACTTATCTTTCATATCTTACATTACTCACTTGCCATTTAAGACTCCCTCAAATCTAAATGTTATATTTCCTGGAAAAGTCCTGCAGTTAAATAACTATTTCTGTGTGGTCTATTCATAAGATCTACTATATTTGTGTTTTCTTGGCCCTATATTTTATTTTTTGAAACTCTGTATGTTTCTTTTAAGACTACAGTTAAATTTCACCATTTATACATACCTTTTTCATTTTTCCCTCAGTCTATGTTTTCATTGTATTTCTCTGCATACACAATTTTTGTTTGGTAGATTTATTGCAATAATTACTTTCTGCATCGTATACATGTCTGGCAATTGTGTACTTATCTGTTTTTTCCTGCTCAGGAATTTTTTCATGAGTCCATATCTTGGAAATTGTGAATATCACAATTTATCATAGATACAATTGTAAAGGATAAAATAATAAATCATTTAGAAGATAATATTCAAAACGTCTAATCCATCTTCTTATATTCTCTGTATTAAAAAAAAATGAGAACACATGGACACAGAGAGGTGGTCTACTATACACTGGGGACTGTTGGGGGGAATGGGGGAGGGACAGCAGCCGGGGGCTGGGGGGGATAGCCTGGGGATGAATACCAAGTGTGGGTGAAGGGGAGGAAAGCAGCAAAGCACACTGCCATGTGTGTACCTATGCAACTATCTTGCACGTTCTGCACATGTACCCCCAAACCTATAATGCAATAAAAATTAAAAAAAAAAAAAGAACAGTTCTTTGCACTTGTTTGTGTGTCTCCTTCCCCAAATCATGTTGAAATCAACTTAAGGCCTATGTACATGCATGTGAGAGAGAGGAGAGCCTGTTTTAGAGGGAGCAAAACAATCTGAGTTAAATTTCTTTTCTCTTTTAAGGAGAAATAAAGAATTTTTAAAAAATATATTATAACAGTTTATCAATAAATAGGGGCACACAGAATTAGCTATTCAAAATATATTAAAAATTAATATTAAAATATGGAATTTTATTAAAATTAAATTTTAAGTAATGTCTTCAAAATTCAGAATGCCTCAGTTTGATAGTGATTTCCAAAATTTGGAAGATAAAAGATATAAGGTTTTTTTCTTATAGCTTAGCTATTATCACAGAAAATGTCTCTATTTTTTATTGCTTTTTAGGTTTTGGGGTACATGTGCAAAACATGCATGATAGTTGCATAGGTACACACGTGGAAGTGTGATTTGCTGTCTTCCTCCCCTTCACCCACATCTGGCATTTCTCCCCATGCTATCCCTCCCCAACTCCCCCCCCCCGGCTGTCCCTCCCCTGTTTCCCCCAATAGACCCCAGTGTGTAGTGTTCCCCTCCCTGTGTCCATGTGTTCTCATTGTTCATCACCTGCCTATGAGTGAGAACATGCGGTATTTCATAGAAAATGTCTCTTTCTTTGGAATTTACATGCTCCAAAGGCTTGTCACAAATACTGGAGAAATTATAGAAATAAACTTTTTTTCATTGGTTTCTCATCAGTTTATATCGTGGAAAAGTAATGGTTTTATCTTGATGTTTCATGGTTAGTAGGATGATTTCTTCCTTAAAAGATTAATAAATTTACTATATTGACAAGACACCTAACTCATATTTCCACTGTGGTTTCATTAATTATGAATTATCCATCTTATTAACAGTTTCTGTGCATCCTAATTCATGCTACTTACCAGGAATTTTGACTCTGATTGGATCTGAATTGAACTGCAATGGCCTATTGCACAGCTAAGAAAGTAGTGATCTAAGATAAATATTAGGAAATCTAGGTTTCTGAAATATTAAAAATATTTCTCATATTTAAGAATAAGAAATACTTTATAAAATGTACCTTAATGGAGTTTGACCAAAAAAAAATTTTTATAAAACCAAAGATGGGAAAAATATCTTTATTTTCAATTCTCAATTTAGGATTGTTTCCTGTCATCCACAATGAAACAAATGCTGATATCAAGTATTTCCTTAGCACTCTACCATCATCTCTGAAAAGCTGGCAGAACAAATTGGTAAAAACTCCATAGTGTCAGTAAGGACACACAGAATCATAAATCACAAGTTGGAATGACCCACTATATTACTGAGTCATACACATCTAGTCCTAGGAATTCTCTTGCAGCTACTTTATCATGTGTCCCACGTCTCCTTTCAAATATCAGTGCTGGACATTTCTTCTTTCTGTTGAATTAAATTTGATTCATGAAGGGTCTACATAAAGTGATTGTCTTTTAATAGGAAATGTCCATGCACTTCTTTATGGTGAATATCAATTATGTGCTGCATTATTTTTTCCAAAGTAAATATTAATATATGTGAATACCATGCAGAAAGAACTCTAGAATAACACTAAGATTTTCTCTCATTGTAAGTCAAACCTGATAAGCTGAAGGCAACTATCAATAATGGATGTAACCATCTGCCATTCATTTTCATGTGCAAAGTATACACAGAATAATAATTGTGATCAAATGGTCACCCTGTGAGGTTTTTGTTATTGGAAACACATGATGTTACTAATTATGATTAAATAAAATTTCATAAAATCTCAACACTATACCATATTAAGAATAACTTACAAGTCCTCAAATTTTTGTCTGAAAACATTTCTTAATGACTATTTTGTAGACTATTCTAACTTTGCACCACACACATCTACTTTTGTAGAAATCTGTGAATTAGACACTTCCAATGTCTTTCCCAGTGACACATTTAATATTCCAGCCAAATCTGGCATTCGAGCCCAAATGACCTCCTTCTAGTCAGTAATGCTAACTTCTTTTTAAAATTCTAAGTGTGAAGTTAGAGAAAAAGGTACTTATCTGCTCCAATTAGCTATGAAAAATATGAGATTCAATTTAGTTTCCTAGGGATCATAATTATTACCACAAAATTAGTTAATGCTTAGAAAAACACTTACAAAATGGTAAAGTATCACTCAAGTGTTAACAATTATATGGCAAGTAATATTGCAACGTTTCTCTCATTAAAGCTTGTTATATTTATGTTATTATAGGTAACAATTACCAGTTAACACTTATTTTTTGATCATGATTTAAAATACTTTTAGAATGTAGAAGCAGAAGTTTGCATCACCATAACTAAACTCAGATATAAGAAATTTATAATCCAAATCTGTGCAGAAAATGGTCAGATTAATATTTATTTTATCTGAATTTTAGAATACCAAATATGACACATAAAAGGGAAATCAGTAATCCACTCTTGACCTGAGGGGAGTTGCTGAAATGCAATATATTTCAGTTCTTACACTGTTTATGAAGAAATGAGTAAGAGTTTTTTAAAAGGAAAACTTCAGCTCACTTTTTTAACTGAACAGATCAGAAATTCAACCTTAATTTTAATATTTTATAATCTTAAACCTTATAAAACTTTAACTTTCTAGATAAAAGTTTAATAGATAGAAGCTGGCTACTGAAGAAAAACTTTATTGACAGATTTCTTAAGAAGGAAGAAGGTATCAGAAATATGTAAATATTTTATGTAACACAAGCCAGTTTTGATCAGAAGGTTTTCTTTTGGTGACATAAACAGCATCAAAAATCAGTGTTAAACATTGAATGGATTAAATTATTAATATGAATATTACATTAGGAGCTTTATGTATTTTATAGTGTCATCTGCTCAATTTAAATAATCAATGAAAGGTGGCAATGTTTTTACAGTAAAAAGTTAAGGCAGTAAATTTATTCTTTTCTATATTTTACATTTTTTTTGTTCTTTCTATATATTTTATTAGTCTAATTCATTTTTTATTTTCTTCTCCTAGTTTAATATTTTTTAGTTATAGACAAATTTCAGAGTAATTTAGATTTTTGTCAATATTAATTTTCTGTCAGAAGAGTGAAAGTAAATCTTTGTGTTTTGTATTGTTTTGTGGTAAGCCAAAACAAGTTTGAAAAATACTGTTTGAATTTCTAACTTGATATTCTCAAAACACCACATCCTTGTCTTGATCTCATTTTCCTCATGTATAAAATAGTGACCAAAATGCCCTTTCTTTTTACTTCTAAATTTATTATGGAGTTAAAATATGATAATGTACTGTATATTAAAAGGCATCACACATTATAAAATCTGTGTAAATCAACTGTTATGTTCATAGGTCATAGCCTATATTAGTATGTAATAAATTGTAAATGCTTATTTGTGGTGATAGTAATTACATCTTTCACCAGATGATGGGAGCACAAGTGAAATAGCTGCAGTCCATTTGTGGGCTGATCTGGAAGCATGCTGATGGTTTTTGTTAGTAACTCAGATCAAGGTCAGGTAGTACATGCAAGAAGAACTCTGAAATTTCATAAAGTGTTACTTAAGTATTTTTAAATGTGAGTAGTAAAAGTTTAAAAGGACAAAGGTAGTTTGATCAAGAACTAATTAATTGTATTTCTTCAACTTAAAGACAAGAAGGAAAAAAAGAACTAGGTTTGGTTTACATAGAAGAATTGTATTTTTTTCACTTAGTGCTATGATGTTTACTCATATAAATTTTCTTGGCCTCAATTTTTCATCTATCAAAAGAGTTTAATAGTCTCTTCCAGGAAAAAATAAGTTATAGGAAAAATAAAATTTAATACTAAAAAGTATTTTCTAAACTATAAATTGCTATTTAAAGATTTATTATGAGTACTAAAGATATCACATTCAATGAAACATGGCCAAGATGCCACAAATGAATTTCTTTTTAAAAGAAAGTATGCTTTTAGCAATGATGTAGATGAACTCCAAGAAAAACGAAAGTAGATAAAATGATTTTTTTCCAGCCTACCATTATACCTGGCTTCATTTTGCCTATTTTCTGCCCCTTTTAAAGTATTGTTTCTAGCCAGGGTCCCCAATCCCCAGGAGGCACATCAGGAGGTGATTAGCGGTCTAGTAGGTAAAGCTTCATCTGAATTTACACCTGCTCTCTATTGCTGCATTACTACCTGAGCTCTACTACCTGTCCAATCAATGGCTGCCTTAGATTTTCATAGCGGGGCGAACTCTATTGTGAACTTCCCCATGTGAGGGATCTTAAATGCTCCTTATGAGAATCTAATGCCTGATGAAACCACCCACCTCCCCTACCCTGCCATCTGTGGAAAAGTCACCTTCCACAAAACTGGTCCCTGATGTCAAAAGGTTGGAGACTGTTGGTCTATAGGTTTCAAAATCTTTCTAATTGGCTGTCTTGCCAGAAAAATTGATGTTGTATCTACCTGTAGTTATTGAGTGGTGTCCTTGTTTACCAAAGAATATAAATCAAACCAATCTGGTATTTATCATTCAAATACAGTTAAAGATAAATGTAGAGAGCATCACAGAATTTAAAATGAATCCTAAATTGTGTTCTGAATCACACAGAATTTGGGTAGTTATATATTCTAAGCAGCATCAATATTTTTGACGGATGGATAACGACACAGCACCATGTTCAGGATTTTCAAAGTTGCCATTTCTTGTTAGGCCTATCAGCCTTTTGGAAAATTTAGAGAAAGTATATTTAAGTTGTTAAAATGTAATTTGTGCAATAGTATCACTTTGTTTTTAAGGTTTTCCTTGAGACAGTATGCCAAATTTTGGAGTGACCTATGCCAGTGATAAAGAGCTAAAGTCCCACCCCCTCACATACAAAAAAGTAATGAAAATATATCTTAGGCTTTGAAAAAAATCTCCTCAGTGACTTACTTAAATAGTTCTTCCTTGTTCTAAGGGACTCAGTTTCAGAGATACTAAATGCCGTAGCCAAGACTTTAGGACTCAGCGCCCAAAAGCACCGAGACTGTACGTCCCCCTTTATATGAGGTGTTTTCAATGCTACATTTCAACACTGACCTGTTTCTGCTTACAAGTTTAGAAGCGGGCAGAGAACGAGAAATAAGATATAGTTGCAGGCCGGGCACGGTGGCTCATGCCTGTAATCCCAGCACTTTGGGAGGCCGAGACGGGTGGATAATGAGGTCAAGAAATCGAGACCATCCTGGTCGACATGGTGAAACCCCGTCTCTACTAAAAATACAAAAAAAAATTAGCTGGGCATGGTGGTGCGTGCCTGTAATCCCAGCTACTCAGGAGGCTGAGGCAGGAAAATTGCCTGAACCCAGGAGGCGGAGGTTGCAGTGAGCTGAGATTGCGCCATTGCACTCCAACCTGGGTAACAAGAGCGAAACTCCATCTCAAAATAAAATAAATAAAATAAAATAAAATAAAATAAAATAAAATAAAGATATAGTTGCAAAGAGCCATGGAAGGAGGACAGGTACATTTTATAGTTAATAACATAATTATGTTTAAACATAATTTTTCAGTTTATGTATTTAGCTGTGAGTTTAAAGCACTGTGTTCAGAAAAATTGCTATGTTGAAATCACTAAAATGTGACAATTAAAATACTGGCTAGAGGTTAGAAGAATTTTCTTTTCAATGATATCAGAGTTTTATGTTCAAGGAATGAGTTTTCTACATTATTATTGAGAAACAGTGAGTGGATGTGTTTCTAAAGAATATGGTCACTAAAATTTTCTACTGTATGGGACAAACTGTACACCTATACAGTTATAAATACACACATACACACACACACACACACACACACAGAGAGAGAGAGAGAGAGAGAGATTTCCATTTTGAGCTAATTCAGGAGTAATAGGATATTTTTCAACAAAACACTCATTCCTATACTGAAATATAATCTCCATATTTTTCAGTTAACCAAAAGCTTGTGATTCTTTTTAAAATCAAGCTGGCCAAACCAAGCTTTATAATGTTTCATAGCTACAGTACTATGTTTTTATGAAAAGATTCAATGGAGGCACACATCATAGACCCTAAGCCTATTCCTGTATTCTGCTCTGGTTAGTCCACATCAATGCTATTGTGTTCAAATAAGATGGATTTGGTTGCAAGGGTTGGTCAGTTTTGTTGCAGTATCTCAATACAAGAATAGTAAGCATTGTATTGAGCACATTATTCAACATTTCTAGCACAAGTATTTGCAGAGTAAGTTTATTAAAAGCAGTCCATGTAACCTATGTTTGTTACTGTGAATGAAGAATCAAATACCAATGATCCTGAGCAAAACAGTTCTCTTAATGCTTTGGAGAGAGGAAGAGAGTCCTGATTGCAGCTTTGGTGCTTGGTGTATTAAGGTATAAAAACATGAGCTGGAGGCTGGGCGTAATGGTCTTTAATCCCAGCACTCTGGAAGGCCGAGGGGGGTGGATCTCTTGAGGCCAGGAGTTTAAGACCAGCCTGGGAAATGCAGTGAAACCCTATGTCCATAAATAAATAAATAGAATTTTAAATTAGCCAGGTATGATAGTGTACTCCTGTAATCCCTCTGCTCAGGAGGCTAAAGCACGAGAATCACTTGAGCCCTGGAGGCCGAGGTTGTAATGAGCAACCACACCATTGCACTCCAGCCAGGGCAAGAGAGCAAGTCTCTGCCTCAAAAACAAGCAAAAAAAAAAAAAAATGTAAAGTGAGGTGAATTGGCATCCAAGTCTGGAATCTGTCACTGTGTACCTGAGGGATTTTAGCCTTTGAATGATCTTCTTAGTAACATGTTCTTCACTTGAAAATTGGAGAAATTATCCTTACCTTCCAGAGGATATGTGAGGATTAAAAGCCATAATTTATGCCATCCCAAAGTCTCCCACTGCAGTCCTCCTGACTACATTTCCCATCTTCCTCTTCGTGATAAATTTTTTAAGAGTTTTTTTTTTTTTTATTTTAATTTTTTATTGCGTTTTAGGTTTTGGGGTACATGTGCAGAACATGCAAGATAGTTGCATAGGTACACACATGGCAGTGTGTTTTGCTGCCTTCCACCCCTCACCCACATTTAGCATGGGGAGAAATGATAAATTTTTTTCTCACACTCATGCCCCAGTGACAAACACAAGAAATGTTACTGGTCTTTTGCTTATCTTTTCACTGGCTGTGTCCTCTGACTACAATGGTCTATTCCTCTGGCTTCTTGGCCAACCTAAAACTTTCCAGAGCCAATTTGACCTGTTACCCAAATGAGATTCAATATGATATCCACTTTGCATTTTAGAGAAAGAGAGTAGAGAAATAAATTACAAAACAACAACTTAACTAGAATACAGTTATTTAATGAAGTCAGTCAAAAACTTGATTGAAAAAGAAACTTTACCAGGATGAGGCAATTTTCAGGCATAGTGTTTAAATGTGATTAAAAGCTTTGACAAAATAGGTAGAAGAAAGTTGCTCTGTTAATCTGGGAACAATGCAGAGACTCCTAATCTTATGAAAGTGTGGTAGTGGGGCAGCATCCCTGTACTTCAAAGAATTAATGTGAAACACTTGCTTTTACTCAATAAGTAAATGTTTTATGGGAGTGTCCTTTGGTTACTGAGGAAAAAAATATTTCTTTAAAACTCCATATCAGATACTTGTACATACAGTGGTACCAGTCATCTTTAGAAATCCAAAGAGAATTTGTGTGTGTGTCTGTGTTTGTGTGTGTGTGTGTGAGAGAGAGAGTGTGTGTGTGTTGTGTGTTTTTAAAATATCAAAATTATAATATGTATTTATTAGTTCTTTTCCTCACTTTTATGCTTTCAAATTATGAGAAACTCATCTATGTAGCTTCTAGTTCTAGCACTCTTTTTGACAGATGGTAATTTTTCCATAAATGTGGAATAAAACAATAGTGGTTTGTTTTTAGTATAAAATAGTCAGCGTGGTGAAGCCCCGTCTCTACTAAAAAAAATACAAAAGGTTAGCTGGGCATGGTGGCGCGTGCCTGTAATCCCAGCTACTCAGGAGGCTGAGGCAGGAGAATTGCCTGACCCCAGGAGGCGGAGGTTGCGGTGAGCAGAGATCGCGCCATTGCACTCCAGCCTGGGTAACAAGAGAGAAACTCCATCTCAAAAATAAATAAATAAATAAAATGTATATATGTTTAAAAAATATTTTTTCAAATCAATTTCCTTGCTCACTTACGGTGTTTGTTATGAACTGAAATGTGTGTCCCAAAATTCATGTGTTGAAGTCTTAACCCCTAGTACCACCAAATGTGACTATATTTGGGATAAGGTGTTTAAGGAAGTAATTATCGTTAAATGAGGCCCTTGGGGTGTGCCCTAATCTAATATGAATGATCTCCTTATAAGAAGAGGACATTTGAGCCAGGTGTGGTGGCATGCATGCCTGTAGTTCCAGCTACTTGGAGGCTGAGGGGAGAGGATCACTCAAGCCCAGGAGTTGGACAGTGCAGTGAACTACGATCACGTCATTGCACTCCAGGCTGGAGTACAGAGTGAGACCCTGTCTTGAAAAATTACATAAATAAAAAGAGATTTGGACACGCAGAGACAACAGGCATGCATGTGCTTAGAGGAAGGCTATCTGAGGGCATAGCAAGAAAACAGTATCTGCAAGCCAAGGACAGAGGCCACAGGAGAAATCAAACCTTGATCTTGAACTTCTAGCCTCCAGAACTGTGAGAAAATAAATTTCTGCTGGTAAAGCCAAAAAAAAAAAAAAAAAAAGAAAAAGAAAAATTATCTGTAGAGTCTGTTTGCTAAGTGATGCCTATGCTTGCAATTGACAAATTATACAACAAAAAGTAAAGTTAAAAATCAAGATAAAAGCAAAAAAAGGTGTATATATGCTTTATTTATTAGATTAATGAGATTATTTTGTTGCTGATTGTAATATGCTTGACTTAATGATTTTATAAAGTCATCTATTTTTTCCTAGAAAAACCATAAAACTTTTTAGATGATGAATGTATAAGTCAAGGCCACATTCCTTGAGTTGTGTCTTTGTTGGGGTTCAGGGGTTCAGGGGAGCCCTTAGCTCCCCAGAGAGGATGTTTCTTCAATGTTTTTGGTCTCCTGTTCTCTGAAGAATGAGAGATGGGACCAGATGCGCTCACAAGGTAAATACCGTACCCCAAACAGTGTTGCAGAAAAGTGATCTTATTTAGGTAGAGAAAGAGAAAAAAAAGAAGTAGAGAGAGAACTTCTGCAGGAGAGAGAGAGTGTGTGGAAGGGGATCCAAACATAGAGTTCCCTACCTTGTCAGTGGAGGCCAGCTGGAGAACTGTGAAAAGCTCAACCTGGAAATAACGAGTTGGTGCTTCCTTCACCCTAAGAGCAATGTCTTGTGCTAAAGCACAGATTTAAATTATATCCATGCTACTGTATTAGAAAATTTATAACACCTGGGTTGCAATTGACAGTCACTCCTTATAATGATAATCAGGAAGATCTTCAACTGAATGAAGAAAGATAGTCATCATAGAGCAGCTCTGAGGCGACAGAGGTGTTAGAATTACCTAAAATTTTAAAATAATGATTATAAAAATATTCAAAGGAGCATGATAAACATGCCTACTACAAATATAAAATTTAAAAATAGATCAAAGATATAGAAGATACCATGAAGAACCAGAGAGAAATTATAAATTAAAAATATATCTAAAGTAAAACTCAATTGATTGACTCATTAACAGATGGGAGATGTCAAAAGAAGAATTTTTGAACATGAAAATAGATCAATAGAAGTCACCCATTCTGTACAAGAGAGAGAAAATAGACTGGGAAACAAAACTGAACATGGATGGCCTCAAGGACACGTAGGATACAACAAAATATCAAATAGTGTGCCATTGGGGCACCATAAATTGAAGGAAAGTTTTTAAATAAATAATGACTGAAAACTTCCCAAAATTTTCAAATAAAACAAAGTTGACAATACCAAAATTATACCCACAAAGTAAACAAGTAAGAACATGTGATGTTTGTCTTTCTGTGCCTGTCTTATTTCACTTAACCTCATGACCTCCAGTTCTAGCAATGTTGTTGTAAATGACAAGATCTCATTTTTTACAGCTGAATCATACTCCACTCTGTATATGTACCGCATATTTGTCTGTTGTGGGCATTTAGATTGCTTCCAAATTCTGGCTCTTTTAAATAGTGCTGCATTAAACATGGGATAAGCAAAGTCCTTTTAAGTTAAATGTCACCAATAATGATCCTCCTTCATGGGTTATTAATATAATAACATATTTAATAATGTTATTTAGTTACTATGCCAAGAAGTATGCTTAATTGCTCTATAAGTACCACAAATACTAATATTTGGAACTACACAAAACACTTTATTTAGATTATATAATGGATTTGGTGAAGGGCACATCTCTTCATTTTAATCCCATAACTGTTATAACATTAATTTTCAAATACACATGGAAAGATTAGAGATGTATTTAGTTGACTAACCTGATAATCTGATTTAATTTCAATAAGTCAATTCATATGTGAAATATATTGATCTCATTCTAAACTTTACATTGCTGTTTAAGAAATCTAGATATATGTGTATCTAGAGAAAAGAACAATGGTGTGTAATTTTCTAAATTATTGCTACTTTTCCTCTTCCTCAAAATGCGCATGCACCTCTTCTCTACACACAAGTAGATACACTGCATATTATTTTTTTCTGGAAAAAATATTTCAGAATTATATTTTTCTGCTTTTTCTTTTTTTGACAAGAAAACTTTTTTTTCGATCCTGCTTCTGATCTGATACAGCCAGTGATGCATATAAATGCAGTTGCCATGACAACTGTTCCACAAACTCAAGGCAAACCCATATGGACACTAACCGCTGAGTCCCATTGGTCAATGAATAGCAACATGCTCAGCAGACAGATGGAGATCCTAGGTCCATATCCCTCATTTTTTCTCACTCCTCTGACCTAAAGAATCTAGTTCGGAATAGAGAAGATGATTGCTGTGTTTTTTCAAATCAAATTCAATAGTAAAGTACTTTCTACAGTCAAACTTTATCAGTGTGTGAACAATTTTGTTGTAAACCATTTAGTGAAATGTTCAATAAAATAGCAACAATAACTCATTAAGAATAAATGTAGGCTGGATGCGGTTGGCTCAAGCCTGTAATCCCAGCATTTTGGGAGGCCATGGCTGGTGGATCACCTGAGGTCAGGAGTTTGAGACCAGCCTGGCCAATGTAGTAAAACTACATCTCTAGTAAAAATGCAAAAATTAGCTGGGCATGGTGGTGGGCACCTGTATTCCCAGCTACTTGGGAGGCTGAGGTAGGAGAAATGCTTGAATACAGGAGATGGAGGTTGTACTGAGCCGAGATTGTGCTGTTGCACTTCAGCCTGGGCAACAGAGTGAGACTCCAATCTCAAAAAAAAAAAAAAAAGAAGAAGAAGAAGAAGAAATGTAGATTAATAGACAACAGTAAAATTTCGAGTTATTAAAGAATTTCTTTGGGAGGCCGAGGCGGGTGGATCATGAGGTCAAGAGATCGAGATCATCCTGGTCAATATGGTGAAACCCTATCTCTACTAAAAATACAAAATTTAGTTGGGCATGGTGGTGCATGCCTTTAATCCCAGCTACTCAGGAGACTGAGGCAGGAGAATTGCCGGAACCCAGGAGGCAGAGGTTGTGGTGAGTCGAGATTGCACCATTGCACTCCAGCCTGGGTAACAAGAGTGAAACTCCGTCTCAAAAAAAAAAAAAAAAGAATTCATATGTAAGTTCAGGAAAGTTTTTGAAAACTTGGCTGTGTATTAGTGGGACACTATAGGTGATTCTTAGAACTCAAACAACTAAAGCAGTGTTATTTTTTCACTCTGTTTTAGGCAAGTGCGTGATTGCCAGGAATGTCCTGGGATGTTTCTGAGTAAAGAGAGAATGTACCTGAAGATTTTATATTTAGTCTGTATTAGGGCTTATGAATTGGGTGTTCATCAATTAATAATTTATTAGAGGCCAGTTGCTGTGGCTCATGCCTGTAATCCCAGCACTTTGGGAGGCTGAGGAGGGTGGATCACTTGAGGTCAGAAGTTGAAGATCAGCTTGGCAAACATGGTGAAACCCTGTCTCTAGTAAAAATACAAAAATTAGCCAAGTGTGGTGGTGCCCACCTATAATTCCAGCTGCTCAGGAGGCTGAGGCATGAAAATAGCTTGAACCTGGGAGGTGGAGGCTGCAGTGAGCCAAGATGTTGCCACTGTATGCCAGCATTGATGACAGAGCAAGACTCTGTCTGAAAAAACAAACCAACAAACAAAACTATTGGAAGTCTAACTACAATTCCTACTACTAGGCTTAACAATGACAGAAAACTCAAAATGGGGCATTACTTACTTAAATAAAGAGGATACTACCTTCTCTTTCAACGTATGTCAGTGAAATGAAAGTATTCAAGATTTACCAAAATTGGAAATAAACCATTCAGAAGAAATTTTTATTTCAGGGAGAAAAAGATAATTAAGATGTAGTGAAGTGCACATTTAAATAAATACCAGCTTGAAAAACTGTATTTACAGATTCAGATTAATAAATGCTAATAGTCAATAAGTATTAATAGTCATTAATAAATCCCATTACTGGGTATCTATCCAAAAGACTATAAATCGTTCTACTATAAGGACACATGCACACGAATGTTCATTGCAGCACTGTTTACAATAGCAAAGACCTGGAACCAACCCAAATGCCCATCGATGATAGACTGGACTGGGAAAATGTGGCACATATACACCATGGAATATTATGCAGCAATCAAAAATGATGAGTTTGTGTCCTTTGTAAGGACATGGATGAATCTGGAGAACATCATTCTCAGCAAACTGACACAAGAACAGAAAAAGAAATACTGCATATACTCACTCATAGGTGGGTGAGAAAAATGAGAACACATGGACACAGAGAGGCGGTCTACTACACACTGGGGTCTATTGGGGGAAATGGGGGAGGGACAGCGGGGGAGCTGGGGAGGAATAGCCTGGGGATGAATACCAAGTGTGGGTGAAGGGGAGGAAGGCAGCAAAACACACTGCCATGTGTGTACCTATGCAACTATCTTGCACGTTCTGCACATGTACCCCAAAACCTATAATGCAATAAAAATTTAAAATAAATAAATAAATAAATAAATAAATACTAATATAAATTCCATTGAATTAAAAATATCTATGAAGAAAAATTAAGAGCTGCAATTGACTTTTATGCAAATTGAAAAGTAACAATGATATTTAACGACCATAAAAAGAATGGCAAAACCACAGTTATGTTCACAGCAACCAAATAGTTACCTTACAAAGATCTAAAATTTCAGTTTGGACATTTGAAAAGTGATTTATTTTGGTTATTCATTTGAGTGAACTTCAACTCAACATAGACAAATAACTTTTACATGCATGTATTTCATGTTTTTCTAAATCCATACAATAATATTTGGGAATTATTTCAAAATTATTTTAATATTCTAAAGAGTTTTTCAAAACTACACATTTAAAAATAAAGAACGTTTAATCATTTAATAGTTGTGGAGATTTAGGCTTCATTGTTAACCAATGTCATATGTAAGAATAAGATACTAAAATTTTACAGAGAAGCTTTAATAGCTTGTTTGACAGAGAAGCATGCAGACATTGTGTAATATTATACTTGTTTCTTTTTTATGATCCTGGAATCCACTATACTCATTTCTTCAGTTTGCTCTGTCATTGTATTTTCTGTCAGGTTTTATCCTGGAATAACATCTAATAGAATACCGTCTAAAATCTAAGGGTTGATACTTAAGCACATTTGTTTCAGGTTTTCTTTTCTTTATACTGCAGGAAGCACACTCTTCCACCCAAGTTTTGGACTTTGGGGATCTTGTGTGTTTCACACATTGTCACAACAATTACTGCTTTCTCCCATCAAGTCCTTCTTATATCCTTGCTCTACTTCACCATTCCACAGTCATGGAATCTATTAAGTGTGCTAGATTCTATCCTTAGCACTAAACAGATAATATATTTTTAAAATGTTTACAATAAACCTTTAAGGTAACTGTAAATATCCATAATTTGTAGACAGTGGTCACTGAAGTGAACAAAGGTAAAATTGTAGACTTGTTCATGCCTAAGTGACATAATTAGGATTTAACCCCAGAGCTTTTGCATCCTAAATCTCATCTTTCTTTCTTCTATACACATCTTTATCTCGCTGGAAACTCTAGGTAATTTGACTCTTACTATTCACTTGCTCTTTTCTTTGCTATTGTCAGGTTTACATTTTGTTTACTCATTCTGGATGGAGTCAGAAAAAGCGTATTATTTACTTGTTTTATATTTTGCATTTACTAGCTTAATAACTTTCCTGCAGTTAGCATACTATCACTCTAGAACAACTGAGGGAAATACAGCTTCCAATCAAACATCCTTTTGTGCCTGTTTCCCTGTCAGAAAGCAATAGCTGGCTTTATTGCCACTGAAAGTAGCTTATTCCCATCCTGCTCAGGATCCTGTTATCTCAACACAGATTTATAAATAGCACAAATAACTATAACCTGTGTATGGCTGATATTTGGGAACACAATTTTAGACCTCATTTTGTCTTTAACTGTATTTTAGACAATGCCTAAGGGAAGGAAAATTATTTTTCTCTAGGCCATTTTACTTCATAGCATGAGTTAACTTTTAATGCAAAATTTGAGTAACTGTTAACCTCTGCATCTCAGTTACTTTATAAACATTTTTTTTCCCATCTAGTGACTTAGGGACCTCTTGAAGTAGTTCTGCTGCAGATTGAGGGCTAGGATTAAGTCATCCCCTCATATCTCCATATTCTATGTTACAAGCTAAAAGAGTACCTCCAATGTGAGATGTGATGTTGGCAAAGTGGGGTGTACAGGAGCTTGGGAGAACTGAATGATCCTCGTGATGCTTCTAAAGCTTTTTCATATAATTGCAACACTCTCATTTCTGCCTTTATTCCAACACAATTTACTCGATAAGGCTAACATCTAAAATTTCAGATATTAGGCTTTACCTTCATCAAGTTGGGGTGTAAAGTGGAGAGTCAGTGTTTGCTTATCAATAATGTATCAGCCGTTTCAATGACATAAAAAGTCACTGTTCAAATTTCTTTCTTCTTCCTATATATTCAGCCCTTCCCAGTGAAAACACCCTAAAATTCTTATCCAAACCTGTCTCACAGGCCACAGGTTCAGGATCTTGTAACAGTCTCTGCTTAGGTCCAGATGTGAGTTATTGGTCCCTCCACCACAAACACACACTCTCACACCCAACATAGAATAGTGACAGAAAGTGAAAATAATTCCGATAAACACTCATTATATAGTGGTTACCTGATCATAGCAATCCTTGCTTTTGTTCTAGTATTGAAAACTGTCCCTAATTAGAAATAGTGAAAATTTTTTTAAGACAAGTTCTCACTCTGCCACCCAAGCTGGAGTGCAGTGGTGCAATTACAGCCCACGGCAGCCTCCACCTTCCAGGCTCAAGTGATCCTCCCACCTCTGTCTTCTAAGTAGCTGAGACTACAGGCATGTGCCACCAAGCCTGGCTAATTTTTATATTCTCTGTAGAGATAGGGTTTAGCCATGTTACCCAGGTTGATCCCAAATTCTGGGCTAAGCAATTCACCTGCTTCGGCCTCTCAAAGTGCTGGGATTACCAGCATAAACTGCCATGCCTAGCCTATTAATATTCCTTGATTATACCCACTAATGCTCCCTGAAAATTGTTCCCCCATTAATATCCCTTGATTTCTCTGAGACAACCCTGCATTTCCCTTAGCCTTGTTGGTCACTTTTAATGAAAGAATTAGGAAATATTCATTATGATCAGGCAGAATTCCTAGACTGCTTTTTGCCTGTAAAATGTGTCATATTTTGAATTGCTATGGGTGTCTTTTAATCCAGCCTAGCACTATAAAAACACAAAAGCACAACACAAAATTTTTTAAAATTCAATCCAAACAGTTCTGTGTTCATGATCCCACCAACAATTAACTTCAAGACATACCTCTCTATATATGAACCGAATTATCAGTGCTTTCAGATTATTAGTTTTTCATGGGCCACAAAGTAAACCCCCTTTATTGCATTATTTTGTCCAAATAAAAGTATTCTCTGGGCCATATTAATCAAATGATAATTCTTTAACAAAGGTATTGCATCTCAAAACATATCTGAATTTTATCTTTGACTCGTAGAGAAGGGCAATGGTTTCATTTCTTATTTATTAAAATCCAGGACTTTCTAGATTATTTTCTACCCATTTTACTTCTTCAAACAGAGTGCAATTTATTTTTCTAACCTTACCTACTTTTTGTAGGACCATATGCAATGCAATTAATAAAACACAACTACTTCAAGTAACTTTCTTCTAGGAATGTCTTCAACCAGGGATATAACTTCACTAAATATGTTTATCTTCTCAGATTTTCTCAGACAATGAGTTACCAAATGTTTTGCCACTGTATAACATGGCCACAACTACTCCAGCCTCTAAAAATTCTTTACTGTGCATGGAGCGGCTCCAGAAGCAATTGTAAATATTTCAGGTTATCCATAGTCAGCTTGTTCAGTGATAAAGCTTCCTAATAAATCCCAAAATCGCAGAGGCTTAAGACAATAAACATTTATTTCTCACTCACAGGATGCAAGCTATATAAAGAGGTTATGCTCCACGCTGACAAACAACAGCATTTTTGTTCAGTTCATAAAAACACATATTTTGCACTTTGAAAATGCCCTCTGTTAGGTGACATTAAAGGGCATCTGAGAGGGTAGTAATTGTTGTGGTAGAAAAGCAGTATTACCTTTTATGATGGTTTCTCCCCCTCTGCTGTATGAAATGCAATCATGTCACACTTATACAGTATAGAACTTATATTTGTATTCATATCTTGCCTTGGTTTTCTCACTGCCCACTTCTATCTGGAAGAATTGTAAGCTGTGTTGGAACTCATGGATGAAGGGGGAAAAAGCAACATTCACTTGGAACTGGTTCTAAAGGGATTTGAGTTCCTACGGTTCTCTTTAGTGGTACATTTTATTGGCACCAAAGTGTTCACTGTATCTCTCTTTTTCCCAATCAGTACTCAGTGATATAAGGTTTGTAAAGAAGAAGTAATTCTATTTTTCTACCTTTAAAATGTTATACTTTTAAAAATAGCCAAAACTACTGTAATCGTAGTTTTAATATTTTTAAAAATCTTAAATCATGCTGTTCTCATTCTCCATTTAATATTTCATATTCATTTTTGTATTTGAGAATATTTCTTTACTGCACTCTAAACTCAAAATTTGTTGATTCATATTATAAAGCACATGAACCTCATAATTTGTGGCATGAAGTCAATCGCTATTTTTATTTAGAACACTTTTAAGTGTGAAATTGAAGGACCATGCACATTTTATAATATTGATAAATCATAGCAAAAGAGCCCAATTGCAGTTTTCTAACAACTATGTTTTAATCCTCTCTATATTTTTAAATGTAAACTTTGCTTTCCCCTTTTCACTAGATTTTATCCTTTAACACACACTTCAGATTTTGCTTTCTTTTCATTTGCATTCTCTCTCTCTCCCTCTCTTACACACACACATACATACATACATACATACATATCTAAGTTCTTAAATTGACAGCAACTCTTTCTCAATCACTTCTGAATTTCTAGCCACTGCACAATTCTGGGCCTTTATTAGGAGCCTTATAAATATATGTTGTCGGGCCAGGCGCGGTGGCTCACACCTGTAATCCCAGCACTTTGGGAGGCTGAGGCGGGTGGATCACAAGGTCAAGATATCGAGACCATCCTGGTCAACATGGTGAAACCCCGTCTCTACTAAAAATACAAAAAGTTAGCTGGGCAAGGTGGCGCATGCCTGTAATCCCAGCTACTCAGGAGGCTGAGGCAGGAGAATTGCCTGAACCCAGGAGGCGGAGGTTGCGGTGAGCCGAGATCACGCCATTACACTTCAGCCTGGGTAACAAGAGCGAAACTCCGTCTCAAAAAAATAATAATAATGAAAATAAATATATGTTGTCTTAGTTGTCTCATGAGGGAATGGACCCAAATGGGTTAAGTAATTTATTCAATAGCAGAGTAAACTACTGACAGTATTAGGGTAAGAATCCAGATACCTTACTCTCAATCCACTGTTGTTTTTTATAAATGTAATACATAAGTACAAATTAGAACCTTGTAAAATCACACTTTATTTCTGAGCTCTTAAAACTGTATTGCTAAAACGTGTTATCTTTTCTTCGTTAACTCTACTACTATTTTTAAAGTTGAACTAGTGATGTCTAAAACCAATGGGTACAGTTTTATCCATTTTACATCATCCAGGGCCATTTTGTTTAAAAAAAATTATTTATAAATCTATCTTTTATAGCACACTGAAATAATAGTGATTTATGATTGTTTTAAATTTCTACATGTAGATCTCTTTGGTGCCACCAAATGTCCATTTAGGTAAATTATTTATTTATTGCTGATCTTGTTATGCTTAAATAATGAAGGTCGTTTAACACAGAAAATGGGGCAGCCAAAAGGATATCCTCTTTGCCTTTAACTTCAGGATGTCCCTGCAGTGAGCAGGGCATGTTGGATTACCTCAAGTGGAAGGCCAGTGTGAGGAGACAAGGCTTGTGCTGCCTTTCCTGAACTTTCAAAATGTTTCACCTGAGTCAATGCTTTGGGGATTGGTGCTTTATTAGCTCTAGCACTTCCACTGAGAATGTTTTTTCTCTGTTATTTTAACAGCTAAGCAGTCAATAGCATAAAAATAGTTTATGAAGCCAGATGTTTATAAATTGGGAATATGTTCTGAATTTAAATAGCATCTCCTAGTTTACTCTGCTTAGCTTATACATAATAGGAATTTAATACAAAGACTTTGGGGGGAACAACTTTCTCAAGAAACATAATTACCCCAGAACCTACAAGTTAAGTATTTTATTCACGTTCTTGTCTAGATGTTCTGTACACTAGGAAAATTGCATTTAAAAAAAAAAAAACAGACTAACTCCTGTTAAATGACAAATGCTGGAATTTTTAAGATAATAAATAAAATACCAGAGAATCTATATTGATGTATAAATAATTCCACCTCCAAGTCAACTGAATAAGATAAACACTGAGATTCGCAGTCTATGTGTTGATTAAGTAGACACCTTGATCCTCTTCAGCACATTATATTGTATATATCCTCTTCAGCATATTATATTGTAGATTATATTTACATACATTAAAAAATTTATTTACCAAATGTATACAATTCTGGACCAAATTTAGGAAAATTAGCCCAAAGACTTTAAGTATAATTTACATGAGTGGCAGCTTCAAATAGTGGATGTAATGAAGAGTTTGGAGTCTTCTGACCTTGTTATATTTCTACAAGATCACATAAAAGTCATGTGAATGTGAACCTAAACTTCAACATTAGAAATATAGTATCTTCTTTATGAGACTGTTATGAGGCTTATCAAAAATATCTAAAGTGTCTGGAACATATTAGGAATTTATAAACTGTTTTTATTATTCCTGGGATTGTCCTTCAGACCAGAATTTTTCACACTGGTTTTTGCTTGTCCTTAGAGGCACAGGAAAACTCTCTGGAGCTAAAAATGTTGGACTTTCTTTAAGGGAATGAATTTGCAGCTCCTCAACTTTCTTGAGTACTCTTTCCTAAATTTGATCTATGTAACAATGCATTTGTGCTGTGCAAGTTTTCCTCTTCAATTTCCATTCGTAATTGTTCCCTCCTAAATTAATAGAGAGAAAGAAAGAAAAAGAAAGAGCCAAAGCAAGAGAGAGAAAGATAAAATCTTTTCTCCTAACCAGAATCTTGTAATGGGGGATTGAGGCAATAACCCCCTGAATACTGACTAAAAAGACAATCCTACAGAAAAATTATGTTGAGAAGAAACTTCTAGAAAGCAAAGCAAAGCAGAACAATGAGGACTTCTGTAAGAAAAAGATAACAACAGCACTCTGTTTTATCCTCGTGAAAAACACTCAGGGCAACTCCCCTGGGTTTTTTCTCAGTCTCTCTCTTCCCCCTTCCACACTATCTTTCTGTCCATCTAGGTCTTACAATTAAGAATTGTTATGGTTATCATGAAAATATAAATTACCAGGTTTCTTTAAATTAAAAAATTATCAAAACTTTAAAAATTAAAATTAAGTTTAATTTATCTGGGTCATTTGCTAATTCAGTTAAGTGAGAAATATTTTTCATACACTAAATAAGCTATTTTGTTTGGTTCAAGGTTTCGAGAAAATGCATTTAAAACATAACAATCTTTAAACATCATAACACTTATTTTTTGCAGCTAATTAAACTCATCATAAACTATTTTTTTTTGGCTGAAAATTCCAAAAACCAGAACATTTTTGATAGACATAAAGAGAAAATGCTTGAGGGGCTAATTATAAAAGAAAAACTACATAGATTTCTAATGGAGGGATATGGTAATCATCCCTTTAGTAGGTTATTAAACTTACTATAAGAGGGGACAACCTGACATATTATGACACTTGACTGAGGCAAGGTATCCCCAGAGTTGCCAAAAATGTTAAGCTTTTAAATCTAAATAGCCATTTACTGGCAATATAAAGATACACACACACGCTAGAAAACACCATGAGAAAGCAGTCAAACAAAGCCATAGTGTGAGGTTTCTATGAAGCACTGTCATGATTGGCTCAACAAAGTTAACCAGGAACAAAACCAGAAAGGAAAGTTTGAAGGATGTAAATGAGGCTTCAGGCTTTTAAAGGAGTCCAAACAGATACAACAAAAAGTCTATACTTTGAGAACTTGATTCATTCCTAGGTTAAAAAATAATAACGGAATAAAATATTTTGTGGCAGTTAGAAAAATGTGAATATGAACTTAGATGATGTTATAAAATTATTATTTTCTAGGTGGTGAACATCGTATTGATTATACATTGCAGAATATCTTTGTTTTTAAGGAATTTATACCAAAATATTTTAAGGTGAAGTGTTATGATGGTTTCAACACACTACCAAGTGTTTCAGAAAATAAGTAGGGGAGAAAAATGAGTAGAAGAGAGGACACTCAGTACACACATGTACAGAGAAGTATAGAACAATAAATAAAACATAAGAAATATAGTGACCAGTGTATGATTATAGTACTTTTATAACTTTTTGATTGGTTTGATAGAGCTGACAGGATTGAACATTTTCTAAATGAAAACCCTCTGATAATGTTATATGTAAGTACCCAGAAAAACATGAAGAAAGGTATTTTCTTTTTCCAGCATTCTAGGTATAGAGAACAAAGGTCTGTGTAACTAAAAAACATGGAAGAACATTCTTTAAACAGAAGAACGCTTTAAGAGGATATGAATGTGTTATCCATATGGAAGACATGATCAACTTCAACCTAAATAACTTATGATATAGTTCTGGGCTTTCCAATGTAGAGTTTTACTCTGTGTAAATTTTATCTTTCTTGAAAACTCTTAATACAGTTAAAGTTTGCCAGATTGCTTGCCTTATAAACTATGCATCAAAGAAAGCATGAGATTAAGGCATAAAAAAAGGCTTAGTCTTCAACTTATGCTTAGAGAATAACTTGACATATTTCCTTTTCAGATGGTAGCATGTAAAATAGTTAGCTCTGTGTTTTGCTAAATTCATCCAGCCTCACCATGTAGCTAACTAATTTGCACACATAAAAAATC
Source organism: Saguinus oedipus (assembly GCA_031835075.1). Taxonomy (NCBI): domain Eukaryota; kingdom Metazoa; phylum Chordata; class Mammalia; order Primates; family Cebidae; genus Saguinus; species Saguinus oedipus. Next base: position 44,760,201 of record CM063169.1, read on the forward strand.
GAGGATATTTGTTTGTATTGTGTAGTATGTAGGATATACATGTATGTATGTATGCATGTATGTATGTATGTAATGTAGGATATACCTATAATATAAATAGTAATTTTAAAACAAACCAAAAATAATCCATCATTTTATCATTCTTTATATTTTTTCATAATATTCCTGCTTGATTGCCATATTTTATTAAGTATATATACTTTTTCATTTCTTACATAATATTTAGAGTACAATGAAGACAATGCCACAGAATATTTTGTTCTGTGTATAACGCTGTTTCTCACTCCATCCTCCAAAATAGGTGAGTATCAGTAGACACAGTTGTGACAAAAAGAAAACATATAGGAACTAGGTCAATGGAATAGAATAGAGATCCTAGAACCAAACACACACACACACACACACACACACACACACACACACACACACACACACACAATCAACTTATCTTTGAAAACATAGCAAAGGTGGAAAAAGCATTTCAACAAATGGTGCTGGAACAACTGGATAGCCATATCTAAAGAATAATAAAAATAATGAATCTCAGATCTAGTTGTAAAAGGCAAAACTAGAAATCTCCTAGAAGAAAAACGGTTGAAATCGGGTTTGGCAGTTTTATCTACACCACCAAAAGCATAATCTCTGAAAAAATTGATAAGCGAGACTTCATTAAAATAAAGTTTCTGCTCTGCAACAGAGAAGGGAATGAAAAGACAAACCACAGACTGGAATAAACTATTTTCCAAAGACTATTTTCCAAAACTATTATCCCATATTTGATAAAGGACAGTTTTTAAAATATACAAAGAATGCTTAAACCTCAACAGTACAAAGGAACAAACAAACAGACAACTGATTTCTTAAAAATGGGCCAAAGACCTCAACAAATACCTCACCAAAAAAAGATATGCAGATGAAAACCAACCAAATGAAATGATGCTTCACATGAAGTGATGCGTCTTTGGGGCTTCATTTGGGTCACCTATCAGGATGCCCCAAATCCCGAACACTGACAACACTAAAGGCTGGCAAGGATTTGGAAGAAAAGGAACTCCCATTCATTGCTATTGGAAATACAAAAGAGCACAGCTACTTTGGAAGACATTTTGGCAGATGCTTACAAAACTAGATATACACCTACCATGAGATTTAGCAATCATGCTTTTTGGTATTTACTCAAAGGAGCTGAAAATTTATGACCACACAGAAACCAGCACAGGTATGTTTATAGCAGCTTTATTAATAATGGCCAAATCCTGGAAGCTATGAAAATGCCCTTCAGTAGGTAAATGGATTAATAAATGTTGGTACATCCAGCCAATAGGATATTATTCAATGCTATAAACAAGTGGTCTATCAAGCCATAAAAGACATGGGAGAAACTTTTAATGCCTATTACTGCGTGGAAAACGCCAATCTGAAAATCATACATACAAGGATATGACATTCCGGAAAAGGCAAAGCTATGGAAACACTAAAATGACTCAGTAGCTAGAGGAGGCATGTTTGAAGAGAAGGAGGGCAGAAGATTTTTAGAGCAGTGAAACTGCCTTCTATAAGATCATAATGGTGGATACATGTCATTATACATTTGTTCAAACCCACAGAATGTACTGAACAGAGAGTTAGTCCTAATGTAAGCTATGGACTTTAGATAATAATGAGGTGTCTACATAATTTCACCAATTATAGTGAATGTGCCATTCTGGTGGGGGATGTGATAATAGGAGAGGCTATACATATGCAGAAGCAGGGGATATGTGGAAAAACTCTGCACCTTCTACTCAGTTTTGCAGTGCTCTAAAAATAAAGTATGTATATATAAAGTTAAAAAAAAGAAATATATAGAAACGTGAATATATATGTGTGCATACATATATATGTGTATGTGTGTGTGTGTGTGTATATATATATATATATCTCACAATATAAAGACAAAATATGTTAGCCAGTACTCTATCAATATACCAGTATCGTCACTTCAGTATTTGTAAAAAGGAAATTCCACTTAATGCATTTGGCTGAATTGTGATGAATGCCTTTATGTACCTGGGTTATCTGTGCCCTAAGAATCACAGATAAAAGGTCCGGCTTCTACTTTGCAGGCTGTCTCATGATACAGAAGAACACAGCCAAGTTAGCCAATAATAAAAGCACAGCTAAGTGTGCCTGTAGATCTCTATCTATGATGTAGCATGCTGATGAAAATGCTTAACTCCTAACATGAAGGCAGAGAAAAGAGGATGACAAGAGACTTTTAAATGAAGTGTGATTCTATGAGGCATGAAGAAATAATGTGAAAAATATGAAGTGGAGGAAAAAGGGCAAAATATACCTACATATATTGTGGTAATTCTTTGAGGAATCTCTACTAGTGAACCATTTTGGAAAATACTATGTCATATTTGCATATTGATGCCACTATAAGTGTGTGTTTCCAACCTCAGTTTATGTATTGATGTTGTTAGAATTTAATTTTGGTTTTCCTTAAACAGATCTTTTTCTCCATTTATCCTAGTCAATTTTGTGCTGCTATAACTGAATACCTGAAACTGAATAATTTATAAAGCATAGAAATTTGTTTCTTATGTTTATGAAGGCTATGAAGTCCAAGATCAAGGTGATCGCATATGGCATTAGATGAGGGCCTTTTTGCTGATTTCTCACATGACAGAAGGCAGAAGGGCAAAAAGGAACAAACTCTGTCTTCAAAAGGAGGAATACTAGAAAAGAATGAATTCACTCCTGAAAGTCCTTTTTATAAAAGGATTAATTATTCATGAGGCTAGAGCCTTCATGACCTAAACACCTCCCAAAGGCCATACACACATCTTACCACTGTTGCATTTGGGATAAAGTTTCCAACACATTAATTCTACGGGACATATTCAGTACATAGCACCATTTAAATTGTTAAAGATTTTTAATATTCAAGAGCGAGTATAATGCATGGATAAAGGCATGAATTCAAATTCACACCAATATCATGTATAAACTGTAACTTTGGGCAAATTATTTACCTCTGTTGCTCAATTTCATCATCTGTAAAGTAGAGGTAGTAATAGCAACTACTTAAAATAGTCATGAAGATTAAAGTGATAATATATGCAAATAATTTAGCATATCATCAGGCATGGAGTATGTAGTAAGTATTAAATGATACTATTGTTCTTTCACCAAAGCTTCTGCCCTTACACTAGCCCCTCACTATCAGCTCATGATAGTACCTGTTACTTCACTGAGATAAGTGGAGCTAGCTAATGAGAAAGTACTCAACTTCCTCTTACTTTCCTGTGGAGAGCTTGAGTTTGGGACCTTCATTAACTTCTTATGGCTTACTCAGTTCTGTGATCCTCCTTCCTCTGGCATTGAGTGTTTTATTTCTTCCTATTAGTCTGTCTCCCCAGCCTCAACCGAGATTTCCTTTACACTTTTCAATGTATTACTTTTCCACTTGTTCTCTTCTTTGGACTTGCAAACACTTCTGCTGGCTCATAACACAAAGACAAATAACCTTTCCTGAATTAGATGCTGCTCTCTGCCTAGTCCTCAAGGCAATTCATGGTTTAAGAGACTTAAAAGAATGATCTACACTCAAGTCTCATCGTTTCTTGAACTCTGACTTCAAGTCAGGATATTTTGTTGAAATAATTGACATTAAGTGATCTTCTACATAAAAAAATGCTGTGAGTATTTAATTTGAAATGTTACATGAACTTGCTATAGGACTTGATTAGCAGATTTCTCCATTATTTTTGAAATGCTCTCATTAATTTACCTCAGTGACATCAATCTCTTCTGGTTTCCTCCTGTCCTTTTGGCTTCAATGATATTTCATCATTTAATATTGATGCCTTTATGTTTCTCACTTGAGAAGTAACTTAATTCTAACCATTGATTCAACTTCTAATTGTATACTATTGAGCCCCAATTATCTACTTTAAGAAAAAAATCTGGACCTGTCTGTAAATCTTCAAGCCCTGTCTTTGATTGCCTTTTGGAAACATCTGTTTGAATTATTCATATGTGCCTTTAACTCCACATTTTGACTACTGAGCTAAGCATATTTTTCCAATCTGTTTCTTTGAGCTTTACTTTCAGTCTCACTAAACAGCACCATCATCCAACAAGTCACCTAGCCCCTAAACTTCAAAATCACTAGAAAAGTGTCTCTCTGCATCAGTCACTAAATCAGGCATTAATCCTCAGAGATTTCACCTGCCATCTGTTTAGACGAGGTCCTTATTACTTTTGCCATGTGCTGCTAGAACAGCTGCTGAATTAACTCTAAGGGCAAGCATGACATAGAGGCGCAGAGAGCAGACATAACCCCACCATTTGAGTTCAAGTCTCTGCTTTGCCACTTTATACTTGTATGACACTGGACAATTTATCTTCCATTTATCAACTTTATAATTTATAAAATTAGTATAGTAATACCAATATTATATGGTGCTTATGAGTAACAATTGTATTAACATGCAAAATCATGCTGGGCATAAGGTAAATGCTCTATCAGGATTACTTGTTACTTTAGCTCCCCTTAATTTATGATACTCATAGATTTCAAGATCTTATTTCTTCTCTCTAACAGGATTTTCATAGATTTCAAGATACGTTTTCTACATTTATTCTTTGCAAATAAAAACTTGTTTGATAGTGCCCTCAGCCTGAACTTTTTGGAATTAACTCTTGCCCTACCTAGCAAGCACTCTGAGGTTCAGCCCCAATATTTTACTTAAGGTCTACATTAATTTTTTAATTTTTGTTTTCTTTGTATTTATATAGCTTGAATTCTGCCTTCTTTGTAACATTAGGATTTTGCGGTAGTGACAGTAGTAAACTTATGCACATTTGTGTGTATGCACCTTCTGCCTGAGTATTGCTAACACCTGTTGGGTTCCTTCCACCCACTCTGCCTAGCAGGCTTCACTCAGCTCTTGCTACCAGCCCAGATCCCACATGTGCCAAGGGCAAGCCAGGTGCAAAGCAGTGAGGGGTGTGTGGGTGAGTGAGTGTGGGGTTCAGCCACTGAGCACAGCCAGGCACATCAGCTGCTGCAGTGGGGTGGGCAGCTCCCGATGCCAGCACAGGTGCTGGCTCTTTATAAGGTTGCAGCTGGACCAGATGTATTGCGCACAGCATCCAATGAGGGCACTTGCATCTGGATGAGGAAAATGCAGTGCTTCCCAGAAGCTAGAAGACATCATGAACCACAGAGCCCCAAAGAGGGTGTCACAGCCTCAGCTTGGGGACCCCCTAGATCTGGGTTTCTCAAGGGGCCACAGCTCTTCACTCCTCATTGTTGGCAACATAGTGAATAGGGGGAGTGTTTCAGACCTGTTTGTGTTACAGCTCTTTCTTTTTTTTTTTTTTTCTTTTTGTTTTCACTGCTCATTTTATTCAATTCAAAACAATATAAAAACATTCAGATATTACTTGAGCTGGTTTCAGGATTTTAGATCTCTGTGAATAATTTTTTTCTTCTTTCTTTTACAAGTATTCCAACCACATTTTTAGGGGGAGCAGACATATTCATTTAGCCACTGAAATTATGGCAAAAACGGCAATTACTTTTTTTTTTAATTTTTATTGCATTATAGGTTTTGGGGTACATGTGCAGAATGTGCAAGATAGTTGCATAGGTACACACATGGCAGTGTGTTTTGCTGCCTTCCTCCCCTATACCCACACTTGGTATTCATCCCCAGGCTATCCTCCCCTGTTCCCTCCCGCTGTCCCTCCCCCATTTCCCCCAACAGTCCCCAGTGTATAGTAGACTACCTCTCTGTGTCCATGTGTTCTCATTTTTCTCACCCACCTATGAGTGAGTATAAGCAGTATTTCTTTTTCTGTTCTTGTGTCAGTTTGCTGAGAATGATGTTCTCCAGATTCATCCATGTCCTTACAAAGGACACAAACTCATCATTTTTGATTGCTGCATAATATTCCATGGTGTATATGTGCCACATTTTCCCAGTCCAGTCTATCATCGATGGGCATTTGGGTTGGTTCCAGATCTTTGCTATTGTAAACAGTGCTGCAATGAACATTCGTGTGCATGTGTCCTTATAGTAGAACGATTTATAGTCTTTTGGATAGATACCCAGTAATGGGAGTGTAAATTAGTTCAACCATTGTGGAAGACAGTGTGGTGATTCCTCAGGGACCTAGAAATAGAAATTCCATTTGATACAGCTCTTTCAGTGTCACCATTTGGCAGGTCCTGAGTTCTTGTCCCATGTCTGGGAGAAATGAAGTATGAGGACAACTGGAGAGCAAGGCAGAGAAGAGCTTCAATGAGTGGCAGAACAGTTCTCAAGAGACCCAAAGTAGGTAGCTCCTTTCTGCAGGCAGGTCATCCCTACCAGTGTTTAGCTCTCAGTGGAGAGGAGACCCAGAGTTGGTAGCTTCTTTCCACAGGCAGGTAGTCCCCAGGTCTGTGTGAGTCCAGTGGAGTCTGAGGTTTTTATGGGCTCAGAAAGGAGGAAGTACATGCTGATTATTCCATGGGTGGCCATGGGTGGGCCTGGAAAAAGCACCATAAGTTCTCACTCCAGGCCCCAGACTCCACCCGGAACTAAAAACTTGGCCCCCTGACTTGAAGATGGGGCTTCACCAGGACCCCTTTCTGCCCAGGAGCCTGTCTGCTCATGCTGCCATCATAGGTGGGCACCATCCATAGTGCCCAAGCTATTTGTGCCAGGGGGCACCTGAAGGCCTGTGCTAAGCCTCCCTAAGTTCCCCCTCAGCCTCCCTCTGATGCTCATCTGTGCCCAAAATCCAGAAGGGGCTGAGACAGAAGAGGGCTGGCATGTCAGCACTTTCCCGAGCATGGGCACACCTGGCCAGGTTGTGACAGCACCCAGGCTCAGTCACAATTTTGCTCCAAAATCAGAGCAGGCATCTGAAGCAGGGAGAGGCCAGGGAGCTAGAGCAGGCACTTCTGAGCCTTCAGGGGCAAGGGGTATTCCTGGGCCTCCAAGACTGCATAGATTACCTTATCCTGGTCCAGACTCTGGACTGGGATGCTGCAATTGTGCCCTGGAGTGCAGATTCCATCCCCTTTAACTCAATAGGGTCTGGGAGTGGGGCTCCCACTTGTTTGTGATCCAGACAGGCTGCACAGCATGCAGCCCTTACTGCAGTTGGAGTCTAGCCATCACTGCTACAAACATCAGTTAGGTTAACTTAGAGAACAGTTGGAGATTTTGCTGGGCTTAAGCATGTAACACTTTTTGAGAACAATATTGACTAGTACTGACCTATGTTTTTGAGGGTGTTCTTTCTCATATAAAGATCAGTGCTTTTTTACAAAGGTGTTTGAGTTCTGAAGTTGATATTTTCATTAAAATGTGCTATAAAACATTTAATCTTTCTATACATTGTTTTTCTTGATCTCTAAATAAGATAATTTAAAACTTAAATTATCTTTAAATAAGATAATTTAAAACTTAAGTTTGACCCATAGAAATGTAGTCAAAGCGAAATTAAGGAATGCATATAAGAAAGTATTTTTTGAAGGAATAGAAATATATTCATTTATGTTAAAGTAATATGTTTCAACCCTATCAAATATATACAATTTGTACAGATACTCCTTGACATACAGTAGGATTATGTTCCAGTAAACCCATCATAAATTTAAAATATCATAAGTTGAAAATTCATTTAATACATCTATCAAATATCACAGCTTAGGCTAGCTTACCTTAAAGGGGCTCAGAACAATTACAACAGCCTACAGTTGGGCAAAATCATCTAACATAAAGCCTATCTTATACTAAAATATTCAACATCTCAAGTAATATATTGAATACTATACTAAAAAGGAAAAACAAGAGTCAAATGCATATTGAAAGTATGGTTTATGCTAAGTGTGCATTGTTTTTGCACTGTCAAAAACTTGAAAAATTTTAACTTATGCCATCTTAAATCATGGGCCATTTTTATGTATATGCCCAGCTATGTGCTGCATAACAATGTTTTGGTGTTATGCAGCAAACTATAACACGTAAGTTTACCGTGTTATAGTTTCACATAAAACTATAACACGTAAGTTTACCGTGTTTATGTTTAGATACACAAATACTTACCTGTGTGTTACAAGTGCCATCAGTATTCAGTACAGTAACATACTGTACAGGTTCACACCCTAGAAGCAATAAGTTATATTATATAGCCTAGGTGTGCAGTAGGTTATACACAATAGGTTTGTATAAGTTCCCTTTATATCATTCACACACAGATGAAAGTGCCTGATACATATTTCTTTGAATATACCCCCATCATTAAGTGACACATAACCATAAGTGTATATATGTGTGTTTGTATATAATCTACCTACAGTTTAATATGAATTCTGATTATGTTTTTCAATCACTTTTCATTAGTATAAATTACTTTAACCTCCTACATTTTAATATTTTTGTATGTTTGCTTAATGTTTTAATTGTTTTGCTTAATTTTTAAATAATGTCATGTATTATAATATTGTATGTGTAGTTTAAAATTGTTTAACATAGTGTGCAACAGCAATACATACTTCTCCAATTAAAGGGGAAAACCAAGCTAACATATCATTTTCTAGCATGATTTTCCCAGTAAAGCAAGTGTGTTTTGACAGTTAGTCTGTTGAAGTCTCCTGTATTTCATCCCTAGATGCTCACGAAAAATTTAAAAGCAACTAACATTATCATCATCATTCATACACTATGTTTTCATAAGATTTCACAAAACTTTAAGTACATTGATATTACATAAGATCCCACAGCAATTAGAATATTATTTTGAATTGTGGAGATTTTCATCATATATGCATGGATGATAATATGAAATGTATGAAAAACACACAGACTTTATTTTGTACTTTCTTATCATTTTCAATAGTTCACGATTGAACTATCTTCAATTTGACAGACTCACTAATGATTTTTCTTAGCTGTCATCATCAAAATACAACATTTCTATAGTCTTTCCCCTCTACTTTTTATCATCTGATAAATACTATTGGAATATGGACTGCACCAAAATTATTCTGACATTCTTTAAACCAATAACAATGAATTGTATAGCCACATAAATGTATTGATTTTTGACAAAGTTGTACATTCATTTTAGCCTCAGTGTTTGCTCTCTTCCCCTGCAGAAATCATTATTAGCTTTTCTTACTGTGAAATGCTTCTATCCGGTTATTTAAACAGAAAATTAATATAAGCAGTAGAAAGAGCAAATCCATTTCAGCTCATTTTTCTTGTCTTAGTTATTCAGGAAGAAAAAAAATTCTTTTTCTCATTCAATGTGTTACTGCACATAAGTATCCAAGAAGCATAGATTTTATTGTTTATATTGTATATTAAAACTTTTTGTTAGTATTTTGTGGAGTTCATGACCTTAGAAACCACATAAAATTGAATATATTTTTGCTGTCCTCAAATTTGTTTTCTAGCAATGCTTATATTAGTCACCAAGTAAATGCAACCTATTCTACAGAGAATTGTTTGTATATTTTTGCAATGGTAAATGTTAAGGCATCATAAAATCTTCAGAAGTCACTGCTTTGAGTCTATAACAAGGGGTGAGAAAATGCTTTATAAAACTTGATTTTGCTGTATGTAAAAGCTCATAGTTTGTGAGCATGGAATTTGTTTTTTAATATAGCTCAAACTGTATCAGAGGCATCTGTGAAATAACAAGCTTCTACTCCACTAGAGCTAAAATAATATATCCTAGATATTTGTCTTTGAACAGCTTTCAAATATTTTATAGTATTTAAATTGCAAATATGACACTGAATTTTTCTTGAGCAATTCTAAGGAAACATTCATTTTATTCACCAACTCGGGAAAAAAATTAAGTATTAAAAAACAAGAAACAGTTGTAGTCTATTAAAATACAAAGAACAATGATTAAACTTCACGAGGCATTTTCTTCCCTGATGAAATTAAGATAGAAATACCCTACTATTAAGCTATCACCTTGCCCTTTCTTCAAGTTAGCAACAAGGAAAGAAACCTGTGGTGGGAGATGGAAGCTTTGAGTATTGTCTGAGCTAGTTAAAGAGATATGGAAAAACTCCTGTACAGTCAAGAAGAATAGCCATGTAATATATCATAACAATTGGTATTTGCTGATGGGTTCTCTTCATTTTCTTTTTTTTTTTCTCTTTTAGTTGGAAGTATTTTTGAAAATATTATTTTAAAATATAGAATTGCTTTTAGTGTTGTACTTTAAAGTATACTTTACTTTGATGATTATTTGCTTGTTTATATTTCTTCTTTATAGTGTGAGTTTCTATACGTTTCCTTGTAAATTAATAGAGTGCCAGAATTTCATGTACTTGGCCATGATTCCCTGATATTTTTAAAAGTTTTATTTCAGTATGTAGAATTCTTCATGGAAGATAAATTATTGTATAAATATAAGAACTTATGTGAAAATACTACTTGAAAAGAAAATAGATAAACAATAAATAGATTTAGATTCAAAATATAAAAAAGTATAGTATAATGTTTGTTTTTAAGGATCTATCAGTTTATAGTATAATCACAAATTTAACAACAAATACTGCCATTCAAATAGCATCTTCAAGCCCCTCTCTCTCACTTCAAAGACTGCCAAAAAAGCCCCCTTAAATGGCATTACTAGAGTTCATAGGAAGGAGAAGGTTCTTCAATAACAGCTACCTGAAGAACAAATTTTACATTTGTGTCAATTACGTAAAACTCTATGAATATGTTAATGAAACAAAAAGTGAAAAATACAGGTAAATACAAGTTTCCAGCCTTCAATGTGGACGTTAGAGGGTAAAATTAGTGAAGAGAATATGAACTTGAAGCAATAAAATAAAAATATAAACTGAAAGGAAGGAAGACCAATAGCAAACTTTTTTTGAGAAAGTTGAAGAATGTTGTGAGATAATTTAATAATAAGGGATCTGATATGGTTTGACTGTGTCCCCACTCCAATCTCACCTTTAATTCCCACATGTTGTAGGAGGAAATCAGTGGGAGATAATGGAATCAAGGGGCTGGGTCTTTCTTGTGCTGTTCTCCTGATGGTGAATAAGTTTCATGAGTTAGTTTCATGATGGTTTTATAAAGAGGAGTTCCCCTGCACAAGCTCTCTCTCTTTGCCTGCTGCCATCCATGTAAGATGTAACTGGCTCCTCCTTGCCTTCCACCATGGTTGTGAGGCCTCCCCAGCCATGTGGAACTCTAAGTCCATTAAACCTCTTTATCTGGTAAGTTGTTCAGTCTCAGGTATGTCTTTATCAGCAGTGTGAAACTGGACTAATACAGGACCCCAAAATTTAATTCAAAATTGCCTGAACAGAGTAACAAATATTTTGAAGAGGAAAAATTGATTCCTAAGCCTGACTTTTCTAAGAACTCTATTTTCCTAATCAGAAATATTGTAGAAACATAATCTATCTGGTCTTTTCTCTCAAATGGGTATCTGTATCTGTAAAACTAATTTCAGTACAGTGACTTTCAGAGCAATACTATCAAGATAGGGATGTTTCTATCTCTTGAAATATAGCCAATGTTGATGACTGATAGAAAAAAACCAAGCTTCTCATTTCCATTTATTCTTTTTTTCTTTACCAAAAGAAATGCCCTTCAAAATAGAAGAACAGAAAATTTATTAGCTAGGGCAAATGGAATGTCAATAAGGAAGAAAAGGGCATTAACAAACTACTCAAAATGAGTTACTGTCTGGTCCAGGTAAATTGTATTAAAATACTAAGCATTTTATATTATTCTTATTTTATTTTGTGTAATTTATAATGTCTATGTTGACAGGTTTCATAGTCACATTTCTTCCCTTGAATTAATGGATACATCAGAAGCATTTTGTGCAGTTTATTGTATCACATTTTCTCTACTTGGCATTTGAGATGACAATATCTCTTGGTCTCCCTCATTTCTCATGGGCAAAGACTTCTAAGCTTCATTTGCCAAATTTCCTCTGGACTTTGTTCCTGGACGTTTTACTTTTGCTACAGGTAGTCATGAGGTGATCTGACTCAAGGACAATTAAAACTGATAGCTTAAAATACTGTCAATAAATATTATGAAACTTAAATTTATTACTCAACATCTTATCTTGCCCCAGAACTCAAGAATATTTATCAAATAGTCTAACCGATACCTCAATTTGGATGTCTACTGATACTGAACCATTTATTCGTTTTTTAATTTTTTTGAGACTAAATTTCAACTTTTGTTACCCAGGCTGGAGTGGAATGGTGCAATCTTGGCTCACTGCAACCTCCGCCTCCTGGGTTCCAGCAATTCTCCTGCCTCAGCTTCCCGAGTAGCTGGGATTACAAGCATCCACCACCACACCTGGCTAAATTTTTGTGTTTTCAGTAGAGACAGGATTACACCATATTGGCCAGGATGGTCTCAAACTCCTGATCTCAGGTGATCCAACCACCTCGGCCTCCCAGGTGGTGGGATTACAGGTATGAGCCACCGCACCTGACCTTAACTCTTGTTTATATATCTGCTTCTATTTTTTCTCCATCTCTATGTATCAGATTTGCTAACCAAGTTGCTATATTCAAAAACCTTTGAATAATTTAGGTTTTATCTCTTCTCTTTCAGTCATATTCCATATTTAGAGCAGTCACACTCTTTAAGCAATACCTTTGGAAAATGCCCCAAAGCAAGCATTTTTAAAAAAATCATTTTCTTTATCTGATTTCAAATCACCATCATTATTTACAGTGGTCTTTTACAACAGGCTTCTGATTGATGTTCTTCATTCCACCTTTGCCTAGGTAATCTATTCTATACATAACACTAGTGATCCTTCTAAAGCAATCTATTAATAGCTTTCCATCTTACATCTAATAAAGTCCAAAAGTCTTACCTAGGCCTACAAGACATTACAGTATAAAGTTTCCTGCTGTTTTTCTAACTTAATCTTCTATTGCATTCTCTTTTGTTCTTCTCCTCTAGCTTCACTGACTTCCCTGTTGTTTTGAAACTACCAATAATTCTCATGTCTTACTTTTTTATTCCTGCTTGTAACACTCTCTCCCTAGATATATACATTTCCTCCTTACTACTGTCCTCTGGTTACTCTGAAAATGTGACTTTACTATACAATGATATCTTCTCTCTTTTATCTAGTTTTTTTTTTTTTCCTATTGCTTAGCATTATTCACAACTTGGACTTTTTCTTTTTTCTCACCTTTTTTAAACCCAAAAATATGTTACTAGGAACAAGAATTTGTCTTTTGTTTACTACTGTGTATCCAAACTGTCAATAAACCCAGATACATAGTAGCTTTTAACATGTATTTGATGAATGAATGGATTAATGAATAGCAATGAAATACACATATTAGTTTTGCATTACAGATGAAACACTTGAAGCTCACATGGAGAGAGGTTGACTTGATCACATTTACATACCCTTTAAGTAACATAGCCAATATTTAAACATCTGTACTTCTTTTACACCTCTCACTATCCAGTAACTAAGAAGCCCATAGTTGCATTGTTGGAAGGTGGTAGAACATAAGTCTTTATTTTAGTGTTCAGGGTGCATCATCTGTCTTTCTACCATTAAACCCACTTTTTAAAGTCATAGTGAAATAAATTGGGTTTTCTGCATATTTCATACAGCTTGGAAGCCTTTAAATATGCTCTTCTTGTTGAGAAACCTGTGTCTTCCCTGCCCTTTACCTATGCAATACTTAGTGTCTTCTTTAAACGTTGTTCATGAATATTCTCCTCCAAGAAGCTCTGAATGACATCCTCTGCCTTCATGCCCAGAGTGTTAATTGAGTTAAATTTTACCCCTATGATTTCATTGCATTGTGTAGTCTTCATTAAAAGCACTGGGACGCTGTTGTCCTTGGTTCGTCTATCTTGCCAAAACACTTATTAATAGAAGGAGTTGTGACTTATGTACATTTTTTACTATTTTTATTTTCACTACCTAATAATTAACATGCTTACAGTATAAATACATAAGTTTTCAAAATCCCCCAAATATTGTAGATGTTTAAAACGTAGTGAATTTTATAATCTCATCTTTACTTTTATTAAAGCATCATATAAGCATGAATATTAATGGCAAATTTAATGAGAAATATAAAATCCAGAAGGAAAGAGAAATACATTGTATTGTGACAGTGATTATAATAATATTGATCCATTTCTGAGGTTGCTTTCTATGACAAGTACACAACATTTTAAATCAATAAAAATTAATTTGATCACATCAAAATGGCAGATTCATACTGGTGAATAATTAAATTGCTATCTTTGTCTTGTCATACATATTTAGTTCAATTCAAATAATTAATAGAGTTTTCTCTTCAAGTCACTACAAAAATATAAATAATCAATTATCAGCATTTGAGCAAGAGAAATGAGGAAAAGGGTATGAGGAGAATAATTGCGAGTTGTAAATAAAAACCACACCATTATGGATGGGAAAACTATAGGAAATACAGGGGAAATACTAAGATAAATGACCAATATTGCTATCACTAATAGCTTTTTAATGTATATGTTAAATGGTTAAAAACTTGCATATTTGAGTGCATAGCCCATGATGCAAATGGGTGTACCACATATGGGGGCCCATGCTACCAGGCATAGCAAATAGACACATACACACTTATATGTTCATAGAATGACAAACACTTCTATGACTGAGAAGATATGGCCCCAGGCACGTATGAAATCAAGCTATGAGGCACAAGTGCATGTTCTCAAATCAGTGAAACAACTTGAAGATTTTTTGTAAGTTGTATTCTCTGTGAATCAGAGAAGACTAACAATAATTAGTTTTAATGTAAATATTCCAAAAGAAACCTATAAATACAATTATGACAGCCTGATTTTTCTTATAAGAAATTTAAAATACAAATAAACTATCTCATAGATGCTGCAGAAAATAATACTCTAAAAGATTTAGAAATTGAAAAATTTATAGCTAGAAATATTGTAAAAAGAGTATACTATGATACTGGAGAAAATAGAATAGTAAGAGCCAATAATCAAAATAGACCAGTACATATTAATGTCACACTACATTAATTTTCAATATAAAACTATAAACTTTATAATTTTATATATAAGCTAATGTGACATTGTTGTGGCTGCTTTTGATCAATACCAGATTAGTTATCTGCAGATTATCTATAGGACTCAGGCAGTGCAAAAATATATGTTTTAGCCTGTAAAATTGCCCTCACTGGAAAAATATTCTCTCCTTAAGAAAAACATGGGGACAGAGCCATCCTGAGGTACAGGGATGTTCAGCTCAGTACCTGTCTGTGTTTGTATTTGTTTTCTTGTTCTGTGTTTTAGTAAATAATTGTGGTTTGTGAATATATTTTTTTAATTTCAATTTGTAAAGTTAGTACTAGGAAAGTTGAAATTCTCTTTCATGTAATGATTCACCAACAAAGCTTAAATAGATAGCTTACAGGTAAAGACAGATCCTATTTCCCATGACTATTTTAGCCTTTACCTTTATATTATTTAAAAGTATGACTAACTCTTCAAGTTTCAGCTTTATCTATTATGGGTTATACTGTTTTTACCTAGATGTTTCCCCTATACATGCCAGGAACCCAAAGTTTGACTTTCATTTTAATAATTTTACTTTTTTTTTTTTGAGATGAGGTCTTGCTCTGTTGCCCAGGCTGGAGTGCAGCAGCACATAATAATGTATATCAATATATATATATACATAGATATATATGTGTTTGTGTGTGTGAGTGATAGCTGGGAAATTATATTTTTGAGCAGAATAAAATGACTGGAAGTAACTTATAAAAAGTCTAACTTCTAGAACTTTGTTGTGAGTCTTGGAAGTAAATGTTTTCAAATAAAAATACATGTTTGATTTATTGCAATATGATACATTCTAAATAAACTTTTTCCCTCTCTGATTTGTATTGTAACAGTTTGTTGATAGGTTTTTATGTTGTTTTTAGATTAACTTTCCAGCAGTGTTTCCCTTGATACCTATGAAATATGACAAACAGTGGATTCATAATTTCAATCAAGTTGTTTTCTCTGCACACCAATAATAGCATCATAGCCCTCATGGCTTTCATCAATAATGTTATCAATCTTTATTGACTAAAATCAAATATAAAAGCAATATATTTTGATATAAAAACAAACAAAAATAATTTGTACATATGCAAGAGTAACAAAAAATCTTTATTTATATTTTTCTAAGTAAGAAAATATATATTGCTGGTAATTAATGTTTACTTACAGTTCCAGATTTTGAGTCTAAAAGCTATTATTCTTCTAGCACATCTTTCAAGGAAATAACATTATTAATTCATTTTGTTAAGATTTTTTATTTTTCTTCAAAGAACAGAAAATGAGGGGATGAAAGTTATTGTATAACGGTATGAGCTTCTTATTAATAAACTATGTTAAAATTGGTACCATTACAAACATCAACATCTGAGTACAAATGTGAACTATTTTAATGTATTTCAAAGAAATTTATCATTTAAACCATCATATGCTGTAATTCCAGGTCTTTTGTGACAAGTGAATTTCAGAATAAATAAATGGAACACAGATTAAATTTAAATATATTTACCCCTTTATGTAGCACTATTTTCCTCCTCCTTTGTTCTTCACAGATGAACATACCAATTCATCTGTGAAGTCAAAATCTTCTAAAACACAAGTTTTACACTGGTTTAGTTTAGACACGTGAATTTTGAGTTCACATGAAGCAATAAGAGCATTTAATTATTAAGCTATTATAGTTTATTATGCATCAACCTAAATATTAATGTAAATAATTAAGAAGTATATAAGAAACTCTAAGGTGTGATATAGACTATTATGCATTTTTAAATGTTAAGTTATTTAACTTATTTTCTAATTGTGTTTTTCACGTGAACTTGTTTGTTTCTCACCAAATCATCTACCACAGATTCTAGAATCCTTCTGTATGATCAGTAGAACACTGTACAATTTCTTTCTATTTAATTTACCAGTAGAAATCTTTAATTGGTCTCTGACAGTAGAATACTTAAGGTATTTATGGATGATATAGAAAAAGTGACTGTAAGCTTTTCAGATGTTTAAATTAGATAAGTTTACACACATTGAAACATTCTATAATTATCACATTATAGATATATATGTATGATAAACTTTTTCATAATATTGTGCCTTTTATTATTATTTATATTTATATCATAGGTTTCTAAAATCACAAAACAGAATGAAAATTCTTATGTAGCTCACTCCGACCATGATCAATTTAAAACTGACAGACATAAATGTCTTCTTTTGAGAGGTGTCTGTTCATTTCTTATGCTCCATTTTTAATGGAGTTGTTTTTCTCTCATAAATTTGCTGAAGTTCCTTGTAGATTATGGATATCAAACCTTGTCAGATGTACAGATTACAAAAATTTTCTCCCACTCTGTAGGTTGTCGGTCTACTCTGATGGTAGTTTCTTTTTGTGGCCAGCAAACATATGAAAAAAGCTCAGCATCACTGATTGTTAGAGAAGTGAAAATCAAAACCACAATGAGATACCATCTCATGACAGTCAGAATGGCAATTATTAAAAAGTCAAGAAACAACAGATGCTGGCAAGGTTGTGGAGAAATATGAACACTTTAATATTGTTGGTGAGAATATAAATTAGTTCAACCATGGAGGAAGTCAGCATGGCAATTCCTCAAAGATTTAGAAGTGGAAATACCATTTGACCCAGCAATCCTATTACTGAGTATATAACCAAAAGAATATAGATAATTACATTATAAAAATGCATGCATGTTTATGTTTATTTCAGCACTATTCACAATAGTAAAGACATGGAATCAACACAAATGCCCATCAATGACAGACTGAATAAAGAAAATGTCATGCACATATACCATGGAATACTATGCAGCCATAAAAAGGAATGGGATCATGTTCTTTTCAGAGACATGGTTGGAGCTGAAAGCCATTATCCTGAGCAAACTAACACAGGAACAGAAAACCAAACATTGCATGTTGCCACTTATAAATGCTAGCTGAATCAATGAGAACACATAGACACAGAGAAGGGAAAAACACACACTGGGGGCAGGGCGCAAGGAGGGTGTACACCAGGAAAAATAGCTAATGCATATTGGGCTTAATGCCTAGGTGATGTGTTGATAGAGTCAGTAAACCAACATGGCACACATTTACCTATGTAACAAACCTGCACATCCTGCTCATGTACCTCAGAATTTAATATATATATATATATATATATATATATATATATATAAACAAATTCACGCCTGTAATCCCAGCACTTTGGGAGGCCAAGGCAGGTGGATCACAAGGTCAAGAGATAGAGACCATCCTGGCAAACATGGTGAAACCCTGTATCTACTAAATACAAAAAATTAGCCTGGCATGGTGGCACATATCTGTAATCCCAGCTACTTGGGAGGCTGAGACAGGAGAATCGTTTGAACCCAGGAGGCAGAGGTTGCGGTGAGCCGAGAATATGCCATTGCACTCCAGCCTGGGCAACAAGAGTGAAAACTCCATCTCAAAAAAATATATATATATATAATATAAAATAAATAAAAATAAAACTTTGCCAAATCTATGCTAAATTGACAAGAAAAATTCCCAGTTGCAAAATATACTTTTGAAATTCATCTTGAGAACAATCACTCAGTGCTGTTGCATACTATAAGAATTTTCTATCAAATGAAAAATGTTCATTAATTTAAAAAATCTGTTTTCAGATGTAATTATAGTGTGAAAGGATGGGAAATTTATATCTACATTTATCACAGGGGAACAAAATTGATGCAGTTTTGCAATGCTTATTTGATTGCTTTTTTGTTTACATGAAAAATCGAATCAGCAAAGCTGGAAAAAAGAATAGGTTTGTTGAAATGAATTAAATAGTATATCGAGTAGTAAAATAGAAATTTAGAATAACAGAAGATTAAGGTTAAGAAAGAACAAATAGAACACAAATTAGCATGCACAAATTTGCATTGCAGTTTTCATAATTGAAACACACATTTGACTGTAGATTGTCTTAGGTATATGAAAATTCAAATGCTAAATTGTTCTCAAATGAGAAAAAAAAAAAAGTACTGATTTCTTAGGTAAGCAAAGGTAATCCTGGCACTTACCGTAAGCAAAATAGTGCTTCATGTAGGGTAAACTGAGAAAATAATACAAATAGCATTATTGTACTAATGGTCCATCCAGTCTCTAATATACTGACTTTTTCAAAAACTGAGAAAATAATGCTAAAATTTCATCTAATACAGTCAATATTAAATGAAATAAAATTAATTCATGTTTCTATATAGACAATGATATGTTATTTTAATGTTGCCAGCAAAAGTATTCATTCATTCAAAAATATTAAGCACTTGCTATATGTTTGTTTACTGGAGTAATTGCTTAGTATACTATAAGTAAAAGACAATCCCTGAATTTCAAATTTTAAAACTTGAGATCTAAAGCAAGTAAAATAAAATATGTGTCATTCGTGCCAATATTTGAGAATACAATGTAGAACCTTTAAAATGGAATAACAAGATATGACTGTAAAAAAGTAAAACCCAAGACTCAAAATTTTGTTCAATATATATCAAAATCAACAACACAGTTTTACACTCTATTTTCTCTGCATGTGTTGTACCTATGGCTTCCAGGCTATATGGCCTGCAGAGGGTAGCAAAAACTGTAACAGCTACAGGATTCGCATTCTACTCATTGTCACCGAATTCAGAGATATTTAGGGTAATTTTAAAATGAAGTTTGAGAGAGACATTAAATCTTTGAATGGCTGCAGTTCATAAACAGGATAACTATGGAAGCAAAGAAAGACTTCATGATCTAAATCCTGCTTATTTTGCCGAGCTTATCACTTGCTGCACTGCTTTCCACGTCAAATTAATTCCAGATCCTTCCTCAAAAGTTTATTGTAGTAATGCTTCTCTATCCCTGCTTATGGGCACTCCTGGAGCTGAAATACTCCGTTTGACCGTTCCTTCTATCATACATACTTGCATATCTTTCAACCCTTCATTCAGGGTCATCATTTTCTTGAAGATTATACTGAATCCCCAAGGCATAGGGACCTCTCGTTTGGTGTGTCTGCTAGACTACATATAGGCATCTACTACTGAACTTTAATTATCTTATTTGCAGATTTAAAGACAATATGGGCTTCCAAATGTTTATTTATTTCACTTAATTCTTGTATAAATTATGTTACATCAAAGCTGACTTCCAAATTTCATGTTATTATGCAAACTATTATTCTGTTTATCTAAATTTTAATGGAAAAATATTTGTACTAATATATAGTAGCAGATTACTTTTATAGATACTTTGAAGTTGCTCAATCAGAAATACATTTGAAATTAGAAAATGTCCGTATTTATTTTTACTTTTCTACAGAACACCCATATAAAAAATTCAGTGGAGACCAATATATCCTGATGATTCACAAAAGGGAGTGATGGGAGCCACTTAAAATATTATTACACATAGAAGTAATTGATTTCATTTGACTTAATGTATAACTTGAGAATTACAACTGCATAAATAAGTTATTATTTGTTAAGGTAAGCATAACATTTAAAGTATAATAGAAAAAGTGAACTTTTTCAAGAAATTATATATAATGCTGAAAGCAATACATAAACCTATTAAATAACTGAAAATGAAAGTTAGTAAAGCCATAAAATTAAAGCTGCTTTAGGAATAACTGCCAAAGTAATTCTCTATCATGTACTTGCAATTAATCTTTACCCATGTAAACAAATTTCCACTTTGGTCCTCATAGTTTTTTTTTCAAATAAGATAAATGCACAGAAAATATTTTTAAAAGATTTAATTCCATATTAACTGACCCAGTGAATTTTTTATATATATTTAAAACATTTGTTTGTTTGTTTGTTTGTTTGTTTATTTATTTTGAGACGGAGTTTCGCTCTTGTTACCCAGGCTGGAGTGCAATGGCGCGATCTCGGCTCACCGCAACCTCCTCCTCCTTGGTTCAGGCAATTCTCCTGCCTCAACCTCCTAAGTAGGTGGGATTACAGGCACACGCCACCATGCCCAGCTAATTTTTTGTATTTTTAGTAGAGACGGGGTTTTACCGTGTTGACCAGGATGGTCTTGATCTCTTGACCTCGTGATCCACCCGCCTCAGCTTCCCAAAGTGCTGGGATTACAGGCGTGAGCCACCGCACCCGGCCCAAACATTTGTTTATTTTATGAGTAGTACTCAGAGAAAACATCTATCATAGAATAAAAAGTTCTTGAGAAGTACTCTGAGGGCCAAGGTGAAAGATAATCTCATTTTTAACCAAGACAAATAGGTTAGGTCATTGAGGGATCTTTTTTTAGCAAAGTACCTGATGCTAAAATTGTGACATTTGTCTTCTCAAATGTTTCCTATATCCCCCTTCGCCCTTTGTTTTATTCCTTAGCCCACATTCCCCCAAAACACATATTTAAAAAAATTTCTTTAGTGTTTGTTTGCCT
Organism: Saguinus oedipus; assembly: GCA_031835075.1. Classification (NCBI taxonomy): domain Eukaryota; kingdom Metazoa; phylum Chordata; class Mammalia; order Primates; family Cebidae; genus Saguinus; species Saguinus oedipus. The sequence goes on from CM063169.1 coordinate 44,781,731, forward strand.
TCACTGAACTATAAGCTCTGTGAATGTATGTTCTGCTGTAACCATAAGGTATTTTAATATAATTTCACCTAATAATAATTGAATGAACTAATTTGTGATTCATAGAAAAGATAAGATGTTTTATGTTGAGTGCATAAAGTGTAACTTCATCTGAAATAATATTAATGTCATACTGTTTTGGCTTAAATGAGAGTGATGGAAAGTAGAAAACATGTGTTGATCTTAATATACTGATTATTTAGTCTAGCAACCTGAAAAATACAAATACTTTACAAAACTTTAATTAACCAAACATGAAGAATGTCCTATGTTAACTTTGGAAGTAATCAGGGAACTCTAATCCTGACCACATTCATAAGATTCAAGAAACATTCTTAATGCAGATAAAGGTCCCTTATCTCTTAATCCTTTAATATTTGTAACTTTTCTGGAGACAGTGGTTTTCACTTCATCTCTCTATTTTCCCCCATTCCCCCAATAGACCCCAGTGTGTAGTAGACCCCCTCTCTGTGTCCATGTGTTCTCATTTTTCTCACCCGCCTATGAGTGAGAATATGCGGTATTTCTTTTTCTGTTCTTGTGTCAATTTGCTGAGAATGATGTTCTCCAGATTCATCCATGTCCTTACAAAGGACACAAACTCATCATTTTTTGATTGCTGCATAATATTCCATGGTGTATATGTGCCACATTTTTCCAGTCCAGTCTATCATCGATGGGCATTTGGGTTGGTTCCAGGTCTTTGCTATTATTGTAAACAGTGCTGCAATGAACATTCATGTGCATGTGTCCTTATAGTAGAACGATTTATAGTCCTTTGGATATATACCCAGTAATGGGATTGCTGGGTCAAATGGAATTTCTATTTCTAGGTCCTTGAGGAATTGCCACACTGTCTTCCACAATGGTTGAACTAATTTACACTCCCACCAACAGTGTAAGAGTGTTCCTCTTTCCCCACATCCCCTCCAGCATATCTCCAGATTTTTTAATGATCGCCATTCTAACTGGCGTGAGATGGTATCTCAATGTGGTTTTGATTTGCATCTCTCTAATGACCAGTGATGAGCATTTTTTCATGTGTTTGTTGGCCTCATGTATGTCTTCTTTTGTAAAGTGTCTGTTCATATCCTTTGCCCATTTTTGAATGGGCTTGTTTGTTTTTATTCCTGTAAATCTGTTTGAGTTCTTTGTAAATTTTGGATATCAGCCCTTTGTCAGATGCGTAAACTGCAAAGATTTTTTCCCATTCTGATGGTTGCCGATTCACTCTAGTGACTGTTTCTTTTGCCATGCAGAAGCTGTGGAGTTTGACTAGGTCCCATTTGTCTATTTTGGCTTTTGTTGCCAATGCTTTTGGTGTTTTGGTCATGAAGTCCTTGCCTACTCCTATGTCCTGAATGGTTTTGCCTAGATTTTCTTCTAGGGTTTTTATGATGTCAGGTCTTAGGTTTAAGTCTTTAATCCATCTGGAGTTAATTTTAGTGTAAGGTGTCAGGAAGGGGTCCAGTTTCTGCTTTCTGCACATGGCTAGCCAGTTTTCCCAACACCATTTATTAAACAGGGAATCCTTTCCCTATTGCTTGTTTTTGTCTGGTTTATCAAAGATTATATGGTTGTAGATATGTTGTGTTGCCTCCGATGCTTCTGTTCTGTTCCATTGGTCTATATCTCTGTTTTGGTACCAGTACCATGCTGTTTTGATTACTGACAGCGGGGGAGGGGGGGAGGTGAGGGGGGCTGGGGAGGTATAGCCTGGGGATGAATGCCAAGTGTGGGTGAAGGGGAGGAAGGCAGCAAAACACACTGCCTTGTGTGTACCTATGCAACTATCTTGCAGGTTCTGCACATGTACCCCAAAACCTATAATGCAATAAAAATTTTAAAATAAAAATAAATAAATAAATAAATGCAGAATATGGTATATGTACTCAATGGAATACTGAACAGCCATAAAAATAAACTATTGCTTCACACAAAAATACAGGTAAATCTCACAAATATTATGTGGAGGGAAAGAGGCAAAACACCAAGATGTATATTATATAACTCATTTATACAAAGCTCAAAAATGGGACAAACTAACCTATGGGCTCAGAAGTTAAAAGAGTGGTCACTTTTAGGATGAGTCAGTAGCTGGGAGAAGGTTTGAGGGTGACTTCTGGGGTGCTGGCACCATTTTATTTCTTTTTTTTTTTTTAATTTTTATTGCATTATAGGTTTGGGGGTACATGTGCAGAACGTGCAAGATAGTTGCATAGGTACACATATGGCAGTGTGCTTTGCTGCCTTCCTCCCCTTCACCCACACTTGGTAGTCATCCCCAGGTCATCCCCCCCAGCCCCCCCCCCCGCTGTCCCTCCCCCATTCCCCCCAACAGTCCCCAGTGTATAGTAGACCGCCTCTCTGTGTCATGTGTTCTCATTTTTCTCACCCACCTATGAGTGAGTATATGCGGTATTTCTTTTTCTGTTCTTGTGTCAGTTTGCTGAGAATGATGTTCTCCAGATTCATCCATGTCCCTACAAAGGACACAAACTCATCATTTTTGATTGCTGCATAATATTCCATGGTGTATATGTGCCACATTTTATTTCTTGATCTAGGTGCTGGTTACACAGATGGCTTCACTGTTTTGAGAATCCATCAGGGTATCCATTTGAGATTTGTACCACTTTTCTGTATACATATTTCAAATAAAAGTTTACTTGCCAAAACAAATCTCTCTATTTTCATTTGGATCGTCAAGTAGATACTCTCTCGGTCCATATAACTCATGTTAGACAAGCCCTCACTGCCTGCCATTGAGAAAAACGACTGTTTTCTTTCCTACATCTATTATTTTCCTGAGCCCTGATCTAAATATGCACATTTGATCTTGAAAAGAGGTTAAATTAATTCTTTTCAAGGTCTGTAATAGTGAAACTAAGCCATACATGTTGGATGAGTAGGTTTGATGACCCTATGATCAAGAAGCCAGAGTCCTCAGTTCTAGAGGCACAAATAAATGAATTTTCCAACAAAATAGGTGAGCTTGGGTGCATATTCTTTCCTGGTTGAGCCTTCAGACTAGAATGTAGTTTGGCCAACAACTTTGTTGCAGCCTTCTGAGGTTGTGATCAGAGGACCCAAGCCATCAGAGAACCGATTTCTAAACTCTTGGCTTTAAACAACTACAGAAATTAGTTGTTTAAAGTTGGTAAGTCTATAGTCATTCATTACTATTAATAGCAAGCTAATTAAGGTCCTAGTTATTGATTGAGGTGGAAGTGATGAAACAGCAGAAATAAGTACCAAGGGGATTGAGTTACATTTCCATGTGATTTACTTCTAGGCCTGTTCACTCTTTCTCAGATAAACCATTTGTACATAATGATGGAATGATGGTGTACAATATTCTATTTTATGATTTTGTCATAAATAGGTGGGAGCCACTGCTCCCACCCTATTTCAAGATTTTAATGTGACACTATTATTTAAAAATTCATTATGAATGCAGTATAGCTATAGTCAGTTAATGAGTTCACAGTTGATTCCTAGTCACCGTTCTCTCTTAGGATATGATTTTCAGACAGACTTTTGCAGATATAATCTCCAATTGGGCTTGTTAGAGAATCAATAGATCACTCCTATCAGTCATTAATATTTCTACTACCATTCGATCTTCTGTCTCATAAGGCCAAAGTTGCTGAACACCGTGTCCAAAAGCTCAGACCTAAAGCAGAGCCTTCTCTTGCTTTGGGCCTGAGGCAAAACTGGTAGACCTGAGAGTTTCTTGGTAAATTGGTAGGTGGAGAAAACTTAAATTTTTCATACAATGTCTTCAGTAAAAGGACCTATGAAAAACTTCTGCCTTTTCCTTAGTGTAAAATCGTGCAATCACCATAGAAAATAACATTGCAGTTTTTAACATCCTTAAAGTAGAACTACTATGTAATTCAGTGATCCCACTTCTGTCTATATATCCAAAAGGATTGAAATCAGGATCTTGAAGAGACATATGCACTCCCATGTTTATTGATCCACCTGCCTGGGTCTCCTAATGTGCTGGGATTACAGGTGTGAGCCACTGCTCCCACCCTATTTCAAGTTTTTAATGTGACACTATTATTTGAAAATTCATTATGAATGCAGTATAGCTTTTTGTGTGCTACTGTGTTAGGTGCCTGGTGATAGTTGAATTGACACATTCTTTCTTAATACACCTGACTCTGTGTGGGTCAACACCTCAATATGAGAATTGTGACAGTTTCTGAATATATCTTTTCCAACTATGCCTTCTGAGACTGAGGAAATAACTAGGTTGAGCTCATCCATCTAGTGGAACACACCAGGGTGTGGATATAAGCAAATACATAATTTATTACCTGGCTTTCAAAGCTTTAGTCTCTGTCTTGTGGATATTGTGGCATTTTAGGATTATGAGGTACTTATGGATCATATTTAATAACTCCTGGAATATTTGTGATATTTTTCATTTTCCAAGGTCTAATGCTTGTGAAAAACATGGATAGATATTTCCATTACAGATTTACAGCAATTTTGCAGGATTCTTTCTTTAAAGAATCTACCCTTATAATCATTAAAGCTTCTGTATTTCTGAACTAATTTAAATAAAATAACTTGGAGAAAGAGTATAGTAATACCAGATGACTCAATACAGATTTCTACACAAAAGATCTATACATTTTCTAATTAAAAAGGCCAAGTAATAACACAATGGACTGTTCAGCTGTTTCATACAGGGACCTCATGGTCAACATTTTTACCTCCAGAGATGTATATATACACATAAATCAACATTCTACCCTTAGAATCATAACAAACCACCAAACTATTTTTGGGTAAAATACCAGATAGTAAATAATAGTGTAGGCATTGGGAGTTTGGGTTATATGGTCTTTGTCATAGATACTTTGTTGTTATGGAAAGAAAGAAAAAATAGATAATGCATAATCAAATACCCACATTGTGCCCACATTGTCTTTGGTACAATGTTGCTATAGACATCAAAGAGCTCAATTCAGTAGTGTCATCAGAGTCTATAGTTTGCTTAGCAGACTATGCCAGTGAACGTCTTAAAATGTAATAGTGAAGGGAATGTTCTCTAGGCTATCCACTACATATGGTTAATAGGCTGGCCTTGATAGAATCACTGCATCATTGCCGTACATATTAGTATTTTTTAAAAAATTTTCCCTACAGTATTCCTGAGAAATGTTAGCATTACAGATTCTAGAACTCCTGTTAATTGAGGCTTACATAAAAAATTTAGATCTGTAAAAGATTTAGATCCACTCCTCTGATTTCTTGGTAAGTAGAACCATACCAATTCATTTCACCCAGTTCAACCTTAACCTGATACCCTTTGAATCTTTTCCTGTAGGTGCTCCTGAGGTACTTGTCTATATATGTTAGCACAGCATTATAATTTATTTGATGTGTGATATATCTTGCAAGTGCAGAACTTGTGATTTTTCCCTTTGGGCTAAAATAGGAGGAATAAGCCTGAAGAGAATAAAGCATGGGAGGGCAGGCCCTAAGGAAAAATAAGCATCATATTGCAAAGCGTCTGCTCCCAGTAAAATCCTGGTAAGGATTTTGAAAAGATTTGCTTCAAGACTAGGCAGGTTTCCTCATTGGCGGAAGTGATGCTGCTTCTGCAGAGAAGGCTTAAGGAAACAGTTCAAGTTTCTTGGCTTTGTTCATGTCCACTAATTGTCCCCAGGTCTCACAGTTCTACTCTTACCCAACCATGCCTCATTCGTAGCATAATTTTGTGATCCTGAGTAGTAAACAGGCATTATGTTTTATATCACAATTAGATTTGGAGACTGATTTGTCCATATGTTTGTCCTGATGCTACTAGAGATAAAAGTTATTTTGGGTCATAAAAGCTTCCCTGTTCATCTGTGCCTTGAGTTTGGAGTCATATGCCCTAAGCTTGGCATTAGTCCCTTGTACATTCTCAAGCCCAGTGTACACTCTTTATAATTTCCATTGTTGCTAAAGCATTTTTTTAGTATCTAGTTAATGACCCAAATATTTGTCTTTCATCAGTTCTATATTCCATGTCTCTACTCTGGATATTTTGAATAAATGTGATACCAAACAATGGATTGTTTGTGATCCATCTCCAACCTAGCAAGATCATCTCTGTATTTCTCAAATATATAAGGCTTTGAAATTCCCATTCTGATCCCAGTAACTTGGGGTCATTTGTGGTACCAAACACTTTAATGAGAAAATGTTTTTACATTGAAGAACTTATTTCTGGTTGTTTACAATGAAAATATTTAATTGAAGAAACTATTTACCTAGGTATTTCAGTGTTTGTGGAACAAATTAAATAATAAGACATGCAGACTAGGAAAGTGGGAATCCATTACTACCTCTAGGTCTGAAGGGACAAGGGGTAGAAATAATACACCTGGAATTCAGAGTCAACGTGACAACATGGGGTGACTGTGTCAGACGGACTAGCTCTTACAGGAAGATATGAAGGGAAAGTACCATATGAGAAAGGGAATGGAAAAAATAATGCACCGACCTCCTTCTCATTCTTCATTGTTCAGATATGTGTTTAGAGTACTGAACTAGGGAATCCAGGAGTGGCCAACCTGGAGATTCATTACTTGTCTATGAGGAATTCCATTTAATCCCATGGAATGCAGGCAGAACAAGGGGTCAAGGCCCTTCATTTTGAGTTAGATGAAGATTGCCAAGTGGATGTTATCCAGTGACAAGTGCTAAGTGAAAATACTATATAAATTGCATGCTGTTTACAAGCAGTTGTGGTTCTGCGGTATATCTCCCTACCACTGGACCATCCTTGTTTATAAGTTCCCCTCAATAAGCCCTATATTTCACTCATTCATTCTAGATCTCTTCTTCAGCTTCTAGAACATAGTATTGTTACTACTGAAGTCAATAGGGGTTCAACGTGACATTTGTTCAATATAAGATTGAACATACATATATGTATATATAGGCAAATAAATAGTGGCAGTTGTCACTTAAAATGAGTAGGCCTGCTCATGACAGTTTAATTTTTATCTGGGAAGATTTGCTAATCAATATAGTTTTAAAAATTCAGCTGAGTTACTGATACTCTAAGAAAGGCATGTTTTTCCCCCTTTGCAGCATATTTATATAGAAAGAGTAGAAAAGAGAAACTTTACAAAAGCAGACATACATGAGGCCAACAAACATATGAAAAAGTGCTCATCATCATTGGTCATTAGAGAGATGCAAATCAAAACCACATTGAGATACCATCTCACACCAGTTAGAATGGCGATCATTAAAAAATCTGGAGACAGCAGATGCTGGAGAGGATGTGGAGAAATAGGAACACTCTTACACTGTTGGTGAGAGTGTAAATTAGTTCAACCATTGTGGAAGACAGTGTGGCGATTCCTCAGGGACCTAGAAATAGAAATTCCATTTGACCCAGCAATCCCATTACTGGGTATCTATCCAAAGGACTATAAATCGTTCTACTATAAGGACACATGCACACGAATGTTCATTGCAGCAGTGTTTACAATAGCAAAGACCTGGAACCAACCCAAATGCCCAACGATGATAGACTGGACTGGGAAAATGTGGCACATATACACCATGGAATATTATGCAGCAATCAAAAATGATGAGTTTGTGTCCTTTGTAGGGACATGGATGAATCTGGAGAACATCATTCTCAGCAAACTGACACAAGAACAGAAAAAGAAATACCGCATATACTCACTCATAGGTGGGTGAGAAAAATGAGAACACATGGACACAGAGAGGTGGTCTACTATACACTGGGGACTGTTGGGGGGAATGGGGGAGGGACAGCGGGGAGGGCTGGGGGGGATAGCCTGGGGATGAATGCCAAGTGTGGGTGAAGGGGAGGAAGGCAGCAAAGCACACTGTCATGTGTGTACCTATGCAACTGTCTTGCTCGTTCTGCACATGTACCCCTAAACCTATAATGCAATAAAAATTAAAAAAAAAAAAAAATCAAAAAAAAAAAAAGAAAAATAATTATCTCTTATATTGACTATATGTCATTCTTCACTAATTTATTTAAGTAATTCACTTGATATTTGTGAATTGTCTTGTAATGACATATTGGATGAAAGGAAGAGCTTTAGCATACGAATAAGAAGTCCAAATGTAATTCTTGGTTCAACCTTTTAAGTAAAAGGATTCTTTAGCTGGTTTCTTTGCCTTTTGGAATAACTAAGTAAAATAAGGGTAGACGAGGGACCAACATGTATCCAGAAGTATTGACTTAAATTCCAGACTAATTATATTCTAGTTTTGTGGTCTCATATGAAATTTTTGGCCTTTTGAGTTTCTGTCTTCTCATCTACAAAGTAGATTGTATTAACATCAACTGTCTGCTTATCCTCTAAGTCTAGCTACAATACATATTTATCCACACAGCCTTCTATCTGTTTCCACAATCTGTATACAAATTCAGGTGATTCAGCTTCCTTTCTTATTTCAGAGTTCAAATTATTACATTACGGTAGCACTTAACAGTTATTTTGGTTATTGTTTGTCTTCCTCAACTAGTTGCTCTGAGTTGCTCAAAAGAGATTTTAATATGTTTATCATTAGGTATTTCAGTCCTAGAATATCAGACCTAAGAGTAGGCACTCAATACATTTGTGCTGATTTAAACTGAATGAATTGTTAGAAAAAAAACCCAATGACACAGATATTTCAATTATAACAAATTTATAATAATTTAGGAAAATGAAGTGTTTCAATAGATTTCAAAGTTTCTGACCAAGACATATACTAATATTCTGTGTCAGTGATTCTCAAACTTGAGCATTCATCAGAACCTCCTAAAGGGCTTGACTCAGTAGGTGTGAGATGGTGCCTAATACTTTATATTCCTAGCAAGTTCACAGGTGATGTTGATATAGAGGGGCAACACTTCAAGAACTGTAACTTTAATATCAACAAAATGGAAAGTACATTTTGTGCAGAAGTAGGTAAAATAATTCATATATAAAATGCTTTTATTCTTTATAGTATTAAATTCTCCTATCATTGTTAGTTCTGGGTAGACCAGAATTGCTTCATAGAATGATTTGAGGAGGAGTTTCTCTGCCTCAATTTTTTGGAATAGCTTCTGTAGTGATGGTACTAGTTCCTCTTCATAAAACTGGTAGAATTTGGCTGTGAATCCTTCTTGTCCCAAGCTTTTTATGGTTGCTAGGCTATCTGTTTCTGATTCAGTTTCAGAGCTCATTATTGGTCTGTTCAGGGATTAAATCAATGTATATGTCCAGGGATTTATCCATTTTTTCTAAATTTTCAAGTTTGTGTGCACAGAGATGTTCACAGTAATCTCTAATGGGTTATTTGTATTTCTTGCTGATCAGCAGTAATGTCTCCTTTGTCATTTCTGAGTGTGTTTATTTGGCAACAATAATATATATAATCTGTCATCTTTGAGTAGAGAATTCTGGAGATGTCTATTGGGTCCATTTGGTCAAATACTGAGTTCAGGTCCTGAATCTCTTTGTTCATTTTCTGACTCAATGATCTAATCACGTCAGTGTTGAAGTCTCCCATCATTATTATGTGTAAATCTAAGTCTCTTCTTAGGTCTGATAAGAACTTGTTTATGAATCAGTGCACCTGTGTTGGGTGCATATAAAATTAGGATCATTAGGTCTTCTTGAACTGAACTCTTACTATTATGTAATGCCCTTCTTTGCCTTGTTTGATCTTTGTTGGTTTAAAGTCTTTCTTGTTTGAAATTAGGATTGCAACTCCTGTTGTTGTTGTTGTTGTTGTTGTTGTTGTTGTTGTTTTCCCTGTTTGCTTGGTAGATTTTTCTTCATCTCTTTATTTTGAGCCTATGCATGTCACTGCAGGTGAGATGGGTCTCTTCAAAACAGCATGTCCCTGGCTCTTGCTTTTTTATCCAGCTTGCCACTCTTTGCCTTTTAATTGGAACATTTATCCCATTTACATTCAAGGTTAGTATTGATATGTGTGGATTTTTATCCAGGCATTGAGTTGTTGGCTAGTTATTATGCAGACTTGCCTGTGTAGTTACTTTATAAGGTCACTGGCCTGTGAACTTCAGTGAGTTTCATAGTGGCTGGTAATGGTCTTTCCATATTTAGTGCTGCTTTCAGGAGCTCTTGTAAGGCAGTTCTGTTGACAACAAATTCCCTCAGCATTTGCTTGTCTGTTAAGGATCTTATTTATCCTTTGCTTGTGAAGCTTAGTTTGGCCAGATATGAAATTACTGATTGGAATTTACTTTTTTTAAGAATAGTGAATATCGCCTCCAATCCCCTCTAGCTTATTGGATTTCTGCTGATAGAACAGTTGGTCAAGAGAAAGAAATAAAATGCACACAAGTAGAAAGAGAGGAAGTCAAACTATCCCTGTTTGCAGGTTAAGTGATTCTATACCTAGAAAACCCCATAGTTTCTGCCTCAAAGCCTCCTTAAACAGATAAGCAACTTCAGCAAAGCTTCAGTATACAAAATAAATATACAAAAATTAGTAGCATTCCTATACACTAACACTGAGAGTCAAATCAAGAAAGCAATCTCATTCACAGTTGCCAAAAAAAGAATAAAATACCTAGAAATACAGCCAATGAGAGTGGTGCTAATCTCTACAATGAGAATTACAAAACAATCCTCAAATAAATTATATAAACAAATGGAAGAACATTTTAAATCCTTGGATAGGAAGAATCAATATTATTAAAATGGCTGTATTGCCTAAAGCAATTTATAGATTCAATGATATTCCCATCAAACTACTGATAATATTCTTCAGAGAACTAGAAAAACCAATTTTCAAATTTATATAGAAGCAAGCAGGCTGAATACCCAAGACTATTCTAAGCAAAAAGAACAAAGCTAGCTGAATCACATTGCCTGACTTGAAACTGTGCTACAATACTACAGTAAGCAAAACAACGCGGTACTCATACAAAAAGAAATAGACCAATGGAACAGAACAGAGAAGTAAATGAAATAAGCCAAAACCATGATTTTTGACAAAGCTGACAAAAATAAGCAATGTGGAAAGGGCTCCCTGTTAAATGAATGGTGCTGGGGTAACTGGGTAACTACATGCAGAAGACTGACATTGGGCACCTTTCTTACTCTATATACAAAAATCAACTCAGGATGGATGAAAGACTTAAATGTAAAGGATAAACCTATAAAAATCCTAGAAGATAACCTAGAACACCCTATTTTGGACATAGAAATTGTCAAAGATTTTATGATTAAAATGCTAAAAGAAATTGAAAGAAAACAAAATATTGACAAGTGAGATCTAATTAAACTAAAGAGCCTCTGCGCAGCAAAAGAAACTATCAACAGAACAGACAGACAACCTACAGAATTAGAGAAAATATTTGCAAGTTATACATCTGCCAAAAGCTCTGATATCCAGAATCTATAAGGAACTTAAACAAACACACATGCAAAAACAAAAACAATCAACCCCATTAAGAGGTAGGCAAAGACATGAAGACACTTTTCAAAACAAGACATACTTGAAGCCAATAGTCTTACGAAAAAATGTTCGACATCACTAACTATTAAAGAAATGCTAATGAAAAACACAGTGAGATATCATCTCACCCCAGTCAGAATGACTCCTAGTAAAAAGTCAAAAAATAACAGATACTAGCAAGGTTGCAGAGGAAGGGGAATGCTTATGTGCTGCTCGGGGGCAGTGTAAATTTTTCATTCATTGTGGAAGACAATGTAGTGATTCCTCAAAGAACTAAAAACTGAACTAGCATTCAACCCAACAATCTCACTACAGAATATATACCCAAAGGAATATGAATTATTTTACCATAAAAACACAAATGCATGTGCTTATTGCAGCACTATTCACAATAGCAAAGATATGGAGTCAACCTAAATGCCTAACAACTGTAGGCTGGATAAAGACAATGTGGTACATACACAGCATGGAATACTATGCAAGCATAAAAATGAATGAGATCATGTCCTTGTAGGAACATGGATGGAACTGTAGGCCATTATTTTTAGCAAACTAATGCAGGAACAGAAAACCAAACACCACCACATATTCTCACTTAAAAGTAGGAGCTAAATAATGAGAACACATGGACAGAAATAAGAGAACAACAGACACTGGGACCAACTTCGGGGTGTAGGGTGGAAGCAAGGAGAGGTTCAGGAAGAAAAAGCTATTTAGTACTATGCTTAGTGCCTGGGTGACAAAATAATCTGTACATGAAACCCCCAAGTCACAAGTTTGCCTCTATAATAAACCTGCCCATGTACCCCTGAACCTAAAATAAAAGTTAAAACTATAAAAAAAAGAAAATGGAAATAAAACAGTCTTTGGACTTGCTTGTAAGCAGCAGTTTATTCTACATTTAATGTATCTTTTTATAGTAATTGTTCTTTTAGTTCCATTATTCCAGAATTTTTGTACTCAGGATACCTATATTTGTATAAATATTTATATGTATATTACCCATATTATTATAGATATTTATATGTTTTTATTTTTAATCTGTATATTTTGCTCTAAGGCTCATTCATATAAATTTTAAAGAGAGTCAAAACAAATCTTCAGAGTAAGAAATCAGGGTAAAAAGATCATTAGGTAAAAGAATGGAGAAGAGTTCTTTAGCAGTCATTTTCTCCTTCCTTCCATCCTTTTTTAGTTCCACTCTCCCTCCTTCCCTCATTCTCTTTATTCCACCCTCCTTTCTTTTTCACTTCCTTTTTTCTTTCCATTGACCTAGATTCAAGTTATTTAAATGTTTTTATTTTGTGACACTTTACCAGGAAGGCAGAAGGAAAGCTTATTTTAATTGAATAGCTGAAAATATAAGTAAACCACATTAAATTCATTTGTAATTTTCAGTATCCATTTTGAAGTTCTACTGAGTTTATCTCTCTAAGGTAATTACTACGAGAAAATATTTTTCTTTTATTATTGTATCAGAGAGAATTTATAAAGGAATACTCATAGTTCAAAGAGTTTCTGCTTTAAAAAGAAAGTAACTAGCTTTTTTACTCTATACTGGTTTATTTGAAGAACAGAAGTAATACCACGGGTTTAATTAGTGTTTTAGTTGTAGTCAGAGATACATTGAGAATGGCGAATTTGAATAGAGCAAATATGGTTTATTTCTAGTGAACATTAAGGTATTTTAAGGGAAGTGGTATTTTAGATGATAAGAACTATCTTATAATAATTTCAAATAGTTTAGTGTACATCTATATGTATATAAACATATATTTTATATCTGGTTATTCATGTTCTAAAAAGGGTATGGTTAATTTATCACAAAGTATTTACCGTTGGATATCCAATACAAAGATTTGTTATCTGTTATGAAAAGATCACTATGATCATAATCAGTAAGTTAGAATTTCATCAGTTTCGAGCATTAATGCTTATAGATAATAACTATGTCAAAATTTTAGGTTATTAAGCATATCAAGTATCTTAACATCACTTTCATTTCCTATCCCCTCAACACTAAGTCATCTCTAAGAGTACAGAATTATGGAAGCAAAATTTTGGTAGGAGAAATCTTCCTCTGAACATACATATTTGGATAACATTACAAATTTCTTACCAAACATCAACATATCCTATTTTCATAATTGAACATTTTTTGGCAGTACTCCATAAGAATAAAACATGTAGCAGAATATAATTAGCATAGTTTTCTAAACTTATGGTAATTCTATGTTGAAATAAGAATGTTTTAATGTCAACCATAGAGTAAGATTATCTTGATGTTCAAAGTTTTTGTTTGTTTTTAGTTGATACATAATAATTGTACATATTTCTGGAGTATGGTGTGACATTTTCATGCATGTATACAATGTACAATGATACAGTAAGGACAATTAGCATATCCATCACCTCAACCACTTGTCATTTTTTTCTGATAAGAATATTATATATGTTATATACCCTCTCTTCTGGCTATTTTGAAATATGCAATAAATTACTGTTAACTATAGTCAGCCTACTGTTCAATAGAACAACAGAACTTATTTCTTCTGAATTTATCTTTGTATTAATTGATTAATCTGTCCCCATTCTATCCTTCTCTCCTCAGCCTCTGGTAACCACTTCTACTCTTTACTTATATGAGACCAACTTCTTTAGATTCTACACGTGAGTGAGGACATAATAATATTAGTCCCTCAGTACTTGGCTTATTTTACTTAAAGTAATATCCTCCAGGATCATTCACTTTGCAAATGACAGGATTTCATTCTTTTTTGTTGATGGATGGTATTCCATTGTTTTTGTGTGTGTTTCATATATATACATCACATTTTTGTTTATCCATTCAGCCTTTGAGGAACACTTAGTCTGATTAGCAATTTTGCCTATTGTGAATACTGCTGTAATAAAATGGGGTTGCTGATATATTTCATCTCATTTCCTTTGGATATATACCATGTAGTGGAATTGCTGGATCATATGGTACTCTGTTTTTTCTTAAGAGCCTCTATACTGTTGTCTGTAATGGCTGTTCTAATTTACATTCCTACCAACAGTATGTAAGAGTTTCCCTTTCTACATAATCTCACCAGTATTTGTTATATATATATTTTTTTACTTTTTGATGACAACCATTCTAATAGTTATAAGGTGATATTTTATTGTGGTTCTGATTTGCATTTCTCTGATGATTAATAAAGTTAAACATTTTTCATTTTTTTTCATGTATCTATTGGCCATTTGTATGTCTTCTATTGAGAAATGTCTATTCAGTGCTTTTGACTACTTTAAACTCAGATTGGTTTTTTGTTTGTTTGTTTTTTGCTATTGACTTAAGTTTGAGTTTTTATATATTCTGAGTGTTATCTCCTTGTCAGGTGCACAGTTTGCAAATATTTTCTCCCATACAGTAAGCTGCCTCTTCACTTTTTGATTGTTTCTTTCTTTCTTTTTTTTTTTTTTTGCACAGTGGTTTTTTGTTTGTTTGTTTATTTGTTTGTTTTTGTTTTTTTGAGATGGAGTCTCACTTGCCCAGGCTGGAGCACAGTGGCACAATCTCGGCTCACTGCAACCTCCATCTCCAAAGTTCAAGCAATTCTCCCCGCCTCAGCCACCCAAGTAGCTAGAAATAGAGGCACCTACCACTATGCTCAGCTAATTTTCATATTTTTTTTTCCAGTAGAGACTAGGTTTTGCCATGTTGACCAAGCTGGTTTTGAACTTCTGACCTCATGGGTTCCACTTGCCTTGGCCTCCCAATGTGCTGGGATTACAGGTCTGAGCCACTGAGCCTGGCCTGCTCAGAAGTTCTTAGGTTGTCATAATCCAGAAGAGGCTTCACTGGTCTGTGGTAATACTTGAGGACCCTTGCCTCATGCCAAGGAAATCAAGGACACACATGGAGAAAAGTTAAGACACACATGGAGTAAAGTTAAGAGTGGAGGTTTAATAGGAAAAAGAAAAGAAAAGAAAATAACTCTCCTGCAGAGATAGAAGAGTGCCCAAGTGGGTCTTCCAGTCCTGTAGTGAAGGTCAGGGGTTTTATAGACTAGCTTGAGAAGGTGGTATCTGATTTACATAGGGCCCAAAGATTAGTTGGAGCAGGTGTGATGTTTACCTAGCTCAAAAAAGCTGGCTGCCCCACCCTAATATTTTGTTACGCAAATAGGTTTTCTATCTGGCGTACTTGTCTGCTCTGTATAGGTGGATAGCAGTGAAAATGGAAGACGGAGCTTCCGTGATGAACATGCCTGGCCTCTTGTTAGCCTTTTCCTATTGTCACAGCTGTCAATATTCACCTGTGCAAGCTTCCAGCTTGCTTATCTATGTCTGCAGCTTGATTTTGCATGCTGCTTTTTGTCAGAACAAAAATGATTTGGGGGCTGCTTTTTATTAAAAGGGAAACTTTACCACGGACTTCCTTACCCTCACTTTCTGCCTACATAATTTCTTTTTAACTCCTGTATTATTCCTGCTTGTCTATTTTTACATATGTTACCTGTGCTTTGGAGATCTCATCCAAAAAAGTCCTTGCCCACACCAATGTCATTAGGCAATTTCCCCTATATTTTCCTCTAGTAATTTTATAGTTTTAGGTCTTACATTCAAGACTTTACTCTATTTTTAGTTGATTTTAAGTAGTGAAAGTTAGGGATGTTGTTTTATTCTTTTGCATTTGAATATCCAGTTTCCCAAGCATCATTTTTGTGGGTTCTTGGTGCCTTTGTCAAAACTAGTTGGCCGTAACTGCATGGATTTATTTCTTGGTTCTCTAGTCTGTTCCATTGGTTTATGTATCTATTTTTATGCCTGTACCATGCTGTTTTGTTTAATATTGATTTGTAATATAGCTCATTTTATTTATTTATTTTTGAAACAGGGCCTTGCTCTGTCACCAAGGCTAGAATGCAGTGATGTGAGTACAGCTCATTGTAGCTTCTAACTCCTGGGCTTGTGACACTCCTGGCGTAGACTCCCAAGTAGCAAGGATTCCAGGAGTTTACTATTAAGCCCAACCCAGGTTTTCTTTTCTTTTCTTTTCTTTTCTTTTCTTTCCATTTCCCCTCCCCTCCCCTCCCTTCCCCTCCCCTCCTCTTCCTTCCCCTCCCTTTTCCTCCCCTTCCTTGCCCTCCCCCTGTCCCCTCCCCTCTCCTTTCCTTTTTTTCTTGATTGTTGCCCAGGCTGGTCTCAAACTCCTGGCTTCAAGAGATATTCCTGCCTTGACCTCCCAAAGTGCTAGGAACATAGGTGAGAACCACCACACTGAGCACAGTATATTTGAAAGTTGGGTAGTGTAATGCCTCCAGCTTGTTTATTTTTTATTCAAAGTGGCTTTGGATATTGGGGATCTTTACCACATAAATTTCATACAAATTTCAAGATTGCTTTTACCATTTATTTGAAAAATGTCATTTGTATTTTGATAGTGATTTTATTGAATCTGCAAATCACTGTAGGTGGTATGAGCATTTAAAAAATATTTATTATTCTAATCAATGAACATAGGATACCTTTTCATTTATTAATATCATCTTCATTTGCTTTCATCAGTTTTGTAGTTTTCATTGTAGAAATCTTGCACTCTCTGTATTATCTTTATCTTTAGGGTCTTTAAAATACATATTTTAAGTGGGATTGCTTTCTTAATTTTTTTTTCAAATAGTTTACTGTTAAGGTAGAAGAATACTACTGATTTTACATTTTGATTTTATATCTTGCAACTTTACAGAAATTATTTATTATTTCTAACACACTTGAGGTGGAGTCTATAAGGTTTTCTACATATAAAATCATATAATCTGCAAACAGGGACAACTTAATTTTTCCCTTTTCATTCTGAATATCCTTTCTTCCCTTGCCTAAGATTTCCAGTATGAAAATTGTTATATTATCTTGCTGAATTGACCTGTTTATTATCATACAATGGCCATCTTTATATTTTCTTCATTTTTGTCTTAAAGTCTATTTTATCTGACATAACTATTATAGTTGGTTCTGTTCTTTTTTTGGCTTCTAGTTGCATAAGTATATCCATTCGGCTAATACGTGTCTTTTAATTGAACAATTCATTTTCATTAAAGGTAATTATTGACAAGGAAGAATTTACTACTGCCATTGTGCTCATTGTTTTCTGGTTGTTTGGTAGATTCTTACTTTTGTTCTCTCTTTCAGTATTCCTTTGAGGTTAAGAAATTTTATTTAGTAGTATGTTTTGATTTATTGCTTTTTATTTCTAATGTGTCTATTAATAGGTTTTGTTTTTATAGTTACCATAAAGGTTATAAAATATACCTTATAATAACAAGTTATTTTAAACTGATAACACCTAAACTTTCATTGCAAAGTAAAGAAACAACCAAAAAAACTATATACTTTATTCTCTTCCAACATTTAAAAGCTTTTATGTCAATATTCACATATTTATATTATCCCTTTCTGAAAAAGTTATTGTAGTTATTATTTTAATAGTCTTCTCTTTAAATCATTTTAATTATGTATGGTTTACCTATAATAATTACAGCTTCAGAATCACAATTATGTTCACATTCTTTTTATTTGAAGAAAGCTTGTTAGCATTTCCTTAGGTGTATTTTTTTTCTTTTTGGTCACTTTTTGAACTTTGATTTTTTTTTGTAAAAATAACTTTATGTCATTTAAAATAATGTATGCCTGATATAAAATATGTGAGCATTATTTTAAAAGTTAGAAAATAACAAATATTCAGTTTCCCACTACTCAGAAATATCTTTTAAAATTAGAATAAATATGTCTCTAATGCAAATATAATCTAAAGATATCTACATTGTACAAAACATACACTAAATTTTCAGGGCTAAAGCAAATAGTTAAAATTTTTATTTAAGTAAAAGTTTTCATGTCATTTCATCTTTTACTATATTCAGGTCTTTGCCTAAGAGCTGTGTATGTAAGAGTGATTTCTTTATTGATATTACAAAATGTTCTTTAAAATATTTTTCTCAAAACACAAGCTAACCCTTATCACTTAGAAAAAAAAAATGCTTTCATATTTATTTTGCCATAAATGTTCTTCTCTTAATCACTGACATAAAAAATAATATTTTAATCTAGTCTGCCAGAAATCCTTGTTTACAATTAATATATCTTATTTACTTAAATGATTTAAAGGTATTTTATTTACTATATTTAGTGTAATCTTTAGTATTGTCGTAATGTTGTACTGCCAGAGAAGTACAAGAATGTATGTATTCTGGTTACAGCAGTTATTGTATGTTTTGTTTATTTGTTTGTTTCCCATGAGCTCTAGATACTATTTGATATTCAAAATTTAGAATTCATGCCACCAACATTTACTAAATCTAAGCATGCCACTAACATTTACTAAATAGTGCCAGGCATCTGTTAGCTTTTGGGGTATACATTTCATTGCTTATTTAGTGGTAGCTATTCTGAGTGACACATTTGTGTGGTCTGTAAAAACTAAAATCAAAACAAAAACACAACAGACTAAAATTAGTATCTGACCAAACCATCTTGTCATAGAAGATTTATATGCATTTATTCAAAACATAGTTATTGAACTCCTAAAATGTTTGACATGGCAGAGATGTATTTAAAACCTACTTCCAACATGTTAGGGTAACCCCAGCCCACAAGCAGTAAGGATTGAGATGAGGCTTTCTCCTCAGTACTACACATATACTCATGTGTCAAATGCACGTGTACCCCCTGAATCTAATTTTTTAAAGTAAAGATAAAACAATTCACTGAAGGATATAAGGCTTTCTGAAGGTTTTGATATTTAAATTGAATTCTGAAGGAGTAGTTTGCCATGGGAATGTCAATGTGTGGTGAAGGTTCCAGGTAAGGAAATATATGTGTGTCAAATACTATAGAGGAAAGTGGTATGACATATTGCAGAAATTGAAATTATTTAGTGTAGCTAAAATTAGAGTTTGGTTTGAAGGATCATACAAATTTTAGAAAGCATCAGATCATACAGGAACTTACAACATGTGTTAGGGATTTGTGACCAAGAAGCCATTGAAGGCTGAGGAACTGGTTGGCAATGGGAAGAAATAATAACATCACGGTTTTATATTTGCACTCACTAGGTCATAAAGTAAAAACACATGAGTAATTGTTTTCTATTTTTTGTTATTAGTTAACAATCTAATCTTCAGAGGTAACTCTTTCCAAGGAAGTAACTAAGTTATTTCTGTCTAATTCCAATATTGTTCAATAAAAAAATAGGGAAACACTTTTCACTTCAGAATCGTTTGGTACAGAGAGTAAAGAATATTAATTGAGTCCTGAACTGTTTAGCACAGGAATAATAGAGTATGCTGGTCACTTCTCATTAGTTATGACAGGAAATTAAAATATAAGCTAAAAATAGCAACAAGACAGACACTGTCCTTGTCAGAAGTAGTTCCATTAGATGGGTAGTTCTAGGAATCAAATTGCAATAGATGAAGGAGTCTTTGGAGGGTCAAGAACTAAAGTTAAGACATGAAGAAATTCTTTCAAGACGTGGGTATGAAAGGAAATAGAATATCATAACTATGGTTTGAGGAGTTCAAGAGATCAAGAAAATTTTATTCAAAGTTAGAAAATAACAAATATTCAATTTCCCAGATCAAACAAATTTTATTTGTTTTATTTTTATGTATGTTAGGTTGAAGAAGACTTAAACACGTCTTATATTTGATAAGAAGAAGTCATATTGTACTTTTAAAATTGCATTTCTTATAACTTCAAGCTTTATATTATTGGGCCAAAATAAAGACAAAAGTTAGAGTTTCAGATCATTGTCTTAGGGACTTTTAGGTTGGAAAGATACTGTAAAGTTTTTTTTCAAGCTGATATGCAACATTGGTAAAAACAGCAAAATAATCCAATGTCTGTTTTTTATTTAATACCTGTAGAAAATGTGGTAAAGACATAATGTAAATTTTCTAAAATGTTAAAGTCTTCTTTGTTAAAATAGTAGGTTTGATATGTGATGACAAGAAGGTTATATGATACATATTATCTTAAAAACCATAAGTGTTTTGATGTGAAAATTTATTTCAAAATTCTAAGTATAGGGTTGAGGAGAAAGGATCCTACTAAATTCTTAGGTCGTGAAATGATATATGAGGAAATGTGTGAGAGAAAATCAAGTGAAACAGTCATAACCATTTATCTGACAGATCAATGACATTGAAGAGAAGTAATTTGTTCTCAGATATCATGTGAAGAGACTTAAAACATAAGAAGTTTTAGAAAAAAAATCTAGGAAAGAGCTGGAACTTAAAATATTTTTTTGAATCTAGTATCTAACTTTGTTCTTTTAATCCCATTCTTTCAAATTGCTTTCAAATTTGTCAGAAAAGGTCCAAATCTGTATTATATTTGAGATTGATTATGATAGCTAGATTACGTAAAAGAGGCACTATCTTGACAGTAGTTAACTTTCTGACTTTGAATAACTCTTCAAATACTATGTCATTCCCCCTCCCCCACCTCGTCTTCCAGGGTTTCACCAAGCTGTTTCCTTCTTTTCTTTTCTGTATATTTCAGTTCTATTTATCTCATGCTTTGCTTTAATAGTGCACCCCCCACAACTTGGACAACTAAAGACAAAGTAAATTAAATAATTTTCTTAATAACTTTTCCTAAACTATGAAATATTAATGAGGTACACAAAATTCTGCCCAGAATATTTTATTTAACCTCTGGTTAATAGACACTTGTATAGAGCTTTTATTTCAAACCCTATTTAAACTAATCTGGAGCCATTCTTCAGAGGTGTTTCTAATACGTTGAATTTAAACCCTAATCATGCAGTTTGCGTACCAGACCCAAAGTGCCAGGGTTTCTTTTGGAGGCAGTTTTGGTCTATTTGGCAGCCTACAAATCTTGACTTAATTATCTTTTGTACCTGAGAGTCAATATTATGTTCATTCTAAATCTTAAAATGCACCCTGCAACGCATGTTGTGACTTTTCTATTCAATGTGTTAACATGTGGAAGAATTCTGCTGTTCTTGCTACATGTGCCTGAGCCTGAATTCTTAAAATATATGCTGAGAAGTGGCCATATTCTGGGGTTGTAATATGCAAACTTGTGAAAGGCAAACATATGGTACAGCAAAATTTGTATTAATTTCAAATATTTAAAGGAGAACTTGTAAAGTCTGAGGAAAATAACCATATTGTGTAGATAAATATTGTAGGTAACAGAGAACACACATAATTGCAGTGGATTTAGAATTTAGTAAGTTTCTCTGTAGATTGTCTCTGATTTTCAATGTGCACAAACACATCTTCTGGAAGTAGTATCAATTACATGTTTTCTTATTCAAAAATAATCTGTTGATTTTTTTTGTTGTTTACATTATACTGGTAAGACCCTCCAAATTTTTTTTGCATAGCTTTGGTTCTGTGTCTCAAGAGGAAGAGGTTTAATTAAATGTTATGTTTTCCACATAAGCGTATTAGGTGGTTCTATATGATTAAAGTGTATTTAAGTCCAATTAGCTTGAATGTCCTTCCTGAACTGTCACATTTTAGAAAATTCTTGGCCATTATTTCTTCAGATGGCTTTTGTCCCATTATCTTTCCTTTCTACTTTAAAATTACAAAATATATGAATTATATGAATATTATAATTTTACAATGTTTTGTTTTCCATTTTTTTTATCTCAGTAACTTAGTTTGAGTGTTTTCTATTAATTTATTTTTATACCATCATGTTTTTTCACTTTATCTACGAGTTCATTTTGTCTATCAAAATCTTAAGCTGTTGTTTGCCTTATTTGTTTCTGTTTGATTTTTTCACATGACTTGAAATTATCCAGCTTGTTATCTGTATTAAAAGATTAATGCAAGTTATGTTTACATTGTTTAAGTACTAATTGTGATCCATACATTTGAACATATCTGTAGCACCAGGAGACTGTTTCTATTGTCTGTTTTTCTTGCTGTGTCCAGTTTCTTTACAGACCTACTATTTTTTCCTTTATGTCAGGCATTATAAATAAAAAATCATTGTCTGGATTGTTTTTAAACCTTTTTTTAAAACAAGATTTTAGATTTTTCCTTGCTTCTCATGTGGGCATTTATTGTTAGGAATTCTCCTATCGACACTGTTTTAAATTTGTGCCCCAGAGATTCTGGTAGGTTGTGTCTTCGTTCTTGTTGGTTTTGAAGAACATCTTTATTTCTGCCTTCATTTCATTGTTTATCCAGTCAACATTCAAGTGCCAGTTGTTAAAACAAGAAAAAATAACTTTTCCATTTATTTATTATATCCTAGAGCAAATCACTTAACTTACAATGGATTAATGACCTTTATTTGTTGAACTTGCATTAAAAATATAAAAATAAACACAGATATATTAGTTTCCCTAAGAAAATGATAACAACCAGTATATTATTCTAGATAACTGGCTCTTTATAAATCCCTATATTATTTTGTGTGTGTGTGTGTGTGGTTTATAGGCTGTCATCAACGGGCCATTCAGTGACACCTCAAAGTGATTTGGACTCCAGTAGCTCTGAAGAATTCTATCAAGCCGTTCATCATGCTGAGCAAACCTTCAGAAAGATGGAAAGTTACTTGAAGCAGCAGCAACTTTGTGATGTTATCCTGATTGTTGGGAACCGAAAGATACCTGCACATAGGTACAGTAGTCTGTCTCTGCTAGAAACATGCATTCATGTTTAAAAGTGACAGACCAGCATACATATTGCAGAATATTGTATTCACAAGTACAGAAATAAGGATTCACATTGTAAGAGATCTTTTTTTGTTATGTTTTATTTATACTTATTTTTTTCTTATTTTTTTGTGGAAAAGTTAAAATGATATTTTAGGTAATAATTTTCTTAAAAAATAGAGCAATTAGAAAGTTCAAAAATAAAACTACTTATAACTAGCGTTGATAACTATGGAGGAAAATGCTGTTTTCCAGGATTGTGGGATTCACAATCATACTAATTTTAGGCACACTAGTTTGGGAAGTGTGCCTAATATCCTAAATAAAATATGCTATTCTGTCAGATTAAAGAAAGATTATCTTGGATATATATTTATATCAACTAATAAATCAAGGTATTTCATATTGACATTTTAATTTTATATTTATTTAAAATTATTTAAATTGTGTCATATTAATATTATTTTTAAAGCCATAACACAATTGAAAGCTAACAGCTCTAAGTACTAAAATAATTCCAGAAAAAAATGAGTATATTTCTACCATGAGAGAAATATTACAATGTGGATGTTAAATTGAAGTCAGTGTCTTGAAATATATGGGGAAGGACATTTGGCATTGAATAACTACTGTGGGTGATTTAGAGTCCAGTCTGTCAGCTAACTATTGAAAGCATTCCAATAATATACTATTGATTTTATTTTTCAAATATGTCTACAAAATTGAATTACTATTTGCAAGAGAGTTCACAAATATTATGATTGAGAGAATTATTCAGTGTCATAATATGTGTGGCAAAAACACAAATTATCCTGAGTTAGCACCCAAATAGTATCTAGATAATAATTCTATTATATTCTTCAAAGTAAGAGCTATTCTTGAGAGTGTAATTAAATTTACTTTACTTAACTTATAAATTAAATAATTTTGTATGTATTCTTTTTTTAATTTTTATTGCATTATAGGTTTTGGGGTACATATGCAGAATGTGCAAGGTAGTTGCATAGGTACACACATGGCAGTGTGTTTTGCTGCCTTCCTCCCCTTCACTCACACTTGGCATTTATCCCCAGGCTATCCCTCCCCAGCCCCCCCACTGTCCCTCCCCCATTCCCCCCAATAGACCACAGTATGTAGTAGACCCCCTCCCTGTGTCCATGTGTTCTCATTTTTCTCACCCGCCTATGAGTGAGAATATGCAGTATTTCTTTTTCTGTTCTTGTGTCAGTTTGCTGAGAATGAATTTTGTATGTATTCTTAAAAAGGAGGTGCAGTCAACTCAAAAAATATTAACACATCAAATGCTCATTAATTTATTTAAAAAGAGTGGTGTTTCCTACAATTTCTACAATCTTGTAGTCCTTTATTGATCTTAATTCAACATTTTCTTTTTCATTTGAAACATTTTAACCAATCTGTTGAGCAATTATTCTATATTCATAATATTTTACATTGTTTTCTTTATTACTCTTTATATACATTGTTGTTATTTTCTAAATTATTTAGTTATGCAAATTGTTTACAATATACTTATTGGGTAAGAAATCAAATTTCTTCTTGGTTTATATTATTCTAAAACATTTAAGCAATGTATTACTTTTATAGGCATTATTCTGAACATATAAATATTTAATAGATTTACAATATATTAAATTAAATACATTGTTATCAATCTTTATGTTTCTCAAGTAGGATACAAAAAAATAGTTTTTAAAAATCAGTATGGCTAACTCAATTCAATAAAGTTTTATATTTTCTTTACATTGTTAAGTGAAAAACTTAGGCACATTACTATTTTAAAGGATTTATTTGAGCAAACATCAACTCATGAATCAGGTAGCATGAGAACACAAGTTGTTCAGAGCCCCACCTAAAGAAGATCAGGGTAAAGTTTATATAAGACACTTGTGCAAATGGGATAAAGAAAATATTTGATTGGTTAAAGGGGAGCAGTAGCCTAGTTAGAGGCTAGTTGGTGGTTTCTGACAGTTTACATTACTCTGAGTTGGTTTTGGCTTTGCTAACTCAGAAAATAAAAACCTGAAGATGTCTCAGCCTAATGTCCTCCCAATTAATTATTTAACACCATAGTTTAAAACTTTCATACTAAGTATTTAATAAGTAATATACATCTTAGAATTCTAAGTTAAACAAATATGAATAAATATTGTGATACTTAGAAAGAACAAGCACTGTTGTGAATTATTGCAGGAACTTGGTACCACTTTATTGATACATTTCCATGATGAAACAACTGTAATTAGTGCAAAATTAGCTCTTGACTTATAATACATAATCATCTTATTACTAATAAACAAATAGATGCATTTAATACTTTTCTTATATTTTGATTAGCACAACTAAATATTGTCTTTAAGCAAAACGTATATGGTGTTGGAATCATTAACACTAAAAATTGTGGAGGTATTAAAATAACTTCAACTGATATAAAAATAAATTGTTTGAAGATTTATAGCTCTTTCAGTAAAAGCATTGCTAGCTAATGTTTATTTAACTGTGATTATTTAAATTTTTACAGCAAGCATACAATATATTTATGATTAAATGAAAAAGTTAAATGAAGAATAAAATGATCATATTTGATAAATAGGAAAAGTATTCTATTCTACAGACTGAAACACTTGGCATTTCAAACGTGTTACATTCTGTTTTCATTGTTTGTAAATATTTGACAAAAAAAAATAGGTATTTCAAGAAAGTATTTATTATTTTAATGTTCTTTATAGTGCACTAGTATGTATATAGTTGAGGCCAAAGTGACAATTAAAATGATGCATTTAGTAGCAATTAAACCACATTAAATACATTAAAAAGAAATTACTTACATATGCAAAATATATTAATACTCAGGAGAAGGCAAATAGTATTGCTTCTCTATGTTGATAGAAAATTTATTTACATAGATTATCTTTAATAGAAGAGGAATAGCATTTCCTTCATTTTACTAATTCATCCACCCACCTAAATCTCTCACTCAGTTTGATAGTATAAAAAAGCTCTGTAGTAAGTTCAGAAAAAATAATTAGTGAGGTTGAAAAACTTTTGGTTTGTTATCTTGATCAATTCATATATCAATTTAATGCTTTGCTTATGTCTATAATTCTATTATGTCTATAATAGAATTTCAGCAGTCCACAAAGCATCTTTCTTTGCACTAATTAAAATAAGCAATTATCAAACGTACTGTAGCATTGGCCTATGGCCTGTTGGTGATGCGAAATGATAATAAAACATAGTGCTTTTCCTTGTAGAGTTTTCAAAATACTTGAGGAGTTAAAGATAACCTATAAGATAATTAAGAAAATTATTATAGTTGCAAATAACTGTAAGGTAATATGGTTCTGATTCCAAGTGCAAGACATGATCAAATAAGGAAATGAATAATATATGGATAGAGCATTATAAATGTTAATAGAGTATTATAAAAGTTTTCAGAGAAATTGAGTGTGAGTTAAGCCTAGTGGAAAAGAAATGGCATGCTATTTTAAGTAAAGATAATAATACAGAAAAAATAGAGAATTAAATAATTTGTTTGCAAAAATTACAAGGATAATTGCTTGGTGAAAATGGAGTTCATATAGGAAATAACTGGGAAATTAAACTGTAAAAATAGGACAAAGATGATTATGATAGACCTTAAGGGCCAGTAGATAAGTTTTTATTTGAAATAGAATGTTTAATTAGAAGCGAATGTAGGTTCTTGAGGAGGGAAATAACATAAATGGGTTAGTCATGATGATTATGATGATAGTTACCACTCACCTTGTAGATTATATTCTAGGACCTGTTTAAAGTGGTTTACATTTAAAAATTCATTTTGTCTTTAAGAAACAGAAAAATCTGAATTTCCCACTTTTCTCTATAATATAGAAAATGGAGGCATGGAAAGAATTGGAAATGTACTCAAGTTATCCACTCAGTAATTGGTGAAATTAGAACTCAAATATGTGCAATCTGGGTACAGAAATAATGATTTTAACAACCACAATAGACTGACTATCATAATTTAGAAAAAGGTAGCTTTGAAATATGGTATGGTTTTAGAAAATGTACAAAGGACAGGCACAGCAGAAACTAATGATCTGAGAAGCTCTTTTGGTTAATCCAGGCATGAAATGAAGATCATATGAACATAAAAGATGAACTGAGCAGTATTTTAAATGATGGTGTCATAAGCCTAGGCTCTCTCATAATAGAGCCTGAACCTGGTGTTCATGATTGATTTAAAGATTGACCTCAGAAGAAACAGAAGCAGGAAAGGGCAGAGGAAGGAACAAACCAAGGATGTAGATTTGCTTCATCTTTATCTTTCTGGAAGCTCTGCATATGACTTTCTGCAGAATAATTCACACCCCAAAGCAAGGATTTATGCAGATTCTAGTCACTACTTTAAGATCCACTCACAGGTTGAGATTCAGGAGAGGTGGTGGCAGTTGAAGGATGAAGTGTGAGAAAGAGGAACACATAAACTCCCTGGGAATAAGGAGCTCCTATTAGGCCATGTCAAGTTCTTGGGAGAAACAGGAGCATCTAGGTGCTGTTAGGTACTAACATCACTGACCCTGGGGACATGGGTGTGCCTCTAAAGAGGACAACAGCACATTCAAAGAGAAAGATGGATTTTACATCATATTTGATATACAATATAAGGTAGAAAGAAACGTAGTGATAATTTCTTAATTTTGACTTTGGAAGTTCATAAATTCAACTCTGGAAGTGCACCAATTAGAAATGGGGAAGTATAAATTTATAAAATATATCAGTGGGAAAACTTTGAGTTTAAATTAATTTAGAGATAATGAAATGCTACTGGGATATGTAATGAGCAGTGCTACAGATACAGTTATGTTCGAGATATAGTTAGGTTCAAAACCACTGGCTGGGCATGATGGCTCATACCTGTAATTCCAGCATTTTGGGAGGCCAAGGCAGGCAGATCACGAGGTTAAGAGATGGAGACCATCCTGGCTAACATGGTGAAAACCCATCCCTACTAAAAATACAAAAAAATAGCTGGGCATGGTGGTGCGTGCCTGTAGTTCTGGCTACTCAGGAGGCTGGGGCAGCAGAATCCCTTGAATCTGGAAGGTGGAGGTTGCAGTGAATCGAGATCCTGCCACTGCATTCCAGCCTGGCAAAGAGCGAGACTCTGTTCAAAAAATTAAAATAAATATAAAAAAGGAGACAGAGCAAGATTCTATCTCAAAAACAAAACAAAGCAAAAGCATAAACAAGCAAATAAAAAACACTGTTAAAATAGTAGTTAAGTCAATGCTCAAGAATGATTCTGAAACAGTGAGTGTCAAGGCAAAATGTAGAGGCCTGAACAAAACCTATTGCAGTGAGAGGGTTAAAGATTAGAAGTAGGAAGAAAAGTCAATGAATCAGAAGTAAGCTGAGATAATAAGTCTGCACTGCGTTAGCTGAAAAATAGATTTAAAAAAGGAATGGGGGGTTAACAATGTCAAACACCATAATAAATTGAATTGGAACTTACACGAGTTTAATAGATTTGGTGGGAAATAAATTTGTAGTGACCTCAATAAGAGATTTTCCAAAGTATTTGCATGCATATACTTCTTTATGCATGTTTTACTCCTGCTTCTCTAGCATTAACAGAGCTAAATATGTACTCACAAAAAATATTAATTTCTGTTATGCATTACATCCCTCTTCTAAAATTTAATTCATAACTTATATCACCAAATCTTAATGCAGTGTCAACTTTTCTGCACTTTTCTTACTGAGTTAGCAGTATTTAGTATGTTATAATTGACAGAGAAGATATTGTATAATTATTTAAAATTGAATAATATAGGTTATATAATATTTTGCTCTGTGGAGATGTGCCCTAGTTGCAAATACAGACATTTTATTGTAAGATTAAGCTGATTAACTTTATGTTAATACTTCATATGCATAGGGAAGATATTTATCCTCTAGTTTATTTTCATATAATGGTTTAATTATCTAGTTTGTATCATATAATCTTTTAATTAGTGCTTTCCATAAAACTGATTATTTGACACTGATTAATCGGTATGTAATAAATATTTAAAGATATCTGTTATAGTCATTTTGTGAAACTCTAAGATTATAAAAAGTTGATGTTTTAGTTGCTAACTATCCAAAATAAATGCATAAGGCACTGAGAACTTTAGATATGTCTAGCATGCTACCATCCTTAGAATTAATTTTTTTAGGTGATACTATTGTTTATAGACTCATTCATTCAATGAGTATTTAATAAATGCCTATTACATATCAGACAGTATTTTACACATGGAGGATACAGTCCAATCAGCGAACAATACAGACCAAAATCCCTGCCTTCAGAGAGCGTACATTTTCATTGTTTAAAAGAAACCATATCTCCAAAAGCTGTGCTCTGGGACAATCACAAAACAAAAATAAAAGAACAAAAATCAGAAAAAATAAATAAATAAGGAAAGAATATCAAGTTTCATATTGTTTTATAACTTTTTTATACTTAATTCACATTTATTAATCTTGTTTCTACCTGTGATGTATACATTTTTTTAATTCTTTTCTACAGTTTTTTTTTTTTTAATTATTATACTTTAAGTTCTGAAGTACATTTGCAGATACTGGAGTATTGTTGCCTAGGTATACACATGCCATGGTGGTTTTCTGCCTACACCCTCCCATCACCTACATCAGGCATTTCTTCCGATATTTTCCCTCCCCAAACTCCCCACCCACCACTGTTCCTCACCTAGCCCCCCTCCCACCAACAGATCCCAGTGTGTGATGTTCCTGTTCCTGTGTCCATGTGTTCTCATTGATCAACACCCACCTACTAGTAAGAACATGCAGTGTTTGGTTTTCTGTTCTTGTGTCATTTTGCTGAGAATTATGGTTTCCAGATTCATCCATGTCCCTACAAAGGATATGAACTCATCTTTTTTGTGGCTGTATAGTATTCCATAATGTATATGTGCCACATTTTCTTTATCCAATCTATCATTGATGGGCATTTGGTTGGTTACAGGTCTTTGCTATAGTAAACAGTGCCACAATGAGCATAGGTGTGCTAGTGGCTTTATAATAGAACAGTTTATAATCCTTTGGGTATATTCACAGTAATGGGATTGCTGGGTCAAATGGTATTTCTGTTTCTACATCCTTGAGGAATCGCCACACTGTATCCCACAATGGTTAAACTAATTTACACTCCCACCAACAACGTAATAGTGTTCCTATTTCTCAATGTGGTTTTGATTTGCATTTCTCTAATAACCAGTGATGATGAGCATTTTTTCATATGATTGATGGCTGCATAAATATCTTCTTTTGAAAAGTGTCTGTTCATACTCTTTGCCCACTTTTCCATTGGGTTGTTTGTTTTTTTTCTTGTAATTCTGCTTTAGTTCTTTGTAGATTCAGGATATTAGCTCTTTGTCAGATGGGTAGCTTGCAAAAATTTTCTCCAATTCTGTTGGCTGCCAGTTCACTCTAATGATTCTTTTACTATGCAGAAACTTTTAAGTTTAATTAGATCCCATTTGTCTATTTTGGCTTTTGTTGCCATTTCTTTTGATGTTTTAGTCATGAAGTCATTGCCTATGCCTATGTCCTGAATGGTATTGCCTAGGTTTTCTTCTAGCATTTTTATGGTGTTAGATCTTATGTTTAAATCTGTAATCTATCTGGAATTAATTTTGTGTAAGGTGAAAGGAAGGGGTTCAGTTTCAGCTTTTGCATGTGGCTAGCCAGTTTTCCCAGCACCATTTATTAAACAGCTAGTCCTTTCCCCATTGCTTGTTTTTGTCAGGTTTGTCAAAGATCAGATGGTTGTAGATGTGTGGCATTACATCTGAGCCTCTGTTCTGTTCCATTGGTCTATATCTCTGTTTTGGTACCAGTACCATGCTGTTTTGATTACTGTAGCCTTGTAGTATAGTTTGAAGTCAGGTAACATGATGCCTCCAGCTTTGTTGTTTTTGCTTAGCATTGTCTTGGCTATGTGGGCTCTTTTTTAGTTACATATGAAGTTTAAGGTAGTTTGTTCCAGTTCTGTGAAGAAGATCAGTGGTAGTTTGATGGGGATAGTGATTGAATCTATAAATTACTTTGGGCAGTATGACCATTTTCACAATACTAATTCTTCCTAACCATGAGCATGGAATGTTTTTCCATCTATTTGTGTCCTCTCTTATTTCATTGAGCAGTGGTTTGTATTTCTCCTTGAAGAGGTCCTTAATACCCTTTGTTAGTTGTATTCCTAGGTATTTTATTTTCTTTGTAGCAATTGTGAATGGAAATTCACTCATGATTTGGCTCTCTTTAAGTCTGTTATTGGTATATAGGAATGCCTGTGATTTCTGCACATTGATTTTGTATCCTGAGACTTTGCTGAAGTTGCCCATCATCTTAAGGAGATTTGAGGCTGAGATGATTTGGTCTTCTAAATATACAATCATGTCATCTGCAAATAGAGATATTTGACTTCCTCTTTTCCTAATTAAATACCCTTTATTTCTTCTTTTTGCCTTATTACTCTGTCTAGAACTTGCAATACTATGTCAAAAAGCAATGGTGAAAGAGGGCACCCTTGACTAGTGCCTGTTTTCAAAGGGAATGCTTCCAGTTTTTCCCCATTCAATTTGATATTGGCTGTGGATTTGTCATAAATAACTGTTATTATTTTGAGATACATTCCATCGATACCTAGTTTATTGAGAGTTTTTAACATAAAGGGCTGTTAAATTTTGTCGAAGGCCTTCTCTGCATCTATTGAGATTACCATGTTGTTTTTGTTTTTGGTTCTGTTTATGTGATGTATTACATTTATATATTTGCCTATGTTGTACCAGCGTTGCATATGTTGTACTGGGATGAAGCCTATTTGATCATGATGAATAAGCTTTTTGATGTGCTGTTGCATTCAGTTTGCCAGTATTTTATTAAAGATTTTTGCATTGATGTTCATCATGGATATTGGCCTGAACTTTTCTTTTTCAGTTGTGTCTCTGCCTGGTTTTGGTATTAGGATGATGTTGGTCTCATAAAATGAGTTAGGAAGGAGTCCCTGTTTTTGAATCATTTGGAATAGTTTCAGAAGGAATGATACCAGCTCTTCTTTGTATGTCTGGTTAAATTTGACTGTGAACCCCTATGGACCTGGACTTTTTTGGGGGTATAGGCCATCAATTGCTGCCTCAAATTCAGACCTTGTTATTGGTCTATTCAGGGGTTCAACTTCTTCTTGGTTTAGTTTTTGGAGTATGTAAGTGTCCAGGAATGTATCCATTTCTTCTAGATTTACTGGTTTATGTGCATAAAGTTGTTTGTAGCAATCTCTGCTGGTAATTTGTATTTCTGTGGAATCCTTGTTGATATCCCCTTTATAATTTTGTATTGCATCTATTTGATTCTTCTCTCTCTTTTTTATTAGTCTGGCTAGTAGTCTGTCTATTTTGTTGACTTTTTCAAAAAAACCAACTCCTGGTTTTATTAATTTTTGAAGGTTTTTTGTGTCTCTATCTCCTTCAGTTCTTCTCTAATCTTAGTTATTTCTTGTCTTCTGCTAGCTTTCGAATTTGTTTGGTCTTGCTCCTCTAGCTCTTTCAGTTTCGATGATAGGGTGTTTAGCATTAATATTAATAAAATATTTTAAACCACAAATCTTGTGAGGCATTTATTAGATGCATAAATTACATAGTTAGGGCTTGTATTATAGTTAAAAGAATGTCTTTTGTGTTTAAGTTAAATTTTTCCATGCCTTCCATTTATCTTATATATAAGATAAATTATATAGCAGATGAAACTTCAAAATAAATAAATGAAAAAAAATTCTCCTGAATAGAAAATTATGAAAAGTTTTAGATAACTATTTCCTGTATTGATCAAACTACCTTTCTTTTCTTTTCTTTTCTTTTACAGTGTTCTTAGGAAAAAAATGCATTCAAAGTTCTGGTTGTTTACTTACAGATGTAGATGTAAGCATCACTATAATTCTTTTGACAAATCCTCAATTGTTTTGAGCACTTTTAAAATTTCTGAAACAAAAGGTATTCTAGGCTGATTTTATGCTTGCCTTGCTCCTTTCTGCAGTCTGTCCTTTTCCTAAGGAGTCTTTGACAGACATGTACACATCCATACATATACATAAACACAAATACAAATTTATATATTTTATGTTTAAAACAAATAATTTATATCAATACCTTCAATTTAAATCCAATTTCATAGTTTTGACTTTTTAAGTCTTCTCCCTTTCCATACAGGCACACCTTGAAGGTATTGCAGGTTGGATTCTATACTACCGAGATGAAGTGAATACCACAATTAAGCCAGTCATCAAAATTTTTTGTTTCTTAGCAAATATAACAGTTCTATTTATACAATACCATAGTCGAATAAGTGTATAATACTGTTACATCATCATGTATGTATGTGTACATACAGTTATTTAAAAAATACTCTATTGCTAAAAATTACTAACAGTCATCTGAGCCTTCAGGGAGTGTTAATCTTTTTGCTAGTGATGAGTCTTAACTCTCTGTTGATGCCTGCTGACTGATCAGGGTGGTGGTTGCAGAAGGTTGGGGTATCTGCGGCAATTTTGAAAATAGGATGATAATGAAATATGTTGCATTATTTGATTCTCCTTTCACAAAATTTTTTTTTGTAGAAGGGGATGCTGTTTGATAGCGTTCTACCCACAATAGAACTTCTTTCAAAATTGGAATCAACATTCTCTTCAACCATACTGAAGCTCTGTCCATGGTTTCTGTAATACATATATATATTTGATTCAGAGTCTCGCTTTGTGGCCCCAGGCTGGAGTGCAGTGGTGAAATCTTGACTCACTGCAAACTCCACTTCCCAGTTTCAAGTGGTTCTTATGCCTCAGCCACCCAAGTAGCAGGAATTACAGGCATGTGGCACCACAACCATCTAATTTTTGTATTTTTAGAAAAGACAGGGATTTGCCATCTTTGCCAGGCTGTTCTTGAATTTCTGGCCTCAAGTGATCCACTAGCTACCTCTCAAAGTGAGCCATCATGCCCTGCCAGTTTGTGTAATATTCTAAATTCTTTCTTGTCATTTCAATGATGTCACAGCATTTTTGTCGGGAGTAGATATCATCACAAGAATCA
Source organism: Saguinus oedipus (assembly GCA_031835075.1). Classification (NCBI taxonomy): domain Eukaryota; kingdom Metazoa; phylum Chordata; class Mammalia; order Primates; family Cebidae; genus Saguinus; species Saguinus oedipus. Next base: position 44,816,066 of record CM063169.1, read on the forward strand.
CTTTTTTTTGCTCACCCTTAAGAAGCAACTCTTCATCCATTCAAACTTGATCATGAGATTGCAGCAATTCAATAACATCTTCAGATTCCACTTTTAATTCTAGTTCATAGGCTAGAGGATACTTCCAGTGAGGTTACTTCCTCTACTGATGTCTTGAACTCTTCAAAGTCATCCATGAGGGTTGGAATCTTCTTTCATTGCAAACTCCTAGTTGAAATTTCTACTTTGTCCTGTGACTTATGAATTTACTTAATGATATGTAGGAGAATAAAAATTTCCAGAAAGTTTTAAACTTACTTTGCCAGATGCCTCAAAGGGATCACTATTTACAGCATCTAGAGACTTATTTTCAAAGAACGAAAAATAAAACTAACATTCTGTGCAGCAATCTGACTACTGAGTGTCAACCCAAAGGAAAAGCAATCAATATATCGAAAAACCAGTGCTTATGTATTTATTGCACCACTATTCACAGTAGCAAATATATGGAATCAAACAAAGTGTTCATCAATGGATGAGTGGATAAATAAAATATGATATAGATACACATGGATACTGTTAAGCCTTAACAAAGAATGAAATACTATCATTCATGGTCGCATGGGTGGACTTAGAGGTCATTTTCTTAAGTGAAACAAGCCAGGCACAGAAAGACAAATATGGTATGTCCTCACTAATAAGCAGTTGCTAAAAAAATGTGATTACATGGACATAGAGAGTAGAATAATAGACAATGGCGATCCAAAAGAGTGAGGAGGTGGGAAGGAGAAGGATGCTAAAAAATTGCTTAATGGATGCAATATACATTATTTAGAGGATGGAAACCCTTAAAGGCCTACCTTGATCATTACATGATCTATGCATGTAATAAAATGGCCCATGTACCCAAAAATCTGTACAAATGAAAAGGAAAAAGCAAGAAAATATGTTTTTATGTAATATGACTTGAAAGTCAAAACTGTTTCTTAATGGGCTCCAGAATGGATGTTTTAGCAAGCCTAAAGACAACATTGATCTCCTTGTACATCTCTATCAGAGCTCTTGAGTAGCAAGGCGGATTGTCAACGAGAAGTAATATTTTGAAAATATTTCTTTTTTTTTCTGAGCAGTAAGTCTCAACTGTTGTCTTAAAATACTCAGTAAGCCATCCATTCTGCAAAGATATGTTGTCATCCAGGCTTTACTGTTCCATTTCTAAAGCACTGACTGAGTAGCCATAGCATAATTATTAAGTGCCCTAGAATTTTCAGAATGGTACTGAGCATTGGCTTCAACTTAAACTCACCAGGTACATTAGTCCTTAATAGTTAGTTCTTAGAAACTTTGAAAGCAGCCATTGACTTCTCTATGAAAATCCTAGAAGACATCTTCTTTCTATATATGGTCAACACTCAAAATTTGTTGTTTAGTGTAGCCACTTTCATCAATGGTCATAGAAGCTGCAGCTTCTATTAGGTTGGTACAAAATTAATTACAATTTCTGACATTAAAATACTAGCAAAAAAACAAGTAACTTTTGCCTGAACCCGCTTGCTGCTTCACTTTGCCCTTTTAAGTTATGGAGAAGGCTTCTTTCCTTAAACTTGATAACCTAATTTCTGCAAATTTTGTACTTTTCTTCTGCATTTTCCTCACCTTTCTGCTCTCTCAAACTTCATGAAACCAAAGAGAGCTAGGGCCTTGCTCCTGATTAGGCTTTGACTTAAGAAATGTTGTGGTGAGTTTCATCTTCCATCCAGACCACTCATACTTTCTCCATATCAGAAATAAGTCTGTTTTGCTTTATATTATTCATGTGTTCACTAGAGTAGCACTTTTAATTTCCTTCAAGAACTTTTTCTTTGCATTCATAACTTGACTAAGTGTTTAGCAAAAGAGGCCTACCTTTCGGTCTCATTCCACTTCTACACGTCTCCCTCACTAAGCTTAATCACTTCTAGCTTTTGATTTAAAGTGAGAGACATGCAACACTTCCATTCGCTTGGACACTTAGAGGCCATTGCAGGGTTATTAACTGGCTAGTTTTAATACTGTGTCTCAGGGAAGACACAGTATATTTCTCCATAGAGAAATCCATGAAGATGGGGAGAAATGAGGGGGTGGCCTGTTAGTGAAGCAGTCAGAATGCAAACACTTACCGAGTTTATTGTCTGATATGCCTATAGTTTATGACACCCCAAACAAGGACAATTGTAACATCAAAGATCACTGATCAAAGATTATTATAACACATGTAACAATAAAATATTTGAAATATTGCTAGAATTACCAAAATGCAACAAAGATACATGAAGTGAGCATATGACGTTGGAAAAATTGTGCCTATTTTTGGAAATTCCAACAATTTCCAAATGGAATTGCTAGATAATGAGTTGCTGTAAACCATTAATTATTTAAAACACTGCAATATCTGCAAAGCACAGTAAAGTGAAATGCAATAAAATGAGGTGTAATTGTATATGTAATTCTGTTTTCCATGAGATAAACCAAATAATTATACTTTAAAGCCATCAAAAGGCTGTGAATATATCAATAACAACCAAAACAAAGCAGAGAACAAATAACAACACCTAAGAACCAAAGGCCAGCTCCTTCTGAGCCTCTACATTTTTGTTGGGGAAGTATGGTATCTGTTAAACAATCAAATCTTACTGTAGATGGAAAAAGCAGGAGATTGTAATCCGTGGTTCAAACAAATTCAGTCAATAGAAATTTACCAAGAGATGACCCAGGTGTTTAAAGTATTAAAAAAGGGATAAAAGTAACTATCATAAATAATTCAAACTGTATACAGGAAAAGATAGATAACAATGAATAAAGCAATTGAGAATATAAAGACATTTGAGAAAATTCAAGTGATTAGAAATTACCTAAAGTAAAACAGTGAGTAAAAGAAAAATGGAGTATAAAATGAATTAAGATTGAACAATCTATGTAGCATTCTCAGTTGTTGAACCATATATTCAATTTGACTCTTAGAAAATGTCAGAGAGATAACTGGGTGAAAATATGGTAAATTTTTGCAGATAATTTTTAAAATATGATTTTAAAAATCCATCCACTGGTCCAGGAAGCTCAGAAAATCATATTTTCAGTGAATATTAAGTCCCACTTATCGCTAAATAACTAAAACCCTAAGATCAAGAGAAAAATTTAAAAACAAAAATAAAGGACATATCACATCAGAAAAACAATAGTAAGAATGAAAGCTAGTTTTCTATTAAAAATAGGGTGGTCTGGGTGCAGTGACTCATGTCTGTAACCCCAATACTTTGATAGGCTTGAGGCAGGTGGATTACTAAAGGCCAGGAGCTTAAGACAAATTGGGCAATATAGCAAGACCATATCTCTAAAAAAAAAAACACACACACACACACAAAAAAAATACTAGCTGGGCATGGTAGCACATGCTTGTGGTCCTAGCTGCTTGAGAAGCTGAGACAGAAGAATTGCGTGGGCCCAGGAGTTTGAGGCACCAGTGAGCAATGATCGTGTCATTGGACTCCAGCCTTGGTGACAAAGCAAGCCTCTATTTTTAAAACAAGCAAACAAACAAACTGACAAACAAAAAATAAAACTACAACAGTGGTGCCTAATTGATAAAGAAATTCTATATTTCACGTTCCAAAAAAACTCACCCTAGAATCCTATATCATGTGTAAATAACTTTTTTTTTAATTTTTTAATTGCATTTTAGGTTTTGGGGTACATGTGAAGAACAGGCAAGATAGTTGCGTAGGTAGATACATGGCAGTGTGATTTGCTGCCTTCCTCCCCTTCACCTACATCTGGAATTTCTCCCCATGCTATCCCTCCCCAGCTCCCCCCCGTCCCTCCCCTATTTCCCCAATAGACCCCAGTGTGCAGTGCTACCCTCCCTGTGTCCATGTGTTCTCATTGTTCATCACCCGCCTATGAGTGAGATCGTGTGGTATTTCATTTTCTGTTCTTGTGTCAGTTTGCTGAGAATGATGTTCTCCAGATTCATCCATGTCCCTACAAAGGACACGAACTCATCATTTTTGATTGCTGCACAATATTCCATGGTGTATATGTGTCACATTTTCCCAGTCCAGGCTATCATCGATGGGCATTTGAGTTGATTCCAGGTCTTTGCTGTTGTAAACAGTGCTACAATGAACATTCATGTGCATGTGTCCTATAGTAGAACGATTTATAGTCCTTTGGATAAATACCCAGTAATGGAATTGCTGGGTCAAATGGAATTTCTATTTCTAGGTCCTTGAGGAATCGCCACACTGTCTTCCACAATGGTTGAACTAATTTACACACCCACCAGCAGTGTAAAATTGTTCCTATTTCTCCACATCTTCTCCGGCATCTGCTGTCTACAGATTTCTTAATGATTGCCATTCTAACTAGCATGAGATGGTATCTCAATGTAGTTTTGATTTGCATTTCTCTACTGGCCAGTGATGATGAGCATTTTTTTATATGTTTATTGGCCTCATGTATGTCTTCTTTTGTAAAGTGTCTGTTCATATCCTTTGCCCATTTTTGAATGGGCTTGTTTGTTTTTTTCCTGTAAATCCATTTGAGTTCTTTGTAAATTCTGGATATCAGCCCTTTGTCAGATGGGTAAACTGCAAAGATTTTTTCCCATTCTGTTGGTTGCTGATTTACTCTAATGACTGTTTCTTTGCCATGCAGAAGCTGTGGAGTTTGATTAGGTCCATTTGTCTATTTTGGCTTTTGTTGCCAATGCTTTTGGTGTTTTGGTCATGAAGTCCTTGCCTACTTCTATGTCCTGAATGGTTTTGCCTAGATTTTCTTCTAGGATTTTTATGATGTTAGGTCTTATGTTTAAATCTTTAATCCATCTGGAGTTAATTTTAGTGTAAGGTGTCAGGAAGAGGTCCAGTTTCTGCTTTCTGTACATGGCTAGGCAATTTTCCCAACACCATTTATTAAATAGGGAATCCTTTCCCCATTGCTTATTTTTGTCAGGTTTATCCAAGATTGTATGGTTGTAGATATGTTGTGTTGCATCCAATGCCTCTGTTCTGTTCCATTGGTCTATAACTCTGTTTTGGTACCAGTACCATGCTGTTTTGATTACTGTAGCTTTTTAGTATAGTTTGAAGTCCAGTAGTGTGATGCCTCCTGCTGTGTTCTTTTTGCTTAGAATTTACTTGGCTATGTGTGCTCTTTTTTGGTTCCATATGTAGTTTAAGGTGGTTTTTTTCAGTTCTGTGAAGAAGGTCATTGGTAGCTTGATGGGGATATTGTTGAATCTGTAAATTACTATGGGCAATATGGCCATTTTCACGATATTCATTCTTCCTAACCATGAACATGGAATGTTTCTCCATCTGTTTGTGTCCTCTCTTATTTTGTTGAGCAGTGGTTTGTAGTTCTCCTTGAAGAAGTCCTTTACGTTCCTTGTTAGTTGTATTCCTAGGTATTTCATTATCTTTGTAGCAATTGTGAATGGCAGTTCGTTCTTGATTTGGCTCTCCTTAAGTCTGTCGTTGGTGTATTGGAGTGCTTGTGATTTTTGCACATTGATTTTGTATCCTGAGACTTCGCTGAAGTTGCTTATCAGTTTCAGGAGTTTTTGGGCTGAGACGATGGGGTCTTGTAGATATACTATCATGTCATCTGCAAATAGAGAAAATTTGGCTTCCTCATTTTTTATTTGAATACCCTTTATTTCTTTTTCTTGCCTGATTGCTCTGGCTAGAACTTCCAGTACTATATTGAATAGGAGTGGTGAGAGAGGGCATCCTTGTCTAGTGCCAGATTTCAAAGGGAGTGCTTCCAGTTTTGCGCATTCAGTATGATATTGGCTGTTGGTTTGTCGTAAATAGCTTTTATTATTTTGAGATACATTCCATCAATACCAACTTTATTGAGTGTTATTAGCATAAAGGGCTGTTGAATTTTGTCAAAGGCCTTCTCTGCATCAATTGAGATAATCACGTGGTTTTTGTTTTTGGTTCTCTTTATGTGGTGAATTACATTTATAGACTTGCATATGTTGAACCAGTCTTGCATCCCTGGGATGAATCCTACTTGATCATGGTGGATAAGCTTTTTGATGTGCTGTTGCAATCGCCTTGCCCATATTTTATTGAAGATTTTTGGGTCTATGTTCATCAAGGATACTGACCTGAAGTTTTCTTATCTTGTTGAGTCTCTGCAGGGTTTTGGTATCACGATGATGTTGGTCTCATAAAATCATTTGGGAAGGATTCCCTCTTTTTGGATTATTTGGAATAGCTTCAGAAGGAATGGTACCAGCTCCGCTTTGTGTGTCTGGTAGAATTCGGCTGTGAACACATCTGGACCTGGGCTTTTTTTGTGTGTGGTAGACTGTTAATTGCTGCCTCAACTTCAGATCCTGTTATTGGTCTATTCATAGTTTTGACTTTTTCCTGGTTTAGGCTTGGGAGGACACAAGTGTCCAGGAATTTATCCATTTCTTCCAAGTTTGCTAGTTTATGTGCATAGAGTTGTTTGTAGTATTCTCTGATGATGGTTTGAATTTCTGTGGAATCTGTGGTGATTTCCTCTTTATCGTTTTTTTATTGCATCTATTTGGTTATTCTCTCTTTTTTATCAATCTGGCTAGTGGTCTTATTTTGTTGATCTTTTCAAAAAAACAGCTCTTGGATTTATTGATTTATTAAAGAGTTTTTTGTGTCTCTAGCTCCTTCAGTTCTGCTCTGATTTTAGTTTTTTCTTGTCTTCTGCTAGGTTTTTAGATTTTTAGATCTTGCTCCTCTGGCTCTTTCAATTTTGACGATAGGGTGTCAATTTTGGATCTCTCCACTCTTCTCATATGTGCACTTATTGCTATATATTTTCCTTAGAGACTGTTTTAGATGTGACCCAGAGATTCTTGTATGTTGTGTCTTTGTTCTCATTGGTTTTGAAGAACTTCTTTATTTCTGCCTTCATTTCATTGTTTATCCAGTCATCATTCAAGAGCCAATTGTTCAGTTTCCATGAAGCTGTGCAGTTCTGAGTTAGTTTCTGAATTCTGAGTTCTAACTTGATTGCACTGTGGTCTGAGAGACTGTTTGTTTTGATTTCAGTTCTTTTAAATGTGCTGAGGAGTGATTTACTTCCAGTTATGTGGCCAATCTTAGTGTAGGTGTGATGTGGTGCTGAGAAGAATGTATATTCTGTGGATTGGGGTGGAGAGTTCTGTAAATGTTTATCAGGTTTGCTTGTTCCAGGTCTGAGTTCAAGTCCTGGATATCCTTGTTAATTTTCTGTCTGGTTGATCTGTCTAATATTGACAGTGGAGTGTTAAAGTCTCCCACTATTATTGTGTGGGAGTCTAAGTCTCTTTGTAAGTCATTAAGAACTTGCCTTATATATCTTGGTGCTCCTGTATTGGGTCCATATATATTTAGGATTATTAGCTCTTCTTGTTGTATTGATCCTTTTACCATTATGTGATGTCCTTCTTTGTCTCTTTTGATCTTTGTTGCTTTAAAGTCTATTTTATCAGAGATGAGAATTGCAACTCCTGCTTTCTTTTGCTCTTCGTTTGTTTGGTAAATCTTCCTCCATCCCTTTATTTTGAGCCTTTGTGTATCCTTGCATGTGAGATGGGTTTCCTGGATACAGCACATCGATAGGGTTTGGCTATTTATCCAATTTGCCAGTCTGTGTCTTTTGATTGGTGCATTTAGCCCATTTACATTTAGAGTTAATATTGTTATGTGTGAATTTGATGCTGTCATTTTGATGCTAGCTGGCTGTTTTGCCCGTTAGTTGATGCAGATTCTTCATTTTGTTCATGCTCTTTAGCATTTGATATGTTTTTGAAATGGCTGGTACTGGTTGTTTCTTTCTATGTGTAGTGCCTCTTTCAGGACCTCTTGTAAAGCAGGGCTGGTGGTGACAAAATATCTGAGTACTTGCTTGTTCATGAAGGATTTTATTTTTCCTTCACTTTTGAAGCTTAGTTTGGCTGGATATGAAATTCTGGGTTGAAAGTTCTTTTCTTTAACGATGTTGAGTATTGGCTCCCACTCTCTTCTGACTTGTAGGGTTTCTGCTGAGAGATATGCTGTGAGTCTGATGGCCTTCCCTTTGTGGGTAACCCGACCTTTCTTTCTGGCTGCCCGTAGCATTTTCTCTTTCATTTTGACCCTGGTGAATCTGATGATTTTGTGCCTTGGGGTTGCTCTTCTTGAGGAATATTTTTGTGGTATTCTCTGTATTTCCTAGATTTGAATATTGGCATGCCTTGCTATGTTGGGGAAGTTTTCCTAGATGATATCCTGAAGAGTGTTTTCCAGCTTGGATTCATTCTGTTTGTCACATTCAGGTACACCTATCAAACGTAGATTAGGTCTCTTCACATAGTCCCACATTTCTTGGAGGCTTTGTTCATTCCTTTTTGTGCTTTTTTCCCCAATCTTGCCTTCTCATTTTATTTCATTCAGTTGATCTTCGACTTCTGATATCCTTTCTTCTGTTGGGTCAATTTGGCTATTGAAACTTGTGCATGCTTCATGAAGTTCTCGTGTTGTGTTTCTCAGCTCCTTCAATCCACTCATATTCCCCTCTACATTGTACATTCTTGTTATCATTTCCTCAAATCTTTTTTCAAGATTCTTAGTTTCTTTGCATTAAGTTAGAACATATTCTTTTAGCTCACAGAAGTTTCTCATTAGCCACCTTCTAAAGTCTGATTCCATCATTTCATCACACCCATTTTCCGTCCAGCTTTGTTCCCTTGCTGGTGAGGAGATGTAATCCCTTATAGGAGGTGAGGTGTTCTGGTTTCAGGTGTTTTTCTTCTTTTTGCGCTGGTTTCTTCCCATCTTTGTGGATTTATCCACCTGTCGTCTGTGTAGTTGCTGATTTTCTGATTGGGTCTCTGAGTGGACATCCAGATTGTGGATGATGAAGTTATTTCTCTTTCTTAGTTTTCCTTCTAACAGTCTGGCCCCTCTGCTTTAGGACTGCTGAGGTCCACTCTAGGCCCTGCTTGCCTGGGGGTCACCTGCAGCAGCTGCAGAATAGTAAGAGTTGCTACCAGTTTCTTCATCTGCTATCTTTGTCCCAGAATGATGCCCGCCAAATGTCAGTCTGATCAGTCCTTTGTGAGGTGACTCTTTGGATATACGGGGGTCAGGGAGCTGCTTGAGGAGACAGTCTGTTCTTTATAGGAGCTCAAGTGCTGAGCTGTCAGCTCCATTGTTTATTCAGAGCTGCTGGGTGGGTATGTTTAAGTCTGCTGTAGCAGAACTCATAAACCCCCTTTTTTTCCCCAGGTGCTCTGTCCCGGGAAGTTAGGGCTTTATTTATGGGTATCTGTTGCATTGCTGCCTCTTTTTTTTCTTTTCAGGGCTGTCCTGCCCGGCAAGGAGGCAGCATAGTCACTTCCTGCAGAGGCTTTGCTTAGTTGCTGTGGGTTCTGCCCTGCTGCTGGCTCCACCCTGCTGCCATGTATATTTCCCTGCAGTCCTGTTTATATGGGTGTGGTTAGAACTGCCTCGGCAACGTTGGCCCACCTCTGTAATGGTGGACTCTCTTCGTTATGGCAGGTTGCCTCGGCACTTGCGGGTTGCCTCAGCAATGGCAGGCTGCATCAGCAATTGCAAGCTACCTCCATAAGGATGGAGTGCCTTGGTAATGGTGGACACCCCTCCCTCATGGAGCTGGGCCATCCTGGTTTTAGCTGTGCTTGCTGTGAAACTCTCAACCCTGAACGTTTCCAATTGCTGTTTGTTTTTGTGGGTGTGGGACCCGCCGAGCCTGATCACCTGGCTCCCTGCCTCAGAGCCCTTTTTTTTTTTTTTAAGTTGAATGGTTGACTCTCTCTCAGGTGTTCCAGTCACCTGCTGAAAGGGCGCTGGGATCAGTGTGATTTCCCATGTGGGGACCCACTGTGCCGGCTGAAACAACATGGCTGCCTGGAAATCTCCTGGCTTGGCTTTATGTTTTATGTTTCAGTCCTGTTTAAACAGATGAATGGGCTAATCTGCCTTCCTGGATCTCCACTTGCCAGTTTAACAGGGCAACCAGACCAGTGTATTTTGTACAGAGAGCTGCTGCGCTGCGTCGCCGGCTGAAACTGCCACACCAGCCGAAACAGCTGCGCTGGCAAACCGTGGGGCTCCTCCACCTGGGAATCTCCTGGTCTTCCACCTCTTTCTTCTCATGGATTGTTCATGACTCAGTCCTGAGGAGGGTCAGCTTAGTTAGATGTAAGGTATATATTAGCCAATGTCTAGTCAAATCAGCAGTCTCTATATTGGTTAGAAATACGTGCATCTATTAACCTTTGCCTCATGGTCTAATTTTCATCAGGAAATGCTCTCACTTTCATGAAATAGAGAGCTATTTTGTCATTTATAGCAAGAAGTTTAACTCTTTGTCCACATGATGCCAGAGTGTCCTGGAGAGCGATGACAAATGATCCAGCTTGGTGGGGGCTGGGGCAGCCACCATTGCAGAAACCTGCCTAACTTTCCTGAGTCATAAATAACTTTTAAAAGATGCTAGACATGCAGCTAAATAAAATTATCTTCAGATAAATGAAAGCCGTGTAATATTTTTTTGCCAGCAGACTTACAGTACAGGAAATAAAGATTTTTTTTCCAATATTGATACCAGATTAAAGTCCACATAAAAATGAAGAACACCAAAAATGGTGAAAAAGTCGGTACGTTTAAATACATTTTTGCTTTTACATGTATTTTCTTCTTTTAGATTATTGACTGAGAAGAGGAGGTGTTTTATATTGCGAATTTCTTACAATATCCAGTTACTGGTTAGTGTAATCTCCAGACAAATTCAGCAGACATCCATGCAGGGGCCACATCTGCTGTGCAGCTTGTTTTTCTGTTGACCATAAGCTAAAATTCATTTTTGAATTTTCAACTGATTGAGTTTTTATTCTAAAGGAAAATATGCAACCGAGACTATGTATATAATTCTCAACATGTAAAATATTTACTATTTGGCCCTTTTTGGAAAACAAAATTCTGGTTCCTGTCCCAGAGCAACCACTTTACGCACACATGTGTGTGCATACACACATGTGAAAAACAATAAATGATATGAAATAATTACAATACAAAGATTAATTCAAAGAACAAATAGAGCAAATTAAAAACAAATATGAATTAATATGATTAAACCCAAATGTAATTTTGTGAACTACATACATTAGATATTTTAGAACCCATGTTGTGTGGTAGCTTCTACATATCATACCAGCTACTCAGGAGGCTGAGGCAGGTGGATCGCTTTAAGCCCTGGGGTTCAAGGCTGCAATGAGCTATGATGATGTCGGTGCACAATATCCTAGACAACAGAATGAGATCCTGTCTCTAAAAAAAATGTCGAAATCATAAATAAATAAATGTTAGCATCTTAATAAAGTGGAAAACACTCTGGAAAGTTTAAGATGCAGAATTTGATACATAAAGAAATAGAGCACTTGAATAATACTTGTGACTTAATAAATAAGGGAAGAGATATTAGGAAAGCCTTCTTCAAAAATAGCCAAATGCAGATTTTTTTCAGGTAATTTCTAGAATATCTTAAAGAAAGAAGTTTCCTTTTCTAAAGATTATTACACAAAATTGAGGAGTTGTAACTCCCAGCTTATATTATGAGGCTACTATAATCTTAATTCAAAATCAGATCAGGAAAACAAAATAAAATAAAATGGCAATGTATTTATTTAATAATTACACTTGAAAATATTTTTTTTCATTCTATAAACATCATTCACAACATTATAAATTTTAATACTCAAATATTATAAAAGCTTTTGCAAAACTAGAAAATAAAGAGGTTTTTCCAATGTAGTAAATCTTTTATACCAAATATATTCAGCAGGTGGCATATTGAAGAGAGAAATTTTAGATGCATTTCTTTTAATATAGAAAAAAACAGAAAATGCCTATGTGACAGAGGAACTGTTTAAGACAGCACTGGAGGTGGTAGATGAGGTTGTGAAGAAGGGGAAAGAAGAGCAGTTATACAGAATGAATAGGAAGAAGTCAAAAGAACGTCACTGCAGATGATATGGTCATTTACCTAAATGTAAAAAAAAGTAGCAGAATCAAAAGAATTGGTAAAAATAATTCACCAGATGTGCCAGATAAATGATGAATCTATTATTTTCTCAGTTAATAAATTCTAACAGACAAAAAAAATGCAACAAAAATAGAATAAAAAATAGATAGCATATACAATGCCAAAAATGTGTAGCAATATAAGAATCAACCAAGATTACATATAGCAATTTTAGGAAAAACTTTAAGATTGAAAAGGAAGAAAAGTATCCTGAATACAGGGATAGATATTTTATACTTTTAAATGGAATGAATTTATATGAAAAAATATTCTAAATCTCCCCAAATAAAAAATTGATGCATTTTTAAATCAAAATGCTTTAGAAATTATGATTAAAACTTACAAAGTGATTTTAACTTGAAGCCTAAAACTCTACTTATTAAAAAATAAAATTTTACTAATAGTTACATTTAAAATATTAAAAGAAGGTATTTGCCTTATTGATTATAAAGTTATCTTTAGAATTTAAAATACTGTTTTACTGGCCTAAGAACAGGCAAATAAAACATAATAAAAATCTCAGCAACACATCAATATGCATTATGAATTCAAATTCATTATAGAGGTGATACCATAATTCAGTGGGGCAAGTTAGCATGTGAAAGGTGGATTATTATATACAGAAAAATAAAATGTATTCTTTAAAAGGACTGAAGCCCTAAAAGGTAAAATATTTTTAAAGAGAAAGAAGAAAGTGTATGAGAACGCTCTATGCTGAAAAGTTAGGGAAGATTTTTTTTTTTGTAAAGTACAACTCACAAGTCAATAAATATAACACATTAATTGATTGATCAATAGATTGATTTTGTGCTCTTCCTTGCATTCTGGTTGACACAGTTATTTTCTGCCTTATCTTCACGGCCTAAATTAAAACCTGTGACTCTTTCAGGCTTGTTCTGAGTTCAGTCTCCGACTATTTTGCGGCCATGTTTACAAGTGATGTTTGTGAAGCCAAGCAAGAAGAGATCAAAATGGAAGGCATAGACCCCAATGCCCTCTGGGACCTTGTCCAGTTTGCATATACAGGTATGGCAAAATAATTATAACATCATATTGATGTCTTATGAATTGTAGCTCATTTCCTTTAAGTATAGGATTTAAAGCTTAAAAAAATCCTGGAACTTTTCAGTTGAAAGCTATTTAGTAGATCAAAAATCAGACTAACTTTTATTGTCACTGCTTTTGTTTTTTCCACAAAGGATTTAAACTGTTTTACATAAATAAATAGTAGAACCTGGGAGACAAACAGGGTAGATACAAATTATTAAATAATAATTTGTTCATATTCATATTTGCTTAGGAAAGAAAAGGGATTCTAATTATCTTTTCTGTTGGAAATGGTGGGTTCAAATAACATTTTTTCCTATAATGTGTTACTTTAATATAAAAACTTTCACAAAATATTTAATGTGGACTTGACAAATGTAGTTGAAATGGGTACTAAAGATACTTAGAGTTGGGCAAATGACATTTTTGCATTTTTTTTCTGATCTATGTTGATATTTTCTATTGATCTTTGTATCATGTTATAATTAATGCATTCAAATAATTTTGCCATTTTAGTGAATATTTGTTGAATATTACTCAATATACAAGTATTAGTTGTGTATGTAGAGAATAAACTAATAAATCTATGTATTTGCCCTCTAGAAGTTCACAGACCAAATGAAGAAAAGATGTAGATGTGGAAATAAATGTGATATAATGCCAAATGTTAAAAGAGTTAGAAGGCATAAAACATGCAGAGCGTTATCAGGGCTTACACTCCCTTAACACTTGTTAATAACTATTTACATTTAGCAAGAAGAGGGGAGATGTAAAATCTTGGGCAAGAAACCAAGGCAGACAGTATATATTAATGGTTTGTTTTATGTATTATTTCTTAGAAATGGAATGTGGTGCATTTTGCCTAAATTCTTAATACTGGCATGAGAGGAAGAAAGGCAGGTTCTGGCCTAGTTGTCAAAGCAGCAGGAACCCAGTTTAAGGAGTTTTATTTTTGCAGAATTTCTGCTGACAGAAAAACAAGAGATGACATTGTGAAGATCAACCATTATAGCCAAAACACCTGGGAACTAGGGGCACTCTGACCTCTTTGAGGATTTCATTTATCATGAAGAATTTGCAAACACTAATATAACACTCAGTAAATGAAACTCCCTGAAAAAAAAAAAAAAGTACACATGCTCTGGCTGCTTAATCTCAAAGCAGCAATGTAAGGAAAATACTTAGACATTTTTGGTCTTTACAGTTTTAAAGTAATGTTCAGATAAAGCAAAAATCATACTAGACAAAGTTAAACAGGTAAAGAAGACTTTATTCAATGATATTACAATAGGAGAGTCAAACTCAGTCTGAAATTTACTGAAACAAAGAAAGGGAGGATTAAGTGCCAACATCAGAGGGAGAGGACAGGCCCATCTGGGCTTGTTAATAGGTTTTACTGAAGGAAAAAGTAAACTTTCTCATCTTTAGGATAGTTTTACAACTTAAGCAATTTGTTCACCCAAGTTAGGCTTCTACTCTCTTCCAGAAACTGGGCCATAGAGGAGCTATTTCCCTAGATGTTTATATTTCAAAGATATGGCCTTTGAGAAAAAAAAACACTGGGTTGTAAAACTAGCAAGAGGTTTTTAAAAAGGCATCTCATAGGACTGGAGAACAATTTTATAATTCCATGTTGTTGTTGTTTTTTAATGTGTTCCCCCCCAAAAAAGTGGGGTAGGTCAGCATTGAGTCAGGAAGAATTCTGTCCAATGTTTAGTCAAACTGAGGGAAATATTAAGACCATCTTGGTCAATTTTCAATTTGCATACAATCTCAAACAGTCAAATGAAAGAATATGTACCTCGGAGCCAAGGGGTAGCAAGCGTAATTACATTACTAGAAAGGGAAGAATCATGAGGACAACATTTTAGGAATCCTTCCTGCCACTAAAAGTCATAGATCTAACAACCTAACACTTCCAGGCTCCATGGTCTGGCAGCCTTGCATTTCCTGTTTGCAAAACTAGGTCAAAAGACGCTCAGCATCCTGCTGTACAAAGTTGGAAGGTGTTTCAAAGCTCCCTGCTGAATATAATGACCCAGATTTGGCTCTGCTTTGTAGAGGGCAGACAGGATACAAAAATGCCTCTCAGCTGCCGCTGCCACTTTGGCCTCTGCTCCAATACCTGTATTTTCCAGGTGGTTAATAAATTTTCAATTGTGAGTTTACAGAAATGTATTAGATGAGGAAAATACTTATGGGCTATTATTGGAGAGATTACAGGTTGACATAAGACAAGTATCCTGATTTTGTTATATACAGTGTAACAATTTATAACAACAGATCAAGTGATCAATTGTACAGAAAGGGAAGCATAGGAGGTAACTGCACTATCTGCTTAACTTGCCAGCTAACTGATATCTAAGATGTTTCCTTAAAGAAAGCTAAAAATAAATTTATCTTAGAAAGCAGAAAAAAAAATGAATAGGAGGAATATATGTAAAAGTCCAGCCATTTGAGAATATATAAATATTTTAATTTTAGGGTTTAAGAGGTTTCAGTGAAACTAGGGAGGATCAGCTATGTCAGTGATTGATAGTTAATTAATAGCCGTAGAAGAAAGGTGTTTAATAGAGATAGGTCAGAGGGCTTTAAAATGATTTAAACAAGTAACATTTGATGAACTCTGAAACATTTGTAAGATTTGAAAGAACCAGATGTAGGTAATTTATCTTATTAACTTAGAAATTAAGGACAAAGTACACAGATAATGCAGGCTTACAATGAATGTCTGAGAGAAGCTTCAATGATTGTAGTTTAATAATCTTTGAATGAAAAAATAATCTTTTATAGAATTTTATATAGTAAAAAATTGTATATAGTAAGATATGGGAAACACTCTCCCTATTTAACTCATCCAACACTTGTTACCTGTAGTCCAAAAAATTAGATGAGAAGCATTGAGATCAAGTTCTTCAGAGAAATTCGGTAAGAACTAAAGCAAACATGTAGACTTTTATTATTATTATTATTATTATTATTATTATTAGGTGACTGGTAAGAATGGCCATGGTATCAGTGAGAGACAGCAATGTTAATATCAGTTCAAAAGAAATTTTTTTAAAGAAAAATACACTCATGAAAAGGTTAGTACTTAGCAATATGTACAAAAGGGTAAAAGTCCAGTAAGGTCTTCATGTCAAAAGAATGAAATAATAATAATTTTTGAAACTATTTAGTGAACACAGTGATGACTACCTTTAAGGTATGAAGTTAGTTTCTTGACTTAAAATAAGAGACACCATAAGGTCAGTTTTACCCATATTATAGTAACTCGGAAATGGAAAGAAAATTTATACTGATACTAGAGAAATAATTATATATTTAATATTAAGTTCGTGTCAGTTTTCTAAATTCTTAATTAGGAGTGTAAGCAATTTCAGAATTTTTCTTTAAACTGTCGATTTGGTTTTCATCACAGTTTTCTAGTAGAAACTCTGCTTGTAATCTTAGCCATTTACAAAGAACAAAGGTCCAATTTGACAACAGTGTGTTTTACAAAGTAGTACTGTTTTATAATTGGTATCTTAAATTTTAAATAAAATACTCAGTTGGAATTCAGATTGTGTATCAGTAATTATAAAATTGTATATCAGTTTTTCAAAATCAAAACATAATTCTGCTAACAATATTTGAGCAATGATGGCATGAAGAGGGTCACACTGCTTATTAAGAAAAGATGCAATGTAAATTATATATATGTATGCACCTTGGCTTATGATGGAATTAACTGGAGGTGCTACCCTCGTTGTAAATTACAGAATATAGTGAATACATGTCACTTTAATACCATCATAATGTCCAAAACCTGGAAGTCAAGCCATAATAGGTCAGGAACCATCTATATAAAAAACTGCTAGGATACAGCTTAAAATGTCATAAACCTTTAAACAAATTTGGCAACACACAGAATTATTTGGAGCAGGACATAATGCAAAACTTCTTTAATTTTGTTTTTAAAAGTAGTACAATCTATGAATCACTATCCACTTGTGGGCATTCTCAGTTTTAAAGTGTCAAATTGACTTAAAAACAGCTTTGTGAGCATTTTCCTATGTCTAACGCAGCCTCTATTCTGTAGTTTCATTTTTTCTATTAGGTTGAATAGAAATGAAAACAGAAATTTTTCATTTACTCTTCAACAAGCCTTTGATTTGGCCTAGTGAATTTAAAGTTGTTCAGGAGTTATTCTATGAAAGATCCTCAACAGCATGAAGTCAGAAAAGATAATTAGGTGTAGCAATGTCTAGAATGTCAGATATTTCATCCTGAATGTTACACATTTTACAGAGGAAAGTATTTTTATGCTGAACATGTGCATAGCAAAAACACCAAATTTTTTTTGAGAATTACATATTTCTCATTTCAAATAAGCATTTATAAGATCTTCTTGAGGTAGAGCACAAATTTGTTGGTCTGTTTAAAATTAATATGAAGACACAGATATATATTCAAGGCCTCTAAATTTCTTAGTGCTGCCCAGTTAATGAGGTAAAAGTTACCTTAAAATCATCAGTAGTAAGTTGTTGCTCTGTTACTGGAATAGGAATATCAGTACATAAATTGACTGGTATTGTATCTACCAGGTTGTGTACTTGTATAGAGTATCAGTTATGATAGGAGTTCATTGAAGTGACTCATAGCTGTCTTGCTCTCAAAATAGTTTGAGTAGATTAAACTGCCTCTCACATTGACATATAGTGGTTCAGTGCAGGTTTGGTTCATAGTTTCTCCCAGTCTAATGCTAGGTCCCTTTAGGTAGCAACGGTACCTGAGAATATAAGCACATTAATGTCTAATGGTCCTTGTCCTGTGAATGCATTGAACAACTCTCAAGTTTTAATATTTGTCTACTATGTACTGTGTCTTATATACTGAATTATGCATACCCCTTGCCTTTAAAGGCCTTCAAATTTAGCACTAAATACAACTTTTTGTTATCTTATTTTGGTATAAACATACTTTTTGGTATATATGACCTAGTATTTCCTAATTTAAGAATGCAGCAAGGGAGAGAGATACAAGGTGGCTGATTACTAGCAGCTCAGGATTGTAGCTCCCAGTGAAAGAGCAGAAAATGAGAGGACACCACACATTCAGACGAATTTTTGTTGCTCATGGACCAGGAGATTCCCAGCGGAGGAGTCCCACAGGTTGCCAGAGCAACTCTTGTGGATGGTGCAGAGGTTTTGCTGGCAACCTGGCGTGGTGGTTCTTGGTGCAGAGTAAATGGGACTGGGTCCCTTTTTGGTCAACGTTTGGAGCTCTGGGAAGGCAGAGTCGCCTATTCAGCTGATTGAAAAAGGGACTCAAGAAGGAAGCCAGACCGGAGATTCCTGGGCAGAAAAGCACCATGAATCTTAATGCCGCTGTTTTGGCTGGTGCAGTGGGTTGCTCAGATTCTGGTGCTGGGAATCAACAAGTTGGACATCCACTCAGAGACCTAATTTGAAAGTCAGTAATTACAAAGATGACAGGGGGATAAATTTACAATGATGGGAAGAAACCAGCATATAAAGGCTGAGAATACCCAAAATCAGAATGCCTCTCCCTCTACAGGGGATCACAGTTCCTCAACAACAAGGGGGCCTGATGGAGAATGAGTGCATTCCAATAACAGAATTAGGCTTCAGAAAGTGGATAATAAGAAATTTCTGTGAGTTAAAAAAACATGATCTAGCCCAATGTAAATAAACTAAGAACCTTGAAAAAAAGTTTGACAAAATCCTGATGAGAATAGGCAATCTAGATAGAAATATAAGTGAATTAATGGAACTGAAGAATACAAAACAAGAACTCTGCGAAGTATGCACAGGTTTTAACAGTCAAATTGATCAAGCAGAAGAAAGGATATCAGAGGTCGAAGACCAACTTAGTGAAATAAAACGAGAAGATAAGATTAGAGAAAAAAGAGTAAAAAGGAATGAGCAAAGTCTCCAGGAAATACGGGACAATGTGAAAAGACCTAATTTATGTTTGGTAAGTGTACCTGAATGTCATGAAGAGAATGAATCCAAGCCGGAAAATATTCTTTAGGATATTATTCAGGAAAACTTTCCTAACCTAGTAAGGCAGGACAATGCTCAACTCCAGGTAATACAGAGGACACCACAAAGATATTGCTCAAGTAGAGCAACCCCAAGACATATAATCGTTAGATTCACTAGGGTTGAAATAAAGGAGAAAATTCTAAGGGCATCTAGAGAGAAAGGTCAGGTTACCCATAAAGGGAAGCCTATCAGACTCACAGCAGATCTCTCAGCTGAAACCCTAAAAACTAGAAGAGAGTGGGGGTCAATATTCAATATCCTCAAAGAAAAGAATTTTCAACCCAGAATCTCGTATCCAGCCAAATTAAGCTTCATAAATGAAGGAAAAATAAATTTTTTTGTAAACAAGCAAGCATTCAGAGATTTCATCACCACCAGGCCTGCCTTACTAGAGCTTCTGAAAGAAGCACTATACATAGAAAGGAACAACCAATATCAGTCATCCCAAAAACTTACCAAAAGGTAAAGAGTATCTCCATAATGAAGAATCTGTATCAACTAATGGGCAAAATAGCCAGCTAGCATTAAACAACAATATTAAACTCACAAATATCAATATTAATCCTAAATTTAAATGGATTAAATTCCCCAAAGACACAGCCAAATTGAATAAAAAGTCAAAACCCATTGGTACACTGTATCCAGATCCATCTCATAAGCAAGGACACACAAAGACTCAAAACAAAAGGTTGGAGGAAGACTCACCAATCAAATAGAGAGAAAAAAAAAAAAACAGAAGTTGTAACTTTCATCTTGACAAAATAGACTTTAGTAGTAACAAAGACTAAAAGAAACAAAGAAGTATATTACATAATGGTAAAAGGATCAATGCAACGGGAGTCAATGATCATAAATATATATGCACCCAATATAGGAACACCCAGATACATAAGACAAGTACTTAATGACTTATAAAGAGATTTGGACTCCCGCACAATAATAGCGGGAGACTTTGACACCACATTGTTAATATTTGACCAATCGACGAGATAGAAAATTAACAGGGACATCTATGATTTGAACTCAGACCTGGAACAAGTAAGCTCAGCAAATATTTATAGAATTCTTCACCCCAGGTCTACAGAACATAAATTTTTCTCAGTATCACATTACACCTATTTTGAAAGTGACCACATAATTGGAAGTAAATCACCCTTCAGCATTTGCATAGCATTTCACAGACTTAAATGAAATATTGGTTGGCTGTTGTTGTTTTTTTCTTCTCTTATTCCTTCCTGTCTGTGCTGTTAAGCACAATTATCGGCAAAAAAACAGGTTTTTAATACCTATTTTTATATTGCATTCCAGCCTGGGCAATAGAGCAAGACTCCTATTCTCTCTCCCCGTTTCTCTTTCTGAAAAAAAAAAAAAAAAAGGAGCAAAACAAATTTTGAGAACAACAAATATTGATTTTGAATGCACTTGCACATACATTAGGATTTCAATCACAGCCAAAAATGGATGATTACATTTTGAAAAGAAAACTGTAATATATTTGAAAAGGATGCACTTAGGGTTCACTATATTTTAAAGTCGCTTTTAGACTGATAGAAATTTTTTCCTAGTTTATCTCTTACATAGTCCCTACTATCCTGATATACTTGAAAATATACTGTGTTCACTGATGTGTAAAAAAATAGAATTCTAACAAATATGGGAGATGGAATTGCAGGGTTACTAGCGAAGTGTCAGGTCCTGTAGAGAACTGATAAGGACAAAGTTTAAATAAAGGAAGCTATCCATCTAGTAGTGGTATTAAGAAGAGGGGTAGAAAATTAAATTGCCAAATGGCAGACCTTTAATCATATTGAAATGTTAACTTCCCTATAAAAAAAAAAAACATTGCGTGGCACTGAAGTTAATTAAAATCTTGGTACATGCTAAGAAATGTTAAGATAGCTTCTGCTTACTGCCAAACATTTGAATGAAATAAACATACACACATAGGGGCTGAAATGTTTAATGTCCTGCTTTAATATTAAAAAGTGTATATCAGCCTGGATTTTACCACTTAAACTCTCTTCGGAATCTTTATTGTAATTAAAAGTAAATTATTGTTTCACTTTTATTACCGGTTTAATTCAAGTGGATGAATTATGCAAGCACATTAGCCCATTATTAGTTTTAAACATAAGGCTTTTACTAAGTAGAAAATTCTATTCTCAATTTAAGAAACTGAGCCTTCAAAGACCGGTTTTATGTATTATATTGCCAATTATTTAAAAGTATTGATTTAAGCAATTTTCAGAGAATGTTTAAACAACCTGTATATTCAATAAATAGAAGTAAAAGTAATAAAAATAAACTCAATAATATAATTTGTAATCACTATCAAATCCTTATCCTTCCATCATTTTAGCAAGAAACCTCATTTCATTTGTGTGCATATATGTGTAAAATATGTGTGTGTGTGTATGTGTGTGTGTACAACATTGAGTAGCATCATATAAAACTAACTTGGGAAAAATTATTGTACCGAAATAGACAATACAAATGATTTCTATTTTGTGAATGTTATGCAGCTTTTTGTTGGTGTTATTGGACAGTGTTTTGGCTTTGTGCAATGGGGTTTAATAGAGAGACTGCAAAAGAAATAGCTATGTGACTTTAAATACTTAGGAGCTGTAGAGTAAGGGTTATGTATCTACCACAGTGTAAGTCACAATTATTTGCTGGGTTTCAAAGTAAGGGAAATCTCTCAGTTCCCATAACCAACTTCCTTGAACAGTCTGTTTGGATTTTGTTTTATTGTTGTTCTCAGTCTTACTTTGTTAGAATCTAGGAATTGAATCATGTGCCACATTTAAGTGTTCAGGGTAGATGCTATGTATTTTTCTAAATTAATCATAAATTTTCCTGTATTTTCTCAGAATTTTTCCACCTTTACTTTCAAAATATTTATACACTTTATTCCTTTGTATTTGTAAATGTAGTGTGTATAATTTAACACCAGATATCCAGGACTTAATTTTGGCCTTCACTTGAATTGTTATTCAACTACCACTCAGTGCGATGTGGGCAGCCAAGTGTTCATTCTGATTCCTGCACATTTATTCTAATTGGTATGCACTTATTTCTCGCTTCTCATTAAGTACTTGAAATATCTTCTGGGCTTCCCCATTTTTCAGTTATGGATCTTGGTCAAATTACTTAACTCTATGAAGTCTTAAGATTCCTTAAATATAGGAAAAGGAAAATAATAATCTTTAAGTGAGAGGGTTATTTTAAGGAGTAAATAAACTTGTAAAAGTAAGCTAACTTGGCATAAAAGTTTGCATATAGCAAACACTCACTTATGACAATTATTCATAATATGTGATATTATATGGTTTTTCAAATCCTTTGTACAATCCTACATAAGAATAAAGATAAAGTATGAGAACTGGGAGTCATCACTTTGCTTGTCATTTATTAATTTTGAGTCCAATTTATTACATGTTTCAGCATTACAATATGGTTTTTAATTCAAATGTATGATTTGGCATACATTTAAAATGGTGCATTTTTTTAAAAAACAACTGGCTTATAATTTTGCTACCTTGGGTATTTGAGGTACATTTTTATTGTGTATTATATTCATGATTTTATCATGTTTTATCTTAATTGGTCCTTACAGCAACATTCTGAGATCAATAGGTAGTCAATATCATATTTTCAGATACAGAAATAGCATCTTAACTTACGTATCAACAAAATTATTATGAGATGTAAAATCATGTCCTAATTTTTCCATGGAAATTTCTACATTTTTTAACTAGATCTAGACTTATTCAACATTCTGTCTGCTGAATATGATAGACAGTGCTGCTCATAAGTACTTATAACATTGCCACGTTGAGTGAAAAGCGTGACCTTCCATTGACCTAGTAACAACTGCCATCATATATATTTTTTCTAACAATTAATGATGTTTTACATCAAATCGTGAGTAGCCTGAGGAAGTTATATAGATGATACCCAAATGTAGAATTGCGATTGATCTTTCTTAGCACTAGTTAACATGTCATCCACAGACTAGCACATTCATAATTTAATAATTTTAAGTCTAATTTTATTTTATTATATTTATCTAAAGAATTATAAAATTATAAAGAAAAATTATAAAAAATATTCCAGTATTCCATGAAAAATATTCAAAATCATTTTCGAGGTTTTCAAGCACATCTTAGCTACACCTTACAATATTCAACTTTATCTTACAATTGGTGCAACTAAAGCACTAATTTTCTAAATGTTTTTAATAATACCTATCTTTGAAAACACTGTTTTACTTCAGTTTTGACTACTTGTTAATGTCTTCTATTTAAAATTTGGTAGAGCTGATATGATTTGCTGATAGTATGGGAGAAAAGCAAGCTGATAAAAACAAGCAAAACAAGCCTATCATTGTACTACCCTTCTTAAGACCTCTGTCAATTAAATTTTGCCTTTTTTTTTTTTTTTTTGGTTTGTTTGTTTTTGAGACAGAGTCTCGCTCTTGTCACCCAGGCTGGAGTGCAGTGGCGCCATCTCGGCTCACTGCAACCTCCACCTCCTGGGTTCAAGCAAATCTCTTGCCTCAGCCTCCCGAGTAGCAGGGACTACAGTTGCTTGCCACCACACCCAGTAATTTTTTGTATTTTTAGTAGAGAGGGGATTTCATCATGTTAACCAGTATGGTCTCCATCTCCTGACCCCGTGATCCACCTGCCCCCACCTCCCAAAGTGCTAGAATTACAGGCCTGACATTTTGCCATTTTTAATGAAGAGTTTACTTTCCCATTATGCTTGGGAAAGGATGCTTATAAAGGGAACATGGTGCACTTTCATTTTAAACACTTTGTCTCCCTTAATTGAAGGATGATAAGTGCAGTCCAACCAGGAAAACACATTTTAGCTGGAAGTAGACTGCATGCTGAAGACAATCTGAAGGAATACCTTGATCACAGATTCCTTTGGACTGTGAACTTGAGTTTTCATCTGCATATTATGGCTATTATTGCACTCCACTCACAATCCACCAGAGAAAATGCCCTAGCCAAATGGCACTTACATGAGTGATGAATCTGTCCCGCTGCATATTCTCTAAAGAAATGTTAGTTGTGGTGAGAGGAGAGGATAATGCAGAATAAAAATCAATAAAGAAATTTTAATGACTGGTAATGGGAGTTCAGTCTTACAATAAAAAATATAAAAACTATTTTGCAGTTGTCTAAAATACGTTTTCTCATTCCTGATAGATCCACACCTGAAAAATGTAAATACTACTTGGAAATATATGTCATTAATTACTTTCACGTGTTTTCCTGTGTTATGTACCCTGCTTTTGGATTAATGAGCATTTTCGATTAACTTACAAATTTGACTAATTCAAAAATGATATAATAGGAAATTTTGAATTATTTTTATAAATTACTATTTTATGTACTAAATTCAGACAAACAAAACATATTTAGAACTTTGTATTAAAACCCCCTTGCTTACATTTATGTAACTTAAGTTTTCCACAACCTAAAATGGCTTCAAAGTACACTTTACAAGAGGGAAAATAATGTATAAGTTGTATACTTATACACTATAACTTAGTGTGCTTGGGTACTGTTTTGGGAAAGAATTTCATACTTATTGGAAATTCTATATCTGTATGCTCCCTCAACAGCACTCTGTAACTATTGCACTTCCAGTTCACTGGGGCTAAGAAATATTGATTTTAAATATGGATTGTAAGATGTGAAGATTTCAAGAAAGGCACAAATATTTGCAGTCAAAAAATGAAAGTGATGATCTCTAAAAATAACCTATAATGTTAGCAGCAAGGTAAGGAGGTAATATATGAAGCATATTTTGGATACCAAGACAGAGCCTCATAAAAAATTACCTGTTAAACAAAAATACAACATCTTTGTCAACACAGAAGCTCAAGAGTAGAGAGGAAGTGGGTATGGTGGCCTCAGAGAGAGTAGGATGGTAGAACTCCCAATCTGGGGAGACTGTTAGATAAAATATCAAAAATGACAACTTTTTCTTTCTACATCAAATCCACTCAGGTTACTGAATAAAATATTTAAACATCTCAAGATGGAAGAGCTTTGTAGATAACTTCAATATAACCAGGTTCTACAGAAACATGCTCCTACTAACTGTTGGTAAAATCTGGCCAGCAGAAGTTGTGTCCTCTTATACTTACCCCTTTCTATCTCCCTTCTAGTTTCCTGATGAAGTAGAATATGGAGGAAAAAAAAACAAAATTAAGCCATTTACATAACCACCTAGTTATGGCTTTCATCTTAGTTTTATTTCTAAGTATCTATGGTGTATGAGGCTTTAAGAGTCAAATAAAAAAATACCGGAAAAGACATTCAAATTCAAATTACAACACCTATGGTATAATTTTCACAATAAGTAAATTTCTTAAAACTCTTTCTGTATTCATAGAAATGACATACCAATTAGTTTTTCTTCTTAGTCACCAAGTCAAAGAGGTAAGCATAATCAGTTATATTATAGACTAAAGGCAAACATTTTCCTCACCATGGACATGGGTGTTGTGTTACTAAACTCTGAGAGAAATATTTCATTTGAATATTCAGAATATGTTAAATATATGTATAACATTGTATAAGCTACTTTACACATCTTCACTATTTAGCCAAAAGTGGATATAATAATGAATTACAGAACTGTTGCTTTTGTTGACTGGTTCAAGTTCAAATTACTTTGTTTGGGAACACAGTTCTCTAATAATTTCATGCCTTTTGCAATGGAATATTTAAATCTGGAAATTAAACTCACTGGGTTCAAGGTATAATTAATTTAAAGGGAATTGAATTGTCTATGCTGAACTCGAGAGTCCATGTTCTACAGAAAGGTATCCTAAATTAAAATAATGACCAAAGAACATATCTGTGATAAGCCTGGTGCATAAATCGACAAATTATGTTACTTAAGTAAAGATTTAAATAACTTATATGACCATGACTTAATCTTTTTTTTCCCACTGTTCTTACAACCAAAATTTCCTCCAGTGTTGCATGATATGCTATTTTAGGTTAAACTCCAAAGAAAGTAGTGAGAGTGGAAAAAAATCTATGGTGTTGATTAGGGACAGATTTATAAACCATGTGAAATTGAAGATAAGATATGTATTCTTTTGTTAAATTTGAGGAAGCTTAACACCTGTGCATCCATGTGAGTCAAGAGAATGTTGCTTTTACTCTGGAAACAATTCCTTGTTCTCTTCAAATGATGGATATGTAATTAGAATAGCTTTAAACCAATTTAAGTAAATTTGAGCAATTTAAGCAAATACGTTTAATTCTTATCTGTCATGCAGTGGACTTTAATAGAAATAAGGTGGACAGATAGAAATAAAACAAATAATGGCTTGTATTGTCACAGCTACTTTCGAACTGCTTTTTCCATAGATTTTTCTGACTTTTCTAACAGTTTCCCTTGAACTCTGAGATGTATTTAGTTCTCAAAAAAACATAAGCCTTGGTGCATATATATATATATATGTATATATATATATAAAATTAACTCAATTTCTGGGGTACATGTGCAGATCTTGCAGGATTGCTACATAGATATACACCTGCCATGGTAGTTTGTTGCCTCCATACTCCCATCCCCTACATTAGGTATATCTCCCAATATTATCCCTATGCAATCTCCCCACCCCCAGCTATCCCTCCCCTAGCCCCCAAACCCCTAAATGACCCTATTATGTGATGTTCCTCTCCCTGTGTCCATGTGTTCTCATTGTTCAACACCCACCTATGAGTGAGAACATGCAGTGTTTGGTTTCTGTTCTTGTGTCAGTTTGCTGAGAATGATGGTTTTCAGATTCAGCCATGTCCCTGCAAAGGACATGAACTCATTTTTATTTATAGCTGCATAGTATTCTATGGTGTATATGTGTCATATTTTCTTCATTCAATCTATTATTGATGAGCATTTGGGTTGGTTCCAGGTCTTTGCTATTGTAAGCATTTCTCAATGAACATACCTGTGCATGTGTTTTTATAATAGAACAATTTATAATCCTTTGGGTTTATACCCAGTAATGGGATTGCTGGATCAAATGGTATTTCTATTTCTAGATCTTTGAGAAACTGCCACATTGTCTTCTACAATGGTTGAACTAAGTTACACTTTCACCAACAGTGTAAAAGCATTCCTATTTCTCTACATTCTCTCCAGCATCTGTTGTCTCCAGACTTTTTAATGATCTCCATTCTAACTGGCATGAGGTGGTATCTCAATATGATTTTGATTTGCATTTCTCTAATGACCAGTGATGATGAGCATTTTTTCATGTTTGTTGGCCACATAAATATCTTTTTTTGGAAAAGTTTCTGTTCATATCCTTGCCCACCTCTGGTTGGGTTTGTTTCTTTTGTTCTTGTAAATCTGTTTTAGTTCTTTGTGGATTCTGGGTATTAGCCCTTTGTCAGATGGGTAGCTTGCAAAATTTTTCCCATTCTGTTTGTTGCTCATTCATGCTAATGATTGCTTCTTTTGCTGTGCAGAAACTCTTAAGTTTAATTACATCCCATTTGTCTATTTTAGCTTTTATTGCCATTGCTTTTGGTGTTTTAATTATGAAGTCCTTGCCATTGCCTATGTCCTGAATAATATTGCCTAGGTTTTCTTCTAGGGTTTTTATGGTGATAGGTCTTATTTTTAAATCTTTAATCCATCTGGAGTTAATTTTACTGTAAGGTGTAAGGAAGAGGTCCAGTTTCAGCTTTCTGCACATGGCTAGCCAGTTTTCCCAACACCATTTATTAAACAGGGAATCCTTTCCCCATTGCTTGTTTTTGTCAGGTTTGTCAAAGATCAGATGGTTGTAGATGTGTGGCATTGCCTCTGAGGCATCTGTTCTGTTCCATTGGTATGCATCTCTGTTTTGGTACCAGTACCATGCTGTTTTGATTATTGTAGCCTTGTAGTATAGTTTGAAGTCAGGTAGCGTGATGCCTCCAGCTTTGTTTTTGTTTTTTGTTTTTGTTTTTGTTTTTGTTTGTTGGTAAATAATGTAATGCAGGCATAAATAAAGATGTTCTTCAGAACTAGTGAGAAAGAAGACACAATGTACCATAATCCCTGGGACACTTTTAAAGCAGTGTCTAGAGCAAAATTTATAGCACTAAATGCCCACATTAGAAGTGAGGAAAGATCTAAAACTGACACCCTATCATCACAATTAAAAAAACTAGAGGAGCAAGATCAAGCAAATTCAAAAGCTAGCAAAAGATGAGAAATAACTAAGATCAGAGCAGATCTGAAAGAAGAGAGACACCAAAAAACCCTTTAAAAAATCAATAAATCCAGAAGCTGGCTTTTTGAAAAGATAAACAAAATAGATTACTAGCCAGACTAATACAAAAGAAAAGAGATAAGAATCAAATGGATGCACTAAAAATGATAAAGGGGATATCACTACCAATTCCATAGAAATACAAAGTACCAAGAGGATACTACAAACACCTCTGTGCACATAAACCAGTAAATCTAGATGAAATGGATAAATTCCTGGACACTTACACTCTCCCAAGATGAAACTAGGAAGAAATTGAATCCCTGACTAGACCAATAACAAGGTCCGAAGTTGAGGCAATAATTAATAGCCTACCAACCAAAAAAAGTCCTGGTCCAGATGGCTTCACAGCCGAATTTTACCAGATGTACAAAGTCATCCCTTTCTTGAGGCTGGAAGGCATATATTACATGGTTTATAGATTAATTAGTTCTAGGATTATAGAATTTGGTAGAGCTTATATTCTATTTTCTAAAATCAGTTTGCTATAAGTTTTCAAAGACAACTAGGATTTTCTTTCTGGCAAGAGATAGAGGAGATCAGAGTGCCAAGAAAGTGGAACAAATTGGCAATAGGGAACAATTCAATGGCAGCAAAATTATCAATTGCAGTAAAATATAAATTAATTTATGAACCATTAAAAATATGTGTCAATTGCCTAAACCAAAATCCCTTTAATTCTTCCTTTATTGCAACATTTATTCAAAATATCCTATGAAATTAGTGATATAAATAATTGCATACACTTATAAATGATAGAGAGTAGACAAATTTCCCACATAGAAGAATTCAAAATTATTTATGCCAGTTATTCCACCCTCATGGAGATAGAGTACAACGCCCCACTCCTTAAGTGTGGACTGTGCATAGAGGCTTTCTTCCAGAGAGTACAGTGTAAAGGTAATGAAGAGTAACATTACAGTGGAGAAACCTGACATAGACTACCTCTGCAAGTGATCAAGATGACTATCACCGGTGATAAGTAATGCTGATAATGTTTCTTTAATAGCATGTGATGAGACAGAAACTTTATTTATAATCCCAGTCTAATCAACAAAATATCAATTGAAGAACATTTCATGACATATTAAATTAGTACTCCTCAAAACTGTCAAAGTCATCAATAAAAAAAAGGGCAAGTCTGAAAACTGTAACAGCCAAATTGCCTAAGGAGACAGAATGAGTAAATAAAATGTACTATCCTCAATGGGATCCTTGAACAGACAAAGGACATTAGATAAGAAAAGAAAAAAAAATCTAAGGAATGTGCAAGCAGTACAAGTTTTAGTTAATAATAATGTAACAATATTTGTTCATTAATATATGAATGTAAGTGTTAATGAATGAAAGCAGGTATATGTTATATGGACAATCACTGTACTATCTTTACAATTTTCTGTAAATCTAGAAGGATTTTCACATAAAGCTGTATTTTTAAATCCCTATGAGTTACAAAAATATCAGTTTTGAAGTTTGAATTTCTAGAGTGACATTGACATCGTTTTCTCTTTTTCCATTTAAGAGAATGGTGATCGAATTTAATTTACTTTGAATTTTATAGGCAGTTTTTGCTCTTGTCTGGAAGAATGAACATTTCTAAGACAATACCTTTGGAAATACACATTTTCAATATAACAGATTTTGTAGATAAAATATGGATACTCTGTGCATTTGTTAATAGGGGACAATGTGTCTACTAAGAAATAGAACCACCTAGATACATATTCTTCTATAAAGTTCACTTCTTCCTTCCTGTTGTTTTACATATTTTTATGTCAGTGCAGTATAAATTCAAGTATATCGCCTTATAGAAAATCAGAGTTTAAGTCTACTCAAACGTATTTGGAAGATTTGGTGGCTTTAGCATTTACATAAGATGTAATTGCAGATAAATGTAGCACAGCCTATTGGTACCCCATTCCAAAACTATTCCCCATTTAATCCCCCAGTTGAATCAGAGGAGGGTAACTCCAGTTTTATAAGCAGTTTATAGGATCAAAAGTAATATTTGTATTTTACCCCTTTTCTAATGATTGAGTTAGGCATGATTATGTTACACAATTTTGCCAAGGCAGCATGGAGAAAACTTTTCTGGGGATTGGTTGGTAAAGGTTTCTTTATTGAGGTAAAAGATGTATACATAAAGAAATAGTTCCTCTTCTTCTACATGTTTTCTGGTCTGAATCTGAAACCTTGAACTATGGCAAATATGAGAGAAATTGAGGAAGTCACTTGGGGAGATACCTGTTTTCTGATGATGCGTTGACCCTCTCAATTAATTAGCTCTGGAGATAAAGTTCCTCTGGACTTGCTAAGAGAGATTATGAACATTTCAGTTTATTTGAAAACAATCTCTAAAATTGGTTGTTATTAAAAACGTAGACTTCTTAGGTATCTAAAGTTTAATATGGCTATCATGTATTTTTAAGCTAGTTTTCTATGGCACCTGTATAAAAACATGTAGGTTTTTCCTTTTAATAAGCTTATTTGAGAACATTATGCTTTGAAATCAACTATGAATGAAAATAGAGAATTACTTTTCTTTCCATTAGCAGTGTTCTTGTTTTTTTTTTTTTTTTTTTTTTTTTTTTTTTTTTTTTTTTAAAGTTAACTTTTAAGAAAATGCTTGGCAAGTTTTCATGTTTTTACATCTAAGTCTGCCCTAGCCATTGCCAGGTTATAGATATAAAGAAATATAGCATGCATGAGGTAGCTTAATTTGTGTGCATTGAAGCTTGACACTGGCTAATATTCCATTTGTGCCTTCTGGCTTTAACAAATAGATTCTTCCATTGTATATATTCCAAGTTTTAGAAAATAGAGCATTTTAAATCTTTGAGATAAACCATGGTTATAATGCTTAACCTCCAAAGCTAGCAATAAATAAAAATTATTCTACATATATCTTATGAAAATTCATGTGTTTTCTTTTTTTTGAGAAATAATTGAGATATATTCTGCTAAGATTCTGACTGAATTATTATGAAGTGTATTATTATCCAAGTTTGGAATTTAGATTGGATAAATTTGTTTCAAGAAAATATTATAAAAACCCTGTAAGTTATTATATTGACATACTGCCTCTGAATCTTTTTTCAAGTGTTGATCCAGGAAGGTAAAAATACACACACACACACACACACACACACACACACACACCATTTTGTATGGCAGGCTTAAATTTTTAAGATTATATTAAGAATATATTTTTCATATAATAGGTTGGTGCAAAAGTACTTGCAATTTTGCCATTGAAAATAATGATGAAAACCAGAATTACTTTTGCACCAACCGAATAATAGCATGTGTGACTTGTCATGACTATAATCATGTTTTATATATTGCAAACATTGAGAAAAAAATATTGGCCAGGCATGGTAGCTCATGCCTGTAAATCCCAACATTGGGAGGCCAAAGCAAAGGGATGGCTTTGGGCTGGGAGTTCTAGACTAGGCTGGGCAACATAGCAACACCTCATTGCTACAAAATTAAATATAAATAGCCAAACGTAGTGGGGCATGCCTGTACTACCACCTACTTGAAAGGCCGAGGCAAGAGGATCACTGGAGTCCAGGAGTTCAAGGATGCAGTGAGCTATGAGCATGCCACTGCCCTTTAGCCTGGATGGCAGAATAAGACCTTGTTTCAAAAAGAAAAGGAAAGCAAAGTAGAAAAAATTATCACACAATCTTCAATCTAAATGATAATACCGTATATTTGTTAGATTTTTGTTTGCATTTAAGCACTCAGATGTTTCTATCTACTTGTCAACTCAAATCATTTATTAAATATATTTTGAAAATGCAGTTGAGTATTCCTTTTAAAAGTTTTATTGATGAATAATTGAGATATAATCAACTGCACATATACAAAGCATACAATTTGATAAGTTGACATATGTATATATTCACCACAAAGTAATGAATATATATCTATAATCATCAAATGTTTTCTCATGTCCTTTTGCAATCTATCTTGTTGTACTGACTTATCCCCACCTAGTACATAAGCATCAGAGATCTAATTCCTTACACACCAGATTTCTTTGGATATGCAAGATTTTTAAGGTTAATCATAGTTTCTATTGATTTATCTGTCTGGTTTCTTTCACTCAGCCCAATTATCTTATGCTCAACATAATTAACCATGATATTGTATAACAATAGTTATTTTATTTTTATTATGAAGAATTTCATTGAATAAACATAATCCAGTTTTGTTTATCCATTTACCTGTCAATTAATATTTTAGTTCTTTCCAGTTCTTGGCCATTGCAAAATAAATTTTCTATACACATTCATGTACAAGACTTTGTATTCATATATTATTCCTTTACTCTTGAGCAAACACCTATGAGCAGAATGGCTGAGTCACAGGAGAGATAAAACTGCAAAATTATTTTCTAAAGTAGTTGGACCATTCCACATTTCTACAAAGCAGTTCTAGTAGAGGTGTTGCAGTATGTTATTGTGTTTGTAATGTGCATTTTCTGAAGCACTTATAACATAGAGCATTTTTCATTCATATCTTTTCTTTTGTGGGATGTCTGTATAAATAATTTGTCCAGTTTTTAAAAAACTTTGTTTGAAAGTTCTTTATATATTCTGGATATAATATTTTATCAGATATGATTTGCAAACTTTTTTTCCTGGTTGCGGTTTACTTTTTTGTTTCTTTAATATCTAACAGTGGCTTTTTTTTCTTTTATTTATTTATTTATTTTTAAATGTTTATATGTTTATTCATTATTCTGTTTTATATCAGGGTATCCATTTTATCCAAATTTCTAGAATATTAGCATGAAATTTTAATTAGACTATCACTTTTTGAAATCCCTGCTTTTAGTAATTTATCTTTTTTGTCTCTACCATTTGTCAATCTCTCTTCTCACTCAGTCTTTTCAAGTTTATCTATTTAGTAGATTTTTAAAGAATTGACTGTTGATTTTTAATTAATATTATCACAGAACACAGTTGATAAGATGCCAGTTTTCTGAAATTTGTTGAAATTTGCTTTTTGGCCTGGTATATAATCAATTTTCAAAACTATTTCCTATGTGATTGAGAAAAAAGATTTACTCTTCAATTATTATGCAGTTGCCCCTCAATATACATGAGAAATTAGTTCCAGAATACCCCCACATATACAAAAATCCATGCCTACTCCAGTCTAGAATTCAGCCCTACAGAATCCACATATACAAAATGTCAACTATAAATAGAGGCAGGGTGTTATTCTGTCACCTGGGCTAGCATGCAGTCGCATGACCATAGCTCAACCTTGCATGGAATTTTGTGAAGTCCAGTTTCAATTTGTTCTTTGAGGAATTATGCTTTTAATATTTTATTGAGGAAATTTTTAATTAACAAGGCTACAGAGATTTTCTCCTGTGTTTGCTTATAGAAGTTTTATAACTTATGTTTAATTTAGTCTCATGATTCATTTTGAGTAAATTTTGTGTATCGTGTGGCGTATGCATCAAATACAAGTTTTTGTACATGGATGTATGACTCATTCAAAGACTCTTTCCTCAAATTAATTACCTTTGTGCCTTTGCATAAACTTTGTAAATCAGTCTTAAAATTACATAGTACTCTTATTCCCACTTTGCTATTTTTCAAAATTGTTTGGGCTATTGTAGATCTATTGCATTTCCCTATGAATTTTGGAATCAGTTTTGCAATTTTCACAAAAAGTCAGCTGGGATTCAAAATGTGATTGTAGTACATCTATAGATTAATGTGGAGTGAAATGAAATCTTAACAATACTGATTTTTGAGCTTGTAAGCATGGCATATCTCTACATTCCCCTACCACGTCAAGACTTCTTATTAGAATTCTATTCCAAGACTAACTCCCTGTTCAGTAAAGCATTTGGATAATTCACAAGACTCAGCATATTGTTGTACCAATGGCTATGACCTATTATGGCAAAATGACACATGGCCCAATCAGAAAAGGGAAATGGCCCATCGGGTAAAGTCCAAAGGAAACCAGGTACCAAATTCCAAGGGTTGCCTTCCAGTGGAGTCCCATGGAACACACTTATTTTACTGTCAGTGAGTTTTGATAAAGTGTGTAAAATGTTGCCAACCAAGGAAGCTCACTAGGGATTCAGTGCCTGGAGTTTTTATTAGGTGTGGATCACATAGCAAGCTTCTGTCTAACACAGAACAAAATTTCAGACTTGCAGAAGGGAAAAATGTGTTCAGCATGTACCATATTGTGTATATAGGTTAGGCAGAGTGAGCCAATTTTATCAGTTAATGATGAGACTCCTCTTGAAATCTAAGTTCTCAAATACTAGCTGGGGCAAACCCTGAAAGCAGGTCTTTCAGAGCATAATAGTTCAGGCTGGCTGTGTTCACTCTTTTATGCATAAATTCTATTGAGACAAATAGTTAGATTACAGAAAGTCACTCTCCTAATGTTCTAAAATCACAGTAAAATGAAATCTGTAAAAACCATGCCATCAGCATGTAACCCTTTTATCTGATTTTCTCACAAGATCTGTGCTAAGAAACATGCAGCCATCTTCTTGACAACTTTACTGAGCAATTTAATTAAATATCTCTGAGGTTTTAAATCATAACAAATGTTAAAGATGTATATAAACAAAAAATTGTTATAATCAGTTTTAAATTAATAACAGTGTGTTCCTATTATTTTCTCTATTTTAAGTTTATTTTTATAACAATGGGTATATATTTCAAAAAGAAACTAAAATTGATATACAAATGTAGGTTTCTGTAACCTACAGCACTCTTTTTCTCATGCTTGTTATAGTATTCCATAAACCTTAAAATATATATCAATAGTTAGTAATGACATAGTCTTAAAAACATTCAAATCCATATGCATACCTCAACTTCAAATGAGGATCTTGACGATACTATTGTATGATAATGTTTTTGATAATGTAAAATATAAACACCTCAAATAATTTCATTGCAATAAATATCTCCTCTGATGAAGTGACTTATGATCCTCAGCCTTCTACTATTTGATAATATCTGGACAGCAGGTTTTTGTATGTTAATATTAAAATTTTACCCAGATGGTCTCAATCTCCTGATCTTGTGATCTGCCTGCCTCAGCTCCCTAAGTGCTGCGATTACAGGTGTGAACCACTGTGCCCAGACAAAATTTTAGAATTTTCTCTAACTTTTAATTTTTATTATTAGTCTTGTGTTTTCTTTTTATATCAAAACTAGAATTTACATATCTAATTCAAGTGGAAATTAATATATAATAAAATATTTTAATATTACTCTAATCACTTTATTTTCCCACCTTTTGTCTCCAGTGTATCTGCTCTTATTCTCCTTCATCAACTCACTTTTACACTTGTAGGCATGCTTTAGATTTGTTTGCTGTCTTACTTTCAGTAAAAGTCATAAACAAAATATAGTAGTATTTTCTATAAATGGGACACACTGACATCATGAGCCTCTTGATCATGATGGAGCACCTATATAGTGTCCCTGCAAAAAAAGAAAAAAGATAAAGAAAAAAAATTCACCATAATCTAAGAAAGGGGAAATACCTTATGTCCAAAATGAAGAATTCTACAAAACAACTAGTATGTATTCTTCACCAACATAAATATTATAGATGAATAAAATGGCAGGAGAATAGTTCTAGATAAAAGGAGACTAAAGGAACACCACCAGTAAATGTATAATCCTTGACGAGATCCTGAAATAAAAAAATTGTGAAAGCTACAAAGAAAACTATTTGAACATTTGGGAAAGTGTATGTCATAGCAAATGTATCAATTTCACGTATGATAATTATATTGTCACTCTGTTAAAGAATACCCTTGTTCTTTCATGATACATGCTGAAGCATTAATGGGTGAGATGTGATGGCTAAAAGTAGCTCTAAAGTAATTTTGCAACTACAACATCAATACACAGATACACATACATATGACAAAATGTTAACACTGGGTGAAGCCAGATGAGAGGTGTATGCATAGGTTTTGCAAATTATTATAGGTTTAAAAAATTTCAGAATACAAAATTTGGTATGGAAAAAATAATTATAATGCATAAAAGATTTTCTTAATAAATATTCTGCCCTTGAAGATAAAGTTTGGAAAGTAGAAAACTGTTTTATTATGTCCTAAAACTATTCATGATGAAAAGGAGAAATCTAAGAAAAAATGATAGCAACATCACGAAGTTAAAAAATATACAAAAACTGACAATAATATATTTTTAAATTTCAATTAGAGAACAGCATAATTGATGATAATTAAATAAAATTACATTTTTTCTAAAGTCTTATATTCAAAATTTAAATTTAGTACAATCTGCCTTCCAAGTTGACAAATAAACTAATATATTCCTTATATGTAGGCACTAATGGCTGCCATTGATTATTAGAAGCAGCAATGTATACTTTCTCAGACAATATATATATGAAAATAAGTGATTCAAACTTTAGTCAAATATAGAAGACTCAGAAAAAATCAATAAAACATGATATTATTCTTTCAGCTTTAAATGTTTTTTTAATTTTTCTTTTAGAGTAGTTTCAGAGATTGGCACCAACTCTTCTTTGAATGTTGATAGAATTGAGTTGTGAATCCCTGTGGTCCTGGAATTTTAGGGGCAGTTTAATTTTTTTATTTCTGTTTCAATCTCAGCACTTGATATTGATCTGTTCAGAGTTTCTATTTTTTCTTGATTTAATCTAGGAGAGTTATATGTTTCTAGGAATGTATTCATCTCCTCTATATTTTCTAGTTTGTGCATGAAGTGTTCATAGTAGCCTTGAATGATCCTTTGTGTTTCTGTGA
Organism: Saguinus oedipus; assembly: GCA_031835075.1. Taxonomy (NCBI): domain Eukaryota; kingdom Metazoa; phylum Chordata; class Mammalia; order Primates; family Cebidae; genus Saguinus; species Saguinus oedipus. The sequence goes on from CM063169.1 coordinate 44,853,348, forward strand.
TATCAGTTGCAGTGTCTCCTGTTTCATTTCTAATTGAGATTATTTTGATCTTCTCTATTCTTTTCTTGGTCAATCTCACTTATGATCTCTCAATTTTGTTTATCTTTTCAGAGAAACAGCTTTTTTGTTTCATTTATCTTTTGTATTGCTTTGGTTTGTTTGTTTTAATTTCATTTAGTTCTGCTCTGATCTTTATTACTTATTTTCTTCTCCTGGGTTTGGGATTGGTTTGTTCTTGTATCTCTAGTTCCTCTAAGTGTGACCTTATATTCTCTACTTGTGCTTTTTCAGACTTTTTGATCAAGGCATTTAATGCTATGAACTTTCCTCTTAGCATTGCTTCTGCTGTATACCACAGGTTGTGATAAGTTGTGTCACTATTATCATTCAGATCAAATAATTTTTTAATTTCCATCTTGATTTAACTGTTAACCCAAAGATCATTTTCATGAGCAGATTACTTAATTTCATGCATTTGTATAGTTTTGAGGTTTTCTTTTGGAGTTAATTTTGAGTTTTATTCCGCTGTGGTCTGAGAGGATACTTGATACAATTTTTATTTTCTTAAACTTATTGAGACTTGTTTTGTAACCTATCATATGACCTATCTTGGAGAATGTTACATGTACTTATGAAAAGAATATATATTATTCAGTTTAGGGGCAGATTGTTCAGTAAATATTTGTTAAATCCATTTGTTTTAGGGTATAATTTAGGTCCATTGTTTCTTGTTGATTTTCTGTATGGACGACCTGTCTACTGCTGTCAGTGGAATACTGAAGTCCCTCTCTATTGTTGTGTTGCTCTCTATCTCATTTCTTAGGTCTAGTATTAACTTTTATAAATTTGGGAGCTCAAGTGTTAGGTACATATGTATTTAGGATATTTTTCTGTTGAATTAATCCTTTTATCATTTTGTAATGTCCCATTTTTTCTTTTTTTTTTGTTTTAATGTTATTGCTTTAAAGTCTGTTTTGTCTGTTAAAAGAATAGCTTCGCCTGGTCACTTTTGATTCTCATTTGTTTGGAATATCTTTTTCTACCCCTTTACCTTAAGTTTATGCGAGCCCTTATGTGTTAGGTCAGTCTCTTGAAGACAGCATATACTTGATTGGTAGATTTTTATCCATTCTGCCATTCTGTATCTTTTAAGTGGAACATTTTTAGGCCCCTTACATTCAATGTTAGTACTGAGATAAAAGGTACTGTTCTGTTCATCATGCTAGTTGTTGCCTAAATATTTTATTTGTTTTATTTTTCATTGTGTTATTGTTTTATAGGCCCTGTAAGATTTATGCTTTAAGGAGGTTCTATTTTGGTGTATTTGGAGGCTTCATTTAAAGATTTAGAAGTTCTTTTAATGCTGGCTTGGCAATGGCATATTCTCTAAGAATTTGTTTGTCTGAAAAAGAATTTATCTCCCCTTCATTCATTAAGCTGGATCCAAAACTTTACTGGATACAAAATTCTTGTGATGGTCGTTTTGTTTCAGGATCTAAACATGGGACCCCAAACCCTTTTGGCTTGTAAGTATTCTGCTGAGAAATCTGCTCTTAATCTGATAGATTTTCTTTTGTAGGTTCTCTGGTGGTTTTGTCTCACAGCTCTTAAGATTTTTTTCCTTTGTCTTGACTTTAAATAACCTGAGACTATGTGTCTAGGTAATGATCTTTTTGCAATAAATTTATTAGGTGTTCCTTGAGATTCTTGTTTCTGGATGTCAAGATCTCTAGCAATATCAGGGAAATTTCCCTCAATTATTCCCTCAAATACATTTTTCAAACTTTTAGATTTCTCTTTTTCCCCAGGAATGCCAGTTATTCTTAGGTTTGGCCATTTAAAATAATTCCAGAATTCTTGGCAGCTTTGTTTATTTTTAGAAAATTCTTTTTTCTTTGGCTTCATCTGATTGGGTTGTGATCTCAGAGCATAAATACTTATTTTGGGTTAATTATTATAAAATGAAATTATATAAAAGTAGAAATTGAAAAAATTAATAAGGCAAAATGCAAACATTATTAAAATCTCTTAATCTTTGTGTCAAAACTACTGTTTATGAATGTATTAAAATTTTGTAACATTAGTAATTCCCAGGGGGAAAATTTCTAGAATTACAAGTTATATAAACTACTGAAAGTGAGAAAAAAACAGTATGTTACATGTGACAAACAAATTGAATAGTCACTAAAGTTAAAAAAGTTAAGATTAAACAAAATTTCAACATGCTGCACAGAGAATTAGTGAATAGAAGATATGACAAAACTACAGACATGAAGAGAAAGAGAAAATCCAGTGTGCACCTTAATGATAGTTTGTAAGAGAAAATGGAGAAAACAGACATAAGAGTGAAGAATCATTTAAATAAAAATGGCAATAATTTATCAGCATTTGTGAAAATACATATATTCATATCAGTAAGGTCAGTAATTTCTTTTTTTTGTAATTGCATTTTAGGTTTTGGGGTACAGGTGCAGAACATGCAAGATAGTTGCATAGGTACACACATGGCAATGTGATTTGCTGCTTTCCTCCCCTTCACCCATATCTGGCATTTCTCCCCATGCTATCCCTCCCTAACTACCCCTCCCCACTGTCCCTCCCCTATTCCCCCCAATAGACCCCAGTGTGTAGTGCTCCCCCCCCATGTCCATGTGTTCTCATTGTTCATCACCTGCCTATGAGTGAAAACAAGTGGTATTTCATTTTCTGTTCTTGTGTCAGTTTGCTGAGAATGATGTTCTCCAGATTCATCCATGTCCCTCCAAAGACACTAACTCATCATTTTTTATTGCTGCATAATATTCCATAGTGTATATGTGCCACATTTCCCCTGTCCAGTCTATCATCAATGGACATTTGGGTTGGTTCTATGTCTTTGTTATTGTAAACAGTGCTGCAATGAACATTTCTGTGCATGTGTCCTTATAGTAGAATGATTTATAGTCCTTTGGATATATACCCAGTAATGGGATTGCTGGGTCAAATGGAATTTCTATTTCTAGGTCTTTGAGGAATCGCCACTGTCTTCCACAATGGTTGAACTAATTTACACTCCCACCAGCAATGTAAATGTGTTTCTATTTCTCCACATCCTCTCCAGCATCTGCTGTCTCCAGATTTTTTAATGATTGCCATTATAACTGACATGAGATGGTATCTCAATGTGGTTTTGATTTGCATTTCTCTAATGACCAGTGATGATGAACATTTTTTCATATGTTTGTTGGTCTCATGTATGTCTTCTTTTGTAAAGTGTCTGTTCATATCCTTTGCCCATTTTTGAATGGGCTTGTTTTTTTCTTGCAAATGTGTTTTAGTTCTTTGTAAATTCTGGATATCAGCCCTTTGTCAGATGGGTAAACTGCAAAAATTTTTTCACATTCTGTTGGTTGCCAATTCACTCTAGTGACTGTTTCTTTTGCTGTGCAGAAGCTGTGGAGTTTGATTAGGTCCCATTTGTCTATTTTGGCTTTTGTTGCCAATGCTTTTGGTGTTTTGGTCATGAAGTCCTTGCCTACTCCTATGTCCTGAATGGTTTTGCCTAGATTTTCTTCTAGGGTTTTCATGGTGCTGGGTCTTATGTTTAAGTCTTTAATCCATCTGGAGTTAACTTTAGTGTAAGGTGTCAGAAAGGGTCCAGTTTCTGATTTCTGCACATGGCTAGCCAGTTTTCCAAACACCATTTATTAAACAGGGAATCCTTTCCCCATTGCTTGTTTTTATCAGGTTTATCAAAGATTGTATGGTTGTAGATATTTTGTGTAGCCTCCGATGCCTCTGTTCTGTTCCATTGGTCTATATCTCTAATTTCATACTGGTACCATACTGTTTTGATTACTGTAGCCCTGTAGTATAATTTGAAGGCCAGTTGTGTGATGCCTCCTGCTGTGTTCTTTTTGCTTAGAATTGACTTGGCTATGCAGGCTCTCTTTTGGTTCCATATGAAGTTTAAGGTGTTTTTTTCCAGTTCTCTGAAGAAGGTCATTGGTAGCTTGATGGGGATAGCATTGAGTCTGTAAATTACTTTGAGCAGTATGGCCATTTTCACTATATTGATTCTTCCTAACCATAAACATGGAATATTTCTTCATCTGTTTGTGTCCTCTCTTATTTCATTGAGCAGTGGTTTGTAGTTCTCCTTGAAGAGGTCCTTTACGTTTCTTGTTAGTTGTATTCCTAGGTATTTTATTCTCTTTGTAGCAATTGTGAATGGCAGTTTATTCTTGATTTGGCTCTCTTTCAGTCTGTTGTTGGTATATAGGAATGCTTGTGATTTTTGCACATTGATTCTGTATCCTGAGACTTTGCTGAATTTGCTTATCAGTTTCAGGAGATTTTGGGCTGAGGTGATGGGGTCTTCTAGATATAAAATCATGTCATCTGCAAATAGAGACAATTTGACTTCCTCCTTTCCTATTTGAATACACTTTATTTCTTTTTCTTACCTGATTGCTCTGGCTAGAACTTCCACTACTATATTGAATAGGAGTAGTGAGAGAGGGCATCCTTGTCTAGTGCCAGATTTCAAAGGGAATGCTTCCAGTTTTTGCCCATTCAATATGATATTGGCTGTTGGTTTGTCATAAATAGCTTTTAATAAGACATTATACTCTTTAAAAATCTTATTCATTACCATTACTGCATATTGTCTATTAACAAAAAAAAAAGTGATGCTTGGAAATGGTTATTTAATTAGACAATCCACTTAAAAGTGTAATTTTACAATGTAGAAATGATAGATGGCAAAAATAAACAATCCATAGTATGAACAATTTTAAATAATTACAGGTAATGGATAATTAGAATACATTAAAAACTACAATTTAGAGTATGTTAAGGCTGTAAGAACAAGTAAAACTTAATCTCTATTTTTAAATACTTAGAGTTTACTATGGTGGTTTTATTAGTTGAAGCTAATAATTTCAGGTGTTCACTCCAGACCCAGGGTCTTTTCTTCTTGTGTGTTTTCCATTCACTTGGGTTTTATTATCACCTGTAATTAGCTGGTATAAGAGAAGGAGAGAAGAGGCACATCATAAGTACCTTGGTCTGGTAATAACACACATCCTCCTGGTCATGGTCTATTGACAAGAGCTTGTTATGTGTCACACCTAACTCAAGAGAAATGTAGTCTGACTCTGTGTTCAGGAAAAAAATGACAGGAGATATTTTTAGTGAAGATCTAGGAGGCTGTGCCAGACAAAAATGGAATAAACCAGTTCTGAGAACGTATAACTTTTAAATCTCACTCAGATACAGATAGTAAATCATCAAACACATTGAATTGCTAATTAAAATGTAACTCTAGATAGTTCAGTCCATGAAACTTCAAAGATAAATTTTATAAACATTTGACAAACCGATACCTTTAAAAAAATTATTCAGGAAATTAGGAAAAAAGAGGAAATATTGAAGTAATAAAGAGGCCCCCCCCTTTTTTTCTTTTTGCCTTTAAGATAAAATGAACAAAAGGGGAAAAACAATCAAAAAATTAAAAGCCAAAACTATAGACAATTTTAAACATGAGTACAGTGGCTTACAAACAATACTAGCAGTCTGCAACACATGTATTTATAAATGTATATACATATATTAATTATCCACAAATATATATTTCATATTCATATGCAAATATATTACCTTTTCAGAAACTTAGTGAGCCTCTGCTCTCATAAGTTTGTAGGCATATATTTGAAAACTTATTTTTCTCTCTTTCTTTCTTATTTCACAATCAAAGGAAGAACTACAATATTTGCTTAAGTGTATAGAGATATCAATTGAAACTGCATTTGTATCTACTGGGTGATTTTGAAAATTCCATGAAATATAAAATGCAAAATTATTAAAACAATTTCTGACTTTTGCGAAGTTATATTTCTCTTGATTATCAATCTCAGTTTAGATATTTTCTAGCAGATTGGACTAATATTTTGAGTAATATTATGGTACATATTATCTCATGTTTTTAAAAGACTTTCATAATTATCTTTTCTTATGTTTAGGCTGCTTGGAATTAAAAGAGGACACCATTGAGAACCTTCTTGCTGCAGCGTGCCTTCTTCAGCTTCCACAGGTGGTGGAAGTGTGCTGCCACTTTCTCATGAAGCTTTTGCATCCATCTAACTGTTTAGGAATTCGAGCATTCGCAGACGCTCAAGGATGCATTGAATTAATGAAGGTGGCCCACAGCTACACAATGGTAAGGAAACTTAATATTTTAATAAGAGACATACCCTGTAATATCAGAGGTAAAATAATTACTGTCATGGCATTAGGAAGTGTTTTAAATTCAAAATGAGTTTCTATACGTAGCACATTTTTTCATTATGAAATACAGTATACCATAATGCATTTTCTAATTTTAAAAAAACATTCTATACTGGATGTATTATTCTTTTGTGGATTTTGATTTTATTTTACATTTATTGTTTATTATAAAATACATTGCTAAGTATCCAGATAAAGAGATGTGTAAGGCAAGGTATTATGAGAGGGGTGTATAGGTTCCAGGCCCTCACTGGGCATGCCACCCTCCAAGAATCTCCATGCGTTGCATTCAGGAAGCTTCTTTATGGCTTTATTCATACTTAACAGGCAACACAGATATATGTATTGATAGATATTAATAAAGTTATTTAAACTGATTTTCAAAATTGTCCCAGCCTTATCTACCTTTGTACATTCACTTCCACAACTGCCCTTTGTACATTTTTCTGCATTTTTTAAACCTCTCTATCACAGTATGTTATAGTTGGTTTTGCTATGCCAACATGATGAGTTTATGGAAAAAAAATTAAGCCTATTTTATATTTTTTTCTTTTATTCCGTGTGTGTGTGTGTGTGTGTGTGTGTGTGTGTGTGTGTGTGTGTGTGTGATCTAAAAGTCATTTCAATTGTACAATTTAAATTTGTGTATTATATTGCATGGGATTTTAAAAAACCTAATTCCATTCTAGAATAACCAGTTAGAATAGAATAGAATAACCAGTTAGAAGTCTCATACCTATCATATTACCTATCCTAGAAATAATTATTCTAAAAGCACTTAATAGAGTGAGAGCTTGGTATAGAGGCCCTATATCAATGCTAACCATTTTTACTGTGATATTAATATTCATATTATTAATGTCTTCATTTTTATTGTAACAACTAATAAAATCGTATGGAACTTTTCTCTCCAACTCAAAGAAAGTTTTAAAATGAGATGAATATCTTTAAACTTTATGGTTGCTATTTTTTCAAATTGAACACTTTTTATAATCACTAATGAGTCAACCACTTAAAAGTATTCTAATTACCATGTTAAGACAGAGTTTCAAAATTATTTTTATTTTTTTAATCCTTTAAGCAGATTACTAAATTAAATGAAAATACAGAATTAAAAGGAAGAAGATAGCACCATTTTTAACTCTATTGTCAAATCCTTCTTTAGAAATTTTCCATGACAGACACGATGCTACCTTTGAAATTATCTGAACCGTAGCAAATCAATGTAAACAAATAATTCATCAACCAAAATATCAAAGTCCAACAGCCACCATTTAATTAGGCACATTTCATTACCTTTAGGAGCTCCTGGCTTAACTAAGCCAAAGAACAATATGCCTCCATATCCAGAGGGATAATGGTCCCTTCTGGTCTGGTTTGAAATTATTAATTTAGTAATGAAAATGTTTTCCTTGCAGCTGCTCAGACTATTCTGCAATTTCTCACACAATAGTAACAAAAATTTTTCTGCAGATACTTTAAAATATATGCTTCATAGAAAAATATATTTAAAACAGAAATATAGAAGATTTTTAAGGTAATCAACATTCTGAATGACTCTATCTTAATTTATTTTTTAGACTGTGACATATTATATCTGCTGAAATTTAAATGATTTCAAATCATTTTGAAATTGTGACACTCTGGCATTCTGTAGATATTCATGTTAACTATTTTAGAGAAAAATTACTGACCAGTTGTCTTCCTAGATCTATATTGTCCCTTTAATTCAGCACTTTAAAATGAGTGTTTTGCATCTGACATTGTGATTTCTCATCACATATTTGCCTCTGATCCTTGTCCAATCAGGCATCTGCCCTCATATAATCTACCCAGTCTGTGTTTTGAAAGCCAACATATTGTGTTGTGTTTTATTTTTTTCTCCTTAAACTGCTTTAATAGCAAATCATCACATTTGTTTTCTACTACATCTGGGATAGAATTAACTTCTCTCTTAACTGTAATTATTTGTTTGATTGCTTAATGCATAAATAACACTTAAAAAATAAATTTATTGCCTAAACTCTTTAGATGTGAACTTGGTCTTCAAAGATGATTTTCCAAGGAGTCATCTTATGTATTTGGCTTCAGATACTGATTTTATGCCAATAATTCCAAAATCTTTCCAGGAAGGTAACCCAGCTTGGCAATGAATAATGTGAAAAATACTGGAAAATTTTTATTGCAAGCTCAATATCAAGTAGAAGTGTAAAATTAATTCTGTAACATTAATGTAAACTATGTCTGCATGAATCTAAAGATAACACAAAAGAACATCATTGAAGGAAATAGTCTCTTTGTCTTCTCTTAGATTACATTATAAAACCTGTGCTTAGTTCTAGATATAAAATTTTAAAAGCAATAGAGAGTGGCAAACGTAAACAGATTAGAATAACAACAAGAGTAAATCTTTTATGATTATGTAATATGAAGAAAAGTTAAAAAAAGGTGTCAATGGCTGAATAAAATTAGGGCATGACAATAGCTATAGCTGTCCTCATATTTGATAGAATGGACTTGTATTTAAAGCAGTGCTGTTTAAGTGTTTCTGATTCTATTTTTAAATTTATTTTACTAATGCAATTCTCTTGGTCAAATTAAATATTATGTCAAAGTGCAGTTTTAGAATTGGTCTTCTTGGGTAAAGATGGACAGAAAGTCAACTTCCATCTCCCAATCTTTTCGTCCCTGCTGAGTTGTCTATTTCCACTGGTCATGATTGCCACTTCCCTCCAAAGTTAGCACTGCCCTTTGGAGGACACGCCTGGAACATTTTTATTCAACAGTCCTTTTTCTAGATGGTTCTGGGTCAGAACTTGCCAATAAGAGTCATTAATGTAAGATATGAAAGATGAAAGAGAAGGAGCAGTCATTATTCTCCACATTATTCTTCCAGCAGTTGCAGGAAGATATGTAGAAAAATGGAAAAGTAAAATAACTTATAGGCGAATTATTAAAGCTATTTACCCCACTGTTGTAGGCTGAGACCATTGTTTGGAGTTCTCTGGAGGTCCTTGAGGAACGCAGTGTCTTTGCAGAATACTTTTGAGAACAATTCATGTTGAAGTGAAGGTTGAAATATTTAGTAGAAAAATCCCCAACCTTCACCTCCACAGCCCTTCAATGGATGTTTGAACCTTCAATTATCTCATGATAGCTTTTAAGCTTAAAACATTGAGTGTTTTATTTCCTTAATTCAACAAAATATTCAAAACATACCCCAACATATCCTGTTGAAACTCCATATTCTGGTATACACAGTCCCCCACACCTAGCTTCCCGCTACCCAGGCATTTTTTCCTCAAAATTAGATGCAATTACTCTCATTCCTGCTAAACATATGTTGTATAGTTCCTTTACTCTCACTTTACTCAGATATTTCTCTTGTTGGAATCCATTATCAAATTCTAAATAATCTCTCTCTGTTTCTGGTTCAAGTTTATTTATGCCCAAGAAATACCTTTAAATTTTTCATGGTATTACCTCTCACAATTGAAATCTTAGTATTTATTTCCTTAGGGTTTTGTGATATCATCAAAAACTTTCTTGTACAATTAATTATTTTTATTTCTTTGTGACTGGTCGTTACAAATATATTACAGATTTCTTTATGATAAGAGAAGAAGGCTTCCCCATTGATATTTTTTTTGTTCCATCAACTGTCTAGTATCTTTTAATACATTCATCAGTTCCATTTCCCTTGGATACTTTTGTAGAACTTCCTTTAATTTACTCATTCAACAAGTCTACAGTGTGTGCCTCTGACATTTTTTAAAATCACATTTTCTACTATTACTTTCCCTGTTCATACAGTTCTAGCCAGTCTGACCTTCTCACTGATTTTCGATTACACTAAGCATAACTTCAGTTGTGGACTTTTTTCTTGTTCTTCTTCCCTCAGATGAAAGTACTCTTCTGCCAAACATTTATATCCATTTCTTCTCCACCTCATTCAGATCTCTGTAAAAGGTTACTTCCATAGAGACCCATTCTCTGAAAACTCCCTGTGATGTGCCAGTACCTTCAAAACTCTCTATTCCTTTATATTCCTTTATATTTTTAGAGTACTTTTTAGTTCCTGGCTTTAAATTACATATTTGTTTTTGTTATTGTTGTTTTTGTTGTCTACCTGCCCAGTAAATGTAGTAGTTTCTTGGTAACATTAAAAAAATAAAAGCTTTGTAGCATAAGTGCCTAGATAAATCTCTGCATATACTATTAATTATTGAATGAGTAAGTGAAGGTAAAAGTGATCATTGACTGCTAGGTATCAAGTTCCCTAGGTGCTACCAGCTTGTGGCACAGGGAATGCAATGGTGAACAAAATAGAAATGATATTCCCCTTAGAGTCAAGGTTAATATATTGAATGAAAAAAATATTATAAATTATAACTACTTATGCCTATATATTATGCATATATATATATATATATATACAGGCATGTGTGTGTGTGTGTGTGTGTGTGTGTGTGTGTGTGTATATATATATATATATACACACATATGGAAAATTTTACAAAGAAAAATTATGAGATGCAATGAGACCTCTCCCCTAAAGCAGAAAAAGACTCTAAATAAGTGATGTTTTTATGCACTATAAAAACACGGCAAAATTAGGTGCAGAGTTGGCTGAAGAATGTTCATAACAGGAGAATATGGATGTGCCAGTGATATGAGATGGGAAGGCAATTGTTCTGCTTAATGAAATTCAAGGTAGATGGGATGGTGGAGAGGGACAAGAAGAGAGGAAGTTTATGAGGCTGCAGATTTAGGCAGAACCAAACTGTGCAGGGTTATGGAGACTTTGTAAAGTATTGGAGTTTTATCTGCAGTATAATAACGTACCATGTAAAGCCAAGATTTAATTTTAAGATGAGTCATAAAGGAAGGCAAGAAGAGAAACTAAGAATAGAGATTAGTATACAGTAGAGGGGTGTGTGTGTGTGTGTTTATGTATATGTATACATGTAATATTAAATATACACATTTGTTTATAATGATAATTTATCATTATAATTGACAATTACATATTTCTATTATGTACATATGTATACATGTATGTATATATATGAGATAAATTTTACAAAGAAAAATTATAAGATGTAATATAATACATATATACTCACATCCACATATTAGGAGAGTAAAAAACAAAAAGGAAAGTGATGATGTAATGCTGCCTTCTGCCATTGTGCTTGGCACTTAAGCAGCAGCTTTACTAATGGCGATTCTTAACACCATTGGTGCTAATGATGGCATACATGAAGTGTAAAATATTGTCCAATTGTCACTGTAATTCTAGGTGTTAAATATATTATTAAATTTACTCCTTTTAAAATTCCTGCTAGGTAAATGTTATATCCATTCTAAAAATGATAAAACTGTGATTCAGGGATGTTAAATAATTTACTCAGGATCAATAGATAGACATGCTAGATTGGGATAATAAACCCAGTACAATCTCACTACTGATTCTATGCCCTATTTGATATGCTAATGAATATACAGTGATAACATATTGCCTGTAATATTAAGTCGGGTTTCTGACACCCAGACACAAAATATGGATTACTTCATGCAAGTGGATATTATAAACCTGAAAGAGAAATGAAACCAAAGAACTTCATGATTTTTTTTTCTCAAGTATTTTCCCTCCCATCTCTGTTTTCTGTCCAGTGCTACCAGAATGACTTAGAACATTTCATTAGGTTTAGGCTGGAGGCAGAGGCAGTGGCACTAGGACTAATTGGAAGCTACCTTGTTCATAAGTAGCTTTGTAGGGTGGAAGACTCATGCCTGGAGCAGAAAGCCTTCCAGAGTTAGTGTAAAAGTAGCTGCCCTTTCAGGGTCTGGTAGCACTAAGAAAAATCCTATACATCCTTCACTTGTCCTTCAGAGCCACTGGAAAAAAATACTTGAGAGAAAGAAAAAACTCTATCAATGTGGTTTGTGTTCATGGTTTAAAAATGCCTGACATATTTTATGGTTTCTAGCTAGCTACATGCTTTTAATCTTTTCCAATAACCGTGCTAGTAAACCATAAATTAGAGTTTGCCTTGGAAGAATATTTGGAGCATAACTTCAAATATTCTTGTTTTATAAGTCATAAAGATAAAGTTCACTTACATTTTTCTCAAGACTACTACATGATGCACTAGTACTAAATGATTTTTAATGTTGTCTTTTATTCTTTTATTATTTTGTGTTACTCCTTTTCATTGTTTCACATGCATACATGGTCTTTTTTTAAAAAATTTTTATTGCATTATAGGTTTTGGGGTACATGTGCAGAACGTGCAAGATAGCTGCATAGGTACACACATGGCAGTGTGCCTTGCTGCCTTCCTCCCCTTTACCCACACTTGGTATTCATCCCCAGGCTATCCCCCCAAGGCCCCCCGGTGTCCCTCCCCCATTTCCCCCAACAGTCCCCAGTGTATAGTAGACCGCCTCTCTGTGTCCATGTGTTCTCATTCTTCTCACCCACCTATGAGTGAGTATATGCAGTATTTCTTTTTCTGTTCTTGTGTCAGTTTGCTGAGAACGATGTTCTCCAGATTCATCCATGTCCTTACAAAGGACACAAACTCATCATTTTTGATTGCTGCATAATATTCCATGGTGTATATGTGCCTCATTTTCCCAATCCAGTCTATCATCGATGGGCACTTGGGTTGGTTCCAGGTCTTTGCTATTGTAAACAGTGCTGCAATGAACATTCGTGTGCACGTGTCCTTATAGTAGAACGATTTATAGTCCTTTTGATAGATACCCAGTAATGGGATTGCTGGGTCAAATGGAATCTCTATTTCCAGGTCCCTGAGGAATCGCCACACTGTCTTCCACAATGGTTGAACTAATTTACATTCCCACCAACAGTGTAAGAGTGTTCCTATTTCTCCACATCCTCTCCAGCATCTGCTGTCTCCTGATTTTTTAATGATCGCCATTCTAACTGGTGTGAGATGATATCTCAATGTGGTCTTGATTTGCATCTCTCTAATGACCAATGATGACGAGCACTTTTTCATATGTTTGTTGGCCTCATGTATGTCTTCTTTTGTAAAGTTTCTGTTCATATCCCTTGCCCATTTTTGAATGGGCTTGTTTGTTTTTTTTCTGCAAATCTGTTTGAGTTCTTTGTAAATTCTGGATATCAGCCCTTTGTCAGATGGGTAAACTGCAAAGATTTTTTCCCATTCTGATGGTTGCCGATTCACTCTAGTGACTGTTTCCTTTGCCGTGCAGAAGCTGTGGAGTTTGATTAGGTCCCATTTGTCTATTTTGGCTTTTGTTGCCAATGCTTGTGGTGTTTTGTTCATGAAGTCCTTGCCTACTCCTATGTCCTGAACGGTTTTGCCTAGATTTTCTTCTGGGGTTTTTATGGTGTCAGGTCTTACGTTTAAGTCTTTAATCCATCTGGAGTTAATTTTAGTGTAAGGTGTCAGGAAGGGGTCCAGTTTCTGCTTTCTGCACATGGCTAGCCAGTTTTTCCAACACCGTTTATTAAATAGGGAATCCTTTCCCCATTGCCTGTTTTTGTCTGGTTTATAAAAGATAATATGGTTGTAGATATGTTGTGTTGCCTCCGATGCTTCTGTTCTGTTCCATTGGTCTATATCTCTGTTTTGGTACCAGTACCATGCTGTTTTGATTACTGTAGCCTTGTAGTATAGTTTGAAGTCTGGTAGCGTGATGCCTCCCGCTGTGTTCTTTTTGCTTAGAATTGACTTGGCTATGCGGGCTCTTTTTTGGTTCCATATGAAATTCATGGTATTTTTTTCCAGTTCTGTGAAGAAATTCAATGGTAGTTTGATGGGGATAGCATTGAATGTGTAAATTACTTTGGGCATACATGGTCTTAATAACAAGTTTAAGTTATATAGTTGATGCATTAAAAATTATCAAAATTGGACTTTCAGCATGTCTTTGTAAACTCTTAAGAAATGAAAAGGTCAGGGTGAGTATAATGAGCAGTTTAAGGAACAATGACCATTGATGTTTAATGATCAAAAGCACTAAATAAATTTCTTTTTCTGTTTTTGTTTTTGTATTTGTATTTCTTAACTTTCTCTGTCCCTGAATGAGATGGACAATTCTTTTTTTTTTTTAATTTTTATTGCATTATAGGTTTTGGGGTACATGTGCAGAACGTGCAAGATAGTTGCATAGGTACACATATGGCAGTTTGTTTTGCTGCCTTCCTCCCCTTCACCCACACTTGGCATTCATCCCCAGGCTATCCCTCCCCAGCCCCCGCCACTGTCCCTCCCCCATTCCCCCCAATAGATCCCAGTGTATAGTAGACCGCCTCTCTGTGTCCATGTGTTCTCATTTTTCTCACCCACCTATGAGTGAGTATATGCGGTATTTCTTTTTCTGTTCTTGTGTCAGTTTGCTGAGAATGATGTTCTCCAGATTCATCCATGTCCTTACAAAGGACACAAACTCATCATTTTTGATTGCTGCATAATATTCCATGGTGTATATGTGCCATATTTTCCCAGTCCAGTCTATCGTCATTGGGCATCAAATTAATTAACACATCAATTGCTACCCATTATGTACATTAGGTCTCTAGAACTTGTTCACTGTTCATTACAGGCAGTTTGTACGTGTGTTACAAATTGGAGTCATTGGCAAAATTATTGTCGTTATTTGCATGTTTTTATTTGTTCTACTGAGCTACAATTTCTAAAACATTAAGATAGCGCATAGCTATATAAAACTGCAACACCCACACGCACATGCACAATCTATTAAAAGTAACTTAGGCCGGGCACGGTGGCTCACGCCTGTAATCCCAGCACTTTGGGAGGCTGAGGCGGGTAGATCACTAGGCCAAGAGATCGAGACCATCCTGGTCAAAATGGTGAAACCCCATCTCTACTAAAGATACAAAAAATTAGCTGGGCATGGTGGCGCGTGCCTGTAGTCCCAGCTACTCAGGAGGCTGAACCCAGGAGGTGGAGGTTGCGGTGAGCCGAGATCGCATCATTGCACTCCAGCCTGGGTAACAACAGGGAAACTCCGTCTCAAAAAAAAAAAGTAACTTAGGTACAGTAGGTTAAAATTGTTTAAGAGTTGTCATAAGTCTCGGGCTGCTGCTGTGGCAACAATATAACAAAGTTTCAATAAGGAATACTAACATTTAAAAATATCCTGTAAACACACATTTAAAGTTATAAGTAGTCCCTAGTCAATGATTTGAATAATTTAAGATGTCGTATGCCCTTATGTGGTAAGGAATGTTTTTATACTATTAAAGTGATTCTAAAAGGCCTTCTTAAGATATGTCAGAAGGAAGAAATGTTAGAAACTTTTTGCCTGCAGGGTCCTTTCAACTTATAAAGCACAGTCTTCAACAAATAAAATCAATAATTCGCTTTTTTAAATAAAAAATTCTGTTTTTTATAAATGGAAATCTCCCTTTATTATGATAATTTATCTATCATGAACCAATATTTTAAAATATTTATATTTTCTGATCAGGTAATCAGTTTTGCATAAAGCTAGACTATATAAGATAAACACAGATGTCAGGTTCAAAGCTATATTCTTAATACTTAGTATAGTACCTGTCTCATTAGGTACATAATAATGATATCTAAAAGAAGGAATAGATGAGTAAGTACCATCACATATTAATAATTTTAAAATACACAATTATATATCATAATAATCTTAAATATTATGAATATTAGTAATTTATAGTAAAATATTTTCTCTTCATCTTACAATAATTTAAAATATTATTTTTTTGCCTAATTGTATTTTTGCACCTCCTCATTAGAAAATTTAATAAGAAATAAATGCATACAAGATACACCCATGATGTTTAAAATTTATTAACTTTTTTCATTTATTTCAAAGCTTTTTAACAGGCAACATAATTTTCATTCTTATATGTGTGCCTGCTTTTCAGTTAAAATAAGTGTCAGTGGATCTATTTTTTACTCAATATCTATGCTTACTATTTGTGTTTATTTCATATAAATTTAACCTTACATTTCATTGAAATATCACCCTACTATTGAAGAATAAATATAAAACCTAGTGAGGCAACAAAGAGGTCACATACTAAAGAAAGAAATAACACTAAGCCAAATGTGTTCTATTTCCTTATGATTGAAGATTATGTAAAAGAATACATCATAATAGAACATTGCTGGATAATAGTAAGTAGAGAAGGACAAAGTTTAAACAATGGGATTCAGAGACAGACCAGTATGCTTTGGGTTGGGGGCTTATTTCCAATAAGCACTCACATTTTAATGCAAGACAATATTAATCGAAGCAATGTAATAGGGAAATTTTAGCTCAATTAGAATTCTGTGATTTATAATTAGCAAAATGTCTGATTTCTTAAAGATAATAAAGAGTAAACACTTTAGCAAAATAAACTATTTCACCAATAGTAAATCTTAGTAGATTTATTTAAGATGGAATAAGTATTCAGGCTAGATATTATATTATTGGAACCAGCTCTTAAAGATAATTTTCACATTAATTGAATCTAAAATTAAAATTACACGAAGAGGTTTCAAAATATATATAGAGAGAGATGAAAATTAGTTTCTCTGCAGTTATATTTGAAAAGAGAGTAATTATCATTTTATAAAGCAGTGTTTCTAATTTGATGCCTGGTATATAGATAAGAATAAATGATAGTAACTAATTAAAGTGGTAATAGTAGATACCATGAAATGTAGATGATACTTTTACAAGTAAATATTATATATTGCAGTTGAACTAGAAGAAAATTGATGAAATCGGTGGCTCACACCTATAATCCCAGCACTTTGGGAGGCCGAGGCAGGTGGATCACAAGGTCAAGCGATCAAGACCATTCTGGTCAACATGGTGAAACCGTCTCTACTAAAAATACAAAAATTAGCTGGGCATGGTGGCGTGTGCCTGTAGTCCCAGCTACTTGGGAGGCTGAGGCAGGAGAATTGCCTGAACCCAGGAGGCGGAGGTTGCGTTGAGCCAAGATCACACCATTGAACACCAGCCTGGGTAACAAGAGTGAAACTCCATCTCAAAAAAAGAAAAAAAAGAAAGCAATTAAAATTAGTGCTTTTTATATATAGTCACTGATTAGGGCATATATGCATAAATTTACATACATAAGTAGACACCTGTGTCAGCATTAACTGAATATATTAATCAGAAAAAGGCTGTAGTTTTAAGTAGTAAATTCTATAATAGTCTTAATTTAAATTGTTTTAAAAATCCACCCTTTCCACAGATCATACATAATATACTTGTGTGATCATTATCCTGCTTTCACATTTTAAGCTTTTATAAATTTGATACAGAACTAGAAAAAGTATGAATAAAATATAAACAACAATGGCATATTGCTTTTATTAGTTAAGTTTTCTTTGTTGTATGCACAGGAAAATATGATTTGAGGATGCATTGATATACAGTCATCCTCTTTGGAAGGAAATTGGCAAATTGTATTTTCTTAATTATTCAGAAAGACTGTTAGAGTGTGTGTCATCAAATATTGAAAACTCGAAAATCTCAACTCTTCTCAAGTACTCTAAAGCTTGGTTTTAGTAACCAATGTTGTGTCGTGCACTTGAAAAGCTATTGGTGCTTTGTAATGATTTGGTTGTCAGCAGACTGAAACATCACTTTGCACAGAATATTATTTTACTACGACATTTAGAATAAAAAATGGTGTTGATGAACTCAATTGACTTCCATCATAGAAAATGGATATTATTTCTTTTTCCTTCACTTGTTTTACATCACAAAATGCTCTGAGAATTATTATTTTATTTTATCTCATGAAGGCACAATATGAGTGATTTAATTCCTTACAAAACTTGCTAATCAACATAAGCTAAACAACAGGATCTATACATTTCTTGGAGTGTATCCTTTGGCAGCCTAGGCAAAAGAGATGTAAAGCGGTGATGCTACTGTTTCCAACCTTAAATAAAGTAATTTTTTTCTGATGGTTTAACATATGAAAAATTTACCAACTTCTTAAATCAGCTTGAGTGAACAGAAAAACACCAGCCAACCATCAATTCTTCATTCAATAGTATCCTTTAATGTCGAAGAACATTATTAAAATCCATTTATTTTATTGACCAAAGAACAAAATCCTGAGTATATGAGGTAATCAAGAGCTGCCATT
The DNA here is from genome assembly GCA_031835075.1 of Saguinus oedipus. Classification (NCBI taxonomy): domain Eukaryota; kingdom Metazoa; phylum Chordata; class Mammalia; order Primates; family Cebidae; genus Saguinus; species Saguinus oedipus. Next base: position 44,871,772 of record CM063169.1, read on the forward strand.
GTTTTATTTAGAAAAGGCAATGTAATGTATATCAGAGTTTGATTTTGAAAGGTCCATAATTCCATGCAGTTTTTGCTGCTATTGCCGTTTTAACCCAAAAACATGACTAACAATGAAATTACTTTACAAATAGCATAATACATTCTCAGCATTAAATATTGACATAAAATTTAATTAATAAAATATTAGAATTTATTACATTCATTGACAGTCAATTTTAAAACAATTTCTGAGATAATAGAGCAGCACCAAAATTAAAAGAAAAAAAATGTTCAAAATCTTGGCATAAATAATCCAAGGAATTCCAACTAGGTATACACAGACTAAACTAGATAATCTATCAAGTCCTTCATTAAACCATAGGCCAAAAATCTAGGTTGCCCTTTTTTATTTGTTTATTAATTTTGTCCTGTATATGTTTTTACCCTTTTGTTTCAATGTGGGCCACAAGTCTTATTTTTCACCTCTATTATTTCAACATTTTTAGTACCTTCCCAATTACTGAAAGCATTTGAAATTTCACTACTTACTTTGAATATAAAATGAGATAAAGACAGTACAATTTCAATTCTAGAAAACTAGAAGACTTGACCTCTTAACAATGTTTTATACAACTTTGTGTCATTTAGTAGTTCACTCGACACATTTATTGTTAACTGTGAAGACATGAAGTTTGTTTAAGATAATCAAAATGGTCCTTTGTGGTTGTTTGCAGCCTTATGATTCTCCAAATATCTTGCTAAATCTTAAATTTTATAAAATGCAAACGCATTTCTGGATAATGTTGAAAAGTGCCGTCTTGTCCTTAAGTAATGAAGTTGTTATCGTCCCACAAACAGAACATTATTTGAGCATAAGAGGTAATAAATAATTAGTGAAGAATGAGTAAATATTTTTCTGCTTTCACATTTTTATCTTTTTTAATACATTGTGGAGATACGACTTACATACCACAAAATGCACCTATTAAAATAATACAATTTAATGCCTTTTAGTATTTTCAGAGTTGTGCAACTATAAACACAGTCAACTGTAGAACATTTCCATCACTTTGCAAAGATACCTCTACCTGTTACCTCTCCATTTACCTTTTTAGGCAATGAACAATCTAGTTTCATCTATATGAATGTTCAACTTATAGACCTTTAATACAAGTGGAATCATACAATATGTGGTCTTTTGAAATTTGGCTTATTTCCCTGAGCATAATCAGGACTCATTTATGTTATACCATGTATCAGTAATTTATTTATTTTTATTGTGAAATACTATTGCGTTGTATAGCTATGCTTCATTTTATTTATCCATTCATCAGTTGATGGACATTTGAGTTGTTTACACTTTGGGACCCTTACAGATAATACTGCTGTAGCTTGAACAGGTTTGTAGCCCAATGCCCATGGCAAGTTAATATGCTCCGATACCTAGTTGCAGCAGACAAAGAGGTTTAATCGTAGGGCTGATGTATGAGAAAATATGAGGAAACCTCAAATCCGTCTCCCTGAAAAGTTTGGGGCTAGGATGTTTAAGTTCTCGAGTGGGCTAAAGTGTGGAAAATGTTAACTGGTGGGAAAGTGCAGGGTGAAGTTATGGGACAAGGAAATGAAGAAACTGCATTCTATTGCTGATGATTTTCCTCTGTGAGGGTCTTCAAACTGGTTGGCATCAGCTTCCGCTGGAAGTCAGGATCTGAAAAACATTTTAAGCAATTCTTAAACAAAAGCCTAGTATTTCCAATGTCTAAAAATTCTATCTATAGGAACAATGGGGCTACCAATGGTTAGTATGTAGTGCTGTGTGACTGACTTTCTATGAAACCACAAGGATGTGACCCAAACCGCAGCCTGATTAATGCTTAACTATAACTATATTACTCTCCAACATTCTTGTTAACGCTGTGAGCATAGTTTGACCACTGTGAATATTCATATACAAGGTATTGTGTGAGCATAATATTTTCATTTTGGGAGCGTATGTGCCTAGAAGTGATATGGTTATATAGTAACCATGTTTAACATTCTGAGGAACTATTAGAGTGTTTTTCAACCTAGCTGGACATTTCATAATCCCTTCAACAGTATGTGAAGAACTATAGGCTTGCCAATAATTTTTATTAATTTCTTATGGATTATAGCTATTCTAGTATATATAAAATGGTATTTTGTGGTTTTTGTGTTTTCCCATGCCTAAGGAAACTTAGCATTTTTTGTGAATTTATTAGACATTTGTATATCCTTTTTGCATAAATGTCTGTTTACAACTTTTGACCATTTTTAATTGAGCTTTAAAAAATTATTTAGTTGTAAACATTATTTAAATATTCTAGATATAAATCCCTTACCAACTATGTGATTTGCAAACCCTTTAGATTTTGTAAGTCGTCTTCTCACTTTCCTGATGAGAAAGTGTTTTCTCAATGAGAACAAAATTTTAACTTCAATGTTGTCAGATTATTTATTTTTCTTTCATTGCTTGAGCTTTTGGTGTTACAGTTAAGGAAACTTTAACCAATCCAAGGTCACCAAGATTCTCACATATGTTGTCTTTTGTGACTTTCACTCTTATATTTAGTTATTTGATTCATACTGAGTTAATTTTTATATGGTGTGAAGTAAAGGTCTAACTTTATCATTTTGCATGTCTGTATCTGGGTATTACAGCCACACAGGTTGAAAATAACAATTTTCTCTGTAGAACTTTCACCAAGATCAATTGACTATAAATATGAGATTTTATTTCTGAACTCTCAGTTCTTTTTTGTGGATTAATATGTGTGTCTTTATGCCAGTATCACACTCTCTTAATTTACTGTAATCAAATTGGTAAAAACTTTGAAATTGAAAAGTATGAATTCTCTGCATTCTTATTCTAATATTTTGACTATTTTTGGTCCCCGATATTTTCATATGACAATGGTATTATCTTGGCAATTTCTGCAAATAAGCCAGCTGGGATTTTGTTAGGCATTACATTTAGTCTCCAGATAATTTGGAGAGTATTGCTATCTTAAAAATGTTACGTTTTCTGATCCATGGACATAAGATGTTTTATGAGGGAATCGAGGTTCTTATTTTATAGATGCTCAGGTGCTTTCTTGGTATACTAATCTAATTATATTATACTAACGAGTTATTAGCATACTTGCAATTAGCCATTCCATAATGTTTTGTTTTTTAAAAAATCATTACATTTAATATATGCTTTTTAAACAACTTGAGCTGTATACTAATCCTTGAATTTCCCATCATTTGTACTTCCAACTGGTTAGGTGTGGGCAATATGCCACCCGACTGTGCAGATAATCTACATCACAGAAAACACGTGTTGCAGGATATTTGAGAGCATCTCCCCCAAACCAAAACAAGAGCTGTGATGATTAAAGTTACTTTCATAATAAAAAACTAGAAATGTTTATTGAGATAATATATACAACTTACAGAATATTGTGCACATTTCAAAGAGAATGAACTTGCTCTATAGACTGACTTGTAAGGAGGTCCCACATAATTAGTGAATGCATATCTATTGTATTTGACTATTGTTGATATACTCTTGTATGAAGTGAAAAAGTAGCTGGTGGACTTATAAACACTAGGAATGCATTTTCAAGACATTAAAACAGGACTCTATTGCAAAGTAAAAACTGTAACTCACACAGTATATGAGCTAAATAATTTATCTCATATTTATCTCATGAATGAGAGTAACAGGAGGATGGTAATATAAGTTTAAGGAGCACAAAGTCACTACAAAAAATAATGTTGAAATAAACTTTTAAAGTTAAAGACAAAACTAGTTAATGTCTTATTAGGCAATAAAACTTTAAGCATTAGAGTTTATTTTTTCCAGAGGGCAAAAATCATTTACAGCTGTCCATCTTCTGTAATTTAATATGTAATTTCAGAAAGCATAGGCCCTAATTAATAGATAAGGTAAATCATACAAAGTTATATTTTTCTAGTAAATTAGTTAACTCTTCAATAATAACTGTCAATGTTCACATGTGTTATTAGTGATACTGATATCCATGTGTCTTATTTGTAAGTGCTGCATAATATTTCTGAACAAAACAAAGAGCAGCAAGAAAAAGCAAACAATTACGATTTCTTCATGATTGCCCTAAAATATCATTAATCATTATAGTAATATATTACTCTATGTCAGACTATAAGTCATATATATACATATATGTATATATGTATCTCATAATAACTATTTTCATCCTAATAGTGCTATAAGTAGCATCTTTACAGCTAAAAAATTGAAGCAAAGAGAAGGTCATTAGCTCACCCAACTGCCCTCAGTGAGTGTTGGAGCAAGACTTCAAATTATGTAAACTAGACCAAAAAAATCTGAATTTTAACCATAGTATTGTTACAGGATCCTTGGGGTGTTCCTTCACCAGCTGGAAACTTATATGGTCAGTGGCACCTTTGCCTGTTTTGCTTGAACCTGCTGGGCCCACTTAGCCTAGCAGGCTGCCCCCAGCTTGCACTACCAGCCTGAATCCATGCCTGTCAAGAGAGAGCAGAATGGCAAGGTGTGTTTGTGTAAGGGAAGATGGGGTCTGACCACTGTGCACAGCCAGACATGCTGGCTGCAGCAGGATGGGCAGCTCTAGGTGCTGGCACAGGCACCAGTTCTCTGTGAGCCTGTGGCTGGATCAGGTGTTCCACAAGCAGCTTCCATGGCTGGCACTGGGGAACACGGTGGTACCTAGAAGCTAGGAAATGACAGGAATCACAGAGCCCCAAGGAGGGTGTCACAGTCCTGGCTCAGGGAGCTCCTAAGATTGGGCTCCTTGAAGGGCCATTGCTCTTCCATCCTTCTTGTTGTCCACAACATGGTGAGCAAGCAGCATGTTTCAGCCCTGTTTCTGTTACAGCTCTTTCAGCTCTGCCATTTGGTGGGTCCTCAGTTCTTGTCCCATGCCTGGAAAGGAGGTATGTGAACAAGTGAAGCGAGAGCAAGGCTCTCAGTAAAAAGAGGTGCTTTATTGAGTGATAGAACAGCTCAGAAGAGACTTGCAGTGGGTAGCTACATTCTGCAGCCAGGGTATCCCACTGAGTGTTCAGTTTTCAGCAGTGAGGAGACCCTGGAGTGAATAGTTCCTCTCTGCAGCTGGTCTTTGGAATGTCTCCCTGGGTCTGGCTGAGTCTAGGGTTTTTATGGGCTTCAGAGGGAAGAAGTGCATAAGTTTTTATGGGCTTCAGAGGGGAAGAAGTGCATGCTGATTACCTCATGGGCAACCATGGGCAGGCCTGGAGAAAGCACTATAACTTTCTTTTTTTTTTTTTTAATTTTTATTGCATTATAGGTTTTGGGGTACATGTGCAGAACGTGCAAGATAGTTGCATAGGTACACACATGGCAGTGTGTTTTGCTGCCTTCCTCCCCTTCACCCACACTTGGTATTCATCCCCAGGCTATCCCTCCCCAGCCCCCCCCCCGCTGTCCCTCCCCCATTTCCCCCAACAGTCCCCAGTGTATAGTATACCGCCTCTCTGTGTCCATGTGTTCTCATTTTTCTCACCCACCTATGAGTGAGTATATGCGGTATTTCTTTTTCTGTTCTTGTGTCAGTTTGGTGAGAATGATGTTCTCCAGATTCATCCATGTCCTTACAAAGGACACAAACTCATCATTTTTGATTGCTGCATAATATTCCATGGTGTATATGTGCCACATTTTCCCAGTCCAGTCTATCATCGATGGGCATTTGGGTTGGTTCCAGGTCTTTGCTATTGTAAACAGTGCTGCAATGAACATTCGTGTGCATGTGTCCTTATAGTAGAACGATTTATAGTCTTTTGGATAGATACCCAGTAATGGGATTGCTGGGTCAAATGGAATTTCTATTTCTAGGTCCCTGAGGAATCGCCACACTGTCTTCCACAATGGTTGAACTAATTTACATTTCAATTCTGTTCAAGCAACACAGCCCTCAGGCTTTGGTACATCCCTTGCTTGAAGGTGGGACTTCAACAGGGACATACTCATTTGGACACAGGACCCTGTCTGCCTCCTGCCATCATCCATGGTGCCCAAGCTGTTTGTGCTGAGGAGCACCTTCAAGCCAGCAACAAGCTCCCACCTTGGCTTCCCTGCCATGCTTATTGGTGCCCAAGGTCTGGTGGGGGCTGAGGCAGCAAAGAGTTGGTATGTTAGCAGTGCCCCAGGTATGTGCACATCTGGATGAATTGCAACAGTGCCCCAGCTTAGCCTTAACTTTGTTCTGAGATCAGAGCAGGCAGCGGGAGTAGGGAGAGACCAGGCAGCAGAAACAGACACTTCCAAGTCTGTGGGGGCAAGCTGGGGGCTCCCAGGCTCCCAAGAGGGCAGAGATACCCAGGCCCACAGTTGCAACTTGGGTGGCTGTAGCTATGCCTGTGAAGTGCAAACTCCTGCCCTGCCAACTCAGAAGGGGGCAGGGCTTCTGTCTTTTCCAGGCTCCTGCCAGCTTCATGGTGCTTATAGCCCTGGCTGCACGGCTTCCACTGCAGATGGCATCATCACAGCAGTTGGGCCACCACTGCCATTAGTACCATATTGTCTCTCACTAACTCTCACTACTTATATTGTAATTTTTCCCAACTATTTTATTGTTATAAATGTGCCTTCCTTCCCAGAAGCACCTATTAAAATCGCTTCAAAAATAATATAGTAGTAATAATCATTTCTATTCAAAATGGTACTTTAAAATAACATGTATAAATAAAAGCATCTTAGAAATGTAATGTTTTGATTAGTCTGTAATAGATACTTTTTAATATTGTGTGGTTTCCCTGCAATTGTAGCAAAACAAAAACCTTAGTACCTGCCCTCCAAGCCAGATTACCACATCTAAGCAACTCCAATGGAGACATACTAATCCCCATTACAGCATAGAGTCACCCTCCAAGCTACAAAAGTAGTTCTGGCAAAGTGGGCCAGTGACTCCAGTTTAAATATTTAATTTTGCTTTTCTGTTTCAGTTTTAATCAGTGTTTAACACTAATGAACTACGTCTACTTGAGGGCTCCTCTGAACTTGAATTTTGGGACACTCTTTACTACTATTCTTTGTTTTGCCATTTACTGAATGTGAATACTTCCCATATTATGTGGATTAACCTGTTAAGTGTCTCATTCTGGGGAGGGTAAGGAAGAGGGGAGAATAGAGAGGGTTGCATTTGCTTCCATCATCTGTCTCCTCCTACCTAATTCTTTAAATAATTCATTATATAATATTGAAATTCACTTGCAATGCTTTCACATATTTCATCTTTATGTTTTATTTATTCACTTTTGAATATTTTATATAATATTTGAAATTGAGAGTATATATTAATGTGATAAGGAATAAAACTCAAGTAACTTTCTATGAAAATACTATCCAACTTAAGAAATAGGATTTCTTAACTACAGTTCTACCTGGACATGCCTTGAAATCTTCTCTGCTTCTCTCTGAGTAGTAAAACTGTCCTTTGAGAATCGTGAGAATTTTGTGTTTGCAGTACCTTTGTTGTTCTTTGTAATATAGTTACCAAATATGTATGTATCTCTAAAAACATATTGTTTAATTTTGCTTGTTATTGAGCTACACACAAGCTGCATTAAATAACATATTTTACAGTGAAAATAAAATAGCATTTATTATTTACTTTTCTTAAATTGGGAGGTTGCTTTCCTTAAATCCAAATCGAATTAAATCTATGTTCAACTTAACATCTTCAGCAGTTCCTATAAAACATAATAAGTATTAGTCATTAGTGAACAGACTTTTTATAACCTGGCACCTACTTTTCCCATTATGTGATACCTGGAATCCTGCTATTTTCCTTTAATACCTGCTATATTACTATACCAGATATTCGTTGTTCTTACCATTTCATACTTTGTCACTGTTATGTCCTTGTATATTATTCTTCCTCTACCAAATATGCCTTATCTTTTCCTCCTCTGTACCCTTGAAATTATGATTTAATTTTCAACTCTTAAATATCACTTCCGAGGCCAGTGTGATGGTTCACACAAGTAATCCAAGCACATTGGGAGGCCAAGGCAGGAGAATCCCTTGAGACCAGCTTGGGTAAATCTGTGCAGAACGTACTACATCTTATGTATATTATTTATTTTATTTATTCCTAATTTTCATTAGACACCATTTTTTTTTTTAAACTAGCGGCTCTTGATCTACCTCAACAAGAATTTGAAAAACTATTGTTTTGATTGACTGTTGAACAAATGAATGAATATTAGAGTGAGGGCATGTAAAAGAGAAACAGATGAATAAAATTCCCCACAATATTTAGAATAGGTGAAAACAGGAAGAGAGTTAGGATTTGAAGGCTTGTCTTCACATTGAGTTAGTATGGCCAAGTTTTATTAAATAGGGGAGCAGAACTGTAAAGAGAGACTCATTGCATGGATTTGGGACATTATAAATCACTTCAGAAATAATTATGTCTGAATTAATTAGACTAATCATCTCTCCTTCCATAAAGGACAACATTTATGTAGCAAATGCTCATTTGAAGCGCCTGAACCACTGCTGTGCAAGACTGAGATCAGCTAGATAGTATCCCATTATGGCACTCACAATGGAGGACAGGGATTTTGTCTGCATTAATAGATTTTCTACAGGATACGTTCATTATAAATGATGTTGCAGACAGTAGAAGTGACTTGACCTGCTGTATAACCTTATCTTAACAGATTCCAGTAAGAAGTTTATAATGTTTCTTTTTGTCAAATAGGTTTTTCATTCATTCTAAAGAAAATGCTATTGTAATTGCACCACTGTTTAATGCTCTACTTGACAAATTTTATTCTGGAAAAAATAGTTGTCCTTTGCAATTTGGTCATTAAGATTATTTACATTTTAACATTCAGAAGCCTTTCCATTTTATCTGCCAAGTTGGTGCTAAAACAGCATAAGTTGGTTAATTATGCAGAAATAGACGTTATAGATATGTTAAAACAGGATAGAAGTTAGCATTGACTTATTATGTATTTGTTTATTTAATATCCCTATTTATTTCATGCACAATCTTTATGAGTGCATACAGAAAAGAATTAATGTTTAGAGGTGTTTTTTTTGTCTGAGATAATATACAAAGACATATTTTTGCTGAACTTTTTCTATTTTTCTTAAGAAAAATTGTGAATGAAAAATTTTAATAAGAATATTTTTCATTGATTTTTACTTTTTGTTCTGTGACATTTTAAGTATGAAAAGGTGTAACTACATAAAGATTTCAAGGCTGCCTAAATGTATATAAAGTTCAATGCTTTCTAAGGACATGCCAAAACAAACATAAATATCAAAAAAGCCCATTTACACATTGTTATATTGCTCCTCAATATAGTTTTCTTAATTAATGCAATCCAAGGATAAATTTTACATTATATGTATCCCCTTTTTTGATATGTGTTAAGTAACTTTGCCAAATTCTTCATGGTGGCATTTAATTTCAGAATATCATTTTTTATACCATTTAATTGGGTACTGCCTAAATATTTGTTAAAATAACACTGTGAGCCACAAATGAATTAATGCTTAAGATCTTTAACATTCAGTTTCTTCCCTACTTTCATTTTGAAATGATACAATGAGATGATAGTGATCATATACTATTTTCCAAAATTTGGAAACTAACAATCTCACCTATATTTTAGTGAATCAGCATTCTGGGAAACATTGTAAACTGTTTCCAGAACTCTTTTTAAAAAACTCTCCCCAGTGAATAGAAAGAACCAAAAACAAAGCAAATTTTATCTATATTTGAGTCAGAGAATTATAATAATGCAATATCATAAATTGTTTTCTGAAGAAAAAACAGCTGCCCAATTTAATAAAATTAGGCCAAATGAAAAACACAAGTAATAATTTGACATACGTGTTCTTTAATTTACATCTTGATACAAGCAGGTGAGTTATGTGAAGTACTTCTAATGTGGAGACATCAAAGGGCATGACTGGGCCATAAGAAAAATGAGTGTACTCCATTTATTCTCCATAAGCCTAATACGAATGATGGAATAGTCAGAACAGAAATAAACATATGTGACCTTTTTAATTTTTGTTTTTTACTTTCTGTCAGAAATTATAACCTAAGCCTGAATATGAGACAGGGTCAAGTATAGAACAGAAAGCCAAATATCTGAGTAGCTTGTTTTAGTAGGTGGGCCCTGAAGATTGCTTCAGGCTGTTGTGACGTGCTTCTCCAGAAATGGAGCAAAGCTGAAATCTGAGGACCCTGTCCTTAACTTCCTATTAGACCTCCGGACAGAACTGGCCATGCTGGTTCCATTAGGGACTCCACTTACTTGGAGAGAAAAATTGGCTGCATTAATGTACCCAAAGTGCATTTTCCTACCACCTGTTTCATTTATCTTTTCCAATCAAGCATTTCTGAGCTGAACAACAACAAAACATACATCAGCAATATCCAGTTTAAATTCCATAGAATTCAAACCAAGTCATCTAAAAAATGGATCCAGTTAAGAATAATTTATGTCTTTCCTGATACATATCAGTCCCAGGTGCAAAATCCCTATCTTCAGAGTAATAATAATGATAATAATAATAAATTTTAATAACAAGCACAGATTTCTATAAATAAATGGAGGAATTGAATATTGTATAAGAAAACACAGATGCTTTGAAAGAATATTATACTTAGTATAGAAGAGACAATACTGTTTCTGTCTGTCTTTTCATTAAGTATAATATTAAAGAGTAGAATAACTCTCAGATTGTTGCTACTCCTCAGGCAAAATGCCAAATTAGATCATTATGGTGTTAGACAAGGTAGATCATTCCCTCAAACTTCATCTTTCAGATACATACAACCAGGACATAAAATCTCTTTCTAAAAATTCACAGTAATACAAAATATTGGTCACAATTATGAAGAGTTTAATATATTTAATCACAGATTACGTGAGAAGTTATGTAAGGCTAAAAATCTAGAAAATTGGGAGGTGATGATCAGTAAAGATGCTGTAGTTGACAATTATGCAACTTGTGTTTTATAAGATGATGGAGAGGAGAATGTAATTGATTAACTAGAGAGAGGACACACTAAAAAACAGAATAATTTTTGTAGGCCATTGTGGTAATCTCACAAAATGTTTACATTTAGATTTTTAGGAAGAATAAGGATTTGAAAAATTTTACAGAAGTGAAAAACAACACTTGAAAATTGGAAACTAAGTTCAATCTGACCTTTAATTATATTTTCTTGTTAAGGAAGACTCTAATTATATTAGGTTTGTGGTTTGATGAAACGTGTCCAGTTATTGAAAACATCTGCAATTAGCTGCCATTAACTAAGTGTATAAGATATCCATTTAGGAGGTGCTAGCAAGGGAGATAAAGGAAAAAAAGTATTTACTTTTTTTTTCTATGTGCAAAATTTGATTTCATGGCAATAAACAGTGTTGGCCAGGGAAAAAATAAACAGTGTGTATAAAAGTTTATGCTATATTAAATGAAATATGAGTACTATTTTGGGAGAATATATGTAAAGTCTTTAATAAAGAAGATCATTCTTTGTAATAGACACCAGGTTTACAAATCACTTATAAGGATAAATCAACTAAAAATATGGCAATAGTATAGAACAGAAAGCCAAGTATCTGAGTAGCTTGTTTAGATAGATGGGCTCTGAAGATTGCTTAAAAACTAAAGAAGCTACAGTACTAAAATTTTATTATATTTTAAAATAATAAAATTTACAAAACTATTAAAGTTTAATTATTTTAGCAGTAACTAACTTCAGATGAACAACATTTATTTCAGAAAAACAATAATAAAACCACAAAGCAATTCGGCTTTTGTCTTATTAGGTTATAAATAAATAAATAAATAAATAAATAAATGGTAAAGTGAAATACCACATTTATTATTGAAATAATATTATTAGAATGTAAATTCTGTAAGTAATTTGGCCTTATTGATCAAAATAGCAAGTGTGGGGTGCCTTACAATATATCAGTATCAATTTTAGGTATCAGTGATATGGAATACATGTATGAATACAGATACGTAGACAGTAAAGAATCTTTCAAAAATCTTAGTATAGTGAATAATTGAAAAGACAAAGCTATCTGTAAGTTTCACATGTGAATGAAAAAACAGTTTTTTTGGTTATCACATGAATGTAATTGAGAATTTACTGACTTCAAAAGATATATGGAATGTTATGTGATACCCAAACTCAAAAAACAAACTAAAAAAGAAATTACTTGTAAAAACCTATACATGGCAGAATGTATTTAATTATCGAAGTGATTTATGTTTGTATATTTGTATATGAATGCTTGTCTACATTCATATGTGTTTACATGTTTATGTGTTTGTGTGAGTTGTAATTTTTGAGAACTTCCTTGTTTGCTGGCACAAGAAAATACTATGGAAATTCCTTGCCACAGAAATGAAATCAACCATTCCTCCAAGGGTTTCTTGTTCCTGTTACTGAGTAATGGTATTTAGAAGCCAACATCTGATTACTTAATTTGATTATTGGGACTGGGGTATTCTTAATTCTAGCCCACTTTTATAAGCAGTTTAAAAAACAATTACAATCATTATTTCATAAAGATACACCATTATGAATGTAATATGGAGTATCTTACTATATTTAAAAATTCTCTCTTACCAGTTCCTGTATAGTTCTGTGAATTGATTTTAGTTTCAATTTTTAGGAATCCCTTTTGGTTTTAAGCATTTCATTTTATTTATTTAAAATATAAATATTTGTATTATTTATTTGAGAAAAATGGCATAGAAAAATATTCAAATAATTCTACTCATAAAAATTTTCCACTTGCTACAGTTTACTATTTTTATTACTTTATTTTTCTTCCACTTCCCCCCATAAATCTGTGTATATGCATATCTGCATATGTGTATATAAAATACATTTACATGTATACATGTGCAACAATACACATTTACTTGCGTACACACATCCATGTATATATCCATGTTTCTATTTCATATTTTTTATTATATTATATCCTAAAATAGCCTACAAACTCACTGTTCTGCATCTTCTTCTTTTTGCTTGCCCTGTATTGTGTCTATGGCTTCTAAAAATGCCAATATTCTAATATGATTTTTTTTGGTTTTTAATATTCCATTATCAAAAATAAAATTTTAACAAGTATATTATGTACGTTCTACATAATTCTGTCATAAATATATCCATTTACTATGTGTTATACCATTTTTGCAATCCAATGAACAGTACCACGAGTGTCTACTTCTTCAGAGACTTTTTTAAATGTTTGGATTTATGACATTCTGAGTGCTAATATGTGATATGTTAATGTTGTTCACATGTCTATTTCTCTTGTATTAATGAGGCTTACTCTTAACGTTAGTACCAGTTACACTTAATTTTAATGTAGAAAATTTTTTTACATCTTTTACCTATTTTGCTGCCCCCTTGTTAGATTTAAAATTAAGAATTCCTATCCTAAATGATTAAGCCATGCTTATCTAAATTCTAGGAAATAATTGTATATTGTTTTCATATATATTCTTTATGTATGACAATTTTCATATATATATTCTCTATATATGACAGTTCTGAGTGAAAGTGCTATTCAGTAAACAAAATAAGCTAAAGCACATAAGGACAGTGCAGATTGGCTGAATTGATTCTGTTTGATAACTACAGGTATTACGTTTCATTATCTGTCAAAGTAACATTTTTAGTGGCTAGCTAAAATTAATAAATAATGATCACTTGGCTTTTAAATGCTGCACATTCTTCTGTCAAGTTATTTTCTCTAAGCTTGTTGTATTTTGTTGCCTTAGCATAAAATCCCCTGGATTATTCCTTGTGTATCAATAGAAAGCCACTGAGGAAACAGAAAATGAGAATGGTTTTTATGTGCCTATTCCATGGAGAAAAATGGATCCATGGAAATCATTAAACAAACATATAATAATGATGATTATGTTAAGTTATATACCATAATTTAGCAATTTTATTGTTGAATAAAACTCCAGTAGAAATGTATAATGTGAATGTGTTCTGTGTATTACTCAAGGTTCTCTAGAGATATAGAACTAATGGGATAAATGTAGATATAACGAGGAGTTTATTAAGGAGTATTGACTCACAGGATCACAAGGTTAAGTCCCACAATAGGCCCTCTGCAAGCTGAGGAGCAAGGAAGCCAGTCCGAGTCCAAAGCTGAAGAACTTCTAGTCCCATGTTCGAGAATACAAGCACCCAGCATGGGGAAAAGATGTAGGCCAGAAGACTTAGCCAGTCTAGTCTTTCCAGGTTCTTCTGCCTGCTTTTATTCTGGCCTTGATGGCAGCTGATTAAATTATGCCTGCCCATATTGAGGGTGGGTCTGCCTTTTGCAGTCCACTGACTCAAATGTTAATCTTCTTTGCCAACATCCTCACAGACACACTCAGAAACAATACTTTGCATTCTTCAATCTAATCACATTGACACTCAGTATTAACTATTACTATCTGGAGTAAGTGAATTTGTGTGTGTAGCCACTTACACATTGATTTACACCTAAAAGAATTAGAAACTACAATACTGTAGTTTTATAATTCAGTTTAATTGAACAAGCAAGCCATTCCTTCCTAGTGTCAAATGTGTTGTCTGTTAAAATTTTGCACATATAAGCTTTTGCACCCTTTCCCTGATAATCACATTTTCTAGAACATATGGAAGGTAATTATTTCATGTACAAAATGATACATAGCTCTGTTTAAGTCATTGAAATAACAAAGCAAAGGAAGCAGTAGATTCAGACAGCATCTTTCACTTGTCTCCCCATCATGTACACCTCAAGCCTGCTTATGAGCCTGAAACCCTGCCCTGTGCCCCTCCCCTGCTGAGCAGGGATCAGTGGCTATGGTGGTGCAGTATGCACTGTTAGTGCAGGTGCTAGTGGACCTGGGGGATGCCAGCAAACTTGGAAAGTGGTCTCCAAAGGGCTTTGGATGTAGTTCCTTGCCTCCTGGGAAGCCAAACTTGGGCGTGTTGGAGAAGTGCTGTGGCTTTCTTGCCCTAAGCTCTGGTAGATAAAGTGACCTAAAGTCGAGTTCAAGAAGGGAGCGTCGGGGGAGTGAGTTGACTATATGAAAAACATGAAGGTCTTAATCTGTACAAGACCTCTGATAAAGTATGAGCAATGTGAGGGTGAAAGACACAGCTGAGTGGGGAAGCACCTGGGACTCCAGTTTGTGGAGTACATTATCCCCACAAGGGACTAGCGGGTGATGTCAGGAGTCTTGCTTGTTGATGAGAAAAAAATACCATTTGAAGTCAAAAGGAGACCCCCACACTGAGAGCAAATGTTGCTCACAATGCTGCCTCAACCAGCACCTGACCTGGTACCCCCTGGCATGACCACTGAAGAGAGATCACACACAGTAAGCAGGCAGTCTCCCAGCAGGACCCAAGCAGTGTGGGGCCTCCTCAGGAGCCAGCCAAGGGACGGTGGCAGTGAATAATAGCTGAAAAAGGAAAAGGCCAGGTGACAGAAAATCCCAGGAGAGTTTAGAGAAGGGGCAGCGTCTGGCATTGACTTGGCCTAATGGAGCCAGGTGACACTGTAACAGCTGTGCTCTTACACACTCAGCCACCTGCTACCTCCTGATATAGTTGCACCTGGAGATGACTGGCATGGAAACGCTGTGGGGAAATCTGTCAGGCGTCTTTTAATTAAAAATATTTTTATTTAAAAAAATCTGAAAAGATAGGATTCAGTGCCGCATTCCTTACTCACATAAAAGTTGTGAAGGAGTTCATGAATAACTTTAAAGTTAGTAAGAAATAGCAAAATAGTGAAACCCTGTCTCTACTAAAAATACAAAAATTAGCTGGGTGTGGTGGCATGTGCCTGTAGTCCCAGTTACTTGGGAGGCTGAGGTAGAGGAATTGCTTGAACCTGGGAGGTGGAGGTTGCAGTGAGCCAAGATCATGCCATTGCACTTCAACCTGGGCAACAGAGAGAGACTCTATCAAAAAAAAAAAAAGAAAAAAAGAAAGAAAGAAATAGCAAAATAGCATCTCAAAATGAAATAGCATGAGCTATTAGCAAAATTCCTGAACCAAAAGTAGCAAGGCATTCCTTGAAAATAGGCAAAAGTCCAACTAAAAGTTGTTTCATGTAACTGAAAATAGAATGGGTGACTTTAACTTTAGGTATGGCCTAATGTTTTATTCCATTAGAGACTAAGTTCTCTCTCTTTCATACATGAACTTTATGAGTTAACTCCAACCCCAAATTCAGCATGGCTCATGTTATCATTACATCAATTTCCTGGAAAAGCAAATCTACCTCCACAATAGTCCCCTAGTATTCATAGAACTATACAGATTGGTCCACATTGGCCTTAGGACACATTCATTCCTCACCCTACCACTGTGGCCAGACATATAAAATAGATTGGGCTTATTTTATGCACTTTTCTTCTGGAGCGAGAAGTAGTGTCAGCTTTCTTAGAAGCATGTTGCCTTAGAATAGAATGGATATGTTTCCACTGAAGTAAAAATTAATTTGTTTGTTTTTTTTAAAAAATAGAGCTAACTCTATAATTTCAACTTTATACAAAATGATACTTGTTTTATTTCACTGAAAATGATGTAAAAATGCAGTTGCCACTATATATACCCACTCTAGATATTTAATTTGTAATTGAATAAGACAATGTGCAGAGTGTGGATTGGGTTTTGGCGGCTATGTGGTATTCATATGATAGAGAAATATCTTTAGCTTATCACAAGCATTTCTTGCTGAAAAGAGTCATTATTCATTTGTTTAATAGTTAGTCTTGACTAGTTATAATAGATAGGAAAAATTGTTATCAGATGGATTACTACTTATGAAATCCATTCATAAATATGCAGGAAGAATCTGTCACACAGATCGGGTGTTTAATTCTCAATGTCAAAACTATGCTATTTTATTTGCACAGAATGGTTGATTTCTGGTATTTCTTTTCATAAAATGATTGCTTCCTGATACATTGTTGAAAGAAGTTATGAAAATTATGATTGAATAATGGCTATTGAGTTTTTCATTACAAGGAGTAGTGGAAAGAAGGAATGCCATCAAATACAATAAGATTTTTCTGATACTACTAGTAATGAGTGTTACTCCTTTTTCTGAGATTATTGATCAGAAGTCCATTATATCAGAAGAGAGAAGTGTACTCGGGCTTATTAGTGGAATTGGACTACATTATGTCAGTAGATTTCAAGCAGAGCTTGGAGGAAACAGAGAGAAAGAAACTATCAACTGTTTCCACTCTATTGACATGGCAAACAGAAGCTTTGACTACAGCTAAGGAGGAAAGACTACATATTATATATATGAATGATCACCAGTTATAAGGCTATCTTCTCTCATTGTTCTGAGGTTCCATTTCCAAAAGAGCAATTTCACATCTTTATCTTAGCAAGTTGAGACTCTTCATTCTAACTGTTTTCTAAAATCAGCTGGGGAAGTTCAGCCAAATAGAACAGAGATCTGGTTTACACTTCTGCTTATATGTCAGATTGCCCCAGTTTTGGGGATCACTCCTCATGTTATTTGAATTAGGTGATTTACATAATGTGAGCAGTAATTAGAAATGAAGACTGTTTTCTAGCCAACTCTACCTTGAAGGAATGTCACAAGTAAATTTGGGAGATTTTGTAGAATTGACCAAGAAAGCGATTACAATAGAAAAAAACTCGGTTTCAAATCAATGAAATATAACATATTTTGTTTAGTGGCTCAACTATATTCTTTATACCATAAACAAGGCATTTCCATATTGATGTGGTAATAAGCAACGTAAGTGAGTCTTTAGTGCACAGAAGATTCAGGACTGGAAAATTTTGTTAGCATTATTAGAGTTACTATTAGAACTTTGGGCAGCTTTGTTTTCTTGATGATATTCCTATACCTAGCTGCAGCCAAGAAGATTTGAGCCTACTCAAGTGAATACTGAATATTTGTAAAGGGAATCCATTAACATAACCCCTAATAGCTTGCTTACATGGAGCTACTCAGCAATATATTTGGTATCTGAAGAATGTAAACTAACCTCTTCAGAGCCAGAGGGTCAAAATTTTGATACAATCTAAAAATATCATTCTTTGATTGAAAAAAAAGTGAGTTTGATGCTTTTTCAACACTGGATTTTTCTCCCAACATTGAGAAATTACGTTTACCTAAAAAGACTAAAAATAATATTCAAATAGTATAATTTAAAAGAAAAGTATATTAGAAATCCATTCATTGTTATCTATTATAAAAATTGTGAATAATTTTGAAATGGAAAATGAAAAAATGGGAATTAAAGAGAAAGAGAGACACAGAAGAGAGACAGAAAGACAGACTGAATACTAACAATTGTAGGGAATGCGAGGAGTTTTCTAGTACACCTTCTGTGTTCTCTGACTCTGTAGTGATCTAACATCTTTGAGCTGTTTTACACTCAAAGTAATTGCATTGCTGATAGTACTGCATATTATTCTTGGCTATAGAGGTGTAAATAAATTTTGTACAATGGAAGTAAAGTTTCCTTCAGAAGTCACTTTTTCATAGACTAACAAATTCATTGCTCATTTCCTTATTGCTTATATATGTATCCTCTCTGGCTTCTCCTTTAACTAATTGTAACACCTTATCAGTTCCCTCATTAATTAGTTAAATGAACTATTTTACTTATGCTTATTTTATATTTCTACGAGAGTTATGATTTTATATTTTTAATGAAATTGGGCTTTAATATATCTATCCAGTGAAAATACTTGGTTTTCCAGTATTTGAGTGTTTTATATCAATTTTGTCTGATAAAGCATTTATAATGGTCCTTAATGAGAAATTTTCCCATAATTTCACCATCTATGTTTGACAAAATATTTAGTATATTATTTGACGTTATCTTCTCTGATTAATATTGTATCTTCACGGCTCATGAATACCTGAAACATAGTAGGTAGTTTCTTAATAAATTATTTTGATAGCTATAGTTTGAATAAACAAACAATTGAAAACCCTGTTGCTTTTTCTAATAACATACAATAGTAAACTCTGACTTACTAATACATCAAATAGTCAAGAGTAAGACAAGAAAATGACTAGTATAAATGACCTGGACTTGGTCTAGATGTAAACCATCCTACATAGAGTGGTGTCTATATTTGCAATGACTTCAACAACATAACACTTTTGACTGATACAAATTAATTATTTAATGCATTTTAAAGATTATATTTTATTTTGATTTAAATGTTGTCATGGATCTTTGTATTTTTAACTTAGTATAAAATTATTTGGTGCCCTGACCATTTACCAAGTGCTGTGCAAACACAAGAAATTCGTGAAGCAGTCTAAGAAATTTTGGAGGCTTAGGGGAGTCTAGTAAATATACTTTGAACTAGCCACACATGCATCCTTTTACAGATGATGATAGCAAAGTTGAATATAACAATTTTTTTTCTACTGAAAAAAGTTTCAGGCAGTGAGATTTGCCAAACCTTTTAGAAACTACAAAGGAAAGGGTCCTTGACTCTGTGAGAAGAACTTAAGGAAGACTCCACAGATGACTGAATGCCTGACGGAGGCCTGGGGGAAAAACAAAAAAAAAAAAAACAAGCAAAAACAGTACAAAGGTTATAACAACAAATTAATTAGTGATAATTTTGGGGTATAATGAATTGCTTTTACTTGATTTTCTATTCATCTTTCATAAATTTGAAATATACAATTTTCTGTGTTATCTTCACATAGTTGTATCATAAATTATAGGGTCTTTTATTTCATTAAAATAATCTAAAAGTTATTTTCAAGACCCCAAAACTCATGGAATGAATTAGGAGAATTTTCATGATCTAAATTATTACTATGTGATAAATTACTGAAAAAATATTTAGAAGATAATGAGAAAAAAATCTGGACTTTTGATATTTTTTGTAATTATACCCAAAAGAAAAACAATAAAAATCTGAATGTTTTGCTTTGGAATGTTCAATAAGATTTGATTTAGATTTAGTGGGCTTTCTTTTCTTTACTTTAAATATTTGTAGTTTGACCCTCTCTTGTGATTAAAAATTCTTTGGAATAATATAATGTAAAATATTTCACACCTGGGTTATTTCTTCAGTCTAGAAACATTATTTATATGTATGTAGATCCATTTGGCATAAATCCTCTATGCCTCTAGAAGTGTGTTTATTCTGCAGAAGCTTTGCCATAAAGTTGAAGCAGTTAAGATTTCCTCTGGGCTAAAATATGACAAGTAAGCATCTAACTTACAAATTTATTCCACTTTCTCTGTCTGTCTCTTTCTCGCTTGAACATCCACTGAATTATTCCCCTTTTGACATATAATTGTATTATATAATAGGCTATATATATTTATTTACATTAATACTATATACAGGTATACTAATTATATGAGGTAAATATTTTTTTAATTTAGATGAAGCCATATTTAAGAATTAAAATTTTTCTTTAAAACTGTAAGTACTTTTAAATTAGTAATATTTATTATACCTAGTACATTAGTATTATAGAGTATTTAAAATATATATGGAAAAAATATAGCCTAAGAAAGGAAAAATACTCTTTTAACATTATAAAATGTTGAACTATAGGCTATAATAAAATCTGCATTACTGGATGAAGTCCAATGAAATACTGATAAAAAGGAATTTGTTTATTATTTTGCTCAGCCTTTATATATCAAAGGAAACAAAAATAATACAAACCAATGTTCCCTGTAACTTTGGAAAGTGTTGTCTATATAAGCTATTGCAATTCATAGGCATTGTTTTTGGTCAATAATTGTATAAGGTATAACATTTGAAAACATATGCAATAATTCACAAATGAAATATATATTTACTTTTGTCTATAAAATAATCCTTTATATTTTAATGTAAGTGTTTTTTTTACATTTTCTCTTCAAATTTTTTGCATACTAAAGTTAGGCAGTAAATAAACTATATCATTGTTATCCTTCTGTGTTTATAGAATTTACTATTTAAATGTTAAATGAATATGTAGAAAGAATATTTCAGAAACATTTTTTTTTGTTAAATCTTGTCTCACCCCCTTTCTTTATCGTATTCGAACCTAAATTACACTAGTAAGTGAAACTTGACACTTTGCTCTGCAGGTTCTCATCTTCCTGCCCCTTCAAAATTTTTTCTGTTTTTTCTTGACTACTTTCTCTCTATCCCTCTCACTCACCTATTTCACACCAACCCACATAGTTCTGACTTCTCTTCTCTTCTCTTAGAAATCTATACTCTGCCGGTACACCTATCCCTGTCTTCAACAATTATTTACAAACTATACCACAAGCTAACACCTCACTCCTGAGTTTCAGAACTCATTCCTCAATCTCAATCTCTATGTATGACAATGACTGATATTTAGTATATTCTATTTAAAGTAATTATCTTGTCCAACAAATTTATCCCAACTTCTGAAATTTTCTATATTGGCTTCACTATCTATATGGAAATTTATGTTAATAAATCGGTGGCTGAAAAAGATTCTCCCTTTTCTTCACTCTCACCATCCAAGCAGCTTCCATATATGAAAAATCTTATTCTGAAATGTCTTTAAAATGGCCTCTAATCTTCATGTGGCTTGATTTTAACCTATCCTGCCTCTTACTAGGAGTCTTCTTTTTATGTAAACTTAAACATTGTCCTATTTAAAAACCTGAGAATTCCGTGAACTGGTTTCCCGTTCTCTGTAATATCAAGATCCAATGCCTTACAAGTCCACCAAAACTCTCTTTAACAATGCTGTTATGTTCAATCAGCATGTTTCTACTTGTCCCCAATTACTCTTCTCTTCAGTTTTTCCCACAGAATGGTGTATGTATTACCCATATTGCAGTTAACTTGATTGCTACATTGTCTATCTCTACCCGTGATTTTCTGTGTCTAGCCAAGCATTTATGTAAGAGAAACAACTAGTCATAATCTAAATTTATATATAAACACAAACAGTATTAACAATTGTTAATATGTGAGAAGAAATAATTTTTAAGAATCAATATCAATATTAGATCAACGAGACAAAATTAATAAGGATATTCAAGACTTGAACTCAGATCTGGAACAAGTAAACTTAATAAACATTTATAGAGCTCTCCACTTTGAATACACAAAATATACATTCTTGTCAGTATCACATCACACCTACTCATAGGTTTAAATGAAATATTGATCGGCCATTATTAAGCACAATTACTGGCATAAAAGAGATTTTCAATACCCATTTTTAGAATAAAACAACATTCCTGTTCTCTCTCCCTCTTTTTTTTCCCTCTGTCTTCCTTTCTTTCTTTCTCTCCTTCTAAAAAAAAAATTTCTCTAAGCACACAACTATCATGTAAATAGAGGAGAGATTCTACTTTAGAATATTATGATAGTTATTTACCATTTTGGAAATACTTGCAGCGTCAGTGTCAGTGCTGCTTGTGGTATTTGAGTTGTCGACCTAACATTCATAGTTTTTGCTTTTATGCCCATGGTTCATCTATAAACAATGTTATATTTATTTAATACTGCTAAAGGTCAAATTTTTTTAAAAATTAAAATTTTGTTTTAGAGCTTTGCTCACAAACATAAGCCATCAATGGACCTATGTTACCAACCTATCAAATGCTTCTTTGTTTGTTTTTAAATGAGGTAATGATTAAGGGAAAACTTTGTTAAGAACTAAGTGACACAGATTGCAAATGTATATTATACTTCTGAGATTTAAAGGAAAGTTTGAAAATCATATACAGTATTACTAATGTGAAATAAATATTTTAATCAGAACAGTGAAAACTCATTTTTTTGCAGAATAGCATAGATGATTTCAAAATAGAGTAATATAGTAATATTCCTAAAAACTGAGAAAGCTTGCTAATGTTACCTAAAATTCAAATTATATTTTTTCTATTCCATTGAAAGTTATACTGTCTTCAATAGACTTGGTAAGATGGAACAAGATGTCAAAAGTATGTGTAATAAATTCAGTCAAATAAAATTTTATTTTAAGTGAAGAAAGTGTCATGTATGAAAGTCAAAATATAAATATTTATCTCTTTTGTTAGCATGCTATTCTAGGCCTGAAAGAATGAAGCTTTAAATAAACCCTATTTAAAAGAAATTATTATTCAAGATACAATGAGAACAATAAAAATGTAATCCTAAGATTGTATTTTCTCTCATAATTAAGATAATTATTTCATTAAATTTTGAAAATCTAAAACAAGCAGAATTACTGAAAACAATATATCAATACTAACAATTTTAATATTAACTTGTATGTTCTAACTCTGTTTTCTTGGTTTACAAATATAGCTGACACCTTAATCAAGTGGGTTCTGAAGGGTGCAAAAAAAACACAGAGATTTTTCTTATAACTGCCCCTGTGAACCTAGGCCTTTCCTTGCCCACTGAATAAAATCAAAGACAAAGATTATTATTTTTCTGATGAGTTTTAGATAAAAATTCCCCCAGGACACTTGAGTCACAGAAATTGCTTCACTTCTTTAATTAAAATGTCCAGTCTTATCCAATACTTACTAGGTGAATCCTCTGGAACCCCAGTGATTGCTTAATAAGTGGATAGTTCTCGTGGGGTTTTGAGAAGGAAAGAAAGTATACAGTGTATTTACCTACTAACGATTCCCTATGTAAAGCCACTTAGCTAATCACCATTCTTTACCCAGTTATTTTAGTTCCTTGAGAGATTTTGAAACACTGGGTTAATTTAGGAGCATCAATTGATTAGCATGGTCATCATGTTAAATGATCTCCTGGGTAGCTGTGATAATTTACAAAGAATCTCTCATGTGTAAATTTTCAAAACTTTGACTTATTTCATCCAGAGTTCTATTCCAAGTCATTTATCAGCAATTATTTTAGACAAGAAGATAGTGTTTTGTGTGATCCCGAGCATAAACTTTTGTAGATTTCCTGAATATTTAATATGCCCACTTAGAAAAGCTATTCAAAGCAGGAAAACTTATTATTCCTCAATGTCCTCACCTAAAAAAAAGAAAAAAGAATAATTATACTATTCTTCACTGAATTATGAGAATTAAATAATATATTTAATAGCTTAAAGACTGAAAGCTTGAAATCACAGGTTTATTATTGTTGCAACCATATAAAATCTTAGGCAGTGTGCAGGAATTCAAGACTTTCTCAATAGGCTAGATCAACTGAATTTGGGCTTACCTTTTAGTATCCAGAATTTAATATAAATATCTATCATGGAGCTGATGATCAATAATTGATTTAATTCATGAAAACAGGCAATTGTCATATTACTTTTCAGTACTAGTAATTATAAGGGATATGTAACTAGTGCCAGCATTTGGTCAATTTAGATTATAAATAGAAGAAATAACCACCCCCAAATTCAGTGCATAGTACTCTTATTCACATAGGATTTTTAAAGGTTAGTTCAAAATAAAAGGTGTGATTTTAGGCCGGGCGCGGTGGCT
This sequence comes from Saguinus oedipus, assembly GCA_031835075.1. Lineage (NCBI taxonomy): Eukaryota > Metazoa > Chordata > Mammalia > Primates > Cebidae > Saguinus > Saguinus oedipus. The sequence continues at coordinate 44,896,264 of CM063169.1, forward strand.
CACGCCTGTAATCCCAGTGCTTTGGGAGGCCGAGGCAGGTGGATCACGAGGTCAAGAGATCGAGACCATCCTGGTCAACAACGTGAAACCCCATCTCTACTAAAAATACAAAAATTAGCTGGGCATGGTGGTGCACGCCTGTAGTCCCAGCTACTCGGGAGGCTGAGGAAGGAGAATTGCTTGAACCCAGGAGGCGGAGGTTGCGGTGAGCTGAGATCACGCCATTGCACTCCAGCCTGGGTAACAAGAGCAAAACTCTGTCTCAAAAAATAAATAAATAAATATGTGATTTTATTTTTTATTTTTTATTTTTTAATTTGTTAAATTTTTATTGCATTATAGGTTTGGGGGTACATGTGCAGAACGTGCAAGATAGTTGCATAGGTACACACATGGCAGTGAGCTTTGCTGCCTTCCTCCCCTTCACCCACACTTGGCATTTATCCCCAGGAAAAATGTGATTTTAAATGTATAAAACTCAAACATCTCTGCTATATTATCAGCATCGTTACTCATATAAGCATGTGGTCTTCATGCCACATTTTAAAAACCAACATGTAGATTGCATCACTTTCTGTTGTACTATGCAAAGCCATTTCTTGAAGATTTATGACAAACATAATCTATCCTAACCTTGGAATTGAACCAACCCAGATAATCACTTCTATGTTCTCTATGTGGTTGGAGGTAGGAAGCAAACTGAATTTACTGAAAGCAGAAAGAATGTAAGAACAGCAGTTTTCAATGCTCTCTTAATTTGCTCTTTCAGGGTAGCCATGATATAGTTAGTTTTGCAGTTTTGCATTCTCTAGTTATTTTATTAAGGCATAATATTATTGCAAATAATGTAGTTATGGGAGTCAACAGAGATAACAATTAACTACAAATTATTGGTAACAAAGATTTCAAGACAATTAGAGAAATCATATTATGAGCATTGATTTAAAAACTCAATATAGTTCAGCAGCATTTTATTTAAGCCATACTGAAAGACAACATGACTCAATGATTAAGCGTAAATTCTGGAGCCCGACTGCCTGGCTTTGAAGTCCTTCTCATTCACATACTGTGTAAACTTGAGTTATTTATTTAAATTGTCCATGCTTGAGTTTTCACAAATGGCAAACATGAATGGTCATATAGATTTTGACTTTTTAGAGCAATTGTGAGAATAACATGTATAAAAAGCAAGTTATTAATTATTATATAAAGTTATATCTTTATATAGCACCAGGACTAATGGGAACAAGATGCAAAAAAGAATAATTTCAATTCAGTGTAAAGACTGTATTACTAGTCAACTTCAGCTCTTTCAGTTGGTAGAAAGTTTCCTTTGACAGGAGGAATGAGCGCATTGGAGATTTACAAGGATATTGAAGAGGGATTTGCACAATAGAAATCTCGCTGAAATACACATTTTTTCTAATATTCATATTATATTATTCTCAAGGTGAGAATATTTATAATGATAACTTCAGCTGTACCTAATAATACTCTGGTTGAGACTCATAAAATTTAAACAAGGTAATATTATCAGGAATTCTACTTTCATATTTCTTGACTGCAGCAAAGTTTAAACCTCTAACTTTAATGCATTTTTCTTATTAAATGATAAATAATTTTCATGAATAATTCAATATTCATAAAATATTAAATAATTTTAATTTAATATTTTTAAATTAATATTTTTTTAATTTGAACACTAAAATAATCTTTAGATCATTTTAGTTTTCAAATTAAAAAAATAAAAAATCTCTCTGGTCTACATATTAATGCTATATGTAGGTTAAATTTATTTTTCTGATCATTTTAAGTGTGTCTCTTTAAGTACATAGAGCATATAGTAAATATTTCTTCAAATGAACATAAAAAATAAGTACATCAAGAATGTGAACAAAGGTTCTCTGCAAAGGAATGTGCAAGAAAGATGTTATTCAAAGCAGTTCGCAAACAAGAAGACACAGCCTCTGGTATAAAAGGAAGGTGCTTTCCAGAGAACAAAGGGGTTTAGATTTCATAGCAAAAGTTCTCACCCAGATTTCAATCAGGCTTGTTTATGCAAATTAATAATTCAAACTTACTAAGTGCTGACTAGACAACACAGCTGGGTTATGATTGGTTGGGGCAGATGAGCTCTGGTGGGTGGGCTCAAATGAGCTTTGATTGGTTGGTTTCCAAGCCTCAAACTATACTTAGTGAGACAGTTCTTTCAAAAGGCAAGTGGAGGTAGTAGGGTGTGATGTGCTTGCAGTTTATCTGGGCACCAGCAACAGGAACTGGTTTGGCTTGATTACAGAAAGAGAGGTCCTGTGTTACTTTCACAACATCTTTCTGAGAACATAGAGTACATTACCACTCCCTCACCCAGCCATGGCTGCTTGCTTCTGTTTCAACTCACCTTAGTTAGCCACAGAGTCTACTGAGGATCCATCTATTTGAATAGATCCTCCATAGTAGATTCTTTAATGAGATTTGTTGCTATTAAAATGATAAGGCACAATATATTAAAAATAATTGACAAGCAATAGTACATACTTTTTCATTATATATATAATGGAAAAGCGATTGTATTGAATTCTCTCTTTCAGTCCTGTAGTTCTCCAAAATTATTTTACTTCTTCACTATTTACCCTTTAAAATATTACAATACGATTGTAAGCACATCAGTTGACTGAAAATGCTCTTCAAGTATACCATGATAAATCTATGTCCTTTCTCTCAGTTCTCATTGTCCTTGAGCTTTCTATATTTTGTTAATTAACCTCACTTTAAAATGTTCCTCTCGTTGCCTTCTCTGTCTCACAAGAATCTCCTTTTCTTCCTGTTCTAGGACCAGCCCATGTTGGACAAACAAAAAAGAAATTTAATACTCAACCTACTAAAATGTCTTCAGATCATATCTGTTCAATACTTACCTTTCATGAATTCACATTTCTGGCTTCCTGTCAAATATTTCCAATATATTGTGCTTTATAATTCCCAAAGCAACAAATCTTATAAAAACTCATTGTGCTCTACAATATATTAACTCTGTCTTGAACTTTTCCATTACTGCAACAGATATTATCTATTTATTTTGCAACCACATTGCAAATTTGTATCAAAATGTAGGTGGGCGTTTAAAAACTCTTGTCCCTGAACCCACGGGTTTTATGTTTTATGTTTTTTTGTTTTCTTTTGCCAAAAATATGTCATCTGTCTAACCTTGACCAGAGTCATCATTGTCACCCAAGCATATCATACATACTTCTGACATTCAAATTGTCGGCAACTCTTCCTTCATTATTACATTTAATTTATCCACCAACTCATTCTTGGAAATTTATGTACCTACTCTAGTCCTTAGTACTATCCCAAAAAACAAAGTGAAGTTTAAAGATGACATAGTTTAAAGTCCCTGTACAGTATAATAAATATTAGTTACATTTATATTCTTGATGATGATTGAACATTTTCTTGTGGTGTGGGTTCTTTTTTACTTTTTTCTGTTTTCACAATTAATAATTAAAATATGAGAACCAACACAACATAGTATAAATTAGCCAAAGAAGTCTTTGTATTTAACCAATGTTCTGTAAATGTTGTTTCCATTCTATTCTACCTATTTGCATGTACAGTGTCTTACAAATGTAAATACGACATACATGGGTTTCTTGTTTCTGTTTATGATAATAATTAGGTAAATAATTGATTCTTTCACAAAAGGAAAGGTGTGTGTTTTCCCCAGAACAGAACCAAAGACAAAAGCTAATGGACCAAGGCTTTTCTCTGGGATATGCAGTCTCAGAACTACAAATTTGAGGGGGAACAGGAAATGAGGACAGGAAGTAGGGAAATGAAATGTAAGGTGCTGTGTGTTTCTTAGCTATTCACAGATTAACAAGAAAATGGAGTTGGCAGTTTAATAAGGATAGATGTCTTCTAAACAGGTCATGTGGAACTACTGTGATGTGGAGCTGTCAATCAATATGATGAATGGAAAGGAATTAGCTGCCAAATCCTCTTGTCTTCTTTTCCTTAGAGGTCAAAGTTTACCCCTCTGTACATTATGTCTGTCTCTTCCAAATTATGTTAACCAACTCTGTTTGGCTGGTTTGTATTCTATATCATAGTACAGTAAAACCCTTACTGTGTTTACCAGCAGAAGTGTCCTCTTTGCTAAAACTCAGGATCTCTTGCTCAACAAATCCTAAAGGAGTGGGAAAGCAAAGCACACATTCATAAAATGGATTACTGGGAAGAGTGGTTGAAAGGGCTAATCCTAAATCCACAGTTTGTTTTCCTTATGAATAAATTTTAACAACTGGGGATATATAATCAAATATCAGCTGTTGGTTCAATCCATATGCTGTATCTTGGAGAACCATGCAGCAACTATGCATTGAGCTATAGTCAAAGCTGGTGTTTTATTTGAAGTTTCATGAGGTATGTGGTGAGACCAATGAACATTATGTTCATGAGCCTATTGTTGTACTGTATTTGTCATAAAATACATTCATTTTTCCAAGGAATATTTTTAGGTATATGATGCCAATGAATCAAAAATTTTCTAGACAACTGGATGATATTGAAGGGCATAGAGACAAATCCATATCCAGAGTATTTATCTATTCCAGGAAATGTAAATGTGTGCCCTGCTCCAAGGATGAAGGAGACCTATGTAGTTTACTTCCACCAGCTGGCTTATCTCTCCTAAAGAAGTGTGCCATATTAAGAATTAGAAATGTTATAGTAAGTTCTGACTTTGTTAGGAAAAGCTCATAGTTTTAGGTCCATTCATAATTTCAATTTTTACTGTCATGGTCAGCTGTTTGCGGGCCTATTGTAGCAACTTTGAGATGGCTAGAGTGAAAATAGCTATTGTTCATAGTACAAATTATTCTGTCTACCCGATTATGGAGAGCCTCCTATGTAATGGACACTCAAGAAAGATTCTTTGTGACCACTCTAGTATTATCATTAGGTCATCCCAGACATCCTTCCCAGTGATCGTCCTCTATTGTTCCTTTCTGGCATCTCAACAGCTAGCAAAGCTAATTGCCAGTGCCTAGAAAGCTGTGTGTGTTCCTAACTTAGGCCATCTCACTCTTTCTTCATACAAAGTAGGTATGCAAGTGTACTGCTACAGCTTTGCCTACAAAATGAATTTCCTTAAATAACCGTCATGACTAGTGTCAATATGTCATGCTAATGTGCTTCTCACTTAGATCAAATTCTCTCCTTTTTCACAAATTTGTTGTGAGGGGCCCTATTTAACACTGTAATTTTGATGTGAAGAATAGCCATATACTTCTTATGCAGAGGATGGCCTTGCCAGGTCAGTTTAGATGTGTGAAGCAGGATTTTATCACTCAGAGTAGCTGGTTTCTTTTCCCAGCATTCTTATTCCCCATATATACTTCCAGAACTAACTTATTTGCATGTCATATTGTGCAAACTTCGGGGAAGCTTGCAAAACCACCTGGATTTGCTTTCTGTAGCTCCATTAGAAATGGATAGTCTGAAGAGCCATGTAGCAACTGGAGTTAAATCACATTTCTAAGTGCTTTTAAAATTCGAAGATATTCAATAAATATTTTCCTAATTTTTCATGGTTGGACATTGCTCTTTGCTTAGAGAATCTCCACTGCTGTGCTCCAGACTAGAAAACTATTGAAAAGTCTACAGATGCAGAAAATCCCTGAAAATCATAGAATTTATCTCTCAACTTCTGACATACTTGTGTATAACTAGGTTATGTAGAATAATTCCTAGTTCCTATTCAGTGAATCTAATTAGCATGGTGACATTATCAATATAGTGGATGCCTGTGATGTTTTGTAGGCTGTTGGGGCAATCAAGGTTTTGTAGACTGTATTAAATTAAAAAAAAAAAAAGCTCTGAGAAAATGAAAGAGCTCTGTGAAACTATACTGTCATCTCTGTCTATTAAGACAGGCTGCTTTTATACTTCCCTGATAATTTTATGATAATAAACATTGAGAAGAAAGCATCTGTCAAATCAATAGTCTTATACAAAAAAGCCCTGGGCAACTATGAGGCTCTTCTCATTCCTGGGATTATCACCTGGGGGTTGTTCCATGTCTAGGGGGATATCTTCCTTCTCCTTTCAGTCTTCCTGAGTTTGGCTTTTGTTTCTTTCTTTTGGCCAACTCTAGAAACCCTTTGTAGATGAATCTCAAAAAAAAGTGTGATTTTTATTGCATTCATAATATCAATTGCTGCAGACCAAAATCCTTCAGCTTAAGCAATAATCTTTATGACAGACATATAGGATGCCTCTGGCACCAAAGACTAAATGCAGCATTGGGCCATTTATAGTCAATGGTGAGTGTCCAGGCCTTGTGCACAAGCCACATGTAGCACTGGATAGAAAAAATTGTCTTACAGAGGAATTGGGCAATACAGATAGTAATTTTTTTTTATTCATCAGACCACTGATACTCTTTTAGAGAGGCAATGGCACTAGACATTATTAGTTGGACAGGTTCATGGTTTTCCACATGCCCCTCTAAGATATCCCTAATGTCAGCAATTCCATTCAGGGATTGGTGGTAAAGATGAGCAGAATTACACATAAATAATAGATATATACTAATAATATATTCAATAGTGAGGCCATAACGTTGAAGTTTATAGGGGTTCAGAAGAACCCAGTGATGCCTGGGCCTGACAACATCTCAATGGTGGTGATCTCAGATCCAAACACAGAAAGTAGTATTCGTTTCCCTGCATCCTAGTGCCACATGTTGCAAGTGTCAATGTCGCCTTGTACCACATAGCCAAAAAGTCCAAGAAGTACACTTCTTTCTACCTCTCCATTAAACTCTGATCTTGGCATGTGATCTCTGATCTCTCGAGAGCATAGGAACTCAGGAAAACACCTGGTCTTGGTTTTAAAGCCCAGTCCTGAGGTCCGTGTAAACGTTTGCAGGGCTCCACAATTCATCCTTAGGCTTACTGGGAGGAAGGAATGGCATTTGTGTCAATAACAGAGGCTATCGTGGAGCAGACCCTAGGGGGCCTCCTAGGCAGGTATTATTTGGTGTGGAGCACATTAATCTCCTCCTTGGAGATCTCATTATTAACCAAACTCAGAGATCTCTTGGGGAAGATCCTTGCCTGGGTTGATGAGGAGAGGGCACCCAGTGATCGCTTTTATGCTGGACTTCCTACTGGTCAATCTTTGCTGATATGACCATGACTGCTTTGTCCATGGTGAGGAATTTGTCAGTTAAAACTTGGGTTAAGTTGAAGTTCTATTGCCCTGAGTTCCTGAGGAGGCTTAACTGGACTCAGTAACCACAGGGAATGGTACAGATAAACCCAGATATATAAATCTGGTTAATAATCTCATCATCTGCTATTCTCATCCTTTCTTTGTAGATCCAAGGGACAACAGGGGGGCCCTCAGGACTGCTATAACCACTACAAGACATGTTATTCAGTGGCAGCAGTGAACTCACCATGGGTGGGTCAAGCCTATTGTAACTCAAATAATCACCAGCTGAGGATGGTGAGGGTATTAGGTGTTCATGTCCTCTGATAGCCTGCCTTTCCCCTCCTCCTTAGGCAGTCAACACACTCTGGAGGATGGGACTTTTAGTGACACACAGCAAGGCCCCAATGTCCTTCGCTAAGTTTAACAGTGTTTTCTCATTTATTGTAAAGACAAATTTAACCATGTTTCCAGGATGTATTTGGGCTACTGGACAGATCAATCTCTAAGGGTTCTATATACTTTATCAATGAAGCCACAAGTCTCAACTACTTGTTGCATTGTAGAATCTCCATTTATGTCAAGAAATGGCTTAGAGCCAAGTGACAACATCATTTTATGCAATTCAGTGCTTGGGGTGTCCAAAAACAGGGGAATATGAGTAACAGCCAGGTAACTGCTTCCACAGCTTTTTTAGAGTCTTTTTGTCAGATTTCTAATTTGAGTCACAGATTAGCTTTGGCCAGTGGGGTCAGGGGGACTAACTAAAGAGAAGAACCAACGTTCCCCTGAAAATCAAAAGTTTTCTGCAAATAATGTTTTTTATTTTTAATAATATCTTGTTGTTTGATTTTTAAATAAATTATCAGTGAGGTATCTTTTCGAGGAATTCAGTTGACTAAATAATATCACTAATATTATCAACACTACTCTGTTGATCAAATGACAAAATTTGTCTTCACATATCTTCAATTCATAAAAAGCCTTCAAAAATATTCCATTTCTTTGAGGGTAAAGCCATCCCTTTTCATCTTTGTATTTATGTTCTATAGTAGAGTACTTAGCATATATGATAGATTTTAATTGAATGAATCATTTTCTTGAATGACTGTGGGTTATGCTTCATCCATCAGCTTCATGAACTAAGTTTGTTTTAATAAGCATGAAAAATTGATAAATTTGAAAAGCAGACACATTGTGGTATACAGAATTCTGAAGATTCTCCAATCTGCCAAGGTGTCCTGATTACTCAAATACTTATCTAGCTATTACTGTAAAGGTACTTTGCACATGAAATTAGAATGGCTAATTAACCAATATTAAGATAGAGTGAATATCCAGGATTAGTAAAGTGTAGTGACATGAGTCTCTAAAAGCAGAAGAAGAAGCCAGAAGAGCCAATCACAGATATGGGAGAGTAAGAAAGGAGAGAAACAGCAGAAGTGGATGAAAGAGAGATTCCAAGAATGTGAAAAATTAAACTTGACATTGCTGTGTGTAAAGATGGAGGAAGGAGGGCAAACCAACCAATGTGAGAAAGGTCTAAAAGCTGAGTGACCCCCAGCCAGCAAGAAAATGGGGACCTCAGTACTGTAATCACATAGAAACATATTCTACCAACAACGTGAATGAACTGGAAAACAGATTTTTCCTGGCTGGGCATGATGGCTTGTGACTGTAATACCAGCACTTTGGTAGGCCAAGGTGGGTGGTTCACCTGAGGTTATGAGTTCAAGACCAGCCTGGTTCACCGGGCGAAACCCCATCTCTACTACAGATACAATAATTAAGCCAGGCATGATGATGTGTATGTGTAGTCTCAGGTACTATGGAAGCTGAGGCAGGAAAATCGCTTGAACCTGGGAGATGGTGGTTGCAGTGAGCCGAGACCATGTCACTGCAAACTTCAAGTTGGGTGACAGAGCAAGAGCTTGTCTCAAAAACAAAAACAAAAACAGATTATTCCCACAGATTCCAAAAATGAAGGAAACTTGCCAGCACCTTGATTTTCACCTGGTAAAGCCTGAAGCAGAAAACTGTCTGAGCTACACTCTGCCTGGACTTTGGACCTCCAGAACTTCAGTGTAATAAAAATGTATTTTTTAAAGCTACACAATTTATGGTGATTTGTTACAGCAGCAATAGAAAAATTCAGAAAAATACAGACATTATTTAATGGCTCTGTTATATGTGCAAATGGGATGGGCTTCTCTGATGGAGGCACATGGGAGTGACAGCTTGAGTGGCCAAGGAAAGATGGGTCAAAGTCAGAGTGGTGGTCATGATCCTAGAGGAGGCAAGAATCATAACACAGACAAGAAAGAGAAGTATGAATCTCTTGTACCAATGAAAGTGGGAAAAAAGGAAAACAAAGGGACCAGGTGCTACCAGCAAACTGCCACTGGTGACACCTCACATTCGGTGCCTGTTAAAATTATTGAAGTTAGAATTAAAGACTGTCTTCTCGTAGAGGAAGAATTCATTAGATATAAGGAACAAATTAAACCATTAGAAGAAAAGCAAAAAGAGGAAAGATTGAAAGTGGGTGATCTGAGGAAGACTCTGACATCAGTAGGACCCTTGGAAGAGATCGTCGATGACAATCATATCACTGTATCTACATGTGTGTGCTTAGAACACTACATCAGACTTCTGTCATTTGTAGACAAGGATCTGCTGAAACCAAGCTGACTGGTTCTGCTCAACCACAAAATACATGCCATGATAGAGGTGCTATTTAGGGTGAGAAAGGTGGAAAAGGTCCCCAAGGAGACCTATGCTAATATAGGGGATTGGCCAACCAAATTCAGGAAATTAAGGAATTTATGGAGCTCCCTCTCACACATCCTGAATATTATTAAGTATAAAGTCCCCTAAGGGGATCATTCTGTAGGGCCCACCTGACACAGTGAAAACACTGTCAACCAAATTGTTACAAAGCAAACCTCAGCCACTTTCTTGAGATTGATTGCCTTTGAACTTTTTCAGAAGTACTGAGGTGTTGGCCCAATTTCATATGAGAATTTTTTCAAGTTACTGAAGAACATGCGCTTTACATTGTGTTTGTAGATGAAATTGATGCCATTAGGACAAAAAAGATATGACTCAAATTCTGGTGGTGAGAGATAATTTCAGCCAATAATGTTGGAACTGTTGAACCATTGGATGGATTTGGTTCATGGGGAGATATAAAATTTATTATGGCCACAAACCAAGTAGAAACTTTGGAGCTAGCACTTATTAGAGCAGATTGTATTGACAAGAAATTTCATTTCCCACTATCTGATGAAAGACCAAGAAGCACATCATTCAGATTCACACAAGCAGGATAACGCTGGCCAATGATGTAGCACTGTATGACTCCATCATGGCTAAAGATGACCTCTCTTGTAACACATACTTTCTTACAGATCAAAGTAGATTTTTCCAGCCAATTTCCTGAAAGATATTCTAGAGCGGGAAAAACAGACATCAAGGCAATCTGAACAGAAGTTGGTCTGGTGGCCATAAGAGAACATAGGATAAAATTAACACAATGACTTCAAAAAAATCTAGATAAATGTTCTTTATAAAAAACAGGAAGGCATACCTTAGGTACTCTATCTCTCATATACTACAGTTGGCATCAGGAAAACAGTTAGGAGATTTCCTAAACCCTAAAAGGGGTGAAGCTGGGAGAGTTGCCCAGAGGAATCCATATTGCCATTGATTTTTATTAGCAAACATCTTCTGTGTCTTTTGGAGCGTGATGTGTAAGATGGCCATTGGGCAGCCTTTGTTGGTCACTATGCTCCAACACTGTGTTTCCCAAAAATGTGTGCTCTTTCACGCACAATACCTATAAATACATCAGTAAATAAGTGTATAATTGTAGTATTTGAAGAAATAATAAATAGCCTTTTCCAGAAATGAAACTGTCCACGATGAAAATGTGAGGTATTAAGACCAGGTTCTGGGATGTGGGGGAGGCTCAGCACCCCTGCTAGGATGTGTTCTTCCAAACCCTTGGTCCCTTACTCACCCAAGAATGGGAGGGAGGACCCCACCAGATGTGGTGGCTCGGTTAAGTAAATATCAGAACCCAAAGAGTTTTTGCATAAGGTGATTAATTTAGGCAGAGAGAGAAAAAGGAGAAAGAAATAGAGAGAGAGCAGCTCCCACAAGGTTGTGGAAGGGGATCTAGAAATGGAGTCTGCGCAGATGTGGGAGAAGGGGACTTTTAACCTGGGAGCTATTCCTGCCCTATTCAAATTTTCTGTCCCATGAAAGGAGTTCCTTGAAATCTACCGCTAGAATGATTGATCTTTAATTTTTTCCCTGAGTGTGCAAAAGTTGAACAAAAACCTCTAGTCTTCCAGATGGAGATGTGGGTGGAGGTATGGCACTGGAAGTTCTTGCCTTTGAAACTACATCTCCTTGTGACCCAGGAAGAGAATACATTCCCTCAGTATGAACTTCAGTCCTTGTTTCTTTTCCCTGCATCTTAGTTACAAAATATTTTAATGCTCTATGCACTTATGTTTGGTACCAACTTTCATATTTAGTGCATCATATCTAACAACACATGTTGTAATATAGCTAGTGCTTCTTTTGTTTGCCTAGAGATACATTAATGGCAGTTACTACATTCTTATTTGACAAACTTTCTTGAGATATATTTCTTATAAATTTGTGTAGCTACCAAGAGGATTATCCCATTTTATTTCAATTATTGTTTTATAAAGTAGAGTATATACTTTCATTAGTTTCCATTTTAGGGTTTTGTTGGTGTTAAATTTTAGAGTTTGTTTTTCATTTCTACCTGAATTTCTTTGACAATTCTTATAATTATTTCTACAGTTAAACATCAAAATAGATTAATATAAGAGAATATATAGTGCTATAATTTTTTTAAATGTTGGTTGTAAGCAACTAGTAAATTATTCAGCCCAGAAGGGAAATGATCTAAATCCCTTTATTAAGCAATAAATGAATGCAAAATCATAATTAAAATTTTACATGCTTCTGTGGAGACCGTTTAGACCTCAAATTGCAAAATTATAATGTATTCCTCATTGAATAATGCTAATGCTGTCTTTTACTACAAAATAGTCAATGTGAATATGTAAGTAACTTCTATACTGACTTCTTTCTTTCTACATATACTTTTTATCCCAAATGTCTAGCTATTTCCAATTATGCATATAACAGACTTTCCTGAAGTATCATTTATGCTTATAAGCATAAGGACAAAAGACTAAATAAATCTTAGATTGACAATAAAATTCTTTAGGTCCTGGAAAGTATTTTTTTTTTCTGAGAAGATAGGGTATAAACTTTTCTCAATTTTCTTTTTTTTTTTTAATTTTTATTGCATTATAGGTTTTGGGGTACATGTACAGAACGTGCAAGATAGTTGCATTACATACATGGCAGTGTGTTTTGCTGCCTTCCTCCCCTTAACCCACATTTGGCATTTCTCCCCATGCTATCCCTCCCCAGCCCCCTCCGCTGTCCCTCCCCCATTCCCCCCAATAGACTCCAGTGTGTAGTAGACCCACTCCCTGTGTCCATGTGTTCTTATTCTTCTCACCCGCCTATGAGTGAGTATATGCGGTATTTCCTTTTCTGTTCTTGTGTCAGTTTGCTGAGAATGATGTTCTCCAGATTCATCCATGTCCTTACAAAGGACACAAACTCATCATTTTTGATTGCTGCATAATATTCCATGGTGTATATGTGCCACATTTTCCCAGTCCAGTCTATCATCGTTGGGCATTTGGGTTGGTTCCAGGTCTTTGCTATTGTAAACAGTGCTGCAATGAACATTCGTGTGCATGTGTCCTTATAGTAGAACGATTTATATTCCTTTGGATATATACCCAGTAATGGGATTGCTGGGTCAAATGGAATTTCTATTTCTAGGTCCCTGAGGAATCGCCACACTGTCTTCCACAATGGTTGAACTAATTTACACTCCCACCAACAGTGTAAGACTGTTCCTATTTCTCCACATCCTCTCCAGCATCTGTTGTCTCCAGATTTTTTAATGATTGCCATTCTAACTGGCGTGAGATGGTATCTCAATGTGGTTTTGATTTGCATCTCTCTAATGACCAATGATGATGAGCATTTTTTCATGTGTTTGTTGGCCTCATGTGTGTCTTCTTTTGTAAAGTGTCTGTTTATATCCTTTGCCCGTTTTTGAATGGGCTTGTTTGTTTTTTTCCTGTAAATCTGTTTGAGTTCTTTGTAAATTCTGGATATCAGCCCTTTGTCAGATGTATAAACTGCAAAGATTTTTTCCCATTCTGATGTTTGCCGATTCACTCTAGTGACTGTTTCTTTTGCCGTGCAGAAGCTGTGGAGTTTGATTAGGTCCCATTTGTCTATTTTGGCTTTTGTTGCCAATGCTTTTGGTGTTTTGGTCATGAAGTCCTTGCCTACTCCTATGTCCTGAATGGTTTTGCCTAAATTTTCTTCTAGGGTGTTTATGGTCCCAGGTCTTATGTTTAAGTCTTTAATCCATCTGGAGTTAATTTTAGTGTAAGGTGTCAGGAAGGGGTCCAGTTTCTGCTTTTTGCACATGGCTAGCCAGTTTTCCCAACACCATTTATTACACAGGGAATCCTTTCCCCATTGCTTGTTTTTGTCTGGCTTATCATAGATTATATGGTTGTAGATATGTTGTGTTGCCTCCGATGCCTCTGTTTTGTTCCATTGGTCTATATCTCTGTTTTTGGTACCAGTACCATGCTGTTTTGGTTACTGTAGCCTTGTAGTATAGAATGAGCACCACCTGACATAATATACATACTTTCTTTCAGATCAAGGTAGATTTTTCCAGCCAATTTTCTGAAAGATATCCTAGAGGAGGAAAAACAGAGATACTGTCTTGCATTACAAGTTTCTTTTTCTAGTCAGGTTGTAGAGGAGCATTATTTTTATTCTTTCATTAAGCACTGTAAATCACTTCAGAAAAATTATATGATGAGGTATGCTGGACAGTTTATTTTAATGAAAAGAAACAGATCTCAATATGTAGGCATGTTATTGTCTCATGATTTAATGTTCAATGATACCATTTTCTTCTAAGCTTTCAAAAACATATGGTTTTGTAACCATTGAAGAGAGATGTATCTTTTCTCCTATTTATAGCTCTCACCATTTTCAATGACTTTGCTAGACACCTAATCACTAAGTGACACAACCAGTAATTAGTAGAGTTGGCAAATACTGAGTTGGGCAATTTATCAAGGAGGCAGAAGAGATAGGTTTACGCTCTACCAGGAAGTTAATGTATCTAATATTACTAATTATAAAAATAAATGCTACCACTCTGACTAATAATTTATACATGCATATTTAAACTTTGCAAAGTAACATATTTGAAAGTTTGTTAGTTTTGTTAAATAAAAAAAATAGAAGTAGTATTGTGTAGCTGACTAGAGTAATTGTTTTGAAACTGAAATGTATAAATGATTTCTATAGACTCCTTTAACCTATATTAGTAGATAATAGTTATCACATATTAAAATTTTGACCAATATATTCTGTATATTGCCATTATTCAGGAAGAAACTAACATATGATATCAATACTTAAAGAAATTATATTCCATGTTTATTTCTTAAGAGCTGATAACAAAATATAGATAAAACAGGAAAGCACCATTAAACATGTACACATTAACAGCTCTTTGAATACTTTTCTTTGTTGTGTTAAGTGAATAATCATAATTAAATAAGCATATGTTTGTATTTATAAGATAAATATATGCCAATAAGCAATATAGAGTCAATAAAATATCTGCTGATTGTCTTATTTATCATTTCTAAAGCAATAAGAAAAATGCAGTTATATTCAGAGACATATATATTCAACTAAAACTGTAACTTCAGTTCTAGCATCCTTTTCTGGTTTGGAGATTAGGACTTTTATACAGATTAAAGAATGGTAGTTCTTTAGCCTTTACAAGGTAGCATATACATATGTATAAATATATACATATATACAAATATATACACACACATACATATGGAAGAAAAAATGTTAATCTGCAAAGATTTGAAAAGGTAATAAACAGAATAGTAATTGATTTGCTCTTGGATGAAAGAAAATTACAAGAGGACAGATGTTCCTTCAAAAATCGGACAATTTTCTAATACAGCTATTCAGCAGTCATGGGCTTCTTCACAGGGTTGTGGGTTTCCCGTCACTCAAAATAATTGCTGGGTAATCAGTGCGCAGAAAAAGTGCATGGAATGTGAATTAAAATAAGTGCTTTCAAAGATTGTTTCCAATGTAAGAATATGTTAGATAGTGGTGATTCCTATTTTATAGTCTGTCTAGATAATGAGAATTGGACCAGATGACACCAACATTTTCATCCGAATCCATGATCTATTGCAAACATTTTCTTGTTTTGGAAATTGTTATTGCAGAAAGGAAAAAATGTGGTCTGGTCTCTTTTTTTTCACTTCCATTCTCACCCTCTTCAAATCATTAAATTTTTTCTTCTTAAAAAATGAATGAAATTCTCTTATAGTATTATATTGTCCTCCTCACTGGAAAGTAAGATAATAGGGTAAGACCTTTTTTAAAACTCTGTATTCCCAGTATTAAGCCTATAGTAGAAAAAGAGAAAGAATCCAATAAAACATTATTTCTTCAATGATTGAATAATTGGAAAAATAGGGAAAATAATATGAATGTAGCCTATAGAGCTAGCAAGAGGAGGCTGACGTGATGGGTGGGGTCATATGCAGAACAGTAATGACTAACACTTATGTGTTCCTTTCTATGAGACAGCACTTCTCTAAGGATAGTAGATTTAATTTAGTCTTCATACCTAATTCTGATAAGAATACATTATAATGGATACTATTTTTATCCTCATTTACGTACAAGAAACCCAACTCCCTAATCTCACATGACCAGTAAGTAGCAGAGTTGGCATCTAAATCCCATCCAACTCTCCAAATTAAATCACCTGTAATGACCATACCATATTGTGGGACCCAGAAATATAAAGAGTTGTAAATAAAATCCAGGTAAGCATGTCAAAAGTAAGGGTGCATATTTGTTGCATAGGTCAAAGTAAGACATTAAGGTCAAAATAGTTAGGTGAGGAGAACCAGAAAGAATTTAACCAAATAATAGATAGGCCAGGTAGTATAATGGGAAGTGTCATAGACTTAAGGACAAAAGACTGAGTTTCTAACCCCAGCCTTATCTTGACCATGAGTATGACAATATGTGAACTCCTCCTAGCCTCAGCATTCTCCTTGGTAAAATATCAAGGTGTGAAATCTCATAATGAGTTTCCATTTTCTTTGAAATTCTAAGGTAGTGTTTCAACAGTTCAGTCAGCAACTTTGACAAAGGGATTAAAAACTCAGACAAGGCATATAATCAAAAGCCCAGTAAAATTGGTTTTAAAACATGAAAAAGCTGGAATCTTGACAGCAATATGTCAGTGTAGTAACTTTAAGGCAATTATTACTAAGAACTCTTGATACTTAAGGAGAGATACCTTTCTCAGCTCTGCATTTTTAGAAAGTTTAAATTCTAAAAGCAATAGAAAACTGTGTATATATGGAAGTTGATGTTAAGATAACATTTTTTGCTATCCCCATGAGGAACATGGTAAAACTAGTATTTCTTAAAGGCATTGGTTTATAACAGAAAGAACTTAGAACTTGTTATTTTAATGATTGGAAATAATTGTGATGCTTCCTTAAGTTTGAGATTTTTGATGCAAGTTTTTTAAAATTATAATTTTTTTAGATATTTCTAACGATATGTGTTAGTTTCCTAGGTCCGCTGTACAAAGTACCACAAAATGGGTAGCTTAAAATACTTTAAATTTACTTTTTCATAGTTCTAAAGACTGGAAATTCAAAGTCACATTATCCACAGGGTCATGTTTTTTTCCTAAAGTCTCTGGGGAAGAGTCCTATTTTGCTTCTTCCAGCTTCTGTTACTGACAATCCTTGTTATTCATCAGTTTGTGGTAGCATAACTTTAATCTCTGCCTCCATCTTCAGATAGCCTTCTTCTCTTTTTGTCTCTCATTTCTTCACATTGAGTTCTACTCACTGTGTATCTGTTTATCTCAAAATTTCTCTTAGAAAGACCACAGTTATTAGATTGTGGTCCGCCCCAATCCAGTATGATTTTTTCTTAACTTAATTAAATCTGCAATTACCCTATTTCCACCTAAGGTCATATTGTGAGGTTAATATTAAATATAACCTTTGGAAGAGATGCTGCTGTGATTTGTGACCCCCAGATTCCCTATGTTAAAACCTAATCCCCATTGTAGTATATTAAAAGCTGGAGGACATTGTCAGGTATTTGGGTCACAAGGGCTCTTCCTTGATAAATGAGATTAGTGCCTTTATAAGAGGCCAGAAGAAACTTGTTTGCTCCTTCATCCATATAAAAATACAGCAAGAAAATGCTGTCTGTAAGGAAGGAGCCCTCTCCAAACAACAAATGTGCTGGTGCCTTGATCTTGGACTTTCCGGTCTCTAGAACTGTGAGCAATAATTTTCTGTTGTTTATAAATTGTCCAGTCTAAGATATTTTTTATAGCAGCTC
Organism: Saguinus oedipus; assembly: GCA_031835075.1. NCBI lineage: Eukaryota > Metazoa > Chordata > Mammalia > Primates > Cebidae > Saguinus > Saguinus oedipus. The sequence goes on from CM063169.1 coordinate 44,914,066, forward strand.
AGAAAATAATTAAGACAGAAATTGATACCGAGGAGTAAGGAGTTACTATAACAAATCCCTGAAAATGTGGAAGAGGCTCTGAGACTACATAATAAATAATGGCTGGAAGAGTTTTGAAATGCACACTGGAATAAACCTATATTGCCTTGAACAAACTGTAAAGGGAAATTTAGGTGAGAGCTCAGAAGAGAACAATAGTAAAAGTCTTAGATTACCCAAGTCACTGTGATGAGAATGTTGGTAGAACAATGACAGTAAAAGCCATTCTGATGAGGTCTCAGATTGAAATGAGGAATAGGTTTTTGGTAACTGGAGGAAAAGCGATCCTTGTTATAAAGTGGCAAAAACTTAGCTGAATTGTGTTTGTATCATAGTGTTTTGTGGAAAGAACTTGTGAGTGGCAAAATATCTGGCAGAAGAAATCTCTAAGCCAAGTATCAAAGGAGCCACACTGCTTCCGTCAATTGCTTATAGTAAATTTCAAGAAAATAGAAATGATTTAAAGAAAGATTTAAAATCAAAAGGGAAACAAATCTTAAAGATTTAGAAAATTATCCACTTTGCCCTGTTGTAAAAACTGAAAAAGCTGTTCAATAGAGAACATCAAGGCTCTGCTCAAGGTTTACCACCTGTGGCCTCTAGAGAAACAGCCCCTGTGGCCTACATTGTACCTTTGGATCAATTGAAATAGAAGATGACAATTTCATTTCAATCTAGTATGTAACATAACAGAAAAAAAATTGCCTCAGAAGTCAAAATGAATTTTTCAGTCTCAATTCTTAAAATAGTAGAAGTATGAATATATCATGAAACTCTCAAAACATTGCTTGCAAAGAAGTTTTAAGGAATTAGATATTTTAAAATCTTATACTCAAAATATTCGACCCAAAGTTTTTATTTTTCATACTTACCTAATGAACCAGAGTATGTAGCCAAATTACAGGATCTATCCCCCCACCCTTTTTTGTTGTTGTTGTTACTTGGCATTATGAGCCTCCTAAGAACTCACATTTTGAACCAATAACTTTTTAGATGGATAATTAAATAAATTCTCTATTTTTTGGTGCACTGAAATCAAGACAGAGATTATGTGGTGGTCTGACAAAGAATTTATCTTCCTACCATAATGCCTAGAACAGTGATTAGGAGTTTAATTGACTAGTGGTCACAGAGTAGAAGAAGGTAAGACATAAGTCTTAACTCAGTAGACTTCCCTGAGAGAGCGAGTTCTTAAGTTGACCATATAGTACATAATGTGTTGCTTCGCTATTAGCTATTCATGAAGTAAACAAAATTAAAGTTATTTGAATGATTAAAAATATGTTGCTATAGGCGAATATCCATATTTTAAACAATAACAAAAAGATGATAATTGAAGAGATTTACTTATATTCTGTTTGATACAATATTACAACTGGTTTTCAGCTAATTTTCATATGAAGTAAAGTTATATTTCTGATAAAATTTCACGAGTTATTACTTACATGTTTAACAATAATATATGGAGGAAGACAATAATTAATGCCCAGAAGAAATGAATGTTAGAAAATATCTTTACATTGAGTCCAGGAAATACTTAAACAAAGAAAAAAAACTGATACAAAACTTCTTCCTATTCAGGATAAAACAAAACTACATTTTTTTTAGCTAGAAAAATTATTTTAAAATATTATGAAGTAGCAATAGTAAAGAGTAGTTTAATCTTTATTTCTGTAATTATCCTGTCTTATGAAATGGAAACTTATGTTTGTTGCCAAAATCTTTTTTTTTTTACAATAAGCACTTTTAAACTATATGCACAAAATGTGTGTATGTATGTATGTCAGTGTGTTCATATGAGATTGAATATAATTAAATGATAATATAATATATATAAGGTCATCAAAGTTTCAGACTATCTCTATTCCATTATTCACCTGCCTATACTTCCAATGTTATTTCAGACAAATTTTCTGTGCTTATGTCAATCAAATTGACATACCAACTATGGCATCACATACTATACTCCCTGCTATAATGTCTTTGTTGATATGGTTTTCCCTGGCCAGAATACCATATTGCTCCATTTCTCATTTTCTGATTTAAATTCTTTCCTAATATTTTAGGTCCATTTGAAAGGCTGGGTTCTACCGAGTTGACTACTATCATTTTCTAGATACTGCATTTTTTTATAGGTGTCTCCCATATGGCGAGATTTATGGACAAATCCATTTTGTCCTCATGATGATTATCCAGGGCCCTGTATCATGGTTTCAATAAACCTATGCTGAATGAATGATTGAATAAACCTAAAGAAAGGGATTGTACAAAAGGCAAACAGGCCTCTTGTTATATGATCTTCAGAGACAATAAGGAGTTTGCTAACATAAGAGAGCACTGTAAGAAAATCGAGGTGAATTGATATTTCCTCTTTTATCAAATAACACATAATAATTCCAAAAAATTAATTTCCAGAACCTACATTGTAGGTACCATAAGCAGAGTATCTTTAAAATGAGGCTATATAGAAAAAAGAAAACAGCAAGAAGAACATGAGAAATTCAATGTATGTAAAGAAAAATAATAATAAACAATACCTATATAATAATATGTGTGTGAGTGTGAAAGATCAGATACCAGCTTCTAAGTATAAGCAGTTTGTACAGCACAATGCTGCTAGTTCCCAAAAGATTTAGTATGACTTACAGAAATACAAAATTATCAGAATATTCTCTAAATCAGATGCAGAGATAAAAAGAGAAAAGAAAAACTTTTGTAGTGATATTAAATGGAACTATTATCAGTGCTGTCTGAAAAAGAAATCAAACTATAGAAGTCTATAACCTTCCTACCAGATAGATTTCAATTTGACTCTAAGTTTTCTAGAGGCCAAATAAAAAGAGGAATCGGATCAATTTCATAATTTACAACATCCATGATAAAAGCAAACCAATTTACTCAGGAGAAGTGCAATTATTCTCGCTACTAAAACCTGAAAGAAATTTCTCCCAAGGGTCATCATAAAGAGGACACTATAAAACATAATGAAATATGCTTTGAACAGTATCTTTATGACAGACACCACCAGGAGTTGCACAGAGCTGTTTTTTATATCCCTCACTATGCTGTGATGGCCTCGCTATAGAGTTCTGTGTGAATTTTAATAGAGACATAGATTTTTTTAGTAACTGGAGAAACAGATGGACAAATCTTTCACAGATTCCTCTGAAACATCTTAATCTTACCATAGTTTTTTAAGAAGAAATTGATGACAAAACTTCTTAGAACACTTAATTTGTTAATTATGTCAACAGTTATTGGACATCTTTAATTTACACAGTGCCCAGAGAAAGCACATGGAACAAAACAATTTCCTGGAATAAAAATAACTACTTTCACTTATTGTGGGGAGCCAATTAGTCAATAAATACATGATTTACAAATTGTATTATTATTATACAATTAATGTAAATGTATGACAGGTGGCCTGAAAGAAGGTAAAAGTTTTGCCCTTTTGTGGAAGCTGAAGTTACTTCAGCTCCAAGGACACATTATAACACAGGCCAGGTTTCTCCTCAAAAAAATCAGTTTGAAACTGCTCTGAGATGCAGATTAACGGTCACTTGCTGAACACTCTACTCTGTTTAGTGTAGTCACAATGCCTTCTTTGGAAGAGTCCGAGTGTCACTCAACTGTAGTTTTTATCCTAAAATATGTGTCCTGTGCATATTTCTACCACAAGTGTGGCTTTAAAACTAGATCTGAGAAGCCTTTGTTATATCTTCCTTGGAGTTGTCTCAGGAGACATGAGAGGGGGAGGGGGAGCAGAGAGGGCCAAACAGTGGAATTTCTGTCTTTTCTAACCATGTATCATCCACAGAAGCCTTTTTGCTTAAAATGTAAGAAAGTTTTTGACAAGTAGTTTTTAAAATATGTTTTAAAATGACTGCACTATTCTGTGCTGTTTCTACAGTTTTATTTTTCTCTACTGAGATTATCAATTCATGTATTCAGCAAGTATGTACTGTTCCCCTGCTGTTTTCTAGGCTTTGTGCCAGGATCTAGAGATACGAGGTTATATAAATCAGGGTCTTACAGCTTAAAATTTGTGAACAGATCTCTAAGTTTACCAAAGATTAGGCTGCAGCATGGTATCTGCTGTGGCAGGGATACACCCACTACACAGTGTAAGGGGATACTGAAGGCGTGGCCAGGTCAAATGAAACTCAATAGAAACTTGAGGAGCCATATGTAATAGGTAGCTCTTGAATTGAATCTTGAAATGTGACAGCAATTTAGAAAAGCTAGGTAGATAAAAGTCATTTTAAGCAATGGAGTAAATAAGGGAGGACATGTCAAGCAAGATGGCAAATTCAAAAAAAACGAGAACCAAAAAAGGTCGGCTTATGAATACCAGCATGCTTAAACAAGAAATTTAACCCAAAAGATATGGAGAAATCATCAAAGAAAACAAAACAAAAACTTCAGAATAAACCATAAGCACATTTATGTTTTGGAAATATTATTCTGGAATCATTATATAGGATGCAACTGAGAAGCTAAGAATAGAGTTAGGCAATATAATTAGGAGTTATGGGAGCAATCAGGAAGAAACTAAATGGGAATATGAATTAAGCCAAAGAAATCATCATGAGGGGAAGGAGGGATAAGAGATAATAGCAGCGTGGAACATTGCTGGATTTTTTGACTTCAGTGGCCTATCTGTCCTATTCTTTCTCTTTTGAATAAACAATGGTGCCTCTTATATGCTTTTATCTGTGCAATGTTAGTGTCATTTTCTGATTCTCATATATATGTCTCTCTCTATATATATATGTATATACATATATATACATATATTTATATACATACATATATACACACACATATATATAGTCAAGTTTTTAAAAATGTGAAATGTTATTTTTTTTCCTATTCACCAAATCTTCTATAGCAGTACACTTGAAACTTTAACATTTAATCACTTAGTACATTCTGCCTGCATAACAAAGCTCAGCATTATAATCCTCCAGTTATTACAAGATCTGTGCTGTCTAGGATACATTTACACTTCAATTACAATTACAATGCTTTCATCTTAACAGCTTCTAGTTTCTGAAGGATTGAGTCTCAAGGATTATGTTATAACGAGCACAAAGGTTATTGACTACTTTTCTTATTTCTTTCTGAAATACTTTACTAGCTAAATAAAAGTAAAGCAGAATTATGCCAAGATGTTTTCTCCCTGCAGGAAAACATAATGGAAGTTATCAGAAATCAAGAGTTTTTACTCCTTCCAGCTGAGGAGCTCCATAAACTACTGGCCAGTGATGATGTAAATGTTCCTGATGAAGAAACCATCTTCCATGCATTGATGATGTGGGTCAAGTATGACATGCAGAGGAGATGCAATGACCTGAGCATGCTTCTTGCCTTTATAAGGTTGCCACTGCTTCCACCACAGGTAATGATGTGTGATGCTGTTTGAATAGATTCAATGTACTGAAAAACCCTGCATTAAAAGTAAACATCAAAACACATTTTTCATTATGTATTTATATTTTTTAAGGCATTTGTCAAATACCATTTTTAAGTAAATTTGAGAGTGTAAAATGATGTGTGATGAAGGGTTGTGGATCTAAATCCCATCTCTGGCACTTACTGACCCATGGTCATTTGTATGATCATGATAATATCATTTATTTTTTCTGATATTCAGTTTATAAAATGTGATCATACTACCATACAAAATTTCATTAAGATCTATTAGATAACATATGTAAAACACCTATTCATAATACAATGTCTCCTATTGATCTATTATTTCACCTAAGACTCAATAATCTGATCATTCTTTGATGCAAATGCATATTGTGTGTGATTTTCAATGACTTGATGCATGATATTTCAACTTCTGCAGAGAAATAAAACATACCTGAATAGTAGAGAGTTATGATTTAATAGTACTTAGCAATTAGAATTATGGAATCTTTAATAATTGGAGCTAAGGAGCCTCTAGACACCAAGTAAACCAACTTAACTTTATTGATGAGTTAAATAGGGTACAGAAACATTGATTAAAACGTTAAGTTTGCTCAACTTAGAAGAAGAGTGCCTAGTTCTCTCTCATTCTGAGTCTTGTATCTTTAACTTGCTACAAAATTGTCCATGTACAGCATTGTTAATTCAGGGTTTCTGGCTGGTAAAATTATCCAAAAATAAGCTTGAAGGTGACCTTAGCCTCTAAATTGATGGGTAAACTTGTTTTTGTATATAATTTCTAATGGGGTAATGAGAGGCTTCTATTATTCATTAGATTCCTCATTTGATTCCAAATCACAATTGACATTTTTTGCTAATTCATACGTTATTAAAAATGTAAAACGGAGAATTAGGACATTTAATAAAAGAACAGAAGGCAAGTATGAAGTGTTAACAGTAAGTATAGAAGTGGGATTTGTGGTCATATTTAAAAACTGGAAAGTTAGAAACACATTACCATAATGCAAAAAAAGAGAAGCTTTATAAATAAGATAATAATTATGTTTCCTTTGGTTGCTGAGATGAGTACAGGAGAAACAACAGAGAAAAGTGATTTATGGAACTCAAATTATGTGAGCCTATATTAACAACAGGCTCTTATGAAAAAGAGGAAAGTTGCATTTATTTAGCTAGACAAAGAAGAAATTTTGATGCCAAGCACTAAAATTTACAAATATCCCACCTTAGGTTTTAATGCCACGTAGCATTTATTAGAGTCTGAGAGGGTAATCTTTCGGGAAAGAAATAGCCAATGATTACTATTAGTCAGAGAGCCGATGACAGTTATCAGTTAATGACAGATGCTGTTACTGGGTAACTTTGACTCTGGCATAGCCATTATTATCTACCTGTTTCAACTGTTGGTTGAAATGTGGGCTGTTTGGAGTTATATTGGTGAACAAAATCAGAAATAGTAGGACACATATTTGCATAGGTCAAGAATGTGACTAGATTCTTCTCAGAGTACGTCGTTCTTTCACACCCTCATTTCCTACTGTTCTGTCATCAGATATGGGGAGATGCTGCCACCTGTGCATGTCACTAAATGGTTACATCATATCAGAGATGTCCTGTTGCCTTATTGGTTCCTAAGGCTATACATTATACATGGAATTTTATTTCTTACTGGTTCAATTGCTATATCTTGCTTAGTGAAGTAATATTTATTAAAATTAAGGTATAAAATACTCTTTTGATGTAACTATTAAAAAGTTTTTAAACAGTGTACAATTGACATAAATGTAGCATATGTCTATTCTCCATTCCTCATCTTTCAAATTGGGGCTATTGCACATTGTAACTTTACATGTGCTTTCAAACAACAGATGTGCAGGAGGAATGAATGAAAATATTTTCTGTTTATAAAATGTCTTTGTATCAAAGAGAGGCTATCACTTCTATAACATTAATTAATTATGTTTCATAAGCATATTAGATATAATATTTCTAATCATAAAAATGTATGCAAAGTAAATGTTATTAATTGTATTACACAGAGGAAGTATTAGGTTCAAAGAGGTTAAGTGATTTTTAAAGTTCATAGAGCTAGTAGAAAATCTGGTTTTCCTGCAAACATAGGTTGGCCAGATATGAAGATACACAGGTATTTCTCCAATAATGAATGTCATTTCCCTGTTTGCTCTCTAACTTGGAAGATCTTAAAAATATCCTGAATTCCTGGCCGGGCGCGGTGGCTCACGCCTGTAATCCCAGCATGTTGGGAGGCCGAGGAGGGCGGATCACGAGGTCAAGATATTGAGACTTTCCTGGCCAACATGGTGAAACCCCATCTCTACTAAAAGTACAAAAAATTAGCCGGGCATGGTGGTGCGCGCCTGTTGTCCCAGCTACTCGGGAGGCTGAGGCAGGAGAATTGCTTGAAACCAGAAAACGGAAGTTGCAGTGAGCCGTGATCGCGCCATTGCACTCCAGCCTGGCAACAGAGCGAGACTCTGTCTCAAAAAAAAAAAAAAAAAAAAAAAAAAAAAAATCATTGAATTCATCAATTTTGAAGGTTCTTTTAAAGACACTGAGGATGGAAGAACAGCAATATGATAGGAACTTTCAGGCATTTATTTATTTCTTTAGATACCAAACTATTTTATGTCATTTAATTTCTATAAAATCCCCATGTAATAGATACTGTTATTTCCATTTGACAAATGAGTACTTTGAGAATCTGCATGATTATCATCATTTTAGTTTTAAAGATCAGATTTTACTCCAGTTTTATGTGACACCAATGTGGTTCTTCTTGCACTAAGAGGAAAAGAGTGTAATATTTATTTAGGGTTGGTTGCATATTTACCTCAATGAACAACCAGTGTGAAAAAAAAGTTTAATTGAATAAAGGATATTACAGACTTGCACATGGACTTTCAAAGCTGCTAAACACCTTTGGGTCCTTATGAAAAGCTATTAAAATGGTCAAGAAACATTTTTTTGCTGATCTTGGATTTATTAACATAAGGTTTGCCCATGCTTTATTCCAATAATTAATATATAGGTCTTTTATGACCTTTAAGTGATTTGTGTGCATGTGTTGTATTTACATATGCACATGAGATGTTTGTGTGTGTTGCCACCAAGAGAAGACAGAATACATGGAATTTCAAACACAATATATTAGATGAATGAGAGAAAAATAGGAAAAAAATAGAAAAGAGTTGTAATGGTAGGGGAAGTTATTTGGAGAATATGTCACAGCAATATGACAGTATAAATGAGAGTAGAAGTGTTAAAAGTACCATGATTCAAAGTCTTACATACTACTGAAGTAATGACATAATTTCAATGGTCAGTCTCTGTCTCTGTATGTCTCTCTCCCTCTCTCTATATACACATATATGCGTACACATACATGTACATATTTACATGTATATATGCACACATGTAATATGTTATGCACATTATAACATATATATTATTTAATTAACATATAGCAAAACACAATATTATATTGTAAAATACTAGCAATATTTAAAGGAGGCCAGATTCTATATTTTTCTGGTAAGGTAAGGGATTGCTTTCAAAAGGAAACAGTACTTAGACTAATTTTTGAAGGAGACTTGATAATTTGTTTTGTGTGTTTGTAAGGTAATTCTTGCAGATGTAAATAACCAATTTCAGGTGAGTGAGAGAACAATATTTGAAAGAGTCAATGTGAACTGCTTACAAAATTTCTCACCAAAACATAACAAAGTGTGGACCAAGACAAGAGTATAAAAAAGATTTTAGAAGATATTTAATAAATTAATTAATTAATTTAAAAATAGATGTTACCAGGATCGAGTTAAACTATATAATCTGTAAGTACTTTTAGACCAAGGAGTAGCTATGATTGTATTTAGTAAATGCATGAAAACATTTCTAGAGTAAAGAGTAAAAATTAAAACAATGACAGAGAGACTTCATCAACAAAGAGAACATGTTAAAAGATTGATTAGCACCAAAAATTAATTTAGCTTACAGTAATAGCCTTCTCTTGTGTTCACAAGGCGACTGATCAACTTGACTTGGACATATTTCAGTTCTATCATTTTTCTACTGCCATGTGTTTTATTAGTAGGCCCATTATGTGTATCTGGGCTTTGTTATTTCTTTATGAGTTATAAATTAGCACATTAAGTATGGTAATTTGGTGCAGAAAATATAACAAAGAGGATATGGATTTTAGATTATAACAGTGGTAGAAAAAAGCAGCTTAGGAAAGGAAGACAAGGCATGCAAAAGACTCAGAAGCACCATTGTTTCTCTCTGTCCCCTATTGAAATATAACAGCTAATCCTGAAATAAATTCAATTATTTGACTTCACTACAGACAGCACCAGAGAAAAAGGCAAAATGATAGCAATAGATAACTGAGTTATATTCAAAGAATGAATTATACTATTTTAAAAAATCAGTTATGAATGGAATTTTATGTAATGGTTTTCATATTTTTCCTGAATAATAGCCTGAGGCCTCACAATTTCAGCAGTATTGGAAACATATAGACATTCCTGTCATTTTTAGAAAATGACTGAAAAAAAATGTGTGTGTGTGTGTGTGTGTGTGTATATATATATATATATATATATATATATATATATATATATATACACACAGTTTACTTAGAGGCTACCAGATTTGATTTACTTTTTATTCTATTTCTCTTTCTGAGATTCAACAAAATATCATGTTTCTATAAAATAAATAACATGTTTTAACATTTTATAATAATTGTTTCCACTGATATTAATTGAATTTATAAAATATTTCTTCGTAGGGTGTATTTAAATACTTATTTATTACATATGAATTTTTAAAATACCCATAAATATCATATTTTTGCTATACTACTTTGTAATGAATGGCTTAAAATGTAAAAGTATGTTGTTTAAAAATCAAGAGAATATAAGTCTACATATTCTCAAGTCAAAAGGTGCTCAGGGAAATTCAGTTTCATCATGATCAGAGATTATTTAGAAGGTTAGAGATATACAGATCAACTTTATTTCCTATCTCAGAATTGGTATTCTTCTTCTTATTTTTTTTTTGAAAGAGAGTTTCATTCTTGTTGCCCCTGCTGGAATGCAGTGGCACGGTCTTGGCTAACTACAACCTCTGCCTCCGTGCCCAGGTAATTTTGTATTTTTAGTAGAGATGGGGTTTGGCCACGTTGGTCAGCCACTGCACCAGGCCAGTATGGTTTATCCCTTTTAAGACAAAAAAAAAAAAAACATTTTTCAGACTTTCTAACAATCAAATCTTCTGATTCGTAAGACAAATATATAGCAATGTGTGTGTGTGTGTATTTGTGAGTGTTTATGTGCATGTACATTTATTTTCTGTAGCAAAAGATTAAAGGAAAAAAACTTGCAATGAAATAATAGAATATTGCCTAGATTTAGAGGAATAGGGTTTAATCTAAATACAAACACAATAAAATAACAAGAATATTCATGTATGTAACTTTAGACAATAGAAGCTGCCTCTACTTTACATGAATTAAGTCTTTCTGTGTAAAGCTGAATAAATTATTTCAAAAGATGATTTGTGGTAGTAATAGCAATACAAGAAGGAAGGGTGAGGTATCCAACATTTTTCATTTGAAAAGTGACTACTGATCAGATACCAGTGACATACTGACTATAAAAATTATAGCTACAACTAAAAAATAAAAGTTACAAAGAGTAAATCAATATAAATAGCGCTTTATCAAATTATAGTGTAAAATACGCAGAGCATATTAAACTCAAGAAATTTATATATTTTGTTTGATTTTACTTCCCCAAACTACTCTTTGATAAGGGTCTCCAAGGCTATCTGCATAAATCCTCACTGTTTAATGCATTCTGTATGTTATTTTTATAAAGGAAAAAATTAAAACTTTTAATTTCTTACAAATGAGTAAGGCCAAAATAATTGATCAAGCCTACTAACACAATCCATTAACAGTCATTGTTACTTTTCCAATTTTTTTCACCCTTTGATTTGCTGGCTAATTAGTTAATGATTATATCAGGCCATCATTATTGAGATAGTCTTCTCTACAAAGCCACATTGCAGGAGTAAGAAAAAAAAGGAATACTTTCATTTTTCTCCAAAAGAAATCTTAAAAACAATGCCTTTAAAACAGAAATACATAGATAATATATAATGCTTCTAAGATCAATAAATTTATCTTAAATAATACTTTGATTCATGATCCTTTAGACCTTTGTGACAGTCACCATTCAAGTTACAAAATTAAAGAAAATACAGTGTTTTGTTAGCAAGTCAGCAGAGGTATTAACATAATAAAAGATGTGCAAGGACATTCACAGGCACAAATTCATACAGACGTGTGTCATTTACTTTGGTAAGCAAAAAGAGTAGAGAAGAAGTTGGAACATAATCTGAAAGTATTCTTTTTTTTACAATATATTAAGTGTTTCTGCTTGAATCAAAGGCTGTTCCCTTGACTCTGTTTTTCATCCCATCTTCCTTGCCACAGGGGTTCCTCTACTGTAATGAGCATTTCTTATATTATCAATTGTATCAATTTTTAATCTATTTAGGATAATTCCAATCAATTTACTAACTTCTATTGTTTCAAATAACAAAACTAGTCATATTGATTTTCACTAACTGTTCTAGTTCTCTTTTGCCTTTCCAATATAATATATAGTTATTTTTATAATTATTAAATTTACTTTAATGTTACCATCATTCTCTCTTCAACCTACTTTAATCAATCATTTGAACTAATAAAAATCACCAAACACCTCAATGGTGTAATTTTTTCCCCAATCTCAATTGTGTTTGCCACAGTGGATTTGGTCACGCTTGCTCAACTGTTGTTGCAAATTTGTTCTACCCTCTGATGCTGAAGCACCCCAGGACACTATGTTTTTTTGTATAGAAAATATCATTTAATTCTATATTTTAAATGCTATGTAGAAACAAATATTTAAAAGTGTACCTGTAGTCTTAAACTTCTTCTGAAAAACAGATTCAAATGCCCAATTAACTGCTGAACAGATTTATGCTTTTAGGATAAAATCTTAATATTCCTATCCTACAAGGTCCTACATCAGTTACCCCAAGACTGCTCCTCCAAACTCATAGCTCTCAGTATTCTTCAGCCACACTGAACTTCTATTTCTTGAGGAAGTCAGGGTTACCTAAATTAAATTGGTTTATAAGCATTTTTACATACTATAGAATATCATACATAACATTTACCGAGAAGTCACGAAGTGCAAGAACAGTCATTTTTCTCAATTAAACATTAAATAAAATTCCATTTTATTCATCTATATTTTGTATTAAAATGATGACATTAATATAGGGTACAATAATTTATAAGAAAAAGAAATATTGTGAAACATCTGCAGTAAAGCAAAGGCCATGTAAATCATTAGACATTTTCCAGTGATTTTAAGATATTGGAAAACTCAATTAATTAAACTACTTTAATATTTTAAGTGAGGATATTGAGTAAATAGTTGAATACATCATTTAGGAGTTGTAGAAGCATGACCAGAAGTTATTAATTAGGAGATTGATAGCATATAGACCTAATTTAGATACATAGCATAACACGATATCACCAAAATAGTGAGTATAAAGAGATAAGGGAAGAAGACTACAGTCCATTCGTATCAGCTGATTCTGGGGACTAGAAGCAATGGCATTTAAATGGGAGAGGATAGTAGGCACACACTGTGGAAGGGGAAACACAAAAGGGAGGTGCATAGTCTAGAGATAATTTTTTTAATATTTTGTTATTTGTATGAATACTATATCTTGCCAATTCTAAACAATTACTGATTACATCCTCCTACTTGTTAGGATGAACTGCCCCACCAAACCCCTCAATTGAGATTCCCTTGCCTAGAAGGTAGGCACCCATCATGACCAAGTCTTTTTATTAATCATATTTCATCTTAAATGTTTACTGTTCTTAGAAATTTCACTTACTGTTTTCTTGCTTATTTAGTTTTCATTTCTCATAACTATATTTTAGAGAAATACAAACTTAAAGTTCTTTTCAAAAGTTTCTGGCATAAACAGTACTCAAATTTTTACTGAGTAAACAAATACAAGTTTATTCTTTGTTGTAGGAAGTTTAGTGTTATTCACTTATTTTTGTGTATACTTTAAGTTCCGGGATACATGTGCAGAACATGCAGGTTTGTTACATAGGTAGTATACATGTGCCATGGTAATTTGCTGTACCCATCAACCCATCATCTACGTTAGATATTTCTACTACATGTTGATTTGTTATTTGTCTGGAATGTAAGAGAAATCTCTATATATTTATGTTACAATGAATCTAACAGTGGAGGCTAAGAACACTGCCATAAATATAGATTAGAGCATATTAATCCAGATTTACTAAAAATCCTTTATTGAAAGGAAAGGGGAAGGCAAACCTGAATAAAATGTAATATCTCATCTTGTCACTCTATTAGATAAATTTATAAAATATAAATATACAAGTTCCTTTAATACCTAATTCAGTAGTGTATTAAAACAACAGATTTGTTATATAGAAATACTGTTACATTTTCATTGCCAGCATAATATATCAGAATAATGAAGTTCACTCCATAAAAAAAAACAACTAAACTTAAAAATTAAAATGGTCATAAGCAATTTTACATATACAGATTATTATACATAGCATTTGCCAAGGAGCTACAAAGTGCAAGAGCAATTATTTTTTCTCAATTAAACATTAAAGAAAATTTCATCTTTTAAATTTATATTTTATATTAAAATGATGACAATATAAGATATAATTTGTAAGAAAAAGATGAGGCAACTGCAATAAAGCAAAAGCCATTTAAATCATTAGACTTTTTCCAGTGATTTTAATTCTCTCATATACATATGTACATATGCAAATATATCAATGTGATACATATATGCATATATGTTTACATATGAAGATAACATACATATTTAATGATTTTTCTTATAAGTATAATATTTTATATATTTTAACTAAAAATGGACTTAACCCTAACTAGTGGAATCCCTGGCTTTCCTGTAAAACCTTTATTCCAAGTAACATCTACTGAACACTCATGCAAAGAAAGATCCACAGAAACACCAGGAAATCACTGTCCAGATGATGTTTTTAGTTTGGGGATTCTTCATGATAAAGGTTAATAAGTAATGGGTTTTCCTTTTCAGCAAATGATCCTAAATTAAGAGTGTTTTAGGGTTTTTGTATTAAAAATTAGCTTTCTTTAATTTCTATGAGTTTGTCTATCACAAAATTGGCTTTGCTGAGCTGGAAAACCAGATATTCAGTGAATTCAATAAGCTGACCTAAAAAGACCTGGAAATAGAGTCATAAATAATAATGAATGTGTTATTCTCGATTCAGTCAGCTGTGCGGATTTTCCAAACCATTAAACAACTTCTCAATTTGCTACAATTCCGCATAAATGCTGTGCTCTTTTCAAAAGAAGGTGACGAATAAGAGATGGCAAATATGAGGTAAGAATTTAGGGAGTAATGAATATTTAATCACAATAAAACCTAAAATCTGGTTTCAATGAGTAGTCACTTATACTATTCATCTATTATAAAAATAAAAGATGGAATTTTTATCCTGACCATTAGATTTCAATTCATGGTTTATACATTCATGCTATTATTCATTATTCTCAGAATATGCTAAAATACATATAAAATTGGACAGATAAATAAATTATGCCTAAAATATAAAGATCAGTTTAAATAGTAAATGCCCATTTCATCTGATCGATTGATATCTTAGGAGAGTGAAATGACATTTTGTCCTGATTCCTTGTCCAGTAACAATGCTTAGAAATGTGTTTTCTCTTTAAATAAAGGTTTTCTCAACAGCTATTGTTTTCTTACTCCCTGTGTCACCAAGAAATTTGGTTGTCTTAAAAATGAGCACATTTAAAATATTTTAAATCTCTTTCCTGTGTATGATATTATTGCCTTTAGATTAGGCTTTATTATTTTTGTGCAGTGGAATTCATGTAAATTGCCAAACTCCTGTGACATCTTTCCTAATCTGTAATGATTCTTCACAATGCCTTCCCTCTTGAGTAAATTTTTAAAAAAACACAAATTAAATCCTAATGTCCAATGACTTGGAATGCACACATCATTTACATGTATATAACATACTATATCATTAGAATCATGTATGTTTTTAGTTATAACCATTTTAAATGTAGTTATTAAACTACTTGTAGAAAGCAACATAATCTTTTGAGAATATTTCTGGTATAGTACATGACAAGCCTTCCTGCATTCACTTCCATACCCTGGCCTTCATACTTAGACATATACACTTAATTAACACCTGGCTTACCATTAAAAGCTCAACTCAGGGCCCAGTGCAGTGGTTCAGGCCCCGCAATCCCAGCACTTTGAGAGGCTGAGGCAAGATAATTGCATGAGGCCAGGAGTTTGAGATCAGCCTGAACAATGTACCAAGACCCTATCTCTACAAAAAAATAAAAAATAAAAATATGTGAGTGTGGTGGTACATGTCTGTAGTTACAGCTACTCAGGAGGCTGAGGCAGGAGGCTCACTTGAGCCCAGGAGTTCGAGGTTACAGTGACCTATAATCACACCACTGCACTCCAGCCTGGACAGCAGAGCAAGATCCTTTATCTGAAAACAAAGCAAAACAAAACAAAAAACTCAAGATTCACTTTCCTAGGAAAGACATCCTAGTCCAATTCTGGTGCTCTTCCTTAGGGTTCTTGTAGCATTCTGTTTTAACACCCTTTCTATAATCAATAATATTTTATTTAGATTATTTAGAGGTATGTGTCTTCTTACTCTAATATTTTGTACATTCCTTAAGATTTTATCTCCAATATTTGGTATATATTAGGGGCTTAATAACAGGCTGCATCTTGAAATGTAAAGGATTTTTGAAAACAATTGTTTATCAGAGTATAGTTAAATCTTAAACAGATTACTTTGAACTTTATTAGTAGTCTTTACCTTGTGGATATGGAATATTTTTGTGAACCAGTAATTATATTTGAAAAATGTATTTCAAGTTTCTATATAATCCTATGTAAAATACTGGAAAACCAGGAAACATGAAGCACAACTTAATTAACAGCAAAACATGCTGAAAGTAATTAAAATTTGGCTTTTAGAAATTCATCATTTTGGTATATTTAAATTGCAAAGTTTTGATTTTTCTTGTGTATGTGTATACATGCATATAAATATATATCAATGTGATACATTCATGCATATATGTTTACATATGAAGGTAACATACATATTTAATGAGTTTTCTTTAAAGTTTAATATTTTATGTATTTTTTCAGTTGAGTGCCTTAATAGCACAGACTATTACTCTTCACAGAAGAATAGAATTGAAATCATTTTACTCTTTTTTATGACAATGACAGTTTTCCCCAGTAAACAAGATCATCCCACTTCTTTGCTTGTATAAAAATCCCCAGAGTAACAGATAGATGCTGGAAAAATTATATTATTTCAGAAAACAATTTTTTTTTCAGAATAACATTGACTGGGTGACACTTGAGTGTTTCATGACTCTGTTCTTTGAGATAAATCTAAGTATAAATAATTGTATTGTTTATAAAATCTTATGTAATTTGAGCTTTTCAACATGTTACTAATAACTAACAACTGATTACATACATAAAACAATGTCAAGACAAGGTTCATAGCTCAAAGAATGAGAACATCAGCCTAAATACAATCTTAAAATATTATTGAGAATGAATTATTACTGACAGTTAAATTGAAGTTAGTGCAAGAGTTGGAATACAGATGTCCAGAGAGGAACCGTATGGAAAGACATTTTCTGTTGCAAGAACAACCGAATCTGTTTTTTGCATTATCCAATAGACACTGAACATGAATACTTGTATTGATAAAGTGACAATTGAAACAAAGAAAAACAGATTAATTCATTCATTCAGTGCTCCACAGTATTAAGATTATTTATACTTAAGAATCATGAAAAGGAAATAAATATCACATATTCAAGTATAAAAGAAGTTTTACAAGCTGAAGACCATGTTTTACCAAACATGAAAAATACAAAATATTTAACTTCTTATGTTTTTTTCATAGACACTGTATTCAGAATTCATTCAACATCAGTTTCTCCTAGGAGATAAAAATGAGAAGCAAATGACCTTTGTTTTCAGACCTTAATATTTAACTGGTGTCTACTCTTCTTCCAGGACCCTCTTTTGTTTTAATTTTCTGCACTTGTATTTATAGCCTCTTTGTATTTATAGTTTTCTATTGTATTTGCTTCCTAGACCAAGACTTGGTTTAGAATATTTCCTAGTATTTTAGTTTCTCTAGTTAAAATGTAACTACTAAATATCTTATACTTTCAATATCTCTGAGTAGTGATTAGAATATTTGAGAAAAAATGAAAAATTAATAATTATGACATATAGAAAATGGCAATACAAATACATAAGACTAAGTACTGAGAAATACCATGAACTTTACAGGAGGTCTTTAAGAAACTGCACTACAGTGCAATAAAACCATTTTAGTAATTACATTGCAAACCTGGACAATAATTTTGAAAGACAGCTAACAATACACAGAGAACAAAAGATAAGTTTTAACATAAAAACATACTTTTTGCTTAGATTGTGGTAAATCAAGTGTATTAGTGTGCTTGGGCTTACATAAAATATTATAGACTGGGTGGCTTAAACAGCAGAAATGTATTTTGTCACAGTGAGGGCTAAAATCCAAAATCAAGGTGCCAGCAAATTTGGTTGCTGGTGAGGGCTCTTTTCTGGCTTGCAGACAGCCACCTTCTCACTGCGTCCTCACATGGCCTTTCCTCTGAAAGAACAGACAGAGAGAGATCTCTCTCTTCCTCTTCTTACATAAACATCAGTCCTATTCCATTAGGGCCCCACCCATATTACCTTATTTAGCATTAATTGTCTCCTTAAAGTTCTTATCTCTAAACACACTTACTTTGGGGTTAAGCCTTCAACATATGAATTTTGAGAGAACACAATTCAGTCCATAACAGCAGGTATAAAAGTTTCACTTTGTATTAAGGTTCTATTTGCCTTTTACTTACTTTAATGAGTTATGATAATCCAATGGTCATAAAGAAAATTTAATAACAAAACAAACTTTAAGACATGCTTTTGAAAGTATTTCTCACATACCTTAAGTGCAGGAATTAAAGCGTATGTTTTACCATCTGACATCACACTGTGCCTTTGGTAAAATGGAACCTCAGAATCCCAAGTTCAAGATTTTGTTCCTGGATCTGCCTTTTCTCTAAGATTTACTTCTCTCTCTCTCTCTCTCTCTCCCTCTCTCTGGCTCTCTTTCAGTGTCTTTATGCGTTTGTCTAAAAACAGTATAATTACATACATTTATTATAAAAGAGAACTGTGTTCCCTCTATCCACATCAAGATTTTTCCTCTAATTATAATTTATATGTAATTTGCTTCTTTAATAAAATTTTTTCAAAATCTTTATTATCTTATTATGTGATACTCATGTTTTAAAAGATTATAGTCACTTATTCTAATTCAAATATGTTATACTTTGTAAAACTAAATAACAGTAATCACTGCTAATCAACTTCAAGTGTTTGCTTTTATTTTTCTTATCTTTGAGGACAGGATAAGAAGTTAGGTGAACCAAATATGAAATTATACACTTGTTTGTAAAACATTGCATATGTGTGTGTGTGTGTGTGTGTGTGTGTGTGTACATGTGCATATATATGCATAAAATGTTGCATATGTATGTAGTAGGAAGTCACTGTTATTTTAAAAGCTGATAAACATAAATATGAAATCATGAGCTTGTTTATAAAACATTGCATAATATATGTAGTAGAAAATCACTGATGCTATTTTAAAAACTGATAAACATACTGAGATAAGTTAAAATATTAGCAAAATGTTCATAGACATATAATGTATCTATACAAATTTAGAAGCCAAAGCCACAAAAAAAGGTGGATAATTTAAAGAGAAACAGGGTAAAGAAAGAAAATAAACTTAGATTTTCTCAACAGATAATCTGGATACTAGAAATTTAAAAGCAATTTGCTGTATTATTGATCCATGAGGTAATTTCACTTATTAGTTGACAGGGTAGACCAAAAATATTAGAAAGTATCACATAAAATAATATTTACCAGCTATCATTACTTGGGCCATTTCTAAAACAGTTCAGAGTTGCTTTTAACACATATTATCTCTTACTGATGATTAGAATCTCACTGTTGTCTGTGTATTGTGATCATAACCACCATATGGACAATATCATACAGAAGGTATAATTAATTTACCAAAATTTATAAACAACACCCCTATGAATATTTTACATGAAAAGTTAGGTTATACTTAGCCAAATTTCTTTAGTATGTTTCTATTAGTAAGAATTCTACTAGTAAGTTTATTTTTGCTTTGTAATTCTAAAGATCTGACTGATTACAATTAGGAATTAATAGAGTTCAAAAAATCCGATAAAATAAAAACACATTGCTCTTTATTATCTATATCATCTGTCTTTTTAAAATAGTGTTAAACTTGAACAATAATTTTAAACAATGATACATGATTTAAACATGTACAAAGTATTTGTAAATATTTGATATCATTTTAATATAATGTTTTGAGGAATAAAACAAAATTATATTATACATAAGGAATTAAAAATTAATGGAACTGACTAACTTGTTCATGTTATAAAGCTTAAAAGGATTATAGCCAGACTCATAGCTGAAGCTTTGGATTCATGAATCAATAAACATTCCCTTCAAATTATTCATTTTACAATATATGCTAAAATTTATGCTATATTATTCATAGATCATGCAGGCAAATTTTTTCATTGTTTTTAAAAAGAGGCAAATACCTTACTCTGCCACTCACATTCTCTTTTTCTGAGTATCTTACCATTAGAAATTGAGTCAGTTACACATGCTTAATACAAGAATACTTGATATGCTCATACATGTTGGTTTTCTACTTGTTTGTTCTGAAAATGCTTTTTTGCACATTTAGATTTTTTGTATCTTGTATAAAGAAAGTATATATTCTACTACTGCATATCCTCAATTGTACCTTGTGTAGTACTGAAGATTAATAAACAGTGTATTTATTAACATATATTTTGGGTAATATTTGTGGCTGCTATTAGTGGATGGGCCTTTTATTAATTAAGTCAAAATTTATATCACACATATAAACACACTAAATAGCTTCAAACTAATGATGAGATTGTTTCTAATCCCTAACAATTGAGTGACTCAGTAACAGGTGAATAAATCAGGATGGTACCATATTAAGGTTGTTTAGGCTTTCAGATGATAAATTAAGCTTTTCCGTAATAATTTCTTCTATTATTCCTGAGATGAGTCCTTGCTTTTGTGTACTTACAATGTGATAATGATGACTTAGCCTAAACTTACCTTGAAGTTGATACTAGATTTGCCCATGCAAAGCACATTCTACTGACATATAAATATTTTATTGGTCATTTTTACTAGTTTATGTTTTTCTTCTCCTTGGTTAAATTTACCTCATTGAATTCTGATTGTTGCAAATCTAACTGGCTTCTGTTTGTATTGTTTCTCAAACATTTCTGAGGACACTACAGTGTCGATAATTTTTAGATAGATTTACTGAGCATATCTCTTTTCAGGCATTACTTCTTTTATATAATAATTCATTCAAATTGCAACCTGGAAGTTGGTTATATAGAACAAAAGATAGATAAATAGATAGATATTTTATAGTATAATGGATTTTATATATATAGTATATAGTATAGTATAGTATTAACACTGTATAATTATTTAGAAATTTCAAACACATGAATTTTATTTGTCAGAAAAGGACATAAAACTCAGAGGTGATAAACTGGACCTATTTTCACATTTCTCTCCTAAGAAGAAAATGCCAGTTGTTATTATTTATTCATTAACCATTGAGTCTTTAAAAACATTCTATCTAGATCATGAACATTCTTGAAGGTCCATGAGGATTTCCTGGTCTCCAAATTAAATATTTCTAATTATTTTTTTCCTTAATTTTTCTGCTACATTTGATATTGTAGATTTGCTTTCTTTGACACTTTTCTTAATCTCTTTGAGCCCTATTACATATATGTATATGTATATGTATATACATATATACAGGTACATATATGTATATACGTATATACATATATACACGTATATATAATATACATACACATATATATACATGTATATGTATATACAATACATACATACATATATACGTATATATACATATATATGTGTGTGTGTGTGTATATATATATATATATATAGAGAGAGAGAGAGAGAGAGAAATATATTTTTTTTCTCTAATTTTTAGTCTCCCTTACATTTTCATTCTTTATTGCCCTTCAGGTAACTGTAGATGTTCGCTAAGGTTGAGTCTTTTGCTCATTGTTTTCCTTTATCTATATATTTTCAGCCTTTTTATTCCTTCCAGTGACTTTAAATATATGCCTAGGTGTAAGTATTCATAATCAATATCTTCATCCCTGATTCATCAGATTATTGTTCTTATTCCACAGTCATCATACAAGCAAGTATTTTAAGCTTTATATAAATATTTGAATGCAGATACTTTAAACTTGAAATTAGTATTTATTTCATAAATAAAGTACAGACCATTCATACATATACAATAGAGAAAACAAAATATAAATGCTGCTATTAATAAGATACCAGAATCAATCTTAGGTAAAAGTCATTCCAGATATCAGTACATTTATTTATTTATTCACCAATTTGGATGACTTACTAAGTGCCACACATGTCTTTGAGTATGGCCTGTGTGTTGGAAAGTGAATAGACAGACTAGTCCCTGCTCTCATATAGCCTGCATTTTTTTTTTTTTTTTGGTATTTTTTTTTTAGTAGAGACGGGGTTTCACCATGTTGACCAGGATGGTCTCAATCTCTTGACCTCGTGATCCACCCGCCTTGGCCTCCCAAAGTGCTGGGATTACAGGCTTGAGCCACTGCGCCCGGCCTCAGCCTGCGTTTTAACAGAAAACAGAACATAGAGAGGAAGGATAGCAGCAGACATCAAACCAACAATGTATTCATTATAGTTCACATGGTTGAAAAAGTTATGAAAGTATATGTGACACAAAGTTGGAGAGTAATTGGGTTGCCAGTTTGGGTAGGTTACCCAGGAAATGTCTCTATGAAATTACTTTGAGTATAGACATGAAATAAAGATTCCAGGAAAAGAGTGTCCCAAGTAGAGGGAACAGCAAATGCAAAACTAGTGACAATGTACTTGACATGTCTGAAGAACGGCAAAGAGGACAAAGCCACTAGAGTTCTTTGGATAGTGATATGAGTTGGCTGTGTCCCCACCCAAATCTCACTTGAATTGTAGCTCCCGTAATCCCCATGTGTTATGGGAGAAACCCAATGGGAGGTAATTGAATCATAGGGGTGGATTTTTCCCATGTTGTTCTCATGCTAGTGAATAAGTCTCAGGAGAGCTGATGTTATAAAGGGCAGTTCCCCTCACATACTCTCTTGCTGCTGTGACACAGACGTGCCTTTGGTCTTCTTTTGCCTTCTGCCATGATTGTGAAGCCTCTCCAGCCATGTGGAACTGTGAGTAAATTACACTTCTTTTTCTTTATAAATTATGCAATCTTGGGTATGTCTTTATTAGCAGCATAAGAACAGACTAATACACAGACAGGTTTGCTGAGCTGTAAGGGATGAGATTGGAAGTGAGCAGGAACTAGATAATATGGAGCTTCTAGGTCATTACAGGGACTTAGTTTTCATTCCAATTAATGTGGAAAGTCACTGGAGGATTTTGAGTAAATACATACTTTATTTTTTTCTTTATTTTTATTATGAAAACATTCAGAACTAGAGACTAACTGTGTATTAAAAGAATTTTCTAGCTAATTTAGGAAAAATAAATTACATAGTATTATAGTAGCCAAGATTCCAGTAGGTGACAAAATTCCAAAATAATTTAATAGAAGAGATTTTAATGAAGGCACCCTTTGCAGGAAACTGTCTTAGCATGTTCTAGAGGGAAGGACAGTGTCTGCCCTACTGGAGCTCATAACCCATAAAGAGACACCAGTAAAGCCACATTTTGCAGAGAGTAGAGAGAAAATATTCATATCTTTCCTCTCATTCCCTGACCTTCTGTTTAAAATTCCCATTAGCTAGACCCAGCGAAAAGCAAATCAGCAAGGGAGTCAAGTGATGTAGTTCCAGAAAGATCAGTCTTTAAAGGCACTACATAGGAATAAAGAATAGTGTAAAATAGATGAGGAGGAAAAAATGAAATATAAGGTACTCTAAAAAGAAGGATGAGAGCAGGTACACCAGTCACAAAGTATTACAATAGTTGAGGTACTGGGATCTTCGTTTGTTCTATAGTTGAAGTAGTAAACATATTCTGGATCTACTTTGACGGTAAAATGCCAAGTTTTATAAAGTGGTTTTGAGGTATGGAATGAAAAAGGAGTAAGAGGGACTTTAGGGTTATGTAATTTAATGTATGAGATGGAAGTTTGGATGGACACATATGTGAATAGGTGAATGGAGATATAGAAAGACAGAAATAACAAGAAATGTTTAAGGATAGAATCTCTTATTTTGAATAAGTATTATTGTTTTTATTCTACTTGATTTCCTTCTTTCATTCCTCTGGACGTACTGTCTTTCTTTCTGAAATAGGCTTACTCTTTTCTGTGCTTGACAAACCTGTTCTTACCATTATGGCTTCGGTTTATGAAAGACCTCCTGCTGAAAGTGTTTTTTATCACATAACACCGATCTTCAGTACATTGACCATATCTTTATCAATAGTCATCTCTACTGATAGAAAAGTTTTAATTATTTTCTAATGAATACATGCATGTCTTTTTTTAGTGAATTATGATAGTTCCGAAAAAAATTGTGTTTATGTTTTTAGACTATGTCTCTAAAATAGTGGATAGGAACACAATAAGTCTTCATGTCAACAATTAATTAAATCCACTCTTCTAGATGTTAGAATTCATCACTTTAACTTATATTTTTACAAAGTGAAAAGTAATTTAATTTTTATAATGAATGTCATCTTGTTTTCAAGCTTCCATTTGTACTAGGCAGAATGATTTATACATAATATTTAGAAAAATTAGAAACAACTCCGTGTGGTTAACAATTATGTCTTTCAATAATCTAGAAGTTCAAAGTCCTTATTAGGGCCATCTCTCCTCTCTCAAGGAGTCTCACCCAACTCCAGTCCTTCTCCTCCCTACAAGGATGTCTGTTGAAGGAAGAGGCTTATATGTCTTAACATTAGTGGATGGAGATATTTTTCTTCCACATGCTATTATCTGGGTCCTGAACGACACAGCTGAAATGTCTCTGGGTGTCCCCTGTGGTAGCTTTTGGTACCCATTGATATCTAAATCAAACTTGTCAGACCTGATCTTAGAGTCGTGACCTCTACCCTCATTTACATCAACTTCTGCTAATGTGTCTAACAGCTGGTGTAGTCAGTTAAAAACTGATTATTGTACAAATTCAGAATACATATCATGTTGCCTTTATTTTTCTTTTAATTCATTTAAAGCATTGTATAAAATATTTATCTGTGGCACTAGGAATCAATCACCTCATTGAGTATATTTTTCATGCTAAGATGAATTTAATTTTTAAAATACATTTCATTCTATTGTTGTTTCCTAGCCAAGGATATCAATAACTCTTTTCCAGATGTTAAAATTATATTAACTGTTTTTCTACTGAATAGTTACTTACATTATTTACCTGAAAATTAACCCTGAAATACTTCAGAGAACAAGCATTCAACTTAAGATATATATATATATATATATATATATATATATATATATATATATATATTATAGAAAATACTGTACTAAGTGCCCAATATTCCTCTCTGACCCTAAGCATATACAAATGAATAGGAAAATTAAATTAAATATAGGGATACATTCTAGGTAAATGCATATTCTTGTGAGCATTTTATTATCCATGTGTTGAAATCTATTATTTATTCATCGCTGTATATTAATGCCAACTCCATGGCAGACATTTTTACTAGTCATGGGGCAGGGAATGATAAATAGTATGTCCACTAGGGGGAGACAGAGACAGAAATAAATATCTGCAACTACCTGTGGAAGGTAAATTTGAGGCAATTACGTAGGGAGACAATAGGAAACACAAAGGGAGGAGTAGTCAATATCCCCTGGCATCAGGGAAGGCTTCATAAAGGAGGTAACATATGTTGTGTCTTAGAAGAGAAGTAAACGTTTGTCAGACTCAGGAAGGAGGGTTTTTAAGTAAAAATTAGGAGACAGAAAGCTGAGAGTTTTATAGTGTTCTATCAGGTTCGGAATTTACTGTTGTTCACTGGGAAACCATTGAAGATATTATCCAGGGAAACAGCATGATTGCATATGTATGAGGAAGGTTAAAACAGAAGACAAGTTAGGTCATTAAGTCAAATGCTAAGAGAAGTGACTGACCTTAGACAGCAGCCATGATCTTTGTAAGAAAAAAGGATTAGTATTAAATTGTAAGAAATAAAATGGGCAAAATTTTATCTTGAAGTAGAAAATTTGATAAAGAGAAGAAATATAACTTGATGCCTACTAGCATTTTCCTAGAATTAATTAATTATCTTTGTAGTTCCATTTACTGATTAAGAAAAAAAATACAGAAGTTTAGGGAAATACGAACTAAGTATTTATTATGTAAAATCATAGTATAGTGTAATAGCAAAATAAGGTCTGTGTGTGTGTGTGTATAATATTAATCCATTTTCACACTGCTATAAGGAACTGCCCAAGACTATATAATTTATAAAGAAAAGAATTTTAATTTGACTCACAGTTCAGCATGGCTTGGGAGGCCTCAGGAAACCTATAATTATGGCAGAAGGTGAAGGGGAAGCAGGGACCTTTTTCGCAAGGCAGTAGGACACAAAATTGCTGAGTGAAGGGGAGAGAGCCCCTTATAAAATCATCAAATCTTGTGAGAACACAATATCAGTAGCTGAAAAACTGCCCTATGATTTTATTATTTTCACCTGGTCTCTTTCCTAGTCCCTGATGTGTGGAAATTGTGGGGATTATGAATCAAGATGAGATTTGGGGTGGGGATTTAACCAAAACTTATCCTATCTATATCATCTATCTATAGATCTATCTATTTATCCATATATATATTATATATATATAATCAGTACTAGGGATAAAATGCTTAGTCTGGCAGCAGTTCTGGCATCACTCTCTGATGTAAAGTTTCTCTACATTCTAACCAGTAAATAGTCTTTTATGGTTCTTGACTAGTACTTACTTCCACTGATGGACAATTCCTTAGTTCTCAATATAGATTTCAACTTTAGCATATTATTTACTAATACTATCTCTGCCGTAATTATAAATGCATTCATATATATTATAGGGTATTATATATATGTTATTCCTATATGTAATACATCTATTCCTATACATATATTTATTAGTACAAATAGATGTTTTCTTTAAATATTCATGGTCAACAATTTTTTTCTTGTAAAAACTTCACAATATTTCCAGTTGGTGCCATATTAAACACAGGTACTTGAGAGATGAAAAACTGTGTTACAATTAATAATTTTCCCTGAATTCTCATTCTACCTCTGGCAGTTATGGCCTTCACATATAACAGTGTTTTGTGATAAAAAATAGATCACTTTAATGTATTCAAAAGACTATTTAAGAACCAATTATAATTTTGTGTTCTAGAAACTAGAGCAAAATTGTTAGTAACAGAAACTCATAAATGCAAATAGCATTAATTAATAAGCAACATTTATAATTTCAGAGAAGCTGATAAAATTATGCAGAGGAATAATGTTATATGAACTTCTATTTATCTTATTACTCTAATTTGCCAAGAAAATCATTAATCTCCTTAAGTCCTTAGCCGTTCTCATGTGCCTGTGCTGTGGTTTGGATATTTGACCTCTTCAAACCTTATGGTCACCAATGTGGGCAGCCTTTGGGTTATGGAAGAGAACCCCCAATGAATAGTAAGGTGCTCTCCTTGTGGTAGTAAGTTAGTTTTCACTCTCTGCAGTCCTGGGAGAGCTGGCTGTGAAAAAGCAGCCTGGCACCTCCTCCCTCTCTCTCTTTCTTCCTCTCTTGCTATGTGATCTCTGCACACACTGGCTCCCTTCACCTTCCTCCTTGAGTAGAAACATCCTGAAGTCCTCATCATAAGCAGATGTTGGTGCTGTTCCTCTACAGGCCAGTTTAGCCGGCAAAACTGTGAGCCAAATAAACCTCTTTTCGTTATAATTAACCAGTCTCAGGTATTCAATTCTAGCAACATAATGGACTAAGACAGCCTGATGAATTAATAGCATCACAAATTAGAAATCAAAGACTTTATGGATTAAACAATCAAAGCCATTTCCAAAGTTATATTTTGCCTGTAGGATCAGGATGGGATTATCTTTTTCTGAGATGGGTAGTAATTTCCCTTTATTTAACTTGGAATAATTTTTATAAATCTGTAAGAAGACAGCATTGAAGGGAAAGGGAAAAGGGGGTTAGTACTATTGGTTGAGTGATTATTATTCAGGCTTATGCTAGTGATTATTATCCATATTCTATTTAGTCTTACAGACTTTGAAAAAGTTGTAATGTCTCCATTTTACAAATGAAATACAGATGCAAAAATGAAACAAAAAAAAAAACAACATACCTTATCCAGTTACATCTAGGAAAAACAAGGTGAGGCTCTTCTAGAGTTACATTATAACTGGCATGGTAAGAATACAGCAAGTTCTCATGACAAGAAACTTACTATATAACCACATTCACTGGTGAATACCACTTCAAGCACTTATCTTCCAGCATGTATCTGCACATTAAATTGGTGAAAGTAGCTGCTTGCACTGACTTTCTACTGCTATGCAAGTTGGGGGATGGGGGATCTATAAAGAACAGAAGTGTAAGTAGTTGTACTACTTCATTATCATGCTGTTACTGAAGACATACCCAAGACTGGGTAATTTATAAAGGAAAGAGGCTTAATTGACTCACAGTTCAGCATGGCCAGGGAGGCCTCTGGAAATGCACAATTATAGCGGAAGGAGAAGCAAACACATCCTTTTTCATATGGTAACAGTAAGGAGAAGTGCCGAGCAAAAGGGGAAAGCTCCTTATAAATCCATCGTATCTGGTGAGAACTCACTATCAGGAGAACAGCATGAGGGCAATGCCCCCATTATTTACTACTTCCCACCCGGTTCCTCCTGTGACATGTGGGAATTATGGAAACTACAATTCAAGATGAAATCTGGGTGGAGACACAGCCAAACCATATTAGTAGTTAACAATTCTTGTTTTGAAAAAGTCAACCAACTGAAAACTAGGTTTTCAGGTGAAGATATAACAGGAAGTTTCTCTGCGCAGCCTACTATATTACTGTTTAACTGTAATTACTGAAAAATAATAACCATCTGCTCAATTATATTATAAATTATTTTAAGTTAGGAAACAATAAATTATCTTTGCATACTCTAAAGTGGCTGGTATAGGTTGTGACACATTCTAAATTTTATTAATTCCTTTAGCATCAAGATTAATAGATATATTTTCATTTATTCCTGGAGTTTTTTTCAGTAAAGATGTTTGAACAACTCATTTCCTACCCAAACTTTAGAAACTCTGAAAAGTATATGCTCAGTAGAATTTGCTTTACTTGGGAGAATTATTTTAATCCCTTATTGACTTGCAAGATGCATTTACCTTGATGTTTTCACAGGAACTTATTTCACTGGTGATGATCAAAAGAGGTATGTTGGGCTTTGATCAGAGTAAATCTGAAGAAAGCTGGAAATCTGCAAATATAAAGTGATTAAAATTTTTCTCCAACTTCTCTTAGTAAAATGAAGAAGCGAAATGCTGACTGATAACTTATAATTAGTGTGAGTAAAATTAAAAGGTTTTAGTTAAAGATAATTGAAATAGAGCTAAAGCAAAACAAAGTTTAACACCAGGTCCACATCGTTGTTGAAATCAGAAAATTCTGTTTTCCAATTAGTCAACAGAATGTCATCTCTTCAATTGCTGTCCTGAAGATTTGTGTCAAGGTGTTTCTGGGACCATCCCACCAACAGAGTTAACTTTTCTGAAATAAAATGTGGGAGAAGTAAGGGAAGAATTCTCAGTATTCATTATCGTGTCAGATGCTTTTTTACAGATTTGAGGCTATTACGATTCTGGATGGAATGCAAAGGAGACTTGCAGATTTCTCTCTCTCTCAAGTAAGCTGTGCTTAAAGATGACTATTAAATTAGTACATTTTTCTTGTTAGCTAGTCAGTCTAAGACTCTGTGTGCTTACTCTTATCTCTTAATTCAGAGCAATTTCTAATAAGAAAAACTAACATAGATGCAGAATAATATGCATAGATGCATTTTACAATAACTTTTCTATTTTACAAGCATTTTACTCATAACAAGATGGTTTGAATCCAGGTTATGATTTAAGACCCCATTTAGCCTTTACAGTTCATCAATTTCAAGTTATTATTTTAAATATTGAAATGCAATTAGTTTTACAGACTATTAATTAGTAAAACTATCTGACTATATGTTTGTATGATTTTTTGTATTAAGGAGATTGATCATCTTAGTCTTCATGAGTTGCAGATACATGAGTTCTTCAAGAAAGGATGATCCAGAAACTTAGTGTTAATTATAACTTGGGGGCTTGTCTGGGACAGGAAGGATCTGTAATAGAGAATAGGGACATAGGAGCATGCTAGACATATTTAGAAAGAAAGAGGAGTCCAGAAAAAGGAAGGAGCAAGGGGAATACAAATATCTATTAATTGTTTTATTCTAAGGTAAGATTCATTGTGTCAATGCAGCAAAAATATTTGCCAAATGCTATGTTAATAGCTCAATATGTATTTAACATGCTGAAAGTTATTACTTCATGCAACTCTAATGTCAGAAATGTCTCCAACTAATCCAGTGCTACAGATGAAGTAGGTGTTTCTTTCATAAGGCTCACACTGTCCTCAAAAAGCAAGACTGTGCAGCTTACATGCCTTTGATTTTGAGTCTGTGTCTGGCTCCTCAGGGAGTTTGCAAAGATGGCTTACCAATTCCTATAGTCTATGCTGCACAGTCAGAAATAATTTTGTAAAAGAATTAAAGGAAACATAACAGTTTCTCATGATAAATCTGCATATTTGAACACATCCTTTTCTAATTATCTTCTTGAAAAATATGATTACAAATAAGGTTTTATAAAAAATAATAAAAATTTAAAAAATTTAAAATATATATATACTCTTTCAATTTCAACTTAAAATTTAAGTAAACACAGTTAATACTTTAAAATGAGACAGCTACCTATAAAAGCATCAAAAAAGTAGTATATATATGATTTTCTATTGGTGACTACTAGGTATAAACAATACAGTAATAAATTGTGAATTGAAGAAATTACAGAACACATAGAAGATAAGGCCTAGTTCTGTAGAGATTTATTTATAGATAAAATAAGCATAACCGTCAAACACTATTTAGAAACACAGGGTAAAACAAGCACACTCAACTAGGATTCAGTCAGATAGTTCAAAAGAGGAAAAAAGTCACATTAAAGACAAAGTGTGAAAAGTGATCTTGTGAAGGATAGTGTATAGAACAGCCTTGACAATGTAGAAGGTTGATCGGGAGGCACAGTGACAAATGAGCCTGAACCAGGTGCTTTAAGTTACATTAGGAAATACTTTCAGTTGTAGTACAAGGAACTAAGACAGCAGGACAATGAATGATCAATGTGTGTGTTTTAGGACACTGTGGGAGTAGTTTGAATTCTGTATATGACAGCTGGTATCAAAAATAATAACTATGATTGATCTTTCTCAAAAAAAAGTGTTAATGAGAATTTCAAATAGGGCAGTGGCTTTTGGAATGGACAGGGAGTAGTGAAATTGAAGGGTTGTAGACAGTATTTTAGTAATCAACAGTATTTGGGAGCAGCTAAATAGAAGGGTCAGAGACAATATTGTAGTAGTTAACAGTATTTGATGACTCTTTGTATGTGAAGTTGACTGAAGAGATAAAGAACTTTGCTAAGTGGAATTATCAATGAGTCAGGGATCTCAGGAAGGAAAAATTTTGGAAATATGTATTCATATGTCATATTCTCCAAAATAGTTTGAAATAGCTTAAATAGTAGAAGCTTAAAATAGAATTGCAGGTAATTAAGTACCCTAAATTATCAATAAAAATAGAAGACAAGTCAATTACAGGAAGAAGAAAAGTAATGGGAAAGAATAAGTTCAGATTTAAATATATGAGTTTGAATCGTCAGTGGAATATTCAGGTTAATGTTTCCTAGTTAAGAGTCAAATCACCTTGCAGTGATGTCTATGAGCGCAAATTATTTCTGTAATATATTTTTGCTATTGAATGTGACTGGAAATAAATATACTATCTACTGGATCTGGAATAAATCTTTTAGTAATATGGATATTTGGTTGGTTGTTTAGCAAGAGGTTTCTAATAGACAAATATTTAAAATTATTATTAATTTATGCATTGAATTTGAGATGTGATATTGAACCTATTTCTGCTTATGTATTGTATATTTTCAATCTTCAGTAATGAATAAATTATTAAAATAGATTGATAGATACACAAATGATAATAAATGATCCATTATTTAAATAATTCTTGAGCAAATCATGGGGCCTATGGTTCTGTTATTGTTATCAACAATAAATAACAAATTTTCTTTTCTGATTTTCTGCAAGTTTAAAATTTAGCATGTGTATGAGCCTTTAAGTGACTATGTGTAGGGTAACTGTTTAAAATCTGATGTGACTGATAAAAGTAAATGTTGACTGTGACCTGATTGATGAAGTAAATCCTCATGAAAGTAAAAGAATCTTAAACTAGACTCTGAAGATTTGAGTCATATTTTAATAGAAGCCTTGTAGGAAAAAGGCATAAAGGACAGTGAGAGAGGGAGAGAGAGAGAGAGAGAGAGAGAGAGAGAGAGAGAGAGAGGAGGGAGAGAGAGAGAGAAAGATGAATGTGCTTGGCTTAAGAAAATAGCAAGATCAATTTCAATGAGAAGAAAGAGATCAGAAGAGCTAACATATAAAATGTAGAATAATGTGCTTCAGAGTACTGGGGAAAGTAACTATTGATTATTTTTGGCATACTCATCTAAATTTGTTGAATAATATCTTACAATAACAAACTAATGTATACTTTTAAATATAGTCTAAACAGAAATGAATTAAAGATGTTTTGTGAGAGCAGGGAGAAAGTTGGACTTGGGTAAAACAGATTAGTGGTGAGTGAAAAATGATGTCATGTTATACAAGACTTATTATAGCACCTTGGGCAAAATATTTGGCTAAATATTTGATGGATGAATGAATGAATGAAAAGTCCTGAGCCCAAATGAGATGCAATTAAATCATTAAAGATGAAGGCGACTTTCATATATGGCAAAAGGTTAACTTATTTCAGTTTTAAAAATTCTGAGATTTCAAAATGTAGAAGGTTTTATTTATTTATAAACCCATGTTAAATAAATAAAAGTCAAAAATTATAGCATCACAAAATCCATTTTACTTGTTACTAATAAGAACTATCATTTGGGTTAATTTTATGTGCTCTACTTTTTTTGATTATGTCATTATTCTTCTCTACTTATACTGTCAACTTACCCAATTATTATTCATGTTAAGCTAATCAAATATTTCTGATTCAGAATAAAATTAATGAACCTGCTACTTATTTCATATGCATTTTTTCTTGTTTCCTCAAATGCTTGAGGAGGAATCATTCAGATGAATCTGATGTAAGTTTTAGCATGTCATTAATTTCTGTTTTCATTTTGAAATGAGAGTTGTGGAAGATAAACTTGAATGATCTGTTGTATCTACTTTGCTTTCATTTTTAAATATCCTCAAATAAATTGGCAAGAGTAGTAGTTATGTCAGTAGGATGGACTGGGAAAATCTACGGTCTCTTA
This sequence comes from Saguinus oedipus, assembly GCA_031835075.1. Taxonomy (NCBI): domain Eukaryota; kingdom Metazoa; phylum Chordata; class Mammalia; order Primates; family Cebidae; genus Saguinus; species Saguinus oedipus. The sequence continues at coordinate 44,947,661 of CM063169.1, forward strand.
AAATTTCATGGTTCAATTCTTTGCCAAAATTGTTTTTAACTTAATCTAAAAGGGACTTTAAATGTAAGAGGAGGAACCCTCTACTCCTGGGTGGTACATTTATTTCAGGCTGCAGGCTGATATTGACTATGATAGGGTTAGCCCTACTTGTGGAAACTAAGGCTGTTGGCAATCACAGCTCAAATAGTCACTAATGAAGTGCTGCAAGCTTTGGTGAACAAACTATCTCATACTGCCAAGTTTTCAGCATAACTATCCGTTTTTCTCTCTGTATGTCTTTGAACATAAATAAAGTCTGAAAGGTGGGGAAGGATCAAACAAAGCTCTCTGGGTATGAGGCAGTTGCTGTTTTCCCTTGTACAGTTTGACAGTCCTAGCCACGGGCTCACTATTTATTGTGTTGCTGCAAATTTCTGTGATGACTGAACTGATTACTTTCACCAGTACCTTAAATAGGCTCGGGGTTCATTTAGCGCTGAGTGTGATCATTGTTTCCCTGTGGAATGCTTAGACTGCTTAATACAAATACCTAAAATTATTTTATTTATATTAGATCTATTTATAAGACATTGAAATAAAAATCATATTTTTTTGCAGCTTACAAGATAATATTTTATTATTCATAACTTTCATTTTATCAGGCACAAAACTTGAAAGACTAGGTATGAAACTGTCATTTATTCTCTAAGGACTGTCACTTCTAATAGAAATCAATTTTGTTTTTTAGATTCAAATTCTGTGAGTTTATTTTTTTAGCACAAGATCCAACAGCAAAAAAGATTTTTGAAATATTACAAAAATTATTGAACTACATGAAATTTTGTCACTTTGTCATGAATGTGAGAATGTTTTCATAACTGTGATAGCCCAAGGATATAGTTTTAGAAGAATTAGCACTTTTTCTTTGATCTATAATATGTTTAAAGTTATTTTCCTTTAAGTATTGATTTAATATCGCCTTCCATTTTGCAGTGGACTCCCCTGACCAGATGAAAGGTATAGATGTGATTGCTGTGCTTGGTGCAGCTCCTATTCCCTCCTTTAAATTGTGTTTTTGTTAATGCAGTATTACTCTTCCTTAAGGAATAGCTTATGATGTAGATGCTTTCTTATTTCTAGACACGAACCTTAGAGTAGAGTGTTGCTATAATTTATATTTCCTAAATGATACTTTAGAAGGCTATCTGTAATGCAAGTTTTTATAATGTAAATGTTTTCTTTTACTGTAAAATTAGAGTGTGTGTCCTTAATGTATTGAAAGTGGGTCATGCAGCAAAAATAAATCCATGTATCTTGTTTTGTTTACTTATCATAGTATTGTACAAGTTATTTACAATATCAAGGCAGCATCTACACATGCAATATAGTGCAGAGAATCAGTACAAGGATTCTAGACAAGAGGGTATTTTTCTTGACATCTTAGATAATTTTTACGGAAAGAAGACAATTTTTTTGAAAAACATGAAAGTTTATTTTTTGTTTGCAAGGTTGCAAAAACATTGCAAAATCTAGATACTCGAATGATGCATTCTATTTTTATGAAGCAATACTTTCAGAAGATTATTTGAAATACCTTTAGCTTCATAATGTATATATTGTTGAAAGCATTTTAAATAAAACCATATAAATAATCTTGGAAAACTGCAATTCAAGGCGTGTCTGTGTAAGCACACAGGATTAAACACTCATCAATCTTTAATGTTGCTAAACATATGACTATTTGATCATGTGGTTCAATGTATCAAACCATCAACAATTAAATTATCGTATATTATAGTAACAAATTTAATGGTCATTTACAATAAATATTGTTTTAACAAATGTGTGTATGTATACATGAATAGGTTACCCTATAACTCATCAGTCATTATTTAATCACAAAGAAGACTGACAAGGTTATAGGGAGATAGGCCATATCTGCAAAGTGGCCGCCTAGCTGACAGAGTTGTTAACAAAAGAACACATTGCCTGTAGAAAAGCATTATGTGCTCTGTACTTATTTATCCAAAATTTTGTATATAAATAAACTAGAACAGTGGAAATACTTAATTCATTTGGGTAGCATTGAACAGGATTTTTAAAAATTGTTCTTTAGTTTGTTCTTTTTTTTTTTTTTTTGAGACGAAGTTTCACTCTTGTTACCCAGGCTGGAGTGCAATGGCGCAATCTCGGCTCACTGCAACCTCCTCCTCCTGGGTTCAGGCAATTCTCCTGCCTCAGCCTCCTGAGTAGCTGGGATTACAGGCACGCACCACCATGCCCAGCTAATTTTTTGTATTTTTAGTAGAGACAGGGTTTCACCATGTTGACCAGGATGGTCTCGATCTCTTGACCTAGTGATCCACCCACCTCAGCCTTCCAAAGTGCTGGTATTACAGGCTTGAACCACTATTGTCTTATATGATAGAAGTATGTTATTATCTCCAGATTACCTAATTAGGTTATAATGCAATTTTTAAATAATTTTTTTCTTGCAAGGAGACATTTCCAGTAACTATTATATTATAGTTAGAAAATATATATATGTGTATTATATATATGTATATATATATATTGTTTTCTTTTCTTTTCTTTTCTTTCTTTTTTTTTTTTTATGTGATGGTGTTTCACCATGTTGGTCAAGCTGGTCTTGAACTCTTGACCTCAGGTGATCCTCCCACCTTGCCCTCCCAGAGTGCTGGGATTACAGGAATGAGCCACCATACCCAGCCCATATATATTTTTTTCTAACCAAAATGAACTTGTTAATAAAGTCAATAGAACTTTGGAAGAGTATGTGAAAGGGAAATCATGCTTTCAAACAGGTAACTACAGAGAACATATTTATCCTAATTAAACATTCATGACATTTCTGCAAGCTGGAATGCTCTAACAAATTTATTGTCAAAAGTTCTAGCTATGAATGGCTAAATTATTCTTGTTTTTCATATTGGTAACTTCTTAAAAGTGGGTAAGATTAGCCTGTACATTTTTTGGTCATGTTTGATTCTGCAGCTATTGTGTTACCCTGTACCTCATCAGTTATTATTTAGTCACAAAGAAACTGAAAAGGTTATAGGGAGATCTGACATATCTACAAAGTGACCACTGAGCTGACAGAGTTATTAACAAAAGAACACATGGCCTGTAGAAAAGTCTTATGTGCTCTGTATCTTATTTATCCTAAAATTTGTATATAAATAAACCAGAACACTGGAACTATGTAATTCATTTGCGTAGCTTAGAACAGGATTTTTTGAGAATTGTTCTTTAGTTTGTTTTCTTATATGATAGAAGTATATCCTAATCTCCAGGTTACCTAATTAGGTTATAAAGGAACTTATTAATGATTTTGTTTTTCTTGCAAAGAGACATTTTCCTGTAACTATTATATAATAGTTTACTACGTTTAACCAGGCAATCCTCAAATATCGACTTTTTAAAATCTCATTTTTTTTCAAGTATCTGCATCTCTGTGCCCGCAGGATCTAGAAGCAGTAATATTAGAAATGAGAATTTAAAACAGAAACGGAGTATTCCATTGTAAGTCCACTTAATTATGTTTCCCCATGATACTCTACATGATTTTAAGATATATTGTTCATTACCTTCATAGAAATATTCATATTTGTATTAAATTTTATCATTTTTCAAACAGCAAGTGCTAGTATAAGTTGTAGAAAGACAGTATCTTAGTTTTTGTCTTTATAAAATGTACTTGAAATTTTGCCAGGCATATAGAAACAATATACATAAATAAAATAATAGATATCTGCAATCTCAACTATATAATATGGTTTCATATTTAAGTTGGAATTGCTCACAGAGTAAACAGTACCAAAAACTAGCTAACTTTGATTTCTGCTAAATTTTTCGCGTAATATAAATAGTTGAAAAATATTTTTGTAACAGTAAAATGCACAGCAGAATGACAAAGTGGGTAGGCTTTCATTCTATTTGATTTTCTCTGAGAAGTACATTCATTGAATTTGCAATTTCTTTGTAACTATTATTGGCGAAATGTGTTCAGTGTTGAATTTCTGTAAGACAACAAAATAAGTTTTATGATAAGCAAGCTGACTTTATTAAACCTATTCCAGTATGAAAGAATAGTACCTATACAAGGCCTTGGTGTATCCTCTATAGAGAAAAGTCACAAGAATATATTTATGATTCTAGTGCTTGGCCTGTGTTACTTTAAAGAAGCCTTTGCACTGTGGAAAAATAGTATAGCTTGTGCACAGTTCATATCATAATAGCTTAGGATTAGTGTGCACAGCAAGGTTAGGCTCTTGGAGCAAGGGTTGAAGGGAAAGTTCTAGTCTTGCTAGCTATTTTTGTAGGTTCACAGTTGTCTTATCCTCCAGAAGCAAATATTTCCCGGATCCAATTCTTATTTTGTTTGTTTTCAACGTAAGCTAACGTAGCACACGAACCAAGAAGCACGTCCTGTACCAGGTCCAAGACATCTAAAAAAAAAAAAAAAAAAAACCCACAAACAAAACAGAAGAAAAACCTTGTTGCTTGAAACTACCCAGAAAATGAACATTTTATAACAAACTGGCAATAGGAAGCTGGGTAGTACTTATAATAAAATCATGATCAAATCATAGTCAGGTATTGAGTTATTACCCAGGAGGATCTGCTGTGCGCTGATATTAGTGTCCCACCAAAATTCACACGTTGTGGTCCTAACCCCGCAAAATAATGCTATTAGGAGGTAAGGCCTTTACAGGTAATCAGGTTTAGATGAAGTTATTAGTGTTGTCAGAGGAGATGAAATGCAAACTCAGGCTATGGTATTTGTAAACAAGAAGTCGTTACAAATAATAATTTAAAAGTATACAATAGGTTACAGTGGTTATAAATAATTTAGTTTGTCAAAATGGGTAGGAGTAAGCCAAAGTTACATTTTAGACAATATTTTTTTCATAAAAAGGAAAATAGTATTTTAATACAGAATACCTTGGTCATTTTACAGAAATACAAGACATATTTTTATTTTTATTTTATTTTATTATTATTTATTTTTGTTTTCCATTTTATATATTGTAATAAATAATTCATAATATGTTTTTATGTGTATCTCTATGGACATTGAACATTGTATTTTTCTTTAAAATTTATTACTTTAAAATATTATAGCTCTAGTAAGTAACATTACATGCTTATTCAGATTTAAATCTATTCTGGGGCAGGCGTGGTGGCTCACACCTATAATCCCAGCAATCTGGGAGACAGAGGTGGGTGGGTCACCTGAGGTCAGGAGTTCAAGACCAGCCTGGACAACATGGTGAAACCCTGTCTTCACTAAAAATACAAAAATTAGCTGGACATAGAGGTGCATGCCTGTAATCCCAGCTACTCAAGAGACTGAGGCAGGAGAATTGCTTGAACCCTCGAGGCAGAGGCTGGAGTGAGCCAAAATCACACCACTGCATTCCAGCCTGGGCAAGGGAGTAAGACTAAATCTCAAAAAAAAAAAAAAAAGTATACTGTGTATCTTATGTGTTTCTATATTCCTCATGGCACTTCTAATAGTTTTATATATTGGGCAAGCTTAAAATTTTTAATTTAAGTTATATTGCTTAGTTACATGCTGCCATTTTTATCCACTCAATGAACATTTTTTTACAGATGTGGTACAGTTTTTTAACAACATATAAAAAGAAGTCAGTGAGTAAATGCTAAATTTTTTACTCATTAATTTTTAAATCTATGGGACACATTTTATTGTCACTCAAAGTGAAACAGGATCCATTGAAAAAGAAAAGGATAGACTATAAGTGTCAAGGAGAAAAAACATCTGAAGAGTGAGCGAGAAAGAGGAAAATAAAAGATACTTTGGATGTGTGCAAATAAATGTACACAAAATAATTTGCAGAGACAATAACCTATTATAGTTAAAAAAAAAAAGACATAATGTGCTTTAAAACTACGGGTCTCACTCTGTTGGTCTCTCAGTTGCTCAATTTAGGTATAAAATTTTCACCATTGGAAACTATTTCTTTGCCTAAAACACAACTTTTAAATTCCTTATATAATTAAAGAGATGTTATGAGGAAAATTTTTTCATCTTTATTGAGTTATTTTGAATTTAAAAGAGATTCAAACTATACTTGAAACATTTTAAATTAAATAGATGAATACTTATGATAAGCTTGTAATGGCTTAATCTGTTGAAGTCTAGTTTTAAATGTCTTTTACCTGATATGTTTATGGCCAACACGAAACTATACTTGATTTTCAAACAGCTTTCATGAAAGGAAAGTGAATGGAACAAGTGATCACAATAAATACATTTTTACTCTGTGGCAAAATAATAAATAATATTGAAGCAAAAATAATATCCATTCTGTTCCTATTGAAAGCCATTCATTCTACATATTTTTATTTGTTACTGTAATGACTTCTTACTACATGCTGCTTCCCACTCAATAGAAGGATATCATAGATATTAAACTTCTAATTTTAAGTACTGACATAATGTTCATCGCTAAAACCATTATTAACAGTGATTGTGTATTATTCACAGATATTGGCTGACCTAGAAAATCATGCGCTATTTAAGAATGATCTGGAATGTCAAAAGCTGATTCTGGAAGCAATGAAATACCATCTATTGCCAGAAAGAAGAACTTTAATGCAAAGTCCGAGAACTAAACCCAGAAAATCTACAGTTGGAACTTTGTATGCTGTAGGAGGAATGGATAACAACAAAGGTATTTAATTCAGGATCCATATAACTATACACCCTCTGTTATACCATTATGCAAATTTACTATTGTAATTGTTAATAGCATACAATTTACGTAAATCTAGCTTTAATTATTATGATTTCAGATTCTAGCTTTAATTATTATGATTTCAGATTAAGGGAGAAATTAAATGTCATCTTTTATTTTTGGTTTGTAGTTGCTTTCTGCTTGTTATTCATCTTTATGTTCCTTATTCATTTCCTGTGCATTATATGCAAGATTTCATATAAAATAAAAGGGGGACTTGAATCACTTAACACAGGCCAAATAATGTGTTGGATATATTGAGAATGGTATTTCAGTGCTAAGAAATGTGATATTCAGGCAAATGCTTGCTGAGATCTCAATCATAAAGAGAATCTCTATCTTTGAGAAGTTGAGAATCTCACATAGAAGGCTGATAAATAAATAGACAATTACAAAAAAGTATACAAATGATGAAAGTTATAATGTATAAGTTTTTGTTTATCATTTTAGTCCTTCAAAAGAAAGTGAATCATATGTTTAAAAACTGAGCATATGCATTTGAAGATTTTATTCTTATGTTTTAGAGTTATTGGAAAAATCTCCAAAAATTTGTCCTCTTCAGATATTCTTATGTCTGTCTTAATTTTCATGAACAAAGCAACTAATATGCAGAACTGTAATTTTTATATGTTTGTTTCTAATACATGATAGAATTAAACATATCATATTTAAGTACATAAAAAATGGCAATTGACAATACAGTATGACCAAATATTCAATATTTTTTTAAAAAATTGTTATTAAGATAAATCAGAACAAAAAAAACTTAAAGCATTGTGAACTGAGATTTTGAAATTATAGCTAAAAGGAAAAAACTAATATAATCAATAGAGAATGACACATCCTCATTTTTTGTCTGTCAAAATGATATCCTATGGCTGTTAAATCGTTTTCATAGTTTATTTTTGGAAAAGTGCAACTCCTGTTAACTGGGAAGTTGAAATCTAGTAATTATCACATTAAATGAGCACAAGAGTGTTAACATATGAAAATGAATAAGTCTAAAGAAAAGAGATTCCTTTATAAGTAAATAGCAAATCAAGAAAGTAAAAAGGCAAAATGTTTGTCATCACATGGATAGATACAGGCACTCGTAAAAAATAATAATGGTCCTGGGAGAAGGTACTAAATATTAGAGTGTATTTGCTATTGAAGTAGCAAAGCCCTCGAAACTTCCTTACAGTACAATATAATATTTTCCATCTGGGTTAGTCTCTTTCCCAAAAGAATCTGGATGATGACTTTGATGTTTACTCCCAAAACCATATGTATAGATATATAATTGTGTATATAAAAATATATGTATGTATAGTTGTATATACATGTATAGTTATATTGATGTATAGCTACATAGTTATATGCCAAAGAAATAATATGCAAAATGTAATTTTAATATTTTTATTTCTAATAAATGATATAATTAACCATAATACATTTCAAGTATATATAAAAACACATTAATATATATTCATATATATATAACTATACATCTATGCATATAACTATATATGTTTCTAAAGAAATATACCTATTTATTATGGTATTCAGCTTCCTCTCTAAGACATTATGTAGCTGGGTACCTAAGTATAGGTATATTTAGATTACTAACATTCTTGAAGTTGTTATTTTGTTGCTTGTAGTTATTACTTATATGTGTGAATTTATATCTTATTAAATTTTTGAAAGACATTTCAAATTGCTAATTATTATTCACATGAAAATGTCAGCGTTTACTTGAGCTTAACCCTATTATAAAACACTTCACTGGGATTCAATTCTTTTTTACATAAATAATGCCACCATTAGCATCACATACAAATGTATCCTAACCTTGGAGTATTTCCTTAAATAAATGCCTAGATACAAAATTAGTAGGTGGGAAAGGAAAGTTTTTGGGATATATTATCTTATTTCTTTTTAGAAAATATATAAGAATTTATGATATTCCCAAGTTATACAGAGTGCCAGTTTTACTGTCTTGTCAAAAAAATTTTTGTCTTAAAAAACCTTTTTATATGAGTAAGTTTTAACATAACAAAATATAGGGTTGTGTAATCAATCCCCAAGTGTTCATCGTTACATTTACATTTCTCCTCTTGTAGTGAGATTGAACTTTTTTGTATTTTAATATTTTATTCATTTAATCACATATATAATAATGAATGCTGATATATTAATATCTTCTCTTCTAATTATTGAATTTTTTTCAGTTTCTTGAGCATGGTTTAGACAGTAGTAACAGCCTATGGTACAATCCTGTCATTTATTTTAGAGGAAATAATTTTAAAACTTCAGAAGTCTGCTATAAATATCTAGTAGGTAACATAACACACCTGGCAATGTTTGAAAAGAATCATGGCTATTGTATAAGAAAATATATAGATGCTCTGGATAACATTAAGTTTTCTAAGACAAAATTTACTTATTTTAGCCAGACATTTAGAGTAAGTGAAAATCGCCTTCTTCCAAACAAATATTGGATGATTTGAGACTAAGATTTAGTGTTTGTGAGGACTGACTTACCCTTGTTTTGCTTTCAATGTTTATACCAGGACCACTCATTCTTGGTAAGCCCTGAATGCCACTTCATTTTTAACTCAGAACTAGCTCTGCCTAGTTCTGAGATAAATCTATGCCTTACAGCTATTTATAAGCTAAGTTTAGCATCTTAGCTTCAATTTCTGCCTGGATTTCTGCCTCTTGCTGTGTACATCTTTGAGATCAGCAAATGCCCAGCGAAGACAAGCAGTGTTGCCCTGCCCTTCCCTTTTCCGAGGGATAGGATTCTAACGTCCTGACTACTTTGATTGCTCTGAACTGCAATTTGTGTCTTTTCAGCCCCATCAGACTGCCCAGCAGCCTCAGTTCACATGTATTGCAGGGTCTCTAAGCTTAGAGCTGCTTGTGAATCAATCATTTCTAAAGGCAAAAATGACAAAGAATATCAGGCTCATTTTCATTCACGTCCCCTCTTTCTAGGACTTCAGCCTTTTAAGTGTTAGCTGTATTTTTAGTCTCTAATGTCTTAAAACAGCTATATTTTATACCATGAACTGAAGCTTTATAGGTACTCATGTGGGAACAGTTTGTCTGATATAAACTAATCCATCATGTTTAAAAACAGGAGGCCTTGTGTATTTGCAATTTTCAGGTTATCTATTTCTAAAACTTCTGGAATTTTTTTTCAGATTTACATATCTATTTATGAATTTTAATGTTCTTATCTTACTTAGCCAAGATAATTTTTTATTCTGTCCATTATTTCTTAACAATTAGACTTTTTACTTTATATCTTGGGGTTTAAAGGTTGGCATCTAACTCTGCTGTTTTTGACAACTCTCATTCATGTTAGTTTGATTCCTTCTGTGTTAGGTAATACTATTTTAAAGTCATAATTAATTTTCTTTCCTCTCTGGCACTTCCTAGGGGCCTAAATTTTGCAGATCCTTTCCTCCAATGGGCCTGAATCTGCTACAACCCAGAACCAAGAGCTCCACTAACTTAGAGCCATATCAGCCCCATTTAACCACCCAGGCTTAATGTAGCATCTTGGGTTCCTTTTTTTCCACCTGTCTTTGGCCTAAGCCACATGCTCCAGATCTTATGGTTGTAAACCTCTGTCCACAAATGCTGAGTTTTGTATTCCTTTAGCTTTTTATCAGGTTTCACCTCACTGTTCCTTCGACGAATTAACTATGCCTTTGAAAATTTCTCTTATTATCATGTAAGACTAGCAATGCAAATAAATGTTTGTAATTTGCACAGGTGGACTTGTATTAGAATTAGAGGGCATTTCACTCCAAGTCTTCTATTCTCCAACAATAATAGGAGTCCTGTTTCTCTTATTCTAAAGTTTACTCCATATATTTTCTCATTTGTTTTATGTCCTATAATTTTGGGGAAGTAGATATTTTGTCTATAACTAAGCCATTAAAAATCTGAAATTTTTGAAACATTTTACATGTTTGTAAAGTAGGCTCATTGATATTTTCAGAATTAATTTTGGAGTATTCACAAATTTAATAGTACTGTTTTCAGTTATAATGTCTATATCTTTAAAATGCAAATAATAATCCCACCTCAAATTTTAAATTATATCATGTATTAAATTAGAACAGCTCTAATTACAATGTAAATGACCGTTTATTAACAATCTGATCATATCTCACACTTCTAATAATGAGTGCAATTCAAAATCTGAAGCCAAAACAGGAATTGATACATGTTTTAGATCTGAGGGATCATTAGCAAATATTCAAAACTACAAGTACAAATTACTGAATACTCATTTGTTCTCCTGTAATACATTAATTCTCTTTTTCAAATGATGGACAACTTAGCAACTAAAACTATATGTTTCTAATTTTAGAAACACTATTAATTGTGATAACACTTGTGATCAATTATAGACTTTCAGTAAACATCTACTAAATTTAAATTGCAATTAATTTAACTGCTCTCAATGGATATCCAAAATGGACAAGTCTCACACGTATTTATAAATTATGAATTCACTTTGAAGTATAACACACTATTTATCAATATATACTTTATGTTAATATAAAATTCACCTTTGTAATATCTTGAAGATGTGAAAAGCAAAATAAAATTAGAATATTGCTGTTACCTACACAACTCTTCCTATAGGATCCTTCAAGCAGAAAACAATTTTATGGATCTAGAATATTTTTTCTTAGTGATTAATTATTTGTAAATGATAAATATTACATCAATTACATACATACAAATATATATAACTAGTTGTAATTTTAATTTTTTCCTCCTGTCAATACATTATGTATGTATTTATTTCAGTAGGTTTGTGGGAAACAGGTGGTATTTTTTTCTACATTGATAAATTATTTAGTAATGATTTCTGAGATTTTGATGCACCCATCACCTGAATCATGTACATTGTACTCATTGTGTAGTCTTTTATCCCTCAACCCCCACTCTTTCATTCCTCCCCTCAAGTCCCCAGAGTCCACTGTATTGTTCTTAGGACTTTGTGTCCTCATAGCTTAGCTCCCACTTATAAATGAGAATATATGATGTTAGGTTTTCCATTCCTGTGATACTTCACAGGGAATAATGGTCTTCAACTCCATCCAGGTTGCAATTATTTGGTTCCTTTTTGTGGCATAGTAATATTTCATGACATGTATATATATATTACATATTTCATGGCATGTATATATATTACACACATACACACACACACACACACACACACACACACACACACACACACACACACACCATGATTTATTTATCCACTCATTGATTGATGGGCATTTGGGCTGGTTCCATATTTTTGCAATTGCAAATTGTATTGCTATAAACATGTATGTGCAAAGGTCTTTTTCATGTAATGACTTATTTCTGTCTGAGTAGATATCCAGTATTGGGACTGCTGGATCCAATGGTAGATCTACTTTCAGTTATTTAAGGAATCTCCATACTGTTTTCCACAGTGGTTGTACTAGTTACATTTTCACCAGCAGTGTAAACGTGTGCCATTTTCACCACATCCATGTCAACATCTATTTTTATTATTATTATTTTTGATAATGTCCATTCTTGGAGGAGTAAACTGGTATCACATTGCAGTTTTGGTTTGTATTTCCCTGATCATTAGTGATGTTCAGCATTTTTTTCATTTGTTTGTTGGCCATTTATATATGTGCTTTTGAGAACTGTCTATTCATGTCCTTAGCCCACTTTTTGATGGAATTGTTGTTTCTTGCTAATTTGTTTGAAATCTTTGTAGATTCTGGACATTAATTCTTTATTGGATTCATAGTTTTTGAAGATTTTCTTCTCATTCTGAGGATTTTCTGTTTACTCTGCTGATTATTTCTTTTTCTATGCATAAACTTACTTAGTTTAATTAAATTCTATCTATCTTTTTCTGTTATGTTGCTTTGGAGTTCTTGGTCATAAAGTCTTTGCTAAGACAATGTTTAGAAGAATTTTTCTGATACTATCTTCTACATTTTTTTATAATTTTGAGTCTTAGATTTAAGTCTTTGATTGATTTTTATATAAGGTGGGAGTGAGTATCCAGTTCTGTTCTACTACATCTGGCTTGCCAATTATCCCAGCAAAAATTGTTGAATAGGGTGTCCTTTCCCCACTTTATGTTTTTGTTTCCTTGTTAAAGATCAGTTGGCTGTAAGTATTTGGCTTTATTTATGGGTTCTATTCTGTTCCATTTGTCTGTGTGCCTATTTTTATACCAGTACTGTGCTGTTTTGGTGACTATAGTTTTAGAGTATGGTTTGAAGTCAGGTAATGTGATGCCTCTAGATTTGTTTTTTTTTGTTGTTGTTGTTGTTTAGTCTTGGTTTGGCTATGCAGGTTCTTTTTTAGTTCCATGTGAAGTTAAATATTTCTTTTTTTCAGTTCTGCAAAGAATGACAATGCTTTGATGGGAATTGCCTTGAATTTTTAGATTGCTTTTGGCAGTATGCTTATTTTCACAATGATTCTACCCATCCATGAACATGGAATGTGTTTCCATTTGTTTCTGTCATCTATGATTTCTTTCAGCACTGTTTTGAAGTTTCCATGTAGAGGTCTTTCACCTCCGTGCTTAGGTATATTCCTAAGTATATTGTAATATTTTTTGGCAGCTATTTTAAAAGGAGTTGAGTTCTTGATTTGATTCTCAGCTTGGTCTCTGTTGGTGGATAATAGTTCTTCTGATTTGAGTAATTTGATTTTGTATTCTGAAACTTTACTGAATTTATTTATCAGATCTAGGAGCTTTTTGGATGAGTATGTAGGGTTTTTCAGATATACAATTGTATCATCAGTGAAGAGCAACAGTTTGACTTCCTCTGCACCGATTTTGATGCCCTTATATGTTTCTCTTGTTCTACTGGTCTGGCTAGGATGTCCAGTATTATGTTGAATAGAAGTGGTAAAAGTGGGTATCCTTGCCTTGTCCTGTTGGACAAGTCCTTATATCATTATATAATGTCCCTCTTTACTTTTTTAAACTATCATTGCTTTAAAGTCTGTTTCATATAAAAATAGCTACTCCTGCTCACTTTTGGTGTCCATTTGCATGGAATATCTTTTTCTACCCATTTACCTTAAGTTTTCTTGAGTCTTTATGAGTTAAATGAGTCTCTTGAAGATAGCAGATATTTGGTTAGTGATTTCTTACTCATTCTCCCATTCTGTAATTTTTATATGGAACATTTAGGCCACTTACATTCAATGTTAATATTGACATGTGAGGTAGTATTCCATTCAATGTGCTAGTTTTTGCCCAAATATTTTGTTTTTTTATTCTTCACTGTATTATTGTTTTATAGGCCTTGTGAGATTTATGCTTTAATGAGGGTCTATTTTGGTGTATTTTGAAGTTTTATTTCAAGGACTCCTCTTAGCAGTTCTTGTAGTTCTGGCTTGGTAGTGCCAAATTTTCTCAGCATTTCTTTGTGTAAAAAATATTTTATCTTTTCTTCATTTATGAAGCTCAGTTTCACTGGTTACAAAAGTCTTGGCTTATGGTTGTTTTGTTTAAGGAAGCTAAACATAAGACCCCAATCTCTTCTATCTTGTAGGGTTTCTGTTGAGATAACTGATGTTAATTTGATAGGTTTTCTTTTATAGGTTACCTGATGCTTTGCATCATAGCTCTTTAATTTTTTTAACTTGTTTTTCTCCTTTCTCTGCTCCCTCCTTGAGTAGCTTAGTAATCAACCTTCTGAATTCTTTTTCTGTCCTGCAGAATAATCCTTGATGCGGTGCTCTCTTTCTTGCTCTAGGGATACGGATTCCTGAGAGCTAGACTGCAGTGATTGTTTTTGCTCTTCTGAGTCTAGCCACCCAGTGGACCTACTATAATCCACGTTTTGTCTGTTGGGTCCAGTAATGTGATACGTCTTCAGGTCTCTCAACCATAGACACCAGCACCTGCTTCAGCAGAAATAGTAGGGGAGTGAAGTGAACTCTGTGAGGGTCCTTGGTTGTAGTTGTGTTTAGTGTGCTGGCTTCCTCAAATTCTGGTTGTACTAGGAGTATGCTGGCCTCTAGCCAGGAGGTGACCCTTTCAAAAGACCATCAGCTGACATAAGCTTGCCCTAAGATTTCTTGGATAAGTATACTTTGGGTTTTTCAGGCAATTGGTGAGGACTTAGAGCTCCTAAGAGATTATGTCTTTCATCTTGACTAAGCAGGTACAGTAAGACCTGGTGGGTGTAGGGTTAGGCATGTCTGAATTCAGACTCTCCTCAGGCAGGGCTTGCTGTGGCCACTGTGGGGGTGGAGCTTCTCTGGCCAGTGGTGTTGCTTTCCCAGGGGGATTATGGCTGCTTCTGCTGTGTCACACAGGTTGCAAAGAAGTGGTGGAAAGCTGGCAATGAGAGCCTCACCCAGGTCCCACACAGCCAGCAAGGCCACTCTTAGTCCCACCTTGCCTGCCCCACCATGAGCACTGAGTTTATTTCCAAGCAGCAGGTGGGTAAGCAGGGCTGAGATCTTGCCCCAGGCTACAAGCCTCCCAGCTGAGAAAGCTAGCAGTGTTTTTAGGCCCCACTCCTCCCCACCTGGGGTGGCCTCTGTGTTCCTATGACCTGTATTTCCCATTTGTACCCTGCCCTAGATTGTACCCAGGAATATTTGCACTCAGTCAAAAGTATTAGAAAGTTTAGCTGGAGGTTTCCTTCTCCCTGTGATCATTTCCCAATACCACTGGCTGCCCTCCCCAAGGACCCCTTGGAGATAAAGTTAGAAATAGCTTCCCTGGTCACTGGGAGTAGTTTTAGGACTCTTTATACTTCTTATTCTATTTTTATATTTGACTTGGCTCTATAAATTTGTTTCAGCCCTAGATATATTAAATACTTCCTTTGTGATCTGGATTTTCAGATTCCCTCAGTGAGGTGAGGGTATGTGCTTGGAGGCTGACTTTCCCCTCTCACATGTTGGGCACTCACAGCTTTCTAGCTGCCTCACAGAGTTTGCTGTGGCCACTTCTTTCAAATGATCTGTGAATTCCTTTGGTTTTCCTGCTATGTTCCTGCTTAGTTCTTGGAGGAAAATTTCATGATATGAGTCTCCTCACACTGCTCTGTACATCCAAGTGGGAGCTGCAAATTAATCCTGTATCCTATCTGTTATTTTCACATCAGTAATTTTATTTTAAATACCTCCTTCCAAATAGCACCATATTCAAAATTTTATTTACTTTCTACAACAAACTTATCTTGAGAGTATTTTTCAATCTCATTTTGATTTTGAGGAGATTAAGTAGAAACTTTATTAGTTTCTACCATTTAGTAATTAGTTATGGTAGACTTTAAATCTAGGATTGTGTGTAATTACAAAATTTGTATTATTTCTTCTATTCATTTGCTCACATTTAACCTGTTGATGAGATATGCTAAGAATGACTTTTTCAAAAAGCTTGATATACATTAATTCTTATTATGTTATTTTATTTAAATTTTTTTGGAGACTAGAATCAGTTCTTAAATGCACTGTGTGAAGGAAAAAATTTCAAGCCAGATAAATAAATTGTATTTTATGAAGCAGTCATACAGTTAGCATCCATAGTCTCATCTAGATTATATAATTACTAGTATGCAACATGGTCTTATCACATACTTATCCATCTATCATTTTTCTATCATTCATCAATTTTTAATGCATTTCAAAGTTGTAAACATGGTTTCCCTTGATCCTAAACATATCTGTATACATAGTCATTAGATTCCAATTACTTTTTAGAGATTCTAGGCAAAATTTACATTCATTGAGATGTGCAAATCTTAAGTGGTCCTTTAAGTGAGTTTTCACAATGCGTACAGCTTTTTAAACCCAAACACCAAACATGCTAGAGATCATTACTGCTACCCCAGAAAGCTTCCTCATATTTCTTCCCAGTTAATGTCACCTTCCACATCTCCAAAGACAACACTACTTCGAATATTTTTTCAACTTAAGTTAGTTTTGCCTGTTCTTGGGCTCAGATAAATGAAAATCACACACTTTGTACTCTTTATCTAAGTTTTTTTTCAATTAGCATACTATTTTGGGGTTTATTTATGTTGCTGTGCATGTCCCTATCTATTCTTTTTAATTTATTAATAGTAATCTGCTTATCCAGTCTCCTGTTGATGAAAACCTGAAATATTTTCAGTTTTAGCTATTATAAATAAAGCTGATGTAAACAGTCATGTACAGGTATTTTGGGGGTCACTGCACACATATACTGATATAATGTCATTCACCTTGTAAAAAACATATTTATGAAAAACATCAGAAAAAAATACTGTCTTTTGGGGAACTGTATCAATATGTCACTGAGTGAATCACAAAAAGGTGCTATTTTCTTTATGGCTATTTATTTATAAATCTATTTGATTTCTCATGTTCTTATCTACTAATAACATTTCATACGTGGCACAGCAACCTGGACTTCAGGGAAATTTTATACATAGAAATATTCTTTGCTCTAACAAAATTATAGCATGCATTTTTATTTAATATCAAAGCTTTTTATAATTTTTATGCTAGCTCTGTTTCACACTCAGGTATTCTTGATGCCTGACTTTTAAAGGATGCTTCTATAAACATGCAGCCCTTAATGTGGTTCAGAAATACACACATACACTTGTGGATTATACTATATATACGTATATACACATAATGATATACATACTAAGAGGTGATTTAATACTGAAAACAAAACTTATTAATAAATACCCAAATGGTAAGAACATTTAATTTTCTGTATTACCCTGGAGTCATGTCAACTATACACATTATTCAAGGCATCTAACCATATGAAAAAGAGAAAGAGAGAAAAAGTCCAATTTCAATGATCAGAGTGATGCCAAGTTCAGTTTCTCTGGAGTAAGCAAGCAAGAGGTAAGA
This sequence comes from Saguinus oedipus, assembly GCA_031835075.1. Classification (NCBI taxonomy): domain Eukaryota; kingdom Metazoa; phylum Chordata; class Mammalia; order Primates; family Cebidae; genus Saguinus; species Saguinus oedipus. Next base: position 44,965,318 of record CM063169.1, read on the forward strand.
AAAGTGAAAATGCTAATGCCTCAGAAAGTCCTAGTATCCATGTAGTGTGGGGAATAGAGTCCTACATTTCATGTTTTACTTTTTATTTTATAGTAAAATAAACTATACAAAAGAAAACAAAGTATTTCATTTTGTATCATCAACAAAATACCAAGCTAAAAATAGATTTCCATACTAGATTTCAAGTTTTAATATATAGTGCTATATATGTTTGCATATTTGTCTAGCCCAATTTCTAATATGCATTTATTAGAAATGTAAAGAATTTTTTAAAAATAATTTTAATTATTCTATTATTCTTGGCTTACATATAGACTTTGGAGCCTAACTCCTCACCAACAACCCCAAATACCTTGGGGTGCATGATATTCACTTATTTTAATAATATTGAAAAGTTGTGTGAGACATAAACTTAGTAGTGTACCTAAATATTTTAAATGTTCTTTTTCTGGGGTTTCTCATATGAAAAATGGGAATAATAACATTCCCTATTTCTCTGAGACATTTTGAGATATATATACTGATGCAAGAACTCAGGTTTACATGTGAAGTTGTTATAAGTTAACAACTTAACCAAACGCTGATTCAACAAATAATGACAGGAGCTATATTTTGAAATGTTATGACACTTTACAAAAGAAGACATACATGAGGCCAACAAACACATGAAAAAATGCTCATCATCACTAGTCATTAGAGAGATGCAAATCAAAACCACATTGAGATACCATCTCACGCCAGTTAGAATGGCGATCATTAAAAAATCTGGAGACAGCAGATGCTGGAGAGGATGTGGAGAAAAAGGAACACTCTTACACTGTTGGTGGGAGTGTAAATTAGTTAAACCATTGTGGAAGACAGTGTGGCGATTCCTCAAGGACCTAGAAATAGAAATTCCATTTGACTCAGCAATCCCATTACTGGGTATATATCCAAAGGACTATAAATCGTTCTACTATAAGGACACATGCACGCATATGTTCATTGCAGCACTGTTTACAATAGCAAAGTCCTGGAACCAACCCAAACGCCCATCAATGATAGACTGGATTGGGAAAATGTGGCACATATACACCATGGAATATTATGCAGCAATCAAAAATGATGAGTTTGTGTCCTTTGTAAGGACATGTATGAATCTGGAGAACATAATTCTCACCAAACTGACACAAGAACAGAAAAAGAAATACCGCATATTCTCACTCATAGGCGGGTGAGAAAAATGAGAACACATGGACACAGGGAGGGGGTCTACTACACACTGGGGTCTATTGGGGGAAATGGGGGAGGGACAGTGGGGGGGAGCTGGGGAGGGATAGCCTGGGGATAAATGCCAAGTGTGGGTGAGGGGGAGGAAGGCAGCAAAACACACTGCCATGTGTGTACCTATGCAACTATCTTGCACGTTCTGCACATGTACCCCAAAACCTATAATGCAATAAAAATTAAAAAAAAAAAAAGAAATGTTATGACATATATTATTTTTTTGTGGCAATTTCTTTCACACTTAAACCTCTGTTTATTAGAGGTGAGGCTTCTATGGCTTCACAGAGCAAACACATTTAAAATGTAAGCTCTTGATAGCAAGTTTTTGACTTCTAAACCGGTTATCTTGAAAGAAAGTTTATGTACAAGATGAGTTCAGTTTTAAAAATATAAGCTTATATTTTTGAATAACTGAATTGCACATATATATTTTAAACCCACTAAATTTATTAGCCATTGTTTTCTAAATTTTATGTGCATCAAAATTTTGATGTCAATATCAATTTAATCTTTATCAGGTAATTATTTTAAACTGGTTATTATTTTTCATTATAAGATTAATATAATTGAGTATATTGTATAGCAATTATACACATACATTACTTTCACAAATATACTATTTTTAATTTTTACTTGGTCTTTTGTCATAAGATTCTAATTTGAGGTATTTTTGTGGCACTTATAATATTTTTGTAAGTGTCTCTATTGGAGCTATTCCTTTTACGTGGCTCAAGAATCTCTACTGGTGGCCCTTGCAATGCCCACCTCTGAAGTGTGGGTAGAAATAATAACTTCATATACTTGGAAGTCTGACTAATTATAATTGTATCATATAATTATTTGTTTAGATGCTCACATATTGAATAGACAATGTCACTTTCTGGTAATTCCGTTGACATTTTCTCCCAAATTAAAAACATGACCTTTTAAAAATGTTTGTTTCAATAATTAGAAGTTATTAACTTTGAAGTATGAATTAAAATTGTATCTTTCTACTGTCTATTTCTTATATGTTTCTTGGGTTTCCAAATTATAAGCTCATTCTTTTGGGATTATCTAATTGCTCTACAAATATTCATTGAGTGCCTACTCATGTCTAGTCATTGTTCTTAGGGCTGGTGAAAAAAACTATAAAAATCCCTGCCATGTTTTAGCTTAAATTCTATTCATGAGGCAGTAAGCAGAAAAGTTAGTGAAATAGTTTATGTGATGGTCATTTATACAGAAGTATAAAGTAAAAACAGGGGAATGAGGAGTATAAAATGGGGGACAGGGTTAATAGTTTATCTAGCAGGGAAGGTCACTTGATAAGTTAAACATACAAGTTGCTATCTGAAAATTTCAATTTTTTTTATATAAATGAAGAGTTCTTAAAATTATTATGACCAAGGCCAAGTGTGGTGGTACACCTGTAATCCCAGCATTTTGGGAGGCTGAGGTGGGAGAATCACCCAAGTCAGGAGTTTGAGACCAGTCTGGCCAACATGGCAAAGCCTGTCTCTACTAAAAACACAAAAATTAGACAGGTATGGTGGCAGGGGCCAGCAATCCCAGCTACTTGGGAGGCTGAGGCATGAGAATCATTTGAACCAGGGATGCGGAGATTGCAGTGAGCTGAGATAGCACCACTGCACTCTAGCCTGGGTGACAGAATGGACTCCATCTCAAAAAAAGAGAGAGAGAGAGAGAGAGAGATAAATAAATAAATTATTACCAGTGAACATTTGTAAGCTTTTTTGTTTTCACTTTCTCCTAGTAATTTATAATTTATGTATATTTTTAAAGCAGGATTTGTCAAACTATGGACATGTCTGTCCTACCATTTGTTTTATATGGTATGTGCACTAAGGATAGTTTGTACATTATAATGATTGAAAAAATTCATAATGAAATTTTCATTTCTTAAAATTTAAATTTTAATGTTTATAAACTCTGATTGGGTTTCACTTATTTGTTTTCCCATTGTCTGTGACTGCTTTCACTCTATAGTGGTCCTGTGGTTGCAACAAAGAAACCCACAAGGTGACCCGCGATGCCTGTGACTTTGACTATTTCCCTTCTCAAATACAAAAAGTTATAGAACTGTTATTATAGAAGAAAATAAACCTCTACTGTATTTTTCTTGGAAATTTCTAGTGCCAAATGTCACATTCGTTTGACCCAAATCTCATTTATCAGCAGCTGGAGTGGGCAGTTTCTGTGCAAGTTTACAATATCACACCACAGGCAACCTCCTGTTCTACTTGCTTTTCTGCCTAAGAGCATTCTTTTAGGTATTCAGAGCAAGCTCAGCCTGCACGTCCCTTGAACAGGCATCCCATAGTGGGAGTAAAGGATGAGGTTAAATCACCAGAGGCAATTCTCAACTAACTTGCTATGAAAGTCTGTGATGCTATTCAAATTTCACTTTTGGAATAATCACTTTCCCTTTTTATACTACACTTAGGTCTCTGTTGGCCAATTCTCTTTTTCAATTCTCTTTTTTATTTCTTGTAAAATGATAGCAAGCTTATCATTAGGAGACAGAGAGTAAGCACAAAAGCCTGTGGATGAACTTGATAATGATCACCTCCAGACTTTGACAGAATTGACAGGATGAGTTATTGATGGTGGTGTGAATCTGTTGAGTAATGACATGTGGACTGAAGAGGTAGTAGTAAAATTTGTGCTCAATGTAATTATTCACAGTGAATATATTATGATAACTTGTTATGCTGGTACTGATGTTACTTAACTAAACCATAAGTAACTGAAATTCATGTATACCAGAATGAAATGAAGACTATCTATGTTTGAGGAGGCAATGTAAAATTACACAGTTGGATATGAAAAAATAAGACTGGAATGGAAGGGTATAAGGCTACTGAGGCAAACGTCAAGTAAGATCACTGCAAGATCCCACTTAATGGGCACATGCCTGTGGAAGGAGCAGTCCTCTTTTGATTTGGCTAATGAGGAATCAAGATTCTTAGAGGCAATGCCTTCTTCTTGACATGGGAAAACAAATGTCGAGTGAACTTTCTTACATACCGAATGACAGCCAGCAAGCAGACAGCCCTCTGGCTTCAACAAAGGCATTTATAACAGATTATTTCATTCTAAAGCAAGAGTAAGCTGAGTAAAAAGCTGAGACTCTCAAACTGATCTTTGGAGCTAAAGCAGAGAAAATAATAATAAAATGTTATTATCACATTGTTCTGCTTATCACCTTATACATGATAGCTGTGAACAAAAAGCAGAACCTAGGTAAAGAACTCTTAAGTGGGGAGGCTTCCAAAATGGCGTCATAGAGGCGACTCAGGATTGCAGCTCTCAGTGAAGGTGCAGAGGGTGAGTCCTAGCCGCATTCTCGGACGGACCTTTTTTGCCCACAGAACATTGCAAGTCCCAGGTGTGGGAGAGACACGGGACGCCAGCGCAGCCAGCTCGCGTGGCAGGTTCGGCCGGTGCCGCAGCGCAGTGGGACCGGGCACAAAACTCACTGGTCTGGGTGCCCTGTTAAACCAGCAATCTGAGATTTGGAAGGACAGATTGGCATGTCCATCTGATTAAACAGGACTTGGAGAATGAGCCAGACCAGGAGATTCCTGGGAAACATGATCTGAGCCGGTGCAGTGGGCAGCGGCATGGGAGATCGCATGGATCCCAGTGCCCTATCAGCAGGCTAATGGGGCGCCAGTGAGAGAGTCAACCGTTCAGCTTGGGGAGAGGAAGAGAGAGAGAGATAGGATGGACTCTGAGGCAGGGAGCTGGGTGATAGGGCTCAGTGGGTCCCACCCTCACGGGGACAAGCACAGCGATGATTGGAGGTGCTTGGGGTTGAGAGTTTTGCTGCCAGCATCTAGGACAATGCAGCCTGGTGGGGGAGGGGCGTCCGCCACTACGGACGCAATCTGCCCCTACTGAAGTACCACCCAGGGCTGATGCAGCCTGCTTTTGCCAAGGCAACCTGCTGTAACAGAGAGACTCTGCCAGCAGGGCGGAGCACACCACAGCAGAACGGAGCCCCGCAGCAACAGGGCATACCTGCACTAGCAGGGCGGAGCCCTGGCAGGAAAATAGTGAATAGACTGCCTCCTAGCTGGGCAGGACAGTGCAACAGATACTCATAAAGAAAGCCCCAACTCCCTGAGAGAGAGCATCTAAGGGGAAAACAAGAGGGGGGGGTTATGAGTTCTGTTGCAGCAGACATAAACGCATCCTCCCAACAACCCTGAATGAACAATGGAGCTCCCAGCTCAGCACTGGAGCTCCTATAAAGCACAGACCATCTCCTCAATCAGCTCCCTGACCCCTGTATATCCAAAGAGTCACCCAAAAAAAGACTAATCAGACTGACATTTGGTGGGCATCATTCTGAAACAAAGATAGCAGAAGAAGAAACTGGTATCATCGCTCACTGTTCCGCAGCGGCTACAGGTGTACCCCAGACAAGCAGGGCCTGGAGTGGACCTCAGCACTCATATAGCAGAGGGGCTAGACCATTAGAAGGAAAACTAAGTAACAGAAATACCTCATCATCAACAATCTGGGCATCCACTCAGAGACCCAATTGAAAAATCAGCAACTACTAAGACGACAGGTGGATAAATCCATAAAGATGGGAAGAAACCGGCACAAAAAGGAGGAAAACACCCAAAACCAAAACACCTCACCTCCTACAAAGGACAAAAACTCCTCACCAGCAAGGGAAAAACTGGATGGAGAATGAGTGTGACGAAATGACGGAATCAGACTTCAGAAAGTGGATAATGAGAAATTTCAGTGAGCTAAAAGAACATGTTCTAAATCAGTGCAAAGAAACTAAGAACCTTGACAAAAGATTTGAAAAAAGATTCGAGGAAATGATAACAAGAATGGACAACTTAGAGAGGAATATGAATAAATTGAAGGAGCTGAAAAACAGAACACGAGAACTTCGCAAAGCATGCACAAGTTTCAACAGCTGAATTGACCAAGCAGAAGAAAGAATATCAGTAGTCAAAGATCACCTCAATGAAATAAAATGAGAAACCAATATTAAAGAAAAAAGCACAAAAAGGAATGAACAAAATCTCCAAGAAATGTGGAACTATGTGAAGAGACCCATTTGATAGGTGTACCAGAATGTGATGAAGAGAATGAATCCAAGCTGAAAAACACTCTTCAGGATATTATCCAGAAAAATTTCCCCACCCTAGCAAGACAAGTCAAGAACACCACAAAGACACTCCGCAAGAAGAGCAACCCCAAGGCACATAATGGTCAGATTCACCAGGGTTGAAATGAAGGAGAAAATACTAAGGGCAGCCAGAGAGAAAGGTCGGGTCACCCACAAAGGGAAGCCCATCAGACTCACAGCAGATCTCTCGGCAGAGACTCTACAAGCCAGAAGAGAGTGGGGGCCGATATTCAACATCCTTAAAGAAAAGAACTTTCAACCCAGAATTTCATATCCAGCCAAACTGAGCTTCATGAGTGAAGTAAAAATAAAATCCTTCATGAACAAGCAAGTACTCAGAGATTTTGTCACCACTAGGCCTGCTTTACAAGAGCTCCTGAAAGAGGCACTACACATAGAAAGAAACAACCAGTACCAGCCATCCTAAAAGCATACCAAATGCTAAAGAGCATCAAAAAAATGAAGAATGTACATGATCCAATGGGCAAAACATCCAGCTAGCATCAAAATGGCAGTATCAAATTCACACATAACAATATTAACCCTAAATGTAAATGGGCTAAATGCACCAATCAAAAGACACAGACTGGAAACTTGGATAAAAAACCAAAACTTATCAGTGTGCTGTATCCAGGAAAGCCACCTCACATGCAAGTATACACAAAGGCTCAAAATAAAGGGATGGAGGAAGATTTACCAAGCAAATGGAGAGCAAAAAAAAAGCAGGAGTTGCAATTCTCATCTCTGATAAAATAGACTTTAAAGCAGCAAAGATCAAAAGGGACAAAGAAGGTCATTACATAATGGTAAAAGGATCGATAAAACAAGAAGAGCTAACGATTCTAAATATATATGGACCCAAATGCAGGAGCACGCAGATGTATAAGGCAAGTTCTTAATGACTTACAAAGAGACTTAGACTCCTACACAATAATAGTGGGAGACTTTAACACTCCACTGTCAATATCAGACAGATCAACCAGACAGAAAATTAACAAGGATATCCAGGACTTGAACTCAGACCTGGAACAAGCAAACCTGATAGACATTTACAGAACTCTCCACCCCAGATCCACACAATATACATTCCTCTCAGCACCACATCACACCTACTCCAAAACTAACCACATAATTGGAAGTAAAGCACTCCTCAGCAAATGCAAAACAACTGAAATCATAACAAACAGTCTCTCAGACCATAGTGCAATCAAGTTGGAACTCAGAATTCAGAAAATAACTCAGAACTGCATGGCTTCATGGAAACTGAATAACTGGCTCTTGAATGTTGATTGGATAAACAATGAAATGAAGGCAGAAATGAAGTTCTTCAAAACCAACGAGAACGAAGACACAATGTACCAGAATCTCTGGGACACATTTAAAGCAGTCTGTAGAGGAAAATGTATAGCAATAAGTGCCCACATGAGAAGAGTGGAGAGATCCAAAATTGACAACCTATCATCAAAATTGAAAGAGCTAGAGGAGCAAGATCAAAAAAGCTCAAAACCTAGCCGAAGACAAGAAATACCTAAGATCAGAGCAGAACTGAAGGAGATAGAGACAAGAAAAACCCTTCAAAAAGCAATAAATCCAAGAGCTGGTTTTTTGAAAAGATCAACAAAATAGACCACTAGCCAGACTGATAAAAAAGAAAAGCGAGAACAACCAAATAGATGCAATAAAAAACGATAATGGAGAAATCACCACAGATTCCACAGAAATTCAAACCATCATCAGAGAATACTACAAACAACTCTATGCACATAAACTAGTAAACCAGGAAGAAATGGATAAATTCCTGTATGCCTGTGTCCTCCCAAGCCTAAACCAGGAGGAAGCCGAAGCTATGAATAGACCAATAACAAGGTCTGAAGTTGAGGCAGCAATTAAGAGCCTACCACACAAAAAAAGTCCAGGTCCAGATGGGTTCACAGCCGAATTCTACCAGACACACAAAGAGGATCTGGTACCATTCCTTCTGAAACTATTCCAAATACTTCAAAAAGAGGGAAACCTTCCCAAATCATTTTATGAGACCAACATCATCCTGATACCAAAACCCGGCAGAGACTCAACAAGAAAAGAAAACTTCAGGCCAATATTCATGATGAACATAGATGCAAAAATCTTCAATAAAGTACTGGCAAACCGATTGCAACAGCACATTAAAAAACTTATACATCATGATCAAGTAGGATTCATCCCAGAGATGCAAGGCTGGTTCAACATACGCAAGTCTATAAATGTAATTCACTGCATAAACAGAACCAAAACAAAAACCACATGATTATCTCAATTGATGCAGAGAAGGCATTTGACAAACTTCAACAGCCCTTTATGCTAAAAACTCTCAATAAACTCGGTATTGATAGAACATATCTCAAAGTAATAAAAGCTATTTATAACAAACCAACAGCCAATATCATACTGAATGGGCAAAAACTGGAAGCATTCCCTTTGAAATCCGCCACTAGACAAGGATGTTCTCTCTCACCACTCCTATTCAACATAGTACTGGAAGTTCTAGCCAGAGTCATCAGGCAAGAAAAAGAAATAAAGGGTATTCAAATAGGAAAGGTGGAAGCCAAATTGTCTCTATTTGCAGATGACATGATAGTATACCTAGAAGACCCCATCACCTCAGCCCAAAAGCTCCTGAAACTGATAAGCAACTTCAGTAAAGTCTCAGGATATAAAATCAATGTGCAAAAATCACAAGCATTCCTATACACCAATAACAGACTTAAAGAGAACCAAATCAAGAATGAACTTCCATTCACAATTGCTACAAAGAAAATAAAATACCTAGGAATACAACTCACAAGGAACGTAAGGGACCTCTTTAAGGAAAACTACAAACCACTGCTCAACGAAATAAGAGAGGACACAAACAGATGGAGAAACATTCCATGTTCATTGTTAGGAAGAATCAATATCGTGAAAATGGCTATACTGCCCAAAGTAATTTACACAATCAATGCTATCCCCATCAAACTACCATTGAATTTCTTCACAGAACTGGAAAAAAACACCATGAACTTCATATGGAACCAAAAGAGAGCCCGCATAGCCAAGTCAATTCTAAGCAAAAAGAACACAGCGGGAGGCATCACACTACCAGACTTCAAACTATACTACAAGGCTACAGTAATCAAAACAGCATGGTACTGGTACCAAAACAGAGATATAGACCAATGGAACAGAACAGAGGCATCAGAGGCAAATCAACATATCTACAACCATATAATCTTTGATAAACCAAACAAAAACAAGCAATGGGGAAAGGATTCCCTGTTTAATAAATGGTGTTGGGAAAACTGGCTAGCCATGTGCAGAAAGCAGAAACTGGACCCCTTCCTGACACCTTACACTAAAATTAACTCCAGATGGATTAAAGACTTAAAGACCTGACACCATAAAAACTCTAGAAGAAAATCTAGGCAAAACCATTCAGGACATAGGAGTAGGCAAGGACTTCATGACCAAAACACCAAAAGCATTGGCAACAAAAGCCAAAATAGACAAATGGGACCTAATCAAACTCCACCGCTTCTGCACAGCAAAAGAAACAGTCACTAGAGTGAATCAGCAACCTTCAGAATGGGAAAAAAATCTTTGCAGTTTACGCATCTGACAAAGGGCTGATATCCAGAATTTACAAATAACTCAAACAGATTTACAGAAAAAAAACAAGCCCATTCAAAAATGGGCAAAGGATATGAACAGACACTTTACAAAAGAAGACACACATGAGGCCAACAAACACATGAAAAAATGCTCATCATCACTGGTCATTAGAGAGATGCAAATCAAAACCACATTGAGATACCATCTCACGCCAGTTAGAATGGCGATCATTAAAAAATCTGGAGACAGCAGATGCTGGAGAGGATGTGGACAAATAGGAACACTCTTACACTGTTGGTGGGAGTGTAAATTAGTTCAACCATTGTGGAAGACAGTGTGGCAATTCCTCAAGGACCTAGAAATAGTAATTCCATTTGACCCAGCAATCCCATTACTGGGTATATATCCAAAGGACTATAAATCGTTCTACTATAAGGACACATGCACACGAATGTTCATTGCAGCACTGTTTACAATAGCAAATTCCTGGAACCAACCGAAATGCCCATCGATGATAGACTGGACTGGAAAAATGTGGCAGATATACACCATGTAATATTATGCAGCAATCAAAAATGATGAGTTTGTGTCCTTTGTAAGGACATGGATGAGTCTGGAGAACATCATTCTAAGCAAACTGACACAAGAACAGAAAAAGAAATACTGCATATTCTCACTCATAGGCGGGTGAGAAAAATGAGAACACATGGACACAGGGAGGGGGTCTGCTACACACTGGGGTCTATTGGGGGGAATGGGGGAGGGACAGTGGGGGGGGGCTGGGGAGGGATAGCCTGGGGATAAATGCCAAGTGTGGGTGAAGGGGAGGAAGGCAGCAAAGTGCACTGCCATGTGTGTACCTATGCAACTATCTTGCACGTTCTGCACATGTACCCCATAAACAGAAGCAAAAACAAAAACCAGATGATTATCTCAATTGATGCAGAGAAGGCATTTGACAAAATTCAACAGCCCTTTATGCTAAAAACTCTCAATAAACTCGGTATTGATGGAACATATCTCAAAGTAATAAAAGCTATTTATGACAAACCAACAGCCAATATAACCTATAATGCAATAAAAATTTTTAAAAATTAAAAAAACAGAAAACTCTTAAGTATGCTAATGGCATGTCAGGGCCACAGTAGCATGTAAAAGCCTCTTTCATTTCTACATTTTTTGCATTTCCTCCTTGTTGAAGGACTACTTGCAGCCATAGGTCAATTACTGATTTTGATTAACAGGCAGGTGTCTGTTCAGATAGCACTAAATCTTTCATGAACTCAAAGCAAATGTTCTCAGTGTGCCTAATAATAAGAATGTGATGGGAAGATGATGGAGAAAAATAGAAGAAAGTGAGAAGCATTAATTTTTTAGTATAAAATAAAAGCTCAGTTTCCCAGAGATTTTAGACTGAATCATTTTATTATGGGGAGTGAATCATAGTATTTTAATGTTTCATACATGCCTCAGATTTTCATATAATTTAAATTAATAAATTACATAACTTTAGGGATAAACTCCTGATATTTTTCTCTTTGTATGCAAAGGACTTGGCCAGATCATTCATCCTGAATTCATCTCATCATTCTTTGCATTATTATCTGTATTGTTGCAAGGTAAAAATGAAAAATGAGTTATCTTGACCTTAATTTTACTCTCTTGGCTTAAACTGTACAAGCTACACTATCAGAAACATTTAAAGAACAGCCTATCATACTGCAATTCTACAGTTGGATAATTCCTGTAGCACTTAATTAATAGTAATCATCCTATAGCTTTAAGAAAGAAAATGATTCACTTACAATTCTGTGTCAGAGAAACCTGACCATTTGCAATTAGGTTGGAGAAATAACATTAAATTACTGTATGACTTTTTCTGAAGAAAAGCAATACAATAAAAGAAGCATTACTTTTTTTTCATATTTGCCCTTTTGAGTACTGCTCTACTTGATGTTTGCCTCAGTAACTCCCTTCAGTCACTTTGGTTCCACTTCAGCACTTTTTCTTTGAACTTGAGGTATATCACTGGAGATTACTTGTTCAAGGTCATCAGTTTGCACACAGCTATAGAAACAACTCAAAACTATGAATAAAATCATGTCAGCCAAAACTCAGTTCCATTTCACACACAAATAATTTTCTTCTGAAATAGCCGCTTACTGTCTTGCTAAGGGATATTGTAGAGGAGAACCATACTTCCCCAAGCATCCCAAGGGAAGAACTAAATTAAGACAGGGTATCTGCTTTTGTATTCATCTTTAGAATTAAAAAAGATGCCTATGAGTTAAGTTAAATTCTTATTTATATCATCCCCCATGAGTTTTTGGACAAGGGACTTTCAGTGCCCAGAAGCTATGTTATTTATCCAAGAATAAAATAAGGCTGTCAGATGAAGAGTGAAGTTTTCTTTTACAGCCTTATCTTCACTAGAAAGAAACAAATCTTTTGACCATCTCAGCTGTAAACATTTCTTGTGCCTTTTCTACGGTTCTCGTGCCTTTTCTATGGTTCAGGACAATTCAGAGTAAAAATTATGGGTCAAACTTTTCTAAATTCAGTCTAATAGCTTTATTTTGTTTCTTTTTTTTTAATTTTTATTGCATTATAGGTTTTGGGGTACATGTGCAGACTTAATAGAGGATTTGAACCGCATCATTGTACATTCTCTAGGTCTTTCTAGGAATGCAGACTGTATGACTGCAGAATGGATAAAAAGTTCACGTATTATGATAAAAGGCTGCCATAATTATGAATTCTTGAGTGCTCAGTGCATTGTTTTATTATCAGCAAATGATAATAAACATCTTTCCTCCACATTAAGTCTCCTTTTTTAGATCCATGGGTAGTAATCTGAGTGTGTTTTTGCATATATTTAACAATATGCAACTATATTTTGCAAATATGTATCTGGAAAAGGGAAAGAGTCTCCCTAGGTCAAAATTAAATTACTTATATGATACAGACTTGCAGAGAATAAGTAAAAGATTTAGAGATAAAGAGAAGTCATCTAATGTGGCACTAATGTAATTCTTCATTTTTAAATGCGTAAATCTCAATGAATGACAGAAAGCCTTCAATTAAAATATCTTAGTGAGGTTGGGTGCTCATTTATAAAAAAAAAATGTATTCTTTACAGGCTTGTAGTTTAGGTGGAGATCACTGGTTCCTCATATTCTTTTACTACATGTCTCCAAAGACATTTTAGTGACTTGTCTTTTTGCCGTACAATCAGGAATACAAAAACCCAACTGTCATGGTAGCCATCTTTTTCTTTCACTCCATTGTCTACATTTTCAACAAAGCTAGAAAAATTCACATATTATATGGAAAACCTTTACTGGGACATAGGGCATTTTAGTAACATCAGTAACAAGGGCTTGCTTATTTTTGGCAAATGTTGTTAGTTATGAAAATAAATAATTAAAAAATGATAAGTAGCATGAAATTATGTTCAGTAAGTATTTTTTGAGATGAGAAAGTAAAATATGCTCACAATAATGCTTTAATATGAGCATTCATTTGTTGTAAAATTACTTTTATAATTTTTATTTTTTGGGGAGGGAGTCTCACTCTGTCTCCCAGGCTGGAGTACAGTGGCACCGTCTTGGTTCACTCCAACCGCCACGTCCTGGGTCCAAGTGATTCTGCTGCCTCAGCCTGTTGAATAGCTGGGACTACAGGCATGTGCCACCACTCCTGACTAATTTTTGAATTTTGTTGTAAGGTTATTTTATATATGAGCTCTTTGCCATAAAAAGATAGCTATGTAACAATGATAAAAATAATAACTTTAAGCTTTATCTTACCTTTTCAAAAGTCTCTTTATTGTAACCTCATTCCCAGCAACAAAAGCTTCTTTAAAAATAATGAACTAAAACTTTAATTATAGCACTAAGAATTATTTATGGTAGAATATTTAAATTAGGTAGTTACATATTTAAAAAAAATCAACTTCCAGTCCAAGTGTGGTGCTTGTAATCCTAGTACTTTAGTAGCCCCAGGCAGGTGGATCATTTCAGGCCAGGAGTTCAAGACCAGCCTCCCCAACATGGTGAAAACCCATCTCTATTGGAAGAAGAAGAAGAAGAAGAGAAGAAGAAGAAGGAGGAGGAGGAGGAGGAGGAGGAGGAGGAGGAGGAGGAGGAGGAGGAGGAGGAGGAGAAGGGGAAGGGGAAGGGGAAGGGGAAGGGGAAGGGGAAGGGGAAGGGGAAGGGGAAGGGGAAGGGGAAGGGGAAGGGGAAGGGGAAGGGGAAGGAGAAGGAGAAGAGAAGAAAAGAGAAGAAGAAGAGAAGAAGAAGAGAAGAAGAAGAAGAGAAGAAGAAAGAAGAAAGAGAAGAAAAAATAGCCAGGCATGGTGGCACATGCCTGTAATCCCACCTACTCAGGGGGCTGAGGCAGAAGGATCACTTGAACCTGGGAGGCAGAGGTTGCAGTGAGCCAAGATTGTGCCACTGCACTCCAGCCTGAGCAACAGAAGGAGACTCTGTCTCAAAAAAACAAATGAAAAAATTATCCATTCCCTAAATTTACTATATATTTAATTGCATTCATGCACAGCCCTCCTAAAAATGTTCCATTGATTTATGTCAACCAGCTGATTTAGATGTGAACATCAAATTATGAATCTTCTAAATTGAGTAGAAATCTAGGAAATTATTTGTTAGAAAAGCCTAGTAAATTTTCTGATATTTACATACTGCATTCACATTAATTGCCTGCTGATGTAATTACCATATTTTTTATTTTAATGTTTCTATTTTTCTTCTTGATTAATATGTTTTATATAACAATAAAAATAGCCTTTTCATATTTATTAAAAGGTTTAGGTGTTTAATTTATCTTCAGATTTTGTTTGTTTCTCTATCTGTATATTTTTGATGTAAATATATTTTTTATTCAGATGGTTGGTAGTTAGATGTTTATGAACATTTACTTTATATATTCTGGGTTTTGTGGCTTTCCCTCACAAATCTGTCATCTTGGACCCACCTAGAAGTAAAAATTAATCACCTATTTTTTAATATTCTAGTTTGTTTTTAGCTTTTTTTAAAAAAAAAGTTATATTCAATGGGTACCTGTGCAAGTTTGTTACATGAGTATATTGTATGATGCTGAGGTTGGGCTTCTGATGATCCCATTGCCCAATAAGTAAACATAGTATCTGTGGATGATAGTTTTCAACACTTTCCTATTTCCCTCCTGCCCACTTTTGGAATCCCTGTGTTCCTTGTTTGTATTTTTCTGTTCTTTGTACCCAGTGTTTACCTCCCACTTGTAAGTGAGAACACATAGTATTTGTTTTTGTTTCTGTGATAATTTGCTTAGGATAATGGCCTCCTGCTGCAACATCAATATTGCTGCAAAGGACATGGTTTTCATTCTTTATTATGGCTACATAGTATTCCATGGAGTATATGTACCACATTTTCTTTATTCAGGCAACCACTGGCTGGCACCTGGGTTGATTCCATACCTTTGCTATTGTGAATAGTGCTGCAATAAACATTTGAGTGCAGGTATCACTTAGTAGAATAATTTCTTTTCTTTTGTTTATATACTCAGCAATGAGATTGCTTGGTTGAATACTAATTCTGTTTTTAGTTCTTTGAGAAATCTCCTAACAGCTTTCCGCAAGGACTAAAGTTATTTGCATCCCCTCCAACTGTATATAAGCATTCCCTTCTCTTCAAAATCTTGCCATTATGTTATTTGTTGACATCTTAATAGTAGCCATTCTGACTGGTGTGAGACAGTATCTCACTGTGGTTTTGATTTACATCTCTCTGATGATTAGTGATATTGAGTATTTTTTATGTTTCTTGGTTAAGTGCATGTGTTCTATTGAGATGTATCTGTTCATGTCCTTTGCCCACTTTTGAATTTTACTTGTTGATTTGTTTAAGTGTCTTAAAGATTCTGGATGTTAGTCTTTTGTCAGAAGCATATGTGCAAATATTTTCTCGCATTTTGTAGGTTGTTTACTCTGTTGATAGTTCCTTTTGCTTTGCTAAAGATCTTCAGGCTCCCAGTTGTCAATTTTTGTTTTGGTTTCATTTGCTTTTCAGATCATAGTCATAAATTATTTGCCAATTGTTGGCAAATGTCTGTAAGAGTGTTTTATAGGTTTTGTTCTATGATTTTTATGGTTTGAGGTCTTACATTTGAGTCTTTTGTCTATCCTGAGTTAATTTTTGTTATGTGTGGAGAAGTAGGAGTACAATTTCATTCTTCTGCATATGGTAAGCCTGTGTTCCCAGAACCATTTATTGAATAGAGTATTCTTTCCCTATTGTTTGTTTTAGTTGACATTGTCAAGGATCAGCTGATTGTAGATGTGTGGTTTTAATTCAGGGGTTGCTATTCTTTTCCATTTGTCTTTGTGTTTATATTTGTACCAGTACATGCTGTTTCATATAATCTGAAGTCAGGTAATGTGATGCCTCCAGCTTTATTCTTTTTGCTTAGAATTGCTTTGGATAGCTGGGTTCTTTGTTGATTCTTTGTAAATTACAGAATATTTCTTCTAAGTCTATGAAGAAATGGCATTGGAAATTCAATAGGACTAGAGTTAAATTTGTAGATTGCTTTGAGCAGTATGGACATTTTAATGGTATTGATTCTTCCAATCCATGAGCATTGAATGCTTTTTCATTTGTTTGTGTCATCTATGATTTCCTTCAGCAGTGTTTTGTAGTTCTCTTTGTAGATGTCTTTCATCTTTTTAGATTTATTCCTAGGTATTTTTTGTGATATTGTAGATGACATTGCATTCTTGATTCTGTTCTCAGCTTGCACATTATTTGTACATAGAAATAGCACTTATTCTTGCACATTGATTCTATATCCTGAAATTTTGCCAGTTGTTTATCAAGTCTAGGGTCTTTTGATAGAATATGGTTTTCTAAGCATAGAATTATATCATCAGTGAAGAGTGATGATATGCCTTTTTTAAATTTTACTTGGATGACTTTTATTTTTCTATCTTGCCTAATTCCTCTAGCCAGGACTTCCAGGGTTGTATTGAATAGAGGACTGATAGTGAACATCCTTGTCTTGTTCCAGTTTTTAGGCAGAATGCTTCAAGCATTTACATATTCAGTATGGTGTTGACTATGTGTTTGTCTTAGATGGCTCTTATTATTTTGAGATATGTTTCTTCAATGCCTAGTTTGATGAGGATTGTTATCAGAAAGGGATGTTGGATTTTATCTAATGCTTTTTTGTATCTATTACAATGACCATATGGTTATTGTTTTAAATTCTGTTTATGTGGTGAATTACATTAATTGATATGCATATGTTAAATCATCCTTGTATCCCAGGAATAAAATCTACTTGATTGCAATGAATTAACTTTTGGGTCTGGTGCTGGATACAGATTTGCTAGTATTTTGTTGAGGATTTTTGTGTCTATACTCATAAGAGATATCAGCCTATAGTTTTGTTGTTGCTGCTGTGTCTTTGCCAGATTTTGGTATTAGGATGACAAAGATTTTATAAAATGAGTTGGGGAGGAGGCCCTCCTCCCTGATTTTTTGGAATTGTTTCAGTATGATTCGTACCAGCAGTATGATTCATACTTCTTTGTATGTCTGGTAGAATTCTGCTATGAATACATTTGGTTTAGCGCTTTTTTTGTTTGATAAGTTTTGTAATACTGATTCAATTTCATTACTTATTAATCTCTTCTGGATTAATGTTTTTTCCTAGGTTAGTCTTGGGAGGTTGTGTTTCTAAGAATTTCCCCATTTCTTCCAGGTTTTCTCATTTGTGTGCATAGAGGTGTTCATAGTACTCTCTGAGGAGCCTTTGCATTCATGTGGAATTGGCTGTGATGTCAACTTTGTCATTTCTGACTGTTTGTCTGGATCTTCTCTCTTTTTTTCTTGTTAGCCAACTTTTAGTTTCTTTGATTCTTTGTTCAGTTCAGTTTATTTAGCTCTGTTCTGATTTGAGTGACTTATTTTCTTCTGCTAGTTTTGTTTAGTTTGTTCTTGTTTTTCTAGTTCCTTTGGATGTTCAGTTAAGTTGCTAATTTGAGATCTATCTTCTTGATTTAGATGTTCATCACTATAAACTTTCCTGTTAACACTGCTTTTGCAGCACCTCAGGGGTTGTGGAATGCTATGTCTCTATATTCATTTGTTTAAAAAAATAATTTCTACCCCTTGTTTTTTAACCAGAAGCCATTTAGGGGCATGTTGTTTAGTAGACATGTATTTGTATGGTTTTGAGAACTTCTCCAGTATTTATTTCTATTTTTATTCCACTGTGATCCAATAAGATGCTTCATATAATTAATTTTGTTAATTTATCAACACTTGCTTTATAACCAAGCATGTGGTAAATTTTAGCATATGTTTTATATTAAGACAAGAGGAATATATATTTTGTGGCTGTTGGGTGAGTATTCTGTAAATATCTATTAAGTCCATTTGTTCAAGTGTTGAATTTAAATCCAGTATTTCTTTGTTAGTTTTCTGCCTCAACGATCTGTCTAATGCCGTCAGTAGGGTGTTGAATTCTGCCACTACTACTATGTGGCTCTCAAAATCTTTTCTTACATCTAGAATTAATTGTTTTATAAATCTGAATACTTTAATGTTGGGGGGATATATATTTAGAATAGTTGAGTCTTCCTGAATTGAACCCTTTATCATTATCTAATGCCCTTCATTTTCTTTTTTTCTGTTGTTAAAGTCTATCTTTTTCTGATAAAAGATTAGTGATCCTGCTCTCCTTTGTTTTACATTTGCATGGTACATCTTTCTTTATCCCTTTGCTTTGAGCCTATGGGTCTCATTACACATGAACTGACTCTCTGGAAGACAGTGGAAGAATGGGTCTTGTTTTTTTATAATTCAATTTACCATTCTATGTCTTTTTAATTGAGAGTTTAGACTGTTTATGTTCAATGTTAATATTGATATTTGAAGTTTTATCCCTGTTATGTTGTTAGCTTGTTGCTTTGTAGTCTCAATTGTGTAGTTGCTTTATAGGGTCTACAGGCTATGTGCTTTTGTGGTAACAAGTATAACTCTTCCATTTCCATGTTTAGAATTCCCTTAAGTATCTGTTGTGGAGCCAGCCTGGTGCTAATGAATTCTCTTAGTGATGGCTTGACTGGGAAAGACTTTGTCTCTCCTTCATTTATGAAGCTTAGTGTGGCAGAATATTAAATTCTTGGCTAGCATTTCTTTAAGAATGCTAAAAATGAGCCCTCAGTCTCCTGGCTTGTGAGATTTCTGCTGAGAAATATGTTATTAGAATGACAGGTTTCCCTTTATGAGTAATATGACCCATTTTCTTAGCTGCCTTTGATATTTTTTTTCTTTTGCATTGACCTTGCAGAGTCTGGTAAGTATGTGCCTTGGGGATTACAGTCTTGGATAGTATATTGCATGAGTTCTCTGGATTTCTTACATTTGCATGTCTACCTCTTCAGGAAGACTGGGGAAATATTCCTGAAGTATATCCTCAAATATGTCTTCCAAGTGACTTGCTTTCTCTTCTCTCTCAGATACACTAATAAATCATAGATTTTGTTGTTTTACATGATCTCCTATTTCTTGAAGGATCTGGTCATGTTTTGAAATGATTTTTACTTTATTTTTGTCTGACTAGGTTAATTTAAAGGATTAGTCTTTGAGCTCTGAAATTCATTTTTTTCTGCTTGGTCTAGTCTGCTATTAAGGCTTCCAATTGTATTTTGAAATTTTTGAGCAAACTTTTTAATTGCAGAAAATCTGGTTCTTTCCAATACAACTATGATATCTTTCAAATTTTGAATTATTTTCTAGCTTCTTTGTGTTGAATTTCAACTTTCTCTCAGATCTTATTGAGTTTCTTTGCCATCCATCCATATTTTGAATTCTCTATCTGTCATTTGAAACATTTCATTCTGGTTAGGATCCATTGCATGGAAGCTATTGCGATCTCCTGGAGGTGTCAAAACACTGGCTCTTTGTATTCCTGGAGTTTTTGCACTGGTTGTTTCTCTTCTGAGAGCTGACACTTTTTAATTTTTTATCATTTGGATGTGGCTTGTTGACTTTTTATTCTATTTTTTACCTTGGGAGTATGACTGTGGCATATATGGTGTTTTATTTATTGACTTCATTTCTGGGTGCTTTCAGAGTGCCAAGCCTCTGTAGGGGTTCCTTAGTTGCAAAACGGCTATGTAGTGGCTTTCTAAGATGTTGTTTGTTGTAGCAATGTAATTTTATCTGGGGGTATAATTCAGGCTGCAGTCTGGCAGATGGTCCTTAAGCGTAAGAGGCAATAGGTCATAGTGGGAGCAGAACAGAGCAACAAGGAAAGGAGAAAACACCCTCCCTCAGGACATGTTCACCTTTAGTTGGGGCAGAGCTGCTAAAGAAGTCCAATAAGCAGTCTCAGCCCACACTTCCAGGGCCCAATGGGAAGAGCCCCTGCTGTGTCCACAGGGTGTGTGTGTGGGGGGGGGAAGAGGTGACCCTCTTTTCACATCTGTTCCTGGGCTTTGGTAGTTGATTTCAAGTCACTGCACTCCATCCTCCTTTAGGTGCAAACCACACAAAGGGTTAGATCTCCAGGAAAGTGGCATCTGCTTCTCTCTTGTTCTTCAGAGCTGAGGAGCTCACTATCCCCCCAAGTGACCAAAGGAGTAGACTGGAGCACCCAGCAATGACCCACACAGACAGATTTCAGGTTGCAAAGCTGCCTTGGCTGCAGTCTTGCCATCTGCAAGAAACCTCAGCTTCAGCAACACTCCTCACACTCCAGTCCTGTGATGGGAGAGAGCCGAATTCCAGCACCAGCTGCTGGGGCACTCTCCACAGCCACCACTCACTGTGGCTCTGGAGGCCCTTCTCCCCATTCCCGAGCAAGCTCTCCAGTCTCTTTAGTCTTCAGAATACAATTCCTGCCATTACCACCAGTCACCAAACAATATCTCTAAACACTCAGAATGGTGCCAGGTGTGGGCTTATAGTTGGAGAGAGTGGGGCTCCTCTCAGGTGAGCTACATGGGGAGTGTAGTTTGCTCGTGTCTGAGTCTCACAACAGCCCACTTCAGAGCAGTGGGTATTGTCCTAGATATACCTAGGAAGGCTCTGCTTCCCTGTCCCTTCTTGGGTAGGCAGCAGCTGCCGCCATCATCCCAAGTTCAGGCCAAGGGTGGGCTTAGTCCAGCATTAAACTCTCAAAATGGTACCTTGAGCCTGGAGAAGGTAGGGCACCATCCAGGCAAGCAGTGTGAACAAGAAGCTAATGCGGAGTGTAGTCCAATTACATCTGGATCTCACATCAGCCCCCCGCCACCCGCTGCAGAGCAGTGAGTATTTTCTTGATACGCATGCAATGCCACGGTTTCTCTGTCAGTCCTTGGTCAGGTGACATTTGCACCCATGGCAGCCTGAACTCAAACCAAAGGCAGGGTTCAGCCCAGTATTAAACTCTCAAGATGACATCTTCGGCCTGGAACTACAGAGGGTTAGGGGACCACCTAGGCATGTAGTGTAAACAAGAAGCTGTGGAGTGTATGGGCCACTTATGTCTTAATCTGATCAGCAACTTGTGGCAGAGTGGCAAGTACCCTACCAGGGATTGCATGGGCGTGCCTATTCTCCCCCTCCTCCTTGGATCATCTCAGTGGCTACAGTCCCGTCCCCAGTATCTATACTCTCAAACTCGCTTCCCACTGAGGTTGCTCCAGGCTCAAATGCCTCCACGTTTCTCTGTAGGTTCCCTTTCTGGAGTAACATTTCTGGGAATCTTTAGGCAGCTCCATGTATCAGGCGTGAGGCCCTAGTGGTTGGTCAGGGGTTTCTCCCTTGGCCCAGATTGTTAAATCCAATTTCAGAGCTCTGTGGGTTTCTATCTTACTGTTTCCCCACATCCAGGATCTCAGTTGGTTTCCAACTCTCAGTGTGTTCCCAGCTGGGTAAGCTGCCTGGAACACTAACTTTACTTACTTCTGGCACTTCCCATCTCTTCTCTGATGAATCCAAGTGTTCTCTCCTAGGCAATCTGTACAGTGTAAATATGGACTTATTACTCTGGCTCATCTCTGTAGAGGAGGTACATGCTACTTGAGTCTAGTCAGCCATCTTGATCTGTAGTTCTCTTAGGTTTTATTAGACTGTGACTGTTACCCTGGCAGGTTACTTAAACTCTGTCTTTGTTAATACCTGTGGACCCAGAGAAGAGAAACACATACTTATTAAGTTCTATGGCCATGTAAGCTATGCTTGAGTCATCAATTCATCTAAAATTCATTCAGGTATGAGGAGTAAGATGGGAATCAAGATTTATTTATTTTTCTCAAAAGAGTAGCAAATTATCTTAGTATTATTTTTGTATAAGATGCTTTCCATTTATGTGTATAACCACTTTTATTACATTAAAAATATTCATATGTATTAGGGTTATTTCTGGATTTCTTTCATATTCATTAATGTAGCTATTTTTCATCATCAGTAATTTTGTTTAAAGAAACCTCTGTAGTTACATACTTTTTAATATCTGGTAGGGTTTTCTCCCCTGAGCATCCTCTCTATTAGAAATTGTTTGGTTTTAAAGGATTCGCTTCCTAATATTATACAGTTGAATTTCCACAGAAATGCCACTGTAATTTTATGAATTTCTTGTACAAATACCATTGTTAATATATTAACATTTTAAATGTTATATAATAAATTCTGTAATTTATATCATTATTAATAAATGTTATATAAATTCTGCAATTTATATTATTATATAACATTAAACGTTAAGTAATAAATTCTGCAATTTATTATATAACATTTTATAATACTTCTATAAGAAATTTATAAAATTATACTGGCATTTCTTTGTAAGTAATATCATTCAGAATCAGTGTAGTTTTGTATTTTTTTCCATAAATTTAACAAACCTCTCAACAGACTTTTAGTGTTTTCATGTTTTTTTTAGAGTTTTAGTGTTGTTTTGTTTTTGCTTTTGTTTTTCATCTAGAGCTGGCACTTAACTTGCTAATTTTATTTTTAGATGATTTGGTCTTAATGGTGCTACCTTAAATAGGTTATTCTCTTCTTTCCACTATCTAAATGATTTTAATTTTTATTTAAAAATTGTACTGACTTGTATTTTGCTTTTCTGATTTGCCTGCTTCTAGAAGTGTTGTATTCTTTCTAATATTTTTAAAGTAATAATTTTTAGTTATTAAGGTGAATGATTACATGTAATACATACAATAGAAATGTGGCCTATATTCTTTTCCTTAGTTATAAGCCAAGACGTAGACTTCTTTTTATATTCTCTCATTTCAATGAGATTAGTTTAATAGCAAGCAAAATGTTGGATTTTCAAAATTTATGTATCTACTTCAGCATCTAGCATTAAGTTTAATGATAAGTTTATCTCGCTATACATAGCTATATATTACTCTATTAATATTTTATCAGGAACTGACATGGAATATTTTGGTTGCTTATTTGGCACATTTGGAATTATAATGATTTAGAAATGTTTGCAAGGGTACTGTTATATAACAAATTACTTAGAAAATATAGACTATGATTTGTGCTGGAAAAATATTACCCCTGCAATGATACCTTTTATATAAGTATAAAAATGTTATACTAAAGCTTTATTCTTCATAGAAATACGAATACATAAAAGTAAATGAAATGTTTATACTCTAAAACATTGAAAAAAATAATTAATTCTTTATAATAATATTTTTTAAAGCTTGAAGTCTGTTTTATGGATCATAAAAAATGTTTTTGATTTTAAAGCATCCCAAAACGCTTCCCACTATTTACTGCTTTTTAAAAGACAATATATAAACATAACTTTTTCCTAATGATTTGATGGCATCAAGGTCACCAAAGTGTTAGGTCAGGATGTCCTTTAGGTATTATATAATATGGGTTTTATGTTTGTTGTTGTTGTTTAATAACCATAAGCAATTTTTCTATTTAAGTTGATGCACCTTTTTTCCTGGTTATTTTCTCACTGTGACCCATTGCTGCTTTAATTTGTCCTAAAGCATTCTGCTTCATAGGGTTATAAAATGGCTTGGAAGTCTGGTTATTAATATTGCATTAAAATTGTACTAACAAGTCATTGTGAGAACAGGTAAAGACCTCTCTGGCAAGTTGAATAAGACAGCTTTATCTTCTTTTTAGGAGCTTTTTGTGACATCTCTTTTGTCATTTCAGAAAACATTTTGTCACTGAATTCTGTGCTGTATGCAAGATCAATGAGGTTGCTTTTTGCTTGAATTATAGATACAGCAACAAATTCTGCTATCTGCCTTGCTAAAATACAGTGTACAAACGTTAATTACTATTTTTCCTCCCTCCAAAATAATTATATTTGCCTATATAAGTAAACATCTCCAGCGAGACCCAGAACTGCATTTTGGATAACATCTTGACCACTTTTTCTCAGTTTTGTATTTTGAGAAAGGAGTCTACTGTGCTTTGTTGTGAGAAACATACTTTTCTATTTGTATTATATCTAATGTCTTCTAGTTAAATTATTGAACCTGAAAACCAACGCATTATAAATTGTAAAAATCAAATTTGAAAGAACTATACTGTACTGCTGCTGGAACAAATTACCATAGACATAGTGGCCTAAAGCCACTGCCATCTAGGACCTCAGAATTCTGTAGGTTAGAAGTCTTGGGGTGGCATGTCTGAATTTTCTGCTCAAGATCTCAAAAGGCTGAAATCAAGGTGTTCACTAGGCTATAGTCTCATCTGGAGCTCTTCCAAACTTACTTTGATTGTCGACAAAAGGTACTTCTTGTGGTTGTAAAACTGAGGTACTGTTTTCTTGCTGGCTGTCAGGTCAGGATTACTCTCAGCTTCTAGAGACCACTTGTGTTCCTTCTCATATGGCCCTCTCCGTCTTCAAGCCAGGAACAGTAAGTCAAGTCCTGTTCATGCTTCAAACTCTCTGATTTTCCCTTCTACCAGTAACTTGAGAAAGCTCTCCTTCCCCTTCTACCACTAGACAGAAAAATCTGTCACTTTCAGGGGACCGCATCATCAGGATCAACCAGGTATTATTCCTATTGTAAAGTCAACAATGCTACATGGCATAGCAGTTCATTGACTGACATTCAACATATGCAGAGGTTCTATAAAATAGGTCATGCAGTCTCAGGAAGGGGAATTTTTTAAATTCTGCCCACTGCATATATTAATTGCAATTAACTCTTTTTACATCTGGGATGATGTTGTAAAAGGAAGTGTTTCTCAGAGCAGGCTCTAGAGCCAGGTTAATATTGTGGATGTACCAGGTGTTATCTGAGAGATACAGTGCAAGCAATTAAAGTTTCCTGTAATTTGTTTTTTATTATGTAAAATTGACACAATAATATGTATCTCATCAGGCTTTTATAAAATAAAATGTACTAATGTAGGTAAAGCTCTTAGAGCAAAGGAAATACTCACTAAACATTATTTATTAAGATCTTATTTATAAACTCTGCACAAAAAACCTTTGTTTGCTATTTAAGAATATTTCAATTAAAATATGCATAAAGTGTCAAGTAGCTCTTAATAATACATATATCATGAATTCTTTTGGTTTTATGAATACTTCTGTTTAAGGCTGGTTGAGTAAAGCAGTAGAAATGAAGAACGAACAAAGAAATCAGTAATTGATTATGATCCATTAGTTGTAAATGAACTCATACCAGCCTTGTGAATACTTTTTATGGAAAATGATCAATGGGCATTTCAGGAATTATTTCTAATAACTCAATATCAAAATTTGATATTACTATAAATGCTATACCTAGCCCTTAACTGAATATAGTCTATAATGAATTATCAAGTTTATAACATTACACATAAATATAACATATGTTGTCTTATATCAAATAGAAAAAAATCCTATATAATATTATTTGACATTTTCTATATATGGTGAATGAGATTCACCTTTGAATTGTATAAGTACATTAGGTTAAGATTCTTTGCAAATTCTTTTAGACTTTTTTATAGTATACATTTTATAAAATAATATTATTACTGTACAAAATGATAGCTCACAGAATGATAACATAATTTCCTACTAAAGCTAATGCAACCTTGACATGTTTCTAATGGCAGTGGTCTTGAATTTAATGCATTTACAACTAATGGATCATAATCAAGAGGAAAAACAACATATGAATATAATCACTCCTAATAATAGTTTTCTGTGGCATATGTGGCCATGTGCTAGTTTTAATGTACTTAAATATTATTTAAATTAGTCATATATGTTTATTGTTTGGAGATTGGACATTCTAAAAATCTAGATTTCTGCATCCTATTAATAAGTCAAAAACCCTGGCAATACTAAGCCAGAATTTCCAATGGCAATAACAGAGTAACAATTGTTATTTTTAGGTAGAGTTGGCATTCTTCAGTTAACAAAAGTGGTCAGCACTCTACCATGCCTGCAGTCCGTATTTTTTTATATTTTGAATAAATGTATGGGGTATATGTGCAATTTGTTACATGCATGGATTGCATAGTGGTCCACTCAGGGCTTTAGGGTAGTCATCACCTAAATAATGTGTATTCCACCCAGAAAGTAATTCGCCTTCACCTAATAGATATTTGAGATACCAGTGATGGTTTCATTAACAGAGTAACCCCAAAGTAATTATGTCTTAAAGTAAACTTTTCTTTTTAATCCCTTCCAAATTTATTAAATACCATTGCAGCAGTCCACTCTAACTTGTACTCTGTTTGTAACCTTTATTATGAAACATACTGCTTTTGCTCTGAGGAAAAACAAAGGCTAAATTTACTCAGGAATGGTTTTGTCCTTTTCTTCTGACTCAGAAAATAGCTAGGGGAATACATACACTCATAAACTAAAGAAAACAACCAAACTCACAGATTGACAAACTAATAATAATAGAATCAGGAGGCTCAGACAGACAGCTAGTAAAGTACATTGGCATTGGTGAGGAAATTCTAAAGGGAATATCATTATTAATAACTTTCATTAGAAAAAGAGAAAGCATATCTTAATTTTATTCTTCTTAAAAAGAGGATAAAACATTTATAATACCTGCTGACATTTGAATAAGAAAATCAATTATATTGGCCAGTATGCATAAGCTCTACAAATATAAACGATCCTTTTTCATTCTGTATTGCTAAACTTTATATAACTAAGAAAGATTTAAGACTGGAGTATAAATAGGCCTTGGTTTCTGAGGTAGGCTGAATAATGCAATTCCCCCCACACAAAAAAATGTCCATATCCTAAACCCTGGAACCTGTGAATATGTTACATTACACAGCCAGAGAGGGATAAAATGCATGAAGGAATTAAGGCTGTTAACCAGCTGAATTTAACATAAACAGATTATTCTACATTATGACAAATTAAATTGGGATAAGCCCAATGTAATCACAAGGGTCAATGTTAGAGAAATGCAATGTTGCTGGCTTTGGGGATAGAAGACGGGACAACAAGGAATGTTGTGGCCTCTAGAACAGTGGTCCCCAACATTTTTGGCAGCAGAGACTGGTTTGGTGGGAAAACATTTTTCCACGGACAGGGGTGAGAGAGTGGGGGTTGGTTTCAGGATGGAACTGTTCCACCTCAAGTCATCAGGCGTTAGATTCTCATAAGGAATGAGCAACCTAGATCCCTCCCATGTGCAGTTCACAATAGGGTTTGCACTTGTATGAGAATCTAATGCCACGGCTGGTCTGACAGCAGGTGGAGCTCAGGGTGCTGCTCACCTCCGGCTGTGCGTCCTGGTTCCTAACAGACCACAGACAATGACCAGTCGATGGCCTGGAAGTTGGGGACCGCTGTTCTAGAAGATGGAAAAGCCAAGAGAACTGATTTTCACCTGCAGCCTCCTGAAAGGAATTAGCTATGGCAACATTTTGATTTTAGTGCATCAGAACCATCTCAGACTTCTGACCTCATGAACTGTAAGATAACAAATCTGTGTTCTTTTTCACTAAATCTGAAATATTTTTAACAGTAGCAATAGTAAATTAATATAAATTCTCATTTGAAAAGCAAACATGGGAATGAGCTCCTATTTCTGCTGTAGCTATTTATTAGGATAAGTGAGTAAGTCACTTTTGAAGACTGAAGTTAGTTGAGATTTAAGACATAGCGGGCTTATTTGGATGAGGCTTTGAAATCTAAATCAATTCCTGACTTTTCCTTTTTGAATTGCAACTCCTTTGGTTCCTCAGAAGTCTTAATTTCACTTATTCCTAACTATTTTCTCTGAGGAGGATAACAGGACCTCAGATTCCCTGCAAAGATTTTGAGCAAGGCTCTAGAGGCTGTGGGAATTACAGTTGTCCAAATACTTTCTTCCTTGTACATCCACACCAGAAAATATGAGGAGTCTAATGGGATTGTTAATTAGGATTAGGTAACACTCTTCTGCCATCATCGGTCACAAGTTAGTTACAAGAGACAGATATCTGTGTATAACTTTTTTTTTTTTTTTTTTTTTTTTGAGACTGAGTCTCACTCTTTTGCCCAGGTTGGAGTGCAAAGGTGCGATCTCAGCTCACTGCAATCTCCGCCTCCCAGATTCAAATGATTCTCTTCCCTCAGCCTCTCCAGCTGTGACTACAGGTGTGAGCCACCACGCCCAGCTAATTTTGTGTGGTTGTGTGTGTGTGTGTGTGTGTGTGTGTGTGTGTGTGTGTATAGTAGAGACAGGGTTTCAACAGAGTTCGAGGCCAGGCTGTTCTCAACCTCCTGACCTCAAGTAATCCACCTGCCTCAGCCTCCCAAAGTGCTGGGATTACAAGTGTGGGCCATGTGCCAGGCCATCTTTGTATAACTCTTCATTTTTACTTATATATTTATATAATACAAAAGTTATCAAGCTTTGAGAATACAGACTACTTTAAAGTTATTCAACTATGTAGTTTGCTTTAGAATCTTGATTTGAAGGCAAATGAATAAAACATTCAATATCCAATATAATGAATATATTAAAATATAAAATAAATATATTTGTTAAAATTATTATACGTTAACAGTTTTGAATAACTTTTGTGAACATTGCAATTTATTTTTATTCTAACAATTATAATAATTTCCTAATACTTCAAAATTAGTTATATATTGTAATGAACCTATATTTTTAGAAATATGAGAAAGCAGGTTTAATATATCTAATTTAATTTAGTACCTAAATCATTATTGCTATTACCTCTAAGTAAAAATTGAGCATAAATTATATCATTTTTTACTTTAATTAGCAAAACTTCTGATACTAAGTGTTTATATTCATTTGGTTTATTACTGGTTGGGTTCTAAAGAGCAAATGAGTACCCAGAGGAATATATTCCCTAGATTTGCAAACTTTTACTGCAAGTAAAATAGATAATTAGTACTTAAGCAAAGGTATACAAGAATGTTAATTTCCTTTGTAGAAATGTTTCATTATTGAAGATGAAACATTGGTTAAGGTGAGTCTGAACAGTAAGTCAAGTACTACATCAAGATTGGTATTTCTGAGCTTATATCATATAAACATTGGGGAATTTGTTCTAGACAGGCATTTTTAATGAGAATTGGATAATTAAACCCATTAAAACAAATCTCACCAGCGATTTAGCTTCTTCTTTCAATTTCTATTTTATTTTGCATTTTGTAAACTTATATGTTAATAGCTTTTAGGAAATATAAGCTATATTGTTTAGAGATTCTAACATGAATGTTCAGGATAGAAGATCATTTTATAACATTCTATTAAGCTATTCTCCAGATCATTTTCTAAAAGCTGGTTTAAAAAGCATAGCAAATATTTGCCTACATATCTTACAATTGACTTTTAAAACCTTCAGTTATTTAAGGCATATGACAAATTTAAAGAAAAATATGGTAATATTTTATTTAATTAACTTCACCTTCAGAAATTATACAAATAACATGCATAGCTTATTTATGTAAAAGGGCTTTCATAACTATTTTTCAAGCTGGAATTGTGCTACATTTTTTAATGACAAAGGTGATAGACGCAAGTTGTAAAGTCCACTGACAAAACTGAGTCAAGTTCAACAACGTTTCTGTTGAATCAATAGTTTAGCATGAGACCATTGTGTAATTCAAAGAAAATGAACATTTGTGTCTATTTTCATCATTCGTGTCTGCCAAGAAGAGAAAATAAAGTAGTTGAATTACTACTTCTTTTGTTTTTCTGCCACTTGTTCTTTTTTTTTAGAAAAATGAATATGACAAGAGTGTTTTCACATCCTAATTTGTACTGTGCTTTGGCAGGTTGTTTGTTGGATTTATAGCAATTGGTGACTTTTTATGTTTTACCAGGAGCTACAACTATAGAGAAATATGATCTTCGAACAAATTTATGGATCCAGGCAGGGATGATGAACGGCAGGAGGTTGCAGTTCGGTGTGGCTGTTATTGATGACAAACTCTTTGTAATTGGAGGTCGAGACGGCTTAAAGACATTGAACACTGTTGAATGTTACAATCCCAAAACCAAGACATGGACTGTCTTACCACCAATGGCAACACATAGACATGGCCTAGGTAAGATCTCTTACTTTATTTATATTAATTTTACAAGTTTGTTATTGATAATGTAAATATACATTTACAATATTACTGATGCCTTTCTTAGTAATTTGTCTTGCTATAAAGGAATACCCAAGACTGGGTAATTTACATAGAAAAATTTTTTGGCTTATGATTCTTCTAGCTGGAATATTGGGCCTTTGGTGAAAGTTTCAAATTGCTTCCTTTCATGACAGCATGCAAGGGAGGCAATGTATTAAGAGATCACAGGTTAGAGAGGAAGCAAGAGAGACAGAAGCATGTTTTAGGCTCTTTTTAACAACCAGCTCTTGAGGGAACTAAGAGAACAAGACCTTATTACCGTGAGGACAGCACCAAGCCATTCATGAGGGGTCTGCTCCCATGATCCAAACATCTCCCAGTACTCCCCACCTCTGACACTGGAGATCAAATTTCAACATGAGTGTTGGGGGGACAAAATCCAAACTATGACATGCCATCAATTATGGCAAATTATGGGCTTATTTGATGCATATTTTTATTTAAATGTCTTGACTTCTTCCTGTGTTTACTAATGTTAATTTAAACTCTTGAGATAGATATTAAAGTTTTCAAAAAGAGTAGATCCCAAGCCATCCTCAAAGTAGACCTCAAGCTGTCCTCAAAGATCATACAATATGTAAAGATGAATATGGAAAAATGAAGTGACATGGAAAGGCCAAAGTAGTGCAACCCAGAGGGAAAAATCCTTAATGTGGATTGAGTACAACTTAAGGTGGCTTTCTCTGACATTACTGAATAAGCAAATCTGTGTCTTTGCCTCTAACTGATTCCACCTTAAAAAAATCTGTGGGAAAGAGGGTAATATATGTTTAGAGAAAGATCAACACATTCACAGGCACCATAGGTCATTTTGATAGGATTTATCTATTCCCTACCATAGGGTAACCTGGAACTAGGGAGAACTGTATCTGGATTCGGAAGATCTCGATGTGCATCTTAAATTTAGCACTTTATATTTGAATGATTTGGGGCCAGCATTTAAACTCAGCCTCGGTTTTCTGATTTGCCACCAATTCAAGGTTACTAAATAGATAAAAATCCAATAATTAAAATGATTATGAAACCATTTTGTAAATGGTGAAGTCCTATATATATATTTTAAAGAGGAATTTAATAAAGACTAACAGTTCCTGAATTTGCACTTTGTCTTGTGAGCATTGTAAGAAGTACAAATTTGAAAATCTAAACTTAGCCAGCAAATTGGCTAAGTTCTTCTTTTCCTATATTTAGAATATACGTATTAGACAGATAAGAATTTAATTGCAAATCCATAGATTTAGACATTAATAGGTAAGCAAAATAGGTAAGTTTTTCAATGTCCATGTTCCTGGCACTGTATTTTGCATTGATGTCTACTCTACCATCAACCCAAAGTAAAATTTAAAGAAATTAAATATACACAGGTTGATGAGGGGAGAAAGAGAAAGAGATAAGAAAAGATGGCTGACAATGCTTTTGTGGAAAACTGCCTTTGATTTGTACACCAATAACAGGTTCAGTCAGTTGAAGCCAGATTGATGGCAGCACAAGATATCTGTGTTCTCCCATGGGACAGAGTGCTTCCTTTAGAATCAGTCATATTCCTCGTGTCCTTTGTAGGGACATGGATCAATCTGGAAACCGTCATTCTCAGCAAACTGACACAGGAACAGAAAATCAAACACCACATATTCTCACTCATAGGTTGGTGTTGAACAATGAGAACACATGGACACAGGAAGGGGAGCATCACACTTTGGGGTCTGTTGGTGGGGACTAGGTGAGGGACAGTGGAGGGTAGGAATGTTGGGGAGGGATAACATGGGGAGAAATGCCAGATGTAGATGACGGCAGGATGGAGGCAGCAAACCACATTGCCATGTGTGTACCTATGCAACAATCCTGCATGATCTGCACATGTACCCCAGAACCAAAAGTACAATAAAAAATATATATTAAAAAAAATCAGTCATATTTTTTATGATCAGTTGAATCATAGGAAGTTCAGCATTATATGTCATACTCAAAAACAATAAACACTCTTGGCCTAAGATTGCTGATCTTCCAATGTAGTGTTATAGTCTTTTGCCTTCTTCCATCCTCTATTGGCTAGACGGTGATATTTCTTGTGTAATCTATCATGTTATTAAGTTTTATTTTATATTTTTGTCTTTATCCCTTCCTGATAACTTCATGAGCCTTCCAAATTGTTCTTAATCTGTGTGCGTCATGGTATATATTTCATGTATTGATATCTTAATGTCAATTTTTTGTTTTTTACATTCTTACCACCCCTTAATTTATTGTAATTGCCTTCTTAGTGGATTTCATATCCTCCCTTATCTCTGTTAGGCTGTGCACTGTTCCCATTTCAAATTCCTATCTGCTTCTTTAATTCTTTTTGTTGTGGATTTATCTTCCTCTTCTCTCCTTCGCCAATTCTTTTTTTTTTTTTTTTTTTTTTTTTTTTGGTCTCTCTCTCTTTCTCTATGGTTCATCCTTTTTCTCCTTTATTTTACTGTTTCTTTCCTGCTCTTATTCCTTTTCCTCATCTCCAACCATTTCTTAACCCTCTTTTTGTTTCTCTTTCTCTTCTAATTCTGATTAGTTGTAGTTGTGTCCTCTGTAATAAGTAATCCTTTTATCTGAGTACTCATATGGCCAGTATCAGATACTGTGGGTGACTGTATGAAGGGCTAAGGCATATGTTATTTTTTGTTTCTTACTAAAGCATCAGGAGTAGCTGGGAGAATTACAGCTGGGCATGAATTCCTAACCCTATAAGCTGACTTTGCTCAACCTATTTGCTATTATCCCCAGTATGTAGGCCTCAGGGATCGCATCTGTTTACGTCCTTTTGTACATTAATCCTCACGAGATTTTCTTTCTTATCTGTGGATTCCTTAACCTTAGAGCTGGTAGCTTAAATGAGAAGGTAATATTCATGACCAGCAAGTCTGTTTGCTTCTGCTGTTCAAAAGTCCTCGTTCAAGCTGGGCTCTGACAGCATTCTGATGTTAACATTCCAATTCTGACAAGTTCTGCACTGAAGCTTACGGTTCATCACTTAGCAGTATGGAACATGCAGCAACTCTTCCTAAGGGAACAATATGGGGTAGTATAAAAAGAACATATCAAGTTTTCCTCCCAGATATTCTCTCAAGGCAGTGCTCTAAATTTTTGTCTCACTCAGAATGTCACAACTGATGTTAGGTTCTCAAATATGTATGATTACTCTCTCTTCAGTATAATTGGCAGGATTGGGTGTGAGTGTTAAACCAACAGCTTGTCCTAGTTTTCTACTTGTTCAGAAACTAAAGTATGTCAGGTTATTAGCCACACCATTAATTTGTATCTATGTGTGGCATGCAGTGTTATTACAAAATTGAATATATAATAACATACTATACATTCCAGTGACATGAAGCTAGAGTCTAAAGTAAAATTATAGAAACTAAAAAAAATTGAAAACTCAAAGTATGTTTTGACTTATCTAGCTTTTTGCTTTGATTTATGTGAAAAAGAAATCTTACATGATTTTATGAGAAAGTCTCATGAGTTCTGTAGTTGCTAATACTATGTGGTTTAAAATTTTTCACAGCTATCAATAAATGATCATTCTGCTGGATAAAGTAACATACATAAATTAGATGCATTTAAATTCTGTGACATCAAGGGAGCAAAGTATCTGCCTAGGGAATTAAGACCACAGTTTTTTAAGTATGCTACAAATTTTTATTTTATCACTTAAGTCTTTAAGCACATAATTATATATAGTGTCTTTTTTCATGATGCTTTATGTCATATAAAATTGAATAAGACATTACTACAATGCACTATTTCACTTAAGTATTTTGAGGAGAAATTGGTAAATAACACTGATTGTTATGAATTTTTATATGCTATGCAATATATGTTAAATATATGATGGGGTTGTTTTTGTTTGGTTTGGTTTGAATTCAGATAAAATTCTCATACCATAAAGCTAATTAAATTTTAAAGTATAGAATTCAGTGTGTTTGAATGTATTTAGAGGAGCAGACATTACCATTAGCATATGTCAAAGCATTTTTGTCATCCTTAAAAGAAATCCTGTACCCAACAGTGTCAGTTTTAATAACCCAGTCTTTCTTAGCAGCAATTAATCTACTTTATATCTCTATGGATTTGCCCATTCTGAATATTTCATGTAAAAATAATTTTACAATCTGTGGCCATTTGTGTATGGTTTCTTTGATGTAGCATAATGTTTTGTTTTTTTTTTCTTTAAACAGTTCACATTTATTATTGATAACAATAAAAAATTTTTTTAAAGACCATCAGTACTGTATTACCAAGAGTGAGGTAATATGTTCATAAAACGTTTACAGAATTTGATATGCAAATCACAAATTTAGGAAGGAAAGTGAATAAAGACACTAGTAATAGAGAGAAAATCAAAGAATCATTAGTACTAAGAAAGGGGAAATGACGGCAGCATTTTAAAAGAGTGGCGAGGTACTAAAGGTAGAGACGGAATGCAAACGGCATACTTGAACCACAGCTGCCCCAGACTCCCTTACAGGGAGAGCGAGAGCGTAATGTTTTAAAGTCTATTCAAGGTAGTATGTATCGGTCTTTCATTCTTTTTATGAATGAACAATATTCCATTATTAAGCTTTATCATATTTGTTAACACATCGTCAATAGAAGGACATTTGGGTTTTTTCCATATTTTGACTATTATGACTTAAACTACTATATATGCCTTTTGTCTGAACATGTTTTTGATTCTTTTGGGTATATACCTAAGTGTGGGATTGAGTCATATGGTTAACTGTTAGTTTCACTTTTGGGGGAACTGCAAACCTGTTTTCCAAAGTGGCTGCATCATTTTCTATTCACAACAGCAATGTATGAGGGTACCAGTCTCTTCACATTTTTTGCCTAGGCTTCTGATTTTATTAAAATAATCCAGTATATTTGAAGTAATATCTTATTGTGAGTTTATATGCATTTCTCTAGTTCTTTATGTCTAATTATTTTTGGGAATCTGTTTTGTATACCTTCTTTGGAGCAAGCTCTATTGAAATATTTTCTCATTTTTGTCTTGGGGTTAGTTTTCTTTTTATTGTTGAGTTAGAAATGTTCCTTTTACATTTTGATACTCTGGTTATAATGCCTCTATCAGACATAAGACTTGTAAATATTTTCTCCCGTTCTATGATTTTTTTTCTAGTTTTAAGTTTTGGAGTACACATGCAGGATGTGCAGGTTTATTACATAGATAAACATGTGCGATGGTGATTTGCTGCACCTCTCAACCCATCACCTAGGTATTAAACCCAGCATGCTTTAGCTGTTTTTCCTGATGCTCTCCAATTTTCTCGATAGTGTCTTGTGAAGCACAAAAGTTATTAATGCAATTCCATTTATTTATTTTGCATGTGGTTTTATTGGTATATCTAAAAAAATATTTTCTAATCTGGGATCATGAAGATTTATACCTATGTTGTCTTTTTATTTTTTGCTCCTGTTATCTCTTTTTTTATTGCACTTTAGGTACTGGGGTACATGTGCAGATCATGCAGGATTGTTGCATAGGTACACACATGGCAATGTAGTTTGCTGTCTCCATCCCCCTGTCACCTACATCTGGCATTTCTCCCCATGTTATCCCCCCGCTGACCCTCCCTTGCCCCCCTCAATAGACCGCAGTGTGTGATGCTCCCCTCCCTGTGTCCGTACGTTCTCATTGTTCTGCACCTGCCTATGAATGAGAACATGTGGTGTTTGATTTTCTGTTCTTGTGTCAGTTTGCTGAGAATGATGGTTTCCAGGTTCATCCATATCCCTACAAAGGACATCGCCTAACTTTTTATGGCTGCAGAGTACTCCATGGTGTATATGTGACACATTTGCCTTGTCAAGTCTATCACCAAAGGGCATTTGGGTTGGTTACACGTCTTTGCTATTGTAAACAGTGCCACTATGAACATACATGTGCATGTGTCTTTATACTAGAACGATTTAAAATTCTTTGGGTACATACCCAGTAATGGGATTGCTGGGTCAAATGGAATTTTTATTTCTAAGTCCTTGAGGAAGTGCCACACTGTCTTCCACAATGGTTGAGCTAGTTTACACTCCCACTAACAGTGTAAAATTGTTCCTATTTCTCCACATCCTCTCCAACATCTGTTGTCTCCAGATTTATTAATGATCGCCATTCTAATTGGCATGAGATGGTATCTCAATGTGGTTTTAATATGCATTTCTCTAATAATCAGTGATGATGAGCATTTTTTCATATGTTTGTTTGGCCTCATATATGTCTTCTTTTAAAAAGTATCTGTTCCTATCCTTCGTTCACTTTTGGTTGGGTTTGTTTTTTTCTTGTAAATCTGCTTTAGTTCTTTGTAGATTCTGGATATTAGCTCTTTGTCAGATGGGTAGATCACAAAAATTTTTTTCCATTCTGTTGGTCTCCAGTTCACTATAATGATTGTTTCTTTGGCTGTACATAAGCTCTGGAGTTTAATTAGGTCTCATTTGTCTATTTTGGCTTTTGTTACCAATGCTTTTGGTGTTATAGCCATGAAGTCCTAGCCTATGCCTATGTCCTGAATGGTTTTGCCTAGGTTTTCTTCTAGGATTTTTATGGTGTTAGGTCTTATGTTAATTCTTTATAGTCTGGAGTTAATTTTAGTGTAAGGTGTCAGGAAGGCATCCAAGTTGTGCTTTCTGCACAGTGCTAGCCAGTTTTCCCAACATCTTTTATTAAACAGGGAATCCTTTCCCCATTGCTTGTTTTTGTCAGGTTTATCAAAGACTAGATGGTTATACATGTGTCGCATTGCCTTCAAGGCGTCTCTTCTGCTCCATTGGTCCATGTGTGTTTGGGACCAGTATCGTACTGTTTTGATTACTGTATCCTTATAGTGTAGTTTGAAATCAGGTAGTGTGATGCCTCAGTCTTTTTTTTTTTTTTTTTTTTTTTTTTTTTTTTTTTTTTTTTTTTTTTGCTTAGGATTATCTTGGCTATGTGGGCTCTTTTTTGGTTCCACGTGATGTTTAAGGTGGTTTTTCCAGTTCTGTGAAGAAGGTCATTGGTAGCTTGATGGGGATAGTGTTGAATCTATAAATTACTTTGAGCAGTATGGCCATTTTCATGATACTGCTTCATCCTAACCATGAGCATGGAATGTTTCTCCATCTGTTTATCTCCTCTCTTATTTCCTTGAGCAGTGGTTTGTAGTTCTCTTTGAAGAGGTCCTTAACATCTTTTGTTAGTTGTATTCCCAGGTATTTTATTCTCTTTGTAGCAAATGTGAATGGGAGTTCACTCATGACTTGGGTTTCCATTAGTCTGTTATTGGTGTATAGAAATACTTGTGATTTCTGTACACTGATAAAAAGAAAAGGGAGAAGAATCAAATAAATGCAATAAAAAACAATAAAGGGGATATCACCACCAATTCCACAGAAATACAAACCACCATCAGAGATTATTACAAACAATTCTATGCACGTAAAGCTGGAAGAAATGGATAAATTCCTGGAAACTTCCACTCTCCCAAGCCTAAACCAGGAAGAAGTTGAAACCTTGAACAGACGAATAACAAGGGCTGAAATTGAGGCAGCAATTAATAGCCTACCAATGAAACAAAGCCCACATCCAGACGGGTTCATAGCCGAATTCTACGAGACATACAAAGAGGAGCTGGTACCATTCCTTCTGAAGCTATTCCAAATAATCCAAAAACAGGGAATCCTTCCCAAATCATTTTATGAGACCAACATCATCCTGATACCAAAACCCAGCAGAGACTCAATAAAAAAAGAAAACTTTAGGCCAATATCCATGATGAACATAGATGCAAAAATCTTCAATAAAATACTGGCAAACCAATTGCAACAGCACATCAAAAAGCTTATCCATCACAATCAAGTAGGATTCATCCCGGGGATGCAAGGCTGGTTCAACATACACAAGTCTATAAATGTAATCCACCACATAAACAGAACCAAAGACAGAAACCACATGATGATCTCAATAGATGCAGAGAAGTCTTTTGACAAAATTCAACAGTGCTTTATGCTAAAGACTCTCAATAAACTAGGTATTGAAGGAATATATCTCAAAATAATAAAAGCTATTTATGACAAAACTACAGCCAATATCATAATGAATGGGCAAAAACTGGAAGTATTCCCTTTGAAATTTGGCACTAGACAAGGATGCCCTCTGTCCCCACTCCTATTCAATATAGTACTGGAAGTTCTAACCAGAACAATTAGCAAGAAAAAAAATAAAGGGTATTCAATTAAGAAAGGAGGAAGTCAAATTTTCTCTATTTGCAGACGACATGATTGTATATTTAAAAGACCCTATCAACTCAGCCCAAAATCTCCTTAAAATGATAAGCAACTTCAGCAAAGTCTCAGGATACAATATCAATGTGCCGAAATCACAAGCATTTCTATGTTGTCATTTTAAAGTTTTCTATTTTAAACATTAAGGTCTTAAATTAAGAAATATGATCCACTTTGAGTTAATTTTTTCTGTGGCATGAAATAACAGTTCTACTTCATTCTTTTGTGTGTTTTCCTAGCTTCTTTTGTTGAAAATACCTTTCTTTCCCATTGAATTCTTGGCACCTTTGTGAGAAATCAATTGGCCATAAATGTGAGGTTTATTTTTGTACTTTCAATGCTATTACATTGGGTATGTGTGTATCTTTACCCCATTACCACATTTTCCTGATTATTGTAGCTTTGTAGTAGTTTTTAAAATTATGTAGTATGATTACATTGTCTTTGGTCTTTAAGAATTCTTGCCTATTCTGGGTAAATATCTGGCCCCTAGTTCAAATGAATGTTTTTATCATGAAAAGGGTATTAGATTTTCCTGCATTTATTGAAGTGTGCATGGGATTTCTTTTTTCAATTAGCAGAGTGTACTAAATTAATAATTTTCAGATGTTAATACACCTTGTCTTTTTCAAATACATTACACTTAGTCACACTGTGTAACCCCTTTTATATTTTGCTGTATTTTGTTTGATATTATTTTGTGAAATATTTCACATCTATATTCACAAGAGACACTGGTCTGGAGTTATCATGTCTCTGTCTGATTTAGGTACCAAGGTAATACTGGCATCATGGATGAGTTAGGAAATGTTTTCTCATTTTCAGTTTTTTGGAATATTTTGTAGAGATTGATGGCAATCACAACGCTACAGGGAAGGACATAAAAATAAGCATATTAAACTTCACTGTTCTCTCTATATTTCACTGTTTTTCTTGAATAAAAGCTTCCCATTTTGTTGCTAGCCTTTTTTAGTTTCCAGAGTTTGATTTTGACACTTTTTGCCAGTGTTCTTATCATTAGTAGATATTTGGAGGTTGTTATTCTTTGACTCCTGCCAACATTATCATAAGAGTTTGCTTTTATATGGGTACAACAAGGATAAACTAAGTGATCAATAAATAAGAGGAATCATTTGAAAACATAATGGTTATCTTAGAAAACTGTGCAAATGTATCAGACCTGGCCAAAATCAAAAGAAACTTGATAGTTAGAAACCAAAATTACATCTCTGTGAATGCCTGGTGAGGATAAAGATGTTTTTATGGAAGGACACTGGATACTTCAGCAGGCATCTCTGCCTCTACCTACTCTAGATGGATTAGGTAGTTCTAAGTTACATTCTCCTCCAAATTTAATGTTGCTTCAGCCTTTGACAATGCAAAAACAAATACAAAACAAATACTTTCTTTTCTTCTTTGCTTTGTTCACTACAGATTTAAAGTATCATGTTGGAAGCACACTATTTGCCTTAGGTTTTCAAGGTGAGGGAAAGGAAGTTGCTCAACTTATTGTCATCAATAGTGAAATACAAGTCTTACTTTCCAATAACACCAATGTGTGTATATATTTCTAAAATAAAAATAATCGGGCCCAAAGTGGCTCCAGCCGGATGTCGTGGCGCTTGCGAAGGCGAGGCCAAGAGTTCAAGGCCAACCAACCTCAGCAACCTTACAAGCTCTCATTGATTGGCAAAAATAAATAAATAAATAAATAAATAATAAAATAAAAATAATCAAATATTGGGACATTAGAGAAAAAAATGGTCATTTGTTTATTCTTTTACATATATATATAGTTTTAATTGCACATTACGTTCTGGGGTACATGTGAAGAACATGCAGGATTGTTACATAGATACATAGATCAAAATGTGGTTTGCTGCCTCCATCCCCATTCCCTATATCTGGCATTTCTCCCCATGTTATCACCCCCAACTCCCTAGCCCCCATTGTCCCTCCCCTAATCCCCCTGACCACAGACCTCAGTATGTGATGCTCCCCTCCCTGTGTCCGTGTGTTCTCATTGTTCAACACCAACCTATGAGTGAGAACATGTGGTGTTTGATTTTCTGTTCTTGTGTCAGTTTGCTGAGAATGATGGATTTCAGGTTCATCCATGTCCCTACAAAGGATATGAACTAATCCTTTTTATGGCTGCATAGTATTCCACGGTGTATATGTGCCATATTTTCCCTGTCCAGTCTATCACCTATGGGCATTTGAGTTGGTTCCAACTCTTTGCTATTGTAAGCAGTGCTGCAGTGAACATACATGTGCATGGTTCCTTATAATAGAATGATTTATAATCCTTTGGGTATATAACCAGTAATGGGATTGATGGTTCAAATGTAATTTGTATTTCTAGGTCCTTGAGGAATTGCCACACTGTCTTCTGCAATGGTTGAACTAATTTACACTCCCAACAGTGTAAAAAGTGTTCCTTTTTCTCCACATCCTCTCCAGCATCTGTTGTCTCCAGATTTTTTAATGATGGCCATTCTAACTGGCATGAGATGGTATCTCAATGTAGTTTTGATTTGCATTTCTCTAATGACCAGTGATGATGACCATTTTTTCATACGTTTGTTGGCCTCATATATGTCTTCTTTTGAAAAAGTGTCTGCTCATATCCTTTGCCCATTTTTGAATGGGCTTGTTTGTTTTTTTCTTGTAAATCTGTTTTAGTTCTTTGTAGATTCTGCATATAAGTCCTTTGTTAGATGGGTAGATTGCAAATATATGTTTCCATTCTGTTGGTTGCCAGTTCACTCTAATGATAGTTTTGTTTTTGTTTTTGTTTTTGTTTTTTTTTGCTGTGCAGAAGCTCTGGAGTTTATTTAGATCCCATTTGTCTATTTGGGCTTTGGTTTCTATTGCTTTTGGTGTTTTAGTCATGAAGTTCTTGCCTATGCCTATGTCCCGAAAGTTTTTGCCTAGGTTTTCTTCTAGGGTTTTTATAATGTTAGGTCTTATGTTTAAGTCTTTAATCCATCTGGAGTTAATTTTAGTGTAAGGTGTCAGGAAGGGGTCCAGTTTCTGCTTTCTGCACATAGCTAGCCAGTTTTCCAAACACCATTTATTAAACAGGGAATCTTTTCCCCATTGCCTGTTTTTGTCAGGTTTGTCAAAGATCTGATGGTTGTAGATGTGTGGCATTGCCTCTGAGGCCTCTGTTCTGTTCCCTTGGTCTATATTTCTGTTTTGTTACCAGTACCATGCTGTTTTGATTACTGTATGTAGCCTTGTCGTATAGTTTGAAGTCAGGTAGCGTGATACCTCCAGCTTTGTTCTTTTGCTTAGAAATGACTTGGCTATGTGGGCTCTCTTTTTGGTTCCATATGAAGTTTAAGGTGTTTTTTTCCAGTTCTGTGAAGAAGGTCATTGGAAGCCTGATGGGGATAACATTGAATCTATAAATTAATTTGGGCAGTATGGCCATTTTCAAGATATTGATTCTTCCTAACCAGGAGCATGGAATGTTTCTCAATCTGTTTGTGTCCTCTCTTATTTCATTGAGCAGTGGTTTGTATATCTCCTTGAAGAGGTCCTTTACATCTTTAGTTAGTTGTATTCTTAAGTATTTTATTCTCTTTGTAGCAATTGTGAATGGGAGTTCGCTCATAATTTGGCTCTCTTTGGGTCTGTTATTGGTGTATAGGAATGCTTTTGATTTCTGCACATTGATTTTGTATCCTGAGACTTAGCTGAAGTTGCTCATCAGTTTCAGGAGATTTGGGGCTGAGATGATAAGAGTCTTCTAAATATACAATCATGTTGTCTGCAAATAGAGAAAATTTGACTTTCTCCTTTCCTAATTGAATACCCTTTATTTCTTTTTCTTGGTGATTGCTCTGGTTAGAACTTCCAATACTATATTGAAAAGGAGTGGAGACAGAGGGCATCCTTGTCTAGTGCCAAATTTCAAAGGGAATGCTTCCAGTTTTTGCCCATTCAGTATATTAGCTGTAGGTTTGTCATAAATAGATTTTATTATTTTGAGATATGTTGCTTCAATACCTAGTTTATTGAGAGTCTTTAGGATAAAGGGCTGTTGATTTTTGTCAAAGGTCTTTTCTGCATCTGTTGAGATCATCATGTGGTTTTTGTCTTTGGTTCTGTTCATGTGGTGAATTACATTTATAGACTTGTGTGTGTTGAACCAGCCTTGCATCCCCGGGATGAATCCTCCTTGATTGTGATGGATAAGCTTTTTGATGTGCTGTTGCAATCGGTTTGGAGTATTTTATCGAAGATTTTTGCATCTATGTTCATCATGGATATTGGCCTAAAATTTTCTTTTTTTTTGTTGAGTCTCTGCCGGATTTTGGTATCAGAATGTTGTTGGTCTCATAAAATGATTTGGGAAAGATTCCCTCTTTTTGGATTATTTGGAATAGTTTCAGAAGGAATGGTACCAGCTTCTCTTTGTATGTCTGGTAGAACTCAGCTATGAATCCATCCAGATATGGCTTTTGTTGGTTGGTAGGCTATTAATTGCTGCCTCAACTTCAGTCCTTGTTATTGGTCTATTCCAGGTTTCAACTTCTTCCTGGTTTAGGCTTGGGAGGGTAAAGTTTCCAGGAATTTATCAATTTCTTCCAGGTTTACTGGTTTATGTGCATAGAGTTATTTGTAGTAATCTCTGATGGTGGTTTGTATTTCTGTGGAATCGGTGGTGATATCCCCTTTATCGTTTTTTTATTACATTATATCTATTTGATTCTTTTCTTTTCTTTTTTGTTAATCTGGCCTTTGGTCTATTTTGTTGATCTTTTCTAAAAACCAGCTCCTGGATTTATTGATTTTTTGAAGGTTTTTTTTTTTTTTGTGTGTGTGTGTGTGTGTGTCTATCTCCCTCAGTTCTGCTCTGATAATAGTTCTTGTCTTCTACTAGCTTTTTAGTTCTTTTTTTTTATCTTGCTCCTCTAGCTCTTTCAATTTTGATGACAGGGTGTTAATTTTCTATCTTTCCTTGCTTCTCCTGTGGGCATTTATTGCTATAAATTTTCCTCTAGACACTGCTTTAAATATATACCAGAGATTCTGATGTGTTGTGTCTTCATTCTCATTTGTTTTGAAGAACATCTTTATTTCTGCCTTCATTTCATTGTTGATCCTGTCAACATTCAAGAGCTAGTTGTTCAGTTTCCATGAAGTTGTGCAGTTCTGATTTGGTTAGTTTCTGAATTCTGAATTCTAATTTGATTGCACTGTGGTCTGACAGACTTCCAATTATGTGGTCAATTTTAGAGTAGGTGTGATGTGGTGCTGAGAATAATGTAATTCTGTGGATTTGGGGTGGAGAGTTCTGTAAATGTCTATTAAGTTTTCTTGGTCCAGGTCTGAGTTCAAGTCCTGGATATCCTTCTTAGTTTTCTGTCTTGTTGATCTAATATTGACAGTGGAGTGTTAAAGTCTCCCACTATTATTGTGAGGGAGTCTAAGTCTCTTTGTAGGTCATTAAGAACTTGTTTTGTACATGTAGGTGCTCCTGTATTGGGTGCATATATATTTAGGATTGTTAGTTCTTCTTGTTGCATTGATCCTTTTACCATTATATAGTGCCCTTCTTTGTCTCTTTTGATCTTTGTTGGTTTAAAGACTATTTTATCAGAGATTAGGGTTGCAACTACTGCTTTTTTTTTTTTTTTTGCTCTCCATTTGCTTGTACATCTTCCTCCATCCCTTTATTTTGAGCCTATGTGGATCCTTGCATGTTAGATGGGTTTCCTGGATACAGCACACCAATGGGTTTTGACTTTTTATCCAATTTGCCAGTCTGTTTCTTTTGATTGGGGCATTTAGCACATTTACACTTAAGGTTAATATT
Organism: Saguinus oedipus; assembly: GCA_031835075.1. Lineage (NCBI taxonomy): Eukaryota > Metazoa > Chordata > Mammalia > Primates > Cebidae > Saguinus > Saguinus oedipus. Next base: position 45,010,110 of record CM063169.1, read on the forward strand.
GTTATGTGTGAATTTGATCCTGCCATTTTTATGCTAGCTGGTTGTTTTGCCCATTAGTTGATACAGTTTCTTCATTGTGTTGATACTCTTTTCCATTTGGTACATTTTTGGAGTGGCTGGTACTAGTTGTTCCTTTCTATGTTTAGTGCTTCTTTTAGGAGCTCTTGTGAAACAGGCCTGGTGGTGATGCAATCTCTGAGCAATTGCTTGTTTGTAAAGGATTTTATTTCTCCTTTGCTTATGAAGCTTAGTTTGGCTGTATATCAAATTCTAGGTTGAAAGTTATTTTCTTTAAGAATGTTGAATATTGGTTCCCATTATCTTCTGGCTTGCAGGTTTCCACTGAGAGATCCAATGTGCGTCTGATTGGCTTCCCTCTGTGGGTAACTTGACTCTTCTCTCTGGCTGCCCTTAGCATTTTCTCCTTCATTTCAACGCTGGTGAATCTGATGATTATGTGCCTTGTGGTTGCTATTCTTGAGGAACATCTTTGTGGTGGTCTCTGTGTTTCCTGGACATGAATATTGGCCTGCCTTTCTAGGTTGGGAAGTTCTCCTGGATAATATCCTGAAGAGTGTTTTCCAGCTTGGATTCATTCTCTCCATCACATTCAGGTACACCTATCAAATGTAGATTAGGTCTTTTCACATAATCCCATGTTTCTTAGAGGCTTTGTTCATATCTTTTTACTCTTTTTTCTCTAATCTTGCTTTCTTGTTTTATTTCATTGAGTTGATCCTCAACCTCTGATATCCTTTCTTCTGCTTAGTCAATTCAGCTACTGCAACTTGTGTATGCTTCACGAAGCTCTCTTGTTGTGTTTTTCAGCTCCATCAAATCATTTATATTCCTCTCTAAGCTGTATATTCTCATTAGCATTTCATCAAACCTTTTTTCAAGGTTCTTAGTTTCTTTGCACTGGGTTAGCACATGTTCTTTTAGCTTAGAGAAGTTTGTTATTACTCACCTTCTGAAGCCTGCTTCTGTCAATTCATCAGACTTGTTCTCCATCCAGCCTTGTTCCCTTGCTGGTGAGGAATTGTGATTCCTTGGAGGAGGAGGGGCATTCTGGTTTTGGGTATTTTCCTCATTTTTGTTTTGATTTCTTCCCATCTTTGTGGGTTTATCTACCTGTGGTCTTTGTAGTTGGTGACTTTCAGATGGGGTCTTTGAGTGGATGTTCTTTTTATTGATGATGAAGTTATTTCTTTCTGTTTCTTAGTTTTCCTTCTAACAGTCAGGCCCCTCTGCTGTAGGACTGCTGGAGGTCCACTCTAGACCCTGCTTGCCTGGGGATCACCTGCAGTGGCTGCAGAACAGTAAGGGTTGCTGCCAGTTTCTTCTTCTGCTATCTTTGTTCCAGAAGTATACCCACCAGATGTCAGCCTGAGCTCTCCTTTATGAGGTGTCTCTTTGGATATATGGGGGTCAGGGAGCTTCTTGAGGAGATACTCTGTCTCTTATAGGAGCTCAAGTGCTGAGCTGTGAGCTCTGTTGTTCCGTTCAGAGCTGCTGGGCAGGTACGTTTAAGTCTGCTGCAGCAGAACTCATAACCACCTTTTTTCCCTAGGTGCTCTGCCCCTGGATGGTGGGGCTTTATTTATAAGTTCCTGTCATGCTGCTGTTTTTCAGAGATGTCTTGCCCATTGAGGAGGTAACCTAGTCACAGTCTGCAGCAGAGGCTATTGCTGAGCTGCCATGGGCTCTGTCCAGCTGCTGTCTGAACTTCCTTGCAGTTTTCTTTATAGGGGTATAGTTAGAACTGCCTCGGTAATGGTGGATGCTCTTCCCCCCACACTGCTGGACCATCCTGTGTCCAGCTGTGCTTGCTGTGAAACTCTCAATGCAGAGCGTTTCTGATTGCTGGTCTTTGTGGGGGTGGGACCAGCTGAGCCAGATCACCTGGCTCCCTGTTTCAACCCCCTTTTCTTCAGTTGAATAGGCAACTCTGTCTCCCAAGTTTTCCAGTGGCCAGCTGTAATGATGCCTGGATTTGTGTGAGTTTTTATGTGGAGACCTGCTGTGCTGGCTGAAACAGTGGTGCTGGCGACTTGTGGCACTTTTCTGCCTGGGAATCTCCTGGTCTGTGGGCAGTAAAATTTCATTTGGAAATGCAGTGATCACTCAACCTTTGCATTTTCGCTGGGAACTGCAATCCAGAGCTATGGCTATTTGGCCATTTTGGATCTCTCGCTTGTTATTCTTGCTTAAGTAGGTTAAAATAGGCCTGTAATCCCAACACTTTGGGAGGTTGAGCAGAAATTTTTATGAACATCTAGGGGTTTGGCTACAGTCTCATATCTCTTCATATTCCAAGGCTCTTTTCCTTGCTCCAGATAGGTGATCAGATCTGGCTTACAGAAAGCAATAACATTTCTAGGTTTTCAGTGGGTCTTGGTGTCTTAGCTGTGGATCTCTCAATACCTGAAGGTCACAGGGTCACACAGACTGGACCTCCAGGAGAGAAGGATACAGGGCAGTGAAGACATGACCAGGAGTTCTGGCTGCAGGAAGAGCCTCATTTATTTATTCTATTTATCTGATTAAATACTCACAACTACCATATAATAAAAAATACTGTTTTGTCATTTTAATTATACAAAAAGTATAAAAGTATACTTAAACAAAGTAACCAGCTTTCTCTATTTCACATAATTATACAAGGAAAACTCGGTTTTTAATCTCAGATTCTTTGACTCAATAGACATGTATTTTTTCTAACATAACATGCTGTAGTCAAAAATTACATAAATAATAATACTGTAGTAATATTTTGACTTATAATTTTTTATATTTTTAAGTCAATAATTAAGAATAATTCTGACAACTTAACTGTAGAAAATAAGACACATGTAGAAAAAGTAAAAAGAAAAATTCCAATATTTAGTGGATGAAAATGATAGTGTAGAAGATTCATCCTAACGATTCCTATGGGATAAGTTTATGGAATGATGTAATCAAAGTATTTTAAATTTAAAGATTGATGATACATATTTAAATATAGGTATAGATATAGACAGCTTGATGTGTAGGTAAACAAGTAGACAGATAGATAGGCTAGATAGACAGACAGATAATATCCTATGGAGTGTGGTGTTCGGTTTTTTCATCTGAATTCTCCTGAGAGGGAAAAAGGAAAATAGTGCTGGAACTATGACTGTCATTTTTGTAACTGTGGTTTTAATATCATTAGAATAATATAATTTATAACTAATAAACCAGAAAAAAGTTCCCTGTATTTTGCAATCTATCTTATTGGCTGGTCTCCAATCCAGTGTTTCTAGTATCTTCATTTTGTTAATAACTTCCATGTACATGGAGCTCCAAGTATTTATTGCTTAATATTATTGATAAACCATCTATCTAGATTCCTAGGCTATGAGTTAAGATGATATACATACATATATTTTCTTAAAAACCAGACATGATTCATCTTCCAAGAGACAGCTTTAAACAAACAGCAAAAGAACACAATGTTTTTGGCATCTCCAAGTAGTTGCCATAAGATATTCACCCTTGAAAACAAGAAGTTATAAAAAGAGAGACAATAAAAATGTAAGAAATGTCTCTTCAAATTTAAAATGTGTGCTGCAATTGAGTATCAAATAAAACTTTTACAAAAATATAAAATTGATGTCATCTATTTAAAATGAATAAAATTACTATAAAAATTATGGGAAAATAGATGAGATAAAAAGCAATAATCAGAAAGTATAATATCTCATTTATAGCTATTTTAGTAGTGAAGTAAAGTGAAAGTGGGAAATAAGAAAAAAATAATTATAGAAAATTAATCTAAAGTACAACATGTAGCCTTTAAAATGATTCACCTAGAAAGCAACCAGAAAAAAAATGCATGATGAAAAACAGATTTTTATCTCTTTCAAATTTTGTATACTATTTCAGAATATCATGGGTAAAGGGATGATTACAATATCTCCCATAGTGAGGGAAAAGGAAACAAAACCAAAGCTAATGACAATAACAAGCATGAATGAACAGCAATGAAATTCCTGTCAACTAAAAGGAATGAGAATCAGACTGGTATCAGGCTTTTGAGTATCAATCCTATATGCTAGAAAATAATGAAAGCATACTTCAAACTTCTGGCAGGCAAAGATTTTCAGCTTACTTCTGAGTTAAGCTATTTCTCAAGTATGAAGAAACAAAAAGACATTTTCATATGTCATTGGTTCTGCCAGTCTTAGCAAGGATATGAACCTCAAAATTTCTTCTCATGAACTTGATATTTGACCAAAAAAAAGCAGGGGGGAGTCTCTCAAGAATCATATTCTAGTGTTGTTAGGATTCAAAGATGTCCTTTTTCTTTCAGGAAAGGTTGAGGGTAAACTTGTACATTCATGGAGTTCTTGACCTTATGGGAGACATAATCAGTACATGGTCTCTGCCAAAAAGCAAACATGTGACTGTCTCCCACCTGCAAAAATTTCAGCAGTCCTAATACATCACGAAATTGCCCTCATTCTCATTGCTTAAAAGACGTGTGATTCCACTATGGTTCATTATATTAGGCTGGAAGGAAATTACTGAAATGATCTGGGGATGCTCCAGTTAGATCAGGAAGTGAGACAAAAGTGGAGAAATCTGCTTTTTATCCAAAAATGCTCATGTGGCAAGGAAACAATAAATGAGCATAAACCACATGGGGGAAATGTGATGTTAAAAATAAAATATAGTACTTTCAAAACAATATTAAGTACTTGAAGTAATATTTCTTGAATATATATGTAATATATATGAATGTGTTTGCATATAACAAGGAATGAGTGGACTGAAAAATAACAGCATAATACAATTCTTGCATATATTTGTGATATAACTCATTAGACTAGAAAATCAAATATTAAGCTGTCAGTTTTCATTGTTTTGAAAGGAGCACTTGTTTCAGTGCAGACTATTTCTCTAAATATGCCATATATGTGTGCCGTCTTAATGTCTCTTTTACTTAAGAAATCCTATTTCTTACTAAATCAATACAATAGATGTTTCTTTAAAAGGATTCTCTCTTCAAAGTTTTATAAGTTTTCACAAGGAAACAACAAAATTTAAATCTATCCACTCTGTACAAGGTATCAAAAATTTTAAAAAATGACAGTGAAAACAAAAAAAGGAGGTAAATTGGAGATGCAAATAAAAGGTTTAATTCTCTCAGCAATGCATGCTTGTATCCACATACTCAAATCACATACACAGATATACACACTGACATATAGTTTTCTGTATTTATGGATATCTGATTGATAAAATAGAAAAATGGCTGGGTGTGGTCACTCATTCCTGTAATCCCAGCACTTTGGGAGGTCGAGGCAGGTGGATTACCTGAGAGTTTGAGACAAGTATGGCCAAAAGGTGAATCCCTGTCACTACTAAATAAAAGAATTAGTGAGGTATGGTGGTGAGTGCCTGTAATCCCAATTACTTGGGAGGCTGAGGCAGGAGAATCCCTTGAACCCAGGAGGCAGAAGTTGCAGTGAACTGAGATCATACTATTGCACTCCAGCCTGTGTGACAGCAAGACTCCATCTAAAAAAAAAGAAAAAAAAAAGGAAAAGAAAAAATTTTGCACAGGAAATAAAACAAGTTTTTGGAGCAGATAGCTTTACCATATTCACTTCCTACATAAATATTAACTAAACAGAAAATGATAACGATGGTATATTTCTTACTACTAATGCAGACTTGATAAAAATATAGACATACGTGTTTATGATTTCAAGTAATATTTTGGAACTTTTATTCATGTTCTCTAATTTTAACAGCTCCTCTTAGAAATATTATAGACACGCCATTAGTAATCCCAACAAAAGAGAAGTACAAAGAAAAAAGGAAAATAAAGGAAAGAAGAAAAAAGAAAAGTAAAAGTAAAAGGACAGGAAATAATGAAAAAAGAAATGGGAGAGGAGAAAGGATGAGAGGAGAAGAGAGGAGAGCATAAGGGAGGAGGGGGAGTGGAAGGGGGAGGGAACAGGAGAGGAAGAGTGGAGAAGAGAGGAGAGGAGAAGACAGATAGAGAGGGGAGGGAAGGGAAGGGGAAGGGAGGGAGGGACAGAAGGGAGGAAAGAAAGAAAAATAGAGGAGGGGTGGTAGGAAGGAAAAGAATGTAAGGAAAGAAGGAAGAGAAGGAAGGAAGGCAGGCATAAGATCTTTCTTAACAAAATGCAAGCTTATATACTCTGATTTATAAATTGTAATAATTAGGGAAACCTTCATTATATACTTCATCTTCTGTGGCCTTTTGAATTCTTAGGTTAGGTAGTCCCTGGTGTCTTTCCATTAGTTATGTACTTGCTCAAATAAACATTTATTGAAGAATTGTAATTCTTGAAATCCCATCAGGTGTTGGGAAAAGATGAATAAGAAGGAAAACCTTCCTTCATTATTATATACAGTAAATATATACACTAGTTTTATACACTTGTTGCAAACAGTCTCTTACAAATAAAATTATTTATCCAGTTATAGAGATTTTGTGCTTTGCTTCTTACTCACTATTCAGTCTTTTACCTAACCTGTTACTCATTTCCAAAAGCAAAATTTTGTACCTTAAAATGTATGAGTAACCTTCAACATGATTTCTCTGAAATCCATAGATATCTCTTGTAGAATTAAGAACTATGTCTTATCTGTCTTGATGATAGTCTATTAAGGAATATAAGATAGTGTACTTTGCAAAGATGTTAAGAATTTGTGGACTGAATAGAAATGATTTCTTTTTCTATATTGTGCTTTCATAAGATGCTGAAGACCTATAGCATATCTTTTAGAAAACTGGCCCTTTATATTAGAAACTGGTTTTAAATACTAATAATTTTCTTTTTATAAGAAACCTGGAGAGATATACCAGTTTGATCTGAGTCACAGGATTAATTTTATCTTCCCAAGAACATCGTAGATTATATAACTAACCTAGGATTTGCTCCGTGGTTTAAAAGTCTAGAATTAAATTTTCAGTCTGATAAAAACAAATATCTGTAAATTTTATAGCAACCTCATCTTTGGCTACATTTTAAATCTCTTTACTTTTCTGCTATCTTCTTTAGTGCTATTTTTATCAGATATATTCATTTCTATTTTATACATTTTTATAATTATCTTAATTCTTAATAAAAATATGAAGAATAAATATTACACTAAAGAGGCTAGTAGATGTAGTCAAGTTAAATATGGGGAACATTTGTCTAAGAATGTTTACTTGTTAAGTCATTCCTTCATTCAACTACCATTAAAATGGTACTGCTGCACACTACAATACTCAGAATAAAAAGATAAGTGAGGCATTGTATTCAAGGACTTTACACATGAGTAGGAAGTCCAGATTAGTTAATGGACAATTTAAACAAAGTGTTATACATAAAGTGTGTCAGGGTGCTCTGATCACATTTCAAGTAAGAATAGATAATTAGGAATGATTTCAAAAAAGAAGTGATGCATAAACTGAACTATGAAGAATAGTTAGGCAAATTTAAAAGGAAAGATTATATTTCAGCCAAAAAAGCGAAATGTGTAAAAACGCAAATGTGAAAGGGAACATAGTATATTTGGGTAGCAAACCTCAAATGTTATTGGAAAAAAAATAATTTAAATTACATTGGATTACTCATGCAAATATTTTAAAATACAACAAATATCCTTTTTGCAGTACCAGAGACAAAAGGCTAACATGTAATATAACCTCTATATTCCCAGTTTAAGATAATATGTCAATTAGAATTTTACATTTTATAATGAAATATTAATTTAGGGTAATTTCTTCTCTGTCTCATCTTATATACTTAAAGTTAGCCCAAATTTCAAATAATAAAGGTGCATTATTCCATTTTCATACTGCTATTAAGAAATACCTGAGACTGGATAATTTATAAACAAAATGAGGTTTAATAGACTTACAGTTCCACATGGCTCAGGAGGCCTCACAGTCATGGTGGAAGACAAAGGACGAGCAAAGGCATGTCTTCTATGGCTGCAGACAAGATAGCATGTGCAGGGGAACTGCTGCTTATAATACCATCAGATATCATAGTGTGACTTACTGTCACAAGAAATGCATGGGAAATACCCACCCCCATGATTCAATTATCAGCCACCCTGTCCCTCCCATGACACATGGGGATTATGGAGCTACATTTCAAGATGAGATTTGGGTGGGGACATAACCAAACCTTATCAAAAGATACAAAGTAACCTGATAACCTTTTATTATTGAATTTAAAAGCTTTGAGATTTGATTTTGGAAAACATGAGAACAATCTAATCATTCAGGTAAATCATTCAAATAGAGCTATTAACAAAAGAGAAAAAAATATTAATTTAACTATAGAAGTTACCACCTTAATTTCTGTTATTCTGATTTTAAATGCTAATTTATTGCTTGCTTTTGTTTTTGTATGTTATTTTGGGGAAATTATTTTATTTTATATATTTTTTTCACAAATGTCTTTTAGTGGTATGAGCGTGTAAATATTCCATGTGTCAATTTAAAGTACATGCTAAACTTATGTTTAATAGAAAACTTCTCAGCCCTAATAGTTGCCAACTCTATGTACATGTGGTAATGAAATGCTAAAGCAATCAAACAAAAATATAATTTAGAATAATAGATATTGAAACTGAGAGGGTACCTCAGAGAATATTTACTGCAGAAACTTAATTTCACAAATGAGAAAACTGAGAACTAGGAAGATTAACTAGTTTGTTGAAGTTCATATAGCTCATTAGTGGCAAAGCTTGTTCTAGAATTCTCTGCAGATTTGAGTTGTTTTGCTTTGGCTAATTATGCTTTACTTTTTGCATTGATTTTCTAGCTCCTTCTGATTATTTGTGTATAAATATTTCGAGCAATATATCAAGTTTGTTTTTCATATTAGGCTTGATGACCCTAGGGGAAGAGCTATGTTTTGTGGAGGTTAAAGATGAGATTCTCCATAAAAATAATATTTTTTTAAAAATGCAGTTACCCCCTAATATTGGGAGAGCCCTTTCCTGGCTCTGGAAATAGCCTGGTAGTCCTGAATTGCTCTCAAATCTAATCTTCATCATCCTCACAGGAAATCTTTCAATAAAAGAAATGCTCATCTTTTACTCTGAGACCATATTTTATATTAGCCAATAAATTATGTAATTTGTTTTACTTTTTATGAGGATGATTGGATTATATTATATATAAATTCATGTCACATTTAAGAGTATATATAGTTTATAATTTTCTACAAATTATTTAATTTTTTTATGGAATGTAGAAAAGTTACAAGTACCATGAACTATAACTTCAGGCTATAAACGTATTAACATTTGAAATACTTAAAATGAATGCATAAATACAAAACTATGATGCTTTGGTGACTGAATTGGTAAACTTTTTAAATCATTAGAACCATTGTTCATATAAGCCCACAGATTTGTGAATTACTTACAGGTACCATGAGACCAACTATTTATAAACACCCTTGTCATCAACAATGTTATGATACTTAGTAAATGCTCTTACCTTCTATTTTATTCATGGAATATTATGAATCTTTGTTTTTTAAAACTTTAGGCATTCAGGCTGGGGACAGTCTCTCATGCCTGTAATCCTAGCACTTCGGGAGCCTGAGGCAAGTGGACTGCATGAGCTCAGGAGTTTGTGACCTGCATGGCAACATGCGGAATCCTGGTCTCTACTAAAAATACCAAATATTAGCCAGGCATGGCGGTGTGCACCTGTATTCCAGCTACTTGGAAGGCTAAGGCACAATAATTTGAGAATTGCTTGAACCCAGGATCTGGAGCTTGCAGTGAGCCAAATTAGCACCACTGTACTCCAGACCAGCAGCAACACACTGTCGCCAAAAAGAAATAAAAACAAAAATCCTGTAGGCATTCAGGAAGAATGCATTTCACATAATTTACTCAAGTATTTCTTTAAGAAAGTAAAACAAAAGAGAGTATTTTTAATTTTTAGGTGAAATCGAATAAACCTTCTCCATATCTTTACTCCAATCACCCTGGCTAGAATATGAGCCCTAATAGAAAACAGTTATTTTTTTTTTTTTTTGTAGTTTGTTATCGTAAACAGTTGACACATATAGAAAATCAAATATTTGTGAATGCGTTAATAGTTTTTAATTAAAAGAGTGTACCCTATACATTTAAAGGTATTGAAATTGACATTGACAGTTACTAGTTAATTATGTGAATATTATTATATTAATAGATGCTTATTTTTACAAGACATATATAAGTATTTTATTTAAATATTCAGACGTCTGAGTCACTGGTACCTCTTTTTATATGGCAATTGATCAAGAGTGTAACCTTGCTCCATCTCTTTAGATGTCGTTTGTGAAAGATAGCAAACTTTCCAATGCGTCATATATTTAGGCAGAAATATATTAGCAACTCCATGAACAGGCAACTAGTCCTGCCTGTACATGGCAGGACTAGTAGTAGCGTCTTAGCTATTAGTTTAATTAGATGTTTCTTCATTCAGCACTCCCAGAAAATGACTTTAAAATATGCATTGGTATTGCTTTTCCACTGTCGCAAGACGTGAAGCCTCTGTTCAAGAAATAATAAAAATAAAAAATGATATTCTAGCAACTTTTCATTCCATGATAGTTTCAGTTAAAACATAGTTTTCAATGTAGAAATTCAAATAAAATTCAGTAGCAACTTTAATGATAAGCTGACTTGTATAATAAAAGATAACTCACAGGTAATCAGTTCAATGATTTCCTCAGGGGCAAAAGATTCTGAAAAGTTAATATACAAGAAAATATTATTGCATTAATGTATTACAGTTGGAAAGAATACTATAGGCCATTTGTACTTGTGTTTTAAGTCAAGTCAAGTTTATTAGGAAAATAAAGGAATAAAAGAATGTCTACTTCATAGGCAGAGCAGCACTTGTGTTTTTATCATTTATATTCATGCTGCATTTCAAACTTTGAGATAAAAGGAAATAACAGTGCAAAAGTTAATTCATACCATTTTTTACACCTGGGAGGAGAGAGAGAATACGGTAAAAGTCATTTCCATTATTTTACCAAATTATACTACTTAAGATTCTGAAAGAATAGCAAAAGCATAGGAAGATTAATATTGTTATAGATAATATACAAAAAATACAATATATTAAAGTTTAAGAAGTTAAAACCAATCACACTATATCCATGCATATATTTTTGCTACTATATATTTATACTTTCATGTGATGAATTTCATGAAAACTTTTTGAAACAGACACTTACTTCATCTTGAACTCCATCTGTATCATGAGTTTGTATGTTATTACAAAAAAAAAACAGTTCACAGGTCTGCACAGCAAAAGAAACAGTCACTAGAGTGAATCAGCAACCATCAGAATGGGAAAAAATTTGCAGTTTACGCATCTGACAAAGGGCTGATATCCAGAATTTACAAAGAACTCAAACGGATTTACAGGAAAAAAACAAACAAGCCCATTCAAAAATGGGCAAAGGATATGAACAGACACTTTACAAAAGACATACATGAGGCCAACAAACACATGAAAAAATGCTCATCATCACTGGTCATTAGAGAGATGCAAATCAAAACCACATTGAGATATCATCTCACGCCAGTTAGAATGGTGATCATTAAAAAATCTGGAGACAGCAGATGCTGGAGAGGATGTGGAGAAATAGGAACACTCTTACACTGTTGGTGGGAGTGTAAATTAGTTCAACCATTGTGGAAGACAGTGTGGCGATTCCTCAAGGACCTAGAAATAGTAATTCCATTTGAACCAGCAATCCCATTACTGGGTATATATCCAAAGGACTATAAATCGTTCTACTATAAGGACACATGCACACGAATGTTCATTGCAGCACTGTTTACAATAGCAAAGATGTGGAACCAACCCAAATGCCCATCGATGATAGACGGGACTGGGAAAATGTGGCACATATACACCATGGAATATTATGCAGCAATCAAAAATGATGAGTTTGTGTTCTTTGTAAGGACATGGATGAATCTGGAGAACATCATTCTCAGCAAACTGACACAAGAACAGAAAAAGAAATAACACATATTTTCACTCATAGGCAGGTGAGAAAAATGAGAACACATGGACACAGGGAGGGGGTCTACTACACACTGGGGTCTATTGGGGGGAACGGGGGAGGGACAGTGGGAGGGGCTGGGGAGGGATAGCCTGGGGATAAATGCCAAGTGTGGGTGAAGGGGAGGAAGGCAGCAAAACACACTGCCATGTGTGTACCTATGCAACTATCTTGCACATTCTTCACGTGTACCCCAAAACCTATAATGCAATAAAAATTTTAAAAATTAAAAAAAAAAAAAAGTTCATTATGATCAGTTTTCTCCTTTACTGGAAAAGCCTGATTATTAGAATTCTAAATATGTTAAAAAGAGTAATGCTGCTCTGTTACTATTTTTCGAGCACTCGATTTGTTTTTATTCACATTACAAACTTTGTAAGAAAGGTTAACATTATTTTTTGTTATTTTTACAATAAAATTAGTTACCATTTTATTTGTGAAAAATAGTTCACAAATAATATTGAATTGGTCCTTATAGATAATTTAAGCTTAACTTGAAACTCCCATGATAAATTTTATTCCCTATGTGTATCTCTCTCTCTCTCTCTCTCTCTCTCTCTCAATCACCAAAGACTTCTCTGGGTGCCAGAGAGAAAATTGTGAACAAGATAAACATGATATCGCCCTCACATTGCTTTGCATTTAATAGAGTAACAGAACACTATATATTCAGCAACTCTTTACCTGAGATATTGGAAATTTTCAAAAATTCTATTAAATTTAATTGTAGAGTGTCATTTCCTAATTTAGGTTCTGTGCTCCAAACTCAAAAAATCTCAACTAAATTGGAGAAAGAGTTAGAGGGTGTACAATGAGAATACCATTGCAATTTAACTATCATAAATAAAAGATAAATTATATATTTAGATTGGCAATTCTACATGTTCTCATATTACTACTTATTATTGAATGCCTACTATTTCATAGACATCCTTAAGAAATGTACTCTAACAGTAATAGAAAATATGCAGTCATATCTCAGAGGAAAAACATATGAAGTTCTATTCTCTTCTAACTAGGACATAGAGGAGAGAGCAAAATGAACTCATGGAGTAGTGATGCTTGATTAAACTGCCTGACTATTCATAAATTTCATATGTATATAATAGCCAATAGTAAATGCCATTACACATGGGTAACAAAAAAATTTTCCAGAGGACTTTACATTATTACAACACTTCACCTATGTTATATTCCCTTAAAGTATATAGCAGATATTACCTTTTCAGTTTAAGAAAAATAAAATAATACTGACACGTATGTACAAATATAAAACAAATGCTTTCATCAGAGGAGACTGAATACCACTTTCCAAACCTTAGGGTTTTATTCTTTTCCTCAGCTTGCCCTATTTTCTGTAATGGTCTACAGAACCATCAGATACTTTCTCACCTAGTTCTGCTTCCTGAAATTATTCTTGCTTTTCAAGAATCCAAAAATATTCCTCCTAATTAAACCTTTTTGATCAACTTTGTTTAAAAAAAAAACTCTCCATCTCTTGAATCAAACACTCCAGTGCTTTGTTTATATTTATCAAATAAAGATTATCTCATATTGACATTTATTAATGTTTAATATTTTCTGTGTTACTGGAAGTTGATGACACAGGCTCTTTTTAAGGCACTTTATTCAGAAACAACATTTTGTTCATCCAGAAACAACTAAAAACAGCTACCGTTGCAACCAACCCCTATGTTCCTACAAGATTCTTTACACATTAAGAAAATATTCTAAAAGAAAAATTATAAAAGTCAGACACTTTTTAGGGCATAGTTTTGATCAACATAATATTTAAAATGTAGACAAACTACAGAGGATTTAGAAAACAGAGAGACAGTTTAATTTAATTCAATGTAGTTCATTAAGAAATAGCATCGAGGAGTGTTCCAAGATTGCGCCATAGAAACTACTCAGGATTGCAGCTCTCAGTGAAGGCGCAGAGGGTGAGTCCTAGCTGCATTTTCAGACGAACTTTTGTAGCCCACAGGACTGGCAAAATCCCAGGTGTAGAAGAGACACAGGAGAGCAGCGCAGCCCACTTGCGTGGCCATTTTGGCTGGCGCCACACCGGCGAAGCGGCAGCCCACACAAAGCTCACTGGTCTGGGTGCCCTGTTAAACCAGCAATCTGAGCTTTGGGAGGGCAGATTGACATGTCCATTTGACTGAATGGGACTTGGATGGTGAGCCAGACCAGGAGATTCCTGGGAAGAGTGATTTGTGCCGGTGCAGTGGGCCGCCACAGAGGAGATCACATGGATCCCGGTGCCCAATCAGCAGGCGACTGGGGCGCCTGTGAGAGTCAACCATTCAATTTGGAAAGAAAGAGAGAGAGAGGGAGGAGGGACTCTGAGGCAGGGAGCCAGGTGATCGGGCTCGGCGGGCCTCACCCTCACGGGAAAAGCAGCATGGTGATTCAAGGCACTCGGGGTTGAGAGTTTGGCTGTGGGGTCAGCTGAATTCAAAGGGTGCAGCTCGGTGGGGGAGGGGCATCTGCTACTACGGACACAATCTGCCCCTACTGAGGTACCGCCCACTGCTGAGACAGCCTGTCATTTCTGAGGCAACCAGCCATAACAGAGAGACGCCACCAACAGGGCAGAGTGCACCACAGTAGAATGGAGCCCCGCGGCAGCAGGGTGGACCCGCACTAGCAGGGCGGACCCACGCTAGCAGGGCAGAGCCCCAGAGGGCAAATAGTGAATAGACTGCCTCCTGGCTGGGCAGGACAGTGCAACAGATACTCATAAAGAAAGCCCCAACTCCCTGAGACAGAGCATCTGAGTGAAGAAAAAAAGCGGGGGGCTTTTATAAGTTCTGCTGCAGCAGACACATTCGCCCAGCAAACCTGAATGAAAAACGGAGCTCACAGCTCAGCACTGGAGCTCCTATAAAGTACAGACCATCTCCTCAAGCAGCTCCCTGACCCCTGATATATCCAAAGAGCCACCTCAAAAAATGGCTAATTAGACTGACATTTAGCGGGCATCATTCTGGGACAAAGATAGCAGAAGAAGAAACTGGTAGCATCCCTCACTGTTCCACAACTGCTACAGGTGTACCCCAGATAAGCGGGGCCTGTAATGGACCTCAGCACTTGTACAGCAGAGGGGCTAGACCATTAGAAGGAAAACTAAATAACAGAAATACTTCATCATCAACAATCTGGGCATGCACTCTGAGACCCAATTGAAAAGTAAGCAACAACTAAGACGACAGGTGGATAAATCCACAAAGACGGGAAGAAACCAGCGCAAAAAGGAGGAAAACACCCGAAACCAAAACACCTCACCTCCTACAAAGGACCAAAACTCCTCACCAGCAAGGGAACAAAGCTGGACAGAGAATGAGAGTGACGAAATGACGGAATCAGACTTCAGAAGGTGGATAATGAGAAACTTCAATGAGCTAAAAGAACATGTTCTAAATCAGTGCAAAGAAACTAAGAACCTTGAAAAAGATTTGCAAAAAGATTCAGGAAATGATAACAAGAATGGACAACTTAGAGAGGAATATGAATGAATCGAAGGAGCTGAAAAACACAACACGAGAACTTCGCAAAGCATGCACAAGCTTCAAAAGCCGAATTGACCAGGGAGAAGAAAGAATATCAGAAGTTGAAGATCAACTCAATGAACTAAAAAGAGAAACCAAGATTAGAAAAAAAAAAAAAAAAAGCACAAAGAGGAATGAACAAAATCTCCAAGAAATGTGGGACTATGTGAAGAGACCTAACCTACGTTTGATAGGCGTACCAGAATGTGACAAAGAGAATGAATCCAAGCTGGAAAACATTCTTCAGGATATTATCCACAAAAATTTCCCCAACCTAGCAAGGCAGGCCAATACTCAACTCCAGGAAATACAGAGAACACCACAAAGATATTCTGCAAGAAGAGCAACCCAAAGGCACATAATCATCAGATTCACCAGGGTTGAAATGAAGGAGAAAATACTAAGGGCAGCCAGAGAGAAGGGTTTGGTCACCCACAAAGGGAAGCCCATCAGACTCACAGAAGATCTCTTGGCAGAAACTCTACAAGCCAGAAGAGAGTGGGGGCCAATATTCAACATCCTTAAAGAAAAGAACTTTCAACCCAGAATTTCATATCCAGCCAAACTGAGCTTCATAAGTGAAGGAAAAATAAAATCTTTTGCCAACAAGCAAGAACTCAGAGATTTTGTCTTCACCAGGCCTGCTTTACAAGAGCTCCTGAAAGAGGCATTACACATAGAAAGGAAAAACCAGTACCAGCCATTCTAAAAACATACCAAATGCTAAAGAGCATCAACAAAATGAAGAATCTACATGAACCAATGGGCAAAACAACCAGATAGTATCAAAATGGTAGTATCAAACTCACACATAACAATATTAACCCTAAATGTAAATGGACTAAATGCACCAATCAAAAGACACAGACTGGCAAGTTGGATAAAAAACCAAAACCCATGGGTGTGCTGTATCCAGGAAACCCATCTCACATGCAAAGATTCACAAAGGCTCAAAATAAAGGGATGGAGGAAGATTTACCAAGCACATGGAGAGCAAAAAAAAGTAGGAGTTGCAATTCTCATCTCTGATAAAATAGACTTTAAAGCAACAAAGATCAAAAGAGACAAAGAAGGTCATTACGTAATGGTAAAAGGATTGATACAACAAGAAGAGCTAACAATCCTAAATATATATGGACCCAATACAGGAGCACCCACATATATAAGGCAAGTTGTTAATGACCTACAAAGAGACTTAGACTCCCACACAATAATAGTGGGAGACTTCAGCACTCCACTGTCAGTATCAGACAGATCAACCAGACAGAAAATTAACAAGGATATCCAGGACCTGGAACAAGCAAACCTGATAGACATTTACAGAACTCTCCATCCCAAATCCACAGAATATACATTTTTCTCAGCACCACATCACACCTACTCCAAAATTGACCACATAATTTGAAGTAAAGCACTCCTCAGCAAATGCAAAACAACTGAAATCATAACAAACAGTCTCTCAGACCATAGTGCAATCAAGTTGGGACTCAGAATTCAGAAAATAACTCAGAACTGCACAGCTTCATGGAAACTGAACAACTGGCTCTTGAATGTTGATTGGATAAACAAAGAAATGAAGGCAGAACTAAAGAAGTTCTTTGAAACCAACAAGAATGAAGACACAACGTACCAGAATCTCTGGGACACATTTAAAGCAGTCTGTAGAGAAAAATATATAGCAATAAGTGCCCACATGAGAAGAGTGGAGAGATCCAAAATTGACACCCTATCATCAAAATTGAAAGAGCTAGAGGAGCAAGATCAAAAAAACTCAAAACCTAGCCAAAGACAAGAAATAACTAAGATCAGAGCAGAACTGAAGGAGATAGAGACACGAAAATCCCTTCAAAAAATCAATAAATCCAAGAGCTGGTTTTTAGAAAAGATCAACAAAATAGACCACTAGCTAGACCGATAAAAAAGAAAAGAGAGAACAACCAAATAGATGCAATAAAAAATGATCAAGGGGAAATCACCACAGATTCCACAGAAATTCAAACCATCATCAGAGAATACTACAAACAACTCTATGCACATAAACTAGTAAGTCAGGAAGAAATGGATAAATTCCTGGACACCTGTGTCCTCCCAAGCCTAAACCAGGAGGAAGCCAAAACTATGAAGAGACCAATAACAAGGTCTGAAGTCAAGGGAGCAATTAAGAGCCTACCACGCAAAAAAAAGCCCAGGTCCAGATGGGTTCACAGCTGAATTCTACCAGACACACAAAGAGGAGCTGGTACCATTCCTTCTGAAACTATTCCAAATAATCCAAAAAGATGGAACCCTTCCCAAATCATTTTATGAGACCAACATCATCCTGATACCAAAACCCGGCAGAGACTCAACAAGAAAAGAAATCTTCAGGCCAATATCAATGATGAACATAGATGCAAAAATCTTCAATAAAATACTGACAAACCAATTGCAACAGCACATTAAAAACCTTATACATCATGATCTAATAGGATTCATCCCGGGCATGCAAGGCTGGTTCAACATACACAAGTCTATAAACGTCATTCACCACATAAACAGAACCAAAAACAAAAACCACATGATTATCTCAATTGACGCAGAGATGGCATTTGACAAAATTTAACAGCCCTTTATGCTAAAAACTCTCAATAAACTAGGTATTGATGGAACATATCTCAAAGTAATAAAAGCTATTTACAACAAACCAACAGCCAATATCATACTTAATGGGCAAAAACTGGAAGCATTCCCTTTGAATTCTGGCACTAGACAAGGATGCCCTCTCTCAGCACTCCTATTCAACATAGTACTGGAAGTTCTAGCCAGAGCAATAAGGCAAGAAAAAGTAATAAAGGGTATTCGAATAGGAAAGGAGGAAGCCAAATTGTCTCTATTCGCAGATGACATGATAGTATACCTAGAAGACCCCATCACCTCAGCCCAAAAACTCCTGAAACTGATAAGCAACTTCAGCAAAGTCTCAGGATATAAAATCAATGTGCAAAAATCACAAGCATTCCTATACACCAATTACAGACTTAAAGAGAACCAAATCAAGAACGAACTGCCATTCACAATTGCTACAAAGAGAATAAAATACCTAGGAATACAACTTACAAGGAACGTAAGGGACCTCTTCAAGGAAAACTACAAACCACTGCTCAATGAAATAAGAGAGGACACAAACAGATGGAGAAACATTCCACGTTCATGGTTAGAAAGAATCAGTAGCATGAAAATGGCTATACTGCCCAATGTAATTTACAGAATCAACACTATCCCCATTAAGCTACCATTGAATTTCCTCACAGAACTGGAAAAAACCACCATGAACTTCATATGGAACCAAAAGAGAGCCCGCATAGCCAAGTCAATTCTAAGCAAAAAGAACACAGCGGGAGGCATCACACTACCAGACTTCAAACTATACTACAAGGCTACAGTAATCAAAACAGCATGGCACTGGTACCAAAACAGAGATATAGACCAATGGAACAGAACAGAGGCATCAGAGGCAAATCAACATATCTACAACCATATAATCTTTGATAAACCAGACAAAAACAAGCAATGGGGAAAGGATTCCCTGTTTAACAAATGGTTTGGGAAAACTGGCTAGCCATGTGCAGAAAGCAGAAACTGGTCCCCTTCCTGACACCTTACACTAAAATTAACTCCAGATGGATTAAAGACTTAAGCATAAGACCTGACACCATAAAAACCCTAGAAGAAAATCTAGGCAAAACCATTCAGGACATAGGAGTAGGCAAGGACTTCATGAATAAAATGCCAAAAGCATTGGCAACAAAAGCCAAAATAGACAAATGGGACCTAATCAAACTCCACAGCTTCTGTACGGAAAAAGAAACAGTCACTAGAGTGAATCGGCAACCATCAGAATGGGAAAAAATCTTTGCAGTTTACCCATCTGACAAAGGGCTGATATCCAGAATTTACAAAGAACTCAAACAGATTTACAGGAAAAAAACAAGCCCATTCAAAAATGAGCAAAGGATATGAACAGACACTTTACAAAAGAAGACATACATGAGGCCAACAAACATATGAAAAAATGCTCATCATCACTGGTCATTAGAGAGATGCAAATCAAAACCACATTGAGATACCATCTCACGCCAGTTAGAATGGTGATCATTAAAAAATCTGGAGACAGCAGATGCTGGAGAGGATGTGGAGAAATAGGAACACTCTTACACTGTTGGTGGGAGTGTAAATTAGTTCAACCATTGTGGAAGACAGTGTGGTGATTCCTCAGGGACCTAGAAATAGAAATTCCATTTGACCCAGCAATCCCATTACTCGGTATATATCCAAAGGACTATAAATCATTCTACTATAAGGACACATGCACACGAATGTTCATTGCAGCACTGTTTACAATAGCAAAGACGTGGAACCAACCCAAATGCCCAACAATGATAGACGGGACTGGGAAAATGTGGCACATATACACCATGGAATATTATGCAGCAATCAAAAATGATGAGTTTGTGTCCTTTGTAAGGACATGGATGAATCTGGAGAACATCATTCTCAGCAAACTGACACAAGAACAGAAAAAGAAATAACGCATATTCTCACTCATAGGCAGGTGAGAAAAATGAGAACACATGGACACAGGGAGAGGGTACTCCACACGGGGGTCTATTGGGGGGAATAGGGGAGGGACAGCGGGGGGAGCTGGGGAGGGATAGCCTGGGGAGAAATGCCAAATGTGGGTGAAGGGGAGGAAGGCAGCAAAACACACTGCCATGTGTGTACCTATGCAACTATCTTGCACATTCTGCACATGTACTTCAAAACCTAAAATGCAATAAAAATTTAAAAAAAAAATAGCATCAACTTGTTTATACTTAAAAAGGTATGACTTGAGGTGTGACTCTATTACTGAGAAATAATATTAAAAAGTGTTAAATTTTAAGTAATTCTGTTTCTTTCATATAGAAAATGCTTGATTTATTTTTCCCCCAACAAAATTGAGAAACTTTTGCTTTTCAATTAAAAATAAACTTTTTTATTCTAAGACAATTTTTTGTTTTATTTAATGAAAATATTATACTTATACATATGTACATTATTATAATAGATATACCATACTATTGAAGTTTCCAAAGCTTTTCTATAAGAAAGACATTTATTTTATTACTAGTAACTTTAAAAGAATAAAATGTACTTTGACATAAAAACTTTGTTACATAATGTGTGTGCTGCTTAATGGCCAAAATGATGAGTCTCTGAGAGGAAAATGTACATGTTATATAAAGATTCTAACTTTAGAATATAAAAAACTGGAGTTTTTATGATAATTTGTAGGCTTTATTAGCTGTAAGTAGTTGTGGGCTATAGTGACCTTCCTCTACAAACTTGCCATGTCAATGAAAAAAATAAAAAGGTTTGGATCAAATTTTGCTGCACATACAAATACATATTAGCAAGTCAGGCAGAAATAAGCAAAACAGGCACACTACTTGATTTGTAAGCTAAATAAAGTACTATATTTGGCTACATCTGAAAAGCTCTTGACCTAGGGCTCCAATTCTAATGAATAGTCTACCAATCAATCTGTTATCATGAAAATCTCATGCCATTCTTCTATAATAGTATAACCTGTTGATAAAAGGTCAAATCTGCTTGTGAAATAGTTCTACATATTATAGACTACATATTTTAAAGACTATTCATTTCTTTAAAGGATAGAAAATTTCTACAATCTTTTTTTTAAAATAAAGATTAAAATAGCCAAAACTCTTAATAGTCCAGAGCTTCTGGTCAGAGTTACTTAAATGTTAACCAGCCATTCTTTCCAGCAGATCCTCCTGGCTATAATTTTAGATAAGCATCAGTGTTAATTCACAGGTTTCTCAATAGACTGAAACAAAAAGGAACTTGAGGCCAGGTGTGGATGCTTGTGCCTGTAATCCCAGAGATTTTGGAGGTTAAAGTGTGAGGATTGCCTGAGGCCAGGAGAATTGCTTGAGACCAGCCTGAGCAACACAGCAAGAACCACTCTATCCCTGGGCCTCTACAAAAAACTTTTTTTAAAGTACTGTGTGTGGTAGTGCATACCTGTAGTCCTAGCTACACAGGAAGTTGAGGCAGGAAGATTGCCTGAGCCCAGGATTTCAAGGCTGCATAAGCTATGATCGCACAATGCACTTGGTCACAGCCTGGGGTGACAGAGAGAGAAAAAAAAAAGAAAAGAAAAAAGAAATGAAACATGAAAAATAGATTATAGGCTGACATATTCTAAAATAAATTAGAGACAACATAGAAATTAGAACTTGTAAATATTTATGAATTAAACAATTTGAACTTGTTTTTAGTACATTATCTCATGGTCAATGAATAGACTATCTCACTCTGTTAATATAAAGACAAATGCTTCTACTAATTGTTTTAAATTTAGGGTCTTTATCTTTTGTTTATATAATAGTTCCATTATTTTTTTTTAAACAGTCCATTATTTTGCTTTATGTTATTTTAAGGTATGTATGTTTCATCACAACTCTGTTAATTATATATAGTGTAATCAAAATAAATACCAAGATAAATTTTGCCTGTTTTGGCCATAAGAAATAAAAATAGTTTCATATTCAATGAATCAGTATGAAAGAAAACTTATTGACATCCTCAAGTTGTAATGAATACCGAATTATAATAACTGCCAAATATTAGGAATAAGTATAATATGTCAATATTATAGGTAAAAGTTATGAAAAAATAGGGAAAATAGTAGGAAAAATGGTGCAAGAAGCAATTGAATTTATGCATATCCAGACAATTCCTTTGTCCTTTACCAAAGTTTTGACCTTATTTTTGACCCTCAGTATATGAAGTCACATTAAACTAATAGTTATATTTTCAAAAAATAGCTAAGCACTATAAACCTCTGTCAAGGCCTTCACATGCTTCTCATTTAATCCTCCCAACAGCTCCTTGAGGTAAGTGGTCGTATTATCACTGTTTTACATATAAAAAACTGACGCTGAAATAATTGATGCAATTTAATATTGCAAGATTAACAATGATAACAAGAATATGCAAAACTTTTTGCACCCAATCCCATGCTCTGATAGTTACATTTTATTACTAGAATATTCTACTCTGATTCTAGCTTTGGAAACCCCTCCATGTTAGTCTATTACTCCCAGGCAATGGGCAAGTCCCTAAAGCTTTTTGATGGAATGGTATTATATCCAGCCAAAATGAAATGAAATGGACAGTCAGCAAGAAAAGACATTTCAGAGACTTGTGAAGAGTTATTTTCAACATCTGCAGTTATTTTATTTTTATTTGTTTTAGTTTAATTAAACACAGCTGCATAGCTATAGAAGGGCTTGGATTAGTAAATCTACACACCTTTCTCTGTTGCCTCTTAAAATAGCATTTTCTAGTGTCATCTAACTATAGAAGTCCATTACAACAAAATGATAAAATCCTGGGACCCTATTCTTAATAAAATTATTTTTTATATAAAATTATACTATTGGACCAGGCACAGTGAGTCATGCCTGTAATCCCAGCACTTTGGGAGGCCGATGCAGGCAGATCACCTTAGGTCAGGAGTTTGAGACCAGTGTGGCCAACATGGTGAAAGCCTGTCTATACTAAAAATACGAAAATTAGCTTGGTCTGGTGGTGAGTGCCTGTAATCCCAGCTACTTGGGAGGCTGAGGCAGGAGAATTGCTCGAACTTAGGAGGCAGAGGTTGCGGTGAGCTGAGATCGTACCACTGAACTCCATCCTGCGTGACAGAGTGAGAATCTGTCTCAAAAAAAAATTATACTATTTATTGATAAGTCTTGCATATTAAAAAGATATATATCAGAAAAACAGGTGAGTGATATTTGCCATTTTGAAGTCATGTCTCCACATTTTGATTCATGTCTTCCTAATTTGACCATTTTTTCAAAACATTTGATTAGTTAATTTGACCTTTTTTTTTTCAGAGTTAAAGACAAATATTACACCATTATAATTGTTAAACAGAATTCACTCAAAATTATTTTTTAAATATATGACTCCTCAATCTGATTGTAAGAAATCCCCATATCTAAACACTATCCACCCAAATATCTTCACCATTAGCATCTCTTGGCAATAAAAGAAAAAAATAATATCTGGTTCTCAAGTTAGACTTTCATGACTACTTCTTACTAGAAGTGGCTAAAGTGAATCTGTGCTATGCAAAAGGTCAATTGCTGCTACAAGTGTAAGGAAAGCATGAAATGACAGGCAAGAGCCCTTAAACTTTAAAAGTCTATAGATGGAATTTCTAACCTTGGCCCTTACATCTAGAAATTTGTAGAGGGATATTAACTGTTCAGCATCCCCCTAAAAAATTTAAGATGAGGAGATAAGGAGAAATTGCTCATTAAAAGTAAGTTGTGGCAGTCGATTCTTATTGTAAGTCGACTTGAAACCTAATAGATTAAAACGTTGCCATTATTACAAGAAACCAAAGGAAAAGAGCCTTTGCTTCTTTTGTTTTTTGTTTTGTTTTGTTTGAAAGTTGCTAAAGCCACATGGTGTTAGACAATGGCTTGTAGAGAGAGAACAGGCAACACAGAAGTCTGCAAGACATGGAAGAGGTGGTAAACTGAGATTAAGATGAAGATGATGGCGATTAGTTGGTGGAGTCCCGATATGAAGACCAATGAGGCAGAGAAGAAAAGATTGGTAAAGCCCAAAAGTATATATGGCAGCAGAGTAGCATTGTCTTGACCAGATTTTACAGTAGTGAGATTAGTAGATCACAGCTCCCAAAGAACATTCTATAGATAATATGTTTAACATTTGCTTATGCCATTCATATTTGTGATATGTAATCAAGAAACAGACCAGCATCTACCAAAAACACAAAAATTATCTGGGCATGGTGATGTGTGCCTGTAATCCCAGCTACTGGGGAGATTGATACAGGAGAATTGCTAGAATCCAGGAGGTGGAGGTTGCAGTGAGCCAAGGTTGTGCAGCTGCACTCCAGCCTGAGCAAGTGAGACTCCATGTCAAAATAATAATAAATAGAATGATTAGGATCTTATTTATCATTCTGTTGTAGAGTGGAGATATTTATTACTTTAGTCTCTTGTCTCTCTCATTCAGTTCATTTCCACAATAGAAAGATTAATGTCTTAGGACAGTGGTTCACACCTAGGATTACTTAGCACTTTGGGAGGCCAAGACAGGAGGATGGCCTGAGGCCAGGAATCTAAGAGGAGCCTAAGAAATATAGTGAGACTTCATTTTTCAACAAAAACATTAAAAAATAAATAAAAACCAAGTAAATGTCTTAAAACATTGTTTACCTGGCCGGAAAATATAAACTCCTTAACAGTGTATTCACAGCTTATCAATGACATAGGATACTTTTAGGGCCACTTTGCAAGCCAGAAACCTCTGTGGCCAAGTTTTTACAGAAACCTCTCCGCACAAGTTTTGTTGATGCCCACTGGGCTCACTCTGCCCACTCAACCAAGCAGGCTGTGCTTGGCTTGCTCCTTGGCCCAGATCCCCTGATCACCTTAGGATCCAAGCTTAGCCCACATCTAGACCAGGCATGCCATGACTGGCTTTCACCTTAGGTGCTGGCATCTGGTTGCAGTGGTGACTGAAAATCCAGAGACTCCAGCAACCATGGAGTCCCAAGGCAGCGTTACAGCTCTTTCCTGGGGAGTTCCAAGGTCTGAGCCTCCAAGAAATTTTATAGTTTTATCTCATTTCCACTGTTCACAGCCCAGTGAACAAGGGCATGTCACAGCTCCAGCTCAGGGAGGCCTAAGGTCTGTTTCCCCAAAACGGTCACCACTCTTCACTCCCATAGTCTGGCAAACAGGAGTGTGTCACCCCCCACAGTTTGGTGAGCCTGCTAGGAATGTGTTTCACCCCTTTTCACTCCTGCTAATCAGCAGGCTTCCTATACTTGTCCCGTAACCAAGAAGAATGAGGGTATGTAAATACTGGAGAGTGAGCCAGCCAGGGAAGAATGTTACTGAGTGACAGAAAGGCTTTCAACAACAAAAGAGGACCTGAAGTGGGCAGCCCTCTATGTGAGGGGGGACTCAAAAGAAGGTAGCTGCCTATGTGGCTGAGTCCTGGCTTTTATAGGTTTGAAATG
Organism: Saguinus oedipus; assembly: GCA_031835075.1. Taxonomy (NCBI): domain Eukaryota; kingdom Metazoa; phylum Chordata; class Mammalia; order Primates; family Cebidae; genus Saguinus; species Saguinus oedipus. The sequence continues at coordinate 45,035,870 of CM063169.1, forward strand.
ATGAGGCATAGGCTGCAGGTAGCCTTGGAAAAAGCAACATTTGGTTATTTAAAAAGTGTTTTTCAGAAAAAATACAATTGAGAAATAGTGGGCAAGCAGGAATAGAAGTTCTAACTCCAGTCACAGATGCTATCTAAAACCAGCAGCTCGTTTTTCAGGCTTCTGGCCTGAAAACCTGACCTTGAAGGTCAAGTTTCACCAGGGACCCATCCCTGTCTGCATAAGAATTTGTCTGTCTCCTGCCACTATCATCAGTATTTTTCCTTTGGCTTTTATGCTATCCTCAATTCTGCCACTCCCCTCTACAGCTATACACTGGGATTTGGAACACAAAATATTTTACCAAGCTGGAAACACCACAAAACAATTTTATAACCTTCTTTGTAGAAGCCATTGCCTCTACCTAAACTCACCCTTCCTTTATTTCCTGCCTAGAGAAAAATCTTTTTCAAACCTTAGTAGTTGGGACTAATGTCATTTCCATGCTAAAGTCTTCCTTGACTTACGACCCTCGGCAATGCTAGTGATTCTCTCCTCTATATTCCTGGTACATAGTGGGTATGTTATAGCACACATAATTGTAGATAATAATTAGTTAATTAAGCAATTTTTCACACTTATCCTATTAGATTCTAGAATGAGACTTTGTCACATTCATTTTTATTTAACTTTTCATGAGTTCCTAAATATTGCCAGCTTGTATAAAAACTGCATTGCATGAAAGTAAGATAACATGGATGGTGTAAAATCATACATACAAATATTTTTAAAAGTTAGTTTGCTGTAAAGACAAGAACTACACTTGTTCAATTTCCATAAGCACCTGAATTTCAGACATTTATTTTTTTTTTTGCTTTTAGTCAATAGAATCTAGAATAAACTAAAAAAAAATACTAATTCAATCAATCAACAAATAATCTATAAAAACATACAGTGTATCAACTAATGAAGCTATTAATAATTACTAGGTTTTTATTCATATCTGCTCAACGTCAATGTATAAGAGATTTAAATGCAATCAAAAGTAAGTTAAATACAATGCAGAATCAGAATAATTTTTTCATAGAGAAAATTTTCTGAATGCTTTATTTTCATTCAAACTATTGTACAACCCTTTCTACATCTTTAGGGATTGTGTATATCACACATGCATATTTGAAAACTATAAGATTAATTTGGTATTCTAGGCTTAAGTTTCTCTGATTAGTCAATTTTTTCATTCTTCATTTTTCCATGCTTTGTTCACTCATACTTCTAGTGGACATGCATTAACTGAATGCCCACTAGGTCCAAATCACAGCTGTAGATGCTTTGTGAAATGTAATAATTTCACGGATTTAAAAAAAAAAAAAGATTAAAAAAATTTTCAGATTCTATAGTCTCTTAGAAAACACATACACTATACTCTAAATTATTTTAATACAATCCAGAAAAAAATACAAACTTTACAAAAAAAAAAATCAAACAATAGTGGCATTCTTTGCAGTTTGGCAAATCAAAGAAAGTTTGAGGTCTGGATATTTGGGTAGGAGTTTGAATGATGGGTAATACTTAGGTGTTACCATACGAGCAGATCTTTCTCAGCACAGAGTGCAACATAATAAATATCATGTAAAATATGATATATGGAACATAGATGAAACATACCAACTATTGTATTCTACTAATTTGGATACTTTGTAAATAAACAACTTTATAATTTATCCTTGACATAATTTTTAAAAAAACTTTGACAGCAGATAATGATTAACATATTATGTCAGATTATGAGATTTTCTCTTTAATATTTTCTGGACAGGGGAAAATCTTTGAGGTTTTTGAGCAGCAGTAGTCTATGCCACTCGAAGACTAATCTGAAAGGCACATCAAAAAATCACTGAAGAGGCCAGGCATGGTGGCTCACTTCTATAATCCCAGCACTTTGGGAGCCTGAGGCAGGTAGATCACAAGGTCAGGAGATGAAGACCATCCTAGCCAACATGCTGAAACCCTGTCTCTACTAAAATACAAAAAGTTAGCCAGGCATGGTAGTGGATGCCTATAGTCCCAGCTACTACTTGGGAGGCTGAGGAAGGGGAATTGCTTGAACCCAGGATACAGAGGTTGCAGTTAGCTGAGATTGCACCATTGCACTCCAGCCTGGGCAACAACAACAACAAAAAATCATTGAAGAGCATGGACGTGCAGGTAGTAAATTGAATTAGAAGTCTACTTAAGAATATGATGTCAGAATCTATTGATATTATCATTATATGGATGATCAAATTCTGTGGAATTAATTTTAATGTAAGGATTGAATACAGTGATTATATTAGTATAGCTTGATATTTCCTGTTTTTAAAAGTTTTATTTTTGGAAGAACAGGTTCTCACTGTGTTGCCCAGGGCTGATCTCAAACTCCTGGTCTTAAGCAATTCTCCCACCTCAGCCTCCCAAAGTGCTGGGATTATAGGCATGAGTTACCATGCCTGGATGACTGATATTTCTTAAAAGAGAAGTGAGGTTGCTAAAACAGAGTTTGTATTTATAAAAGTGTAAAAATTGTTAGTGTGCAAGTCCTGTGTAACAAAACAATGTTTTTCTTAATTACCCCTCTGTTACACCAAATTTATGCACATGTTTTTAAATGTTTTTGAATTTTCACATTGGTTAAAATATATTTTGCTTTAAAGCAAATAATTCTAGTTTAGGCCTGAAACAAAAAGTTATGGAAATATATCTGTCTTTTATTTCCAACAATTTTTTAATGATTGAGCCATTAATACACATAGCAACAATTAAGGTAGGATATAGCCACAGCTATTATCTTTTTTGTTTATTTTCTGAAGTAGGGACAAAAACTCTACAAAAATACCAGTTGCCCCTTTGATATGGGTAATGTATACCAAAAATTGTCTGTGCTGTTAATTTTCAGTTTATAGAAGGTAACCAAATATGTAAAAGTATGTGATTTATTTTTCATAAAATTAGTTTGTACTAAGATTGCCAGTATCCATAACTTTTTGTTCAAGTCAGGCTTGTCCAGGTTTGCAGTCATTAGGCTAGACACTGCTGATCTCCTATCTACCAGCTAGCTACCCCATTTGATCTTTTCTACGATAACCCCATTTTTACATGATGCAATATTACAGCCCAAAAATATCATTGAGAGAATCCAATCCATTTGCCAGTTGGTAGCCTAGCGAGACTTGTGACTGAGCTTTGGGCAATTAAATATGGGAAAAATCTACTGGGGATATTTTCCAGAATTTCCTCCCTGACAAGACAAAGAATATTTATACACACTACCTTTTCTCTCCCACCTTCTCTTCCATTCATATTTCTGAACTAACTGAAGTATTATCATTATTGCTTGTTTAGTTATAAACAGAGTCAAGCACTCTAAAAACATATATAAAGTTAGGTGAAATAAAATGTAAAGATAAAAACAAAGTTTAAAATACATGAAATGCATTTTTTATTCTATTTTTCATATTATATGCACACACACACACTCACAGAACCTACTTTCTTTAGACAAATACAGGAACTCAGCATTTGCATATATGAAATAACTAATGTATAGTAATGAAAAACAACTCTTGTAATTTATGAAAAATTTATACCTTTGAGGGTTCATTCCTCCTATACTTGATTGCTCTTTTCCATATGGTGTATGTCCTCCAAGCTAAATTTGAAATCTTATTTCATGGTCAATAATATCCATATATAGGAAATGTTAAATTCATGAAGCAGTTTACTATTTACAGAATATTTATATCATTTGAAATTTTGGTACATGTTTGGAATATAGGATTTTTTCCAAAGCAAAATTAGACATGTAAAAGAGATTACTGAAGATTTGGGTATCATCTACAAAAGCAAAGAAGTTTAATGTTCTTCCCCAGCAGAATCCATTAAAGTCAGCTGAGGCTAAGAATAAAATTCAGAATAGCAATGACTTAAGTAAAACCAATTTCTCCCTGTGGTAAAGTCAGGAGATGAGTTTCTGTGGAGCAAGAACACCATTTGGCTTAAAGCCCTTAGAGCACCAGAGGTGTTCTCACTTGTTCCTTCTCTGTTTAGCAGCAGACTGGAGGGTATCTCATTGCCTCGGTGGTTGCTTCAACTCTATCCATTGCATAGCAGTCCAAAGTGTACCTCTGCTCTGGTCAAATTGCTCCATCTAGCTGTAAAGGACAAAAAATTCTCTCTTTTATCTTTCTACATGGCTGTATTGCCAGCTCAATACTACTGGCTTTATTAGGATAGGACAAGAAGAGAATAGTGTGGTGGCCAATTATCAGTCTCTGTGACATGGACATTGTGAAATGGGCATTGTAGGAATTGACGAGAGTTTTTATTTTTTAATATTACTTAGTTAAGTACTGACTCTCATTAAAAAATAATTTAATTGTGAATGAAGCTTTCATTATCTTACCTGAAATTAGTATGTGCTTATGTGATAGCAAAGCAATGGATAGTCTGAGAAATGGTCTTTAACATTTTGTATAAGATACCTAATAGTATACAAATCTTGAGATTTTATGTCAATATGTGTTTTATATTCTTCATGAAGTACATAAATGTATTAATGAACTAAGATTACTATCACTGTAAAACATGCAAAGATAGGCCAGGTGAGGTGGCTCACACCTGTAATCCCAGCATTTTGGGAGGCTGAGGTGGGAGGATCACCTGAAACCAGGAGTTCAAGACCATTCTAGCTAACATGGCAAAACCCCATCTCTACTAGAAATACAATAATTAGCCAGGCATGGTGGCACATGTCTGTAATCTCAGCTACTCAGGAGGTCGAGGCAGGAGAATCACTTGAACCTGGGAGGTGGAGGCTGCAGTGAGCTGAGATGGCACCACTGCACTCCAGCCTGGACAACATAGCAAGACTTGGTCTCAAAAAAAATTCAAAAATATACATGAAATCATGAGAAAAGGTAACTTCTATTATTTTATTTGCATATCCCAAATGATTCTATTATGCATCCTCTAGCGTATAGGTTCCCCTCTTTAAAGAACACAGATACTTCTTTAATATGCAAATGATTACCTTGGAATCTTCTTAAAATTCAGATAAGAATTCAGTAGATCTGGGTTGAGAGATATTCTGCATTTCTAACATATTCCCAAGTGATGTTGATGTTCTTGGTGTCAGGATCACTTTTTGAGCAGCAAGTGTCTAGAAGACTTTCTCCCAAAGACTTACATTGACTTCATCTTTTGTTTCTTAGAACTCTACATACTTTTTTATGAAAAAGATGCAAAGTATTTTTTCTTTGTGCCATTTTTAGCAGAAATGTTATGAATTTAGTACTTTAACGTATTCATTTATACATGAGATAAGGTCGTCTCTCTTCTACTGAGTAGAAATCCATAAAACTTAGGTCAAATAAAACTTTTAAGAGTTTAATTGAGCAAACAATGATTTGAGAATTGAGCCTCTCTTTGAAGCAGAATAGATTCAGAGCAATTCTGGGGCTGCCATGTGGTTACATAATATTTATGGAAAGAAAAAGAAAAAGTGATGTACGGAAAACAGTGTACAGAAACAACCCTATTGGTGACAGCTTGGTATTTGCATTATTTAAACATGGTTTTAACAGTTGATCACCTGTTATTGCCTGAAATTCTGTGATTTATACAGTTCACTATGAACAAAGAAACCTTTAGGTCAAACTTAAAGTTTGTAAGGAAGCAGTTTTAGGCTAAACTTAATGATTTCCCCCATTTTGTCAACCTCTCTGTTTTGAGGGACTGATCAAAACTTTAGGCATAGATGTCATTCTGTTACCATAGTAAGTAGACTTACTTGGTATCAAATCCTGCTAGGAAATAAAGCAGTAGGTTTTGTAAGGTGGAAACAAGAAAACAGAACAATAGAAAAAAAAATGGTTACTTCAGTTTACTTTTTGTAATAATTATAGCAGAGGAGACTTTCTTATTATGCTGGAATCTCCTGTTTTCTGGAGAAAAATAAAACACTGCTCTGTTTAGGATCTGTCTGTTTCTTAAAAGTTTCCATTTGATTACATAGCATTTAGCATAAGTGACTCCATTTTTATTTGGCCTGTGGGGGCCTAGTGCAAGAGCGCTGTCCAGAACAATGGCTTCCCATCATTTCAACAATTCCACTTTTTGGTCAGGTTCTCATCTAGGAGAGAGTGTGACCAAAATGGGGCTTTAGTGCTACTACCAGTTACTATCATTTGTGGTTTCTGGTCTCAGCACATCGTTCATCGGTTAAAGTGTCCTCATGATCACACATTTATTTGGGTTATTTTCCCAAAGAGACACCATTTGATATTCTGTATATGGATACATATAAACTTTTAAAACTTTTGAGAGTAAACAGTGTACCAGGGACACTACTATCGTGACCATCAGGAGGATAATAAGAGTTTAGAGGATGCTCCTTAGCAAGAATCTCCATGAACCAAACCAACTAATTAAAATAGATCAAAGAATCAGCCAGGAGCTAGTTTGTTAGCCCCCTGCAACTGAGTCTCTATAATACCCAAACTAGTCATCCATATACCACAAGAAGTGTCAGTCTCTGCACAGATTCTTTCCTATTCAGTCAGTAAATAATCTAGGTCAATTCTGTTACCTAGCACAACTCCAGCAAGAAAATTTAAAGAAGTCTGTTGTGTAACCATGGCCTTTGCAGTAGAATCTGCTATAGAGCCTTTTATGAGGGATACATTTCTAATCCTTGCCTCATTTACTCCAAATCATGGAAAAAGGAACCTAACAAAATATGCCCATCCAGAGAAATAAATGTTTCCTGGCAACTTCTCTTAAACTTACATGGTAATTTTAATATGTCTTGGTATATTTTATCAGTCAAAATTTTTATTATTAAATTAATTAAGTTTTAGGAATCTTTAAAATTTTGGAACAGATGTTAATACATATCCATAAAAATATAACTCAAGAGTTAAGCATCATTTATTACTTGACAATAGTCCCCATATAACTTAGTATGTCAAATATGTGTTTATTATTTCTATTTTGAATGCTTCAGTGGCCCTCTGGAGCAACTCAAAGTTAGTTTGAAGTCAAAAAGACTTAATTTTAGAATTTGAAATTTGATTTGAGGAAGTCTGTAAAATAGGTTAAAGTTTTTCTTCTGACTGATTATGGAGCCAAAAAATTACCATTAAACTTCCTCATTGACATTGGCCCTTCATTTACTATCGATCAAAAGCATAATTTTGCCTATGTATAAGGTTGGACACAAAATTTTTGACAAATAAAGAAATACCCCATGGGTGCACACAAGACCCCTTTTCCAGTTCTATTGTTCATAAAGGCATAGGAAAAAATTGAGGCAAGAATTTCATGATAGCAGAGAAATCTTCACTTATGATCTTGGGAAAGCTGTCAATCTAGAATGCTGTCTGCTTATGAGGAGAAACTCCCCTTATTAGCTTTTCCTTAAGGTCTTCAATGAGTGTACAATTCCAAAAGTCTGGAGCAGCTCTTCTGATTTGTGAGATTATTGAGTCCAAGGTTCAAAGTTCTGAAGTTTTCCTGCAGTGTGGACCTGAAAGGCACTCTTTATCTGCTGTTGTTTCCAGAAGACATGGATTTTAGATCATGAAGGGTTTGATTGTCCTCAGTTGGTGAATCATGAAAAGCATCCTTTACCAAGTGAAAACACACTTTGGCATAAGGCATTAAAACCTTGCAGCACTTAGTCATATCAGAGTTGAAAAGCTGAATATACAAGAGGTTCTAATATTAGGGGGATAGGCCTTCCAATGACTATTTCATAAAGGATCAATTTATGTTTTCCATGGGAAGTGGATTGATTCTTATCAATCTTCAATACCTTTGACCAAGAAAATTCAGTTAATTCAGTTAGCTTTGCGTAATGCCATTGTGTCTGTAATACATTATTTACAGATTTTACAACTTGTCTATTGAAGCAAGTACTTCTATTGCTGAGGATTTCTTTAGAAAGGCCCCCATGAGGGAAACATAATTCCTAATAACGTTTTAGCTACTGTTAGCATAGGGCATCTTCCATGGAAATTTCTAAACAATCAGAAGAGATGCAATGAAAATGGCAATTGATTGAAATCCCTCTATAAATGATCAAATGGTAACAAAGATACTTGAAGTTTTGATTATCTTTACATATTTATGGGTTTGACAAACTAAAGATTGATCATAAACCATATTACCAATTTAGAACAGTCACCCACCAACATATATTTTTAGTATAATTTAGATCATTTTATCTATTCCATATGAATCATTGAATGCAGAACTTTTAATAATTAAAGCTTCGAGAATTCTGGAAAAACCAGACAGCCATTCAGACTCTCCATGAGTCAATACTTAACACTGGACTTACATCTTTTCAAGGACAAATTTTGTTTTTCCATTTAAAGTGCATGTCACTATTTATTAAATGGGTTATCATTGGTAATTTGACTTAGATCATGGAGTTTATCCAAAGGGCCTGTCTTTGCAATTTCAGTACTGACTGATGTAGCCTGAAAATCAGGCAAAGTATTCTCTTGGTATTCAATTAATTCTTGTCCTGCTTTGGTTAGCAGTTTTATAAATCAGTCTCTTCATTAAAATTCTGAGAATTCTTACCCAGTCCAAGTGATATGATCCTAAAACTTTTAGAAACCTACATTTAAGAGTGATTGTCAGGGTCCTTTTTTACCATTTCCGTGAACCTCCTTGACTACACAAAACTTTAGGATTTTACTTGCTTGTAAAGAACTTACAGAAAATTCATAAGAAGATGTACAAGACCAAATAGGGTCACAGTTAAAGATTCAATTAATTTAATATAATAATCAAAATTTTGACTGATAAAATATACCAAGACATATTAAAATTTTAGGAATCTTTAAAATTTTGGAACAGATGTTAATAATATATCCATAAAAATATAACTCAAGGGTTAAGCATCATTTATTACTTGACAATAGTCCCCATATAATTTAGTATGTCAAATATGTGTTTATTATTTCTATTTTGAATGCTTCAGTGGCCCTCTGGAGCAACTCAAAGTTAGTTTGAAGTCAAAAAGACTTAATTTTAGAATTTGAAATTTGATTTGAGGAAGTCTGTAAAATAGGTTAAAGGTTTAAAGCACTTACTCAAAATAAGATCACAGGCTCACACCTGCAATCCCAGCACTTTGGGAGGCCAAGGAGGGTGATGCACCTGAGATCAGGAGCTCCAGACCAGCCGGGCCACCATGGTGAAACCCTGTCTCTACTAAAAACAAAAACAAAAACAAAAATAGCCAGGCATGGCAGCAGGCGCCCATAATCCCAGCTACTTGGGAGGATGAGGCAGGAGAATCACTTGAATCTGGGAGGCAGAGGTTGCAGTGAGCCAAGATCACACCATTGCACTCCAGCCTGGGCAACAAGAGTGAAACCCCATTTCAAAAAAGAAAAGCAAAAAGATCACAGGTCATTGTAAGAATTGTCATTCATGTAGCTAAGGTGGTAATAAAGGTTTTTTTAAAAGTAAAAACCTTTATTTTTTTATAGAGATAGTTTTTCAAATCATCAAACAATCAGATGATCTGAGATAGCATAAAACTACTTCTCTCTCTTCTTTTTGAGTTTACTCAAAAGGTGAACAAAAATCTTTAACTATCTCTTATTAATGTTATATTAAATTCTTGTTCAAAGCATAAACCATTGTTTTACTTTTATATTAATGTATTATTAATATAAAAGCTAATTTAGATAATATCCTATAAATCAATTCATTTAATCTTGGTCAGCTTTTGACCACACAAAGTAAGATTTCCCAAAATCTTTTTTTTTTTTTTCATTTTTTTTTCTGATAACTTTTGTCCTTTTTTTTTTTTAATTTTTATTGCATTATAGGTTTTGGGGTACATATGCAGAACGTGCAAGGTAGTTGCATAGGTACACACATGGCAGTGTGTTTTGCTGCCTTCCTCCCCTTCACCCACACTTGGCATTTATCCCCAGGCTATCCCTCCCCAGCCCCCCCACACTGTCCCTCCCCCATTCCCCCCAATAGACCCCAGTGTGTAGTAGACCCCCTCCCTGTGTCCATGTGTTCTCATTTTTCTCACCCACCTATGAGTGAGAATATGCAGTATTTATAACCTCTTATAACTTGTTTTGGTTCCCTCAGCTTTTTAGATCCATTTAGTTTTATCTGTATTGTTTTTTTTATTTTGAAATAACATTTAAATAACCTCTAAACTAGACAAAATGACTTTTTCATACACAAAAATTACATCATCATGCCTTTTTAAATATGCGTCTTCACTAAAACTGTATCCTTTATAAAATCTGTATGTATAATTTTCATATCTAGTAGTTTTAATTACATGTATTAACTATAATTTTGAATGTTAGTAATCTTAATTTCCAGTGAAAAATTTAGGAAGTAATTTTGAACTGTTTATAAAAACATTTATAGAAAAGAACCATTTCTTAATTTTTTAGAAAGCTAATTTCCTCAAATTTTTTGTTTATTGACAGATCTAAAAATATTTAGGTTTTCCATATCATATAAATATAAGATGACTGAATATATAATATACCTAAACTTATGTTTAATAATTAAAATTTCAGTATTTTAATTTACCTAGAAAATATTCATTTTCTGGTTATCTATTAATTAAATATTACATGACTTAATTTAATTGCCAAAAATAATTTTGAACCTATGACACAGGTACCCTCCCTAACATTTTCCGAGTGTTCTGCTTCCTAAGTACCTACATGGTACCCATGGATGGAAAGTAAGGGCAGAGCTTATCTACGTCTATAATTTACATATCAGGTGTAGAGCTCAGGAAAGAGATCATCTCCCAGCTGGGAGGCAAATCTGGGCCAAGGAAGTTGGATTCATATTGAGATTCACTCTGCCTTGTAGCTGTTGACTAAGGCACAGAGTACATGTTCCCAAGCCTCACCATGGCCACCTGTCCAGAGCTCAGAATCTAGAGACTCAAAAACCAAAGATGTAAGCTCACAGTATGATGTGTGCAAGGCTTTGGGCATGCCCAGCAGCTATCCTTTACAGCATTAGCACATAAATATATCAAGCAAGTATCAAAAATATTACAGAATCAATAGTTTTATAACATAACCACATGAAGTAGAGACTGCATAAACCTGTCTGACCAGAAGACACAGCAAAAATGTCTAAATTATATTTAATAATGATAATTTGGAGACATTTTTATTTTATTTTACCAATTTTACAATTAGCTTTATCTACTAAACATTATCTTAGATCACATAGAAATATTACATATACATAACATATAGATATATAGACACAGACAAAGTAGATCTCACCACTTTCATTCAGATATTTTATTTGCCAGCTTACAGATAGCCTAAATGTGGAAAAGAAAACTATCTATCTTCTAGTTACCTGTTTCATTGTTCCACTCAATTGTTAGGTAGGCAACCTTCAATTTGCGTTTCTAATGGGATGACTCTTAGGTGACATAAGATAGAAAATTTATATCTCAAAAGCTCAGAGCTGAGACTTCATGCCTAAATATTATATCGTTATTTGCTCAAACCAAAGAAAAGGACTATAGGTAAAGGCCCAGTTAAGAGAAGATTACCAGGAAAAGGTTAGACTGGTTATGTAAACTTAACAAACTGTCATTCATTGTTATCAAACTCAAAACAATAGTAAGAGTTATTCTAGTGAATCAGTCCCTCCTTTCTTGCAGCGTACATAGGCAAACAGACACCCTTACAAATGGAGGTTTTCTTTAAACCTTTTCTTTTACCAAATGTTTCTAAATAGCCTGGTAAATGTCAAAAAGGTATACTTTTGAAGACAAATTTAGTTCAATAGTCAGACTTTTTAACTTAGCTTCTGATTATTAGCAAAAACTACTGCATTCAGTCCTAAGCCTATTAGGGAATAAGACAAAGAAAGCATACTCTGCTTAGACTCAATATGGATAGCTCTGAAAAAGAAGCCAGGGACTGACAGCCTTAGCTGAGGACCTACATTTTATAAACACCTTATGCAGAATTATTTTTTTCTTTGGGGCAGAACAGTAACTAAACCAAAAGTTTAGGAGATTTAATTTTTTAGATGGAATTTCACTCTTGTTTCCCAGGCTGGAGTGCCATGGCACAATCTCAGCTCAATTGCAACCTCAGCCTCTCAGGTTCAAGCTATTATTCTGCCTCAGCCTCCCAAGTAGCTTGGATCACAGGCATGTGCCACCACACCCAGCTAATTTTGTATTTTTAGTATAGATGGGGTTTCACCATGTTGGCCAGGTTAGTCTTGAGCTCTTGACCTCAGGTGATTCACCTGCCTCAGCCTCCCAAAGTTCTGGGATACAGGTATGAGCCACTGTGCCCAGACACAAGATTTATTTTTGAATTATCAATTAGTCACTTAAACAGTTTTTAATAAAGCCCTTTTTAGGGGCAATACAAATATTGAAATATTTTTAGCTCTTTCTGTACATCAATAAGCATCCCTGGATGAGCCTAATGGGGAGCCCTGAATTTTAAATGCACTTTTAAAAATGTGGTATAGTTTATTTTGAAGGTCTCATTGTCACTTTAAATTATCTTTAGTAAGGTTTTGCCATTTTTGTGATTGCTGCTTCTGGGGCATAATGCTGGTAGCTTCTGAATCACAGAGAAAATTTACCAACAACAGGATCCCCCATTGTTGCCAGAGAACAATGTACAAAATGGGCCCAGCTGATACCTCCCTTGGTCATTCAGTGTTCCTGGGAATTGCTAGAAGCTTAACTTTAAATCACACTTCTGGTACCATCTGTTAAAAGAAAACCTTAAGACAAATTAAATTTGAAAATGTTTAATTGAACAAAGAACAACTTAAGAATCTGGCAGCATAATGAACCAGAATAAGTTCAGTGTGACTCTGGGGCTGCCTCATGGTCAGACAATGTTTGTAGACAGAAAAAGGACGATGATATACAGAAAACAGGAACTGAGATGCAGAAACAGCTGGGTTGATTACAGCTCAGAATTTACCTTATTTGAACACAATTTGAACAGTTGGCTGCCTGTGGTTGGCTGAAACTCTGTTATTAATACAAAAATAGGCTATAGCCTGTTTATACCTCCAGTTAGGTTATAGTTTTCTATGTATGATGAAACCTTAGGCTCAACTTAATGTAAGGAGTCAGATTTAGGGTAAACTTCATTTAAAGTATATATAAGGTTGATGCAAAAGTAATTGCGGTTTTTGCAATTTCTTTTGCACCAACCTAATAAATGGAGTTTTTTGGTTTCTGTTTAAATACCAAAAACTTGATTATTTGCAAAGAATAATCTTAGTGGCTTTTTTGTCTTTGTAAAGATACCTAGCCAGTGCAAGACAAGGGGTTTATTAACTATTCTCATGTGGATTATCTTTGAATTATTTTCATGGTTCTCTGATATTTAATATATGAATTATAACTGTTTTTGTCAATAGGGATTTATACAGCCTGATAGAGAGTACCACAGAGGTCACATCATGGAATCCTCAGCTAACACTCTTGTTGAATCATCACAGATAGTTTAGTTCCTAATTTAATTAATTGATTTACCATGTTAACTTAGCATGTTGAATCTTATGTTTTCTATTTGTCTAATTTTTCACATTTTTTCTAGTAAAATCTTTCTGAATTTAGTGATTATTACTTTGGTGTTTAAATATATATGCAGCAAAATTTAAAAGCTCAATTTAAACAAATTAATTGTCACAGTCTGCTTAATAATGAAAAAGTAGTTTCTGCAAACTGCTACTATTGGAGAGCAGAGATTTTTTGTTAATGATGATCATAAAGAATTTAAAGAGAGAATCAATCAACTATTGATCAGAAATTCAGTAACCCCATTTTAGTCACAACATCCAATATAAAAATATATAGAAGTCTTCAAACTCATTCCATTTTATCCCCAATATTTTGCACTAGTATTAGCCCTTTCTGTGTCGGGTATGGCTACATAAATTATCAATAAGCACCACAGAGTTATCCCACCTCAGCATATGTAGACATTATAGTTTTAGAGTAAGCGTGTGACAAAGACTATTAACAACTGCCTCATTTGGTGAAAGATTCCCTGGAAAAGGTGGGAGTCAACTTACTTACGTGGCTCAGGTTCCTTTTGAAATGAAGGGTTGGAAATCACCCAGATCTCGAGTAAGGGGAATACATTGAGGCAAACTAAAGAAATTCCACTAATGGCCCAATGGCAAGGAAAAACAGTGAGGTCCTTGGCACAAAATACTTCCAGAGAACAAGATTCACACAGAGAGAACCAAAGAGATTAATAAATTTTCACAAAATCCCACAGCTAATAAGTGATTAGGCTGAATGCAAAGAGTCAGCTTTCAAAACCTATGATTTTTCCACTACCCACCTGTTTCATTTTATTTAGTATAAATGCAGAGTAATTTCCCCAATTTTATCTAATTTAGCAATTATTGAAATACAATAAAAGCATAAGCAATGGGCTGTAAATCTGAGTGAGGCAGATAATCTTGAATGACGTTTTAATGTTAAATGCATTATGTAATTAACATTTTTCTGCAGTGCTTTTTTAAAATTACTTTTGAGATGAATTGAAACATAAAAATATATTAGTTACATTAAAATACTATCTCTACTAATTCATGTCTATCGCACTTGAAATATATAATAAGGTAGGAGCTTATATAATGTTACTTTGTAAGTAGTATTTTAATACCACATGTTTACAAATTGTCCAGCATGCCTGTGTGTTATTTCACTTTTGAATTGCTATAAAGAAATACCAGAGATTGGGTAATTTATAAAGAAAAGAGGGTTAATTGGGTCATGGTTCTGCAGGCTGTACAGGAAGCATGGTGTGGCATCGACTGAGCTTGTAGCGAAGCCTCAGGAAGCTCTTGTCACATGATACACCAGCTTCCTCTTTGCCTTCAATCCAAAGCAGAAGCTGGTGGGTATATCATGTGGCAAGAGTGGGATTGATCGAGAGAGAGGTGGGAAGTGCCACATTATTGGAAACAACCAGCTATCTTGTGAACTCAAGGAACTAGAACTCACTCATAACCAAGGGGATGACTCTAAGCCCATGAGGGATCCACCCCCATGATCTAGTCACTTCCCACCAGGCCTCACCTCCAACATTAGGAGTCACATTTCAACATAAGATTTGGAGGCTACAACCATCCAAATTATGCCAGCCCATCACATCTCATAATAAGGATTCAAATAAGCAAATTATTGCAGGGTCATAGATACAGGAAGAAGAAAATCTTAAAGATTTTCTTTTAACTAAAAGATGTTCTTAATAAAACAATAGAAAACTTACAAAAAACTTCCCATTTGAGTTAGATCTGAAAAAACAGGGGAATTTCATCAGATGAGTTGCAGTCCACAGTTTTAAAATACAAAATACATCAAATGTTAAAGGACTTAGAAATGTAACAAAAATAAGACTAGAACAATGGTGTAAGGCCAACCTTAAAAAAAAGCCATTGTGCAACAACAGAGAGAATGTAAAACATGGGTATAAGCAGGAGGGTGCCTGATGGCATTTGTATTAGGACGATTTTTTTCCAGTGACTATGTGAAGAATGAATTGGTGTAAGAAGAGTCTGTTTGGTGCTATAGGGAGTGCATAGTATAAAATGCAGACCCTGTTTTTAAAAAGCTTACAATCCAGTTGGGAAAGTAAAATATCAAAAATTGGAAAATATATAATAACATTTGTATGTATCATTTTCATATGATGCAAACTTTGTGCATTTATTTGCCAAAATTTATTGATCTTCAAATATTTGGTAGGTGTTATGGTAAGCTCAGATATTTGTATATACCAAAGGATATGTCCCTGACTCTTATGAAGCTGTAAACAAATGAGAAAAGAAGTATAACTGCATTTCATGTATTTTGGACTTTACATTTTTAATATCCCTGAATAACATCTATATGTAATAACATATTTTTTAGAATAATTACAACTCTCAGAGTTGGTTGTCCTCAAAATTATATTGTCTCATTAATTTTTTTAATAATCCTATCATTTCTTAAAGGGTATCTCCTACTGAAGAACATCCAAGAATATTAATTTTTGGCTGGATGTAATGGCTCACACCTGTAATCCTAGCATTTTGGGAGGCTAAGGCAGGCTAATTACTTGAGCCCAAGAATTCAAGACCAGCTGGGGCAACATAGGGACACCCCCAACTCTACTAAAAATATGAAAACTTAGCCAGGTGTGGTGGCACATGCCTTTAGTCCCAGGTGCCTGGGAGGCTGAGGTGGGAAGATCACCTTAGCCTAGAAGGTCAAGGATGCAGTAAGCTGTGATCGCACCACTGTACTCTAGCCTGGGTGACAAAGCAAGAGTCTTTCTCAAGTTTCTTTTTCAATTATTTCAATGTCATTTTAAAATTTTATTTTAAAAGCATGAAATGTCAAGATACTGATACTGGTATACATAAAACCCTGTGTTGTCAGCAGAGTCCTGCTATAATGCAGTAGAGAACAATCTTCAAGTAGAACCATTGCCTAGACATGAAGGTTACACCCCCTGAATTCTTAATGTTTTTGCCAATGATTGAATAGCATATCTTAAACTCAATTTCTGTTGTGGAAAAATTTAACACATATTCTTATTTAATATATCTGTCATATTGAAAAATAAAATCTAGATCTGGTCACACTAAAACTGTCTTCATGAGGTGTCATCCATCCATATTCTTTTATTACAGTGATTCTATTTACACTTTGTCATCTTCATTCATTCATTTAAACAGAGTGGTTATGTTTTCATTTGTAACAGCATTACCACATGTCTCCTCACATATTCCCTACAGTAATCCTAAAGGCTGGAGACAGGTTAAATGAATTAAAGTTTAGTTCTAATGATGCCATTGTCTTGTGAAAATATCTTTGCCAATTCCTGAGTCTCATATAAAATCTTTACTTCAATTGGTTATCAAAGCCTCTGTATCCTAGTACTAAACATATTTTTATTTAGTCTTTTCTACAGCTTTTTAAAAATAGCTGTGGATGTTTCGGTTCACTGAGAAGCAGATGTCCCTGAGGTTTATTAAACACTCCTGAAAGGCAGAGAGGAAGGGAGCAGGAGAAAGTGGGGAGAAACTTTAGAACTAACTCCTATGAACGTGAAATGGGAGGAAGGAGTACTGGGCAGGAAGAATCTTAGACTGCAACACATTTCCAAGAAAAGTTCAGTCAAGTATCCTAGAGCAAAGTCTTCAGTTCAGAAAGGCCCATGTCTTAAAAGAATGGGCCTGCATTAGTAACTCCACCATCCATAGTCACTGTCCAGGAATGGTTAGTAAGAAGAGTGGCTTAGGTGTAAAGGCAGCAGTGGATGTGGAGAGGCTGTATTCACTTATGAGTGAGCCCATTCTAATGGTTGTTAAAACAACCATTTATAAAGTACCTACTCACTTATGGCTGTATATAACCTGAATTTTATTCTGTGTTCTGCTCAAGTGATTCTTTACACTTAAAATGGCTTGCATCTATGGCTGTCAAAATTCTAGCCAATCTTTAAAGCCCCAGGTCAGTGGCCTCATCTTCTGTGATATCTCCCATTGGAACTTGTAAGCCCTACAGCACTTATCAATGTCACCTCAACTGTGATTTTTGTTTTAAAAGAAAACAAAACTACATGGAAAGCTGACATTTAGAGCTAGAATCTAAAAGTTGAAAACATTTGTGACTTGTTTTCATGTTATACCATTCCACTTTATAACAATGTCTATGTATTACATGAAATCATCCTTGAGATTTTCATATGATATATTAATTAACAAAATATAGTTTGCTAATTTATTAATTTATTAAAGTATTTTAGACAGGGCAATATTTGTGGAAGATTCTGGTACAGTATTTTTAATTGCTTAGATAAATCAAATATAGATAGAGTCTGTAGAAATAGAGGCAATGGGGTGCATTAGCAGCAGTTATATCTTCAATTGATTTCTCCCATAGTCCCTTCCCATATCTCTACAGTGATACTATAGACTGAATTTTGATTAGAAGATACAGGTTCTTGATATATTGCTATGATAATCCTCAACATACTGAACAGTGACATAATGTCAAAGATGTGCCAGGCACTTATCTAAGTGCTTTGTATATATCACTTCATTAAATCTTTGTAACAACCCATAGGGTTAAAAACCATAACTACTCCATTGTGCAGATAAGAAACTGAGGTACAAGAAGCTAAATAATGATTCCAAGTCACACAACCAGGGTATAATTTTGAATAACAGGCTGTGTTGATGGGTGGATGTGGGAGAGGTGTAAGCAAAGAGAGTCATAAATACATCCTCCTCATTTGCAAAGATTTCCTGAGTTTTTCATTTTTTTATATATCAACTGCAATCACATGAGGACAAGCAAGATACTATAACCTCTCAGATACATTATTAGGCATGGTCACATATATTCTCATTTTTCCACACCACAGCCAGCATGACATTTTTTGAAAAATACATGCAGATACAGCATGTCTCTGCTTAAAACGTATTAGTAATTCCATGTTACTCTTAGAATTAAAAAAAATCATATTCATATACAAGGCCCTAAGAAGCATGGCTTTGGTGCAAAGACCACAGTGGATGCAGAGAGGCTGCATTCAGTTATGAGTGAGCACATTCAAATGGTTGTAACAACAGCTGGTTGTAAAGTACCTATTCACTGATGGTCATATATAGCCTGAGTTTTATTTCTGTGTTCTACTTTCCTTTCAGTTAAAATGGCTTGCATCTATGGTTGTCAATATTCTAGCCAGCCCTAAAATCCCCAGGTCACTGGCTTTATCTTCTGAGGTATCTCCCATTGGAACTTGTAAGCCCCAATTTGTAACACTGTATGGTCTTTTAGCTATTGTACATCATGCTGCCTGTTCCTTGACTCTCCAGTTTTCTTGCTACATTGACCTTCTTTCAGCTCCTCAGAAATACTCTAATTCTTCTTACCACATCACCAGTGTTTCTTCTGCCAAGAATCCCTCATCCCCAAATAAATCTTAATCTTCCCCCAGATATTAGCTCAGGCATCATTTTTATACCTTGGCAAGAACCATTCCTTTCATCACATGAGCAGGTAATAAGGTAACACCTATTCATGTCCTTCAGCGAGTCCTATCTTTACCCTTCCCATCTATCTGTACACTCTGTGAGGGTATGAACATATAGAAGGTATACCATAAGCACTGGAAATATGGATTCATGAGGAATGACTCCATGAAGTGCAAGTTGAATGACAATAAAATTGAGAATTAGCTAAACTTACATGACAGCCTTGGTTTCATACACCTATATGTAACACATACCCACATGCCCCTGACACAGATACTCACACACACATGACATGAATGAAAGATATAGACAGATTATTGTTTGGAAACATTCTATGATAGTAACTAGTACTATCATCATGTTTCACTGTGGCAGTTATTGTCAATTGTGAATGCATGTAATAATTATCTCGGGGAACTTTTAAACATCTCTGTGTCTGGATCTCATCGCAGTTCAATTAAACTATAACCTCAGTATTCCAGACATTTTTTTTTTCAAAAGTTCCCATGTGATTTCAATGTGCAGCCAAGCTGGATAATTACTATTGCCAGCCAAAGAAAGAATGAAATATAATACACTGATATAAATTATATTTTTCTATGTCTCAAGCAAAAAAAGAAATCTTAATGCTGCATAATTTAGTAAAATTATGTGACAACTATTTATACAAAACACTACATTGTGTTATGCCCATGATCAACATTTTACAATAGTACATGAATCAATGTATTATGATTTTAATAGTACTTACACAGATATAGAAATGTACTATTTGTATATATTATATATTATATGCATATATATTTTGGGGTAATTTTTATGAAAACTATAAATATGTGTGTGTATATATACACACATCTATATTTAATATCTCGTCGGAAAAATTTTGTAATTTATGTAAAATATATATAATTTTATTTATCCATTTCTTTCCTTAATATGCAAGTTATTTTGTTTAATTCTTTGCACAGAACAACTCTAAAGTGCTCAATTTTATGAATTATTACTTAATTATTTCTTGTTTCCGAAGTAAAACTATTTGGGAGCATTGGAATTCAGTCACCCTAATCACTGGTTATACCTATTTACTGGTTGATGGTTCATTCCTGATGAGGATTTTCACAAATAATTTTGAAAAAAGATTTAAAATAAGTTTTACCTGGAAGATTATATATGTATTATGAAGCCACTAGTGACTTAGATATATTTTGTGACTAATATGATGAGTAATATTTTTTTACACAATGATTAAATCAAAAAGAAATTTAAATACATTATTATTAATTTAAAATAAATATATTCTACCTAGACAAAAGAAAATATATTTTACAGGCTAATGCTTTTCAAATTAAGATACAATTAATGGCTAATAGGCATACAGTAAACCAATACTAAAAATTAGCTTTTTAATGTCATTATTTTACATAATTAAAATCCTTTTTCATTGAAACAGTATGTGGCTTGGAATATATTTAGCAATATTCTGAATGGATAATATTAACAAGGTTAAAGAAAAGTAATTTCTTTTTCAGAAGAACAAATTAATACTCTAGTTGTATTGACACGGATATAATAATTAGTTTGAGAGAAATTATGGAGGCTCTACATTTTGCCAAAACGGGACAGCATTGTGGGGAATGATCTGTATAGACAGCTTATCTTCCTCAATCACTCTTCATAATCAAAGGCCAATATCTTCCTTGGATATATTTATGTGCTCTATAACACATATGGAAAGTATCTGATTTTAACTTGTGCCATGTTACATGAAAATTAAGGATAGTTTGTTTCTTTCAATAAACTATCTTAAAAAATATATAGAAAAAATCTAGTAACTATTTTACTGCAGAATTCTCAAGGGAAATATATGCAAGAAGCTACAGTCCAGAAATTGTAAATAATTATACATGTTGGAAAAAGTACATTTTTGCAACATGAAAATCTAAAAGACGTTTTAAAAATTATCAGAAGTCATCATGGAATTATTAAGATAGAATTATATAAAAGATGACTTTAGATGTTTCTCCTTTTTCTATTATTTTTAGAATAAAGTTTTAATATTGATACTGAACAAAACACAGAAAAATATTTTTAAACTCTTAACCTTGCTGCATCTGTAAAGATATTTTTAGTAATCATTAGGAAGCAGTTGAATATATCATTTTGATTTTGAAATTATTCTAGTTCAATTATTCACCCTGCTTAATGAGCCCAATCTGCAAGGAAATCATCACAGCTGCAAGAAATATGAGAATCACATAATAAAGTAGCTAGAATTTGGAAATATTTTAGCAATCTACAAGAATATATTCCACTATAATGTGGAAGAATAAAGTATGAATATTTTTCAGGAAAACATGGATACTTTCCAAACATAGGTATTTAAAATAAACAACAATCCTAGGAATGTGTTACTTGCTAAACAATTTAATTATAATTAGAAATGTTTGAGAAAGGAATTTAAGTTTTAAGAGTAATGACATATTTTATATTTTGTCTATCATTTCGCTTGCAATTCTTAATGTCTTAAGTTTAGTGACCACTCCTAAGACAGAACCATCCCAACCGTTTATGTAACAACTACAATTTATTAAAAGTTTATCATTTGCCAAGCACTGTTATATGCATTTTCTATTTACTCTTCACACAAATGCTATGAGTTACATACTCTTTAAGAATGAGGATACTAGGACACAAAAAAATTAAATATCTTTCTCTGATGTTATACTGGTGGTGCTATGGTTTGGCTCTGTGTCCCCACCCAAATATCATCTTGAATTGTACTCCCATAATTTCCATGTGCTGTGGGAGGGACCCAGTGGGAGATCATTTGAATCACGGGGGTGATTTCCCCCATACCGTTCTCACGGTAGTGAATAAGTCTCACCAGATCTGATGGTTTTATCAGGGGTTTCTGCTTTTGCATCTTCCTCATTTTCTCTTGTTGCCACCATGTAAGAAATGCTTTTCACCCCCCACTATGATTCTGAGGCCTCCCCAACCATGTGCAACTGTGAGTCAAATTCAACCTCTTTTTTTTTCCCAGTCTCAGGTATGACTTTATAAATAGCATGAAACCAGACTAATGCAGGTGGTAAAGGATTGATATTTGGGCCTAACAGGGTAGACTCCTAAACCAGAACTCATTTGCATTTTACCCTGCCCCCACCTCTATAGTCTCACTGGCAATACCTTGGTTAATTAAAGGATAGTAATATATAAAATCCTTCTATATTTTTGTTTACTGTGTATATTCTTCACTAGAATATAGGCTCTATTATATTTTCAGTAGAGAGATGGTAAACTTTCTAGTTTTTAGAGCAAAGAATAGATACTTGTGTTGAAAGATTAATAGATAATGTAAATAGTCCTTGGCTTATTATATTAAATATTTGCTGGTCCTTGTACTTTAATTAGTATACTTTGCTATATTTTTATTTATAAAGTATTTTATATTTCTATGAAAGCTAGATTACAATATTTTCACTTAGCATAGTTAGATTTATCTTCATAGTTGTGTTTCTAAGTTTCAATTCATCAGCATTATATAAGAATTTTCAATCCCTAATGTTCTTAGCAACTTTTGATATTGTTATACTTTAAACTTTTTTAGTTGGCTAAAATTTTCTCCTAAAGATGTTTTATTTTAATATCCTGGTTGTTCTATATACTAGTTCTATTATACATTTTTATATGCATATAGGACCTTTATATATTCTCTTTCATTAATTTCCTTTTGATATTCTCCCTGTGGCTTCAGTATGAAAACAACAATATCAATTACAATGGTTTGCAAAAAATGAGTGACTGCAATATATCAGATTCTAAGTGCATTACATATTAATTTTTATCATCTTCATCATAACACCATGAGATAATTATTCCGGTTGTCCTCAGTTTAAAGAAATTACAATATAGAGAGAAATACAAGATTACCTATATTATGGTAGCACTGGAGGAAATTCTTACTGACATATAAACAAAAACCAAAACATTAATGACAATCAATATAGTTGATTTTATTATTAAATGTTTTCCTTAAAAATAAAGTTAAAAGTTAACTCTCAAATTTAACTTCTGGCCTTGATGGAGTATCTGCTATCTGACTGAGCTTCCTAACATGTATAACTGTAAAAGGTAAATAAAACACACAAAACAAATCCTGGAAGTCATCAGAGAGAAACTAAGGAAGCCTGGACTTGAGAACAGGATATGAAAGAATGGGAAGAGTACAAAGATTAACTAAACATTTGTTTCTACTTTCTCCAGGCATTTCTAGAGAAATTTATTTATTTCTTCTTTCTCCATTCAAAAAGTCAAAGTGAAATCTGGCAGCCAGGGCTGGCTAAGGTCTGAATGACAAAGGTAGTAATTAGAGTTTAGCACTTTTATGGAGGCTCACACAAATGCATCAAGAACCTGGAAAGAAAAGAAGGAACTCCCTAAGTAGAGAAGTCCTAGAGGTCTACATGTTTCTCACATGCATCAGAATGCCTTTTTTTCTTGATATTATTAGCAAATTTTGGTTATACATGTGGTCTCTCATTTGTGTGAGCCTTATGTGATAATCTTACTACCTGTTTGACAAACTGAATAATTTGTGATCTCTCAGCAATAAGATGACACATGGGGAAAAGGAAGAAAAGGAAATATTTTACCCATAGAACAACAAAAACAAATTAGAGAAAGAAAATGAGAAAAAGAATTGATGAAATAAGAAAATATTAAAACTGTATCCAATAAAATCAGCCATTACATTGAGTATAAATAGATTAAATAACCAAAGCCAAAGATTAGCATGTTGGAATCAAAAAAAACCTTAGTGTAGCTAATTATTTAGGATGAATTATAATTTATTTAATTCTTAATGTAGCTGATTAATTAGATACATTGGAATTTAGAGCAATAAGCATTACTTAATTAAAAAAAATCTGACACTTAATCAATTCAGCAAGAAGAATTTTAAATGCTAAACATGTATACATATAATGTCACTGAAATAAACCAAAATGGAGAACTAAAATGTATAGTAATTATATTGAAAGAGAAACAACTGGCATTATTTTGGGATGATATAATTGCATATGTAGAAAATATAAAATAATATGTGGATTATTGTGAAAATTATTTATAAATATTTCAAAAGGTTACTGGATATAGTTAATATATAAAAACCTATTTTCTTTCTATTTATTGATGAAACAAATAGAAAATGAAAAAAACGTCAATTGTAATAGCATAAGGAAATCAAATGTGATCATTTCAGGAATAGACATATAAAAATTCTAACAAAAATTTCAAAAAAAATTACCCAGAAAATTAAATTCTTAATAAAATGAAGGTATATATTGCCATGTTCTGGATTAGAAGAGGTAATGTTTTAAAGATACAAATTTTCTCCAATTTCTATGTATTCAATAACATCTCCATCAAGATTTCATCAAGATATTGGGGGAAAATAGGGAAAATTGAAAAAAAATTAAAAATTCATAGGGAATACCAAAGGGATATTAATGTCAATATTTATAATTTTTATATTTTTTTTAAATTTAGAACAAGTATTTTTCACATTCTGTTTGAGAAATATTTGTCTTCCTCAAAAGTCATTGTTATACTTAATCTCTTTTAGTTATATTCTGAGAAGTTCATTGCTTTAATTTTTATATTTAATTTTATGATCCAACTAGATTGACTTTTGTGTATTGGTCATGGTCCATTTTTATATTTGCAGATATCAATTCCACCAACCTCATTTCTTTTAAAACATTATTTTTTCTGCTATTGCAGTAACATCTTTTTCTTAAATCAAGTGAACTTAACTGCTTTTCATCAAAAGACAAGATTAAGAAAGTGAAAATGCAAGCCACGCAGTGAAAAAAGATCTGTAATGCAAATATTAACAAATAATTAATAAGTATAATTTTAAAATTAACAAAGAATTTATATCTATAATATTTAAAATTGATTACAAAAACTACTAAAAACTGATAAGATTATCTAATTAATAGGGGATATCCAATTAAAAAATGAAGAGGCTTTTAACAGCCTTTCACAAAAAGGGATATTAAAGTGGCCAAAAACCACTTGAAAAAATGCTTAATTTTACCAGTCATCAAGTTGATGAACACTAACAGAATGATGAGATGCCATTATTCCCTGATCAGAATGACTAAAATTAAAATGTTTCATAGTAACAAGTTGTGGCGGGATATTTAGACAATGAAGTTTCTCTCCTTTACTTGGGGAAATGAAAAATTGGTTAAAAAAAAAGAAAGCTAGAAAACTTATTGATACATTTACTCAGTTTCAATGTTAGTATATTCTATGACACAGCAATTTTACATCTAGGTAAAATGAGTTTATATGTACATCAGAAGAAGTGTACATTTCAGCTTTATTTTTAAAATATTAGAACTGGAAACTAGGTAAATTTTCATCAACAATAGAATTAAGCTATACAGCCGGGCGCGGTGGCTTACGCCTGTAATCCCAGCACTTTGGGAGGCTGAGGCGGGTGGATCACAAGGTCAAGAGATCGAGACCATCCTGGTCAACATGGTGAAACCCCGTCTCTACTAAAAATACCAAAAATTAGCTGGGCATGGCGGCACGTGCCTGTAGTCCCAGCTACTCAGGAGGCTGAGGCAGGAGAATTGCCTGAACCCAGGAGGCGGAGGTTGCGGTGAGCCGAGATTGCGCCATTGCACTCCAGCCTGGGTAACAACAGCAAAACTCTGTCTCAAAAAAAAAAAAAAAAAAAAAGAATTAAGCTATACAAGTGGCATAATCATACATTGTAATCATATATGCAATAAAAAGGATACTACAATCTCATGTAACTTCTGAATAAAAATGTAACAGATACAACTTTAAAGGAAGATTTAAAAATATATATTAATTTATAAGTTCAAATCAGGAACAAACTTATATAAGGAATTAACTCAAAAAATATTGTTACCTGTTTGGAATGGAAGCTGTAGTTGGTAGGTATATTGTGATATTCTTGTGATAAAATACCATCAAACTGAACACTTATAAGTTTTACATTTTATATATATATATATATATATATATATATATATATATATGTATATATATAATTTAATATATATTTATATATATATAATTTAATATATATATAATTTAATATATATTTATATATATAATTTAATATATATTTATATATTAATGTAGTATATGTTATACTTTGGGTGAAACATTTTCATAAAGTCAAGTAACCTCTAGCAACTAAGAAAAACAAGGCACATTTGGATGATGTTTGCAGGATATATACCTAAGCAGTAACCAGAATGGATTAAACCATGTGCAGAACCTGTGTTCACATCCTATAGAAATGTGCACTTGGTCAGAAATATGAAAGCCAATGATTAGCCCATCCTCCTAGAAACTTTCTCCACTCTTACTTTCCAAATACTAGAAGCTTCTGATTTTACTCTCACCTATCTGGCCATTTCTTCTCTATTTTTTTTTCCAGCCTCCTAGAAACTTTCTCCACTCTTACTTTCCAAATACCAAAAGCTTCTCATTTTCTTCTCACCTATCTGGCCATTTCTTCTCTATTTTTTTGTTCTCTTTTCATGTAACCGATCTGAGAGCTGCTTAAAGCTAGACTATGGTCTCTGTTACATTCTCTCTTCATACTATCTTCCTAACTGATTATATCTAGGTCTATGACTTTAAAAGCCATATAATTGCTGATAACGCCAAAATTTTTATATATACCTCCAACACTGACTTGAACTGAAGGCATATATATTTAACTGCCTATTTGTCTCATTTAGATCTCTAATAATCCCTTTAAACATGACACATCCAAAATGGAGATCTCAAATTTTCCCCCAAAATAATTTTCAAACTTTTCTACCCTTAAAATTTACCCAATTGTTTAATCAATTTGTCTCTTATTTATCCCTAATTTACTTTTTTAAAAAATACAAAGTCTCACTCTGCTGCCCAGGCTGGAGCACAATGGTTCAATCATGGCTCACTGCAATTTGCACCTCCCAGGTTCAAGAGATTCTCCTGCCTCAGCCTCCTGAATAGCTGGGATTACAGGCACACATCACCATGCCCAGCAAATTTTTGTATTTTTAGTAGAAATAGGGTTTCACCGTGTTGGCCAGGCTGGTCTAGAATGCCTGACCTCAAGTGATTTGCCCTCCTCAGCCTTGCATAGTGCTGGGATTATTGGTGTGAGCCACTGTGTCCAGCCCAGATTTGTTCTTTCTATTCATATACCCTTATACCTTCTAGCAGTAAATTCCAACAGCAAGACTCCCAGAATATATCTCAAATATTTTCAATTTCCTCTGCTTAAACTAAAACCTATTAATTCAATATACCACCTTCTACTTTTTAAATTTCTGAAATTTCCTTCTAATCATCTCCCTACTGCCATGTAACCTGACTCCAATCAATTTGCTACAAAACATCCAGAATAAATTTGTCACAGCAATCACATCCCTATTGTGAAACATTTCAGTGATATTCTTTTGCTCTTATAACAAACTTCAAATTTGTTAGCTTCATTAGATTATCCTAGTGATCTAGTCCTTTCAGATAGATACTATATTCTCCAGAAGAGCATAAATCAATCAAAATATTTTCTACCCAATCCAAAGCACTCAAACTATCCTAAAGTCTACTCTATATCTAATTGGTGCTCAGTAAAAAGTTGATTTCAGTGCCTCTTTGAAAACTTCACTGATGTTTTCATTTTAATCTCCACGTAGTTAATTATTGTTGATACATGTGAATATCTACCTATGCTTATCTTGAAGGAATCCTCTGTAACTCATTTTGTGAGACCAAAATCATCCAGATACCAAAACCTGGCAGACACACAACCAAAAAGGAAAATTTCAGGTCAATATCCATGATGAACATTGATGCGAAAATCCTTAATAAAATACTGGCAAAACAAATGCAACAGCACATCAAAAAGCTTATCCATCACAATCAACTCAGCTTCATCCATGAAATGCAAGGCTGGTTTAACATGCACAAACCTATAACCATAATCCACACATAAACAGAAACAAAGATAAAAACCATATGATTATCTCAATAGATGCAGAGAAGGCCTTTGACAATATTAAACAGCATTTTATGCTAAAAACTCTCAATAAACTAGGTATCAATGGAACATATTTCAAAATAAATAAAAGCTATTTATGACAATCCCACAGTCAATATCATACTGAATGGGCAAACTGGAAGTATTCTCATTGAAAACTGGCACAAGACAAAGGTGCTCTCTCTCACCACTTCTATTCAACATAGTATTGGAAGTTCTAGCCAGAGCAATCAGGCAAGAAAAAGAAATAAAGGGTATTCAATTAGAAAAAGAGGAAGTCAAATTGTCTCTATCTGCAGATGACATAACTGTATATTTAGAAGACTCCATCATCACAGCCCAAAATCTCCTTAAGCTGATAAGCAACTTCAGCAAAGTCTCAGGATACAAAATCAATGTGCAAAAATCACAAGCATTCCTATACACCAATAAGAGACTATCAGAGAGCCAAATCATGAGAAAACTCCCATTCACAATTGCTACAAAGAGAATAAAATACCTAGGAATACAACTAACAAGGCATGTAAAGGACCTCTTCAAGGAGAACTACAAACCACTGTTCAAGTAAATAAGAGAGGACACAGACAGATGTAAAAACATTCCATGCTTATGGTTAGGAAGAATCAATATCATGGAAATGGCCATACTGCCCAAAGTAATTTATAGATTCAATGCTATCCCCATCAAGCTACCATTGACCTTCTTCACAGAACTGGAAAAAACCACCTTAAACATCATATGGGACCAAAAAAGAGACAACATAGCCAAGACAATTCTAAGCAAAAAATAATAATAATAAAATAATAGACCAGTGGAACAGAACAGAGGCCTCAGAAGTAATGCCACATATCTACAACCATCTGATATTTGACAAATCTGACAAAAACAAGCAATGGGGAATGGATTCCGTATTTAATAAATGTGAAGAAAGCTAAACCTGGACCCCTTCCTTATACCTTATATAAAAATTAACTCCGGATGGATTAAAGATTTAAGCCTAAGACCTAACACCATAAAAACCCTAGAAGAAAACCTAGGCAACACCATTCAGGAAACAGGCATAGGCAAGGACTTCAGGACTAAAACACCAAAAGCAATGGCAACAAAAGTCAAAATAGACAAATGGGATCTAATTAAACCTAAGAGCTTCTGCAAAGCAAAAGAAACGATCATTAGAGTGAACTGACAACCAATAGAATGGGAAAAAATTTTTGCAATCTACCCATCTGACAAAGGGCTAATATCCAGAATCTACAAAGAACTAAAACAGATTTACAAGAAAAAAAACTCATTAAAAAGTGTGGAAATGATATGAACAGGCACTTCTCAAAAGAAGACATTTTTACAGCCAACAGACATATTAAAAAAAAGCTCATCATAACTGGTCATTAGAGAAATGCAAACCAAAACCACATTGAGATACCATCTCAAGCCAGTTAGAATGACGATCATTAAAAATGTGGAGACAACAGATGCTGGAGAGGATGTGGAGAAATAGGAATGCTTTTACACTGTTGGTGGGAATGTAAATTAGTTCAACCATTGTAAGACAGTGTGATGATTCCTCAAGGATCTAGAAATGGAAACATCATTTGACCCAGCAGTCTCATTACTGGGTATATATCCAAAGGGATATAAATTGTTTCATTATAAAGACACATGCCCACGTATGTTCACTGTGGCACTATTTACAAGAGCAGACTTGGAACCAACACAAATGCCCATCAATTAAAGACTGGATAAATAAAATGTGGCATTTATACACCATGGAATACTATGTAGCCATCAAAAAGGATGAGTTCATGTCCTTTGCAGGGACATGGATGAATTTGGAAACCATCATTCTCAGCAAACTGACACAAAAACAGAAAATCAACCACCACATGTTCTCACTCATAAGTGGGTGATGAACAATGAGAACACATGGACACAGGGAGGGGAGCATCACACACTGGGGCCTGTTGGTGGGTGGGCGAGCTAGGGCAGGGATAGCAGTGGGTGGGAGGATTGGAGAGGGATAACATTAAGATAAATATCTAATGTAGATGATGGGGGGATGGATGCAGCAAACCACCATGGCATGTGTATACCTGTGTAACAATCCTGCATGATCTGCACATGTACCCCAGAACTTAAAGTATAATAAGAAAAAGAAAAAGAAAAAAGCCTATGTGATAATATCATATCCTTTTGAAATAACGTCAACCTTCACATTTACTCATGCTTTCTAATACCCATTTCCCATGTCAAGCTACGTAATGAAAGAACAACATCTGAATCTCATGCTTTTTAATTTTATCTATGTCTACACTCAAAACACTATCCCTCTACATGCATAGGGTTATGTAAAATAACATCCCTAAGCTGAATGTATGTTGTAGGACATTTTTAATGTTATTTGGGTACACTTATTCTTTATTAAATTATAATTGCATAACTGTGTAATATGTTGAAGCAAATTTACTTATTGGGAACAATGGACTTATTTTAGATGACTCATTGGCTGATATAAGAGCTCACTGTGGGCAGAGACTTTGTCTGCCTAATCTGTCACTGTGTCCTGGATGCCAGTAATAATTCCTGAAAATTAAAGTCTGTCAACGAATAATAGTTAAATGAATGAATGAATTAATGAGTTGTCATTTTATTTTCACATCAGTTTTGGGAGACAATTCTTCATGGGTCTCTCATATTTCTGCACATCTTTGAAGTAAAGTTACTGAGGGCCCTTTGTTCTGGAATATATTTAAAAGGAGATTAGTTTAACAGAAAGACTAGGAACATAAAGATAGTTCCTATCCCCAAAATAAAATGCAGGCATGCTTAAAAGAATAAAGATTGTATCTTCTTCTGGAGCAATGGGTACACATGTTTATTGTCCATTACAAATTATAATTGTTTTCTATAATACAATCTGCTGCATGTGTAGGTTTACATTAACCTCTCAAAGCAAAAATTATATGAGGCAATTGTAAACAGGCAAGAAAGACTTTACTGAAGACTTGTAATAAAAAAGATAGGCCAAAACTGTGACTGAACTCAGCTCTGCTAAAACAAAGTGGGTAGAGATTTTAGGAACTAGATTGGGTAGGTGGATCATAGACAATCTGTGTTTGCTAAGTGGCTTTGCCCAAAGGAACGGTTAGCTTTCTTCTATCTTTATGTCAAAAGGTAGTTTTATAACTTGCTTCAAGGTACCAGCTGAAGTTAGGCTCCTATACTCCCCGGGAGTCTGGAAGACAGACTACCTTAATGACTAAATTTCAAAGGGACAGCAGCTCCCAGATCCTTGAGAAAGACAGGCCTGGCTTGTGAAACTGGCAAGATGTTTTATCAAAGATTTACATTTCAAAGTAGCAGAGAAATAATTTGCAATTACAAGTTTTCTAAAGTAAATGCTATAAGGAAAATGGAGTCAGGGCTGTAGACACAGGGAGAAACTGTTGAAAAGTTTGATCAAGAGGAGGAAAACATTAAGGCCATGTTGATTACCTTCTTTGGATCACCCTATGGGAATTGGGGTTTGGGGAGCCAGCAATAGAAACAAAAATTGATGATCCTATGACTATTGTTGTTGCTATGAGCAAATTTCTTTTATCCAGGAGTCATGTCTTAATCAATATGCATAAATTTGTGGCAGTCTAATTTTTGAGCTTAGCAGTAGGGTAAAATCACAGAGGCTTCAAACTTCTTTATAATCTGACTTCAAATTGTACACCTTTGGGAAATATTCATCAGAATTTTTCCCAAATAAAGAGATCACATCAATCAATATTAATGTGATAATTAAATATTTACCAATTGTTGAACATTTAAAATTTATTTATGAAGAAGTCAGTTTGCTAGAAAAGCACTTACTAGTTACATATGTCTTCCCGTCGATGGCTCTCTATTCATTTTAATTGCTTATGTTTAGTAATTTTAGTTAATAATATGAAAGATGTAATATTTCTAAGCTTTACGTAAGTTTATTATAATGGTTTTGGAAAGCCAAAGCACAGAGGATACTATTCTGAAATTCAAATTGGTAATATTACATTACTTTATGGTAACACTATTGTAAGTAATAAGGTACTTTAAACTGCAGTGTAGAAATACTCTTTAAAAGTAGAGGCCCAAGGCATCTTACCTTTGATTTTTAGTATCTGTTTCTTTATATAGTCATAATATGGGAATTACAATTATTTCCTAAAGCATCTAGGTCATAATACTTATTTCTAACTCCCAATTTTGTTTCACTTTAATCAAATAATTCAATATTAGGTACTAATCAAATTAATATGAGACATTAATTAAATTAGGCAGTTTCTGCTATATTGCAATAGTTTTAACTGAAGGCTGCGCTGAATGAATTTATAGTTTTGTACTGTTGCTTTGATTTTTAAAATCTCACTGTGAAATTATTCAACTTTTTGAAAAATTTAATTTTATTGTGTTAGGAACAATAACATGAGATCTAACCTCTTAACAGACTTTAATGTGCAATATGATATTAACTATAGGCACAACATTTATCCAATGTTTTAGGTGTAACAGTACTTGAAGGCCCTATTTATGCTGTGGGAGGCCATGATGGCTGGAGCTATCTGAATACAGTGGAAAGGTGGGATCCACAGAGTCAGCAATGGACATTTGTAGCCAGTATGTCAATTGCTCGGAGCACAGTTGGTGTAGCAGCATTGAATGGCAAGTAAGTAAATTTTTCTCTGTTTTTCTTAGTTTACAAAAAAAAGTTATTGGGTAAATAGTATTTGAAAAATAACTTTTAATAAACCAGTAAAAATCCTTTAAAAACATTATAAGCTGTTGATATTTTTAAATAGATAAACACTGGTGTTTTCTCTGTAGGCAACAGAACCCAACATTTTTTCATATTGATTATTAAAGAATTATCCAATATATTTCATGGGAATATTTACATCATTTTTTATAAGATAGTTGAGTAGCCTTCAAAAAACTACTAAAAGTTTGGTGTTCGATATATTTTTCTTTGCATAATTACACTGGTTTACTTTCCAAGCATCCCCATTAATATCATTCTAAATCAAGAATTCTCAACCTCAACACTGTTGATATTTGAGGTTAGATGGGTCTTTGTTGGAAGGATTCTTCTGTCCTGTGAATTTCAGGGTGAAGTGTCCTGGATTTCTACCCAGCTGATGCCAGCAGTATCTTTACTCACCACCTCAGTGTGACAAGCAAAAATATCTCCAGACCTTGCCTAGTATCCCCTGGGAAGTGGCAAAATACATCCCGTCTTCCCCATGGGAACCATGGATCTAAACAAAGCTAATATCACCTCTTGCCTAGACAATTGCAACAGCTTCTAGTCTGTGTTTTTTTTTTTTTTTTTTTTTTTTTTACTCTTTTCTCTGCAGTCTTATTTATGAAAGCTTATAGAGGAATTCTTTTACAAAGGCAAACAATAAATCAGTCTTCTTCAAAGACTTGTCTTTTATTATCTTTGTTGATTTAAAGTCTATTTTTTCAGAAACTAGGATTGCAACCCCCGCTTTTTTCTGTTTTCCATTTGCTTTTGTGTCTGTGTGTCTTTGCATGTGACACGGGTCTCTTGAATACCGCACATCGATGAATTTTGACTTTTTATCCAGCTTGTCATTCCATGTCTTTTAATTGGGGCATCTGGCCTATTTACATTTAAGGTTAATATTGTTATGTATAAATTTGATCCTGACATCATAATGCTAGCTGATTATTTTGCAGACCTGTCTATGTAGTTCATAGTGTCACTGGTCTGTATACTTAAGTGTGTTTTTGTAGTGGGTGGTAATGGTGTGTCCTTTTCCTATTTAGTGCTTCCTTCAGGAGCTCTTGCAAAGAAGGCCTAGCGGTGACAAATTCCCTCAGCATTTGCTTGTCTGAAAAATATTTTATTTCTTCTTCACTTATGAAGTTTAGTTTGGCCAGCTATGAAATTCTCGGTTGGAAATTCTCTTCTTTAAGAATGTTGAATACTGGCCCCCAATCACTTGTGCCTTGTAGGGGTTCTGCTGAGAGGTCTGCTATTAGTCTGATGGACTTCCCTTTATAGGTGACTTGGCCTTTATCTCTGGCTGCCCTTACCATTTTCCTTCAACATTGGAGGATGTGATAATTATGTGTCTAGGGGGTTGATCTTCTTGTGGAATATCTTGTTGAGGTGGTCTGGATTTCCTGAATTTGGAGGTTGGCCTGTCTTGCTGGGTTGAAAAAGTTCTCCTGGATGATATCCTGAAGTGTGTTTTCCAATGTGATTGTTTTCCTGATGTTTCATGTACCCCTATCAGATGTAGCTTTGGTCTTTAAACATAATCCCATAGTTCTTGGAGGTTTTATTCATTCATTTTTATTCTCTAAACTTACCTGCCTGCATTATATCAGCAAGATAGTTCTCAAGTTCTGATATCCTTTATTCTGCTTGGTTTATTCAGCTATTGATACTTGTGTTTGCATTATGAAGTTCTGTTGTGTTTTCCAGCTCCATCAGGCCATTTATGTTACTCTCTAAATTGGTTATTGTGGTTAACTGCTCCTGTAATGTTTTATCATGGTTTTTAGCTTCTTTGCAATGAGTTAGGACATAACCTTAATCTCAGTGAAGTTTATTGTTACCTATCTTCAGAAGCCTACTTCTGTCATTTCATGATTCTCAGCCTCAGCCCAGTTCTGTGCACCTGCTGGAGACATATTGCTGTCAATTGGAGGAGGAGAAGCACTCTGGCTTTTTGAGTTGTCAGCGTTTAGGGGTTGATACATTCACATCTTCATGGGTTTATCTACCTTTGATCTTTGAGGCTGCTGACCTTTGGATGGGGGTTTTATGGGGTATTTTTCATTGATGTTGTTGTTGCTGCTTTCTGTTTTTCTTTTAGCAGTCAGGCCTCTTTTCTATAGGAATGCTGCAGTTTGGTGGGGGTCCCTCCTACTCCTGAAGATATCACCATTGGAGGCTGCAGACCAGCAAAGACAGCAGCTTGCTCCTTCTTCATGGAGCTCTGTCCCAGAGAGGCACCAATCTGATACCAGCCTGAACACTCCTGTATGAAGTGTCTGGAGACTTCTGTTCGGAGGTGTCACCCAGTCAGGAGGAGCCCACTTAAATAAGCAGTCTGCCCGTGGCCTGGTGGGGCAGATGTGCTGTGCTGCCCTGACTCACCAGAGCCAGCAGGCAGCAAAGACTAAGACTGCTGATGGATGATACTGCAGCTGCCCCTCCTCCTGCAGGCTCCTCTCAGGGATGTCAGAGTTCTCTTCAAACCCCCTGGCTGGGGATGCTGAAACTCCCATGTGGAGGGACCCTCTAGTGGGCAGGAGGGGATCAGGGTCCCACTTAAAGAAGCAGTCTGGCCACGAACTAACCCTGTCGTGCTCCACTGTGAGAATCTGCTCCCAGTCTAGACTGCCCAGTCTTGCTGGCACCAGCAGCAGGGGAAAACAGCTGAGTAGAGCTGCAGTGATGGCGGCTGTTCCTCCATCTCTGGGAATTCATCTTCTAAGGTGTAGCCTGCTGTGCTGACTGGCAGAGATTCCAAGCCAGTAGGCTTTAGCTTGTGGGGTTCTATAGGAGCAAGGCAAAATGGCTCCCTGGCTTCAGCCTCCTTCCCTTGGAGTGGATGGCTCTCCTACCTCATGAGAGTTACCAGAGCATGAGTATGCAAATACTCCTGTATCCTACTACCTGCTCCACTGGCTGCCCATCTGAGCGGCCACCATGAGTCTGCACAGCTTTGTGCTTGTGACCAAAGCCTGGTGGTATGGGCTCGCAAGGGGACCTCCTGATCTGTGGGTTTCAGGGACCTGTGGGAAAGGCATGGTTTTCAGGGAGGGGTAGCACAATCCGTTACTGCCTCCTTTGGCTGGGAGAGGAAGCTCCTAGTGCCCCATACGGCTCCTGGGTGGGCCCTCACTCCACCCTGCTTTTCCTCACTCTCTGGGTTGTGCCAACCACCTAGTTGATCCTAATGAGAGAAACTTG
Organism: Saguinus oedipus; assembly: GCA_031835075.1. Lineage (NCBI taxonomy): Eukaryota > Metazoa > Chordata > Mammalia > Primates > Cebidae > Saguinus > Saguinus oedipus. Next base: position 45,072,022 of record CM063169.1, read on the forward strand.
GTACCTCAATTGAAGATGCAGAATTCAGTTGCCATTTTTTTCTTCTCTCTGACAGCCAAGAGCAAAGCTATTTCTTCTATTTGGGCATCTTGGCTACTCCCTCCTATTGTATCATTCTTATGCCTTTGCATCCTCACAGCTCAGCTATCACTTATGAGTGAGAATATACTATGTTTGGTTTTCCATTCCTGAGTTATTTCACTAAGAATAATGATCTCCAATTCCAACCAGTTAGTTGCAAAAGCCATTATTTAATTTCTTTTTATGGCTAATATTCCATGGTATATATATATACCACAGTCTCCTTCTTCAATAATTAATTGATGGGCATTTGGGCTGGCTCCATATTTTTGCAATTGCAAATTGTGCTGCTATAAACATGGTTGTGCAAATATCTCTTTTGTATAATAACTTATTTCCTCTGGGTAGATACTCAGAAGCAGGATTGCTGGATCAAATGGTAGTTCTACTGGTAGTTCTTTAAGGAATCTCCACACAGTTTCCTATAGTGATTGTGCCAGTTTATATTCCCACCGGTAGTGTAAAGGTGTCCCCTTTTCACACATGCATGCCAAAATCTTTTTTTAAATTCTTTTATTATGGCCATTCTTGCAGGAGTAAGGTAGTTAAATCTGTTGTGGTCTTGATTTGTATTTCCCTGATCATTAGTGATGTTGAACATTGTTTCATGTTTGTTGGCCATTTGTATATGTTCTTTTGAGAATTGTGTATTTATGGTCTTAGCCCACTTTTTAATGGGATTATTTGGTTTTTTTACTTGCTAATTTGTTGGAGTTCCTTTGTAGATTCTGAATATTTGTCCTTTGTTGGAGGTATAGATTGGGAATATTTTCTTCCACTCTGTGGGTTGTCTGCTTACTCCACTGATTGTTTCTTTTGCTGTGCAGAAACTTCTAAGTCCCATATATTTATCTTTGTTTTTGTGGAATTTGGTCATAAAACATGAATTAACACTGTATATGTCCATACACATATCTACATATACAGTGAATACATATTCATATTATGTATTTTGTTTAATGGAAAGATAGGCATATTCCTTATAATAATTTTTTTCCAAAATTTATTTTGGTTATCCTCTAAATTTATTTTTTTTAATTTGATATACCTTTCTCAAATTTTAAAAAGTCACTCTTAAATATCCCTTTAGAATATTCTCTGTAAATATTTACAGATTAATTTGAGAAAGATGTGTGATCTCTAAATTTGAAATATTAATATTTTCCTTTGGGAAGATAGTTATACTTTTTTCTTTTAAAATTACTCTTCTCATATTTCAGTGCTTTTTAATTTTGGCATAGGTTCTTTCTTTCTGAGGTTATTCATGTTTATTTGTATTTTTGAATATTTTACATATTATGTGGTTATTCATTTCTATTTATACATTAATAATTAAAAAATTGAATTGTAAAAGATAATTTCTATATATAATAACCATTTAGCTAATACATATGTTTATTATATTTACTATTCAATTTATAATAGATTTTCTAGAAAGATAAACATTTATTTAATAATCTATTAAGGAAATTTTTTCTCTGTTTTCTTAATATACATTGATTTCCTTTTTATTGTGTTGTTTATATTTTTAGAATAATGACCTAAACAGTAATGATATCAGGTGTCCTTGTATATCTATTCTAATTGGAAAACCTTTATAGTGCTTTATGGTCTGTGATATCTGTTGCTATTTGAGATACATATATTGTTTAAGGTTAAGGGCAGTATTTTATGGTCTGTAGTTTTCATAGTGAAAATTTTGTTTTTGAAAATTAGCATATGTTTCATGAATATGTCAAGATGATGATTGTTTTATTATTTGATCTTTTTATGTGGTAATTTGCATAAATACCCTAACTATAAATTATATTACATATCTAAGTAAATCCTATTTGCTCATATTGCATTAGTCCTTTAATCTTTTTGCATTCCATATTCTAGCTATGATTTTGCATTAAAATTGCTTATAAATTATTTCACAGCATTTTTCATTATGATATAAATCTTATTTTAGCATATCATGGCACGAATGAAGAAGCTTTCTACAATTTATCTGCTATAATTGCCTTTAATCATGAGAAGCATATTTTCTCGAGCATGAGAAAGAAATGACAGAAGGATTTTTTATGTACACTAGTATGTATAGTATCTTTACAATTTCTATTTTACTGATATTCTAAAATTTAGCAGATGGCTAAAGTCACATATCACTTCTAATTTCACCACTACCACAAATCATTTATTTAATATTGCTGTATCCTTCTTCTATATTGTGATTATCCTAATTTGTTATTTTTCTTTGTTAGCTTTATTACTAATTTCATCTTGTTTTAGCATTTGCCAGTGTCATTATATGGTTTTGTTTTTATTTTTAGTCAAATTAGCATACACACAGACTGTGTTTATTTTCTTATTTTCTTACTAATTTTCGTTTGACTTCATTCTACTTTGTCTTCAAATTCAGAATTTAACATATGACAGTATTAATAGTTGTTCTTGGAGTTTATTTTTCTTTATCACTATGTTAGTCCATTCTCACATTGCTATAAAGAAATACCTGAGACTGTGAAATTTATAAAGAAAAAAGGTTTAATTGGCACATAATTCTTCAGGCTCTACAGGAAGCATGATGCAGGAATCTGCTCAGCTTCTAGGGAGTCCTCAGGTATATAATCATGGCAGATGGCAAGGGGAGAAGGCACATTTCCTGTGAAAGGGGGAGTAAAAGATCCAGGTGGGAAGTGCTTCACACTTTTTTTTTTTTTTTTTTTTTTTTTTGAGACAGAGTCTCACTCTGTTGCCAGGCTGCAGTATAGTGGCTCAATCTTGGCTCACTGCAACATGCACTTCCTGGGATTAAGCAATTATCCTGCTTGAGTCTCCCAAGTAGCTGGGATTAGAGGTGCCTGCCACCTCGCCCAGCTATTTTTTGTATTTTTTAGTAGAGATAGGATTTCACCATGTTGGCCAGGCTGGTTCCAGACTCCTGACCTCAGGTGATTCACTGGCCTCGGCCTCCTAAAGTGCTGGGATTACAGGCATGAGCCACTGCACCAGGCCCCTACTTTTAAACAACCATATGTCACAAGAACTTGCTCATTATTGCAAGGACAGTACCAAGAAGGATGGTGCTAAACTATCAATGAGAAATCTGCCACCAGGACCCAATCACTCTGACCAGGTCCCACCTCCAGCATTGGGGGTTTATATTCCAATATGAGATTCGGGTGGAGACACACATCCAAACTATATCAATTACTATACTACAATTGTATTTATTCATTCTCCTACACTCAACTACTGAGTGAAGTCAGACATTTCAGTTGTTTTCTCTTCTTAAGAATAATGCTGTGGCTCACGCCTGTAATCCCAGCACTTTGGAAAACCGAGGTGGGTGGATCACGAGGTCAAGAGATCAAGACCATCCTGGTCAACATGGTGAAACCCTGTCTCTACTAAAAACACAAAAAATTAGCTGGGCATGGTGGCACGTGCCTGTAACCCCAGCTACTCAGGAGGCTGAGGCAGGAGAATTGCCTGAACCCAGGAGGCTGAGGTTGTGGTGAGCCGAGATGGCGCCATTGCACTCCAGCCTGGGTAACAAGAGCGAGACTCCATCTCAAAAAAAAAAAAAAAAAAAATGCTGTTATGAATATTCTTAGGTATATCTTTTGGTGAACATAGATACACATTTTAGCTGGTTTTAAACCTAGAACTTAAATAAATGACTATGCTTTACTTATACTTGTGCTCTGCTTTGGTAGATACTGCTCAAAAGTATTTGCAAGTGGTTTTCATAATTTATCCACACATTAACAGATTTTTGAATTCTGAATGCTCATGTACCCTACTGACTTGTCTTTTCTTTATCTTTATCCATTCCAGTGAATAATTCTATCACATTCTCTAATAACTGATGTGATCTAACATTTTTACACATGTATTAGTCATTTGTATTATCTTTTTGAAGTTTATTTTCAAAATTTTCTTTTTCTATTTCCCTGTGTTCTCTTCTTCATTTTGATTTATGGAGTTCTTCATATATTCTGAAAATTAATCACTTCCAAGTGAGTGCATCTCACTTTATTATTATTAATTTCCAGGAAGTATGTGTTATATAATTTATTAGATTCTATGTCTAAAAGGGACTTTCCTGTGTCTTCTCACATTGTTTGCAAATTAGCTTAAGTAGTTTAATATTTCTGCTTTGTATTTTTAAAATTCATTAAATATTATTTACTTATATTCAACTTTTTGGGAGAGTGGGAGAGAACTGTAAGTCCAGTGATGTTTTTTATCTTTCTTATGTATTTTTACAACCCAAACTTTTATTCCTGTAGATGTTTTTACTAGTTAACATTCAGTCAAACACCAGAAATTAGAACAGTCATGTCAGTTCTTCTAAACAAAGATATTTTAATATTAAATACAAAGTTTTTAGTTAGTATAAAAATGTACTAGTTAACCAAAATGTCAACAAAATAGCACTGTACTGTAAATTAATCAACTCAAAATAATAGGTACCTCTCCTGGGGCTGGAGAACTAAAGGACACAGGTTAAAATAATTTAAGATTTAGAAGCTTGGGGAAGGGCCCTATGCACTGATATTCAGTCAACTGTGATTTGGGCCTTATTAGCTGGAGCTAGTCTCGGTAGCAAACACCTGGGGCCCAGAGCTCTGAGGAGAGGATGGCAATCTGCTAGTGCTAACGTCTTAGAGTTGTCTCAATGAAGCTATGGCATGAGAAAAACTGCAGAGTAGGTGTGTCTGATGCTACAAAACAACTGTTGCTACTATAGTGAGAAAAGGATGGGGTGTCACTCACACACACACAAAAGCAAACAGAAAAGAACAAGACCCTTTAGTCTCCTCTAGTCTTTCAGTGGCTGCCACACTGTAATGACAGATCCTAACAGGGAACCAGGCAGCAAAGCAGAAAAGCGGTTTCCAGAGATTTTGCCCCATTTCAAAAGACGAAAACACAGGAGATGATGTAGACAGGAGAAACAACAGCTTAAAAAGCTGGCACTTCCTCCACAAAGTGCAAATGTTTAAGGGGGTACAATCTGAGGGCTACTTTTCGTTCTTTGAAATTACTACTTGGAGATTCATTTTAACAATCTCAACCCTTTTTCTGCTGCTTAGGAAAGTTTTTAATTTATTGAGACTTATTTAATTGTTCTTTTCCCCATTATTCTAGTGCTCTGATTTGAGATATATTTTAATATATATTTATGTTAATGGTTATATGTGTGTTTTAAGACTGATTTCTTTGCCACAAGTCTCTTTCCTCAGTTAAGAAAAAAATTAACTGAATTCAATCGATGCTAATTTACTTATGATCTTTAGTATTTTCAATGCAGACTTAAAACTTTTGCATTTTAATTTACTTACATGATATCCTTGACTCACTTCTTTCCAATCATCTTTACAACCAGCTTTTTTTGAATGTGTTATCTTATCATCTTAAAAGTTTTCTGTTTCAGCAAATGCATAGTTTCTTAGTTTGAGAGCACAATTTATTTATTTTTCCCACTAAACACAAGTTTTAAAGTATATAATTTTATCTCAAAACTAAAATATTTTTATATAATAGAAAAACATCATGCTGTTTTACCTTATTTTGTTTTTCTATTTACTACTTGTGATTTTCCCTGACACTTAATATTTAAGTCTCTTAATATCTTTCAAGGTACATTTATTTGCTCTCAAAATCCTGCTCCCAAATGTTTTTCTGTAAGTTTAATTAATATCAATATCTATTATTATTTTAAAAAATCTATTAAATGAGAAAGAAAAGGTGATTGAGAATCACAAAGAGCCAAAGCAAATAGCTACTTGTCAATTCAGTTCTTTTTTGTATTTGGTAAAGCTTTTCTTTGCGGAAATATATAAAGTTTTCTCTATCAAACTTTACACTACAATCACTCTTAACATCAAAAAATATCTGTAAACATTCCTGCTAGACTTCTTTTGGCTATAGTTGTTATAGGATATAAACTCTACATCCTACTATCACCACTGCTTTGTAAGGCTGCTGTGTAGAAGTGAAAAGTTGAAATCATATACAGCCCACAGTTGTGGGCTGCTTGAATAAAGTGGTTGGGTGTTCTTTCATTACCTTCTGAGGAACACTGAAAACTCTAGGAGAGGAGTTAAAATATTCTTATTACCAACTTTCAGTCTTATCTTCAAATTTTCTAAAAGAAATTGTTTGGAATTGTTTCTATATGAAATATACAAATATATACCACTTCTCCTCTCAATACAACTTTTATTCTGTTGTGCCTTTTATTGACATTCATAGAAAAGATATTTTCCTATCTGATTTCTCCTGATGATCACTTTTCCCCCGTAAAAAGAATTTTAAATAAATTCTATAAGATTTTTTATTCGTGTTAATATTGTCATTTTACTCAATTAACACCACTTTGTGTAACATGGAATATATACATTACTGCTTTTTTCTACTTATATTCCTATTTTCTATAGAAAAATGTTTTCTTTTTTTTTTTTTTTTTTGAGACGGAGTTTCGCTCTTGTTACCCAGGCTGGAGTGCAATGGCGCGATCTCAGCTCACCGCAACCTCCACCACCTGGGTTCAGGCAATTCTCCTGCCTCAGCCTCCTGTGTAGCTGGGATTACAGGCACGCGCCACCGTGCCCAGCTATTTTTTTTTTTTTTTTGTATTTTTAGTAGAGATGGGGTTTCACCATGATGACCAGGATGGTCTCGATCTCTTGACCTCGTGATCCACCCATCTCGGCCTCCCAAAGTGCTGGGATTACAGGCATGAGCCAAGAAAAATGATTTTTTAAGCATTATAATATTTTCTCTTTAAAAAAAAACCTGGAATTTAATAAAATTTCACATTCTTTAATATTAAATATTAAAAGGAAAATTATCCATAGGTATATTTCTTCACAGATAGCAAAACTTACAATAATAGAATGGATGTCCTCTGGCCAGGCACAGTGGCTCACCTCTGTGATTCCAACAGTTTGGGAGGCCAAGGTGAGAGGATCACTTGAGCTCAGGAGTTTGAGACTATCCTGGGCAACATAGTGAGACCCCAGCTCCACAAATAATTTTAAAATTAACTGGGCATGGTGGCATGCTCCTGTAGTTCCAGCTACTTGAGAGGCTGAGGTGAGAGGATTACTTGAGCCAGGAGGACGAGGCTGCAGTAAGCTGTGATCACGCCACTGTTCTATAGCCTGGGTGATGACAGAGAAAGACCCTCTATCCAAAAAAAAAAAAAAAAAAAGGATGTCCTCTTGGATGTTAATTTTATAATTCTAATAGTGGATAATAGAGGAAAGCACAATCCTTTTTTGTCTCTTTACTTTTTCTAATTATTATTCATAAGTAACAGTCAGTTATTTAGCGTGACTTTTTCTTACCATTTACATTGACACCAATAGATTTATTGCTGTTGTTGTTTAGAAAATGGATAACTCATTAACACAGCAAATTTCCTCAGTATGGATGAGAAGTATCCTGTCCTTTCATTATCTTATTCACTTGTTACATTATTTTGTAATGAAAACACACACATAAAGTATTCATACATTATTTATCTGTATTTTAGATAATTAGCTTGCATTATAGCTTTGTGATTTTTTTACTTTATTTGAATTGCCTTAAAATATGTATTTTGTTGTAAATAGTCTTCAATCTTAATCAGAAATAAATGAAGAAACTATTTAACACAGAGTGTTGTGGCAATTTCTTATACGTTGTTATGACTAAATTGTCTATACAGTTTCTTCTACTGTCCCTTTAAATTGACTCTACATAGAAATCATCAGGTTGCTTTTCCTATCCCTGTATTTTTTGATCAGCTAGTATACATCATATATTAAGAAATTGTTTTACTCTAGTATCATTCTTGATAAAAATATCAGAGTGTGATATTAATCTTCTTGGAAGATTTTAATTCTTACATTGCTGAAATTGCTTACATTTTAATTAAGTACATTTTCTTGAATTTTATTTCTATTCTGTGAAAATGTTTCGAACGGTTCCATTTCTCACTTATTTTTTCCTTTAAATTGAACTAGTAGAGCTTTTCCTTGGCATATTTTTCTTCCCCATTTGTGATTTAATGGCCTTAAAATTCTATGGTTTGATGACTGGCTATTAATGTCTGGATACTTTTCCTTTACTCAGACAGAAACATAATTATTAGAAAGTGACCTTTTACTTCAGACTCATAGCAGAAACTTGTTTTAACACCACCCTCTGACTTTTTTTATTTTTATTTTTTTCCTCATCTCTGCTGATGTGATTTTTTCCTCTTGTTTGACTAATACATATCACTGTCATTCTAAGCTGCCTATTGTTTTCCTAAATGTTATTTTGCATACTTTTTACAATTAAGAGTAATGAAAATCAATTAATACTTCTCTTAGGTTTAGGTTATTTATGATACAATTTGTTGTGGAAAAAAAACAAGAAATTGGCTCATGGCTTAAAGTTAATGAGTGTGTTCTGATCAATTCAAGACCAAAATTATATCAATTTCATATAAGAAATTTAGCGAGTCTTCTAGTAAGACAGGTTAAGCTAAGCAGTATATATGCCAGCGCAGCCAGACTTAGTTGGTGAATAAAGAAAATACCAAAAACAAAAACAAAACAAAACAAAAAACCATGAATAAACATGGTTTTGTGGTGCTTGGCCAACTATAACCTCAGATTTTCCAAACAATATATACATTAGTGGTTTTCTTTGTTCCTTCTTTGGCAGCTGCCTTGGCTTGTTTTTTCCACACTTTATATTCTAGCTAAGATGTCTTTTGCGGTTTTTCAAATATTTTCTTAGCTCACAAAGCAGATACTTATTCTGCCTGAACACATCTTGTCAGTAGGCTTGAATTTTAATAAATATGTGGTACTGCCCCTTTAAGAATCTGCAAAACATAAAAACTGAGTTTGTTTCATGATTTGCTATGGCAAAATGTATTCATTCATTCATCTATTCATACAAATCTTCATGTTAATAATTTTTTTTTTTTTTTTTTGATATGGAGTCTTGCTGTGTCACCCAGGCTAGAGTACAGTGTCATGATCTCAGCTCACTGCAACCTCTGCCTCCTGGGTTCAAGCGACTCTCCTGCCTTGGCCTACCGAGTAGCTGGGATTACAGGCATGTGCCACCACACTTTTTGTTGTTGTTGTTATTTGTTTGGTATGTTTGTAGAGACAGGATATCACCAAGTTGGCCAGGCTGGTCTCCAACTCCTGACCTCAGGTGATCCACCCACCTCTGCCTCTCAAAGTGCTGGGATTACAGGAGTACAAAGCTTCATGTTAATAATTCTGGAACCTGGGAGGCAGAAGCTGCAGTGAGCAGAGGTTTTGCCACTGCCCACTCCAGCCTGGGCAACAGAGTGAGACTGTGTCTCAAACAAATTCTTACAAGGAATTTGTAATTTCTGTTCAGTCTGAAACATATACAGCTTAAAGCATCAGGAGAGCAGGTTCATCATCTGTTGTTTTACTATTGTGTCCTAATACCCAGCACAGTACCTTAAGCCTGAAGGCCCATCACTTGCATACACCTTCTAACACTCTGTTTCTACTTTTGCATTCAAATTTTCTTCTTCTTCTTATGGGTGGTAGCTGAAATTGTATAACTTTTAACTCATCTTAGACTCACACATTAAAAAAGAAAGAAAGAAAAAAGAAATTGCTGTTTATTGAATCTCAGTTGGGACTACTAACAAGCTCAGGAGAATTTTAATTTAAATACTGTAAGAGACGATTTTTAAGGGACTGATTGTTTCATCGAATATCCAGAAAGAGAGGAATCATTCCAATGAGAAAGAAAAACATGTATCCATACCTTGAATATAAAATGCAAAATTTAAGTTTGGCAGGAACATAATGAAAGGCAGTGCCCCTAAAGATTGGACAGAATGGCCGGCCCTCAGATCATATAGTAACTTGGCCAAGATAAAAATATTGCAAAGGTTTTTAAAAAAGAGCAGTGTCTTGATTTCATTTCAATTTTATAAATATTCACTCTGGTTAAAGAATTGTTTCTAATTGCTCAAGGAAACTGTGTAATTATTAGAATTTAATCACAATAGTTGATTGGCTAAGATATAGGCCAGTGGTTAAAAGGGATTATTTAACAAAATTTGCCTCAGAATTAAAATTTATTTCAACAGCCAACAGCTCATTTGGGTGCCCTATTTGAGCATGGTCACTTCCAGTTTCTTCAGTCTGGAATATAGTGGTTTTAGTGGCTTAGACCTCACCTTCCTTCTCCATTCTCTTTTCTCACCACCTGCCTTAAAGTCAACAAATGTCCCAGCCATAGCAAATCATTCCAATTCCCTGAACATACCTTAATTGTCCACACCCTTTTGCCTTTTCACTTACTCATGTTTCTGCCTAGATTCCCCTTTCGTTGCTTTTTATTTCTTAATAACTTGTGTCTTTCCACTATTCACTGTCCACTTAATTTCCTGTTCAATATTCATTTGATCTTTGAATACATCTGAAAACTTTCTAGACTGATAAACTATCCCAACTCTAGCTCTCTATGTGCAAGATCAATGTGGCAGTATCAGTAATAACAGGACTGAGTTTATTATACTTGAGAAAAATAGTGTCAAGAAATGTTAATATATTAATATCTGCCAAAAAATTATTTGTGTCATCCACCATCCCAAGAATTTTTTAATCTGTACATTTCCTGTGAACTCTCTTTGAATCCACCCAATTTAATCTTTTTTTCTTCCTTTTTGTACCCAAGACACATAATAAATAATTTTCCCTGCCATTTGTCAAAGTCTCACTTCAGTGGAACTTAAACAGGTGCATTTTCATTGATAAGTTTCCACAGATAAATCACTTTTTTTTTCTAGAATTAGAAACAAGTACTTCATTCATTTTTTAAAAAATTTACAAACAGGTACTGGCCATAATGATATATCAAAGAAGATAAATAAATTCTGCCCTCAGAGAGCTTACATTATACTAAAAGGAACTAGAAAACAATCACACAAAAAAATAAGCTGCAGAATTATAATAGGTATATGTAGGAGATCAGTCAGAATGGTGTGAGAAATTTTCAAAAACATAAACCTTCTTGGAAGACCGGAAGGTTTTGCAAAAGCCTTGGGAAAAGGTTTATGTCTGAAGGCAGCCTAATCCTTTTACCTTGAGCTAATAGCATAGAGCAGATAACAAAGGAATATAGAGGAGTTTATCCAAATAGCTTGTTTACTAAGACCAATCTTGATCTTCCTGGAGGATATGACTATTCTCTACTCAGGGAGTCAGCAATGCTAATTACTCTCCAATGTTGTTTACTTGGGACCACTGTCATCTAATCTGTACTAAATAAATGTGACCAGGCAAAAACCTGTGTCACTGTATGTGTTTCATCCATCACTCAGTCAAGTCTGCCAGTCAGACTCCACAGGTATAGTGTGGGAGCAGAGGAAATAAAAAGGTAGTAAGATTGAACTGGCAGTTTTGGGTTGGTGAGGTTTGCCAAGTTTGGGTATGTGATGACTTGATCTAAATTAATTCACATATTTACAATTGTCAGATTCTTTTAATAAATTTGGGTATATTTTAATAAACAAAAGTAGGTGGACTCTATCAGGCTTCCAACCTTATTTACCAGCTGTGTGTTAGAATAGTAGCAAGTGTCAAGAGGGTTTGCAATAGGCACCATCATTTCTTAGTAAGCAGAAAGAAAAACGGTCACACAATGTAATGCTGTTGCTTAGTGAAATCCCACTGACTGTCCTGTAAGGCACTTTAACAAGTACCTTCCATGGAAAGTCAGATATGGGAGTAATCTGACAGCAGGATTGACAAGCTTTCTTGTGGCATTGAATGAAAGAGCTCTCTGTTAATTAGGAAACAAAGGACCAAGCTAAGTTCTGGATTTAGAGAGTTGCTTCAAAGGTACTGGAGTTGATGGATACTAATCCTTTTGTTGTACAACGGAAAGAATGTTTGAACACTTTTTCTGGGTAACCAAATACAGTGAGTCAAAATTATACTTAATCTCCCAAGATAGTTAGCAAAGCATTCTAATATTTACATAATGATATGGGAGTACTTTCTATGCACTTTCCCTGAAATATGCTTTATTGGTAAAAGATGCAAAATATTAAATACCTAGGATACAGATTATAAATAAAGTTAAATTTCAGGGAACAAGACAAAATGGGATCAGAAAAGACTTTCTCGTGGAGACAACCTCAGTTGACTAATGAGAGAAGAGGAGAAATAACCCTGCATATGTAATAAAACCTGTATGGTACATTCATATACTTTATGTTAGAGTATAGGAATGCAGCATGCTACATAGGGCTAGAGAAGATCTAGTGCTATGGCAGAAACTTCTAATTATCTCTCAATACTCATTCATTCCTTTTTATACGACAATATAAACACACATTTTTAGTGAGGCATATGGCCATCTAAAGTAAGACAAGATTTTCCAGTATCTTACCAACTAGGAATAACCACGTGTTTGGTTCGGACGAATGAGATAAGAGAAGTGAGTTGTGCGGCCTAAAAGATGGACTCTTTAAGGGAGAGGTTGTGCTCCTTCTTCGAATTTTCCATCATCCTGCTGTTTGAACCATGGTTGTGGTAGCCGGAACTCCACGTTGGGACATCAAGACATGAGGGTCAGTAGACAATTTTCCATGGAGTTTCAGCATTACTGCACATTTTCCAAACAATAATTACTGTTGACTGTTTTTCACAACATCTTTTCAGGATATTTGTAAATCAAATAGTTGGAACACAAAAATAGTGACTTCCTTTCGGTCAGAAGGTAGAGAATTGTTTCTTGACTGGAATCATAAAGATAATGTCTGCCTTCAGGGTTAAGGTTGGAGAGGTTTTTCTGGCAGCTTCTTTAAAGGATTAGAGTTTCAGAAACTCAGAGGTCCCTCAGAAGTGAAACAAACACACCACATGTGCAGCATTCATTTGAATTGCTTCAATTCATGCTGGTGGGACTTTCGAGAAACAAGGAGAGCCGATGTAAACATGAAATTTATGCTGTCTACTGCACTGTACGTAGCAAAGTCACTTCTCTCTCCCTCATGAATCTTGTTTCTTCTGTAGGCATCCATTAAACTGTAGCAGGCTAATTGGTTAGCTTGGAAGTAGGGTAGAATTTCAGATTCTTCACAGTTCTGGACCATGCTCATACTCCAGCAATGCAGCCTGGGTGTCCTCTCCTGTAAAACCATGTTTACACACATTCCAACACATATCCTAATCAATGCAGGATTTGTTTTCTTGAGCTGCTGTATTGCATGTAACAGAATATCAAACGTATGGCACTAACTTAGATGAGCACCTGCTAACTAGGCCTCAAGACATTGAACATGATGGCTGAACATTAGGTAAAACTTATCTGTGTAGTTTTTAAACACATAAATTAGCCAAAATAGCAGAGAAGACTCAGATTCTTGCAATTCTCAGAAAAGTCATAGAAAAGTACCCTTAGTCAAAAATATTTCTCAATCTCCTGTCAATTCCTGGCACGCAAGGATATACTGGTCAATATTCATAGCAAATGGAAATAGGAAGCTGATGGTTTTGAAGCATGTTATTTTTCTGTCCTTACCTCACTGCCTTGGAATGAAACCTTAACTCCATAGCATGGCATGCAACTCCCTTTCTTCTCAATCTAACCTTCTCATCCTACAAGTTGCACCTCTTTCCTGCTCTCCTTCACTACCACCCCTTCCATCAATATGACATACCTGTCACTCTTTATCTATCAACTGCTATGAACTTTCATGCCCCTGGACTTTATGTATAATGCTTTTCTTGTATATAATGCTTTCCCCATTTTTTTCATCTTATAGATTTTCACTCATCTTTCAACTCAAAATAGAAATGTCACATTGCCTTTTGTGCTGTGAAACTGTCAGCTGTCACTTCCTATGCTGTCCGTGCACTGACTTCCATCAACAGATTCTTCTTTGCTCTTCAAATTCTCAACCTCCAATTTGTCATTACAGTGAAAGAAGCAGGGATTAGCAGAGATGGAGTTTTGCCATGTTATCCAGACTGGTCTTGAACTCCTGGGCTAAAGTCATCTTTCCACTTAGACCTCCCAAAGTGTTTGGATTATAAGCGTGAGCCACTTTGTTTGGCCTGATAATTGTTCATGAAGACTCGTGTGTAATTGTAACATATATTCCAACTGGTCAGAGTTCATTGTTTATATTCCTTGGATATTATTATGCTTTAAAGAATAATTATGGTAATAGATATTGTTATTTTTACATTGTCATTCTTAGTCTAATTCAAGACTTAATTTATATTCACAAATAAATACATTTCAGACAATTCTGGTTGATAGCATGTATTCATAAAGTACACAATTTAATTTTTTTAAGGTACTGAAATCTATCTACTGGTTTTAATACTGGATCCATGAAGTGGTCCAAAATAACAATATTATTTCTTTTACACAAATTCTGATTTTCTCATTTCTTTTTCAAAGCTCTTGAGAAAAAATTCAGTGTATTTCAAGTAATTTTGCCTTGATAGTATTAACTGTCTTAGTATTGTTATATATATGTTAATAAAATTATTATTACATTTTTAATATGAAGACATAAATTATGAATGATATGAAAAGAACACACCATAGGACACACCATATACTAACGGAAAGACACCACTAACAATGGAGCTTTTGTTAGTAATTTGTGAAACAGGTAGCAGATATAAAGCATTTATTTTACAGAAAGAACTGCCAAATACTATCTCATATTTATGAAGGCATTACATAACTTCCTGTGTGTCAAAACCACTGTGTTACTAGATTTTTATTGGGGGAGGTTTCATAAACTGTTTACTTACATCCAAGAAATAAGTTATACTATACCCTGTGAACTTTGCTATTTGCAGATAAAATATATGTTAACATATAGGCTATTAATGAAAAAATGTGCTGATAGGCTAAATGGTTAACTTCTATAATGTAAGCTGTAAGCTTAATAATCAAAATTTTGTGGAAAAAAAAAGGGTTCTTGTCACATGACCAGGAAAAGTTAGGCACACAGACACTTTGAAGGGTGAGGGAGAATGGAATTTATTGGGTGAAAAGTAAAAAAGTCAGTAAAACAAGAGGGGTTTCTGTTAACAGGCCCCCATCTCACAGATTGAATCCCAGGGTTCCCACCCGGCAACAGGAGAGTTCAGGCTACTCCCCGCTGGAAACAGGAATTTCCTAAGGTTTCACCCAGCCTACACAGTGAACAGGCTGGTGGGAGATTCTCAAGGGACCTTCCCCCTTTCTTCCTCCTCCATCTATCAATAACATGTTTTTATATTCTGGAGTAAAAAGGTATGTGGAGTATTTATTCACTTATTCCTCGATTTTTCAGGTTAACTCTGAGTGCCTTTGGCCAAGAGGAGGGTTCTGTTCAGATGGTTGGGAGCCATAGAATTTTATTTTTGGTCTACAGTGAGGGTGTACCAGTAAAATCATCTCGTTCTGGGCTTTTGTTATTGACACATAGTAATTATACATATTCATGGATTGCAATGTATGCTTTGATACTTCTATACATTGTGTAATGAATGAATCAGGTAATTAGCATATTCATCACCTTAAACATTTATCATTACTTTGTTGTGAGAACATTTAATTCCTCTCTTCTAGCTATTCAAACTATGCAATGCATTATAGTTAGTTATAGTCACTCTACTGTGCAATAGAGTACCAAAAGCTATTTCTCCTAACTGCAACATTGTACCCATTGACCAACCTCTCTCCATCTACCTCTCCCCACTAATCCTCTCCAGTCTCTGGTAACCACCACTTTGCTCTCAACTTTTTTTTTTTTTTTTTTTTTTTTTTTAAGAATATACATATGAGTGAGATAATGTGATATTTGTCTGTGTCTGGCTTATTCTGCTTAATGTAATGTCCTTCAGGCTCACCATGTTATAGCAAATTAAAGGATTTTATTCTTTTTATGGTGGAATAGCATTACATTGTGTTCCAAGGAATGGAACACATTTCCATTATTCCTTTATGCATTGTTGAGCATTTAGTTGATTCTGTATTTTGGCTATTGTGAATAGTGCTACAATAACATGGAAGTGCAGATGTCTCTTTTACATATTGGTTTCATTTCCCTTGAATATATTCCAAGTAGTGAGATTGCTGGATCATATGGTGAATCTATTTGTAATTCTTTGAGGGACTACCATACTGTTTGTTTTTCACAATGGTTGTGTAAGCAGGGGAGGGAGCCAGCATCCCAAAGATGCTTCCAGTTCTCCGCTCCCATGTGCCCAGGTCCTTGGCCTCTCTTACTCCAGGAGTGGGGAAAGGGGCCCCCTAGGTGCGGTGAGCTTACCATTTGAATAAGTACTGTGGACCCAAAGAGTTTAGCAGAGAGCAACTTATTAGACAGAGAGAGTGAAAGAGAGAGCCTGCGAGCTCCCAGGCTGCAGTGGGAGGGGATCCAAGGAAGGAATCCATTGGTAATGAGCAGGGAGGTTTTAACCCTGGAGTTGTTCCCTCCCCATTCATGTTCTTGTCCAATGAGAGGAGTTCTTTCAAACTTTCTCTAGAGGGATTGATCTTTGACTCTGATACCGAACTGGCTGCTTCGTCCATAACAGAGCACCCTCCTCCCAGAGCTTTCATCGGGCTTTTTGAACAAAGCAGCTTACCTGGATTTTCCACCTACCTCACAAGCAGGAAAGTTAGACAAAGGACTTTTCCTTTGGGACGGGGGCGTGGATGGAGGCATGGCACTGGGAAGTTCCTACCTTTGAAATCACGCCCCTCGTGGACTGGGGAAGAGAATTTTTTTTCCTTTACACAGCCCTTCAGTTGTACTAATTTATGTTGCCATAAACGATGTATACGAGTTTCTCCTTTTTCAAATACTTATCAGCATTTATTATTTTTCTATATTTTTCATAATAGCTATTCCAGCTAGAGTGAGGTGATATCTCATTGTGGTTTTGATTTGCATTTCTCTGATGGTTAGTGATGTTGAGAATTTATTCATATCTCTGTTTGCTCCTGGACTTTTCTTTGTCGGGCAGTTTGATTACTGTTCAGATTTCTTATTTCTTCATTATTTAGTCTTAGTAGGTTGTATATCATCATTACTTTTTATGTAAATTTAGATATGTATTTAATAATTTTTCAAATAATTTCAGAAACCGAAAATGTGTGATCTCTTACTGCATAGACTATTTTACTATCAATTATCAGCAATATTGGTTCAAATAACTTAATAGTACAATTTATCAGACTAATGTTTATGAATAAATAAAGCAGCTTGAAGCAAACATTTCCTTTAAGACAACAGAAAATAAGAAGGTGACATCCTATGTGCTAGGTGTCTCACAGAAAGATGCCCATAAGTAAAATCCCTGCAAAATATGTTTAGTTATATTTTATTAATATGTTACGATTATATCATACTTCTTTTGAGTTAAATCAGCAACTTAAATGAAACAGAAATAAGTGAGGTTCAGATTTCATAAGGTGTTTAGGATGATAAAAAACTTGTAAGGGAATAATTATTTCACTACTGGGTGCTTTTGCAAGCTAAATTGTTCAATACATGTCTTTTAAAATGTTCCTATTGGTTAATTTTAGCCTACTACTAGAATGAGAGCTAGAAGACTACTTGTAAATAATCAAGCAAAGAGGTATTACACCCATAAAGGGAATACTTGGGAAATCAGATATATTTTACTATGGCAGCTATTATGAGTATCACAAACAGCTTTAAAAAGCATCCCCAGGATCTGAAATAATTTTACACATAGTATTTTAGAGTTATTAAACCGTAGCAGAGCATGAATTTGTAAATCTACATCCTGATTGATTTGTATGCTAATTAATACTGTCTTCCTATGCATTTCTTTAGAAATTGAATATTATAGATTTAAGTCTAACTTATATTATACAGTCCATAGTAAAGGAGAAATACCATCTGTCAACCCAAATATGTGAGATAGGTCTCAATTTAGGAAGTTTATTTTGACAAAGTTAATGGTGTTATTATTCAGCCTCAGGAGGTTCTGACAACATGTGCTAGGTGGTTGGGGCACAGCTTGGTTTTATACAGTTAGGGAGATATGAGACATCAATCAATACATGTGTAAGATGTACATTTGTTTTGCCGGAAAGGTGGTACAACTCGAAATGGAGAGGAGGCTTCCAGGTCACAGGTAGGTAAGAGACAAATAGTTGCATTCTTTTGAGTTTCTGACTAGCCTTTCCAAATGAGGCACTCATATATTCATATATCTCAGTAAGCAGAGGGATGACTTTGAGTTCTTTCTGTCCTTTGTCCACAAGGAAATTCCTTACGCATAAGGTACAAAGTTGTTTTTATTTTTCTTAGTAGCAATCAGTTTTAGGAATAGAATGGGAGGCAGATTTGCACTAAGTAGTTTTCAGCTTAACTTTTCCCTTTGGCTTAGTGATTTGGGGGTCCCAAGATTTGTTTTCCTTTCACACATCTAATCCTATTAAAACACAAAGAAATGATATCCTCCCTTTACTCAAAAACCACTATGGCTTCCTGTTTTACTCAGGAGAAAAGTCTACATGCACCTGTAAGGTGCCATTCAACTTGAACCACCGCTTCCATCTCAGTCCCTGCCCCAGCTGTTCTGGCTTCCTTCCTGCTTCTGAAACTTGGCACTCCCTAGTTGCCCCCAAATCTTCCTTCCCCAGATACTCCTTAACTTACCTCCAATCGCTACCACTATCTTCAAATTTTTGTGCAAAAGGTTTCAGTGAGATCTTTTTGGTTACTTACTTAAATGGTATCCAGAGTTTCTACTCTCACCAGCTGCAATACTCGTCCTGCTCTGGATTCTAGGTCCCTTGCACTTTCACCTTCTCCAGTTGTAAATGATATTTATGTTTACTTTGTATATTATGTCTTTCCTGCTTCAGTAGGATTGAGTGCACTGAGGTCTTTTTTCCTGTTTTGTTCATGGATATATCAACAAAGTTTTAACAATGTGTGCCACACACTAAATACTAAAAAACAGGTAGTGAGCAAATGGGTAAGTAAATAAATGCAACTCTGTACCTTACTATGATAAAATCTTCATGACTGTGATTACATGGGGAAGAACTATTCTATTAGTATTACAGAATGTATTCAAATCATGTTAATAACTTTTATGATGTATAACATTTTGGGGGATTTCTATCATATTTCTCATTAATAATTATAGCAAGATGAGCGTATCAAGCAATTTTCAGTCATACTAACATTGTTACATCCTTTTTCCTGTAAAGTCTTGTCTTTAGCTATAGCATAGGCACTGACTAAGAAAGTTCTTAAGATAATACTTTTAGTTTATTACGTTTATTCATTGTTCTAAACTGTGAGGATGGGAACACAAGGGGCAGGCATGTTTTATATACTGCTAAATCACTTGCTTATCAACAAGTAGGAAAACCCCTATTTATCCTGTTACCTGTTTATGCTCATTTTCTTATATCCTTTCATGCCTTTTTATCCTGTTTATCTCTTTATGTTCATTTTCTTATGTCTTGTTCTTATGTTAGTAATCATTTCTTAATATTTATTAAGTTAAAATATTAATATTACTGATTTCTGCAGTATGCAGTTTAAATCTATCTAACTTTCTGGAAATAGAGGTTAAAAATTATAGCTGTTAAATTTTATTTAGTATATTACAATTTCTATACAAAATTGATTTCTATACAAATGTAATTCTATGCAATTTCTATACAAAAATAGAAATTTCTGCTATATATGATCATTTATCAAGTATTTTAACAAAATCTCCCTGCAAAGTAATACATTTCCAACACACTTCATACTGTGAAAATTGTCTTAAATGACCTTTTCTGTATTTTGTCCTCCAGACTATGATATTAAATCACGTTTTTTTCCAATTGTGTTTTTAGGTTGTATTCAGTTGGAGGTCGTGATGGAAGTTCCTGTTTGAGTTCAATGGAATATTATGATCCTCATACAAATAAGTGGAACATGTGTGCTCCCATGTGTAAGAGGAGAGGGGGTGTTGGAGTGGCCACATGTGATGGTTTTCTTTATGCAGTAGGAGGTCATGACGCTCCTGCTTCAAATCACTGTTCCCGGCTACTCGATTATGTAGAAAGGTAAGACCCCAAGGACACTGTTACAGTGAAAGGACAGTGCAGATCACATTGATGCCTGATTCAAGTTATTGGAAAAATTGCATTGTTTAGGAAAGGTAAATTCAACACCTAGAGATATGTTTTTTAGCTCCTTTCTCATTCTCATTCACACACACACACCCCTGTACTTTATTTTCTCATTTTTTCCTTGACTCCTTCCTTCACTTAATATTTATCTAAATCCTCACAATGTTTTTTTCACAAAAAAAAAACCAGCTTTGAAAATCATCCCCAGGATCTGAGATAATTTTGCACATAGTATTTTAGAGTTATTAAACAGCATTAGAGCATGAATTTGTAAATCTACATTCTGATTGATTTATATGCTAAGTAATACTGTCTTCCTATGAATTTTTTCAGAAATTGAATATTATAGATGTAAGTCTACTTATATTAGATATACTGTCCATAGTAAAGGAGAAATACCATCAGTGAACCCCAAATATATGAGACTGGTTTCAATTTAGGAAGTTTACTTTGCCGAAGTTAAGGGTCCTTTCATGACGCTTCCAGATTCATCCATATCCCTACAAAGGACACAAACTCATTTTTTATGGCTGCATAGTATTCCATGGTATATATGTGCCACATTTTCTTTGTCTAGTCTATCATTGATGGGTATTTGGGTTGGTTCCAGGTCTTTGCTATAACTTAAATAATCTTTAACTTTCTTGTTATATTTTGAAAACATTAAAATGAAGTCTTGAGTAATTTATGAAACATGAATGTTTGTTAACTCTTTTAAAAATATTTTTTATTTTGTTTCTATGTTCTCTTCTGTTCTTGTTTGTTCTCCTACCCTCTCAAACTCTCAAAGGTGAATTAAGTTCTTATTTTATGACATACCATTTTTAACATAAGACAGCTCCATATTGATTGGAGCTGTATTTTAAATAATCCTGGTGTATGAAGGAAATATAGGTTCTCTTATAATTCTTTCTAAAATTGACCAGGTGCACAGAAGCTAGAGTGGGGTGACACCTTGGCAGGCCTAGGAATACAGTGCAGAGACTTCTGGCACAGCTATCGCCGAGTTCTGTTTTGGCTGTGCCTTACTTGAAACTATTATATGGTATGCAGTAAGGATGGAAGAGTCCTTTGTAAGATGCATGGTGACATTTCCTATCACATAGGATACATAACGATCTATGGAGAATTGAGGATAGAGAATATTTAGGTCAATTGGTTTATTAATTGGGATAAAATAAGTAATTCTTCTGTAACAAATTACTATAAAACTCTCAGTGGTTTAATACCATGATGCTTTTTTTCCTCACTCATGCTATTACATGTTATTATCATGTAATATCCATGATATTAAAACTCTGGTAGTCAGACTAACACATAATCTAGAATATTGATCATTGCTGGTCTCCATGTCAAAAGGAAAAAGAGTAGTAAATTATTCACGAGTCCTTAAAGATTCCACCTGCAAGTAATATAATTCTCTTTTGTTTGTACTCCAGTGACAAACCAGTGACATGGCCACTGAAAACTTCATGAGAGCAGGAGAGCAGTATCCCAACTTGTATCTGGGAGAAAAATGAGATGTTTGGTAGCTAGCACTAAGACCAGAAAAAATTTCCTTTTTATATTAGAAAAATACATCCTTTATCCTGATAGGCATCAGGATAAGTGGTACAGATGGTAGAAAAAGGATATTCTTCTCATTTATGATAATCTTTTCTAAGGATATGTAATTATTTTTACTGAGGATAAGTATATTGGCAAGAGATGGTTTTTGGTAAGCAGGCTGTGTTCATATCAGATAAAATACAGAATCGATGTTTACCAATATTGCTCCTCTGTGAAATGGACTATAGCTTTATGGCTGTATACACATTGAGAAAGGCATTAAGTTCACTACATTTTCACTTTAATATTTTCCAGTCCACTGAAATCGGGAACTACAGGTGTTACAATGAAGACAATGGCCAGAGTCTTAATAAATAGGTTTATACTTTTATACACACAAAGGTGCAAACATTTAAAATGCTGCCAAAAAACTGACAATGAACTCATTTACATTTTCTTTGCTAAATTCTTGGGTAAATGAAGAGAGGAGATGAATATCATGAGCCTCCTACTTTTACCTTGAATATCTCATATAACTGCTGCTAATGAAATGATATTTCATCCAAATATTCTCATCCAACTCGACTGTATAATGTATTGAAATGTTGTTTGTGAACAAAGGCATAAATAATTCAGTCTAGGAATTCATTTATGTTGGAAAATTAGATTTAAATAAGCATGGCTATTTTGAGTTATAGGAGTTCAGTGGATATGAGCAGCTTAAGTAATGCAGAAGCACACAGCAGTATCATGATTCTTATCCTAGCTCATACTACCCGTCAGATTAATAGCACTTTCACACTTTTTATAACATATTTTCTATATTTATGATTTCACATGTAACTCACCAGTAAATCAAGATACACAACAGTGCCTCTGTAGAACCATTTTGCAGATAGAATGTAAATACATTTTTTAGTATATAATCATAGGCAAACATCATTAGGAATAGCAAGAATAGTGTATACAATGCTATGTTTTGTAGTGAGATGGATAGATCACATTTTATTATATCACAATGATTTTATATAGAAATGTAAACTATTATATAATGGCGATGTTAAGTAAAATTATATAATACTTATCAAAAATTGTTTGCACTCAGGCTGTCTTGAGCACAAATGACACTGGCACCTCAAATCAGAGAAGGTAGAAGGCAGGGAGTGAATGAGAATGAGAACTCTAGATTAGTTTGTGTAACAGATGAAAACTAATTTTGTGACTGAGCCTCACCCTATTAAGAGCATCTTGGTGGACAAAATCCGTGTCCAAAATGTGCACTGAGTTTCAGGAGAAGTTTGGTCCTGAAGGTGTGATCCGTTAGAGAAAGAAAACTCATCCATTTAGTCAGTCAGCAACTATTGTTTTGCATGTATTTTGAACTATGTTATACAGAGCTTACAGTATTAGAAGAGTGAGACAAAATAGACCTTCCAAAACTGGAATCCAGGCAACAGATCAGAAAATATGCTCAAAGGCATCAGTACCTCTGCTGAGTAATAATAGATCAGAACCTCCTTTTCCCTTATATCTGCATTCCAGTAATGAGGCCTGGTGAAAGAAGGGTGTCAAGATAATCAGAACGTTCTATACTAGAATTTGTAATATCCACTTCTGCATCTTCTCATTTGTTCTCCTTATAGTTGCCAAAGGGATCATTTCATAATGAAAATTTGACCAGGAAGAAAACTTGAGGTTTATTTATTTGTACCAATTATTAACATTATAATTAAAATTCTTTTTACATCGGTCTTTTTTTTTTTTTTTTTTTTTCACTAAACTAGGTGCCATGTACTGGTATTGCCCAAAATAGCTTTCTACCCACCTCTATAATCTTGTGCTTGGTACAGTTACTGTAATAGAATAGGCACTTAATGAGAATTTACTGAATCAATCAGACACTAAGAAAAATGAACCTCAATATTCCTACAAGGAAAACTATCTTGAGATAAGCTGCAAATAGGTTGTTATACATAAATTGATAGGGAAATGATAGAAGATAAATGAATAGATAAATTGATAGAGTAGAAGGATGGGTGGATGTTTAGATGAACTCATGGCATTTGAGCTGTATGTTATGACCCATTCTATCATAAGATTCAGTAGAGATTTGTTTGGTGTTGCAAAGCCAGATTTGCATTTGCATCCTCTTGGTAGAATATTATTTCCATATACTTTAAGTTGAAAATTTTTGAGATAGGTAGGGCCTGAAGAGCTAAGCAACTGTTCAAATATTAACTGAAAAGTATATTCTTCTATCTTATCTAAACACCATTAACAAATGAGCATAAAAATATTTGGTATATGATTTTGATATGCTTCTTCTCCCCTCCCCGCATCCTCTTCCTCCCCCAAACCACTTCTCATTTAAGATATTATTGCTGGAGCCAGCTGCATGAGTGTAGCATGAAAGAACTAGCTAGTTTGTTGTTGTCATTGTTGTTCTGTTACTGTGCATTCATAACGTTTGCTATTGTCTAGCAGATTATGTTCAAATTTTGAATACACTATGTTAATAAGAGGATCCTATTAGTCCATTTTAACACACTATATAGAACTACCTAAGACTGGATAAAAAGAAAAGAGGTATAATTGACTCATACTTCCATATGACTGATGCCTGAGGAAACTTATAATCATGGCAAAAAGAGAGGCAGACATGTCTTATATGGCAGCAGGCGAGCAAGAGTGTGTACAAAGGAGGAATTTGCCCAACACTTATAAAACCATCATATCTCATGGAAACTCACTCACTGTCACAAGAACAGCATGGGGGAAACCACGCCATGATCCAATCACCTCCCACCAGGTTCCTCCTTCAGCACCTGAGGATTACAATTCAAAATGAAATTTGGGTGGGAACATAAAGCCTAACCACATCAAGGATTTTATGCTAACCTAAGTACTTAGGGGCCCTGCTTTATAAGTAGATGCAGCAATTGTTAGCTGATGCAACAGCTATACCAATTTAGATATGTGATTTGCTATTTCCCTCAACGGCTTATGAGGAGTGACAGAGAAAGAGGTGATAGAATGCACTACTATCCTTAGATTTGCTGCTCGGAATTCTTCTGGCATCATAATTCATCTGTATGTTTTGAGAAAGAAGAAGGATTTTATGGAAGACAAGTATTCATAAATAAATAAAACATGCATTATTCTATATAGATAGAAGGATTTTGGCTGGGTGCATTGGCTCATGCCTGTAATCCTGGCATTTGGAGAGGCTGAGGAAGGTGAACTGCTTGAGCTCAGGAGTATGAGACTAGCCTGGACAACATGGCAAAATCCTATCAATACTAAAAGTAAATAAATAAATTAGTTGTGGTAGCACATACCTGGGGGCCCAGCTACTTGGGAGGCTGAGGTGGGAGGATCACTTGAGTCTGGGGAAGTAGAGGCTGTCGTAAGCCATCATCTGCCACTGCACTGCAGCCCGGGTGACAGCGTGAGACCCTGTCTTAGAAAACATATAAATAAATAAAATAAAATAAAAATACATAATTTGGATTTATAGTGCTAATTATGGTTTTCTGTCATATTGGTAGAGGAAGTGATTATATAAACAATCTATTGCTCTTTCATTTTGAACTGTTAAATGGTATCCAATTTTTAAAGTTTCTTTAAACTGGCATTCAGATTTCATGGTTACAATCCATGTTCTGCTGATAGACAAAGTTAAAATAATTTTTAAAGATCTATTGTGAAAACTGCATCTGAGAGGAGTCAAAGAGCTGTTTAGCTTGTCCTTGTTTTCTCTTTGTTCTGTGAACAACTCATTTCTCCTCTCCTCATCCTTGAAAAATGAATGTAATAAAGTATGACGTAAGTCAAAATAATAGAATGCTTCATTCATCTTTATACAGAAGTTGAAATCAAATTAACTTAAAAAATTTTTGGCATTGAAAATAAACAAGAGATATTGAGAGGGGAAGCAGAAATTTATTTTCTCCATCTTCCCTTCCAGATCATTCTATGCCCATTATATTTTTAAGGGGAGGATTTAAAAAGTTGGGAGAATATCAATAAGTACATCAAAAAAGACTACACATTAAAAATACACATTAAGCACATCATCAACTTGAGAGCCTGAAACACACTGAATATATTAAGATTTTTTTCTAACATTGTGCTGATTGCTTTCTCCTCTGTCTTGGGTTCAAATTAACAGTGAACTCAAAACCATTCCAAGGTTTTGTAATTATTTGAGCTCCACTTTATGACCCAGAATATCATAAAATTTTGTAGAAATTTCATATCTACCAACAATATTGTCTATAAGGGTAACAATTATAACACTATTATTTATGTTTTTTAGAAAGTTGTGTTATAAACTAAAATATGAAAATTATTTTCATTTCAAACATATTATGATCTACACTAAAACTTCTAATTCTTAGAATTCTCTTAGTACAGAATCAGTTTGATAAAGCACATGTATATAAATCCAATGGGAATTTATCCCAGAAAGACATATTTGGTTTAACATTAAAAAGAGTAATAAATGTAACCTAATACAATGACAATTAAATATTTAAGTAAAAAAATGAAAAAAAATCAATATTCATAATAAAAACTCTCACCAAACATACAAAATAAACTAATTTTAATTTCATGAGAATCTACAAAAAGTTAATGGTCAAATATTGAAATATTTTATTTTGTGATTTTCATTAGAATGAGAAGGAAACAATGACTGCTAATACCATTTTTATTAGACATGGTAATAGAGCAACTAGCCAATGTTAGGCAATAAAAACAAAGCAAATTGCCAACAATTGGAAAGGAACAAACCTATAATACAATAAAAATAAAAAAAAATAAAAAAATAAAAAAAAAAGTTAGTAATCAAGATTAAGTGATAAATATCTAATACTTTTACATGATTCAAACTAGAAACTGTTAAACTGAATTAATAAGATTGCTATATACTCAGTCAATATAAAAAATTAATTGGGCTGGGTGCGATGGCTTATACCCTTAATCCCAGCTCTTTGGGAAACCAAAGCAGGAGGATTGCTTGAGCTCAGGAGTTTGTGACCAGACTGGGTAACATATTAGATCTCATCTCATTAAAAACTTAAAAATAAAAAATTAGCCAAGCATGGTGGCACGTTCCTATAGTCCCAGCTACTCTGGAGGCTAAGGTGGAAGGTTTGCTTAAGCACCAGAGGTGGAAGTAGTGGTGAGCCAAGATTGCCCTACGGCCTGCGTGACAGACTGAGATCTTGTCTCAAAAATGAAAATAAACAACGAGAAACAAAAGTCAAAAACAACAAACAAACAAAATTAATACATTTAATGCAGTCTTTTTTAACTTAAATTTTTTCATGTAACTTGATTGTGGTTGTGTGTACATTGGAAATATAATTCTATTTTTTTTTTTTAATTGAGACGGAGTTTCGCTTTTATTACCCAGGCTGGAGTGCAATGGCGCGATCTTGGCTCACCGCAACCTCTGCCTCCTGGGTTCAGGCAATTCTCCTGCCTCAGCCTCCTGAGTAGCTGGGATTACATGCACGCACCAGCATGCCCAGCTAATTTTTTGTATTTTTAGTAGAGATGGGGTTTCACCAAGTTGACCAGGATGGTCTCAATCTCTTGACCTCGTGATCCAGAAGAGTCCTAAATTCCAAGACAACCTTGAAAAACTATATATAAAGGCGTATTAAGTTACTTTAATTATACATTATAGTTACAGTATAAATAAGTAGACAAATGAAATAGATTTGTGTTCAGAAACAAAATCATGCATATAAAGAATCTTGATGTTGATGGCATAGACTGTATACTTGTGTTGGTGTGTGTCTATGTCGGCCTGTGTCTATCTGTGATGTTTTTGGTTCATTAACTACAGCACTAAAAATTAAATATTTATGTGCTGAGCAGCCTGTGCTTCAAGATGATCTGGGTTTTCTAGCACCTTTTTACATGTGTCATATTGGCCGTGGACAAACTCCCCAACCACAGTGTGCAAATTTACTTAACATTGTGGGTAATATGAATATTCTCTGTGAGATATAAATTCCAGATCTTTGGTAACAACCCTCTTTATTTTCAATAAACTTTAGGTATTTTTGTTTGTTCATTTGTTTTAGGAGTCTATGGGTTAAAAATTGAACAGCAGAAAAATACTGGAGCAGGAAAACAAACTACGAATGTATTTGCTGTGCTTGTCAGAAAATCCTTTCTCACAGTTTTATTTTATATTTATTGCTGCTGGGTTCTTATCACCCTTTTTGTTTTTGTATTTGAACCTGCAGTTGTGGGCTAAAGGCAAAGGGATGGTTTCATCATTCATTCAGAGTACATTCATTAAAGGAGTCTTCAGGGTTTTGCTACTCAAAATATAAAATATCTGTATGTACTATGTGGTTATTAATTTTTCTTAAAATTAATTTGTTTAAATTTAATAACAATAACTTCAGTCTTCTGACTTTGATCTCTTGAATTACTAGTCTCTACCTTACTGTGAATCCTGAGCAGTGTCACTAAACACAGTTGTGTTCATGTTATAATTATTTCCCCAAGCTTCAAAGGCTATTTTTCTATTGAGTAAACTAAAAGTACCTTACCCAGGGCATCAAACATCCCATAAGCTAATCAAAACTTATCTCTTGAGGCACACCACCTCAAGTGTGTGACTCTCTTGAAATTTAGTCATACTACTTATCTGTTTCCTCAAATCTGACCCTGCCTTAAAAACAAAAAACAAAACCACCACCACTAACAACAAAACACTACAGTTCTTTTTGCACAAATTTTTTCCTTTTTTATAGCAAATTTAGGCTAGACTTTCAGAGCTGGTATAAAGGAGACTTCACCTATTGGGTATTCCACAATTCTCCCAGATTTTTAATCATTTATTCTTCATTACCATAGCAGTCTGCATATATTTGTTTTAAATACCCTAATTCTACTGTGGATAATATTTAGTTATGTATCTGAGACTTCTTTGTAGAAAGACATCATGACATTTACTTTTGTTGAATGAATCTGCATTCATCTAGGGTCTGGGCGTGTTTTTAAAATACCTTAAAGTTTAGAAAGCTAGATATTATGGATATTCATTCTAGAATATCTGCTCAAATGATTGAGCTTTTAAAGAAAAAAACAGTTTCCTATTTCATGACAGGCTTTTTAAAATTAAAATTTTTATAGTAAAAGTTGATTGTTATTACAATATGTTATGTACTATTGTCATTGAATTCTAGATATGATCCCAAAACAGACACATGGACCATGGTGGCTCCTTTGAGTATGCCCAGAGATGCTGTTGGGGTCTGTCTCCTTGGTGACAGATTATATGCTGTTGGTGGCTATGATGGACAGACATACCTCAACACCATGGAATCCTATGACCCACAAACTAATGAGTGGACACAGGTAAGATTGTCATCAGCATAATTTACATCAAGGATAAGAATTTATTTCATTTACTTTCTGTGGAGAAAGGGTGTACAAACAGAAATCTAATCGAATTAACCTAAACCAAAAGTGATTACTTTTGTCCAATGTTGTATTAATTTTGTTACTGTTAGCTTCATTTTTATGCATTGCAGAGAGAATTTTCTACCCGGTGGTACTGGTGGAAAGTCCAAGTAGTAATCCCCAAGTAGAAAGTCCACAGCCATAAACAGAAAATAACTTTTTCTAAATCCCAGTTCAACTAAAAGAATAAATGGGAAAGGGCTCTGCATAGCCCCTCATGTAGTGAGTGCTCACTCCTTGTCAATCATTTTGTCCAGGAAGATGGAGTAAAATGACTTGTTTATCTTAGGTGAGGTATACTTACTGTAGTTAGAGACTCAGGATCATGCTAGAACGAAGCAGCTCTCATTGTAATCACATAACTAGAAGATGTGTGTTGGTGTGTTTGAGTGTGACAGGAAGATGAGGCCAGGACAACCTAATTACAATGAAAAACATCTTAGCTACATAGCTACTAAGGCTTGCTTATGATGGAGGGAATCCATAAATTCTTACTTGTATCTTTACATATTTCATTTTTCTTTACTTTCCTTCTTTTCTAAATCTTCTCAATATTTCTTTCATTTCTCACTTTTACCAGAAATCTAAAAGTAATGTACTGTTCCAATAAATAGTTTCCACCTAGGTGTGCAGTGCAATTCTAAAGCCTTATTTAATTGAAGCAGGATAATAACTACATCTCAACATATTGCCTCCGTGGGGGGAAGGATCTGATTTTGGTCATAGAAACTGACTAAAATTTATGTAAAGAACTTGAACCCTGATTAACGTAAATTTCTTTTAAAGATACTTACTTTTAAAGAAACATGACTTCCTTAATTGAGCCAGTTTTGATTGTATGCATTCAGCAACAATATTTAGTCAGGGTAACTTTGAAGTACAAAACCAAATTTCTAATGGCTAGATTTAGGTACCTGCATTATGAGTTTCTTGTCACCTAAAGGAAAATTCTTGACTTCAGAAAAAAAAAAAAAAATGTAGATTTAGCTGAGTGAGAAAAAGGAGAAGGAATAGAGAAAAGAAGGGAAAATATCAAGAGATCTAAGTCTTGTGATTTTCTACATTTTACTTTAAATGCTACAAAGAAGCATTTCTTATTCAAAGAGCACTGCATGTAAACAAAAAAAAGTAATGATTGCTTTTCATATTATTGCACTAATATTTTGAAGGATATATTTCAACTCTGTACTTCTGTGAGTCCCTAGTGTTTCCAAAGCAAACCCTGCATGCATGAATTAATGACTGTTGATTTACTAAGGAAATGTACCAGGGTATTTTAAATGTTCCACTTAAAAAGAACATTAAATAAATGAAGTTTATGTTTACATAAATGATGTAACATCATACATATATATAATAGCCATTATTCTTATCATTCCTCTAAAATTGAAATCAAAATTATGTATGTAGTAATAATAGGTAAAAGACCCCTGTATTTCATTATACTTGTTTGAATCATATAATATTTTACCAACGGCAAAGTGGTATTTAAAATGTTTTATAACAACTTTATTGTAGTACAATAAACATTTTAAAACTATTAAATTACTTTAACATTTTGCTTCCATATCTTTTCATTATTTATATTTTTTAAGATTCTTAAGGGATGAGCAGCAGACCCATACAAAATCCCTTTAAAAATTTTCAGGATTCTAGCCTACTTGAAAGGTTTCCCATATTTGGTAAATTCCTGTCACTTCCACTCTATTTGTCCTATAAGTGGACTAAATTGGTTATCCCATATAATTTTAGGAGCCACAAATGGCTGATTATTAGAATCAACAAAAAACTTTATTAAAATATCCAAATATGTGGAAAAATACTCAGGTTAGCTTGAGTGGGAAATAATGGAAATAGATTAGGAATTGACCGCCAGATTTCTGCCTTGTTTTATGGAGAACACATACACACACCACATGTATAGATACACGTGTATCTTTGTGTGTTTTAAACAAATTTGACTTTTGTCATTTAACAGTGGGCTTAGTTTTTTGTGTTTGATTTGAAAAAAAATAATGCATGTACTTCAAGATATAAAAAGAACTTCATTCCATTTCCCCTAGCCTACATAAAATGTCCCTTCAATGTATTCTCTTGGTATACTGTCCTAGTGCTATCAAGCTGCGTTCATCTGTAGGTTGTGAGGAATCAAAGACAATGTGTCATTTATTGTCTTATCTCCAAAGACTGGTATAGTTGCTGCCTGGGAGTAGGAGGTAATATGAATATTTCTCAAATACATTGAGAACTATTTTTGCAACTAAGTGTACTTCATTTTGTATGCATTTCATTTATACACAATAGATATATAAAACATTGAAAATAAGTTCCAGAGAAGACTGGTGAAATATCTACATTCACTATTACTTTTATTTAATTGGTTCTGTGGCCAACCTTTTTAGGTTATCATATTACTCATGCTGAAAGGTACAACCTCTGGAGGGAGAGCAAGGGCAGATTTTAAAACTATATATTAAATAAATTTGAACCAAAAGGAAAGAAGTAAAACTTTTCTTAAACATTTAAAATGCACTTAAGAAGAAAAATACCAAATGCTTAAATAGCATGATGAATTCTTTGATAAGGGAATAGCACTATGATAGAAATTAAGTGCATTTGGCAGATAAATATTCTTTCAGGAAATGATCTGTAGAATGAGAGCTGACAAATGAGTAATAGCTAACCAATGAAAATATGAGAAGTGGCTTAGGAAGCATTGCTTGTAAGAGCTAGAGGAAGAATACGTGGTATGTCTCACTGAGCAAGAAATGGAATGGTTAAGTTCCGAAAGATAGACATGGTTTACATTATGTAATGTGTACTATGTGGAAGACTGAAGAAATGGACAGAATTAAACTTGTTGGAGATATATTTAGAGGGCCTGATGATTCAGATTTAGTGTTGAGTGAGGTAAAAGAAGGGTCAAGATTTCTTGAATATCTTCAACAACTTAAGTGAAAATTCTTGAATGAATATCTTGAACAACTGGGTGGAGGGGGGTGTCATTCACTGATGTAAGAAACACAAGGGGAATCTCACATTTTGTTTTTTGAAAACACAAACAGGTTTTGTTTTCACATGCACACATATACACATGCATATATATAGAGAGAGTTATAGATGTAGATGCAGATATAAAGTTAAGCTACTCACTCTATATGTAGTCTAGTACACAGTACTGAGTATTGAATGGACATCAAAGAGCCTTTGGGAAAGTTTTCAAATATTACCCAATATTAATCCCATTTCCATTTAGTGGTAGGGTTTGTGCATGTACACAGTCATTTTTAAGTCATAGCTTAAAAATGAAATGCAATCTGAGAAATTCATCCTTAGGCAATTTAATCATTGTGCACATATCACAGAGCATACTTAGACCAACCTAGATGGCATGGCCTACTACACACTGAGTCTGTATCATATAGCCTATTACTCATAGACTACAAATCTGTATAGTATGTTACTTTGAGTATTCAGAGTAATTGTAACATAATGGTATTTGTGTATCTATACATATCTAAACATAGAAAAGGTACTATGTACTAGGAAGTGCCCTGGGTGAATCAGTGACTGAGTGATGAGTGAATGTGAGGGAACTGGACATTACTACACACCACTGTAGACTGTAAAAACACTCTATACTTAGGCTACACTAAATTTATTTTAAAATATTTTTCTTTCTTTAATACTAAATTAATCTCAGTTTACTGTAACTTTTTACTTTTTAAACAAATATTTTTAAACTTTTTGACTCTTTTATAGTAATAGTTACCTTAAAGCACATTGTCCAGCTGTAAAAATTTTTTTCTTTTATATCCTTAATCTATGAACTTCTATTTTCAAAAAAGCAGTACAATAGGTTTGTTTACACTAGTTTCGCAACAAACATGTGAGTAATGCCTTGTGCTTTGATGTTAAGAAGGCTATGACATCACCAGACAATACGAATTTTTTAGCTCCATTATAATCTAATAAACTTATGGGACTACCATGGTATATGTGGTTCATTCATGACCAGAACATCAAGGATGAAAACATAGTTATGCAGTGCATGTCTATATTTTGTAAATGCTTCTTCGATAACTCTAATGTGAAACAATTCTTGAAAATCATTAGATAATAAAAGAAAGACAAAGGAAAGTGGATGCATTTTGGAATCAGGTAAAATTCAGTTTGCCTACACTGTTGCATAAGATTAACATACTGTCTCCTGATACTCCATTCCCTCATCTGTCCCATGGAGATAATACATGATGTGATTGTGAAGGTAACAGTGGTGAATTCTTCACACAAATATATCATTAATATATTTACATGCTCCTTCCCTACTCTCATTTTATGCAATAATTCTACAAGGAAGACAAGTGATGTTACATTAAATTAGCTTTTATAAATAATGCAGAAAAATAAATATGTGGATTTTTTAATCTGCAGTGGGAATGATGGGTAACAATACATAAATTCAAAAGAACTGGTAGAAAATGGAGGTAATTTTCATATTTAGAATGTAAGAATTTGTCCTTTTTCAATCAAAAGATAATGCATGTGATTTGAGGTTACTTTGCAGCTATTTTATTTCTTACATTTTAGATACTTTCTTTTTACTTAGAAATAATATCATGTAATTTCTAGTCTACCCTGATATTCTTAGAAAACTGTAATAAAAATTATTGATACCAAAATGCTCAAATTGTCAAAATGTTGGCTTGTCTCCAAAGAATAAATTTTCATTACAAACTCTGTAAAAAAGTTTAATATATTTCTAACCATTTTCATATTCAGTATTATTTAAAAAATACTCAGTTCTCATTTCAGTTTTTGTCATAAGTTGGAAAATTTTTAATAAGCCTATAGCAATTATAATGATGGCCTATTTATGAAAAAAATATTGAATTTATTTTATTGTATGTCTCTGTCTACAATGAATAACACATTTAATTCAATACAATATCTGGGAAAATAACTTCAAAATGATTGCAGTAAGTGTAATAGCTATTTCATCTAAAATACACTCCACACTATCACTATGAAATATCATCACAAATGTGTCCATGCAAGTTCCAGAATAGATCTTTCCTGGAACCTTTTCTATAGCAGGTTAATTGCAGTAAAAATCATTAAACAGTTAATTACCATTTTTAAAAATTACATTGAAGCTGCAGGCTTAAAAATTTTCATTATACATCATTGCTTTTTGAAAATGCCATTTTCAGTGTTTTCATTTGTGTTGTATGACTTCTGGCTAAAATGGGAAAACAAGTACATTTATTTATGATTTTCATGTATATAATCTTTTAAAATATGTTACAATTTTTAATTTTTCTATGACAGTGAAACTTAAGTTGTGTGTTGTCTTTTTTAACAGATGGCTTCCTTGAATATTGGAAGAGCAGGTGCCTGTGTGGTAGTCATCAAGCAACCTTGACTTGTTGATATTTTATTTGGAAAGATTTTACTTGCTGGAGTGGTTATTTTTATATTGTAAGGCAAGAATGAGAACTTCCAAGAGAAATGTTCAAGAACAAGGATCTCTGTAGCTTATCTACTGATGTTGAAAGTGTTAGAAGGAATAGTAGGAAACAAACAGAATAGTAGGAAACAAGAAAATGTTAAACTTATACAGGAACAATATCAGGCCATGTCAGTTAGTTCAGGAATGGTTATTGGTAATTTGTTTTGTATTATAGCATACAATAACTAGAGTTACCAAAGGCTAGTTTTTTCTTGAGCAGTTGAAAGGAGAAACCAATATTCATGACAAAGATAATTTCATGACCACAACTCACTGAATTGTTTTATAGTCTATGGCAATATCCAAGAGATTGCCAAGAGTAGAAGACAGAATATTTAATCTGACAGAATCTGATGGGTTTACTGTTTTTTTAATTATATGTGGTCATACCAGGAAGCAGAATTATGCTTTATTAAAACAAACCTGCTTCTGCCTCATTTTCCTACACTATGAGAACAATTAGAGAAACCAATTCATGCTTGTTTCTTGCATTCAGAAAACTGTCCTGCTAATAAAAGCTGCATATCTTAACAGATAATGGTTGAATTTTATTGCAACCATATTGGCAGTCTGAAACTGGCAAACACAAAAGATTGTTTTCATTAGCCTTGCCATGTTGCTTTGCTTTTTTACACACTGAGCCAAAGATTCAGTAGAATTATTGGGCTTTTGCCTTATGTTGAGTTCAGTGTAAGCATGGAAGCTAGTTATTCTGAATGTTTTATATATATATATATGTATATCCATTGCATGTTGAAATCCTTTAGAATTTTGTTCTTAAACTTAGAAATCCAAGGAGTCCTTTAGAATTTTGTTCTTAAACTTAGAATTCCAAGAGAAAAATATATGATCCATTAAGTTGGAGTGTTTATGATTATTGCTAGAAGGAAAGCAGACTTCAAATTCTCATCCCCCATTTTTCAAACTTCTTACATTGATCTGTACATTATTTTAACCCAAATGTTTGTAATTGTTTAAAACATAATATGGAAACATTACACAATGTCCTTAATAAATAGATCCATGTAAATTTTAAATACGGTTAATAAATGTTCAAAAATTTGCATTTATCGGTGTATTTTTTAATAAATTTTAAATCAAATGTAAGGCTAAAGTCAACAAGGTATACTTTCAGAGACTCAATAAAATTGCCTGACTTTTCAAGTTTAAAGAAGTATCTCCATAAAAACATAATATTAGGCTGACACCAAATATAGTTTTAATTATCATTTCTTCTGTATTCACCCACTTGAGACGGTATTAGTGCCCAGAAAAAGCACATTACTTAATAAGAGTGCTGAGAATATTGTAGGAGCTAAAAGAGGCCAAAAAAAATCTTTTGTTTTTTAAATAAATGAAAACTCTGGAATTGACTTCTATTGTTGGGTAGCCAAAAATATTTGAAATCTAACCACCAACGAAAATATTAAGAAACAGTTTGTCTCAAGGAAACATTAGGAAATCTGAATTTTCTCAAAATGAATACATGGTCAAATTTATTAGACACAGTTCATTTCAGAAAAATGATGCCATTATAGCTATAAAATAGTAAGGTAATATCAATGATTGTTTTTATATTGTGGTGAAAAATCCATAACATAAAATTTACAATCTTCAGTATTTCCAAGTGTACTATTCAGTAGTGTTAAGCATATTCACATTTTTGCGCAACCAACTGATTTGCAAAACTGAACCTCTATACTCATAAACAACTCCCTATCTTTCTCTTCCTCCCGCCCCTGACAACAACATTCTACTTTTTGTTTCTATGAATTTGATTACTGTAGAGATCACATGTAACTAGAACTATATAATAATTTTTGTGACCACTATATTTTACTTCACATAATGTCTCAAAGTTCATTTATGTTTTAGCATATGACAGAATGTCCCATTTTAAGGCTGAGCAAAATTTCATTGGATGAGTACACCATATTTTTTAATCCATTCATCTATGCATGGACACTGGTTGCTTTCACTTTTTTACTTTGTGAATAATGCTGCTACAAATATTGGTGTACAAATACCTCATGATCCTGCTTTTAATTCTTTTAACTATATATAACCAAAGTGGAATTGCTGAGTCATGTGGTAATTCAAATTATTTTTGTTTTTCCTTAGGAAGTGCCATGCTGTTTTCCATAGTGGCCATACCATTTTACATGCCCACTAACTGTGCGCAGAATATCCTTGTCAATACTTTTTACCTTTGCTGAAAGTAGTCTTCATAATGGGTATAAGATCATAACTACTGCATTACGATTTTAATTTTCATTTTCCCAATCATTGCTTGCTGTCTATTTGTATATAATCTTTGGGGAAATGTCTATTCAAGTCCTTTGCCCATTTTTAATTTATTTTTATTTTTATTCTTCTATTTTATTTTCATAGGTTTTAGGGGAACAGGTGGTGTTTGGTAAATGAGTAAGTTCCTCAGTGGTGATTTGTGAGATTTTGGTGCACCCACCACCCGAATGATACACACGGTACCCAATGTGTAGTATTTTATCCCTCACCCCACTCCCATCCTTTCCCCCAATTCCCCGAAGTCCAATGTATTATTCTTATGCCTTTGTATCCTCATAGCTTAACTCCCACTTATGAGTGAGAACGTACGATGTTTGGTTTTCAATTTATGAGTTACTTCACTTAAAATAGTGGTCTCCAATTCCCTCCAGGTTGCTGCCATGGTGTGTGAGCCTGGGGATGAATACCAAGTGTGGGTGAAGGGGAGGAAAGCAGCAAAGCACACTGCCATGTGTGTACCTATGCAACTATCTTGCTCGTTCTGCACATGTACCCCCAAACCTATAATGCAATAAAAATAAATAAATAAATAAATAAATAAATAAATAAATAAAAATGTATCAAAATACATTATATTATTGAACTGTTTAATGTAAATACTTAAAATATCAAAATATTGACAAGTATACATTAAATTTAAAGGAATAAAAGTATCTTTTAATAGGTTTAGGTTTTTCCCTCATAGATCTGTATCTGAATATTACTTTTTTCTAGAATAAGTTAGAGTTTGATAGTGCTTCTATTCTTGTCATTTTAATTGAGGTAATTGCTAAAACAAACAAATAAAACCCTATTTATAATGAGAAAAAAAAAAAAAAAAAAAAAAAAAAAAAAAATTTTTATCTACTAATTGACTGGTTGGCATTTGGGCTGGTTCCATATTTTTGCAGTTGCTAACTGTGCTGCTATAAACATGCATGCAAGAATCTTTTATAGTATAATGACTTCTTTTCCTCTGGGTAGATACCCAGTAGTAAGATTGCTGGATCAAATGGTAGTTCTACTTTGAGTTATTTAAGGAATATCCACACTGTTCTCCACTGTGGTTGTACTAGTTTAAATTTCTATCAGCAGTGTAATAGTGTTTCCTTTTCACAGCATCCCTGACAACATCCATTATTCTTTTTATTATGGCTATTCTTGCAGGAGTAAGGTGGTTTTGATTTGCATTACCCTGATCATTGGTGATGTTGAGCATTTTTTCATGTTTAGTGGCCATTTGCATATGTTCTTTTGAGAATTGTCTATTCATGTTTTTTTCCTTGCTAATTTGTTTGAGTTCCTTGTAGATTCTGGATATTAGTCCATTGTCAGATGTATGGACTGTGAAGACTTTCTCCTACTCTGTGGGTTGTCTGTTTACTCTGCTCCTTGTTTCTTGCACTGTGTAGAAACTTCTTTTAATTAAGTCCCACCTGTTTATCATTGTTTTGTTGCATTTGAAAGTCAATAAATATGATATACCGCATAAAAAGAATAAGAACCAAAAATCACATAATCATCTCAATAGATGCAGAAAAACCATTTGACAAAATTCAGCATCCCTTTATGATTAAAACCCTCAGCAAAATCAGTATACAAAGGACTTACCTTAATGTGATAAAAGCCATCTAAGGCAAACGCACAGACCATGTAATTCTGAACAGGAAAAAGTTGAAAGCATTTTTTCTGAGAACTGGAACAAGACAAGGATGCCTACTCTCGCCACTTCTATCAACATATTACTGGAAGATCTAGACTGAGCAATCAGACAATAGAATGAAATTAAGGGCATCCAAATTGTTAAAGAGGAAGTCAAACTATTGCTGTTTGCTGATGATATGACTATATACCTAGAAACCCCTGAAGATATCTCCAAAAAGCTTCTACAACTGATTGATAAATTCAGCAAAGTTACAGAATATAAAATTAATGTACACAAATCAGTAGCTCTTCTATATACCAACAGTGACTAAGCTGAGAATCAAAACAATAACTCAACCTTTTTTACAATAGCTGTAAAAAATACTTAGGAATATACCTAAGGAGGTAAAAGATCTTTACAAGGAAAACTACAAAACTCTTTTGAAAGAAATCATAGATGACGTGAACAAATAAAAACACATCCCATACTCATGGATGGGTAGAATCAATGTTATGAAAATGACCACACTGTCAAAAGCAATCTATAAATTAAAAGCAATTCTCATCAAAATATCACCATCATTCTTCACAGAATTAGAAAAGACAATCCTAAAATTCACATGGAATCAAAAAAAGTCTATATAGCCAAAACAAGACTAAGCAAAAAAGAACAAATTTGGAGGGATAACATTACCTGACTTCAAACAATAAGGTCATAGTCACCAAAACAGCATGGTATTGGTATAAAAATAGGCACACAGACCAATGGAGCAGAACAGAAGAACCAGAAATATAGCCAAATACTTATAGCCAACTGAACTTTGACAAAGCAAACAAAAATATAAAGTGGGGAAAGGACACCCTATTCAACAAATAGTGCTGGGATAATTGGCAAGCCACATACATAAACTTTTGTCCAATTTTTAACTGAGTTATTTCTTTTTTTTTTTTGCTGTCATTGTGGAATTGTAGGAATTCTGTGTATATTCTAAATATTAACCTCTTCTCACATTGCAAATACTTTCTTCCATTCTGTAAGCTGCCTTGTCAGTCTGTTGATTGTGTCCTTTGATGCAAGTATTTCTGACTTTGAGAGTTAACATTATTGCATCTTTTGCTTACTAGTCTCTAAGCCATCATTATAATTGTGGGAAATATTCCACAATTAAAGAGAAATTCATGAGAAATGATCAAGTTAAAATATATTTTACTACTGCTGTTAAGGAACATTTCCACTGCGAGACAAAATGCTGGCAACAAAAAGCAAGTTGATCTGGTAACTTTTCATTTTATGTTCTTAAAGTGGGTCATCATGGTTTATGAAAGTGTATTGAAATAATAGATGAACGTTGAATATGTGTTAACATAAAACACAGAAACTTGTTCTCTACTCTTTCAATTTACTGTTTAAGGAAATATTGAAAGGTGTTTTTCTCATGTGTTAATATTGCTTCCTGCATTTGAAACGATTGCACTTGTGTTCTTAATCTAGTTTATGATTTGTATATTTTAAGACCTGTATTTATGAAAGGATATTTTTCCTAAGCTCAATGTAATTGTGAAAAACTAATTTTATTTATTTCCCATCTTTATTTCGTAAATTTTTCCCCTATCCTCAGATATAATTTTTGAGATGGCTAACATAGATATGATTTAATGAGTAGTGTAAACTATTATCCAATAAAAACAAACAAACAAAAAGAAACAACTACCAATAAAAACAAACAAACAAAAAGAAACAAAAATCTTACAAAATAAAATTAAAACATCTCTTTTAATTTAAAATTTAGATAAAAGGTGATCATTTAGTTTTTAACTGGAACTATGGAAATATTACAAATAAAATTTGTAACATTTTATATGATTAACAAAGCAAATAAAATTTATTCATTCCATTGATACACTTCAATAACGTGTTCAAAATAGTATTGATATCATTTAACTATTATAGACATTAAAAAACACTATTTTAAAACTTAAAATATTTTTTAAAATAAAGACATTTAAAAGATATTTTATAAAATAAACAAACAACTAAGTATATTTATTTGTATCATTATATTCTACCACTGTCATGTGGTCAAAATTGTACTGATAACATTTCACTATTGTAGACATTAAAAAGTTTTAAATCTTAAAAATTCCTTCTTTTATTAAAGGGTCTATCTTTCTCATCTATTCCATTTGTAATGAAAACATCTGGTCAACAGTGATTAAAAAATAGTAAAGTTATATCATGTAAAATAAATTGCATCATTTTCATGATTATTTCTATGGAGTATACAGAGTGGTATCACATAGCCATAATTAAATGCACCTTTGTTTTAGGACATGACTTTATATTTTATAGGATCTTGGCCTCTTCCAGTTGGTTCTGATAGCATGGGCCTGCATCCCTTTGCACTTTCCACCCAGTGGACACCATTTATTCTACTCACATATTTTCTCCAACAGAAAGAACATATGGGTAAGATTAGTAGTCTGAAGTAGATAAAATAATTTTCAAATTTTAAAGAATAGAGGAAACTTTAGAGGAATTTCATGAAAATTAATATAATAATAATGACATTTATCATATTTATTTCTCCACCTCTCATGTATTGTTTAACCTATATTTTTAGTAAGAAATGTGAATTATATGTAATCAAATACTTTAGTTAACTAAGAGTTACTGGCTGTGCCAGTACTGAAATTTCAGTAAAGTGAAATGTTAATTTAATTAATGTGCCAGTAATTAATATTTTGTAAAAAAACTAGAGTAAAAAAAACTATCTTTAACTTTAATATCATATTAATATTTTCTTCCATTTCCAATTACTCAAAATGTTATTATCTATAATGCCATGTACAGAGCTCAAATATTTTTTCAGTGGTTCATGAGTACTGAAAAGATCTATTTCTTTTTTAAAACACTATAGATGTCCAATGTGAAAGCTTTGTCTGTTAATCCCATATACAAAGTAAAAGTTATGTGTATATGGGATTAACACATATGATCTCCTGCCTCAGTAAATGTCAGATCCCTGTGTGTGTACCTGTGTTTTCCATGAATACATGTAAAAAACATCTAGTTTTAACTATTCTGATAGTATTTTAAATTTAAAAATATTTACAAATACATGAAAGTTTCAAAATAACACTATATATATAAATCATTATAAGTCACACTTCTTCCTCTCTTCATTTACCCAGAGTTGAAAAATTAAATACTATGTTTAATACAAAAAATTCAATTTTATTTTGAAGTGATTAATAGATAAGTAAGTCCTATAATCAACAAAATCAATTGACAATTTTTAAAAGACAATTCATGGTAGACTCTATTATTTATATTGGCTACATACTTTGTACACAGATATTTAATTCATTCAGGCATTATGCATATACTTTTAATAAGAATACTTTGGAGACCAAATTGAGACTTTGACATGTGTATTCTAAAAGTATTCAAGGCTAATTATGATATCAGCATTATCTCATAGTATCAAATGTTGTGACCTTAAATGACAGTTCAATGGCTTCAGTATATGGAATAGTTTTAGTTTGAATCACTATTATAATTTTAGGATTATTGTGAATTATGCAAATAATCATATTTTATTTTTGCCTTGACATTAGAAAAGTTCTCCTTAAATTTAGGTACTATACCACTGCTATGACTGAATGTTCATGTCCTTCCAAATTCATATGTTGAAGCCCTAAATGTCAGTGTGGCTGCATTTGGAGCTGAGCACTATAAGGAAATAATATTTATTAAATGAGATTATAACTAAAGGCTCTAACCCAGTGGAATTAAAGTCCTTTTTAGAAGAGATACCAGAGGGTTTGTTTCCTTTCTCTCCTCTGGCATGCAGTAAGAAGAAAGACCATGTGAAGTAAAAATGGACATCTGCAAGGCAGGAAGAGAACCCTCACCAGAAATTCCACCCTGCAGGACCTTGATCTTGGATATACAGCCTCCAGAACTTTCGGAAATAAATTTCTGTTGTTTAAGCCACCCAGCCTGTGACATTTTGTTATGGCAGTCCCAGCAGAGTGATCCATCCACAAAATGTTCAGAACCCTCATCATACTTTTCTATACATGCTAATGAAAATTTCATTGTTTCATTCTCACTAGCCTGGTTTTTCCTCTGCACTTATTCTCTGAAGTCTAAAGAGAATAATGTGTAATTATTATTTAAATTCAACTACTGAATACATTACTTATTAAAAAGATTCTTAAATTGTATCAGAAAGCCATATAGACATACATATACATTTTATACATATATATTGTGTGTGTGTGTGTGTGTGTGTGTGTGTGTGTGTGTGTGTGTAGTTTCCAAAAACAGCCCCAGAAGTAAAGCAAGCAAAAATTGGGGCTATCAAGCAAAATTATCCCACAAAAAATGTAATTATAATATTAATACCAGAACAATTAAACATTACAAAACAGTGAAAAAGCCAATGTAATGATTATACATTGTAATGTTTATTATAATTGTTTTGTTTGTTTACAAGTGTATCTATCATTGTGCCCAGGAGAATATAAAACTTTTAAGTTTTATATTCTCAGAAGGCATCCTATCTGCCTTCCTTGTGGTTCTACGTCCATTCCACAAAATAGTATCCTGAGAAAACTGTGAAGACTAATGGCTGAGTGAAAATACTATCTTTGACAAATTAACTAGACTTAAAAATATATGTGAGATTTCAACCACAAGTAAATAGCTTCAATTTTAAGAGTATACCATCCTTGTATACTCTTAAAAAAAATGCTTATTTTTATCCTGAGCTTTTATGGCACATTTGAGCAATAAAATAAAAAATAAAATTTAATAAAGGATACAAAAAATATGAGTGGTATATGCAAATTCGTGAGCAATTAATGTGTAGAAATTATATGAAAAGGATTAATGAAATCAGAATGCATATAGTTAGTATACTGTCAAATTGATATTGCAAATATGGAGAGAAAAGTAAGTTTTGTTGAAATAAACTCTTAAATCTCCCAAAGGAATTAAAATGTGAATATAAGAACATAACTTGTACTAAAATAATCATCATAATCATTGAAAAGTTAATATTTAGGAAAGGAAAAGTATTTGTTAGAAATCACAAAGGAAAACTGAACAAACTGTACTATGCAAAAAATATAAATTTTCAAAAACAGGCAAAGAAGCAACTACAAAAAGATGCTTATTTAAAAAAGAGTTGTGATTCTTTATATATAAAATGAGGCTAGATGACAATAGAATATATTACTTGAGTTTGAATTATCATATTAATATTCTTACTTAGACTTAGTTTAAATACAAGCTTAGTGCCTAACTGCAAAATTTATTAGAACTTACAAGCCTTGATTGACTTATCTGCTAAATTTAGTTTTTGTTTAAGAAAAGTGATGCCCCTTTAAAATTTAACTCAGTAATAGATAACACTTGCTGTGATGTTTGAAAATGAAACAAAACTAAAATCTATTCCTAAGTAGTCAAATTATGTAAATAGGCTTTTAAAAATAATATAAAACAGTTAATCTCACTAATTGTAAGATATAAAGTTTAATAACAAAAATAATAGAAAGATAAAATTATATGCAATTACAAGACAGGTAATCTGTGATGGCAATTGTACATTGAGAAAGTTAAACTTATTTTTCATTAATTGTGACATTATAAATTACAAAACTTTCCCAGTAAGGAATTAATCCGTAAGTGTTAAAGACCTTTAAAAAAAACCATTCCATCTTTGTTAACAAATTAATTTCATATTCCCATGTTTTATCTCAGGAGACTGCTTCGGATTTTATCCTTATAGATAATGAGAGCAACATTTCTTACAACTTTAAACTTCCTTATTGCCTCTTCTCCACCTTAATTTCTACCACCTTACCCCTACTGCATTATAAGTAGATTCTGTCACTGCTGTTTCACTGCAGACTGCCTGCATTATTGTCTCTTTTATGCTATTTTCTCACTCCCTCTCTAATATATGCCAATATGTGGCCTTTCTACTATATGTGAAATTTCTACTTGACTTCAAATTTCTATCAATTTACATGGGATATGGCGAGTTTATCTGTCTACCTACCTACCTACCTACCTAGCATCTATCTACCTATTGAAAAATATTGTTTTGCAAGACTCCGATCACACCAATC
Source organism: Saguinus oedipus (assembly GCA_031835075.1). Lineage (NCBI taxonomy): Eukaryota > Metazoa > Chordata > Mammalia > Primates > Cebidae > Saguinus > Saguinus oedipus. The sequence goes on from CM063169.1 coordinate 45,116,891, forward strand.
CAGCCCAATCTATGTATATCCATACCTTCCTTGAAATTTTTGTAAATTTTCAGAGGGTTTATGCTTTTAAGGACATTTTGGATTTAAGTTTCTCCTTCCATTAAATTAGTTTTGTTTTCAAACTGCTATAACATGTCACCCATGCTCTCCTTCTTATGTATAACTTATTTTAAAAAATCATCTTCCATTCACAAAGCTGTGTAAGATGTCCTAAAGGTGCAGAAGTCAATAAGCCAAAGAAGTCTCCGACAATAACTTTTTATTTTACTATCATTTAGGGGATAACAAATAAATTTTAGAAGAGTATATCCCTAGACCAGGAGTGTCCAAGGAAAAACCCCTCTTCACATTACTAGGAACATACAAAAGATGTATTCTATTAATATAATTTTTAAGGATTCAGACCTAACATCCACAAAATTAAGCCAGATGCCCTTCACATGTGTTCCCATAGTATCCTAGAAAATGATTTCCCCAACATTATTGAAGTGTGATGTAATCATATGTGTACTAGCTTGTCTTCTCTTATATCTGTGAGCCTCTTGGATATAGCAATGTGTGCTGTGCACAAGGCCTGGCACATATAGGACTCAATACCTGTTCTGAGTAAATAAAATAAAAGATTTTTTAAATGATTACATGTTCACAATGTATTTCCATATATTCTGAATATATAGGTATTTTATATTTTTCCAAGTATGATAAATGGAATTGTCAATAACTTTTTCAATTATCAAGTCATAAGTTAATATAAAATAAATTTAAAATGCTCCAACTATATCCACGTACATGATCGTGAATGTAATTTCAATTAATATCTGTGTATATGTGAGGTATCTAATTATGGTTACCATCAAATTCTATAAACATAGAGCAAAATATATAAACATGATTTGGCTAATACCAAGATATTAGTTTTACAAATGATGCAGCTTTAGTTCATAAGATGGCATAATTTTAGGCCTTTTGAAATATTTTCTCAGAGCAATAGTGGAATATTTATAAGAGAAAGTTGTATCTTTGTAGGAAAAATTTAAAAAGTTGCATAGACTACTATTTAATAAAACAGTAATATTTAATTAAAAAAACTAAATAAATTTATTTAAAAACTAAATTATTTAGTTTATTGTTAAACAACATTTATTTAATAATAAAACTATCTTATTATTAAATGAGCATCAAACCAGAATGGGTTGCACATCACAGGCAATCACTAAGACACTGCAAAAAGAGAAAGAAAACTTAGCTCTGTATCCAGCCAAGCTGATACAATCTATTACACGTACTTTTCAAGATATACAAGTCAAGTAAGACTTGACAACACCATTTGTAACATATAATTCATCCTAAGCTTATCTGGTAGTTGGAGTGAGGTGAGTGTCTGTTTTAGCTAATTAGGTTTACCCAGAAGAAAAGCAAACTTTTCAAAACTCTGTGACAGCAGGTAATTTGGCAATTTGGAGCAATGTGTTCCCGGAAGTTAAGTCTCCTAACCTCCCACAGAAAGTGGGAACTAGGGATGCTGTCTTCCTTATGTCTTCCATTTCAAAGAAATGACTCACAGGTCTTTGAGAGAGACATCCCCAGATTACAAAGCTCACCAGAGGGCTATCAAGATTTTGAAAGAATTTTTACATATTGCAATGAGAAAAAAATTACTTAGAATTTGATATTTTTGAAAGTAAAAACTCTGAGAAACAGGAAGGTATGGAACATTTTTTTCTCTTATTCTTAACAGGGAGAATTAAGCCTCTGATTTTTAATTTGTATTTCTTCTTACAATCCATGTTACTCTCTTTTTCCAGTTGTTTCTCTACGAAAGCTTTGGCAGATTCACTCTTTTTCTCTATCTGCCTCTACTAAGGCCATGGTAAGACAAAAATCTAGATTGGGGGTCTGCAATACAGGGGCACAGGTCAAATCCTGGTGCATGTTTTCTTATGACCTATGTGCTAAGAATGGGTATTCACCTCTTTAATAGTTGACAAAAAGTATCAAAAGACAGATATCCTATGACACATGAAAACTGTTTGAAATTCAAATATTTTTTATCTGTGAAGTACTATTTAAGCACAGTCATTCCTACTTCTTTACATTGCATTGTCTGTGGTTACTTTTGAGCTACACTAGCAGAGTTGAAGACTTGCAACAGAGACCACCATGGCCCATAAAGTCTAAAATATTTACTGTCTGGCCCTTTACAGAAGAGGCTTCCTAATGTTCAGACTAGGACCTTACTGATCAAACTCCTGGGAACTTGTTAGAAATGCTGTATCTGGAGGCCGAATAGAGCTATTAAATGAGATCTTGTTTTTTTAACAGATACCCTAATGTGGCTTATTAAACTTTGAGAAACACCAACTTCAGTAATTATTTCTCTGCAAACTCTCTTCAGTTTCTGGTTTTTCTCAATGAGGGCATCAAATGAAGAGTTGGCAACCCTGCTTAGCTCTCTTATATAATTTATGCACCTCGGTGTCAATTTTATCAGGAATAAAATTAATGTGTTAGTTCTTAACTGCTTTTCTCTTTTTATTTTTTAATTGGTTCTTAAGATAGATGGGAAAGAAGACGACTGTTTGGATTTCTTTCAAACCCCAGCAGAGAAATAGTAATTAGCTAGGTAAAATGGGATATATGATAAGCAGAAAGTTACAGGTCCAAAAAGCTACAATTTTTAAAAGGGAAGATGAAATAAAAAGCAGATTTTAGGCCAGGCACAGTGGCTTACACCTGTAATCCCAGTACTTTTGGAGGCTGAGGCAGGCAGATTGCCTGAGGTTGGGAGTTCGAGACCAGCCTGACCAACATGGAGAAACCCTGTTTCTACTAAAAATACAAAATTAGCAGGGCATGGTGACATGTGCCTGTAATCCTAGATACACAGGAGGCTGAGGCAGGAGAATTGCTTGAACCCAGGAGGTGGAGGTTACAATAAGCCAAGATCGTGCCACTGCACTCCAGCCTGGGCAACAAGAGCAAAACTCCATCTAAAAAAAAAAAAAAAAGTATTTTATGCTCCTACTACAACCATTGTTCTACTGTCTCTTTTACCCTTTGAGACTGGAGATGACAGAAGTAGGCTTGGTCTCACAGTCAAATCTCTAACTTTTATCAATCAGTACCTCTCACCAACTTCAGTTATTGAGAGAGTAAGTTCAGTTTATGTGAGAATAAATATCCAGCTTGCATAGAAGGGCAAACCTAATTTCCTGTCTAGTGAAGAACCTGTGTTTTCGATTTATGATTGATATATAGATAATGAAGTCAATCAAACTCACAGCACCAACAGTTTCATATTAAGCTGAGGGATTATATTTAAAATGATTATATCCACAGAATGTGATGTTAGAAGTCCAATCAAAATTGACCTGAAATTCTAATTTAGAAAGTAGAAAGTAAATTTTAAATTTTATGCAGAAAAGTTAAAAATGACATTTATAAATAATTTTGAATATTAAAAAACTGACCATTTAATATATGGTTTTAATATATTGTAGTTTTATAGTTGACTAAATAAATTTTTGAAGTTTTCTGTCTTATGATAAGTATTTCAAAAAGCTTAAAATACAAGTATGTTACATTTATGAATATAGATTAAAAGGCCTCAAAGTGTTAAAAATAAGCTGTAAATGGGACTTTTTAAGAAATTTTAATGTACTTATATTTACCTAAGTACATATTAATCAATATTTCCCCTAAAACAGATTATCTATGTTTCCTAGATTTATACTAAGACTTTGAAAGTTCTATTTGAAAACTTCAGGAAAATATTGCTTGTTGATATATTTAAAAGTTGAATTTTGTTTTAGGATAAAATAGACACTGCTATGCTTTTTCTCAACACATAACACACCCACTCAAAAACATAAAAATATATTTATTATTTGTGAAGTACTCTTATATGTATTGTTAATTCATTATCTCCCTATTTAAAATACTGTTTTTTTCAGAGATACACTCTACCCTTTGTAGAACTAAAAACTGGATTTCATGGTATGTGTCTGTCAATCTATTTTTCTAATATAATTATGGGAAAAATCCTTCATATTAGCTTAAACTATGATGCTTATTTTTGTATAGTAAAATGTATAATGTACTTAATTGTATATAAATAGTGCTACATTAATTATAACTCAATATATTAGCAAAAAAATAGTATATTTCTATTCTATCTCATTATCCCCATCTTAAGACAGATAATCTTTGTTAGTTAAGATAGGTGAACATAATTTTAAATGTCAATTTCTGCTTAGTTGTCATTTAGAAAGTTGAGCTTAGACTGTTTTCAATTTTTACAAGCCATTTGCCCTATGAACACAGATATAAATGATGTCCTTTTAAATATAAGACATTTTAATGCCTATATTTTTTCAAATATTCCAAAACCTTTTCCTATTCCTCACTTCTAATGCCATATATAAATGATATACAATAATTAGCTTACATAAATGACATACTTAGAAAATGCATAAAAAGATACTTATCAGGCATTCATTTTTAATTTAAATATTTGAAAAAGGAAATTATGTGAAAGCTAATTTGATGTCAGTTAAAAAATTGAGTTCCTAAAGGACTCTAGAAAATAGTCCATGAAGTGTACACCTTCGGAATAGTTAAATTGTATGTCCAAGCACTGCTTTGATTGATTTTACTCTGATCTTCTCACCAAATTACATTTGCAAAAGTAACCATGGAGACCAAAAACTTGACTGTTGAATTGAACTAACAAAACAATGCCAAATAATGTAGCAAAAGAAAAGCTAAGGTGATTTCAAAGAGGTGTCATATTTTAAATATCTAAATATGTGATGTGATGTTAATTTTTCTGAAACCTAAGAAGTCAATAGCCTCTACGTATTATAAAGAAGAACAGAAATAGATGAGTAGATTTAGAGGTCAACAAAATGCTTCTGTTTTGGTGGTCAGTCTTTAATTTCCTATGTCTCCTTTTTAGCAGTTCAGCTTATATAACTACATTTCTTTAAGAAATGCTTCACAAAAACAGGCAATGGGGAAAGGATTCCCTATTTAATAAATGGTGTTGGGAAAACTGGCTAGCCATGTGTAGAAAGCAGAAACTGGACCCCTTCCTGACACCTTACACTAAAATTAACTCCAGATGGATTAAAGACTTAAATGTAAGACCTGACACCATAAAAACCCTAGAAGAAAATCTAGGCAAAACCGTTCAGGACATAGGAGTAGGCAAGGACTTCATGACCAAAACACCAAAAGCATTGGCAACAAAAGCCAAAATAGACAAATGGGACCTAATCAAACTCCACAGCTTCTGCACGGCAAAAGAAACAGTCACTAGAGTGAATCGACAACCATCAGAATGGGAAAAAATCTTTGCAGTTTACACATCAGACAAAGGGCTGATATCCAGAATTTACAAAGAACTCAAACAGATTTACAGAAAGAAAACAAACAAGCCCATTCAAAAATGGGCAAAGGATATGAACAGACACTTTACAAAAGAAGACATACATGAGGCCAACAAACATGTGAAAAAGTGCTCATCATCATTGGTCATTAGAGAGATGCAAATCAAAACCACATTGAGATATCATCTCACACCAGTTAGAATGGTGATCATTAAAAAATCTGGAGACAGCAGATGCTGGAGAGGATGTGGAGAAATAGGAACACTCTTACACTGTTGGTGGGAGTGTAAATTAGTTCAACCATTGTGGAAGACAGTGTGGCGATTCCTCAGGGACCTAGAAATAGAAATTCCATTTGACCCAGCAATCCCATTACTGGGTATCTATCCAAAAGACTGTGAATCGTTCTACTATAAGGACCCATGCACACGAATGTTCATTGCAGCACTGTTTACAATAGCAAAGACCTGGAACCAACCCAAATGCCCATTGATGATAGACTGGACTGGGAAAATGTGGCACATATACACCATGGAATATTATGCAGCAATCAGAAATGATGAGTTTGTGTCCTTTGTAGGGACATGGATGAATCTGGAGAACATCATTCTCAGCAAACTGACACAAGAACAGAAAAAGAAATACCGCATATACTCACTCATAGGCGGGTGAGAAAAATGAGAACACATGGACACAGAGAGGCGGTCTACTATACACTGGGGACTGTTGGGGGAAATGGGGGAGGGACAGCGGGGGGTGTTGGGGGGGATAGCCTGGGGATGAATACCAAGTGTGGGTGAGGGGGAGGAAGGCAGCAAAACACACTGCCATGTGTGTACCTATGCAACTATCTTGCACGTTCTGCACATGTACCCCAAAACCTATAATGCAATAAAAATTAAAAAAAAATATATATATATATCAGGAAAAGGAGAATGAGCTATAAGAATATAAAAAAAAAAAAAGAAAAAAAAGAAATGCTTCACATTCTTAGGTGTACATTTACAATCTGAATTAATTGGATCTCTGGTTGTAAAAGATATTAATAATAAAAAAACTTCATTAGTCTAATGCTACTATTCACATATTATGCTAGTAAACAGAATATCTATCATAACAATTCAGAAATTTTCAAGAAAAACCCTCAATTCCTCAGTTGGCTTGAAATTGTTTAAGCATTTAGGAATTACAGAGGCATATTAAAATAAATAACTAAATCTGTATTATTTACAGAATAAAGATTCATGCAATATATTCATAATACAACATATTTATCTGGCAAATATTCATTGAATTCCTTCTATAATGCCAGGAATCCAAATCAGTGTTGGAGGCATAATCTTAAAGGCATCATTCTTTACATCAAGGATAACAGTGAGAAGAAAAACATATGTAGGCAAATAATGTCTGTAGCCTGTGTAAGTTTTGTGATGGACTTAAGTTCCAGATATAAAAGAGGTTGATGAGAGAGAACATAAAATTACTTTGGGAGATGAAGAAGAATTTACCAAGGAAACTCTCATTTGCAAGAATAGAAAGGCTTGGAGGAGACATCTGAGGTAGGTTGGATAAAGAAGTAGAAAGCAATTATATATATATTTCTCTAACTTTCCCTTCACTTCTGGAAGCCTACCACCACCAAACCTTGGTAGGAGGAAGGTATTTCTGCTAGGTCCTTTCTTCTGGAGCTCAGAAATAAATCCCAAATTGTTCTCTAATGATGTGCTCTTTGAGGGTTAATTTTATGTATCAATATGAATGAATCAAAGGATGCCCAGATAGTTAGTAAAACATTATTTCTGGGAGTGATTGTGCAGTGTTTCTGGAAGAGATTGGCTTTTGAGTCTGTAGGCTGAGTAAAGGAGATTGCCCTCACCAAAGTAGGTGGCCATCATCAAATCCACTGAGGTCTTGAATAGAACAAAAAGTAGACAAAGAGCAAATTTGCTTTATCTGCTTAAGCTGAGACATCCGTTATCTCTCAGCCTCAAATACTGGCTTACTTCGTTTTCAGTCCTTCAGGCTTTGACTGGGACTTATACCACAGATTCCCCTGGCTCTCCAGATTGAAGATGGCTGATCAAGGGACTTTTAGGCCTCCATAATCACATGAGCTAATTCATATAACAAAGCTCCCCATATAATACAAAGAAATCAATGAAATATATATATATATTATGATTCAAATATATATATATATAATGATTCAAATATATATATCTTTTAGAGAATGAGAGAGAGAGAGAGAGAAATAGGCTCTGTTTAGAAACCTGGATATACATAGAAGCTGAAACTGGTTCTGTTTCTCTGAAAAATCCTGATTAATTCAGCCTAGGAAATGCAGAACATTTAGTGTTATTGAATTTTTATGTCAACAGTGCTAAGTAACTTATATTTGGAAAAATTTAGGATGCCTTTTTTTCTGTAAGTCCTTCAGAAAAAGAAACACTATATGCACCAATTTATCTACTTTTCTTTTCCTTGTAACTATAAATTGTCGATCAAAATTCAAATAGTAGTAATTACTGGATGAACCACCAGCCAGTTAATACATTTCTTATATTTGTAGCAAGTTCAATAATGCATATTTCAGCAAAACATTTTCTTATATATTCAGAAAGTATTCTTAGCGGGTAAAAAATTATAATTTGATTTCAGATCACACAAAGAATACAGTAAAAGAAAAGCTAAGGTTATTTCAGAGTAAAAGAAGTGTCATGTTTTAACACATAACTATGTAAAATGATGCCAATTTTTAACCAAACCTAAGACATCAGTAGCCCCTATTATGTGAACCTTGGGTCTAGGTTCTGCCTTTTTCCAGACATAGAACATTAGAAACTTTGTTTCTGAGTTTCCATTGAGAGGTTTAAACGTCAAAATCATTGTGAATACATTGATAGGGTTAATTGTAAAAATTATTTAAACTGCTTGGCTCTTCAGTGTCTCAGAAAACAGCACCTCAAAATAAAGGCCTCAGAAGCAGTTCTCTGTGACCTTCTCCTGCCCTCCTGTCTGGCCTCTTAATCTCCCGCAGGGCTCACCAAGATAACTACAAGCCCCCTTATCCAAGACAGATCATAGGAACCAGAACCCCTTTCCTGTAAAGCCAGTCATTAAACCTAAAAATATTATTTTTACTTTCCCCCATCTTTCTAAGTAAAATACAGGTCTGTAATCCCAGTATTTCGGGAGGCAGAGAGAGGAAAATTGCTTGAGCTCAGTTCAAGACCGGCCTGGGCAATATGGTAAGACCCTTTTCCCTACAAAAAAAAAAATTAAAATTAGACAGGCATGGTGGTGCATGTCTGTTGTCACAGAAACTTAGGAGGCTGAGGTAGGAGGATCCCTTAAGCCCACTGAGCTGCAGCCTGGGAGATAGAGTGAAACCTCATCTATACAAACTAGAAAAGTTGAAATTAAAAGAGAAAGAAGAAAGAAATGGTCTGGCTTCCCTTATTAGACTGTAGGTCATGAAAGCCTTCAAACCAGAGAGGGCCTTGCTCTATACCCAGAAGGAAGGAATGTGGCACACAGAGGACAAGAGAAATCTAAACAAACTGTTTCGCTACCCAGCCTTTTAGCATTAGATTACACCCTTGTCCCCCAACAATATTTCTATGTGGCTATTGTTTAATCTTAGCATAAAAAAGGACAGTTTCCCCTCTATCTTTGAGACTTCATTCTAAAGACTTCTGTGTCACTATGATCAAATAAGTGTGTATGCCTTTTCTTCTATTAATCTGACCTTGTGAGTTGATGTTCAGCAAACTGTCAGAGACTGAAGGGAAAGTTTGCCCTTGGCACCTACAGTTCAGTGTAGAGCCCTTAGCAAACACTTGAAAAAATATATAAAATCAAAACAAAAGAAAAATCAAATACAAAAGGCCCTAATAGAAATGTAACAATAACTATTTATGGCAAGTTATTGAGTTGACAGAGAAACTACAGTGATGAAGAAACAAAGGAAAAATCAGTTAGGTAAGCATTTAAGGCTCGGAGAAGTAGCTTGTCTAAGAAAAAAAAAATCACAGCTACAGGCAAAAATACAGCAGCCTGGAAAAAAAGTCCGGCTGCACCTGCACAGATAAGCAGGCAGGGTCAAGCACAGAAGCCTTTTGCTCTTTGTGTGTTTAGTGAGCTCCCAGGAAATAGCCTCCTCCCCTTTTCAGTCATAAACACAGTGGGCTCTGTGGAAACTTACACAGGGAGGAGGGGCGCTTACCTAGAACAAACCCACAGTTATGCAAACAAGAGAAGCTGTGCTTTGTGCCTGCCTAGAGACATACTTACAACTACATAGGTAAGGGGGAGTCATGCTGACAGCTTTCCAGGTAAGAGAAATTATTCAAACAGCCATAGAGATGAGAGGGGTTTTTAATAAAAGCTTTTGAATTCAACTGTAAAAACAGCAACCAACTTGGGCTCCCCTTGCTGCTGCAGAGAGCTTTCTTCTTTCCTTTATTAAACTTTCATTCTAACCTGACCCTTTGTGTCCATGATCCTTAATTCTCTTGGCCACGATACTATAAGCTTGAATAATAACTTAGACAATGAGACCAGGACCCTGACCTGTTTCAAAAGGATATCATATGGCAAGAGTTAGTTTACTGCTAGACAACTATTGTAAGAGAAGCCATGGTATAAATATAACTTTTATTATTTTCCTGAGAAACACATGTCTATTAACAGAGCCCAGGTTAATATTAATAGCAAGTTTGAATCAGGAAAAGAAGTATTAAACATAAAAGCAGCAAATAACTACATCCTCCAGTAATTTTATGCATTATGAGAGCAATGTTATTTGAGGGTCAGAGAAAAGGTAATTTCTGATGGTTGACAAAAGGGAAAGAACATATTTTCCTAAAAAAATAAAAGCAAATTGTTAAAAATTACAATAAAGGTATAAATATTTAAAGATTATCTCTCTCTTATATCTGGTTTATATAATATTAGCCAATATCTAATCATTTACCAAAATTTATTACCAAATTCTATTAACTTTATTAATAAGTGGTATTGTGAAACACAAAATTCATTGTACAATTACAGAGATGACTTTATTCAGGTTACAGGGAGAAATTGTAGGGTCTTAAAGGGTCAAGTAAACAAGGGAGTCATGAAGAAAGATGACAATGAGTCTGATTTTAAGAATGGAGAGGCTTAATTTTTACAATGTCAGGGTTGAACAACCTTTTTCAGTTAGCCATTTCTCACAACACAAAAGGAGAGAAGAGTGTTTCTCAACATGCATTCCAGGAATGCATGTTGGCTCAGATAATGTTCAACATAATCAGTCTCCCATTTACCCAAAATCTGTATCATTCATCACTGAACCATTCAGAGGCAATCCTAAATTTCCTGAGTAGAATAAATCAGGGTCTAGGGAACCTAAGAAATATCCTCTCCAAGGTTCTTGTTGGCACTGTTTCTGTGAAAACATTTAAGCCCTCTGTTAAGAAGAGGTGACAGACATCAGTTTCTTTAGATTCCTGGTGATCAGATCAGGCATCTTAAAAAGGGATGCCTAAAACTGTGTGTGTATGTATGTGTGTGTGCGTGCGTGCGCGCGCGCGTGTATGTGTATTTGGAGTAAAGTAAAAAGCCACTAATTGTGCCCCAGGGGTTACCAGTCCATCTAATTCTAAGACTCAGTGTAGAAAAATCTTCAGCTGGGAAAGACAAAATAATTGTAGATAATTCTGGGAATTTCTTCACTGTCAGTTTTAATGTGATTGGCTATAATAAAAATATCAGAAATGTCACAGAAAAAAAAAATCTACAGCAATTGTTCCTGACCACTACAAAGAAACCCTTATGGAGGCCAGAATCAGTGAGTTATATACAGCATGGTCCTTTGGGTTTCTTAAAGCTCTGGAGCTAGAATTCCATTGCCCCTAGTGATATTGAACATAATCTTGGCTACATCTTGTCTAAGGAAATGCATGCTGTGAGTATTTTGCAACACTTTCTTAGTGGCCAAGACAGAGGCTTATCTAGGGAGAAATCTACCCAAGCAAGATCTGGTACAATAATGAGCATTTTGAGGATTTATTTATTTATTTATTTTTAAAAATTTTTATTGCATTATAGGTTTTGGGGTACATGTGCAGAACGTGCAAGATAGTTGCATAGGTACACACATGGCAGTGTGTTTTGCTGCCTTCCTCCCCTTCACCCACACTTGGTATTCATCCCCAGGCTATCCCCCCCAGCTCCCCCCCCCCGCTGTCCCTCCCCCATTTCCCCCAACAGTCCCTCATTGCAGCATTTTGAGGTTTTTAACAGGTTGTCAAGACTTAGCCCATAAGGGTTCATGTCCTGGTGAAAACCACTGGCTGCCTGAAAGGGAGCTAGGGAATCAAATTTCAGTTCTTAATGACACTAAGTCTGGTGGGAGAAAGAAAAAAAGAGCTGGAAACTGATTTGGTAAGTTTTAGCCATGTCTTGAAGGAAACAGGAATAATTTTAAATTTTGGGCAAGGGAACAAGGTTCAGTGAAATTTTCAAGCAGTTAGCAAAACTGGTATCCCACAGGATGGAAATTAAATCTTTTTTGCATAGCTGTTGAGTATCTGAAATTTACAAAGTAGTACAAACAAGCTTTAAGACAAGGGACTGGTCGGGAGACCAAGGCAGGTGGATCACTTAAGGTCAGGAGTTTGAGACCAGCCTAGCCAACACAGTGAAACATCTCTACTAAAAATACAAAGATTAGCCAGGCATGGTGTTGGGCACCTGTAATCCCAGCTACTCAGGAGGCTGAAGCAAGAGAATCACTTGAACCTGGGAGGCAGAGGTTGCAGTGAGCTGAGATCGTGCCACTACACTCCAGCCTGGGCAACAGAGTTAGACTCCATCTCAAAAACAAAAGACAGAGGACAGGACCTGACAACCTGGAAGGATTTGTTACAGAGAATGCATACTCCACCGAAACAAAATTTTTATCTATAGGGCCTCCCCAGTTTTTATAAATATAATCATGAAGGAAGATTATTTTTGATTATAAAATAAAGTTGGCCACATTTTGATTTGGCAGATATACTTTCATAGATGGATGTAGCAATTATAATAATTTTCCATTCAAGTCTGCATAAATTTGCTTTGCTGGAAGTTCTTATTACAAATCTAAGATTAGATTTTTAAAAATTCTCTGGAGGCTAGGAAGTCAAACCAAGAACTTGGCATCAGATTTATTCTGTAGTTTCTTTGAATTTCGGTGATTTCCTTTCTTCTCTAAGTTCCCCAGATATCCTTATATTCCTCATCCCACCAGATGGTAAACTTGCTTACCCATGTACAAGAATGGGAACCCTAAAAGACAGGTACCAGACCAGTTTTATCAAGTGGGCTTTATAAATACTGATTCCATAAAGTCAACTTAGTTTGAGCAAAAGGTATAATAATAGGTAATAAAGGTGTAACATTATTTTTATATTTTTAGTAGAGATGGGGTTTCACTATGTTGGCTAGCCTGGTCTTGAACTCCTGACCTCGAGTGATCAGTCCCCTCTTGGCCTCCCAACCTGTCCCATCTTTAACCTTGTTTGTACTACTTTGTAAACTTCAAATACCTGATAACTATGAACATGCACACACACACACACACAAACAGCTTTATTACTTTATAATGAGCCCCTTATAAAATCATCAGATCTTACACTCATTATCACGAGAACAGCATGAGGGTAAGCACCTCCATGATTCAATCACCTCCCACTGGGTCCTTCCCATGACACGTGGGGATTATGGGAACTACAATTCAAGATGAGATTTTGGTGGGAACACAACAAAACCGTATCAGGAAGCTAGAAGCAAACTCTCTAGAGGTGATACATCTATGTGATTGGTTTGGGGAAAATATTTTGCTTTTGATGTCAGGACTGAAATCTAAACTTTTTCTTGCTCAATTTTATTTAAAGGGGTTGGGGAAAGTCATGCCTACAAGCCATGAAATATGGTTGAATAGGTCTTCTTTTTACTCAATATATTGTGGCTTTCTTTCCCAACCTGATTCTGGCACGGCATCATATGACAGATAACAAATATCTTTATCTTAAGCATTCCTTTCTGCTAACTGCAAATTTTTTTAAAAAGTGAACTCAACCAGTTGCTAACCAAAATATCCCTAAACCCATCTATGGCTTATAAGCCCCTGCTTTGTCATGTCCCATCTTTTCAGGCCAAACCAATGAATAACTCCCATGTATTTACGATTTTACTTGGAATTTCTGTTTCCCTGGAATGTATAAAATCAAACCATAACCCAGCAGACTTTCTCAGAACCTCTTGAAACTATGTTTCTCTGGGCTGTGTTCACTCATATTGGCTCAAATACACCTCTTTAAATATTGGCAGACTTTGTCTTTTCCATTGTCATCTGCTTGGTACTGAGTTGGAAGCAGGAAAATAAAAACCAGGATAAATACAGTATGGCCAGTTATCTCATACATTTAAACATTCATTATATACTCAGCAAAACTATCTTACTGTTTTCTAGTTAAAACTCTGAATCAAAAATCAAGCAAAAGTTATAAATTGGATTCCTTAGAACTGCCCTGTTAATTTGATAGGGTACAATGCTTGGGCTTAGTTTTGTAAATAATGGTAGCAAAATACAAATTTGAGTTAGGCAAATGTTAACTAACATGCCATAATTTTTCTAGGTTGTTATTAAAGAAGCAAGTCTCAAAACTGAATGCTGCCACATATTGAGAATTTCTTAAGCTAAAATTTACATCCACAAAGGTACAAAACAATTCATCCATTTTTTTTTTTTTTTTGTAGGCTCAATGAAGTCCAGCTATTTGTTTTTTCATACTACCTCTTTGAATGAAATGTTAACTAGAGTAGGTAAGACTGATTTCCAAAGACAAGAATCAACTATGACATTCATAGCCAGTTTCAGAAAACTAAACTATTCCTGTTTCAATATATGAACACAGGGTAATTTGAGGCTCAAACCTCAGAAACTATTTTTAAGATGAAAGTTACAGACCTTGCTGGAGTCTTTACTCTTTTTGAAAGAGTGGACTTTGTCTCTAAAATATTTTAGCTAATCCAAAAATTTGTTTGGTTCTTCTACAAAATGTAAACACATTTAATTTTTCCCAGGAAACGTGATTTCTAACATTCACTTGTTAATTACTGAATATTGACATACAAATTCAATTTATTTCTTTACAGTCTTCAGTCTTCCATCCAGATCACTTTTTTATTGCAATACAGATCAAAGAAGAAAAAGTCAAGATAATTATTCTCAATTATTAAGGCATTAAGCATGATCTTATTCTTTAAACTCTAACAATAGTCTATATGAAAGCAACCATAATATTTACAGATTTGATACGGTGAGATTTTCCAAATTTTTCATTTGTGAATAGTATAGATTTTCTAAATTCACATTTTTATTTCTAATTTTGCTATCCTGATATTTTTAAGGTTACTCTTTAAAGGGGATAATGACTTTGATATTCCTGTTACACATTATGATGTTTTATATTTAAGAAGGTAAGTTAACATTTTATTTTGTTAAAATATTATTTAGTGACATATTGTTTCTTATGAGGAAACTCTGATTATTCTTTTAGACTTCTAAAATTCTTTTTCTAAAAAAAATCATAGTTGTCTGACAGGTTTATTGAAGTTAATGTCTGCCAACAGTATAGCTGCATTTCAGTTAGAAAAAAATTAAACCCAATGATACCTTTCCCAGTACTCAACATCTACCTAATACTGGGAAGAATGCAATTTTCATTTCTGGTTTTTAAAAACACATTTTCTTATTGTCGTATTTGATTGCTGTAAATATTATTTTATGTTAATTTAGTTCTATATTTCTGTTTTTATTCTAACATAAAATTGTTTATTCTTGAAAGCCATATTAAATAGCTATGAGATCCTATCTATCTGTGAAATGGGGTTGTTACTCTTTCATATGACTTTATATAGTAATTGGGATAAAGTAAATATATAAAAAAGATGATCTATTTAAGACACATTCAATAATTATAGTATTAATTACTTTTTAATGAAATGTAATTTAATTGTACTCCTTGAGAAAATATCTTGGCTATACATCACTGCTGTTTCAAGATGTCTTTATTTTGTTCATAGTAAAGGCATTATTGTTTTATTTATTTTGAGAATTGCAATTTAATTATATCTACACTTCTCTCTTAGTTAAATGCTGTTTACCCTCCAGATTTATATTCTCTTCCTATCTGATTGGAAAAGACATCCAATTCCCCCTAATAACAGATCCATGCTTTATCTTTTAGTGGCAGTAGGTAATAATAAAGCTGTTTCTCTGGTGTTTTTTCTGCATTGTTCATGGTTAGCAGTAAAAAGAGAAGCCAGAGTACTCATTAAATTGTATATTTGATAGACTTTATAAAGTAATCTTCAATAACAAATAAGAAACAAAATTGAGCAATAAACAAAGCTACTATATTGAAATGAATTGCACATTGCCTGGTAAATCACAAAAAAAAAACGAAATAAGAAAATTCTGTTTCTGAAGAGCTCATTGCTTGCTTTTTTGTTTCATAAAAGCTATTTGGGAGAGAAATATTTATATTTCTACAAATATATATATTTTAGAAGACTAGTGATTATTATCTTCAAGTTTCATTTCACTTTTTGATAAAGTATGATGTAATTATTTAATAGCTTGACTGTTGGGCCATAAACTTACTCCTGCGTAACATCCTACTACAACCACACATGTACAAGAGGTATAGGAAGCAAAATAACTTTCAGTCCCTCTTCTTTCTCTCTTTCTTTTACCTTTTCCTCCTCTGCCTCCCGTCTTCCAGGTTATTCAAGAACTGCCATTAATATTGACCTGTTTTCTTGGCCAGAGTTAACGTATTCTGCTGTAGATACTTGTCTATAATTGGACCTGTGGCTATCTCCTCATGTCACTAACTTGGAAACAACTCAGGACCAATATTTCAGCAAAGAATCTGTAATTATCTCTATTAGAGTCTCTAGAATCTTGTATGAGAGCCTCATGTTAGGTTTATAGAATAGGTTTAATGCAAGAAATATAATTTTTAAAATAGCTAAAGTGAGTTCTCCGATTGTTTTTCAGGGTCAATAGAAACAGCAGACACAGAATGACTTTCCATATTTGTTTAGCCATTTTAGGTTTTCTAGATAAAGCCTACAATCCATGCAACATTTATTTATGAATGGAAATAACACAGATAAACAATACATATTACATAAGCAGTCTCAAATTATCTGTGATAAAGATCCCTTAATAATCCAAACCATTACAGATTAACACATAAAAACAATAAAAATTTGTCATTGTCAAGTCCTCAAGAAGTTTCTAAATGTTTATTGCCTGTTTCTGTACTAAGCTTATCAAAGACCTGTAAGAATTCATAGCAGACCACACTTTGAGTAGTACTTCCTTGACTATCTTCATTCCATGGCAATATCACAGTATCTAGTGGTATTAGATTTTACTGGGAGGACCAAAATAAGTGTCATAGATGAGAGATGCTAAGAGCATATTTCTGTTTCACATAAAGTCTGAAGTTCTGTATACCAGGGCTTGTGCAGTAACTCTTCCTCCTGGAGTCCCTACGACCCTTTCACTCCATCACTGATACATCTAGACTCCATCAGTTTTCTCTATGGGGTAAATTAGGACTTTAGCATCTGTCATCACATCTGTATAAAGGCAGCAGAAGTGAGGAAAGAACAAATTAAATGAGGACACCCCCATATAAGCTGTCTTTTGAAGAAATATGAAGCTGACACATGGCACTTCTCTTTTTATCCTACTGGCCAAAAATTAACAAAGTGATCACACTTCACAATAAGAGAGTTTGTGAAATGTCGTCTTTATCCTGGGGGAGTTTGATTCCTTCCAAAATAGGGAAGAAAGAACTGCAAACCGTACTTGTTACCTTATTGCATAGATACAATTTTACGTTTGGTAAGAGTTCCCAGCAATTATTCATTTGATTCATTATTTTAGAAATCTCTATCTAAAGTTTGTCCTTCAAAACTTCTGAAATAGTAGAGAAGTAAAATTTTGTCCCAAAATTGGAATTACTGGAGCTCAGTTCGGTTCATATTCTGTCCATTCCCAAAAATAAATTTTAGTACAGTTCAGTGAATCTCTTTGTTAGATATGAATTATAAAGTTCATTTTATTGCCTCAGTGACTGACATAAACGGACAATAATTTCCCCAACAGTGTCATTTACTGAAGAGACAAAAGGAGGATACAACGTTATCATTTTAACTTTGACAAGAGCATATGACTTCTGGGATGGATTAAGTTCTACCATGGCAAATTTCATGGTCACTTTAGATATTTCAGGTAGAAATTTTATAACGTATGCCCTTTAAGGTACGAATATAAAAGGATAGTGCTTAAATACACCTAGAGGACATTTTTCCTAATAAAGTTTATGCAGTCACATTGCCTAAGGTCATTGTCAATGGAATTTACTTCTCCAAATAGTACACCATAAAAAACAGAATACTTGTATTTATTCTGAAGTAAGTGAAGTGAAGCTTATTGGTAAAATAGATATTTAACTCTTCTGGACTTTGTCAAGAAGCTTGCCCAGTGATTTCTGCTTTCCTCTAAACACTTTCTTCTTCAGTGCTCCCATCAAGGACAAACAGGAATAAAAGAATGATGGTTTGGCTAAGAATATACTATTGCGGGCACTATTGAGGTTACATTTATTTATTTATTTTATTTTTTTTTTTTTTAGTTTCTATTTTCACAGCTTCTAGTCTAAGGGCAGAGCACATAGGCTGCTCAAAGCCCCAATAGAGAAGTCACTGTCTTTCTGTCCTAAAAGAACTGAGGACAACCACAGCAGCTGGAAAATGTTGGTAAAATCTCAGAAAGGAGAGTGCAGAGAGGGGAAGCCTTTTTTTTTTTTTTTTCTTTTGAAAAAAAGAAAAGAAGGAGAGGAAAAGAGAAAGAAAAAGAGGGAGAGAGAACAGGAATATTGCTTTATTCTACGAATGGGTATTAATAATGGCCGATCAATATTTTGTATATTTAAAGTGGAGAATATATATTTTGTGTATTTAAAGTGGAGAGCTCTATAAGTACTTATTAAGTTTACTTGTTCCGGATCTGAGTCCAAGTTCTGGATATCCTTATTAATTTTCTGTCTCGTTGAGTCTAAATCTCTTTATGGGTCTTACGTGTCTGGGTGTTAGGATGCATTGATCCTTTTACCACTCTATCTTTGTTGCTTTGAAATCTGTTTTATCAAACACATGAATTGCAACTCCTGCTTTTTGTTTATTTATTTATTTATTTTTGCTCTCCATTTAGTTGGTAAATCTTTTGCCAAGCCTTTGTTTTGAGTCTTTGTGTATCTTTGGATATAAAATGGGTCTGGATGTAGTATACCGTTAGGTTTTGGCTGTATCTTTTGATTGGGGGATTTAGTCAATTTAAATTTAGGATTACTGCCATTTGATGTTAACTGGCTATTTTATCCATTCGTTGATGTGAATTCTTCTTTATGTTGATGCTCTTTGCTTTTTGGTATATTTTTAGAAAGGCTATTACTGGTTGTTCCTTTCTGTGTGTAGTGCTTCTTTCAGAAGTTTTTGTAAAGCAGGCCTGGTGGTAATAAAATCTCTGAGTACTTGCTTATTCATAAAAGATTTTATTTTTCCTTCAATTGTGAAGCTTACTTTGGCAGGATATGAAATTCTGGGCTGAAAGTTCTGTTCTTTAAGGATGCTAAATATCGGCCCCCACTTTCTTCTGGCTTGTAGGGTTTCTGCTGACAGATCTGCTGTAAGTCTGATAGGCTTCCCTTTGTGGGTAACGTGACCTTTTTCTCTGGCTGCCCTAGTATTTCCTCCCTCATTTCAACCCTGGTGAATCTAACAATTATGTGCCTTGGGATTGCTCTTCTTGAGGAATATCTTTGTGGTGTTCTCTGTATTATCTGGGGTTGAATAGTGTCCTGCTTGGCTAGATTAGGAAAATTCTCCTGGATAATATCCTGAAGAGTATTTTCTAGCTTGGATTCATTCTCTCCATCACATTCAGGTACACCTATCAAACGTAGATTAGGTCTTTTCACATAGTCCCATATTTCTTGGAGACTTTGCTCATTCCTTTTTATCCTTTTTTCTCTATTCTTGTCTTCTCGTTTTATTTCATTAAGTTGGTCTTTGACCTCTGATATTCTTTCTTCTGCTTGATCAATTCGGCTATTCAAACTTGTGCATATTTCACTAAGTTCTCATGTTGTATTTTTCAATTCCATTAGTTCATTTATATTCCTCTCTATATTGTCCATTCTTTTTAACATTTCATCAAACCTTTTTTCAAAGTTTTTAGTTTCTTTACATTGGGTTAGAACAAGTTCTTTCAACTCCCAAAAGTTTCTTATCATCCACCTTCTGAAGCCTACTTCAGATAATGGAACACAGTCCTTTTCCATCAGGACTTGTTCTGTTGCTGATGAGGAATTGCAATCCCCTGTAGAGGGAGAGGGGTTCTGATTTTCGGTATTCTCGGCCTTTTTAGGCTGTTTTTTTTTTCCCTTTATTGTGGATTTATGCATTTGCTGTCTTTACAATTACTGCCTTTCTAATTAGGTTTCCGTGTGGACGTCCAGTTTATTGATTCCCAGTGCTGGAATCCGAGCAACCCACTGTGCCGGCTAAAACAGCAGCGATAAGACTGTTGGTGCTCTTCTGCCTGGAAATCTCAGGTCTGGCTTCCTTCTTGAGTCCGCAACAAGCGGCTCTGCCTTCCCGGAGCTCCAAACACCAGTCAGTAGGGGAACCAGTCCCGTTTAAATTACTGTGCACGAAGATGCTGCCACGCCAAGGTGACGGCAAAACTTCTGCGCCGGCCACAAGAGTCGCGCTGGCGACCCGCGGGGCTCCTCCACTGGAAATCTTCTGGTCCGTGAGCAACGAAAATTCGTCTGAAAGTGTGGCGTCCTCGCATTTTCTGAGCTTTCACTGGGAGCTACAATCCCGAGTTGTTAGTGATCAGTCATCTTGGATCCCTCTCTCGAGGTTACATTTATTAGGGCTGGACACTTGATTATATAAATATTAATGTACTCGAATAAATGAGTACTAGAATAATACTTTTGTTTTTCTAAGAATGGCAGTTTTGTGTTAATTATGCATTTTCTCACTTTGTGGCCTTCACATTTGAGTCACATTTGGAGTTCAGAATGAAGCAGTTTAGCAGTCTACCCCAGAGGCTATTAGATCTCAGTTGAAATCAGTGGTAGTAACACTGAACAAATGTGAAAAATCTGAAGTTATTTTTTGGAGTGTACCTCACAGGACTTAACGGATTGTGGCTGGGAGAGAGTCTTGGGTGATTCCTAAGTTTCTAGGTTCGTGAAACTGATAGATACCGGTATCATTCATTGCAATAGTGGAACTAAAATGGAGTATATTTTGACATCAGAGATGCAAACAGTTTCAGAAGGGATGTTACACAGGCAACGATATACCACATAAATTCAAAATAACATATTCTTAGAATAGAAAAAGTAACTTTGAAGTCATCTAATCTGCCATCTCAGATGACAGTTACACTGTTTTTGTGTGGAATACTTCAAATGATGATATTCTCTTAGCTTTACAAACGCACACGAAAAAACTCTTTAAAACATGAATCAGTTTTTGATGCTCTGCTTATGATAATACCGCATCTGACTCTTTGTATAATATATTGATGTAAATAGTAGAGTGCTATAGAATTTTACCTGTTGAACATTTATTAAACATATACTATAAAAACACTTATTTTTTTCAGTATATTTCTTATTAAAACGTAAAATACTTTGTATTTTATACAATGTAAAATGCAATCTTTAAACAAAAATAATTGGCTGATTTTTTCCTAGTTTCTAGAAGGTAGCATCTAAATTCATTGACTATCTTAAGTATCTTTGTTGTTTATCCTGGGTCCCTCAAACTATTTTGCTGATGAGATGACTCACAGTGGGCCCCTACAAAGTTTATGCTAACAAGATAAGTCAGGATGAGGGCAGACCACCAGAAGGACCAGATATGTAATTAGAGGGTCAGCCTAATCTTGGGAAAAGAAAAGGCTAGTGATTGATTTTAATCACTTGGTCATTGACTCAATCAATCATGCCTACAAATGAAGCCCCAATAGAAGCCCTAGGCATTGAGACTTAGAGGAGCTTCCCTAGTTGACAACACTCTGCATACTGACACATAATGATGTGCCAAGTGGGTAATAATCCTGGGGATGATGGAAGCTTTGCAGCTGACTCCCTCCCAGACCTCTCCTTGTGAGTCTCTCCCTTTGGCTATTTGTGATTTTTGCTATAATAAAATCAAAATCATAAATATAGCACTTTTCTGAGTCCTTTGAGTTATTCTAACAAAGTACTGAACTTGAAATTGTTGCAGCTACCTACAGATTTGTAGCCAGTGTTCAAAACTGAAGGTAGCCTGAGAATCCTTAAATCTGTAATTATTGTCTCAAGCGAGGGCAGTCTTGTGAATGATTGTGTTTCTAATAATACAGCTTGGCCTGCTTCTGAATAGTCAGTAGTAGAAGTCACTGAGTATTTACATCATTATCATCCTAGGTTATGACTTTTTAATTTCATTGCAGCTTACTGATTTTTATATTAGAATAGATGCTTCTTGGATGTTATCATAAATGAAACCCATGCATACCTGGATACTTTAAAAGATTTGAAAAAGTTTATATATAAACTATAAACTGGGTGCAGTGGTGCATTTCTATAGTCTCAGCTACTTGGGAGGCTAAAGCAGGAGGATCACTTGAGCCTAGGAGTCCAAACTTAGCCTGGGCAAAAGTAAGCAAAACCCTATCTCAAAAATTAAATTAAATATTTAACTATATTATTTAGAGTGATGTGTGACATCATTTATTAGAGTGATGTAATACTGTTTTGAGAAAAGATTCTTCTGTTTTTGGGGGGATATAATATTGTATTATATATGAAATAATTAAGTATGAAGGGTTTGAGGTCTTTCTCTACTTGCAAACTAATAAATTAGTCCGCCAAAGTTTCATATATATGGAGAGATATTTCAGACTGCTGGATCAGAGAAACATACCACATATTATACACACCAAAAACACCAAGCCAGAGTAGCAACTTAGTACAAATTTACTGCCCAGTCTTCAAACAGTGAGAACCAGATATCTGTGCATGCAGTGGGTTTGCATCACAGGAGAGGAACTCCGAAGTTATGCCACTCAGTGCTTATATAGGGACAGCCAGTGTATCTGCCTGTTTTTCCTTCTGGAGAAAGACTTTATCTTTAACCTGTAATATCAAGAAATCATCTCTGCTTATGAGGAGGCAAAGCTTTCTGGGTTTATTACCTAGACGGGACTTTATTCCTTGTATAACAGAATTCCCATCTTTGTTGTTAAATTTGGATAAATGTGGGTATATCTGTATACACACATTTGCTTATGTATTTTACTAAGAATGTATTTACATATGGATAGAATCATATATACGTATAGTTGAAACTGTATCTGTGTATGGTTGCATATATCTTTTAAATCCCTTCTTTCCAAAAAGACCACCATCTATGAACGAGAAAAGGGGCCCCCACCAGACACCAGCCTGCATATTTGATGCACTTAAACTGTTGACATATGAAAAAAAAATTGGTAAATTGTTGAGAGAAATATTTTATATTAAATAATTTCTGATTGACTTTAAAATCTTTATATGAATTGTTGAAGTAAAACAATAGACTCAAGATGTGCTCATTATTTTATTACAATATATAATAAGAAATCAAGGAAAAGGAAAGCCAAGAAATACAGTAGGAAAGGACAAATTACTTAATTTGTCAATGTACAAATCATTTCATTAAAGTGTTTGCAAAGGAGTCGTAAAATATTGTCTTGTTGCAGAATAAAATGAAGATTTACTGAACAATAATAAAGCCTTAATTTTTTATGTGAATTGGGTTTTTCTGAGTGCTTGGTGTTTTGTCTCTGCAGAATCAATGAATCTCTTTGTTATTAGGCAGCAACAGTTGAACTAGAGATTATGCATCTCTTTTGCGGTCCATTATAAAGCCTAACTGAGTAAACAGTCAATGTCAATTAGTGAGTGACATTTCCAGTTAGGTTCCTTAGAATCAGAAAAAAAAGAATAACACGAGGGAATAGAAGAATAAGAATAGCAAGATAACTAGAAGTCAAGAACTAGACTTTAAATGCAGTTTCAGATTAAGAGTTCTGTGCCTGTTACTAGCTGTTCTAAGAATAGTAAGAAGAGAAGACTTTAGCAAACTGAATATTAAACAAACATTAATGGATCTCTTTGTAGAAACAGAAATGACACTTCTTGTAAAGGAAACAATAAGAAAATTAATTCAAGATAAATGAGTTGGGATCATAAAAGAAATTCAGACAAGCTTGTCAGCATAAAATAAGGATGACAGGAAAGTAATCAGTGAGATGCAACTCATTTCACTGATCTACAATAGTGCCCTTTAAGGGTGAGAAAATAATGCTATTGAATGTATACACATTAAGATTAAAATTTGGCATTCTAAACAACATTAAAAAAAACTTGTATTTAAAAGTCATTCTTGGGCAATTGAATCACCTTATATAAACTGAATTTTAGAAACAATATGGTTTTCCAAAAAAAAAATCCATTGGAACATATATTCCAACTTATTTTTCTGGGTATTGAAAGTTTCTCTAAAAAATTAGTTATAAACCATTAAATAATAAGTTTAATTTGTCAGTTATTAGGGTTGCAAAAATGTAATAAAAAAGTTTATTTGATGCAGGAATCTTCAAAGACTTTAATATACTAATACATACTATAAGTAACTTGGTTAATACATAGTTTTAAGTATTTCCTCAATAATTTTCCCCTTTCTTTCATTTATTTATTCACTCCATTCAGAAAACATTTTTTAAGTGTCTTCCAAATGTCAGGCACTGTTCTAGTCAGTGGAATACAACAATGAACAGACAAAAACTTTGGCCTTGGAATATTTCACTTTCAAATTGAGCATCTTGTGGGTCTCATGTTATATGTGGCAGTTTTGAAAACATAGAAACATTGTCTCACAATTTAAACACAGTTATAGGTAACACTTATTTAAGTAAAATAACATTGTGGCTTTGGATATTTTGTGAGAAAAGATCTTCAGTCTATTTTGATATTGCTTTGCAAATACAACTATATCTATTTTTATATAGCTGAGATTATTTTTCTAATTAGTTTGCCGTTTATTAAGAATTCCTTCATTTCTTTATTCATCTTCTCCCTTTTTCTATTAATCTACCTATACCCATCATCTATCATCTATCTACATACAAATAGACGTTTTAAAAGACTGGAAACTATTGAACAAATGTTTTGGTGTTTGATTTAGCAGTACAAATAAAAATATAATTTACATACCTCTGATTTAATAATTTATATTAAAATATCATCTTTATAAATGCATGCAAATATATTAATGCAGCATCATTAATGTTGAAATTTGTAAGTAACTCATTAATAGAGGAATAAAGAAATTAGTATATTGTATTGTGGGATGTTAGTTATTAAAAGTAATAGAGTCCTATTTATTTCATGCAAAAGTTCAGAAATTAGATGGGAAATAAGGGGAGGTGCTAGAATGTAAAAAGCAACTTCACAGTGGTTAAAATAGTTTAAAAGACTTTGAAATCATAGGATGATCTATCAAGTGGAGAGTATAATGTGCTATTTACTCCATGATCTTCAATTTAATTCTAATGTTATGTTTACTTTATTAACTATTTATAATGAGCATATAAGAAATACTTAGAAAGTTTTTTGTAAAAATCCATAAGAATGGGTCTATGTTTAGAAAAACTAATGCTGTATATGATTTTGAAATTTTATGATTAAACAAAATATAGATACAAAAAAAATATTAATATACAGTACCAGTCAAGGCCATCTTGAAAGAAGATCTACTCATAATTCTAATATTACATTTTAAATAATGCTAGTTATCTCATGTTGCATAACACTCATAGCCTCAATAAACAATATCAGTCAAAATATACAACTATTAAAATTAGAGAATGAAAAATAAGAAATATTATATGAGAAGCCAGGTAAGTTGGTTATAACAGCAGTTTAGAAAATCATATGTCAGCTTTACATGAGGACTGTAATTGTAAATAGACAAAACTTACTCACTGAAGGCTAAAATTTTGAGGCACAAGATTTTGATTTTCTCATAGAAAACAGCCTAAATGCAAAGTGGCATTTTCTTCAGTTTAACCACAGACCATCACAGAACTTTTGACATCCTAAGGATTCCAATAGTAGGTATTAGTAACTGGAAAACAAATCAGATATCAAAAGTAAAAAAGAAGTGCACTGGTATTATTCAGAGTAGTTTTAAAGCCTAGCTAATGCAGTGATACTCTCTGGAAGCAAAAATAGTTTCCCCCAAATTGGGTGGATTTCTGGGGATTAGACTGTATACAGTTGTTTACAAAGTGGCAATGTCCAGAAGCTATTATAAGGAATCTTATTAGGAAATGCTGGTGAACATATCACATACGAGATATAATATATGAAATATTTATGAATGTTGGATGTGGCTCAAGTTTTGTATCAAAATGAAACAAGAACCATGAAGATGGGTCTTCATATATTTTGATCACTTGCGATCTCAACCACCAATAATCTATTTGTGAATGCTTATTACGACTGTTTACAATTATTGCTTATTATTTAATTATGGTAAGCAACCATCCATTGAAGTCTATACTGTACCAGTACTTTGCATATCTTCATCTAATTTATACCCTATAATAACTTAACAAATTATTGTTTTAAACTTACATAAGAAGAAACAGAGAAATCAAAGTTAAATAATAGATGAAGTATTTACAGCAGCCCTGATATTTAAAACCTAGTTAATTAGAGGCCAAAACCATATTCTCCACTTTCTAGTTAGCCCTGAGTTATTCCTAAGATAGTAATACACATAAGACTCTAAACATATACAAAAATGCCCAGTACATAAAAAGCATTCACTAAATATTTTTGAATAAATTTAGCAAAATAATTTGAACAGTCTTTACTCTCACAGGTGACATACATACATTCTAAGCTAAGATGGAAGACAAAGGTGACTGTCTTAACTCTGATGATATATTGCAAAAGGAAATGGCTTATTTTTCTTTTCATTATCAAATAAGAGCATGTTTAAAATGTGCTTTCTCTTCTGAGATATCTGTTTTCAAGCACACTTTCCCCACTTTTCTAAACCTATCTGAATATGTAAATTGATTTCGGGATAAGAAAATATATTTAAAATTTAGATAATTTAACCATTTAGGGGAAAAAGTAGTTAATTTTTTAAAAATTGTATGTTTATTTCATTTTTGCTAGCACAATGAGTTACATAAAGAGACAATTTTGGTGTTTACAAACGTTCCCTGGCTTACGTGCTGGGAACAGGCTGCCGCTAACTCTACACGTCAACACTTATTGATCACAATCATAGTTATTTATTCATGTATGGTGGTCATAAACTATAGCAATAAAATTTATTTTATGCTAATAAATTACAACTTTAATTAGAAGCTCTTTCATGTGATTATTTTTATTTGTGAGTATAACTTTATTGTTATTTAGAGCCCTTATGTACAATCAATACTCTATTAAGTCCCAAAGCTAATAGTTTGTATGAATCAAAAATTCAAAAGCTGTCCTTCGGGAAAAAAATCATTATCATTATTATCTTGTTGTCTAATATTTATTGTGAACCATATTTCTTCACTAAGCTTTTACATAATTTATCTTGGTTATAAAGGTCTCAATAAAATATCTATAATGAAAGTGAGAAAATTTCCTGTTTGCTCAAGCTTGAAAGGTCATTATTTTTTACCTTGAGGTTCTCTATATGCTGAATTGGCTAAAATTTTATTTGAATAAACAAGGTCAGAAAACTTAAGACTGATAACATCAAAGGTTTCCAAAGTATGAAAACGTTCCCCTGTATCCTTTTTGCCTCTTACTTCAGTATTGTTCCAAATCAATTAATAATCAAGCTAATTAGCCAGAGATATAATACTCCATTCTTCCATGCTAGCTCTGTTTAATTTGTAGAAAAGAATTATTCACAAACTCCTAGGTTTCCTGATGGAGCTCAACACATAAAAACTATATTAGAAATTATGTACAATTATGAACTATATAGATCCTACTAAAATAGAATTATTCAAACAAATATTACTACTAGGCAGTTACCATGTAATCACCTAAGAGGCATACAAAATATAAGATCCAGCTTTGAATTAAATTGAAAAAGACTGTACACACAAATATATATGTGTGTGTGTATGTGTGTGTGTATATATATATATATATATATATATATATATATATATATATATGGCACAATCTATAGAAGACATACTCAATGTGAATACAGAATTAACAAATACAGGGATTTCAAAACTGAACTCATATGTGTTGTTTACCAATGAAAAGAGATAAACTCTATAAAACTTATGAAGAGATTTATTCTGAGCCAAAACGGAGTGACTATGGCCCATAACACAGCCCTCAGGAGGTCTTGAGAACATGTGCCCAAGGTGGTTGGGGTACAGCTTGGTTTTATACATTTTAGGGGAGCATGAGATATCAATCGAATACATTTGAAAAATACATAAATTTGGTTCAGAAAGGCAGAACAATTCAAAGCGAGGGCTTCCAGGCTATAGGTAAATTTAAACGTTTTCTGGTTGACGATTGGTTATCTGAAGACCTTAATGGAAAGGAACTTTCAGGTTAAGATAAAGGATTGTGGGTACCAACTTCTATTGTGCAAAGAAATCTCTCAGATAGCAGACTTAGAGAGCAGGTTGTAAAATGTTTCTTATGGAACATAAAATGATGCCTGGTTCTTAGTTGATTATCTGTTGGATCTGGAAATGAAGGAAGGAAAACACAGGGAAAAGAAGATTCTCTATAAAATGTGGATTTTTCCCATAAGAGACTTTGCAGGGCAATTTCAAAGCATGGCAAGGAAATATATTTTGGGGTTAAATATTTTTTACTTGTCCCATAATGTTATGCCAGAGTCAGATTGAAAGGCAAGTCACAATATACAGGGTCAAATAAAACCCATCTGAGGAGAGTCCATGGTTTGTAGGCCATGATTCCTCAGAACCTTAGGTAGGAATTTGGGCAAGATTAAAAAAAAAAAAAAAAAATCAGAGCTTAGTCCTCATAGTGAAGGTGAGAGATGTTATTTGGGAATCTATTTGGATTCATTTTTATTTAACAAATAAGCACTACCAGTTAGGATTATATTCAGCTGCCAGTAAGAGATAAAAAAAGTTCCCCTCATAATTTAAACACTTAGAATATCTGGAGGTGTGCATTTCAGGGTAGATATGGCATACTTTTCTCTACAAAGCCCTCACAGAACTAGAATATCTTCTAGTCCCAAAATATAGCCCTTATTCCTATAGTCCAAAGAGTATGCTATATTCCAGTTACTAAGGAAAAGAATAAAGACCAAAAGTCACATATCTTCATGTATCTATTTTACTATGCAAGACTAATTTAACATTTTGCTCAACTTGGTCAAAATTTAGACACGTTTCTTTCCAACTGTAGGCCCTGAATATGGTTTGTGTCCCTACCCAAAGTCTCATCTTACATTGTAATCTCTATGTGTCAAGAGTATGACCAGGTGGAGGTGATTAGATCATGGGGTGACTTCCCTCTTGCTGTTCTCATGATAGTGAGTCTCACGAGATTTGATGGTTTTATAAGCAGGGGAAACCCTGCTTGCCCTCATTGCATCCTGCCATCCTTCAAAGAAGGTGCATGCTTCTCCTTTACCTTCTACCATATTTGTAAGTTTCCTGATGCCTACCCAGCAATGCAGAATCGTAAGTCAATTAGCCTCCTTCCTCTATATATTACCCAGTCGCAGATATTTCTTGATAGTGGTGTAAAAATGAACCAATACAGGTCTATAGCGTCCCTTTTATTATTTACTTTAGAAAACATGGAATTGCAAATATATCAAATGTATATAAGTCTTTTCTCAGACTATAGCCCAGGTTTGTAATCCAAGAATGTCTTTCTCAGGGCCTAGGAGCCATCCTTTTGGAATGAAATTATCAAGAAAAATAGAGTTGCTATCCGTTTCTATGAAAGGATAGGAACATAACTTTGATGGACACCAACTAGGATATGCATTCAACCAAATATTTGAATAGCCGAATTGATCAAGCAGAAAAAAGGATATCAGAGGTTGAAGACCAACTTAATGAAATAAAACGAGAAGACAAGAATAGAAAAAAAGGATAAAAAGGAATGAGCAAAGTCTCCAAGAAATATGGGACTATGTGAAAAGACCTAATCTATGTTTGATAGGTGTACCTGAATGTGATGGAGAGAATGAATCCAAGCTGGAAAATACTCCTCAGGATATTATCCAGGAGAATTTTCCCAATCTAGCAAAGCAGGACACTATTCAACCCCAGGTAATACAGAGAACACCACAAAGACATTCCTCAAGAAGAGCAACCCCAAGGCACATAATCTTTAGATTCACCAGGGTTGAAACAAAGGAGAAAATACTAGGGCAGCCAGAGAGAAAGGTCAGGTTACCCACAAAGGGAAGCCTATTAGACTTACAGCAGATCTCTCAGCAGAAACCCCACAAGCCAGAAGAGAGTGGGGGCCAATATTCAACATCCTTAAAGAACACAACTCTCAGCCCAGAATTTCATATCCTGCCAAAGTAAGCTTCACAATTGAAGGAAAAATAAAATCCTTTATGAACAAGCAAGTACTCAGAGATTTTATTACCACCAGGCCTGCTTTACAAAAACTTCTGAAAGAAGCATTACACACAGAAAGGAACAACCAGTATTAGCCTTTCTAAAAATATACCAAAAAGTAAAGAGCATCAACATAAAGAAGAATTTACATCAACAAATGGATAAAACAGCCAGTTAACATCAAATGGCAGTAACCCTAAATTAAAATCGACTAAATCCCCCAATCAAAAGATACAGCCAAAACCTAATGGCATACTACATCCAGACCCATTTTATTTCTAAAGATACACAAAGACTCAAAACAAAGGGTTGGAGAAAGATTTACCAACCAAATGTAGAGCAAAAATAAATAAACAAAAAGGAGGAGTTGCAATTCTCGCATTTGATAAACCAGATTTCAAAGCAACAAAGATACAGTGGTAAAAGGATCAGTGCAATAATAAGAGCTAACGATCCTAACACCCAGATACATAAGACCCATAAAGAGATTTAGACTCAATGAGACAGAAAATTAATAAGGATATCCAGGACTTGAACTCAGATCCAGAACAAGTAAACTTAATAAGTATTTGTAGAGCTCTCCACTTTAAATACACAAAATATTGATTGGACATTATTAATACCCATTTTTAGAATAAAGCAATATTCCTGTTCTCTCTCCCTCTTTTTCTTCCTCTTTCTCCCTCTCCTTCTCTTTTATTCTAAAAAAAATAAATAAATATTGTTTCCAATGTTATTTCCTTTCTTTCTGAATATCATTCTCTAAACCCCTGTTACCTTCTCAAAAAAAAAAAAAAAAAAAAAAAAAAAAAAAAAAAAAAAAGGATATACATTCAACCCCTTGAATCCAGAGATAGTTTTTTTTATTTTTTCACCCAATTTACTCAAATTTCTTTAAATTTACTCAAAGAAAGTCAGGAAACATCAATACCAATGAATTGGATTGCCAGAAACAAGTTGTCTTTTGCAACTAAATTTTGATTTTTTTTGTGTCATTTAACATTCATTGTAAGTAATGATGCTGAAATAGATTTTTATCAGAGATTTGTCTTTAAAAGTGTTAACTAATTGCTTAATTACCATTATTAAATATTCAGAAACAGAGATCATTCTCTCTGTTTCTGTTTTGGTTTAACACTAAAATATTGTCCTAGATTGTTAAAGTTTTAATGAAGTGCTTTAGTGCACTTTAAGGAAAATTTCTCTGTAATACCTCTCAATTTCAATATGGGAATACAAACAAATCCTTTATAAAATTACTTTCAGTGGCATCCAAATGTATACAACTAAATTGTGGTCTTTTGAGAGAGAAATCAATGTCTATTTGTTTACTTGCATTTGCCTAGTCCTCATGCTGAATGGTAATTTGGCTTGAGAAAACAAATGCATACATAATTTGGCATCCATTACCTATGAACAGTGAGAGTTCAAATGGTAATTATTGAGGGAGTGGTAAGATAATTACATTCTTTATTAAACACTATTTTTACTGGTGAAAAATTACACTATGATTGATTAGCAATGGCTAGACCAGACTAAACTCCACTAAATACTACAGTGCTTGATGTGTATAGGCTTAAGAAAATGATCAAGAATGCCCTTTATACAGTCACAGTTACAGTGAAAAATCTGAAAGAACTGATCAGAGCCTAAAAGAATTTAATTACAAAATTAGAATATTCAGATATGTCACCTCCATGTGGAAAGTCTTATACCTAGCACATCTGTAGAGCTTTGCGATTTATTGTTTTGCCCTATACTTTATTTAATGCCCTGGAGCGTTGACTTACATGTTATTGCTTCTACAACAGATTTTAATCTTGGTGTTACATTTTTTGGCAGCCTTATCAGCTTTTTGTTTCTCAGCCTACACACTTGTTTTTGTTAACTGTATTTCACCCAACTTACTTTTAAATATATTTTTTTCTTTATTAAAATTTCATTTTTGCTTCTATTTTACATTGGTAATGCAGTTACAATTCAAAAAATATCATTAAATTACTTATGTAGATTTTTTTTTCTTTAAAATAGTACACTATAAGCCAAATTGGGAACAAAGCAATGTCATGAGAGACATAACAGAAAGAGAAGGAGTTGGTAGATGTTAAACAGAACACCATAATGTCAAAAAGGCAGGTAGTTTACATTAAGATTAGGGAGATAAGTGCAGAGAAACTACAGGCAAAACTCAACATTTGAAACATACAATTTTAGAGGTATCTTTCTGGGAAATATCAGGGTCTTAGATGTTCTTACAATGTGCGATTTGCTAAATAGGTATAAAGAAAGAGATTGTGGTTGTTACAGAGATTAAACTCTCAGAGCCTGGTTATAATATGATCACCTATGTGGACACTGAAGTCACTAATGTATAAAAATAAAGTTAATTGTTAATCAGGTTGAAATATTGCTTGTGAGGAAAGGGCACCTTTTTTTTTTCTTAATTAAAATTATTTTAGATAAAGGACAAGGTGTCATTAGCTGACAATAAGATTCCAGAAGTTAAAGGTGGATATCTTAGGAGGAGAAAGTTCTACAAAGACTGTAAATTCCTTGACTTGCCATCTCCTTCCAGTGAGTAGTCTACAATCATTACCAACATTCTACAAAAAATGTTCAAAAATGTGGACCATAGGACTATTCCTGCCATCAGACCCCCCAAAAACCACCAGATTTTACAAGAATTCTTTGGTTCTATGTCTTCTGATAGAAAACAAAAAGTAGACCAGTTCATTTGGAAGCCTTATTATTAATGGCTTGAATTAGAGTCCTTCTAAGCAGGCAAGGATATTCAATGCCTACTCACAGTAATTCATTTCAATAGAGAGCTAATAGAGAACAAGTTTTATTTATGTTTACTTATTTCAATGAGTGAGTCAGAATAAAAATGAATGTGCTCACTTCATAGACTCAAAACCACACAATATATTATAAATGATGTTACTGAGGGAGAAAAGACACTAACATTTTTCAATCCACCATATTCTTGCAGTGCAAAAAGTCTTGACATATTGAGGGAATGTGTTCTCTTTCCCAGTCCATGAGGGGGTGCAGTTTTAAGGGCAAGAATTTCCCAGCGCCATGCCTCCCTCCCATCTCTCTCTATCCTGAGATTTAACAGTTTATCTTTGAATTTCACGGGCGCGGGAAGAAACCAAAAGTCAATCACTCCAGTGGAAGTTCTAAGGAACTCCTCCTTTCCCAGAGGAATTTGGGAAGGTGGGAATTTCTCCCAGGATAAATTCCCCTGCTCCTTCACCCATGCTAGATTTCCAGCTCTCTGGAATCCCCTCCCATATGGTGGGAGCTCCCTTTCCCTTCTGGGATTTTCCCCTCTGGAATCCCCTTCCACATTCTTTGTGGAAGTCTTTCTCTTCTTCTCCTTTCATTCTCTTTTCTCTACCTAAACAAAATCACCTTACTACAGCACTTCTTGGGTCTGATATTTACTTTTACGAGCATACAGCACACCTGCAGTGGTCCCACGGCTTATTCTTTAAGAGATTGGAGGCCAAGAACCCACAGTATTCTCTCGGGGGAGCTGTGCCTCACCAGCACCCAAGAAAAAAACCCGGTTACAATATGTCACCCTGATTAATATAGAAAATTGTTAGTGCCATAAATGTGTCATTTTTAACAACATAGGAATGATACTCAAAATACTGCCATGTTGGATGAAAAATACAAACATCATTATAGAATAAAATTTAGCATTAGGTTTGTAATATTGTATCCCTTGTGTAAGACTACAAGGCTTCTGCTTAAATAACTTTCTCAAGAATTAAGCTGATAAATAATCAAAAATACGTTAATCAGTAATTTATTCAGAAGTTTATTGCAACCAGCATATCCGGTAGCCTTCTACTTCCTTGTTTCCTAGCAGAACTTTATTTGCATCTTTCCTTTTCATCTAATAAATTTCTTATTTAGGGTTAAACAATATTGTCTTACTTTTCACTGCTGGTCTCACTTATTTGGCTTCTCTAGTTTTGCTTATTTGTTTCCATAGTCTGTGTTAGAACTTAATGCACTACAAAATGTGTACAAAACAGCTGAAAGAATGGAAACAGGCAAGGATTAATATAATAGAGACTTTGGCCAGAGTATTGAAAATTGCTTAATATCAAGAATGGAAAAGGCCCTAGAGGAGAAAAGAATGTACAAAAGCAAAGATGTAAATTAGCTATCATTTAGCAAAAAGAATCAAATGGCAACCTATTGATGTAACAGTAAAGGAGTGAAAGTACTTAATGAGACCCAAATGCTGATTAGAAGTTCTGAGATTAGATTCAGATATTTATAGAATATCCTTTTAAACTCTGAGCAACAATGCAGGGAATTGTTTTATTCAATAAAAAAATGCATGTATTTATTGATTTAATAAATACATGAGTGTCCAATCAGTGCATTATTTTGTAGGAGTCATTTTTCTCTACCCTATTTCTTTCCTTTTATTTTTTAGAGGTGAGATCAATACAAGAGCAGTATAAGCTCTAATATTGCCTAGTATTTAAAAACTTGGTAACATGTGACAGTCACTTATTCAATATGTGTCCTTGGACAAATTGTTATGCTTTGAAGTGAAAACAATTCCACAACTCATTAGTAGGGTTACGAGAACCAAATAAATTAGTGTATATTATGGTTTAACCTGACTTTTCCTATTTGCCTCTTGCTTACTTCTAAGGCCTCTCTGCAACATATAAATGAGCATCACCTCACATGTAGCCTCACATGTAAGCAGCATCTTTTGATGGATTCTTCAGGTTTTCTTGAGATACGCAAGGTATCTTTTATGTCTATACTCATTCTCTAGGTAATCACATCCAGTCTTATGTCTTTAAATGTTGTCTGTATGTTTAAAAACTTCTACATTGATGGCTCCAGCTTGTATTTTTTCCTTCAGTCCTCTACATTCACATTTTCAAGTTTCCCTACAATGCCTCTAAATGAGCATCTAAGCAACATCTTAAACATGACCGAGGCATAACTGTCTCCAGGCACAACTGGAGACTTGTGAACGTCTCCAGATCCAGACTCAGTTTGTCATAAATCAGTTGACAGTATCCCATCACTCCAGTTGCTCAGGGCAATAAAAAACACAAAATGTTAGCACTATCCTTGAATTCTCCCTTTTTGGATCTGCTCTCATTCAATTCATGAGGAAATCCTGTTGGAGCTTCTTTCCAAACTTACCCACATTTTGCCTTTCCTATGCTCTTTGGTCAAAGCCATCATTTCTCTTGTGGACAATAGTAACAGTCTTTAAATGGAAATAGGCTTCCACACTTGTCTGCCTGAAAGCAGATTTTATAAAGAGTTGCAGGAATAAATCTCTCAAAATACAACTCATATCATGTCACCAGTCTGTTCAAAGTCTGAGTGAAAGCCAATTACCATTATCTCTCTGATCTCATCTCTTGCTACACTCCGCGAAGTTGCTGTACTCAAATTTTTTACCTGCTCTACATTATTTTTCAGAGCATTTATCACATTCCAAAATACCTGGTGATTTACTTCATTAACATTTTTATTATTTATGCTGTTTGTCTTTAAGGAGGAGAAAGGAAAGTTCCACAAGGGAGGGATCTTTTATTTCTTTGCTGGTACATCATAGGGTCTTAGAATTGTAGCTGGTACATAGAAAGAGGGCAGTAGATAATTGTCAAGTTACCAATTTATACTCAGTATCTCAGCTGCCTGTGACAGAGTGAGTAGCCTACTCTCTTCTTTGAGAAGTCACTCCTCTCTGCCTCTGGTATACAGAACATCTGTGCTTTGTATCATGATTCTGGTCATATCTCTACTTCTACTTCCTCTCCCTATCTTGAAATTCATTCCTAACCTCTCTTCCTTTTGACCTCTCTCCTTTATTTCCTTGGACAATAGCAACAGTTATGTGGTTTGAATGCCAAACATATGGCAACAACACAAATATATCTTCGTAAAAAGCCTTAATGTTTTTCTTCACACATCTATCCAAGTTTCTATATAACATTGATTTGGTTAGCTTACTATCATTTCCAACTTAACAGAATGTCTCGATTACCTTATTTCTCCTAGAGACTTACTCATACTGGTCTCAATAAATAGTGCACCACTTGCAAACTAAAGTTAGATTTTCAAAATTGTATTCAATATATTAATTTCAATTTTCTCCAATTTCACAAATTTGAACACACAATTGAACAAAAAAAAAATCAGTGCATAACATTAATTTTTAGAATGTCATAATATTTTGGTGGTTGAAAAAAAACTGGGGAAATTAAATCAGTTTTCTCCTTTGATAGGTAATGTATAGCTCTAAGAAGTTAGAAAAGTTAGCAATGGTTTCACAAAAGCAATGACAGAATGTCACCTAGAGCCCAATTATTCTTGCTAGCTTTTCATTATCACTTGACTTTGATTGTTGATTCAGTCACATTGTTATTTAAGAGTGTGTTTCTTCGCTTTCTGGTAGTAATATTTGTCCTTCTATTAAAAGTAAAACAAAGGTAAGAAATATATCTACTTTCTATGTGTTCTGGTACAATGTAGTATGGTGGCAAGCTCATAGTGACACATTGAATGACTATGAAAATGTCAATTCCTGCAGGATGGTTCTCTGAGTAGCCTTGGAATTACCCAATTTTTCTCTCCGTCTTACTAGAAGATCTCAAAAATAACTGTAGAATGTGCTGGAAATGCAACATCTTGAGACTATGGAAAACAGGCCAGAGCAGTCTGGTCTCTGTCTCACCTAGAAACAGAATATCTTTCATTTGTTAAGTGTAGCATGTCATGTGACCCCCAGGGAATAAAACCCAAGGTAGGCAGCATTTTGGGGTCCTCCCACTGTGGTGCATGTGGGGACACTTGCAGACTAGATTCCATCTGTGCAGGGAATCTTTTCTGAGCCTTAAAAAAATGGCTCAGAATGAATCCTAGGCTTCTGTTTCCCCTTGCTGCCTATCTTTAATAAATCTGCTTCGTGTAACTTGTGTGAGTTTTCTGTCTCACAGGACCTGTGCAAATGATAAGAATTGGCATGGTAACCAGTGCACAATGAACCTGGTTTCACTCCTTGAAATAATACTATGTCTTCGTGAACAGAATATGTAACTTACAATTTTCAGGGTTCTGTGAAGAATGTAATGCATAGTAACAGTTTATGTATACATTTTATAGATTTTTAAAACTCTGTGTGCCCTGCATTTGAAAATAATGTTGATTCTTATACTTTTAACTGTAATGCCTAATAATCTTATACATTGAATATATGTGTGAATTATGTCTTCATTCTGGTATCTATAATAGAAGCTTCTGTGAACCAATGAAAACAACCTCTAAAATAGGATTTTGTTTTCTAAAGCTGATTGTTGCTGCAACGTATTTTAAGCAATGCAATATAGTCTTATTATAGTCAAGAAAGCCTTATTACCTAAAATACTGCAGTATTTCAAACATAAAGTGTATCTAATGTTTAGTTTTACTTTAATAATTCTGTAATTTCCACTTTTTTTGTCATCTTTTTCTTACTCTTTTTATACAAAAGAAAGTCTCCTTTTTAAAGTGATTCTATTGAAAATTGGATTTTTAATATATTTACCACATTAGGTTTACATTTAGCAGTTATTTCACATTTCTTTTTTCTACAA
Organism: Saguinus oedipus; assembly: GCA_031835075.1. Classification (NCBI taxonomy): domain Eukaryota; kingdom Metazoa; phylum Chordata; class Mammalia; order Primates; family Cebidae; genus Saguinus; species Saguinus oedipus. The sequence goes on from CM063169.1 coordinate 45,154,747, forward strand.
ATTAATGCTATGTAATCCTAATCAACTGTGAAAGACAGCAATTGTCTCCCCTCCATCTTCCCAGACATCAAATAACATGATGAAAATTCTCAAAACATTAAGGTATGGAGTGGTATGCTGGTAGTTCAGGGGGTAACAAAAAAGGAAACTACATTATATAATTTATAAAATTATATCAAGTCATTTAAATATTTTGATTTTCAATTTATTGTAGCTTAAAATATGATGAATAGTTACTTCAGAAATCAAATATATAGTTACTTCAGAAATCAAATATAAATTTTAAGACATAATTGGTAAAAAAAAATATCAGATAGCAGATAACACTACTAATCACATCTTTAAACTAGTTATATATTATTTACATATTTTTCTTTCAGGCTTTCAGTACTTTAATAAATGTGAAATTTCTCATACATATAAAACATATGTATATAAAAATGCTATATATATATATATATTACCATTAAATTATAAAAGAGATTATAAAGAGACTTTAATATGACTCTTACTAAATTGCTGAAAAACATTATACTTTTTTTACCTTTTATAGAGATATGTGTCTATTAAAGTCCAGCTGATGTGAATTTACCTGAAAAGAATAGCTACGTGTATTTCTGTTTTCCTGTCACCAAAAAGAGTGAAATACTATGGGATTTCTCTAAATGTTTTATTTTACTTATTTGGCATACTTGAGTTTGGATTATACATTGTCTACTCTTCTAATGTATTGTTTTAATAGATCATTTATAAATTGCATTTAGATAACTAGCTAGAAAAATCTAGGGAACTTTGAAAGGAATTGCCATACTTGTGTTTCATTTTAATTCTATTTTACCAAAATCTCATAAATGCTGAAATTTAATATATAGATGTATTAGTCCATACTCTCATTGTAAAAAGAAATACCTGAGACTGGGTAATTTATAAGAAAAGAGATTTAATTTGCTCCTGGTTCAACAGGCTGTCCAGGAAGCACAGCAGCATCTGCTTCAGGTGAGGTTTCAGGGAGTTTTACTCATGACAAAGCTGGAGCAGGCATCTTCACATGGCAGGAGCAGAAGGAAGCGAGAGCAGGGAGCTGTTACACACTTTTAAACTTTTTTTCTACTTGCCCTGTGAATACTTGCCAGTGGCACTTGCAGCTGCAGCATTTACCCTAAGATAACTTTGCCACAAAATACCTCACTTTTATTATTTTGACATTGCTATAGTATATTGATTTTAGAAACAAAAGACATTATTCTGTTTATAGCATTCTGTTCTTAGTAGTGGTATTTCCGTTTACAAAATGTAGTAATCAATCACTGAAAATGTCAAATCCTAGAAAACAAAGAATTCTTATGTGTGATGTTAACATCATTCTTGAACAATTGTTGGCTGAAGATTCATTTGATGATTCTAAGTTTTTCAAAACAGATGATTCTGATAATTCAGATAATTCTGATGTTAATTTGCTATAGAAATAATTCCTAGAAGAGATTTATATTTTCACACTGAAAATCATTTTCTTCAGCCTCAAAGAGCATGTTTATGTAAAATTAAATAAATGTAAAATTTATGTGAAATTAAATGAACACCAACAGTGAGTTGCACTTATTGTTTCTTTCTTTTCTTTTCTAAAGGGGAAAAGGGTTAGACTGCCAGATATTGTAATAACTCTATCAAAAAAATAGCACAAGGTGGGTGGTGCTAAACAATTCAGGAGAAACTGCCCACATGATCCAACCACCTACCATCAGTCCCCAACTCCAACACTTGGGATTACAATTTGAAATGAGATTTGGCCAGAACACAGATCTGAACCATATCATTTTGCCCCTGGCCCCACCAAATGTCATGTCCATCTCACATATCAAAATGTCATGATGTGGGATCAGTGGGTCATTCCTATAATCGCAGCACTTTGCAAGGCCAAAGTGAGTTGATCACCTGAGGTCAGGAGTTTAAACCCAGTCCCTCCAACATGGTGAAGCCCTGTCTCTACTGAAAATACAAAAATTAGCTGGGTGTGGTGGTGCACACCTATGATGCCAGCTACTCATGAGGCTGAGGCAGGAGAATCACTTGAACCCAGAAGGCAAAGGTTGCAGTGAGCCAAGATCACACCACTGCGCTCAAGCCTAGGCAAGAGATTGAGACTCTGTCTAAAAAAAAAAAAAAAATATATATATATATATATATATATATGCCTTCCCAACAGTCCAATGTATTACCTTATTTTAGCATTAACTTAAAATGTCAAAGTCCAAAATCACATCTGAGACAAGGCAACTCCCTTCCACCTATGAGCCTGTTAAGAAAAACAAAAAAATTTTCTTCCAAGATACAATGAGGGTATAGACATATAGGCATTAGTTAAATACTCCTATTCTAAAAGGAAGAAGTTGGCCAAAACAAAGGAGCTACAGGCCCCAGACAGGTCCAAAACCCAGCAGGGGAGTAATTATATCTTAAAGCTCCTAAATAACCTCCTTTCACTTCATGTCTCACATCGAGAGCACACTGATGCACATGGTAGACTCCCAAGGCCTTGGCACCTCTCTCCTTGAAGCTATTCAGGAGCCCCTGCAGCTCCTGTCAAGGGCTGGCATTGAGTGCCTTTGGCTTTTCCAGGCACACAGTGGAAGCTGCCAGTGGATTTACCATTTGGATGTCTGGAGGACAGTTGACCTCCTTTTCAAAGCTCCATTAGGGAGCATCCTAGTGAGGATTCTGTAATTGGGGCTCCAAGCATCAGATTTCTTTGCACTGCCCTAGTAAAGGTTATCCATGAGGGCTTTGCCTGTACAGCAGGATTCTGCATGGGCATACAAGCTTTTTCATACATCCTCTGAATTGCAAGTGGAGGCTACAAGGTCTCAACTCCTGCAACTTGGCAAACCTGCAGGCTTAACACCACATGCAAACCACCAGTGCTTACGGCCTGCACCCTCTGGAACAGTCTGGGTTATATCTGAGCCCCTTAGAGCCACAGGTGGAGCTAGAGTGGCGAGGATTCAGAGAACAGTGTTGAGGCTGCATAGGGCAGCAGGGGCCTGGGCCTGGTCCTGGCCCACAAAAACATTTTTCCCTCCTAGGCCTCCAGGCCTGTGATAGGAGGGGCTGCCAAGAAGATTGCAGAAATACCTTCAAGACCATTTCCTCATTGTCTTGAATATTAGCACTTGGCTTCTCTTTACTTATGAAAATTTCTGCAGCCTACTTGAATTTCTCCCCAGAAAATGGGTTTTGCTTTTCTACTGCATAGCCAGGTTGCAAAGTTTCTAACCCTTTATGCCCTGCTTCTCTTTTATTTATTTATTTGTTAGAGATGGAGTCTAACTCTTTCACCCAGGCTGGAGTGCAGTGGCATGATCTTGGCTCACTGCAACCTTTTTTTGTATTTTTGGTAAAGACAAAATTTCACCATGTTGGCCAGGCTGGTCTCAAACCCCTGAACTTAAGTGGTCTACCCACCTCAGCCTCCCAAAGTGCTGTGATTACAGGTGTGAGCCACCACACCCAGCCTTGATTCCCTTTTAAATGTAAGTTCCAGTTTCAGGTCATTTATTTCTTTATGTAAATCAGCTTAGGCAAAGCAGCCAGGTCACATCTTGAACACTTTGCTGCTTAGACATTTCTCCTGCCAAACACTATTAATCCTCTCTCTCAAGTTCAAAGTTCCACAGATTACTGTGGAACAGGGGCACAATCCAGCCAGGCTCTTTGCTAAAGCACAGCAAAAGTAACCTTTACTCCAGTGCCCAGTAAGGTTCTAATTTCCATCTTAGACTGCCTCAGCCTGGACTTCATTGTCCATATCACCGTCAGCATTTTGGTTACAACTATTCAACAAATTTCTGGGAAGTTCCGAACTTTCATCTTTGCTTCTTTTTGTGAGCCATCCATGCTCTTCCAACCTCTGCCCATTACCCAGTTCCAAAGCTGCTTCTACATTTTCAGGTAACTTTACAGCAATGCCCATTTCTTGGTACCAGTTTTCTGCATTAGTCTGTTTTTGGATTGCAAATAAGAAATACTTGAGACTGATTAAATTATACATATTTTAAAAAATGAGGTTTAATTGGCTCATGGTTCTACAAGCTGTGCAGGAAGCACAGCAGCATCTGCTTCTGGGGAGACCTCATTTTACTCATGGTGGAAGGCAAAGCTGGAGGAGGCATTTCAACATGGCAGAAATATGAAGAATAGAGATAGGGGAGGTCCTGCGTACTTTTAAACAACCAGATTGCCTGTGAACCCTATCACAAGAACAGCACTAAGAGAATGGTACTAAACCATTCATGAGAAACTGCCTCAAAGGTCTAATCACCTACCAGCAGGTTCCACCTCCAACACTGGGGATTACAATTCGACATAAGGTTTACGCAAGGATACAGATACAAACCATATGATAGATAATAAATATGTCTGGAAATATCAAGGTAATGGTATTGTAATATGCAATGGTTTGTAAAATGGTTCTACTAACCATCAAAACCCCCTTCCTTTGCTGAATATGGCTGCATAAAGCACAGATTCAGAAAATTTTTACTGATCTTAACAAATTCACTGGAATTTGGTAAGAGGACTTTAAGAAGCTATGTCCAGAAGAGAATACAAAGAATGTGGTCACAAGAAAGAATCCTTTCTTCTCTCCTTCTCATTATGGCTCTTTTATTCATTGCAGTCCAATATCTGAATCTAACCAAATGTTTGAGTTGAAGCAAGTTCATTTGAAACTGTCCTTGCTTTTTTTTACCAGCTTGGATTCAAGAGAATGAATCCAAGCTGGAAAATACTCTTCAGGATATTATTCAGGAAAACTTTCCCAATCTAGCAAAGCAGGACAATATTCAACCCCAGGTAATACAGAGAACACCACAAAGATATTCCTCAAGAGCAACCACAAGGCACATAATCATTAGATTCACCAGGGTTGAAACGAAGGAGAAAATACTAAGGGCAGCCAGAGAGAAAGGTCATGTTACACACAAAGGGAAGCATATTAGACTTACAGTAGATCTCTCAGCAGAAACCCTATAAGCCAGAAGAGAGTGGGGGCCGATATTCAACATCCTTAAAGAACAGAACTTTCAGTCCAGAATTTCATATCCTGCCAAAGTAAGCTTCACAATTGAAGAAAAAATAAAATCTTTTATGAACAAGCAAGTACTCAGAGATTTTATTACCACCAGCCCTGCTTTACAAAAGCTTCTGAAAGAAGCATTATACATTGAAAGGAACAACCAGTATTAGCCTTTCTAAAAATATACCAAAAAGTAAAGAGCATCAACATAAAAGAGAATTTACATCAACGAATGAATAAAACAGCCAGTTAGTATCAAATGGCAGTAACCCTAAATTTAAGTCGACTAAATCCCTCAATCAAAATATACAGCCATAACCTAACGATATGCTACATCCAGATCCATTTCACATCCAAAGATACACAAAGACTCAAAACAAAGGGATGGAGAAAGATTTACCAATCAAAAGGAGAGCAAAAATAAATAAATAAATAAAAAGCAGGAGTTGCAATTCTCGCATCTGATAATATAGATTTCAAAGTAACAAAGATATAATAGTAAAAGGATCAATGCAACAATAAGAGCTAACTATCCTGACACCCAAATACATAAGACCCATAAAGAGATTTAGATTCAATGAGACAGAAAATTAATAAGGATATCCAGGACTTAAACTCAGATCTGGAACAAGTAAACTCAATAAATATTTATAGAGCTCTCCATTTTAAATACACAAAATATACATTCTCCACCTTAAATACACAAAATATTGATTGGCCATAATTAATATCCATTTTTAGAATAAAGCTACATTCCCGTTCTCTCTCCCTCTTTTTCTTCCTCTTTCTTCTTCTCCTTTACTCCTATTTTTTTCTTTCCAAAAAAAAAAAGAAAGAAAAAAAGAAAAAGAAAAGAAACTGTCTTTGCTGTCTGCATTGTTATGAATACACTGGAGAGAAGAAACACTTTAAATTATGGAACTTAAAATTAATGAAGTGAAAACTTTTCCAATTTTTAGAGATATAATAATTACTGTAGCTAGCAGCAGCAGACAAAAATACTTTGGCTTTTCCTAAGGGTAAAATTCAAAATTGTCAAAATATTGTAATAATCCATTGTGTTAGTAAAGTTAAAGCAGATATATATTTTCATAAAGCCTAAAAATTCTGCTTTGTATATGTTGAATTTGTATACACAGAAGAGAATTACTTAAGAGTGTGACTTCCCAGTTTCAATGGAGAATTAAAGTTGTAAACATAAAACTAAAGGTAACAATACAGATAAATTGTTAATACAGTATACATATTATAGATTTTATTTCAGCCACATTCTTTACTTTCTTAATATAGTTTATATCATAAAAAGCACGGAGAAAGGATTTAGATATCAATATACATGAATTATTTCTTAAATTTGCAAGTCTTTCTTAATAACTGTCCTGTTTCTACTATGAATTACTTTAGATAGTGGAAATAAATATAAGAAGTACTGAAACCTGAACTGGTTTTATAGATCAATATATGATTAAAATATGTTATCATCCAGCAGTTTTTAAATACAGTGTAGTTTAATAGAATGGGAAAATGTTTTGTCATAAGGTATGTAGCTTTGAAGATAGAGTATCAATATATGAGACTACTATCCAATCACTAAATAAAACAGTAATTAATTAATTTATGAGCTATATGCATAAACTCTGGCAGGTGTTAGACAACACTGTAAGCTCTGAAATTCTGCCAGATGTCAATGATAATAACTACTTGACAGTGATAAGTATAAAGTGTTAGCAAAGAGCATCACTTCAAGGAGATTATTCCTGTCAAGCCTCAGCTGGCTGTAACTATGAGTGAATATAACATTTGCTTTGATGTCCCCTAGGGCTTGCTCTCAGAGGAAAAGTGGGTAGATAGTGGGAAAAGTTTCCTCTAATTTCTAGAAAATCTCTGTTCTGTGCTAAAGAAAAGAAAACTTAGGACAACATAATATATTATTAATACTACATTTTATTATCTTGGAATAATAAAGGACTGGACTGCTATTTTTAAATGTAAGAATCATCACAACACAAGTTCTTCTTTATATCTTTTAAAGTAAAATTTCACTTTAATTTAAAATGTTTACTATTTTCACCTTTGGGGTTCAGGAAAACGTTAAGGGTTGAATGAATATGATGCTCTTCAGTGTGTATGCTGAAAAATATAATCAAATATTTTAAAAGAACCATCTAGCCCATTAAACAAATATATGTATTTTTCTGATATGGCTGTTTTCTACCCCCCATTCTGTCCTGCAATAGGTATGTATCCCACATTCATTGATAATAAACTTGCTATTTTAAACTCCATCTTATACCAATGTCTGACTTAGAATACTATGAGTTCGAATAAGATTTGTGCCCAAAACATTAACAAAAGAGAAAAAGTCAAATTCTAAATATATAGAATATAATAATTCTTTAATTTCAACTTACTCTAAAACTGCATGAAAAGAATAAAGTGAAACTTTTTACATCTAGTTATTTTTTTGTTTAAAACATAAGAAACAAAAAGATCAAATAATATATTTTTTCAGTAAGTCTAATGTCTTTAAGCATTTAAATTTTTCTTATTCAACTTGATAGAGCTCTTAATACAGTATTCATTTAACACTGAACTATTTGCTCCCTACCAATACATAGAATCTGGGCTTCATTTTTTCTTACGTTTAGATTCATGTGGACAGATTTTACAAATCCATAGGTATTAAAACAAGAGATAACAAAGTGAGGACTATAAAAACTCATGAGTTTCCCTCTTTGGCAGTAATTTTCACTTTTTCCATCAGAGTAGAGCAATAAAAATGCTGAGAGAGAAATCTTAATAGGATATATGGCAATTTTAAGCCCTGAAGGCTGAGTTTCAATCTATTCTATAAGCTGAACCTGCCACTACTATACTCTTTTGAGCAGACCGTGTGTGTGTGTGTGTGTGTGTGTGTGTGTGTGTGTGTGTGTGTGAGAAAGAGAGAGAGAGAGAAAGAAAATGTTTCATAGAACTCCAAGATTCTCAGTGAAGTAGTGGCTTTCTCAAATTTTTAATATATAAAAGAACTGTAAATGAATTACTAAATGAAGGCAATGAACATAGAAAATTTTGTGTATTAAAATAAAAAAGCAATAGAATCAAAATCAATATGTTGTCAATTACTTTAGCAATAGTACAATAGTAAAAAGAACTCTACTCTCTTAAAGAATTATTTAGTATATACAGTGAGAAAAATGTATTTGGACAATAATTCTGCAGTTTTGCAAAGTGAAATCTGAACGTGATAAAAAAATTCAAGTATTATATCACATGAAACATATATTATTTAGAAATTACTATTGCAAAAAGGAAACACTCTGGGATAGGAAATTATCTAAAAATAAGGGTATTTAACAATTTGCTTTCAGGTAGAGTAAGATGGCCAAATAGAACAATCCACTGATTGTTCTCTCCACAGTAACACTAAATTTAACAACTATCCATACCAAAAAAAATCTTAATAAGAACCAAAAATGAGGTGAGTGTTTATAGTGCATGGCATTGACTTTATATCACCTAAAAAGGCACTGAAAAGGTAGGAAAGACAGTCACAATTGCTCATGCCACTCATCTCCCATCCCCAAGCAGTGGTCAAGTTGCATAGAGAGAGACTCTGTGCATCTGTGGGAGGGAGAGGAGAGCCCAGTGACTGTGAGACTTTGCGTTGGAGCTTTGGAGCTCAGTACCGTCCTATCACAGTGGAAAGCAGCACTGGGAAGAACTCAGCCAATGCCCATGAAGGGAGTTTTTAGATCAGCTCTAGCTAAACGGGAATGGCTCACTCCAGTGGTCAGAACCTGAGCTCTGGCAAACCTTGGTACCACAGGCTAAAGGGCTCTGGGCTTATAAATAAACTCAAAAGGCAATCTGAACCATAAGGACTGCAATTCCTGGGCAAGTCTTGATGTTGCGTTGGGCTTCAAACCGGTAGACCTGAAGGGCATACGACCTAGTGAGACACCAGCTAAGGTGACCACGGAAGGGCTTGTGTCATTCCTCCTTCAATCCCAGGCAATGCAGCTTGCAACTTTGGGAGACACTTCTTCCCACTCCTCGAGAGAGGAGAGAGAAGAGTTTAGAGGACTTTGTCCTGCAACTTGGATACCAGCTCAGGCACAGTAGAATAGAGCATTGGACAGAGTCACGAGGTCCCTATTCCAGACCCTACCATGTGGATGTCATTTCTAGACACAGCCTGGGCCAGAAAAGAACCTGCTACCTTGAAGGGAAGGATCGAGTTCTAGCAGGATTAATTATCTGCTGACCAAAGACCTCTTGGGCTCTGAAAAATCAGAAGTGGTAGCCAGGTAGTATTCACCGTGCAATCGGGTGAGATTCTGAGATGTGCTGGCTTCAGGTGTGACCCAGCACATTTCCAGCTGTGGTGGCTCCAGGTAGAGAAAACTTCTGCTAGAGAAAAAAAGAGGAAAGAGTAAAGGGGACTTAGTCTTGCAGCCTAGGTAGACACTCAGCCACAATGGGGTAGAGCACGAGTCTGCTCTTGGAGTTACCAATTTAAGGCTTTGGCTCTTGGGCAGAAGTTCTGGATCTATATTGGAACAGAGGGGAACCTATTCACCTGAGGGGAGTGTCTCAGGCCTGGCAGAATTCATCATAACCTGACTGAAGAGTTCTTGGGCCTTGAGTGAATACTGACAATAGCCAGGAAGTTCTTGCCATGGGCCTGGGGTGATGGTGGCCATTGGGGGAGACTTCTCTGCTTGTGAAAAGGAGAGAGAAGAATGTAAAGGACTTTGTGTTGTGTCTTAGGTGCCACCCCAGCTGTGGTACAGTAGAGCACCATGTAGATTCTCAGGGTTTCCAACTCTAGGCTCTGGATCTCAGATGGCATCTCTGGACTTGGGGCCAGTGGCAACTCACCACACTCAAGGGAAATGTCCTACCTGGCTGAGTTTGCCACTGACAGATTGTAGAGCACTAGGGATTTGAGTGAACAGAAGTGGTAACCAGATTGTGTTTACAGAAACACTTGGATTAGACTCGGTGCTCTGCTGGTTTCAGGTCTAAGCACAGTACCAGTGGTGCTGACCACAAGAGTACTTGTGTCCCCTCTCTGAGCTCCAGGCAGCTTGGGGTGGAAGAGGGAGACAGAGACAGAGAGACAAAGACAGAGAGAGAGACAGAAAGAGAGACACTCCATTTGTCTGGGAGAAAATAAGGGAAGAGAAAAGGAGTAATCCAGAGAATACTTCAGGTAGCATCCAAGACCTCAAAAGCAGTACCTCTATGAGTCTGCAAAGCCACAGTGTTAGTAGGTTTGGGATGCCTCCTAATGCAAATATGGCTGAAGTGATCAAAAATGTAGATTACAACACCCAAGGTTCTCAGAATACCTGTGAAGCAGGAGCGGTGGGGAATGAACCTTTCAAATACCGAACTGAGGAAAGAAGTGGCTTTTTATTCTGCCTGGAGCTGTGGGGTCTACAGCTTCATTGACCGAGCTCCCTGAGCTGCAGCTTCTCTCCCCTTTTATAGGCTTACAATGCTAAAGGGGAAGCCGAGGCAGAACTATGTCATTGTCCATTTGCTGGATGTCCAACCTGACAATCTTTTGGCTTCATTGATTTGCTAATTCATATGCAGTCTGAGCAGGGACCAGCAGGGGAGGGGGCTTACAGAGACAAGACAAAAGCAACAAGCTGTTTTTTGGCAAAGGTGTATCCAGGAGGGAGCCGGGTCCATGGAGATGTGGGGGCATGAACCAGTGCCAAGCTCCAGCTGGCAGGGATAACATTTATTTTCAGCTCTTTCAAGGTTAACAGATAGCAGAGACGCCAGGAACTAAAGAGAGAGTTATCTTCCCAGCTCTTGGGTATTTAATTTTATTTATTTATCCTTCTTCTTCCTCCTTCCCACCTGAAAGGGGAGGAGAGAGGAGGTGAAATTGAAGGAGGTGACAGAGTCTCCCCTCTCACCTGGAAAGCCTTTGCAAAAGGAATGGGAACAAACAAGTCCAGATTGCAATGACTACAATAAATACTCAACTCTTCAATGCCCAGACACAGACAAACATCCACAAGTAAGACACCATCCAGGATACATATGACGTCACCAAACAAAATAAAGTACCATGAATGAATTCCAGAGAGACAGAGATATGGGACCTTTCAGACACAGAATTCAAAATAGCTGTTTTGAGGAAACTCAAAAATATTCAACAAAACAAAGAGAAGGGATTCAGAATCCTATCATATAAACTTAATGAAGAAACTGAAATAATTAAAAAGAATAAAACAAAATCTGGAGTTGAAAATGCAATTGACATGCTGAAGAATGCATCTGAGTCTTTTTTTTTTGGAGATGGAGTCTCACTCTGTTATCCAGGCTGAAGTACAGTGGCGTAGTCTCAGCTTACTGCAACCTCCACCTCCTGGGTTCAAGCAGTTGTCCTGCTTCAGCCTCCTGAGTAGCTGGGATTACAGGCGCCTGCCACCATGCCTGGCTATTTTTTTTTTTTTTTTTTTTTTTAGTAGAGACGGGGTTTCACCGTGTTGGCCAGGCTGGTATCAAACTCCTGACCTAGTGAGCCACCCAAGTTGGCCTCCCAAAATGCTGGGATACAGGCATGAGCCACCATTCCCAGCCATATCAGTGTCTCTTAACTGCAGAACTGATCAAGCAAAAGAATTAATTAGTGAGCTTGATGACAAGCTATTGACTACACACAGAGAAACAAAAAAATGAAAGAATTAAAAAGAATGAAGCACATCTAAGAGATTAAGGAAACAGCCTCAAAAGGGTACAACTAAGAGTAACTGGCCTTAAACAGGAGAGAGGGAGAGAGAGGATAGAAAGTTTATTCAAAAGGATAATAAAACAAAACTTCCCAAAATCTATAGAAAAATATCAGTATTCAAAACAAAAAGGTTTTAGAACATCAAGCACATTTAACCCAAATACCAGTGCCTCAAGACATTTAATAATGAAACTCTCAAATGTCAAGGATAAAATAAGGATCCTAAAAGCAGCAAGATAAAATAAACAAGTGACACACAGCGTATCTTCAATAGATTTGGAAGCAGACTTTTCAGTGGAAACCTTATAGGCCCGGAGAGTGGCATGGCATATTTACGGTGCTGAATAAAAAAAATAGGAACTCAAATCCTAGAATAATATAAGTATAAATATTCTTCAAACATGAAGGAGAAATTGAGTGTTTGCAAGACAAACAAAAAACTGAAAGATATTATCAACATCCGACCTGTCATATAAAAAATGAGGAAAGGAGTTCTTCAATCCAATAGAAAAGGACCTTAATGAACAATTGAGTCTGGGTCTCGTGGCTCACATCTATAATCCCAGCACTTCGGCAGGATCACTTGAGCCTAGGAGTTTGAGACCAGCCTAGACAACATGGTGAGACCTTCTCTCTATAAAAAATAGAAAATCAGCGAGAAATGGTGGGGCATGGGCATGTCTATAGTCCCAGCTACTTGGGAAAGTAAGGCAGGAGGATCTCTTGATTCCACAAGATTGAGGCTGCAGTGGGCCAAGATAATGCTACTGCACTCCAATCTGAGCAACAGAGAAAGACCCTGTCTTAAAAAAAAAGAAGAAAAAAGCAATAAGAAGTCATATGAATGTTCAAAATTCACTGGTAATAAATATACATACTATCATAACATGTTAATAGTGGTGTGTAAACAACAAAATGTTAAAAAGTGTTGAGACAGTTAATATGTAGAGTTTGTATTAGTGCTTGATTGCTAGTTTATACGATCTGTGTTGTTATAGATTTAAAATGATGGGTTATAAGATACTATTTGCAAGTCTCATGGTAATCCCAAATCAAAAATCAGGCAACAGATACACACAAGAAAAACAAAAGCAAAAAATTAAATCATACCACCAGAGAAAATTACCTTTACTAAAGGGAAGAAAGCAAGGAGGAAAAGGAAGAGAAAACCCACAACCAACCAAAAAAACAAATCACAAAAGGCAGGAATAGGTCCTTATTAATAACAACACTGAATTTAAATGGACCGAACATTCCAGTCAAAAGATATAAAGTAGCTCAATTGATCCTTTAAAAAACACTCAATGAGTTGCCTACAACAAAACCCACTTCACCTATAATAATACATGAATACTAAAAATAAAGGGATAGAAAGAGTTATTTCATGCAAATGGAAACAATAAAGAACAGGAATAGCTATACTCATATGACAAAATAGATTTCAAGACAAAAACCATTAAAAGAGGCAAAGAAGATCATTATATAATGATTATGGGGTCAATTCAGCAATAAAATACAACTATTTTAAATATATATGCACATAACACTGGAGCACCCAGATATATAAATCAAATAATATTAGAGCTGTAGAGATAGACCTCAACAATAGTAGCTGAAAACTTCAATATCACACTTTCAGCATGAGACAGATCTTCTAGGCAGAAAATCAGAAGAGAAACATCAGACTTAATCTTCACTCTAGACCAAATGGTCCTAATAGATATTTACAGAACATTTCATTCAATGGCTGCAGGATACACATTCTTTTCCTCAGCACATAAATCATTCTCAAGAATAGATCATATGTTAGACAACAAAGCAAGTCTTAAGAAATTTTTTAAAAATGAAATAATATCAAGTATCTTCTCTGATCATAATGAAACAAAACAAAATCAACAAGAAGAATTTTGTAAACTATACAAACACATGGAAATTTAAAAATATGCTCTTGAATAACCAGGGGGTTGATGAAGAAATTAAGAAAGAAAATAAAAAATTGCTTGAAACAAATCATAATGGAAACACACGTATCAAAACCTATACAATACAGTGAAAGCAGTAATAAGAGGGAATTTGATGGCTATAAATGCCTCTATCACAAAAGTAAAAAAAAACAACAACTGTAAATAAACAACTTAATTTTGCATCTTAAAGAATTAGTAAAGCATGAGCAACTAAATAACCCCAAATTAGAAGAAAATAATGAATATCAAAGCAGAAATAAATGAAATTGAACCAGAGAAAATAATACAAAAGATCAATGCAATGAAAAGTTGGTTTTTTTGAAAAGATTAAATTGGCAAAGTATTAGCCATACTAAGAAGAAAAAAGGCTTAAGTAAATAAAATTAAAGATGGAAAATGATATTTACAAATGATATCACATAAATTCAAAGAATCATTGGGGGTATTAAGAGCAACTACATAGCAATAAATTAGAAAATATAGACAAAATAGATGAATTCCTAGACACATAAAACTTACTAAGATTCAATCATAAAGAAACCCAAAACCTGAACAGACCAATAACAAGAGAGCAAAGTCATAACAAAATGTCTCCCAGCAAAGAAAAGCACTTGATCCAATGATTTCACTGTTGAATTCTATCAAACATTTAAGAAGGACTAATACCAATCCTACTCAAACTACTCCCAAAATTGGGAAGGAGGAAATAATTTCAAACTCATTCTACAAGGTCATTATTATCCTAATACCAACACCTACAGACCCATATCCCTAATGAATTTTAAATCCAAAATTCCTCAACAAAATACTAGCCAACCAAAATCAACAATGTATTAAAAACACAATTCATCATGACTAAATCAGATTTATTCCAGGGATGCAAGGATAGTTCAATATACATAAATCAATGAATGTGATATGTCATATCCACATAATGACAAAAAATACACGATCATTTCAATTGATGCTGGAAAAGCATTTGATAAAACCCTTCATGATTAACACCCCCCAAAAAAAAACTGAGGATAGAAAGAATATACCTCAATATAGTAAAAGCCACATGACATACCCACAGCTAGTATCACACTGAATGGAGAAAAACTAAAAGCCTTTCCTTTCAGTAATGAAGTAGACACAAATGCCTACTTTCACCACTGTTATTCAACATGGTAATGGAAACATAGCTAGAGCAATCAACAAGAGAAATAAAGGGCATCTCTTGCCATATACAAAAATCAAATCATAATAGAAGACTTAAGTCTAAAACCTCAAACTATAAACCTACTAAAAGAAAACCTTGAAGAAACTCTCCAGGACATTGGAGTGGGCAGATTTCTTGAGTAATACCCCACAAGTATGGGCAACAAAAGCAAAAATGGACAAATGGGATCATGTCAAGTTAAAAAGCTTCTCTACAACAAAGAAAACAATCCATAAAGTGAAGGGACAATCCACAGAATAGTAGAAAATATTTCCCAACTATTCATTTCACAAGGGATTAATAACCAGGATATACAAGGAGCTCAAATAACTCTATAGGAAAAAAAAATCTAATAATCCTATTAAAAATAGGTGGAAGACCTGAAAATACATTTCTCAAAAAAAAAAAAAAAAACAAATGACAAAAAGGTACATCATTGATCACCAGAAGATTCCAAATCAAAACTAAAATGAGATATCATCTCACCCCAATTAAAATAACTTAATCCAAAAGATAGGATACAACAAATGCCAGTGACGACATGGAGGAAAGGGAACTCTTGTACACTGTTGGTACAAATGTTGGTTAGTATAACCACAAGGGAGAGCAGTTTGGAAGTTCCTCCAAAAACTGAAAATAGGAGGATCCAGCAACTCCACAGCTGATATATAACCTTCCAAAATGAATTCAGAATGTTGAAATGATATCCACACTCTCATGTTTATTCAGCAATATTCACAATAGCAAAAATTTGAAAATGACTTAAGCATCTATCAACAGACTAATGGATTTTAAAAAATGTACATATAAGCAATGGAGTACCTATTCAGCCACAGAAAAGAATGAGATCTTATCATTTCCAACAACAAGGATGCAACTGATGATCATGATGCCAAAGTGAAATAACCAAGCACATAAAGACAAACTTCACATGTTCTCACTTATTTCTGGGAGCTAAAAATTAAATGAATTGAATTCAGAGAGGCAGAGAGTTGAATGATGATTACCAGAGGCTTGGACAGGTAATGGTGAAAGAAAAGGAAGTGGGGATGATTAATGAATACCAGTACCTAGTTAGATATAATGTATAAGATCTAGTATTTGATAGTACAACAGGGTGACTACAGTCAACATTAATTTATTGTACATTTTAAATAACTAAAATAATGTAACTGAATTTTTTATAACACAAAAAAGAACAAATGCTTAAGGTAATGGATACTCCCTTTGCTCTGATGTGATTATTACACATTGTATGCCTGTATCAACATATCTCATGCACCTTATAAATATATACACCTACTCTGTATCCTCAAAAATTAAAAGCAGAAAATCTTATATAAAAAACAAGAATAATTTGTTTTGATGTTATGCAAGATATTATAGATATGCTACATATAGAAAATACTATGTTAAGAATATAGAAAGTAACTTGCATAAAAAGGAAAAAAACCTAGTCATATAACTGATAATAATCTGATATTGACCATATAATTCAGTACTCACTACAGTTTCATATATATATATATATATGCTTGTATGTTATAGAACTAGAATTCTTTTCAAGATTCAACATTGGGTTCAACTTTTATATATACAGCAAGAGGCAAGTGAATAATCAGAAAATCTACTGAACCAGAATCTTCCTTTTATAAACCAAAAAATTAAATAGCTATGTTTTTATATTATGTCAATTTTTAGAACAAATCCATATTGTTTTCTATTTTACATCATTCAATAACAGAAAAGTCAAGCCAGCATTCCTATGAAGATGGTTATTTTTTGAACAATTTCACGCACTTTAGGTATGCATCAAACATTAAACATTGTATATTGTAATAATAAATGTAAAACTCATGTTATATTGTTTCAACACATACTCTAGTGTTTCATCAAATATTGTTTTATATACTATATGGAATAATTTTCTTAATTTTTATTGCATTTTAGGTTTTGGGGTACATGTGCAGAACGTGCAAGATAGTTGCATAGGTACACACATGGCAGTGTGTTTTGCTGCCTTTCTCCCCTTAACCCACATTTGGCATTCTATTGGGGGGAATAGGGGAGGGACAGTGTGGGGGGAGCTGGGGAGGGATAACCTGGAGAGAAATGCCAAATGTGGAAGAATTTTTAATTCTATATTATAAAAAATTAAAACTGATTAAATGTGTCTTTTAAAAATAAGAAAAAAAAATATTTTGATTAAACTTAGCAAAAATTTATATAGATAAATATTAAACCACTATGCATTGTTTTTACTTAATCTATTTCTCATATTCCTATTTCACTTACTTATTGTTTGCTAATCAGTTTAACAGTTTGTCCTCTCCATGCCCTATTTATACTTTTTCTGAAACCATTATGGTTTTATGTAAAAGTAGGGCTCAGAATAATCAGTTCTTATTAATTCACTTACTCATTTAATTATTCATGTTTTAATCTAAATTCAAGTCATAAATTCATCTAGCAAATTTTTATAAAAATACCTCACATGTACCAAACAATGTGCTAGAACTTGGGTTAGAAAGAAGAAAATGCAGAATTCCCTACATCCACAAAACTGTCTTTTTTGGTGAAGGAGAAAGCAAATAAGCAAATAATAAATTAACATACTTGGTTTTCATTTCTATTGTTAGTAGTGTAGATTTATCCCAAAATATTAAAAATGACAACTATAAACACTAGGACTGGCCTCTTTATGTATATGTGTATGAGTATAGGTGTAGGGGTAAGGAATATGCCTGCAGATTTTTTTTATTTTCATTCTGTAATGTTGAGAGTCAAGCAGTCAGCAAACCTCAGGCAGTCAGCACATGTATTTGTACCTCAAAATCACCACAAAGGTCTGACAACTTTATTTCAAATGCTTCTTATGTCTCCCAATCTGTCTATCTGAATCTGATATTGTTTCCAGCTTTTGGTCCTATCTCTTAATTTCATTCTAATTTCTGCTGCTTAGAATACTCCCTTAAATCCACCTTTCCTTAAAAATTTTGTTTGAACTCATCTACAGCATTTCTACTCTTTGACCACCTCATCTTCTAAGTTGTTCTTTATTTGGATGTTTATATTTATCCTCTGATATTCTTGGTGGTTCTTGTTTGAAGCAATTGATTCTTCATGGTAGAACTTCATAGAGCCTTCCTTTTTGAGCTCTCTCCTTTGCTTTCTGTGGTTCCAAAGAAAAACAATTTTAACTGGCTTTATTCTTTGTCCTAATCGTGCTCAAATGGATCCTCCATTGTTAAAAAATTTTGACAGGCAATCAACAGAATGGGAAAAAATTTTTGCAATCTACACATCTAACAAAGGACTAATATCCAGAATCTACAAAGAACTAAAACAGATTTACAAGAAAAAAACAAACCCACTCAAAAGTGGGCCAAGGATATGAACAGACACATTTCAAAAGAAGACATATATGAGGCCAACAGACATATGAAAAAATGCTCATCATCACTGGTCATTAGAGAAATGCAAATCAAAACCACATTGAGATACCATCTCATACCAGTTAGAATGGCCATCATTAAAAAATCTATTTTTTTCCCTTTTTTTTTTAAATAGAGCAAGACTCCATCTCAAAAATAAAAAAGAAAGAAAATAAATCCCATCTCTACTAAAACTACAAAAATTAGCCAGGTATGGTGCTGTGTACCTGTAGTCCTAGCTACTTGGAAGGCTGAGGTAGGAGGATCACCTGAGCCTGAGAGGTCAAGACTGCAGTAAGCTGTGATGACACCACTGCAAACTGGGCAACAGAGGGCTGTTCCATCAAAAAAAAAAAAAAAAAAGTAGTAGTAGTAGAAGAGGAGGAGGAGGAAAAGGAGGAAGAAGGATAAATCTTCAATTATATTGATATCAATTTTTTTTTAAGGAGAGGAGAGGAAGAAAGAGAGGGAGAGAGAACAGGAATATTGCTTTATTCTAAAAATGGGTATTAATAATGGACGATCAATATTTTGTGTTTAAAGTGGAGAATATATATTTTGTGTATTTAAAGTGGAGCGCTCTATAAATACTTATTAAGTTTACTTGTTCCGGATCTGAGTTCAAGTTCTGGATATCCTTATTAATTTTCTGTCTTGTTGAGTCTAAATCTCTTTATGGGTCTTATATATCTGGGTGTTAGAAACCTCAGCTCTTATTGTTGCATTGATCCTTTTACCACTGTTGCTTTGAAATCTGTTTTATCAAATGCGTGAATTGTAACTCCTGCTTTTTGTTTATTTATTTTTGCCCTCCATTTGGCTGGTAAATCTTTCTCCAACCCTTTGTTTTGAGTCCTTGTGTATCTTTGGATATAAAATGGGTCTGGATGTAGTATACTGTTAGGTTTTGGCTGTATCTTTTGATTGGGGGATTTAGTCAATTTAAATTTAGGGTTACTGCCATTTGATGTTAACTGGCTATTTTATTCATTCGTTGATGTAAATTCTTCTTACGTTAAAAAAAACTAGAGACAATAGATGTTGGAGAGAATTGTGGAGAAATAGAAACACTTTTACACTGTTAGTGGGAGTGTGAATTAATTCAACCATTGTGGAAGACAGTATGGTGATTCCTCCAGCACCTAGAAATAGAAATTCCATTTGACCCAGCAATCCCATTGCTGGGTATATATCCAAAGGATTATAAATTGTTCTACTATAAAGACACATGCACACATATGTTCATTGTGGCACTGTTTACAACAGCAAAGACCTGGAACCAACCCATAAATGGTAGACTGGACAAGGAAAATATGGCACATATCCACCATGGAATACTATGCAGCCACAAAAAAGTATAAGTTTGTGTCCTTTGTAGTAACATGGATAAATCTAGAAACCATCATTCTCAGCAAACTGACCCAAGAACAGAAAATCAAACACCACACGTTCTCATTCATAGGTGGGTATTGAACAATGAGAACACGTGGACACAGGGAAGGGAGCATCACACACTGGGGTCTGTTGTGGGGTGCTGGGGAGGGACAGTGGGGAATAGGGAGGTTGGGGAGGGATAACATGGGGAGAAACAGCAGATATAGGTGATGGGGGGATGGAGGCAGCAAACCGCATTGCCATGTATGTACCTATGCAACAATCCTGCATGATCTGCACATGGAACCCAGAACCTAAAGTACAATTAAAAATTTTTTTGGATGATATTCTATGTATTATTATCAAATATTCCTCTGATTATTACAGCTCTTCAAATTTCATTAATTTGCTATTTCTGTTATTAATACAACTTATCCATGTAACTTATCTGATTCACTATTTAAAGGTGTCCTCAGTTTACCAATAGTAAACGAAATTTTTACACGTAATTTCAGAAAATCATTATTACAACACTTTAATATTTAAAATAATGTATTTGCAATTGTCTATGTAATGTGCTTTCTGTAAAACAGAATAAAATGAATACCCTAATCTAACTACTTAATTTTAAAAGTAGAACATTATCATTATCTTTGTTATGTAATCTTTTTGTTCTGTCTTTCCCAGAGATCACTGCTTGAGAATTCTATTTTTATAATTCCCAAACACTTCAATATCATTTAACCTCATGTATGTGTTTGTAAATAATGTACATTGTTTTGCCTGTTGTAAAGTGCTGTATTAAGGGTATTATGTACTCTTTATACAATGCTATAAATTATCCTGCTACGAAATTGAAAATATATGGATTTAAGTAACCTGTTTTATACTAATTATAATATGCTGTAGTAAGTTATTTTTAAAATGCAGGAAACATTTTGTTTAAAAAAATTTAAGCTAGAGTAATTTCCTATATGATAAATATAGAGCTATATTTATGGATTTCTAATGACATAATTTAGAAATTTACCATATCCAAATAGAGCTACCATACTTTTTTTTTTCCCATGTTTATAAACACTTTATTCAGGTCATTACAGTGGGTAAGTTCCCAGCTAAGTGCACAGATACAAGCGAGGTATTTCTGGGTTAATGAAGGAGCCAGTGGGTTACATGGGACAAGGAGTGAGCACCAAGGTTTCAGAGTCAGACCAGGCTAGAGACCCTGTGCTTGGAGGGCAGGGGCCTATGTCCTAACACAAACAGCTGCTTTCTCCTCACAGCTGGTCATACTGCAAGGTGGTCTTCAACAAATCACTCAATGATGTTAAGGGAACAGACAGTAAAGAAATAAAACCTGTGTCCTGGTACACCTCAGCTGTTGCTGCTTTGTAAGTCATAACAGCATGTGAACAATATTTTAGAATATTCCAGTAAGGAGCCACAGAGCGATCAAGTCTGTGTCCTTCTCTCTCAGTGCCTCTTTGCCTGTTTTCTTTCATACCTGAATTCCATCTTTAAGCTGTGTATCCAGATGCATACAAGAAAAGTCTCTCCGATGACAAAGTTTCTCTGATGACAACAGTTCCTTCCACAGCAGCATCCTCTGCAGTTGTTGATACCAAAGCAAGGTCTCTGGTTGGCTACTCTCTGTGAAAAGAGCCATCTCACCCCTGACCGATGCCTAATTGCAGGCATCATTTAGAAGACTGACTTAGGAAGCAGAATGTGAATAAAAATAGAAAACTCCAAAAAGCTACAGTTTATCATCATATCTGGGCCAGGTAATGATCAACTTCACAGGTGGTCTTACTTGAAGGCTACAGAATTGTTGGTCGCATAATTATTAGAAACATGTTGGAGTCCACAGCTGATAATCTGTCAACTGCTGGGTTAAACTCTTTTGTCTATAGCAATGAGACAGTCAGAGTCTACCTCAAACCTTTTCTAACCCCCATGCAAAATACTGAATCAGAAGGGGAGCCACACTGTCTACAGCATTTCAAAAGGAAGAAAAGCCTGTCAAGATGTGAAAGGTTCACACACAAGGTTACAATTTTAATTCTGAAGGGGCACCTTGAGTTCCATTTGTCACATTTCTGAATTAAATTGTCAGGAACAGACTTAAGGCCGTTTTACTGGTATTTAACATTTTGGTGAAATAGAAACTTTGGTCATAGCCATAGTTCTATAAAAATTTTTAAAGAGGTTATTTCCGATTAAAACAATATTTTTAGCAAGTGATACATAACAATAACAAGAACATAAACATCTTCAAATCTAACACAAGAGCAAAAGCTCTTCACCAGCATCTTATCTTAAATACAGTGAGAGTCAGTGCTTACAAAAAGTAGAGGGTTCTCTTACAGGGAATCAGAAAATTATCAAAATAAGGCACAAACTGTTGTTATCACAGATTTGTGTTAGGCAGTAATGTTTTTGTCTGGAAGGCACAAGTTGGAAATCGATTACCCAAAGGTTTAAAATGTGATTCCAAAAATAATGCTGAATGACAAGGATACATAACTGGGAGCAATGGCAATTAATCAGTGACAACATTACATCTAGATGATAGCACTCTGGAACTTCAGAAGGCCTCTTCATCAGCCCATATGTAAATCAGTAAAGCCAATGTGCAAAATGTGGATGCGGCCAGCCTTCTAATTTGGAGTGCATATTATTAAAAAACAAAGGCATGTTTCCTAGAAATTCAACTTTACATTAACACAAAATAATCACTTTAGAGATAGCAGTAGGTAAGCTTCATAATATAGCTGGTTCTAAGTCAAAAGTCTTGAAGAGGTTTCTTGAACAGCAAGTTTGAGTTCCACTGGTTTTTCATGAAGAGACGACCCACACGATGATGATGACGATGAAGATAACCAGAACAGTAATCCCTATTGCCCACATCTTACAATTCTTCCACCAGCATTTTCTCTTCAACTTGGCGGCGCTTGTTTCAAATTGAGAAGCGCCTGCCTGCAGTGCATCTGTACGGTCGTCTAATTCGGAGAGCTTCTGGTCTCTTTCCAGAACCTTGTCCACGTTAACTTGCATTACGTCCACCACCTCATCTACTTGATTTTGTGTCTGCTGAAGTCTTCGATTACTGCCAGTGGCAGCAGCTGGACCTGTAGACATTTTGGCGGCGGCGGCGGCGGCGGCGAGCAAGGGTCGGGAGAGAAGCGCAGCAGGGTCCCTAGAGCTACTATATGTTGTAACATCTTCTTAGCTAAGGCCAGTCTTCCTCCGGTATTTTATCTATCCTTTGTTTGTTAATTCTGTTAGAGATCTGAATGAGCCTGCTTTGATCCAGAGCTTCTATTCCCCAGGTGCTTCCATCTACAGACAAAAATGTTTCACAGTGTACATACAGCACTCTCAATTATTGATATAATATGGATCCTACAGCTGTTCTCCTTTTACAAGTGCTCTACACTGAAAATGAGAATGACATAAATAAATAAGTACCAGAAATTTTGCTGTTTATTCCAGGAAAGGAATTTTTTTTTTTTTGGCAGTTTATTTCAGCTTGAGTCAAACATTGCTCCCTATGAAGTTTTTGGATGAACTGTGGAATGGTCAGAGATTTAAAGAAAAGAAGTGTTGTCTGTGGTGGACTAAAAAAGTCCCTACAGAGCCTACAGAGTGTAAGATTTCAGCAATAAGAACAGTATGCACTACCAGTAGAATAAGGTTTTCCAGAAGAACCTCTTAAAATCAACTGGGAGAATAACAGTTATGGGCAGTGATTTCTTTCTACTAAAATAATTTAAAATGGTTGAACAAAAACTTATAATGTAGCACTTCCACGGCTAAGTTCTAAAGTTGGTGATA
The DNA here is from genome assembly GCA_031835075.1 of Saguinus oedipus. Lineage (NCBI taxonomy): Eukaryota > Metazoa > Chordata > Mammalia > Primates > Cebidae > Saguinus > Saguinus oedipus. Next base: position 45,178,388 of record CM063169.1, read on the forward strand.
AACCAACTGTAAGAATTAGAGAATGGGAAGGAAGGAATACAAGAACACAGAAATATGAAAAGCCTTGAAGAACTGGGCATTCTATTTTCTCTTTTTCTTGATGCTAAATTTCTCATTAAAACTTGTCACTTCATAAAACAATCATTCATTTTGTTTATTGAAAAAAGATTGTGTTTGGCCTGCGATAGGCACTAAAACAAAAAATAGGCAAAGTACCATCCCTCATGAAGTACCTGTGCTACTACTTTCTATGTATTTCTCATTCCTTGAATAACTAGTAACAAATACCAGGAGATATATGGTCAAACATACTGGTCTTACAGTTAGATGACTAAGTTAAAAATCAGGTATTTTGGTTTGACTTCGATTGTATGTATTATAAAAATATAGCAAATAACTTGGTCAAAGAGTCAAAACATAAATCAGGAGATTGGGTGGAGTTGCAAATAGTAAATTTCCCTAAAAATCTATTTAGCTATCAATTTATATAAGGAGCCCTATAATCATGGAGCTCCATATATACGTGCTGTATTATTAGAAGCATCAACCTGGCTCCTCAATTTTTTTCAAGTCATGTAAGTAATTCTTTCTGCTTAAATTAACTTGTTCTGGTGACTCAAGTGTAAGCATGTATGAGACAAATAAATAGAAAGGAATGAGAGTGTGTTTTCTAATACCTAAATTTAAATTCATTGAATATCCCTATCTAGAGTGGAATTTGACTTGGCAAGGCAAGAATATCATAAGAAAAAAAGAAAAGAGGAAAGACACATTTGTTTTAAAAGGAAGAAAACTATTAATATCAATAAAATGTGATTATTTTGGTTGGATTTTTTGATATACCTATGTAATATATGAGAAAATATATGAAGTAATAGCAGTTGTGATTAGGCTTTATGGAACATTCCACCTCAAAGTCGAAAAAACACATAATATTAATAAAAATAAACCATTATACAAATGTCAAAATGAATGGAACATAATATCTATTGTAAGCTATTTAGGTTCAGTATAGAATGGTGAATTCACTGATTACACACAATCACAGAATCAATGGCTCAATTTATTTAGAAAACATGACTTACCTATCAAATTAGTGAAATGAAAAATAAAAAGAAAAAAGTCAGTGCTTGTAATAGTCCTGTGCATTGAGAGAAAATGGAAATATAAATTGGTGACACAGTTCTGGAAAGCTTCTGACAATTTATATCACCAGTCTTACATTTGTTCATACCTTTAGATTGTGGCATTTCATTTATTCAAATATGTTATAAGAGATCATTTGAAATGCAGATACATAGGTTTGGGGAAGTATTTATCACTTTTAACAAAATTTGAAAAAAAAAATCAGTATTACAGAAATTATGTACAACACATTTCCACACAGAACAGTCATTTTCAGTTCTGTCGACATTTATTGTATCCTTCCTTTGCTCCATGTACCATGTTGGAAAGATGAACAGACACAGCACCTATCTTCAAGGAACTTAAAGGTGCATCTTTATCTTCTCAATCTATTCCTAATTCTGATTATGACACATTGTTCTCTTTTACTGGAACTTTTTCTGTCTGTAGTTCAAATTTAGTGTTGTATAAGCCTCAGTGGCTATTGTATTCCTATATAGTGTTTCCGACATGCATCATTGAATTTCTGCTAATATAATAACAAGCTCAAAGTTATGATTTTACATCAGACCTCTATCGTGAGCTCTTAATCTGTATTTCCATTGATTTACCAGACCTCTACCCAATGTCTCACAGGAACCACAAGGTTAATATTACAAACTGAAAGTTATTTGTATGAATCTGTTCCACCATTGATATCTCCCTGGTGTGTAATACCACATTTTCACACTTGCAGAAAATGGACCCTCATCCTCCTATACCATTTGTATTCAATCATATTGAATTCCTGTAAAATGACTCTTTGGTAGTTCTTTTGGCCAATTCTTTGTCCAAAATGACTTATTTTTTTCTAAAGTGTATGATTAGACAAGTGCCTAGTATGGTATTCTACTAGCTCAATAAATGTTTGCGGAAGGTTTGTTCAATGAGTGAATGAAATATTTTGGATAGAGATATTTTCATATATGTGAAGAGTCAATGTTTTGGGTGATTTAAGTTCTACCAGCCAAATGCTATGATTAACAATGGGGATACAGAGTGAAATGGACACAGCTGTTGATGAAAATTAACTTAGAAAAAAATGATTTTGAGTTGAATTGAGGTTTTATTCCTTGATTATAGATTTTTTTAGGAAGAATATAAGTTTGGGAGTTGACATGTAGAATCATAGTAAAGACTCATAATTATCTAATAATATCTCTTCTACTGTTGCAATAAAATTTTGGCTTAGCATAAAGCAATTCAACTAGATAGGTCTCCAGAACTGGTGACTTCGGTTCTGAACAATAGACTATGAGCTCAAGTAACATATGCCAATTCCAGATCTAAGACTCATGACATAAATGTATGTCCTCTAAGTACTCTTTCTTCTCCTGAATTATTAGAACTAGGTGTGGGCTTGAACGGTAAAGACAACAGCACCATATGGAATGTGAAGTGATTGCTTGAAAGACATTTGAGTCTGCATGGAACAAAAATGGATCACTGTTTTTAAAACTGTAATGAGAGAGGCATTATATTTCATGTTGTCTATTCCATTTTATTCTTTGGTACACCAGCTTTACTTAACCCTAAAATATAGGAACAGTAGAGTCCCTAAAATGTAATAAAATAAGTTATATTTTTACTTTTCAGTTCAGGACTAATTATATTGCAAAAAGTGGTAAAAATATGTAGATGTAAACTCAGGGAAACTGTCAATAATGTTAAGCAGCTGAGATAACTCTCATCAGTGTCTTGGAGATAAACAATTTTATCTTTTCTTTTATAAACTTGTCCTTTAATTACTTTAGCCAAACTCTTACCAGAGGTTTCTGCTTCTAAAATTTGCTAATATTGCAACTCCATGCACCCTTGCCCTTTGCACTCTAAACTAAGTTTAGTTTAGTAAGCATATAGCTTTCAATGATCATAATCTCAAGACACTGATAAAACAAATTGTGTTTATTTTGACTTTTACTCTCATTTTTTTCTAGCTCTTTTGTTACCATTACTCATTATCTACCAGTGCTATATAGGCATCAATGTTCATAAATACTTTTTCAAGTAGATTTACTTCCTCCATTTTTATTCTTTATAAAGTCTATATTATAATAGTATTGGTAGACAATTATTGTATAGATTTATCTACAGGTTAAACTATTCTCTTTCCCAACTATATTCAATTAAAGCAAACAAAAAATATTTCTTGAAAATTTTAAGGAATCTTGATAGATATATTTACATTTGTCCATATCTATATTTAGTACATGAAAATTATGTTCTTCTTAATAATGACCTAAACACTATAGTCTCTGGAAGCACAATGAGAATCTGTGTGTTGATGCTAATTATTCCATATAAATCAGAAGAAATGGACAGTAGACACTTAACTGTAATTCTGGTCAGGTTACCTATCTCCAAAACGTGTTTCAGAAAAAAATACTTCCACTAACCCAGGGATTTTCAATTGTATAAAGACAGTAATAAGTGTATATTTTATATTTTGCATAACTATAAAAACAATGTGTGCTACCTCCTGTTTTTAGCCATGAAGGAACAATAGAGGATGATTTTACCCTCCTGACCTAGGCAAGCAAAGAACTAGATAACATACATAAAGCAGCAGTTTTCGGAAATGAGACAAAACACAGCAGTGGGCAATGATATCTGAAGGAAGATAACCAGCTGGAGATTCTAGTCTGCAGTATGAGTAGAAATATAAACAAAGCCTGGTAGCCACTTGAGTTGAAGGGACAGTGGTAGAACTTGGGAGACCATGGCAGCTGGAATTCATAGGGTAGAGCTCCAGAGAGGAAAGAAATCACACACACACACACACACACACACACACACACACACACACACACACACACAGAGAGAGAGAGAGAGAGAGAGAGAGAGAGAGAGAGAGAGAGAGAGAGAGGAGGGAGGGGGCAGGGAGGGAGGGGGGAGGGAAGGAAGAGGGGGAGGGGAATCTGGAGATTTGTAGGAAGATCCCCTTGAGTCTTATATTGACCAAAATCAAAAAATATTCATAGCAAAATTTCAGGAACTTTGAGAAATAATCTCTACAAAGAGCAAGTGAAACAATTCCTGACATTCACACATGACTAGGAATTATTTGTGTTCTCGCCAGCCAGAAAAAAAAAATCCTTTTACTCTAAAGTAATAGCTATTCTGTGCCTGCCCACCTAAACTTCAAACCAACCCTTTAAAGGATAAAACTGTTTCCAGCAACTTAAGTGTGTCACTGAACAGAAGGCAGATGTATAAACATATAAAAAAACATTTAACACATTAAAAAGTAAAATTTATAGTTTCTGGCAACCAGTTAACAGTTATCAGACATGTAAAAGACAGGAAAATAAGAACTATGGAAACTAATCAATAAAAATAGATCAAAAAATAACACAGATGATAGAATATTTTTAGTCAATTATAATTAGCTTTCATCTGTTCAAAAAGGAGGAAAGCATAAGAATATGTATTTTTTAAAATTATAATTTCAGGAGGTAAATGCGTAGGTTTGTTACATGGATATATTACGTAATGATGGGGTTTGGGATTCTCATGTACCCATTACCCAAATAGTGAACATTGTACCCAAAAGGTAATTTTTAACCCTCACTTCTGTCCTATCAGCTCTTTTGGAGTCCCTCATAGCTATAATTTCCATCTTTATTTCCATGCATACCCATTGTTTAGCTCCCACTTGTAAATGAATACATGCAATATTTGATTTTTTGTTTGAGTTATTTTACTTAGGACAATGTTCTCCAGCTATACCCAGGTTGGTGCAAAAGACACAATTTCATTCTTTTTTTGTGATTGCATAGTATGCCATTGTGCATATATACCACATTTTCTTAATCCATTCATCTATTAATGGAAACTTAGGTTGATTCCATGATTTTACTGGCATGAATAGTGCTGTGATAAGCATGTGCAGTTGTGCTTTTTTAAATATAATAAGTTCTTTTCCTTTGTGTAGATACCCAGTAGTGGAATTGCTAAGTCTATTTTGTAGTTCTATTTTGTTTTCAACAAAAATATTTAAAAGTGACATGGGAGACACAAAAAAGACAGGAATCCAATGGTAAAATGCATAATAGTGTCTGAGATGAAGAACACATTGGATGGAACTGAGCATATGAGACACTATAGAAGAAATTCTTGGTTAACTTGCAACAGTGATTAGTGAGGGTGATGGTGGCCCTTCTTGGAGCAGCTGCTTCGAGGATGCCAGCTGCCGTGGAGGGGGTGGAGTCAGCAGGAGCTGGGAACAGGTGATCTCAGTAGGAGTTCTGTGCCCTAACTAGTTGGCTAGGTGGGAGCCCATGCTCCCAGGCACAACTGCAGCTTCCCAGCCATGGCTCCAGGCACAGGCATCCCTGTGCTCTCGGGATTCTTTGAAGCCACCTGCCTCCCCAGGCTCAGAAGTGCCTGCTCCTGTACCCTGGCTTCTCCTTGCTCCTGGTGCCCACTTGGTCTGGAGCAAAGTTGTGGGTGAGCCTATCCACTGTCATGACCCAGCTGTGTGTGTGCACATTTGGGTGTGGTGCTGACATAATGGCCCCCTTCCAGACTTTGGGCATGGGAGCAAGGCTGGGTGGCTGAGGTGAACCTAGTGCAGGCTTGCCAATGCGCTCGGTATGGAGAGCCTGGGTGCTAAAGATGGCATGTTGATGGCAGTGGGACACAGCTTCCTAGGTGAAAAGGGGCAGGTCCCTAGTGAAGCTTCACCTTCAAGTCAGAGATGTCCTGAAGCCTGGGAGTCAGCCTGCTAATCCCAGGTAAAGTCTGTGATCCAGAGTGAGAACTTCCTTGATGCCTTGCAGCCAACCGGTGCTCTTTCCGGTAACACCCATGACTGCCCATAGACCAATCAGAACATACTTTCTCTATTCTGAGTCCATAAACACCCATACTCAGCCAGACTCAGACACATAGGGACTATCTGTCTGCAGTTAGAAGCAACCCACTTTGGGTGTCATCTACACTCATCACGATGACCTGCCTGCAGAAAGGAGCTACCCACTTCAGGTCTCCTGAGACATGTTCTGTTGCTCAAAAAAGCTCCTTTCTGCCTTGCTCATCCTCTAGTTGTCTGAGTAACCTAATTCTTCCCGAATGCAGGACAAAAACTTGGGACCCACTAAACTCATGTTTTGTTTTGTTTTGTTTTTTTTCAAGTTTTGGGTGCCACAGAGTTCCCCTTGTCCAAACACTGGTGCCCATGGTAGAAGCTGCTTGTAGTACGTCTGGTCCAGTTGCAGCCTCATATGGGGCCAGCACCTGTACCAGCATCTGGAACTGTCCACAGGCCACTGCAGCTGATGTGCCTCGCTATGTGCAGTGGCTGGACCCCATGGTTTCTTGCTCACATAATCCTCACTGCTTCATGCCTGGCTTGTCCTTGGTGGGCATGGAATCTGGGCCAGTAGCACAAGCCAAGTGCAGCCTGCCTTGCCAAGTGGGTGGCAAAACTCAAGCAGAGGCATCAATAACCACAGAGGTTTTCAGCTGGTGAAAAGACATCTTAAAGATTTTGTGACATTTCAAATTATCTAACGTGAAGCACACAGAGAAAAAAGGACTGAAAAACATGTTCTGACGATAAATAAGGTGTAGATAACTTCTTTCAGTCCAATAGACATGCAATTTTAGTCCCTGAAGCCAAAGAGGACACATACAAGAGTTGAAGAAATAATGGTTGAACATTCTCCCAATTTAATCAAAAAAAATATAAACTCCAGGTCTAAGATGCACCAAAAAATTGAGAAAATAACATACCAAGATACATTATAATCAAATTTCTTACAACTAGTGACAATTATGTTTTAAAGCAGCCAGAGGAATTAAAAAAAATTTACAGAAAAACAAAGATAAAAATGACCAAAGATTTCTCATCAGAAACTGCAATACCAGGTAGAAGACAGCAGAACATTAAAGCCCTAAATAATACTGTTGCCTGAAATCAATATGCACAAAAAAGTCCCCAAAAAACAAAAATCAAGGCTGAATTAGGTGTGCAAAAGTTAAGCTTTCATCACCAGCAGATCTGTGCTATAAGAAACATGAAAGTCCTTCAAGCACAAGGAGAACAGTAAATGAAAATCCGTATCTACACTAAACAATAAAGAACACTACAAAAGGTAAATGGAGGCGTACACATATTTTTTTTAGTTATGCAAAACTGGAAAAGACCAAAAGAAGAACAAAGAGCACATGGAACAAGTAGCAGAAAACAGCAAAATGATATATTTAAGCCAACCATATCCACAACCACAGGAAACTAAGGCTTACATAGTTTAATTAAAAGACGGATTATCAGAATAAATTTTTTTAAGAAAGTAAAACCTAAATACTACCAACAAGTAATTAACTTTAATATAAAAACACAAATATGTTTAAAGTAAAATGATAGAAAAATGTATACTATCATGGTAATGCTCATCAACTGGATGCTGAGTGGGCATATTGATACCAAACAGGGAATGTTTCAGAGAAAATTAGTATTAGCAGAAAAAAATGAGACATTTTGTAATGATAAAGGGTTAATTCACCAAGATAACACAATTAGTCTATGACAGAAAACACATTAGTGTTTGCATGTAGATAGGCTGGGAGACAGAGAAGGATAACAAAGTGATACAATAAATCTTTTGTGGATGGTAGATCTGTTCTCTTTTGTATTGGAATGATAATTTCAATATACAAGTGTCAAAACATAAAATCGCACACTTTAAGTATTAATGAGTTATTGCGCCTTAATTATAATTTAATAAAGTTATACAAGAATCAAACATGCCATCTAATAAAATTCAGACAATAAAACAGTAAAACTAGACCTTCTCTGTTTACAATCTTAGGAGAAATTTACTCAGCCTTTCACCATGAAGTCTGATGTTAGCTACATGTTTGTTCTGAATGCCCATTATTGGGTTGTATATGTTTATTTTTATTCCTACTTTGCTGAGACTTTTGTCATGAGTAAAGGTTGGGTTTCATAAAAAGAAATTTCTGCATATATTAAGATAAATCATTTTTCAATTTTAGTCTCTTAATGTGGTGATTTGCATTAATTTCTGAGATAAACCCAACTAAATCATAGTTAAATATTGAAATTATTTTGCCAAAATTACATTGAGACTTTTTGCCTGAATGCTCATATTTTCTTATATTTTTCTAATGTTATGCTATATTGATAGCCTCATAGGAGTAAGTTGAAAAGTGTTCATTCATCTTCAATTATCTGGCAGTGTTTACATAAACTGGTATCCTTTCTTCCTCAAATGCTTGAGGAAACTCACAACTGAAGCTATCTAGGCCTCAAGATTTTTATTAGAATATATTTAACTGTAAATTCAATATATTTCATATAGGGCTATTTATATAATACATTAAATATTTCTTTTTGAGTGAACTCTAGTAGTTTATTTTTCAAAGAAGTTGTCTATTTCATAGATGATGTCAAATGTATTTTCAGGAATTTGTTCACAGCTGTTAACAGCATATTTTTTTTTTTTGACTGTGTATAGGATTTTTAGAGATCTCCTCTTTCTTATTTCTTATATTGGAGAATATATTCCCCAATGCCTCCTCTAGATCATTCCAGACAGAACATAGCTTCAGCCCAACAAAAGGAGAACACATTAAGTTAAGCCTCTTCGTTCCTAATTTCCACATGGATTATATGTAAGTTCACTCAAGTTCAAGAATCCATTATTCAGGTTCACAAGAGAGACTATCCTTTCCTCTTGACATATGTATATGTATGTATGTATGTATGTATGTGTGTGTGTGTGTGTGTGCACATGCATGCTTCTGTGTGTTTGTGTGTGTGTTTTCTGGTCCAGCGATAGGTACAAGAACAGGTCTTAGATTCCATCTAAAATGGATAGTTGCCTTCATTTCAGGTTACTGTCTTTCAACCTGGAACATAATGTTTTTAACATACTTAGATAATTTTAGATTTTTTTTTTAAATCACCATTTTATATCATGCTTTCTAACAATCTAACCCCATAAGCAGGGAAGGGGCCTCAACCATTTGGAATACATGATTCTAGTTAGTTGATATGGTTTGACTGTGTCCACAGCCAAATCTCATCTTGAATTGTAGCTCCCATAATCACCATGGGTCATGGGAGGAACCCAGTGGGAGGTAACTGAATCATAGGGATGGGTTTTTCTCATGTTGTTTTCATGATAGTGAATAAAATATGTCTCAGAAGATCTGATGGTTTTATAAAGGGCAGTTTCCCTGAACACAGTCTCTTTGCCTGCCACTATGTAAGATGTGCCTTTGCTCCTCCTTCACTTTCTGCCGTGATTGTGAGGCTTCCCCAGCCATGTGGAACTGTGAGTCCATTAAACCTCTGTTTCTTTAAAATTACCTAGTCTCTGGTATTTCTTTCTAGCAGTATGAAAATTAACTAACACAGTACTATTAAGGTCAGCTTCAGTGATTCTTTTACTAAGAGAGAAGACCCATACCAAAAAGCTTAAGAAAATGCCCTTTGCTTTTAAGGAGGGTCTACTTGAATGAATTTAAGAGTCTGTAATATTCACCAAACTATCCATAAAAGAAAGGCTCACAGAGCATCTGGTATTTTCAAAATAGTTTTAGCATTTAGAACTGCCAGACTGATTTATTTGTACCACAATACATCATTTTGTTACCATGTTATTGGCTAGGGCTTTCCCAATAATTCAATCTTTTTTTCTTTCTAATCTTTCAATTTTACAAACAGCTTTATATATATTATCCAGAATACGTGTGTCTCCACATTCTCACCTCCCACATGTACATATCCTGGATGTGTTTTTAATATCTTCAACTCCTTTGCCTCTACATTCTGAAAACAAAGCTCAATTATGTTTACTTTAAAGGGTCATACATTCTTCCAATATTTCACCAAAAGGGAAAAATATATGAGAAGTCAGAAAGGTAAACTAGATATATTTACAGCATAATCATAATATAGACTTCAAATTACATCTATATTGGAGCCAATTCAACTATCAGTAAACCTGACCTTGAAAATAAGTGCAACTAAAATTATTTAATTACTAGATGATAATCAAGATAGTGTGTATGTCCCTGAAGTTGCTAAAACTAATTACCACTGTGACAAAGGAAAGTCAGTTGTTGCTAAAGAGTTTTGTTAAGTGATTATGTGATTCATTAAGCAAAAATTCCAAACTCATGTTAATTTTCCTTAGAATGAATATATCTAGTGGTATGATTTGCACATCAATCACTAAGAAATTCATTGTATATTCAACTGTTTACTAAAGAATTAAAATAGAGAAATTAATCAAGTGAATTTATAATTTTGAAAATAAAATGAGAAGATACTATTGAAAATATACAATTACTGTGAGTCATGGCAAAAAAAGCCAAGAAATTTAAGTACAATCTTGTTCATTTATGTATTTGTTTTAATAAAAACTTTTCTTTTAATGACAACTTTTAACTAATTTATATTTATTCATATCCATCTGTGCCTACTGAATGCATTTGACTAAATACATTGTCATGTACTAAACTTCCTATATAAGTGGCATTTGTGCCAAGTTTTTAAAGATTAAAATACATAACCATTTAGCTCCAATCCAGTAGTTCTAAGTGCAGTTTTAGAATCATTACACCAGATATCTATGATGTTAGAGTAACTTCTGATATGTAATTAAGAAGTAAAGATGCTTACTGGTCCTTTTTAATCAATGTGAACATGTGGTTCACTGTCACTGCAATGTCCTTGCACAGCCATAATACATCAAGCTGTATCTAATTAATCAAATACCAGGTTGAACTTAGAAGAAAAGCAGTCATAAATCTTAATAACTTTTGAAAACCAGAAGTTATATGAGACAGGTCTCAATCAATTTAGAAAGTTTAGTTTGCCTCGATTAGGGACATGCCCCTGACACAGCCTCGGGAGGTCTGGTGACATGTACCCAAGGTGGTCAGGGGTACAGTTTGCTTTTATATATTTTAGGGAGAGATGAGATACCAATCATTATGTGTAAAATGTACATTGGTTTGGTTTGGTAAGGCCAGACAACTTGAGGCAGGGGCTTCCAGGTCATAAGTAGATAAGAAACAAAAGATTACATTCTTTTGAATCCTTGATCAGCCTTACACTGAAAACACAATTCAGTCTGCCTCGGAGTCTGCATTTTTACATATACCTAATAGAGCAGAGGAAGCAATCAGACATGTTTTTGTTTCAGGTGAGCCTCAGTGAAATGACTGAGGTCTGTCTGTCCTTTGCCCACAAGGAATTTCCTTGTGAGCAAATTGTGAGGAAGGTAGGTAGCTTTTTATCTTTGTACCTATTTTATTTAGGAACAAAATGGGAGGCCGGTTTCCCAGACATAGTTGCCAGCTTGACTCTTTGCTTGGCTCGTGATTTTCAGGTCCCGAGATTTACTTTTCTTTAACACTTTCAATTAAAAATGATTGCCTCTCACTTGGGTAACTGCCATAGGATTCTAGGTGTGTCCTCTACTTTCTCCTATGCTTCCTTCAACATTTTATGCTAAAAGCAGAAGGATCTTTCTGAAACAAATTGTATCATGTTATCCACTTGCTTAATACTTATGGTACTTGGAAAATAACTGACATTTTTTCCTATCATCAGAAACATTCAAACCAGATCAACTTCATCTTGAATGGGGGCTGGGTCAAATAAGGCTGAGACCTACTGGGATGCATTCTCAGGAAATTAGCCGTTCTGAGTCACATGAGGAGATAGGAGGTTGGCAAAAGATGCAGGTCACAAAGACCTTGCTGATAAAATAGCACGCAGTCAAGAAACCCACCAAATCCCTCCAAAACCATAATGGCCATGAAAATGGCTTCTAGTCTTCCTATATGTTCTTTAAATTCTTGTTATAAAGATTAGCATGCTAAAAGACATTTTCATTAGGGTCACAACAGTTTACAATTGCTATGGCAATGTCAAGAAGTTATCCTATGTGGTCCAAAAGGGGAGAAACCCTCTGGGAATTGCCCAGCCCGTCCTGGAAAACTCATAAATAATCCACCTATTCTTTAGCATATAATCAAGAAATATCCATAAAAATAGCCAGATTACATCTATATTGGAGCCACTTTAACTATCAATAAAACTGACCTTGAAAATAAGTGCAACTAAAAGTATTAAGTTACTAGCTTATAATCAAGATAGTATGCCCCTGAAATTACTAAAACTATTGTACCACGGTGACAAAGGAAAGTCAGCCACTCTTGTACTTTCTTAGTAAACTTGCTTTCAGTTTACTCTGTAGACTCCAGATTCTTTCTTGTGCAAGGTTTAGAACACGCTCATGGGGTTGGGTTTGGATGAGGACCCTCTTCTGTTAGCACTATCAACTTGGCCCTCTTCATGGAACTGGGAAAAACCCCCTTAAACTTCATATGGAACCAAAAGGGAGCCCACATAGCCAAGACAATCCTAAGCAAAATGAACAAAGCTGGAGGCATCACACTCCCTGACTTCAAACTATACTACAAGTATAGTTTGATTACTATACAGTAATCAAAACAGCATGGTACTGGTACCAAAACAGAGGGATAGACCAATGGAACAGAACAGAGGCCTCGCAGGCAACACCACACATCTACAGCCATCTGATCTTTGTCAAATCTCACAAAAACAAGCAATGGAGAAAGGATTCCCTGTTTAAAAAATGGTGTTAAAAAAACTGGCTAGCCATGAGCAGAAAGCAGAAACTGGACCCCTTCCTGACACCGTACTAAAATTAACTCCAGATGGATTGAAGATTTAAATATAAGACCGAACACCATTAAAATCCTGGAAGAAAACCTAGGCAAAACCATTCAGGACATAGGCATAGGCAAGGACTTCATGACCAAAACACCGAAAGCATTGACAACAAAAGCCAAAATAGACAAATGGGACCTAATCAAACTCCACAGCTTCTGCACAGCAAAAGAAATAGTCACTAGAGTGAACTGGCAACCAAAAGAATGAGAAAAAATTTTTGCAGTTTATCCATCTGACAAAGGGCTAATATCCACAATCTACAAATAACTAAAACAGATTTACAAGAAAGAAACAAACCAACCCATTCAAAAGTGGGCCAACGATATGAACAGACACTTTTCAAAAGAAGACATTTATGTGGACAATAAACACATGAAAAAATGCTCATTACTGGTCATTAGAGAGATGCAAATCAAAACCACACTGAGATACCATCTCACGCCAGTTAGAATGGCCATCATTAAAAAATCTGGAGACAGCAGATGCTGGAGAGGATGTGGAGAAATAGGAACACTCTTACACTGTTGGTGGGAGTGTAAATTAGTTCAACCATTGTGGAAGACAGTGTGGCGATTCCTCAAGGACCTAGAAATAGAAATTCAATTTGACCCAGCAATCCCATTACTGGGTATATACCCAAAGGCTTATAAATTATTCCATTATAAAGACACATCCGCACATATGTTCATTGCAGAGCTGTTTACAATAGCAAAGACCTGAAACCAACCCAAATGCCCATCAATGATAGACTGGACTGGGAAAATGTGGCACATATCCACCATGGAATACTATGCAGCCATAAAAACCGATGAGTTCGTGAACTTTGTAGAGACTTGGATGAATCTACAAACCATCATTCTCAGCAAACTGACAAGAACAGAAAACCAAATACTGCATGTTTTCACTCATAGGCAGGTGATGAACGATGAGAACACCTGCGCACAGGGAAGAGAATACCACTCACTGGGCTAGGTTGGTGGGGGAGGGGAGGAGAGGGACAGTGGTGGGGGGCAGGGGCGTGGTGGGGATGGGGAGGGATAATAGGAGGAGAAATGCCTGATGCAGGTGAAGGTGGGTGGGGGGGAATGGAGACAGCAAACCACCATGGCATGTATATGCCTATGCAACAATACTGCAGGATGCTGGATGTGCACATGTACACCAGAGCCCAGAGGAAAATTAAAAAAACACTATGGATTATTGATATTTTAACCAAAATACATCAGTCAAATAAGCCTAATTTGGTATTTAATATTGCAGTATCTTGCAATTGGTCTAGGAACAGAAACAAATTCTGACATAATTAAAACAATTTCTAATTATATTCTATAAATATTCCATAAAATATATAACTAATAACAAGAAATAGAAAGCAAGAAATTAAAACATAGTACCAGAAAAAAACAAAACAAAACACTTTTACCCAAAGAAAACAAGGAAGGAGAGAGGAAAAGGAAGGAAAAGAAGAGCAACAAAACCACATTAAAAAAAAAAATGAAGGGCCGGGCGCAGTGGCTCACGCCTGTAATCCCAGCACTTTGGGAGTCCGAGGCGGGTGGATCACGAGGTCAAGAGATTGAGACCATCCTGGTCAACATGGTGAAACCCCTCTCTACTAAAAATACAAAACATTAGCTGGGCATGGTGGCGCGTGCCTGTAATCCCAGCTACTCAGGAGGCTGAGGCAGGAGAATTGCCTGAACCCAGGAGGCGGAGGTTGCAGTGAGCCAAGATCGCGCCATTGCACTCCAGCCTGGGTAACAAGAGTAAAACTCCGAAACTCCGTCTCAAAAAAAAAAAAAAAAAAAATGAAATGTTAATAACAAGTCTTTACCTATCAATACAAAAAACAATTGTAAAGAATGATACTGCACAAGATATGAATTTCATGTCCTACTAAATACAAAGACATATGCTTGAAGGATGGAGAAGAAAAGCTGATGGTTGAGAGAAAACTTTCATATAGAAACGAAGTTTATGTTAGCATTAAAGATAAATTCCCTAAATTATATTTGAAAACATGCTCATGATTGCTGAAATGAACAAAAAAGAGAAAACAAAAATTTTGATGAAATAAATTTGTTAAAACATTTTGGTAGGCTAAAAATCCTTAACTATGGTAAGCAAGTGAATATATACAGCGAATCAGTTAAAATGTCATAAATTTTATTGAATCTTTAAAAAAACATTGTAAAAGTTATCTTTACATATTGTTTTTAACAGTAATCTTGTATAGTTATCTGTATGGTTTGGAACTTAAATATTTGTGGTCTTAATTTCCACTGATGATAATACTGTTTTGTATATGTTTGTTTTTAGGATTCAGGGGGTACATGTGCAGGGTTATACTGTCTAACGCTGGGATTTGGGCCTCTATGGAACCCATCATGCAAATATTGAACATAGTGCCCATTACATAGTTTTTCAACCCTCGCACCCCTTCCAACCTTTCCCTTTTTAGAGTTCCCTGGGTCTTTTGTTTCTATCTTTCTGTTTATGTGTAACCACTGATTAGCTACCACTTATAAGTAAGAACATGTGGTATTTGATTTCTGTTTGAGTTATTTCACTAAGGATAATGTCCTCCAGCTGCATCCATGTTGGTTTGAAGAACATGATTTCATTCTGTATGGCTGTGTACTATTCTAAGGTGTATAGGTCCCAGATTTTCTTTATCTAATCCACCACCAATGGACACTTAGGTTGACCATTACTTAGGTATTAAGAATAGTGCCACAGTAAGTTTACCAGTGTAGGTGTCTTTTTAATAAAACAGTTTCTTTTCCTTTGGATAGATACTCAGTAGAGGGGTTTTTAGTTCTTTGAGAAATCTAAGTACTGAATACAAAGGAAATGCAAGTTTGACTTTTTATATTCATTTTTTATTTGAGGCAGGATCTCTTTGCCATTCAGACTGGAGTGCAGTGGCATGATCACCACGTACTGCACTCTCGACCACATGGTCTCAAGCAATCCTTCCACATCAGCCTTCCGTGTACAGGCTTGCACCACCACACCAGCTACTATTTAAATTTTGCGTAGAGACAGAGCCTTTTTATGCTGCCCAGGGTTGTCTGGGACTTGTGGGCTCTAACAATTGTCTCATGTTGATCTTTGGAAGTACTGGAATTACAGGCATGAGCCACTGTGCCACACTTTTGACCTAATGTTTTAAAGCACAGGAATATAATTCTATTTGCATTATTTTCATTTGATAAGAACAAATACGGTAAACAAGAGGCCAATCTTATCCATTCCTCCAATACCTAAACCATTTAAAGTATTTACACTTCACATTTTCTTTTCCTAATAGCTTTCTTTTGTAATATTATAGATGAAAAGAATTATACTGAAAAAAATCAGATTCTTCTATAGCCACAAAAAGCATAGTTATGATTTTTGGATTTATAATTAGCAATTTACTTTCATAGCAATTAGATATTGAAGCTTTATTATGTATCCACTACTTTTATGTGGGCTGTTATATAAGTGAGTTAAAGATGGTTCGAGTATATTGACCTTCTGCTGTTTACAGTGGGTTCAAAAGCCCACTGATATCAAACTCAAATGTCAACAATCCAATTGCTTTAAACATTGCCTCTTTAAACAAGTTTTCTAAACCATTAGAGTCTGCCTGCTTTCCATACTCAACCAAACTGTAGCCAACATCTGTTAGCCATAGATAAAGTAATTATTGGGGTTATAGTAGACCTTAAGCCTTTTATATGTCATTTGGAATACTCTGACCCAAAGAATCCCCACCATAATAGGTGAGCTCTCACTCCAATCTCTATGAGTTCTGATGACTATGAGTTCTCACCTTATGGGTCATGGCCCCACACTGATTGATGCCTCTTGAAGTTTTTGTGCTGTGAGAGACTTTCTTCTGCTCCATTATGTCATCCTGTCAAAGTGCTGCCCAAATAAAGCTTGTCATGTGTTACTGCTTCCTTGTGACCATGTATGTTTCCTTCTGAGGAATCAACCCCTAGATCTCTCAAACAGGACAGGTGCTTAAATATAAACCTAAAAATGCAAGTCAATTCATACATTCAAGAGCCTACATATAAAATACACAAGTTAATTCACATATGAATTATAAGCAAACAATTTGGCTGAGAAAAAATAAAAATATTTAGAATATATAAATTAACGATAGAGCAATGGTTCTGTCTTTCCCTTGGCTTTTTATTTGCAAATTTGTGGTTAAGGAAGAGGTGATACACAGGATAGAAAACTGTAAAAACTAATTCAAATGGATGTTTTTAATGTCAAATCAATGCAGCTCTATTTATTATAGCAACAAAGTACTTAACACACTTTGGGTGCTGAGTTATCTTTAATGTGGCTGAAATCCAATCACAATCCTAAAAGAAAATAGAGTAGGCTAGGCATAGGATTAAGCACATAAACAAGTAGGAAATCATTGAAAATAATGGCTTCAGTTCAACACAAATACAATTAAACTAAAACTTCTAGGGGAAATAATCCTCAAAGATACTCTTTTCTCTCGCTTTCTATATTGCAAATAGTTTTTTATTTCAACAATATATATTGATGAAAACATTCCCTTCTGTAATAGTTAAGACTGAGTGTCAACTTGATTGGATTGAAGGATGCAGTATTGTTCCTGGATGTGTCTGTGAGGGTGTTGCCAAAGGAGATTAACATTTGAGTCAGTGGGCCATGGAAGGCAGACCCACCCTTAATTGGGTGGGCACTATCTAACTAGCCACCAATGAATACAAAGCAGTCAGAAAAATCTGAAGCAAAGAGATGGGCCTAACCTCCCAGCATACATCTTTCTCCTGTGCTAGATCCTTCCTGCTCTTGAACATCAGACTCCCAAGTTCTTCAGTTTTGGGACTTGGACTGACTCTTCTTGCTCTTCAGCTTGCAGACAGCCTATAGTGGGACATTGTGATTGTGTAAGTTAATACTTAATAAACTCCCCTTTACATGTATATATGGACACACACACAAACACACACACACACACACACACACACACATCCCTCCTATTAGTTCTTTCCCTCTAAGATAACCCTGACTAATATGCCATCTATATAAAGATGTTAACTTTTTCATTCAACTAATTTTGTGTTTACTTTTTACCCAAATGAGAAATCAAGTGAATATTTTCTGGGCAACAAAATAAAAAGAATGAAGAAACTATTCACTACAGTTCCCACAGATTTAACAGGAATTTTGAGATGAGAAAATAAAGCAATTCAAACTGAGAGGTAAGCAGCATGAGGAACATGGTCAGATTCAGTAAAATATTGCTTAGCATTTTTAACAAATGTATTCATGCACAAAGTGAATGAGCATTCTAAGGTTTATGTTTAAAACGTTTGGCAGCAGTGACAAGATATGTGTTCACTTCAGAGCTCTGTTGTCAGACTCTACAAGCTGAAAATATATCCCCCCTCACGTCACCTAGGTTTTAAATTATTTCCCTCAATGTAACAGTGAAAAAAATCCTAAATAAGAAATTTGATCTTGAATTCTCCAAGTCTATCTGATTCATTTCTCCCTTTCTTTCTTTTTCTCCTTTACCTTCTCTTTCACTTCCTTTTTCCTTTTCTTGTATCTATCCATATATGCATTCATTTGTTAATTTAGGAAATGTCTATTGAGTATCTAGCACACGTGAGAGATTTCAGTGGAGTTTCATGTAAAATTACATCTAGTCCTAAGACTTCTGTAGAGTATTAGAAGAAATTCAAATAACACATAACTATAACTCCAAAATACTTCTCACAATCAACACTTTGAGATTCACTAATATACTTATTTATAGATATTTCTAAACTAATTTGGATTATTATTTAGCTAGCATTATATAAGTGGCACACTTTTATTATGTGTTACATATATTTATAATGTCGTACTTAGTAAAAATAAAACGGAATATAGAATGACTAAATTTTTTTCAAGTATATTTTCTTTAATTTTAGTGGTTATCTATGGAATCTGTATGAAATATGAGGATTTAGCTGACTTACATTGCCTCCACCTTTTCTCTTCCCTTTTTTAAAAACATGTAGTTATACAGTATCTTCTGCTATATGCCCTTAAACAATGTACTTGAAACTTATTCATCTCTTTTCTACATTTTTCCTCACTTCCTAATCATAATTAGTTAACCTGTGTTTGGCTATAGGTTGCTTCAAAGGGTTGAAAAACAATAAAGATATAATTATGGATAAATAAGTAACATGTATGATTATTACATATAATATACTTATACTTTTAAAAAGTATATTTATAATATTTTATATTTTAATTTTTTTTTTTTTTTTTTTTAGACAGAGTCTTGCTCTGTCGCCAGGCACTAGGCTGGAGTACAGTGGCACAATCTCAGCTCACTGCAATCTCCACCTCCTGGATTCAAGGAATTCTCATGCCTCAGCCTCCCCAGTAGCTGGGTCTACAAGTGCACGCCATCACGCCCAGCTAATTTTTTTTGTATTTTTTTTAGTAGAGATGGGGTTTCACCATGTTGGCCAGGATAGTCTCAATCTCTTAACCTCGTGATCCGCCCACCTCAGCCTCCCAAAGTACTGGGATTACAGGCGTGAGCCATGGCGCCTGGCTATATTTTAATATTTTTAAAGAAATCGTTTTTTTCATTACTGACAAAATATGTGTCATACACATCTTCATGCTCAAATGGATTACCTTATCCTCCATCAACTACTAAACAAGTCTGGATCTGTTTGAAAGAGTGATACAAATGAAACCTGACTGAAATACTTTGAAAAGAGAGTTGTAAGTAGTAAGTGGATGAGTCATGCTGGAAAATAGGTCAGGAAATAAAACCTCAATGCAGTTTCACAATGAATCAGGTAGGATTTGACGCTAGAACACATCTCAAACCATCAATTAATTATGGGAGAAAGTGTTATGTGCAGTGTGTTTAACCACTATTTTTAACTTATAGTGGTTAAACACACTGCACAACTTCAATGGAATTAAGATTTTACATTTTATTGTTCAGTCTTTCCAATAACAGACATATCAGCAGCAATCATTCATTTTTTTTCTGATAGCTCTTTAACAAAGAGAAAAATCAAACTTCAAAAAAATAACAGATTATAGCATAAAATTAGCATTTACATATACAGCATACTTATGTAAAATATAAAAAAAAAATTTGTAGTTTTATTAAGCACATAAGTAACAGTTAAATAAAAGTATTTCAGTCATAAGAGAAAATAATTCAGCCAGGCTTGGTGGTGAGTGCCTACATTTTCAGTTACTCAAGAGATTCATGTGGGAGGCTCACTTAAGCCCAGGAGTTTGAGTCCAGCAGGGTCAATACAGCAATACCCCAACTTGTCAAAAAAAAAAAAAAAAAAAAAAAAAGACTACTGTTTTATAGACTTTGCTTCAAAAATTACACTGAAAGTCATTTTCACTTCTATTTGATTTGACAAGTTTCAGCCTTTCTAAAAATTCAGTCATTTTAAATAAAATTTCTCAGGTTCCCTTACCTCTGAATATATATATATATATATTTTATTAGATACTGAGAACTTTAGTATCTAATAAAATAGAGATACATTTGCTGTCAAACTTTCTTAGTCCATTTGAACTGTTATAATGACATACCATAAACTGTGTAGCTTATAAAAAACAGATATTTCTTTATTACAGTTCTGGAGTCTAGGAAGTCCAAGATAAAGATGCCAACAGATTCAATGTACGGGAATGACTGAGTTACTATTTCATGGACAGCAGTCTTCACTGCATCTTCAGATGGGGGAAGAGGCGATGAGTCTCTCTTGGGCATCTTTTACAAGAGCAGCAATTCAGTTTTCGAAGGTGTATCCCAGTGACCTGATCACCTCCCAAGGGCTCTACCTCCTAGGACCATGATCACTTAGGCAGTGAGGATTCTAATAAATTTTAGAGGGACATAAACATTCAGATCATAGCACCAACACAACACACACAAATACACACAAACCTGGTGCTTTTCAAACTCATGTATATAAGAATTTACTGGGAATTCTGCTGAAATGTAGATTCTGAATTTCAGTTCTGAGACTTATAAGCTTCTATTCTAATGCTAATGGTCCTAGAGTTACAAAGTAGGTAGTAAAGTTCTAGTCCATGTGGAGTGGTACAGTGGTACAATGTTTTAAAACAGAGCACTCTTATGAAAAGCTAAAGAACCAAGACAAGAAAAGCCAAAAGTTTTCAGTGATGTTAAAACCCCAGTGTCATGAATAGAGTCTGAATGCGTGTGTTTAATTGTGTGTGGTCACAGTCCAGGAAGGTAGCTGAGTGATAGTGATAGAAGGTAGTTAAGTGCTATACATATGCATTGGGTTCTAGTGGCAGGCATTTTACTGCTGTATTCTCCTAAGCATGCAACTCCTAAGGATATGAATATTCTCCTATTTAAGCAGACTATTATTGTAATCCATAAAAAAAATAAGCATACCCCAATATCATATTATTTATATTGTATATTGGTTGCATGTCCACTCAGTATGTGTTCTACTGTTATTGGCTAGAGAGTACTATAAATATCAATTAGATCAAGTTAGTTAATAGTGTTGTTCAGGTCTTCTATATGCTCACTGGTTTCTAATTATTCTAACATTTACTAAAAGTTATGAAAGCTATGAATACAATTGTCAATTTGCTCTCTTTCAGTTCTATTGGATTTTGTTTTGCATTTTGAAATTTTTCCTAGTTGCATATACATTTTGGATTTTTGTGCCTTCTTAAATATCAAACACTATTATCAGATGTCCATTTTTATTTCCTACCATATTTATTTTACTAAAATCTATTTTATTTGATATTAACAAGGCCACTCAAACACTAATTTGATTAGTGATTTGTGGTATATATTTTTCATCTTTTATTTCTATTTTTTTGCCATTATATTTAAAGTTTAATATTTTTTAAGATAGAGTCTTATTCTGTTGTCAACACTGGAGTTCAGTGGCACAATCTTGGCTCACTTCAGCCTTGACCTCCTGGGCTTAAGCAATCCTTTCACCTTAGCCTCCCTAGTAGCTGGGACTACAGGTGTGCATCACCACACCCAGCTAAAAATTTCTGTAGAGACCAGGTCTCACTATGTTGCTCAGGCTGGTTTCAAACTTTTAGTATCAAGGAATCCTCTCACTTTGGCCTCCCAAAGTGCTGAGATTAAAGGTGTGAGCCCCTGCACCTGGCTTTCAAGTGTTACTTTTAACAGGATATACTGTGTCATGCTTCACTTTTAAATCCAGTCTGATAATCTCTTCATGTTAATTATAATTGGAATGTTTATGTGCAAAGTACAGACAACTTTATTTAATGTTATAATCTCTATTAGGTATAAATACACTATCTTGCTCTTAATATCCAAATTGTCCAATTTGTTGTTTCTTTTTTCTTATTTGGAATAACTGATGATTTTGTATTTCATCTTATCCAAAGTTGACCTATCGGAAATACATTTTTAAACTGACTCTAAGGTATAAAATATACATATTTAATCCATCAAAGTTACCTTTACATAGTATTATCTCTATGTAATATGGAAACTACAATTCCATTTCCTCTTCCTATCTTATTTGCATTCATTTTACTTCTACATATGACAAATTCCAAGATATTTTTTGCTTTAAACTGTCAAATGCCTCATAACAGAAAAATGGAAAATAGTTATATTTATTGCTATTCATTAAAACTTTTATTTCTTTGTATATATTGAAGTTTTCTACTATCATCTTTCTTTTTCTGAAAGAAATTTTGTAGCATTTTTTATAGTCAAAACCTGCCAAGAACAAATTTTGTCTGTTTAATTTACCTTTATTTCTGAAAAATAAAGATCACTGAGAATAGAAATCTAGGTTTGCGATTCCATTTCTTTCAGTACCTGAAAATATTCTGTTGGCTTCTGGCTTAGTTTCTAGAAAAAAATCTGCAGTTACATTTATAATCGTTTCACTGTGCCTAATAGGATATTGTTTCTCCCCCGGCTTTTAGATTTTCTCTCTATCACTGGTTTTCAGGAATTTGATGACAACAGGTCTTGATGTGGTTTTCATTATGTTTATTCTTTTTTTTTTTTTTTTTGAGACGGAGTTTCACTCTTGTTACCCAGGCTGGAGTGCAATGGCGCGATCTCGGCTCATCGCAAGCTCCGACTCCTGGGTTCAGGCAAATCTCCTCCCTCAGCCTCCTGAGTAGCTGGGATTACAGGCACGCACCACCATGCCCAGCTAATTTTTTGTATCTTTAGTAGAGACGGGGGTTCACCATATTGACCAGGATGGTCTCGATATCTTGACCTTGTGATCCACCCACCTCGGCCTCCCAAAGTGCTGGGATTACAGGCTTGAGCCACCTCGCCTGGCCCATTATGTTCATTCTTTTAGGGCATTTTGAGTTTTGGGGACCACTGGGTTTCCAGTTTTATCTGTTGGACATCTCCTGGTCATTATTTCTTTTTGTTGTTTTTCTCTCTTTCTACTGGAACTTCAAATGCATTTTTTTGGGACTCTTGATACTGTAACAGAGTACTAAAATATATATTAATTAGTTTTTGTATTTTTTTCTAACTTGGCTTCATTTTGAATTGTTCCAATTGCCGTATCTTCAACTCCATGAATCAATTCTTCTCTATTGCCTAATCAGCAGTTAATTGCCTGTAGGAATTTTTCAATTCCGATATGTTATTCATTTTTATATCTGCATTTGATTCTTTACTGTAGCCTCATTTTTTTCTAGACTCATGTATTGGGGGAAGCAGCAAAGGAGAAAGGATTTACAGAGTGCCTATATAAACTGGTTATGAGTAACATAAACAAGAAACAACAAACGTGGAAGGCCACAGGAGGCCTCTGGGGAGGAAGGCCTCTTCATGCCCCATGTTCTCGTACAGGGGGACCTAAGCTATGTTACCATAAATGTTGGGCTCAAGGATGTAAAACCCCTTTGTAGCACTAAGAAGTAATCAGACGTACAGACTACTTGTGAGGCCACATTCCACCAGCTGCCCTTAGATAATAGGCTAAAGATAACCACATGCTCTTGTTTTGTGAAACTCCCAAACTGTCGCTGTTATCAATGTTTAGAATGACACACCACTTTCAGCTCATTGATTTACTCCACCATCATGTCACCCTCTCCCCACCATCACTCTTCTCCTACCCTATAGATCAAAGTGATTGTAACCAATAAACACTGTGGTGAACCTAAGCTCAGGGCCTTCACTGACTCCTCTGGTAATAAGTGATGTCTCCCTCATCCCACTTTCTCTCTTAATCTTTTTCTCATTCCTTTGTCACCACTGAACTTGGGGTGCCCATGGGTGTGATGTGGGGCTGGTTCCCTATGTTCTGGCACCCAACATTTGGGGCTTGAGGATCCCTACTTTCATGTTTTTCTTTAAATCTTGAACATATTTATAATATCTGTTCAAATTCCTTGTCTATTTTTATCATTTGTCACATTTAGGTTTATCTTTCCTCAGTGACTGTTTTGGAAGCATGCTTTGGCTTATAACTTCCTGTTTCTTGGCCTGTGCCAGGAATAGGTTTTACTCAGAGTATGTTTTTACTTCTGTGAGGATTTACCCCAATACCAACATGTGGCCCTTCTAGAGCATCCAGGCAATGTCCCCAGTGTTCAACAAGGACACACCTCTCTAGCTCATGTGTTCTGGAAACTGTTTAGCCTGTAACTCTTGAGTCATGCTTGTATTAGTCTATGGAATTATATCCTATATACACATATTATTTTTAAGCACTGATTCAAATCCCCTCATGCAGATTTCTGGAGCTCTTTTGGGACATGTTTCCTTATGTCAAGAACTCTTTCACACAACTTCCATCCACTTAGACTTTTTGCACACCAGTCTCTGTGTCCCCAACTCACGAGTCCACCAAGCTCCCTTGAGATACTCAACTATGCTTCCTGGCAGAAATCAGAGAACTCATTAGGCTCTATTTGTTTCCTTTCTCTGAGGGTTCCTGATATCGTACTCCTATTCTTCAGTAATTGAAAATTATTGTTTTACATGTTTTGTCCAACTTTCTAGGTTAAGGTGAAAGGTTTCATCTACTCTCTGTTACTGCACCGTTGCAAGAACAAAAGTCCTGTTGAGAAAATAAAACTATTGTTCTTTCAAAACTTGTTACAGAATTATGATGTATTTCCAGAGTTAAGAATTACTCTAAAAATTAGGATATACTTTCTTTCAAAGTAAGAAAACTTTCTATTATTTTAAAATATGACTCAGAGACACATTAATTTTCTTGCCATCTCTTCAAATTCTGTCAGATTTCATATTCCCTCAAGACATAGATTTGGGAATGTTTTATTTTTACAGCCAATAAAGAAATTAAAGATTAACCTACTTATTTTCTTGCTTCTAAAAGCACAGTCTTTGTATCAGCAACACTAGCATTAACTGCCAATTAATTCAATTAAATGTAGCACATTAGAGAAGCATAGTAAAAATCGAGAATGTCATACTCTATCCCAGATCTACAAAGTCTGACAATTCACAAGAACTTTGCATGATAAATGAGCACTTTATATTCTAAGAAACACTGCATAATATGCACACTGAAAATCTAACAGAAACCAAATGAAGTTGATATGTGGGGAATCAAAATGACTAATAAGAGTTTAAAAGTACCTTATAATGGTATGTAAATGTTTTCAGTTGAATACACACATGCACACACACACACACTACTGCTGCTGTATGTATACTTCTATGTTATAGAAAAATTTCCCCTAACGTGGTGAAGTGGTAATCAAAATAAAAATCGCATTGTGGAAAGAATTCTAGCTCTTGCACTTTTATTTTTGAGCCAGTTTCAGTGTGTAGGTCAACAGCCACATACTGTCTTTTTCTAATATTAGTTCATTCTGTCATTTAATTCCATTTAGTGTCAGCTTATATTAGAATTGTTAGAGTATACATACACCAGTTCAAGGAAAGAATGATCATTCTTGGGAAATTGACAGAGTAATAAACCTTTTACTACCCTACACTACAGGAAGTCAAGACACACCAATAGATCTGTCACTTCTTCTGCAGCCCTTTTGAAGTCTTTATGGAAGATGTAAATGAATAGAAGGCTTATCACACTTATTGAGAGAAAGGGAAAATATTTTGAAAGATAAATATAAATCCATATTTTTAAGGTAAATTTAACAGTTTATTCATTTAAATCAAATTAAATAAAATAAATGTCTTAAATATATTCTAGAAACAAGGCAATGGGTTGGGAGCTGCATATAAAAATACAATTTGACAGAAGAACATGAAATATAAAAATGAGAAAGTTCAAGGTAAGGCCAAGTAAAGTCAACATCATTAAAGCAGCCCAGTGGGCCGGGCATCGTGGCTCATGTCTGTAATCCCAGCACTGGGAGGTTGAGACAAGCGAATCACTTGAGCTCGGTTTGAGATGAGCTTGGGAAACATAGGGAAACTCTGTTTGTACAAAAAATACAAAAAATTAGCTGGGTGTGGTGGCAAGTTTCTGTGGTGCAAGCTACTCCAGAGGCTGAGATGAGAGGCTCACCTGAGACCCTATCTAAAGAAAACAAACAAAAAAAGAGGCCTACTCTGTGCTAATAACATCAGATTTTATGTTTAAAAAAAAACTCATTATGGATTGAGTCCAGCCCAGCCCTAAGAGAAGAAGAAGGCCCATAGGGGAGACTTCAGATCTCATTATTATTGCCTTTATCCAGCAGTGCTTATCAAGCCTCCTAACGCTGTCCCATTCCAGAAACCGTAAGACTCAGGCTGTTCTTGTTTCTGGAAGCCTGCCTGGTAAGATAGTACCATTTGGAACTGAGAACATACCAGAAGCAACAGAACAAGGCTAAGAGCAAGAAATTGAAAATAACTGAAAATACTTGGGGGTACATTGGTGCAAAAAAAGCCACGGAGCCCATACTGGGCTTGATATGACTTTGAGGGGACAGCAGATTAATACTTAATGAGAGTTAAATCTGACCAGCCTTTCTACATTGACAGGCCACACTGCATGAATGAGGAGAACCAATGAATTCATTGTCCTCTGCCTATTTTCCGTGCACAGTCACATTCCCTCCTTAGTCATCTTCCCCTTCCACCCTTTACATTAGACAAGGGAACACCGAATCTTTCAAGGGAATTACACATTTGAGTTAATGTTTCAGTATATCATTTTCATACTGTAAATAATTTTGTAAGAGAGATTTGCTGCAATCCCAGGATATAAAATATATTTTACATATACATTATATATTTTACATATATGTATATATAATTTATGTATATATGTATATATATTATAAATATATATTTTGTATATATATTATATATATTATATAAAATGTATAATATATAATATATATTATATAATATATATAAAATGTATAATATATAATATATATATATAGGCATCATGTAGTTTTGAAATCCAAGGGAAATTTATAAAGAAAAGCTAGAATGGGGCCGGGGCGAAGTTGGAATATCTGTTGGAGAGTAACACATTAGCAAAATCCTGCTGGAAGAAGCTACAGGACACACTTACGTAGATTATATAGGAAATTAGAACACAGAAAAGTTTAAAATGATACCTTAGGTGGGGCCAAAGAGAGGAAGGGAAAATTTGCATGCCGTGTGGTTAGAAAGATTTTGGTTAAGTGAGTGGCAAAAGTAGTGATGTGTTTTAAGAACTATGGCATTATTCAGGATGATTTGGAAAAATGTGGAATTATCTATAATAATTTTGTAATAAGCATGGTAAGAGAGTAATCAGAATGGGAAGGACACATTACTTATGAGAGAAGTAGCATAGGTAGATGATACACCAATTTGAAGACAACTGGATAGAAAAACTCAAATTGTAAAATACCATGCCACAAAATTTAGCTGTTTTTTTTCTTAAGGGATAGCTCTTTTTGTAGATATAGCAAAGAAAAAACTTATTGTGTTGGAATGGAAGTTTGGGACATATGTAATTGACAATGTTAGTGGAAAATCTAGAGGAAAATACAGAGCAAGCCGATGAAACACATCTTTAGATTTAGCAGTGAAATTCAAGATATATCAGTTTAATTTGGCTTCTATTAATTTTGTATTATGTATAGAATATACATAGCTAGAAACGGTAATAGTAAAAGATTCAGAATTGCATGAAAGTAAAGAAAATTATTTGAGATAGAGGGGAAAATAGAAGTAAGGAGCATAGTTTTAGGGAGAGAAAGATGTAAAGAATAGAACATAGTGAAGAAAACAGAAACATGTATTTCAGAACAGGAAAAAGTCAGGACAGATGAAACCAAATAAAGTAGATTTGCAATATTTATCAATAGTTCCAAGTACTTCAAAGGGATAAAGGATAATTAGATAACAAGAGTTCAATGAGTTTAGTAGAACCCAGGATAATCTCTCCTTTTAAAGTTCAGCTAATCCAATAAGTAATTTTTTTTCCCTGTGCAAAATATCTTCAAAGTAGTGCCTAGATTTATGCTTGCTTGGAAAACCCAGGTTATAAGAATATCAGGAAAGTCACTCTTAGAATTCTTCCTACTAGATCTGGAAACTTCTTTCAGCTCTATATATCTTTTTCTGCATGACTTATGTTTTATATTCCATATCTAGTGTTGGGTACTCAATTTCTTCTTTTAGATAGTTCATTCTCAGTGTCTAAGTCCACATTTGTCCCCAAGGTATTTCTAAGTGATATTTAATACTGAAATACTAAGGAAGGTAGCTTCTTCCAATAAGCTTTATCAAATGCTTTGTGTCTTGCGTGAACCTAACAATGACTCTCTCACTACAGGATGTTAAAAGACAGAGCCTTGAATTTCTCTCCAAAATTGTGCATTGTTGGGTGGCATATGTTTTCTCAGAGAGTTACATATTCTTCCACACTAGCTAAGTAGAGTTGCAGCAAACATCTCGATTTAAGTCTGGTCTAAAAGCAAAACAAAACAATTTCAATAAAACACTGTATCATATTGAGAAACCTTGGATACTAATATGCTACATGTATTGAACCTTCATATTTCCAAATCCTTTCCTGAAATCTCACTATAGTAGGACAGTGAGTGTTTCTGTTTAATTGTGTAGACTTCATACTAAAGGAAATGCAGTTTAAATTAGGGTGGTGACAGAACTGCATTGGGAATACAAGTTAAGGGAGGCACCTTAGTACCGTAAAAAATGTCTAGATCCTCAGAAAGCTCAGCACCGAGGAAGCATAGTTTATTCAAGGAGTAAGTGTAGCAAAGGATACTCTGTCCACGGCAAATTACAGCCTCCTTATTGTTCGCAGCTCTTGCCTCATTTCTAAATTACAGTTGCTCTGTACTGCATTCCTTCCATCTACATTTTTTTCTCTGCATTTTAATTTTGCTAAAAACAAATTCTAAATAAATAACAAAACAAGTAACATGTTCTGAAGTTGCCATGATAAACTTCTTAATTAATGTACACTTTTCCCTTTTACAGTGAGGATAGAAAAACTAGGATTATATGGCTAGGTGGGTGTGGTGGCTCATGCCTACATTCCCAGCACTTTGGGAGACTGAGGCAAGCAGATCCTTTGAGGTTAGGAGTTTGAGACCAGCCTGACCAACATGGTGAAACCCTGTCTCTACTAAAAATACAAAAGTTAGCTGGAAATGGTGGTACATGCCTGTAATCCCAGCTACCTGGGAGGCTGAGGTGAGAATTACTTGAACGCAGGAGGCAGAGGTTGCAGTGAGCCCAGATTCCTTCACTGCACTCCAGTCTGGGTGAGAGAAGAAGATTATATTCCCAAAAGAAAAAAAAAGTTTAGGATTATAGAACATTCTTAATCCATAGTGCATCTTCATAATATAATTGAGGTCATAGGCCATGAAAAAAAGTAGAAAAGATATTAAAAATTCAGATGTTTCACCTGAAATCTGTAGGCAGGAACTGAAAAAAAAGTATGAAGGTACACATACATAGAAAGTATTTTCTTTAATGCAACAGGTAATTTTCGAGTGTTCACTATGTTCAAACAGTGTGATAAGCACTTAGATCAAAGATATTTATTCTCATCAACAAACTTACTTAGGGTCTAGCTGTTGAAAAGAAAATAGATAATTCACAAATAATTAATGAGCGCACAAATAAGGAAAAAAAACTGTCCAGTAACAAAATTCTTTGGGAATCACAAGGAGGAAAGATGATTCCAGGGTAACTGGAATTGATTCTTCCAAAAATATACCTTTGAAGGCTCATGTTATGTCATCAGCATTCTTTATAACAGCCTTGATTCTACCAGTATTTTTGAAACAATAAAAATTAGATAAGTGCAGCTTTCATTCATATTAAAAGGAATACCACATAAATCCATTTAGAATGAAGAAATTTCCAGAAAAGTAAAAGGAAGTTTTGAAACAGAGAGTAACAAGTCATTTAAATAAAGAACTATTTTTATTTTATTTCATTTGTCCCGATAAAGATACTTTACAATCTAAATTATTGGTCTGTTTTGAGGATCAAAATTAAACAGTACAAAGTGTTGTGCAGAGAATATTGTTAAAGGCATTCTTCTTTGTTGTTAAAATTGTACAGTCTTTAAAATTCAATGTAAATTGACAAACTTTAAACTTTATTAATTACATATTAAGTAAAATAGCTATGACATAAGTTTGGCATACCAGTTCATAACACTGATCTCTTGATGACTAATTTTGTTCTTCATATATTTATGATATATAGCAAGTCTACTTTAAAAATTATCAGATGCAACTGATTAATTAGACCATGAAAATGAATGAAATTTTGAAATAGTAGGCAGTAACTCATTTAAATGATGTGCCTAATTTGTTAGCTTCCAGAGTCAGATCAATTTTAGGTAAGTAATTTGTATTTTTTAATTATATTCTAATTTATGAGAACAAAAATTAAGCACTATACAGCTCGTTGAGAGACTGCCAAAGAATCATGGATTTTAGTGCCGAAAATGTTAAGTGCATAAATGTGAAATGACCTAACCCAATATTCCAAGAATTTAATGCAATAATAATAAATTATATAGTTCAAACCAGTGACAACTGCCAATTTATAAACTAGTAAACCTTACTAGCTGGTCTGGGTATTATTGGAAAGAGTCTTCTAATGAAGAAAATCTTTGTAAGCCAATAATATAGTTGTAATTTACTCCTAAGAGGGTATTTAAATAGAATTTAAGCCAAGAATTTAAAATGTTTTCATTGGTAATGAATAGGATATTAGTTCATAGCTAAAACAGAAATATCTATTAATAACAATTTAAAACTAATTGAGGCCTAATGATGTATATTTATGATATTTATACAAAAATATTTCAAAGGACAATGATGCCATTAGTTAAGACACCATCTCAAGATGCATAGAGTGCAGAAAATGTTTCTCTCAGTCTTCCTCAAGAGAAAAGCTATATTGTAATTGAGTATCCAATACCTTCCTCAGTTGGAATAAAAGTATTATGCACCTTGTAAAACAAACTAGCAATTATGAATAGCTCAAAACTAGAACTTACTAAAGTCTAACAGCAGAGCAAGTTATAGCCTCTCTGAGTCCATTGGCAAGAACTGCTGATCACACATCTTACTTCTCTCAATCGCATGTACATAACACTGAAGAGCCCACTGTCATCTTTTGTTTGGAACAATACATACTTTCAATTGTGTAGATGTGCTATTGTTTGAGACACCTACATTTACAATTTCTGCATATATTCCTGTTTATGTTTAAAAACAATCTTTTAAAGCACAGAAATATCAAGTATTAATAGGCTGTTTCTTTTTAACAGTAGTTGGGCTTTTGGATACTTTTTACTATAATAACATCACAGTTTACAGTCCAAAAGAGATAAAAATGCACATATATACATATATATATATTTTTTTTAATAAGCCTACAGCACCCAGTATTCCCATGTGGTCTCCCATCCAGGTACTAACCAGGACTGACCCTGCTTAGCTTCCAAAATGCATTTATATTTTAAACATTGAATATTTACATAGTCTATTTTGTATCTTCATTGTACATATGTAATAGACATTAAAACTGAGTGACAAAGCATTTCAATATTAAAATACTTCTTAAAAATCTATTAATATTTTAATTAAATCTTGTTTTCCATGTGATCAGCAAGTACATGTATTTCAGGGGTACCGTATGAATTGAACATTTCTTGGGTCTTTTACACCACTTTAACACTTCTGTGTGTCCATATGCATGTGTAAGATTTCCTCAGATTTTCCAGAATCAACTTAATTGAAGATTTGTTTTATATCCCTAGTCTCATTCCTTTTGGGGGACAAGATTTTAATCTCTTAGAGTATGCATTGCTTTTTAAAACATCAAACACTTCCACACATGGGTGGAAAACAGTCCACCTTACAACAGAAACATCTGTCTATCCAAGGGCAATATACTATTGAATCACTCAGGACCAAGTCGGGAATACCTCCATTCTAAGAAAATTGCACTTTTGACCATTTTTTTCTTTTTTGCTGAAACAAAATACTGGAGATTTCAAAGACCCACAGTAAATCCATACAAAATGTTTTGAGGTAGGTATGTGAGAATGTCAAACTTCTTTAAAAGGATTTTCTTTTGTTTTGTTTTTAGATTGGAAAAGTAGGGTACTAGGGAGGCAGAGTGAGACTGAAATTTAAAAAGAAAAAAATCCACAAGCAATAGTTGCCATATGTTTTTAAAAGGTATCATTAAAATTATATTTTAGCTGTCAGACTTGGGAATATGGAATCTATTTCTGGAATTTGATCTGGTCCAAGTGCCAAGATGTTCCTTGACTCTAGTTGGTCTTTAGATACATTTTGATTTATCTTTGCTATATTTTTAGAGGGGGTTTTAAAGACAGAATTCACAAAGTATGAATGGTCCCACACAAAGAGGGACGAAACTCATTTGAAATAAATGAAGAATAAAATAGGATGGTGGTTTTTTAATAGGAAAAGTATATTTCACTGAACAATATCAAAGAAGTCTACACTAGTAGCAAAGTGAATTTGAAGTTCCGTTGATTTAAATTCATTTATCTGTAAATCATAATTTAAAAGTACTTGTTAAAAGTATATATTTTCATACCTATAGATACCTATCCATCCTCATTGAAGTAATCACATATTGTAGGTGGTCACATACCTACTACTTCATTCATTTCAACTATTGTCCTACGCCATTGTAATAGTCTGGTTTTTAACTACTAAATTTGTTTTCTCAAATGGCAAAATTTGCCATTTCACAGTAACATTCAAAATGGAAATACATTTCTGAAAAACTGTAATTGTATATTAGAAATATCAGTTATAGTAGCAGGATTATACTGAAAACAATTTCTAATTTTATACAGCAGCAGGTCACCAGACACAGAGCTGCAAAATGTGAATTTATAGCTATCATGATCTATCAACCACTGAAATGACCTTGAAAACCCAAAACATCATCAAACCATGCAAGCACTATTGGATTTCTGTCAAAAACAAAATATTTAAAGAAAAATAATAGAAGATCATGGGCACTGGCAGTGTAGTATGTAAGGATATTTTGGCAGATCTCAGATTTATAACACCACAGTTCTATTTGTGTGAGCATAAACTAGTCAAATTGTTCTCTAGCAAGTAACATAACCATTTTATGAGACATTTAAATAAGTATATGCAACAAGGACACATTTTTCCTAAGGAAAGGTATAAGAAGAAAATATTTCAAGGAAAGAATAAAGGCTACATATTTGTCAAACACATTCTTTTTCCTGTGTTTCGTGTTTTATTGTGCCACGTAATAACAATTTTGGAAATTATCTAAAATAGCCTTTTATTTGGCAAGCTTACCTAATAATTTTATTTAGCATCTTTAAAAGATCAAGATTTTTTAATAATGAATAAGTTTGATTTTAAATTTTAAACATAATTTTTATTGGGATAGGGTCATATTTTGTTGCCCCGGCTGGAGTACGGTGGCAGGATCATGGATCACTAAAGCCTCAAACTCCTGGGCTCCAGTGACCCTCCCACAGCAGCCTCCCGAGTAGCTGGGACTGCAGGTGCACACCACCAGGCCTGGCTAATTCTTGTAATTGTTTTGTAGACACAGAGTTGCACCAAGGTTAATTTATAAAATTAATATTCAATATGTGATTACTGCAAAAACTTATTACTAAATGTTGTAGTGTTGATTTAACTATAAGTTATATAAAAATGAGATTAATAAAAAGCATTTATTTGATCTGGGAGGAAACTTGTTTAAGGATACATGTGAATGCACAAACATTTTTCAGTTACAAGAGTGTAAATGAGAAACATGAGAGAGGAAACAGAGATGTAATAGGCTGAAGGGCCTAAGTTGATGTAATTACAAGTTGATGTAATAGGCTGAAGGGCTTTTAAAAATGATTTGTTATTATATAAAAATTTCTGATAGTGAGAGGTCTTTGGGTATTTGAACTCTTTTAGCAAATTACCTGTGTTGTACATTACATTCTAGTTTAATGCTTGTCAACAATAAGTGTTTTCTTTAATGCCTTTGTGGAGAGATTTTCAAGGTTGGGAGATTGTATTTTCAATTATATTTCTTCAGCAAAAAACATGAACTCTTTCAGGAAATGTTTATTCACTTTTTCCTTGAGAATTGAATTTTTTAAAAATTTTTATTGCATTTTAGGTTTTGGGATACACGTGCAAGATAGTTGCATTGGTACACTCATGGCAGTGTGTTTTGCTGCCTTCCTCCCCTGAACCCACATTTGGCATTTCTTTCCAGGCTATCCCTCCCCAGCTCCCAACCCCCGCTGTCCCTCCCCTATTCCCCCCAATTGACCCCAGTGTGTAGTACCCCCCTCCCTGTGTCCATGTGTTCTCATTTTTCTCACCCGCCTATGAGTGAGAATATGTGGTATTTCATTTTCTGTTCTTGTGTCAGTTTGCTGGGAATGATGTTCTCCAGATTCATCCATGTCCTTACAAAGGACATAAACTTGTCATTTTTGATTGCTGCATAATATTCCATGGTTTATATGTGCCACATTTTCCCAGTCCAGTCTATCATCGATGGGCATTTGGGTTGGTTCCAGGTCTTTGCTATTGTAAACAGTGCTGCAATGAACATTCGTGTGCATGTGTCCTTACAGTAGAACGATTTATATTCCTTTGGATATATACCCAGTAATGGGATTACTGGGTCAAATGGAATTTCTATTTCTAGGTCCTTGAGTAATCACCACACTGTCTTCCACAATGGTTGTTTTTTTTTAATCAAAGTTTTAAATTCCACCTTAAGTGATTTTTATTTTGAGCTAAGGGCTTTTCTTTTTCCCTGAAAATGATGAAGTCACCTTTCCTAAAGAATATTATTAAACAAGTTCATACTGCTTTTCTTTTAATTTTAAGGAAACCGAAATGTCTTGTTCATGTCTGCAATCCTACAATAGGTTTAAGGAAGCTTCTCTATTACTAACTCATGTAGATGTTGTAAGTCTAACAGAAACATCAGTGATTTGTATGTCTGGCCAGAGATAGGACATCAGGTGAGGGATAGATTTTTAGTTTTGTAGGAAGTTTATAACTGACTCAAGGAAAAAGCATGCCAGCTGTAGGAGCTTCAGGGTGATTGAGATAATTGAATTAAATGAAATATTTGAAAATGAACTCTTGAGTTTGTTGTAAATCCAAAGAAGACTCTTGAAATGGATAATTCAGTGTTTTTACTGTGCTTTAACTTTGATAGTTATTGGCAGTTCTTTGATTTTGTAGATTCTATTTAAAGTTTTTGGATTCTAGTAGCAAAGTATTTAAGTTAGGTTATATTTCAACACAGACACACACGGACGGACACACTCAGACACTCAGACACTCAGACACACACGGACGGACACACTCAGACACTCAGACACACACGGACGGACACACT
This sequence comes from Saguinus oedipus, assembly GCA_031835075.1. Taxonomy (NCBI): domain Eukaryota; kingdom Metazoa; phylum Chordata; class Mammalia; order Primates; family Cebidae; genus Saguinus; species Saguinus oedipus. The sequence continues at coordinate 45,214,222 of CM063169.1, forward strand.
CAGACACTCAGACACACACGGACGGACACACTCAGACACACACGGACGGACACACTCACTCAGAGACACTCAGACACACACGGACGGACACAATCACTCAGACGGAGACACTCAGACACACACGGACGGACACACTCACTCGGACGGAGACACTCAGACACACACGGACGGACACACTCAGACACTCGGACGGAGACACTCAGACACACACGGACGGACACACTCAGACACTCGGACGGAGACACTCAGACACACACGGACGGACACACTCAGACACTCGGACGGAGACACTCAGACACACACGGACGGAGACACTCAGACACACACGGACGGACACACTCAGACACACACGGACGGAGACACTCAGACACACACGGACGGACACACTCAGACACACACGGACGGAGACACTCAGACACACACGGACGGACACACTCACTCAGACGGAGACACTCAGACACACACGGACGGACACACTCAGACACTCGGACGGAGACACTCAGACACACACGGACGGACACACTCAGACACTCGGACGGAGACACTCAGACACACACGGACGGACACACTCAGACACTCGGACGGAGACACTCAGACACACACGGACGGAGACACTCAGACACACACGGACGGAGACACTCAGACACACACGGACGGACACACTCAGACACACACGGACGGAGACACTCAGACACACACGGACGGAGACACTCAGACACACACGGACGGAGACACTCAGACACTCGGACGGAGACACTCAGACACTCGGACGGACACACTCAGACACTCAGACACTCAGACAGAGACACTCAGACGGACACGCTCAGACGGACACGCTCAGACGGAGACACTCAGACGGAGACACTCAGACGGAGACACTCAGACGGAGACACTCAGACGGAGACACTCAGACGGAGACACTCACTCAGACACTCAGACACTCAGACACTCAGACACTCAGACACTCAGACACTCAGACACTCAGACACTCAGACACTCACTCAGACACTCAGACACTCACTCAGACACTCTGTCACTCAGACACTCTGTCACTCAGACACTCTGTCACTCAGACACTCTGTCACTCAGACACTCTGTCACTCAGACACTCTGTCACTCAGACACTCTGTCACTCAGACACTCTGTCACTCAGACACTCTGTCACTCAGACACTCTGTCACTCTGACACTCTGTCACTCTGACACTCTGTCACTCTGTCACTCTGACACTCACTCTGACACTCACTCTGACACTCACCCTCCTGTATTTGATCCTTGAAATATTAGGGAACAAACATCCAAATGAAAAATTTTAAGATAATAAACATTTTTAAGATTAAGTAACAGATTAACCAAGTAATATATAGTCAGGTTTAAACATGTGTTAATGGGGGAAAATTTAGAAATTTTATCTTCATAGAAGAATATTAGTTTTGTCTTACTTTGCTTTGTTGACTAAAACTCAGCCAATTAATAAATCCTACATGTCAAGAAATAATCTCCACAAGTCCTTAGGCTATAATCAGTTAAAGAAAATAAATCAAATTAAAAGCTTTATTGATAAATATTTACTAGTGTAAACTTTATATTTTAAGCTATAATGAATATATTAGGAATAAGCAAGGTCCCTCCTGTTACTATCTGGGAATTACATATGGGGATTACAATGTGAGATGAGATCTGGATAAGGACACAGAGTCAAACCATATCACGTATCTTAAAATTTTCTTATGAATAATGACAAAAATACTAACGAAAAGCTGTAAAATAAGATCTTGGCTTTTTCTTCCAATTTTTTCTTTTTATAACCAAAATTCTGTTTGAAAGATGTATATTAGAAATTTGTCATCAATAAGACATTTGAAAATCAATACTTTAGTGTTTAATTAAAGTTATCCATTTCTATAACATTAACAAAATTATTGTATGCATGGCAGAAATCGGAATATAAATTAACTCTCATCCTAAATTAAAATTTATAAGATGCCATACACTTTTTATACATTTTATAGAATACATTCTAAAGATATAACTAAGTAATTTGTTTTAATTTTCAAACTTTGTGTGCTGGTTTTATGTTATCATTCAGCCCTTAAATGCATACAAACTATACAGGGGTAAGAAAAACATTTAATATTTTCACAAAGCTTTTATAGAAAATATTGGTCTCAGATATATCTATCATTGGATGTCAAATTGTCCAGTATTTTCCAGTGTCTTCCTGCTACTGTTGTATTTTTGCTTAACATCTAACTCAAAGTAATCTGATACGTTCCATTTTGAAATGAAACGTGAACTAGTTCATTAAAATGTAAACTAGAAGGCCTTTATAAAACACACTTTTTAAAAATATGATTCCAGCTACCAACACCATAATTATGTGACTATGTTCTTAACAAACTGAAGAATAACAAAAACAATTATGAGGGCCAGGCAAGAGCTAGCACTTTGGGAGGCCAAGGCAGGCTGATTACCTGAGGTCAGGAGTTCAAGACCTCAGCACCTTGGGAGGCCTAGATGGGAAGATTACCTGAGGTCATGAGTTCGAGACGAGTGTGGCCAACATGGTGAAACTCCATCTCTACTAAAAACACAAAAATTAGCCAGGCACCTTTAATCCAAGCTACTCGAGAGGCTGAGGTGGGAGGATCACTTAAATCTGGGAGGTGGAGGTTGCAATCAGCTGAGGTTGTGCCACTGCACTCAAGCCTGGGCAACAGAGCGAGACTCCATTCAAAAAAAGAAGCAATTATTATTTGAAACTGACTTTTTCTGACTACCCCAATAACATTATTTTATCATTTTTTTAAATGCATAGCCATGTAGATATTCTTTAAATACATGTGTAGACAAATTTCATTTATTTTTTATTTTTACTGTTAGTAAACTCTTTCGGTATGGGTTTTCTTGTGAGACAGAGAATCTAAATTTTCTGTCATTATCATCCTGGGAATACAAAAATTGACGATCTATACTAAGGATTATTACAGCCAAAAGGTTAGGCAGATAGCCTTTACAGAAGACTGTTCTTTATGGAAGTTCTGTAAGTAATAGGAATTAATAAAGTGAGGCAAAGTCTTGACTGATTTGAAAACTTCTGTTCAGGGGCATCACTGGAGAGCCTACCACAAAATAGTTTGAAGCATTACCTGGGATTAACCCAAAGAGGTCTTATTAAATTTGCTTAGCATTACTCACTGAGACATCTGTGAACCTTTTACACAGTGATCAATATCCTCCAAATGATGAGTTTATAATTAACTGTATTAGTTTTAATAATATTAAAATTAGTAAGTAGGTTGTATTTCAAATTTAGCAAATCTAGATGGGTTGGAAGAAATATATAGAAATCACTGCTCAGCTTTAAAAATCTATTTTGTTGTTTCTTTCTCACCTTTTTGCTGCAGATTCCTTACGAGTCAAATATTTACTTTGTTTTCAGTGACTTAGGAAAAGTTACATATTGATATTCATAATAAAGACATCAAAAATATTAAAATGGAAAATACTAACTCTGAAATAACACCAAAATATTTAATTTTCTATTCAATCTTTACTTATTCACATCTTTTTTTTTTTTGAGATGGAGTCTAGCTCTGTAACCCAGGCTGGAGTACAATGGTGCAGTCTCAGCTAACTGCAATCTCTGCCTCCTGGGTTCAAGCAATTCTCCTGCCTCAGCCTCCCATATAGCTGGGATTATAGGCACCTGCTACCGCGCCTAGCTGATTTTTGTATTTTTTTAATAGAGACAGGGTTTCAACACTGTGGCCAGGCTGGTCTTGAACTCCTGACCTCAGGTGATCCACCTGCCTTGGCTCTCAAAGTGCTTGGATTATAGGCATGAGCCACTGTGCCTGGCCTGCTTTTTCTACTTAAAGTTGCTTTCTTACTTTGTATCTGAACTTTCCTTGTTCTCTTGATTTTTCTAAATCATACTAAGGGTAAAGTGAAAAATATAACACTATTGTGGTCTAAAATGTATGTGGAAGAAGTGTTGAACACAATTCTAACTGGGAGAGGGTAAGGGAACACAGGGAGATAACTCAAACTGTTGAAATCATAAACTGATTAGGAATGTGTACATAGTCTAATAGCTAGAGAAACCACTTAAAAGGCTGTATCAAAAGATAAACAGAAAAAAAACACTAAAAATAAGCCAAAAATGGAATTCCAAAATATATTTAAGTAACCCAAAATTAGGCAGAAGATAGGAAAAGATTTAGAAAACCAGAAAACAAGTATAAAATAGCAAAAGCCCAACATATCAATAATTAGATGTAAATGGCCTAAATATATCACCCCAAAATAGAGACTGACGAAACAGATAAAACAACATAACCCAGCTGTATGTTGTCTATAAGAAACACACTTCAACTATAACAGTACTGGTAATTTGAAAACTAAAGGCTGGAAATGTATATCATGCAAATATTAATCAAAGAAAAGTAGAAGTGGCTATATCAAATAAAGTAGATTCAGTATCAAAATAAATTACCATATACAAAGAAGGGTACTACATAATGATAGGATCATTTCACCAAGAAAGCATAGCAATCATAATTATGTATCCACCAAACAGGAGAGCAAAAAGTGTATGAAACAAGTGATAGAACTGAAAGCATAAGTTGACAAATCTGTAATTACCAGTAGATACTTTAACACTCATGTGTCACTATTTGATAGGGTAATTATACAGTTAATCAGCAAGGGTGTAGAAGAACTTAACAGCCTCATCCACCAACAGAATCTAATCAACATTTATCCACAACTCTACACCAAAACAGCAGAATAAACATTCTTTTCAAGTATCCATATGGAACATATTACAGAATGGATTAAAACACCAAATTCAAAACAAGTGAAATAATTCAATCACAACTGAATCAAACTGAAAACCAATAAGGAAAGACAAGCAGACAGTCAAGTCAATTAGAATTTCTTCAAATGCTTAGAAACCAAACCGTTTCTAAATCATCCGTAAAGACAACATCTCTAGTGAAATTTTTAAAAATGCAATGAACTGAATAAAAATGAATATTCAACATTTCAGCTTTATAGGATAAAGCAAAAGCAGTACCGAGAGGGATTTTATAGCATTAAATACACACATTAGAGAAACAGAAAAAATATCTTAAATCAATCTAATCCCCAACCTGAAGAACCAAGGTTAGGTGAGCAGGGAGGTAATACACCTAAAGAAAGCAGAAGGAAAAAGTAATGAAGTAAAAATCACTGAAATTTAAAACAGATTAACAATAGAAAATCAATGAAATAAAAATTTGGCTGTTTGAAGAGCTGACCTGTTTGAAAAGCTGACCTGTAGCATGACTGACAGGAAAAGAGAAAAGACATGAATTACCATAATCAGAAATAAAATGGGATTTCACTATAAACCGTGCACACATCAAATGATAAAAAATACTGTAACTCTCTAAACATAAATTTCACAACTTAGAATGGTTCAATTCTTTGAAAAACATTAGATGTCACAATTTACACAATATAAAAGTTTGCATAGCTTTCTAATGCCATAAAAATAAATTTTTCATTTAAAATCTCCAAAAAGTAAATTCCCCAGGCCTAGATGGTTTCACTAGAAAATTATATCTAAAGCCTAAACAAGAACACCAAGTGTACATAATTTCTTTCAGATATAGGAAAAACATAAAAAATCCTGTGTCAGTTTTCACGCTGCTATAAAGAACTGCCTGAGAAATTACTGCCTGGGTAACTTTTAAAGAAAAAAAGCTTTAATTGACTCACAATTCAGCGGGGCTGCGGAGGTCTCAGGAAACATAAGATTGGCTAAAGGTAAAAGGGAAGCAAGACACCCTCTCCACCCGGCTGTAGAAAGGCGAATGAACGCCAGAGGAACTACCAAACACTTATAAAACCATCAGATCTCGTGAGAACTCACTCACTATCAGGGGAGCTGCATCTGGAAACTTCCCCGATGATTCAGTTACCACCACCTGCTCTCTCCCTTGACAGGTGGAGATCATGAAGATTACAATTCAAGACGAGATTTTGGTGGGAGAACAGCCAAACCATATCAGCTTCCCAATTTACTTCATGAAGCCACAATTACCTTGATAAAAACAAGACAAAACAGTAGGAAAAAACCGAGACCAATGTCCCTCATGAATATAGACACAAAATTCTTTACAAAACGTTACTTTAGCCTGGTTTAGAGTGTGGTTGAAGTTTTATATATCCTTCCTAATTTTCTCTTTATTTTAGCAATTATCGAAATGTGTGCGGACATCTCTTAACTACGGTTGTGGATTTGTATATTTCTCCTTTCAGTTCTATCGGGTTTTATATTCCACCTGTTTTATATTTGTAATAGTTGCATGGATGACTAGGACTATTACATCCTCCAAGTGAGTATCCTTAGTATTTCACGGATTACTAGACTTTTCCCTCTGGTTTATGGTGACACCGATACTTTCCCATCCTCTCTGAGCTCAGAGGACATTTTCCCTTGCTCTTTTTAGGTGGTTCTTTCCCCAGCACGTGGTGTCTTCCCCACACTTGTGTGCTGATTAGTACCTCCCTGAAAACTCCAAGGGGACACTGCAGATGTCCAGAGCCGCTCTCTTTTCTCTGCCGTTTTGCCTTGTGAATTTCTAGCCGTGCTGGCTTTCCTTTACTCCTCCTTTGGCCTTCCATTTCTTCATTTCAGGCAATACACTGGGCTCCAGCTCCCGTGCATGGCTTAGGTCTGTAATCTTTCTTCAAGCAGTATAGTAGTACAATCAATAGGGCTGATTTTATTTGTTTCTCCACTCTGTGGTACTATTCCCCTGTGCTGCCTGATATGCGATAACTGAACATTGTTGTTTTATGTATTTGGTCCATTTATTTTTTAGCTGCTATGTGTTTTATGGTTTTCATTTCTTTTTTTTTTTTCTGAATGGAGAATAAAACTTTTCTGTTGGTTTTGTGTATGTGTGTTTTCTAAACCTTCAAAATAAGGCATAAATTAAATGTACAAACACCATTAAAATATTAGTTCAAGAAGAAAATAGAGGATGGCAGATCCAGGAATCAGATCTAGTGTTAGATGAACAAAATGCTTTCTCCTTAAAATAATAAAAAATGTAAGCTTTTAGAAGAGGCAAGTAGGATACAGAAAGGAGATGTGTCCAAGTTGTTTATTTACTGACTTGTGATGGAGAGCTTGTTTTCTTCCCCTGCAATTAAAAAGTCACTTCATGAAAATAAGATTTTCTAATTGTGATTTATATTTCATTCTTGCATGTGAAATGTTTCCTGAGTTGTTCATGAATACTATTTAGTTTTCTCAGAGGCACTCTAATGAATAGGGTAGCCAAGTAGAAGCCATTAAGGACTCAATAACTTCAGGGGCACACATACTATCTTGATTATCTATCATCTAGTAATTTAATGCTTTTAGTTGCACTTATTTTCAAGGTCAGTTTTACTGATAGTTGAATTGGCTCTAATATAGATGTAATTTAAAGTCTATAATATGATTATGCTGTAAATATATCTAGTTTACCTTTCTGACTTCTCATATATTTTCCCTTTCTGGTGAAGTATTGGAAGAATTTATGACTCTATAAAGTAAACATAACTGAGCTTTGTTTTCAAAAGGTAGAGGCAAAGGAGTTGAAGATATTAAAAACACATCCAGGATATGTACATGTGGGAGGCGAGAGTGTGGAGACACATGTATTCGGGATAATATACATAAAGCTGTTTGTAAAATTGAAAGATTAGAAAGAAAAAAGATTGAATAACTGGGAAAGCCCTAGCCAATAAATGGGGACTCTCAGATTTTGTTGGCAAGAAAATCATCTAGAGTAAGAAGGTTTGGGGTTGTTTTTTTTTCTTTCTTTCTTTCTTTTTACCTCATTGGTATGCTTAACTATCGGTTCAGTCAGATAGTTTTCCTGCAACAAACTCATCTTCTCCCTTGAGAGAAAAATAGCCTTACAGAGACAAATCTCCATGTCTGAATAAAAACAAGATTAGCTATAGGGGAAATTATCTGTATGCCACAATGAATTCTTCTCTATGGCTTTCTTTTGAATTAGATTACCAATGCTCCTCAGGAATACAAAATTGGGCAGCTGAAATTCATATCATTTTGATGAAATGAATAAATTCAGTGGGGACTACCACTGGTTCTGAGAGTCTCTAAGAGAGAAGAGTTTGTGCTTCTTTTGAAGACTTAACAGATAAGAACAAAAGACAATATAAGCTCCAACCAGGCAAGCCGATTTCATGTTTGCCTCGGGCAAACCAAATGTTCACTGTTGATTTACTGTTGAATTGTGAGAGCAAAGGGCTATAAAAAGCAAAAACAATCTTTGTTCTTCTTTCTTTTCCCCCATTGTGACTCCTTGACACCCTGAAATAATATGATTTGCTATGGATGATGTGAAGAAGAGTTGGTTAGACTTATGGTTCTGAAAACTTTCAACCCTTTTAACATTGTGGACATGAAGCGTTAAAAATCAAACCATTTCTGGAAGAAGGTTAAAAATATTTTTACAAATAAAGATAGGGGAATTGAGTTTCAGTGATCTATTTCTACCTAGCATAATTTTGAAAACTGTGAAGTTGAGATTAAAACAATAAAACCACAAAATATTCTTCCTGGTGTCCTGGTATTCCTTTAGAAGTGGCACAGGTTTATAAAACATAAGTTGTAAAGACCAGAAAAGTCAAAATATTCAAAGCCTCCCATATCAGAAAAAAAAAACACCTTTATTATTTGAAAATATCTTACCAAGAATGATGCATCATTTCTCACCTGAGTGAGACATACCAATCAGTTAACACAAATTAGGATAATTTGAAAAATGCATGATGTAAATACCTTGACAATATTTGGTTTAAATATCAAGAAACATACTCTAAAAGGACATCTGTAATGTGAATTCTTATGTGAATGGTTTAGTTAACATGTTTTACTGCCTCAGAGCAGAGTACTAAACTCAATGAATATCTTTGATGCTTTCTAGTTTCTTCTCTTCAATAAAAATAAATCGATAAATATGTCAAATGAAAGCTAACTTTTAAACCATGGTATTTTTTAAAAATTAAATATCATTGCTGTTATTCAGAAGAATTAACTACCAAAGATAAACATGTTATAAAATGTTAAAAACTCATCTAATTTTATGAAGAACTTTAATTTTCCAGTTCAAGACACTAATTTAGAAATCAAACCTGCTTTAAGCAGCAAATATTAGAGTTAAAACCATATAGCTAATTAAATTTTCTCTCTCATCTTTCAAAATTTAAATTATCCCCTAACCACAGACCTGCTTAGGAAAATATTTCTATACTTACCTATCTCATGGTACCTTTTCTACCTTGCCTTTTGGTCTAACTAAACCTCAGTCCAGACGCTTCTTCCTTTTAAAACAATCTTTTAAAGACAAGATTCTGTTTTACTGTATTCAGGGCCCAGTTTTTCCTTAAGTTTCTATGTTGGAGGTTTGCCCTCAGTATCCATGCATACTAGAGATGTTGCTTTTATTCTTAACTTGATAGATAGCAGCAGGAAATGGACAGAATTTTTGCCTCTGCAGCATGCATTCACCATGCCTACTGAGGGCAGCAAGGCAGTTCAGAAGAATTTGATCATACTGTAATCACCTGTGAGTTCACCTTGCCTGCTACCTAGGCAGAACCACTTTATCAAAACAGGAGAACTGCAATAGAGAAAGAGTAATTCTTGCAGAGCTGGCTGTGCTGCAAACTGGAGATTTATTATGACTCAAATCAGTCTTCCTGAGCTTTCAGGGATCTGAGTTTTCAGGGACAACTTGGTGGGTGAGGGGATGCCAGTGAGCTGGGTGCTGACTGGCTAGGTCAGCAATGAAATCAAATAGAGTTGATATGGTTTGTCTGTGTCCCTTCCCAAATCTCATCTTGAACTGTAGTTTCCATAATAACCACATATCATGGGAGGGACCCAGGGGGAAGTAATTGAATCAAGGGGGTCATTACCTCCATGATGTTCTCATGAGATCTGATGATTTTATAAGGTGTTTTTCCTCTTTTGCTTGGCACTTCTCCTTCCTGTTGCCCTTGACAAAGGTGCCTTTCTTCCGTCATGATTGTAAATTTCCTGAGGCCACCCCAGCCATGCAGAACTCTGAGTAAAGTAAATCTGTTCTCTTTATAAATTACCCAGTCTTGAATATTTCTTCATAGCAGCAAGAGAAGAGACTAATACAAAAGTCAAAGCTGTCTTCTTATGCTGAGTCAGTCCTAGGTGGGGGCAGCAAGATCAGGTGAGCCAGTTTTTTAATCTGGATGGTGCCAGCTGATCCATCAAGTGCAAGGTCTGCAAAAACATCTGAAGGACTAATCCTATGAGAAATTTAGAGAGGGGCAAAATTCTGTAGCCTCCAGCTGCATGACTCCTAAATCATAATTTCTAATCTGACTAATTTGTTAGTCCTTCCAAGGCAGTCTACCCCCCAGACAAGAAGAGGATTTGCCTTGGGAAAAGCCTGTTATCAGCTTTGTTTTAAACTGCAGACTAAGTTTCTCCCAAAGTTAGTTCAACCTTTGCCCAGGAATGAACAAAGACAGCTTGGAGGTTAGAAGCAAGATAGAGTTGGTTAGATCAGATCTCTTTTACTGTCTTAGTTACAATTTTGCAATAGTGTTTTTGATACTCTCAGCTTTAGAGCTTGCTCTATAATGTCATCCCTTTTGCCTCTGTAATTGGGTTAAGCCATGCTTATCTCAATGACCACAAAGCAAGGCTATAAGCTTACCGGTGATAAGCTGAACAGTGGTCTCCCAAAGATGTCTGCAGACTGTGTCTCAGAACTTGTTAATGTTACTTTATAAGGGAAAGAGTCTTTGCATATGTAATTAAGTTAAGGATCTTGATATGTGGAGGTTATCCAGAATTATTCGGCTGGGCCATAAATGTCATTACAAGAATGTTTATTAGAGGGTTCAGAAGGAATTGAAGTTTGAGAAGGTGATGTGATGGTGAAAGCATACACTGGAGTGATGCAGTTTGAAGAACCCATCAGAAATAAAAACATCCACTGTAAGGAAACACAGGAGATTCAAAAAGATGAGGGAACAGATTCTCCCCATAGAGCCTTCAGAAAGAACCAGCTCAGCAGGCATTTTGACTTTGGCCCAGTGAAATTGTTTTCAGACTTCTGACTTCCAGAACTGTTAGAGACTAAATCTGTGTTATTTTAAGCTACTAAATCTGTAGTAATTTATTACAGCAGTAATAGAAAACTATAGGATGGGATCCAATTGATGGGCTTCTCTTGTATAGTTGGTTACAAAATAAACTTCATTTTTTTGTGTGGCATATAGAACAAATGTGAAGTATGAAGTTATTAAACACTAAGCTCTATGATAGAGATCAGCTTGAATTTGAAACTGACAAAAAGAAAAACAGAAGCATGACCTTGCATGCTTAAAGCCTGCAATAATTCAAGACTGTTGCAATAATTACATAAGCCTACAGATTCCTGTTATTATTGAAAAAGGTTGTCAGTTACTTGCAGTGAGAAGCAGCCTAATTGATATGACAGTTTTGCACAAAACCTACATTTTTAAATAAAACTTCTAATACGCATTCATAGTTTAATCAATGAGAAAAACGCTGTCCTGGTTGGGACAAGTGCATTGGATAGTAAGAATCTGAAAGCAAGCATGGTATCAAGGTGTCTGTCTTATTTACTGCCTTATCCTCACTCTTGAATACTGTTCTTCAAATATGATAGGTGCTTAATAAAAATTTTTGGAATAAATTGATTATTCAATATAAAAGCATATTGTAGATGCACGATATCATTATTATTGCCTTAAAAATTATTGCTAGTATTGCCTTAAAAATGTGTTTTGAGCTATGTTAGACTGAATCTACAAATGCACAGTGGCCAGACAGTAAATGACAGTGGAACTTTGATTCACTACCTCTGTTGCAACCAGATCAGGAAGACAAACCACAACCTTTGCAACTACTAATTGAAAATAGTCAGAACTTAGTCAGTGATGGCCAGTTTTGCTGGTTTTGCACTATGTATCCAACTCAAGACCAACCAAGAAAGTCAGATATAATCTCCAAACCTTTCACATAAGATACTGGCTAATAGTTAGCCTGCCTCCAGGTCTTCTATGCCAATAATCTCCAATCAGACTGAAATAAGAGAGTTTCCTGGTCCGCCTCACAGAGCATGTGAAAGTGGTGTGCTGGGTGGTTCACCTGCCATAAACTCAAACCCCTAGCAGGAGGGAGAGCATACAGGTGGGCAGGTACAGAGGCCAGGGTATGTGCTTTGGGCTCCAGCCTGCAGTCATGTCTAGCAGTGGGTAACTGCAACCCCAGCGTTATAATGCTCTTTTAGCTCTGCTCTCTACAGACAGCTCAAGTGTTAACCAGCTCATTGCTCCCTCTGCCTTTCTGCAAGGGCAGAGGGCAAGTCTAACAGCTTTCTGTATTCTTAGCTTTTGTCCAGTGTCCTGGAAGAATCAGGTCACACATGGACTTGAAGGGCGAATGTGGAAGTTTTACTGATTTGGGGAGGTGCCTCTCAGCAGGATGGATGGATGGCAAGCTGAAAGGGGGATGGAGTGGGAAGGTGATCTTTCACTGGAGTTTGGCCATCCAGAGGCCAAATCTCTCTGTGACAGCCCCTAGCTGAACTCCTGTCAGTGTTCAGATGTCCCTTCTCTTCTTACTTTCTCTGCCATACCATTCTTCTGCTTGTCTTCTTGTCTGCTAGTCTCCTTGTCTCCTCATCTACTCATCTCCTGATCTCATTGTCTGTTATCTCCTGGAGCCTGGGATTCAGGGAAGGATGGGTGGGGGTGTGGAGGGCCAAAAAGCAGTGTTTTGGGTGTGAAAACAGAAATGCCTATTCCCACTTAGGGCTGTGGATCTCCAGACTTGAGGGTGGGGCCTTTGCCAGGGAACCATCCTCTTGTACCCAGTGTTTCTGTCTCCTGTTCATATAAAGGCCATACCTGCAAGCTGCCTTTTTGCACTGTAAAGCTTTTCTACTCCCCTGTCTGCCAAAGACAAACAATTGTGTCTGACTTCTTCACCTCCATTTCTTTTCATTTGGTTTGTCTTCATTTGTTTCCATAGCTACTCAAATAAGGTTAACAATAAACTTTCTTAAGATTGTCCCTTGCCTTTGTCACTTATGTCTAAAAAATCATTCCTGAAAAAAGGTATCTTCTGAAGAAAAAGGTATCTTTTCGGGGGGAACGATCCAAGATGGCTGATCATTAACATCTCAGGATTGCAGCTCCCAGTGAAAGCACAGAGAACAAGAGGACGCCACACTTTCAGACAAATTTTGGTCGCTCACGGAGCAGAAGACACACAGTGGAGGAGCCATACGGGTCGCCAGCGCGACTCTTGTGGCCGGCGCAGCGGTTTTGCCGGCATTTCAGCGTGGCAGCTCTTGGTGCAGAGTAAACGGGACTCGTTCCCCTTCTGACCGAGGTTTGGAGGAGCCGCACAGGTCGCCAGCGCGACTCTTGTAGCCGGCGCAGTGGTTTTGCCGGCACCTCGGCGCGGCAGCTCTTGGTGCAGAGTAAACAGGACTGGTTCCCATTCTGACCGAGGTTTGGAGCTCCAGGAAGGCCAAGTCGCCTATACAGACTCAAGAAGGAAGTCAGACTGGAGATTCCCAGGCAGAAAAGCACCATCAGTCTTAACGCCGCTGTTGTGGCCGGCGCAGTGTGTTGCTCATATTTCGGCCCTGGGAATTAACAACTTGGATGTCCACTCAGAGACCTAATTTGAAAGTTGGTAATTACAAGGACAACAGGTGGATAAATTTACAATGATGGGAAGAAACCAGCATAAAAAGGCTGAAAATACTCAAAATCAGAATGCCTCTCCCTCTACAGAGGATCACAGTTCCTCATCAACAAGGGAACAAGGCTTGATGGAGAATGAGCGCATCCCATTAACAGAATCAGGCTTCAGAAGTTGGATAATAAGAAACTTCTGTGAGTTAAAAGAACATGTTGTAGCCCAATGTAAAGAAACTAAGAACTTTGAAAAAAGTTTGATGAAATCCTAATGAGAATAATCAACTTAGAGAGGAATATAAGTGAATTAATAGAACTGAAGAATACAATACAGGAACTCCAAGAAGTATGCACAGGTTTAAACACTCAAATTGTTCAAGTAGAAGAAAGGATATCAGAAGTTGAAGTCCAACTTAATGAAATAAAATGAGAAGACAAGAATAGAGAAAAAATGATAAAAAGGAATGAGCAAATTCTCCAAGAAATGTGGGACTATGTGAAAAGATCAAATTGACATTTGATAGGTGTACCTGAATGCGACGGAGAGAATGAATCCAAGCTAAAAAATATTCTTCAGGATATTATTCAGGAAAATTTTCCTAGACTAGCAAAGCAGGACAATATTCAACCCCAGGTAATACAGAGAACACCACAAAGATATTCCTCAAGAAGAGCAACCACAAGGCACATAATCGTTAGATTCACAAGGGTTGAAACAAAGGAAAAAATACTAAGGGCAGCCAGAGAGAAAGGTCAGGTTACCCACAAAATGAAGCCTATCAGACTTACAGCAGATCTCTCAGCAGAAACTCTCCAAGCCAGAACAGAGTGGGGGCCAATATTCAACATCCTTAAAGAACAGAACTTTCAGCCCAGAATTTCATATCCAGCCAAACTAAGCTTAACAACTGAAGGAAAAAGAAAATCTTTTATGAATAAGCAAGTACTCAGAGATTTTATTACCACCAAGCCTGCTTTACAAGAGCTTCTGAAAGAAGCATTACACATAGAAAGAAACAACCAGCATTAGCCTTTCTAAAAACATACCAAAAAGTAAAGAGCATCAACATAAAGAAGAATTTACATCAACAAATGGATAAAACAGCCAGTCAACATCAAATGGCAGTAATCCTAAATTTAAATCAACTAAATCCCCCAATCAAAAGATACAGCCAAAACCCAACTGTATGCTACATCCAGACCCATTTCACATGAAAGGATACACAAAGACTCAAAACAAAGGGATGGAGAAAGATTTACCAACCAAATGGAGAGCAAAAATAAATACATAAATAAATAACAGGAATTGCAATCTCGTATCTGATAAAATAGATTTTAAAGCAACAAAGATATAGTGTTAAAAGGATCAATGCAACAACAAGAGCTAACGATCCTAACACCCAGATACATAGAGACTTAGACTCAATGAGACAGAAAAGTAATAAGGATATCCAGGACTCGAACTCAGATCCGGAACAAGTAAACCTAATAAATATTTATAGAGCTCTCCACTTTAAATACACAAAATATACATTCTTGTCAACACCACATCACACCTACTCATAGGTTTAAATGAAATATTGATTGGCCATTATTAATACCCATTTCTTTTAGAATAAAGCAACATTTTCATTCTCTCTCCCTCTTTTTCTTCCTCTTTCTTCCTCTCCTTCACTCCTTTTTTTTCTTTCCTTCTCTCAAAAAAAGAAAAAAAGAAATCAACTTGTAGACCTCTAGATCCAGGTCAGCAATGTCTCTCTCATTGCCTGATTTCCTTCCTTCCCTTCTCTCCCTCCCTCCCTTCCTGCCTTCAAAAAAAAAAAAGGTATCTTTTCAATAAAGTTAAACCAAACACATGGAACAAACTAATTAGTAAATATAGTTTAAAATATATTTGAAGTAAATAGATAGGCACTAAAGTTTTTCCTGTCCAGAAATACATCTCCCACTGATGTGATCTTTGCTTAAAATTTGACTATTGGGATATAATTTAATTCATTTATTAATGAAGAATGTAAACAAACATTAAAATGCTCCAGGTATGGAGCTAAGAACAATGCAACAGTAATGAAGATATTCTGCCCCATCCTCAGGGAGTTTAATGTCCTAAAAATAGAGAAGATATTGAATGGCATTGATATGGTTTGGCTGTGCCCCCACCCAAATCTCATATTGAATTGTAGCTCCCATAATTCCCACATGTTGTCAGTGGCATGTGGTGGGAGATAATTCAGTCATGGGGATGTTTTCCCCCATACTGTTCTCCAGATACTAAATAAGCCACATGAGATCTGATGATTTTTTTTAAGGGATTTCCCCTTTTAGCTTGGCTCTCATTCTCTCTCGCCTGCTGCCATGTAAGACTTTCCTTTCACCTTCTGCCATGATTGTGAGGCCTCCCCAGTCACGTGTAACTGTGAGTTCATTAAACCTCTTTTTCTTTATAAATTAACCAGTAGTCTTGGGTCTGTTTATCACAAACATGAGAACTGATACATGCATATTTATATAAATATATATCGAATTATAACTTTCATAAGGGCCAAGGGTAGAAATGTAGGAAAATCAAAGTATTGCTACAAATGCTCCAGGCTTGACTGGGTAGCAAGCAAGAAGGGCATGTACAGCACCTGACACACAGTGTTTTAGTGAGGTATAAATGTATACAGAGGTTGAAACAATGCCTGGAATAATGGTTGAGGATCGATCACCCCTCTCTCCAATTATCTTCTCAAACCTCTGAGATGAGTCATGATTCCAGGAAGGGTTTGGAATCCAAATTGCTCTTCTTGAAGTTCTCTTATTTTGGCAGAGAGGGGCATGAAAATAGAAATCATTTTGGCTGATAGAAACACAAAATTACACTTTTTACATGCTAGAGATTTTGGACTCCGATTCATACCTATTAAACCCATACACCCTAAGTGTTAAAAATAATTATGTCAGTCTCATTTCCTTCTCTCATAGAAATATCTGTATTTTAAAATGAAACAAATATTGCCACTAGCCATTTGAAAACAATGACATAAAGATTCCTCAAGGGCCCTTTGGCTTCTGCAAGACAAAGGACAGACTCTTTAGTAGAGTTTCTAGGAATACTCTTTACAAGTTAACCCCAGTGCAATTTTTCTGTACTTTCCTAAGACTATCTGTCAGCTCTCTTGGCACACTTAACATATTTGACATGAAAGACTTCTATTCCTTGCTCATGGAAACTGTTTTACAGCTCCATTTTTCCAGTTATGTTGGTCAACTCAAAATGCCTTTTTTGCTCTCTCTGGCTTGATCATTACAGAAGACCAGGCTTATTAAATGAGCTAATCTATAAGGCTGTTTCCATTCATCTCACCTCAGATATACACTAGTAATTGCCTACTTTACTGTTATAAAACAGCACATCTTCTTATTACTAAATTTAGTATTCTGAAATATTAGGGTGTTGGAGATGAAACCATACACTTTGTCTTCATTAATAAAATTCCCGATATGAGTATTCAAAGTTATGTATAAACTTTTAAATCTAGATTTAATTTATTATGAAACCAATTTAACTTAAAACAATATAATGCATTACAGAATGAACCTGTAGTCTCAAAGATATGATTCTTATTTCAGTCATGACTGCAATTTTGGAAAAACATTTATTCAATAGCCCCTAATGGAACAGTAATGAGTAGTAATTTATAGTGGTTAGGAGGCCAAACTCTGAGACTAGATTCTCAACTTGACTTTTGTATGTGCCACTTACTAGCTGTATGAGTATGGGCAAGTGAGTTCAACTATTTTATCTTAACTTTCTTATCTACAATATGAGGACATTGACAGTACCTGACACACATGCTTTAGTGAGGTAAAAATGTGAGCAGAGGTTGAAACAATATCTGGCATATGCTAATTTTTAGCCCATTTTACCTATAAATATTATTAGTAATTATAATTATAGTGGTAGTAGAAGGAGAAGAATCAGTACTGATGGTAGCATGTGCCAAATAATTAGATATTTCATTCATCAAGGAGTTATGGTCTACTGAGGGAACAAAACTTAGGTTGATCAATGCATGCAACTCTTTGGTGCCACAGTTGAGGAAAGTATACATGAAATTAGGAACACTGTTAGAGAAGGCACTAGAAAAGAAGAAACACCTAGAGTGAGTTACGGAGTTCAAAAAGCAGTCAGCAACAAAGAAATAGAAAAGCAGTATCCCAGGGACACATAGATGCACATAATTGCAGGGGGCCTGGAAGACCACGGTACACTGAGTTTCTGCCTGTAGTATGCCTGCTGTACTCTATACTGTGGGCCACAGAAGTAGATAGATTTCAGATGATGAAAGGCTTTATGTTCCATGTGAAGGTGTTTAAATATTATATAGCTTTTAGGGAAAAAATCATGATAATTTTATTTTTAGATGATAATTTTAAAAACTATCATTGGCTACTATTGTGGACAATAGGTTAGGTGGCAGTGGGGTGGTGGAGGCAGGAGCAGTAAGTAAGGTAGAAAGTTGCTACATTAGTTCAGAAATAACCACAGTGCCCTGGAGAGAAGTAGGGACAGCATATAGAGTAGAGGGGTCCTATCTGAAAACTTTCAGTAGTGTTGAGAAAAATAGAGAAGTTATAAATGGAAATGAAAGATTATAAGTTTTGGGAATGTTTGCATCAATATGGCTATAATTACAAGGAAGTTTACAGAAATACAAGAAGGAATATATAGTTGGCTACATGATACTAAATGTTAAATATTTTCAGGCTTAAAGCTGTTGCAGTCAACCAGTGTCCTGAAGTTAGATAACATACTAAATGGATAAAATGAGAACTAAATAAATAATTTTCATATATATTTATATGTCTACATATTGATTAACGTGTATTGTTGTGTGTATACTGTGTAACAGATTCTATTCTAGTAGTGAGGATCTAACACATTACTTTGGGAAGCAAAATAGAAGGTAAATGTGTAAGTAAACACATATGTTTCTAGCATTTTGTTGATTGTTTTGATTGCTTTACTTATATATTACATCACAAAAACAGTTTCATGAAATTAATATTAACACTACATTTTAGAGTCAAGGAATATGAAGTTAAAAGCATTTAAATTACTTAAGATTAGATAATTAACAATCAGAGGAACCAGCACTGACATCTAATTAATCCAATTTTATAGTTTATTTCTAAACAATCACTATATATATATATTAGACATACGACCTTATATATATATTAGACATATGACACATCCAAAATTATATAGGAAAGCCTTTCTACCTAGAAGCCTTTCTAATAGGAGAAGAAAAGTTCCTAGTATTAACACATTAATTAGTACTGTACTCTTAAAGGGCCAACATTAGGATGGAAGTCAGACTTTAAAATATGAAAAAGATTGGCTTTCTATGTAAGAAACATAGTTTTTGTGGTTTAGACCTCAAACTTAAAAAAAAAAAAAAAAAGTGACTGAAAATTTTTAAAAGGCAGAAGAGGGGATCAAAAAATGGTGAAACAATTCTTCATCAAGAGCACATTTTTGCAATGTTCCAAACTTATTTTCTTATTATAAGGATAAATAGAATATACCTCAGGTTTTAGCTTTTAGAGATTTTGATTATTCTGAAGAAAGTAAAGAGATGCAGTGGCTTTCCCACTTGGTACACTTTACATGAAAACTTTAAACATCTATGGCTCAAAGTAATGACAGATCAGAAGGGTATCTCCTTATCATGAGCACCTTAAGGGCCAGCAAAGTCTTTTGACAAGGCTAACTGCTCTCATGCTGCCTTTATCTCCAGTGCACAAGTCACACTGACTTTGGGACTTGACATTCAGAATCAGTTCTTACTGAAGAGAGCTGACATTTCAGCTGTGGTCATGAGCTGAACTTTGGTAAATTGGAGACATAATATTTATTCAGTAGGAAAGATATATAAATTTTCAAAGCAGCAATAATTTGTTATATATGTAGTAATTTTATAAATAAGCAAACATCTTTTTTCAGTTTTCTAAAACATTTTTAGAAATGACTTAAGATAATGGCAATTTAACTTGAATAGCTTTTGAATGTAATATGAGGTCATCCCTTCCCCATGATTGCTTGATTCTGGGTTTCAAATGTGTCTGTCTTTATATATAATTGTGAACTCAAGTTTCTTTTACAAATGAAATATGAAGTAGCTTATATGAAGACTGTATAAAGTATAATTAAATAATTTACACTCTCAAGAATATTCTTTCGGTTAATCAAGATTTTATGCAATGCGCAGAATGGTATTTCAACAGTAAACCCAGTTGTGTTTTGTGTTTAGAAGAATGAAGCTATGCAATAACATAAAGGTTAGCATGTGAGGTTTTGGTGCGAGAGTGTCTGGGTTGAAATGCTGGTTCCACAGTCTACTATATGTGGAGTATTGGGAAAGAATTTCACTTAATTTTTGCCTCAGCTTCTTCATCTATGAAAATGTACTTTCTTCTTAGCATCCTTGTAGGTACAGATATTTTACAGAGACACTGCATTCAAAGTATTTAGCATACCTCTTGGCATATAGTCAGCATTCAGTAAACATTACTATTTATCCAGTCCCTTCCCACAGAGAGATTTGGGGAGGAGTTAGGGCCAATGATGCAGGGAATTCTACAGCTTTATTTTCTTCCTACCAAAAATAAGGTGATAGAGCTCATGGGATACTGAAACTGGCTTTTCCTGGAAGCAGCACTGTGACATTTTCAGGAATTTTGAGAGTTGGTTGACATCATTCTGATAGCTTGAAATTGGCCATGAAGGGAGCATTTTTTTTTCCAACAAGCACTGAAAGGCAATTGCTAAGTATTTACCAGGATGACACTGGAGTTAGCTTTATGATGCAAGTCAGCAGTTTTCTTCTTTTCTGACCTACTGAAGAAATATAAAGGAGCCCTAAAAAGATTATAGAAATTGTGTAAAGATTATAGAGAGAATATAATTCATCAGAAAAATGGGAAATTTAACAGTTTCCAGTACTGTTAAATCTTCACCTACAACATAGCCCAGAACTTCTATGTTTAGCTATCATCACCCAAAGATGAACACATACATCAACAAAGAAGAATTACATAAGAATTCTCTAGGAACATTATTCATCATATCCACAAACAGAGAACTCTCACCAGAAAGCATGTAAATAAATTGTGTTACGTTCATATAAATGGAAACTACGTAGTAATAAAAAGAAGTAAGCCATTGATAAAACAAATGCAAAAATCTCTCATATGGAGCTGATTGAAAAAGCCAGACACTTCACCCACTCCGAAAGCAAGAGTCTGTAACAATATGGCTTTATTTATAGACAGTTTGAGACCAGACAAAATTAATGAATGGTGACAGAAATCAGAACAGTGGTTGCCTTTGGTGGTGGGATAATTGACTGGAAAAGCACAAGACAGGGATCTCTAGGGAGAAAAGGACATTGGCTACAGGGATTTATATTTATTAAACTTATTAAACTGTACCAAAGATGTGTCCATTTTACTATACTTCAGTTATGTCTCAAGAAATAATTTCAAGGGAAATGCTGACTAACAATAAATATAAAGACCAAATTTGATACATAGGTAGATATGCAGACAGATTAAATGAAGGCAACATATGAGTATAATCTCCATTTCACCTGTTTTCCTAAACTAAATATGTTGTATCCTAATTTGTATATTGTGCCTCAAGGAACATGAGAGATGGTAAGTGCTCCTGAAATATTTTCCATGAATATTTTAATAAAGGTAAAATTGGCCGGGCGCAGTGGCTCAAGCCTGTAATCACAGCACTTTGGGAGGCCGAGGCGGGTGGATCACGAGGTCAGGAGATCGAGGCCATCCTGGTCAACATGGTGAAACCCTGTCTCTACTAGAAGTACAAAAAATTGGCTGGGCATGGTGGCGCGTGCCTATAGTCCCAGCTGCTCGGGAGGCTGAGGCAGGAGAGTTGCCTGAACCTAGGAGGCGGAGGTTGCGGTGAGCCGAGATCGCGCCATTGCACTCCAGCCTGGGCAACAAGAGCGAAACTCTGTCTCAAAAAAATAAATAAATAAATAAATAAATAAAAATAAAATAAAGGTAAAATTACCATGTTAACAAAATGCACTGGTCTTAGGTGATGCAAAGAAATAAGGCTCTTTTTATATTTGCTCTACTTAATTTTATGTCTAAAAAGAATAGCTTCTTATATTTTTTTCTGCAATCGTAAGTAGATAGAAACATTTACTGAATTATCCATTTTAAGTATTGTCTTGAGACACACTAGCACATAAGTAAATCACTACCACATCACTTATATTTGTGCACTTAGCTCATGGTATAACCTGACTACACTAATTCTGGGCCAACTCTTTTCAGTAGTTATGTATTAAGATTTATTCAATTTCTAATGAACTATGCACAAAAAGCATGTTATACATCTCATAGTAAATTTCCAGGATTTTCTTTTAAAATTTCCAAATCTTAATATGGAGAAAAAATATTAAATTCTTGTTTTAATGTCCATTAAATATAACCTTTCTATAAGATGTAGTTGAATCAATTTTAGCAAATCATGTTCATGGATAAAGTATGAGATTTACAAGATGAAACAGGACTACTAAATTGCAACTAATTTATATTCATATGCTTTTTTGTAAGCAGGTTTAATCACAGATCATATACTATTATGTCTAACTGACAAAAAATATATAATTTAAGGTAGAATAAATAATTTTTGCTTAAAGAATTTGTGATTAAAATTGTTGTTTTCTAAGGAAGGAATTATTCTTAATCATCTGATTTATATGCCAGTTTTGCAGACAAGATGTGTGTTTTTATGTTATTGCAAATTGTGGAAGAAAAACTAAAAATTTTCTTCATTTTAATTTTATGATAAATATTTAGCAATTGCTTTTGATCCTGTGGAATACAGTTTACCTTCAGACATAAGTGACTTGGTTTAGCCACCCAACTACTAGGGGCTTAGTTGAGGGTACACATTAACTTATTTTGTATGTGCTTTTGTTTTTACTGACTTCTCCCTGAACAGTGTTGAACTTTAATTGAATCGTGCTTTCCTGAAAAATAAAACAATTAAGGAACACTCCACCTCACTACCTCCCTCCTGCTCTCCCTCTTGCCTTTTTGTGTTCTAGGAAACAGCCTACTGCAAAAAACCAACCATCCCTTATGATTTAGATTAATGGATGACCTCCTTGTCAATGAATCACAATGTTAGGCAAAGACCCCCCAAATTCCCTTTCTTTATCTCATAAATGATTGGCTGAACTCTTCGTGCTATTGACCAATGTGGGAAAATGCTGGGTAATCTGACTTGACCAAAATTTAGTCCGTTTTTTCCAGATTCTTGAACCTTGGCCCCTCTTTTACAAATCTCTCCTGAGAATCAGCTAACCTTAGGGGAAAACATTTTTTGATCAACTGATTACACTACTTGCTCACCTCACTCTTCAATACCCAGTTCTTTCTAGCCTTGTTTACTCTTCCCTATAAATAAAATTTATTTCTGTCTATCCTTTTAGAGCTTTGTAGATCTTTTGTTCAGAGTGTCTTTTTTTATTGTAATAGTTCTCCTACCTCTATTGCAGTAGTCTTTTTCTGTCTGTACATAGGTCTGGATGTATTTTTAATGGATGATTACCCCTTTTTACATTATGGTCAGTTCTGACTTAAGCAAAATTGTTACAGACAACAATTGTGAAAACACATCTGCCCAAATCATAAATAGATTTAGCATCACTCCCAAATACTGACAATTGTATATGTAATTTTTTATTGGAAGGCAAATCAGCATAATCATTCAGTTTTCATTTCAATGCTGGCCTAGATCTCAAAACATTGAATTTTACCCAATTTACTATTAGAACTATATGGAAAAGCTAATCAAGTATCATAAAATTGGAGCAGAAAAAGAAGCGAAGCAAGCTCATTTTATTTTGTATTCTAGTGTAGTATTCTGGTTTAAATATGTACCTTGGGAAAGCTAATTTGCTTCACTTGTGGAGAAGATCTGTGGAGATAGTGTGGCAGATTAGGGAGGAAGACAGGGTGCCTTCAAGTACACCTGGACAATCTATTCATTATTATATACTAAGTGTCTAGACCAGGGCATAACACATAGTGATTGCTAACTCAGCATTTGTAGAATAAATGTATTATACCTTGGACACAAGCACACTTTATCTGTTATTTTTCTTTATTCACAAAGTATGTTGTCAGTTCCTGATCTAAGAATGAAAAAGAAAATATACATATTTAATTATTGAAGAGAGACAAAATATATGAAAATGGGAAGTGATAGGTGCATGTCTTTATATTAATTCCTTTTGATGTCTGTCTACATTTTATCCTTAGTCATCATGAGATGAAGTTTTGAATGCCACTACTTTCTGTTAATTTATAGATTTATTTTGAATTTATAAAGTGATATTGTTATTTGTAACCTACCCAGTTTATGGCACTTTGTTACAGCAGCCCTAAGGCACTAAGACAATGGGTAGAAAGTGTTACAACTATCCCACTCAGGCTAATCATAACTGAAAACACCTATCCTAGAGGATGCCGAAATTTGGTACCATGAAGTGGCAAATTCTAAAATTGGAATTCCCTTGGTAAAAGTAGTTTAAGATAATGGGAATCATAATAATCCAAAATTGGGATGTCGTAATTCTTGTTATCTATTACCACACAAATAAACAAAATGTTGGGGTCTGTTGTAATTTGCAATACAAACCATGTATTCAACATAATTGTGCATTATGGGATTTGGTATGGAAAAATTAGGATGTTAGAATGGGTTGTTAACTGTTTTCCCTTCTAATAGAATCAGTAATATCCTATAATAAAGATACACTTGGGTCATCTGAAAGAAAAGTCACATTTTTTGCACCTGATCAATCTTTCAAGATGGCTGAGATTGTAATAACCTAGAGCCTTGTAAAGATGAAAAAGGTAAATCATTTAACAAAAAGTTTACTAGGGTAAGCAGAGTTGAGAAAGCCAGAAATAAAATTGGCAATAAGACTGAGATTTGAGAGAATCCTGATTCCTACAGGCCTTTTCCATTAATCTCCTATGATGTGCTGCCAGACAGATACAGGAGACAATTATTTTTATTGTGTAAGTGCAGATAGCAGGAACAAGAACAGATTAACTATGCCTCACCATCCAAACTGTTGTCTAAAACTATTGAAGGCAGATGCCTCAGTGAACATCATTAAACCCATGTCTAGGGAACTGAGCTTATAACAGAACTGTTACTAGGAAAGAGACTCTGCTAATTTCATCCCCAGAATCAGGAACCATGGCCCCAAACAATATCTGGCTTTATTTATTAGTGTCTGAAGTTAAGACTTTGTGATTAGCAATTACAACACCCCTTCACACCTGCTGTCCTCACACTCAAATGAAGACACATGCACACCAACCAGCAAGAAGTCAGATGATAGTTTTACAAACCCAAATATACTTTCTTTCAAATTCCTATTTCAGATATGGGATAACATAAGATAAGGAATTCCTCTTAGAGGCCACAATCAA
Organism: Saguinus oedipus; assembly: GCA_031835075.1. Lineage (NCBI taxonomy): Eukaryota > Metazoa > Chordata > Mammalia > Primates > Cebidae > Saguinus > Saguinus oedipus. The sequence continues at coordinate 45,239,562 of CM063169.1, forward strand.
AAGCCATGGGAATTGGGGTGGGAGTAATGGACAAACATGACCCTTCCAGAAAAATATCTAGGGCTCATTCTACCCTTAGGGCAAAAGTTCATACTGTTCTTTTGAGCAAGATATGAGCTATGAAACAATGACCACTTTGCTTTGTTTCTAATTAATTTCTTTATTCAATGAGTTTTTTAAACACCATTTTGCTGTTTTTTATTCTTCATTTATTCTCCAAACAACATGGAGACCCATCCTATGAGTCCTTGAAACACCACATTTTACCAGGAGAAGATGTATGCAGCAACAAGGTGAAACTCTGAGGAAGGGATTAATGGTATGTACATTGTCATGGACATTTTCAGAAATGTATGTATGGGAAGGAGGCTATATATGGATGTCAATTTTATTTTTTTAAGGCTAATCAAATGAAGCAGTAGGAGAGGAGAAGGAACAAATAAATCTGTACTGGTTGTGATCAATTAGTTGTAAACACCACTACACTTGGACCAGCCATGGATGTCAATTTTAAACCATAATTTTCAAAAGTGCAAAATTGTAGCTCTCCTACAAAAATTAAAAATTGTGTTTTCAATAAGGTATTCAACATATCATTGAATAAGGGTAACAGTAAGATATTTAAGATAGGTCCAAAGAGCACTTCAGGTTTTTATAAGTGATTAAATAAAGGAACGTTAGCATAAGGTTGCTGAGTTTGACATAAAATTGTCAAGGACCTGTAAGTTCACAAACCATAACCTTTGCTTTTGCTACCAGACAGAAGTTACTTACATCTCTGTCAGACAAAACTCCACAACTTAACATGATAGTTGACTAAACCTGGGACCTTTGAGCAATAGTAAACAATGAATTGAACATAGTATATTTCCTCAAATTTTAGGAGGGTTGGGTGCTCTACAGCATGCTGAAGAAACACATTACTTTTGGGGGAGTGTGAATGATTTCAAGGTTTTCCTTTTTTTAAAATACTTTTGTCTCAATCATGGGCATAATACGTGTAGACTGAATTATCTGTTAGTTTACAAAAGTTAAAACTGATACAGTGTTCTCAGTAATGTACACTCTCCAAATGTGGTACAGTAATATTCTCTGAGGAAAATAAAGTTGTCACTAAATTATGAAGACATTAGTACTTGGTCTGGAAATCCAGGGGTATATCTGATCTAACTTAATTGTCGTCCTAGTGTGGATGAGCTGTTTTTCACACCGGAAATTTTTCAGATCCACTATTTTCCTCCTGGAAGTTCTGAAATAAAATTTACAGTAATTTGTTGTTTATACTCATCCTGTCTGCTCTTCTGTATATTATTGGAAATTAAAGACTTCTGTATCCTTCCAGGAAAATTCTGGCTTATAAAAAAATATTTCTTCTTTTGTTTATTTTTTGTGTTTTGGTATCAGTTTCTGAGTCACAAAGTACAATTTCTGGTTTGAATTTTCTCTTGCATAAATGTGTTTATGTGGTTATTTTATCATTATTCTTCAACAAATTTTGCACTTTAGGGGAAAAATAACATGTCTGATTGTAGACCACTGTAATTCTGGTGTGAAATGTTATGAGTGTGTCGAATGAATGAATAAATTCCACATGGGGAAGAAAAAGTTAATTTTTTTTTCATCCTGTTGTCCAACATTTGCTCTCTTCCTCTTAAAATAAATGTACCCTTATCATAGTTAGTGATTAATTTCTTACGCCTTGCAGTCCTCTTTAATATACTGCTTGTATTTTTGTTAATATGAAAATATTGGTTCAGTAGCTCTCACAAGAGAGCTGAATATTCTTTGTATTCCAAACTGTGATTACAGTGTTATCCCTGTTATTCTTTTAAATTGCTCTTACTTTTTTTTCTCTAAGCCAGGCAGGATTGACCCCATCTTTCCAAAACTTTTGCAGAAAATTCTTCATTGGCCTGTGTTATGCTGCCTGTATCATCATATAGTTTAATTTCAATCCAAGAACATCTGCTGTGATACCTATAACAACGTGCAGCTGCCATTTGCACTTTTCTGAATTTTGATTATGCAATTATCACATGCATGTGTTGATTCCACATGTCCTTTGACCAAGAAGTGCTGCTGCCGTACAAATCTAAACTCGATGGGACCTTACAATTAATGCTGTTGCTTTAATTGAGAAAGTTAATCTCTGTTAAAATTGTATATCTGTGTAAGCCTCTTAGCAATGAAGAATCTGAAATTCAAGGAATTTAAGCAAACTTCTCAATGTCCCTCAGTAAATAAGTGACTGAAACAGCTTACCCATGCAAGTATTTTTGGTGTGGATACCTATTTTAGACTCCAAATTTGTTTGTGTCACTCGCTTCCCTACCTAAATACTTCAGTTGTTCCCTATCACTTAAAAGAGTAAACCTAAATTCACAAGCCTGCGGCATAAGCCCTTCCATGAATTGGCCCCTTTTTATAGATACTGCTTCATTTCTGGCTATTTTATATGACAAACTTCTTATAAAGTGCCTCACGCAATATATCATTTCACAGTTCTATTCTTTTATTCATGGAGTTTCCTTTGGCAGAAATGCCAGCTCCACATTTTTCTTTAACCTTTATAGTTCTCTTTCTTCAAGTCTCTGCTCATGGCTGTTCTTGGTGCTTTCTAAGAATATCTGGGTGATCTAAGTGTTCCTCTTCTGTGCTCTACAGTACTCTGAAGACTTGTCATGTTATGTGTACTCCCTTACATAGAAATCAGTGATATTTTATCCTGGCTCTCCCACCGGCATGTAAAGTATTTGAGGGAAGTATTTCATTATTTCAGTGTTATTATTTCACCATGTCTGCCATGTAACTGGTGCAATATAAATAGCATATTGAACTAATTTTTAAAGTAAAACTTAAGACAAGGAAAGGAGGACTAGATCTTTCCAGAGAAAAAGCACACTGAATCATATTTAAGTATAATTTATATAGTAATGAGATGTGGATGGGTCCTGCTATAGAGGGTGAAATCTTGTTTTCAAAATTTTAGAGAATATCAACAATTTTAAAGTGACATCATATTGTTAATAATGATCACTAAACATTCTGTTCTTGGTTAAGAATGGGAAAATACATAAAATAATGTATTTCTTACAATAACTATATAACAGAGGCACAGAGAAGATGCCAATTTTTAAGTGAGAACCTGGAAGAGCAGAAATATGCCTAATGGACATGATGACTCCCACCTGTAATCCTAAGACTTTGGAAAGCTGAGGAGGGATGATTGCTTAGGGCCAGGAATTCAAAACCAGCCTCAAGCATATAGGCAGACCCTGTCTCTACAAAAAAATTTTAAAAAATGAGTAACATGTGGTGGTTCATGCCTGAGGTTTCAGCTACATGGGAGCCTGAAGTGGGAGGCTCCTTTAAGCCCAGGAGTTTGAGGTTGCCATGAGCAATGATCATGCCAATACACTCCAGCCCGGGTGACAGAGTAAGACCCTGTCTTTAAAAAAGAAAACAAAAGAGAAAGTTGGCAAATTATGAACATTTAGCAGATTATGAAAATGGAGATCAAAGTACTGCAGTCTGCCCTCAGATTCCCTGAATGTAACTACGACATTACAACTTTAAGTGTCCCAGTTTACACATAGGATTAACTTTAGAGACTCACAGCATCATGAACATAACTTGAACAAGCCAGATAAAGAGTGTTCCCAGAGATCAAAGTAAACTAAAAGGAACAGTTCCAGAAGTTCTGTATTTCATGTTCAAAAACTGTTACAACTGAGGCCTTCGTGTTTTCTTAGAATATTGAGATATACCTTATAACAAGTGTTACCACAGAGGGAATTTAATAGTTCAATGGAGTTCTTGGAGAACGAACTTCATTTTGGAAATCGTGGGAGTAAATCCATTGAAGGTGAGTGTGACTCTTCATTATTCGGTTGTTTAGCAGCTTAACCTTCTTATTATAATTGGTAAATGTGCATATATTAAATTTTGGCAGGTGAATAAACCTCCTACTGTCAAGCCTAAAAATACCTGCTCCTCTGCAAACTAAGGCATGGGCTGATGGCATTCACCTGTGCAATCTGATACAGGCAGCTACACTTTTAAATTTGGTAATAGCGACGGAATCAGGGAGAATTTTTTCTAGTGGTAGTAACCTTGCATTCAAAGGAAGTAATAGAAATGATACCAGCCACAGAATCATTGCTGGAGTACTGGCCATGGAGCCTGCAGCATCCAGCTATCAGTAGCCACAACTCACTGGTTTGTTTCTGTTGCGTGATCGAAATTTTGATTCAACCTTCATGATCTCATTTTTCATTTCTATATTTTGAATATAATTGTACACTATACCTGGATGTTGTGTGAAGTAATGCCATTTTAATTAATTCATTTTCTTTAAAAAATCAGTCTGAATTTATGATCACTGCTAAGAGTAAATCTTAACCAACATAAATGCTGAAATGAACAAGTCATCTAGAAAATTGAGGAATCAGGAATTAATCTTCTAGTTTTATAAGATTAAAGGAAGAAAAAAAAAAAGCTCTAGCCGATATTATAAGCCGGGACTATGGTAGCCCATGGTGTGCACTTACAAATGTAAAATTAAAATTCAACTATGACTAGTCATGAAGTAAAGGTTTTGGAGAATTGAGTTGTTACTATCATTAAAACTTATGAAAGGCACCCAGAAAGGTAACTGCTTCTAACAGCACCAGTTAACTTAAGACAGAAGATAAACTCCAATTCTTATCTATACAACTCAGGGCATGGCTGGATTACATGACTTTATGTGTGTACTAAAATAATTTTGAGTATCTTGCAGTTATTTGGCAGAGATAACTGGTTAAAAACTAAAAGTGTGTGCCTATGCAACTATCTTGCACATTATGCACATGTACCCCAAAACCTATAATGCAATAAAAATTTAAAAAATTTAAAAAAAAAAACTAAAAGAAAACTAAATTTAAAAACCCTCAAAATGTAGCAGTTGCTGCATCCCTGGGTCCAATCAGAGAAAAGCAAATTAGAAAAAAAACAAAACACTTTAGCTATTTTATTAGCAAACACTTATAAGGAATAAAAAAAAAGGCATTGCAAATTCTGTGGTCTTGGAAGGCTGAGGAGATCCTGATTTGACAAAGAACCTAAGTGCAAGACGGAGCCACCACCATTAGGTCTGGAAGAACAAATGGATGACGTGATTCCTAAAACCTAGAAGCTTGCAAGAGGAGCCCCTGCAAAAGGTTCACTCTAAATTCTGAGGAAGAGCTGATGCTTTATTAATGCTGATATCTCAGAAGGCCAGAAGACAATTGCCTTGAAGCTAAGACTCAGATATGTATAAAGTTAAGCTGGGTCTATTATCTTTGAGGGGGCACAATGAGGTTATTTTTGAAGGGGCACAATGAGGTAGGTTTGGGGAGGGTAAAAAGCAGCTAGAAATTTGAAGAAAATGCATTTGCTTATTGAAGAGCCATCAAGATGATTCACAGCAGAGAGGAAGGACAAGTTGCTTCAATTACCACTTTTTCTTTCATAGCCTCACATTCCCTGTGGATGAAAAATACTATTGTGGAAACAGTTGGATCAAGGATGCAGTTTGAGCTTCTAGTACTATAAAACAGACGATGAAAATGTGGGAAAGAAAGAAAAAATGAGTCATTAAGTATATTGAAAATGCTCCTACCACTATTTATTAAAGAATTACAAATCAAACCAAGCAAACAGTAACCTGCTATTCACAAATTGAGCTATGATTCAAACAATGATAAAATGACCTGTTGACAATGTTTGTATAATGTTTAATGTAGGAAATCACTGTTTTACTCTCAGCATTTTGTTTAGCTGTTATCAGAATGGAATGACAAAAAGTTGGGAGTGTAATAGTGATTCTGCATATTAATCACTTAAACATGTACAATTTCAGTGAATAGTAGGCAGTTTTTGTAATTTTTTCTAATCCTATGTTACTTCTAAATTATGTTTATTGAAAAGTAATTTTGTGTCTGTGTAAAATTTTAGAAAATCAGACTCGTAAAAAAATTCAGTATGGACAAGAGCAAAATGAAACAGTTTCAAAAAATAAGATAAATGTGGAACTGAGAGATAATAGTTCAATAACCAACATATATAATGATTTATAATAGTAGTTGAATTTGCCAGCTCTTGAATATGAAAATTAATTGATCAGTAACGAACTGGGACCTAAGAACTAGAATGTAGAAAATAGGTGGAGCTAGGGAATACCTTTCACTGACAACCCCCCATTTCTCTTGGACTTTTTGGATTTTAAGGTGGGATAAAATTCATTTAAGTGTGCTTATCCTATTCACGCACCAAACGATCCAAAAGTCTACTATCCTTGCTACTGAGTAAGAACCTTAACTGACATAGATGCTGAAATCAACAGATCATCTAGAAAATTGGGGAATCAGGAATTGATCTTCTAGTTTGCATAACATTAAAAGAAGTAAACAATAAATCTAGCCAATATTATAGGCTAAGACTATTGCCAACATCAAGTAAACAAGCTCCAGCTGATTCAACACATGAAGAAAACAATTCTTAAGAGGTATTGGGACTACCTGTGGCAGAATGAGTTGTTATATTAAAGATATAGCAAGCCTCATTGTTAGAATTACGTCTTTTAATAAATACTTGTTACTGAGATCAAAAACAAAATGGAAACATTGTGAAGGGACAATAATTAATTAGGAGAAACTTTAATAAGACTATAAGATCATCAGAGCAGCTATTATAATACATCCAAAGCAATCCATCACAGATGGGAAGTGGGAATTTGTAAGCAAGTTTAGAGCAGAGGCTGAAGGAAAAAGTCAGTTGCGTGAGCAGTTGGGTCACATTACAGAACCTCAAAACCTGTTTATTTGTGCCCTTCTCTCTCACACCTATCAGATAAGAAGATCACTGTGGGTGAAAGAGAGTTAACAACAACAAAAAAAAAAATAGTGGGAAGGCTTTTTAGATGAAATTTCTATATTCTGTATTTTCTCTAGCCAAGAGTCATTATGCAATAAATTATCTGGATTCACTTTGTTTTTAAAAATAAATCCAATGTGAATGTGTTTTCAGAGAAATTTCAGAACAAATAACCAAACAAAGAGCTGAAATGTCACCAACTCCTGAGCCAATCCCTGGGCTCTCAAACCTCTGATAAAAACAAACAAACAAACAAACAAATTAATTAATAATGTTGCTAAATTACTACATCCCTCAAAATGAGACATTCTGTCCAATTCTTCTCTCCATTCCCATGAAGAACCATGGACCAGGGTATTCCTCCTGAGTGCAGAGCTGGGGCAGGATGATTGGGAAATTAAATAAATTAAATATTTAATTATACCACTCTTATAATCATGCCCCTTTCCTTTTTTTTTTTTTTTTTTTTTCAAAATGCACTCATTGTATTATAACTGTTTTAATGGTGGTGTTAAATTTATCCATAAAATTTACGCTGTAGTAGATTTTGTTTTTGTTTTTGTTTTTATTTAGAGAGAGTCTTGTTGTGTAGCTTAGGCTGGGGTGCAGTGATAAAATCATAGCTCACTGTAATCTCAAACTCCTGGGATCAAGCGATCCTTCTTCCTCAGCCTCCTGAGTAGCTGGGACCAAAAGGCTAACTTTCGTATTTTTTGTAGGGGCAGGGTCGCTGTATGTTGCCCAGATTGGTCCTGAATTCCCCGCCTGAAGTGTTCTTCCTGCCACAGCCTCCCAAGGCACTGGAATTATGGGCAAGAGGTGCCTGGTCCTTCAGTTTGTTTCTGTATCATTATTTCAGTCAATTGAACAAGAAATTTTCTTTGACTTTTGGGCAATTTGACCAAGGCCCTTTTAACTGACCAGGTTCTCCAACATATGAATTAGTGGAATAGAATTGCCATGAGGATTGAATATAATAAAGCAGTTAGAATACACAGTGTCTTATCAATATTATGCAGTAAGTTAATGGTATTTACTTACAGAAATGAAGTACATGTATACCCACGTCCTTGGTTTAGTCCAATGGTAAACACATTGGATGCATTACTATCTACCGTAACTGCATTAGCTCTGATATCTATATCCCTCTGTTGGTATTTCTGCTACTATGACATTTCTGTCTGACTGGATGACCTACTAGATATAAACTACAAATAGACAAAATAAATATATAAATAAATAAGCAGGACTTACTTTTATGTGGCAGATCATTATCAGTACAGGGGCATCCTCCTGGCATAGGTATTTTAAATGAGATAAAAAATAACAATTTTATTTGTTGATAAACACCATTAATGATTGATAAATATATCACAGTTGTGTTATAATTTTGTTTGATGTAGCCGCTGCCTTGACATCCCTTTTTAGGCTTGAAAAGTTATTTGAAAGCTACTCATACCTTATGACCTTTGGTCTAGTTAAAACTTCCCCTTCTTGTGTAGTTGCTTGAGAGATGCCATGCTTATTTCTAAACTCACTGACCCCAAACCCAGCATATCCTGCAGCTGCTGGGCAGGATTCAACCTAATGGTCAACATCAGAGTCTCTGCTCCCACCCCCAGCGCACCCGCTGTTTGAACACGTCGCTGTCACTGGATTTGCCACCTGCCCAATGGCCACCCTGCTTCTCTCATGGATCTGTGAGTAACAAAATGCTTCTGTTATTTCATGTCTTTTACTGTGCGCCCCCTCACTGTGATTCACCTGACTGATGTACTTAAACCTAACTCTTCTCCCAGTCATGGTTCCCCTGGAAAGTAACTACCTTAGAATGAATACATTGGATACCGGTCAGACAAAAGCCCCCAGGATGTCTGCTAATATAAAGGGAATCTTTGTCACAGGTCGGATACCTAGGAGTTAGGCCAGGGATCAGGATAAAGAAATGTCCCATGAAAGGCACAGTGTAAACACCCACAAACACTTCCTGTGGAGCCTGTCAGGACAGGCCTCGAATCTATAACCATTCTCCAGAGAGAGCTCAAACCAAATTTAAAAACAAAAACAAAACCAGTTACATCAGCGGTCAAATTTGGCTGATCTGTTTAATATTCAACAGGCTCAAAATATATAGTATTGCAATATTACTATGTTTAAGACAGCAAATAAAGTATAAAGAATGAAATAAAAACTTTCGACTCACAGAGAAAAGTAAATACATTCAAGTATTTAAAACATTTTTTTAAGATAGGCAATGGAAGTGAACTACAGAGCATCTTGTCCCTTTCATATTGTACATTGCACTGCTGACTTCTCAACAGCTGAGTCAATGTCTCAATACTATTTCTATCTCACCCACCCATTGTCCCCATCATACCGGCTCCTTTTCTAATATCCTGGCATATTTCTTTCCACAGCCTTCACAATGTATTTCTTTTAGGACAAAAGAGACTCAACATGAAGGAACAAAGCATGCAGCAGGGGAATCGATACAGATAGATTTTGGTCACCAAAATACTAAACAATAGGATTTTAGCAAACCAGCAGTGAAAATGGATATTGGGAAGGATAAAGAAAAAAGGGAAGAAGAAGGAGAATCCTTTCTCTGATAATATAAAAAGGACTACCTTATAGAAGCAAAATTTGGTGCTCCTGACTAGGAAATACTGCCATCTAGTGTGAACTAATTTCACATGCAGTCCTATTGCAGTGGAGGGTTGCCAGTACACTTTATTAAAGACGTAGGGGCCTACAACTATAGAATGCAGATTGATCATTAGCTGGTGTTTTCTTGAAAAAAATCTCACTGGTATAATCCTGCATTATTTTAGTTCATTTGATTATTTTCCACATAATATCATGAATAAAAAAGAGCACAAAATGCAATACCCTAATAAAAACAGTAATAAAACCTAAGTGTACCTCAGACAGACTTTATCACTCTTGAGATTTCACTGTTTTCTCCCTTTAATGATTTAGTTATGATCCCTGCTGTGATTCTTTAATGCTACATGCAGAAAAGGTATTTTCACACTTAATGAAAAAGAAGACCATGTGTTTTATAGTAGGTTCTTCCTTTTTCTATTATTTTGCCAAATAGAATAAAATAAACGTTTAAAAGGAACTATTTTTGCCATCTATTCACTAAAAAATCAATCTCTTCTTTCCTAAAAGTTAGTAAGGATTAAAATGCCAAAATTCTTGGTGTGACTGATATTAGAACAGATGGTATGAATCAATATTTCCTTTTTCTGTTTTAAGACCTTTCCTAGAAGTAGAAAGATACATGGTATGAATAAAATAAAATTCTACTTTTCTCACTTTTAGATTTACAACTAGCTCATGTTAAATATTTCTCAACTACTTAATGATATGAATTAAAATATATATATATATTCAAAATATATTATTTTGAATACTGAGCTAACCTGTCATGTTTAACTATATTTTTTAAATATAAAATGTTCCAAAATATAATGAAACATACTTTCAAAGAAAAATAATATGAAACATTGATCTCTGCATTTTCATATTTTGTTTATGGATTTAATTCCTCTTGAAATAATGTTTTTAAATAATTTTTTACAAACTTTAAAAAATTTAAAAATCCCTTTATTTCTCAATGTTAAAGAGTAATAAGTAATAGAATTTTCTATTGGCAACATCATTATAGTAATGATACTATGTAATTTTGTCTGCTTCTACAAAGAAATTTTCTTTTTAGTCAAGTTTTTATCTATTTTCAGAAATTGATCATTTCTTTTATTAGATTCTAAGATTTTCTCTTCAACTCTGGTATTCCACAGTTTCATTACCATATGCCTAGAAATAAATTGCATTTTTATTAATTTAGATCAGAGTTTTGTGAGATACTTCAGCATCTGCACTCTGAGAATTGACGGTGGTGTGGTGGCTGGTAATAATATGATGGGCTGGCTTACTCAACCCAGAGTCCCCACCACCATCCCACACACAGAAGGTAAGGATTTTCAAAAGCTTTTGTACTGATGTTAGTTTTCAGTATTAGATACATTTTATTTTGATGTCAAGGAGTGTCATACCTCTAGTTTTATTATTTTTGCTAAAGGTTGCTTTGGCTATTCAAGGTCTTTTGTGATTCTATAGGAATATTGAGTGTTTTTTTCCATTTTTGTGAAAAAAGTCATTGGAATTGTGATAGTGATTGCATTAAATCTGTAGGTTGTTTGGGGTAGTATAGACATTTTAACAACATTAATTATTCCAAGCAATGAACAAGGATATACATCAGTAATTGGATTGAGAGTCAGAAGTGACAAGCTTGCTTTGTTATCACAAATGATTATTAACAGATTAGTTAAGTAGAACTCGCCATGACAGGCAACAAGGCAAATTGAAGAAATATTACACAAAGGTTATTGCAGAATAATCTGAAAGTTTGTAAATGACACTAATAGACACAACTGACATTTTCAAAAGATTAATATTTTTTATAATACATATATCATACCAATATAATAATTATAGGCTTTATATTTTACTAAGTATATTTTCTGTTAAACTAACAAACTTTTTTGCACATTTAAATTTACTTTTTATACTAATGTTCAACATAGGGTTAGAATGCAAAGAAGATAGATCCTGTTTTCTTTTTTCCTGTTTGTTATTAAATCTGTTCAGTTTTTCTGCTTGCTATTCTGATTTTAGCCCTTTCAGTATTTTAAATTTATCCAGTAGTTAGAAATATATCCACTTCATCTAACTTTCTAGTTTGTTGGCATATAGTTGTCTATAGCATTCTTTTATAATGTTTTATAAAGTCAGTAGTGATGCCTCTTTTTTCATTCTTGCTTTTACTAGATTTTGTTTATTCTAAAGATTTTAGTCAAATTACTATAGGTTTTTCAATATGAACAACATAAGGTTTTTTCCATTTAATCTATTGTTTTGCTTTTATATATCATTCATGTTAGCCTTACTCTTTTATTGTTTTCTCTCTTCTGCTTGCTTTGAATTTAGTTTGCTCTTGCTTTGAGACCTTCTCAAGACAAATATTAATTGAGTAATTTGAGGTGTCTAATTTTTTGTAATATGTGCATTCATGGCTATAAATTTCTAAGCACTGCTTTAGGTGTATACCATATGTTTAAATTTTCATCTCAAAGAATTTTTTATTTCCTTTGCAAATACTCCAATGGCTCATTAGTTATTTAATGGTGCGTTGTTTAATTTTCAGATATTAGTGATTTCTCAAAGATTATTATGATTTATTTTTAATTTATTTCTATTATGGAGATAAAATATGCTTTGTATAATTTCATTTCTTATACATGTGCACAGACTTGTTTATTACCTGAGCATATCTTGGTGAACATTCCATATGCCCTTGAAGAATTTCTATTCTGCCATTGTTGGATGGACATCTGTGAGATCTAGTTGTTCAGAGCTCTTGGTGGGCCTGACTTCACAACTTTGCTTCGCATAGCCCATACCACACATCTTACAGGGTGAAGTCATGTTCAACTTCCCAGCTGGAGTCACAAGCCGGTGGCTCTACTTGTCTGAGTTCTTGGGGGACACCCTGTTCCTACAGCTTCACTAGGTATTGAGTTGGTGAGGACTCTCTGTGATGTCCATGCCTGGGTGGCAGCTTTCTTCATGAGCCCTCAAGGTTTTCTGGGGAATTTTTTGAAATCTAAGTGGGGGTGCTCTCCCCAGCTTGAGCAATTTATACCTAACGGGCTAACATCTTATGGACACTGCCACAATTACTGTCTGTACCTTCTGGAACAATGGCCAGAGCAGTACCTGGGCCTGCTTGAGCCACAGTTGGGTCTGACCGGTAGTGCACTGTGCGGAATATAAGAAGCCAAAACTTGTGATACCTGAGTGAGCCTTGATGTCCCATGGGCAACCTGGGCTCCTCCTTTGAAATCCTTCTACCCTCAAGGCCCTGGTATTCCAGGCTTGTGATCAGTGGAGCAGCCATGATAATCAGAAATGCCTTCAGAGTGATCCTTCCATTGTCCTGATGAATAGCATCTGGCTGCCTACCATTTACACTATTCTTGATATCAAATGTTTGCTTTTTCACACCCTTGATATTTTTTCCTGTACATACTTTTTAAATTTTTTTCTCCTTTTTTTGAATAAAAACTTTTTTATAAATTCAGGGGTACATGTGCAGGGGTGCACAATAGGTAAATTGTGTGTCATGGGGGACTTTGGTGTACAGATTATTTCATCACCCAGGTAATTAGCATAGTACCTGATATGTCGTTTTTCAATCCTCACCCTCCCCCCACACTCCAACCTCATGTAGGCCCCAGGGTCTACTGTTCCCTACTTTATGTCTATGTATACTCAATGCTTAGCTCTCACTTATGTGTGACAGTATGTGGTATTTGCTTTTCTCTTCCTGTGTTAACTTTGCATAGGATGATAACCTCCAGCTCCATTCATGTTGCTGTAAAGAACATGATATTTTTTATGGCTGCATAGTATTTCATTGTGTACATGTACTACATTTCCTTTAGTTTACTGTTGATGAGCATTTAGGTTGATTTCCTATCTTTGCTATTGTGAATAGTAAAAATACATATGCATGTGTCTTTATGGTAGAATAATTTATATTTCTTTGGGTATATACCCAATAATGGGATTTCCAAGTTGAATGGTAGTTCTGTTTTAAGTTCTTTGAGAAATTGCTAAAATGCTTTCCACAATGGCTGAACGAATTTACTTTCTTACCAATAGTTTATAAGCATTTCATTTTCTCTGCAACCTTGCCAGCATTTGTTATCTTTTTGACTTTTTAGTAATAGCAATTCTGGCCGGTGTAAGATGGCATCTCACTGTGGTTTTGATTTGCATTTCTGTTATGATTAGTAATGTTGAGCATTTTTAATATGCTTGTTGGCCTGGGCCGAGTGTATATCTTCTTTTGAAAAGTGTATGTTTATATACTTTGCCCACTTCTTAATGAGATTGCTTATTTTTTGCTTATTAAGTTCCTTATAGAATCTAGATATTAGTCTTTTGTCAGATTCTCCAATGCTACAGGTTGTTTACTCAGTTGATATTTTCATTTGCTGTGAAGCAGCTCTTTAACTAGGTCCCATTTGCCAACTTTTGCTTTCATTTCAATTGCTTTTGGTGTCTTCCTCATGAACACCACCCTGCTTTATCCAGGTTCAACAGTCATCTAAGGCTAAAGTCTCCAAAGGAGCATGGAGAGCCTCGGAGGATGAGCAACTCTGACGGGGCTCCACAGCAGCAGTTTCCATGCCAGACTCTCTGGACTGTGCGCAAGCTGGAATCTTGCCCCTGTCACCTCTCTAAGCAGCTGTCTCTGCCAGCCTAAGTGTCTGTGGGAATTGTAGAGTCTCCTGCTGCTAGATTCCACTCCTCACCTGTTCAACTCACCTCTTGCCCAGGAGTCACTGGGGGCCAGGAACAAGTCTCCATGCTCAGCCACCCAATGCAGAGTCCCAGCTTCCTCTACCTTCAGCCCAGTGCCTGTTGAATCCACTCTTAATTTCTTCCTTTCAAAGATCTGCTCAGAGTGTACCAGTCTTCCCAATATCCCAGACTCTCTAAGAAAGATGTTCCTCCTATCTGCCTCTAGTTGGCCATTGTGAATCAGAACCCACATTTTAAAAATTCAATACAATCTCACCAGGCTGAGAATTTTCCAAATCTTTAAGTTCTGCTTCCCTTTGGATTATAAATTCTAGCTTTAAGTCATTTCTCTCTTTTTTTTTTCATTTTACTAATAAGCTGTCAAGGGAAGCCATTAGTGCTCTGGACACTTTGCCTAGAGATTTCTTCTGCCAAATATCCTAGTCTATTCCTGACAAGTTCTGCCTTCCACAAAGCAGAACATTGACACAACTAGACCAAGTTCTTTGGTACTTTAAAACAAGGATGAAGTTTCTTTCAGTTTCTAAAACCTTGTTTCTTGTTTTTATCTAAGACCTCATCAGAATTGCGTTGCCATAGATATTTTTATGAATATTCTGTTCATGACCACTTAGGTAATTTCTAGGAAGATTCAGGTTTTCGCTGCAGCTCTTCTCTTTTTCTGAGCTCTTACCATAATAGCCTTTTATGGTTCAGACTCTATTATCTAGTTCTAAAGCTGATTCCACAGTTTTAGGTATTTGTTTTAGCAGCATTTTACTTCTTGGTACAAATTTCAATCTTAGTTTGTTTCTGCTGCTATAAAAAATATAATTCATAAATAATAGAAATTTATCACAATTCTGGAGGCTGGGAGTTCAAGGTCAGGTTGCCAGCGTATTTGATGTCTGATGAATGTTTGTTTTCTGCTTCTAAGATGGTATCTTGTCCCTGTGTTCTTTGGAATGGAGAAATGCTATGCCCTCACATGGCTGAAGTGAGAAAGGGATGAACTCTCTTTCTCATGCCCTGTTTTTATGAATTCTAATCTCATCCATGAGAGCAAAGCTCTCATAGCCTAATAACCTTATAAAGTCCCACCTCTTAATACTATCATCACGGGAGTTAAGTTCCAACATTCAAATTTTGGAGGGATACATACATTTAAACACTAACATAGACTAAAAAATAAATTGCTGAAAACACTTAATTATAAGAACATGACAAATTGAATGCAGTATAAGTGGTCCTCAATTATTTTTAGAGTCACTAAAGATTGAGCACACCTGAAATAAAATGAATTCCAAATAAAATTATAGTGTTAGGATTGTGATTTGCATAATTCTATGCATATTTATAGCATCTTTTGTTTTGCAGAGTACAAAGACTTTCAACTTTTGTCTATTTCTATATATGGGATAGTAATCAGTGGAGGTATAATCAAGTCAGTTTTTTAAAAAATAGTTTTTTTCTACATTCGTTATGATGAATTACAAAGCCAGAAAGAAAAGTACAAAGTTAATTTAGCTCTTGCATAGCTGGATATTTTTTAATCAACATAGCCATAGGGTATCTAATTTTCTCCTTTTGGTATGATTCCTTTCTGTACTCAAAAACAATTGCAATTGATAATTGTTATGATTAAAAAGCCTACATTTGTTGAATTGTTACTCTGATCTTGGCTTTAAGCCATTAGTGTCATATTTTTGTATGCCTAATATTTTAAATCTGTCTCTTCCTTATTAATTTATTTCTAAACTCAGACTCTTCAAGCAATCAGAAGAGCAGCTAGTTTATAAATATGCCACAGTTATTAATAATAATAAAATTTGTTTTAAGGAAAAAAGTAGCTAGTTTTATAGTGGTAGCCAAATCAAGGTCTATAAACTGAGGTGGCATCCAATAAAAAAATTAATTAATATTTTGGTATATATTATAACATTATTAATGCAGAATGCTACATATCATACTTCCAAATCATTTTATTTTATGATTGAAAAAGTAATGAAGCTAAGTAGTATGGCTGAGAATACAAGTCTAATTAATATGAAAGAATTATTAGAACTCATAAACAATTCTAGATTTAGTTGTATTCCCACTAAATATTTAAAATATTTGTTTTTTGCAGTTCAATATGAAATAATGTCTCTGACTATATCAATGTGTAAAATATTTAGAATTGCAACCCTAGAATGATGAGAAATCTGGGTCACTAGAAGTAGCCGTGATAGTTCACTGCAAATAATACTGTGAGATTTAGGCATATAATAAAATTCTGACTCCACATGTGCTCTTTAGTAAATTACATGATATATATTCAACACATTATTATAAAGTAGGCTTTGTGTTAGATGATTTTGCCTAACTTCGACTAATTTAAGTGTTCTGACCATGTTTAACACAGGTTAAGCTAAGCTATGATATTTATTCAGTTAAGTATATTAATTTCACTTTCAACTTACATTTTCAACCTATAGTAGATTCATTGGGATATAAATCCATCAAAAGTGAGGAGCATCTGTATATATGTGTGAATATATGTATACACACACACACATATCATCATTAATAATTTGGGATTATCTCAAGTATTTAAGGTGGTTTAAGCTTAAAAAGAAATATTTTATATGAGTCATCACATTAACAAATAAAATATCACCATGTAATTATTCCAATATATGCCAGAAAAGGATTACAAACGTTTCAGGAAATTAGAGTTTAAAGAGAATTCAACCTACAAAAGTTATCTATCAAAAACCTATAGCCATTTTAAGGCCAGCTATGGTGGCTCATGCTTGTAATGCCAGCATTTTAGGAGGCCAAGGAGGGCAGATCACTTGAGGCCAGAAGTTCAAGGCCAGCCTGGCCAACATGGTGAAACCCCATCTCTACTAAAAACACAAAAAATTAGCCAGGTGTGGTGGCACATGCCTATAATCCCAGCTACTCAGGAGGCCAAGGCACAAGAATCACTTGAACCTGGGATGCAGAGGTTTCAGTGAGCGGAGATCTCTCCACTGCACTCCAGCCTGGGCAACACAGCAAGATTCTGTCTCAACAAAAACAAAAACAAAAAAACCCTACAGGCATTATATTACTTATGAGAGAATTGCTTTCCTGCATTTTCCTTCAAAAGTCTGCCACCAATTCCAAACAAAGTACTTCCTTTGGCCAATGATGCACAATTCTGTTTTTCCTTCCCTAAGTCTTAAAATAATTCCATAAGAGGACCTTAAACAATTAAAGTAGGGCCTGAGAAATCCTTACTTTATAATAGACTAAAAATTTACTCCTATTTCATCTTTATCATCTCTAATGAGCTTCAGAATCCCACCTATTATTTCTCTTGGGAGGTTATATAATTTGTATAAATGACATTATAGAATTTGCAGCAATAAAATTTTTGTCATATTAATCTAGAAATTATATTTATAATCTCACATTAGCAAATTTCCAAATAGGAATACAATCTACAAATAAGGATTATTTTCTTTATATATTAAATCTCCAGAGTTTATTCCAAAATTTTTGTTTTTCTAATTTCTTACTGATCTCAGCCAGAGTCTTATTTATTTACATGCTAGAGTTAAGGATTTATTTGGCAGAAGCAAACTCAACTGTGTTCTAATACAATGTGTGTGTTAGACAGGCTTCTCCAGAGGAGGAGAACCAATAGGATGTATATATGTATAGAAAAAAAATTAGAGGCATACTATTGTGAAGGTGGACAAGTTCAAATCTGCAAAGTGGGTCGGCTGGCTGGAGACCAGGGCAGGTCTGATACTACACTTTAAGTCTGAAGTGAAGGTTGAGGGGAAAAACCTATGCTGCAGTTCAAGTCTAAAAGTCATGTGCAGGCAGAATTCCATCTTGCTTAGAACAGTCATTTTGTCATTGTTGTCATTCTAACAGGCCTTCATCTGTTTGGATGAGGTCCACCCATATTAAGGAGTACAGTCTACTTGACTCCAAGTCCACGGATGTAAGGATTTTAGTCCTATCCAAAAATACCATCACAGAACCTCCAGAATAATTTATGGAGACATATCTAAGCCCTGTGGCCCAGTTAAGTCGATCCTTAAATTGAGTGTCTTCACCCCTTGCTAACGTGACACCAATACACTTTGAAGTAATCACAATAACAAGGCCATACTTTCACCTAACACCTTAGCTGTCCTGAGTCCAAGCAAAAATGCAGAAGATGAAAAGTCTCTGGGTAAGGTTTACTCCTGTACTCCTGGTGACATCCTAAAACTTAAATACTATGTTACAAAGTTAACAGTATTTAAATACTGATTTAAAATGGATGTAACTAATGCTACATGGTAAACAGATAATAAAGAGAAGAAAACAAAGATATTATAAACACACATAATCATAACACAATAAAGGAGTATATTACTCTGTTTTCACATTGCTGTAAAGAAATACCTGAGAAGAGGTAATTTATAAAGCAAAATGTTAATTGACTTACAGTTCCATATGGCTGGGGAGGCCTCAGGAAACTTTCAAACATGGCAGAAGGTGAAGGGGAAGCAAGAACCTTCTTTACATGGAGGCAGGAGAAACAAATATGTGACAGCCCAGGAGAAAGCATCATTTTTATAGGATCTTATGAGAATTCACTCACTACCATGAGAACAGCATGAGGAAAAAACTCCCATAAGCCAATCACTTCTCACCATATTCTCCCTTTAACACGTCAGGATTATAATTCAAGATGATATTTGGGTAGGGCCAAAGCTAAAGCATATCAAGTAGAAATGGTCATGACAATTACAGTCTTGTTTTTATAACTGGTCACGTGGCATCGCTGTTGTTTATGACTACTGTCTTTCACTACCCATTCCATAATCCCTGTGCCTTCAGCAAGCACCTCAGCCAGTTGTTTTTTTTTACCTGGTAGAGTGACCTAGTCTGGAGCATGAGTAGCTCTGCCCGAATTGGGTTGTTTTAGTTTTCCATTCACCATAATTACACAACAGGGACTTCCTAAGGCATCTCTTATATTTCAGGCAGTGGCTTCCTGATCTCCATTGTAGCAGAGCATTCCAGTTTCCCTTTGTAATCTGTATCAGTCACTCTCCGCAGCACAGTAACTCTCTTCTTTGCCTGTTGATTACAGAAACATGAAGAGTTCAGAGTTACTACATCTTACATTCCAGTTCACTGGAATCACTGTTGTGTCTTCTGGTAGAAACATTCTTCTCTTAGGAGCTAAGATTTCTAGGCAAGAAGATAATAAAGTTATGGAGACAAGAAGCAAAAGTTTTCACTTTGTGGGTATGGTGAGTGCTGTCACTTCCATTTTCACCCTTTCATTTCTGGACCTATTAATCCTATTGACAGATGCAGGAGGGAGATAAGGGAGGATCCCCAGAGAATCTCTGACCCACCCCACAAGTGTTTACATCATACGCTTTTGTGCAGATGAGGGAACTGGCTCAGGGGCTTGTCTGGGTGTGCCCACAATGGACTGGGGGACCTGCCTGCACACTGGGAAAGTGGGATGGAGCCACTGGGAATTCATGCCTTGTGTAGAGAGGAGGAGCCTGACCTCTTCAACTCCTCCATCCATCTGGGAGGTGTCCTGGTATTTGATCTGTGAGTGGGAGCCTGTTGGCAGGACTCTCTTTTATTTTCACTGTGAGATTTCTTAATATATTTCATTCTCCTCACCTTCCAATGTGCTCACATGCCTAAATTTTCTCGACTGTGTGACGAAAACCTCCTCCTCAATGAAGGAGCAAAAAATCCTGCATCACTGTGAGAGAAACAACACAATGTATTGGATGCTGATTCAGAGTATATACAGCCTCTTGGGTGAACTTGCCCCACTCTCCAAAGTATTGCCGGCTAGCTGGCACTTTACCTGAGTTTTCAAAAGGTCATTCTACAGATTTAAATGTTAAATATCACCCAAAAATACCCTCACAGAAACTTCCAGAATAATGTTAGACTTCCATATTGAAGCACCGTGGCCAAGCCAAGTTAACACATAAATTAACCATCATTACAATGGATATAATTCATTTGCATCTTAAACTGAACAAGGGGTTATCTTCCATCAGTTAAGTGATTGTTGTGAAGAGGAGAAGGGGTACTATCTACCGTTGTATATTCTAAGTGGAATTTATATCTCCTTGTCTACTTGCCATATTTAGAAGTTGATCACAATGGGTGTAAATCAGGTGTAAGCAAGCCTGAAATCAGTTTACTTCCTGATCCAATATATTTTAAAGTTTATAATTGTGTATGACATCAAGTTCTGCACTAATGATGCATGCTATCTTGCTAAAACTTTGTTTCTCTCTTGTGACAATACATTACACAGTGGCAGCTGACTAACCTCAAAGCAAACTTGCATTCTCTATAATGTCAGTCACATACCTAACATGTCTCTGAGGAATTTAAGTCCTATCTATCATTGGCTGCTGTTAAAGTCTGATGCTCTGACATTTCTTCAACTTATAAATGAGTTTAAGTAAAAACTTTTTGTTTCAAAATAAAGGATTTTACACAAACCCATTTTTTTTTTCAGAGAATTACTTTCCAATGATATCTGAATGGAAGTAATATTTACATTTATAGAGACAGTGCTCACAAAACTTAGGGAGGGACAGTAATTGCTGCTTCAGTTTCCCTAAAACACTCCTTTCCTCAGTTTTTTGCATGTTTCTGGACATGAATGACTTTATTATTTCAATGACAGTGCCCATGTTTCCTTCTTTTCTTCTGGTGAAAGAAATTATTCAAAGATTAAAATTCTCTGTGATACAAATTACATCATTGAATAGTTATTGATCATATAGTATGTTCAGGCACTCTTTAAGCAATTGGGGTTCCTCATTGACCAAGATAGACATGGATTTTTGCCCACAGAGGCCCTTCCACTTTATTCAGGCAAGTTCGGCTGGATATTTTAACATTTTAATCTTACTTCATTATTTCTCTTTTCTACCATATCCAAATCATTTGAGAACAACAAAAATATAGAGATGTTTTCATAAAAACAAAAGCATTTTTATTAGCAACAGAATGTCAATTTATGAAGAAGAACAGTATCACAGAAAAAAATTGGAATGCAAAAGAATGGTGAATATTTAACATTGGCAAAAAGGAAAACATTGTAATATAAAAATTATCCATATAAAATTTTTGAAATGATGAAAATAACCTATTGTGAACAATGCATATTTTGAAGGAATAAAAATATTCGGAACTACAGCATTGGAAAATATTAGTAAGTCAGCAGGAGATTGATTTTTGTTAAATTCCCTAAAATATCTGCATTTGTAAGGTAAAAGAGTAAATTAACATTAACCTCTAAAGTCAGAATAGTTGAATTTCAAGAGTAATTATTAAAAGAAGAAACTAGAAGAAGAAAATGGGAAATTTAGAAGCTATAAAAAGATAATAAAAGATGAAGTATCAATCAAAAGAAAGCTTTTAAAAGCATAATATGCTGGGGGCAGTGTCTCACATATGTAACCCCAGCACTTTGGGAGGTCAAGGATAGGAGGATCACTTGAGCCCAGGAGTTCAATATTAGCCTGAGCAAGATGAGGAGACTCCATATGTGAAAAAACAAAATAAAATAGCCAGGCACTGTGACACGTGTCTGTAGTCCCAGCAACTTAAGACGCTGACGTGAGAGAATCTCTTGAGCCCAGGAGTTTGAGGCTGCAGTGTGCCATGATTGTGCCACTGGTCTCCAGGCTAGCTGAGAGAGGAAGACCCCATTTCTAAAATAATTAAAAATAAACTTTAAAAAAGCATAAAAATGAGACAAATAGAAATAAAAAAATTAGATGTAATAAATTTAAAAAAGTTAAAATCACAGCTATCAAAATAAATGTAATTTGATTGAATTGTCAGTCCAAGTAAAGATTTTTCAGATTGGATTAAAGATCCAGCTGTAAATGGACACATCTATGAGTAAGACTGAAAATAAAAGAGTGGAAAAAAGTCATAGCAACAAACCAATAATCTAAAACAAGACGGGATAGCTATAAAAATATAAAACAGTGGGTGAGAAAATGAGAGTGCATAATTATAAAATATTTTGCCATATAATATTATAAAATAAACTGTTGGGGAAATATACTTCTTAAAAAATTGTTTCACCCCAGAAATCTTCTCTACAAAGGTAGTAAAGAAAAAAAAATACTTTTATTGAATAAGCATTAAACCATATGTTGATGCCCACCAGAGACAATTCACTAAGATATCACAAAGACAGAATGAAATCTCACTTTTTTATATAGCCAGGTAGATACATTGCATCCATATGGTCAAGATAAACTATGACTAAACCGCTAGTAAGAGGACTTGACAGCACCATTTGTTACACTTCATTCATTCCAACATTACCTCATAATTGGGTGACCATCTGTGTTATCTAATTGGCCTGATCCAAAGGAAAAACAAAATTGTCATATCTTTATGATACAACTTAGTATTGTGACTTACAGCAATGCATTCACAACAGTTAGGCTCCCACCCTCTCACAGAATGGAGTTAGGGGTGTTATTTATTTTCCTGGATGTGTACATTTCAAAGAGATGCCTTCCAGGTCCTTGAGAAAGACATTTCTAGGTAATAAAGCTGACAAAGTCTTTGTTTTCTAAGGGATTTATATATTTTTAAAAGAGAAGTAGTAGAATTACAAGTTTTCTAAATCTGTAATTCTATACTGACAAAAAAAAATTTGAAAGACGGAGGGAAAATCTTTTTTTTTAAACAAAATTCTTCTAAGGAAAGGAAAAACAGGATACATGTGCAGAACGTGTTGGTTTGTTACGTAGGTGCATATGTGCCATGGTGGTTTGCTGCACCTATTGACTGTCCTCTAAGTTCTCTCCCCTCATCTCCCAACCCCCTACAGACTCTGGTGTCTGTTGTTTCCCTCTCTGTGTCCATGTGTTCTCAATGTTCAACTTCTACATATGAGTGAGAAAATGTGGCATTTGGTTTTCTGTTCCTGTGTTAGTTTGCTGAGGATGATGGCTTCCAGCTTCATCCATGTCCCTAAAAAGGACATAATCTCACTCATTTTCATGACTGCATAATATTTTATGGTGTATATGTGCCACATTTTGTTTATCCAGTCTGTCATTGATGGACATTTGGGTTGGTTCCATGTCTTTGCTGTTGTGCATAGTGCTGCAATAAACATACATGTGCATGTGTCTTTAGAGTAGAATGATTTCTGTTCCTTTTTGTATATACCCAGTAATGATATTGCTGGTCAAATGGTATTTGTGGTTCTAGATCTGTGAGGAATCACCACACTGTCTTCCACAATAGTTGAACTAATTTACATTCCCACCAACAGTGTAAAAGGGTTCCTATTTATCTGCAGCCTCTCTGCTATCGATTGTTTCCTGACTTTTAAATAATCGCCATTCTGATTGGCATGAGATGGTATCTCATTGTAGTTTTGATTTGCATTTCTTTGATGATCAGTAATGTTGAGTTTTTTTCATTTGTTTGTTGGCTGTGTAAATATCTTCTTTTGAGAAGTGTCTATTCATAGCCTTTGCCCACTTTTTGATAGGAATTTTTTTTTTTTTCTCATAAATGTGGTCTAAAATCCAGAATTTACAAGGAAAATGTTTTATAAAATTTTCAACTAAGGGAACTAAGTCTCCTTTTTTAACAACAATAAATAAAACAACAGGGCATATCTGACAATGCTACATGATATTAGAAAATTTCCATACACTTATTTTTAGCATTAAGCAAATAAAAATAAAGATATTGTGTTAGTCTGCTCTTGCATTGCTATAGAGAAATACCTGAAAGTGGGTAATTTATAAGGAGAAAGGTTTATTTTGGCTCACATTTCTTCAGGCTGTACAGAAAGTGTGGTGCCAGTATTTTCCTCTGGCAAGGGCCCCAAGAAGCTTACAATCATGGCAAAAGGCTAAGGACAATCAGCATGCTATATAGTGAGACACAGAGCAAGAGAGAGACCAGAGAGGTAGCAAATTCTGAAACATCCAAGTCTCATGCTGAGAACTCACTTATCACCAAGGGATTGGTGCTGAGTCGATCATGAGGGATCTGCCTTCCATGATTCCATCACCTCCCACCAGGCCCCAGCTCTAACACTGGGAATCACATTTCTAAAAGAGATTTGGAGAGGACAAATGTGCAAACCAGTTTAAATACTAATCAAAATAGAGAGATTTTTAACAGTATACATGGTTGGGTGAACGGTAACTCTGAGACGTTTGTTCCAGCATGAACAGACAAATTTTACCCCCAGGTTTTGATATGCGGAATGATAAAACATTGTTTAAAAGCCCTGTTAACAGAAATAATGGCCAATTGTAAGATTCTATTTAAGTTTGCACAGTTAGTTCTGACGAAAGACAAAACAATTATGATTAAGTGTTCGAAAGGAAAAAAATCTACCTACATTAGTCTGATAAGGTTGCCATACAAAATGTAATACACTGGGTGCTTTAAACAGTATCAATTTATTTTCTTACAGCTGTGGATACTAAAAGTCCCAGGTCAAGGTATGGCAAGGCAGGTTTCTTGTGAAGCTTCTCCCAGCTTACAGGTGATTGCTTTCTTGCAATGTCCCCATGTGACTTTCCCTCAGTGTTTGCATATGTGTATATATATATATGAACAGACTAATTTTACCCCCAGGTTTTGATATGTGGAATGATAAAACATTGTTTAAAAGCCCTGTTAACAGAAATAATGGCCAATTGTATATATATATATATACATATATATATATATATATATATACACACACACATATATATATATATATACACACATATATATATACATATATATATGTGTGTGTGTGTATATATATATATATATATATGTGTGTGTATATATATATATATATATATATATATATACTTGAACAAATGAAGAGTTGCTTCTTATGGATGAGCAAAGAAAGTAGTTTTGCTGGGCCCATGTTGGCCAGGCTGGTCTTGAACTCCTGACCTCAGGTGATCCACCTGCCTTGGCCTACCAAAGTGCTGGGATTACAGGCATGAACTACTGTGCCTGGCTGAGAGTCTATTTCTGATAAAGTATTTCTTCTATTAAGAATTTGGTAGAGCCTAAATATATGTATATATTTTCAAAAGCAACTATTCAGTAAGTTCTGATAGTGTTTTGTTAAGTGGAGAGTTACTATAAATATTCCTACAGCTGATAATACTATGATATGTTAGTCTTGCCTCCCGAACAAAGTAGCCAGAAGAATTCATCAACTTTACTGGGGGGCCGCGGTGGCTCCGGCCAGTTGTCCTGGTATATTCAGAAAGAGGGAATCTGAAACCAAGAGCAAGCTCTCTGATGTCTTTTCTTATAACGATACTAATATTATCAGATCAGGGCCCAACCTTTATGATTGAATTGAGCCTTTATTAGTTCCTTACTTTTATCTTCGAATACAGCCACACTCTGGGGGTTAGGGCTTCAACCTGTGAATTTGGGGGTGGTGGGTAACTACATTCAGTCCATAAATCTACTTGTCATTATCTACATAGTAAACAATTTGCCACACACAAAAATAGAAAATAATTTATAGATACTTTATTATGGATACTAAGAAAGCCTAACAAAGTTGCTGAAATAAAAGTATCAATAAACAAAAATTAATTTTATTTTTGTGCCCAGTCAGTGAAATAAAAATTAGTAAGAAACATGAGTTCCAGTGACACCAAAATATATGTGGTTTTTAGAAGTAAATCTAGTAAAAGCAGAAGATTCTAATAGCTAAAATTATAGAAATATATTCAAAATATCACTCCAACCAAAATTGCAAAGTGATTTTCTAAGGAACTTAATAAGGTGATGCTACATAAAAATACACAGAGCTCCAGAATAATTTCAAAATAATTCTTGTAGGAAGAAATACATTAGGGTACTTCTATGGTCAGGTATCAGTGTTTGTCACAAAGCTCCAGTAGAGAAGGTTGTATGAATCAGTTAAAAAATAAAAAAGGAAAAAAATTAAAACAGTACACAATTTTGGAAACTTGGTATATTGCAGAAGTTATATTGAAGATTACTAATAATTGAAAATTTAGATCAATAAAAGGGACTAGGTCAATGGTTATGTTGTAGAAAAATGTAGAATCAGCACTCATTACATCATTCAGATTATTTCATTCTAGATATATTAAAGAAGCAGACGAACAAAAAAGGAGAGGAACTAAAAATATAACTGTAATATTAGAAACGACTGAAACAGACTGCATTAAAATCAAGGCATTTTTGGCAATAGAGACAAAAATAAAATTGAAAACAGTGTGGCGATTCCTCAGGGACCTAGAAATAGAAATTCCATTTGACCCAGCAATCCCATTACTGGGTATATATCCAAAGGAATATAAATCGTTCTACTATAAGGACATATGCACACAAATGTTCATTGCAGCACTGTTTACAATAGCAAAGAACTGGAACCAACCCAAATGCCCAATGATGATAGACTGGACTGGGAAAATGTGGCACATATACACCATGGAATATTATGCAGCAATCAAAAATGATGAGTTTGTGTCCTTTGTAAGGACATGGATGAATCTGGAGAACATCATTCTCAGCAAACTGACACAAGAACAGAAAAAGAAATACCGCATATACTCACTCATAGGTGGGTGAGAAAAATGAGAACACATGGACACAGAGAGGCGGTCTACTATACACTGGGGTCTATTGGGGGGAATGGGGGAGGGACAGCGGGGGGCGCTGGGGAGGGATAGCCTGGGGATGAATGCCAAGTGTGGGTGAAGGGGAGAAAGGCAGCAAAACACACTGCCATATGTGTACCTATGCAACTATCTTGCACGTTCTGCACATGTACCCCAAAACCTATAATGCAATAAAAAATTAAAATAAATTTAAAAAAATGAAAAATATACATCTCAATACTACATTTAAATACATTCTACAGAGAAACCCAATTAAACTAGAAAAAAACAAACTATAATAAACCCAGCATAAAAATCAGCAAAAATGTAAGTTAAAAAAAATTAACAGAAAAAAAGTAAGTAAATGTAAAACACAAGAAAACCAATCCAGGATTTAAACTATTTTTTAAAAAATCCCCAATCTTTGTAGTAATCACTAAAGTAAAAACAATAATGTTGTCAGATTTTACATTAAAGGAGTAAAACAAAAATTGAGAAGTGTGAAAACATAAATTAGTGAGAGAATGGAACAAGAAAAACTTTTATATGTTGTGGAGGTTAAACTGTTTCAAATACTATGAAGAATAATTTGGCACTATTATATAAATTTCAACATGTACCTTCAGTTAAATAATTATATTCCTGGGAATAAAACCTACATTAAATCTTCAATATGGTTTGGATTTGTGTACCAACCCAAATCTCAGGTTAAAATGTAATCCCCAATGTTAGAGGAGGGGACTGATGGAGGTGATTAGATCAAGGGGGCATATTTCCCCCTTGCTGCTCTCATGATAGTAAGTGAGATCTCATAAAATCTGGTTGTTTCAATGTGTGAACCCTCCCCATGCTTCAACCTGCTCTGACCATGTAAAACATTGCCTACTTCTCACCTTTTGCCATGTTGGTATCTGTATACCACGAAGAATCATTAGCAAACCAAACCTCTTTTCTTTATAAAGTACCCAGTCCCAAGTAGTTATTTATGAAAATGCAATAATGGAATATAGTCTTGTACATGAGCATAAAGACCAATACTCAAGAGTTGAAATATGCAAAATTATTTATAATAGCAAAAATTTGAAAATAATGTCTATCAACAGGACAAGCATAAATACAGACATATTTACCAAATGGAATGTTACAAAGATTGAAGAAAAATGAATTAGTGTTGTAATAGTGACATAGATGAATTCTAGAAAGAAATTTAATTTAAAAAACAAGTTTCAAAATGGTACATATATTTGCAGACAACATGATAGTGTACCTAAAAGACCCCATCACCTCAGCCCAAAAACTCCTGAAACTGATAAGCAACTTCAGCAAAGTCTCAGGATATAAAATCAATGTGCAAAAATCACAAGCATTCCTATACACCAATAACAGACTTAAAGAGAAGCAAATCAAGAACGAAATGCCATTCACAATTGCTACAAAGAGAATAAAATACCTAGGAATACAACTTACAAGGAAAGAAAGGGACCTCTTCAAGGAAAACTACAAACCACTGCTCAATGAAATAAGAGAGGACACAAACAGATGGAGAAACATTTCATGTTCATGGTTAGGAAGAATCAATATCGTGAAAATGGCTATACTGCCCAAAGTAATTTACAGAATCAACGCTATCCCCATCAAGCTACCATTGAATTTCTTCACAGAACTGGAGAAAACCACCATGAACTTCATATGGAACCAGAAGAGAGCCCGCATAGCCAAGTCAATTCTAAGCAAAAAGAACACAGCGGGAGGCATCACACTACCAGACTTCAAACTATACTACAAGGCTACAGTAATCAAAACAGCATGGTACTGGTACCAAAACAGAGATATAGACCAATGGAACAGAACAGAGGCATCAGAGGCAACACAACATATCTACAACCATATAATCTTTGATAAACCAGACAAAGACAAGCAATGGGGAAAGGATTCCCTGTTTAACAAATGGTGTTGGGAAAACTGGTTAGCCATGTGCAGAAAGCAGAAACTGGACCCCTTCCTGACACCTTACACTAAAATTAACTCCAGATGGATTAAAGACTTAAACATAAGACCTGCCACCATAAAAACCCTAGAAGAAAATCTAGGCAAAACCATTCAGGACATAGGAGTAGGCAAGGACTTCATGACCAAAACACCAAAAGCATTGGCAACAAAAGTCAAAATAGACAAATGGGACCTAATCAAACTCCACAGCTTTTTCATGGCAAAAGAAACAGTCACTAGAGTGAATCGGCAATCAACAGATTGGGAAAAAATCTTTGCAGTTTACCCATCTGACAAAGGGCTGATATCCAGAATTTACAAAGAACTCAAACAGATTTACAGGAAAAAAAAAAACAAGCCCATTCAAAAATGGACAAAGGACATGAACAGACACTTTACAAAAGAAGACATACATGAGGCCAACAAACACATGAAAAAATGCTCATCATCACTGGTCATTAGAGAGATGCAAATCAAAACCACATTGAGATACCATCTCACGCCGGTTAGAATGGCGATCATGACAAATCTGGAGACAACAGATGCTGGAGAGGATGTGGAGAAAGAGGAACACTCTTACACTGTTGGTGGGAGTGTAAATTAGTTCAACCATTGTGGAAGACAGTGTGGCAATTCCTCAAGGACCTAGAAATAGAAATTCCATTTGACCCAGCAATCCCATTACTGGGTATATATCCAAAGGAATATAAATCGTTCTACTATAAGGACACATGCACACGAATGTTCATTGCAGCACTGTTTACAATAGCAAAGAACTGGAACCAACCCAAATGCCCATCGATGATAGACTGGACTGGGAAAATGTGGCACATATACACCATGGAATATTATGCAGCAATCAAAAATGACGAGTTTATGTCCTTTGTAAGGACATGGATGAATCTGGAGAAAATCATTCTCAGCAAACTGACACAAGAACAGAAAAGGAAATACCACATATTCTCACTCATAGGCGGGTGAGAAAAATGAGAACACATGGACACAGGGAGTGGGGCACTACACACTGGGGTCAATTGGGGGGAATAGGGGAGAGACAGTGGCGGGGAGCTAGGGAGGGATAGCCTGGGGAGAAATGCCAAATGTGGGTTAAGCGGTGGAAGGCAGCAAAACACACTGCCATGTGTGTACCTATGCAACTATCTTGCACATTCTGCACATGTACTTCAAAACCTAAAATGCAATAAAAATTTAAAAAAAAAAAAAAAAAAGAAAGAAAGAAAGAAAATGCAACCCTTGTTCCAGCAAAAAAAAAAAAAAAAAAATGGTATGTATAGTGTGAAGCTATTTGATAAGGCTCTAAAATGTGACAAATGTTCAATGTGTTAACTAGATATGCATATATAAGTAAATAGTCATACACAGTATAAAATATTAGAAGAAGACCAGGAAATGACATTGGAAATTCAAGCAGGAAAATGAGATAAAAACCAATCACATATGTGATTGGGCTTTTATTTTTTGGCATTATGTTTTATTCTCAAGTGCATGATGAATTTAGGGGTGTTCATTTTATTATCAAGTGTCATGTGGTATGATTTACATGAACCATACATTTATTTTTTATGTGGTACATGCTTTATATAAAAAACTGCTCTATAACAAAACATTTTTTAAAACGAAAAGAAATAGAATTTGAAGCAATCAGTCTAATGTTGTTTACCCATGTCTGGCACTAACAATTTAAAGGCCACAATATGTCATGAAATTGTTTTGTAGTTGGTGCCAACTTTAGCCGTGTTTGTGGTTTTAACCCAATACTGCAGTCCTAAGTGAGAAAGAAAATAAATAAGTAAAAATTATTGAACCCAGAAATGGCTGAAATTCACATACATTGAAACTCTGTTACTTTTGAGGTGAGCCTCATCTTACATTAAAAACATTTTACTTTCTGGTCATCAGAATGCTACCTTATCTATTCCCCACACCTGCAGTCCCAGCTGTGGCCACGTGCTGAGGTTTGTTGTACCCAGAGGTCTGTGCAATCTGTTCACGCAAGCCATGCACCTTGCTTTGCTTCAGCCTGCACCTGTTACAAACATTCACCTGCTTTCACACACCTGCTGTGACAGCTGCATCAAGAGGCTAGCTCTTGCCATGAGGTGTTTTGGTCCCAAAATGCCACTCCTTTTGCCAATTTCTCAAAGTTTCCTTGCCAAGTCCCCATATTTTAGAGTCTGAAGGTGACAGTTTTGCATATAGTCCTGAAACTGAAGTTTACAATGAGGAAGTAGACACAATAAGATAGAGAACAAAATATAAACCTTATGTTATATTTGTTATTAAAGGATACTACTGTTTGTGCCTGATACCAAAATGATCTTTTTTTTTTTTTTTTTTTTAATTTTTATTGCATTATAGGTTTGGGGGTACATGTGCAGAACGAGCAAGATAGTTGCATAGGTACACACATGGCAGTGTGCTTTGCTGCTTTCCTCCCCTTCACCCACACTTGGTATTCATCCCCAGGCTATCCCCCCCAGCCCCCCCCCACTGTCCCTCCCCCATTCCCCCCAACAGTCCCCAGTGTATAGTAGACCACCTCTCTGTGTCCACGTGTTCTCATTTTTCTCACCCACCTATGAGTGAGTATATGCGGTATTTCTTTTTCTGTTCTTGTGTCAGTTTGCTGAGAATGATGTTCTCCAGATTCATCCATGTTCCTACAAAGTACACAAACTCATCATTTTTGATTGCTGCATAATATTCCATGGTGTATATGTGCCACATTTTCCCAGTCCAGTCTATCATCGTTGGGCATTTGGGTTGGTTCCAGGTCTTTGCTATTGTAAACAGTGCTGCAATGAACATTCGTGTGCATGTGTCCTTATAGTAGAACGATTTATAGTCCTTTGGATATATACCCAGTAATGGGATTGCTGGGTCAAATGGAATTTCTATTTCTAGGTCCCTGAGGAATCGCCACACTGTCTTCCACAATGGTTGAACTAATTTACACTCCCACCAACAGTGTAAGAGTGTTCCTATTTCTCCACATCCTCTCCAGCATCTGCTGTCTCCAGATTTTTTAATGATTGCCATTCTAACTGGTGTGAGATGGTATCTCAATGTGGTTTTGATTTGCATCTCTCTAATGACCAATGACGATGAGCACTTTTTCATGTTTGTTGGCCTCATGTATGTCTTCTTTTGTAAAGTTTCTGTTCATATCCTTTGCCCATTTTTGAATGGGCTTGTTTGTTTTTTTCCTGTAAATCTGTTTGAGTTCTTTGTTCTGGATATCAGCCCTTTGTCAGATGCGTAAACTGCAAAGATTTTTTCCCATTCTGATGGTTGCCGATTCACGCTAGTGACTGTTTGTTTTGCCGTGCAGAAGCTGTGGAGTTTGATTAGGTCCCATTTGTCTATTTTAATACTACCTTCACTACTAGCCAACATCTTTGGACTCATTAAATGGGATGGGCAGTTTCCCAGCCATATTTACATAGGATTGCACTCCTCCTTAGATAGGGTTATTAAAGATGCAGAGTAAAAGAAAGTCTTGTCTGGGTGTGGTGGCTCACGCCCATAAATCCAGCACTTTGGAAAGCCAAGTCGGGCAGATCACCTGAGGTTAGGAGTTCAAGACCAGCCTAGCCAACATGGTGAAACCCTGTCTCTACTAAAAATACAAAAATTAGCCAGTGTGGTGGTGAGTGCCTGTAGTCCCACCTACTCAGGAGGCTGAGACAGGGAGAATTGCTTGAGGCCGGGAGGCGGAAGTTGCAGTGAGCGGAGATAGAGACAGAGTGAGACTCCATCTAAAAACTAAATAATAATAATAATAAAATAAAGTCTTACATTGTGTTGGTGATAGTGTAAATTGCTAGAACCATTTGGGAAAAGTACTTTCATTGTCTATAAACAGTCATTCAGTCTGCTAAGATCATTTGAGGATTTTTATCATAAAATTATAGACATGCACACACACACACACACACACACACACAAATATATATACATACATATTTATCCATACTCTCACTCAGCAATTACATGGGGAGAATTGACACAGATATTTCTAAATTAGAGGTTAGTTTTCATATATACTGGTTAATTACTTTTTTTACATAAAAGTTATATATGCATTGTTCTCATATTCACCAATTATATCTTTATAATATTTGCACAGATTTGTACAATCTAAATTGGAACCAGCATGATTTACTTTCAGTGTGAGCTGGGACTCAAGCTCTACATATAACTTGGTGACTGAAATGTGCCCCATGCTTGAGGGCAACAAAAACAAGTAAAGACATAAAAAACAGCTTTTGAGAAGCCTATTGAAAAATAGAGAAAGAGGGATATGAAAGCACATGCAGCATGCTTAGAGATGCTATGGTATAAATAGGTACAGGATATACTAAGGGTAGAAAAGATGGTAAGAACAATGTTTATTTGAACATATTGGATCAGGAATGGCTTTAAAAATGCAATACCATTTGAATAGAGTTACAGATTAGAAGTTGACTTTCCTAGACTGACTGATGTGTAACAGAGATCAGAGGACTCAAGCCTCTATAAAATTCAAAGAATCAAAAGCCCTGAAGACGTATTTTTGGAAAAACAAAAGTGTTTTAACTTCATTAATCTCTTTAAGGAAAGAAAAAACAGAATTACAGCCAGGTAATTCACATTTGCTTGTTACAAAAGAAAATAGCATGACATAGAAAAGTGGCTTTATATGAATACCACATTATGAAGATTTAAAATGTTAAAACTTATATATCAACAACAAATGAAGAGGGGGAAAATGGATTCATTCACTTTTTTTTGCTGAAATAGGAATGCAAATTCAAATGCAGTAATACTGGGGACTTTCACCATGGCTGAGGGAAGAAAAACCTATAATCTCATATTCTTTCAATCAAATACCCTTTATTTTAATTTTCAAAGCTGCTTTGAATTTTTTGCAATCCAGTTACAAGGGTTGCTCATTTGTAGGAAATACTTTTCTTGATATTATACCTATAATATCACCATTGAGGTGGAACTTGGCACTCTAATGAAACTACTGGGGTTTCACATATCTTGCCAGCCCTACATAGTAACATTTCATTGTCATGGGAATGAAATAAATATTTAAATATGATCATTTTATGTATTATCTATTTAGTGAATTTCAAGCTAAAACAGTCAGCTATTTATACTCTAAGGGTGGGTGGGGAAAAAGATGTGATTTCATATACAACAAGACCCTTCATGTGGTATTTAACAACTTCAAATACAACACATACAACAGGCATAATATGAAGACCGATAGTAGAATCTTAGAGCAGGAAGAAGAGTTCTTACAAAGTTTATGCATTACTTGTCTCAGCAGTGTTTCCTCTTCATCTATGAGCTTTCGTAATATTTATAAAGCTGTGAAGAAGTTTGATTTTCTAGTTCTCATTTGCATCACAGGGTGCATCTTTAAATAAGAGTTATCAATTGAAATGAAGATTTAAGCTCTGAGAGACACCAGTAGTGAGGAGTAAACAGTGAGAAGAGATACTTACCTAAAGAAATCTAAGCAAGCTGCACTTAAACACACACACACACCACACACACACACACTTTATCAATTATAATGATCTTAAACCACAAGGATAGCAACATATTACCAAAGCACTCTGATTCATTATTTTCACATTGCAACTGGAATAATCTCTGCAAAGATGAAGATTATTGATGCTACTTCAGTGTTTCACATTTTTCAGTAGCTTCACATTGCTCTTACAAGTTAATCTCTCTCATTGTGTTGCTTCTCCTTTTTATTAATGGAATTTTAAAAATATATATTTTATTGTGTTTTAGGTTTTGGGGTACATGTGAAGAACATGCAAGATTGTTGCATAGGTACATATATGGCAATGTGGTTCACTGCCTTCCTCCCCATCATGTATATCTAACATTTCTCTCTATGTTATCCCTCCACAACTCCCCACACCCCACTGTCCCTTCCCTAGATCCCACCAACAGGCCCCAGTTTGTGATGCTCCCCTCCCTGTGTCCATGTGTTCTCATTGTTCAACACCTACCTATGAGTGAGAAAATGCGGTGTTTGATTTTCTGTTCTTGTGTCAGTTTGCTGAGAATGATGGTTTCCAGGTTCATCTGTGTCCCTACAGAGGATACAAACTCATCATTTTTGATGGCTGCATAATATTCCATGGTGTATATGTGCCACATTTTCCCTGTCCAGTCTATCATCGATGGGCATTTGGGTTGGTTCCAAGTCTTTGCTATTGTAAACAGTGCTGCAATGAACATTCATGTGCATGTGTCCTTATAATAGAATGATTTATAATCCTTTGGATATATACCCAGTAATGGGATTGCTGGGTCAAATAGAATTTCTATGTCTAGGTCCTTGAGGAATCGCCACTCTGTCTTCCACAATGGTTGAACTAATTTACACTCCCACCAACAGTGTAAGAGTGTTCCTATTTCTCCACATCCTCTCCAGCATCTGTATTAATGGAATTTTTTTGAGATAGCATCTCCCTCTGTCATCCAGGTTGGCGTAGAGTGGCATGCTCAGAGCTCACTGCAACCTGAAACTCCTGGTCTCAAGCGATCTTACTTTAGCCACCCAAAGAGCTAGGACTACAATGTATGCCTCCATAAAAAAAAAAAAATCTGTTTAAACTTCTGTAGAGAGGTGTCGCCCTATGTTGCCAAGTCTAATCTTGAACTCCTGGCCTCAAGCCCCTTAGAGAAAAACCTTACAAATAAGAAATGGAGTTGGGAAATAGGGATGGGGAGAAGGTTCATAATGAATCTTATGGTGCTGGATTCAAGTCAAGAGGTATCAGTATGAACTTACGTTGTATTTTACCCTGTACGTTAATGTACATTAGATATAGAAATAAATTTCAGTATGCATACATGGATTGGCATACATATGTATGTCTCTTGGCTCTATCCACTGAAAGGGCTTAGGTACAGTGTCACTGGAGTAGCAATGGGGACAGTGGGCATTCAGATTTTAGTCGCTAATTTCATTAGAAACAAATAAACCAAAGAACCATAGTTCCTTGAAGAAGTGAAGGATTCCCAGCTAGACAGTATTTATATTTGACTGATTTACAAACTTTGGAGAACATAGTTTTAAATAATGTATACTGAAATATATATGGAGTGAATATAATTAAAGAATTTAATTTTTTCTTAATAAAAGTCTAATTTTTTTATTATTTATTTATTTATTTATTTTTCTTAAGGTAAAGGCATTTGGGCTTGGAAGAGAAGGATTGGAAAAGTGCAGTGATTTGGGGAGTGGAGGAGGGAAAGTGATGGAAGGTGCTGGAGGGCTGGAGTGTAAGTTGGGGACAGATTATGAGATGACCACACACCTTTTTTTTTTTTTTTTTTTGAAAAAAAGGAGAGGAGAGGAAGAAAGAGGAAGAAAAAGAGGGAGAGAGAACAGGAATATTGCTTTATTCTATGAATGGGTATTAATAATGGCCGATCAATATTTTGTGTGTTTCAAATGGAGAATGTATATTTTGTGTATTTAAAGTGGAGAGCTCTATAAATACTTATTAAGTTTACTTGTTCCGGATCTGAGTTCAAGTCCTGGATATCCTTATTAATTTTCTGTCTCGTTAAGTCTAAATCTCTTTATGGGTCTTATGTATCTGGGTGTTAGGATCCTTAGCTCTTATTATTGCATTGATCCTTGTACCACTGTATCTTTGTTGCTTTGAAATCTGTTTTATCAAATGCGTGAATTGCAACCCTGCTTCTTGTTTATTTATTTATTTTTGCTCTCCATTTGGTTGGTAAATCTTTCTCCAACCCTTTGTTTTGAGTCTTTGTGTATCTTTGGATATAAAATGGGTCTGGATGTAGTATACCGTTAGGTTTTGGCTGTATCTTTTGGTTGGGGGATTTAGTCGATTTAAATTTAGGGTTACTGCCATTTGATGTTAACTGGCTATTTACAAAAACTTCTGAAAGAAGCATTACACACAGAAAGGAACAACCAGTATTAGCCTTTCTAAAAATATACCAAAAAAATAAAGAGCATCAACATAAAGAAGAATTTACATCAACTAATGGATAAAATAAAAGTCTTATTTCAGTACTTTTTCATTAAGGTTTTGTAGGCCCTTCCATCGCAAGGTAAAACATTTGCATGCATATACTGACATCTGGTGGAGATTCCATATATCTAATGTAAACTGAGGAGAAAAATATATGGAGAAAATTCTATTTAAATTTATTTTAAAACTTATTCTGCCTTCATATTCTTGGTAATTCAAATATAAGAAAATTTTAAACAGTTTTGTTGGACTCTGTAAACATTTATTATAAACTCCATTTTCAGTTTGTAGCATATGTAGAAATATATATGGCCCATATATCCTAGTGTCTAACACAATGGTTTGCACACTGAAAATGCTTTGTGTTTGTGGTGTTTACATTACATAAATACATGTCTATTTTTGTAGCTAAAATTATTACAAGGTCAAAACATCGTTATGTGGAAGAATTGACTGAAAAAAATGGATGTGCAACATATTTAGCAGTGCTTTAATAAATTAGAAAAATCTTGGGAGGTGGAGAGAATGACCAGAGTTAGATAACAAGAGTTTCATATAAAGTACAAAATTCCAGAAGTAAGGATGCCTTTTTTTAGTTTTTGAAGAAATAAACTATGCAAACAAAACACTTCAAGCTTGGGTGGCTAGTTCTGTTACATGAAGATCTCAGGTAGGCCTGAAAGCCCAATAAGTAACTAATAAAAACATAATCTTAAAATGTTTTGTAACTCTGCTTTGGAACTATGATGTAGCAAGGACTTACTAGTCTGAAGGCTGGATCTTCAGCTCACAAGGCAAACTTTAATTACATCTTCTTTTACCAATAATCCATACACTTACATGCTGAGTGATCTCTTTCCAGCCTACAAAGAAATAACCCTGAGAGGTCAGGCTCCTCCAGAAATAAAGTTCCCATAGTCTCCAGGGACGCTGACACCATAGACCTTCCAGTTCATTCACACTGTAATATTTCTTGATCTTGTGTGTCTGTCACACTGTTTGTTTGTGAGTTCTGAAAAAAAAAATCACAAAATTCAAGTCATAATTCATGCCTGTCTTCAAATATAAAGTGATTTTGTGCTCTGGTCTATTTCTCACATCTGACAAAGTATACTGAATTTATTAAATTGACCACGTCCAAGATTTATTATAGTCTGAAAAAAGAAATTCAAGACAGTTTATTTAAACCTATCTCTTTGTTTGCTTCAATTTCACCCTATATAGGAGTAGGTGTAGAGTCAATGTACTATTTCATATGTTCGTAATTTCTACTTCCCAGTTATAAACTCAGATTAATTCTTTTTCTTTTTCTTTTCTTTAAAGACATTTATTCAGCTTCACAATCAGACTATTACATTTAGCAATCAACAGCATGGGTGCAAAAAAAAATTCTACATTAAAACCATTTGTTGGAATGCTTTACATGTTCCACAGAACAGAAACTGAAATCACCTGTTACACAACTAGTCACAAATACAGTCCTTGAGTGTTTCGCCATGTACATGAGTATTTGTCTAAATCGTGTCTTCTTTGTAGCAGCTGGGCCCTGCTGCCACTGTGCTTATCAGAGTTCACAAATCTGTTGTAACCTGTAGCTTCCCTGTCACTTCTCTGGCTCTCTCCTGCGACGGTTTGTTTCCTAATTAAAATATTCTGCCGCTGCCATAGCTACCGCTGCTACTGGAACACCATAGCCACCTTGGTTTCATGGTTTGGCAAAGTATTGGCTGCCACCACCAGAGGGTCCAGAGCTTCTGCCTCCAAAGTTTCCTCCTTTCATGGGTCCATAATTTGAAGACTGATAGCTGTAATTGCCAAAATCATTGTAGCTTCCATCATTACCAAATCCATTATAGCCAACCCCACTGCCACCATATCCACCACCACAGCTGCCACCAAAGCCATCAAGACCACTGAAGTTTCCTCCATGAACAAAGTTGTCATTTCAAACCAAACCACCTCCATGACCACCACCAAAGTTTCCAGAACCACGTCGACCTTTGGCTGGATGAAGCACTAGCCAGCTCTTGCTTTGACAGGGCTTCCCTACCTCACAGTTGTGGCCATTCACAGTATGGTATTTCTGAATGCCAATCTTACCTAAGGAGTCACAGTCATCAAAGGTCACAACGGCAAAGCCCCTTTTCTTGCCACTGCCTCGGTCAGTTATGATTTCAATCACTTCAGTTTTTCCTTACTGTTCAAAATAATCTCTTAGGTGGTGTTCTTCAGTGTCTTTTTAATGCCACCAACAAATTGTTTTTTACCAAGTGGTCACCTGGTCTTTGAGAATCTTCTCTTGAGACGATTCTCTCTGGTTCCACAGCTCTTCCATCCGCTTTGTGTGGCCTTGCATTCATGGCTGCATCCACCTCCTCCACAGTGGCACAGGTAGTAAACCCAAAGCCCCTGGAGCGCTTGGTATTTGAATGTCTTAATACCACGCAGTCCCTGAGTATTCCCCATTGCTCAAAATGGCTCCTCAGGCTCTTGTTGGTTCAGCGCTCCAGTGAAGAGCTTCCTCAGCTGTTCAGGCTCTTTAGGAGACTCTGACTTAGACATGATCACAGGGAGAAGAGAGCCTTCTTTACTCTTTAAAAAAAAAAAAAATGTACTTTAAAAGTACTTTTTTTTATCCTTCTTCCAGTTTTTGAATATTTTGAACACATTTCTTATTTTTTTTTCTTTACCCCTTTCTTTTTATACTTATTTAAGTCTATCTTCAACTTTATACCCTTTTTCCCTTCTATTTTCCCATACAGTTCTAGATGTCAGACAGAGAGATTAAGACAAATGATATTTGATATAGATCAGACAAATGATATTTGATATAGATCATAACTGTAATTTTACCATCCTTTACTTTAACCCTGGAAAATATCACAAAGGTTATGCAGTGTTACTTTCTTATTTTATGCATAGATAAAATATTAGATGCAAGGATAAAGTAATTTCCCCAAAGTCATTAGGAAACTCGTTCACAGGACTAGATTTATTACCCAATTCATTTGTCCATCATTCTGTCCCTATTTTCACCCTAATTTCCTGGTTTACTAGTCCACACTAGTAAAGCCATCATCTAACCCTTTTTTATGCCTCAGAAAATTATTTTCATTCACAATTTAAAGTGAAACTTGTTATCATGAATTTCTCTTGTAAGAATGGTAAATGTGAACTTTTTGTTTATTAGTTTTCTTGATTTTAAAGTTTACTTTCTTTGAATCCACTTGTTTCTTAGTGAGATAGCTCACTTAGAAAGTGAGTTCACTTTGGGGGTAAAGTCACTATTTAAGTGGGCCTTATTCTTCTAAATTTTTATTTTTGCAAAATTTTTCCCCCCAAAAAATATTTCCTTTTTCTGTTTTGCAAATCTGAAAATGGATTGGGAGTTAAAGTAGTCATAAAGTAGAGTGAAGTCAAGATAATTAAACACTTAAAATTTTTAGCTTTTCTGTGGCATTGACCATACTGTTTCTTTTTTTCTTTTCTTTTCTTCTTCTTTTTTTTTTTCTTTTTGAGATGAAGTCTTGCTCTGTTGCCCAAGCTAGAGTACAGTGGTCTGATTTCGGCTCACTGCAACCTCCACCACCCATGTTCAAGCAATTCTCCTGCTTCAGCCTGCTGATTAGCTGGGATTACAGGTGCCCACCACCACACCTGGCTAATTATTGTATTATTAGTAGAGATGGCATTTCACCATCTTGGCCAGGTTGGTCTTGAACTCCTGACCTCAGAATCCACCTGCGATAGCCTCCCAAAGTGTTGGGATTACAGTCATGAGCCACTGGACCATATTATGTCTAAAAGCTTAAACTCTCTACGTTCTTCAGTCACTAAATTCAGTGGTCCTTAATATTTGAAAATGTTAACTTGAATTTTAATTTACTTTTATCATTTCTCTTCTTTTCATTCATTCTCTCAACTTTACACTAAGTGCTTACTATTTGCTACATGTGATAACCCGGCAGACCAGAGGTAAAGGCAATAACCCTCATCCTTAGGAAGCTCACTGTTTAGGCTGAAAGAAAAAATCCCTTTACCTTTGAATTTGCCACTTCCTCAGCTTTCCTAGTGGAGAAAACTCTTTCTTATTCTTTTCCAGTTTTGAAAGTTCCTAATCTCTCTCCATGTCTTTCTCTCTCTCTCTCTCTCTCTCTCTCTCTCTCTCTCTTCTCTCTCTCTGTGTGTGTGTGTGTGTGTGTGTGTGTGTGTGTGTGTGTGTGTGTCTCCTAAGGATCTCTTATCCATACTAAAATTTGGTTCCTTACACATTGCTTTTCTGTCCCCATACACTACCTCTTTGGGTGATTTCATTGACTTTCAGTGTTTCAACTACTAATTATATGCCTCTTTTTTCCAAATTTATTTGTCCTCTTATACCTCTCCTTGAAGTCTAGGATTAATTAATCAAAACATTTGCTTGCTCTACAAACATAGGCGACACACAGGAGCTTCTAAAATGTCAAAACTGAACAAATATTCTTCTTCCCAAGGCCTATTTCATTACTGTTTTCTTTCTGCTGGCAGAAATGCATTTGATCTATTAACCCAACCAGAAACCTAGAAGTCATCCTGACTTCTTTTTTTTTCCCCTATCCCCTCCTGTGATTAGTTATCAATTTTCTTGGTTTCACTCTTACTATTTATTTACAATAAATCCAACACTTCCATTCTTATTTTCTTTTTCTTATTCAGACACCAATTAACACATAACTAAAAACCATAGTAACTATGTGATTTTCTTCCTTCTTTTTCTTTTTCCCATCACATCTGCCCTTCTCATACATGTCAGAGCGACCTATCAAATGCAATTTTAAGTATTTATGGAAATACTTTCCATGGCTCCTCGTTTGTATTGGATTAAGTCTCAGTCTCCTTTATCACATGCACAGAATAATCTTTAGAAACCTAAACTTTACAGCCAAATAATGTTGAATTGCTTTTAGTATCATATGTGTATTGTGTGTGTCCCATGTGAATATCTGAAATGTCTTCAGCCAGGCATGGTGGCTCATGCCTGTGATCCGAGCACTTTGGGAGGCCGAGTTGGGTGGATCATTTGAGGTCGGGAGTTTGGTAACAGCCTGGACAACATGGTGAAACCCTGTCTCTACTAAAAGTACAAAAATTTAGCCAGGCATAGTGGCATGCACCTGTAATCCCAGCTATTCAGGAGGCTGAGGCAGGAGGATCACTTGAACACAGAGGCAGAGGTTACGGTGAGCAGAGATCACACCACTGAAATCTAGCCTAGGCAACAGAGTGAGACTCTATCACAAAACAAATAAATACATAAAAATAAAATAACATAAAATGTCTGCAGGTGTCCTCTCTTCACCTGCCTCACTTCCATTTATAAGTTAAGGCATCTACTAACAAGCTTAAACAGATAGTCAGTGTTTGGCTGGGGATATTCTTTTGTAAGTTACTAGTGTTGTCTGTGTATTACTCTCTAACTATTCATCATACCTCATAATCAGCATTTATCTTCATCTGCATGCCCCATAACCATTCCTAGTAGATGGTAAAAACTGCGAAGATGGGGTGTCCAGTATAAAAGCATAGTGCCCTGTGCAAGGCAGGCTTTCAAATATTTCATCAACAAAAATTTGAAATAATAACATTTTATTATACTGGGTAATAATTTATTATGTATGCATTTTAAACATAAGTCTAATCATGTCACATCCCTGCTTGAAACCTTCCACAGGCTTTATACTATACTTTTGTGCCTTAAAGATCTGTATAAACTTTCAAAATTAAAAGCATTTAAATCTAAATCTTCCATGGCTTAGTCCTTCACCTCCTTTGACCTTTGTCCAAGTTTTGCCTTATCAGAGAAATCATTACCAACCTAGGTCACATTATATTTCTGCTTTAGTTTGCTCATACCTTAATGTAGCCTGATATACATTAGTTAATTTATTTGTGCATCCCCCTGAGTTTGCTAGACTACACGTTCCATAAAAGCTAGAGTTTTATGTAATTTATGCACTGTTATATTCACGGCGTCCAGATTATTCTAGATTATGTTAAATGTATGAAAAAAATAGATTCACTTTTGCCTAGTTTATCTCTCAGTTGCTAAAAAAATACAATTTCTGAAAAATTTCACAGAAAATAACTAAAGCAAGTGAATTCACCTTAATGATGGCACAGACATACCTCAGAGACAATGAGAGTTCAGTTCCAGACTTCTGCAATAATGTAAAAATCACAATAAAACTAGTCTCGTAAATTTATTTCCCAGTGCAAATAAGTTACATTTACACTATACTGTCTCTGTATGTGAGATAGAATTAGGTCCAATAAAAACCATATACATACCTTAATTTAAAAATATTTTATTGCTACAAATACTAAGCATCATCTGAGCCTCGTGTGAGTCATCCTTTTGTTGGTGGAGGGTCTTGCCTTGATGTTGATGGCTGCTAACTGATCATGGTGGTCATTACTGAAGGCTGGGGTGTCTGTTGCAAATTTTTTAATAACACAGCAATGAAGTTTGTCACATTAAATGACTCTTTCATGAGATATTTCTCTGTAACATGTGACCTATTTGATGGTATTTTACCCATAGTAAAACTTTCAAAATTGGAATAAATCCTTTCAAACCCTGCAGTGGCTTTATCAAGTAAGTCCGTGAAATAGTCTAAATCCTTTGTTGTCATTTCAACAATGGTAACAGCATATTGACCAGGAATAGATTTCATCTCAAGAAACAAGTTTATTTTCTCATCCGTAAAAAGTAACTCCTCAGTTTTAAAAGGTGTATTATGAGATTTCAGGAATTCAGTCACATCTTCAGGCTCTACTTCAAGTTTTAGTTTTCTTGCTATTTCTACTACATATGCAGTTACTTCCTCCATTGAACTCTTGAACCCCTCAAAGTCATCCATGAAGGTTGAAGTCAACTTCTTCCAAACTCCTTTTAATGCTGATATTTTGATCTCCCCCATGAATCAGGAAAGCTCTTGTTGCATCTTTTTCAGAAGGTTTTCTATTTACTTTGTTAAGATCCATCAGAGGAATTTATTAAATAATAATATTTGAAAATCAATATTACTTTTTGATTCATGGTGTGAGGAATGGATATTGTGTTACCAGGCATGAAAGCAACATTAATCTTCTGGTACATCTCCATCAGAGTTCTTGGAAAACAAGGTACATTGCCAGTGAGCAGTAACATTTTGAGATATATCTATATACTTTTTTTTCAGTAGATCTCAACAATGGGCTTAAAATATTCAGTAAACTATGCTGTTAAAACATGTGCTGTCATCTGGGATTTGTTGTTCTATTTATAGAGCACAGGTAGAGTAGAATTAGCATACTGCTTGAGAGCTCTAGGTTTTTTGGAATGGTTGATGATCATTGGCTTCAACTTTAAGTTAACAGCTGCATTAGCCATTAACAAGTCAGCCTGTCCTTTGAAGCTTTAAATTCAGGTATTGACTTACCTCTCCAGATGTGAAAATCTTAGAAGGCATCTTTCTTCAATATAAGGTTATTTTGTCTACATTGAAAATTTGTTCTTTAATGTAGCTATCATTGTCAATTATCTTAACTAGATCTTCTAGCTAACTTGCTGCAGCTTCTCCCTCAGCACTTGCTGCTTCACCTTCTATTTATAGAGATGGGGCTTATTTCCTTAACCTCATGAACCAACCTTTTCTAGCTACTTTTTCCTTCTTTCTTCTTTC
The DNA here is from genome assembly GCA_031835075.1 of Saguinus oedipus. Taxonomy (NCBI): domain Eukaryota; kingdom Metazoa; phylum Chordata; class Mammalia; order Primates; family Cebidae; genus Saguinus; species Saguinus oedipus. The sequence continues at coordinate 45,284,265 of CM063169.1, forward strand.
TTTCTGTCTTTCTTTCTCTCTTTCTTTTTTCTTTCTTTTTTTTTTGTAATCTGGGCTCTGGGGTACATGCACACATCCTGCATCTTGCAGGATTGTTGCATAAGTACATACATGCCACATCCCCCCACCCCCATTGCCCATATCAGGCATTTCTCCAAGTGTTATCCCTCCACATTCACCCCACCCCCCACTGTCCCTCCCCTCCCTTCCATCTTCCCACCTAGCCCAGTGAGTGTTATTCCCTTCCCTGTGCCCAAGTGTTCACATTGTTCATCACCAGCCTATGAGTGAAAACATGCTGTGTTTGGTTTTCTGTTCTTGTGTCAGTTTGCTGAGAATGATGGTTTCTAGATTCATCCATGTCTCTACAAAGAACATGAACTCACCATTTTTTATGGCTGCAGAGTATTCCATGGTGTATACTTGCCCCATTTTCTTTGTCTAGTCTATCATTGATGGGTATTTGGGTTGATTCCAGGTCTTTGCTATCATAAACACCACCCCAATGAACATACATGTGCATGTGTCTTTATAATAGAACAATTTATAATCCTTTGGGTATATTCTCAGTAATGGCATTGCTGGGTCAAATGGAATTTTTATTTCTAGGTCCTTGAGGAAGCGCCACACTGTCTTCCACAATGGTTGAACTAATTTACATTCCCACAACAGTGTAAAAGTGTTCCTTTTTCTCCACATCCTCTCCAGCATCCGTTGTCTCCAGATTTTTTAATGATGGCCATTCTAACTCGCTTGAGATGGTATCTCGATGTGGTTTTGATTTGCATTTCTCTAATGACCAGTGATGATGGGCATTGTTTCATATGTTTCTTGGTTGCATAAATGTCTTCTTTTGAAAAGTGTCTTCATATCCTTGACCCACTTTTGAATGAATTCTAGCTTTAAACTTTTCTTCTGCGCTTTACCATCTCTCTAGTTTTCACATAATTGGTAAGAGCTAGGACTTTGCTCTGCAGTAAGCTTTGGCTTAAGATAATGTTGTGGCTGGTTTGAGCTTCCATGCAGACAACTAGCAATAAGGCTGTTTTGCTTTCTTGTCATTTATTTATTCACTGGAGTAACACTATTCATTTCCTCCATGAACTTTTTATTTGCATCTGTAACTTGTCTAACTTAATTTTCAGCCTATGTTGGTTTTTAAAATGCCTTCCTCACTAAGCTTAATCATTTATAGCTTTTTATTTAAAATAAGGACACTTACTCTTTCACTTGAGAAAGAAAAGTAGTTCAGAGCAGTCTGAAGAATATGAGGTATGCAAGATGTATCAGATTCAGAGAGATATAAGAATGAGTCTTCAGTCACAATTCTCCTTCACACACAAACCCATATCTGGGGGCAATTGTTTAAAGGCATTTTATTTTCTTTCTTTCTCTGTAGTTTCTAGACTAGCTGATAAATTACCTGAAATGCTATCACAAATTGCACAATGTGAGCCTCATTCATTATCTTTGTGCTTTTGGAATTTGTGATGCAAGAACAATGTACAGCCAATTAATATTTGTGTTCAAAAGAACTACCATTTCTTTTTTTCTTTAAAAATCCACTCATAACTGCTATTAATAGGACATATTTAAGGCAACCTGAATCTGTGTTTCTCAGGTTGCAGTTCTTATATTTGGCCCAAATAAACTGTCTACTTACATTAATTTTGCCTCTATTTTTTTCTTTAAGTCAACGTGGTAGAAAACTTAAAGGCAATTGTAGGGTTATTAGTTCGCCTAATTTCAGTATTGTTGGGTCTCAGGAAATATAGATACACAAGGAGAGGGAGAGAGATGAGAGAAAGACTGGTTAGAGGAGCAGTAGAAACACACATTTATTAAGTTCCCTGCTTTATATGGGCATGGTTTGTGGTGCCCCAAAACAATTAAATAGTAACATCAAAGAGCACTGATTACAGATAACCATAACATATATGATAATATAAAACAATGCAAATATGATGCAAGATTGCCACAAACCTTCTATAATATATCCCAAATCTGCCAAGTGCAATAAAGAGCAGCACACTAAATTGAGGTATGTATGCATATACAATTATGGCATATACACAGACAGGAGATGTTTGGACCATCTAGGACAATATGGTATTCCCTAAAAATATCTGTATTAATTTGTCTATATACTAAATTTATGCACAGGAATTTTTTTCTACTTAAAAGCTAACAAGATTGTATGGAGATTTGGGTATATGACTGAGGCTATTAATAAAACCAAAAGTTACTGAAAGTTCTTGTTCATGGGACAAGAAATAGACTATGTTCTCATTAGGGTATCATAAGATTGGAACAGCAGATGTATATAAATAGATGAGTAGGAAGGGAATTCATTCTTACTGAATACTCAGTACATAATAAGTGAGGTGTACTGGGGTTTACATACCTTATTATTATTATTTTCTTAACTTTCTAATGTCTGCTATGTTAAATATTCTTAAGTTCATTCTAAATATTAGTATCAAACAAATATTCAAATAAATTAAAAAACTTAAAACCCTTGGCTCATAAATAGCAAATCGAGGTCAAAAAATGGAACACAGCAAATCTAGGTTAAAAAAATGGAACATATGTATATATACTGAACACATTGCTTGACATATAGGGAATTTGGGGTTATTCATTTATCCTTGAGGAATTTAAACTGCAAGCACTAGCTGTACTCAATGATTACTTCCAAATCTTTCCGGAAGTTACTTTCAATGTTCCTCTAGATGGAATATTAAAAAATAATCAAAGAAAAATAAGTATTAATGGAGATATAAGGAAAGGAGGACTCCCTAAAACAAAAAGACAGGAAAAAAGTTATATACCAAGAGATTAAGCCTAGTCTGCTTTTTGGTATTATTTATGTGTGGATAATTAGAAGTTGGCTTTATCTAGACTAATACCAAGGTCCCTAGAATTAAATAGTAAAAAATCATGCCACCTTTTATTCTAATTCTTTCCCTAGATACTTGTTAATTTTGAAGATACTGATATTATGTCCAAGGATATGTGGAAATCATCTTAACTGGAACTTTTCTGAACATAATGTATATTTGCAGAAATGAAATATATTTATATATAAAACCTCTTTGGCCATTAAATATAGGTCCCTTATATAACAAAACATAGGTACAATGTCATTTTAGAAAAGAATATAATATTGTTTCCTTATTTGAAGAAGGAGTATTCCAAAATAATCTAAACAATTTGGAGCTCCCAGTTTGCTATCTGTTTTATGAGCTATGTATTTATATAGCTACATAGAATATTTGGCTATTATTTAAAGATTAATATCAGTACCAATGCAATCATTCCCAGATATATTTTACAAAGTCAATATTCTCCCTTAAGTAACCATTCTTTATCCATGATAATTGGGGCTTGCTTAAGTTAAATGGTCTATCAATACCTTACAGTAAAGTGGTTATTTGACGAATATTGTTTTAGACCTTGAAGGATAGTTCCTTGCCAGCGAAATAACACTGAAAATTAATCACATTTATTATCCTGTAAGCACAAATTCCTGGAATCCCCTTTGTTGAAAGTTTCACTACAATGATTCAAAGTTGATAGACAAGAGCTGTTTAGATATTGATAATGCCTCATTAGAGTAGAACTATTAATATTTGAATCCTCTCCATCCCTTATGGTCAAGATTAAAAACAAACTACAGGTCATTACTACTGCAAGTGCAAGGCTGTGGAATTTTGCAGAGAGATGTCAGGTGGCAAGCAGATAAACAATGGCCATAAGGGAGGAGTGCAACAGAAAAGACACACGAATGTTGAAAACGTCCTTGTTATGCGAAGGAGGTTGGTTGTTTTAAACAAGTGAGCTTTGCTTGATATGGAATAAGGACATAAATCTAGGGGAGGGGCAGGTAAGATACTGACACTTGGAAATGGGGCTGAAATAATGTGCTATATTTGGTGTTCATGACTAACTGGTCTAGTGAGTCACAGAGAAATAGCAGTGTAGTGTGTTTTAGGATATCATACTCTGCATATGCCTGCATTTTGGAAGAGATTGAAATTAGACATCTCTCAGAAATGTACTTTTCTTTGTCTTCTCCCCAAATCAATCCCTGCTCAAGAGTTCTAAGTAGTTATTATTGGGATTAATGCAGCTCTACTCTGCTCAGTCACCCTTTCTATGTCCAGCTGCTTCAACAGAATGATCAATTTTGCATGGAAGCCACATAATGAAAATGACCAAATTCCAGTTATTTTTGGCTTTTTGAAATGCAGTGTAGTTAATTTGATCGATTACAGAAAAATAAATTATTAACGTTACTCTAAAATCCTAATTATCCAAGTCGTTGCTGACTTGACCATGTCAGCATGAGGTATAAATATTGGTTTCTCTATAGAAAGCTAAATATACACATTAAGTGTGTATTTACAATAAAGCCAAAATGGACTCAATTATCATCTCCTATTTATATTATTTTTTCAGGTGAGATCAGTTTATTATGTTCTAATATGTTTTTTCAATAAACTAATAATAATGCAGATGTTTCACAGAAAAAAAATACCAAAGCATGTGCTATTTTTAAAACCAGGGAATATTTTATAACTGATTAAATAAACGTACCTATATATATCATGTAAATATGTCAGCATGTACTTAAAGTTATGAAGAGTTGTCTAGATAATACATAAAATATGCCACACACTATAATACGCAGTTTACATTTCTCATCTTCTTAAATCTTCTCATTTAATGTATCATGAGGTAAAAATTTAGATGAAAAATCTGTGGTACAGAATCACCAGAATGGTGCATCCCTTACCTGAGAAAACATGAAAATTACATCATGCCTTCCAAATAGAAAGTTGCATTTGCTATGTCACCCATTGTGTTCTGCATTTTTGTAAAGTATTCAGATAATTGAATGGACATATTCTAAAAGTAGAAATCTTCCTAAAACCTGATAAAACAGGTAATAGAATGAACCCTATGTGATCTCTCCTGTGATCTATTCTTATATATGTAATATGAGGTTTAAACTCTAGATTCAACTCATGTAACAATAGCTGATGCTAAAGGACTTGGTTGTATTCATCAGCAAACATTCAGTGTCATATTAGTAATCTGCCATTCTCAGGATTGTGGTTATATCATATACATTCTCCAAACTCAGTCCATTTCCTCAGAAATTCAAAATGTTTTACAGATTTTTAACAATTCCTTTGTTCTTCTTCACTTACATGCCCATAATACCACACCCTTGACTACATTTTCCTTGTAACTACCCTAAACATGTCTTCATTTTTAAACTTTTTTTCATTTTTCAAAATTGTGAATAATAGTATTGCCATGTACACAGACATCTAAATATTCAAGTTAAAAAAAATAAACTGTAGCTTATTCTCAACCTCTCCATTTCTCATTTCTCATTACTTTTTTTTCACTTAATTATCTAAACTTCTAATTTCATTTCACAGAATACTTGAAAAAATTATTTTATTTTTATTGTCTCTCCCAAAACTATCGATGTTTTAACTGATGGCCTATCTTTACTTTCCTAGAATCCAGTATCTTCATTATTTTGTAAATAATTTACATCATTCTCAGCATAAAGCATACAACTGATGATATGCTTCCACTAAAAATACAACAACAGCAAAACAAAACAAAGGCCAACACACCTCCACTGTCTATACTAATTAATGGATAGAAATGGATAGAGGCCAAGATTCTCACTGAAGGTTTCAAGAACTTTCATTAACATTTTCTATCCTATTATTTAAATCTATTCACTTTTTTAAAGTAAATATCTATAGACCTCTGTACTATGTACTAAGTACTTTCTAGATGTAAGAAATACAGAAATTAATGCAATAGATTAAATTTCATTAAAATGCACACATTTTTAGTTTAGTCCTACCAAAGAACATTTTGTTCAATGACTCTGTCAAACTGTATTAGTTGACATTACTTTTACATCTATAGTAGAGATATTATGAAACATTTTTTCTTTCTTTTATTCCTGATAAACTTCTTGAAATATGAAAATTCAGAGCATATGTTACCATTTCTTGGGAACTTTCTCTGATTCCCTTATGTAGAGTTAGTTACTATTATAGTCTTTCGTTCATGCTAGTTTTTTGAAATATCAAATACTATATAATTTGTAATTATTTGCTTATCTCATTCAATTACCCTTAAATTTGGGGATCACTGATATCTTTGAGCATCTGATGAAAGCTATAAATCCTTTCTTCTGAAAACTGAACATATGTGCAAAATCCAATTGAATATAATTTGCTGAAACCTGTTAATGTAACCCAAGGTTAGTTCCTTAGCACACATTTTTGAGTACTAAGTATGTTGTGTTTGTTTTAGATTGTCATTACATTTTAAATATTTCTTGAAGAAATGGAAAAACCTATCAATAGTAATTACTGGGAGTTTTAGAACACCAATACAATATGCTTTTTAAGAACAATAGTTCCCACAAAACTTCCCATGCAAGCTTCACTGAAATTCTATAAAATTTAATCTAATAATCAAAACTAACAAACAGGTATGTGACAGTGCCACAAGCACATCGTTTAAAACTGTTTTCAGTATGTTATTGTTGTGCAAGTTTCTTGGTCGATGTTTCTTTTGTTGTTTATGAATACTTAGCAGATATGCTTTATTGTTTTCAACCAAGTTTGCAAGCTTGAGGGAAAAGTTAAGTTCTAAAAAGGCATTTAATGGAGCCTCCTTCTTACTTTCATTGCATCTTAAGGTGCATAGGTAAGTCTGCATTTGGAAGTTTGCATTCCAGCTGTATGAGCTCAGACTCTTTCGTGAATGACAGCATTTGCAATTTAAGTCCATCTGGAACACCTCAAGCATTCAGTTCATTTATTAACTTATTACCAAGCTTGGCATATGAATCCTCAGACTATCAGTGAGGCAGAAAACTTAAATGAAATTAGATAAACAGACTTTAATAGAACAGTATGTGTATTAGAGATACTGAAAAGAGTTTCCTGTTTTTCATTTTTAAAGAGTGCCCGTCTATTTATCTGTTTGATGCCAGATTAGTATAAATTAGCTTTGCCCTAACTTTACAGCAGATTTTGAAACTATTGTTGATAAAATAAATGAAATAACTGTTGCGGCCACAAGAGGGAGATCTTGTAAAAATATTTGGAGCACAAGAGTAAAAGAATTTTTAGATTTGCACTTAGATGAGTAAAAAGAAAGATGATTAAAATTTAAGAAGTTAATGCTTTCTATAATTGGATAAGTTTATTTTGTAAAACACGTTTTGGAAAAATGGGGCATAGCAATGCAATTTATACAAATTTTCATGTATAAAATATTATTTCTAATAGTGAAATGTTCAGATAAAAGCTTTAATAAAATTAAAACAGAATAATATTAGAAAATACTTTTGACCTTATTTATTTTTAGAACTTTAGGATTGTTTTAATTTCTTTAAATTAATTTATTTAAATTTAATTTTTATACCATTAACACTAAAAAATCTAAAGCTAACACTATGGCTTTTAAAAAGAGCACTTTTAACATTATTAATTAGTAAAAAATTAATCAAATGTATGATAGCCCAAATATATATACAGGCATATGCTTATCTGGGCACTTGTTTTTATTATACACATTCCCCTGGATACTTTCTCTGTGTGTCTCTTTCTCCCTCATTCACACAAATACATGTGTTTGTGCATATATATGTATGCATGTTTATTTGTATTACAATATGAAAGCATTTATCTTTGCCCCTCTTAATAGTTATAAAGTACAAGAAAACAACCACAGATGGGGCACTGATTGTACCACCTGGAGGGCTTCACTTGATGAATTTGTGACATGCTATGAGAAGTCTGTCATTGATTATTATTAAGCTCTTCTCATCATCGATTCATGAAATGTAGGAATTGGCATTTCTTTTGTTTTGAGTACCACCAGTAACCCGTGTACATTTGCATAGGTATTACTGACATGTATGCCTTTCTCTTTTGTAAAGCTTCCAACATTAAATAATATTGATATTATCATCCAACATATGTTAAATTGTTCTATGTATGAGTTCACTTTTCAAGCCAGTTCTAATACTTGCTTTAGTTATTAGATCCAGCCCTTACTGGCTCTTTACTTTAGAATCAGCATGCCACATTCTTCCTAACCTTGACTTAATACCTGGAACTCAAGGCCATAACTAGGAATATTTGTTGCCATAGCATCCAAACAGGAAAAAGCTGTAGATATGTACTTCCTAAGATACTGGACTCTTTTGAGTCCTTGGTGCAAGAACCTGTTTCAAACTTTGTAATTAAATGCTGATTAAAGTCTATATAGTTCTGAAGTTGACATGGCCTTGCCCCTTTACCTACCAAATAAGTCTTTTCTACTGAAAAGCAATGTGTTGAAGTCTTCCTTATGGGGCTCCTTGGAGCCTACAATAGACTTTCTTTCATATCGTTTAATTTAGTCTTTATTGTATTATCATAAAATACAAATTTGTACATCATTAAAATGTTTTGGAAACTTCTAAAAATGGTTTTTATATTTCTCTGTTATGGACTGTCATTGAGGGTGAAGAGCTCTCCTTATTTTCAATGTCATACATTTATTTTTCAAGGTAAAGAAATAGCAATTATTTCTGTGGAAAAATTTAATTTACAGGACAGAAATACAAAATACAAGAATGAATACTTCTGATATGAAATGTGGGTGACCTGACCATGCCTTTCTTTGGTAGAAGGAGAGGAAAGTAAGAGGAACATGTGGTAGAATGCCACTGATATGTGACCATATGCAAAACAATGCTAGACATTGCCTAAGGATAGATAAAAAATATAACAGAATAAAAGCCTATGTGAGATTGACAAACCACAGAATACTGACATTAGTTATCTGCTGAAAAGTAGAGAATTGTAACTCTACTTCTAACATTTTTAAGTTAGGAGGTGGATACAAAGAATGTTTCTACATAGTTTGTGTCTTAAATGTTACATCATAAATATAATTTTATTTATAATTTTGAGACATTATTTCTTCTCCTTCTTGCAATTGCCCTAAATTTGCATGTAAAATTTGCTATTATATTTTCAAGAGCTGTTTAAACAGATCCACAATAGAAAGTAATGGGAGTCAATCTGTAACCTGAGAATTATATCTCTTTCTACACCTTGTCTTTGAGAATAAGAAAAGAACAATACAAAGGATGGAGGAGCAGCAGAGTTTATACCATTCCATTGCAGAAGAAAACATGTAATGCTGCAATTTTAAAAACTGAATTTTTTTTGTCGGTAGGCATTTTAAAGATTTTGATTCAAAAATATTCCTCAATCTCACTGAGCCATCTGTTTCGATACCTCTGTTTAGCATTGCCAGAATAAAATTAACTACCCTATTGTCCTTAAAAACATATTAAGTTGTGATCTCTTTGTTTTAAAGTTATGAAGATTCCATGGGCTCTAATAACCACTGCCCTTTACAACTTAAGAAAAGTCTTTTGATGCCAACTTTGCCAGTCGTACTATTTACAATACAAAAGCAAGCAGTTTCCCTTGGTTAGGAAGTATATATATGATAGTTTCAGAGTCTAGAGATTTGTAACTTTTGTGTGCGTTTTTGTGCTTGAATGTGAGTGTGTGGGGGGGAGTGTGTGTGTGTGTGTCTGTAACTTATTTTATAATTTGTTGAAATAAATTCAGCTTTCCACATGGTCTTTTTGCTCCTTCACTTTTGACTATCTTTGGCAGGCACTGCAGTTTTTATTCTCCAGTAACTATAAATCTGGGAGGATGACTTTAAAGATCAGCTAGATTCAAAGTACCATCAATAGTAGGAATAAATCATTCATTATTTGCAATTATAACCTTAATGTTCAGAGGTAGGAGAGGGGTAATCTAATTAACTACGTAATACAAAGAGATAAAATAATATATAACACATTTCTTATCTTGTCTCACAAATCAGAGGAATATCAAAATAGCCTTTTTTCCTTCTTTTTAATGATGCAGAACCACTTTCTTGATGAAAAAGTAGGGTGTATGAATATTGTTTAGCAAAGAAAAACCTCATTGGCAGGCTGTGTGTGTGTGTGTGTGTGTGTGTATCTGTGTATTAGGCCTGAGATTATCCTGACAACTGGGTAGCTTTCTAAGAAATAGCAAGAGGGCAAATGTGTGTGGAATGAGAGAGAAGTATCATATTCATTTGTATTATATTTGTATCCATTAACTCGTTGGCGTAGTATTTGCATTCATTTACAAATTGCCTTCAGTAATTTTGGGTCAGAAATAATCTTAATAGTTAATTATTCACTCCCAATTTATTGAAAGTAGATTCAAAATAAAAATTTAAATTCATCCTTATAAGTAATATGTTTGTATTATGTCCCAAGACTAATTTTTTCAGCCTGTGTTCACTAGCATTTTTAAATAGGTGGTTTTTTTTTTTTTTTTTTTTGGCTCAAGATTATGTTGCCCTATCAGCTCCAGGTTTAACATTAATAAAAGATACTTTCAATGCAAAGACAAATGGTCTAAGTGAAAAGTATGTGCTACCTATTAGCAATCAGACCTCAAATGAATCCATTTATATCTTGCTGTTCTGATTCATCATCAGAACAAGGGGGATGATTTGACTTTGGCTCTCATTTTTATTAAGTGTCTAAGTATACATGCCAATACATTAACACAACTAAAAAATCTACATAAAAGTACATGAGATGGTATAGAATATTTAGTGCATACTCTTTTTTCAAAAAGATAACTTTTGGAGCTCCAATGCAGGAGAATCTAATGAAATGTATATGGACTGAGAACATTTACTCATCACTTAAAGCCCTGAAAACAAAGTTAAAATAAAAATTAAAGCAACAAACTTGTTAATAAAATGAATACAATTATAGCTGTTAAGTTAAAGAATACGGCACAGTAAATTTGACCCAGTAAGATATTTGTTACAACTCCTCAATCTCTTTACTACTTTTTATACTTCTTTATTTTCATTTTTTTTGAAAACTGCCTGAATTTTCTCCTTTTCCTTCATACAGGCAATGCAGAGAAATTACCTTTTTTTTCACTTGTCTAACTATATTTTAAAATAACTCTTATTATTGACACTATAATTTATTTTAGATTCATAAAGAAATATTGATAACTGTAATGCAGATAACCATTTATCCTCATGTCACTCAAATTCTATATTTTTTGTTTGTTTATATGAGTTTATTGTTAATGATAGTTTCAATTCCAAAATTTTTTAAATATGTGCACTAACTTTGACAGATTGTGCACCTATGCAAATTGTCCATATAGTCTCATTTTTAAACTGATATACTATGAAAAGCCTTTAAGAAAAGAAACAATATATAACAGAATTATCAATATAATTTATCATTTTCTTTCATTTTATTCTCTGTTGGACCGTTTCCTAGTTTTGGATAATACTGTATAGATAGTGATCATTTAATTGCAACATTGTTATTTCATGTTCACATGATTAGCATTCTTTATTTGCTACTAACTGAAAAGGAATAGAATTAAAATCAACATATAAATGCATGACCAATATTAAAGTTTAAGTGCAAAATTAAGGACTTATTTCTCCTTATTGGAAAGGATTAGAATTAAAATGAACATATAAATGCATGACCAATATTAAAGTTTAAGTGCAAAATTAAGGACTTATTTCTCCTTATTGGAAAGGATTAGAATTAAAATGAACATATAAATGCATGACCAATATTAAAGTTTAAGTGCAAAATTAAGCTACAACGCTAGTTTCACTTAATGGTAATAGACCAACCATTTAAATCTATAGCTGTAGCTATCTATATCTACGCCACCTGCATCACATAAATCTAAGCATGTTTTTATCTAATGTCAGTTGTGTGATAATCAAATCAGTTTTAAAGCAAGAAAAAGAATAAATACAACAATAACCATTTTTTTCTGTTTTCTTGTTATAGATGTACAAGTGCAGTTTTGTTACATGGATATACTAAGTAGTGGTGAAGTTTGGGCTTTTAGTGTACTCGTTACTCAAATGCTGACCATTATGCCATGCAATATAATCAATAAATAATAATTGACCGGGTGTGGTGGCTCACACCTGTAATCCCAGCACTTTTGGAGTCTGAGGCGGACAGATCACAAGATCAGGAGATCGAGACCACCCTGTCCAACATTGTGAAACCCCCGTCTCTACTATAAACACAAAAACTAGCTGGGTGTGGTGGCACATGCCTGTAATCTTAGCTACTCAGGTGGCTGGGGCAGGAGAATCGTTCGAACTGGGACCCAGGAGGTGGATGTTGCAGTGAGCCAAGATTGTACCACTGCACTACAGCCTGGTGACAAAGCAAGACTCCATCTCAAAATAATAACAATAATAATAGTTGACTGTAGTGTCCTAAAAAATCCAGATTCTTTGTGACCATTTTAATTCTCTAATTAGTGTTACCAATGCTTCTTCAATAGGTGTTTAACAGCCTATACTTTAGGAAACAATTAGCTACTATATTACATACAGAATCCACACACATACAAGTGGACTCATGGTCATGACTCACTTCTTCACGTTGATTATTATTCTCCTACTTTTTACAGATAAACAAAGTAAGAATAGATCATTCTGAGAAATTACCTGTAATCCCAAATCTGAAATGGCTGATCTGTGACTCCAGCTAAAGTCATTTTGACTTCATATCACAGGCTTCACACTACACAAAGTGTATAATTTTCTTTATAGAGTCAAATTGAAATATTCTATGTTTCAATAAGAAATAAATAAGAAAAATAAGAATTACATAAGAAAAAAACAGTTGATAGTCTTCAGCTCTCAATTGTAATGTGGTTTATATACAGCAAGTGTAATTTGAAATGAAGGAGAGGATGGTAGATTGTTGGAACTAGATGTGCACTTACATCATTTTTTTTGTTTGTTTTACAGAGAAGTTGTCTTGCATAGAAAGAGGTATTTAAACACTTTTTTTTACAAAAAAAGTTAAGTTGTGACAAAATTAATAGAATAAATCAAAATACAAAGAATTTAGGCCACACTTCTTCATTGCTGTCCATTTTTTTATTCTCTGTTAACTTCCTACATTGCACATCCTCATTGACTATTCCAAATGATATTCATTCTTTCAATTAACTTCTCAAATATTCAATATAGTGATAATTCCAAGCCAATGAACTTTATTTCTGTTTCTTCTTGCTCCACATTTTTATTCTATTATAAACAGTGTTTTTCTTCACCATTCTGTATGACTTCTGTATTTCTGATGCTACTGATTTTTATTACCTCTGTTTTCTGTGTATTATTTGCATTTCTATTTCTTCCTCTTTTGTTTTATCTTAATCTAAGAATATACATAAAGTCACTCTTAGGATTACGATTCTTACAAGTAGCACAGACCTCTAAACAGGAACTTAAATAAGCTACAAATTCCAAAGAAACTCAGTAACTAGGCAGGTATTGCTGTTATGACACTGAGGCTGCTGGTAAGGCATGTTCAGCATGCTGGCTCCTTTTTTCTTTAGTCTCATGACTATGGCTTCTTTTTCCAAGGTCAATTTATATTCTGAATGGCTTCCAGTATTTAGACATTATATTCATATTCTATCCAGCAGGACAGAGGATAGAGGCATTCTCATCTTTTTAGGATGTCTCATAATAGGTACAAAAGTTCACTGAACACTCCCATCTCAGCAGTGATGACTGGGACACCTGGCCACATCTAGTGGCTAGGGAGGTTGTATGATACAAGGGTTTAGCCAGGTTTCAGTGATGAGCTCAAACTCTGGGTTCTTTTACTAGTAAGAAAGGGAAGAGTAGATATTGAGAGCAAAGTTCCAAATGTCTAACCTTATATTCTAATTTGTGGTAAGAAAATATTCTATCTATTAAGTTGTTAATAGTTTCAAATAACACATTTCTTTCATTCTGAAGTTTATGAAGTTTGTTAATATTTCACTTTCTAACTTATTGTATACACTCTTCTTAATTCTTTTCAATATTTTATGCAGAAAACTTAAAAGTATAAACATGTCTTTGATATACAAATTTTAAGATACTTCATATTTTGTTGATTTTTTCAGTTGAAGGAAAAGGCTAATATATGGTTAATATTTGAACTACATAATTTTGATCAGTGCATAAAATGGAAATATTTGTCTAAACATATTGTGATAATTTCTTAGTGTGAAAAATAGTGACATGAGACCAAAAATAAATTCACATTGTGACTTAATCAGTATTAGAGAGCTGACCTACACTCGAATGTTAAGTCAAATGTGCTCCTTATAAGTTTCTAACTTCATGTGCATTGGTTTCAACATCATACTTTTGTTTGATTTTAAAATTTTGTCTGTTTATAATGTATTTTTCCTTATACTTTTAATTCTTTTATATCTTTAATTTTGTACACATTTATCTTAGAAATTCTACACAGTAATTAGATAATGTGATGCCTTTGATGGTCTAATGCTATTTGTGGCTTTGTCTTGTGACCTTTCATTCATGATGGATTATTTACCAGTACAGTCTAATCATTTAACATTAAATCTTTTTAAATAAAATTCTATTCATGACAATTTAAATTAAAGAGTTTCCCCTTGGAAAATTTTTGCATTTACTTTCATAGGTTTCCCCTCAGGTGTATCAACAATTATATGAAGGTTTTATATTATTTATTTGGTGGAGGTTTTCTTCGTGCCACCTGACATACATTTGTCATGCTTATGGCATGTTTTTCGGGTATGGGTATTTAGTGGTGACCAACCGGGTCTAAGTCCAATATGACACATATAGCTTTCTCTTAATGTTTCTAACTTTTTGTACTAGTTATTTTCTATTATAGTTAAAGATAATACCATATACAATTTTAAATATAGATGTGATGTGTTTATATCTTTTTAGAAAACTAAGAATACCTGGAGGATTCAGAGCTCAACAGATTCTACAACTTCTTGACATATTGATAGACAAATCTTAAATCTAAGTAAATTATTATACTGTTTAATAACAATGTTAATAACTAATTTTGTTAATATTGATAGTTGAACTTAGAAAGATTTACAGTGATAAAAACTGTTTTCTTAAAAAATATTTGTTATATCAGACAAAACACACTTTTCTTCATGTTTGAATATTTATATAGATGGGGTAAAATGACTCTTCAACTGCAAATGTCCATTCTAGTATTGGCTTTGTGAGTCAAGGTTTATGTCTTTGCAAACTATTTTTCTCCTTTTCTACCTTGTTTCCTGTTTGGCTCTTCCAAGAGGGTATGCGATAAGAAAGACAGAAGGTTGAAAGAGGAAAGGGATCAGGGTTCTTCTGGATAATTTTTTCTGTTTTTGCTTCCTATTCTTGTTAGTGTTACTAATCTTGCTTTTTCACCTCAGTACCAGCAGTTTGTTACCTCTGAGGTTTTTCTACCTCTCACATAACTAGGTCTTATAGTACCGCCTTGTAGAGGCATAAGAACTAGGTAGTCAGGACCTTTTTTCAGAGTTTTTTTCACAGCTCCTTAAAATCTTGCTCACATCTCAGAGGCATCAATACAGCCAAGTAACACCACCTTTTCAAATGCATGAGTTTCAACTCCACAAGGTCCTTGTTACAGGGTTATAAATTTTTACTTAAAGCCTCTTACCTTTCCTTTAGGTATGATAGCTGCATTTTGAATATGCTGCTTCTGTCTTAACTTAGTATTTCCTCTTTGACTTTTAACTTTTCTTTATTTTTTCTTTTATTTTTATTTTAAGTTCTTGGGTACACATGCAGGATGTTGAGGTTTGGTACATAGGTAAACGCGTGCCATGGTGGTTTGCTGCACCTATCAACCCATCACCTAGATATTAAGCCCAGCATGCATTAGCTTTTCTTCCTAATACTCTCCCTTCCCCCCACACCATCCCTGACAAGCCCCAGTGTGTGCTGTTTCCCTCCTTGTGTTCATGTGTTCTCATTGTTCAGCTCCTATTAAAAGTGAGAATTATTATGCAGCAATCAAAAATGACGAGTTTATGTCCTTTGTAAGGACATGGATGAATCTGGAGAACATCATTCTCAGCAAACTAACACAAGAACAGAAAAGGAAATACCACATATTCTCATTCATAGGCGGGTGAGTAAAATGAGAACACATGGACACAGGGAGCGGGGTACTAAACACTGGGGTCTATTGGGGGGAATAGGGGAGGGACAGCGGGGGGGAGCTGGGGAGGGATAGCCTGGGGAGAAATGCCAAATGTGGGTTAAGGGGAGGAAGGCAGCAAAACACACTGCCATGTGTGTACCTATGCAACTATCTTGCACGTTCTGCACATGTATCCCAAAACCTAAAATGCAATAAAAATTAAAAAAATAATAAAAATAATAAAATAAAAATAAAAATAAAAAAATACATAAAAGTGAGAACATAAGGTGTTTGGTTTTCTGTTCCTGTGCTAGTCTGCTGAGGATAATGGTTTCTGGCTCCATCCGTGTCCCTGAAAAAGATATGATCTCTTTCTTTTTGTGGCTGTATAGTAAGTATTCCATGGTGTATATGTGCCACATTTTTTTTATCCAAACTATCATTTATGGGCATTTGGGTAGATCTCATGTCTTTGCTATTGTGAATATTCTGCGATAACACAGACACGCATGTATCTTTGTAATAGATAATTTATATTTGTTTGGGTATATACCCAGTAATGGCATTGCTGGGTCAAATAGTATTTCTGATTCTAGAACTTTGAAGAATCACCACATCATCTTCCACAATGGATGAACTAACTTATATTCCACATCTATAACCAACGATCTTTGGCAAAAACAAGCAATGCGGAAAAGATTCCCTAATTAATAAATGGTGCTGGGAGAACTGGCTAGCCATATGCAGAAAACAGAAACTAGGACCCTTCCTTATGCCTTATACAAAAATTAACTCAAGATAGATTAAAAACTTGAATGTAAAGCCCAAAACTATAAAAACCCTTGAAGAAAATCTAGGGAACACCATTCAGGATGTAGGCATGGCAAAGATTTTATGATGGAATCACCAAAAACAATTGCAACAAAAGCAAACATTGGCAAATGGGATCTAATTAAAGAGCTTCTGCACAGCAAAGGTAATTATCATCAGAGTGAACAGACAACCTATGGAGTGGGAGAAAAATTTTGCAATCTATCTATCTGACAATAGTCTAATATTCAGAATCTAAAAGGAACTTAAACAAATTTACAAGAAAAATACAACTCCATTAAAAAGTGGGCAAAGAACATGAACAGACACTTCTCAAAAGAAGACATTCAGGTGGCCAATGTACATATGAAACAAAGCTCAACGTCCATCACTGATCATTAGAGAAATGCAAATCAAAACCACAATGAGATACCATCTAATTCCTATCCAAATGGTAATTATTAAAAAGTCAAGAAAGAACAGATGCTGGTGAGGTTGCAGAGAAATTGGAATGCTTTTACACTGTTGGTAGAAATGTAAACTAGTTTTCTAATATTTAGAATTCTTCATAGGAAATCTTTTCAGTTAAATTATTTCTATATCTGGACTATATCCTGAGCTATTTCAATATTGTCCATGTTATAATAAGAATTTGGTGAATAACATTTTAATCAGTAAAATTTGTGTTTTGCATGTGTATAATTCTTATTTATTTATTGTTGTTATGATTGGCATAAGACTCAAACCCAATTAACTTTCTAGTATTACACTTCAAAGTGAAATATTATCAGTGAAGTAAAAATATTAAAATCATGTGTAGTAAGAGCCCAGAAAAAGTGGAAGATATCATTTTTTATTGGAAAGTTTGTTGGTAGATGGAATTCCTATGAGCAGGGGATCTGAAACAATGGGAAGGTTATTCAAATAAGAAGAAATAGGATAAACAAAAAGGCACAATAGGGGAGATATTGGAGGAAAACAAGTCAGAATATTTTGATTATAGAATTTGGAACTCAAAAGCAGGGAGTGTTAGACCATGTGAACCGTAAAATGGTGATATCCATAAAAGCACACACAAAAAATAATGAGAATCCATTTCTAGATAATAGAGTTTTAAAGATTGTAAAACAAATTGATTATTAAGTACGTGATTTTAAATAACAAATAATATGTAAAGAAACATATGAAGTTGTGACAAATAGGTCTGAGATTGTTTTGAGAATGATTAGGAGTGTGATGCTAGTCACAAATAAAACTTTTTGTTTCAAGATGGAGTTGCATATTGTTGTGATAGTGACATTTGCAGGAAGTGTATTCCTCCTCTCCACTGAATTTAAGCTTGATCATATAAATAGTTTCAGCCAGTGGAGGTGAGCAGATGTGTTGAGAGCTGAGGCTTAAACATGCTGAAGTGGCTTATATTGTTCTCTGGTGCTCACAACATTTGCCAAAAGAAAATTTGCCAGATAGCAGCTGGAGCAAGAATGGGGAGACATGAAGAGCAGACATAAACCTAACCCAAAGATTTGAGCCAAATGCAGCTGATCTGTTGCCTGACATAGAACTGTACCAGTTGAAATGCAGACTCTTGAGCAAGGAAAATAAATGCTTATTGGAGGCCACTGAGCTCTGTGATAATTATCTCTCCGATAATTCATTATGAAACCTTGTTGTAACAGCAGTTGACTAATACATTTAGTTGTTATTATAAAGGTAAATAGCTTAATTAAAAATTGCATATTAACCGATCACAAAGATCTTATTTGGGTGCCTGTGAGATTGCTGGGTACTTTCTTCTGCAGTTGTCTTTCTAAGAATGACTCTTCAAAAGCTGAATTAAACTGTCTTCAAGTTCCTCATGTCTTTCACATTCCACCAATTCTAAAGGAACAGTTTTATTCTGCCAAAAATTAACCTTGATGTGACCCCTGTAATAATATTTCCAAGAAATGATAATTCATTGTTATTCAAAAGATGGGCAGATAGATGCAAAGCATGAGCTAGAATAGAACAACATTTAAGCTTCAGCTTTCACAAGATGCCAGTCAGTACAAGTGGTTCCAAATTTACAACTCATTTATGAAAAATCACCTATCAAAATGTTAGTTGTGGCATCATACTTTAAAAAGTCATGCTTGCCTGCTTCCTCTTTCAGGATTGAAATGGTCTCATCTCTTGCACAGATGTAGATTTCTGCAAGAGTGACAATTCTTATCTATTGTTCTTTCTTGAGGTTCCTGCATTCCTTTGTTTTTCACCCCATATATGTACAAACCTTTAACTCTAAATATTTCCTTAGACCTTGAATTCAGGGCTCTGCACAGATGAAATGAATCTGAGAACTCTGTAGAGAAACAGACTGTTTTTAATTCTATTACCAAGCTGTTCCAACCTTAAATATAAAACTTTACAGGCATGAAGGCATTTTGAGTTTTCTCAGATTCCAAAAGTGTTCTCCTACTCAGATTTTTCTGAGATTTTTTTTTTTTTCTTCTCTAGAAAGATCCTATGTCATTGTTTTGTTTTTTTTTTTTTTGTTTTTTGTTTTTTTTTTTTTTTGGCACCATGTTAAATGAGTTTGCTGCAGACACCTAAAGGATAGTTCCAGATTCATGATTCCTACTTCCTAGCATATTTTTTTCTTAATCTTTACATTTCTGTTTGAGAATCACCTTCAACACTACTCCCAATTAAAACTACTATGCTTCAGATGTTGTGGATACAAAGGTCTGGTGGGAACCTCTATAGTTTTTGCAGTGATATACATGAAAAACCTTGCCCTTCTTTAGTATTTTCTTTTTCTTTAACTTCACATGATGTGAGTATTTTGAAGTATTTAAAAGGTATAAGAAACATTCTTATTTATTACATTCTTTGTTGTTTAATGCTTCTGGTTTGAATTGTCTCCCTTACACCCCGCAAAATAGTGAAGCTCTAACCTCCAGTACCTATGAATGTGGCCTCATTTGGAAATAGGGTCTTTGCAAATGATCAAGCTAAGATGAGGCTATTAGCATAGGATCTAATCCAATGTTACTGATGTCCTAATTAAAATAAACATTTGGGCCAGCTGCAGTGGCTCATGCCTGTAATCCCAGCAGTTTGGGAAGCTGAGGCCGGTGGATCACCTAAGGTCAGGAGTTCAAGACCAGCCTGGCCACCATGGTGAAAACCCATCTCTACCAAAAATACAAACCATTAGCTGGGCATGGTGGCAGGTGCCTATAATCCCAGCTACTTGGGAGCCTGAGGCAGGAGAATCACTAGAACCTGGGAGGTGGAGGTTGCAGTGAGCCGAGATCGCACCATTGCACTCCAGCCTGGGTAACAAGAGCAAAATTCCATCTCATAAAAGTAAATAAATAAACAAAAAGAAACTTTTGGGCACAGAGCCAGACATGCATAGAGGGAAGATGAAGGATAGACCCAGGAAAAAATGTCATCTACTTGTTACAGTAGGTAGTGAGTCACACTTGAACACGGTAGGTGAGGGCCCATCCCCATTCCCCACAACCAGGAATGTCGGGTGACCATCGGGTAATGGTCAAGCACTTGTTAACTGTCTCTCTAAAATAATAATTGGTTGCAGCCAGTACAAGAAAAAGGCAGTCTCCCTATGGATAGGAAAAATTAGAAACATGTAAGATCTCAGGAGTTTGGTGACTGAGCTCATAGATGTTCACTAAGAGGCAAAATGGCAGAGTTTAACTGGTAATGACCTCTTAGGGACATAGCTGGTAAGGGGAAAATGCCTCAAGTGAGCATGTGTACAACTCCAGTAAACACACTGCACATGCTTCCCTCCTAAGTGCTAGCCGGCCACTGTGCATGTGGACAGCCCACCCCAAGGGAAGAATCAGGAGAGAGGAAGACCCCAAAAACAGGCCAACATATGAAACCCCAAGTCAAAAGATTAAACTACACTTGTCTTTCAAAAAGCCCATTTGGCCCTCTTCCAAGGGTACTTTACTTTCTTTTCATTCCTGCTCTAATGGTTATTAGCAAACTTACACTTTTGCTCTAAAACTTGCCTTAGTCTCTTCTACGTTATGCCACTCAGTCAAATTCTGTCATCTGAGGAAGCAAGAATCTGAGGGCTGTGGAGAATACTAATACAAAAAATTAGCTATGTATGGTGGCAGGTGCCTGTAATCCCAGCTACTTGGGAGACTGAGGCAGGAGAATCACTAGAACCTGGGAGGCGGAGGTTGCAGTGAGCCAAGATTGCACCATTGCACTCTAGCCTATGTGACAAGAGCAAAACTCCATCTCATAAAAGTAAATAAATAAATAAAAATAAACTTTTATTTTAATTTATTTATTTAGTGCTACCAGCAAGATACTAGCCAAGAAATGCCTGAGACTACCAGGGGTAAGAGAGGCTCATGGAACAGATTCTTCCCTACAGCCCTCAGAAGAAACTGATCCTGCTTACACCTTAGTTTTGACTTCTAGCATCCAGAATTGTGAGAGGGTAAATATCTGTTGTTTGAGCCTCCAAGTTTTGTTACTTTGTTACAGTGGTCAGAGAAAGTTAATATACCTGTAATCTGATGCTTTGTGTATATTACATTCTTTGTGAAGGGGAAAATAAATCTTGGGACCCCCAAATCAGGAAGGCAAATGGAAGTCAAGTGGGAAAGAAACCCACCTCCTATTTTATTCCTAAATAGATAGCTACAAAGATTTTTTAAAAAGCTATATGTTTCCCTCATAATCTGCCCATAAAGAAATTCCTTGTGTATTAGACTGTTTTCATGTTGTTGATAAAGACATATACGAGATTGGGAAGAAAAAGCAGTTTAATTGGACTTACAGTTCCACATGGCTGGGGAGGCCTCAGAATCATGGCAGGAGGTGAAAGCACTTCTTATATGGTGGCAGCAGAAGAAAATGAGGAAAATGCAAAAGCAGAAACCCCAGATAAAACTATAAGATCTTGTGAAATTATTCACTACAGTGAGAACAGTATGGGGGAAACTGCTCCCATGACTCAAGTTATCTCCCACCAGTTCCCTCCCACAACATGTGGGAATCATGAAAGTCCAATTCAAAATAAGATTTTGGTGGGGACACCGAGCTGAACCATATCATTCCACCCATGGCCCCCCAAATCTCATGTCCTCATATTTCAAACCAATCATGCTTTCACAGCTGTCCCCCAAAGTCTTAACTCATTTCAGCATTAACCCAAAAATCCACAGTCTGAAGTCTCATCTGAGACAAGACAAGTGCCTTCCACCTATGGGCCAGTAAAAATCAAGAGCAATCTAGTTACTTCCTGAATACAATAGGGATACAGGTATTGGGTTAAAAAAAAAAAAAAAAAAAAACAAAAACGCCATTCTAAATGGGAGAAATTGACCAAAACAAAGGGGTTAGAGGGCCCATGCAAGTTGAAATCCAGCAGGGTAGTCAAATTCTGTAGCTCCAACATGATCTCCTTTGACTCCATGTCTCATATACAGGTCACCCTCATGCAAGAGGTAAGTTCCCATAGTCTGGGGCAGCTCTACCTCTGTGGATTTGCAGGATATCACCCGCTCCTGGCTGCTTTCATGGGCTGGCATTGAGTGTCTGTGGCTTTTCCAGGTGCACAGTGCAAGCTGTCAGTGAATCTACAATTCTGGGGTCTCGAGGACCATGACTTTCTTCTCACAACTCCACTAGGCAGTGCCCCACTAGAGACTCTGTGTGGGGGCTCTCACCCCACATTTCCCTTCTGCATTGCCCTAGCAGAGGTTATCCATGAGGGCCCTGCTCCTGCAGCAAACTTTTGCCTGGACATCCAGGCATATCTGTATGTCTTCTGAAATTTTGGTGGAGGTTCCCACATCTCAGTTATTGACTTCTGTGCACCTGCGGGCTCAACACCATGTGAAAACTGCCAAGTTTGTGTCTTGCACCCTCTAAAACCATGGGCTGAGCTGTATCTTGGTTCCTTTTAGCAATGGCTGGAATGGCTGGGACACAGGGCACCAAATCCTTGGGCTGCACACAGCACGGGACCATGGGCGCAACCACAAAACCGTTTTTTCCTTCTAGGCTTCATGGTCTGTGATGAGAAAGTCTGCCATGAAGACCTATGACATGCCCTGGAGACATTTTCCCCATTTTCTTGGGGGTTAATATTTAGCTCCTTGTTACTTATGCAAATTTCTGCAGCCAGCTTGAATTTCTCCTCAAGAAATGTTTTTTTTTTTTTTTCTACTGCTTCATAGCAAATTTTCTGAACTTTTATACTTCGTTTAGCTTTTAAAATGAAATGCTTGGCTGGGTGTGGTGGCTCACACCTGTAATCCCAGCACCTTGGGAAGCAGGTGGATCAAGAGGTCAGGAGTTCAAGACCAGCCTGGCCAACATGGTGAAACCCTGTCTCTACTAAAAATACAAAAACTAGCTGGGTGTGATGGTGGGTGACTGTAATCCCAGCTACCTGCGGGGCTGAGGCAGGAGAATCATTTGAACCCAGGAGGCAGAGGTTACACCTTGCACTCTAACCTGGGCAACAGGCTGAGAGTTTATCTCGAAAAAAAAAAAGAGGAATGATTTTAACAGCACCCAAGTCATGTTTTGAGTGTTTTGCTGCTTAGAAATTTCTTTTGCCAGATACCCTAAATCATCTCTCTCAAATTTAAAGTTCAGCAAATCTCTAGGACATGGACAAAATGCCACCAGTCTCCTTCTTAAAACATAACAAGAGTTCCCCAAAAGTTGCTCATCTCCATCTGAGACCACCTCAGCCTAGACCTTATTGTACATATCACCATCAGCATTTTTGTCAAAGCCATTGGACAAGTCTATAGGT
The DNA here is from genome assembly GCA_031835075.1 of Saguinus oedipus. Lineage (NCBI taxonomy): Eukaryota > Metazoa > Chordata > Mammalia > Primates > Cebidae > Saguinus > Saguinus oedipus. The sequence goes on from CM063169.1 coordinate 45,308,012, forward strand.
GGCTCCAAACTTTCCCACATTTTTCTGTCTTCTTCTGAGCCCTCCAAACTGTTCCAACCTCTACCTGTTATCTACCCAGTTCCAAAGTCACTTTCACATTTTCAGGTACCTTTTCAGCAACACCCCACTCTACTGACACCAATTTACTGCATTAGTCCAGTTTCATGCTGCTGATAAAGATACCTGATTCTGGGAAGAAAAAGAGGTTTAATTGGACTTACAGTTTCACATGGCTCGGGAGGCCTCAAAATCATGGCGGGAGGTAAGAGGCACTTCTTACATGGTGCCAGAGGCACCTCTTATATGGCAAGATAAAATGAGGAAGATGCAAAAGCAGAAACCTCTGATAAAACCATCATATCTTGTGGGACTTTTTTGCCACCATGAGTACATTATGGGGGAAACCGCACCCATGATTCCAATTATCTCCTACTGGGTTTCTCCCACAACACGTAGGAATATGGGAGTACAATTCAAGATGAGATTTGAGTGGAGACACAGAGCCAAACCATATTACCTTGTAGACAAAGGGCAGAGAGGTCTTAAATTCTCTGCTCACATGAGACAAATGCATATCTGATTGCTTCCTCTGCCCTATTGTTTCACTAAGCCAGACTAAGGTACACATGACTATTCCTCTACCCTCCTCTCATATATAAATTGTATATTCAGTGAAGAGCTAATTAGAAACTCAAAATAATGCAACCATTTGTCTCTTATCTACCTATCTCTTACCTACCTGGAAGCCCCTTCCATACTTCAAGCTGTCCTGCCTTTCTGAATTGAACCAATGTACATCTTATGTATACTGATTGATGCCTCATGTTTCCCTGAAATATATAACACCAAACTGTGCCCTGAGCACCTTCGGTACATGTGGGAGGAGCTTCTGAGGCTGTATCACAGGCACATCCTTAACTCTGGCAAAATAAACTTTCTTAATTGATTGAGACCTGCCTCATATATTTTGGGTCCATACTTTGTTAGTCTTCTATGTCTTTCAAATAGACCATGACAAAAAAAATGGCAATTTATTTTTAATTCTAGTTCCATTCTTTCTCTACCTGGATCAGGAAAAATATTATATGCTATTGAGGGATTACATTTCTATTAACTTTACCTTTGCTTGGGTCCAGATGTTTGTTTTACTGATGTATTCTAGCTGATTCTGCCTTATAGGTCTCTCAGAGTGAGAGAGACAGTTTTTGAATGGTGAGTATGAAAAAAACATTAGATTTTTTTCAAAACATATCTTGTCTATCACTGAGGCAAAGTATGGGTGATTCTGTTGAGAAGGTACCTGTCCAGAATTCCAAAAAGCTTTATATAATTTATTGTTTTATGCTTTAACTTTAGCATCTCATCTTCCAAGTCCCTATTTGTCCTCTGGCATAAGAATGATTGTTTTTTCCACTTAATGTTATTTTTTAATCAAGAAAATCGACAAATACTTGAATTTCATACTGATATTCCCAAACCTTTACTTCAAAAATATTTCTAAATCTTACCTAATGATCTAACACCACTTTTTGAACAGAGAACACTGCTAGAGTATATAATTCCATATACTTTTCTGTCTCGCAGGCTTCCTATGAAGGCTTCCAAATTTTATTTTTATTTTATTTTGCTAACATCTTGACTTTCTCTTGCTATAAGAAATCTTTTTGAATCCTAATCAAAAAAGGAAGGAGCTTCAACTTTGCTAGTTTGACTTTAAAAATAGTTATATATGGGCATGTTATCTTTCTTCCTTCCTATTTCATAGATTTCTATTTAAGACTTTCACTTTTTCGAAGCAAATATCTTTTCTTCTCTAGCTAAATCAACATGCTTTTTTTTTTTTTATTTTTTGCTTTTCTTTCATTCTTAACACAGTTCTAATTCTGACTAAAAAAAAAAAAAAGAAAAACTGCATTTTAAACTCATTCATTCTTCACTCTGTCTCTGTGCAATCTTAAGTTCAACTGACAAAATGTTATTTTAAAAAATCCTATTTTTAATTTATCACTTCGCCCTTGGGTTTATAATAATCACAATGATTTTTTTTCTCTCTGTCTCAGCCTAGTTGTATGATAAAATCAATCTCATGCTAAAAAATCTCTAGTCAATATTATTATCTGTTCACTGAACTAATCAGCCCTACTGTGATGCTGATTTACCCACAAACTGTCAGTTTCTAAAATCCACAATTATAATCTGGGTGAATGTCAGAGTCAGTTTGAAAACATGGGCTGGAAGAATGACTACAGGAGATTCTGGCATTACCATTATAATGGAAGTAGTCACTTTTCAACAATTTCTTCCCTGGCCTTGAATGCTGTTCAAACAAGATACAGAGGAAAACAATGTAAAGTAGGCCAAGCTCCATGATGCTACTGATCAATGCCTTAAACTTTATACATCCCCAAAGTCATGTACTTATACTCTGCTTAAAAAAGAAATGGTTTTATTTGTTTTTTGTTTCTGGTTTTTCTTGGGCCAGACCTTTGCTTTGTTGCCCAGGCTGGAATGCAGCTGTGCAATCTCAGCTTACTGCAACCTCCGCCTCCTGGGTTCAAGTGATTCTTGTGCCTCAGCCTCCAGAGCACCTGGAATTACAGATGTGTGCCACCACACCTGACTAATTTTTGTATTTTTAGTTCACAGATGGCTCTGCACAATATTCAGGCACCACCAGAAAGTGGGCAGCTGCAGAACTACAACCCTTTTTAGGGAATCCCTAAAGGACATGAGTGAAGGGAAACCTTTCCAGTGGGCAGAACTTTGAGCAGTTCACCTGGCTGTGAACTTTTCATGGAAGAAAAAATGTCCAGATGTGCTATTATATACTGATTCATGTGCTGTAGCCAGTGGCTTGGCTGGATTGTCAGGGACTTGGAAGAAGCATGCTTGGAAAATTGGTGACAAAGAAGTTTGGGGAAGAGCTATGTAGATGGACCTGAGTGGTCAAATACTGTGAAGACATGTAAGTTCTCTCATTAACAGGGGAACTCAGCAGAGGAGGGGTTTAATAATCAGGTAGATTTGGCGACCCCTCTGTGGACACCACTCAGCCTCTTTCCCCAGCTACCCCTTTCATTGCCCATTGGGCCCATGAACAAAGTGGTCATGGTAGTAAGAATAGAGGTTATGCATGGGCTCAGCAACATGGACTTCCACTTACCAAGGCTGACCTGGTAAGTGCCCAATTTGACAGCAGCAGAGACCAACACTAAGCCCTTGATATGGCACCATTCCTTGGGGTAATCGGTCAGCTACCTGGTGGCAGGTTGATTATATTGGATCTCTTCTATCATGGAAAGGGCAGAGGTTTGTCCTCACTAGAATAGATACTCCAGATATAATTTGCCTATCCTGCACGCAATGCTTGTGCCAAGACTATCATCTGTGGACTCATGGAATTTCTTATTCACTGTCATGGTATTCCACACAGCATTGCCTCTGACCAAGGCACTCACTTTACGGCTAAAGAAGTGCAGCAGTAGATACATGCTCATGGAATTCACGGGTCTTACCCTGTTCTCGATCACCCTGAAGCACCTGGATTGGTAGAATGGTGGAAGGGTCTTTTGAAGTCACAATTACAATGCCAACTAGATGACAATACTTTGCAGGGGTGGGGCTAAATTCTCAAGAAGGCCATGCATGTTCTGAATCAGTGTCCAATATATGGTACTGTTTTGCCCATAGCCAGGATTCACGGGTCCAGGAATCAAGAGGTGGAAGTGGAAGTGGCACCATCACCCATAGTGATCCACTAGAAAAATTTTTGCTTCCTCTTCCCACGACATTACGTTCTGCTGGCCTAGAGGTCTTAGTTCCAGAGGAAGAAATTCTGCCATCAGGAAACACAACAACAATTCCATAAATTGGAAGTTAAGATTGCCACCTGGACACTTTGGGCTTCTACCTTTAAGTCAACACGCTAAGAAGGGAATTACAGTGTTGGCTGGGATGATTGACCTAGGCTATCAAGATGAATTCAGTCTACTGGTCCACAAAGGAGGTAAGGAAGAATATACATGGTATATAGGAGATTCATTAGTGCATCTCTTATTGCCATGCTCTGTGATTAAGGTAAATTGGAAACTACAAAAGCCTAATCCAGGCAGGACTACAAATGGCCCAGACCTTTCAGGAATGAAGGTTTGGGTCACTTCACCAGGAAAAAATACACACACACACACACAACCTGCTAAGTTGCTTGCTAAAGGCAAAGGGAATACAGAATGTGTAGTCGAAGAAGGTAGTCATCAATATCAGCTACTACCCTGTGACCAGCTGCAGAAATGAGGACTGTATTTGTCATGAGTACTTTCTCCTTCTTTTGTTAATAATATGTTTGTGCATCTATATACTTGTACCAAGAAACAATCTTTATTGTATTTCATTTAACTTTATTATGTGACATAAGATTTATTGACTTCTATTAGCATTTAAGTACTGTTAACTTATATAATAGTATTCGTATTGGGAAGTGGTGTTTCCAGTTGTGTAACAAAGAATAGTTGTTATATTCCTTTTATTTATTTATTTATTTTGAGATGGAGTCTCTCTCTGTTGCCCAGGCTGGCATGCAATAGCATGATCTAGGCTCACTGCGACCTCCGTCTCTTGGGTTCAAGCAGTTCTCCTGCCTCAGCCTCCTGAGGAGCTGGGACTACAGGCATGTGCCACCATGCCTGACTAATGTTTTGCATTTTTAGTAGAGATGGGGTTTCACTGTGTTAGCCAGGATGGTCTCAATCTACTGACCTCTGGATTCACCCACCTCTGCCTCCCAAAGTGATAGGATTTCAAGCATGAGCCACCACACCCAGCTGACTTTATTATTCCTTATTTGAAGATTATGTATGATCATAGGAGATGTGCATGGGATTAAATTGACATGGGGTGGACTTGTGATGGTTAATACTGTCAATTTGATTGAATTAACGATGCAATATTGATTCTAGGTGTGTCTGAGGGTGTTTCCAAAGGAGATTAACATTTGAATCAGTGGATTGGGGAAAGCAGACCCACCCTTAATCTGAGTTGACACTATCTGATCAGTTGCCAATGAATACAAATCAGGCAGAAAAACCTGAAAAAAACTATTCTGACCTATATTCCTAACCTACATTTTTCTCTTATGCTGGATGCTTCCTGCCTTTGAACATCGAACTCCATGTCCTTCAGTTTTAGTACTCAGACTGGCTCTCCTTGATCCTCAGTTTGCAGACAGCCTGTTGTGGGACATTGTGATTGTGTAAGTTTATAATTAATAAAATCCCCTAATATATATATATGTTCTGTCCCTCTATGAGAACCCTGACTAATACAGTCTGTTTCCCCTAATATTCATCAAATTCTGTACCAATAAATCAAAGAAGGAGGCCAGACATTGTATTTTATTTCTAGGTCTCAGTAAATTTATTGTTTCCCTAGTCTAGTATCTAGTTAGCAAAAACTAGGAAGAATGATATATAGGAGATGTGCTGATAAATGTTTAATGCCCTGATAAATATATAGTTTTTAAAAAAGCTGATTTTTAATGTTTACCCACTTCCATCGTGTAAGTACGCCCACTATGGCCAATTTTGGCAAGAGATGCATGCATATGATCTGCTCATATGAACAAGTATGAACAGCTTCAGCACACTACTGGACATAATTGAGAATAAAGGGCTAGAGACTATTATATACTCCTTATGTTTAGCATTATGGTCTCTCAACAGATCTTTACTTTAGCTACTGCTGCATAATGTTACAATAAAGTGTAATGTGACAGTACCCAACCTCAGCTGTTGCCCATATTTCTTGATTTCTGAGGCCTCAACCTGGGATGTCTTGAAAATTGTTAGCTGCTTGTGTATGTGGTAACTGAAGATGTGAGTGAGACATTGATCCCCCCCTAAGGAGGTCTGTCTTGCAGTGATTAACATGGTTAAAAAGGTGGTTAAAATTAACATGGTTAAGAAAGTTACAAATGATAAAACTTTTGTTTCCAGGGGCCCAGAGTAAACACCATTAACAGGTAATTCCCCTTTGACCTCCCACTGAGATGGTCATCAGCACAAAGTTTACATAAGCAAACAAAATAGAGACAAAGGAATGTAGGGTAAACAGACGTAATTGGGAAAGCCTTTATCATCCCTTTTTCCCTATGCTAATGTAATGAACCAGCTGCCTTCAGCCTGTCTCAATAAAACCAGCCTTCCAAAAAGTTTGAGACTATAATCTATAACATTCCCTAATATTTCTCTACTATTTTGTCAGCCACCCTGAGTGAACCTCAACATGTGAGGATGTTAACATGGAATGGATTCATCTTTGGTCAATGAGCAACAGATAGTGGCAGATAAGTGATACCTTTTCCTCTCATGATCAGACAGTTTTGAATTATAGTTTACCTAGATCTTTATGTAAGGCAGGAAGGGGTGTGTGCTCGCACCTGGATTAGGGGATTGTTATCTACAGTTTTACCTGATGCATCATCTAATCTTCCATTAGTTGTCACTACATACTTGTTTCACTTTTATCAAATTAGCAACCTGCACAAAACCTTTTTTCCAAGATCTTCTTTCTGGAAAAAGCAACTTAGGACTCGTTAATATCTTCCTGTAATTCAGTCATTGAAGACCATGAGGATAGACTGAGATGACACCAAATAGCATTGAGTCAGTTTTGCTGTGAGTAAACTTTTTATCTCTATGGATTTATCCCTTATCTGAACATTTTATGTAAATAGGATTATATAATATGGAATATTTTGTTATTGACTTCTTTCATTTAATAAGGTTTATGAATATTGTAGCATATTTCAGTACTTCATTCCTATGACTAAATAATATTCCATTACATAAATGTATCACATTTTGCTTACCTGTTTGTCAGTTGATAATCATTTGGATGTACATCATCTGACAAAATTCTATTTTGGAATCATACAGAAATAATGCTGCTGTGAACATTTGTGTCTGTGTTTGTGGGTGGACATACGTGTTCAGTGCTCTTGGGTACATAACTAGTAGTGAAATATCTGCTAATTCTGTTTAACAATTTGAAGAACATTCCAACTGTTTTCCAGAGTGGATGTACCATTTCACAATCCCATTAGCAATGTATGTGGAGTTCCAATTTCTCCACACCTTACTAATTCTCATTGTTTTCTGTATTTTTTATTTTAGCCATCTTAGTAGATTAAAATGGAATATCATTGTGGTTTTGATTTTTACTTCCCTAATGACTAATTATATTGAGAATCATTTCATGCATTTGTTGTTTATTTCTACATCTTCTTTGAAGAAGTTAGATGTACTTATTTTATTGTTGTTGCTGTATCAATATTAAGAGGAATTAATCTTTTTTAAAAAAATTCTTATTGTTGTGGTATAGAAAATTCTTTTTTCTTAAATGGGTATTGCAAAGCATTTGGTTATAGCCTTCAGAACAGCAGGGAAAACCTAGTGAGATTATACAATAATAATAAGATCAATTCCAGCTCTTTATTATTTGAATATGTTTTCCATATTAAGAAAGATGATGGGACACATTTATTACTTGGCATCTGAGTGCTAATATCCAGGCCCTATGGCTCTGTTCTTTTAGAGAGAAGGTAATTAGCTGAAGATATGTAGTTTGCCCAAGATCACCCAGCAAGTTATTGGCATAATAGAAATGTGAACACATGGGCTCTCAGTTTCCCATCTGTTGCCTGGTACATTTGGCTGCTTTGCTAGGAGTGGGTGTATGTATGTATATTTATGTTGCATTTCAGGAATGAGCAAAAGAAAGTGGGATGGTGTGTGCAATTGTTTCAAATAGACACTGGAAAGTGGACATAATATCATTTTTTTCTTTATGCACTTAAAAATATATTGAAGGTGGTATAAGTAATTCTAATGCTCTAAAAGACGAACGGCATTGTAAATCATCACATCATATTTCAAGCTTTTGGATATGTCATTCTTTATTAACTTAAATACAGCTAAATAAAGCAGTAAAAACTGCTTTCGTATTCATAACAACTTTAATTCTTATAAACTCTACAGATATGCAAATATTTGAAGGTGAACATGGGTAAACTAAGCAATAAGCCCATACCTACTTGTGTTCTGGCACCTTGCTTCAGTATTAAAAATCAGCACACAAATAAAAAAGAAGATTCCTGGTAATGCTATTTAGGAAGAATATTTTACCTTTTTAATAAATGCTTCTCTTCCTCCAGCAACATGAAGACCGTAAATGAGAAAAATCATATTGTATAAATGTAGGAAAAAATTATCTAAAACAGAAGCAACCTAAAGAAATATAAATGATGCTCTTTTGTGTTTTTAGAGATAATCATATTCCTTTTCTACCTACTTTCTTTGGTGTAAAATTACACTCCGTGACAGACCACTAAGATAGCATGTAAGATCAATTTACATAAAACAATGGTAGCTATACATAATGCTAGCTAGCATGTTCCTCTTATCTTCAAATACCCCAAAGTGACAAGTGTTCAAGTAAAAAAACCTGAATGGTATTTATACTAATTGTGCATATATTGTATTTTTCTATTTAGTGTATCACTATATTTTACATGTTTCAATTATTTTATTAAATGTGCTTTATTTTATAAATGAATTTAAAAGGCTAGTATTATATGTCAAATTGATGTCTATTGAGAATTTCATGGTTAATATTTACTGTTATATAATAATCATATATAAAATTATAAAAATCTAAATTTATAATTACCAGTTTAATATACAAAAATTAGAAATGACACATTTCTGGATGGACTTATAAATCATGCACCACACCTCGATACATGTTAAAAACTGTATCCTCTATAGAGAAACTTGACAACCAGCAGCATACTGGATTTAAACACCGTCTATGCAGTTATATAGCTATCATGTGGACCTCTGAGATTTTTGAATAAAAGTAAAACAAAGATGTTATCATTATAGTCTCTCTAATTTCTTTTTGAAGAAATTATCACATCAATAATCAAAATAAAAGAAATGTAGATAAATTGGTTCCATAACTTGTTGAAATATGATATATAAACCAAACAAAAAGCAGAAAATCTTCAACATAGCAACACAATGTAAAATTAATATTTCCTATGAGGTAGAAAAGAATATTATTTTATGTAAAGAAATGTATTCATTTAAACTAGGAAGCCAGTCTAGCTTGTTGGAGGTCTTCATCATGACCCCTGTGTGTTCTCTGGGCCAACTTGTCATTGGTATATACCCTGTAAAGAATGCCAGCTACTTAAGGTATTCTTTACCAATCTCCTATTATTTTATGCGGTTTCTATTTCTATAGTATATGTGTCAACTTCAAGGTTTTCAAGGTGATTCACAAACTGTAAATTAACCTGGTAAAATAAATTCCAAAATCACGCCAAAGGGTAGAAAATGAACACTTATTTTTGTTGAGTTGTAGCATTTTGCACGAAAGAATGATTTGGCAGCAATGACAAGTGACTTAGCATATGACACTTTGAGGCCAAACATCTTCCAGAAAGTGTAGGATTCTAGTTTTTTTCTTCTAGGTTGGGGACTGTGGAGCCTCAGAGAAGTGACTTTCAAGCCTCAGGCAGCTAAAACTCAAGAAAATAGAAGATAAGTGGATTTGGCAATGACATCACATAAAAAAATATAGTTGGACTTTTCATAGACTATTTTTATATTTCCCACTTCATTCCCAGAGATCCACTTTTCTTTTCCTTTATCATTTTCTATCCAAGAGAGCTAAGGGAGCACACAACATCAATAACACTACAAAACAGTGAGGCTGACAAGAAAGTCTCTTCTCTAGAAGTAAAAGCACTGTAAAACAGAATCACGAGAATAGATAAGGAAATAGATATGCTGATAAGGTTGTGTGTGTGTGTGTGTACATGTATGAAATCATCACATTTTGCCCCATAAATATGTACAAATGTTATTTGCCAATTTAAAAATTTGAATTATTTTTAAAAAGAGTATAGACTCTAGTCTAGGGAAAGTCTCTCATTTTATTTATTTTTTCATAATATGTGAGATATATAGCATTTTATATAGAGACACAAGATAAATTTTATGTACACTTCCATTATTCCATATTCTTTACTTTATGATAATTTTCTACACAGTTCTTGTCAGTATACACAGTGCCACTTGTTTCTTTCCATCAGCTGCCATTTTTCACATTAGTTTCTTTAGATATAATATAGATCCTAATTTTATTCTAGTTTTGCATGTGCTGTAACTACAGACGTCTTGTCACATAACATTCCGGAAGTTTTTACTAAAATGTGCACTTTGATTTTCTAGTTGTTTATACATGGCTGCAGTCACACTATTTACCTTCAAGTGTTATAAGTAAACGTGTTAAAATACAGTCTTTTGACTCCTCTCTGTAGCACAAAATGTGACTTTAGCTTGAAACACATCCCTACTAAAAGATAAAATGTCATCACAGCCTCTGCTGAACTTGTCACCTTTTATAGAGACATCTTTCCCTGTTTCAGATCCAAGTGTTTTATAGTACAAGTAACTGCTGAGGTTTTTTAAGGAGTTATTAAATATTATTAAACTTAAGTTCATAAATTTGAAAGACTATAAAATAGATGGATTTCTTCATCTATATGATGCTAAAATTGTCAGAAGAAATAGAAAGCTTGAAAGAAAGATTTTCATTATGTAAATTAACATGTTAGAGAAAAAATAGTTCTGTACTTCACCCCTCCACCACACACACACAAATTCAGTCCTATAGCCTTTTTGTTTTTGTTTTTATTTTGTTTCTTTGAGATGGAGTCTTGCTCTGTCACCCAGGCGGGAGTGCAGTGGCACGATCTTGGCTCACTGCAACCTCCACCTCCTGGGTTCAAGCTATTCTCCTGCTTCAGCCTCTTGAGTAGCTGAGATTACAGGCATGTGCCATCACACCCGGTTAAGTTTTGTATTTTTAGTAGAGATGGGGTTTCACCATGTTGGTCAGGCTGTACTTGAGCTTCTGGCCTTGTGATGTGCCCACCTTTGCCTCCCAAAGTGCTTGGGATTATAGGAGTGAGCCACCTCACCCAGCCAGCCCTATAGCCTTTTACAGGTGAGTTCTACTCTAGTTTCTTTTTTAAAAAAATTATTTTTTAAAAGTTCACAGATAATATGGTATATATTTTTGCTGTACAACAGGATGTCTTATAATATATATACATTGTAGAATAGTCAAGTCAAACAAATTTACATATCCATTACCTCATATGGTTGTTAATTTTATGGTGAATATATTTAAAATCTACTTTGTTAGCATTTTTCAGGAATACAATATATTCTTTTTAACTATAGTCACCTATGTTGCACAACAGATCTCTTGAACTTATTACTCCTAACTGAAATTTTGTAACCTTTTCCTAACATTTTCTCAACCTCTACCTCACTACTGACCCAGTGCCTGGTAAGCACCATTCTATTTTCTACTTCTATGAGATCAACTTTTTTAGATCCTGTACATGACTGAGATCATGTGGTATTTGCCTTTCCGTGAAGGGCTTATTTCTCTTAACATAATATTCTCTAGCTTCAGCCATGTTTTCTAAAGTTAAATAATTTTGTTTTGTATGCCTGAATGCATTCCATCATATATATGTACCAGATTTTCTTTATCTAGTCATCCATTGATAGATACTTGTGGTGATACTGTAACTTGGCTATTGTGAATAATGCTGCAATAAAAATGGAAATCCAGACATCTCTTGGAAATAATAATTTTATTTCTTTTGGATATATACCAAGTAGTGGGATTGATAAATTATACTGTAATTCTACTTCTAATATTTTGAGAAATTCCCAAACTTTTTTCATAACAACTATACTAATTTACATCAACAATGTGCAAGTGTTCGTTTTTATCCACAATGCCACACTTATTATTTGTGTTTTTCACTAAGACAATTCCAGCAGGTATGAGGTAACTTCTCATTGTAGTTTTAATTTGCATTTCCCTGATAATTAGTTATGCTGAACATGTTTTCATATACCTGTTGGCCATTTGTATGCCTTCATTTAAAAAATGTCTATTCAGGTCTTTGCCCATTTTTAAGCTGGATTATTATTATTATTGTTATTTTTTCTTTGAGACAGAGTTTCGCTGTTATTACCCAGACTGGAGTGCAATGGCATAATCTCGGCTCACCGCAACTTCTTCCTGGGTTCAAGCAATTCTCCTGCCTCAGCCTCCCGAGTAGCTGAGACTGCAGGCGCACACCATCATGCCCAGCTAATTTTTGTATTTTTTAGTAGAGACGGAGTTTCACCTTGTTGACCAGGATGGTCTCGATCTCTTGACCTTGTGATCCACCTGCCTCGGCCTCCCAAAGTGCTGGGATTATAGGAGTGAGCCACCGCGCCCGGCCGGATAATTTGTTTTCTTTTCATTGAGTTGTTTGAGCTCTCTCCCTCTTTTTTTTTTACAATGGAGTTTCTGTCTTGTTGCCCAGACTAGAGTGCAATGGCAAGACTTCAACTCACTGCAACCTCTGCCTCTCAGGTACAAGGGATTCTCCTGTCTCAGCCTCCCAAGTAGCTCAGTTTACAGTCATGTGCCACCACAACTGGGTAAATTTTTAGTATTTAGTAGAAATGGGGTTTCACCATGTTAGTCAGGCTGGTCACAAACTCTTGACCTCAGGTGATTGGCTGCCTTGGCCTCTCAAAATGCTGGGATGAACCACTGTGCCTGGCCAAGCCCCTTATATATTTTAAATACCAACCCTTTATATGATGTATGGTTTGCAAATGTTTTCTCCCATTTTTTAGGTTGTCATTTTGCTCTGTTGACTTTTTCATTGTCTCTACAGAAGCTCTTTAGTTTGATGTAATCCCATTTGTCTATTTTTTTCTTTTGTTGCCTGTGTTTTTGAAGTCTTATCCAAAAAATTATTGTTCAAGTTAATCTCATGAAGTTTTCCCCCTAGTTTCTTCTAATGGTTTAATAGTTCCAGGTGTTATATTTACATCTTTAATCCATTTTTTATACTTAATTCAGTTATTTTTAAAAATTTATAATGATTTTTATATATTGTATAAGATAAGGGGTCTAATTATATTCTTCTGCCTATGGAGATCCAGTTATCCCAGCAATATGGTTAAAAATCAGTTGGCTATAAATGCATGGATTTATTTCTGGGCTCTGTATTTTGTTCCATTGGTCTATGTGTTTGTTTTTAGGCCAGTACCATGCTGTTTTCATTACTATAGCTTTGCAATATATTTTGAAGACAAATCCTGTGATGATTTTTGGCTTGTTCTTTTAACTAAACATAACTGACTATTTAGGGTCTTTTGTGGATTAATATAAATTTTATGACTTTTACTTCTGTGAAAAAATGTCATTTGAATTTTAATATGGCTTGCATTGAATCTGTAGATTACTGTGAGTAGTATGGAAGTTTAAAAAATATATTAATTCTTCCAATCCATGGACATAAGATGTTTCCATTTACTTGTGTTTTCTTCAGTTTTTTTCACCAGTATTTTCTAGTTGGTGTACAGAACTTTCACCTCTTGGTTAAATTTATTTGTAAATTTTTATTTTGTGTAGCTACTAAGAAATAAAACTTTTCTGGATTTTTTTTTTCAGATAGTTCACTATTTGTGTATAAACAATGTTAATAATTTTTGTGCATTATTTTATATCCTAAATCTTTATGAATTTATTTATTAATTCTAACATTTTCTTGATGGAGTTTCACTCTTCTCTGTATGAGATCATGTTATCTACAGAGAGGTATAATTTAACTTCTTGAATTCCAATTTTAATGCCTTTTCTTTCTTTTTCTAGTTTAATTGCTCTGGCTAGAGCTTCCAGTACTATGTTGAATAGAAGTGGTGAGAGTGGGCATCTTTATTTTGTTTTGGATCTTAGAAGAAAAGCTTCCAGTTTTCCCTCATTGAGTATAATGTTCACTTGGCCTTGTAATATCTTGCCTTTATTGTGTTGTGGTACATGCTTTTTATATGTTTTTGTTAAAGAGTGTTTATCATGAAAAGATGTTCAGTTTAGTCAATTGCTTTTTTTTTTTTTTTTGCAGCTATTGAGATTATCATTTTATTTTTGTCTTTCATTCTGTTAAGCTGGTATTTTACATTTATAGATTTGTGTATGTAGAATCATCCTTACTTCCCAGGGATGATTCCCACATGATCATGGCAAATTAACTTTTTAATGTGCTGTTGAATTGGTTTGCTAGAATTTTATTGAGAATTTTTTACTATACGTTCAATTAACAGAAAATCACTCTTTTAAAGAACTTCTCTGTAATACAGGAAAAGAGGAAAACTTGGCAAAGCATTTTACATAAATGAGGTAAAGGCAAACCAACAAAAGGGAATTATGTGCCAATCTCACATATTGATATAGATGTATAATATCTTAATGCCACAAATTTCTTGATCTAATGAGAAATTAAAACCAATCAAATATATTGCTTTAGCTACACAGAGGGTTGTAGCTATCCCTCTGCATTTATTACTGAAACACCATCAGGCAGTCTAAGTCCTGCTGCTCACTGCACAAAAAGCCAATCACTGAGACAAGGATTATTGCCAAGGAAGAAGGCTTTAATCAGATGTTGCAGCAGAGGAGATGGGAGATCAATCTCAAATACACTTCCCTGATCAACTAAAACTTGGGGATTATATAGCAGGGAAGATATGTAACTGTGAATGAGAAAACAGGAACTCAGGAGGGGTAAAAGCAGTCAGTCATGATGAATGAGGGGCCTGGAGTCTCAATGCCTGGATGTGATGATCTGATGAAACTCGGCTCTTTGATACTTTTTAAGAGGTCTGGGGCTCTCTTCCAGAGGAAGGAATGTAGATAAAACAAATGTAATCTTCGAGCTTTAACACAAAAAGGGCCAATTTCTATATTTATCAAAAAAAAAAAATGTCTATGGGATTCTTCAGCTGGTTTCAGTCCCCCACTATTTACCAATATTGCTTTATTAATATTTATTGATAAATATACAATATTGGTTTAATAGAAAGGTGGGACTGAATCTGGCCCAATAGCTTTTTATTTTTGGGGGGAACCTGGTCATGATCTTTCTGGTTGCTTCATGCTGAGGAGGGGCATCATGGGCAGCTCCATTCCACAGGTGACTGTTTGACAACCCAGGAATCAAAGATTAATCTAACACTATAGTTTTCTTGTAAAATACAATCTTTCTCTCTTGAGTCTCCCACTTCCACCAAAGAGAAATTACAGAAGGACCAAGAAATATATATACATTTATTTTTTTTGAGACACAGTCTTGCTGTGTCACCCAGGATGGAGTGCAATGGCACAATCTCAGCTCACTGTGACCTCCACCTCCCAGCTTCAAGCTATTCTCCTACCTCAGCCTCTGGAGTAGTTACTGGTGTGAGCCACTACACCCAACTAATTTTGTATTTTTAGTAAAGATGGGGTTTCACTATGTTGGCCAGGTTGGTCTCACACTCCTGACTTCAGATGATCCACCCACCTCAGCATCCTACAGTGCTGGAATTATGGGCATGAGACACTGCGCCGAGTCAGTCTGGTATATTATTGATGTTAAAGCTAATTTTAGGAAAATCTTATAAACAAATCTTTCAAATTTTAACCAGTTTGACTATAAAGATTTCCATAAACTTTTTATAACCTTTTCTCCTTTTCTATCAACAAGCAAATCAATGCTCCAAGAACACCCTGTTATTCTGATGCATGGACCCACATACTGGCCTTGCATCAGTGTGTTTTTGAAATTAATAGTTCATTTCTAGAAAAACTCTGCACTAATCTTATCCCTCAAAATTGGCCCTTAAAATCTCACATGCCCACCTCTTCTGCAATTAGTCCTTGGGCCTAGAGGGATTGATAGTTTTAATTTCTGGCCTCATTTCTCACTAAAACAGTTCATTTTGATTGTTACCTTCTCCCAGGTCTAAATACAGGCTTCAACTTGTGTCATTACTCAAGATTTATCAGGGGTTGGTGCCTTTTTAGGACCTAGGAGTCAAAGGCCAGTAACTTAACAGCAAAAGGATTAGTTAATAGAATCTGTATACTACAGAAAGTCCTGAACATGTCACTGCTTGCCTGCAGCACCTCAAACCACTGCATTTAAGTGGTTAGGTTACTCACTGCATATTTCCAGTTTCTAGCATTCTAATGACAGAACTCTGACCAAAAGCTTCAACAGTGTGATGATTTTGGTCACATGGCAAATTTATTAAAGTAAGACAACTAACTTTTCTGTCCATTAATTTTTAAAGTAAATGTAAATATTAGTTTTGAAAATTCAATATGAGGGTAAATAATCTTTCACTTACATTTTATACAACAAAACAGGGCAAAGTAAGAACAAGCACACAATTATTTCTTTTCAGCTATTTTAAAGGAGCATTATCATATATTTCCAAGATTAGTTTCTAGATACAGTACTGACAACTGATTATGTAACTTCTGCCACTAAAATATTCATACCAGTGCAAAACTGATACATATTTTGTTTTCAAATATATACATGAAGGTCAATTAGTGATAAATGGCTTCATTCAAAGTTCACTAGAAAGTCTCATAATTTTTTTGTTACTACCTAATCCAAGTGAATAGCACTTAATTTTGATAATGGTAAACACAACTGAATATTTTTGATAAATACCAATCACTTAAAGACAAGGCTAATCTTTCCTGAACATTAAAACTTTGTATCCACATTGCAATTTTCATTACCTAACAAAAAAACATCTAAAACAAACTAAAATTATTGATTGAATTGAATTACCTAATTACTTTGGAAATAAATGCATTTTAAACATTTTTATTCTCACCTCATTTTATAAGCAGAAAAATAAATAATGCATTATTTTTGCTCAAAACTTGTATAAATAAGTCTTTTACTTATTTTTTAATTTTCACCAGCATCCTTAAAGCTCTTGAATCACTCTAGATAACCAGAGGTAAGCAAAATCAACCAAATTTTAAATGGCTGGTATGCTTTTCCATTTTTGCAAGCTTGACAAAGGTAGTTTGGGAATTCTAGAAAGATAGAACAAATGATAGCTTGTTGGAAATGCATAGGAAACAAGATGACTATTTATAGAACCAAATAAAAACCTTCTACTAGAATCTAAAATACATCAATGGTTCTATATATGTCTATATAAGTAGAACCCAAAGGATAACCAACAGCAAATAAATAAAAATTAAAGGCAAAAACAAATAAACCAACTCCAATTTTTTTCTTACTCAGTTAACCTTGGAGGCTAATATGTTACCCAGAGTCTTAAAAAATATGATATGTATTTCATTCCTGGACCACAAATTAATGTTTTTAGGTCTACCACTATACATTTTATGCCATTGAGAAATTCACTTATGCATATGATCAGTAAGTAATTCAGTACTAGCACTATCCATGCAGTAGAGCAAACGCAGTGTGAAACAAAGCAATGTGAGCATTTATGTGAAATTTGGCTCCATGTTAAATCTGGCTTTATGCTTAACTATGTTAAAAAAAGATTTGCCAATTAGTCAGTGTATTTCATTATATTTCTTAATTTAGATTCATTGAGATTAAGAGCTTTAACTATAATCAATGTTGATTAGCCAAATTTCTCCAAGTTATTATCAGGTTTTAAAGAGTATTTTACTATTTAAAATTTTTCAGCTTTCTCTGTATGTGCATTAAGATAGACATACACAAAACCAGAAAAAAAACCACATATGATTCTCACAGGCCATTTATGATGTGCTTGGACTTTCTGTTTTGTCCTAAATTTGCTTTTCTTTTTTAATAACAAGTCATTTACTTTTAGGAAGAAAATTTTCACTACAAGATCCCTTCTCATATAAAATTATTGTCTTTTCGTTATAACCTTCCTGACCAAAAATATATTTTCATATTCATAACATTTTTCACATCTCTCTCTCTTACTTACTGGTTCCTTTGTATATTGTTTCATAAATATCCTTTTCAACTCTATAATTTAACTTTTAGATCACTTCTGAATTTGACAAAATTATTCCTCTAACTAGAAACATATTTTTAACACATTTTATATACAGGATTATATATTAACTATAATTCTTACCTTTAGTAACCTTAAATTTTAGTGAAACCTTAGAAAGCAAGAAATCCTGAAGTATCAGATATTAGCATTTAATAGATGGAAATAATTCCACAATTTATAGAAACATATTTTTCCATAGCATAATCCTTTCTTAAATGGAAATGACTCAGACATCCAATAAGCATCAAAAAAATGTTTAGGATTTAAATTACACAAAAAGTTCACCTATGATGCTTAATCATTTACATTTATTTATTTTTGGCAGTTTATGTGGATTGTTTATGCATTACTTATTTTCTTGTTAACAACTTTATAACCTGTGGATATCAGGTGTTCATCTAAATAAGAACCTTAAAGTTAACTATATGTACGTTTTCACCAATAACTCAGAAGATTCCACTATTTTAATTAAACCAACAATATTAGTCTTACTTATCAAAAAAAAAACACAAACAAACATCTTTTTGTTTGACTAGGTTTATAGTTTTATAACGGGTCCCAATCCCACACACCTCAAAATATCTAGCAGAGGCAAATATAAAACCAGACAAAAATGTATGCTGGCCATTCTGAAGACATTTCTATTTTTATTTTACTAATAATTTTAATGCTAGCTTATTAAAGATTTACTTAAGTCACATGTACTTGAACAATATTTTGGACTTATTTACTTCATTTATGTGTTCTCTTTTATTTACAAACAATGTGCTAGACATAAAATAAAATATAATAAATGCACATAGACATGAGCACATCTAGACATGTGCACACACATTTAAACAAAGATCCAGTAGCTTTTACCTCAGAACTCTAACTATGAGATAGCAACACACACTCACTGGTTTATATGGTTAGACTTGATTTGTCCCAATAGGTAATCCAATGAATGCTGTGAACCAAAATTTTAGGCAAAGCAGTTTTTATGTCTGTTTGATTTTAAAGGCCAACCTCCCCAAACTCCAAAGAATACTGGGACCAAACAACACCAAAGAATATTACGTACTAACCAGGCCTGACCCTGCTTAGAAGAGCATCACGATAGCCTAGATTCATGGAATTCCATCCCACTTTTCCATTCAACAGCAAACTCCATTTTCCAAACAATGTTGGGGCCAATTAGTATTACAAAAGAATATTACTTTATGAAATTCTAGTTTTCATGAAACACACACAATCGCCAAAATCAAAATCCAACTGCTGCAGCAACAAACAAGCCCCAAGAGTGTTCAAACTGAAACAGTCAACAGTTGGGGTTCTTCTTCACTCCATTGGTTCAGCATGATCAATGTACAAACAAAAATTTTTTAGGAAGTTCCCAGATTGAGAGGAGTTTATCCCACTGTCTCATACCTACAAAAGACACTGACGTGCCCAGATGCAACACACAACATGCAATTACACACAAGCCCCCAAAGTGTCCAAACTGAAGCCAGGTACTTTCCTCTCTCAGTTATTCTGGCTTGTTCAACCAGCACATGAAAAATTTCTGCTGTCTGGTCCCACAAAGGACACTCAGCAATCCAGATGCAGAGGCCACATTTCAAAGGCTGTTTATTCCAAAGCAACTAGGAATACAGTAGGGGCTGGCTGTGGCAGGCCCAAAGAGAGATGGAAACTCGCCTCCAACCAAAATTGGGTGGGTAGCTCCTTAGGAAGACTTCCGAGATTCCTTGTCATAGGCAGCCAACCCAGGAGCAACTCACATTCCAGTTTAGGGAAGCAACATCTGTTACCCAAACACCAGGGCTTTAGACTAGGTCCTGTTACTCACTGCACATAAAGCCAATCACCGAGGCAATGATTATTGCCAAGGTAGAAGACTTTAATCAAGTTTTATAGCTGAGGAGATGAGAGCTCACTTTAAATCCATCTCCCTGACCAACTAAAATTAGGTGTTTATATAGCAGGGAAGAAATGTTAACTATGTGTGAGAAAACAGGAACTCAAGAGGGGTAAGGAAGCAGTCATGATGAATGAGGGGCCTGGAGTCTCAGTGTCTGGAGGTGATGATCTGGTGAGTTTGAGTTCTTTGATACTTTTTGAGAGGCTTAAATGTCCTTTCCTGAAGAAGGAACTCAGATAAAGCAATTGTAAGCTTTAAGCTTTAAGACAAGAAGGGCCAATTTCTGTGTTTATTTAAAAAAAAAAAAAACTGTCTATGGGACTACTGGGTTATGATATAGTTTGGCTGTGCCCCCAACAAAATCTCATGTTGAATTGTAGTTCCCATAGTTCATGTGTGTCATGAGAGGGACCTAGTGGGAATTAATTAAATCATGGGTGTGGTTCCCCCATGCTATTCTGGTGATAGTAAGTTCTCATGAGCCCTAATGGTTTTATAAGGGGCTTTTTCATTTGCTCCATACTAATTCTCTCTCCTGTAGTTGTAGGGAGAAGGATATGTTTGCTTCCCTTTCTGCCATAATTCTGTTTCCTAAGGCCTTCCCAGCCATGCTGAACTATGAGTCAGTTAAACCTCTTTCCTTCATAAACTATCTAGTCTCAGATATGTCTTTATTAGCAGCATGAGAATGGACTAATACAGGATGGTTTCCCATTCTTCCTGGAGGGCAAAGCATTTTTTCAGTGGCCAAAATGCAACGGATCAATGTGGAAAAGTCAACATTTACTTTATAGTGTAAATTTTTTAAAAAATTAAACAGTTCATTCTTATTTTTCTATAGGCTTAATTTTAGGTTCACTTAATTTTTAAAATTGTAAATTATAGTTATACATATTTATGTGGCACAAAGTGATGTTATGATTTATAAATAGGATGTGGATTAAGTAAATCAAGCTAATTAAGATATTTGCTATATTTACCATGCTGTATATTATTTACTATACTCTTCATGCTGTATAACATATCTAAAACAACAACAACAAAAACTACTCCTCCTATCTAATTAAAACATTATAGACTATTTTTTGAAGAAGTTTTAGGTTCAGAGTAAACTTTAGTGGAAGGTAGAGGTTTCCTATATACCCTTTTCCCAACATATGCACAGCCACCCTACTCTCAACATCTTGCACTAGAGGTAAATTTATTATAGTTGACTAACCTATACTGACAAATCTTTATAACAGAAGCACATGGTTCAGATTAGGGTTTGTTCTTGGTGGAGTACCTTCTATGGGTTTACACAAATATATAATGACACATATCCACAATTATCCTGTCATACAGAATAGTTTCACTGCCCTAAAAATTCTCCCTCCTTCGATTATTTATCTGTCTCCCTCCCATAAACCCTGGCAACCATTAAACATTTTTTTTGTCTCCATAGTTTTGTTTTCTAGATACTGTCATGCAGTTGGAATCATATGGTATGAGCATTTACAAATTTGTTTTTTATTTTTATTTTATTATTTTGAGATGGAGTCTCACTCTGTCGCCGGGGCTGGAGTGGAATGGTGTGATCTTGGCTTATTGTAGCCTCTCCCTCCCAGGTTCAAGTGACTGTCCTGCCTCAGCCTCCCCAGTAGCTGGGATTAAAGGCACCTACCACCATGCCTGGCTAAGTTTTGCATTTTTAGTAGAGGTGGGGTTTCACCATGTTGGCCAGGCTGGTCTCAAACTCCTGACCTCAAGTGATCAGGCCTTCTGATCACCTTGGCCTTCTAAAGTGCTGGAATTACAATCATGAGCCACCATGACCAGCCAAAATTGCCATTTAAAAATTGGTAGTATGCATGTATGTTTTTTCCCTGTTATTTTTTTTATGGTTTCGTAACTCATTCCTTTTTAGTACTGAATAATAATATTTTATTGTCTGGATGTATGACTTTTTATCCATTAAACTACTGAACAACATCTTAGTTGCATCTCAGTTTTGACAATTTTGAATAAAGCTGCTATAAATATCCATGCTGTAGTGTTTTCTGTGTACCTGTTTTCAACTCATTTGGGTAAATGCCAAGGAGTGGCATTGCTGGATTATATGTAAGAGTAATAACAGTTTGTAAGAAACTCCCAAATTTTCTTCCAAAGTCATCGTAACATTTGACATTCCTCCCAGTAAAGAATGAAAGTTTTTGTTGGCTTACATTGCCACTAGCATCTGGCGTTTCCAGTGCTTTGAGTTTTGCCCATTCTAATAGCTATTGGTAAATCATTTATTTCAAAATTTTCAGTTTCTTAGTGAGATACAATGCTAAGCATCTTTTCATATGCGTATTTGCCATCTGAACACACCTTCATCAGTGAGGTATCTGTTCAGGATTTTTGCCTTTTTTAAAAAAAATCAGGTTGTTCATTCTTTTATGTTGACATTTAAGAGGATTTTTTTTTTTTTGTATATTTTGGATAATGGTCCTTTATCGACTATGTATTTTGCAAATATTATCTCTAATTTTGTAATTTGTCTTTTCTTTCCCTCAATACTGTCTTTTGCAAAGCACAACATTTTAACATTAGTGAAGTCCAATTTACCATATTTTTCATGGTTCATGCATTAGGTGCTGTTTCTAAAAAAAAAAAAAATCGTTATACACAATGTTCTCTAAATCTCCTCCTATGTTGTCTTCTAGGAGTTTTTTGGTTTTTTATTTTACATCTAATCCTATGATCCATTTTGAATTAATTTTGTGAAGAATGTAAAAGTCTGTGTCGAGATTCATTTATTTGGATGTGACTGTTGGGTTGGTCCTGTCCTGCACTACTGAATAGAGAGGGACATCCTCAACTTGATCATGAATATCTATCTATAAAAATCTATAAGTAACATTATACTTAATGATGTTGAACAAGATACTGTCCTGCTAAAATTAGGAACAATAGAAGGATGTCCCACTTACCACTACTTTTCAACTTTACCCTAGAATTCCTAGACAATGTAATAAAGAAATAAAGGAAAAAACACATATTATCTCTTCTCTATTTTATTGCTTTTCTTCTTTTCTCAAATATCAGTTAAGTATATTTATTATTTATTTTATTATTTATTATTTCTGGGTATATATAGTATAGTAGTTTTTCTCATATTAACATTGTACCTATTTTTAAAATTTATACCTAAGTGTCTCATTTTTAGGGGATGCTAGTGTAAATGGTACTGTGTTTTTAATTTAAAATTCAATTTGCCTACTAATGGTTTATAGGAAAGCAATTGACTTTTGTGTATTAACTTTTTATCTTGCAACATTGCTATAATCTTGTATTCAATCCAGGAATTTTTTTGGTCAAGTGTTTTGGATTTTTTATGTTGATAATAATGTCATCCATAAAAATATGATAGTTTTATTTCTTTCTCCCCAATCTGTGTGTGTGTGTGTGTGTGTGTGTATGTATATATGTATACACGTATATATACACATATGTATACGTGTATACATATATATAATATATACACATATAATATATATATATAATATATATACATATATATTATTTCCCTTTTTTTATTGTATTGTCTAGGACTTCTTGGGAAATGTTGAAAAGTAGTGGTAAACGGGGACATACTTCTATTGTTCCTAATTTTTGCAGGCGAGCATCTTGTTCAACACCATTAAGTATAATGTTACCTGTAGATTTTTACAGATACTCATTATCAAGTTGAGGATGTTCTCTATTCCATGTTTGCTGAGAGATTTTATCATGCACAGACTTTGAATTTTGTCAAATGCCTTTTGTGCAGTTGATATATTAATTAGCCTTTTGATGTGATGAATGGATTGTATTAATGTATGCCTGGGATAAATTCTACTTAGTTGTGGTATATAATTATTTTTATACAATATTGGAATAAATTTGTTAATATTTTGCTGAATATTTCTGCATTTGTGTTCATGAAAGATATAGCTCTATGATTTTCTTATAATATCTTTGTCTTGTTTTGGTACTAATGTAAAGCTGGCTTCATAGATTGAATAAAAAGTATTCTCTCTGCTCCTATATTTTAGATTAGATTACAGAGAATTGTTTTTTTGTTTTTGTTTAATTAAGTGTTTAGCAAATTTTTCAGTGAACCCATCTTTATCTAGTGTTTTTATGTTTTATTTTTTCTGAGACAGGATCTTGCTGTTTTACCCACTCTGGAGTGCAGTGGCATGATCATGGCTCACTGCAGCTCTGAATTCCTGAGCTCAAGTGCTCAGCCACCTGAGTAGCTAGGACTACAGGCATGCACCACCATGACTGTGTACTTTTATATATTTGTGGAGACATGGTCTCTCTTTGTTGACCAGATTAGTCTCAAACTCCCAGTCTGAAGTAATCCTCCTGTCTTTGTTTCTCAAAGTTCTAAGATTACAGGTATAAGCCACTGAGCTCAGCCTGGGTCTGATGCTTTATGTTTGAGAAACATACTAATAGTAAATTTAATTACTTTAATAGATATTAGCCTATTCACATTTTATTTCTTCTCAGGTGAGTTTGGCAGTTTGACTTTCCAGAAATCTATCCATTTCTTTTAGATTATCAAATATTTGGGGATATAATTACTCATGATATTATTTCATGAACCTTTTAATGTCTATGGGATCTGTCGCAACGTTCCCTCTTGCATTTCTGATGAGGGTAATTTGTATCTTCTCTCATTTTTCTGAGTTAACCCAGTGAAAGGCTTTAAAAATTTTTTTATTAAAAATCTTTTTATATTTAAAATTCAGAAAAGTAGCCTAACAAGTTAAGTTTGTTGTTGTTAACAGGGAGTTTTGCTCTTGTTGCCCATGCTGGAGTGCAATGGCACTATCTTGGCTCACTGCAGTGCCCACCTCCTGGGTTCAAGCAACTTCTCCTACCTCAGCTAACTGAGTATCGGTTACTACAGGAGCCACACCACCACACTCAGCTATGTTTTGTATTTTTAGTAGATACAGGGTTTCACTGTGTTGTCCAGGATGGTCTCAATCTCTTGACCTCATGATCCACCCGCCTCAGTCTCCCAAAGTGCTGGGATTACAGGCTTGAGATGTCATGCCTGGCCAAGTTAGTTTTTATAATTAAATAAATGATATTTACAAAATCTATTTTACTTCATTTGTAATGGGAAAAAATATCTATATTATCTATATGCCATATCATTATAGTCAGGCAGAAGATAAAAATATTCTCTATTATAAGTACTGTTTGCATTTTCCTGAAGTTCAGACCAAAAACATATGACATGAAAATTAAATAAGAGGTATAGAAATTGGAAGAGAAGACAAAATTGGCCTAATGTAGAAATAGTGTGATAGTCAACATGGAAACAATATACAGTAATTAGAACTAATACAAAGTTCAACAAAGTTGTCATATATGAAATAAACTTATTAAAATAGCAGTCTTTATTTATATTGGCAATAACAAAGCATTAGTATATTTAAAAGTATAATGCTAAAAATAACCAAATATTGTCCAGGAATTACCCTAACAAAGAATGCATTGACCTTACTGTTCAAAATGTTAGTTTATCAACAAGTGTAAAGGATAAGATCAGCAATTGGGAGAAAATTTTACTACTCTTTCTTGTTAAACATTCTAGCCACATTTCCTGTTGTTATTAGTGAAAACATAATAAAGAGTGCTAAACTATGTGATAGGTTAGCAGCATTTATCTTGTGTTTTAACTTGTTTATTGTAAATAAACCTGTATTCTATGAATTATGGGACTTGGCTTCCTAGAATACATACAATTCTAGGGGGTTAAAAAAGGAAGATATTTTATAATAGAAATAACTGCCATTTTGCAAGTTTGTTTTGTATGAATCATTTGAAATCTCACATGCATAATGCAAAACATAGTTTATTCTGGCACATGAAGAAAGAAACTGGGACACTGAAAAATTCTTAGGCATATCTATATTTTATCTGTGCTTTGAAATTGGCTAGATTCTATAAATTATTAGAAAATTTGGTGCTAAGAAAATCTCTATTATAAATCTGACTTGAAATGTCGATGCTTTATTTTATACCAAAACTTAGAAGACCTCAATAAATGGCACAAGTTAACATATTCATGGATGGGAAACTTAATTTTTAATATGTCAACTCTACCTAAATGTAAATGGATTCAATAAAATTCCAACAGATAGCTAAGAGAAACTTTTGGCAAATTAAGTCTACTATATAATTTTATAATAGGATAAAGTTAAGTAGTTAAGTAAATCTATTATAATTCTAAAAATGAAGAGCAAATATATATGTATGTATACACATATACACACGTTTGTATACATATGTACATATATATGTATGTGTGTGTATATACGTATTTATACATATTCTGTGTACTGAATACTGTTGAACATGGTATACATATTAACCCATTTATGGGTTAACCCTAATAGAGTCTATGAAGTAGACATTCTTATGTTTGTTTTATAGAGGAATAGACTGAAGCACAGAGAGTTAAATAAGGTACCCAAATTTGTTAATTTTTCTCTAGATAATTAGGAGGCCTAAACTCTTTTTGTCCAGAATCCGTGTTCTTTACTAGTTTGCTATACTGTCTTTGAGGAAATATGTACGTAGCTAATGTGTGCAAGAACATTCTTAATAGTAAAAAAGCAAAATGCATATTAATACCAAAAAAGCATACCCTTTTGCAAGTAGCAGATTTGCAAAAATTTAAAGGCAGTACACTATGAAATATAAGAATACAGAGAAATTGAAAACTTCAATTTTGCCAGTGGGAATGTAAATGTGCAGACATTTAAGATATTTTTTAATATCTGGTAAAAATATATATGCAAATTTCCAATGTCCAGTAGTCATTCGCATAGCAAAATGTAAATCCTCACAAAACCTTTCCCACAAGTCTGCAAGGAGAAATTGATAAAGACATTCATCACGGGTTGTAATCCTTGGTAGCAAAGAGGCATAGACAATATACAAGTCTGTCTCTGGAGGAACAGATTCATAAATGTGGGATAGATAGATAGATAGATAGATAGATAGATAGATAGATAGATAGACAGACAGACATATGGACACATGCACACATATGATAGTGTGGTAAATGGCAGGCATCTAATATAATAAGTTATATTTACTATAGAAATATGGGTATATCTAAAAAATCTAATGTTAAATTTTAAAAGTAAAAACAATACAAATTATAGGACAATTCTGCTTATGAAATGAAAACTCACACTTACATCAAATTACATAATTTCTAAAAGATACAGTTATACCTAATCCAGCCTAATTTAGATGCACTGAAGGTATATTGGGCACACTAGAGAAACTGCCATGGATTTTGTGGGTGGGGGGAGAGTAGAAATTAGCCTCATGTGAAAAAGTGCAGCAAAAAAGAACAGAAAAGTTGAAAATTCAAGCAATACTAACTTACAAACATGTATCTTTCTATATTGTTTGGAACATTCATATTTTGTTAATCAAAAATAAAATCATGTATACATTTAATATATCAATTTCTTTTATCTATTTTCTGCTAAAAATGGAAAAATTCAGTGTTTTCAAAATGAGCTCCTATAATACAAAAGTCAATAGCAGATGTGCCTGCAACCATTTGAAATTTACATATATCTATTTTGCAGCTTCATGCTTTAACACACCTTAATTTAGTATTTTTTAGCTTAAGGCTGTTAAGGCACTGGTCTCCCTTTAATAAGCATACTTATGAAACATACATTTATTTTAATACATGTCTAGTATTTTTATTTGTGAAGAAAAATATTTTAAAGAAGATAAATGTAAAATGAGAAGCTTTTTTGAAAATGAAGATGACAGCATGATTGTTTTATCTAAAACTTCAGCATTCTAATATAAGGCATTATGCAAATAAGATATTAAGATACTCATAGTATTAATCCGATTCATTTATAACTTATTTTTCATTTTAATGCCAACTGAATGTAAACGGAATGAGACTGTTTAATCCCTAGCTTTGCCTCTTGAGAGATTTCCTTGATTTCAAATATGATGTGAATGCTGGATGACTCATTCAATATGATTCAGTGCCCTTGAGGAAGGTTGAATAGAATAGCTCAAATAGGGAAGATGAATTCCCTATAGCGTCTCAGACTGCAGCATTTTTAAAAGCTAGAATATTTTTCCACACAATTAGCACAAAATCACATTGTCAGGGATTTGCCTTCAGGTCATTAACTAATATGTTCACTAACAATTTGCACAAAGTAGATTTTAAAAAAATAAAAATTTTTCTGCCTGAGTCATAACTGTGACTGACTTAGAATAAACCATTCTTGCTGGAATTCTATCAATCGTCTTCTACTCTTTCAGTATTTCTGTTGTAACCCTGAAATGACGTCCAAAAATGTATTTTCTATCTCATCTTTTTATTTAATGTCTAAATATTTTTAACAAAGTTTATCTATCTTTTATATTTGATTCTTCTTCTCTCGATAAGAGATGTGTCATTTATCATAAAAATCAGAACAATGTGTGTTTCTCCGTAAAATTGTGTTAATGTTGTGATATTTGTATGGTGCACAGAAGGATCATATTAAATATTTAATATTCTGACAAAGTCTAAAGAATAAATAGAATAATACAGCATTTATGAAGAAAATTGCCTATAATTCAAGATAATCCATGGAAAGGGTCTCCCATATAAGAAATTTGAAAAAAACAAAAATAAAAATATTTAGGGATGTTGTTGGATGTCAGTATGTAAATCCTACATTTGGTCAGAGTGAAAATTCTCTAAAATCAAGTCGTAAAAGACATATCAACAGTTCTTAGGTTAATATGATCTATTGGTGTAGGTGGGGCATAAAACAATTTGGACAAAATCCTGAGGGGGCATAATTACATGTTGCAGAATAGCAACCCAGTTCTTATTCATTTCAAGTGTCAGAACCAGAGATTTTGCATATGCCAAAACAAGAATATAATCATATTCCCAGCTCACAGGGTTTTATGAAAATTAAAAATATTTACATCATTAGGAAGGATAAAGTGTAGAGAAAAATGCATGTAAAGGGACTGTAAGACACTCACCAGTGAGTAACTCAGTTCCATCATTCGACATTGTGACCGTGGATATGTGAGTGTGCTCCAACAAAATTACAAGTCAGTTGCTCCAAATCAGTAAAAACCTGATAGCTCACTGTTGTTTTGGGAACACACTCCTCACAGGACTGCCTGTATCCTGGAGATGTGCAGGTATCTTGCAGTAAGTTTGGAACTTGAATACTCTCTTTGCTCTCTTCTTGGTATATTCACAAAGGCCACTGATACTACTATTACAGACAACTGAGAGGGAAAGAGTAATGGCAACAAGTAGCGAGTCCCAATTTCCCAGAATTGAGGTAGAGTAGCCTCCTGCTAACTGGGGCTTTCCTCCTCTGATAGTACTATCAGTCACTTTGAGAATGCCAGGAGAAAAGCTACAGAAGTTTGAACCCTCATGACAAGATGGAAAAAGGCATTCAGCATCTCATCTCTCTCCACAGAATGAAATGTTATTGGTGAAAAAAATCTAACCTGACTAGAGAAGCTAAGTTTAACTTAAAGACTCTTGAGAGCATTAGATACAGTATCTAAGAGGTATGCCAAGTTCCTGCAGGCAGGACTTGTCAAGAATGGAATTATTCTAATATGTTTATTTTCCTTGTGTCTTTCTTCTCCATTCCATCTCCATCATATTCTTTGTACAACAATCTGTTTTCTTCATCTTCATCTTAATCTTAAAAGCTTAAAGTAAATTATTAATTTACTTTAAGGTACCTGTACTGCAATTGTCTCTCTGAATTTTCATGTGTTATCCAGTGTGCTAAATTGTTCCATGAGAGTTTTTTTTTCTTTTTTTCTTTTTTTTTAAAGCTAAAAATGTATATATTTTTTCTATAGATTCCAGGTATTCTTTGTTTGTTATGATGGCATAACTTTAATTTGTGATATGATTGACCTCATACATACTGAAGAATATCTGTGTCTTATTATGGTGTTAAATGCTAAATCATGTCTCCCCATCATTCATAGGTTGAGGTTCTGACCACTAGTACCTCAGAACATGACTACACTTGGAGAAAGGACCTTTAAAGGGGGTTGTGGGGTGTTTAAATTAAAAAAAAATTATGTGGGTAGGCCCTGACCAATATAACTGTTTTCCTTGTAAGAGAATATTAGGACACAGACAGTATACAAAGTGTAGACCATGTGAAGACACAGAAGATGGCCATCTACCAGCCAAGGTTGGGAGCCTCAGACGAAGCCAACCCTGTTGATACTTCCATCTTGGACTTCTACCCTCCAAAACTATGAGGGAATAAACTGTTATTTAAGCCATATAGTTTTTGCTCCTTTGTTGTGACATCTGTAGAAAAACTAGTATATTTGGGTGTATATAGATCTAAAAATAATACACATACCCATATAAATCATGCTGTGTTTTGGTGATAATAATAAGGAAAAATACAGAATATACCCAACTTCATCTCAGATAATAACCCATCATGAATATTAGTAAATGACTAATTATTCTTTTGTCTAATATATTAAAATGAAACATCATATAATAAAATCCCATATGTACCTGGGTGAAAATCTGAACTCTGTTCTGTACTGCATAGGAGACTCCATGTAGGTTTGGTGCTGAAAACCAAATTTCTTGGCATGTTATTAATGAAGTGGACATGGAAACACAAAGATTGTGATTACATGGGTTTTAACCTGTAAGATCTGTAATACATGGGTTTTAACCTGATTTGCAAGTACCAAACAAGGGTAGTGGCTACCTGGGTCAGGGTTGGTTTAAGAACTGTGGATCCCATGACTAGGTGATGATATAGAAGAAAGCAGCAAAACATGAAGCCAGACAAAGAGAAATGGATTATCACTGTTACACTAATGATTTACTGCCTTTACTAGGGAAAAAAATGAAGCTAGTCTGTAACAACTCAGTTTTCTATAATTACACTGACTCCTTTTGATTGTCTGATTCCTGCTAAATGAGCTTGAATATCACCTTTCAGATTGTATTAGTCAGAATTTTTCCTTGATTTGATACAAATGAGCAGTACAATTCAGATGTATTTTTATAATTTTAGCTATAATTTAAAGTAGTTTCATTCCATTCCTGTCATATGCAAGCAATTAAAAGTAGATATCTTCAATCTTATGTAATTAATATATATTATACTGAAATTTCATTATTTAGTAATAGCATGATTATGTTTACACAATTGTTTTCACATAAAATTAAGCTTATTATTTTTTAAAGAATTATGAAAGCTCTTAATCATATTTTTAAATAATTTGATAAAATGTATTTATGTACTGTAATTTATATCTGTAAGTAGATTTATTTTATTAATGCTCTAAATGTACAAAACACATTTCTTTGTTTAAGTAAAAGTGCCTTGCTTAATTTTTAAAAACATTCCAGACTTTTTAAACAAATGTAACATAATGACAGAGAAGGAAGTTAAATAACTTGGTTTATCAGATGTTTATTGTCTTTATTGCAACAATCATATTGTGTAGCTAACCCCGCATTAGTGAAAAAAATGGATAAGTATTTATTAGGCTCACAGGACTGTTGGTTGTTGATTTTGAGTTGTTTTTTCTTTGTCGTTCTGGTCTATACTGTGCTCATGCACATGTTTGTCATCAGATGGCTACTGGCCTCCAATGGATGACTGGTAGAAATTAAATCTGTATAATATATCTCCCACCTATAGCAAGCTAACAGAAGAATGTTCTGAGGGCAGTGGTAAAGGCAGTAGTCAGAATGTGGAAATAGACAATTGATTTTTTGAGGTTTTCTTGAGTTAACATCCCACATCCCTTTGGTCATTTAGCCAAGATTCAGTGTAGGAGAGCAACTGGAGTGAGGATAAGGAATGGTGATCAAATAAAATTCTTTTTTCAAACTATCAAACTTGAGAAGTTGAATCCCTAATGCTTATAGGAAAGCTTTACAGACACCCGGTAGGTCTCATTTGTTATGGCATTATGTGTTGCAGTGACATAACTTTTACCTCTAGCTTCATATTCTAATCAGTCTAAATCAGAAAGGTTTAAATAAATTTGATCACGGCTATTCACATTTTTCTCTGTGCAGTGATGATAATTTCTATAAACAAAATAGTGCTAAATATTTTTAGGAGGTATAGAATACATCTAAGTAGATGTAATTTTACTGCATCAAAGATGTATCCCAGGATGTTGGAATTAAAAAAATTAAAAGTTAAAGTAGAGCAATGCGGATATCATATCTCACTTTAATATTGTTGAGTAAAATTCTTATTTCATTGGTAATTGTTTTTAGAGATAATATGTACATCAAGATTATATGAATAATGATGATTATTATTTTCATGCAGCAAAAGTAACAATCAGAGACACTTTTTTGTATTCATCTAATTGAACACATTTTTGGTTTTTTAATCAGAATTTAGTTTATCACAATTTCTTCAGGCTATTTTCTAAAAATTGCTCTCTGGCCTGTTAGGGTCACTAAACATAAGATATAGTAACCCGAATATAAAATAACTAGTAATCTATTATTCTCAATTTCTTCTATAATTTGTGTTGTTTTCCACTTACTTTCATGCTTTCATTCCCCACACACAAAATCACATATTAACTCTATTTTGGAACAAAGACAGTAAAGTATTATTTGATTCTTAAGTAATGTGGATACATTAAAATAGATATTAATAAAATAATACAAATAGGTTTTAGAAGAAAAATGACTTCATACATAGTTTCAATTATTTCTTTGTTTTTACTATTTATAATGTAAATAATGATCAACACATTATATAGATCAATACTGTCTTGTGATATTTCTTTAAAAGATACTTGATGCTATGAATATCTGAAATTAGATAATATTCATGGACTATAAAACACTAAAACATGTAGATTTTATTATTTATTTTATGTAGTTTTCAAGAACTGTACTCTGATTTGAAGTAGGCTGGTAAATATTTAACAAGATCTGAAAAAAGTCCTAATTTGGAGGAAACAAAGTTCAAGCTGCCGATATGATGTCATAACTGTTAAATTGATTTTGTGTAGGCTCTGTGAGCCGGTACCTGCATTCTACTGAATCCTTGATTATCTTATCTCATTTTCTTTCAATCATAAAGATTTGATATGGTTTATTCTCTGGCAAAAGAAATGCCTACATGATTTGCTAAGAAAAAACAAATGTCTTTGGGCATGGGGCCAGGACTAAGGGAGATGGGGAACAAGATAACTTGTTATGCCACAAAATGATACAACATTTATTCAGCTCTAGAAGACTATCTCTGGAATATATCCAGAATTTGTTGTCTGCAAAATCATGTTTATTGGGTGTTTGTCCATTAATAAAGATATATTTTCATTTGTATTATATGAGATAAAATGTACATAGACTTTGGCATCCCCTAGAAGCAAATCCCAGTCTATATTACCAAGATAATTAATGGTAGTTAAGGAAGGGTTGGGGACTTGGCAATAATTTTTTGCTCTTAACTAACAGTGATTTAATAATTTTAATTCAAAACGGTAACATTAAATATTATGAAATTACTGATTTCCAAGATAATAAAGAAAAGTCAACATTTCTGGTTTAAAGGTTGGATCTTCAAATCACTGACCATAATTTTGTGGTGTACTGTGTAAAAGAGACATTATTGAGCATCTGGAAGATATGTCAAGTGAAAATAAAAATAAAGAGCTGTATTTACCTAAATATTTAAATTGCATTGCTTTAAAGAGAATAAAATACCTAGGAATACAACTTACAAGGGATGTGAAGGACCTCTTCAAGAAGAACTACAAACCACTGCTCAAGGAAATAAGAGAGGACACAAACAAATGGAAAAATATTTCATGCTCATGGATAGAAAGAATCAATATTGTGAAAATGGCCACAGGGCCCTACCTAATTTATAGACTCACTGCTATTCCCATCAAGCTACCAGTGACTTTCTTCACAGAACTAGAAAAAACTGCCCTAAATTTGATAAGGAACCAAAAAAGAACTTGTATAGCGAAGATAATCCTAAGCAAAAAGAGCAAAGCTGGAGGCATCACGCTACCTGACTTCAAACTATATTACAAGACTACAGTAACCTAAACATCATGGTACTGATAACAAAACAGATATATAGACCAATGGAATGAAACAGAGGCCTCAGAAATAACACCACACATCTACAGCCAACTGATAGTCCACAAAACTGACAAAAAGAAGCAATAGGGAAAGGACTGCCTATTTAATAAATGGTGTTGGGAACACTGGCTAGCTATATGCAGAAAACTGAAACTGGACCTCTTCCTTATACCTTATACAAAAATTAGCTCAAGATGGATTAAAGACTTAAATGTAAAACCCAAAGCTCTTGAAGAAAACCTAGGCAATATCACTCAGGACATAGACATGGGCAAAGGCTTCATAACTAAAACACCAAAAGCAATTTCAACAAAAGCCAAAATTGACAAATGGAATCTAACCAAACTAAAGAACTTCTGCACAGTAAAAGAAACTATCATCATCAGACCGAAGAGAGTAAACATTTTCTCCCTACAGAATGGGAGACAATTTTGCAAGCTACCCATCTGATAAAGGTCTAATACTGAGAATTTACAAAGAACATAAACAAACTTACAAGAAAACAAACAACTCCATCAAAAATGAGCAAAGGATATGAACAGACACTTCTCAAAAGAACACATTTCTGTGGCCAACAGACATATGAAAAAAACTTATTATCACTGTCATTAGAGAAGTGCAAATCAAAACCACAATGTAATACTATCTCACACCAGTTAGAATGGTGATTATTAAAAAGTCAGGAAACAAATGCTGGAGAGGATGTGGAGAAATAGGAACTCTTTTACACTGTTGGTGAGAATGCAAATTATTGCAGCCATTGTGGAAGACAGTGTGGCAATTCCTTACAGGTCTAGAACCAGAAATACCATTTGCCCCAACAATCCCACTACTGTGTATATACCCAAAGGATCATACATGATTTTACTAAAAAGACACATGCACACATGTTTACTGTAGCACTATTTACAATAACAAAGACTTGAAACCAACTCAAATAGATAAAGAAAATGTGGTTCATATATACCATGGAATACTATGCAGCCATAAAAAATGAATGAGATCATGTCCTTTGCAGGGATGTGGATAAAGCTGGAAACCATCACTCTCAACAAACTAACACATGATCAGAAAACCAAACACTGCACGTTCTCACTCATAAGTGGGAGTTGATCATTGAGAACACATGAACACAGGGAGGGGAAAATCACATACCAAGGCCTAAGAAATGTCAGTGGGGAGGGTGGTGGGATAGGGGAGGGATAGCATTAGGAGAAATACCTAATGTAGGTGATGGGTTGATGGGAGCAAATCACCATGGCACATGTATACTTATGTAATAAACCTGAGCATTCTGCATATGTATCCCAGAACTTAAATTATAGTTAAAAACAGACAAACAAAACACAGCAAATTTGGCTACAATTGGACACACAGGGAAGCCCATGAAAAAATGTAGAATGAAGATGGTGATCTACAAGCAAAGAAGAGAGGCCTCAGAAGAAATCAATCCTTTCTATATCTTCATCTCAGAAATCTACACTATGAGGATGTAAGATAATATATTTCTGTGGTTTTAACTATCCAGTCTACGGCAGTTTGTTGTGATCACTCTAACTAATACAAGTGTCATTCATCCTGATTACCTTCTGAAAAATATCCCTGTGAAACTAGACTCAATAAGAAGAAATCAGCCATCAACATGTTGATGTTGGCCCTTCTGCATTAAGATTTTGCATAACCTCCTAATTTCCATTTCTCTTTTCAGTCACAGGTTCTGAAACCCAGTTCTGTTTTCACTTTGGGTACTATCTAGGAATCCAGCATTCATATTTCCTTGTTAATATTTTCTGTCTTGCCCCTCAGTGGCTGTTTCTTCAGCTGCCTCTTATGAAACAGTTTTTGCCTAAGAAATCTGCCTTCTAAGGAGATCTCTTTTCTAAAATTAATCAATTCAGAACCCACATGAGAAGCAATATGAGTTCATGTAGTTCCTTGCAATACCTGGAATACTCAAAAGAATATCATATTTATGATTTCCTTCTACCGGGATACACACACACACACACACACACACACACACACACACATACATACGTATGTATGTATGTATGTGATTTGTAGCTCTTGATGTAGCACTACACATATAGGCTTAGCATTAATAATGTAAAGCTAGGACCTCCCTGATGCTCTGAAATGCACCCAGAATTCAGCTGCCACACAATATAAAAGCAGCAAATAATCTGGCAATCATTGTCTAAAAGAACTCTAAAGGAGTCAGGTGCTTTTCTGCCTAAAATTATCTGTACTTCATCTACGTTTACTTGGAAAATGCTGTACTTGTGAAATAAGCAGTGAAAGCACACATATGGAAGCAACCTGTACCAACTAAAGATACAGGTGTTGGCCTGCAGGGTCACAGGTAATTTCACCTTTTCAGAGAGGAGTTTCAGTTTTTATGATATTGTTTGCTAAGCCCCTAGCTGGCAGCCCTTGTTTGTCAGGCCTCAGCTGAGTTCTGCTGGCTGTTCAGCCCTATGAGGTCTGTCTCGCCGAGCATTGAAATGCCTTAAATGGCCCTTTGTGGGGTTCTTTCTTAGGTCCAAATGACCGCCAAGCCTACAGATGTCTAGCTCTTCTCCTGAAACTATAGACATCTTTCCTTAAGATGATCCCTTGCTTAGTCCCTGCAATTACTACAGAGCTGGTTTAAATATCTTTCCCAAGCCTCAGGAACAAAAGCCAAATGTTCAACTGTAAAAATATCACCTGGATAAAACTAAGCCTCTCCTAAGGTTAAATAAAATACTCTGCCCACATACTAAAATCCAAGGCCCAATGCCATACATCCTTTGCGCAGGAGTAGCCTTAATCATTTCCCTAATTCACCATTTTTTTTTATGATTTAGAATATCTAACAAGTACACCAAAGTTTAAGGTATCTGAAATTAATGGCTCAAAACTGTGTATGTCCCAGGAAGAGACACAACCTTGTGTGATATACTCTATTCAGGAAATAAACTAATAGTAGCTATTCTCTGCAGATTAGAACAACAGAGCATATGAATACATATTTGAAGCAAACCACTCTACCTTCCCAAGGCAGAATGAGCAAAGTGGTATAGAGAGGACAGAAAGTACACTGAAAACCTTCCAAACGAATGCAGAAAAAGAAGTGCCACTCTTTCCCCCAAGAAATAACAAGTGAATAGAGACCAACTCTTAGGGAAAACTGTTGACTACTGACGGAATGACATTCAGGAACAAGTATGAGAGCCTCCTGTTCTGTAAGGATAGGGGGTTAAGTATAAGCAATGCAGCCCTAGCCAGAAAAGTCAAGTAACTTGGAAATAAGTTTAAAGTTTCCGGACCAGGCAACCTGTCTTTCAGTTTGTAATGTCTGTTTGAAAAGGTCAAAACTGACCTAAGTTGTGGAAATCAATTAGGATACGTTCCAATTTAAATATCGGTTTCACTTCTAAAATTCAATTATTGTCTTTAAAATTGACAATCAAAATCACTAATGACCAAAAACTACCACTTAATTTTAGCTTACATTCAAAGGACATTCTCTAAAGTTAACAAAAAATAAATAAAACTACAGCAATGGTTTAAGTGACTATCTAATTACTTTATAGAAAATTACCTTTCTTCCTTAAAACAGTGTGAGGCTGCCAAATCCACTTCTGTTGTAGTGAGAAGCCTCATGTTATTTGGCTTCTGGGCTCCATCTGCGTTTGTCTGCATCTGCTTTCATCCTCCTCAAACTCTTCTCAAAAGGAGCACAGAGAATCTGCAATTCATGTCAGGGCACCCAGCCAGATTAGAAGCTGCCAAATATCCACATCAGGTTTTGTGAGAAAAATTAAGTTACTTAAGCCTTTTCTGTAGCCTAGCAGTGGTAGTGTTGGATGAAAGGTTATGCAGTTTGGATCTCTATTTCTATCCTGCTGAGGAAAGATAATTTGGACTTAAGAGTGTGAGGTTATGATGTGGTTTGGACATTTTACAGTGACCTAACCTTTTCAAATGCTATTCTTACTGTGTCTGGTTTTGTTGGTGGTGATTTTCTTTGCTGTTTTTCTGCAGTTCTCACACTACAACTTGGAGAGTAGAATGCGAATAACCTCACATAATACATTTTTAAGAATTCTGTAGTTCTATGCACATCTCCATTATCCTGTGCAGTAAAAGTAATAACATGAGTGTTTTTTCTTCATTAGCACTCTGGTTGTTATATTCCGAATAAGTGATTTTTGGATTAATTTACAATAAAATGAATTTCAAGAATATGAACAATAAGAAATCTCGAGAAATAGTGAATGATGACACTTCAAATATGTATTCATCAGTAAATAATAATAATAATAGTATGTCCTTAGAGGTTTACTTTGAAGTTTAAATAAGTCAATATAAGGAAACTGTTAAGAAAATATACTTAATAATGAATGAAGTTAGTTGCAATGATTATATTAATGTATATTTTGAATCCTTTATAGGAGACATGTTAATAACATGAGAAATATTTTAAATAAAACTTTAGTTTGATAAAGTGTCTTCATATTCATCAATTCATGTGAGTGTTATGATAACTTCATAAAGATAGGCATAAATAAAAAAATATTTAAAACTAAAAATTAATCTATCTACAAAATTTAAAAACAAAATATTTTTACAGCTTATTCAAGTTACTTGGTTAGTAGGAAATGATAGAACCCCAGGATTTTGTCCATAAATCTGTGACTCTTTGTTTTAAGTCATGGATATGAAACTCAGAATTCTTAGGGAAATTTTTTCAGACTATACTGTGTGATGGTGAAAGAACTTTTTCTGCATGGCCATTAAGGATAATTAGTTGGTATCTCCAAAATATTTCACCATTGTGTTTTTGACTCAAAGTCTGAATGTATAGGGTATTCCAGAAAAGAGTACTGATACAGAACTTGAGATGGAATAAATTTAAATTCAGAAAATAAACATGTAACCATGCAATAACCCAAGTGGCTTAATAGCTGAATAAAATTAATACATAAATAGATAACAGGCTTTATTTTATCCATGAGTAGAAGTAATAAATTAATATTGCAGGCAATAAGGAAACCAGCTTAGGTAACTTTATATTCAGGATCTCTCTTAGGTCCTTAACTGTGTGAATGCCTGTGGATTTTCCTTTTTCTTTGCATTCTTTCAGGTAAGGGATAACATACTTACATTTTTTTTCCATTCATTTCTGGTCTCTTTATACCATTTTCACAAGCACAGCATTCATGCTTACATTTTAAACATTTTTTTCTGAGTTTTGTGGTATCATAACTGCAGAAAACGCTCATCATTTATTCAACTTTTCTAAAAATATGTAAATGAGATCCCACAGTATTTATTGCAGGTCATATTGTCAGTGTTAACACATCTCATGGTTTTATTAGCTATAGACCACAGATCCTATGTCCCACAGGATTAGAAGATCTAAAACTACAGAATGGGTCTCTCTCAAAGTCTCAATCAAAAGAGAAACGAGACATAAAGGTTTTTCAGATAAAATATTGCAAACATTTTTTCATATTCTTTCTAAATAATTTTCATTCCACAAATGCAAAAGATAAAAGAGGCAGAAAGACAGGTTCATTATGTTAACTTGTCCAGGTCTCTTGTCTCCATTAATATTTAATAATGGGCAACTGCACCAATTGGTTCTGCATTGTGCTTTTAAAGAATCCACTTTTTGTATTTACATTCCAATAAAGCTGTAGCAGAAAAGCAAGATGCACAAAATGACTGTTATTCTAAGGCAATTGCTTAGGGCAATTTAAATAATAAAGGAAATTAATTATGTAAATGTCCAGCTATTCTCAGCCATTCAGGCTTGATGAGCTGCGGCAGAGAACAGAGAAAGTTGTACATCATTTCCTTTTTCCTTCAATACTCTAAAAGAATGATATTTAGTAGAGTTAAACTGCTTAACTGAACTGGTAAATTTCTAATATACAGTATAAATATGTTGGAAGGTGTATTGTAGACAAAGGAACATTCAAGTCTAATACATTTATAAAAACAGCATAGGTATTAAGAATTGAAGAAAAGGAGGTATAATTTTTAAAAAGGAAGAATAATTTTTATAGTAACCATAAGAAAGTACGTTTTTATGGCATCCACTATAACTGGAAAGAAATCTAGATATTGGAATTTAATCCAATATTTCTCTTTTAGATCAAAATGCAAATGTGGAAAAAAAGGCTAAGCATCTTGTCTCAGACCATATAACTAGTTAGCAACAGAACCTTCCCCAGATCCAAAGCATTTGGACCTTTTAGCATATCATAGATGACTTTATTTTGGGTGATTAAATGATTTTATTTCTTCTCAAATTATGAAAGTTCTGCTAAGAGTTATATTTTGTTATTTAAGGAGACATTTTCTGATTCCTAGTTTTCCATGAGTCACAAAAAGAAAATTCTTCCATGATTTTCTAAGTATAGAAAATCTATGGGTACTTGGCTGGGTGCAGGCTCATGCCTGTAATCCCAACACTTTGGGAGGCTGAGGAGGGTGGATCACGAGGGTAAGAGATCCAGACCATCCTGGCCAACATGGTGAAACCCCATCTCTACTGAAAATACAAAAATTATAGCTGGGCATGGTGACACACACCTGCAGTCCCAGCTACTCAGGAGGCTGAGGCAGGAGAATCGCTTGAACCCGGGAGACGGAGATTGCAGTGAGCCAAGATCCTGCCACTGCACCTCCAGCCTGGTGATAGAGCAAGACTCTGTCTCAAAAAAAAAAAAAAAAAAAAGAAAAGAAAAAAGAAAAAAAAAGAAAGGATAAAAGAAAGAAAGAAATAAAGAAAATAAAAATGTAAAGAAATTCTATGGGTCCTTTTCTCTATGTGATGTAGTGGCCCTCGGGTCCCAAAGTACTTATTTGTGTTTCTGAAACTTCTGTAATAAAATCTTTAGGATGACTTACACATTTCTGCATTTCTCTGATAGAAGAGAAGAAATAGAGACAGCAATTTTGAGCAGAACTACACTTGAGAATGACAGTTCCAGGAGATGAGGGAGGAGGAGCGTAGAGGCAGTTTCTTTTTCCTTTGTGACATGGAAAAACCTATTCGATTTTAGAAACTCAAACTCATTTAACAAATCTATACTGCACTTAGATAAGAAGCAGACAGAATATTCTTAAATAAATCAGATGTGAACCCTGATCCCTGCCTTTAAGTTATGAACAATTAATTGAGGGTATCAGATTATCAAACAGGAAGGGCATGAAACAGAATGTTAACTGAGAACACTGAAAAAACACTTAGAGAGTGCATGGCACGTAATTAGTACTGAACGGATATTTTCAGACACTAAATTGGAGTGTGATAAACACTGTAATAATGCTTGTAGGCTCACACAGAGAAAGAAGGCAGTTATGGTAGGACTTGAATAAATAGGTAGCATTTTAACTAATATAACTTGACAGAATAAACAACTGAAGGAAGCAGTTTGAGGAAAATTAAGAAGGTAGAAAAAAATAGTAGGCACCTCAGTAATCAAGATTAAATGAAACTCTGAAAAGATTTATTCCTTCACATTTGTTCCCTTACATGATCATAAACACTCAGGTAAAGAATGAAAGAATGTTATCCCTTACCTGAAATCGACAATAAAATAGCTCAAATTCTTAATTCTGTCTGTTTTCATTTTCTCTGTAAATTGCTTTTCTTTCAGTAATTGTGCCTTTTTGAGTATATAAACCAAATGATGTAATAATAGCATTATTATTACTAACATATACATGATGTTGAAAACAAGATCCATGTTTTCCTTCCTTATACTTCTTGTTCTTATCGTGTATATGTTAGTAATATTTGCATTATCTATGTCTTTGGAGAGTAGCATGACCTGTAAATTTCCGCATTCACTTTGTGATAGCCTGCTGAATGACAGTAAGCTTATTACAAGCAAAGAAAATCAACACCTTCTCACCAAAAGACAGATTGCTTAAGTAGAGCAACAGTATGAAAAAAAAGTAGAAGCCCCAACCCAACGACAGATGTTACTATTTCTGCCAAGTATCGCTCAGTCTCTAAACCCCATTTATGGAAAACCATGTAAGTTAATCAGAAGAATATAATTTTGTTTATGATGTTTATATTGATAATCCCTTTCAGTGATGTAAATTCTTGGAAACTGATCTAAATTGTTAATCTAGTTAAAATAATGTCTTGAATTCAAAAGTTTTATATTATCAAATAGTTGACAAAGAGATTTATCTATTTGTTTCAAGTAAATTAATTGCAATAATTTGTACTCTTGTATAGATGAGTAGACTTAAGAATTGTTTGACATTAAAATGTCTCTTTCATGAAAAAAATTTTCACAGGCCCTACTAATACCTGCCTTTCCCTTTTAAACTTGTACAAGTTACTCATTATATACAGATATATGTGTAAGTACAGATTGATATCAATTTATATGAAAAAAAATCCCTATACATACAGAGATATACGGTCCTGTGCCTCATAATGATATTTCGGTCAAGGGTAGACTACATATGCAGGAGGTCTTCACAAAGTTCATGGAAAATGCATGTTATGAAAAAAAACTACACATAGATTTAAAAAAAAAATTGTTCCAAAACAAATAGTACCTACTTGTTATAACATGTCTGAACAGGTCCAGCCTGAGGCACTAAGAGGGATAAGACTTCAGTTTGAAAAGAGCCCCTATTGGCAATATAGATTATGCTAAACCTGAAGCAAGAATAAATATCAAATTTCTGGTGAAGCTGGGGTGAAAGAACGATGAAATCACTGACACTTAAAAGTTTATGGGGAGAATTCCCCAAAGAAATTAGAGTTTACAAATGAATAACCATTTTTATTAAGGGAAGAGATGATGTTGAAGATGAAGCCTGCATCAGCAGACCATCCACATCAATTCATTAGGAAAAAATTAATCTTGTTTGTGCCTTGACTGCTGGTTAACAGCACACACAATAGCCAACAACATAGATGTTTCAATTGGTTCAGCTTCACTAAGTTTGACTGAAAAATTAAAGTTGAGTAAAGTTTCCACTGAATGGGTGCCAAAACCATTGCACCCAGATCAGCTGCAGACAAAAGAATAATTTTCAATGAAAATTTTAAGTAAGTGGGAAGGAGATGCTGAGGCCTTTGAGTTACTGTAACAGGAGATGAAACATGGCTCTACCAGTATAA
Source organism: Saguinus oedipus (assembly GCA_031835075.1). Taxonomy (NCBI): domain Eukaryota; kingdom Metazoa; phylum Chordata; class Mammalia; order Primates; family Cebidae; genus Saguinus; species Saguinus oedipus. Next base: position 45,351,250 of record CM063169.1, read on the forward strand.
TCCTCAAGACAAAGCATAATCAAAGCAATGGCTACCAAGAGTTGGAAGTGGTCCAAGTCAAAGCAAAGGAAGATCAACCATGAACAAAGGTTATGGCCAACGATTTTTGGGGATAATCAAGACATTTTGCTTTTTGACTTTCTGGAGGGCTGAAGAATGATAACAACTGCTTATTATGAGAGTGTTTGAGAGACTTAGCCAAAACTTTATCAGAAAAATGCCCAAGAAATCTTCACCATAGTATTCTTCTTTCACCATAACAATGCTCCTGCTCATTCCTCTCATCTAACAAAAGAATTTTTTGAGAGCTTTTATGGGAAATCATTAGGCATCCACCTTATAGTACTGATTTGATTCCTGACGTCTCTTTGATTCCTAATCTTTAAAACATCTGTAAAGAGTAACCATTTTTCTTCAGTTAATAAGATAAAAAGACTGCATTGACATGGTTAAATTCCCAGAACCCTCAGTTCTTTAGGGATGAACTAAATGGTGATATTACTTACAATCAGGTCTTGAACTTGTTGGAGTTTATGTTGAGAAATACAGTTTATATTTTTTATCTTTATCTTTTAATTCCACTTTTTCATGAACTTTTTGAGGTCCTACCATTTGACAGTGATCTGGTAAGATTATAATTGAGCTACAAAATTTCTGTCACAAACTGATATTGTGGCCATGAGAACACAGCACAATTTCTTTGTTTATTTTATATATTTAGTGTTGCCTAAGTGTAGAGTGTTTAGAAAGTCTAGAGTACAGCAATGTCCTAGGCTTTCACATTTACTCACTACTCACTCACTGACTCACCCAGACTAACTTCCAGTTCTGCAAGCTAAATTCATAAATGCCCTATACAGGTGTACCTTTTTAAAATCTTTTATGCTTTATTTGTATTGTACCTTTTTAATATTTCAATACAAAGATGCTTATCATAGTGTTACAGTTCTCTATAGTAATATGCTGTACAAGTTTGTAGCCTGGGAGCAGTAAGTTATACCATATAGCCTAGCTGTGGGATATACTACCTTTGTTTGTATAAATATACTCTGATATTTCCACAATGAGGACACATTTCTTAGAAAATATCCCCTTGTTAAGTGATGCATGACTGTATTTGTGTGTCTGTAGATACACATTTAGATATACAGATATATACATATGTGTATATCATATGTGTATATCACATATTAATATGTGATAGATATGTTTACATTATAGAATTTACTCCAAAGTTTAACCATTCACAAAGATAGTGCTGATAAACTTGAGTGACTCAAAATTTTTCTACAGGAAGAAGACACCTCTTAAGCTAAGATTCTTTAATCTTCACCCTCATTCCTCAAATGCTGTCATGTATCAATAGGGGTATATATCAAATGAAGATTTTTTTAACATAAGGTAGTCAGTCATTCAACAACCATCTATTGTGTTTACTACATGTCAATGTTTGTACTGGGAACTGTAGTTATAAATGACAAATTCCCAACATTCTTGAATTCAATCCTTGTAACTAAAGAGGGTCAGTACTATGATGTACTGTGCTGTTCAAAGCATAGTGGAATCACAATGACAATGGTCAAGAGTTTTACTTGGATATGGATTCGTTGGGCTTTATGGAAAAGGCTATGTTTTAAGTGAGTATAGAAAGAATATGTCACTAGATGCCAGAAAATTTAAAGGAATCCATGAGTAAGTTCATATCAAAGGTTAGCATGAGTAAAGAATGCATTTAAAATTTTCAGTGTATGGCTAGGATATAAAGGTCAGGTTTAAAATAAGAAGAAAGCAAAGCTGAAAAGCAAAACATAAAACAATGCCATATTCAAAATTGAGGCATTTTGACACTAATGCTAGGTATTTTTTCTAATATTTATTTGGCTCCCTGCTTCCAACAGATCATGTTTTTGACGTTAAACCACAAGAAAGACAGATAAGTCAATGCTTGACACTTCCCCACACAGACTGGACCATCTGGATGCTTTATATTTGTAACAGGTTCTATACTATTGTTATTATTATAATCTCTACTCCACAAATGAGAAACACTTAATAAGTGGCCATACATAGATCTGTATAATTTTCTCTGGCTTTAAGAATTTAGTATTGAATCATTCTACTATTCTGCCTATGAGCAAACAGAGATAAAATAGGTCACATACCTAACAAGGTGCTTGGATAACAGTAGGTGTTTCATACCCACATCAATTCTCTTCCACTTTGTGACCCAGCTCTTTGTTGTTTAAACCCTTATATTGAGGTACAAAGCCCGACAAACATAAAGCTGTACATATATAATGTTTACAACTTAATGAGTTTGTAGATAAGCATACCCTTCTGTTCCCTCTGCTTATTCCATGGTCTATAATGCTCTTTCCCACATTGATTTTCAGTATTTGTTTTTTCGTGTAATATAAGTCTTTATGTAAATGTCACCTCCTTCAATATTTCTTTCCTGGCCTCACTATCTAAAGTATCATCTTTATTATTTCCACCTTAGTTTATTTACTTTGCTTTCATTACTCTGACCATTGTGTAGTTTTTATAGATAGTATATTTATACAAATATATAAATAAGCATCAAATATGTAACATGTCTACTCCCACATTGTTAAGCTCCATAGGGGTAAAAGAGTTTTCTATTTTGTTCAGTGTTTATGTCAAGTACCTAAAATAGTTCCTGACATATAGTTGATATTCAAACTGTTTGTTGATTTTATTAAACAAACAGTAAGAATTTACATTTAAATCATCATTAAGTGGAACTAAGAAATGGTATATGAGACATAGAATAAAATATTGAAAACACTAAAATACAATGGTAATACCATAAAGTATGATAAATATAATTCTGTTTTTAAAACTTAGAATAAAAACATAAAGGTTAAAAATAGTCTCTATTCTAGGGCTGTGAGTTATTTTATTATTTGTTTCTTTGTTTATTTGATTCCAAATGAAATGCTAATGATTATCATTCTTGTCATTCATTATATCATTTGATTATTGACAATGCCATTAATTTATAAATGAGGAAACTGGAGTTTTAAGTAATTAAGTTGTTATGTATACTTCAAAATGCTTACCCAAAATTAAATTTGGTCACAGACTATGTACGAGTTTTCAAACTTCTTTAATTTTAAAAACCACTATCAAAAATAGTAATTTTATCCAATAAATGTTACATCTACATATTTCATGAGTAAAATATTAGTCTTTTCACTTAAAATTTTTAAGTTTTCTGACATCTATGCCTATTTTATATTGTTCTATTGTATATTCAAGATATATTATGCCAATGTAGCTGGTTTTTACAGTATGAAAATGCAGCATTTTCTCTCTCCTGTGGTTAAAAAATTCAGTTTATTTTCAAATGGGACAGAAAACTGGAATCAAGTCACAAAGGCATTTACCTGTCACAGAGTAGGAGCATACCACAGAGAGCAAAACTGATGGTACTGTGCATCTGTGCATTCAGCATTCTGTGGCTCAAAGCCACTAGACTCTTTTCTGCATGACCAACTGACTAATTGCTGTACTTGGCCTTTTCTATTCTCTTCAATTAATGCAATGCACAATTGCACATAGCAACAGAGTCACCCATACAGAACAGAATCTGGGCCAGAATTAGTCTCTAAATCTCAGAAGCACCTGTTACAAATATAAAGCATCCAGATGGTCCAGTCTTTGTGGGGAAGTGTCAAGCATTGACTTATCTGTCTTTCTTACTTGTGGTTTAAGGTCAAAAACATGATCTGTTGGAAGCAGAGAGCCAAATAAATATCAGAAAAAATACCTAGGATTACTGTTGAAACTCCTCAATTTGTTTATCTAAATCTTTATTGCTCAGTGGAGCTCATTGTTACCATTTTCTAAGCATGCAAATGGGATTAGTCCATGAATACACGTCAGGCTTCAGTATAATTAGATAGGTTTATTTAAACACAGCTGTAAATCATAAAAATGTGAAGTATTTGATGATTGTAAATTCAACCATTTGTATATTCAAACTTTACCTTTCAATCAACTTCATTGTTATAATTTTGTTTGAGATTCTAGAAAATATAAAATATTACCTTAGCCTAGCTCAGCTTTTCACTGTTTCTACTTACTTCAGGCATATAGAAAATTAAATGGTGTTATATGTTTTAAAGGAATTTTAGCTATGTATATTATATTTGTGCTCTTCCTTTTCCATTTAAATAAGATGATATTTAAACTGTACTGCTGTCATATGCATAATCCTTCACAATAACAATTTAAATTTTAGTGAACCATCTAGACATTTTGTGTTACAAAATAAGTTAATGTAATGCTTTTTATTTGCTATTTTCAATATCAGTTCTACATGGTGCATGATAAATATTTTTTGGAATTGATATTTTTCTGCAAATAAAGGGGAAAAAGATTGTTTTCTGAAAATCACCACTTGTTCTTAATTAATTTTCAAATGTGACAACCAATTGGAAAAGTGAGTTTTTCTTTTTTTTTTTTTTTTTTTTTTTTTTTTTGCTTATGCCAAAGCTCTAAGTAATTTTCTTATCAAAATGATGACACTGGACTTATTTCAGACTATTGGAAAGGACTTAATATTTACAGTGCATCCTAAAGCTTTCATTCTGGGTCAAAATTACCAGTTGATATCTACTTTTCCCTTTCAAGTCTTTTAAAGAGATATACTTTTAAGACTGATCTAAGCTTTCTAATATTAAAATTAACTGATAATATTAGTTGTCACACAATATTCATATTCTAGATAAATTTTATTGCCATTTGGAAGTGTTACATATTTTGTTGAAATATATTCTCATTTTAAGCAGTAAGATTAGAATGACACTGAATTGTTTAGATTAATAAATTTCTCACTTTCTAAAACTATCATAAAATAGCTCAAAAGATAAAAAGGTATTGAACTTAAAAAGTACACATGTGAATATCATATGTGTGTGTAATACTCATAGAATGTAGGTATAAATTTATATATTCTTATAGAAAGGAAAAATAAATATATTGAGCATTTAATATTCTTGGAGATTAATTTATATGAAATGTTCCAAGTTCTAAGTAATCTTTGGTTACACTCAATCTCTGGTGCAAAGAAATTGATTTCAGAGCAAGCAAAAATACTTTAATATCAAACTTTTTAAGTTATTTATATTTATAGTGAACCTCTATCTTAACAAAAATTTTATCATTCTATGTTGAAAGGTCAAATTAAAATTTTCATTCAGGTAAAATCAAAGGCATATTTCTTTTAATTTTATTTGGAAGAATAATGTACCAATCTAATTATTTATAAACTGATTATACTGTGTTTCCTAACCTCATTGTAAAACATAGAGAGAGATAGGAACATAACTTAAGAATATTGCTTGGTATTTGTCATAAATTAAAATGGACAAAAAGATATTTGGCTTTACAAACTATTATCTACCAAAAAATAAAAGCAGGATATAACCAAGTACCATTTCCAGCAATGGCAAGGCAGTATGTCACATCCCCAAATTCTTACTGAAAATAATTAGAAAAGTTTAAAATTGTATTAAAATTGTATTAAAACATGTCTAAAGGCAACAATGAGCTAGAACATAGAAAGGAACTGCAGGACGAAAATCTCCTAAAAGAAATGGGACAGAGAGGGGAGTGAAGCATTAAAGACATATGCTAATTCATGAAAACATGACTGAAACAATTAGAAGTTAGCAAAACGTTTAGTAGTTTTAAGGGACTGAGGAGAAAAACACTTTATTTCAGGGATCATCAAGGAGGAAAGTCACTGGTAAGACCCATAGATACAGTGTTGTCTTGTTTGACCTCAGCTGGGAATGTGTAGACAGGCAATTCAGATTCCTCACTGCTTTTTGTATACACATGTCCATGAATGACTGTGAAAGCACAATAAGCATAGATTCATTGATTACAAATAAATTTTAGTAGGTAAGAAATTCACAAATACAGAATCTGTGAATAATGAAGATTAAGATTAACTGTATATTCCAGTGTGATAATATATATTCAGTATTGTCTAATTCATTTTAAACCCATCCATTATGTCTTTATTTTTTTGTGTGTGTTAGTTCTTTTATTTTTTTATTTTTATTTTTTTTGAGACGGAGTTTTGCTCTTGTTACCCAGGCTGGAGTGCAATGGCACGATCTCGGCTCACTGCAACCTCCACCTCCTGGGTTCAGGCAATTCTCTTGCCTCAGCCTCCTGAGTAGCTGGGATTACAGGCACCGCCACCATGCCCAGCTAATTTTTGTATCTTTAGTAGAAACGAAGTTTCACCATGTTGACCAGGATGGTCTCGATATCTTGACCTCGTGATCCACCCGCCTTGGCCTCCCAAAGTGCTGGGATTACAGGCTTGAGCCACTGCGCCAGGCCAGTTCTTTTATTTTTATACTTATTAGCTTTTTGCCTTAGGTATTAATATTGGATTTTAATCAAGTAGTTATATCCAGCATAATTATTTTTAAAAATTTTGTGACTCATATTTCCATTACTTTACTTTCCTTTATTTATTTATTTATTTATTTATTTATTTATTTATTTATTTGCTTTTGTTTCACTTGTTTTTGATCATACAATCTTATCCTATCAATTTTTAATATTATTTTTATTTTGTATCAGCTCTCATAATGTAAACAAGCATCCTTTTTTCAGTGTATTTAGTGTGGCATATTTTGCACCGTGAACTTTTTGTTGTTGATTTCCCTATTTGAATTGGTCCCAGTGTATAGTGCTTAAGTGCTGACTAGTGTTCTAAGCACAAGAAGGCTATGATGGACTGTAATCACAGCACTTTGGGAGGCAGAGGTGGGTGGACCACTTGAGGCCAGGAGTTTACGACCAGCCTGGCCAACATGCAAAACGATACCACTACTAAAAATACAAAAATTAGTGGGGCATAGTGGTGAGCACCTCTAATCCCAGCTACTCAGCTGGCTAAGGCAGGAGGATTGCTTGAGCCTGAGATGTGAAGGTTGCAGTGAGCTGAGATCACACCAGTACAGTCTAGCCTGGGCAATAAGGGCCAAACAAAAAAAAAAAAGAAAAAAGAAAGAAAGAAGAAAGAAAGGAAGAGGGAGGAAGGAAAGAAGGAAGGAAGGAAGGAAGGAAGGAAGGAAGGAAGGAAGGAAGGAAGGAAGGAAGGAAGGAAGGAAGGGAGGGAGGGAGGGAGGGAGGGAGGGAGGGAGGGAGGGAGGGAGGGAGGGAGGAGAAAGGGGGAGAAAAGGAGGGAGGAGAGAGGGGAGTGAAGGAGGAAGAAAGGGGGGGAGAGAAAGAAAGAAGAAAGAAAAGAAAAAAGAAAGAAAGAAAATGCTGTAGATTATGAAGGACATTTATGTTAACCTTCATTCAGCCATTGAGTTATAGTTCCAGTGCCCATGACGTTAGTGCTACTAAATCAAAAGCGCATATTTAAAAAGGTGTCTTTAAGCAAAAACACACACAGAACAAAGTTATGTATTGATTGGCTGGTGAAAATGTTTTTTAGGAATTTAGCCCAGTATTTCTGTAGGAGCAGTGATTCAGAATTCATTAATTCAGAACCAATAATTCATGGAACCATTATATAAAGCATAACTGATATGAATAATGATAATTGACTTTGTTATAGAAGAAAATTTCCTGAACAAGCATAGAGATACGGAAAGCTGTATTATATGGAAAATAATTTAGGGATCCTCAGAAAAGATACGTGGTGTATAAAATTTGATATCATCACAAGTGAGAAATAGAAAGGAACTACCCGGAATTTTACAAAACCTGTGACAGATATCACAGACAGAAAGATTACTCTTATTAAGCCATACAAACATAAACATAAAACATCTACACATTTAAAAAAAAAAATGACTGAAACCAAACAAAGAAGACATATTTATACATTCAGAATTAGAACAAGCAAAAACCTTCAAAGAGCAACAATAAGGTCGATAGTTTTTTTTTTTTCCAAAACAAAAACAAAAATAAAAGCTAAATGAAGAAACAAATGAAAGAAACAATGGAGCCTGAAAGCTATGGTATATCACTTAAGAGTACTGAAGGAAAGTAAGAGACACAGGTAATGGAAATACAAGTGTCAATATCTGAATAAAAGGAGTTAGAAAATCAAAGGAAATTTGAAGTAATCATAGAGATAAATTTCCTAGAGAGAAAAAGAAATTCTCAAAACAAAAATGGCTATAGATACATATATTGATATCACGTATTTCTTTATAAGTTATTCTAATATTAATGGCTTAAAAGGAAAGTCATTGATGATCTCACAGTTTGTGCAGGTCAGGAATGCAGGCAACTTAGTTGGTGATTGGGCTCAAAGTCTCGCATGTAGTTTCAGTTAAGTTGTCAGGGGCTATGTTCATCTGAAGGCTTTAGAAAGGCTAGAAGATTTGTTTCCAGATGGCTTACTCTCATGGTTCTTTGCTGGAGGCTTCAATTCTTCACCATGTGAGTATTTCATAGCAGGATTGGATCTCACAAAAATGGCATTTAAATCACCCCAGAATAAGCAATCTAATAAAGAGAAACTAAGTAAGAAGCCATTAATTATTTGTATGTGTTGTCTTCTACTCTGGAACATTAGCCAGATGGAGGCAGAAATGTTTTTGTATATTGACATTTACCGTGCCTAAATACAGCAATACTCATGTGGTTAGTCTACATTTTGAATAGATGAATGAGTAAAAATAAATTAGATGGTCAATAAACTGGACATATTCAGTTATAACCGATGCATTTAAGGGAAAAGCCAGAAGAGAAACAACCAACCTACCAAATAAGCAAACACATACAAACTTAGTGGATCATGAGGTCAAGAGATCGAGACCATCCTGGTCAACATGGTGAAACCCCGTCTCTACTAAAAATACAAAAAATTAGCTGGGCATGGTGGTGCGTGCCTGTAATCCCAGCTACTCAGGAGGCTGAGGCAGGAGAACTGCCTGAACCCAGGAGGCAGAGTTTGCAGTGAGCTGAGATCGCGACATTGCACTCCAGGCTGGATAACAAGAGCGAAACTCCATCTCAAAAAACAACAAACAACAACAACAACAAAACAAACAAACAAACAAAAACAAAAAACAAAAAAACAAAGAATGTGGCATCAACATCTGCTTCCAGTAAGGCCTCAGGAAGCTTTTACTCATGACAGAAGGTGAAGAGAGAGTAGGTGTGTCATGTGGCAAGAGGAAGCAAGATATAGAGTGGGAGGTGCCAGACACTTTTTTAACAATCAGATCTCTTATGAGTTAAGAGTGAAAATTCATACATTACTTTAGGATGGAGCACCAAGCCATTCATGAAAGTTCTGCCCTAATGACCCAAAGACGTCTTACCAGGCCATACCTGCAACACTGGGATCACATTTCAACTTGAGCTTTGGAGGGGCAAGTATTCAAACTATATCAATCACTGATTATCTGGGAAATGCAAATCAAAACCAAAAGGACATATCAAATCAAGTCCATTAGAATGGTCATTATAAAAAATAACTAGAAAATTAACAATGTTGGAGAGGGTGTAGAAAAATTGATATCCTCACACAGCACTGGAAATGTAGAATGGTGCATCTGGTATGGACAAATATTGCATAAATCCACTTATAGAAGGTATCTAAAATAGTCAAACTCTTACAAACAGAAAGTAGAATGGTGGTTGCAAAGGGCTGGGGGCAGGGGGAGAAGATTTTTTTCAATAGATATAGCCTTTCAGTGCTATGTGATGAAAAATCTTGTAAAGATCTATTGCATGTGATATGATAACACTGTGAGTATAATAGCACTTCTTAAACTTAAAAATGGCAGATATGGAAAATTTTATGCTAATAAAATAAGTACATGTATAAAAATAGATAATGGTCGTAATTAGTCTGTCAAGGTAATTTTATACTTACTTTTCTCTATTCATCTTTAACAATACATTTATAGAAATTGATCAACATCTATTGATTACATGAGATAATCTTATAATCAAAAGTTGAATCTCACCAGTTAAGGTCACAGAATTGTTTCACTTAAAGCCTTGGTGTTAGTAACAAGCATACCTGGACTCACTGCAGTTCTCACTAGCACTAGCATTATGGTCTTGGGCATCATTAAGCTCATTTCCTCACATTTGCATCTCAAGATGTCAGAACCTGTTTAAGGATTTAAAAATATACTATTAATATAATTGCTGATGCAGTGTCTGGTACCTAATAAGCCCTCAAAAATGCTAGATATTCTTATTACCACTGTTACTATTCTCTTCATGCAGAATAGATGACATATAAGAAATAAATAGGTTTTATGGATTCAAACATTTTTCTTACAAGTAAAATTAGTAGTTTTGTATGCTGACAGCAGGTTCTGATGTATGTGACGAATTACATTGTTTGCTGAGAGAGGCAGCAAGGAAAACCGAGCTGATCCACAAAGCAGAAAACTGCTCAGGAGGTTCTTAAACTGTAAACAATATGTATATGTCTCATACCAGATGAACTAGTTCTTTGAACACGGCATATGTGACTCTATCTCCATTGTTCCCTCATAAATAATGCTGCTAGTTTATCTTTAACCTATAGTGAACATACGCTAGCTGCCTGATTGGTTTACCTTCAATCTATGAAAGAACACAGAGCATCTGCTTGTTAAACTTATCACTGGAATGTAAAGAATAAATACGTGGGTCAAAGTCTGCTCTGGGCTCTCAGCTCCGAAGGCTGTCAGCCTCTTGATTCCCACCTTTGCACTCTATCTCTGTGTCTGTTTCTTAATCCTTCAGCACTGCCTGGGTTGGGGTCTCCATGACTGAGCTAGTGTAAGCTAGTGTAGATTCTGATTTAGCAAAGCTGTATTTTATAAGCAAATTGTTCTTTCAAAATGGAGCAGTGGTCTTTATTGACTATATTTTAAAGAGTAGCTGCAAAATTAAGCTAATAAAAAAAGTGTAAGTTTTCCCCTTTACAAACACTGTTCCATACTTTCTTAATTTAAATCGTAAAATAAATTATGACATTTTAGACTTCTTCATGTACATTTCTTAGTATATGTTACAATTTAACAAGATATTCCAGTGAAGATGTGTAAGGTCAAATAACTATGGGTTATAATATATGTAACCCATATTATATATGTTATATAATATATATAACATATAATATATGCTGTATTCATCCCATTGAAATCCAATATGTATTTAATGTGTGGAAAGATTGGAGAAGTGCTAAAATAGAGAAACTATTTGATTTCTGAGACACTCTTTATTCAAACACACACTTTCAAATAAGTTTCACTAAAATGCCTTTGAGAGATGCTTCACTAGACAAGTAGAAATGAATTATTGCGTTAAGTAATTAAAACAGCATAAGCAAAATGTTTAAATATTTAAATTAGCTACACTTTAATGAGTTTACTACAAGTAGAGAAAAATAGTTAAACAGAAACAAAATAATAAAATAAAAGACTAACTAAAATAGCCACAAATATGATATAAGGAAATTAATTTTAAAATTTAAAAAGAAAAACTATTGAATATAATATAACTTAAACTAGAAGTGTATACACATTTAGAAGCTTAGCTTCTCTATTGAATACAAATCTTTAATTTTCTCTGTAATTTCTTCTCAGGAACTCCTTCAGGAAAAGAAAAAGCCCAATAAAACTATTTTCATTCTAAGAATAAATAGGATTAAAAATCATAAAACAAGCTAAAACCAAATACTCAAATATAACTTATTATTTCCACCCTCCACCTGAAGCCATTCAGTTACTCCCTTGGATATGTACATATTGATTGCACATTCTTTGAGAGTATTGATTTTTACATGAATTCAACTGATGACTATATATATGCAATAAAGATGTCCTTTTAATTCTCCTCTAAATTGTGTAATAAAGTTATCAAATCCATCAATTTCTAAATGGCATGAGACCTCAGTGATTGATGATGGGTGAAGAGTTTACTCCATCACCTTGACAATTTTATTTGTGGAAATCTCAGAGTTATATACATGCTGCCAGGGTTCCAAACTCATTTTGATGAGAGTCACCATGTCAAACATATCTTTATTTTAAGAATTCCACAGAGTACATTATAATTAGTCACTTAGAATAAATATTAAAATAATCGTAAATTTTAAAAAAGCCCTTGGGCATCAATAAAAAGTCACAGTCAAAAGTAAAATTCAGATGTTGGAAAGAATGAAAATAATGATTTCAAGACAAGAAATAATAATTTAAATTGTTATTGTGATGTAGATGTAAAGAGAGGTGTGGGGATTGTGTTTGGATGACTTGTGAATTGCTGTGTTTCTTTTCTTTTCTTTATTTTTCACAATATGTTTATTATGTACTTTCCTAAGAGCCTCTCTCCCCAAAGTTATTAGACCAGCACATCTTATGCACCACCCTGTTTGACATTCTGGCTTACTGAACTTGCCAACAGAACTTTCAAATAGAGAATGTGGAACAGAACATCACCTACACCCTAGTATTTAAAGCAGTAAAATTTAGGAAACTCTAGAAAGAAAACATATCAGATGTAAAAAAAGTTAAGTAGTAATTTTAAAATGTACCTCAAATTTATTTTGGTTTATGTACTCATTCATTATATGAAAAGTAAGTTATAAAATATTATGAATATGTTTAAATAGGAACACATTAAAAAATGAAAGAATGCAGACTTGAGTTTCACCTGAATTGAAATATGTATGGCAATGAAATATTTTTTAAAAATGTTTGGTGATGATAATACAATGACTAAACATGAATATACCCATGTGTTAAACATTGGGAGATTGTTGAAAAGTTGTTATACTGAATTTTTCATTTAAAATTCCATGATTTGAATATCACATTTGCTACCAAATATCATATTAACCTTCATATAGCATTGTTAGAAATCATCTCAAGTCATCTTAATTTTTTAGTAATGTTTCAATAATTTTATTTTAAAATTTGTGACATACTAAAAAGCAGATTCAGGCTAATTAATGATATTATATATTACTAAAAGACCACAGCTAGAACATATTTTTTAAAATCATTGCTTTGTTTTATATTTATCAATATTATATCTCTTTGGCACAGTTGACGACGTATAATCTGAGACAAGGATAAGAATAATTTTTGTTTAATTTCAGTAAATTCAAAAAGATACAGTAAATCTCTTTGATAACGAATATCCAATCTAAATGTATTGTGCTGCATAATAGCTGAACATATGTAACATTTTCAAGTATGATTTGCAGATAAAATTGGTAACAGCTTGATATAGTAAGAGTGCTCTCTTTTAAGTTTTTCTCCATAATGACACTCAAACCCTAACTTCACAGATGTGATATTTTTTTGTTTAATTCATGCTATTGAATTTTATTTTCTTCTTAGTGTATAGTCGGATGATTATAATGGTGTATGCTATTTTAGGCTACAGTATGAAACTGGTTGTTTGACTGAATGTCACTGCACTTAGAACAGGTGGCTCCTGTTGTTAAGAGTAAGAATATAAATTATGATTTATAGATTTTTGTGAAAACAACATGTCTCTACAATATGAAATATAAGGTTAAATGCTAGTATTTAAAATAGTGAGAATTTTGTATGTTGGTAAAAATAATAAAATTGGTTTATAGTTACATTGATGGTTGTGCTTTACAGTTCAAATGATCACATTAAAGGAAGGGCTTGTTTTGTTTTAATTTTTAAGTAAACTATAATATATAAATCACATATTCAGTAATGCATGTGTCTAGTCACTCAAAGCATTTACTTCTGTTAGTTCTGTGTTGTTTTTTTCTCTAGCAGAAAGGAATTTAAGGCCAGGAAACAAAATGTTCCAAGGGACCCTGAATTATACCAATGAAGCTCTTTAATTCTAAAATACATTTTAAAACTGTTTTTTACTTGTTTGTTTTCTCTCAGACCATTCTCCATAACAATGGAATTGTTAAAGCTAACACATGTAACTAGTTCAATGTACGTGAATAATCAACTTACAAATGATTATATGTATAATCAGTATATATTTTCTAGATATCTCTAGATTAGCATTATTTTCTTTCAAAATAAGTAATATATTACTGTAGAAAATTTAAAAAACTACAGATAAAAAAATAATGAAACAATATCTTTCCTCAGAGGTAAATTTTTGTGCAAAATACGACTTGTGAAATAATTCACATATACATAATACATGACTTCACAGAACTTACAGTACTGCAGAAGAGACAGATAAAAAAGAGCAAAATGCAATAACTGGGATTTGTATTCAAAATTTATGAGGACAATAAGTTAGTTACTAGGTTAGAATGAAGAGGGTAATCTACATTTAAATAGGGCATTCAGGGAAACCTTTTTTGGAAAGGTAATATTCAAGCTGATAAATACTAGTTAAAGAATAGGGAACCAAACAGAAGGAAGACGAAAGAACTCTACAGGTTGCAAATGTCCTGCTACATAAAATATTCTTGCATGGCCAGGCGCAGGGGCTCACGCCTGTAATCCCAGCACTTTGGGAGGCTGAGGAGAGTGGATCACGAGGTCAAGAGATCGAGACCATCCTGGTCAACATGGTGAAATCCCGTCTCTACTAAAATACAAAAAATTAGCCTGGCATGGTGACGCATGCCTGTAATCCCAGCTACTCAGGAGGCTGAGGCAGGAGAATTGCCTGAACCCAGGAGGCGGAGGTTGCGGTGAGCCGAGATTGTGCTATTGCACTCCAGCCTGGGTAACAAGAGCGAAACTCTGTCTCAAAAACAAAACAAAACAAAAAAATTCCTGGCATATTTGAGAACATAAATCTAAATATTAGTGTTATTGGACATGGCTAGTAAATAGGAAGAACTGTAGGAAAAGTGAGAAAGAGATATAATGCATGGCATTCTAGAATATAGTAAAGTTAGGAATTTATTACTGGTAAAATAGAACACTCATGAAGGAATGTGGGGAAAATAATTTAGTAAGCTCATAAAGTCAGGTCAAGTGGCCTATGGCTAGGACTAGAGTGAAAATAGATTTTACTCATTTAGGAATAAGAACTGATAGGATGTGATCATTAATTTGAAGCTGGTTAGTGAGAGAAAGATTGAGACTCCACTAAATTCATTTTTTGAGCAAATGAATGGATGCTAAACCTCTTAGAAAGATGGGGAAGATTGGAGTTTGGAAAGAAGCACATTTTGTGAAAAACAAAGATAATTTTATTCTAATTATGTCAAGTTTGAAATACCTGGGACATATTCAAATAAAAACTGTGGTACTACTATTTATGAAGAGGTTGACACAGTTACAGAGGCACTAACTTGCTATCTCTAGGGACTGCTGTAACTGTGAACATTTCACTAGATATGTTTTCATGCGGGATTTGGGCCCAGGTTTGAACTGAGATCTCCAGAAAAACAAGTTACATATCATATATGTGTGTATGTGTGTGTGTGTGTGTGTGTGTGTGTGTGTGTGTGTGTATAATGTATGTGTGTGTATATATATATGTATATATACATGTATATATATATATATATATATGTATGTATGTATGTATATAAATATATGTATGTATGTATGTATATATATATTCATGAGATATACATGTCAGAGGAGGTGTGACCTGGAAATACAAATTTGTGAATTATAGCATTAACTATAGTATTCCAATAAAGCGAAATTGAGAGTCACCTTAGAGGAGTTTTAAGAAGAAAAGTGTACTGATAACTTGAGGTAATCCTGTCTTTAGAGGAGGTTGATTCTGAAGCAGCAAGGCTGAGATGAAAGAATCTCCTAGTGATAATGCTAAGAAGAAAAGAAATAAGGGAAGAATGCTGTATTATAAGCCCTGATTTGCTTTTTAAATATATATTATGTATTAAATATATCTTTCTATTTATACATAGAAAATTTTCTTATTAAGAATATTTGAAATACCTTTGTTTAGGGAAGCTTAAGCAATTCATACATGAATACTGACATATTCAGTTTCAGATCTATGATTTTGCTCATACTTTACCTATATTTTGGCATATTTTTCAAATATTTCTAAGAAATAATAGATTGTTTAGGATAATTTTAATTTTTTTTCTGAGTCTAAGTGCATACTTACAGCTCATTTATTAGAATGATTTCCCTAATACTAGTAACAGCCCCTCAAGACCTAGCTATGAGAGAGACAAACACATATTTGTTGAATTAATAAATCCATCCATGTCTAATTGTTAACATGGATGGATAGTCCCTATCTTAAATTGTGTTTCTTTGCACCAAGAAATGTTTTCCAAACATGGAGAAAACTGCATAGAAATTACCACTGCTTTTTTTCTTCAATCTTTAATTTTACTATGTTGGTATTATAATAACATTTCTTTAAACACTATTGGCCCTTTATTTGCTATAATCATTATTTTGAAAATTTTTTAATCTTTCATTTTAAAACTTGTACACTGATATTTATATTTTCTCTAGTGTTTAATGAAACAAAAACTGAGGTGCTAATATTTATGAGGAGGTTGACACAGTTACAGAGGCACTACTGGCTAACTCTAGGAACGCCTGTGACTGTGGACATTTCACTAGATGTGTGTTAATGAAGGTTTAAACTGAGAGCTCCAGAAAAGATTAGAAGCAGTCTGGAGTAGAATACATGAGAAACAACCATAAGGACATTCCTGGCAAAGTGTTGGAAAGTGTCTCTGTCCATTTTGGAGGTTGATTTAGAGATGAGTGAAGGACCTCTGTGCATAGAAAAGACAAATACAACTTGAGAAAGAAATGAAAGCAGAGCCCTCAATGAAGATTGGCCATGGGAAGAATGTTGATAAACTTAATCAAATTGCTTAAGAAGCAGGCTTTGTGTCAAAGCTTTAAAATAAATGAATAGAGAATGATTTCTATGATTCCAATGATAATTTAGATGATTATTTAAAATATTTTTACATAATTGTATCATAAAATATTTTTACATAGAGTTTTATAAAAGGGCAGTTTCATAAGCAATTTGCTGTATCAATTCTGTAATTAAGATTTTTCTTGTACTTTCTTGTTTACAGTGCATGCAAATTAAAAACACAAACTGCTTTTTATGTTTAAAGTGACCATATGATTTGTTATCAAAACTAAAAAACTTCTGAAAATAAAATTGTGCAATGTTAATAATTATATTAGGGCAACTGACATAAACTAGCACCATTTTGGGCAAACAAGGATATAGGGTCATGTAAGCATTCAATAGTTTGTCAGATATTCTGAGAGGAGAGTAGAATGCTAGGTATTCTTCAAAACAGTGACCTGAATCTTCCTTTTGCATTGCCTCTGGGTGTGTGTGTGTGTGTGTGAGTGTGTGTGTGTGTGTGTGTGTGTGTGTGTGTATTTGTGCTTTCATATTTAAAGAGGTAATTTTTTTTTTTGGAAATGGGGAAAATTTAATTTAAACTTTGAGAATTTATCAAAAAATTATTCTAAAAATGTAATCAATAATTTTCTGGAATAGCTCAGTTGCGAAGGACTATAAATGTAAATATCTATAAATGGGCATTTATCTGTAAATGAATAATATCAAAATTTGCCAATTATGGAATTGAAAACACTGCCATGAAATAAAGTTAAATTTTTCAAAATAGAGAATTCATATGATAAACATCTACTTTATATATACTCTATATTTATATCTATGATTTAAACACCCCAGTGTGTTTTGAGAAGTGCCATTATCTCTCTGGCCCATGTGACTGAGAATTTTCCCACTATATAGTACTCTGTTTTCATTCCAAACCTCATTCCTGAGGTCATTGTTAGAGGCCTTCTCTGGCACTAGTAATGCTAAGTCCTGCACACTGGTATTTAGGCTGTAAAATGGACATTTTCCTCTCTGCCAACAACCATGATCATTGTCACAAAAAGCAGCAGTCTTTTTCCAAGTTTCTTTTGTCAAAGCAAAATTGCACTGGGCAATGTTCGATAAGCAAGGGAGACTTTCTTCAAGGCAATGGTAATAGGAAAGGAGACTCCGTCTGAACTTGATTCTGCTAAGGGAAAAGGTAGAACAGTTTTTAAGTGCTGAAGTGAGCTAGAGAAGAAGTACAGAAGGGCAAGTAGGGAGAATTTTCAACGACATGTGTTGAACATATTTGAGTTATTCCTGAGTTTACAAATGCTTCTGTCTGTGAATAGGCCATCTGTGTTTGCTAATTGGTACGCATTAATAGTAGGCTGGTACCCTTCCTACAGATACATGATCTTTGATGTATTACATTTCAAAGATATGGTTCCCAAGCTCTTGGAAAGATATTAATAGGCTGTATAACTGGCAAGAGGCTTTTAAAAGAATTTACATATATCTCAAAAATTTAGTCAAGTTGAAAGAAGCATTATGGCCACCATCATGGTCACGTAAATGTTATCACACAGTAAATGCTTCCTCTGGGTAGTTTAAATCAGCTAAAGGATCCTCTCTGTCTTTAGCTTTTCTCTCAATTAGCGCAATTTAGTCTTAATTTTTCTTCTCTGATCACAGGCTATTGTACTCTAATTATACTCTTACATGTTTGACCTCCGTATGGCTTTTCTAGTCAGCTCAATTCCTGCCACACAACAAACTTCACTGTTTTCATCCTCATTTACTACCCATTACCTCTTCAATCTCACCTTGTAGGTTCATCCAACACTGCACTATTTTTGGAAAACATTGTAATGCTGTATGCCACCTCATTAGCAAGCAAAATATTTTAGTAAAAATTATTGGAGTAAAAATATTGTAGAATGCAAATGTTTAATTTATAAATGTACATTTCAAGTACAGATCAGTACAGTATGACTCAATCAGCTAGGTGTTTAGAAAATATTAGGAATTAAAAAATACTATTTGGCTGACTTCCTTTAGTCAGAAGCATATTCTAATTGTGAAAAAATGATGTCATGACAATTTAAGGGTAAAAAATATGTCAATAATTATCTTATTAATTAATTTAGTGGAAATAAAAATGTTTATTGAAAAAGATGTAGAACAAAAACAACAATCTGATATTCTTTCATTGCTGGGAGTTGAAGGAAGAATATTCTAGCCAACAGAGTTGGACTATTCACTCTGCTTTTAAAAAATTTCTTAACTACTTATTTCAATCCTGATGAAAGTATACGGTTAAGTAATCTTATTTTTTAGTAAGTTATCAGTATATTAAGTGAATTGAGTTTAATTAATAAGTTCATTTTTAAGAACTATTACGTGTTACTGCCAGAGGTGACATCATATGCCAAATTTATAAGATAGTGAGAATTTAGGACATACTGAAATTTGATTTGAGACTTTATTCTAAAATAAAGGAAGCAAAAACTGATATTATTATGTTTGTATTTATAAAAGTTAGTTCTTCTTTAGGATCGGGGGCTCTCTGGAATTGGCCAAGACAGAAAACAGAAAACCTAGTTAAGAAATTTTGTTATTAAGGCAGGTTCAATTTGGTGTTCCAGACTGAAATATTCCTTTCTGAAGTATTTTTTGAAAGTCTAGTAGGTGAATTAATGTGACCTGAAGGAGAAACAGTGGATATAGAACAAATTAAGAACATTTTAGTCATTTTGGAGATAGAAATGCTTGAATGAGAAAACTATTTACCTTTGTAATCTTTTGTAGTGTATAAAGTATAAGAAGAAAGTATACTACTGATGTTGAGAAATCACTGATTTTAATGGCATTGAAAAATTATTCATTTTTTATTCTCCAAAATTATAACTCTCATTAAATCAAGCTTAGCCTAAAGCTGCCTCCTTACATATACATGTGTAAATACATATATACATAAATATATATAAATGCAAATATAAATATATAAATAAAACATATATATATATATATATAGATTTAAATTCAATAGGTTTTGGGGGAACAGGTGGTATTTGGTTACATGAATAAGTTCTTTAGTGGTGATTTCTGAGATATTGGTTCATCCATCACCTGAAGAGTGTACAGTGTCCAATATATGGCCTTTTATGTCTTCTTTCACCCTTTTCCCTGAGTCCCCAAATTCCGTTGTATTACTCTTATACCTTTGTGTCTTCATAGCTTAGCTTCCAATTATGAGTGTGGACATACAATGTTTTGGTTTTCACTCCTAAGTTACTTCACTCCAATTCCAATTCCATCCAGGTTGCTGCAAATGCCATTATTTCACTCCTTTTTATGGCTGAGTACTATTCCATGGGATATATATACCACGTATTGTTTATCCACTCATTGATTGATGGGTATTTGTTGTGGTTCCATATTTTTGCAATTGTGCTGCTATTAACATGTAAGAATCTTTTTCATATAATGACTTCTTTTCCTCTGGGTAAATACCCAGCAGTGGGACTGCTGAATCAAATGATGGATCTATTTTTAGTTCTTTAAGGAATGGATCCCCACACTGTTCTCCATAGTGGAAGTATAGTTTACATTCCCATTAGCAGTGTAAAAGTGTTCCCTTTTGACCACATCCAGGCCAACATCTATTATTTTTTGAGTTTTTATGGACATTCTTTCAAGAGTAAGGTGGTAGTCCATTGTGGTTTTGATTTTCATTTCTCTGATATTAGTGATTTTAGCATTTTTTCATGTTTATTGGCCATTTGTGTATCTTTTTTTGGGTATTGTCTATTCATGTCCTTAGCCCACTTTTGATGGAATTATTTTATTCTTGGTGATTTGTTTGAATTCTTTGTAGATTCTGGGTATCAGTTTTTTTTGGGTTTTTTTTTCAGTTTTTTTGTTTTTTTTTTTACTAACATTTTCTCCCACTCTATGGGTTGTCTGTTTATTGACTGTTTCTTTTGCTGTGCAGAAGCTTTTAAGTCCCAGCTATTTATCACTGTTTTTGTTGCATTTGCTTTGGGTTTTTAGTAATGAAGTCTTTGCCTAAGCCAACATCTAGAAGGATTTTTCCAATGATACCTTCTACAATTTTTGTGGGTTTAGGTCTTAGATTTAAGTCTTTGCTCCAGCTTCAGTTGATGTTTGTATAAGGTAAGAGAAGAGGATCCAGTTCCATTCTTCTACATGTGTCATGCCAGTTATTCCAGCACCATTTGTTGAATAGAGTGTCCTTTCCCTATTTTATGTTTTTGTTTGCTTTGTTGAAGTTCAGTTGGCTGTAAATACTTGGCTTTATTCCTGGATTCTCTGTTCTGTTCCATTGGACTATGTGCCTATTTTTAAACCAGTGCCATGCTGTTTGGTGGCTATGGCCTTATAGTATAATCTGAAGTCAGGTAATGTGATGTCTCCAGATTTGTTCTTTTTTGCTTAGTCTTGCTTTGGCTATGTGGGCTCGTTTTTGGTTCCACATGAATTTTAGGATTGTTTTTTCTTGTTCTGTGAAGAATGATAGTGGCATTTTGATGGGAATTAAACTGAATTTGTAGATTGCTTTTGGCAGTGTGGTAATTTTGAAAATATTGATTCCATCCATCTATAACGATGGGATGTGTTTCCACTAGTTTGTGCCATCTGCGATTTATTTCGTCAGTGTTTTGTAGTTTTCTTTGTAGATATGTTTTACCTGCTTGCACCTTTTTGATTAGGTATGTACCTAAGTTTTTTTTTTCCAGTTATCATGAAAGGAGTTGAGTTATTGATTTGATTTTCAGCTAGATTGCTGTTGGTGTATAGCAGGGACACTGACTTTTGTATATTAATTTTGTATACTGAAACTTTGCTGAATTCATTTACCAGTTTTAGAAGCTTCTTGGATGAGTTTTTAGGATTTTTGTATGTATACATCATGTAATCAGAAACAGTGACAGTTTCACTTCCTTTTTACTAATTTATCCTTTATTTCTTTCTCTTTTCTGATTTCTCTGGCTAGCACTTCCAGCACATGTTGAAGAGAAGCAGTGGGCATCCTTGTCTTGTTCCAGGTCTCATGGGAATATTTTAACTTTTCCCCATTCAGTTATCTGTGGGTTTTTCATAAATGACTTATATTATCTTAAGGTATGTCTCTTCTATGCAGATTTTGCTGAGGGTTTTAATCATAAAAAGATGTTGGAGTTTTAAAGATCTTTTTCTTCATCTATTGAGGTGATCATATGATTTTTGTTTTTAATTGTTTATGTAGTTTATAACATTTATTGATTTGTGTATGTTTAACCATCCCTGCATCCCTGGTTTGAAACCCACTTGATCATGGTGGACTATGTCTCTGATATGCTGTTGAATTTGGTTAGCTAGTATTTTGTTGAGAATTTCTGCATTTATGTTAATCAGGGATATTGCTCTGTAGTTTTTGTTGTTGTTGTTTTTCTTTTTCTGGTTTTGGCATTAGGGAAGATTCCCTCTTTTACCATCTTGTGCAATAGTGTCAATATAATTGCAACCAATTCTTCTTTGAATGTCTGATAAAATTCAGCTGTGAATCCATCTGGTCCTGGATGTTTATTGGTTGATTGGTTTGCAAAATTTTTATTACCGTTTAAATCTTGCTGCTTGTTATTGGTGTATGCAGAGTTTCTATTTCTTCCTAGTTTACTCTAGGAAGGTTGTATATTTCCAGGAAATTATCCATCTCCTCTAGGTTTACCAGTTTATGTGCATAAAGGTGTTCATAGTGTCCTTTAGCAATCTTTGGTATTTCTGTAGTATCAGTTATAATATCCCCCGATTAATTTTTTATTATTATTTTTTTGAGATGGAATCTCACTCTGTCACCCAGGCTGGAGTGCAGTGGAGTGATCTCTGCTCACTGCAATTTCTGCCTTCTGGGTTCAAATTATTTTCCTGCCTTGGCCTTCTGGGTAGCTGGGATTACAGGTGTGTGCCACCATGTCCAGCTAATTTTTGTATTTTTAATAGAGATGGGGTTTTGCCATGTTGGTCAGGATGGTCTCAAATTCCTGACTTCATGATCTGCCCTCTTTGGCCTACCAAAGTTCTGGAATTACAAGCATGAACCACTGTGCCCATCCTCCCTCCCTGCTTAGTTTCTAATTGAGTTTATTTGGATCTTCTTTTCTCTTTTCTTGGTTAATATCACCAACGATCTATCAATTTTATCTTTTCAAAGAACCAGCTTTTTGTTTCACTCATGTTTTGTATTTTTTTGTTTCAATTTAATTTAGTTGTGCTTTGATCTTTGTTATTTATTTTTTCTACTGGGTTTAGGTGTGGTTTGTTCTTATTTCTCTGATACCATGAGGTGTGACCTTAGATTGTTTGTGCTCTTTCAGACTTTCTGTAGTAGGCATTTAAGGCTATGACCTTTCCTCTTAACACTGCCTTTGCTGTATCTCAGAGATTTTGATCGTTTGTGTCACTATTATTATTCAGTTTAAAGAAATTTTTAACTTCCATCTTGATTTCATTGTTGACTCAACAATCATTCGGGAGCAGATTATTTAATTTCCATGTAGTTGCATGGTTTTGAGGGCTCATTCTGGGGTTGATTCTCAATTTTATTCCACAGCGGTCGGAGAGCATACTTGATGTAATTTTCTTTTCTTTTTTTTATACTGACATGAAGTCTTGCTCTGTCATCCAGACTGGATTGCAGCAGTATGAACTCGGGTCATTGCAATCTCTGCCTCCCAAGTTCAAGCGATTTTCCTGCCTCAGCCTCCCTAGTAGCTTGGACTACAGGCACGCAAGACCACACCCAGCTAATTTTGTATATTTTGTAGAGACAGGTTTTCACTATGTTGGCCATGCTGGTTTCGATCTCCTGACATTGTGATATGCCCACCTCGGCCTCCCAGAGTGCTGGAATTATAGGCATGAGCTACCATGCCTGGCCTGAAATTTCAATTTTTCTTAAATTTGTTGAAACTTGTTTTGTGGCTCATTATATGGTCCATCTTGGACCATATGCTGATGAATAGAATGTATATTCTGTAGTTTTGGAGAAGAATGTTTTGTAAATGTTTGTTAATTTGTTCTAGGGTAGAGTTTGAGTCTATTGTATCTTTGTTGAATTTCTGTCTTGATGACCTGCCTAATACTGTCAGTAGAGTATTGAAGTCTCCCAATATTATTGTGTTGCTGTCTATCTCATTTCTTAGGTCTAGTAGTAGTTGTTTTATATATTTGGAAGCTCCAATTTTATGTGCATACATATTTAAGATTGTACTATTTTCCTAGTGGAAAAGTATTTTTATCATTATATAATGTCCCACTTTGTATTTTTTTTAAATGCTGTTGCCTTAACGTTTGTTTTGTCTGATATAAGAATAGCCACTCCTACTTTGTTTGGTGTCTAAATAAAGATTGCATGGAATATCTTTTTTTTTTTTTTTTTTTTTTTGAGACGGAGTTTGGCTCTTGTTACCCAGGCTGGAATGCAATGGCGTGATCTCGGCTCACTGCAACCTCCGCCTCCTGGGATCAGGCAATTCTCCTGCCTCAGCCTCCCTACTAGCTGGGATTACAGGCACATGCCACCATGCCCAGCTAAGTTTTTGTATTTTTAGTAGAGACGGGGTTTCACCATGTTGACCAGGATGGTCTTGATCTCTTCACCTCGTGATCCACCCGCCTCGGCCTCCCAAAGTGGGAATATCTTTTTCTACCACTTTATGTTTGGTCAGTCTCTTGAAAGATAGCAGATACTTGCTGATGAATTCTTATTCATTCTGCCATTCTGTATCTTTTAAGTTGAGCATTTAGGCCATTTTTATTCAACGTTAATATTGAGATGTAAGATACTATTATATTATGCTATTTGTGGCCTGAATACCTTGCTTTTCTTGTTCATTGTGTTATAGTTTTATAAATCCTGTGAGATTTATGTTTTAAGGAGGTTGTATTTTAGTGTATTTTGAGGATTTGTTTCATGACTTAGAACTGCTTTTAGCAATTATTGTAGTGCTGGCAAATTCTCCCATCATTTGTCTAAAAAGACTGTATCGGCCCTCCATTTATGAAGCTTAGTATTGATGGATGCAAAATTCTTGGCTGATAATTGTTTTGTTTAAAGAGGCAAAAGATAGACCCCAATGTCTTCTAGTTTGTAGGGTTTCTGCTGAGAAATCTGCTGTTAATCTGACAGTTTTCTTTTTAACAGGTTACCTGATGCTTTTGCCTCAAAGCTCTTAAGATTCTTTACTTTGTGTTGACTTTAGATAGCTTGATGATTATGTACTCAGGGAATAATCTTTATGTGATATGAATTTCTAAGGTATTCTTCAAGTTTCTTGTATTTGGGTGTCTAGAGCTCTAGCAAGGCAAAGGAAGTTTTCTTTGATTATTCCCTCAAATATTTTTTCCAAACTTGTAGATTTCTCTTCTTCCTCTGGAACACCAAACATTCTTAGGGTCAAAGGTTTACTATAATCCCAAACTTCTTGGAGGCTTTATTCAGTTTTTTAAATTCTCTTTTTTAGATTGGATTAATTTGAAAGCCATGTCTTAGAGCTCTGAAGTTATTTCCTCTACTTTTTAAAAACTTCTATTGCTGACAGTATATGGTGTATTTTCCATTTCTTTAAGTATGCCCTTCATTTCCAGAAGTTGTAATTATTTTTTTTATTTGTGCTATCCATTTCTCTGGATATTTTTTGCCCATATCCTGTAACTTTTAAAGATTAATTTAAGTTAGTATTCATCTTTCTCTCCTTGAATGGCTTAATAATATACTTGAAATTATCTTCTGGCAATTCAGACATTTCTTCTTGGCTTGGATTTTTTGCCTTCATTTATTGTCTAGGTGAGCTAGTGTGATCTTTTGGGGGTGTTAAAGAACCTTGTTTTGTCATATCACCAGAATTATTTCTGATTTCTTCTCATCTGGGTAGACAAGGTCAGAGGGAAGATCTGGGGCTCAAGGGCTGCTGTTCAGATTCTTTCATCCCATGGGGTGCTCCCTGGATATGGATTATCAGGAATGTGGCTTCCTAAGAACCCAACAGCAGTGATTGTTATTTCTCTTCTGGATCTAGCCATCTGGTGTAGCTACCATGCTCCAGCTGGTGCTGGAGAGTGTCTACAAAGAGTCCTGTTATGTGATTTGTCTTCAGGTCTCTCAGACCTGTATACCAGCACCTGCTCCAGTGCACTGGTTTTGTGTTTGTTGGCCTCCAGCCAGAAGGTGGCACTTTGAAGACAGCATCAGCTGTAGTAGTATAGGGAGGATCCAAGCTTGCCCTAGGGTCTCCTGGATAAGTTTCTCAGGTGGTGGGCAGGGTCAGAACTGCCAAGACATTATGTTCTTTGTTTTGGGCTACCATGAAGGTAGAGAAAAACCATCAGGTAGGAGCAGTGTTAGGTGTGTTTGAGCTGAGACTCTAGGGAATGGCATGTTGTGGCTGCTGTAGGAAAGGGGAATGTGGTTCTCAGGCTGATAGAGTTGTGCTCCCAGAGGGATTATCACTGCCTTTGCTGTGTTCTGCAGGTTTCCAGCGAAGTGGGGGAAAGCTGGAAGTTACAGGCCTGAAAGGCTGGTTTCACTCCTATTGTGCCCCAGTAACAGCACCAAGTTTATTTCTAGGCAGCAAGTGAACAGGGCTGAAGACTTGCCCCAGGCTCCAGGCCTCCCCACTAGGAAAGCAAGCTGGGCTTTCTGTTTTTGCACCTCCCTACCTATCACAACTTCTATGCTGTGTCTGCACTCCCCGTTCACCCTATCCCTCAGGTTCTGTCCAGGAAACTTTGCTTTCAGTAGAAATTGTTACAAAGTTCAGCTGGAGGTTTCCTTCTCCCTGTGGTCTTTTCTCAGTTCCACTGGCAATCCTCCCCAGGGATCCATATGAGACAAAGTCAGAAATGGCCTTCCTGGGTCCACAAGTGCCCACAGAGCTCTTTCCACTGCTTCCTCTACTCCTGTATTTCGCTCAGCTCTCTAAATTCATCTCAGCTCCAGTTAAGGTCAAATCCTTCTCCAGTTATCTGAACCTTCAGGTCCCCCAGTTGAGGATGTATGTGCAGGAAAAGACCATCTCCCTATCTCACTTTCATGCTTGGGACACTCAAAGTTTTTTACTGTCTTCTGAAGCCTGCAGCAGCTATCCACTTCCTTCGAAGTGTCTGGGGATTGTATCAGCTTTCCTGGTATGTTACTGCAGTAGTTCTTGAAGTGAAAGTTCATGATACAAGTCTCTACACGCTGCTCTGTCCATCCGAGTGGGAGCTGCAAGTTAGTCTTGCCTCCTATCTGCCATTTTCTCAGACTCCTTCCTTACGTATTTTAAAATTCAACGTAACGGTTTCTTTGTCATTGTGAACTATAACCTAATTGTAATTGTAAACAGACTATAGCCTACTCTTCTGCCAATCACCGAGTTTTAGCCAAAAGTGGCCAACTGTTCAAATAAGGCAAATTTGGCAAACACTGAGCTGTAACCAATCTGGTTGTTTCTGTACCTCACTTCCATTTTCTATATGTCATTTCCCTTTTTCTGTCCATAAATCTTCTTCCACCATTTGAATGCATGAAAGTCTCTGAGCCTACTCTGGTTCTAGAGGATGCCTTATTTGTGAATTGTTTTTTGCTTAAACTCTTTTAAATTTATTTTGGCTGATGTTTTTCTTTTAACATGTTCCAGTAATACTTTCTTTGATGGTATTCAGCACCTATGGATACTTATGGGTAGTAGAATCCATAATCAAAAATTGAAACAGTAAAACCAGAAAATCACTCTTCTACTCCTCTTTGGTAAAATATTGGCTGACAAGACATTAAAGCCGAGTCAGCTGAAGACTACCAGCACAAACTGGTATTCATGCAAAATCAGCTTTATTGACTCACAGAGAGAAAGATTGATTAGAGGAATGAGAAATGCCATTCAAAAAATAGGAGGTAAAGAGGTTTTATAAGTTTGGGATTATTATTGAAGGATTCTAAGGAGGGTATGAAACAAGCAGGGATGAGTTCTGTGTTTGTTGCTTTTTCTCAGAAAGGACAGAGAGCACGAAGGATCCACCAGAGGTTGGTGGCTTAGCAATTAGATATCTCCAGGAATCACTGGGAATAGCAAAGTAGATCCTGGGATATTATTGGCCAGAAAGCAGTAATCCATAAAAAGTTTGTCATTATGGCATTTTATAGCTGCTGCAAGACCTTTGCAAAAGTGAGGTTTGCTATATAATTCGAAGCTGCTTTTGTCTGTCTATATACGTCTTCTATTTTGATCAATAGCAAATTTTTTCCTGTTTTCCAATCTAAGCTTATTTCTACATTTTTAGTCCTGAAGAGTGTTAATTCTTTCTCTGTTCTTGCCAATTAGATGAATTTACCCCTGACTTTGATTCAGGAACCAGAAATTTATAGGGCAAGGAGGATGTCTACAGAGAATCCATTCTAAGGTAAGCCAAAGTGGCAGTATAGCAACATGCTATTGGAGATGATGTTGGCATATTCATAATTTCTGTAGTCCATTGTCAGCACTATTGGTAGCAGTTCTGAGAAGACAGATTTTATTCCATGATTTGGGTTATTAGAGCAGCTTCAGCCTACTTCAAACACTTCTCCTTACCCTTGTTTCCATATGAACATTTGCTCACTGCTCTGTGAGTTTTCCAATGACCTCTTGACAACCAATTTCTGTTTCTTCTCATACAATGTCATTCAATATTATAAAGAACACAAAAGGAGTAGCCAATTTTTGGTTAAACCAGATTTTAATCTTAGAGTTATTTCAAGCCCTAATTGTTTAAGACTGCAAAACTAATTTTGAAATTTTATATATTACAAATATATGACCATGTCAAGACAATCCTAGGAACCATTCCAGGACCTTCGGAAGTACCTTTGCAAATGATCAGGCCTGAATCTTAAGCTTTACTAATTTTAAAGTAAATGCACAGCTGGCTAACTCAAAAGTCATGTACGGAGACTTAGATGACAGATCACAAGTCAAGCATTTCTTTTGCAAATATATGTACCTCTGTTTTAGGCATGATATACCATCTATTTTAATTGCATAATCTAACTACCACTTGACAGATTGTTGATAGCATATAAACAGTTTCCGTAACATTAATATTATAAACAATTTACAATAGCTGTCAAAGCATAAAGTAATTGTAAGAAACTCAGGTACTATATTACCTTAATTCCATTTTCTACAAGAAACAGTCAAAATAATGTTGAAGATAGTGAACTCTTTAGGTGCAATGTACAAAATGTTGTCAACTTGATGGCAGTGGTGGCCCATATGGAGCAGCAGCTGCAGTGGGGAAGGCACAGCCAGGGTTGTGTGCTCTGCAGGGCTGGCAGGAGTTAGGAACAGGCAGGAGCCCTACCTTCTACCAAGTTGGTGGGGTGGGTACCCCACACTCCTGGACATGAATCTGGACCTGGGAATCCCTGTGCTCTGGGGGACCCAAGAAGGCCCCTCCTGCCCTTGAAGGCTCATAAGTGACTGCCTCTGCTGCCTGGCCTGATACCCATTCTGATTTTGGAGCAAAGTTTTGGCCAAGCCCAGACACTGTTGTGCCCCCACTCCTACCACCTTGGCCCCTCCAGACATTGGGTATTGATGAGTGTGGAAGGGAGTCCAAGTGGCTGAGGGCAGCTAAGCATAGGCCTACAGGCTCCCATGGGTACAAACACCTTGGGTACTGTGGAGACCTGTTGATGGTGGCAGGAAGACAGGTTTCTGGGTGGAAGCGGCAGGTCTCTGCCCACCTTCAGGTCAGGGATGTCCTGAGGCTTGGGGGCCAGGTTGCCAGTTCTAGTGAAGTCTGCAGCTCAGAGTGAGAAATTCATTGATGACCATTCCTGTAATCAGATGGTGCTTTTGCCAGGCATAACCCTGGCTGTCTATGGACCAATCAGCATGTACTTTCTCCTTTTTGAGCCCATAAAAACTCCAGACTCAAACAGTCATGGAGACTACCAGCTGTGGTAAGGAGCTACCCACTTCAGATATTGTGAACTCATTGGGATGAACTGCCTGTGTGGAAAGGAGTTACCCACTATGGGTCTCCTAACCACTGATGGCAAGAAACCTGTTGGGACGACCTGCTTGTTCAGTTCTCCTCAGAGGTGTTCTGTTGCTCAATGAAGCTCCTATCTGTCTTGCTTATCTTCCAGGTTTCTGCATACCTCATTCTTCCTGGATGCTGGACAAGAACTCTTAGCCCACTGAATGGCAGGACTGAAAGAGCTATAATATAAACAAGGCTGAAACACGTCCCTCCTTGTTTGCTTGCTCACACACCCTCACCACTCCATACCTGGCTTGCTTTTGGTAGACATGGGTTCTGGACCAGTAGTGTGTAAGCCGAGCACAGCCTGATGGGCTGAGTGGGAAGAACAAGCCCAGTGGACATAAGCAAGAATCAGGCAGAGGGCACCACGACCCCCAGAGGTTTCCAGCTGGTGAAGCAACACTCCAAGTGTCACATGACACTAATATATTATTATTTGTAATAATGTTAAAATATTATTTGCTATAATTGATGTAGCAAGGCTTCAAGTTTAAGCAAACTGGAACTGTTAGTTCATACAAGAATTTAAATAACTTCAGATTTCATTGAGTCAAAAGTTTGGATTTATTTTACTAATCATGATAAAATATCACCCATGGCCTAAACTAAGCTTCAGTCTAATAAGGATAAAGACATAATAGGTATGATTTCCTCCCACTGTTGTCCTCACTTTCAACTCCTTCTCAGTTGTCTACACTCTTTGCTGCCATATTCACCATGTGTTTAGCACAGGATACCTCTTTCCCACCTGGGTTTACTATTTATGTAATCATTACTTCAGGGGATCTCATTCTAATAGGGAAAGTATTCCTGATATTTTACACTTCAGCTCTCCTTTAGAAAAATGAAAAGAATCTATTTTCTTGCACAGGTTTTTGGCTCTCTGATGGGTACATTGGTAAATTCTATTGCTAATCAGTCATGTGTAGTGTCTTTTTTTCCTCTTCAAGAACTAAGAGACTTATAGTTATTACCTACAGAGACATAGAGAAATAAAGTAAATGAAAATTAATGCACAAATATATACTTAAAAGAAAACATAGAACACTTGAGAATATTCACCAGAATTGCACATTCCTACTTTATGGGCAAATGTATTACCACTTAGAGCCAAGCCAGTTAACAAGGAAGATGGATTCTTGTTGAATCCATGTGAAAATACGGTAGTTGTTATGGGAATAACAAAACTAGATCACAGTATCTTAATTATGCAGTTGTTAAGTAGGGAGAAAAATATATCATTTAAAAGTGTTTTGCTTTTATTTTCAAAAGTTTATTTTACCAAATTACTATGACTTTTAATAATTTAAGAGAAAAGCAAAATTTTATACTGGAAAAGATAACATTAGAACATTGACAATATTCCAAGCAAAAACCATGAGCATCCCTCATTTGTTTATGTCCTATGTAGTTAATTTTTCTCTGCTCCATCCTGGGCTAGCAGTCTCATAAATTCATCTTTTCTTGGCTAAAGTTTGGAAATTCTGACTAAGTCCCTTCATATGGTATCTAAGTTGTTTAAATACTGCCATTCAATGTCTCTATCCAGAAGTTACCTGACAGAGATTTTTCCACTGGAATCTGAGACAGTCCTTTGTTGAAGGGGAATTGCTTTGTAAGTGCTTTCAGGAATACATCAAAGTAAAATCAAAAGCCCTTTGTACATGACAAAAGACTTAAAGTAACTGTGATTAACTTACTATAGAAAAATTTCAAAAGTGAACGATTGATGAGAATTCATAACAAATGTTGTATAACCGACTGAAAATTTTGTTCCTTTGGTCACATACAAAACAAAATAAAAGTTAATCAAAAAAATCTGTTAATATAGTAACCCTATTTTCAAAGGTAGTGGGTATTACATCTATTATCTAAAACTAGAGAAACACAGTCTTTACCAAAAGAACATTCAGATAAAATACATAATCCTGAGACTTAATTTACCGTGGATATAACACCAAGTACATATTAAGAATATGCTAAGGATATAACATTGTAACTATAGTTAAGAATATTGTATAGCACACTTAAAAAACTGTTAAGAAGATTGATCTCATGTTAAAAGTGTTCTTACTACAATTAAAGAAAAATAGCAGTTCAAAAAGAATACTAAATAAAGATATTTAGTCTGGAGTAGGTACAAAATTATCTGTATTAATAAACTCCATAAAAAATGATGTGAATCCACAATAAAAATCACTTACTGAGAAGGTGTTAGATTCAAAATTAAAAAAATAAAGTGGGGTTTAGTATAACAAAAGATCATGAGATCTATAGGGGAAGAAAGAAGACCTGTATTTGCTATAAAAAACAATCTGACAATTCAGGAGATGCAGCCTCAATGTAAAAGGAAAGTTCATTTGATTGGGGATTGGATACTTAAGGATTATAAAAGCAAAATCCACAGGGCAGGAAAGGGAGTCAGGGATTAAGGAACAGAGTCCTGTTTGGATGACCTTTAAGTCACAAAACACCAGTCTCTTTGATTGGCTGGATCTGGGTAATCTGTTGGTGGTCAGCTGGGAATTTTCAGCTGCAGTTTATCTCAGCACTGTCAACAAAAACTGGTTTGGCTTGATTGTAGAAAAAAAAGGTCCCATGATGCTTTTACAATATTGTTTCAAAAGCACAGTGTAGTGACTACTGTCTCACCAGCCATGGCTACCTGATTCTGTTTCAGTTTTAAACAACTCAGTGTGCCACAAGGAGTCCATTTCGTTTGTCAGCCAGGGCCATACTTTAACAAAGTCAACATAAAAAAAAAAATCTCTGAAATTATTACTAATTAAAAAATGCTGTATGGTTTTTGTCTGATATCAGTCAATGCAGTACCAGGGCTGATAAATATAAAAATTTGAACTCTGAGGGCATTGGTGATATTTTTATAAACTTCCTCTATACCATGAAACTTCTGATACATTTACATTAATAATAGTTTTCCATACAAATTCAAATTGAAGAAGAATGAGTATCTCTTCTGATTTGAGAAACTTCTCATGAAATGAATCCAAAATTAAGTATAAAATAAACCTAAACATTTCTAGTACTTTTTGCAAGGTGAAATAACACATTATTTGTAATTTTCCAGGGTTCGCGAGGAAATATGAAAGACAATGTTAGGTCCAAAAGACAAAACTATGATTCAGTACTGAGATGGAAAAATATCAAATGTTGTCAGAATATATGAACACTTATTTAAGATAGGATCACAAATTTTTAAGAAACACCATTTGCCTGCCTTTCCATCCAAAATGAAAATAAAAGCCTTTCAGAAGTAAACAGTGGAAGTAATATGATTGTAAAGCACCTTAGCTACTTCCTATGTAAGACACCTTTGTTTTTTCACATAGTCAAGGACATATGCAATTAACGTAAACCAAGGAATGTTGTTCAGGTAAAACACAAAATTTCTGTTATCTATTCAGATTACACAGAAAGTAAAGAAAAATTTTTCATAATCTTTTATTAAAAGCAAACCAATAATTCAAGAAAATATTCTTTTAAGAAAGAAAAAAACAAATTTAAATTTCGCATCTATACAATACAGTCATACATCGCTTAATGTTGGGGACACATTCTGAGAAATGTGTCCTTATGTGATTTTGTTATTGTTTGAACCTCATGGAGTGTACTTACATAAGCAGAGATGACATAGTTCACTACACACCCAAGTTATATGGTATAGTTTATTGCATCTGGGCTACAAACTTATATACAACACGTTACTGTACTTAATACTATAGATCATTGTAAAAAAAATTGTAAGTATTTTTCTAATAAACAGTGACACATAGAAAAGTTATAGCAAAAATACAGTAATAAATATTTGTGAGATCATTGTCATATATGTGGTCTGTTGTTTACTGAAATGTTATGAGAGACATGACTATATTTAAACTGAAATCTGTTTGAGAATCTTATAAATAAATCCATCAATTCATAGCCAGTCTGACCTTAGAAAAATTCCATTTCCATGAGTTCTATAATTTTCTATACATGTAGGTTGTGCCTGCATTTTTCTCTTTTTCATTTGGAACCACCAGTCCCTTTTACTTTGGCACAAAACTATATTTTTCCTTAACAAAAAATACATACCATGTACCTCGCACATAAAGTTGGACTGCTGTCAGTATTACTCCTAGCAGTGCCTCATAACATTTCTTTATTTTGTGGCAAATTTAAAAATATTTTAGAAATATTCAAATTATGTAAGTGGCATTTATCTCTAAGCCAAACAGAACAGAGCCATTTTAGAATATTTTGTAGTCAAATTTAGTAACAGCATCCAGAGATAGGAAAATATTACACACCCTCGAAACACAAGCATACATAGACACAGATAAAGAGAGAATAGCTTCAGTTATAAAATACCTACCATGGGCCAGCCAAGCACACCCACAGAAATACAAAACTCAAAACTCAATAGTTTACATCAAGGAGCTTTTCCCACTGAGTACAACTTCTTAATTGACTTGAGCTCAAAATAGACAAATAGAAAACACACAAACAAACAAAAAAACAGATTTTGTGTTGTCTTTCTCATATATATATATATATATTTCATATAGAAATATATATTTCATATATGAATATATATTTCCCCCCTTCACCTATATCTGGCATTTCTCCTCATGTTATCCCTCCCCAACCTCACTACCCCCCATTGTCCCTCCCCTATTCCCCCCCAACAGACCCCAGTGTGTCATGTTCTTCTCCCTGTGTCCATGTGTTCTCATTGTTCAACACCCGCCTGTGACTGAGAACATGCGGTGTTTGATTTTCTGTTCTTGTGTCAGTTCACTGAGCATGATGGTTTCCAGATTCCTCTATTTCCCTACAAAGGACATGAACTCATCATTTTTTATGGCTGCATAGTATTCCATGGTGTATATGTGCCAGATTTTCCTTGTCCAGTATATAATTGATGGCTGTTTGGGTTGGTTGCAGGACTTTGCTATTGTAAACAGTGCTGCAATGAACATAGGCATGCATATGTCTTTATAACAGAATGATTTATAACCCTTTGGATATATATCCAGTAATGGGATTGCTGGGTCAAATGGAGTTTCTATTTCTGGGTCCTTGAGGATAGCCACACTGTCTTCCATAATGGATGAACTAATTTACACTCCCACCAACAATGTAAAAGTGTTCCTGTTTCTTCACATCCTCTCCAGCATCTGTTGTCTACAGATTTTTTAATGATCGCCATTCTAACTGGCATGAGATGATATCTCAATGTGGTTTTGATTTGCATTTCTCTAATGACCAGTGATCATGAGAATTTTTTCATATGTTTGTTGGCCTCATATATGTCTTCTTTTAAAAAGTGTTTGTTCATGTCCTTGTCTTTCACCCAAAAAGACAAGTTATTCATAAACCATCTATTTATAGAGATCAACAAGTGATCAGGCCATAAAACTGAAATAAGCTGGCACTAGAAGTAAAAATAAATTATTGTCTTATCCTTTCTGCCTTTTTGAGTACTCAAAAGTATCAATGTCAATGAGTGCTATTGTCTACAGGCATTGCTATTAGACAGGAGTCTGGAACACGGGGTCAGGAGCTCTCCTCTGAGTTCCTCATCTGGAGCACAAGGGAAATTTGCAGGCCTTGCTTACTAGATAAATAAGTCTCTAACATTAGATCAAATTCTATCCAAGTCATGGCACCACATTGTCAAAGACAAAATGCACCAATTAAAAAGATGGCTTAATTGAAGATAATCCAATAGTGAGAATATTTATTAATGAGGAAATATAAAAGAAAGGTGACCTGGGATTTGTAGAGGTACCTAAACAAAGAAATCATCTGGGGAAAGATAGAGAAAGCACTTATTTTAAGATATCACGGATAAGGCTGTCTTTTGTATATGGTCATATCCGTAGAACACAAAAAGATGGAGGAGAGCATACTAGAAAACCAACCACTG
The DNA here is from genome assembly GCA_031835075.1 of Saguinus oedipus. Classification (NCBI taxonomy): domain Eukaryota; kingdom Metazoa; phylum Chordata; class Mammalia; order Primates; family Cebidae; genus Saguinus; species Saguinus oedipus. The sequence goes on from CM063169.1 coordinate 45,387,044, forward strand.
ATATGGCTTCTTTACTATCCTCTTGGAGCACACAGTGTTTTCTGTCTGTGCTCCCAGATGACTCCCACTGTCTTCAGGGAGCACAGAGCTTAGAGCACTACAACATTATCAACATAGTGAAAAACAGTCTGACAGCTTCTTACACAGTTAACTATATACTTGTATGACCTGGCCATTATGCACTTAGATATTAACACAAACGAATTTAAAAATGTTCTGTGAATATGTATGAGTACTTTATTTTTAGTGGCCTTCAACCAGGGCAATAATATGTAAATTGTGGTAGGTCCATATAAGAGAATACTACTCAAAAATAAATGCAAAAATATTGATGTATGCAACAAGAGGTATTAATCTAAAAAATATTATTCTGGAAGAAAAAAATTAGGAAAAATAAGTTTATCATATAACTCCATTTTTGTGAAGGCTGGATAAGCAAATATAATCAAGACAGAAAAAAAGAGATAGGTGGTTTTCTGAGTGAGAATTAAGAGGATTGACTGTTAAAGTTTACAAGGGAAATTTCTGACATGATGGAATTGACTAAGGTGTTGATTACAAAACACCCTAGGAATTGACTAGGGTGTTGATTATAATATTCATTAAATGTCACAAAATTACAGTCTTAAAATGTATTTCTTTTCTCTTTCTTTCTCTTCCTCCTCTCCCTCTCCCTCTCCTCTTTTTCCTTTTCTTTTCTTTTGAGTCTTGCTCTGTTGCCCAGGCTGGAGTGCAATGGCACTATTTTCACTCACTACAACCTCTGCCTCCCAGATTCAAGCAATTTTCTTGCCTCAGCCTCCTATGTAGCTGGGATTACAGGCACACGCTAATGTTTGTATTTTTAGTAGAGATGGGGTTTCACCATGTTGGCCAAGCTGATCTTGAACTCCTGACCTCAAGTGATACACCCTCCTTGGCCTCCCAAAGTGCTGGGAATATAGGTGTGAACCACTGTGCCCAGCCTAAAATATGTTTATTTTCTGTGAAAATTACATCATTAATTATACCCACTAATATTGTACCCACTAATTATACCCATGGATATTGATTAAAAATGTATTTGAGAAAATTAGCACATTTTATATTTTAAAACACTTGAAAAAACTGGAGAATGTTTTGATACTAAGTATTAGCAGAAATAAAGCATTTTAATGTTCATTTTCCTACAACCACCACCTTGTGTTTTATTATTTTTCAAGAAATATTAATATAAGTGGAATTTTGAAAGGATCATATTTAGAATGGTAAAAAATAAGGCTTTAGAGTTAAGATTGCCACTTCTCAACTCTTACTTTTATCTCTAACTACCTGCAATACTTTGGGCAAATCTCTAAAGTTCTTTGTAAATGGAAATGATAGCACTAGAGTCTATCATATATTGTTGAGATTAAATGTTTTAATATGTAAAAAATGTTTACTTATGTACCTGGCAAAAACTAAGTTATATTTGTTTTAGATTTCTGGTTTCTGTTTTTTTGTGTGTGTTTATGTTTTAGTTTTTGAAAATTTTTAGATCTTTATTTTGAAATAATTTTGAACTTACCGAAAAGTTAAAAGATAAAACAAAGAACTCTTAATACCCTTCACATGGTTACTCTATTTATTCTAGTAAATTTATATCATTTGCTTTTTGAAATATCTATCTCAAACTCTGTCTCTCAATCTCTTACTTTTTGTCTTTCTCGTATTTATTTATGTATAACATATATGTATTTGTGTGTGTGTGTGTGTGTGTGTATATATATATATATATATATGTCCTTTATTTTTTAACTAATAAAAATGTTAATTAGAGGTTAATTTCTTTACTTAGATACTTACAGAGAGAAAACCAGATGCTATTAGTTGATCTATTTCCTGAATATTCCATCCACACGTTTCATTTTCTAATTTTGGAAATGGATACACTATAAAAAGTGATCTAATAAAAGGTAAATTTGGGGATAATAAGATGTAATCCTTGTCATCAAATTTTAATTTATTTATCTTACCTTTTGTAATTTCGACTTTGATTTTATATTCAAGGTGTATATGTTTAGGTTTTTTACATGGGTATATTGCCTGTTGCTAAAGTTTGGGGTTCTTATAATCCCAGTACCCAGATAGTGAGCATAGTACCAAATAGGTAGTTTTTTAGCCCTTTCCTCAATCCCCTTCACCCTCTCTTAGTCCCCATTGTCTATTGTTTCTATGTTTATGTCCATCTGTTTAGCTCCTACTTATAAGTGAGAAAATTTAGTATTTTGTTTTCTTTTCCTGCAATAATTCACTTAGGATTATGACTGCCAGCTCCATTAATGTTGCTGCAAAGGATGTGATTTCATTTTTTTTTGTTTGTTTGTTTTTGTGGCTTCATGCTATTCTATAGCATATCAACTACCAACATCATTTTTTCACAGAATTAGAAAAAAAGATCATAAAATTCATATGGAACCAAAAAAGAGGGCTAATAGCCAAAGCAATCCTAAGGGGGACATTGGCCTTACAAAGAATTTCTGAATAAATCCTCAAAAGCAATTGCAACAAAACCAAAACTTGACGAGAGCTTCTGCACAGCAAAGAAAGCTATCAACAGAGTAAACAGACAACCCACAGAATAGGAGAAAATATTTGCAAATTATGCATCCCACAAAGGTCTAACATCCAGACTTAACAGTAGAAAAGGAACGACTTAACAGTAGAAAAATAACCCCATTCAGAAGTGGGCAAAGGACATAAACAGACGCTTCTCAAAAGAAGACATACATGCGGCCAACACACATATGAAGAAATGCTCAACAACACTAATCAGGAGAAAAATGCAAATCGAATCTACAATGAGATACCATGTCACACCATCCAGAATGTGTATTATAAAATAAATAAAAAGTAACAGAGAAAAGGGAAGACTTTTATACTCTTGGTGGGAATGCAAATTAGTTTCAACTGCTGTGTAAAGCAGTTTGGAGATTTCTCAGAGAACTTAAAACCGAACTACCATTTGATCCAACAATTTATTTACTGAGTTTATACTCAAAGAACATAAATCATTCTATAGAAAAGATACATACATTCATATATTCATCACAGCACTATTCACAATAGAAACGACATGGAGTCAACCAACATGCACATCTTCTTTTTTATTATTGAAATTCATTTTAAAAAAGACTCTGTAGCACTGCATTAAATATTAAATAGATGAGTGATATTTTTTGAAGTACAGACTCCATAAGGATGTTATAAATCTTAGAATAATTGCATGCAGAGTTCTCTCTCTCTCTCTCTCTATACATACATACATATATATATATATATATATATATATATATACACACACACACACACACACACGTGGGCATGTGTGTGTGTGTGTGCGTGTATGTAGTATGTACACATTTATTCTATTATTTAACTAATGTATATAGGAGAAAATAAAGAAATAAAACTAACATGTCTGATATTGACATAAGTTTCACTGTCTAATGAATATAAAATAGTTGTATTGATTTGGAATCCTATAAGACACTTAACATAAGATTCAGGATAAATCCATTAAGGAGATTAAACAGAAGCAAGAGACATGTAGAAAACAAAAACAAAAAATGGTGCCAAGAGGAATAAGAATGCCAAATTTCAAGAAAGTGTATGTTGTTCATTTTACACATAGCAGAGATTTCACTGTTTATAGAATCAGGCAATGAAATCGCTGGTTGTCATGGAGAAGATATTAATGTAATGGTGGATCAAGAAGCCAAATTGCTTTTGCTCTAGTATGAATGAGAGGCTTGAGTGAGAAGGGAAGGCACTTTTTAAAGAAGAAATGGTAGCCATGAGGCTAGAGAGCTCTTGACTATATAAAGGAAACAACTAGAATGTAGACAGTTGAGCATATTTATACCCTCAGTGGAGCAACTCAATAAAATGCATAAAATTTAGGGCACAAGAGAAAGGGGTAAATAAACACTTAAGCTGGTTGTTTGGGATAATATCTAGATCAAAATGGGAAGAGTTAACACTGGATCAGAGGAATGACAATTTATTAGAGAAGGTATAAATAAATAAATTGTGAAGGCACAATTGTTTCATGTATCTGTATGTATGTCATACATGTAAGGAGAAATGTTCTATCACCTGTTTTCTATAAAATTATTTGGTTTCAATATTTTAACTAAAAGGCTAAAAAATACAGAGAACAGCATTTCGTTTGTGTTTATTGCAAGTAGTGACTTATTTAACACTATAAACTATGTAATTTTTAATCAAAAATGCTTAATTAAATGGATTTAAAGAGTTATTGAATCTCTCAATTTTTAAAGATATAGGTAACACAGTTGTCTCAAAAAAATTAACCTGGTACTGATCGTTAAGAAATAGATACTGTTAATGCCAGATGGAGACTAAAGTAAAAGGAGGTTGCAGCTCCATTTTGGAAAATCATTCCTAATTAAGAATTAATAGATTTTATAGAAATAAGTTAAACTGTTAAAGACAGGTAGGATGTCAATAAGGGTCTTGAGAAGAGAATGCATTGCATTCCAAGAATCCATTCCAATAATTCAGTCTCCAACAATGTGGAGGCAGAAAACATAGGGATATAAGAGTAAGAATAGAAACTCAACAGACTGACCTTGATACAAATCCTACCAGTGATATAATGAAACAAAACATACGTACGATTTTGAGCTTGAAGTTTTCTCTCTCGAGACAAAGTTACAATACCTATTATGTGTGTGTGTGTGGTGTGTGTGTGTATGTGTGTGTACACACACTATGAGACATTATATACAAGGAACTCAACACAGTTTCTGAAATATTGTCTAGAAGAAAACAAAAATAGAGAAAAGTTAGGTATTAAGTCTGGAATCTGGAATATTGCACTATAGAATAAATGCTGATTTGGGGAAAGAATTGGTAATTTGTATGTAGAAACAAACAAGATCGAATAGGCTCTTGGGAAAGATTAAATGAGCAGTAAAACTATCAGCTTTCTTTTCTACTCAAATAATCAATCAGCCATTACATTAAAATTATCTATGTTAATGTTAGAATATATTACTTTCTGCTTTATTTAACAGTAAGTCTGCCAGACTGTCAGTTGTTGTCTTATGCCAAAGAATTCCTTTAAATTGTTATACCTTGGTGTGGCAGAGGATCATCACAGACTGTACTCAAATAGCACAACTCTATTGAGTGAGAAATGACACTCATTGATGAAGAAGTTGTTTGGTCATGGGAATGTATTCAATATCTTCACTTACCTTCAGAGAGCCCAACCAAGGACACTGAGGACATGATCTACAAATATGGGCACTATCTGTGACATGGACCTCAAGAATCCCAGGGACCCTCCTGGGCCTTTGTTGAGTTCAGTCACCCAAGATGCAGTGTATGATCTCCACAGCTGTGATTATGACAGATGCCTCATGCAGGTGGGGTCTCCTCCAAATGGCCTTGGCACAGGCCAGGGAGGCAGTGAATCTCCCCAAGGTTTCCATGGCTCCCCTACTAACCAGGTGGTCTTAAAACAGAGTGGTTATCTGTGGTCTGCCTCCAGATGGAAGCTAGCAGGAGTTAAAAATCATATGCATGAAACAGGTGGTGTATGTTATGCTGAGGTTTACCAAGATGGCAGTGGTGTCATGGAGGATGTAAAAAAAGAAGATATGAACTTTCTAGCTGGAAAGCTGGATAATACCAAGTTTAGACCTCAGGAGGGAGAAACTGCCCACATCCAATTTAAGGTTGATGGCCTGGGAGTCCAAGTTATAGAAGATCTTGATTTGGAAGCCATAGTCATAGCAGAGGCTATAGCAGAAGCAACAATAGGGATTGCAATTACTCTGCAAGGAGAAGCAGAGGATCACAATGCTATTCTCTCCATCATGGCAGATATCACTTTCCTACATAGACGATTGGTTATACTTCTTGTAGAATCCGTGTGGTATATAGTTTTCCTTTGCTCAGTGCAATGTTTGCATTTTTAAACTCAGATCATTAGGTTCAGAATGGGCTAAAGCATAGTATTGTGGTCTTGCGTGATATCCCCTTGCTCATAACACCTACCTCATGTCCAAAATTTCCTAACATCCTCTTATGTCTTTAATAAATTGTATTTTAAATGATGTCATTTATAAGATTGTTGAAATTTAGTAGCTCCATGCTCTTCAGACCATGATATCATGTAAATGCCTGTTCTGCTCTGGTTTGTGTGAACTGGGGTGGTAGAGATGTTTGTGGTTATCTTACCTTTGGAAATTCTTAAGTTTATCTTGTGTTTCATGTATCTTCCTGTAGAACTATCTGAAGACATAGATTAAGAAGGCTCTGGATTAAGGATTTTTGAACATGTATCAATCATTCTAGTTTGTCAAAAGGAGGACTGAGGAGGATAAGATCAATAATGGAGGCCATGGTATGACCACAAGTGTTTTTACAAATAAAAGTGGCAATATTGACCTTATACCAAAATGCAGCAGGGGTTAAAAATGATTATGTACACTTCTCTTAAAACAACTGCAAACATCTTGGTTACCTTTAGCTACAATTGCCTTGCTCTTTAAACTTTGGCAATTGCGGCAAAATTACATTGATCATTTTGTAAGTATTTTGCTTCCTCCCTGTCACCTTTTGTATGAATAGGAACTAATGTGGGAAAAACTGGCTAATTTGTCATAGTGCTTAGCTACAACTGCTAATGTATTACCTACTGGTGGTGTACATGTAGGTAAAAAGTATCTTTACATCTAAGATACTTTTATAATATCAATGTTGCTAAATCTGCATATTCTCTATGTGACTATGAGAGCATTGCTATTTTTGTTTTTTCTAAGAAAAAAATGAAGCAAAATAGAGAGTTCCAATGTATTGGTGTATATAATACAGTTGGGAATACTTTAAGTCACACCTTAAACTTTAAACTAGTTTTTTATAATTGTCTTATATATTTAAAACACTTTAATTTACAAATTAAATTGCAAATGAGAATATTAAATTTAGTTTAGATTTAGGAGGATAGCAATACTAATAAGCTTTTAAATGACATAAATTTTTCAACCACAAACCCTGTAATATGCTGTAGGGTAAATGTTGGCATTATTGGTTGAACTGTAAATATCAAAATGTTTCTTTCAACTAGTCTCTATAATGACTAAGTTTCTAAAATTTATCTTCTGAGTACCTCTGCCTCCTGGCCCAAATGCTCTTCCCATCTCACCTCCTGAGTAGCTGGGACTACTGGTGTGGGCCACTACATGCAGCTAATTTTTGTATTTTTTGTAGAGACAGGTTTTTATCATGTGGCCTACAAATCCTAAAGCAATCTGCCTGGTTTGGCTTCCCGAAATGCTGGGATTACAGGTGTGAGCCACTGCATCCTGCCATTTTGTAGAATCTGATAGTTATTGATACTCATGAGTTAAACTGAATACAGACTGTGAGGATTAATACTGAGCATCAACTTGATTGAATTTGAGGATGCAAAATATTGATCCTGGGTGTGTCTATGAGTATGTGGCCAAAGGATAATATTAACATTTGAGTCAGTGGCCTGGGAAAAGCAGATCCACCCTTAATCTGAGTGGGCACCATCTAATCAGCTGCCAGTGCTGCTGGAATATAAAGCAGGCAGAAAAATGTGAAAAAACTAGACTGGCCTAGTCTCCCATCCTACATCATTATCCTGAGGTGAACCCTTCCTGCCTTTGAACACTAGACTCCAAGTTGTTCAGTATTAAGACTTGGACTGGTTTTCTTGCTTCTCAGCATGCAGATGGTCTATTGTGGAACCTTGTGATGATGTGAGTTAATACTTAATAAACTCCTGTTTATATATACCTATCTATGTATCCTATTAGTTCTGTCCCTCTAGAGAACAGTGAATAATACAGATTTTAGTACCAGGAGTGGTTCTAGAGCAACAGAATATTAAGGATGGAGTTCTTTCATTTGTTTGGCGGTTTCTGGAGTTAGCTGCCTAATATGATTAGACCCCAAAATGTCAAGGACTCTACTTCTAATAGTATAGAGAACACAGATAGTCCTTGGCATGAACTACTTAGAGAACTGTGCAGAATAAATGCAGTTGACACTCCTGATTCACTGCTCGTGAGAAGCAAGTTTAGCGACTCTATATGTAATACCTCTGACCATTCCCGGAGAGCAAGGGAACATAATGAAGTTGGGTTGCTGCTAAGTTCAGTGGACAAAGTGATGAAAGAAAATGAATTCAGGTATTCTAACTCTCCACTTCAGAAGCAGATACTGAGCCTCGAATCTGCTAAGATTAGCCAGAGTGGGAGTCTTATCCCTTGCAGAGAAAGAGCTGAAATTGTGGAAAAGCAGATACAAGCTCTTATCATGCAAGTGGCTGACCTGCAATGCAAGGTGCATACACAGCCTGGCCAGGTGTCTACTATTACTGTGAGAGCATTGATTAGAAAAGAAGGGGATCCAGCAATTTGAAAAGGGATATGTGAGAGGACTGTGGTGAAGCTGGGTGCACTGAGTTTGTAAACATTAATCAACACTTTTTTTTTTTGCCAGAAAGAACAGCTTCCCCATCCCCAAGTGACAACATCCCCTCCCTGACCCATGCTGCAATCAGCCTTTACACTTTTGTCTGAGGATATAAACCCTGCAGTGCCTGGGGCTACAGGGATGGCCTCCCCTGAGACAACTGCCAGACAAGATACCGTTGATTTTCCTCAGGAGCCACCCCCACACCCTTGTTTGCTTCTAGACCTGTAACTAAAGTCCCAGTGGGCCCCTAGAGGTGAGGTTGGGAATGTGCCCCATGAGGACATGGACTACAATTGAAAAGAACTATTTGAATTTTCTGATTTATATAAGCAGAAATCTGGAGAACAGGCATGGGAATGGATATTAAGGGTGTGGGATAATGGTGGAAGGAATGTAAAGTTGAACCAGGCTGAATTTATTGATTTGGCCCACTAAGTAGGAACTTTGCATTTAATGTTGGAGCTCAGGAAGTTAAAAATGGTTCTAATAGTTTATTTGCTTGGTTAACTGAAATATGGATTAAAACATGACCCGCTGTGAGAGCTGGAAATGCCTGATCTCACTTGGTTTAATGGAGAGGAAGTGATTCAGAGGCTTAGTGAGATTGACACATTGGAGTGGATTAGTCCTTTAGACCTACTCATCCCAGCTGGGAGGGTCTAGAAGATATACCCTTGACTAATGCCTTTCAAAATAGATTTGTGAGGGCAGCACCTCCATCTTTAAAGGGCCCTGTAATTGCTCTTCTCTGTATGTCACATTTAACAGTGGGAACCATAGTCACTTAACTACAAAATTCAAATTCAATGGGAATAATTAGATCCCAAGGTGGCAGGGGCCAAGGCAAGGTGGGTGTAGTTACCATAATGGACAGCAGAGGCAAAGGAGCAATCAGAATAGTCTGACTTGTGTAGAGCTCTGGCATTGGTTAATTACTCATGGTGTTCCTAGAAGTGAAACTGATAGGAAGCCTACTGCATTCCTACTTAATTTATGTAAGCAGAAAACTTCTAGGTCGAATGGACATAAGATTAATTTGAATTATAAAAACAGAGATTCAAGTCCCTTCAATCAATTACCAGACTTGATCCAGTTTGCAGACCCAGGAAACTTGAATGAAGGGTAAGGCAGTTTCCCTTGATAAAAGATCTCAATACACTTTTACTCAATACCAGCAATTTACGCTCTTAATCTTTCCACCATCCTTCCCCAAGGAGACCTCTGGACTTTTACCAGGGCAACTGTTCCCTGAGGAAAGGGAAATGGTCAGACATTTTGGGGACTACACTGGCTCTGAGCCAATGTTGATTGCAGGGGACCCAAAATGTCATTGTGGCCCTCCAGCTTAAATAAAGGCTTATGGAGATGAGGTAATTAACAGAGTTTTAGTTCAAAACTGACTTACAGTGGATCCAGTGGGTCCCTGGACTCATTTTCCCAGTGCCAGAATGCATACTTGTCATATACATACTTAGAAGCTGGCAGAACCCTCACATTGGCTCCCTGAGTGTGCCTCCTCTTTTTTGCTTTAGCTGGTTACAAAGGTTTGGATTGGAGATGGCTCACTGGATCCCAATCCTCCGAGCTAGATCATTGGATTCAAATTATGTTGTTAGGATAAGGAGAATCAACTTGGTTGGGACAGGAATCCACTTGTATGTTCTTGGTAATCTGATCCATTAATCCCCATGGAGCAGGATCAGATTACCAAGAACATAAAAGTGGATTCCTGTCCCAATCAAATTGAATTCCTTTGGATTTTTAAATGTAAATTGTCTATTCCAAAGAGTTCCCCACCCAATGTTTGGTAATTGGAGACCTTAAGATGCACAATTAAATTGTGTTTTATATTTTTTGGTAAACGGAGTAAAGGGAGGACCTGGAAATATATGCTGGAACATTCTTCTTGGAAGGAGTCAGCGTAAGCAGAAGGTAAAGAAGTAAAGGGGAAGACAGAAAGGTTCTTTAAAACAGTAAATCAGTAAATTGCTTCTAAATTTAAAGAAAATGAAATTGGCCGGGTGCGGTGACTCACGCCTGCAATCTCAGCATATCACTTGACATCAGGAGTTCAGCCTGGTCAACAAGGCAAAAAACTGTCTCTACTAAAAAAAGAAAAAAAGATACAAAAATTAGCCAGGCATGGCGGTGTGTGCCTGTAATCCCGGCTACTTAGGAGACTAAGGCAGGAGAAACACTTGAATCTGGGAGACAGAGGTTGTAGTGAGCTGAGATCGCACCACTGCACTCCGGACTTGGCAACAGAGCAAAACTCTGTCTCAGAATAATAATAATAGTAATAATAAAATAAAAAAGAAAATAAAATTGGGGTTGAAGAATAAGTAGGTTTTTTCTTTGAAAAAACTTTCTAAACTAAAAAGTTTTAATAACTTTCTATTTAAATTATTAGTTGTGCTTGTCAGAGGACAAAATGTTTTTTATTTATGGCATGCAACTATCTTCTCTAACAAGAAGTTATATGATATACTTGTTGTCCAGGATAACTGCAGCTTTGACATAGCAGAATTAGTCAGGATGCTGGTACCTTTCCCACTTCAAACATGTCTATCAGTCTGTTCCTAGCAGCTAATTATAAATGCAGCTCATGAGTTACAAGTCTGTTTAAACTCCTGTTTGAATCTTTAAAATAAATTGGAATGAGAAACGTTTTATTAAAACAACTGAAGAACAAGTTAACTATTGCATTCAGATAGTCCAAAATCTCTGACGAGCTATTTGATCATCTCTATATTTAATCTAAAAATAATTAAGTAACTTGTGACTCCCATTACTACATGTTAAAATGAGGGGAAAACTCTGACTTGTTCTATCTGACTTTCTGTATATATGCTAACATTTTCAGGTCACATATACTAATTTTTGTTTCCCTACTGAAAGGGGAAATGTTCCCTTATCCCCTTCACAGGGCGTGTGACTAGGGGTATGGCTCCTTTCTTTAGTGACCCCCAACTCAAACCTCTAGGGAAAGCATGCAGACAGGCAGGTTGTGGAGTGCATGGGCTCCAACCATATGGCAGCTAGGGGTGAATGTTTACAGCTCCTGAAGCCTAGTGTGCATGTGTTACAGTGTGCTCTCTTAGTTTTGCCATTTGTAGGCAATTTGTGTTAATCAGCTCAATTAGACCCTCTGCCTTATTGCAAGGACAGAGGGCTTTCTGTATCCTGGGTGCCTTGGTATACAGGAAAAATCGGGTCACACAGGAGCTTGGAGAATGAGTGGGAGGTTTTATTGAATGGCGAAGTAGCTCTCAGCAGATGGGATGGGGAGACAGAAAGGGGATGGAGTGGGAAGGTGATTTTCTCCTGGAGTCCTCTCCTCAGCTGTGGACTCTCCTCTGACCACCCCAGCCATATTCCCCTCCAAGTCCACATCATTCTGTCAGTTGGCAGCCTGCAGGCATCTGCCCATGCCTGTCAGTGTGCTCTTTCACTCCTCTACTCCTCTCCATGTCCAGCTGCCTGTGTGCTCTTCTGCTAGTGTGTTTCTCTCAACATCTGGTATCTTGTGTTCATGCCTGCTAGGGTCTCAGGGTTTTTACAGCCACAGAATGGGGGCATGGCAGTCCAGGATAGTCTTAAAAAATAAAACATTTGAGTGCAAAAGCAGGAAAGCTGTCCTCACCTAGGTACGTGGGCACAGGCCCGAGAGTGGACCCCGTCTTTCCCCTCCCCAAGGACCCCATATTGATCCTCCCAGCACTTCCCTACTCACCTCTTATATCACTACTGCTTCACAATGAAGTATTTCCAAGAATAATATAGAATAATTAAGACTACTTCTAGTCACATCTTTCATTCAATAATATGGTTATAAGTACAAATACATTTTATTACAATTTTAATTAGCATGTATGACTGGAAATAGTTCAGTCATGCAAACATGATAAATGACTGCTGATTATACTATATTTGGGGAATATATATGGAAGGATTTGATCACTGCATTACAGTTGCCACAAGGAGATTAACTACTATTGTTGAGCTGGAGTAATAAAAAGGTCTGCCCTATATTTATTTTGATTTTTAGTATGTTTAGCAGATAAAAAAAATAAGTCTGAAGAAACGTTTTCATTAGAACTGTCACATTTTGTATGGTTTATATCATGAGTAAATTCTAGTTATTAGACTTATTAACATTGGATGACACTCTAGGAATTTTTACTCTGAAGTCACACCAAATGAGGTCAATTGGTATTGGGAAAAATAGTCATGTGATACTCAGAGGATCAAGATGATACCATATAATTAATTTAAAACAATTAAAGTTCTTAGTGTACTCTATAAGCTGTCATAAGTTTCTCTAGGCTTCTTTTTCTTTTTTTAATTTTTATTGCATTTTAGGTTTTGGGGTACATGTGCAGAATGTGCAAGATAGTTGCATAGGTACACACATGGCAGTGTGTTTTGCTGCCTTCCTCCCCTTAACCCACATTTGGCATTTCTCCCCAGGCTATCTCTCCCCAGCTCCCCACCACTGTCTCTCCCCTATTCCCCCCAATAGACCCCAGTGTGTAGTAACCCCCTCCCTGTGTCCATGTGTTCTCATTTTTCTCACCCGCCTATGAGTGAGAATATGTGGTCTTTCCTTTTCTGTTCTTGTGTCAGTTTGCTGAGAATGATGTTCTCCAGATTCATCCATGTCCTTACAAAGGACATAAACTCATCATTTTTGATTGCTGCATAATATTCCATGGTGTATATGTGCCACATTTTCCCAGTCCAGTCTATCATCGATGGGCATTTGGGTTGGTTCCAGGTCTTTGCTATTGTAAACAGTGCTGCAATGAACATTCGTGTGCATGTGTCCTTATAGTAGAAAGATTTATAGTCCTTTGGATATATACCCAGTAATTGGATTGCTGGGTCAAATGGAATTTCTATTTCTAGGTCCTTGAGGAATCGCCACACTGTTGTCCACAATGATTGAACTAATTTACACTCTCACTAACAGTGTAAGAGTGTTCCTCTTTCTCCACATCCTCTCCAGCATCTGTTGTCTCCAGACTTTTTAATGATCACCATTCTAACTGGCGTGAGATGGTATCTCAATGTGGTTTTGGTTTGCATCTCTCTAATGACCAGTGATGATGAGCATTTTTTCATGTGTTTGTTGGCCTCATGTATGTCTTCTTTTGTAAAGTGTCTGTTCATGTCCTTTGCTCACTTTTGAATGGGCTTGTTTTTTTTTTTTTTTCTTCTTGTACATCTGTTTGAGTTCTTTGTAAATTCTGGATATCAGCCCTTTGTCAGATGAGTAAACTGCAAAGATTTTTTCCCAATCTGTTGGTTGCCAGGCCGTGCAAAAGCTGTGGAGTTTAATTAGGTCCCATTTGTCTATTTTGGCTTTTGTTGCCAATGCTTTTGGTGTTTTGGTCATGAAGTCCTTGCCTACTCCTATGTCCTGAATGGTTTTGCCTAGATTTTCTTCTAGGGTTTTTATGGTGCCCAGTCTTATGTTTAAGTCTTTAATCCATCTGGAGTTAATTTTAGTGTAAGGTGTCAGGAAGGGGTCCAGTTTCTGCTTTCTGCACATGGCTAACCAGTTTTCCCAAAACCATTTATTAAACAGGGAATCCTTTCCCCATTGCTTGCTTTTGTCTGGTTTATCAAAGATCATATGGTTGTAGATATGTTGATTTGCCTCTGATGCCTCTGTTCTGTTCCATTGGTCTATATCTCTGTTTTGGTACCAGTACCATGCTGTTTTGATTACTGTAGCCTTGTAGTATAGTTTGAAGTCTGGTAGTGTGATGCCTCCCGCTGTGTTCTTTTTGCTTAGAATTGATTTGGCTATGTGGGCTCTCTTTTGGTTCCATATGAAGTTCATGGTGGTTTTTTCCAGTTCTCTGAGAAAATTCAATGGTAGCTTGATGGGGATAGCATTGATTCTGTAAATTACTTTAGAGTAGGTTCACAAAAAGATAGAATATGAAAAAACTTTTAAGTAACTTTCTTGTTACAATATCATAAGATGATTCAAATGTAGTAAAATAAAATATGCAAACCAGTTTGTGCATTTGACTTATGTAAAATAGTGTAATTAAAGGGTCATCTGATTATTCTTGTATTCATATTTTTGTCTGTCGTGATTCATTTTTTCTCACTCCTCAATAAAAATCTATGTGTTTTATATTTGTGATTTTCAATGCCATATACACCATTCCTTTTGAAATAAATCAATATATATTTATCAAGCAGTTATACTACACCAGTGAGTTTTAATGCTCTGCATATAGATGAACTCTGTGGGGAATTAGTCACTGAAATTTCAATATATACAATCTTATGTCGAGTTTCATGACATTCATATTTCTACCATTTGACTTACAAAAGTATATGTTTAAATATATGAATAAATTAAAGAAGGCACTGCTGAAGAAAATAACAACCTGTAGGAAATTACTGCACATAAAGTATCTTTATTGAAAAGTTTTCTCACTTAGAAAAAAATAAATGCAGAAATATTTTTATTTTGAAGCTTATATTACTAGAAGATTGGGATCACTGAAACACATTTTTTATTCCGCTATACGTTTGAAGAATGATTGTATTTATTAAATACATAGATTAAAGTTTAGGCTTGTTTCTCTTTTTCTTTTTTGTTAATCAAATCAGAAAATTGGAGGAAATGGAAATTTTTCTCTTATCGTATGTAATTCCTTCTTTCCCTTCATTCTTTTCTTCCTTCATTTCCTCTCTCCTTTTCTTTATCTTTCTTACCATTGGTATACTTTTCCTTTGTCATTAATGCAATCAAAGAATTTACATTGCATTCTTCCTATATGGCAGATATAATGCCAGCCATCAGAAAATAGTGACAAAAAAAAAAAAAACATATGGTTATTAGATATCACAGCTACTAAAGAGAATTCCCATGAGAATATTTTCAAATTAATAAATAGTTTAGGTTATGTTACAAAAGCATACACTAAGGATTGTTAGTAAATGAAAATGTTTTATGGATGAAATTTTATTCAAGCTCAAAAAAACAACTTTGATAATAGCCTGAGTTTGGATATTGTTAATTAAAGCAAACAAATAATATGTGTGTTAGTATTCCGAATTCCAAACCATGATTGAATTTGTCAATTCTACCTTCCTACTGCCATTGTGATATATAGTGAATGCCATTAGGATCACACATCAGCTCTTCTAAAAGAATGCCCTAAAGTAACAAGGTGGTGGCCAACTATGATAGGGGTTTTGGCCACTGAAGTGTCTTGGAAATAGTCTGCCAGCAGCTAAGCTTTCATTTATAACAAAATCTGTCAAGAGAAAGGACCTTGCTGCATATTTTAATTTTCAAAGGAAATATCAGAGAACTACTTTCAATTTTATCCAAAGAAACTGGACTAGCCAAATAAGATGAATGAAGTCTTAACTAAACCATTTTGGCAGTGAATAAATCAAAGTTTAGAGGTAGCTGTTAAGTGTTGTTAGCTGCTAAAATGCATCCAAGTTTTATACAAGGAGGGCAAGCTGCTATTCAGTCATTTTGTTTGTTTGTTTATTTATTTATTTATTTATTTATTTATTGGAAAGGAACAGGAATATTGCTTTATTCTATGAATGCGTATTAATAATGGCCAATCATTATTTTGTGTATTTAAAGTGGAGAATGTATATTTTATGTATCTAAAGTGGAGAGCTCTACAAGTGCTTATTAAGTTTACTTATTCCAGATCTGAGTTCAGATTCTGGATATCCTTATTAATTTTCTGTCTCATTGAGTCTAAATCTCTTTATGGGTCTTATGTATCTGGGTGTTAGGTTGCATTGATCCTTATACCACTCTATCTTTGTTGCTTTGAAATCTGTTTAATCAAATGCATGAATTGCAACTCCTTTTTGTTTATTTGTTTGTTTTTGTTCTCCATTTAGTTGGTAAATCTTTCTCCAACCCTTTGTTTTGAGTCTTTGTGTATCTTTGGATATAATATGGGTCTGGATGTAGATACCGTTAGGTTTTGGCTGTATCTTTTGATTGGGGAGTTTAGCCGATTTAAATTTAGGATTACTGCCATTTGATGTTAACTGGCTATTTTATCCATTCGTTGATGTAAATTCTTCTTTACAGGTACACCTATCAAACGTAGATTAGGTCTTTTCACATAGTCCCATAATTCTTGGAGACTGCTCATTCCTTTTTATCCTTTTTTCTCTTTCCTTGTCTTCTCATTCCATTTCATTAAATTGGTCTTCAACCTCTGATATCCTTTCTTCTGCTTGATCAATTTGGCTATTCAAACTTGTGCATATTTCACTAAGTTCTTGTATTGTATTTTTCAAGTCCATTAGTTCATTTATATTCCTCTCTATAATGTCCATTCTTTTTAGCACTTCGTCAAACCTTTTTTCAAAGTTCTTAGTTTCTTTACATTGGGTTAGAACAAGTTCTTTCAACTCCCAAAAACTTTTTATCATCCACCTTTTGAAGCCTGCTTCAGATAATGGAACACAGTCCTCTTCCATTAGGGCTTGTTCCGTTGCTGATGAGGAATTGCTATCCCCTGTAGAGGGAGAGGGGTTCTGACTTTCGGTATTCTTGGCCTTTTTAGGCTGTTTTTTTTTTTTTTTCTTTATTGTGATTTTATCCATCTGTTGTCTTTACAATTAGCACCTTTCTAATTAAGTTCCTGAGAGGATGTCCAATTTATTGATTCCCAGTGCTGGAATCCAAGCAACCCACTGCACCAGCCAAAACAGCAGCAATAAGACTGATGGTGCTCTTCTGCCTGGGAATCTCCAGTCTGGCTTCCTTCTTGAGTCCACAACAAGCGGCTCTGCCTTCCCTGAGCTCCAAACGCCAGTCAGTAGGGGAACCAGTCCCGTTTACTGTGCACGAAGAGCTGCCGCGCCGAGGCGACGACAAAACCGCTGCGCCAGCCACAGAAGTCGCGCTGGCGACCCGTGGGGCTCCTCCACTGGAAATCTTCTGGTCCATGGACGACGAAAATTCCTCTGAAAATGTGGCGTCCTCACCTTTTCTGAGCTTTCACTGGGAGCTACAATCCCGAGCTGTTAGTGATCAGCCATCTTGGATCTCGTCTCTATTCAGTCATTTTGTAGTACAGCAGGCTATTAAATATGAAGATGCTCTCAGGATTTTGTAAAAGAATATTATTGAAAAAAGATTACCAAAGTCTTCTTGCATGCAGGGATTTAATATCATGCTTGTGCGCACAGGTGTGTGTGTATTATTTAAATTTATTTTAAAGGATTTAGTAAATTTGGCACTAAATGCACCAGGTGGTAGGTTTAATTGAAGGTCTGTAAGATATTTAGAGGAAAAAAATCTTTTGGGGAAATTATTTTTGTAATATTCTAAAATTTTAGATATAAAATTTTAGATATAAAATTTTAAAAAGCAGCAAACATCAAGCAGAAACTATAATAAGTTTACTCAATTCTGGATATTTTCTGGGTCTACTGTTTCATTTCTTTTAAAGAAATAGTCAAATGTTGGTATAAACATACTGTTTCTTATTATTTAGAGTGTTCAGTTCTGTCTGGTAAAATGCACTCAAGAAACTAAAAAACTGTTGTTGCTTTTTGTTTTCTGCAGAATTTTTAAATTTCCTCACAAGGGAATCCATAATCATGTGTATTTGGTGTTTCTAGGTTAAGTAAGACTTTGGATACCATTCTTCAGAATTCTCAACTATTTAAGCAAATTTTTAATATTTCTTCTGCTTGATTTACTATATAGGGAGTTCTCTTGTCATTTCAGACCTCAATGCTTTTAAAATCATATAATCAACTTCTTAGGAGTATTTGGATATACCCTAGGAAGAACAGTGGCTGCAGTCAGTTCTGAATTGCTACCTCTTTCTAATTTTGAACTAGAAACTTAAGTACTTTGTGCCTCACAAATTTAGGGGATTCATAGTTGATAGATAGAAAACTATAGTACATAAATTCACTCACAACTTAGGTTGGTTAAAATAGAGATCGTGAAGATTGCTGGTTACTTTTCTTTGCTTACCATGTGTATCAGATATCTAATAAGTGCCACCCCCATTAACCAGTTTTATTAATCTACATAGAGATATCTGTAGAGAAGTTATTTAACTCAGAACATTATGAATAGCAAGGGTACATTTTTGAAAATATGAATGCATTGACTATACTAAAACTAGAAGAAATGTACACAATATACCAAAAATGATATCTACTAGGTTTATATGTAAGTCTCCACTATGCTTATTAAGAAAACAGTGAGAAATATAAACGAGTTAGCTTAAGGGATTATTTATCAAAAATGCTTCACATTTTTATGTAAAAAACAAAATAGTTTCGAGAATAAATATGTATGTGACATTTTTGATAATGCTTGCCAGAACTGCAAAAATGTATATATGAACTGTGAATCATATAGAGTTATAGCATTTAGTGTATCCCTAAGACTTATCTAATCTTAGTAGAAAAGTATTCATCTCAGGAATGCAGCTGACTTGATCTTGGTGGTGAGGTTTTTTAATGTGCTGCTGGATTCGGTTTGCAGTATTTTATTGAGAATTTTTGCATTAATGTTAATAGAGGATATTGGCCTGAAATTGTCCTTTCTGTTGTTGTGTCTCTGGCAGGTTTTGGCATCAGGATGATGCTGGCTTCATAAAATGAGTTAAGAAGGAGTCCCTCTTTCCCTATTGCTTGGAATATATTCAGAAGAAATGGTACCAGCTCTTATTTGTACCTCTGGTAGAATTCGGCTGTGAATCCATCTGGTATGGGCATTTGTTTGGTTGGTAGGATATTAATTACTACCTCAATTTCAGAACTTGTTACTGGTCTATTCAGGGATTCAACTTCTTCTTGGTATAGTCTCTGGAGGGTGTGTGTGTCCAGGAATTTATCCATTTCTTCTAGATTTTCTAGTTGATTTGCATAGAGGTGTTTATAGTATTCTCTGATCATAGTTTGTATTTCAGTGGGATCAGGGGTGATCTTCCCTTTATCATTTTTTGTTGTATCTGTATTATTATTCACTCTTTTCTTCTTTATTAATGTGGTTAGCAGTCTATCTATTTTGTAAATCTTTAAAAAAAAACAGCTCCTGGATTCACTGATTTTTTCAATGGTTTTTCGTGTCTCTATCTCCTTCAGTCCTGCTCTGATCTTAGTTGTTTCTTGTCTTCTGCTAGCTTTTGAATTTGTTAGCTCTTGCTTCTCTAGTTCTTTTAATAGTGATGTTAGGGTGTTGTTTTTAGATCTTTCCCACTTTCTTTTGTGAGCATTTAGTGCTATAAATTTCCCTCTAAACACTGCTTTAGCTGTGTTCTAGAGATTCTCGTACATTGTGTCTTTCTTCTCATTGGTTTCAAAGAAATTACTTATTTCTGCCTTAATTCTGTTATTTACCCAGCAGTCATTCAGGAGCAGGTTGTTCATTTTCCATGCACTTGTGAGGTTCTGCATCAGTTTCTTTATCCTGAGTTCTAATTTGGTTGAAATGTGGTCCGAGAGACTGTTGGTTATGATTTTTGTTCTTTTGCATTTGCTGAAGAGTGTTTTACTTCCAATTATGTGATCAATTTTAGAATAAGTGCTATGTGGTGCTGAGAAGAATGTATATTCTGTTGATTTGGGGTGGAGAGTTCTGCAGTTGTCTACTAGGTCCACTTGGTCTAGAGCTGAGGTCAAGTCCTGAATATCTTTGTTAATTTTCTGTCTCATTGATCTGTCTGATATTGACAGTGGTATGTTAGAAGTCTAATATCATTATTGTGTGGGAGTCTATGAATCTCTTTAGGTCTCTAAGATCTTGCTTTATGAATCAGTGCACTCCTGTACACTGGGTTCATATATATTTAGGATAGTTATCTCTTCATGTTGCATTGATTCCTTTACCATTATTTAATGCCCTTCTTTGCCTTTTTTGATCTTTGTTGGTTTAAAGTCTGTTTTATGAAAGACTAGGATTGCAACCCCTGCTTTTTTTCTTTTGCTTTCTATTTGCTTGGTAAATCTTCCTCCATCCCTCTATTTTGAGCCTATCACTGTCTTTGCATGTGAGACAGATCTCCTGAATACAGCACACTAATGGGTCTAGACACAAATCAATAAATGTAGTCCATCACATAAACAGAGCCAATTACAGAAACCACATAGTTACCTCAATAGATGTAGAAAAGGCCTTTGATAAAATTCAACACCCCTTCATGCTAAAAATGCTCAATAAATGAGATACTGATGGAACATACCTCAAAATAGTAAGAGGTATTTATGACAAACTTACAGCCAATATCATACTGAATGGGCAAAAGCTAGAAAACTTTTTAGAAAAGTTTTCCCTTTGAAAACTGGCACAAGACAATGATGGCCTCTCTCACCACTCCTATTTAACATAGTTTAAGTTCTGGCCAGGGCAATCAGGCAAGAGAAAGAAGTAAAGGAAGAGAGGAAGTCAAATCATCTTTGTTTGCGATGACATTATGATATATTTAGAAAACCCCATTGTCTCAGCCCCAAAACTCCTTAAGCTGATAAGCAACTGCAGCAAATTCTCAGGATACAAAACAATATGCAAAAATCGCAAGCATTCTTATTTACCAATAATAGAGAAACAGAGAATGAAAGATGAGCAAACTCCCATTCACAATTGCTGCAAGGAGAATAAAATATCTAGAAACAAAACTTAAAGGGATGTGAAGAACCTCTTCAAGGAGAACTACAAATCACTGCTCAAGAAAATAAGAGAGGACACAAACAAATGAAAAAACCTTACATGCTCATGGATAAGAATAATCAATATGATGAAAATGACCATACTTCCCAAAGTAATTTATAGATTCAAAGTGATTCCCATCAAGCTACCATTGACTTTCTTCAAAGAATTAGTAAAAACTACTTTAAATTTCATATGGAACCAAAAAAGAGCTCATACAGTGAGGCAATTTTAAGCAAGAAGAACAAAGCTGGAGGCATCACCCTACCTAACTTCAAACTATACTACAAAGCTACAGTAACCAAAACAGTTTAATACTGGTAAGAAAGCAGATATATAAGGCAATGGAACAATCAAAGGGCTCAGAAATAACAGCACACAACTAGAACCATCTGATCTCTTACAAATTTGAAAAAACAAGCAATGGAGAAAGGATTCCCTATTTAATAAATGATGTTGGGAAAACTGGCTAGCCTTATGCAGAAAACTGAAACTGGACCCCTTCTTCACACCTCATACAAAAAGTAACTAAAGAAGGATTAAATGTTTCAATGTAAGACCTAAAACCATACAAAACCCTAGAAGAAAAACCTAGGCAATACCATACAGCACATAGGCATGGGCAAAGACTTCTTGATTAAAACACTAAAAGCAATTGCAACAAAAGCCAAAATTGACAAATGAGATCTAATTACACTAAAAAGCTGCACAGCAAAAGAAACTGTCATCAGAGTGAACAAGCAACCTACAGAATAAGAGAAAAATTTTGAAATCTACCCATCTGACAAAGGGCTAATATTCAGAGAAACTTGAAATTTACAAGAAAAGAGCAAGCAATCCCATCAAAAAGTGGGTGAAGGATATGAACAGACACTTCTCAAAAGAAGATATTTATGCAATCAACAAACATATGGAAAAAAAGCTCATCATTACTGGTCATTAGAGAAATGTAAATCAAAACCACAATGAGATACTATCTCACACCAGTTAGAATGGCAATCATTAAAAAGTCAGGAAACAACAGATGCTAGAGAGGATGTGGAAAAACAGGAACACTTTTAATTATTGGTGGTGGTGTAAATTACTTCAACCATTGTGGAAGACAGCATGGTGATTCCTCAAGGATCTAGAACTAGAAATACCATTTGACCCAGCAAATCCCATTTCCGAGTATATATCCAAAGGATTATAAATCATTCTACTATAAGGACACATGCATATGTAAGTTTATTCGAGCACTATTCACAATAGCAAAGACTTGGAACCAACCCAAATACCCATCAATGTTAGACTGGATAAGGATAATGTGGCACATATACACCATGGAACACTATGCAGCCATAAAGAGGATGAGCTCATGACCTTTGCAGGAACATGGATAAATCTGGAAACCACCATTCTTGGCAAACTAACACAGGAACAGAAAATAAAACACTGCATGTCCTCGCTTATAAGTGGGAGTTGAACAATGAGTACAAATGGGCACAGGGAGAGGAATATCACACATTAGGCCTGTCAGGGGTTGGGGGCAAGGGGAGGGATAGCATTAGGTGAAATACCTAAATGACAGGTTGATGGGTGTAGTAAACCACCATAGCACATGTATACCTATGTAATAAACCTGTAAGTTCTGCACATGCAATAATAACAATAATAATAAAATCAATACAAAAAAAGAAAAAAACAGAAATGTATTCTGTATTTCATTCTGAAATATGAAGTTAGGTGAACATTTAGAAGGCCAATATTGTATTGAGAAAATTTTTCATAGTTCTAGTATGGTAATGGTATATTATTTATTTATTATTTCTTTCCTTTATTCATAAATGTGTATTATGTGTCTGGGGATTTTTTTTGCATCCATTCAAATTATTATTTTTCTTCTTTATTTTAACAGAAAAATAGTTTACTTAAAAACAATCCATTCAGTTTTTTTTTTTAAATTTTTATTGCATTATAGGTTTTTAACAATATTATTATTCCTACGGGTTCCCAACCTTTTGAATCTATTAGCTGGTGTTCTTCTCCTAAAAAGTTTGGAAGTACCTGCCACTTAAAAAAATTTTTCTTCTGCTGTGAATTCCTTTGACTATTTTTTTAGGGAGCGCAATTGCCAGATGCTTTTATATGTCCCACAGGTCAGTGCATCGCGATCATTTTTCTTCAGTATTATCTTCATTGTTGTTTTGAATAATTTCCATTGATCAGTCTTCACATTCATTAACAATGAATTTGAATTTTTCTCACCATCTCCAGTCTGCTCTTAAACCCATCCAGAACTTTTTTCATTTCAGTTATTGAACACTTCAGTTCAACTTTGGCATATATTTTGTTGTTTCCTCTTCATGCAGAGATGCCCTTTTTCCCTTGTTCTTCAATCATTGAAATTTCTTTAAAATTTTACAGTAACTTCTGTAAGATTTTTACCTGCTAAATCCAACACAGGTTCCTTATCTAGTTTATCTTATATTGATTGCTTTTTTTTAATTTAATGAGTCACATTTTTTATGTTTGTTGCATGTTTAATAATTTTCCATTTTTGATTCTGGATATGTGAATTATACATTGCTGAGATTTCAATTCTGGTATCATAAAGCAGTGATTTCCTCCCTCACAGGCAGTTAACTTGTGGGTTGGAAAATGTGAACTTGTGGAAGCTTGCTTAATGCTATGTGTAGGCAGATTTATGAACAGCTTCAGATACTTTCCAAGTTCCTCTAACATAGTTGGACTTAAGCTTCCTGCTCTTTCTCACCTGTTGATCTGGTCAGCGAATGGTTGTAAGCTTTGTTAAGATGCCTCTACAATATAACTTATTCTAGATATCTCAGCAGGATGTTACTGAGGTTTGTCTACTCAGCCAATCTGTAGTGAGTTTCCCATTGTTTCCTTTCATGTATATGTAGCATGCCTGCATTCCCTCTTCCCCAATGCACTGACCTGGAACTGCCAGTTGCTTCAATAACAGAATTCTGACCTCTGCCTCTTCAGCTCATCAGGACCATTTTCTGCTAACAAGCTTCTGCCAGCTCCCTGACAGATAGGAAACCTTGATGAGCATGAAGCTCTAAACATTTTCCTTTCTCCCTAAATGTTGTACAATGCTGGAAATAGTTTTCTCCCTGATTTCTGACTTATTTTCATACTTGTATACTGAAGGGTGGTCTTTTTAGTATTATTTACTATGTCATGGCTTGCCATAAAAGTCTTCTGTGAACTGTTTTTACAGATGGCTTTTCATGTCTAGTGACCTGTTTGTTTACCTATCTTCAACAAATCTCCCTGATCATCACTGATATGCTGTAGGGATTGGATGCCCAACCCTTAAACACGAAGGCATCTTTATTGAGGTAATGCTGCTTACTCCTCAGATGCCTGGCCATTCACATAAATGGTGAAATTACATTGCTGATTCCTGTAGAAGCAGAGGCCTGATGGCTACCCCAGGAAATTCCTAAGGCTAATTTATACTCAATTTGTACTCACATTTCATTTCTGAGGTCAGACAACAGAATATGTGTCTGTACCTGTATTTGACAACAGTTGACTTAGGGTATGAATGACTCCTTTTTCATGTCATCAGATGTTAATAGTTTCTACTTGGAGCAGAGAAGATCTATTTCTATATAGCCCCTTTTGTAACTCTGCGGTCCTTTCCACTTTGTTTTCTTCCACATTATAACTTTGCTTAGGTGTTAAGCATTAACTAAGTCTTAAATACCCAAATGTTAAATAAACAATCAGTCATCTGGAATGTACAAAGTGTGCTCTAAATTTCATCTTTGGAGTAGAGAATTAGTCTTACATCTTACAATTTTTTAACTACTTGAGTTTCTCCATATATCCGTTTTAAATAAACTGGCCACTCAGACATTTGAAAAGATATTTGTAAACCAAGGTTTTGGGAATAGAGTCTTGTTAAAACTACAAATATTTTAATTGACAAAATACTAGTACCACATATTATCAACCAGGAGCACTTAGAGTCCCTACTGCTAAGTTATATTTTACTTTGCAGTTGCTGTGTCCACAAAATCTTTATAACCCACCGAGAAACAGTAAACACAACTGCACATTGCTATTACCACCCTTTCTTACCATACTGTTTATGGTTTAGGAAAAAAAAAGAATTGAGAATAATTTTTATTTTTTTACACAACTAACAATGTATATCTTTCTTCTAAGACTGGTAATAGTTAAAACAGCATAGAAACACACTGTGGCAAAGGGAGCTAGTTATATTTACATATATACACACATACAAACACACAAACGTTAAAACTACAGTTAAACTTCCATAATGGCTGGATAGACAAAAGGCAATCTAGATTAGGTGGTCAATGAAACTCTGTCAAGGTAAGTCATATTTGAAATTAAGTTTCAAGAATATTTAAAAAAAGCAATTCATAAGAAGATCCCAGAGAAGGAATTTCTGACAGTCAACAGTGCAAAGGCACTGAGTCTAGAAATGGCTTGTGTGGTAAGCTATTACAGTGGAGATACAAAAGGGGAGAGGGGTGTTTTCAGGTGAGAATGCTTAAGTAAGCAGTGGCAGAAAGCTATATATGTCCTACACCATTATTTTCAGAAGTCTGTATTTGGTCAAAAATAGTTAACATTTTCTGTATTACATAAAACCTAACCCTATATCTTGATGAGTTAAAAAAAAACTCTGCATATTTAAGACTAAATTTTATTTACTTCATCAAAAATCATTGTCACTTATATATCATATACTTATGGAATAATAACCAAGTAAATGAATGTAACTGCCCCTAAAGCTCAATTGTCTTCTAATTTTAGGAGATGTATCATCATTTAATAAAGAAACACAATACTGCTAATTTTAAAAAACAATATTTTTTTCTAATTTTTCTTCATAATCTTTACTCATCAAAAATTGAAAGTGTGCTGTTACCATGGAAGCATTTATATTTTTGCTTTAAATATCACTAAGTGCTATTCTCAAATAACAGTGTTACCTCATGCTTTTTGGAAACAAATCATTATGCCAAAATATTATTCCTGAAAACAACATTATTCATTCAAAACATATGCTGATATAAATGGATATTTCAAGCTCATGTGTTATATAACTACTTTTCTTATGCTGTTGTATACTTAGTAAAAATTATGTAACTATATTTTCTGTAGATTTAGATATATAGAATTCTCAATCTATAAAGATACAGAATCTTTAAAGGTAGTATACCTTTCTCGTAAAAGCTAGTTATTATTTAATTAAATTGAAATGGACATTATTTGCATTTGTAAAAGTGGATCTAGTAATAGAAACAATAGAAAAAAAATTCTGGTTAATGATAAAATCAAAGATGCAATCATAGTCAGATAAAGTGGATAAAAGAAAGTTGCAGCTCTGAAAGGACAGCGTGTTTACTGGCTAATTTATATAAAAGTTAACATCTCTGAGGATGACAGGCCTTGGAATGAATATCATGACTTTACCTCCAGGTGTTAAAAGCTTCAATTTATCATGAATAGTAACCTGCAATAAAGAGACTGTAGAGAGAAGATTATATAGGTGGAGTTCATACATTTTAATATCAGTGTATCCTTTCTTTCCTTCAGGAGAATAGTGATTACATTAAAATTTACAGAATTCAAGAAGATAAGTTTCAATAATCTCCTGGTAGTTGAGGATAGGCATTCAATGGAATACAAAAATGCTGTTTTGCTTTCAGATATTTATTATATTTTATGACTTCATACTACTATATTAATATTTATTATATACTACATAGTATAAGTGTTATTTTATATTTATTAAATCATAATTTTGTTACATATTTTATATATATTTGGAAAATTTAAATAAGAGCTCATAAAGTTGAAAGGAAATATACATTTATAATAATTAGCATAAGTATATGTGTATTGTTTAGAGTGGTGAGAATGAATGTAATCATGTGGGAAATGAGAACAGATGCAAGAGACGGGTGGGGATTGAGCCAGAGGACACTCAAGAATTGAAATTCTGAATGTGGAGGAGAAAAAAAGTAAAGGAAGCTGAGAAGGAAAAGAGAGACTGAGAACAAAATCAGTGCAGCCAAAAGAAGGTATTTCAAGGAGGGTGATCAAGTGAAATGAAATCTAAATTGTGCTTACAATGATTTCTATGGCACAATAGAAATCATTGGTGAACATTTAAAAATATCAGTAAGTGGTATAGAAAAACTGCTAAGAGCTGGTTCAAAAAAAATGAGAGAGGGAAAAGAGACAGCTTTAGATATCTTTGGGGAAAAACTACTTACAAAAGGTAGCCAAGAGATGGCAGGCCACTTGAGGAAAAAATGTTCAAGAATAATTTGTTATTTATTATTTCATTGTGTAAAATTTTTGTTGCTATTTCAGTATTTTTATATGAACATAGGTATGAGCTGGTAGAGAGAAAGCAACTAAGGAGAGAGCAGACCAGAGGGGATTAAATGCAAAACACAAGTGGACTGGCTGATCTTAAATATAAGTAAAGACAACAAATTAATAGTTCTGAGAAGAAGCACATTATACGTATATTATATATAAGGAGCATATTATACATATGTATGTTGCAGATAGACTGGTAGATTATGTGAGAGGAGGATGAGTTCATTGTCTTCTAAATGCTCTCATTTCAACATAAAGGGTTTTGGTGGTCAGCTGTGTTTCAAGAGGAAGTAAGAGTTTCTGGTTGAAAGAAGAAAGAGAAGGTGTGGAACAGTTATGGTGGCCGTAAAATTATGCCCGTAAGGTCTCTGAGTATACACTGCATAACTGGTCCTGCATGATTCACTCTAAAATTTAGCATCTTGTTTGTGTGCCTGACAACACACTTAGGCTGTTTTCAACTAAAGTGGTAAGGTTACTAACATAAGACTATTCCTGAGAGATGGGGTATTTATCTGATGGGTGATTTTGGCTTAAGAATTTTTCATTGGGAGGCCAAGGCTCGTGGATCATGAGGTCAAGAGATCGAGACCATCCTGGTCAACATGGTGAAACCCTGTCTCTACTAAAAATACAAAAAAATACCTGGGCATGGTGGTGCATGACTGTAATCCCAGCTACTCGGGAGGCTGAGGCAGGAGAATTGCCTGAACCCAGGAGGTGGAGGTTGCGGTGAGCCAAGATTGCGCCATTGCACTCCAGCCTGAGTAACAAAAGTGAAACTCCGTCTCAAAAAAAAAAAAAAAAAAAAAAAAAAACAGGAGATATAACTTTAGTCTCTGACAAAATAGACTTCAATAGTAACAAAGACTAAAAGAAACAAAGAAGGACATTACATAATGGTAAAAGGATCAATGCAACAACAGGAGTCAATGATCATAAATATATATGCACCCAATATAGGAACACCCAGATACATAAGACAAGTGCTTAATGACTTATAAAGAGACTTGGACTCCCGCACAATGATAGCGAGAGACATTGACATCACATTGTTAGTATTCGATGGATCGATGAGATAGAAAATTAACAGGGACATCTATGATTTGAACTCAGACCTGGAACAAGTAAACTCAGTGAACACTTATAGAATTATTCACCCCAGGTCCACAGAACATACATTTATCTCAGTATCACATTACACCTGTTTTGAAAGTGACCACATAGTTGGAAGTAAATCACTCTTCAGCATTTGCATAGCATTTCACAGACTTAAATGAAATATTGGTTGGCTGTTTGTTTGTTATTTTCTTCCCTTATTCCTTCCTGTCTCCGCTGTTAAGGACAATTATTGGCATAAAAGAGATTTTTATTACCTATTTTTAGATTGCATTCCAGCCTGGGCAATAGAGCAAGACTCCTGTTCTCTCTCCCCCTTTCTCTTTCTTTCTTTCTAAAAAAAAAAGGAAAAAAAAAAAGAGAAAAATGATGCTATTGAATTTGTTTTGCTGGTATTTTGTTGAGGATTTTTTGCATCTATGTTTATTGGAGAAATTTATTGTCATGTAGTTTTCTTTCTTTGTGTCCTTGACTAGCTTGATTATCATGGTAATATTGTCCATTCGTGTTACTCTGAAGGAATATGTAAGGCTTGGTTATTTATACTGAAAAGTTTGGTTCATGGTTCTGTAAGCTATACAAGAAGCACAGTGCAGGAATCTGCATGTGGTTAGGGCCTCAAGCAGCTTTCACTCATGGGGAAAGGGACCTGGAGTGTGCAGAAATCACATGGTGAGATAGGAGGCAAGAGGGTTGGGAGAGAAGTGTCAGGAACTTTTTAACTAGCCAACGAGAACTAGCAGGAACTAATAGAGTGAGAACACATATATTATTAAAAGGAATGCACCATGTCTTTCATGAGGGATCTGCCCCCATAATTCAAACACCTCCAATTAGATCCCCACCTCCAGCATGAGGAGCAAATTTTAACATGAGATTTGGAGGGATCAAACATCTAAACAATAATAGGCAGAAATTGTAGAATGAGCTTGAAAGTGTTCCCTCTTCATTTTTTTTTGAATTTTAGAAGAATTGGTATTCTTTTAATGTTTGGTAAAATTCAGGCCAGGCACCATGGCTTGTGCCTGTATGCCCAGTACTTTGAGAGACCAAGGCAGAAGGATTGCTTGAGGCCTGGAGTTTGAGACAAGCCTGGGCAATGTAATGAGACCCCATCTCTACTAAAAATTAAAAGATTAGCTGGACATGGTGGTGCACACCTATGGTCACAGCTACTTAGGAGGCTGACGGAGGAGGATCACTTGAGCCTGCCTGGGAGGTCAAAGCTGCAGTGAGCTGTGACTATGCCGATGCATTTCAGCCTGAGTGACCGAGTGTGACTCTGTCTCAAAAAAAACAAAACAAAACAACAACCACAACAAAAGCCATCAAGTCCTGGGCTTTTTTTTTTTTTTTTTACAGCAGACTTTTTATTAATGATTCAATGTCATTAATCCTTATTGGTCTGTTAATGTTTTATATTTTTTATAATTGAATGTTGGTAGATTATATGTGCTCAAGGATTTGTCCATTTTTTCTAGTTTATCTAATTTGTGGGGCATATAGTTGTTCCTAATAATTTCCTGTGATCTTTTGTGTTTCTATGGTATTCTTTAAATGTCTTCTTTTTTATCTCTGATTTTACTTGAGTCTGTTTTCGTTTTCTCTCCTTGATTAGCTAAAGGTTTTTAAATTTTATGTATATTTTTTAAAGGACCAATTCTTGTTTTGACCTTTTGCCTTGCTTTGCTAGTATTGATGTTACTTACTTTTTTCTTCTCATTTTGTGCTTTGTTTTTGTTCTTTCCTTTGTTTGTCTAGTTGAGGTGTAACTTTAGGTTGTTTATTTGAAATTTTTCTTTTTATAAAAAAATAAGCCTTCATTGCTATAAACGTGCTTTTTAGAACTTTTGCTATATCCTATATATTTTGATGTCTTGAGTTCTCAGTTTTATTTGTCTCAAGACAATTTTAAATTTCTGTTATAATTTCTTCGTTGACCAACTTGTTGTTCAGGAGTATCTGGTTCATTTTGTATTATTTGTAATGTTTCTAAAATTTCTGTTGTTATTGATAGCTAGTTATGTATCATTATGGTCAGAAAAGGTTCTGGATATGATTTCAGGCTTTTTAAATTTGTTAAGATTTGTCTTTCTTTACTTTTTCAATTTTTAAAGTTAGGAGCATTCAAATTCCATTATTTTAGTTATTCAAAATATACAATAAAATTTTTTTTTAACTATAGTCCTCCTATTGTGCTATTGAATGCTAGATCTTATTCTTTCTAAATAACTGTGTTTTTGTGCCTATTCACTTTCCCAACTTTATCCTCCCCTATCCCCTACTTTTTCCAGCCTCTGGCAACCACTATTCACTCTCTACATCTTTGAGATCAACTTTTTAGCTCCCGCATATGAGTGAATACATGCAATATTTGTCTTTCTGTGCCTGGCTTATTTCACTTAAGATAATGTCTTCCAGTTCCAGCCATGGGAGTGAAAATGACAAGATTTCATTTTTGTTTACAGCTGAATAATATTCTATTGTGTATATGTACCATATTTTCTTTATTCATCCATTTACTGGTCCTTGGGTTGATTCCATGGCTATTATGAATAATACTGCAGTAAACATGGAAGTTCAGATACATCTTTGATATACTGATTTTTTTTTTTGGTTGGTTGGGGGATATATATATATATTGCAATGGGATTGGTGAATCATATGGCAGTTCTATTTTTAGTTTTATGAAGAACTTTCATACTGTGCTCCATAATGACTTCAATAACTCACATTCTCACTAATAATATATCAGGGTTTCCCCTTTCCCACCCCACCATCATTTGTTATTGGCTATTTTTTGGAAAGACTTTCTTTGTGGCCTCACATATAACCTACATAGAGACTGTTCCATATGCAATTGAGTAGAATGTGTATTCTGCATCTGTTAGATAGAATGCTCTATAAATGTATACCAGGTCCATTTGGTTTTACTCTTTAAAATCTGATGATTTTAAACAATACTTTTGCTCGAGTGATCTTTTCTTTATAAAAGTGAGGTGCTTAAGTCCTCTACTATTATTGTATTACAGTGTACTATTACTGTAAACAGTCTATCTCAACCTTTGTACCATTAATATTTGCTTTATAAATTTAGGAGCTTTCGATATTGGGTACACAGATATTTGCAATTTTTATATCCTCTGGCCAAACTCACCTTGTTGCCATTATGTGATGTCCTTTTTTATCTCTTTTTATAGTTTTTGACTTAAATTTGATTTTATTTGATATGAGTATAGCTTCTTCTCCTGTTTTTTTTTGTTGTTGTTGTTGTGGTTGTTTGTTTCAAAAATTCCATTTGCATGGCTTTTTCTTCTTCTCTTTACTTTCAACCTATGTGTGTCCTTACAGGGAGGTTAATCTCTTTTAGGTAGTATATAGTTGGGTATTATTTTGTTATTTGTCAGCTGCTCTGTGTCTTTTAATTGAAGAATTACTCAATTTACATGGATACTTAAGGACTTCCTACTGACATTTTATTTTTATTATACTTGTTTTGCAGATACTTTCTTCTTTTCTCTTCTACTCTCTTATTTTGCAGTTAAGTAATTTTCTCAAATAGTATGTTTTGTTTCCTCACTTCTTATTTCTAAAGTTTTCTTTGCAGTTACCAAAAGGCTTACAAAAAACATCTTAGAGTTATAAGACATTATTTTAAGCTAATAATGCATTACTTTGAACACAAAAACACCACTTTAATTACACTTTCCCCACCCACATTTTGGATTTTCGATGTCACAATTTATGTATTTTTATATTGCATATAACCTCAAATTGTTATGGTATTATTTAATAGTTTTGTGATGTAAGCTTCATACTAAAGATATAAGTGAATTACACACTATCATTGCAGCATTAGAATATTCTGAACTTAATTTTCTATTTACTTTTACCAGTAAGTTTTATTGTTATTCATAAGCATCTTTTTCATTCTGATTGAAGAATTCTTTATAGCATTTCTTGTAAGATATATCTGGAGGTGATGATCTCCCTCAGCTTTTATTTGTCTGAAACTATCTCTCCCTCATTTCTGAAGGATGACTTTGCATAGCACAGTATTTTTGCTTGGTACTTTTTTTCTTCAGTGTGTTGAATATATCATTCTATTCTTTCCTGGTCTGTAAGGTTTCTGCTGAAAAATATGCTGCTAGGCCTATTGGAATTCCTTCATTTGTCATATTCTTCTTTTTTTTTTCTTGTGAATTTAGAAATTCTTTCTTTGGCTTTGATTTTTGAGAGTTTGATTTTAATATGTCTTGGGGTAATTTTGTTTGGCATGAATCTGATTGGTGAGCTTTGGTTGTCCTTATCTGGATATTTATATCTTTCTCCAGGTTTGGAAAGTTTTATACTGCTATTATCTTAAAATATTATTTCTATTGTATTTTCTCTATTCTCTCTTGAATACCAACAGCTTCTGTATTTGTTCTTTTGATGCTACCCATAAATCCTGTAAGTGTTCTTCATTCCCTTTATTTTTTATTTTTTTTCTCTAACTGTATGTTATCAAAAAACCTGTCTGAATTCACAGATTCTTTCTTCTACTCGATCAATTCTGCTGTTGCTGTTCTGTATTAATTTTTCATTTTGTTCACTGTATTTTTCCTCTGTAGGATATAGGGCTTTTATTATTAATTTAGTCTTTGTTACATTTCTCTGATAAATTTCTGAATTATTTATTTATATTTTCTTGAAGTTAGCTGAGCTTCCTGAAACAGGTATTTTAATTTTTTTGCAAGGTAGTTCATCTTCTAGATCTCTTCAGGGCCAGTCACTGGCTTCTTGTTTTGCCTGTTTGGTGAAATCTTGTTCCTCTGATTATTCTTAATTCTGGTAGCCATGTGTTAATGTCTGCACATCTGAGTAGAGATTTATTCCAGTATTTGCAGACTAGCTTTGCCTGGGGATTTCATTCAATAGTAAGCCGAATGAGAGAACCAGCTGGTATGATCCCTAAGACTGTGATAATTTCAGCCTTTGCAGTGCTAAGAGGCACCCTAAGCATAGGACCACTGCATTCAGTGCAGCCAAGACTGGAGCCCTGTGGTCTCCAACGCAGGCAGGGCACCTGGCAGGTATCTTATGGCTGCCAAAGCTGGCATGGTGCTGAGGTACACCAATTTTCATGGTTACTGAGGCCTGATTGTCTCTGAGATTTTTCCAGAACCCAAGGCCACTGTAATATTTGGTGGTGATATAGCCTAGAATCTGAGTCCATCTTACAGGGTCTACCAGTTCCTATCTGGCCCTGGGTGGATTTAGGGGCTCAGTCCATGGGTACTATCCTTGAGCTATAGACTGTGGGGATCTGCTCAGTGCTGTGTTTTACTGTGGTGGACTCAGTATCAGGATCCAAGGCAGTGTCCTGCAGTCACTTTCCTTTTTTGTTTTTGAGAAGGAGTTTTTCTCTTGTTGCCCAGGCTAGAGTGCAAAGGCATAATCTTGGCTCACTGCATTCTCTGCCTCTTGGGTTCCAGCGATTCTCTTGTCTCAGCCTCCCAAGTAGCTGGGATTACAGGCACGTGACACCATGCCCAGCTAATTTTTGCATTTTGTGTAGAGACAGGATTTCACTACATTGCCTAGACAGGTCTCGAACTCCTGACCTCAGGTGATCTGCCCTCCTGAGCCTCCCACAGTGCTGGGATTACAGGCATGAGCCACCATATCCAGCCTCATTTTCCTTTACCCCAAGAGGACAGTATCTCTCTCCATACTGTTCTGCCTGAAGTTAGGATAGGAGTGATGTGGATAATGTAAAGCTGTTTTTTTTTTCTTCTTTCCATTAATTTATTAGTATTACTACTTGGTATTGTAACGCTGCATCTAATTTCTTTAGCTCTTGTGAAGGTATTTTTATGTGTGTATAGTTGTTCAAATTGATCTTTCTTTCGGGGAATGATGCTAAATTGTTTTATTCTCTTATCTCTCTTCACTCTTTTCCTAATACGATACATTTTATGTTGTGTGGTTTTGTTTTGTTTTCAAATAAGACTACAAAGACCTATTGTTTATGTTATTTTCTTTTGAAAAATTTTAAAGTTACATTAGATATCTTCTGAGTATTTAGATAATTCTATCTCCTGAAATTTTAGGTTAATACTTATTTCCTAATAGGAATCATAATTAAAGTATACTAATGAATTTGCGATATAACATTACATAAAGTGATTCTTAGCTACAAAATCTTCATCTGTAGTTGTCTGTCATATTAGCTGAATCCTGTCTTTTCCATATGCTCCCTTAATAAAGTAATTTAAACAAGCATTGTTCAGTTAAACTATAGAAAAGTTAAAAATAAAGATCACCTGTAT
The DNA here is from genome assembly GCA_031835075.1 of Saguinus oedipus. NCBI lineage: Eukaryota > Metazoa > Chordata > Mammalia > Primates > Cebidae > Saguinus > Saguinus oedipus. Next base: position 45,422,051 of record CM063169.1, read on the forward strand.
TTCCAAAAGTTGTTAAGGCATTAATAATATTAAGAAAATGCTTCAGAGGATGTACAAATGGTCTCATTTGTTTTTCTCTCTTCCTGCTTGTACTTTCAATTTTTTCACTCAATAATAAAATAAGTATTCTATAGACAGAAATTATCATGCTTACTTTTGAAAAATTATGTTAGAATAATGATTTTATATATAAATCTTTACTCTGGACTCTCATAATATTAGAACAGAATGTTTTTGTTATCATATCCATTAATTATTTGAAATAAAAATATATTAAACAATCTCAGATTAAACCAAAATGTAAGTATAATGGTTGGTTTGTGATATCTTTGTAAAGTAATATACATTTTTAAAGTATTAAGCAGCTCAAATATTATTTTAATGAAGGCCCATCTATATAGCAAGGTACAATAACAAATTATACTGGAATTTTTCCTATCTTTAAAATTTTCTGATAATTTTCTGGATTGGTTCAAAATTACAAAAGTATCTCAAAGGGCTTCATCTGAATGTAATTATGTCCATAATATCAGAGCTGTCCAGTAACATAAAATGGGTCAGCAGTAGTATAATTATAACATTGCTTTTATAAACCAGTATAGACTAGATATTTTGATCTCTTTTTTAAAAATACCACAAAATAAGTTTTTCATTGCCAGAACTTTGAATGCTTTCTTTTTCTGTGGCAGGAGACATTTTATATAATTGTTAATCTGTCCCTGCTATTTCTATACTTTATGTTTTATTTGTTTCTCCCACAGAAAATTTAAAACAGTCTAGGAATAGGAAAAGTTTTTTTAAAAATGTCTTTTCTAGATTGAATCTATTGCAATGTTTAGATCTCGATTTTGTAGGATCTCTTGAATCTAAATTTACAATCTATGATGTCACACAAACAAAAAACAAAAACCTACAAATTTATTGTGAATTATTTATTCCCCCAAATTTATAAATTAATTTAAATTTAAGATTTATTTATACATTATTCTAATACTAAGAAACAAAAGCAATTTGAAAAATCCAACAAAACCAAACTTGTATTATAAGAGAAACTGTACCCATAATTGATGATGATTGTAGTAATGATTGGCTCCAAACCACAAGTTCATGAGAAATGTTATGTCTCTGTTTTCCTGGCAGAAATTACATGTGTTATAGAAAAATGTTTTCAAACTATAACACATGGGAAAAGATAAGGAGAAAATAAGCTGATATATTTAACTGGCTCTAGTGAAACATCATGTGTCTCTCCTTTTGAAAAATTTGTTGCAGAACAATATAATAACCTCAGTCAAGTTAAGGATACCCCCCAAGATTGATTTGTATCTAAAAATAAAAAAAGCATACACATACTTACAAAAAGAATGGCAATGGAAGAAAGTTCTGTGAAGAATCACATGGCTTTGTTTGGTGATTTTCAAATAAGTTAGTTAAAGCTCGGGTTCCGTAACCTGTTGAGGGTTTATGATCTGATATCCTAAGACTCTCTTATACGTATACTTCATTATATATAGAAATACATATACATAAATATTTTTATATTATAAAATATAATATGTAAATAATATATATGTATTTATATAGTATAAATAATAGATATATAATGTGTATATATACACACAAATATAAAGTATAAATGTATAAATACACTTTGCATATTTATGTATTTATATATTTGCATAATGTATATATATCGTGTGTTTGTGTGTGTGTGTGTGTGTGTGTAGTTAAATAGATAGATAGATTCAAATACCTAGAAAATCTACAAGAAATGCTTTCTATGAGCACACCAATCAGCCTGATCATGATATCTACGTGTAATTATCCAGTGAAAAGATCCAGAAATCCTTAAGGAAGTGTCTGATTTTAGGCCTGGAGCAGGAAAAATACATGACAATCATGAACTTTATTTTAACCAAAAATGAAAAAAAAATTACTTAAAAATAACAAGGATATATCAAAAGATTCAGAGGTCAAGCTTAAGTAATATACACCAAACAAATCAGGAGAAATTTGAGCATTAAAATAGATAATGATACTAATCAATTTAATGTTGAGTATATACTGATATAAATAAATTAGTAAACTTAGTATTTAATAAAAATGGTTTTTTGCATGGTTTTAAAGTACCATCTCATAGAATACTTTCTTATAAAAAGAAAAAGAGTAATTTTGCAATGGAAAAGTCTGCTAGATGCTACCTTCATCAAAGGATCAAAATACGCATCATCAATAATTGGAAAAGTTATATTTTGTGCAAACTGAGGAGCATAGCACTTCAGTGGCATTCTGCACAATTGTTAGAAACCTGAATCTAATCAGAAGGAACCCAAATTGAGGACTAACCTAAATTGAGGACATTCTATGAAACAACTCTTTCATGTTGTTCAAAAGTGACAAGGTTGTAAAAGTTAAAGCAAAAATAAGTAGTTTTTCTAGATTAAAGACTAAAATTAAGACGTGACAATGAAATAAATTATGATTCTAAACTGGATCATTTTACTATAATGAACATTATTAAGACAACTGGCAGATTATGAGTGGTGTCTGAGGACTAGATTTTACCAAGGTATTGATATTAATTTCCATTTTTCAATTATATTGTTCCCATATAGAAAAACTGTATGCTTATTGAAAATATACCGCATAATATTTAGGGGAGATTGAATAACATACTGGCAACTTACTCTCAAATATTTCAAGAAAATTAAAGTTCTGTGTATGTTCTTGCAAATATTCCTCAACTGTGATTATTTAAAAATGTAATATTTATACAAAATTCTACTCCAGTTGGTAATAATATTGTAAATAACTATTTATAAGAGCCAAATAGATGCATCTGTTATTGATATTTGCATATTAGTGACATATGCAAATAATGTTATTAATAACAGCACAATTCTTTACCTCTGTCATGTTTCTATTGACATGAAGTGTAATAAGCTAACTTGGGAGCTTTAAAATGTAAAAATGTGCATTTTATAATAATGGAAACACCAAACAAAATTTAAGTATTTATTTACCTATTTTTTGATTTCTCTTTACTTAAGTGTCCAGAAATAGATACCGATGCACCGAACATCTTCACAACATTAGAGTAGGCATAATTCCCTAAATAATTTATTAAAATGCACTAACTATAAATAAGTAATAAATTTGATGCTATTTAAATGGAGACCTTTATTCCTCAATAGTCATGATTAAAAAATAAAAAAAAGTCTATAGACCACATAGAAGATTACACTGAAAATAAAGGTCTGAGAAAGGACTAATTTTCAAAATATGTTTGCATGTGTTTATCAATTTATGTATCTGTATATCCCTCTATGTACCTACGAATGTACAGATGAATGTGTCTATTTAAATATCTATATTGTAAAACAATAATACTAAGACGACAGAAAAGCTACTTGAAAGAGGGACCAAAATAATTAAATGAGTACTTCATAAAAAAGAAAATCAATTGTACATTGGTTCTATACATTAGAGAAAGGACACTCTCTTCAATAAATGGTGTTGGGAAAACTGAATATTCATATATGTAAGAATGAAACTGGACTCCTATCTTTTGCTATATACTAAAACCAAGTAAAAAACGGATTTGAGGCTTAAATACAAGACCTCAAACTAGGAAACTACTAAAAGAAAACTTTGGGAAAACTTCAGGACATCTGTCTGGGCAATGATTTCTTGAGTAATATCTCACAGCACAGGCAACCAAAGAATGAACAAATGGGATCACATCAAGTCAGAAAGCTTCTGAACGGCAAAGGAAACAATCAACAAAGTGAGAGACAACTCACAGAATGGCGGAAGATATTTGCAATCTATTCATCTGACAAGTGATTAATAACCAGAACATATAAGGAGCTCAAAGGACTCCATTAGAAAAAAAGTCTAATAATCCAATTTTTAAAATGGGCAAAGGATACGATTAAACATTTCTTAAAAGAAGACATAAAAATGGCAAACAAGTATGTGAATGGTGCTCAACATCACTGACCATCAAAGAAATACAAATCAATACAGCAAAGTGATAGCAACTCACCCTAGTTACATCATGCCATTTATCTAAAAAACAGGTAATGAATGCTGGTGAGGATGTGAAAAAGGGAACTTTTACACACTTGGTGGGAATGTAAATTAGTGCAGCTGCTATGCAGAACAGTATGCAGGTTTCACAAAAAAACTAAAAATGGAACTACCAAATGATCCAGCAATCCCACTTATTGGTGTCTACTCAAAAGAAAGGAAATCAGTATATTGAAGAGATATCTGCACTCCCATGTTTATTGCAGCGCTATTCACATTCAGTAGCTAAGACTTGGAATCAACCTGTGTCTATCAACAGATGAACGGATAAAAAAATTCAATATATAATCACAGTGGAGTGCTATTCAGCCATAAAAAGGATGTGATCCTGTTATTTGAAACAATATGGATGGAATTAGAGGACGTTTTGTTATGTGAAGTAAGCCAGATATAGAAAGACAAACATTGCATGTTCTCACATTTTAATTTTTAGTAGGAGCTAAAAATTAAAACAATTGAATTCACGAAGATAGAGAACAGAATGATGGTTACCAGAGGGTGGGAAGGGTTGTGGGGAGGGAAGGGGAGAATGGGGATTGTTAAAGAATACAAAAATATAGTTAGATACAATGACTAATATCTAACATTTGATAGCACTACAGAGTGACTACAGCCAGCAATAATTTGCTGTTCCTTTTAGAATAACTGAAGGAGTACATTTAAAATGTTCACAACACAAAGAAATGATGAATGCCTGAAGTGATGGGTAGTCCATTTACTCTGATGTGATTATTACACATTGTATGCCTGTATCAATAGATCTCATGTACCCCAGAAGTATATACGCCTATTATATACCAATAAAAATTACAAAAAATTAAAAAGCTATAAAATGTATACTGGTTCTACCAGTTTGGAAAACTGTTTGGCATTATCTTTTAAAACTGAACATACATATTTCCAATGATAAGAATGCTCTTAAAAGCATTATTTATGACCCAAACTAAAAGCATCTATATATCCACAACAGAAAAGCATATCCTTTTATTTTGGCTGAAGAAATGCAAATTTCTACTAAGATATGATGTAAATTTATATGAACAGTAATATTTTAGCTTTATTTAAGAATATGTAAAATAATAGAATGTTGTTTCTATTTGTTGGGCTTGTGCTTGCATTTTTTTAATCTTTATATTTAATTATACCTCCAAACATTTCTATTATAATCAATTATTACTATATAATAGCCAAGTTGAATAAGATAGTTGTCCTAGAGAAGGTTATTTTTGAATTGATTTTTTTAGATAAATATGACTTTATATATAAAGTCAGATAGTGAGGTCAAAGCAGAATAGCTTTTCTGTATTTTATCACTTTTTACCAGTAATATATATGGTAGAATACTTTCTTCTTGTATTTCATATGCATTGCTGTACTTCTCCATACCATTCTTCATTAGTATGACAATTGTTAAAATTTTGATTAATCATTGATTATCTCTATAAAATATGAGCAAGTGTGAATCTTTGAGTTGGAACTATTAGCAAATCACTCATGCTTTGTAAAAAGAGTAACTTTTTCAAGAAACATTTTCTGTGATTTTATTATGATAGCATTTTAAATATCAGCAGTAGAAAATGTCCAGAGTAAACTCAGTGCTCTTCATTGTTTCCTTATGCCCAATATACAAATAAAGCAAGAATGATACATTTGAATCCTTATGTTAATTATTTGCTTAGCCTGGACTGGTATATTTTTGGTACTATCTTGTCATAAGTGTATTTTGAATATAGAAGCCTGCTTAAATAAATTTCTTTTAATATTATGAAGTATGAAAATGTACTGGATACTAATTGGATCTTGCCTGGCAATAAATTAGTGATAAAACAGGAGGCAGGTAAATACTGGGTAGAAGAGAATGGTCCCCCAGCAAAGGCTCCACTCTCAAGCCTGGAAACCCTTGGCCCTAATGGGAACAGGCATTCCTGTTTTCGTGCCTAAATGTTGCCTTTTACAAGACCCCTCTGGCCCATCACACCCCCATCCTGTACCCATAAAAACCCCAATCCATAGACTTCATGATTAGAAGAGCAGAAGAGTGGCAGAGCAGCATGACAGAGATGGAGAGAAAAGAAGGAACATCTGAATATTGAGAGGAGTTTGGCTTGGGACAATTAGAGAAGAGACAGGTAATGAATGGGATGGCGACATCCAGGGGAAGATCATCTTCCCACTCCATCCCCTTTCCAGCTCCTCATCAACCCCCTGAGAGCCACCTGCATCACTCAATAAAATCTCCACATTCACCATCCTTCAAGTCCAAGTGACTTGACTCCTTCTGGATGCTGGATAAGAACCTGGTTACCAAGAAATGTGGTGTTAAAAGGTTGTCACCCTGACTACCCATTGAGCTGGTTACCACTTAGCCATTAATGATGGCAAAGCTAAAAGAGCATTATAACACCCATGGACACAGCTATAGGGCTGGAGCCCTCCCCCCAAAAAAGCACTCACCCTGTCTCACTGCATGCTCTCCCTTCTGTAAAGGGTTTGAACACCTAATGGTCAAGTAAATGAGGCACCTCCTTCAGAAGGGTTCCCACAAAGGGGTCAAAGAAATTCTCCTGCCTCAATAGTATTCAACATTTTATTCTACTAATAGATATTATATTTTTCCTCACTTAATCATATCATGCCTTATTTCCCTTTTAATTATTACAAATAATTTAAAGAAACATTTATAACACAATATTATTAAGATGCAGCTTTATGAGTTTACTAGACAACATCAAAATGGGTAGTGTAGATAAAATAGTTGAAATCTATTGAATATAAAAATATTGGTTGACAAACATTTCTGTTCATAAATTATTTTACTTCTTTTTATATGTGGAGTGGTGCTCTCTGTGGAAACAGTAACTTCACATCGCTGTGATTTTAATCAGACATTTTCAAAAAGTAAGTGAGATATTTGGGAATATCTGAAAATATAATACATATTACATAGTATGATTGTGTACACATTGCATTTCTTTGATGCCATTGTCATTTTTGTGTTTGTGCAAAGGAATGTTCTTAGGGAATGAACATTGACATATTTAAATATAATGTATTCTAATAAACTGATGCCTAAAATTTACTTTTCTATGTAGCAATAAAATGTCTGTATTCTGTGTGTGTGTATATGTGCATATGTGTAGAAAGAAAAAGAGGAGGAGACTGAGATAGAACAAGTATAAACAAAAAGTGTAAACAAAAATATGTATTTTTACATATATTTACATAAAACTATAGCATATAGAAATTATACATATTTTATATATAAATATAAAATATATTTTTCTATATAATTTATATATTTTTGTTCAATTTTATCTTGAAAAATAAACGTTTTTGCTACCCCTTACAAATTATGATTGCAAATTATGCTTTTCATTGGTGTTTAACTCCAGAAAATATATTATCAACATTTATTCAATTTACTGTAAAACCATGTACATCAATACCCTCAGAGTCTTATTTGCATTTGTTTTCTCTTGAAAGTTATTTGTGCTGTCTTCTTTTAAAAATTTAATTATTTTCTAAAGCCTGCTAAACTCTCAGGAACTTTAATCATTACAAACAATCTCATCATTTTTTTTTCAACACTCACTAGTAAAGAACCAACCAACCCATCATTCTTAAAATATGTCTTCTCACTTGTCCCAAGAACTTCTTTCTTATAATTCTGCCCTCTGCTTCTACTAAATTGCCACCTATCACCCAAGGCTAGTCCTATGACTCTAAAATGAGAAAAAGAGATGAGACTCTTATGTGTCATACTGTGGAATGTATGATTTAAAGCTTGTCCATACTGAAGATGGAAACAATGCATCATTATGTTATCTCTATTCAGTGTTAAATAGCCATTTTAGCCTTAGTGCTTACCTGTATTACAGTTTCAGATTTTTTAACAATTTGCTAAATATCCTTGGTCAATGCTTCAGTTAAAGTGTATTGAATACTGTATATCACCACCACTGAAAAATAAATTTCCTTTTTCTTTTGTTCTTTAATATATTTTATTTGTAGACATATTTAACACATCAAACTAATATGACATATTGAATTTATAATCAATCACAACGCTCTGTTAATAATTTATTACCCTTTTTGTAAACCTCCCCTACTTCATACTTTGATTGCCTTGACTTTTTAAAGCTTAATATTATATTTAATATAATCTTTTTCCAATTTCCCTAAGTACAGAATTGTTTTCCTGTAATCTTTCGTTTTCTGCTTTTATGATCTGTACAGATTTATTTTTGTATCTTACTAATTTCTGAGGATTATAGTATATACATCCTGGATAAGCCTTTTAAATTTCTCATGCGCATAAGTCAGAACTACTTACAGTGTCAAGTTTAGGATAGACTCACTTCTGAAATTACATTGGTGCATCATTAATCAATAATCAATTATTTGTGGGTAGTTTTGTTCAGTTAATGATGAAATTTTCCTTTAAATAGATTTTAGTATGTGGCAGCAAAAAAAAAAAAAAAAAAAAAAGGATATAAATACAACCTTACTTTCAATTTTTTGCCATCTATTTAAAGATATGTTGTAAGGGCCTATCTTTATTCCCACATACGGTCTGGTGAAACTGCCTTTTTTTGAATACAAGGAACCTCTTCTGTAGGCCAGATGCATAAACTACTTGACAGATGTTCTATCCCTGCTTTAGCTTCCCAATCACTCTCTTAGATGGATTTACTGCTTTTCTGTGCAAGAAGTGCTGGGTTTCAGCAAAGATGCCATAATTTCATACACAGTGACCTTGGTATGAAGTTACTTTTCCAAAACTGTGAAACAGCAGCCGTGTGAAACTTCTTATTTATCTTTTCCATGAACAGTGTTTGCTTTTTTTTCTCATAAATATAACTTCAGTAGTTTGGTTACCTTGAAGTTGTACATAAAGGGAAATATGTAAGTGCTCATGGTAATGAAGGATATTTAACTCATCAGGATTCTAACTGCAAGCATTTGCTTTGGAGAAATACTAAACATTCACTGTGTAATGGGCAGAATAATCATAAAAGATCCATTATAGTGTGTTCCTTACATCCTTTTAGGTTGCCTTAGGGAGTAGACAGCAGGTCATAAAAAGTTGTTTTATTTAAGAATTTAACAACTTTTTTTTAAATCAGAAAAACCACAAACATTGATGTGTATCCTAACAAAGTATTCACATACTTGTCATTGAAAATCATGTTCTTAAAAAAGGTATATCTGTGATAAATACCCAGAAATGAGAATAAAAAAAATACTCCTAATATTTTCTTATCAAAATATGTATGTTGTTTGATAACATCAATGTTAATTGTTGTCTTAGTTAATTGTTTGATGTTATCAAACTTAACATACATATTTTGAGATTTTTTTCTTGATACATAATAGATGTACTATTTTGGGGGTTCACACAATAATTTAACAAGGAACTGTTTCATACTCATATTGACTTAGGGGATATTCCTGGAATAATGTCAGTGCTATATGTTTGTTTCTGATTTTTTATGATGTTAGGGGGTGGAACCAGTTTGCTTCTATGCCACTATTTTGAAACCAGAAGTATATTTGTTTTTTAAAGTCTACAATATCATATATTATACTCTTAAATCTTGATTTTGTAATGATAGCGACACAATAAATAATTCAATTTTTTTATGTTTGTGCTGGAAGCATGGTAGCCTGTTTTAAGCAAATATGCACATATATACATACGTAATTTTGCTAATTATTGACAAATTCTCCTTCATAGATATATAATTTGGTATTACCACAAGCAGTGAGTGGGTGAATTAGTTTAAATAAAGACTTGCCAACAGTGATGTTGTCACACTTTTAAATTTTTGGCAAACTGATAGAAAAGCAATGGTGTGATGATGAATTTTAAATGTTCAATTTTATTGTTTTTTTTTTTTTTTTTTAAATCAACTTTCATTTTAGGTTCACGTAGCACATGTGCAGGTTTGTTGTATATAGGTATGTTGCATGACACTGAGGTTTGGGGTATGATTAAACCCATCACCTAGGTAGTAAGCATATATACACATACAACACAATAGGTAGCTTTTCAACCCTTGACCCTTTATCTCCCCATTAGTAGTCCCAGGTTCTATTGTTTCCATGTTTATGTCCATTTTTACCAAATATTTAGCTCCCACTTATTAGTGAGTGCATACAGTATTTGGTTTTCACTGTCTGTGTGAATTGGTTTAGGATAACAGCAACAAACTTCACCTTGATGATTCAAAGGACATAATTTCATTTTTTATGACTATGCACAAAAAATGACTATGCATTCGTTGTAATGACTATTCCATAGTGTATTTGTACCATATTTTCTTTATCCAATCCATTATTGATGGGCATCTAAGTTGATTTTATGTCTTTGTTATTGTGCATAGTGCTATAATGAAAATATTGGTGACTGCCTTTTTAATAGAATGAATCTACTTTACTTAGGGTGTTTATTCAGTAATGATATTGCTGGGTAGAATGGTAATTCTGTTTTTAGTTCTTGAAAAAACTCCAAACTGCTTTTAATAGTGGCTGAACTGATATACATTCACATAAACAATGTACGTGCTTTTCCTTTTCACCACAGCCTCACCAGCATCCATTATTTTTTTGACTACTTAATAATAGACATTTTGATTGGTGTAGCATATCTGATTGCAGTTTTGATTTGCACCAAAAGTACATCATCAATCAATCATCATCTCTCATGATTAGTGATGTTGAACATTTTTTTCATATGTTTGCTGGCCACATATATGTCTTCTTTGGAGAACTGTCTGTTCATGTCCTTTGATCAATTTCTAATGGGGTTATCATTGTTATATATTAAAACTTACTGTTACATTCTGCATAATAAACCTTTCTCAGATACATAGTTTATGAATATTTTCTCCCATTCTGTAGGTTTTCTGTTTACTTTATTGATAGTTGCTTTTGTTGTTTGGAAGCTGTTTAGTTTAATTAGGTCCCAGCTACCAATTTTTGGTTTTGTTGCAGTTGCATTCGGGGACTTAGTCATACATTCTTTGTCATGTATGATGGCTAGAAGGGTATTTCCTAGGTGGTATGCTAGGATTTTTATAGTTTTAGGTCTTACATTTAGGTCTTTAATTTATCTTAAGTTAATTTTTCTATATGGTAAAGCATAGGGGTTCTGTTTCATTGTTCTGCATATGGATAGTCAGTTTTTCAAGGATTTTTTATTTTAAATAGGAAGTCATTTCTGCATTGCTCATTTTTAAAGATCCAATGGCTGTAGGCATGCAGCTTTATTTCTGGATTCTCTATTTGGTTCCATTGGTCTGTGTGTGTTACTGTACCAATATCATACTGTTTTGTTTATTGTTGCCCTGTAGTACAGTTTGAAGTTGTGTAATGTGATGCCTCTGACTTTGTTCCTTTTACTTATCACTGTCTTGGCTACTGAGCCTCCTTTTTTTTTTTTTTTTGGTTCCGTATGAATTTTAGAAGAGGTTTTTTTTTTCTAATTCTGTAAAAAATAATGTTGATTGTTTGAGAAGAATAGCATTGAATCAGTAGATTGCTTTGGTTAACATGGACATTTTGATGCTCTTGATTTTTCCAATCCATGAGCATGGAAAGTGTTTTCATTTTTTGTATCATCTATAATTTTATTCATCAGTGCTTTTTAGCTGTCCTTGTAGAGATCTTCCATTTCCTTAGCTAACTGTATTCCTTTATATTTTATTATTTTTGTGGCTATTGTAAATAGAATTGTATTCTTGATTTGGCTCTCAGCTTGAATGTTATTGATATAACATAAAATTATAAAATTAGTTTCAATAAAGTGTAGGATACAAAATCAACGTACTAAAATTAGTGGCAGTGCTACTTGGCAATGCCACTAATTTTAGTACGTTGATTTTGTATCCTACACTTTATTGAAATCATTTTTCAGATCTAGTAGCCTTTTGGTGAACTTTTAAGCATTTTCTTCATATAGAAGTATCTTCAGTGAAGAAAGACAATTTGACTTCTCTCTTCCTATTTAGATGCCTTTTTTTAAAAGCCTGATTGCTCTGGCTAAGAATTCCAGTACTATTTTGAACAGGAGTGGTAAGAGTAGGCATTGATACCTTGTTCCAGTTCTTAAGGCAAATACTTCCAGCTTTTGCCTGTTTAGTATGATGTTGGCTATGGGATTGTCATGAATGGCTGTTATTATTTTGAGAATGTTTCTTCAGTGTTGAGGTTTATTTATTAATCATAAAAAGAAGTTGGATTTTATTGAAAACTTTTTCTGTGTCTATTGAGATAATCATATGGTATTTTTTAAAATTCTGTTTATGTAGTGAATCACATTTAATGATTTATGTATGCTGAACCAACTTTGTATCCCAAGATTAAAGCCTACTTGATTGTGGTGAATTAACTTTTCAAAGTGCTACTGGATTTAGTATGAAAGTATTTTGTAGAAGATTTTTGCATCTATGTTTATAAGTACTATTTTTCTAAAGTTTTCATTTCTGTTGTATCTTTGCCAGACGTTGGTATGAAAATAATGCTGGCTCTACAGAATACGTTAGAAAGGAGTCCTTCCTCCTTGATTTTTCGAAATACTTTCAGTAGGATTGGCAGCTGCTTTTCTTTGTGAATCTGGTAAAATGTGGCTGTGTCTCTGTCTTGCACTGGGCTGTTTCTGGTTGGCAGTGTTTTATTATTATTATTATTATTATTATTATTACTGATGCAATTTAGTAACTCATTATTAGTTTGATCAGGAATTCAATTTCTTCCTGATTCAGCCTTGGGAGTTTGTGTGCTTCCAGGAACTTATGCATTTCCTCTAGATTTTCTAGTTTATGTTCAGAGAGGTATTCATAGTAGCTTCTGAGGATCTTTTCTATACCTGAGAGATTGGATTTAATATCACCTTTGTCATTTCTGAGTGTACTTATTTGGATCTTCTCTTTTTTTCTGTATTAATCAAGCTAATAGTCCATATATATTGTTTATGCATTCAATGAACCAACTTTCATTATTTAATTCTTTGCATGTTTTGGAGTCTAAATTTATTTAATTTTCTTTAGCTAAATCTTATTGATTTGTAATTTTTATTTGGCTAAGCTGATTTTAATCATTTCTTTTCTTCTGTTAGATTTAGTGTGTGTTTGTTGTTTTTCTATTTTCTCTTGGTTAAATTAGATTATTAATTTAAGATCTTTCTAAATTCTTTGAGTAGGTATGTGGGGTTATAAACTTTCATCTTAACACTGCTTTTGCTGAATCCGAATGATTTCATATGCAATGTCTTTCCTTTTATTCATATCATAGAACATTTCTGTCTTAATTTCATTGTTTACCCAAAAGTAATACAGAAGGAAGTCATTTAGTTTTTTTGTAACTCGTTTTGAGATTTTTATCTTGTTATGAATTTCTACTTCATTCCACTATTTCCTGAGAATATGTTTGGTATAATTTTGATTTTTTGAACTTATTGAAATTTGCTTTATGGCTGAACATGTGATCAATCTTACAGTATTTTCCATATAAGAATAGAAAGAATGTCTATTCTATATCTGTTGCATGGAGTATTATATAGATATCCATTAGTTCCATTTGTTCAAGTTTAAGTCCAGTGGAATTTAAGTCCAGAATTTCTTTGTTCATTTTCTGCCCCAATGATCTGTCTAACACTTTCAGTTGGTTGCTGAAGTCCTCCAGAATTTGTGTAGCTATGCAAATATATTTGTAGGTCTAGAAGTATCTTGTTTTATGAAGCTGGGTGCTATGATATTGGAGGTGTATATACTTAGCAAAGTTAAATTTTCCTGTTGAATTGAAATCTTTATCATTATGTAACATCCTTCTTTGTCTGTTTTTACTGTTGTTGGTTTAAAGTCTCTTTCATCTGGCATAAGAATAATGACCTCTAATTTTTCTTGTTTTCTAATTTTTGCAATAGATTTTTCTTCTGCAGTTTACTCTGTATGTGTCATTTTATGTGAGATGGGTTTTCTTGAAGAGAGTAGAAAGGTAGTTCTTTTTTAAAATCCAACTTGCCATTCTGTGTCTTTTATGTGGATCATTTCAACCATTTAGATTCAAGGTTAATATTGACAGGTAAGCTTTTGATCCTGTGGTGGTGCTGCCAGCTGGTTGCTTTGTAGTCTTGTGTAGTTGCTTTATAGAACCTGTGAGCTGTGTAGTTGTCTATGCTTTTGTGGTAGCACATATTGTTCTTTTGTTTCCATGTTTAGAATTTCCTCAAGAAATTCTTCTTGTAAGGCTGCCAAATGTTAAAGAATTTCCTTAGCCACTCCTGGCCTGGAAATAATTTTATTTCTTCTTTGCTTATGAAACTTAGCTTGGTGGGTATGAAATTATGACTGGAATTTCTTTTCTAAGAAAGAAAAGAAAAATGCTAAAAATAGCCCTTCAAGCTCTTCTGGCTTCTAGAGTTTCTGCTGAAGAGTCTGCTGTTAGCCTAATAGAGTTCCCTTTGTAAGTTATCTGACCCTTTTTTCTGGTTGCTTTAAAAGTTTTTCATTTTACACAGTTTTAGAATTTAATTTCATAAAGTTCTAAAAAGTTGTCTATTATAATATTTTAGTTTTTTTCTGCATTAGTTTATTTTACTTGTAATATCTTGTTTTGTTTATTTTTGCTTTATCTAATTTTTAATTTATTAGCTTACCTAATAATTTTGCATTTTGTTGATTCTTTTAAATAATGAGCATTTAAATTTACTTATTAACTGTTTTAACCTTATGGCACTCTGCTTTTATATTTATTATTTTCTTTTACTATTTTGGTTTTTTTTTTTTTTTTTTTCTAGACTTTTTGTTTGGAATTTAATTCCCTTATTTTTATCTTTTATTTTATTTTTTGGTGTTGGGGAATCAGGAGATACAGTGACTGGCCTGATCTCTGTCTACTCCTTTCTCAAGTCCAACCTTTACTCCACATGCACTCATTCTCAAAGGAAAGAGAAAAAATCAGAACATGTAACATAATCTTTCTATGAAGCAGATCTCCTGGTAGATAGACTAATGCTATTTTTTGGGAGGAAAGAATGTTTCTACTCAATATGCTTATCTGAAGAAACATGATGATTTTTTTTTCTTTTTTTTTTTTTTTTTGAGAAGGAGTTTCACTCTTGTTGCCCAGGCTGGAGTGGAATGGTGCAATCTTGGCTCACTGCTCCCTCCACCTCCCAGGTTCTAGCGATTCTCCTGCCTCAGCCTCCCTAGTAGCTGGGATTACAGAAACCTGCCACCATGCCCAGCTATTTTTTGTATTTTTGGTAGAGACAGGGTTTCACTATTTTGGCCAGGCAGGTCTCAAACTCTTGACTTCAGTTTCTTCTGACTCTTCTATTTGATTTATACTTCCTTTCTCCCTCTCACTCTCTTTTCTACATTTGGATGTTTTGTCATGAATTCAATTTTGATTTAAAGTACAACTATAAAGTAAGTATATGAGTTTATTTCTATTAGGCTACTTATGCCCCATACTTACTCATGCCTAATTTAAATTAACTTTCTAACTTTGGATTTTCAAGATAACACAGGTAGAATATACAGATATCTCTACTTAATATCAATCATCCTGTTTGTTTAATCAGAATTTCTGAATGAAAAGATTTATCATGGATTTAATTCTTATTTATTATTAACTTTTCCAGCATTTTACAGATATTTTCATATGTACAGAATACGTAAAAGAAATGAATCCTAAACACAGACATTCTACAACCAAGCTATAACAATTAACATTTTACTTTATTTGTTTTATTATCTATTTATGCATCCATCCATCAAATCTTTATTTAATGTCAAAGTTGCAGACATTATCTTCATTCAAAAACACTTTTGCATGCTAGAGTTAATTAGAGTTGGTTATTTTTAAATGATCTTTTTAAGGTCAAATTTACATACAATAAAGACAGCAATCTAAGTATACTTGTAGTCGTTGTGTTTTAGAAAAATGCATACACTTGTAACCAAAAGTTCTATCAAAATGTTACTATTACTCTTTTTTGTCAATCTCTACCTTGAAACTCTGATAGGCAACCACTATTCTTTTCTTTGTCAGCACCAATATTACTTTTGCTTGCTCTGGATTTCAATAACTAGAAATTATGTATTATGTAATTTTGTTTAAGACCTTTCACTCAGTTTAATGTTTTCAACATTTGCCTATGTGGTGGCATCAATTTGCATTGTAAAAAAGGAAAAATAAAATATTTTACATGTCAAAGAGAGATCCCCTAAGTGATATCTGAGTAGCACAACTAAGAGGTACATGTCTGTCTTCTTTTTTTTTTTTGAAAGCTGGTTTTAGAAAGATTTATTGGAATATACAAGGAGTGTCATATAGTTATACATGTCCTTCACATTTATATCTGATACAGCTGAATTCTGTGTCTTTTTATTATTATTATTATTATTATACTTTAATTTCTGGGCTGCATGCACAGAATGTGCAGGTTTGTTGCACAGTTTTACATGTGCCATGGTAGTTTGCTGCACCCATTAACCCATTATCTACATTAGATATTTCTCCTAATACTAACCCTCCCCTGCCCCTGCCACTCTCTATGTATAAGAAATATATCATGTTACAATACAAATATTTTTAAAAAAACTATCATGGTACAATACAAATATTTTAAAGTTTCTACTGGATTAGTAGTGGTTATTTAACTTGATAAATAAAAAGTTTCTTTGTGTATAGTATCATGATTTCCTTTAGTGCCTCCTAATACATTTTATATACATCAGCTTTGTGGATGCTTAAAATGTCCTTTTAAACATCATTATTTTATTTTTAAATTCTACAAGTTGCATTTGATGTATAAATTGAGACAATCTCTGCATGCTTATTTATAATGCAGTGAGTTTTGTAAACATACATATATTTTTCCTGTAAATACTGGCTGAAAAACATTATAATGACAGATCTACTCCATAAAATATTTGGGTATCAAAAACCAAGAGATCTTTCTCTAAAAAAAAAAATAGTAATTGAAGAGATGTTATGTAGAATATGCATGTATTGGAATTCAAGTTCGTCTCCTTTTCAACTAAACCTTGGTTCAGGTAATTTTATTTTTCTTATTGTTCTGCTAACTATTGTGCTCTTTCTTCTATAAACTTTCACTGGGGGTTAGTTCCAGCACCCAGCATAGTTCTAAGACTCTACTCTCCCTAATATGGTCATTACAACCCATGTGTCTTGTTTAATTACAAAAGACATTCATAGCTTCACCAATAATATAACATTTCCTTTTCAGTTATGACATTTATATTGCTCTTGTTTCTTGATTATTTTCTTTACTTTGTTGTGAACTCAGCTATAGATGTTATAGAATATTAATAAAACATTTTATCAATAACTTTTAAATGTGTTTAATCAAAGCTCTTTTAAAGATATTTCATTAGTCATAGTGCAATAAATAGAAGTTAATCACGGTAAACATGTTTTAAAGATTATAGTAGGATATTTTAATCATTTTGTTTATTTGTTTCTCTTTTTTGTTTGGTTTGATTAAATTTATTATCATTGGGTGAAAGAAAATTTGTAAGGAAGCTGCATTCTTCTGTATGTACTGCCAATTTTACCAATGATCTGTTTTCCCCAATGATGTTTACACTATTTATTATTTTATTATTGAATTATAATAATTAGCAATACTTTTTAATTTTAAACATTTTATATAATGTATTATGTAACTGCTAGTATAAGTTATATTCTGAATTTTCATAGTACATTGATTTCTTGTTTGAGGAATTTTTTAAACTTATTGCATCAAATGTCAGCAAATAATCCAAAATTAAACTTTTCAAACATCCTTTACCTTATGCTAATTACACATTTTATTGATAAAGCAACTACTTGTTCTTACATAGCAATACAATTTTTAGTTAGTTCAGGAGTTAGATGCTTTAGTCTACAAAACAGTCAAGTATCTATCAACTTCATGAACATGAAGCATAATGCAGTCATTCTTGGAATAAAATTCCATTCATTCATCTGCTCACATTTTAGAGTTTCCATTGTGTAATATACTGCCTGGCACATAATAAATTCTAGGCAAATTAAATATTTGGTGACTATTGTACTAGCATGATTTTGTGAAACATTCCGCAATTCAGGGAAAGCAGTCAGTATGGATGCTCACAGTTGGAGATTGGCAGTGCAGTAATAACATGACAACAAAATCATTTAAAGATTATATTGTATTATTGAAAGGGCTGAAAACATTACACAGGATAATACATTCTGAACTAACGGGAAAAATGACAACAAAAGTAGCAAAGAAATAGACAATGTGAAATGATAGAAGATTAAACTCAGTAAGAAATATTAAGGAGGATTAAGTGTATGATGTCTTCATGAAATTTCTTTTTATATAATGCATATTTCATTCATATGTAAAAATATCAAAGGCTTCTTTAGGCTTTGTCCAGCTATCTATGCCTATTGGTACTCACAGTATATAACTAACATCTTAGATAAATTGGCTTCTATTTTTTTAGTATTTTCTTTTAAGATAATCTTTTCCATAAAATTGTGATTATTCCTTTCTCTATTTTTCATCTCTCTCTCTTTTTTTTTTTTGGTGGATCTTCTGAGAGCGCATCCTTCTCTCCCCAAGTGTTTTCTCTTTTGCTATCAGTTCTTGGCCTTTTTTTAAGCTAGTAACCTCCCCTGAAGAGAGGTTATCTATAATTTATTTTCAATTATCATATAGAAGAACAGTTCAGAACTATTATTGGAGTCCCAGGTCCATCTATCTGTCTCCTCGGTCTTTCCAACAGCATGTCTCACTGACAATTAAAATTCAACATGTCTAAAGATGAATTCGTTTTTAGTGCCCCTCTCAGTGCCTACTCCCGTCACTGCTAGTATCAAAGCCCTAACCTCCTTCCATGTTTTTGATGAGTGGAGCCATCTTCTACCCATTGTGCAAACTAGAATTTTAGACTTCCTCACTGACTTGTCCTTTGCACTCTCTCCTGTATTTCTGTCAAATTCTGACATTTAACTTTTAAATACATCTCCAATTCATCCATTTGATGTTATCTTCCATTACTAATTTCAAACAATCTTCCTATGTTGACTATTGGAATTAACTGTTCAAATGTGGTCACTTTTGAATATAAAAAGGAAGATAAAGTAATTACACAAGACACGTTACACGAGCAAAAGTTTGACTTTCTGAAAATCTAAGAATTATCATACTTCCTTACATTATCAACCATTGTTCCTACTCGCACTCATTCTCCTCCTTAAAGTAAGAGTTAACTTTTAAAATACAAATTTATTGATATGACGTATATCCTGTTTTCATAAGATGGTCTTTGGAGTAAAAGCCTGTGAGGAAGGACATACTTAAACATGAATTCTGTAATCTTGAAAATCTTGCACAGGGCAATTGCCTGTCCCAATTGCATGAACTGCTTGCTAGACCCAGTCACAATAGACTGTGGACACAACTTTTGCAGGCCCTGTTTGTACGTCAGCTGTCCAGACATCCTAGCTCCTGCTCAGCGCCCTATATGCAAGATGGAGATACGGCGGAGAGAACTTAAAACTAACACTACTTTGAAGAACATGGCTTCCTGTGTCAGAAAAGCCAGACTCTGGCATTTCCTGAGCTCCGAGGAGCAAAAGTGTGGGATTCACAGGAAGACAAACAAGGTACTCTGTGAAGTGGACAAGAGCTTACTCTGTTTGCTGTGCTCCAACTCTCAGGAGCACCGAGATCACAGACACAGACACTGTTCCATTGACCGGGCTGCTGAGGAATGCGATGAAAAGCTCCTAAAGAAAATGCAGTTTTTATCAGAAAAACCTTGTGAAAATCACAGAAACCTGAACATGGAAACCACAAGAACCAGAAGCTGGAAGGATTATGTGAGTTTAAGGATAAAAGCAATCGGAGCTCAATATCAGAAGATGCCGGCCTTTCTCCATGAAGAAGGGCAACATTATTTGAAGAGGCTGCAAAAAAACGGCAAGGACACTTTTCAGCAACTCAATGAAAGCAAAGCCAGAATGAAACATTCAAGGAGATGTTAAGAGGAATGTATGAAGAGCTGAAGGAAATGGGCTGTAAATCAGATGTGGAACTACTTCAGGAGTTTGGGGACATATTATACAGGTGTGAGTTTCTGCTGCTGCAAGTGCCCAAGCCTGTGAATCCAGAGCTCAGTACAGAGCCCATTACTGGACTGGTGGACAAGCTCCGTGGATTCAGAGTTGATATTACTCTGCATCGTGAAAAAGCCAATAGTCATAACTTCCTGCATGGAGATTTGAGAAGCATGAATGTTGGGTGTGACCCTCAAGATGATCCCCATATCACTGCAGCACCTGGATGTTTTCTGTCATGGGGTGCTCAGACTTTCACATTTGGAAAATATTACTGGGAGGTTCTTGTGGGGGACTCTTGCAATTGGGCTTTTGGAGTCTGTAATAATTATTGGAAAGAGAAGAGACAGAATGACAAGATAGATGAAGAGAAGGGACTCTTTATTCTTGGATGTGGTAAGGAGGATGTTCACTGCAGTCTCTTTACCACTTCCCCACTTATGGTACAGTATGTTCCAAGACCTACCAACCAAGTAGGAGTATTCGTGAATTGTGAAGATAGAACCGTGAGCTTTGCTGATGTTGATCAAAGTCCCC
This sequence comes from Saguinus oedipus, assembly GCA_031835075.1. NCBI lineage: Eukaryota > Metazoa > Chordata > Mammalia > Primates > Cebidae > Saguinus > Saguinus oedipus. Next base: position 45,442,802 of record CM063169.1, read on the forward strand.
TTATACGCACCATCACTAATTGCTCCTTATCACCTCCTCTCAGGCCTATCCATTGCTGTAGTCACTTCTGAACAGAGAAATCAGAAATGTGCCCACATGCTATAAGAACAACTTTATCTCAGGAAGCTCTATTTTTGTGCCTCATCAAAGAGGACAAATAAGTAACATTTAATGTCCTTAGCTGCCTTCCAATGTCAAAAAACTCAATATTGTTTCTGTTGAATGAAAACACTAAAACAATGTACATTTGTTTTTATTCAGTCATTTTTGGAAAATTGTTACCCATGGTGCATGGCTTAGAATATATTGTGGTTTTTTTAAATTTCTGAATGTCAAGTCACAGAGTGAAATAATAGATGACAGAAGTGTCTAAAGTTAAAATCAATGGGAAAAAAATACAAATGTATCAATAACTCCTTTGCATGGCTTTTAGAATAAATGCTATAATTCCTAACATGGTCTATAAGGTCTGGCATAGTCTGGCTTTTACCTATATTTTCAAATGTGCTGCTCTTGCTTCTCTCTTTATCTGTCTCACTGTACTCCAGGCATCATTTTAAAAAAAGAATTTAAATTTTATTTTTGAGATGGAGCCTCACTCTGTCACCCAGGGTGGAGGGTGGAGTGCAGTGGTGTAATCTTGGTTCACTGCAACCTCCGTCTCCTGGGTTCAAAGGATTCTCCTGTCTCAGCCTCCCAAGTAGCTACCCCACCCCCTGCTATGCCTCCTCTAGCCCCCCACCCCCTGACAGGCCCCAGTGTGTGATGTTCCCCCTACATGTGTCCATGTGTTCTCATTGTTTAACAATCACTTATGAATGAGAACATGGGGTGTTTGGTTTTCTGTTCTTGTGTCAGTTTGCTAAAAATGGTGGTTTGCAGCTTTATCCATGTCCCTAAAAAGGATGTGAACTCATCCCTTTTTATGGCTGCATAGTATTCCATGGTGTATATGTGCCACATTTTCTTTATCCAGTGTATCATTGATGGGCATTTGGGTTGGTTCCAAGTCTTTGCTATTGTGAACATATGTCTTTTTAATAAAATGATTTATAATTCTTTGGATATATACCCAATGATGGGATTACTGGGTCAAATGTATTTCTAGTTCTAAATCCTCGAAGAATCGCCACACTGTCTTCCACAATGGTTGAAATAATTTACACTCCCACCAACAGTGTAAAAGCATTCCTATTTCTCCACATCCTCTCCAGCATCTGCTGTCTCCTGATTTTTTAATGATTGCCATTCTAACTGGTGTGAGATGGTATCTCAATGTGGTTTTGATTTGCATTTCCCTAATAACCAGTGATGATGAGCGTTTTTTCATGTTTGTTGGCTCCAAATGGAATAGAATTTTTTTGTTTCCAATTATTTATTGACCATATGTAAAAATAACATCACATCTTTATGCTAATTTTGTGTTTTAGGTATTTTCTAAAATAATTCATTAGTATCTGCTTTGTAAAATATGTAATTATTTGTACTGTGAACAGAAACAAATTTACTTTTTAAAATTTAATTATCATGTCTTTAATTAACTTATCTTGCCTTATTGCTCTAGCTATACTTTCAGAATAATATTAAATAGAGGATATTGTCACCTTGTTATTCATGCTAAGGAAAAAAAAATTAGTCTTTTTTTCCAGTATATATTGTGTTAACTGAATCAGGTTTTGCATTTGTGCTTATGATGTTGAACTTCTCTTTTATTTCCAGTTTTCTTTGAGCTTGTCTTTTTTCACCTGAATTCATGTTAAATGTTTCAAATGACTTTCTACAATATTAAGAATATCACCAGGCTGGGTGCAGTGGACCACATCTTTAATCCCAGCACTTTGGGAAACTACCTTGGACAGAGCACTTGTGCTGAGTGTTTTGAGACCAGCCTGGGCAACATGGTGAATGCCCCCATCTTTACCAAAACTACAAAAATTCAGCCAGGTGTAGTGGTGGGGAGCCGGGGTTCCAGGACAGAGCACTTGTGCTGAGGGTTTTGAGATCAGCCTGGGCAACATGGTGAATGCCCCCATCTCTACCAAAACTATAAAAATTCAGCCAGGTGTAGTGGTGGGGAGCTGGGGTTCCAGGTACTCAGAGGCTGAGGTGGGTAGATTCCTTGAGCCTCATGCACTTCCCTCCAGCCTTGGTGACAGAGTGACTCTGTCTCCAAAAAAGACAAACTTTGATGAATTTTTTTATTGTGTAATTTGCAAACACAGATAGCTTTTACGTCTTCATTTCTAATTTGAATGCCTTTTATTACTTTTTACTTGTCAAATTGCATTGAGTACATGTATCTTCTAGTACAATATTGAAAAACACTGGTGAAAGTGGAGATTTGTGATTTTACAGGTAATACTTTCAGTCTTACAACACTGAATATGAAGTTAGCTTGGATTGAATAAATGACCCTATTCATGTTGAAGTTCCCTTTTAATCTTTGTGTTTTGAATTATTTTACCATGAAAAGGTGTTTAGTGTTGTCAAATATCTTTATTGCAACAACTGAGATAATAATGAGTGGTTTTATTTGTTTGACTAATGTAATACATTAAATTACTTTTCTAATGTTGAACCACATTTGAATTTCTCATATAAGTCTCATTTGTTAATAGCATATGATCCTTGTGTATATGCTGTTGGATTCAGTTTGCTAAGATTTTAGTAAAAATCTTTACACTAATATTTATAATGGATATTTGGTCTATAGTTTTTTTTTTTTTTGGATCATTATCTGGCTTTGTTGTCATGATTGCACTGGCTTCATAGGATGACTTACAGAATATTTCCTCTCCTTTTATTTTTTGGAAGAGTTTGAGAACTTGTGTTAAATCTTCATTAAATGTTTGGTAGAATTCATGAGTGAAAGCATCTGTTCCTGGACTTTTCTTTTTTGGGAGGTGTTGTGATTACTAATTCAATGTTTTTACTTGTTATAGATATGTTCAGTATTTTTATTTCTTCCTGAATCATTTCATGTGTGTTTCTGGGAATCAGTCCAATCATCAAGGTTACCTAGATTTTTTGTATTCAATTATTATAGTATTCTATTATACACCTCATTTCATTTCTTTAAGGCCAGTAATAATATTCCAACTTCCAGTTCTGATATTAGTTATTTTGTGTCTTTGTTCTTTGTCACTCTAGCTGAAGATTTGTCAATTTTGTTGATCTGTTCAAATAACAATATTTTGATTTTACTTTCTACTATTTTGAATTAAATCTTTACTCTTTTTGTCCATAACCTAGTTTTGAGTTATTTTTCACTTAACTTTTACTCCCTCAAGGTATTAAATTATTGTTTTGAGTATTTTAAAATGTTAGTATTATAGTTACAAGTTTTCCCCTGAACACTGCCATCACTGCATCCACTAAGTTTTGTTAGGCTGTGTATTCTTTGTCATTCCTCTCTACTTTCTGGTTTCTCTTGTGATTTTTCTCATTGGCCCATACTCATTTAAAAATGTTTTGTTTAATCTCCACATGTTTATGAATTATCCAGTTTTCATTCTGTTATTAATTTCTAAGTTCATCCCATTGTGGTTAAAGAATATACTTTATATGATTTGATCTTTAAAATAAATATTTATTGAAATTTGTTTTGTGGATGAAGAAATGCTCTTAGTCTGTTTTAAGTAAATAAAGGTTGTAGGTGCGCTTACAGTAGCAGTTTCTATCTCTCTTACTAAGTGTATATGCCACCTGTGTCCCCTTTTTGCTTTCATAGACAGAAACCTCTATGTTTGGTTTATTACTTGTTGTAATTCAAGTTTTGGGCTACTCAAATTCTAATTTAAATAATCATTTCATCCTGTTTAGACTTAAATTACAAAATTGCACTTTTAGAAAAGATGACAAAATTGAAAAGGGTGAATATTTGTGAATCACTATTAAATTAGGCTGTATATCTGACCACCTAAGAAACTAATACCACTGAAGAATACATGTTGCAAATTTAAGCAACCTTTTAAAGCAAAGCCTTTTCTTCTGGGAGATATTAATTTCCTATCAGATTTAGCATATCTATATTTCCAACTAACTCTGACCCATGTTTTTACATAATTACTAAGCAAAATTGTAAGAATTAATATTGAGGCATGGATCTCCTGATAAGCTAGGTAAGACAGCTGAAGAAGAGCTTAACTTAACATTACTTCTCATGTCATGTCAGTGCATGTGCAAAGCAGGAAAACAGCAAGGATATGTAGTCAATAGTTAATAAGACTTAACTAAAGTTACATACCATTAATGGCTAGGTATTTTAATTATTATTGTTTTATCCAGGTTCAGAGAAAAATAAAAACAGAAAGCAGTCTAGATGTTTCCATCGAGGGTCCGGAAATAGCACATCTGTTGCAAAATCATTAGAAAAAGTTCTATAGGGCAGGGAAAGAAAGAAAATCTTGCAGGAGGCAGGGCCAAGAGGAATAGAAAGGAGATTACTGTGGTTATCCTTTCTAGAGCATGGAATTCATAACCTACTATGCAGCTGAAGATAATGTTGCATTTAATTCCTTTTTGGGGGGTGGGTGGGAGACAGACGGTCGCCAGGCGCCAGGCTGGTGTGCAGTGGCGCAATCTCGGCTCATTGCAACCTCGCCTTCCGGGTTCAAGCAATTCTCCTGCCTCAGCCTCCTGAGTAGCTGGGACTACAGGCGCGTGCCACCACGCCCAGCTAACTTTTGTATTTTTAGTAGAGATGGGGTTTCACCATGTTGGCCAGGATGGTCTCGATCTCTTGACCTCGTGATTCCCCCCTCCCGCCCCGTCTCGGCCTCCCAAAGTGCTGGGATTACAGGCGTGAGCCACTGCACCTGGCTGCATTTAATTCTTTATCTACCTAACAGGCACCACCTCAAATTAGCCTAGAATCACTGAAATCGTGCTGACTCTGCCCTACTCACTGGGGACCAGGAAAAAAAACTAATTCCTGCCATGACAGAAAGCAACAACTGTTGGAGTCAGAGCCAGAAAAGTTTTGCAAATCTTGACTCCCTCTTATTCTTTGGCTGACCTAGCGGGTCCAGCAACATTGTAACACATTTCCCGCGCAGACTTCTCTTTGTTTGAAATAAGGAGAATAGAGACTGTTTTCTTTTTTCTTCTTCTTCCTCTTTCTTTCTTTTTTTTTTTCTTTTGAGACAGTCTTGCTCTGTTGCCAGGCGCCAGGCTGGAGTGCAGTGGCTCAATCTCAGCTCACCACAATCTCCGCCTCCTAGGTTCAAGCAGTTCTCCTGCCTCCGCCTTCCGAGCAGCTGGGACTACAGGTGCACACCACCACGCCCAGCTTATTTTTGTATTTTTTAGTAGAGACAGGGTTTCACCATGTTGGCCAGGATGGTCTCAATCTCTTGACCTTGTGATCCGCTGGCCTCAGCCTCCCAAATAGCTGGGATTACAGGCGTGAGCCACCGCGCCAGGCCGAGACTGTTTTCTTTTGCGTCAGGAGTATGGTTTTTCTCTGTCCATGTGTAAGTCTCACAAAGGCATCTAGGATACTTGCTGCATCCAGATCACCAGTTCTAATTAGCATGCCAGCAGTGAAGTATGATGTTCTATGGGATGTTGAGAAAAAGCAAGGCCCATGAGTGATAATATGGAAGACAGTCACAGTATTGACAGACTAAGATTCTGCACATGGACTGCTGTTCTGATACTTACCTAATTCTCGTAGTCTTTGCTTGTTGAGAGGAAAAAAAGAAGGCACAATGTATTTTCCAGTTCTCCACATCAGTAGTTGAATATTCGGTGCTTTGCTCTGTTAATTTGTTCCAATCGAGAGATCACAGCTTGAACAGCAGCTACAATTGGAGTCACTAACAAATTATTCTCTGTAATGGATGCCTGTGAGGAGCACTCATATTAGATACTAATATCCTTATAATTCATGTCATTATCTTTCTCAACTTCCTTTTGAACAAGCTTCTAAACATGTTCTTTTTGATTATCCTATATAACTATTTCATTCTATTTTATTAAAGTATTCATGAATCAGTGTCAACGTCTTCCTCTTACTATATCTCTATTGAGGCACTGTCAACAACCAAATGTACTTCTTGATGTTTTGCCTACTGGCAGGATTTTTCCTTTCAATGATCTTTGGGTGGACCCCCTAAAGGGGACTGTGTTGTTTCAACAGTATACTTCTGGTTCATGAGAACACACTGCAAAAACCATCTGAAACTCTGTTCTTTTTTATTATTATTTGATGAACTGGTTCTAGGGAGCATTAAATGTAACAGCAGATATGTATGAAAGCAAATAGAACAAGATGTCTGAAGTGCGTGTCTTGGGAACCTGAGCCACATATTAAGACCAGGCTGGGAAATATAGTGAGACCCTGTGTATTAGTCTATTTTCATACTGCTGATAAAGACATACCTGAGACTGGGGGAAAAAAAGAGGTTTAATTGGACTTAGAGTTCCACATGGCTGGGGAGGCCTCCGAATCATGGCAGGAGGCAAAAGACACTTCTAGTGGTGGCAAGAGGAAACGAGGAAGAAGCATAAGCAGAAACCCTGATAAACCCCTCAGATCTTGAGAGACTTATTCACTATCAGGAGAATAGCAAGGGGAAAGATGGGCCCCCATGATTCAATTACCTCATCCAGGTAACTTCCACAACATGTAGGAATTCTGGCAGAAACAATTCAAGCTGAGATGTGGGTGGGGACACAGCCAAACAATGTCACATTGTCTCTACAAAACATTTTCAAAAATTAGCTGGGTGTGGTGGCATGAGCTTATACTCTCAGCTACTTAGGAGGCTTAAGCTGGAGAGTCCCTTGAGCCAGGAGTTGTAGACTGCTATGAGCTATGGTCATGCCACTATGCTTCAGTCTGGACTCAAGGATTTCTCTTGCCCCAGCCTCCCCAGTTAGGACAACATGTATGTCCTACCACTCTGGGCTATTTTTCTAGATTTCTTTTAGAAATGGGGTCTTGCTATGTTACCCCAGGCTGGTCTTGAACTCCTGGTCTCAAGCTATTTTCCTGCTTCAGATTTCCAAATTTGACATGGTGTTTTTTTTAAAAAAAAATAAAAATAAAAATCGTCATAAAATGTTTAATTATTTTTTTGAAGTGTGCTTCTATAAGCCTGCCTTATGAACATTAAAGCAAACACAAATACCATTCAGTGAAAGAAATTGTTAATTACATCTTGGATTATGTTAATTGAGTTAATTGAATGAGATGCATTTATACATAATTATTTTTCATACTTAAAGTATTTAAAATATTATATACATATGGATTCCTAAATAATACTCTTTAATCTTAGGCTTTTAATAATCAATGTTTGAACTTTTGAAATATATGTATTTACCCCAATCATTAAAACTATTGTAGACATATATAACTTTAAAAAGTGATTGTCCTATGTGAAATATATGAAAACATAGGTAGATATAAAAGTTTCTAACACCTGCCTTTTCAAAGGGTTATTAAGGGATCCTCTGTGCTATAGAAATTGATATTAAATTATTGATTATTCTAAAATAACTAAGATTTTAGACACTTGTGTTACTTATGGTTCAAACATTCATCTATGATAATATCTAACATTATAATAATAATTATAATTGTAGTGATTTAAGATATATTATCAATATATTGTTTATAACAATTTCCTCCATGGATTTGATTGGAGCCCAATTAGATTTATCTGTTTTTAAATGTTGATCTTTTCGGAAAAACATATAATTTATTTAGGAAGATCCTTAAGCATCTTAAACCTTTTTCTTGGAAAAAAATCTATGAATGAGAATGTGAAATTGGATAAAATAAATGTCTATTTAAAATATCCACTTATTGTGAGGTTATTATAACTTCAGAGGTCTTTAAAAATAGGCTACAACAATTAACAGGCTATATGTAAAATGCAAATTTGAAAACAGACTGTCTCTCAAAGATGTTGATTTAAACAGTCACAGTCAAATAATAATGTTTAGTAGTTTTCAAATTAATTCAGTAGTTATACATAAAAGGTTATTCTTAGATTCTGTTGCCATTTCTCTAGGTTGACATAAGATTGAAGATTTGACCTTAGATCGAATCCTCCTTGCTATACAAGATCAAGAATTGCATAGGTTTATACTACTAGATCCAAGAATAGTGACATCCTGGCCATATTCCCATGTAGCAGAGCAAACAACTCTACTTCCTGTTGAGGTTGTTTATTGAATAATGAATAATCAGGTGCAGCTGTCCCAGAAAATGGGCATCAGACATGTAACCTTGATGGTGCTTTTTAATTAGCAAGAGAACACTCAGAAGAGAGTCAGAGGGTTTCCCTGAACTGGGGTGGTCTAAACCCACCCAGTTTTATCACTTGTGAAAACCCAAGATCCCAGTGCAAAGAAACAGTGAAGTTGAAATTTATGCCTATGAGTCCAGTGATCTCTGCTATATTATTCCCATTCATGCTGTGACTTTGACTCATGTTTATCCATTCTTCAAGCTAAATAAACTTGGTATTGGATGAAGCCTATTTTGTCTCATAAATGGATTTTTTTTTTTTTTGGAGACAATCTCTCTCTGTTGCCCAGGCTGGAGTGCAGTGGCACAATCTCAGCTCACTGCAACCTCTGCCTCTTGAGTTCAAGCGATTCTCCTGCCTCAGCCTCCTGAGTACCTGGGACTACAGGTGCACGCCACCATGCCTGGCTAATTTTTTGTATTTTAGTAGAGATGGTGTTTCACCATGTTGCCCAGGCTGGTCTCAAACTCCTGAGCTTAAGCAATCTGCCCGCCTTGGCCTTGCAAAGTGCTAGGATAACAGGTGTTAGCCGCTGTGCCTGGCCAATTGATTTTTAATTCAAACCTGAGGCCACTGCTGCTGGTCAAGTAGAGTGGGTACTGTAGTTTTTAATGCAGCCAATCATCCATTAATCATAAAAGTAGTGAGTATTTTCTACATGATGTGGGACAAGACTAGGCACAATAGAAACAATTAAGAAACTTGAGTAATATTTCAGATAATCACATTCCATCCATTTGATGTGAGAAACAATGTAAGACATTTTATAAATTTAAATGATATATTACAATTGGAAAGAGATGTTGAAGAAAAAATGATGAACCAAAGTATTATGAAAAATATAAAGTGCTGGAAAGCTGCCAACGGTGAGCAAAATATGTGTCCTTTGCTATCATGGAGCACAGGCTAACATGGATAAAGGATAAATGTGTGGGAATATTTGCAGTTTCTAAAGCTGCAACTGCATCCAAGAGGAATCTCTTGACCATGCTGAGAGAGACAAATTTTATTTGTTCTTTCAATGTTTTGGCTTAACTTCCATATTTTTATTTTTATATTTTTTAATTAAAAAAATATTTTGTAGAAATGGGGGCCTCATTTTGTTGCCCAGGCTAGACTCAAACTCCTGGACTCAAGCAATCCTCCTGCCTCTGCCTCCCAAACTGCTGAGCTGCTGAGATTCCAGGTATAAGCCAAAATGCTGGTCTGTTCTTTTTACTTTTTTCTTTCCTTTTCCTTTTCTTTTCTCTTTCTTTCTTTCTCCTTTCCCCTCTCCTCTCCTCTTCCCTCCTCTCCCCTCCCCTCCCCTCCTCTCCCCTCCTCTCCCCTCCCCTCCCCTCCTCTCCCCTCCCCTCCCCTCCTCTCTGAGCCTTTCTTCCTCCCTCCCTCCCTCCTTCCCTCCCTCCCTCCCTCCCTCCTTCCCTTCCGTCCTTTTCTTTCTACAGAGTCTTCTCTGTCACCCAGGCTGGAGTGCAGTGGCTCAACCTTGGCTCACTGCAACCTCCACTTCCCGGGTTCTCAGCGATTTTCCTGCTTCACCCTCCCGAGTAGCTGGGATTACAGGCACACACCACTGCACATGACTAATATTTTGTATCTTTAGTAGAAATGGGGTTTCACCATGTTAGCCAGGCTGATCTCAAACTCCAGACCTCAGGTGATCCACCACCTCAGCCTCCCAAAGTGCTGCAACCACAGGCATGAGCCACCATCTGGCCTTTTTAACTTTCAAAGTGTCACTTAACTGACTTCCCATACACTCATCTGTCTAGAATCTCTAATTACATTTTTATATTATTTTGCTGAATGATAAATAGTGGCACTGATACATAAATTTATATTCCTTTAGTTTTACAATTCAGAAAATAGTAAGTTGCTTTCCCTAAAGCCTCTGCATCACAAATAATCTGATTTCTATATGGCAAAGACTCTGCTAAATATTAGGAAAATAAAGATGGCTGGGAATATCTGCTGTTCTTAAATCGCTCTACCCAGAATTCAAAACAGAGAAAATAGAAATCCTGTCCCTTTTCTATTCTATAATTATTACATTGTTTTATCCTACATAATTTAGAGAGGTTTTCCTCTAAATGGATCTGAAAATATTAAGTTGCACAAGCTCTGACCTCAGTAATATCTAGCACTTAAAATATTAAATGCAGGCCTGGCCTGGTGGCTCACACCTGTAATCCTAGCACTTTGGGAGGCTGAGGTGGGTGGATGACAAGGTCAGGAGTTCAAGACCAGCCTGGCGATATGGTGAAACCCTGTCTCTACTAAAAATACAAAAATTAGCTGGATGTGGTGGTGCGCACCCATAGTCCCAGGTGCTCAGGAGGCTGAGGCAGGAAAATTACTTGAACTCGGGAGGCGGGGGTTGCAGTGAGCTGAGATCACACTGCTAAACTCCAGCCTGGGCAACAGAGCGGTATGTTGTTTCAGAAAAGAAAAAAGATACTGAATGCATTAAAACAAAGATCAAAGCATTATGTTAAATGCTACAGTCCCCATCAAATATCTTAAAACAAAATTTTGTTATCACATATTTGTGAAAGTTATTTGTTATTTTTAAAATACAGAAAACTGTATTCAATATATGTCAAGAAATTATACATGTGAACAAAGACAGCAATGAAAATTTCTCAAGCACAAAAACAGTATAAAAATAATAAATGTAATTCACCACATAAACAGAAGCAAAAACAAAAACCACATGATTATCTCAATTGATGCAGAGAAGGCATTTGACAAAATTCAACAGCCCTTTATGCTAAAAGCCCTCAATAAACTTGGTATTGATGGAACATATCTCAAAGCAATAAAAGCTATTTACAACAAACCAACAGCCAATATCATACTGAATGGGCAAAAACTGGAAGCATTCCCTTTGATATCCAGCACTAGACAAGGATGCCCTCTCTCACCACTCCTACCCAACATAGTACTGGAAGTTCTAGCCAGAGTGATCAGGCAAGAAAAAGAAATAAAGGGTATTCAAATAGGAAAGGTGGAAGCCAAATTGTCTCTATTTGCAGACGACATGATAGTATACCTAGAAGACCCCATCACCTCAGCCCAAAAGCTCCTGCAACTGATAAGCAACTTCAGCAAAGTCTCAGGATATAAAATCAATGTGCAAAAATCACAAGCATTCCTATACATCAATAACAGACTTAAAGAGAACCAAATCAAGAACGAACTGCCATTCACAATTGCTATAAAGAAAATAAAATACCTAGGAATACAACTCACAAGGAATGTAAGGGACCTCTTTAAGGAAAACTACAAACCACTGCTCAACGAAATAAGAGAGGACACAAACAGATGCAGAAACATTCCATGTTCATGGTTAGGAAGAATCAATATTGTGAAAATGGCTATACCGCCCAAAGTAATTTACACAATCAATGCTATCCCCATCAAACTACCATTGAATTTCTTCACAGAACTGGAAAAAACCACCATGAACTTCATATGGAACCAAAAGAGAGCCTGCATAGCCAAGTCAATTCTAAGCAAAAAGAACACAGCGGGAGGCATCACACTACCAGACTTCAAACTATACTACAAGGCTACAGTAATCAAAACAGCATGGTACTGGTACCAAAACAGAGATATAGACCAATGGAACAGAACAGAGGCATCAGAGGCAAGACAACATATCTACAACCATATAATCTTTGATAAACCAGACAAAAACAAGCAATGGGGAAAGGATTCCCTGTTTAATAAATGGTGTTGGGAAAACTGGCTAGCCATGTGCAGAAAGCAGAAACTGGACCCCTTCCTGACACCTTACACCAAAATTAACTCCAGATGGATTAAAGACTTAAACATAAGACCTGCCACCATAAAAACCCTAGAAGAAAATCTAGGCAAAACCATTCAAGACATAGGAGTAGGCAAGGACTTGATGACCAAAACACCAAAAACATTGGCAACAAAAGCCAAAATAGACAAATTGGACCTAATCAATCTCCACAGCTTTTGCACAGCCAAAGAAACAGTCACCAGAGTGAATCGGCAATCATCGGAATGGGAAAAAAATCTTTGCAGTTTACACATCTGACAAAGGGCTGATATCCAGAATTTACAAAGAACTCAAACAGATTTACAGGAAAAAAAACAAACAAGCCCATTCAAAAATGGGCAAAGGATATGAACAGACACTTTAGAAAAGAAGACATACATGAGGCCAACAAACACATGAAAAAATGCTCATCATCACTGGTCATTAGAGAGATGCAAATCAAAACCACATTGAGATACCATCTCACGCCACTTAGAATGGCGATCATTAAAAAATCTGGAGACAGCAGATGCTGGAGAGGATGTGGAGAAATAGGAACACTCTTACACTGTTGGTGGGAGTGTAAATTAGTTCAACCATTGTGGAAGACAGTGTGGCAATTCCTCAAGGGCCTAGAAATAGAAATTCCATTTGACCCAGCAATCCCATTACTGGGTATATATCCAAAGGACTATAAATCTTTCTACTATAAGGACACATGCATAGGAATGTTCATTGCAGCACTGTTTACAATAGCAAAGACCTGGAATGATCCCAAATGCCCATCGATGATAGACTGGACTGGGAAAATGTGGCACATATACACCATGGAATATTATGCAGCAATCAAAAATGATGAGTTTTTGTCTTTTGTAAGGACATGGATGAATCTGGAGAACATCATTCTCAGCAAACTGACACAAGAACAGAAAAGGAAATACCACATATTCTCACTTATCGGGTGAGAAAAATGAGAACACATGGACACAGGGAGGGGGTCTACTACACCCAGGGGTCTATTGGGGGAAATGGGGGAGGGAGAGTGTGGGGGGAGCTGGGGAGGGATACCCTGGGGAGAAATGCCAAGTGTGGGTGAAGGGGAGGAAGGCAGCAAAACACACTGTCATGTGTGTACCTATGCAACTATCTTGCACGTTCTGCACATGTACCCCAAAACCTAAAATGCAATAAAAATTTAAAATAAAAAAAAAATTAAAAAAAAGTGTTATCTCAATTTTTTTACATAATTATATGTGGTTTTGCTAACGAAAGAAAGTTTATTTTCAAAAATTAATCCTGAACCTCTGGCCTATGTTTACTTCACTATTAGAGTTAATATTAATTTAACATGAAACGCCATTAATTATAAATATAAAAGCATATTAACCTATGTAAGTTTATGAAATCATCGAGTGAATTTTGTAGGTGCCAAGTTAATTACAATATAGGGTAGTCTCAAATTTCATATATAGTTCAATATATTTTATAAGAAAATCTATGTCATTCAAAGAACTAAATGTATCATATCATTTTAGAATCGTTTTTAAGCCATCTATGAAGCCCTCAACTTGCTGAGAAAGAAATAAAAATCAAATGGAAAAGATACCCATAATATATTCATGTCCTTCAGCACTCAGTAGATAAATCATTTTTATTCAAATGAAATCCTTGACTTATTTTTTTCCTGCTCCTACATTCAAGAGATATGCTAAGGGTATACGATTTTTCAGAAAACACTCTGTCTTGCCATTTGTTCCCCTCTGAGGATGAAGAATGAAACTAATGGGAAGAATGCAACCTAAAATGAAGCCTCAAAGGATAACTCATTGAAAAATGATGCAGGACATGGAGTGTTTGGCAGAGAATTTTCACATCTTGTTATTTCTAGCCACAAAGTCCTGTGAGATTTTTCTCTTTATCATACAGAATGTTCAATGTACTAACTGTAAACTTAAGGAGAATTGAGACATTTTATAACTCTCCTATTACTGCAGCAATGTTATTTTCCTTTAAATTGGCTTAACTGTGATTGCTCAGGGACCAGTTTGAGGTATCCGAAAAAGATTTAACTAGGGCTGAGATCACCTACGGTGTACAGCTAAGCCACAATTATTCACTGTAAACATGATGACAAATTAAATGGAAGTCAGGTGAAAGGAGTCACATGTGCCTTAGCATTAGAATGTCAGTACTATTATGTTTTTAAAAACAGTGGCAAGATCCTTAATAAGTAGAATATGTTTTTTTATGTGTATATGTAGAATAAATTATGTCCAGAAAAATAGTCATAAATATAATTATAATAAAAAATTAAGTTAATTCTCACATTTGTAATGTGTATTTGCTTTTTAAGTTATTAATGTGGAAATCAATCAAGTTCTTCTTTCACTGGAGACTGCAATGAACGGCATTACACTATAAAAGACGAGCCAAAACAAACACTTTCCATTTCAGTCTAGAAACAGATACAAGAGAGCCTCCATTTGCACCTAGTAAATGTCTGAGAAAGTTGCCTTTTCAAGACAAAGGTACTAAAACATAGATATTTCTTCCCCTTTCTATGAGAAGTGGCAGAAATATCTAAAGAGAAGAAAAATCAGATTGAGGGTGTTCCAAAAAGAGATTGCAAAAGGAAAGGAAAGGTTTAATGATATTAATTCAATCTTTGATGTGTCTATTTTATATTTGCATTAAAGTTGTAATTTTACCATTTGAAAAATTATACTTCAACAATTGTGTAAATTATTCCCAAGCCATAAATGAGGGCTCACCTGATAGAAGCGATCAACTGTGTGCTGGAGAAGTGTTCCTCATGAGCTGCTTAAATCATCCACGTCATGGTTTCTTTTTTCTTTTTGTGTATAAGGTATGGTTCTCACACAGTCTGTTCTGACAAGGACACTATTATGGAATGCAAACTATTAACATGTTAAATCAATGCCCACAAAGCTCTCTCAAGGAAACCGGCTTGGAATCTAGTTGGAAGGGATCCTACTCTCTGGACAGGCAGGCCAAGGACCTTAGCAAATTTTGAAACCTCAGTAAGAAAGGCATTCACCCATATTTATAGAAACTGAAGGTAAAATTCGATGGAGAGAATATCTTGAGCTTATTTTCTTTGTGTCAAGATAGAAATGATCATTGTAGAAACTTTTGAAAGTTTAATCCGAGTCCATGTGAAAATTTACAAATAGAAGTTAATTATTTGGTCTTAGTTTGCTCAGTAACATGTTTAAAAATAGTCTCTATAGTGATTAATACACTTGGTGAACCTATAGAAATAAATAGGCTGAAGCTAATGAGAATAGCCCTTTTGTGATTATGAGTAAACTTTGGAGATTATTTAAAGTGATACACAGTTAAATTGTCAGGACAATTATCAGAATCTGGGAGTAGGCTGAAGAGACTGATTATTTTCCTTGCAATGATGTACTGGGCTTGTCCCTTTAATTGATTTTGTATGTAATGATCTGTCTTACTGCTCTGTAGAAACAAAGGTTAACAGGTAGATATTTGTCTGTTATAGAGGTAGATAGCTTCTGTCCAGCAGAAAAGATAACCCCAAAGGTCATCATTTACTGTACTGCTGTTATTTAACCAGTTTTGCATCTAACCTAATATTCTTTTTCTAAGATATCTTTATTAAACGGCCTGTATATACTTATCTCTTTAAATACACATAAAACTAGTTGTAATATCTTGCTGATTCTTTTACCTTTGAATCACAAAAAATACATTAGCATACATTGTGTAATACGTATTTGAATAATTTGAACATAATTTTGAAAAATATATGGTGAAAAGCATGTACTTCTAAACATAAAAATACACAGTATAGTTCTGAAATAAAAAACAAATGACTTGGAAAAATATACTAAAATATCCTGCACAAAGTACATGAAGTTCTATTTTATTATCAATATGGTTTTAGTTATAAAATAATACAAGCAGATTATTTTAATAAAGATGATTGATAGACAATATTATTACACATTATATGCAAATAAATACACAAGGTATAAATGTTTAATGTTAGATAATTATATAAACCACTGATAAAATTTAGAAATTTAAATATTTAAATATTTCTATATTAAAAAGAAAAAGGAAAAAATCAAATTAGATCGAATATTAAGTTCACATGAGAGAAAATTATTTTCATTTTATGAGATTAACTGTAATTCAAATCATTACAGATAAATAACCTACATGGAAAATTGTCTGAAAATAAAATTATGAAATCACACAAATACATATTAAAATATTTTTCAAAGTTTTAGACTCTTGTTTAGCTAAATGAATACAAAGTTAAACGAACATTTTGTAAGATATTAAAAAATAGTTTCTTTTCAAATTGTTGACAAGGGGATGGGTTAGATTGCAATAATAGGCACACTGTCTCAACCACTTCTTTTAAAAAATGGAATGAGGCCCAAAGCTTCTGCAGAACAATTTTAAAAACGTTGAAAAACTGTTTAAGTTATGGACCTATAACATTTCATTAAGAAATGCATTTGGAGAAAACAGAGATGCACATAGATATTAAAATATAAAAATGTTTTGTCATAGCATTCGTTTCATAAAAAAGAATCAATGAAAAAAGATTGATTAAACAAATTATGTGAATCCTTTAAAAGTTATATAAAGAACCTCACAAAACATTTTATTGTAGAGAAATAGAAAAATGTATACATTTAGAAAGAGCAACCATTATTAATTAGCAAGTAAAGTATTTCTATGTGTAAATATTTGTGTATTGTATGTATTGGTTATTCTATATCATACTAGCAAATAATTTTACTGGATTATAATTTTTATAGGTAGAAAGATAAAACTTTCAAATATGTGTATATAGATACAGATATAGATGCAATTGTAGAAATAGCAAAACTAGAAACCAACCCTTTGAAACACTGTTTTGTAGTTTTCTAAATCTGTAATTACCTAAGACACATTGTTTCACAATGAAATATGAGAAAACCAGGGGAAATTCTTGGCATGTAACAACTTTTGGTTTCTAAAGAATTATGATTTTGTACTTCAATTTATAAATTGAACTAATTTAAGGTTTATAATTCTGGGACTATAGTAATATATAATAGTGGACATTACTATTGAGTGTTAGGTGTCATTTTACTTAATACTCTTAACATAGTGGCAATATAGCTGTTAGTGTTTGATTCACCAGTATAATCAAATTATGGCCAAATATAAGCAAAAAGTATCATAAGAAAGTAGCTGAAAGTCTTGATGCTAATTGCTCCCAACTTCCATTTCAGATGTGTGGAAACCTCAATCTCTCTTATCTTTCACTTTTTTTTCCCTCTCTTTTTTTCTCTACTAAAGCATTGAGCCTAATTTTTTTTTTCAGTCATCCTACAAACAAGAGATTATAAAACCTACAGAACTGATACAACTGGGTCTCAATGTGCAATCCACCATTGCACACTGAGACCCAGAAATACCTATCTGCTTTGATGACATCATTAAACGGTTGGATCAATGTGAATACTCTTTCTATTATGGACTTTATGATAAGTGAGGATATACTTTCTCACTATTCGTGCCATTTTGATTTCAGTTTTACTTTGTTACTGATAAAGATTTTGAGACCAGGAAGTAACAGTATTGCCATGAACATATAATGGAATGGATTTGTCAAAGCAAAAAATAATTGCACACTACAAAGTTAAAACAGGGAAGGGAAATTTTATTCAAGGAGATTGTAATACGGAATTGAGGACAGAATTTAGCCTGAACTCAACTCTGCTGAGATAAAAGGCTGGAGAGTTTTAAGAGCTGGATGGGAGACTCATAGGTCATCTGTGTTTGCTAATTAGCTTTATCCAAAGGAAAAGTAAACTTTTTAATACTTTTGTGACAGGCAGTAGGTTTATAACTTGGAGCAAAGTGGCCACAGAAGTTAGGTTCTTGTTCCTGCACAAAAAATGAGACATAAAGGCACTCTCTTTCTTGATGATTATAGGTTTAAGAAATGGCTCCCTGTCCTCAAGAAAGACTTTCTTGAACTGTAAAACTAGCAAAAAGCCTTTTTACAGATTTATATCACAAAGGACAGGAGAAAGAATTTACAATGACAGTTGTTCCAAGAAAAGAGAGATGATGAGCCAAGATTTAGGCTAAGGGGAACAGCAAGACCCCTTGCTCAGGTGAATGTAAAGAAAGGGCAAAGGGAGGATAGTGAGGACCTCAGTGTTCCAAGCCTAGGAGATGTCAGCACTTGTGCTGTTGGGGAATTGCTGTGTAATGTATGACCTGGTGTCTGTTTCTTATTTACTAATGGAGTGGCACTAATTCCTGATGCCAGTAATCAACGAGCAAAGAAACAAACAAATAAATGAAAAACATTACATTTAGTATTTCTCAGGGCATTTATTATGTCACTATATGGAAGGGACTTAAAGACAGGGAATAGAGGAAGCATAATTATTTCTAAAAAGACTTTTTCAGACTACAATTAAAATGTGTTGTAAATACAGTATCTTACACTCTATGTGATTTAAAACTAGACACATTTTCTTACCCAATAATGAATGTACTACCAGATATAGAGAAGTAAGAAAAATTTTAAAATTATATTAAGAGGAAAAAAACAAGTATCATGGATCATCTGGGTTTCTCCTGAATCTCCTTATGTTGCTTCTTTACAGGAAATTTAGGGCAAACACGCTTATTATTTAGAATCCCCCAAAAGGCTAATGGGAGCAGTTACCTCCTAGTAGTCAAGGGTATACTTTAAAATACCTAAATTAAAATAATTTTGTTCGAATCAGAACAAAAACATTAATAAAGTTGGAGAAACAGAAATTGCAATAGTCGAGAACTCATTTCTAGAACTCAGACTCTAGTTTTTAATTTTCTAGAATGGATCAAAAAAGCAGGCTTCTGCAAATATGGTTCACAGAATGATGTGGTCTGCTAAAATGTTTTTAATCAGTTTGCTTGTACATAAGTACAGAAATGAGAATGACTAGAAGACAGTCTATGCAAGACCATTCGGTACATAGGCACAGGAAAAGATTTCATAACGAAGGTGCCAAAAGCAATTGCAACAAAAGCAAAAATTGACAAATGGGATCTAATTAAACTAAAAAGCTTTTGCTCAGCAAAATAGAGTCAACAGAGTAAACAGATAACTTACAGGATGGGCGAAAAAAATTGCAAATTATGCATGTGACAAAGGTCTAATATCCAGTATCTATAAGAAACTTAATAAAATTAACAAGAAAAAACAAACAATCCCATTAAAAAGTGGGTAAGGACATAAACAGACATTTATCAAGGGAAGAAATGCCTGCAGCCTCCAACGATATGAAGAAAAAAAGCACAACTTTACTGATTATTAGAGAAAAAGCAAATCAGAACCACAGTGAAATACCATCTCACACTAGTCAGAATGGCTACTATTTAAAAAAATATATAACAGATGCTGGTGAAGTTGTGGAGCAAAAAGGAACACGTATACATTGCTGGGAGGACTGTAAATTAGTTCAGCCACTGGTAAAAACACAGTGACAATTCCTCGTAGACATAGAACCAGAAATACCATTTGAACCAGCAATCCCATTACTGGGTATATACCCAAAAATTATGTCATTCTATTATAATAACACATGCGTGTTTATGTGCATTGCTTCACTATTCACAATAGCAGAGTCATGGAATCAACCTAAATGTCTATCAATGACAGACTGGAAAAGAAAATGTGGTACATATACACTATTAAATAGTATGCAGCTGTGAAAAAGAATGAGATCATGTCCTTTGCAGGGATATGGAAAGAGATGGAGGTCATTATCCCCAGCTAACTAACTCAAAAACAGCAAACCAATACCACATGTTCTCACTTTTATGTGAGGGCTAAATCATGAGAGCACATGGACACATAGGAGGAACAACACACACTGGAGTCTTTCAGAGGGTGGAGAATTGAAGGAGAGGATCAGGAAAAATAACTAGTGAGTACTAGACTTAATACCTGGGTGATGAAATAATCTGTATAAATAAGCTCCCATGACACAAGTTTACCTCTGTAACAAACCTGCACTTGTACCCCTGAAGTTAAAATGAAACTTAAAAAAGAAACCTCTGCAATACTGCCTCAATATCCAACATTATGTGTTTTTCTTTTAATTTCATTTTTTCTAGCAATTCACTTTAAATTGAATTCTTCATAATTGTTTTCTGTTTTGGTTTGTTTTTGGTACAGGATCTCAGTCTATCACCCAGGCTGGAGTGCTGTGGTGTATAAGAGCTTAACACAGCCTTGACCTCCAGATATCAAGCAATCTTTCCACTTCAGCCTCCTAAGTATGCCCACCATGCCCAGCTATTGATTGATTGATTGATTGATATAGGGTCTCAAGCAATCTTTCTGGCTTAATCCCCCAAAGTAAAAATTAAATTTATATGAGAGATCGAAAAAAAAAAAAGGAACCTTCACAGATACTTCTAGATGTGTGAATCTAAAACAACTAGGTCATATGCCTACTAAATATTTAAGAAAAATATATGGTCAAAGAAATTTCAAATTCCAAATTGATGTTAAAGACGAGTCCATTCTCAGATTGCAGACTTACACCAACAGAAAGTGTTCTCATAAGGATGCACAAGAACAGTAGAACTTGAAATTTTCCATCCTAAATAAAGCAAGAGATGACAATGTTCAAGGAAGAGTAACCCAGAAATTGTCACAGGATCCTTGGGGTATTGCTTTTCAGGCTGGAAACCTCTGTGATTGGTCACACCTTTACCCAAGTTTTGCCTTGGACCACTGGCTTTGTACTGCCCTCTTGGCCTAGAAGACTGCACTTAGCTGATGCTCCCAAACTGGATCCCAGGCCTGGCAAGGGCAAGCCAGATGTGGAGCAGCAAGAGGTGTGTGAGAGTGCAAGCATGAGGTCTGGCCACTGTGCACAGCCAGGCATGCTGGCTGCGGCGAGGCAGGCAGTTCCAGGCACTGGCATTAGCGCTGGCTTTCTGAGAGGCTGTGGCTGGACCAGGTGTACCACAAGCAACTTTCATGGCTGGTACTGGGGAACCTGGTGGTACCTGGAAGCTTGGAGATACCAGTAATGCAGAGCTCCAAAGAAGGAATATCAGCCCTGGCTCAGGGAGTTCCTAGGTCTAAGCTTTCCAAATGACTGTAGCTTTTCTTTCCTTCTCTCTTATCTCCTTCTTGTCACCTGCAACATAGTAAGCAAGAGACATGTTTCAGTCCCCTTTTTGTTACAGCTCTTTCAGCCCTGCCATTTGGTAGTTCCTACATCCAGGAAGAATGAGGTATGTAGATACGTGGAGTGTGAGCAAGGAGAAGTGCTTTATTGAGAAACTGAACAGTTCAGAAGAGATGCACAGTGGGTAGCTCTTATCCTCAGGCAAGTCATTCACAGGACTGTCCAGATCTATGCAGAGAGGAGACCCACAGTGTGTAGCTCCTCTCCATAGGCAGCTTGTCACTTTGTTTGCTTGAGTCTGACTGAATCTGGGGTTTTTATGGGCCTCAAATTGGAGGAAGTGTGTGCTGATTGGTCAATGGGTGACCATGGATGAACCTGGAAAAATCACCGTAAGTTCTCACTCCAGTCCACAAAACTGGCAGCCTGTGCCCCAGGCTTCAGGCTGTCCCTGGCCTGAAGGTAGGGGTTTCACTGTGGACTCACCCCTTTCTGTCCAGGAGCCTATCTGCCACCTTCCTATATTAACCTGCCATTCATGGTGCTCACAGCACTCAAGGTGTTCATGCCAAAGGATGCCTGCAGGCCCATGCTCAGCTGCCTTTAGCACCACCTCAGCCTCCCTCCTGTGCTTGTTGGCACCCATATTTTGGAGGGACCAAGCACGGAAAGGGGCTAGCATATCAGTGCTGCCCCAAACATATGCATACCTGGCCTAGTCATGACAGCACCTGGGCTTGACCACAACTTTGCTACAATATCAGACTTGGTGCCAGGAGTCAGGAGAGGCCAGGCAGTAGAAGCAGGCACTTCTGAGCTTGTAGGAGAAGGGGCCTTCCCAGGCCCCTGAGAATGCAGAGATGCCCGCGTTTGGTGGCTGCAGCTAAACCCAGTAGGACATGGCTTCCACCCTTTAACTCAGAAGACAGTGGTGCTTATACCTGTTCCCAGGTCATACCAGCTCCATGGAGTGTGCAGCCCCACCTGTGCCTCCCTCACAGGTTCTAGCCTCATGACAGCGGCCACACCAGATCAGCCACCACTGCCATCAAAACCAGATTTTGGTTTATTAGTATGTTTTCATGCTTCTGATAAAGGGAAGAGACTGGGAAGAAAAAGAGGTTTAATTGGACTTACATTTCCACATGACTGGGAGGCCCAGAATCATGGTGGGAAGCAAAAGGCACTTCTTTTTTTTATTTTTATTTAAAATTTTTATTGCATTTTAGGTTTTGGGGTACAAGTGCAGAACGTGCAAGATAGTTGCAGCAAGAGAAAATGGGGAAAGTGCAAAAGCAGAAACCCTTGACAATACCATCAGATCTCATGAGACTTATTCATTACCACAAGAGCAGTATGGGGAAACTGTCCCCGTGATTCAAATTACCTCCCACCAGGTCCCTCCCATAACACAAAGCAATTATTGTAGTACAATTCAAGATAAGATTTGAGTGGGGACACAGAGCCAGACCATATCATTCTGCCCCTGGCCCCTCCAAATCTCATGTTCTCACATGTCACAATCAATCATGCCTTCCCAACAGTTTGGGAACCTGTGCCTAGATTGCAGTGTGGAAGTTTAGGAGTTTGGGAACCTACACCTGGATTTCAGAAGAGTTTGGGAATGCCTGGATATCCAGGCAGAAGTTTGCTGCAGGGGCAGATCTCTGACAGACTCAATATCATGTGTAAGCTGCCAAATCTTGGGGCTTGCATCCTCTGAAGGCACAACCCAAGCTCTACATTGGCCCCTTTAAACCACAGCTGGAGCAGCTGGGACACAGGGCACCAAGTGTGTAGACCACACACAACACAGGGCCCTGGGCCTGGCCCGTGAAACCATTTTCTCCTACACCTCCAGGCCTATGATGGTAGGGGATGCTGTGAAGACCTCTGACATATCCTGGAGACACGTTTTCTTATTGTCTTGGGGATTAACATTCAGCTCCTTGTTACTTTGCAAATTTCTGCAGATGGCTTGAATTTCTCCTTAGAAAGTAAGTTTTTCTGTTCTATTACATTGTCAGGCTGTAAATTTTCCAAACTTTTATACTCTGCTTCCCTTATAAAACTGAATGCCTTTAACAGCACCCAAGTCATTCCTTTTTTTTCGTTTTTTTAAAAACTTTAAATTTTTATTGCACTTTAGGTTTTGGGGTACATGTGCAGAACATACAAGATAGTTGCATAGGTACACACATGGCAATATGTTTTGCTGCCTTCCTCCCCTTCACCCACACTTGGCATTTCTCCCTAGGCTATCCCTCCCCAGCCCCCTCCACAGCTGTCCCTCCCGCATTTCCCCCAATAGACCCCAGTGTGTAGTAGACCCCCTCCCTGTGTCCATGTGTTCTCATTTTTCTCACCCGCCTATGAGTGAGAATATGCGGTATTTCCTTTTCTGTTCTTGTGTCAGTTTGCTGAGAATGATGTTCTCCAGATTCATCCATGTCCTTACAAAGGAAAAAAACTCATCATTTTTGATTGCTGCATAATATTCCATGCTGTATATGTGCCACATTTGCCCAGTCCAGTCTATCATCGATGGGCATTTGGGTTCATTCCAGGTCTTCGCTATTGTAAACAGTACTTCAATGAACATTTGTGTGCATGTGTCCTTATAGTAGAAAGATTTATAGTCCTTTGGATATATACCCAGTAAAGGGATTGCTGGGTCAAATGGAATTTCTATTTCTAGGTCCTTGAGGAATCACCACACTGTCTTCCACAATGGTTGAACTACTTTACACTCCCACCAACAGTGTAAGAGTGTTTCTATTTCTCCACATCCTCTCCAGCATCTGTTGTCTCCAGATTTTTTAATGATCGCCATTCTAAGTGGCGTGAGATGGTATCTCAATGTGGTTTTGATTTGCATCTCTCTAATGACCAGTGATGATGAGCATTTTTTCATGTGTTTGTTGGCCTCATGTATCTTTTGTAAAGTGTCTGTTCATATCCTTTGCCCATTTTTGAATGGGCTTGTTTGTTTTTTCCTGTAAATCTGTTTGAGTTCTTTGTAAATTCTGGATATCAGCCCTTTGTCAGATGGGTAAACTGCAAAGATTTTTTTCCCATTCTGATGGCTGCTGATTCACTCTAGTGACTGTTTCTTTTGCCATGCAAAAGCTGTGGAGTTTGATTAGGTCCCATTTGTCTATTTTGGCTTTTGTTGCCAATGTTTTTGGTGTTTTGGTCATGAAGTCCTTGCCTAATCCTATGTCTTGAATGGTTTTACCTAGATTTTCTTCTAGTGTTTTTATGGTGCCAAGTTTTATGTTTAAGTCTTTAATCCATCTGGATTTAATTTTAGTGTAAGGTGTCAGGAAGGGGTCTAGTTTCTGCTTTCTGCACATGGCTAGCCAGTTTTCCCAACACCATTTATTTAACAGGGAATCCTTTCCCCATTGCTTGTTTTTGTCTGGTTTATCAAAGATTATATGGTTGTAGATATTTTGTGTTGCCTCCAATGCCTCTGTTCTGTTCCATTGGTCTATATCTCTGTTTTGGTACCAGTACCATGCTGTTTTTATTACTGTAGCCTTGTAGTATAGTATGAACTCTGGTAGTGTGATACCTCCTGCTGTGTTCTTTTTGCTTAAAATTGACTTGGCTATGCAGGCTCTCTTTTGGTTCCATGTGAAGTTCATGGTGGTTTTTTCCAGTTCTGTGAAGAAATTCAATGGTAGTTTGATGGGGATAGCATTGATTGCATAAATTACTTTGGGCAGTATAGCCATTTTCACAATATTGATTCTTCCTAACCATGAACATGGAATGTTTCTTCATCTGTTTGTGTCCTCCCTTATTTCATTGAGCAGTGGTTTGTAGTTTTCCTTAAAGAGGTCCCTTATGTTCCTTGTGAGATGTATTCCTAGGTATTTTATTTTCTTTGTAGCAATTGTGAATGGCAGTTCGTTCTTGATTTGGTTCTCTTTAAGTCTGTTATTGGTGTATAGGAATGCTTGTGATTTTTGCACATTGATTTTATATCCTGAGACTTTGCTGAAGTTGCTTATCAGTTTCAGGAGTTTCTGGGCTGAGGTGATGGGGTCTTATAGGTATATTATCATGTCGTCTGCAAATAGAGACAATTTGGCTTTCACCTTTTCTATTTGAATACACTTTATTTCTTTTTCTTGCCTGATTGCTCTGGCTAGAACTTCCAGTACTATGTTGAATGGAAGTGGTGAGAGAGGGCATCCTTGTCTAGTGCCAGATTTCAAAGGGAATGCTTCCAGTATTTGCCCATTAAGTATGATATTGGCTGTTGGTTTGTCGTAAATAGCTTTTATTACTTTGAGATATGTTCCATCAATACCAAGTTTATTGAGGGTTTTTAGCATAAAGGGCTGTTGAATTTTGTCAAATGCCTTCTCTGTGTCAATTGAGATAATCATGTGGTTTTTGTTTTTGCTTCTGTTTATGTGGTGAATTACATTTATAGACTTGCATATGTTGAACCAGCCTTGCATCCCCGGGATGAATCCTACTTGATCATGATGGATAAGTTTTTTAATGTGCTGTTGCAATCGGTTTGCCAGTATTTTATTGAAGATTTTTACATCTATGTTCATCATGGATATTGGCCTGAAGTTTTCTCTTTTTTTGAGTCTCTGCTGGGTTTTGGTATCAGGATGATGTTGGTCTCATAAAATGATTTGGGAAGGGTTCCCTCTTTTTGAATTATTTGGAACAGTTTCAGAAGGAATGGTACCAGCTCCTCTTTGTGTGTCTGGCAGAATTCGGCTGTGAACCCATCTGGACCTGGGCTTTTTTTGTGTGGTAGGCTCTTAATTGCTGCCTCAACTTCCGACCTTGTTATTGGTCTATTCATAGTTTCAGCTTCCTCCTGGTTTAGGCTTGGGAGGACACAGGTGTCCAGGAATTTATCCATTTCTTCCTGGTTTACTAGTTTATGTGCATAGAGTTGTTTATAGTATTCTCTGATGATGGTTTGAATTTCTGTGGAATCTGTGGTGATTTTCCCTTTATCGTTTTTTATTGCATCTATTTGGTTGTTCTCTCTTTTCTTTTTTATCAGTCTGGCTAGTGGTCTGTCTATTTTGTTGATCTTTTCAAAAAACCAGCTCTTGGATTTATTGATGTTTTGAAGCATTTTTCTTGTCTCTATCTCCTTCAGTTCTGCTCTGATCTTAGTTATTTCTTGTCTTCGGCTAGGTTTTGAGCTTTTTTGATCTTGCTCCTCTAGCTCTTTCAGTTTTGATGATAGGTTGTCAATTTTGGATCTCTCCACTCTTCTCATGTGGGCACTTATTGCTATATATTTTCCTCTACAGACTGCTTTAAATGTGTCCCAGAGATTCTGGTATGTTGTGTCTTCATTCCCATTGGTTTTGAAGAACTTCTTTATTTCTGCCTTCATTTCATTGTTTATCCAATCAACATTCAAGAGCCAGTTGTTCAGTTTCCATGAAGCTGTGTAGTTCTGAGTTAGTTTCTGAATTCTGAGTCCTAACTTGATTGCACTATGGTCTGAGAGACTGTTGGTTATGATTTCAGTTGTTTTGCATTTGCTGAGGAGTGCTTTACTTCCAATTATGTGGTCAATTTTGGAGTAGGTGTGATGTGGTGCCAAGAAGAATGTATATTCTGTGGATTTGGGGTGCACAGTTCTGTAAATGTCTATCAGGCTTGCTTGTTCCAGGTCTGAGTTCAAGTCCTGGATATCCTTGTTAATTTTCTGTTTGATTGATCTGTCTGATATTGAGAGTGGAGTGTTAAAGTCTCCCACTATTATTGTGTGGGAGTCTAAGTCTCTTTGTAAGTCATTAAGAACTTGACTTATATATCTGGGTGCTCCTGCATTGGGTCCATATATATTTAGGATCATTAGCTCTCCTTGTTGTATCATTCCTTTTACCATTATGTAATGACCTTCTTTGTCTCTTTAGATCTTTGATGCTTTAAAGTCTATTTTATCAGAGACGAGAATTGCAACTCCTGCTTTTTTTTTGCTCTCCATTTATTTGGTAAATCTTCCTCCATCCCTTTATTTTGAGCCTTTGTGTATCCTTGCATGTGAGATGGGTTTCCTGGATACAGCACACCAATGGGTTTTGGCCTTTTATCCAAGTTGCCAGTCTGTGTCTTTTGATTGGTACATTTAGCCCACTTACATTTAGGGTTATTATTGTTATGTGTGAATTTGATACTGCCATTTTGATGCTAACTGGCTGTTTTGCCCATTGGTTCATGTAGATTCTTCATTTTGTTGATGCTCTTAACATTTTGCATGCTTTTAGGATGGCTGGTACTGGTTGTTTCTTTCTATGTGTTGTGCCTCTTTCAGGAACTCTTGTAAAGCAGGCCTAGTGGTGACAAAATCTCTGAGTACTTGCTTGTTCATGAAGGATTTTATTTTTCCTTCACTTATGAAGCTCAGTTTGGCTGGATATGAAATTCTGGATTGAAAGTTCTTTTCTTTAAGGATGTTGAATATTGCCCCCCACTCTCTTCTGGCTTGTAGAGTTTCTGCCGAGAGATTTGCTGTGAGTCTGATGGGCTTCCCTTTGTGGGTGACCCGACCTTTCTCTCTGTCTGCCCTTAGTATTTTCTCCTTCATTGCAACCCTGGTGAATCTGATGACTATGTGCCTTGGGGTTGCTCTTCTTGCGGAGTATCTTTGTGGTGTTCTCTGTATTTCCTGGAGTTGAGTATTGGCCTGCCTTGCTAGGTTGGGGAAATTTTCCTGGATAATATCCTGAAGAGTATTTTCCAGCTTGGATTCATTCTCTTCATCACATTCTGGTACACCTATCAAACGTAGGTTGGGTCTCTTCACATATTCCCACATTTCTTGGAGATTTTGTTTATTCCTTTTTGTGCTTTTTTCTCTAATCTTCATTTCTCGTTTTATTTCATTGAGTTGATCTTTGACTTCTGATATTCTTTCTTCTGCTTGGTCAATTTGGCTGTTGAAACTTGTGCATGCTTCATGAAGTTCTTGTGTTGTGTTTTTCAGCTCTTTCAATTCATTCATATTCCTCTCTAAGTTGTCCATTCTTGTTATCATTTCCTCAAATCTTTTTTCAAATCTTTTTTCAAGGTTCTTAGTTTCTTTGCATTGATTTACAACATGTTCTTTTAGCTCACTGAAGTTTCTCTTTATCCACCTTCTGAAGTCTGATTCCATTATTTTGTCACACTCATTCTCCGTCCAGCTTTGTTCCCTTGCTGGTGAGGAGTTTTGGTCCTTTGTAGGAGGTGAGGTATTTTGGTTTCTGGTGTTTTCCTCCTTTTTGCACTGGTTTCTTCTCATCTTTGTGGATTTATCCACCTGTCGTCTTAGTAGTTGCTGACTTTTCAATTGGGTCTCTGAGTGGGCGCCCAGATTGTTGATGATGAAGTATTTCTGTTACTTAGTTTTCCTTCTAATGGTCTAGTCCCTCTGCTGTATGAGTGCTGAGGTCCACACCAGGCCCTGCTTGTCTGGGGTACACCTGTAGCAGTTGCAGAACAGTGAGGAATGCTACCAGTTTCTTCTTCTGCTATCTTCATCCCAGAATGATGCCCACCAATTGTCAGTCTGATTAGTCCTTTTTTGGGGTGACTCTTTGGATATACAGGGGTCAGGGAGCTGCTTGAGGTGACGGTCTGTACTTTATAGGAGCTCCAGTGCTGAGCTGTGAGCTCCATTGTTCATTTAGGGTTGTTGGGCACCTGTTTCGGTCTGCTGCAGCAGAACTTATAAACCCCCCCTTTTTTTTCCTCAGATGCTCTGTCTCAGGGAGTTGGGGCTTTCTTTATGAGTATCTGTTGCACTGTCCTGCCTGCTAGGAGGTGGTCTATTCAGTATTAGCCTGCCGAGGCTCCGTGCTGCTAGTGCAGGTCCGCCCTGCTGCTGCGGGGCTTCGTTCTACTGTGGTGTGCTCCGCCCTGCTGGCGGAGTCTCTCTGTTATGGTGGGTTGCCTCGGCAATGGCAGGCTGCATCAGCACTGGGCGTGTACCTCAGTAGGGGCGGATTGCATCCGTAGTGGTGGACGGCCCTCCCCCACCGGGCTGCACCATCCTGGATTCAGCTGTGCCCTCAGCAAAACTCTCAACCCTGAGTGCCTCCAATCGCCACCCTGTTTGTCCCCATGAGGGTGGGACCCGCCGAGCCCGATCACCTGGCTCCCTGACTCAGAGTCCATCCTCTCTCTCTCTCTCTTTTTCTCCTCAATTTGAATGGTTGACTCTCTCACTGGTGCCCCAGTAGCCTGCTAATAGGACACTGGGATCTGTACAATCTCCCATGCTACTGCCCACTGCACCGGCTCAAATCACACTTCCCAGGAATCTCCTGGTCTGGCTTATTGTCCACGTCCTGTTTAATCAGATGGACATGTCAATCTGCCCTTCCAAATCTCAGATTGCTGGTTTAACAGGGCACCCAGACCAGTGAGTTTTGTGCCAGGTGCCGCTGCACTGCGGCGCTGGCCAATTTGGCCATGCGAGCCAAAACACCAGCTGCGCTGGCATCCCGTGTCTCTCCTACACCTGGAAATTTCCCCGTTCTGTGGGCAACAAATGTCTGTCTGAGAATGCGGCTAGGACTCACCCTCTGCGCCTTCACTGAGAGCTGCAATCCTGAGTTGTTTCTACGGTGCCATCTTGGAAAATCTCCCCATGTCATTTCTTCAATGTTTTATTGCTTTGCTGCTTAAATTTCTTCGACTAGATACCCTAAATAATCTCTTTCAATTTCACAGTTCCACAAATTTCTAGGGCAGGGGCAAAATGCCACCATTCTCTTTGTTAACACATAACTTTGCTCCAGTTCCCAACAAGTTCCTCATCTCCATCTGAGACCACCTCAGCCTGGACTTTATCATTCATATAGCTATTAGGCTTCTAGTCAAAGCCACTCAACAAGTCTCTAGGAAGTTCCAAACTTTCCCACATTTTTCTATCTTCTTCTGAGCCCTTGAAACAGCTCCAATCTGTCCATTACCCAGTTCCAAAAGCGCTTCCACATTTTTGGGTATCTTTTCAGCAACACTCAACTCTACTGGTACCAATTAACTATATTGGTCTGTTTTCATGCTGCTGATAAATACATATTCAAGACTGCGAAAAAAAAAACCACAAGGTTTAATTGGACTAACAGTTACACATGGCTGGGGAGGCCTCAGAATCATGGTGAGAGGTAAAAGGCACTTCTTACATGGCAGTGGCAAGAGAATATAAAGGAGATGCTAAAGTGGAAACCCCTGATAAAATCATCAGATCTCGTGAGACTTATTTACTACTGTAAGAACGGTATGAGGGAAACTGCTCCCATGATTCAAATAATTTCCCATCAGGTCCCTCTGACAACATGTGGGGATTAAGGAAGTACAATTCAAGATGAGATTTGGGTGAGAACACAGAGCCAAACCATATCACTTGGGAATATCAAATTGTCTGACTGTGTTAATCCTGAACCTCTAAGAGGCAGATGTCAAGGTGGTATCAAATGTCCAAAGTCTTTATTAAGGGTCATACCTGCCTCAAAGTAGTTGGGGATGTATCTGGAAAGGGTTGAGATACCCAAGGATAGTGACACAAGTTTGACCACAAGTGCAGGAGAAAGGAAGAGAAGGTTGGGTGGAAGCCTGTAGACTGCCCTGAAGTCTAAGGAGGGTTTGACAAAAGCTCCAGCAGTCATTGAGCCTTGAGAGGGATGTTAAAGGACTCCCCGGTTTCCCAGGAATAAACTTTCCTTAGGTTCCCTCTGTGGTCTGTCATTGGTAGGCAGGAGAAAAGCAAAACTTGATGATCCAGGTGTGACTGGATCCCTCTAATTCATTCCACCATCTTCACTTGCTCATCTTGTCTTTGTGTGTCTGTGTCTTAATTTCCTCCTTCCTATAAAGGCACCATATGTATCAGATTTATAGCCTACTCTCATCTAGCACCACCTTGTCTTAACTTAATTACATCTGCTAAAATCCTATTTATAAATAAGGTCTCATTCACAGGATCCAGGTGGACATACATTTTGGGGAGACTATTCAACACTGAAAAATGGCACATGTAAATACTTTTGAACAATAAAGAATGACAATTGAAGATCTAAGATTACCGAAATGTCCTCACTATTTCCAAGAAAATAAAATAGCCAAATCCTTGAAAAGGAATTTCTCTTTTAACTGTTTTGAATATTATCTAGTTAACTTTCTATTAGAATCTTGAGCTCATGAAAGATATTTTAAGTACATGAGAATGTGGAATAAATATTCACTGCGAAGTTGTTTGATAAAATATTTTCACTTGATACTCTAGCAAGTAGGCAAAACAACCACCACTCTATCCATTCGTAGCTCTCTTTACCTGAAATTATATTTTTGTTATATTTATTTGCTTATATTTTTACATTTTAAAGATTTTATATCTGCTTGTCTATCTTTCCCACTAGCATATCAGTTCCATTATGGTAGGAACTTTGCCTTATTGTACAAAGATGAATAAATTAGGAAGTAACTTAGAGGATCCTTAAAAAGTCATTATAACCTATTTTGAAAGAAAACTACTGAAAGACAAGCAAATGCTAATCAATTGCTCAAGAAGACTTCAAGGTTAAAGAGCAACAAATCTCTTATGAACAAATTAAGTAAATTAAATAAAAATATATATTGACTCCATATTTTATTATAAACTCTTACTAATAAAATTTGAAAATCATGCTTCCTTTCACTCTTTCAATTTACTTTTAATAAATTGATTTATAAGTCATTTAAATTAAGAAGTTAAAGAAACCTTTTAAATCTACTGAAGTCTGGCTAAATGAAAACTAGTCACAGATATTAATTATAATTTCTTATTGCAATATGCCATGTATAGCATCCAGATTTAACACCTTAATCCTCACATTCAATTTTATTTATTTCTAAAAACAATTTTTAAAGATATTTTGAATTTCTGTATACAGTATTGTAATGATCCCACAATCTCTTTTAGATTTGTTTAATTTTTATATATTTTATGTTGAGCAGAACTTTTTGTTTGGTCTTAATCATTGAGCCTATATTTTATCTCTTTTTATATCCCTCAATACTGTGCTAAGTTCATAATATTTAGTATAAAATAGTTTAAATTTTTTGGCTGGGTGTGGCGGCTCATGCCTGTAATTCTAGCACTTTTGGAGGTGGAGGCGGGAAGCTCCCTTGAGGCCAGGAGTTCAAGATCAGCCTGAGCAACATAATAAAAACTTTCCTCCATGAAAAATAAAATAGCCGTGTATGGTGGTGCATGCCTGTAGTCCCAGATACTCGGGAAGCTGAGGAAGGAGGATTGCTTGAGCCCAGGAAGTCGAGGCTGTAGTAAACTGTAATCATGCCACTGCACTCTAGCAGGTGACAAGGTAAGACATTGTCTCTGAAAAAAAGGAAAAAGCATCAAATTCCTACAGTGTTGACTTATTTTTCCACTTATAGAAGTTTTTTTTTTCTTGCTAGTTCCTTTAGTGGTAATCAACCCTATTGCAATTCTAAAATTAAAAATAATACAGTCAGACAGTCTCAGAATAAATTTACAAATTGAGATTAAACTCAATGCTAATTTGTTCATATTTTCAAAGACATTTTCAAACCTCAAATTGTTATATATCTTGGAACACTACACGGTATTAAAAGTCTTTATAATATTCACACATTAAAATATATAAAATCAAACAAATAATAAAATCATATTTAACAAAACTCTAGTACCTGCAATTTCATTCACACGTTTTTCTTTTTACCATTGTCAGAATGGAGGAAGTCTCTCTCCTAATTTCTAAAGCTAATCATCTGTTCTGAAATCCACCTTATCTTTCCTCCTCTGATCTCATTTTATGCTGCTCCTTCATGTGCTTTTGTATAATCTTGGGTCAGTGTTTTCTGGTTACTGTTACTTGTGATCCGATCACTGAGTTCCTTTGTCACGTGCCCACTGCATCATCATCTACTTTGCTAAAATATATGTCCTTCACTCTAATACAAGTAACCAGTTTTGGTGAATCAAACGCTCTGTAGCCTCAAGGAACACTTCTGCATGAGGCTCTGTTAAAAAGGCAACCACACATGGATAATGTGTACAAACTAGTCAAGAAGAATCCCTGCCCTTCCATGAATAACCTTGCTACCAATTGGATGGCTTATTTTCTCAAGGTTTGGTGTAGTATATAAGTGATGGACTTGTGGTCTTACTGTGCCAATTCTGACAAAGGTTTGTTGACATCAACTTTTTGAGTCATTTCATCTGCTTTTTTGTTAATGATGACTGCTTTCTCTTTGGTATTCATATGGGATTAAAAGATGTTCACACTAATGGACACTCCTGAAGTTTCTACCCCATGCCTCTACACTAAACCTCTTTCTCTCTATCTACTAATCATTTTCTTTCCAAGCAGCTAACAATTCATCAAAACTGATGACTTCAAATATTCATATTTAGAGTGCTTTTTCTTTCTGGAAGGAAAAAAAAGAGGAGGAATGACAACAGTACTAATCAAATTTCTGCCCATCGGCAGGTTTTCTTCTCTCATATCTCATCTGTATTTTAGGATTACACCTGGTTGGACTATAGGGGTCAGAACTGTTTATTTTTAGTTGGCACTTACATACTGAGCACACAGAGGCTGAGAGAAAGTAGGGATAATAGATTTACAAATGCATCGAGGCTGATGTTCCCATTGCCTTATCTTAAGTTTTCACACTTTCCAAATCAGAAATAAGTGCATGGAAGACTACTCTTTGTGCCTTAACAATATTTTATATTTACTTTTATACAGGTCTACTTTTAACAAATTATCTGTTTTTTTTCTAAAATGACTTAGTCTTCTTTATTAAATGATATTTTAATTGGATATAGGCTTTTAGGACGGCACTTATTAGCTTTTAGCATTTGAAAGATAAATACCTTTTGGATTCCATTACTTCTGTTACAAAGTCAATTATCAGTATTATTTTGATTCCATTGAAGGAGGTACATGTTGTTTTGTTTTGTTTTGTCTTGTAAACCTTCAGGCTAATTTAAAAAATTTTTGCTTTATCATTCACTAGTTTTCATATGATGGGCCCAAGTATAGTTTTATTTGAACTTATCCTGGATTGGATCTTTAGATCTTCAATTCTTGTCTTGAGGTCTTTAGTTCTGGAAAATTCTCAGTTATTAACATTTTAACTATTTCTTCTATCTTTTGATCTCTTTTCTATTTATCTGGGTTTTGACCTACACATATTATAGAACTCTTATCACAACCTGTATTTTTTTATGCTTATGTTACTTAAGAGAGGATTTAGTTCTGTCTGACAACTAGTAGATAACATGAATCCAATAAGATATTGAGGTAATTCACAGCTGGTCTTTTCTCAGTTACCCTTTATTCCCAGGGTTTTGCTTTAATGTGACCCATTGAAAGTAATGGCCTCCAGTTTTTCTCTCAATCCAATGTCTGCCAACAGTTTTCTGCAACCTCTCAGCCGTCGCAGTTTTGAGTCTGCACACACCTCAAACATTGAAGAGCCCAAAGTCCTTGGATCTTTTGACTGGTCTTCTCTCCTGATTTCTGCCCTATAATTTCCTGCTACCTTTAGTGGTAATCAACCCTATTGATTACCTAAACATCCTCAAACATCTGAATACATTTTAAAAATCATCCTGTTCATACTCTATAGTGAAAGTGCTGGTCAAAATCAATCTAGTCACCATCACAGGAAGCAGTTATCAAAAATGTCAGCCCTTCCTATTGGCATGTTTTGCCTCTGTAGATTCAACTCATCTTCCTGCTTCAGCCTCCCATGTAGCGGGGACCACAGGTGTGTACCACCACACCCAGCTAACTTTTATTTTTTTGTAGAGACGACGTCTGCCTATGTTGTCCAGGCTTGTCTAGAACTCCTGGGTTCAAGCAGTCCTTCTGCCTCGGCCTGAACAATTTTCCCAATGTAACTCTGCCTCAGACCCTCATCTATAATAAGGGAATGCTGTTAATTCCTACCTCTTCTCTTATTGTAGGGATTGATATGTTTAAGCAATTATAAAAACATTTGGCATTAAATAAACAATTGGTAAACATTAGGTTATCATTGCCCCATGTACTAATTGGTAAAAAGGTGATAATAATGACTTGCTAATAAGTTTGCTTTAAGAAATGGAGGTTTAAAATTGGGTGCATATGAGTCTGTAGTCCCAGCCACTAGGGAGAGTGAGGTAGGAGGATCCCTTGAGCCTAAGAATTTTAGTCCAGACTGGGCAACATAGTAATAACCCATCTCAAAAAAATAAATAAACAAAGGCTTCAATATAAAAAATTATTTTTTTCTGATGCTTGGTAAACAGTATATACTGTTATATAATATTATAGAGCATATAATAAATGAATGGTGTCAGAAATTGTTTTCCCTTTTGTAGTATGCCTGAACTCCTTAACGTTTAGGTAGATTACGCTGTCAAGTTGAGAGTTAAAGAAGGGCTGATTGATGCACTGGTCCTTGTTTTTAAGATGATTAGATGTCATTAAAATCAGATTAGAAATAATAAGAAATTGAATAGTCTCTCTCATTCGAAAGCACTTTTTCATGACTGAATGATTGATCATGAACAAGCTAAAGAAAAATTGCATTTACTTTTCAAGTCAAAGGTTAGAGACCTGTAGGCAGTTGTAATATTTTAAAAGTAACTTTAAACATTTTATGCATTGGTATATTTATTATTTTATTAATAGTTGAAAATGTTTTTTGTAAGTAAAAAGTAGCAAAGGCTTTCATAATAATGATCAGAGATATTTTGATATAAGAATTAGATTATGCATAATTTTGTCTAGCCTCATAATTACTATAACTATAGAATACTAAATTATGAATCAGTGTTAACATGAAAAATCATCTTTACTTGACACTATGTTTTGCAAGAATTTTATTAGTCTTTGAAGAAACTCATCAAATGTGCAAACAATTACTCCCTGAGAGGATGATAATAGAATTTGGATAGAAAACATAATAAAAAACTAACAACAACAACAACAAAATGTATGTAATGATAA
Source organism: Saguinus oedipus (assembly GCA_031835075.1). Lineage (NCBI taxonomy): Eukaryota > Metazoa > Chordata > Mammalia > Primates > Cebidae > Saguinus > Saguinus oedipus. The sequence continues at coordinate 45,479,064 of CM063169.1, forward strand.
AACTGTAACTTCTACATTAAAGGTCAGAGAAAAAAGCACAATAAGTTATATATATTATCTGAGAATTAAAAATGCAAAACATAAACCAGAAGAGTTGAATTAAGGATGTTTGACACAGAAATTAGTAGGCCGGTGTTAGAGAACTATATATAGATCTTGTGATCCTGATTTTATTTGATCTTCAATGTAACCTACAAATAGAAGGCATGAAAGAGGTGGTTAACAAATGATAATTTATTGTAAAATTTCAGAAATATAAAAAGGAAGAGAGCAATAGAACAACCACCATATGCCATTGCTTAGGTTAAGTAAGTTACAAACATATGGATTAAGTATCCTTGTGTGCACCCAAACGAGCTCATTCCCCACTCAAACACCCTCACAAGAGCTAGCCAATCTCCTAAATTTGGCATTTTTCATTTACATGTATGTCTTTAAACATCAACATCACATGATTACTTAAAAACTACATATTTTTGCATACAGTTTAATTATATATTTTAAATTTAATTTGTTTTTTAAGTTCTGGGAAAAATATTCTTTACATTATACAACTAACTTATTGTAGTCAATAACCAAATGCCTTATCTGTGTTGATATATGTAGTTTGAGCTAGTTTACTTTCACTGCTATATATTTCACTTTGTAGATGCATCATAATTTATTTTCTTGTTGATAGGATTTGCTTCCAATATTTTGCTTCCAAAACAGTAGATACCAGCTATGTGTGGTACTGGGTACTTATACTGTAACTCCTGTGGATGAAGCACTGAATATTTACCTTTATTTAATTTTAATAAATGTAAATATAAGCTTAAATAGTCACACATAGCTAGTCATTATGACATAGTGCTAAGTACTACCCTACAGTGGTACTATAGTACTAGAAGTGGTACCACTGCATCATAGGTATCTTTGTCACTTGGGCTGCTGAACAAATAACCATAGGTGGACATTTAACAACGATTCATTTTCCACAGTTCCGGAGGCTGGAAATCAGAGATCATGGTACCAGCATGTTGGTTCTGGTGCCAGCCTTTGAAAGGTTGCAGACTGCTGACTTTTTATATTCTCATGTGGCAGAAGGAGAGTGAACTAGCTCTACAGTTTCTTCTTCTAGGGCACTAATCCCATTCATAAGGACTTAACCCTCATGACCTCATTTTCACACCAAGACTGCTCCTCTATATACTATTACATTGGGGATTCAGGATTCATTATATGGGCTTGGAGGGGACACAATCATTCAGTCCATGATAATAGGTATATTTATCTTCAAACTTTACTATTTTAAATTGCTTGAAAAGTGTTTGATTTAAATATTCTGCAGCATATCTAAGAATTGCTCTTTTATTTTCTTATCTTCACCAACTCTTGGTATCAAAATGATGAGTTCAATATGTTTACCGACGATGTGCCTTCTTTCTACCAATAAAGTTATTTGTTATGATTATTAGCTGTTTGATTTTCTTTCCTATAAATTTTCTATTTATATTATTTGCTAATTTACTTCTTGGTTTATTTTTCTTATTGATTTATGATAGTTTTAAAATACATTATTAAAATTAATCTTTCTTTGTTATGTTTCAAGACACTTTTTCACCTTTTTGGCTTGTCATTTTACTACTTATTTATACATTTAGGCTCAGAAGACTATAGAAAAGTCATGTGGTTTAATTAATCAATATGTCATAAGGTTTTTCTTTTAGGATCTTTTTCAGAAATATTTTTCTAATTCAAGGTTTTCAAAATCTATTCGCTTATATTTTCTGCTAAAATAATTATGTGTTATATTTTCAATTTTATGATTTAATTCAATTGGAATTGACTTATGCATACATTATGAAAGATAAATCTAATTTGATTTCAATTTATATGGAAAATCTTTGTTTCAACCTTTTAATTGGAATTCTATTGTGTTCCCACTGATTTCGCAAAGCCGTCTTTCCCGTATATCAAATTTTCAGATATTCATTGATTTGCTTCTCATGATCAGGTCTATTTTTCTCTTCGTGCACAAATTTTGGATGATATTACTTGTCCTACTTTTACAATTATCAATAACAGCCAAGAAAAAAAAATACCCTTCATCCTGTCCTTTTTAAAAAATTGTTTTGCCAAATAGGGTAGGACAGTCTTGGGATTTATTTAAATATTTTGTATATTCCCTACCTGTGGTTTGCTCTTGGTTCCAAGAGTCCTAATGCTACTGGAACTCCGCTTTGTCTATGAACAGAAAGCCAGCAGCAGCCCCTAAACAATGATTGTGGGAGGATAGATATATGAAAGACCAGAGTCACGGTCTGGAAATGGAAAAATTGTGAGCAGTTAGTTTACTCCAGAGTTTTTCTATGAAATCAACCTAGATCTATATATTATGGTGTTTTATCTGAAATCACAGCCTAGCTAGGGTCTCTTTTGTCTTTGCCACGTTCCTCTCACCTTGGTAAGGAGTTTCTTCTTGTCATATCTCTTTTTAGAAAACACTAACACAGGAATCCTTATTTTCAGGCTGCATCTGAAGAATGGGATTAAAACAGCCAGCTGTTAACTATTTGTTCTTTTATGTATCTATATTCTGCTTGTTAATTTCTTACATGCAAATATGAACAACACACACACATGCATACATACTAGTGCACACACACAGATACATACTTGAGATTTTTGATGGAAAAAAACACTGAACTTACCAAATACTTAATCATATTGCATCTTTTTCTTCAGGAACCTGTGTCTCCATTTTTACTCAGTTCAGTTTTAATCATTAAGTTAAAAATACCTTTTTATAATAAAACTCATGCATATTTTATGAGATTTATTTGTAGGTACCTTACAGTTTCATTGCAATTACTGGTGACATTTTGTTACTAATTTAAAAGTACTGAATTTGTGCTAAACTAACATTAACTGTCATTGCTAAACTCTTTTACTTCATAGTTTTCTTTAGATTTTCTTTGTATTTCTAACTAAACTGTTATATAATTTGAGAATGATAGTTTATTTTCTCTTAAATTATTGTATTCCCATAACTTTTCTTACAGTAATAACATATTGATAAAATTATTGAATAGATTTTATGATACATTGTTTATAGGTTTGTGATTTTTAAACATTTATTATCAATATTAATCTTTTGTAAAATGTGATTTGTAATTTAACTTGTATGTGACCACTTTGTTTTAGAGAGAGTCTAATTTTAAATTTAATAGCATTTGTTTCTGTCATATATGTTTCATCTGTTTAAGAAATCCTCCCATACCCTTATGTAATAAGCACAGTTTCTATGTTTTCCTAATATGTTAACATTCTACCAATTGAGGTATTAAAAAACACTATTATTACACTTGTAAACATCTATTTTTAATTTTGTTTTATATAATGTGAGTTATAATAGATGAAAATAATTTTGAATTCTTGTAGTTTCCTGGTAGATTAAAATACATTTTGTAGCTTCCTGGTAGATTAAAATACATTTTCATGTTACATACACTTTATTCCAAATATTAATTTATACTCCAATTTTATTTTTTTGTCACATTTATATGACTATGTAGGATTCCTTCGTTTAATATTTGTATGCAATTTATTTTATAACTTGGTCTTATGTAAATAAATTACAGTCATTTAAAAAATATTTAGTCTTTCAAGTTTGGTCTTTGTATTAGTTTGTCTTCCCACTGCTATAAAGAAAAACCACCCAAGACTGGGTAATTTATAAAGAAAAGAAGTTTAATTGACTCACTGTTCCATATTGCTGGGGAGACCTCAGGAAACTTAAAATATGGTAGAAGTGGAGGCAGGCACATCTTACATGGCATCAGGTGACAGAGAGAGAAAGAGCCAGAGAGACAGAGAGAGAGAAAGAAAGGAAAAGAGAAGAGGGAAGAGTCCCTTACAGAACCATCAGATTTCATGAGCACTCACTTACTATCACAAGAACAGCATGGCAAAAACCATCCCCATGATCCAATTGCCTCTGACCAGTACCCTCCCTCAACATATAGGCATAATGGGGATTACAAATTAAGATTAAATTTGGTTGGGGACACAGAGTCAAACCATATCAGTCTTTTACCTGTAGAGCCTTTTAAAATCAATTAGATTATTAAAATATTATCTTAGTATTGAAAGCATTTGAAGGTTATTATTTATCCTCTATTTATTTGATTTCTTTCTGTTTTTTCTCTCAACTTCTTTTGTGCCAGTTAATTTTTATACATCCTTTTTCTGCATTACAGTTTTAGACATTATACATTCAACTTTTATTTATTGCCCTTCAAAGGCTATACATATTTAAAAGAATAAAAATTATTTGTATCTTTACTTATAGATATTTCAGATATTTTTGGAGTCATCGACTTCACATGTCCATTTGAGTTTTAAATGTAATTGATATCCAATTGTTTAGTTACACCATTTCCTGCTAAATTAATCATTAATATTATTCTCTGTGTAGTTGATGAATATTTACCTTTTCCACTCTTATTCCTATACTTCCCATTGTCTTTCACACCTTAGATTTTAAGTCTAGGCTTAATTTCCTAATTTTAACAAATGTTATTTAAAAGAACTTTGGATGTGAATGTTTTTCCTAGTTTACCATTTCAGTAAAGTTGAAACTCTTTAAAAGCTTTGCATTTAAAAAGCATCCCAGGTTGTGATTTCCAGAAAATGTGGTCACAAGACCTTTTTTTCTCTCCCTGTTTTAATTATTTACTAAAGCCTATTTATTTTATAGATAAGAAAAGCCTACTAACAACATATTCTTTCCCTCCTTCCTTGTATCCTCCATCCCTGCCTTCCTTCCTTCCTTACTCCTCCCCTCCTCCTTCCCTTCCTTCCTTCTCTCTTTCCTTCCTTCCATGTTTTCTTCCTTCCTTCCCTCTTTCCTTCCTTCCTTCCCTCTTTCCTTCCTTCCTTTCTTCCCTCTTTTCTTCCTTCATTCCTTCCTTCCTTCCCTCCTTCCTTCCCCTTTCTTCCTTCCCTATTTCTTTCTCTCTCTCAATACCTGACTGTGTCTTACTTTCTTCTGAGTATTTTAAGAGAAATTAAAAAAATCTACTTTATCAATATTTGGGAGGGCTTTTTTTGCAGGGTTTTCAGTATATTTAGTTCATCATCTTATTAGAAACAATAGGCTTTGCCTAACCTATTAGAATTATGTACCACACATCTCTGATTATTCATATGTAAGTTAATACCTATTCAATTTTATAATCTGAATAAAAGGTGAATGCTAGTGTAGACTTTTCCTTAATCTTTGAGGTATTCCAACCATAAACTTTTTCTGTCGCCTTCCTAGTAATTCAGCTTCAACATATTTTTGTTCTTTGCTTTTGTCAAAAAATGAAATCTTCTTCTTATAAAATTACATTGTTTGCATTTAGAGTATTTGTGTTTATATGACATTACCCAAAGCCTCAAATCAGAATTATAGCAAGTACAATGCTAGTCAAATGACTAAGGCTAATTGTTGATAATAACAATATTTCTTCCTATTGCATTTCTTTTAAAAACTGCATTTATTACTGGACATCAAGATAAAACTGACAACTACAATAAAGAGGTAATAAAAGAGATGTACTGAGAATACCATTCTGTATCTCTTTGAGTATACATAATTCAATTCTAAAAATTGAATTGGAGTCTTCCTCTACCTTTTTCTGAAGCAGAAAACCATACATAAAACCTGATAATGTTATTAAATTATAACATATTTTATAGTAGTTTGAAGTTAAACGAGCACTTTTGCTTTAATGATTTCATTGTGATTTGATTCCGATTATCTTTGTAATGTAGGTAAATGAAGGCATCGTCATTTGTATGGTTGAGAGATATGAACTTCAGAAACGAGGATCAAATATTCAGAGATTCTTCTTTCTGTAAGTGCAATACCAAAGAGGTTTTGGGTTCTCTGTCTTCTGTATATTATAAACAGCAAATTATTCAAGTCTACTGTGCTTTTAGGCACATTCTGCAAGGGTCTAATAAGGAGATCAAAATAGAGTGATTCTAAGAAACAGAATGCATATTCTTTTAGCATAACTCTGTAACTAATCAATAAAGCAAATGTACTGTTACACTATCAATTTGAATTTAGTAAGCAAATTCAGGATGAGAAATTATGTTGAAGGCCATAATACTTTCTGTATGATCAGAGTTAAATGTACCAACTAACACAACTGGATTTTTGAAATACTTTTGCTTTTATTATGCATTTGAATAAACACTTTCCACTAAAAGTATCAGACCATGTGGCTATATTATATTTAAAAACTTTCCTCCAATCTTGATCCCTTTCCATTTTTAAATTAAAAGAAAATCAAACCACATGGCAACAGCAACTAAAAGGACTAAATTTGAAATACAGTAACACTCTAAAGGCAATATCAAATTTTGTGAAAATTTTCAGATATTTGAGAAAATGACAAAAGTATATGTGAAATATTGTTTTGTTTTTTATCTGAAGAAGTAGTAAAACCATTTAAAATATTAACAAAGAGAAGAAAAGAACCAATGAAAATGTGGAGTTAAAAAAGAAACAGGGCCAGGTACAGTGGCTCTTGCCTGTAATCCCATCACTTCGGGAGACCAAGGTAGGAGAAAAATATGAAATTGTAGCAAGATTGGCTATTTCATCTTTTGCGTTTCAGATCTGATTGGGGATATTTTTATTTGGTGGAACTTGATTTACCTTCAAATCTGTTAATATTTTCCAAAGTCTAGAATTGTAGACATCTCTAGATATAGACATAGATATATTAGACAAATCTTAATGATAAACCCCATGATGTGCTCTGAATTTTACCTCTAACAATACAGGCTTTGTCAGTAAGTCACGTTTGTCTCCCTGGCACTCAGCTATTCTAGGGTGAATTCTCATGTTCCATAGAAGTTGACTTGAAAGAGTTTGGCAGATCAAGTTTCCTAAAATGGCACAACGATAACTTCCATTTCACATGCCCTATTTCAGTGTGACCTTGACATTCCCCAATTAAGAGATGAAGTCTATTTCATCTCCTTTTAAAAATCTGCTGTCCCTGTGATTATTATGACCCATAGAACTAAAAAAAAAAAAAAGGCATTCTGAGGCTTCTAAAACCAAGCATTAAGAAAGCTTAATATTATCTAGCTTTGTGCTTTGGGGTAATATGGCAGCATGTAAGAAGTTGCAAAACCACAATGCTGTAAGAAAGCCAAAGGAAGTCACATGGAGAGGCCATGCAGAGAGAGAGAAAGAAAAAAAAGAGATGAGAGAGAGAGAGAGAGAGAGAGAAGAGAGAGAGAAAGAGAGAAGAGAGAGAGAGAGAGATAGGACACCCAATCAGTTCTGAGCTATTCTAGACATTTCAACTGAGGCAGAGACATACAAGTAAAGAAGCCACCTTAAAAACTCTGGCCCCAGTGTTAGCCCATACAGAACAGACAGAAGCCGTTCCTAATGAGCACCACCAAAATTTCAGAAATAGGAGCAAATAATTGATCGTTGTTTTAAGCACCTTCAATTTTGAGTACAATTTTTAGTATAATAAAATGTATGTAAGGACTAAGCTCTGATTTTTTTATCTTGCCCAAATTCCTACCTAGGGGTCTAGGGAGTCATGCCCTACAAACCATAAATTCTCATCAGATGGGTTTTATTTGACTCTATATATCATGACTTTGCAATCTGACTCTTACATAACATTATGAGATAGGGAAAAAATATTTGACACCAAAATATATTTCCTTGCCATACCTTAAAATTGCCCTGCAAAGTCTATTATGGGAAAAATCTATATCCTATAGAGAATCCTTTCTCCCCTTTTTTTCCTTCCTTTCTTTCCAGATCTAGGAGATAATCAACTAAGAGTCAGGCTCCCTTTTAGGTCTGATGAGAAACATTATACAACCTGCTCTCTCTCTCTGAAGTCTATCTGAGAGATTCCTCTGTACAATAAAACCTGGTCTCCACAATCCTTTATCTTAACCTGAACATTCCTTTCCATTGATCCCAGGTGTTTAGATAAACTCAATCAATTTTCAACCAGAAAATGTTTAAATTTACCTATAACCTGGAAGCTCCCATCTTGAGTTGTCCCACCTTTCTGAACCAAACCAATTTATTTCTTAAATATATCTGATTGATGGCTCATGCCTCACTAAAAGGTACAAAACCAAGCTGTACCCCAACCACCTTGGACACATTTTCTCGGGACTTCCTGAGGGCTGTGTCATGGGCCATGGTCACTCATATTTGGCTCAGAATAAATCTCTTAAAATATTTGACCAAGTTTGACTCTTTTCATTCACATATGATACTAACATAGTAAAGAAGAAATTGATAATATTTTAAAAACAGTGACTACAATTTTTAGGTATTTCCAAAGGTTAGATTAAAATATATACTATAAGCATTCTATTATGAATTAAAGTGTTTCAAACTTTTTTAGTGTTCCAGCCTATTGTTGGAACTGATACTTCTTATCTGAACTATAGATTCTTAAAAATTCTTAATTTTAAAAGATCAGTATTAAAATATATAATTAGGAGTAAAATTTTGTTTACAACTTCCATTACTACCACGACATACTGTTAAGAAAATAGATTCTATTTCACCTCAGCTGTATTTTAAGATGAATAAAATTTGCAGTTGATAAATAGTGTTGACTCCAGTTGCCTAAATTAAAAGAAGAGCTTTAAAAACTTGATCAATACTAGCTTTCCTTCAACTAGCTGTCCTGAGCAAATGGAAAGTTATAGTCACATGCTTAAAATATAGTTTATGTCAGTGAAGATTCTTTTAGTTCTTTTGAAGTCTAATATATACTAGGAACAACTGTTTTTTATAGTCAGAAATTCTGTGCATATTTAAGCATTTTAAAGTCAATAGAGTAAAATGAATCAATTTTAAATAAATTTAACTGCAGTTCTTTACTAGTAAGAGGTCTGTTGTGTCAAAGAAGATGACTGTATCAGTGTAATGATTTTGGTTTTCTTGAGGCTAATGCAAAAGCTTGAGCTTTCTCTTTTCTTGGGAAACAGGCTTAGAAAGCCTGTTTGAGCACAAACTGACTTGTGTTAGCAGCAAATTTCTGAATCCTGACACCACAGGAATGAATATCTTCTTTTAAATCTTCTTTCTTCTGGCATGTCTGAAAAATGCAGCATTAGCCTGAGGAATAAAGTCATCAAACATCATTGTATTCCCAATATAAAGAAGCTGTTCTGGGGGAAGTCGGTACCATTTAATTGGAGCAAATTTGACAAGACTCTCTTCCTCTTGTCACAGGCCAATACTATCACCATGTTCTGAGTGATCTTTGAAAAACTTATTAGTGCTCCAGGCCACTCCTGCCCCTCCCTATAGATAAGACTGACTAGTTTGGAAGTTATCTTTGAAGGACTGAGCTGACAGCTTCAGATAAAAGTGCTACTAATTCATAGGGCAGGACTGGGAGGGGATGGACTGACTGTGAGGCTAGAAAAAGAAAGCAAAGGTTGAGGGAAATTAGCCAGAAGTTCTGAAGAGGAATTCTCCATTACACCTTTCTTATCTGGTTTGTTAAAAGTTTGCCTACCATAGCTACCAGAATCTAAAAGAAATATGTTGTTACTGTAGCATTTAGAAAGTAACAGTAGTGAATACATGTGAAAAAGACCCTGTCGATCACAAATTCCGGGAAAATCAAGAAAACAGCTAATGATTGCTGGGACAACTATTGCCTTTCCCAGTATTGCTAATTTTGCTGCAATGCAGTTAGGCAAATGCTCTATCTCCTTAATTCTAAAACAACTCTCACTTTAAGAGACACTTCATAACGGCTTTCCGGGGGATTTAGGAAATCTAGAATTTTATCTAACAAGCTTAATATACATTTTTCATCTTATTTAAGTTCTGCAGTTTTAAAAGGCATGCTATTGGAGATGCATCCTAGTCCCACTGTGAGAGATATATTAAGGTTTCGGATCATTCATTTAATGGAGCTCAAAATGCATTTGTTTCCGTGGAGAGCATCAGCTGAATTACTATACTTGCTCTACTTTCTTCTTCAGCATGTTTCTACCTCTCTTCCTAGCCAGTGAAGACTGTTCTTCACTTCATGGATTTTAATTAATTTTTCATGATGTATGCTTATTGATTTTCACCAATAGAGTCTATGTTCACTAAATATGAGTAAAATTTAACACTACTTAAGGTATTGTGTGCATTATTTATTTAAATCATTTGAACCGATTTGTTAATTCAACACAGAATTTCTATGGGATATAGTTATGTATAGAGAAGCATAATACTAGCAACAAAATAATGATAAATGTTTAGAAAGATCTAAAATTTCTGGATAACGTATAAAGCATAGATTAGATATTTATGTTTAAAATAAGCAATACACTCCATAGTTGCATGTGACCTACATGTTACTGAATAGGCAGGTTTCATTTAATTAGACCTGTGTGTTTACACTGAATGGCAAATACAATATTAAACATGCTACTTCTACAATTAAAAATGGAAATTATTTTAATGACAAAAACAGCAAAGATTGAAAGAAGGAACTATTTCAAGTGCTAATTTGAAACGAAATCACCAGAACCCTCTTAACAATGTAAGTGACAAAATATTGAGAGGAAAAGAGGCATAATATAGATTGAATTATAATTTGACTGGTTTTCCAAATTTGACTCCCTTCAAGATTCAGCCTGCTTTTTATTATTTTACCACTGCAGTTTAAACCATTAAAGAGTTTACTCGCCTATGAGCTTGACAGAATATCTCATAAAAAACATGAACACATGCAAAGACCAGACATTTTCATTAAGTAACACTTAAGTCCAAATTTCTCAGCAGAGGTTTAATGACTTATTTTTCTCAAAGACGCTTATGAAGAAACCTAGTCACACTTGTTCACATTTGTTTTTAAAAAGTATATAATTACCTTGATATGAGGAATTTTAAGTAGTACATTAAAAATTTTGTGTTATTGACACTACTCTTTTAATACATAGCTTTACATGCTTAATTGAAACATGCTTAATATTTTTAATATACGCCAAATGTAGCAACAAGTAAAATAATATTTAACTAGTTGCAAAAAAACATTGACTTGTGAATCTTGTTGAATTGTTAACCCCATTAATCTCAATAGGTAATCTGAGTGGTACACTAATAAATATTTAGTAACCACACTCAAAATGTTTTTTTTTGTAAGTAAAAACAAATGTTGATTTTTTTAACATTTGTCAGTTTTTGTGGTGTAAATCCTCACATGATGGCCACTTCCAAGCTGCCAAGCTGAAACTCTTGAACATGGAGTATGGAAAACATGAATACTGAGATGGACTGAGTAGGCTTCAACACAATGCTGGGTAAATTCATAATCACAGACTTTGCAAGCAATTACAATAATTCCACACCAGACATGTCTGCTTCCACTGTTATAACTTTCTATAATTATTTATAATTTTATGGTGTTTGTATTAATAAGCTTTTTAGAGACCATACGTGATGAATATGACATATAAACTAACCAAATAAACTAACCATATAATTAACAAACAAAGCATCCAATCAAATAGCATCATTATTTTTAGGTTGTTCTTTATCTTTGCACCTATTTCTCTGAATTTAATCGCACAAAAAACATTTTTCTGCTACTTAGTGTCTACAGAAATTAAAATATAAAATGTTGTAATAACTTGAGAATGCATCTTGAAGTCTTGATGTGTCAAAAGTACCAGACAGGAGTTATTATTCAATATGTAAAGGATTTGGAGCACAAGAACTTCAGTGAGTGACAATGATATTCCATTGTTAGAAAATTACATTTTTGAAAAATGCAATAGTGAAAAAATCACCTTGACAAATAAATGTTCATCATTTTCATAGTTTTACTCATATGATCTTACAGTATTACAATATTACAGAAATGTCACTTGAGAGGGAATAGAACAAAGTCTACTAACCTAATTTCATCATAACTAAAGAGTAATACAAACGTAGTCCAAAAATAGGTTAATCGCATTCTTATTTTACTTTAATACAACCACTTTTTATATATTTAAAGTGAAGCCATAACATAAGCCTTTCAAAATTTCACATTAAATAATATTAACTCCACATTAGATAGACATATGTTTGTGTATTTTGAGTCCTGTATCCCTCTGGCCTGAGAATAACTTGTGAATTACGCTTTCTTCCAACTTTACCTCCTTATACCTTCAAATCCACCATCTGGACTTCATTATATCACCATCTCATACATTGTTTTAAAACTCTCCAGGTCCTGACCATTTTATAGAGGGCTTGTCCCGGCCTTAAGTTTTAAAGATTTAAAATTCAATCTTATCCCAAATGCCTCGACTTATTCTCTATATTGCAATTCCTTCTGGAGCGAATTCCACTAACTCCAAGGTGTTCTCAATTCTTCTTGCCACAGTTCTGTTTATGGGCATTACTGTCATTGTTAAATAAATTTAACAAATTGGGTAACCTAGATGAAATGGACAAATTACTAGACACGTACAACCTATTGTGATGTACTTATGAAGAAAGAGAAAATATTAACAGACCAATAGAGGATAATGAAATTGAATAATTAATAAAAGTTTTACATCAAAGAAAAGCCCAGAACCTGCTGGCTTTACTACTGAGTTCTACCTAACATTTTATTTATTTATTTATTTATTTATTTATTTATTTATTATTGCGTTTTAGGTTTTGGGGTACATGTGCAGAACATGCAAGATAGTTGCATAGGTACACACATGGCAGTGTGTTTTGCTGCCTTCTGCCCCTTCAGCCACATTTGACATTTCTCCACATGCTATCCCTCCCCAGCTCCCCCCCACCACTGTTCCTCCCCTATTCCCCCCAATAGACCCCATTGTGTAGTACTCCCTTCCCTATGTCCATGTGTTCTCATTGTTCAACACCTATGAGTGAGAATATGTGGTATTTCGTTTTCTGTTCTTGTGTCAGTTTGCTGAGAATGATGTTCTCCAGATTCATCCATGTCCTTACAAAGGTCACGAACTCATCGTTTTTGATGGCTGCATAATATTCCATGGTGGATATGTGCCACATTTTCCCAGTCCAGTCTATCATCGATGGGCATTTGGGTTGGTTCCAGGTCTTTGCTATTATAAACAGTGCTGCAATGAACATTCGTGTGCATGTGTTCTTACAGTAGAATGATTTATAGTCCTTTGGATATATACCCAGTAATGGGATTGCTGGGTCAAAAGGAATTTCTATTTCTAGGTCCTTGAGGACTCACCACACTGTCTTCCACAATGGTTGAACTAATTTACACTCCCACCAGCAGTGTAGAAGTGTTCCTATTTCTCCACATCCTCTCCAGCATCTGCTGTCTCCAGATTTTTTAATGATCACCATTCTAACTGGCGTGAGATGGTATCACAATGTGGTTTTGATTTGCATCTCTCTAATGACCAGTGATGATGAGTATTTTTTCATGTGTTTGTTGGCCTCATGTATGTCTTCTTTTGTAAAGTGTCTGTTCATATCCTTTGCCCATTTTTGGATGGGTTTGTTTGTTTTTTTCTTGTAAATCTGAGTTGTTTGTAAATTCTGAGTAAACTGCAACATTTTTTTCCCATTCTGTTTGTTGCTGATTCACTCCAGTGACTGTTTCTTTTGCCGTGCAGAAGCTGTGGAGTTTGATTAGGTCCCATTTGTCTATTATGGCTTTTGTTGCCAGTGCTTTTGGTGTTTTGGTCATGAAGTCCTTGCCTACTCCTATGTCCTGAATGGTTTTTCCTAGATTTTCTTCTAGGATTTTTATGGTGCCAGGTCTTATGTTTAAGTCTTTAATCCATCTGGAGTTAATTTTAGTGAAGGTGTTGGGAAGGGGTCCAGTTTCTGCTTTCTGCACATGGCTAGCCAGTTTTCCCAACACCATTTATTAAACAGGGACATTTTAAAGAGAACTCATGGCAATATTTCTCAAACTCTTACAAAAAAATTAAAGAGGTGCGAATTCTTCCAAACACATTTTATGAAGCCAGCATTATCTTGATACAAAAGAAAAATAATGACACAGTAAAAAAGAGAACCACAGGCTAGTTTCCCTGATGATATCTTTGATGAAGCTAGATTCAAAACTTCTCAACAAAATACTAGCATCCTGAGTTCAACAACACACTAAAAATATCATTCACTATGATCAAGTAGAATTCATTCTATTGTTGCAAGCATGGTTTAACATAAATTTATCAATAAATATAATACACCACATTGACCAAATGAATGAAAAAAAGCATATAATAAACTCAGTAGATGCAGAAAAAACATTTGGCAAATTAAACAGTCTTTGATGATTAAAAAACTCAATAAATTAGGTACAGAAGGGATAAACTCAACACAATAAGGGATTGCATGACAAAACTACAGCTAACATAATATTCAATAGAAAAAAGTTAAAAACTTTTTCTCTAAGACTTTTTTTTTTTTTTTTGAGACGGAGTTTCGCTCTTGTTACCCAGGCTGGAGTGCAATGGCGCAATCTCAGCTCACCGCAACCTCCGCCTCCTGGGTTCAGGCAATTCTCCTGCCTCAGCCTCCTGAGTAGCTGGGATTACAGGCACGTGCCACCATGCCCAGCTCATTTTTGTATATTTAGTAGAGACGGGGTTTCACCTTGTTGAGCAGGATAGTCTCGATCTCTTGACCTCGTGATCCACCCGCCTCGGCCTCCCAAAGTGCTGGGATTACAGGCTTGAGCCACCGCGCCCGGCCTTTTCTCTAAGACATTGAACGGACATTGATGACTACTCTTGTCGCTTAAAAAATTGTTTTATTTTAGATTCAGGCAGTACATGTGCAGGTTATTTACATAGATCTATTGTGTAATGGTGGAGATTAGACCTTTAGTGAATCCATCATCCAAATAGGGAACATTGTACCAATAAGCAATTTTTCAACCCTCACTTGCTTTCCAGCCTCCCCACTTTTAAAAGGTCCTGGTGTCTATTGTTTCCATCTGTATGTTCCTGTGTACCATTTGTTTATGTCTCTCTTATAAATGAGAACATTACTCTTGCCACTTCTATTCAACATAGCACTAGAAGTCCTAGCAAGAGCAATTCAGCAAGTAAAAGAAGTAGAAGGCATTCAGGTTGGAAAACAAGAAATTAAATTTTTCCTGTTTGCAGACAGCAATAATATATATATAATATATATATTATATATTATATATTTTATATATATATATATAATATTGAGATAATCAGAGAACTGATTATATACATATTATAACCTTAAAGATGCCCCTGAAAATTTCTAGATCTAATAAACAAATTCAGTACACTTGCAAGGTACAAAATCAACTTAAAAATCAGTAGTGTTTCTATACACTAAGAGCAAACCATCTAAAACATAAATCAAGAAAATAATTTCATTTACAGTATCAACAAAAATAAAATACTTAGAAATAAATTTAAGGAGGTGAAACATCTCTACAATAACAATTATAAAATATTTTTTAAAAGTTAAAGACAAAAATAAATGGAAAGATATCCTGTGTTCGTGGGTTGGAGTAGTTAATATCATTAAAATATTTATACTATCTGCAATGATCGACAGATGCAATGTAATCACTACCATGTTACCAACAACAGTCTTCACAAAATCAGAAAAAAAAAATTAAAAATTCATCTGGAACTACAAAAACTTAAAATAGACAAAGGAATCTTGAGAAAAAAATAATGAAAACAAATACAAAGTCGTAGCCATCACACTGTCTGACTTCTAAATATACTACAATAGTACAGTAGTCAAAAGAGCAAGAAACTGACATAAAAAATAGAGTAATGAAATAGAATAGAAAGCTCATAAATAAATTTATGTATTTTTACCCAACTAATTCTTTGAAAGGGTCTTAAGATCACACAATTGGAGATAACAAAAACGAATGGATAAATATCTTATGATCATGGATCTGAAGAGTTAATATTGTGGAAATGACAATATTACCAACAAATACCCAACAAATCTATAAACCAATGCAATTCAAAATACTGACGTCATTTTTCACAGTTATAGGAAAACAAAAACAAAAAAAGTTTCCATCAATGAGGGAATAGACTAAAAAAAGTGGTATATATGGTGTGTGTGTGTGGTGTGTATATATGTATATATATCATATTTATGTATATATATCATATATACATACATTATATGTATGTGTATACATACATATTATATATGTATGTATACACATATATGTATGTATACATACATATTATATATGTATGTATACACATATATGTATGTATACATATATATAATGGGACACTACTTAGCTATAAAAAAAAGAATTAAATGCTATCTTTTGCAGCAGCATGAATGGAACTATAGGTCATCATATTAAGTGAAATATACCAGGCACAGAAAGATAAATGTGTTTTTAGTCATATGTGGGAGCTAAAATAATTGGTCTCATGGAAGTAGAGAGTATGAAGAGAATTACCAGAGGCTGGGAAGGGTGTGTCTGTGTGCAGGATTTGAAGAGGATTTGGTTAAAGGAAACAAACATGCCATTAGAAAGAAAGAACAAGTTCCAATCTTTGATTGCACGGTTAACAACAACAAACTGTTCAAGTAAAAAAAAAGGAAAAAGAAAATATGGGGACCCCACAAATTTTATCCAAAGGGAAAACTTAAGCCTAGGAATTGAATTACGCAACACTGTCATTCTTATTCCCAATCAGATAGCTGTAATTTCACAACCCTGTGTCATAGCATTATACACATGCAAGATTTCTACAACTAAACCCATATACCTCCTCAGATGGCCTCCCTCACAAATTGGTCACAAGGAAATTCCTTGCTTTCCCCTCAATCTTCCAGGATATTTATCCCCCTACAAAACAAGCATGTGCCTGTTGTAATCTTGGGTCTGCAACCTAAGTTTAACTCCTAAAATTAAGTTCTTTTAAATATCACACTGGCATTGCCACTAACAGGATTGTCTTCCTAGATACACAACAAGGATAAGATAAGATCAATCACTTTACTGCTCATCCTTAGAGGGCTGCATGATTGACCCTTTCCTCTATTTCCTCTTCTTAAATTTTTATGATGTTATATAAATAATAGATTTTCTAAGAGCTAATTAGAGTCTCACAATAATGTAATCTTTTGCCTTATTATCTTAACCTCCTCACGTTTTTCTCTCCTGTATAATGTTTCCCCTTAAATACTGAGTTCTCAAAACACTCTGACTTATGTTTTTGCTGTGGAAAGCACAGGTCACAGATACTACTCTGACTTGTGTTTTTGCTTGGCAAATTTTCAAACTTTGGCTCAATAAACCTCTACTGATTGAGACACTTGCCTCAGTCACTTTTTCTTTTTTTGTTAACATGTATTTTAAAATTACTAGTAGAGAGGACTTGAAGTATTCCTAACACACTGAAATGATAACTACTCAGGGTGATGGATACACTGATTCGATCATTACACATTTTGTGCATATAACTAATACTCAAATGTACCCCATAAATACTTATAAATATTATATATTAATACAACACATTTTAAAAGAACACACAATGAAAAAGGATCATCTCCTCAATAAATGATGTGGAGAAAAATGACTATCTTTTTGTAGAAGAATGAAAATGGACATTTATCTCAAACCATATACAAAAATAAACTCAAAATAATTGCAAGACATAAACTATAAAACTGTTAGAGGAAAACATTAGGAGAAAAGCTCCATAACATTGGTCATGGAAATAATTTTTGATATGATATTATAGGCACAAGCACCAAATGAAAAAAAAAAACAGACAAATGAGATTCTATCAAATTAAATGTTCTGCACAGCAGAGAAAATAATCAAGAGTGAAGGGACAACTTACAGAATGGGAGAAAATGTTTACACACTATTTTCTGATAAGGAATGGTATCCAAAATATGTAAATAAGTCCAACAGCTCAATAGCATGACAACAAATAACCTGATTTAAAAATAAGCTAAGAACATGACTAGATATTTATCAAAAGAAGACATATAAGTAGCTAAACTGGTATGTATGTATACATACTAATCATCAATTTCATGAATCAACTGGGAAATGTAAATTAAAACCACAATGAGATACCACTTAACACCTGTTAAAATGGCTATTATCAAAAAGACAAAAATAACACACGGTATCACAGATGTGAAGAAACCAGAAACCTCATACATAATTGATGAGAATGTAAATTAGCATAGCCATTATGGAAAACAGTATGGTGATTCCTCAAAAAACTGATAGCGAAACTATCATATAATTCAGCAATCCCATGATGGGTCTATATCCAAAGACAACAAAATTGCTATGTCAAAGAGATGTTTGCACTTCCATGTTTATTGCAGCATTATTCACAGTAGCCAAGATAATTAATCAACCTAAATGTCCATCAGTGAATGAACTAATAAAGAAACTGTTGCATATTTACACAATAAAATACTATTCAGTCACAAAAAAGAAGGACCTTCTGCAATTTATGACATCATGGATGAACCCAGAAGACAATATATTAGCTAAAATAAGGCCGGCACAGAAGATGAATAACACATGCTCTCACTCATGTGTGGAATATAAAAAGTTGATTAAATAGAGCTAGAGAGCAGAATGGTGAGTACCAACAGCTGAGGTATTTGGTGTAGGGGGACAGGTGGGAGTCATATTGGATAAAGGATACAAAATTTTGGTAAGATTCGAGAAATAAATTTAAGAGATATATTTTACAACATAGTGACTATACTTAATAAAAATATATTGTATTCTTTAAAAATAGGAAGAGGGGATGTTAAGTGTTCTCACCCCAACTCACTGACAATGATATCAAGTAATACGTTAATTAGCTAGATTCATTTATTCATAATGTATATATACTTCAAAATATGTTATACAGAAATACATACAATTTTATCTGTCAATTAAAAATATTTTCTAAAAGAAAAAATATAAAATATCATAGTTTGTTTTCTATTGCTGTGACACCTGAGACTGGGTAAATTTTCGAGGGAAGATTATCTAGCTCACCATTCTGAAGACAGAGAAGTCCAAGATCAAGTGGCTGCATCTGGTCAGCTTCTTGTAAGAATCTCATAGGTCATTGTATTAGGTTGGTGCAAAAGTAATTGCAGTTTCTTGCCACTGAAAGTAATAGCATGTTGGAAAAGTAGAATGGGAAGTGGGCCCATGCCAAGACAGCAAACATGAAGGGCAGTCTCAACCATACTTAAGTCACAGCAGTACTGTGATTTATGTCGCCATTAACAGGAGAAAAAAATAGTGCTCATTTCCAAAGATATAAAATATAAAAACGATAAGAGATAGGATTATAAAAAACAATTATTGTGTAAAAGGTTTCTGACCATTGGAATTGTAATAGATGGAGACATAGTTTGAAAGACAGTAAGTGACATAAATAAATAAGTAAATGTATAGATAAATAAGTAGATTGATGATAGATAATTAATAGTTATATAAAAAAACAGAATTAACATGTTATTTCAAAGAATAGACTTAGGAAATAAGATGAAATAATTTAAAACTCACATAAATAAAGGATATTAAAAAGGTGAACTCTTGCTCACTCTCTCTCTCCATCTCTAACCCGTAGAGTAGGACAATGAATTTTCTATAACTAAATTATTAAAATAAAACTTAAATAGCTATTTTTAAAATTTGTGTTACATACAAGAAATTTCTAAAATATAGAACAGTTTGTACTACATAATCTTTAAAGTTCTTTGTAATCCAAAAAACTGTCAATTGCAACATGGTTACTACATGGGTATAAACATCAAAACGCTACACATTCTTTCTTAATTATTCAAGCCTTTGAAACCTTGAACAAATGGTTGTTCAGGAGGTTAATATTAGACAATAATAAAGAGCAAACCAGGACTTCAAGTTAGTGTTAGAAAAAAATCTTCAAATTTGAAGAGTCAGGCTGAGCACAGTGGCTGATGCCTATAATCTGAGCACTTTGGGAGGCTGAGGCGGGTGAATCACCTGAGGTCAGAAGTTCGGAACAATCCTGTCTAACATGGTGAAACTACGTCTCTACAAAAAACGCAAAAGTTAGCTGGGTGTGGTGGTGGATGCCGGTAATCCCAACTACTATGGAGGTTGAGGCAGGAGTCTCCCTTGAACCCAGGAGGCAGAGTGAAGTGGGGTGAGATCATGCCATTGTACTACTCCCTCCAGGCTGGCCGACAGAGCAAGACTCTGTCTCAAAAAAAAAAAAAAAAAAAAAAAAAAAAAATTCAATGTTTGTTAAGTGAAGATGAATTTTTTTCCAGCAATCTATGGAAACAAAGCTAATATACGGTGCATTGGTATAAATTATATAAAATATGTATTTGATCTTGGAATTTTTAGTTTGAATAAGAAAAGAAATTTATTCAAGTAACAGATGAACTAAATTAGAAGACTGTAATCACTAGTCATTTCCTTTTTCCATCATGAATGCCAGTAATTACCTAATATACTTCTTAGTGTGGCAGCTTTTGTTTTACATTTTTAAAATGTAATACATTTTGTGGTACAACTTCAGAAATTTTGTATGAATTTTGGTCTCTGGCTGGTTTTACTCATATATTTTCTTTTTCTTTGCCTCCAAAATGTTCATCTAAAATAGATCCCTCATTTCAGGCATTAGCCATCACATTCATATCAAGAACAGATTTATTATAGAATAATGCATAATGGTTTATTTTTTATTTTCTTTAAATGTCGTCATTTTTTTGTTCTCTGCATTCTAAAATAATTTGCTCATCACTAGACAGTTAAACAATTGAAACTCATGAAAATTTATAATGATGACTTCAAGATTAAAAAGTTTGGACATCGGCTTTCCCCTTTCGCCTTTGGAGCGCCCCTTCCTCTGTCTCTGTAGAGGGAGTTTCTTCCTTTTGTTTTTTTCCTTCTTTCTTGCCTATTAAACTCTCTGCTCCTTAAAACTAAAAAAAAAAAAAAAAAAAAAAAAAAGTTTGGACATCTTGAATGATCCTTTAGAACAGGAATCTGCATGGGACAAACCTGGCCAAGACAGTTCATTTTCAGCCTAAGACTGTTTTCCATGCTACAGTGGTTCATGTGAATAGTTGCAAAATAAACTGGATGACCCACAAAGCTGAAAATACATATTGAAATGGTTTGCTGACTCTAATTTAGAGGGTAGCACTCAGAGAAGTCTTTAAGACAATGGTGTCTGCAGGACTATTCTATGAACTTGCTGGATAGACTAGGGTGGACATAGCCAACCTTCCTGTTAACTAAGAATAACAACACTATTGGCACTAGGTCCATCATATTTGGATCTACATGTTAGTTTATAGATGAATATTGGGGATCCTTAACCTATATTTACATACCTTAGAAAGTGGGTCTTGTAGAAACTCACAGATAATCTCAAATTAGATTTTTTAAGAATTTCACTGAATTACAAAAACTTTAAAATCACTCTCCTGTGATACTTGCTCTAGGATGCACAACTCTCTCTCCTACCCCTTCTATCCCTCAATAGACACTCAATGTGCAAAATTAAATAGATGTTCACCAATGTCTAACAATCTTGTGCTGTATTTCATGTTTCTATTTGTTAAAGATCAATTAGGGAAATAGAGCACTATTGAGCACTATGAGTTTCTTGAAATAGTAAATGGCATAAGATTTTATAAGTTGAAATTGGATCTCCTGCAATTGAGAAGTGTTGGAGAGGTAAAGCTAAGACAGGAAATGAGGAAAGCCCTCATTAGCATGAAGCTTACAAGAGCGTATAGCTGCTGGAATAGGAACAAAAGGACATGGTCAAAGTTGTTGACTCTGTTGTTACTCCCTCTGCGAGTTGCTGAAAAACACTTGTTGTTGGGCTTGAATCATCATTGGTCAGCAAGCCAGCAATTGAAAATTAGAAAAAGATGGAAAGACGCTGAAAACAAGAATGATCTGGAGTTGCCAGACTACTCTGCACTGGTTTCTCATCAAGCAAGACTTAGCAGAGCTTCATGGCTACTGCTTTATCATGCAGATTTTTCTCATGAGCATACCTAACCTGAAATCTTACATGGAAACAGTTAAAATGCAACTAAGTTGACACAGTCTTTATTTATTTATTTATTTATTTATTTATTTATTTATTTATTTATTGAATTTTAGGTTTTGGGGTACATGTGCAGAACGTGCAAGATAGTTGCATAGGTACACACACAGGGTGTTTTGCTGCCTTCCTCTCCTTCACCCACATTTGGAATTTCTCCCAGGTTATCCCTCCCCATCTCCCCCACCACTGTCCCTCCCCTATTCCCCCAATAGACCCCAGTGTGTAGAACCCCCTGCCCTGTGTCCATGTGTTCTCATTTTTCCTCAGTCACCTATGAGTGAGAATATGTGGCATTTCATTTTCTGTTCTTGTGTCAGTTTGCTGAGAATGATGTTCTCCAGATTCATCCATGTCCTTACAAAGAACACAAACTCATCATTTTTGATTGCTGCATAATATTCCATGGTGGATATGTGCCACATTTTCCCAGTCCAGTCTATCATCGATGGGCATTTGGGTTGGTTCCAGGTCTTTGCTATTGTAAACAGTGCTGCAATGAACATTCGTGTGCATGTGTCCTTATAGTAGAATGATTTATAGTCCTTTGGATATATACCCAGTAACAGGATTGCTGGGTCAAATGGAATTTCTATTTCTAGGTCCTTGAGGAATTGCCACACTGTCATCCACAATGGTTGGACTAATTTACACTCCCTCCAACAGTGTAAGAGTGTTTCTATTTCTCCACATCCTCTCCAGCATCTGCTGTCTCCAGATTTTTTAATGATTACCATTCTAACTGGCATGAGATGGTATCTCAATGTGGTTTTGATTTGCATCTCTCTAATGACCAGTGATGATGAGCATTTTTTCATGTGTTTGTTGGCCTCATGTATGTCTTCTTTTGTAAAGTGTCTGTTCATATCCTTTGCCCATTTTTGAATGGGCTTGTTTATTTTTTTCCTATAAATCTGTTTGAGTTCCTTGTAAATTCTGGATATCAGCCCTTTGTCAGATGGGTAAACTGCAAAGATTTTTTCCCATTCTGTTGGTTGCTGATTCACTCTAGTGACTGTTTCTTTTGCTCTGCAAAAGCTGTGGAGTTTGATTAGGTCCCATTTGTCTATTTTGTCTTTTGTTGCCAATGCTCTTGGTGTTTTGGTCATCAAGTCCTTGCCTACTCCTATGTCCTGAATGGTTTTGCCTAGATTTTCTTCTAGGGTTTTTATGGTGCCAGGTCTTATGTTTAAGTCTTTAATTCATCTGGAGTTAATTTTAGTGTAAGGTGTCAGAAAGGGGTCCAGTTATTGCTTTCTGCACATGGCTAACCAGTTTTCCCAACACCATTTATTAAACAGGGAATCCTTTCCCCATTGCTTGTTTTCATCTGGTTTATCAAAGATTATATGGTTGAAGGTATGTTGTGTTGCCTCCAATGCCTCTGTTCTGTTCCATTGGTCTATATCTCTGTTTTGGTACCAGTACCATGCTGTTTTGGTAACTGTAGCCTTGTAGTATAGTTTGAAGTCTTGTAGTGTGATGCCTCCCACTGTGTTCTTTTTGCTTAGAATTGACATGGGTATGCGGGCTCTCTTTTGGTTCCATATGAAGTTCATGGTGGATTTTTCCAGTCATGTGAAGAAATTCAATGGTAGTTTGATGGGCATAGTGTTGATTCTGTAAATTACATTGGTCAGTATAGCCATTTTCACGATATTGATTCTTCCTAACCACGAACATGGAATGTTTCTCCACCTGTTTGTGTCCTCTCTTATTTCGTTGAGCAGTTGTTTGTAGTTTTCCTCGAAGACGTCCCTTATGTTCCTTGTAAGTTGTATTTCTAGGTATTTTATTCTCTTTGTAGCAATTGTGAATGGCAGTTCATTCTTGATTTGGTTCTCTTTAAGTCTGTTATTGGTGTATAGGAATGCTTGTGATTTTTGCACACTGATTTTATATCCTGAGACTTTGCTGAAGTTGCTTATCAGTTTCAGGAGTTTTTGGGCTGAGGTGATGGGGTCTTCTAGGTATATTATCATGTTGTCTGCAAATAGAGACAATTTGGCTTCCACCTTTCCTATTTGAATACGCTTTATTTCTTTTTCTTGCCTGATTGCTCTAGCTAGAACTTCCAGTACTATGTTGAATAGGAGTGGTGAGAGAGGGCATCCTTGTCTGGTGCTGGATTTCAAAGGGAATGCTTCCAGTATTTGCCCATTAAGTATGATATTGGCTGTTGGTTTGTCGTAAATAGCTTTTATTATTTTGAGATATATTCCATCAATACCGAGTTTACTGAGGGTTTTTAGCATAAAGAGCTGTTGAATTTTGTCAAATGCCTTCTCTATGACAATTGAGATAATCATGTGGTTTTTGTTTTTGGTTCTGTTTATGTGGTGAATGACATTACAGACTTGCATATGTTGAACTAGCCTTGCATCCCTGGGATGAATCCTACTTGATTATGATGGATAAGTTTTTTAATGTGCTGTTGCAATCTGTTTGCCAGTATTTTACTAAAGATTTTTGCATCTATGTTCATCATAGATATTGGCCTGATGTTTTCTCTTTTTGTTGAGTCTCTGCCGGGTTTTGGTATCAGGATGATGTTGGTCTCATAAAATGATTTGGGAAGGGTTCCCTCTTTTTGAATTATTTGGAATAGTTTCAGAAGGAATGATACCAGCTCCTCTTTGTGTGTCTGGTAGAATTTGGCTGTGAACCCATCTGGACCAGGCCTTTTTTTGTGTGGTTGGCTCTTAATTGCTGCCTCAACTTCAGACCTTGTTATTGGTCTATTCATAGTTTCTGTTTCCTCGTGGTTTAGGCTTGGGAAGACACAGGTGTCTAGAAATTTATTCATTTCTTCCTGGCTTACTAGTTTATGTGCATAGAGTTGTTTGTAGTATTCTCTGATGATGGTTTGAATTTCTGTGGAATCTGTGGTGATTTCCCCTTTATCGTTTTTTATTGCATCTATTTGGTTGTTCTCTCTTTTCTTTTTTATCAGTCTGGCTACTTGTCTGTCTATTTTGTTGATCTTTTAAAAAAAAAACAGCTCTTGGATTTGTTGATTTTTTAAAGGGTTTTTCATGTCTCTATGTCCTTCAGTTCTGGTCTGATCTTAGCTATTTCTTGTCTTCAGCTAGGTTTTGAGATTTTTTGATCCTGCTCCTCTAGGTCTTTCAATGTTGATGATAGGGTGTCAATTTTGGATCTCTCCACTCTTCTCATGTGGGCACTTATTGCCATATATTTTCCTCTACAGACTGCTTTAAATGTGTCCCAGAGATTCTGGTATGTTGTGTCTTCGTTCTTGTTTGTTTCAAAGAACTTCTTTATTTCTGCCTTCATTTCATTGTTTATCCAATCAACATTCAAAAGCCAGTTGTTCAGTTTCCATGAAGCTTTGCGGTTCTGAGTTAGTTTCTGAATTCTGAGTTCTAACTTATTGCACTATGGTCTGAGAGACTGTTTGTTATGATTTCAGTCATTTTGCATTTGCTGAGAAGTGCTTAACTTCCAGTTATGTGGTCAATTTTGGAGTAGGTGTGATGTGGTGCTGAGAAGAATGTATATTCTGTGGATTTGGGGTGGAGAGTTCTGTAAAAGTCTATCAGGTTTGCTTGTTCCAAGTCTGAGTTCAAGCCCTGGATATCCTTAATTTTCTGTCTGGTTGATCTGTCTGATATTGACAGTGGAGTGTTAAAGTCTCCCACTATTATTGTGTGGGAGTCTAAGTTTCTTTGTAAGTCATTAAGAACTTGCCTTATATACCTGGGTGCTCCTGTATTGGGTCCATATATATTTAGAATCATTAGCTCTTCTTGTTGTATCAATCCTTTTACCATTATGTAATGACCCTCTTTATATCTTTTGATCTTTGTTGCTTTAAAGTCTATTTTATCAGAGACGAGAATTGCAACTCCTGCTTTTTTTTTTTTTTTTTTTTTTTTGCTCTCCATTTGCTTGGTAAATCTTCCTCCATTTCTTTATTTTGAGCCTTTGTGTATCCTTGCATGTGAGATGGGCTTTCTGGATACAGCACACCAATGGGTTTTGGATTTTTATCCAATTTGCCAGTCTGTGTCTTTTGATTGGTGCATTTAGCCCATTTACATTTAGGGTTAATATTGTTATGTGTAAATTTGATACTGCCATTTTGATGCTAGCTGGCTGTTTTGCCCATTGGTTCATGTAGATTCTTCATTTTGTTGATGCTCTTTAGCATTTGGTATGCTTTTAGGATGGCTGCTACTGGTTGTTTCTTTCTATGTGTAGTGCCTCTTTCAGGAGCTCTTGTAAAGCAGGCCTAGTGGTGACAAAATCTCTGAGTACTTGCTTGTTCATGAAGGATTTTATTGTTCCTTCACTTATGAAGCTCAATTTGGCTGGATATGAAATTCTGGGTTGAAAGTTCTTTTCTTTAAGGATGTTGAATATTGGCCCCCACTCTCTTCTGGCTTGTAGAGTTTCTGCCAAGAGATCTGCTGTGAGTCTGATGGGCTACCCTTTGTAGGTGACCCGGCCTTTCTCTCTGTCTGCCCTTAGTATTTTCTCCTTCATTTCAACCCTGGTGAATCTGGTGACTATGTGCCTTGGTGTTGCTCTTCTTGCAGAATATCTTTTTGGGGTTCTCTGTATTTCCTGGAGTTAAGTATTGGCCTGCCTTGCTAGGTTGGGGAAATTTTCCTGAATAATATCCTGAAGAGTATTTTCCAGCTTGGATTCATTCTCTTCGTCACATTCTGGTACACCTATCAAACGTAGGTTAGGTCTCTATACATAGTCCCACATTTCTTGGAGATTTTGTTCATTCCTTTTTGCGCATTTTTCTCTAATCTTGGTTTCTCATTTTATTTCATTAAGTTCATCTTCGACTTTTGATATTCTTTCTTCTGCTTGGTCAGTTCAGCTGTTGAAACTTGTGCATGCTTTGTGAAGTTCTCGTGTTTTTTTTTTTCAGCTCCTTCAATTCATTCATATTCCTCTAAGTTGTCCATTCTTGTTATCATTTCCTCGAATCTTTTTTGAAATCTTTTTTCAAGGTTCTTAGTTTCTTTGCATTGATTTAGAACATGTTCTTTTAGCTCACTGAAGTTTCTCATTATCCACCTTCTGAAGTCTGATTCCGTCATTTTGTCACACTCCTTCTCAGTCCAGCTTTGTTCTCTTGCTGGTGAGGAGTTTTGGTCCTTTGTAGGAGGTGAGGTGTTTCAGTTTCGGGTGTTTTCCTCCTTTTTGTGCTAGTTTCTTCCCATCTTTGTAGATTTATCCACCGTCGTCTTAGTAGTTGCTGATTTTTCAATTGGGTCTCTGAGTGGTTGCCCAGATTGTTGATGATGAATTATTTCTGTTACTTAGTTTTCCTTCTAATGGTCTAGCCCCTCTGCTGTACGAGTGCTGAGGTCCACTCCAGGCCCTGCTTGTCTGGGGTACACCTGTAGCAGCTGCAGAACAGTGAGGGATGCCACCAGTTTCTTCTTCTGCTATCCTCGTCCCAGAATGATGCCTGCCAAATGTCAGTCTGATTAGTTCTTTTTTGAGGTGACTTTTTGGATATACAGGGGTCAGGGAGCTGCTTGAGGAGATGGTCTGTACTTTATAAAAGGCCAAGTGCTGAGCTGTGAGCTCTGTTGTTCATTCAATTGTTGGGCAGGTGTGTTTATGTCTGCTGCAGCAGAACTTATAAAACTCCCCTTTTCTTTTCCCTCAGATGCTCTGTGTCAGGGAGTTAGGGTTGTCTTTATGAGTATCTGTTGCACTGTCCTGCCCAGCTAAGAGGCAGTCTAGTCACTATTTGCCTGCTGAGGCTCCACCCTCCTACCACAGGGTCCACCCTGCTGCCAGGGGGCTTCACCCTACTGTGGTGGGCTCTGCCCTGTTGGCAGAGTCTCTCTGTTATGGCGGGTTGCCTTGGCAATGGCAGGCTGCTTCTGCAATGGGCATGTTCCTCAGTAGGTGCAGAATGCGTCCATAGTGGCAGATGCCCCTTCCCCACTGAGCTGCACCATCCTGGATTCAGCTGAGCCCTCAGTAAAACTCCCAACCCCCAGCGTTTTGAATCGCTGTTTTGTTTATCCCTTTGGGGGTGGGACCCACTGAGCCTGATCACCTGGCTCCCTAACTCAGAGTCCTTTTTCTCCCTCTCTCTCTCTTTTTTTAAGTTGAATGGTTGACTCTCTCACAGGTGTCTCATTCACCTGCTGAAAGGTCACCAGGATCTGTGTGATTTTCCATGCCGCTACCCACTGCACCGGCTCAAATCACGCTTCCCAGGAATCTCCTGGTTTGGCTCACTGTCCAAGTCTCATTTAATCCAATGGATATGTTAATCTGCCCTCCCAAATCTCAGATTGCCGGTTTAACAGGGCACCCAGACCAGTGAGTTTTGTGCCACTGTGCCGTGGCACCGGCTGAAAAGGCTGCGCAAGCCAAAAGGGCTGCGCTGGTGTCCCGTGTCTCTCCTACACCTGGGAATTTCCCCATTCTGTGGGCAACAAAGGTCTGTCTGAAAATGCGGCTAGGACTCACCCTCTGCGCCTTCACTGAGAGCTGCAATCCCCAGTTCTTCCTCAAGTTGACACAGTCTTAAATCATCACACTGTGTTTGAAAGAGGAATACAATTTATAAATACTTTTAGTTATATTTGTCTGTGTATATAATACTTCAACAAAATACATGTTTCAGACTGATTTAGAAAATCTACTGGCAGCAAGAGGTTTTTATAATATCAAATCAACCAAGAAGTTACATAATAAACAGATATTAGATATTTGCCTAAGTTCCTGTATTAATCACAAAAGAGTCAAGATAGAGTAATACATAGTTCTAAAGTTCTGATTGCATGTTTTCAAGTCTCTAAAAAAAAGTACTATCATTAACTTTCAAGGAGAGAAAAAATATAACCAATCATTAGTAACGAAAATGGTATTTCTATTGAATGGTAAAATTTCTTACATGGTCTAGACCCTTACTTAAAAGAAGTGTTTCTCTTCTCCTCAGTAAATGACCAGTATAATTAGTCAACTATATTCCCATTCAACATCTGTGGTTTAGAGTAATCATGTTTCTTAATTTGAAAATAAAGATAATTGAAAGTAAGAGAAAATTGTAGACATTCTAACTTATGCTTATATTTTAAGTTCAATACGATTACGAAGATTTTGGAAACAAAACATATTTTTGTACATGTGGGCAGACCTCACCTCTTAACAGAGTGGCTATTTTTGCATTTGATTTAAGGAATATGGGGAAGGTTGAAGACTCATGGTTCTATTATAATTCTTCACTGTATCTGATTACTAATATGCACAATTAGCCATTTATTTATTAAACTTAATATTTTTTGCCCCATTGAAATTTAAACATATTCAGAAGTAGAATCAAATAGTATTCATGTTCTCAAATGTATTATTCATACATTTCATTCATTCATTCATGCAGACATTTATCAAATATGAAAATGCCTTAAAAGTGTGGGGGCCAGTTTATGAGAAGGCATAGTGAAAAGTAAGAGTCTGAAAAAAATAAATGAAGATAAATTATGAACAGTTTACTTTTTATAGCATGCTTTACCCACAGTGGCTATCTATCAAACACATCTATGTAGAAGAAAATCTGTATGATTAAAAACTACAGTGAAGGTGACTTTATAGAAAACATCTACTTTTTCTGAGTGTTTTTATGTGAGGAACTTGGCTAAAGAAAAATGAGTGCATAAAGAACTTAGAGTTTTGCTAAATATCTTTCAAATGCTCCACATTGAAACTGTTCACTTCCAGCCAGAACTAATGTGTGGCTATATTTTAAATGCCAGAGTTATATAATAATTCTAAAATATTAATTCTATATCTAGTCTGCAAATACTTGCAAAGTAAATTTACTCAAGGACACTCATTGAACAGAGTGTTCATGGATTTCAATTTTCTGTAACTGGATGCTATACATTGATCTTTTCACCAGCTTCTTTCCCACTATGCCGCAATGTTGATTAAAGAGAATTGTGATTTTAGATGCGGTATTGCTATTTTCTATTTCTAAGAAACAGAAAATATTATTGCTATTTATTTTGCAAAGGGCCTGAAATGTGTGGGAATCCATCCAACTTTCTATTATGGTCAGGAGCTGCACATAAACATTATGTCAAGGGACTCTAACTATAATCAATTGTAATGTTATTTCCAAAACAATTTCTAGTGTAGTGCATTGCATTATATATCCCTCTGTTATTCCTACAATGAACAGAGATGAACTAGGTAAAATAATATTTAAAAAGCAAAGTGATAATATGTTAAGTAGAAACACACAAATATATAAAATGAAAATGCAAAAATAAATCCTAGGAATTGTGGACTTTTTGCAAAGAATTGTTCAACGAGAAACATCATTTCACAAAAAAATTGATTTTAATTAGTCTTGACAAAAATGCATTCTTTATGATAGTCTATTTCACAATTTATGTATGCTATTTAATGTAATCTTCTGATTATTAATATTATTTTTAAATTTACCTATTATAGTTATACTGTGTTTCTATACTGATTCCTTATTTAATAATGATCAACACACTTAAGCAATATCATCTAGGAAAATCTTTTTCTTTTCTTTTTTTATATTTGCATCTGTATCCATCAATGATGATTGTCTTTAGCTGTGGAAAAAGCTTTCTTATTCAAAGTTACCAAGGAGCAGCCTGTGGTAAATGACCAATGGGATAGAAGGATTTAAAGATCCAGTCTCAGATCCCCCCTGCCTGCTGTCCCTTCCCTATTCCCCCCAATAGTCCCCAGTGCATAGTACTCCCTTCCCTGTGTCCATATGTTCTCACTGTTCATCACCCGCCTATGAGTGAGAATATGAGGTGTTTCATTTTCTGTTCTTGTGTCAGTTTGCTGAGAATAATGTTCTCCAGATTCATCCATGTCCCTACAAAGGACACAAACTCATCATTTTTGATTGCTAAATGTGGGTGAAGGGGCAGAAGGCAGCAAAACACACTGCCATGTGTGTACCTATGCAACTATCTTGCATGTTCTGCACATGTACCCCAAAACCTAAAACGCAATATTTTAATATATATATAATATATATTTATATATATAAATATATATTATATATAATTTTATTTTATATATATATATTATACATATATTATTTTATTTTTTATATATATTATATATATTTATATATATAATATATATATTATATATATTATATATATTTTTATATATTATATATTATATATTTTTATATATAATATATATTATATGTATTTTTATATATAATATATATATTATATGTATTTTTATATATAATATATATATTATATATATTATTTTAATTTTATAATATATATAAATATATATTTTATATATATAACATATATATTTATATATATAAATATAAATTTATATATATTTATAAATATAAATATTATATATTTATATATATTATAAATATATAATATATATTTTTTATATATATAGTATAAAAAAATAAAAATAAATAGAGTTTAGCCTCTTTGCTTCAGTTAGAGAGCGAGACCTCTGTGGGGCTTCACAACTATAAGATTGGCAGTTGCTAGAATTGTAACCATATTTCCAGTCAGCTTCTTCTGCCCAATCCTGCCTACCTTACTTCCTTACAGATTTCTCTCCTGAGTTCTTTCTACAATAAACTTTCTGAACAGAGTTCTGTTACAAGTGTGATGGTTAATTTTATGTGTCAATGTGACTATTCTATGGTGCTCAGTGTTGTAAGGTTAAGTAGCAGTCTAGATATTGCTGTTGAGGTATTTTTAGATATGATTAATATTTAATCAGCAAACTTTGAGTAAAACCAATTAACCTCTGTAACGATGGTGGACTTCATTCAATCAGTTATAAACCTTAGAGAAAAGACTGGGGTCACCTGGAAGGAATTCTGCCTCTGGACTACCTTTGAATTGAAAACTACAACATTAACTCTTGCAGGAATATTCTGATAGCCAGCCTGCTTTGTAGATTTTGGATTTGCTAATTTGCACAATTGCCTGAGCAAATTCTAAATCTCTCTCTCTCAAACACACACATGCACACACACACACACACACACACACACACACACACAAACACACAGTATTGATTTTGCTTCTGGAGAGAACCTTGACTGATTGAAATTTTGGTACCAAGAAAGGTCCCACAGAACAGAATCTTAAGGATGAGGTTTTAGGAATTCATTTTGGGGTTTCTAGAGTTGGTCTAACATTACTAATAATTATATTATTAGATTAGAATTATAGTTACTAATAATTCTTTCAAGTAGTAATGAGAGCACTTAAAATCTATGGCATGACATGGCAATGGAGAGGCAATGAATGTCCCCATTGAATGGCACCACTGGAGATGGACTAAATGTTAGCATTGAATATCACCACTGGAGATGCACTAAATGTCATCATTGGATGTCACCACTGGATTCTCCTAATCAAACACTTTTAAGAAGCACAGTTCAGGTAACTATGTGTTTGATAGCTTTTAACATTTCTGTTAAATTAACAAGTATAATGCAATTGGCGGGTTGTAATTAAGTGCATTATACAAAGTAAGGAAAGAGAAGAATGAGCTCAGGGATTTAAATTATCAATTAAAACCCTGCACAGATGACTTGAAAATTTCTATATCTTCTATGTAAAAACAAAATTATTTTTATCTCCTATAGATACAGAGCTGAGGTTGCTGAAGACCAAACCCAGAGTTTTATCCTGCAAATGGTGGAATAACAGCATCAGTTGTATTTCTAAACTTGCAGAGTGTCTACTGTTAAAGTGAAGGCATTGAATGGAAAAATGTGTTTTTTTTTTAATTGTACATTAGATTCTGGGGTACATGTGCAAATCATGCAGGATTGTTGCATAGGTACATACATGGGCGAGGTGGTTTGCTGCCTCCATCCTCCCATCACCTAAATAATTTTCTAAAAATGCTTTTCTCCAAAGTCTGAGTGGAACCTCTCCACATATGAACCTCTACATTCCACTAAATGTTCCCAGTAGAAGCAACTGTACCACCTCTGTCTGAGGATAAAATCGCAGTTTGTCCAATGGCTGTTTCGGTTGTAGTTGCCTTGAAACACAGTACTAATTCTCCTCAGGAACCACCCCCGACTTCTGTTTCCTTGTAGTCACAAAACTGGATGTAAATACCAGTAGATCCTTCAGGTGAGATATATGGCCCATGAAGAGTCATACTACAATTTAAAAGAACTATGTAATTTAACAATTTATACAGAATGAAATATGGAGCACATGTCTGGGAATGAATATTAAGGATGGAGGATAATTGGAAAATGAATATAAGTTTGGTCACATATATTTCTAATTTCTCACTTAGAAAAAATTCTGAACTTAGTGTTATAGTTCAACACAAGCAGCATAGTGAGTTACAAAGGACTTTAGCAGTACTTTTAGTGGATTGGCTAAAACATGGGCCAAAATGTGACCTACGCAAAATGAAGTTTAAATTCCAGAACTGCCTTGGCATACTACAGAAGAGAAAACTGAAATGCTTAGGGAGAAGGGAATTTTAGAGTAGCCTTATCACACAAGACCTGCTCATTGGTACCAGGAGGGTACAAAGGACACAACTTTCAGTATAATTGTAAGAAATATATTTGTGACAGTCATGCGAGCATTGTTGAAGATTTCTCTAGTTGTTCTTCTTGCAGATTATAAATTATAATGATAACTTCTAATACTGAATTAAAACACCTAAATGCAATGGAAATAACTGAATCCCTGGATAGGAGAGGGCAAATGGTGGCACATAGTCACCAAAGGTAAGGTTTATTACTGTAATTGACAGCAAAGTTAATACAGTAATCAGAACTGTATGACTAAAAGAGACCTATGGCATTGCTTATTGATGTTCCTAGAAGTGAAATAAGTGGGCATTCACTTAATTCTTAGTTTATATATGCGAAGAAATCTAGGTCAACTTAAACTCTGACTTAAATCATATAAACAGTGATCCATGCTCCCTTCAATCAATTTTCAGACTTGAGTCCATTTACAGATCCCAAACCACGTGAATGAAGAAAGACCAGGTTTCCTCGAAGAAACATGCTACTACACTGCCAAAAAAATGTATGCTGCTAATATTTCTTTCAGTCCTTCCACAAAGGAACTTATAACTTTTTGCCAGGTGATTGTGTGTTAGGAAAAAGAAAATAATCAGACTTTGGGGGAACTACTTGACACAGTCTGTGAAATGATGTTGATTCAAAAGACAAAATTCTCTATAGTCCACTGGTCAGAGTAGGAGCTTCTGGAAGTGAGATAATGAAGTTTTAACAGACCTATCTTCTGGAAGGTTCAGTGGGTCACTGAACACATCTTGTGGTCATTTTGTCAGTTGTGGAAATCACAGTGAGAATAAATATACTATAAACTGGTAGAATGTCCACCTTAGTTTCCTGACCAGTGGTGTGAGGACTGTCATGGTGAGAAAGGTAAAGTGAAAGCTTCTAGAACTGCCTCTACATAAGGAAATAAACAAAAAGCAATACCACGTTTTCTGGAGACCTTTCAGAAATTAATGCCACTATCCAAGACTTAAAGTATATAGGGGTAGTGATTCCCACTACATTTATATTCAACATACATATTTGATCATGTTCTTAAAACAGATGGATCTTGGAAGATGACAGGAGATTATTGCAGGCTTAGTCAAGTGATGACTCCAATTTCTGCTGCTGTATCAGATATAGTTTCATGGCCTGAGCAAATTCACAGAGATACTTGTTTTTAGTATATTGTTATTGATCTAAAATATGCTTTTTTCTCAATACCACTTAGTAAAGACCATCATGAGCAGTTTGCTTTTAGCTGGCAATGCCAGTAATACACATTTGATAACTTACCTCAAGGATATAACAACTCTCCTTACTTAAGTCATAATTTAGTCCAAAGGATATATATAACCTTTCCCTCCCACAAGCTATCACACTGGTCCATTATATTAGTGACATCATCCTGATTGGACCTAATGAGCAAGAAGTAGCAACTTCTCTACATTTATTGGTAAGAACTTTGCATGTCAGAGTATGAGAAAGAAATCTCATAAAAATTTGGGAGTCTTATAACTCAGTGAAATTTTGGGGGGCACTGTGGTATGGGATACATTGAGATATGCTTTCTAAGGTGAAGAAGAAGAAGAAGAAGAAGAAGAAGAAGAAGAAGAAGAAGAAGAAGAAGAAGAAGAAGAAGAAGAAGAAATAATCACTATAACTCTTAGCCTTTTTAGATTTGAGCAGGCAATATATTTACCACTCAGATGTGCTACTCTGGTTTATTTACTGAGTGACCTAAAAAAGCTGCAAGTTTTCATATTGCTGTGCAAGCCACTATGCCAACAGGGCCATACGCTCCAGCATATTCAATGGGGCCTGAAGTGTCAATGGCAGAGGGGAATGATGCTTGGAGCCTTTGGCTGGTCTCTACAGGCAAATTGCAGTGCAGAAACTTAGGATATTGGAACAATACCTGACATCCTGTGTGCATAACTATTCTTCTTTGGATAAATAGCTTTTGGTTTGCTATTGGGCCTTAGTAGAGACTTAATGCTTAATTGTGGGCTGCCAAGTTATCATGCAAACTTAGCTGCCCCTCATGAACTTGGTATTTTCTATCCCACCCAGCCATAAAGTTGGGCATGTATGGCAGCATTCCATCATAAAATGGAAGTGGTACATTCATATAAGATGGGGCTCGAAAGGCCCTGAGGCACAAGTAAGTTGTTAATATATGAAGAAAAGCCCTAATACTCATAGTTCCCACTCCTGCTAGATTACATTTTCTCAGTCTGTACCTATGGCTTCATGGATAGTTTCCTAAAATCAACTGATAAAAGAAGAGAACTTGGGCGTATTTTACAGATGGTTCTGCATAATATGCAGGTACCACCCAACAGTCAGCAGTTTCAGACTAAAGTCTCTTGTCTTTCTGGGGCATTTCTGAAAGACACCAGTGAAGAAAATTTCTCCCAGCAAGCAGAACTTCAGACAGCTTACCTGGTTGTTACTCTGGCTTGAAAAGATAGAGAACAAATGAAAAACTAAAGATATTTGTAGCCTATGTGAATGCTCACTAAAGGGTGTAATCAGCAGAGGAGAATTTTAATCATTAAGTGTTTAGAACAAACCATTTGTGGATGCAAGTCAGCCTTTTTCCCCAACCACTCATGTTTTTTTTTTTTTTTCCTCAATGGGCTAATGAATAATGTTTATTGTAATAGTTAGTGCAGGCACTAAGAAAATGACTCAATATATTAAAGTAAAAGAAATAACAAAGATTGGCTTTAAACTTCTATGGTAGAAAGTATTTGTTTTATACAAAAGAATGCATTAATGAAAATCTTTTTAATACTAGAAGACATGTATAATTCATATGCCAAATAGTAGGTTTGTCATTTTAAGCGATAATTATATTAAAAATATGAATTAAACTCTCCATTTATGTTTGAGATTGTCAAAATGGATTTTAAACAAACAGAAAACTCACATTCAACTATATTTTGTTTAAAGTTATCTCACTTTAGATTCAGAATGCAAATACGTCAAAAGGAATAAGAAATTTTTTTTTTGCAACATGTAACAAAATAAAGATTCATTGGCTACACTAATATCAGATAAAATGAACTTTAAGAGAAAAGTGGTTATGTATTCGAACAAGGACGATGTATAATGATACAGGGTAAAACCATCAAGAAGATAAAATAATTGCAGCTAATAATAGAGCCCCCAAATAAATGAAGCAGAGTGACAGAATTAAAAGAAGAAATATCCACACAGCAATTACACCTGGCGGTCTCAATACCCCACTAGGAATAATAGTTTTAACAACTAGACAGAGGATTCAAAAAATAAGAGAAAGCTTGAACGACAATAAACCATCAAATAGATCTAACAGATATATGTCAAACATTCAACCCCCACAAAAGAGCAGAACACACATTTTTCGAAAGGGAACATGAAACATTCCTCAGGATAGACTATATGTTAGGCTATAAAACAATTAATAATAAATGTAAAACGATTTAAATCATACAGAATATGTTTTTAGACCACTAAAATTAAAATCTAGAAATCACTAACAGAAAGATTAGAAAATTTACAATTATGTGTATGTTCAACAGCACACTCCAAAATAAGCAATGGGTCATATAATAAACCAAAAGAGGACCAGGTGTGATGGCTCACATCTGTAATCCCAACACTTCGGGAGGCTGAGGCAGGTGGATTACTTGAAGTTGGGAGTTGGAGACCAGCCTGACCTATATGGAGAAACCCCGTCTCTACTAAAAGTACAAAATTAGCTGGACATGGTGATGCATGCCTGTAATCCCAGCTACTCTGGAGGCTGAGGCAGAAGAATTGCTTGAACCTGGGAGGGACAGGATGTGATGAGCCAAGATTGCACCATTGTACTCCAGCCTTGGCAACAAAAGTAAAACTCTGTCTCAAAAAAATCCCCAAAAACAAAAATCAAAAGCAACATTTAAAATTTAGAAAATACTCTAAGATGTCAAAAACAAAAATGCAACACAAAACTAATGGGAATTTCTGATCAACAGTGCTAAGAAGGTTTATAACTCTCAATGTCTACATAAAAAAATAAAGAATGCTCTTAAATCAATAAAATAAGTTTTCACTTTAATTACTAAAAAAAAAACACAAAACAATGAAAGCCAAAGAAAAGAAATAATAGTGACTAAATATAAACAAAATATTTAATAATAAGTAGAATCAACAAAACCAAAAGTTAGTTCTTTAAGCATCTCAGCAGAATTGACTGTTACCTAGAATTATTAAGAATAGAAAAGAAAATGTCAAATGACTAAAATATCAAATAAAAGAAAGACATTAATGATGACTTAAAGTAATTAAACTACTTTTAAAAGGTTGCTATAAACAATTATACAACAAATTATATAACCTATATGAAATGTACTATAAACAATTATACAACAAATTATATAACCTATATGAAATGTACCAATTTGTAGAAAGACTAATTTCCAAAACTGACTCAAAAAGAAACAAAAAATCTGAATAGAATTGCAAGCAAAGAGGCTTAATAATGAAAAAAATCAGCAACTTGGAAAACTAGAGTCCCAGAAAAAGGCTGACTTGCATCCACAAATGGTTTGCTCTAACTATTAAACTCATTGTTGAATTTTATGATATCTTTTAAAAAGAATGAAGAGCAACACTTCTTAAGCTCCACCAAAACATATCAAAAAAACAGAACACTTACTAACTTTATAATTTTATAAAGCCAAAATTACCCTGATTTCAAGGATAAACAAAGACTTCATGAAACAAAATAAAACAGAAAACGAGACCAATATCCATTATAAACACAAACAGAGAACTTTTCAACAAAATTCAAGTACACTAAGTCCAACAGCTTATCAATAGAATTATACATCAACCCAAGTAAAATTTTTTCCAGGAATGCAAGCCTTGTTTCACATATGAAATTCTGTTAATAAAATACAACCTTACAGTAGAATAAAGAAAAATAAGATAATCACAAATGCAGAAAAGAACTAATAAAATCTAACACAATATTTTCATTATAAAAACTCACAACAAATTAGGAAGAAAAAAATTCCCTAAACATGATAAAAAGCATGAATGAAAAAAACAGAGGTTGTATCATATTAAAAAAGGAAAAACTGAAATATTTTCCCCTAAGGTCAGGGAGAAGACAAATATCCTGACTTTTGCCACCACTATTCAACACTGCAGAAGTTCTAGCCAGGAAAACTAGGTAGGAAAAAGAAATAAAAGCCGTCCAAATTGAAAAGGAGGAGGTAAAACTTTTTCTATCTGAAGAGAACATGATCATGGTATGGAAACTACCATAAATAATCTACCTAAAAATCTAACTGGGCTAATAAACAAGTTTAACAAAATTGCAAGATATAAAACAAGTATACAAATATTAGCTTTATTTTTATAAACTAACACTAAAAATTTTAAAAATTAATGCAACAAAACTTTATTTTATAATAGCATCAAATATAATAAAATTCTCAGAAATAAACAAATAAATAAAAGGCTTATACACAAAAACTACAAAATAGCTGATAATTTTTGTTCTCCCAAAATTTATTCACATAATCAATAATATGAATATATTAGGAGGTGTAGCCTTTGGCACTTAATACGGTCATAGGGCAGAGCTCTCACAAATGAGCTTAAGGCCCTTGTAAAACAAATCCAAAACAGTTACCTTGCTCCTTTTACCATGTGAAGGCACAAGTAAAAGGAACATATGGTTTGGCTGTGTCCCCACTCAAATATCAACCCAGAATTCCCATGTGTTGTGGGAGGGACAGAGGAAGGTAATCTAATCATGGGGGTCAGTCTTTCCCATGCTATTCTCATGATTGTGAATTAGTTTCACAATATCTGATGGTTTTATCAGGGCGTTATGCTTTTGCTTCTTCTTGATTTTTCTCTTGTTGCCATTTAAGAAGTGTCTTTTGCCTCCGGCTGTGATTCTGAGGCCTCCCAAGCCATGTGGAACTGTAAGTTTAATTAAACCTTCCCCCCCCCCCCCACAGTCCTTGGTATGTCTTTACCAGCAGCATGAGAATGGACTAGAAGAAGGCTGGGTGCAGTGGCTCGGGCCTGTAATCCTAGCACTTAGGGAGGCCAAGGTGGGTGGATCACCTTAAGTCAGGAGTTGAAGACCGGCCTGGCCATCATGGTGAAACCTCATCTTTGTTTAAGAAAATAAAATGGACTAGAATAGTAAATTGGTACCAGGAGAGGGATGTGGCTGAAAAAATACCCAAAAATGTCGAGGTGACTTTGGAACTGAAAACAAAAAGAGGTTGAAACAATTTGGAGGGCTCAGAAAAAGACAAGAAAGTGTGGGAAAGTTTGGAACTTCCTAGAGACTTGTTGAATGGCTTTGCGCAAAATGCTGATGGCAACATGGACAATAAGGTCCAGGCTGAGGTGGTCTCATATGGAGATGAGGAACTTGTCGGGAACTGGAGTAAAGGTGATTCTTGTTATGTTTTAGCAAAAAGACTAGTGGCATTTTACCCCTGCTCTAGAGATTTGTGGAACTTTGAACTTGAGGAAGACGATTTAGCAGAAGAAATTTCTAAGCAGTAAATCATTCAAGATGTGACTTCAGTGTAGTTAAAGGCATTCAGTTTTATAAAGTAAGTAGAGCAAAAATTTGAAAAATCTGTAGGCTGACTATGTGATAGAAAATAAAAACCCAGGGCCAGGCACTCAGAAGAGGAAGATAATACAGTTTCTCACTAATCGCCGCAGAGTGGTACAACCCTGAGAGGCACAGGCTTCAGAGAAGGTTGAGAGCAGGGTGACTTTAATGGGTACCATGCATAAGATCAAATAAACAGAAGTGTGCTGCAAGAGTGGGAGTGATATGCAAAAGAAAAAAATATGATAGAAAGGCTTACCTGGCTGAGAATGAGAATAAGGCTTGCAGGAATAAGCATGTGTGGTTTTTGCTCAACCAGAGTTCTTGCACAGCTAAAAGTATTTCAAGTCTCTGTCCTGTGCTGGGAAAAGGTGTGAGGTCACCATCACACCTCTGAGGTGTGGGGTGGCCCTATGTACCAGTGAGTCTGTGGTCTTGTTTGGAAAATGGGGTTGGAATGCAACAGTGCTTCTTGGACTGCAGGCTGACCCAGTAGGGATTGTGAATTGATTTTTAAATTAAATACACAGACTAAAGTAGAGTAGGACTCACCAGGGTGCAATGAATGCACATAAGGTGGGTACAGGACATGAGGTTTCATTCCATGTGGTGTGTCGGTGCATGATGGGAATGTGTCAAATCTATGTTTCACTGAGTCTTTTTAACCTCTTCAGCTCACTTCGAAGTGAGCACCCCACTTTGGGTGGTGCTCAGAAGAAAGGTGCTCACTTGGGTCAGAGCAGAGAAAGCTTCCCCAAATGAGCCACTCTTGGCTGTGACTACCACTGCACAGAGCCATGTTTTCTCTTCCTCTGCTTCCAGCTCCCCTGCCTTCCCATATCACTCCTGCTTTTCAGCTTTCTGAATTCCCCTCTACCCAGTACCCTTTCTTGGCTGCAGCCCTTTTAGAGCTCTTTGCATGCCTCCAAGCTTCTGATTTTTTCATATCCTACTCTCCATTCAAATACTTTTACTACTCAAACTCTCTTCCAAACTTTTTCTAACTTAAAAAAATTTTTAATCGTTCTATTTTCTTCAGTTTGATTTTCACTCCAACTTCCTCCCAGTCTAACCCCTTTAAATGCTGCCAGGTTTCAATATCCCCAATGGCTTAAATGTCCAATTTCTTTCCTCCTTTGCCCCTACCGACGATCTGGTTACTCCCTTTTGCTCCAACATTTCCCCCGAACCTTCTCAAACACTGATATTTTCCCCTCTTTCCCCACAAATCTCCCTGTCAGGCTTCTGCCCCCAAACATCTTCTCACCCCTTCACACCACATCGCCCAGGTCCTTTAGATTCCGACGCACCCGATTTCTCTGTCCGCTCACACCCGCTTGCTTCCCTTGCTCCCACCATGGCAGTGCCCATCTGCTCCTCCCCTCTCACTCAGGTCTGCTGCTCGGGACGTCTTTGGCGACGGCGAGGGAAATTCTTGCTGAAGAGGGGCTCCGGGGTCAGCATGGCAATCCGGGGGACCTTTCTTTTCATTGTTGGCCTTGGCCGCAAGTGTGCCCAGGGGCTGATGGAGCGCCTGGGGTGTGTGAGCCCTGCCGCCAGGCTCGGCTGGGGTTGCTCCAGGAGCTGTCCGTGGTTCTGAAACGATGCCCGCTGAGGCGCCGGCGGTGACTGGGCGAAAGAGCGCTGTCCGTAGTCCTGAAGAGGTTCCTGGGCTCCGGCAGAGGCGGCAGCGGGACCTCGGAGGCCGGCAGCAGGAAGACCACCAGGTAAGGAATCCTGGCAGAGGCCACGCTGGCAGCAGCTGCTGATGCTCCCACAAGCAGTGATTCTCCGTGCTCAGCTCCGTCCAGCCGCCGCTCCAGCTCGTCGATGCTGTGGCGCTGGGTGTGGGACAAGGCTCTGCTGGTTCTTTTTGGTTCTTTTTCTTTTTTCTTTTGACAGAGTCCCGTTCTGTTGCCAGGCTGGAGTGCAGTGGCACGACCTCAGCTCACTGTAACCTCCGCGTCCCAGGTTCAAGCGATTCTTCTGCCTCAGCCTCCCGAGTAGCCGAGACTACAGGTGCATGCCACCACTACCAGCTAATTTTCGTATTTTTAGCAGAGACGGGGTTTCACCGCATTGGCCAGGATGGTCTCAATAAGCCTTGAGGTGGGGAGGGTTTTCCAGGAAGGGAGAGGATAGCATGAGCAAAAGCTTAGAGATATTAATAATCGTGGACTGATAATCATGGCCTTGTGTGCCTTGTCACCCCAAACCGTTAAGATTCCGAGCCCTTTGTGCTCACCTCTCCCTCCAGTACCTAGTGGGCGCGCCGCTCCCTACCCCGCCCCCAATCC
This sequence comes from Saguinus oedipus, assembly GCA_031835075.1. NCBI lineage: Eukaryota > Metazoa > Chordata > Mammalia > Primates > Cebidae > Saguinus > Saguinus oedipus. The sequence goes on from CM063169.1 coordinate 45,521,644, forward strand.
CGTAGCTTCCCTGTGCCAGTACCTTGCCGCGCCAATCCGTTAAGTTCCCAGGTCCTTAGCGCGTGCGAGCCTCTCCCTACAGTACACCTTGCGCGCGCCGCCCCTTCCACTGCCATCAGGTGCCTTGTGTGCGAACCTTGCCGGCCAAACCGTTAACATTTGGCGTCCGCATGCCTCTCCTTCTAGTACCTGTCAGGCGCCCCTTCTACCCCACGCCCTCCCTGGCCGCCATTGCTCGCAGGTGCCCCGCGCACATATTTTGACTTTCCCGCCCCCGCCACCGACTCCACATTGTCAGCGGGTGCCTGGCGCGCATACCTTGTCGCAAGAATCCCTTAAGGTCGCCCTTCCGGTGCAGATATGGTACTCGTGCCTGTCTTTGCACGTGCCCCACTCGTTCAGGTTTGAACGTTGTGTTTCCTGGCAACAGGAGAATGCTCCCTTCCTCTTTGGCCAGTTGGCATCAGACAAGAGGACGCTCAGAGCCGAGCTCTGGAGAGTTCAAGCAACCAAAAATACCCCACTGCTCCCAGGAGCGGTTACTTGGACACTCTGTGCCCTTTATCCCTGTCCCGGTCCCGTCGGGGGCCGAGGACCCGCCAGTAGGACTCAGTTGCCTTGAGCCTGCTGCCCGCATCCCTCACTTCACTTCACTTTGCTCATGGGATCTCTCCGTTGCTCCTGCCCCTGGACGGAGTGGCAAGCCATCATACAAGTAAGTACTCAGACACTTGGAATCATCCTGGTGTCAAAACAACTCCAAGGATTTCTGTATCCTACAAGCCCTGTGTTCCATCCAGCGATCCTGCCTTCAATTTGAGGCACAGGTACCACAGCAAGCCAGTGCCCTAAGGACTCTCAGAGAGGCCCTGGAGGAGGTAATCGCCTTTTTGTGGCCCAGAACACCCAGCTCTACCCCACACTCCCATCCAGAGATCATGTCGAGAGCCCTCATGAAGAGTGGGGCAGGGATGCCTGAGCAGGACAAGGACCCCAAAGTCCAAGAGAAGCCCGATGATCAGAAACGGGGCCCTGAGGGCACCAGGGATGCATGCTCTGCGTTTAGACGCCTGCGGGACAGTGGAGGCCTCTCTCCCTTCTACCCAGGCCTGGGCCCCTGCAGAGAGACCTCCATACCCAGAGGTCAGAAATCCCATTTGACAAGACAACCCATCCCTCCGGGATGAGCTGCTGCCCCAAACACAATGCCATCTGCAGCTCCTACAGCTCCACGGGAGGCTTCCCGTGGCTAAAGAGGAGGAAGGGGCCAGCCTCATCCCACTGCTGGCTGCCCCTCACTTCTTCAAAGACAGCGAGTGAGGTCAGCCCTCAGGCTGTCTCTCAGGGTCAGGCTCAGTGTGAAAAGCCAGCAGATTCAGCACCTGGGGAGAAACTGGCCCCCAGGAGTGGTTCCCCGACATCTCATGCCTCTAGGCCTCGTAGATGAAAGTTTCCTCTGCTGCCACACAGGCGAGAGGAGCCTCTGATGCTGCCACCTCCCTTACAGCTGGGGTTCCGGGTCACCGCTGAAGACCTGGACCTGGAGAAAAAGGCCGAAATCATGTGCCTTAATAGTGCACTGCAGGGTGAGGAAAAGTCCCTCTTGGAGTGCAGAGCCTCACTGCTTTCCCATGCTTTGTCCTTACCAGCAGCAGGGACGTCTTCTCTGCCTGCTGTCCCTAAAGCACCCAGCATGGATGCAGAGCAGGAGAGACTCAAGTCCCAAGACAGCCTGGACCCCGTGGCCCTCCAAGCATCTGCTGCAGGGTCCCCCTCTAGACCTCCTGTGTCTGGGAGGAAGCACAGGTCAGCAAGCCTCCTGTTCTGCTCCTCAGACACCCTTCCTGCCACCTCTGCACACTCCCGAGACTCAGCCCAGGCCTGATCATCTACTCCAATACAGCCAGCCCTGGGAACCACAGCACACTCAGCCGCAAGGGCTTCCTTACCCACCACTTCCACCTCAAGCCCCCGCACCAAAAGAAAGTCGACCTGGGCTGCAGACTTGGCTGGGAGCCTTCCTGACCCATCTTCTGCCTCTCCCACCATCGCCCTGGCCAGACTGAGGATCAGTGGTCCCACTTCAGTACTGAAACTTCCTGTGACTGCTGCAGCCACCACCCAGCCCAAACCTGTGGTCCTTCATGGATAGCAGCAGGGAACCCATGGCTTGAAATGGACTCATCCATCTTTCCATCCAGCTGCTTCAGCTGCAGCCCAGGCCTCATCTTCTGCTCCAACGCAGCCAGCGCAGGGCACCACAGCACACTCAGCTGCAGGGGTTTCCTTACCCACCACTTCCACCTGGAGTCTGGCTGGGACCCTTTCTAATCCATCTTCTGCCTCTCACACTACCACCCTGGCCAGACAGAGGGTCAGTGGTTTCACCTTATTACAGAAACGTGCTGCTATTGCTGCAGCCATCACCCAGCCCAAACCTGTGGTCCTTCATGGACAGCAGCAGGGAACCCGCAGCTTGAAGCAGTTTCATCCATATTCCCATCCAGCTGCTTCAGCTGCAGCCCAGGCCTCATCTTCTGCTCCAATGCAGCCAGCGCAGGGCACCACAGCACACTCAGCTGCAGGGGTTTCCTTACCCACCACTTCCACCTGGAGCATGGCTGGGACCCTTTCCAACCCATCTTCTGCCTCTCTCATCACCGCCCTGGCCAGACTGAGGATCAGTGGTCCTACCTCAGTACTGAAACTTCCCATGACTGTTGCATCTACCACCCAGCCCAAACCTGTGGTCCTTCATGGACAGCAGCAGAGAACCAGTGGCTTGAAGTGGCCTCATCCATCTTCCCATCCAGCTGCTTCAGCTGCAGGCCAGGCCTCATCTTCTGCTCCAAGACAGCCAGCCCAGGACACCACAGCACACTTTGTGTGCAGCAGGGGTTTTCTTACCCACCACTTCCACCTCGAGCCAGGCTGAGACCCTTTCTAACCCATCTTCTTCCTCTCCCCGTGATGCACATGCTGCCTCCTCAGACTGTACACCTGCCAAAGTTAGGCGACTCTGCTAAACAAGGTCCAGAAGAGTTTTCTCTAGGTTTCCTTCTAATATTTTTCTAGTTTCGTATCTTGCGTTCAAGTCTCAGATCTATCTGGAGGTGGTGTTTGTATACGGTGAGAGAAAAAGGGTCCAGTTTCATTCTTCTGCATGTGGCTATCCAGCCCTCCCAGTACCATACACTGAAGAGGGTGTCCTTTCCCCAGTGTCTGTATTTGTCAGCTGTGTCAAAGATCAATTGACTGTGAATATGTGGCTGTCTTTCTGGGCTCTGTCATGTGTCTCATTGATCTATGTGTCTATTTTCCTGCTAGCATCATCCTGTTTTAGTTACCACGCACTTGTCAAAAATTTTGTCATTCTAATTTGAAGTGAAATGGGACGCCTCTAGTTTTTTTTTCTATTTGCTGAGGAAGGCTTTGACTCTTCTAGCTCTTTCGTGGTTCCATATGAATTGTATGATTTTCCAATTATGTGAGTGATGGCACTGGTATTTTGGCACGGGTTGTATTGAATCTCTAGGTTGCTTTGGGCAGTATGGTCATTTTAATGCTACAAGTCTCTTCCATCCATTAGCATGGGATGATTATCCATTTCTTTCTGTCTTATTTAAGTTTTTCATCAGTGTTTTGTAGTTTTTCTTGTGGAAATCTTCAAACTCCTTGTAAAATTTATTCTGTGGCATAACTTTTTTCATTTTGTTGCTACTGTAAATGGGATTGCCTTCTTAATTTTCTTCCCAAATAGACTAATATTGGTGTATAGAAATGCTGTTGATTTTGGTACATTGATTCTGTATTCTGCAATAACTGTATTTATTTATTGAACTCTAGGGGTTTTCTGGTGGAACCTTTACATGTTTCTAAAGCCAAGATCATATCTTTATCAGATAAGGATAATTTGATGTTCTATTTTCCAATATGGATACCTTTTATTTTTTCCTCATGCCTGATTGTGTGATGTTGAATAGCAGTGGTGAGAATGGGCATCCTTGTGTTGTTCCTGTTTGCAGAGGAAATGCTTTCAACGTTTCCTCATTATGTAGTAGGTTAGGCATGGCTTTGTCATAAACAGCTTTCATTATTTTCAGGTATGTTGGTTGATTTTTTCTTTTTTAGATGAAGTCTTGCTCTTTTCACCCAGGCTGCAGTGCAATGGCAGGATCTCAGCTTACTGCAATCTCCATCTCCCAGGTTCCAGTAATTCTCCTGCCTCAGAGTCCTGAGTAGCTGGGATTACAGGTGCCCACCACCATGCCCGGCTAATTCTTGTACTTTTAGCAGAGATGGGGTTTCACCATGTTGGCCAGGCTGCTCTTGAATTCCTGACGTCGGGTGATCCACTCACTTCAGCCTCTCAAAGTTCTGGGATTACAGGCGTGAGCCACACACCGGCTATTTTTAGGTATGTTTCTTTTATGCCTAGCGTGTTTGTTCCTTTTTCAGGACATGGCCTCACTCTGTCTTTCATGCCAAAGTGCAGCGGCAACATCAGAGCTACAGCTTTGAACTCCTGAGCTCCAGCCACCTCAGCCTCCTGAGTAGCTGGGACTCCAGGTGCATGTCACCAGAGCTGGGTATTTTTTATTTTTATTTTTATTTTGTAGAGATCTATGTTTCTCAGGTTGGTCTTAAACTGCTGATGTCAAGTGATCCCCCATCTCAGCTTCCCAAAAGCACTGAGTTTACAGCCTGAGGCAGCGCCTGGCCCAGAGTCACATGTTAACATCACCTCCTCACTGCCGGGCTCCGATTTTGGCAGTGACTGAAAACCTTAAGGGAGAGTTTCTGGTCAGGCCCTGCCCAGTCTGTGAACAGGGGGAAAATGGAAAGATGGCATGTGGATGGTTCTTTTGGAGAACTGGCCAGACAAGTGCTAGATGCTGTTTCCTGGAATACAGGACCATGAGATGTCCAGTCCAGCTGCCTGGTCCAGGGCCCCTGGCACCATCTAGTTTGGGAGCTCACCCAGAAGGTACCTTGGTTGCCCAAAGCAGCTGATCTTCCTACCAACCTGGTCCCATTTGAAAGATCTAACTGGGCCCTGTCCTCCAGGAAACCATTCCTGTGTATGCCTGTCTTTGTCCTCACCTTGGCTGGCCTCTCTGTACCATGAGAACTTGGATTTGCAAGGCTCTGCCTGTCAGCTGAGCATCATGGAGCATCTCTCTTCTGTTCCAGTGAGGATGCCCAGGCTCCTACACCCCTTCCCAGATCTGAAGGGGTTCTCCCCTTCACCCATAGGTGACCTCCAACCCGATTCTGCTCACTGTCTTCTGGCAGCTGCTCTGAAAAAGGGCATTTTGGCCTCAAGGGCTGAGCATGTCACTCCCTGTTTTCTGTTGATCTTTCCAGTGCTGTTTGGGACAGCCCATGCATTTGTCCATGTACTGCTTCTTTGGAAGGCAATCAGGGCTTTCTTTCAGGGGTGGGTATAAAAGTTCTTGTGAGATTTGTGTATGAAGTCTGCCTTCACTACCTGGCTAGGACTAGCATGCTTCTGCTGCATGACTACAATCTTACTACATTTTTTTTAAAAAAATTTAATTGTATTTATTTATTTATTTTGCGATGGAGTCTGGCTCTGTCGCCCAGGCTGAAGTGCAATGGCATGATCTTGGCTTACTGCAACCTCCACCTCCTGGGTTTAAGTAATTCTTCTGTCTCAGCTTCCTGAGCAGCTGAGACTACAGGCACATGTTACAACACCCAGCTAGTATTTATATTTTTGGTAGAGATGGAGTTTCTCCATATTGGCCAGGCTGATCTCGAACTCCTGATTTCAGATGAACTACCTACCGGAGCCTTGCAAAGTGATAGAATTACAGGCTTACATTTATTTATTTGAGCTGGAGTGTTGAGCAGTCATTCTGGCTAGAGTGCAGTGACCCAAACTTGGCTCACTGCACCTCTGCCTCCCAGGTTCAAGCGATTCTCCTGCCTCAGTGTCATCAGTACCTGGGTATAAAGGCAAGTGCCATGTCATCCTGCTAATTTTTGTATTTCCTGCTCCCTGCCTTACCAAGTAAACAAGCAGAGAGGAGTGCAATGCAAGGCAATTCTAGAAATGGTAACTCCAGGTAATGCAAGGCAAGGCAACTCAAGGCAATTCCATGCAAGGCAAGGCAAGGCAAGGCAAGGCAAAAAAAATTCCAGGCAAAGCAAGCCAAGACAAGGCAAGTCAAGGCAATTCCAGGCAAGGCAAGACAAGGCATGGCAAGGCAAGGCAATTCAAGGCAAGAAAATTCCAGTCAAGAAAGACAAGACAAAGTAATTTCAGGCAAGGCAATTTTAGGCAGGGCAAGGTAGGGCAATTCCAGTACAGACCATTCCAGGCAAGGCAAGACAATGCAAGGCAAGGCAATTCCAGGCAAGGCAAGGCAAGGCAATCCAAAGCAAAGCAAGGCAAGGCAAGGCAAGGCAATTCCAGGAAAGGCAATTCCAAGCAAGGCAATTCCAGGCACGGCAAGACAAGGCAAGGTAAGGGAATGCAAGGAAATGCAAGGCAAGAAAATTTCTGGCAAGGCAAGTATATGCAAGGCAATTCCATGCAAGTAAATTTCAGTCAAAGCTAGGCAAGGCAATTGCAAGCAAGGCAAATCCAGGCATGGCAGGCAAGGCAAGGCAAGGCAATTCTAGGCACAGCAATTCCAGGCAAGGAAAGGCAAGCCAACACAAGGCAATTCCAGACAGGGCAATTCCAGGCTAGGCAAGGCAAGACAATGCAAGAAAATTACCAGCAAGGCAAGAAAATTTCAGGCAAGGCAATTTCAGGCAAGGCAAGGCATGACAATTCCAGGCAAGGCAATTCCAGGCAAGGCAAAACAAGGCAAGGCAGGCCAATTCCAGGCAAGGTAATTCGAGGTAAGAAAAGGCAAGGCAAAGCAGAGTAATTCCAGACAAGGCAATTCGAGGCAAGGCAAGGCAGGAAAATTCCAAGCAAGGCAATTTGAGGCAATGCAAGGCAAGGCAAAAAAGGGCAATTCCAGGCAAGATGATTTCAGGCAAGGCAAGTCAAGGCAATTCCAGGCAAGGCAAGATAAGGCAAGGCAAGGCAATTTCAGACAAGGCAATTCCAGGAAAGGCAAGGAAAAACAATTCCAGGCAAGGCAATTCCAATCAAGGCAATGCAAATCTAGTCCAGGCAATTCCAGGCAATGCAATGCAAGGCAAGGCAAGGCATTTTCAGGTAAGACAATTTCCAGAAAGGCAATTCCAGGCCAGGGAAGGCAAGACAAGGCAGGGAAAGGCAATTCCAGGCAAGGCAATGTTAGCTAAAACAAGGCAAGGCAATTCCAGTCAAGGCAAGTCAAGGCAATGCAAGGCAAAAAAAAATCTAGGCAAGGCAATTCCAGGGAAGGCAAGGCAAGGTAAGGCAATTTAAAACAAGGCAATTCCAGTCAAGGCAAGGCAAGACAAGGCAATTCCAGGAAAGGCTATTCCAGGGAAGAAAAGTCAGGGCAATTTCAGGCAAAAAGAAGCAAGGTAATGCAATGCAATTCCAGGCAAGACAATTACAGGTAAGGCAAGGCAAGGCAATTACAGGCATGTCAATTCCAGTCAAAACAATTCCAGGCAAGGCAACAGAAGGCAAGGCAAGGCAATACAATTCCAGGCTAAGCAATTGCAGGAAAGGCAATTCCGGGCTAGGCAAGGCAAGACAAGGCAGGGAAAGGCAATTATAGGCAAGGCAAGGCAAGGCAATTCCATGGAAGGTAACTCCAGGCAAGGCAAGGCAAGGCAAGGCAATATCAGGCAAGGCAAAACAATGCAGGATAAGGCAATTCCAGGCAATGGAAGGCAAGGCAAGGTAAACAAATTCCAGCAAGGAAATTCCAGGCAAGGCAAGGAAAGGCAAGGAGAGGCAAGGTCATTCCAGGCAAGGCAATTTCAGGCAAGGCAAGGCAAGGCAATGCAATGCAATGTAATTCTAAGCAAGAAAATTCAAGGTAAGAAAAGGCAAGGCAATTCCAGAAAAGGTAATTTCAGACAAGGAAAGGAAAGGCAATTCCAAGCAAGGCAAGGCAAGGCAAAAAAGAGAAATTTCAGGCAAGGCAAGGCAAGGCAAGGCAAGGCAAGGCAAGGCAAGGCAAGGCAAGGCAAGGCAAGGCAAGGCAAGGCAAGGCAAGGCAAGGCAAGGCAAGGCAAGGCAAGGCAAGGCAAGGCAAGGCAAGGCAATTCCAGGCAAGGCAAGGCTATTCCAGGCAAGGAAATTCCAGGCAATGCAAGGCAATGAAAGGCAAAGAATTCCAGGCAAGGAAATTCCAGGCAATGCAAGGCAATGAAAAGCAAAGAATTCCAGGCAAGGAAATTCCAGGCAATGCAAGGCAAGGAAAGGCAAAGAATTCCAGGCAAGGAAATTAAAGGCAAGGCAAGTAAAGGCAAGGCAAGACCTATCCAGACAAGGCAATTTCAGGCAAGACAAGGCAATTCCAGGGAAGGCAAGGCACAGCAACACAAGGCAAGGCAATTCCAGGTGAGGAAAGTCAAGGCAAGGCAATTCAAAACAAGGCAACCTCAGTCATGGCAAGGCAAGACAAGGCAATTCCAGGAAAATCAAGGCAGGGCAATTCCAGGCAAGGAAAAGAAAGGCAATTCCAGGCAATTCCAGGCAAGCCAATTCCAGGTAAGGCAAGGCAAGGCAATTCCAGTCAAGGTAAGGCAAGACAAGGGAATTCCAAGCAAGGCTATTCCAGGGAAGCCAAGTCAGGGCAATTCCAGGCAAAAAGAAGCAAGGTAATGCAATGCAATTCCAGGCAAGGCAATTCCAGGTAAGGCAAGGCAAGGCAATTTCAGGCATGTCAGTTCCAGGCAAGGCAATTCTAGGCAAGGCAATGCAAGTCAGAACAATTCCAGGCAAGGCAACACAAGGCAAGCAAGGCAATGCAATTCCAGTTTAGGCAATTGCAGGAAAGGCAATTCCAGGCTAGGCAAGGCAAGACAAGTCAGGGAAAGACAATTCCAGGCAAGGCAAGGCAAGTTAAAGCAAGCAAATTCCAGCAAGGAAATTCCAGGCAAGGCAAGGAAAGGCAAGGAGAGACAAGGTCATTCCAGGCAAGGCTATTTCAGGCAATGCAATGCAATGCAATGCAATGCACTTCCAAGCAAGGAAATTCCAGGCAAAAAAAGGGCAAGGAAATTCCAGACAAGCTAATTCTAGACAAGGAAAGAAAAGGCAATTCCAGGCGAGGCAAGGCAAAAAAGCACAATTTCAGGCAAGGCAAGACAAGACAAGGCAAGGCAGTTCCAGACAAGTTAATTTGAGGAAAGATAGGAGTAGGCAATTCCAGGCAGGGCAAGGTAAGGCAGGACAATGCAATTCTAGCCCAGACAATTCCAGGCAAGGCAAGGCAAGGCAAGGAAATTCCAGGCAAGGCAAGGCAAGGCAAGGCTATTCCAGGCAAGGCAATTCCAGGCAAGGCAAGGCCAGGCAGAAAAAGTGCAATTTCAGGCAAGGCAATTTCAGGCAAGGCAAGGCAAGGCAATTCCAGGCTAGGCAAGGCAAGACGAGGCAAGGCAATTTCAGACAAGTTAATTCAAGGAAAGGAAAAAATAGGCAATTCCAGACAAGGCAATTCCAGGCAATGCAAGGTAAGGCAAAGTAATGCAATTCTAGGCTGGGCAATTCCAGGCAAGGCAAGGCAAAGCAATTCCAGGTAAGGCAATTCCAGGTAAGGCAAGGCAATGCTATTCCAGGCAAGGCAATTCCAGGCAACGCAAGGCAAGGCAAGGAAAAAAATTCCAGGCAAGGAAATTAAAGGCAAGGCAAGGCAAGGCAAAGCAATCCAGGCAAGGCAATTTCAGGCAAGGCAAGGCAATTCCAGGGAAGGCAAATCAAGGCAAGGCAAGGCAACACAAGGCAAGGCAATTCCAGGTGAGGAAAGTCAAGGCAAGGTAATTCGAAATGAGGCAATTTTAGTTATGGCAAGACAAGACAAGGCAATTCCAGGCAAGGATATTCCAGGAAAGTCAAGGCACAGCTATTCTAGGCAAGGGAAAGCAAGGCAATTCCAGGCAATTCCAGGCAAGCCAATTCCAGGTAAGGCAAGGCAATGCAATCCCAGGCAAGGCAATTGTGGGAAAGGCAATTTCAGGCAAGGCAAGGCAAAACAAGGCAGGGAAAGGAAATTTGAGGCAAGGCAATTGCAGGTAAGGCAAGGCAAGGTAATTCCAGGGAAGGTAACTCCAGGCAAGGCAATTCCAGGCAAGGCAAGGCAACAGAGGGCAAGGCAAGGCAACAGAGGGCAAGGCAACTCCAGGCAAGGCAATTCCAGGCAAGGCAATTCCAGGCAATGCAAGGCAAGGAAAGGAAAAAATTTCAGGTAAAGAAATTCAAGGCAAGGCAAGGCAAGTCCAATCAGGCAAGGCAAAGGCAAAGGCAAAGGCAAAGGCAAAGCAAGGCAAGGCAGGCAATTCCATGCTAGGCAATTCCAGGCAATGAAAGGCAAGGCAATTCAAGGCAAGGCAAGACAAGGCCATCTAAGGCAAGGCAATTCTGGGAAAGGCAAGGCAATTCTGGAAAAGGCAGGGCAGGGCAGGGCAGGGCAAGGCAAGGCAAGTCAAGCAAATTTCAGGCAAAGCTAGGCAAGGCAATTGCAAGCAAGGGAAATCCAGGCATGGCAGGCAAGGCAAGGCAAGGCAACTCTAGGCAAGGCAATTCCAGGCAAGGCAAGGCAAGCCAAGGCAAGGCAATTCCAGACAGGGCAATTCCAGGATAGGCAAGGCAAGAACCAGCAGGAAAAGGCAATTCCAGGCAAGGCAATTCCCACTAAGGCAAGGCAAGGCAATTCCAGGCAAGGCAATTCCAGTCAAGGCAAAGCAATGCAACACAAGGCAAGGAAATTCTAAGCAAGGCAATTCCAGGCAAGGAAAGGCAAGCCAAGACAACTTGAAACAAGGCAATTCCAGTCAAGGCAAGTCAAGAGAAGGCAATTCCAGCCAAGGCTATTCCGGGGAAGGCAAGTCAGGGCAAGGAGAAGCAAGGTAATGCAATGCAATTCCAGGCAAGGCAATTCCAGGTAAGGCAAGGCAAAGCAATTCCAGGCATTTCATTTCTAGGCATGACAATGCAAGTCAAAGCAATTCCAGGCAAGGCAAAACAAGGCAAGGCAAGGCAAGGCAATTCCAGGCTAGGCAATTGCAGGAAAGGCAATTTCAGGCTAGGCAAGGCAAGACGAGGCAGGGAAAGACAATATTAGGCAAGGCAATTCCAAGAAAGGCAAGGCAACACAGGGTAAGGCAATTCCAGACAAGGGAAGGCAAATCTATTCCAGGCAAGACAATTCTAGGCAATGCAAGGCAATTCAAGGCAAAAAAATTCCAGCAATAAAATTCCAGGCAAGGCAAGGTGAGGAGAGGCAAGGTCATTCCAGGCAAGGCAGTTTCAGGCAAGGCAAGCCAATGCAATGAAATGCAATTCCAAGCAAGAAAATTCCAGGCAAGACAAGGCAATTCCAGACAAGGTAATTTCAGACAAGGAAAGGAAAGGTAAAGAGAGGCAAGGTCATTCCAGGCAAGGCAAGGCAAGGCAATGTAATGCAATGCAATTCCAAGTAAGAAAATACCAGGCAAGACAAGGCAAGGCAATTCCAGACAAAGTAATTTCAGACAAGATAATTCCAGGAAAAGCAAGGAAAGACAATTCCAGGCAAGGCAATTTCTGCTAAGGCAGGTCAAGGCAATTCCAGGCAACCCAATTCCAGTCAAGGCAAGGCAAGGTAACGCAAGGCAAGGCAATTCTGGGCAAGGCAATTTCAAGTGAATTGCCTTGTCTTTCCTGAAATTACCTTGTCTGAAATTGCCTCACCTTGTCTTGCCTTGCCTTGCCTGGAATTGCCTTGCCTTGCCTGAAATCACCTTGCCTGGAATGGCCCTTCTTTGCCTTGTTTTGCCTTGCCTGGAATTGCCTTTCATTTCCTTGTCCAAAATTACCTTTTCTGGAATTACCTTGCCTTGTTTTGCCTGAAATTTTCTTGCTTGGAATTGCATTGCCTTGCATTGCCTTGCCTTGCCTTGCCTTGTCTTGCCTTGCCTGAAATTGCCTTGCCTGGAATGAACTTGCCTCTCCTTGCCTTTCCTTGCCTTGCCTGGAATTTCCTTGCTGAAATTTGTTTGCCTTGCCTTGCCTGGAATTGCCTTACCCTGAATTGCCTTGCCTTGCCTGAAATTGCCTTGCCTGATATTGCCTTGCCTTGCCTTGCCTGGAGTTGCCTTCCCTGGAATTGCCTTTCCTCACCTTACCTGGAATTGCCTTGCTTGAAATTGCCTTTCCCTTCCTTGTCTTGCCTTGCCTTGCCTGAAATTGCCTTTCCCAAAATTGCCTTGCTTGCCTTCCCTTGCTGTGCCTTGCCTGGAATTGCCTTGCATTGCCTTTCCTTGCCTGGAATTCCATTGCCTGGAATTTCCTAGCCTAAAATTGCCTTTCCTTGCATTGCCTGGAATTGTCTTGCCTTGCCTTGCCTGGAATCGTCTTTACTGGAATTGCCCTGCCTTGCCTTGCCTGGAATTGCCTTGCCTGGAATTATGTTGTCTTGCCTTCCTTGACTGAAATTTTCTTGCCTGGAATTGTCTTGCCTTGCCTGGAATTGATAGGCCTTGCCTTGCCTTGCCTGGAATTGCCTTGCCTTACCTTGCATGGAATTGCCTTGAGTTGCCTTTCCTCAAATTGCCTTGCTTTACCTTCCCTTGCCTGGAATTGCCTTGTCTTGCCTTTCCTGGAGTTGCCATGCCTGAAATTGCATTTCCTTGCCTTGCCTTGAATTGCCTTCCCTGGAATTGCCTTGCCTTGCCTTGCCTGAAATTGACTTGCCTGGATTGGCCTCGCCTCGCCTTGCCTAGAATTTCCTTGCCTGGAATTTTTTGCTTTGCCTTACCTTGCATTGCCTGGAATTGCCTTGCCTGGAATAGCCTTGCCTTGCCTTGCCTGAAATTGCCTTGCCCTCCATTGCCTTGCATTGCCTGGAATTCCCTTGCCTGGAATTGCCTTGCCTTGTCTTACCTAGAATTGCCTTGCCTCAAGTTTTCTTTCCTGGAATTGCTTTTCCCAGAATTGCCTTGCTTGCCTTCCCTTGCCGTGCCTTGCCTGGAATACCCTTGCATTGCCTTGCCTTGCGTTGTCTGGAATTGCATTGCCTGGAATTTCCTAGCCTGAAATTGCCTTGCATTGCCTTGCCTTGCCTGGAATTGCCTTGCCTGGAATTCCCTTACCTTGCCTTGCCTTGCCTTGCCTGGAATCTTGTTTACTGGAATTGCCCTGCCTTGCCTTGCCTGGAATTGCCTTCCCTGGAATTACATTGTCTTGCTTTGCTTGACTGGAATTTTCTTGCCTGGAATTGCCTTGCCTTGCCTTACCTTTTCTTGCCTTGCCTTGCCTTGCATGGAATTGCCTTGAGTTGCCTTTCCTTGCCTTTCCTCAAATTGCCTTGCTTTGCCTTCCCTTGCCTGGAATTGCCTTGTCTTGCCTTGCCTGGAATTGCGTTCCCTTGCCTTGCCTTGAATTACCTTCCCTGGAATTGCCTTGCCTTGCCTGAAATTGACTTGCCTGGATTGGCCTTGCCTTTCCATTCCTTGCCTTTCCTTGCCTGGAATTTTTTGCCTTGCCTTACCTTGCATTGCCTGGAATAGCCTTGACTGGAATAGCCTTGCCTTTCCTTGCCTGGAATTTTTTGCCTTGCCTTACCTTGCATTGCCTGGAATTGCCTTGCCTGGAATAGCCTTGTCTTGCCTTGCCTGGAATTGCCTTGCCCTCCATTGCCTTGCCTTGCCTGGAATTTCCTTCCCTGGAATTACCTTGCCTTGCCTTCCCTGGAATTACCTTGCCTCGAATTTCCTTTGTCTTGCCTTGCCTTGCCTGAAATTGCCTTTCCTGCAATTGCCTTGCCTGGAATTGCATTGCCTTGCCTTGCCTTGCCTGACATTGCCTTCTTTTGCCTTGCCTTGCCTTGTCTGAGATGGCCTTGCCTGGTCTGAGATTGCCTTGCCTGGAATTGTTTTGTCTTGTCTTGCCTTTTCTTGCCTAGAATTGCCTGGAGTGGAGGAGAATGGCTCCAGTGTCAGACTCCCCAACATGCTGTGTACTCAGCAGGATCTGCCCATGGACATCCAGGGAACACTCACCTTTCCCACCTTAGGAGAGGTCATCAGACAGAACTGCACTGGGTGTTGGTGTCATCCAGGACCCCACACACTTTCCTGAGTGTGATCCTGCTTCCCTCCTCTGGGCAGCAGCATCCTTTTCTCCTGCAGGATTTTCTGGAGACTCAGCTCTGGGTTTCATCTCCCTTCTCCCCCTCCTTGCCCCAACCTCCTTTTTCTGAAAAAGTGAGAGAATTATTTATGGGTTAATTTGTTGAAAATAAGTGGTGGCCTCCACGCTTTTGTTTTCTTTCAGCCTGCTGGTAATGCAGGGTTATAAAGGATGCCTGGGCTCCCACACAGGTGCTGGCAGAAAGGGCGGCAGGTGGTGCTGTGCCTCTGCCTGCTCAAGGAAGAAGGCCATCCCCCTGCCCCTTGTCCCTAGGCCGGGCTTCTTCCTGACCTGAATATCCTGTAATCCAGAGACCTCAGAACCCACTCCTGAGAGAGCAGAGCCAGGCACTTAGAGAAAGACAAAATGGTGCCATTCTAGGATCTTATTAAGCATCTGAATCTGTTAGGAAAAAAATTAGGAACTATGTATAAAACAAAATATTCAAGTATTAAAAGGTTATTTGAATCAGTTTTAAAACATGCCATCAGCAAGCTTCTACCACTAAGTGGGGACTTTTACAGAAGTTAAGCAAGTTCCCTGAGTTGAGAGAAAAATGAAGCCACCTGTGCTGGGGACACTTGAGGCAGGGAGAGTGTGGGCAGAGGGAAGAAAAAGAAGTCCTGGCCTGTGGAAGCCAAACGGGAGAGCATGAGCCAGGAGGGTGGTCAGGATTGGGGATGAGGTTTGTGCCACAATACCTGGCTAATTTTTGTATTTTTAGTAGAGATGGGGTTTTGCCATGTTAGCCAGGCTTGTCTTGAACTCCTGACCTCAGGTGATCCACCTGCCTCAGCCTCCCAAAATGCTAGGATTACAGGCCTGAGAATCTGGCTGCCTTTTGTTTTCCAAAGGCTATAAGCCACATGTACAATTAATTGTTTAATTCCTGTTTCCTACTAGAATGTCAGCTCCATGCAAGAAAAAATTGTGAATGTGTCATTTATCTTTTTTTATTTCTCTTGTTTGCTTTTAGTGTTTTCTTTTCCTTTTTTTTTTTTTTAATTTCAACAACTTTACCAGTACAAGTGGGCTTTGGTTACAGGGATAAACTATAGTGGTGAAGTCTGGGATTTTATTGTATCCTTCACTTGAGGAGTGTCCATTGTACCTCAATAAGTAGGTTTTATCCTCACCCACCTCCAATCCTTCCTCCTCCTGAGTCTTCAATTCCCAATATACCTCTCTGTCTGACTTTGTGTTTGCGTACCTTAGCTCAGCTCCCACTTATAAGTGAGAACACGTGGTATTTGGTTTTCCATTCCTGAGTTGCTTCACTTAGTAGTATTATATTTAGTGTACCTATAATATAGTATATATAGTAGTATTCCTATAGATATACAAATACACACAAATACACACACACACACGGTAGATCTACTTTTGATTCTTTGAATAATCTCCATAATGTTTTTGAAAGAGGCTGCACTAATTTACATTCACACAAGTTGTATTAGTCTGTTCTCATACTACTATGAAGAAATACCTGAAACTGGGTAATTTATAATGGAAAGAGGTTTGATTGACTCACAGTTTCACACAGCTGGGGAGGCCTCAGGAAATTTACAATCAGAGTGTATTGGCGAGCAAATACATTCTTCTTCCTTCCTTCTTTACATGGCAGCAGAAGAGTGAATGCCCAGCAAAGGGGGAAAGCTGCTTATGAAACCATCATATCTCATGAGAACTAACTCTATCGTGAGAACAAAATGGGGAAACCATGCTCATGATTCAATTATCTCCACCTGGTCCTTCCTAGAACACTTGGGGATTATGGGAACTATAATTCAAGATGAGATTTGGGTGAGGACACAGCCAAATCATATCACAAGCAGTTATAAGCATTCCCTTTTCTCCACAACCTCACAAGCATGTTATTTTTTTTAATATTTAATAGCAGCTATTTTGACTGATGTGAGATGGTATCTCATTGTAATTTTAATTTGCATTTCAATAATTAATGACATTGAGCATTTCTTATACTTTCTGGCTATTTGTACATATTTTGAGAAATGTTCTGTCTTTTTTTTTTTTTTTTTTTTACTGATTCTGTTCATCCATAATTTTAAGGCAAAGCTATTTTAGTGATCGCTTTTGAGAAGATAAACAATGCGATTTTGTTATTTTCCATCTCAATCCTTTTTGACTGCAGATTATTTTAGGTCCATTTGAGTTTCTCACTGGCTACAGTTTTCCACACTGGAGTGTCTTCTATTTGACCTCTTGTCCCAAGATGCAGTGATTCTTGACTACATGTTTTGCTCTTGTGAATAGTGCAGAGATATTTTCAAATATTTTTTCATTCCATAGTAGTGTTTGAAGAGTTTTAGGGATATAGACAGGAACATAGGCCTCCTTTGCTGAGACATACTTTACCTTGGCTTGTCTACCTTGACGTGTCTCTTTCTGCTGTTTCTCTGTGTTGCTGCAGGATAAATGTAAGGCAATCTCCTTCCAGAGACCTAAGAGGAATTTCGTATTCAGGATACCCCATGCTTCTAGATTCTTCCTCAAATAATGTGGGCTTTCTATTGTCTCATTACCCTGACACTCTGACTGGAACTATGGCTCCTTCTTTAGAAGCCCTGATAGCCTACAAGTGCCAGACACTTTTCCTCAAATCCTCTCCCAACTTTTCTTCAGGTTAGAAATAACTTTTAATTGCTTACTGTGTGGCAGTAAAATAATTTTATGAAACATACTCCATCATGTGAATCATCACAATTAACTCTTCTAGAAATTCTAGTCTTTTACCTTTTGATCAATGTGAATTTAAAACAAGCCATATCTTCCCCAAGTGTCTATCTATCACAAATAAAATTCTTCTGCTATCAGACTGATTGCTGTGAATTAAAACACTCATCTAATGTTTGGTTTGATTTGGTTCTTGTACATATTCTGAGCCCCTTATCAGACATGATTAGTGCTACTGGCTCCAGGATTGAAAGGCAATGGAATTAAAAAAAAAAATAGACAAGAAACACAAAGTCTGAGTTTAAAGTATTTAAGTGTTATTTTACATTGGCAATATGAAAAGCTTCAGTCTAATCTCTTAGAGTCATTAAGAGGGTCTAAAATTTGTTTTATAAGTAGCTTTCTCTCTCACCCCTCTTTCCTCTTATAATCCCTACTTCCCATGAGTTAATAGGGTGGAATACAACTATACTACATACTATTTTATAATGCATTTAAAATTTTTTGCATGATGTCCTTGCATGTTCCTTTATCTAGAATATTTTCATTTATTTTCCCAGGAGTGTTAGCCACCAAATTACCACTTCTGACAAGAGATCACAACCAAAGTCATACTATAGTAGGGATGCTGCCTATGGTTTCTGGAGAGAATGTCTCTCTCCAGTGATCATTTCACTCAGACAGCCACCAGCATCTTTTATGTTCTGTGTTAGTTCCCGTGTGCTTCACTTTCCCTTTACCACAATAACCAAAGTTATCTAATTTTATTTAAGTATCCTCATACAGCCTCCCAAATTTTCTACCAAACCTAATCTCAGATTTCTCTCTAGCTTAAAGCTACCCAGTAACTTTGAAAGTCTTTATTTGGGATTAGGTATTTTCATAATGTTGAAACTCATTCCCCAAAATTTTTTCCTTTCCTTTGCCTTACCTCTAAATTAGCTGTATTATTAGACAACAATATCCCTTGCATTTATTCAGGTGAAACTTTTTCTTTCATCTCTTGCTACTTGTATCTCTTCTTATTATTTTATTTTATATAACTCTCCACTATTATACCCAAGGGCACAAGTTAAGATATTCTCTTCTTTCCTCCATCTATATATCCAAAATCTTTTCTCATATTTCTATTAAAAGATAAAATGTAAGCCAACAGAAGAAAAAAGATCAAAAAGCTCTATTACATTGAGGCTATGTTGTCTCTACCAGCTTCTCACTGCATCCTGGTTGCTAGATCCTATCTTTTTGATTTCCTGTTGCTAGATTGTATCTTTTTGATTTCCATTGCCACTCCTGTCACAACTTTTTGTGATATCTACATCCATGTTGCTAATTCCTATTAAACTACATTTAGAATGTAGCTCTGTTGACTGAGATACAAGAAGACATATCAAATATCACAGTATTTCTGAGATAGATAAATATAGGCAAATCAGTAAAAACATGCCCTAGAATTTTTCTAGTATACTCCACCCCTTTAAAAGTATTTTATTTTTGAAATTTTTTTTGAGACAGAGTTTTGCTCTTGTTGCCCAGGCTGGAGTACAATGGGTTGAGCTACCAAGCCTGGCCACTAAAGGTATTTTAAAAGGGTCAGAGTACATGGTGAAAAGAGATTTTTGTGAAGATACAACTATGAAGAAATTTTCATTTTTAGTACTACCTATTCTTTAAAAAAGAAACTTTTATCATTCTACTTAAATGCTTAAAACCGGATTCTTATATTTGGTGGCCTCACTAATTCTTGGGTAAACTAAATAATAAGTAATGGATTGTACAGGTTAGCCTTTCCTTTATAAAGAACTATTTCAAATTTCATTCAATTAAATCAATAAGTATTTGTTATCACTCTCAAGTCAATGTGTCAGGCACATGGTTTTTCAGGTCTCAGGCTTACCTCTATGTTTGTGAGCTGAGTAGTCAGTTCTGCTAATACTGGTTACACAATATGAGTGTGGATTGGTTGTCTTTAGGCTGAATAGAGGATGATCTTTGTTGATAAAACTTATTTTTTGATTCATACTGTCTTTCGTCCCCCATTGAACTAGCCTGGTTTGTATTCATGTTCATTTCAGAATTCTAAAAGAGAGTGATACTGTTCACAAACTTTTAAGGCCACAACAAGGACCTGGCACACCATCAATTTTCCTAGTTTTTTAAAAATCTAAACTAAGCAACTGTAAAGCCCAGCTTTAGTGTGACATGGTGTTAACACAGGGAAGCATGAGGAATTGAGCTATCCTAGGATGTGAGCTGACAAACTGCTTAACCATTAGAGTAAAAAGAAAAAAATACTGTGGTTTTGAGATCAGCCTTTATATTCAAACTTTAAAAGAGTCATGAATATTTGAATGTTTTGCTTGTAATAATTTGTCCTCAGAAGAATTAGAGTCATTCTAGGATCACTTTAAAATCTCTAAACCCAGACAAAAGACCTCAGGTGCAAGAATCTAGAGGTACAGGACAGATTTTAAAAGGACAAAACAGGAGTCTCAAAGGACTACTTAATAAAGATAAATCTGGTCAGATCAAATTATAGAAACTCAAGAAAAAAGTAACAATGAGATAAAGAGTTAATCTACAAACATCTACCAGGTCCAACGATCTAGAAGCCATTCAGCATCTGTCAATTCTAGGGAAGAAGACAATGAAACAATAAAAGAACTATAAGACAATAACTTGTATCTAATCACAAACACAACCTGTATCACTAGATTTATATCAATACAGGATCATATACATATCAAATGGGTTCTCAGAAGTGTCTAATGATGCTATTCCATTTCCCTGATGATTTTTATTTCCAAAACTCCAAGTTGAATATTTCAGACATTGCTCACTCTCCTTCTATTTATGCCATTACATAGTCTTTGCTAATTATCTTGCTTTAAATAACATTAAGAAAATAGAAGCTCCCAGATAAGTTACTCTCTTATCATCACACCTCCAAATCATAACTACCCCTCTCCCTGGCATCTGCAGCCTCCTCCTTCTTCTTCTTCTTCCCAATTTATTTCCAACTAGATTAATCTTTCTTTCTTTTTTTTTTTTTTTTTTTTACTATTTCTTCTAAAAAAACAAAAAGCAAACAAACAAAAAAAAAACATGTGCAGAATGTTCAGGTTTGTTACATAGGTATATGTGTGCCATGGTGGTTTGTTGCACTTATTGACCTGTCCTCTAAGTTCTTGCCCCTCAGCCCCCACCCCTAAATCCCTGTGTGGTGTTCTTCATGTCTACGTGTTCTCAATGTTCAGCTCTCACTTATGAGTGAGAACATGTGGTGTTTGATTTTCTCTTCCTGTGTTAGCTTGCTGATGATGGTGGCTTCCAGCTTCATCCATGTCCCTGCAAAGGACATGATCTTATTTCTTTTTGTGGCTGCATAGTATTCCATGGTCTATATGTGCCAGATTTTCTTTATCCAGTCTATTGTTGGTGAGTATTTGGATTGGTTCCATGTCTTTGCTATTGCAAATAATGCTGCAATAAACATATGTGTGCATGTGTCTTTATAGTATAATGATTTACAGTCCTTTTGATATATACCCAGTAATGGGATTTCTGAATCAAATGCTATTTCTGGTTCTAGATCCTTGAGGAATTGCCACACTGTCTTCCACAATGGTTGAACTAATTTTCACTCCCACCAACAGTGTAAAGCATCTCTATTTCTCCACAACCTCACCAGCATCTACTGTTTATTGGCTTTCTAATAATTGCCATTCTGACTGGCATGAGATGGTATTTCATTGTGATTTTGATTTGCATTTCTCTGATGATCAGTGATGTTGAGCTTTTAAAAAAAAATACATTTTGTTTGTTGGCTACATAAATATCTTATTTTGAGAAGTGTTGTTTCATCTCCTTTGCCTAATTTTTAATGGATTTTTTTTTGTAAATATGTTTTAGTTCCTTATAAATTCTAGCTATTAGACTTTTGTCAGGTGGGTAGATTACAAAAATTTTTTCCCATTCTGCAGGTTTTCTGTCCACTCTGATGATAGTTTCTTTTGTTGGGCATAAGCTCTTTAGTTTAATTAGATCCCATTTGTCAATTCTGGCTTTTATTGAAATTGCTTTTGGTGCTTATGCATCTCTCCTTCTACCCACAGCACAAATCTCCCCATTTGTGCTCTAGATCTTTTTTTTCCCCCTTATCAAAGGATAGTTTTCTTCACCTATCCCCTTTCACTTTTACATTATCAAGGTCTGCCTTTTTTCCTAATGCTTCCTACAAAGAAACATGTTAACTCTGAATTCTCCTGTTTGAATAAAACAATCAAACCAAACCATACTAAAATAAAAACAAAATGCTAATAATATTTTTATTCCACCTCTATTGCAACAATTTCATGTTCTATTTCTTTGCTCTTCTAACTTTAAATTCTCAAAACTGTTGTCCCAAATTTTTCCATGTCAATTCACTTTTAACCCACTATGACCTGGTTTATTTATATTTTGTTCCAATGAGTCCATAAAAATAGCTTTTGTAAGGGACACTAAGGGTTTTCATATTGAAAAATCCAGTGGACATTTTTCTGACCTCATTTTATTCTATCACTTGGCAGCTTTCCGGAGAATTGACCTTTACCTTCTTTATAAAATGTTTCCTCAGTTTCTATAAACTTCAACTATGTATTACTGCACCTCCTTTTTGTTTCTCTAACATTTCTTCTTGACTCCAACATTTCCACTATGCTTCTAAAAGATACAACACTTCAGATTATATGAAAAGAACTTTACCTATATCAACTTTGTCAGGTAATTTTGCCATTTCGCATATCTATAAATAGTATACATATTCTGTCAGCTTTCTAACTTAACTCTGTGTTTTAGATCTCTCATGTGAATGCCCCACTTAAATACTCTATTGCCCTTTTGGCATTTCTGATTCAATGCTTCATAGCCATCTCTAAATCAATATATGTAAATGCAGTTAGTTAATCCCACCTAGCCTATTCCAAACTTATTTTCCCTTCAGTTCTAGTAAAGCTATCAAATTCATTAAGGCAGACACAATAACCCACAATAAATCCAATATTTTTCTCTGTTTTATTTCAACTCATCTGCAAATCATGTCAGTTCTATTCTTAAATATTATATAGGTTTACTTTTCTAATCTCTCTACTACTGTTATCCCAGGCCAAATTACCACCATGTTCTTGTTATGAAGTGCATTACATAAGTCTCCTAATGTTTATTTCTATTTCCAATTTTACCTACTTCCAAATTATTCTATACATACCAGCAAGAATTATGATAAATTTCTTAATTAGGTTATATCTCCCCTCTACTTAAATCCCTAAAATAATAATGAATCATTCTTTTTACTATAGACTACAAGGACCCATGGCACCTATTCATTATCCAGCATCATTTCATTTCCTCCCTGCTTTGATTACTTTACTCCAGTCACATGGACCTGACACAATGGAAAGGCTCATATACTGGTCTTCTGGAAGCTCTTACATTATGCCAAGCTCTACTAGAACTCAGAACCTCTGTACTTAGCCTTTCCATGCAAGAAACTATCTTAATATTTCAAATATCTGGTTCTTTCCAAATTTTTTGAAAAGCACTGCCCAGTTCTGTCTAGATGAAGGACAAGATGTGACTCACACCTTTAGTATATCCTTCTGTCTTCTCTAGGGAGACCTTAGAATTGTATTGTATTCTTTGTCAATGTCTATAGGGCAATCAGAAAATTCTGACAGCATGAAGAAGCAGGGTAAAAATAGAGTGCAGAGATGGATAAATTACTCTTTATTAGAAATTGATAAATAGATGCCAAGTTGTAACTACATAAAAAAAATTGCCATAGTACTGCCAAGGACTCTCCTGCTTTTTCTCCTTTTGATTCTCACCATGACTTTGCTTTTTTATTCATGATTTATGCTTGCATCAGTGGACCAGTAAGTTTTTTTTACTAGATCATTTTACATCAATTATAAAAAGTGTTCTCTTTCTGAAATTATTCAAAAGAGAGAAAAAGTATGTTATATCCATTAACCCAATCTTCATTTTTGTTCACTTCTATAGAAATGTGTGATTCAGATATTTAAATTACTCTCTTGAGGTAAGTTTCTGCAATACACTTCTTGTCTCTTATTCATAGAATTATGTCTCCCTTTATATTCTTGGCAGATGTTCTCCAATTCATCTTTTTTTTCATCTTTCTGTTATGTGAAGTATGTCTCTTATTTTGTTGGTGGTTGGTAAATGTACATGGACTTGAAAAGGTCTCTACATTTATAGAGGTGGAGAGAGAGTTGTGTAATGTTACATTACTAACATTCTTTGGCATGTAAGACTTTCATTGTATAGTCAGTTGTTTAGAGTTTTTAAAAGAGTCTTTATATTTAGAGACAGTTTGTGGTTCACACATAACTGAAAAGATAGTACCAAGATTTCTCACATAGAAATCTACCCAGGCATAAGCTCCGTATTACCAACATACACTACTAGAGTAGTATATTTGTTCTGAATGTTGCACCTATATTAAAACATCATTTTTTACTAAGTATCCCGAGTTGATATTAAAGTTCACTCTTGGCATTGTACATTTTGCAGATTTTGACAAATGTATAATTACATGTAACTACCATTATAGTATCTTAGGAAGTAGTTTTACTTCTCTTAAACTTATCTGCACTCTTCCCCAATATTAACTCTTTCCAACTATTGATCTTTTCACCGTTTCCATAGTTGTGCCTTTCCCAGAATGTCATATAGTTGGAGTCATATAGCATGTAGCATTTTTCAGACTGGATTTTTTTCACTTTGTAATAAGCATTTAAGTTTCCTTCGTGTGTTTTTGTGACTTGATAGCTCTTTTCTTTTTAGCGCTGTCAAATTCCACTATATGTATGTACTACAGTTTGTTTATTCATTCACCTACTGAAAGAAATCTTTGTTGCTTCCAGGTTTTTGCAATTGCATGTGAAACTGTTATTAAACACTTATATGTAGATATTTGTGTGGACATGAATTTTTAACTTCTTTGGGTAAATATTAAGAAGCCCGGTTCCCAAATTGCATAGGAAGAGTATGTTTAGTTTTGTAGGAAACTGCCAAATTATCACATACAATTTTGTATTCAAGCAGCAATTCCTGTTAACTCCATATCTGAACCAGCATTTGGTGTTGTCAGTGTTGTAAATTTTGGCTACTTTAATAGGTACATAGTGATAACAGATTGCTGTTTTCCTTTCCCCTTTTCTGATGCTCAGGGTCTTTTTGTATACTTATTTACCATCTGTATATTTTCTTTGTTGTGGTGTCTGTTATATTTCTTATTCCACTTTTTAAATTGTGTTGTGTTCTCATTGTTGATTTTTAAGAATTCTTTACATATTTTGGAATAAGTTTATAAGAATAACAGTCTTTTATCTGATCTGTCTTTTGAAAATATATTCCTTTGTCTGTAGATTGTCATTTCATTCTCTTGACAGTGTTATTACAGAACAGAAAGTTTTAATATTAATGAAGTTCAACATATATTATTTATTTGAAGGACTGTGCCTTTAGTGTTGCAATAAAAAGCTCAACACCAAACCTAAGGTCATTTGCATTTTCTCCAATGTTATCTTCCAGGAGTTTAATAGTTTTACATTTTACATTTAGGTCTGTGATAAATTTTGAGTTAATTTTTGAGATTGATATAAGGAATGAGTCTAGATTCCTGTTTTTATTTGCCTGTGGATGTCCTGTTGTTCCAGAACTATTTTTTGAAAAGAATATATCTTCTTCATTTTATTGTTTTTTCTTTTTTTGTGTGTCATCGATTAATAGATTATGTGTATACGGGCATCTTGACATTAATGGGGTTTGCAATTCATGAACATGGAATAAAGCTTCATGTATTCAGTTTTTCTTTGATTTCTTTTGAAAGAGTTTTGTAGCATTTCTCAGAAAGATCTTGTATATATTTTGTCAGATTTATACCAAGGTATTTCATTTTGGGGGTATAAATGTAAACTGTATTGTGTTTTTTATTTCAAATTCCACATTTTTTTGCTGATATACAGAAAATGAAATAGATTGTTATATATTAACCTGTATTCTGAAACTAATTGTTTATTAGTTTAAGAATATTTTTGTCAAAACTTTTGAATTTTCTACATAGATGATCATGTCATTTGCAAGGAGACACTTTATTTTTTCCTTCCCAATCTGAATACATTTTCTTTTTTATTTTTGGCTTATTTAACTTTCTACATAAAATAAAATTTATTTTAAATTGCTTTTTATTTAAAGATATATAATTAATCAAAATGATAAATTTTAATTTCCAATCATTTTTAAGTCTCAAACTTATGGTTTTTACTTATTAGCAATATTTTTATATCTTGAAGAAGTTGTCTCTTTATATGTTTCAAGATAAATAAATTTGAGATTAGGTCAATTATTGGTTGAAAATGTTATCTATACAGTTTGCACTGGTTTCTAATTTGATGAAAATAAATTGCAATATGTAATAATGATTTAAAAATTGTGATTGAATGCTACTTTTTCTAATTACAATACAAAAATTAGACTATTAACAACAAATATTTTCATTCCATGTTCGTGGTTAGGAAGAATCAATATCGTGAAAATGGCTATACTGCCCAAAGTAATTTACACAATCAATGCTATCCCCATCAAACTACCATTGAATTTCTTCACAGAACTGGAAAAAACCACCATGAATTTCATATGGAACCAAAAAAGAGCCCGCATAGCCAAGTCAATTCTAAGCAAAAAGAACACAGCGGGAGGCATCACACTACCAGACTTCAAACTATACTACAAGGCTACAGTAATCAAAACAGCATGGTACTGGTACCAAAACAGAGATATAGACCAATGGAACAGAACAGAGGCATCGGAGGCAACACAACACATCTACAACCATATTATCTTTGATAAACCAGACAAAAACAGGCAATGGGGAAAGGATTCCCTATTTAATAAATGGTGTTGGGAAAACTGGCTAGCCATGTGCAGAAAGCAGAAATTGGACCCCTTCCTGACACCTTACACTAAAATTAACTCCAGATGGATTAAAGACTTAAACGTAAGACCCGACACCATAAAAACCCTAGAGGAAAATCTAGGCAAAACCATTCAGGACATAGGAGTAGGCAAGGACTTCATGAACAAAACTCCCAAAGCATTGGCAACAAAAGCCAAAATAGAAAAATGGGACCTAATCAAACTCCACAGCTTCTGCACAGCAAAACAAACAGTCACTAGAGTGAATCGGCAACCATCAGAATGGGAAAAAATCTTTGCAGTTTACGCATCTGACAAAGGGCTGATATCCAGAATTTACAAAGAACTCAAACAGATTTACAGGAAAAAAACAAACAAGCCCATTCAAAAATGGGCAAAGGATATGAACAGAAACTTTACGAAAGCAGACATACATGAGGCCAGCAAACATATGAAAAAGTGCTCATCATCATTGGTCATTAGAGAGATGCAAATCAAAACCACATTGAGATACCATCTCACACCAGTTAGAATGGCGATCATTAAAAAATCTGGAGACAGCAGATGCTGGAGAGGATGTGGAGAAATAGGAACACTCTTACACTGTTGGTGGGAGTGTAAATTAGTTCAACCATTGTGGAAGACAGTGTGGCGATTTCTCAGGGACCTAGAAATAGAAATTCCATTTGACCCAGCAATCCCATTACTGGGTATCTATCCAAAGGATTATAAATCGTTCTACTATAAGGACACATGCACACGAATGTTCATTGCAGCACTGTTTACAATAGCAAAGACCTGGAACCAACCCAAATGCCCAACGATGATAGACTGGACTGGGAAAATGTGGCACATATACACCATGGAATATTATGCAGCAATCAAAAATGATGAGTTTGTGTCCTTTGTAGGGACATGGATGAATCTGGAGAACATCATTCTCAGCAAACTGACACAAGAACAGAAAAAGAAATACCGCATATACTCACTCATAGGTGGGTGAGAAAAATGAGAACACGTGGACACAGAGAGGCGGTCTACTATACACTGGGGACTGTTGGGGGGAATGGGGGAGGGACAGCGGGGGGGGCTGGGGGGGATAGCCTGGGGATGAATACCAAGTGTGGGTGAAGGGGAGGAAAGCAGCAAAGCACACTGCCATGTGTGTACCTATGCAACTATCTTGCTTGTTCTGCACATGTACCCCCAAACCTATAATGCAATAAAAATTAAAAAAAAAAAAAAAAAAAAAAAAAAAAAAAAGACAATCTTAAATATTCTCAACAAAAAAAAAAAAAAAAAAAAAAAAAAAAAAACAACAAATATTTTCAAATGTTCATAAAATTATAATCCATGTTTAATGTCTTTTAATATTTAATTCTCGATAATGTCAATTTCTTCTGCTTCTGTCTTTTCTTTGTATCTATTGTAGACCTAACACATAATAGACATCATATAATGTAATAATCAAATAATTAAAACAGAAATAACTTGTCCTACAATAAAGTATAAAATGAATTATAAACGGAAATAGTTTATTTATATTCTAAAAATGATTCTGTTTTTACCACCTGGATTTCAAATGTTCTTTGACATCAAAATACATGCAATTAATAGTATTATAATCTGCATAAAGGAGTAGAAAATTTTCACTTCAAGGTAAATACACATCAGAATTAGACATAAATCCTAAGATTTTAAATTCTATATTACAATGAGCATATCTTTAATCTTTACTTTGATTGTTTTAGATTAGATGCCAAGATTCAAGTTGCAGTTAGTAACCCATTGAAAATTATTGTGGAGGATGAAATAGAGTAATTATCTCTTTTGTTTCTGGAACAGGTGTAGAACAGTATGCAAAAGCCAACAGATGAGTTTGAAAAAATTGAAATAACAAAATTAATTCTTAACAAATCCCTGCTTTTTTATAGACAAACAGGGTCTGTGTAATTGAGAACTATAGTTACATACTTATAATTCTGGCACAAAATATCTTACTCTTGGTAGATCCAATCTCATTTTGCTTTCAAACATATATGTGTCTAATACATTTAACTTGGTTATTACTGTGTATAAATAAATCAAATGTGGCACTAACATTTTTGGCTTTGTCTTTTACCATGTATATTATGTATTTTATATATAATATTATATATATTATATTATGTATTGTAATAATATAATATTATATATATTATGTATTGTAATAATATATTATATATATTATATTATGTATTGTAATAATATAATATTATATATATTATATTATGTATTGTAATAATATATTACTACTAATGATAATTATATCTATTATTACTAATAATGACAATATTTCTTAAATATTATATAATATATAAATGTATAAAATGATATAATTATATTATATATAATTATATGTATATATTTTCTGTGCACATATGTATATAAAAATGAATTTATATGAAACTTTCAAACTTTCAAAAACTGAAAGTAAAATACTAATGAGGAGATTACATTTAATAGTATTTTAGGTTTTAGGGTTTACTCTTTGTAAATATTAAAATGTAGTTACTTATAACTTCAGGGAATAATTGATACCAATTTGTGATTATATGATACAATTTCCTATTTAAAATAGAACTCCCGGAGTATAGAATAATGATTACCAGAGAATGGGCTCATTATGTGAAAGGAGATCTGGAGAAATGTTGGCCAAAGGATATGTAGTCACAGTTAAGAGAATTAAGTTCAAGAGATTGACTGTATAGCATGGTGACTCTAGTTAATGACAGTACTGTTCATTCTTAGAAAATGCAAAGAGAGTTGATGTTAAGTGTTCACACAAGGAAAATGATAATTATGTAAAGGAATGTATTTGTTAATTATCTAGAATTGCTATTCTACTACCTATCCATAAGTATGTCAAAACATCTTTTTGTAAATGATACATGTGAGTACGTATAATTTTATGTCAGTTTTAAAAGAAAAATTTTATAAACAAACCAAACTTCTAATTCTATATGTATCTGTAGTTGTAGCACTGCTGGTTGAATTCATAAATTCAAATTTTCACACATGAAATAAAAGAAGAATATGGTGTAGTAAAATAAATAAAATAGAACTTCTTTATGTAGTCCAGTCTAGTGTTCAAAGTTTTGATGCTACTAACTGTATTTAAATTTTTACTACTAAGGAATCAGCAGTTGGAAGAGTTATATGTTACATAAATACAACTATTTAATATGTTTAGTCAGTAATTACTCATGCCATAATTATCATTTATTCTAAAATATTGGGAATTTGCTAATATGTACCCTTTATGCCCAGAATGTGAATATGTCTACCTGAATTGCAATAAAAATAAAACTAACAAAATTATTTAAATGTCTACGTTCAGATCTAATATTGTAACTATCATTCCTACTATAAAAACTAGGAAAGTAAAGCAAATAAAATACAAAATATACATTTTTGAAGACTCTGTAGAGGTATAAACAAAAATAATTAGAAGAATTGCAAATCTATATAACTGAGACCTCTTGTTCTAATTGTTGCAGCAATGGCCTATAATTTTATCACTCATATCTTCACCTGAAGTGGCTTTACTTTTATATGAGACCTATAGGATAAATTTATGACTTTTTAGCAGAAATAGTGAAAGCTAAAAGACAGCGAAATATCATCT
This sequence comes from Saguinus oedipus, assembly GCA_031835075.1. Taxonomy (NCBI): domain Eukaryota; kingdom Metazoa; phylum Chordata; class Mammalia; order Primates; family Cebidae; genus Saguinus; species Saguinus oedipus. The sequence continues at coordinate 45,551,241 of CM063169.1, forward strand.
TGAGGTGCTGGAGTTAAACTGTCATCTTAAAAATCTGTAGTTAGAAATTATTTAAAATGTAAATCAAAATAAGCACAATGTAGTTGATCAATTGATGCACTGTAACATTTTTTGAAGAAATATTTCAAGTGTAAGAAAAATATTTGTAGATGGAGACATGATAATTATAGAGGAAATAAGCCCTCTTCAGGGTAAAGAAAAGATGTGTATAATTTAAATGTCTGTTGACTTAATATCACTCTCACTATTGTTGCTACTAATGAAAACAATATCTATTGAAGATGAAAACACCTGTAGAATTAAAATAAATGAAAACATTAGTTGAAATGGAGAATAGGAAAATAGAGTTAAAATATGAATGACCTTGCAATACATGGAAAGCAATAAAGTAATATTAAGAATAAGAAATGTTGAGTTTCAGTGATCTGAACACCTATCTCAAAAGGGCAAAAAATAAAGTTAAAATAACATTTTTAAAAAGTAACAAAGGACATATATAAAAAATGTGCAATCCCAAATATTGAATAAATATTTAAATTTTTTAAAAATGGTAAAAATACAGAAAAATATAAAAAGAAAAGACACAACGATTATTAGAAATGAATGAGGTTATCATTACAGACTCTATCAATACTATAAACATAATAAATAAATATTACATTCATTGCAATCAGTTTCACAATTTGGGTGAAACAGACAAATTTTAGAAACCATAATTCATTAAAACTGACAAAAATTGTAGAAAATTTGAAAGTCTTATCACTTTTATACAAATTAAATCCATAATTAACTTTCCCAAAAACATATCTCTAAGTGAAGATGAGTTTATTTATAAATTATACTACATAGTGGAATAAATATTACCAGTATCATACAGAATCTTCCAGTGAATTGTAAAAAATAATTCTCAATTCATTTAGTGAGAGCAGTATAACATCTATGTCAAAATTTATCAAGAAAATTACCAGAAAAAATTAATATTTACAAAATGATATACTGCATAATACCAAACAAAAATAAAAATTAAAATGTCTATAATCATTTAAATTGATTGGAAAAATATAAAATTTTATAGTCAGTTATGCAAAAAATTCTAAATTCAATGGACTATAATAAAATGTCCTGAATTTTGCATTTACTGTCTCAACAAAAGACAGGTAGCAACTTACATAAAACACCATGTTTATAGTGAAATATTGATTGCTTTCTTCCTGAGTTTGGTAACTAGACAAAATTCTCTCTAATGCTTATTCTATTTTAGATTTTACTACCTGTCTTTTCCAATGGGGAATAATATATTATAGAGAAAGCAATTATTTAAATAACGGAAAATGTCATATGAATGTCTCATTGCAGATAACATGAAACTGTAAAATGAAACTTCAGAGGAATCTAGAATTACAATTAGAAAGTAAATGTAGCAAGATTACCAGATGTAAGTTAATATTCACACACTAATTGTATTTTTATGTACCAACAACCATCAATTAAAGATGAAATAAAAATATAACTTACAATATTGAAAAACATCAGTATTACCTAAATAAATATTACTATAGTTAAGAACATGTATACACTGAATATTCAAAGTATTGCACAGATTAATTTATAAACCTAAACAAAAGGAAAGCTATACCTTATTTATGAAATAGAAGATAATACTGTGTAAACATCAGCCTTTTCCAAATTTATTTTAAATCTAAAACTTAAGGGCAATCCTCATTCATAAAATGATAAAATTTGTCCTTACCTCATAGCTTACAAAAAATTTTGACCATCTCACGCCAGTTAGAATGCCGATCATTAAAAAATCTGGAGACAGCAGATGCTGGAGAGGATGTGGAGAAATAGGAACACTCTTACACTGTTGGTGGGAGTGTAAATTAGTTCAACCATCGTGGAAGACAGTGTGGCGATTCCTCAAGGACCTAGAAATAGAAATTCCATTTGACCCAGCAATCCCATTACTGGGTATATATCCAAAGGACTACAAATCATTCGACTATAAGGACACATGCACACGAATGTTCATTGCAGCACTGTTTACAATAGCAAAGACGTGGAACCAACCCAAATGCCCATTGATGATAGACTGGACTGGGAAAATGTGGCACATATACACCATGGAATATTATGCAGCAATCAAAAATGATGAGTTTGTGTCCTTTGTAAGGACATGGATGAATCTGGAGAACATCATTCTCAGCAAACTGACACAAGAACAGAAAAACAAATACCGCATATTCTCACTCATAGGTGGGTGAGAAAAATGAGAACACATGGACACAGGGAGGGGGTCTACTACACACTGGGGTCTATTGGGGGGAAAGGGGGAGGGACAGTGGGGGGGGCTGGGGAGGGATAGCCTGGGGATAAATGCCAAGTGTGGGTGAAGGGGAGGAAGGCAGCAAAGCACACTGACATGTGTGTACCTATGCAACTATCTTGCACGTTCTGCACATGGACCCCAAAACCTATAATGCAATAAAAATTAAAAAAAAAATTTTGAGATGAATTATTAAGCCAACACATAGAGATGGATTTTCAAATTAAACTCACACAAGTTAGAAATTATGCCAAATATCAATCATAACTACTACTTAAAAGTAAAGCAATCAAAACCACAAATAACTACTGGCTTTTTGACAGACTTTCTTCAGTCACACGTTGATATTATCTGAACGATAAATGCTTTCAAGCTTAAAGTAAATGAGGCATAAAAGTGTGTCTGAAGATTATTTCATATTGAGAAACATTTATAAAGCATCTTCATTTTACAAACAACAATACATAGCACTCATTCAAATCCTAAATCCACAGAGTCTGTATTAATTTACTAAAACCAATCTTTAACCAGCAATGCTTAAGATTATTTTAAAGAAATGTATCATTCTGTTATCAAATATTACTATTCTGTCTATGTGAAGAATTAGGTATCTTGTTGAATATAGATTAGACTAGGTTACTTGGTTTCTTCCAATGCCTCTGCAAAGTAACATCATTCTCAGCAAACTGACACAAGAACAGACAAGGAAATACCACATATTCTCACTCATAGGCAGGTGAGAAAAATGAGAACACATGGACACAGGGAGGGGGGCACTACACACTGGGGTCAATTGGGGGGAATAGGGGAAGGAAGACAGTGGTGGGGAGCTAGGGAGGGATAGCCTGGGGAGAAATGCCAAATGTGGGTTAAGGGGTGGAAGGCAGCAAAACACACTGCCATGTGTGTACCTTTGCAACTATCTTGCACGTTCTGCACATGTACCCCAAAACCTAAAATGCAATAAAAATTTTAAAAAAAGAAAACTATGAGAAATATGGATCACAGTCCACATGCATTCAGTCCTTTCCCACCATTATAAACACCATCTAAAAGGTAAAGTAATAAAGTTAATGTAGAATAATTGAATAAACATTGCATAAGGTTGGCAATTAAAAATAAGCAATAGATGTCAAAAATAACTTTCAACATTAATACACTAAGTGGTAAAATATTGAAACCATTTCACTAAGACTGGAAGCCAACAGTTCCCACTCTAGTCACTAAGATAAATTTTTATTTCATGCAAAAGGCATGAGAAGAGAAGAAAGTAAGGGAGAAAAATAAAGAAAAAGAATGAGAGAGAGAGATATGGAGGATGAAAGGGAAGAAAAGGGAAGGGAAGGGAGGAGAGGGGAGAGTTGGGGAGGAGAGGGGAGGGGAGGGAGGGGGAAAGGGAAGGGAAGGGAATGGAAAAGAGAGAGAAAGAAAGGAAGGAAGGAAGAAAGAAAGAAAGAGAGGAAGGAAGGAAGAAAAAGAAAGAAAAGAGGAAGGAGGGAGGGAGGAAGGAAAGAAAAGGAAGGAAGGAAGGAAGAAAGGAAGGAAGGAAGGAAGGAAGGAAGGAAGGAAGGAAGGAAGGAAGGAAGGAAGGAAGGAAGGAAGGAAGGAAGGAAAAAACAATGAAGGAGTGTAACCTCTGCAAGTTGGTGGAACAGAACTTTCTAGTGTTTGCATTGTCACAAAAGCATCAACTTGAACAATTATCCACACATAAAAATACCTTTGCAAGTGCTAAGAAATTCAGGTAAGATATTACAGCACCCGGATACAGTTCAGAAATAAGAAAAGATGTATTGAACACGTAGGAAAGACAGTTTCACATTACATCCTTTACCTCTCCAAGTGTGGGAACCACAGTGGAAAGAGAACTTCCAGTTGAGAGAATGAGTCAAGTGAGCACACAACTTTACCACATACCACAGTACTAGGCTTGCCTGAGTGAAAGTTGGCACCAGGCTGTTACCCATGACCCCAGGATTATACTGGCCCCTACAGATCCAGGTTTCAGGGCTGCCCTATTGCCAGACTTCTTTAAAGAACAAGCCTCCACCCATCCACATTCCCCTCAACCAGCACTAGGCCAAATCCTGTAGCCGCAGTCTCCAGGCTGACCCATACATTTTCAGTCCAAAGCCCACGACCAGTACCCACAGATCCATGCTGTAGTGGACCCAGGGCTTAGGCACTTCCCATTAAATTCTGGTGCCATGCTGTGTCTCCATTGACCCAAGCTCCAGAACCTACACCTGAGGACTCAAGTTCCAGGCTCCCTCCAGAACTCATAAACTAAACCAAGATGCCTCCTCCTTTGGAATCAGAGTTCAGGACTGCCACAGTTGACTCTGGCATCGGGTTATGTTCCAGAGACCCAAACCAATCCCATCCCTATGGATTCAGGCACCAGGTCCATTTTCATGCTAGGATGGTTCTGCAGCCCCAAGCTCAAACCCTGCCCCAATACAAAGTCAGCCCCCATGGATCTAAGCTTTAGCCCTAAAAGACACAGATCCAAAGCCCGTCCCACAGACTTAGGTTTCAAGCACATCTCTAGGGACTCAGTAGACAAATCTATCATACTGGGCCCAGATGCAGACCTGCATCAATAGATTGAAATTGCAGGCCCATCCCAGTGGACTCAGGTTCCAGTTCCAACCCTGCAGACTCAGCCAGGAGGCTGGCCACTGTGGATGCAGGTGTCAGACTCACTGACCTGCTTACCCAGGCACTGGCCGACCTACCTGAAGACTCCAGCTTCAAGCTTCCCCTTGGACCTGCCAAATGGCCAGCCCAGAATCTGAGCATGTTGACTTTCTGTTAAAGTCAGCCTGTAAAAACTAGAAGAGGTGCCTAGTTCTTCAAACATAAAATCAGTAATCCAAGACCATAAGTATTAGAAATAATTATAAAACATGACATTAGCAAAACTAAAACAATAAAAGAATAAGCCCTATGCCAACAATTGTAAATGAGACAAAGAAGAGTATTATACAATTTATAAAAGAATATATTCACAGAGAGAATTATATGGTTTGAATATTGATTCCCTTCAAAAATCACATTGAAATTTAATCTCTAATGTGCTAGTATTGAAATGTGAGATCTTTAAACAGTGATTGGATTATGAAAGCTTTGCCCTCATGAATAGATTTATTCATTCATTTATGGATTAATGAGTTGATCGATTAATGGGTTGTCATGGAAGGGAACTGGTGGCTTTATAAGAAGAAAAAGAAAGATCTGGGCTAACACATGTCCAGCCCCTCCATCATGCAATATTCTGCACCACCTTGGGTGTTTTTAGAGTTCCCACCAGAGGGAAGCCTCTTAACAAATGTGGCTCCTTGACTTCTCTGCTTCAATAAATGTAAAAAAAAACTAATTTATATCTGTATGAATTACCCATGTTTAGGTATTGAGGTATAAGCACTAGGAAATGGACTAAAAGAGAAGAGAGCTATCTATCAATTTCTATCTATCTATCTATCTATCTGTCTATCTAGATATAGACTGATAGAGATATAGATATCTATAGATACACATTCATAGATAGATATCTATATATCTATTTCACCAAAACTATCTACACACACACACACATATATATATATATATTATATATATATAATATTATATATATACACATATCTACCTATGGATAATTTTATAATATAATTCCTTGTTACTATGAGGCATACAGCTATAGATAGATAGATCATGAAAATTAAAGTACCTGAATATATAAAGCAAACGTTATCATAACTGAAAAGATAGTCAGCAATATATTAATATTAGAGGACTTTGATATCCCATATTAAACAAAAGATAAATATTCTAGAAAAAAACATCAATAAGGAATCTGTAGACACGAATAACTCTATGGACCAAATAGACCTAAGAAGCACATATAGACTATGCTATCCACCAGCAGCACATTATACAATGTTTTCAAGCACACACAGGACATTCTCCAGGAGAGATTGTGTGTTAGAAAAAAAAACAAGTCTCAACATACTTAAAATGATGAAAGTCATATTAAGTATTTTTTTCGTTAATAATAGTATGAAACTAGCCATCGATAACAGAAGGGAAATTGGAAAATTCTCAAATATGTGGAAAATAAGCAACACACTCCTGAACAACGAATTGATTAAGAAATCAATAAAGTAATCAAATAGTACCTTCAAACAAAGGAAAAAGGAAATACAACACATCAAAATGTGTAACAGGCAGAAAAAGTTCTAAGAGTTAGGTTTATAGAAATAAAGGCTTACCTTAAGAAAAGAGAAACAGAGATTGGAAGGGTAATTACAGAAGCCAGGAGTGGGGAAATGGTCAGAGGGTACAAAATTTTAGTTAGGCTCAGGAGGTCTGTTTTATTCTTTTTAAAAATATATTGCACCACATGATGAATACAGTTAATATAGTATATTTCAAAATTGCTAAGTGAATTTACAATGTTCTCACTACAAAAAAATTGTAAGGTATTTGAGGTGATGTGTCAATTCTTCTGCATTATATTTATAAATCATATTCATAACATCACTGTATACTCCAATAATGTATATGGCCTCCTGTACATAAATATATACAGAAAATTATGAATTGTCAATGTCCAATAGAAAATTAAAACTAAAATAAAAAATTTGTCAGAAATAAAATTTGGATCAAACTCTTCTCTTATTAGTTGGTAAACTTGCATCAGTATGTTTTACAGCCACTTTACTAAGTTCTAAAATAAAAGCTATAAGATGTGTGTGTGTGTGTGTGCGTGTGTGCATATGTAGCTATACATATTTGTGTGTGTGTGTGTTCATATGTGTTTACACATATGTACGTGTATTACATTGTGTGTTATGTCTACATGTTAATATTGGGAATAACCATCCAGAAACTCCTTAAGAAATTCTGTTCAGGTTGGCATAGATAAGTGAGTGCTCATATAAATTGTGAAAATATATAGTAAGTAAGCAAATCCTTTAGTTCACATGACTTAAGAAAACTTTTCATAAGTAAGCTAGCTTTAAATTTGTTGATAAAATAAAAGTATTTTCAGAATTGTCAGCATAGATCTTTGCCTGGGTTTACTTTCATACAGAATTCTATTTGCCTCTGCTAATTGGTTTAGGATAATACAATAAAACTTCACTCTAAAAAGAGCATAAGCTTTGTTTTTGTAACTATGATAAGTAAGACTAATTTAATATTTTGCTTAATAAAAACAGTTGTATCTTCTAAGTTACTGGCAAAATAGTAATTTCTGTACCTAGAAGGATTTGACTTAGGTGACACCTAATATTCATAGGCTATGAAATAGTTAAAAGAGAAGTAACTTAAAATGATGACTAATTTTGTCTAATATCTCAGTTTTAGTAAGTAATATGGGTATAGTTGTTAAAAATATACACATTTGATGAATGAAAATGGGATCAACATTTATTAATAAACTTATATAATTTGAATTTTTAAAATTATATTATATTAAATAATGTATGCTCATTAAACTTCTAGGTCATTTTCAAATAAGGTAAAATACTAAAACATAAACTGATAACTGATATGTAAATATAGGTATGTTCTTGCCTTCTTAAATTTTATGGGAAAACCTAATATTTTTGGGTTTATTAATACACATAAAAGTTTTCACATAGGAAAACACATTTCCAATATTTTATTTAATTTTTAAATTATATTTTAGGGTACCTGTGCAGAATATGCAGGTTTGTTACATAAGTATACATGTGCCATGGTGGTTTGCTGCACTCATCAACCCATCATCTACATTAGGTATTTCTCTTAATGCTGTCCCTCCTCCCTCTCCCCACCACATAACAGACCCTGGTGTGTGATGTTCCTCTCCCTGTGTCCACGTGTTCTCATTGTTCAACTCCCACTTATGAGTGAGAACATGTGGTGTTTGGTATTCTGTTCTTGTGTTAGTTTGATGAGGATGATGAATTCTATCTTTATCCATGTCCCTGCAAAGGACAAAAACTCATTATTTTTTATGGCTGCATAGTATTCCATGGTTTATATGTGCCACATTTTCTTTATTCAGTCTATCATTGATGGGCATTTAGGTTGATTCCAAGCCTTTTTTATTGTGAACATGTCACAATGAACATACGTGTGCAAGTGTCTTTATAGTGGAATGATTTATAATCCTTTGGCTATATACCCAATAATGGAATTACTGGGTGAAACAGTATTGCTAGTTCTAGATCCTTGAGGAATCACCACCTGTCTTCCACAATGGTTGAACTAATTTACATTCCCACCAACAGGGTAAAAGTGATCCTATTTCTCCACATCCTCTCCAGCATCTGTTGTCTCCTGACTTTTTAGTGATTGCCATTCTAACTGGCGTGAGATGGTATCTCAATGTGGTTTTGATTTGCATTTCTCTAAAGATTGATGATGAACTTTTTTTCATGTTTGTTGGCTGCATGAATGTCTACTTTTGATAGGTGTCTGTTCACTGCTTCACCCACTTTTTGATTTTTTTTAAAGATGAAAAATGCTTCTCATTTTAAAAATACTAATATGTGACAGAATTTCAAAATTTTTTGCTTCCCATGTTTTCAATAGAAATTACAGCTACCAAGAGTTAAAAATTCAAATAAATATGTATAATTTTGTATACAAAGTCGACCAAAATATAAGACGTGTTTTTGATGAAAAAAATTACAAAGGTATAAAACTGTGGATTTTTGAGAAATTTTTTTCTGAAATTCAGAAAGTATTTAAAGTTGTTTCAAAGAGTAATTTTAGGAAAGAAATAGAAAAAATATATATATATATAAAGAAACAAGGACCATATACAGTGATTCACCACCTGTAATCTCAACAATTTGGGAAGCTGCGGTAGGAGAATTGCTTGAGGCCAGGAGTTCAAGACCAGCCTGGGTAATGTATCAGAACCATGTCTCTAAAAATAAATAAACAAGCAAACAAATACACCTTACAAAAAGAAAAAATATATATAGGAGATAGGAGAAAGATGTGAAAAAATTTGTAAGTATTAAGATGTATTTTTGATCTGGAGATTTCAAATGATAAAACCCTAATTTTTCAAAATGATTTTTAAAAAGGGAGTAAATTTTTCCTAAAGCAAAATGACTGGTTATTTAAAAAAAGAGAAAAGATAGTACCAAATTAAATGTCTAAGCACATCATGAAAAGTGTGAGTACATCATGAAAAGTTAATGAATGACAAATTTATGAGGGAAATTTGTGTGTGATCAAGCCAGCTATAATTAAAAGGAAATTATTTATAAGTCTTTCTAAAAGTTTAGCTTTGAGTTATGTACACACACATACTGATATAGAATTAAATTTGTGGTTCCCTATGTTAAAACAACAAGGTTTTCTTGAATTACTGATATTTACTTAATAAAATTGGCGAGAGATTTTGATTTAATAGGCAACTGGTTTCTTTAAGTTTTTCACCATCATGTGAACTGCAGCTTTACAGTTTAGGTTAATGTTTTCCTCCAGTATAACTTTATTTTGTACTCTTTGCTTTTATTTTTGTGTTTGAGTTGTTCCATGTAATTGGAAAATTTTCCCTGCTTTTACTAAGAACTATCTATGCCCCTGCTTATGGTAATAGTTTTCTTGTTTATCTTCCCAATAAATATGGCAAATTGTAGACTCATAACCTTGGGCATACATTCTTTTTGTGTCTGATTAAATTTAAGTGCCTTTTCATCAGGTTCAACTTTCAAATTACCTAAATGGGCTTCTTATAAGGAGAACCAATCACAGTAGAAAAAATGTATTTTTCTTTATTATTTTGGTAAGTTGCCTCAGTATCAAAGATTTTTTTTATCTTTCTAGGAAAATTTCCTGTGTTTTATGTTGGTCTTATTGGGTTTCTTTGATTATTTAGAAAAAATTGAGTTTGAAATGGTTAAGATTTTTTTTCCACACATATGTAACTTTCTTTTGTTTTAAAAATCTTTGGTCACTTCGGTTAAGTGAATGACTATTATATCCCAAAACATGTGATTCTGTTTGGGAGAAGAGTTTCAAACTTTTGACATTTTGCAGGTTTCCTAAGATCAAGTAATAAATTAAGTCTTTTTTTTTTATCTTAAACTCATTTTGGATATTTCACAGAGCCTAGGAACTTTTCAGTTGTATCAAACAGAATTATTAATCTGAATCAGACTTATTTGAGATGTTGAATTATACATGTATCTTTGTCAAATAAGTGATGCTAGATCTTTCAGTTACATTTATTAGCATATTATTGAATTAATTTTCCAAAATTGTATAAAATTTTTAAAGATCTAATAGGCCATCCATCATAATTCTAGTTACTATGTTGTTTGCCAAAAATAACTGTATATTCTTATCAATTCTGAACTCTTATCAGATTTTTAACCATGACTAAAATAAAATTTTGTCATCCACATTTACTGCTTTAATTTTTCTCTTAAAGCATCTATGATTAGATTCAAAGAAAAGCCTCCAACAATTACTTTTTAATATACTCTTCTGATAACTTTAAGATAATGCCAACAGATGAAGTAAAATTTTTCAAAATTACTAAAGAAACTGATGGGTACATAAAATTGTGAAGCAAGATTTAGCAAATATTTTAATTGCACAAGATTTGATAACTGCTGAATATAATGTTTTTACAACTTTTATTTGTAACACTGTTTGATCCTTAGTTAAATGTTTTGTTTTCCAGACTGAGACAACGTTTTGTCTTAAGCTATGTATAGTTTACACCAATTTGGTAAAGTTTACTTTTCGAACAAAAGTGATAATATTTGCTTCTCCCTACTTAATCTTTCCAACATTCAGAATGTGTTCTTAAGTATTCTTATTTCTATGGGATATTAATTTTTGCATAAGTTCAGTAAGAATCAGCTCTCTTTCAGGATATAGTTGAACACGCTGGTTATATTACCAAGGTTTTGACTGAAATGTCATAATTTAAATTGTTTATAGGTACTGCAGTTACATTTATATTATTGAATTAATTTTCCAAAATTGTATAAATTTTTAAAGATCTAATATGCCATCCATCATAATTCTAGAGTATTACTATGTTGTTTGCCAAAAGTAACTATATTTTCTTATCAATTTTGAACTCATCAGATTTTTGACCATCTGGTTTAGATTTAACCATTGGTTTTTTTTTTTTAACCACTAGTTTAGATTTAACAAAATCTAGATTCTATATTTATGGATAACATAGTCCCAAGAAGTTCTTAAATTTGAGATTTTGATTTAATTAATATCTACCTTGCTGCACTTATGTAAATAATCTCACCAAAATTGATGAAACTAAACTTATTTTATAAACAAAATTCTTTTACTCAAATTATATTTGGTAGAAATTGAGATAATTATAGAGAGAAAAGGTATGTATCTAGAGAAAAGGTATGTTTCTAGAGAAAAGCTATAATATTCCTGCTATTAGATTGTACCCCCGTGTACTCTTTTCAAGGTTTTCATTGTCTACTTGTAGAGTAGACGAGATACTGAATTCTTTTAGGTTGCTGCAACCTAACTTTATTAAATTACCAAAAATAGAAACTACTGTGTTCCTAAAGCCCTATAAGCTGGATGAGTTTTAATGAATATGTCTTATGCATGATACATGGACCACACAGAGTGCTTACCAATTGGCTTGATATCATATCCAGATATAGTCAAACTGCAAACCAAAATGAGAAGTTGAAGGCTTCACACTGTAGACAGCTTTTCCTAACATTTCAGAGTAAGACTCCATATCATAATGAGATTCTTATCTCTCTTCCTGCCTACGTTTTTTTAGTTGGCAAAATAATGGTATAATTGAAATTTAAAAACTAATTACTTCCAGTGGTAACTTTATAGCATCTGACCTAAGAGGTTCTTTAGTCCACCTAATGACTAATTTTGGCAACATCCCTAATACAACTATTGCTCCCTCTCTGCTTTAATTCAATCCAGTCATGGGATATTAGATGATAAAATTGCTGCATATTATCACTGGCTAAATAAAAAAATATCTGTGCTATTGCTAATACTACATAATGTACCAGAATAAATTCCTCTGGGAAAGTTGCAACCCATAAACACAAATAAGACAACAGGCCATACAATGAAAATAGGTCTCACCTAAATTCTCATGGTCATTTGATTTAATAAATTGGTTGCCTTAAATACTAGGTTCATGGCTGTAAACTATTATATAAACTGAGATGATCATATTACTATTAATTTTGCTCTGTGTGTGTGTGTGTGTGTGTAGATGTTTTAATTTTGTATGTTACTTGTACAATTTCTTCAGAGGTACGACTCCTAACAGAATAGCTCTCACTCAAAACCTTAAAATGATAGTCAACCACTATTGAACAAAATTAAACTTAACAATTGACTCCAGGTAGACCCAGCCCTCACCTGAAAACCACTTCCTCCAAAGTTCTGTTATTACTCAAATGTGGCTAAAAGTGACACTGACTCCTATTTGCCAATTACTGCTTCCAATATGGAATAGACCAACAACCTGGGAAAGAGTCATCCCCACACTAAAGGGCAATCAAAGGCTAACTACAGGGTAACTGGTCAGTGATGCTGTCAGAGAAAAAAATTAAACCAAAAAAAAGAAATGTGAAAGTTGTCAGAATTAAAATGGTAACTTGTGTTAAAAAAAAATATATGATGAGTGGAGCCAGGGAAGGCTATAAAGGTAAGGTTCTCACAGATGAACACTTTATAAAAAGAATTATCACAAAAGACTGTAAAAACCACAACTTTTCACCAAGGCAATCACAAATTTATATATAAAAAGATACTTCTGTGAAGACTTCTGCTAAGCAACTGCCTGTCTAAACTTGGACTGGTGCCACCCTTGTTATTGATCTTTGTAGTCAAGGATAATTATCTCAAAACAATTATGTAAATCTTTTTTTATTCTTTAAAAATCTCTGGCTTCTGTTTTTTTTTTTTCTTTGCACTTTTCTGATCCAGGATAATTTAATATCTTCATGCTATTTTCTAATTGTAAACACATATCCATATGAAATTGTCATGAAAACTACATTTGAAATTCAAGTGCTGATGGTTTTGACCCCACATTAACATTTTTAGAGAAAATAACATTTGGTGGAAATGTGCATTAAACATTATTACAAATGTAATGAAAAAGCATGCATTTATACAAGATAGGATATCCCTAGGTATATTCAGTCTCATGATTTTTTAATGTTATCTAAATCAAACATGAAATATACTTTATCTATAGGCATGACCATTACATCATGTGACTTACTGAATTCTGTCTAGTCTTCAGCCCCATAGAAATTATCTATACCAACCTTGCTGATTTTTTTTTCATCTCTCTTTCGAGTAGGTTCCATTCAAGGCATAATAAAAACCTTATTCAAGTACTTATAAAAAAATTTCAATACCCAATTTTATTCTTAAAAACTCATTTGCACCTTCCACTACTAGGGCAGTGGTCTCTGACTCTGTTTCCTTAATTCTATAAAGCCTAATTTCACATGATAGATTTTAATCAACAGTGCCTACTACTGCACCCCAAGGTCACCACCACAACACTGAGCTGACTCCTGAGAGAAACCGACTGTATCTCACAACCACTGACTTCAGAAGCTCTGTACTCTAGCTACAATTGCAAGCAATGCACCTGTGCAATCAGACTTCAGGAAGCCTTCTTTCCACTTAATAAATGTGTCTATGCAAATGGCCCCCAGAAAAATCATCATTGTGTGTCCATGATCATATTTTAAAATACATAGTTCATAATATTACTTTTCTTAAAATTAAATAATTAAAGCTCTTTTTTTTTTCTAAATATATTTGCTTTAAAATGTAAACTCCAAATATTCCTGACCATTTTGATGGGCCAGTCATTAATCTATGAAGAGTTGAACATATCTATAGAATTCTACTAAGCTTTCATTTCTGAAGAGGAATAAAACTATACAGCATTGTCTTTTGTTTCTGAAAGGTAATTTTGAAATAAAATAAAACTGAAAAGTAATTCTCACTAGACCTAGGAATTCCCTAAATGGATCAAAGTACTTTTGAACACAGGTGGGATGTAATTAAAATGACATGAGTTGTTGTTAAGAGAACAAGTTGCAGCATTGCTACTAGTTCATTCTGTTTGTTTCTGTGTCTGATCCACTTATAAGGAAACTCAACAATAAGGATACTCTAATATTTGTTTTATCACACATGGGTACAATTGGTTGATGCTGGGGTGTCTATTCGACTTTTGTTTTCTTTATTATCATTCAGATCTGAATCTTTGCGAAGGTGACACTTGAACACTTGCTTATAAGCCTTCCTGAAATTTTCAGAGAGAAATGCATATATGATAGGATTCACCGAGGAATTGCTCTACGCCAGGCAGTGGGCGGTGATTCTGAAGAAGAAGGAAGCCAGTGTCAGTGGGAAAACTCCAAACTCAACCCAGAGATTAATGATGTGGTGAGGCAGTCAGGAGATTCCAAACACCACAACCATCACAAGAATCGTCTGTGCAGTCTTTTTCTTGGATATTTCAGACTTCTTTGACATATTCTTCAACTTTTTATGCAAATGATTAAGGACCTTGGCGTAGCAGAAGCTAATGAGCAGGAGCAGCAGCAGGTAGCCGAAAATGAAGGTGCACACCCCGTAGGCCTTCTTGTGGCGAGGTTCGGGCCACTGCTCCCAGAAGAAGGTCTGGTTGCTGGCGCGCGAGTGGAAGAGGCCCTGGTGGTAGGCCACGGGCAAGGCCATGGCGATGGACAGTGCCCAGATGCAGCCCACGCCCAGCAGCGCGTTGTGGGACACCCTGAGCGAGGAGGAGCGCCGCGAGTGCACGATGGTCACGTAGCGGTCCACGGACATCGCTGCCAGCATAAAGATGCTGACCAGCATGGACACAGTGAAGAAGTAGTGGGTGAACTTGCAGATGAAGGCGCCCAGCACCCAGGTGGGCAGCGCGTACACGGTGGCCTGGAAAGGGATGCAGAAGAGCAGGTAGGCCAGGTCGGCGATGCTCAGGTTGAGGATGAACAGGTTGGTGGTGCTCCGCGGCTTGCCCGGCTTGCTGCGCGCCAGCACGTGATCACCAGGCTGTTGCCCAGCACACCTGGCGCGAAGATCAGGCTGAACACCACCAGCGTGATGAAGTGGAACAGCGCCGATGCAGAACAGCGGCTTCCGTTTTTTACTTCAGTATCTACATAGTTTACTATAACATGCATATTTGCATTGCAAAGTCTTTTCTAAATAAATATCATTTTCTTTTAGAGAGGTTTCCTCTTGTCTATTATTTAAGTTGACATCCACATTGCATTTTGGACCTGATATACAAATATCAGAATTAATAGAAACCTTGGAACATCAGAAATACTAAACATACTCACATTCATTTACATTGGATTTAATTTTAGCACAATATGCATACATAATATGGGTTAAAAATTTCTGTAGCTATTGATTTGCAAACTTTTGTTCAGAGACAAAAGTACTTTCCTAGAGAAGGACACTTTGGGTTCTAGGACTAAATCTGCTGCTATTAGGTTGTATCATTTAGCTCAACTAGAAGAGTTTGTTCACCTATAAAATTAGTTGGTTTGAGTAGGAAATCTCATTGCAAGTGAAGAGCTGAGTAAAAAAAAATTATTTAATACAGACACACACTAAATCAATAATAAATAAACTTTTTCCCTAGAAGGAATGATTTATGTGTAAAAGAAGAGAATAATACAATGTGTGATTATTCAGTCATTGAAACTTCTTAAGGCCAATGCAATTTGGCATTGAAGGAAATTAGTGTCAAATTCTAAGTCTGGCTGTAAAAGTTAATACAGAACCTGACATCTCGACAGAGTGTTAGTTTGAGCTGAAGGGTATTATTTATTTTATCATATCTATTTTGAATATTCATTTTTAATTCATTAAATTAAAATGATATTTGGCACATTAATGTTATATAAAGGTGCCAAAGTGGAGTTTCAGAAAAGCAACTGTTCTAGATAGAACTGGATAAATTCCTTTTATTTTTTAATGCATTTTGTTATGTGTAACAGATTTAAATGTAAAATCCAGTGTTTTGATTAAGCTATATCTTTAAATACACTATAAATCACTAAGGTTTGCTAAATGTTCAACATTTTTTCAATCAATTTGTTATTCAAATATTTTAATTCAGATCTCCCAAGTGTTTATGTAATGACTTAGATTTGTGTTAAATATTGCTCTCCAAAGTATTCATTTCAAATTTTCCCAAATGTATTCTGACTGCCATGAAAATTCAATGAATTGTGCATAATTTATCTTGCTACCTATACCCTACCATATAAACTTGACACCTTCTATTTTATACAATGGAGAGCTACTCAAAACATTCTTAAAATCTTACTGTTGTAGTCTGGTGTATTTTCAGTAGATGCAAAAGTTTACATACTGGGAACTCCCATTAGGTTAGTTCCAAATCTGCATTTTGTTTTTTCCTTCTGTGCTTATCAAACTTTTAGAAAATTATTTACATGATCTTCTTAAGTATCACCTCTGCTAAACTGTTAGTTCTCAGAGAATATAATTTGTATTATCAATATTTTTCCCTATAGCAGATACTTATGATTAGCAGAATGATTCAGACACAGTCTTATTTTAGTCAATATTTGTAGAAGTACATAAATAAATGTGAACATAATGAATGCACAAATAAATAAACCCCAATCCCTTGAATTTAGAATGCAACATTCACACAACTGCAACATGTTGATACAGGTCTGGTTGGCAACAGTTAACGCAGGCAGGCTCTGTTCTAAGAGTGTATAGAACTTCATTTGGGGGCTTTCAAGAGTTTTGTTTTAGACTTCAAATTGTAAGAACCATAAGTTTCTACGGGCAACCATGAGTTCACCCAATAAAGCACACCTAACCTATTTGATTTGTTTAGGCCACTGGATTCTTAATTCCAGGTGCTTTACAGTATTACATTGGGTATCACTAATCTTCTCCCTTTTTATTCTGTTTTAGTGTAACATCAAGGGTTACACAAGGAAACATTATGAGATGAACTTCAGTGAAATCCTATGGCCTTCTGGAAATTTCTCTCAGACTCTCAATTTTGATTTGAATTGTTGATTAGATAACCATTGACCATGGTTACATATTTCAGAGCTGTTGAGTGTAGGTTCAAATATGTGCTATTTTTGACTACAGTGAATAAAGAGAAGGTATTTTTACAGCACAGGGGTTATCTTCCTGAACTGAAGTGGAGAAAAAAGAATCAATGAAAGTGTGGTATTTTGATTAAGTCCCTTTTGTCTATTTTGGCTTTTCTTGCCAATGTTTTTGGTGTTTTGGTCATGAAGTCCTTGCCTACTCCTATGTCCTGAATGGTTTGGCCTAAATTTTCTTCTAGGGTTTTTATGGTGCCAGGTTTTATGTTTAAGCCTTTAATCCATCTGGAGTTAATTTTAGTGTAAGGTGTCAGGAAGGGGTCCAGTTTCTGCTTTCTGCACATGGCTAGACAGTTTTTCCAACACCATTTATTAAACAGGGAGGCAAAAAAAAAACAGTCACTAGAGTGAATTGGCAACCAACAGAATGGGAGAAAATCTTTGCAGTTTACCCTTCTGACAAAGGGCTGATATCCAGAATTTACAAAGAACTCAAACAGATTTACAGGAAAAAAACAAACAAGCCCATTCAAAAATGGGCAAAGAATATGAACAGACACTTTACAAAAGAAGACATACATGAGGCAAACAGACATATGAAAAAATGCTCATGATCACTGGTAATTAGAGAGATGCAAATCAAAACCACATTGAGATACCATCTCACGCCAGTTAGAATGGCGATCATTACAAAATCTGGAGACAACGGATGCTGGAGAGGATGCAGAGAAGTAGGAACACTCTTACACTGTTGGTGGGAGTGTAAATTAGTTCAACCATTGTGGAAGACAGTGTGGCGATTCCTCAAGGACCTAGAAATAGAAATTCCATTTGACCCAGCAATCCCATTACTGGGTATATATCCAAAGGACTATCAATCATTCTACTATAAGGACACATGCACACAAATGTTCATTGCAGCACTGTTTACAATAGCAAAGACCTGGAACCAACCCAAATGCCCATCGATGATAGACTGGACTGGGAAAATGTGGCACATATACACCATGGAATATTATGCAGCAATCAAAAATGATGAGTTTTTGTCCTTTGTAAGGACATGGATGAATCTGGAGAACATCATTCTCAGCAAACTGACACAAGAACAGAAAATGAAATACCACATATTCTCACTCATAGGCGGGTGAGGGAAAATGAGAACACATAGACACAGGGAAGGTGGTACTACACACTGGGGTCTATTGGGGGGAATAAGGGAGGGACAGCGGTGGGGGGAGCTGGGGAGGGATAGCCTGGGGAGAAATGCCAAATGTGGGTTAAGGGGAGGAAGGCAGCAAAACACACTGCCATGTGTGTACCTATGCAACTATCTTGCACGTTCTGCACATGTACCCCAAAACCTAAAATGCAATAAAAATAAATAAATAAATAAATAAATAAATAAATAAAGTGTGGTAAACTGTGGCTAAGAAGAGAGTGTAAACAGTCTATGCCAAAAATTCCATGACTGTAGGAATGATTTTGCTCAGAACTAAAAAAAAAGACCAGTGAGAAGTAAGAAGACTCACAGTCTGTTGTGTTAATAACAGACAAAATTTGCATATTCTAAAAGGAAACACCAGCAATACAAAAGAATGTGATAAATCTAATTTTTTTTGTCTCTTGGGAAAGTGAATTAAAAAAAAAATTAAAAATGCTTAAATCCAGCATCCAATATTCATCCTTAATATGTTAGAGTGGTAATAATGCTAATGTTTTAAAAGTTTATCTTACATCTGAGAGACATAAAAAGAAAAAGAGGAAGACAGTAGAATATAACAAGAATTTCAGTTAAGTTATTTTACTGCATGGAAAGGGAGGTGACTCTTTTACTGCAAAAGAGGGCAAAGGTTTTTTGGTTAGAAAAAGTAAAAAACCGAAGTTTGAGAAAAAAACGCATATTGGAGGATAGAGGCTAAAGAAAGGCTAAACAAATGCTAAACAAAAACAATTTTAGTTTGACAGTCTTTTTGAGGATATTTTCTAATTTCAATAAGTAGAAGAACGTGTGGGTCCCATTTCTGGGATACAAGAGAAAAACTGTTGGAGTCTTTCTTCTACCATTGAAAATCTTCATTTAATTATTAAAGTACCAGAAGCACAGCAGTAAATATATACATACATGTATTCATTAATTGATTTTAAAAAGGAAAGAAAGGCCCAGACAATTACTCAAGAATAGACATATTTCCGGTATCACAGCCTGAAGGGGAACCTTTGGCTTTCCCAGGAAATGAGAAGATAGTACCCCAATTCATCACTTGATAGAAGAGTTCCATCAATTGAAATTTTTGTTCATGTATATTTCTTTCTAAGTAGTGCCACAAAGAGGCACTATTAGTGGTTATGCATCAAATATGCTTGTACTGTTTTTGTCTACATTTGCTACTCTACTCCTTTTTCTGAAACAATTAAGTTTCTCCTGTAGTCAGTGGCTGACAAGCGTAGGCAAGCATTTCTCAGTAGGAAATGCATGCCTAATAATCACTCGTGGAGCTCTTAAAAAGTACAAAATATCAAGTTCAACTTGGAATCAAATATGTTGGAATAAATTTTGTACATGTGCATATTTAAATATCTATGAAGGTGACAGCTATGTGAGCCTCTGACTTAATACCTTAAAACTAGTTGCCTTAAACATTGTTTTTGAGTGTTTCAATTTTGCATCAGAAATATTATTTACTATGGAAATTTGTGTCTAGATGATTAAAAGCAGTAGCTGTTTGCATTTGTCTCTAGATAATTGATTTTTTCCCTAAATATTGTAGAACTTATATTGGTGCTAAAATGCCCTTATGTGTCTTGACCAGCTGCAACGTCAGAAAAGCAGACACAGAAGATGGACTGAAGTTAGACTAACCGACTTTGCAGATGCTAAATGAAGATATGAGTCTAATTACGGTAGAGAATGACTCAAGTGGCTACAGCTGGGGATAAAATCCAGGCTCTCCTTAGCCACATGAGTGTGTCTTTATAGCTAGGACTGAGTTGAATAAAGACATGATAATGGATAAATTATTTTTGAAAATAAATTTATTTGAAAGGAAGAAAAATGTTTATTCAGGAGGTTTTAATTCCCCTGTAGAAATAAAATGTTTACTTAGGAATATGTTTTGAAATTTCTTTTTCTCACATTACTTAATTGCTGACAAGGCATTACAGTCAAAACTTTCAAAATTTACTTTCTTTTTCTCACATTACTTAATTGCTGACAAGGCATTACAGTCAAAACTTTCAAAATTTACTTTCATGTAAATTTTGATGGACTAACCAAATCACATGATAGATTAACCAATGTCTTATATTCTTTTTAATAGACATGACAATTGGGCTATTTTTTAGTTTGTATGCTTACCAAGAATATGTTGTATTCTCATGACTCTTTGTGCTAGTTTCACATGTATTTGATTATGCAGTTAAGTAATATGCAAAAGAATGATGCATGAGTGTGGCAAAAATAGATTTATTTTGTTCTATATGCACTAAGTGAAATACTTTAGAGGTACTACCTTAAGGCAAATCATTAAAAAGAAATAGCTGTCAAATTAGTTTTGATGAAGAGATGTAAAGGACTCAGCAGTGCTGGAGTGTAATGTGTATAGAAGGATTCTATATTCAAAATCACTTTTTAGTTATCTTTCATGTCTCAAACTGAAAATAGATGTATTATGGGAGTCATATACAGGAAATATTTTATGAATATACATTACCATTGGTGAATTTATGTTGTTAAAGTTAATATATAGAGATGGCATTTGTACCATCTTAATTTATGAGTTAATATATTTGTTCAATTCCTGCACAAAGACATTACTTAAATCAGATAAGGGTTCTATTTTCTGGTGGTAATGTTAAGGGTCATTTAGAAAAGCCCTTGATCAATGTGATATACTGCTTATTTCATTGGTCCCAGAATGATCAACAGAAGACATGGAAAAGAGCAGGGAAGTAGCCTTACCACAGTGCTTGCAGAAATTCTCTGATCCTCTGCTCATCTCTTCCTTAAAGTGGAAATTAATGTTCCTAATTGATAACAGGTTTTACCAACACAATAAGAAGTTGAAGGAAAGGTTGAAAAATAAATGTGTCTACTATACACTGGGGACTGTTGGGGGAAATGGGGGAGGGACAGCGGAGGGGGCTGGGGGGGATAGCCTGGGGATGAATACCAAGTGTGGGTGAAGGGGAGGAAGGCAGCAAAACACACTGCCATGTGTGTACCTATGCAACTATCTTGCACGTTCTGCACATGTACCCCAAAACCTATAATGCAATAAAAATTTAAAAAAAAAAGAAAGAAAAAGAAATGTGCCCTCTAGATAGAGGATAAGCTATTTATGGGTAGCATACTACTCTTTCTCCAAAGAGAGGTATTTCTCTGGCTATCTCACATCCAAGACACTGATAACACACATTCCATAGCAAAGTTTAAAGTTTAGCATGCATAAGCATGACTCCTTCCTCTCCTTTTAGTTGAATGAGTTCATGGGTGCTACAGTATGCTCTCATATGGGAGGTTTTTAGCCATCAAAATTTCTGTTTCAGTTATGGAAGTCAAATTACTAAAGTCACTTGGGGACTGTTCCTTGATGTAGTCCTTCATTAGCTTCTGCTCTCCTCAAAAACAATTTGGAGTTAAATATTTTATCATTTACATGCAAAAGTTTATATTATATTGTGACTGTGAAAGACTTGAAAAGATCATCATCAAAAAAATTTTTGAACAAGAAACACATACTTCTTAAATCAGAGAACAAGGTATAAAGTTATGCTTGTAAAAGAAACACATTATTAATAGTTTTGAAATAAAAATTGAGTCAACATTTAACATCTTTCCTAATATCTTGGTTTAATAAAAATTCATTTCATAATATAAGAAATATAATTATTCTTAAGAGATGAACTTTGTATAGGTGCCTCCAAATTCTCTCCAGAGTATATCCTCCTCTCTCGAGCTTAAATAGAATATTATTTTTTTTTAGTGCAAAAATGCTGCTAAAACAGTTATGTGACCTTTGGCCAAGGAGAACTTATACTCAGGCTTCTTTCCTTGAGAAGTTCTAGCATGAAACAAGAACCCATAAAGATTCCAGACTGGAGGGTTGGAGCTTTTCTTTGCAGTAGCAGACACTTTATTCCTCTAACTACACTGTGTTATTGTTTTGGGGCTGATTCTTCAGTTTATGCCTTTGTTGTTGGTATGGAAATAGGAGCATGCAAGTATCACCAATTGAGAACTGTACTACTTATATACTTTCAAGGACAAATGAGGCTCAAAAAATTTAAAAAGTGTGTTGACCACTCAGCCCAACTTTTAAAGCAGTGACTGAGAGAGGGATTTTCACGATGGTGCAGTAGGAACAACTCAGGATTACAGCTCTCAATGAAGGCACAGAGGGTGAGTCCTAGCCGCATTTTCAGACGGATCTTTCTTGCCCACAGAATGGGGAAATTCCCAAGTGTAGGAGAGGCACGGGACACCAGCGCAGCCCTTTAGGCCTGTGCTGCCCTTTTGGCCGGTGCTGCGGTGCAGCGGCACAAAACTCACTGGTCTGGGTGCCCTGTTAAACCGGCAATCTGAGATTTGGGATGGCAGATTAACATATCCATCTGATTAAACGGGACTTGGACAGTGAGCCAGAACAGGAGATTCCTGGGAAGCGTGATTTGAGCCGGTGCAGTGGGTCGCTGCACGGGAAATCACACAGATCCTGGTGCCCTATCAGCAAGTGACTGAAACACCTGTGAGAGAGTCAACCATTCAACTTAAAAAAAAAAAGAGAGTAAAAGTGTTCTGGCAGGGAGCCAGGTGATCAGGCTCGGCAGGTCCCACCCACAAAGGGACAAATAAAACTGCAATTCGAAATGCTTGGGGTTGAGAGATTCACTGCAGGCTCAGCTGAATGCAGGATGGTGCAGCTTGGTGGGGGAGGAGCGTCCGCCATTACCAATGCATTCTGCCCCTACTGAGGTACAATCCTATTGCTAAAGCAGCCTGCTGTTGCCGAGGCAACCCGCCATAACAGAGAGACTCCATGAACAGGGAGGAGGCCACAACAGCAGGGCAGAGCCCCGCGGCAGAAGGGTAGACCCCACGGTAGCAGGGCGGAGACTTGGCAGGCAAATAGTGACTAGACTGCCTCCTAGCTGGGCAGGACAGTGCAGCGGATACTCATAAAGAAAGCCCTAACTCCCTGAAACAGAGCATCTGAGGGAAAAATAAAGGGGTTTTATAAGTTCTGCTGCAGCAGACCTAAACACACCTGCCTAACAGCCCCAAATGAACAACGGAGCTCACAGCTCAGCACTTGAGCTCCTATAAAGTACAGATCATCTCCTCAAGCAGCTCCCTGACCCCTGTATATCCAAAGAGTCACCTCAAAAGAGGACTAATGAGACTGACATTTGGCGGGCATCAGTCTGGGACAAAGATAGCAGAAGAAGAAACTGGTAGCATCCCTCACTGTTCTGCAGCTGCTACAGGTGTACCCCAGAAAAGCAGGGCCTGGGGTGGACCTCAGCAGTCATACAGCAGAGGAGCTAGACTGTTAGAAGGAAAATTAAGTAACAGAAATACTTCATCATCAACAATCTGCACATCCACTCAGAGACAAAATTGAAAAGTCAGCAACTACTCAGATGACAGGTGAATAAATCCACAAAGATGGGAAGAAACCAGGGCAAAAAGGAGGAAAACACCTGAAACCAGAACACCTTGCCTCCTACAAGGGACACAACATACCAGAATCTCTGGGACACATTTAAAGCAGTCTCCAGAGGAAAATATATAGCTATAAGTGCCCACATGAGAAGAGCGGAGAGATCCAAAATTGACACCCTACCATCAAAATTGAAAGAGCTAGAGAAGCAAGATCAAAAAAACTCAAAACCTAGCAGAAGACAGGAAATAACTAAGATCGGAGCAGAACTGAAGGAGATAGAGACAAGAAAAACCCTTCAAAAAATCAATAAATCCAAGAGCTGGTTTTTTAAAAAGATCAACAAAATAGACAGAATACTAGTCAGACTGATAAAAAAGAAAAGAGAGAACAACCAAATGGATGCAATAAAAAACGATGAAGGGGAAATCACCACAGATTCCACAGAAATTCAAACCATCATCAGAGAATACTACAAACAACTCTATGCACATAAACTAGTAAACCTGGAAGAAATGGATAAATTCCTGAACACCTGTGTCCTCCCAAGCCTAAACCAGGAGGAAGCTGAAACTATGAATAGACCAATAACAAGGTCTGAAGTTGAGGCAGCAATTAAGAGCCTACCACACAAAAAAAGCCCAGGTCCAGATGGGTTCACAGCCTAATTCTACCAGACACACAAAAAGGAGGTGGTACCACTCTTTCTGAAACTATTCCAAATAATCCAAAAAGAGGGAACCCTTCCCAAATCATTTTATGAGACCAACATCATCCTGATACCAAAACCTGGCAGAGACTCAACAAGAAAAGAAAACTTCAGGCCAATATTCATGATGAACATAGATGCAAAAATCTTCAATAAAATACTGGCAAACCGATTGCAACAGCACATTAAAAAATTTATCCATCATGATCAAGTAGGATTCATCCCAGGGATGCAAGGCTGGTTCAACATACGCAAGTCTATAAACGTAATTCACCACATAAACAGAACCAAAAACAAAAAACACATGATTATCCCAATTGACGCAGAGAAGGCATTTGACAAAATTCAACAGCCCTTTATGCTAAAACCCCTCAATAAACTCAGTATTGATGGAACATATCTCAAAATAAGGTAAAAGCTATTTATGACAAACCAACAGCCAATATCATACTTAATGGGCAAAAACTGGAAGCATTCCCTTTGAAATCCAGCACTAGACAAGAATGCCCTCTCTCACCACTCCTATTCACATAGTACTGGAAGTTCTAGCCAGAGCAATCAGGCAAGAAAAAGAAATAAAGGGTATTCAAATAGGAAAGGTGGAAGCCAAATTGTCTCTATTTGCAGACGACATGATAGTATACCTAGAAGACCCCATCGCCTCAGCCCAAAAACTCCTGAAACTGATAAGCAATTTCAGCAAAGTCTCAGGATATAAAATCAATGTGCGAAAATCACAAGCATTCCTATACACCAATAACAGACTTAAAGAGAACCAAATCAAGAACGAACTGCCATTCACAATTGCTACAAAGAAAATAAAATACCTAGGAATACAACTTACAAGGAACGTAAGGGACCTCTTCAAGGAAAACTACAAACCACTGCTCAACGAAATAAGGGAGGACACAAACAGATGGAGAAACATTCCATGTTCATCGTTAGGAAGAATCAATATCGTGAAAATGGCTATACTGCTCAAAGTAATTTACAGAATCAACGCTATCCCCATCAAACTACCATTGAATTTCTTCACAGAACTGGAAAAAACACCATGAATTTTATATGGAACTAAAAGAGACCCCACATAGCCAAGTCAATTCTAAGCAAAAAGAACACAGCGGAAGGCATCACACTATCAGACTTCAAACTATACTACAAGGCTACAGTAATTAAAACAGCATGGTACTGGTACCAAAATAGAGATATAGACCAATGGAACAGAACAGAGGCATTGGAGGCAACACAAAATATCTACAACCATATAATCTTTGATAAACCAGACAAAAACAAGCAATGGGGAAAGGATTCCCTATTTAATAAATGGTGTTGGGAAAACTGGCTAGCCATGTGCAGAAAGCAGAAACTGGACCCCTTCCTGACACCTTACACTAAAATTAACTCCAGATGGATTAAAGACTTAAACTTAAGACCAGGCACCATAAAAACTCTAGAAGAAAATCTAGGCAAAACCATTCAGGACATAGGAGTAGGCAAGGACTTCATGACCAAAACACCAAAAGCATTGGCAACAAAAGCCAAAATAGACAAATGAAACCTAATCAAACTCCACAGCTTTTGCATGGCAAAAAAAAACAGTCACTAGACTGAATTGGCAACCAACAGAATGGGAGAAAATCTTTGCAGTTTACCCTTCTGACAAAGGGCTAATATACAGCATTTACAAAGAACTCAAACAGATTTACAGGAAAAAAATAAACAAGCCCATTCAAAAATGGGCAAAGGATATGAACAGACACATTACAAAAGAAGACATACATGAGGCAAACAGACATATGAAAAAATGCTCATCATCACTGGTCATTAGAGAGATGCAAATCAAAACCACATTGAGATACCATCTCACGCAAGTTAGAATGGCGATCATTAAAAAATCTGGAGACAACAGATGCTGGAGAGGATGCAGAGAAATAGAAACACTCTTACACTGTTGGTGCGAGTGTAAATTAGTTCAACCATTGTGGAAGACAGTGTGGCAATTTCTCAAGGACCTAGAAATAGAAATTCCATTTGACCCAGCAATCCCATTACTGGGTATATAGCCAAAGGACTATAAATCGTTCTACTATAAGGATACATGCACACTAATGTTCATTGCAGCACTGTTTACAATAGCAAAGACCTGGAACCAACACAAATGCCCATTGTTGATAGACTGGACTGGGCAAATGTGGCACATATCCACCATGGAATATTATGCAGCAATCAAAAATGATGAGTTTGTGTCCTTTGTAAGGACATGGATGAATCTGGAGAACATCATTCTCAGCAAACTGACACAAGAACAGAAAATGAAATACCACATATTCTCACTCATAGGCAGGTGAGGGAAAATGAGAACATATGGACACAGGAAAGGGGGTACTACACACTGGGGTCTATTGGGGGAAATAGGGGAGGGACACTGGCAGGGGAGCTGGTGAGGGATAGCCTGGGAGAAATGCCAAATGTGGGTGAAGGGGTTGAAGGCAGGAAAACACACTGCCATATGTGTACCTATGCAACTATCTTGCACGTTCTGCACATGTACCCCAAAACCTAAAATGCAATATAAATAAATAATAAATAAATAAATAAATAAAATAAAATAAAGCAGTGACTTTGTTATGAAGTTAGAAGTCTAAGGATATAAACCATCAAAAACTGCTCAAAATAAGTCACTCATCTTTTTCTTTTTTTACTCTTGACATTAAAAATCTATACATAAATTTGGTTTATCTCACTTTCATATGGCAAAAGAATGTGAAGAATGTTATTTAGGAAAATCCAAACTTTTGACTTTTTTTCCTGGAATACCCCAACAGTATCTGTTAGTTGATTAAGTGGTGAGTGTATAATAGCTGAGTTTTCTGGGAATTTGAAATCAGGGATCTGAACTTGCTTTCTTAGGAGACCAGGTACAGATTTATGAAAACCTGTTGAAGGTAATGATTTCAATTGTATTTGTATTAGGTAGTGCAAAAGTAATGGCAAAAACCAAAGTTATTTTGCACCAACCTGAAACCTCTGATCTTACTCCTTTTGGGGGCAATTTTCTTCTTTTTTACGAAGATAATCAGCCCAGCCCAGAAAGCTCTTTAATCAGCTGTCTTGTCCTAGTGTTATTTTAGTAACTTCAAATTTTTTGAAGTACTTTTTGGAAAACTGACTACATTTATAAGACAATATAACCTTTGCCTATTATTTTATTTTTCCAGATGTTTTTCTGGGTCATTCAGTACTCACAATAAAAATAACTAAAACTACATTTATTTGGCTTAACACTACCCAACACATTTTGGGCATTGGAGTCAATTTAAATTCTCCAGGGGATGGCTCACATGTGATCAGTCACATGGACTGTATTGCAGTATCTGTCGTTTACTCCTCTCTGTTATCCACAGATGTTATTTGATAAAACCATTGAGTCCTGCTTGCTACATGTTGTCCACAGATGTTATTTGATAAAACCATTGAGTCCTACTTGCTAAATTTTCTCCATTATTCCAAAAAGGGACAAAACAAAAAAAGAAAATTTCAGGCCAATATCCCTGATGAACAATGATGCAAAAATCCTTGATAAAACACTGGCAAATTAAATCAATCAAAAAGCTTATCCACCATGATCAAGTTGACTTCATCCCTGGGATGCAGGACTGGTTCAACTTAAACAAATAAATAAATGTAATCCATCACATAAACAGAACCAAGGACAAAAACCACATGATTATCTCAATAGATGCAGAAAAGTCCTTTGAAAAAATTCAACATTCCTTCATTCTAAAACCTCTCAATAAACTAGGTATTGATGGAACATATCCCAAAATAATAAGAGCTATTTATGACAATCCTGTAGGCAATATCAAACTGAATGGGCAAGAGCTGAAAGCATTCCTTTTGAAAACGAGCACAAGATAAGGATGCCCTCTCTCATCACTCCTACTCAACACAGTATTAGAAGTTCTGGACAGGGCAATTAGGCAAGAGAAAGAAATGAAGGATATTCAAACAGGAAGTCAAATTGTTTCTGTCTGCAGATGATATGAGTCTATGTTTAGTAAGCTGCATTGTCTCAGCCCCAAAACTCCTTAAGCTGATAAGCAACTTCAGCAAAGTCTTGGGATACAAAATCAATGTGCAAAAATCACAAGCATTCCTATATACCAATATGAGACAAGCAGAGAGCTGAATCATGAGTGAACTCCCATTCACAATTGCCACAAAGAAAATAAAATACGTAAGAATATAACTAACAAGGGACATGAAGGACATCTTTGAAGAGAATTACAAACCACTGCTAAAGGAAACAAGATAGTACACAAATAACTAGAAAAATATTTCATGCTTATGGATAGGAAGGATCAATATCGCGAAAATGGTCATACCACCCAAAGAAATTTATAGGTTCAATGCTATTCTCTATCAAACTATCATTGACATTCTTAACAGAATTAGAAAAAACTACTTTAAAATTTTATGTAGAACCAAAAAAAGAGCCTGTATGGTCAAGACAATCTTAAGCAAATAGAACAAAATTTGAGGCATCATGTTACCTGTCTTCAAACTATACTACCAGGTTACAGTAACCAAAACAGCATGGTACGGGTACCAAAACAGACATACAAACCAGTGGAAGTGGTACCAAAACAGACAATAAACCATGGTACTAGTACCAAAACAGACAAATAAGCCAACGCAGATTTCAGAAATGACAACATACATCTACGACCATCTGATCTTTGACAAATCTGACAAAAACAGGCAATGGGGAAATGATTCCTTATTTAACAAATGGTGCTGGGAAAACTGCTTGTGATATGCAGAAAAGAAAAACTGGACCCCTTTTTTACACCTTAAACAAAAATTAACTCGAGATGTAGTAAGGACTTAAATGTAAAACCTCAAATCATAAAAACCTTTGAATAAAATCTAGGCAATACCATTCAGGACATATGCTTAGGCAAAGACTTTATGACTACAACATCAAAAACAATCACAACAAAAGTCAAAATTGACAAATGTGATCTGATTAAACTAAAGAGCTTCTGCATAGCAAAAGAAACTAGCATAAGAGTAAACTGGCAACCTACAGAATGGGAGAAAATTTTTGCAATCTACCCATCTGACAAAGGGCTAATATCCAGAATCTACAGAGAAGTTTAATGAATTTAGGAGAAAAAAATCCCATCAAAAAGTAGGCAAAGGATATGAGCAGAGACTTCTCAAAAGAAGACATTTATGCAGCCAACAAACAAGAAAAAACTCAACATCACTGGTCATTAGAGAAATGCAAATCAAAACCACAATGAGATACCATCTCATGCCAGTTAGAATGGCAATCATAAAAATGTCAGGGAACAACAGATGCTGATGAGGATGTGAAGAAATAGGAACACTTTTATACTGTTGGTGGAAGTGTAAATTAGTTCAACCTTTGTGGAAGACAGTGTGGTGATTCCTCAAGGTTCTAGAACCAGAAATACCATTGGACCCAGCAATCTCATTACTGGTATATACCCAAAGAAATATAAATCATTCTAGTATAAAGACACATGCATACACATGCAGCACTATTAACAATAGCAAAGACATGGGACCAACCCAAATGCCCATCAATGATAGACTGGATATAGAAAATATGGTACATATAACCCTTGAAATACTATGCAGCCATAAAAAGAATGAGATCATGTCCTTTGCAGGGACATGGATAAGGCTGGAAGCCATCATCCTCAGCAAACTAACATAGGAACAGAAAACCAAATGCTACATGTTCACCCTTGTAATTGGGAGGCAAACAATGGGAACACAAGGACATTCCTATATACCTTGTGTATATAGGGGAGGGGAATATCACACACAGGGGCCTGTTGGGGGGTGCGGAACCAAGGGGAGGGAGAGTATTAGGACAAATACCTAATACATTCAGGACTTAAAACCTAGATGGCGGGTTGATAGGTACAGCAAACCACCATGGCACATGTATACCTATGTAACAAACCTGAACATTCTGTACATGTATCCCGGAATTTAAAATAAAATAAAATTTAAAGATATAAACAAGCAAGAAATAGGCTTTCATGTATTTCAACTAATAAAAAGTCATTATGCTTAACTGGGACATTTCTTCCACAATTTTGAAGCAAATTTACCGAGCTGCCAAGTCTTAGGGTCTCAGTTGTTTATAGAGACTTCAGTGATGATAGACCTTTATTAATTTAGAAATTCTTCCAGGGTAGTGTCATGTCCTTGGAATCTTTGCAGGAATCTGAAGGTGTAGTATAAGGCTCTTACATAACTTGCATCAGGCTGCAATTACAGGTGACCCTTCCCTTTCATACTTGCCTTTGATCCTTGCACCAAGTTTACTCTCAACTTTCTCTTTCATTAAGAAGATTTTACTAACAAAATTCCAAGTCCTTCAGACACATAGGACCTTAGTAGATTCACTAAGAGAGATTCCTTGGTGAGAATATTTCTTACAATATACACGATTCCTAGTCTTTGTCTTTGGAACCCCCAATACCCTGTCGATACTGTAAGTTTGCTACTTTTGTATGATATTGTACTCTGTTTTACCTCATTTAACTCAAAATATAAAGATCTTTATTTAAGACAATTACTTACATATTATATTTATTTTGGAGTGTATAGAGCTGTGAAAGAAATTCCAGTTGAAATACATATTTATTGAAATCTGCAGAGAGTAACACTGCAAGAAATACAAAAGTATTTGTTGTCCTTTTAATAGTATATTTAATCCCCATTAATTTTTATGATAATTATACAGAAAGGGAGATTACTACGCACATTTGAAGTTACCTGTCATTAAACTCAAGAATTTCTAAGCTCTTACATATAAAAAGCAAAGCACTATTCTTTACAAAAGTTCAAATCCCTGATGTTGAAATTATGTACATTTTATATTTGGGACAGATGCTTATGTCATTGGAGCTATATGACAAAAGCTACTGCAGGAGCCTCAAAATACGTCCCTGTGGCTATGTCAAGAAGGTGAGAAAAGTGTGTTCCTTAATATTCGATTATTTAAATTACATAAAGATCAGTAAGTCATAAGTATTTAAAATCCTCTTCTATTATAATGAATTGTTTCATTATTCACTCTCATTATGTTTCAATACACTCCATATTTCCATTAGTTGAATCTACCTGAGAAATTGTCATTTGGGGATTCAAGAGTGAATGAATAATGTTTGAAGGGTAAGAAATATGGACAAGGATATAATCTCATGTTTAAAATAATGTCTTTTTTTTTTTTTTTTTTTGAGATGGAGTTTCGCTCCTGTTACCCAGGCGGGAGTGCAATGGCGCGATCTCGGCTCACCGCAACCTCCGCCTCCTTGGTTCAGGCAATTCTCCTACCTCAGCCTCCGGAGAAGCTGGGATTACAGGCACGTGCCACCATGCCCAGCTAATTTTTTGTATTTTTAGTAGAGACGGGGTTTCACCATGTTGACCAGGATGGTTTTGGTCTCTTGACCTCGTGATCCACCCGCCTCGGCCTCCCAAAGTGCTGGGATTACAGGCTTGAGCCACTGCGCCCGGCCTTAAAATAATGTCTTATTGCAATTTTATACAGATAATGGAGAGGTATCATGATTCTTAAAATCCCAATCCCCTAAAGAAAAGTGTATTATAAGTTCTTTAAAATAACCTTTACAACACAGGTTACATAAAATTAGCATTAACGTTAGAGTGACTATGAACATTTATATTGTTATAAAATATTGTCTACAACTAAAAATAGTATATCTTTTCTGACATATTTAAGATTTGTATGTATATTTGATATGTTTGTATGCAAGGCTAGTCTTATTCATGTGCAAAATAGAAAGATTCAGATACTTACAATCTTTTAAGCTCAGTAAAATGTATATGCACTTCATATCCCCCAAAACACAGGAGAAAGCAGGAAGAAAAGATAGGCAAAAGAAAAGGAAATAAAGCAAATTGCCCAAACACTATGCTTAGTCGTGTCCTTTCCGAAAGCCTTGATATTTCTTTAGTAGAAGAGAGGTCAATAATTTTTACTGTATAAGCAAAATTAACAATTATAATTTATCAGCATTCTAAGTGAGTTAGAACACTGCTGAAAATGTTTGATTGGATTTTAGATTCACAGTAAGTTCAGATTATGGAATATGAAATCTTGGGTGATGAGCAACATCATAATTCAGCTTCCTATGGGTAAGGGGAATCTGGTACCAAAGGAGAAGAGAGGTCTATATTTGACAATTGTAAATCCAAGATCTGCTTGCTCACTTCACATAATGTCTGATCATCCTGATAATGTAGATATACTTGTATAATATTCATATACTTAATTTTGAGCTTTAAAAAATTAATTTAGCTACTTTTGATAAGAAACCAATATATATAGAATTTCAGAATATCAAACTAGTAAAATCTGTTAGAAAAATGTGTTTTGCCATTATTTTGTGCAAAATACTGGAAAAGTATTTATTGCTGATTTATTAATTTCTACAGTTATAAAAATAATTTACTTCCTACCAAATATATGTTTCCTACCAAATATATGTTCCCATTGCAGTGTATTTTATTTTTGGCGGTGGGGGGTGGGGAGATTGGCTTTATTTGTGTCACTGATACACAAATGACTATTTTTGGAGGAAATTTTGAGATCTATTATACTATCTAGAAAATCTTTGTATACATAAAACGAATTTCAAGCAATTGTAAAAG
Organism: Saguinus oedipus; assembly: GCA_031835075.1. Classification (NCBI taxonomy): domain Eukaryota; kingdom Metazoa; phylum Chordata; class Mammalia; order Primates; family Cebidae; genus Saguinus; species Saguinus oedipus. The sequence continues at coordinate 45,584,811 of CM063169.1, forward strand.
AATTCTTGTGTTAAAAATACTACTTAAATATGAGTGGTATAATGTAGTGCAAACTACCAAGAAACATCACTAATAATAAATATTTTTGGAAGAGAGGAACACTATTTCCAAAAGAAAAAAAAAATCACTTATGTATTAAATCCAGAAGGTGGCAATCTTGTACTATTCATTGTATTATGCAAACGTCATTTTTTTCTCTTCTACACACACACACACACACACACACACACACACACACACACACATTTAGATGTACGTATGCATATTTATAAGTCTAAACACATAAAACTACATGCATTTATACAGTGGATACTTGTTCACATGGCAACATTGTAATATAATTTTTATAATAGTTCTGTTTTCCCAGGTATATGGAGTTAACAATATATTTTAGTACTTAATTTGGAATAATTTTGGAAATATATCAAAAAATAGTTTTTAATGCAAAGTTAGTGCATACATGCATAATTGAATAACCACTTTATGTTTCATGAGTTATATAATACAGTATTAAATCAAAAATAATTTTGTAATGGAAAATTCATTTTCAAAATTGAAATATAATCTTATCCATATATGCCAATTGTTTTTATGGTTTTATTTGGGTCGCTTGCAGTGGAGCACAAACATATCAAATAAGATAGAAAGTCAATTCTAATAGTTTAATATATTTAAATGCAAATTTAACATATATAGTAAATTATAATTCTAGATCAAGGAAAAAACAATTAGTGTGTCAATTATATTAGACTTCAATAACTAGATAACTAATTCCTAGTGAAGTAAACTATTCTTAGGGATGATGTCTCCAGCAAATGTGTAACTACATGATATCTAGAGGCTAAGTAGAGGAAAAAAAAGAAGAAAATAGCTACAGACAAATATGTGGTTTGAAAAATTAAGACTAAACAACAAATAAGTGATGTCAAATTAAGTTTTAAAATATAAATGAAATGTTTGAAGTAATCCTAGAGATGTGAAAATATTTTGTGACAAAGCAAATTCTATTTCTAGGTGATAAAACCCATTTCATTCATTTATGAATCAATTTTCTGTATCATTTTATTTTCACTTGTATGGAGACAATGTGATACTGTGGACATAACATGGGGTTTTAGTGTAAAAGCAAGCTTGATGCATGCTCTCGCCTGCCATAAACTACTAAGGTGACCTTGAGCAAGTTACTTAACCTCTCTGAGAAACCCACAGCCTGTTGGGAAAATAAGGGCAATGTTACAAAGTGTACAGAGTTGTTGTGTGAACTATGGTTCATACTCCATAAGAGTTAGTTTCTTTTATATTTTCAAGTTTTGTTCTTGGTGTAGCATTTATAATGCTAAGTAGGAAATTTAAAAACAATTTTATATTACGGCTGTTATGATGCTTTTACAACCTGATTATAATACAGGAGTATTTTCTAAGTGCTCCATGTTTTATTTTCCCTCAGAAAACATATAAATTCATGCACTCATAAAATATTGTTTTCTGAAGCACTGAATGTTCACAAAAAGTAGGAGCATTTTTTTCCTGTTAAAAATGTTTAAAATTTATGTCATTTTTCTTCCTGCTAAATTGTTAGAGAAATCTGATATAATTTACATTTGTATTCTTATAAAAATGTATTTCAAATTGGGTTGACAATAAGTTTTATGGATTGATTACGTTCTAGAAACTTTATAATTGCATTGACATGTGTTTGTCATAAGATGTAAATGCATGCACTAACGTCTCTCTATGATTAAGTATAAGTAAAACATTTCAAAAGCTGAATTAGATATCAATTCTCTGAAACTATTAAGTGGTGTAATTGTTCTGATAGGTTTCTTGCATTAATAACCCATTCAATAAAAACATCAAATTTCCCAGAATGAAAAGTGGTGCTGTGGGGGATTGTGAAAAGAACTATGAGCTACAGTAATTGAAAAGAGCAAGATGCTTTTAAACTTCTATGTTCTGAAGTTTTTCTGAGAAGGAAGAAAAATGAAGTTAAACATCGTCCTGTTCTGTAGTCCTATTAAGTAGTATACACATTTGTAATTACAATAAAATAAATTAAATTATGTTACTTTGAAGTTTAAATGCCACTTCTAACTTTTAGTAATTATTTTAGGTAGAATTTCATGAGAATTATATACACTTAATTAAGTATTTTGGGGATATTAGTATGATTTATGTGCACATGAAGAATTAATGAAAATTAATTTTGATTTTTAATCTTCAGAGCCCATTCCAATAGAATAAATTATTTTAAGCTATTTTCTTTTTATATGGTATATGAAATTATAGTGAATTCTAAATAGCTTGAACTTGACAGAATTTTTAAAGATCTGAATTTGAGTATCAAGATTTTTTAGCCATAAAATGTAATGCTATAGCAGAATTTTTAGATAGCAAAATATGTTAATAATATTTGATGATATTTTCTTAAGCTGTAGTTCATACGTAATACATTTCAACTAGCATACAGGTATTTTTGATCAAGGTGACTCCAAACATTTTTTCTTAATAAGAAATGTCCTTTAGGTTACCTATTAACATGGGAAAGTGAAACAAAATATTATGCCATCATTTTAAATTTTTTACTAAATAGTAATGTACACAAACATTAACTTCAACACAATCTCTTTGTAAGCTCTGCAGATTTGTATGAATTCTATAATTTGATAAAATAATGCAACACCTAGGTAGGTATGCTAAATAAAAATTTTAAAATGTTGCATATATATATATATGCAAGGATATTCACTGCAGTAGTCTCTCTTTTTATAATTTTTATGTATTTTTTTTGTGTGTGTGTGTGTGAGAGATGAGATGTCACTCTGATGCCCTGGCTGGAGTGCAGAGGCTCTTCTCAGGTGCCATGATAGTGCACTGCGACTTTGAACTCTGGGCTCAAGTAATCCTCTGCCTTAGCCTCCCAAGTAGCTGAGACTCCAGGTGGATGTCACTGTGCCCAGCTCTGCAGCATTATTTCTAAATGCAAGGAATTGGAAATAATAGTCAACAATATTACAGTGATGCTTAGTATGATGAAATAAGATGACAGTCCCTTAAGAATCCATTCAAAAATCATGATTTTGAAAAATATTTGAGTGTATAGAAAATACTTGTGATAATCTTTCAGTCACAACTTTACAAATGTTTGTTAAACATCCACATAGGCTGAGCCCCTTACTCAGCTCTGAGTTTGGTGTCTTGCATATAGCTGACAGTAATGTGAAGACCAAAACAGAGTCCTTTAGGAAGTCCTTCAGTTTGGTGTGCATAGAAGAAAAGACATGTAATTTCATTCACACAATAAATGTATTGGTGGGGTGAATTTGGGTGATTTTAATACTTTTATTTACAAACACTTTCAAGTCTCAGTAATAGGCATATGTTAATTAAATTGACAAATATAAGAAAATAAATATAGAGGCACACACACAGACACACACACACACACACACACACACACACACACACACACAAACACTGCTCCTATACCTTAAGTCACAGATTTTATCAGAGGTTAAATTCCAAAGAAGGAAAAGAAATAATGATTCTATATCAACTGTAGGGCTGCACATTAAAAGTACAAACATCATTAACAAAGTAGACACAAGACCAACTACTAAATTGCTCTTATGAAAAAAATTATAATTACAATAAATTATAATTTATTGCAAAACTTATATTACAATAAAACCCACAAAAAAAACCACACAAAAAATCCTAAATCCAGAAATCCTGTTACTCATGTTATTCTTGTTGCTTTTTATTTGAATTGTTGTTTTTCTTGATAACTTTCTCCTCTCTGAATCAGCATTGATAAGTACTTTATTAACATTCCCATTGCCTTCCCCATTAAACTCTCTGCAATATTAGGATCTAAAAATACTTTGATGTCTAGTTTTAATGATTATAGACAATTTTACAGCACCTCTTTCAGTATCATTTGTGTTAAATAATGTAATATTTGCAAAATCTATTTGGCAAAAGATTTTATTAGAACAATGGCATACAAACCAACATAAAGCAGTGTTTATTTACAATATGTTATGTGATTTTTTTTTCAAATTTAAAACTAATTTGCTGAATGTCATGATATCTACTTAATGTCACTGTTGCTGGTTAGGTTAATACAGTTTTTTTTCTTTAAAATTCTTAATATCTGAACATATTTTTCTACTCATAATTCATCTTATTACTTATAGAATAACTGAAAAGTATTTTACACAATTTTATACATTTTATATTTTATAAATTTTATACAATTTTATAACATTTTATACAATTTCCAATTCAGTTTTCATATTCAAGTTTTAAAACTGATTATTTAGTAACAACTTATGATGTGCCCTAAGTGTTTAAATGTCACCCCCAGCCCCATCTGAATCAAAGATTAAGAAAAATAAATCTGAGGATCACAAGTTCAGAATCTTCGAACTGTATTTAGAAATTGCAAAGTATCTTTATTTAGACATGATTTCTGCTGATTTCAGATCCAGTAGATGAGTAATACTGAAATTCTGTGCATGGGGTGTTCTGAAAACCACAACTTCTCACTTAGAGAAAGAATGGCTCATAATTTCTCAATCAGATGTTGTTACCAATTGTACTGGCACACCACCTAAAACTATCCTTGCCATTGCTATTCTTTATTATTATTATTGTTTCTATTATTATAATTATTTATATTATTATTATTATCATTCATATATTTACAACTTGTGCTGATGGGACTCTGCTAGTACTGGCAGACACATGTTCATGATCTTCATGGAAACTTTTACACAGAGGAGAAATATATGCTGAAAATATTTGGGCTTGCAGGGTACTCAGAAAGCAATTGGTGGATATATAATAATGAAGAGATATTTGCACACATTCAATACGTATATTTTAGAAGTTATGCAAATTCACATAGGAGTCACTCTTCATTTTGATATACTTCTCAATACACATAATTACCTTTGGTTTATGTTGGTTGCAATGATTAATTTTGTGATTGTGATCATTAGCTCACATGAAAACAAGACTCTCATAATGTCATAATAATCAAGTCTTAAAAGTTTTTCTTTAACCATTCTACTTAATGAATGTATGGTGCTGTTACGTTAAACTATTTCACTTTTTTTTATTTTTTAAATATCATTTTTCTCCATTTCCCCTACTCTATCTTAGTACTTATTCATTTATTCATGTATTTAACAAATATTTTTGTGTGCCTACATGTGACAGACCATCTTCTGGGAAAAGGAATATAGCTATGAACAAAATACATAAAAGCCCTAGCTTTCAGAAAGATTTTACTGGGGCAAGACAAATAAAGAAAATGAACAAGGATACAACATTTAAAATGCAATGTGGCTATAGGGGAGAAAGATCATAAAAATGGAAATATGGATGCAAAAGGAATGGAAGTCAGGGAACTGATCTGTGAATATGTGATATTTCTACAAAAACCTAAACGAGGTGAGAGAGTGAACCCTGTAGATACTGGAAGAAGGATATTCTTGGGAGAAGGAACAGAGGGAGCAAAGGTAACACAGTTTGTGGTTTCTGCAACAAGAACTTCAAAGTAGTAAGTATGTTCAAAGTAAAATATATAGCAATCCAGTTTTATTTACATAAATTATAATCTGAAAAACTGAAGCAATTATCTAGATTATTAAGACATTAATATCCTTACAGGTTGATTAGATGGGTTTTGCTAAAGTGACCTGAGAGAATGTAATACATTTCAGTGTTACATTCTGATATGCTAATACTTCATACAGTTAGCAAATGTGTACAAAGAACCTTTGTTTTGTCAGTAATTCCTTTGGGCCTACAAACTTTCAAGGTAAATAAGTCCCAGGTTTTGCTCCCTGAAGGGTCATTCTTGTAGGAAAGAGGGACACAGAGATAATTCATGGTAATATAATTTAAGTACCACTATGGAAATGTATATAGAATGCTACTGCAGGAGATGGATAGTTGATTTAGCTTAGAGAAGGATAGAAAGTGCTTCATAATGAGAGATATGTTCTAGTGGGACCGTGTAAGAGGCTGGACATATTCAAGGCCAAGTAAAGGAGAGGCAAGAGAATTCATAAAGCAAGTAAACAAGATAATTCAACATAATTGTAACATAACTCTTTTGGGGACAGTGATTAAAGATACTTTATAAGAGTAGATGATTATGAGTTAATGAGCTAATGAAAATAATCATTATAATAAATAATAAAAGCTTATATTGACTGAGTGCTTTGTATGTCCTCAGAGCAACTCAGTGAAATGGGCACATTTGTAACTTCATTTTGGAGAACACAATATTTAAACCGAGTAATCATTCAAAGGTCAAGAGAGATGAATTCCTGGTTGAAACAGGAATAAACTACTTAGTCTTTACAGTAAGGTCAAATTCTTAAGCCTTGCATATTATAGGCAGTGGGGAAGGATCTGAAGCTGACTCACTGAGCTGAAGGACATTATAGATGACTATATCCTATTCATTCTACAAACAAAGAAAATGGAGGAAAATGAATTGGCTCCTTCTCTGTATTTACAAATTCAAAAGCAAAACTGGGAAACGACTCTAGTCTCTTTATTTGGTATTTCATATTTGGCAAGATTTTCTAAAATAGTATTGTGCCCATTTGGAAACAGATCTCATCTCTCTCCTTCCTGTCAGCACATATTCCAAATATATCTGCTTAGTAAATCCTGAATGATTTATTTTTGAAAAAAAAAAAAATACAGACCTGATTCAATAAACTTTACCTCAAATTTCTATTTTTAAGACCTTGGATACATCTATCTCTTTGGCAATGAGTTCTTCATTTTGATAAAATAAAAAGTTGAATTAAATGTAATATATTACTTTATGCCTCTCAGAATCAATGGTTAATGCTGCGATTTTTCATTCTTCTAATTGTGCCCTTGGGTATTGCTGAAACGTCAGTTACCACTGAAAATAATATTATATATTTGTGCAACTGAAAGGATCATCCAAATTAACACATTTGCTTTTTTTAAAAAAAGGTACTGCAGATTTTGTTATTTTAAAATTCCTTGTACAGTGGAGAAAGCAGATATTCAAAAGGTTAATTTTAACAGTACTAATTCAGTAAGTGGTAAAGAGAAATTCAACCACAGTTCTTCTGATTCAACGTCCATTAAATACTTTGCTAAGTTCAGTGGTCTTTTGAATGAAGCACAGTTTTACGATCTATGATGTGACTAAATGAGAAATCAGAACCATGAAACATGAACAAAAATCGAAAAGAGCAGAATCTGCAATCAATTTGGGAAAGAAGTTAAAAGTAAAGTTAACTACTGATGGAAGGATTTGAAATTGCTTCGAAAAAATGGAAGCTAGCATTTCTTAATCTATCTTGGGATAGTTGGACACCTGATTTAAAAGGAACAGTGATTGACTTCAGAATCTGGAAAGCTGTCGGTGAAATTTAGTCATTAGAGTGTTATTATTTCATTCAAGGTTATTAATTTACCTTTTAACATAACTTTAATGCCTTCTCTTTATTTGTCAGTTATTAGCTTTTGCCCTAGGTTGGAATTTAATTACATTTACATTCTTTGTCATTAGATGTGATTTGCTAGGTCATTCTGCCATTTCAAAAATCAGTTGATGAGACAGCTGATACACTTAATAAAATCTAGAGATGATTTTGTGTGAAATGATTCTTGTGTTATTATTTCAGTTCAAAATGTTATAGTTTCTTTCTTGTCATATTTAGGATTAAAAAATCAATATGTGTGTCTGCAAGAAAAAATGTATAGACTACACTATTTTGACTGTAATAATGTCACTCTGCTAAGATAGTTTATTATGGTGAGAGTATTACCTCAGAGAAAAACGTTTTTGTCATTGCCACTCAATGCTATTGAGAAACCCTTTTAACCCAGATAATTAGTGGTAGGCAACTTAAGCCAAAGACAGTATATACTCAGTCCTATAATTTTTTTCTTATAAAAGTTTTTTGTGTTTATCCAGTTATGAGTTAAATCATTTGATACCTATGTGCATAATACATATGTACATATAAAACAGTACTTAGGGATATATCCTTTAGGATTCTTATGACATTTTATATGTGTATGTAAGTATGGATATATGTATGGCTGTTTGCATCATACTAAAGGAAATACCAGTGTAAAATAGTGGAATGTAGCATGAGAACTTAAGTGTTTTGTCCAATGTCACTAACCACATAAGCATTAGAAAACATAGGATAAGATGGCAAAGCGATGCTATGAGACAGTGGTGCAGGCTACTGAACCAAAATATTTGAATTCAATTTCAAACTTTTGTACATAAATAAGACTGAATTGGTAGAATTTCTTCTTTTTGTCTTTGTTTCCTAATCTCCAAAATAGGGGTTATTTTATAGATTAGGAGATTTTTTTTTACCAAGCTAATCCAAATATGAATATTGTTCAATATAGATACAGATACATTACTTATAATACGTCCTGGAAAAAATAATCACTCTGCGAATGTTATCTATTATTGTGATTACTATCACATAGCAACATTTTAAATTTTAATCTATTTTCCTCATAGAGCACATGCATAAATTATGAGCCAATGTTGTTTGCTAAAGTATCTGCAATCCTTAAAGCATTTTTTTTTTTCTAATTCATCTCTGCTTCCTATCTCTAGTCTACCTTGAGATACTCTTAGAGTACAAATGTGGCACCAATGCCCTGGAGGTCAATGAAACAATTCTTGTCTCTCTTAATCTGTGGGAGGCAACGAAGAAGGGAGAACTATCAAGATCAAAGATAGTTCTTTTTTGTATTGTTCAGTAGCAAAACTTTGTGAGGAGCACAATATGGGAATATGATCATTCAGTTTATGGTAGTAATTATTCAGAGACCAAAGTAGGTATTCTTTTTCAACATTTCTTGTTCAGGATTAGTAACCTTTTGTTCTCAGAGTGAGAGACGGATACTCAGCAAGACTCAGTCCTCTGATTTGTGCTTGGGTATTGATACTCATAAAGTCATTGATGGACATTAAGATAGCTTTTTTTTTCTTTTTTTTTTTTTTTTTTGGCTCTGAGTCAGCTCTTCAAATGACCCTGAATTTATAGTGAGCCAGAAGTGCTGAAGAAAGCTTCATTACTGGTGGGTAAAGTGCAACACCATCATTCATTTTTTAATTTAGGCTCTGCTTAAAGTGTTGGAGGTTGTAATCAATTACATTAACACATGATGCAATTTGACTCATTTGAGCAATTTTAATCAGGATTTCATCCTCATCATAGTGCTGAGACTGCTGTATTGAAAGAAAATAATGACCTTTTGATTGCAACAAGGGATGTTGTCTTTCATGATATTTTTGGACCTTTTGGCAACATTTGATGCAGTTAATCATGACACTTTATTGGCTGGTTTATAGATTTTAGCAGAAATGTCTCAAATAAAATTAAATCAATTCAAATGTTATCTCTCAGTGATCTATTTAAATGTCTGTTCAGTAAAGTCCTTTGATTTCTACTGTAGGATTCTGTAAGAAAAAGAGCACCTTTCTTTTTTCTGCTTTCCTATTTTTATTTTGTACAAATGTACTTATAAATGAGTATTTTGGACTTTTGTGACATCACAGAATGCTTTGGATAGTATTTAACATCTCTGGTTGAAAAATTAGTGAACCATGTTTGCTGTTGAAATATTTTATGTTGGGCAATTATATTCCTTTACCTGCTATGTCTAGTTACACATCTCTAGCTCCTAATTTGTTTTTTTTAGAGGAAGAGTGAGATTATATAGCATAGATATTCAATAAATAGGAAACATAGTATTCTTTTTTAAGTCCAGATATTTTCAGAGGGGTCTTAGAGGTCACAGTGACCCAACTATCAATCAGTATTGCAGCTCTTGACATCATGTAGTATTTTATTTACTTTGAATGCTTAACTGTATTGACATTATATTTGCAATTTTGCAGAAAGCAGCTAGAAGCTACTTGATATTGTTTGGCTCAGAGGGACAGGGAAAATACTGATGTCTTTCATCTTTTGTAATTTCCTTCATGAGAAACTCAAAATTTAAATAAATACTGAAGGATCACCAATTGTCAAATATAAATGTACGTTTCTGGAAGAAAACGGTTAGCAGTATGCTTGCAGACGATTCTCTCAATTCAGTTGAGGGGTATCCCCATGAAACAAGGAAGATAGCCTGGTCAAATATACTCATGAATAGTATACTAACAAACCTCTTGCAAAGATGTTACTGGTATTTTCTGGTGAAAGAGTTCTTATCTATAAAATATTCTTCACATGTTGTACCTGTTAATTGCTTAGTATAAGCACATGTAGAGCACGGGAATTTAAGAGCATGGCTCCCTGGTAAAGGTCCTGTCTGTTATGTAAATATCAGTGTTTACAATGGAGATGTATTACAACTAAAACAACTCCATTTTTATTTTAAACAATGTAGCTGTGAACATTGTTTAGAGATTTCATATGCTATTATGTTCTAAACATATGTGTATGTAGCAAAAAATAAAAAAACAAACAAACAAAAAACCCAAAACAACAACAACGACGAAACAAGACAACTGTATTGGCAGTCCCTGGACTTCTCTTTTGCTTTGCTTGTACATTGTGACCGTTTCTATGGCTCAGATTTTTAATAAAGCGCAATTCTGAGTGAGCCTGATTTGATAATGCAGTTCTTTTTATTGCAGTTTCTCAGAGGATTGCCAAAGAAATTATGTTTTTACTTAATTTCTATGTCTTTTCTGGAAATAATAGAGTATGTATTCCTTAAGATCATGAAACTAAATACTAAATATGATTCATGGGTAATTATTTTAAATTGTATTTTAAATGAATTTGGAATATTTTGTGAATAAAGGTTCTTAAATTAAGTGGTTATTTTCATTATAGTAGCACTAGTATTAAACTTCTGATGACATTAATGTATTATAGCTAAGCATTATCTTTTGATAATATTTCTGAATATATAACCAGGTATTTATAATTTTCAGAATATATTTTCTTCTATATTTATTCTAAACAATATCTTCCTAAGAGTAATTTCTTTTTATTTATTATTTACAGTATTCTCTCCTAAATGAACTCCATGGTCTAAGTCAAACTATGATAACTCCTTAGTTATCAGTGCTATTATATTATTATTCTAATTTTTAATGATAATTATTAGTTATTAGTGTATACATTGGAGAATCAACTGGCATTTAAGAGGACATAATTTCAATGTTAAGCATCGACTCATAAAGTACCATGACAGCTGCCTTGTCCTCCTAGTGCCTAAATATTAACCATTTTATTCCTTGGTTGCTTGCCTCGTCACCTCCCTAAGTTTGTATATTGTTTTAATCAACCTACTGCTTTGCCCAATCTTACATCTGAATTTAGTGAGACAAAACCATATGACAATGAACTTTAAATTTACAAAAATTTCCACTTTTATACAGCAGTTCTTCAATATCCTTTACTCAAAACTCTCCTTGATTCTCAAAGCCCGAACTTCACAGACTACATTTTACACACCATCTATCCTTATTTACAGATGAATAGATTTCATAAGATAAGTTCCTTTCAAGCTAGAAAATTATCTGCATTGTAATACCACTTTCCCCTTAACCTTCTATCTGAAATGAAGGTGTTTGTTATTCTGAAGTATAATTTCTTCATTTTAAAAAGTCTAAAACACATACCTTCTTCCCAATTGGACTCTTGTTTCATCAATTGCTCGTCTTCAGCTTCATCATCATTCTTTCCCTGTCTAATTATTCTTGCTCATACCTCTCTATTTTAAATACAGTTGAACTAAGAAATAACCAGAACTGCGGCAGGAGAATTGGCTGATCCCAGGAGGCAGAGGTTGCGGTGAGCCGAGATCGCGCCATTGCACTCCAGCCTGGGTAACAAAAGCGAAACTCCGTCTCAAAAAAAAAGAAAGAAAGAAAGAAAGAAAGAAATAACCAGAAGTATTGTCATCTTATCATAATGCGTCTCGTGTAGCTACTATAGTATTTCTCTTTTCCTCTAAATTGTACAAGTTCTTAAAAGAGTACCCTATGGTCTATAATCTCCAATCTCCCATTTCTTTAATTTTTTAGTACCTGGTCTGTTACCCTCCTAGCACTGATCTTTCTGGTGTTACTAAGGATATTTCAGTTTCCAATTTCAAAAGTTGTTGTGGTGGTAATTATTGTTGTTGTTTCCTACTACCTCAGTTTTCGGAAGCGTTTACTATTGGTGACCATCCTTGTTTCATCAAATTTCTCTAATAAAATGACAGGTCTCCTCTAACTTCACTGTATGTTTATTGATTGTGTTCTTTCTTAGATCCTCATCTCAATTTGACTACTTTAGTGCTTTCTAGGTTCTTTAATTTACCTACTGAATTCAGTTATTTCCTTTCTTATCTTATGAATACTCATGGCATTTTGCCAGTGTCTAAATGTTGATAAACTCAAATCTCTCTCTTCTCCTACTGCGGTCTTCTGAAATGCAGACCAAAACTGGTAATAACATATTTAACTTGTCCAAAACTTTACTCATTAGTTATTACTGTCCTCAAAACATGCACTTGAAGGTACTAAAGGTGCTATCTTTAATCCACTCATTTATGTAAACAGAAGCCCAGAAGTAATCTGGGGAGGTTCTGTTTTAGAGTGTCCCAGATTAGTTGCAGGCATAGATGGATATTGTTCATCTCCGCCCTCTTGTCAGATGATTATCTCTCCTCAAAAGTTAATCTGTGTATTCCAATGTGCTGTGAAATATTATTATTCTGTTTGTGTTTTATGGTGTAAAAAAGGCTTAGATTCTTCTTATATCCTCATTTATGATATCTTAACAAGTCAGTCAACTTGGTCACATCAATATATTATACCTCTCAAAACTGCTTCACATTTCCTATTACCTCCACCCCCAATTCTTTTGTTAAGAGCTTTTTCATATCAACCCTGGATTATGGCCAGAGCCATTTAATTAGCCTTTGTGAATCTAATGTACCTCCAAACCCAATCCAATCTCTATAGTGCTGCCAGAGAGCTCTTCAAAACCTAGCATTCAATTTCTTTGTTTAAAAATATCTCAAGATCATTATCCACTTTTAACAGAACAAATCAGTAAGCCAGATAAGAAACACCTTCATATTATAGCAGCTGGCTGTGTTGGCAGTCTTGCCCCTTTACTCATATACTCTAATGGTTCATAACATTTTTCTTCAAGAAAACCTTCACTGATTTCCCTAAGTTTGGAGAAGCCATCATGGCATTTTTGTATAATCCTAATTACAATAATAATCACCTTGCAATGTTTCAGTTTGCTCATAATCCAATTAGGCCATGGTCCTTTCAAAAACTGTGAATCTACATACATGAATAAATATATTAGCATTAAAATGATCCTCTATTTACCAGTTAGTAAGTAATAGAAAGGCTTAACTACATAGACCACTTGTTTTAGAGTGTCAGTTTCTTTTCTGCTACTTGACTATGCTATCTGCTATATCAATTTATTCTCTTTCAAGCACTGCCAGTACACACTCATCTCTAACATTTTGTGTTTTGTTTCCATATTTTTGCTTTACAAACTACTATAGAAACCACCAGACTTCTAAGCAAAGAGAAACATAGTTTTGAAAGTATAACTTGAACATAGACTTTGCACGTGAAAGTTGAGATAAATCATTTCAATTTATGTAATTGTGTATATTTGTGGTATAAAATGTCATGTTTTGATCTATGTACATGTTACATAACGATTGAGTCAAGCTAATTAATATATCTATCACCTCAACAACTTAATTATTTTTATACTGACATCATTAAAAATATTATTTTAACAAGTTTGAAAGATATAATACATTATTATTAACTGTGGTGATAATGCAGTTAATAAATTCTATTTTTATTAATCACTAAAACCTATTTTTCAGTCTAACTGAAACTATGTACCTTATGATTAACATCTCCCCTATTCCTATCACTTTCCAGGCCCTCCTCCCCCAACCCAGACTCTGGTAACCACCTTTCTACTCTCTTTCCTTGAGACAAACTGTTTTAGATTCCACATATAAGGTAAGATCATGCAATACTTGTGTTTCTGTGCGTGGCTTATTTTACTTAGCATGATGTCTTCTCATTCCATCCACATTGCTGTTAATTACAAAATTTCTTATTTTTTAAGGAGAGATGAGTTTTTGTTGGAAAGGAGTAAAATCAATTGCGGCCTTGTCTCGGGAGGAAGAAGATTGGCATGGCATGGAGAAATTAGAAGTCTGAGCAGAAATAAAGAAGAAATATATTTCAAACAGGAGGAACAGAGTACAGAATATATACAGAAGCTGGAATTCAAATATGATTTACTAGAAATATTTCCTAAACCCATATGCTAAAATTCCTTCATCTTCTAGTTACAGTTCATCTTAGATTTATCCATATCTTCTCATTTAATTATAAAATAATACCATATGCTATTTCTCGCATGATAACAAAATTCAATCTTTTAAAGTTTAGCTGATTATTTTTCTTAAAAATAGCAAATGCTCACTCTAGGAAATTGAGAAAATATAAACAACAACTGTATTTCTTTTCAGCTTTCCTAAATAATTTTTGACATGATAGATTAAATATTTTAGAGTACATCTGAGCCTCTACTGGAGCTCTCTGCTTAATTTTATAATCAGTAAATCTCAACATATAAAAAATTGGTAAAAATAGAGACTAATTTTGATATCATTTGTGTGATAAATCAGTGATATAACTCATTTAATTTGGAAACTGTGAATACAAGTATGCTGACATAAGTTTCTCAAGGCTTTAAATGATTTACCATTGTAAAGTTATTGGTAATTAAAATGTCTAAAAAACTTACTAATATTTTAATGTGTTCTAACTATATTCTAAAACCTTGAGGAATTAAGACCATATATAACATAAATAACTCAAATAAAATTTGTATCACAATTTATTTCATTTCATTTCAATTTGAAATAAGAATCTATTAACCCTAAAGGAATTCCTACATTTGTGTCTATTGGAGATTAAAAAGAAATCCTAATTAAGACAATATTCATCACATATAAAATTGTTCAGGCTTAATGATAATAATTTATCAGTAGGCTTTTGACATTCTAACAACTTGATTCTCTAAATACTTAATATGTGAATCCAATCATTCTTTACACAAACATGGAATCAGAATTTGTTGGGTTCAATGTTTCCATTGTTGAATCCTCTGAAAAGTCCTTGGTATGCTTTTACTACCTTATACTACCTTGGGCAAGTTATTCAAACTTTTTGAGATTTAGTATAGTTATCTGTGAAATGCAGACATTTGCTTGATTAATATAATAAGGAAATCAGTTAACGAATATTAAGCTCCACTACCAGAGTAAGACATTAAAAGCAGAAATGTATTAAATGTAAATTTCTTCTTTCCAAACTGCTTATTATAATCACACTTTGTTTTACTCATACATATGTCAGTATGTCCATCTACTATCGTTTATCTATATCTCTATTTATAATCTATCAAGAGATTTTTAATGTTCAGACTCCCATCATGTGTTTTTTCCTTTATTGTTATATTATTTGCCAGTTTCTTTTCCTGAATGATAGACTCATATTTAAAACTCCAACTTGATTTTGAAGTGACCAGATATGGAGTATAATTGGTAAAAATAGTAACCAACAAAATGGCAAAACAGAAAAAAACTAAACAAAGGAAAACTATTTCCAAAGGGTCTACTTTTCCTACATGCAAAAAATAACCAACTACTGTATATTGTTGACAGATAAATCAACAATTTATAATACAATATATTATACTGTCTTTTTAGTATCATCACCCTCTGCTCCAGCAAAAATAAAACATTCACTCTCTTCTTAACTTCAATGTGATAAGAAACATGCAATCTTGCCACATGATCATTTTTTTTCTTATTGTTTCTTTCCTCAAATTCATTTCAAAGCCTTTTGGAAGCCCCTCTTCCCCACTGCATTTTTCTCTAATAATATCAATTTATTTTTTCAATTGCAATGTAATAGCTTCCCTGAACCACTGTATTGCCCCACCATATACTGCGTTTTATTGTCAGGTTTTATAATGCATTTTATTAAATCCCACTTGCTTATAGATAGGAAACATACCTTATGTATTTGGTAACAAAGAGATGAAGCTCCTCCTATTATATATATACTACATGCCAAGAAAAACTATTGCTATTCATGGAAAAGGTATATGTAAATAACCATTTTATGACTTGGATGTAACGTACTTAGGGTATAATAGTGCAATTATTTATCTCTGTTTCTATTTGTAAACTGCATTATTACATGGAATCAAATATTATTTTCCAAGGATATGGTGAATGTAAGATTTGAAATGTAGTCAACAATGACTCACATTAGTCAAATATACAATAGTGCCTATAAAACTATTCTGGAAACATATTTTAATTTAAATGAAAAGCAAAAATGTGGCTAGCTCATGGAATAAGCATCTCCTAATTAACACCTAGAATAGGTGAAATCATGCTAGAGATGACGACCAATAAACTAGCACAGAAATGCCTACTGCCCGAAGATATTCCAAAAGAACTAATTCATACTTCCACCTTAAGAAGTGTAATAGTGTATGTTTTTTTAACAAGAAGGTTTTGCCATACAAAATAACCTTGTTTTATTGTGGATCTGATGAGATACTTTGTGACACAGTATCTCATAATCATATGTTTATGATAGATTAAGAGAGTTTAAGTAAATATAAAAGGTCAGCATGTCATCACTGAAATAAAATTTTCTGAAAATCAGTGCACGATGTTTATATTATAACTATTGTTTATGTTTAATCACTTAAACAATTTATTTTAATTTAGGCATACTCAATAGTTTAAAAGAAAATTTTAAATAAAACTTATAGGAATAGATGTTATTTCAAGGAGGTTGTGATTTAGTACTTTCATAAAAATAGCTAGTTTAGTAGAAGATATTTCTAGTAAGACCAATATTAAAAGTTTCATATGTAAACTTAGTTAAAATGTATTTTATAGCCACAAAATATCTCATTATGTGTCTTATTCTGCAGGAAGCTATGGTAAGACAGACACTTTGCTGAAGTTCTACTGCTAGAACTAAGCAAATAACTTAAAATCTGTGCCTGCAAACAAGGTGTCAGTATTGCAATTTTGATATATTAGCTGCTCTTTGAATTATATTATTAATACATATTTTTAAAACAAATTTGATAGTAAAGCACTTGTAATTAATTATATTCTACAGAAAATTTGCCCATTTTAACTGTTGTGTTTCATGCATGATTAATTCAAAAATACTAAGGAAATATATATTAATATATAATTACTTTTTACAAAGAAAAGCAATAAACATATACACAGAGCAGTACTGCTAATATTATCTCGAAGACTTATTTTTAGAGTTAACTCATGAAATAGAATATTTCATTTTCTGTTCAAAATTATAATAATGTTGGGATCCCAGAGTACAATTTATCTAGAAAGACTGCCTCTCACTCAGCTGCACAGATCAACAAAAGCCCAATATTTAAAAAAATTATAAATTATAGATATCTCAGAGACATATGTTAAATTATGTAATTGAGTGAGGTAAGAGATAGTATATAAACAATAGAAAATAAGTATGCATCTTTACTATTCACATTAATAGGACTTTCTGCCATCACGAAATTCCCCAGAAGATGTCAATGCAAGGCTGTAAGATATTACATTTTAAATAGAACACTGAATTAAATCAACGAAAGTCACTGGGAACATCAAGAGTATAGCTACAATGTCAATACCAAATGACAAGATGCCAGGAAATTCGTTTGGAGAAAATTTATTAGGTAAAACAAAATAACTTTAGAAGATAGTTACATATTAAAGATACACATGTAAAAAATAACATCACTATATAACTGAAAATATGTACTATATATGAAGGTCTTATAAAATATAATTTTTCTTTTAAATACACTAGTGGCAAAAATCACCAAAATAAGAGAAATGCAAGGATGAGAAATAGGTAGCTGAAAATTTCCACTTTTAAGAGTAAATATAACATTTCAGATTTCCTTTTGATAATCTACATGTGACTCTGTGTGTGTGTATTTAGAAGACACAAAAGCTCCATTTTATGAGAGAGAAGGAGAGAGAGTGAGAGAGATGGTTGCACACTATGGCAACTTATACAGCCATCCAGTGACCACACAGGGCCATTTCTACAAATCCTTCTCTGTAGGGAGAACTTTTTATCTGTTCAGTACTTGTTCTCCCTTGCCTTCCTAAAACCTTTTCTAGACCTTACTAAGCTATTTACTGCAACATAAATTAATTGTGACAGAAAGAATACAAGTCTATATACTTTTTCTGTAAGAAAAACCATGTTATAAACTTAGTAGCCAGTGACATGTTAAAAACTAGATAATATCCTAATATATAAACAAAATTTTTTAAAAAAATTGAAAGATTCAAATTTCTCTTAGCTATGCAGTTTAGAAAAAGTTCCAAAAAAGCATATAAATAAATTTCCAAATAAAACCAAGAATAGATATATATATCTGGAAGGCAGCCAGTACCAACAAAGTTTCTCAAATAGAACTCCAGTGCATACCACATTTGAGAAATGAGGCCATGCAATATGTTACTGACAGTTCTCTATAAATGGTTTAGTGTATCTGTTGTACGTGCATGTGTGCAACAAAAGATCATTTTAATTTTTGTTAGTAAAATAGGATTTTAGGTTTCTGGTTACGTGTGAAGTTGAACTCACATTTCTGAGTTATAGATATCACAGAACTGCCAAAATACTTTCACATAATTTAAAGCAAATGGTGATCATTCAATAATCCTTCTCATTGCAACTTATACTAAATGTGAATACATACCGCTGAAACTAAAATCAACACAAGAAGACATTTGGTCAGTGAAGAATGTGTAAATATTTTGATTATTGAATTTTTAATACTCCTAGCAAAACTATAAAATCACAAAGTATAAAGAATCATACTTGGAAAAAAAGTTGTTTATACTGGTACAGTTTATTCAGAACCTGCATGCTTTTCACTTTCTTATTTATTTCAGTGTTACTCAGGATGTTGGTTAACAGTTTAACTCCATAGGTCTACAATATTTGCTAGATCTTCAGAATTTCAACAATATCTGGCACAAACTGAAGAGCACCAATACATATTTATTGAATGAAATATATCATAGTTAACCATAATTACTCTTTATATACTTTTGAAGATTGTATTAGATTTTTCTTACCTTTGGATAATAAAAATTGTGGTATAATATATTGGTTTTAATGATCATCACAGTACTTATTTTATTCACAACTTGTTTGATAGTGAACTATTTTACATGTTTTATTTTGAGAACAATTACTTCATTTGATAAAAATTTGGTACTCCCTATAACACATGTTATTTGAGGTAGTGATGAACATTTAGAAGCTGAATTTTAGAAGCTAGTATCCTTGCCTCTATATGTATCTTTCAACTTCTGAGTTAATCTCAGCTTCTAAACTCTTTCATTTTAAGAAATGCCTTCTTAGTATCTATGTGATGACAAACACATAGAATTCAGTTTTTTGAACACTATGGTTTGCAAAGCTGGGTAATGTTGACAATGTAACAACTGCAATAAAACTTGTCAATAGACAAACTCCAATAAAACCTTGTTTAGTTGGCAATCATTCTTGAAAAATATGTTCATAAAAAACAATGAAATATGTTCATAAATATAATAATTATATATTCTCAAAGCAGTTCACAGTATTGATATTTATTACAGTCATGTGCTGCTTAACAGAGATATGTTCTGAGAAATACATATATACAATATATAAATATATATATAGTATACATATATAAATGAAATACATATATACAATATATACAAATAGGCAAATTTGTTGTTGTGTGATCATAGAGTATACTTGTTCAAACCTAAGTGGCATAACCTACACACCCAGGCTATATGGTATAAACTATCACTCCCAGGTTACATACCTATATAGCATATTACTGTACGGAATCCTGTAGGCAACTGTAACACAATTGTAAGTATTTGTGTACATAAATATAACTAAAGATAAAAAAGTGACAGTAAAATTAGGGTATAAATGATAAAACCTGGCAGACCTAAATAGGACACTTACTGAATGACGCTTGCCGGACTGGCAGTTCTTCTGGGTGAGTCAGTGAATAAGCAGTGAGTGAATGTGAAGGCCTAGGAAATAATTGTACATTACTGTATTATTTATAAAGACTGTACACTTAGACTATGAAATTTCATAAAACATTTCTATTTTTCAATATTTAATCTTAGCTTACTGTAACTTTTCTACTTTATAAACTTTAAAATTTTTTACTCTTCTGTAATAACATTTAGCTTAAAACAAAACACACTGTACAGATGTATAAAAATATTTTCTCTGTTATTTCCGATAAGCATTTTTTTCTTTTTCTACATTTTAAATTTTTTGTTAAAAACGAAGGCACAAGCGCACAGATTAGCCTAGGCCTACACAGGGTCAGGATCATCAAGATATCACTACACAACAGGAATTATTCAGCTTCACTATAATCTTATGGGACCACCACACGATTATATATGAGGTCTGACATTAACCAAACCATCATTATTGCAGTTCCTAATTGTATTTCAAATGTATTAAGATTTGTTATCACTACATCTTTACCTATCAAAATTCACCCAAAATAATATTAGAATTAAAACTGATAAAGATCAAGTTAGCAGCAATTACAACAAAATTCAAAAGTAATAGAATAGCAATGCCTTTGTAGTAATTTACTTATGAGAGGGTAAGTTTGTTATCATGGCCAATTTTCACCATCTTCTTCTCCTTCATCTTGGTATCAAAGATGAAGGAGATTTTGGTATCAAATACACATTTGTTAATGCCATACCTTCTCACATAAAATAATTTTAGGCAATTTACATTAACGATTATATAAAACCACCAAACATACTAAAAAGAAGCCAGTTGTTGACTGAAGCTCTATTTCGTATCAGGCAATATATACACATTATTTTATTTCATTAGCAAAATAGAATAAAGAAAAAAGAAAGAGAAATCTTTTGATATACACATTCTTCTATTTTATTTAAAATGAAATAAATCACACTTGGTTAAGTAACTTGCTCAATTGCAAAATGTCAAAGGCCACTCACATTCAAATTCAGAGTTCTACAATGTAAAATTCCATGCATTTATAAATGTATACTAGTCTATAATGTATAGTCAAAAATTAAATACTAAAGACCTAAGAGGAAGAAGAAATCCCTTAGAGGACTCCTTTTATTACTGATAAAACCCAAAATTTAGTTCTGAACATCTAAGGACCTAAAACTATTATCTACCAAAATTGTTTACATAGCTGTTACTTTTTATATTCTTTAGGTTAAGATATATCTTTCTGAACATTCATTTTCTGGAACTAAAATTTTGATAAGAGCAGCTTAGTGCACGAAGCATTTTAAATCTTTGGCAAAATATATACAAGTATTTTCTTGATTTTACTTCAAAAGTATCTACATCTTCTGAATACCAACTCTATATGCAGACAATTCTAGTGAGGCTTTATGGAAAAGGTGAGTGCATTTGAACTCTATTCTGGTCTTAAAGGGAAATGGAGGCCCTCAGAGATCCAAACAGTTAGGAATATTAACAATATGAATCTGACCTTTTCTTGTCAAGCAGGGGTCAAATAAGCTAAAGTATCCAAATGGGTGATGGGTTAACATACTGTGCCATGGGCCTAATTCTGGAATCACTGTGATGCTGCTCTAGTATGTTTCTTTCCCTATTTGATGTTAAAGGGATCAGAAATAGAGTTTCAAAGAGCAACATGAAAGTGATATAAGGTGTTCAATCCAAAGGTTATGAAAGATGATTTTCTTCATAACATCAAAGGTGCTCTATTTGCAACCAAGGCTATTTCAAAACTATTGAAAGTACTTCTTTGGAATCAGAAGATATATATATGTAATCTGCTATAATGAATAGTAGTTACAGGTGAAATCTAATTAAATAAAATATCATTGCAATGAAAACGTGTAAAATATGTAAAACTTCTCAGGTACATAGTGTTTTCCAGTTTGTAAACAGTCTACAAGATCTGGTTCAAAATAAAAATCACTCACAAAACTTAAAAGTAATAATATGGTTCAAAGACGGGGGAAATTTTTAAACTTTTAGGTTGATTGAAGCTCACATTTTTAAAACCTCCTCACAGATAGTATTTTTTAGATTTATAAAGTATGACTTGCCTGAAATCATAGGGAGAAAATGTGTCGCTCTTTAAAATCAGAGTCACCAATTTCCCACTGTAAAACCTACTCTTGCCAATCATATCAGGAACCACCTTGTGTATGTTTAAATGCCTTTTTAAAAAACATATATTCTGAATTTAGTATTTGTAATAGACTTTTAAGGAAGATATTACTATGTTAAGTAGAATACTAAATGTCAAAAAAGTTTAACACCCTTATGTAATACTATTTGTGAAGATCAGCCCTAAAATCCAGATCTTTTAATTTGAGATCACATGCTTTTCATACTATGGTGGATTGCTAGACTGTATTTCATAGTCAAATCACTCCATTAATTTCAGGACAGTATAGGAAATTTGTAGGTTCCTTCAAGTTTCCAGTATGAAATTTTATAGAAATAATATACAGAAATTAAGAATTCCAAAGTTACACAAAACTCTTTTTGTAATCAAGTGTACTTTAAAAATGATCAAACAAATTTTAGCTTTCTTCATCCATTTACATTGAAGAATCCTCAATCCTAACCTTCCTTCATTGTGCTCACTTTCACATATTCCACAGACCATTGTGATCTGTCTCTTCTTCTATGAATATGGTAAAAGAGCTCCTATTTTAGTCA
Organism: Saguinus oedipus; assembly: GCA_031835075.1. NCBI lineage: Eukaryota > Metazoa > Chordata > Mammalia > Primates > Cebidae > Saguinus > Saguinus oedipus. The sequence goes on from CM063169.1 coordinate 45,607,729, forward strand.
CTACAAACCTGTTAATCGCCAAATATAATGACCTTCTCTCAGTTTTTACCTACATGACTTCTCTGGATCATTTCAATGTCATTCATGTCATTCACAATCTCCTGTTGAAAATTCTGTTTTTGATGTTGACTCAGCCTTTCCCTTTGAATTTTTGGAAGAATTGTTTTTAAACTTGTTAGAGGGTTCCTCTTATTATTCATCTCCAATCTGCCTACTGAGCTGAAGTCATACCTTCATTGACTTAGTGGTTGTTTCTCTGAGATTTTACTCAGGAAAGTAAAATATTTCCAAAATCCAACTTACAGTCTACTCAGAGAGTAATGATTTACTTCTGATTCTGGAACTAAATTGAAGACAATACTGACCTGGAGATCTCTCTACTCTGACTTTATTTCTCACAACACTCCTCCTCATCCACTCTGCTCCATCTAAATAGTAACTTTTTGTTTACCTTTCCCACTGGCTGAAATGTTCTTCCCCAGGTTTATGCATGACTCTTTCTCTCAACTTCAATTTTCATTAAGTCCTCACATGTAAAATTCTTACTCTTCTTTGGTCCCCTTCTCCTTTCTTGCCTAATTTCCTTAGCAGAACTTATCATCATTTTCCAGATTACATATATTTTTCGCTTATCTGTTTAATGCCTGCCTCTCCTACCAGAAATTAAGTACCCTCTGATCAAGGGTTGTTGTCAGTTTTCTTTGTTGTTCTAGCTATCTGACAGGATGTTCCTGTGTCCCCACCACAACCTTGTCTTGAATTGTAGTTCCCATAATCCCCACATGTTGTGGGAGAGACTAGGTGGAGATAACTGAATCATGGGGCAGTTTTCCTCATTCTGTTCTGAAGATACTAAGTGGGTTCTCAGGAGACTTGATGGTTTTTTTTTTTTATGGTTAATAAAATGATTCCTTATTTTATTATTTTATTTCCATTTCACAGATAAACTGAAGCAAGATAAAGTTAAGTAAGTTGTCTATGGCCAAGTAACTCAGAAGAAGCAAAAGACAGTCTGTAAATGCACAAACTCAACTCCATAGTCTATGCAAATCCAATACAAAGAGCAAATTTTTTCATTTTTTGATTGGTGGGAATTTTTTTTTTTTTTTTTTTTTAATTTTTACGGCCATACCACCCTGAACGCACCCGATCTCGTCTGATCTTGGAAGCTAAGCAGGGTCGGGCCTGGTTAGTACTTGGATGGGAGACTTGAAGGTTTTATAAGGGACTTTCCCCCTTATTGCTCTGCACTTCTTCCTGCTGCCAGGTAAGACATGTCTTTGTTCTTCCTTCACCTCCCACCATGATTGTAAGGCCTCCCAAGCCATGTGGAACTATGAGCCCATTAAACCTCTTTTTCTTTATAAATTACCCAGTCTCAGGTATGTCTTTATCAGCAGCATGAGGACAGACTAATATACCACCTATAGCACTTTGCTTGGTAAACTCAACTCATTTGTTGAATAAATTGATAAAAGAATATTTGACCCCTTTTATATACTTTCCACATAAATATAAATATTATTTGTGTTATATTATTTTGCAACATAACCTAATTCAGGCCCACAGCGTCGTGTTTTGTTCTTTGTCAGTGTCTCCATCTAAGTGGTATTAGTGACTTTTTGCTCTTTTTTTCTCAGATCAAGTATCACAGAAACATGAGTGGCTTATTTCTCATCAAACACAGATTTGATCCTTTTAATCTTTCATAATAAAAGCATTTACCAAAGGACAAAGTTCAAATCTGTTTTCATTTTATAACAGGTTATTCACAGTCTTAGCCTAATACACAATTCCAACTCCTCATGCTCTCCAGAATTATTTCCACAGTGTAACTCTACAAAACTAATTATTATTACCTAATCATAGTCTTTTTTTCTCACATGTGAGAGTTTTTCCTTAGAGCAAAGTTAACTATCCTTCTGCTATCCAAATGGAAAATGCCCTCTCAAGCTTTCAAAACATCTTTTTATGATATTTTCTCTGATATCTTCAGGAGTAATTATCACACATTATGCTGTTCTAAAATATCCATTCTTCCTGGCATTATTAGCATCATAATATTGTGCTCATATAATTCCCTGGCAATGCTATAATATTAAGGAGAGGCATTCAGGTGTTTACAGAAAGAGAGCAAGTTGAGAGGTGCAAAAAGGTAGAATGACATACATTATTTAGATAGACAAACCAGAAAAAACTGAAAGAAGATAAGGTGTATAAAATGAAAACAAGTATGTGATAGGAAGTATGCTTGTCAGCATGTTGTAACAATATGCTGCTGAGGTCTGGACAAACAGCACAGGCAATGAGGGAATAGATACAAATGAATACTTGTGAGGTTTAGCTCATGTTAACAATTTAATTCAAAAATTTGGATCTTGATGCTTTGCTAGGACCTATGCTAAATTTCAGTGCTACAGAGAATAGTAAGAAACACAAATATTCCCGGAGGCCCCAGGTTGGCAGGAAGTGACTCCTAATTGGGAGACCAGTGAGTTTAAGTAGGGTCTCAGCAACAGGGCAAGGTAAGGAAGCAAAACTCTACACTACTAAGGGAAAGGTTAGAACATCTTTTGTAAGGATTTGGGGTAAAAAGAAGTTGTCAACCCTGGAATTCATTAAATAGTGTCAAGTTAGAGGTCCCAGTCAATAGCTGAGATAACTCAAGAGTAGAATCCGGGAGCAAGATGTGAGCTCAGTCACTAAAATCTTACCGCTAGGTTCAATTCTGACTAACAGCAAGAGTGATATCAAAAGGAGCAACAGAATATGAGCCTTTAGCTAGGCAAATGCCTTCTAATTCACCTCTGGATTGCTTCTAAAACAAACACACTGCAGGGAGTTATCAAGGGCTCCCATAACGAAGAAAAGATGAATGAAAATGTCAGGAAGAAGTACAATCTCATTTCATTTCCCCTTTAGGCTGTGACGTCCTCTGTGTTAGAAACAATGTTTTATTTATCTTTATATCAGGATTTAGAATAACTGAGAGTACTTATTAAGTACACAACAAATACCTATTGCAGTGATTAAACAGAATTATAACTTCAGTTACTGTGTTTTGTTTAATTTTACCATAGGGACATGGTGATGTGCTAGCAAACATTACAATAGAAGCTGTAAAGACAGAGTATATCTAAGTAAGAAATGGAAAAAGGCAGAAAACAAAACACTTAAACATATATTCATTTTTCTTGATCTTATGTGATATATCCTAAATTTAAATTTTTGATTACATAATTGCTTGATAACAAAGTTTTCACATGATAGAAGAAAACAAGGTGAGAGGGAGATAAAAGATAAATCTGAAAATAATATAAGAAATAAATTAATGTATCCTACTTTGATCATATGAGTTATTTTGAAATCTATGTTTTCAATGTATAAAGAGGAAGGAGATGATTGTATTTGTCTAATTAACAGGTTGTACACACTTAATGATAGGGTGAGGGATTAGGACAAAGTATTCGGGGGTACTGTGATTATGGCAACACACTGAAATTTGACTGCAAACATTATTTTCAACAAAATTGACTCTAAAGAGGAATTCCATTCTTTATTAAAAATTATCTGCCAGGTGTGGTGGTATATGTCTGTAATCCCAGCACTTAGGAAGGCCGAGGTGGGCCGATCACTTGAAGCCAGGGGTTTGAGTTCAGCCTGGCCAACATGCCGAAATCATGTCTCTACAAAAAAATAACAAAACTTAGCTGCACATGGTGGCACCTGCCTGTAGTCCCAGCTACTCAGGAGGCTGAGGCAGGAGAATCTCTTGAACCCAGGAGGCGGAGGGTGCAGTGAGTGAGCAGAGATCATGCCACCGCACTCCAGCCTGGGCAACAGAGCAAGACTGTTTTTTTAAAAAAATTCTCTGTCTCTAAGTAGGTGAGACATGATTTCGGCATGTTGGCCAGGCTGATCTCAAACCCCTGGCTTCAAGTGATCGGCCCACCTCGGCCTTCCTAAGTGCTGGGATTACAGACATATACCACCACACCTGGCAGATAATTTTTAATAAACAATGGAATAGGTGAGTATCCACAATTCACATTTTAAATACTAATAATGTTTATCTACTGTATTTAAAAATAGTCACTCTGTTTCAGAGATAAATGTGCACTTTTATTCCCTCTTATGTAGAAGTAGACTTTGTCTTATTTTGTCCCTATATGATCTATCTTCATCTGCATTCTCCCCCTAAGAACTAGATATAGGATACATATGATCTTTCGGCACTTTCTTCACAACTCTTCTGTAAACATAAATATATTTTTAAATGTAAATGTTTACTAAAAAGCAAAAAAGGTGTGCTTTCTTACAGTTTTATTTTACTTTGCCTGTTATTTATCAATTTTTAATTTACCATTAAATTGTGACAATGTTTAGATATCATTAATCAGAAAATATTTCTAATTTGTATATATTTTTGTGTAATGCCTGTATCATATGTTATCTACTTATTATTTCCTGTTATTGGGCACCTTGATTACTTCTATAGTTGTTATTTAAAAAAATAAGTAACTTAGCTGGCTCAGGCCTGTAATTCCGGCACTTTGGGAGGCAGAGGCGGGCAGATCACAAGGGCAAGAGCTGGAGACCATCCTGGCCAACATGGTGAATCCCTGTCTCTACTAAAAATACAAAAATTAGGTGTCTCAGCTGCTTGAAAGGCTGAGGCAGAGAATTGCTTGAACCTGGGAGGCGGAGGCTGCAGTGAGCCGAGATCACACCACTGCACTCTAGCCTGGTGATGGAGTGAGACCCTGTCTCAAATAAATAAATAAATAAATAGATAAATAAATAAATAAATAAATAAATAAATAAATAACTCTATACTGGATATCATTCTACACAGATTTTTCTCATTTCTGGTTTTTGTATGTTTTTGACTTCAATTTCTTTCCTTTTCTTCCTTTCTTTCAATTGATCTGATTTGGGTTGTTTATATGTTATAGTGGATTTTTTTGGATTAATATTTCTAGGTTATTGGATTACAATTTTTATGACTGATGCAACTGAAGATTAAGATGGCTGACACAACTTAATATAGCCCGGATTAGAATTTTCTTACTTTACCTATATGATTCATAAAAATTAATCATTCTTAATAGAAAAACTGTTAAAAAAGAGAAAAGAATCCAATTAGTTGACTGGCTGATGAAATCAGCTGTTTCTAATATTCTCCTACCCTTTTTTAGGGCTGCATCTTCTCTCAGCCCAAGAATTTTCCACCACATACTTGTGTGTGACTAAACACATATGATCATAACAGCTTCTCTTGAAGTATTATGTGAATGCTCACAAACGAGGAACAGTTTGAGTCTCAAGATATTATTATCTCTATATGATATTTGTTTTATTCCATAACCAGGTTATAGATATTTCTGGTGCCTCATTTTGTCCATTAGAAACAGGCCTATAACTAATTTGTTTATTATCAGTGAGAGTTTGACAATATTTTCTTCAGTTTCTTCTAAAGCTCTCTTCAAACATATGCAGAAGACACATTCACATATGCTTCATCTCAGCTAGGGTAAAAAATGTTTAGTAATACTCCAGATTAAAAACAAAAATTATTCTACATATACATTTTATGACCAACTTATTCTGATGAGTAAAAATTATTTTGACTTTACTTAGTATATGAACATATTTACCATAAATTTAACTTTTTTTCTACATGCAATAATCATGACAAATAGTTTGTGTAGAAAATGTCCACTCAGACACTGAAATGTCTTCTTATTTCCTCTTTTCTTCAGTTAGGTAATTACTAGCGAACCATTAAGAAATGGTTTATATTGCTCAAAATAATACCTCTTATCTAGTGACTCAGGCTTCTTAGAGATAGATACATGATACAGCTAACAATAACCTCCCAAAAGAATAACGTTGCAGAGTATTATTAGGAAAAATTATGCTAAATTCCTTGACAAGTATTCAACACCTGTTAAAATATTTTAGTTGAACAAAACAAATAGATGTGCCTATACTCTGAATTTTCAGAAGAAAATGAATTTATATTTTTGGCTGGATAAAAAAAAATTGTCCTTATTCTTACTTTTAGCATTTCTGGATGTGTCTTTAAATAAACAAACATATAATGGTCTCCAGAATGTGATGGTCATTTTCTATTTTATCAATTATGAGAGAACAGAATAAAATCACTTTAAACTATTCATTTCCATCAAGCAAAATGAAATGCCTCCAATAAAAAGGCATCTCCAGAATGTTGACAGTCAGGTTTGAGAGCCAACAATAGGCAAAATGAAATAAAAAAGCAATGTAGAGTGAACACAGTAATTTATTCAGGTAATTAGAAAGAAAATTGCATTCAACTGAGTATCATAATTGTTTTGAGGTCAGTAAGAAAAATTTGCAATTAAACAGACTTTATTTAGTACATGAATAATCATGACTTCACTCTTTTATCTATTGAGCATCAGCAAAATGTTGAGTAGAGTGAAGTTAAAACAAACTATCAAGATATTTTAAAGTTTATAAATCAAACTTACTAAAAATTTCTTAAAAATTAGGCCATATTAGAAATTTATATTTTATCATCTAGCATTACATATCCAAGAAAGTGGCATTGATGTATTTAAATTATTGTCTGACGTGAAGAGAAGCTGTTTATCTTATGTACACTTTTTTTTTTGCTAATTTAGTAACCCTCTCATATGTTTCTTACAACATTTCTATAATAAAATTCTGTAAATCCTGACTTTGCCTGAACTCTATTCATCTGCAATCTTTAGAATTGTATAAAACCTAAAAAATATGGAAGGAAGAATTTAGTGATTATTATGTTTCATTTACTACAATAAAAGTATGCATCAGTCCCCTACTGATATTATAGCAAACTGGCTTATAAATATAGATGACTCATTATTAAATCCCAGAAAATGTGTGCCTAATGTTTTCTAATCTCTTAGCTTCTACATTTAAGAATCACCTTTAAGTTACACCCTTTCACTTTTAGATAATTGTAGAGCCCTTTCAGTTGATTAGAAGGGTATCAGTCTTAGAAGACCAAAGATAATTGAGGCTGTCCCTGATATATGGATGCAAGACTATTTTAGACAAGTGAAAAAACTCTAAAATAGGTTATAGGATTAATAACAAATCTTTTCTCTTACAGTGGGAGAAACTTAAGAGTCTGTAATCCAAAAGTGGAGCATATCAAAAGCAGTACTTTTTACAAGTTGGATGTATAACTGCAAAAATTATTTTGCTTTTTCATTCTTTCTCAAAAGTTATCTGTTAAGTGGCAATAGGTTTAATATTGGTAAGCCTCTTTCAGCTTTCAAAGACTACAGAGTCTTATGCAGAAGATAGATAAGAAACTAGCACTGAGTCTGAATTCATCACTGCTAAGATCCCAAGTCCTGCATAAACCTTGGTACTTTGCAGACATTCAATTTATATGTTGAATCAATTCAATATGTTTTATTTTACTTATTTGTTCTTCCATCATATAATCTTTCTCTTAGGTCATGAAATTGACTCAAATGTCAACAATATGAAATCTCTTTGCAAGGCATTGAGAAGCAAGCAATATCCAGAAATTTGTAATAAAATTTACTAAATAGTATAATGATTTATGAACAAAATTCTACGGAAGAGTAACTATCAGCCTAAGGTTCAAGAAAGGCCAAGATGCTTTCTAGGGGAAGGTAATCCCTGACCTGAAGTACTAGTAGGGAACATAGGTTTAGGTACAGAGAGAAGGCAAGAGGGGACAAAATCAGGAGGCAGCATGTATAAAAGTCAGAGCACAAATCACTTGAGTGACCAGAGTTACAAAGTGTAGGTCATGCAAAAGAAAATAACAAGGAAGAAAAGGAAAAAAAAAAGTCAAAGTCCCTCCCATGATACTCTTAGGGCTAATTAATTTGAACTTGATATCAAATGCTTTCTGTAGGTAATGGAGAAAGATAATAATGGTAATGATCAGTTTTATTTATGTTTCACAAATATTAGTCAAGTTAACATAGCAAAATGGTATTAAAGGAAAAGAAGATAGTGCAGGGAGATACGTAACACAGGAGGAAATAATCCATAGGACAAAGTAAGCTATCAGCATTAGGAATGCTAACAAATTTATGGCTCTGTTAAATATTAACAAAAGGAAATTAACAAGATTCCATTGTCAATTTATGTGGATGGTAGAAGCCACAAATCTGTCCATAAAGTTCATGTGTTCAGAACTAAGAGAATGGTGGTGGTGTTCATTTAGAAATGATATGCGTTAGCACACTAAGATTTGAAGAGATTTAATTGCATGTTCCCTTTTAACATTTTAAGTTGAGTAATCTCTGTGACATGCAGGTTGTTCATATCTCCAAAACAATTTGATATATGAGTTTGAAGCTCCCCAACCAGACACATATCTTTAGGCCTCTCTGACATAGACTAGTTCAAGTCACAAAGGAGAAAAGATTTCTTTGAAGAATATTCAGTGGGAAATACTTATGGCATGGGCAGAACCCAGAGGCAAACATGAGAAGAAATGGCAAACAGAGAAAGAATACCAGTAGAGTGATTTTTTTTTTTGAGACCACAAAAGAAATTTGCAAAAGCGGAAAGTGGGCCATACAACCAACAGCTCTAGTTATAGACTTCATGATGAGCAAAACATTAACAAAATGGAGTTATTGATGAACTTCCTTCCTAAAGTAGTTTCAGTGCAGTAGTGGGTGTGAATACTTAACTAAACTGATTAGAGGGATGAAAATAAGCAAGAAGAGAACGTGAGCTTGTGCAACACTTTCAACAAGCGCATTTGAATGGAAATAAAGAAAATTATAACTAATTTGACATCTTGGGTCAAAAATTCATTTTTAAGGTGCCAGAAAATTTAAAGTATAGTAGAAAGGAACCAAAAAATGAGTGAAAGATTAATGTGATTATGTGGGCAGTGGATAACTGAAAATCTTTTGATAAAGTGAGGTCCTGAGAAGAACAAGATTATGAGACACAAAGCAGGGGTGATGGACTCAATCCTAGACAAGAGGAGGACCATGCTTTTCATAAGAATTTCTTAGGAATTATGTTCAAAGTTGATTGCTTCAATTCCTCAATGACAATTTTCAGGTTTTTTTGTTTTGTTTTGTTTTTGGCTTAACAGAAAGTATATCTGTTGAGATTTAGGGGGAAAAGTCAGATGTATAGGAGGCTATAGGAAAATGATAAAGCTTAGAAATAAGTAAAAGTCAAACTGCTTCATGTTTGCATACATTTGCATGGGAAACTGGAAAAAAAATGTTTCTATTAGAAGAAATTTCAATGTTACAAATTATTGTCTACTGTTACACGTCTTAAGTTTCTGTGGGTTTTCAGCTCACTTCCAGCTCCTCTGAACTTGCCTCTGTATTGTGTTTGAGAGGGAAGACTCAAAAGTACATTTTCTAACACTTTTTGCACCTAGAGAATTCCAGTGGGAACACAGAGGTAGGATAAGGATTGAATGCAATGGAAAGTGGTTTCACTGCAGCCCTCAGGAGTTCAAATTGCCTTTTGCAACTCCTGGCAGCATGGGTTCAGGCAGAAGCTGCACCTTCAAGAGTCACATCCCTCCTCCCCCAGGGCTGAGCCAGACCCCTAATTGCTCATAAATTCTTTTCTCTTTTGCTTCTGCAACCCATCTGAAAACTCTGCAACTGATTTCCTGCATTAAATTTCTCAGTATCTGAAGTTCTAGAGTGATTTCTGCATTCTAGACTTGACACTGAATGATACAATCGCCAAGTAACAAATGAGAACTGCATAAAACATATTAAGTATCTGAATGCAGGGTAAAACCAAAGATAATTAATATATTTTTACTTAGTAATTAAACAATTACCAACAAAATCTAAATTCGAAGTTCTAAGTCAGTTTAATTGAACGAAACACAATATGCACTGAGAGCCTTGCCTATGAATTGAGTCATCAGAATCACCCATGCTGTTAATAATAAGTTGTGTTACCACTTTTGTAATGATTTCACCTATTTTTTAAGATTCAATATTTCTAAGTTTAGCTCAGTGATAATTTGATTTTATTATCGTATTAATAGCATGTTAATGAAATGTGCAATATCTAAATACAATTATCTCAGCTGTTTAAAGTATTGGGATTGGGAAGACATTGGTCAAAGCATATGATATTTCAATTAGGAGGATTGAGTTCTGCCAATCTATTGTACAACGTAGTGACTATAGTTAGTAGCAATGTATTGTATTCTTAAAAATGCTAAGAATAGATTTTAAGTGTACTCATCACAATAAAGTACGTGATATAATGCATTTGCTAATTAGCTTAATTTAGCCATTCCACAATGTATAACTGTATCAAAACATCATGTTTTACACCATAAATATATACAATTTTTAATTTGTCAATTAAAAATAAACAGAAATGTACTTTAAAGCATTGCTGCTGGTCGCAAGTGTAATTTTCCATGTAGGTGAGGTAAATTTCTACAGGGAAAACTTTTTTGTTGTTGTTTCAACCTGCCAGCTGTTTGTTTAAAATATAACTGTATTAGTTATCTAGTTCTGGGTTATAAATTGCCCCCAACAAGTCTTTATTATATCACATAGTTTCTAAGGAATCTGGAAGGGTCTTATTTAGGTGGCTCTGGTGCAGGGTCTTTCATGCAGTACTAGTTAAGTTGCCAGTTGGGCCTGAAATTCCTCTTCCAAGCTTATTAATGTGGCTGTTGGGGGAAGGAGAGGCTCCAGTTCCTGGCCTCTTCCTGTGCCTCTGTAAACTCTTCTCATGACATAGCTTCCCTCACTGAGACAGAGGAAGGGATGTGTCACTAAGAAGATTTTTATAATTATAGACTCTCCAAAGTGAAAACCTGCAGGCCTTTGTAACTCATCATTACATACCATCACCTCTCATGTGTTTTTGGTCACATGGACCTACCCAGGTACAATGTGGAAGGTCTGTAAAAACCAGAAGGCAGGGATCATTGTGAAGCACATTGGAGACTATCTTCCACAATACCTTTTCTTTAGCATTGTCCCAGTGAGAATACAATGATTTGGGGGAATGGGAATTTATTAAATGCATATTTTAGGTCGGGAAAATAAAAACATTTTTCCACATAAATTGCCTGCCATCACTCAATCTTCAGTACCATATTTGCTTTTGAAAAATGGAGCATTATATGTGCACTGAAAATTGTACCCAAAAGTGGAAAAAAACTTTTAATGTGAAAGAGAAATATTTCAAATTGCTAAACAAGAAAAAAATTATAAAATAAATAATTTCTGGCTTATAACTATAGTTTTTAGACAGAAATCACTAGTAGTGTGTTTAAGTACAGAATTTTCTTTCTATAGCTATTATGTTACATATTTAGAAGCTCATTTAATTCAGTAAAGTTCGAATATAATGCCAAATACATAAAATCTAATGTATGATTTTAAAAACATTTTATTCAGTATACAAAACTAATCAACACAAAAGATAAATCATGTATTGAGATAACTGGATTTTTCTATTTTCTTTGGGTTTCCTAAAATGGCATTCAAATAAAGTATGAATTAAAGATGTCATGTTTTATTAATCATTCCATAATAATCATAGGTATTCTTCACTTTTTCAATGGAATAGAATATTTTTTCAATCCTTTTTCTATATTGCCAATTAAATATTAAGTCATTTACTTTCTTCTTCTTTATAAAGTGTCTATAAGACTGCAAGTTTATAAGGAGTCCAACTTTACCATAAAGAAAGAGTTTTCAATATTTGATTTTGTAAATTCCAGAGTGAGCATATTTTCACTGAGGACATTTAGGGGAAAGGTATGCTTTAAAATGTCTGAAGGTTTTTCTTTTCTTTTACTGCTTATTTGAAAGTTAATTTCAGTAAAAACAGATAATAATATTTGAGAAAAAATGAAATAGTCTTATCAAAAAGTGACTAAATTGTTATATATTTCATGTCTTCTTAAAAAATTATGTAGCCTCTATTTCTGAAGATGAAAGATTCACTATATGGTTTTTAGATCTAGCTTGGGATATTGTTATTTCAATCTTCTCTGCTCTTACTAATTCATTTATGTGTAGTGAACTATTAGCTTCCAATAGAGTTGCGTGTGTGTCACAAATTTATTACCATAGATTGACATTTGTTTAGTAATGCTATTAATTTTGCTTTGTATAGTGGGAAGTCATTTTTAAAATATATTTCAGTTTTATTCTTTTGCTATTTTCTGAATTATTATATTATTTTATATCAGCTGTCTTTATTTCTATTAATGTTTTACCACTAATATTTATTTTGACATATTATTTTATTATCTCCATGGTAGACTTTTCTCTTTTTACTTTTAGCATTACAGTATTGTCATTTTATTTAGGCAGGTGTGCTTAGGTGGGTATCTTCTTATTTACTATTTTCTAGAAGATACTTTCTATATTTTATTTTCACTCTTTCTTATAGTTGTGTTTTAGTTTAGTCTTTTTAAAAACCTGTAACTGTGTAGTTTAAATCTAATCTGATCATAAATGTGTTATAAAGCATAAGTTTAGTTCATTTACATTTGTTTAATGACTGATATACCTAAATTTGTTGATTCCATTTTAATCTGTGCTTTTCATGTGACATCTTTTGTTTGTTTCTTTCCTTTTTTGTTTCATTCTCTTAAAGTGACAGAGTTTCTGTCTTTCTATTTTGTTACAGGAAAGCGGTCCTAATCCAGACCCCCAGAGAGGGTTCTTGCAACTCCCAAAAGAAAGAATTCAGGGTGAGTCTGTAAAGTGAAAGCAAGTATATTAAGAAAGTAAAGGAATAAAGAATGGCTACTCCACAGACAGAGCAACCCATTTTTATGGTTCTTCTTTGATAATATGCTAAACAAGTAGTAGATTATTCATGCCTTCCCTTTTTAGACCATAGAGGGTCACTTCCTGATGTTGCCGTGGCATTTGTAAACTGTCATGGTGCTGGTGGGAATGTAGCAGTGAGAATAACCAGAGTTCACTCTCATCACCACTTTGGTTTTGGTGGGATTTGTCTGGCTTCTTTACTGCAAACTGTTTTGTCAGCAGAGTCTTTATGACCTGTACTTTGTGCTGACCTCCAATCTCACCCTGTGACTTAGAATGTCTCAACTGTCTGGGAATGCAGCCTAGTAGGTTTCAGCCTCATTTTACCTGGGCCTTATTCAAGTTGGAGTTACTCTGGTTCCAATGATTCTGATAGTTTTTCCACTCCTGAAGTGGAAAATATAGATCATACTCCCCTACTAAGTTTTTCTGGTTATCTGCACTTAATATAAATACATAATTGTCAATTTCTCTAACAAAAATGGAGTGCTGTATTTTTTCTTTTTCTCCTGAATTATTTTACATGATCTAGTTTTTAGCTTACATAAAGTTGTCTTTCTATAAAAATTTTAAAATTATGCATTAATTTTACCATATTTATTAAACTATCTACTCATCATTTTTTTTACATCTCACATGATTTGCTTTTCTTTGCAGTACATGCTTTTACAGGTCTTTTGGTTGGGGGGGTGTCTAAACTTACAGCTAGTATTACTTCACTTTTGAGTGATCTTTAAACCAAGTAGATATTCATTTATTCATAAAAATGTTTATGGTTTCTACTTTACACAAGCACTCTTTAAAGCACTGGGCATCAGGCAGTTGACCAAACATATCAAGGCTAGGCCTTGATATGGTTGTTATTCATAGATGGTGGGAGGACGGGGATTAATTATAATGAACACAAAAATGAAACAAAATAAAATAGAATATGAGGTAGGATATCGGGTATAAAATATTTAAAAGCTAAAAAGGGAAGTAAAGACTAAAAAACTATTTTATTTTAGATATAGTGTCGTGAATAGTTTTGTGAGGAAATTGGTTTATGGGAAAACTGAATGAAAAGTGTGAGAAGAAACCTGGGTGCAGAATGTATCAGGCCAAAGGGAGAGATCCTCAAATACCAGTTTTCCCTTTTGTTGAATAGGAATAAACACTTATGGGACTGTAGTAGTAATCAAAATGGAATAATGGTGTCAAACTATTTTGCAAAACACAGAGCCTTATAAAAATGAAAGATAATACATAAATAGCATGCAACTTAAGTCAATGATTCTCAAATCCTAGAGTATAGCAAAACAATCGGGTGTGTTTTTTATTTCATTTCATCTTTCTGCTACATTTGGACATAGAAGTTCTATTCACATGGTACAAAAATCACAAATAAATCTGGTTTATAAATACAAGGAATATACTACCTGCTGGGAGAGTCCAGCAAATTGTCCAAACAATAGAACAAGAATATGCCATATATATATGCACACACATTTGTATATTCCATGACATGTAGAAAGTATAGCACAACCTTGGCATTTCTTTATATGTCTACTAATTTGGGAGATAAATCTTCAAAGCAAGTTGTCATTTAGCACTAAAGCATAAACAAGGGCAAGGCAAGAACAGCTGGCTATAATATTGATGGGTAGATATCACTGTAAATATCACTTTCAATGGTCATATTTATGCCTCTCAAAATTATAAATTCAATGCCACAGTTGTTTTCAAATTGTTGAAATTGAAATTGGTACACAATACATATTTAAACGTAAACAAAATACCTTATGTGCTCAATGCTAAGAAAGTAAGACATTTATGGGGCTGAAAGATTCAGAACAGAGGTTTTTCCCCAACAAATGGATACAACTCTATTGTTCCTGACATGTGGTGCTATTATTAAGACTATAGGCGGCTAAATATTATAATTAGTAGATAATCTGCTTTTTTCTTCTGGGAGCCTTTTTCTTTTCCATTTTTCATAATTTTTATATATTTGATCTGTATTTATATGTATGTATAGTTGGTATTTGATCTGTGCTTTCTGGATCTTAGGTATCCTCTGGGAAATTAAAGCAATGACTTCTGCAACTTCACCATTGTTTCTTATGTTTACTTCCAGTTATTGACTGGTGTTGGTATCTCTCAATCTAGTCTAAATATCTGTGGACAGGAAATCTTTTTCTTCCTCTTTTGTCCTTGGGAATAGTCTTTTGAAATGGAACATTTTCAGTGCCCTCTGACTTGTAAGAATCAAAATCCAATCATCATTGCCAGCCTCAAAAAACAAAAAAAAATCAAACTGATATTCTCGACTTTATGTATTATTTCAAATTTATATTGAATTTTATGATGAAAGAAGATAATTATCTTGTTTTTTTAGAGAATTCATGACTTCTCGTTACTGCTATTTCACTATTATATTTCCTTATCATTGTTACATGTTGGGAACAGAGAGAATATATCAGAGTAATCTTACTCCACAATCTGGGCCAAAATTCCATTATATCAACTTCTAACTCTGTATTTTTTTATCTTCTTTCCTTTAAACACATTTCTTGTTTTTGAGTTTTTTTTTTTCACTTGTCTATTTCCTTCCTCTTCTTCCCTTGAAAACTTTCTCATTAAAGTGTAAGCCCTCAATAATATATCTTAAACTTGCATTTATATGTATATATCCTGTTCAGAGGCATTTTCTGTTTTTTCATGTAGTAAATCTCTGTATGTATACTTGTTAGGATTAATATGTATTGTGTTTGATGACAGCTGCATAGTTACATTTGCTTAGAGTAGAAATGAGGGTTAAGAGTGGATGGAACAAAATGGACAAGTTTTAAATGTTTAGTGTAATAAACATGCTGTATGAACCAGAGCAGAGAGAATAGTGTAAGTCATAAATATTTTAAAAAGCACAGCATCTCATGGTCAAATCCTACCCATATTCTCTCTGAGGAGTTAAACCCAAAGTAAAAACATAAAAAAAAATCAGAGAAAATGCTGCTTTGAACAATTAAATAGGTAATGACAGAATTATATAAACATAAATTTTAAAAGAATCAAAAATAGCTTGAAAAAGTGGAGCAAACAGAAAGACCTGTGAAAAATTAATTCCCAGGACAAGAATGTTCAAACATGATAATAGTATTAGGCAGGCAAAGAGAAATGTGTGTCATCCTGGACAAGAAAAGAAATATGCAAATGTAATCTTCACTCAAGGTCTGCATGTTAACAAGCACAGCATAGTAACTAATCAGTCTCCAATATCCAGGTGCATTGTCTCCTGCGCTGGTAGTAATGACCTACATTGTGCTGTTTTACTGAGATATAAATATGTAAATGGAGAAATTTTGGACAATTATATTAGGACACTAGGTTATTTAAAAGGTATAAAAATATTAAATAATGGTTAAGAATGGCTCTGGGTTCTAATCCATTTTTTTGTTCCTTAAGAAATTAATGATCTCTGTTTTAAACCTTTGCAGTTTTCCTCCCACAAATACAATAGAAAAAAAAAAGACTGTAATTTTTTTTAGGAAATTCATCTCTCTGCAGGGAGAAGTAACAACAAACAAATAAACAAGAATATGGTTAGCCACAGATCACGCCAACCCAGATGGGAGATAAAAATTGCTACCTTTTCCATATAAACTAGTAAAAAATGTACATTAAATTTCCTTGAAAATAAAATAAATGAAGTGAAGCTAAAATGGTAGAGTTAACAAATATGTTTTGAGTATCTCGTTTTGCCAGAGATTTGGTATAAATCAGTAGGCAGTGCAAACACAGATGTCTTTCTTTGGGGAAGGCACATTTTGCTAAGACAGACAATAAGTTAACAATAAGTACCATAACTGTACGTTAAGTATGTAGTATGTTAGAAGGTGTTAAAGGCTATGAAAAATAAACAAGTAGTTCAGGCAGATTGGCAACACTGGGGCTGACAGATAGTTTATATTCTAAGGAAGATGCAGGGTCAGCCTTACTGAGAAGACAAGTTTGAACAGTGACTTGAAGATGAAGGTGTAGAGTACTTAGATTTTTGAGTAATAAGAGTTCCAGGCAGCGACAAAAACTGGGACAAAGGTGCAGATGCAAGAGTGTTCCTGGTGTGTTTGGGGAAAGAGAGGAACTCTGGGCACCGAGTGGACTGAATAAGTGGTAAGTTGAGGAATTAGTGGGAAGTGAAGTCAGAAAAGTAATGTTATTCATATCATTTAGAGAGGGTTTTTCATACTTGACACTATTGGACTAGAGAGTTCTTTGTTGAGGGGAAGCTTTTGAAAAAGATCATTTGCTTGGCCAAACTTGAATCAGGTTTCTGAACCTCCTGGTAGGCCCATTTGTGCACTTCCTTGTAAAAACCAGTTTTAACCAAGAATCCTGCTAATTCAGCTTAGCAAGAATCAACCAACCTCAAAATCTGATCTGCAATATCCATTAGGTTCTTCGTTTACCACCATCCCTCACTTGATGTCTTATCACTATGGCCTGGGTTAGCAAGAATGTTGTTGAGTCAATTCAGCCAGAATCCCTCTTACCCCTGATGTTTTCTTTTAGCAATTTTTCCTCCACCGATCCCCACCCTGCTCTTTGATTATAAATTTGCACTTGTCCTTGCTATACTCAGAGTTGAGCTCAATATCCCTTCCCTACTGCAAGATCCTATTGCAGTGGTTCCAGAATCTATTGCAATAGTCCTGGATAAACTCTTCCTTACTAAGCTTTAAGAAGTGTCACTGAATTTTTTAACAGTTATGGTGTATCCCAGTATGGATTTATATTGGGAATCACCAAGTAAGGTATAGATTAAAACTTTTCTCAGACCAATTTGTATATGCATTTATTCCTTTATAACCTATGTATAATATTTTATGAGCCTAATATTTTAGGAAAAGTACTTTGAAATAAATTACTTTCATGCCTCCCCAAATCTACTGTACCTTCAAACTTCGAAAATTCAAATTTTTATATCTTCATATTATTTGCTCTTTTGAGAAAAACAAATGTCCTGCTTCTTACAATTCTTACTTTTGGTTCTGAGTACCCAGGTTTGTTTGTTTTTCTTCATTTAACCAGATTTTCCTAAGTTACTTTTTTATATATCTGATCCTTAAAACATAAATTTTATAAAATTATATTTTCAGCAGATTTTCAAATGATCCACGTATATTTCTTCATTCCTACCACCATTATTATTTTCTCTATGTGCATAGCTTCAAGTCTAGTTTTATTTCTGTCCTCCTGATTTTGAGTTTAATGAATTTTGACCTATTTGCATATTTCCATCTGTAGAATCAAACTGCAATGTCTTGAATTGTATTTTCTTCTGCCTCTTAGTTTTTTTTCTGTTGTGTCTATCAGCATCAAAATACTTTCAGTCTTCCAGGCTAAAAATATCTAAACCAGTTTTAGTTTCCCTTTTCATTTATACATAATATTCAGTTGGACTCCAAATTTTGCTGGTTTTAGCTTTAGTGTTTCTTGAAAGTTTTATTTTTATTACAATTTTATTTCTGTCCTGGTTTCTCTTAATCATTCTTCTTAGGAACTATTAACAGGATTTTGGCTAGATTTGCTTTCTCTGAATAAATCCTTCAATTCTATTTAGATATCTCAAATTTTAGAGCTTTAACTTTCTGCTTAACAACTTCCATAGCCATTTTGCCTTTAAAAATAATCAATGCTATAGTTAAGAGCATTAAAGTTCTATATGTTTGAGTTATATATATGTATATATACATACACACACACACACATACACACACACACATGCATATATTTTAAAATTTTCTTTTCTTTATATATGTTTCATCTATACACATATCAAATTTCCTATGAATACTGAACTATCCTCTGAAGAGAATAGTGACATCATCTTGTATGCCTCACCCACTGTTATGGGTTGAATTGCATCCTCCCCAAATTCATGTATAAAAATTTGAACTCCAATACATCAGAATATATCTGTATTTCTAGATATGGTTTTTAAAGAGTTAGTTAAATTTAAATTATTTTATTATGATGGGGCCTAATCCAATATAACCGATATCCTCATAAAGGGAGAAAATTTGGACAAAATTGACTATAGATTTCACCATGTGAAGGCACAGAGAGAACATGACCATTTACAAACCAAAGACAAAGGCCCCAGAAGAAACCAGTCTTGTTGACACCTTGATTCCAGACTTCTAGCCTCCAGAATAATGAGAAAATAAATGTGTTTTTAAACCCACTTAATGTATGGTACTTTGTTATGGCAGATTTTGCAAACTAATACAAACACATTTCTCAGATGTCCATGGGCAGTTCTTCCCCATATCTTTTCACTTTCTTCTACTGGAAACTTAAGTTTTTAAAATGCTGATCTAATTTTTGAAATGTACTCATCCTCTGTTTTCTGCTCTGGTTCTCTATCTATACTACTTGTTTAGAGGTTAGGGTTGTTGGCCTACCTGCTGCTATTTCATGAGTTGCTATACGTCAGGCAGTTGTGGTATTTCCTATCAACAAATGTTTGGATTGTTTAAACAAGATTTTTCCATTTGGAGTACCTCACTGACTGGGTTCTTGTAGAAAGCTTGGCACAGATGGATAATATGGCAGATCAGGTAATGTACATTAATGATATTAATGCAGCTACATTCTTTTTGCACAGCGTGTAATTTGGTAGGCTATGTCAACTCAGCAATTTACTTATCAGCAAATAAAAGCTTTTACTTTAACTATTCAGAAAGTAGTTTTGTGTGTGATTTGACAGCTGATGTAGGCAATTGTGCATGTCCCTCATCAGTAACAATTTAGAAATAGAGGTAATATCATATGGGTATAGCTTTACAGAATTAAGAACCATTTTAGTTACCTACACATAGATAACTAAAGAACCATTTTAGTTAACTACGCATATCATCCTAAAATCTTGCAGTCAATGACCACTTACTTAATAACATACTATTCCTAATAGTGGTCATCTTCTAGTTCAGCTTTTCCCTTATGCTGTTCTAAAAGCTGAGTGTCAGTGACTACAAGAAATATTGGACTTCAGAGTGTAATAAACACGTCAAGGGCTTGCTGATCTATGCTGCCTGCTCCTGTCTCTTGCCATGTTTTTGGCACAAGCCGTTAATAGCACTAGTTATTTAAATAATGAGTGTAGCATAAGCCTGAAAACTTAGTAAACTTAGAAACCTGTATAGACATTCATCCTGTAAATTCAACAACCTGAGTGCTGGGATTCTGGATAGGCATCTAACACTAGGACTGGCATCCACAATGATTAAGCAACTGAATTTGCCAGTAATATTGCTGTCATTTAGCTCCCCCAGGCAGGCTCTAACAGAACTTCTGTTCCTCTAATTGTGCACTGCACCCATATATCATTGTGTCTTTGCATATGCTTTTCTATAAATCTCTATCTATCAAAAGTGATCTGATAATTTTATAATCGCTTTTCTTCCATATAAAAAATCTTTTCATTTAAAACAGTTCATTCTCTAGCCATCCAAAATACTTAGTTTCTACTGATGCGTTCATCAATCTACTTACTGTACTAAAATTCATTGTCCACATGTCTTTCTGTCCTTTGAGATTGTAAGTAATATGGTACTCTTGAAATATATAGGTTTTGAGATAAAACACTCTCTATGTGACTTTGTGACTATATTAACTTTTTGAGTCTTCATTTTTTCAATTTGTAAAATAGTATACAAAAATACTCATATATACAATAACTTTGATGAGATTTAATAACAAAGTGTTTGGAAAATCCACCATATTTAAACTCAAGAGACATCTACAACTTTCTTTATATACACTCCTCAGAATACAAATACCAGCCACATACTCCATGTACTAGGTACTTAAGAGGTATTGTTGAACAAAAACGTGAAGTTTCTTTCCTTTTCATTCTGTTTCAATGAAAATAGAGACCAGAATTTATTCCATATGACTTATTTTGTTCTTTTCAGCACAATATCCTATGAAGAACAGTCACTCAGTAATTGTTGAGTTATAAATCACAAGGTTTTCACAACAAAAGTAACAAATTCAGTTGACTTTTCCAATCATTTATTCCAAAATGACTTTTCTTTTTTTAAATCATTTTTTAAGAATTCTGTTCATAGCTGTAAGGCCAGATAACAATCATTAGCATTTATTGACCTTTTGCAGTAGTAATTTAATCTTTGGGGGAATAAAGTTGATTAATCACAGCTTGACATATTGAAATTTGGCATAATTCTTTCCCAAAAGTGCTTATAGGGCATCAAGTTCTAGGGCATTTAGTGTAATAACCAAGGCACATACTACAAATAAAATGTGTTCAAAAAAGTCTTTCTGAAATTTAAGGTCATCAATTTTAGTAAAGTCCTTCAATTATGCAATAGCCTTGCAATAGTACAGAGAATTGATCATATGTATTAATCTCATCTCCATTCAAAAATTTCAGAAAAAGTATGGTAAATAATTTAAGTAAAAGAAAAAGGGTAAATGTAAAATAAAAATGAAATTACAAGACTCTCATCAGTAAAATGAATATTTTAAAAATATAGCCTATATTAAAGATTATATCACTTGACAAACATTCAACATCATATATTAACATGAAGAAGCTCAAACACTAAAACTGTATTTTTGGTGCCAATTAGAGAATCTCATAAGATTTCATCAATAACATATACTCACAGTAAACTTAAATTTGGAACATAGTCAAATGAGGCAAAGGGACAGAACTGAACATTCATTTTGCATACTGAAGTAGAGGCAGCAAAATTCTGGTAGATCTCCAATTCAGTAAAAACTTCTTTCTGACTATAGCAGACACACTGTCCTAGTCCATTTGTACTGCTATAGTAAAATGCCTGAGACTGGGTAATTTATAACCAAGTAAAATGTATCTCCTGTAGTTCTGTAGGCTGGGAAGTTCAGGATCAAGATTCCAGCATTTACTGTTTGGCGAGAGCCTTCTTGCATCATCATCATATGGTGTAAGGGCAAAAAGGACCTAGCTATTTACTTCCAGCCCTTTTGTAAGGTCAGTAATCCCACTTATGAGGCCTCCATCTTCATGATTCAATCACTTCCTAGATGTCCTCACTGCTTAACACTATTGCATTAAAAGTAAGTTCTATTATACATTTTTGAAGAAGACGTAAGTATTCAAACCCTAGCGTAAGCAAGCCATGGATCTGGAAGCAATATTTTTATTAGAAATCTCCAAAGTTGGCAGGGTGATTATTGGTTCCACAGCTTCCGATTACGATAGGGAACAGCTTCTGAGGAAACTCATTGCAGAACTGTGGCTTCAGAAGTCTCAGATCAGCTTAATGCAAGTTTTTCAACCACCAGAATAAGTCAGTAAGCTACCAAATAAAATGAGATAAATTCTCCATCTTTAGACTAGCTGAAATGGATTGTGTTCTGACCTGTATTCTATTCAACAAAATAATTGAATCAAAAATTTATTTAACAGCAGTCAAAATACAGAAATTTGGGTTTGTTTTCTAGATAGTTAGGTTGAAAGGTATTCAAGTGTACATTATGGATAAGATATTGCCTTTTCATATTATACAGTGGTAAAACAATTAATTCATTATCCTACCACTTAAAATGAAGTTCCTGTTGAAGGAGAGGCTTTAATAGATATGGCAGCTACTATGAGAAAATCTTATTTATTTATTTATTTATTTTTAATTTTTATTGCATTATAGGTTTTGGGGTACATGTGCAGAACGTGCAAGATAGTTGCATAGGTACACACATGGCAGTGTGTTTTGCTGCCATCCTCCCCTTCACCCACACTTGGCATTCATCCCCAGGCTATCCCTCCCCAGCCCCCCCGCTGTCCCTCCCCCATTCCCCCCAATAGACCACAATGTGTAGTATACCCCCTCTCTGTGTCCATGTGTTCTCATTTTTCTCACCCACCTATGAGTGAGTATATGCGGTATTTCTTTTTCTGTTCTTGAGTCAGTTTGCTGAGAATGATGTTCTCCAGATTCATCCATGTCCCTACAAAGGACACAAACTCGTCATTTTGGATTGCTGCATAATATTCCATGGTGTATATGTGCCACATTTTCCCAGTCCAGTCTATCATCATTGGGCATTTGGGTTGGTTCCAGGTCTTTGCTATTGTAAACAGTGCTGCAATGAACATTCGTGTGCATGTGTCTTTATAGTAGAACGATTTATAGTTCTTTGGATATATACCCAGTAATGGGATTGCTGGGTCAAATGGAATTTCTATTTCTAGGTCCTTGAGGAATCACCACACTGTCTTCCACAATGGTTGAACTAATTTACACTCCCACCAACAGTGTAAGAGTGTTCCTATTTCTCCACATCCTCTCCAGCATCTGCTGTCTCCAGATTTTTTAATGATCACCATTCTAACTGGCGTGAGATGGTATCTCAATGTGGTTTTGATTTGCATCTCTCTAATGACCAGTGATGATCAGCATTTTTTCATATGTTTGTTGGTCTCATGTATGTCTTCTTTTGTAAAGTGTCTGTTCATATCCTTTGCCTATTTTTGAATGGGCTTGTTTGGTTTTTTTTTCCTGTAAATCTGTTTGAGTTCTTTGTAAATTCTGGATATCAGCCCTTTGTCAGATGTGTAAACTACAAAGATTTTTTTCCCATTCTGATGGTTGCCAATTCACTCTAGTGACTGTTTCTTTTGCTGTGCAGAAGCTGTGGAGGTTGATTAGGTCCCATTTGTCTATTTTGGCTTTTGTTGCCAATGCTTTTGGTGTTTTGTTCATGAAGTCCTTGCCTACTCCTATGTCCTGAATGGTTTTGCCTAGATTTTCTTCTAGGGTTTTTATGGTGTCAGGTCTTATGTTTATGTCTTTAATCCATCTGGAGTTAATTTTAGTGTAAGGTGTCAGGAAGGGGTCCAGTTTCTGCTTTCTGCACATGGCTAGCCAGTTTTCCCAACACCATTTATTAAATAGGGAATCCTTTCCCCATTGCTTGTTTTTGTCTGGTTTATCAAAGATAATATGGTTGTAGATATGTTGTGTTGCCTCCAATGCTTCTGTTCTGTTCCATTGGTCTATATCTCTGTTTTGGTACCAGTACCATGCTGTTTTGATTACTGTAGCCTTGTAGTATAGTTTGAAGTCTGGTAGCGTGATGCCTCCCACTGTGTTCTTTTTGCTTGGAATTGACTTGGCTATGCGGGCTCTTTTTTGGTTCCATATGAAATTCATGGTGGTTTTTTCCAGTTCTGTGAAGAAATTCAATGGTAGTTTGATGGGGATAGCATTGATTGTGTAAATTACTTTGGGCATTATAGCCATTTTCACAATATTGATTCTTCCTAACGACGAACATGGAATGTTTCTCCATCTATTTGTGTCCTCTCTTATTTCGTTGAGCAGTGGTTTGTAGTTTTCCTTAAAGAGGTCCCTTATGTTCCTTGTGAGTTGTATTCCTAGGTATTTTACTTTCTTTGTAGCAATTGTGAATGGCAGTTCGTTCTTGATTTGGTTCTCTTTAAGTCTGTTATTGGTGTATAGGAATGCTTGTGACTTTTGCACATTGATTTTATATCCTGAGACTTTGCTGAAGTTGCTTATCAGTTGCAGGAGCTTTTGGGCTGAGGTGATGAAGTCTTCTAGGTATACTATCATGTCGTCTGCAAATAGAGACAATTTGGCTTCCACCTTTCCTATTTGAATACCCTTTATTTCTTTTTCTTGCCTGATTGCTCTGGCTAGAACTTCCAGTACTATGTTGAATAGGAGTGGTGAGAGAGGGCATCCTTGTCTAGTGCTGGATTTCAAAGGGAATGCTTCCAGTTTTTGCCCATTCAGTATGACATTGGTTGTTGGTTTGTCATAAATAGCTTTTATTACTTTGAGATATGTTCCATCAATACCAAGTTTATTGAGGGTTTTTAGCATAAAGGGCTGTTGAATATTGTCAAAGGCCTTCTCTGCGTCAATTGAGATAATCATGTGGTTTTTGTTTTTACTTCTGTTTATGTGGTGAATTACATTTATAGACTTGCATATGTTGAACCAGCCTTGCATCCCTGGGATGAATCCTACTTGATCATGATGGATAAGTTTTTTAATGTGCTGTTGCAATTGGTTTGCCAGTATTTTATTGAAGATTTTTGCATCTATGTTCATCATGGATATTGGCCTGAAGTTTTCTTTTCTTGTTGAGTCTCTGCCAGGTTTTGGTATCAGGATGATGTTGGTCTCATAAAATGATTTGGGAAGGGTTCCCTGTTTTTGGATTATTTGGAATAGTTTCAGAAGGAATGGTACCAGATCCTCTTTGTGTGTCTGGTAGAATTCAGCTCTGAACCCATCTGGACCTGGGCTTTTTTTGTTTGGTAGGCTCTTAATTGCTTCCTCAACTTCAGACCTTGTTATTGGTCTATTCATATTTTCTGCTTCCTCGTGGTTTAGGCTAGGGAGGACACAGGCATCCAGGAATTTTATCCATTTCTTCCTGGTTTACTAGTTTATGTGCATAGAGTTGTTTGTAGGATTCTCTGATGATGGTTTGAATTTCTGTGGAATCTGTGGTGATTTCCCCATTATCGTTTTTTATTGCATCTATTTGCTTGTTCTCTCTTTTCTTTTTTATCAGTCTGGCTAGTGGTCTGTCTATTTTGTTGATCTTTTCAAAAAACCAGCTCTTAGATTTATTGATTTTTGAAGGGTTTTTCTTGTCTCTATCTCCTTCAGTTCTGCTCTGATCTTAGTTATTTCTTGTCTTCAGCTAGATTTTGAGCTTTTTTGATCTTGCTCCTCTAGCTCTTTCAATTTTGACAATAGGGTGTCAATTTTGGATCTCTCCGCTCTTCTCATGTGGGCACTTATTGCTATATATTTTCCTCTACAGACTGCTTTAAATGTGTCCCAGGGATTCTGGTATGTTGTGTCTTCATTCTCATTGGTTTCAAAGAACTTCTTTATTTCTGCCTTCATTTTTTTGTTTATCCAATCCACATTCAAGAGCCAGTTGTTCAGTTTCCATGAAGCTGTGCGGTTCTGAGTTATTTTCTGAATTCTGAGTTCCAACTTGATTGCAGTATAGTCTGAGAGACTGTTATGATTTCAGTTGTTTTGCATTTGCTGAGGAGTGCTTTACTTCCAATTATGTGGCCAATTTTGGAGTAGGTGTGATGTGGTGTTGAGAAGAATGTATATTCTGTGGATTTGGGGTGGAGAGTTCTCTAAATGTCTATCAGGTTTGCTTGTTCCAGGTCTGAGTTCAAGTCCTGGATATCCTTGTTAATTTTCTATCTGGTTGATCTGTCTGATATTGACAGTGCAGTTTTAAAGTCTCCCACTATTATTGTGTGGGAGTCTAAGTCTCTTTGTAAGTCATTAAGAACTTGCCTTATATATCTGCGTGCTCCTGCATTGGGTCCATATATATTTAGAATCGTTAGCTCTTCTTGTTGTATCAATCCTTTTACCATTATGTAATGACCTTCCTTGTCCCTTTTGATCTTTGTTGCTTTAAAGTCTATTTTATCAGAGACAAGAATTGCAACTCCTGCTTTTTTTTTGCTCTCCATTTGCTTGGTAAATCTTCCTCCATCCCTTTATTTTGAGCCTTTGTGTATCCTTCCGTGTGAGGTGGGTTTCCTGGATATAGCACACCGATGGGTTTTGGTTTTTTATCCAATTTGCCAGTCTGTGTCTTTTGATTGGTGCATTTAGCCCATTTACATTTAGGGTTAATATTGATATGTGTGAATTTGATACTGCCATTTTGATGCTAGCTGGCTGTTTTGCCCATTGGTTCATGTAGATTCTTCATTTTGTTGATGCTCTTTAGCATTTGGTATGCTTTTAGGATGGCTGCTACTGGTTGTTTCTTTCTATGTGTAGTGCCTCTTTCAGGAGCTCTTGTAAAGCAGGCCTAGTGGTGACAAAATCTCTGAGTACTTGCTTGTTCATGAAGGATTTTATTTTTCTTTCACTTATGAAGCTCAGTTTGGCTGGATATGAAATTCTGGGTTGAAAGTTCTTTTCTTTAAGGATGTTGAATTGGCCAGGCGTGGTGGCTCAAGCCTGTAATCCCAGCACTTTGGGAGGCCGAGGCGGGTGGATCACGAGGTCAAGAGATGGAGACCATCTTGATCAACATGGTGAAACCCCATCTCTACTAAAAATACAGAAAATCAGCTGGGCATGGTGGCATGTGCCTGTAATTCCAGCTACTCAGGAGGCTGAGGCAGGAGATTTGCCTGAACCCAGGAGGCGGAGGTTGCGGTGAGCCGAGATCGTGCCATTGCACTCCAGTCTGGGTAACAAGGGTGAAACACCGTCTCAAAAAAAAAAAAAAAAAAAAAGGATGTTGAATATTGGTCCCCACTCTCTTCTGGCTTGTAGAGTCTCTGCTGAGAGATCTGCTGTGAGTCTGATGGGCTTCCCTTTGTGGGTGACCCGACCTTTCTCTCTGGCTGCCCTTAGTATTTTCTCCTTCATTTCAACCCTGGTGAATCTGACGATTATGTGCCTTGGGGTTGCTCTTCTTGCGGAGTATCTTTGTGGTGTTCCCTGTGTTTCCTGGAGTTGAGTATTGACCTGTCTTGCTATGTTGGGGAAATTTTTCTGGATAATATCCTGAAGAGTGTTTTCCAGCTTGGATTCATTCTCTTCATCACATTCTGGTAAACCTATCAAACGTAGGTTGGGTCTCTTCACATAATCCCACATTTCTTGGAGATTTTGTTCATTCTTTTTTGTACTTTTCTCTTTAATCTTGGTTTCTCATTTTATTTCATTGAGTTGATCTTCAACTTCTGATATTCTTTCTTCTGCTTGGTCAATTCGGCTGTTGAAACTTGTGCATGCTTCGTGAAGTTCTCGTGTTGTGTTTTTCAGCTCCTTCAATTCATTCATATTCCTCTCTAAGTTGTCCATTCTTGTTATCAATTCCTCAAATCTTTTTTCAAATCTTTTTTCAAGGTTCTTAGTTTCCTTGCACTGATTTAGAACATGTTCTTTTAGCTCACTGAAGTTTCTCATTATCCACTTTCTGAAGTCTGATTCCAGCATTTCGTCACACTCATTCTCCGTCCAGCTTTGTTCCCTTGCTGGTGAGGAGTTTTGGTCCTTTATAGGAGGTGAGGTGTTTTGGTTTCGGGTGTTTCCCTCCTTTTTGTGCTGGTTTCTTCCTATATTTATGGATTTATCCACCTGTCGTCTTAGTAGTTGCTGATTTTTCAATTGGGTCTCTGTGTGGACGCTGAGATTGTTGATGATGAAGTATTTCTGTTACTTAGTTTTCCTTCTAATGGTCTAGCCCCTCTGCTGTATGAGTGCTGAGGTCCACTCCAGGCTCTGCTTCTCTGGGGTATACCTGTAGCAGCTACGGAACAGTGAGGGATGATACCAGTTTCTTCTTCTGCTGTCTTTGTTCCAGAATGGTGCTCACCAAATGTCAGTCTGATTAGTCCTTTTTTGGGGTGACTGTTTCGATATACAGGGGTCAGGGAGCTGCTTGAGGAGACGGTCTGTGCTTTATAGGAGCTCCAGTGCTGAGCTGTGAGCTCCGTTGTTCATTCAGGGTTGTTGGGAGGTTGTTTATGTCTGCTGCAACAGAACTCATAAAACACCACCCTTTGTTTTTCCTCCTTAGATGCTCTGTCTCAGGGAGTTGGGGCTTTCTTTATGAGTATCTGTTGCACTGTCCTGCCCCACTAGGAGGCAGTCTATTCAATATTTGCCTGCCGGGGCTCTTCCCTTCTAGCGCGGGTCTGCCCTGTTGTTGCTGGGCTCCCTTTTGCTGTGGAGCACTCTCCCCTCCTGGTGGAGTCTCTCTGTTATGGCAGGTTGCCTCGGCAATGGCAGGCTGGGTCAGCCCTGGGCGGTACTTCAGTAGGGGCAGATTGCGTCTGTAGTGGTGGACACCCCTCCCCCACCGGGCTGCACCATCCTAGATGCCAGCAGCAAAACTCTCAGCCCTGAGTGCCTCCAATCGCCACCCTGCTTGTCCCCGTGAGGGTGGGACCGGCCGAGCCTGATCACCCAGCTCCCTGCCTCAGAGTCCCTCCTCTCTCTCTCTCTCTCCCTCTCCCCAAGATGAAAGGTCGACTCTCTCACTGGCACCCCAGTAGCCTGCCGATAGGGCATTGGGATCCGTGCAATCTCCCGTGCCACTGCCCACTGCACTGGCTCAGATCACGCTTCCCAGGAATCTCCTGGTCTGGCTCATTGTCCAAGTCCCGTTCAATCAGATGGACATGCCAATCTGCCCTTCCAAATCTCAGATTGCTGGTTTAACCGGGCACCCAGACCAGTAAGATCCATGCCGGGTCCCACTGCGGCACCGGCCAAAGTGGCTGTGCGAGCTGGCGGCGCTAGCCGGCTGTACTAGCGTCCCATGTCTCTCCCACACCTGGGACTTTCAATGCTCTGTGGGCAAAAAAGTCCATCCGAGAATGCGGCTAGGACTCACCCTCTGCACTTTCACTGAGAGCTGCAATCCTGAGTCGCTTCTATGATGCCATCTTGCGAGTCCCCTCCTATGATAAAATCTTATAATGAAAATGAAGCTTATCTTGCAGATTGTTAAGTTACAGTGGATATTCAGTGCCTGGTTTTACCTGGTAACTTAACTAACTTTTATTTGAAGGTTAGTTAGGAAAACACTTGACTCTGGGAAGTGCAAGGAGGCCATTTGGATGGAATTAAATAATGGTAAATATTACAATCTTTTCAAATTCTGAGACTTCTTTCTCGTCATAAGAACTTTTCTGTCTTTGCTTTCGAGGCTATCCTTGTTTATCTTGTAATGGCCTCCCTTAAGGTCAAGCCTTCTCCAGACACTCATAAGAGATACCACTTTTCTGTACTTCCCACTTCCATCACTTCTCATAGCCACTAAACTCCAACCTGCCACTTAAAGGCCAAGAAAAAAAATCTGACCAAAAAAATAGTTTTACATAGTAAATAACACAGTATTTTCTTATCTCCAGAAGAAACATTATATGAGAGAATGTACATGAGACTAGTGGAAAATAAACATAATATTAAATTGAATTGTCTTACGTAAATGAGAGTTTGAGAAAAGTTAATAAAGATTATGGATTACATATGGTAGTTTATATCACTGAGAATGGTTCTGTATCTTTTCTTGGTTAGTACATTGAACCAACAATCAAACTTAATATATGATTATTGTAATTATTATGTCCGAAATTCTTTGTATAATAAACTGAAAGAGATTCCAAAACTTGGAGATAGATAAATGCTAAATATAATTCATAATATATGACTTTTTCATAATTATGTACCCAGTGGACCAAGGAATTGCTTAATTCACAATGAGATTGAGAAATATATCATTGAAAACACTGCAATGATTATTCCTTATAGCACAAGAATAAATATGTGAGATGCTTGAAATTGGCTAATTAATTTTGGTGGGGATAATGGAATCCTAGAGTGTCAGGAGCAAAGAAACATCATCTGACATCTGCAGGTAACACAATTTCCTAAGATGGATATAATTACCATAGTTGGCAAAAGGATCATAATTAGAATGCTTGGCAAGCTAAGTTATTGGCAGTACATAATTGCTGTTCCTAGGAAAGAATGAAATGACCAGACCTCCAAGACCATGGTTTTTTGCATAGTCAAAATATATATCTGGGTCTAATGAAAAGTAGAACAGATATGAATCATCAAAATGAAGAGTCACATCATTTCATCCAAATCCCAGACCTCCATAGAGGAAGCGTCACTGGAAGGAAGGAAGAAAATCCTAAAATTTAAGATTTAAAGAAACATTCTGTACTAATATATTAATTATAAACTTTTCTTATTCTTCCATTTAAACAAAGACTTGGCCATTTAACTGTGTAAATATTCATTCAAAGAATAAACATTCCCAGTTATTTGGTTAGTACTACAAATTGTCTCTGAGCTATCAGTAATCCATGATTCAGAACATGAACACTGTGGTCCACTAGTCAAAGAGTCAATGTTGGAACAATTCGATCTTACCATGGGTTGTCTCTTCTTCTTTCTTCTTCCTTCTTCTTTTCTTCTTATGCTTCTTCCTCATCTTCTTCTTTCCTCCTCCTCCTCCTAACCCCCTCCTCCTCCTTCTTCCATCTTCTTTCTTCTGCATCTTACCACCGATTGTCTCTTCTTTCTTCTTATTCTTCTTCCTCTTCTTCCTTTTCTTCTTCTCTTTCTTCTTCCTCCTCCTCCTCCTCTTCCTGTTCTTCTTCATTCTTCTTTTTCACCCTCCTTCCCCCTCTTTCTCCCTGTCTTCCTTCTCCCTTCTTCTCCCGTCATTCTTTCTTCTTCTTTCTTTTCTTCCCTCCTCCTCATGTTCCTCCTCCTCCTCCCATTCCTCCTCCCTCTCCTTCTTTTCTTCTTTCTTTTGATCAGTCTCCCAAGTAGCTGGGATTAGAGGTGTGTGCCACTGTGCCCGGCTAATATTTGTACTATTAGTAGAGATAGGGTTTTACCATGTTGGCCAGGCTGGTCTTGAACTCCTGACCTCAAGTGATTCACCCATCTCAGCCTCCCAAAGTGCTGGGATTATAGGCATGAGCCACTGCACCTAGCTGGGTTTTCTATATTCATCAATTTAACCAATGAGTACTTTTCCAGATTTTGAATATGTTATTTATATACATATATTTGACAGTTAACAAAAATACAATCGTGTTTTTCTTGTTTTGAACATAAGAGTTATTATAGTAAAATGGGAGAAATGGAACCTCTAGAACTTAACTTCCTCAACAAAATAGCAAAGTGATAGCAACACAACACTTCTGGGTGAGCTACATTAATAAGTTCTACTATTAAACACCTGAAAAATATAGCTACCATAGCTATATTTAGCTTACTTAACTGGTCTGTACAGATGTGTTCTGAAAAATTACAGTGGACAAAATTAATGCATCCCCTGCTATGCAACCCTCCATCTGCTAATGGCTTTTTCTCTATTCTTTAAAAGAAAGCACAGATGTAATTTGATTAAATCTATCAGGAAACAGCAGTAGACCCTAATTTTCTTACTTCTGTATTACATCAACTCTCCTGCTAAAAGGCCAAATTAATCCAGGGGAACATGGATCATTTCAGTACTCCATAACATAGCATACTGGTCTATAACATTTATAATGTCAAGACCTGGTGGGAAAAAAAAGGAGGTATCCTGAATGGGTTGGCAAGACCCATATATTCTGAAGGCTGAGAAAGATAAGTCTCAGAGTCTGCTTCCTAAATGAAGTTTCAAGGAGTCATTGTGTGTGTGGGTATGTGTGTAATTCTTCTTGCAAGGTAAAAAATACAGATTATACCTCCATTCACCCACTACTGCTAAAATAGAAGCACAGTGATTGTTAGAAGGTTTTTAATTTTGGAAACAAAATATATCATATAGTGTATTTTTCTGATCCATTTTATTAGATAAGTTTTTATCTAGTAAGACTAGATAAAAAGACTACCAGTTTTTATCAGACCCTAAATTCAGAAGATGCTCTCCACTTTGTCCAAAGTTTATTTCAAGAAGCTCAGTCACTAGTATTAAAGACTCAGCCACAAACATTAGTTAGGGTATAAAGCAAACACACAAAACCTTATTAAATCAAAATATAACTTAAATACTCTGTATTTGCTTTGGAAAATAAGTTGAAAATTTACTGATACAATATTACAAATGTGAATACAGAGAAAATAAGATGTAGAAAAAAATATAATGTATACAATGTAATCTCATAGATTTAAGATGGATAAACTTGATGGTACTTGAGAAATAAAAAGTATGAAATAAAAGAGGAAAATATAGATAAAAACTGCTATAGTGATAACCCACAAAAATTTCAAGTATTTGTTTAGAGAATGATATGGAGTACTTATTCCATACTTATAGATTGACTTGGACTGCTTATTTATAATGCTATTTGTCAACACCGTGCTGAAACATTACTTGCCAGAGGTCCTTCATTCTCATTTTGCCTCCTTACTTAGCTCAACACAACTACATGTGAAGAATATTCTCACCATTGTGCTGATGAGAGAGGCAGAGGTTCTTTGCAGCATATAATATAAAACACATATTTTGATATGTTTTATATTGTATGTAGATAGTGATGAACCATAGTGGTTCATAGTGATGAACTGTTGGGAAAAGCAGAAAAGGAGAAAGGACTTACAGAGGGCCTATATAAATTGGTTATGAGTAACACATAAACAAGGAACGACAAACTGCAGAAGGCCGCAGGAGGCCTCTGAGGAGGAAGGCCTCTCCATGCCTCATGTTCCAGTGCAGGGTGACATAGGCTCTGTTGCCATAAACACTGTGCTCAAGGACATAAACCCCTTCATAGCACTATGATGTAACCAGACTTGTAGGCTCCTTGTCAGGCCCGAGTTCCATCAGCTGTACATAGATAGTAAGCTGAAGATAACCACATGCTCTTGTTTTGTGAAACTTCCAAGCCGCCATTATTACCAGTCCTTAGAATGACATACCAGTTCCGGCTCACTGATTCACTTCCATCTTACTGATTCACTCCACCCTCACCCTCTCCCCATCATTACTTCACCCCTACCCTATAGATCAAAGTGATTGTAAACAATAAATAGAGTGGCTGATCAGAGCTTAGGGCCTTCACTGTTTTATTACTTCCCAGAAAGTAATAAAGTGATGGCTCCCTGGTCCCACTGTCTCTCTTAATCTGTCTTTTTCTCATTCCTTTGTCACCACTAAAATTGGGGTACCCACAGTTAATGTAGGACTGGTTCCCTACATTCTGGTGCCCAACATGGGACTCATGCATCCCTACAATGAACCATAAAGGATGTCGTCTATCAAACAATGATCATGACTTCCACATGGAGATAGGAAAATTTACTGCTACAATTCCTTGGCAAAGGTGATAAAATACTTTTCACTCAGGTGAAAACTAGATATCTAGCTGGTATGGACTCTGACCACTCCCTCCCCACACATACACTCTTGAGCTCTGAATCATGAGCTCAGCATTATCTTCCAAATTAGTCACTCTTAGATCATTCACTCATCTTAAGCTTTCACTATATTCCATTCATACTTGTTTCTATCCTGCCACACAAATCTTTTTCACTTTTTTCATTCACAATAGCTTATGATGGAAAACGTAGTTGAAAAAGAGTGCATTGCTTAGCTTAACTACAAGTCAAGTCATATTAATAAAGAAAAATGATTCTGCCTTAAACAAGGGTAGGACAGTTTTGTGCTTCATAAAAAAAAACATCAAGGTATGAATTCCCAGAAACAAAATAAAGGAGATACTCCCTTCTTTCGAGGTAATATGGTTCTTTCTGTCAGAACTACTCAGATAGCATTTTCTAATGCACCATCATAATTCTAAAAATTAAATTTTCTTTGTAAGACAGTTTAAATATTCACATTCTGGTGCACAGCTAAATGTTTTGTTTTTGTTTTAGAAAATCTGAATGGAATTTTTCTAGTCTTAAGGAAAACACTCTTTTGGAAATTAAAATGCTATATATTTTCTTAATATATACTAGTAGTAACTTGAGAAGGGTGTTTTGATTATTAAAAATGTCTGTTTGTATAAATAATATGTTACTTACATGAACTGGAATTTTTTATGACCTGGGTAATATTGAGTTGTATGAAAATTGTGTTAGACTGTTGTTAAATAATGGAAAGTGAGATGGGGCAAGATAATTTTTTTGGGTAGTTTTTGCTGTAGTCACTGAGTGGTTTTGTTAATAGATGAAGGCCAAGTGGTCAAAGTTATTTGTGAGTACAGTAAAACAAGAATAGCATAAAATCAAGGTGCTTCCATACAAGAAAACAAAACAAAAAAAAAAACAACAACAACGAAACAAACTACCAACAGGGTAAGCAAACAACCTCCAGAATGGGAGAAAATATTTGTCAACTATACATCTGAGAAAGGTCTGATATTCAGAATCTATGATCTATAAGGAACTTGTTCCCCATTATGAGAGGATTCACTGCATCTTGATTAAGGTTAATAATTAAGGTTAGTTTATATAATTTTATTTCAGACAATGTAGTAATCAAATCCTATTGGATGGAGCTGCCAATTAGCCATTAACTTTGAATGATGCATGTATGAAATGGTCATGAAGACATGATTAACAGCTTTTTGAGACATATGATTTGTGGTAGTAACTTGTGGATGGTTTACTAATATTTATATTTTCTTTTTGGTGACTGTCATATTACTTTAAAATTATTTAACTGTTTGCTGTCTTTAAATATTACTTTTTATATTTCTGAAATAATGCTTCCTCCATGACATTTGTCTTTGAGCAGTGATAACAAGTATCCCTTTTATTAATTTCTGTGCATTTAATAAATTAACTATGTTTTAATACATGCATTTTTATCAATTCTCTAATCTCTAAATTACTTCATTATATTTGTAATCAGAGCCCATCATTTATTATTAATGAGGTTCCATAAAGAATAAAAAAACTGACTAAAACATGTTCTGCTTTTTATATAATAACCTATTTTATTTTCAGTAAAATTTGGAAGTAGGTATCAGGTTTCCAGTTTTACAAATAAAGAAAAACTATCTATCTTCCCTTTTTCTTCTCTTCTCATTGCCTCCCCTCCCCTGACTCTGCCACACTCATAGATATAGAAGAATGACCACAGTTGAAAATACCATTACATGTAAATACCCAAAAGAGGGCATTCACTGTTAATGGGAACTAAGGAATCAATTAGAATAATTTGGCCAGTAGACGGTAGCTAACTATTGTTATTGGCTATCCTAGAGTTAGCACAGAAACCATAAGAATGAAGTAAGTAGGATAGTAATAATGGCAGGTATGCAGTATCCTTACAGCATTAATTCCAATAGTGAAGTTATTACCACTTTTAATGTTCAATCTCTCAGCAACAAAAACACACACTAGGTCTACAGTCCTTGAGGAGAGACTCTGGATACTTGGTGGCAAATGGAATATCTTGGATCTCTCCTAATAGAGGGGGAAGCTGTTCATTTTTGGAAGGAATGGACACATATTCCAAGAAAATTAGATTCCTGCCTTCTGACCCTAAAGTAGCATTTCTCCCCAGAGACTTAGAAAATTCTTTTATTCACTTACACAGAATTTCACATAACACGTCAGATCAATGGGCATACAAAAAAAAGGTGCATGAATGCACCCATGGCTATGGTATCCATTGAGTATTTCATAGTAATGACATTGAAAACCTAGAGGGCTATGAGAACAATGGCATGGCCAGCCAAATGCATAGCAAAAGTACCAGCTTGATACGAATACTTTTTACGAGTGAGATACCACCCTGCACAATGTATCAAAGACTTTTAAATGGTGATGCATCCCAGCAGGAAGAATGCATGGTTCAGAGTTCAAGAGCTGGAAACAAGTATAGGCCCACTTTTTTAAATGATTTTTTTTATTTTCAGTTTTTGTGGGTACATAGTAGGTGTATATATACATACACCTACTATGGGATCAATATAGGTGATTCTTAATTTGTAGGTTTCGAGATTTTGTATTCCAGCGGGGAAACATTTCTGTTGTGGGAAATACAGCAAGAAGAAATACTGCTATTGTTTAGGTATTTCAAGGACTTAGTCCCAAGAGTCCAGGAAGCAAGAAGGGGATTCCTCCTTGTCAGAGAGAACTGAACCTGATTGTCAGGAGGAGGTAGGGACAAATGTATTTGACATTCAGCTAGGCTATTGTTCTGCCTTTTGATACTCCTTTACTTAATTTTGAGGTTTAGTGAATAAACACAGCAACAGTGAGCTACAAAGATTATATGACTTACGGCTCAAGTTTCTCAGGTATCAGGATCCAAGTCATGCCACCAATAAGTCCACAAAGACAATTAGATATTCTGTGTGAGCATAAGAGAAATCTGAGATAGTAGAGGAGACTATGACTATTAGTTACAGTCCCAAGGACAGCTGCAATGCCAGGGGATCTATCCAGTTCAACACCAAACCTGCCTTACTTCAGTTTCACCCAAGAAGTAATAAATGAGAGGGCTGAAAGAAATGCTTCTGGACTCTATATGAATAATATATCTGAGCAGTGCAAGAGTGGATTGTGGAGCAAGCTATGATGTGCTATGACTCCAACTACTGCCAGAAAATTGCTCTCAGCTGTCAGTTCTCTTTTCACTGACGAAAAGGTACTTCACATAGGGTAAGATCTCTTTCCTTGGACAGTCTTCATTCAGTAACTAAAGAACCCAGATTAGTCCCCTTATTCCATAGTGGAACAACTCTGAAGGGGACGCCCTATTGGGCCAGCCACGTTATTATTGACCCTGTACACATAGCTCTGCCCAGTCTTGCTTTCTTCCTCGCTTGTTTCACCGCTACAAAAATCTAATAAAACTCTTGGGTGGTAATTGCCATCTCATTGTCTGCTTTTTGAGCAATCCGACTTAAATTACTTACAAGAAATTCATTGTGTATCCAGCAATGTTTCAAATATTATATATATGTACTATATATAGTATATATACACATTATATATATATAAATATACACAAATATATTTATATATATAATGTGTATATATATAAATATACACAAATACATATAGTTGTGTATATGTATATATACAAATTCCCTTTGTCAATAGAAACATGTATATGATCATATTATTTAATCAACTATATCATATAGATAAGAAGTCTATGATTAGAAAAGGTCATCAATATAATTAATATTTTTTAAAATTTTAAAAATAAACTATTCTATACAGTATGTATCTAGACACTGATTTTAAAATTACGGTATTTATTATTGTAGTCTCTGTAGTCATAATCATTTGATGTAATAATAATTTTTGGAACACATTTGCCAGGAATTCAGATTTTCTTTGGTTGGAAAAGTATATATAAAAGGTAAAATAACCTTATTTTTTAGTGCCTGTAAAAGTTTTTGCATGTATGAAGGTTATTTGCTATAATATTGGCTCTATTCTTAATATCTGTGATAGAAAAATAGAGAGGAGTTATGAAGTAATATTTTTGAAGAACTCAACAGTACATTCTATTATTTGCTCTTCTCATAGTTGCTTATACTTACTCCTTTATTTCCATCAAAGAAACATTATTTTAAATAAATAAATACTTTATAACAAAATGGTCATTTATACTAACATAAAAGTAAAAATAAGGTGTGACAGAAACTCATTAAGGATTCTTCCAGAAGGATAAAGAAACTGTAGAAATTAGTAGTTTTATTCTAAAATTAAAATGCATTCAATTTAGAAAACAATTAGAAAAATCACTTTCTTTCAGTAGCAACTTTTCTGGAGCAAATTCTGCCAATTTACAATTTTTTTTTTTGTTATAATAGCAAGTAGAGAAAAATGACTAGCTATAGATTAGCTATCTCGAACATAAGTCCTGAGTTCTTACACTTTGACAGAAATTATACAAGTAGCATCACTTATAACAGACACATTGAAAGAATAGGTAAGTTGGTCAAGAATGGAAGAGGAAAAGATGGGTATTTAAAGAATGATGACAATATCAACTGATATGTGTGGTGACAAAGGCTGGTTTTAAATAAAGTATTAGAAATGAGGAATACAATTGGACAGGTTTGCTAGAACGAATTTTAGAGGGCTCTGGATATTAGATGAGCTGTTTATAATTGCAGCTATGTGTTC
This sequence comes from Saguinus oedipus, assembly GCA_031835075.1. Taxonomy (NCBI): domain Eukaryota; kingdom Metazoa; phylum Chordata; class Mammalia; order Primates; family Cebidae; genus Saguinus; species Saguinus oedipus. The sequence goes on from CM063169.1 coordinate 45,646,202, forward strand.
GTAAGTTGTTACTATGTGTTTTCATATTTATTTCTATAAACGTTGTATAAATATTAACATTTTTCTGATATTGAAAATTATATTAAGAATACATTAAATTAATTAACTTGCTCGAGGTCCATGGCTACTAACTGCTACAAATAAAATTTATACCCAAGAAGTCTGATGACAGAGACTCTACTCATAACCATCTAGTAAATGGCCATTGCAGTGCATTTTGTCTGGACTCCTTATTTTGTTATTAATTTTATATAGAATGTCTCTAGTTATTCTATAAGCAAGTTATCTTGGGTATTGCTTTTAAATATATGTAATCTATAATTTGAGAAAACATTTTTATTTTATGGTGTTCACAGATAAAATTAAATTTTTAAAAGATGCATATTGTTTGCTACTAGAGATTAATGTTATAACTATAATCTTATTTCTTATTGATACTTATATCCATTTTCTCACTATATATATATACACACACACACATATGAGACATTTGATTAAAGTAATATTTATTAAAAGTATTTATTATTTTAAAAGTCAAATGAAAATTAACCGATAACATTTTACAGTGCTGAGTTTTCTATATGGAAGTCAGTTAAGTCAATTAAGCCATAATTTAGTTTATGTATAGTCTTATATTTTCCTTATGTTTATATTACAGATATATTCTACTTGTAAAAATTCCATTTATTATGGAAATATTAGAGTGTAAACAGAAAATTTATTTTCAACACCTTGAATCTCCAAACTCAAGAGCCAGCTTGCCTTGCCAGAAATAGTTATTTCCACCAGTTTGTCATGTATCATTCAGGAAATGTTTGTGTGCATCTATAAGTTTCTTTCTGTGTATGTATACATATTTGAGACAACTTCTATTTTATGAAAATAGGGTTATATGATGTATATTGCTTTCTCTTTAGATTTCTGTCAATGTAATGTTATTATAATTAGATTTTAAATATTTATAGATCTACATAACTTTTATAAAGAATGCATTGTATTCTACATTATGCATGAAACAATTAACAATTTATCTATTGCTGCTTATTTGGATTGCAACCATATGCATAATGTATTTGTATATGCAACATTGGATAATATAAAAATAGTTACCAAGTGTGCATACAATTTAGCTTTCAATAGTTATTGTGATTAAAATATCCCTCAAAGTGAAATTGATTATACTTCCATCAATATGAATTTATTATACACACGGAAATATGTATATGTATATGTATATATAATATATGTATATACTGTTGTCAAACTTTAAAATTTTACCTATATTTCTCATTTTTTAAAAAAAAACACAGTCAAGTAATTAAGGCAAGTAATAATTATATAAAATTTTACAATACATATAACTGATGACTGAATAATATTAATCATATATAAAGATCTTGAATCAATGAAGAACAGTTAAATCACCTAGTAGTAAAATTGTTAAATAATACAAAAATGCAGTTCAGAAAAGATAAGTATAAATATAAATAAGTATATAAAAACATACTCATATTGCAAGAAAATAGAAAACATATAAATCTGTGTCTGCCTGTGTGTGTATTTGTGTGTATGTGTGTCCTAACTGGTTTACTGTGACTTCCCTTTACTAAACAAAGGGTTCATTGTCTCTGCTAGTAGTGTCTTCTCCCATTATCTAGTGATTTATTCATTAGTTTGCACAACAACAATACTGATTAAAAACATGCAGGAAATAACTTAGAAATTTTACAAAAATTCCTGGAAGGATATTACAAATGTGATGTTACACATAACTTTTAAGGTATTTTGAGCATTAATCAAATAAACAGTGAGAATATGGGAAATGAGATAGATACATATGTTTTCAGAAATTTGTTCAGCAATTGCATGAATAAAACAAAGGATAAAACATGATTACAATGCTACTAATTGGTTGATGTAAAGAGATTCAAACAATGGCAGCAATAGAAATGCACAACCAGAAACGTTTTGAACATTTTTTGTTAAATTATCTCAGAGGATCGATGATAGACTGGACTGGGAAAATGTGGCACATATACACCATGGAATATTATGCAGCAATCAAAGATGATGAGTTTGTGTCCTTTGTAAGGACATGGATTAATCTGGAGAACATCATTCTCAGCAAACTGACACAAGAACAGAAAAAGAAATACCGCATGTACTCACTCATAGGTGGGTGAGAAAAATGAGAACACATGGACACAGAGAGGCGGTCTACTATACACTGGGGACTGTTGGGGGAAATGGGGGAGGGACAGTGGGGGGGCTGGGGAGGGATAGCCTGGGGATGAATATCAAGTGTGGGTGAAGGGGAGGAAGGCAGCAAAACACACTGCCATGTGTGTACCTATGCAACTATCTTGCACGTTCTGCACATGTACCCCAAAACCTATAATGCAATAAAAATTAAAAAAAAATTATCTCAGAGGTATTTTAAGAGTTATATTTTTGCATGAAATATAAATGTTTCTTCCATGCATAATCTACTTAGTACATGTGGTATATAGAAAATAAACTGATTTTTATACATTAACTGTACCATTTCAGTATGATATCCAGAAATTTTTCAACTGATTTTCTTGGAATATTCATGTATAAAATAACAAATAAAATGATTATTTTAAATTTTACTTGCCAAATTTAGCATCATGTATCATTCTCTTATTGCATTAATTTCTTATGTAATCTTAGAGTAATAACAGGCCTATTCAGGTTACATTCATCCAGTGTTGCCTTCTTAAGCCTGTTTCTAACTTGCTATTTGACATAGATTTATACTGCTAAATATCTATTAATCTGTATTTTATCAAAGGATATTCTTCCATAATTATAGATTTTTTTTTCTATTTCTATTATATTTTTCTTATAGATTATAATTTCTATTTGCTTAATATCCTGAAATACAGAAATATATTTTCTATGACTTAACCATGAAATAAAGCCCAATTTACTATGTTGCATAATCTTTTAAAAATTCTTCTGGCTTCTAATTTCTAATATTTTACTTAAGATATTTGCTTCAGTATTGTTCTGTACTTTTAGGTTTTGGCATCAATGTAATACCTAATCTGTTAGTTTATTAAGAAAGTAAAGGAATAAAAAATGGCTGCTCCATAGGCACAGCAGCCCCATTCTAAACAAGGGGTGGATTATTTTTGAGCTTTCAGGGAAAGAAGTGGACAATTCCTGGAACTGAGATTTCTTTATACCATATAGGGTAACTTCCTGACATTGCCATGGTATTTGTAAACTGTCATGACACTGGTGGGAGTTTCTTTCAGTGTACTAATACATTATAATTAGAATATAATGAGCTGTATGACCAGAGGTCACTTTTATTACCACTTTGGTTTTGGTGGGATTTGGCTGGCTGCTTTACCACATGCTATTTCATCAGCAAGATCTTTGTGACCTGCATTTTGTGCTGATCTCCTGTATTATCTTGTGACTAGAATGCCTTTACCACCTGGGAATGTAACCCAGTAGATCTTAGCCTTATTTTTCTTAACCCCAATTCAATATAGAGGCTTTCTGGTTCAAACGCTTCTGACAGGGTTGCTGGATCATGTGGTAGCTCTATTTATATTATTTTAAGAAAACGCCAAATTGTTGTCCATAGTGGTTTTGCTGATTTACATTTTTACCAACAGCAAATGAGTGTTCCCTTTCCTCTACATTCTCATCAGCATTTGTTATTGCCTGTAATTTGAATATAAGCCATTTTCACTAGGGTGAGATGATATCTCATTGTAGTTTGATTTGTGTTTCTCTGATTATCAATTATGTTGAGAATGTTTTTAGATATCTGTTTGTTATTTGTGTGTCTCTTTTGTGAGATGCCTATTCAGGCTTTTTGCCCAGTTTTTAATTGGATTAGTTTTTTTGTTTGTTTTTTCCTTTGGAGTTGTTTGAATTCCTTTTATATTCTGGTCTTTAATCCCTTATCAGATGGATAGCTTGCAAATAAACTCTCCCATTAGGTGGAGTTTCTCTTAAATTTGTTGATTGTTTCCTTTGCTTTGCAGAAGCCTATTAACTTGTGCTCCCATCTGTCCATTTCTACTTTGATTGTCTGTGCTTGTAGGGTTTTGCCCAAGAAGTGTTTGCCCAGATCAAAGTCCTGGAGAGTTTCTCCAACATTTTCTTTTAGTAGTTTCATAGTTTAAGGACTTAGATTTAAGTCATTAACACATTTGGTTTAATTTTTGTATACGGTGAGAGACAGAGGTATGGTTTCATTCTTCTGCATATGGATATACAGTTTTTCCAGGATCATTTATTGAAGACATCATTTGTATGTGTGTTCTTGGAAATGCTTTCAAAAAAGGAGGTCACTGTAGATGTATGGATATGTTTCTGGGTTATTTATTCTCTTGTACTGCTCTATGTGTCTGTTTTTGTACCAATACAGAAGAATATGTTTCTGGGTTATTTATTCTCTTGCACTACTATATGTGTCTGTTTTTGTAACAGTACAGAGTATAGCTCTGTAGTGTAACTTAATGTAGGGTAATGTGGTTACTCCAGTTTTGTTCTTTTGCTTAGAATAGCTTTGGCTATTCAGGGTCTTCTTGTGGTTCCATATGAATTTCTGTGAAGAATGTCATTTGTATTTGGTAGGGATTTTATTAAATGCTGTATATATATGTTTTTTCCATGGTTAGAGCAATTAGTATCCAATGCTTGTAATCAGTAAATATTTTAACTGTTAAAGTTTTATCACACTAATATAAGAAGGTAAGCTTATAAAGATAATGGATATCCTTAACTATTTGAAGAATTATCTTATAAAACTAGATAACCATTGAAAATCATGGCTGTACTTCATCTCTATAATTTAATTATGTCAAATTATTATATAAATGGAATCATACTGTATATGCTTTTGAGGCTTTTTTTAATTTGGCATAATTCTCTTAATATCCATCTAAATTGTAGCATATATCAAAAGTCCATTTTGATTGCTATGCAGTTATTACACATTTGGTGATGAATGCAAATTTCTAGAAATTTTGCTGAACTGACTACATTTCAGCAGATTTTGAATTTTGTTTTTCACTAGTTAATTTGGATCACAATCCAAATACCTTTAAATATTGTCCCTTATAATATCATCTCTCAAAAATAGATCATGCTTTTATGAAATTGTTTAGTTCTTTAGAAATGTATGTACCATTAAATTAAAAGAATTTCTGCCAAGAAAAATTTCTATATTAAAAATGATTCTGTAAATTTATATGATTGACAATGAAAACTATTGATTTTTCTGCTTACCAAAAAAAGCACCATTGTTTTCCTATTTGAAAAATTTATTAAATACTGTTATTCTTTTTAATCTCCCATCTCTACCTATAAATTGCATATTTTAAAATTGTCTTAATTCAGAGAATCATGTTTTTTACAAAACCCTATAACTCAATAAGTATTTTTATTTTTTAAGCAAAGACTATGAACACTATCAAGTGTGCTCTGTTATATTACTGGATTCTTCAATTAATTATCCAAATTAATATTAAGGCATTAACTAACCCAATGAATGCCTTTAAAACAATTATTATATATTAGGTATTGTTCTAAGCTCTGGAGATTTTGACATGAATGAACTCACAAAGTTCAGTCTACAGAATGAGACAGACTTTAATCACATAATTAACAAATACATGAAGAAAATCGTAATAGCAACTATAAAAAATAAACATCATGTCGGGAAGAAATCAATAAGAGAAATGGCAAGTTTTTAACTAAAAACAATAGACTTCAAAACACAGTAAAATTACACCTCCACCTGACCTTTTAATAAGCATGCTAATGACTATAAAGAAAGCTTTCTACATATATGTGAAGAGTATCTGCAGGCAGAAATAAACTATAAGAAGTTTATATTTTTTAATCTTATTTTTTATCTTTAAAAGCTTTTAAATCTTACAACAGTATTTCTACCTGACCTATTGGTAATTAAGTGAAAACTTACAGATTTATCTGGCATGGCAGGCTGAAGAAAAAAATGAGGGACATTTATATGTTAAATATGTATAAATTGATAAAATAAAAAACCATGTATTTTTAAAAGTAAAACAATATTTTTAAGAAAGATGTTTCTGCACATATTGTTCAGAACCCATGTTGTGTTCATCTGAAATCAAAGATAGCCTACTGTGGGAGAAAAGAGACAATTTTGATTTATATATATATCAGTTTGATTTATATATAGCAACAAAGATTTGGGGGAAAAAACCACATTAAAAACAGATGCCTAAAAATAATTTGAATAAAATTGACGCAAAACTTGTTTACTTCAAACAAATAAAAAATACTGCACAGAAATGAAAAACGTTTAATAATCTGATGAAATAATTTGGAGTACTTAATATTGTTAGATATAAATTTCCCTTATAATAATCTATGAAGTCAAGTCTGAAATGGAGATTTGACATGATGTAAAGATCAGGTCATCTTATAGAAACTGGCAAGCAAATTCTAATATTTATCTGACATGCAAAGGACATCAGAGGCTAAGACTATACTGAAAATGAGGAAGGAAAACAATATTAGAGGAAATACAATACTAGATGCCAAGACTATTAAAAATACTGTAATTTAGAGGGACTATTAAATACAATACTAGATTCCAAGACTCTTAAAAATATTGTAATTTAGAGGGACTATTAAATACAATACTAGATTCCAAGACTATTAAAAGTATTGCAATTTGTGGTATTAAAATGTGGATAGTCAAAAAGACCAATAAAATAGAAATAAACTATTTTAAATATAGACCTGGCCAAGTCCAGTGGCTCACGCCTATAATCCCAGTACTCAGAGAGGCCAAAGTGGGCAGATCACTTGAGCCCACGGAGTTCAGGACGAGCTGGTGCAACATAGTGAAATGCTGCTTTTAGAATTTTACTGGAGCTGATCACTTTTTAGCAGATTTTGACTTTTATTTTTCACTAATTTGGAACATCATTAACTTTTTTTTTGAGACCGAGGCTAGCTCTGTCACCAAGGCTGGAATGCCACAATCTCGGCTCACTGCTACCTCCGCCTCCCAGGTTCAAGCGTTCAAGTGACTCCTCTGTATCAGCCTCCCAAGTAGCTGGGATTACAGGTGCGTACAACCACGCCTGACTAATTTTTGTATTTTTAGTACAGACAGTGTTTCACCATGTTGGTCAGGCTGGTTTCAAACTCCTGACCTCAGATGACCCACCCGCTTCGGCCTCCCAAAGTGCCGGGATTACAGGTGTGAGCCACCGCATCCGGCCTGGAACATCATTAACTTTTCATGAGTTAATTTCTGTCTCTACAAAGCATACAAAAATTAGCCAGGTGTGATGGCACAGTTCTGTAGTCCAGCCACTCAGGAGGCTGAGAAGTGGGAGGATCACTTAAGCCTGGTAGGTTGAGGCTGCAGTAAGCCATGATTGAGGCACTGTACTCCAGCCTGGGAAACAGAGTGAGACTTTGTCTAAAAAAAAAAAAATAGACTGCACATATATGACACTCCATATTTGACAATGATATCAATGATATTCAATGGGACAGAAAAATCTTGTTAATAAATGGTGATGGATCAACACTATATCTATATAGCTAAATAAGCAATACTAGTCTATTTTAATATAATTTAGAGGAATTATTATAAAAGCAGGTGGAAGAACTGAATGGCAAGGGTGTAACAAAATTCCCAGGTCAAAGAAAATATTCAGTTTCAACCCAGGGGGTTGTTACCCATGTGTAGACATATATTGTATAAAATTCACTAAGATGTACAATTAGGAATTATGCATTTTGTTTTTGTAAACTATACTCAATTATTTTAAGGGAAAGAGAAAAAAGAGCAACAACAAAAGCAGCCTCCTGCCTGACAAGTCTTATAAATAAGAAGTGGAAAGAATGGAAGAAAAACAGGAATAACAAGATCACTTTCCAAAAAGGCTTGAATATGTGGTAATTTATTATTAGCTACCTTGATCTGCAAAAACAGAGAGGATATATGTTTCCAGAAAGAGAAAATGACTGATTTGTAAGAGGAATGTAGCCACTTGAGCTCAGTATATCACCTCCATTTATTCTCAGCATGCCATCAGCAAATAGCTCTCTGTTCTCAAAGGAAATAATAACTTGAAAGAAATCTTCATAAACTTTTTTTATGCTATGCTATGCTACGCTATGCTATGTGATGTAAAGATACTTAAAAGGAATAGGTGTCATGAGAAAAGAATATTTAGGGATATCAGAAAATTACCCCAAGAAACAGGAAAATTGTCAAGAAATAATTCTATAGATTCTCAAAGAAACTAATGGCAAGATGGTTTTATGTAAAAAAACATGGAAGTAGAGAGAACAAGAAAAGAGAATTCAGTGAACAAACATATAAATGCAATTTTATTAAGTTACAGCCATTGTAAATCCTATTTTATGAGAATTTCAGAAACTAATGCTACCATCATAGATGTGAAAGATGCATGGTGGTGATTCCTACCTATTTAGTTCTCCTATTTGGCCTGAACAGAAAATAGATGGATATTGGGGAGTGACAATGGGTTATTGTAATTTTAACCAAGTGTCAACTCCTCCAATCATAAAGTCCCAAGTGTGGTTTCACTGCTTGAGCAAACAAACACATCTCCTGGTACTTGGTATGCAGCTATTATACTGGCAAATGCCTTTTTTCCACACCTGCCAATAAGGCCCACTAGAAGCAGTTTTCTTTCAACTAGAAAGGCCAGCAATACACCTTCACTATTCTAGCTCAGGGGCATATCAACTCTCCGGCACTGTGTTATAAGTTAGTTCATGCAGGTATTGATCACTTTTCCTTTCCACAATGTATCACATTGGTCCCTTACATTGATGACATAATGCTGACTATACCTAGTGAGTGATAATTAGAAATGACTCAGGATTATATTGGTAAGATATTTATGTGTCAGAGGTTGGAAAATAATTCTTCTAAAATTAAGAGTCCTTCTACTTCAGAGAAATTTCTAGGGGTCCAGTGGTGTAGGACATTTTGACATAACTCTTCCAAGGTAAAGGATGAATTGTTACATCTAGATCCTCCTACAACCAAGAAAGAAACACAGTGCTTAGTAGGCCTATTTGGATTTTGGAGGCAACATAGTCCTCATTTGAGTGTGTAACTCTGATGCATTTACCAAGTGACCCAAAAAGCTGCTAATTTTAGGTGGGGTCCAATATAGTGGAAGGCTCTGCAACAATTCCAGGCTACTGTACAAGCTGCTGTCACTTGGGCCATCTGATACAACAGTTCCACATGTACCTGAAGTATCAATGGCCAACAAAGATGTTGTTGGAATTTTTGGAAGGCCCCTGTAGGTAAATCACAGCACGGTCCTTTAGGTTTTGGGATCAAGGTCCTGACACTATCTGCAAATAACTACTCTCCTCTTGAGGAACAGTTCTTAGGCTACTACTGGGCCTTAGTAGAAACCAAACACTTGACCATGGGGCACCACATTACCATGACACCTGAGCTACCTATCACGGACTGGCAGTGACTGTAATTATCCTAACTACGAAGCCATAAATTGGCATACACAGCAGTATTCCATCAGCAAATTGAAGTGGCATATATGTGAGCATGTCCTGAAGTAAGTTACTTGAACAAGGGGGCCAAATGCCCTGATTCCTATTCATGCTGCATTGCCTTCTCTCTCACAGCCTGTACCTATAACCTCTCAAGGAATACCCTGTGATCAATTGAGAGAAATAAAAGACTCAGGGCTGCTTTACATCTGTGCTGCACAATATACAGGCACCACCTGAAAGTGGACAACAGTGGCACTACAACCCTTTTCTGGGACATCCTTGAAAGACATTGGTGAAGAAGAAACCTTTCAGTGGCTGGCACCTCATGCAGTGCACCTGGATGTGCACTTTGCTTAGAATAATAAATAACTAGGCATTTATGGGCTGTGGTTTGGATGGATGGTGGGGGATCTGGAAATAACATGACTGGACAACTGATGAGAAAAAAATTTAGGAAAGAGGTATGTGGATAGACTTTCCTCAGTGGGCAAAGACATACAAATATTTGTGTCCCATGTGAATGTTCACCAAAAAGTGATCTCAGTAGAGGATGTTAACAGTCAAGTAAGTAGAATGACTTACTTCGTAAATACCAATAAGCCTCTTTTCCACCACCCCTGTCATCACCCAATGAGCTCACGAAAAAAGTGGACATGGTTGGCAGGTAAGGGGTTACTCAAAGGTTCAGCCACATGAATTTCCACTTACCAAGACTAGATTGGCTATGTTCACCATTGAGTGCCCAGTCTGCCAACTGCAGAAATCAACATTAAGCCTTTGATATGTCACTATTCATTGGGGTTAATCAGCTAGCTAACTGGTGGCAGGCTGATAACATTGAACACTTCTGTTGTGGAATGAGTAAGGTTTTGTTCTTATTGGAATAGACATTTACTCTGGACATGGATTTGCTTTCCTTGTACACAATGCTTCTGCCAAAACTGCCATCCATAGACTTAAGGGATGACTTATCCACCATCATGGTATCCCACAGGACATTCAGTTCTGATCAAGAAATTTACTTCACAGCCAAAAAAGTCGGTAATGGGCTCATGATTATGAAATTCACTGGTCTTACCAGCTTCTACTATGCTGAAGCAGCTGGCCTGACAGAAAGGGGAAATGGCCTTGGTAGGCCCAGTTACAGTGTCAGATACGTGACAATACTTTGCAGGCATTCACCAGAATGCTAAAGATATTCTGAGACAGCATTCAATATATAGTACTGTTTTATTTCATGTGGTAATTTAATGTTCCAGGAATCAAGGGTTGGAAATGAGAGTGGCACAATTCACCATTATCCCTAGTGACCTCCTAGCAAAATGTTTGCTTCCTTTTCCTATAAGTTTATGCTTTGAGTTGGCCTAGAGGTCTTAGCTCCAGAAGGAGAAGTGCTTGCACTAGGAGACACAACAATAATTCTACTGACTCTAGGTTGAGACTGGCACCTGGCCACTTGAGGCTTCACATGCCCCTGAGCCAACAGGCTAAGGGGGAAGTAATGGTGTTTGCTGGAGTAATTGATCCAGAATATCAGTTAAATATCAGATTGCTATATCATAATGAAGGCAAGAAAGAATATATTTGGAATACAAGAGATCCCTTACGATGGCTCTTAGTATTACGATGCCCTGTGATTAAGATCAATGGGAAATTATAACATCCTCAACCAGCTGGGACTACAAATGGCTCAAGCTAAGGAGTGAAGTTTTAAGTTACTCTACCTAGTAAAGAACTATGATTAGTTGAGGTGATGATTGCTGCCTTCCAAGAGAATACAGTGTGGGAGGTAAAAGAATATATGTAGTTTTAAATACCAGGTAAGATATTGTAACCAGTTACAGAAAAGAAGGCATTGAGTATCATCTGTTCTTTCCTATTTTGTCACAAATGCATTTATGTAAATATATGCATATATTAAGCAAGTATCTTTTCCTTACTGATTTTTCAGATTTATTGGGTTATATCGTTATTTAAGTTCTGATACTCAACTTACAATGAAGTTGTGTTCTGATAAACCCATTGTAAGCTGAAAATACCATAAGTCAAAATGTATTTATAATACACCATTGAGTATTGGTTGTTTAATCTCATGATAATACTGGCTGACTAGAAGCTGTGGTTCAGAGCAGTTGTCCGACATTCTGAGAGAGAATTGTACCACATTGATAGCCTGGGAAAAGATCCACATTCAAAATTCAAGGTATAGTTTCTACTGGATGGATACCACTTTCTCCCTACCTAAATTTAAAAAAAAGTATAACTTGAACCATGACAAGTCAGGGGTCATTTTTATTGTTAATTCTTCCTCATGGTATTTAAGCTACAGACTATAAGGAGAGGAATAAATATCACTCAAGGACTTTATCTCCTTTTCTGAGAAATAGATTGGTGTTTTTCAGGTGTACACAGGATAGTTGTATTATGTTAGGTGAAACTGTGACCTTGTTATTGTCTTTATTAGGAGATTAGGTACTATATAAGGAGATACATGGGTGTTCAGATAGATTTATTATGATTGCTTTGGAGGTGTCAAATCAGCTGAGAATGCATGATTCATTCTCAATGCTTCAACTGGCACTGAACCTGTCCCTCTTCTGCTGAAGGGTGAATTTGCTCATTCTGCTGGAGCTCAAACATTCTTCTGCTGCCCATGCATGTTTGAACTCCAGGTTCTCTAGCTTTTGGACTTAAGGACACACATTAGGGGCCCTCCAGCCTCTCAGGCATTTGGACTTGCACTGAGCCAAGCTACTTGTTTTCTAATTTGCAGATGGCCTGTCATGAAACTTCTCAGCCTCCATAATCAAGCAAGCCAATCTGCCTAATGAATCAGTTTCGTATGTTTCCCTGTACATCCTACTGGTTCTATCTCTCTGAAGAACCTTGACTAAAACAGGTAGTAAAGAGATATCTCTTACATGTAACAATTCTAATTTATTTAATGTAACTTGTAATAATATTTTAAGTGACTTTTAATATTTGGCTGGTAATTCCAGAAAGTCATATTGAGTTTTAGCATGTTTGCATGTTACCATTAAAATTATTGTTTGAGTGCATAAATGGAATTTATTATTTTTCAGTAGTAGATTGATTTTGTGGCATATATAAAGAGGTGTAAAGAAACATCCCCAATTTTTCACTTAAACTGATATAAGTTTATACTTGCACTTCCAAATTTGATATGATGAGATATATTTGTGTCCATTTTTCAATGGGTGTTGAGCATAATTTAGCTATAGTCCTCAGAAGCTTTTTTAAAAATCAGGTAAAATTCTGTAAGACTCTCAAATAATACTTCTAAATTTTCCAACTCTAAATTATAATAAATTTATATACAAAACTGTTATTTGGACTATAAATTGTAGATTAGTTTTACCACACCACTCATAGTAAAATTTTTAATGTGTTTAACGAAGTGTGGGTGAAAATACTTTGATCTACATTTCACACATTTTCCTAATTTTTAAAAATGTTAAAATCCAGGGAAAAGTAATTTAAAAAGACACCTCAGATGCCTATATATTGCAGATTACATTTCAAAACATTCATGTCTGCTTAGGACATAAATTATGTCAAATCAGAATCTGAAAGTATAAGGTATATGACATTTTATTCTTATTTTCAAAATTAGTATAAAATTTACACTAAAAAAAGCAGCCATAAAATATTATTACAGTGAAACATTCACTTTCTGAAAATATTTAGGAAGCAAAAACTAAAAAATAACATTTTATAGTTTGTTTTTAAAATATATTCCATGTAACGTACTAAATATTATTCTTTATTATCACAAAAGTATCAATTAAATTCAAAGGAAAGTTTTTCTATTGGAGGAAAAGATTTTATTAAATGCTGATGGATGCATGATAAACTACTGAGGATAATTTGAAATCAATTTGAATTATTATTGAATTTTTACAGGCTTAGCTCAGTATGTTCAAGATATAATAATGATTTCTGAAGGCAGAAACTGAAAAATCTTTTATCTCATCCCAAAAGAAAGAAAAAAGGGGAATATTGGCATCACTTTTTACATTTTGAAAGACTCTTTAGCTGCTTACATATGTGTTTATTTTTTAATGGACATTCACTTTTTGGGTTCTTAAATGTGATTCTGAAAAACAACAACATAGGCTCCATGTCACTGAACTTTTGTCATTATCATTTTCTAGCTTATTTTTACATCAATTTATTTTAACTTGCTCTTTCCATTTCCATTTATTCTTCTCACATGGATAACTATTGTAATGTGTTAATAGCTATACTTTCGTTAATATGTGCTCTTTTAAAATATATATTTTCACTTACGTGTAACGTGTTTGTATTTTTATCTTGTCCATTGCTGCTAATATGGCATACCTCATGGTATATATCCATATATACATTTTCTAATGATAATTACCCAGTTTTGTGGGTATTATATTTAGTTTGAATAGAAAGATTTATGTTGACCACAATTATATGGAGGTATCATTCAATTATTGCTGGTCATCCTTTTACAGTATGGTCTTCCCACAGTGCAGTCTCATTTGGCATTGTGACAGGCATGAGTGGGATGTATTGTGATTACTTTTATCTATGTCATCAGCACTGAATAATCTGAAATGCACAGAGCAAGAAACAGTGGATGGGATTTTTCCCTTATCATTGGATGAATAAAATTGCAGGAGAAGCATGGAGTTCTCTTGCTACTTTTTCAAAATTGAACTTTCCCTTGTCAGAAATACACTTGATAATGCAGTGCAAACAATATAAATACACAAATTTATACTTTATGACAAAAATCAAGGAAAGTAGTATGTTTTATTTTTCTGGAGAGTGCAGGCGCTATGCACAGTAGTAAGTCTGTATGTGAAATCTCATGTTTATTCATCTCATTATATCATAACTTACCATGCAACTTGTTTTGAGGACTTCCAATTACATATTAAGTGCCATATAAGTCACTGCTGACACAGAAAAACTGCCTGAAGATAAAAGTGTTCAGTGAAAAAATTCATACACGTATCCATTAATAAGTAAATGCATATAATGTGAGGTTAATTTGGTGACATGAATATATAGGGAGATAGGAAGATACAGTATAAGGAAATCTTAAAGTACATTTGCCTATACGCACACACACACACACACACACACACACACACACACAGATATACATGTAAGTATGTATGTATATAAACATTTATAATATTTTTAATTTTAAACAAATCACTGATAATACTAAAATTCAAACATGTTGGTAGTTTCTCAGGGGAAGTCAAAATACAAACTGAAATTGTGGTCATTTTCAGCTTTTGCAAATCTGTGATTTATTTTAATTTCTCTTAAAACACATTCTTTTCTAATTTGTATTTAAATTTTTTTCCCTAAAAATAGATGTAAAAGTTACATATGCTTCAGACTCACAAAATATGTATCTCTAGTTGAAAATATATAGATTTTGTCCCTATCTGTAATGACACATGTTCTTTTGGCCTGTGGATTACGTTATTGTATTATTATTATTATTTAGTTAAAATCTGAATTTTCTATAATTTCCCACATCTCTCATATGATCATCCTGAATTTATTTATCTTCCTATTTTAGAACGTAATTAAAAATGTTTCAACGTGGAACTTTTCATAGTACATAAATGGTTGCACATGTCTGAAAATATTTAAAATACAGAAATTAAAGATAGTAGAATATAGAATTCTTATTTATCTATTTAGAGACAGACTCTCCCTTGTCTCCCAGGCTGGAGTGCAGTGATGCAATCTCAGCTCACTGCCACCTCCACCTCCTGGGTCCAAGCAATTCTCCTGCTTCAGCCTCCTGAGTAACTGGGATTACAGACACCTGACATCTTGCCTGACTAACTTTTGTACTTTTAGTAGAGACTGAGCTTGCCATGTTGACCAGGCTGGTCTCAAACTCCTGACCTCAGGTGATCCACCCACCTGGGATTACAGACTTGAGCCACCACACCTGGCCAGGATATAGAAATCTAATTGCAAATCATTTTCTTTCAAGGCTAAATTTATTTCACCATTTTTTTCTTTACCTCTCTTTCTGAATCTACTCAGACAATTTTTTACATAATCATTTATTTGTCTCTGAAATAAGGTAAAATATTTTTTAGTAAAATTGAAGTCTTTAATTTATGACATGTTCAGAACATGGTTTTCTTTATCTCTCATTTGGAACTTCATACAAAAATAAGAATATTCCTCTATTTCAACTCTTCATTTAATTTTAAATTCTTCTGCCATTGAAAAACTATTAATAACTGCTTGCTTCAATATTCTGATATTAAATCTTTCCCTTTTTCTTGTTCTTTACTTAATATTTATAAAAATATATTCTCTATAAATTTATTCACATAAATACGCTTATTTTCTACCTTGCTCTGCCTTCTCAACATTATTCTGCCTTCCTCAACATTATTATTTATGGTGTTATTCATTACATCTGATTATTTCTTAGTTTTATGTTATATTTTTCATAATTAGTATCTACTTTGTATTTTTAATGATTTTAGATTCTTGTATAACATTACTAATAAGTTAATTTTCTTAAATATATCTGACATCTTTATCTTTAGTGTACCTGCTTTTACAATTTCACTTTAGAGAGCATATACTGTTGACAATTTGTATGTTATTATATAAAGACATTTTATTATTTTGGTCTTAATGCATTTTTTAGTAGTAGCATTAGCTGTTTCTTCAGGAAGAGGTTAATGGAGAAGCACAGAGGGCAGGATCTATTCTGTTTCACTTCAAGTGATTTTCAAAAGGAAAGAGATGAGCCCCTAGGCAGAACATGAAGGTGCTACTGAACAACACTGTCTTGCTTACTACTACATTAAAGATAATTATCTGATAGTTTAACTTTTCTTGGAAGAAACCACATTTGAAAAATACAGTCACTCTCATAGTCAGCCATCTTCCCTGGATATTTGGAGGATTAAATACTGAAGAAATCAAATCTAAAGGCAAACTCATTGAGTGTCACATATTTTCCAGTTCTCAACACTAGCAGGGATTCTGTGACTCTAATATTGCCTATGCACTTTGACATATTAAATGCTAATCCTTTTGATAATGAAAGAACATAGGTGAGAGAAGATATTAAATATTTTACAGCAAAAGCTCTCTCATTGCCGTCTGTAGAAGGCATCTGCTAAAAGCTCAAATCTATTTCCCCAACTTTAGGTTAATTATATACATTAGAGTGATAGCAACAAAATTCAAAGTGCTCTTGCAGTTTGTCACATATGTTGTTGTTATGGTCATATTGATGTCGTTATTATTGTTAATTGCTCAAGGCCAAGCTCCCATTTTTTATTAATTTTTAAATAAAAATTGCATGTTTTTTTTTTTTTTTTTAAGACGGAGTTTCCCTCTTGTTATCCAGGCTGGAGTGCAATGGCGAGATCTCGGCTCACCGCAACCTCCACCTCCGGGGTTCAGGCAATTCTCCTGCCTCAGCCTCCCGAGTAGCTGGGATTACAGGCACACGCCACCAAGCCCAGCTAATTTTTTATATTTTTAGTAGAGACGGGGGTTTCACCATGTTGATCAGGATGGTCTCGATCTCTTGACCTCATGATCCACCCGCCTAGGCCTCCCAAAGTGCTGGGTTTACAGGCGTGAGCCACAGAAATTTTGTTTTTTAAATGTGGCTTGAGCCATTGCGCACAGCCCAAAATTGCATGTTTTTAAGGGGTACAGCACTCTCAAGCTAAATATCACATTCATAGCCTTATACAGTTGCCGGGTTTGTATGCGTGGTAAGAGCACTGAAATCTACTCGCAGAGTTTTCAGTATATAATATAGAATTATTGACTGCAGTCATTGCAGCATTATTCACAATAGCCAAGTTGTAGAAACAACCTTAACTGTCCCTCCTATTTTATTCAAACCAATAATAGTTTATTTTCTTGACCTTTAAAAAATACATACATTCTATATTCATATTGTCAACTACCTCAAAACTTGTATAATTTTTATAAGTATGCAATCCTGGATATGAAAGCCAAATGAAAAAATAACCTAAGGTTAGAAATAACAGATCAAATAACAATAAAACAAATAAAATGAAATTTCCAACTCTAGATTTCTAACATTGGCAATCCGTTAATAATTTAAGATACTTATAACTTTAACTCTTCATTTGTAATTGGACTCCTATGTTGTTAGCATTACAAGAAATTAAGTCTCAGTGGTACATAATTTATGAGTCATGCAGTTGTAAATTAAATGGAAAATAAATTAACTTCAACATGAATTTCTAAGTGTATTTTGGAGTACCTAGTTGAAGAAAAAGCAGTTGTTATTAAAACTTTGAAATTATCCATTAAGGCAGGCTTAAATCTGTCACATTAAAAAGAGATGACAACACCGTAGCACTTAAAACAATTAGGCTCAAAATGTACAGTCAAATTAATGTATATGCATATGTTATATAATTAAATAGGTTACATAATATAAATTTAAATATATTTTAAAATTAAAAAAAATGAGATAAGAAGTATTCCTGTTATGCAGGTATCTGGTAGAAAAACATATTTATATGTTAGGGAAAATGTTGGTGATTTATTTACATAGACATTTTACTTACGCTTAGAATCTTCCCTTTGATTCCACAGAAATAATATTGGAAGACACATATACCTTAAAAATTAAACAAAATAAATACATTAAGTATGAAGATAAAATTATTTGGTCTTGTTTAGTAAACCTAAAATACAGTACATACAATTAAATGATATGATAGGCAGAATAACCTCTGCTCCCCCACCCCCACCCACAATGTTTATATACTTGTCCCTGGAACCTGTAAATATGTTACTGCATATGGCAAAAGGCACTTTGTAGACAAGGAGATAATTCTGGATTTTCTACATGGGCTCAAAATAATCACATAAGTTCTTGTGAGTAAAGAAACCTTCCCAACTCTGATCAGTAGGAGATGCGATTATGAACTATGGTCAGAGAGATAGAAAAAAGCTGGTTTTAAAGATGGATTAAGAGGGCATGCCAAAGTATACTGGAAACTTTTAGAAGGTGGAAAAGGCAGAAACACAGATTTTCTCCAAAAGCCTCCAAAAAGGAATGTCCCAAATTTGCCTCTAGGCCAGTAAGATTACTGTTGTACATATATATATAAGCAAACAGAGAAAAAAAAAAATCAAAGAACCCTCTAGGTAAGAATTTTCAAAATTCAGATAAATGGTTTTTTAAAGATTTACATTAAAAAGTTGCTCATATTACATAAACTTATTAAACTGAACAATTTACAGTTTTGAAGAATCAAAATATATTTTAATATTACATAGCAAAATTTTACCCATTATTATACACTTTATTATATGAAAACAGCAAGTATTCCTACTTTAAAGATACTAGTTTGCTCTTGACAAATCTCAGACAATTGAAGAGGTGGAAAGATAGCCAACAAAACACAGCTGGGAAATGCCTCTTCCACAGAAAGGAACAAAAATATCCAGTAAACCATTTCATTTTGAACAGATCTTTAAAGAGGAAGAACTGAAAATAATACAGAGGTGACACAGACACTGTGGTTTAAGAGGGAAGAAGCTGGGAAGCCTTCTTAGAGTAGTTGGATGCCAGGACTGGTTCCTGGACTCAGATTGGACCCAAGGAAGGAGTGAGTGAAAAAAACCCTAGGACACTACCTTCCCACTATGGACCTCTGAGATCTTAGTGACAGGAATTCCCATGACACCCATAGTCCTTTGGACTAGCAGAGGGAGCCATCTGGAGAACAAGTAGAGGCAAGCTTGAACCTACGTACAGCCTGGAAGGCTTCACTGTTCAGCTGCAGTGAAATTCAGTAGGCGCCTATACCCAAAGACTCTCCATTTTTCACTGAGTGGGCTCAGCTTCTGCTCTCTGTCAAGCTAAGAGAGAGCAGGGCCAGTATCACTGTGGGAGTGGAGTGCTTCTGATCCATTCACCCCTTTGCCTGCCAGCTCCACCCAAGACCTCCTGCTAGAGGCTCTTGTAGGTGGTGCTCAAAGCACAGCCTACACTGCCCCACCTGGATGTTTTACTGGCAGCCTAAAAGCAGTCCGTCCCCCATTATAGATAATGCTTGACTTTAAGAGGACAGAGGACAAAACTGTAGGCCACTTCTCAACTCCCCAGCCTGGGTTGTCAAGCAAAAATGTATGATTTGAGCTCAAATAGGGAAAGAAACCCCACTGTGAGAACACAGAGAAAAGTATGGTACACGTCTGTGTGCCAGCACAGGAGATGGGCAACCCTCCTTTCACGAGACCAGACTGGGAAGGATGGGGCTTGATAGCTGTGGCTTCTCTCCCTGGAAGGCCATAGACCAGAATGTCTGGAATGGCTTGGAAATCTGGGCACAGACGGCCTGGGACAAGCCTAACTTTTTGGAATGTTCCCAGGGCAGACACTGGAAGCAGAGACCCTGGGTTCAGAGTGTGTGAGCTGGGCAGGACCCACACCTGTCTGTGGGCTAAAAACCCTGGGCAATGAGTGTCATACTGGTTGAACATCCACAGTGCCTATGGCCAGCCCAGCAGGTATCCCCTACCCTAGAGCCACCGTATCATGAGGACACTGGCAAACATACCCCACAACCAACTCTGACTTTGGCAAGCACAAGGGACTGGTAAGATCCCGAGGAGTCAGAGGTCTCCTCATGACCTAACCCTCAGTGTGCACCACCCCTACGGCAGAGGGAAGGGCAGCCTGCTAAAGCCGCCTTTGGGGGAAAGGAAACACTGGCATAGTACCAGCAATAAAGGGAACAGCATCAAAGCCCAGGAATGACCTTGGTGAGGGAGTCTTCTCTTATCTCTTTGTCTCCTCCCTAGAGTACTGTTACAGATGTATTGAAATACAAAAGGTGCAAGTGTGGCTGAGTAAGAGCCTGTGTGTTGGCCCTTGCACTTAAGCACCATCTACCAGACTACAGTGTGAATTATACCACCAAACAAAAGTAATTTGCTACAACGCACAATGCCTGTGAAACCTATAACAGGAACCTATCTACAATCAGGAAACCTGTACAGAGTTTTGGCTCCCTGAAAGCACCCAGAAACAAAGCTAATCAATTCCATACAACACACATCACAATCAACATATAAAAGGAAAATAGAATAAAAAATCAAAAAAGTTTCATCCAAATGACAGCAATTTCAAAAAGAAAACATAAATGTCAGCTTCCTCAGATGAAAAGGAAATAGCTCAAAAATACCAGCAATAGCAAAAGCCACAGTGTTTTGTTACTCCCAAGGATCACACTAGCTCCCTAACAATAAATCTTACCAGATTGAAATGTCTAAAATGGCAGATATAGGATTCAGAATCTGGGTGGCAAAGAAACATATAAAGAGCCAAAAGAAGATTGGAATTCAACCCAAGGGAAGCCAGAAAAATTATCCAAGACTTGAAAGCCAACATAGCCACATTTTAAAAGAAGCAAACTGAACTCCTGAAATGAAAACAAAAATTACTGTAAGAATTTCAAACACAGGTAAAAAGCTTAACAACAGACTAGACCAAGCTGAGTAAAGAATTTTGAAGCGGGATGATGGGTATTTTCAATTAACCTAGTCAAACAAAAATAAATAAAAAAATAATTTAAAAAAATGAACAAGGCCTCTGAAAAAGATGGGATTATTTAAAGTGACCAGACCTACAACCCATTGGTTTTCATGACAGAAGAGAAAGGAGGCAACTTGGAAAATATATTTGAGGATAAAATTCATGAAAACATTCCCAGTCTCACTGACATGAGCCTCCAAGAGAGGCTGACACAGATATAAGAAATTCAGAGAACTTTGAGAGATACTATACAAGATGACCATCTGTAAGTTATACAGTCATCAGACTATTCAAGGTTAATGCAATAAATAAATAAATAAATAAAATAAAGGCAGCTAGAGAAAAAGGCCATATTACCTGTTAATGAAATCACATAAGACTAACAGCAAGTTCTCTGAAGGAATCTTACAAGCCTGAAGATACTGTGGGCTTATTTTTAGCATCCTTAAAGAATATAAATTCCATCCAAGAATTTTATACCCCACTAAACTAAGCATAAGCAAAGGAGAAATAAAATCTTTCCCATACAAGCAATTGCTGGTGGAATTTTACGCCACCAGACTGGCCTTAAAAGACATGTTTAAGGGGGTTCCAAACATGAAAATGAAAAAATGATGCCAGATACAATGTCAACAACAAAAAAGACGTATGTATATGGCCTATAGATCCTATAAAGCAACTACACAATCAAGATTACAAGCAATAGGCCAAAAAAACCACACAGGAACAAAACCTCACATATCATATTTAACCTTGAAAGCAAACAGCCTAAAGGCACCACTTAAAATAAAAAAGCAGAATATTGGATTAAAAAACAAGACCTAATCTTATATGCTGTCTTCAAGAGACCCATCTCACATGTAATGATGCCCAAGGTGTCAAAGTAAAGTGATGAAAAGAGATCTATCAGCTGGGCATGCTTATGCCTGTAATCCCAGCACTTTGGGAGGCCAAGATGGGTGGATCACCTGAGGCCAGGAGTTTGAGACCAGCCTGGCCAACATGATGAAACCCCATCTCTACTAAAAATACAAAAATTAGCCTGGTGTAGTGGCTGGTGCCTGTAATCCCAGCGATTCAGGAGGCTGGGGCAGGAGAATCACTTGAACCCAGGAGGTAGAGTTTACAGTGAACCAAGACTGCATCATTGCACTCCAGCCTGAGCAACAAGGGCAAAACTCTATCCATCTCAAAAAATAAATAAATAAAATAGACCCATCACAGAAACAAAAAACACACAAAAAAGCAGGGTCACTATTCTTGTGTCAGATAAAACAGACTTTAAGCCAGCAATAGTAAAAAAAGACAAAAGGCATTACATAATGATAAAACATTCAATTTAACAGGAAGGCTCAACTATCCTGAGTATATATTCCCTCAACATTGGAGTAACTAGATTTGTAAAACAATTACTTCTAGATCTAAAAAAAGATTTTGACAGCCACACAATAATAATGGACTTCAACACTCTATTGACAGCATTAGAAAGAGCATTATGGCAGAAAACTAACAAAGAAATTCTGGACTTAAATTCAACACTTTACCAACTGGACATGATAGACAGTGACAGAATACTTCACCCAATATCCAAAGAATATACAATTCTTCTCATCTACAGACTGAACATACTCTAAGATTTACCACATGCATAAAGCAAGTCTGAACACATTTTTTTAAATTGCAAATATACCAAGCATATTCTCAGACCATAGTGGAATAAAATAAATGAATAAATACCAAGGAGAATTCTGAAAACTACACAACTTCATGGAAATTAAATGACTCGATTCTTAACAATTGTCACGAAAACAATGAAATTAAGGAACAAGCCGGGGGGAGGAGGCAAGATGGCGTCGTAGAGGCGACTCAGGATTGCAGCTCTCAGTGAAGGCGCAGAGGGTGAGTCCTAGCTGCATTGTCGGATGTTCCTTTTATGCCCACAGAGCGTTGAAAGTCCCAGGTGTGGGAGAGTCACGATGCTAGCGCACGGCTCCCACCGCCTCTTCAGCCGGCGCCGCAGCGGGACCCAGTGCGGAACTCACTGGTCTGGGTGCTCTGTTAAACCGGCAATCTGAGATTTGGAAGGGCAGATTGCCATGTTCATCTGATTAAACGGGACTTGGACAATGAGCCAGACCAGGAGTTTCCTTGGAAGCGTGATCTGAGCCGGGGTAGTGGGCAGCGGCACGGGAGATCGCACAGATCCCAGTGCCCTATCGTCAGGCTACTGGGGCGCCAGTGAGAGAGTCGACCTTTCAGCTTGGTGAGAGGAAGAGAGAGAGAGAGAGAGGACGGACTCTGAGGCAGGGAGCTGGGTGATCGGGCTCGGCGGGTCCCACGCTCATGGGGACAAGCAGGGCGGCAACTGGAGATGCTTGGGGCTGAGAGTTTTGCTGCCGGCATCTAGGATGGTGCAGCCCGGTGACGGAGGGGCGTCCACCATTGCTGACGCAGTCCACCCCCACTGAAATACAGCCCAGGACTGACGCAGCCTGCCGTTGCCGAGGCAACCTGCCATAACAGAGAGACTCCGTGCTCCACAGCAGAAGGGAGCCCAGCAGCAACAGGGTGGACCTGTGCTAGCAGGTCAGAGCCCCGGCAGGCAAATAGTGAATAGACTGCCGCCTAGTGGGGCAGGACCTTGCAACAGATACTCATAAAGAAAGCCCCAACTCCCTGAGACAGAGCATCTAAGCGGGGGGGGAAAGGTTATGTTTTATGAGTTCTATAGCAGCAGACATAAACAACCTCCCAACAATGCTGAATGAACAACGGAGCTCACAGCTCAGCACTGGAGCTCCTATAAAGCACAGACCATCTCCTCAAGCAGCTCCCTCACCCCTGTATATCCAAGGAGTCACCCCAGAAAAGGCCTAATCAGACTGAAATTTGGCTGGCATTATTCTGGAACAAGGACAGCAGAAGAAGAAACTGGTATCATCCCTCACTGTTCCGCAGCTGCTGCAGGTATACCCCAGAGAAGCAGGGCCTGGAGTGGACCTCAGCACTCATACAGCAGAGGGGATAGACCATTAGAGGGAAAACTAAGTAACAGAAATACTTCATCATCAACAATCTCAGCGTCCACACAGAGACCCAATTGAAAAATCAGCAACTACTAAGATGACAGGTGGATAAATCCATAAAGATGGGAAGAAACCAGCGCAAAAAGGAGGAAAGCACCCGAAACCAAAACACCTCACCTCCAAAAAAGGACCAAAACTCCTCACCAGCAAGGGAACAAAGCTGGACGGAGAATGAATGTGACGAAATGACGGAATCAGACTTCAGAAAGTGGATAATGAGAAATTTCAGTGAGCTAAAGGAACATGTACTTAACCAGTGCAAAGAACCTAAGAACCTTGAAAAAAGATTTGAAAAAAGATTCGAGGAATTGATAACAAGAATGGACAACTTAGAGAGGAATATGAATGAATTGAAGGAGCTGAAAAACACAACACGAGAACTTCACGAAGCATGCACAAGTTTCAACAGCCTAATTGACCAAGCAGAAGAAAGAATATCAGAAGTTGAAGATCAACTCAATGAAATAAAACGAGAAGCCAAGATTAAAGAAAAAAGTACAAAAAGGAATGAACAAAATCTCCAAGAAATGTGGGACTATATGAAGAGACCCAACCTACGTTTGATAGGTGTACCAGAATGTGACGAAGAGAATGAATCCAAGCTGGAAAACACTCTTCAGAATATTATCCAGGAAAATTTCCCCAACCTAGCAAGACAGGTCAATACTCAACTCCAGGAAATACAGAGAACACCACAAAGATACTCCGCAAGAAGAGCAAACCCAAGGTACATAATCGTCAGATTCACCAGGGTTGAAACGAAGGAGAAAATACTAAGGGCAGCCAGAGAGAAAGGTCAGGTCACCCACAAAGGGAAGCCCATCAGACTCACAGCAGATCTCTCGGCAGAGAATCTACAAGCCAGAAGAGAGTGGGGGCCAATATTCAACATCCTTAAAGAAAAGAGCTTTCAACCCAGAATTTCATATCCAGCCAAATTGAGCTCCATAAGTGAAGGAAAAATAAAATCCTTCACGAACAAGCAAGTACTCAGAGATTTTTTCACCACTAGGCCTGCTTTACAAGAGCTCCTGAAAGGGGCACTACACATTGAAAGAAACAACCAGTTCCAGCCATCCTAAAAGCATACCAAATGCTAAAGACCATCAACAAAATGAAGAATGTACATGATCCAACGGGCAAAACAGCCAGCTAGCATCAAAATGGCAGTATCAAATTCACACATAACAATCTTAACCCTGAATGTAAATGGGCTAAATGCACCAATCAAAAGACACAGACTGGCAAATTGGATAAAAAACCAAAACCCATCAGCATGCTGTATCCAGGAAACCCACCTCACATGCAAAGATACACAAAGGCTCAAAATAAAAGGATGGAGGAAGATCTACCAAGCAAATGGAGAGTAAAAAAAAAGCAGGAGTTGCAATTCTCATCTCTGATAAAATAGACTTTAAAGCAACAAAGATCAAAAGGGACAAAGAAGGTCATTACATAATGGTAAAAGGATTGATACAACAAGAAGAGCTAATGATTCTAAATATATATGGACCCAATGTAGGAGCACCCAGATATATAAGGCAAGTTCTTAATGACTTACAAAGAGACTTAGACTCCCACACAATAATAGTGGGAGACTTTAACACTTCACTGTCAATAGCAGACAGATCAACCAGACAGAAAATTAACAAGGATATCCAGGACTTGAACTCAGACCTGGAACAAGCAAACATGATAGACATTTACAGAACTCTCCACCCCAAATCCACAGAATATACATTCTTCTCAGCACCACATCACACCTACTCCAAAATTGACCACATAATTGGAAGTAAAGCACTCCTCAGCAAATGCAAAACAACGGAAATCATAACAAACAGTCTCTCAGACCATAGTGCAATCAAGTTGGAACTCAGAATTCAGAAAATAACTCAGAACCGCAAAGCTTCATGGAAACTGAACAACTGGCTCTTGAATGTTGATTGGATAAACAATGAAATGAAGGCAGAAATAAAGAAGTTCTTTGAAACCAACGAGATTGAAGACACAACCTACCAGAATCTCTGGGACACATTTAAAGCAGTCTGTAGAGGAAAATATATAGCAATAAGTGCCCACATGAGAAGAGTGGAGAGATCCAAAATTGACACCCTATCGTCAAAATTGAAAGAGCTAGAGGAGCAAGATCAAAAAAGCTCAAAACCTAGCCAAAGACAAGAAAAAACTAAGATCAGAGCAGAACTGAAGGAGATAGAGACAAGAAAAACCCTTCAAAAAATCAATAAATCCAAGAGCTGGTTTTTCGAAAAGATCAATAAAATAGACAGACCACTAGCCAGACTGATAAAAAAGAAAAGAGAGAACAACCAAATAGATGCAATAAAAAACGATAAAGGGGAAATCACCACAGATTCCACAGAAATTCAAACCATCATCAGAGAATACTAAAAACAACTCTATGCACATAAACTTGTAAATCAGGAAGAAATGGATAAATTCCTGGACGCCTGTGTCCTCCCAAGCCTAAACCATGAGGAAGCCGAAACTATGAATAGACCAATAACAAGGTCAGAAGTTCAGGCAGCAATTAAGAGCCTACCACACAAAAAAAGCCCAGGTCCAGATGGGTTCACAGCTGAATTCTACCAGACACACAAAGAGGATCTGGTACCATTCCTTCTGAAACTATTTCAAATAATCCAAAAAGAGGGAACCCTTCCCAAATCATTTTATGAGACCAACATCATCCTGATACCAAAACCTGGCAGAGACTCAACAAGAAAAGAAAACTTCAGGCCAATATCCATGATGAACATAGATGCAAAAATGTTCAGTAAAATATTGGCAAATCGATTGCAACAGCACATTAAAAAACTTATCCATCATGATCAAGTAGGATTCATCCCGGGGATGCAAGGCTGGTTCAACATACGCAAGTCTATAAATGTAATTCACCACATAAACAGAAGCAAAAACAAAAACCACATGATTATCTCAATTGACGCAGAGAAGGCATTTGACAAAATTCAACAGCCCTTTATGCTAAAAACCCTCAATAAACTTGGTATTGATGGAACATATCTCAAAGTAATAAAAGCTATTTATGACAAACCAACAGCCAATATCATACTTAATGGGCAAAAACTGGAAGCATTCCCTTTGAAATCCGGCACTAGACAAGGATGCCCTCTCTCACCACTTCTATTCAACATAGTACTAGAAGTTCTAGCCAGAGCAATCAGGCAAGAAAAAGAAATAAAGGGTATTCAGATAGGAAAGGTGGAAGCCAAATTGTCTTTATTTGCAGACGACATGATAGTATACCTAGAAGACCCCATCACCTCAGCCCAAAAGCTCCTGCAATTGATAAGCAACTTCAGCAAAGTCTCAGGATATAAAATCAATGTGCAAAAATCACAAGCATTCCTATACACCAATAACAGACTTAAGGAGAACCAAATTAAGAACGAACTGCCATTCACAATTGCTACAAAGAAAATAAAATACCTAGCAATACAACTCACTAGGAATGTAAGGGACCTCTTTAAGGAAAACTACAAACAACTGCTCAACGAAATAAGAGAGGACACAAACAGATGGAGAAACATTCCATGTTCATGGTTAGGAAGAATCAATATTGTGAAAATGGCTATACTGCCCAAAGTAATTTACACATTCAATGCTATCCCCATCAAACTACCATTGAATTTCTTCACAGAACTGGAACAAACCACCATGAATTTCATATGGAACCAAAAAAGAGCCCGCATAGCCAAGTCAATTCTAAGCAAAAAGAACACAGTGGGAGGCATCACTCTACCAGACTTCAAACTATACTACAAGGCTACAGTAATCAAAACAGCATGGTACTGCTACCAATACAGAGATATAGACCAATGGAACAGAACAGAAGTGTCGGAGGCAACACAACATATCTACAACCATATTATCTTTGATAAACCAGACAAAAACAGGCAATGGGGAAAGGATTCCCTATTTAATAAATGATGTTGGGAAAACTGGCTATCCATGTGCAGAAAGGAGACACTGGATCCCTTTCTGACACCTTACACTAAAATTAACTCCAGATGTATTAAAGACTTAAACGTAAGACCTGACACCATAAAAACCCTAGAAGAAAATCTAGGCAAAACCGTTCAGGACATAGGAGTAGGCAAGGACTTCATGAACAAAACACCAAAAGCATTGGCAACAAAAGCCAAAATAGACAAATGGGACCTAATCAAACTCCACAGCTTCTGCATGGCAAAAGAAACAGTCACTTGAGTGAATCGGCAACCATCAGAATGGGAAAAAATCTTTGCAGTTTACACATCTGACAAAGGGCTGATATCCAGAATTTACAAAGAACTCAAACAGATTTACAGAAAAAAAACAAACAAGCCCATTCAAAAATGGGCAAAGGATATGAACAGAAACTTACAAAAGAAGACATACATGAGGCCAACAAACATATGAAAAAGTGCTCATCATCATTGGTCATTAGAGAGATGCAAATCAAAACCACATTGAGATACCATCTCACACCAGTTAGAATGGTGATCATTAAAAAATCTGGAGACAGCAGATGCTGGAGAGGATGTGGAGAAATAGGAACACTCTTACACTGTTGGTGGGAGTGTAAATTAGTTCAACCATTGTGGAAGACACTGTGGCGATTCCTCAAGGACCTAGAAATAGAAATTCCATTTGACCCAGCAATCCCATTACTGGGTATCTATCCAAAAGCCTATAAATCGTTCTACTATAAGGACACATGCACACGAATGTTCATTGCAGCACTGTTTACAATACCAAAGACCTGGAAACAACCCAAATGCCCAGCGATGATAGACTGGACTGGGAAAATGTGGCACATATACACCATGGAATATTATGCAGCAATCAAAAATGATGAGTTTGTGTCCTTTGTAGGGACATGGATGAATCTGGAGAACATCATTCTCAGCAAACTGACACAAGAACAGAAAAAGAAATACTGCATATACTCACTCATAGGTGGGTGAGAAAAATGAGAACACATGGACACAGAGAGGCGGTCTACTATACACTGGGGACTGTTGGGGGAAATGGGGGAGGGACAGCAGGGGACGCTGGGGGAGATAGCCTTGGGATAAATACCAAGTGTGGGTGAAGGGGAGGAAGGCAGCAAAACACACTGCCATGTGTGTACCTATGCAACTATCTTGCACGTTCTGCACATGTACCCCAAAACCTATAACGCAATAAAAATTAAAAATATATATATATAGATTTAAAGCAACAAAGATCAGAAGAGGCAAAGAAGGTCATTATATAATGGTAAAGGATCATTGCAACAAGAAGAGCTAACGATCCTAAATATATACGAACCCAATACAGGAACACCCATATACATAAGACTTATAAAGAGATTTAGACTCCCACACAATAATAGTGGGAGACTTCAACATCGATATTAGACAGATCAACGAGACAGAAAATTAACAAGGATATCCAGGACTTGAACTCAGATCCGGAACAAGTAAACTTAATAAACATTTATAGAACTCTCCACTTTAAACACACAAGATATGCACTCTTATCAGTCCCACATCACACCTACTCACAGGTTTAAATTAAATATTGGTTGGCTACTTATTTGTTATTTTCTTCCCTCATTTTTTCCTGTCTCCATAAATAAATAAATAAATTACTGTTTAGTTAAAAAAGGAACAAGCCTAAAACGTCTTAAAAAAGAATTAAAGTAAAAAAAAACAAACAAACAAAAAAAAAAACAATTAAAGTATCACAACATAAAGGAACTAGAAAACCAAGAGCAAACTAAAAGCAAAACTAGAGAAGAAAATAAATAATTAAAACCAGTGCAGACCAAATAAAATGGACACCAAAAAAGACAACAGACCAAAGGAAAAAAGTTGTTTCACTGAAAGGATAACTCAGATTGATAGATTAACAATGAAAAAGAAAGAGAAGATCCAAATAAGTACAATCAGAAATGACAAAGGTGATATCATAACTGATCCCCTAGAAATACAAAAGAAGTTCAGGGGTTACTATGAACAATCTTTATGCATAAAAGTTAGACAATCTAGAGAAATGGATAAATTTCTGGCAACATGACTTTCCAAGACTGAACATTAAATAAATAGAAATACTTAACAGGTCAATAATGACTTACAAAATTACATCAGCATTAAAAAATCCTACTAGCTAAAAAATGTTCTGGACCAGAAGATTTTCAGTTCTATCAAATGTATAAAGAGATGGTCCCTTTGTTAGTTTAACAATTCCAAAAAATTCATGGAGGAAGAGATTCCTCCTTGATTCATTCTACAAAACCAGTATCACCCTGATACCAAAATCTGGCAAAGACAAAACAAAGAATACTACAGATAATATCGTTGATGAACACAGATGCAAAAATCCTCAGCAAAATATCAACAAACCAAACTCAAGGAAACATCAAAAATATAACCCACCAAAATCAAGTGAGCTTTATTTCTGGGATACAAGTTTGGGTCTACATATGCAAATTAATAAATGTGATTCACCATATAAACAAACTTTTAAAAAACCATATAATCATCTTGATAAACAATAAAGCATTTGATGAAATCCACCATTCCTTCATGACAAAACCCCCAACAAACTAAGCACTGAAAGACTATACCTCAAAATAATAAGTACAATCCATGACAAACCCACAGCCAATAAGACACTAAATAGCACAAGTTGAAAGCCTTTCTCTTAACAACTTGAACAAGACAACAATGACCACTCTCACCACTCATATTCATCACAGTACTGGAAGATCTATAGAATGATAGGCCAAAAGAAAGAAATAAAAGTCATACCAGTAGAAAAATAATTAGTCAAAATATATTTCCTCATTGATGCTATGATTCTAAACTTAGAAAACAACAAAAGCTCTCTGCCAAAAGGTCCTGAGAACTTATAAATGTCTTCAATGAAGTTTCAAGATACAAAGTCAATGTACAAAAATCAGTAGCATTTCTATACACTAGTAATGCTTAAGCTGAGAGCAAAGTCAAGGATGCAATTCTATTTAAAATAGCCATAAAAGAATAAAGTACTAGAAATACAGCTAACTGAAGAGATGAATGATTTCTATAAGAAGAATTACAAAACACTGATGATAGAAATCAGAGATAACACAAACAAAGGAAAACATCCATGCTGATAGATTGGAAGAATCAATATCATTAAAATGTTCACACGACTCCATACAAACTACCAGATTCAATAAAATTCATATCAAATTATCAATATTATTCTTCACAGAATTAGAAAAATCTATTCTAAAATTCATATGGAACCAAAAAAAGGGCCCTAAAGCCAAAGAAATCCTAAGCAAAAAGAACCAAAGCCAGAGATCTCACATTACCTGACTTTAAACTACAAGGCTACAGTAACCAAAATAAAATAGTACTTGTACAAAAACAGACACATAGACCAATGGAACAGACTAAAGAAGCCATAAGAAAACCACACACCATACAACCAACTTATCTTTGACAAACTCAACAAAAATAAACAATGGGGAAAGAACATCCCATTCAATAAATGGTGCTAGGAAAACTTGCTAACCATATGCAAAAGAATGAAACTCTACTTCTTGCTCTCATCATATACAACTATTAACTCAACATAGATTAAAGATTTAAATGTAAACCCTCAAACTATCAAAACCTAGAAGGAAACCTCAGACATACTCTTCCGAACATTGGTCTAGGCAAAGTATTTATAACTAAGTCTTCAAAAGCAAATTCAACAATACCAAAAATTGACAGTTGGGACGTAATGAAACTAAGACCTTCTGCACAGCAAGAGGAGCTATCAATAGAGTAAATAGATAACCTACAGAATGGAGAAAATACTTTCACACTATGCATCAAGAAAAGGTCCAATATCTGAAATCTATACAGAACAAAAATCATTAAGTAAAAACAAGCAATCCCATTAAAAAGTGGCCAAAAAACATGAAGAGACAGTTTTCCAAATAAGCTATACTAAGGACCAATGAACATGAAAAAAAATGCTCAACGTTAATAATCATCAGAGAAAGGCAAATCAAAACCACAATGAGATAATGTATCACACCAGTCAGAATGGCTACTATTAAAAAGTATAATAATAATAATAATAAAACGGCTGTTGACCAGGCTGTGGAAAAAAGTGAATACGTATATACTGTTGATGGGATTGTAAATTAGTTCAGTCCCTGTGAAAAGCATTTGAAGATTTCTCAAAAAACTAAAACTAGAATTACCATTTTGCCCACCAATCCCATTACTTTGTATATGCCAAAAGGAAAGTAAATTGTTCTATCAAAAACATCCCAACAAAATAAAACACCTGGAATAGCATGTTTATCAAAGCACTGTTCAAAATAGCAAAGACATGGAATCCACCTAGGTGTCCATCAATGGTGGACTGAATAAAGAAAATGTGGTATATACACACCATGGAATATTACACAACCATAAGAGTATAAAGTCGCAGTTATACAGATGCAGCTGGAGGTCACTATCTGAAGTGAATTAATGGAGAAACAGAAAACCAAATAATGCATGTTCCCAGTTATATATGGGAGATAACCATTGGTACACATGGACACAAAGATGGGAACATTAGACACTGGGGATTTAAGTAGAGGTGAGGGAGGGGATAGGAATAGGGTTAAAAAACTACCTATCAGGGTCTATGTACACTCACTCATTGGGCTACAGAGTCTTTGGAAGTCCACACCTCAGCATCACACAATATAACCATGAAACAAGTCTGCACATGTACCACTTGAGTCTAAAGTTAAAAAAAAAAAATCAAAACACAAACTACAAGCAAAACAAACAGCAAAACAGAAAAAAAAAAAAAACAAAATTCTAATTGTATCCTATGCACATCATTAATATCTGAACATATAAATAGCAAAAAATTTAGGAAAGAAACTGTCATTATTAAAAAGTCTTTGAAATTTATAAACCATTAGTTCTTGGGTAAATCAGTGCAAATGGCTGTGTCTATGGAGAAAATGTTCAATAACACTTATGGTAAGAAAATGCATATCCACAATTAACAAAGATGCAATTTCCTATCTATCAAAAATTCAGAAGCTTAACATGCCTTATAAATAGTTGTGGGAAAATAGGCACTCTCATATATCACTTGTACATATATAAAATAAGTGGTGACATTTTTATTTAGGAGTGTTTATCAAGATGTAGTGAAATTATAGATTTATTTTCTCTAAGTAATCTGTTTTGAAAATCTAGTTTTAAAGATTCTAGTATCTCACTCCAGCCTGGGCAACAAGAGTGAAACCCTGTCTAAAAAAAAAAAAAAAACACCACAAAGTGGATGACTTAAAATAACAGAAATATATTTATTTACAACTGTGTTGTTTAGAAGTCTAATAAAGGTGTTGGAAGGCTCTCTGTTCTCTCTGATGGTGCTAGGTGAAGATATTTCCTTGCCTTTGACCAGCATCTGACAGTTGCTGGCAATCTACGGCACTCCTCGGCTTGCAGCTGCATAACTCCAGTCTTTCTTTGTTTCCACTGTCACAAGTCTTCTTCCCTCTGTCTCTGGGTCTCTTTTTATTTCTTACAAAGATGCCAGTGATTAGATGAGGGTTGACCCTAATCTAGTGCAGCCTCACCTTAACTTGATTATATCTGAAAAGATCCTACTTTCAAAATGAAATCATGAAGATGTTTTTGTACCTTGTGAATATCCACTAAAGAGTGATCTCAGCAGGGAGGGACTTTAACAACCAAGTGGATAGAAAGATCCATGCTTTGTGTACAAGTCAGCCTCTTTCCCTGGCAACTCCTATCATTAACAAGAGCACTCACGAACAAAGTGGGCATGTTAGTAAAAATGAAAGTTATGAATGGGCTCAGCAAAATACACTTCCACTCATCATAGTTAACTTGACCATAGCCATTGCTAAGTGTTCATTCTATCAGAAGAAGACACCACCTCTGATTCCCTGATATGGGACTATCTACTGGTGCAATCAGCCAGCCACTTGGAACAGGTCAACTGCATTTCCTGAATTCCATCATGAAAGGGCAGCTTTGTTTATACCGAACTAGTCACCTGAATATGGATTTGCTTTCCTTTCATGGAATGCTTCTGTCAAATCTACTGTTGATTTACAGCTAGTAAAGAAGGCCTAGAGTCCCTGGCAAATCACTGGTCTAAGTCCAAAAGTCCAAAAGCTGAAGAACTTGCAGATTGATGTTTGAGGGCAGTAAGCAACCAGCACAGAAGAAAGAAGAATACCAGAAGACTGAGCAAGTCAGCTCTTTCCACCTTCTTCTGCCTGCTTTCTCTAGCTGCTCTGGCAGCTAATTAGATTGTGCTCACCCAGATTGAGGGTGGGTCTGCCTCTCCCAGGCCACTGACACAAATGTTAATCTCCTTCCACAACACCCTCACAGACACACCCAGGAACAATACTTTGTATCCTTCAATCCAATCAAGATGACACTGAATATTAACCATCACAAGTACACCCTTTGTGAACTTGAACCCATACACAGCTCCTGAAACTACACATAATATTCAAATAAAGACAATAATGAGGTCATAACTGTGCCTAACAATACAGCAATCCTTCATACAACTGGAAGTGAACTAACTCTCAGCCTAAATGCTATTACATAAATTTAACAACACTGAACTGATGACATGAAGTTAATAATGTTACTTGATAAGGAGAAAAGAAAGGAAATATAAATGTATTTTCCTAGTAGAAGTGAATACAGGTACAAACAACCATGTAAAGAGGAAATCCTCATGACAATTACAATTCTCATTTCTGCAACCGGTCTTGTGGTCGTAGCTCATATTGATGACTACCTTTTACTACTAACCATTCTGTATTTCCTTTTCTTCAGCTAGCACCTCAGCAGGTTGTGGTTGTTTACCTGGCAAAGTGACCCAAACCTTCATTCCTGAATGTCTAGGCCATTTGTAGTCCAGCCTGGATTGGGTTGTTGTAGTTTTCCACTGACCTTAATCACAGGGCATGGTACTACTAAGAGATGCCCT
Organism: Saguinus oedipus; assembly: GCA_031835075.1. NCBI lineage: Eukaryota > Metazoa > Chordata > Mammalia > Primates > Cebidae > Saguinus > Saguinus oedipus. The sequence goes on from CM063169.1 coordinate 45,681,482, forward strand.
AAGGGATCTCCACACATATTTTTTCTTACCTCTACTGGGGAGTAGTAACTTGATTTCATCTTGATAGTCCAGGTGAATCACCCAAGCCAACAGGTAACTCTTTTTTTAACCTGTTGACTTAGAGATAGAAGTAGCCCAAACTGGCCAGGTGGCAACTTTAACTTCCAGTTTAATGGTATCATTGTTCTGTCTCTTGGTGGCAGAATTTCTCCCTCTGGAACTAAGGCCAGCAGAATGTAATGTTGGGGGAACAGGAAGTAATTATTTTTGCTAGTGGGTCACTAGGAGTAACAGTGAGTTGTGCCACTTCTACTTCTACCCCTTGATTCCTAGTCCTGTGAATGCTGGCTATTAGAGAAACAGTACCATATTTTGGATGCTGATTCAGGATATACACAGCCATCAAGAGAACTGTGCAAAGCCCTGCAAAGTATTTTCACCTAGTTGGTAATCTGTGACTTCAAAAAGCCTTTCTACTGTTCTATCACTCCAGCTTCTTTAGAATAATGCAGAACATTACCATCTGTAAGACCATTGAATTCCATGAGCATGAGTCCACTGCCACACTTCTTTAGCTATAAAATAAGTGCCTTGTTCAGAGGCAATACTGTGTGGAATACCATGATGGTGGATAAGGCATTCCATGAGTCCACAGATGGTAGTCCTGGCAGAAGCATTGCCTGAAGGATAGACAAACCCATATCTGGAGTAAGTGTCTATTCTAGGAATGACAAACCACTGCCATTTGTATGATGAAAAAAGTCCAGTATAGTCAATCTGCCATCAAGTCACTGCGTGATCACCCCAAGGCATGGTGCTATATGAAGGGCTCGGTGTTGATCTCTGCTGCTGCCAAATAGGGCACTTAGCAGTGGTTGTAGCCAGGTCAGCCTTTGTGAGTGGAAATTCACCTTGCTGAGTTAAACTTCCATTCTTGCAATCATAGCCACTTCATTATGGGCCTACTGGGTGGTGACAGGGGTGGCTCGGGAAAGAGGTGGAGTGGTGTCCATGGAATAAATCATCCTATCAACTTAATTATTAAAATACTCCTCTGCTGAGGTCACCTTTTGGTGAGCAATCACATAGCATACAAATGTCTTTATAGTTTTTGACCACTCAGGGAGATCCATCCACATGCCTCTTCTCCAAATATCTTTGTCATTAATTTTTCAGTCATCCTTCTTCCATGTCCCTGAAAACCCAGCCAAACCATTGGTTACAGCCCATGATTCAGTATATAATTGCATATCTGGCCATTTCTCCTTCCAAGAAAAGTGCATAACCAGGTGCATTGCTAGAAGTTCTGCTCACTGAGAAGATCTCCCTTTGCCACCATCCTTCCACAATGTCCTAGAAAGGGGTTGTTGTGCTGCAGCTGTCCACTTTTAGGTGGCGCCTGCATATCCTGCAGAACCATCTGTAAACCAGGCCCTAGTCTTCTCTTCCTCTGTCAACTGATCATAGGGAACTCCCCATGAGGCCATCGGTGCGGGCTGAGAGAGAAGGCAGGATGACAAAAGTGGGGATTATGGGCATTTGAGTCACTTCCTCACGTAATTTACTTGTGCCTTTAGAAACTACTTGAGCCTAATCACATATATATCACTTCCATTTGATGACAGAATGCTGCTGTGCACACCCAACTTTATGGATAAACTAGTCAGAAAGCACCCAGTTCATTATAGGCAATTCAGGTCACATGGTGACTTGATGACCCAGAGTCAAACCTTCAGTTTCTACCAAAGCCCAGTAACGGGCCAAGAACTGTCACTTAATCAGAGAGTAATTATATGTAAAAGATGGCAGGGCCTTGCTCCAAAACCCTAGAGGCCTCCATTGGATACCCCCCTGCCTGTAAATGGCGCCCCTCAGCCTGGTGGCCCCTCTTCTTCACCCACTGTAAAGGAGGAGTGTCCTGAGCCATGGCTGGGGGTCCAGACCCTGATGTCCCAGGCACTGATGAGGCGGGCTCAGCCTGCAGCATGATTCACCTATGGTGGCTTGCCAAAGTCACCAAACAACATTTCTATCTGCCCCTGACACCTCAAGCACCATTGGATCTGTTAGGTCATGTGACCCAAGTGCCAGAGCAGCTTGCACAGAAGCCTGAACCTGTCACACAACCTTCTCTGATTCTGGACACCACTCAAAACTGGCAGCCTTTGGAATCACTTGATAAATGAGCCAGAGTACTAGATCCAAATTCAGAATATGTTGCCTCTAAACTCCAAATAGGCCCACTAGGCATTGTGCCTCTTTTTTGGTTGTAGGAGGTACCAAATGCAGCAACTTGTCCTTCACCTTAGAAAGAATATCTTGACAGGCCCTATGCAACTAGACCCCTAGAAATTTCACTGATATAGAAGGTGCCTGGATTTTATTCCAATTTATTATCCATCCCTTGGCATGCAAATGTCTCACCAATAAGACTGGTGTGTTTGCTACTTCTTGCCCACTGGGTCCAGTCAGCATAATGATGTTATTATAATGAATCACTGTAGTATCTTGTGGAAGCAAAAAGCTATCAAGGTCTCTCTGAACAAGATTATGTCACACCCTGAGGTATGACAATGAAGGTATACTGCTGGCCTTGCCAGCTGAAGGCAAACTGTTTCTTGTTCACCTTAGGGACAACAACTCTGAATAAAGGTATTGGCCTAATCAGTGGTTGCCTACCAGGTACCAGGAGATGTGTTTAATTTGCTCAAGCAATTTAAGTACATCAGGTACAGCAGCTGCATTTGACGTCGCCATTTTGTTAAGTTTACCATAATTCACTGTCATTCTCCAAGATTTGTCTGTCTTCTGCACAGGTCAAATAGAATAGTTGAACAGGGGATGTGGTGTAAATCACCAGCCCTGTGTCTTTTAAGTCCTTGATGGTGGTACTAATCTCTGCAATCCCTCCAGTGATGCAATATTGTTTGCCATTTACTAATTTCCAGACAGAGATGGCTCTAATGGCTTCCATTTGGCCTTTCCCACCATAATAGCCCTCCCACTACCTGTCAGGGAGCCAATGTGGGGCTATAATGCATAATTAGTCTATGCTAATTATGGATTCTGACACTGGGGAAATGACCACAGTATGAGTTTGGGGACCCACTGGACACACTGTAAGTTGGACTTGAGCTAAAGCTCCATTAATTACATCATCTCCACAAGCCCTTACTTTAACTGAATCACCACAGTGCTTGGGTCTTCTGGAATCAACAAGTTCTCAGAGCTAGTATCCAGTTGTCCCTGAAGGCTTTGATCATTCCCCTTTCCCTGATGTACAGTTACACTGGTAAAAGGCCAGAGATCTCCTTGGGGAAGGATAGGAGAAAGATAAAGAGTATAAATTATCAATAGTGTAGCCAGATCCTTCCTCCAGGGTACCCGGCCTCTTTTTCATTCAAGGGGTTCTGGGTCTGTGAACAGTCTGGAAATTGATTGAGGGGCTGTAATTCTCTATTTTTATAATTCAACTTAGTGTTTTGTCCACTTGTAATGGAAGTTTTCTGTTTATATAAATTAAGTCAGAATGCAGTAGGTTTCCTATCAATTTCACTTCTAGCACACCATTATTAATTAGCCAATGCCAGACCTCTACAGGAGTCAGACTATTCTGATTGCTGCTTTGCCTCTGATGTCAATTACAGTAACTAAGAAGAATTACCATTGTCTTGCCTGACAAATACCTCAGGGGAGGCCATCACTGTTGCATCAGGCGGTGCATGGTTAGCCTCCACAGACACAGGTGGAAAAGCTGACAGCAATATAAATAGAGGAGGAGATGCTGCTACTACTAGGGGTAGGGAGGCTGTTTCCTCTGGTAAAAGAGGCTCACCACAGTTTACAAGCTCAGTGTCCCCAGCTTCATCAGGGTCCTCCCACGTGTCCCCATTCCAGATTTCAGGATCCCATTCTTTACCAATCAATGACTTTGCTTTAACAGTAGACACCTGGTGAGACTAAGCATACACCTTTTGTTGCAGGTCAGCCATTCACATGATAAAAGCTTGTGTCTGATTTTCCCCAATTACCTAATTGATAAGCACCCATCATAGTGATTGAGAAAGCATTACTTCTGACCAAGGAAGTAATTCATGCAAAGTGCGGCAATAGGCTTATTTTGTTTCCCAACATACTGAAATAGCTGGTTTGAGAGAATGATAGAATATTCTTTTAAAGACACACCAGTTGCCACTTTGGTGGTAATATAGTGCTGTTATAGTACTGGAACAATGTCCTCTAGGAACTTTTATGTGCTATAAATCAGCTTCCAATACACAGTGCTGTTACTCCTGAAGCCCAGATTCAAAGGCCCAAAAATTAAAGTGTGGAGATTATTAAGCACTATTACCACTGGTGTCTATTGAAAAATTTTTCTTCCTGTCTCCAGGATCTTATGCCCTGCTTAGTTTCAAAGGGAGCAATGATTCCATCAGAAAAAAAAAAAAAGACAATTCCAGTAGTTTCTAAGTTAGGACTTTCATTCATTACTTTGGCCTCCTCATTTCATTGAATCTTACTAATTTTCCTGGACTGCATTTATTTCTTGCTATGTATTTAACTCTGTTATCTCAAGAAATTCTGAATCTAATTGTTACTTCCCCAGTTTAACTAAAAATTTAGAATATTTTAACTTTCCTCTGGCCATTCCTTTCTCCTTGTTCACATACTTGAAATCTAGGCTTTTAGTTAGATCTTATATTCTCCCCATTTTTAACACTAATCACAATTTTCTTTGCCTACAAAGTGTTGTCAATTACTATGTCCATCTTTGAGTCTTGTGTTGTTTTTTTCTTTTGATTTTAACTTTTATCTTTCCTGAATTTTCTGTTAAAATAGTTATCTAATAAGGTCTTCAATAAGAACAGCTAGGTAAAATATTCTAAACAATATTTCCTCTTGGTCACTGCTCTCTGTTGCTACTTATTAGCCTCTTACAGTTCTATTTTCTATTATTCCATTAAAAATATATGCTATGTAATTCTGTTCTGCGGATTCTTCTTTTTCTGTTTAATATTTTGCATTTTAACATTTTTTGGTCTTGTTTTCTATTTTCAATCTGAATGTCTTCAATTCTAGAATACTCTTCAGCACTATATATACATGTGTGTACATATATATGTATATATACATGTGAATATATGTGTATGTGTGTGTGTATATATATATATATATATATATATATATACATACACATATATAGTGCTGAAGAATATTTTAGAATTGAATATATAATATTCTAGAAGCAAAGAAATTAGAAATATAAAAAATTTACTTTTTTTTATTCATACTTTTATTATTTTAATAGTTATATATATGTGGTCTTCTAGAATATGTATGCATAAATATCCATTTTTACATATCTGTCTATATTTATATCTATCTAATCTCTCACAGGGTTTTTATTTAATTATCAGGTACCTTAATTGACTTCTTAAAATTTCCTACCTCTGTGTCTAACTAATCTGTTTTATTGTGTTTTAGCTCTTTTCATCAAGTTACCTAGTCTATTACTTTTCTTTTCATGTTTATCTTTACATTTCCATGTTTTTATTCCTGCTATTTTATTTTACATTTTTATATATTTCTTGATTATATTCTGTAATATGTTTTTTTTCCAGAATGATTCTCTTTGATTATTCGTTTTTGAGTGCTTAGAGAATGTTTTGTTTGCTATTAGTGAGTTCTGGTACTTTTAAGTCCCGGAGCAGTTACTTTTGTTATCTAATAAGTACAATTTTTGCCCTTTCCTCATTGATTAGAAAGCATACATAGGGATATGGACAGCTACAAAGGTAATAGCTACTTCAACTTCTGTTCACAGTTTTGGCTTTACATTTCTTTTGCAATTCAAGTCCTCAGGAATTTATGTTTTACTTTTACCTGAAACATGAAAGTAAATCATGTATATTTACATATACATATTTAATATATGTAAAATGTATGAAATATACAAATGTACTTATATATAAATACATATATAATCAGTAGCTTTTGCCTTCTTTGCTACTGGTTTTATTCTAAGGCCATTTTGAGGAAATTTGAAGGGCCAGTTACAAATTTATATCTCACTTATAACAAATATTTAAAATTTGTCTATTCATTATAAGCTAAATCAGAATTTCAGGCCAGTAGAAACATTGTTTTAATTGTTTTAATATGTTTCTCTCCATAAATTTTGGAGAATAACAGTAAGAAAACTACATACTTAACAGGGACATTTTCCAGTCATATGACCTGGGTATGAGTCTATGTAAAAAGAAAGGAAAGTGCCCAAACTAAAATATATATGTTTTATATTAAGTCTGAATTGATTGGGATATTATAGTCCCCCATCAAAATTTTTAAACTCGATTTGATTTTAAATGACAGCAGGACAAAATTAAGACACAGAAGTGTAATATCTTATTCTTCAAACTCAACAAAATTTGTTTAATAAATAAGACATATCAAATAAGCAGGTTAGAGTATAATTGAAATGAACTGTTAAAGTATTATAGAATAAATATCTATATGGACATTTATACCCAGCTACTAATGAACTTCCTCATTTTGTTATCTTAATTTCACACCTACTTTTCAATTGAAGCAAGACTTTTAAAGAAATAAACAACATAGCATTCTGTCTGTTGTAGAAACAATGTGGACAACAGGCTAGGAATGAGAGAGGTGAGATTTAAAAAGTGAAAAAATTCAATGATATGTTACCCAAATTTTAGGGTTGTCTGTGGAAATTTTGGAAATACAGGTGTGCTTAATTTTAAAATTGTTCTCTGTTCTTAAAGGATCCAGTTAGTAACTTCTTAAATGTTTGATTGCAGTTATGGTCACATCATGTGAGCAATAAAGGATTTTTTTTTTTTTTAATAATCACAGCTGCTAGAGGACAAGGTGGCAACAGAAGCAGCGGGACAGCCATCTGCTCTACAGAGAGAAATATGGAATTCTTTGGGACTGTTGATTAAACAAGTTTTTTTTTTAACTTTTTTTTAGAGAAAAAATACTGTGAAATCATAAATTCAATTAATAGGTTATTCACTATCAAGAAAGAGCTACCTTCATTTGAAGTTTACATTTTCTCATTTGTTAAATTGCTGTCTATGGTAGCCTTTAATCTTATTAAATTTATAGATTGTATTTTCTTATTTTTATAGAAACTATAAAATTTATGATGGACAAAGCATGTCATAGTTTGTCATCTCACAAAGAAAATAATTATTTAGCTATATTTGATTAGACAATGTTACAACATATAAAATAATCATAAAAATACTGGGACTTTATTGCAAATTATTTACGTCACTTATATTTGTTTCCTTTCTGATCATTATTTCATCAGGAAGAGAAGTGGAAAAATAGTTGAACTCACACTGGTCAACTTGGGTGGAAAACAGATTCAAGCCCTAACTAAAGTGGTTTTAAATGTTTTCCATAAAATGCTCTTCCTATAACCAATAAAGCTAGGTGAACTGAGTGAGTTAACATTCATCTTTTAAAAACTATTTAAACTTGATCACTGAAAAAAACTGAACTAAGAATGGCACCGGTTATTGAAATATAACTTCAAACCTGAAACTAACCAAAGGATTTATTATTTTCCTCTCCAAAATATAATTTACAAGAGTAACAAGCAAGTAATTTGACTATAACTTGATTAATTCTTATTCCACTCACTTTAGATCTTATTATTTTGCCCAAAGCACAGGTAATTAAGATAAAAATAATGTGAGATGAGAAGCAATTAAAATGATATAAATTTTCCTTAATTAAGTCTCTCAACTTAGGTTATATTTTGGCAGTTTATATTCAGGTACAGTTTAATAAATTGTCATATTTTTGAGGAAAAATGGTTTATCAAATATATTTGCACATGTGCTGGAGATATATACCTTTTACCAGTATAGGATAACAATTTCTTTCAAAAAATGTTACTAAGTTAACTGATTTTACAAAATAACAAAAAAGTATTATTTTTCAAAAAAGAAAATTAATATGAATCCAGTTTTGTCGAGATTGTTGAAGCCCCCAATGCTTGTCATGATTTGCATCTTCATCCAAACAGATGGCATGCTCAAATTCTCCAAGTATTATCACCTCTCTGCCTTTCCCAGTTTTCTGTCAAAGCGAACAACAGTAACTCTTGATAGAAAACAAAGAATCATAATGAATAGTACAAAGTGGATGTTAAACTTAAATTTACCATGTTTGTGTCAGAAACATTTATTAACAAATTAAACCGTTAAAAGACTAAATTAACAAATTAATACCTTTAACAGATTTAGCTATAAAGCCACATTAACTAGAAATATAAAAATAATGAATAACTGAACTGGGTCCAAATGTTTTACCACATTTTCAGTCACATCTCATTTTCGAAAATATTGCTTAAGAAGTATTCTATCATGATAATAGTTATTAAACTGAGTTGTGTCTGGAATTTCATCAATGATTACACTCGATAAGGTACAGAAACACCAGAATGTAAATTTATATACATCAGTCTCTTTTATGCTCTTTCCTTTCTTTCTCCCTCTCCCTTTTCTTTCCTTTTTTCTCCTTCTCTCCCTTCCCTCTGCTTTTCCACACACACACTCACTCACAAGTTGGTAACCACTTTGAGAAGCTTACTTGACTTCTTAAATTGTATACTTAGACATTTATTTTAGCATTGAGATGTAGGTTAAATGTTATCATTGTAAATATTACTCTTTTGTCACTCTTCCTCCATCAAATCACATCCCACCACTGAGTCTATATCACCACATGATTTTGTCCATTTTTACATGTAAGTCTCAGAAAAAGCATTATCACCTAAATTGTTCATCTCCTAGGCAGATTTGGCAAGTTGTCAACGGGCTCTCTATTCCATTATCCTTTTTACTTTATTTTTGATTACATATTTTCATTTGAGATTATTTTTATCATTCATTGGGTTACTTATTTGTTTCTACTTACCATTCACAGGTTGTAAATTACAAGAAAGAATGAAAGACGTCAGTTTTGTTAGCTACATTAATGGCACCTCTAACAATACCAAGCTCAGGGAGGTGTTCAATAAATTCCAGGTGACAAAAACAAAAATGGAGAAATATTATTTCTTTAAAAACATTAATGAAAGTTACTAATCATAAATACTTTAATCATGTATAAAGTTATTTATTTTGTGATTAAAAATACATTTTCTTTTAAAATAAAAATTTCTTTACTAAATACACCTACCCTTTTTATTTTATTTATATTTATAATGTATGAGAGTTTAGTCTTCTCTATTAAGCTGATTTTTAAAACAACCTTAAAAATACAATTTCAATATTCCAGACAGACTGTTCACTATCATGGCATACTAATTCACTAAAAATCAATGTCCATTAATGGCAGGAAACAAACTATAATGAACATAAAATATTTGAGTGTTATAAAGGAAAATATATTAAATACATAATCTCAATATTTGAAAAACACTTTGAGGTCTCAGAACTTTCTACCTGTTTCTTCCCATGATGACAGGGAATTGCAATAACAATTTTTACTTTCTTTGGATAAAATGAGGTCCGAGTGTGTCTTTGCGATTACCTTTCATGTCTAACACAATTTAGGGGGTTTATAATGTCTGGAGAGCTGCATGTGAGGAGGAAAATATTCTTATGCATTATTGTTCCACACTATAAGTTCTTAGGCTTGGAACACAGAAGAATATTAAAGCCCACAAAATAGATTAATGAAGCTGGAAATGAATATCAACATAGATATTTTCATCATTTTGTAATTACACATGTGAAATTATTATTTATATCTCAAAACCTTCCAAAGTTTCCAGTCAAGATGGTGGATTAGAAGCAGCTAGTGTGTGCTGTTCTTAGAAAGAGGAAACAAAGTGGTGGCTAAACACTGAACTGCAAGCTAATTGTCTAAGAAACCATGTCAGGATCCATCAAGGGAGTGAAAGAACACAGAAACCAGAGGAGAGTGAAGCTTGGCAACAGCTCATCTGGATTATTACGGAGGAAGGAGAAGCTCCCCAACATAGGAAAAGAGTGAACTAGTGACACCCCTCAGGAAATCCTCACTTCCCACAGGAATCTGTGCAATACTAGGAACAGGAGAATCCTCCTCATCCCCTCAGGCCTAAGAATGATACAGAGAGGTGCTCAGAGTTTTTGCAGAGAAAACACTCAAGTCCATAGGGATGTCCGCAGGTCTTGGACCCCAGAGTAACCTGGTGACAGATGCTATAACCTCAACAGAGGCCACAGTGATGTCCAGGAGCAGTAATATTGTTCCACACTTCTTTGCCATATAAGGCTTGGCACCAGATCTAGAACAATAGCCTTACTTCTGCTTGAACTCTGATGGAGACATAGCTCCATGTTCCCATGGGAACATGGTGCTCGCAGAGCAGGTAACTCCCCTCATCTCTGCTGCTCATAGCCAGGTGGTCATGGCTGCTTGCCTCCAGCACAACAAGCTGGCTTCTGCCTGAACTCTGCACGTAGGTTCAGCTTTAGGTTTCCCCAGTCTCTTCAGATGAGTGTAGCTCTGTGTTCCCTTTAAAGACACCCAAACGGTGCACTGGGTGACTCCATCCACCCCTGCTCCTCATTACCAGGCAGTACATATTAGTTGGGTATGCCAACACAGCATGGCCATCTATGCCTAAACTTTGTGGGTGGGTAAAGTTCTGTGTTCCCCTAGGAAGATCCCTATGGTTGATAGGGTGTCTCCACCTATCCATACTGCTCCTAGATGGGTGAGACATACTGGCTTGGGCTTATAGGCAAGGAAGAATCTGGATGGCAAAGAAGCTCACGAAGATCCAGTACAAAGGCTAAATCCAATCCAAGGAATCCAGAGAATGCAGTGACACTATCCATTAGCTAAAGGATGAAATGGACATTTTAAGAAAGAAGCAAGCTGAATTTCTGGAACTGAAGAATTCACTTCAAGAACTTTATAATACAATTGGAGGCATTAAAAGCAGAATAGATTAAGCTGAGAAAAGAATTTCAGGGCTTCAAGACCAGAACACTGAATCACCTCAGTTAAATAAAAATAAATTTAAGAGATTGTTAAAAATGAACAAAACCTCTGAGAAATATGGGATTATGTAAAGAGACAATATATGTGGCTCATTGGCATTCCTGAGAGAGAGGTAGAGTGAGCAACTCTAAAAACATATTTGAGTATATAGTTCATGAAAATTTCCCCAATCTTGCTAGAAAGAACATCAAAATCCAAAAGCCTCTATATAAAATACAGGAACATAATGGCCAAATCCACCAACATCAACAGAAAAGAAGAAAGATTAAATTTAAAGACTTCTAGAGGGAAAGGCCAGGTCACCTAGAAAGGGAGCCCCAGATGGCTAGCGGTAAAGCTTTCAGCAGAAACTTTACAAACAAAAAGAAATTAGAGTCCTATTTTCAGCATTAAAAAATTGTATTTTCATCATTCTTAAAGAAAGAAAAATTTCAACCAGAAATTTTATATCCTGCCAAAATAAGCTTCTTAAGAAAAGGGGAAGTAAAATTCTTAAGCAAGGATTAAGAGCATAGGTTACCACTTGACCAGCCTTACAATAAATTCTTAAGGGAATACTAAATATAGAAGCAAACATAAAAACCTGCTGTCACAAAAACAGTCAAGCATATAGCCTGCAGATGATATAAAGCAATTACACACTCAAGTCTACAAAAGAAGCAGGCAACAACATGATGACAGGATCAAAATCTCCTATACTGATACTAACCCTGAATGTAAATGGTCTAAATGCTTCAATGAAGAGGCATATATTGGCAAGCTGGACAAAAAGACAAGAATCATTTGCTGTCTTTAAAAGTTACATCATGAACAAAACACCAAAAGCATTGGCAACAAAAGCCAAAATAGACAAATGGGACCTAATCAAACTCCACAGCTTCTGCACGGCAAAAGAAACAGTCACTAGAGTGAATCGGCAACCATCAGAATGGGAAAAAATCTTTGCAGTTTACACATCTGACAAAGGGCTGATATCCAGAATTTACAAAGAACTCAAACAGATTTACAGAAAAAAAACAAACAAGCCCATTCAAAAATGGGCAAAGGATATGAACAGAAACTTTACAAAAGAAGACATACATGAGGCCAACAAACATATGAAAAAGTGCTTATCATCATTGGTCATTAGAGAGATGCAAATCAAAACCACATTGAGATATCATCTCACACCAGTTAGAATGGCGATCATTAAAAAATCTGGAGACAGCAGATGCTGGAGAGGATGTGGAGAAATAGGAACACTCTTACACTGTTGATGGGAGTGTAAATTAGTTCAACCATTGTGGAAGACAGTGTGGCGATTCCTCAGGGACCTAGAAATAGAAATTCCATTTGACCCAGCAATCCCATTACTGGGTATCTATCCAAAAGACTATAAATCATTCTACTATAAGGACACATGCACACGAATGTTCATTGCAGCACTGTTTACAATAGCAAAGACCTGGAACCAACCCAAATGCCCATCAATGATAGAATGGACTGGGAAAATGTGGCACATATACACCATGGAATATTATGCAGCAATCAAAAATGATGAGTTTGTGTCCTTTGTAAGGACATGGATGAATCTGGAGAACATTATTCTCAGCAAACTGACACAAGAACAGAAAAAGAAATACCGCATATACCCACTCATAGGTGGGTGAGAAAAATGAGAACACATGGACACAGAGAGGTGGTCTACTATACACTGGGGACTGTTGGGGGAAATGGGGGAGGGACAGCGGGGGGGCTGAGGGGGGATAGCCTGGGGATGAATACCAAGTGTGGGTGAAGGGGAGGAAGGCAGCAAAACACACTGCCATGTGTGTACCTATGCAACTATCTTGCACGTTCTGCACACGTACCCCAAAACCTATAATGCAATAAAAATTAAAAAAAAAAAAGTTACATCTCGCATGCAATGATACCTACAGGCTCAAAGTAAAGGGATAGACAAGGATCTGCCATTCAAATGGAAAAAGGAAAGAGGAGCAATTGATTTTCTTATATCAGATAAAACAGACTGTACACCAACACCGGTACAAAAGTACAAAGAGGAACATTACATAACAATAGCGTGTTAGATTTAACAAGATATAACTATCCTAAATATGTATGCACCCAGGATGGAAACATCGAGATTTTTAAAACAACTTCATTTTGATCTAGGAAAAGACTTAGACAGCCATAAATAATAGTCTGGACTTCACCATCCTGCTGACAGCAATAGACCATCGAGGCAGAAAACTAACAAATGATTTTTGTGCTTAAATTTGACACTTGACCAATTAAACCTAGGATATTACACCTAACAACTAAAGAATATTCATTCTTCTCATCCTTACAGAGAACATAATCTAAGATTGACCACATGCTCAGCAACAAAGCAAGTCTAAATCAATTTCTAAAAAACATACTAAGCACACTTTTGCACCACAATTACAATAAAAATAAAATAATACCAAGAAGATATCTAAAAGATACAGAAAAATGTGGAAATTAAACAACTTGCTCTGAATACCTCTTGGATGAACAATAAAATTTAGGCAGAAATAAAAAACTTCTTTGAAAGTAATAAAAATAGAAAAACATCTTACCAAAATCTTTAAGATATAGCTAGCTTAGTAGTGTTTAGATAAAAGTTTATGGTGCTAACTGCCTTCATCAAAAGGTAAGAAAAATCTCAAATTAATAATCTAACATTGAACGTATAGGAATTAAAAAAAGAATACAACACCAACTCAAGTAGAAGAAAATAAATAACTAAAATTAGAGAAGAATAAAATGGAGACTAAAATGTTTATATGAAAGATTAATAAAATCAAATATTGGTTCTTTGGAAGAATAAACAATATTGATAGACTGCTAGCCAGATTAACAAAGGAAAAAAAAAGCCAGAAGATCTAAATACGTACAATCAGAATTTACAATGATGAGATTACAACGAATTCCCAGAAATACAAAAGATTCTCAAAGACTATTACAACATAATTTAGGAAATCTAGAAAAAAATGGGTAAATTTCTAGAAAAACACAACCTCTCAAAATTGAAGCAGGAAGAAAATGAAAACCTGAACAGACCAATAACAAGTTCAGAAATTGAATCAGTATAAAACAAACAAACAAACAAAAAAACAGAAAACAAAATGGCAACAACAAAAAAAACTCTACCAATCCCAAAATGCCCTGGACCAGATGTATCCACTGCCAGATTATATCACATATACAAGAAAGAACTGACCAATTCTACTGCAACTACTCCAAAAAATTGAGGAGGAGAGGTTCCTCCCTAACTATAATTCTATGAAGCTAGCATCATCCCATTAACAAATACTAGCAGAGACAGGACCAACAATGAAAACTACAGGACAATATTGCTGAGGAACACAGATACAGAAGTCCTAAATAAAATACTAGCAAATCCAATCCAAAAGCAAATCAAAAAATGTATTTTTTTTCCTATAATGAAGGATTCAGTCGACATATGCAAATTGTTAAATGTGATTTGCCACAAAACAGAATTTAAAAATAAAACATATAATCATCACAATACATGCAGAAAAATCTGTGATCAAGTCCAAGATACCTTCATGATAGAAAGCCACAAAACACTAAGCATTGAAGAAATATGCTTCAGAGTAATAAAAGCCATGTATCCATGTATGACAAATCCACAGCCAACCTCGTACTGAAGGGGAAAAATTGGAAGCATTTCCTTGAGAGCCAAAACAAGATAAGCACAGCCATTTACACCACTCCTACTCAACATAATACTGGAGGTTCTAGCCAGAGAAATTAGGCAAGGAAGAGAATTAAAAGGCATTGGAACAGGAAAAGAAGAAATCAAACTATTTCTCTGCTGATGATTTGATTGTATAAATAGAAAACACTAAAGACTCTGCCAAAAGACACCCGGAACTGATAAATAAATTTAGTGAAGTTTCAGGATACAAAAAATCAATGTACAAAAATCGGTCACATTAATGTACACCAATAATATTCTAGCTGGGAACCATATCAGGAACAAAATTTCATTTACGAGGGCCACAGAAAAATAAAATTTCTAGGGATTCATCTAACCAAAGAAGTAAAAACATCTCGATAAGGAGCTCTATAAACACTACTGAAATAAATCTGAGAAAACACACATGAAATATATCAATAATTTCATGATCATGGATAAGAAGAATCAATATTTTTAACATGGTCATACTGCCCCCCAAAATTTACAAATTCACTGATTAACTCTATCTAAATACCAAAGGCATTTTTCATTGAACAAGACAAATCTATTTACTAATTCATTTGGAACCAAAAAAGAGCCCAAATAACCAAAGAAGTTTTAAGTAAGAAGAACAAGGCCTGAGGCATCACATCATCTGACTGCAGATTATACTATAAGGTTATAGTAACTGAAACAACATAGTGCTGATACAAAACAGGCATAAAGACCAATGGAACAGAATGGATCTACAACTATCTGAAATTCAACAAAATTGAGGAAAAACAGCAATGTGGAAAGGACATCTCATTCAATAAATGGTTCTGGGATAACAGACTAGCCACATGAGGAAGAATGAATCTGGGCCCCATCTCTCACATTATACAAAAATTAACTTAAAATAGATAAAAGGTTTAAATGTAAAATCTCAAACTGCAAAATTCCTACAACGAAACCTAAAAAATACAATTCTCAACATCTGTTTTGGCAGAGAATTTATAGCTAAGTCCCAAAGGCAACTGCA
This sequence comes from Saguinus oedipus, assembly GCA_031835075.1. Lineage (NCBI taxonomy): Eukaryota > Metazoa > Chordata > Mammalia > Primates > Cebidae > Saguinus > Saguinus oedipus. The sequence continues at coordinate 45,697,249 of CM063169.1, forward strand.
ACAAAAATAAAAATTGACATGTGGGACCTAATTAAACTAAAGAACTTCTACACAGCAAAAGAAATTACCAACAGAATAAGCAGACTGACTACAGTATTAGAAAATATATTCACAAACTATGCATTTGACAAAGGTCTAATATTCAAAATCTTCAAAGATCCTAAACAATCAACAAGCAAAAATCAAATAATCCAATTAAAAAATGGTCAAAGTACATGAACAGACACTTCTTAAAAAAGGATAAACAAGCGACCAACAAACATATGAAAGAATACTAAAGATCTCTAGTTATCAGAATTGCAAATCAAAACTACAATGAAATATCACCTTACACCAGTCATAGTGGTGATTATTAAAAAGTCAAAAAATAACAGGGTATAGAGGCTGCAGAGTAAAGGGAATGCTTGTAATACATTGTTGGTGGGAATGTAAATTAGTTTAGTCAAGGTGCAAAGCCGTTTGGGGAGTTCTCATAGAATGTAAAATAGACAAACATTGGACCCAACAATCTCATTACTGGTTATGTACAAACGGAAAACATTTCATTGTATCAAAGGGACACATGCACTCATTGTTCATTGCAGCACTGTTCATAATAGCAAAGACATATAGTCAACCTAGCCGTTCATCAAGAGTGGACTGGATAAAGAACATATGGTACATATACACCATGGACTACTATGTAGGCATAAAAAGGAGTGAAACCCTTGTCTTTGAGGCAGCAGGGACAGAGATTAAGGTCATTGTCCTAAGCAAGAACAGAAAACCAGACTCCACTTTGGTTCTCATAAGTGGGAGTTAAATATTGAATACACATAAACACAAAGATGAGCATAATAGACATTGAAGAATACTAGATGGGAGATGGACGGAGGGGGTTGTAGGCTGAAAAACCAACTATTGGTTACTACACTTACTATCTGGGTCAGGAGATAATTTGCATCCTAAACCTTAACATCGTGTAACATGCCCCTGTAACAAGCTTGCATACATACCCTATAATAAAGGTGGAAATTAGTTTTAAAAAATTCTAAAGTGTTATTATTAGTAAATTTTAGTTCTCAGGATTTCTTTTTATTTGATATTTAATACAGGGCACTATAACTTGTTTCCTTAATATGCATAAATGATACATTTTTGTAATAGATTTCAAAGTACTTTAAATTCTTTAAAAATAATAGTTGTATAATATACAGAGTATGTACTAATTCAATCTTTTGAAAAAATCAGATCAACATCTCTATATGGCATATTTTTTCTCAGTGTTCGACATCTTAAATGTCATCGAGTTGAATAGCAAAATTAACTAGTATTGAAAACAAGACTAGTGCTTTTACTTTACTAGATTGTTTTAAATATTTAAGCTTATCCAAGTTTCTAAAATTACAATTTGATAAATATTTAAGATAAAAAAGTAATATTGTTTCCTGAATATAATTAATGACATCTATAAAGTGGCACTATCTGCTGATCTCCTATTTGGAACTAACTTATCAGAATTCAGTTCGCTAAAATCTGTTTTCATAAATACTAAGCCTGTGTCTCTTTGAAAGGTTTAATACATGTTGATATCTGATGAAATGAGTAGAATTTTGTAATTAATCTAAGAAGCATATTTTTCATATACATATATGGCCTAACAAATAGAAAAAGTACCTTAAGACAATCGCTAATACTACTGTACTCTAATTACCACTATGACTATTGGTAATAAAAACCATGTTGGTAAGTTACTTACTGAATAGTTGCTATGAGCAGAAAATTGTTCTATTCATTGAATTATCACAATAAACCTGTAAGTTAACTTTTGTCACCTTGCTTTGATTGAGTAAAATGAGAGAAATTAGTGACTAATCCAAAGTCAGAAGTTAGTAGATAGAAATTCTACCTAGGAATTTTAGTAAGCTCATATCAGCCTTCAAAATAATTATTTATATTCACATGAATATATCACTGTATTTATGAGAATATAGTTATCTATGTCATATTTTTGTTTCATGTATATATTTTGTTTGAAAATTTTAGGAACCTTTAGGTTCCAAGTGTCAAGATCTGAGCCTTTCATGCTCCCTTCTCACCTAAATAAGCACGAGAAGTTCACAGACCCAGTGCTCTTGGATTAAGAAAATGTTTACCTTTACAGACTATCAATTAAACAAAATCCCACGGTTGTAAGCTAATCTCTTTTACTTTCTCAGAATAAGTTTGAGTCCCCTATTTTATATATTACAATTTTTGGTATTCATCTGGACAAAGTGAAGGGATGTATCCTCAAATGGTAGCAAAATATCTCTTTCTGGATTTATGGTTTATATTATCATAAGTCATCACAGGAAAACAATCTCCACACAAAATCACTGCAAATTTGTACTTACAAGCATATTTTATCTGCTTCTCTTCATTATAGTTCTTCTCTTTCAGGCTTTGCCATCATATATTGTAGATGATTGTGATATGGTAAATTGGGAGATAGGAAAAATGCAAAATATTCTTTTGAAGAAAGGGGCTTTTTACTAATGACCGAAGTCATTTAAAACAAAAACATGATTTAGTGTTGCCCATATTTCCTAAGGCTTATTTATTACATGAGTATAAAAACTCAGATTAGTTATAATTTTATTTTTAAGTTACCTTTCAACAATCAAGAGAAGGTAAGAATATGTTGTCTAAATTTTAGTGATTTAGTTGTCTGAAAATTAAAATTTTATCTGAGTTATTTGTAAGAATGATACACTTGAAAATCCATTTATCTTTTCACTATTATTTAATATTCCATGGATTTAATACATTAATTGAGTTATACTATCTGCTATTATAAATTAATACCTGTATATTTGTGGCCTAACATAAATGTGTTTGTTTATTTATAAATCTAGTAATATTCTAATAATGGTTTTCCTGCCCAGGAAAAGTGAGATGACTCTGAAGTCATTAAAATGCCAAAGTTGCCCTGGAAAAAGCCTAGTAACCATCAGAAGGTGAACAAGCATAGAAGAGAGCTTGTGAGATATATCCATGGGCCATGATATACTTGTCAAATACCCTGCTTCTATTTTTTTCTCTTTATTATATGAAACACTTAGGCGTTTTATATATAAGCACTTGGAAATAATTGTGAGTAAAGCAGTGCCTAAATTTGTATTTGGGTATGCCAGTACCCACCTGCACACCTGCATACTGCTTGTCATTGGCTCAGATGCAGTCATGGAGAAACAGCAAAATACAAGCTTGGAAAAAAGACAAGCTGTGGGCCAAGGAGGAAGAAAACCATGGATTTTTTAACCAAATCTTTCCTGAAATTTCTGATTACACTTATTTTGTTTTATTTGTATATGATGAATCTAAAAGTAGATTTTATAGTTCAATCTCTTTTTCTGTAACATAGACAAGAACAATCAATATAATAATGCCTTTGAATATGGCTATTGAGTTTTACTATATATATATATATAATATATTGCCAACATGTTGGTGCAGAAAAAACTGTCTAAACATGTTATATTTCTCAAAAACTTTATTAGATGGACTTATTTTATTTTATAGAATGTGATTTGAGATGGCTTGTTTCTAAATGAATAATTTTAATCATGTAAGTTTTAACTAAATTTGGATACTACTTTAGAAATAATTATTTTCAACTGCCTAATTTAAGAGTTTCATATAATAAAGAGAAAAAAAATAGAAGCAAGATAATTTTGAATTAAGATGAGAAAATCTGGGATAAATTAATTAAGAGAGATTTGAGATTCAAGGGTGTGAGATAAGGTAGAATTTGTTTAACATGATAAATGAGTAATGGAGCTTTTTTTTTTTAATTATACACTAAGTTCTGGAATACATGTGCAGAATATGCAGGTTTGTTTCATAGGTATACATGTGCCATGGTGATTTGCTGCAACCATCAACCCTTCATCTAGATTTTAATTTTAAGTAAAATAAATAATCAAATTTGCAGCGATTTTGAATGGAGATTGTTTTCCTGTGACGACTTATGATAATATAAACCATAAATCCAGAAAGAGATATTTTGCTACCATTTGAGTACATTAGGTATTTGTCCTAATGTTATCCCTTCCTGAGCCCCCACCCCCTATCAGGCCCTATATATATGTGTATATATATATATATATATATAACTCCTATTTATGAGTGAGAACATGAGGCGTTTGGCTTTCTGTTTCTGTGTTAGTTTGTTGAAAATGATGGTTTCCAGCTTCAGTGATGTCCCTGCAAAGGATATGAGTTCATTCATTTTTATGGCTACATATTATTCCATGGTGTATATGTGCCAAATTTTCCAGTCTATTATTCATGGGCCTGTGGGTTGGTTTCACATCTTTGATATTGTAAATGGTGCTGCAATAAACATATGTGTACATGTGTGTTTACAGTACAGTGATTTATAATCCTTTGGATATATACCCAGTAATGGGATTGCTAGGTCAAATGGTATTTCTATTTCTAGATCCTTGAGGAATCACCACCCTGTCTTCCACAATGGTTGAACTAATTTACACTCCCACCAACAGTGTAAAAGCATTCCTATTTCTCCATATCCTCTCTAGGATCTCTTGTTTTCTGACTTTTTAATGATTGCCATTCTAACTGGCCTGAGGTGGTATTTCACTATGGTTTTGATTTGCATTTCTCAATGACCAATGATGATGAACTTTTTCTCATGTTCACTGGCTGCATAAATATCTTTCTTTGAGAAGTGTCTGTTCATATCCTTCGTGCACATTTCGATGGGGTTGTTTTATTTTTGTAAATTTGTTTACATTCTTTGTAGATTCTAGGTATTAGCTTTTTGTCAGATGGATATATTACAAAAATTTTCTCCCATTCTGTAAATTCTCTGTTCACTCTGACGATAGTCTCTTTTGCTGTACAGAAGCTCCTTAGTTTAATTAGCTCCCATTTGTCAATTTTGGCTTTTGTTGCCATCGTTTTTAGTGCTTTAGTCATGAAGTCTTTGCCCTTGCCTATGTACTGAATGGTATTGTCTATGTTTTCTTCTAGGGTTTTTATGGTTTTAGGTTTTACATTGAAGACTTTAATCCATCTGGAGTTAATTTTTGTATAAGGTGTAATGAAGAGGTCCAGTTTCAGTTTTCTGCATATAGCTAGCCAGTTGTCCTAACACCATTTATTAAATAGGGAATCCTTTCCCCATTGCTTGTTTTTGTGAGGTTCTTTTAATTACCCTCTTAACCAGATAAAACTCCTCTCCCCTCCTCACCTCTCCCTTCCCCTCCTCTCCGCTCCCCTGCCCTCCTCCCCACCTCCTCCACTTCTCTCCATTCCCCTCTCCTTCTCTCCTGTCTGGTTGGTTCCCTCCTCTTACCTGCCCTCCCCTTTCTTCTTCTCTCTCTCTCTCTCTCCTTCAGGAGAAATAAGGATTTGTATAACCCTAATCCTCTTATATGGAACAAAGCAGTAAAATAAATAATCAAAAAAAGAAATACTTTTCATAAGACCAAAAATAAATTTTATGAGACTTTTCAACTTTTGCTGAGCAGAATGAGAAAAGATTTTGCAGAGTGTTCATTAAAAGTGGTCCAGTATAAAATTTGCTCAGACATTATTACAAAGCCTGGTTAAAAGGAGCTTAAAAAAAATCTTTAAAAATAGCTATTTTCTGAGAGGGAGATATATGGAAATCAAAATCAAGGAAAGTTTTTTCCCCAAAGGCATATATATCAGCTTATTACCAGAACCATACCATTACTCACTTCAAAAAAAGATTATCTTTGACAGTGTCAAGCAGTTTCATATCATCTACTTTTACTATTGGAAAGCATTTTTGTCTTAATCTATTGGAATTAATATATTACTTAACTGGTTTTACCATACATGTGGGCCATCAACTTTAAGTGACATCATAAAAATAGTAATCTTTATGCTTAAAAGAAAATATTTATGATAATTAAAAGTAAATAATAATTTATACAAATGTAAGAATGAATTTTTGTAATAATATTCATCCACACGATGAGTAGCTAAATCTGAGGCTCCTGTTGTACATTCAACCAGTTTATTTATTTTCTGGCTCTTTATTTCTATTAAATTAGGAAATACTTATTTAGGTTGTTATGTTTGGCAATACATATTAGGTAGCTTGTTCTAACAATGCTTTGTATTTTTGACAATTATCCAGTGATTTTTCATTGAATACCACTATTATCTCTCTGTGAGTTTACACATAATACATTATACAGAAGTTACAATATATGGTGGTAGAGAAAAATACATTTAAATTTTACTCTTTGAGACCAAGATAGGAGAGTAAGAGATACGAGCTTTCATCTAGCTGCTCTCTCTATACATAAATGTATTAAGATACTCTCTCCATTTCTCTGTCTGTCATTCTTGATTGCACGCATAGTTCATATTAAATAATGCATGTGCATATTTAATAAAAGGTAAAGTTGACATGATTGTCTCAAGATACAGAAAAAGCATTTCAAAATATTCAACACTCTTTCATGATAAAAATTCTCAATACACTGAAATAAAAAGAATACAGTTTAATGTAACAGAAACCAGATATGGTAAGTTCATAACTAATATCATACTCAATGAAAATCTGAAAGATTTTCCTCTAAGATCATAAACACAAGGCTACCGACTCTCACCACTTCCACTCAACATAGTAATGAGTGACCTAGCCACAATTTAGACAAGAAAATAAATACTAGACATCTGAATTAGAAAGGAACAAGTAAAATTATCCTTTTAAAGACTACCTGATCTTTATATAGAGAAAATCCTAACAATTACAAAAACAAAAGTAATTATTATAACATATATACTAGTATACATATGTACATATGTGTGTGTGTATATATATATTATATATCACATACATGATCTCTATCATTACATATGCTTCACCAGAATTACTTCAGTTTTTTTTAAATATATATTTCTGATGATGTACTATTCAGAGAAAATAATTAATAATGTAACCACCTGACCCTCTCAGTTCTAAGAATAACAAACAAATCCACTGAAAAACTGAAAAACTAACTGAAATGTAATGTATAATTCTTTCTAACTTTACATACAAAGATGCATCAATCTACTGTTTAATGCTTATCAAAACTTAAAAAGGCCTCTTTCCCTCAGCTGGGCAACAATTATATTTTTTTAATTGTAAAGTGATAGAAATTTAATAAAACTAAAATTCAGAGAATAGTTTAAGTATTTGACATATCTAGTGCATGCAATGCCATTCAATATTCAGATACTATCCTATTACCTTCAGTCCTCTGCCACAGATGTGAATCTTTGAAATGCTGCTAAATCTTAGAGCTGATAGAGCTCATAAGCTGGCTCAGGGATGACTTCAGAGAGATTATCCCCCAGTTTACATCAAAGAATTTTGGAGAACAGCTTAGTTTGCCTTATGAAAGACAGAGTAATTATTCTCGTCTATTTACTACTTTTTCCAAGGCTGAATGCATGGTCTTTGTGAAAACACAATTCCAACTTTCTCTTGCTCCATTAAAGATTGAAAGTGACAAAGTTTCTCTCTAACCTATGGAGATGAGATATAGGTATAAAAACTGGGAGGTAAATAGGATTTATAAACCACATAGTTTAGGCAGTGGGTTTACAAATGATGCACTTCTGGCATCAATGTTTTACATTCAGGCAAAGATGTAATGAACTCTTGGTTATTATTGTGTGCAGAAAAAAATGATTATAATATGGGCTCTATTTTAAATAGTAAAACATGAATGACAAACTCTGAAATCATAATATGCACAACCTAAAAAAACTGTGAGAAGTGGCCAATGTCAGGCCCCAATCTGGAAAAATTTCCCATATTCTTTTTTCTTTTTATTTATTTAAGTATGGTATTTGAGTAAAAAATTTAAATTATATCAATGATTTCTACTGACTCTAACTTACTAAAGTTAAAATAACCTGTTTCACATTTTAGAAATTCATGTCTGTTTCCACCTTCTATGCCCCCTCTGAGGGGAAGCCCAGTATTTCTCAGACTGAAGGAATGCACTTCAAGCAGATGTAAAGACTGAGATGGCTATTAATGGAGATGGTGCACCTGGCAAATTAGCCTTCAATTCACCCTCAGAATCAATAATCGGGAACCTACACCTTTTTAAAAATGTTTTGATTTTGTTTTCAGGGTACTTGCAGTGTGGTAGGCAAACATATGTAGTTAGACTTCCCAGAAAAACAAATGAAAGGCTAAGACTTTATATCAATACACATTGAAAGTGCAATATAAACTTAAAGATCTGAAGGGTTTCTCACCCCTATCAAGTGTTGACAAATAGAGTGTCTGTTTTGGGAAGATGAGGGCTAGGGAAATATGCTACTCTAATCAGAATCATATTGTACCTTATTCTTGAATTAGTCACTGTATTCTTGAACACATTTAATTGGGCCCTTTGCTGTGCTGTCTGGTGGAGAAACTCTGACCAGAGCTAGAGACACCATCTGCAATGATCTCTGTATCTACGATACTCGCAAGTCTCCTCCTCTGTGGTTCCACTTCTCCTGCGCAGACCGCCGGCTGAAACACGTGAGCCATCACACCTGCCTTTGGAATAATCAGCTTTACCTGGTTGGGGGTTTTGGTGAGGGTGGCAGGACGGCCAGTCCACAGGTTTGCATCCTGGACCTCTTTATCTAAACAGTGCCAAGACACACCATTAAGCCTCGTTTTGTTTTGTTGCAGACCTATAAAGCATTATCAACAGAGCTATATACTTCACTTCAAAGCTTATTAAATTTAAATTTGACAGTCAAAAAAAGTCCCTGTTGTTCTTCTATAATTAGAAAGAAAGAAAGAAAGAAAGAAAGAAAGAAAGAAAGAATCCTTATATTTGTGTATTTCAGTGACTGAAAGCAAAGTCTATGGAAGAAGTTGCCGGTATAGGTAGATTATCTGGAGGTCATCAGAGGAAGCAGGAAGGGTGCAAGTGTGAAACAGGGAAAATGGAAGATCTAAGAAATATGTTTTGCTTGGGAGACTGCTGTTACAGACCATTGTGACCCAAGTCTCCTGAGCCTTCTAAATGTGGTCCAGACTGTCTGAAGTACAAAGGTTCTGATGGCCCTTCAGCAGGATTTGCTCGCCAGCTCCCATTCTCACATTGGATGAGGGTCCCTGCTGGAAATATTAATTGCTTCCCATTTCATGGAAAACTGATGAAGAAAAGCAGAAATATGAGAGTTATGCAGGATATTGAGGTTTCATTATTTTTCTGTATGCAAATTAATCCATCATTGCTTCTGTTGGTGACAGAAGTGAGCTGAGGGACAATGGCAGAAAAATGACTAGTTCATTCAATAATTTTCCATTAATCACTACCCTGGCTTTTGCAACTGTATACATACTGGATCTTATGGACTGAATATTTGTGTCCTCCCCAAAATTTCTATATTGACAGTTTAACCCCCAAAATGATGATATTAAGAGGTGAAGCCTTTAAGATGTAATTAGGTCCTTAGGGTGGGACCTGCCCCAACTCAATGACAGAGTTAATGTTTTTGTTAGAAGAAGAGAGCTAGCCCTCTCCATTCTCTGCCAATAACACAGTCCCTTTAAAAATCAATAAAAAACTAACTCTTGCAGGTATATTGGTTGAAAGATTTATTACTGTTGATTATAGTCAGTAATTATGAAATACAACTTAAAAAAATAAATCCTGCATTTCAAATCAAGATTTTAATAATGATAAAACATCTAGAATTGGTGGTTATTTTCAGGAATAAAAGTTATATAAATATAAAAATATAAAATTTATAAAAAAATAAAAATCAGTATATTAAATACATATGTATTTTAATATAAACCAATATTACTTTACTAGCTCACCAGGCAGTTATGAAAAATTAATATTATTAAAAATTGTGATTTGATTATTATGAACATCAAAATGTATATCAGCAAAAGTATAATAAGCCTACTGTCTTAAAATTTAAAAGATAGTCATTTTCTGGTGTTTTTTTTTACTAGCTGCATATCCCTCAAATACTGAATACATCCTCAGGTATTTTTAAAATCTATAAAAAGTTTGCTAAAAAGAGAACATCTTTTTCTGTATATCATCTAAAGGGAGCAATTAACATTCTTTTTAATAGTATTTTTATATTATTATATGTATCATATATTTATATACTATCCCTTAGGGATTTAATTTGAGCTCTTAAGTAACTGGAGGACTATTCATGTTTTTCTTTTCCTGATAAATTTATGTGAGGCTAAATATTATAAAGTATCTGTGACAAATTTGTTTTAACATATACATATGCAACTATATATACATATTGTAAAATTTCTTGAAATCAGATATGATATATTTTTCAAAAATGTATTGTATAAGAAACTTAGAAACATACAACATAATCACTTGAATGTCATATATATTTTCTAAGAAATTTAAATGTTGTTATACCTTTAAAAAGATATATCATCCTCTAGATTGCTCCTCTCTGGGCAGGGCATCTCTGAAAGAAAGGCAGCAGCACCAGCAAGTGGCTTAAAGATAAAACTCCCATCTCCCTCAAACAGGGCACCTGAGTAAAGGAACAGCAGTGGGCACAGCTTCAGCAGACTGAAACATTCCTGCCTGCAGGCTCTGAAGAAAGCAGCAGATCTCCCAGCACAGTGGTAGAGTTCTGCTAAGGAACAGACTACCTCCTCAAATAGATCCCTGACCCCATGCATTGTGATTGGGAGACACCTCCCAGAAGGGGTTGACAAAAACTCTCAGATCCAGGCAAACAGGGTCTGGAGGTATCTAATGGGTGCCCCTCAGGGACAAAGCTTCCAGAGGAAGGAACAGGCAGCAATCTTTGCTGTTCTGCAGCCTCTGCTGGTGATACCCAGTCAAACAAAGTCTGGAATGGACCTCCAGCACACTCCAGGAGATCTGCTACAAAGGGGCCTGACTGTAGAAGCAAAACTAACAAACAGAAATGAATAGCATCAACATCAACCAAAAGGACACCCACACAAAAACCCCATTCAAAGGTCACCAACATCAAAGACCCAGGGTAGATATATCCATGAAGATAAGGGAAAATCAGCTCAAAAAGTCTGAAAATTATAAAAGCCAGAACACCTCTTCTCCTCCAAAAGGATCACAACTCCTCACTAGCAAGGAAATAAAACTTAATGGAGAATTAATTTGACAAATTGACAGAAGTAGGCTTTAGAAGGTGGGTGATGACAAACTTCTCTGAGCTAATGGAGCACATTCTAATCCAATGTAAGGAAGCTAAGAACCTTGAAAAAAAGTTAAAGGAATTTCTAAATAAAATAACTAGTTTACAGAAGAATATAAATGACTTGATGGAGCTCAAAAACACAGCAGGAAAACCTCATGAAGCATTCACAAGTATCAATAGCTGAATCAAACAGAATCAGATATTTAAGATCAAATTAATGAAATAAAGCATGAAGACAAGATTAGAGAAAAAAGAATCAAAAGGAATGAACAAAGCCTCCAGGGAATATGTGACAATGTGAAAAGACCAAACCCATGTTTGATTGGTGTACCTGAAAGTGATGGGGAGAATGGAACCAAGTTGGAAAACACTCTATAGGATACTATCCAGGAGAACTTCCCCAGCCTAGCTTAAATCCAGGAAATAAGAGAACACCACAAAGATATTTCTTGAGAAGAGCAACCCCAAGATACATAATTGTCATATTCACCAAGGATGAAATAAAGAAAAAAAAATATTAAGGGCAGCCAGAGGAAAAGGTTGGGTTACTGAAAAAGAGAAACCCATCAGACTAAGAGTAGATCTCTCTGCAGAAAGTCTACAAGCCAATAGAAAGTGGGAGTCAATATTCTACCTTCTTAAAAAAATAATAAAAAAAGAATTTTCAACCCAGAGTTTTATATCTAATCAAACTAAGCTTCATAAGTGAAGGAGAAATAAAATTATTGACAGACAAGAAAATGCAGAGAGATTTTGTCACTACCAGGCCTGCTCCTGAAGGAAGCACTAAATATGGAAAGGAGAAAAATGGTACCAGCCACTGCAAAAACATACCAAATTGTAAAGACCATCAACATTATGAAGAAACTGCATCAATTAACAGGCAAAATAACCAGCTAGCATCATAATGGCAGGACAAATTCACACACAACATTATTAACCTTAAACGTAAGTGGGCTAAATGCCCCAAATAAAAAAGACAGACTGACAAATTGGGTAAAGAGTCAAGATCCATTGGTGTGCTGTATTCAGGAGACACATACAATGTTCAAAGACACACATAGGCTCAAAACAAAGGGATGGAGGAAGATTTACCAAGCAAATGGAAGGCAAAAAACAAAACAAAACAAAACAAAAAAGCAGGAGTTGCAATCTTAGTCTCTGGTAAAATAGATTTTAAACCAACAAAGATAAAGTCAAAGAGGGGCATTACATAATGGTAAAGGGATCAATGCAAGAAGAAGATCTAACTATCCTAAATATACATGCACACAATACAGAAGCGCCCAGATTCATAAAGCAAGTTCTTAGTGACTTAGACTCTCACACAATAATAGTGGGAGACTTTAACACCCTACTGTCAATATTAGACAGAACAATGAGACAAAAAATTAACAAGGATATCTAGGCTTCAAGTCAGGTCTGGACCAAGAAGAACTAACAGACATCTACAGAATTTCCACCCCAAATCAACAGAATATACATTCTTCTCAGCACCACATCACATTTATTCTAAAGTCAACCATATAATTGGAAGTAAAACACTCCTCAGCAAGTGCAAAAGAATGGAAATCATAACAAAGAGTCACTCAGACACAGTGAAATAAAATTAGAACTCATGATTAAGAAATTCACTCAAAACCACACAACTATGTGGAAACTGAACAACCTGCTCCTGAATGACTATTAGGTAAATAACAAAATTAAAGCAGAAATAAATAAATTATTTGAAACTAATGAGAACAAAGACACAATGTACCAGAATCTCTGGGACACAGCGAAAGCAATGTTTAGAGAAAAAATTATAGCACTAAATGACCACAGAAGAAGGAAACATCTAAAATTGATACCCTAACATCACAAATAAAAGAACTAGAGAAGTAAGAGCAAACAACTTCAAAAGCTAGCAGAACTCAGGCAATAACTAAGATCAGAGTAGAACTGAAGAAGATAGAGAAATTAAAAAAAAACCCTTAAAAAATGAATACATGAGCTGGTTTTTTTGTAAATATTAAAAAAATTGATAGACAACTAGCTAGACCAATATAGAAGAAAAGAGAGAAGAATCCAATAGTCACAAGAGAAAATGATAAGTAATAAAATTACCATCAGAAAATACTATAAACACCACTATACAAATAAACTAGAGTATCTAGAAGAAATGGATAAATTACTGGACACATACATCCTTCCAACACTAACTCAGAAAGAAGTTAAATCCCTGAATAGACCAATAACAAGTTATGAAAATTAATTAGTAATTAATATCTTACCAACCAAAAGAAAGCCCAGAACTAGAGAGATTCCCAGCCAAATTCTACCAGAGATACAAAGAAGAGATGGGACCATTCCTTCTGAAACTACTGAAAATAATAGAAAAAGAAGGACTCCTCCCTAACTCATTCTATGAGGCTAGCATCATTCTGATACCAAAAGCTGGCAGAAACACATACAAAAAAGAAAATTTCAGGCCAATATCCCTAATGACCATCGATATAATAATCCTCAATGAAATACTGGCAAACCAAATCCAGCAGCACATCAAAAAGCTTATCCACCATGATCAAGTTGGCTTAAACCCTGGGATGCAAGGCTGTTTCAACAAATGCAAATCTATAAGTGTAATCTATCACACAAACAGAACCAATGACAAAAACCACATGATTAGCTAAATAGATGCAGAAAAGTCCTTTTATAAAACTCAACAGCTTTCAGGCTAAAAACTCTCAATAAATTAAGTATTGATGGAATGTATCCCAAAATAACAAAAGACACTTATGACAAACCCACAGTCAATAACAAACTGAATGGGAAGAGCTAGAAGCATTCCCTTTGAAACTGGCACAAGACAAGCCTGTCCTCTCTCACCACTCCAATTCTACCAAGTATCGTAAGTTCTGTCCAGGGCATTGAGGCAAGAGGAAGAAATTAAGGGCATTCGAGTAGGAAGAGAGAAAGTCAAATTGTCTCTGTTTGTGGATGACATATTGTATATTTAGAAAACGCCAATATCTCAGCCCAAAATCTCCTTAAGCTGATAAGCAACTTCAGCAAAATCTCAGGATACAAAATCAATGTGCAAAAATCACATGCATACCTATACACCAATAATAGATAAAAGAGAGCCAAATCATGAGTGAACTCCCATTCACAATTGCTACAAAGATAATAAAATACCTAGGAATGCAACTTACAAAAGATGTGAAGGACCTCTTCAAGGAAACTACAAACCACTGCTCAAGAAATAAGAGAGGACAAAAAGAAATCCAAAAACATTCCATGCTCATGGATATGAAGAATCAGTATCATGAAAATGGCCATACTTCCCAAAGTAATTTATAGTTTCATTGTTATACCCATAAAGCTACTAATGACTTTCTACACAGAATTAGAAAAAAACAAATTAATTTTATATGGAACCAAAAAAGAGCCTGTATAGCCAAGAAAATCCTAAGCAAAAAGAATAAAACTAGAGGCATCATGCTACCTGATTTCAAACTATACTACAAGGCTACAGTAAGCAAAACATCATGAAACTAGGAACAAAACAGATATACAGACCAATGGAACAGAACAAAGGCCTCAGAAATAATGTCACACATCTACAACCATCTGATCTTTGACAAATCTTACAAAAACAAGCCATGGGGAAAGGATTACCTATTTAATAAATAGTGTTGGGAAAACTGGCTAGCTACATGCAGAAAACTGAAACTGGACCCCTTCCTTAGACTTTATACAAAAATTAGCTCAAGATGTATTAAAGACTTAAACATAAAACTTAAAATGATAAAAACTATAGAAGAAAACCTAGGCAATACCCAGGGCATAGGCATGGGCAAAGACTTCATGACTAAAACACCAAAAGCAATGGCAACAAAAGCCAAAATTGATAAGTGGGATCTAATTAAACTAAAGAGCTTCTGCACAGCAAAAGAAACTGTCATCAGAGTGAAAAGGCAACCTACAGAATGGGAGAAAATTGTAACTTGAATGAATATTCAAGAAAAACAAACAACTCCATCAAAAAGTGGGTGGATATGAACAGATACATCTCAAAAGAACACATTTATGCCACCAAGAAACATATGACAAAAAGCTCATCATCACTAGTCATTAGGGAAATGCAAATCAAAACCACAATGAGATACCATCTCAGGCTAGTTAGAATGGCGATCATTAAAAAGTCAGAAAACAACAGATGCTGGAGAGAATGCAGAGAAATAGGAACACTTTTACACTGTTGATGGGAGTGTAAATTAGTTCAATCATTATGGGAGACAGTATGGCAATTCTTCAAGGATCTAGAATTAGAAACACCATTTGACCCAGTAATTCCATTACTGGGTATATACCAAAAGGACTATAAATCATTCTACTATAAAGACACATGCACATGTTTATTGCAGCACTGTTCACAATAGCAAAGACTTGGACCAGCCCAAATGCCCATCCATAATAGACTGGATAAAGAAAATTTGGCACATATACACCATGGAATATTATGCAGCCATAAAAGGGGATGAGTTCATGTCCTTTGCAGGGACACCACTGAAGCTGGAAACCATCATTCTCAGCAAACTAACACAAGAACAGAAAACCAAACACCCCATGTTTTCACTTATAAGTGGGAGTTGAACAATAAAAACGCATGGACACAGGGAGGGGAACATCACACACCAGGTCCTGTTGTTGAGTGGGGGGCTGGGGGATGAACAGCATTAGGAGAAATAACTAATGCAAATGATGGGTTGATGGGTGCAGCAAAACACCATGGCACATTTATATCTATGTAACAAACCTTCATGTTCTGCACAGGTACCCCAGAACTTAAAGTATAATAATAAAAAAAAAAACAGATCTTATTTTTTCCAGGCTTTATATATATATATATATATATATATATATATATATATATGAGATAGTATATTTCAAAGAAGTAAAACGTTACTACTTAGATGTTTCTCATGTTCTTAAAATTTATTGGATATATACAATATACTAAGCTGACTAATGTGTACTTGCCTTTTGGAGCATAAAATATAAAATTTAATTAATTGCTTGAAAATGTCATTATCAAATAGAATAGAAATCATAAAGACAAAAAGAAAACGTATATACCTTTGTAACTTGAACAGAAACTGTTTCATATTGCATTTTAGATAATCAAGTGTGACACGGTAAAGGAATATTCTTTTCACAGTTTGTAAAATACCATTTTTTCACAGAATATCCTCAGATATTTTGGATTTTATATATTGATGATACTGTCATACAGAACATTTTTATTCAGTTTGGTTTAGAGTATTAGAGTAATGCCAATTTCAAATAATCCTTGACATAAGGATACAATGTTAAATGATCCAGCTGCCATCAGAATTAAAAAAGAAGCAAACGTGAACATGCTGATAGTGACTTTCCAACATCTGATCCTTTATGGATGAGCCAGTTCTTTTCCAGCCTGATTACTCTGCCATTCACTGGAGACTATCTTGTCTGGAGCTGTCACGCTTGGTCTTTGACATTAACAATAAGATTAGGGCCAGTACTGACTGTCATAACAGCAGCAGGCACCTAGAAAGATAGTAGGAAGCTCGTTGGGATGCAGTTACATTTAAAGGGAAACCAGTAAATCTGTACTTAGAGAAAATCATTCTCCAGTTATACTGAGGGGAAAAAAAATTGCTGAATTTTTACATGTTCAAGTTGACAGCATCAAAGAAGTAAATAATGTAGTGTGATAATTATTAGATTGTTAATCGGTTACATTTAATGCATCTTTGTTCAGGTGATGAAAATCTCTAAATAAATTTGCATAGTCTATAATAAGTAAAGAATAATTTAAATTAGCTTTAACCTTCCCTTTGTGCTTGAGAATAGTTTCTTAACATGAAGCCATATAAGTTTATACTATGCTTCCTCATTCTCCCATTCATTTGATCAGTATCTACATCAGAGAAGGAATCATATTCAGAAAATCAACAATATCAAAGTCCTTCTCCTTTTATGCAAGTATATTTTTATTTTTAATATCAAAATCTACATAATATATGGGTTTTTAATACTTTATATTCATAATTTATACTTTATATGAAAGAATATTTTTCCTAATCAGCCTAAGTTAACTTGAAGTCATGGTCATGGTATTGCTTAATCCTTACATTTTCTGATAAAATACAATGAATTATGGAAACCAGGAATGAAGGTAATGAGGAATTCAGGATCACACACAATAAGCTGAGATCACTGTAAAAAATAATGTTTAAAATAATATTGTCCATATTAACATTATTAGTTTTTCTTATTTGTAATGATTTACCACACACTTAGAGGCTTAAGCCAATACACATTTGTTATCTTATAGACTCTACAAACAGGAGTCCAGATGCAGCTTAGTTGTGTTCTATGCCAATGCAGTCTGATCATTATTAAGATTATTGAGACTGAACCCTAATAATGCTTCAATCAAGAATGTTCAGTGGGCTGCATACTTATCTGGAGGCCTGACTGGCAAGAATCTATTTCCTATATCATTTATGTACTTAAAATAATTTATACCCTGGAAGGTATGGGGTTTTTCTTGCTGGTTACAAGTAGGAGGCACTCTCACCTCCTCAAGGCCATAGTTGCTTGTCACGTGTTTCTTTCAGAGGCCTTCTTACAAATGGCAGCACAAAACTTCGAGGTCAGCATGGAAGTCTATCTCACTCATCTGCTTAACAGTGGATTTTACATAATGTAACCTAATAAAGGCAGTAACAGTCCCTTGCCTTTGCCATATTCTGTTCATTTCTTCAATTAACAGGTTCCATCCTCATTCAACAGTATGACATGTTGGTAATCACCACAGGGTGTGTGCTAAACAGTAATTATAAAGAAGTTTTGTTGAAAGAGATTGTGATTTTAAAATAATAAGAAAAATAAACAAACAGATAAATATGACAATTCATTTGTATTGAAGATATGAAGGAGTTTTTAGAGCAGAAGAATTTCTAGTTCAGGGAGTTTTTGAGGGAAAAGTTCAGCCACATCTCATAGTTAGAGCCATATCTCATAGTTCAGCCATAATTAGAAGTTTGCGTGTTTAATAAAAGAATAAGACCCGTCTCTACTAAAAATACAAAAACTTAGCTGGGCATGGTGGCATGTGCCTGTAATCCCAGCTACTCAGGAGGCTGAGGCAGGAGAATTGCCTGAACCAAGGAGGCAGAGGTTGCGGTGAGCCGAGATCGTGCCATTGCACTCCAGCCTGGGTAACAAGAGTGAAACTCTGTCTCAAAAAAAAGAAAAAAAAAAAGAATTTTTTAAGCATAAAGCACATTATCTTTTAGCATAGGAACTGTGCTGCATTCCATTTGCTTTTACAAATGTACTCTCCACCTGTTGGTAGCACATTCTGTATGTCAGGAAGCTAAACTTTGTGGACAGCATCAATGGAGCCATTGGCTTTCTGATGTCCACTTATATTTAGCCAGAACAAGACATGTGAAACAAATCCAAGTGTTTAGGGACCCATGCACCTCAAACACTGGGTGCCAGAATGTAGGGATCCATGAGATCCACGTTGGGTACCAGAATATAGGGAATCCATGAGCCCCACACATTGGGTGCCAGAACATAGGGATCCATGAGCCCCATGTTAGGTGCCAGAATGTAGGGAATCCATGAGGCCCACATGTTGGTGCACCAGAAGGTAAGGAGTCCATGAGCCCCACAGTGGGAATCAGAAGGTAGGGAGCCAACCCTACATCATCTGTGGGTACCCCGAGTTTGGTGGCAACAAAGGAATGAGAAAAAGACAGATTAAGAGAGAGAGTGGGACCAGGGTTGCCATCACTTTATTACTCTGGAGGAAACAGTGAAGACCCTGAGTCATCCACACTATCTATTCATTACAATCACTTTGTTCCATAGGGTAGGGGTGGAGTGAATTAGAGAGCCAAAAATGAATCAGTGAGCTGGAACTGGTGTGTCATCCCAAGGATTAATAACAGTGGTGGCTTGGGAGTTTCACAAAACAAGAGCATGTGGTTACCTTACCCTATTATCTATGCACAGCTGATGGATCTTGGGCCTTACAAGGAGCCTATGAGTCTGGCTATGTCTTAGAGCTATGAAGGCGTTTATGTCCTTGAGCACAGTGTTTATGGTAACAGAGCTTAGGTCACCCTGTATCGGAACATGAGGCATGAAGTAGCCTTCCTCCTCAGAGGCATCCTGTAGCTTTCTGCAGTTTGTTGTTCCTTGTTTATGTGTTACCCATAACCAATTTATGTAGGAACTCTGTAAGTCCTTTCTCCTTTGCTGTCATTCCCAACACAATTGAAAGAAGAAAATGAAGTAGAATTGGCAAATTTTTCCTTTTGATTGCAAACTCCTAACTGTCAGTTATTGTACTACTCTTCCTCCTTTGCAGTGACCACTACTTCTTTCTGCTTCTACAGGCCTAAGGATAAGTTTCCTAAAGTTTATGACCATGCTGTAAGCCCACGTTAGTTTCTATATATTTATAAATAGCCCTGAAGAGAAATATGAGATCTTTGCATAAGACAGTTTATTATTCACAGAGCAACTAAGAAATAATTCCTCATGTCACAGTTTTCCATGGCATGAGATTATAAGAGCCAAATGTTCACCTATTCACACAGTGAGGTTGTATCACTAAAGGAGAACCCAAAAATTATGAGACTCAGAGCTTACAGATGGTGGCTGACACACTGATCTGTCTTCCCTTAGGAAAGAAATCTTTACTCTGGGATAAAATAATAATAATAGTAATAACTTTTTTGGAGAAAAGTTTAAAGTCTCCCTAAAGTGTAAGCAAACTGCTCTGAGAAAAATATGTATGTAAGTATCCAAAACCAACACATAATCTCTAATTTTCAAGTCATGATTGCCATTAAATTATCCTTTAACAAAGTTCACTAATGCTCTTATCAGTGTATTCATGGAGATTTCTAACCCAACACTCTTTATTCAATTTTTTAGTTTGCAAGTAATCAAATTGAGATTTGAATACATACAACCTTGGTCCTAAGCAAGTGTTATCAATCACTCTGCTATGTATATGTTCTGAATCCATAAACATTGCATTGCCTGCAACAAAAAATTTTCTTAAAAATCTTCTGTTATACTTGCAAGTGTTTAGTTGAATGTTTTCAATGTCTTCACAATAAAATAACCCAGAAAATATTAGTGTGATGAGAATATAAATTTGAACAATAGTATACTTCTTCAAATAAAATGATATATGTTTTCAACACATCATTCCTCTAAGACTCAAAAAAAATTGCTGTGAAAGAGGAATAAAGATACCTTGCTGTTCTCAAATATACTATTTCTGTTTTAGGAGGTGTTCTTTATTTCAATATCCTATGCCTTCATGTAGACTATAACAGCAACACAGATATTTTATTTTCCCAACAAAAAATATTTTGGAATATTTGTGTATAACTATTAGATATAAAAGTATAAATTAATAATTATAAATATTGCATTATCTATTTCTCTGCCTTTTTTAAAATCCTGTCTAGTTTACCCTCTTCTTTTTCTTTCTAAGCACACAGAACAAAACCATTTTATAGCCTCAGTTTCATTTATGTTTGGGCCTTATACCTGTGCTCTGTTCAATGCAATATGGTTGTAATTAATATGACACAATCTACAGACTTGCTCCACAAAAACAACTTGTTCTATCTTCAAGTGTTTCTTTAGCCAGGTGTTCAATATGGCAATGCCATAGATGGATGGAGAATAAATTTATAGATCATAGGAGGAGATATACCTAAATGAGTCTCTCAATAGTTTTAATTATAATGTAAGAAAGAAAATTTTACATTCTTAATCCATTGACATTTAAACTTTGTTTTAACAACAGCAACAACTAAATTAAATTACTCTAACTAAACACCAACCATTTTTAAATCACCCTTTATTGAGCAAAACACAAATATATTGACAACAACTATAAAGCTATTATAGATACTGGCAAATTATGTAGGTTAGGTATTCCTTCAGTTTCAAAAGACCTCAAAATCCACATCATCATAATCATCAATAACATAGTAGCCCTCCCAAACAGCCAAACATCCTACTTAATTTATATTTTCTCTGAGTAAATGGCGAGGACTGAAAAATCCAAGACTATCACTTGTATGAGTCTAGACAAGTTTATTCAGATCACTTGAGATGACTATTCCAAACTGAATCTAAATAATTCCACTTCAGACACAGAATTAAATAGCCAATTTCAATATGGGCTATATCTAACTCTTCCTCATGAATTGATTCCTTTCTTATGATTTTCTTTCAAATGTGCTTTAATTTGATGTTTCTTTCAGTTTATTACATTAAAATTGAGCTAGTAAAAACATAGTAAGAATAAATGCAAAATCCCTTTTCCTTTCATAAGAAAAGTAATAATTTCCAATTATATAGTAACCATTAAATTGGCATTCTAAAATGTTCTAAGCAAATGAAATAATTACAATTTTCCCTGAGATAGTTAATTATCTGCCAATCCTCAAATACATGAAATGATAATGTTTTAACCAATAGCTGTTATTCACACAAAAAGATATGTCTTAAGGAACTTACAGTGGAATGTTTGCATCTTCATTTGTTTTATATAAAAAAGGAGACTGACTTCTGGAGTGAAACAATTCAGCAAACTATACTAATCAAAGGAAAAAGAAGTGGATGTGGGACTTCTTGCAGATATGCAAAATATCATCACTAAAATAAAAATATTGAACATTTATTGAGGGAGGTAACATGTTGACTGAATCAATGAGCACAAATTAGACATAAAGTAGTGAAAATAGAATGAAAGAAAATTTAAGAGGCTTTACAGGTAAACTATTTCATGCCAAGATGCTTTACTAGACCATTGAGAGACTTTTCCAAAACACATGAAATGTCTCTACTGAAAAACCTTTGAAGACAGACAAGAGAAGCTTTTCCAAACAGTTCTTTAATATACAGCCCTTTGTAGATGCTACTGACAACAGTATTGCTTTGAATAATATTCCGTCAAGATTCTCCGAGTCCTTGTTTTCCTTTTCCTTTAAAGGTATTATTGGCATTTTACCTACTTTATAGACATAATTAATTATCCCTCCAAAACAAATGAAGTTAAGTGTGTTTTTATTTTCATGAATGCTCTTAATATGTTTCCCAATGATGTGAGGAGGATGGCGAAAAAGTTCTGAGAAAAATAGAAAACCACAGAAGTTAATTAACAAATATGTTTTGTAAAATGCTTTTTGATATTTATATGCAATTTCAAACTATATATTTTTGTTTAGAAATTGTGAAGCTCAATCTACCACTCTTCCCTGGAAATATTTTTAGACCTCAACTTCTATTATTTCTGTGATGTAAAGTATCTCTGAGTGGATAACGGTGTGAGGGTAAGTGCCAAGCTTATATCCGGGGGAAGAATCTACAAAGAAGTAATAGTAATTTCATATCTCAAAGTGGTATTTGAGGTAGATACTTGGCCTTTCTCAAAAATTAGGAGAAAAAAGAAATGCCAAAGTGTCTAGAACAAGGTAAGTTAGTGGGTGAGTCAGAAAACACACATGGTCAGATTAGCTCTTAATTTCCAGATGTTGGTAAGGATATTGAATTTTATTCTGAGATACAAATGTTGATAAGATTTGAGCGGAGATACATAGGATTCCGTATGCAAAAGTGAGAGTGTAGTAAGGCAAGAATGCATGTGAAGAGGGCAGATAAAACGATATAATTTGGCAGAAAGATGCTTCCTGGAACTAAAAGTGATTGTAGTAATTCTAGAGTAAGAAATGGTTCTCTCTCTCTCTCTCTCTCTCTCTCTCTCTCTTCTCTCTCTCTCTCTCTGTCTCTCTCTCTTTCTGTGTGTGTGTGTGTGTGTGTGTGTGTGTGTGTGTGTGTGTGGAGAGAGAGAGAGAGAGAGAGAGAAAGAGACATACATATATATGTATACCCCAACCTTGCAAAATGCTGAGATTACAGACATGAGACACCATGCCCAGCCTGACAATTTGATTTTGAGTAAAGAAATCAAGTGACCATGAAGAATATAAGAAAAGGTACTGAGGATATAAGAAATTTTGCTGCTTACAGAGTGCTAGATCTCTACCTAGAGATACATCCAGATCTATTACTAGAGTTTTAGATCTCTATCTAGACATACATCTGACCGAGAGAGATCCAGAGGGATCAGTGGAAGGTCTGGTGGTAATTCTGTAGGATGAGACAATGAACCAATTCAAGAGGTATACCTAGCTGTATAGAAATAAGAGTAGTTCAAATCTGAAACTTTTTTAGGGGGATTGAGGCTCGATAGGGCTAATCCCCATAGTCTCTAGGAAAGACATGGTTACTCAGTTAACATTGTTTTCTTTCTTGGCACTAATAGCTTTTGCAGTGTTTAGTAAGACAGTGAGTTATGGATAAAGGAGAAGAATGTTGAAATCTAAAGACCCATTTTTCAATGCTGAGGAGTATGACAGTAAGGTTGAGGTTTTGTTGAAAATCAAAAAGTAAAACATAATTAAATTTCAAAAAATGTGAAAATTTCAGATAACTAATGATATAATTAGGAAATAACAATACCTATATGTTAAATTATAATATATCGATATTACTTATTTTGCTTTATTATGCTATTCTTGCAGTATCACTCCACAATAGCTGCCTATATATTTCTCTTTTTTCTCTGTTTTTACCCATTCTTTTTCTCTCTTTCTTTCATTAGCCTTTGAGCTCCTATTGTGTGCTAGGTGCATTGCAAGGCCAATTACAACATAAATTGGAGCAAGTTTTTACTTTTCCTAAAGCTATTATTCTCCTGCTGAAAATAAAGTTATGTGAACCAGAAATTCTGGATAGCTTATAGTATTGGGAGTCTGAAGAGCTATATTACATATGGAAGAAAGAACATGGATCTAGTATTAATTTGGTTGAAGAAAACCAAATAAAACTTTATCTGGCTGGGCAGTGGAAAATAGGTCACACCTAAATTGGTTTACGTTGGGTGATTAGGGACTAAAGGCAAACTTAAGCAGATGAAAGGGAGGAAAGTAATTTGTCCAATTTTCCTGCAGCCAAAATACACGTGTAAAGGAACTTTTTGTAGAGCTTTGTCTTGGAGAAATAAATTTGCAGAAAATGGTCATATTGCATTTTTCCTTTAATGATTTTGCTTTCTTATAAGCTAGTATTCTGGCTGGGATGCTTATATTGTCAGACCCTCTCAAACTTGTTGCTACCGTTACTTCTTCAAAACTACCATAGTTTTTAATGGACACAAAAAATGAGGAAAATCAAAGCAATCTCTCTTCCGTTCTACATTCAGAACAATGTGAATGTGCATTATTAGGCAAAAAAACAAAAAACAGCACTGCTGCAATTTTACAAACTAAAGTTTAGCAAGGGTCGTTATATCTGTCCTTTCATTGAATTTTAGTTATAAGGAAATTGAAGCTTAACAGCACTAAGAAAGTTGCCTATATAGTCACAGCTTTTTAGCCCAACATTAGCATGGTCCTTACCAAAGCTAAAATTTATAGAGGGTTACTAATTGCTAATCACTGGATTCTATATAATAGTTACCATTTAAGTATTCAATGTATCTCCCTATACTACACTAATAAACAAACTGCATTAATGAACATTTGTTCTAATACAGTAGAAATTCCTGCATTTGGAAGCAATTTTTAAACACCAGAATATTAAAAAAGAACAGGTCAGTAATTTATTTTTCTCTTGATGTAATATAATAAGCTATAAGAGCAAAATTAATTTTAAAGTTTGATGCAAAATTCTGTGGAAGAATTTATTAAGTCAACATAAAAGCCAAGAAATTTTTTTCTTAAATATACTTTAATTTATAAATTTATTGACCATGTTTATTAGTATCAGGCTAAGAAATATTGTTAGTTCCTGAAAATTTAATTTTCTGCAATTCTAAATTACTTTGGAAAATAAAAAAAAGCAATTTTAACTAAGGTTTCATGTTACAATGCTTCTTGAAAAAATATTTACCTGCCAAACACTGAAATCAAATTGGATTGTTTAACCTATCTTTGTTAAATTTAATACTACCTACATCTAATTTGCATATGTTATTTTTATCTTTAATTTTAAACAGTAGAGGATTAATACAGCCTGAGTCAATGCAACTGTCATTTATTATATTACAGTTTGATCTCTAATTTGCTCTTCTTCCTAAATTATATTTTTACATAAAATATTGACTCAACTATTTTCACAACTGTTCTAAAGTTCTAAGTTTCATGTGGTAGTTAATAGACATTTATTAATCATTTCTAATCATCTAATTTTGGTTTATCGATGTATCCTACATGTCATTTCTTCCTTTAAATATTTTTGTTTCTATTTTTGTCATCTTACCTATTTGATTTTATTTCGTTGCTCAAGCTTCTTGAGCTCAACAGTTAACTCAACTTTAATATTTGTTCTTAGCTTTTAATATAGGTTTAAAGAGGTGACATTGTTTCACTCAAGTTGTTTTTGTAGTATTTTTATTGCTTTTACATTTTACTTTGTAATTTCCTTGTGTTTTATTTAGCACAAATGATTTTCATATTATACTTTTAGTTTTAAGATATATGTTTTTAAAATAACACCTTATTTATTTATTTTAATATAATTGCATTTACTGCTAGAAACCAAAATCTTCTATGGATTTTATGGAGGCTTCCCTCAGGAACTAATACATATTTGACATGTATATTTGTGACGTAAATCTTGAGGGTTTTTCTGTTTGTTTGTTATTTGTATTTTCTTTTGTGTTTCATCACTGTTACATACTACAACATGAATATATCATGTAAAACACTGTTGACTGGGTCAACTACAAAACACAAAAGTTTAGATAAAAGAATTTTGCCTAGACCGGGCACGGTGGCTCACGCCTATAATTTCAGCACTTTGGGAGGCCGAGGAGGGTGGATCATGAGGTCAAGAGATCGAGACCATCCTGGTCAACAAGGTGAAACCCCGTCTCTGCTAAAAATACAAAAATTAGCTGGGCATGGTGGTGCGTGCCTATAGTCCCAGCTACTCAGGAAACTGAGGCAGGAGAATTGCTTGAACCCAGGAGGCAGAAGTTGCGGTGAGCCGAGATTGTGCCATTGCACTCCAGTCTGGGTGACAACAGTGAAACTCAGTCTCAAAAAAAAAATTGTGTAAATATAAATGGATAATTACAAAACTCCATAATAAATATTTTACAGCTACATAAGTATCTCTAGTGATATATATCGCAGAAGTGTCCAAAATGAGAACAGGATGTTTATGTGCATGAGTTTCTGTTGATACACTACCATTTAAAAAGAAAATTATCCTCTCTATCTCTCTTTTTACACACACAGACACACACACACACACACACACACACGAATGAGTCTGCATGTGGATATAAAAAAAATAAGATTAACAAACAGACAAAAATACAACAATTATCGCAACAAGGCACTGTATGCATTATCAGAATCTACTGAGTTTTACCTGTATTCTTTACAAATGAGGGATTAAAAACTTAGAGATGTGAAAACAAATTCAAAGCTATCTAGAAAAAAGTATTTAAAACAGTATTCCAATGTTCATAGTTTTAATTTATCTTTTAGGATCCATCATATTTTATAGGATCCATTAATACTTTAACAATACTCTAGTCTACATTTTGGTTATAAAAAAGATGTGGTTGATCCTATATGTATTTGCATTCGTATCTGCGTAAATCACAGCTCAGAAAATTCTACATGGCTATTCCACAGTGAGGGCTCTTTCAATTTTCTTATGACAAATTGTTTTAGCAATATACAATGTTAAATGAAAGGACACTTTTGATAATGTGAACCTGGGCCACAGGGATGAAATTGATAACTGTAATCAATATTCATTTTGCCAAAATGTATGATAATGTAAGCTCTTTAGCATAATGCCAAAAGAAGATAAAAGATGCCACATGTTAGACCCTTGGAAACACTGATACTTAGCAACATTTTAGAATATTTTTAGTGATTATTTCCTCTGGAAACAATAGAAGTAATTATTGTTCACATAAAATTATAGACAAGAATTTTAAAACTTGACCGTATCTCATAGACTTTGTGGTAATTTCCATATTATCCAAAAGAGAAAAAATAAGGACTAGGAAAGCTTATTAAATTCCCTCATATCTCAAGACTAGTTAGTGAAAGGGCAATTTTTAAAAATATTTTTTTATGGCACCCAGGCTTGTCTTCAGAGCCTATGGTAACACTGTGATATCCAAATAACTACTTGTACAAATTTTAACTCTAATACAGAACTCAACAAATTAGTCTTAATATAATTAACTTGTTATGTAAATTATGTCTAGTTTCCAAATACACTTGGCATTCGTATTTGTATCTGACATCAGAAAATGTGTTCCCCAAAGTATGAATTTCGTTTGTCCTTTCTTTTTAACTGATTTTTTTGGAAAGGAAAATTTAACAAGGAGTCTGTGGCCCAGGGCCACAGTATCTAAAATGTTCTTTAGATTAATAGCACATTATGCTAAAACAAATTGCCAGCAGACAAATGAATCCTTTCTGAACAAATTCAAGACCTTAAAAACTTTTGGAAAAAAACTACCAGTTTAACCACTTTGCTTACCATAGACATTTTATTTATAAAATTATTCCTCACTTACATAGTTACATTTTATTTACTATTTGATACTGCTGCAAACTATTTCTGTAATTAAGAAGTATTTAATTTTAATTAGTATATTTTCATATGTAAAATATATATAATATTAATATGACAAATTTTTACTAGTGGTAAAATAATTGTGGACAAGTGTGAATATATTAGTTAAAATATGAGATTGTGAACATTACCATGTAGAACAAACATTAACATTCCTCCAAACAAGCAACTAAAAGTCATTTTTTTAGTTACTAATTAGAAAACAGTAAAAAAAAAAAAGATGTTATTCTAGTAATTATGTAACTCAGTATTTAGACTCAGAAATTATGAAACACATATTTATACTCTATTATTGTTTATAGTAGAATATATGCTTCTTGATATATATTTTGGAGCATTATAAATTCCACTAGGGTATCACAAATAATTGTTCAAAAATTATAATTATCTTTTTATATTAAGTATTTATAGATTATTTAAATTAATTTCAATAAATTTTAAGTGCAATGTTAATAGAAATTGAAATAAAAAAGATAAAATTCTTCACAAACCTCATTTGGGATTCCTTTCCATATATGAGCTACAATTTTAAAAGCTATTTAGACCTTAAGTTCTTTAATTTATAATTTAATATTTTTAAATGCTAAATGATTAATTCATGCTGATTTTAATATTTTATACACAAAGTAGCTCTACGTGTCTACATTCAGTATGTTTATTGTTTAATATGTTATATGACTACATTTAAAAAATAATCCCACTGGACTTCTTCCCCACATTACTGCCAACCTTTTAAAATGCAAACACTGAAATTATGCATTACTTTAAACAGTATAGACAGTCTTCTGCCTAGAGACACATTAGAAATATTAAAACTTTCTAACACATCCAAATGTTAGAAAGTTTTGTGACAAAGTGCCACTTCAAGGTCGATAGTGGATAAACATAAATGGTAACAGGTTTTGCTGTAAAGATGGCTTAAAATTATCAGTGAATCACCAAAATCTCTCTTTGCACATATATTTTGGTGAATATGATGAGATATATATGCATCTTTATCAAAATATCTAAAAGAAAACATAGGAAGTGCTAACATTTTATGGAAATCCCCCTTTCCACCATCATGGGCAAGGAAATGTACCCTTTCTTTATTGCTGCCAGGTTTCCTTTTTCCAGATGAGCTGACAAATTTTTCCTTTGCTCATTTAAAATAATCAGAAGGTTGTTAAAATTATCAACCTGGCATGAGCCCTAATTTAATGTATGTTTTTAGTGGTTGAGGGGGACAATTAATTTATTTTACTGTTCTAAGTTGCCCCAAGCTTTGAAAGATTGAAATGAAGGAGGCTGGAAGGTTTATTAAAGACCTGCTGACTGTAGGGCCAGAATAATGACTACACATTGTGATATCTTGAAAATTAAACAGAGAAATACAGAATAAAAATACATTTGCTCATTTTTTCCATATTAGTAATATTCCAAGGGCTTTTGTTTTGTTTTGTTTTGTTTTTCTTGTTAACCTACAGGGAAAGGGAAAGAGTACAGCCCATTGTAATATCTTCATCATTAGTCTCTCCATTCTCTGATAACGAGCAATTGAATTTTTCATCACTCAAGTCAAATGTAATGTGAAAACAGCTTCTAGGCAATTCCTTTAATTATGACCCCTTCCATGCCCACTTGCAAAATGTTTGCCAATATTAAACTTCTCTTCTGAAGAAATCTACATCTGAAAGGCAGGCTTTAATTTGCCAGGTGGTCGGTTTGAAGCAACACAGTCGGCTATTTGACCTTTTGGTCAAGCACATCAATGTTCATATACTCTAATTAAGAAACTTTTATTATCATCATGTTATGGTATGCCTTCTGCTTAACTGCTTTCAATTGTCTAAGCTGCCCTACATGTCACTGAACTAATCTCCTATTTCCTAGAAGAACATAAGCTTTACAGGAACACTTTTACACTGTTGGTGGGAGTGTAAATTAGTTCAATCATTTTGGAAAACAGTGTGGTGATTCCTCAAGGATCTAGAAATAGAAATTCCATTTGACCCAGCAATCCCATTACTGGTATATACCCAAAGGATTATAAATCATTCTATCCTAAAGACACATGCACACACATGTTCATCGTGGCACTGTTTACAATAGCAAAGACCTGGAACCAACTCAAATGCCCATCGATGATAGACTGGACAAAAAAAATGTGGCACATATATACCATGAAATACTATGCAACCATAAAAATACGATGAGTTCTTGTCCTTTGTAGAGACATGGAGGAACCTAGAAACCATCATTCTCAGAAAACTGACACAAGAACAGAAAACCAAACACTGCATGTTTTCACTCATAGGCAGGTGATGAACAATGAGAATACTTGGGCACAGGGAAGGGAACAACACTCACAGGGCTAGGTGGTGGGGTGGAGGGGTGGAGAGTGGGGACGGGAGGGTGAGAAGGATGGGGAGGGACAACATCGGGAGAAATGCTTGATGTAGGCAACGTTTTGTGGGGATGCAGACAGCAAACCACTACAGCATGTATGTACTTATGCAACAATCCTGCAGGATGCAGGACATGCACATGTACCCAAAAGCCCAAATACAATAAAAAAAAAACTTCACAGGAGCCTGGTGCAGATAACTCAAGAGTATCAACCAACACATTTATCTACAAAGTACTGAATCCACATTACAGTCCTTTACTCTCAAGCAATAGACTATTACGGAGTAGTGCTATTTGCCTTTGAGAAAAACAAAAACCATAACATTTATTCATCTATCTAGCTTTCTTCACTTATTTTTATTTTACTATGCTCTATTTAGTAACTCCAACAATTTAAATTCAGTATTTTAAAATTTAATTTTGCAATTGCAATAATCAATCTTTATTTCTTTTTTTTCCCCAGGGTCTCTCACTCTGTTATCCAGAGTAGAGTGCAGTGGTGCCATCTCAGAGGGCTGAAGTGGGAGGATCACTTGATTTCTAGAGCTCAAGTAATCCTCCCACCTCAGTCTCCAAAGTAGCTGGGACTACAGGCCTGTACCACCATACCTGGATAATATTTGTATTTTTTTGTAAAGATGGGGTTTTTCCATGTGCCTAAGCTAGTCTCAACTTCCTGGGTTCACAGTGATCCACGTACCTCAGCCTCCCAAAGTGATGGAACTACAGGCACACACCACTGCACCCAGTCACAAAAACAATTTTCTAATCAAGAAATGGGTATGTGTGATTTTCACATGGAGAGTTTTATGCCAGTATTATGCATCAATTTAAAAAAGACATGAAACCCAGGGTTCTATAGACATATCTTAATTTTGAGTTATTTTCTTCCTAACTTGCTTTAAATTGACACTTACAATGAGCAGTATTTATACAACTACTATTAAACATCTAGAAGTGGATATAATATATAACAACAATAAAGGCAGCAACAATTATAAATAATAATAGCAAAGAGTTGCCACAGTTCTTACTCTGTATCATGCAGTCACATACATGCTACATGTGTCAGCAGTGTGTATACATACAGATGCATACACACACACATATATATTCAAACACATACATATATACAGATTTTTATTACTTTGCAATGTATTCTTGTGAGCTTTTAAAATCAATCAGAAAACACTGATCAGTAAAACCAAAATTGTTTTCTAAACGAACATGCAACTCATCAAAGCAGTGCTTTGAGTATTACAAAAGCAAAAACATATAATTTGAAAACAGTTAAATTCCATGGTTTATATTTTTATGAAAATATTTTAAGTCTTTATGTACCAAATAAAGGACTTTATTTTTCAAAGATCAATGGTTAAACCTACAGATACTTAATTCTTACATATGTTTGCTTATTTTGTGTAGGTTAGTGCATATCTGATTAAGCTTAATTATGTTTTTTTTTTATATTCAACCCACTACCATCCAAAGGACACAGAGGCAATAACTTCATAAAGATGGAGGTCACTGCAATATGCACCATGACTTCAACCACTACAGTACCATTTTACAGTAAAGCACCCTCTTATCCCAGGAAAAAAAGCATCTCTCCAATACTATACCTTCAGTCTAGAGAAACTTCACAGAAACAAGATAAGACTCCACAAAAGAAGCTTTTGTGTACTTTTTGGTTATCAAACTACCATAAAGGAGAGGAGAGATGAGTTGTTTCTGTCCTCCTCTCCCACCTCACCTGCCCAATATCTTAAGAGTAAATTTCTTGATACATGATATTTTATCTTAATTATTCCCAGAAGACCAAATTCCCAAAGTCAATCATTATTATCCAGAGTTTCATTACTGTACTGTTTCATATAGGTTAATCTGACCTAATTTCTCAACTTTCTTTGCCTTACACTATATTCTAGAATTAATGTTCTATTTTTTGACAATAAAATGTTTATATTTATAAATACTTATATCCTTCATGATTCCTCTGAATGTTTCTAGTGGAGACTCAAGATCTGATAATTTATCCTATAACACTCTCAAGTGGAGAATATTCTTTTTCTCTCTTTCAAATCATATACTAGAGAGCTTGCTGGTGAATATGTATCTTCCTTGCTTTCATTGCCATTTCCAAATTACTTATCCTAAAAGTTCTTTTAGGAACACAACTCCTTTGTGGTTTATATCATGAGATTTCCTACCTGTAACCCTTCAGTTGGCTCTTCTTTGATGATATCCCAACATTTCCTCCTCAGTTTTTGATATCTTTATCTACTGGCCCTTTTCTACCACTACTATTTCTGAAGCAACACATACCCTCCATTTCACATTTTTGTCTCACACATGTAACCTTTTGACTTTAGAGGTCAGCCTACTCCATTTGAATCCTACTTCACAGTCATATTCTTCAGAGAGACCTATTTTATGACCATAGACTCCTATCCTTCCAGGATGCCTACTGTATTATTTTCACTCCTGCAAATATCCTATGTCATTTAGTCTTTTGCTTTTCTGACCCTCACCACTTACTAAACCATCATTAAACTGCTTCATATTCTGACTTTTCTCTTTATCTAGGATTGAATTAATTATCTTTCATTAAAATTACTATCTTGGGCTCGGTGCAGTGGCTTATGCCTGTAATCCCAGCACTTTGGGAGGCCAAGGTGGGCAGATCACCTGAGGTTGGAAGTTTGAGACCATCCTGGCCCATATGGTGAAAGCTCATCTCTACTAAAAATAAAAAAAAATTAGCCAGGTATGGTGGTATGCAACTGTAATCCCAGCTACTTGGGAGGCTGAGGTGAGGGAATTGCTTGAACCCAGGAGATGGAGGTTGCAGTGAGCCAAGATCATGCCACTGTACTCCAGCCTGGGTGTTAGAGCAAGACTCCATCTCAAAACAAACACTCTCTTGTAAACAGTCCTAGAGCAATCACATTTTTCTACCTCTCTGTCTCACTCACTCACTGGGCAAAGCCCAAACACTAGTTTAGCCCAACTCTCTGTAGCTGAAATTCATTGGTTTAAAAAAAAAATGACAACCCTGATGAATCTACTTTTAGACTTACGAACATAGATGTCAAACAAACACTCCACACCAACCTGGCTGTCTAAAAATGGCATTATTCAAATTACTGCATTACACATTTTCTCTATCTTCAAAATTCTTCTCTTTCCATCCCCTATCAATAAATCTCTGAAAACTAAAACACAACTCAAAGTCCTGTAAGCAGATATTTTATTGAAAAATGGTAAATAGAATCAATCTAACAGGAATTTTCTGTTCCACAACATCAAAATGCCAATTGCTAAATCTTTGCTTTGTCATCATTTTTAACGGAAGTTCACCCCTAGACCATTCAGTGACTTACGTTTACCTTAAGTGATATATGCTGGAGAGGATGTGGAGAAATAGGAACACTCTTACACTGTTGGTGGGAGTGTAAATTAGTTCAACCATTGTGGAAGACAGTGTGGCGATTCCTCAGGGACCTAGAAATAGAAATTCCATTTGACCCAGCAATCCCATTACTGGGTATCTATCCAAAGGACTATAAATCGTTCTACTATAAGGACACATGCACACGAATGTTCATTGCAGCACTGTTTACAATAGCAAAGACCTGGAACCAACCCAAATGCCCAACGATGATAGACTGGACTGGGAAAATGTGGCACATATACACCATGGAATATTATGCAGCAATCAAAAATGATGAGTTTGTGTCCTTTGTAGGGACATGGATGAATCTGGAGAACATCATTCTCAGCAAACTGACACAAGAACAGAAAAAGAAATACCGCATATACTCACTCATAGGTGGGTGAGAAAAATGAGAACACATGGACACAGAGAGGCGGTCTACTATACACTGGGGACTGTCGGGGGGAATGGGGGAGGGACAGCGGGGGGAGCTGGGGGGGATAGCCTGGGGATGAATACCAAGTGTGGGTGAAGGGGAGGAAAGCAGCAAAGCACACTGCCATGTGTGTACCTATGCATCTATCTTGCTCGTTCTGCACATGTACCCCCAAACCTATAATGCAATAAAAATAAAAATAAAAAAATAATAAATAAAAAATAAAACATTGTTCTCAGACATTGACCCCAAGAAAGTTTTCATAGTATGCTAAAGGCAGCACAGAGCAGAAGTATTAGTGGAATGAGTTATATGACTCACGGAAAATGACTTGCAATTTATGAATCAGGTGAAAGGAAAAGGGCACTGTAAACGTAAAATCCAAAGTTCTGAATATGAAAGAGCTTGTTTCTTAGCAAAGTTAGTTTTTAATGCCTTGGTAGATTAAAATGTGTGTCTGCATGTGTGGGTGTGTATGTGGAGAGGGGCTGTGTGGGAGAAATTTTCAATCAAATTTTTTCTGTTGCAGATTTAAGATGCAGCCAAAATGTAGACTTTTGCCAGTAGAAGAAAGCTATACCAAGAGCGGCTACCTCTACACAGAGCTAGCTCTTCTCTGGCACCACCCAATTCTAGGTACTAAAGGCTTAGTACCTATGCTACACCAGGGGTCCTCAACCTTGGGACAGCAGACACATACCAGTCCTTGGCCTGTCAGGAATTGGGCCACACAGCAGGAGACAAGTGGCAGGCAAGCCAGTCTTACTGCCTGAGCTCCGCCTCTTGTCAGACCATTGGCACATTAGATTCTCATAGGAATGCCAACCCAGTGTGAACTGGACATGTGAAGGATCTAGGTTGTGCACCCCTTATTAGAATCTGACTAATGCCTGATGATCTCGTTAATGCTGGAGGGTATCTCAAGTTCTTGGCATCTCAAAGAGAGAACTGGACAAAATGCACAAACAAAGCAAGGACAGAATGAAGCAACAAAAGCAGATATTTACTGAAAATGAAAGTATACTCCACAGTGTGGGAGTGGGCCTGAGCATATTGGCTCAAGGGCCCCTTTACAGAATTTGTGGGTGTTTACCCTCTAGAAGTTTCCGTTGGTTAGTTGGTGTATGCCCTATGGAGAGGACATTTCCTATCATAGCTGAAGTGTGATTCGGCCTTATGTTCCCTGCTGCCAGACCCTGTTTTCCTGTCTCAATCTGAGGAGGAAGTTTCATACCAAAAAGATGTTCCTAGACTAGTGGAAAAATTGTCTTCCAGGAAACCTGTCCATTGATGTCAAAATGATAGGGGACACTTATTGTACACCATCCTCAAAAATAAGGACCCTCTTAACACCGCTGGTTTTCTTTCATGCCAACTGACTAATTGTCTTTTAAATATCCAAAGAAAATAGGTTAGGATATCATTTTTATTTTATAAGAAGGCTCCTTTGCCTCTATGTAAAGGTTTAACATCTGCTTATGAAAGGTAAGAAGACAATTGGTCTTTCGCAAGGAAAAAAAGAGAGAAATATATATATTATGTATATATAAAAAACAATAGGCAATACTCAGATGATTTTAAATTAAATACTATTACTAATATCTAATTAATACATTTAGCTGCCAGATTTAATGCTAATTATGTCAATTATAATATTTAATCTGCACAAGACTTCAGGTGGAAACTATTTTTATTCATATATTTTACTGTGGCTAACAAGAACAAAATGACTGGGCTAAGCCTTACTGTTCAATTTAGTTAAGAATTAAGAAGATAATTTTTAACCAAGTCAGCTGTCTCCGAAGGCCATGCTGTAGAGCAACCGCATATGGCTTCCAACAGAAAAAGGAGTAATTAGAAATTTAGAGAGAAGTTTTTCTCATTGGGTAACATGCATAAAGATTCGTTTCAG
This sequence comes from Saguinus oedipus, assembly GCA_031835075.1. NCBI lineage: Eukaryota > Metazoa > Chordata > Mammalia > Primates > Cebidae > Saguinus > Saguinus oedipus. The sequence continues at coordinate 45,733,378 of CM063169.1, forward strand.
TAAATATTCTACCACATTTATATATTTTAATAAAATATATTTATATGTGATTTAGAATATGAGCCAAAAATTATGGTTTCTATTATTCAATATAGTTGAAAGTTTAATTGATGCAGTTTTTCTATGTTCTATCTCTTTATATCTTTAAACAATAATTCAAATAAATGTCATTACTGACATATATAACCAACCAATGAAAAAGGGTGACACAATACAGTTAGGTAAACTCATTTTGTGCACGTGTTGCTGATTGACAAAAATATTATTGGGCTATTATTTAATAAATGCTTGGCGGTGAAACACACAATACCTATATATTTTCTAATTGACTCCTTGTATAACACTAATTTGCCTAACTGGGGATGTGGAAATTATGAGGAATATTATGTTTGTTACAGTCATTTCAGGTCTTATAAAGATAAGCTGCTCTTGAGGACTGACTGCTTTAGAATTATCATTACTGATTTAAAACATACATACACAGGTACACATACAGACACACGCACATGATTATCACAGTTACGTGTTGCTGCTAACACATCATCTCAAAATTTGTGACTTAAAACAACTATTTTATGATGTTCCTGGTTTGTGGACCAGGAGAGATCCAGGCAAAGTTTGGCAATTCTTCTGCTTTGGCTGCTCCACATGCTTTACTGAAGTGACCTGGTGGTTTTCAGCTGGCAGCTTTGCCAGGCCAGAGTTCCAAAGAGGCTTTGCTCATATGTCTGCCACATTGGTATGGATATCTGGAAGCTGGGAGCAGTTGGGCTGCTTTCTTTCCCGATTATTTGCAGAGTTTTTCTATTTGGTCTGAAGAGAAGCAGAGCAGAATTTCTTATATAGCCCTTGCTCTGTCACCAGAGTGCAGTGGTGGGATCTCAGCTTACTGCAGCCTCTGCCTCCCGGGTTCAAGCGATTCTCCTGCCTCAGCCTCTCGAGTAGCTGAGACTACAGGCACGTGAGCTCTTTTTGGTATTTTTAGTAGAGATGGGTTTTCACCATGTTGGCCAGGACGATCTGAATCTCTTGACTTTGTGATCCACCTGCCTCAGCCTCCCAAAGTGCTGGGATTACAGGCATGGCCCACCCTGCCCGGCCACATTTCAGACTTTCAAGAGGAAGTGTTCCATGAAAGACAAACTTGAAGATTCCCTTGTCTGGGTCTGGAAACTGCAGCAGGATTCCTCCTGCCATGTGGTATTAGTAAAAGCAGTCCCAGTCTTTGTCTAGATTCATAGCAAGGTGAAAGACTCATCTCTCTCCCTTAATTAACATAAAGTTTTTTGTATTTACTGTGTACAACATGAAGTTTTAAAATATGTATGCTTTGTGAGATGGTTAAATCTAGCTAATGGATAAAAGTGTTATCTCATATAGTTACTACTTTTGTGATGAGAACACTTAACATCCACTTTTTTTTGTATTTTTCAAAAATACAACATATTGCATTTAACTATACTCACCACATTGTACACTGTACCTCTTGAACTTACTCTTACTATCTCACTATAAATATATGTGCTTTGTCCAATATCACCCATACTCCTTTCCCTAAAACCCCCAGCCTCTGATCACCATTTTATTCTTTATTTTTATGAGATCAACTTTCAACCTTTTGATGTGTACATAAAAGAACATAAAACTATCTTTAATTCACCAAATTAAACAAGCTGAATAACAAATATGTGGTAAAATATAGTTTACATTTTTTATTAAATATGTTTCTACCTGGTTTTTAATCAATAGAATCTGAGTATAAATACATGTAATTATATATCGAAGTATATAATTTTATTAAATTATATTAAATATTCTTATTGCATTCAGGAAAGAGCTTTTATTGTCATTGTAGGTTTGAGTCACTTTGTTGTGACATAATTTTGCAAGTTCTTTTATTTAAAATTACTAACTTTATACATTATTTCCAAAAAAACTGTATTTATGTGTCTATCAAATTATTTTGTTTTCAGAAGCATAATTTTATTTAAATTAAGTTTCTATACATATGTTTTTATAAATTCAGTTTTTCAAAACACATTGGAATATTTATAATAATACAATTTTTGGCTCTAATAATGATATTTAACTTTGCCTTATTTCTAAAACCTTCATAAGCTCTTCAGTGAAATCATTTGTAGTAGCTATATCCTTCTTCCTCTAATTTTGTAAAGGAAGGAAATTATTTGGTTATCAACCAAAAGCAATGGAAGCTTCCGTAAATCATTTCAATTTATAGGCATCTTTTGACTTTTATAAAGCAAAAATATCTGCTGACAGCAGACCAGAATTACTTTATTCTGAGTGGTAAAATTAACATGCAGGCCAGTAAATGGAAAGTTTAGTTACAATTCATTAATATGTTCTTAAGCATTTCTTTAAACAACTATCCATGTACAAGAGAGACAGCATCAGCTCCCGACAGCTGTCCCCTCTATTCTTTCCGTAAACAGAAAATGAAGCAACATCCCACTCATTCTCTCTGGAAAGACAGCTCTCAGAGCTTTATGCAAATAATATGACCGTTTAGCTGTGGCACATTCTTCAAAAAGACACCTACCCTCAAATGTGACAGCAAGTAATAATGTGACAAACGAGCATGCAGCCTGCACATGTGCCACATATTTCACCTGGAATCCTTGGTTGTGATAAAATTAACATGACCTCTATTGCCAAGGACATTATAATCAATGGCAACAGTGTGCACGGGAAAAGCAGAAATCGAGGGGGCTATGTCTTCATTCAGTAGACTTTAAAATAAAGCTTTTAAAAATCAATTGGCCTTTTTATTTCATTTTACTTTACTTTTTGGCAGAGATACACTGACTTATAGAATTTCCATTGTCTTCATTACTAGAAGATGGCACCATATTTGCTGATAGGAAAAAAGGTTATATATGATATACTTGAGTAATTAGAGTTTAGGTAGGTAATAAAAAACTTTAATGAATATTGATATTGAGACTAAAGATCTTGGCTTAATGTTAGTGTAGACTACTCTACATTTGCTTTGTTTTACAATTGGTTTTTTCCCTTTTAAAGAGAGAAGACAAATGATGCATCTTTTTCTTTTTTATTGATGACAGAATTAAGCAAAGAAGTATAATAAAATATTTCCAACTGACTTTGCAAAATAGGTAATGTATAAATGAATTGTTTTCAGTGTACCCACACAGCAGTGCAATACACACCCCATGAGAGCTTTACTGTACCTTAATTGTAGCAAACAAATTTAAGAAAAATACATAGAGCACTTTTTAAATCTGTCTTGCCAGGTTTTTGGCAAAAATTAAAAAGTCCTAAACAAAAATAATCTTTGTGGCATCAAGCTGAGACTAAGCCACCAACTGATATGGAGATCAAAATGCTGCAAAAATAGATTTAGATGGTTTGCTTATAATTACTTTGGAGCAACTGAACAGGATCATATATTTTAATAATTTATATTCAGTGTCATAGTTATTTAAGATATGTGGAAAATAAATAAGAACTAACAAATTACATGTCTACTGCTAATGTTGGGGAAAAAAGTAAATTGAGTTCATCATACATAAAAATATATTCATTAACACAAACAAAAAGCATTTGATCCCAGCTTCAAAATGGTACATTTGCTCAATCTAGCCACATATTTTCTGTTAGACATATACATGTAATAATTGTATATGCTGAACATACTCATGTACTAATAAACAGAAAAAAGGCATAAGATATAATTATTGTTAAAATATAGCATCCCATGTTAGAAGAAGTTACATATACACTCTGAGAAAATTAGTAGCTTAGAAATAAATTCTTTTTTTTTTTTGCGATGAAGTTTCTCTCTTGTTACCCAGGCTGTAGTGCAATGGCTTGATCTCGGCTCACCGCAACCTCCGTCTCCTGGGTTCAGGCAATTCTCCTGCCTCAGCCTCCTGAGTAGCTGGGATTACAGGCACGCGCCACCATGCCCAGCTAATTTTTTGTATTTTTAGTAGAGACGGCATTTCACCATGTTGACCAGGATGGTCTTGATATCTTGACCTCATGATCCACCTGCCTCGGCCTCCCAAAGTGCTGGGATTACAGGCTTGAGCCACCGTGCCCGGCCAGAAATAAATTCTTAATGTTACATTTAAAGGCCAAATGTTCTTTGCTATTAATTTAATAAAAAAAAGAAATATAAATCTCTCCTTCACTTCACAAGGAAGCTCAACTCTTCAAGTGTTTCTAATTACACATTAGAAAAGTTGTAGGCATAGTAAGGAGATTTGCTCACTTGATAATCTTCCCTGTGTTTATAAAACTATAAGCCATTTCAAAGATTAAGAAGCATACAGAATTATGGTTGTTTCCTCAATATTATATTTAATATATATTGAATCTGGCATTTTTAGTTTATTATTAGTTTATGATTTTTATCAAAGTTATGTCTGTAAAATAAATATCTAGGTTTGTTTAAACATAATTGCAATTTTTACCATTAAAAATAATTGCAAAAAAGTACTTTTACACCAACCTAATACTTCTTTAACTCTCTGTATTAGGCAATTTCCAATTATTTGTAGTTTGGACATAAAGATTTAGTTCTCATTGCTCAGGAATTCTGAAACATACGCATGAAGCCCTCCTATGTCTTCCCAATAAAATTGTATTATACATTTTGTACAATCAATATTTAATTTTAAATGGTTATGCAGACATTAGTCATATCTGATTCACTATAATCATTATGTAAGCACTGTTATATAGTTGAATGCTAGTACATGTATTTTTATTCTTAAAAACATTTTTATTTTAATGCTTATTTAGCTTACTGTGTACTCATTTTTTTGTACATGGATGATGGTTTTGGTGGAGATACTGCATGCATGAAAGGCAAATTCATATCCTGATTAAATGTCTACTCCAGTAAAAAACAGCTGCACCTTTTCTGATCGAAGTGGTTTGATATAATCACACTGCCACCAGGTAACTGGCTGAGCACCCCAAAAATGGTGCCATGTGAGAAGACTCAGTATTGGTCTCAGGTGCTGGCAGATTGGGCATTCAGCAGTGGCTGTAGCCAGGACAGCCTTGTTAACTTGAAGTCTATATTGCTGAGCCTGTGCATAATCATAATCACTGCAACCATGTCTGCTTTGTCAATGTGCTCACTGGGCAAAAATAAATGTGGCTGAAGAAACATACTAACTGAAATCCACAAAATGGGGCATACTATCTATTACCATGATATTCCACAGAGCATGGTTTCTGACCAAGAAATTCACCTCACAGCCAATAAGTACTATGAATATGTCAGTGGGAACATACTCAGGGAATTCACTAGTCTTACTATGTTCCCCACATCATCATGGCCTTTTGAAGACTCAGTTATAGTAGAAGCTAAGTGATAATACAAGGCAGGGTTGGGGCAACGATCTTCAGAAGGCTGCATATGCCTTAAATTAGTATTCAACTTACATTGTTTTTCAATAGCCAGGATTCACAGCTTCAAAAATCAATGGTTGGGAATGAGAGTGATAGTACCCATCATTATCCCTAGTGACTTGCTAGCAAAATTTTTGCTTCCCTCTCCCACAGTTTTGTGCTCTGCTGGCCTAGATGTCCTAGTTTCAGAAGGACAAGAAATGCTTATAGGAGAAACAAGAAGATTCCGTTGAACTGTAAATTAAAACTGCAACCTGGCCACTTTGGGTTCCCCATGCCTCTGACTCACAGTAAGGGAGGAATAATGGTGTGTGCTGGGGTGATTGATCTGGACTACCAAAGAGAAATTTTATTGCTATTCCACAATAGAAGTAAGAAAGATTATATCTGGAATATGGGAGATCATTTAGAGTGTCTCTTAAAATCACCATGCACTGTGATTAAGGACAATGGGAAATTACAACAACTCAATCCAGGCAAGACTAAAAATCAGACTTCAGGAATGAAGGTTTGGGTCACTCTGCCAAGTAAACAAGGAACACAGAAAAGAAAGTAAAATAAGGTCATATTTATATAAATACCAGTTAAAATCATGTGATCAGTTAGAAAGATGAGGATTATAACTGTCATGAATATTTCCTCCTTATTTTGTTATCAGTACATTTTTGTGTATATTGTTGACTAAAGTTAAGGCCATGGAGGCAGAAATAATTTGATAAAGGTTTATCAGATGCCAAATTTGAGGGTCAACTTGGAAGACACCTCAACAAAGTTGGGCATGTTCTAAAGTCTTAGATTTTGAAATAATTTATGAGAATGTTCAGAAGGGAGAGGAACTTTTCCTAGCACGATTGTTCTTTTTCACTCAAGAGTACAATACAAAGGTTACAGTGATTGGCTACTGATTACAACATACAGCATACAGGCTAAAATGTTTTACATGAAAGACAATCAGTAAAACTTCAAAATTCACAAACAAACCAGAGTCCTTTACAAGGTAAGTAGGTTATGTATTAATTGTCAACACTTTAAAGAATTCACTATCACTATAAGATTTGAGAGATTCTCAGTAAGGTTGTTCACTAAGAAGAAGATATAAGCCATGAATCATACGACATTTCCCAGGAAGTTAAAAATAGTTTATTCTTTAAGTGTAGAGTGTGTAACTTAACCCTTGCCTGGCATGGCCATAGGTTCTGTTTAAAATTTGGTATCTTATTGCCACAGAGTCCATTCCATCAGCCTTAGGATCTCTATTTTAACAGTAATTCCAGTCAGTTGTTGTGTCTATACTGCAAAAGGAAGAGGCTATAATGAGGTATGCTTGACCTCTTGTCTCATCATGGTGACAAACTTAGTTTTTAAGGTGTCTCTGGGGTTTCCATGGCCAAGAGTTGGTTCATTTGATCAGTTGGAGGGACTTAAGATTGTATTTTTAGCTTAGAACATATACATATACTAAGCAGATATATTTGTTTTTCCTCATATTTTCTTATCATATAATATAAAAATATTGGCTTTATATCCATAGTTAAGTACTGTTAATTTTACATTCTAGTATTTAAGTTACAGGATATCAGGATAAGGGTAAACATGCTCAAGTACCTTACGTCCTGTTCTAGAAAAGAGATTGGTGGATTTTTTTTGTTGTATGCAGAACAGTTGTATTCTTAGGTGAAATTATGACCTTATTACCTTCTTTATTTGGAGATTAAACATATTTTAATATGCATGTGGATGCCAATATCTATATGAGAACCAAGGTGACAAATGATAGAGTTGTGATAGTTAATTTTATGTGTCAACTTAACTGGGCTAAGTGATGTTCATATAGCTAGAAAAATGTTATTTCTGGGTGTCTCTGTGGGGACATTTCAGGGAAAGCTTAGAATTTGAATCAAAAGACTGAGTATAGAATATGTCCTCACCAACATGGGTGAGCATAATTTAATTTCAGTGAGGCCAGAATAGAATAAAAAGGAAGAGAAAAGGAAAATTATTTCTTTCTCTTCTTGAACTATGATATTCATCTTCTCCTGTCATCGGAAATTGGAGCTTCTAGTTCTTTGGCCTTCAGAATCTAGGACATTCTAAGGCCTTCAGACTTGGCCTGAATTATACCACCAGCTGTCCTGCTTCTCCAGCTTGCAGACAACATATGGCGAGAATTCCCAAGCTCCATGATATGTGAGCCAATTTCCATAATAAATCTGCTCATATGTGTGTGTGTGTGCCTGTGTTTGTGCGTGTCTGTTTGTGTATCATATTGGCTCTCTCTGGGACCCCTGAATAATGTATTTATCATCATTTTATTTTAATGTTTGTTCAGTCTTTGCATGTACTCATTTTAGTACTGTATTATAATTGTCATATTCCATCTTTTCACAAACATTTTTATTTAATTTATTTGCCCTTCTTTATTTTATTTTCCTTTGTAAATATTAATTTCTCATATAGAAAAAAATACTTCATTTCTAAGTTTACTTTGCTTATTTTATGTCTATATCCCTTTTATCCTATAAACAAAGTTGTTCAGCATTTAATGCCTCATAAATTGTAAGAATGAATAAGATAAGCTTTTTAGAAAAATTAATTCCCAATTTAGTTTATTTTTATCATATTGTTTTAATTTTACCCCATTCATTAAAAAGCAATTGCAAATTACATCATTTCCATATAATATTTCCTTTGATCCCTATCTGTGAGGAAAGGTAAATGATAATTCTATTTTGTTTTTAATCAATCTTATTGGAATTTAATTCACAAACTATACAATTCTCCCATTTAAATGTATAATCCATTTTTGGGTATATTCACACAAGTGTGCAAACACCAAATAAGACTATTTTTACCTCTCCAAAAAGAAACTCCATTCCCATTTGCAGTCACTTTTTTCCCAAGCCACATAGAAACCACTAATCTACTCCCCATCTCTATAGGTTTAACTTTTCTGGGACATTTCATTAAAATAGAATCACTAATACATTTTCATAATGGTTAGCATGATCTTTTCAATGTTCATTCATGTTGAAAAATATATGACTACCTCATTCCTGTATATCACTAAATAACATTCTATTTAATGGCGTATGTTTTAATGACCTCTCCATCCAGTGATGGATATTTGGGTTGCTTCTACTTTTTAATTATAAGAAATGCTGCAATGAATATTTCTGTACAAGTTTTTCTGCAGATAACATTTACAATTCTCTTGGATATGCATTTAGAAGTGTAATTACTGGGTGACATAATATGGATATTCATCCCCTCCAAATCTCATGTGGGAATTGAATCTCCAGTTTGGGAGTTGAGGACTAGTGGGAGGTATTTACTTTATGGGGCCAAATCTCTCATGAACAGCTTGGTGTCATTCTCACAGGATTAAGTGAATTCTCCATATTTCTCTCTTAGTTTCCAAGAAATATGGTTAAGAAGATTCTGAGACTTCCCTAAATCTCTCTCCTCCCTCCTCCCACACCATACCCTTCACTTTCTGCCATGAGTGGAAGCTTCCTAATCCTTCACAAGAAGTAGATATTGGCACCATGTACATGTTTATTGTACAGCCTGTAGAACTGTGAGTGCAATAGGACTCTTTACTTTATAGATTACCAAGTACTAGATATCCCTTTAGAGCAATGCAAATGAACTCTATTGGTAACTCCATGTTTAATATTTTGAACAACTGCCAAAGTACTTTCAGAGTGGCTTCACTATTTCATATTTTCACCAGCAGCACATGAGGTTTTCAATTCCTCCCTATCCTCAGTAAGACATTTTACCATCTGTCCTTCTTATTTTAATCATTCTAATTTATGTGATGTGATATGTCATTGTAGTTTTGATAAGCATTTATCTAATGGCTAATGAGTGTCAGCATAATTTATTGGGTTTATTAGCCATTTGCATATCATCTTTTCAAATCCTTTTTTCCATTTTAAAATTGTGTCACTTCTTTTTATTATGAGTTGCTGGATTTGATTTGCTTGTACCTTGCTGAAGGTCATTTGTCTATATTTACAAGGGATGTACATTTGTTTTTCTTTTTTCTTTCTATTTTTGCTTTATCTCTTTGTTTTGTAAAGTGTGTGTCTGGGATAGCATACTGGCCTCAAAAAAATCACTTGGGAAGCAATTCTTCCTCTTCTATTTTCTGAAAGAGTTTGCGAATTATTGGTATTAATTCTTACTAAAACTTTAGTAGAATTTTCCAGTATAGCCATGTGAGATTGTTTTTTGGTTATTTTCTTTGTAGGCAACGTTTTAATAGTTTTAATTTTTATAGGTCTATCAGATTTTTTTATTGATTCTCTGTCAGTTCTGGTAGCATGTGTTTTTCTATGAATTTTTTTTCACTTTGGTATCTCAATTACCTGGTTTGTTGGTATACAGTTGTTCATAGAATTCGCTCTTAATACTTTTTATTTATTTATTTATTTATTTTTGAGATGGAGTTTTGCTCTTGTTATCCAGGCTGGAGTGCAATGGCGCGATCTCAGCTCACTGCAACCTCCACCTCCTGGGTATATTTTTTATTTTTTATGGTAGGAAGTGATGGTCCCTCTTTCATTCCATATTTTAGGGAATGGTGTCATCTCTCTTTTTAAAATTATTGTTTTGATATTTTTCTTAGCTTGTCAAGCTACACATTAATCACTTGTGTTGATATTTATAAAAATTCAACTTTTACTTTGGTGGATTTTCCCTATTGTTTCTTTTCTATTTCATCAATATTTGCTCTAATGTTTATACTTTTCTTTCATTTTGAGCTTGCTTTGGTTTTAGTCTGCTCTTTTTTCTTCTAGTTCATAGTAAAAAGTCAGTTTACTGGTTTGACATCTTTCTTCTTTGTTAATATATGCCTTTATACATATGGATGCTTTCCATAAATGTTGGTATGGTATACGGTCCTTTTCATTTCAAAGTATTTTATAATTCTTCAGATAATTTATATCTGACCCATTGTTTATTTAGACAGGTATTGCCAAATATCCATATTTCTTAGGTTATTGACTTTTTAATTCCATTTTGACTTGAGAGCATAATTATATGGTGTCAATGCTTTTGAAATTTAGGTAGGCTTGCTTTATTATCTAGCATATAATCTATGCTAACTGATGTTCCATGTGTGCTTGTGAATAACGTTTATTCTGCTGTCATTGAGTCTAGTGTTCTACACATCTATTAGTTCTGTTTTATCATGCTGTTCAAATTTTGTATTTCCTTAGTGAACTGTCTTTTTGTTCTACCATTATTAAATATGGGGCATTAATATCCCCAAAATTGTAGTTGAGTTGTCTATTTTGCCCATCAAATTTTTTGTTAAGTTTCATAACTTAATCTGAAATGATGTTGATATGGTTCGGCTGTGCCTGCACCCAAATCTTGTCTTGCATAGTAGTTCTCATAATCCCCGCATGTCCTCAAAGGAACCAGGTGGAGGTAATTGAATCATGGGAGTGGTTCCTCCATGCTGTTCTTGTAACAGTGAGTGAATCTCATGAGAGCTGATGATTTTATAAGCGTCTGGCATTTCTCCTGCTGGTATTCATCGTCTCTTCTTCCCTGTTAAGATGTGCCTTTTGCCACGACTATAACTTTCCTGAAGCCTCCCAAGCCATGTAGAACTGTGAGTCAATTCCCAATCTTGGGTATTTCCCATAGCGGTGTGAGAATGGATTAATATAGATATTAGTATCAACATATGTTACTATATCTTCAGGGTGAACTTAAAATTTTAATGGTATAAAATGTCATTTTTTGTCTCCAGTAATTTCATTGTCTGAAAGTCCATTTTGTTGAATATGAATATAGTATTTTCAGCATTCTTCTTATTACAGTTTGCATAGTATACATTATCAAATCATTTATTTGTTTATTTATTTTTTCATTACTTCCAACTTTTATTTTAGATAGAGGGAGTACATGTGCAGGTGTGTTACATGAGTATAATGCGTCTAGGTAGTGAGCATAGGACACAATAGGTAGTTTTTCAAACCATAGCCTCCTCTCACTCTTCCAAGTCTAGTAGTCTTCAGTCTCTATTGTTCCTATGTTTATGCCCATGTGTTCTCAATGTTTAGCTCCCACTTATGAGTGAAAATATGGAGTATTTGGTCTTCTGTTCCTGAAATAATTCACTTAATATTGTGGCATCAAGCTTCATCCAGGCTGCTGCAAAGAAAATAGTTTTAATTTTTTATGGTTGCATATAATTCCATGGTATATATGTACCATAATTTTAATTTGGTCCACCACTGTTGAGTACCAAGGTTGATTCCATGCATTTACTTTTGTGAATAGTGTGATGATAAACATGAGTAAATGGGTCTTTTCGGTACATTTACCTATTTTCCCTTGGGTATATACCCAAGAACAGGATTGCTAGATTGAATAGTACCTCTGTTTAAAGCTCTATAAGAAATCTCTGAATTGCTTTCAAGAGGCACTGAAAATGTTTGCATTCCTACTAAAGTGTATAAGTTGTTCCCTTTTCTCTGAAGCCTTTCCTGCATCTGTTGCTATTTGACTTTTTAATAATAGCAATTCTGTTTTAAAAGTCAAAAAATAACAGATGCTGGTGAGGTTGCAGAGAGAAGGCAATGCTTATAAGCTATCGGTGGGAGTGTAAATAGTTCAACCACTGTGGAAAGCAGTGTGGTGATTCTTCAAAGAGCTAAAAACAAAAACACCATTCTAGCCAGCAATCCCATTTCTGGATATATACACAACAGAATATAAACCAGTCTGACATAAAGACACATGCATTCATATGTAAATTGCAGAACTATTTACAATAGCAAAGATACGGAATCAACCTAAATGGCAGATTGGAGAAAGAAAATGTGGTACATATACACCATGGAATACTATGCAGCCATAAAAATAACAAGCTCATGTCCTTTGCAGTAACATAAATGAAGCTGGAGGCCATTATCCTTAGCATATTAAAGCAGGAACAGAAAACCAAATGCCACATATACTCACTTATAAGTGGAAGCTAAATGATGAGAACACTTGGATACAGACAGACACTGGGGCCTAGCTGAGGGTGAAGGGTGGGAAGTTGGAAGAAAAATAGACAAAAATAACTATTTGTCTTAACTTGTCTTAACTAGGTCAAGTACCTGGGTGATGAAATAATCTGTACAAAATAGCCTATTAACACAAGTTTACCTCTAACAAACCTGCACATGTACCATGAATCTAAAAGTTTAAAAAATATATAAGTAAATAAATGAATAAAAGCCATTCTGACTGTTGTGACATGGTATTTCATTGTGGTTTCGATTTGCATTTCTTTGATCTTCAGTGACGTTGAGCCAAAACATGTGAGTTTTTCCTGTTTTTTGCCATGTATACGTTTATGAACATATACATGATAAAACTGAAAAGGGTCTGTTCATATACTTTGTCCCTTAAAACTTTTTCTTTTTTCTTGCTTATTGATTTAAGTTCCTTATAGATTCTGGATATTAGACCTTTGTCAGATGCATAGTTTGTGAATATTTTATTCCATTCTTTAGGTAATCTGTTTATTCTTCTTGATACTTTGCTGAGCAGAAGTTCTTTAATTAAGTCCAACTTGTCAGTTTTTATTTTTGTTGTAGTTGGTTTTTGGGAAATAGCCAAAAATTGTTTGCTAAGACTAATGTCAAGAATGAAATTTCCTCTGTTTTCTTCTAATATTTTTATAGTTTGAGGTCTTACATTTATATCTTTAATCCACCTTGAGTTAGTTTTTGAGTATGGTGACAGGTTCATCTGCATATGGCTAGCCAGTTATCCCAGCAATATTTATTGAAGAGGGTATCCTTTCCCCATTGTTTTTGTCAGTCTTGTCAAAGTTCTAGGCATGTGCCTTTACTTCTGGGTTTTCTATTCTTTCATTGCTCTATGTGTCTGTTTTTGTCCCAGTGCCATACTATTTTGGTAACTGAACCTTACAGTTTTGTATGAAGTCAGGTAGTGTGATGTCTTCAGCTTTGTTCTTTTTGCTTCGGATTGCTTTGTTTATTTGAGTTCTTTTTTGGTTTTATATAAATTTTAGAACAGCTTTTTTTTAAATTCTGTGAAGAATGATGTGGGTTGTTTCACAGGAATAGTGCTGACTCTATAAATTGCAATGAACTATTGGATGACATTGACTCTTCCAATCCATGAACATGAAATATTTTTCCATTTATCTGTGTTATCTCTCATTACTTACAATACTATTTTATAGTTCTCCTTGTAGAGATGTTTTACCTCTTTGGTTAGATGTTTTCTAGGGTAATTCATTATATTTGTAGCTATTGCAAATTTGATTGTGTTCTTGATTTAAACTCATTGTGGATGGTATTGGTGTGTAGAAATGCTACTGATTTTTGTATATTTATTTTGTATCTTGAAGCCTTGCTAAATTCATTTATCAGTTCTGGTAGCCTTTTGGAAGTTTCCTTAGGGTTTTCCAAATATAGAATTATATTGTGAATGGAGTGAGAAAGCTTTTCTTCTTCTCCTATTTGGATGTATTTTCTTTCTCTTACCTGGATACTCTGGCTAGGACTTCCAATATTATGCTGAATAGGAGTGATGAGAGTGGGCATCTTTGTCTTGTAGCAGTCACCAAAAGAAATTATTCCAGCTTTTGCCCATTTGGTATAATACTGGCTGTGGGTCTGTTATAGATGGATCTTAACACTATGAGGTATAGTCCTTTGCTACCTAGTCTGTTAAGAGTTTTTATTATAAAGCAATGTTGGATATTATTAAAAGTTTTTGATACATCTACTGAGATAATCATATAGTTTCTGCTTTTAATTCTATTTATGTTGTGAATCACACTTATTGATTTGTGTATATTAAATCAATCTTGTATCCCAGGAATAAAGAGGAATAAAGCTTTTTTGATAGTGGGGAATTAACTTTTTTATGTGCTACTGGATTAAGTTTGGTAATATTTTACTGAGAATGTTTGCGTCTGTGTTCATCAAAGATATTGGCCTGCAGTTTTCTTTTTTATTTCTGTCTCTGGCATATTTGAGTATCAGGATTCTGTTAGCATCACAGAATGAGTAACAGAGAGAAGCCCTTCCTTGATTTTTCCCAATTCTTTCAGTAGGATTGGTATCAGTTTTCTTCGCAAATCTGAGAGAATCTGCCTGTGGATCAATTTGGTCCAGGGCTTTTGTATGTGTGTATGTTTGTTTTGCAGGTTGTTTTATTATTATTGATTCAATTTCTGAACTTGTTATTGGTCTGCTCAGGTTTTCATTTTCTTCCTGGGTTAATTTTGGGAGGGGTTTTTTTTTCCAGAAATTTATCCACTTTCTCTAAATTTTCTAATTTGTGTGCATAAAGGTGTTCATAATAGTCCTTTGTAATTCTTTGGAGTCACTTTTAATATCATCATTGTCATTTCTGACTGCAGTTAGTTAGACTTTCTTGTTTCATTTTCTTTGTTAATCTTGCTAGTAATCTATCAACCTTGCCTATTCTTTGAAATAACAAAATATTAGTTTTATTGTTCTTTTGTATGGACGTTTGAGTCTCAATTTTGTTCAGTTCTGTTTGAATTTTTGTTATTTCTTTTCTTCACTAGCTTTGGGGTTGAATTTTTCTTTTCTTCCTAGTTTTACTAGGTGTGATTAAATTGTTAATTTGAGATATTTCTAACATTCTGATAAAGGCATTTATAAATTTTCCTCTTAATATTATGTTAGCTACATCCCCCAAATTGTAAGTTCTGTCTTGGTTTTCTTTAATTTCAAAATTTTTAAAAATTTCTTCATAATTTTCTTATTTACCCAAGAGGTATTCAGAAGCAAGTTGTTAATTTCCATGTTTTTCTACAGTTTTGAAAAATCTTTTTAGTACTCATATCTATTTTTATTGCACTGTGGTCCAGAAGGGTGCTTGGTATAATTTTGATTTTTTATATGTATTGAGACTTGCTTTATGGCTGAGCATGTGGTTGATTTTCTAATGTTTTGTGTGCAGATGAGAATGTATATTGTGTGATTGCTGGGTGGAATACTCTGTAGATGTCTATAAGCTCTAGCTGTTGAAGTATGGAGTTTAAGTACTGAATTTCTTTGTTCGTATTCTGCCTTAATGATCTACCCAATTTTGTCAGTGAGGTGTTAAAGTCCTTCATAATTACTGTGTGGCTATTCAAGTCTTTTCCTTGGTCAAGAAAAAAGTAGTATATGAATCTTGTTACTCCAAAGTTGGATGTAAATATATTTAGGGTAATTAGGTCTTCCTGTTAAATTGAATCTTTTAGCAATATTTGATGTCCTTCTTTGTATTTCCTGTTTGTGGTTGCTTTAAAGTCTGTTTTATCTAAGAACAGTGACTCCTGTTCTTTCCTATTTTCTGTTTGCATGGTAGATTTTCTTCAGTCCTTTACTTAGAGCCTGTAGCTGTCTCTTGAAGACATTCAGACAGCTGGGTCTTGTATTTTTATCCAGCTTTACACTCCATTTTTTTTTTAATACAGCCTTACACTCCATGTTTTTTAAGTGGGGTGTTTAGGCCATTTGTATTCAGAGTTATTATTGATATGTGAGATTTTTATCTTGTGATTGTTTTGCTAGCTGGTTGATTTGTAGACTTAATTGGGTAATTGTTTTATATTTTTTGTGGGCTATCTGCTTGAGCATTTTGGGGATTGTGGGTACTAATCTTTTTTTTCCACATTGTACACTCTCTTAAGATTACTTCTAAGGCTGGTCTGGTGGTGATATTTTCCCGTAGTCTTTGTTTGCCTGGAAAGGTTTTCTTCTTTATAAAGTTTCATTTAATGAAATGTGAAATTCTTGGTTTGAATTTTTTTCTTTGAGGATATTGAAAATAGGCCCTCAATCTCTTCTGACTTAATGATTTCTGCTGAGAGGTGTGCTGCTAAGTGGATGGGTTTTCTTTTGTAAGTGACCTTATCTTTTTCAAAAATACAAAATGCTTATTGAATTTGTGTGTCATCCTTGCACAGTGGTCATGCTAATCTTCTCTATATTGTTCTAATTTTACTATTTTAAAATTTAAACCTATTGTATTTTTGAGCTTAAAATGTATTTGATTTATACAACGTAAGCTAGATTATATTTTTATACTGACCGTCTCAATATATACATGTTTATTTACTTTTAATATAATTAAAATTGATAGAATTTGAATATATCATTTAGTTATTTATGTTCTATGTGTCTTGTGTATTTGCTCCTCTTTTTCTCTATTTCTGACTTATCTTTTGTTAAATAGATATTCATATTGTGTCCTCTCCATTCCCTTGTTGTTTATTAAACTTTTTAAGATATTTTCTTTATGGTTTCCATAGAGATTAAAATTAACATCATAACTTAAAGAAATATAAATCAGATTAATATTAATAGTAAAAGACATTTTCTTTTAATATAGCACATTTCTGGTTCCTCCATTGTGTGAAAAATATTTTTATAGTAATTAAATGTTTATACGTTGTAAGTTAGTCAATATACTTTTAAATTATATCTTTATAAAGTTGCCATTTGAATAATACAGAAGAAAACAGTAACAAAAATACCTGTGTTTTATTTTATGCTGAGTCATGTAGTTATTTTTATAAGTGCTAACAGTACAGATTTGAGTTATTACTTGTTCTTTTATTTCAGCCTGAACAACTTTTATTACTTCTTGAAGAGCAGGTGGTAACACACAATACCTCAGTTTTTGTGTGTCTCTAAGTATTTTAATTTCTCCTTCATTTTTGAAGCATAATTTCTAGACATAATTTTAGTCGTTGTTGACAGTCCTTTTCTCCCCCACTCTGTTAAATATAGTGTAGTGCTCCACTTTCTTCTGGACTGCATGTTTCTTGTAAATAAGTATTTAGTTTGCTCTTGTTTCCTTCTCTTTTCCTTTAGAAAGTTTGACAATTATGCGTCTAGGTATAGATCGCTTTGATTTACTCTTACTTGAAATTTGCTGAGTGTTTTTTGCTGTGTGTAATGTTTTTTCATTAAATATGCAAAGTTTTCAGACACTACCTTTTCAGGTAGTCTTTCTGCCCCTTTGTCTCCCCACTCTTCGGAGACTTTAATTTTCTGTATATTGTTACAATTGATGAGGTTCTACAGATCTCTGAGATTCTGTTTATTTTTCACCAAATTTTTTCTCTGTGTAAGACTGAATAATCTCAATTGACCTACTTTGAATTTCATTAATTTTTCTTTTGTCAGCTCAAATTTGCTCTTGTACCCTTTTAATGACTTTTGTATTTTACTTATAATCTTAAACTTCAAAATTTTAGTTTATTTTCTTTTTTGATATTCTCTATGCTGTGAAATATTGTTCCCATATTGTATTTAATTATTCAGACTTGGTTTTCTTCAGTTTTTTAGTTCAGTGATAATGGCTGAGTTTTTTTTAATAATTACACCTTAAGTTTTGGATGACATTTACAGATCTTGCAGGATTATTGCATAGGTACACAAATGACATGGTGGTTTGCTGCGTCCATCTCCCCATAATCTACAACAGGCTTTTCTTCCAATGTTATCCCTCCCCAATCTCTCCACCCCCTACTATCCCTTCCCTACACCCCCACCTACTAACAGACCCCAGAGTGCAATATTCCCCTCCCTGTGTCCATGTGTTCTCATTGTTCAACACCCACCAATGAGTGAATACATGCTGTGTCTGGTTTTCTGTTCCTGTGTCAGTTTGCTGAGAATGATGGTTTCCAGATTCATCCATATCTCTACAAAGGACACAAACTCATCCTTTTTATGGCTGCATAGTATTCCATGGTGTGTATGTGTCACATTTTCTTTATCCAATCTATCATTGTTGGGCTTTTGGGTTGGTTCCAGGTCTTTGCTATTGTAATCAGTGCTGCAATGAACATACTTGTGGTTGTGTCTTTATGATAGAATGATTTAGAATCCTTTGGGTATACACCTAGTAATGGGATTGCTAGGTCAAATGGTATTTCTATGTCTAGATCCTTGAGGAATCACCACACTGTATTCCACAATGGTTGAACTAATTTACACTCCCATCAACAATGTAAAAGTGTTCCTATTTCTCCAAATTCTCTCTAGCATCTGTTGTCTTCAGATTTTTTAATGGTCACCATTCTAACTGGTATGAGATGGTATCACATGTGGTTTTGATTTGCATTTCTCTAATGACCAGTGATGATGAGCATTTTTTCATACGTTTGTTGGCCACATAAGTGTCTTCTTTTGAAATGTGTCTGTTCATATCCTTCACCCACTTTTGAATGGGGTTGTTTGTTTTTTTCTTGTAAATCTACCTTAGTTCTTTGTAGATTCTGGATATTAGCCATCTCTCAGTTGGGTAGCTTGAAAAATTTTTTCCCATTCTGCTGGTTGCCAGTTAACTCTAATGATTGTTTCTTTTGCTGTGCAGAAGCTCTTAAGTTTAATTAGATCCCATTTGTCTACTTTGGCTTTTGTTGCCATTGCTTTTGGTGTTTTAGTCATGAAGTCCTAGCCTATGCCTAAGAAAAGAGGAAGTCAAATTGTCTCTTTTTGCAGATGACATGATTGTATATTTTGAAGACCCCATGGTATCAGCCCTAAATCTCCTTAAGATGATAAGCAACTTCAGCAAAGTCTTAGGATACAAAATCAATGTGCAAAAATCCCATGCATTCCTATACGCCAATAACACTCAAAGAGTCATATCATGAGTGAACTCCCATTCACAATTGCCATAAATAGAATAAAATACTTAGAAATACAACTAACAAAGGATGTGAAGGACCTCTTCAGGAAGAACTACAAACCACTGCTCAAGGAAACAAGATAGGACACAAACCGATGGAAAATCATTCCATGCTCATGGTTTCGAAAAATCAATATCATGAAAATGGTCATAATGCCCAAAGTAATTTATATATTTAATGATACCCCCATCAAGCTACCACTGACCTTCCTCACAGAAGTGGAAAAAAACCACCTTAAACTTCATTTGGAACAAAAAAGAGCCCTATAGCCAAGAAAATCCTAAGCAAAAAAGTACAAAGCTGGAGACATCATGCTACCTGACTTCAAACTATATTACAAGGCTCCAGTAATCAAAACAGCATGGTATTGGTACCAAAACAGAGATATTGATTAATGGAACAGAACAGAGATTGCAGAAGTAACACCACAGATCTACAACCAACTGATCTTTGACAAACCTTACAAAAACAAGCAATAGGGAAAGGATTCACTGTTTAATAAATGGTGTTGGGAAACTGCCTAGCCATGTGCAGAAAACTAAAACTGGATCCCTTCCTTTCACCTTATACAAAAATTAACTACAGATGGGTTAAAGATTTAAACATAAGACCTAACACCATAAAAACCCTAGAAGAAAACCTAGGCAATACTATTCAGCATAATGGTTGATTTAATATATCCATCTAGTTCTTGCAGCTATGTTCCATCTGATACAATTTGTATGAATTTTTTATATGTTGGAACTATAGTTCCCTATTTTTTTTTACAATATGTATGTCATATAAAACCTGAATATTTAGTTAATATAAAATTACAGCTCTGGATTGAGATGACTCTTCCAAGGGGTTGTTATTGCTATTCTATTGTTGTTGGTGGTAATGCTGCAGCTGATGTTATAGCAACTCTTTTGTATGTTTAAGTGTGACTTCCTTGGACTGACTCTATAATTTTTTTCCTCTATAATTTGAATCACTGAAGCTACCATTTGGTTAGTCAATTGATCAGCTATTGGTGTTCAGAATTTTTCTTAAATGCCTTTAATCAGTAAGTTTTTCACTTTTCACCAAGGAACTCTGTATATGAGTTTGGACGTAAATTCAACCCCTTTCAGCTAACAACTCTGTCTTAGCATTCACTTCTTGTTTGTGAGGGGCCTCTACATTGGCCAAACTTGTGTGACTGGAGCCCACTCAGGTCTTTCTTGGCCATGCATACAGCCCTGCACTGGAATGTGGCTTTCCAGAATAAGAAAAATATCCGAGATTTTTAAATCTCTGTCAACATCTGGTTTATTTAAAATTCCTTTTAAGTTTTGGTCAATCTTTTGATTGTGCCACCAGTTATCACACCACCAGATATTAAGTATCTGCAATGTTAAACAAATGCCACTGATTATTTCCAACAAATGTTGTGAAGATAAGACTCTTCCCATAAAGAAGCTCTGAGTTCAAACAGGTAACAACAATGCCCTCTAAATAGGACTTTCTCATGGAGCTGCAAAGTAGTTCTAATAGTGACAATGCTCTGAAAATGAGAACTTTTAATAACTTTGAAACTGATCTGTTCCTTTTTGTGATATTACTACACATCCTGCATTTGCAATATTAGTGGTTTTCAACACCCTTGTGTATTTTTTCCTTTAAACTAAGATTAAATATTAAAATTATTATATTTATTTATATCCAGATTTTGGGTGTACAACTCTGAGGCAGCTATATGTAACTCATGCCTTCCATGTTCCAAAATTCTTTTTATAAATTGCAAATATAATTTTTATTTTCCCACTCAAATTTCACTTCAGTATTTCTTCACTGTTTAGGAATATTTAGTTATGCTTGCTTGCAGGAAAATTTGCCCATGACATAACTCCTGATATCCTTTTCAGCCTCATTTCTTAGAAATAACTCTTTTTCATATGTACTTTGCAATTCTATTTTATGGGTCTAGGTTACACATTTTCTATTCTCTTTGAATCCCAAGTGTTCTTGCTTTTTTTCACTTTTCCTCATCATTTCCAAGCATATATTTATAAAGTTTCTGACGAGCTAAATATAATGGCTATTTTTCCAAACAATATAAATATTCTTATTTTTCACTGAGTATAGGGAAATGTGTGCAATTTATTTTTTGTTTACAGTAGTTATTACATTTTCTAATTTATTTTATACATTGGAAATACATATTTGCTAAATATTAAATCAATGAATCATATAGTATATGATTCAGGAAACTAAGTAAAGATGGTATAATGGGAGAAAAAACAACACTAAGTATTTTTCACCTATGGTTTGTTTTTACTATTCCCAGGGTAAATAAATTAGCTTTATTGAAATGTTTGCTTGTCATTCATTTGCTTTTACATTGTACAAATGTAAATATCCAAGATCCTAGTCATTAAGACAAAACAAAACAGTTGAAGGTGGTCAGAAGACATTCTGTGGAGAATTTAATTTATTTCAGTAATTTATAATTGCAAAAATAAAATGAGCGACCATATGCTTAAAGTATCCATTTCAGCATTATTAGTACACTGTTAGAGAGCTAATGATCAGATAATTCAGAGACGATAAGCATTTTCACAAGAGGTGTGCCATTTAAATTAACATCTAGCTGTCAAGCCAATTAAAAGGCAGGTAAATAGTGACAGAATGAAAGTTACAGTCTATATGAGAGCAGAAAAAAATCTGTATCTATTTTTAAAATTTATTTGTTATTTAAATAATCTATGTAACAAAATATTTTTTAAAGATTTATGCAATGTTTATATCCAATATCAAACCTTATAATTGTTATTATTATGGTATATATGTCCAGATTTTAAAATATACTATACATCTATCTTTTAATAAAATGAAACTATTATGAATATATTTTTTGAAATATGTGAATATTTATGAAAGTGACTTCAATTAATCTACAGCATTACTCTAAAGTCTTTTTATTATTCTCATTTATATGTGTATCATACTATATTTAGCTTATTTCTATGACTGAATAACTGGATTATAGTAATGATTTTTAATATAGATAATGTTCTTATAAATACTAGCTCCTGCATATAATTCACATGGTGTACAAATGAGTGTGTGTGTATTGTATGTCTACATATTTCCTCAAAAATTTCAAATTAGTTGGAACACACACTATATATAGTCTATAGTTCATAATGTTGTGGTATGTTTTACATATTTGCAATGCATGCTTTTACTTATATATTTATTTAGTAAATAAACTTTCTAAAAATTTTTCACTCATTGCATGCTTCAAAAACAGCTATTATATTTTTATCAGTTCTATCAATTTGTTCTATTACATATATCTTTGATTCTAATTTTGTGTAACTTGCTCTTTAACCAATTAATTAATATTTTTTATACAGGAAAACACAGTGACTAGTAAATCTTAGATGCTGTTAAATTATTTCACCGGAGACGTTTGAAATATTTCAGCAAGAATGAGGTGCCCTTGTGTTTTGTCTTTATCAAATACTATGGATTTACTAATTCTTACACCTACATGACTCAATTTTAGTTTTAATTAAGGCTATGTTTCCATGATAATCAGTAATTATATAGTTGTTTTACTCTGTTGTTAAGACAGTAAGATACATCATTTGAAGATCAGAATAATAGATCAAATGTCAAATAAATTATTATTTTACTAAAAATTGCACTTTATATACTAACAAGTTAAAAAGGACATTGGGAGCTATAAGTTTTGATATAATTGTTTTTATTTCAAAATTTAACATATATTCATTTCTGTAATTTCTTGACATATTTAAAATGTAGATTTAACAATGTAACAAAATGGCATTTCTATACTGATATATTTAAAATAATTCTGTGCTTATTTTAAAATAATTCATCCTACACATAAATACCAAATAAGTCATATTTAGTATGTCATTCCACAGAAAAGCATAAACAATACTAAAAATGTACAATGGGAACCCTTCTTTCTTTTCTCTCTTTCCTTCCTTCCTTCCTTCCTTTTCTTCTTTCTTTCTTTCTTTCTTTTTCTTTCTTTCTTTCTTTCTTTCTTTCTTTCTTTCTTTCTTTCTTTCTTTCTTTCTTCTCTTTCTTTCTTTCTCTCTTTCTCTCTCTCTCTTTCTTTCTCTCTTTCTCTCTCTCTCTTTTCTTTCTTTCTTTCTTTCTTTTTCTTCTTTTTTCTTTCTTTCTTCTTTCTTTTTTCTTTCTTTTTACAAAGTCTAGCACTATTATCCAGGCTGGAATGCAGAAGTACAGTGGTGCCATCTTGGCTGCAACCTCCACCTCCCAGGTTCAAGCAATTCTCCCTCCTCAGCCTCCCAAGTAGCTGCAAGTACAGATGCGCACCACCATCCCTGGCTAATTTTTGTATTTTTGGTAGAGACAGGTTTTCACCATGTCAGCCAAGCTTGTCTCAAACTCCTAACTCCAAGTGATTTGCCAGTCTCAGCTTCCCAAAGTGCTGATATTAAAGGTGTGAACCACTGCCCCTGGCCCAATTATAATTTTTCCAATTATTTTTCAAATAATGAATCATTATCCCTGGTTAAACATATGCACACACATCATAAGCACACACACATATATAGAGGGGAATGTTAAAAAATAAATACATAAATAATGGTGAAACCCTGTCTCTATCAAAAATGCAAAATAAGCCAGGCGTGGTGACCCCAGCTTGTAGTCCCCGGTACTCAGGAGGCTAAAGTGGGAGAATAGCTCAAACCTGGTAGGCAGAGGTTGTGGAGCTGAGATGGGGCCACTGCACTCTAGCCTGGACAACAGAACAAGACTCCATTTCAAGAAATAAACCACTGTCCATTAGGTACATAATTTTCTATCCCAGAAGTAACCATGCCACCCAAGATCTAATATTTTCTTCTGAATTTCCAGAGCTCATCTGTGCATTTAAAATTTGGTACTCTGTAGGGATAGGCCTAGATGGAAAGGTATGTAAATAGTTGTGTGCTTAACACTACATCACCTGCTTTTCTTTTGCTAACTACTATTTTTTTTTCTTAATTGATTATGATTCATAGAATAGACTACATGGAGCTTCAATTCTATTGAAGTATTGACTACTATAATTTTTTCTTAAACAATTTATTATACATAACTAGACAAATGGTTGTACATTAATAAATTATCAAACACTTTGGGAAGTCGAGGCTGGTAATCATCCAAGGTCAAGAGTTCAAAACTTGCCTAGCCAACATGGTGAAACCTTTTCTCTACTAAAAATACAAAAATTAGCCAGTTGTGGTGACCCAAGCTTGTAGTCCCAGATACTCAGGAGACTGAGGTGGGAGAATAGCTCAAACCTGGGAGGCAGAATTTTCAGAGTTGAGATAGGGCCACCGCACTTTAGCCTGGGCAACAGAGCAAGATTCTATTTCAAACAAACAAAAAAAATGATCAAGCAATACTATTATAGTTTTTAAATATATATATTTCCTAATATTTGCAATTTTACATCTCAAGTATAATTTTACATATAATAAAAATTAACATTTCAAAGTAGATATTGCCAACTTTTTCTTCAAAGATTAATACTTTTACTATTCAATACTTTTTCTGCCACCTGGAATTAATGAAACACGTATTTTTTCATTTCTTCATCTACTTGAAGTGTCCTTAACTCTTTATCAGTTTGATCTTTGCTATTCACATAAATAAAAACTAGGTCATCATAATTTTAATTTGCATTTTGAAATTAAAAACTTGGGAATTTTTCAAATGAGTAGTGAGTCATTTTATTTCCTTTTTCAATTCTAATTGTACATTCACATATATATACTTTTTTGTTAATATGTAATATATAAATGTAAATATATTTGACAATCTAGCAAAATTCATTATATTGGTGTTTACTCATTATAAGATCGATTTCTGAATAAATCTATCTTATAATGATTTCCACAGTTAATGTTAATAAAATTACAGATTCATTATCCACAAAACTGACACCTCATTTTAAGACCCATTACTTAAAATATGTTTTGAATCTTTTGAACTTTTACAACATGCAAAAGTTTCTAATAATCTTTCAAAATATTTAATGCTAAAGTTATTTGAAAAAAATGTGCTTATACCTTCTTTATTTCTTCCAAACCCACAGAATTTCAGCCATAAATTATTACTAATATGATGCAATGATCTTTTAAAATATTTACACTAACATGGTTTGTTAATTAATATTTCTAATTAACAAAGCATGTATATATTATGCAATAACTATGCAATAAATCTTAAAAATGGAAGACAACATATCTAATTTTTATGGCTAACAATTTAGCTTCCTACACATACATGGTTCTGAAGAAGTAGATAGTTCTCTAGACAAAAGGAATATAAGGAGAAACAGAAAACTTTATTTTTCTTGTTTCTAGTCAGACTTACATGTTTAAAGTAAAAAAGTATTCCTAAAACAAACAAAAATACTTCAGAATGTTTGACTTAAACAAAATAACGTGAGTTCTTATGTGGTTGACAATGAGTTTAATATTGTAGTCATTTTCTGAATTGGCAATTAAAAATCATTTTTCTGTCATTTCTTAGTAGCACTAAATTGTTATATTAATATGCTATGTAGTTTCATTTCAATATAATATGTCAGTTCATTTGTGTTTCAAAGTTAAATAACATATGTGACCCTTGTTGGGGTTCTTTTATAGGTCATATTTGTTTACTTATAGGGTAATGCTATAGATGTAATGTGATGGGAACCACAATATACCCATTGGTGCTGACCACTTAGATTTGACTATAATTTGAAAAATTAATGTGCTTCCTTGATAGATTTGTTGCATTTTTTTTACTGCATTGTTTGTTGAGAAAACGAACTATCTTATTTTACTGAATATAGGTTTTACTCAGTTAAAAATAAACTTTACGATAGTTTGATTGTGCTATGATTTGTGACAAAATAATCTATGGCACAATCACTATAACTGAAATTCTCAGGAATTTTACTAATAGTCCATTTAATGTTTCCATGGAAGTGAACATTTATACCTCAGGGAGATTGACAGCCACAATAAAAGTCAAAATTGACAGTGACGTCATTATTTCAAAAAGTCATTCAAGTAGAATTCTCCCATTTGTAAATTGGACATAAAAGTTTCATTAAATTATACGGTCACACAAGTAAAGATGAAATTCCCTATCATAATGTAGATAGTAAGACCAATGTTGTTCCTGAAGTTTTAATCATAAAATTTGATAGAATACCTTGAAATAGCAGTGTGCAGGGTCTAAATGTATTCCAGTAGTTAATCTCAGCAAAGATTAGGATATAAATAGAATTTTTTTGCCTATTTGTCCACTAAACTAGCTGTTTCTTTTTCAGTCATTTACTGGGAAAGATATGCTTGCATATAAAGGTCAAAGAATAAAAAGACATAAATAGTAAAAAAAGCAAGAATGGACATTGGTGCTATAAAATGTTTGCTTCCCACCAGTCTTATTAACCACCTTTCCATTGACATTTTTGTTTTCAGAACTTAACATAATTGTTCTAAATGTCAGACACCAGCAATGAAAATAAAAAGTTAAAATAGTCCTAAATCAGAAACTAGAGCGTATTTTACTAACTAAATAGTATTTAACTTTACATATCAAATTGTTATATTAAAAAGAAGTAGAATTTTAATAAGGCACCAATGATACTTATGTTGGGAAAATAATATTTTAGAGAATTCCAGCATTCATGGGCAATGTTAATACTGTTTATAAAAATTGCTTATTTTAATAGAGTATTTTTGGAATTCAAATATCACAGTTCTTTAAGTAACATATCTTGAGATTCTGCAAATGCATTAGCATTTTAATGTTATATACTGTGGAATAAAATTCATATTATAATGAAAATTATATTTACTGCAATTAAGTACTGAGAAATACAGTAATTAGAAATAAATCACTTCAAATTATGCAGCTTCTTACTTTTGTGCTTGATTACTTTTTAATATGTGACATCATTCCAGCAGTTCTTGCTTCCTCATTAGTGTATTCAAATTTGATGTTTCCTTTACAGAGCATGTGTGCAATTTATTTAGTACTAGGTTATAAATTTTAGAAAATTAAGTTATATGTTCATTAAGGCTGAACATTATGATAAATGAAAGACTTTTAAGTCTTTAGTGATGTATGAACTAACCAACAACGAGCTTATTTTCAAGATTTGCCTTTGTAAAATATTGTATCAGAGAAGAAATTACTGTCAACGTCTTCGTGCTTCTCCTCCCATGTATGCTCAAACTAGTCCTCCACAGAGGACTATACCACACAGATACGTGCATATCTGTAATGCTATGATATAGTAATATATGTTATGTAGTATATGATTGTATTATATTTATTAGTATAAACTGTATTAATTCACAAAATGACATAAACATATTTTCATGAGAGTGTATCACAGAGAAAATACATCTGATCTAGACTAAGTAGTTAGTAAATGGTTCTCTGTAACAAATTTGAAAAAGTTTGTAATGGTTTTGCTGTAACAAGTTTCAAACGTACACAATTATATATATTTGTTTTCCTGTTAATTTTGATGATCTTTATAAACTTGCAAGTAGAGGTGATAAATTAACAGATAAAAATATGTTTCTGAACCTCATAAAGAAGTCTCATTTGTGGTATATATTTAAGTTACTGTTTTATATGAAAATTAAGTCTTTGTATAATGCAGCTTTCCTCCAGAGAAGATAGAAACACAGCATATAAGATGATATCATAATCAACACAGGTCTTGAGAAAAGAATTTGAGCTGACAAAGAGGTTATTAAAAAAAAAATCAAAAGATGTACCATCGTGGAAGTTAAGAGAAAAGATAGTGTCAAGGATTCATAAACTACCAGTGGTAAAAATTCATGCATTAAATCGGTGATTGTTTTTATGAAATCATTTCCTCTATATGTCATTTTCTGTTCTGTGTCCTGGAGATAAAGCAGTGAATAAGACAAAACCCTTTCTTTCAAGAAACTTATTTTCTCACTAAGGAAGACAAAAACTAAATAAGCTAACACATACTATGTAAGATGATGATAATGCTTTGAAGAGAATGTAGAGGTATCTTGGGATAAAGGAGCTTCCTCTTGCACTTAGGGCAAAGAGGGAAGGCCTGACTCCTAATGCATATTTTGGGAGAAACCTTAAGAAAGCAAGTGAGCAAATTATGTTCATAACTGAACAACACATTTTCAAGACAAAGAGAATATCAACTGCAAAGTTTCTGAGGCAGGAAAAGGCTTCTAGAACCTCCAGGAGACTAAGTTAGTAGTTAAGCAAACTAGATGTAAAAGGATTTGACATTAAGGTAACACAAGTAGTGGGATGTAAGATCACATTAGACCTTAAAGGCCATGCTATGGAATATGGATATTATTGTGAATGAGTTGGAAATCCAAAGGCATATTTCAGCAGATAAGATACAAACATGACTTTCTTTGTTTTCAAAAAGGTATTCTGAGGCTGAATTGAGAATAGACTGTAGTAAGCTGAGAAAGGAGGCAAATATAACATTTATGTACACTTTTTTCATCAGATGTGCCTTGTAGTAGGACTTAGTTACGGAGATCGTAATAAGAGCTTGGACTCCACATTAATTTTAAGGTAGCCCTGATAGATTTGCTGAACCGTTGCTTATAATTCTATGTATTTTGAGTAGATGGTAGAGCCATTTTCCAAGACATTGACCAATATTAGTTGAAATGGTTTCAGATTTTAAAATGTTATTTATTTAAAGATGTATAGCATTAATTTTTATTTTGTATAACAAATATTTAAAACATCTAATTTATTATAATCTACATCAGTTAATATTTTCTTAATTGTATAAGTTACAAATCATTGTCATGTTCAAGGGGAGCTTTCTTTAAATTAAGCAATTTATAAAATTGAAACCTAAAGCAAGTATCTCTGTGATTTTACTTAGCCTGTATAGGTTCCTTATAATTGAATTAATTATGTTAACTTTTGGAAGGATGAAATATATTCTGCACACCTTTTTGACCCTGAAGAATTCTGAAACTTATAAATTAAGAATTGTCATGAAACCTGCAGGAAAAACTACTAAAGAGACAAGATGAATTTGTAAAGTCTTCTCAATTAGATTTAAATTTAAAGTCAAAAGTGGAAAATAAAAATATAATAGTTTTTACATATAAAAATACTGCTCTGTTTTTAAAACTATTCATTTAAAAAGATACATAGATTGGAAAAATGATTTTGTAAAATAGTGAAATAAAACTTTCATGAATAACTAGACTGGTGGTGTGTATCTTTCCTGGTTAGTGTCAATAAAATAGGGCACTGCTAAAAGCTAAGACTTGTCAATAGATAAGAAAAATGGTAACCTACTGCATACAGTTCTACAGGGGTTTGGTCTGTAAAAGTGGCTGATTGCATGGAAGGTGTGCGCTGGTTTACGTTACCTTTAGAATTTTAACTGCTTTTATGCTTTCTAATTTCTCCTAGAAAAAAGCTGTTATTTTGTAAACATTTACCCCAATTTCTGTGTGTATTCAAAAGTTTCTTAATATTTAAAGGTTAAAAACAAGGTCCATATTTTTAAATACCCGCTCCAGCTAAAAGTCATATGCAAAGCAAGAAATCAGTACTGAAAATACAGATTTTCTGTGTACAAATATGATTTTATTATTTTTCTTCACCTTCACACCCCAGCCATTAAGCTGCTCATTTTCCAGAACGTTTTATCACAGTACCACAGCAGACACAGTATTCAGTTACCCAAGCTTGGTATTGGACTGCATTGTTTAACTTGACCTGCTCTTTGCAACCTCAGTTAAAAATGAGCACCTCTTTACAAAAACTCTTTATTTAAAACCTTTCAAATTAAATGACATAGTTTCATTCCTTTCAACTGGTAAATTTTACAGAAGTAGGCAGTAAATAGAAGAGAGTAAAAGTTAAGTTACAGATTGTGATTGTTTGTACAGTCTCATTGTAAAATCCACAAACTTACTAATTTACAAATAACTTATTTAACTTCTAAATTAACAGACCCTGTCCTTAGCACACTAAATCCAATCATTTACTCATTCATTATTAATCCCTGAAAAATCTCTTGAAGCCTTTCATCTGACAAAATTTATCCATTTTTTTTCAAGACCAGTTCACTTAATAATAGAGCTATTAAATATAAGGCTTATATCTGAGAGTTAAACTATCTTTCCTACAATGCTTCTAATGTTCTTTGATATGCAATTGTCCCTTGCAATTGTGCTGTAGTCTGACTGTTCCTCCCAAATTTATATATTGAAATCCTATTCTGCAAGGTAATGATATTAGAAAGGAAGGCCTGGGGGAGGTACAGCCTTCATGAATTGGATTAATGACCTTATAAAAGAGACCCAGGAGTAGGTAGCTAGTCCATTCCACCATGTGAGAACACAGTGAGAAGGTGCTATGAGGAATAGACCCTCATTAGACACTGAATCTGCTCACACTTTCATGTTGGATTTCTCGGCCTCCAGAAGTGCAAAAAATCGATGTTTTTTGATTATAAGCCAACCAATTTATGGTATTTTGCAACAGCAGTTCAAGCAAAAATACCTAATATGTGTATTATATAATATATCTATTATGTGTAAGTTATACTTATATAAGTAAATATTTAAATTACATAACATTCACATGCTATGTTATATTTATATTAGTTACATGATACATATTTATATGCTATGTAAGTTTATATATTACAATAATATGTAATATATGTATACATGCAATATGTATGTATATAATACTTAGGAATATAAAATATTAAAGTTTCCTTGCAGGTATTAATAATCCCCTTCAAAAATTTTCACGTTTATTTCCTATAAAAATCTTAATGCTTTTAATGTCTACGATTAATGTAAATTCTCAAAACACCTTGTATTTGTCCTATGTGAAATATTGGAATAGCCTGGGGATAAATGCCAAGTGTGGGTGAAGGGGAGGAAGGCAGCAAAACACACTGCCATGTGTGTACCTATGCAACTATCTTGCACGTTCTGCACATGTACCCCAAAACCTATAATGCAATAAAAATTTTAAAAATTAAAAATAAAAGAAGAATAGATTTATAATATTTCTATTGTCATTGTGACAAACAATATGTGGCAAATAAGTTATCTATACTGTCACACTTTTTAATCTTAAAGAAAAATGAGAGCTAAAATTAGTCCAATTTTATTTCCTAAGCATAAATTTTATTTTCATTATTTCCAGTGAGTATGAGCCAATCACCTTTAAACATTTCAGGGACTATCCTGTTATAAAATGGAAAGAATGGATGCTTCAGAATTAGGGTCAACTGTGCTTCAATCCTAGGTCTCTCACTTATTGACTAGGTGTTTCAGGAAATTTATTTATCATGAAGAATCTTCAATAATAACTTGGAAATAATAATATCAAAAATATAGAATGTATTAGTTGCTAAATGAGATAAAAGGGATAAAGTTCTGCTACTATTCCTGGAGCTCAAATCACTGTTGCCTTTCTTCTTTTGTCAACAATTTACTAATAAGTGGAAAATAATAATCTTCCTAGGTTTTCTGCACATTCCAGTTATGAATTCAAATACTATAGTGGTAAAGTGTAGTTACGTTTAATAACTTATGTTTGCTTTCTTTGGGTCTTTAGTTATTAAATCCACTGCTTTCAATGGAGGTCATAGTTTGCTTCCTATCTCTGTTCCTCTATCAGTTAAATGTCCACCTGATTAAAACAGCTGTTCTCTATGCAAAAAAATAAAATCACTACACTAATTATAAAACCAATAAATTAAAATAAATTTGTCTAATTACCTACAAGCATGTTCTCAATTCATGTTGATACTATTCAAAATAAGTAAAGCTGTAATTATTACAAACAAGTCTCTTGAAGGATAATGAGAAATTTAGATTGTTATGCATAATTTGAACTATATTATGTATATTATATATATAACGTATAATATAGAGATATCTTGGTTACCGTTCATACAATTTCTCCAAAGGGAAACATTTTTAAGAAACTATAGTATAATATCACAACAAGGGTATTGACATTGAGACAGTCGATGTTCAAGAGTTTGAGAATCTAAT
Organism: Saguinus oedipus; assembly: GCA_031835075.1. Classification (NCBI taxonomy): domain Eukaryota; kingdom Metazoa; phylum Chordata; class Mammalia; order Primates; family Cebidae; genus Saguinus; species Saguinus oedipus. The sequence continues at coordinate 45,765,589 of CM063169.1, forward strand.
GTGGAAAGATCTACTGTACTGCCTTTTTATAGCCACAGCCACTTCATGCTCCCTCCATTCCTGACACTTGTAAATCTGCATTCTGTTGGTATATTATTACAATTTTAATAATATATACATGCATACATATTGTATTAATATTAGTATCAGTGTGAAATCTTTGAGATTGGCTTTTTTTTTTCATTCAGCATAATCTCCTGGAGATTCATTGAAGGCATTAGGTACATTAACAATTTATTTTTATTGTTGACGATTATTGCATAATATACTTATTATAATTTTTTTTAGCTTTTTTTCTATTGCAGGACATCTTGCTTTTTTCTGCTATTGAACATTTCTGTACATATTTTTTTGTGAAAACATAAGTTTTCATTTCTTTGGAAGAATGCCAAACAGTGTAATTGTTAGGTTGTACAGTTGTTGCATGTTTAAGTTGACAACAAATTTTCAGATTGTTTTCCAGAGTAGCTGTACCATTTTATATTCAAATCAGCAATGTATAATCAATTCAGTTTCTTTCCATCCTCCCCAGTATCTGATGTTGTCACTATTCTTATTTTAGACATTGTTGTAAGTGTATATTGTTATCTCACTGGAATTTTACTTTTCATTTCATTTATGGCTAATAATGTTGAACAAGTTTTGATGGAGTTGTTTGCTTTTCCACCTGTATGTCCATTTTAGTAAAATATGTACTTAGAATTTTCCCTTTCTCTTAATGTTTTGTTTATGATTTCACTGTTGAGCTTTGAGAATTCTTTATATCTTCTAGATTACTAGTTTGTTTCAAGTATCTGATTTTCAAAAATTTATTCCCCAAATCTTCTTTAGATTTATTTTATTGTATATATTTGAGGTATACAACTTCATATATTGATATAGATAGATATAGGGAAAGGATCGCTACAATCCAACAAATTTACATTATCTATTACCTTTCATAGTTATTGTGTATGTACGTATGTGTGTTAAGAGTACCTAAAATCTGTCAACATATTTTGAATATTTATTGCAATAACATTATTTTTAAATTATTTATTTATTTTATTCCCATAGATTTTTGGGGGGAGCTGGTGCTGTCTGGTTACACGAGTAAGTTCTTTAGTGGTGATTTGTGAGATTTTGGTGCACCCGTCACTTGAGCAGTATACACTGTACCAAATTTGTAGTCTTTTATTCCTCAATTTCCTCCCACTCTTCCCCTGAGTCAAGTGAAAAGTGTTACAACTAGGGGTATGTATATAATGCTGAAGAGAAAGAACAGGGAGAGACTGCTTGATGAACTGAGGAAAGCTTTGTAAGAATATGAAATTTTTTAAAGACCTTGAAACCTAAATAGAAGTTCAGCATAAGAAAGGAGGGATGACATAGTGCACAAAAGGAATTTCATGAACAAGATAAGACAAAGATGGCAAAAAAAATCTTCACAAACAGGCTATCAAAAAGTAATGTCCGATGATAGAGAAATATTTAAGAAAAGTATTCAGGTTTTGAAGTCCAGAACCAAAAAACGCACTCACCATGCTGGATTATATTCCTTTACCAAGAATTGAGTCACAAATGCCATACTTAACCAGGATGGGTTTCATGATCATATACCCTATGCAGTTGCACAGGACCCCATGCAGAGAAGGGCCCCAGGCTTGTTTCAATTCTATGCTCTTGATATTTTAAGTTTTATATTGTTTTTGATCAAGGGGCTTTCATTTTGCATTGGGCCCTGCAACTTATGTGGCTGGTTCTGCTCCTAAAGGCAAGGAGGCTGGCTAACCTATTCTAGGCATGTGCCATTAAGAAAGGTACATTTACTTTCCATGGCTACATAGCAGGCATTGCCATGAAGTATGAAGTTCCAGTTCTAGGAAGGGAGCTCCAGTTCTAGGAAATCAGTCAGAAATGATGTGACATGCTTATTATAATGAACTGATTCTGACTCTAAGGGCATTAATTTTTTCTTCTTCTTAAAACCGAGTTAATATAACTTATTCCACAGACATAAATGTAGAACTGGAAAATATTGTCAGAAAAGAGTAATAAATTTGCAATTTACTTATTTTCAATTTGTATTGTTCTGTTTTCTCTGAGAAAACTGTCCAAGATATATGCACTAAACAAAAATAAAAAGAAATTTACTAATCTAGAAACAGTTGTCGTCTGAGAACCACTTTGTTAGGCAGCTTTACCAAAAGTGAAATAAATTAAAATGTAATTCCTGTTTAAAGAGTCAACTAATGTAATCACATAATAACAAATAAGAAAATGGAGTTTGCCTTAAGAAATAAGACTTCAGTAAATAAGAAACAAATTGGAAAAGAGAACTGTTACTCTGTGTTTACATATGAGAGTATTGAAAAGAGATTATCCCTAATCAGCTTGATGAGCTAATCAGGAGGTTTAATTAAAAGCCAAACCCTCAAGTAAACATTTCAACAACAACAACACAACAAAAAGTAAAATAAAGAATTAAAATGTGATTAAGAAGCCCAAACAAACAAATACAAGGCTTTAGGTACAGAGTACCTTTGGTTATTGCTGAAAGTTAGAGTTGACATATTTTTAAATAACCAATGTAGGAAAACAAACATCTGTGATTGGGCTTAGAGGTAGAGTTAGAAATTTACATTTGAAGGTCAAATAAAAAAAAGAAAGAAAGAAAGAAAAAGAGGGCAAAAGAGAAGAGAGCATTGGGAAAAGAAAAGAATAAAAGTGAACACCTCTAGCTATTGTCAGCTTTGGAAAAACTTTCATCAGCATGCCATGCATTGTTAAAACCAATGATGTCATTGAGGATGGTGCTCTGTTACACAGACGTGATTTGCTTCAGCAAACAAGACATTAGCAAATGTGACACAAGCTGAGTCTGGAAAAGCAATTGCACAGTAGGGCTTGCTCTTCAGCTCATTTTTTCCTTCTGTCTAACCATCAAAATATACTCCTGGTAGCAAGCTAGAGAATAAAATGTGTGGAGCAGAGCTGATGGAGAGCTGAGTTATCCCATCTGAGGATATCCTATACCAACCTTCCCTCTCATCACAAATGTGTGAATCAGATTAGCAAACAACAGTCAAGTCTGGCCCAGGTCAGCAAAACTAGTGAATGTTACTTAGACTCATGAGAAATAATAGAATTGTTATAATCATATGTTAATATTATTAATATAATATACAATATATAATATATTTTAATATGTGCATAACAATAGTGATAATATCAAAGTAGATCATACTAGGTTTAAGCAGGAAATGACTTCAATTTCAGCCATTAATTCAAATATTGAATCCTTGTTTGAGAAAAATCAAACCCCAAAATCAAATTATTGGCATTTGTTTAACAACTAATAATTTAGAAGTCCCTCTCTCTCTCTGTCTCTCTCTCTGTTCTTTCTCCTTTCCAAAATACTCATAAACAGTTTCTTCCACCTAGCAGAAAAATCCACGGTCTGCATTCTTCATTGTGCTTCTAACTTTAGAATACATTTTGATTTGCAGGAATATTGATTATTTTACTGTCTCAGAGGACATCACACTTTTCCAAACAGTGATCTTATACTGGTAAGGAATGCAAAAAGCAGTATTTCATTCTATGAAATTCTGTGGGATGCCATAAAAGCGAATAGATATTTTACTCAGTGAATATTTTTGGAGATCCAGTTATCTGGATATATTGAGATATCCCTGCAAAAACTAAAAATAAGTTGTTCTATATATAATCTCCTTCAGTTCCGAAAGAAAGGACAATGCAAATAGAGCCACTTTTTTCCATTAGTGCATCTGTATTTTGAACAATATAAAGACTTGCATTGTTTAAGGATTAGCATGATTTAATATGTATTTTAATATTAGCACAAAATCTTATGTTCAACATAAAAGTAAAAAGATTTTTAATGTTCAAATCTTATTGCCTCTCTGCTGCCATGTGCTATTTCCAGTAATACCTACACACTACTACTACCTAGTTGATTTTAGAAAAAAATAAGTTGTATTGTGTGCTGAGTTAACTAACATGCTTCCGTTTTTACTTCAGAAGAAAAGGCTCCTGGTGTGGTCTCCAATGGGAGACAGGCAACTCTGCTGTTTCACATTAAAAAGTACTGGTGGGGGGGCCCAAAGTGGCTCCGGCCGGATGTCGTGGCGCTTGCGAAGGCGAGGCCAAGAGTTCAAGGCCAACCAACCTCAGCAGCCTTACAAGCTCTCATTGATTGGCAAAAAAAAAAAAAAAAAAAAAAAGTACTGGTGGGGAAAATATTTATGGCAGATCAGGAGGTGTCAAGTGCCTTTTGAGAAGCCTAGCTAGAAGAACAAGAAGGAAGATTACTACGTTTGAATAGCAAAGACATAGCAGGAAATAGTCTACTTTTGACAAACATCCTTTAGTATATAGGTTCAGATAGACTAAATATCTAACCATAAATGTGTCACTGACATGCCCAAAATTAACTGATTGACTTTTCCATATCATATGACTGAACAGTTGTTAAAAAAATGAAAGTGATTCATGAAGAATAATGTTTTCAAGGCAGGAATAAGTTACATAAGTAGAGATTTTACACTAGAACTAAAGAAATCCAGCAAAGAAACATATTATGTTTAAGAATGCTAACATGGATCAGGCAAGGTAGCTAGCTCATGCCTGCAATCCCAGAACTTTGGGAGGCTGAGGTAGGTGGATCGCCTGAGGTCAGGAGTCAGAGAACAGCCTGGCCAATATGGTGAAACCCCATATCTACTAAAGACAGAAAAATTATCCAGCCATGGCGGCGGCTGCCTGTAATCCCAGCTACTCGGGAGGCTGACGCAGGAGAATTGCTTAAACCCAGGAGGCAGAGGTTACAGTGAACTAAGATCACACCTCTGCCCTCCACCCTGGAGGACAGAGCAAGACACCATCTTAAAAAAAAAAAAAAAAAAAGAATGCCAGTTACAGGGTTTTGTCTTTCAGAAATAAAGTTTTTGGGCTACACCAAGAGGTAGAAAACAAGTCAATATTAGCTTAGAGTAAGTGAATGCTGAGTTATCATAAACCCCAACTATGTCTTGAGACCATTTGGAGAAATTAGTGTTCAAATATATACTCACCTACTTGAATATTTTTTCAAAATATAATTAAGAAAATACTTTAGTATATAATTATAAATATATATGAATGACATAAGTATTTAAAGTTTTTTCCATACCAGTTTTATCTGTATTTTTTTGTGGTAGTTAACTTTAAAATTTAATCTGTGAGTTAAATAAAGATTGTGACAGTACCAAGAAAAAAATTAAAAAGAATGGATGTGATCCAGAGAGGGTAGATTTAGATCTACACATAGCAACTGCTGATGTTTAAAATACTTCCTCTCGAATTTTAAATAGAAAATGAGAGTGTTTTTACATATACAGATTATTATTTGATTATTGTATGGGAAGGCATTTGCTATCAGTATATTTATGATTTAATATTGGTTATATTTATGATCCAAAATATGTATTGATGATAGACAGCGAGAGAGCCCACTTTGTTTGAAAAGAATGATCTGTCTTTGTAACTGTCTAGCAATTACTAACATGTTCCCATGTTGAGAAAATTCCTTGCTCTCTAAGCCTAAGATTTTCCCTAGTAGAATTAAGGACATCAGCTCCCCACTGTTATTGTGAAAAAGTTTGTGCCTCTCATTCCCCAAAATATATAAGCTGAAATACTATCATTAAGGTTTTAGGAGGCAATTAGGCTATCAGAAAAAAGCCATCATCAGTAGGAAGAGTAACTGTTTCCTTAAATAAAAAAAAAAAAAAAAAAAAAAAAAAGCTTTTTCATCTCACCTGCTATGTGAGGATATAGTGAGAATAGGTGGCCTTCTATGAATTGGGACATGGGCCTAACCAGACATCTAATCTGCCCATGCCTTGATTTTTCACTTCTCAGACTCCAGAACTGTGAATAGTAATTTTCTGTTGTTTGTAAGTCACTCAGTCTATATGGAAGTTTGCTATGGAAGTCCAAACAACTAAGACATCCATCCACTTTTGAATACAGAAAAAAGGAAAACGACATCTGTTCTAACAATAAAGAACAATCATGGAACTCCTTTTTAGTAGTCAGTAATATAAGGAAGAAGAATTTGCACAGAATCCTTTCTAAGAAGGGTGGTACCAGAGACTCTTGTCTTCAGGGAGAGTATTGGCCATTCAAAACTCTCTCTGAAATGTCCGTGATGCTGTCCAGTAACAAGTGGTAGTTATGTAAGTTGTGGTGTTTATATTACCAGGTTGAGGGTCCCATAGAATATTTTATTTAGATATTATTCTTTGCTATTAGGCATCTAAGGCTTAGTCACAGTCTGTCTCAGAGATTCAGTGACCTATCTAAAATCCTTTAAGAAATTACTTATCTGACACTAGTAAGAATGGCTATTATTAAAAAGTCAAAAAAGCAAAAGGTGCCGGCAAGGTAGCAGAGAAAAGGGAATGTGTATACATTGTTAATGGGAGTGTAAATTAGTTCAACCATCTTGGGAAAAAGTGTGAAGATTCCTCAAAGATCTAAAAACAGAACTATCATTTGACCCAGAAATACCAATACTGGCTATGTACCGAAAATAATTTAAATGGTTCTATCATGAAGACACATGCACCTGTATGTTCACTGCAGCACTGTTCACATTAGATAACACTTGGAATCAACTTAAATGCTCATTAATGATAGATAGAGTAAAGAAAATATAGCACATAAACTCCACAAATAATACACAGCCATATAAAGAACAATATCTTGTCCTTTATGAGACCATGGATGGTGCTGGAGGTTATTATCTTTTGAGAACAAAAACCAAATATCATATGCTATCACTTATAAGTGGGAGCTAAATAATTAGAACACATGAACACATAGAGGGGAAGAGCAGACATTTGGGCCTACCAGAGGTAGAGGACAGAAAGAGGGAGGGGATCAAAAAAATGACTAATGGGTACTAGACTTACTACCGGGATGATGAAGTAATCTGTACAACAAAATCCCCATGACACAAATTTACCTACATAACAAACCTGGACATGTATTCCTGAAATTAAAAGTTAAAGAAAAGAAATTATATATATTATAAATACCTTGAATTTGGTGTTATTTGCAACAAGGAGCCATCATTGACTTAGTATACAATGTGTCCACAAAAATGTAATTTTGAAGTAATAGCAGACATATAGAGAAAAAAAATTCAAGTTTATCTACATTTTCTTTTTTCTTATTATTATACTTTAAGTTCTGGGGTACATGTACAGAACATGCAGGTTTGTTACATAGGCATACACCTGCCATAGTGGTTTGCTGCCTCTATCACTCCATCACCTAATTAGGTATTTCTCCTAAAGTTATCCCTCCCTCCCCTATCCCACACTCCCCAACAGGCCCTGGTATGTGATGTTCCCCTCCCTGTGTACATGTGTTCTCATTGTTCAACACCCACCTCTTATGAGTGAGTTCAACAATCACTTATGAGTGAGAACATGCAGTGTTTGGTTTTCTGTTCTTGTGTCAGTTTGCTGAGAATGATGGTGTCCAGCTTTATCCATGTCCCTGGAAAAAGACATGAACTCATTCTTTTTATGGCTGCATGGTATTCCATGGTGTATATGTGCCATATTTTCTTTATCCAGTCTATCCTTGATGGGAATTTGGGTTGGTTCCAAGTCTTTGCTATTGTGAACAGTGTTGCAATAAACATACATTTGCATGTGTCTTTATAAAAGAATGATTTATAATCCTTTGGGTATATAACCCATAATGGGATTGCTGTATCAAATGGTATTTCTAGATCTAGATCCCTGAGGAATTGTTACACTGTATTTCACAAAGGCTGGATTAATTTACACTCCCACCAACAGTGTAAAAGTGTTGCTATTTCTCCACATCCTCTCCAGCATCTGTTGTCTCCTGATCTTTTAATGATTGTCCTTCTAACTAGCATGAAAGGATATCTTAATGAGGTTTTGATTTTCATTTCTCTAATGACCAGAGATGATAAACTGTCCTTCATGTTTGTTGGCTGCATAAATATCTTATTTTGAGAAGTGTCTGTTCATATTCTTTGCTCAATTTTTGTATGGGGTTGTTTGCTTTTTCTTGTAAATTTGTTTCAATTCTTTGTAGATTCCGGTTAATAGCCCTTTGTCAGATGGGTAGATCGCAAAAATTTTTTTCCATTCTGTTGGTTACTAGTTCACTCTAAAGATGGTTTCTTTTGCTATGCAGAAGCTCTTTAGTTTAATTAGATTCCATTTCTCTAATTTGGCTTTTGTTGCCTTTGCTTTTGTTGCCTTTGCTTTTGTTGTTTTAGCCATGAAGTCCTTGTCCATGCCTATGTCCTGAATGGTATTGCTTAGGTTTTCTTCCAGGTTTTTTATGGTTTTAGGTCTTATGTTTAAACCTTTAATCCATCCTGAGTTAATTTTTGTATAAGGTGTAAGGAAGTCCAGTTTCAGTTTTCTGCATATGGCTAGCCAGTTTTCCCAACACTATTTATTAAATAGGGAATCCTTTTAATCAGGCAGGAAAAATAAATGGTATTCAATCAGGAAAAGAGGAAGTCAAATGGTCTCTATTTGCAGATGACATGATTGTATATTTTGAAGACCCCATCGTCTCAGCCCAAAACCTCCTTAAACTTATAAGCAACTTCAGCAAAGCCTCAGCATACAAAATCAATGTGCAAAAATCACAAGCATTCCTGTACACCAATAACAGAGAGCCAAATCATGAGTGAACTCTCATTCACAATTGTTAAAAGGAGAATAAAATACCTAGGAATACAACTACCAAAAGATGTGACAGATCTCTTCAAGGAGAACTACAAACCACTGCTCAAGCAAGTAAGAGAAGACATAAAAAGATGGAAAAGCATTCCATGCTCATGGTTAAGAAGAATCACTATTGTGAAAATGGCCATACTGCCGAAAGTAGTTTATAGATTCAATGCTATTCCCATCAAGCTACCATTGACTTTCTTCACAGAATTGGAGAACACCTTAAATTTCATATGGAACCAAAAAGGATGCCACAATCCTAAGAAAAAAAAAAAAATCTGGAGTCGTCATGCTTTCTGACTTGAAACTATGTTACAAGGCCAGATTCATCAAAACAGCATAGTACTTGTACCAAAACAGAGATATAGACCAATGGAACAGAACAGAGGCCTCAGAAGTAATGCCACACATCTACAACAACTGATCTTTGACAAACTTTTTTTTTCTTTGAGAAGGAGTTTCACTCTGTCTCCCAGGCTGGAGTGCAATGGCGCGATCTCAGCTCACTGTAGCCTCCACCTCACCAGTTCGAGTGATTCTCCTGCTTCTGCCTCTCATGTAGATGGGATTACAGGCATATGCCACCACACCTGGTTGATTTTTGTATTTTTAGTAGAAACAGTGTTTCACCATGTTGGCCAAGCAGTCTTGAACTCCTGACCTCAGGTAATCCTCCGGCCTAAGCTTCCCAAAATGCTGGGATTATAGGCATGAGCCACTGCACCTGGCAAGTCTGTCTACATTTTCTTATCCAAAATTATTGAGGCTAGATATCTTCCTGAAATTTATAGATTAAAAAGAGGATAATATGTAGCATTTTGTACTACCACATACCACTGATAGCCAAGCCTGGAAAAGTATGCTGAAATTAAATATATACATATTATATACATATATAAATAAACAAATAAATATTCATAGTAAGAGAGAGAATATTAAATACTAAAGGGATCCTCATGTTAATTCACCTCAGATTTTGATGACAAATCTGCTTGCGTCAGATTTTTTTTTCCTACCAAATTTGTAGTGAAAAAGTTTCACTTTATAGATTTTCATGTATTTGATAATTTTGATGAGGTATTATTAGACGTGCTTATAAATCAATGTATATATTTTCAAGTTATGACATATATGCAAGAAGAAATTACTTTGATCAACATCACTTAATAATGTGTGAATTCAGAACCAGAGAGAGTAATAATATTAAAATCTTATTACAGAATTTTAAAATGGTAGACCATGTTAGAATATAACTAGAAGTTTTCTCTATAGTGATCAAGTATATCTCAATGTTTAAATATTTTAAAAATATAGAAATCTGTACATGAAATTTCATCATTTTTTGTAGAAATAACTTTATATCAAGAAAAGATTTTGCTCATAAAGTATCTTGAAAGAACAAATTTTTAAAACTTTTTAGGTGACTATGAAGAGCATAACTAGCTATGTTAGTTTGCGTATAAGGAGAATTATAGCCATGCTATTAGCTATAGTTCAGCTAAAATGGCTCTGCCATATATGTCCATTTTAGGGCTTGAACTGATAGTTAAGCATATAGTGAAGAAAACTTTATGATCACTCCTGAAACACAAGACAACATACCATGCAAAAATAAATAAATAAACCCTTAATTATTGAGCATCTCCTTTTCATTCATCAAGGCAAGTTAAGTCCTAACGAAGACATTTAAAAAGTCTTATAAAACATTTTATGCACAATGATATGTATTTTTGAGTGTCTACTAAGATGAATGTTCACAGGAGGAAAGAATTATGATTTAAAAAAATATCAATACAAGTGCTAACTAAAAATAAGTTACCAAAATGCAAATTGTTATTGTGCTTACTATGTGCCAGAACTATATTAAATGTGAAGATAATATAATAACCAGAACAGCCTTACCTATCCTAATATTTTTAAATCTACTGACAAATGCATCTAATATGTATATTAGAAAAAAATGAAGACTGAATTTATTAAAAGTATTTAAAATGTTCTGAGAACATTAAAAAAGCATGAAAGCACATAAAGGGAAATAAAATTGTACATTCTTTTTATAGAGAGCCGCAGACACACTTTTGATTTTGAATAATTCACAGACTCCTGTTCAAGTTTCCAGTTCCAGTATCGTTTTTAACTTCTCTTCCTCTTTTGCGTAGTTCCATTCACTGAAGATTTTAAATGGAAGCATGATGTAAATGCACTGTGTCAAATCCCAATGTATGTATCAATAGAAGCATATTTCTAGAAATGAAAATACTTTAAAGTAGCTGTATATAACTAGAAATAATAATTTTTTCTTTAAAAAACCCACAAAAGTAGTTGTATGAACTGAAAATATGCAGTTTCCATTTTTTTTAAATTACAAATCAAGATACGATAAACATTTGATGTAGGTGTTTACATAAATATGCTTGATTAATGAGTGAGCAATGAGCAATAATATTGATGGTGACATGATAAATGAATGGTTAAATTTATGTAATACTGCTATTTTCCAAAGTGGCTATACCAATTTGCATTACCACAAGCTATGTACAAGTATCCTAGTTGCTTTGCATTCTAACCAGCTCTTGATATTATCTTTCCCCCCAGCTAATGATGTATAATTCAATCAAATTGTGATTTTAATACGCAGTTCATTTACTTATGATGATTTTCTTCTCACTGGCTTAACTTGCCTCTTATACCTTCTTTGATGAACTGTCAGCTCAAATCATTTGCCTGACTTTTATTGAAATATTTATTATTGTTGAGTTTTGAAATTTTTAAAAATATATTTTGAAAACAAGTCATTTCTCTGACATGTCATAATTGTCTCTGGTTCTGTGTCTTATCTTGTGTTTCTCATAAAAGTGATATTTGAAAAGCAAAAATTCCAAAATTTTAATAAATTCATTGTTTGGCCTTTTTCTTCTTTTAGAAGCACATTTTTTGCTATGGCATCTAATAACTTTCTGTAACTCAAGGTTACAGTAGTTTTCTCATATTTATTTTATTTTTTATTAATTTTACATTTTAAATTTAGTTATATGATTCATCCTGAGTTAATGTTTGCAAACAGCGTGAGGTATGATTAGAGCTTCAGCTTTCTACATACGGATATCAAATGTTTCCAGCACCATTTGCTGAAAAGAATACCCATTCACCATTGAGTTGCATTTACAGCTTTGAAAAGAATCTATTGGCTATATTCGTATGGGTCCATTTATACAGTTTATTTTTTTCCACTGATCAATGTGTCTATCTCTATCCCTGATTACAATGATGATTATTTTGAACTTTTAAAAGACTAAGTTGTTTTTACAAATTTTGAAAGAAATTTAAATTGTTAAACATGTTAATGGAAACAACAGTGTTAAATTATTTAATTCTAAAGGACAGTTTCATGGAAAACAATAGAAAAATAATGTCAATTATGTCAATGTTACCACATAATTATTTTCAAAGATATTTTACTACTTGAAAGATATTTCAAAGTTAAATTTTCTATAAATAAACATATTTATTAAAATTACAAAACTCACTATTCATATCATTTATTTTAGAATTGACTCAGTCATTCTGGCTCAGATTTTAGTGACTGTATTTTATAGTTCAGGTCCATAGGTCATCTAAAATGGTTCTGCCACACATGTGCTCATTGGAGGGCTTGAACTGATAGGTAACCACATATCCAAGATAATTTCTTTCCATGAAGATTACAAAAACACAAAAGAGCATGAAATATAAAAAGGTTTTTAGCCCTTGATTTTTTAACATTGATTAAAGTTTTCATTCATTAAAGTTATTACTTGACTGAGCTCAAGGACAGTTTACAAATATGTTTGTACCATGGAAATCAAGTAGAAGGAGTAAATATGTTTTAATTATATTCCAGCTACTGTGGTTTTGTGTATTTATTCTGACATGTAAAACATACTAATTCCAAAAAGTTTTTTTTGTTGTTGTTAATTACGACATCAGGTTTGAAAGTCCAGATTAGTGAAGTGTTTATGAAATCCTGATACAGCAACTTTTGATCTGGAGTTCTATGAACCAAAAGTTTATGTTACCTAAGAACTTAGATAACTTAAAATGTCTAATTTATCTAAGATAACCATTACTGGGCCAGGCCCGGTGACTCATGCCTATTATCCCAGCACTTTGGGAGGCAGGTGGTTCACGAGGTCAAGAGATCAAGACCATCCAGACCAACTTAGTGAAACCTCATCTCTACTAAAAATACAAAAAAAATTAGTTGGATATGGTGGCTTGTGCCTGTAGTCCCAGCTACTCAGAAGGCTGAGGCAGGAGGATTGCTTGAACCCAGGAGATGGAGGCTGCAGTGAGCTGAGATCATGCCACCAGCCTGGCGACAATGAGACTCCATCTCAAAAAACAAAAACAAAACAAAACAGAACTATTAGTTTCCCAAGATATATAGAAGTCACAGGTCCATAACAATTTTGGGAAAATGTTACTAGATGTCCCTACCTTGTCACGGGAAGACTATTTCTTTGTTAGGCAAACTTTCGATTGTCAGAACTCCTGTCTCTGCCCTCAGAAGTGTCCTCTTTTGGTATTATACTCCTTGGCCAATTCTGAATAATTGGTTAAGAACTTAAGAATTAAAGAATTTGCCGGGCTTTTTGAGATGTTCTATCAACCTGACGCCTGTCTTTGAAAATTTAAGGCCAAAAGACTTTTTATAACCCGCATCGATTTTGTCTTTTGTGATCAGCCTAGCAGTACTTTTACAACAGTGTTTTTATAAATTTTTTTTTTCTTTTCTTTTTTTGAGACAGAGTTTCGCTCTTGTCGCCCAGGCTGGAGTGCAATGGCGCAATCTCGGCTCACCGCTACCTCCACCTCCTGGGTTTAGCCTCCTGAGTGGCTGGGATTACAGGCACGTGCCACCATGCCCAGCTAATTTTTTTGTATTTTTAGTAGAGACGGGGTTTCACCATGTTGACCAGGATGGTCTCCATCTCTTGACCTCGTGATCCACCCACCTCGGCCTCCCAAAGTGCTGGGATTACAGGCATGAGCCACCGCTCCCGGCCCAATGTTTTGGTTTTATAAGTCTTAGATTCCAGTCAATTCCATGTGCCAACAGCCACATCCTCAATTATTTTCAGGACATTTCTCTCTCTAGACTGAATTACCCTTTGAAATTGAGCAAATCAGGTTGCAGTGGGACAACAATTTTCTTCAAATACTTTTATCTGGCTTAAAGAGTTTATCTGACACTAATTTCTCTCAGAAGTAGTCAGTAAGTATATTCAAGCAACATACCTAATATGTGTTCTTCCCTTTTATATATAATAATAGTCACACACTATTTGGTGTAAAGCAGTTTTGTTTGCTAAAACTGTAACTTCTAGTTTCTCTATATTTGCTGAAAATTATGTTTGTAAACTGATAATCTTTTTCAGCTTACCTCTTTCTAGTAATAAATACAAAATACAGCTAATAGCAACCAGTTCATTATTTCCATGTTTTGCCTCAAAATGTACACTCTGTTTTCAAAATACATTGGAAATAATTTATGCCTTTCAAAATATCACAAGCAAAATTTCATCGAATATTTTGGTAGTAAAGAAAGTAAGCTGCTATTTTTCTGACCTCCTGTATCAGTTTTCCCGCTATCAACACTTGGTCTAAAATTCACTGCTATATAGTCTAGTTTTGTTGTTGTTGTTGTTGTTGTTGTTGTTGTTGTTGTTGTTGTTGTTTGCTTCTAAATAGCACTCCTCCCATTCTGGTGTCATTTTTTACATAAACTTAGCTTAAGAATCTCTGCTCCAGAAGTGTTCCTCCTGGGTTCTAGGCTGAAGGGCAACAGCTACTGAGCCATAACTTTTCTCTTAGAAAAGGTAGATGTGCAAGATGACACATCTATCCACACAGCAGACTAAAAGCACTATTTTGTGGTTTTTCTTTTTGAGATAGTCTTGCTCTGTTGCCCAGCTGGAGTGCAATGGGGCAATCTCGGCTCACTGCAGCCTCCAACTCCCAGGTTTAAGTGATTCTCCTGCCTCAGCCTCTTAAGTAGCTGGGACTACAGGCAAGCACCACCATGCTCAGCTAATTTCTGTAGTTTTAATAGAGACGGGTTTCACCATGTTGGCCAGGATAGTCTCAATCTCTTGATCTTGTGATCTTGGCCTCTCAAAGTGCTGGGATTACACGCCTGAGCCACCGTGCCTGGCCTAAAAACACTGTTAATGTCATATCTACTCCCATCCCAATGTCAAAAAAATTTTCATGTATGACAAATGTACTAATAGAATAATTAATAGAAAACATACTCATATTACAAAGTTCAGGGAGAGGGAGTTATTATTTTTTTAATGCTAATGTAATCTAGCAGAGTCCTTTTAGAAATAAATTAAATAAAATACAGTCACTGACAATTTTTCAAAAGAGAAAAGGAAAACTCAAAACATACATGTATATCTATAAATTGCTATTTATTTAAGGTGCAATTGCAAGTAATTCTACTTAGCTAGAATTGTAAGAAAAATGGTGAGAGAGTGACAGTGGAGTTGGGGCGTGGGTGTCATTCATTTCTACTATCCTGGTATTATCATAACAAATACTATTCATAATCAAGTCATTAAGGAGATTCTGGTTGGTTTAATTTTATATTCTCTCTTTAACCCAACTTGTAGCAACATGCAAGCATTTCATAGTATTGGAATATAACATACTTGAAGGTTTGTGGGATTTTTTAATATGCATAATTCTTGTCAAGAAAGTACTGGAACTTGTTCCAAAAAAGAGAAAGATTAAGCAAGAAAGAGATCTAGTGAACTACTAATTCAAAACAGAAGTAAGATGAAATATATGCATGAAATCGTGGTGAAGAAAAGCTCTAAATTACACGGACTCAATGGCATCAATGCAATAGACTCAAAATCAAAGAAATCCAAATTTTTAAAAAGCAAAGTGTTCTTCTATAAGAAAAAAAGGTGTAATAGAGTATCAAAGTGCTAATTATGAGAGGAGTTGTTGATTCAATCAGCTATTTGTTGTAAGCAATGTTTTCTATAGATCTAGAAATTTTGAGTAATTTTCTATGTTTATATAACAGACATTTTTTCAAGTGATATAAGAAAGTGATTTTTTGTGTTAATCTGAATATAATACACACTTCCAATCTAAGAGAGTTTATTTTGCCAATATATCAGTAAATATTTTTTCAATAGAATTTCTTTTCTTCCCATTCCATTCTGCTTTCTTTTACAATGTCTGTTATTCTCATTTTAAGATTTCTAGATCTGCCCAACATAGACCGTTTCCCCCCCCAAAATTCTAAGGAATTTACAGTTGCCTTTGAAACTAATGAAAATTGCAAACCCACTTATCCAGAAAGATACATAAATGACACAGCCAATAATAATAATAATAATTACAATTTCATTAGATCATGGATGTTCTGAAAATCATCTGTGATACTCCAGATTAAAATCTACTGAGTTTACAAGAGGCAACTGGTAATAACAACTTCAGGAGTCAACCATGGTACCATTACATTTGCAGTATGGCTTTTCATCTTAAAAATTAAATTGAAGAAATTTATTAGGATCTGTGCTAATTCTCAAACTATTCTCTTTCAGCTTAAATCCATTCTTCTATATCCTGATTTAGATATCAGGTTTAGAATTCTTCAAACTAGGGTTCTCCTTTATAAGGGAGCACTCTCTTATGTTTATGCCAATAATAGTAGAAAAGGAATATTGAAAGATGGGAGAAAAGAAGAAGGGACTTACTTATTCTTGTTTTACTCACTGTTCCTATTGCAGACACTCCAGCACAGCCCTTCACTCTGCTACAAGCAGTTTGGGTTCTTGTCTCCAACTTATTTTTAATTTTAATTTTAGATTCATGGGATATATGCAAGTTTGTTACAATGGTATATTGCATGATGGTGCAGTTAGGACTTCTATTCATCCTGTCACCCAGATAGTGAACATGACACCCAATGAGAAGTTTTTCAGCTAATTTCTCCCTCTCTGCTACCATCCCAGCCATCCCATTACTGAATATATACCCAAAAGAGAGTAAAAAATTCTCCCAAAATACACTTACACTCATATGTTTATCATAGCACTATTCACAATAACAAAGATATCAATCAACTTAGGCGCCCATCAGTGGTGGACTGCATAAATCAACTGTGATACATATACTACATAGCCATAAAGAGAATAAAATCGTGTCCTTTTGCAGCAAGATGGATGCAGCTGGAGGCCATTATCCTCAGTGAATTAATGCAGAAACAGGAAATAAAATAGCACATGTTCTCACTTGTAAGTGGGAGTTAAACCCTAGATACACAGGAACATAAAGATGGAAACAATAGACACTAAAAACTCTAGCAAATGTCTTGATTTTCTCTCCATAATTCTCTTTAAAATTGGATTTTTAGATCAGAAGTTAATGCTAGACACCAAGATAAAATCAACACAATATTTGAAAGTGATTTGTCAAATAATCAGGTACTTATTTTCAAATACTGACTTCAACCAATTTCTTTGATCTTGAACACATTCAAACACTTTGAAAATATAAAAATTTTGAGAGAATGAGTGAGATCATCTTATGAGGATGGTATCTTAGAAGAAATCTTTTGTGTGATCTCCTCCAGCTCTCCATCCTGGGAAATCTAGTGCTGGTGCTTTCCCCTCAAACCTTAGCAGGTTTTGGCTGAGATCTAAAAACTTTTAATAAGTGACAAACACTAGAGGGGTGCAGGGTGGTGTAGAAGCAGCCTGAGAAACATCAAAGACCAGAGTTTCTCTTACAGCATGAATGCTAGACTGGAAAGTGTCATTGATGTAGGATTTCTTCCATTTTCCAGTTTTCCTGGGCAGGAATTTCATACGGGTTTTCAGAAGTGGATACGTGGCCTACATGAAAGAGAGAAGCAAATGGGCATACAGGACAAAATAGATGGTTATCAAGAACCCATCAGCAAGAAACTGAGAGTGAATGAAGACAGGATATAGTAGCAAGTGATTCATTAGAATACAGATGAATCGGCCGGGTGCGGTGGCTCATGTCTGTAATCCCAGCACTTTGGGAGGCCAAGGCAGGTGGATCACAAGGTCAGGAGATCAAGACCATCCTGGCCAACATGGTGAAAACCCATTTCTACTAACAATACAAAAATTAGCTGGGTGTGGTGGTGCGTGCCTGTAAACCCAGCTACTGGAGAGGCTGAGGCAGGAGAATCGCTTGAATCAGGGAGTCAGAAGTTGCAGTGAGCAGAGATCGCGCCACTGTACTCCAGCCTGGCTACAGAACAAGACTGACTGTCTCAGAATAATAATAATAATAATAATAATAATAATAATAATACAGACAAATCTGAAACACTGAAGAAAAATGCACTTGGACTAACATCGAAATTGCCTCAAAATTGTGTCCTAGTTGAAAAAAAAAGTCATCTTTAAACTATAGCATGGTCCATAGAGAATGAAGCCAGTTTAGGAAAGCATTAATGAAAGTACGAACTGTGGTATTCCTGTGACTTTCCTTCCACCGAGATTAATGAAGCAGCTGGCAAGGAGTAAGAATCAGAAAAGAGGCAGCCAGTAAAGAACTACAGGAGTCAATCATGTTCTTTCCCACCACAGGCTCCCAGCCTGAAACTGCCTGAGCTATGGTAGGCCAGTAAACTTATCACTGGATCAATTTGAAATTTTGATTGATGTCATGTTTTTCTGCTCTAATGATTGAGTCTTTGTTTAAAACTGTTATCAACCAACTGTCTGCCACATAAGATTAAGCAGACAACCTGTAGGAACTGCCAGAATTCTTATCTAGGTAAGACAAGACTTGCTTTTTTTTTTTTTTTTTTTTTTTTTTTTTAGGATCTAGGGACAAGAGTACATATTTCAGTTAGTAAACTAAAAGGATGGTTTCCAAAAGAAGTCAGTCAACTTAATGTAATTTAAATGTATTACGAGGCTGGATTTTTCAATATATGTTTCACCTTTATTATAATTTATCATGAATTGTGTAATATTTTTTCTAATTGACTGATTACCTATCTATGTATTTATCTATCATCTATCATCTAATCTATCTAAACTTCCTACAGATACTATTGAAGCATGAAAAGTTAGTATCTAAAAAGACCTTAGTATCTAAAAACACTTGAGAGTTTATTAAACCACTCATTTTCATTTTTCACATGTCACCTCCACTCTTCCAAACTGATAACTGCCTGGCTTTGAACATTTATAATGAGGGATAGCAGAATACTTTGTGAGCTTGTTAAGATGGAGGTAAGTATTTTACTATGTTCTTCTCTATATTCAACTAATTGGTCTGTCTTTGCAACTTCCAACATTTTACGTTTTCTATCAGATAATGTGTATCTTTTCTCTGGAATAGTATATATGAAGATTTGACATTAACAACTTTGAAGTCATCTGTATTCAGTTATTGTGTCCTCATATCATCTCTTTGCAAATCTTATAATCATGAATTTCTCATACGTCATGGTTTCTGGCACCATCGGACATATTCCCGACTGTTATCTATGTCTATTAAATTGTGGCAAACATTAATCATCTAATATTTTAGAAAGAACTTTGAATAATTTACATAAACATTTATTTCATTGATATTAACTAATTTTACTTTGATTTCATCAATAATGTAAACACAATTAGACCTTATATTGAGTTTATGAACTTTTTTTTTTCAACTTTCTCTTCCTTTATGTTGTGTAATGACAGTCTTTATATAGATGTATCACAGTTTGTTTAACCATTCACTGATTGAGGTGAATTTTAAATTTGCTTATTTAGAGGTTTTGTCAATTTTAAATAAAGTGGAAACAATTGTGTATAAGTTTGTATGTTAACATGAGTTTCCATTTCTTTGGATAAATGCCAAAGAGTATAACTTGCCATAACATATGGCAAGTTGTATATGTTTTGATTTTTTAAAGAAACTACCAAGCTATACCCACCAGCAATAAATGAGAGATCCAGTTCTCTACATACTCACCACCATTTGGTATTTCCATTTCTTTTGTTTAAAAGCTGTTTTAATATGTGTATGGTGATACCTCAGCAAAGTCTTAATTTGCATTTCCTTAATAGTTAGTGATGTTGAACATCTGTGCATATTTCCCCCCTGTATATCAACTTTGATAATATATATATTCATGTTGTCTACTTATTTAAAAATTCATAACCCAGGGCACACTTTATCTGAAAATGATGTGCATTTTGTTTTTGTTGGGTGGAATGTTACATAAATATCAGTTAGATTAGGTGGAGGTTGTTGTTGAGCTTTTCTGTATCCTTGGTGACTTTCCATCTAATGTTTCTGTCAATTGTTGAGAGGCATGTTAAAGTCTCCAAGTACAACTGCAGATTTGTCTATTTCTAATTTTAGTTCTATCAGTATTTGATTTATCTATTTTGAGGCTGTGTTGTTAAGTGCATCTACATTTACAATTATTATATCCTCTTGGTGAATTGACCCTTTTATCAATATATAATAATCCCTTTTTATTCCTAGTAATTTTCCTTGCTTATGATTCTACTTTGTCTGAAAGTGATATCATCACTGCAGCCTCTCAGTTTACTATCATCTAAACAACACTGCTTAGCCTTGGCACTCAATCACAATTAATAGAATTTCTTGCCTGGAGGCTTTTGACTGCATATTTTTTTCAGTTTGGAATTATTATTTTTAAAATTACTTTAGTAGTTTATGGGGAACAGGAGATGTTTGGTTACATGGATAAATTCTTCAGTAGTGATTTCTGAGATTTTGGTGCATCCATCACCCTAGCAGTGTACACTATAGCCAATGGACAGTCTTTTATTCCTCCCATCCTCCCACCATTCCCCCAAGTCCCCAGAGTTGTCCATTATGTCATTCTTTTTTTTTTTAAATTTTTATTGCATTATAGGTTTGGGGGTACATGTGCAGAACGAGCAAGATAGTTGCATAGGTACACACATGGCAGTGTGCTTTGCTGCTTTCCTCCCCTTCACCCACACTTGGTATTCATCCCCAGGCTATCCCCCCCAGCCCCCCCTACTGTCCCTCCCCCATTCCCCCAACAGTCCCCAGTGTATAGTAGACCACCTCTCTGTGTCCACGTGTTCTCATTTTTCTCACCCACCTATGAGTGAGTATATGCGGTATTTCTTTTTCTGTTCTTGTGTCAGTTTGCTGAGAATGATGTTCTCCAGATTCATCCATGTCCTTACAAAGGACACAAACTCATCATTTTTGATTGCTGCATAATATTCCATGGTGTATATGTGCCACATTTTCCTAGTCCAGTCTATCATCGTTGGGCATTTGGGTTGGTTCCAGGTCTTTGCTATTGTAAATAGTGCTGCAATGAACATTCGTGTGCATGTGTCCTTATAGTAGAACGATTTATAGTCCTTTGGATAGATACCCAGTAATGGGATTGCTGGGTCAAATGGAGTTTCTATTTCTAGGTCCCTGAGGAATCGCCACACTGTCTTCCACAATGGTTGAACTAATTTACACTCCCACCAACAGTGTAAGAGTGTTCCTATTTCTCCACATCCTCTCCAGCATCTGCTGTCTCCAGATTTTTTAATGATCGCCATTCTAACTGGTGTGAGATGGTATCTCAATGTGGTTTTGATTTGCATCTCTCTAATGACCAATGACGATGAGCACTTTCTCATATGTTTGTTGGCCTCATGTATGTCTGCTTTCGTAAAGTTTCTGTTCATATCCTTTGCCTATTTTTGAATGGGCTTGTTTGTTTTTTTCCTGTAAATCTGTTTGAGTTCTTTGTAAATTCTGGATATCAGCCCTTTGTCAGATGCGTAAACTGCAAAGATTTTTTCCCATTCTGATGGTTGCCGATTCACTCTAGTGACTGTTTCTTTTGCTGTGCAGAAGCTGTGGAGTTTGATTAGGTCCCATTTGTCTATTTTGGCTTTTGTTGCCAATGCTTTTGGTGTTTTATTCATGAAGTCCTTGCCTACTCCTATGTCCTGAATGGTTTTGCCTAGATTTTCTTCTAGGGTTTTTATGGTGTCAGGTCTTATGTTTAAGTCTTTAATCCATCTGGAGTTAATTTTAGTGTAAGGTGTCAGGAAGGGGTCCAGTTTCTGCTTTCTGCACATGGCTAGCCAGTTTTCCCAACATCATTTATTAAATAGGGAATCCTTTCCCCATTGCCTGTTTTTGTCTGGTTTATCAAAGATAATATGGTTGTAGATGTGTTGTGTTGCCTCCGATGCCTCTGTTCTGTTCCATTGGTCTATATCTCTGTTTTGGTACCAGTACCATGCTGTTTTGATTACTGTAGCCTTGTAGTATAGTTTGAAGTCTGGTAGCGTGATGCCTCCCGCTGTGTTCTTTTTGCTTAGAATTGACTTGGCTATGCAGGCTCTTTTTTGGTTCCATATGAAATTCATGGTGGTTTTTCCCAGTTCTGTGAAGAAATTCAATGGTAGTTTGATGGGGATAGCATTGATTGTGTAAATTACTTTGGGCAGTATAGCCATTTTCACGATATTGATTCTTCCTAACCACAAACATGGAATATTTCTCCATCTGTTTGTGTTCTCTCTTATTTCGTTGAGCAGTTGTTTGTAGTTTTCCTTAAAGAGGTCCCTTACATTCCTAGTGAGTTGTATTCCTAGGTATTTTATTTTCTTTGTAGCAATTGTGAATGGCAGTTCGTTCTTGATTTGGTTCTCTTTAAGTCTGTTATTGGTGTATAGGAATGCTTGTGATTTTTGAACATTGATTTTATATCCTGAGACTTTGCTGAAGTTGCTTATCAGTTGCAGGAGCTTTTGGGCTGAGGTGATGGGGTCTTCTAGGTATACTATCATGTTGTCTGCAAATAGAGACAGTTTGGCTTCCACCTTTCCTATTTGAATACCCTTTATTTCTTTTTCTTGCCTGATTGCTCTGGCTAGAACTTCCAGTACTATGTTGAATAGAAGTGGTGAGAGAGGGCATCCTTGTCTAGTGCTGGATTTCAAAGGGAATGCTTCCAGTTTTTGCCCATTAAGTATGATATTGGCTGTTGGTTTGTCATAAATAGCTTTTATTACTTTGAGATATGTTCCATCAATACCAAGTTTATTGAGGGTTTTTAGCATAATGGGCTGTTGAATTTTGTCAAATGCCTTCTCTGCATCAATTGAGATAATCATGTGGTTTTTGTTTTTGCTTCTGTTTATGTGGTGAATTACATTTATAGACTTGAGTATGTTGAACCAGCCTTGCATCCCCGGGATGAATCCTACTTGATCATGATGGATAAGTTTTTTAATGTGCTGTTGCAATCGGTTTGCCAGTATTTTATTGAAGATTTTTGCATCTATGTTCATCATGGATATTGGCCTGAAGTTTTCTTTTCTTGTTGAGTCTCTGCCAGGTTTTGGTATCAGGATGATGTTGGTCTCATAAAATGATTTGGGAAGGGTTCCCTCTTTTTGGATTATTTGGAATAGTTTCAGAAGGAATGGTACCAGATCCTATTTGTGTGTCTGGTAGAATTCAGCTGTGAACCCATCTGGACCTGGGCTTTTTTTGTGTGGTAGACTCTTAATTGCTGCCTCAACTTCAGACCTTGTTATTGGTCTATTCATAGTTTCAGCTTCCTCCTGGTTTAGGCTTGGGAGGACACAGGCGTCCAGGAATTTATCCATTTCTTCCTGATTTACTAGTTTATGTGCATAGAGTTGTTTGTAGTATTCTCTGATGATGGTTTGAATTTCTGTGGAATCTGTGGTGATTTCCCCTTTATCGTTTTTTATTGCATCTATTTGGTTGTTCTCTCTCTTCTTTTTTATCAGTCTGGCTAGTGGTCTGTCTATTTTGTTGATCTTTTCGAAAAACCAGCTCTCAGCTTTATTGATTTTTAGACGGGTTTTTCTTGTCTCTATCTCCTTCAGTTCTGCTCTGATCTTAGTTATTTCTTGTCTTCGGCTAGGTTTTGAGCTTTTTTGATCTTGCTCCTCTAGCTCTTTCAATTTTGACGATAGGGTGTCAATTTTGGATCTCTCCACTCTTCTCATGTGGGCACTTATTGCTATATATTTTCCTCTACAGACTGCTTTAAATGTGTCCCAGAGATTCTGGTACGTTGTGTCTTCATTCTCGTTGGTTTCAAAGAACTTCTTTATTTCTGCCTTAATTTCATTGTTTATCCAATCAACATTCAAGAGCCAGTTGTTCAGTTTCCATGAAGCTGTGTGGTTCTGAGTTATTTTCTGAATTCTGAGTTCCAACTTGATTGCACTATGGTCTGAGAGACTGTTTGTTATGATTTCAGTTGTTTTGCATTTGCTGAGGAGTGCTTTACTTCCAATTATGTGGTCAATTTTGGAGTAGATGTGATGTGGTGCTGAGAAGAATGTATATTCTGTGGATTTGGGGTGGAGAGTTCTGTAAATGTCTATCAGGTTTGCTTGTTCCAGGTCTGAGTTCAAGTCCTGGATATCCTTGTTAATTTTCTGTCTGGGTGATCTGTCTGCTATTGACAGTGGAGTGTTAAAGTCTCCCACTATTATTGTGTGGGAGTCTAAGTCCCTTTGTAAGTCATTAAGAACTTGCCTTATATATCTGGGTGCTCCTACATTGGGTCCATATATATTTAGAATCGTTATCTCTTCTTGTTGTATGGATCCTTTTACCATTATGTAATGACCTTCTTTGTCCCTTTTGATCTTTGTTACTTTAAAGTCTATTTTATCAGAGATGAGAATTGCAACTCCTGCTTTTTTTTGCTCTCCATTTGCTTGGTAAATCTTCCTCCATCCCTTTATTTTGAGCCTTTGTGTATCTTTGCATGTGAGGTGGGTTTCCTGGATACAGCACACCGATGGGTTTTGGTTTTTTATCCAATTTGCCAGTCTGTGTCTTTTGATTGGTGCATTTAGCCCATTTACATTCAGGGTTAATATTGTTATGTGTGAATTTGATACTGCCATTTTGATGCTAGCTGGCTGTTTTGCCCGTTGGTTCATGTACATTCTTCATTTTGTTGATGGTCTTTAGCATTTGGTATGCTTTTAGGATGGCTGGAACTGGTTGTTTCTTTCTATGTGTAGTGCCTCTTTCAGGAGCTCTTGTAAAGTAGGCCTAGTGGTGACAAAATCTCTGAGTACTTGCTTGTTCGTGAAGGATTTTATTTTTCCTTCACTTATGAAGCTCAGTTTGGCTGGATATGAAATTCTGGGTTGAAAGCTCTTTTCTTTAAGGATGTTGAGTTTTGGCCCCCACTCTCTTCTGGCTTGTAGAGTCACTGCTGAGAGATCTGCTGTGAGTCTGATGGGCTTCCCTTTGTGGGTGACCCGACCTTTCTCTCTGGCTGCCCTTAGTATTTTCTCCTTCGTTTCAACCCTGGTGAATCTGACGATTATGTGCCTTGGGGTTGCTCTTCTTGCAGAGTATCTTTGTGGTGTTCTCTGTATTTCCTGGAGTTGAGTATTGACCTGTCTTGCTAGGTTGGGGAAATTTTCCTGGATAATATCCTGAAGAGTGTTTTCCAGCTTGGATTCATTCTCTTCGTCACATTCTGGTACACCTATCAAACGTAGGTTGGGTCTCTCCACATAGTCCCACATTTCTTGGAGATTTTGTTCATTCCTTTTTGTGCTTTTTTCTTTAATCTTGGTTTCTCGTTTTATTTCATTGAGTTGATCTTCAACTTCTGATATTCTTTCTTCTGCTTGGTCAATTCGGCTGTTGAAACTTGTGCATGCTTCGCGAAGTTCTCGTGTTGAGTTTTTCAGCTCCTTCAATTCATTCATATTCCTCTCTAAGTTGTCCATTCTCGTTATCAATTCCTCGAATCTTTTTTCAAATCTTTTTTCAAGGTTCTTAGTTTCTTTTCACTGGTTTAGAACACGTTCCTTTAGCTCACTGAAGTTTCTCATTATCCACTGTCTGAAGTCTGATTCCGTCATTTCGTCACATTCATTCTCCGTCCAGCTTTGTTCCCTTGCTGGTGAGGAGTTTTGGTCCTTTTTTGGAGGTGAGGTGTTTTGGTTTCGGGTGCTTTCCTCCTTTTTGCGCTGGTTTCTTCCCATCTTTATGGATTTATCCGCCTGTCATCTTAGTAGTGGCTGATTTTTCATTTGGGTCTCTGTGTGGACACTGAGATTGTTGATGATGAAGTATTTCTGTTACTTAGTTTTCCCTCTAATGATCTATCCTCTCTGCTGTATGAGTGCTGAGGTCCACTCCAGGCCCTGCTTGTCTGGGGTATACCTGCAGCAGCTGCAGAACAGTGAGGGATGATACCAGTTTCTTCTTCTGCTGCCCTTATTCCAGAATGATGCCAGCCAAATGTCAGTCTGATTTGTCCTTTTCTGGGGTGACTCCTTGGATATACAGGGGTCAGGGAGCTGCTTGAGGAGACAGTCTGTGCTTTATAGGAGCTCCAGTGCTGAGCCGTGAGCTCCGTTGTTCATTCGGGGTTGTTGGGAGGTTATGTCTGCTGCAATAGAACTCATAAAACACCACTCTTTTTTTTTTTTCACCCTTAGATGCTCTGTCTCAGGGAGTTGGGGCTTTCTTTATGAGTATCTGTTGTACTGTCCTGCCCCACTAGGTGGCAGTCTATTCACTATTTGCCTGCCGGGGCTCTGACCTGCTAGTGTGTGTCCGCCCTGTTGCTGCCTGGTGGAGTCTCTCTGTTATGGCAGGTTGCCTCGGCAACGGCTGCGTCAGTCCTGGGCGGTACTTAAGTGGGGGTGCACTTCGTCAGCAATGGTGGATGCCCCTCCCTGACCGGGCTGCACTGTCCTAAATGCCAGCAACAAAACTCTCAGCCCCAAGCGCCTCCAGTCGCCGCCCTGCTTGTCCCCGTGAGCGTGGGACCCGCCGAGCCCCATCACCCAGCTCCCTGCCTCAGAGTCCGTCCTCTCTCTCTCTCTCTTCCTCTCCCCAAGCTGAAAGGTCGACTCTCTCACTGGCGCCCCAGGAGCCTGCCGATAGGGCACTGGGATCCGTGCGATCTCCCGTGCCGCTGCCCACTACCCCGGCTCAGATCACGCTTCCCAGGAAACTCCTGGTCTGGCTCATTGTCCAAGTCCCGTTCAATCAGATGGACATGCCAATCTGCCCTTCCAAATCTCAGAATGCCGGTTTAACAGGGCACCCAGACCAGTGAGTTCCGCGCCGGGTCCCGCTGCGGCGCCGGCTGAAGAGGCGGCGGGAGCCGGCTGCGTTAGCCGGCTGCTAGCATCCCGTGTCTCTCCCACACCTGGGACTTTCAACGCTCTGTGGGCATAAAAGGAGCATCCGAGAATGTGGCTAGGACTCACCCTCTGCGCCTTCACCGAGAGCTGCAATCCTGAGTCACCTCTATGATGCCATCTTGCCTCCCTCCCCCATTATGTCATTCTTATGCCCTTGTGTACTCATAGCTTAGACTCCACTTGTAAGTGAGAGCATGAAATGTTTAGTTTTCCATTCCTGAGTTATTTCAATTAGAATTATCATCTCCAACTACATCCAGATTGCTGTGAATGCCATCATTTCATTCCTCATTATGGTTGAGTACAGTTCATTGTGTGAGTGTGTGTGTTTGTGTGTGCGTATCACATTTTCTTTAACTACTTGTGGACTGATGAGCATTTAGGCAGCTTCCATATGTTTGTAATTGCATGCTGTGCTGCTATAAGCATGAATGTGAAAGTGTATTTTTCATATAATGACTTATTTTCCTCTAGGTAGATACCAAGTACTGGTATTGCTGGATCAAATGGTAGTTCTACCTTTAGTTCCCTAAGAAGTATCCATACTGTTTTCCATAGTGGTTGCACTAGTTTATACCCCAACCAGCAGTGGAAAAGTGTTCTCTTTTACCACATCCATGACAATATCTATTATATTTTGTTTTTTTAAATTATGGCCATTCTTGCAGGAGTAAGGTAGAATTTACACTGTGGTTTTGATTTGCGTTTCCCAATGAGTGATGTTTGGCATTTTTCATGTTTCTTGGCCATTTATATATCTTCTTTTGAAAACTGCTTATTCATGACCTTAGCCCACTTTTTGATGAATTTATTTGTTTATTTTTTGCTGATCTGTTTAATTTCCTTGTAGATTCTGGATATTAGTCCTTTGCTGAATGCGTAGTTTGTGAATATTTTCTCCCAATCTGTGGACTCCCTGTTTACTCTGAGGATTATTTCTTTTGCTGTGCAGAAGCTTTTTAGTTTAATTATATCCCATCTATTTACCTTTTCTTTCACTGCATTTGTTTTTGGGTTATTGGTCACGGACTGTTTGCCTAAGCCAATGTCTAGAAGAGTTTTTCTGATGTTATCTTTTATAATTTTTGTGGTTTCAGGTCTAAGAGTTAAGTCTTTGATCCATCTTATTAGATTTTTGTATAAGATGAGAGATGAGGATCCAGTTTCATTCAATATACATGTGGCTTGCCAATTATCACAGCACCACTGTCCTGTGATAGGATGCCCTTTCCCTATTTTATCTTTTTGTTTGCTCTCTCGATGATCAGTTGGCTATATTTGGCTTTTTCTCTGTGTTCTCTATTCTGTCCCATTGGTCAATGAGCCTATTTTTATACAACTACCATAACCTTGTAGTATAGTTTGAATTTGAAAATAAGATGCCTGAAGATTTGTTCTTTTTGCTTAGTTTTGTTTTGGCTATTTTTGTTTCTTGTAAATTTTATGGTTCTTTTTTTCTAGTTCTGTGAAGAACAATGGTGATGTTTTGATGGGAATTGCATTGAATTTATACATTTTATAGATTGCATTTATAGATTTTATAGATTGCATAGATTTACAGAATCTATAGATTGCATTGCATTTATAGATTGAATTTATGGATTGCATTATGGTCACTTTCACAAGATTGATTCTACCTATACACAAACATAAAATGTGTTTCCATTTGTTTGTGTCTTTTATAATTTGTTTCAGCAGTGTTTTGTAGTTTTTCTTGAGATTTTTAATCTCCTTGGTTAGATATATTCCTAAGTGTTTCCATTCTTTTGCAGCAGTTGTAAAAGGAGTCAAGTTCTTGATTTGATTCACAGCTTGGTCGCTGTTGGCATATATCAGTACTACTGAGTGTATTCATTGATTTTGTATCCTGAAACCATATTGAATTCATTTATCAAATCTAGAAGCTTTTTGGATAAACCCTTAGGGTTTTCTAGGTATACAATCATATCATCAGTGAACAGCAACAGTCTGACCTCCTCTTTACTGATTTGGATGCCATTTCTTTCTTTTGTCTGATTGCTAGGACTTCCAGTGCTATACTGAACAGAAGTGGTGAAAGTAGACAGCTGTATCTTATTCCATTTCTGGAGAATGCTTTCAACTTTTCTCTCTTCAGTATAATGTTGGCCATGGGTTTTCCATAGATGGTTTTATTACCTTAAGTTATATCCTTTTTATGCTGATTTGGCTGAGAATTTTAATCATAAAAGGATACTGAATTTGTCAAATGCATCTATTGAGATAATCAAGTGATTTTTAAAATTCTGTTTATGTGATGTATCACATTTATTGACTTGCATATGTTAAACCACCCTGCATCCCTGGTATGAACCTCACTTGATCATGGTGTATTATCTTATTGATATGCAGTAAATTCTGTTAGCTATTAATTTTCTGAGGGTTTTTCCATCTATGTTCATTAGGGATATTGGTCTGTAGTTTCTTTTCTTTTTTTTTTTTTTTGTCTCGTCCTTTCCTGATTTTCATATTAGGGTAAACACTGGTTTCATAGGATGATTTAGGGAGGAATCCTTATTTCTCTATCTTTTGAAAAATTCCCAGTAGCATCAGTACAAATTCTTCCTTGAATAACTGATAGAATTCAGCTGTGAATCCACAAGTCCTGGACGTTTTTGTTGTTGGTATTTTTTTATTACTGTTTCAATATTGTTACTTTTTATTGGTCTCTTCAGAGTTTCTATTTTCCTGATTTAATCTAGGAGGGTTTTATATTTCCAGGAATTTATCCATCTCCTCTGGGTTTTCTAGTTTATGTGTGTAAAAGTGTTCATGGAACTTTAAGTGATCTTTTGTATTTCCGTGGTATCAGTTGTAGTATCTCCTGTTTTGTTTCTAATTGAGGTTCCCTGAATCTTGTCCCTTCATTTCTTGGTTGATCTTGCTAATGGATCATTGATTTTGTTTATCTTTTCAAAGAATCAGATTTTTGTTTCACTTCTCTTTTCTGTATTTGTTGTTGTTGCTGCTATTGTTTCAATTTCATGTAGTTCTGCTCTAATCTTGGTTGGTTCTTTTCTCCTATCAACTTTGGTTCTGGTTTGTTTCTCTAGTTCCTTCATGTGTAAGCTTAGCAACTTAGATGGTCTATTTGTGCTCTTTCAGACTTTTTGATGTAGGTATTTAATGATATGAACTTTCCTCTTAGCCTTGCTTTTTGCTCTTTCTCAGAGATTTTGATAGGCTGTGTCACTATCATAATTCAGTTCAAAGAATTGTTATATTTTAATTTCATTGTTAACCTTATTATCATTCAGGAGCAGATTAATTTCCATGTATTTGTATAATTTTGAGGATTCCTTTCAGCATTAATTTCCAATTCTATTCCACTGTGGTCTGAGAGAATACTTGATGCAATTTCGATTTTCTTAAACTGATTGAGACTAGTGTTATGGCCTATCATATTGTCTATCTTGGAGAATGTTTCATGTGCTAATGAAAACAATGTACATTCTGCAGTTGTTGAGTAGAATGTTCTGTAAATATCTGTCAAGTCCATTTGTTTAGAATATAGTTTAAGTCCATTGTTTCTTTGGTACTTTCTGTCTTGATGATCTGTCCAGTGCTGTCAGTGGGATATTGTGTTACCCACTATTATTTGTTGCTGCATATCCTTTACTTAGGTTTAATATCAATTGTTTTATAAATTTGAGAACTACAGTGTTAGGTGCATATTATAATTAGGATTGTAGTATTTTACTTTTTGACTCATTCTTTATCATTATATAACATCCCTCTGTCTTTTTTATCAGTTCTTTTTTTAAGGTCTGTTCTGTCAATTTTATTTAAGATTAGGTACTCCAGCTCACTTCTGGTTTCCATTTGCAGGGAACCCTTTTTTCCATTCCTTTACCTTAAGTTTATGTGAGTTACTATGTATTAGTTGAGTCTGTTGACAACAGATACTTGATTGGTGGATTCTTCTTTTAAATCTTCCATGCTGTATCTTTTGAGTGGAGCATTTAAGCCATTTGCATTCAATGTTAATACCAAGATGTGAGTTAATGTTCTATTCATCATGCTAGTTGTTACCTGAATACCTTTGTTTTTTTGGATACCAGCACCTGCTCCACTGAAGGTGGCAAGAGAGTGAAGTGGCTCTGTGGGAGTCCTTGGTTATAGTTTTGTTTAGTGCACTTGATTTCACAAATGCTGGTTATGCTAGCAGTGAGGTTGTCATGTGGATAGACTTAGAACTTCTGGCTAGCCAAGATGCTGCAGGTGGTGGAATTAGCTATTGTTTTCTCCTTCTTTGGAGCAGGGTTGTTCTGCTATGAGTTGTTGTAATGGCTTGAGTTGGTTGGTCTCCAGCCAACTGGTAGTGCTTGCAAGACACCAGCAGCTCCAGTAGTAGAAGGGTGATATAAGTTTGCCCTATGTTGGCCAGCATAAGTATTCGAGTTTCGCAGGTGATGGACTGGGCCATAGAGTTCCCAAGAGTTTCTCTTTTGTCTTCAGCTACCAGGGTGAGTAGGGAAATATCATTAAGTGGGGGTAGAATTGGGTGTGTCTGAGCTCAGACTCTCATTTTGGGGCACAGAGAGAAAGTTCTCAGGCCACTGGGGTAGTGTTTCCAGGGGGATTATGGCTGCTTCTGCTGCATCATACAGGTCACCAGGGAAGTGGAGGAATGCTGCTAGTAAGAGCCTTTCCCAGCTCCCATGTAGCCATCAAGCCAGTCTCACTCCTGCCATGCCCTGCCAACAGCACTGAGTTTATATCCAGGCAGCCAGTGAGCAGAAATGAGATACTGTCCCAGGCTGCATGCCTCCCCACTAAGAAAGCAAGCAAGGTTCTAAGGCCTTGCTCATTCCCACCTGACTGTACCTTCTTCACCTGCAGCTTCTACACTTGTATCTGTACTTCTGGTTCACCCCACCCCAGATTCTGCTCAGAAAAATTTGTGCTCCATCAAAATGATTACAAAGTTTAGCTAGAAGTTTCCTTCATCCTGTGGCCCCTTCTCAACTCCACTAGCTGCCTTCCCCAAGTACCTTTCTGAGATAAAGCCAGGGATGGCTTTTCTGGGCTCAAGCTGGGGACTGAGAGTGCCTACAGGGCTCTTCCCACTGTATCTTCTACTTCTATATTTCAGTAGGCTCCCTAAATCCATTTCAGCTCTAAAGTTAAATTCTTCTCCTACAGACTTTTTCCCCACTCGCTCTTTGGGAACTCACAATTTTCTGACTATCTCATGGAGTTTGCAGTGGTAATCCACTTCTTTCAAAGGGTCTGTAAATTCTTTTGGTTTCCCTGATATGTTCCTGCTTTGGTTCTTGAAGCAAAAGTTGACAATGTGAGTATCCACAGGCTGTTCTACCTATCCAAGTGGAAACTGCACATCAGTTCTGTCTCATATC
The DNA here is from genome assembly GCA_031835075.1 of Saguinus oedipus. Classification (NCBI taxonomy): domain Eukaryota; kingdom Metazoa; phylum Chordata; class Mammalia; order Primates; family Cebidae; genus Saguinus; species Saguinus oedipus. The sequence goes on from CM063169.1 coordinate 45,797,977, forward strand.
CACCATGTCACCTTAGATTATCTGACCAGTTTGGGAACTTCTGAAACACTAGATATTATTAAGATAAGCTGTTAACTCAAGTTTATGCCACATTATATTATATAAATTGATAGTGTAGAAATTATTTTTCATCATTAGAATATATATCCTATAAACTAGCTAGATTTAGCCTATAATTCCAATATCTTAAAGTGATTTTAAACTTCTATTATTTCAGTTAACTCATTGAATACACTTTTGATTTTTCTATACCAACAGTTTTAGAAACAACATTTTATATTTAAATTTGACAATTTATGTATGACATGAGGCAAAAAAATAAAATACCAGACACCTCAATTAACTTTAACCTTCCAAGTTATGAAGTACTTCTACAAAAAATAATATTAATCTAATACAGCTCACATATTCCATACATTTACAAGCATATCAGAGGAAATTTTTAGTAATTTGCTAAAATAAGTAGAACCACAACTGGCTTCAATTCTGTCATATTTAATGTCAAGTTCAATGGAATTTTTCATGCATTATCTTACTTAACTGAAGAATCAGATGTGATTTGTTTAAGTAGTTCTCTTTGATTTCAATAGATGAAAACCCAATTCACTTCATGCTACTTCAGGACAAAGATGTAATTTATTGGCTGTTAAATGTAGCTTCTTTAATCTTTTTTCATTATTTTGGTCCAAATCATTGTCATTCATTGGTTGGAATATTGTAATTTCTATATTCCTTTCTCTCACTTCAGTCACTAGTAAGATCTTTGTAAAACAAGTCAAATAATTTTACTCCCCAAATATTAATTCACCAGTGCTGTTAAATTACCTGTAAAGTCTAAAATTATTTTGATCACTCTGTCTTCCTTGGACGTATATCCTATTTTGATTACAATACTTAGAATACCTGAACTGTGTGTGTGTGTGTGTGTATGTACAGATATATATATACACACACTGAACTATGTGTGTGTATACACACACACACACATATATATATATATATAAATGTAGGAGATATATATACTACATTTGCCAATTCTCTGATGCAAGTCTAAGACCTTTTCCTTAAGTATAATGTGCCAATTTAAATATCTAACATAAGAGAAAACACATAAACACACTCATCTACTTTAAAAAGTTTACATTCCTTAGAGGTGAATAAAAACTTATAAATATTTGCAAATTGATCTGCATGTAGATGACTTCTAGATTTTTAAAAACAATTTTCTACTTATTATTACCACTTTGTGATTTTTAATATTTATATATTTCAGTATTTTTTTTCTCTCCACTTGGTTTCATGTAGTCTTTCCAAATGAGTCTACTTTTCAAAAAAACATATCCTCCTCCCTCTCAATGGTCTTATTTTACCTGATCCTAAATTAATCTATGATAAAATGATAAGCTGGCACAAAGCACTTTTGTACTTTCAAGAATGAGTATAATAAATGTTTGATAAGAGCATATCTCAACATGTAGATAAAGAACTTTGAAACATGTCACAGAACAACCCATTAGCAGAACACATTCAAAAAGTATAAGCATTAGTCTTTATTTTTCACATAAAAAATGAACACCATATAAAACAGATAGCTGATTAACTAACAGAGGTTATAATTTCCTAAATCTCCATCACCACCTAATACCACCATTGTGGTCACAAATCTCTTTCTGTTCAATACAGCACTTCTCAATATGCAATTTTATTTAGTATTGTTACCATCCAACTGGTTTCTAGAAACAAAACCAAAGAAATCTTTCATAACTACATTTCTACTACAACACTCAGACTCATCATTTTACACTTAATTCATCGACTGCATCTGATAAAGATTAAAATATTCAACTACAAGTTCCTTCTCTGAAGAAGGTGTTGCTCATCTTTATCTTATATAATAGTAGAGAGCAAACTTGTGCTGGGAAACTATGTAGTTTAATTATATCTATAGGTCTTTATTAATGTACAACAATATAGATTATGATGTAATCCAAAACATAAACAGTTATATTTATACTTTAAAATTGTTCAGTTTTATAGTAGAGAAGATGGTAGGTAATCGATAAACATATAGCATATATTGAATACTTACTAAGTTCTGAGAAATCTGCTAAATGTTTTATATGTATTATTTCACTGATCTTCTACAGAATATTACAAAAAATATGATTAGTGTTTAAAGTCTGTAGATATTTAAAGTGAAATTATAGTTTTCTCAAGGAATGTCTTACAGTAAGTGTTTGAGCAAAGTCTGAGCAAATTATGATAAAAATTTATAATTATGTTCTTGGTCTCCTGGTAATTACACACCAATGGTGTAGTCATGTGTCAATCAAAAGGTTTTAACAATGAATGCATAATTACATATTGGGAGAACTGCACAAAATTGAAGAGTAAATTATTATTACATTCTGTGTTTTTGTTCTTGAATTCACCATATACACTGTATTTATTTGTTCAATGCCATCAGCCATACATTTATAATCATGTCTTACATTACACCGTGGACAACAAATGATATTCCTGCAGGTATTTTTATTTAAGTCATGGGTTCAAATTACTTTCAAATTTTGGAAATTATTCCCAAGTGTTAGTTTCATTTAGAAAAACTATGTTATTGCATATCATATTTGTTAATATTTTACAATGTTACTAAGATTCATTGAGTCTCTCTTCCTACTTTAGTCTTTGTACTTCAAAAACATGTCATATCTATAGCAAATACAAATGTTTCATTAAGTGTTTTAGTTAAAACGCTTAATAAATCTCTTTACTTAAAAGAAATGAGATTTTCTTTTAGATAACTCTTTGTAAAGAATACACTCAGTTTTTTTTGTTGTTGTTTGTTTGTTTTTTGAGACGGAGTTTCGCTCTTGTTACCCAGGCTGGAGTGCAATGGAGCGATCTCGGCTCACTGCAACCTCCGTCTCCTGGGTTCAGGCAATTCTCCTGCCTCAGCCTCCTGAGTAGCTGGGATTACAGGCACGCGCCACCATGCCCAGCTAATTTTCTGTATTTTTAGTAGAGACGGGGTTTCACCATGTTGACCAGGATGGTCTCGATCTCTTGACCTCATGATCCACCCACCTTGGCCTCCCAAAGTGCTGGGATTATAGGCGTGAGCCATCGTGCCTGACCTACACTCAGTTTTTTAAGAGAATTGTTCTTGTAAACTTGTCACACTATTATCATTAACAATAGATTTGTCTTCACTTCTTAAACTTCAGTTATCTACATTTGTTCTTCAAATAAACCACTTCATGAGAAAACTGGCAAATACATTTGTTATTATCCGTGTGTCTGATGATTATAGCTATCTCTTAATCATATTGATCTTAGTCTTGAGTCCTGCTTACTGGGTAGAAATCAATATTAATTGATTAAAACTATCACCAGTGAAGGTATCATAGGGATTTCGGTGTTCAAAATTAATTTTATGGACAATCTATATTTCTGGCAAATCTATTGTTTAACAGTTTACCAATGCTTGAAATAGCAATTACATAACAATGTAGGCTAGTTTAAAAGTTATACATGTTATATGTCAACAAAAATGTTTGCATTCAGAAATGTAAATTTTTTTAAAGAAGGCTTTAACCACAAAAGGAAAAATACATTTTCTCAATGAAAGGATTATTTGAGAATGAAGAATTTCACTTAGTTTTATTCAAATCTTACTATTCTGTATTTGCAATCAAACAGTAGAAACTTGCCAAATAAATACAAACATGTATTAGTGGAACAGATTTACCATCCAAAAATAAAGCCAAATATACTTACAAACCTAATCAAGTCTCTGAGCAAAGAATATTTTATTTGATAAGTAAAATGAGAAGAAAAACATAAATTTATACTTCACCTTATATGCCAAATTAATCTCTAATGCATATAGTGATAGGAAAGATACCTCTAGTTAGAATGTTCACTATGCCTCACACTCCTACCCTCTGACACTTCCCCTGAACCCCCCCCAAAAAAAAAACAGAAACAAGCAAACCGGTATCATAGAAGCTTTTAAATAATCCATGCTTTGGAATTCACTGTTAAGCAAATGTAGTGAATATTAGTAAGGTATCAGTGTATTACTGTAAATGCTTGATATGGCTAATACATTTTTGTAGAAATTTACCATTAACATGTTATCAAAAAATTTGTGAATGCTAGAAGATTATTAAGAGAAATACAAGTATTTATTTAATTTTTAAAGTGATTTTAAATAGTTGGCTATAAAGGATTTCAAGAAAATATTATATATGTTATGACTCCAATAATGTTTTTACTTTTCGAATAGACAATGCTATTTTTATCACTCTTACAGACAACTCTCAGAAGAATTGCCTTTAATTTATTATTTCCCCAATATGCTTACAATACATTATAAAAAATCTTGAGACGTTGAAGTATATGAACTTTTAAAATTTATATATCAAAATACATCATTTAAAGAGAAACTGAAAATGACAGATTAAGGAAGAAACAAATGTGTATAAAAAATCTCTCCTTACCATCTCACGCCAGTTAGGATGGCGATCATTAAAAAATCTGGAGACAACAGATGCTGGAGAGGATGTGGAGAAATAGGAACACTCTTACACTGTTGGTGGGAGTGTAAATTAGTTCAACCATTGTGGAAGACAGTGTGGCGATTCCTCAAGGACCTAGAAATAGAAATTCCATTTGACCCAGCAATCCCATTACTGGGTATATATCCAAAGGACTATAAGTAGTTCTACTATAAGGACACATGCACACGAATGTTCATTGCAGCACTGTTTACAATAGCAAAGACCTGGAACCAACCCAAATGCCTATTGATGATAGACTGGACTGGGAAAATGTGGCACATATACACCATGGAATATTATGCAGCAATCAAAAATGACAAGTTTATGTCCTTTGTAAGGACATGGATGAATCTGGAGAACATCATTCTCAGCAAACTGACACAAGAACAGAAAAGGAAATACCACATATTCTCACTCATAGGCAGGTGAGAAAAATGAGAACACATGGACACAGGGAAGGGGGTACGACACACTGGGGTCTATTGGGGGGAATAGGGGAGGGACAGTTGGGGGGAGCTGGGGAGGGACAGCCTGGGGAGAAATGCCAAATGTGGGTGAAGGGGAGGAAGGCAGCAAAACACACTGCCATGTGTGTACCTATGCAACTATCTTGCACGTTCTGCACATGTACCCCAAAACCTAAAATGCAATAAAAATTAAAAAAAAAATAAAATAAAATAACTATATAAAAAAAATCTCTCTTTACCTTAAATAATCTAAAAGACATTTTTAAAAAGAGATAGAAAACTATGTGATGGTAACCTTCAGAAAATACAACAAAAACAGGATTTTTTCAATGGAAAGTGATTTAGAAGACTCTTAAGTCTAAGCATATACATAAAGGTAGACATAAAGATGAAAATTATAGGAACAACTAGATAATATTTTTTAAATCACATCTTAAAGTTGGTTGCTGCTGGCAATACTGGATCAATGTTGGAAATCTGTTTCTACTACTGCATACAAGAAAACACTTGTTTGATAAAATTATGTAATTTTCATTCAGATGAAATGTTTGATATGGTTTAAGTCAAAGCTACAAATTATATCCTCGTTGAGATAACTTTTTTCGGAATTTTTTCTGGATTTTTCTTATAAAACTAAAACGTGAATTTACTATTCTCACTAGAGCACCAATAGATTTAAATTGCTTCTGTGTGATTGCTCTTCCATTGATCAAATATGGAAAAAGAATTTGATCGGTCACTCATATATTCTCTGCTCATATGGCTTCCTAAATATTCAAACAAATCTCTTTAAGATAGATAAACTTGAAGAAAGAATTAATTGGTATCTTTATTCTTGGCTTCTGGTGAAAACAAATATGTTATACCATTGTATTAGTCCATTCTCATGTTGCTATAAAGAACTGGCCAAGAGTTGGTAATTTACTTTTTTTCTTTAAAGACGTTTAATTGACACAGTTCTGCATGGCTGGGGAGGCCTCGGGAATGTTATAATCATGAAGGAAGGAAATGTAAACATGTCCTTCTTCACATAGTGACAGGAAGCAGAAGAAATGGGAAATGAGCAAAGGGGAAATCCCCTTATAAAACTGTCAGATCTCAAAAGAACTCATTCACTATCATGAGAACAGCCTGGGGGGGAACTGCTCTGATGATTCAGTTACCTCCCACCAGGTTTCTTCCTGAGCACATGCGTATAATGGGCTTATATTTCAAGATGAGATTTGAGTGGAAACACAAAGACAAACCGTATCAATTATCTACTAACAAAAGTTTTGCTATTGAATATTTGATAAATTATTTAACTCTAAGTTGTAATAAAGCCAATATTTCAAATCTATTTCTTTCATGAATGATCATTACAGTGAATTCTACTTTACTTTTTGTAAGAAGAAAAAAGCAACGCTGGATAATATATTATTAAGAGACAATCTAGCCAAATTACTAAATGATTTAAAAACTAAGAAAAAAATTAATTGCTAAAAAATATTATCTACTGCAGTTCTACCTAGTGAATATGTAGCTTTGGTTACTTGGTATCATTCCTGAATAATAAATCATATACATATATGTATATAACCATATACTTATATTCATTCTTTTTTGTTGTTTTTTGAGACTGAGTCTGTGTGACAGCCTCTTGTCACACAGGCTGCAGTGCAGTGGCATGATCTCTGCTTACTGCAACCTCCACCTCCCAGGTTCAAGTGATTCTCCTGTGTCAGCATCTGGGGTAACTGAGATTACAGACATCTGCCACCATGTCCTGCTATTTTTTTTTGGGGGGGGGGAATTTTTAGTAGAGACTGGATTTTGCCATGCTGGACAGTCTGGTTACAAACTCCTGACCTCAGGTGATCCACCCACCTGGGCCTCCCAAAGTGCTGGGATTGCAGGCGTAAGTCACCAAGCCTGGGCCATTCTTCTAAATTATACATATTCATTACTGAAATTAAAGAGAAAACACTTAACACAGCTATCTTTTTTATGACAGTCTTCCCTACTTCACTAAGGACATGTGACCATCAAAAAAGTGTCTGTCTTTACGATTTCTTTTAAATTTGTATCTATTTTTCATGGCCTTTTTTAGCATAGTAAAAAAGGCTTTTTTCCTCTCTTAGAATTATTTTATATACATCAGGAAGATAGTTTGATTGCCCTCATATAACTTCTGTGTGATTAAAAAAATTATTGAAAATTAATATTATTGTCTTTCTCTATACAAAGCGTAATATATTTACAATTCTCTCATGTTTAGAAAGATCCTTTTCACAAATTCCCATTCTGTAAAATAATGATGAACAAAAGATATGCATGTTAACAGAAGGAAATAGTTACCCAGTCTAATTCTGACATGTGTATGGCAACCTATTCTGTATTACAATTGAAGATATTTTGAACCAATTTAACCTAAATCTTATGTTTACAATAGTAAGGTAAAAAGCAAGAATATTTCTTTAAAAAATTAAACATTTCATAAAGAAATTCATTGTAAATCACATTCCGATATCTTTGACCCAAAGAGGCAGAAACCAATTTTATATACTAGGCTGGTATGCTTTATTATGGATTATTTTTTAAAGAAGCACAGTGAGCATGAACAATGACTCAAATGCATAATGTATGGGAAGATGAACAGTGAATAATACATTTTTAATTCAAACAAGAACCTGCTTCTCTCGGGGCTCAATACGTTTGATCAACACACTGTATTTTTAAAATGCAGCTTATAACCGCCTATGCCAAAATAGGAGAATGTGTTTCAGATACAGTGTGAATTAAGAAATCTCATCCTTTGGTTACATGTCTCAGGGAGTTGGACTTTTCCCTTTAATAAATATTTCAATCTAAAGAGAGACGGCTCCAAAAAATGAAAACAAATGACAGGACTGTCTCCAAAGAGACAGTGTATTACTTTAAAATGGATGAAATGGCCTGTGCTCTGCCTTATGACAGTTAAATGCTCAAAATGAGACAGCCAAAAATAGAGTTAACTCATTCTCACAAATAAGAATTTGGTCTCCATTTTTTTTCTAATTTGAGATGAAGAAAAAAAAAAACAGAAGTAAAAGAGCACAAAAATCTAAAAAATATTCGTACAAAGATCACATTTAACAGTTACCAGGGAGACAGCACATTCTTAAATGAGATCACTGAAGTTAGAGCTAATCTTACTGATTACTACATTAATATATTTCATTATAGGTATTCAAAAATGCAAAACAATTGTTCAATATATATTAACAGATAAGTAAGATTTTTTAAAAATGAACTATTATTTTCTGAGCCCCTAGACTTAAATTTGAAATTTATATTAGACAAAAAACTGGAAATTGGATATGAAATAAATACAATTCCATGGCATCACTCCCGATGTCATGTAGCATTATTGTTGTGACACATCATGGTGGCTCATGGCATTGAGTTCTGCGTGTTCTAATTTTTTTTTTTTTAATTGTACTTTGGGCTCTGGGGTACGTGTGCACATCCTGCATCCTGCAGGATTGTTGCATAGGTACATACATGGCAATGTGGTTTGCTGTCTCCATGCCCCCAAATCGCCTAGATCAGGCATTTCTCCCAGTGTTTTCCCTCCCCATCCTCCCTGCCCCCCACTGTCCCTTCCCTCTAAACCCCAACCAGCCCAGTGAGTGTTGTTCCCTTCCCTGTGCCTATGTGTTCTCATCATTCATCATCCCCCTATGAGTGAAAACATGGTGTTTGGTTTTCTGTTCTTGTGTCAGTTTGCTGAGATTGAAGTTTCTAGATTCATCCATGTGTTTACAAAGGACATGAACTCGCCATTTTTTATGGCAGCATAGTATTCCATGGTGTATACTTGCCACATTTTCTTTGTTCAGTCTATCATCAATGGGCATTTGGGTTGCTTCCAGGTCTATTGTAAACAGTGCTGCAATGATCATATGTGTGCATGTGTCCTTATAATAGAACCATTTACAATCCTTTGGGTATATACCCAGAAATGGGATTACTGGGTCAAATGGAATTTCTATTTCTAGATCCTTGAGGAATTGCCACACTGTCTTCCACAATGGCTGAACTAATTACACTCCCCCACAACAGTGTAAAAGAGTTCCAATTTCTCTATATTCTTTCCAGCATCTCTTGTCTCCAGATTTTTTAATGATCACCATTCTAACTGGCATGGGATGGTATCTCACTGTGCTTTTGATTTGCATTTCTCTAATGACCAGTGATGATGAGCACTTTTTCATGTTTGTTGGCCACATAAATGTCTTTTGAAATGTTGTCTGTTCATATCCTTCACCCACATTTGAATTTTTTTTCTTGTAAATCTGCTTTAGTTCTTTGTAGATTCTGGATATTAGCCCTTTGTCAGATGGGTAGATTGCAAAAAAATTTCCCATTCTCTTGGTTGCTGGTTCACTCTAATTGTTGTTTCTTTTGCATAAGCTCTTAAGTTTAATTAGATCTCATTTGTCTATTTTGGCTTTTGTTGCCATTGCTTTTCATATTTTAGTCATGAAGTCCTTGCCTATGCCTATGTCTTGAATAGTATTGCCTAGGTTTTCTTCTAGGGTTTTTGTGGTGTTAGTTCTTTATGTTTAAATCTTTAATTTGTCTGGAGTTAATGTTTGTATAAGGTATAAGGAAGGGGTCCAGTTTAAGCATCTTGCATATGGCTAGCCAATTTTCCAAAACTTTGTAAAACCTCTGTAAAATACATCCTTCAACTTGCTCACCAGTCACAATATAGTACAAAAACTGTGAGTGAATATATCAATGTGTGTACATGTATAATAATCATATAATTTTTGACTCTCTTTTTCATTTTCATTTTACTTTGTTGGGGAATACAATTTTTAGCCATTAAAGTGCAGCTATGTTACGCTATAAGAAATTACTGATATTAGCCAGATAACGTTTATCTTTCAAATGTTTCTCTTTGAAAAATAAATGTGAAACTTGACTAAGACAAATTTTATACTTTACCCAAGGAGCTTAAAGTTGGGTGCAATGAACACAGAAGAGACATTGCGGTGAGTAAAATTATAGCACAGTGGGATTGATAATTTTATACGAAATGTATGAAAGCATATGACATAATTATAGAAAATCAAACCAGACTCTGGAATTGCTGAAATTTTCTGGATCAGCATAAATGATTCAAATTACAGAAATGAAGAAATAAACTTTTCTGTTGGAAATAAATGCTTATTCTCCTATATCACAAGGAAGAATCAGCATTCAGACAAAAGGTTTCTCAGCAAAGCTTTTACTTTCAGCAGAAAGGGCACTAGTCACCAGCAGTCTTGCCCGGATAGTGCAATGAACAAAGAAAAAGTAGGTATATTTATATCTAATGCATGTGGCCCCTACTGCTGTGTCTTAATGCAATTGGCTATAATTGGACCTTACAGTCAAGGCTACACCTAATTGGCTAACAGCTTAAAATTTTCCTAAAGAGATAAAGGCAGGGAATAATAAAAAGGAAAAGAGGAAGTAGCTTGTAGAATGCTGAGAAAGGCAAAAAAAAAATTCTAAATAAGGAAGAGGAGGTAACTATGATCTAAGGCTTGCCTGGGCTTGTTCAGCCATGTCAGGGCAAATATCTGAGCTAGAATGTAAGCATCAAGAGCACAGAAGACACGTATTTCCTTATCATAATACTTAGGAATTTTATTATTTTATTTTTATAGTTTTTAATTTAAAATAATTTAAAAATTATTTTCATTTTATGATACTTAGGAATATCAGCAACGTTTTGGGGTAAATTAATTTTTAAAAGAAGCTACTGCCTACTGTCTATTCTTAAGGTATGAGGAAAGTTTTGATGAGAAACTCTCAGTTGCCTCATTTTTCACATTTTCCAAATGGAAAAAGTTTAAAAAACAAAAAACAACAACTGTAGAAAGGCCTGTAAGAACAAAGAGCATTTTACTTTAAGAAAATGAGTATAATATCATTAGACATGGAGAAGCACTTGGAGAGACATACAAATAATCTAGGAAGTGAAGGATATGTAGGCCCTGTAAAGGGCTTTAGAATTTATCTTGAGAGTAAGAGAAACTTACTGAAGACTTGTAAGTGGGAACCAGAAATCCACCCAGTAGCTTAGTCGAGGTGGGGGTGGGGAGCTAAAACCAAAGGCAGGAAGACTCATTAGAAGATGGTGCCATAATTTCATAAAAAGATCACTTTTCTGTCTTTATATCAGCATTTCTCAAAGTGGAGTATGAGATCCCTGGAGGGTTTCTGAGATAAGTTCAGAAAGCCATAAGATGAAAATTAGTTACATAATAACAGGAAGACTTTATATTTCTTCTTCATTATGTTGTCATTTGTACAATGCAAACTCATGGGAACAAAAGTTCAGTTTCATTTATTAATGTTCTAGATAAAGCAATATATTTTTTAAAAAATTTACTAAATTTATACTCTTAAATTTACGTCTTTTTAATTATTCTATAACACAAATGAGAAATACACATAAAGCCCTTCCATTGCATGCATAAGTATGAGGCTATCTTGAGTATATCACTTGAACAACTATTTGAGTTATTAGATGAACTTGAAGCTTTTCAGTTATGGAATATCATTTTACTTGAAATATATTCTGAATATAAACTATGGTTTCAAATGTTTGTGAATGTCTGGACATTTTCTCAAAATAAAGGAAGCCTACTATTAATACATAATTAATATTACTTGTTGATCTAGAACATAATGTGTTCTAAACACTCTACTTCCTCATTTCCAGGTATGCTCAGACTCAGAGAGTTTAAGCAACTTACCCAATTTATACAACTAGCACATCTTGGTTAGATATTTTTCGTATATTCCTTTTTATTAAAATTTCTCTTATCAGAAGAGAAAATGGGTATACTATTCTTCCTATAATTTCCAGGAGAAATATGGAGGTCTCAGCTTTCAAGTGACAGTAATATGAATGAAAAAAATATATACTAAATGTCATTTTTTCCTTAGAAAATATTGGTGTCTGAGCCCCACACTCAGATACTCTAAATTAGTTAGTATTGATGTAGGATTTTTTTTTTGCTCCTTAGTAAAATATGGGTTCTTGCCTCAAGAACAGGAAAATGTAGGCACATGAACACACTGAAGGGTGAGGAGGATAGATTTATTAGGTGAAAAGAAAGCCACTCCACATTAACTTATTTCCCTTACTGTGAATGTGTTAAGGGACAAAAAATTTCACCATGAGCATGTTTAGGTAAGCCCCCTTTGCACAATGACCAGGGTAGCATTTGACTCTCTCCTGTTTCTATCAGTATGAATTGATTTTTTTTGAAGCAACAGATGATTTTAATATGTAGTCAAAATTGAAAATCACTGGTCAAAAAAATAAACTAAAATAAAAAGAACAACAACAACAACAAACACTAGGCTAGACTGTGTTTTCTCTGTAAGTTAATTATGCCAGTAACAATAAAACTTTTGTCAAATTTGATTGCATCTAATGTGTATCTCAGGTTTCTGTGCATTGTATATTTTTTGCACTTTGTTACTAGGAAAATTTACTAGCCTTGTAAATTTAAGTTTTAGGCAATAATGAGTTAGTCAATAGTTAATTCTAGAGAGAGAGATCCAAGATGGCCGATTAGCAGCAGCTCAGGATTGTAGCTCCCAATGAAAGCACAGAGAGTGAGTGGACACCACACTTCCAGACAAATTTCTGTTGCCCATGGACCAGGAGATTCCCAGCGGAGGAGCCCCATGGGTCACCAGTGCGACTCTTTTGGCTGGTGCAGCTCTTTTGCTGGCACCCTGGCATGGCGGTTCTCAGTACACAGTATGCGGGACTCAGTGCCCTTTCAGTTGGCGTTTGGAGCTCTGGGAAGGCAGAGTTGCCCATTCAGCTGATTGAAGAAGGGACTGAAGTGGGGACCCAGACCAGGAGATTCCCAGGCAGAGAAGCGCCATGAATCTCAATGCCGCTGTTTCAGCCGGTGCAGTACCCCCACAAAAAAACAGCAATTGGAAGCACTGAAGATTGAGAGTTTCACAGCAAGCATAGCTGAATTCAGGAAGGTCCAGCTCTGTGGGGGAGGGGCATTAATGAAAGGAAAACTAAGAAACAGAAAAAACTTCATCACCAACAAGGTGGATGTCCACTCAGAGACCCAGTCTGAAGGTCAGCAATTACAAAGATGACAGATGGGTATATCCACAAAGATGGGAAGAAACCAGCACAAAAAGGCTGAAAATACCTGAAATCAGAATGTCTCTCCTCCTACAGGGGATCGCAGCTTCTCATCAAAAACAGAACAAGGCCTGATGGAGAATGGGTGAGATGAATTGACAGAATCAGGCTTCAGAAGGTGGATAATCAGAAACTTCATGAGGTTAAAAAAAAATGTTCTAATCCAATGCAAAGAAACTAAGAACTTTGAAAAAAGGTTTGATGAAATGCTAATGAGGATAGACAATTTAGAGAGGAATATAAGTGAATTAATAAAGCTGAAAAACATGATATGAGAACTTCACGAAGTATGCAAAGTTTTAACAGTCAAATTGATCTAGCAGAAGAAAGGATATCAGAGGTCGAACACCAACTTAATGAAATAAAACGAGAAGACAAGGTTAGAGAAAAAAGGCTAAAAAGGAATGAGCAAAGTCTCCAAGAAACATGGCAATTTGTGAAAAGACCTAATTTATGTTTGATGGGTGTACCTGAATGTGACAAAGAGAATAAATCCAAGCTGGAAAATACTCTTCAGGATATTATCCAGGGAAACTTTCCCAACCTAGCAAGGCAGGACAATACTCAATTCCAGGTAATAGAGAACACCACAAAGATACTCCTCAAGAAGAGCAACCCCAAGGCACATAATTGTTAAATTAACCAGGGTTGAAATGAAGGAGAAAATACTAAGGGCAGCCAGAGAAAAAGGTCAGGTTACCCACAAAGGGAAGCCTGTCAGACTCACAGCAGATTTCTCAGCAGAAACCTTACAAGCCAGAAGAGAGATGTTAAAGATTCTTTAACATCCTTAAAGAAAAGAACTTTCAACATACAATTTCATATCCAGCCAAACTAAGCTTCATAAGTGAAGGAAAAATAAAATTTTTTGCAAACAATCAAGTACTCAGAGATTTCATCACCACGAGGCCTGCTTTACAAGAGCTTCTGAAAGAAGCATTACACATAGAAAGGAACAACTAGTATCAGCCATTCCAAAAACATACCAAAAGGTAAAGAACATAACCATAATGAAGAATTTACATCAACTAATGGGCAAAACAGCCAGCCAGCATTAAATGGCAGTATTAAACTCATATATATCAATATCAATCCCAAATTTAAATTGACTAAATGCCCCAACCAAAAGACACAGACAGGAAAATTGGATTAAAAGTCAAAACCCATAGGTATGCTGCATTCAGACCCATCTCACATGCAAGGATATACAAAGACTCAAAACAAAGGGATGAAGGAAGATTTACCAAACAAATGGAGAGCAAAAAAAAAGAAAAAAGAAAAAAGAAAAACAAAAGCAGGAGTTGCAATTCTCTGATAAAATAGACTTTAAAGCAACAAAGACCAAAAGAGACAAAGAAGGATAAAAGGATCAATGCAACAAGAAAGCTAATGATCCTAAATATATATGTACCCAATACAGGACCACCCAGATACATAAGGCAAGTTCTTAATGACTTACAAAGAGGCTTAGACTCCCACATAATAATAGTGGGAGACTTTGGCACTACATTGTCAATATTAGACAGATCAACAAGACAGAAAATTAACAAGGATATCCAGGACTTGAACTCAGAGTTGAAATAAGTAAACTTAATAAACATTTACAGAACTCTCCACCCCAAATCTACAAAACATACATGTTACTCAGTATCATATCACACCTATTCTAAAAGTGACCACAAAATTGGAAATAAATCACTCCTCAGCAATTGCATAGCATTTCACAGGTTTAAATGAAATATTGGTTGGCTGCTTATTCATTATTTTCCTCCCTTATTCCTTCCTGTCTCTACAGCTAAGCACATTTATCGGCATAAAAGAGGTTTTTAATACCCATTTTTAGACTGCATTCTAGCCTGGGAAATAGAGCAAGATTCCCATTCTCTCTCCCTCTTTCTCGTCTTCTTTCTTTTTCTCTTTTATTCTTTTTTTCTTTCTCTCTCTTTTTCTTTCTTTTTATTCCTTTTTTTCTCAAGAAAAAAAGATCAGCTGTGTGTGGTGGCATGTGCCTGGAGTCCCAGCTACTTGGGAGGCAAAGGTAGGAGGACTGCTTGAGCCCAGGAGATTGAGGCTGCAGAGAGCTGAGGTTGTATCACTGCAGTCCAACCTGTGACAAAGCAGGACCGTGTCTCAAATTAAAACAAAACAAAAAATTGTCTGGGCATGCTGGTTCACACCTGTAATCCCGGCACTATGGGAGGCTAAGGTGGGTGAATCACTTGAGGTTGGGCATTTGAGACCAACCTGGCCAACATGGTGAAACCTTGTTTAAAAAAAAAATAGTTAATTCTAGGATCCAAATGACTTTGAAGATGGCTAATTTCCTAATTTCTGAGAAAGAAATAATGAATGCTAGACTTCCTATCCTCTAAAGGAAGAGCAGAGAGGATTAGAAATGTATGATTCCAAGTCACTAGTCCAAATCACATAACTTACCAACTTTTGTATCTTAACAGAAAACTAAATAGCAGCCAAACATTCCCCTTCGACTGACTGAAGTATCTTAGATTTATAATTGTCTTAGCAAAAGCAAACATACTTTAGCACAAAATTTTTATTCTTTTAGGCAAATATGCTAACCAAAGAATCTCCTTGCTGACAAAAAGAAGTGAAGTAAAATATTTTAATTTTTGATTAGGTATTTAACTTTTCAAAATTCATAAATAATATTTATATTCTGCACAAACTTAACTTGAATTGCTTCTAGCTCTAATGTTAGAAGACATGTGTAAAGCATATTCATGAATCTGTTGCACAGTATTTAAATGCATCAATAAGTATCAGTTTTGTATTACACAACATACAAACATTCATTTACTGAGAGTTTGTTTATCCATTTGCAATTCTTTCACCATTATTTGGACCTGATTTTCATACTCTTCTTGATATGTAAACAGGCTACCCTATTAATTTAACTTCAGAATTCCAGCTCACTAGCCAGCTTAATTCTCTTGTTAACAATTGCTCTTGTTCTTTGTATTAAAACTTCAATTTTTTTTAAATCTTGTAGTAAGTATGAATATAGATTTACTAATGAAGTAAAGCTATAATATATGGATATTAATTCATTTAGCTCTGCAGAGCGCATACTTAATGGAACATACAGTTAACAAATATACTAGAAAAACTTTGAGAATAAAATTAGCTGAGTGAAACCTAGGCATTTATTTGAGAATAATTACATTTCTACTAAATTAACTGATCCTTTTCTTTTAAAATGCTACTCGCTTAATTTTTGAAACTATAAATTTTAGAAAGACAAATTTAAAATGTACTAAATTCAAAGAGAGATATTTCTTACCTTATGACTTATCTTAGTTAAAAAAAGTAAAAATTTGAGGCAGTTATTATTGAACATAGAGTGTACGTAACAGAGTTCATGGGTATGTATTATTCTAGTGGTTGAATGGCAGACATAAAAAAATGACTGTCCACTCTGATAACTGCATCTATTTAACATAAGAAAATTCATTGTTTCCCAAAAGAAAAAAGTAACTAAGTATCACAGATGTAGGTTATGTAAGGTTCAAGCTCTTCTTGCTTAGTAAGTACTTCAATACATTTTAGTCATGTATTAATTTACTTTTTTGGGAAAAAAGTAACTAAAATTTTTATATATCTCCCAATAAATCCATGAAAGCATATTGTTCACCTTAACTTGTACATGTCTTTGTCAATTGGAATGCTTTTTATTTTCTGTGGTAGTAAAATGTAAAATATAACTAAGTAATGCTTAAAATATGAGACTGAGGGTGGGTGATATTACTTGCATTTTAAATATGCAGAAAGTGAGTTTTTCAGAAGAAAATAACTTTCCCAATGTTGTAGTGACTAACTGATGATATAAACACATTTAATTCCAATTTTTGGGGCTGTTACAAAACACCCTGTAGCAAATCAACTAAAGGGAAATCTATGAGAATAATGGTCACATTATTAATTTTAGGATGTACTTTTGGCCCTTGCAATTGGAATGCTTTTTATTTTCTGTGGTAGTAAAACGTAAAATATAACTAAGTAATGCTTAAAATATGAGACTGAGGGTGGGTGATATTACTTGCAAGAATTTTTCTTTCATATTTACTGTCCATATAATTCCAAAAAAACTTAATCAGTAAATGTTATGTGTTTTCTGATTGCTCCAACAACTAACCAGTCTCCCATCTCTGTCCCTCCCTTTGAGATGCTCTATGTTCTAAAACACAAACTTAACAAAATCTGACCAACTAATAACACTATAATGGCATCTACATGTTCAAATGAAACAGAGAAGCCTCTCTCTTTCCCCAACACCTTTTGTTTGAGACAGGGTCCCACTCTATCACCCAAGCTGGGGTACAGTGACAGAATCATAGCTCACTTCAGCCTTGACCTCCCAGGCTCAACCAGTGCTCCTACATTAGTCTCCTGAATAGCTGGGACCACAGATAGACACCAGGCCGAGATAATAAAAAAAAAAAAAAAATTGTAAAGACAGTCTTGCCATGTTGACTAGGCTGGTCTTGAACTCCTGGGCTCCAGCGATCCTCCCACCTTGGCTTCCCAAACTGCTAGGATTATAGGTTTGAGCTACCATACCTGGCCAAATTTCTCACTTTAAATCAAAAGCTATAAATGATTAAGATTAGTGAGGAAAAAATGCTGACAGCTGAGGTAGGCCAAAATCTAGACCTCTTATGTAAAAAAGTTAGCAAAGCTGTAAATTCAAAGGAAAGTTCTTAAAAAAAAAATGTGCTACTCCAGTGAGCACATGAACAATAAGAAAGCAAAACAGCTTTACTGATGATAGCAAAGAAAGTTTTAGTGATCTGGAGAGATGATCAAACCAGACTCAATATTTCGTTAAGGTACAACCTAATCTAGAAAAAGGCTCTAATGAACTTCAATGTCTTAAATATAAGAGAGGTGAGAAAGCAACAGTTTAAAGCTAGCAGAAGTTGGTTCTTGAGGTTTTAACAGAGAGGCCATATTATAGCAGAAGAATGCAAGATGAAGCAGCAAATGCCGATGTGGAAGCTGTAGCAAGTTATCCGGAAGGTCTACTTAAAATAATTAGTGAAGGTGGTTACACTAAACAACATAGATTTATTGCAGACAAAATACTTTTTTTTTTCCCCTAAGGCGATGCCTTCTAGAGCTTTCATAACTAGAAAGAAGTCAAGGCTTGGCTTCAAAGCTTCGAAGTATAGGCTGATTCTCGTGTTAGGGGCTAAAGCAGCTGGTGACTTCAAGATAAAGCCAATGCTTATTTGCCATTTCAAAAATTCTAGGGCCCTTAAAAATTATTCTAAATCTACTCTGACTGCTTCGTAAATGTAATAAAAAAACCTGAATAACCACACATCTGCTTATAGAATGGTTTAGTAAATATTTTAAACCCACTGCTGAGAAATACGGCTCAGAAAAAAAGATGTATTTCAATAAATTACTGTTCATTGCCAGTGTACCTGGTCACAAAAGAGCTCTAATGAAGATGTACAAAGAGATTATGTTGTTCTTATATATGCTAACACAGCATCACATTCAACCCATGGTTAACAGAGTTATTTCATCTTTCAAGTCTTGTTATGTTAGAAATAAATTTGTAAACCTGTAGTTGCCATAGACGGCAATTCTTCTTCTGATGGATCTGACCAATGTAAACTGGAAAATTTCTGAAAATCATTCACTGTTCTTGGTCCCATTAAGAATATTTGCGCTTCGTAGTTCTCCTTGAAGAGGTCCTTTACGTTCCTTGTTAGGTGTATTACTAGGTATTTTATTCTCTTGGTAGCAATTGTGAATGGCAGTTCATTCTTGATTTGGCTCTTTTTAAGTCTGTTATGGTGAATAGGAATGCTTGTAATTTTTGCACATTGATTTTGTATCCTGAGACTTTGCTGAAGTTGATTATCAGTTTCAGGAGATTTGGGGCTGAGACGATGGGGTCTTCTAGGTATACAACCAGAATCTACAAATAACTAAAACAGATTTACAAGAAAAAAGCCCATTCAAAAGTGGGCAGGGAATATGAACAGACACTTTACAAAAGAAGACATACATGAGGCCAACAAACATATGAAAAAATGCTCATCATCACTGGTCATTAGAGAAATGCAAATCAAAACTACATTGAGATACCATCTCACTCCAGTTAGAATGGCGATCATTAAAAAATCTGGAGACAACAGATGCTGGAGAGGATGTGGAGAAATAGAAACACTTTTACACTGCTGGTGGGAGTGTATATTAGTTCAAACATTGTGGTAGACAGAGTGGCAATTCCTCAAGTACCTAGACATAGAAATTCCATTTGACCCAGCAATCCCATTACTGGGTATATATCCAAAGGATTGTAAATGGTTGTATTATAAAGACACATGCACACGAATGTTCATTGCAGCAGTGTTTACAATAGCAAAGACCTGGAACCAACCCAAATGCCCATCGATGATAGACTGGACTGGGAAAATGTGGCACATATACACCATGGAATATTATGCAGCCATCAAAAACAATGAGTTCATGTCCTTTGTAGGGACATGGATGAACCTGGAAACCATCATTCTCAGCAAACTGACACAAGAACAGAAATCAAACACCACATGCTCTCACTCATAGGTGGGTGTTGAACAATGAGAACACATGGACACAGGGAGGGGAGCATCACACAATGGGGTCTGTTGTGGGGAAATAGGGGAGGAACAGCAGAGAGTGGGGAGTTGGGGAGAGATAGCATGGGGAGAAATGCCAGATATAGGTGATGGGGAGGAAGGCAGTAAATCACACTGCCACGTGTGTACCCATGCAACAATCTTGCATGTTCTTCACATATACCACCAAACCTAAAATGCAATAAAAAATTAAAAATTTAAAAAAAAATGCTGGAGTCAACAACTATAACAACAACAAAGAAAAGAATTTGTGATTTATGGGAGAAGGTCAAAACAGCAGCATTAACAGGAGTTTAAAAGAACTTGATTCCAACACTTTAGATAAATTTCAGAAGTTTAAGACTTCAGTGGAAGCAGTAACTGAAAATGTAATAGAAATGGCAAGAGCATTAGAGTTCAAAGTGAATCCTGAAGATATGACTGAATTGCTACAATCTCATCATCAAATTTGAATGAATGAGGAATTATTTCTCATACTGTAAGTAAAATTGTAGTTTCTTGAGACAGACTCCACCCACAAAAAAAGAGGATGCAATCATTATTGAAATGACAGCAAAAGATTTAACACAGTACATAATCTTTGTTGATACAGCATCAAGGTTTGAAGGATCTGACTCTAATTTTGTAAAACTTTTACTGCAGGAAAATGCTGTGAAATAGCATTGCATGCTACAGAGAAGTCTTTTGTGAAAGGAAGAGTTGATCAATATGGCAAACTTTTATAGATGTCTTATCCTAAAAAATTTCCACAGCCACCCCAAATTTCAGTAACCATCACACTCATCCCTCAATAGCCATGAACATTGAGGCAAGGCCTTCCACCAGCAAGAAGATTTTAAACTAGGACTCACTGAAAGCCCAGATCATTTTTAGCAATAAAGTATTTTTAATGCAAGGCATGGAACCAAAACTGCATTATCTCTCAGGTATTCCTCTATGTGATCTAACTCACAAGTTTTTACATACAACACCAAAAGAAAAATCATGAAAAACAAACTGATATGCTAGTCTATATTAAAATAAAAGGTTGTTCTATGAAAGATTCTAAAAAGAATAAAAACGCAAGTTACAAGCTGAGAGAAAATATTTGTAAAATATATAAAGAACTTGTATTCAAAATATTAAAAATAATTCTTAAAATTTCATAAGTAAAAAAATCCAACTTCAGTGAGCAAGATATACATGCCAAATGCACAAGTAATAAAATAAATCATTTGTAAGTTGTATTGAATTAGAATTAAACATTTCAGCTCTGGAACACACTGTCAGAAGAGTAAAAAGCCACAGATTAAACAAAAATACTCACTATCAGATAAGAAACTGCCTCTTTAGGAATATTTTAACAGAGATAATTCAGTTTGCTAGTATTTTGTTAAGGATTTTTGAATCTTGGCTCATCACAGATATCGGCATGTGGTTTTCCCTATTTCTTGTATCTGTCTGGTTTTGGTATCAGGGTAACACTAACTTCATATATAAATTTTTGAAGTATACTTTCCTCTTCAATTTTTTGAAATAGTTTGAGTAAAAATTGTATTAATTCTTTAAATATATTCAAATTCATCAGCAGAGCTATTCAGTGCTTGGTTTTTCTTTATGGAATACTTTTTTTTAAATTACTGTTTCTATCTTATTAAATGTGATTGGTTTACACCTGATTCCATTTCTTAATGGTTCAATCTTCATAGGTTGCTTATGCCCAGAAACTTAGCTGTTTCTTCTAGGTTTCAAGTTAGTGTATAGTAATTAAGAACAGTCTCTAAGGACCCTGGGCATTTCTGTGGTATCAGCTGTAATGTCACCCTTTTTGTCTCTGATTTTATTTGTATATTCCCTTCTTTATTAATCTAGCTAAAAGTTTGTTGGTTATTTTTTTTTTTTTCAGAAAACCAAATTTTCATTTCATTTATCTTTGCATTATTAGTTCCAATTTTATTTATTTCTTCTCTGATCTTTATTAATCCTTTTCTTCTACTAATTTTCAGTTCGATTTGTTCTTGTTCTTTTAGTTCTCTGAGGTAGATAATTAGGTTATTTGGAGTCTTTTTATTTTTGTGACATAGGCTTTACTGCTATAAACTTTCCTCATATTACTGTTTTTGCTGTTTCTTATAGGGTTGACAGGTTGTATTTTCATTTTTATTTGTTTCGGGTTTTGATTATTTTCTTAATTTTGTTATTTACCCATGGATCCTTCAGGAGCAGGTTTTTTAATTTACATGTATTTTTACAGTTTCCAATTTCTTTTTGTATTAATTTCTTGTTGACAGAAAAGATATTTGAAATAATTCTAATTCTTTGGAATGTGGTAAAATTTGTTTTCGCACTTAACACAAAATCTATTATGGATAATATTCCTTGTATTATTTATGAGAAGAATAAGTATTCTGTAACAATTAGACAAAATATTCTGTAAAGTATCACTTAGATTCATTTGGTCTAGAGTGTAGTTTAATTTTGATGTTTCTTTGTTGATTCTTGTCTGCATGTTGTGTCCTTTGCTGAAAGTAGGGTGTTGGAGTCCTGTAGTACATAGAAATACTATTATTGTGTTGTAGTCTACCACTTCCTTTAGCTCTTATTTGTATATCAGTAAAGGTGATGTGAAAAATTATAAAAAAATATGCAAACCTTCTTGGAAGACCAGGAGATTTTGCAAAAGCTTCCAGAGAGAATTATAGCTGAATACAGCTAAATTCTCTTATCTTAAGAGAATTTACCCTCTTACCTCTGGGCAAAGGGTAGATAACAAGGGAGTGAAAAGAAATTTATCTAGCTAGGTTTGTTTACTTATTTCTCCAGAACCAACCTTTGATCATCCACATGCAAAACTGCCCCCTTCTCAGGGGGTCAACAATGTTAATGACCTACAAATTGTGTATGCTCCAGGCCTTTGTCATTAAATCTGTACTAAAATACAGCTTATCGGGGCTGCACTCTCATTGGTATTGCTAAGATGTGCAGTCCCCTAGTTGTGCTCTCAGACAAAATACCTGTATATGCATAGTTCTTTCATCTGTTGCTCTGCCAGAGTCTGTGGGGAAGACTCAGCATCTATTAATATTTGCATATATGTTTGGGTACTCTGTTGTTGGGTAAAATTTTCACAATAGTTATATCTGCTTGTTTAATTGATCATTTTATCATTACATAATATGTCTCTTTTTACAGTTTTTGACTTAAGATCTATTTTACAGAACAAAAGTATAGCTATTCCTGCTATTTTTTGGTTCCTGTTTGCATAGAAAATTTTCTCTCTACCTTCACTCTCAGTCTATGCATGTTTTAAAGGTAAAGGTAGTTTCTTGTATCCAACACATAGTTAGGTCTCTTTTTTAGTTTTTTAACCATTCAGCCATTCTATATCTTTTAGTAAAACAATGCAGTCCGTATACATTCAATCTTATTATTAATAATAAGAATTTACTATAGGTTAGCATTTGCTACTGTAATTTTCTTGTTTTTTGGTTTTGTAAGTCCTCTCTTCCGTTCTTACTGTCTTTCTTTGTGGTTGAGTGGTTTTCTCTGGTGGTATGTTCACATTTCTTGCTTTTAAATTGTTAATATATTTATTATAAGTTTTTTATTTGTAGTAACCATGAGACTTACAAAAATCCTTATAGTAAAAACAAGTACCTTTAAACTAAGGAGACCCTAACTTTGAACACAAGAAAACAGAAATAAGCAAAGGAAAAACTTACAAAAAAAGCCTCTATACTTTAACTCTATTCTTCCACCTTTTGACTTTTGTTATATCAATATGTAAGTGTGTGTGTGTTTATTTCCTATATTAAATAAATTGTTGTAGTCATTTTAATAGGCTTGTCTTTTAGTCTTTTTTCTAAAGATATGAATGGATTACACACCACAATGAGTGTATTAAGAAGTATTCTGAAATTTGTGTGTATCTGCTTTTATCAATGGATTTTTATACCTTCAGATGATTACTGTTGCACACTAGTATCATTTTCTGTTAGACTGAAGACTAGTATTTCGTGAAAGATAGATCTGATAGTGATTAATTCATTTTTTTGTTTGACAGGGAATATCTTTCTCTCTCCTTCATGCTTAAATGAATGTTTTCCTAGGTACAAAATTCCCACACCCTTCTGGGCTATATAGTTTTTGTTGAGAAATCTCTTGCCAGATGAATTGGATCTTCTTTACAGGTTAATTCCTTCATTTTTGTGGCTACTTTTAGAATCCTCTCTTTTCCTTTACTTTTGATATTTTGATTATTGAATGACTTGGGGTGTTCGTATTTCTATTGAATTGTCTTGGTGTTCTTTGTCCTTCTTGTACCTCTATATTAATGTTTCTTTAAATATGTAAAGCTCTCTGTTGTTATTTCTGAGAACAAGCTTTTTACCCCTATCTTTGTCTGTACTCTTTCTTTAAGGCCAATGACACTTAGATTTGCCCTTCTGAGACTGTTTTCTTGATCTTACGTCTTGAAGTACACTTGTAAGTATAATTCACTTTTTTCATTATTTTTCTTCTCTTTTGATTTTATTTTAAAATGGTCTTCAAGCTCACTAATTCTCCTGCTTGATCAATTCTGCTGTAGAGACACTCTGGTGCATTTTCTGTTCATTAATTGCATTTTTCAACTCTAGGATTTATTTTTGATTTTAAAAACTATTTTAATGTATTTGTAAAATTTCTCTAATAAATTTCTAAATTGATTCACTTTGTTTTCTTGAACTTTAAAGAGCATGCTAAAACAGCTATTTTGAATTTTCTATCTGAGAGATCACATACTTTCATCATGTTAGGGTTGATCCCTGGCACTTTATTTAGTCTATTTGTTGAAGTCATATTTTACTAGACGTTCTTTATGCTTTTGGACATTTCTCAATGTCTGTTCATTGAGAAGTTGGATATTTATTCCAACCTCGGAAGTCTCGCCTTATTTGTACCTATCTTACTTCAGAGCATTCTCCATAAATTCAAAGAAGACTGACTGTTGAGTTTCCTAAACCTGTGTTCACTGAAGCAATTTCAGCACTAGAAGGTGCCCTAAGTTCAGGTATGTTGTGATTCTTGCAGACTCCTGGCTAACCAGCCCTGATGCACTTTGAGAAGATGAGGAAGATTTATCTGGGTTCCCATGAAGTTTCTCCCTCTTTTTCTTCTCTTTCTCCTGAGTGGAATGAGTCTTACCATTCTGAGCTGCCTAGAGTTGAGGGCAGGGGTAGACATGGGCATTCCCATTGCTGCTGCAGCTGGCAAAATGCTAAGTCACACCAAAAGCTCACAGTCTGAGAGACCAGTGCAGAATCAGGGCTTGCCCAAAGCCTGTAGCTCAGCCACTACTGTTCAACTGCCACTGCTGTTTAGTCAAGGTCCAAAATAACTTTAGTGTTCAGATGGTGAAGCCACCTGGGACTCAAATCCAACTCACCAGGTCAGCAGATTCCTTTCTGTCCTGGGGTGGGGCCAGAAAACATCATTCCCAGGAAATATTATTTCCAAGAATGTAATGAAATAGGTGGCTTTGAAATTCTACATGGTGCTCTGTTTTACTGTGGCTAGGCTGATACCAGGTTGCAAGACAAAATCCTCTGTGCTCTTCCTTTTCCTTCTCCCAATCGAAATGAGTCTCTTTCCATGCTGTATTGCCTGGAATTGAGGAAGGGATGACAGAGACATGCTCATGGCCACCACAGCTGGTGTTTCATTGGGTGTTTCACACCCAAGCCCACAGCCTCTGAGACCAGAGCAGCACTGGAGTTGAATCAAAGACACTACAGCCTGTCTGCCATTGAAATTTGTTCAGGGTCCAAGGCCACATTAGTCAGCCTGTGGTAAGCCAGGACTCAGGTTCTTCTGGCTGGGGTAGTAGATGTCTCTCTGGCCCAGGTGTTCTCTAAATGCTTCCTCTATGAAAACTGGCAGAATTCTATTCAGTGCTGAGGTCCACTACGATGGGGTGACACTGAGTTCCAATGCAAAGCCGCACACTCACATCACTCTGCTTCTCCCAAGCACACAGTTTCTCTCTCTGCACTAAGGTACCTTGGGTTTGGTGGAGGGATGTTGTAGGCAAAGAAAAATGGTCCTTTCTATCCCCTTCAATTACCCTTTTGTTATTATTGTGCAACAACCAGGTATTTGATTCTTTCATCTGATTATTTTGTTCTTAGGCAGATGCTTTTCTAGATGGAGAGTTGTTCACCTTGACAATTCCATTAAAGGACAATTGTTGAAAGGTTCTATTTGGCCATTTTGCTCCACCTCCTCAGAAAATCCTATCTTCTAAATTGTTTTGTTAATTTAAAACTATTTAAAATAAAGTTTTATTGAAAACAAACACACACAAAAAAACATGTTCAGTGGAAAAAAAATCTTATACAAGCATTGAAAACATTTGCTTGCAAATTATTCATATTTTGTAATTTGTAATGCATCTGTGTGGTTTCTATAGTGAGTCATAGCTTTAAGTAAATATTTTAGTAAGTTTTATTATATAATATTTCCATTATTATATGCTCTATAATTTTTTTTTTTTTGAGACAGAGTTTTGCTCTTGTTACCCAGGCTGGAGTGCAATGGCGAGATCTCTCCTCACTGCAACCTCTGCCTCTTGGGTTCAGGCAATTCTCCTGCCTCAGCCTCCTGAGTAGCTGGGATTACAGGCACGCGCCACCATGCCCAGCTAATTTTTTGTATTTTTAGTAGAGACGGGGTTTCACCATGTTGACCAGGATGGTCTCGATTTCTTGACCTCATGATCCACCTACCTCGGCCTCCCAAAGTACTGAAATTACAGGCTTGAGCCACCGTGCCCGGCCCTGCTCTATTATTTTAAATATACAAATAAGCATTTACAACATTAACATTTTAGGTATATGTGAACTTTGTTACGATATGGCATTTTAAATTTGTTTATATTAAGTTTAATATTTTTTAAAAGTGAGTAACATGTTTATATATGAAGACACAATTTCAGACAATATAAAAAAATACTATTATCACCTGCCTCTTGAATGCACAGACACATTTTTAGCAATAAAAGACTATATTTTAATCACTCCCATCCACATTATGGACAACCTCAATGGATAATTTGAGGTTATGGTTTAGTTGAATATTCTCATGTAAAAATCTATAAACAATATATTTACTCACCCTTTTGTAGCCAAACAATTTCTGTGGAATAATTATCCAAAAAATTAATACAATATAAATTTTTAGGTTATATCACTATGTTTTTCATACATTGAGGTAAGTTGTAGAAGAGTGACCATTTCTATCTTATCATAAGAACATAAATTTTTGGAAAAAATATATTACAAATAAAAATACTTGCATAAAATTTAGAAGAGAATTTGAAAGATACAATAACATATTGTTTCTAATTGTACAATTTACAGTCAGAATTTCATGTTCTCTCATTAAAAATAAATCATTTGTGCATCCCCAAAATTCCTACCGCTTTCTTAATTTTGTTATTTTTTTTTTTTAATTTTTATTGCATTATAGGTTTTGGGGTACATGTGCAGAACGTGCAAGATAGTTGCATAGGTACACACATGGCAGTGTGTTTTGCTGCCTTCGTTATTTTTAAAATTTTTTTATTTTTGGATTCCTCTAGGAGAAGTACTCAGGTTTGAGATTTTTTACTACATCGTTTTCTCAGGAAAACAAAGAAACTCAAGAGAAGGGATGGCCTTTGTGGCAAAGAACATCAGCAAACTGGGAAAGAGCAATAAGATGAAGTGTGAATGTTCAATTGAGTGGCATATTTCTCTACTCTGTTTTCATTGGTAGCTCACAGAAAACTGTGTAAAAGATAACAGAACTTCACATTTTGGTGATTTGATTCACTTGATTATAAATAATATATGAATGAACTCATTTTATGAATATATATTGCAAGAGAATATTGTATTCATTTTCTGTAAATTTCCCTGTTTTCCAACTAGGGCTTGCTACAGGTTTGCCATAATCATCTGGGGAAGGACCATCATCCTTTTTCTTTCTTCCCAATACATACCTCCCTTCTACTTTCTCAGTGTAGTAGGAGCAGGATAAATAAGACTGACATACAAGCAATTCTTTTTACTTGAGATATTGTAAGAGGCTCTGCATTCTCTATGCAAGGAAGATGCTTAAGAAAGAGCTTAAGCATGTGAGTGCTTTTGTGGGTTCTTCAGAGACTGCCCCATCTGGACCTTTCCAATTTGTGGACAATGACTCTTCTCTTGCTGCAGCTTATTTCTCAGGGACCCTCTTATTGCTTAAGTTCTTTGCTATGACATAGTTTCCTCTTGGACAGATTCCCTTCTAAAATAAGGCCAGATTGACACTACTACAGAAATCATGTGGTTGCTGAAATACTATTACCAGAAAGAAGTACAATTATTTAGCCAATGCAGCTCTTCACTCTACAGGTTATTTTATCTTTCCCAAGCACAGGCCAAGAAATAGACCTACATGTCCTTCAGTTACCAGAACATACAGCACACGCTTCAGGTCGTTCTGCTGAAGCCTTTCTCATTATAGTTGGAGTTAGAATTAGTACTGTTTCTTTGCTATTTTCTGTATTTGTTGTTGTTGTTCTGAAAAAGGCCAAATAGACATCCTTCCAAATAATGGAAGTCCATTTCCCTTTTCTTTTTTTTTTTTCAAATCATTGTCTCAATAGTTGTTGCTTTTATTTTGCACATGTATCAGTTGAAACTGAGGCAGAAAGTGTCATATTTTAACATCAGGCTAGAGTGATTTGCTCTGCAATGGAACTGTTGTTTGATATTTTAATCTCTTTTTACCCAAATCCCTTGTTCCCAGAAATAAGAAATGTAAATAAAAGAATTCTTGCTTTAATAATTTAGCTAATTTTTCATTTCAACTTACAGATAAATCTTATATCTTAATGCCAGTGAATTTAGAGACCATCAGATTTCATTTATAACTAGTATTCAAACACACAAAAAGCTCTACTTAAGAAAGACAAGCATTTACTAAATGCTTATATGACCAAATGATGCATTATAGATGATGCAATTACAGAAGGAAAAATAGATATATGCCATAAAATTTCTTAAAGGTACTATAGTGAGTTAAATGGTGGAGTTCAAAAAATATGTTCACATCCTACATTCCTGAACCTCTGAATGTGACTTTATTTGAAAACACAGGTCTTTTGGATGTAATTGTATTAGAGATTTTGAGAGGAGATCATTCTAGATTATCTGAAGATTAAATCCAATGATAAGAGTCCTTATCATTGAAAAAAAACACAGAGGTGAGATATAAAAAGAAAAGAAGGTCATGTTAAGAACAGAGGCAGAATTGGTTAATTTGTAAATAAGAAAAACTCATTTCTCTCAGTCCTGGCGGTTGTGAAGTTCAAAATCAAAGCATCAGATTAAGTGTTCAGTGAAAGCTTGCGATCTGCTCCATAGATGGTGCTTTACTGCTGTGTCCCCACATATTGAAAGGGGTGAACAGCTTGCTTGCACTTCTTTTATAGTCACTAGTCTTATTCTCTCATCACTTAATTACCTCCTAAACGCCCTCCCTCTTAATATTACTATTGTATTGGCAATGTTGTTTTAATGTAGGACTTCTGGGAGGGATGCATTCAGACCATGGTGACCTGATTTTGGCCATCCTGCCTCCAGAATTGTGAGAGAATAAATTTCTGTTGTTTTAAGCCACACCCAGTTAGTGTTAATTTGTCACAGATCTAGGAAAATAATACAGATACTTTCTAAGGAAGTTGGTTGTATTAGACTAAATTTTTCTAAAAATATAATTCACATATCACCCAGACACGGATACCTTTTATTAATCATTAATTTAATAGTACAGGAAAGGTGACTTAAGGGTAGCAAGCAGTTCTTCTGAACAGAGACTCAGATTTCCCCCATTTTTTTGTCTTATTTACTCTTAAGACTTACTATAGTATGAATTTATTCTGAAGAAGATAAAATAGAGAGTTGAAAAGTCAAATATACTCTCTAGAAAACATCAAATAGCAATTCTTCTAGCATTCCATAGGAGAAATCTTGGCTACAATTCCACACTTGAATGCAAGTTGAGTGGGAAATATGGCTGGCTATCAGTCAATAACTATGAATAAAGAAGAGAAATGATTCAATGAAATGTTGGCATAATTTGTCAAACATAGCCTTTGAAAATTAAAGTTGAGTTAGTGTTTCATAATCATTAAATAACTTATACAAATTTTGTGTATATACAAACATGCAGCTTTATTTGTTCTTCATATGAAGTTTTATAATTTTCAGAATGTACACAAGATAGATCTTCATCATCTTTTTAAAAACAAAATACTGGAAAATTTGCCTCAGGACTGCAACATCAATTTCTGCCTGTTTCTAGTTTCTCTGCTCCCTAGCCTATGCTGCAAATTTTAGCCATCACAATAGTATGCACAAATACCTTATAATAAATCTTTTTATGTAGGAGTTCAGTGATTCAAAGCCTGTAATAGTTTAGTCACAAGGAACAGAGGTCTGGTGGGAATTAGACTGTAGCTGTTATAAATTTACCCCTCATTTCCAACCTTTTTCTCAATGAATTAACAGGGAAGTCAGTAATAGTGCAACTTAAGTGGAGAATTAAATACAAGGGCTGCCTTATCCCATTCACTTGATGTCTGTAGATAGATATATGAGCATGCAGCCTGCCAATGTAGAATATTATATAAATTGTCCAGATGTGGGTAAAGTTTTAATAAGGCATAATAATGTCCTTTTATGTGTGTGTGTATATATATGTGTGTATATACACACATATATATGTGTGTATATACACACACATCTTATACTCGTTCTGTTTTGCTGAAGAATCCTAATTGATAGTTGAATTTTAGGAAAATAGAAAAAGAGAGCTTTCTATTGTTTTTATTTTACTGATTGCTTATGTATAGCATATGTGGATGATGTTTTCTTATAAGCTTTCTTACCTGTTAAATTTTATTAAAGTAATTTTAATATATAGAAAGGAAAATATTGAAGAAGATCTTTACCAAAAATCTTAGAGTGTGCCAATGCCAGTATTAGTAAGAAATAAATTTTAATATCAAATTTCCTGATAGATAAAATAATGTAGTCATATTAAAGCCTGTGAAAGCTAGAATAACAGCTTAGAAAACAATGTTTTTGGGGATCAGCCCCAGAGAGCAGAATCAGAGTTTGATTAAGGAATATACCCAAGTCCTCAGGGGAAAACAGTCAAAATATTTGCTCGGAGGGATTTAAGGATTGTTACAGTCCAGTTCTCAAAATAATCTCTCTTTTTTTTTCTCTTTCCAGATAGAAACGGTTACTGGAGTTCTGTAGATCGTATTCTACTTCTGCACATTGCATTTTTTGGAGAGTAGGTAATCTGTATTATTAGTCAATAAGTCTCTGGATCAAGAAAAGCTAAATATATTCTGATGTGGAGACTACTATGCATTAACTTCTGATACAGACTACAACAATATCTAAAGGTAATGAATTTTGAGCTATCTCATAAATTAAACTGTTTTTAAACTGTTTCATTTGGACAGAGAGGGAGTTCGTTTTTTCCATAGAAAGGAAAGAGAACTGAATATGTTTTTAGTAGAGCCTTCTAATGCTTATATACATCTGTAGATGGCTACATGATCATATAGCCATCTACAGATACCAAGTGAATGGGACACGGTAGCCCTTGTATTATATTCACCACTTAAATTTTACTATTGCTCACTTCCTGCTAACACCCAGATATACAATTACTGCTCAAATGGCAAAGCCATGTCACTCTATTTAATGAAGTTTTTTGTAGAATTAGCATGATTAACAGCATTTCATTCCTGAGAAAGAACAGTGGGCACATGTTTCCTCTGAATGAGTGAACCATGATATAGCATATGGAAAAATTAACTTTAGTTATGTTAAGATCACACTACCATACTCTGTTATTTCAGTTTAACTTATGGCACCTTAAATGATATCTCAGCACGAAACAAATAGAACTTAGACAAATTAAAACACACATTTAATATACCAAAAAAGTTTATACAAAAGAAAGGAACAGACAAAGGAACACTAATAATTCAGTAAAACCGAAACCAGAATAGAAAATGAACAGGAGACCTAATGCCAGGAAATGATCGCTTTGGAAAAAGAACAGCCTTATGCGAATTTTAAAACTTGCATGTTCTGAAACTAATGAAAATGTGCTTGAGAATTCTGCATTAAGTAGGAAGTCCAAAACCCATTCACCTCTAAATAAAATGATAAAACAATATGTTTGCCTGCTTGATATTAAGTGGAAAAATATTAATAAAACTGGTTATTCTGAGTTGTTGTTGAAATAGATCTCCACTTTTATGGGTTCTATTTGATTTAATAAAACCTATATGATATGGAAAATTCCAAGAATAAAACTTAAATCTAAGTGGACTATGTTATATAAAAATCACTAATTACACCATTTCAAACTCATTTTAGGAAAACAACAGCAACACAGGATTGTGAACATCGGGATTAACGGATAAGAAACATAAAATAACCTAATAACTGAAATTATAAACTCAGTGAATAAACTGACAAAACAATAGATTAGATCAAGATGAACATGAAATTAGTACAATGGAAAATATATCTTAAGAAATTGAATGCATCATAGAAAATACATAGAAATAAACAATATGTTTATAGGCATGAGTGGAGTTAATGTTAGTAGACAAGATTTCTGACATAAACATAACTGGAATTACATATATATAATAAAAATGTAAAAATGTTACACTGACTATATAATGGGTGATGGATACTTTTTTCAGAAATTATTCAAATAAATCCTCAGATACAGAAATTTCAATGCATATGTATATATATATATCTTGAGACAGAGTCTCATTCCGTCACCAGGCACCAGGCTGGAGTGCAGTGGCGTGACCTCGGCTCGCTGCAACCTCTGCCTCCCGGATTCAAGCAATTCCCCTGCCTCAATTCCCAATAGCTGGGACTACAGGCGCACGCCACCATGCCCAGCTAATTTTTTTGTATTTTTAGTAGAGATGAGGTTTCACCATGTTGGCCAGGATGGTTTCGATCTCTTGACCTTGTGATCCACCCACCTTGGCCTCCCAAAGTACTGACATTACAGGTGTGAGCCACCGCACCTGGCCAGAAATTTCAATGCATATTAAGCAAGATAAACAGATTGAAATCCACAGCTAGGTAGCCATCATGATTGAATCTGTTGAGCAAAGATAGGAAAGCAAATAACAGAACACAAAATGGTTTTTAAAAACAGACAGACACATATAAATGAGGAGATGAGGCATTACAAACAGGGAGAATCTGATACTGAGACAATTGATCATTTATTTGAAAATAAATCAAATATACTCTCAAATTAAAAAATAAACTTCAGAGGGATTAAAATTTATGTGCAAAAATATGTAAATGGTAAAATAAATATTTTTATAAACTTTGAACAGAGAATAATTCTCCCAACTATGTTGAAAATGATTTCAAAACAAAAATATAAATGTATTTTTTATAGGACTGACTACCTTAAAATTTTAAAATTAAAGCTAAATAATGACATATTTGAATTCAAAATAATATAAAAATTATATATGAATAGACATAATAGCACTTAACTCTACACTCTAAAATAGTTAAGATGATAAATGTTAGGTTAAATATATTTTACCACAATAAAAGTTGAAAAAATATGTATTATACTTTATATAAAAATCAGTTAAGAATTAAAATAAATCTCTCAGAGAAATTCATTCATTTTAGGATACTATTTTCAATAGAAAAATATTAACAAAGCATTCAATCTTAGTGTTTTAGTTAGTGTTCTCCAGAGAATCAGAATATATGAGAGAGAGACAGAGATTTATTATGATAATTGGTTTACATGATCATGGAGGCCAAGAAGTACCAGGATCTGCAAGCTGAAAAATTATAAAAGCTGGTCTGAAGGGCTGAGAAAAAGAAGCTCCAATCACAAAGTAATTATGCCATTTTAATAAAATAATTTCATTTGCATGGACCTTAATTTTTGGAATTTGTAAAATGACTGGATTATATCAAAACATTTCTGTGTACTACCCAGTTGTAATTTTCCAGAATTTACTGTTTTTATAGGTGTATTCAACGTCTGGGTGATGGGGGGAGGATAGGTTTAATATAGCAGGAGTGATAGTTGAGATTTTCCAATGTACTGAGTAGGGAAACAGTCGCTACAGTTACAAAATTAAAAGGTATGATTTTAAGGAATATTTTAGTTACATGTAGTTGCAAAATGCCTAATTCTCATATTTGTAATTTTTAAGGAAACATAGTGGTTTTACTTTGTTCATGTCTTCCAAAAGAAGAAAAATATTTTGTTTATTTAATGTATATAATTATATGAATGCTTAAATCTTTCAAACTCTATTTTTTGTTTCCTATATCTTAACTTCCTTCTCAATGAAGATATTCCCATTATTGGCATACTGTGCACACTCACATACCCTCTTTTTCCCTCTCCTTCTGTGTGTGTGTGTATATGTGTATATATACATGTGTGTGTATGTGTGTGCATTTGTGCCTTATAAAACTTTATTTTTTATAATCTATGTCCAACATCTACATCAAATTACCTTTCTTGATAAAATAATCTTACTTGAAAAAAAGATTCCTTCCTGCATTTTTCAGTGAGTGTGTATATAAACACACATTCATATATACATTCACATATATGGATAGATACACATAGATATGTAGATATGCACAGTATACAGACAGATACATTTCTAATCATTGATGCTCTGGT
Source organism: Saguinus oedipus (assembly GCA_031835075.1). Lineage (NCBI taxonomy): Eukaryota > Metazoa > Chordata > Mammalia > Primates > Cebidae > Saguinus > Saguinus oedipus. The sequence goes on from CM063169.1 coordinate 45,832,646, forward strand.
ATAGTAATCACTTATTTTCAAATTATAACTTATGAGTACTTTATAATTAGGAACTATTTTAAGTCAACTTGGTTTTAAAAATAACTATATTCTATACATTCTAAATACTTGAAATCAGCAATATCTTCGTTGCATATTTTAATTATAGAACCTCAAATTTAAAAGCAACAGTATTTTCTAATTCATTTATATTCCTGACAGTTAACTGTAATTTATATTTATTTACATATTTTCTCATGATTAGTGTTTGCTATATTGAGATTATAACAGAATTTGCAGAATTTATTTGTCTCAAATTGAATTTTCACCCTCTACATCTAATGGCATACAGTAAATTCATTAAAATCAGAATTTTTTATTTTATTCATTTTTTTACCATTTTAATGCAGATTTTTAACATTACATATAATGTTTATTTGTTAAATTATTTCAAGATCTTTAAAGTGATATTAAATGTAATATATCACTGTCTTCAAATTAAAAATTATTTCATGGTATTTTTCCTAAGAAAAATTACTTTTTAATTATCAATTATTACATATTAAATCAATACTTCTCTTGTCCCACCTTTAATCATGAGGTTGCTTCATGCGTTACAGCTGCCACCCTCTTTCTCATTTCCCCATTTTTCTTGATGTGGCTTCTTAGCTAGAATATTACTTATCTTGCCTTCCCTAAGGCAATGTTATAACAGATTCTGGCAGGAAGTCAGTAATTGCTATGAGGTGCTTGATTCCTTCCTGCTGATTGTCACTGAAAACAATTGAACATCATTTTCTTGAATATGTTAGTGCTACAAACTAGCTCTTTACTTTTGACAACACTCAGTTCCAAATCAATGATTTTTTCAATTATTCTTATTCCTTCAATTTTTAATTCTTTTCTGCTTGAGAGAATTGCTATTGGTGTCTCAATTGGTGCTCAGTAATTCTTTAACGTAGGTGAGTTATTTTGAAGACTATTTGAGAGAAAATTCTTTTTGATTATGTTATAGCTTCATCGCTGTGCTAAATTTGTATACTTGATTAAAAGAGGAAAAACTCTTGTATATTCTCTCTGTAGAAGAATGAGTGACAAATATTGACTGTAGTCACTTAAAATATACAATGCAGAGACACACCTTAAAATGCCTGAAAAGTTCTTCAGTAGATAAATTTGTTCAACTTTGTTTAATAAAAGATTTCACCATTTAATCTATTTTTTAATAGTATTGTCTGTTATTAGCATCCAACAGAATTTACATGTTGTTCAAAACAGTTAGATAAAGGATAACATTTCTTGAGAATTCTAAAACGAATATCATTTGTTGGTTAGTATTTATTTAAGAAACTGGATGTCAAAAACTGTCAAGAGGCAATGAGGACATAACACAAGTTCTCTGCTGTGTTGTTTTCTTGGAATAGGAATAACGCACAATATTTGAGCAAGCTTATGTAATGCTATATCTTACAAAATTAAATCACTGAGATTTTTTTTCAGTATCCACATCCAGACTGTAGGACTTACTGGGGGGGAAAAACGTGTGTGCGTGTGTGTGTGTGTGTGTGTATGTGTGTGTGCCTGTGTGTATACAATAATAAGACGATAAGAAGCCTATAATTTATTTTCTCCTTAATTTAGATAATTAGGTTTTCACTCTACTGCATATATAAATTGGTATCAAAGAAGTAGATATCACTGTCTCAAAAGAATATTCTCAATTTCTAATTCTCTTGAATGAAATGAATATATTTTGTAGAAAATAACAGAAACTAAGATGAAAAGTGATGCTTTAAATGAATAGGAATGTAACTTCTGTTTTCATTTAGATACCACTTATTTTGACTTTTAAATTCCTTGTATTTTGAATAAGCTTCAGTTTTTAAACTTACTAACCAAATAATCCATACACATTTTAGGAATGATATTTGAAATGAAGAATAAACACTAAAAGAGATTGATTGACAAACTTCCACTGTCAATTATATCAGTAAATATCATTGGCAATAAGAGGCACAGCTAATCTTCTGAGGATGTTTTTAGGGGCAAAACAATATACTTAATTGCTTTCCTGCCCAGTACTAATGAGGTTGCTTAAGACTTTCTTAATTTTTAATGGGATTTTAATTTTTAAAGGAACAATGCCAAGATTTAATTATACTTTTTTGCCCTTATGGACAGTTTTGATTCATGAATATAGCAATATCTACAACAAGTGTTGTTGTTCCGTTTTTACACACAGAAAGGAAATTAAGCCTGAAAAGTGCTAAGTGACAAGCTAGAGGTCATAGAACTCATCAGTGGAATGGCTGTACAAATAATAGAACCACAGATGTCTCTTTTAATCCTATCTACCAACTCAACAAATTTACCATTCTTAAACTGCCTGTTTTCTTTTTTATAACAGTGTGAACAAGCATTGAAGACATCACTGGGTTAGACATAAACTTATAAATTTGGAGATTGTTTTCTTAATAAAATTTTTATCAAGCTGCATTCTTATGCAAAGTTGTCTGTAATTAAGTTCTGATATATTTTAAATTTTACGAATTCAGAATAGTATAACAGCTGGACATACAGTATTGATTCTTCTCAAACGGAATTGTACAGACATTGCCCTATCATATGTCCTTGAATCAGAATTCCAGAAATCCAATTGCCCTACCCTTAACTTCTTTCACAAAGGCTGATTTTAGCTATTATGAGTATGAGGCCTGTAAAATAGGAATGTCCTCTTGGGAATAATGATAATGAAAATTAAACAAACACAGGTACTGAAACAAGCTTAACAATTCAATGTCACAAGCAGGAAAATGCATGCAGCTCTAAATATTATCACAATTAACTCCTCCTGCGTTTTTGTTATACACTTCAACTTTCAATGTGAAACTTGTAATTATTTAACTTCCAAAATTGTTAATGATGTATTATCTACTTGCCATGAAACAATATAATATTGATTGGAATCTCTTGACAGAAAAAGCATGTAAGCTAATATGTCAGTAAAGCATTCCAAAAGCAACTGATGTTTTTTCTATTGATTTCTCAACCTTGAAAAAAGACAATGAGTTCCTAAACATGCTCTGAGAAATATTCCTTAGAGAGAAGGCTATGTCTGTGTGCATATTATTTCAAAAATAACATAGTGCTTTTGAGCCCTATATTGACATGAACTTTATTTCAAACGTTTGCATATAAGAAGATAGTAGCCTTTGTCAGAAATAAACTTACATAGACTTGTGTACATTTTGATATATTAGGATATGATGAAAGCCTTATGCAAAACAGGTAATCCCTTGCTACTTTTCTATTCCTACAATGTAGTCTGTCTGCTGTTTGTTTTTCAAGATTTAAAATCATTCTTCATTTATCTTCTACTATATTTGACTTCTGCTATAGATATGATGAAGTTGTTTGTAGTAGTTTCAGGCCAGAAAAAATGGGAAAAAATCTGTATGACATTGAACCAACATTGAACAGTTAGGTCCCAGATAAAGGAGCATCTTACAAAGGTGAACCAATACTCACTTCCCCTGTCATCTGTTCTGCTATTGCTCTCAGAGAATTTGCTGAAAAACTGGGCAGTAAGATGCTGCTAAGAGTCAAAAAAATTGGCAAAGCTTTAGGCATCCTTACTGAGCTGAGAGAAATAGCAACAACAACAACAACATGAATTTAGGGATGCTCAGACAGAGGATTCACGGTCCCTAAAAGAAGGGAGGTTCAGAGGAGTGCGACTGAGGCTCAGCAACTGTTTTCCCCTCCAAGCACTTGCAGATAATTCGGTAGGCGCCTAGAAGATAAAATGCCAATCTGAAAGTAGCTGAAAAGCCCAGTGGTTTTCAGAAGCTGTGCCAAGGTGCCTAGAGTTGGAGTTCAGAATAAGACAATGAGGGGCCTAGGAAACAATGACCTCTGGAACTAAACTGGGATCACTATAGGGATACCCACAATGTGGGCAGCGTTTACAGGTAGACTGAGGCTAACCAAGACTGAAAACCAGCCTTGATCTCTAATTAAATTAAAGTAATTTATTCCTCGCTGAGCCTCATATAATTTAAAGTGGATCTCATTGGGAGAAAGCTAACATCACAACAGCAGACGATTTCAGTTCCCTACCAATCTTTACTTTAAATCGCTATTTTACTTTAAATCAATCCTTTTTCTAAATGAGAAAACCTGCACAGAATCCCACTGGTTTAGTGTCCATGTAGCAGGCCAGCAATGGTGGGCCTTACCCTAAGCAGACTTTACTCAGTGACAAAAACTGTTGTTCCCTTGTTCCTTGTTAGAGTATCTCCAAGGTGCATGTTGTAAATTATTTCCCGCTTCAGCAGTGGCATTACACTTTATTTTTCCATACTGGTGGAAAATTCAACTTTCAATGGCTGCTTTACCTTTCCTTCTCCTACTGTCTCACTACCCTACAGGCATTTTTGCTCAGAGGCACAAATGTGCTCAAATCAACTGTGCTCAAATTCTTGTCCCGGATTTAGCTTATAGAGAAACCAAATTAACACCATAACTCAATATCTGGTTTTCAATAGAAAACTAATTAGGCACACAAAGAAAATGTACAAAAAGCGGGGAAAAGCGATTGAAACAGACCAATGGGTGACAATGGATGCTGGGTTTCCAAGCACAATTTTTGAAATAACTGTGATATTTAATCATCTTCAGTACTGCCATAACACACAAATTCACAAATAAAAATTTTAACAGTACTCAATCTATTATATATTCTACAATTTTCTTCTTGGTAACAAAATTTGTAATTATAAAGAATCATAACATTAATTACTTCAAACTGACAGGTTTCTAAGTATAAAAGCTTTTTGAAATCTTGGGTTTGACTCCTAATCAGTTTTCCTGTCATCATGTCTATATTTAAACTTTTAATAAATGTTTCAAAATTGAGAATGAACAGTGCCTGAACTACCCCGTTGTTCTTTCGATGATAAATAAATATTTTCTTTGGATTTTCATTCTCCTACTACTCCTCTCACTATAGAATCCTCTGTTCCTTATTTTTTCAGGCTGTTGAAGAGCAATCATATCTATAACTGATGTCTTTTCCATTCATAATGTGTAATTTATGAGGTTTTAATTTGTGAGTTCCCTTTTTTAAGAATTCTCAAAGTCCCTACTCTCGTCTTACTGTGTTGAGTGCTTTGTAAGCATTTGATAAATCTTTTAGTTCATCAATTTACACCCTCTCATTGGTTAGGAGACCATTTGCTCTATATTGATTCTCACTAAACTTTCCACTCATAAAATAAACCTTTGATCAATCATACAGCTTTCAAAAAAGTAGTTACATAGAGATGAGAAGAACAGTGTCTCCCACTGTTCTCCCAAAGGAAACAATTTTAAGGTTGAGGCAAGGAACAACACAGGATACCCTCATTGTCTTATTTTCCTTTAACACATTTGGGGTCTTTCCCTCTCTCATACTAAAATACAAACAGAAAAGTACTTTAAAATATATATTTCTAATGAATATAATACCCACACTAAAGTCAGCTTGGAGCACAATGATTTAGAAATGTGTGCCTGAAACAGTTATTGAACATATAATTTTGATAAATACTCCTTACCAAATATTTGGTGAATTTCTAAAATGTATAGTTCATTTAACAATAATTAGAAAAAAACAGTATGTCATATTCCAACTAACTTGACATGTGAGTAATAATTTGTTTTGCAAAACAGTCTATCTTATAAAACATAATGAATTATCCTTCCACTGTATCTTATGCATCTTTGTATCTAGATTTAGGATATGTTAAGTGATTAAATCAACTTGAGGTTGCATGAATTTGTTTACAAAAATAAGAAAAAGGAACATATTATATAAGCCTTACTTATTCCGTTACCAAGACTCTTACTTTCTTTAGAAATAATACTAGATAAAGTCACTTGGACTGAAACAGATGGAATTAGGGAAGAATTAAATCATTCCAATTCTGGATTTATTGCAAATCCTAAGAATTATCCAAAAAGGGGATAAAATGGAAAAAAAATACTATATTAAAGCTGTGGGGAGAAGAAATAGGAAATGCTGAAATTTGCTTTAGAATTGTCAAAAATGTACAATTCTATATGTAGGATTTTGGTGTTTTTTTTTTTTCTATGCCATATGCTCTGTGACTATTTCAAATTGCTAACATGATGGGACCTGGGAACACATCTCTTTGACTCACTCCTTATCTTCTTCTTTACTTCACAGTACATTGCCCTGTACACAGTGCAAACTCCAATAAATATTTGATGAAGGAAAGATCTACTAGCGGGAAAACGAGCCTAAAAGGAATCCAATCTATGGAATAGTAATCAGGGAGAAACTCCTTGTACACCCATGCAAAACCCTAAGGAAAAGGCTTCAAAGCAATTTCGAGTGAATTCTCCCAGATAATCAACAGTGACCTAATTCAGATTGTAAACAATGATATAAAGTTGGCACAGCAGAATGTATCACTTTATCTACCAAAAATGTTATATATAACCAATAAGAGCATATGAAAAAACACATGAAATGAAAAAATTAGTTTGGCACAAACTTGTTTCTCTATGTATTTATTTTCTTTTTCTCCTTTTAAATAAAATAATTTTATTTTTCTCCTCACTAACATTAGTGTATAGTCACATGTATCCCAGTGTTCTTCAGTCACCCTCATAAAGTGTGCTCTGCTCAAGACGTAACTTTCCATTTCCATGGCATCACCTTTTCCTAACATTTCTCATTCTCTCTGGGCACAGTCAAATGGATTCATGTTCCATTTATGATAAAGTTATTCTTTTCATATCTCATAGATGAAGGATAATTCTTCCCCACTCTCATGTAAAGAGAGCTCAAATAATATTATACTCCATCATATATATTTCTATTTACCTATCTAATATGTATCATCTTTATTCCTTTATTCAACTACACTCTCAAAAATAGAGAAAATGACATAAAAAGTAAAGTTTTAAGAGAAACTAGGCATATCTACACCAGATTTTTTATTTCCTGCTTCCTTGGGAACAATATTGTGCCTAGAATACATATTCCCCTGTGTTACTTAATGCCAGAAATCTCTACCTATATTCTCTACCTGTTTAATTTATGGTTTCATAACTAGAAAAACACTTATTAACATACATGTACCATGTTCTCCAATTTTCTTTTTGTCAGAAAGAAAATGCAATTTTGGCTTCCATGTGTTGACATATTTGTTTCTCATTAGGTTCACAATGTAGGTTGCACACAAAAGTGTAAATTATTTGAAATCCCTTAAATCTATTTAGGAATGCTTCCTAGTAGAGAAAAACCCTATATAACACCAATATTAGATTATTTGGTCTAAGGAAAAAGAGCCTGAAAAGTGCTTTTCTTACTAACATGAAACATGTTGCCCAATTTTTTTATATTTAATTCAAAGTAATGCACATATCACTTTCACATTTTATGAATGCTGCTTTGATATTTATAATGCATTTTTTCTCTCTTGTCAGCATGGATAAATCAAAAATAGGCAATATAATAATATATATATATAAATCAAACAAAACTAATGAAGAAAATGCAACTTGTATCATTATCTTCTCCCCAGCAAATAGTCAAGAGTATATTCCAAAGAGGAAGAAAAAGATCCCTACATTAGCTCTGTATCAAGAGTCTATAGTATTTTTACCTTAAGAACAGTGGCCCCACTCTAGCTCTTGTGCTGAGGGTCTGTTGTAGCAATTCTTCTGTCATTCACATGTTTACAGAGTTATGAGCTGGTAAATTACAGTGGAATATAGAAATTTAGAGCCCATCTGTTTTAACCTTCCTTCAAAGCCTACTTCGGTACACACAACTTCAAAACTACCTAAATGCTCTGTATTATTGCTTTGAGTCCTGCAAAAGTAAGAAGCAGGTCTGTAAGGGTATTCCATAAAATAAACCCTGGGAAGACTTCAAAGAGACCCTCTGAGTAATTTGCTTTTAACAAAAAGGGAACCATTAAGAGGATGATTGTGTCTTGCCTCTGAGTTAAGAGAAAATTGATTTGAATAATCTGTTAGTTCAAGGAGATATTCCTAAAAAACACAAACAACTGTTGTAATCTAATAATACTATAACAAAATACTTTATACAGAGTAATTTATAAACAGCATAAATTTATTGTGCACTGTTCTAGAGACTGGGAAATCCAAGGTCAAACACATTTGGTGTCTGTTGAGGGCTCAGTCCTCATAGAGGTCACCTTCCATTGTTTTTCCTCACATGGCAGAAGAGGCAAAGGAGTTTCCTCAAGCCTTTTTTATAAAGGTAGTTTCATGAGAGTAGAGCTCTTATTACATCATCACTTCCTAATGGCCCCACCTCTTAATATTCTCACATAGGAGGTTCCAACATAATAATTTTTCTGTGGGATCACTGATATTCAGACCATAATACTCTGCTCTGGTCCTACCAAAATTAATGTCCTTCTCACATGCTAAGTACATTCATTCCATTCTGATTGCCCCCAAATTCTGAACACATTTCAGTATCAACTCAAAGTCTAAGTCTAAATATTATCTCAATAGATGCAGAGAAGGCCTTTGACAAAATTCAACAACCTTTTATGCTAAAAACTCTTAATAAACTAGGTATCGAAGAAATGTATTTCAAACTAATAAAAACTATTTATGACAAACCTACAGCCAATATCATACTGAATGGGCAAAAACTGGAAGCATTCCCTATGAAATCTGGCACTAGACAAGGATGCCCTCTCTCACCACTCATATTCAATGTAGTACTGGAAGTTCTAGCCAGAGCAATTAGGCAAGAAAAAATATAAAAGTTATTCATTAGGAAAAGAGGAAATCAAATTGTCTCTATTTGCAGATTACATGATTGTATATTTAGAAGACCCTATCATCTCAGCACAAAATCTCCTGAAACTGGTAACCAATTCAGCAAAGTCTCAGGTTACAAAATCAATGTGCAGAAATCACAAGCATTTCTGTACACCAATTACAGACTAACAGAGAGCCAAATCATAAGTGAACTCCCATTCACAGTTGCTACAAAGAGAATAAAATACCTAGGAATACATCTAAAAAAGGATGTAAAGGACCTCTTCAAGGAGAACTACAAACCACTGCTCAAGGAAAGCAGAGAGGACACAAACAAATGGGGAAATATTCCATGTTCATGGTTAGGAAGAACCAATATAGTGAAAATGGCCATACTGCCCAATGTAATTTATAGATCCAAAACTATCCCCATGAAGCTGCCAAGAACCTTCTTCACAGAACTGGAAAAAACCACCTTAAACTTCATATGGAAACAAAAGAGAGCCCACATAGCCAAGACAATCTTAAGCAAAAAGAACAAAGCTGGAGATATCATGCTACTTGATTTCAAACTATACTACAAAGCTACAGTAATCAAAACAGCATGGTACTGGTACCAAAACAGAGGGATAGACCAATGGAACAGAAAAGAGGCCTTGGAGGCAACACCACACATCTACAACCATCTGATCTTTGACAAACCTGACAAAAACAAGCAATTTGAAAAGGATTCCCTGTTTAATAAATGGTGTTGGGAAAACTGGCAAGCAGTGTGCAGAAAGCAGAAACTGGACCCCTTCCAGACACCTTACACTAAAATTAACTCCAGATGAATTAAAGACTTAGGCATAAGACCTAACACCATAAAAACCCTAGAAGAAAACCTAGGCAAAACCATTAAGGACATAGGCATAGGCAAGGACTTCATGACTAAAATGCCAAAAGCATTGGCAACAAAATCAAAATAGATGAATAGGACCCACTTAAACTCCAGAGCTTCTGTACAGCAAAAGAAACAATCATTAGAGTGAACTAGCAACCAACAGAATGGGAAAAAAATTTTTGCAATGTACCCATATGACAAAGGGCTAATATCCAGATCTACAAATAACTAAAACAGATTTACAAGAAAAAACAAATAAACCCATCCAAAACTGGGTGAAGGATATGAACAGACACTTTTCAAAAGAAGACATATATGAGGCCAACAAACATATGAAAAAATGCTCATCATCACTGATTATTAGAGAAATGCAAATCAAAACCATATTGAGATACCACCTCATGCTAAATAGAATGGCGATCATTAAAAAATCTGGAGACAACAGATGCTGGAGCGGATGTGGAGAAATAGGAACACTTTTACACTGTTGGTGGGAATGTAAATTAGTTCAACCATTGTGGAAGACAGTGTGGCACTTCCTCATGGACCTAGAAATAGAAATTCCATTTGACCCAGCAATCCCATTACTGGGTATATACTTGAAGGATTATAAATCATTCTATTATAAAGACACACGCACACATATGTTCATTGTGGCACTGTCTACAATAGCAAAAACCTGGAACAAACCCAAATGCCCATCGACAATAGACTGGACAAGGAAAATATGGCACATATACACCATGGAAACTATGCAGCCATAAAAAACGATGAGTTCATGTCCTTTGTAGGGTCATGGATGAATCTGGAGACCATCATTCTCAGTAAACTGACAACAGACCAGAAAATCAAACACCACATGTTCTCACTCATAGGCAGGTGTTGAACAATGAGAACACATGGACACAGGGAGGGGAGCATCACACACTGGGGTCTGTTGGGGGGACAAGGTAGGGACAGCAGTGGGGTGGGAAGGTCGGGAGGGATAACATGGGGAGAAATGCCAGATGAGGGTGACAGGGGGAAGGAGGCAGCAAAATACATTGCCGTATGTGTACCTATGCAACAATTGTGCATGATCTGCACATGTACCCCAGAACCTATCATCATTGGTCATTAGAGAGATGCAAATCAAAACCACATTGAGATATCATCTCACACCAGTTAGAATGGCGATCATTAAAAAATCTGGAGACAGCAGATGCTGGAGAGGATGTGGAGAAATAGGAACACTCTTACACTGTTGGTGGGAGTGTAAATTAGTTCAACCATTGTGGAAGACAGTGTGGCGATTCCTCAGGGACCTAGAAATAGAAATTCCATTTGACCCAGCAATCCCATTACTGGGTATCTATCCAAAAGACTATAAATCGTTCTACTATAAGGACACATGCACACGAATGTTCATTGCAGCACTATTTACAATAGCAAAGACCTGGAACCAACCCAAATGCCCATCGATGATAGACTGGACTGGGAAAATGTGGCACATATACACCATGGAATATTATGCAGCAATCAAAAATGATGAGTTTGTGTCCTTTGGAAGGACATGGATGAATCTGGAGAACATCATTCTCAGCAAACTGACACAAGAACAGAAAAAGAAATACTGCATATACTCACTCATAGGTGGGTGAGAAAAATGAGAACACATGGACACAGAGAGGCGGTCTACTATACACTGGGGACTGTTGGGGGAAATGGGGGAGGGACAGTGGGGGGCGCTGGGGGGGATAGCCTGGGGATGAATACCAAGTGTGGGTGAAGGGGAGGAAGGCAGCAAAACACACTGCCATGTGTGTACCTATGCAACTATCTTGCACGTTCTGCACATGTACCCCAAAACCTATAATGCAATAAAAATTTTAATAAATAAATAAATAAATAAAACTAAAAAAAAAAAAAAAAAAAAGTTAAAAAAAGTATCTAATCAGGCCAGGTGTGGTGGCTCACGCCTATAATCCCTGCATTTTGTGATTCCTTCGCTGGCGGATCAGGAGGTCAGATCAAGACCATCCTGGTCAACATAGTGAAACCCCATCTCTACTAAAAATACAAAAACATTAGCTGGGCATGGTGATGCACAACTTTAGCCCCACCTACTCAGGAGAGTGTGGCAGGAGAATTTCTTGAACCCGGGAGGCGGAGGCTGCAGTAAGCTGAGATCATACCACTGCACTTCAGCTTAAAAAAAAATTACCTAGTGAACTATGGGTGAGACTCAAAGATGTGTATCATCCTGAGGCAAATTCCCCTCCAGCTGTGAGCCTGTGAAGTCACAGTCAAATTACTTCACAGTCATTTGAAATACCATGGTTACTGTAGAAAACCACGAACAAATAATTGAGAAAAATTAGTGAAACCAAAAGCTAGTTCTTTAAAGAGATCAATTATACTGGTAAGCTCTAGCCAAGAGATAAATTATGCTAATAAGCTCTAGCCAAGATGACTAGAAAAAAAAAAAAAAGATAAAAAACCCTGGTAAAACAAGCATAGGATAGATAGTCCAAGACCTAGTACTGATGTGTGTCTTAGTTTGGGCTGCTACAACAATAATAGTATAGACTAAGTTATATATTATCAGCATACATTTATTGCACACAGGTCTGAAGGCTGGAAAGTGCAAGATCAGGCCACTGGGAGATTCAATGTCTGGTGAAGATCCATTTCTCTTAGATGTCACCTTCTATAAGTGTTTTCACAAGGGAAAACGGAAAGTGGGCTTTTTCCAGCTTCTTTTATTAGGGTACTTATCCTATTTGGATTCCCACTTTCTCCTAATTCAAATTTTGATAGTTTATGTATTTGATGAATTTGGTCCATTTCATATGATATCAAATTGTGGGGATAGAGTAGTTCATAGTATCCCCTTATTAAACTCTTAATGGCTATGGGACTGTAGTGGTTATTTCTCCTTCATTTCTGAAATTGTTAACCTGTGTTTTCTATTTTTTCTAGTCATCTTGGCAGCAATTTATCAATATAATAGATCTCGTATAAATATCGATTGATCAAAATGACTGACAGCATTTTTCTTGTCAACATTATTAAGTCATTGCCACTAAGTGAGAGACAAGAAGATAGAGCAAAAGACCATATGCTGGAGGATGGAATAATGTAAACAGAGTCCTAAATGTCTATGTGTGCTTTAACACACTTTCCTCCTAGGGAATAAAACAGATGTTGCTCTATTGTTTATTTTAATATTTTTCCTAAAATATATTATAACTATAGAAAATGTGTGCATAATTTAGTAAACTTTTAATGAATTCCAATAAAAAAAATTCATAAATTGTCATTTGCAATATTTACCCATTATATTCAGGAAAAAAAATCCAAAAAGATTCATAACCAAATTTAGTATATATATATATATATATATATATATATATATATATATGCACATAGACACACACAAAAACACATTTGTATGTGTTTATATACATATGTAGACATTTACATATACATATATGCATACATCAGCATGTGTATGTATATAAATAACACACGGGTGTATATATTAACATATATCTATGCATAAATATGTAAACACATGAGTCTGGGTATACATGTTAACACAATATGAGTTTGGGAATAAAACGTGTGCATATACATATATGTTAACACATAGGTACACTTAAAATATATGTACAAACATGTTAACATACATGTGTGCATGTGTATCTGAACACGTGTGTGTGTGCATATATGAATGTGTGTGTTGTGCATGAGTGCATGCATGTGTTGCATGTGTGTTTAACAGATATGTGTGCATGTCTGTGAACATGTGTGCATGTGTGTTGTGTGTGTATGACTGTTAACATATACATGTATGGACACACTGACATCCATGTTAATATGTATACATTCATGTGTTAACATGTGTATGTGTGTGCATATGTTCGCATGTGTGTGCATGCATCTATTAACATATGAACATGTGTATATACATATATGTTTGTATATGTAGGTATCAAGGTACTTATATAATTAGTATGTTATTTGAATAGTTTATGACTTGCTAAATCACAAAGCCTGAACTTGTTATTACATATAATAATAGAATTACCTCAAATTCTTTGGTGTTTCTGGCAAAAATAATTCAGTTCTCTGAGAAATATCAAAAAATAACCATTTTTTTGTTTGTATGATGTTTAAACATTGATATTTCATATTTTGAATACTGTGTATTCAGAATCCATATCTTACATATTAGATCAAATTTTTCTACTAAATTTCTTTGCCTAATATTTCTTAAGTGACAAAATCATTATAATATTCAATTTTGTCACAAGAATATTTCTAGTAAGTGATAAAATAATTATAATATTTAATGTTGTCACAAAAATATTTCTAATGAGTGTTTACTGTTCATCTAAAAAAAGGATGAGGGAAGTAAAGACACAGGTTTTTTTTTTTCTGCAATGTCACATAAACCTTTTATTTCCTTTTATAACAAAGCAAATATGAAATTTGAAATTATGAGAGATACTAAGAACAAAAGATATTTGTCAGTACTCAAAGCTTAGAACTGCTATTTTGAAGGTGTTTGTGTAGATTAATATATTCAAAGAGTATATATGAAGGTCCCAAAGGAAGTTACTATAATTCTTTTGCAGATGCAAATCAACACTCATATTTAAAGACTTTACTGTTGAGACTTCAAGTATACAAAATTTTTCCTGTGGAAGGATTCCTTCATGTTATACAGAAGATTAATTATATTGGGTTTCTATCCATGAGAAAGAGCCCAGCTGATCCTCTGAAGCAAATGTAAAGTATTTTCTTCTGAAAGAATTATATTAAAGGCTCACGATACTACAAGAACAAAATATATTCTTGTCACTAAAGCTGAAGACCTGGCTCCTTAAAAAAATTTTTAAACTTATTTTATAGAAAGTAATTAATTTTTACAATGTGTTAATCCTGAAGTTATGCATGTCAACTTATTGATTCCCAGAAAAACCTTATCTTAAATCTAATTTTAGAAATATGAAAATCTATCACAAAGGTAGTACAACACAGACTCCAAGTAAAATCTGCAGTGGCACAATTTGTGGTTTTTCTAATGTATCCTGATGTCTTCTTTATTTGGCTAAGTACCTCTGAGTTGTCCAGTATATAAAACTTGCTGTTTGCAAAATTCATTCTTTAAGAGCCTGGCCTCCTATGTGTTTCTCGAGTTTGACAATGACCTTTACTAAACTGTTGTCTTCTGGTTTGTAATATGCTCACCCTCCAAACTCAATCTCTACTTAGACCATTTTGAATGGAGGAAATGTGCCTTGTGTCTAGGCCAAGCCTGAATTTAAAAAAATAATAGTAATTTCATAGTTTCTTATAATAAGGATATATGCCCTATCATACTATCAGTATGGGGATAATCAAGGCAAAGATACACACAAAATGCTTTAATGCTTACAATATAATTATGTATTACGAATAAAGAAGATTGAGTTTCTACTAATTCTCCATGCAATAATGTTATTCTAATGTTTAATCAATGTTAAAATAATTTATCTTACACAGTGTCTTAAAGCCTGATTAATTGCCAATTTCTGAATGTATTGGCATAGTTTCATTATTGTTTTCTGGCCCAACATAAAGTTTATACATTCATACAAAAGACACATTTTATAAAGGTACTTAAGGGTATCTTAAGAAATGCAAAGGACAGGTAAATAAATACTTCTTCACATATACCCTCAAAGCCCCATTCACTGAGGTAGATTTGCCCAAGACATGAGCATGGTCAGTGTAATAATATACTCACCTAGACCTGTGGTAGTGGCTCATACCTATCATCCCAATACTTTGAGAGGATCACTTGGGCCTAGGAGTTTGAGACCAGGCTGGGCAACATGGCAAAAATCCATCTCTATAAAAAATTTTAAAAATAGCTGGCATGGTGACACACACCTGTGATCCCAGCTACTCCCAAGGCTGAGATTGCTTGAACCCAAAAGGTAGAGGCTGCAGTGAGCCAAGATAGCACCACTGCACTCCAGCCTGAGAGAGAGAATCACACCTTGTATAAAAAATAAAATAAAATAAACAAATAAATAACAATAGTTCATGTCCACGTACATGATATAAGAATTTTTATGGTTTGATTGTTCAGCTACAATCCAGCAATTTATGTCCTACATCTACTCAGAATACTAAGTTCCTTCTTGAAGTACCTTGACTGATAGAAACTAATCACTATCACATAGATTATGTTGTTTAAGACTACCTGCTAAAATTAGAATTGTACGTGTATGTATGTATTTACATACACACATATCCCTAAACAAACTATTGGGCTGATATATGCTCACCCAAAGAGTTATTTAGATTTTTATGTTATTAGGGTTTATGCACTCCTCTGAGACTCTGCGTCTCTCTTACTTCTAAAAGACAAACATTTATTTATACGCTTACGTATACAGTTTAGTCTGCATAAATTCAGATAACATTTCAATCTCAGGGAACTGTTCATGAACATCAGTTTGAGAAACTTCAATCCAAAGCATGGTTATTAAAATCATTTAAAGCAGATGTGTCCTTGCAAAATGTGATTCCCTATCTTTTTTTTTTTTTTTTTTTTTTGAGACGGAGTTTTGCTCCTTACCCAGGCTGGAGTGCAATGGCGCGATCTCGGCTCACCGCAACCTCCACCTCCTGGGTTCAGCCAATTCTCCTGCCTCAGCCTCCTGAGTAGCTGGGATTACAGGCACGCGCCACCATGCCCAGCTAATTTTATGTATTTTTAGTAGAGACGGGGTTTCACCATGTTGACCAGGATGGTCTCAATCTCTTGACCTCGTGATCCACCCGCCTTGGCCTCCCAAAGCCTATCTCTTAATAATAGTGTATCCTTATGTACTTCAGCCTTATTTTTAAGAATAACACTTGTGCAAAAGAAAGCGCCTTCGCTCGGAGCTCTGATGGTTTTATACACTCAGAAGCAAAGCTTGAATATTTAGATATTAATTTCCATAGTAGGCAACAATTATCATTGCTAAAAACCACTAATACATTACTGTACTACAGATGATGGGAGATCAAAGAAGGAAGAAAGATTAGAGAAACCAAATGAATTTTGACTGCAAACAATTATAAATCTCAAGTGTTTCAACTGAAATACACATATTCCATCTGAAATAATAACAGCTGGAGAATTACTAATTCAAATTTTAATTCCAGAAAGGTCGTTCTACTTTTTAAAGTCTTTCATTTAATGGCATGTGTTTGTCCTAATTTATATAATATTTCTTATCAACTAAGTTGCTTGAATGTTATTTTTGATAAAATAACCAAAAGAAAATTTGTTTAAATAAAATATAATCAGTACTGAAAGTAATTGGTATGAGATCAAATAAAGAGCAGTGACCTAACTTTAACATAGATATTAGTTAATATATTTTGAAGTTATTTTTAAAGCTCTTAAAGGAAGAGTTTAAATATCATAAAAATAAAACTTTTCCCCAGTATTCAATCTCTTATTACACCATTGGAAAATGGCATAAAAATGTAACCAACTCACTAAAACAAGTTTACTCTATTTTTTTCTTATAATGATCACTCTAACTTTCTAAAATGTTTTCATATTTAAACTCATTTCGTTTATTGTATTTATCAGCTATCCCCTATTTGACCTATGGTTAATTAATTAAAGCCTCTAAATCTTCTAGTGGTTTTTATTTCCCAAGGAAGCAATTATGATAATGTTTATGCAGTACACCCATTTATCCTTCAGATCTATCAAGTCTGAGTCTTGACCCACTAGATTGTGACAGTATAAAAGTAAATCCAAACATCTCTGGCAAAACTGTAATGTGTCCTGAAGTCTAATCTAAATAAAGGGAAATTGTTCTTAGCTGAACTCAAAAATAAAATAGAAAATATGACTAGGTTTCATACAAATGTCAATCAACTCTGTCGAGAACCTTATTGTACATTATTTACCATGCTAAGTATGGTTGAAGATATTAAGGAAACCAACTATGTTCATCATTAATCATACACTCCCAGTCTGCATGTACTATCTGCATTGCATAAAGACCAGCTGAGGAAATTAGAAAATAAGTTAGTGAGAATCAAACCTCCCACTTTAATTATTACCTGTATCATAGCAATGATCTTTTGCTTCCTTTCCAGATTTCTGAAATGCTTAAAATTTATTACAAGGAGGGACTGGGCCATTCCACAAATTCACATTTAGCATACCCACTTAAAATTGGGTAAGAATAAATTTGGCTGATCTCCAATTAGAGAATAATAGAGACAGAATCTTCAATCTCTACGTAATAGTCACCACAATTACGGATTCTGGTTAGGCAACACAACCACAGAACGTTTTCTCCATTGACATTTTCCAATTCTCAATTTAAGTAAAATGGTAGAATTCACCACGGTATCACTGTAATTTCCCGACTATTCTAGAATATTCTCTCTACTCATAGTGGTTTGTACACTGCCATTTCATATCTTGTAATTTCTTATGCCCTCTGGTCCATATCATTGAAAATAACTTAAGACACCACACCAGGGATTGGCTGAGTTCATTCCCATCCTTCAGTCAATTGTTTTTACATCCTATGGTTTTAACTAAAGTGACAATTCAGCTTCTTCTCAATAATTATTTGCTCAAAATTTGGACTTGTGTACAGTTGACTCTTCAACAACATCCATTGGAACTGTATGCATATCCACATGCACAGGTATTTTCTTTTTCCGTTGCATCCTCTGAGACAACAGGGTCAACCTCTACTCATCCTCTTTCTCCTCAACTTACTCAATGTGAAGACCACAGTGATGAAGATCCTTATAATGATCAATTTCCATTTATGAAGAGTAAATATATTTTCTTTTCCTTATGATTTTCTTAACATTCCTTTCCCCTAGTTTACTTTATTATAAGAACACAGTAAATAATACATGTAACAGACAAAATATATATTAATTGACTGTTCATGTTATTAGTAAACTTCTAGTCAATAATAGGCTATTAATAGTTAGATTTTGGAGAAATCAAAGTTATACGCAGATTTTGTACTGCACAGATGTTTGGCTCCCCTAATGCCGGCATTATTTAAATATCAACATTAATTAAATTGAATATATCCGAATTTGACTTGACTCTCCCAAGTCACAACAGCTATTTATCACCTTTTGGAGGTCAATAATGTGCTATCCATTATGCTATCAATTCCTTCCTTCTCCATTCTGTTATTTGAAACCCATGTAACAATTTCCAATTCTAGATTTCACTAAAATTCTTTATGCTTCAAATTTCCTACCTATGCATTTGTCAGTTTCCTAGGTCTAAATAGATTTCTTTCAAATTCCATGGGAAGATTTATCTAGTACAACATTCCTAAAGCAATGTGGAACCTCATACCAAGGATAAGGAGAGAGTAATTCTAACAAGATGTTGTAATCTTTTTTTTACATCTCTTTCATTTCCTTGTGTCCTCCCATCAGAAAAATGTATCACACATTAGGTTGTGTGGCTGTAAAAGACAATGCCATGGCTGCAATGAACTTATACTACAGTATTAAAAGTGTTGAGTTGTTGCGCGAATCTCCTGGTCTCTCTGCCACCATGCCATGTTCATCGTAAACACCAACATGCCCCGGGCCTCTGTGCCGGACGGGTTCCTCTCCGAGCTCACTCAACAGCTGGCGCAGACCACCGGTAAGCCGCCCCAGTACATCGCAGTGCAAGTGGTCCCGGACCAGCTCATGGCCTTCGGCGGCTCCAGCGAGCCGTGCGCGCTCTGCAGCCTGCACAGCATCGGCAAGATTGGCGGCGCGCAGAACCACTCCTACAGCGAGTTGCTGTGTGGCCTGCTGGCCGAGCGCCTGCGCATCAGCCCGGACAGGGTCTACATCAATTATTATGACATGAACGTCGCAAACCTGGGCTGGAACAACTCGACCTTCGCCTAACAGCCGCGCCCCACCTCTCCCCGAGCTGTCTGCACTGGCCTAACCCGGGAACCCGCCTCATCCTGTATTCTAGGCCCGCCCGCCTCCACCTTCTGGTGGGGAGAAATAAATGGTTTAGAGAAGAAATAATAATAATAAAATAAAAGTGTTGAGTTGTTAAGAAATACTCACTTTAAGTATATTTCTTACTTAATAACAAATTTTGCTTACTCCAAATTATATGTATTCCAAGGGTACAAGTAGATAGTAAATAGGAATGTGACTTTTTTTTTTCTGGAGAAGACCCGACCTATATAGATGCAGGTCCCTAAATTTTGTTTTTCTACAACTGTGATGCAAGTTAGTTTGGAAATAACAGATGAACACTGATAAATGAAGCATTATACATCATCTCAGATGAAGCAATTCAGTTCTGGGTCATATTACTTGGTTTTACACATGTTCATCTCCTTAACTTATGATGGGGTTACATCCCTATAAACACATGGTGCATTAGTCAAAAGTGCATTTAATACACCTACTGAGCATTATACCTTAGCCTTGTCTTCTTTAAACGTGTTCAGAACACTTGCATTAACCAGGGAAAAATAATCTAACACAAAGCTATATATAATATATCTCTCTAGAGCTAAAGTTGTCAAGGGTTGAATATCTCACATAATTTATTGAACATTATACTGAAAGTAAAAAACAAAATGGTTGTATGGACACATAGTTTCTATTGAATGTATGCTACTTTCAAACTGCAGTAAACTAAACATTCATGAGTTGACCATCGTAAGTTGGAGACCATCTGTACTTAGTTGATCACTCATCAGAGGAAGAACTATGTGACAAACTTCTCTCCAGATGTGTTTAAGAAATCCACAAGTTCTGGTATTACTTAGAGCAGCCATTCTAAATTAAATATGAGAATTCTGTTAAAACATTCTTGATGAAGAAGTCTCTGGGTTATCTACCAGCTGGTAAATATCATCAGAATGTTTACAGAGGAGTGTAATCACAGTCAATTGCCATAATGACATAAATATTAACTATTCAAAAACTCAAACTTTAAAAGAACTTAAATTCCATTCCATAACAAAAGGGGAAAAAGCCATGTGCACTTTATACTTTACAATTTTATTTGACTACATTAAAATTAGACCTGACCCTTCCAAAAGCGTGACTGTAGTAGAATTTTTTTTATAGTTGGGTGGGAGCTAAGAATGGGCTTCACTATTTCTAACATAGTTAAGGAAAATTATTTTAAAAATACATGTTTCTACATTAATTCATGTTGAGAAGCCATATCTTAATTAACATGAGTTATATATCAAAACCTGAGAAAACTATAAAATGAATATTGTATGTAGAATGGATGTCAATACGTTGGTGTTTATTCATAGCTATGACAGATAATTACAAAGAATTTATAGAACATTTAGGAATATAATTACTGTATTAGTTTGTTAATACCACTGTAACAAAATACCACAGACTAGACAGCTTAAATAATCTATTTTTCTCACAGTTTTGAAGGCTAAGAAGTTAGGATTAAGGTGTCTGTGGGTTTGATTTCTTCTGAGGCATCTTTCTTTGGCTTGCAGCTGTCTACCTTCTCACTTTGTCCTTATGTGACCTTTTTTTCTGTATGAGTAAACAGTATCTCCCTGTGTACACTAATTTGTTTTTCTTGATCCAGTCAGATTGAATCAATGTCTATTTTAATACCTTGCTTTAATTTAATTTCCCCTTTAAAGGCCTTATCTTTACATACAGTCACAATTCAAAGTACTGGGTTTGACATGAATTTTGGAGGAATAAATTCACTTGTAACAATTACTTTATCCTATCCAGGTGTACTAAATCATCATTTATAGATAATGTCAGCAGACGTGTACCCATATTCATATAAAACTATGATGTTATTTGAATTCCAGTTCTTCTTGCAAATACTGTAAAATCAAAGTTAGTTTGGGAGAAATGACTTAACTAATCATACAATTTACATAAATCATGAAGAAACTTTTAATCTATCTCTCTAGAGGTAAAATCATCCAGATGTTATTTCCCGTTTCTGCCTAAGAAATTACTTTTGTAATTTGCCATTCTTTGTGCTATTCAAACACTGTATCAATAAATTACAATTTTGGTCATATAAAGTGTTGACTTTTGTGCTTCATACTGAACTGTAGAAGAAAATGTCTTTGTTTAAAAAATGATATTTGATCCTAAACACTACTAAGTCAGAATTATATAAAATTAAAATCAATGCTTTAATGGTTTATTTCTGTATATTATAATAGGATAGGATATATGATATGTTTCATTTAAACCTTTTGTTTATGTCAATACACTTTTCTCACTAGAGTGAAGAGGCAGTTTAAATAATGAATTTATATTTAGCCTCTGTGAGACAGTACCATGAGAGATGTGACTAAAGAAAATACAGTAACAGGACAGGCAAATGATAAAAGTTCCTATAATATATAAAAAGAATGATACTTTGTTTATAGAGAACTTCTGTGTCAAGGTATATAATACTTCAATCAGAGACCCCCATATACAGTGTTTCAGTTCAAAACAGACAACAGCCAAACACATCATCTAATGAAGGTTGAGTTACAATCAGGTTCTTCAAGAAGCTCACTTATCCTTCTTAAGATTCCTTTTATTGTTATAGAAGCTCTAGCTAGAAGGTTCTTGCTAAGTCAAAAATTGCAAAAAAAAAAAAAAAAAAAAAAAAAGTCTAACAACTCCAACACATTCTGAGTTAATCCAATAAACTACATGCATCAAGGATTAATTTCTCAGATACAATGCCCCTAGAGACACAGAATTCAAGGTCATTTAAGGGCAATTATTGAAGTCCACTTTCTCCTCTCATGATCAAATTAATTGTTCTTTTCAGTCTTTTAAAAATATTAAAAGTATATAAGGTAATAATAATGCCCATCATCATAAAAACAATTACTAAAAAATCCCCAGTAATGAAAACTTGTTTAATTTGAACAACACAAAGTATTCCATATTACTTATCTAAATAAAGTATTTTCCGTATTTTGATCACCTTTCACAAGAAACTGCTATTTCAACTCTTGGCAGTTAAAACTAATCATTTTTATAGCTATTAAAATTATGTAAATAGTAGTAATATCTTCAAGGTAAACTCCATCAATAAAACTATTTTTGGATAACTTAAAAACCATTCTTGCTCTTTACCTACAAAGAGATGACTCAGGTTTATCTTAATCATAGAATGTTTTACTCTCTAGGAAAGGCTGACTCTTTTAGAACACCAAGTTGTTTCTTAATATACAAAATAAATATATACACTCAGAACTTTTTAACACTCACTTAACGTAATTCAATTATATGGTAACAAGCATATTCATATAAACTGTATCAAAATATAATTTTTTATTAATGACAAAAAATACTCTTTCTACACAAGTAGAAAATAGGCATATATATAAAACAATATTTTTATACAAGGGACAAAAGTGCAGAAATATGATTTCTGAGAGAGGGAAAATGAGATTAATGTTATCATTGCTTCAGCTTTCTAACACTTACAGACAGCTTCTGCAGTGCAGGCACAGGGAAAGGAAATACAAATAGTAATTGCTAAACTTGATGAAGAAAAGATATGAAGATAGAAATGTATGGATGATGAGACTAATAGAAGTTGCAAGGAAAATTTCATTTCTTAGGCAACTAAAGGCTCCACGAATTATGTATCAGGACCTATTTTGAGTCTTTGCTGGCTTCTACCTTCTCCGGATATAAACTGAAAAGTCACAAGTTAGTCAAAGAATGACAGGGCAAATGTAAACTAAATTTTCAGAAATTATACAAAGAGGAGGACATTTGAGCTCTGCCTAATCAGAGTAGAAAGTACTTAATCATTTGAGGCCTTCAATGGAGACTATAGAAAGTGATATGTCTTAGCAGTCAGGCTGACCTATACCTAGAATGAAATAAAATAAATACCTATCCTTTGAAAATCACTTTACAAAGTGAAGCAAGCTGCAGGGAGATAAAACCTAGTATACAAGTTTTTGCCAGGCAAAAATGTATTTTCCAGCCATAAAAGGGCTAGTACCAAAAGAAGGCTGGCACTAAAAACAGAAGAAACAATGTTGATAGCCAGACTGTTAATATTTACAATCCAATATCCAATAATACAAATAGGACAAACAGAAAGATTAAAAAATAGTGGGCATGCAAAAAGCAGAACTATATAATCCATAAGAAAATTTGGTATGATGACAAGAGTTCCAGAAATGACAGAGATGATGAAACTAGAAGACAAAAATGTTAAAGTTAGTATTAAAGTGTTTTCAAGTATTAAGCACACACACACATAGAAAAGGTGGCTGTAAGTGTAGAAGAAAAAAGAAAAATAACTTAATATTCTATGTGTTAAACTACAATTTAAAAATGGAGTATAATTGGGTTTTTGGAGAAAATAAAAAAGAAACAAAGGAACACTAATGAAATGTATAGTTCAGCAAAACAACGGTACTAGAAATGTTATACAAAATTATTCTCATGGAAATAAAATGTTACATGATAGAAAATTGTTTATCCACAGATAATGAAAATATTTAGAAATTCTAAATATATAAATAAATATGAAATACTTTATAGTAGCAATCTTCAAAATGTCTTCCCATGATTTCCACCTTTAATATTCACATCTTTGTATAATCTTTCTCCTCTAGAACCTGGGTAAAATGTGTTACTTGTTTCTGATGGATAGAAACTGTACAGGTCCTAGGAAGTCAATTTTGTTTCTAGGTTACATGGGGTCATAACTTATTGTATGCTGACAGACCCTACTGCATGAGAACCTTGCTTGGTTTAGATGAAGTTAGCTATCTTGTTAGAGCAACCTGACAAGGAACCGAAGGTGTCTGTTTGCCAATAGTCAGCCTGAAACTGTGACCTATGTCCAACAAATTTTGAGGAACTAAGTTTTTCCAGCAAATATGTGAACTTGCAAGTGTTTAAGGTTTGCTAAGTCAAACACTCAGGATAATTCAGGCCTGGATGTTATCTTGATTGTTGCCTTGTATGAAACATAGAGAGAATCTATAAAAGCTATACCCTCTATCAACAACCTGCTAGAACTCTTTGTAACTATGGCTTCATTTTCCTGATCAAACATCACTATTATGCTTACAGTATTTAATATGCTAATTACAGCCCTATACTCCCTAAATATGCTAATCATGACACAATGAAAGACATTTGCATATCACATTAACAGTGTTAAACCTTCCTTTACAGGAGAAAATACTTTAATACTTATACATCTTGTACCTATCCTCCTATTATCTTTACACCCTAAAATTATTATGGGGTTTATATGCTATTTTACAGTTTAACTAAAACATCAGATTGTGGATCTGATAATAGAAATCCGCAACTTCTCATCTACTGAGAAAGTATGCAAGAAATGCTAACTCATGCTTCCATTCCGAACGACATGGCTTTCTCAACTTTTAAAGGATTGGAGTCATCCATTGGTCTTAGGAACCAAAAACATTGGTGCAACTGCAAACAAAAGTAACAAACATGTATTTTTCAACTACTATGACAGCCCTAATCCCCTTAATCTTACCAATTATTACTACCTTAGCCAATCCCTGCAAAAAAGATTCATACTCATATTACGTATCTATCACATTTACCTTCACCATTAGCCTCATCCCTATAATAATGATTGTAGATACAGACCAAGAAGTCATTATCTCAAATTGACTTTGAATGACAATCCAAACTCCTAAACTCTCACTAAGTCTCAAACTACACTATTTCTCCACAGTATTTATCCCAGTAGCACTATTTGTTACCTGCTCTATTGTAAAATTCTCCATATAGTATATAGATTCAGACCCTAACATTAATCAATTTTTCAAATACTTATTTTTATCATCACAGTATTAATTCTGGTCACCACCACCAACCTCTTTCAACTTTTTATCAGATGAGGTGTAGGAATCATATCTTTCTCACTAATGGGCTGATGATTCGGCTGGACAGATGCTAAAACAGCAGCCCTCCAAGCAGTTCTGTATAACCGCATCAGTGATATTGGCTTTATTTTAGCTATAGAGTGATTCCTCTTATCCTCCAACATATGAGACCTTCAACAAGCATTTATTCTAAATACTACCCCCGATTTTCTTCCATTAATTAGCCTTCTCTTAGCAGCAGCAGGAAAGTGAGGTGAATTCAGCCTCCATCCCTGACTTCCATCCACCACAGAAGGTCTCAGCTCTACTCCTCTCCAGCACTATAGTTGAAGCAGGCAGTATCTTCACTTTCCCTGCTCTTCCGCTTGTACCCTTTAATAAAAAATAACCTATCAATTCAAACCTTTACATTATGTCTAGAGGCTACTACCACCCTATTTAGAGCAATTTGCGCTCTAACACAAAACTATATCAAAAAAATTGTAGCATTCCCCACCTCAAGCCAACTGGGCCTTATAATAGTAACAACTGGCATTAATCAGCCACACCTAGCATTAATTCACATCTGCACCCACACCTTTTTTAAAGCTATATTATTTATACATGCAGGGTCCGTCATTTGTAGCCTCAATGATGAACGAGGTATCTGAAAGACAGGACTATTCAAGACTTTGCTCCTTCCTTCCTCCTCTCTTATTATTGCTAGCCTTGCACTTACAGGTATACCTTTCCTCACGGGCTTTTACCCCAAAGACCTTGTTGTCAAAACCACAAACACGTCATACACCAACGCTCTTATTCTTATTGCCACCTCCCTAACAGTTGTCTATAGCACCGGTATTAGTTTCTTTGCTCAGATAGGACAACCTCCTTCACAACTCTGATTATTATTAAAGAAAATAACACCTTCCTAGTTAATTCAATTAAGTGCCTAACAATCGGCAGTATCTTCAGTGGATTACTCATCACCAACAAGATTATTCCTGCTTCACCCCCCACCCCCACCAAACAAGCATCCCACTCCATCTAGAACTCACAGCCCTAGCTGTGACCACTTTAGCCCTCTTATTAGCAGTGGGGCTTAATCTTATAAAAATCTTAACTAAAACACCCATTACAGACATTCAAATTCTCAAATATACTAAGGTTTTACCCAGCCACAATTCATCATTCCATTCCCCACTCAAGCCTGTTGACAGGTCAAAATCTGGTTTCACTTCTACTAGAGCTAATTTGACTAGAAAAGACTATACTGGCGGGGCGGGGTGACTCACGCTTATAATCCCAGCACTTTGGGAGTCCGAGGCGGATGGATCACGACATCAAAAGATCGAGACCATCCTGGTCAACATGGTGAAACCCCATCTCTACTAAAAATACAAAAAAAAGCTGGGCGTGCTGGCGCGCGCCTGTGGTCCCAGCTACTCGGGAGGCTTAGGCAGGAGAATTACTTGAACTCAAGAGGCGGATGTTGCAGTGAGCAGAGATCGCGCCATTGCACTCTAGCCTGGGTAACAAGAGTGAAGCTCCATCTCAAAAAAAAAAAAAAAAAAAAAAAGACTATACCAAAAACCATTTCACAAACCCAAGACTCAGCCAGCATTACCATATCCACTCAAAAAGGCCTAATTAAACTCTATTTTCTCTCTTTTTTTTTTTGGTCCCATCCATTCTAACCCTACTGTTGATTATTTAATCTCTTACCCGAGTAATTTCTATTGCAACAGACATACTAACAATGATCAACTAGCAACTACCACTAATTAACATCCATAACTGTACAAGGCAGCCACACCCACAGAATCCTCATGCAATGACCTGCCTCCCACCCTCAAAAATTATTCTCTGGCCGGGCGCGGTGGCTCACGCCTGTAATCCTGGCACTTTGGGAGGCCAAGGCGGGTGGATCACGAGGTTAAGAGATCGAGACCATCCTGGTCAACATGGTGAAAACCCGTCTCTACTAAAAATACAAAAAAATTAGCTGGGCATGGTGGCGCGTGCCTGTAATCCCAGCTACTCAGGAGGCTGAGGCAGGAGAATTGCCTGAACCCAGGAGGCGGAGGTTGCGGTGAGCCGAGATGGTGCCATTGCACTCCAGCCTGGGTAACAAAAGCGAAACTCCGTCTCAAAAAAAAAAAAAAAAAAAAAAAAAATTCTCTATGCTATTAAAATTAATCGTGATCACCACCTCATTGTACTCAACTATTCACCAAACTAACACCAACTCTATTAATAATCTTAACAGTAAGGTCCCTCAAATATCAATGCTTGACCCTCATGTTTCAGGGTGTCTTCAATAGCCATTGCCACAGTATAACCAAAAACAACCATCATACCACCCAAATAAATAAAAATACTATTAACCCCATGAAAGCCCCACCAAAATTTAATACAATACCACAACCTACAGCACCGCTGATAAGTAATTCCAGCCCTCCATAAATAGGAGATGGTTTCAAAGAAAAACCTACAAACCCTATAACCAAAAAAATACTGAATAAAAATAAAACATATGCCATTATTCCCACATGGACTATAACCGTAACTAATGATATGAAAAACCATCGTTGTATTTCAACTATAAGAACACTAATGACTAATACTCACAATATTCACCGGCTAATAAAAATTATTAACTCCTCATTCACTGATCTTCCTACACCATCGAATGTTTCTACATGATGAAATTTTGGCTCACTTCTCAGTGTCTCCCTAATTCTCCAGATCATCACAGGATTATTTTTGGCCATTCACTATACATCAGTACCTCAACTGCCTTCTCTTCAGTTGCCCCTATCAGCTGAGATGTAAACTATGACTGAATGGTCTGCTACTTTTATGCCAACAGTGCTTCAATATTTTTATCTGCCTCTTCCTACACATTGGCCGAGGCTTATACTACAGATCATTTATATTTGTAGAAACCTGAAGTATTAGTATTATCCTCCTACTCACAAAGATAGCAAGAGCATTCATAGGCTACATACTCCCACGAGGCCAAATATCATTCTGAGGCATTACAGTGATTACAAATCTGTCAGCCATCCCATATATTGGAACTGACCGTGTACAATGAATCTGAGGCAGATTCTCCGTTGACAAAGCCACCCTCACGATTTTTGCCTTCCATTTCTTTTTACCCTTCATCATTTCACCGCTAGCAACCTTTCACCTTTTATTCTTACACGAGACAGGCTCTAACAACCCTTCAGGGATTTCATCAAAGACCCAGATAAAAATCACTTTATCTTGCACGTTCTGCACATGTACCCCAAAACCTATAATGCAATAAAAATTAAAAAAAAAATTAGAATGTAAAAAAATAAAAGATAATTTAGAAAAAAAAAAATCACTTTCCACCCCACTATATAACCAAAGATATTCTAAGTTTAATTTTTCTCTTCCTCCTTCTAACAACTCTTGTACTATTTCCACCCGACCTCCTGAGCGATCCAGATAATGATATTCTAGCCAATCCCCTCAACACACCACCCCACATTAAGCCAGAGTAGTAATTTATATTTGCATATGCAATCTTACAATGCCTAACAAAGTAGGAGACGTACTAGCCCTCGTATTCTCTCCATCCTCTTCTAGCAGTCATTCCCGTACTTCCCATGTCTAAACAACATAGTATATTCTGACCATTTTTGAATCTTAGTAGCAAACCTGCTTAGGCTCACAAGAATTGGGGGACAGCCAGTCAAACACCCT
This sequence comes from Saguinus oedipus, assembly GCA_031835075.1. Classification (NCBI taxonomy): domain Eukaryota; kingdom Metazoa; phylum Chordata; class Mammalia; order Primates; family Cebidae; genus Saguinus; species Saguinus oedipus. The sequence goes on from CM063169.1 coordinate 45,861,944, forward strand.
TTTACTGCCATCGTACAGACCCTATCTGTTATGTACTTCTCTACTATCCTCACCCTTATACCACTCAACTCCCTAATTGAAAATAAACTACTTAAATGAAAATGCCCTTGTATTATTATTCAATACTGTGGTCTTGTAAAGCAAAAAAGGAGAAACCTCACCCTGGGACTATTCAGGGACAAAGCATTCCCGCTTCATTGTCAATACCCAAAGCTGAAATTCTAATTTAAAAAATTCCTGAATTTCTTCTCGGTGCATACTTTAACTGCTATTTCAGTATTAACCAACTAGCACTAATACATTAGTGCTATTATGTTCTTCGTGCATTATTACTAGCCCCCATGAACAATATATGGTACTACAATTGCTTATTCGTACCTAGCACATTTACAAATAAATGTACATTGCAAACCTAGCCCACATACATGTAAGCACGCATTAGTATTTCTTGATCAACTATGGCACATCCACCAACGTCAACCCCACAGCACGAACCTTACTCACACGGATATTGACCCATACTAGCTGTTTTTAATGTTACAGAGCTCATAGGTTTGTTCATTGGACATAGTGCATTCAGTCAAAAAATTCCTTGTCAACTTGGATATCCCTTTCCGAATTTTGTTCTCTTAATCTACCAACCTTCAAGAAATCCTAACCCAACTCGGAAGTGCAACCCTCCTTCCTCGGGGCCCATAGTACTTTGGAGTGACTATCCTGAAACTGTATCTGGCATCTGGTTCTTACTTCAAGTGAGTTAACATCAAGATCGCCCACACGTTCCCCTGAAATAAGACACATCCATGGACTAGTGACTATCACCCTATTAACCAGTCACGGAAGCACTGTCATGCATTTGGTGTTTTCTTTTCTTTCTTTCTTTCTTTCTTTTTTTTTTCAGACAAAGTTTTGCTCTTGTTGCCGAGACTGGAAATTTTAGCTTTGAGGGATGCTATCACTGACCATTACGGAAGGCCTGGTCCCCTCCGAATCCGCTGTAGACGTACTGGGATTGGATTCCTACCAAATCAATTGTAGAAGCTGAGCTTATTTTTAATATTTTGTCTTGGCATAATCACCGTAAGGTGTTAATAAACTCGAGGTTTAAGGACATAAACAATATGTACGGCACACACACACCCACGCACGCATGCACCCCCCTGCACGCACCCCCCATGCACCCACCCCCACACACGCACCCCCACGCACGCACCCTCCACGCCCCCACACCCACGCACGCACGCCCACGCATGTCCACGCACGGATGCACTCTCCACGCACCCCTACGCACGCACACACCCCCACGCACGCACCCCCCACGCACGCACCCCCACGCACGCACGCATCCCCACGCACACACGTACCCGCACGCACGCATCCCTACGCACACACGCTCACTTTCAAGAACTATTTCCAGTTAAATCTGCAACCTCCCCTACCTCTTCTCTGACTTTATCATCAACAGAGGTAAATGTACCCTTGCCAATCCTGAAAACAGGAGACTAAAATGCATCCCAGTCTGAGCCCAAAAATCATATTTTAACCATAAACACCCCAACTGCTATCACTCGATTGATGGTATTTCTCCTAAGAAACCTAAGGCCCTCCTACTAAATTAAGCCTTCAATTATATAACAAATACAGTAACTAAATTTCCATCCAAAACTAACATAATGCCTTGAACATATCCCTCTGAAAGCACTACCCTATATATACATATATTATATTCTAAATTGACTATACTTCATTTATTAATGACCCTCTCAGCCAAATCTCTGCCAGTTCAACTTTAAAGACCCTGAATTCCCAAAGCTGCAAGCGATCAGTTATATTTTACTTGTTTCCTCCTCATATTTTAATTTTACGCTTAAGTACCTGTGCAGTTAATGTAGCTTAATTATTCAAAGCAAGACACTGAAAATGTCTAGATGGGTCTACACAACCCCATAAACAAATAGGTTTGTTCCTGGTCTTTCTATTAACTATTGGTATGATTACACATGTAAGCATCCCTGCCCCAGGGAAAATGCCCTCTAGATCATCCGAATCAAAAGGAGTAGTTATCGAGGACACACAAATGCAGCTAGAAACTCTTAGCCACACCCCCTCTGGAAACAGCAGTGATAAATCTTTAATAATACACCTAGGTTTTACTAAGCTATACTGATATCTAGGGTTACTCAATTTCGTGCCAGACACCGTGGCCATAGGATTAACCCAAGCTAATAGAACTCGGCATAAATTGAGTTTAAGGTCTACCCTCAACAAAGCTAAGTTCCATATAAGTTGTAAAAATCTCCAGCTGAAATAAAATATATTAGGAAGTGCTTTAACATCCTGAAGACACAATAGCTAAGACCCAAACTGGGATTAGATACCCCGCTATGCTTAGCCCTAAACTCTAATAGTTAACAAAACCATTTGCCAGAATACTGCAAGCAACAGCTTAAAATTCAAAGGACTTGGCAGTGCTTTATATCCCCCTAGAGGAACCTGTTCTATAATCGATAAACCCCGATATACCTCACCAATTCTTGCCCCCAGCCTATATACTGCAAACTTCAGCAAATCCTTTAAGGCTATAGAGTAAGCATGAGTATATACATAAAAACAGTAGGTCAAAGTGTAGCTTATGAGGTGGCAAGAAACGGACTACATTTCTTTACCCAGAAAATCTCAGGACAACCTTTATGAAATTTAAAGGCTCAAGGAAGATTTAGCAGTAAACCAAGAGCAGAGTGCTTGGTTGAATAAGGCCATGAAGTTCGCACACACCACCCATCACCCTCCTCGAATATTGTTCTAGAAATTATTAGTATGAAAAACTCTATGCACGTATAGAGGTGATAAGTCGTAACATAAGCGTACTGAAAAAAAGTGTAGCTTAACCCAAAGCATCCGGCTTACACCAGAAGATTTCTTCACTACCTGATCACTTTGAGCCAACTCTAGCCCCCAAACCCCACTAAAACTATTATTAAAACATCTCAATGAAACCATTTACCTTAGAAAAAAGTATAGGCGATAGAAATTTTCACGCGCACAATAGACATAGTACCATAAGGGAAAGATGAAAGAACTGAATCAAGCATCAAAACGCAAAGACAAACCCTTATATCTTCTGCATAATTTGTTAACTAGAAATAATTTTGCACAGAGAACCATAGCCAAGTCCCCCGAAACCAGACGAGCTACTCAAGAACAGCTAAATATGAAGCCTTGAAAAGAAATTACTTTTACTCCTATTCAAACTTCTTTAGTATATAAAGAATCAGAGAGTACTTTCTTAATCATATGAGGATGCTAAAATTACTCTGATAGCAACACTGAAAAAGTAAGAGGAAAGAAACCTACAAGTCATAGCTTTGGGATATGAGATATAATGCTTTAGGACTGTGGACTAAAAAATACTGAACGAAACATTAGCAATAAAGTAAGAAGAAATATATGATCACATATGGTTTTTTTAAATAAAGTCTACCTGTTGTTAACATTTAACACCAATTCATATAATTTTGAATATTACTACAATTTGAAATAAAAGTAAAATATATAATTATCCTCTCAACCCATGCAGGGGAAAGATACATTTACCAACATTCAGTGCAATTTATAATTTAAACTCTCAGAAAGCCAGGAATAAAATTTTCTCAATATTCAGTTCTATATTAAAAATAAATAGCTAACATTATACTTAATAGTTGTTGACTGTTTTCCCCTTAGAAGAGAAATGAAATAGATATCTATCTGTTCTCATCATTTTTGGTTAAAATTGTACTCACAGTACGATGTTCTAATACTGTAATAGGCAATAAAAATAAAGAATAATAACAATAATAAATGGGTAGGATAAAATTTTCTCAAGTTTTGATGACTTGTTTATGTGTTAAAAAAAAAAAATCACTAAAATGTTTAATGAAACCAAAAAGAAACCCTTTACAAGCTTGAGAGCAGTCAAGCAAGGCTACTGAAGACAAGACCAATGTAATTAATGAATAAGAAATTATATTTATAAATAATAAAGGGACAACTGGAAATTGAAATCAGAAAATACTCTTATCATTATCATCATAAAATAAAATGAGCATCAATTTATTCAAGTATTTGTAAGTTTTGTGTGCTTAAAACTGCAAAACATTACTGAAAGTAAAGATCTAAATGAATGGATAGATGTATTAAGTTCTTGGATAGATTTTGAAGCTGCCAATTCACTCCAAATTGATCTTTATATTTAATGCAAACTAAAAGATATATAAATAGAACTTTTTTCTGAAGGAATTGATAATATATTCGAGTCTCAGAGAGTGATTTAGTACCTTTTTGTTGATTTTTAATAATTACTATGTCAGGCTGGAGACATTTTGGAAGTATAGAAAAAGTTTAATGTTGATCTCGGGAAGCCAAGGGTTTAAATATGGTGGGTATATAAAGAAAGACTTCTAACAACATAGAGTAAGAATTGTGTAAAACTAAAAACTCTGTTTTAAAGAGAGACAAAATTATAACATGCAAAAAATGTGATTACTACAATTTTCTAGAGAACAATTGTCCAAATGTGTCAAGTTAAAGTATGCATATGCTATGATACAATCACTACTCTAGAGTTTAATATAAGAATATGATTAGCTTTCATTTTTATCTGAATAATAGAATATTATTCAAAATAGTAAAAAGTTGAAGAAACAAATATGCAATACAAAGAGGATTAAATAATGATGGCATGCTATATGTTTTAAAATTTAAAACAATGAATACATACAAATATTTACATTTCAAAAACATTTCTTATATATTATAAAAAGCTGGCATTAGCATGGTTATATGTATTATATCTGGAAACGTATTTATAATAGGAAATATTTCATCACATACCCCATGGGAAAAATATGATTACAAAAGTTAACAAAGATTTCAGATACAAATTTGCTTGAAAGTTTTTTTCTTTCCTTTTGCCCAAATTATATCTTCTGTTCTTTCTTCAAATACTATGCTCCATTGAGTAGGACTAATAAATATGTAGATAAGAAGCTTAAATTGGACTTTCCTAGAAAATTTAAGATCATGCCTCTTTAGGGTTTGAAATTCTATATAACATAAAAATGAGTAAGGAAATAATTAATAGAATATAATTAACATTATGTGAAAAATGTAAAAAATATTTTGTTTCTTAAGTCATCAAAATATTGGCTATGATTAATCGCATCTGATAAGTAAAATTTTCATAGTTATTTCATTTTGAAAAATTGAAGCTAATCTGGTTTTATGACCCAGTGCTGCTTTGCTACCCCTAAAATCTGTGTCTTAAAAAGCGTTACCAGATTGCTGAATCTCGCTTATTTCTGAATTGAAAGTTGAGTGTTTAAAAATCTTATTTATAAGTCTTCTTTACCAGTTATTTAGAATTTTCTTACATGCATTCTCATGATTAACTTTAAAATTGTCTTTCTTTTATTTATTACTCTTAATCCTTCTAATTTAAACATATTTTGACTTGCTGTTTTTATTAAATTTAAGATTAACTAAAATCTAAAACAATGGAATTATAGAATTTTACTTTCACCACATAGATTAGATCATTACTTAATATTTTATGATATTTATATTTATAAGATCATTACTTAATATTGCATTGCCCTTAAACATACTTAAAAAAATAATAATGTATTATATACAATTGAAGCCCTTTTGCTTTCTCTTTCATTTCTGTTCTCAATATTGCATTTTGGATGTTACTATGCATTATTGCCGTTCATTTTTAATATGTATATGCATATATTTTAAACTGTTCCAACATAATGCATTTTTCTTCTGCAAGCTGGTCACATCTGAACAAAGTATTATCTATATATATCAATGTTTTTAAAAATTGATCAGTTTATTCAGTGTAACTGCCAGGTAGTATGTATGGTATAATTAAGGTCTGACAGATATAAATACAAAAAACTATGCATTTATCATTGTTATTTTTATATTGCTTGTGGTTCTTGAGTAACAAACTGCATATTCATTGTCTTTTTTGTCCTCACATCAATTTGCCAATTGTAATTTAAAGTGAGGCACCAAGTGATATGACAGTCTTCCACATTTAAATGTGAATATTTTGTAAATGATGAAACTGTAAAACATTTTGGCAATGCAACATTATAATTATGACAGTAACTCAAGAAACATGATAAAGATCATTAAGTACTGTCTACTTAATGATTTTTTTTTCTTTTTTTTCCTTTATATTTTTTAGATGGAATCTTGCTCTGTCACTCAGGGTGGAACGCAGTGGAGTGATCTTGGCTCACTGCAACCTCCACCTCCCAGATTCAAGAGATTCTTCGCCTCAGCCTCCCAAGTAGCTGGGATTACAGGCTTGCACCACCACTCCCAGCTAATTTTTATATTTTAGTGGAGACAGGGTTTCACCATGTTGGTCAGACTGGTCTCGAACTCCAGATCTCAAATGATCTTTCTTAGGTACTTTTTCTTTGCTTACTTGCTTGCTCTCTGTTGGTTTGTTTTCTCCAAAAAGAATTTTAAAGAAGTATATGTCTAATGTAGCAAACATTTTTTAATGTTCTAATTTTGTTCATTTTCTTAGGCAGGTCCATTTACTTAATATCTTTAACAAGATATCTACATTAAAAATGTTTTAAAATGTTGTTAATTTTTTTCCATATCAGGCAGAGGGTTAGGACATTTTTTCTTACAAAAGTTATGGCCTGATTTTATGACTTGTTTGAAATTATAAAACAAACCAGGATTTCTAAATACTATTATACTTTGATAATTGGGTTAGAGTCTATATTCTATGCTTTAAAAATTATGTGAAAATTATTTCTTGTTTGTTTTCTGTGACCTAATTTATGAGTCTAAGAATTTCTTCTGAGCAAAGTAAGGATCTGATCCCTGAATTTAATTTATGGCACAATAAGTATGTATATGTTTAATCTGTTTGATCCAACATTCTCAAAAATTCTACATTTTAGGAAAGTACATGTAAATTAAAGACATACTTAAGTATTCTAGCGGGAACTTATTATTAAACTGTTATTGAATAAATAAATACTCATGACCATTTAAAATTTTTAATGAAAGCTTTTCTAAATCTCCATAAAATATTTGTCCCTTGATAAGTCATACATGGATGATAGCTTAATTCCCATTTATTTTTATAATGATAGGGGTCCATAAGATAGCACAAATAATAGTATTAGACTGATGAGGTCAGGAAAGCTCACTTTATGTAAGGGAGTACTACTAATAACACTCAAACTATTATTGTTACTCTTACTACTTGTATTATAATCATCTGCATAAATTGTCATTTAAAAAGATGTAAATGAGGCCAGGTGCGGTGGCTCATGCCTGTAATCCCAGCACTTTGGGAGGCCGAGGCGGGTAGATCACGAGGTCAAGAGATCGAGACCATCCTGGTCAACATGGCGAAACCCCATCTCTACTAAAAATACAAAAAATTAGCTGGGCATGGTGGTGCATGCCTGTAATCCCAGCTACTCAGGAGGCTGAGGCAGGAGAATTGCCTGAACCCAGGAGGTGGAGGTTGCGGTGAGCCGAGATCACGCCATTGCACTCCAGCCTGGGTAACAAGAGTAAACTCCATCTAAAAAAAAAAAAAAGTTGTAAATTATAAATTATGCAAAAAAGGCATAAAAAGAAAATTTCTAAAATATCTAATGTTTTACAGTAACTTGAATATTGGAGTCCATTTTAATAAAAAAGGGGCAAAATGTTAGATGTTGAAATAATATTATTTGATTTTCAAGCAACAATAAAAGACTACATTCTATGGACAGAACCCAAAGACTCTCCTTGAAGACACACATATTCCCATGCTAATACACATGGTTCTTTGATTAATTTATATGAGGCAGGAAAAGTTCCCCCACTATCATGGAATAAGTATTGTTAAAAAGTAACAGATATCAAGGAATTGAGGCAAGTAACTAATTAGAGGGTGATAAGAGGCTTCGCTAGTAGAATGGGAGTGAGCAAAATACCTGTGAGTATATGCTCTGTGTGTGTGTGCATGCGTGTGCATGTGCGCATGTGTGTGCAGCTTGTTGAGGAACATGATTAAAGACCATGCTCTTTGAAAGAAGTAACATTTAGCTTTAACGTTTTTCTTTCATTTATTTTTCTTTGCTGAGTTTTGAGAATAAAGAACTGAAACTGATGGCCACATTTGTTCCTTTGGGTTTTTTAACTTTTAAATTGAGTGTTACATATGCAGGTTTGTTATATAGGTAAACTTGTGTCATGGGGATTTGTTGTATAGATTATTTCATCACTCAGGTGTTAAGGCTAATACCAATTAGTTATTTTCCTTGATCTTTCCCTCCTCCCTTCTTCCACCCTCCACAGTGTGTTGTTTTCTTCTTATGTCCATGTGTTCTTTTTTTTTTTAATTTTTATTGCATTATAGGTTTTGGGGTACATGTGCAGAACGTGCAAGATAGTTGCATAGGTACACACATGGCAGCGTGTTTTGCTGCCTTCCTCCCCTGAACCCACACTTGGCATTATCCCCAGGCTATCCCTCCCCAGCCCCCCCTGCTGTCCCTCCCCTATTCCCCCCAATAGACCCCAGTGTGTAGTAGACCCCCTCTCTGTGTCCATGTGTTCTCATTTTTCTCACCCACCTATGAGTGAGTATATGCGGTATTTCTTTTTCTGTTCTTGTGTCAGTTTGCTGAGAATGATGTTCTCCAGATTCATCCATGTCCTTACAAAGGACACAAACTCATTTTTGATTGCTGCATAATATTCCATGGTGTATATGTGCCACATTTTCCCAGTCCAGTCTATCATCGATGGGCATTTGGGTTGGTTCCAGTTCTTTGCTATTGTAAACAGTGCTGCAATGAACATTCGTGTGCATGTGTCCTTATAGTAGAACGATTTATAGTCTTTGGATATATACCCAGTAATGGGATTGCTGGGTCAAATGGAATTTCTATTTCTAGGTCCTTGAGGAATCACCACACTGTCTTCTTATTATTTAGCTCCCAATTATAAGTGAGAACATGCAGTATTTTGTTTTCTGTTCCTATGTGTGTTTGCTAAAGATAATGGCCTCCAGCTCCATCCATGTTCCTGCAAAAGACATGACCTCATCCTTTTTATTGCTGCCTAGTATTCCATGTTGTATATGTACCACATTTTCCTTACCCAGTCTACTACAGGTGGGCATTTGGGTTGATTCCATGTCTTTGCTATGAAAAGCGTTGCAGTAAACGTAAGTATGCATGTGTCTTTATAATAGAATAATATTTATTCCTTTGGGTGTATGTCTAGTAATGGGTTTGCTGGGTAGAATGGCATTTCTGTTTTTAGGTATTTGAGAAATCATCACACTGTCTTCTCCAATGGTTGAACTAATTTATGCTCCTATCAACAGTGGATAAACATTGCTTTTTCTCCACAATCTTGCCAGCATCTGCTACTTTCGCACTTTAATAGCCATTCTGATTGATGTTGGATGGTAACTCATCATGGTTTTGTGATATAGCTAGCCTAGAGTTAGAACCTGTACAATGCCATTTTATAAAAAGAGACAAAACTATTTCCATTCTCCTCACAATGACTGCTAACCTTGGCTTCTGTAAACTGCTACTTTACTTGGCAGAATGCAGAGAGCTAAAGCTGCATACTTTCTCTTATCTGTAACAGCTGCATACTTTCTCTTGTCTGTGACTGCCAGAATTGCTGGCCGTTGATCACCAGCCAGAGTGGGCACCCCTGGCTAATTCCATTCTGGAGCCAAGTAACACCTTCCCAGACGACGTGTAAGCAAATGGTTATCTTAAACTCTGTAAATCTCTTAAAGTGTCAAGCACATCCCCTAGTCCTTGGAATGTCCGGAACCAATCTACCCAGGAGGTGATTTACAGCCCCCCGAAATGTCTGAAGACTTTCATCCCATCTCCGCTCTTCACCCCCACTCCCAAAGTGGTTTTGTGGGTATAAAAAGGTCTTGTCTCTCTTCTTTCGGGGCCACGGGTTAGAGAGACGTGAGTCCTCCATGGTCGCCAGCAATAAACCCTGCAATTTGGCATACTTTTGTCTTGGTGTTGACTTTCTGTGCTCAGTCCGATACAACAGTTTTGATATGCATTTCTCTAATGATAAATGATATTGAGCTTTCTTTTTCATATGATTATTTGTCGCATGTATGCCTTCTTAGGAAAAATGTCTGTTCATGTTTTTGGCCATATTTAGTAAATTATTAAAATGAGACATAAAGAAATTGGCAATGCTAGTTATAAAGCCCCATAAAAGGAACTACAGGAATTGGGTTTAGAGTGAAAGTATTCACAGAAAAGATAAGCATAATGAATTTACATGATTTTTAAGATTGTCTATTGTTATTTGAAAAGTATAAAATGATTAATGATGGACACTGTAATATTTAACCTAACTTATTCCTTTTATACCTCATTATATATGTATATTTATATACAAATACACATACACATGTACACCCTCACTTATATATAACATATATATATGTATGTATATATACATCTATGCATATTTGGATAGCTATGTGAGTAGATATTTGTCTCCTTTTTATTGCCTTCTCTCTCCTCTTCCTGCTCATCCTCTTCCTCCTTTCTCCTACTTCCCCTTCTTCCCCGTTCACTATTGCTCTCTCATTTGCTATTGTTCTATGTCTATTACTATCTTTCTCTTCTATTTATTGGATTTCTTTGAACAAAACTCCTTAATAATCATCTTACTGATTGTAATTTGTAATTGCTTTCAATAAAATTATTATCTAAATAATAATTTTAAGGCAGAATCTTCTGTATATATCACTCTGTGACATATTAATACTAATAAGTACTTTGCCAGAATTGAAAACATGTAGTAGAGATACTTTTATTGTGAAGTTAGAAAACTACTAGTAATCTGTGTCTAATATGACAAAAGTTACCTTGACCTTAAAAATACCAAATGATCTGATAATCTGATCTGAGTCATATTGCCATCATACAGTAGACATACAACACACACACAAATGTTGAATGGATACGTCAGCCAAGGGCAACGTCTATTTTTCCTCTGGACTTATATATTTAAATCCAGCATAATGTTCAGTTCACAATTAGGGCGTATTACCACATAAAATGACACAAGCAAATAACCGTCCTACTTAAACTTGAAACTATATGGATATCAACTTTTGCATAATGATGGCAACCTAACTACCAAATTGAGCTATAGTTTATTGACTATGACTATGTAATATATATTTGATACTAAAATTTGGGTTATACAGTAGCATAGTTTCATTCAATAAGAAATTCAGGCCCAGCACTTTGGAAGGCTGAACACGGTGAATCACTTGAGCCCAGGAGTTTGAAATAAACCTTGACAACATGCATAGAACCTATCTCTTCAAAACAATTTAAAAAAATTAGCCAGACATGGTGTCTCAGTTACTTGGGACACAGAGGCAGAAGGATTGCTTGAGCCCAGGAGGTTGTGGCTGCAGTGATCCGTGTTTGCACCACTACAATCCAACCTGGGTGACAGAGTGAGACCTGGTCTTAAAATTAATTCATTAGCTAATTAATTAAAGTTTAAAAATTCAATTGAGTGGAAGTTAATGACACATGAGAAATTAACTACAATTTTCTAATGTACTGATCTTCATATTAAGATACAAATGCTTGAAGCACAGGGTATCAGTTTCAAAATTCACATGTTCATATGTAGAATTTTCAAAATAGAAGAGCCCTGCTAATGCTAAATATAGGTAAATTATACAATTTATCAGCAATTTTACTCCTATATTTATACACTAGAGAAATACAAAAATATGCTCAAGAACAGTCATGGCATGCAAAATATGCTATTCTTAGAAGCAGCAATGTGAAAACAACCCTAAATGTCTGTCAGTAATACAATGAATAAATACGTTTGTGCTATCTTAAAAATATAGTCACTCTAATAATAAGAATGAATAAATTTTACAACATGAAATAGTAAGGTTGTGTCTAACTTACATGACATGCAGAGAAAGAAACCAACACAATGAAGTATATACAACTTGATTCCACTAGTGTAAATTTTTTTTGAAAAGCTAATCAATCTATGCTATGGGATTTTAGGTAAGTGGTTATCCTCCAGAGGATAGTGACTGGAATAACGTACAAAGTCTTCTTCACGGTGCTAGTAATGTTCTGTTTTATTTTGTTTGTTTGCTTTCTATCTAAGTGTTGGTTACAAAAGTTATTTTTTCTAGAAAAACTTTGTATTTTGGAATAATTTTAGATTTGCATAGTGTTTGCAAGGATAGTATGGCAAGTACCTATACACTTCATGCAGTTTCCTCTACTTTGAACATCTGAAATGTTCACAGTCTGTCAAAATCAAGAAACCAAAAATGGTATGTTAATAATAACTAAACTCCAAACTTTATTTGGGTTTCAGGTGCTATTTCACTAATGACCTTGTTCTGTTTCAGCATCAGGATATCACATAGCATTTAAATGCTTTTCAAAATATTCATTGAGCTATACATTTGTGCAACTTTTTCTCTATGTATACTGTGCATAATACATTTTCAGAAGAAAATAAATAAATATTCTCATGTCCTCAAAACAATAAGCTACTTGGAATGAAGAACCATAAAACCCAATGCTCCTTCCACTTCCTTTATAAACTCGAAGTTAGGACTGAAACCTGATGTTAGGAACTTGGTATTTTGGTTTGTAAGAAACATTCATGATTGGGAAATATGGCAGATAAAGTGTTAATAATGCAATTTCTTGTTTTGTTTAAGGACTTGGACTCCTTTAGGCACTAACATATGCTCAAGAACACATTTCTCTTGAGATGAATTCTCAAAAGAGCAAAGCAATGAGATGATAAGTAAGTAAATACTAAAGACTAAAAGATGATTTTAATGTATTTGAACATAAATAGTAATTTTTAGTTATTCTTATAATTTATTCCAAAGATTCATTTTCTGAAAACAATGACTGGTTGAAGCAGCCAAAGCAGAGTAAAGAAATGACACCAAAACTTTGAAATGTGACTACAGAATTTATTTTTTGGCTACCAGCTTTGGCAAAATTTATTGCAGACAACTCATAGATAATTGTATCTATTATTTTCTTTCATAATTGATGTATTCTATTTAATTATATAATTGAATTTATTTTACAAAATTATAGAATGAAATATATCAGAATCAATTTTCTTCTTACCGCATCTTATTAAATGCTATTTCCCTTTTTCTACTTAAAAAAAATAGCCATAGCACCAATAAATTACCAATTGCCTGTATACGTTTTACTTCATTAAGTGAATAGAAAAAGACTTAAACATTAAAACTAATAAAATAACACAATTTTGCTAATTTTTGCTCTTGATTTTTATTTAGGTATTAATAAAAACTAAACAAGAGTTCAACATGTACACATGTAGATATATAAATATACTTTAAAAGTTCTTTATTTTAGCACATACATTTTATCTTAAAAATGTAAAATTTGGGTACATTAATACAAATTCACTGAGTGATTACATATTGACATACTAACTTATTTTTACTAATTTGCTTAAGATAGATTATTATATCTACATCAGTTTAATTTTGAATTCAGTGGATTTCAGTGATCTATCAGAATCACTGAAATGATTCTGCCTTGGCTAATGCCTTTAATATCAGTTACTAGGGACACTAATATGAAAGGATCCTTTCAGCCCAGGATTTTAGGGTTCAGGTAGCTATGATTGAGCCACTGTCCTCTAATCTGGGCAACAGAGAGAGACCTCATCTCTAAAAGAAAGGAAAAGAAAACGAGATAAAATCAAATTTTTTTTTTTAATTTTGATTGCATTTTAGATTTTGGGGTACATGTGCAGAACGTGCAAGATAATTGCATAGGTACACACATGGCAGTTGCTGTCTTCCTCCCCTTCACCCACACTTGGCATTTCTCCCCAGGCTATCCCTCCCCAGCTCCCACCACCGCTGTCCCTCCCCCATTCCCCCCAATAGAACCCAGTGTGTAGTAGACCCCCTCCCTGTGTCCATGTGTTCTCATTTTTCTCACCTGCCTATGAGTGAGAATATGCGGTATTTCCTTTTCAGTTTTTGTATCAGTTTGCTGAGAATGATGTTCTCCAGAGTCATCCATGTCCTTACAAAGGACACAAACTCATCAGTTTTGATTGCTGCATAATATTCCATGGTGTATATGTGCCACATTTTCCCAGTCCAGTCTATCATCGATGGGCATTTGTGTTGGTTCCAGGTCTTTACTATTGTAAACAGTGCTGCAATGAACATTCGTGTGCATGTGTCCTTATACTAGAACGATTTATAGTCCTTTGGATATATACATAGTAATGAGATTGCTGGGTCAAATGGAATTTCTATTTCTAGGTCCTTGAGAAATCGCCACACTGTCTTCCACAATGGTTGAACGAATTTACACTCCCACCAACAGTGTAAGAGTGTTCCTATTTCTCCACATCCTCTCCAGCATCAGTTGTCTCCAGATTTTTTAATGATCGCCATTCTAACTGGCGTGAGATGGTAACTCAATGTGGTTTTGACTTGCATCTCTCTAATGACCAGTGATAATGAGCATTTTTTCATATGTTTGTTGGCCTCATGTATGTCTTCTTTTGTAAAGTGTCTGTTGATATCCTTTATCCATTTTTGAATGGGCTTGTTTGTTTTTTTCCTGTAAATCTGTTTGAGTTCTTTGTAAATTCTGGATATCAGCCCTTTGTCAGATGTGTAAACTGCAAAGATTTTTTCCCATTCTGATGGTTGCCGATTCACTCTAGTGACTGTTTCTTTTGCCATGCAGAAGCTGTGGAGTTTGATTAGGTCCCATTTGTCGGTTTTGGCTTTTGTTGCCAATGCTTTTGGTGTTTTGGTCATGAAGTCCTTGCCTACTCCTATGTCCTCAATGGTTTTGCCTAGATTTTCATCTAGGGTTTTTATGGTGCCAGGTCTTATGTTTAAGTCTTTAATCCATCTGGAGTTAGCTTTAGTGTAAAATGTCAGGAAGGGGTCCAGTTTCAGCTTTCTGCACATGGCTAACCAGTTTTCCCAACACCATTTATTAAACAGGGAATCCTTTCCCCATTGCTTGTTTTTGTCTGGTTTATCAAAGATTATATGGTTGTACATATGTTGTGTTGCCTCCAATGCCTCTGTACTGTTCCATTGGTCTATATCTCTGTTTTGGTAGCAGTACCATGCTGTTTTGATTACTGTAGCCTTGTAGTATAGTTTCAAGTCTGGTAGTGTGATGCCTCCCGCTGTGTTCTTTTCGCTTAGAATTGACTTGGCTATGCCGGTTCTCTTTTGGTTCCATATGAAGTCCATGGTGGTTTTTTCCAGTTCTGTGAAGAAATTCAATGGTAGTTTGATGGGGATGGCATTGATTGTGTAAATTACTTTGGGCAGTATAGCCATTTTCACGATATTGATTCTTCCTAACCATGAACATGGAATATTTCTCCATTTGTTTGTTTCCTCTCTTATTTCGTTGAGCAGTGGTTTGTAGTTTTCCTTAAAGAGGTCCCTTACGTTCCTTGTGAGTTGTATTCCTAGGTATTTTATTTTCTTTGTAGCAATTGTGAATGGCAGTTCGTTCTTGATTTGGTTCTCTTTAAGTCTGTTATTGGTGTATAGGAATGCTTGTGATTTTTGTACATTGATTTTATATCCTGAGACTTTGCTGAAGTTGCTTATCAGTTTCAGGAGTTTTTGGGCTGAGGTGATGGGGTCTTCAAGGCATACTATCATGTCGTCTGCAAATAGAGACAATTTGGCTTCCACCTTTCCTATCTGAATACCCTTTATTTCTTTTTCTTGCCTGATTGCTCTGGCTAGAACTTCCAGTACTATATTGAATAGGAGTGGTGAGAGAGGGCATCCTTGTCTAGTGCCGGATTTCAAAGGGAATGCTTCCAGTTTTGGCCCATTAAGTATGATATTGGCTGTTGGTTTGTCATAAATAACTTTTATTACTTTGAGATATGTTCCATCAATACCAAGTTTATTGAGGGTTTTTGGCATAAGGGACTGTTGAGTTTTGTCAAATGCCTTCTCTGCATCAATTGAGATAATCATGTGGTTTTTGTTTTTGGTTCTGTTTATGTGGTGAATTACATTTATAGACTTGCATATGTTGAACCAGCCTTGCATCCCTGGGATGAATCCTACTTGATCATGATGGATAAGTTTTTTAATGTGCTGTTGCAATCGGTTTCCCAGTATTTTATTGAAGATTTTTGCATCTATGTTCATCATTGATATTGGCCTGAAGTTTTCTTTTCTTGTTGAGTCTCTGCCAGGTTTTGGTATCAGGATGATGTTGGGCTCATAAAATGATTTGGGAAGGGTTCCCTCTTTTTGAAATATTTGGAATAGTTTCAGAAAGAATGGTACCAGATCCTCTTTGTGTGTCTGGTAGAATTCGGCTGTGAACCCATCTGGACCTGGGCTTTTTTTGTGTGGTAGGCTCTTAATTGCTGCCTCAACTTCAGACCTTGTTATTGGTTTATTCATAGTTTCGGCTTTCTCCTGGTTTAGGCTTGGGAGGACACAGGTGTCCAGGAATTTATCCATTTCTTCCTGGTTTACTAGTTTATGTGCATAGAGTTGTTTGTAGTATTCTCTGATGATGGCTTGAATTTCTGTGGAATCTGTGGTGATTTCCCCATTATCATTTTTTATTGCATCTATTTGGTTGTTCTCTCTTTTCTTTTTTATCAGTCTGGCTAGTGGTCTGTCTATTTTGTTGATCTTTTCGGAAAACCAGCTCTTGGATTTATTGATTTTTTGAAGGGTTTTTCGTGTCTCTATCTCCTTCAGTTCTGCTCTGATCTTAGTTATTTCTTGTCTTCAGCTAGGTTTGGAGCTTTTTTGATCTTGCTCCTCTAGCTCTTTCAATTTTGACGATAGGGTGTCAATTTTGGATCTCTTCACTCTTCTCATGTGGGCAGTTATTGCTATATATTTTCCTCTACAGACTGCTTTAAATGTGTCCCAGAGATTCTGGTATGTTTTGTCTTCATTCTCGTTGGTTTCGAAGAACTTCTTTATTTCTGCCTTCATTTCATTATTTATCCAATCAACATTGAAGGGCTAGTTGTTCAGTTTTCATGATGCTGTGCAGTTCTGAGTTAGTTTCTGAATTCTGAGTTCTAGGTTGATTGCACTATGGTCTGAGAGACTGTTTGTTATGATTTCAGTTGTTTTGCATTTGCTGAGGAGTGCTTTACTTCCAATTATGTGGTCAGTTTTGGAGTAGGTGTGATGTGGTGCTGAGAAGAATGAATATTCTGTGGATTTGGGGTGAAGAGTTCTGTAAATGTCTATCAGGTTTGCTTGTTCCAGGTCTGAGTTCAAGTCCTGGATATCCTTGTTAATTTTCTGTCTGGATGATCTGTCTGATATTGACAGTGGAGTGTTAAAGTCTCCCACTATTATTGTGTGGGAGTCTAAGTCTCTTTGTAAGTCATTAAGAACTTGCATTATATAACTGGATGCTCCTGCATTGGGTCCATATATATTTAGAATCGTTAGCTCTTCTTGTTGTATCGATCCTTTTACCATTATGTAACGACCTTCTTTGTCTCTTTTGATCTTTGTTGCTTTAAAGTCTATTTTATCAGAGACGAGAATTGCAACTCCTGTTTTTTTTTTGTTTGTTTTTTTTGCTCTCCATTTGCTTGGTAAATCTTCCTCCATCCCTTTATTTTCAGCCTTTGTGTATCCTTGCATGTTAGATGGGTTTCCTGCATACAGCACACCAATGGGTTTTGGTTTTTTATCCAATTTGCCAGTCTGTGTCTTTTGATTGGTGCATTTAGCCCATTTACATTTAGGGTTAATACTGTTATGTGTGAATTTGATACTGCCATTTTGATGCTAGCTGGCTGTTTTGCCCATTGGTTCATGTAGATTCTTCTTTTTGTTGATGCTCTTTAGCCTTTGGTATGCTTTTAGAATGGCTGATACTGGTTGTTTCTTTCTATGTGTAGTGCCTCTTTCAGGAGCTCTTGTAAAGCAGGCCTAGTGGTGACAAAATCTCTGAGTACTTGCTTGTTCGTGAAGGATTTTATTTTTCCTTCACTTATGAAGCTCAGTTTGGCTGGATATGAAATTCTGGGTTGAAAGTTCTTTTCTTTAAGGATGTTGAATATTGGCCCCCACTCTCTTCTGGCTTGTAGAGTCTCTGCCGAGAGATCTGCTGTGAGTCTGATGGGCTTCCCTTTGTGGGTGACCCGACCTTTCTCTCTGGCTACCCTTAGTATTTTCTCCTTAATTTCAACCCTGGTGAATCTGATGATTATGTGCCTTGGGGTTGCTCTTCTTGCAGAGTATCTTTGTGGTCTTCTCTGTATTTCCTGGAGTTGAGTATTGACCTGCCTTGCTAGGTTGGGGAAATTTTCCTGGATAATATCCTGAAGAGTATTTTCCAGCTTGGATTCATTCTCTTCATCACATTCTGGTACACCTATGAAACGTAGGTTGGGTCTCTTCACATAGTCCCACATTTCTTGGAGTTTTTGTTCATTCTTTTTTGCACTTTTTTCTTTAATCTTGGTTTCTCATTTTATTTCATTGAGTTGATCTTTGAGTTCTGATATTCTTTCTTCTGCTTGGTCAATTCGGCTGTTGAAACTTATGCATGCTTCGCGAAGTTCTCGTGTTGTGTTTTTCAGCTCCTTCAATTCATTTATGTTCCTCTCTACGTTGTCCATTTTTGTTATCATTTCCTCAATTCTTTTTTCAAGGTTCTTATTTTCTTTGCATTGATTTAGAACACGTTCTTTTAGCTCACTGAAGTTTCTCATTATCCACTTTCTGAAGTCTATTCTGTCATTTCATCACACTCATTCTCCATCCAGCTTTGTTCCCTTGCTGGTGAGGAGTTTTGGTCCTTTGTAGAAGGTGAAGTGTTTTGGTTTCTGGTGTTTTCCTCCTTTTTGCGCTGGTTTCTTCCCATTTTTATGGATTTATCCACTTGTCATCTTAGTAGTTGCTTATTTTTCAATTGGTTCTCTGTGTGGATGCCCAGATTGTTGATGATGAGGTATTTCTGTTACCTAGTTTTCCTTCTAATGGTCTAGCTCCTCTGCTGTACGAGTGTTGAGGTCCACTCCTGGCCCTGCTTGTTGGGGTACACCTGTAGCAGCTGTGGAACAGTGAGGGATGCACCAGTTTCTTCTTCTGCTACCTTTGTTTCAGAATGTTACCCACCAAATGTCAGTCTGATTAGTCCTTTTTTGGGGTGACTCTTTGGATATACAGGGGTCAGAGAGCTGCTTGAGGAGAAGGTCTGTACTTTATAGGAGCTCCAGTGCTGAGCTGTGAGCTCCGTTCTTCATTTAGGGTTGTTAGGCACCTGTGTTTTGGTCTTCTGCAGCAGAACTTATAACCCCCCCTTTTTTTTCCCTCAGATACTCTGTCTCAAGGAGTTGGGCTTTCTTTATGAGTATCTGTTGCACTGTCCTGCCCGGCTAAGAGGTAGTCTATTCACTATTTTCCTGCTGAGTCTCTGCCCTGCTAGTACGGGTCCGCCCTGTTGCCGGGGGGTTCTGTTCTGCTGTGGTGTGCTCCGGCCTGCTGGCAGAGTCTCTCTGTTATGGCAGGTTGCCTTGGCAATGGCAGACTGCATCAGCACTGGGTGGTACTTCAGTAGGGGTGGATTGTGTCCATAGTGGCAGACCCCCCTCCCCCACTGGGCTGCACTGTCCTAGATTCAGCTGTGTCTGCAGCAAAACTCTCAACCATGAGCGCCTCCAATCACCACCCTGCTTGTCCCCTTGAGGGAGGGACCCGACGAGCCCGATCACTGGCTCCCTGCCTCAGAGTCCATCCTCTCTCTCTCTCTCTCTCTCTCCCCAATTTGAACAGTTGACTCTCTCACTGGTGCCCCAGTAGCCTGCTGATAGGGCACTGGGATCTGTGCGATCTCCCGTGCTGCTGCCCACTGCACCAGCTCAAATCACACTTCCCAGGAATCTCCTGGTTTCGGTCATTGTCCAAGTCCCGTTTAATCAGATGGACATGTCAATCTGCCCTTCCAAATCTCAGATTGCCAGTTTAACAGGGCACCCAGACCAGTGAGTTTTGTGCCAGGTGCCGCTGCGCTGCGGCACTGGCCGAACCAGCCACACGAGCCAAAACACCGGCTGCGCTGGTGTCCCGTGTCTCTCCTACACCTGGGACTTTCCTTGTTCTTTGGGCAACAAAGGTCCATCTAAGAATGTGGCTACGACTCACCCTCTGCGCCTTCACTGTGAGCTGCAATCCTGAGTTGTTTCTATGGCGCGATCTTGGAAAATCTCCAAAATCAGATTTTTATAACTAAAAGTAAGTCAGTTTTACTGATTGGTTTGAGAATGGTAACTGTGCCCATTAGATTTATTTGACAGAAATTTTTAATCATAAGGGAAATAGGTTAAATCTCAACATCTATCTTGACTAAATTAGGCACAGAATCATTACTAAGGTAAAATTGCTTTCAGAAGAAATTGTGTTGACAAAGATATATTTAAATTAATGGCATTTTATTTCCTGAACCTTTTATCCTTCACTCCTCCACCCAAATTTCCCACACTTCCACAATTTGGAGTTTCTAATGACTATAATTCCACTCTGTGTATCCATATGTACCTATTGTTTAGCACCCACATATAAGTGATAACATGCAGTATTTCATTTAAAATAATGGACTCCAGTTCCATGTATGTTGCTGTAAAACACATGATTTCATTCTTTTTATAGCTAAAAAATATTGCATTGTATACCTTATATATTAAAATTATATATTATATAAAATATCTTCATATTTTAATAAATCATCAGTTGATGGATACAAGTTGATTTCATGGCTTTGTTGTTATGTATAACACTGTAATATACATACAGCTGCAGATGTCTTTTTAATATAATCATTTCTCAAAGGATATGAACAGAAACTTTACGAAAGCAGACATACATGAGGCCAGCAAACATATGAAAAAGTGCTCATCGTCATTGGTCATTAGAGAGATGCAAATCAAAACCACATTGAGATACCATCTCACACCAGTTAGAATGGCGATCATTAAAAAATCTGGAGACAGCAGATGCTGGAGAGGATGTGGAGAAATAGGAACACTCTTACACTGTTGGTGGGAGTGTAAATTAGTTCAACCATTGTGGAAGACAGTGTGGCGATTCCTCAGGGACCTAGAAATAGAAATTCCATTTGACCCAGCAATCCCATTACTGGGTATCTATCCAAAGGATTATAAATCGTTCTACTATAAGGACACATGCACACGAATGTTCATTGCAGCACTGTTTACAATAGCAAAGACCTGGAACCAACCCAAATGCCCAACGATGATAGACTGGACTGGGAAAATGTGGCACATATACACCATGGAATATTATGCAGCAATCAAAAATGATGAGTTTGTGTCCTTTGTAGGGACATGGATGAATCTGGAGAACATCATTCTCAGCAAACTGACACAAGAACAGAAAAAGAAATACCGCATATACTCGCTCATAGGTGGGTGAGAAAAATGAGAACATGTGGACACAGAGAGGCGGTCTACTATACACTGGGGACTGTTGGGGGGAATGGGGGAGGGACAGCAGGGGGGGGCTGGGGGGGATAGCCTGGGGATGAATACCAAGTGTGGGTGAAGGGGAGGAAAGCAGCAAAGCACACTGCCATGTGTGTACCTATGCAACTATCTTGCTCGTTCTGCACATGTACCCCCAAACCTATAATGCAATAAAAAAAAAAAATTAAAAAATAAAAAAATAAAAAAATAAAAAAAACCCTTAAAAAAAAAAAAAAAAAAAAAAAAATATAATCATTTCTTTTCCTCTGGTTAGATACCCAGTAGTGAGATTGATGAATTGAATCATAGTGATACTTACAGTTCTTTGAGAGAAATACTCTGGCTTCTCTTCAAATCCTATAGTTTTTTGAGAAATTTCCATAAAGTTTTCCATAGAGCTTGTAGCAATATACATTCAAATCAACAGTATATGTGCATTCCCGTTTCTCCATGTCCTGGCCAACATCTGTTGTTTTTGATTTAACAATAGCCACTCTGAATGGAATAAAATGTTGTATCACTATGGTTTAAATTTGAATTTCTCTAATTATTCATTATAGTGAAAAGTTTTTCATGTTCGTTGGACATTTATATGTCCTTTCTTTGTTTTAGAGATGGAGTTTCACACTTGTTACCCAGGCTGGAGTGCAGTGGTGCTATCTCAGCTCAGTGCACCCCCACCTCCCAGGTGCAAGCAATTTTCCTGCCTCAGCCTCCCAAGAAACTGGGATTACAGGTGCCTGCCACATGCTTGGCTAACTTTTTGTTTTAGTAGAGACAGGGTTTTGCCATGTTGGCCAGACTGGTCTCAAACTCCTGGTCTCAGGTGATCCACCAGCCTGTGCCTCCCAGATCGCTAGGATTACAGGCATGAGCCATTGCACCTAGCCTGTATGTCCTCTTTTTAAAATATCTCTTCATTTCCTTTGCCCACTTTTCAATGGGGTTGTTTGTTTTTCTTCTTGAGCTGAGTTCTTTGTAGATACAAGATATTAGTCCATTGTCAGATGAATGAATAGTTTGCAAATAGTTTATCTCATTCTATAGGTTGTTTGTTTACTTTGTGGATTATTTCTTTTCCTGTACAGAAGATATATTAAGTCCATTGGTCTATTTTGTTTTTGTTGCTTTTGTCTTCTAGGATTTCTTTCATTAGATTTTTCTTTTAATGGCTATTGTCAATGGGCTTGAGTTCTTGATTTGATTCTCATTTTGAGTATTGCTGGCATGTAGATACACAACCCATTTTTGTACATTAATTTTTTTTATCCTGAAACTTTACTGAGGTCATTTATCAAGCTTAGTTTGAAGAAATATAAAATTCTTGATGAAATTTCTTTTCTTTAAAGATTGGGTGCTCCATTGTCAGATGTATTTATATTTAGTTCTGTTGTACATTATTGTTAAATTGATTTCTTTATCATTATATAATAACTTTCTCTGTTTTCCTTTTACTGTCATTGTTCATTTAAAGTCTGTTTTATATGATATAAATATAACTACTGCTGTTTGCTTTTGTATTCATATGTGGAATGTATTTTTTCACCTCTTCATTTTGAGCTCACAAATCTTTTTACCATTTAGATGGGTTTCTTGCAGGCTGCTTTGTGTTGATGTTGTTTTATTACCCATCCTACCAGCCTACATCTCTTATGTGGAGCATTTAGTCCATTTGCATTCAAGTTAACATTGATAGGTGAGGTTTTGTTCCTGCTGTAATATTAATTATTACCTAGTTTTTTATAGTTTTGATTGTGTCATTGACTTATGATTCCTGCTAGTTTTGCATTTTAATCAGTTTTTTATTATGGTGAGTACTAATTTTTTGTTTCAATATTTAAAACTCTGTTAGGTATTTCTTATAGGACCAGTCTAGTGGTCCTATAAGCCCTTAGGAATTTCCTTAGTGTGTGCTTATTTGGGAAATAGTTTATTTCTTCTTTACTTATGAAATTCGGTTTAGGTGGATACAAAATACTTAACTGGCATTTTTTTCTTAAGAAGACTGAAAACAGAACCCCAATCTCTTCTGGCTTATAAGATTTCTGCTTAGAAGTCTGCTGCTAGTATGATAGGACTTCCTTTATAGAAGATTATTAGATGCTTCTCTCTTGCTACTTTTATGATATTTTTCTTCTTGTCGCCTTTAATTGTCTGATGATTATATGTGCTGGTAAAGTTTATCTTTCAATGTATTTTCCAGGAATTATCTTAGCTTCTTGTATCTGGGTGTTTAAATCTCTACCAAGACCAGGAAAGTTATTCTGAGTAATTCCCTCAAATATGTTTTCCATACTTTTCACTTTTTCTTGTTCTCCCTTGGGAATACCTATACCTCAGAGCTCTGGATATTTTATAGAATCCAGTATTTCTCAAAGGCTTTGTTTTATTTTAATTTACTTTTTTATTATTTTTTTCATAGGGTTAATCAAAAGACCTGTTTTCCAGCTTTGGAATTCTTTCTTCTGCTCATCTCACCTTTTGTTAATGCTTTCAAATGTGTCTTGTACTTCCTTCAAGATATAAATATATGTATTTTACATTCATAGGTTCTGTTTGTTTCTTTCTTTTCAAATTACTCAACAAGTTGTTTGTTCTGCCTCTTTGCTTTTACCATAGTTGTCATCTAATAGAACTTTAGAAATTCAGTTTTATCACAGATAATGACATAATGTAAATTAATTGAATACCATTTCTATAACAGAATTTCCTTCCTTTCAACGTTCTTATATTTGTAAATCAAGTTTATCTCTATTTATACAAACAGTAATTATAAATAGAATATCATTACAAATGATATGCTAATAGGTAGTATTCTTCCATGAATGAATAAACTATTTTAAAAATGTAGTTAATTTGTATCTCACTATAAGGCATATCTGCAATAATACAATTAATTTTAATTTTAGGACAATGAAACTACCTGTATGATACTCTAGTGATGGGTACCTATCATTACACATTTGTTCAAACCCACAGAATGTGCAACACCAACATTGAACTCTAATGTAAATTATGGATCTTCATTGATAAATATGTGCGAACATGGTCATCATTTGTGGAAAACTTGCCATTCTGCCAGAGAATATTGATAATGGGAGAGACTATAGCAATTCTTATAGAGGGCTTCCTACATCCTGGTCATGGATAAAATGGCCTTACCATATTAACTCATTTAATATCTGCAGTAAATCTTAAAGTCAGTGATACTAATCTTATTATGCAGAGGAGGAAACTTATGTAAAGAGCAGACATATAACCTTCCTATGGTCACTGAGGTATAGGTGGTCTAGCTAGGATTTTGTTTCAGGCTGCAGAATCCCAGAGTCTCTGCCCTTAAATAGCATAATATGCTGACTTTTCCAGAATATTTTGTAAAATTATGGTATACAAGTGCAATTTTGTTACATACACAGATTGTGTAGTAGTCAAGTCAGGGCTTTAGGATATTCATCGCCCAAATAATGTACATTGTCCCTATTAAGTAATTTCTCATCACTTACTCCTCTTTAGAGATTTTAAGACATACTTATTCTTACTCACATGCCCTAGAATTAACTTTGTGAAGTGCTGAAAGATTAATAAGTCATAAAGAAAAAGACCCAAGTCCTGGAAAATGGCTTAAGGTAGAAAGCTAAGAATAATGTAGGTGGATAGAAGATAAAGTAGTCCAGAAGATATTACAAAAGTTAAGAAATTATTGGGGAAGAGCAGGGCTTGTAATGATAAAGTTGTCATAAGAACAATCAATGAAAGGATATACAATAGTTTAATAAAAATCTTATTTTCTTTTACAGTGGAATACTAGATTAAATTTTAGCAATTCATAAGCAGTGACTTAGTTTCATATTTCTATATTTTCTTTCCTATATGTATTAGTTTGTTTGCACTGGGCAATTTATTAAAAAATGTTTATTTTTGGCTCATGGTTCTATAGGCTGTATATGAAGTGTGGTGCTGGTATTTGCTTCTGGTGGAGGCCTCAGGAAGCTTACAATGATGACAAGCTGACCAGGAAGCATGTGTATCACATGGTGAGAGAGGGAGCAATTAGCAAAAAGGAAATTCCAGGATCTTTGAAACAATCAGATCTTGTATGCACTCATAGAGTGAGAACTTACTCATTATGGCAAAGATAGAACAAAGCCATTCATGAGGGATCTGCCCCATAATCTAATCAACCCCCAACCAAGCCCAACCTCTAACACTGGGGATTAAATTTCAATATAAGATTTGGAAGGAACAAACATCTAAACTGTATCTAGGTTATCTTGGTTTGAAAAGTCAAATATCTTTTCTAAGCACCTAGTTATCATGAACTTAGACTCTGAAAATGATATGATATTTGTAGAAAATAAGATTTTTTTTCATGAGCTAGAAATTAAAATTTTATACTAAATTAATTTAGTTGAAACAATTGTGTGCTAGCCCTTAGCTCTTAGGCATGCAGGTTATAGGAAGTTTTAATATAAATTGAGTTTAAATCTCTTTTTCCACATGAAACATGGTGAAACTCACTTCTTTAAAAAAAGTTATTCAGTATGGAATGAACACTGAATCTTTGTGTAGCACTAGACTTGATACAAATCAAAAGATATGTTCTCAAATCAGAGGGTATTTTGTAAATTCCAATAACATTTTCCATATTCTGATTAATGTAAAACTCTACACTAACGGTCCTTATACAAAGGTTAAACATATGTAGATAACTTATTTATTATTTATTGAAAGAAATATTTAGAGCCCTTGCTTCAAACTCATTGAAAATAATTATCTGGGAATATTTCTAGGGATGTTTATAATATCAAAATATTTCCAGTTAAACTATATAATCTCTTGTTCTTATTAAAATATACTGCCATGTAACACAAAATTAAATGAAATTACTTGAAGGCCAGATACCTTGCCTAACCTCCAGCCCAACTGAATAACCCCTTTTTAATATATTTGACAGATGTCAATGTAATTTTTTAGTTTTCTTATATAACTTGTTATAGATAGCAATAGCTCAAATTTGTAAAATTATTAGAGTTTCTAAATGCTCTATTAATCTAGTCAATCTATTCAACAATCCTGTGAAATGAGAAATCCAGGGAAATTATCTCTATTTTTTAATTAATAAAATTAATGGTATGGAGATTTATTGAATTTTTTCCCACACTAAGAACTATCAAGTGTCAGAGCTGGGATAAAATTCAAGCCTAAAGACATTACCATTGTACTATATGACATTCCTGTGCATGGGGTGATCATAGTAGATGATCGCTCTCACCAACTGCAAGTCTTTGTATAGCTCTGCTTTTCTTTAATCCATCTGCATCTCTCTCTTCACCATAGTTATCTTACTCTAATACAGTCTCATTTTATTTATTCAGTTTTTGATAGAAATTATGAATTTGTGTCCTTTGTAAGGACATGGATGAATTTGGAGAACATCATTCTCAGCAAACTGACACAAGAACAGAAAAAGAAATACCACATATTCTCACTCATAGGCGGGTGAGAAAAATGAGAACACATGGACACAGGGAGGGGGTCTACTACACACTGGGGTCTATTGGGGGGAATTGGGGAGGGACATTGGGGTGGCTGGGGAGGGATAGGCTGGGGATAAATACCAAGTGTGGGTGAAGAAGAGGAAGGCAGCAAAACACACTGCCACGTGTGTACCTAGGCAACTACCTTGCACGTTCTGCATATGTACCCCAAAACCTATAATGTAATAAAAATTAAAAAAAAAAAGAAATGTGATTTTCTTGAATATTGACTCAGGGAGTTTAGGTGATCCTCTTATGTAATACCCTTTGCTCTCCTGTCATAAGACTTATTAAAGTTGGTTGAATTATTGTTAGTGTAATGACTTCTCATCTTTGAAGACTAAAGTCTCTAAATCTGCACTGACCATATCTCACTCACTCCCTGTAAATGTTCTTTTTTCTGTCCTCAACCCAGGCCATGGAAGAATTTTAGTAGCAAATGGGTATCTGTTGAATTAGTAGATAAATAAAAGAGGAACATTTTTATTTTTAAAAAATTCTTACAATAATTCAAGGTAGTACTCTTATCTCTCCAATTACTTAAAGTAGATGCTTTTAAATTTGTTTGCTGTAGCCAGATTTTAGAAACAAATGCACAATACCCAGTTGACTAGGTTAGATTCTGTGTACTTCCTTTTTAACCGGAAAAGCTCAGAGTTGACTTTGCCATGGTCCATGTTATCTCAGTTGGGCTGACAACTACCTTACTACTGCTGCTTTTTTTTCTCAACTTTAATATGAACACTGAAATTGTATTAATTCTAAGTCAAAATTGCCTTTCTGACAGCACTGTCATTGCACTAACTTATTTTCCACTTGTAGTCAACTTAAATGCCAGGTCTTTTTACTTAAACTGTCGGAAATTCACAACTCACCTGTCTTGTATTTCTGCATTTGGTTTCTGAATCTAAGTAAATCAATAAATTAGAAAATGAATTATTCAATATTGCCAGTGGCTCATATTGCTTGTCTTGTTTTGTACTCTAAAAACATCTGGTGATATTTGTTGGTGAATTTGGAATGTGGTTTATCTTCATTTTATTTTTCTATTGCTGCTGCAATCAGAAAAGATAGAATGTGTACTGAGGTACCAAATGCTTTAGTCCTACTTATGCTTTGCTAGGGATGGGAAATGTTGACACTGGCCTTTCTAAACTGTTCACTCATCCCAGAACTCTCCTATTTCCTTCAAGAAATGTATGTGACCTAATTAAAGCTTTCAGTAGTTTCCATAGCTCTGACTGCCTTTTTTTTTATTCTTCATTTTTGAGACGGAATTGCTCTGTCACCCAGGCTGGAGTGCATTGGTGCAATCTCGGCTCATTGCAAAACGAACCCCTGTTGGGCTCCCGAAATTCTCTTGCCTCAGCTGCCCAAGTAGCTGGGATTTCAGGCACTCACCACTATGTCCAGTTAATTTTTGTATTGTCCAGGCTGATCTCAAACTCTTGGCTTCATGTGATGTGCTTGCCTCAGCCTCCCAAAGTACTGGGATTACAGGTGTGAGCCACTGTACCTAGCCTCTGACTGCCTCTAATCAGAAGCAAATTCATGTGAATTCTAAAACTGTTATTCTTACAATTTACACATGATTTTTAACCTTTTCATTTCTACCAAAATGTTTCTTATTTCTAAGTAAATGCTTATTAGTACTTGAATTATAAAATAAATATTTCTGTTCAACATGACATTTTAATGCTAGATATCATACTTATATAATAGCTGACCTCAATTAAAAAGGAATATATATATGTTGTAAACTTTATATTTCAAGATTACTGCTGATTACTATGTAAGAGTAATATATTCCTGTTATAATTTAGTATTTAAGTCCCTTTGTATAAATTTTTTTAAAAATAAGCAAAACACCAGCCAGTAAATAATAATTATTGCTGTTTGTCTAGCTCACTAATGATACAGAAAACAAAAACAAAAAATAAATTCAGTTTCTTCAAAAATTCTCATAATGTGGAGTGGATAGAATAGTGATTTAACTAGGGGTTTCTTCACTGGGGTTTTCAGTTTAAATTAATGTGTTCACTATATTTCTACAAATTCTATGAATGTCTCTCTCTTCTCTCTGTATTAACATCTCTATTTATATCTATGTCTATATATGTATCTCTGAAAATGTAAAGCAAATTTGTGTTTGGTTATAAAAGAGTATATGTATCATAGTTGTAAGATTCACATTTGACTTTAATGAAGAGGAAAAACAGCAATATCAATAATTCATTGAGATGTGCCAATGGGCTACATAATCATAAGACTCATCAATCTACCAGGAGAATAGAGTGACACAAATCTTCTTGGAAGAGCTTCTTTATAATGAAATTGTGTCTCTTTTTGTTTTATTTGTTTTTAAGACAGGGTCTTTGCTATGTTGTCCATGCTGGAGTGCAGCCGCACAGTTAAGGCTCACTGCAGTCTCTATTTCCCGAACTCAAGTGATCCTCCCATCTCAGCCTCAAGAGCAGCAGTGAATACAGGTTCATGCCACCATGCTGGCAAATATTTTAATTTTTTTAAATTAGTGCAAACAAAGTCTCGCTATGTTGACCAGGCGGGTCTCTAACTCGCAAGCTAAAGCAATTTTCCTGTCTCATCCACTCTGCACCCAGCTTGTTTGTTTTATATGTCTTTATAATCTTAGCAGGCTCTTAATTATTTAAACAGAGTGAGAAAGAGACAAAAGTTGTTACTTCAGTACTAACTATATGTGTGAATATTGCATGACACCAAGGAGTATTTTGTATTCTTCACATTAATAATACTATTTTCATCTCTACTAAACACAAGTTTGATGATTCTTCGGTTTAGGAAAATCCAGAGCAAACTCATTCCCCCTATTAGATCTGAATACAGTTATTACAAATCACTTCCTTACAGAGATGAAGGGAGGGCTGTGCCTAGCTACCTGGCTCTTCTCATTACTTCTCTCACTTTTCTATGCCCCAATTCTAATCTTATCCACTAACTCTCTGCTATTGGGACTAGGCAGCTCCAAAGTGACTTTCTTTTTGTCCAGAACTCCCATTGTCCATGTTTATAATTTCCCAATATTTATCTTCCTGCATTTCACTTAAATACTCACACTATCAGTGAATATCCTAATAAGAAGAGATATTATTGCAACACTTTTTGCTGGGAAAAGAGGTCAACATTGTACAGTGGGAAATAGTTTAAAATATGTCTAATCTGGATTAAAACAGCAGTTTCATGACTTACTTATTTTGTGGCCATAGAGAAATATCTTAATATTTTTGGCCCTTATTTTCTTTATTTTCAAAAAAGAATTTAAAAAAATTAGCTTTTTAGTTAAAATTAAATATACTTGTTACATAATTAACATTAAAATTATGTAAGTTAACCTTAATATCACATCCCAAGGCAGTTCTAAACTGAAGCTAATGAACCCTTTGATCTGCAGGACCCTCTTATTCACTGGCCTCTTTCTGAGGTAGTGTTGTAGCAATGTATGCATATAGTTACATGGCTTCATAACATTGAAGATTTTTTTTTTAATTTTTATTGCATTTTAGGTTTTGCGGTACATGTGCAGAACGTGCAAGATAGTTGCATAGGTACACACATGGCAGTGTGTTTTGCTGCCTTCCTCCCCTTCACCCACATTTGGCATTTCTCCCCAGAGGGGCTAGACTGTTAGAAGGAAAACTAAGTAACAGAAATACTTCGCCATCAACAATCTGGGCATCCACTCAGAGACCCAATCGAAAAGTCAGCAACTACTAAGACGACAGGTGGATAAATCCACAAAGATGGGAAGAAATCAGCGCAAAAAGGAGGAAAACACCCGAAACCAAAACACCTCACCTCCTACAAAGGACCAAAACTCCTCACCAGCAAGGGAATGAAGATGTTTTTTTCTAACAATTAGTTGAGATTGTTATCTCTTTCCAGTTGAAATTTTCCTCTCTTAGAATTTCCCTCATGTTTATTGACAATGGAATGGGATTGGAAATTTTGCAGATCTGACTAAGGGTGAGTTTTGTTGGGGGATATACTTTGTTTACATTTAGTAAAATATTTTTTATATTTAAATGGTATGCAGATACATTTTAATAGAACTAGGATACTGATGGCTTCTGATGTGTAAATGGCTTCAATAAATACTTATACTCCCAAAATACTAAATCGCTTTATAGTGATTACACACTTAGTGGTCAGATATCATTGTGAATGTGTTATTAACCTCTAGCAGTAGTGGAGCAGAAACAAGTTTTGAAATACATAAAGCCAGAAGACAATCTAAAAAATTATTCCAATCATCAGCCTGAAATTCTCTTTAAAATAATTTGCTTTGGAAAACAATACTAACTGGAGCATCTAGGAGAAAAGTCAAAGTGAGAAAACAAAAATATAATTTATGAAAGAGGTTGAATACATTCCTATCTCTTTTGCTCCTCTACAATAGGCACACAGACATACACACCACATACACATGGGTGTATGTGTATGGGAACCTATTCTCAGACTGTTGAAATTCAGTTTTCATTGATTTACATTGAAAAGAAAAGTTCTTCCCTTTTAGGAGAAACAAATGTTTTTCCTTTTTTAATTGGAAGTTTTCAAACTAGAATTTATTAGAATGACAATTTATATTTTACCTTCACAGAAATATACATCTTCATGTTTCTTTACTAAAATAAAACAAAAATTTCCATATGCATATATATGCAGGCTGTATGTTTTTATATATGTATTTTATTATATAATTGTGCAAGTTATTGCATTATACATGTTAAATACAGAAAAAGAAAGCTTAAATGTCTGTGAAGTCACATCTTGCGCATCATAAATCATCACATTTTTTCTTAAATTATCTGAAGTGTGCTTAATTTTTTAAGAAATTGCCAAAATGGCTTCCAACGTAGCAGTACCATTTTGCATTACTACCGGTGATGAATGATGTGTCTGTTGTTCCTTATCCTAATCAACATGTGGTATTGTCAGCATGCTGGATTTTGGTCATTCTAATAGATGTGTAGTTTGTACCCCTGTGAAGTATAATCTAGTTATTCTAACCCCCCATTTTTTTTTCGTTTCTATTAATTCTTCAAACGAAGTCACATACTGCAGTTCTGTGGGCTGAATCAGCCTACATGATTTTTGTGTGTGTATGAATGGGGATACATTGTTTAAAATATTCTAGCTTGAATTTCTTTCAATGGAATGAGCTATCAAGTTCAAGACCATTCACACCACTACTTATTGTTTTATAATCACCTCAATTTCCTAATTTCATTCATCTACTGTGTCCTTAAAGACATTTGAATTTAAAACTGCTGCAATTCACTTGGGCTTTAATGCAGTGGGTATTGTTAGTTATTGTATTAGTTAGGGTTCGCCAGAAAAACAGAACTAATAGGATGTATCTTCATGGAGATAGTTATTTATTTTAAGGAATTGACTTTTATAATTGTGGGAAAAATTTATTAGGCAGATGGTTAGACAATTCTGGTAGAAGTTTATGCTGAAATCTTAAATTAGAAGGCATTCTAGAGACAGAGTTTTTTAAATGTAAGTAATATTGTATGCTGTTAGTCTAAATTGTTTAAAAGATAACCCTTATCAAAATGCTAGGGGGTCATTAATAAGGGCAATTACCTAATACTATCCTCTAAGAAAAATGATTACATATACTATATGCAAAATTATGCTTATTTAGATTCTTAAACCATCTAGCAATGGTAAGTATTAAAATAGTTTTCAGCATAGTTAATTTAAATGGAGAAAGCAAAAAAATTCAAATTAGGAAATTATTTTAGGCATCTTTTCAAAATCAAAGTATATAAAATATTAATAGCTTATTATTTAATACCATATTTCAATTTTCCTTGTCTTTATATTTGTCTGTAAAACATTTAGACATCATGGTAGTATAGCTAATATAAAATCTTGATAAACTCAATAAACAAGTCCTTCCAAACCAATGTTTACCAGTTAGTACATAGTCTTAGCTGGTGATTAATTAGGTGAGCAAGAAATGTCCAACCAGGCAAATATATATCAATATTATATTCTATGGCTTACTTTTCAATTGCTAGTTCATTAACATCTTTTTTATTATAAGATATATACTGGCCGTGCGCGGTGGCTCAAGCCTGTAATCCCAGCACTTTGGGAGGCCGAGGCCGGTGGATCACGAGGTCAGGACATCGAGACCGTCCTGGTCAACATGGTGAAACCCCGTCTCTACTAAAAATACAAAAATTAGCTGGGCACGGTAGTGCATGCTTGTAATCCTGGCTACTCGGGAGGCTGAGGCAGGAGAATTGCCTGAACCCAGGAGGCAGAGGTTGCAGTGAGCCAAGATTGTGCCACTGCACTCCAGCCTGAGTAACAGCAGCGAAACTGTCTCAAAAAAAAAAAAAAAATATATATATATATATATATATATATATATATATAGAGAGAGAGAGAGAGAGAGGGATATAGATAGATAGATAGATAGATAGATAGATAGATAGATAGATAGATAGATATAGATATATATAGAGAGGGATATATATATATATATCTTATCTAAACATTTTTAAAAGTGCATATGATTATTTCAGAGAATTGGATTACATTTAAGCTATTGTTTATTATTGAATATTTTAGTCATTTTTATATTTCTTTACTACAATACAACAAATAATTCCATATGCATATATATATATATATATATACATGCAGTATGCTTTTACATATGCATTTAATTACATAATTGTGCAAATTATTTCATTATACATGTTAAATACAAAAAAAAATCCCAAAATAAAAATACTTGAAAAAGCAATTCTTTGTGACTTGAAGGTTCAAATTAACTTCACACATACAGGCAAATGACTTACTGTTTTTTACTGTGTTTCTGGTATTTTACTTTTAAAATAGTTACATAAAATTCTATTGATTCTTATTTTTCAAATTATCAGTCTATTGAACCATTTTGTTCATGTTACTCATATATTCTTTTCTCAGATACTATTTTAAAATTCCTCAGCCATTTGACTAAATAAATCACCTCAGCTCACTCCTATGCTATTACAATTCTAGCAGTTTAATGTACACCTTTCTGAAATCCTGTTTGTTGGACTAATTTTGTTTCTCCCTAATCCACAGAATAAAGGATTAAGCCAGAAAAAGAAATGTTAGCTTGATCTTGATCAGCTTAATTTAGAATTTGTCACTTTTATTCGGAATCGTTTTACATGTACATAGTGTTGTCAACATATTTATGATCATAGGAAATATAAATTTCAACAATTACTAACTGCATATTCTATAAAAAGAATCTCATTATCTGTTATAATTTTATACTTCATTAAAGCTTTTTTTGTGTGTATCATA
Source organism: Saguinus oedipus (assembly GCA_031835075.1). Taxonomy (NCBI): domain Eukaryota; kingdom Metazoa; phylum Chordata; class Mammalia; order Primates; family Cebidae; genus Saguinus; species Saguinus oedipus. Next base: position 45,896,458 of record CM063169.1, read on the forward strand.
TTCTTTCTCATCATCAAAGAGCATCTGAAGCTCATTAACTATCTTGAAATGACAAATTACTTTCTTTCTTTGACTACAAGTTTCTCTCCTTTTTATCAGTAAGCATTTTCTTTCCAAGATTACATTTAATCTTTTTTACCCTTTAAATGATTTACTTCTTAACTAACATGAACAACTTTATAATTAAATGTTTTGACAGAAAAAAAAGCTTATCTGTTTTGCTGAAGAGCATGGATATGGATTGGCCCACTGTATGAAAAGTCTTTATTCCTAACAGTACAGAAATAGAAATGTAAGAAGTATTATGAATACAAAAATAATCCTTAAGCTTGATTAATACAAACATTTTTAAGGATTCTAAATTTTAAAGGACTTGAAAATTTCATATTTATTTATTTTATTATGGTTAAATCACATAGCTGAACTCTCACTGATAACTGTGAAGAATATTATCGTCTCTAAATCATTTAAATATGGGAAAAACAGTTATGCTGTGGTGTCAGTAAGTGATAATAACTGATAATTAGTCTTCCTGTTCACAATTTTTTGCCTTATTCACTTTCAAGGTTGAATTTTGTGTGGATCTCAATCACAATGTAAACAACTAAATATACAGGATTTCGCAGAGCAGATCTAACATATATGATGGCTGCCACGTTAAAAGCACTCAGCCCCATAATGAGCTTTGAGATATAGACCTGCCCCGAGCAACTCAATCTCTTCTATATTTGTAAATGAAAATAAGGGTGCAGAAATAATTCGTGACAGTGGAAAATTATACATTTCATTTTACATTGGTGGAGCCTTACTTTTACAAACTTACTTTTTATCATATCAGTCTCTATTTTACTGCTTGTCAAGAGTGCAATTAATACAGATTTTTTGGGAAGACATACTTAATTATAAACAGTTAGAATGCCTTTAGGAATACCCAAATAAATCTTTTTAAAGTATAATGTTCAAAATTATGTGCCTCTAAAAATCTATGTAATTATACATTACATAATTTAAGATAGTTTTATCATTTTGTATATACACAGACACATATAATTCTGCCAGGGTATATATAGTATCAAAGAATTGATCTTTTTTTTTTTCAAATAATGCACTCTTTATAAATAAATATGATGTTAAATATTCCTGTTTTGTTCTAATTTTGAACAAATAATATATATTTAAGTTCATTTTATGAGGAGCTTTGCAAAATTGATTTAAGACAAGGCATGATATACCAACCAATTCAGAAAAAATTTTTTTACCATCTTCTGAGGATTTCTTAACGATTAAGAGGTTATGAGAAAGAGAAAGCAAATCTAAAGTATTTATGTATCAAAAATATTTAAAAAATTGAATAGATTTTGTTGTAGAGGTGTCCAGAAACTTTTTAAATCTGCCCCCCCGATGAACAGAATAATTAGATTCATCTTCATATTTATTTTAATACATGAAAATTCAGTCTGTGTATGGCTGTGTGTACATAGGTATGTAGGGTGTATGCATTTTTATTATACAATAAGCAACCACAAAATCAACATGAACTCAAAGCTAGAAATATGTCAAAATCAACTTCTAGCTATTCTTTCATCTACTTTTGATCATTTTTTATTTTACCTGCCTGCTTATACCCAGAGACAGTCCATATCTTGAATTTTTTTTTGTTTTCATTGTTACTTTTCATATTGTAAAATGTGTTGTTACATATATGCTTACTTGTTTAAATCTTACTTATTTTTGAATATTATACAAAATATCATCTTCCAGACCTTGCTTATTTCATCTCAATTATAATTAAATTACTATCAACTTATATGCACATTTTATCTATGAAGATGTGGTCCATTCATGACTATATTTAATAATACATTGTGTAAATATGTTAAGATTTATCTTTGGTTTTCCAACCTTTACCTATAAAAATGTTGATGTAATGAGCTTATTATTTTCTTTTCTTTCAAATATTTTATGGCCATACATTTAGTCCTTTATAAATAAACATATTGCTAGATTTTTAAAAATCCAATGTGATAATTTATTTATCTTAGCTAGAATGTTTATTGTATTGCAATGTATGTGTGTATGTATGTGTTCTCCAATGTTGCAACATGTTAATAAACTCAACTCTGTTTAACTACATACTTTTCCTGGTTGGCTTTGGCTGGAGTGCACGAAAATTATTGTCAACTAAGTTTAAAAGAGTGGTTTGCTCTCTCCCAACACATTAATCTCTCCTTAAACATGTGATTAAGTTACAAGATTTCTTATAATCAAAAGGATCTTATAATAAAGAAAATACAGCATTTTTGGTTATGTTGCAACTTTCAGTAATAACAATGTAATTTGACATTGATTAGTTTTCATATCTTTATTTGCCCAGATGTTTTAATATTTTATAAGAACCAGTTTCCAACAAAGCTTGAAAATCTTTTTTGTATCCAAAATTTTATTGACCTTTCTAGGACTCAAGCCAGGTATATCCATATTTAAATGTCAGTATTTGATGTATTTCTCTGTTTACATATATTTTTCTCCCAGTTGGAATGATGGCATGCTATAGAATGAAATCTCTATTTCAAAACATGGAATTGCATGAAAGTGTTCAACTTGGAGGTAAAAGACTGGAGCAGAACATATCTTAAACATTGAATATCATTAGCAACAGTCTAGGCTGGTATAATTCCATATATTTTAGAATACATGCTGGCTTATTTTCAGGCAATAGAAACTCAGTTTCTTCCTCTTTACCTTATGCAGTACAGGAATTTGTTCAAGGCCTACTATTTAATTCACTTTATTACATATCATTTTAAACCATAAATCCCAAGATGCGGAGAGATCAGCAACAAAATATTTATGTGCTTCACATGTTAAATACACAGTCTGTTCTTTTTCTGATATTAAAAGCAGCATTAATCTACCTAGCACAAAAACACTTAAAATGTGGTTAAGTAAATATAATTAGTTATCATCATCTACCTGACAAAAATAATAATAATCTAATTACTAAGCATTTACCTTGTGCTTTAATTTTTATTTAAAGCTAAGTGCTTTTAATGGACATTTATACAACCCTCAGAACAGCCCTGTGCTCTTGATGTTGATATTAACTCCATTTGTTGATAAAGAAATTTAGTCTTAAATAGTAAATATCTTATTCAAGGTCATCCATGAGTAACCTATTTATTTAAATATTTAGTCTCTAACTGCATTCAAAACTTCTTGAATCTTTCCCTCATCTCAAATAAGATTTCTCACCACTCATTCCATAGACCAGCAATGGTGGTTGCAGCTGCTAGCTTGATGGTCTCCCTGCTCCAACTCCTTTATCTCTTGCTCCCTTCCTTCTGCCTCCTCTGATCTCAGGGCAAGAAATGAGTGATATAACACACTGAAAATATGGAAATACAGTAATGAAGCAAACTTATACTAAATATTTAGTTTTATTTGCAGTTTTCTCTTTTCTCTCATGACAGGCCACAATAACTATCATTGGCTATGGTTAACACAAATTTATTTAAATTTCATAGGTTTTATTTAGCTTTGTTGGAAAAATAGCCTCCATGACATTTCTGGACATCTTGCACCACATTTAGTTCTGGACTAACTTTTTAAGAATGTTTGCATAGCAAACAGATTTTGAAATAAGCATAGTATCTTTCCATCTGTCAAAGAGCAAATTTGTTTTTAATTCTTTAAATTTGTTTAAATTTGCTGAAGGAAAATAAAGGAAGTATCTCCCTCCAGGGTAATATTTGGGCAAGTTTGCTAGATGACTCCTTTAAAATTTAAAACTCCTGAAGTTTCCTAATCTTGGAATTTCTCAGCTGTGACCCAAATCTACCATGTGTCCTCCATATAACTGAGCCTGCTCTTATATTTCTCCCATGAGGGATAGGGGAAAGAGTCACTACTACTGTAAACATTGAGCTCATTCTCTCTGCTATGCCATGATAAATACATCCCTTTGTTGTTGACCCAGGGATCTCTTTTATCTGCTTCCATATATAAGACCATTTTTACTCTTTTTTACAGAAAGAGTAAAAATTCAACCCCTTCATAATTCTTAGCAAGGTGATAACCCACTGATTCATCTCTGGAAGAGGTCACAATTGGGCAGGGTTCTTTGAGAAAACTTCAAGACCTGATCCTTACCCCAGTCATTCAGAACAAAGGAAAGTCAGCTCTATAAAGCGCCGATAATTTAGGCTTTCTCATTGCTGCTTCTCTTTTACCCAGCCATAAGGACACTGAACATTCACCTTCAGACTTCTTTGGGCAAAAGTTGGCATGAGGTTCTGTGACCTCAGATCTTCATAAGGGGCATACAAAGTTCTCCCAATAACTCTTTCATGCTCTGGTCATGTTGCAGCACTGGGAAGGCAATGGAGATAACTGCAGCTCAAGAGGAATCCAGCTGTTCAGAAATGTGCTAGCATTTGCTTTTTCACTATGATCTAATCTATTTAATGGTCCTACTTAAAGTAACCCGTCAACTAATTGCTTATTACTGGCCAATGAGATAAGAAACTTGTAATAATCGGTATATCTCAACACTGTATTCATCATTGGAAACATTTTTCTGTGGATAAATACAATGAGAGCTGAATTAAACAGCATACTTGAAGATGTTATTTTATTGTGGTGCAAACTCCTTATCTCATTGTGGGCTAGGGAAGTATTGCTAATATTACATTTAATCATATACACTTATTATGTAGGATCATATGATTTCTTACTTGAGACCTGGAAAAATAGCTTAGAGCTCTTTACTCTCTTAAAAATTGCTTCAACGATTCACTTTTCCATGTCTTCTCTAGACTTTTCTTCTCTCAAATATTGGAGGTATTGGCCACCAATTATTTTTGTTTTCTGTTTGCTGGTCCCATTTACATGTGTCTTTTTATTTTTCTTCCCTTAACTCTTATCATCCTCCCCTTTGAAGTCATAGTCAAAACCTTAAAATATAAGAACATGTTCAGCTCAGATTCAAAGTCACAGAACAGTAAAAAGGGCAGAAGTAAGCAATTTCAGAGAGTTCATAAGAGGAATCTATATCTAATCTATCATAACTAAATTAATCCAATACGTGATGTCAAGATCTCTAAAACAATGCTTCTCATGATATCTTGTTAATCATTTCCACTCTGCTTGGAGCCAATGCTTTTAAAAATATGATACAAGTTAATTATTTGGAAGAGAAATTTAAAAATACATGAAGTACAAGCTCAACATTTTTATCAATAGATTCAGCCGACATAAAATTACTGTCACAAAAATTACAATATTGTTTAGCATCAGTTCCTATACTAACTTGTATGGCCAGTAATAAATGTTATGAGGGTAATGAGTCTGTGGACTGCAATTTGAGTATGACTATATTAAAGTATTTTTGGGTATTAATATTATATCCAGTGTCCCACATTTCTTACTGTACAGATAGTTCAAATATTGAAGTTTTTCTCAAGTCAAGTGACTGATCTTTTAAAAACTTTAATTATAATTTAGACCATCCTTAATATTTTATCCTTCCAATAACAATGATATTTCTGTTATTTTAATAATTATTGTTTTACCAAGATGCATTCCAGTTTAAAAGGCAGAGATTTGTGGTGCTTTTAGTGTTCTATAATAAAGTTTTCTTTCCAATTAGTCAAAATCTTTTGGGAATTTGCGTGATCTTCAGTGTTAACATAACTAGTTGGCACTAATGATTGCAAGTCATTTGATTCTATGTGAAAGAACTTAGATTTAGGCACAGTACTATCAGAATGTTTAAAATGTAATTCATCTTTAATAATATTAATGAGCATTTAAAATCATGTTGCTCTTTTCTACTATTCTTTCATACTAACATCAAGGATTTTTTGGCTATTAGTTTTTGCTTCACCCTCTAGTTCTGCAGCTAAGGAGCGTTACATTTCATTTCTTTGTTGCATTTGAAATAATGAGGATATATCAGTAGCACTAAGGAAAACTATTCCAGATTTGTTTAAATCCTTGCAGAGCACAGCCAGCTTTCTTTTATATTTGTAGCTACTATCTGCCCACTTAATCCTCCTATGCCATCTAATTTCAAAATGTGATTGTTATTCAGAGTTACCTTTTATATATCATGTCTACAGGGCCATCAGCTTTTCCATTGTAAAACCAACATGCACAAATGGTGATCTCTTTGTAGTCCATGTGACATATGATTTAGGCAATAATAAATAACCATAATTAATTTTTTATGCTGCTAGTAGGATATAGTCTAAAAGATGAGTTATCTTAAATGGTTAAATGTGTATATTTAAAGATCATGTTTTTATGTCATTTCCTGATAACATTCCTTAAAATTATGCAGTTCAGTCATTCTGATAATATATCTGCCACACAACTAATATGGAATGTGCTACTTCTTAACACAAGGGATGTGAATATTATATTGAATTAAGTTTCAATCTAAGTATTTGCATTTAAATTTGAGAATTCACACATATTTTGGAACTATTTGCAATCATTTGTTCAATAACTTATTTACTTGTTAAATCGACAAGTGAATTTTTGAAGTGTCTCTGGTCAAGCCAAGGAAATGATATTGATATATAGTTAACATTAGAAGATATATATAAATACAAAAGGCACATCAGTTGCTTTATTTACTTGTTGTTTTGGTTCTGAACTTTCAGTAACCCTTCCATTTATTGGGAATACTTAAATGTATTAGACTGAGTGGAAACCTCCCTTTCTTCAGTTGAATGCATTAACCTAGGATTCTGGATCTTGAGTAAATAAGAAATTAAGAACAGCAGTGAAAGTATTCATTGCTGCAGTAGCACTGAGAGTCCATTTCCAGTAGAGCCAGCCATCTTCATCCTAAGGGACTGCTGTTGGGCTCTAACCTTCACTGTTCACCCTCTACTAGCTCCTGAATTTTCTGATACTAGTTCCCTTCACATCTAAGACAATTTATATTACAATAGACTGTTTTCCTTTCTCATAGAAATAATCTAATAATATATATTTTTTCTTCTTTTCTAAAAATGTACTTGCTGTCTTTTGCTGACATGTAAATTCAATGTGTGAAGAAATTTACATTTTCCTTAGTGTTTAGGTCATTGATTGGCATAGTGGATAGTCAATTCAATATTTATAAAATAAATAAATGACTTTTATTTCTATATATGTTTACTTGTTTTGAAAATAGCTCAAGAAACTCTTTTTCTCACAGAATTTCCCATACTTAATCTACACGCATCTATCCTTTTAGAGTATTACTCTTTTACTTCAATCTAAAGTTAATCTATTTGTATAATCACTTTATACTAGGGAGCTATCCAAATAGCTGATCTTTATTGCAGCACCTAATTGCATCCTAAACTCTTAGTAACTGTTAATTATCAATAATAACAAAGCATTCAAGAAGAGCTGGCCTCTAGCTCTGCAGAAATGTTATTCACAGAAATACAGTTTAAGGTTGACATCACTGAAGAGCATACGAGAAAGTACCATAGTCATTTTTATCTGTTTATGTAACATGTGGCTTACTCCCAATATTATTGCTATCAGTAAGTTGGATAACATTTAGCTTTCTAAAGAACACATTCTGTTTTCTTTATGTGGTTATAAGTATGACTTTTAGGGAGTTGGTTCATTATTTTGGATGCTATTTATTATACTGGAAATTTTCCTATCTTTTCATAATGGTGAATTTTAATCTAGTGTTATTTGTCCTGAAATTTATGGCCAACCTACAGCAAATAAGATAAACACAAAAACCAGTAAAAAGATAATTTTTAAAAAGTAGAATGGAGAAAAAAAACCCTACTAATTATTTTGTTGATTTTAAGTAACAATACTGTCTATGTGTAGTGCCTCAACTGTCATATTAAGGAGAAAATTGAAACAATTTTGATATTGTTATTAAGTTAGTATTGCCACAGAAAATGAACATCAGGTTGAAAATACATGGTAATAATAAAAGAGAACTTTCATAGGATGAAAACTGAATGGGATTTAAAGCTGGGCAAAAGATGTTAGTTTTTTTTTTTTTTTTAAGATTTACTATGTTCTTTTTTAATGCTCTTCTGTTGAAAGCAGAAATATCTCTTTCACAATAATGATTAATTAAATCTGAAAGAAAAGACAAAGAAAAATATTCGCTGAAACTAAAGAGAGTCAGTATTTGGTTAGTAACATAAGAAAGTAGATTTGCTACTGGCTTAACATTTTTCTTGAATAATCTTTACTTTGCCAAGTACTGAAGAGTGCAAGAGACATGTAGTAATGTTTCTATGAGAATGTTCATTTTTATTACCTTTGTTTATTAGGAAACTACAATTTAATGAGAATATTACTGAGTAAAAATGACTTCTTTTTTGGTGTTTTATGTGATTCACAATAAAGACAATGTTTAATGATTTGTGATTATTTTGAGCTTGTGAGAAGTTTAAGTCTGCAATTATTATTTTTGCTGCCATATCTTCTGAAGTGCATTAAAACATATTTTCCAGTAATTTCCAAATTCTTTTTTGAGAGTAGGAAAACCCATTTGTAATATAGAAACATAAATTTTTGAGCTACTTTGAGTGACTCCAAATTTCAAAGCAGGAATGTCTTATGAATTGGTCCAATGTAGAGAAAAAATTTTAAAATTTTTTTGACTATTTTATTATTTATTGAAGTAGTCATTGAAATATCTTTACATCATGGAGATAACATTTTTAAATAATTTAGTAATTTTTCATTGCAAGCCTAATATACTGTTCAGTAAGCTGGATTTTATTCAAAAGATTGGAGAATATTTCTACATCCACATTTTTTAAAAAAGCAAAGCAATATTATTAGTACATCAATAAGATTTTGATGATTTTCGTTAAATTGCATTATCTCTACACCAGGGAATTATTTTTAAGCTGTTATACTACTCTCCTATATTATGCCAAGAACTTACAAGCCTCTCCAACCCCCTAGAACTACCATAAACACACACACACACACACAGACACACACACACACACACACACACACACACACACACACACACACCAACAACTATACCACCAGCATCACATTCTGAGGGAATTTTTCATGTGAGCAATCCAGGTGGCCGCAGTCTCACTTTCTGCATGCTGATGTAAAGCAAGACATATTCACACACACTGACTTTTTTTTTCTTTGATTTGCCCCTGAGAAATATGTGATGGGAGTTAACTCTTGCATTTGTGTTTCATAGCTCATTTTCCCAAACACTCTTAAGGAATCTTCTGTATCATATTTTTTTCTCCTTCTTGAATCTTTACCTTTAATTACTTTACTGACTCTTTCTCCTTAGATTTAAAATGACAGTCTCTCACATTTTAAAATAGTTCTCCCTCAGTTCTGGATTTATAAATTTATCCTAAGCTACTTTTATAACACATTTTTAATTTCACTATCCTCAAAATACCCTATACTCATTATGCCGAATAACATATTTTATAGTTTCCTTTATTTTGACTAATATGTGAGCTATGTTGAGTTCACTGTGGACAAGTCTCCCTTCAATATTTTAATATCCAACCTGAGCATTTTAAAATTTCAAAAATGATTGTGGCTCACAGACTGAACAATCCAGAGAAAACATGTGATTAGATTGCTATTTCTTTTAATAGCATAGTCTAAAACATTTGTTAACAAATTGAATTAATACTTTATATGAGGGTAGAATTTGAAAGTGAGATGCTCCATGTGATACTCATTCCACTTATATATTGAATGCCTATTAAACTGCCAGATATCAATTCATGTACTTTTCATACTCCAGTTACTAACAAAAAAAAGGACAAAATTTTAAAAACCTCTGAGTAATAAAGAACAAATACTTTATAAATTCACTGTAATCTATCATAAAAAGTAAACTGTAAGTATCTCAGAAGATTATAAGTACAAATGATAGAGAAAAGAGACAAAATAAAGCAGGGTAAAAGTGATTAATAGGGCTGGATGCACCAATGAGCCTTGAGATGGTGCCATTTGAGAAGGAATCTGTAGGAAGTTTAGGAGGTCCCATGTCAGTATGTAGAGAACACTGTTCCAGGCAAGGGTAATACCAGTGCAGGAGCCCTGAGGCCTGAGCCCAACCATTTGTTCTGAGGATCAGCAAGGTTTCTGGTCTGTATCAAGCAGAGTGAAGAATAGTCATGACATGTGAGATTATGAAGAAACAAGTGGTTTGTAGGACCTATCTGGGAATTTTCCATCTCCCAGGGGCTCTACAAATGAAATTAAGATATATTGTCAGTCTAAGTTTCCTAAGAAACTTTCTGACTACAGAAAACAAAGCAGTTTTGTTGTATGATCATAGTCTTGCTTCTTGTGTGTATTTCAATCTCCAGAAAACATGCTCTGACACTATCTATAACTACCTTTTATGTTTAAACTGCAACTTAAAATGCCATCTTTCTGTAGTCAATTCAATTGTGAGTAGAATAGATTTCAGTAGGCTCCTATGTTCAGCTTCTGCCAATGCCCAATAATACCTCAACAATTGATTATCAAAAGGCATTCACTTTCAGCTGACTCTGGGACCTTACAAGTCCAAAGGCTTACAGGTCCAGAAACTCTAAGCACTCTGCTGACCCTTGCCAGTGTCCTTCTGTCATAGGCTCCAATTAGAAAACTGAAAGGTTGCTGGAACCTATAACACAAACGGCAAATGTAGATCGGTGAGATCAGTGAGGCTCTGCTGGAAAGAGAACCTGGGTGGTTTGTTGGAGGGCCCAGATGGCCCTGTTATTTAAGGGCCCTACTCAAAAGTAAAGGCTTTCTGGTATTATTGCAGACTGTGGCCATCAACATTGCTGCACCAGGGGATAGGCAAGAGTGACACACACAGGCCCATCAGTCACTACACCTTATTTTTACTTGTTTAGGTAGAGAGGGCTAAAGAGACCTCACATACTCTTTACATGTTTGACTCAATGAGACAGTGATAATCTTGTTAAACCTAGTGTGAGAGAGAGCAGCACCCTATGGAGCACATTACTACAGAAACTCTTTAGTACAATGTTTTCACAGGTCCCACTTTGCATTGGAGGATGAGGAAGGAGGGGAACGTAGGTCCATGAAAATGTGAGATCCTCTCCTTCTTGGGTGGGGTATTATTTGGGCTCTGAAAGGCTTGACCTAATGGTGAGAAGTTCCATGCCATCAAAACTATGTTTGAACCATTAGTCAATGTATAAAGTAGCATTTCAACCTCAGAATATTTGACACTCATTATCTGCAATATCCTTTTAAACCTAGGAATCTATTTTGTTTTTGTTTTGTAAGTGTTCTAGGATAAGTTTGGGTAGTCTTTAGTCAATCATAAAAGAGGGCCTTTTAAATAAGAGACTGCATTTTGGCAAAATTGCAATTTACTTTTTGAAATTTTATGTTCCTATATACTATGACAGATAATAAGTAAATAAAGTTCTTTACATAGTTTTCTTTCTTCTCTGTACCATATAGGTAGTCATCTAAGTATTACATCAGAACTGAATCAGAAATGAAATTTAGATCTTTTGTCTTGACTGATGACACGGAGAAAATATTGTTGGCTCAGGGGTTGGTAAATTCTGGGAATATGAATGCCTACATATTATTGTCCTCCCCAGGTGAAGAAAAAGAGCTGTTTAGTATTCTAGTTTAGACGCACACTGGAAAATGCCATATAAGAATACACTACAGTGAGGCAGATGCCTTCAGGTGGAATTCATGACAGAATTGTATTTTACTTTACAATTAAAATATAATTGTATTTTACTGTACAGGAAGTAAAGAATAACAGTTTTGTTGATGGCCCTGAGTTCTGAAATAAATCAATATCACTGCTCATGTGGTTTCTTCACTGAGAGGACAGGAGTGGCTAAAAGACTAACCCAATGTATCAGAACAGTTCTGGTTATAAGGTCTTCAAATACAGATGAGTGTCCTTCTGCTTTGGGGTTCAGATGATATTGGGGATGCTTGGTAAATCATTTGGTAGGATCTATTCATTAGTGGGTTCTTCACTAATTATTTTTCCCAGATCTATGTAATGTTTAGCCCATAGTGTGTTAGACATGATGTTAACGTTTTAGGACATTTTCAATCATATCCCAGAAGGTGTTTATTTGGGATACGATTCAAAGATAAAGGAGCAGACAGAACTTGAATATGACCAGACAAATCTACTGAAATTTCAAGAATTAGTTGCCCTGTGTGAATGTAATGTTACAACTCTGTTTGGAAAGTAAATATTTAACCATTAAATTGGTACAGGTGTTATCAATGATCAGAGGAGGGCTGAAAGTTTGTTTGCTTGTTTGTTTGTTTGTTTTCCCGCAGTCTAAGGGTAAGAATTAAGACCAATGATAACAAAGACACAACATACCAGAATCTTTGGGACACATTTAAAGCAGTGTCTACAGGAAAATATATAGCAATAAATGCCCACATGAGAAGCAAGGAAATATCTAAAATGGACACCCTATTGTCAAAATTGAAAGAGCTAGAGGAGCAAGATCAAAAAAACTCAAAACCTAGCAGAAGACAAGAAATAACTAAGATCAGAGCAGAACTGAAGGAGATAGAGACACAAAAAACCCTTCAAAAAATCAATAAATCCAGGAGCTGCATTTTGAAAAGATCAACAAAATAGACAGACCACTAGCCAGATTAATAAAAAAGAAAAGAGAGAATAATCAAATAGATGCAATAAAAGATGATAGAGGGGATATCACCACAGACTCCACAGAAATACAAACCATCATCAGAGACTATTACAAACTAGTAAACCTAAAAGAAATGGATAAATTCCTGGACACTTGCACCCTCCCAAGCCTAAACCAGGAAGCAGCCGAAACCCTGAATAGACCAATAACAAGGGCAAAAGTTGAGGCAGGAATTAATAGCCTACCACCCAGAAAAAGTCCAGGTCCAGATGAGTTTACAGCCGAATTCTACCAGACATACAAAGAAGAGCTGGTACCATTGCTTCTGAAACTATTCCAAACAATCCAAAAAGAGGGAATCCTTCCCAAATCATTTTATGAGACCAAAATCATCCTGATACCAAAACCTGGCAGAGACTCAGCAAGAAAAGAGAACTTCAGGCCAATGTCCATGATGAACATAGATGCAAAAATCTTCAATAAAATACTGGCAAACTGATTGGAACAGCACATCAAAAAACTTATCCACTATGATGAAGTAGGCTTCATCCCTGGGATGCAAGGCTGGTTCAACATATGCAAGTCTATAAATGTAATTCACCACATAAACAGAACCAAAGACAAAAACCACATGATTATCTCATTTGATGCAGAGAAGGCCTTTGACAAAATTCAACAGCGCTTTATGCTAAAAACCCTCAATAAACTCAGTATTGATGAAATGTATCTCAAAGTAACAAATGCTATTTATGACAAACCAACAGCGAATATCATATTGAATGGGCAAAAATTGGAAGCATTCCCTTTGAAATCTGGCAATAGACAAGGATGTCCTCTCTCACCATATCAGGCAAGAAAAAGAAATAAAGGGTATTCAACAAGGAAAGGAGGAAGTCAAATTGTCTCTCTTTGCAGATGACATGATTGTATATTTAGAAGACCTCATTGTCTCAGCCCAAATTCTCCTGAAACGGATAAGCAACTTCAGCAAAGTCTCAGGATACAAAATCAATGTGCAAAAATCACAAGCATTCCTATACACCAATAACAAACTTAAAGAGAGCCAAATCAAGAACGAACTGCCATTCACAATTGCTACAAAGAGAATAAAATACCTAGGAATACAACTAACAAGGAACATAAAGGACCTCTTCAAGGAGAACTACAAACCACTACTAAATGAAATAAGAGAGAATACAAACAGATGGAGAAACATTCCGTGTTCATGGTCAGGAAGAATCAATATCATGAAAGTAATTTACAGATTCAACACTATCCCCATCAAGATATCAATGACCTTCTTCACAGAACTGGAAAAAACCACCTTAAACTTCATATGGAATCAAAAGAGAGCCCATATAGCCAAGTCAATTCTAAGCAAAAAGAACGAAGCTGGAGGCTTCACAATATGGGACTTCAAACTATACTATAAGCCTACAATAATCAAAACAGCATGGTACTATTAACAAACAGAGATATAGACCAATGAAACAGAACAGGGGCCTCAGAGGCAACACCACACATCTACAACCATCTGATCTTTGACAAACCTGACAAAAACAAACAATGGGGAAAGGAGTTCCTGTTTAATAAATGGTATTGGGGAAACTGGCTAGCCATGTGCAGAAAGCAGAAACTGGACCCCTTCCTGACACCTTACACTAAAATTAACTCCAGATGGATTAAAGACTTAAACATAAGACCTAACACTATAAAAACCCTAGAAGAAAATCTAGGCAAAACCATTCAGGACATAGGCATAGGCAAGGACTTCATGACCAAAACACCAAAAGCATTGGCAACAAAAGCCAAAATAGACAAATGGGACCTAATCAAACTCCACAGCTTCTACAAAGCAAAAGAAACAGTCATTAGAGTGAATTGGCAACCAACAGAATGGGAATAAAATTTTTGCAACTTACCCATCTGTCAAAGGGCTGATATCCAGAATCTACAAAGAACTAAAACAGATTTACAAAAAAATTAAAAAATTAAAAAAAAAACCTATTTAAAAGTGGGCCTGGGATATGAACAGACACTTTACAAAAGAAGACATACATGAGGCCAACAAATATATGAAAAAATGCTCATCATCACTGGTCATTAGAGAGATGCAAATCAAAACTACATTGAGATACCATCTCATGGCAGTCAGAATGGCGATCATTAAAAAATCTGGAGACAACAGATGCTGGAGAGGATGTGGAGAAATAGGAACACTTTTACACTGCTGGTGGGAGTGTAAATTAGTTCAACCATTGTGGAAGACAGTGTGGCAATTCCTCAAGGACCTAGAAATAAATATTCCATTGAAACCAGCAATCTCATTATTGGGTATATATCCAAAGGATTATATATTGTTCTATTATAAGGACACATGCACATGAATGTTCATTGCAGCACTGTTTACAATAGCAAAGACATGGAACCAACCCAAATGCCCATCGATGATAGACTGGACAGGAAAAATGTGGCATGTATACACCATAGAATACTATGCAGCCATAAAAAACAATGAGTTTGTGTACCTTGTAGGGACATGGATGAACCTGGAAATCATCATTCTCAGTAAACTGATGCAAGAACAGAAAATTAAACACCACATGTTCTCACTCATAGGTGGGTGTTGAACAATGAGAACACATAGACACAGGAAGGGGAGCATCACACACTGGGGTCTGTCAGAGAGAAATAGAGGAGGGACAGTGGGGGGGAAGTTGGGGAGAGATAGCATGGGGAGAAATGCCAGATATAGATGATGGGGAGGAAGGCAGCAAATCACACTGCCATGTGTGTACCTATGCAACAATGTTGCATGTTCTTCACATGTACCCCAAAACCTAAAATGCAATAAAAAAAGAAATAAATAAATTACCCCCCAAAAATGAAATAAGGCCTAGTAGAAAAGGAATATCTGTGGGTTATTCAAAATGTATACCAATTGTGTGATATGTTTATCCTGTGGAAGATTTTGAGCAAAGATGGTAGAGTTTAACATAAAAAGACTAGCATTTACATCTACTAGGAATTAGTCTAACTATCTATATTTGTAATTAATTTCCCTCGAGCATTTCAGTGTAAAGCAGGACATATTTTTGTCTTTTTTGGATCTCCCTTATTTAAATCAGTTGAGAGATTTTTTTATCTTCCAAAGCAAAAGATATTGTAAGAAGACAATGGCTTCTGAGATTCTAAAGTACATTATGGAGAGAGAGAGAGAGAGAGAGAGAGAGAGAGAGAGAGAGAGAGAGAGAGAGAGAGAACAAGATAGAAATGCAGAGAGAAGGGAGTTATTAGAAAAGAATGAAAGGATAAAAGAGTGTTTGGGAGGAAAATTATTGTAAACTCAGAGACTAAAGAGGTACAAAAGTTGAACAAATCTTTGTTGCTTGACAAGATCCTGTAACAAAACATAAGAGAAAAGAAAATAAAAAACACCTATATAAGATGTTTTGGAGCCTACTGAATGTGAATTAAATATAAGGTAATATTTGATAATTTATGTTAATTTGGTTAAGAATAATATTATTTTTGCAATATAACAAGTATACTGTTATTTAAAACATTGTAATGTAGTCACAGATGAATGTCAGCATATCTACAAATTAATTTAATGTGCTGTGTAAATAGTATTTTGAAATGGTGCCAATTTTTGGATTTAGGTGAAGGGGTCACTGTATTTTTCTCTATTTTTCAGGTTTTTGGTATATTTTATTCAATATTTCATTATTTTCTATATATATTTGATCAAAACCAGATTATTCTTTTTAACTTTTTGTTTTATCCTTACTAGTCGGGTTCACCTACATTTCTCAACTTCTAAAAATTCCTATTTTTTAGGTGCGTCTTTGTTATATACCATACAGTCAGGTGTTGTTTGTGAGATATATGCTGAAAATATTTTTAAGAATTAAGTCCTCAAATAGCAGAGTTATGTTTTGTCTTATATACCCTTTCCCTATTTCATGTCAATACTACTGCTTAGCAATCGACACTGAAACAAAGTGACTCAAAAGTGATTCATCAATATTTGTATAAGTTGGGTATTAGTTCTCCTTTAGGCTGTGTTTTCTCATGCCTCTGCAATCAACAGTGGAACAGATAGTTAGCTCTGCTAATTTTGTTTCTGTTGGCTTTCACAACCATGGGCTAGATTGCTGCTGACTGGCCTACATCTTTTTTCATACTCTGCCATGGTAGCCTTGACTTGTTCACAATGTGGTGGCAGGATTCCCAGGGGAAGTCCTCCTGAGCCTCAAGCCTACATTTTTCACAACTGTGTTTTTACCTCATTCTGTTGATCACACTGAATTGCAAGAATTATCAATATTCAAGAGGATACAGAAATCATGTCTATCCCTGGTTAGATAGCTAGATCTGTAACGGCACATTGCTAAGGGCATATATGCAGAGAGAGATTCCGAAGGACATAGATGCAAAGAGAGGTTAAGTGTTGAAGCTATTTTCAAATTAATCTACTACAATCTTAAAATTATCATATAAATTTAGGTTATGCATTCCGAGATACCCTTTTAAGAAATCCAAGCTATTACAGATCAGAATATCGGCTAATTTCAGCTCCCATATATCACCCTTTTCTGCTGTGAATTTTTTGTAAGTTGTACTGTTTCAACATTATAACACATATTTACATATGTTTCAATTTCTAAATTTTTACATTTGCTTTATTCTTGATTCACCTTGTAAAGATAGGTAATTTGTGAGGTCATATCCTGATTTCATATAATACCATAGTCAATATTCATGAAAAAATAGAAGCATACATGGCACAGGTAACATAAATGCCAGTTGCAGTGTATAATTCAATGTGCATAGTGCTCACAGTAAAAATGCTTGTTTCTCCCTGTGTTTGTTTTAATTTTGATTATCTGCACTAAGGTGTCCCTCCTATTCTTTGCTAGAGATAAGTGGTCTTATCTTTTTTAGGACTTCCCCATTAGAAATTTTTGTCTGCTCTTTCCTCTGTTCTTATTTGCCATCGATTTGATCACATTTGCATTTAATTTATCAGGAATTATTTCATGTTTGTTTCTCAGATTTATTCATGCATATGTAATGTGTGATACATTAATTGACTTTTATACAAAAGGGAGGTACTTGGATGTGTCCCTTCCAATACACTGATCCAAGCTTTAGAGTTTTCTTCATAATTCTCTTCGTTGAGCATAACCAAGGAAAGCAATTCCCAAACCAGGTGAAATGAAACATATTTGAATTACTTAGTATTTTGTTTTTCTGAAAAGTTTTCTCATGTACTTTATATTAAAAGATAATTGATATAAATGTTCATTTCTGGTGGAGAAACCTAGCAATCTGTGGATAATACATGGGATGAGCCAGTATCTAGGAACCCACATATGAAAATTTTGTTTCTTTGTGTTTCTTCTGTTCCTGAAAAAAACTTATTCTAAAAACAAGATTTACATTTTAAATTTTGTCCTCAACTCCATTCCAGCTCTCTATGGGTTTTGTCACCCCTGTTAAATTAATAAGTGAATTAATTTTTAAAAGGTGTGGCTCTGTGAAGACTGCAAATCAAAACCACATTGAGATGTTGTCTCACACCGGTTAGAATGGTGATCATTAAAAAATCTGGAGACAACATATGCTGGAGAAAATGTGGAGAAATAGGAACACTCTTACACTGTTGGTGAGAGTATAAATTAATGCAACTATTGTTGAAGAAGGTGTGACTATTCCTCCAGGATCAAGAAACAGAAATACCATTTGACCCAGCAATCCAATTACTGGGTATATACCCAAAGGATTATAAATCATTCTATTATAAAGACACAGGCACACATATGTTCATTGTGGCACTGTTTACTATAGCAATGACTTGGAATCAACCCAAATGCCCATCAAGGATATACTGGATAAAGAAAATATGGCACATATGCACCATGGAATAAGATGCAGCCATGAAAAAGAAGAGTTCATGTTTTTTGCAGGGACATGAATGAAGCTGGAAATATCATTCTCAGCAAACTGACACAAGAACAGAAAACCAAACACCATATTTTCTCACTCATAAGTGAGTGTTGAACAATGAGACACATGGACACAGGGACAGAAACATCACAAACTGGGGTCTTTTGGGGGTTTGGGGGCTAGGGGAGCCATAGGAGGGGGTGGGGAGATTGGGGAGGGATAACATTAGGAGAAATACCTAATGTAGATGATGGGAGGATGGAGGCAGCAAACCACCATGGCATGTGTATACCTATGTAACGATTCTGCATGATCTGCACATGTACCCCAGCACTTAAAGTATAAGTAAAAGATGTGGCTCTGTATTTCTTCTTTATAGCACAACTCTCCTAGTCAAAGAAAGTTTCATTTATGTTAGTGAGGGATTGACCTACTGGAGAGCTTTTTGTTTCATAAATTCTTCCTCAAGCCGGTGCAATAAATATATGTTCATATTTGTCTTTCCTGGAGCACCTTTATTGAAATCAGTTGAGAGACTTTTCTTCCAGAATAAAAGATATCGTAAAGGACAACAGCAGGGGGGAAGGAGGGGGAGAGAGACAGAGACAGAGAGAGAGAGAGAGAGAGAGAGAGAGAGAGAGAGAGAGAGAGAGAGAGAGAGAGAAGAAGAAGAAGAAGAAGAAGAAGAAGAAGAAGAAGAAGAAGAAGAAGAAGAAGAAGAGGAAGAAGAAGAAGAAGAAGAAGAATAGAAAAAAGACGGGGGGAAGGAATTAGGAAAGAATGGAAGAAAAAAAGTGTGTTTGTTTGGGAGGGGATTATTGTAGATTAAGCAACTAAGGTTTAAAAGACCTCAATCTTTGTAAGTTAAGGATAAGGGACCTTCACCTTTATTGCAGATTAAGAGACTAAAATTAAGGTTGAATGACGGTAAACTTCAGAGCACCCTTCAACTGCCTCTGAAAGAGTACTGAAAGAGATTTTAATTGGAACACTCACTTTCTGCTCCATAGCCCTACTCCCACCATCTCTTTATACATATTTTCAAAGATCTTTAATTACTTTTGTGACAATATTCTGTTTTGGTAGGTATCTGCTTAGTGACTTTTTGGTGTCTATTCTCTACATTTTTTATTCTTTTCTACACCTTGAAGAAAATTACAAAAGATTTTTGCAGTAGAAAGCATTCTTAAGGTCTGTGAAAGGTTCATATGATTTTGTTTATTTTAATAATCACACACATTCACACACACACAGAGTTTTGCTTAATGAAGCAGTCTATTATTCAGAATACTATACAAAACAAATGAGTGCAATGTGCATCTGTTCATAGCATAACAACTTTAGCTACTTACTTAATAAGTGATGTTCTATGTCTTCATTTTCATGTCAAGACTAAATATTGTTTTGCTTTCATTATTGAAGAGAAATATTACTGAATTTACTACTTTAGCCTTTTGATTCTTATCCTTTAGTTTGTCAATGTTATAATAAATAATTGGTTTTTATAAATCATACAACTCTATGTAATGTTAAAATATTATTGAAGTATATTTTAGCTTTGTATTCTATGTTACACTTAGAATTTTTAGTGGGTGCTAAAAGTCTAGCTGAGAGTAAACATTATAAATATTTTTGTAAATATAATTTTATATTGGATATACATCGTCCTTATATTATTTAAGGATACTTAGCTAAACCCTCATATCTTTAGTTTTTCAATGAAAGTTTATGGCAAGATTAAGAAGCTTTGTCAAACTACATGGAAACATAATTTCCATGACTGAAAAACTAATGTTAAATTTAATATCTGTATTAATAAAAATGACTTCTATCAATAAACAGTTTGATTTTTATTCTATAACATTGTCTCAATATATAAGCCCATCAATAATATATACTCAAAATTAAGTGCATATTCAATTCTTTTCAGAATAAACATAATAACAAATACTAGTCACCCACTCATTCCCTATAATACTATTGCCATATGTCTAACTTGGTTCCTTGAAAAGTAGAAAATTTAAAATTTTATTGGCATATTTGGAAGACAAAAATTTTTTAAAATACTTAAAATGTTCAATATTCAACATATGTCGCAACCACATCTGGAATGTAAAAATGTTCATTTTTGACATAAAAGATACATTTTTATATAATCATATTACTTTTAAGTCCACTTACGTGAGAGAGGGTGCAAGAAAAGTATTCACCAGCAATGTAAACAAAACTGATTCTAGTGAAAGAAGACATGCTTACAGAAATACTGAGAAGCCTAATTTACTACCATGCACAATTTAATAAGAACTTGCATTTTTTGTTGAATGACATGTCCTTTTGTTATAGTTTATTGCTCTATTGTAATTGTCAGTTTAATGTCCATCATCATTATTTTAGTGATATTAGTAAAAATTAGCAAGAATGAAACAGCATTGCTCTATGAAAGAGTAAGACCACTTTGAGTATACTGCTCACCCAAAAAATGGCAATACGCCTACTGATTTGGTTTGGCTTTTTCCCCATGAAAATCTCTGGAATAATAGTTCCCATAATCTCCATGTGTCATGGGAGGGACCTGATGGAATGTAACTGAATCATGAAGGCAGTCACCTTCATTATGTTCTACTGACAGTGAGTGAGTTCTCATGAAATCTGATGGTTTTATAAGGGGATTTCCTCCCATTTTGCTGGGTATTTCTTCTTACTGCTGCCATGTGAAGAAAGATGTGTTTGCCTCTGCTATGATTGTAAGTTTCCTGAGACATCCCCATTCAGGCCGAATCGTGAGTCAATTAAACTTCTTTTGTTTATAAATTATCCAGTCCCACATATGTCTTTATTAACAGCATGGGAACAGACTAACATATCTACAATTGATGAAAATAATTTGACAAAAATATTCCTTTCTAAAATATTTTCAAATTAGGAAACATACTTATAGAACTCAAAAAATAAATATAGAATTAATGCTAATAAAATATTGACATTTTTCTACAAAAATATTTTTAAAAGATTATAACATATATAAAATGTTTTGAAATATTTTTATGGTGCAAATATTATAGGTAAAGAATAAGTCTTATGTTTGATATTTTTATACACCAATTTAATTCTGTTTTCTGAAAGGTTTTTATTCATATATACTTTAAATGATTTTATCATATATATGTATTATGGAAATTAAACACATTGAAAGCAATATTATCAGGGACCTTCAGCACTTTCCAGAATGAAGTCATGTGGAAAAATACAAATTACACAACTGAATAGACTGGCAACCACTTCATTACAAAATAATTAATTTCTACTTAAATTTTTTGTTTACTTTAACAAAGTAGTGGCTATAATGAAGTTGTTACAATGTTTCAGAAACTTTATCCTATGAGACAGCTAAGTTTAGTCTACTAATTTGAAATGAGTAAATAAGTTTAATCTTTTCAGTTTCATAACTGCTTAATGTGTATCCAATATTTAAACTTATTATATAAAATACATAATATTTATAAAGTATTATTTTCACCTGTAATTTATTACAATTATTCTAAATAATGTCTCTGCTGTCATGGCTTCTTGTGGAATTGCTGAGAAAAGTGAGTCCTCCATATGGTATGTCATTCTACAGCAGGTTTACACAGGCTTGTCATATGGAATGACAGATTTTGAGGGCAGAATTAAAAATTGTTCAGTGCTCCTTATGCTTTATTGTATTGGCAAACACAATCAAAAGGTCAGCTTAGCTTCAGGAAATACAGACACTAGCACACACACACATATACATAGAGAAAGAGAGAGAGAGGCAGGGATGCCCCTCTTTTCATACCACTAAAGTGTTAAGATTAATAATAGTGAAGCAGAAATATTTGCTTTTTTTGTTCTAACCTGTACCTTCAGCAGCTAGATTGCTGTCTGACATATAGTAGAAGGTTAAGAAATATTTCTTTAATAAATGAGTAAATCATTACCATATGCTAAATTCATTTTTCTTTATTATCTTAGCTGTTATATTTATTTAATCTGTATATTCTTGATGAATACAAGGCTGGAGGCTTCTCATATATGCTCATGTAACTATCTGCACCTGCCTCCAGAAAATTATGAATTTTTTTTCTCCACTTCAAATGTTCAAGTATTATGTGATTTTTTTTTTCATTTTACAGGGACTAAAAGTGTAGGGAAATTTAGGATATGTAATTTACATTTTCTCCTCTGTGAGGCATGGATATCCACAGAAGGGAGGACAATGACATAAATCTGAATCAGGTAATCCATCACCATGAGTCCAATGTATTTCAAGTGAAGCTAATATTACTATCAGCCAATGGGTAGATATTAGACCCTGATCTGGCCTATTGGACACATATCCTTATCCATAAGTTTCAGATCCAGTGTGAGCCAACACCAGAGTTTGAGTTTGAGTCTGCAAAAGTGGAGTTCTTGTTACCTTTTTATTTTCTTAATGTGAAGATGCAACCTTAGACCTTCTGGAAACCATAATGCAATATCAAATATAGAGAAGAGGTCTAACTGGTTCCTGAAGACATAGTTTAATCCTGTGGAACTAGCAATCAGGAAATATCTCTTGTCACTCTTCAGTTATGTAAACCCATGTATATAATGTGCCATTGGTTCAGGTGAGTAGCATTGGCCAATGGAAAGAAAATAAAGCACAGAATCTGACCAACATGGGTCATAACATTTCATATATCCATCCATACATATGTGTATGTATATATGTGTGTGTGTGTGTGTGTATGTGTGTGTGTGTGTGTGTGTGTGTGTGAAACTCAGGCATTTTGCAAGTGACATTTCTGTTACAGTAAAAATGTAGATAAAAGTTTGTCATGTAAAATTGCAACTTGTTAAAGTAAATGTAGAAAAAGTCAGGGGTTATGAAAACTCAGTTTTGAAAACTCAGATTAAAATATCTTAGGTCATGTTCGATGGACTGACACAGACTAGTGTAAGAATCAGCTGTCCTCCAAATATAACACAAGTGCATGAGTCACTATAAAAGAAAAGGATAAATGAAAATAGAAAACCATAAAATTATTTTACATCTTCAAATATTCAAAAAGGGAAGTCTTAAAAATAATTTAATCATTTAAAAACTCTTAAATGTTAGGAATAAGAAGGAAGACATTTTTCTTGAAAAATAATATATACTTATTTTCAGCAAATTTTATTTCTAAAATAAATAGAAATACAACAATTAACATAATAATCATAAAATCAGCATTTCAAATTTTATTCAATATAATTTTTATGCATAGCTAATTACTCAAAAGCCATTCATTGCATTATTTTCTTCAAGTATCCTCCCTGTGTTTTATAACAAGGTCCCATGTGTACATATGTATGTTTTGTAAAAAAATATATATTGCACTGGACAAGTTCCAAAGGCAAAGAAAACAGTATTCAAGACTATTGCAAAAGGTGAGAAAGATTAAGCTGAACCCTGCTGAACTGAAAGGCAGGATAGTTTTTATGTGCTGAAATGAATTAGTGATAAAGTAATAGAGGAAGCTAGAGGGGAGGTTGTTGAAAGTAATTGGGCAATCCTTGTTTGCTGACTGGTGGTTGCAGAAGTTAGGCTCCTCCTCTCCCATGGAGACTGGGAGATAAGTACGGGAGATAGGTACACTATCTTTCTTGATGATTACATTTTAAATAAATGGCTCCCTTCATATTCCTGAGTTGTAAATCTGGCAAGATGTGGAAGAAGATGATGGACATATCAAATGGGCAAAGAAGGAATAAACAATTGCAAGTTTTCTAAAGCACATATTATAAGAAAAGAGAGACAAAAGAGACAAGTCAATATGCGGAGAGAAATCTGTCTAAATTTTAGTCAAGATGAAAGGAATGTTATGGCCATGCTGGTAAGATTATGTGTTCTATTTTGTAACTACTGTTACTGACTTGAACCAATGACATATAATATTGATCACAATAGCTTTATAACAACTTTGAGCTCAACAAAAGTAAGTTTCTGCCCTTCTTCAGAATCTTCATCATAAAATGTACAAACTATTCTTTGACCTTTAATTTTTCATGCTACCTTAAAAAGGCATATTGAATTAAATTATAATTATTTAGAATATATAAACTACTGTTCTTTCATCTTAAGTTCAGAGGTTTGTGTGCAGATTTATTAAATAGGTAAACTTTTGTCATGGGGGTTTATTGTATAGGTTTTTTCACCCAGGTATTAAGCCTAGTACCTATTAATTATTTTTCTTGATTGATCATCTCCCTTCTCCCACCCTTCACCATCAAGGAGCCCCCAGTGTCTGTTGTTCCCTTCTATGTGTCCATGTGTTCTCAGCGTTTAGATCCCACTTATAAGTAAGAACATGCAGTATTCAGTTTTCTGTTCCTGCCTTAGGCTGCTAAAGACAATGGCCTCTAGTTCCTCTCATCTTCCTGTAAATTACATGATCTCATTTTCTTGTGTGTGGCTATATAGTATTCCATGGTGTATATGTATCACATTTTCTTTATCTGGCCTACCACTGATGGACATTTAGGCTGATCCAATGTGTTTGAGATTGTAAACAGTGCTACAATGACCATATGCATGCTGGGTTGAATGGTATTCCTGTTTTTAGGTCTTCAAGAAATCGCCACATTGTATTTTACAATTGTTGAATTAATTTATATTCTCACCAACAGGATGTAAGCTCCTTTTTGTTTGAAGTTTCACCAACATCTTATTTTTTGACTTTCTATTAATAGCCACTCTGACTGTGGGAAATGGTATCCTATTGTGGCTTAGATTTGCATTTCTCTAATGGTCAGTGATACTGAGTGTATTTCATCTGCTTGTTAGCCACATGTATGTATCCTTTTGAATATGTCCTTTGCCTACTTTTTAATGAAATTATTTGTTTCTTCCTGTAAATTTAAGCTCCTTATAGATGCTGGACATTAGGCATTTGTTGGATACATAATTTGCAAATTTTTCTCCCATACTGTAGTTTGTCTGTTCACTTTGTTGACAGTTTTCCTTGCTTTGAAGAAGTGCTTTAGTTTAATTAGATACTATTTGTTAATTTTTGTTTTTGCTTTTGGCATGCTTGTCATGAAATCTTTGCCTGTTCCTGTGCCCAGAATGTTATTGCCTTTATTGTCTTCCAGGGATTTATAATCTTGCATTTACATTTAAGTCTTTATTCCGTCTTGAGATAATTTTTGTATATGGTACAAGAAGTGAGTCCTGTTTCAGTCTTCTGCATATGGCTAGCCAGATGTCCCAGCATGACTTACTGTACAGAGAATCTTTTACCATTGCTTCTTTTTGTCAGGATTCTCAAAGATCCTATAGTTGTGGGTATGCAGTCTTATTTCTGGGCTCTATCCTGTTCCATTTGTCTATGTGTCTTTTTTTGTACCAGTACCATGCTGCTTTGGTTACTGTAAATATTTAATTTTAAATATCAAATTTAAATATTTAAATCTATATACTAAATATTTAAATATATATTTATATTTACATATAAATAAATAAAAAATTATTTGTTTATTTGTGTTTACTTAATTGTAGTATTATTGTACAATATAAATGCTAGAATTACTGGTGTGAGCCACTCTGCCCAACCACAAAATTTCATAACACAATCATA
Source organism: Saguinus oedipus (assembly GCA_031835075.1). Lineage (NCBI taxonomy): Eukaryota > Metazoa > Chordata > Mammalia > Primates > Cebidae > Saguinus > Saguinus oedipus. The sequence continues at coordinate 45,922,682 of CM063169.1, forward strand.
GTAGCAGAACTAACCAAGTGCAGAAAAGAATCTCAGAGCTTTAAGACTGACTTTCTGAAATAAGACAGTATACTAGTCCATCTTCATGGGCTGATAAAGACATACCTGAGACTGGGAAATTTACAAAATAAAGAAGTTTAATGGACTTACAGTTTCACATGGCTAGGTGGCCTCACAATCACAGCAGAGGCAAAAGGCACTTCCTACATGGTGGCAGCAAGAGAGAATGAGAGATAAGTAAAAGGGGTTTCCCTATATAAAACCAACAGATCCGGTGAGACTTATTTACTACCACAAGAACAATATGGGAGGATCTGCCCCCATTATTCAATTCTGTCTCACAGAGTTCTTTTCACAATAGATGGGAATTATGGAAGTATAATTCAAGATGAGATTTGGGTGAGGACACAGAGCCAAACCGTATCAGACAGCCAGAACATAACAGAGAAAAAGGAATGAATAAAACCTCCTTGAAATACTGGCTTCTGTTAAGAGATCAATCTGACCCATTGGTGTCCCTGAAAGAGATGGGCAGAATGGAAGCAACTTGGAAACCACATTTTGGGATATCATGAGCATTTCTCCAACCCAGCTAGAGAGGCCAACATTCAAATTCAAGAAGTTCAGGGAACCCCACTAAAATACTTCAAAGACAGATCATCTGCAAGACACATAATCATCAGATTCTCCAAGGTCAAAAGGAAAGAAAAAAGGTTAAAAGCAGCTAGAGGGAAAGGTCAGTTTACATACAAAGGGAAGCCCATCAGACTAACATCAGGCCTCTCAGAAGAAACCCTATTAGCCAGAAGAGATTAGGAGGCAATATTCAAAATTTTTAAAGAACAGAAATTCCAACCCAGAATTTCATATCTGGGCAAACTAAGCTTTATGAGCAAAGGAGAAATAAAATCCTTTTCAGACAAGCAAATGCTGAGGAAATTTATTACCATCAGACATCCCTTACAAGAGCTTCTCAAAGAAGCATTACCAATGGTAAGGAAAGACCATTACCAGCCACTGCAAAAACACACTTAAGAACAGAGAGCAATGACACTATAAAACGACTACATAAACAAATCTGCAAAATTACCAAAATTACCAGATAACATCATGATGATAGGATCAGTTCCACATGTATCAACACTAACCTTGAATGCAAATACCCCAATTAAAAGATATTGAATATATATTTTAACAAAATCCATATTTTATAATCCTTGTTCTTGAAAATTATGTGCCTTTATTTATGTCTCTATTTATAGTATCTTATAAGGTATACTTTTAAAATAAAGTTCTTAAAGATATTTTTACATATATACAATAAATTTTTATTGTTTTGGTTTAAAATTAGTGAGGTGTTTTTGAAGCAAAATTATTTAAGACTGTTAAACATTTGAAACTCTAACTAATTATGTTAGCAAAAACCTCTTTTTATTTACAAGCAAAATGTTGGTTCTTAAAAAAAAATTTATTTCTCTAACATTTTTATTAATTAGAAATTGTTTTATATTTATTTCCAAATATTTTAAGGACTTTGTGTTTTAAAACGTTTGTTTTAAAACAATTTAATGTATTTTCGAAGAAGGGGTGTATGTGTGTGTGTAAAAATATCACTGACCAAAGTGAAAATGTATTGTAATATCCTTTTATTTGAAACAGGATTATACTGGTTTAATAATACTCTTGATATGCCTTTATATGTGCCTGCACATGCATACATACACACTCACATCAAATAAGAATGAGAAAATTAAATAATAATGATTTGCTTACAAATAGTTATTGCCATGTAAGTCTTGATCTCCTGTTGGGATGTCAAAATAAAACATGGCATACTGGATGACAACCAGCACATTTAATTCTAATTCCATTGAATAGCAATTTTAGAGTAGGAATATGCAAATGAATCTGAGCCATAATGTATAACAAACTTAAGCAAAACTTTCAGAACATTATTGCTTACTTAATTGTAGTGTTATTGTTGTTATAATTAATGTCATTGTTTTCTACTAGACATTGATTTTCCACTTTTAATGCTATTTTTTTCCTCTGTTAACCTAAGAATTGGAACAGCCAAAAATCTCTTTTGCCTTAAAAGGACAAAATGTATCTTTAAAGACATCAAAACTTTATGACCCTAATTTATCAATGCTGCTAAAATAAACTCTTCTCTGCTCATAAACTTGGAACACTTAGGCTAAAAGAAAAGTTAAGGTACTAAATTGTATCTCTCATTCATGAGATGCCAAGGAATCATGGGAATTTTGCCAAATTCCAGATGGCATACTGCAAATAATGAGTGCAGTCATATTTATTACCATTGATGATTTTCAAATGAGAGGGCATACCTGTATTGGAAGACAAATATTTTAAAATAAACATAAGATTTTCAATGTCATTGTGGCAAAATAATAAAAAATAAAAACAAACATTCATCTGCTCCTTGGTGTTGAAGTTACAATACCAAAATAGACAACTAGGTAAGTGATGTTATCCTTCTCAAAAGAAGCCATTTAATTAAAACACGAAAAGCCATGGAATAAATTGACTTTTCATGAAGCTGATTAAGTATGGGTACATTTTCCATAGATCATATGTATGAAAATAAAAATTTAGGCAAAAATTTAAAAATTTGAGTAATGCTGAGAAGTGGTTTAAGGTTTATTTTCTTTATGCCTGTTTTGCTGAAATCTTTATTCCATAATTGTTTTATAAATTACTTATATTATCTAACACATAATTTCGGCATATCAAAATAATTATTAGGTTGGTGCAAGAGTCATTGCATTTTGGCCATTACATTCAATGGTAAAAAACACAATTATGTTGCAAAATATTTATCATGTCTTTTTTAAAATACATTTAGTGTATGTGTTTGTGTGTGTATCTGTGTCTATGTTTATTTTATTGCTTTAGATTTTGCTAACCATCTTATACATAATACTACTGAGGTGCTTGTTTCCTCTCAAATTTAATGCAATACTTATATTCAGATCTCATTTAATAGTATTATCTCCTGATTTTAAATAGATTCATGTGCCAGCAAAGAAAAGCACCTCTCAATTCCCAGATACGTTTTAACTCTTAGATGTTGAGGTTTATCTTATTCTAAGATGGTCAAAAGTAACTGAAGTCCTTTCAACAACATTACTCAGAGCACAAACATAATAAATCTTATCTAGAACTGATTAACCAGAATGGTGACCATTTGGAGGCATTTATTTATATATACACATATGTACATATATATTAATACATGTATATGTTTATGCATTTATGTATATGTGTATATGCATACTTAAAATTCCCATGTATACAATGGAATATATATATATATATATATATATATATATACATGTAATATTATATATACATGTAATATTCTTCTTTCATAAATGCTTTAAAAAGTATGGTAATTAGCATAACATGCTCTATGACCAATAGAGTGGACCTCAAATTACTTTTTTTGCAACAATTTTCCTTATTTCTTTATCTACAGAAAACAGCTCAGAGGCAAATTTAGCAAAGACAGTTTAATGGGTGAATTCTATGCCCCCTAAGCAGTTTTTGTATCAGTCTCCACATTCTAAAGCCATGACTTATGTGAAGGCCATTGAGATTTCTATTGTTGGAACGGTAATTTGTTTCAGGGCAGAATGACTAGCAACTCTTATATAGTCTGTGAGCTATGGCAGCAATAACAGGAAAACATTCACATGGTCCATTTACAAGATGAGGTTGCATGAAGTCCATCTGATTACATATAAGTGGTTATTACAATAGGTTCTCCAACAAGAGTCATAAGAGAGCCACAAATTTTTCAGCCATCTATTTTCAAGTCATTTTATGAGAATATTCATTTCATGCATATTGGGCACTTCATTGTCATTGAATTTGGAACAAAAATAAATGGCACATTCACCAGCCAGTTACAGACTTCTTGGTTCAAGTGTCAATGCAGGCTGTACTATTATAATAACAAAGAAATATTAGAAGAGGAAAACAGCTATTGATAACAATCGCTTTCTTTTTAACTCTATAAAACAGGAATGTTAATTCAGTACATATATCAGAAGCTATTATGAAGTTCTAAATAGACATGTTTTGTTATAATAAAGGCATGCTGTAATTTATCAGCATAAAACCTCAAAGTGCTGTAAGTCCTTGGGTTGCTGCAAAAGAAAAGTGCAAATGTGCACATACAAAACTAATCAGAGTATTCATGTAGAGAGACACATTTAAAAGAACATTGTTTTTGTCATGCCAAGACACAAACATCTACATTCCTTAAAATGTGTTTCCTTATTCATTCATTCTGTTTTAAGACCTCTCTCCCCACAGTGATCCAAAGGCAAAGCGAACTCATGGAGAGTGAGTCCTGAAACAGTGAGAGCTCCTGTGGTTTGAAAAAGGCTTCTAGTTGGCCCTGAGTAAGGTACTACTGAAAATTATTATCTGCAAGTATAAGTTGAAGAATCAACCATAAACTTTCAGAATTCTGTTGTAAAAAATGCTCTTAGGGTTGTATTTATCTATTTTTATTTATGTATTTATTATAATTTTTAATTTTAGGCATTACATAGTAGGTGTGTATGTTAACGGGTACATGAGATATTTTGATATAGGCATAAAATATGCAATAATCACATCAAGGTGAATTGGGTATTCATCATGTCAAGCATTTGTCATTTGTTTGTGTTACAAACATCCTCATTATACTTTTTGAGTTATTTTAAAATGTGCAATAAATTATTGTAGACTGTAGTCATGCTATTGTGCTATCAAGTACTAGATCTTATTCGTTCTTACTATATTTTTGTACCCAATAACCATCCCCAATTCCTGTTCCTCCACACTACCTCTCCAATTTTGCATTTTATAATAGAGTGACTATTATTTGACTCTCTATTTCTATGGGTTCAATTAGTTTAATTATTTAATTATTAGCTACCTCAAATAAGTGAGAACACATGGTTTGCCTTTCTGTGTCTGCCTTTACTTAGACATTAATATTAACCAAAAATTTTCACTAAATGTATGAAATTAAGTTTTAGTAGTTTAAAAATGCATAAATATGTCAAGGTGTAGTTACTTGAACAAAATGTGAAGTTAAGAGAATAATTGGTTACACACTTTATAATTTATCTTTATATTACTGAAAAGTTTTTTGAAAACATTCATATCAATTATCTGTTCAAGGGAAAGTTATATACTTAATTTACTTATAGCTTGAATTGTTAACAGCAAAACTGCATTTTAGTTGCATAACTGAACCAATAAGCCGTCATATTGTTAAGATGGAAGGAAAAAGGAAAGTTAATTTTTAAAATGTCTTCTAAATAAACATCCAGAGCAGTCAGAATCAATAAGGAAAATAAATTCAATATAGAGTGTAAAAAAATTTACAAGGTTCTGGAATATTTACTTCAAACACCAAAAGAAGTTTGTCATGAAAATGTCAAGTGGTTAATCTAAACAAAAATCCTAGAAGCCAAAAATGTTAGAGACAAATAGCAAGGAAATATTTTGCTACTTTGACAGCTGCTGGAAATCAAAACAAACAAAACAAAAAACTTTCAGTTACAATATTAGGACCCAAATGAAAAAACCTTTTTCTTCTGTCTATGGCAGTTTTATTGTCCTCAAGGATAATATAATAGAACATATATATTACTTTCTTTTTTTTTTTTTTAATTTTTATTGCATTATAGGTTTTGGGGTACATGTGCAGAACGTGCAAGATACTTGCATAGGTACACACATGGCAGTGTGTTTTGCTGCCTTCCTCCCCTTCACCCACACTTGGTATTCATCCCCAGGCTATCCCCCCCAGAACCCCCCGCTGTCCCTCCCCCATTTCCCCCAACAGTCCCCAGTGTATAGTAGACCGCCTCTCTGTGTCCATGTGTTCTCATTTTTCTCACCCACCTATGAGTGAGTATACGCAGTATTTCTTTTTCTGTTCTTGTGTCAGTTTGCTGAAAATGACGTTCTCCAGATTTATCCATGTCCTTACAAAGGACACAAACTCATCATTTTTGATTGCTGCATAATATTCCATGGTGTATATGTGCCACATTTTCCCAGTCCAGTCTATCATCGATGGGCATTTGGGTTGGTTCCACGTCTTTGCTCTTGTAAACAGTGCTGCAATGAACATTCGTGTGCATGTGTCCTTATAGTAGAACGATTTATAGTCTTTTGGATAGATACCCAGTAATGGGATTGCTGGGTCAAATGGAATTTCTATTTCTAGGTCCCTGAGGAATCGCCACACTGTCTTCCACAATGGTTGAACTAATTTACACTCCCACCAACAGTGTAAGAGTGTTCCTATTTTTCCACATCCTCTCCAGCATCTGCTGTCTCCAGATTTTTTAATGATCGCCATTCTAACTGGTGTGAGATGGTATCTCAATGTGGTTTTGATTTGCATCTCTCTAATGACCAATGATGATGAGCACTTTTTCATATGTTTGTTGGCCTCATGTATGTCTTCTTTTGTAAAGTTTCTGTTCATATCCTTTGCCCATTTTTGAACGGGCTTGTTTGTTTTTTTTCTGTAAATCTGTTTGAGTTCTTTGTAAATTCTGGATATCAGCCCTTTGTCAGATGTGTAAACTGCAAAGATTTTTTCCCATTCTGATGGTTGCCGATTCACTCTAGTGACTGTTTCTTTTGCCGTGCAGAAGCTGTGGAGTTTGATTAGGTCCCATTTGTCTATTTTGGCTTTTGTTGCCAATGCTTTTGGTGTTTTGTTCATGAAGTCCTTGCCTACTCCTATGTCCTGAACGGTTTTGCCTAGATTTTCTTCTAGGGTTTTTATGGTGTCAGGCCTTACGTTTAAGTCTTTAATCCATCTGGAGTTAATTTTAGTGTAAGGTGTCAGAAAGGGGTCCAGTTTCTGCTTTCTGCATATGGCTAGCCAGTTTTCCCAACACCATTTATTAAATAGGGAATCCTTTCCCCATTGCCTGTTTTTGTCTGGTTTATCAAAGATAATATGGTTGTAGATATGTTGTGTTGCCTCCGATACTTCTGTTCTGTTCCATTGGTCTATATCTCTGTTTTGGTACCAGTACCATGCTGTTTTGATTACTGTAGCCTTGTAGTATAGTTTGAAGTCTGGTAGCATGATGCCTCCCGCTGTGTTCTTTTTGCTTAGAATTGACTTGGCTATGCAGGCTCTTTTTTGGTTCCATATGAAATTCATGGTGGTTTTTTCCAGTTCTGTGAAGAAATTCAATGGTAGTTTGATGGAGATAGCATTGAATGTGTAAATTACTTTGGGCAGTATAGCCATTTTCACAATATTGATTCTTCCTAACCACGAACATGGAATGTTTCTCCATCTGTTTGTGTCTTCTCTTATTTCGTTGAGCAGTGGTTTGTAGTTTTCCTTAAAGAGGTCCCTTACATTCCTAGTGAGTTGTATTCCTAGGTATTTTATTTTCTTTGTAGCAATTGTGAATGGCAGTTCAGAACATATACATTACTTTCTAGAGCTAGAATGGATCTCAATGTCATCTAGACAATCCTTCATCATTTTGGTAAAGTATGTCTTCCTCGCTTCAGAAAGGCCAGCTAGCCTTTTTAGTCACTATGTGGAATTTTCCTAGAATCAAAAAATATATATTATTTCTTTTACATGCAGAGAGAAAAGAAAGGTGAATTAAAGTAAAATTTCCATTATGAGTATAATTGTTTAAAAAAACTCTCTTATTATTTAAAAAAATAATGTATTCTTATCATGATATATTTGAAATTACTTTTGAATTAAATAGCTTAATTCAAAATTTAAAAGCCCATATATACTCAAGGTCCATATTTTAGGTAGATACTTTAGGTACATGTAGTATTTAGGTAGTCCTAAATTGCACATAATTTTATGTATTTTATAAATTTAAGTTAAAATAAATTACAATGAAATAATTAACATGCACAATCAAGTTCAGAATATAAACGACCTCTCAAAATATAAGTAAATATTTTGCAGTACAAAAAGTGTCAAAAAGAAATTTTTTTGCTTATATTACTTTTCTTTTCTACTAAAATCTATACATGACTAATATATAGACACAATTCACCAAGTGAATTTCCTAAGATAATAATCAATTATGGCCTAAATTGTTATGTTACTTTTCTTTTCTATTAAAATCTATACATGACTAATATATAGACACAATTCATCAAGTGAATTTCCTAAGATAATTATCAATTATGGCCTGAATCGTTCAACCATTTATTTAATATATTTGCCAAAAACTTATGTTTTTGGCAAATATTGAATTACTAATCTGCATATCTTTGATGACATAGAAATTGTTGTTTTATATAACAAACACATCAAAACCAATATCTAATGTATTAACAAAACAACTTTGAAAATGTATTTTCTATGGGAAACATAATTTAAGAAGAGCTTACCTAGTTGACTCCCTTGAAATTAATCCTACAATGTAAAAACTATCACTTCAATGATTTACAAGTATACTGAAACAAGCACAAGGAAAAGGTACTTATTTTGGAAATTGTTGAATAAAAATGGAAACGATGTTTATACCTAAGCTATCCTTTTTTATATCTTTAAAATTAAGTAACATTGTTTCTTTTCAGTACAATAATCAACATAGTAAATACTTAAAAATACCAAGATGAATTTGAAAATCGGTAATTTTTGTACCTATAGAAAATTTAGAGTAGATTAAATTATAAATGAGCATATTATTTCCTTATCCAATTAATTAAGAATTTCTTATTGTGGGACAAAAAAGCTTCCCTTAAGCTTTCTTGATTCAGTGATAACTTGGTAAACAATGGTTATCAAATGTTTATTATTCAACAATATACAAATTATATGTGTGTAATATAGCTGAAAGCTGTAACACTTTCAGTTTAAGCTTTGTTATATAAAAAATCTAAAATTAACCACTCCCTTGTTCTTGACCCAATAAAAAGGAAGTCAAACACATTGGAAAATCAATTACACATCAGTTAAATTAGGTCACACAGAATCCCCTTAATCTCCAAAACTGTAGTGCTATGTTACAACAAATAATCATAGCTGAGATCACTTAACCTGTGGAAAACATTTGTTATAAAGCTATCATAATCTGGATAATATGGTATTGGTGAACTATAGACATATGGATCAATGGAATAGAGTACATAACTGAGTAAATAGGGTAAACTGATCTTTAGAAAATATCAAAGGCAATTCAACGAGAAAAGACACAAGTTTTAGCAATGGTGCTATAAAATTGTAAATTTTTCCACATGCAAAAAAATTAAACATTTTTTACATACAAAGCTATGAATCTTTACATTGTCCTTAAACCTTTTGTGAAACTAAACAAAGGTTTGATCATAGACCAAAATGTAAAATGGCAAAGTATAAAACTTCCATAAGAAAACATAGGAGAAAGCTAAGTTCATCATAGATTTGGTGACAAGTTTTAGATATAACAACAAAGCAAAGTAATTACAGAAAAATAAGTTGAACATTTTAAAACTAAAAACTTCTGCTCTGTGAAAGATACTGTTAAGAGAATTTGAAGACAAGCCACTCACTTGAGGAAAATATATGAAAATCCAATGTATGATAAAATAATTTTATTTAAATCATACAAAGAATGCTAAAATGCAACAATGAGGGCAAAAAACAAAGCCCAAATTTAAAAGGGGTAAAAGCTATAAACAGATACTTCTTCAAAGAAAATAATCATGTGAAAAGATGCTCAATGCCATTTGTTATTAGATAAAATTATATTGTTGCAAATTAAAGCAACAATAAGATAGTACTACACATTGATTTTAAAAGTCAAAATCCAAACACTAGCAACATTAAATGTTGGTGATGATGTGGAACAAGAGAAACTTGCTTTCACTGCTAGTAGAAATGTCAGATGGCACAGTCACTTTGGAAAACATTTTGAAGATTTCTTGTGAAGCTAAGCATAGCTGAAGAGATGATCCAACAGTCATGTTCCTAGATATTAACTGATTTGAAAATGTACGTATATACAAAACCTGATATTTATAACATTTGTATTTATAATCACTGTAAATGAGAAGAATCCAAAATGTTTTAATAAGTGAATGAATACATGAACTGTAATATGTTCATATACAGGAGTATTATTTAGCAATGAAGCAAAATGAGTTATCAAGCCATAAAGAGACCTGAGTGAACCTAAAATAAATATCGTGAAGTGAAAGAAGTCAATCCAAGAAAGAAAGACTATATGTACTATGATTACAATTATGAAACATTCTTGAAAAGGTAGAAATAAAAAAACTATAAAAATGTCAGTTATACAAATAAATAACCATGAGTTTATGTTGTTATAGTAAGAGATAAAATGAAATTAATAATTGGAGAAGATGCACATCTCCTGTGTAGCAGAATTCTAAATAACATAGAGGCTTCCTCCAATGAAAGGGAGAACAAATCCCTAGTTCTTAAGTGTAGGCTATGCATAGCGATTTCAAAGAGTAGAGTACAAAAAGGCTTAAAAAATGTGACTTTACAGTCAAGAAACCTGACAAACACCAGCTTAAACATGCCATCAAGGTTCATGTCAATGCTGAAAACCCTATTGATAAAAATGTACTTTTAATATGAAGTGATGAAAACGTCTTTACATCTTTGGTCTTCCTCTTCAAAACCTACAAGTCCAGTCAAGCCCTGAGAAAAACAATAGATTCTATGGAGAGATATAGGATATGCTATAGGATTACAAAATATCTGACTTCTCAATATATCACTTCTCCAAACCCTCAAACTCATCAAAAACAGAAACAGTCTAAAAAACTGTCATACTCAAGAGAAACTGAAAGAAACATGACAACTAAGTGGAATTGTTAACCTAAATGTGATACTGTAAAAGGAATAGAACATTATTTATAAAGTGAAGAAATCAGAATAACCTATGAACTTTAGTTAATAAGTATATATCAGTGTCAGTCTATTATTTGTAACAAATAAATTAATCATTCTAATATAAGTTGTTGACAACAGGGAAAACTAGGTTCAAGGCAAATAGGAATGTTTTGCACTTCCTTCCCAATTTTTCTACAAATGCAAAACTTTAAAGTAAAGTCTCTTTAAAAAAAAAATTCAGTATCTTCATCAAATTCTTCTCAGAGACTTGGTCAAGTTTTCAGCTAGCTAACAAATATATATAAGTTTATAAAGATATGCATACATTATTGTTAAGTCAGAACATTTATTCAAAGGAATGCAGCTTTTTTTTGTTGTTTTATTTTGCTCTTGACACAATAGCTATAACAACATGTAGGCTTATGCTCTGCTACTAGCCTCATTCTTGCTACATGTGCATGTTCACATTCTTCTAATTAGGATCACAAGCTTAAGAAGGTCCAAAATAGTAAGAAATTTATATGATACAAAGATGCCAGAAGTAATCTCACACGGTATGTGAGTAAATGTCAGGTGCTTTTGAAATAAGTTTGCCAAGATATGTAAACGAATGAACTTAAATAAGGATGGGACAAATAGTGGCCTTAGGGTTAAACTTCATGTGTTTATATACAAGGTTGTGTTCTTTGTTACATATTTTCTGCCCTAGAGCCACAAATGACAGTCCCTTTGTAGAACTTTCCTGTTTCATCAACAGAAAATCCCTGTTCTATATTTCTGAAGCTGTCTTCTTTTTCATTCATTGTCAGAGGATGAAGTAAAAAATAGAAAGGAAACATTATATGTACTATTGTCATTATTTAGAAATTGACAATATATGTTTAATTTTGAGAATAATTAATCATACTTTAGCATTTGTCTTCAGCGATAGATACATATTTACCTGTGGGATTAAATCATAAAAGTGACATTTTTCTTAAGTAAAATCAACATTATGTAATATTTGGTCTTAAAAATAAGAAATAACCCAAAAATCTGTGCGGAACAAATTCCGACACCCGATGTTTTGATTTCAACTTGCTCTTTTACAAAACCCAAGGTGATTAGTGTCACTCTCAGTCAGACTGGTAGCAGTCCAAAGACCTTGGTTTCATAGAAAATCAGTAAGTCAGTTTTGTCAACAAAGTTTCTCTTTTTTTTTTTCTTGTCACTCTCAGTCAGAGTGAGCTGTAGCAGTCCAAAGATTCTGGTTTCACAGAAAATCAGTAAGTCAGTTTGGCTAATGCATTTTTTTATCTTTGTTATTTAATAAAGTAATTCATTCTGATTTTTGAAAAAAAATGTTTTAAAACGTTCTTTGTACATGTTAATATAGGTTAGGCCATCCAAAGGACAAAGCAAAGGGTCAACATTAAGTCATGGGCTAGGATTATACAAATGAGAACAAATACAAGGCTTATGGTACTTGTTAGGTGAACACAACCAAACTAAACTGTACTTCAAATTTGTTTATATAAAAGAATATTAAAGCTCACTTTAAAATAGTTTCCATCTTTCTTTTAAACAGGTATAGACTCATTTGCACTCATATACAAATATAACTAATAGCTTTCTTCATCTTTTAATAAAACAAATACAATTCCTTGCTTCTTTATGCAACACAACAAAATAATGAATGTAGTCATTACGAAAATATGAACCTTTCTGAATCTCTATTATATCTTTAATTTAAATCTCAAAATATAGTTTAGATCATATGAAACATGAATTTCAGACATATGTTATCTGTTTCTAACAGATTATTAGATAGGGCCTTTATTTTGGCAGACATGCAAAAATATGACTTTCTTAATAACAGATTGGTTAAAAATACATTCCACTAGAATACATTGTAGATACTAAGTCCTTAATATACATCTGCTTTAATGATAACTGAAAGGAAATCTCATATGCCTATTAATACTTAAACAGTTTCATAAATGTAGTCAAAATCTGCTTTCTAATAGAAACACAATTCAAGTAAGCATTGCATATTTGATTTAAACCACCTTAGAGTTAAATCCACTCATGACACATTGGATCATAAACACTAACATGTAAAAACAGTTTTCAAAAAATCATCCTTATGTAAAGATGAAAATAAGCTTTGTAAACCTGTTCATTTAAAATAACTAATGTACTGGAGCTGCTCTTTGGTTTCACATAGTTTAGGTAATGAATATTAACAAAGTAAATTTGTTAATGAATATTAACGAAGTAAATTTGTTCCCAGGTAAACCAAGTCTCCTGTCTAATTTGTTTTAATGGCAATGGAAAGACCTGAACTTTAACTTTATTTTTCTTAAGTGTCATCACAAATGTTCAAGTGTTTATGGGATCAATGACAATACTTACAAAATTTGACAGGGCTTCATTTCGAATTTTTCTCCCCAAATGTTTGATAGCAATAATCAATACCAGTTAAGATGCCAAAGAGGCAGCCTTTCCCTGATTCCCACAACCACTTGCAGGCCCTTGCTAGAATGCTCATTAATACATATGGATCAGTTCATCTAAATATTATTTAGAATGTGGCAAAATGCTGGCTGTAAATTAAATCAAAGATAAATAATTAAAAGGCTGTAACTAAAACTTCTGAAAAGAAGTTTGCTGTGCTATTATATATGATGTTAAATAACAAAAATTAAAAGAACTGAGAAAGACTATAATGCCATGTAAGTGCATAATAGGACTTATGTTAAGGAAACATAACTTATGTTATGTTAACTTTTGTTAAGGAAAAAATGAGGTTTCCTTGGTTGTTAGACAGGAGCATGCCAATCTTTTGATCTGAATGTAGAACTACTAGAACTCTTTCTTTCAAGGAAAGAGGGAAAAATATAATATGTATAAAAATCAAATAAAAATGAACTAAAGACTTATAAGACCTAAAACTTCTAGAAGAAAACTATAAAACTTCTAGAAGAAAATACAGGAGAAATGCCTCAGGATATTGGTGTGGGAAAATATTTCATGGATGAGACCACAAATGATTTCAGGGATAAGACCTCAAATGCATAGGCAAGAAAAATCAAAGTATGCAAATGTGATCATATCAAACTAAAAAGTCTCTGCATAGCAAAGGAAACAATCATCAGAGACAATATGCAAAATGGGGGAAAATATTTGCAAACTATTCATTTGAAAAGGGTTTAATATCCAGAATATACAAGGAACTTAAACATCTCAACAGGGAAATAAGAAAACTACAAATAATGCAACTAAAAAATGGGCAAATAATTTAAATAGATATTTCTCAATGAAATTATATAAATGGTCAACAAGTATAAGAAAAAGTTATAAATATCACTAATGATCTGGGAAATGCAAATCAAATTATAACAACAGTGAGATGTCATGTCAGCCCAGTTAGTATGGTTATTATAAAAAATACTGACACCTCACACACAAAAAATAAATGCTGAGAATAATGCAGAGAAAGGGGAACTCATACACTATTGGGTGGAATGTAAATTTGCACAATCAGATGGAGGTTTCTTACAAAACTAAATGCATTATTAACATATGATTCATTTTTCTGACTACCGGATATATATACAAATGAAAGGAAGTCAGTATATTAAAGAGATGAATATTGCAGCACTATTCACAACAGCCAACATATTCAATCAACGTAAATGTCCATCAAAGATGAATCGATTTTAAAAATATGGTATATATGCACAACGGAATAATATTCAGTCGTAAAGAAGAAAGATGTCTTGTCATTTGTGGCAACATGGATGAGATTGCTCGACATTATATTAGGCCAAATAAACCAGACACAAGAAGATAAACGCTACATATTTTCATCCATTGATGGAAGTTCAAAAAAATTAATCACTTAGAAGTAGAGAGTAGGAGAGTAGTTAATAGAGGCTGAACATGCTATATGGCAGGGGGAGTACATAGAGGCTAGCTAAAGGAAATAAATTACACAGAGACAGGAGGAATAAGTGCTAGTGTTCTGCAGCATAGTAGGGTGACTAGAGTTAACAAGAATTTATTGTATATTTTTAAACAGCTAGAAGAGAGGATTTTGAATATTCCCAAGACAAAAATGATTAATGTTTGAAGTAATAGATATGCTGATTACCCTGAACTGATCATTACACATTGTACATACATTTATTGAAATATCACTCTATATATAATAAACATGTAGAACTATGTGCCAACTAGAAATTTTGAAAATAAAAAATTTTAAAACATAACATTTCAGAATTGCCCAAAAAGTATTTACACTTTAGCCACTCCATTATTGCCTCTAACATATGGTATATAGATAAATAAACTGAGGCTCAAAAATTTAATGAATGTTTTCAAGTTTTTGGAGTTAGAATGGCTATGCTAAAATTTCAGCCTTGTTTTTTTTGTGACTATATAGCCCAGGATCTCTTATCAACTGTCTGTAATTTAATTGACTTTTATTTGTATACTGACTAAAAATGACTTGAAGTTATCCTCCTTTTCTTAACAAGTGACTTCTAGTGAGGCTATAGATAGAGCCAAATTCCATAAATTGAACTCTGTTCTATGATTAATTCACTGAATCAGTATTTTTTAAATTGGAGTCTAAAATTAATTTGATGAGATATGAATTGTCTTTAAAAGTAAAGAAAAGATAGAATCTAATACCAGGCATAAAATTAACATTATTTCAGATACCTATGTACACACATATATTTCAGTATGTGCTTATGATTAACATGAAGAAAAATAGGACTGAATGTGGTAATCATGCCTGTAGTCTTAGCACTTTGTGAGACTGAAGTGGGAATATCATTTGAGGCCAGGAGTTTGAGACCAGCCTGAGCAACACAGCAAGACCCCATATCTAAAGAAAAAAAATGAAAAAGGTGTGCCATGCACCTGTAGTTTTAGCTACTCTGGAGTCTGAGGTGGGAGAATCACTTGAGCCTGGGAAGCTTCAGTGATCTGTGATTGCACAATTGCATACAGCCTAGGCAACACAGACACTGTCACAAAAAAAGAAAAAAAAAAGAAAGAAAAGAAGGAAAAAAAGAGAAAAACAGATTTGTCAGTATGAACAAATATTTTTAAAGCCAGTGCACTAAATAATGGCATTAGCGATGTTAAAATTTATATTAAGGTAATGGAAGTAAGAGGAACTGGGGTCTCAAAAATAAATATTAATTCTAGAAATAAATAAAAATAAGCCTTAATAAAGCTCTTAATAGCAATGATATCAATAACAGTACCAATAAAAACAAATCAGCTATCTATGTAATTTGCTTTATTTAGTCTTCTCAAAAACCCTGTGACACTGGTCTTATTTTATCCCTTTTGTACAGATGATGAAATTGAAGGATAAAGTTCAAATAACTAGCCTAAGATCATTTAGCAAATAATAAGGCTAAACAAGGGTTTCTTAAACCTGCCGGAGGCCAAACCCTAAGATCTTCCTGAAGACTTGTGCCCTGCTGAGAGGAAATAAGTACTACTCTCACAGTGCACTTTTTCAGGAACACGTTTTTGTTAACATGTATAAAGATCATGCAATAGGAAATAGCAGACTGTACTGGTTTTCACAGTTATTTGAATCATGCCAAGCCTCCTGACATATAAATACCCCACCTGGTTGGAAACCCATTCTCAGAAATAAGTAGTTTCGAAACTGATATGGAAAGTTTATTCTACAGAAGATCGAGGGCTAAGCTGTAATTCACAGAAATTTTATAACAACCCAGTGATGACTAGAGTAGTACAAACAGAAACATCCAACAATAGTGAACTTATTTTAATATATTTTAAATATAATTATATTAGGCAATTATTTTAAATGATGTAATAAAACTACTTAACAACATAGAAATAAATCAATACTGCGACATGCAGAAAAAAACAAGCTATAAAATAATTTTATCCTATTTATTTAAAATAAGAAGCATCCCTCACCATTCGTATCTATTTGGTTTCGCTTTTTGGATGAGAACAATTCAGAGAGTTAGTCTGGATAGTGAATTTGAGGGATGCCAAATTATCCAAATCTATTTGTTTGCTGTGTTTTGAATATCAAACAACAAAAGTTTAAAGACTGAAGGATTCATGTGAAACACATCTAATCTTTTTTTTAAGTTTAGATAGAATTCAAAAAGGAAGTTGCACACACACACACACACACACACACACACACACACACACACACAAACACGCACCACACACATATTTTCATAAGCAAGGCATGAAGGCACAGAGAAAGTGAAACACCCTGAAAGACTAGAAGATTCTCATCACCAAGCACGTACACAATCTGAAGCATGTGCTCTTTGAGTGATAAATGGGGATCGTTTCCTGTCTCTATTTTAATTTTTGTTACAGTACATTTAAATTTTTTTTTGTTTTCTTAAAGACAGGGTTTCACCATGTTGGTCAGGTTGGTCTTGAACTCCCGACCTCAGGTGATCCGCTCGCCTTGGCCTCCAAAATGCCTGGATTACAGGCATGAGCCACTATGCCTGGACAGTACATTTAAATTTTTTTTTACTGGATATGTACAATTGACTTTACCTTAGTTAAATGTACATAAATGCCAGGCACAATGTTTCCTGCCTATAATCCCAGCAATTTGGAGGGCCGAGGCAGTCAGACTACCAAAAGTCAGGAGTTTGAGACCAGCCTGGCCAAGATGGTGAAAACCTGTTTCTACTAATACAAAAATTTGCTGGGTGTGGTGGCACATGCCACTACATGAAGTAGTTCCATCTACTTCAGAGGCTGAAGCAGGAGAAGCTCCTGAACCTGGTTGGTGGAGGTTGCAGTGAGCCGAGATTGAACCACTGCACTCCAGCCTGGGTGACAGAGAGAGATTCCATCTGAAAAATAATAATAATAATAATAGGTAAATGTACACAATGTAGAGCTACATTGTATACGTCTGTCTATATGTATTATGTATATGTGTGTGTGTATGTTTATTTTAAAATAATTTACATAGAAGAAAATGTGAAAGGTTATATGGTATAATAGTAATGATGGCTACCTTCAGGTGGTGAGATTAGAGTAGATTTTACATTTCTTAACTTTGTTCAAGGAAATGCTCTTAAAGTGAACATATATTGTTTCTATGATGAGTTATAGTTACTTCATATAGTAAACTAACACAAACAAATGGCAAATCTTTGTTCTGGGATAATAACATCAACTTTTAATTTACAACAGTTCAATTTTATGAATTTATGGATTAAATTTATTTAACCCATGAGTTCATGGGTTAAATAAAAAGAACACAGTCTAGTTTTACCTCTAGAGCTTTCTGTCACAGCAAGTCACATTCTTCTTTTTCTTTGCCAACAAACCATACTTCCCGTGGTGTCATGCTTCTTTCTAGTAAGTGCACCTGTTTCTAGCTTATTGATTAATTTCTAATCCAATCTCATTGCTACAAAATAGACTAAATAGCAGTTGTACACAAAACTCTTTTGCTTCCTAGTCAAAATCACTTCATTGCACAGTAAATGCAATATTTAATAATATATTCATAATATTGTGATTTTACAGATACAAACGAATTAATTTATGTAAGTACACATTCAAAAATCATGAAAAGGAAGGCCAATATTTGAATTAGTTTATTCATCAAACTGCCTTTGAATTCCTTCATCCTGTAAAACCAAATTACTTAAAACTCATTGAAAGAAGCCATACCCAATCCTCTATGTCAACAATATTTTATTCTTAAAAATATTTTTGGATAACTAATTACAACACATAAACCTAACTAGATATTGGAGCAGACTTTTTAATTTTCCTCCCTTAAATGTATCAGAAAAAATATAATATCTGTATACATAAAATGATAAAGCAGATGTATTGACAATTACAGAATCTAGATGAAGGATAACCATAAATTACTTATATTCTTCTTTCAAATTTTCTGTAAGTTTGAAATTGTTTTGGAATAAAAACCCACTAAATAACAATGGTTTTACTTTCTGTGTCTTCAAATTAAATAAATTACTAAGGAATTTTTAAAAATGTGTTTGCTATGATTATGGATTATTTTATCTCCATATATTTATCTGATTTTGCTTTATATTTTAAGCCAAATAATTACGAAATAATGCCTGAAATTTACAATTTTTTTAAACTGGTGAATTCAAGGTGTTATAATTATAAATTCACTACTTCTAACTACATGTCTGTCTGTCCATCCTTCTGTCTGTCCATCTATCCATATATTCTCCATGTTTTAGTACCCAAATGTCTATCAACATAGCCCCAGAAGCTTTCCTTGGATTATGCACAAATCTTTTGTGTACTTTTATCTTAGGCACCACATTTTAAAGAAAAAGAATACTATATTCCACTGAACTTGTATGTTATTTTCATGTAATGTAATTACTGATACATTTGGCTTAAATCTGCCATTTTCCTAATTTTTTCAATATTTTCTAGCTTACTTTTTAGTTTATACCATTTTATAATTTATTTTGCTCTCATCCTGCTTCACTACAACTTGTTATTTCTTGCTTACATAACACATCATCTGAGATCAACAGAGCTCTACTCCAGCAGTTTTTTTATTCTCACTTCTAAGTTAAAAGAAAAACCCTATCTGGTTCATGACGTTTTCCTAGCACAGAAAATAAAATGTTCATGAAGCCCTGTACTGGTTTTTAAAACTTGCTGAAAGGAAATATGCCACTTTCATTCATGTACATTTCACTATCTAAAGTAAACCTTTGTCTCCAGAAGTCATTGGAAGCAGTTTTCTTTCTCAAGAAAGGACACCACAAGTCAGATATCAATAGACAGAATTTAAAATGCCCTCTACAAGCAAGTGTGAATAATTGCAAATATTCATATAATCTACCACAGTTTAGTAGTTTATACTTTGTTTTAAATATGGTATTGATATCTATCATATTTATATTTCTATACACACATAAGATATTATCATTTTATATATATTTACGTTTTATTGTTCACAGAAAATTTTACAACTCTAACCATACTTATGATGTAATTTTCTTAGACTTTCATGAAAATCATTTATTATTTCTTTTATTGCAGGTCAGCTTGTAATCAGGTCTCTAGTTTGATTGCCTAAAATTCCCTTTGTCATCTTTTCCAAATGATACATTTTTTGAATAAAGAATTCGACAAGATTAATCATTTCCTTTCAAAATGTTGTAGATACTGTTTTCTTATTTCCTTATTCTAACTGTCTCTTTTGAGAAGTCATCTGTGAGTATATATATTGCTTAAATAATGGCAAAATATATTTTGTTTGAAGGTAACTAATATAAGATTTTTCTCTGTCTTTGGCTTTCATCCATTCATGTACATTTCACTATCTAAAGTAAACCTTTGTCTCCAGATGTCATTGGAAGCAGTTTTCTTTCTCAAGAAAGGACACAAGTCGGATATCAATAGACAGAATTTAAAATGCCCTCTACAAGCAAGTGTGCCCTCTATTGTTTGCCTCGGTACTGGTGAATATTGTGTGATTCTTTTTGATTTCCCTAGAAAGTTTGTTACTTCCTAATACTTAATTAGTATTAGAAAGTTCTCAGCCATTTCTTTTCAATTATTTATTTGGTCAATAAAAATTTTAAGGACCATCAAATAAAGTGTTCTTTAAATTCTAGTAGATTTTCACCATTTATTGTGAACATAATATAGTTATGCCACATAAAGTAATACATAATTTTTGTATTTTATTTAATTAATAAAATTTCTATACAATGTAGATTATATTGTTCTATTTTTTAAAGACTTAAAACTGATAATGCATTATACTAATTCAAATAGCTTTTTATGAGTGCTTCGAAATTATAAGCTCATTGATTTTAGGTCACTAAATCTATGGTCTTTCAATTAAAGATGTTCAAATTCCTCTGCTAGAATATTTTTGAAATATTGTGAAACACGATCATATTCATAGCTCTATAATTAAAGTTTCTTTAAAAACTAAATATTTATTTTGTGCCACCATGTTAGAAACCCTGTAAGTTTGTCTTATCAAAACTTGTAATACTATATCAATTGCACCAATATTATTTATAGGTTAAAAAAAAACAAACTAGTACTACAGGTATTAGGTATCCTGACAATCAACATAGCTAAGTCCATATAAATTACAACCTGTACTATTAGACATAGTATTGTAATGATATCCAAAAAAAAAAAAAAAAAAAAAAAAACAAAAACAGGAAAAGTTAAAAATTCAAAAACCTTAAAGTTTCTCAACATTAAAGATACAATCAGAAAAGAGATTGATCTAATCGGAATTGGTAACTGATGAGCTGATAGCCTGATAATTAAGAAAACCACAATGTGAGGTTACCTGTTGTTTTAAAACTGGAATTTTGGTAACTTGCTAAAGAATTAAATAATTCACTAATGAAATAATATTTAACCCTTATTATTAAATAATGGCTGTTTTAGTAAAATTGAGTAAATACTTCTGTTTTAAATAAGAATGGAAACGTTGCACTCGGATTATAGGGCTATTTAAATTTTCTAAATCAAATTTCTAGGTTATGGAAGTAGTTTTATGATTTTTTCTTGTTTATTTGAACTGGGAAAATAGTTTTGAAAATGATGGTATATGAATAACAAAAGCATTAGCTTTAATTCTGAGAAATCAGTGAGACTATAAACAGGACTTCAGTAGTCCAGACAATTTGTAATCTGAGTTGGCATATAAATATGAGTGTGTGTGTGTGTCTGTGTGTGTGTGTGTGTGTGTGTAGAAAATAATAGTGAGAAAACAATATAAAATGTTTTTCTGGGCCGGGCGCAGTGGCTCATGCCTGTAATCCCAGCATTTTGGGAGGCCGAGGCGGGTGGATCACGACGTCAAGAGATCAAGACCATCCTGGTCAACATGGTGAAACCCGTCTCTACTAAACATACAAAAAATTAGCTGGGCATGGTGGCGCATGCCTGTAATCCCAGCTACTCAGGAGGCTGAGGCAGGAGAATTGCCTGAACCCAGGAGGTAGAGGTTGCGGTGAGCCGAGATCGCGCCATTGCACTCCAGCCTGGGTAACAAGAGCGAAACTCCATCTCTAAATAAATAAATAAATAAATAAAATGTTTTTCTTATTTTGGCTGCCAGATTAGTATCATACTGAATTATTTAGGGTCATTACTTATGTATTATGCTTTACATACCTAACATGAATAGAAAAATTAATCGAAAACAATAACTGTTTCTTTAAATTAGGTATCTCATGTAAACAACTAATACAAACTCTTATTTTACAGAATGAATTTTACTTTTAGTTTGTATTACCATAGATTGCTAAAACTTTGATTACTTTTTCTACTTTTAAATTTTCTCACTGTGTTAGGTGGAATGTGCTTTTCAAAAGGATATGCACTTAATTGGCATCATTTCCATGGAACTAAATTAAATCTGACGACGTGGTCTCACATTTAATTGGAATGGTAATTCCCCTTAACAGGGACACTTGCAGATAATTACGTGAGGTTCAAATGGGGCTATGGGTCCATAGGAGTCTCAAAGGTTGTTGATTCTTCTTTTACTTCTACAACATCTGTCACCAATTATCCACTAACTGCCAAAGTTCGAACTCACTGTGGGAGACATTTAAAATCGCTTCTTACTGACTTTAGCTCAGAATTTTTGGTTACACCTGTTAAGATCTGAACGCAAGCTCTGCTTCTACCTTCTCACACTTACCACTTCAAACAGCTCTCCTACCTTTTTGACATAGGCCGGTGATGCGGGAGCCGGCCCCTGCTTCATGAAACTACATAAAATCTCCGGTTCTAAGAAAATTGACTGTTTTCTATTCTCTAATGTGTTATATATTCATAATTTAAAAATCCTTGTAATCCTCTTGTTGCCAGGTGGGACTGTCAATCATTATTATGCTGCTTTATAGCAGTTGAATTTTGTTCCCTACTACTTTATTTAACTATTATTGACTATCGTTTTCTATATATTCACATGTGTGCATTGTTTTGTAAATGCTATGAATACCAGTGCTAACAGTTTTCAGTTGCTTTCTTCTTTACACAAAGGAAATTTCAGACAGTGGCTAAGAGCTCAGGATTTATAAGTAAATACAGATGCAGGCATTAAACTCTCAAGCATTAAACACTTGTTTAATTTGGGCTATTATTTTATCTTGCTGAGCTTCTCCTTTCTCTCCCATAAAATAAATCCTATTTTATTAAATGATTAACAAATATACATAATGTGCCCCTACTTTGTACAACATAGGTCTGTTTATTCTGGGGTATGTAATACTGATTTATACAGATAGAAATCTTAACCATATGGAAGTTAACTCATAAAGGGAGAGGTAAACAACAATTAGAAGAACAAATGCTTTTGTATTCATATGAATCCTACACAAAAATTCAGATGTGAGAACAAAAAGCCACATTTCTTTATTTTCTTAAAATCATATTAAATCTGACTTTAAGGTCCCATCTTATAATAAAGACAGGAAACTGAATCCACTGCAGTATTTGCGCTATGCTCCTTTCTCTAGGTTTTCACAACAGTATGATTCAACTGTGGGATGAAAAGGCAGGCAATTACCCCATACCCTTATACCATCAGGGCCACCTTCAATGTGCTTCTAATCCATCTTCAGCAGTACCTGGGTGCTATGATATGATTTTGCAAATGTGTAATTTAAAACTCAGTTATATCTTCTAGAATATTTTAAGCCAAACAATGAAAAAAAATCGACTTGGCATTAAAACCACCTCTCCAGGTTTCTGAAAGGTATTGGAATATATAGAACAACTAAATTTGGAATGCCACTCTCCCCTAGACCTGAACTAAATTAACACTCTTCCTCTTATTTTGACTTCTGTCTCCTCACAGGCATTCAGTTGTCCCCACCTATCATTTGTATACTTCCTAAGGAACTTAGGTTTCCAGAAAACAAAACCTAGGGTCCCTTTACTGTAAGGATCTTTGCATTTTCTTCTTTACATAACTCACGTTATTCACAAGAGGAAGCACATCTGAGTGGGGCAGAGGAATACAAATAACTTTTGATTTGATTAAAATTTGAGAAAACATTATAGAGACAAAATAGTTAATATCATATTAATTAGTCATACCACAATTATTAAGTTGTATGAGACAATAAAGAATAATGTTATAATGGAGAGTAAAATGATGCTTTAGGAAGACCTTATACTGGGTGATTATGGAAATTATTTAAATGGAATTACTTATGGGATGGTCATAGAAATCATCTTTGAAAAGATAACACAGTAAAAGATGGTATATTTTAAAACTGCTATATGAAAAGCTGGAGAAAGAGCCTCTGGAAAGCTTGAAATCCACATGGTGAGATTCTCTAAAATAATAACAATTGAAAATGACATAAGACAAGAGTGTATTGAACAAAGAAAAGAGTAGTAGAAGAAGCAACTGTGAGAATAAACAGGGGTCCAGTCATATAAAACCTTGAAAAATATAGAAAAAGAATTTTGATTCTAAGTGCTGAGTGAAGATAATAATATGTTTATATGAACAAGTTACATGACTTTATTTTCATTTTTGAAAGATCCTTTGGCACCCACAGAGATGTTTGAAATAAAACAAGAGAAAAAGCAAAAGGATGTTTTAAGAAATCCCTGAAAGTGTCCACAACAAAGAAAAGGATGCTGAGGAGAAAAGATGAGACATCATTTTTGCAATGTGACTGTCAGATTCACACATGAATTATACTCATGTAGTAGTATAATTTGTGTCAACATCCTGATTATTGCTATGATTGGATATTTTGTGATTAGAGTTAGAAGCTAATGAATCTTGTGTGATATGGACACACATTTACCCTAAACATTGGCTTGTTTTCCTGGGCACTGTGATATTTGCTAACTTTAAAACATTTATGCTTTGTTTTCTCTTCTAAGTATGTATTCCTTATTTTATCTAATTTTTAATAAATGGATTTATTTACTTAATTTAAAGAGTCCCATAAAAATAAGAGCTTCAGATCCTTTAACACACAAATAAGCAGCCTTTTATTCCATTTGCAATTTTGAATTATACACTAAAAGCCACAAGAAAAGCCATAGTTTATTTCAATTGGAATTCTCTTATTCATGAATTAAATGATTTGAAATAATCACATTATCATCATGTATATTTTGAAATGTCCTAGAAATATCTTGTAAACATGAGTGAATATAGGCCAGCTCAAAGACAATTGTTTCAAATGGATTGTTATATAAAATATAGAACGATATTTTATATGCTTATATTTTGTGTAAATGTATTACAAAACTAACAAGTAGTTTACATAGAAGGGATTCTTTATACTAAAATAATATTAAGAATAAAAAGCTGTTGAAGAAATATAAGAGGAGTATGTGAGTATATGAGAAATTTCATTGTGATCTAAGGAGTCATTTTCCAGCTTAGATCATCAGCATCAAGAGATCAAGAGAAGTCATAAGGACATGTGGTCTCTAACCTTCAAAGCTGAAACAATGCTTATCTCAGGTAGACATGCATAATTCAGAGTGAAGCCTAATGATTTTTCAGTTGTCGTATCTGGAATAGTAAAAGCAAAGCCTACATTTTTGACCTGGAGTCCTTTATGCTTATAATGAAATTTTATTTTCTGGGTTGTGTGTGCGTGTGCGTGTGTGTGTGTGTGCATGCGAGTGTGTGTGTGTTATATTCTTTTGGTATGAACCAATTTAAACTTGGTTTCTCTATCTAATATAGTCAAACTTGTTTAATGACTTTCTGTCTTAATGATGTTCACTGGGTGCAGGTTTATCCTAAAGGTATATCAAGCTAATGGAATATTTTAGTACCCTCTTGATAATGATAATCTAATAATTTAAATTTGCAGAAGCTAAGAAGAAGGAAGAGGAAAAAAGGAAGAGGAGAAAGAGGAAAGGTAGAGGAGGAGAGAAACATTATAAAACTCTATCAAATAAATAAGTTTAGTATATACAAAATATAGTTGTTTTGTCTATATTAGCAATGAAAAATAGAAATTTGAAGCTTAAAATATGTCACAATAGCATTAATACATAAATAGAAATATAATGTAAATACACAAATATAATAAGTATATATACGATAACATTAATATATAAATATAAATCTATCACTACAATAGCATAAAAAAATACATATACATATACTGTGTATATATACACAGAATCTTAATGCTGAAAATTACAAACACTACAGAAAGAAACCAAATAAAGATTAATACATAAATGGAGAGATATATCATGTCCATAGATTGAACAGCTCATTAAAATTATAGCATACTATCAATTCACATAATGAAAAATATGAATCTTAAATATGAAGTTTTAAGTAAAAGAAACCAGATCCAAAATGTACACTCTGAAAATTATAATATTCTTAAAAAAGCCAAATGATACATGTAAAAATAGGTCAATCATAATCAATGGTTGGAATAAAAAGTAATGATTAATGCAAGAAGCCACACAAGATAATTGTTATAGGACAAAGATTGTCTGTAAATCCCTGTCTGTATACTAGAGGATTGTAAACACAAATCATTAAATATCTTTCAAAATTATTATGATAGTACTAATGACGGTGTATTTTGAAAGATTTATACTTAAGTATTTCAGATTTTGTTGTTGTTACTATTGGAAATAATGATTCATTTTCTATTTCAAATTTCAGTTTTTCATTGCTGGTGTATAGCAAATAAGTTGACATTTGTATATTAATCTTATATCCTGATACCTTGTTATACTTACTAGTTCTGGTATTACTTTGTAGATTCTTTAGGATTTTTCACATAAACAATCTTGTCATCTGAAAATAAAAATAGATTTATTTTGTTTTAAATTTAAAAACGTGTTAATAAGGTAGTTTTTACTCTTATTGCGGGAGTATAATATAGACTAGGAGTGAGAAGGGAGGACAATCCTGTTTCCAGTTTTATGGGTAAAGTGTCCATTTTCTCACAATTATATAAGATGTCCGGAGTTTATTTCTTTTTAATGGATGTTCTTGATCCTTTTGAGAAAGTTTCTATTTCTAATTTATTGAGATTTTATATAATAAATGAGTATTGAATTATGCAATGCATTGTGTATGTCAATTGACGTGATAATTTTATATTTACTTAAAAGTTTACTATGGTAGATTACATTGATTTTTGAATGTCTAATCTATCTTGTATATATAGTACATATCCCATTTGGTCATGTTTTATAATTCCTTCTATAGTTAGATTGGATTTCAATATTTTATTGAAGACTTTTCTGTCTGGGTTCATAAGTTATTCATATAGAATTTTGCTTTCTTATAACATTTTTATTATTTATAGTATTGGCATAATATTGGCTTATAGACCCTGCAAAAACTTCCCTCTTACTCAATTTTCTGGAAATGATTGTGAAGAATTGCTAATGATTTGCTGTAAAGGTTTAGTAAAACTCAACAGTGAAGCCACCTTATGCTTGGTACTTACTTTTTGGAAGGTTTTGAATTATTTTTTCAAGTTTAATTCATTTATATAGTACAATTCAGGTTATCTGCTTTTCCTTGTGTAAGTTTCAGTAGTTTGAATCTCTATTTAATCTATGTTATCAAAAGTGTGGGGATAGAGGTTTTCAGATTTCTTTTTTATCTTTCATTGTGCATGGAATCAGTGTTATCAGTAGTTAGGATATCACATTTATTTCACCTGTGCCCCACCCACTCTGCTTTCCCTAGTTAACCTGGCTAGAAATTTAATAACTTTATAGAAATTTTCAATGGACCAATTTTGGTATTGTTGATTTTCTCTATTGTTTCACTGTTTTCAATTCCATCAATTACTGCTTTAATTCTATTACTGTTTTCTGCTTGCTTTATGCTTAAATTGTATTTTTTCTCTTTTCTAAGATGGAAGCTTTCTTCTCTTCTAATATATACATTTAATTCTATAAATGTTTGCTTAAGCACTATCTTCACTGCATTCAAATTTGGTTTGATAAGTTTCCCTTGTTATTTTTTCTTAAAAATTTAAAAACTTTTTTTGAGATTCTTCCCTTACTAAAGGTGTATATAGAAGTGTGATGGTTAGTTTCCTGGTATTTAAAAATTTTCCTAATTTTTTTATTGATTTTCAATTGAATTTTATTGTCTTCTGATAACATATTGTGGTTAATTTTTAGTTTTAAAACTAGTTAAGGTGTACTTTATGGTTCAAAATATAGTGTATTTCAGTGGATGCTCCATGTGAGCATGAGTAGAATGCATAATCTAATTTCACTAGATGAAGTATTTTATAAACGTCAATTCGATTAATTAGATTGATAGTCTCATTCAGATCAAGTACATCTTTGCTGATTCTCAGATTGCTTTACCTATCAACTAGTAAAAAAAGGGTGTTTAACTCCTCAAATATAGATTTATCTTTTATTAGTTTTTATCTAGCATATTTTGACACTTGAATGTTAGCTGGTGAGATGGTTAATATTGTCAACTTGATTGGATTGAAGGATGAAAATTATTGATCCTGAATGTGTCTGTGAAGGTGTTACCAAAGAAAATTAACATATAAATCGAGTGCCTGGAAAAGACAGACCCACCATTAATCTGGGTAGATATCATCTAATCAGCTGCCAGTGCTGCTAGAATATAAAGCAGGCAGAAAAACATGAAAAAGTTAGACTAGACTAGCCTCCCAGCCTACATCCTTACTCCCATGCTGGATGATTTCTATCCTCAAACATCAGACTCCAAGTTCTTCAGTTTTGAGACTCAGACTGGGTTTCCTTACTCCTCAGCTTGCAGACAGCCTATTGTGGGACCTTGTGGTCATGTAAGTTAATACTTAATAAACTCCCTTTATATATCTCTATCTCTATCTCTATCTCTCTATCTATCTAACCTATTAGTTCTGTCCCTCTAGAGAAGCCTCATGAATAGAGGTGCACATACAGTAATAATTATGCCTTTTTTGATAATAAACTACTATAACATAATGTAATGCTCATGCTCATCTTCATCCTTATACTCTTCCTTATTTTGTTTGTTTGTTTGTTATTCTATGCAGGGACATTGTCTCACTCTATCACCCAGGTTCCAGTGCAGTGGCATGATCATGGCTCACTGCAGCTGTGACCTCCTAGTCTTATGTGATCCTACCACCTCCTACTTCAGCCTCCCTTGCAGCTGGGACTATAAGAAGGTACCACCATGCCAGCTAATTTCTGTATTTTTGTAGAGATGAGGTTTTACCATCTTGTCCAGGCTGATCTCAAACTCCTGAGCTCAAGCTATTTACCTGCATCAGTCTTCCAAAATGCTGGAATCACAGGTGTGAATGAGTCACTGTGTCCAGTTATCTTAGTTATTTTGACATGTGTTTCATCTGAAAATTAATATAGCTTTTTATAATTAGCATTTTATGGGACAATTTTATCCATCCCTTTACTTTTGAGGTGTCTGAATTTTTATATGTAAAGTATATTTCTTTATTCAACATAATAGCATGTTTTGTTATTTTTTTATTTTTTGTTATATATCTTCACAGGGTTCAATATGATGTTTTGACATATGTAGAAAAAAAATAAATCAAGCTAATTAACATATCCATAACCTCCACAACTTATATTTTGTAGTGATGTATTTGTCTGTTCCCATGCTAAAATGAAGAAATACCCATGACTGGGTAATTTATAAGGAAAAGAAGCTTAATTGACTCACAGTTCTGCATGGCTGGGGAGGCCTCAGGAAACTTACAATCATGGCAGAAGGCACCACTTCACAGAGCAGTAGGAAAGTGAATGAGTGCCAAGCAAATGGGAAAGCCCCTTATAAAACCATCAGATCTCTTGAGAATTCACTTATTATCATAAGAACAGAAGGGGCAAAAAATGTCCCCATGATTCAGTAATAATCCTCTTGGTCCAGCCCTTGACATGTGGGGATTATTACAATTTAAGGTGAGATTTGGTTGGGGACACAGAGACAAACACTTTCAGGTGTGAATGTATAAAATCTCTACTTGTAGCAAAATAACCATATTCCTCCTGTCAAAGTTTAAATTTATACCCTTTTTTCAACATCTCACCTTTTCCTATCTCCCACCAATACCATCCTCTGGTAACCAATATTCTACTCTCTGCATCGATCTTTCCATGTGTTCTATATTTTCTGTATAAGTGAGATTATACAGAATTTGTTTTTCTGTTGCCTAGCTTATTTTACTTAGCAAAATATTTTCCAGGTTAATCTTTGCTGTCAAAAAGAAGATAATTTCCTTTTTTACAGTTGTTAAGTATTCCATTGTTTGTACATACCACATTTCCTTTATCCATTCATGCATTGATGGACACTTATGTTGCCTCATAACTTGGCTATTGTGAATAACGCTGAAGTAAATGTAAACATGCAGTTATTTTATACACTCTAAAAACTTAATTTGTGCACTTATACCACTTCTTTATTTTATATTTGTAAAAATTTATGGGGTACTGTTAAATTTTCTTACTTGCATGAACTATATAGTGGTGAAGTCAAGGCTTTTAAGGTACCCATCCCCTGAATTACATACATTATACTCATGAAGTAGTTTCTTATCATCCACCCTTCGGACATCCCCTACCCTTCTGAGTTTCCATTGTCTATCATTTCGGACTCTACATCCAGGAATACTTTTCAACCATATCAAAGAATGAAATCAGGTCTTTTGCAGAAACATGGATGGAACTGGAGGCCATTATCTTAAGTGAAACAACATAAAATGCTGAAAGACAAATACCACTTATTCTTACTTGTAAGTGGGAGCTAAATAACGTGTATCTTTTATTTTTAAAGTCACTATTGATCTAGTTAAATCATTACCTACCAAGTTTGCAATTTTTATATTTATTCCATCTGTTTATTCTAGATATTTTTAATTCTCCTTTTTGACTTATTGTATCTTAATAGAATATTTTACATGTTGCCATTTCCCATCCTATTTTAGTGTATATGCTTTTTAAATTTTTAAAGTCAGCTTAGAGTTTACTATATATTTTGAAGTAATTAAATGTACATTTAAATAACACTGTACTGCTTTACATGTGCTCTGGGTACAGCAGGGTATTTCTTTATAACATGGCATAACCTTATAGCAATTCCTCGCTCCTATAACTGTGCTATTGCTGTCATTCATTTCACTTATGGATAAATGATACTTTTTAATACAGTGCTATTAATACTTCATTAAATTTTATATAAAATGAGTAAAAAACTATTAAAAGCATTTTACTTTCATCTGCTCTTTCTGATGCTTAATCTTTATTAATTTACATCCAGTTTACTGACCTCTATATCATTTTCCTTCTTCTTGAAATGATCTTTTAACATTTCCTTCAAGGCAGATCTCTAGGAAATTATCTTCTTCAGTATTGGATGGTTTAAGGAAATTACTCTTTTCTCTTTTACTCTTGTAATAAGTAATTTTGCTAGCTATGCAATTCTAGTTTGCTGTTTGTTTTTACTACATGTTCTGTATTTAAGTGTTTTCTTCTTGCTTCAGAGTTTCTGATGAGAGGTTCACTATACTCAGACTCACTTAACTTATAACTAGGTTGTGTTTTTCTTCTGACTTCTTTTTCAAAGTGTTTGGTTGGTCTTTGTTTTTATGCAGCTTGAATAAAATGTGCCTTGATCATTAATTTTTTAAATTTATTAGCCATTATTATTTCAGATATTTCATCTCCTCTCTTCTCCCTTTTTTCTGCTTGTCTTGTACTAATTTCACATTTGTTATACTTTTTGATAATGTTCTACAGTTCTTGGAATTTTGTTTTATATTTCATTTTCAGGAGTTTCTTTAACCTATATTCACAAACATGAATTCCTTCCACAGTTATCTATTTTATGGATTATCCTTTCAGAGTAATTCTTAATTTTTCTAGTTATGTTTTTGATTTCTAGGATTTTCTTTTAATTCTTCCTTTCTTGGATGTTTCCTCTTTCTGTTTGTGTTACTCATCTGTTATTGAATATTGTGTACTTTTTCCATGACAGCCATTAACATACTGATCAGACTAACTTTAATTTTCTTATGATAATTTGAACCTGTGTCATAACTGAGTATGGCTGTAATGATTGCTTTGTCTTTTAATAATACATATTTTTATTTTTTAATAAAAAATAAAAATTTTTTATTAAAAAATTTTGGAAACTAGATCTATCATTTTTTGGAAACTAGATCTATTATTCAGGTTATAGGAAAAGAGAGTAGTAGATCTTTAGCACAAATATTTATAAAAAATTCACTGTGGTTTTTGGCTGTGGTTTATGTTTGCTGAAGTAAAAGATATGAAATGCTTCCAATTCCTCCATTATTTTTCTCTCTCTTTTCATTATGTTTCTTACATGTTACTCCCAAGACTATTTTAGTCTCTGGAGTAAAACACTATTATTACACTAAAGTCCTGTTGATAAGGTGGTAAAGTGTAGGAGAAATAGAGTATCCCATCACTTTGTGACTAAATTTCAGTTTTGTAGTGTGCCTTGATTTTGTATTTGTGAAACTCACAAGAGTTTCTTCAAAGATCTATTTTCTCTCTCCTCCCTAACTTTTTCCCCTAGATTGTGGCATTCACAGTTCTTTTTACTGAATATCTGACTTGTGTTGAGTGTGTTAATTTATTTCCTTAGTCACAACTGGAAGGTAGGATGTGGCCAGAATGGGGATCAATTTCCTTCCTTCTTTGGATGAAATTTCAGAATTGTAGTCTAGCAATTTCCTTGTAGAATATACTTTCTTAAGGAGAAAACTCTGGGAATGTGTCACAATGATTATTCTCCTCCTTCCACTCTTTCCACTGCCAAGATATGAAGGTTATTTTTTTCCTCTCAGATCCTGACCACGAGAACCTACTGATATTCCTACAAAAAAAAAAAAAAAAAAAAAAGTCCATGAGAATGGAAATATGAGCCTCATGTAAATTTGTGGCCCCAGGAGATTTTGCTCCCAGAAGTCCACAAGGAATTTCCCA
Organism: Saguinus oedipus; assembly: GCA_031835075.1. Lineage (NCBI taxonomy): Eukaryota > Metazoa > Chordata > Mammalia > Primates > Cebidae > Saguinus > Saguinus oedipus. The sequence goes on from CM063169.1 coordinate 45,955,566, forward strand.
AAATTACCATGTAAGAGTGTTTCCTAGTTCATGGTTCCAGTATCTTCTCAGCAGGTTGATCACATATGGATTGCTACATCTCTCTACCAGTCTCTCTAGATTTTAGGGTGATATTTTGCCTAAAACCTGTTATTTGATATGTCTAAGAAAAGTTGTTGATTTTCAGTTTTCTTTATTTTCCCTTTCTTTTGTGATAATGAGGATAACAACTACAAAGTCCTATACATGTTGAATTTAAGGACAAAAGTCTCTATTTGCTTTTAGCAAACTGAATGTAATTGTAAAAAATTAAACAGAAAAAAAATTCAGCTAAATCAATTTATTTGAAGAGAAAAACTGCGTATTTTTGATCCAACTAGCTCCATTTTAAGCCTTTATTGTTCTGAAGCTACTATCCACACTTTTTATGACAAAAATTTGACAAAACTCAGTGTACTACCAGAAAGTACTTGCTGTTCAACTGCAAGAAATGTAGTTCACTGATGACCTCCAGCTGTTACAGACTTCAGAACTAACTCACCTTTTAAACTAAGGTCAATCTCTTCTGAGGCTCAGTCTCCTCGAGGCAGTGTAGGGGCATGGTGCAGATATTCTCACTTCGTCATGTATGCTCAAATTGAAACTGTCATCTAAATGGTAATCTTAGCTCTGGATCTCCCCACTGAGTTAGCCAGACTTTGACATATCTACATCAAAGTTTAAGGCATTCTCTGCTCAACTCTGCTACATTCCACCATTTTTTTTCACAGATATCTAATCTGTATCATTTTTGGATTGTGTCATGCCTAATCCTACTTTCTCTTTTTAAACTTTCATGGGCATTGTTCATCAATAATCTTTGTGTCTCTCTGTGTCTCCAACCCAGATTATACCACTTGTATATTATGCTTGATAAAATAATATTTTTTCTTAAAATTTTGCTTTTTTATCTCTAAGTATTTAATAGGACAAATAACTGAATATCTCAGCTTTTCTATAGGCAAAATAAATAATATAATAGTTTCTTTTACGTAGCTGTTTTGAGAATTAATGTTATACATGTATGGCATTTAGAGCACTCCCTCATAAATTATGTATGATACGTTGCTATTGCTGTCACAGTTATTTTTGATAAAATTTACTGATAAATGTCAGTAAAACTGAATTTCAAGCTTTTACTTTTACAGTTTTGAAATTTACATATTTTGTTATTTATTTTCCATGTTTTTTAGCACTATCTCAACAAAACCTTAGATATCAAAGAATTTAAGGAGCTTTCAAAAAGCTAAACAAAATATTATTATTTTACTTATATCTGCATATATTTTAGTATTCTATACAGAGTTTCTTTTAATGGTCAAACAAAATTATCTCTCATAAATCTAGTAAAAAAATTATTTCTGAATTTTACCAGTTTCATTTCTTTTTTATTGATCTTAACTCATTTTAATTAAAGTTTCTTGGACTGTTTTTTATTACTTTAATTGTATTTTGGATAGTGATGAATATTAAGTTATTTCTGTATACATACATACACATACGATGAAGTTAATATTTCATGTACTTAGCAAGGAATTGCATCCTAATGACCAAGAGTGTCAGTTAGGTCAATAATTGCAGTCTGCCAAATTAATCATGTGGGTGTATTGCTGTTTTAATCTATTTAAAAAAGAAAATTTAAAAACAGATGAACATTTATATTAGGTTCTCTACTAAGGTAAGGTCTGATTTATAAAAAACTTCAGACTAGTACTCTGAATATGAATTTATATAAGTTAGGTTTTACAATGCACTTCCTACAATTCTAGTTAGTAAAGGGTCAATTTTACTTTGAATTACTGAAAAAAAAATTCAAAGCTTTCTAAAATATGCTAAGAATTTAGGACATTAAACCTTTGTTATGGAGGTAATACTACTCATTCCGTTTTTATTTCTAATTCAGAAACAGTAAATTAACCTTTTAATTAAATACAATTAGTATTTATTCAATATTATTCTCTCCCAATTTCTTGTGTAGGGTAATGGAAGCAAAATAAAAATTAGTAAAACTCTCTATTTCTACATGGATTTTGCTAGCACACAGAAGACAATGGAAGACTAGACAATTAAGGTAAGAATCAAAATGAAGTACAATATTACTATGTGTTACAGACAAAAGTTTAATATTTTTGAGGGAGATTGGAAAAACCTTCATGGAGATGAGACATTCCTAATGATCATTCAATAATGTGCAGCTTTCAGAAGAGTAAGCCTCAGGGAGCCAGGGAAAGCTAGTGCAATCAGGAAGATACAAATGGGAAATCAAAAGATTTGACTCAACAGCTTAGGAAACAGAATATAAGCAAGACATTTTTGGTACATAATAATGTGGAAATAAATAAGGAAATATAAATCTGAGAGAGAAAATTAACTCTAAAATGTAGAATACTTTGCATGACAGAGTGGTAGTTCACACCAGCTTTAACTGATGAAATGTTAAAGGCCTATAAGCAGCAGAAAATGGTGTCATTAGAGATTTGGCCACCTCTTTGTCTCATATTAAATTGGTTAGTTTGATGTTGTTGAAGAAACAGTTTATATACAATGGTTACTACTTCTTTCATTAGGAATAAAGAAAGTAATAGATTAAACAAAAATAGAAGCACTGAAAATTCTCAAAGGATAGCATTCAGTTGAGAAACGTTAGTTAATTAGAATTTATATAGTGAAAGCATAGTCATATTCGATATAATGATGCTTAATTTAAATGAATATAAGAATACATACATGTAGAAATTATTGGATTATTAAATAAAAATATTTAATTATTCTACAAATAGTTATTGATCATCTAATGTTAGTGAGGAGCTACTCTACAAACTTGAACAACAAAGATGTTTAAATACATTTAAACTCAAATGGGGAAATAATAACACAAACAATCAAAGATGTTAATTTTAGTCTATAAAGTCCATATAATTACTGACATATATGACTCCTTTGGTATGGTTGCCAGGCAAATTTTAAGAACTATTTAAGCTAAATTCTAAATTATGGAAAACATACCTTGAGAAAAGGACTATTACTTTATTAGAAACTATAGAAAATTCAATGTAAAAGAACTCTGTTTAAGTCATATAAATCATGCTTATATGGCTGAGATGTAGTCAGGTGTAGAGAAACAGTGGATAAGATTATGCTGGAGGTGGTGGAAAGCCAAATCTCAGAAGGGTATAAGGAAGTTATAAGAAGCCATATTGTATTTTTATTTTCATAAACCTCCTCTGGCTGCTATGAAGAGAATTAATAGCAGAAAAGTAAAATAAGAGGACATGCAACAGTTAAAACTTGCAGTCACCCAGAAAAGACTCCAATGAGGGCAGGAAGAAGTGGTATAAAGGATAGTTCATTGAAACATGTGTGGGAAGGTATATTCAATACTTCCTAATAGTAAATTGAGTAATTTTTAAAACAAGATTGGAATTAGAGATCATTTTTGTATTTTTTAAATGCAAAACATGATAACATATCGATAGTCTTATCTTAGGATGTGATACATTTTAGGAACAAAATTAGAGCTTTGCCAAGAAATAGCTAAGATTTCCTAGAATAATATTTTAATTTGTAATTTCTATTCAATTTCTAACTAGAGTTTGCAAATATAAAGTAGGCTATGTGGAGCACAAGAAACAATACAGGATAAATATTTAAATTTGTAAATCATAAACTAAGCTTGTTATTTGAGACCATAAAATTGGTTGAAATAACCAAACAGTAGCATAGAAAATCATGATGAGAAAGAATAAAAAAAAATAAAAGAAAATCCTTATTGAGACAAAGGCAATAATGAAGGTCACAAATAGTAACATTTATGTAGTTATTTGAGTTAAAAAGAGAGGCCAAGGAGGGCAAATCACTTGAGGCCAGGACGTCCAGACTAGTATGGCCAAGAGGGCAATTTAAAAAAAGTACAAAAATTATCTGGGTGTGCTGTGTGCCTATAACCCCAGCTACTTGGGAGGCTGAGGCACAAGAATAACTCAAACTTGGGAGGCAGTGATTGCAGTGAGCCAAGATTTCACCACTGTACTCCAGCCTGGGCAACAGAGTAAGATTGTCTAAAAAATAAAAAACAAAACAATGGAAAATAAGAGACTTAGTTGCACTAATCTGAAATACTTCAAAACGTTTTTTTAAATATAAATATTTGATTATTTCTATATAAAAAGATAGTTTACTAAAATTGCAAATTAACTTTAGTTCAATTAAAAAAACACAGTTTCCTCCAAGGCAATACTTATGCATTAGTAATTATTATTACCTTAAAAATGTGGTCAAATAATATCAATGGGTCAAAATTTTACAATGTTTTGGTTGCTTTAAATATTCATAAGTAATAAAATGGCCTCTGTAAAAATATTTCTTAGTAGTACTCAAATCTGGCATACATATAGAAGGGTGTGCATGTATCCAGTGAAATGTATTTTATGTAAAGGCATACATAATTAATAATATAATTTTTTAATAATATTACTTAGAATCTAGACTATGTCTGTATACACATTTATGAGATGCTTTTCTATACTAAGTATTCTCTTACTGAGTTACAAACAGCTATATACTAGGTATAATATTGTATGTGGAGTAATAGTCAAGCCTGTTTTATTCTAGGAAAATAAAAATATGTAGTATTATTTCAACAGAGAAGAAAAAACAACCAGATTATTAAAATTCAGATTCATTTATAATGAAAAATTTAGAAGTAGATAGAAACTTTCATAACCTAAAGTTTGTCTTCCCTGAACGAAGAGAATATACTATACTTAATGGATGAAGGGAAAAAACAAATCCTTTGGTAAGAAGAATAAAGGATCAGTTGATGATTAAATTGAAGGGCTAGGACTTGGAATTTTCACACAAAAAAAATCCAATTTTTTAATATTAAAAACACCCAGAATAATCATGGGGTTTTGAGTGGAGCAATAGACTATGTACTAAATATCTAAGCTCTAATTAATGAAGGAGACTGATTAAGAGTAAATAAATGACCAGGGTGGTGACTCACACCTACAAGCCCAGCGACTCTAGAGGCCAAAGCAGGAGGACCATTTGAGGCCAGGAGTTCAAGACCAGCATAGGCAGCATAGTGAGACCCTGTGTCTACAAAAATTATTTTTTATTTTAAAAAAAGCACTGTGAATACATCATATATTATATGGAATATATATTATATATTGTATTATAGTATGCAATATTTTATATTATGTTTCTTATAGTATAGAGTTTCATATACACATATATAGTATAATTTTAATCAATATATATGTTTAGCACAAATTTAAAAATAATAATAAAATAAACAATATTGCTTAAGATACTTTTATACAGTCAACTAATTATCAACATTAGTATTTGCCAAACTCTTGTATCTATAACTGAATATTGTTCGATTCAACCGTGTTTAATAATTTAAGTTGCAGCTATCATTACATTTATTTTCAAAAAATTTATTGTACTGAAATCTGTGGTTGTATTAGTCCATTTTCACATTGCTATAAAAAAATACCCTTGGGAGGCCGAGGAGGGAGATGATGAGTTCAGGAGTTTGAGAACAGGTCGACAGAGTGAAACCCCATCTCCACTAAAAACGCAAAAAATTAGCTGGGCATGGTGGCATGCACCTGTAATCCCAGCTACTCGGGAGGCTGGAGCAAGAGAATCGCTTGAACCTGGGAGGCAGAGGTTGCAGTGAGCCGAGATTGCATCATTGCACTCCAGCTCGGACAACAGTGTGAGTCTCCATCTCAAAAACAAAACAAAACAAAACAAAATACCCAAGACTGGGTAATTATAAAGAAAAGAGGTTTAATTGACTCACAGTTCTGAATGACTGGGTAGGCCTTAGTAAACTTACAGTCATGGCAGAAGGGGAAGGGGTAGCAGGCGTTTTTTTATAAGGTGGCAGGAGGGAGAAGTGAGAGCACAGAAAAAAAAAAATGCAACTTTTGAAACCATCAGATCTCCTGAGACTTCACTCACTATCATGAGAACAACATGGGAGAAACTGCTCCCATGATCCAATCACCTCCCTCTTTCCACATGGGGGGATTACAGGTCCCTCCCGTGACACATGGGGATTACAATTCTAGAGGAAGTTTGGGTGGAAACACAGGGCTAAATTTTATCAGTAGTTTACTGTCACAGTATTGTTCACAGTTCTACAATTTATTGTCATTAAATAGAAACTTACTTTAACTTCAGTACTAATTACATTTTAACTTCATTCCTCTGTCAGTGGCCTGAGTTATGTTTCCTGAATTGGATAATGATCTTTGAAGAGTGGAAAAATATTTTCCATTTTGGAGTCTAAATTACAATGCAAAATTTCCCAATGTTTCACAATTTAAGATTTAATACTCATTATTTTTATCCCCTGCCCTCCACCATCATTTTCTCATTTGAGAAAAGAAATAAATCAATACATTAATCCCAACCTGTAGTGTTTACCTATTTTTATGGTGCAAATAATCTTACCAAGACTGATTTTAAGCTACTAATAACACCACATAGAACTTCATATCTCTTCCCCTTGGGGAAATTTAAGTTGTAGCTATCCACTACATTTATTTCCCAAAAATGCAGCTATCCACCACATTTATTTTGCTTAGGGAAGAGAAATGAAAATGCTGTGCTGAGGTATTTTGAGATATTTATGGTGCAAATACTCCTACGAAGACTGATTTTAAACTTAATTTCTCTTCCCTTTGGGAGAAGTCGTATGCCATACTGAGATATTTTCTTAATATAGCTAAAATAGGTATAAATGTCCATAATAGCATAGATGAAAGAAAAGTGTAGTAATATCATTAGGAAATTAGAAGTTTTAAGTATGCAGTACCTTTGTCCTTAATATAATTTACTTAAATGTTAGCTTATAAAATTTGACTTTCGAATGTTTCAGATTGTGATGAAATACATGTAATATAAAATTTACCATATCAAGCTTTTTTAAGTATACCGTTCATTGGTGTTACATAGATACATAACTGCTGTTCAACTAACCATCAACATCATCCTTCCGCTATAACACTTCTCATCTTGCAAAACTGAAACTTTACACATATTAGCCAGTAACATTTCATAATCCCTGCCTCCAGTCTCTTGCAACTACCATTCTACCATTCTACCTCCTCTGTCTACAATTTTGACTACTCTAAGTACCTCATATAAGTAGAATAATAAACGTGTCCTTTTGTGATTGGCTTATTTCACTTAGCATATCGTCCTCAAGGTTTTCATATATATCAGAATTTCCTGTCTTTTTAAGGCTGAATAACATTTCATTGCATGTGTATACCACATGTTCCTTATTCATTCATATGTCCATGGACACTTGTGTCATTTATACATTTTAATTATTGTGAATGATGCTGCTACGAACATGAGTGTACAAATATTTCTAGGAGAACTTTTTTCTACTCTTGGGGCTATATACACAGAAGTGGCTTGCTGAATCATACGGTAATTCCATTTCAAATTCTTTGAGAAACAACTCGATTGTTTTCCACCAAGGCTGTACCATTTTACATTCCCACCACCAGTGAACACGAGTTTCAATTTCTTCACATTCTTGCCAATACATTCTTTTTCTTTTGTTTCTCTAATAGCAATAATGCTAATAGATGTCAGACGGTATCTTATTGTAGTTATGATTTGCATGTTCCAAATAATTATATTGCAGATCTTTCATGTGTTGAGTGGTCATGTTTCTACATTCTTTGGAGAAATGTCTACTCCAGTTTAGTTTTCATTTTTGAATCAGGTTTTTAAATATTTAATATTCGTAATTTCTATATATTCTGTATATTAATCTCTTTCAGTCATATTATTTGCAAATATTTCTCCTGTTCTATGTGTAGCCTTTTTAATTTGTTGATACTGTTTTTAAATGTACAACTTTAAAACACATTTATGAAGTCCAATATTTCTTCTTTAATTGCTTATGCCTATGGTATGATATCTAAGATGTCATTGCCAAAGCCAACGTTGTGAAATATTTGCCCTATATTTTCTCATAAGAGTTGTAATTTCAGGCCTTATATTTAGGACAGGGATACATTTTTTATTTAATTTTGTATATAGTGTTAGGTATGGGTCCAACTGCATTTTTTACCCATAGATATCCACCTTCTTCAACAATATTATCTAAAAAGACTGTCCTTGCCTCATTGAATGGACTTGGCATCCTTTTAGAAAAATATTTAATGAGAAACGTGAGAATTTATTTCTGCGCTCACTATTCCATTCCATTTGTCTGTATGTCTGTCTTTACATAAGTAACACACCATTTTGATTACCATAATGTTGTGGTAAGTTTTGAACCTAGGAAGTGTGAGTATTCTCACTTTCATTTTATTTTTTATTTTTATTTTTTAATTTTTATTGCATTATAGGTTTTGGGGTACATGTGCAGAACGTGAAAGATAGTTGCATAGGTACACACATAGCAGTGTGTTTTACTGCCTTCCTCCCCTTCACCCACATTTGGCATTTCTCCCCAGGCTATCCCTCCCCAGCTACCCACCGCTGTCCCTCCCCTATTCCCCCAATAGACCCCAGTGTGTAGTACCCACCTACCTGTTTCCATGTGTTCTCATTTTTCTCACCCGCCTATGAGTCAGAATATGTGGTATTTTGTTTTCGGTTCTTGTGTCAGTTTGCTGAGAATGATGTTCTCCAGAGTCATCCATGTCCTTACAAAGGACACAAACTCATCAGTTTTGATTGCTGCATAATATTCCATGGTGTATATGTGCCACATTTTCCCAGTCCAGTCTATCATCGATGGGCATTTGGGTTGGTTCCATGTCTTTGCAATTGTAAACAGTGCTGTAATGAACATTTGTGTGCATGTGTCCTTATAGTAGAACGATTTATAGTCCTTTGGGTATATACCCAGTAATGGGATTGCTGGGTCAAATGGAATTTCTATTTCTAGGTCCTTGAGGAATTGCCACACTGTCTTCCACAATGGTTGAACTAATTTACACTTCCACCAACAGTGTAAGAGTGTTCCTATTTCTCCTCATCCTCTCCAGCATCTGTTGCCTCCAGATTTTTTAATGATCGCCATTATAACTGGCATGAGATGGTATCTCAATGTGGTTTTGATTTGCATCTCTCTAATGACCAGCGATGATGAGCATTTTTTCATGTGTTTGTTGGCCTCATGTATGTCTTCTTTTGTAAAGTGTCTGTTCATATCCTTTGCACATTTTTGAATGGGCTTGTTTGTTTTTTTCCTGTAAATCTGTTTGAGTTCTTTGTAAATTCTGGATATCAGCCCTTTGTCAGATGGGTAAACTGCAAAGATTTTTTCCCATTCTGTTGGTTGCCGATTCACTCTAGTGACTGTTACTTTTGCTGTGCAGAAGCTGTGGAGTTTCATTAGGTCCCATTTGTCTATTTTGGCTTTTGTTGCCAATGCTTTTGGTGTTTTGTTCATGAAGTCCTTGCCTACTCCTATGTCCTGAATGGTTTTGCCTAGATTTTCTTCTAGGGTTTTTATGGTGCCAGGTCTTATGTTTAAGTCTTTAACTCATCTGGAGTTAATTTTAGTGTAAGGTGTCAGGAAGAAGTCCAGTTTCTGCTTTCTGAACATGGCTAACCAGTTATCCCAACAGCATTTATTAAACAGGAAATGCTTTCCCCATTGGTTGTTTTTGTCTGGTTTATCAAAGATTATATGGTTGTAGATATGTTATGTTGCCTCTGATGCCTCTGTTCTGTTCCATTGGTCTATATGTCTTTTTTGGTACCAGTACCATGCTGTTTTGATTACTGTAGCCTTGTAGTATAGTTTGAAGTCTGGTAGGATGATGCCTCCCACTGTGTTCTTCTTGCTTAGAATTGACTTGGCTATGCGGGCTCTCTTTTCATTCCATATGAAGTTCATGGTGGGTTTTTCCAGTTCTGTGAAGAAATTCAATGATAGCTTGATGGGGATAGCATTGATTCTGTAAATTACTTTGGGCAGTGTAGCCATTTTCATGACACTGATTTTTCCTAACCATGAACATGGAATGTTTCTCCATCTGTTTCTGTCCTCTCTTATTTTGTTGAGCAGTGGTTTATAGTTTTCCTTGAAGAGGTCCCATTCATTCCTTATAAGTTGTATTCCTGGGTATATTATTCTCTTTGTAGCAATTGTGAATGGCAGTTCGTTCTTCATTTGGTTCTCTTTAAGTCTGTTATTGGTGTATAGGAATGCTTGTGATTTTTGCACATTGATTTTATGTCCTGAGACTTTGCTGAAGTTGCTTATCAGTTTCAGGAGTTTTTGGGCTGAGGTGATGGGGTCTTCTAGGTATATTATCATGTCGTCTGCAAATAGAGACAATTTGGCTTCCACGTTTCCTATTCGAATAGATTTTATTTCTTTTTCTAGCCTGATGGCTCTGGCTAGAACTTCCAGTACTATGTTGAATAGGAGTGGAAAGAGAGGGCATCCTTGTCTAGTGCCAGATTTCAAAGGGAATGCTTCCAGTTGTGACCCATTAAGTATGATATTGGCTGTTGGTTTGTCATAAATAGCTTTTATTACTTTGAGATATGTTCCATCAATACCAAGTTTATTGAGGGTTATTATCATAAAGGGCTGTTGAATTTTGTCAAATGCCTTCTCTGCGTCAATTGAGATAATCATGTGGTTTTTGTTTTTGGTTCTGTTTATGTGGTGAATTACATTTATAGACTTGTGTATGTTGAACCAGCCTTGCATCTCCGGGATGAATCCTACTTGATCATGATGGATAAGTTTTTGAATGTGCTGTTGCAATTGGTTTGCCAGTATTTTATTGAAGATTTTTCCATCTATGTTCATCATTGTTATTGGCCTGAAGTTTTCTTTTCTTGTTGAGTCTCTGCCTGGTTTTGGTATCAGGATGATGTTGGTCTCATAAAATGATTTGGGAAGGGTTCCCTATTTTTGAATTATTTGAAATAGTTTCAGAAGGAATGATACCAGATCCTCTTTGTGTGTCTGGTAGAATTCGGCTGTGAACCCATCTGGACCTGGGCTTTTTTTGTGTGGTAGGCTCGTAATTGCTGCCTCAACTTCAGACCTTGTTATTGGTCTATTCATAGTTTCGGCTTCCTCCTGATTTAGGCTTGGGAGGACACAGGTGTCCAGGAATTTATCCATTTCTTCCTGGTTTACTAGTTTATGTGCATAGAGTTGTTTGTATTATTCTCTGATGATGGTTTGAATTTCTGTGGAATCTGTGGTGATTTCCCCATTATCGTTTTTTATTGCATCTATTTGGTTGTTCTCTCTTTTCTTTTAAATCAGTCTGGCTAGTGGTCTGTCTATTTTGTTGATCTTTTCGGAAAACCAGCTCTTGGATTTATTGATTTTTTGAAGAGCTTTTGGTGTCTCTATCTCATTCAGTTCTGCTCTGATCTTAGTTATTTCTTCTCTTCTGCTGGGTTTTGAATTTTTTTTAATCTTGCTCCTCTAGCTCTTTCAATTTTGATGATAGGGTGTCAATATTGGATCTCTCCACTCTTCTCATGTGGGCACTCATTGCTATATATTTTCCTCTATAGACTGCTTTAAATGTGTCCCAGAGAGTCTGGTATGTTGTGTCTTCATTCTCATTGGTTTCAAAGAACTTCCTTATTTCTGCCTTCATTTCATTGTTTATCCAATCAACATTCAAGAGCCAGTTGTTCATTTTCCATGAAGCTGTATGGTTCTGAGTTATTTTCTGAATTCTGAGTTCTAACTTGATTGCACTATGGTTTGAGAGTGTTTGTTATGATTTCAGTCATTTTGCATTTACTGAGGAGTGCTTTACTTCCAATTATGTGGTCAATTTTGGAGTAGGTGTGATGTGGTACTGAGAAGAATGTATATTCTGTGGATTTGGGGTGGAGAGTTCTGTAAATGTCTGTCAGGTTTGCTTGTTCCAGGTCTGAGTTCAAGCCCTGGATATCCTTGTTCATTTTCTTTCTGGTTGATCTGTCTGATATTGATAGTGGAGTGTTAAAGTCTCCCACTATTATTGTGTGGGAGTCTAAATCTCTTAGTAAGTTATTAGGAACTTGCCTTATATATCTGGGTGCTCCTGTATTGGGTCCATATATATTTAGAATCGTTAAGTCTTCTTGTTGTATCAATTCTTTTACCGTTATGTAATGACCTTCTTTGTCTGTTTTGATCTCTGTTGCTTTAAAGTCTATTTTATCAGAGATGAGAATTGCAACTCCTGCTTTTTTTTGCTCTACATTTGCTTGGTAAATCTTCCTCCATCCCTTTATTTTGAGCCTTTGTGTATCCTTGCATGTGAGATGGGTTTCCTGGATACAGCACACCAGTGGGTTTTGGTTTTTTATCCAATTTGCCAGTCTGGGTCTTTTGATGGGTGCATTTAGCCCATTCACATTTAGGGTTAATATTGTTATGTGTGAATTTGATACTGCCATTTTGATGCTAGCTGGCTGTTTTGCCCATTGGTTGATGAAGATTCTTCATTTTGTTGATGCTCTTTAGCATTTGGTATATTTTTAGAATGGCTGGTACAGATTGTTCCTTTCTATGTGTAGTGCCTCTTTCAGGAGCTCTTGTAAAGCAGGCCTGGTGGTGACAAAATCTCTGAGTACTTGCTTGTTGGCAAAAGATTTTATTTTTCCTTCACTTATGAAGCTCAGTTTGGCTGAATATGAAATTCTGGGTTGAGAGTTTTTTCCTTTAAGGATGTTGAATATTGGCCCCCACTCTATTCTGGCTTGTAGAGTTTCTGCCAAGAGGTCTACTTTGAGTCTGATGGGCTTCCCTTTGTGGGTGACCCGACCTTTCTCTCTGGTTGCTCTTAGTATTTTTCTTTCATTTCAACCCTGGTGAATCTGACGAGTATGTGCCTTGGGGTTGCTCTTCTTGCAGAATATTTTTGTGGTGTTCTCTGTATTTCCTGGAGTTGAGTATTGGACTGCCTTGCTAGGTTGGGAAAATTTTCCTGGATAATAATGAAGACTGCTGGTGTCCCGCGTCTCTCCTGCACCTGGGAATTGCCCCGTTCTGTGGGCAACAAAGGTCCATCTGAAAATGCGGCTAGGACTCACCCTCTGCGTCTTCACTGAGAGTTGCAATCCTGAGTTGTTTCTACCACGCCATCTTGGAAACCCCTCTCATATTTTTACTTTTAATACATGGGTTAGTTCCTAGGCATTTTATTTGTTTCATGCTACTATAAATAAAATTACTGATTAAAATTTCTTTTTGGATTGTTCATTGTTAGTGAGTGCAAAGAAAATCCATTTTTGCATGTTGACTTTTTAATTCTCCTACTTTGCTGAATTTATTAGTTTTATTTTTTTTTTTGTGGAAACATTAGAATTGTATCCCTGTAAGACTGTATCATCTTGAACAGAGATAATTTTACTTCTTTCATTCTAATGTGGATGCTTTTTAATGTTTTTTTTTTTTTTTATTGTCTAATGGCTCTGAGTTGAATTTCCATACCACATTAAGTAGAAACAGTGAAAGTGGGCATCTTTGTCTTGTTCCTTAAACTTTCTAAAAACTTTTGGTCCTTCGCTATTAAGTATAATTTTATTGTTGGTTTTTCATATGTGGCTCTTATTATATTGAGGTAGCTATTTTTATATTTATATTTTGCTGAATGTTCTATATATCATTAAAGTATTTAGAAAGTATTTTGTATTTTGTAAAATGCCTTTTCTGCATCAATTGAGGTGATTACATGTATTTTTCTTTATTCTGTTAATATGATGTATGACATTGATCCAATTTTTACATATTGAATTATCCTTGCATTCCACGAATGAATTTCATTTGGTCATGTTGTATAATTTTTTTCATATGCTGATAAATTCAGTTTGGTTTGCTAGTACAATTTTGAGGAATATTGCATAAATATTCATAAGGGATACTGACCTGTAGTTTTCTTTTTTATAATATTGCTGGCTTTAGTATCAATACTGCTGGTTCCAGAGTATGAGTTAAGAAATTTTTCCATTCTCTTATCTCTCTCTCTCCCCTTTTTTTGGAAATGTGTGAGAAAGATTGGTGTTTGTGCTTCTTTAAGTGTTAGGTAGAAATAACTTGTGAAGCCATCAGGTCCAGGGCTTTTCTTTACCATGGATGTGGAAAACTGGTTGCTGCTGCTGAGCTCAGCTAGAATTGACCAAAACTAATCATATTTTACCATCCCAGTCTTTCCTTGGAAGTTTCAAGACTTTAATAAACTCCAGAGTTCCAAAATAGTTACATCAGGCAGATTTTTGCCCGGGTAGGGTGACAGATTCCTGGTACTTCCTAATTTCCCATATTTGTTGAATGTGCCCTATAGTTTAATTTTAAAACTGGATGTATATAATGATTATCTCTCAAAGAGTTTGAAAATTTAGTAATTAGCTCTCAGTGTGGGCCAAATCCAACACACTACTTGCTCCAAGCAAGAGCATTTTTGTTGTTCAGAGAACATACAGAAAAAAATAAGTTACATAGTTATGGAATGGTGGTTTTGAGTGTACAGTTAGATGGTTTACAGTTGGAAGGTGGGGAGGGCTTCATAATGTGTAAGGCAATGTTTATTATTATAGATGTGATAATACACAAAGAATAATTGCCAGTATGGGATAGGGACATAACTTTGGGATGAAATGATTAAAACAATGAGAGACACACTGTTTTTTCTTAAACAAGCTCATTGATGCCAATAGGTACTGATTCAATTGGCAAGATAAACAGGTTTACTTATTAAAAACGTTTATGGATATATACCCAGCAGAATCACCCTAATGAATTGAATGAATAGTGAATGCATAAACAGAACTTAAAGTGTATTATCAATTTTGAACACCAATTATGGGCCAGGTCAGAAATAAAATAGTTTTCTCTTAAGTAGCTTATGTTTTATTGTGAGAGTCAGTTACTGTTCAGATAAACACAGAATACAATGAAAAACTCTTAGCCCCAAAAGTCTTTTGAACGAGTGATTTATAAATCTAATGAGGTGTTTAAAAGGAGAACTTTCCAAATTTAGGGCTTAAGGGAAGACTTCCCTGAGGAAATAATAATTGAACTGAAATTAATGGTTCATTAGGCATATTTTAAAGAGAAAAATACTGAGAAATTGGAGACAGCATTCAACTGGCACCGTGAAAAGGAAAAGTCAGGGGACCTGTGATGCCAGGAAAGAATTAAAAAGTAAGTATTAGACAGGATATTTTAATTATTAGTTATGGAAACAAAATCAGGCTTTCTCTAGCAATAAATAAATAAATACATACATACATAACATATAACTGACTTACATAATTGAAAAATTTAGTTAGGATTGCATTTAGGATTTAAGTGATGCAACCAAGAATTGACTCTCTTGTAATTGCTTGGCTTGGAATTTTATTGCACTGTCCTCATTTTTAATTGGCTCCTTTCTCATTCAGACAAGATGGCTTCCATGATATTTAGTTTCCATCAGTTCTGAACCTCAACAATAAGGATGTTCTTTCACTAAAATTCTAACAAACAACATTTAGACTGTTTTGAATTGAATCTATTTGGGTCTTCTCCTATATCTTTCAATAATACCTGTGGTTAGAGGGACTATATGAAATGGATAGCCTAGTCTAAGTCACATCTGACAGTCAGCTTAAATCATATGAACTATCATATTATGATGGTGGACATCTGTATTCTGTATGAAAAATTGGGGAACTATTAACAGAAAAGACAAATGTTTCCTAGGCTTACCAAAAACAGACGTAATAAATAACTAGTCATGGAGGGCTCTGCATGATATGTAAAATTTATGACTAAAAGTGTTCTGACAGTAAGAGAAGTGGTTCAAAACTATTTAGTAAAAGTGAGGTAGTATGTTCAATTTGCATTTTCAAATGTCCACTATTCCCACAAGGATTAGAAAATATTGGGAAGGTACTGGTTGAAACCTTGGGGGTCGGAATAGGTGACTGTTATTGTAAAAGTCAACAGACCAGTTCATTGACAATGAGATTATGTATGAGTTAGCAAAAATGTGAAAAATGGAAAGAAATGACTTGAATCTGGTTTAGATACTGTTGAAAGAATCTGCAGAAATCCCTCTTCCCTACACATACATGCAAAGATATATTGCATAGGTTTTCTAAAAATGGAAGGAGAAACTTCAGACTACCAGACTGTGCAGTCTGGATGACATTAATTACAGAATAAAATGCTAACCAACGTTTAAAATGATGGATTTCTCTGTATTTTCTTCAAATAATTATGTTGAATGTCAGCATATGATTAATATTTGAAGGCTAATCAGTGTAAATTGATATCAATTAAACTATCATAAACCTTAACTTATGAAATGTATTACTCTTTTCATTTAAGATTTCTGCTTATAAAGACTGGCTTTCAATTATTACTTTTTGATTTATAGTAGTAACCTCAGCATCTAATATTATGCCACTATTTGCACAGAAAAATATCTGTACCATTGTAAAATCATCATTATTTTTTGACAGACATTAAAAAGATATACCAAGAAAGTGGTATATTTATTTTCTTTTTGTGATCAGTAAGAGCAGGAGTTTTGCTCTTCATAGAATGGTTGTGTTAATCACAATGTGGAGTCTATATAAAGAAACAATTAGATGATTTCCCATCTCATCTATAAGCCTCTATTTATGGAGCATTCTAACAACATGACTTCACTCACAACTTGCAAATATGAGTGGTGCTGAGAAAACACAAAGTTCAGTTACATAAAGTGGTGAAATTAATGAGTAATGTATGATCTTCCATCCTTTTGTGTCTATTTTTGCTTGGCATTTTTTTTTTCAAATTACTTTAGTTCATACCTTACTTTCATTCTGAATGATGACCCTATTACTTGGTTGAGAATTTTTGTGCGCCTAAATTTCCTGAGAGATATTGGTCTGTAGTTGCTGTGGTTTAGGTATGATTTATTTGTCTTTCCCACAAAACTCATGTTGAAATTTGATCCCCAGTATGGCAGTGTTGGAACTAGAGATGAGGGTTTGGGTCATGGCGGTAGATTCTTCATGAGAGGCTTAGTACTGCCCTTGAGATTGTACATTCTCATTCTGGAAAAACGGGATTAGCTCTTGAGGGAATAAATTAGTTCCCATGGAAATAGGTTGTTATAAAGTGAGGTTCCTCTTCCTATTTGGGTGTTCTTCGCATGCACCTCCTTTCCCTTTGAGCTTCTCTGCCATGTTTTGATGTAGCAGAAGGCTCAGACAGGAAGCCAAGCAGATGCTGACATGATGCTACTTGTACAGCCTGAACTATGAGTCAAATAAACCTTTTCTTTATAAATTACCCAATCTCAACTATTCCGTTATAGCAACACAAAACAGACTAAAACAGCAGGTTTATTTGTGATGTCTTTGGTTGGGTATCAGTGTAATAATGACCTCATAAATTGAGTATGAAAGTGATCGTCCACTTCCATTTTCTGATATATATTACAAAATTTTGTTAGTTTTATACTAAGTTTTTGATGAAATTCTTCTGTAAAACCATCTGAGCCTATGTATTTATTTTGAGGGGAGCTATGTAATTATAAATTCTATATATTTGTTGGTTGTTCAGATAATCTATTTCATCTTAGTCAATTTTTGATATTTTGTGAAGTTCAGAGAATAAGTCCATTTCTTTTAAGCTGTTAAATTTACAATACAGTTGTTTTAATATTCTCCTAATATCTTTTAATGACTGCAGAATGTTTAGAGCTATTCTTTATTTCACATATTACGTTGTTGGTTTATGTATTTTCCCCTTTCATTTTTGTTAGTGTTGCCACTGCTTCATTTTTTAAAGCACCTTTTCAAAGAAACATTTTTTTTATTCCATTGAAATTCTCTCTGTTTTTTCCTAATTTCAGTAGCATTGATTTGAGACCATTTCATATTTCTAATGTAAGCATTTAGTACTACTAATCTCTCTAAACATAGTTTTTAGCATATTTCAAATATTTTCACAGGTAGTCTTTTGATTTTCTCTCTGTTGTTTAGTTCTATGTATTTTTAAAAACATTTCTTTTGAGATTATTTCTTTCAACCACAGATTTTTTTAGAAGTATGTTGTTTAATTTTCTCTCCAATTTTTTTTTTGTCCTCTGTTATTGTGATTCCAATTTTTTTCATTTGTTTAAATTTGCTTTATGGTCCATATACTTTATCATGGTAAATATTTTACGTCACTTGGAAAAAATACAAATGCGTATTAGGTGGAGTATTATATGTATGTAAATCTGTTCCTGCTAGTTGAGTCTGTTATTCATATACAAAATGCTTATTCCTGCTTATCTTCTGTTCAGTAGATCAATAATTAGCTGGGAGCATGGCAGAGTTTGAAGTCCACAGGCCTAATTTTATATTTATCTATATATTTTCTTTCAGGTCTATTCATTTTTGATTCATGTATTTTGAGTGTAGTTTGTTCAGATGTACTCTTGATTTTTTTTTTTTTTTTTTTTGAGACAGAGTCTTGCTCTTTTGCCAGGCACCAGGCTGGAGTGCAGTGGTGTGATCTCGGCTCACTGCAACCTCTGCCTCCCGGGTTCAAGAAATTCTCCTGCCTCAGCCTCCCGGGTAGCTGGACCACAGGCACAAGCCACCACACCCAGCTAATGTTTTTGTATTTTTAGTAGAGACGGGGTTTCACCATGTTGGCTAGGATGGTCTTGATCTCTTGACCTTGTGATCCACCTGCCTCAGCCTCCCAAAGTGCTGGGATTACAGGCTTGAGCCACCACGCCCGGCCCTCTGATTTTTTTTAATGTGGACATGTCACATTTTTTCCTATCCTATCACTTCTTTCTACCTGTTTCATCAAATTTGAAATATCTTTCTTATAAAGGTTGTATAATTTTGTTTTAATTCACTGTGTTAATTTCTATCTTTTGATTGCTGTACATAGATCATTGACATTTAAGTTGATCATTGGTATGTTGTCACTTAAGTGTGCTTTTCTATCATTTGTTTTAAATGTATCTCTTGGGGTTCTTATTTCCCTGTACATCTTTCCTTGCCTTACCAAAGGTTACTTGAATACTACTGAGGATTTAGTCTCTTTATTTATTTATACTGTATTGAGTGCATCTCTTTATGTAAACACGCACACACATATTGAATCCATATATATATAATGGATTCAGGTGGTACATATGCATGTTGGTTACATGGATATACTACATATGGTGGGATCTGGGATTCTTGTGTACCTATCTCCTGAATAGTGAACAATATACCCAAGAGATAATTTTCCAACCCTCTCTCCCTCCCAACCTCCCTCCTTTTAGAGACCTTACTGTCTAGTACTTCCCCCACTCGGTGCATTCATGTGTATCAATTTTTTACCTCCCACTTAAAAGTGAGAACATGTGGTATTTGTTTTCTTTTCCTGAGTTATTTATCTTGGGGTAATGGCCTTCTCTTTTTGTAATTTTTGTGGAGGTTGGCCTGGTGTTTCTAATACACCGATGTGACTTATATCAGTCTACTGCTTTGAATATTTTACTCAACATTTGAGTGAACAGGGAAACCACATTTCCCTTAATTCTCCTTATCTTCACCACTTTCAAATATTGTTGTATTGAATATCAGATTGTGTTACAGTTTCTATTTCAATTATCAAATATGATTTTTAAAACTCATCAGGAATAGAAAAGTCTGTTGCTTGCATTCATCTACATTTCTGCTTTTTCCATTATTCCTTGTTCCTTTTGTCATGTTTCAATATTGCTTCCTTTATTAAATTTGAATAACTTTCTTTAGCCAATTTTGTTAAAGGCAGATCTGCTAGTATAAGAATCCTTTAAGTTTTACTTCATCTGAGAATATTCCATTTTTTCTTTATTCTTGAATAATTTTACCAGATTTAAAATTCATAATTGGCATTTTTTTTGAAAGCTTTAAGACATTGCTTTTTTGAATACTCTTCAGGCCTACTCTCTGTACATCATTATGGATATTTAATGGTGCAAATATTGATTCTTTGGTTATTCCTATATGATTCTCAGGCTCTGTCTTTTTGAAAATTTTAGTTAACTTTCTCTCCGCCTTTCACAGTGGGTGAATCTTTTATTTTTCTGTCCTCAAGTTTGCTTGTTCATGCTTTCTGACTTTAATCTGCTAGTAACTCGGCTGAACAAGTCCTTTTTATTTTTAATTTTTGTGTTTGTTATTATATTGCATTATAATACCATATTGTGCAATATTAATGTGTATTATGTTTTAACTCTTGTGTTTAATTTGGTATTTTATTATAACAATTTCAAATTATTTCTTTTTGTATAAATCATATTTCCTTGCTGATGTTTTGCATTTTATTTTCATCAAGAATATTTGTAGCAGATTACTAAAGCAATTTTATGGCACCTGCTTTAATATTCCTTTCAGTTAATTCTAGCATATTATTCATCTCAGTATTGTCATCAGTTGATTTTCTTTTCTCATTTAAGTTGTGATTTACTGGGTTTTGGGTATGATGGGCTATTTTCTACCTTATCCTAAGCATTGTGTCTATTATATTAGGAGATTTTGATTCTCAGTTAACTCTTTTTTAAAAATATTTGTTTGGTAGGCATTCAGTATATTCACATTTACTGCAGTGATGATCTTGGCCTTCTGTTTTGAGCTGCATTTCAAATGAAAATTTAGTTTCCAGAGCCTTCTAGTGTTATTTTTTTCTGCTTGTTTAATCTGGTCTCAGATGGTGGAGGGTTAAGTGGCATCCAATTAGTGACATCTGACTTCCCGGTGTCTCTGACTAGAGAAGTGTTTTAACCAGCATGAATAAAGAGGTTATCTGGGTTGGGCCGTTTTCTGTGACTGGGCCCCTTTTTGGGGACCTGTTCACTCAAGTGTGTCTCTCAAAGGAGAAACTGATTCTCAGTCATGATAGAGAAATAGATTATTTCCATGCATGCTTATTTTTAATGGCAGCCGTCTCACAGTTATTTCTCCTGTGAGTGATGTAGACATTGTCTGGTGTTTCCTAGAGGATTCCCATTGGATTTATGGGATTTCTTCTTCTCCTGGATGCAGGGTAAGTAAACTCATAGTCTGAATGGCTTTTTTTTTTTTTCACAAACGAGATGAAAGGAGACCTGCTGTTGTGTTACTCCTACTCCTCGTTGAGTTCCCAAACCAGCTTGACTTTTTTTTAATACTGTCAGAGTTCTCTCTTGGTTGTCTTTTGGACCATCTCCAGGGATTATAGTTGTTTTAATAGGGAGAAACAAAAGAAATTGGCCTATGACATCTTGTATGAACACAGATCCCTTTTCTTAGATGTTTAACCCTTCCTTCCACAGCAGGTTTTGCATCTTTACTGGTTTTGTTGTTGTTGTTGTGAAAAGTATTCTCTACACTAGGAAACACAGTCTTTAATGTTTGTAGGAACCAAGTAGCAAACATAAATGATTTAAAAGATTATGAAGGTAAGAAGAATATATTAAACCTGAAGTTAAGTACTTATTTCAATGAACAGACAGTACACACTATGCAGCTTCAGTCAAATGATTTAGAGATCCATGTTTGGCAATAATGTGTAGCCCAGTATTGCAGATATCATTTCCGCTTGCCAAATACTTTGAAAATTGTATACTTTCCTTAGTTTTAAATTATTTTATATTCTTTAACCCTGTATGGAACAAATGAAGATTAGAAATTGGTTAAGCATATGTCTGTTATACATCATTCTCATCTTACTAGCTCCATTTTTTGTCACATTAAGACAATCTTATGACCCTTTTATTCAATTATTTTTACATTAATATAATATCTAACTACACATGATTACTGAAGTTAAGAGATGGATTCTGGGTGTCACTATGTTTGTTTAAATTATTAGTTCATGTTAGTCATGTGAACTGTAGGAAGAATTAGATTTAAAATGTAAAATTAAACAGAACAAAGTACCTATATTATATGTCAGTTTTCTATACATATTATTTGTGTATACTTGATACATACATATGAGGACATTGTACTGTCTACCTTTAGGCAATTTATAATTTATTTATGAAGATAATCATTAATCAGCTAATTCTAGAAAAGGTGAATGGAAAATGATACTATGAATACATACTGCAATCCATTCAGCCTATTATTTATCCTCACTTATCACCTCTTAGGCATGAAATCTAGTGGAGACTTTGCAGTTCTTATTATGACCCATTTTTAACACACCTTTCTTGAATGTTCCATATATTTACCCTGGGTTTGGCTCTTCATTTTTCCCCCTTTTGTCTAAGTCCTGAGCTCACCTCTTTCCCAATCCTCACTTAGTTTTTGATTATCTTATGACCTTTTTCTAGAATTCTTTTTCTGTTGAGCTACATGTAAGATGGAAAATGGTTTAGTTGAATGTGTGAGAATACAATGGCTGTCACTTTGTTTCCTTAATAAGTGCTAGCAGGTAGGAGTGGAGACAACTGAGTTTCTCAAAGATAATACCCCTGGCAGAGCAAGATGAGAATGGGCAAAAATGCACAACCAAAAAAATACGGAAAAATCATCCTTCCAAGCTTATGGAGGGAGGACTCTTTCTGATAATGAAGCAGGAAAAGCTAAGATAATATCAGCAAATTGTGTGCTGGACCTTGAGATAAGTATGTGGGACATATAAAATTTTCAAAACATCCAAGAATATAAAGAGATACATAGTATTAGAATTCACTAAGTGGTGGTGTTGGGCCTAAAAGAAGGAATAAAATATAGAATCAATAGTGGGGCCAGATGATAAAGAATATAACTCTAATGATAAGAAAATCTTCTCACTACTAATATATAGTCAATCCATAAGTGGACTGATATCTCCTACAATGATTCCTTTTTTTCTGATGACAGGAAATAGGAACAAGAGGACTCATCAAAAGTAAAGGGAACTTAAAGAAGGAATGCCAAGTAATAAAACACTTAAACATTCTTAAATATTGCCCAATAGTTACCAGATTGATAATAATCTTTAAAGCAAAAAAGGGTAAATATGTTGGAAGCAAACATATTATGATTTCTTATGCTGAAGGGAGATGAATATCTCTTTGAACTTGTGCTTTTATTTTTGTACAAATCACAAGAAAAAGTCAAACAACAATTCACATTACTGGTCAGTCTTCACATTTTAAATAGAAATAGAAAGTTAGGGTAGGAATCAAACCAGATAAGGAGACTAGAAATGATGTTCACTTTGTACCAAAAAATGTGGACAACAAGGAAGAAAACAATATGCTGGGACAAAAATATATATATTCATACATATATCTTAAGTGTTACTACCACACACAGAAACAAAATCATCACTATTGATGTGGTGGATGTGTTAATTGGCATGATTTTGGTGATCATCTTACAATATACTTATATTTATATAACAAAATATCAAGTTGTGGCCTTAAGTATATATAATTCTCACATGTCAGTTATAACTATAAACTGAGAAAAGAATGTAATAGATTGGAATGAAATGGAAATAAATGCCAATAACTAAACCAAAAAGAAAAAGATCACTTACTTGTTTTAACTATGTGTTTGGAATTGTGCTGTGCATTAGTTAAAATCGTGAACATATATAGTACTTACTTTCCTGTGAGGATTATACTAAGTCACACATTCTATTGAATATAGAACCAAAAGTCTGTATACTAAGTGGAATAGATGACATTTAGAAATGCTCAGGATATATGATCAGCATTTCTTGACCCTATTATTATTATTATTGTATTTAATATAGATGAAAAAATTGGTGTTTAGTGTAAGACAAGCATCATTTTAAGACGTTTACATGTAATATTTCATTTGACCCTTGTTTATTAGTTCCATTTTACAAACGATTTAATTTAAGAACACAGTGAGGGCAAGAGAACTGCATAAGACTTCACAGCTGATAAGTGGTATAATAAGACTAAAAGCCAAGTAATGGGGCTCTAGAACTTAACTGTTAACCACTGTTGCTGTATTATTTCTGTTTTAGTTATAATGCTTTTCTATGTGTACTGACTAGCCTATTTACAATTCAATTTCTCAGATTTTAGAACTTTTTGGAGACAATTGGAATGAAGGTTAGTAGATTTTGTTAATCTACTAAAGGAGATACTTATTTTACCCACCAATCTGAGTTACTTTTCCAATTGGAAAGGTTTTTTCCCTAGGATAGATGAGTGATTGTTAATTTCTTATTATGAGGAGAGCACTGGACCCCACAAAATTCCATACATGCTTGGTGAATTATAATCATCTAGAAAGTCCTCTAGATAAGCTTATAATATAGCAACATTATATTGATTGCAAAACCATGTTTATAGTAAAAGTGCAACTGACAGAAAAACTGCAAACGTCACTTGATGAGAGGTACCAGAAAGATATTTTGTTTGTAAAATTTGAGTATCCTTTGAAAGATTTTGAGAAGCGCTAGGGGAAGCAGGTCTGAGTTTTGAAGGTGTGATTAGAAGAAGCAAGAGTAAACTATGGATTGGGTGCTATTATGAGATGAAAGTGGTTGATGAAGTGAGGGCAAAGGTAACTATGCAGCTGGCTTAGTGTATGCCTATTCTCCCAGCCTGGTTAACAGCAGAGCTGATTTTACCTACGTAATTTGAGCTGCCTTTTATTTTTTCATCTCGAGACAGGTTTTAGTCCTTCACTATATTAGATCAAACCTTTGGAAAAGGATTCTATCATTCTACTTATTCTACACGTTTGTTAATATGTGTTCATATTTACTTCCACCTTTGGCAAGATATTGCTGATGTAGTTTCATTACAAAGCAAGAACTAATTTCACACTTATATTGACAACAGCAGTCACCATGAAAATCTTTCTCCCTAAAATGGGACACACACTTTATTTAATGGTACTTATTCCTTCTATAATGGGGAAAATAAGTTATGCAGTACACTGGAAACAAGTTGAAAGAGCAAAAATTTGTAAATGTTTACTTACAGTGTACTCTTGGGTGGCAGTCTTAAAACTTTCAGTGGCAACTCACTTTCTGTAGTGCTAAATATCCATGATTCTTTAAATAGAACACATTTCAATGTTCTCAATCAATGGTATAATAGGAAAAGACTATCAGCATTTCCATGTCTGTCCACAAATCTACGGGGCACACAGAAGTTCTTATCAAGTGATTCTCCAAATTTTATTGACCAATTGGTGTATGCTTGTGAATGACCCTCAGGGTATCACATGTGTAGTAAATCAGATTGAACATATAGGTATCCGTATTTTAAAATTTCCCATTTTAGAGCAGAAGTTTTCACTAATACCAGGTCCTACAATTTAATAGATTCTAATGTGAAAATTAATAAGCTTCCTTTACACTTCATTATCCTTTGTAAAATACATTATATATATTGGAGTTAGACAAATCTAATAAAAAGTATAGCGTCTTTATACAGCTAAGTAGGTTTTGTTTTTAAAGACAATAAAGTCTTTATTTTGAATTTCACAACAGATAATTCCTATCAGGCTAAATTTTCTAAAGATAGAAACCAAAATGTTTAGAAAAATCAGAAAAAGTGCAATCACCTATAAGTATTAGTGACCCATAAACAGCAGGGGAATGTAGAGGAGAATCAATATGAAGAAAAAGCACTGGAAATTTCCTCCTTTTGTGGTCTTTTTGCCTTGGGCATCATTCAGTGGATGTGAGACAACAATTCTAATGAAAATCTTCAGTTTTATTGGCCTAGAAGAATCAGACAACAAAATTTAGAACAGTGATGACATCAGGTATGTGAGCAAGGGGTGACTAAAAAAAAAGACAGAGAGCCAAATCAAGAGAACTTCAAAATGGGTAGAGGCCTGAAGCATGTTTGTGTGAGGCACAATCCAAATAGTATATAACGATGAAAGAAGGACATACAGACTTTATTCCCTATCCTACAGAACAATGAAATAATTAGGATTTGAAGAATGACCAAGATAATTGCCTACTAAACAAAATAAGGAACTCAAAAAATAACAAAAATCAGATTCTCAAATATTTATTACTAAAAATTTCACAAAAAGTCAACCATAAAGAAAATAATACACACACACACACACACACACACACGAAGGAGAATTTAAAAGTACACTATTTAACAAAAAGAAAAGCAGTAATAGAGGGACAGACAAATATAAAAGATGTAGGGTATGCACACACACATACACACATATAAAATCACAAAATAGCAAACATAACTCCTCCATTATAACTAATGACATCGGATGCAAATAGATGAAATATTCCAATCAAAGGCAGATATTTAAGAAGTGAATAAAAATGATACAATTAATTTTTATTTACATGATATAAACTCTAGATTGCATGATAGAAACTGTTTAAAAGTACAAAAAAAATGAAAGATAAAACCTAAAAGCATTGTACGATAGGGAGCTGAGTGGCTATACTATCAGACACAATAGAAATTCAGACAAATATTTTTTGCTAAAGAGTATATTGTATAATAATAAAACAGGTCAAACCATCAGGAAGATATGAAAATTATAAATATATTCTTGCCTTCCATGAAAGTTCCAAAATACATGAAGCAAACTGACAAAACTGAAGGGAGAAACACAATATCAAAGGTCTAAGGTACATGTAATTGGAATCTCAGGAGAAGAGGACAAAAATAATGAGGCAGAAAAACATATTATCAGATGTAATAAAAGGAAGATTTTTAAATGTGAGGAAAGACAAAAAGTTTCAGAATTAAGTAGCCCACTAAACTGTAAGCAGAACAAATATAAAGAAAAATATGTGTAAGTGCACTGTAATAAAACTGTTAAAAATTAACAATTACTAAAATATTAAAAGCAGCTAAAGAAAAGAAGACATCATATACTAACACTAGTGATGATACTAATACATGTAGACTTCTCAGAAAGGCAGAGGAAACTACAAAACAGAAAAATATTTCAATGGCTATGGGAATAACTGTCAATTCAAATTCTCTATTAACCGAATTACCATTCAAGAATGAAGCTAAAATAAGTACAAATTTAGGTAAAAAAAACTAAGAATTCATCAAACGGTAACTGAATTGTAAAAAGGGTTTAAGAAAGTTCTATGAGGGCAAATAATTTATACCAGAGGGGAACCATAAAAAACAGTTAAAGAACATTAAGAATTTCTATAGCTGTGAATATAAACAAATTATTTTCCTCTTAGTTTCTTTAAATTATATAAGAATATTTGAAACAACATTTTTAGCATTGTCTTATAGGTTTTATGTTTGTAGTTATAATATACTCAACAGCTATAGAATAAAGAATGGTGGAGAGGACTTCTACATTTGATGTGACTACAGTGAAACTAAATTATAAACTATACTTAGT
Source organism: Saguinus oedipus (assembly GCA_031835075.1). Lineage (NCBI taxonomy): Eukaryota > Metazoa > Chordata > Mammalia > Primates > Cebidae > Saguinus > Saguinus oedipus. The sequence continues at coordinate 45,982,893 of CM063169.1, forward strand.
ATCCACATAAACAATAAAAACTATACATCAAAAACCATGTTATTCCACAAAAAAAAACAAAAATATTTTGAAATTTAAAAACATACTTCTAAATATTTCCTATTTTGAAAAAGAAATTACTAAGGAAATAAAATAATATTTTAAACTGAATGATAATGAAAATGCAATATATAACAAATTCTGGCCACAATTAAAACAGTGTTTATATACAAGATTTTGGCTTTAAATGTTTTATTATAAAGAAAAAAGCACTAGAATAAACAATCTGTTTTCATCACAGGATACTATAAAATAGCCCTAAAACTACTGAAGTAACTATATCTATTAAAATGTTTTTCACCAATAAAACTTCAGGCCTAGGATGTTTAATTTCAAAATTCTATCACCATTTAAGGAAGAAATAATACTTATTTTATAAGAAAATCTTTCAGAAGTAAAAAGTAGAAATGATTTTTAAAACATTTTATAATGTTTACATAACCTAATGGTAAGAACTGACAGACATTAAGAAATGTATACAGACAAATATTCCTGATGGCTGGAGATCAAAACTCTTAATAAAATATTAGGAAATTAAATTAATATATATGTATAGTTACACATAAAGCTTACATGTATATACTAAATTTCTGTGTCTATATATAAATATAATATGAATATAGTAAATATATAATTATAAATTACATCTAAATATATAGTGTGTGCACATACACATTTTATATGCACACACTAAATTTTTGTGTCTTCCCCCAACTCGTGTGTTAAAACCCAATGAAAGGTATTAGGATGTAGGGTCATTGAGAGGTTAGGTCATGAGGGTAGAGCCATTATGTATGTGATTAGTGATGTTATCAAAGAAACCCCAGAAAGCTCCCTCAGCCCTTCCACCATTTAGACTCAGTGAGAAGGCACCATGTATGAACCAGAGAGTGATATCTCACTGGGCAGAATATGCCAGCACCTTGATCTTTCAAGCCCTCAGAACTGTTAAGAATTCCTGTTGTTTATAAACCACTCAGATTATGACATTTTGTTACAGCAGCCTGAATGGACTAAGAAACACACACACACACACACACACACACACACACACACACACACACACACACACTACTTTGACCAAGAACTTTCCCTGTAATGTAAGATTCATCTAATGTTTGACAATCAATGTGTATTTTACTATATTAACCGAAATATAAAAAGACCCCCTCAATAGATGCTGAAAGCGCTTTAAGAAAATTCAACAGTCTTTTGTTAAAATAAAAAACATTCTCAACAGACTATAAATAGTAGATCGTTTTTTCGACCTCATCTACCTGATAAGGGCATTTATGAAATACCTAACATCATAGTTCATGGTATAATAATGAAAACTCTTTTCTGAGACTTAGGAATCAACTTTTCCCACTTTTATTCATCACTGTACTACAGTTCCTAGACATTACATTAATACAAGGAAAATAAATTGCATATAGAGAGTCAACAAAAGAGCACCAAGTGCAAGAGAAGCTCTAGGATATTCATGCAGAACTCCCTGCAGATAACCTGAGTTCCCTTTATACAGCTCTCTCTTCTCCAGGCATTTGTGCTCTAAACTCTATCTCTTTCGGCCTTCCTAGACCTCTAGATCCTTCTACTTTACTCAGAGACATTGTTCTCTGACATGCTCCCCATATTTACACTACAATCTGGTGACTGTTGCCTCTCAGTATATTGAAACAATTATGGGGGAATACAAATCTATATCTATATCTAGATAAATACATACATACATATATTATTTTATTCTTTAATGGAACACACTTTTTTTTTAATTTTTATTGCATTTTAGGTTTTGGGGTACATGTGCAGAACGTGCAAGATAGTTGCATAGGTACACACATGGCAGTGTGTTTTGCTGCCTTCCTCCCCTTAACCCACATTTGGCATTTCTCCCCAGCCTATCCCTCCCCAGCTCCCCCCACTGTCCCTCCCCTATTCTCCCCAATAGACCCCATGTGTAGTACCCCCTCCCTGTGTCCATGTGTTCTCATTTTTCTCACCCGCCTATGAGTGAGAATATGTGGTATTTCGTTTTCTGTTCTTGTGTCAGTTTGCTGAGAATGATGTTCTCCAGATTCATCCATGTAGAAATTCCATTTGACCCAGCAATCCCATTACTGGGTATATATCGAAAGGAATATAAATCGTTCTACTATAAGGAACACAAACTCTTATTTGTCTAATGTCAAATTTTTGAAAACCATTGATACACACTTACAAACACTGGTTTGTAGTGTTTCAGTGGAATAACTAAACTTTCTGCTACTCCATCTTATCTAGAAACAGAGTTTTACTGAAGGATATTTTCACTAGAAATATCTATCCAGATAATGAATTTTGCCTTATTAACATGCTTTTTGTACTAACCTTATTCCGCTGAAATGAACATTGAAAACAAATATATAGTCACTTTGCCATCAATATAAAATTGAGAATAGAGTTATAATTTGTTAAAATGCAGATGATTTTTCCCCAAATAAAAGCATAATATAAGTTAAATGTCCATAACTTACATTCCTAACCCACATAATTGGTTTTGAAGAAAGTTAACGTGAATTTCAATCATTTAATAAAAGTTGTTTCATTTCATATGACCCCTAGATGAAATAATACTGTTTAGATGCAAAAATAACTTTAGTTAATTATTAGGTTCTTATTTTATTAATTCATATAAGTGAGCATAAATATGAGGAGAATTTTGTTTGTAAGGAAACTACTAGAGGGGAAATATAAGTAACATTAAATATTAACTTTTTAAGTTGAAGAGTCTTTTTTGAACGTGTAATTTACAAAGATATATTTCAGTTTAATGAGAATCTTAAGAAATAGAGTCAAAATATTTATTGAGACAACTATCAAGAAATATGAAAATGCATGTAATCTTCACTTATTCACATATGTCTATAATCTCTCTATGCTTATTTACCTATCTAGCTGTAACACTTCTATTAATACTCTTGAAACTGCCTTTGCAAAAGTTATAACTGAGGAAATTATGACAGTGAAAGACATCAGACACAACTGATGCCATGTTGCTTCTAAACTGTCCTTTCTCTTTCCTGGGTCTAGCTGTTCTTCTTCATTCCTGGGTGTCAGCCAAACTAACCTTGGGAAATAATTTAGTTTATATTTTAACTCTGAAACAAAATTGACAATAGCCCTTTCCTGGAAAACAAACAAACAAACAAAAAACCCTTCCTTCCCTGGGGACCAGTCTGCCTTTGTAGGACTAACATATTAGCTGACTATAAATGAGGTATTTGGGGCCATGCCTAAACCTCCCCAAATTACTCCTGGGAATAACATCACTATTCTACTCCCTAAGGTCAATGCTTGAAATATTTTACAGACTTCTGCACTTGAAGCGTCAGCTGACACGACCCAGACCAGTAATCTGGCTCAACCAGTTCTGTGATCCCACCCAGGAACAGAAGACAGCAAGAAAAACTTACTTTTACCCCTATAATTTCATCTCCAACCTGACCAATAAGCAATCCCCACTTACCAAACACCTACCTGACAAACTATCCTTAAAAACTCACATCCCTGTATGTTCACCAAGACTGATCTGAGTAATAAAACTCTGGTCTCTTGAACAGCTGGCTCTGCATGAATTACTTTTTCACCATTGCAGTTCTCCTGTCTTGATAAATCAGCTCTGTCTAGGCAGTGGCCAACATAAACCCACTGGGTAGTTACACTCTTAGGCAATTAAAATATAATACAAATATTATATAATATATTTTATGCTTTTCTTATGTTTGATTTTTAATTTTCCTTCTAATGCAATCCTGAATTCCCAGAATACTGAGAATTCTAAGAATAAACTTTGTGATCATAGATGGTTATTTTGTTTTTAACTAAACAAAAATGAGATTCAGATCAGAACTAAATTTTAATGATTGGGTGCAAATAAATGTAAAATCAGCTTGAACAATCAAAGATCTATAAAGGATAATATATTTCTTACGTATTCTGACAAAAGGAAAAGGAAAGTAGCTTATGAGTTACTCTGTATTGTCTCAGCATAAATGACTTGCAGAATCATCTTACCAAAATCTGAGAAAATAATAAAAATTGGAATATTTAATTCAAATTGACTTTTAATCTGTTAAAATTTGTCAGTGCAAACTGTTTCTTTCTTCAGTTAATGTCTCCTCCACATTGATATTTTCTTTATTTGATTATGCCATTTTTGAGAGTATTATCTCTGTTTAGGTCACTTTTCAGTTCTGACACCTAGCAAAGTGTCTTGAATATATAATATGTTCAATAAACATTTGTTTTAATTAGATAAAGGCATAACATTTTAGTGTTTTATTAAATATTAGACCTTTAATGTGATGATTATTTATCTTACAAAGATCTTATATGTAACAATATTTGATGCATATACTTTTTACATGGGAGTCTGCTGAACAAAAACACAGAAAAGAAGAAAATGATTTTTTCTTATGTTTTTGTACTTTTTATGAATTTCTTATTTCATAGTTAAATTAATAGCTATGAAAAACACTTTATTATTGGATGAATTTATTTAAAAACATGACAGTCTCTATTTTCTACTTATAAGACATGTAATTAAATAACCCCTGGCATTTAAATATAAATGAGTAAAAAATACAATTATTTTAAAATTTTCATACATGACAAGCCTTTTTCTTCAAATGTATTCATATATTTTTATTTTAAAAATAAATTCAACTAAATATTTATACTCTTGTAAAATAATATTGAAAACAGAAATGAGTCCAATATTCCCCACAGAGAAGACAGTAGGTATCAAATATATTCTACAGATCATACTGCTTACAAATATTAGTTTTTTTTAAAGAAAATACATACTTTAAAAAATTCTGTGAACTGGATACTCACTGCAAGCAGTTAGACATAAAATGAGCAGAAGGGACTAGGTTAAATCTTTACAAATACATATGTACGGTAGTTTCATTGGAAGAGCTCCTTGCATCCCCCACACTGAGAAGCAAATAATTTATAAGAAATATACAACCTCCCTGGTCTCATAAAGAATTCTGAGGTCACTGTCATTAAATTGAGCACAAGTCAACCTCCACTGCTCTTAGGAAAGGTCATAAATGTCACATACAGAAAATATTCATCAATAAAGGAAAGTACTGTGAATAAAAATAAGTACTTGATTTTGGTAATAAATTCCCAAGGAAACTAAAGGGAGTTGCTTTTAGAATAATAAGTATAAAATGTTGTGGCTGGACACAATGACTCATGTTTGTAATCCCAGCACTTTGGGAGACTAGGGTGGGCGGATCATGATATCAGCAGATAGAGACCATTCTGACCAACATGGTGAATACGTGTCTCTACTAAAAATACAAAAACTAGCTGGGTGTGGTGGTGCATGTCTGTAATCCCGGCTACTCAGGAGGCTGAGCCAGGAGAAGCACTTGAACCTGGGAAGAAGAGATTGCAGTGAGCCTAGATGGCACCACTGCACTCCAGCCTGGCAACAGAGTGAGGCTCCATCTCAAAAGAAAAAAAAGTTGTAAAAGAAAATCAAGTAAAATAAATGTGTAGTTATAGCTAACGTGTGATAAAACACAGACTTTCTGATAGCTATTTTAATGTATAAATTTAACTTGTTTAATTTTTGATGTTGTTTTTATAATTAGAACAATATTATTGTTTCTATAATTAGAACAATATTTTGTTTCTATAATTAGAACAATATTTTGATGTCTCATTTGAAAGTCTCTTTTCTCACCAATACTGGAAAAAGATGCAAGGTTGGACAAGTTTTTATTGTTCGTCTCCTAAATTTCTTCTGTATGGTATTTTCTTAATTTTATTTTACTGTTCATTCATTAATTGGCTCATTAACTCAGCAATGGTACCCTATAATGTAGTAGGTGTATTACATTCCTAGAATAAAGACCTGAATATGATATATTATTTGGGCTTCAAGAAGCTCACAGTATGATCAATATGATAAGTAAACACCAATTCTAGCAGAATGAATAAAAATGTTGAATCAGATTTCTCAACAAAGAGATACAGAAATTCAAAAGGAGATGTTATTAGTTCTCACTGCAAGGCTAAGGAAGCCATTCAAATGAAAGCTAGAATTCCCTTTGAATATTTTGGGATTTTATTTTGGTGACATTGAAGATACCACAAATATTTATTTTAAAATATAACATTGATTATAGTATTTTCAGATAAGTTTAGAGAATTCTGCTCACAGTTTCAGGATGAATGCCAGAGAAAAGAGGCATGTTTATTTTATAATTAGACTAATGTACTATTCTAGACAATAAATTATAAGCAAGAAAGCTAGGACAACAGTGTGAAAAAAAAGAAAATGTTATTTATAGAAAATATTAACAATAAACTCACATTGTAAAAAATATTTTATTATTTTACCAGAAGATAATAATTTCAAATTTTTACTGATTAAAATAATTTTATAATACTATGTCTTGTTTTATTAATAAAAATGTTCCTTATGGATCCACAAATATCAATGAAGAAGATATCTTCATATTTTATATTATATATAAAATATATAAAAATAATTGCATAGTTTAAAAATTAATACATAATCTCTCTATAACCAAAAATGTTAGAGGAATGTGATAGACATGCAAATGTGAGAGTTTCACACCAGACCTAGGCACAAGCAATTTGTATTTTAACAAGTCCTAAAGGTGATTCTGAAACCAACTCAATAGTCTCATAGGCAGATTTTTTGGATAAACATAGAAATTTATCATTCTGATCTTAAAGCTTGAAACATATTTTTTAAATTGAGTTCCTTCCTTAGAAAATGTTCCTCTGGCCTCCAAAATGTGTCAAAGAACTTAAACTCACCAGGTCACCTCATTCAGACAAGGAGCCAGACACCTCATCCCTCATGATTCCTTCCTTACCCCTTCCTAGTTCATGTTTTCTCACACATGGTTATATTTCTTTCCAGCTACTAAAATCCCTAATTTTAGTGTGGGAGATAAATTTGTGACTGATTCCCCATCTCTTCTGCTGCAGTACCTCATTGAAGCCATCCTCCTTGGCAATACTCATTGTCTCAGTGATTGCCTTTCTGTGTGGTGAACAGCAGGACCTAGACTAGACCTAGTGTTTTGGTAACAATTCTGATGAGCACCAAAGTTTATAAAACCTTGAACTATGGTGCCAGTCAGTAAAGAGCAGAAGGTGGTTAGAAAGTTACTGCATACTAGAGGAAATTTTAAATTTTGTATTAGGAAATTGATAGAGTTCTTATTTGGTAAATTTCATTTCCCATTTGAGCCAATGAATAAGAAGAGAGAGAAGAGTAGTGAGGATACTGGAGAATTAAGAAAACTTTTAAGTAATCTTCAGACAGAAAGGAAACCATGCTCAGAACATTTGCATGAGGACAATTGCATCTATGACAGATTATACAGATATTTTCTTCTGCTAAAATTCTACAGTTTATTGATACAGTGATATAATAATATTTTGTAGTTTTTTTTACATTCTACATAATGCTCTTAATGTTAATATCCTCTTAGTTCTGCTGGTATATTTTAGGTCTTCACATTTAGCTTAATAATGACAAGGGCTATTTGCTTCTACTCTTTTGTTTCTTTAAATTTTCCTAGAATAAAGTTTCAAAACAGTCCATAAATGTTTATAAATGAATAATTTGATTAATACATGACTAAATGTTATGAACACACAAGCAGAAGATAAAAATGATTTGAAGGCTTAAAAATATAATGGACTGTGCTTCCTGTTATCTTGGCACATTTGAAAAGTTAATAACAATATTATGAAGTCAAGGTGAATCTAAAAATCTCTCTTAGGGGGGTTGTAAAAGTAACAAAAAATATCGTTTGTTGATTTATTGCTGGGTGTAATAAGCTGCAGTACTGGAATCTATAAGCTGTCTGCCTGCCATAACTTGTCACAAAACAAGCAACCATTTGTGCTTTGAAATTTTCTTCATTCACAGAGCAATCACTGGACAAAATGTACTATACACATTATTAAATCCTGCAATTTACTTATCCTATCTCATGTTGTCCAAAAAAAAAAAAAAAAAAATGAAGTGGGAGCAAGCCCATGGAAAATGCTAGTATTTTTTATTGCTCATGTTTTGAAAGATTAAAAAATTTTGATGAATACAAGAAGGTCACCATAGCAACACACATAGATAGACAACATTCTAGATGATTATCGTGAGAGAAGTAATATGAACTGATTAAAGATGAATGGCACTTTATTCCATTGAGACAAGCCTGACAAATGGAGTGAAAGGGCTCAAGGACAAATGAATATCAAGTAAGTGATCTATCTCACTGAGTCATGTTCAATCTATTCTACAGCCTTATATTAAAGTGAGTGAATCTTTGCTCATTCTTTTTTTGGGGGGGTGGGGGGAGGAAGGCAGGCAGGGAGGAAAGGAGGAAGGGAGGGAGAAAAGAAGAAAGGAAGGGAGGAAGGAAAGGAAGGAGGGAGGGAGGGAGAGAGAGAAGGGAAGGAAGGAAATCAGGCAATGAGAGAGACATTACCGACCTGGACCTAGAGGTCTACAAGTTGATTTCTTTTTTCTTTTTCTTTCTTTTTTTTTTTTTCTCTGAGAGAAGGAAAGGAAAAAAGAGCACTGAAGGAGAGGAAGAAAGAGGAAGAAAAAGAGGGAGAGAAAACGGAAATGTTGCTTTATTCTAAAAGAAATGGGTATTAATAATGGCCAATCAATTTTTCATTTAAACCTATGAGTAGGTGTAATGTTGTATTGACAAGAATGCATATTTTGTGTATTTAAAGTGGAGAGCTCTATAAATATTTATTAAGTTTACTTGTTCCAAATCTGAGTTCAAGTCCTTGATATGCTTATTAATTTTCTGTCTCATTGAGTCTAAGTCTCTCTGTATCTGGGTGTTAGGATCATTAGCTCTTATTGTTGCATTGATCGTTTTACCACTATATCTTTGTTGCATTAAAATCTATTTTATCAGATACGAATATTGCAACTCCTGCTATTTATTTATTTATTTATTTATTTATTTATTTATTTATTTATTTATTTTTGCTCTCCATTTGGTTGGTAAATCTTTCTCCATCACTTTGTTTTGAGTTTTTGTGTTTCCTTGCATGTGAAATGGGTCTGGATGTAGCATACTGTTGGGTTTTGGCTGTATCTTTTGATTGGGGGATTTAGTCTATTTAAATTTAGGATTACCGCCATTTGATGTTAACTGGCTGTTTTATCCATTCGTTGATGTAAATTCTTCTTTATGTTAATGCTCTTTACTTTTTCATATATTTTTAGAAAGGCTAATACTGGTTGTTTCGTTCTATGAGTAATGCTTCTTTCAGAAGCTCTTGTAAAGCAGGCCTGGTGGTAATAAAATCTCTGAGTACTTGCTTGTTCATAAAAGATTTTATTTTTCCTTCAGTTGTGAAGCTTAGTTTGGCTGGATATGAAATTCTGGGCTGAAAGTTCTGTTCTTTAAGCATGTTGAATATTGGCCCTCACTCTCTTCTGGCTTGTAGAGTTTCTGCTGAGAGATCTGCTGTAAGTCTGATAGACTTCCCTTTGTGGGTAACCTGACCTTTCTCTCTGGCTGCCCTTACTATTTTCTCCTTCATTTCAACCCTGGTGAATCTAACGATTATGTGCCTTGGGGTTGCTCTTCTTGAGGAATATCTTTGTGGTGTTCTTTGTATTACCTGGGGTTGAATATTGCCGTGCTTTGGTAGTTTAGGAACATTTTCCTGAATAATATCCTGAAGAATATTTTCCAGCTTGAATTCATTCTCTCCGTCGCATTCAGGTACACTTATCAAACATAAATTTGGTCTTTTCACATAGTGCCACATTTCTTGGAGACTTTGCTCATTCCTTTTTATCCTTTTTTCTCTATTCTTGTCTTCTCATTTTATTTCACTAAGTTGGACTTTGACCTCTGATATCCTTTCTTCTGCTTGAACGATTCAAGTGTTTAAACCTGTGCACACTTCTGGGAGTTCCCGTATTGTATTCTTCAGTTCCATTAATTCACTTATATTCCTCTCTAAGTTGTCTATTCTCATTAGGATTTCATCCAATCTTTTTTTCAAAGTTCTTAGTTTCTTTACATTGGGCTACAACATGTTCTTTTAACTCACAGAAGTTTCTTATTATCCATGTTCTGAAGCCTGATTCTGTTATTGGGATGCACTCATTCTCCATCAAGCCTTGTTCCCTTGTTGATGAGGAACTGTGATTCTCTTTAGAGGGAGAGGCATTCTGATTTTGAGTATTCTCAGCCTTTTTACGCCGGTTTCTTCCCATCATTGTAAATTTATCCTGTCATCTTTGTAATTACCAACTTTCAAATTAGGTCTCTGAGTAGATGCCCAAGTTATTAATTCCCAGGGCCGTAATATGAGCAACACACTGCACCGGCCAAAACAATGGCGTTAAGACCAATGGTGCTTTTTTGCCCAGGAATCTCCCATCTGGCTTCCTTCTTGGGTCCGTAATAGGCAACTCTGCCTTCCCAGAGCTCCAAACCTCGGTCAGAGAAGGAACCAGTCCCGTTTACTCTGCACCAAGAGATGCCACGCCGAGGTGCCGGCAAAACCGCTGCTCCAGCCATAAGAGTCGCACTGGTGACCTGTGCAGCTCCTCCAAACCTCGGTCAGAAGGGGAACCAGTCCCATTTACTCTGCACCAAGAGCTGCCATGCAGAGGTGCTGGCAAAACTGCTGCACTGGCCACAAGAGTCACACTGGCAACACGTGTGGCTCCTCCACTGGAAATCTTCTGCTCCATGAGAGACCAAAATTTGTCTGAAAGTGTGGTGTCCTCTCGTTCTCTGCGTTTTTGCTGGGAGATGCCATCCCGAGATATTAGTGGTCAGCCATCTTGGATCTGATCTGCTCATTCTTAAAACGTAAACCTTGCCCAACCTCAGAACCGCATTGTGGATGTTGGAACAAATATTATGAATATTATTAACCACGTGAAAATTTAAAGCACTCTATTAACCACAAATGATCTTGAATGTATTTCAGATTATTAAAGAAACAGAAAGGAAGGTGCCATAAACTCATAAATAGTACCTTTTGTTTTAAGTTCTTGAAAACTGTCAAAAGTATGTTGTTACTCATTCAAATGAGTAGGAAATATGTATTGCAACCACTTAAGATATCTCAACTATGACATGAAATTCATATTATTGAGTAAAATGTCCCATTATTAAAATTAGTCTCACTCCTGCTTATAATTTCTCAAATGCTTTTAAATTCTTTTTAACATCTCCATAGTGAGGCAAAATGTCAGGTTAGTTCTATATTCAAAACATTAACTATAGCTTAAAAACATATACTAAAGTTTTAAAAAAATTATATGCCGAATGATTCAACTTCTACAAGTAATAACTTTCATCATTTTGTAAGTAGAATAGACTATAATGTGTACTGAGTACACTACCATTGATCTTGTATGCTGTGATTGTTTCAGTGTATAGATTTTATAAACCACATCATTATTTAATTTCAATATTATCACTAGCTAAAATGCTAGTTTAGTCTATTAGATTTTTAGGACTGCTATAACAAATTACCAGATGCTTGGCACTGAAAACAACAGAAATTTATATTTTTCACAATCTGAAGGCCACAAGTCTGAAGCAAGGTGTAGATGGGGCTGCAACCCCTCCTGAATCTCTGGTTCCTGTTCTCATTCCTTGTTTTGTGGCTGCATCAGTAAAATCTTGGCTATCTTCTTTGCCTTGCTCTCTCCTCTTCTGTGTCTGTTTAATAATTCTCTGACTCTTTGAGAACACTTGTAATTGAATTTAGAGCCCACATGGATAATCCAGGACCAGTTCCTTTATTCAATTACTTAATCACATACTTTGCCATAAAAATTAATATTCACACAGTAGACATATCTTTTTGGGGGCCACTATGAAGCCTACCATATTCTCATATTTCAATTAAAACATACGGTTTAATCAATTATGTTTCTGAAAAAAAAAGTTTCAACTAATTTATGATTCAAATGAATTTATAAAACATAAAGATTGTATTGTTATAAGCTAAGAAAGAACCAAAGGTATTTTCCAATCTAGATGAAAAAATAGTGCTTAAAAATTATTTTTCTTAATAACTGTAGAAAAAAAATCAGTATGACTTATTTCATGACATAGATGCATTTGTTCAAAGCATTTATGTTTTCAATTTATGATTTAAATAATATAACCTCAACAATGAAGCAGAAAGTCAAGTCCAGAAATACATACACGTTATATTTAAAAACAATGAAGTATCTTTGGTGACGAGTGAAAAATCTAACCTTGTTTTTTTGAGACAGTGTCTCATTCTGTCTCCCAATGCTAGATTGTGGAGGTGCCTTTCCAGCTGAATGCAGCCTGATCTTTCTGGTCTCTAGTCATCCTCGAACCACAGCCTTCTGTGTAGCTGTGATCACAGATGCATGCAACCATGCTAATCTTTTTTCTTTATGGGGATAGCATCTCACTATGTTGCTCAGGCTGATCTTAAACTTCTGAACTCAAGTCATCCTCCTACCTCGGACTCTAAAAATGCTGAAAGTCTTCTAGCATTTTAGTCTTTTAGCTACCATGCTTGGCAAAATAAAACTCTTAAGCAACTTTCATAAACATGCTTTTTAAAAAAGGCAGTTATAAAATTATTGAAGACATTATTTAGAGATCTTTCATAGCTATTTCCTGAATTTCAATTAAGTATTATTTTGAGTGTTCTAAGATACCTAGTAGAATAAGATTGTAATTTTTTATGTTTCCATTGATTGAACGCTTCTCATTGTAAAAGAAAAATAGAGTAAAATCACTGTGAATAATATACTTCTCTTTTGTAATGTAAAACATCAATACACTTGCTTCATGAATCTAAAATTTCTTTCTGATTTGATTACAATTAGATATTTACTTAATCTCTTAATCATTATTGATTATATATACTTAATATATTTGTTGATACATCTAACAATTTTATTAACTAGTTACTATTCATTTACTCTCATTAGAATTTATTTTTTTAATTAAATAACAAGTAACAAAATAAATTTTGTTCATCTTAGTCATGTTTACTTTATAGGTAATGTGCGATCATTAAAAAATCTGGAGACAGCAGATGCTGGAGAGGATGTGGAGAAATAGGAACACTCTTACACTGTTGGTGGGAGTGTAAATTAGTTCAACCATTGTGGAAGACAGTGTGGCGATTCCTCAGGGACCTAGAAATAGAAATTCCATTTGACCCAGCAATCCCATTACTGGGTATCTATCCAAAAGACTATAAATCATTCTACTATAAGGACACATGCACACGAATGTTCATTGCAGCACTGTTTACAATAGCAAAGACCTGGAACCAACCCAAATGCCCATCGATGATAGACTGGACTGGGAAAATGTGGCACATATACACCATGGAATATTATGCAGCAATCAAAAATGATGAGTTTGTGTCCTTTGTAAGGACATAGATGAATCTGGAGAACATCATTCTCAGCAAGCTGACACAAGAACAGAAAAAGAAATACTGCATATACTCACTCATAGGTGGGTGAGAAAAATGAGAACACATGGACACAGAGAGGCGGTCTACTATACACTGGGGACTGTTGGGGGAAATGGGGGAGGGACAGCGGGGGGGCCTGGGGGGGATAGCCTGGGGATGAATACCAAGTGTGGGTGAAGGGGAGGAAGGCAGCAAAACACACTGCCATGTGTGTACCTATGCAACTATCTTGCATGTTCTGCACATGTACCCCAAAACCTATAATGCAATAAAAATTAAAAAAATAATATTAATAATAATAATTATATGTATACATATAATATATATGTATTATTATATATTATATGTATTATAATATATATGTATTATATACATATATAGCATAGGTATATAATATATATGTATTATATATTATATGTATTATAATATATATGTATTATATACATACATATAATATGTATTATATGTATTATATACATTCATATAATATTACCTTCATATATATTATGTATATATATAATATATATTACATATAATTAAATTAACTATAAATAAATTAAAGTTAATTAATAATTTATTTATATGTATGATTAATTTGTATTGAAAATATAGTTGTGATTTCCAGGTAGTTAGTAAATAATTCTCAAATTCTGTAGAAGTTTGTAGTAACTATGCTATAACCCTTAATATTTCCATGTCTAAATTTGAATGTGAAACAATGGTTATCTAGAAAAACATAAATATAGAAAATATTGAAAGAAAAGACAATAAACTGGTGTAAAAGTTTGAACTCTTAGAAGTTCTATAACTATATATATATATAAAACTATATATATATATAAAACTATAAATATAGACATATATTTATCATTATACATATACTCTATATATAGAATATATATATAACTCTACATATAGCTCTATAACTATATATCTATAAGTATAACTATATATATAGTTATAATTATAGAGCTTCTAAAAGTTCAAACTTCTACACCAGTTTATTCATATATGTATACTATTTGCTTCTTTGCTTCTTTTGTCACTTAAAAAGTACCAGAGATTAATGCTTTAAAGGCAACAAGAATATGTCAAGAAATAAGAATAGAGCTTATTTTGTACTGAGGCAACAGAAATATTATATTGTAAACATGTTTCTTAACCTTGGCTTAGACAGCAGCCAGCCAGTCTACTGCTGTGTTAATAACCAACCTGAAGAGCACAAAATGAAAACGTAATTATGTGATATAAAAACCTTATTGATTTGTCAAAATGCAATCTTTCAAGAATTTTTTTTTTACTATGATTCTGCCAGAATTCTCTCTCCTTAACCTCTTCATATTTTAACACCAGGAGTATCACCAGTTATGAAAAATAAATGTAACTGAGATAACATAAATTCATCAAGATGTTAATTTAAAGGTTTTCTAGGAAGAAAGTTATTAAAAATTATAAAAAAGTATGGAGACTAGCTTTGTGAAAGTTATATTTTAAAGTGGCCAGTACCTTGGTGGCTCTTACTAGTGAATCCTACCTCTTCATGGAATAAGGCATAATACATTTTAAAGTTATTCATAATGTTTGAAGTAGTGGCAATGGCTATGTCTTTCATATTTTATTTGGTTAAAATATTACAGATTTATATACAATATTTGCTATAATTAGGTAAAAAAAAAGCAACAAAAATGTACAATAAAACTATACTATATGGAAAATTAAACCCTTCTATCAAGGTCTACAATTGGTGGATACAAAGGTGACAAAGGTGATAGCCAATGGGGTTTTAACTATGGAGGATATGTTGAGTTAAAAATGTAATTCACTTTGGTCAGGTAACACAGCATGTGCTTTTCTCCTTATTACAAGGCTTTCTATAATTCAAATATTTTTGAGGACTGCTTTATGAGTCGATCTGTGTTTAAAATTATGAATCTGGTTATAATAAATTTAAAAGCTCAATTTTCTAGAAACTATAAATACCATCATTATTTTGAAGAAACTGATGTTTGCTTATATAGTATAGTATTTAGCAGAAAATATATTTGAAAAATATTCTGCATTTTTATCATGTATGTTATTATGAATAGATTACTTCTACTCACTAGAGGGAGTCTTCCCATGTAGCCTGGACCTTCTGCATTCCTTATATTTGGACTGTATTTCTATACAGGTAAAATAATACAAAATTGTAAAAGGAATGCTTGAAATAACAAAATTCACATTTAATGCACAGTATATTATTTTGGTAAATGCTCAATGTCCAGTAAAACTGGATGGATAAATAATGAATGCACAGATGGGTAGCCAGCTGTAGCAGAAGATATCATAATGCACTTACCTAATCTTTGAGCTAGACATTGTAAAAACATACACCAAAACAATAATGTTTCTACTTCCCATATCATCTCCCTTAGTTGTAACAAAATTATTATAAATCTAGTTTTCCAAGACAGAATTTTGCAATTAATTTTTTTTCTGAGCAATAATTCTTATTTCTTCTCCATCACTATCCAGTTCATATTAATGATTTAAGGTAATCAGCATAACACACAATAATAAATGCAGTAAAGCACATAAGAAGAGAATGCATGTTTTCTAAGATTAGTTTATTCAGTATGAGAGTATTTTTGTAATAGCAACTACATAAATTTCTTAAGTTTTTTTTTTATTCTAATTGTGGATGCCAAAAAATTTAGTCTCCAATTTTTTGGATGCCAAAAAATTCCACCCAAGTTAACAGTAGAGACAGAGACTATGATAAAGTCTGTGTACAATAGCCTACAAGGCATAGATTATCATTTGTCTAATTTTTGTTTATTCTTATAAAATATATTATTATTGAAATTAAATTTTCTAGTTGGTATTTTATTATTAGTAGTACTAGGAATAGCATATAGAAATAAACTATGGAATTAATTTCATTTCTGCCATGTACCATGCTACTAGTCTATGTTGATTTATAATAGGTCCTTTAAAATATGTCAGAAAAGGCCGGGGTCAGGGCTCACACATGTAATCTGAAAACTTTGGAAGGCTGAGGTGGGTGGATCACCTGAAGTCAGGAGTTCGGAGCCAGCTTGGCCAACAGGGTGAAACCCATCTCTACTAAAAATACAAAAATTACCTGGGCATTGTGGCATGCGCACCTCTAATCCCAGCTACTCTGGGGGCTGAGAAGGGAGAATCACTCCATTAATGAAAGAAGAATATAAAAAATGTGGGAGTTGAGAGTTGAGATTCATGTATTCACAGTAAAAACATACGTTTTTAGTGTTTCTTAAGCAGGTTCTTCAAGTGTTTCATAAGCAGGTTGTTGATATTATATTGCCTAGATAATATTACCTTCAGATTTCACTGTCAATAGGTTACAATTTTGAGATTATGCCCTTTTTATGTCCATGAAAACTTTTTACATTATGGGATTTGGGCTATAAAAGAATTCTATATCCAGAGATATGCCTACCACATGTACTGTTTGTAGAAAGCATAAAGTTTTTCATTATTTCACCTCAGATTATTTAGAATATAATCATATCTTTTTTATTTATAAAGAAAATTTGAATCATCAAGTCTCATATAAGAAAAGGAGAACCTAAAATAAAAACATATTAAAGGCATTAACTCTCTGTTAATTTCAGTATCCTCAAAAGCAGAGCCTGAATCAAAACCTTTGGCCAGTGATGACTTAGGAAATGATCTCTGAAAGTAAGAAGAAGCCAAAGGAGTTGAATGAGGTAAGAAGAAAATCAATATAAGAAGCATTACCAAGGTGACCACTGCTAAGGCTGATTGGTAAGCTTGCTCATAGACTCCTAGAGACTTCATTTTACAGTTTTATGCAAAAATATGAAAGAAAATGGGCTATATTTTTAAGGAAAAATCTAAGCTTCAAGGCAGTTCTTAAGCTTCCCATTAACTTTCTAGAGATTTAAAAATCTCTAAATAAAATACATTCATAAGTTCTTCTTCAAGTAGTAGAATCTTAGAGTTTTGTCACTGGCTTTAAAACTTAGAATTCAGGGGAAAAAAATAGGTAAACAGTGTTTTGGGAATGAAAATATTTCTGAGTGGTCTCCTCTAACCAAAGACGAGCAGAAAGAGCATACTAAGCTTTGTGCTCAAAAAAATCTACATTCCTGAAAGTCACATCCTTAATGCTTAAGCCTTAAACTCCCAAGAGAGACATAAAAAAATGGATTTGCAGAGTAACCTATGAAAACCATATTAGGCATAAATGGAAGGTTTTCATTTGGTAAGCTGTACTTGCTTCTAGTATAAGCCTGATGCCAGAAAAGTTTGAGTCAGAGCATCAATAGATGCAACATGGCTTCCCTCTAACTTCAAAAAGTTTAAATGTCAAAATTTAAACATGGGGACATACATACAATTCAAAGATTAAAAAATACACGAATGCTCTCCTAGAATCTTATGCCCTCCCAGACAAAAGTAAGAAGTATTTAGCTACAAGATACCATCCCCAATTAGTCAAGGTGCGCCATGAAATATTGCCTCTCCTACCTTTTCTAGGTGTGTATTTGTGACTGCCAGGTGCCACAGCTGTCATCCTTCATGAACCAGAGGAGGAAATGGAAGATCCACAGCAAAATTTGGGTCAGGAGCTGTCCAGTTGAACCTACATAAGAATAATCAAAGCCTGCTTAACACTGGTTGCAGACAGAACAACCTGAAGTGCAGTTGGGACCAAGAGAACTTGTCATGGCATGCAAATGTTGACCTATAGCACCTGTGATCCTGTAGTGCTGCTCCACGCAGTATTAATTAAACTAACTGATATGAATCACTTTGATCACAAGGTACAATTTTTATAACCATACTAATTAGGTGAAATCTACTGTAATTGAAGTATAAATAATTTTGATTTGTGAACATCTTGAATCTACCATTTTAAAATTTTTAGAGTGTTTTAAAAGCAAGAAGAACCATGTCAACTGAGGATTTAGAAACCAAGTCATAAGGGAACCTGGAGTAAACAGACTTTCAGCCACAGACTGAACACATGACCACCAGGAAAATTGTCACAACCTGGAAGTATGTTGGAAATAAATTTGAGCTTCCTGATTGCATATGGGTTATAAAACCAAGAATTTTTGTGGGGAAAAGGAAAATTATGAAGACACATAAGACTGTTTTCTGAGCAAAAATGGTAGTTTATTAATAGTTTAGATGTTCTGTAATAAAAACCAAATCATCTATGAAATAATTTAAGCTTTTATATAATTTTTTTTATCTGGGGAAAATAGTTTGCTGTTTTGAAAAATTCACACATTTAATTACAAACTTCTCAACACAGTTGTTTTTAGTAAAACAATACATGCTCTTTAGCTATTTATAGTTGAATTAACTATTAAGGCTTGTATTAAAAAACTAGAAAGAGTAAAAGTTAATTAACCCAACAAATGAACACAGAAAAAACAGGATGCATCCATGGGTGGTAAATCATTTCAACTGTGAATGAAATGGGAAAGCAAAAGTGATAGCCAGCTCTTCAGAGCAGTGCAAATTGTACACAGCAAACCTGAACTGAAAATCCAAGCTAAGGCTTAGTATAATTCCTTCAAGGCAACAGATGCTCATAGAGGTAGAAATGAGGAGGGCAATTTTTTGTAAAAAATTACATTTATATTATGATCTGTGATCTAGATACTAAATTGAAGATCTCTCATACTTGGTAGTCCAATACTGGAAACACAATTTAGTTCTACTGGCATAGAACATGAAGATTCAGTATTCAGTATTAAGCTTCAGCATTCAGTAATACTTAGTATAACCATCTGAAATGAGAATCTATTAATATACCATCACTCTTAGGCAGATGGTAGACAAATTGTGTGGAGAATAACTAGACTAGGTATATTAAAAGTTAATAATCACAGATCTTTCTCAAAATAAAATATTTTTCCAGTGCTTATAGAGAATAGAAAGAGAAAATAAAGATACAATATCTATTTAGTAACTGATAAAGATGATGAACAAATCAATAGAAAAATGTAGACATAATTTTATTGTTAATAAACCCATAAGATGAACCATAGTAAACAACAATACCCATAATACTAAAGCAATCAGGAGATTCCATTAATGAAAATATTATACATGTGAACATTAATGGAATGGCAGCAAAGAGAAACTATCTCCACCAAAATAATTACATCTCGGTATTTTATCTCTTTAGGTTTTATCCATAATTTTAGTGGTTATAATTGTATTTAACTTGACATTTCCACTGCATAGAAAATTCTTCCTGAATGCGAGGAATTTCCAGAACATTTTTTTTAAATAACTAATTTGAGGCCAAACACAGTGGCTTACACCTGTAATCCCAGCACTTTAGTACGAGGCTGAAGTGAGCAGATCATTTTAGATCAACAGTTTGAGACCAGTCTGGCCAACATGGTGAAACCCTGTCTCTACTGAAAATATAGAAATTAGCTGGAGGTGATGTTGTGCACAGCTGTAATTTAATCTACTTGGGAGGCTGAGGCAGAAGAATCATTTGAACCTGGGAAGTGGAAGTTGCAGTAAGCCAAGATCAAGCCACTAAACTCCAGCCTGGGTAACAAAGTGAGACTCCATCTCTAACAAACAAACAAAAAACAACTAATTTATATAAGAATTACAGTATATACACTAAATATCAGAGAGCTGATTTAAATATTTTGCCACTTCTCTTAGTGAGGAAATCCTGAAACTTTAAGCTGTCTTTAATACTTTCATTAGCATATGTGTTACATTCACATGAATTATGAATTCAGAACACAGTGTTATTATTTTGTCTTAAAGCCATGGGTAGTTTTTTACAACTTGAGAATGAAAATAAAATACTTCCTATTTTATTCATATTCATATATACAATGTCCTTTCTTCTACCTTAAAAAAATAATTCTCGACAAATTAAAAAACTGAGGTGGATTTTCCAAGATGGCGTGGTAGGAACAACTCAGGATTGCAGCTCTCAGTGAAGACGCAGAGAATGAGTCTTAGCCGCATTTTCAGTAGGACCTTTGTTACCCACATAACGGGGAAATTCCCAGGTGTAGGAGAGACACGGGACACCAGTGCAGCCCTTTCAGCTTGCACGGCTATTTTGGCCGGTGCCACAGCATGGCGGGACCACGCACAAACTCACTAATCTGGGTGCCCTGTTAAATCGGCAATCTGAGATTTGAGAGGGAAGATTAACATGTCCATCTGATTTAACGGGACTTGGACAGTGAGCCAGACAAGGAGATTCCTGGGAAGCGTGATTTGAGCCAATGCGGTGGGTCATGGCATGGGAAATCACACAGATCCCAGTGCCCTATCAGGAGGCAACTGAAACGCCTGTGAGAGAGTCAACCCTTCAACTTGAAAAGAGAGAGAGAGAGAGAGAGAGAGAGAGAGGACTCTGAGGCAGGAAGCCAGGTGAAAAGGCTCAGCAGGTTCCACCCCCACAGGGACAAACAAAACAGCAATTTGAAACGCTTGGGGTTGAGAGTTTTACTGCAGGCTCAGCTGAATCCAGGACAGTGCAGCTCAGTGGGGGAGGAACGTCTGCCACTATGAATGCATTCTGCCACTACTGAGGTACATGCCCATTGCTGAAGCAGCCTGCCATTGCTGAGGCAACCTGCCATAACAGAGAGACTCTGCCAACAGGCAGCAGGGTGAACCCGGCAGTAGCAGGGCAGAGCTTCGGCAGGCAAATAGTGACTAGACTGCCTCCTAGCTGAGCAGGACACTGCAACAGATACTCATAAAGAAAGCCCTAACTCCCTGAGACAGGGCATCTGAGGGGAAAAAAAAAAAGGTTTTATAAGTTCTGCTACAGCAGACCTAAACACACCCGCCCAACAACCCTGAATGAACAATGGAGCTAACAGTTCAGCACTGGAGTTCCTATAAAGTACAGACCATTTCTTCAAGCAGCTCCCTGACCACTGTATATCCAAGAGTCACCTCAAAAAAAAAAAAAAAACTAATCAGACTGACATTCAGCAGACATCATTCTGGGACAAAGAAAGCAGAAGAAACTGGTAGCATCCCTCACTGTTCCACAGCTGCTACAGGTGTACCCCAGACAAGAAGGGCCAAGAGTGGACCACAGCAGTCATACAGCAGAGGGGCTAGACTGTTAGAAGAAAAACTAAGTAACAGAAATACCTCATCATCAACAATCTGGCGTCCACTCAGAGACCCAATCGAAAAGTCAGCAACCACTAAGATGACAGGTGGATAAATCCATAAAGATGGGAAGAAACCAGCACAAAAAGGAGGAAAACACCTGAAACCAAAACACCTCACCTCCTACAAAGGAAAAAAACTCCTCACCAGCAAGAAAACAAAGCTGGATGGAGAATGAGTGTGACTAAATGATGGAATGAGACTTCAGAAGGTGGATAATGACA
Organism: Saguinus oedipus; assembly: GCA_031835075.1. NCBI lineage: Eukaryota > Metazoa > Chordata > Mammalia > Primates > Cebidae > Saguinus > Saguinus oedipus. The sequence goes on from CM063169.1 coordinate 46,004,858, forward strand.
AACTTCAGTGAGCTAAAAGAACATGTTCTAAATCAATACAAAGAAACTAAGAACCTTGAAAAAAGATTCGAGGAAATGATAACAAGAATGGACAACTTAGAGAGGAATATGAATGAGTTGAAGAAACGAAAAAACACAACACGAGAACTTCGCAAAGCATGCACAAGTTTCAACAGCCGAATTGACCAAGCAGAAGAAAGAATATCAGAAGTCAAAGATCAACTCAATGAAATAAAATGAGAAACCAAGATTAGAGGAAACCCATCTCACATGCAAGGATAAACAAAGGCTCAAAATAAAGGGATGGAGGAAGATTTACTAAGCAATGGAGAGCAAAAATTCAGAAGTTGCAATTCTCCACTCTGATAAAATAGACTTTAAAGCAACAAAGATCAAAAGGGACAAAGAAGGTCATTACATAATGGTAAAAGGATCAATACAACAAGAAGAGCTAACGATCCTAAATATAGATGGACCTAATACAGGAGCACCCAGATATATAAGGCAAGTTCTTAATGACTTACAAAGAGACTTAGACTCGCACACAATAAGAGTGGGAGATATTAACACTCCACTATCAATATTAGACATATCAACCAGACAGAAAATTAACACGGAAATGCAGGGCTTGAACTCAGACCTGGAACAAGCAAACCTGATAGACATTTACAGAACTCTCCACCCCAAATCCACAGAATATACATTCTTCTCAGCACCACATCACACCTACTCTAAAATTGACCACATAATTGGAAGTAAAGCACTCCTCAGCAAATACAAAACAACTGAAATCATAACAAACAGTCTCTCAGACCATAGTGCAATCAAGTTAGAACTAGGAATTCAGAAAATAACTCAGAAAACACACAGCTTCATGGAAACTGAACAACTGGCTCTTGAATGTTGATTGGATAAACAATGAAATGAAGGCAGAAATAAAGAAGTTCTTCAAAACCAATGAGAATGAAGACACAACATACCAGAATCTCTGGGACACATTTAAAGCAGTATGTAGAGGAAGACATAAAGCAATAAGTGCCCACATGAGAAGAGTGGAGAGATCCAAAATTGACACCCTATCATCAAAATGGAAAGAGCTAGCAGAGCTAGATCAAAAAAAACTCAAAACCTAGCAGAAGACAAGAAATAACTAAGATCAGAGCAGAACTGAAGGAGATAGAGACATGAAAAATCCTTAAAAAAATCAATAAATCCAAGAGCTGGTTTTTTGAAAAGATCAACAAAATAGACAGACCACTAGCCAGAATGATAAAAAAGAAAAGAGAGAACAACCAAATAGATGCAATAAAAAATGATAAAGGGGAAATCACCACAGATTCCACAGAAATTCAAACCATCATCAGAGAATATTACAAACAGCTCTATACACATAAACTAGTAAACCAGGAAAAAATAGGTAAATTCCTGGACACCTCTGTCCTCCCAAGCCTAATCCAGGAGGAAGCCGAAACTATGAATAGACCAATAACAAGGTCTGAAGTTCAGGCAACAAATAAGAGCCTACCAAACAAAAAAAAAAGCCCAGGTCCAGATGGGTTCACAGCCAAATTCTACCAGACACACAAGGAGAAGCTGGTATCATTCCTTCTGAAACTATTCCAAATAATTTAAAAAGAGGGAGCCCTTCCCAAATAATTTTATGAGACCAACATCATCCTGATATCAAAACCCGGCAGAGATTCAACAAGAAAAGAAAACTTCAGGTCAATATCCATGATGAACATAGATGCAAAAATCTTCAATAAAATACTGGCAAACCAAATGCAACAGCACATTGAAAACTTATCCTTCATGATCAAGTAGGATTCATCCCAGGGATGCAAGGCTGATTTAACGTACACAAGTCTATAAACATAATTCACCACATAAACAGAACCAAAAACAAAAACCACATGATTATCTCAATTAACGCAGAGAAGGAATTTGAAACAATTCAGCAGCCCTTTATGTTAAAAACCCTCAATAAATTTGGCATTGATGGAATATATCTCAAAGTAATAAAAGCTATTTACAACAAACCAACAGCCAATATTATACTTAATGGGCAAAAACTGGAAGCATTCCCTTTAAAATCTGGCACTAGATAAAGATGCCCTCTCTTACCACTCCTATTCAACATAGTACTGAAAGTTCTAGCCAGAGCAATCAGGGAAGAAAAAGAAATAAAGGGTATTTAAATAGGAAAGGTGGAAGCCAAATTGTCTCTATTTGCAGACGACATGATAATATACCTAGAAGACCCCATCACCTCAGCCCAAAAACTCCTGAAACTGATAAGCAACTTCAGCAAAGTCTCAGGATATAAAATCAATGTGCAAAAATCACAAGCATTCCTATACACCAATAACAGACTTAAAGAGAACCAAATCAAAAACGAACTGCCATTCACAATTGCTACAAAGAGAATAAAATACCTAGGAATACAACTTACAAGGAACGTAAGGGACCTCTTCGAGGAAAACTGCAAACCACTGATCAAAGAAATAAGAGAGGACACAAACAGACGGAGAAACATTCCATGTTCATGGTTAGGAAGAATCAGTATCGTGAAAATGGCTATACTGACCATGGTAATTTACAGAATCAACACAATGCCCATCAAGCTACCATTGAATTTCTTCACAGAACTGGAAAAATCCACCATAAACTTCATATGGAACCAAAAGAGAGCCCGCATACCCATGTCAATTCTAAGCAAAAAGAACACAGCGGGAGGCATCACACTACAAGACTTCAAACTATACTACAAGGCTACAGTAATCAAAACAGCATGGTACTGGTACCAAAACAGAGATATGGACCAATGGAACAGAACATAGGCATCGGAGGCAAATCAACATATCTAGAACCATATAATCTTTGATAAACCTGACAAAAATAAGCAATGGGATAAGGATTCCCTGTTTAACAAATGGTGTTGGGAAAACTGGTTAGCCATGTGCAGAAAGCAGAAACTGGACCCCTTCCTGACACCCTACACTAAAATTAACTCCAGATGGATTAAAGACTTAAACATAAGACCTGGCACCATAAAAACCCTAGAAGAAAATCTAGGCAAAACCATTCAGGACATAGGAGTGGGCAAGAACTTCATGACCAAAACACCAAAAGCATTGGCAACAAAAGCCAAAATAGACAAATGGGACCTAATCAAACTCCACAGCTTTTGCATGGCAAAAGAAACAGTCACTAGAGTGAATTGGCAACCAACAGATTGGGGAAAAAATCTTTGCAGTTTACACATCTGACAAAGGGCTGATATCCAGAATTTACAAAGAACGCAAACAGATTTACAGGAAAAAAAACAAGCCATTCAAAAATGGGCAAAGGACATGAACAGACACTTTACAAAAGAAGACATACATGAGGCTAACAAACACATGAAAAAATGCTCATCATCAACTGTCATTAGAGAGATGCAAATCAAAACCACATTGAGATACCATCTCACGCCAGTTAGAATGGTGATCATTAAAAAATCTGGAGACAACAGATGCTGGAGAGGATGTGGAGAAAGAGGAACACTCTTACACTGTTCAACCATTGTGGAAGACAGTGTGGCGATTCCTCAAGGACCTAGAAATAGAAATTCCCTTTGACCCAGCAATCCCATTACTCAGTATATATCCAAAGAAATATAAATTGTTCTACTAAAAGGACACATGCACATGAATGTTCATTGCAGCACTGTTTACAATAGCAAAGAACTGGAACCAACCCAAATGCCCATCGATGATAGACTGGACTTGGAAAATGTGGCACATATACACCATGGAATATTATGCAACAATCAAAAATGATGAGTTTGTGTCCTTTGTAAGGACATGGATGAATCTGGAGAACATCATTCTCAGCAAACTGACACAAGAACAGAAAAGAAAATACCACATATTCTCACTCATAGGCGGGTGAGAAAAATGAGAACAGATGGACACAGGGAGGGGGGTACTACACACTGGGGTCTATTGGGAGGAATGGGGAAGGGACAGCAGGGGGGGAGCTGGGGAGGGATAGCCTGGGGAGAAATGCCAAATGTGGGTTAAGGGGAGGAAGGCAGCAAAACACACTGCCATGTGTGTACCTATGCAACTATCTTGCACGTTCTTCACATGTACCCCAAAACCTATAATGCAATAAAAATTTAAAAAATAAATAAAAATAAATAAATAAATTAATAAAGTTTTATTTCAAAAAAATAAAAAAATAATAATAATAATTCTCATTTTTTTATACCATAGCAGCCCAAATTAACTGCCATAATAAGTTTTAAAAAGTGACATTTAGCATTTTTTATAATGCATGTTCTTTGGTAAAAGAAATACCCATTAATGTTATTTCATCAGAAAAGTCTTTATACAGATTTTATTCTTTTAATACTCCATATTTTTGCTTGATATAGAATGCCAGGTTGACATCTGTTCTCAGCAATTAAAAACTAGTTTTCCACTGTCCATAGTTTCTGAATACTCAACTTAATTTTCTTACTTGCAATATGTCATTTTTCCTCTTATTTATGTCAACTTGTTCACTGGTTTTAGCTATTTGGCTGTAGCATACCTATGTGAGTTTTTTGTTTGTTTATTTATATTCCATCTGGTTCTGTGAGCTCTTGAAATTCCACATTTATGTAAATATGTTTATTTCCACAAGCAGATATTATACTCCCATTCTTTGAAGTACTCTCTTCCTTCCATAATGACTATATTTACACATATGTTTGAACTTTTAATTACTGTCAAACATATCTCTGAATTACTTCTTTCTCTCAGCAGTTTTTTTCTGTTTTTCAAATTAGATAATTTCTATTGATGCATCTTGAAGTTTGATGTTTATTTTCTTCCTATTTTTATTTTGTTCAAAAAGTTAAATAGTGGATTGCTTTAGATACTGCCTTTTTCACATCTAGAAGTTAAATTTGGTTATGAGTATCTAAATTTCTTCAGAGAATGTTTACCTTTTTACTCATTATAAATTTTCCTTACATTCTTGAACAAAGGAATAGTAACTGCATTAAAGTTCTTTTTTTTTGGTTTTTACAAACTCTAGGTCATTCAAATTTTGGTCTCTTAATTTTGTTTTTCTTAACAATCAACAATATTTTTTGGGGGGGGATTTTTTGACATTGAGAATAATATGATACACTGTAGAAATCATGCATTCTGCCTAATTTCTCTGAAGAATATTATACTTTTATGAAGCTGGTTGCTTTGGCTGAATTCATACTGCCAGTATTTCTTAAGCACCAGAGAGAGGACTAAATTTCTGTTAAATTCCTTTAAATTTAGCTTGCCTGCATGAAATCTGATTATACATATGCCATTCATGGATCAGTAATAAAATGAGCAAAGAACAGACATATTCAGAATGTCAGTCTGACTTCCTTGACAATTCTCACTTTTCAAAACTCTGGTTGACCCAAACTCTCACACATATTTTATCAGGGCAAGACTATGTTTTCTATTAAAACTTTACTTCTTATTGTACAAACTTTGATAAGATGTACAAAAATAAACTTCAGATATATTTTGGAACTGCCACAGTATTCATTTTACACTGGGAATTATTTCCCTCTTATTCTACATTTTATCTCCCAGACTCTCACCTCAGGCTACATTGGCCTTTTAGGTATTGCAATGTGCAATTCATCTTACCTCAGAGCTATGCCTTTGCTATTGCCATTGTCTACCTAGCAGAAGTCTATTCATTTGTTTTCATGCTGCTATGAAGAAATATCCAAAAGGGGGTAATTTACAAAGGAAAGAGGTTTAATTAAATCACACTTCCACATGGCTGTGGAGGCCTCAGGAGACTTACAATCATGGTGGAAGGGAAAGCAAACACATTCTTCTTCACATGGCAGCAGGAGAGAGAAGTGCTGAGCAAAGCAAGGAAAATTCTCTTATAAAACCATCAGATCTCATGTGGACTCATTCACTATCACAAGAACAGTATGGAGAAACTGCTCCATAATCTAATCACCTCTCAAGAGATCCCTCCTCCAACACATAGGGATTTGGGTGCAGACACAAAGCCAGACCATATCATTCTGTCCCTGAGGCCTCCCAAATCTCATTTGTTTAACATTCCAAAACACAATAGTGCCTCCTCAATAATTCCCCCAAATTTTAACTCATATTAACCTAAAAGTCTAAGTCCAAAGTTTCATCAGAGAGAAGGCAAGACTTTTCCACCTATGAGCCTATAATATCAAAAGCAAGTTTGTTACTTTCTAGATACATTGTGGATATAGGCATTAGGTAAATATGTCATTCCAAATTGGATAAATTGGCCAAGACCCAGGGGCTACAGACCCTATTCAAGTTCAAAATTCAATAAAACAATTATTAAACCTTAAAGTTTCAAAATGATCTTCTTTGACTCCATGTCTCACATCAACATCACACTCATACAAGAGGTGGGCTCCCATGGTGTTGGTAAGCTCTTCCCCTGTGGCTTTGCAGGGTATAGCTCCCTCCCAGCTTCTTTCAAGAACAAGCATTGAGGCTTTTTCAGGTGCATGGTGAAAGCTGTTGGTGAATCTAAATTCTGGAGTCTGGAGGACAGTGACCCTCTTCTCACAGGTCAAGCAGGCAATGTTCCATTGGGGATTCTGTTTGGGTGCTCCAACCCAACATTTCCCTTCAGCATTGCCTAGCAGATATTTTCCATGAGGGCTCCACCCCTGCAGCAACTTCTGCTTGGATATCTTGGCCTTTCCATACATCCTCTGAAATCTAGGTGAAGGTTCCCAAACCTCAACTCTTGACTTTGTACACCCATAGGGTCAACACCACATGAAAGCTGCCAAAGCTTGATGCTTGCACCCTCCAAAGCAATGACCTGAGCTATACCTTGGCCCCTTTTAGACATAGCTGGAGCTGAAGCAGCTGGGACACAGGGAACCATGTCCCCAAAGCTGCACAGAGCAGGGGTACCTGGGCCCTGTCCAAGAAATCATTTTTTTCCATCTAGGCTTCCAGACCTGTGATGGGAAAAGCTGCTGTGAAGTTTTCTGACATGCCCTGAAGACATATTTTCCCACTGTCTTAGCAATTAACATTCATCTCCTTGTTACTTATGCAAATTTCTGCAGCAGACTTAAGTTTCTCCCCAGAAAACGAGTTTTTCTCTTCTACTGCATCATCAGAGAGAAAATTTTCTAAATTTTATGCTAGGCATTCTTAAACACATTTCTGTCTAGAAATTTATTCTGCCAGATAGCCCAAATCATCTCTATCTAGTTCAAAGTTTCACATATCGTTAGGGCAGCAAAATCCTGCCAGTATTTTTTTGTTGTTGTTGTTGCTACAGCATATCAAGAGTATCCATTGTATCAGTTCCCAACAGGTTCCTCATCTTCATCTGAGATCACCTCAGGCTGGACATCATTGTCCATGTCACTACCAACATTTTGATCAAAACCATTCTACAAGTCTTCAGAGATCTTCAAGTCTCTCAGAATTTCCAAACTGTTCTACATCTTTTTTTTGTCTTCTTCTGAGCCCTCTGAACTGTTCCAACATTTGCCCATTACCTAGTTCCAAAGTTGCTTTCACATTTTTTGGTATCTTTAACAGCAGTGCCCAACTACCTCAGTACAAATGTATTAATTTATTTTCACACTGCTATGAAGAATAGCCTGGGACTGGCTAATTTATAAAGAAAAGGGCTTTAATTAACTCACAACTCCACATGGCTGGGAGACTTCAGGAAACTTACAATTGTGGCAGAGGAGGGAGCACACACGTCTTTCTTCACATGGTGGCAGAAGAGAGAAGTGCCAAGCAAAGTTGGAGAAAGCCCCTTATAAATCCATCAGATGTCAAGAGAAAAACTCACCATCACCAAAACAGCATGGGGGTACTGCTGCCATCATATAGCCACCTCCCACAAGGTCCCTCCCCAAACACATGAGGATTACAATTTGTATTGCAATTTAAAACGTGATTTGGATGGGAACACAGCTAGACCAAATCAATAAAAATACACCATTCTTTGATTCCTGTATTTCCTAGACAAATGCTCATTTAACCAGTTAACTATTGGTATTTAAGGTCACAGCACAGTTGCCTATTTATCCTGGAATATTTCATTAACATTAAAGGGGTAGTCAATTTGCTCAGTAGATTCATGGTTGTTGAATGAATGCATACATGAAAAAATACCATGGAATTACTAAAAGAAACCATAAATGAGTAAATGTACAAATAAATAAATAATACCGACTGACTATAAATGTTGTTTCTAGCCTGAATTTTCTTCTCAAATATATATATATATTCACCTATGCAATCAGCTTCTCCCTATTTGCTGATACACAAATATATTAAAATTAGATAAATTAATAACCCAACAATGAATGACCTCTAAGTCTTTAAGTTAAATGAAGAGTCTCACATCTCTTACTTTAAATCAAAAGCTAGAAATAATTAAGCCTAGTGAGGAAGGCATGTCAAAAGCCATGATAGATGCAAAGTTTGGTCTTTTTTTCCAAATGGTTAGCCACATTGTAAATGTAAAGGAAAAGTTATTGAAAGAAACTAAAAGTGCTATTCCGGTAAACATAAATTATAAGAAAGTACAACAGTATTGTTGATAAGGATGATGCTTTAGTTCTCTGGGTACAAAATCAAACCAGTCACAATGTGTCCTTAAGCCAAAGCCTAATCAAGAGCAGGACTCTCACTCCCTTTAATTCTGTGAATGCCAAGAGATGAGGATGCTGCAGAAAATAGGGTTTTAAGCTAGCAGAAGTCAGTTTATAACGTTTAAGGAAAGGATCCATGTCTATAACATAAAAGCACAAGGATAAGTAAAACAAGTTCTGATGTAGAAGCTATAGAAAGTTATCTAGAAAACCAAGCTAAGATAATTGATGAAGATGACTACAATAATAAGCAGATTTTCTATGTAGACAAAATAACCTTCTACTGGAAGTATATGACACCTAGGACTTTCATAGCTAGGGAGAAATCAATGCTTGGTTTCAAAGCATCAAAGGACAGGTTGACTCTACTGTTAGGGGCTAAATCATCTGGTGATTATAAGTTGAAATCAATGCTTATATATTCTTTCCAAAACACTAGTACTCCTAGGAATTATGCTAAATTTACTCTGCTTGTGCTCTAGAAATGGAAAAACAGAGCCTGAATGACTGCACATTTGCTTATAATGATTTCCTAAATATTTTTAGCCCCTGTGAATACCCATTTCTCAGAAAAAGATTTTTCTTTAAAAATATCACTACTTAAGGACAATGTATCTGTTTATCCAAGATTCTCGTAGGGAGAATCTTGGATGAACAGATGTACAAAGATATTAATATTGTTTTCATCCCTGCTAAAACAGCAATGATTCTGCAGACCACTAATCAAGGAGTCATTTAGACTTTAAAGGCTCGTTATTAAAGAACTACATTGCATAAGGCTGTAAGTGCTGTAGATAAGTGATTCCTTTGATGAAGCTGAATAATGTAAATTGAAAGTTTCTAGAAAGAATTCACCATCCTAATTTCCATTAAGAACACTGGAGTTTCATAAAAGGCTGTCAAAGTACCATATTCAGAGGAGTTCAAAAGAATCTACCCAATTCCATAGATTCTCATGGATGCCACCGAGAGATTCAAGCCTTATGTGGAAGAAGTAATTGCAGATGTGACAGCTACAGAAAAAACACTTTAATTAGAAGTGGAAACTGAATATGGAACAGAACTGATGTTATCTCATGATAAAACTTGAACCAATGAAGAATTGCATCTTCATTGGATAGAAAAGAAAGTAATTTCTTAAAATTACTTAAAATCTACCCCTGGCAAAGATGGTGTGAACATTGTTAAAATGACAACAAAAGACTCAGAATATTACATAAATTTAGTTGATAGAGCAGCAGCAGGGTTTGAAAGAACGGATGGAAATTTTGGAAGAATTTATATTTTGGGTAAAATGCTATCAAACAGAATAGAATGCTACAGAGAAATTTTTCATAAAAGGAATATTCAATTGATGTGGCAAATTGCATTGTTGTCTCATTTTAAGAAATCTCCCACTCCAAAAAACTAGAGAAATTAAATAAATGAAACCTCAAGTTAGTAGAAGAAAGGAGATAATAAAGAACTGAGCATAAATAAAATTGAGACAAAATATACCAAATATCAACAAAAATGAAAATATTATTTTCTGGAAAGATAAGCAAAATTGGCAAACCATTTGCTAGACTAAAAATAAAAAAGAAGATCCAAATAAATAAAATCAGTGATGAAGAAAGCAAATATTACAACTGATGCAACAAAGATACAAAAGATCATTAAATACTATTATAAACAGCTATGTGGAAATAATTTTAAAAATTTGGAAGAAGTGTATAAATTCCTGAATCTATGTAACCTCACAAGATTAAGCCATGAAGAAATAGAAAATCTGAATAGACAAATAATAAGTAAAGAGATAGAAGTAGTATATTAAGTGAAATCTCTTGAAGACAATGAGCAGAATGGTAGTTAGAAGAGACTGTGAAAAATGGGAAAGAAAAAAGATTGGGTAATGGATACAAAAATACACTTAGAATAAGTTCTAGTGTTTCATAGCACATTAGGGTGACTATAGTTAACAAGAATTTTTAGTATATTTCAAAATAGCTATAAGAGAATATTTGGAATGTTTCCAACACAAAGACATGATAAATATTCGAAGTGATGGATATCCCAGTTACCGTGATTGAACCATTACACATTCTATGCATGTATCCAACATAATTCTTGTACCCCATAAGTATGTACAATTATTATGTATCAATGAAGCAAAAAACTACTTAAAAATCCAAAGCAAGAAAACTTTGTACACTGGAGTAGCTTAGATGCCTGGAGAAGAAAAATACATAAAAATGATTATTAAAATCAAACTGAGAGTGATCACTGAGGGAAGATGGGTGAAAGGTTCAAAGGACTCTATACTAACTGTACTAGTTTTGTAACTGTGAATTTACAGTTATTTCCAAATAAAAAGTTAAAGGAAAAGCAAACCAGAAAGATGGCAGCACTGGTATCATGTTTTAGTATCCTCAATTGAAAATACAAAAGATAGAGCAACCAGGATTGCACAACCAAAAGTCCTCTGACAATACATCTAAAAAAAATACCAAGGTAAAACAGTATACCTACACCCCAAAATGTAAGTTCAACCCACTAACAGTTTTACAAGACCTGTTTAAACGGTTATAGACATTTATGCTAGAGGAAGCAGAGGAAAGCAATGGCTGCTAAAGGATCCAACAGCAGGTAAGCAATAAAGTAACCAAGAAGTCCTAACTATGTGGCACTCAGTGGTGTTTCAGGAGTCAGGGGCTGGGCCCTATAAATTATTCAAACTAATTATTTGATGCTCCCTTCTAGGAAAAAGCTGATAATTATTGAAGCCAGACAATGGATATGAGTGTCCATCAACTATTCTGTCAAATTCTGTATATATTTAAATATTCTTTAATAAAATGGTTTTATTATTATTATTATACTTTATGTTCTGGGGTACACGTGCAGAACATGCAGGTGTTTTACATAGGCATGCGCATGTCATGGTGATTTGCTGCATCCATCACCCCGACATCTACATTAGTTATTTTTGCTAATGCTATCCCTCCCCTGTCCTTCCAAGCCCAACAGTCCCTGTTGTTTGATGTTCCCCTCTCTGTGTCCATGTGTTCTCATGTCTTAATACTCACTTATGAGTGAGAACATGCAGTGTTTGGTTTTCTGTTCTTATGTCAGTTTGCTGAGAATGATGGCTTCCAGCTTTATCCATGTCCCTGCAAAAAACATGAACTCATCTTTTTTTTTATGTCCGCATAGTATTCCATGGTGTATATGTGCCACATTTTCTTTATCCAGTCTATCACTGATGGGCATTTGGGTTGGTTCCAAGTCTTGGCTATTGTGAACAGTGCCACAATAAACATACATGTGCATGTGTCTTTATAATAGAATTATTTATAACCTTTTGGATATATACCCAGTAATGAGATTGCTGGGTCAAATGGTATTTCTATTTCTAGATCCTTGAGAAATCACTACACTGTCTTCCACAATAGTTGAACTAATTTTCACTATCAAGAACAGTGTAAAAAAAGCATTCCTTTTTCTCCACATCCTCTCTAGCATCTGTTGTATCCTCATTTTTTTAAAGATTGCCATTCTAACTGGCATGAGGTGGTATCTCAATGTGGTTTTAATTTGCATTTCTCTAAAGACCAGTGATGATGAGCTTTTTTTCCTATGTTTGTTGGCTGCATAAATGTCTTCTTTTAAGAAGTGACTGTTCATATTCTTTGCCCACTTTTGATGGGATTTTTTTTCATAAATTCATTAAACATCTGCCACCATATACAGCTAATTTTTGTATGTTTAGTAGAGATGGGGTTTCGCCATGTTGGCCAGGTTGGTTTTGAACTCCTGACCTCAGGTGATCCACCTGCCTAGGCCTCCCAAAGTGCTTGGATTATAGGTGTGAGCCACCATGCACAACTGTGTATTTCTATAACCTGATTTTCCTTCTCTCCTACCTGGAAGATCCACCTAAATTGACTCATCTTGGTCATTTTACTCCGTATATAACACATTTAGAAATTATTTACTTTTCTTTACTGACTGCTCAAGCTCCTTTCAATATACTCATACCGTCAAGACTCTGCTTTAAAACAATGTTCAGTCTTTTTTTTCCAAGTGAAAAAAGGAAAGATTATTTATATTTTAACTTTTAAGTTCAAGAAGAGATGTGCTGGTTTATTATATAGTTAAACTTGGGTCATGGGGGTTGGTGTACAGATTATTTCATCACCCAGGTATTAAGCTTAGTATCCATTAGTTATTTTTCCTGATCTTCTTCCTCCTCCCATCCTCCAACATCTGATAGGCCCCATGCATGTAGTTTCCCTATATGTGTTCATATGTATGTGTTCATTTAGCTCTCATTTATAAGTGAGAACGTGGTATTTGGTTTTCTGTTCCTTTGTTAGTTTGTGAAGGATCATAGTGGCCTCCTGATCCATCCATGTTCCTACAAAGGAGATAATTTCATTCTTTTTATAGCTGCATAGTGTTCAATAATGTATAAGTATCCCATTTTCTTTATCCAATCTATTGTTCTTAGGAATTTAGATTGATTCTATCTCTTTGCTGTTGTGAACAGTGCTTCAGTGAATATATGAGTGCATGTGTTTAAAACAGAAAGATTTATATTCCTCGGGGTATAAATCCAGTGATGAGATTGCTGAGCCAAATGATATGTCTATTTTTAGGTCTTTGAAGAATCATCACACTATCTTCCACAATGATTGAACTTCTTTACATTCCCACCAACAGTGTAAAAGTGTTCCTTTTTCTCCACAACTACACCAGAACCTGTTATTTTTAATTTTTTTCATAATAGTCATTCTGACTGATGTGAGATGCTATCACATTGTGGTTTTGAATTGCCTTCCTCTAATGATCAACAGTATTGAACTTTCTTCATATGAATGTTGGCTGCATTTATGTTATTCTTTTTAAAATGTTTGTTAGTGTCCTTTGCCCAGTCTTTAATGAGGTAGTTTGTTTTTCTCTTGTAAATTTTTTTAAATATCTTATAGATGATGGCTATTAGACCTTTTGACATGCAGAGTTTACAAAATTTCCCTCTTATTCTGTAAGTTGACTGTTCATTCTGTTTATCATTTCTTTTGCTGTGTAGAGGCTCTTTAGTTTACTCAATCGCATCTTGTTGCAATTGCTTTTGGTGTCTTCATCATGAAATTTTTTCCCATTCTTATGTTGAGAATGATTTTGCCTGCATTGTCTTCCAGGTTTTTTATAGCTTTGGATATTATATTTAAGTCCTTAATCTATCTTGAGTTAATTTTTGTGTACGTTGTAAGGAAGATGTCCTGTTTCAATCTTCTGCATATAGCTAACTAGTTATTCTAGGACCGTTTACTAGTAGGGAGTCATTTTTCCATTGCTTTTTTCTTTTTGTCAGGTATGTTGAGAATCAGACACTTGTACAAGAGGGACCTTATTCCTGGGTTCTCTATTTTGTTCCATTTGTCTATCTGTTTGTTTTTGTACCAGTACCATGCTGTCTTGGCTACTGTCGCCCTGTTTTATAGTTTGAAGTTAGGTAGCATGGTGCCTCCAGCTTTGTTCTTTTGCTTAGGATTGCCTGGGCTATTTGGGCTCTTTGTGGGGTTCATATAAATTTAAAAAATATATATATTTTTTAGTTCAGCGAAGAATGTCAATGGTAGTTTAAGAGAAATAGTACTGAATTTATAAATTGCTTTGGGCAGTATGGCCATTTTATTGATACTGATTCTTCCTATCCACAAACATGGAATGTTTTTCCATTTCTTTGTGTCATCTACAATTTCTGAACAGTGGCTTTTAGTTTTCCTTGTAGAGATCGTTCACCTACTTAGCTGCATTGCTAGGTATTTTATTCTTTTGTAACTATTGTGAATGAGGTTGCATTCCTATTTGGCTCTCAACTTGACTGCTGTTTGTGTACAGGAATGTTAGTGATTTTTGCATTTTTATTTTGTATCCTGAGACTTCACTGAAGTTTTTTATCAGGATAAGGAGATTTGGAGCTGAGACTACAGGGTTTTTAGACATAGGATCACGTCATTTACATGCAGGGATAGTTTGACTTTCTTTTTTCCTATTTAGATGCTCTTTATTTCTTTCTCTTGCCTAATTTCCCTGGCCAAGACTCCAACACCATGTTGAATAGGAATGACAGAGTACATTCTTGTCTTGTGCCAGTTTTCAAGGGGAATGCTTCCAGCTTTTCGTCTATTCAGTTAGTTTTTTGCTATGGGTTTGTAATAGATGGATTTCATTATGTCGAGGTATCTTCCTAAAATATGTAGTTTATTGGTTTTGTCTTTAGTTATGCTTATGTGATGAATCACATTTATTGATTCACCTATATTGAAGTAACCTTGCCTCTCACAGACAAAACTTACTTAATCATGTTGTTTAAGCTTTTGGATGTGCTGCTGTTCTGGATTCATTTTGCCAGTATTTTGTTGATAATTTTTGCATTGATGTTCATTAATGAATTAGCCTGAAGTTTTTTGTTAGTTGGTTTGTTTTATCTCTGACAGATTTTGGTATCAGAATCCTGGCCCTGTAGAAAGTGTTAGGGAGGAGTCCCCTCCTCCTCATTTTTTTGTAATAGATGCAGCAGGAATAGGACCATGTCTTCTTTGTACAACTGGTAGAATTACGCTGTGAATTTTTCTGGTTCTTGGCTTTCTTTCTTTTTTTTTTTTTTTTTTGGTTGGTAGTGTTCATAACAACTCCATTTCAGAGCTCATTACTAGTTTGTTCAGGCATTCAATTTCTTTCTGGTTTAGTCTTGGGAGAACATATGTGTCTAGGAATTTATTTCTTCTAGATTTTCTAGGTTATGTGCATAGAGGTAATCATAATATTCTCTGATGGCTGTATTTCTGTGGGGTCAGCGGTAGTATCCCCCTTGTCATTTCTAATTGTGTTTATTTGAAACCTCGCTCTTTTCTACCTTTCATTTTAGCATCTATACATCTCTGTTATTCCTCACTGATCTCTGCCAACTCTTAGGCCATACAGAATTTAAAACATAACTTTTCATATACATATATTACCTATTTCTTTAAGTATATTGTAAGAATACATATACTGTAATCTCTATGAATTACAAGGTCCATGAAATGGTGTTATGTAACACAGAGTTATGCTACAGTTTTCAGAACATAGTCGGTGTTCAAAGTTTGTGAAAATAATTAAAATAAATTATAAACATATTCATGGTAAGTAAAAAAATAATCAGAAAGATGAAATGAGAAATCAGTCTTCAACTTGCCATTATAGAATTGTTTCCTTAGTACTTTTATGTTAAGAATAAATGTATGTTATCTATTAATAAATGTAACTCCTTTTAAGAAATAAATATCTTTCTTAATAATATCTTAAAACTATTAATGATTCAACTAAATATTAAAATGTTAATTTGTCTAACTAAATATTGCATTCATTTAGCAATTTCTGACTGTAACAACAGAAAGCTCCTTTAAATTCCAACCAATACCGTGTTATAAAAATGACCTAAAAAGACTTAGAGTGTAACAAATTGCAGTATCTTACTTCCTAATCTCTTAAAATTTCAATGATTTATTTAGTATTCAACTACTTTGGAAAACACTAGAGGTAGAAAATAATTTTATTCAATGCTTTAATGTATTTTATTTCAAATTCTCATAGCTTAGAAGTAAGACCATCTGTGCTATATTAGCTGGGAGAAGGATGTTTAAAAGGGAGAATTTCCTTAACTTCAATACACAGGTGCTATGACTCATGGTGTGGGAGAGGAGATAACAAAGCAGTACTTTAACTGCATAATCTAACTCTCACAGAGAATTGAAGATTGTCTACTGAGAGAATTGAAGTTTGAATTCATGATTGATGAGATTGTTATATAAAGTAAAGAGAAACACTTTACTAATGGCACAAGTATGTTAGTTGCTGACAAGGTGCTTTTTTGTTTCCATTATTATGCCATCTGTCTTTAATGCATTGTTTCTTCTTTTGTTTTCTGACCATCTAGCTGTTTGATTACTGTTTATTGGATTCTTGATTTAAGAATATTTGTAAGAATGCAAAACTGAATAATTTTCCAGGAAAATTGTTGTGGTTTGTATACTTATATACTCTTTTAATATTTATTCATTAAAATAAATTTCTACCAAAAGTTAAAATGCATAGTACCCTTGAAATTCCTTAAAAATTGCAATAAAATACATTGAAGTAAAATTAGATGTCATTTAGTTTTCCATTTCCAAATGATCGTTAGTATTTTTTGAGACTAAGGTAAGTCCTTGGTCTCAATAACTCACTTGAAGTAATTTGAAAATATTAGAATGATATTAAAAATAAAAAACAGGATATGTAAGTAAATAAGACTCCATTTATAAAACAAATATTCTATAAATCAGCCTACTTTTCTTGGTATATGTAGACCATATGTAGATTAATATAAGTGTTCATCTTCATAAAAAAGTAAGTAAACTACAGCTTCATACAGCATATTCCATGTAGAAAGCTGGAAACCAACAATGACAGAAAAGAAATACCTAAGACTTTTACCTCCAAGAATTACCTAGAACCCTTTATCCTTAGATCTATATTCAGCCTCTCATAGGACAAGCCTTTTATGTGCTGAATTAAGAATGCAAAACAATTATTAGTGAAAGACTGTATTTTTTTTAGTGTTTACTATGACACAAGCACTGAGCTTTGAATTCAGAGATAAAGAATAGTGTTGTATTTCCAGGGGCTAACAATCTTTCTGGAGATAAAGAAATATAGCAACTGAAATCTGTATCATATGGTAAAATGTACAAGTCAAAGTCTTCTAGAAGCACAGAGGAGAAAGCGTTACTGTGCTTGCCACTGCAATTTGAAATATAGAAGAAACAGTTATTTAGATCAGTAGTCACAAATTGCAGAAGCAGATAACCTGAAGACACTGCAGGCACCCTAATGAAGCAGATGTTCTTGGTAGAAATATTAGCAGTCTTTTATCAGATCTACTGCATGATTAAGTCCTTGGTTCCAGCAGGTTTTTAAATATACAGTTATCACTTTTAAACTTGAGACGACACACAGAATGGGATAAAATATTTGCAAACTATGTATCTGACAAATGACTAATATCCACTTTCTATAAGAAACTCAAAGAACTCAACAAAAACAAACGAAAAGCATGGAAAATTGACAAAGAACATGAACAGACATTTCTCAAAAGAAGACATACAAGTGGCCAGCAAACATATGAAAAAAATGCTCAATGCCAACATCACTCATTATCAGAGATATGCAAATTCAAATCACAATAAGATACCATCTCACATGAGTAGGAATTACCATTAGAGAAAAGGCAAAGAGTAATACATGTTGGGAACAACATCAAACTAGGGAATACTTATACATGGTTGGTGGGAATTTAAATTAGCACAACCTCTATTTAAAATAGTATGGTGATTCTCAAAGAACTCAAATTACATCTTTTATTCAATCTAGGAATCCCAATATTGGGCATATACCCAAAGGAAAAGAAATAATTATATCAAAGGTACACCTGCACTGGTATGTTTATTGCAGCACTGATTAAAGTTATGAAACCAATAGAAATGTGTATCAATGAATGGACAAAGAAAATGTGATACACACACACACACACACACACACCATGATGTGTGTGTGTGTGTGTGTGTGTGTGTGTGTGTATATATATATATATATATATATATATATACACACACACCATGGTTTGTGTGTATATGTGTGTGTATCAAATTTTCTTTGTCCAGTCATACATATATATATATATAACACATATATGCACACACACACACACACAATGTAATACTATGCAGTCATATCCATATCAAAGAATGAAATCATATCATGTCTTTTGCAGCAACATGGATAAAGCCAACAGACATTATCCTAAGTGAAATGACTCAGAGACAATAAATGTTCACACATATATGTGGAAACTATATAATAGGTACACATGGGCTTAAAAAGGAAAATAATAGCCACTGGGAACTCTATAAGGGGAAGTAAGAAAAGGATAGGAATTACAAAATAACTTATTAGGTACAATGTTCCCTGGTAAATGATAGATATACTAGAAGTCCAAACCACGTCATTATACAAGATATCTATGAAGCACAGCTGTATACATTCACCTTGAATATATTTTTAAAAAGAGCATAGAGTGTTTAAATGGGTTAAAAAGAAAAAGGGAACTTACTGTATGCTGCCTATAAGAAACTCACTTCATCTATAAAGACACATGCACTGAAAATGAAGACATGGAAAAAGATATTTTATGCAAATGAAAACAAAAAACAGGCCAGACGCGGTGGTTCATGCCTGTAATCCCAGCACTTTGGGAGGTCGAGGCTGGTGGATCACGAGGTCAAGAGATCAAGACCATCCTGGTCAGCATGGTGAAACTCCGTCTCTACTAAAAATACAAAAAATTAGCTGGGCATGGTGGCGCAAGCCTGTAATCCCAGCTACTCAGGAGGCTGAGGCAGGAGAATTGCCTGAACCCAGGAGGTGGAGGTTGCAGTGAGCCGAGATCGCGCCATTGCACTCCAGCCAGGGTAACAAGAACAAAACTCTGTCTCAAAAAAGAAAAAGAAAAGAAAAGAAAATGAAAAACAAATAGGAGTAGTTATGTTTAGATAAAACAGATTTCAAGACAAAAAGCCTAAAAAGAGACAAAAATGTCATTATATAACAATGAAAGGAGCAAATATAAATTATAAATATATACATAGCTAACACTGGAGCATCTAGATATATAAAGCAAGTATTATTAAGCTTAAGAGAGAGATAGACCCAGATACAATAGAGGAGGAACTTAAAACCCCACTTTTAGAATTAAGCAGATCACCCAGACATAAAATCAAAACAGAAATATTGGATATAATCTTCCCTATGGATCAAATGATCTTACTAGATATTTACAGACCATTTCATTCAAAAGCTGCAGCGCAGACATTCTGTTTCTCAGCAAATGAATTATTCTCAAAAATAGACCATGCTAAACCACAAAACAAATTTTTAAATTTCAAAAAAACTAAAATAATTTTAATTATCTTCTCTGACCACAATGGAATAATACTAAAAGTCAGTAACAGAATGAAATTTAGAAACCATATAAACACAAATAAATTAAATAATATGCTCCATAATGAACAATGGGTTAATAAAGGGGTTTTTAAAATAAAAATTTATTTAAATAAGTGAAAATGGAAAAACAACATACCTAAAGCTATCAATAATAACATTGAGAATGTAAATGGACTAAACTAAGAAGAGTCTTCCAGAATTAGCTTAGGTAAAGATATACCAAACATAGCACTAAGAGGAAAGTTTATGGCAATAAGCAATTACATCAAAAAAGTAGAAAACTTCAAATTAAGAACCCAACAGTACATCTTAAAGAATAAAATATGTAAGAGCAAACCAAACTCAAAATTAGAAGAAGAATAAAATTAATTAAGATCAGAGCAGAAAGAAAATTGAAGCAAAGGAAACAATACCAAAGATCAATGAAATGAGGGTTGTTGTTCAAGAAAATAAAACTAACAAAGTTATAGCTAGATTAAATAATAAAAATAGAGAAAAGACTCAAATACATAAAATCTGACATAAAAAAGAAAATACAATGGATACCACAAAAATTTAGAATCACAAAGAGTACTAATAAACAACTAAATGCCAATAAATTAGAAAGCCTAGAAGAAATAGATAAACTCCTAGATGCATACCACATACCAACATTAAACCATAAAAAAACCCAAAGTATAAATAGACATATAACAAGTAATGAGATGGAAACCATAATAAAATTATTCCATCAAAAAAAAGCCAAAGACCTGATGGTTCCATTGTTGAATTCTACGAGACATTTATAGAAGCAGTAATACCAACTGTACTCAAGCTATTTCAAAAATAAAAAAAAACAAGGGGAGAATACTTCCAAACTTATTCTATGAGACTCCTATTTCCCTAATACCGAAATCAAAGGCACAACAAAAATAGAAAACTATATGCCAATATCTCTGATAAACTCAGATACAAAAATCTTCAACAAAATAATAGAAACCTAATTTATAAGGATGTAAGCAAAGCAAAAAGCAAACAAATAAAAAACAATTAGGGCTGTAAACAGTTTTAGCAAAGTTGCAGGATACAAAATCAACATACAAAAATCAGTAGAATTTCTGTATTTCAGCAGTGAACAGTCTTAAAAAATCAAGAAAGTAATCCTATTTACAATATCTACAAATAAAATTACATACCTAGAAATAAACTTAACCAAAGCAGTAAACAATTTCTACAATGAAAACTATAAAAGTAATTCCAGTTGCCAGAAATACCGCATATACTCACTCATAGGTGGGTGAGAAAAATGAGAACACATGGACACAGAGAGGGGGTCTACTACACACTGGGGTCTATTGGGGGGAATGTGGGAGGGACAGCGGGGGGGTGCTGGGGAGGGATAGCCTGGGGATGAATGCCAAGTGTGGGTGAAGGGGAGGAAGGCAGCAAAACACACTGCCATGTGTGTACCTATGCAACTATCTTGCACGTTCTGCACATGTACCCCAAAACCTATAATGCAATAAAAATAAAAATAAATAAATAAATAAATAAAGAATGACACCACCATTCTGGCCAACATGGTGAAACCCCAACTCTATTAAAAATACAAAACTTAGCTGGGCATGATGGTGCCCGCCTATAACAAGTGTTGGTGAGGATGGAGAAAAAAGAGAATGCTTATATACTGTTGATGGAAATATAAATTAGTACAACCATTATGAAAAATAGTACAAAGATTTCTGAAAAAAATAAAAATAGAACTACCATGTGATCCAGAAATTTGACTTCTGAGTATTGATCCAAAAAATTTGAAATAAATATGTTGAAAGGGATATCTGTAGTCTCATGTTCAATGCAGCATTACTCACAATAGCCAAATTTTGGAAGCAAACTATGCTTCCATCAACAGATAAATAAGTTATTTAAAATGTAGTATATTTACACAATTGCATACTAGTCAGCCTTAAGAAAATAAAATTCTGTAATTTGCATCACCATAGATGAACCTGGAGGACATTATGCTAAGTAAAATAGGCCAAGCACCAAACAAGCAAACAAACAAACAAACAAAAAACACATGTTCTCACTTACGTATGAAATCTAAAACAATGAGACTCAATGAAACAGAAAGAAGAATGATGGTTGCCAGATGCTAGGGACTGAGGCAAATCAGAAGATATTGGTCAGAGGATACAATATTTTGGTTAGATATAACAATACAAATTAAAAATATTTGAAGTGATATTTTAATAACCTTGATTCAATCACTATCCATAATATACATGTATAATAGCCTCACTTTGCATCGCCAAATTATATATAACTAAAATTTTAAAATATTCAATAATATAAAACAAACATAAAAATGTAATGATCATGGTTTAGTGATGCAAGCAAAATAATTCGGTATTCTCAAGACTAACAGAAAAAAATGAACCAAGCATTTATTCTAATGTATTAGATAAACTGTACAAAAGGTTACCAATTTTTTTAAAAAACAAAACTTTGATGTCACTTCTCAATATAAGATGATCAATCAATTTTAGAGGAGCTTTCATAAAAACAACAAATTCTTCATATATTTTCTTGGCCAGAATTTAGTGACATAGTAACATATATTCAAGAGAAAAAATCCGGCCGGGCGCGGTGGCTCAAGCCTGTAATCCCAGCACTTTGGGAGGCCGAGGTGGGTGGATCACGAGGTCAAGAGATTGAGACCATCCTGTTCAACATGGTGAAACCCCGTCTGTACTAAAAATACAAAAAAAAAAAAAAAAGCTGGGCACGGTGGCGCGTGCCTGTAATCCCAGCTAATCCCAGCTACTCAGGAGGCTGAGGCAGGAGAATCTCCTGAACCCAGGAGGCGACGGTTGCGGTGAGCCGAGATCGCGCCATTGCACTCCAGCCTGGATAACAAGAGCGAAATTCCGTCTCAAAAAAAAAAAAAAAAAAAAAAAAAAAAGAGAGAGAGAGAGAGAAAAGTCATGTAGAGTTCATTTTGGTGTTATTGTTGCCTTGCATAAAATTAAGGTTTTTATTATGAAAGAGAGGAAACTTAACATTTAATAAGCAACCAATAGCCCTTGACCGGACGCTCAAGCATAAAACGAAAGTGTTTGCATAACTTAGAAGTTTTTTTTTTTATGCTGATTACTTTTTATTCATATAGTTTAAAAAACTGAAAAAAAATTCCAAAATGACTTTTTAGAATATTAATTCCATTTCTTTTCATTTTATTTTTTCTCGTGTCCTAGCATAAGTGAATTATCTTGAAGGAATTCAGTAAATTGAGATTTCTATTCAATATCACTGATGCATTCCTGCAGAACTATTGGATAAGTCCGTTCTCACTCTGCTAATAAAGTCATACCCAAGACTGTGTAATTTATAAAGAAAAGACATTTAATTGACTTATGGTTCAGCATGATTGAGGAAGCCTCAGAAAACTTACAATTATGGTGGAAGGGGAAGCAAACATGACCGTCTTGACATAGCAGTAGCAAGAAGAATGAGCAAAAGCTGGGAAAGCCCCTTATAAAACCAACAGATCTTGTCAGAACTCACTCACTGTCATGAGTGTTGTAGAACTACCATCTTTGTCAGTGCTACTATGCTGACACACCCTTGAGGCCCAGAAGAGCTAGAAAATGGTGGTGATCATTAACTCTGCCTCCCTTGTACCAGAAATACATGCATCAGCTTCTTTTATTAAGAGTTACTAATAAAAAAGGAATATAATTAAGGTTGTTTCAGGGACAGTAATAATGACCTGTAGGTTGGAGTTTACTGGAGACTTTTGAGTGGCAGAAAGCATCATCTACAGTTCCTTGAAGGCAGCAGCTCTTTTCTATCCAAACCAAAGCTATTTTTTAGAGCAGTTGAGGAAGCCTAGGCTCAAACCTAGCATTTCTAACTATTCTGAGAATGTCTTCTGGCTTCCTTTCTGCTTTGTCTGGAAGAATCAGTTTCTTTTATGTACAACAAATAATTTATCTCATTTAAAACACTAGTATTTTTAATAACCACAACATGTCATCTAAAACACAAAAAACACTATCAAGAAAATTGCCAAGTGTTTGTATTTACAAATGTAGTAATCTATTAAAAACAACAAGCCTATAATTTAAGTGAATGAGACATAAATTTATAGATCTTCTTTATTAAATGTATACAGGCATATTTAGCACTGTTTACTACATCATCCTTCTATTCTGAGATTATTGGGGAGAGATAATGTAAAGAAAAAGGGACAATTTTCATGAAAATGATGTGGTAAATTCATACTAAAGTGGCAATAGTGTGTATACATGAGTCTAGGATATGTTTTTACTTTTCAAATGTCTGCAGAATATTATTTGTCACTATAATCAATGATTTTTAAAAATAGGGTTTACATTGAACATTGAAAATTCAATACATATGCAAAACTGACTGAAACATTTATTTTTAGCTGCTTTGTAGAATTAGGTATTCTCCTGCCTACAGCTTCTTGTCACCTGATTTCTTCAGCTGCTCTCTCAGAGGAAAGAGTTTCCCTGGTATATGTTAATTTCACATATTTATAAAGCATTATAGTGCTTTGGTGCTGATCTTGGGATTTGATCATTAATAAGACATAGCCATTTATAGATAATCTTGACATTTGAATGTTGTAGGAAGTAATTTTATTTCAAATTTTTTCATACAGACTTGCTTTAAGGTTATCTTCTTTCCTCTTCTCACATCTACATCCCAAGTTGGCTTTACAGGGACATGATTTGATAGCAAAAATATTGGTTATTACTATGAATTATCCTAGAAAAGTAACTAGTTGTTTTCTTAAAAATTATTTAGTCAGTACAAGTAAATATGTATGGCAGAGAAAACTGTGGTTTAGATTTCTGGAACAAAGGCAGGAACACACAAAAAATGCTTTGCTATAGCAGTGTTTCTGATTTTAAAAACTGAGCTTATATAATGAGAGAAAGTTATGTAATGAGTGGGTCAGATGGAAGGAAGTCATTCTAGACTACAATCCCAAAAAAATTTTGGATAAAATAGGTTTACATTCCAACTCTGGCTCAGTAAACAGTTCAATATTATAAATGTCCATTCTTATTGTTGGTTGTTGGTGTGCTTTACTTCCTTTCGTAACTCGTATAAGAGAAATAAACAAACAAACCAAACTCTGTCTATCAGTGTTGCTATGAGGACCAAGTGAATTTGCAGGTATGATTTGCCTAGCAAATTGAAACATTTCCTTGAAGGACTGGGACAGGTTATATTATTTTTCAGTAAATATTCAGTCTCCCTTTTCTTGTCAATGAAAACTCTCCATTTAGTCCCAGCTACTCGGGAGGCTGAGGCAAGAGAACTGCTCGAACCCAGGAGGTGGAGGTTGCAGTGAGCCGAGATCGCGCCTTTGCACTCCAGCCTGGGCAACAAGAGCGAAACTCTATCTCAAAAAAAAAAAAAAGAATTGAAAACTCTACATTTAGTTGGACCATAGATATTCATCCTTGACCATGAGTACTTTGGGCAATGGATGTTAGCTGCTTTGACATAATATTTGTTATTGAGTAGAGGCTTCAAATATGCTAAGATGTTTTGGATTATGCTCTCAGTGCCATGTCCTCCACCACAAAAAGACCATGTCTATATTATTTGGGTTTCTCCAGAGAATAAGAACCAAAAATGGTTTATTTTGAAGAATTTAATCATGCAATTATTAAGTCCCACAATCTGTCATCTGCAAGTGGGACTCCCAGGGAAGTCAGTATGGTTCAATTTAGTCCAAGTACAAAGGCCTGAGAACCATGGTAGGCAAAAGTATAAATCCCAGACTAAGAGCAGAAGATAACCTATGTCCATATGAGGCAAACAGGCAGGACAAAAATGGCAAATTCATCCTTTCCTCACCTTTTTGTTTTACTTAGGCTCTCAATGGGTTGGATCATGCCCACCTGCACTGGGGAGAGTGTTCTACTTTCCTGAGTTTATGAATTTGAATGCTAATTTCATCAAGAAACACCTTCACAAACACAGCTATATATGTTTAATTTGGGAGACACCCCATGGTGCATGGAGATTGACACATACAATTAACCATCACGGTGCCCAAGTACTCACTCTCTGCTTTATCAGTCTGGGGCTCAAAAAGAGAGACAAGTGGAGCAGATTTTAAAAACCAGGTTGTTGTTTATTTTCTCTATTGTTTTTTTCTTCTTGAGGTCTCTCTCTCTCTTGACACTGGCTATAAATTCTAGACCTGCCCTGACAGGACTTGAGAGGATTTGGGTGTGGATGTTACAGTGTGCCTTTCACAATATACTCCTTTACCCTGGCAGACAGTCTACTGCCCAAGTGTCCAACATGAGTCCCATGAGAAAACTGTGGCTTAGGTTGCAGGAACAAAGGCAGAAACACACAAACAAAATACTTTGTCTATAGCAGTGTTTCAATTTTTAAAAATTGAGCTTATATAATGAAAGATAGCAATGTAATGAATGAGTCCCATGTTGGACACTTAGGGAATAGGCTGTCTGCCAGTGTCACACTGCTGTAACTGAGCAATGGTCTACAGTTCATGGGGTCGGGGGTGGTGGTGATCAATGGGCCTAGTCCAGAAAGCTCTATGTCCCATAGGGAGGTCACCAAGAAGTCCTTGTTTAGGACAGATATCTGGATCAACCACATTCAGTAACTGGGAGGGAACTAAGAGCTGGAAATTTGGTCAGTGATATCTATGTCCTGCTTCTGGTACAAGACAATTCAACTGATACTCAAAATAGATGCCCAGGTAACATAATTTTATAAGTATTCACTGCAAATCCATAGCCAAGCTGAGCCCAGCAGAGCCACAACCAACCTGCAGATTTAAGAAAGAGAATTATTGGAATGCAGCAGTGGGAGGATCACGAGGTCAGGAGTTGGAGACAAGTCTGGCCAACATAGTGAAACCCCAACTCTACTAAAAACACGAAAAAATAGCCAAGTGCGGTGGTGTATGCCTGTAATCCCACCTACTCAGGAGGCTGAGGCAGGAGAATCTCATGAACCCAGGAAGTGGAGGTTTCAGTGAGCTGAGATCCTGCCATTGCACTCCCGCCTGGGTGACAGTGTGAAACTCCCTTTAAAAAAAAAAAAAAAAGGAAAGAAAGAAAATTAAGAGTTTCTTATTGTAAGTCACTAAGATTTTATTTTATTGTCATTTATTGTATTAATATTATAAAATGTTGACTGACATAAGGGCCATTAAACACTACATTTTCCTTGCTCATGTTTCAGATATTTTTCTCAAGGCCAACCAGCCAAAGGATCCTTTACTTATTTAAACAAACCCCTAGAGTCCAATTTTATTTTTCTTTTATGGAACAGGATAAACAAATGAATCAAACTTTGTTTTTCAGAAGCTCTGAAACAAGAGACTTATAACAAGCTTACTAATGAAAAGGTAGCATTTGCTGTAACTTGACTGCATAAACTAAGGTCTGATGAAAATGAAATATTAATATGCAGGTTATGTTAGATGCTGCTTCGGAACTTCAGAAAAATGAACAGTAATCAAATGAGGGTGTCACATAATACACAGAAAGCAGAGAGCCAATTATGTAAATGAACACCCAAGGTTAACATGATACAATGCTTTTTAATTTGACAAATATTAAAATCAACTTGTTCTTAATGTAATAGATGGCTGTGACAAAAGTTAAAGAGCACCCAGTGTTTTTGTAATCCCCTGCCAAATTAAAGATGCTATTGTGAGTGAGCTGCTTTCATCAGTACAATACTTGAAAGGCTCAAAATCTACAACATTTCCTGGGTTCCAGAAACATTAGACTAAAATATTTCTGAGATAAAACTCATAATGACCAGTGTAGATCTACTTCCAACCACTGAAAAATACACAGTGATAAACTCCTGTTGCCAAAGTACATTTGTAAAATAAAAAGAGCTTCTGCCACTAAGCTGATTTTATTTAAATAAACCATAGATATATTTTTATAATAATGTGAGTTTTATTTGTGACAGCATAAAAGTTATTCAGCAGAATCTATTTTCCTTTTTCATTTTCTTTCTTACTAGACTACTATCCCAGTGAGTCTACTTTCTATTTTATCATTACTAATAATATAAATAGAGAATGTGGATTTAATTTTCTATATAAACTAAATGCCTATGTATTCTTACATTTATTAATGTGTATATGAAAACATATAATCAAATGTGAAAAAATATATGGCCATATGATTTTCAACACCAAAAGAATATAATATTTACAAAATCGCTAGGATGTTTAATATTGTTTAATTTTTAATTTTAAATTTGGTAATACTTGTGCCTCATTTGGGGAATATAATATTTTTATTTTTAGTGTTAGAGATTTATATCTGAAATTTATTTTTTCTATAGAATTGTAAATATATGATTCTCTATGCTATTAATTATCTTCTAAGAAAAAATGAAAAAAATTATTTTCACCTTGACAGTGTTCTCCCTAACAGGTGGCAGACTGTTTTAATGTTAGTCCACAATTTTTCCCAGAAGAAAAATAACAGAGTGAGGAAAAGAAAGGGTTTAGGAAAATAACAAACTTACTTTTATACTTAGACTTTCATCTCTAGAAATCAATCTCTATAAATAAACAAAAAGGATGTGACTTTTGCCTTAAATTAAATGTATGTATTTTGTCTTTGGACCTATGATAAAAATAGATAGTGAATATTTAAGAAATATATTCTTAATAATTAAAAAGATGAGCTACTTTAACAAGTGTGGAAATCAATAAACATATAAATTAACAGAATTAGACATTTTAGGATGTGAGATTTTCTTTTTACCCGAATATTTTTATACAAAAATTTTTAACACACATAAACATTAAAAGAAAAGCATATAAATCCCATATAAACCCTGCCAATGTTTGAACACCCCTTTGTTATTCATTGATAGAATGATAAACAGAAAACCACTAAGAATGTTAAATATTTGGACAATATGATTAGCACAATTTAATATTTGATATCTATTAAACACACCCAATAACTCAAGAATATATGTTATTTTGAGTGCAGCAGGAACATTTACCAAGTTAAATGTTCAAGTTAAAACACAAATTCTTGTCCAATAAACATCCATAATAAATATCAAGGACTGAACATATACTAAATGAGTTTTCTCACTAAAATTGCATTAAATTAGAAATCAAAAAATATATACCTACAAAATTACCAAATATTTGAAAATATAGCATTTCTAAATAACTTGTAAATCACAAAAAATTAAATTAAAAATTTGTAGAATATTTCAAACATGATTAATAAAACCACAACATATCAGAATATGTGAGATAAAGACAATGAGTGTTTTAAAGAAAATATATGGCTTTAAATACCTTTATTAGAAATACGAGCTGCATAAAATCATTTGTCTAAGCTTCCAAACTAATGCACTGTGATAGATGAGCACATTAAACTCACAGAAAGTAAAATAAACAATAAGAATAAAATAGCAATCATATATAAACATTTCAGAAAGTTAAAAAAGACAAAATTTTATTTTTCAAAAAGATTAATACACTTGATAAATCAATCCAAAGCAGTATCGATTAGGAAAATAAAGAGAAAAAGGAAATCAATAATAGTATAGTTCCTTACAACTTTCCATTTAATCTAAGTTGTCATTTTTTTTACAAACTGTATGTAAAAAAAAATGACAACTTAGATTAAATGGAAAAAAATTCTAAAATAACTTGTCTTACCAATACAGAATAAAGATGGAAAATCTAAATAACATTATTTATAATGAAAAACTAAATTTCTACTTAAAAAATGTTCCCACAAATGAATCTTCTGGCACAGATTATGTTCCTGGAGGAATTCTATAAAAAGTTTCATTCATAAATATTAACACTTTAATATACATACATACTTTCAGAAAACAGAAGAGAATGAGAATCTCAACAACTTACTATAGAAAGGCAGAATTACCCAAATACAAAAATATGATACTGACATTTCAAGATAAGAAGAACACACCGTACAAATATCCTTCAGAAACATTGACCCAAAAAGGCATAAAAATATTGGCAAATCAAATCCAGTAGTATATAAAAAGTTTTATAGTATCCGTGACCAAGTAGAATTTATCTGAATAGTCATATAATAAGTAAATCAATTATTTATAAATTTTTATTTTTATTTGTTCATTTTTATAGTTTAAATTCTGGGGTACATGTGCAGAACATGAAGGTTTGTTACACAAGTATACATGTGCCATGGTGGTTTGCTGCATCCATCAATCCTTAATCTACATTTGGTATTTCTCCTAATGCTATCCGTCCCCCTACTCCCCACCCTCTGACAGGCCCTGGTGTGTGATATTCCCCTCCCTGTGTCCATGTGTTCTCATTGTTCAACTGTCATCTATGAGTGAGAACATATGGTGTTTGGTGTTCATGTGACCCAGCAATCCCATTACTGGGTATACACTCAAAGGATTATAAATCACTCTACTATAAAGACACATGCACGCATATGTTTATTGTAGCACTGTTCACAATTGCAAAGACATGGAACCAACCCAAATGCCAATCAGTGATAGACTGGATAAAAAAAAAATGTGCCACATATATACCATGGACTACTATGCAGCCATAAAAAGGGATGAGTTCGTGTCTTTTGCAAGGACATGTATGAAGCCAGAAACCATCATGTTTAGCAAAAGTAATCAATTTAATAAGTACATAAACATCTTTTCAGAAGGAAAGCTCACATCAGATATTCTGGGAACATGAACTCATTGTTTATTCTTCAGCCTGTATGATGTGATAGTGAAGGCCCATTGACTTTAGCAGTGGAAGTTTCATCATCTCAGTTTTCTGATTCCTACATCACAGCTTTCTATCATCAGGAAGAGGAGAATAAAACGTCAAGTATTCTTGAACTCATTGTTTCATTAATGTCTTCAGAAGTAGTGGCTTTCCTGGTAGGTCTGTTCTATTTTGTTCTTAAAATCATTCTATTAGTATTAATGAGAACCCACTCATCAGCCTTTCTAACAATTTTGTAAGCGTTTAGTTACCTGTAGCATTTTCCTTCTTAAATTACATAGGGTGGTTTCTGTTTCCTGAGACAAACTCTGACAGACTCATAGTATTAACATTTGAATGTCAGACTCTATGTACTTGCTTAAAAGTAACACCAACCATTTAATATAAAATTTGAATACTTAATCAGAATTTTGCTTTACTAATTTTCTAAATATAATCTGCACATCTGACACAATGCAGTGCTTATATTACATAATTATACGAAGCATTTTGTGGGAATTTCTAGAAATGTTAAAATTTTGTAAGAGTTTAGTTATTTCTCTTTTCAGTATCACCAGATTTACTATTTTCAAGACATTCAACAATATTGCTGCCATATTTTGGGGGGATGTTTATATCCATAGATTAACAGATTTTCACATTTGTTAATAATCTTTCACATTTGTTAATAATCTTTCACATTTGTTTAGTTTTCCTTATTCTTACTCTAATGCGTGGGTTTACTTTTTTAAAAATCTCAAGAAAAAATAAAAATCAAAGCTATAAAGCAACTGAGGTAAGAAAGGTAGTTTGGTGAACACAGAATTATAAGTAATCATAATTACTGTATTTCTCATTTGAGCTTTGTGACTGCTCATGATAGTCATTTTTAAGCCACTGGCATGCCTTAGCCACATTAAATGAATTGATAGTCTGTTTTTTAAACATTACCTGTTACCACTTAATTGTTTTTGGTTCTTATCCTTTTGTTTTTGGTATAGTGTCATTTTTATTCACATTACTTTAGATTTCTGTAGTAAACCCCAAGACCTTAAATATAAAGTGTAAAGAAATTTTGTGCTTTAATAAAATTGAAATTGAAATAATGGATTTTACATAGGGTTCTTTTTTGACCTTGTCAGTCTTGGTTTACATTTATGAACATAACATATTTATTCAGAGTGATTTATTACATTCTCAAGATTGCCTCGACTTTGGATGATATTTATGGTCTCCCTACTTACACAATTTATACAATATAGACACTTCCTACTCTTTCAAACTCAACTTTTATAGGCATTTGTTTATTTTTAATGCACAATTTGCCCAGACTGCTCAGTTGTTATGTTCTCTAAAATATCATGAGCATTTGTGTCAATACATTTTTAAACATGCCACATCTTATGCCTCATTAAACATAACTAATATCTTGCCTT
This sequence comes from Saguinus oedipus, assembly GCA_031835075.1. Taxonomy (NCBI): domain Eukaryota; kingdom Metazoa; phylum Chordata; class Mammalia; order Primates; family Cebidae; genus Saguinus; species Saguinus oedipus. The sequence goes on from CM063169.1 coordinate 46,036,800, forward strand.
ACTGATTACATTCATCCTTTAGGTCTTAGCTTACATAAAATTTCTGCAGAAAGTACTTTTGAACAACTGCTAATAATTTGATTACTCTTTTTTCTCTTGTATAATAATCTTTCCATTTTTCACATCCCCAAATATGTTTATATTTATTTATCTTCTCTAATACTCTGTAAACTTCAGACTAGCAAAAGAAAACATAAATGCTTTGTGTACCACTGTATACCCAGTGCCCAGAAGACTTCCTAGAATGCATAGGTGGTTAGTATTTAAAGGAATATAAGATTACTACAAGAATGATCATCCAGATAATTTGCTTCTCAGGATGATTTCATTGTAAAAAGTTATGCACTGAAAATAAACTCATGTAATTCCGATTCTCTAAGCAAAGTATTAAAACTAACCTCAGAGGACTGTTGTGAATATTGATAATTCCCTAAGAAATGTCATTCTCTGTATTTATATATTTTTATGGATTCATAGGTGAAGGTAACTGGAGGGAAGATGATAAAGACAAAATTATTCATTTATGCTAACTTTCAAAATTTATTCATCATTAATTATTCCCTGGATTTTGACATAGGAAAGCACTACTACACTATTTTACATCAAGAATAATAACACTGTTGTATATATATCAACAAAGTTATGGGACTATAAAGAATAAGATGAATCATTTAAAATAGCTGTACATTTTTGCATTAGTAAGGTTAATCATTTTCCACTGACATTGTCATTTTTAAATACCTTTATTATTTATTGTAAGAGCAAGATTTAAGAAAAATTAATTTACTACTTTGTAGTTATATTTTTATACAACAAATTCAAAAGAAGTTATTAATAAGAATGCTCATTGAACAGTGGATCAATTCTAGATTATTAAGAAAGCAGAGGACTTTTATGCTTTTTTATTTGTTCTCTTCTTCATTCTTTATGCACATATCCAATTTAATTATTATCTAATTAAGATATCTTGATGGGCATTTGGGTTGGTTCCAGATCTTTGCTACTGTAAACAGTGCTGCAATGAACATTCGTGTGCATATGTCCTTATAGTTGAATGATTTATAATCCTTTGAATATATACCCAGTAATGGGATTGCTGGGTCAAATGGAATTTCTTTGTCTAGGTCCTTGAGGAATCACCACATGGTCTTAGGCGAGGAAATAAAGGAGGGACAGCAGAGGGTGGGAGATGGGGAGAGATAGCATGGGGAGAAACGCCAGATATAGGTGATGGGGAGGAAGGCAGCACACCACAATGCCATGTGTGTACCTATGCAACAATCTTGCATGTTCTTCACATGTACCCAAAAACCTAAAATGCAAAAAAAAAAAAAGATAATCTTGATGCATACTATTTGTCAACACAGTCATAGGATCTAGGGATAGAGCACTGAATATTAAAGCCTAAGTCTTTTTCTCATGGGGCTCACATTCTCACATTCTGGTAAACACAGACAATAGAAAAGTGAGTAAAATTTAGAACATGTCAGATTGCCACGAGTATATAGAGAATAACTCATCTGAGAAAGGTCATAAATCATGTAGCTGGTTACAAAACAGGATGTTCTTTTCAGTAGTATGGCAAGGAGATGTATCACAAAATATAAAACCAACTGAAGACTGAAGGAAGTGAAGCCATGTAGATGTATTAGGGAAGTGTGTTCCAGACCAAGCTAGTGTCTAGTACAGTACACTATATAGAATATGGCTGCTTCATTCAGTAAACACCGTGTTCTCTGTAGGTAGAATTGAGGGATTAACAGAGAAAGTATTGGGAAACGATGTTAGGATGGTTAATAAGGTCCAAATTATACAGGGTCTTATAAATGTTTTGTTATTACTCTCGGGAAAATGAAAAGCCAATGCAAAGCATTGCAGTAAACTTGATGGGGGATTATGTTGGCTGGGAAAGAGTGGAAATAACAAAAATATCACTTTGGGAGGCCGAGGCAGGAGGACCACGAGGACAAGAGATTGAGACCATCCTGGCCAATATGGTGAAACCCCATCTCTACTAAAAATACAAAAATTAGCTGGGTGTGGTGGCGTGTGCCTGTAGTCCCAGCTACTCAGGAGGCTTAGCAAGGAGATTGCAGTGAGCAGAGATTGCACCCCTGCATTCCAGCCTGGTGTCTGGCAACAGAGCAAGACTCTGTCTCAAAAAAAAAAAAGAAAAAAAAAAGGAACTAGATCATAGGTTTTTATTTGAAGGTATATTTGGGAGGTGGTGTTGTGAGAATTAAAGATTTGGTCTGAAGGAAAATTAAGGAATAATCAAGATTTGTTTCCCTGGAATAGAGGGAAACACTAAATTGCAATTTTTAAAAAAGATAATTCTGAAATAAATATTTTATGGATATGGGAATCAGTAATTTAGTATAGATGTATTAAATGTGAATAGCCCAGTAGAAGTCCAAGTGGATATTTTCAGTTCACATTTGGATATATCGAATCTCAATGTCAGACAAGACTTCTGGACTGGAAGTGTAAATTCACCTGCCAAATACCTAAACTATAAATTTGAATGAGATCACCATCAAAGTCAATAAAAATAGAGAAGAGTACAAGCTAAGGCATTGCATGCTGGGTTCTTCACTACAAGGTGTTCAAAAACATGACGTGGATCAAGCACAAGAGTGGATTGTCCAGTGAGATCCAAGGGAAGCAGTGAAGTGGAGCACACTGGAAGTCAAGACAAAATGTTATGCATACGTGAAAGATGTCCTGTTTAAAATACTGCTAATAGTTAAATCAAGATGAGTGCAGTGATGGCTAAAAGTTGATTACTGGATTGAGCATCACTGAGATCCTTGTGACCTTTACAGAGGTAATCTCAGCGGTTACTGGGAACTTCGAATGAGAGAGGGTTCACAAGTGAAATTCATCAGAGAAATTGCCCATGACAAGTACAGATGACCCTTTAGTGACTCATAAAGCTGTTATCAGTTCTTTGGTTATTACACTGAAGTAGCCATCCATATATATGCTTTCACTTGCTTAGGACTTTAGTCACCCTATGGTCATGACCTCTATAAGGACTAAAATTTAATAGCTGCTAAGGGTTAACTCTTAAATTTCTTTCAAAACTTCTTCAAGGTTTAAAGGATACACTTGAGTGTAACACTGTGACGACAACAGTGATTCATATTTTCATCCCTTTTTAAATATTTAGCAAAATCGTGAGGGGATAACTTGAGGAGCTCTGCATAGTGTTGCATTTATTACAGACTTATTTCATATGCATTTTGAATTTAAACTGCTGGAAAACACAGACAGGTACATACAACATATGTGTATACAAACATTGCACTTAGTGTAAAGATTACTAAATTTAAAAGCAGAGAATCTAAAGGTAAGTAACTGTGTACCTACCCTTTATATATGTATTTTTAGTTATGTCCCAGAATACATTTCTCATATCAAAAACAAAGAAAACTATCATAAGTACCAAAAAGTTTATAGTGGGCATCAAATAACAGAATATAAGTGAAAACTTTTGGTAAATAACTAAAATGTATAATTGATAAAAATTATATATATTTCTCAAAAATTTTTCAAAATATGTTAATGCATATGTTTATATGATCATGTGTTGCCAAATGGTGCATTATTATAAAATTAGAGAAAAATGATTAAAATTTTCTTGTGTTGCTCAGCATCAGTGTTCCCTACCATGTAGTATCTTTTATAGAGTTTCAAAATTCATATTTTCCTTTTTAGAATATAATTAATTTTTAATAGATAATGTGCCTGCAAATATTTTCTACATTAAGAAATAATTTATGGAAAAATACATACTATTTATACTTGGTCCAATGGTGGCAACTGGGAGCTTCAGGGGAAGATAGAGCCCAATGACATAATTAGTACAGGGCTTCCTTTTAAATATTTTGGAACTAGCTAGACATAGGAGTTTCATCATGTTTTGGATTTATTAAATCCCACCAAATTGATTATGTTAAAATGGTTAATTTGTGTGATGTAAATTTTACAACAATTTTATAAAAGCTCTGCTTGTCAAATTGCTGACAATTGCTAAATTGGGTGATGCTAGCTGAGTTCAAAATATTTTTCTCTCTTGTAAGGGCGCTTATAAAATCAAAAAGTTGTCACACTTCATCTAAAACAACTTTAACCATTAAACTTAATCCTATCAACCTCTTTTGCCAAACCCAAACCCATTTTACCTATCAAAACCACTGAGAATGATAAACTACAAGAAGAATTCCTTGCTTTTCTAAGAATCTTCTTTTATTACTTACTCTGAATTTGTTCTTAAAGTGCTGTTGAAACTTCTTCCTAAACTTATTCCTTTCTTTCCCCAGGTAGAACTTTTGTTTGGAATTATTGTTATTATTATTATGAGGCAAAGTCTCGCTCTGTCACCTAGGCTGACGTGCAGTGGCACAATGACGGCTTACTGCAATCTCTGCCACCCAGGTTCAAGCGATTCTCCTGCCTCAGCCTCCCCCCAAGTAGCTGGGACTACAGGCACATACCAGCATACCTGGCTAATTTTTGTATTTTTAATAGAGACAGGATTTTACTATGTTGGCCAGGCTGGTCTTGAACTTCTGACCTTGTGATCCACCTGCCTCGGCCTCCCAAAGTGCTGGGTTTACAGGCGTGAGCTACTGCACTTGGCCTCGGGATTATTCTTGTGTCACATTATTCATTCTGAGTAAAAGCATAAAAGTTTTTCATTGATTTACTCACTCTTTATTAAGTTTGACTGAAAAATATTATAGTAAGGAAATTAAAAAGACAATAATTATTTTTTAATTTAATCAAGTGAATTTAATATCTATTTAAATAATGACTATTTTTCCAATTTAAGTGAAAGTCATCATTCATTATATTAAGACATGTGGAACTGTTAAGCATACTATTATCCATGAAAAAAATTCTACTTGCTTATGAGTTATCAACATTTCTAAACATCATAATACATTCTATTTACTAGCAAACTATTATCTTCCTACTATAGTCAATTACATATGTTTTTAAAATGACACTGGAATATTTAAGTTTTAACTATTAGTGAGCTCAGGGTAAAACCATGTTTGGGAATTGAGAGTTTGCTTGAACTGAAAATGGACTGATAAGTCTATTTTATTTTTCCATAAATATTCTAAAATAATTAAAATGGTAAGTTCATAATACATACCCCACAGCCTTCCCATTGCCAATGTACATTTAGAATCATTAAATTTACATAGTTTGCAAACACCACTGCAATCTAGTTTAAGAATATATTGTCATCACTACAAGATACTTTCTCATATTAGCTTAACTAAATTATTAAGTATTAGCTTTTACTTTTCTTTGTGCAATTATATGTCAATATACAATATTCTGCAAAATTTCAAAGCTTTGAAACTTGTTCAGATTTGTTTATGGGCCGGAATATGATCAATTTGAAAAACTTTATAACATTGGAAAATTTCTTGATACTTGTTTTATGGCACAGCTATATCATCACTTTTGGTAAGTGGTCCATGTTCACTTGAAATGAATGTGGATATCCTTGCAGTTATTCAATTGCATATGTTAAGCAGATAGACATTTACTGCTAATTTTATTGGTTTATTTCTCATCCTATTTCTATTAAGTTTTTGTTTTATATATTTGAGGCTATTTTATTGAGTGGATACTGATTTTGGAAGACTGATTATTTTACCATAAAATATTCATACTTTTCTATTACACTTCTTGCCTTAAAGATAACTTTTGACATATTAATCTGGCTATATCACCATTTTTTGTTTAAACCTTTTCACTTTAAACCTCTGTGACATTATACTTAAGGCATGTGTATGTCAATGGTATGTACTGTTTTTCAAATCTAGTCTGATCATCCCAGCCTTTTAGTTGGAGTAGTAGTCTCTCATTCATTTTTTTAGACTTATTTTTGTTTATATCTACAATTTTACTTTTTTAGTGTAATATGCCTACTTTGTGTCTTTCTTCTCTGCCTTTTTGTTTTGGTTTTAATTGATTATTCTAATTTCCTCTCTATTAGTGTATTATTTCTATAGTCTTTTACCATTCTCATAGTAATTACCATAGAAATATCTACATTTATGATTGATTTCTTACAATGTAATTTAAATTTTATCCTTTACCACTTTTTGGATAGCTTACAACAATTAGAGTGCTTTTGTCTTTCATCTTTAGCATTGCTGGTGTCACATTAACACTACATAACATTGTAAATTTCACACAATGTTATCATTTTTATCCTGTATAGTAAATATCTAGTCAAAATTTATTTACTTTTATCCCTGTATCTAAACATTCTATTGCTCTTTCTTTTTCATGTCAGTCCATCTTTCCATCTGTGATTATGTCCTATCTTAGTAACTTTTTAAGACATTTCTCTTAAAAGTCTGATTCAAAAGGGCACTTAAGTTTTTGTCAGATAAAATGTTTATGAACTCTTAATTTTGAATGGGATATTTACAGAATTTAAAAGTTGAGTTTGGAAGTTATTTCCTTTCAGCACTCTAAAACTCCTATTCCACCTCTTCTAACTTATTTATGTTGAAAACCCAGTTGTCAGTCATGTCACAGCTACTATGACAGTAATGTGAGTATTTTTTTCTCAATAGTTTTAAGATTATGTTTTATTTATAGTTGTCCTACTGTGATATGCCTTGATACTTTTGTAACTATGTTATTTATGGCTAGGAGATAATCTTGATTCTAGTACAGTTGATCTGTGTACCACCCATTCTTTTCTATTAGCAGCAGTGGTCCTGAATTCAGCTTGACTATTCAATTTGTAAAAACAGTAGCTTCACCTGAAACCACATGTACTGAGTTTGAAGAAAGAAAATAGCAAAGAATATTCACTAACAGCATAGCAATCAACTCCTGATTCTCCTGCAGAGCATCTGATGTCTCAGTTATTCTATATTAGATGAGTGCGTTCACAAGAGGAAAGGCTATGTGTTTGTTGACAACCTTAGCTCCAAAAAGTTATCAATTATGGGATTCCTTTGGCTTAATTACATTTCCAACTCAGGGAAATGGGATGAGCTTCCATTTTCCAGGTAAGATACAGGTCATTAGTCCCCTTTATTTATTACTCAGTCTGAACAAGCAATTACAGATGCTTAGTTTCACACTCTTTGTTCAGATTTTCGTTTGTCTTAAGTAAAACATATTTAGTCAATCCTGAGTAACTCTATGAGTAAAAGTTATATGAAGTATTCAAAAATGCAAAAATCTTTAGGTATCTCTAAGGTTATAATAAAAATCTTAAAATCTCCTAACCCTTTTCTCTCTGGAATCCTTGCTACAGTCTACACAGACATTTTTAAAAATAATACTTAGGGGAAACATCTTCAATATTTGATATGTTAAGATTATTAGGAATTCCCTGCTTAAACACATTAAACATAACCATAACCCCAATGGTAACTCACAGTCCTTTACTAATTGGACTATTTGCCACACAATTTTATGTACTATTAATTAAAAATTTCTACAGAAGTTAATAGGTGGTTAAGGATGAATTATTTGAGGCTTAGTGTTATCTCACCAAACCTCTTCTAAGATTCTAAGACTGCATCCTATAGTTAAAGGTAAATAGTCTAGGATAGAAAATAAAATATTTTTAGAGAAAGAGATTTTAACGTAAAATATACCAGAAGACAAGAGGACAAAATTACAAGACTAAAACTTAAACCTGGAGGCTACATTGACACTATGGAAGCAGTCACCAGAGCTATATAATAACTATAGATTAACCTGTACCATGTGATGATAGCATTATTTGCACTAGTGTCAATAATTGGGATGAATGAGAGTATCAATTGGAATAATTACCATTGATAGCCTATACTTGAATATTGGGCAATTCTGAAATTTGTTATATAATATAAATAGGAAAATTTTAGAACTGTTGAAACTAGAAATAACGTACTTAATAAAAGAACAGTACAAGTAGGCACACTTACACCTAAATCACCCCCAATTACAAGAATCTGGTGAAACTCTAAGGAAAGTTAGCATAGTAGAGTGACTGCAGGTAAAAATAATTTATTGCATATAGTCATGGGCAAGGACTTCATGACTAAAACACCAAAAGCAATGGCAACAAAAACCAAAATAGACAAACGAGATCTTTAAACTTAAGAGCTTCTGCACAGCAAAAGAAACTGTCATTAGAGTGAACTGGCAACCAACAGAACGGGAAAAAAATTTTTACAATCTACCCATCTGACAAAGGGCTAATAACCAGAATCTACAAAAAACTTAAATTTACAAGAAAGAAAACAAACAACCCCATCAAAAAGTGGGCAAAGGACATAAACAGACACTTCTTAAAAGAAGGCATTTATGCGGCCAACAAACATATGAAAAAAAGCTCATCATCACTGGTCTTTAGAGAAATACAAATCAAAACCACATTGAGATACCATCTCATGCCAGTTAGAATGGTGATTATTAAAAAATCAGGAGACAACAGATGCTGGAGAGGATGTGGAGAAATAGGAATGCTTTTACACTGTTGGTGGGAGTGAAAATTAATTCAACTATTGTGGAAGACAGTGTGGTGATTCCTCAAGGATCTAGAATCAGAAATACCATTCGATCCAGCAATCCCATTACTGGGTAGATACCCAAAGGATTTAAATCCTTCTATTATAAAGACGTATGCACATGTATGTTTATTGTGGCACTGCTCACAAAAGTGAAGACTTGGAACCAACCCAAATGCCCATCAGTGATAGACTGGATAAAGAATATGTGGCACATATACACCATGGAATACTATGCAGCCATAAAAAGGATGAGTTTATGTCCTTTGCAGGGACATGGATGAAGCTGGAAACCATCATTCTCAGTCAACTGACACAAGAACAGAAAACCAAACACCACATGTTCTCACTCATAGGTGGGTGTTGAACAAATGAGAATACAAGGACACAGGGAGGGGAACATCACACACTGGGGCCTGTTGGGGGATGGTGGCGCTGGGAGGGATTGCAGGATTGGGGAGGGATAACATTAGGAGAAATACCTAATGTACATGATGGGGGGATGGATGCAGCAAACCACCATGGCACATGTATACCTATTTAACATGCCTGCACGTTCAGCACATGTACCCCAGAACTTAAAGTAAAATAAAAATAAAAACAATAAAATTAAAATAATTTATTGTATATGTCAAAATAGCTAGAAGAAGATTTGGAATGAACAGAAATAAATGATGAACTTTTGAGGTCAAGAATTATCCCAGTTACCCTGATTTGATCATTACACCTTTGTATGTAAATATGAAAATGCCATATGTACCCAATAAATATAAATAATTATTTGTGTAGATTAACAAATTGAAAAAAGAAGTTCCTGAAAAGTAAATGTTCCCTCTATGGCTTAAATTAATTCCACCAATAGCCCCTGTTTCTAGGTATGAACACACTAAAGTATAAAGTTGATTTTTATGCTGTCATACACATAACTAAGGTTTTCTTTCATTTTCTATCTCAATTTTGAAGAACACTGAGCACCTGTTCTTTTTATTCTTTCTTTCTTTTTATTTATTTATTTTTGTAGAGATAAAATTTTGCCATGTTGCCTAGACTGATCTGGAACTCCTGAACATAGATGATCCAATGGCCTCTGCCTCCCAAAGTGCAGGAATTACAGGCATGAGCCACTGTTCCTGGCCTATTTTCTTGTTTCTGTTGTCTTTTTTTAGCCCACCTGTCACAGAAACAACTGAAGAGTAGCAGAATACATTAACTCTCTGTTTCCTAGGGTGCCTAAATTTCCCAGCGGTCCTTTAGAATCTGATGAGATGAGGTTTAGATCTGATGACTGTCAAAAGTTAGTTGATTCTTTACATTGTTTATATTACAGCATTGTTTTCAGAAAAGATAGCCAAGAAATTCTAGGAGATGTAATATATGGCTAATTGTTATAGCCTATATGCTATAAATAATTGGATATATAATCAATCATTAAACAATCTAAAACTTAGGACTCAGGCCAATCTTTAAATCACAAGGAATATTGTGTGCATGGGCCTCAAGAAACATCAAATAAAAATATGAAATATACACTGCCTTTACTGAATTTTTCTGACTGTAAAGTTTTATAATACTATGAGGCTTTTCGTATTTTGATGGACACATATTCTTCCAAGGGGTATCTGATTAGCAACTACAAATATCATTACCAGAAATAAATATGAATTTTATGTGATTCAGAACAAAAAGAGGTTTTTGACAGACTTGCAGATAATAGTAGTTCAAGCAGTGGCATTTGGGATATATCATGCTAAAGCTAGATTATATCATTGATGATTATTTTGGGAAAGATATAGATCTTTCATAAGCTATTAATAGTTTCAGTGTTCCTTCACAAACAAATGGTATCCCTTAAAGAATTTTATTCTCTTGTTTACTGAATAGTTTAAAACTTACAATTATGTCTTCGTCAAACAAAGCAAGCTAGTTTACCAATGGAAGCTTCCAGATTTTATTTCTATATGTAATTTGGTAGTCTGTTACTGTTTGTCTGCAGAAATTAATGATTATTATTTCACAGTAGGCAGACTTGAAGAAAGTGTATTTGGTTGTACAGGAAAACCTAAAATCTTGTTCCAAGGGGGGAATATTTGAATATTTAAGAACCTATGACTTGACTAAAACCCTTTGCTGATGACCAAGCAAATGGTCTCTCCTTAACTGGATAAGTTGAAACAATCCTTGACCAGAAAAAACACACTCACAGAGTTTCCATGGGTAATATTAAATAAAAATTAAGTTATGCTTTAAACCTTCCTTTAACTCCAGGAAAGAAAACAAATAAAATTTCAATTTCTGATTCAGTTGGGGTTAAAATTCAAGGGCAGTATGGCATCGTGACCCTTAGAGATTCCTGCTGGATATATAAATTGATGAGGCATAGACATACTCAGGATACACAGCATCAAAATTTTTGTTGTTAAACAGAATTCACATTTTATTTAGATTGAAATGGACTATATAAAATTGACTTTTTTCACCAAAAATAACAGCAATATTTTTCAAATTATTTCTAGATAAATCACAAAACACTTATTTTTGAAGGATTTCCAGGTTTAACTTATAAATCAAGATAAGGGAGTAGATATAGTCATGGAAAAATACAGAAAAAAAAATAGACAAGTCAGTTTTGCTTAGTCACACACTAATGGCAATACAGCAAAATGCTGCACAGAAATAATAAATAAATTATTATAAGATGGCTTTGGGTAAAAACTGTGAAGGAAAAGGATCAGGAAATCATTGCCTCAAGTGGCTTCAAATTGTCCCTACCTGGGAAGACACAGGCCCTATGCTCTGGTAAAAATTACACCTGAAAAAAGAAGCCTTTGGAACAAAGGATTGTGTCTCAATTTATTTCATGGAACTAAATGCCTTTTCAATATCTGTGCTTCAATTTGGATACTTTCAATTGAACTGTCTTCCAGTTCCCACTCTTATTTCTTGGTGTGAATAATCTACTGTGAAATTTATTTTAAATTGTTTAATTTCACATATTCTAGAACAACTCAGTTTAATTATTAATATTTTATAGATTCCAGTTTATTGTTAAATCTTTGTATATCACTATATTTAAAAAAATTACTGTGTATTCTTGATTATACTAATCATATTTACTTCAAGTTCTTGTTAGATAACTTCCATACTTGAATCACCTTTAGATGTATTTCATTTATTTAAATTTAGTTTTAGTTCTAGTCAGATGGTCAATTATGTATATTTATGTGTATGTACAGTTGAGCCTAGTGAAGTTTGACAATGCTATATTTTAGGAAAAAACAACAAAAACAACAACAAATCTCCAGATGATCTAATCTTTCCTTAGAAAGGATTAACCTTTCCTTCTAGAAGGACAAGAATGTTGCCTATTTTCATTAATTATAGACTGTCTGGAGTTGAGGCTGTGGCTGCAATTCCTATAAAGCTAGGTTTATCTTTGATTCACACTTCGGTTGCCAAGATTGTGAACTGTAAGTCTCTTTTATTTTGTAGGCACATTCTTCTAATACTTTTTGAACTCTAATGTTTGACTCATAAAGCTTCCAAGTATGTCCTGTTTGCTCCTCAAAGACTTTTGTTAATAATTTTAGACGTGAAATTTAGGCAACTCCAGGATTCAGTAAATGTAGCAAAAGGAAAACTGGTCATCTCTTTGAAATACCCATGTCTCCACCAGAATTTCTTCTGGCATCTGCATGTATCATAGTGCTACACAGTGAGTTACAATTTGCATCTTCAACCTCCTGTTTTAATTAGAATTGGCAAATTATTTTAGAGTAGAAGCAGCTAAAGGAGCCAGATCACCACCAAAGAATTTTTCTGCTTTGTGAACCAGACCATCCAATTCTTTTTGTAACAGTTTTCTGTTGTCTTCAAACAGGTTATATCCATATTTTGTTTGGCTTTGGCGGTTACTCATTTTAAGTAGAAGCACAAATTGGCTGTCAGAGACTCCACCCCACCAGAAGAGGATGTATGTCAAAGCACAGTTAATTTGATTTTTTTCATATGAGAGAAAGTGAAAGTCATTACTACACTTCCCTCTCAGAACCCAATGACATATCTGTGTGCAAACATTAATATATAACAACATATTAAACAGTATGGGTTTACAGTTATATACATAGATGACACATTGAGAAAAATTATAGCAAAAAAAGGTGACACAGAGTTCTTATTTTCCCATCAATTCACTTTTTTAAAATGTGTCTTTGGAACGATCCAAGATGGCTGACCACTAACATCTCAAGACTGCAGCTCTCAGTGAAAGCACAGAGAATGAGAGGATGCCACACTTTCAGACAAATTTTGGTTGCTCACGGAGCAGAAGATTCCCAGTGGAGGAGATGCACGGGTTGCCAGCGTGACTCTTGTGGCCGGTGCAACAGTTTTGCAGGCACCTTGGCATGGCAGCTCTTGGTGCAGAGTAAAAGGGACTGGTTCCCCTTCTGACCAAGGTTTGGAGGAGCAGCACAGGTCACCAGCATGACTCCTGTGGCCAGAGCAGCGGTTTTGCCGGCATCTCGGCGCAACAGCTCTTGGTGCAGAGTAAACAGGACTGGCTCCACTTCTGACAGAGGTTTGGAGCTCCGGGAAGGCAGAGTTGCCTATTACAGACTCAAGAAGGAAGTCAGACTGGAGACTCCCAGGCAGAAAAGCAAAATCAGTCTTAACGTCACTGTTGTGGCCGGCGCAGTGGGTTGCTCATATTTCGGCCCTCAGAATTAACAACTTGGACCTCTACTCAGAGACCTAATTTGAAAGGTGGTAATTACAAAGATGACAGGTGGATAAATTTACAATGATGGGAAGAAACCCGCATAAAAAGGCCGAGAATACTCAAAATCAGAATGCCTCTCCCTCTAAAGAGGATCACAGTTTCTCATCAACAAGAAAACAAGGCTTGATGGAGAACTAGCGCATCCCAATAGCAGAATCAGGCTTCAGAACATGGATAATAAGAAACTTCTGTGAGTTAAAAGAACATGTTGTAGCCCAATGTAAAGAAACTAAGAACTTTGAAAAAAGGTTTGACAAAATCCTAATGAGAATAGACAATTTAGAGAGAAATATAAGTGAATTAATGGAACTGAAGAAAACAATACGGGAACTCCGAGAAGTATGCACAGGTTTAAACACTCGAATTGTTCAAGCAGAAGAAAGGATATCAGAGGTCGAAGTCCAACTTAGTGAAATAAAATGAGAAGACAAGAATAGAGAAAAAAGGATAAAAAGGAATGAGCAAAGTCTCCAAGAAAAGTGGGACTATGTGAAAAGACCAAATTTACGTTTGATAAGTGTACCTGAATGCGACAGAGAGAATGAATCCAAGCTGGAAAATATTCTTCAGGATATTATTCAGGAAAATGTTCCTAAACTAGCAAAGCAGGACAATATTCAACCCCAGGTAATACAGAGAACACCACAAAGATATCCCTCAAGAAGAGCAACCCCAAGGCACATAATCGTTAGATTCACCAGGGTTGAAATGAAGGAGAAAATACTAAGGGCAGCCAGAGAGAAAGGTCAGGTTACCCACAAAGGGAAGCCTATCAGACTTACAGCAGATCTCTCAGCAGAAACTCTACAAGCCAGAAGAGAGTGGGGGCCAATATTCAACATTCTTAAAGAACAGAACTTTCAGCCCAGAATTTCATATCCTACCAAACTAAGCTTCACAACTGAAGGAAAAATAAAATCTTTTATGAACAAGCAAGTACTCAGAGATTTTATTACCACCAGGCCTGCTTTACAAGAGCTTCTGAAAGAAGCATTACACATAGAAAGAAACAACCAGTATTACCCTTTCTAAAAATATACCAAAAACTAAAGAGCATCAACATAAAGAAAAATTTACATCAACAAATACATAAAACAGCCAGTTAACAGCAAATGGCAGTAATCCTAAATTTAAATTGACTAAATCCCCCAATCAAAAGATATAGTCAAAATCCAACGGTATGCTACATCCAGATCCATTTCACATACAAGGATACACAAAGACTCAAATCAAAAAGATGGAGAAAGATTTACCAACCAAATGGAAAGCAAAAATAAATAAATTAATTAAAAAACAGGAGTTGCAATTCTCGTATCTGATAAAATAGATTTGAAAGCAACAAAGATATAGTGGTAAAAGGATCAATGCAACAATAAGAGCTAACAATCCTAACAACCCAGATACATAGAGACTTAGACTCGATGAGACAAAAAATTAATAAGGATATCCTAATAAATAAGGATATTTATTAGGTTTACTTGTTCAGATCCAGAACAAGTAAACCTAATAAATATTTATAGAGCTCGCCACTTTAAATACACAAAATATACATTCTTGTCAATACCACATTACACCCACTCATAGGTTTAAATGAAATATTGATTGGCCATTATTAATACCCATTTCTTTTAGTATAAAGCAACATTTCCATTCTCTCTCCCACTTTTCCTTCCTCTTTCTTCCTCTCCTTCACTCCTTTTTTTTTCTTTCCTTCTCTCAAAAAAAAAAGTGTAGTTTATTGAGCTAAAAAATACTATAGAGCTTATTGAAAATATACGTCTACATTTTTTAACATTCAGGCTGCCTGGTTCAGAATTAAATGAT
Source organism: Saguinus oedipus (assembly GCA_031835075.1). NCBI lineage: Eukaryota > Metazoa > Chordata > Mammalia > Primates > Cebidae > Saguinus > Saguinus oedipus. The sequence goes on from CM063169.1 coordinate 46,051,950, forward strand.
TTTTAATGAAAAAATGCTTGATGTAAGTACCAAATCAAGGTGGAATTTATTTGGTTTGGTCTTTTCTCCCCAGTTCCCCCTCCTCCCACCCCAATGTTAAGTTTTGTAAAAGTATTTTACCCTAATACAGACATATAAAAATTATCTCAATTAAAAAATTACAGCCAAATTTTGCCTAAAAGTCATATTAATGGTTTATTATGTCTTAATTAAAAAATAATTCTGTAGTCTTATTTTTTATTTCTATTATACTGTACTTTGTCTTTAATGCATTTTATCTCCAGTCTTTCATTGTGTAAATCATAAGAATAATATTAAAGAGTAGTTAATAATTTTTCTAAAGTAGTCAATATTGTATTATTTTTATTATTACCATTATATTATTATTATTTACATTTATTGCCAAGAAAGGTTAGACAAATAGCCTACAATTGTTTTTTCAGATTTATCACTTCTAATGAACTGCAGGACCAAATGTCAGCATTTTCTAGAAGTAACTTGTCTCAGATTAGAACTGAAGCACAGTGCTGTGTTGTGATACTCTGTTTCTTGATTAAATTCAGGGTATCTTCCTTGAAACCAAAGGAATTAAATCATGTTGCAACTAAGAGTGGCTTACAAAAGTCTCAATATGAGCTGTTATTTGATACATTCTGATAGCTGTATTTTTTGGGTGTTGTTTTGTTAAAACTCAATTTATAGGGTAATTTGGAAAATGCCAGAATACACACACACACACACACACACATACACACACACACACACACAGAAATATATATCCTACCTCCCGCACTAGAGAAAACATTTCTAGAACTGAAATAACATAAGCAGTTATGAATGAGTAATATTTCATATTAATAATGTCTCCACTACTAATTATGTCATCTATAGCACAGCCTCTAAGTATGAAATCAATAAATGTAAAGGAATAAACTTCCACTCTCATTGTCTTATGTTCATGTACGTTTTTGTTTTTTTAATTAGTGTAATTTACTCTCATATTTCTTATGAAGTTGTAATTGTAGACAAAACTCATTATAATTATCATAAGTTAATAATCTTTTGACTCCTTCAAATTCTCTCTAATATATTTTTCAGAAATTATGTCTTACTATATATAATATTAGTGAACAGAGAGAATGATATTTTATTTTTTATTTCAGAATGCTTAGTTGTTTCATTTAAACGGGCTGAGAGAATAAACAGCAGACTGTGGAATTTTTTTTATACACTCAACTTGAACTAGGAGGAAATAAAGTGGCAATTTTTCTAATACATGGAATGTCCAAAACATAATAGCATAATTTGACACTCCAATTGATCTATTAAAAAGTACTGTGTTCATTCAATAGTAACTGCTGCATTATCACAAGAAAACCTCCTTGACAGGTTTCAAAATACATAAAAATTGAGAATTTTGTGATTACATTGAATTGTTTCTGTTTGCAAGTAACAGAAAAACTGATAAACTTCAGGAAATAATGAGATTAATACCTTTTGTTTAATTTTAGCAAAAATATATTAGTTAATTCATCTTTAAGTTATAACACTTTTTAATAATTTTTGGTTTCTTATTTGCAAATAATACAGATATGAGCCACTTTTCTTCTGTAATCTAAAATAAGAAAAAAAATTTAGTCTACTCAACATCATACAAAGTACTATTTTGGAAAAACTCTTTTTCTTCCAACCAATTGTGGAAGTCTTGGTGTGAGACAGTCTTTTCATTAAAGAATTTTATGGAGGAGGCAAGATGGCGTCGTAGAGGCGACTCAGGATTGCAGCTCTCAGTGAAGGCACAGAGGGTGAGTCCTAGCCGCATTCTCCGATGTTCCTTTTATGCCCACAGAGCGTTGAAAGTCCCAGGTGTGGGAGAGACACGGGATGCTAGCGCACCCGGCTAACGCAGCCGGCTCCCACCGCCTCTTCGGCCGGTGCTGCAGCGGGACCCGGAGCGGAACTCACTGGTCTGGGTGCCCTGTTAAACTGGCAATCTGAGATTTGGAAGGGCAGATTGGCATGTTCATCTGATTGAATGGGACTTGGACAATGAGCCAGACCAGGAGTTTCCTGGGAAGCGTGATATGAGTTGTGGTAGAGGGCAGTGTCACGGGAGATCGCATGGATCCCAGTGCCCTATCGGCAGGCTACTGGGGAGCCAGTGAGAAAGTTGACCTTTCAGCTTCGGGAGAGGAAGAGAGAGAGAGAGAGAGAGGACGGACTCTGAGGCAGGGAGCTGGGTGATCAAGCTTGGCGGGTCCCATGCTCATGGGGACAAGCAGGGCGGCAAATGGAGGTGCTTGGGGCTGAGAGTTTTGCTGCCGGCATCTAGGACAGTGCAGCCTGGTGAGGGAGGGGCGTCCACCATTGCTGATGCAGTCCACCCCCACTGAAGTACCACCCAGGACTGACGCAGCCCGCCGTTGCCGAGGCAACCTGCCGTAACAGAGAGACTCCGTGCTCCATACCAGAAGGGAGCCCAGCAGCAACGGGGCGGACCCGCGCTAGCAGGTCAGAGCCCCGGCAGGCAAATAGTGAATAGACTGCCGCCTAGTGGGGCAGGACAGTGCAACAGATACTCATAAAGAAAGCCCCAACTCCCTGAGACAGAGCATCTAATGGGGGGGGAAAGGGTGTTGTTTTATGAGATCTATTGCAGCAGACATAAACAACCTCCCAACAACCCTGAATGAACAATGGAGCTCACAGCTCAGCACTGGAGCTCCTATAAAGCACAGACTGTCTCCTCAAGCAGCTCCCTGACCCCTGTATATCCAAGGAGTCACCCCAGAAAAGGACTAATCAGACTGACATTTGGCTGGCATTATTCTGGCACAAGGACAGCAGAAGAAGAAACTGGTATCATCCCTCACTGTTCCGCAGCTGCTGCAGGTATACCCCAGAAAAGCAGGGCCTGGAGTGGACCTCAGCACTCATACAGCAGAGGGGATAGACCATTAGAGGAAAAGCTAAGTAACAGAAATACTTCATCATCAACAATCTCAGCGTCCACACAGAGACCCAATTGAAAAATCAGCAACTACTAAGACGACAGGCGGATAAATCCATAAAGATGGGAAGAAACCAGCACAAAAAGGAGGAAAGCACCCGAAACCAAAACACCTCACCTCCAAAAAAGGACCAAAACTCCTCACCAGCAAGGGAACAAAGCTGGACAGAGAATGAATGTGACGAAATGACGGAATCAGACTTCAGAAACTGGATAATGAGAAACTTCAGTGAGCTAAAGGAACATGTACTAAACCAGTGCAAAGAAACTAAGAACCTTGAAAAAAGATTTGAAAAAAAATTTGAGGAATTGATAACAAGAATGGACAACTTAGAGAGAAATATGAATGAATTGAAGGAGCTGAAAAACACAACACGAGAACTTCGCGAAGCATGCACAAGTTTCAACAGCCGAATTGACCAAGCAGAAGAAAGAATATCAGAAGTTGAAGATCAACTCAATGAAATAAAATGAGAAACCAAGATTAAAGAAAAAAGCACAAAAAGAAATGAACAAAATCTCCAAGAAATGTGGGACTATGTGAAGAGACCCAACCTACATTTGATAGGTGTACCAGAATGTGACGAAGAGAATGAATCCAAGCTGGAAAACACTCTAAATGATATTATCCAGGAAAATTTCCCCAACCTAGCAAGACAGGTCAATACTCAACTCCAGGAAATACAGAGAACACCACAAAGATACTCTGCAAGAAGAGCAACCCCAAGGCACATAATCGTCAGATTCACCAAGGTTGAAATGAAGGAGAAAATACTAAGGGAAGCAAGAGAGAAAGGTCAGGTCATGCACAAAGGGAAGCCCAACAGACTCACAGCAGATCTCTCGGCAGAGACTCTACAAGCCAGAAGAGAGTGGAGGCCAATATTCAAAATCCTTAAAGAAAAGAGCTTTCAACCCAGAATTTCATATCCAGCCAAACTGAGCTTCATAAGTGAAGGAAAAATAAAATCCTTCACAAACAAGCAAGTACTCAGAGATTTTGTCACCACTAGGCCTGTTTTACAAGAGCTCCTGAAAGAGGCACTACACATAGAAAGAAACAATCAGTTCCAGCCATCCTAAAAGCATACCAAATGCTAAAGACCATCAACAAAATGAAGAATGTACATGAACCAATGGGCAAAACAGCCAGCTAGCATCAAAATGGCAGTATCAAATTCACACATATCAATATTAACCCTGAATGTAAATGGGCTAAATGCACCAATCAAAAGACACAGACTGGCAAATTGAATAAAAAAACAAAACCCATCGGTGTGCTGTATCCAGGAAACCCACCTCACATGCAAAGATACACAAAGGCTCAAAATAAAAGGATGGAGGAAGATTTACCAAGCAAATGGAGAGCAAAAAAAAGCAAAAGTTGCAATTTTCATCTCTGATAAAATAGACTTTAAAGCAACAAAGATCAAAAGGGACAAAGAAGGTCATTACATAATGGTAAAAGAATCGATACAACAAGAAGAGCTAACGATTCTGAATATATATGGACCCAACGTAGGAGCACCCAGATATATAAGGCAAGTTCTTAAAGACTTACAAAGAGACTTAGACTCCCACACAATAATAGTGGGAGACTTAAACACTCCACTGTCAATAGCAGACAGATCAACCAGACAGAAAATTAACAAGGATATCCAGGACCTGAACTCAGACCTGGAACAAGCAAACCTGATAGACATTTACAGAACTCTCCACCCCAAATCCACAGAATATACATTCTTCTCAGCACCACATCACACCTACTCCAAAATTGACCACATCATTGGAAGTAAAGCACTCCTCAGCAAATGCAAAACAACGGAAATCATAACAAACAGTCTCTCAGACCATAGTGCAATCAAGTTAGAACTCAGAATTCAGAAAATAACTCAGAACCACAAAGCTTCGTGGAAACTGAACAACTGGCTCTTGAATGTTGATTGGATAAACAATGAAATGAAGGCAGAAATAAAGAAGTTCTTTGAAACCAATGAGAATGAAGACACAACATACCAGAATCTCTGGGACACATTTAAAGCAGTCTGTAGAGGAAAAGATATAGCAATAAGTGCCCACATGAGAAGAGTGGAGAGATCCAAAATTGACACTCTATTGTCAATATTGAAAGAGCTAGAGGAGCAAGATCAAAAAAGCTTAAAACCTAGCCGAAGAAGAGAAATAACTAAGATCAGAGCAGAACTGAAGGAGATAGAGACAAGAAAAATCCTTCAAAAAATCAATAAATCCAAGAGCTGGTTTTTCAAAAAGATGAATAAAATAGGCAGACCACTAGCCAGACTGATAAAAAAGAAAAGAGAGAACAACCAAATATATGCAATAAAAAATGATAATGGGGAAATCACCACAGATTCCACAGAAATTCAAACCAACATCAGAGAATACTACAAACAACTCTATGCACACAAACTAGTAAACCAGGAAGAAATGGATAAATTCCTGGACACCTGTGTCCTCCCAAGCCTAAACCAGGAAGAAGCCAAAACTATGAATAGACCAATAACAAGGTCTGAAGTTGAGGCAGCACTTAAGAGCCTACCACACACAAAAAAAGCCCAGGTCCAGATGGGTTCACAGCTGAATTCTACCAGACACACAAAGAGGATCTGGTACCATTCCTTCTGAAACTATTCCAAAGAATCCAAAAAGAGGGAACCCTTCCCAAATCATTTTAAGAGACCAACATCATCCTGATACCAAAACCTGACAGAAACTCAACAAGAAAAGAAAGCTTCAGGCCAATATCCATGATGAACATAGATGCAAAAATCTTCAATAAAATACTGGCAAATCAATTGTAACAGCACATTAAAAAACTTATCCATCATGATCAAGTAGGATTCATCCCGGGGATGCAAGGCTGGTTCAACATACGCAAGTCTATAAATGTAATTCACCACATAAACAGAAGCAAAAACAAAAACCACATCATTATCTCAATTGACGCAGAGAAGGCATTTGTCAAAATTCAACAGCCCTTTATACTAAAAACCCTCAATAAACTTGGTATTGATGGAACATATCTCAAAGTAATAAAAGCTATTTACGACAAACCAACAGCCAATATCATACTTAATGGGCAAAAACTGGAAGCATTCCCTTTGAAATCCAGCACTAGACAAGGATGCCCTCTCTAACCACTTCTATTCAACATAGTACTGGAAGTTCTAGCCAGAGCAATCAGGCAAGAAAAAGAAATAAAGGGTATTCAAATAGGAAAGGTGGAAGCCAAATTGTCTCTATTTGCAGACGACATGATAGTATACCTAGAAGACCCCACCACCTCAGCCCAAAAGCTCCTGCAACTGATAAGCAACTTCAGCAAAGTCTCAGGATATAAAATCAATGTTCAAAAATCACAAGCATTCCTATACACCAATAACAGACTTAAAGAGAACCAAATTAAGAACGAACTGCCATTCACAATTGCTACAAAGAAAATAAAATACCTAGGTATACAACTCACAAGGAATGTAAGGGACCTCTTTAAGGAAAACTACAAACAACTGCTCAACGAAATAAGAGAGGACACAAACAGATGGAGAAACATTCCATGTTCGTGGTTAGGAAGAATCAATATTGTGAAAATGGCTATACTGCCCAAAGTAATTTACACAATGAATGCTATCCCCATCAAACTACCATTGAATTTCTTCACAGAACTGAAAAAAACCACCATGAATTTCATATGGAACCAAAAAAAGCCCACATAGCCAAGTCAATTCTAAGCAAAAAAACACAGCGGGAAACATCACGCTACCAGACTTCAAACTATACTACAAGGCTACAGTAATCAAAACAGCATGGTACTGGTACCAAAACACAGATATAGACCAATAGAACAGAAGAGAAGCATCAGAGGCAACACAACATATCTACAACCATATTATCTTTGATAAACCAGACAAAAACAGGCAATGGGGAAAGGATTCCCTATTTAATAAATGGTGTTGGGAAAACTGGCTAGCCATGTGCAGAAAGCAGAAACTGGACCCCTTTCTGACACCTTACACTAAAATTAACTCCAGATGGATTAAAGACTTAAACGTAAGACCTGACACCATAAAAACCCTAGAAGAAAATCTAGGCAAAACCGTTCAGGACATGGGAGTAGGCAAGGACTTCATGAACAAAACACCAAAAGCATTGGCAACAAAAGCCAAAATAGACAAATGGGACCTAATCAAACTCCACAGCTTCTGCACGGCAAAAGAAACAGTCACTAGAGTGAATCGGCAACCATCAGAATGGGAAAAAATCTTTGCAGTTTACACATTTGACAAAGGGCTGATATCCAGAATTTACAAAGAACTCAAACAGATTTACAGGAAAAAAAACAAACAAGCCTATTCAAAAATGGGCAAAGGATATGAACAGACACTTTACAAAAGAAGGCATACATGAGGCCAACAAACATATGAAAAAGTGCTCATCATCATTGGTCATTAGAGAGATGCAAATCAAAACCACATTGAGATATCATCTCACACCAGTTAGAATGGCGATCATTAAAAAATCTGGAGACAGCAGATGCTGGAGAGGATGTGGAGAAATAGGAACACTCTTACACTGTTGGTGGGAGTGTAAATTAGTTCAACCATTGTGGAAGACAGTGTGGCGATTCCTCAGGGACCTAGAAATAGAAATTCCATTTGACCCAGCAATCCCATTACTGGGTATCTATCCAAAAGACTATAAATCGTTCTACTATAAGGACACAGGCACACGAATGTTCATTGCAGCACTGTATACAATAGCAAAGACCTGGAACCAACCCAAATGCCCATCGATGATAGACTGGACTGGGAAAATGTGGCACATGTACACCATGGAATATTATGCAGCAATCAAAAATGATGAGTTTGTGTCCTTTGTAAGGACATGGATGAATCTGGAGAACATCATTCTCAGCAAACTGACACAAGAACAGAAAAAGAAATACTGCATATACTCACTCATAGGTGGGTGAGAAAAATGAGAACACATGGACACAGAGAGGCGGTCTACTATACACTGGGGACTGTTGGGGGAAATGGGGGAGGGATAGCGGGGGGGCTGGGGGGGATACCCTGGGGATGAATACCAAGTGTGGGTGAAGGGGAGGAAGGCAGCAAAACACACTGCCATGTGTGTACCTATGCAACTATCTTGCACTTTCTGCACATGTACCCCAAAACCTATAATGCAATAAAAATTAAAAAAAAAAAAAGAATTTTACGTAAACAAGAAGTTCTGGCACTAAGGGGACAGGCAAATAAAACTCCTAAATGGGAATTTAAGTCTTGAGGAAATTAATACAAGGACAGTTTAGAATTCAACCACAAAGTCACATTTCCAAAAGTCACAGAAACAGTGACCAGTGGGAGTAGGAATTGCATCTTAAAGCAGCAATGACAAGTGATGAGAAAGCAAGATTTGTCATTTCTTGTTGGTAGTGGCGATAGTGGTGATAGGCATGTGTGTGTGTGTTTGTGTGGGTGTGGGTGTGTGTATGTGTGTGTCTGCCTGTCTGTCTTAACAACGTTTGGTTGCCAGATAAAAACATGATGCACAGTTAAAGTTGAATTTCAGGCAAAAAAAAAAAAAACTATTTTCAATAAATATTTTCCAAGTATTGAATGAGACATTTATAAACTACTTAATTTGTATTATTTATTATTTTGCATTATATTTTCCAGCTATTGTGAAATATACCAATGGATTAATGTTAGTCATCACACAGATTTATCAAATACTAAGTCTTATTTCTTCCATCTAACTATATATTGCACCCATTAATGAATTTCTCTTCAATCTCTATATTTATTGGCCTTTGTTAACCAGAAATTTAATTTCTATCTTCATAAGATCCACTTTTCAGTTCTCACATATGAGTGAGAACATGTGACTTTTGTCTTTCAGTATTTGACTTAATTTTTCACTTAAAATGAGCTCCAGTTCCGTCAATGTTTCTGCAACTGATAAAATTTTATTCATTTTTATTGCTGAATGTAGTATATTGTTTATCTATAGCACAATTTCTTTATCCACTCATCCATTGATGGGCACTTACATTGATTCCATATTTTGACTATTGTGAATAGTACTGCAATAAACATGGAAGTTCAGATATCTCTTCAATACAGTAATTTCATTTTTTTAATATACACCCAGTGGTGAAATTGCTAGATGATAGGTTAGCTCTAGTTTTGATTTTTTGAAGAAACTGATGCTGTTTTTCATAGTGGCTATACGATTTACATTCTCGGCGACACTCATGAGGGTTCTCCTTTCTCTAAATCCTTGGCAGCATCTGTTATTCCCTGTCTTTTGATAAAAGCCATTTTAACTTGGTTAAGATACTATCTCATTATGGTTTTAATTTGCATTTATTTGATGAATAGTGAAGTTCGATTTTTGAATATGGTTTTGATTTTTGTAAAGAAAAAAGTCTTAGCTTCATTCTTCTGAATATAGTTATTCAGTTTTCTTAGGACCATTTATTGAAGATACTGTACTTTCCCGTATATATTTTTGTCAAAAATGAGTTGGCTATAAGTGTGTGGATTCCTATCAGGGTTTGCTAATCTGTCCCATTGGTCTGTGTCTGCTTTTATGTCAGCCCTATGCTCATTCGTTTTTTATGGCTTTGTAGTATATTTTGAAGTTAGCTATTGTGATGCTCCAGCTTTGTACCTTTTGCTCAGAAAGACTTTCAGTTCTAAAAAGGTAGCATAGAAATAAGCTGGTTTCACATCTCTACCTGCAGAAAAAGCAAAAGAAAAGAGATAGAGATTAAGATTTTCACAAGAAGTATCCCAGATCCCAGACATAAGGATGAGACAGTTCCTGTGACTACAGAGAAGTGAAAATATTTCTAGCTGATGGCAAGATAATCAGATATCCTATTTGTAAAGCCCTTCCCAACAATGTGCCTTGCACCAAAAGCATGGAAATTATTCCACCAGCTCACAAGGTTTACAAAGAAAAGCTAAGATTTAGGTGGACCATTGGCTTTCCCATGATCCTGAGTTCCTTGGCAGAACTGTCCCTGCCATTGCAAAATATCTGAGGTCAGCCAGAAATAGTACTAGGGGTAGGCAAAACTAGCTTCTTTAGCTTTAGAAACTCTTCTTTTTAATTCAGCCAAAAGAGATGCCAAATCAGAGTGATTGTACAGAAGCTCCACACTGTAGGAGTCTCCTATGTATCCCCTGGACAGGAACCTCTATCCCGCCCTCCCACAGTACGCTACTTATTTTGTTGTTATTTATCTGCATTTAAAATTTAGCTTTGCACCTTGTATTTTTATTTGCTAAATTTAACAGCTCCAGTCTTGAGCTCAGTTTTCAGTTTAACATTAAAGTCTGTGATCTATCCAATATCCTTATATTAAAATATTTTTCCAGCACTGAACAGATCATTTGCTACCAAACACACTAACTTTCTAATATTCAGCACCATGAAAAGAAGAGTTGTTCATTTTAATTAGAGACAGTGAGGAGATTAGAGAGGAGCTCCATGTGTCTTAAATTTTGAGGATGGCAGAACTTGGTAAATGTTGCCAAAAGGTTTATTTAGATTGTAAAATCACTTAATAGTGAAGTACAAATATTTCTACATTTGGAGAATCAGCAAGAAATCTTCATGATGTAACTGTGTATGGTGACATTGGATCCTGAGCATAAGAAGTTTGCACATGTACCGAGTGTGATATAAACAGAACTTATGCAAATAAAAGAGAAACAAAAAAATATGACATTCACAAGAGAGACCTTATCTCCCTTCAACTAGACATCCAATTTTCCTACTAAGCAAATAACCTAAAACCTGACAGATCTAGAATGTTTATCTCTCTATATCAAGATGACATTTGTAGGAATAAAGAGAATAATATCAGAGACTTAACAAAATGATATGCAATACAAGAGAATTCTAATCTCTCAAATGTTTTTGATATATTCATATTGTTCAAATTTTTATTACAAATTGAAAAATTATAATTCTATATAGTTGGTATACAGTGATGTTATAAGATATGCATACAACAGAAAATCACTAACTATAGTCACTAACTGTGCAATAGATCTTAAAAAATTTGTCCCTGTTGTTAATCTAAAATTGTATACCCTTGACCAACATCATCCCATTATCCCCAGCATCAGCCTCTGGTAACCATCTTTATACTATTTACTTCTATTGGTTTATTTTATATTTCAAATATGAGTGAGATCATGGGGTATGTGTCTTTCTGTGCCAGGCTTATTTAACTTAGCTTAATGTCCTCCAGGTTAATACATGTTGCAAATGAAAGAAATTTCTTCTTTTTTAATGAATACTAGTCCATTAAGTTTATATGCCATGTTTTACTTATCCACTTATCTGTTGACAGACACTTAGGCTGATTACATATCTTAGCCAATGTGAATAATTCTGCAATGAATGTGAAATTACAACATGCTAATTTCAATTTTTTTTGAATATATACCCTGAAGTAAGATTGCTGGATCATACAGTAATTGCATTTTTAATTTTTAAAGAATTGCCATACAGTTTTTCTTAATGGTTTGTCTTAGTTCATTTTATTTATTTATTTATTTATTTATTTATTTATTTATTTATTTATTTATTTTCGGGTCTACCTTCCTTTTTTTTTTTTTTAACCTTAGCTGCATAACACCTTTATTTTTTATTTTTTATTTTTTAAATTTTTATTGCATTATAGGTTTTGGGGTACATGTGCAGAATGTGCAAGATAGTTGCATAGGTACACACATGGCAGTGTGCTTTGCTGCCTTCCTCCCCTTCACCCACACTTGGTATTCATCCCCAGGCTATCCCCCCCAGCCCCCCCCCCCACTGTCCCTCCCCCATTTCCCCCAACAGTCCCCAGTGTATAGTAGACCGCCTCTCTGTGTCCATGTGTTCTCATTTTTCTCACCCACCTATGAGTGAGTATATGCAGTATTTCTTTTTCTGTTCTTGTGTCAGTTTGCTGAGAATGATGTTCTACAGATTCATCCATGTCCCTACAAAGGATACAAACTCATCATTTTTGATTGCTGCATAATATTCCATGGTGTATATGTGCCACATTTTCCCAGTCCAGTCTATCATCAATGGGCATTTGGGTTGGTTCCAGGTCTTTGCTATTGTAAACAGTGCTGCAATGAACATTCGTGTGCATGTGTCCTTATAGTAGAACGATTTATAGTCTTTTGGATAGATACCCAGTAATGGGATTGCTGGGTCAAATGGAATTTCTATTTCTAGGTCCCTGAGGAATCGCCACACTGTCTTCCACAATGGTTGAACTAATTTACACTCCCACCAACAGTGTAAGAGTGTTCCTATTTCTCCACATCCTCTCCAGCAGACAAAAACAGGCAATGGGGAAAGGATTCCCTATTTAATAAATGGTGTTTGGAAAACTGGCTAGCCATGTGCAGAAAGCAGAAACTGGACCCCTTTCTGACACCTTACACTAAAATTAACTCCAGATGGATTAAAGACTTAAACGTAAGACCTGACACCATAAAAACCCTAGAAGAAAATCTAGGCAAAACCGTTCAGGACATAGGAGTAGGCAAGGACTTCATGAACAAAACACCAAAAGCATTGGCAACAAAAGCCAAAATAGACAAATGGGACCTAATCAAACTCCACAGCTTCTGCACGGCAAAAGAAACAGTCACTAGAGTGAATCGGCAACCATCAGAATGGGAAAAAATCTTTGCAGTTTACACATCTGACAAAGGGCTGATATCCAGAATTTACAAAGAACTCAAACAGATTTACAGAAAAAGAACAAACAAGCCCATTCAAAAATGGGCAAAGGATATGAACAGAAACTTTACAAAAGAAGACATACGTGAGGCCAACAAACATATGAAAAAGTGCTCATCATCATTGGTCATTAGAGAGATGCAAATCAAAACCACATTGAGATATCATCTCACACCAGTTAGAATGGCGATCATTAAAAAATCTGGAGACAGCAGATGTCTTAGTTCATTTAATATTGCTATAAAGAAATACCTGAGTCTCAATAATTTATACATAAAAAATGTTTATTTGGCTCATGATCCTTCAGACTGTTCAAGAAGGATGGCACCAGCATCTGTTTCTGGTAAGGATTCAGCTTGCTTTCACTTATGTTGGAAGGTAAAGGGGAGCCAGCATGTAAAGAACTTATGGCACGAGAAGCAGGAAGAGAGAGAATGAAACAGAGATACAGAGAGAAGGAAGGTGCCAGGCTCTTTCAAACAATCAGTTCTCATGGGAACTAAAAGAGCAAGATTTTACTAATTACCACTAAGCCACTCATGAGGAATCTGTTCCCATGTGATGGTTAACACTGAGTGTCAACTTATTTGAAGAATGTAAAGTGTTAATTCTGGTTGTGTCTGTGAGTGTGTTTCCAGAGGAGATTAACACTTGAGCTAGTGGGCTGGAGAATGCAGACCTACCCTTAATCTGGTGAGCACAATCTAAGCAGATGCCAGTGAATATAAGCAGGCAGAAAAATGTGAAACGTGAGACTGGCTTAGCCTCCCAGACTACATCTTTCATCTGTGCTGGATGCTTCCTGTCCTCAAACATCAGACTCCAAGTTCTTCAGCTTTGATACTCACACTGGCTCTCCTTGTTCCTCAAGCTTTCACATAGACTATTGTGGTACATTGTGATCACAGAAATTAATAATTAATAAACACAATTTATTAAACTCTATTTTATTAGCTCTGTCCCTCTAGGGAACCATGATTAATACACAGCATGACACAAACATGTCCCATTAGGCCCTACCGTCAACATTCAGGATCACATTTCAATATGAGGTTTGGAGCATTAAATGTCTAAATTATATTATGGCTTTACTAATTTACATTTCCACCAAAAATATACGAGGATTTCCTTTTCTCCATGTCATCACCAACATGTGTTATATTTAGTCTCTTGAATAAAACCTATACTAACAAGTATAAAGTTATATCTCATTATGGTTTTAACTTGAATTTCTCTGATTATTAAAAATGTTCAGCATTATTTTCAAATACGTGTTGGACATCTTTGTGTCTTCTTCGAAAAATACCTACCCAGATCCTTTGCCCGTTTTTTATTCAGCTTATTTTCTTGCTATTTAGTTTCCTACAGATTTTGAATATTAGCCCCCTTCAGATTTATGGTTTGCAAATATTTTCTCCTGAAACGTAGGTTGTGTTTTCACATTGTTCAATGGTTTATTTGCTATGTAGAAGCTTTATAGTTCGATGTGATTTCATTTGTCAATTTTTCCTTTCATACCCTGAGCTTTGGAGTCAAATCAAAAAAATTATTTCACAGAACAATGTTATACAGAATTGTTTTTATACATTCTTCTAAGAGTCGTATACTATCTCATTTTACATTAAAGACTATAATTCTTTTTGAGCTGATTTTTGTATACAGTATGATATTAGGGTATGCTTTTTTTCTTCTGCATGTGGATATCCAATTTTTAAAAATTCTCTATTAAAGAGACTGTCCTCTTTCCATTGCATGTTTTTGGCATCTTTGTCAAAAATCAAAATCTGTGGGTTCACGTCTAGGTTTTCTCCTCTGTTCCATTGGTAAATGCATCTATTTTTATGCTCGTACCATACTGTTTTGATTATTATAACTGCAATATAATTTGAAATTGGGTAGTGTGATGTCTCCAGGTTTGTTGTTTTTGCTCAGTATTGCTCTAGGCTATTTTTTAGGGGATGTGAAATAAAAATTTTAAGATTTTTTTTTTCTATTTCTGTAAAGATGACATTAGAAGTGCAATAGTACTTTGTATATTGCTTTACATGGTTTCAGTTTGTATTACATTTTAGTAATATTGGTTAATCTATTACACTAACACTCAATATTTTTCCATTTCTTTGTGACTTCTTCAATACCTTTTTTCAATGTTTTATCATTTCCAGAGTCTAGATGATACATTTTCTTGCATAAATTTAATTCTAAGGTTGTTCTTTTATTTAAATTGGTAACTGCTGTAAATGTTTTCAAATGGATTTTCTTTTTAGATAGTTTATTTTTAGTGTAAAGAAATGCCATTATACCAACAAGAATAGGTGTTATAATATCACTTCAGTGATATCAAACAATATAACTAATGATATGGTTTGCTTCTGTGTCCCCATCCAAATTTCATGTCAAATTTTGTAAGTGGAGGGTGCCTGGTGGGAGATGATTGTATGATGGGGGATTTCATCCTTGCTGTTCTCATGAGAGTGAGTGAATTCTCAAAAGATCTGATACTTTAAAAGTGTGGAACTTCCCCTTTCTGTCTCTCTTTTTCTCTCTCTCCCCTATTACCAGGAAAGGTGTGATTTGCTCCCTTGCTCTTTTCCTTCCACCATGATTGTAAGTTTCCTGAGTCCTCCCAAGCCGTGTGGAATTTTAAGTCAATGAAACCTCTTTTCTTTATAAATTATCCAGTCTCAGGTATTTCAGTATAGCAGTGAGAAAAGAGACTAATACAGAAAATTGGTACTGGGAGTAGGGTACTTCTATACAGATACCTGAAAATGTGGAAGCTACCTTGGTACTGTGTAATGGGTAGAGATTGGAACAGGTTGGAGGGCTCAGAAGAAGACAGGAAGATGTGGGAAAGTTTGGAACTTCCTGAAAACTGTGAAATGGTTTTGACCAAAATGCTGATAGTAATATGACCACTGAAGTCCAGGCTTAGGTGATCTCATATGGAAATAAGGAAGTTGTTGGAAACTGTAGCAAAGGTCACTCTTGTTACGCTTTAGCAAAGGGACTGGAGAAATTTTGTTCCTGCTCTGGGAATCTGTGGAACTCTGAACTTGAGAGAGATGATTTAGGGTATCTGGTAGAAGAAATTTCTAAGCCACACAGCATTCAAATGTGACATGGCTATTTCTGAAAGCATATAGTCATGTGTTCACAAAGAGATAATCTGAAATTGGAACGTAGGTTTAAAAAGGAAGCAGAGCATAAAAGTTTGGAAAATTTGCAGCCTCACCATCCAGTAGAAAATAAGAACCTATTTTCTGGGGGAGATATTAAAGCTGGTTGCAGAAATTTACATAAGTAATGAGAAACCAATGTTAGTAGCCAATACCATGAAGAAAATATCTCCAGGACATGACAGACATCGTCACAGCAGCCCTCCCAATTACAAATGTGAAGACGTGGGAGAAAAAATGGTTTCCTGGGCTGGGTCCAGGGCTCCACTGCTCCTCTGTGCAGCCTTGGCCCTTTGTCTCCTGCATTCCAACCACTACTAGCTCTAGCCATAGCTAAAAGGGCCACGGTACAGCTTGGGCTGTTGCTTCAGAGGGTGCAAGCCCTAAGCCTTGGTGGCTTCCACATGATGTTGGGCATGCAGGTACCTAAGAGACAAGAATTTAAGTTTGAAAACATTTATCTAGATTTCAGAAGATGTATAAAAATACCTGGATGTCTAGGTAGAAGTCTGCTGCAGCACCAGAGTCCCCATGGAGCACCTCTACTAGAGCAATGCAGAGAGAAAATGTGGAGTAAAAGCCCCACACAGAGTCCCCGGTGGGGCACTGCCTAGTGGAGCTGTGAGAACAGGGCCACCATCCTGTAAACCCCAGAACGGTAAATCCCCTGACAGCTTGAACTGTGCATCTTGAAAAGCACAGGCACTCAATGCAAGCCTATGAAAGCAGCCAAAGAAGGTACACTCTGCAGAGCTGTAGGCAAGGAGCTGCCCAAAGCCATGGGAGCCCACCTCCTGCATAAGCATGCCCTATATCTGAGATATGGAGTCAAAGGATACTATTTCAGAATTGTAAGATTTAACAGCTGCAATGTTGGGTTTCCGATATGCATAAGAATTGTAGTCCCTTTGTTTTGACCAATTTTTCCCTTTTAGAATAGGAGCATTTACCCACTGGCTATACCCTCATTGTATCTGGGAAGTAAATAATTTGCTTTTGATTTTACAGGCTCATAGGTGGAAGGCACTTGCCTTGTTGCAGATGAGACTTTGGACTCTTAACTTCTGAGTTAATGGTGGAATAATTTAAGACTTTGGGGTACTGCTGAGAAGGCATGATTGGTTTTGAAATGTGAGAAGAATGAGATTTGGGAGTGGGTAGAGACAGAATAATATGGTTTGGCTCTTCATACCCATTCAAATCTCATGTCAAATTGTAATCCTCAAATTTCAAGGAAAAGGCCTGGTGAGAGTTGGTTGAATTATGGGAGCCAATTTCCCTCTTGCTGTTCTTATGATAGGGAGTGAGTTCTCACAAAATCTGATGGTTTAATAGTGTGGCACTTCCCCTTTCACTCTCTTTCTCTTCTGCCACCATGAAACACATGCCTTGTTTTCCTCTTGCTTTCCACCATTATTTCCAGCCATGTGTACTATGAGTCAATTAATATTGACTTTTCTTTCTAGTAATTTATTCATTTCTTCTATTATCAAATGTATTGGCATATAATTGTTCATAACAATCTTTTACGATCATTTGCAATACTGTGGTAGTTGTTGTAATGACCCGCTTGTATTTCAGATTATACTTATTTAAGTATTTTCTCTTTTTTCTTAGTTTTGATTAGGGTTTTTCAATTTTGTTTATCTTTTCAAAAATCTAACTTGGTTTTGTTGATTTTTCTATACTTTCTCTAGTCTCTATTGCATTAATTTCTGCTCTGATCTTTCTTATTTTCTTCTGTCTGCTAATTTTGGGTTTAGTTCATCATAATATTTTTGTTCCTTTATGTGTCACATATGGTTGATTTTTTTGAGATTTTTTTTCCTTCTTGATACAGGTTTTTATCGCTATAATTTTTCTTAGAACTGCTTTTGTTACATCCTATAAATTTTGGGATATTATATTTTTATTTTCATTTTTCTATGGATAATTTTGGATTTCCATTTAGATTTCTTATTTGAATCATTGGTTGTTTAGGAGCATATTGTTTAATTTTTATATATTTATAAATTTTCCAAGATTTCTTTTTTAATTGTTTACTGGTTTTGTAACATTGTGATAAAAAAGATACTGAATATGAATATGATTTCAATCTTCCTAAATTTGTTCAGACTCTTTTTAAAAAGTTTTCTAAGATATAATGTATTTTAGAGAATGTTTCATGTGTGCTTGATAAGACGGTATATTGTGTTACTATGAGAAGCAATGTTATGTGTATGTTTGTTATATCAATGTCAATTTGTTTTAAAGTTTATTTTATTTCCAATTTTTCTTTACCAATTTTTTTTTTGTCTAGTCGGCCTGTTCATTGTTGAAAGTAGGGTATGAAATGCCTCTATTATTGTCACACATGGTGGCTCATGCCAATAATCTAAGTAAGCAGTTTGGGAGGCCAGAGAACTACTTGAAGCCAGGATTTCAAGATTAGCTTGGGAAACAAAGTGAGATTCCTTCTCTACAAAAAAAAAAAAAAAAAAAAAAAAAAAAAATTAGCTAAGCCTGATACTATATGTCTTTAGTTCTAGCTACTCAGAAGACAGAGATGGGAGGATCACTTGAGCCCAGAAGTTGAAGGCAGCAGTGAGCAATGATGTTGCCATTGTACTTTACCCTCGTTGATAGAACAAGACCCTGCCTCAAAAAAATGAATAAATAAGCCCTATTATTTATTGTGTTGGAATTTATTTCCCTCTGAAATCCTTTAATAATTGCTTTTACATTTAGATGCTCTGATGTTGGGTGCATACATATTTATAATTGTTATATCCCCTAGAAGAATGCACCACTTTATTGTTATATAGAGTTCTTTTGGTTTTGATTTTTGACATAAATTTAATTTTATCTGATATAAATATACCTGACTGTGTCCTTTTTGCATTTCCATTTGTATGAAATGTCTTTTACTGTCCCTTCACTTTTGGTATATGTGTGTCTTTAAAAGTGAGGTGGTCTCCTATTTTTTTAATCCATTCCACCACTCTGTCTTTCAATTGGCTAACTTAATTTAAATTCAAGTAATTATTGATAGATAATGACGTAGTACTGCCAATATGTAATTTGTTTTTTGTTTATTAAGTAAATACCTTCTTTCTTCCTTTCTTGTGGTCCTTCTTTGTGTTTTAATGGTTTTCTACAGTGGTATGCTTTGTTTGTTATTATTTATTTTTTGTGGATCTACTATAGGTTTTTTCTTTGTGGTTACCATAAGGCTTACATAAAACATCTTATACATATAACAGTCTATTTTAAGATGTCACCAACTCTAGTTTCATACAGTAATCCTCCTTTTTTACTTATGCCATCATATTTTATGTTTTTGATGTCATATTTTACAATTTATCATTTGAATCCCTTTACAATTTATTTTAGCTACATCATTTTCAATAGTTTTCTCTTTTACCTGTCATTTTAGATGTATAATTGTCTGACTTACCATCATTGTAATCTTGGAATATTCTGAATATAACTTTGCATTATTTATACCACTGAGTTTTTGCCTCTGTATGTTTTATTTTATTAATTAGAGGCCTTTAAGTTTAATCTCCCTTTAGGAATTTCTGTACAGTAAGCCAGGTGGTGAAGAACTTCTTTAGCTTTGTCCAAAAAATATTCTATTTATCCCTCATTCTATAAATATTCTATTTCTCCCAATAAATCTCCAATTACACACCCTAAAAAAAGAGAGATCTGTGAAATTGTTATGTTGGGGTTCAGTGTGCCCCCTCAGTTCCCCTGAGAGGACGTTTCTCCAAATTCTTGGTCTGTAACCCTCTCAAGAATGAAAGATGAGACCACAGCGCAGTGTGCTCATAAAAGTAAATGCCAGACTCAAATGTGTTTGTAGAAAGTGATTTATTTAAAGCAGAAGGAGGAAAAGGAGAAGGAGAGAGAAACAGCTAACTCTCACAGTGAGTGAGAGAAAGAAAAGCCACTCTGACACTGAATGAGAAGGGTTCCCAGATGGAGAAAAACCAGAGAAGAAATGCTCCTTTCACATTGAGTGAGAGAATCAAGAAAGTTGGAATCCAGGAAGGGAAAGACAGCTTCCACACTGAGTGGCAGAGAATTAAGAGAGAGAGAGATGGAGTTTAGGAGAGGAAAAGAAAGATTCCACCCTGGGTTGAAGGGACCCCAGAGGGGAAATCCAGGAGGGGAAAGAGAGTTCCCACTATGTGGGAGGGGATTCCAGAGAGCTGGAAATCCGGGAAAGAGAAAGACAGCTTCCACGAATGAAGAGTCCATGGAAGAGGACTCAAACCTGGAGTGTGAAGGGATGTGGAAGAAGAGGACTTTTAACCTGGGAGGAACCGCTACCTTCTCTAAGACCTCAGGCCAATTAAAGGAGTTCCTTGGAACTTCTGCTAGTGTGATTGACTTTTGACCCTTTCATGTGCCTGCAAAATTTAAACATAAACCATTAAATCTCCTGGATGGAGAGAGATGGGAGCGGGGCATGGTATTGGGAAGTTCTTGCCCTAGAAACTGCACCCTTGTGGAACCGGAAAGAGAACACATTTCCTCAAAATGACTGATAAAGTTAGAATAATTGTCTGATGGAGGCTCTGTGAACTACAAGAATATTTGTAGAGATAATTAAAGAAAATTTAGGAATAAATGACCAAAATGAGAACTGTCACAACAAAATAGTTCACTTAGGTAAGGTTTGCTTATTGCACTGTTTAGACAAAACAAAACAAAAAAAAATGGTTCATAGGAAAATAAAAGTAGAAAATAATAAAAAATAACACAAAAATGACAAATAAAAAAAAGCAAAGGAGATAAAAAACAAAAATCGAAATGTTTATTATTTAAAAATACTAATAAATAGTACAAATGCCGAACAATAATTATAATAAACAATGAAAAATCAGTACCCTTGCTTTTCCAAGACCTCTAAAATTCAGAAATAATAAATGACTATATATCTACTACTAACTGAATTGATAATAAAAAGTTATGTTTAGCAAGGATCCAGTAAATTTAGATAAACGGGAGGAATTTTATACCAAGGATCCAGTAAAATTAGGTAAAAAGGAGTAATTTGTTTAAAATTTTAAAACTGACAAAATAGTAAGTTTTTTTATACTATGATATCTATGTAAAATAGATCTGAAATAAAACAGAAACAAATATCTCTATATTTTGTGTAAGCATTTAAAGATGAATTAGCTCTGTGGTTCAGGATGGTTGGCTAGATTCAGTTGGTACATTCTTTCTACATGGTGAGGAACCAAACTATCAAGTATTTATTAACACTTTGAATTTATAATTCCAAAAAAAAAAAATGCTGGGTTTAGACAGTAAGGTAAAAGGAAGCACCAAAACAAGTAAGGAGAGGAAAATGAGGTAGCTTACTTGGCCAGGGTGTTCTAGGAACTAGAAGTAGCTTTTGGGTGCAGTAAAGGCTAAGAGAAAGAACCCCAGGGCCCTACCCTCTCACCACAGTCTTTTACAGTAGTAGCTATGAGAACACCCCTTGACCTATGCTGACCTTGATAATAACATAGGGAGCTGCCTAGAGATGGTGCAAAGTCATTGCTCCAGTAAGAAAACTCACGTGACCTCACCCGAGCTTCCAAACCCTGAGGAGCTACAACTTGATGCCATTCTGAGAGCCAAAACCCCAAATGGCTGCATCCTGTCCTGAGGCTGGTGATACCACCACAGTGTAAAGAGGAGAGAGGAGAGGCCAGGCACAGGCAGGGATGAATCTTACTGCTGCTGATGTGGTTTTCTGTGGGACGAAGGCACAAGCCAACTGCACTCTCCACAGCTACCTGCCTATGCTGCCATGGAGATTAACCCCACTTTCCCTCCCAGTGCCATCCAAAGAGCTCAGCCTCTAAAGGTCTGCATCCTGCTCTGGGGCTAGGGCAGATGTTGCCATGCTGCCAACAGGCCTAAGAGGGAGAGGGGAGACCAGGGACTTTTATGTGCTTTGAGGGAAAGTTCAGCCACCATTACTACTAGCTGCTATAGGACTGATATGAGGAAACTCTGTGCCTCATAGCTATGTCCCAATGCTGAAACTACTGAGAGTGGCCTTGCCCTCCCTGGTGGTAGCCCTGCAGTGCAGCCACCATTTCCGACATCTGAACTTTCTGTCAGCAGCCTGGGGACGACCCTACCTCTGCCCATCACAGCAAGAGCCTGAAAACACTACCAGGGAATATAAGGACAAACTTTCCAGCCCAGTTCTATCCTGTCAAAAATAGAGTATGTTCTCCAGAAGCCTGAAAATTGACTATCCCAATCCAGTACAGTTGGCACTGAGTACTTTTCCTGGGATCTGAGGTCAGGCTGACACCACCTGCTTATAAGCACCAAAGCTGGCCCTTACCTGCACACACCACCACCATGATCAAAAGACTAGTCCACATAACCTGTTGCAGCCACCACCAACACCAGCACAAACCACTCGGGTCTCAACAGATTGTTGCAGCACTAGTACTGCCATCACCCATATCACACTAGCTGCCCGAGGGCCCAAAAGTCACTCATATGCTTGGCCCACTGCTGCCACTATCAGCATCTGAGCAAGCCATCTGGAAACCCAAGAATCAAGCCTGGGTCCACTAACACTGACAGAAGCCACCCTTAAGCCCAACGTCTGGCATACTGAGTCTATTGCTTCCACCACTGGGGCCCAAAGGCTGACCCATATTATATACTAGTTCCAAGCAACACTTCGTTACAGCCTCCACTAATAATTGCACCCTAAACAACCAAGAAAATGTTAGATATCACTGATACAGTTTACAACTGAAGGAATCATACAGAGATCACACTACTACATGCACCCATAATCAAAGCCAAAGTGCCTCACCCAACCAACATGTTATGCTAAACCCCTATTGCCTCCAATAGGAATGTCACCATGTCTGAGAGGCTGAATAAAAGACCCAGAGACAGTAAACAAGACATAGGATTTACTACAGGACTTACATATAGTGATGGTGCAGTGGCAGCAGACTGGAAAGTAAAATTCCTACCCTTTGGATAAAGCATGCAGTTTACACAGAATTTTCATTTGCCACCATCCACCTACCAACTTCTATCTAACCCAAAACAAAGGGCGCCTATCCCTTGCACAGCCCATGGACCAAGAGTTGGGGCAGGGATTCAGATGTCCTTTATAGACAAAGAATAAACTCCTGGGTCAACACTTCCAGATTTCTTAGCTTGAAATACACATTCTTTTTAGACCATAGGGTAATTCTCAGAGTATACTTAAATTAAGTTATTGTTGTCAGGTGCATCTGCCATACACAATAACATATATACATATTCAAAAAGAAGTCCTCCCCTATGAAAGCAATCTCAAAAATTTAGAAGTGACTGTTATACCACAAGTGCAGATATCAAGAGAAGAATATAGGAAAAATGAAAAAAAAAATTATACCTCCAAAGGAATGCAATAGTTCTCTAGCAATAGGTTCTAGCAAAAGAAATTCATAAAATCTCAAATAAAAAATTAAATAGGAATTTTAAAAATGTTCCCTGAGATACAGTGGAATTCTTAAATGTACTACAAAGAAATCAGAAAAAAAATTCAGTGTATGAATGGGATAATTGTAGAAGGAATAGATTCAAACAGAAATTCTGGAACTGAATAATTTATTGACTATAATACAAAATACATTAGTAAGGTTCAACAATATACTAAATCAAGCAGAAGAATCTCAAAAATTTAAGACAGATCTTTTGAAATAATCCAGTAGATTAAAGTAGAGAAAAAAATAATTTAAAAAAGTGACCAATGCCTGCATGACATATGGAACAACATAAATAATTTGAATATTTGAATTATTGGCATCCCTGACAGTTAACACAGAATGAAATGGGTAGACAAACTACTTATTGAAATATTAGAAACTTTCTAAGTCTGGTAATAGACTTAAATGTCCATACAGGAGGCCCAAAGTTCCCCAGTTTTAATGGAAAAATATCATTGGTGTGGCACCTTACACTGAAACTATCTAAAGTCAAAACAAAAGAGATGCTGCAAGAGATAAGCATCTAGTTACCAATGACAGAACCCCAATCAGAGTAAAAGTAAATTTCTCAGCTGAAGCTTTACAGGCCAAGAGAACAATGAGATGACATATGCTAAGTGGTAAAATAAAGAATTGGCATTCAAGACTACTATAGCCATCAAAATTACTTTTCAGTAATGAAGGAGAAATAAAGTCTTTCTTATATAAGTAAACACTGAATGAATTCACCACCACTAGATTTGTCCTACAAAAAATCTCTCAAGAAAAACGAAACTGGGAAGCAAAAAATGATGGCACCATCAAGAAGAGACACAAAATTATAATGCACCAGTAAATCGAAGACACAAACGAAGAAGAGAAAGAATTCCCACAGTACCACCAGAGTATAATACCATACCAAAATGACACACAATTAAAAAAAAAAGAAAGGAATACACAGAAATACAACACAGGCCGGGGTGGTGGCTCACACCTGTAATCCTAACACTTTGGGAGGCCAAGGTGAGTGGACCACTTGAGGTCAGGAGTTCAAGGCCAGCCTGAACAACATGGTGACACCTCATCTCTACTAAAAATACAAAAATTAGCCATGCATAGTGATAGCCACCTGTAATCCCAGCTACTTGGGAGGCTGAGGCAGGATAATCACATGAACCTGAAGGCAGAGTTTGCAGTGAGCCAAAATCACACCACTGTACTCCAGCCTAGGTGACAGAGTGAGATTCCATCTAAATAAAGAAAGAAGGATTTACAACACAGAAAACAAGAGATAGAACAGGAACAAACCTCACAGTTTAATATATCTCTTTATGTAAATGGAATAAATTGTTCTCTTAAAAATAAAGATTGACTGAATGGATAAAGAAATGTAGTCAAACTTATGTTGCCTACAAAGAACATACTTCACTTACACAGAAATATATAGATTCAAAATTAAAACATAGAAAAAGTTATTAAATGATATGGTTTGGCTGTGTCTCCACCCAAATCTCGTTCTAAATTGCAGCTCCTATAATTCCTACATGTCATGAGTGGGACCCAGTGAAAAGTAATTGAATCATGGGGGCAGGTCTTTCCCATGTTTTTCTCATGATAGTGAATAGGTCTCATGAGATATGATGATTTCATAAAAGGCAGTTACCACATACAAGCTGTCTTGCCCACCTACAAGTAAGACATGATTTTGCTCTTCCTTCACCTTCTGCAATGATTGTGAAGTCTCCCCAGCGATGTGGAATGGTGGGTTCATTAAACTTCTTTCCTTTATAAATTACCCAGTCTTGGGTATGTCTTTATTTGCAGCATGAAAGTAGACTAATACATTATCACACAAATGGAAACCAAAGCAAACAGAAGTAGCTCTACTGATAACAGAAAAAAGAGCATTAAGTCAACAATAGTCAAATGACAAAGAAGGTTATTATGTAATGATAGGAATCAATCCAGCAAGAGACTATAACAATTCTAAAAATATATGCATCCAGGTTTATATACCAAATATTATTAGATTAGAGAGATAGACTCCAATACAGTAATAGCAAGGGCTTTCAACAACAGCTGAAAGCAATAGCCATATAAACAGAAAATCAGCAAAGAAACAATGGATTTACACAGGACTTAGACTAAATAGACCTAGCAGACATATATAGAACACTGCACTCAACAATCACAGAATATACATTCTTCTCATCATCACATAGAACACTCTTCAGAATGAACCATATGTTAGGCCACAAAAATGTTTTCAGTACTTTTTTTTAAAATCAAAGTTATATCGGTGAAATAAACTATAAGTTAACAACAGGAGTACATCTGGAGGCTATACAAATACATAGAAATTAATATGCTCATGAAAATTGATCCAATGAAGAAATTAAGATAAAAATAAAAAAATGTATTTAAACAAATGAAAAGGGAAACGCAACATACCAAAATCTGAAGGATATAGCAAAAGCAGTGCTAATAGGAGAGTTTATAGCAATAAATGCCTACATCAAAAAAGCAGAAAAAGTTTATGAACAACCTAAAGATGTAACTGAAGGAACTAGAAGAAAAAGAAATGCAAAATAAATCCAAAATTAACAGGAAAAAAAAATGATCAATGCAGAAAAGAATTGAAGACTGAGAAAAGAGACATCGATTGTTTAAAGTTGTTTCAGAAAGATAAACAAAATTGATAAATCTCCAGCTAGATTAACCAAGAAGAGGGAAGACTCAAATAAACAAAATTAGATATGAAAAAGGAGGCATTACAATTATACCACACAAAAAGAAAAGATAATCAGAGACTATTATAAACAACTCTATCCTAGTGAACTGGAAATCCTATGGAAAATGAATAAATTTCTGAAAACTTATAGCCTACCAAGACTGAATCTGGAAGAAATAAAAAACCTGAACAGATCGGTAACAATCAGTGAAATTGAATCAATAATAAAAAGAAGTGTCTTAACAAGTTGAAGCCCAGGATAAGATAGATTTATAGCTGGAGTCTACCAAAAATAAACTAATAGCAACTTTCCTAAAATATTCTAAAGTAATAAAAAGGACAAAACTCTCCCTAACTAATTTTATGTGGCCAGCATTACCCTTATACCAAAACCAAGAAGGACAGCTCCAAAAAATAAATTACAGATCAATATCCTTGCTGAACATCCTCAACACAAAAGTCCCCAACAAAATGCTAACAAACAAAATTCAACAACACATCAATAAGTTAATAAAACATGATCAAGTGGAATTTATCCCAGAAATTTATCATCATATTAAATTAATAAATGTATTAATATCTTAACAATCAAATTAATCAAAATAAAACATTAATATTATAATAATCAAATAAAAAAATCACATCAACAGAATAAAGGACAAAAACCATATGATCATCTTGACAGACACAGCAGAAGCATTTAATAAAATTCAAATCTTTTTACAATAAAAACTCTCATCAAATTATAAATGGAATAAACTTATCTCAAAATAATAAATTCCATTTATGACAAACCTACAGCTAATACCATATTAACTGGAAAAAAGTTGAAAGCCTCTCTTCTAAGTTCTGAAAGCAAACAAGTATATCTGAATTCACCAGTCCTATTCAGCATAGTAAGGGAAGTTCTAGGCAGAGCAATCAAGCAATAGAAAGTAATAAAAGACGTCCAAAATGGGAATGAAAAATTAAACTTGTCTGTTTTTGAAGTAGATATAACTTACATCTAGACAAAACAAGAGAATACACTGAAAAACTCCTAAATTTTAAAAATAAATTTGGTAAATTACAAGATACTAATTCAACATATAAAAATCAGTAGCATTTCTATACACCAAAAATGAGCAAGCTAAGAAAGCAATCAATAATACAATTCCATGCAGCGTAGACACAAAAAATAAACTGACTAAAATAACTTTAACCAAGGTCTCTATAAGGAAAAGTTAAAAAAATAGATGAAATAAATTGAATAGAACACAAATAAATGTAAAGATATCGTATCTTCATGAATTTGAGGAATTAATATTGATATAAAGACCATGCTGTGAAATGGAATCTACAGATTCAATGCAATCCCTATCAAAATACTAACGTCATTTTTTGAGAGAAATAGAAAAATCAGCCCTAAAATTAATATGAAATCAAAAAATAATGAATAGCCAAAGCAATCCTAAGTAAAATGAACAGAGCTGGAGACATCTCATTGCCTGCCTTCCAAACATATTACAATGGTATAATAACCAAAAATAACATTGTATTGGTATAAAACAGGTACATACACCAATGGAATCCAATTAAAAGTCTACAAAAATCCAGATATTTATAGCCACCCTTTTTTTGATAAAGCCTAGAAAGTACATTCAGGAAGGGACACTCTTGAATAGATGGTGAAGGGAATATTTGATATCCATATGAAAAAAAAAAAGATACTGGACCCCAATCTCTCTCCATATACAAAAATAAAGTCAATACAGATTGTGATGTAAAACTATACAGCTACCAGAAAAAAATATAGAAAGAAAAACACTTCAAGGCTTTAGTCTAGGCCAAAATATCATGGCTAAGACTTTAACAACACAGATAACTAGAACAAAAATAGTCTAATAGAATTATACTAAACAAAAAAGCTTCTGTGCAGTAAAGGAAACAAAAAAGCTGCTGCATGAAAGAAACAATTTGCAAAATATTTATCTGGTAAGAGACTAATATCCAGAATATACAAGGAACTCAAACAACTCAGCAATAAAAAAACAAGCCCATTAAAAAGCGGGTTAAGTCACAGGCATATGAAAGAATATTCAATATTACCAATTATCAGGAATATACATGAGTTTTCATCTTACTCCAGTTAGAATGCCTATTATTAAAAAAATAAAAATTGCAGATATTGGCAGGTACGCAGAGAGGAGACTCTTATAAACTGTTG
The DNA here is from genome assembly GCA_031835075.1 of Saguinus oedipus. Classification (NCBI taxonomy): domain Eukaryota; kingdom Metazoa; phylum Chordata; class Mammalia; order Primates; family Cebidae; genus Saguinus; species Saguinus oedipus. The sequence continues at coordinate 46,080,340 of CM063169.1, forward strand.
GTGGAAATGTAAGTTGATAATACTGATATGGAAAGCAGTATGAAGTTTTCTGGAAATATTAAAAATCAAACTTTCATAAGATCCATCAATTTTATTACCCAAAGGGAAATAAATCTTTATATCAAATAGACACCTGCATTTGTATGTGTATCATAACAATATTCACAATAGCAAAGATATGAAATAAAGCTATCTATCAACATGAATACATAAAGAATATATTTTATGTATGTATTATGGAATACTATTCAGCAATGAAAGAGAATGAAATCATGTAATTTGCATCAACATTGATGGAACTAGAGGTAATCATGTTATGTAAAATAAACTGGTACAGCAAGACAAATACTGTATGTTCTCACTTGTATTTAGGTTCTAAAAATGCTGTTATTGTGAATATAGAGAAGAGAATGATAGATAATGGAGCCTGAGAAAAGTGTGGATTTAAGCGGGATTTAAAGAGAGGTTGATTATGAGTATAAACATAAAATCATCCTGATTTTGAAAACAGATAAGGATACTCATCATTACCATTACTATTAAACATTGCAATGAAAGTTTATGTTATTGTAAAATACATTGTTTAGAATTAAACAGAAAAAGTCAAATTGTGACTTTCAACATGTGAATGTAGCAAATTTAAAACAATTTCCCAAAAATCTCTTATAATGAATAAATGAATTTAGTAAGGTTTTTGAATATGAAGTGTTTATTAAAGTAATATTTATGTGTATGTATAATACATTTAGAAAAAAATAAAATTAATGTTATTACCTTAATAACATGAAAACTGCAATGTAATAAATTTAAAAAATACATTTATTTGAAGACCTACAATTCTTTGCAGAACATTATTAACAGAAACTTAAGAAAACCTAAATAAATATGTTAATATTTTATATTGGGTAACACTGTTGTAAATATGTCAAGTCACTTAAAAACTGATCTAAGATTCTACATAAACCTATAAAATCTCATCAGGTTTTTTTATGTCAAAGTGGATTTATTTATCAGCCATTATATAAAACTAAATGGCCAAAAGTACTACTCAAAGTAATATTAGTAATAATATAATAATAGAGCAGGAGTTCTATCATATAACAATACCAGCTTTACATTTAAAATAATTAGGGGTGTGGTTGGAGTAGAACACAAGAGAAGTGCCAAAATTAGATGTCTGTTTAATTGATCACTTAGTTTATGACTAAGTTGATTCATCAGAAAATAATTTTTATTTAGCAGGTCTCCTACCTAATCTCAAGGTTTCTTTCTTTGCTAGTAATTGGATAACAGTATTTTTCATAGTGGTGCAAAATTGCAGGTTCATCCTGAGAATTTGCTTTGATTAGTATGATTAAGATAAATTTGTCATGCTGAAGCTCTAATCTGCTCTCCTAAGCCTCTTCTATGCTTCCCAACACGTTTTATTTTGTTCTTGCTAAATATCCATCTCAGGTTGGCAGAGATTCAGACAGAGAGTATCTATCTTGATGAGTACTTTCGGAAACAGTAGCCGGGAGAAAGTGGATATACAGAATTATTCAGTAACCCTTGAAAGTTTATAAGCAAAAGTGCCCTGGGTATCTTCTACTCAGACTCCAATGTCCAAACAAGTCATATGGCCATATGTAACATTATGGTGTGCAGGAAAATGCAATTTTATTGTGTGCCCACAAAGAAGAGATTCAAAATATTTGTAGTAATTCTAATTATTACAATATATATGCACTCTTGTTAACTTGGATCTATTAATAGCAGTTGCTAAAAATTAGAACTGTAATGTATGTACCATATTTCATTTGAACATGTTGCAAATGTGGGTACAAAAATATCATATTATTGTTAAAGGTTCTATGTATCTCATAGATGTGTATTTTGAAGTTATATCCTAATTGCTTACAAGCATTAGAAATGATTCCTCTTTTGTCTGGTACAATTATATTTAGTTATAATAGTTTAACACAAATATAGAGTCTAAATTTTTTTAAATTTATCTATTTAGATTATTATTGTATTAAAGGAATAAAGATATTGAGTATACTCTGTTGCAAAATTGTTATGCACCCACTTGAATTACTATACCAATATGTTCAATAATTAAGATGATAATTTCCAAAGATATTTGCAACAGTAAAGTATTTCCTTTGGGAAAGTTTCCTTATTCTCACTTCTGAATAGCTAAAACTAATTATTTTGCTGTTTTTCCTTACACATTTATTTTACAAATACGAGTATACAAGTGTGTTCACATGATTAGTTGTGCATTGTATTTTGTTGATGCGGAAGAGGTAATTAAATTTTGCTAAAAGATGACAGTTACTTGACAAGTCCCCTATAATAACCAGTGTAGGAATTGGAAGGAGAGACGAAAAGTAAAACACCTCTAATTCTCTTGGGTTCATTGATTTTTCCAGAGTAGGTTGTGTTGATAAAAAGCTTTTAGCTTTCTTTTCTAAGTTTCCTTATCCTAGTCCCAGGTGTTAAGACTTTTGTTTTCTTTCCCATTCTCTATTTCCCTTAAGTTCTTAAATGTCTATATCCCCTTGCTTGTTTGCTTTGGTTTCTGCCAGTAAAACTTTACACATCTTTTTAGAACGTATGGGAATTGGGGTCCTAGAAATTTTTCTGAAGGTGAGTTTCTTACCTGTATTTTTCTTGTTAAGCTTTCAAAGTACTATGTGGAGTTGTCCTCATTTTAAGTCCCCACTATTATATCGTGGTATATACTTATGTTTTAGCTTCCATCTTATTTTATTTAGAATAAGTGTATTTTATCTGATTTTCTCTTATGCTCATGAATCCTTCCTTAACAAACTATTAATCTGTAATATTACTATTCTGGAAAATGAAGTATAGCTTCAGCATGATTCAAACTGTCATACTGAAAGAATTTTCTTCATTGCAATATAAAATTTGTGAATGCAAAATAATTCATCCATGCTTGAGAAGTCAGAATTAATAAAATATTCAAAATAAATAAAATAAATGTAATTTTAACGTCTATAAAATACAAATAATATAAGAATGTGACAAAATACTAAATAATAATTTATAAAGGTCATTTAAGTCCTTACTTTGCATATACATATATGTATATAGGTGTGTATATATAGGTATGCATATATATATGTACATATATATTTATACATACATACATTTGTACCAGTTCTTCTTTGTATGTCTGGTAGAATTTGGTTGTGAATCCATATATTTTGGGCCTTTGGGGACAAAATAATTTTAATTACTGATTCAGTATCACTACTTGTTAGACCGCTGTTAAGGGTTTCTATTTATTTCTAATTTTTCATTCATTTCTTCTCAAATGTCTAGTTTGTGAGTATAGAGATGTTCAAAGAATTTTCTGATTATCTTTTGTATTTCTTTGTGGTATTGATTTTAATGTCTCCTTTTTCATTTCTGGTAGTGCTTTTTTTTTTTTTTTGAGACGGAGTTTCGCTCTTGTTAGGCTGGAGTGCAATGGCGCAATCTCGGCTCGCCGCAACCTCCGCCTCCTGGGTTCAGGCAATTCTCCTGCCTCAGCCTCCCAGTAGCTGGGATAACAGGCATGCGCCACCATACCCAGATAATTTTTTGTATTTTTAATAGAGACGGGGTTTCACCATGTTGACCAGGATGGTCTCAATCTCTTAACCTCGTGATCCACCCGCCTTGGCCTGGTAGTGCTTATTTTGATCTTTTAATCTTTATTCTTCATTTTTGGCTAATCTAAGTGCTTCCAGTGACAAAGTCTCTCTGTATATGCGTTCCTTGGTTATTCAGAGCCTTAGTGTGATTTTCTCAAAACTTGGTTGAAGTACCTATGTACTAGGCTTGTGAAGAGGCTCACAAACTTCTGCTGGGCTGGGATGAAGGAGAGGTCAGGAATCTTATCTTGTTTCTTAGTGCTATGTTCTCATGTCAGCAGATTTTGTATTGGGTCATCAAGTTCAACCGTCAGGCTACTAGGTGCTCTCCACAGGAGAAATTCTGCTACTTTGTGTAGAAAGGGGAAGGGCCAAACCTTTCATGCAAGTCTTGGCACAGTGAGGATGCTATTGCCCCTAAATGATCTCTCTGTTGCCCCTAATAGCCCTAGAAGTATCCTCCTCTGGCATCCTTGTGCCAATACCCTGTTGGAGCAGCCACAAATATTTCTGTAGCAGTGGGTGGAAGTGGCAGGAGAAATGCCTATCCCCAAGCCTGTTCTCAAATACTAAGATCACTTGGCCATGAGGATAGAATTTCACTACTACCTTGCAGAGCCAACTACAGCATCCATTTCTCCATTGGAAGGGCCATAGTTATTCTCAGCCCTTAAGAAGGGAGCTCTTAGGCACAATAAATTATATGCTCTGGTTTATTTTGTCCCAAAGGGTGCTCTCTTGGTGTGCTCCACCTTCCCTTAGAAGCAACACTCCCTAAGGGCTAGACCACCGGGAACCCTGCACTCCTCTGTGTTTAGAGAGCCTTGTGTGATTGTTGCAAGCTGAGTGGGTGGTAGAGATTGTCTGTGGGGGCTTTGGTGATGTGGAGACACAAGGTCACAGATTCTCTAATTAGGACACAGTCCCCTGATGGCTATACTTTCCAGTATAATGACCCCCACCACAGTTTACGTCTAGAGTGAGGGTGAGAAACCTGATACATGTTGATAGTCTGGTGTAATGCCCTCATAAAGAATTCAAGTTGCTGCCCACACCAGTGATGACTGGTTCATGAAAACAGAGGAGCTCTTTGTCATTTCAGATACTAGCTGTCTGCCACAGGGATGAGGGGATAAAAATATTCTCATGTACCCTTTCAACAAAATACCATGTCCCTCATGGTTTCTAGCTGATTTCTGCCAGCATCATGCTTCCCTCTTTCTCTGTGCCCTAGTTTATTCCCATTAGCTCTTTATTAGGCTCTTCTCTTCCCTTGACATTGTATGGAAGTTATGATTATTCCCGTTTGGTTCTGCTTTTTAAAGAAAAACAAGTATCCAATATCTCCAGTTAGACATTCTGACAAAATATAATTTTTGTTATAATTTTGCATGAATTCATAGAAGGCACCAATGAAATATCAAGCCCTAAAATTAAATGCCACCTCAAAATTATGGTTACTTTTGTGTTCTTTTAGATAAATATTCAATATCCTAAAACTCACAATTTCTAATACACATAGAATCTACATAATCAAGATGTTTGAATAAAACTGGAAATGATAAAAAACATTAAGGCTTAAAATATATTTGTCTTTAAATATTTTCAAGGGGTTTTATCATAGCTGACAATAACCATTTTGTACTCAACTCCTCCACTAGACACACCAAAATCATGAATGGGTTATCACACCTCAAATCAATGAAACAAGAGAACATGGAAATTCAATGAAAAATTAGCAGACAAAATCTAAAGCAAAGGAGAAGGAAGCAAGGCAGCTTGCCAGAGCAGCAGTGGCTGAGAGCTGAGAGATACTCCCCAGTATGGAGAAAGAATAAGTGAGACACCCTCAGAGGTTTACATCTCCATCATGTACTCTGGCAATCCTATCATGGGAAAGCACCATAATCCCTGAGGACCTTGAAACTAACATAAGGAGCTAGAAGGAAATTGTGTGAAGGTACTGCACCAATGAGGAAGCTAGAACTGAGTCCCACACATTCTCTAAGACCTAAGCAGAAACAGCAAGTCACCATTTTAGAGCTCTGTCCTCAACAGACTGTACGCTGTGCCAGAGCCCAACATCACTGAGGCTAAGGTGCAAGAGAATGACAGCTAGTGCCACCAGAACTTAGGTGTGAGCAACCATGGTTAACCACACCTGGAACTGAGAAACAAGGAAGGCTCATCACCTGTAAAGACAAGTAAACTCTGAAAATAAAGGAATAAAAAAAGATATTTCATGTAAATTCAAGCTAGAGGTACTAGCTATACTTAGATTAGATAAAACAGACTTCAAGATAAAAGCAGTAAAAATAGAAGAAAAAAGAGCAGACAATGAAGGGCATCATATAATGATAAAAGAAAAAATCTGGCAAAAGGATGTAACAATTCTAAATATGTATGCACCCAACACTGGAGCACCCACATTAACAAAGCATATATTCCTAGCTCTAAAGAGAGGGACAGAGTCCAATACAATAATGGTGAAGAACTTCAACAATGCACCAGCAGCATTAAGCAGATCACCTAGATGGAAAAAACAAAACAAAACAAAAAACAAACAAACAAACAAACAAAAAAACATTGAACTTAAACCTGATCTTGTAGCAAACAGACCTAACAGACATTTACAGAACATTTTTTTCAATAACTGCAGATTATACTACAGCTTCTTCTCATCACTACATGGAACATTCTCTAGGATAGACCATATGTTATTCCTCAAAGAAAGTTTCAACAAATTTTTAAAAATTATGTTAAGTATCTTCTGAAAACATATTAAATAAAACTAGAAATGAACACCACATATTAAATAAAACTAGAACTTTCAAAACTACACAAATACACGGACATTAAACAACATGGTCCTGAACAGCCATGGGGTCAATGAACAAATTAATATATAAATAAAAAAATTACCACGAATGAAAATGTAAACACACATTCTGATACCCATGTGATACAGCAAAAGCAGTACTAACAGGGAAGGTTGAGGCAATAGACACCTATATCGAAAGAGTAGAAAATTTTCAATTAAACAGTCTAAAAATGCACCTCAAGGAATTAGAGCAGCATGAACCAACCAAAGCCAAAATTAGCAAAAGAAAGCAAATAATAAAGATTACAGAAAAACTAATTGAAATATACATTAAAAAGCAAACAAGTTCAATGAAAAGTTGATTCTTTGAAAAGATAAAAAGAATTGATTAAATATTAGCAAGACTAACCAGGAAAAGACCCAAATAAACAAAATCAGATATGAAAAAGGCAACATTGCAACTAATACTGTAGAAATCTGGATTATGAACAACTATCTATTAAAATACTGGAAAACATAGAGAAAATAGGTATACTTCTGTAAACATACAATCTATCAAGATTATGTCACAAAGTCATAGAAAATCTGAACAGATCAATAATGAGTAGTGATAGTAAATCAGTGACTACAAAATATTTCAACAAAGAAAAACTCATGGCTGAATAAATTCACTGTGGAATTCTATCAAACATAGGAAAAGGAAATAGTACCAATCCTCCTCAAAGTATTTCAAAAACTAAAAGAGGAGAGAATTCTTTTTATCTCATTGTATGAGGCCAGCATTCCCCGGATACCAAAGAGGCATAATAACAAAAAAAAATACTTATAGGTCAATATCCCTGATAAACATAGATGAAAAAATCGTCAACAACATGATAGCAAACAACCAATCCTCCTCAAAGTATTTCAAAAACTAAAAGAGGAGAGAATTATTTTTATCTCATTGTATGAGGCCAGCATTCCCCGGATACCAAACCAACCAGAGGCATAATAACAAAAAAAAAATACTTATAGGTCAACATCCCTGATAAACATAGATGAAAAAATCTTCAACAACATGATAGCAAACAAAACTCAACAGTAATCAAAAAGATAATACATCATAATCTATTGGGATTCCGCTTAAGGAATCAAGGATGATTTAACGTATGCAAACCTATTAATGGGATACATCACATCAGGAGAATGAAGCACAACAAATATATAATCATTTCAATTGACAGAAAAAGCATTTGACCAAATTAAACATCCATTCATGATAAAAACTCTCAACAAACGAAACATACAAGAAACACACCTCAAAATAAAAAAGGCTACATATGACAAACACACAGCTAATATCATTCTCAATAGGGAAAGGTTGAGAACCTTTCTTTTCTTTTCTTTCTTTCTTTTTTTTTCTTTTTTTTGGTATCTTTTCCAGCTCTGAGAATTTTATTTTATTTTATTTTATTTTTTTATTGCATTTTAGGATTTGGGGTACATGTGAAGAACGTGCAAGATAGTTGCATAGGTACAAACACCACAGTGTGTTTTGCTGCCTTCCTCCCCTTCACCCACATTTGGCATTTCTCCGCAGGCTATCCCTCCCCAGCTCCCCCCCACCGCTGTCCCTCCCCTATTCCCCCCAATAGACCCCAGTGTGTAGTACCTACCTCCCTGTGTCCATGTGTTCTCATTTTTCTCACCCACCTATGAGTGAGAATATGTGGTATTTCCTTTTCTGTTCTTGTGTCAGTTTGCTGAGAATGATGTTCTCCAGATTCATCCATGTCCTTACAAAGGACATAAACTCGTCAATTTTGATTGCTGCATAATATTCCATGGTGTATATATGCCACATTTTCCCAGTCCAGTCTATCATCGATGGGCATTTGGGTTGTTTCCAGTTCTTTGTTATTGTAAACAGTGCTGCAATGAACATTCGTGTGCATGTGTCCTTATAGTAGAAAGATTTATATTCCTTTGGATATATACCCAGTAATGGGATTGCTGGGTCAAATGGAATTTCTATTTCTAGGTACCTGAGGAATCGCCACACTGTCTTCCACAATGGTTGAACTAATTTACACTCCCACCAACAGCGTGAGAGTGTTCCTATTTCTCCACATCCTCTCCAGCATCTGTTGTCTCCAGATTTTTTAATGATCGCCATTCTAACCAATGTGAGATGGTATCTCAATGTGGTTTTGATTTGCATCTCTCTAATGACCAGTGATGATGAGCATTTTTTCATGTGTTTGTTGGCCTCATGTATGTCTTCTTTCGTAAAGTGTCTATTCATGTCCTTTGCCCATTTTTGAATGGCCTTGTTTGTTTTTTTCCTGTAAATCTGTTTGAGTTCTTTGTAAATTCTGGATATCAGCCCTTTGTCAGTTGGGTAAACTGCAAAGATTTTTTCCCAATCTGTTGGTTGTGGATTCACTCTACTGACTATTTCTTTTGCTGTGCAAAAGCTGTGGAGTTTGATTAGGTCCCATTTGTCTATTTTGGCTTTTGTTGCCAATGCTTTTGGTGTTCTGGTCATGAATTCCTTGCCTACTCCTATGTCCTGAATGGTCCTGCCTTGATTTTCTTCTAGGGTTTTTATGGTGCCAGGTCTTACGTTTAGGTCTTTAATCCATCTGGAGTTAATTTTAGTGTAAGGTGTCAGGAAGGGGTCCAGTTTCTGCTTTCTGCACATGGCTAACCAGTTTTCCCAACACCATTTGTTAAACAGGGAATCCTTTCCCCATTGCTTGTTTTTGTCTAATTTATCAAAGATTATATGGTTGTAGATAGGTTGATTTGCCTCCGATGCCTCTGTTCTGTTCCATTGGTCTATATCTCTGTTTTGGTAATAGTACCATGCTGTTTTGATTACTGTGGCCTTGTAGTATAGTTTGAAGTCTGGTAGTGTGATGCCTCCGGCTGTGTTCTTTTTGCTTAGAATTGACTTGGCTATGCGGGCTCTCTTTTGGTTCCATATGAAGTTCATGGTGGTTTTTTCCAGTTCTGTGAGGAAATTCAGTGGTAGCTTGATGGGAATAGCATTCATTGTGTAAATTACTTTGGGCAGTATAGCCATTTTCACGATATTGATTCTTCCTAACCATTAACATTGAATGTTTATCCATCTGTTTGTATCCTCTCTTATTTCGTTGAGCAGTGGTTTGTAGTTTTCCTTGAAGAGGACCCTTATGTTCCTTGTAACTTGTATTCCTAGGTATTTTATTCTCTTTGTAGCAATTGTGAATGGCAGTTCATTCTTGTTTTGGTTCTCTTTAAGTCTGTTATTGGTGTATAGGAATGCTTGTGATTTTTGCACATTGATTTTACATCCTGAGACTTTGCTGAAGCTGCTTATCAGTTTCAGGAGTTTTTGGGCTGAGGTAATGGGATCTACTAGGTATACTATCATGTCATCTGTGAATAGAGACAGTTTGGCTTCCTCCTTTCTTATTTGAATACCCTTTATTTTTTTTTTTGTTGCTTGATTGTTCTGGCTAGAACTTCCAGTACTATGTTGAATAGGAGTGGCGAGAGAGGGCATCCTTGTCTCGTGCCGGATTTCAAAGGGAATGCTTCCAGTTTTTGCCCATTAAGTATGATATTGGCTGTTGGTTTGTAGTAAATAGCTTTTATTACTTTAAGATATGTTTCATCAATACCGAGTTTATTGAGAGTTTTTAGCATAAAGGGCTGTTGAATTTTGTCAAATGCCTTCTCTGCGTCAATTGAGATAATCATGTGGTTTTTGTTTTTGGTTCTGTTAATGTGGTGAATGAGGTTTATAGACTTGCATATGTTGAACCAGCCTTGCATACCCGGGATGAATCCTACTTGATCATGATGGATAAGTTTTTTAATGTGCTGTTGCAATCGATTTGCCAGTATTTTATTGAAGATTTTTGCATTTATGTTCATCATGGATATTGGCCTGAAGTTTTCTTTTCTTGTTGAGTCTCTGCCGGGTTTTGGTATCAGGATGATGTTGGTCTCATAAAATGATTTGGGAAGGGTTCCCTCTTTTTTGATTATTTGGAATAGTTTCAGAAGGAATGGTACCAGATCCTCTTTGTGTGTCTGGTAGAATTTGGCTGTGAACCCATCTGGACCAGGGCTTTCTTTGTGTGGTAGACTCTTAATTGCTGCCTCAACTTCAGACCTTGTTATTGGTCTATTCATAGTTTCGGCTTCCTCGTGGTTTAGGCTTGAAAGGACACAGGTGTCCAGATATTTATCCATTTCTTCCTGGTTTACTAGTTTATGTGCATAGAGTTGTTTGTAGTATTCTCTGATGATGGTTTGAATTTCTGTGGAATCTGTGGTGATTTCCCCTTTATCGTTTTTTATTGCATCTAATTGGTTGTTCTCTCTCTTCTTTTTTATCAGTCTGGCTAGTGGTCTGTCTATTTTGTTGATCTTTTCGAAAAACCAGCTCTTGGATTTATTGATTTTTTGAATGGTTTTTTGTGTCTCTATCTCCTTCAGTTCTGCTATCTTAGTTATTTCTTGTCTTCAGCTAGGTTTTGAGTTTTTTTTGATCTTGCTCCTCTAGCTCTTTCAATTTTGACAATAGGGTGTCAATTTTGGATCTCTCCACTCTTCTCATATGGGCACTTATTGCTATATATTTTCCTCTACAGACTGCTTTAAATGTGTCCCAGAGATTCTGGTATGTTGTGTTTTCATTCTCATTGGTTTTGAAGAACTTGTTTATTTCTGCCTTTATTTCATTGTTTATCCATTCAATATTCAAGAGCCAGTTGTTCAGGTTCCATGAAGATGTGCGGGTCTGAGTTCGTTTCTGAATTCTGAGTTCTAACTTGATTGCACTATGGTCTGAGAGACTGTTTGTTATTATTTCAGTTGTTTTGCATTTGCTGAGGAGTGCTTTACTTCCAATTATGTGGTCAATTTTGGAGTAGGTTGATGTGATGCTGAGAAGAATGTATATTCTGTGGATTTGGAATGGAGAGTTCTGTAAATGTCTATCAGGTTTGCTTGTTCCAGGCCTGAGTTCAAGCCCTGGATATCCTTGTTCATTTTCTGTCTGGTTGATCTGTCTGATATTGATAGTGGAGTGTTAAAGTCTCCCACTATTATTGTGTGGGAGTCTAAGTCACTTTGTAAGTCGTTAAGAACTTGCCTTATATATCTGGGTGCTCCTGTATTGGGTCCATATATATTTAGGATCATTAGCTCTTCTTGTTGTATTGATCCTTTTACCATTAGGTAATGACCTTCTTTGTCTCTTTTGATCTTTGTTGCTTTAAAGTCTATTTTATCAGAGATGAGAATTGCAACTTCTGCTTTTTTTGCTCTCCATTTGCTTGGTAAATCTTCCTCCATCCCTTTATTTTGAGCCTTTGTGAATCTTTGCGTGTGAGATGGGTTTCCTGGATAGAGAACACCGATGGGTTTTGTTTTTTTTATCCAATTTGCCAGTCTGTGTCTTTTAATTGGTGCATTTAGCCCATTTATATTTAGGGTTAATATTGTTATGTGTGAATTTGATACTGCCATTTTATTGCTACCTGGCTGTATTGTCCCTTGGTTGATGCAGATTCTTCATTTTGTTGATGCTCTTTAGCTTTTGGTATGTTTTTATAATGGCTGGTACTGGTTGTTCCTTTCTATGTGTAGTGCCTCTTTCAGGAGCTCTTGTAAAGCAGGCCTTGTGGTGACAAAATCTCTGAATTCTTGATTGTTGGCAAAAGATTTTATTCTTCCTTCACTTATGAAGTTCAGTTTGGCTGGATATAAAATTCTGGGTTCAAAGTTCTTTCCTTTAAGTATGTTGAATATTGGCCCCCACTCTCTTCTGGCTTGTAGAGTTTCTGTCGAGAGATCTGCTGTGAGTCTGATGGGCTTCCCTTTGTGGGTGACTCGACCTTTCCCTCTGGCTGCCCTTAGTATTTTCTCCTACATTTCAACCCTGGTGAATATGACAATTATGTGCCTTGGGGTTGCTCTTCTTATAGAATATCTTTGTGGTGTTCTATGTATTTCCTGGAGTTGTGTATTGGCCTGCCTTGCCAGGTTGGGGAAATTTTCATGGAGAATATCCTGAAGAGTGTTTTCCAGCTTGGATACATTCTCTTTGTCACATTCAGGTACACCTATCAAATGTAGGTTAGGTCTCTTCACATAGTCCCACATTTCTTGGAAATTTTGTTCATTCCTCTTTGTGCTTTTTTCTCTAATCTTGGTTTCTCTTTTTATTTCATTGAGTTGATCATCGCCTTCTGATATTCTTTCTTCTGCCTGGTCAATTCGGCTGTTGAAACTTGTGCATGCTTCGTGAAGTTCTCGTGTTGTGTTTTTCAGCTCCTTCAATTCATTCATATTCCTCTCTATGTTGTCCATTTTTGTTATCATTTCCTCATATCTTTTTTCAAATCTTTTTTCAAGGTTCTTAGTTTCTTTGCATTGATTTAGAACATGTTTTTTAGCTCAATGAAGTTTCTCATTATCCACCTTCTGAAGTCTGATTCCATCATTTCATCACTCTCATTCTCCATCCAGCTTTGTTCCCTTGCTGGTGAGAAGTTTTGGTCCTTTGTAAGAGGTGAGGTGTTTTGGTTTCAGTGTTTTCCTCCTTTTTGCACTGGTTTCTTCCCATCTTTGTGGATTTATCCACTTGTCATCTTAGAAGTTGCTGACTTTTCGATTGGGTCTCTGAGTGGACGCCCAGATTGTTGATGATGAAGTATTTCTGTTACTTAGTTTTCCTTCTAATGGTTTAGCCCCTCTGCTGTATGAGTGCTGAGGTCCCACTCCAGGCCCTGCTTGTCTGGGGTACACCTGTAGCAGCTGCGGAACAGTGAGGGATGCTACCAGCTTCTTCTTCTGCTATCTTTGTCCCAGAATGATGCCCGTGAAATGTCAGTCTGATTAGTCCTTTTGTGAGGTGGCTCTTTGGATATACAGGGGTCAGGGAGCTGCTTGAGGAGATGGTCTGTACTTTATAGGAGCTCCAGTGCTGAGCTGCGAGCTCCATTATTCATTCAGGTTTGCTGGGTGGATGTTTTTACGTCTGCTGCAGGAGAACTTATAAACCCCCCCCTTTTTTTTCCCCTCAGATGCTCTGTCTCAGGGAGTTGGGGCTTTCTTTATGAGTATCTGTTGCACTGTCCTGCCCAGCTAGGAGGCAGTCTATTCACTGTTTTCCTGCCGGGGCTCCGTCCTGCTAGCATGGGTCCGTCCTGCTGCCGGGGGGGCTCCATTCTACTATGGTGTGCTCTGCCCTGTTGGTGGCGTCTCTCTGTTATGGCTGGTTGCCCCAGCAACGGCAGGCTGCATCAGCAGTGGGCAGTACCTCAGTAGGGGTGTATTGCCTCTGTAGTGGTGGACACCTCTCCCCCACCGAGCTGCACCATCCTGGTTTCAGCTGACCCCACAGTAAAACTCTCGAGTGCCTCGAATCACTGTGCTTCTTGTCCCCGTGAGGTTGGGGCCCACTGAGAACAAACAACTGGCCCCCTGCCTCAGAGTCCCTCCTCGCTCTCTCTCTTTTTCTTTCCAAATTGAATGGTTGACTGTCTCACAGGCGCTCCAGTCACTGCTGATTGTCCACTGGGATCCATGCCATCTCCCCTGCGGCGGCCCACTGCACTGGAACAAATCGCTCTTCCCAGGAATCTCCTGGTCTGTCTCACTATCCAAGTCCCGTTCAATCAAATGGACATGTCATTCTGCCCTCCCAAAACTCAGATTGCCAGCTTAACAGGGCACCCAGACCAGTGAGCTTTGTGCGGGCTGCCGCTGCGCCGTGGTGCAGCACTAGCCAAAATGGCTACACTAGTGGGTTGCCCTGCTCTCCTGTGTCTTTCCTACAAATGGGAATTTGCCAGTTATGTGGGCAAGAAAAGTCTGTCTGAAAATGCAGTTAGGACTCACCGTCTGCGCCTTCACTGAGAGCTGCACTCCTGATTTGCTTCTATGTTGCCATGTTGGAACCTCCCCCGGTTGAGAACCTTTCTTTGAAGCATTCTTTTTCAACTTAGAAATCCTAGCTAGTGCAATCATGCAAAACAAAAAATAAACAATATCCAAATTGGAAAAACAAATGTTGAACAGTTCCTATCTACAGATGGCATATTATATTTAGAAAAAAAAGACAACACCAAAATAACTCTTAGTGCTTAAAAATAAATTCAGTACATTTGCCGAAGATAACATTAACATATACAAGTTAGTGGTATTCCTATAAAATAATCAAATAGTTGAAAAGAAATCAAGGTGGTAATGCTATTTCCAATAACTACAACAAAAACAAAATACATAGAAATAAATTTAACCAAGGAGGTAAAAGGTCTCTTCAAGGAAAACTTTAAGACATTGATGAAAGAATTGAACAAACTAATGAAGAGACATCCTATACTCATGGATATGAAGAATTCATGTCATTGAAATGACCATACTACCCAAAACAAAATACACATTCAATGCACTCCCTATCAAAATACCATTGCCATTTTTACAGAAATGGAAAAGCAATCCTAAAATTTTTCTGAAACCAGGATATAGTTGGAATAGCCAATGCAAACCTAAACAAAAAGAATGAAGTGCAAAACCTCAAACAATGAAGCACAAAACCTGACTTCAGAATATATCACAAAGTTATAATAATCAAAACAGCATGGTATTGGTATAGAAATAGACCAATAGACCAATGGAACAGAATAAAGCACCCAGAAATAAATCCAAATGTCAGGCCTCTGTGTGCAAACCTGGACCCAAAGAGTCTGAAGTCCTGCCTGCTTTGACTGATTGCTCCCCACCACAGCCTGGGTTCACCATTAACCCTGAATGCCCAGCAGAGCTTCCCCCAGTTAAAATGGCTCACCCATCTTGCATCGTAGCCATTATTATAATAATGTGAATACTTCTCACCCTACTCTGCAATCTTAACTGTGTTTATAATAATATAAATACTCTTCACCCCACCCTGCCATCTTAGCTACTCTTATGCCTTACACAACCCACCATTGTAAATGAACTTATGGTAATATATACTCTTTACCCCACCAATGTAAATAATCTTACTCTGTAACACCCCTGCCCCCTCCCTAAAAGATTTGCCCCAACCTATAAAATCAACTCCTATCCAACTGCCCTTCTCTAATTCCCTTTTCAGCTTTATCCCACCTGCACCCAGGTGAATAAACAGCCATGTTACATACACAAAGCTTGTTTGGGGGATCTCCTCATTCAAAGCATGCATTTTAACACCAAATATTTAGGATTTTTAACAAAGGCATAAGAACATACCTTGGGAAAATGATAATATCTTCAAAAAATTGTGTGGGGAAAATTAGCCATCCATATACAGAATAATTCAACTGGACTCCTATCTCTCATTATACACAAAAAATAAGTTCTGATAAAATAAATAATTAAATGTAAGATGCAATACTACAAAGTTAACTTAAAAAACATAGGATACACACTTTAGGACATTGGCTTAGACAATGATTTTATGGCTAAGATCTCCAAAGCATAAACAAAAATATACAACTGGAAAAATGATAAACTAAAAAAAGTTTCTTCACAGCAAAGAAAATAATCAACAGAGTGATGAAAACATTTTCTATAAGCAAACATGTTGCAAACTACTCACCTGGTCAGGAACTAACTTACAGAATGTATCAGGAATTCACACAACCCAACAATAAGAACTATAATCCAATTAAAACAAGCTAAGAACATGAACAGTCATTTCTCAAAAAAAGAAATACAAGTGGCCCACAGGTACATACAAAAATGCCCAACATCACTAATCATTCATAAAATGCAAATCAAAACCCCAATGAGATATCACCTTACCTTAGTTAGAATGGCTATTACTAAAAAGACCAAAAAAAAAAAAAAATAGCAGATGGTGGCAACGAAGTGGAGAAAAGGTAACTCTTATACACTGTTGGTGGGAATGTATGTTAATACAAGCACTGTGGAAAACAGTATGAAAATTTCTATGAAAAACAAATAATAGAATCATCATACAATCTATCAATCCCACTCACAATTATCTATCCAAAAAACAAGCTTTCTTATATAGGTATCTCAAAGAGGTAACTGTACTTGCCCCTCCCCTGAAATGTGGGGATTACAGTTCAAGATGAGATTTGGGTGAAGAAATATAGCCAAACCATATCAGTGAGTTAATCAAATTTACAGTTATATAGAAGAAATAAAGTAAGCCTTAGTATTTAGTAGCAGAAAGGAGTGATTGTAGTTTGCAATAATATATATTTCAAAGTAGCTAGAATTGAAGATATGTTACAAACACATAGAAAAGATACTCAATATAATGAATACTCTCAATAACTTTTCTTGACCATTACACATGCTTTGCTTTTAAAAGCATTCATATGATTCCATAAATATGCAAAATATTAACTATCAATAAAATAAAAATAATATTTTCAAGTGTGACTATTTCCATTATTTTCTCCTGAAATAGTCATAAATTGAGGGTCGGAGGCAAGATGGCGTCGTAGAGGTGACTCAGGATTGCAGCTCTCGGTGAAGGCGCAGAGGGTGAGTCCTAGCCGCATTCTCGGATGTTCCTTTTATGCCCACAGAGCGTTGAAAGTCCCAGGTGTGGGAGAGACACGGGATGCTAGCAGCCGGCTAACGCAACCGGCTCCCGCCGCCTCTTCAGCCGGCGCCGCAGCGGGACCCGGCGCGGAACTCACTGGTCTGGGTGCCCTGTTAAACCGGCAATCTGAGATTTGGAAGGGCAGATTGGCATGTCCATCTGATTGAACAGGACTTGGACAATGAGCCAGACCAGGAGTTTCCTGGGAAGCGTGATCTGAGCCGGGGTAGTGGGCAGCGGCACGGGAGATCGCACGGATCCCAGTGCCCTATCGGCAGGCTCCTGGGGCGCCAGTGAGAGAGTCGACCTTTCAGCTTGGGGAGAGGAAGAGAGAGAGAGAGAGAGGACGGACTCTGAGGCAGGGAGCAGGGTGATCGGGCTCGGCGGGTCCCACGCTCACGGGGACAAGCAGGGCGGCGACTGGAGGCGCTTGGGGCTGAGAGTTTTGTTGCCGGCATTTAGGACGGTGCAGCCCGGTCAGGGAGGGGCGTCCACCATTCCTGACAAAGTGCACCCCCACTTAAGTACCGCCCAGGACCGACGCAGCCTGCCGTTGCCGAGGCAACCTGCCATAACAGAGAGAGTCCGCCGGGCCGCAACAGGGCGGACCCGCCTTAGGAGGTCAGAGCCCCGGCAGGCAAATAGTGAATAGACTGCCACCTAGTGGGGCAGGACAGTGCAACAGATACTCATAAAGAAAGCCCCAACTCCCTGAGACAGAGCATCTAAGGGTGAAAAAAAAAAAAAAAAAAAAAAAAGAGTGGTGTTTTATGAGTTCTATTGCAGCAGACATAACCTCCCAACAACCCTGAATGAACAACGGAGCTCACAGCTCAGCACTGGAGCTCCTATAAAGCACAGACTGTCTCCTCAAGCAGCTCCCTGACCTCTGTATATCCAAGGAGTCACCCCAGAAAAGGACTAATCAGACTGACATTTGGCTGGCATCATTCTGGAACAAGGGCAGCAGAAAAAGAAACTGATATCATCCCTCACTGTTCTGCAGCTGCTGCAGGTATACCCCAGACAAGCAGGGCCTGGAGTGGACCTCAGCACTCATACAGCAGAGAGGATAGATCATTAGAGGGAAAACTAAGTAACAGAAATACTTCATCATCAACAATCTCAGTGTCCACACAGAGACCCAATTGAAAAATCAGCCACTACTAAGACAACAGGCGGATAAATCCATAAAGATGGGAAGAAACCAGCGCAAAAAGGAGGAAAGCACCCGAAACCAAAACACCTCACCTCCAAAAAAGGACCAAAACTCCTCACCAGCAAGGGAACAAAGCTGGACGGAGAATGAATGTGACGAAATGACGGAATCAGACTTCAGAAAGTGGATAATGAGAAACTTCAGTGAGCTAAAGGAACATGTTCTAAACCAGTGCAAAGAAACTAAGAACCTTGAAAAAAGATTTGAAAAAAGATTCGAGGAATTGATAACGAGAATGGACAACTTAGAGAGGAATATGAATGAATTGAAGGAGCTGAAAAACTCAACACGAGAACTTCGCGAAGCATGCACAAGTATCAACAGCCGAATTGACCAAGCAGAAGAAAGAATATCAGAAGTTGAAGATCATCTCAATGAAATAAAACGAGAAACCAAGATTAAAGAAAAAAGCACAAAAAGGAATGAACAAAATCTCCAAGAAATGTGGGACTATGTGAAGAGACCCAACCTACGTTTGATAGGTGTACCAGAATGTGACGAAGAGAATGAATCCAAGCTGGAAAACACTCTTCAGGATATTATCCAGGAAAATTTCCCCAACCTAGCAAGACAGGTCAATACTCAACTCCAGGAAATACAGAGAACACCACAAAGATACTCTGCAAGAAGAGCAACCCCAAGGCACATAATCGTCAGATTCACCAGGGTTGAAACGAAGGAGAAAATACTAAGGGCAGCCAGAGAGAAAGGTCGGGTCACCCACAAAGGGAAGCCCATCAGACTCACAGCAGATCTCTCAGCAGAGACTCTACAAGCCAGAAGAGAGTGGGGGCCAATATTCAACATCCTTAAAGAAAAGAGCTTTCAACCCAGAATTTCATATCCAGCGAAACTGAGCTTCATAAGTGAAGGAAAAATAAAATCCTTCACGAACAAGCAAGTACTCAGAGATTTTGTCACCACTAGGCCTGCTTTACAAGAGCTCCTGAAAGAGGCACTACACATAGAAAGAAACAACCAGTTCCAGCCATCCTAAAAGCATACCAAATGCTAAAGACCATCAACAAAATGAAGAATGTACATGAACCAACGGGCAAAACAGCCAGCTAGCATCAAAATGGCAGTATCAAATTCACACATAACAATATTAACCCTGAATGTAAATGGGCTAAATGCACCAATCAAAAGACACAGACTGGCAAATTGGATAAAAAACCAAAACCCATCGGTGTGCTGTATCCAGGAAACCCACCTCACATGCAAAGATACACAAAGGCTCAAAATAAAGGGATGGAGGAAGATTTACCAAGCAAATGGAGAGCAAAAAAAAGCAGGAGTTGCAATTCTCATCTCTGATAAAATAGACTTTAAAGTAACAAAGATCAAAAGGGACAAAGAAGGTCATTACATAATGGTAAAAGGATCGATACAACAAGAAGAGGTAACGATTCTAAATATATATGGACCCAATGTAGGAGCACCCAGATATATAAGGCAAGTTCTTAATGACTTACAAAGGGACTTAGACTCCCACACAATAATAGTGGGAGACTTTAACACTCCACTGTCAATAGCAGACAGATCAACCAGACAGAAAATTAACAAGGATATCCAGGACTTGAACTCAGACCTGGAACAAGCAAACCTGATAGACATTTACAGAACTCTCCACCCCAAATCCACAGAATATACATTCTTCTCAGCACCACATCACACCTACTCCAAAATAGACCACATAATTGGAAGTAAAGCACTCCTCAGCAAATGCAAAACAACTGAAATCATAACAAACAGTCTCTCAGACCATAGTGCAATCAAGTTGGAACTCAGAATTCAGAAAATAACTCAGAACCGCACAGCTTCATGGAAACTGAACAATTGGCTCTTGAATGTTGATTGGATAAACAATGAAATGAAGGCAGAAATAAAGAAGTTCTTTGAAACCAATGAGAATGAAGACACAACGTACCAGAATCTCTGGGACACATTTAAAGCAGTCTGTAGAGGAAAATATATAGCAATAAGTGCCCACATGAGAAGAGTGGAGAGATCCAAAATTGACACCCTATCATCAAAATTGAAAGAGCTAGAGGAGCAAGATCAAAAAAGCTCAAAACCTAGCCGAAGACAAGAAATAACTAAGATCAGAGCAGAACTGAAGGAGATAGAGACAAGAAAAACCCTTCAAAAAATCAATAAATCTAAGAGCTGGTTTTTCGAAAAGATCAACAAAATAGACAGACCACTAGCCAGACTGATAAAAAAGAAGAGAGAGAACAACCAAATAGATGCAATAAAAAACGATAAAGGGGAAATCACCACAGATTCCACAGAAATTCAAACCATCATCAGAGAATACTACAAACAACTCTATGCACATAAACCAGTAAATCAGGAAGAAATGGATAAATTCCTGGATGCCTGTGTCCTCCCAAGCCTAAACCAGGAGGAAGCCGAAACTATGAATAGACCAATAACAAGGTCTGAAGTTGAGGCAGCAATTAAGAGCCTACCACACAAAAAAAGCCCAGGTCCAGATGGGTTCACAGCCGAATTCTACCAGACACACAAAGAGGATCTGGTACCATTCCTTCTGAAACTATTCCAAAGAATCCAAAAAGAGGGAACCCTTCCCAAATCATTTTATGAGACCAACATCATCCTGATACCAAAACCTGGCAGAGACTCAACAAGAAAAGAAAACTTCAGGCCAATATCCATGATGAACATAGATGCAAAAATCTTCAATAAAATACTGGCAAACCGATTGCAACAGCACATTAAAAAACTTATCCATCATGATCAAGTAGGATTTATCCCAGGGATGCAAGGCTGGTTCAACATACGCAAGTCTATAAATGTAATTCACCACATAAACAGAAGCAAAAACAAAAACCACATGATTATCTCAATTGATGCAGAGAAGGCATTTGACAAAATTCAACAGCCCTTTATGCTAAAAACCCTCAATAAACTTGGTATTGATGGAACATATCTCAAAGTAATAAAAGCTATTTATGACAAACCAACAGCCAATATCATACTTAATGGGCAAAAACTGGAAGCATTCCCTTTGAAATCTGGCACTAGACAAGGATGCCCTCTCTCACCACTTCTATTCAACATAGTACTGGAAGTTCTAGCCAGAGCAATCAGGCAAGAAAAAGAAATAAAGGGTATTCAAATAGGAAAGGTGGAAGCCAAATTGTCTCTATTTGCAGACGACATGATAGTATACCTAGAAGACCCCATCACCTCAGCCCAAAAGCTCCTGCAACTGATAAGCAACTTCAGCAAAGTCTCAGGATATAAAATCAATGTGCAAAAATCACAAGCATTCCTATACACCAATAACAGACTTAAAGAGAACCAAATCAAGAACGAACTGCCATTCACAATTGCTACAAAGAAAATAAAATACCTAGGAATACAACTCACTAGGAATGTAAGGGACCTCTTTAAGGAAAACTACAAACAACTGCTCAATGAAATAAGAGAGGACACAAACAGATGGAGAAACATTCCATGTTCGTGGTTAGGAAGAATCAATATCGTGAAAATGGCTATACTGCCCAAAGTAATTTACACAATCAATGCTATCCCCATCAAACTACCATTGAATTTCTTCACAGAACTGGAAAAAACCACCATGAATTTCATATGGAACCAAAAAAGAGCCCGCATAGCCAAGTCAATTCTAAGCAAAAAGAACACAGCGGGAGGCATCACGCTACCAGACTTCAAACTATACTACAAGGCTACAGTAATCAAAACAGCATGGTACTGGTACCAAAACAGAGATATAGACCAATGGAACAGAACAGAGGCATCGGAGGCAACACAACACATCTACAACCATATTATCTTTGATAAACCAGACAAAAACAGGCAATGGGGAAATGATTCCCTATTTAATAAATGGTGTTGGGAAAACTGGCTAGTCATGTGCAGAAAGCAGAAATTGGACCCCTTCCTGACACCTTACACTAAAATTAACTCCAGATGGATTAAAGACTTAAACGTAAGACCCGACACCATAAAAACCCTAGAAGAAAATCTAGGCAAAACCATTCAGGACATAGGAGTAGGCAAGGACTTCATGAACAAAACTCCCAAAGCATTGGCAACAAAAGCCAAAATAGACAAATGGGACCTAATCAAACTCCACAGCTTCTGCACAGCAAAACAAACAGTCACTAGAGTGAATCGGCAACCATCAGAATGGGAAAAAATCTTTGCAGTTTACGCATCCGACAAAGGGCTGATATCCAGAATTTACAAAGAACTCAAACAGATTTACAGGAAAAAAACAAACAAGCCCATTCAAAAATGGGCAAAGGATATGAACAGAAACTTTACGAAAGCAGACATACATGAGGCCAGCAAACATATGAAAAAGTGCTCATCGTCATTGGTCATTAGAGAGATGCAAATCAAAACCACATTGAGATACCATCTCACACCAGTTAGAATGGCGATCATTAAAAAATCTGGAGACAGCAGATGCTGGAGAGGATGTGGAGAAATAGGAACACTCTTACACTGTTGGTGGGAGTGTAAATTAGTTCAACCATTGTGGAAGACAGTGTGGCGATTCCTCAGGGACCTAGAAATAGAAATTCCATTTGACCCAGCAATCCCATTACTGGGTATCTATCCAAAGGATTATAAATCGTTCTACTATAAGGACACATGCACACGAATGTTCATTGCAGCACTGTTTACAATAGCAAAGACCTGGAACCAACCCAAATGCCCAACGATGATAGACTGGACTGGGAAAATGTGGCACATATACACCATGGAATATTATGCAGCAATCAAAAATGATGAGTTTGTGTCCTTTGTAGGGACATGGATGAATCTGGAGAACATCATTCTCAGCAAACTGACACAAGAACAGAAAAAGAAATACCGCATATACTCGCTCATAGGTGGGTGAGAAAAATGAGAACATGTGGACACAGAGAGGCGGTCTACTATACACTGGGGACTGTTGGGGGGAATGGGGGAGGGACAGCAGGGGGGGGCTGGGGGGGATAGCCTGGGGATGAATACCAAGTGTGGGTGAAGGGGAGGAAAGCAGCAAAGCACACTGCCATGTGTGTACCTATGCAACTATCTTGCTCGTTCTGCACATGTACCCCCAAACCTATAATGCAATAAAAAAAAAAAATTAAAAAAAAAAAAAAAAAAAAAATAGTCATAAATTATATAAGTCATGGAGCACAATTTAGTGGAATAATAATAAGTAGGTTGGGTATCATAAAGACTGTTTTAAATTTTTAGTTCCCCACGTCCTTACTAGGTATATGATCTTAAAAAGGCAAAATAGCCTCCATGATCCCCAGGTTTTGATGTGTAACACAATGTCAATATGTTCTGAATGGTGCATGAGGCTTAAAAGTGATAATGGATAGAAAATATTTCTACACTCTCTGCTATATAGTGAAGCATTATTAATACACACAGGTATGTGTGTGCACAGGTACATGTGTGCACAGGCACACACACATACACACACACACACAATATAGTATCACTTTCCTTGAGTTGTCATCTCAAATGCATTATTCCTATTTACTCCACACAGGGAAAAGAGATAGGTTGAAAAGCAACAAAGTCAATCAATATGTAATTATGTATTTTATGATCAACATTTTATGTGTTTTCTCTTTTTACTTATATTAAAGTTATTTTGCTGTGTTCCCTAACAAATTCTATTAGAAAAATACATAGCAGAACTAAAGCATTCTTTGAGATGTTGTGCTCAAAGATAAGTTGTATATTGCTGTGTTTTTATTGTTTGTCAAAATTTAATATGTTCTTGTAGCATCAAGTAAGACAATAAAATATAGCATTTGTCATGCAGTCAAATTATACTAGAAATGAGAGTGCAATGATCTTTTACCAAGCCAAATATAAAGACGATAAAAATGTATAGGGTTTCTGTTGATTCTAAATGTCTAATTATCTCAGAAAGTTATGATAGAAAAGTTCTACCTAAGACTTATTTTAGTGTATACTGTAGAATAATTGGATAAATTTTTCTTCACTTTTATAGAGAATGAGATGCATAGTAAACTTTGAAAATAGTTGCTAAGATGTCTATCTTTAAAACAAAATAGAGATAATTTCTTTCAAAATATAAGAATGAACATGAAAATTACTTATAAAATGTTTATAAGAATATATTGTTTCCATAGAGCACTTCTCAAATCATGGGTGTGCACTAGATTTTTATACCTTTTTAAATCAACCTTAGCTCACTCTCATGTTTCCATTCACCCGCTTCTCAATTATTGCCTTTGCCTCTC
Source organism: Saguinus oedipus (assembly GCA_031835075.1). Lineage (NCBI taxonomy): Eukaryota > Metazoa > Chordata > Mammalia > Primates > Cebidae > Saguinus > Saguinus oedipus. Next base: position 46,104,890 of record CM063169.1, read on the forward strand.
TCACAGGCAATTATTTCTAGTATATGATTGCAGTGTCTTTTTTCTTTAGTTTTTCTGAACTTTGGCATTTTATTACTGTGTTAAATCTCAAATTCTAGTCTCAATGTAATAGTCTTAGCATATTGTTTGATTGGAAAGTTTTTCTTAAGTTTTTTTTTGCTTTTCGATGGCATTTGATTAAGTAAGATCATGAACAAGAATAGGTAAAACAGCTGGAGTTGCATAGACTCAAGTGCATTGAGAAAAGTAAGACTGACTCCTAGGAGAAACATCAATAGGTAGAAGACAGAGAGTGACTCTCCACATACTAAATAAAGTTAGTTACACTTTTTGTTTTGCAATGATGTAATTATAGGGATAATTCAGAAACATATTATTACCACATATTGATGTGACCTTAACACAAACTTAACTCACACTGTAAAACATTTATCAGTCTACTTGTAAATCAGATAACACATGTCTGGATGGCATAGCTGTTTGGAGTCATTCAAAAAGTGCCTATTGATTTTTCCCCAGTATTTCTGTAAATAAATTGCTGTGAATATGTTTCAATTTAAAGGCCACACTTTGTCTCTTTGACATATTGAAAGCATTTTTCTACTTATACTACTTGAACATTTTGACAATAAATTGTTATTTGACATTTTATAATTTCCATAATGTATTTTAAACCAGCCACAGAGATATTGAAATACAGTTACATGATAATGAATCTGGGTGGATAAGTCACGGCTTTAACATGAATAAATGGTAAGGTCTCTGAAACTACCAAAATGTTTTATTGGTTCAAACTTTCAATGCTTCTTTATAGGATAGTACTATCTATCTAAAAAATTGGCTACTGTTTGAAAAAAATAAAGTACAGGAGAAAAGTTACTCTGTAAGTTGAAAATGCAATAAGTAATTTGATTATTTTATTTCATATTTCACATTTTAGTGAATTTTCTTATAATTCTTTGGGTATAAGTACTATTTTAAAATACCTTCCCTGTATCATTATCATAGAGTTTCTTAAAAGAGTTTGATGTTTTCATTTGAAATTATCAGGAATTCTGGACCCTACATACTCTCCAAATAAAATAATACTTATATTTTAATGTACTCTACTAATGAATTTAAAAGAGATAACTCCTGCACTTTTAACCACAAACATTTGCTTGTTTTGAGAGATGCCTTGTATTTCTCATGTTCTCTCATGCCAAGTCTACCTTTTGAACAAATGCTCAGAAATTGATTTTTGTATAAAACAGTATTATTTCTTATTCAAGTGTTCTTGAAAGCATATATATTTGAACCATATGCATATAGGACACTGCTGAGAAAAAATATCACTAAAAGATTTTTTATTTTCATTTTAATGCAAAAGAAATTATTTTCATTGTTTTTAGCATAATAGATTGTATTTGACATTGTCTCAGTGCTCTCTGAATAGTTTATATAATAACAAAAGCATTTTGCATATTTTAGATCATTTACTTGTCAAAACAATTATTTGAGCTAGATATTCTTAGTCTCATTTCTCAGGAAAGTAAATTGAGGTATTAAGAGTTTTAAACAACTTTACCAAACAGAGAGCTCATTAATAATTAGAGTTGAAATTTTTATGACACCCGTGTGTTTTATGCACATATAATTTTTGTATATTAGTTATGTCAGAGTCTAACCAAAATCAAAATCAATAGGAGGTCAGGAAATTGGGATAGGACAATAAAAGAAAAATAGAAAAAGGGGGAGAAATAAAACTATGATTATTTGAGGACCACTGAAGACAGATTGGAATCAAAATAGTTTTCTTCCACTTTGAAGTTTTCAGCTTTGATTATGAGGAAATTATGAGTGAAAGTTGAAACTTTCACTGTGGTTCCTATAATTGCTATGAGTGCAGAGTCAAAAAAGCTGAATGAGGAGATTCAGCAGAAACTGGACTTTCAACATAGCTTCTTGTTCTCCTAAAGGGGAAAAATGGGAATCCAAAGGGTAAAGACAATTGGGTGTCAGCTAAAACATCTTTGCTCTACCCCAAATTGCAAGAGTATGGATATTTCATTTGCACCTAACAAATCTTACATAAAAAGCCCCTTTTAACTACATCATATACAGGGCAAGGAATATTAGAAAAATATACATCCAACTTAGCTATGCTGACACACTGTAAGCCTACTGCAGTCCAACTCTTGTCTGTGGGCCTGTACGTATCTCACTTAGATAGGCATGTTTAACTTCCAAATAAAGATGTGAGTACAATCATAATTCTACCAAAGATAATGCATCTTTTCCTCATAACCGATAGTTCCCCCTTATCTGTGGGGGATATGTTCCAAGATCCCCATCATATGATTGAAACTGTAGATAATACTGAACTCTCTATATACTATGCTTACATTTTTCTTCTTCACAATTTCATGAATAGAGGATTCATTCTTGATGTATATTATAGCAACTTTAGCATATTTTTTTTTAAATTTCTTTATTAAGTCAAGAACTTTCATCTTTCACTTAAATGAAGAAGTTTATGTCTTCTCTAAGGCCTATTCAAATTGCTAATATCTTGTGTTTCAGGGCCATTACTCAGTAAAACAAGGGAAACTTGAGCACAAGCATTGCAATACTGGGATAGTCGATCTGATAACCGAGAGGACTACCAAATGACTAACTGGGGAGCCTATACAGCATGTAGATGCTGGACAAAAAGAGTCAGGCACAGTGGCTCACACCTGTAATCCCAGCACTTTGGGAGACTGAAGCAGGCACATCACTGAGGTCAAGAGTTCAAGAGCAGCCGGGCCAACATGACAAAACCCTATCTCTACTGAAAAATACAAAAAATAGCCAGGCATGGGGGTGGACACCTGTAATACCAGCTACTCAGAAGGCTGAGGCAGGAGAATCACTTGAACCCGGGATTCCAAGGGTAGTGAGCCCGGATCACCACTTCACTCCAGCCTGGGCATCAACAGGGAAACTCTGTCTCAAAAATCAATCAATCAATCAAGAAAAGAAAAAAAAAAGATATGATTCTTGTCCTGGGCAAGATAAAGTGGGAAACATAAGATTTTCCTACTTAGAGCAGTGGCAATTTAAAACTTATAAACCTCTTATTTCTGTAATTTTCCATTTAATATTTTCAGACCACAGTTGACTGCCAGTTACTGAAACTACAAAAAGAAAAACCATAGATAAGAAAAGGCTACAGTAATAATAAAAAATAAAAAACGCATTCATTGAAAGATGTCTCAGATTTCTACCTAAATTATGTGCTATCCCTTTTTGATATACATTAACTTAAATACTGAAATTCAAGTTTCTTTACTAGTAATTCTATTTATATGTGATAAATCTATAGAAGATAAAATAAAAATTATTAATTTGTATGATAAAATACTAATTTGTATGATAAATAATCATATACAATTCAAAGTTATACAAAAAAGTGAACATAGCAAGTCTGAGATTGACCATCCTTAGAAAAAACTACCATTTTGGTACTTGGCTGGTCTCTGGGAACTTGGCTGACAATCCATTCCCTACACTGATACAAAATGCTAACTAAATAGGTATGTCTGACTGTCCCTAAATTGTTTGTATGAGTGGTATGTGTTATGCTGAACATGCTTTTCTTCTTTCTTCTATGTGCTAGGCAGAGGGTGCCTATGTGAATGGGCTCAAATAAAACCTTTGACCTTGAGATCACATTTAGCTAAGCTGCTAGCCAACACTTTGCATATGTCACATTTCATTTTCAGTGAAGTAAGTACTCTGTGTGAAACAACTTGCAGAGGACATGTAAAAGCTTGTGTTTGGTTTTCTGCAGACATTACGCAATATATCTTTCCTTTTGGTAATTTTGCTTTGCATTTATTTACCATAATAAACTTTATGAGCATAATGGCTTCTGAGTCCTGCGAGTCCTTATAACAAATTGTAATAATTTCTGTAAAGAATAGACTAGAATAATAAAAGAGAAAGTCTTGTGAGATCAAATTTAATTTGGAGGTTAAGTTAAGCTTTTTGAATACTTTCACACATTAAATTACTTAGTGTATGAAAAATTACAATTCTCTGGATTCAGTTTTCTAAATTGAGAAAAGTAGGATAAAGGCATGGCATTCTCTTGTTAACAAAGACATTAGGTAATAATATTTCTCCTCAGTTCTATTTTTTCCTGCTGAACCAGGTCTATTTTTTTCCTCCACTACATTGCTCACATGCTTACTTATTTGTATAAAATTTCCTATGTGAAATCTTTCAATTAATGAAAAAGGCATGATTTTTCCACCAGTTTTATGTGCCTAATGACATGGTAGAAACTAGACATAAAAAATGCTACAAAGAATTCTGTCTAGCAATACAAACAGGGAATGCCACCACATCCACCTATTGTTTGTATTTTTATTATAGATGGTGTTTCACCATGTTGGTGAGTCAAATGTGGAGAAGTTTATAACATCTGAAAAGAACAAAGCTTAGCGGTAGCCTATTGGAAGGTTTTAATTTAGAAAGACAGAGAGAAGCAGAGAACCGATCATAAGTAATTTTTAGATTTACAAATAATACTGGAACTTAAATCACCAGTTAATTTACCTATATATTAAATGGAGTTGGATATAGAATGTTAAACAAACAAACAAAAAATTAAAGACTTTACTCCCATATATCTTATTTTTTGGTGATGTAAGTTTAATGAGGCTGGGAGAGGGGGCTCACACCAGCAATCCCAGCACTTTGGGAGGCTGAGGTGGGTGGATCACCTGAGGTCAGGAGGTAGAGACCAGCCTTGCCAACATGGTGAAACACCATCTATAATAAAAATACAAAAAATAGGTAGATGTGGTGGCATTCCCCTGTTGTATCAACTACTTGGGAGGCTGAAGCAGGAGAATTATCTGAACCCCGGAGGTAGACGTTGCAGTGAGCCAAGATCATGCCACAGCACTCCAGCCTTGGCAACAGAGGAAGACTCTGTATCAACAATAACAACAGAAAGCTAAAAAAAAAGCTAATTAATGCAGGTTAGTGTAACTCAAAGTGTGAACTTCCAACAGATCCCAGCTTAGAGAATATTTGTTAGTACATGATAAGTATAGAAATTGAGAGTAGAGGGTGAAATACATTTACCAAAATTTGAATTTACTATAACATCCAATAACATAGTCAGTGGATTTTAGTCATTGAATAGGGTATTGATCACTTCAGGTGTTATCAATGTCATGTTATCATAGTAAGACCCCACTAATATGCATGGTATTTTAGGTTTATTATTTAGAATATTTGGGTTTATCACAGTTACATCAAAAATGATTGGAAATCTGAGAAAATAATATTATTCATATGTTACTTTCAAAATTATTTTAATTTATTCAACTTACATTTATTTTGTAATTTAAATTTATCCTCAATTATAAACACAGAATTAATATTTTTATTTTAATAAAATAAACTTCACTTGATTCACACAGTTTTAAGAAAATATACTTTTTCATAATGCTTCAGTAGTCATCAATGATAAAGAAATTAATTTAGAAAAAATGACAGCCTATGAAGTTCTTTTTGGTTTAACTCAGAACAATGTTGTATGTTGAGTTTGAATTGTTAGCCATAAATGATGGTGAAGTGATAAAATCACCATTCAATATTTACAGGAATATCTAAACTTATTAAACAAAAACCTTTAAAATGTAAGTATTTTCTATTTAACAAGTCCAGGAACAAAAAATACCTAAGAGTTTCATAAATAAAGAGTATTTGGACTAAGAATTGGAGAAAAAGAAATATCCATATTCCACAAGTTAATATGAGTGTTTTGTGGAATCATAAAGTAGAATTCTAGGACTTTAAAAGAATGACAGATAGAGATGACAGACAGATAGACAGATAAATAGATAGATAGATACAGGCAGACAATAAGATTTATAATATTTAGATATGTTGATAATATACAGTGGCTGAAGTATTATGGAAAGATTTCATCGAAGATGTTTGTTTGAAATACTGTGTCATTTTGCAACAAAGAAGATAGCTCAAGCATCTCCTTCCAATGACCTCATTAGAACCATCACATCTTCAGAAACTTGCTATGATATGAAAAGCAAACTCAAAGAAGAAAAAAATCATCTGACAAAGTATTTTTATTTGCAATTCACTCAATTTGCTTTGTATTAACATGACAAGTTTGTCACATGTGTAATTTGAAGTTGATTATTTGATATGAATACAGGTATATTTAAGTCATATTTAATGTTTGACAGAAAGCAGAAAAAAAGTGGGCTAGTTAATAATAAAAGCAGGTATCAGAGGGAGCGGGGGAAGATGGTGCTATAGAAGCAACTCAGGATTGCAGCTCTCAGGGAAGATGCAGAGGGTGAGTTCACACCGCATTTCCAGACGGATCTTTGTTGCCCACAGAACAGGGAAATTCCCAGGTGTAGGAGAGACACGGGATGCCAGCGCAGCTGTTTCAGCTGGTGTGGCCATTTCGGCCAGTGCCACAGTGCAGCGGCACTCTGCACAAAACACACTGGTCTGGGTGCCCTTTTAAACCAGCAACTTGAGATTTGGGAGGGCAAATTAGCATATTCATCTGATTAAACAGTACTTGGACAGTGAGCCAGGCCAGGAGATTCCCGGGAAGTGAACTGTGAGCCGACGCAGTGAGCCACTGCACGGGAAATCACACAGATCAAGGTGCCCTTTCGGCAGGTGACTTAAGCACCTGGGAGAGAGTCAACCATTCAACTTAAAAAAAACAAAAGGGCTCTGAGGCAGGGAGCCAGGTGATCAGGCTCGACAGGTCCCACCCCCAAAGGGACAAACAAAACAACGATTCAAAATGCTTGGGGTTGACAGTTTCATGGCGGGCACAGCTGAACCAAGAACAGTGCAGCTCAGTGGGGGAGGGGCATCTGCCATTAGCGAAACATTCCGCCCCTCCTGAGGTACTCTCTAATTGCTGGCGCAGCCTGCCATTGCCAAGGTAACCCACCATAACAGAGAGACTCTGCCAACAGGGCAGAGCCCACGACAGCAGGGTGAAGCCCACGAAAACAGGGCAGAGCTCACGACAGTAGACAGAGCCCACGGCAACAGGGCAGAGCCCATGGCAACAGGGAGGACCCCCTGGCAGCAGGGCAGAGCCTCAGCAGGCAAATAGTGACTAAACTGCCCCCTAGCTGGGCAGGACAGTGCAATGGATACTCATAAATAAAGCCCTCACTACCCAAGACAGAGCATCTGAGGAAAAAAAAGAAGTTTTATGAGTTCTGCTGCAGCACACTTAAACATACTTGCCTAGCAGCCCTGAATGAACAACAGAGCTCACAGCTCAGCACTTGAGCTCCTATAAAGTACAGACTGTCTCCTCAAGCAGCTCTCTAACCGCCATATACCCAAAGAGTCACATCAAAAAAAACCGATCAGACTGACATTTGGCGGGCATCATTCTGGGACAAAGATAGCAGAAGAAGAAACTGGTAGCATCCCTCATTGTTCCGTAGGTCCTACAGGTGTACCCCAGGCAAGAAGGGCCTGGAGTGGACCTCAGCAGTCTTACAGCAGAGGGGCTAGACTGTTAGAAGAAAAACTAAGAAACAGAAATACTTCATCAACAATCTGGGCCTCCACTCAAAGACCCAATCGAAAAATCAGCAACTACTCAGATGACAGGTGGATCAATCCACAAAGATGGGAAGAAACCAGCGCAAAACAGAGAAAAACACCCGAAACCAGAACACCTTGCCTCCTACAAAGGACCAAAACTCCTCAACAGCAAGGGAAAAAAGCGGAACAAAGAATGAGTGTGATGAAATGTTGGAATCAGATTTCAGAAGGTGGGTAATGAGAAACTTTCATGGGCTAAAAGAACATGTTCTAAATCAATGCAAAGAAACTAAGAATGTTTAAAAAAAGATTTGAGAAAAGATTTGAAAAAATGATAACAAGAATGGACAACTTAGAGAGAAATATGAATGAATTGAAGGAGCTGTAAAACAACATGAGAACTTCGCGATGCATGCACAAGTTTCAACAGCCGAAATGACCAAGCAGAAGAAAGGATATCAGAAGTCGAAGATAAACTCAATGAAAGAAAACAAGAAGCCAAAATTAGAGAAAAAGGAATAAATAAAGTCTCCAAGAAACGTAAAACTATGTGAAGAGACCTAACCTATGTTTGATAGGTGTACCAGAATGTGACAAAGAGAATGAATCCAAGCTGGAAAATACTCTTCAGGATATTATCCAGGAAAATTTCCCCAACCTAGAAAGGCAGGCCAATATCCAACTTAAGGAAATACAGATAACACCACAAAGATACTCCACAAAAAGAGCAACCCCAAGGCATATAATCATCAGATTCAGCAGGGTTGAAATGAATGAGAAAATGCTAACAGCAGCCAAAGAGAAAGGTCGGGTCACCCACAAAGGGAAGACCATCAGACTCACAGCAGATCTCTCGGCAGAAACCCTATAAGCCAGAAGAGAGTGGGGGCCAATATTCAACATCCTTAAAGAAAAGAACTTTCAACCCAGAATTTGATATCCAACCAAACTGAGCTTCATAAGTGAAGAAAAAAGAAAATCCTTCATGAACAAGCAAGTACTCAGAGATATTGTCATCACTAGACCTGCTTTACAAGAGCTACTGAAAGAGGCACTACACATAAAAAGAAACAACCAGTTCCAGCCATCCTAAAAGCATACCAAATGCTAAACAGCATCAACAAAATGAAGAATCTACATGAACCAATCGGCAAAACAGCCAGCTAGCATCAAAATGGCAGTATCAAATTCACACATAACAATATTAACCCTAAATGTAAATGGGCTAAATGCACCAATCAAAAGACACAGACTGGAAAATTGTATAAAAAAACAAAACCCATCTATGTGCTGTATCCAGGAAACCCATCTCACATGCAAGGATACACAAAGACTCAAAATAAAGGGATGGAGGAAGATTTACCAAGCAAATGGAGAGCAAAAATAAGCAGGAGTTGCAATTGTCGTCTCCGATAAAACAAACTTTAAAGCAACAAAGATCAAAAGAGACAAAGAAGGACATTACATAATGGTAAAAGGACCGATAAAACAAGAAGAGCTAACAATCCTAAATATATATGAACCAATACAGGAGCACCTAGATATGTAAGGCAAGTTCTTAATGACTTACAAAGAGACACAGACTCCCACACAATAATAGTGGGAGACGTTAACATTCCACTGTCAATATTAGACAGATCAACCAGACAGAAAATTAACAATGATACCCAGGGCTTGAACTCAGACCTGGAACAAGCAAACCTGATAGACATTTACAGAACTCTCCACCCCAAATCCAAAGAATATACATTCTTCTCAGCACCACATCACACCTACTCCAAAATTGACCACACAATTGGAAGTAAAGCACTCCTCAGCAAATGCAAAACAACTGAAATCATAACAAACAGTCTCTCAGACCATAGTGCAATTAACCTAGAATTCAGAATTCAGAAACTAACTCAGACCCACACAGCTTCATGGAAACTGAACAACTGGTTCTTGAATATTGATTGGATAAACAATGAAGGCAGAAAAAAAGAAGTTCTTCGAAACCAACGAGAATGAAGACACAACATACCAGCATCTCTGGGACACATTTAAAGCAGTATCTCGAGGAAAATATATAGCAATAAGTGCCCATATGAGAAGAGTGGAAGAGATCCAAAATTGATACCCTATCATCAAAATTGAAAGAGCTAGAGGAACAAGTCCAAAAAACCTCAAAACCTAGCAGAAGACAAGAAATACCTAAGATCAGAGCAGAACTGAAGGAGATAGAGATACGAAAAACCCTTCAAAAAAATCAATAAATCCAAGAGCTGGTTTTTTGAGAAGATCAACAAAAATAGACAGACCACTAGCCAGACTGATAAAAAAGAAAAGAGAGAACAACCAAATAGATGCAATAAAAAACAATAAAGGAGAAATCACCACAGATTCCACAGAAATTCAAACCATCATCAGAGAAGGTACTACAAACAACTATATGCACATAAACTAATAAACCTGGAAGAAATAGATAAATTCCTGGACACCTGTGTCCTCCCAAGCCTAAACCAGGAGAAAGCCAAAACTATGAATGGACCAATAACAAGGTCTGAAGTCAAAGCAGCAATTAAGAGCCTACCACACAAAAAAAGCCCAGGTCCAGATGGGTTCACAGCCAAATTCTACCAGACACACAAAGAGGATCTGGTACCATTCCTTCTGAAACTATTCCAAATAATCCAAAAAGAGGGAATCCTTTCCAATTCATTTTATGAGACCACCATCATCCTGATACCAAAACCTGGCAGAGACTCAACAAGAAAAAAAAACTTCAGGCCAATATCCATGATGAACATAGATGCAAAAATCTTCAATAAAATATTGGCAAGCCGATTGCAATAGCACATCAAAAAGCTTATCCATCATGATCAAGTAGGATTCATCCTGGGGATGCAAGGCTGGTTCAAGATATGCAAGCCTATAAACGTAATTCACCACATAAACAGAACCAAAATCAAAAACCACATGATTATCTCAATTGACACAGAGAAGGCATTTGACAAAATTCAACAGCCCTTTATGCTAAAAACCCTCAATAAACTTGGTATTGATAGAACATATCTCAAAAAAATAAAAGGTATTTACGACAAACCAACAGCCAATATCATACTGAATGGGCAAAAACTGGAAGCATTCCCTTTGAAATCCGGCACTAGACAAGAATGTCCTCTCTCACCACTTCTATTCAATATAGTACTGGAAGTTCTAGCCAGAAGAATCAGGCAAGAAAAAGAAATAAAGGGTATTCAAATAGAAAAGGAGAAAGCCAAATTGTTTCTATTTGCAGTCGACATGATAGTATATGTAGAAGGCCTCATCACCTCAGCCCCAAAACTCCTGAAACTGATAAGCAACTTCAGCAAAGTCTCAGGATATAAAATCAATGTGCAAAAATCACAAGCATTCCTATACACCAATAACAGACTTAAAGAGAACCAAATCAAGAACGAACTGCTATTTACAATTGCTACAAAGAGAATAAAATACCTAGGAATACAACTTACAAGGAATGGAAGGGACCTCTTCAAGGAAAACTACAAACAACTGCTCAACAAAATAAGAAAGGACACAAACAGATGGAGAAACATTCAATGTTCATGGTTAGGAAAAATCAATATTGTGAAAATGGCTATACTGCCCAAAGTAATTTACACAATCAATGCTATCCCTTTCAAGCTACCATTGAATTTCTTCACAGAACTGGAAAAAACAACCTTGAACTTTATATGGAACCAAAAGAGAGCCCACGAAGCCAAGTCAATCCTAAGCAAAAAGAACACAGTGGGAGGCATCGCACTACCAGACTTCAAACTATACTACAAGGCTACAGTAATCAAAACAGCATTGTGGGCCGGGCGCGGTGGCTCAAGCCTGTAATCCCAGCACTTTGGGAGGCTGAGGCAGGTGGATCATGAGGTCAAGAGATCGAGACCATCCTGGTCAACATGGTGAAACCGTGTCTCTACTAAAAATACAAAAAGTTAGCTGGGCAAGGTGGCGCGTGCCTGTAATCCCAGCTACTCAGGAGGCTGAGGCAGGAGAATTGCCTAAACCAAGGAGGAGGAGGTTGTGATCAGCTGAGATTGCGCCATTGCACTCCAGCCTGGGTAACGAGCGAAACTCCATCTCAAAAAAAAAAAAAATCAAAAACCAGCATTGTACTGGTACCAAAACAAAGATATAGACCAATGGAACAGAACAGAGGCATCAGAGGCAACACAACATATCTACAACCATACAATCTTTGATAAACCTGAAAAAAACAAGCAATGGAAAAATGAGCCTCTGTTTAATAAATGGTGTGGGGAAAACTGCCTAGCCATGTGCAGAAAGCAGAAACTGGACACCTTCCTGACACCTTACACTAAAATTAACTCCAGATGGATTAAAGACTTAAACATAAGACCTGGCACCATAAAAACCCTAGAAGAAAATCTAGGAAAAACCATTCAGGACATAGGAGTAGGCAAGGACTTCATGACCAAAACACCAAATGCATTAGCAACCAAAGCCAACATAGACAAATGGAACCTAATCAAACTCCACAGCTTCTGCACAGTAAAAGAAACAGTCACTAGAGTGAATCGGCAACCAACAGAATGGGAAAAAAAGTTTTTGCAGTTTTTCCATCTGACAAAGGGCTGATATGCAGAATTTACAAAAAACTCAAACAGATTTACAAGAAAAAAGCAACAAGCCCATCCAAAAATGGGCAAAGGATATGAACAGACACTTTACAGAAGAAGACATACATGAGGCCAACAAACATATGAAAAAATGCTCATCATCACTGGTAATTAGAGAGATGCAAATCAAAAGCACATTGAGATACCATCTCACACCAGTTAAAACGGCAATCATTAAAAAATCTGGAGACAACAGATGCTGGAGAGGATGTGGATAAATAGAAACACTTCTACACTGCTGGTGTGAGTGTAAATTAGTTCAACCATGTGGAAACAGTGTGGCGATTCCTCAAGGACCTAGAAATAGAAATTCCATTTGACTCAGCAATCCTGTTACTGGGTATTTATCCAAAGGACTATAAATCGTTCTACTATAAGGACACATGCACATGAATGTTCATTGCAGCACTGTTTATGATAGCAAAGACCTGGAACCAACCCAAATGCCCATCGATGATAGACTGGTCTGGGAAAATGTGGCACACATACACCATGGAATATTATGCAGCAATCAAAAATGATGAGTTTGTGTCCTTTGTAGGGACATGGATGATTCTGGAGAACATCATTCTCAGCAAACTGACACAAGAACAGAAAATGAAACACTGCATATTCTCACTCATTGGTGGGTGATGAACAATGAGAACACATAAACACAGGGAAGGCAGTACTACACACTGGGGTCTATTGGGGATAATAGGAGAGAGACAGCGGGTGGGGGAGCAGGGGAAAGATAGCCTGGGGAGAAATGCCAAATGTGGGTGAAGGGGCAGAAGGCAGCAAAACACTGCCATGTGTGTACCTATGCAACTATCTTACATGTTCTGCACATGTACCCCAAAAGCTAAAACACAATAAAAAATTTAAAATGAATAAATAAAAATAAATAAATAAATAGAAAAGCAGTTATCTACAAAGTTAGGAAGCAAATCAAGAGAGTTAGTATTCCCAAATTCTGAGTAAATTTAGTATTTCAATCAAGAAGAAATGAATTGCCTATGGTGATGCATAATGAAAAAGGACTGTAATTACCCTAAGGTAGGTCAGTTGGCAATAAGCATTTCATCACGTGTGTTCTTGGTCATAGACATCAGATTACAATGTTTATAGAATGAATAAGATGTTCAAAACTGAAGATGAATAAAGGAAGTTGTTATGTAGAAATCTGTCTCGTGTGTCTAAGGTGGGATAGAAGGTGAGTAACCTGGTAGAGCAAAACAATAAACTTAGACAGCTCTTTCTTAATGCTTATTTATATTTAATAAAGGAAGGATGTTGAGAGGGAAATAGTAAACATGGATTTAGTTGATAATCATAAAAAAATCTCTTGAGGGATTTTAATACTGAACTCAAGTGGAGCTTTTTTGTTTGTTTATTTTAGAACGGAATGAAATGACTAAAATGAGAGAGGACAGTGAGTGAGAACAGATGCAAGTGAATGTAACAATGATATTTAGCTCGATGCTAATTCCCAGCCTTTATGTAAATGTATGAGAAGTTTCGTATGCTTATTCCTGGTACTTTCTTGAACCAATTGAAGGTCAACTTTCTGTCATAGTTAAATATATCTATAATTTTTATTTTCTATCTGAATATAAACTATCAAAGCAAGACTTTATAAAATACTCTGCATCTAATATCTGGTAGAGGGCATAAGACAAAAAAATGCTCAATAAGACTTCACCAAAAGAATCACTGCAGGTGATTGCTCATCGTGGAATATCATGTCCATGGAGAATGAGCTAAGAGTCAGGAGGACAAACAGTGAAAAACATACTAACGTGTATATTAAGCATCTGTTCATTGTCTGGAAGCAGGTAAAGTAGCTATAATGGAGAGAAAGCTCCACACATATTACATGCAACACTTACTTTTCCCACATTACACCCGTTTCAACACATGAAGCATATTGGAGAAAGATTCAGTAGATTAGCCATTTGCATGACACACACTGGTAAACAGAAAGGACTCCAAGTAATAAAATGGAATCCAAAAAGTAGAGGTAACTTGGAAACCAATCAAGAAAATGAAAGGAATGTTTTGATCACATTGAGATATGAATAAATATGTAGATGAGATAGAGTGAAAACTTAGCAGCATCTGCAACCTCAGGTCTGTTAGATTTTAAGTAGATTTGAAATTTAAGAGTTTGAAGTCTCACACTATTAGGAGTCAAGGAAGCATTTACAAATAAACAAAAAAATGGCCTGTTGTACAGAAAAGAGCCTGTTTTATAGAAACAGGCTGGTCATTTTCAAAACTCAACAAAACAGTGGAGTCCTATCAAAACAAAGGGGATAAATTAGAGAAATAACCACACACTATATTTACACATGCCCACTTAGGAAAATGAAAATAGGCTTGAGACCTATAAATGTATTTTTCTTAATGAAAATCCCTGAGAGTTAGGTATTTATATAAATCTATCTTTTCTTATTTAAAACATTTATATTTAAAATGTGTTATTTTCTAATATTTAACTGGTGCAAGTTTCATGCTTAAGAGCTCTAGATGTGCCAGGAAAAGAAAATATGACATCTGGAAACATTTCTTTACAGTCATTACCAGAGAAGATTAATGATAAACTGTACATACAGAGATGCTCATCATGGGAGAACAATCCAACATAGGATGTGGTGAAATGTCATCAATATAAAAACAATTGAAAAAACTTGATTGATTGACTCTGCACAATAATACACCTAGTCTTACAAATAAACTCCAATTAACTATGCATTTATATAGTTATTTACACACTGCATTTTCATATCCAGAAAACAAGTGTTTACATCAATAGATTCTCTTTAATTTTTACATGGTATTATTGATGAAAATGCACAGGATTTAGATAGATGAATATGACAAATTATTTTCTTTGAGAAGATACAGACCAATAATAAAGTTAAAAAGAAAAGTTCAATCAATAAACTGGGATGTGGAGATTTTAAGTCTTCAACATTTGTGGATGTGTTTTCAAATTGTTATAAATATACGGTGATCAGTAAATGGATTTTAGTCCACATTTTTAGGATAACTATTATTTTATTAACCAAAACCTGGCAACAAATTATTCTAGCTAATGCTGAAATTATTAAATAAAATTTGAAAACACATTATTTGTCCCAAGTGAAGAAGTTGTGTTATTATTTATATATGTAGTGAATTTTGAGTGCAACTTCAACATAGGGCCTAGGAAACGTTTATAATAAAGACAAACGGGAACAATACTTAGAACATCCTAAACTGATAACATACAGAACCCATAAAATTTATGAATATCTTACAACATGTGTAAAGGAAATTTTAAAACATGCAAAACAAAAAGAGAGAAGAATAAAACTAGTAATCTCTCTCTTTAGTCTTCTTGGGATAAAAACTTCAGGCAAGAGACCAACTAATAACGTAAACAAAAGACTTATTAAGGAGATAAGAGTACATTCCAAGAGAGTAGTGGGTTGACCTGACTGGAAAACAGCTCTTGGCTGGTCTGGCTGGAAAACAGCAATAGTAGGAGCAAGGGTTAAGTAGTAGCAGAGACAGTACACTCTAAAAGAAAAGGCAGAGCAGACTTACTAAAAAGAGAATGTAATGACCCAGCAGCAGCTCAGAGCATTCTACTTTGCAGCTTTTTATGTAGGACTCTTTCTTAAGTTACTGCCTCTATCTCAAGTCTTCACCTTTATCTAGTTTCCCACTTCTGCCTAAAGTCTCTGCCTTTTCCATGCCTAGTTTCTATCCCAGGTTTGTAGGATTCCCTCTTACTGTCAGATAAATTGCATGTGCAAACCTAGTGTTGAATATAAATGTTACCTGATGTCAGGCTTGCTCATTATCACCACCAGGAAGGTTGTATGGAAGTTATATCTGTACTTGTTGTGCCTGCATATTTCCTAGGAGTTTTTCCTTGGCCCTCCTTTCATTTTTGTCAGTATTTAGCTAGCTACATGCTGACAGTTTAACTGCAAAATGCGCAATTACTGGGTGCCTTAGAGGGCATTTCTTTCAGCATAGGTGTTTCCCCTCCTCCCTGATTATATATAACATGTATAGTTTGGCTGGTCTTTGGGGTGTAAAATATTTCAGACTTCATTTTTTCAGAGGCTCCTCCTCTTGCTCATGTCAAGCTGTCTCCCTATTCCAACATTCTCAAAGAAGACTGGCCTATCTCAGGGTCAGATCCTGAAGTGAGGACCTTGAGAAACTGCCATAGTCCATGTTCACACTGCTATAAAGAACTGCCTGAGATTGGGTAATTTAGAAAGAAAAGAGGTTTAATTTACTCACATTTCTGCAGGCTGTACAGAAAGAATGGCTGAGAGGCCTCAGGAAACATACAATCATGGCAAAGGAAGTGCTACACATTTTAAACAACAAGATATCATGAGAACTCACACACTATCATGAGAACAGCAAGAGAGAAATCGACCTCTATGATTCAATCACCTCCCACCAGGTTCCTCCCCCAACACTGGGAATTACAATTCGAAATGAGATTTGAGTATGGACATACTGCCAAACAATATCACTCCATTCCTGTCCACTCCCAAATCTTATGTCCTTCTCACATTCCAAAATACAATCATGCTCTCCCCACAGTCCCCCGAAGTCTTAAGTCATTTTAGCATTAACTCAAAAGTCCAAGTCCAAAACCTAAACTGAGACAAGGCAAGTTCTTTTACCTATAAGCCTGTAAAATCAAACAAGTTAGCTAATTCCAAAATACAATGTGGGTACAGGTGTTGAATAAACTTCCATTCCCAAAGGGAGAAATTGAGCAAAACTTTGTTTTACACAATTTCTCCATTTGGGAATGGAAGGGAGATGTAAGTCCCTTTGGACTTACATATTCCATGCAAGTCCAAAACCCAAGAGGGCAGTTATATCTTAAGGCTACAAAATGATCTTTTTTGACTCCATATCTCATATTCAGGCATGCTGGTACAAGGATTGGGCTCCCAAAGCCTTGGGCAGTCCCACTCCTGTGACCCTGCAGGGTATAGCTCCTGAAGGAGTTTTCACAAGCTGGTATTTAGTGCCTGTGGCTCCTTCAGGTGGATGGTGCAAATTGTCAGTGGATCCACCATTTTAGGGTCTGGAGGGTCATCTTTTCACAGGTGTGATAGACATTGTCTCAGTGGGGACTCTGTGTTGGGGGTCCAACCCCACATTTCTCCAATGCACTGCTCTAGCAGAGGTTCTCCATGAGGACTCTGCCTCCGCAGCAGACTTTTGCCTGGACATCCAGGCATCTTTATACATCCTCAAAAATCTAGGCAGAGGCTCTTAAGCCTCAATTCTTGCCTTCTGTGCACCTGCACACCATAAGGAATTGACTAAGGCTTGGAGCTTTCACTGGCTGATGGCCCAAACTGTACCTTGGCCCATTTTAGCCATGGCTGGAGCTATGCGTAGCTGGCATACAGGGCACCATGTCCAAAAGCTGTATGGACCAACAGGGCCCTGGGTCTGGCTCACAGAATCATTTTGCCTCATAGGTCTACAGAGCTGTAATTAGAAGTTCTGTTGTGAAGGAACATTTGTCTTCTCTTTACTTATGTAAATCTCTGCAGTCTTGAATTCCTCTCTAGAATATTGGTTTTTCTTTTAAACTCTATGATCAGGCTGCAAATTTTCCAAACTTTTATACTCTGCCTCCCTTGTAAATATACGTTCCAATTCTAGGTCATTTTTTTTGTTTATGCAAATAAGTTTAGGCTTTTAGAAGCAGCCAGGCCACATCTTGAAAGAATTGCTGCTTAGAAATTTCTTAATTAACTCTCTCAAGTTCTAAGTTTCACAGATCTCTAGAACAGAGGTTTAATGCCACCAGTCTCCTTGCTAAAGCACAGCAAGAGTGGCCTTTACTCCAGTTCCCAGTGAGTTGTGCATCTTCAACTGAGACCACCTCAGCCTGGACTTCACTGTCCATAGCACTATCAGCATTTTTGTCACAACCACTCAACAAGTCTCTAGGGAGTTCCAAACTTACCAAATCTTCCTGTCTTCTTTTGATCCCTCCATGCTGTTCCAACCTCTGCCCATTACCCAGTTCCAAAGTTGCTTCCACATTTTCAGAAAACTTTATATTATTGCCCACTTCTCTGGTACCAATTTTCTGTATCAATCCATTCTCACACTGCTACCTAAGACTATGTCATTTATGAAGAAAATATGTTTAACTGACTCATAGTTCTGCAGGCTATACAGGAAGCATGGCTGAGAGGACTCAGCAAACATATAACCATGGCAGAGGCACAGAGGAAGCCAGCATACATAACCATGGTAGAGCAGGAAAGAGAGAGGAAAGGGTAAAGTGCTATACATGTATAAACAATGAGATTTCATGAAAATTCACTTGCTTTCACAAGAAAAGCAAGGGGAAAATCTGCCCCCATGATCCAATCACCTCCCACCAAGACCCTTCCAAAACACTCAGAATTATAACTCAAAATGAGATTTGGGTGGGGACAGGAAACCAAGCCGTACTGGAGGCCCTCCCAACTGAGTAAAATGGCTCTTTGTACTAAATAGGAAAAATCTGTTTCTACCTGCTAGCTCTTTATTGCAATGAGAGAATCCAACTATTGAGTGCAGACCACTTAACAACATCATTTTATTTGTGTCTTTAATTTTTTCTGCAAAACAACATAGCTATACTTTTTAATCAACACTACCTTTCATCATTAGTGTCAAAGAGATCATAATTTGATTAGATTAAATGTGTAAATTGAAGAGGGAAACTGTATTAGTCCATTGCTGATAAAGACATACTGGAGACTGAGCATTTACAAAAGAAAGTGCTGGGGAGGCCTCACAATAATGGTGGAAGGAAAGGAGGAGCAAGTTACATCTTAAATGGATGGCAGTAGGCAAAAAGAGAGCTTGTGCAGGGCAACTCCCATTTTTAAAACCATCAGCTCTCCTGAGACACATTCATTATCATGAGAACAGCACAGAAAAGACCCACCCCCATGATTTAATCATCTGCCACGGGGTCCTCCCACAACACATGGAAATTACGGGAGCTATGAAATGAGATTTGGGTGGGGACACGAAGCCAAACAATATCTAAAACTAAGTTAAGAGGTCTACTATGTGGCCTCTATTAAAGAAAATAAATGGAATAAATAGAAATTATCTTGAAAAGCTAATCATATTTTCTAAGAGATAAGGCTATACTCTATACATATACACATATGTACATGTATACATATATTTACATATGTATATATACACAAACACACAGACACATATTTTGGGTTAAATAAAATATAATATCCAGTTTGTAAAGTAAAAAATATATATTCACATGAATGTTTTATTTAGCTTCATGAATAATTGTCAAAAGCTGGCAGTAACTAAGGCATCCTTGAAAAGATAAATGAGTACAAAACACCAAGAATTAATATTGAAATTTTGAAAGTGACTTCTACCTCAAAAATATGAAAATGAAAGCACCAATGTAATAGAAATAAAATTGAGCTCAAAGTACAGAAACATTATAATCTGAATTTTTAATATTCATAAAAATAAAATTATTAAGCACAGGAGACTAATAGCAATGCAGTAAAATGTAATAATAAAGAAAACAAAAATTTATTAGACATTGGTCTGTTAAAATAAAAATACAAAGGAATAAATCTATACATAAGCTGATTTTTTATAAGTTTGAGAATTATTTCTAAGTTTTACCTAACATACTAGGGAAAATTAGGAAAAGTCACAAATACACAAAACAAGATATTTTAGAGTAACTAACAACAAATAAATAGCCAATTTATTTTCAAAAAGCATCTAAGCAATTGTATCTATTTGTACTATTTTTCTCTCAACTCTATGTAAATAAAATACATTTAAAAATGTAAAAAAAGTAGAAAAAATTAATTTATGAAAACTGACCCCAAAATAGGTCACTCAGATAAAATTACATCTGTAGAGAGAAAAAAAAATTCGAGTTTTAAAGGAAGTATCTCTCTTGAAGCCATGAGTTAATATATGATGAATCTACTTATTGAGCAACAGATAACTAAAGTACTATTAAAATATTTTACATACCGAAATCAGAAAACAAATCCCAATTTTTGGAAACAGTTAGTGAATTAAGATTTTATAAATCTTATACCTAAAAAATATTTTTTAAAAGAAATAATAATTTTAATTAAGATTGATGCAAACATAATAACTAATTCAGAATCCAGCATACATTATCTACACATGGTAAATAAAATTACCCACATCTTGCTCCCCAAGAATGGATTTCTAATTTATTATTATGAAATGTATTCCATGCATTAATACATGAATTAATGACTTAATTTTTGTAGACTTAAGTAACACAATTAAATTGATGTTAAAAAGAACATAAAAAGTCAGCAGGCAATTTGGGGAAAAATGAAAATAAATAACAGCTTAATCAAATAAACTTCATAACTCTATAATGTTCTAATAGCATCATCTGACCTAAGAGGAATATCATAGAAGCAGCCAATCTATAGTCAGAAAAAGATAACAATATTAGTAGAAGAAAATCATAGCCAAAACAATCTGAAATTTATAATATCACTATTTTCAGATTGCAGATGATGTAACTGTATGCCTAGGAAAACATAATAATTAAATAATGATTACTAAAGTCAATGAGAGGATTTTTAAGATATAATAATAAATAAAATTAAATGATTTATTGTATTTCTTTAAATATAAATGTGTTATAATATGAGAAGACTTCATTTAAAATAGCATCAGTTCTTACAAGCAATGCTTTCAAACACTTCCCCATTAGAGATGATATTGGCTGTGGGTTTGTCATAGATGGCTCTTGCTGTTTTTCAGATATCTTGCTTCCATCTCTAGTTTGTTGAGAATTCTTACCATGAAGGATGCTGAATTTTATCAAATGCTTATCTTTTTCTATTATAATTATCATACAGTTTTTGTTTTTAATTCTGTTTATATGTTGAATCACATTTATTGATTTATGAGTCAAATCATCATTGTATCCCTGAAATAAAACTCATGTGACTGTTGTATATTATATTTTATTTGTTGTTAAATTTGATTTGCTAGCATTTTTTTTTTTGAGAATTTTTGCATTTATCTTCATTACGGACATTGGTCTGTAGTTTTCTCTTAATGTTGCATTTTTGTCTGGCTTTGGTATCATTTTATTAGATACAGCTTTGTAGAATTAGTAAGGGAAGAGTCTCTCCTCCTAGACATTTTGGAACATTTTCAGTAGGACTGGATCCAGTTATTTTTCTCTGGCAGATTTTCACCGTGAATCCATCTGGTGTTGGCTTTTTTTCTTTTTTAATTGTTCTTTTTGGGAGATTATTAAAATTATTATTACTGATTCAGTTTTACTAGTCATTGTCAGTCTGTACCGAATTTCTATTTCTTCCTTGTTCAATCTGGGGAAGTTTGTATGTTTCCAGAAATTCATCAGTTTTCTCTGGATTTTCTACTTTGCACATGTGGAAATGTTCACAGCAGTCTCAGAGGATCTTTTGCATTTGTGTGGTATCATTTTAATGTCTCCTTTTTTCATTTCTAATTGTGCTTATTTGAATTTTCTCTCTTCTGTTCTTAGACAGTCTGGCTAGCAGTGCATGAAATTTGTTTATCTTTTAAAAAATCAACTCACCAGTTCCGTAAAAAAGTCAATGGTAGCTTGATGGAGATAGCCTTGAATCTGTAAATTACTTTGGGCAGTATAACGATTTTCACAATATTGATTCTTCCTAACCATGAGCATGGAATGTTTTTCCATCTGTTTGTGTCCTCTCTTATTTCCTTGAGCAGTGGTTTGTAGCTCTCCTTGAAGAGGTCTTTTACATCTTTGCTAGTTGTATTCCTAGGTATTTAATTCTCTCTGTATCAATTGTGAATTAAAGTTTGCTTATGATTTGGCTCTCTGTCTGTTATTGGTGTATTGGAATGCTTGTGATTTCTGCACATTGATTTTGTAACCTGAGACTTTGCTGAAGTTGCTTATCAGCTTAAGGAGATATTGTGAAAACTGGCCAACCATGTGCAGAAAGCTGAAACTGGAACCGTTACTTACACCTTACACCAAAATTAACTCCAAATGGTTTAAAGATTTAAACATAAGACCTAACGCCATAAAAACCCTGGAAGAAAACCTAGGCAATACCATTCAGGACATAGGCATAGGCAAGGGCTTCATGACTAAAACACCAAAAGCAATGGCAATAAAAGCCAAAATAGACAAATGGGATCTAATTAAACTTAAGAGTTTAAGACAATGGGGTCTTCTAAATATACAATCATGTCCTCTGCAAATAGAGACAATTTAACTTCCTCTTTTCCTAACTGAATACATTTTATTTCCTTTTCTTGTCTAATTGCTCTGACTATAACTTCCAATACTATATTGAATAGGAGTGGTGAGAGAGGGCATCCTTATCTAGTGCCAGTTCTCAAAGGGAATGGCACCTCTTCCAGTTTTTGCCCATTTAATATGATATTGGCTGTGGTTTGTCATAAATAGCTTATAGAACTAAAAGAAAGCATGCATAGCCAAGACAATCCTAAGCAAAAACAACAATGCTGGAGGCATCATGCTACCAGACTTCAAATTAAACTACAAGTCTGCAGTAATGAAAACAGCATGGCACTGGTACCAAAACAGACATGTACACCAATGGAACAGAGCAGAGGTCCCAGAAGCAACACCACACATTTACAACCATCAGATCTTTGATAAAGCTAACAAAAATAGGCAATGGGGAAAGGATTCTCTGTTCAATAAATGGTGTTGTGAAAACTGGCTAGCCATGTGAAGAAAGCTAAAACTGGACCCCTTTCTTACATCTTACACTAAAATTAACTCCAAATGTTTTAAAGATTTAAACATGAGACCTACCACCATAAAAACCCTAGAAGAAAACCTACGCAATACCATTCAGGACATAGGCATAGGCAAGAACTTCATTACTAAAACACCAAAAGCAATGACAACAAAATCCAAAATAGATACATGGGATCTAATTAAACTTAAGAGTTTCTGCACCAGAAAATAAACTTATCATTATGGTTAACTGGCAACCAACAGAATGGGAAAAATTTTTTGTCATCCACTCATCTGACAAAGGGCTACTATCCAGAATCTACAAAGAACTAAAGCAGATGTATAAGAAAAAAACACACAACCCCATCAAAAAGTGGGCAAAGGATATGAACAGACACTTTTCAAAAGAAGAATTTCCATGGCCAGCAAACATATGAAAAAATGCCCATCATCACTGGTCATTAGAGAAATGCAAATCAAACCACATTGAGATACCATCTCATGCAGTTAGAATGGTGTTCATCAGGAGACAACAGATGCTGCATAGGATGTGGAGAAAAAGGAATGCTTTTACACTGTTGGTGGGAGTGTAAATTAGTTCAACCATTGTGGAAGAAAGTGTGGAATTCCTCAAGGATTTAGAAATAGAAATTCCATTTGACCCAGCAATCCCATTACTGGGTATATAGTTGAAGAATTATAAATCATTCTGTTATAAAGACACACGCACACTTATGTTCATTGCAGTGTTGTTTACAATAGCAAAGAGCTGGAACCAACCCAAATGCCCATCAATGATAGACTGGACAAAGAAAATGTGGAACATTTACATCATGGAATACTATGCAGCCATAAAAACAATGAGCTCAGGTCCTTTACAGGAACATGGATGAATCTGGAAACCATCATTCCCATTCTCAGCAAACTGACAGAAGAACAGAAAACCAAACACAGCATGTTCTCACTCATAGGCAAGTGTTGAACAATGAGAACACATGGGAGTAGGGAAGGGAACATCATACACTGGGGTAGGTTAAGGGGTGGGGCACTAGGGGAGTGACAGCAGGGGGAGGGGAGTCTGGGGAGGAAAAACTATTGATATAGGCAATGGGAGTGGGGGCGATATAGACTGCAACACACCATGGCGTATGCGTACCTATGCAACAACCCTGAGGAATGTGCACATATACCCCAGAGCTTAAAGTACAATATAAAAAAAACAACTTTCATTTAGTTGAACCTTTGTATTTTATATTTTGGTCTCAATTTTATTTATTTATTTATATTCTGATCTTTTAAATTTTTTTTTCTACTAGCTTTGAGTTTTGTTTGTTCTTGTTTTGTAGTTCCTTAAGGAACTATATTAAATGTAGGCATTTAATGCTATGAACTTCCCTCTTACTATCGCTTTTGCTATATCCCAGAAGTTGCGATATATTGTGTCCTCATTTTCAGTCATTTTGAAATTTTCAAAAAATTTCTATCTTAATTTAATTATTGACACAAAGATCATTCAGGAATATGTTGTTTAATTTCATTGTATTTGTTTAGTTTTGAGTATTCCTCTTGAAATTGACTTCTAATTTTATTCCACTGTGGTCCAAGAATATACTTGGTACAATTTTTATTTTGAAAAGAATTACTAAGAGTTGATTTGTTATCTATAGTCTATCTTAGAGAATATATGTTTTCTGGTTGTTGAGTAGAATATTCTGTAAATGTTTGTTAAGTGCATTTGTTTTAAGATCTAATTTTCATCTGGTGTTTCTTTGTTTATTTTCTATCTTCATCAGTGTAGTACCATAAGTAGAACGTGGAAGTCCCCTACTATTATTGTATTTCTGTTTAGCTTTTTACTCCAAACTGTATTTCAGGGCTTTAGTAGTCAAAATAGCATTGTACTGACATAAAAGTAGACACATAGATCAATAAAACAGAATCAAGAAGCCATAAAAAAAGTCATATAGCTACTGCCAATTGATTTTTGACAAAATTGACAAAAACGTATACTGGAGAAAGAAGATCACATTCAATAACTGGTGCTGGGAAAATTTGATGGTCACATGCAAAGACATATGTCGCTGGACTTCTGTCTCTCATAATATACAAAAATTAACTCAAGATGAATTAAAGATTAAATGGAGAAACACGAAACTATTAAAATACTAGAAAGAAACCTAAAATCAAAAACTCTTCTGGACATTGGCCTTGGCAAAGAAGCCATGAATAAATAAAACTTGAAAAGCAAATGCAATAAAAACAAATAGACAAATGAGACTTAATTAAACTAAAATTTTTTTCTGCATGGCAAAAGAAATAATCAACAAAGTGATCAGACAACCTGAAGAATGAAAGGACATATTTACAAACAGTGCATCTGACAAAAAACTAATATCCAGACTACAAGGAATTGAGCCACTGAACAAGCAAAAAACAAATAGCTTATTTTAAAAAGTGGGCAAATACTGAGAACAAACATTTTTCAAAAGAAGACATACAAATCACCAACAAGTAAATTTAAAAAATTCTCAACATCGCTACTTATCACATAAATGCAAATTAAAATCACTAAAAATGATTATTATGAAAAAGGCAAAAAAAAAAGCAGATGTTAGTGAGGAGACAGAAATAAATCAATAGTGCTTCCCAGAGCGATTTTAATAATTTACTGGGAATGTAAATTAGTATTAGAAACAGGATAGAATTTTCTTAAAGAACTAAAAATGAAAACATTTGATCCAGCAATCTCACTACTGGGTATCTATCAAATGAGAAAGAAATAACCATACCAAAAAAGAGATGAGAAATGAGAAATTACTTAATGTATACAATGTATACTATTTGGGAAATGGCTACACTAAAATTACAGATTTTACCACTATGTAATATGTCCATGTAATAAAACTGCACATATAATCTTTAAGTCTATAATAAGAAAATAGCATCAACACATAACATTCATTGAAGTAAACTAGAAAATGTAGAAACATACGAATATCAAAAATATATTGAAAAACAAAAAATAAACTTGAAGACATTTAAAAAGTTATACTCAGAAAACTCATAATTAGAAACATATCAATTCAATTTACCTTGCATACAATTATGATAATAAACAATAAAATTATTTTAAATAATTAGGAAGTAAATCTTTAAAGTCTTAGAATAAGAAGGTGCTTTTTAAACTATGACTTAAAATGTAGAATATATAATTAGAATATCATTGATTAGATTATATTTGAAAAAAAAAATTCCAGCAACAAACACATTTGAAAAATCAAAAGGACATATAGAAGCTTATCATTCAAAGAATAAGGAATTATCTTCCTACTACATAAAGATCTCATAGAAAATGAGTTTAAAATTATAACACCAAAGAAAAATAATTAGCAAAATTAATGAATTAAGTTTTGAGCAAAAGGAAATCCCTTAACTATACAAAATGTGTTCAACTCCAGCTCAGATAAGATAAATGCAAATTAAAAGTATAATGGCATGCTATTTCTTTCTTTTAAACTAGTAAATATTCAAAATGTTGACAACATTCTATAGCAAAATAGGTGTTGAACAATCTCTGTATCATGATATTAAGTAAAAAGTTTGAACTGCAGATATTGCATTAGAAAGGTTAAGAAATAATAATACATATTTATATTTATTACTATAAAAGCAAATTTAAAAAACAATAAAATTGGTAACAGGTGTATGGATATCTGGGATGAGGATAACTTAATGGCATAATTATTTGCTTTATAATTTTAAGTTTGAGCATAGTGAACATATAAAAATTTTAGAAAGATACTTTTTATTATAAGGCATTGAAGACCTACCTAATCAAATTATTTTTAAAAAATAAGTTAACAAATTGATTAGTGCTGAAAACTGTATCTTCCAGGATCTGAATCAAATAAAAAAAATCTTGCAATACAATAATATTAGAACACATAAATTTTAAAAATGAGTATAAGGGTTACATATTTTGGGTTTCTACTATGTTCATGGTATGAGTACCTGATTGAGGTACCAGAAAAGATGGAGGAGATGATGCAATTAATGAATAAACAATAGACGTTCACATTTCTCGGCTGAACAGCCACTTTGAGCTGCATATTTAAATGGTACAATGAGTAAGGGTAATGAATAAGACACAAAATAAACATAAATATATATGTATATATAATTAGAATGTAGAAAGGTGGGATTTTTAGCACATTTTTATCAAAGAAAATTTACAAAATAAAGAAAAGCAGATGTATTTTTCAACTGTATCAGGGAAAACAGATACTTATATAGCTTTATAGAAATGTGCAAATAGTAAGGTCTATAAACCAAAATTTCTACACCCAACAAATATAAATACATATATATAATATGTATATATAATATATACACATATATTAAAAATATATACAATGTACAGTATATTTACTAAAAATGCACTAGTTTTTATAAAAAGACATTATTGGTCATACCAAGATTCAGCACTTGCAGTAATTATTTATCACATTGTTGAAATTTCACAAGGACATACTCTATATAAAATAAACTTAGACAAAATCCTCCCCAGATAAAGAGAAACTAAGTATAAGAAACATAATAAACTGTGAACTAAGAAAATGTCTGTGTAATTAAAAGGACTGATGGTAATGACTACATACTGCATATCTGTTACAAAGTATACTCAATAAAAAGAATAGCACAAAGAAATTCTTAGTAATAGCATGAAAATAATATTATAAATGATTTAAAAACATGATTCCTGTGTTTGGATAGAGAGTAGAAGAAGGGATCTTACAGAAATTTGTTATGTGAAAACTAATGTTCAAACAAGAATGTCATGGTAATGACTAAAGTTGGTTCAAAAGATTAAAAAGGAGACCAAAAATGTAGAAACATAATTTCTAGTGTTAAGAAATATGAAAATGGATATATGCCAGGCAGTGTGGAGCATGCTTGTAGTCTCAGCTACTCGAGAAGGAGGTTTGCCTGAGACCAGGAGTTCAAGGCTGTAATGCACTATGACTATACCTGATAATAGCCACTTCCCCCCAGCTTGGGCAACATAGAAAGAGTCCATCTCTTAACTATATGCATGTATATATATATATTTAATATGTATATTAATATATTTAAATATATTAATTTGTCATTGATACACATCAAAATATATGAACTAGTCAATTACTTTCTAATAAAGTGATAAGAGAAAATCTAATTAACTGTTTCACAGCAAGCATTCTACATTTACATTGAGTGAAAGTCTTTTACGTAGAGGGAATATATTACTATGACTCATATTAAAAATCAAATAAAACAATAATAATAATATTTGTGTTTGTTATATAATATACAAAGTAAATAATATAGCAGTAAACAAAATGTGGACACATATACAATGTATATGTATCAATACATAAAATATCATTGAAGTTGATTTCTAACACACAAAAAAACAGGTAAAAGGTAAGGAAGAGATTCATCAGGAAGTTTGGGAGTGCAACATTTGTAGTAAAGGATTCTCGCACACTCTGAAAATAACAACTAACATAAATAGTTGTAAGGTAATTCCATGAGATATTTTTTAAAAGGAGACTGATATCTCATTCATTCACCTACCAATTTCTGATTAAGGTGTGAATTTAATGAGCTGCATGATGCAGCCCTGGTTAGAGCCACATGAGTGGAAGAAAATTAGAGAAGTCTTAAGGTTGGGGTCAGGGTGGGGAAGGTTGTTTCCCAACAGTAAAATGTCCTGCAATCTTGCTACCCGGGAATAACAAAGACATGTATTTTGTTTGCAAAGTGCCTACTCTTGAGTCATCTTGGTAGTCAGAAATTCATTGAGACAGAAGAAACTAGCAGCAGATTGTAAAACTCTTTGTGGCAGAATCTGAAGAGGAGGAAGAGGTTCATTTGGTGACAGATGCTCAACTTTAATTGTGTTACTTTCAAGCCCCAGAGGAGAAACTTCTGAATCAAAATATATCACTTATCTCTATCCCAGAGGCCTGATATAAGTCAGAGGAGGAGTAAAAATGGAAGTCATAACCCTTCTTCATTTCAAATTCCAAGAGATCATATCTTTCCTTTGTATAATCAGAAAAAGGACATAACATAATGACAAAGATAAACTTTTAATTTTAAAATAGAAAACTAAAAGTTATAAAATTTGCCAAAACATTTAGGGAACTATAAGAGATTTTATAGAGTATAAATTTAGCATTAATTAGAGAAAAAGAATCCTATTCTATTTGCACTCTTGAGTTGAATCTACACTTGCACTGGCACTGCCTATTGATACATACAATGAAGACTATTTCAGAGTCTAATGCCTCAGGTGTGTATCACCTTCAATCTTATGAGAAAGCAATGACAGGAGAGGTAGCTGTTGTGCATTTGGGATAGAGACTAAAATCTTGTTCTCCTCCAAGATATCCCTTTAAGATATCCAAAGATATTCATAATGCTGATCACAGTCTCCCCAAATAAAAACTGAATTATCTTTGGGCTAAACACAGCTGTATCAGTAAATATGGAAAACAAATGACTGGAACTTTAACAACCATGATATACAAAGTCTTTGTCTCTAAATTTTAATCAGTTCAGAAATATGTGCTTTACTCCAAATTTTACTAGAATGCCTTTTTTTCCTCCTGTATCTGGAGATAAAGCATCTCCAGGTTTTTCAATTGAGGATTTAGCATTCAGTTGTAATGTGTTTATAATCTGTGCAACGTTATACAATCTGTTCTTATTCTCCAAATCCTAAGCTTGTACAATTTTAAAACAAGAATAATATATTGGAAAATTCTAAATTACTTTCATCTTTTTAATTCATTGAAATTGTGTGTATAATTTTATAAAGAAAAGGAGAAAATCATTTGTAAGACATTTTGAGAAGCTCAAATTACTCTTTATAAAGTTAATATATTATATTTTAGCATTAAGATTTACAAGTTAGGAAACACAATATTTTATCTGCTTACATTTTTGCAAAGTACCAAATTATAGAGCACTCACAAAAGAGCTTAGTCACAGTTTCATCCTATCTGTGACCCAGAACATTACAACAGCTTGTGCAGCATAAAAGGGCAAAAAAGGATAAACATCCTTTGCAATTATATAACAATAAATGAACCATAGCTGATCAGCATTATGATGAGATGTGTCCTGAGAGAATTTATTTAGTCAGTTAGTCATTTAGAAGAAGTGCACAGAATAAATCCACTGGGCATATGGGCAGCATGTGTTCAAGGACTCCCTGCAGCATTGAGATGACACATTATTATAAAATATAATGCACCACCTCTGCTATTATCAAAATTCTTATGAGAAAAAATAATTCTATGTTTTTATATACAAATATTTCCTAGAAATAAAACAACATAAAAAGGTCATGTGGAAAGCTTTTACAGATATTTTTAACTATTAGAAGTTGTGATTTATAATAAAATTTGATAGAGGATGGCATATAATATAAAAAGACTTTTCTAAAATTTAACTTACCAGATGCCTTATGGTTTTTTATTATCATTTATTTTCTTTATTTCATATCTAAAATTCATATTAACAATCTAAATTAGGTGTTTTCTTTTTCATACCTAAATTCCAGAACAATATCCATGACTAAATATATCAATTTATTTTTTTCAAGAATAGTCACTTCATAGTACTGCCAAGACTTCTTCTGTGTATGGGTATCATCTATATTTTTCTAATAAATTATCTATTTTATCACGTAAATATAAAACTAATATAATCAATATTTAAATTAACCAATATTTTGTTTTTAATATAAATGGTGCAAGAAAAATTACTAAAATTTCCAAAGTTCTTTTCTTACTGACCAAGAAGAATGGAAGTAAGAAAGACCATAAAGGTTCCTATATGTATTAGATTTTAGGAAAATCTAGCTTCTGAAAAGAAAACAGCAACAAACCAGAATTAAAAAAAAAAAAGATTTGTGAATCCAGATGTATCTTTGATTCCATGTCATAAAGTAATCTGTTTGGTAATAGAGATCAAGCCGGTAGTAATATTAGATATTAGCAAGTTGTGCTATGAAGAAGCCAGCTCATACCAGTTGGCTAAAGCTAGTTGTTCAACACAGCTATGAATAAATTTACTCTATATTGTTTAGGTTAAAAACAAAAATAATAATACTTTAAACTCATTACTTCCAAATTCTTCTGCTAAATTTTAATATTATCTCTGGTTTCAAGGTTATTTAAATCTATTCTAACTTTGTAGTGAAAATATTGCTTAAATTACCACACATATCTTTTAACTCCAAATGATGTGAAGTTAGTAACTTGAAATAGGTTCATGCAAGAGTATTTGCTCTATGAATATGAACAAATTGTACAAATCAGGGTAAAATATATAATTTTGTTAATTTTCTTTTCTTTTTCAATTGACAGCAACAGTTTTGTTTTTGTTTCTTTCCAATTAGTGCATCTTTCACTTTTATCTTGGCTTATTTTATCAGTTAGAACTTCCAGTATGATGTTGAACAGGAGTGGTGAGAGAGAGGACATCCTTGCCTTGTTCCTGATCTTAGCAGAAAAGCTTTGAGTTTCTCATGAATTATGATGTTAGCTGTACTACAAAACAGACACATAGACCAATGGAACAAAATAGAAAACCTAGAAATAAGGCCACACACCTACAACCATCAGATGTTTGAGAAACCTGACAAAAATAAGCCATGGAGAAAGGACTCCCTATTTAATTAATGATGCTGGGATAACTGGCTAGCCATATGCAGAAGATTAAAACTGGACACATTTTTACACAAAATACAAAATTTAACTCAAAATGAATTAAAGGCTTAAATGTAAACTGTAAAACTACCAAAACCCTGAAAAACAACATATGCATTCTGGACACAGAAGTAGGCACAGATTTCATGTTGAAGATGCTCAAAGCAAATGCGTGATATTCTGAAAGGTATTGCCTAGGTTGTCTTCCAGGGTTTATATAGTTTTGGGTTTTACATTTACATTTATAATCCATCTTGTTTTAATTTCTGTAAATGGTGTAAGAAATGGGTCCAGTTTTAACTTTAAGCATATAGCTAGCAAGTTATCCCAGCATCATTTATTGAATAGAAAATCCTTTCCTATTGCTTGATTTTGTCAGCTTTGTCTAAGATCAGATAGTTGTAGGTGTGCAGATTTGTTTCTGGGTTCTCTATTCCTTTTCACTGGTCTTTGTGTCTGTTTCTGTACTACTACTATGCTGTTTTGCTTACTGTAGCCCTGTAGTATAGTTTGAATTCAGGTAGCATGACACCTTCAGCTTTGTTCTTTTTGCTTAGGATTGCCTTAGCTATTTGAGGTCTTTTTTTTAATTTTATAAGAATTTTTAAATAGTTTTTCATAGTTCAGTGAAGAATGTCAAAGGCAGTTTAAGAATAGCACTGAATCTATAAATTGCTTTGAGCAGTATCATCATTTTAATGATACTGATTCTTCCTATCCATGAGCATGGAATGTTTCTTCCATTTGTTTGTGTCATCTCTGATTTCTTTGAGCAGTGTTTTGTAGCTGTCCTTGTAGAGGTCTTTGACCTCCCCAGTAAGATGGATTCCTAGGCTCTTTATTCTGCTTTTGGCTATTGTGAATGGGAGTATGTTCCTGATATGACTCTCACCTTGACTGTTATTGCTATATAGGAATGCCAGTGATTTTTGCACATCAGTTTGTTTTCCTGACAATTTGATGCAGTTGTTTATCAGCTTAGGAAGCTTTTGGGCTGAGACTATGTGGTTTTCTAGATAAAGGATCATGTCATGGCCAAGCAAAGACAGCATGACTTCCTCTCTTCCTATCTGAATACCATTTATTTCTTTCTCCTTCCTGATTTCCCTGGCCAGAACTTCCAATACTATATTGAATAAGAGTGGTAAGAGTGGGCATCCTTGTCTTGTGTTGCTTTTCAAAGGGAATAATTTCAGCTTTTGCCCATTCAGTGCTATACCATTAAATGGCACTAAAGTACTTCATTATTTCTGTATTTAGACTTTATATAAATAGCTATTTACAAGCCTTGTGGATTTCCAATAGTATTTTAAAAACTGCCATTCCAAAATAGCTAATCTAACCCATTTTGAATTGAAAATATTTTCTAAAACACCAAAAACATACATTGGGTCATTCATGAAATCTGCTGATATGTTTTCATTTTAACTATCATATATAAATTACTGAATGAATAAACAATTAATGTTGCTACCTTTTATGTTGTAAAGGGCAGTATAGTATCTCAAATAAAATGTCAGGAGTACAACATAAGATGCCATCAAAGTTTTCATCCAGTATTTTATTTCAATTTACAAAAACCAAATCCTAAGGGGCTTCCTGAGACCTGGAAGGTTAGAAAAAGCTTATATCTTTGCTATTGGATACAGTAATTGAACAATGTATTTAGAAAGTAGAAATATATTATTTTTAATATCAAAAAATAAATAAATTTGATTCTGTTTCTAGATCTCTGTCAAATGGATTCTGGGAATCACCTTGCTGATTAAGGTAATTTAAAAGTTAGGTAGATTTAAAATCTTTTTCAATATAAAAAATAAAGTATTTTCACATTACAAATAGAGTGACAGCAATAACCCTAAAGGCAACTGTATTTTACTATGAGTGTTTCTGCTAAGTCATTGAGACATTGACAACAACTATAACTTTTTCAAATGGAACATTATAATAAAGGTCTTTGCACAATCACTAATATCGTACTCTCTGGGGAAGGACTGAGAGCTTTCTAAGATGAAGAATAAGAAAAGGATTTTTACTTCTACAAATTACTTTGGGCAGTATGGCCATTTCCATGATATTGATTCTTCCTAACCATGGGCGTGAAATGTTTTTCCTGCTGTTTGTGTCCTCTTTTATTTCCTTGAGCAGTGGTTTACAGTTCTCCTTGAAGAGACCCTTCATGTCCTTTATTAGTTGTATTCCTAGGTATTTTATTCTCTTTTTAGCAGTTGTGAATGGGAGTTTGCTCATAATTTGGCTATTTGTCTCTTATTGGTATATAGGAATGCTTGTGACTTCTGCACATTGATTGTGTATCCTGAGACTTCGTTGAAGTTGCTTATCAGTTTAAGGAGATTTTGGGCTGAGACAATGGGGTCTTCTCAATATAAAATCATGTTGTCTGCAAATAGAGACAATTTGATTTCCAGTTTCCTAATTGAATATATTTTATTTCTTTTTCTTCCCTGATTGCTCTGGTTAGAACTGCCAATACTATGTTGAATAGAAGTGGTGAGAGAGGGCACCTTTGTCTTGTGACAGTTTTCAAAGGAAATACTTCCAGTTTTTGCCAATTCAGTTTGATATTGGCTGTGGGTTTGTCATAAATTGCTTTTATTATTTTGAGATATGTTCCATTGATACCCAACTTATAGAGAGTTTTTAGCATAAAAAGCTGTTGAATTTGATCTAAGTCCTCTGCATCTGTTGAGATAATAATGTGGTTTTTGTCTTTGGTTCTGTTTATGTGATGGATTATCTTTATAAATTTATGTATGCTGAACCAGGCTTGCATCTCTGGGATGAAGCCTGCTTGATCGTGATGGATAAGCTTTTTGATGTTTTGTTGCATTTGGTTTGCCAGTAAGTTATTGAAGTTTTTTGCATCAATGTTTGTCAAGGATATTGGCCTGAAATTTTCTTTTTTAATTGTGCCTCTGCCAGGTTTTGGTATAAGGATGGTGTTGGTCTCATAAAATGAGTTAGGGAAGATTCCTTCTTTTTGTATTGTTTGGAATAGTTTCAGAAAAAATGGTAACAGCTCCTCTTTGTACCTCTGGTAGAATTCGGCTATGAAACCATCTGGTCCTGGAGTTTCTTTTTTGGTTGTTAGGGTATTAATTGCTGTCTCCACTTTAGACCTTGTTATTGATCTATTCAGAAGTTCATCTTCTTCCTGTTTTAGTCTTGGGAGGGTGTAAGTGTCCAGGAATTTATCAATTTCTTCTAGATTTACTGCTTTATGTGCATAGAGGTTTTTGCAGTAATCTCTGATGGTAGTTTGTATTTCTGTGGAATTGGTGGTGATATCCTCATATAATTTTTATTGTATCTATTCATTTCTTCTCTTCTTTTTCATCAGTCTGGCTAGTGGTCTATTTTGTTGATTAAAACAAAATCAGCTCCTGGATTCACTGATTTTTTTGAAGGGTGTTTTGTGTCTCTATCTCCTTCATTTCTGCTCTGATTGTCATTATTTCTTGTCTTCTGCTACCTTTTGAATTTGCTTGATCTTGCTCCTCTATTTCGTTTAATTATGATGTTAGGGTGTCAATTTTAGATCTTTCCTCACTTCTCATGTGGGCATTTAGTGCTATACATTTCCCTCTAGACAGTGCTTTAAAATATGTCCCAGAGATTCTGGTATGTTGTGTTTTGTTCTCATTGGTTTCGTTTCAAAGAGCATCTTTGTTTCTGCCTTCATTTAATTATTTAACCAGTTGTCATTCAGGATCAGGTTTTTCAGTTTCCGTGTAGTTTTGTGGTTTTGAGTGAGTTTCATAATCCTGAGTTATAATTTGATTGCACTGTGGTCTGAGACTAGTTGTTATGATTTCCACTCTTTTGCATTTGCTGAGGAATGATTTACTTCCAATTATGTGGTGAATTTTAGAGTAAGTGGGATGTGGTGCCAAGAAGAATGTATATTCTGTGGATTTGGGGTGGAGAGTTCTGTAAATGTATATTAGGTCTGCTTGGTCCAGATCTGATTTCAAGTCCTGGGTATCCTTGTTAATTTTCTGTCTCATTGATCTTTATAAAATTGTCAGTTGAGTCTTAAAGTCTCCCATTATTATTGCATGAAAGTCTAAGTCTCTTTGCAGGTTGTTGAGAACTTGCTTTATGTATCTGTGTGCTCCTGTATTTGCTGAATATATATTTAGAATTGTTAGTGCTTCTTGTTGCATTGATCCCTTTACTATTATGAAATGCCCTTTTTTGTCTCTTTTGACCTTTGTTGTTTTTTTTTTTTTTTTTTTTTTGAGACAAAGTTTTGCTCGTTACCCAGGCTGGAGTGCAATGGCACGATCTCGGCTCACCGCAACCTCCGCCTCCTGGGTTCAGGCAATTCTCCCGCCTCAGCCTCCTGAGTAGCTGGGATTACAGGCACGCACCACCATGCCCAGCTAATTTTTTGTATCTTTAGTAGAGACGGGGTTTCACCATGTTGACCAGGATGGTCACAATATCTTGACCTCATGATCCACCCTCCTTGGCCTCCTAAAGTGCTGGGATTACAGGCTTGAGCCACTGCGTCTGGCTGACCTTTGTTGGTTTAAAGCCCATTTTATAAGAGACTAGGATTGTAACCCCTGCTGTTTTTCTCGCTTTCCATTTGCTTGGTAAATCTTTCTACACCACTTTATTTTGAGTCTATGTGTGTCTTCGCACATAAGATGGTTCTCCTGAATACAAGACACCCATGGGTCTTGACT
Source organism: Saguinus oedipus (assembly GCA_031835075.1). Taxonomy (NCBI): domain Eukaryota; kingdom Metazoa; phylum Chordata; class Mammalia; order Primates; family Cebidae; genus Saguinus; species Saguinus oedipus. The sequence goes on from CM063169.1 coordinate 46,141,449, forward strand.
CTTTATTGAATTTGCCCTTGTATCTTTTAATTGGGGAATTTAGCCCGTTTACATTTAAGGTTAATATTATGTGTGAATTTGATCCTGCCATATTGATACTAGCTGTTTGTTCTGCCCATTAGCTGTGCAGTTTATTCATTGTGTCAATGGTCTTTACCATTTGATATATTTTTGCAATGGCTGGTACTGGTTGTTCCTTTCCATATTTAGTGCTTCCTTCAGGAGCTCTTGTAAAGCAGGCCTGGTGGTGATGAAATTTCTCAGTAATTGCTTGTTCATAAAGGATTTTATTTCTCTTTACTTATGATGCTTAGTTTGGCTGGATATGAAATTCAGGGTTGAAAGTTCTTTTTGTTTTAATGATGTTGAATATTGTCCCCCACTCTCCTCTGGCCTGTAGGGTTTCTGCCAAGAGATCCACTGTGACACTGACGGGCTTCCCTTTGTGCATAACCTGACCTTTCCTCTGGCTGCTCTTAGCATGTTTTCCTTAATTTCAACCCTGGTGAATCTGACAATTATGTGCCTTGTGGTTGCTCTTCTTGAGGAATATCTTTATGGTATTCTCTGTATTTCCTGGATTTTAATATTGGCCTGCCTTCCTTGCTAGGTCGGGAAAGTTATCCTGGATAATATCCTGAAAAGTGTTTTCCAGCTTGGATTCATTCTCCTTGTCACATTCAGGTACACTGTTCAAATGTAGATTAGGCCTTTTCACATAATCCCATATTTCTTGAAGGCTTTGTTCATTTCTTTTCACTCTTTTTTCTCTAATTTTGCCTTGTCATTTTATTTTATTGATTTGATCTTCAATCTCTGATATCCTTTCTTCTACTTGATCAATTTGGCTATTAAACTTACGTATGCTTCATGAAGTTCTTGTGCTCTGTTTTTCAGCACCATCAAGTCATTTATGTTCTTCTCTAAGCTGGTTATTCTAGTTAGCATTTCATCTAACCCTTTTTCAAGGTTCTTAGTTTATTTGCATTGGGTTAGAACATGTTACTTTAGCTCAGTGAAGTTTGTTATTACCCAACTTCTGAGGCCTGCTTCTGACAATTCATCAAACTCATTCTCTATCCAGTTTTTTTCCCTTGCTGGTGAATAGTTTAGATCCCTTGGAGGAGAGGTGTTTTGCCCTAGTTTCTTCTCATCTTTGTGGATTTATATACCTTTGGTATTTGAAGATGGTGAATTTTGGATGGGGTCTCTGAGTGGATGTCCTTTCTGTTTTGAAGTTGGTGACTTTCAGATGAGGCCTTTGAGTGGACATTCTTTCTGTTGATGTTGAAGCTATTTCTTTCTGGTTTTAGCTTTCCTTTTAACTGTCAGGTCCCTCTGCTGCAGGACTGCTGGAGGTCCACTGCAGAGGCTGCTTGCCTGGGAATCACCCATGGGGGCTGCAGAAGAGCAAGGATTGATGCTTATTTCTTCCTCTGGTAGCTTCATCCCAGAAAGGTACCTGCCAGATGTATGTCAAAGCTCTCCTGTATGAGGCATCTCTGCATATATGGAGGTCAGGGAGGCACTTGAGGAGGCAGTCTGTTCCTTATCAGAGCTCAAGTGCTGTGCTAGGAGCTCCGTTGTTCCCTTCAGAGCTGCTAGGCAGGGAAACTTAAGTCTGTTGCAGCTGAACTCACAGCTGCCCCTTTTCCCAGGTGCTCTGTCCAAAAAATACCGCTGCCTTTTTCAGAGATGCCCCATCCAGCAAGGGTGTCTAGTCACAGTCTGCCTATGGGGGCGTTGTTGAGCTACTGCAGGCTCCACCAAGCTGTGTAAACTTCCTTATGATTTTGTTCATACCAGCAAGGTTAGAACTGCCTCAGTAATGGCAGATGCCTCTAGGCCCACTGGGCTCTACCGTCCCAGGTTGAGCTCAAACTGCTGTGCTGGCTGCGAAAATCTTAAGCCAGTGGGACTTAGTTTGATGGTCTTTGTGGAAATGGGACCCACTGAGCCAGATCACTTGGCTCCTTCCCTTCAGCCCCCTTTTTTTCAGGGGAAAAAAGGTGGTTCTGTCTCATGGGCATTCTGGGCACCCACTAATATGGCCACCCAGTTTTGTGCTGGAAACCCGCAGCACTGGTGTTTTCAGCCCAGCAGGAATATCCTGGTCTGCAGGCTGTAAAGACCATGGGAAAAGTGCAGTATCTGATTCAGAGTGCTGGAGAGTCTGGTAAAGTCCCAGATGGCCTCCTTTGGGTAGGAAGGGGTGTTGTCTGGCCCGTGCACTTCCTGGATAAGCAGCACCCCACCCTGCCTCAGTTTGCCCTCCTTGGGCTACACTCACTGTCCAACCAGTCCCATAAGATGAACCTGGTACCTGGGTTAGAAATGCAGAAATCACTCATCTTCTGCATCACTCTCACTGGGAACTGCGCTCCAGAGCTGTTCCTATTCGGCCATCTTCGCGGAAGTCCCCGCATTTTATTTTATATATTTAAATGCATTTTGTTGTTTATATAAAACATTGTAATTATCTTGCCATATTATTTTTATGCAACAGGAAATTAATGTAAATGTGCCTTAAAAAGTCATTACAGTTAGATATAATAAGATATTGGATACTAAAATATGTCCAGGCTGAACAACAGATATTAGAATAAATGATAACTATCAATCAAAACCAAATTATTTTAAACTCGATAGATATTTTAGGTAAATTTCTAGACATCTCTTCAAGAGACACATGTCCATTCTATAGCATACTATAGGCAGAGAAGCTCAGTTTTATTTGTGATGAAACCTATCATTTCTATTTATTTTTCAATTTAAATAAGAAAAAAACAAGAGACATAACAAATTTGTGGGCACCACATAATGTAATTTTCCACAAGTCTTAATAGGATTAAGACAACAGATTTTCTCTATAAAACAATAATGCAAATTACAATGTAACTGTAAATAGTTTCTAGTAATATGCATGAATACCTTGTATGCTTATTTTCAGTCAAAAAAAAAAAAAAAAAAGACTACTTCTACCTCAGGAATTATCTTAGTTTCTAATTTAAAGTTGCTAAATACTTAGTAAATGAATTTATATTTCTCCCAGGGTTTTGTGGATTATCAAGTTATAGATGTGCTCTTAGAAAAAAGAACTTATTTTAAAGAAGGCTCTTTTTTGTGATGAGATACAGTTTTGGTTGAAAATCATCTGACAACATTGTTATAGTCTATTATTTGTAATGTAACAGTTTATTTTTTCTTTGACCAAATTTTAAACTCAAGTATCATTATTTTGAAAAGTCTGAACTCATTTTTATTATGTTTCATCATTATCTCAATGCTAATAACACCACTTTTCTGGCTTACTTTCCTAAGTTTAATTGGTTCACCCTTATAACCAAGGTGACTCTGATCTGTAAGGCTGGCAGTTACACCCACAGTATTATGACCATAAATAGATAATGGACCTAAATACTATATTGAGTTGTTCAAAGTGCAGGAGAATCATAACCTTCTAAAATAAAAGCAATTTAAAAAGCAGAATCAATTTTTCAAGACTATTTTAGTAGCCAGAATACTTTTTTTTGTTTTGTTACTTTATATTCAAATAAAACATACAAGTAAGATAGGTCTCTCCTGTCTTTAGATCACATGTGTGTGTGAATGTGTATGCATGTGTATATACATGTATCTGTATGAGTCAAATAAACTATACATTTAGTTAAAAATTAAAATATTTGATTGCTAAACTTTGGTTTCACTGACTTCACTGTGGCTTGTATTTGCAGCCAATGTCACAGTTTAGTCACACACAAGCAGTTTTTAAAACCCATAAAATGAATCAAAAAAGTAAAAGGTGATTTTATTTCAACGTTTCAAAGTCTATTCATGTTGGAAAATGTATAGCAAATGTTACCTGTGGTAGGCAGATAACGAGATAATGGCTTCTCAAAGATGCCTATATCCTAATCCTCAGAACCAGTGAATATGTTAGGTTACAAATAAATTTAGATTGCATATGTAATTAAGGTTGCTAATCAACTGACTTTGAATTAGAAAGATCACTCTGAAATATTTAGGTGTGCCCAGTGTAATCCCAAACTCCTGAAAAATGGAAGAGTGAAGTTAAACAGGTTGGAATGGTATGATATAAAAAAACTAATCCCACCATAGTCTGCTTTAAAGATGAAAAAAAGAGTAAACACCCAAGGAATACAGGCAGCGTTTAGAAGCTGAAAAAGACAAGAAAACGGACTGACCTCTGTAGGTCCCAGAAAGCATAGTCTTTCTGGGACCAGTACTTAACTGAGTACCTCAGCCCCTTCAATCAAAGCTGAAACTATTCTGATAAGATATTACAACTGAGAATCAGAATTTATTATAGCATTTATTATTGTTTATTATTTTTAAAAAAACAATCACAAAATCATTTTTAAGGTAAATTAAATTTGCATATCTATATGCTGAATCATTAGCATCTATATACATAGATGCTTTATCTATATGTTGCATTATAAGAAATGGGTAGGAGAGAGACAAGTGGGAAGCTCAGGGTTTTACTGTGATCACCCTGAAGTGAGTTGTAGACTGCAGGTCTGTTTCCTCTTGTCCTATAACCCACCACTGAAAACTAAAAATAATACATTTTTATTAATTTTTGTAATAACATTGCATACACTTTCATATTTTGATACACTTTCTCCTTTGGATCCCAATTCTCAAATGGACTATAATTGGCAAGATGGTCATTATGGATTTAAAAAATCCATCATACACTATTCATTAAACCATCATACTGTATCTTTACACGGTACCTACCAAAAAGGTTAATAATCAGATATTTGTTGGCATTACTTTACCATTACACACTATCTTCTAAATAATTCTAACTTATAAATAGTTGAGCTGAAGGTCTTGTATAATTGGTTGCTAAAACCTCCAAGTTAATTGTATTCCATGAGAGACACTATATGGCAATTGAACTAAAAACCTTACGTGGTGGCTTTTGATATTCTGACACTTAAAGTATCCAACATGAATACACTATTACTGCAATTAATGCATACACCAACTGCATTAGTTTAAAACTATTAATTATATATATTAATTATACTTAAAGTCTAAAGGCAAAAAATATTCAAGTTAATAGAAACCACTGATGATTCCTAATAATTAGCATTATATTAACTAATGTATAAGATGATATGAAAACTATAATGGTATTGTTATAAACTACAATTTGTAGTATTAATATTGCAGTCCTTAGAGAGGTGACAAGGAAATAACTATAGTTCATTTTAATAAGGTGCTTATTAAATACCGAATGGTGTTTCTATGTTGAACTATGGCATAAGCTTAAGACAGAAAACAGAACAATTTACAGATTTATCTGGTTACTTAAACGTGGTCTATCCCTTTATGAGAAATATATGGAATACATTACAATTCAACTAACTTATCTCTGAAATTGGAGAGGAAGATTTTTTTTTTATGTATTCCAGTCTTACCCACAAGTGTTCTAGGGATTAAAGGTGGCCCCTTTGACTGATATCCAATGATATTGTTTATACTCTGAGTCATGCTGAAATTAATGAAATATTCATAGATAACTTGCTAATGGTGCAGAGTCTATCTGGGCACAATGTTTATTCAGGTGATAAGGAAATGGATCCTATCAACATAGAGTTGTAAGGTATTCACAGAGTCATACTCTCATTAGAGCACAAATCTACTCATCTGATCAGCTTAGAAAATTCTGCTCATATTTTATTTCAAGAGTGATACATGAACAAAGCTGATCTATTTTATTTTCTTATAATTTGATTTATAGATATCTGATCATAGCTTACATATTACCTGTAAATACAATTAGGGAAGGGATATAAAACATGGGCAATAAAGTATTATCAACTTTTTCTCACTGAGTTTGTCTTTTGACTAACATCTCCTTTGAAATTGATTAACACCTGAAATCACAAAGCAATGCCTATCTCACACCCAAGTGTAAACTAATCATACATAAGAGGGAAAAAAATCACAACATAATTAATCATCAAGCAATACTAAGACTCCTGTAATGATATCATACAAAAGGGAATAACCATGTAAGAAAATCTTACCAGCCACTTTTGAGGTTGATTAGTGACACCTAAAACTGTCTTCTCTGAAGCATTTTTTGAAGGATCCAGTCAGTCTTGTGAGACCACCTGTTTCATGGCTGCCATAAGGGTAATAGCTTGCAGTTTGGGGCAACAGTTGACTGACTAACTGAACACAGCTCTCTCATACTTAAAGGCTCAAGTAATAATTCAAAGCAACTTCTCAAATTGCTTATGAAACTAATTGTCTCAAGAAAAGGATTTTCAGCTGTAAGCCTAAAGTAACTATTACCATACTATAATAACCTTTATATTGTATGACTTCCCTATTTTATTAAGACCTAGATGGTCATCAAACAATTCATTTTATATTCTGTGTTAGAGATCACCATGTGCTTACTAAAACCTATTTATTTCAAACTGGGCATTTTATTCCCATGTATTTCTCAGGTTCTCCTGGAGTTCGGTGTGGCCAAGTAACTGGGTTTGCCTCAATTGAATTGAAGCAGAAGCTCTTCCCTCCTTCACACCTGGCCCATTAAAATTTCCAGTTTGTGCCATTCACAGTATTTTTCTTCATATCTACTAATCAAATGGAGAGGATCTATCAGAAGACCATAGAATGTTAGCAAATGGCAGAACAACAAAAATAATCACATTCATTGAGCAGATGTCTAGCAAAAGAGACTATTAATACCTCTTTTCTAAATGCTGTTGAGCAGAAGGTCTTAGTGACACACATTGAAGGTGGTGGACAAGCAAGATTAAATAAGTTTTAGCTACTCAGTCACTGCTTAGAAAAAGCCACCCTACTATAATTCTTCCATAATTCTTCAATGTTATGAGACCAAACATGACTTTTGAAGCATTAAGTCACTAAGATTTTTAAATGTATATGTAAAAAGTTAGTGTCATCAATACAGAAGTTGATGCTATATTAAGGTGCCTCTTGGCAGGTAGGTATCATTGGTTTAGTATTCTGGAGGGAGCAGGAAACAGAACAAATGTTTCTGGATGCTAGAATAAAGATTTTTCTTATACATTATCACAGATTGGCAAAACTATCTTCCATAATGATTTTCAAGACAAACAATGTGTTCACTGAGGCTGTATAACTAGCAAAAATCGTTGAAAGTAATCTGAAATGTTTTGGCTATTATTGAGTACTTAATCTATCATAATAATTAAATCAACTTAGGAAAGATGATTATGTTTTTCAAGTGGAGAGCAAGGAATAGAAATATTTTACAGTCAAAGGCATTTTGGCTTGAAAAACTCTGACTGGCCTTAAATCCAAAAAATGAAATAATAAAATGACAATAACTATGATAATTTTAAAAAGCTCTGGGAAACAAAAACTGTGTGAAACTTCTTAAAGTAAATCAACTTTGTATTGAACTTCAGATTAAGAAAGATGCTTTTCAGATGGTTTCAAAAAATGCCATAAATTTGCTTAGAATGCTATGAGAGAAAAGCAACAAAGATGTATAAGATACCTGGAATTTGAGGAGGATTTCCAAGATGGCGTGGTAGGAACAAATCAGGATTTCAGCTCTCAGTGAAGGTGCAGAGAGTGAGTCCTAGCTGCATTTTCAGACGGACATTTGTTGCCCACAGAACAAGGAAATTCCCAGGTGTACGAGAGACACGGGACACCAGCGCAGCCCTTTCAGCTTGCGTGGCGGTTTTGGCCAGCACCGCAGTGCAGTGGCAACCCACAAAAAACTCACTGGTCTGGATGCCCTGTTAAACCGGCAATCTGAGATTTGGCAGGGCAGATTAACATATCCATCTGATTAAACGGGACTGGGACAGTGAGTCAGACCAGGAGACTCCTGGGAAGCGTGATTTGAGCCGGTGCAGTGGGCCGTGGCATGGGAAATCACACATATCCCAGTGCCCTATCAGCAGGCAACTGAAACAGCTGTGAGTCAACGGTTCAACTTAAAAAAAAAAAAAAAGAGAGAGACAGAGAGAGAAAGAGAAAGGATTCTGAGGTGGGGAGCCAGGTGATCAGGCCCAGTGGGTCCCACCCCCACAGGAACAAACAAAAAGGCGATTCAGAATGCTCGGGGTTGAGAGTTTTACTGCGGGCTCAGCTGAATCCAGGATGGTGCAGCTCGGTGGGGGAGGGGCGTCTGCCACTATGGATGCATACTGCCCCTACTGAGGTACATGCCCACTGCAGAAACAGCCTGCCATTGCCGAGGTAACCCGCCATAACAGAGAGACTCTGCCAACAGGGCGGAGCCCACCACAGTAGGGCAGAGCCCCGTGGCAGCAGGGCGGAACCCAAAGTAGCAGAGCCAGAGCCACAGCAGGCAAATAGTGACTAGACTACCTCCTAGCTGGGCAGGACAGTGCAATGGATACTCATAAAGAAAGCCCCAACTCCCTGAGACAGAGCATCTGAGAAAAAAAAGGAAGGGTTTCATAAGTTCTGCTGCAGCAACCTAAACACACCCGCCCAACAACCCTGAATGAACAACAGAGCTAACAGCTCAGCACTGGAGCTCCTATAAAGTACAGACCAGCTCCTCAAGCAGCTCGCTGATCCCTGTATATCCAAAGGGTCGCCTAAAAAATGACTAATAAAACTGACATTTGGCGGGCATCATTCTGGGACAAAGATAGCAGAAGAAACCGGTAGCATCCCTCACTATTCTGCAGCTTCTACAGGTGTACCCCAGACAAGCAGGGCCTGGAGTGGACCTCAGCAGTCATACAGCAGAGGGGATAGACTGTTAGAAGAAAAACTAAGTAACAGAAATACTTCACCATCAACAATCTGGGCATCCACTCAGAGACCCAATCGAAAAGTCAACAAATACTAAGATGACAAGTGGATAAATCCACAAAGATGGGAAGAAACCAGCACAAAAAGGAGGAAAACACCCAATAAAGAATGATAAAGGGGAAATCACCACAAATTCCAAAGATATTCAAACCATCATCAGAGAATACTACAAACAACTCTAAGCACATGAACTAGTAAACCAGGAAGAAATGGATAAATTCCTGAACATCTGTGTCCTCCCAAGCCTAAATCATGAGGAAGCCGAAACTATGAAAAGACCAATAACAAGGTCTGAAGTTGAGGCAGCAATTAAGAGCCTACCAAACAAAATAAGCCCAGGTCCAGATGGGTTCACAGCTGAATTCTACCAGACACACAAAAAGGAGCTGGTACCATTCCTTCTGAAACTATTCCAAATAATCCAAAAAGAGGGAACCCTTCCCAAATCATTTTATGAGACCAACATCATCCTGATACCAAAACCCAGCACAGGTTCAACAAGAAAAGAAAACTTCAGGCCAATATCCATGATGAACATAGATGCAAAAATCTTCAATAAAATACTGGCAAACCTATTGCAACAGCATATTAAAAACTTATCCATCATGATCAAGTAGGATTCATCCCAGGAATGCAAGGCTGGTTCAACATACACAAGTCTATAAATATAATTCACCACATAAACAGAACCAAAAACAAAAACCACATGATTATCTCAATTGATGCGCAGAAGTCATTTGACAAAATTCAACAGCCCTTTATGCTAAAAACCCTCAATAAACTTGGTATTGATGGAACATATCTCAAAGTAATAAAGCTATTTATGACAAACCAACAGCCAATATCATACTGAATGGGCAAAAACTGGAAGCATTCCCTTTGAAATCCGGCACTAAACAAGGATGCCCTCTCTCACCACTCCTATTCAACATAGTACTTGAAGTTCTAGCCAGATCAATCAGGCAAGGAAAAGAAATAAAGAGTATTCAAATAAAAAATGTGGAAGCCAAATTGTCTCTATTTGCAGACGACATGATAGTATACCTAGATGACGCTCACCTCAGCCCAAAAACTCCTGAAACTGATAAGCAACTTCAGCAAAGTCTCAGGATATAAAATCAATGTGCAAAAATCACAAGCATTCCTATACACCAATAACAGACTTAAAGAGAACCAAATCAAGAACGAACTGCCAGTTATAATTGCTAAAAAGAGAATAAAATACCTAGGAATACAACTTACAAGGAACGTAAGGAACCTCTTCTAGGAAAACTACAAACGACTGCTCAATGAAATAAGAGAGGACACAAACAGATGGAGAAACATTCCATGTTCATGGTTAGGAAGAATCAATATCGTGAAACTGACTATACTGCCCAAAGTAATTTACACAATCAACGCTATCCCCGTCAAGCTACCAATGAATTTCTTCACAGAACTGGAAAAAACCACCATGAACTTCATATGGAACCAAAAGAGAGCCCACATAGCCAAGTCAATTGTAAGCAAAAAGAGGGAGGCATCACATTACCAGACTTCAAACTATACTACAAGGCTACATTAATCAAAACAGCTTGGTACTGGTACCAAAACAGAGATAGACCAATGGAACAGAACAGAAGCATCAGAGGCAACACAACATATCTACAACCATGTAATATTTGATAAACTTGACAAAAACAAGCAATGGGAAAAGGATTCCCTGTTTAATAAATGGTGTTAGGAAAACTGGTTAGCCATGTGCCGAAAGCAGAAACTGGACCCCTTCCTGACACCCTACACTAAAATTAACTCCAGATGGATTAAAGACTTAAACATAAGACCTGGCACCATAAAAACCCTAGAAGAAAATCTAGGCAAAACCATTCAGGACATAAAAGTAGGCAAGGACTTCATGACCAAAACACCAAAAGCATCGGCAACAAAAGCCAAAATAAAAAAATAGGACCTAATCAAACTCCACAGCTTTTGAACAGCAAAAGAAGCAGTCACTAAAGTGAATCAGCAACCAACAGAATGGGAAAAAATCTTTGCAGTTCACCCATCTGACAAAGGGCTGATATCCAGAATTTACAAAGAACTCAAACAGATTTACAGGAAAAAAAACAAACAAGCCCATTCAAAAATGGGCAAAAAAATATGAGCAGATACTTTACAAAAGAAGACATACATGAGGCGAACAAACACATGAAAAAATGCTCATCACTGGTCATTAGAGAGATGCAAATCAAAACCACATTGAGATACCATCTCACACCAGTTAGAATAATGATCATTAAAAAATCTGGAGACAACAGATGGTGGAGAGGATATGGAGAAATAGGAACACTCTTACACTGTTGGTGGGAGTGTAAGTTAGTTCAACCATTGTGGAAGACAGTGTGGCGATTCCTCAAGGACCTAGAAATAGAAATCCCATTTGACCCAGCAATCCCATTACTGGGTATATAGCCAAAGGACTATAAATCTTTCTACTATAAGGACACGTGCACACGAATGTTCATTGCAGCACTGTTTACAATAGCAAAGAACTGGAACCAACCCAAATGCCCATCAATGATAGACTGGACTGAAAAAATGTGGCATATATACACCATGGAATATTATGCAGCAATCAAAAATGATGAGTTTGTGTCCTTTGTAAGTACATGGATGAATCTTGAGAACATCATTCTCAGCAAACTGACATATGAACAGAAAACGAAATACCACATATTCTCACTCATAGGCAGGTGAGAAAAATGAGAACATATGGACAGAGGGAGGGGGTCTACTACACACTGGGGTCTATTGGGAGGAATAGGGGAGGGACAGCGGGGAAGGAGCTGGGAAGGGATAGCCTGGGGAGAAGTGCCAAATGTGGGTGAAGGGGAGGAAGGCAGCAAAACACACTGCCATGTGTGTACCTATGCAACTATCTTGCACATTCTGCACATGTACCCCAAATCCTAAAATGCAATAAAAATAAAAATAAAAGATACCTGGAATTTATGGTCAGATATGACATCTATGTGTGATTACTTGTTACACAGAACTTGTGCATCAAAGAATTACATAGCTAAGCAATCTAAAATCCTTGCTCTCTGAAAGTTGAGAGTTGATAAAACCTTTATAATAGTAATTCTCTAACAGAAAATAGAATGTAAAGTCTAAATAGGGCTGAAGGAAAAGCATATTCCCCAACTTCAACTCCAGGTGAAGCCATGGAGAATAAAATGTAGGGAAGAACAGACTTGAGTATGGGGCTAAGAAGAAACATAAAGTAAAGGATCCAAAATTTCTCTCAGAAGATTCAAGAAACTTTCACCAACTTTCTTAAAACATACAACTTCTCAAATGTAAAATTGCTTTAAACTGGAGATAGTGGTAGGATGCTTTTCTCGATGTTCAAATAAAAGTGTTTATTGTGTGTTATTTTGTCTTTGATTAGCCATCCTTGCCATTGTCTTTCTGGTAATAAAAGAAAGCCCATTGTGAGTAAATAACATATAATTTTGTTTACAGTCCTTGAACAAGAAACTAGAGTAAGACTCTGCACCAACTGGAGATTTTGAGTTTTGAGTTGCATGCAAAATCTAACGGAATTTTAAGTCCAAAGACATAAGGGATATTTCTTCAATTATCTGTGTGGCAAATTTTATTTATTTTAAACACTACATTTCATCTGATAACTCTTGGTTTTGATATGAGGGAGAAGCTAGGCTCACAGCACTTCTAGATCTTTCTGATCCAGTCCTTTCAGAACCAGGTATCAACTGGAGGCCAGTTTCTCTTTCAAGTAACTAGCATCTTGAAAGTTGTAATCTTGGTGATGGTTTGACATTAATGTGGATTCTACCTTGTTCTCACTTGTTTCAGTTTCCCATTTCTCTCTCTGACTTAATATTTACCTTTACTTCTCAATTTCATGATTGGCTGACTTCAGGACAGCAAAAGTCACAGAAGAAATGACACGCTTTTTAATAGTTAAAACAATTATTTAAGTTTGAATCCTTATAATGTCATGATCAATATTATTCTTTGTAATACATCCTTTTAAGTACTAAATAATATATGAACAGGAATATGGCAAAACATGCCACGTGTTGAAATATATTTTTCCTATTTAGCAAAAATCTACAGTATATATGTCACAACCCTCTTTGCAGATGGTATAATTAAGCATTTGAGTCAATGAAATGTATGTGGAAATCATGTATGCTAGGTACAAACACTCTCCATGTCTTCCTACAGTGGGCTGAACAGAGATAACTTTGAACCATGTACAAGGTAGTACAAGGTGGAAACAGAAGTATGAAAAGCCTGGGCCCTTGGAAATCACACTGAGAAACAGCATGAGCAGGGACACCCCACTGAAATTTGACATATACCTGAAATATTTTTGTGTTAAACCATTGAGATTCCAAGTAACTATTAAAGCAGTTATCATTAATTTAATTCATGGCATATCTACAGTATCTCCCTGTCTTATCAGTAGTAAGTAATGAGAAAATGTGTTACCTTTCTGTGTCTACAAGGAGGCATATTTTTAAGGGCAAGAACTTCCCAGCACCATGCCCGTCTCCCATGCCCCTCCATCCAGGAGATTTAACAGTTTCTGTTTAATTTTCGAGGGCATAGGAAAAGGTCACAAGTCAATGACTGGAGCGGAAGTTTAAAGGAACTCTTTTCATTGCTGGGGGGTGGGAGGGTGCGCTTAAAGAAGGTGGGAGTTCCTCCCAGATTAAAAGTCCCTGTCTCCCTCATCTGGGCAGATTTTTCCTCTGGGGTCCCCTTCCACACATTTTTGGACGCTCTCTCTTCCACTCCTTTTGCTCTTTCTCTACCTAAATAACTAACTTTCTGCAAACAGTGTTTGGGGTCCTATATTTACTTAAAAAGCACACCTGCCGAGGTCCCCCTCTTATTCTTTAAAGAGCAAAAAACCAAAAGGCTGGAGCCCACTGGAAAGCAAGCTATGTTCGAAGTATGTTGGGCATCACACCAGTAATACCTGCCCTTTGGTAGGTCGAGGCAAGCAGACACAGGTCAGGAGTTTGAGACCAGCCTTGCAAATATGGTGAAACCCTGGCTTTACTAAAAATTAGCTGGACATGGTGGCGGGCACCTGTAGTCCCAGATACTTGAGAGGCTGATAGGATAATGGTTGGCTATCCTACATAGATGGACTGAATTGAGGACCATTATCATTATCCTAGGATAATAGGATATTATTATATTATATTATATTATATTATATTATATTATATTATATTACTATATTATATTATGTTATATCAAATTATATTATCCTAGGATAATATCAGTTTTATTTCCATGTATTTATTATGTTATGGCACCTTTTAAAATATGAAATATATTAAGTGCATTTAATGAGGTTTTTTGATCTGAATCTCTATTTACAAATTAAGTTTCTTAAAAGCTGGGACTCCGGATCTTTTTTCAACCACTGTATAATTAGTGACTAACATATGAGACATAGTAACCACTGATTAATTAAATGAATTGTAGATACTGTTATACAAATCCTTCATCTTTTCCACATGCTTCTGGGAGATGACTTTCTTAGTATTAAATAAAGTGAGTTCTATGTGTTATAGTTTCCTGGGGCTAATTCATAAATTACTAACTATAATGGTTAATAAATATATTTGAATTAAGGGCCCAAATCTTGAAAGTATTTCTACAATTACTTTCATGGTTGATCATATTTATCACTTACATTCCAGTTAATTTTTTAAATCTTTAATATGCTTTCCACTAGACTCCTTTTCTTAGCACAATGTATTAACAACTTAAATGTATTAGAGTTATTTAGTTGAATTTTAGATTATGCCAAGATTGAATATTTACAAAATAGAAAATTGTCATTTTTTAATGGTTCAAACCATTTCTAGCCTGGAGAAAAATGTCATAGTCTGAACATTCTACTTTATTAATCTATATTTAAACAAAAAAGTAAATGGGCTATTACCATGCTGAATGAGAGTGTTAAATTCATAAGAAGACCTATACAGTCTAAATAATTATTCATGAGATTAATATCTTTCATATTGAATATGACAGACTAAAATGTGTTCAGTCGTAGACTGTTTGCTTTAGGGTAGTCATAAAAGTGACTCATTCACAAATTCTAGAAATAAATTTCATGGTAGAGAATGCTTAAACTAAGTCTCTCACTAAATAAGTCTATACTGATAAGATTCAAGTTGATGGAGAGCATTGAGGCTGATCCTAAAATAGATGGCAAATTTAAATATAACATCAGAGAATCTCAGGTGACAAAAGATCATGTCAAGAAGTAAAATATAAAAAATGTTGTTCTTAAAGAATAAATTGAGTAGCTGGCAAGATGGCGGAAAAGGAACAGCACCAATCTGAAGCTCCCAGTGAGATGGATGCAGAAGGCAAATGATTTCTGCATTTCCAATTGAGTTACCCAGTTTGTCTCACTGGGACTGGTTAGACAGTGTGTGCAGATCATGGAGGGTGAACCAAAGCAGGGTGAGGTGTCACCTCACTAGGAAAGCACAAGAAGCTGGAAACTCCCTGTCCTAGCCAAGAGAAGCCATGAGGGACTGTGCCATGAAAAATAGTGCACTCTGGACAAGATACTACATTTTTTGCCATGGTTTTCACAACCCACAGACCAGGAGAGTCCCTTGAGTGCCTACACCACCAGGGCACTGGGTTTAAAGCACAAAACTGGAAAAAACAAGGATCCAAGATGGCTGATCGCTAACAGCTCGAGATTGTAGCTCCCACTGAAAGTGCAGAGAATGAGAGGATGCCACATTCAGATGAATTTTTGTCGCTCAGGGACCAGAAAATTCCCAGTGTAGGAGCCCCACGGGTCACCAGTGTGACTCTTGTGGCCGGCACAGTGGTTTTGCTGGCACCTTGGAATGGCAGCTCTGCATGCAGAGCAAATGGGAGGAGATTCCTGGGCAGAAGAGTACCATCAGTCTTATCACTGCTGTTTTGGCCGGCGCAGTGGGTTGCTTGGGCTCGGATTCCAGCCCTGGGAATCAATAAACTGGAAGTCCAACTAGAAAGGCGGTAATCGTAAAGATGACAGATACATAAACTTATAATAAAGGGAAGAAACCAGCCTAAAAAGGCTGAGATTACCCAAAATCAGAACCCCTCTCCCTTTACAGGGGATTATAGTTCCTCATCAGCAACGGAACAAGCCCTAATAGAAAAGGACTGTGTGCCATTAACAGAAGTAGCCTTCAGAAGGTGGATGATAAGAAACTTCTGGGAGTTAAAAGAACTTGTTCTAACCCAATGTAAAGAAACTAAGAACTTTGAAAAAAGGTTTGACAAAATGCTAACAAGAATAGACAATATAGAGAGGAATATAAATGACCTAAGAGAGTTGAAAAACACAACACGAAAACTTAGCAAAATATGCACAAGTTTGAATAGCCAAATTGATCAAGCAGAAACAGAGGTCAAAGACCTACTTAATGAAATAAAATGAGAAGAGAAGAATAGAGAAAAAAGGATAAAAAAGAACGAGCAAAGTCTCCAAGAAATATGGGACTATGTGAAGAGACCTAATTTACGTTTGATAGGTGTACCTGAATGCGACGGAGAGAATGAATCCAAGCTGGAAAATACTCTTCAGGATATTATTCAGGACAACTTTACCAATCTAGCAAAGCAGGACAATATTCAACCCCAGGTAATACAGAGAACACCACAAAGATATTCCTCAAGAAGAGCAATCCCAAGGCACATAATCATTAGATTCACCAAGGTTGAAATGAAGGAGAAAATACTAAGGGCAGCCAGAGAGAAAGGTCAGGTTACCCACAAAGGGAAGGCTATTAGACTTACAGCAGATCTCTCAGCAGAAACCCTAAAAGCCAGAAGAGAGTGGGGGCCGATATTCAACATCCTTAAAGAATAGAAGTTTCAGCCCAGAATTTCATATCCTGCCAAACTAAGCTTCACAATTGAAGGAAATATAAAATATTTTATGAACACACAAGTACTCAGAGATTTTATTACCACCAGGCCTGCTTTACAAGAGCTTCTGAAAGAAGCATTATACATAGAAAAGAACAACCAGTATTAGCATTCCTAAAAATATACCAAAAAGTAAAGAGCATCAACATAAAGAAGAATTTATATCTATGAATGGATAAAATAGCCAGTTAACATCAAACGGCAATAACCCTAAATTTGAGTTGACTAAATCCCCCAATCAAAAGATACAGCCAAAACCCAACGGTATGCTACATCCAGACGCATTTCACATCCAAAGATACACAAAGACTCAAAACAAAGGGATGGAGAAAGATTTACCAACCAAATGGAGAGCAAAAATAAATAAATAAATAAATAAATAAATAAATAAATAAATAAATAAAAAGCAGGAATTGCAATTCTCACATCTGATAAAATAGATTTCAAAGCAAAAAAGATATAGTGGTAAAAGGATCAATGCAACAATAAGAGCTAATGATCCTACCTAACACCCAGATACATAAGACCCATAAAGAGATTTAGACTCGGATCTGGTCCGAGATTTAGACTCAACGAGACAGAAAATTAATAAGAATATCCAGGACTTGAACTCAGATCCAGAACAAGTAAACTCAATAAATATTTACAGAGTTCTCCATTTTAAATACACAAAATATTGATCAGCCATTATTAATACCCATTTTTAGAATAAAGCTACATTCCCATTCTCTCTCCCTCCTTTTCTTCTTCTTTTTTCCTCCCCTTCACTCCTTTTTTTTTCTTTCTTTCCAAAAAAAAAAAAATTGTATGACATCAAAGGTCAATGGTTGATTTTTGGAATTGTTTCTAAATGGTATCTAATAAATCAGTGTTTTCCAAGCTTTTTTGCTTATAACTCACATCAGTAAAAAGATTTTTTAATATGGGCTCCCACATTATACAGGTTGAGCATCGCTAATCCAAAAATCCAAAATGCTCCAAAATCTGAAAAGTTTTGAGCACTGACATACATGATGCCACCGTGGAAAATTTATTTTCTGAACTCACATGGCAGGTCAGAGTCAAAACTTTGTTTCATGCACAAAATTATTTTAAAATATTATATAAAACTACCTTTAGGCGATGTGGATAAGGTGTATGTGAGACAAAATGGGCCGGTAGTGGTGGCTCACACCTATAATTCAAGCACTTCAGAGGCCAAGCAGGAGGATTGCTTAAGGCTAGGAGTTCAAGATTAGCCTGGGCATCATAGCAAGAAAAAAAAAAGCACAAAACTGGGCAGCCATTTGGGCAGACACCAAGTTGGCTGCAGGAGCTTTCTTCATATACCAGTGGTGCCTGGAACCCCAATGAGACAGAACTGTTCACTTCCCTGGAAAGGGGGCTGAAACAAGGGAGCCAGATGGTCTAGCTCAGCAGATCCCACCACCACTGAATCCAACAAACTAAGATCTACAGTTTTAAAATTATTGTTGCCAGCACAGCAGTCTGAAGTCAATGTGGGATGTTCAAGCTTGGTGGGAGGAAGGGACTCTGCCATTACTGAGGCTTGAGCAGGCAGTTTTCCCCTCACAGTGCAAATGAAACCACCCAGAAGTTTGAACTAGGTGGAGTCCACTGCAGCTCAGCAAAGTCACTGTAGCCAGAGGAATCTCTAGATTCCTCCTCTCTCAGCAGGGCATCTCTGAAAGAAAGGCAGCACCCCAGTCAGGGGCTTATAGATCAAACTCCCATATCCCTGGGACAGAGCACCTGAGGGAAGAAGCAGCTGTGGGCACAGCTTCAGCAGACTTAAACATTCCTGCCTGGTGGCTCTGAAGAGAGCAATCGATCTTCCAGCACAGCACTCAAGCTCTGCTAAGGAACATACTGCCTCCTCAAGTGGATCCCTTACCCCCATGTCTCTTGACTGGGAAACACCTCCCAGCCCAAGTCAACAGGCACCTCATATAGGAGAGCTCTGGCGGATGGCCCTCTGGGGCAAAGTTTCCAGAGGAAGGAATAGGCAGTAAACTTTGTTGTTGTGAAGCCTCCACTGGTGATACCCAGGAAAACACAGTCTGAACTCCAGCAAACTTCAGGAGACCTGCAGCAGAAGGCCCTGACTGTTAGAAGAAAAACTAAAAAATAGAAAGGAATAGCAGCATAATCAACAAAAAAAGGTAACCACACAAAACCCCATTCAATGGTCACTAATATCAAAGACCAAAGGTCTTTGATAAACCACTTCTGGGTGGTTTCATTTGCACTGTGAGGGAAAATGCTGAAAATTCCAAAAACCAGAATGCCTCTTCTATTCCAAAGGATCACACCTCCTCACAATCAACAGAACAAAACTGGATGGAGAATAAGCTTCACAAACTGACAAAAGTAGACTTCAGAAGGGCAGTAATAACAAACTCCTCTAAGCTAAAGAAGCATGTTCTAATCCAATGGAAGGAAGCTAAAAACTTTGAACAAAGGTTAGAGGAATTGCTAACTAGAATAATAAGTTTGGAGAAGAACATAAATGACCTGATGGAGCTGCAAAACACAGCAAGAGAACTTCGTAAAGCATATACGATTATTAATAGCTGAATTGATCAAACAGAGGAAAGGATATCAGAGATTGAAGATTAACTTAATGAAAGAAATAATGAAGACAAGATTAGATAATAAAGAACAAAAAGGAACAAATAAAGCCTCCAAAAAATATAGCACTATATGAATTGACAAAATCTACCTTTGGTTGGTATACCTGAAAGTGACTGGGAGAATGGAACCAAGCTGGAAAACACTCTTCAGGGATATGATCCAGGAGAACCTCCCCAACCTAGCAAGACAGGCCAACATTCAAATCAGGAAATACAAACACCATGAAGATACTCCTTGAGAAGAGCATCCCCAAATACACAATCATCAGATTCATCAGTGTTAAAATAAAGGAAACAATGTTAAGGGCAGTCAGAGAGACAGGTCCGGTAACCCACAAAGGGAAGCCCATCAAACTCACAGTGGATGTCTCTGCAGAAATGCTGCAAGCCAGAGGAGAGTGTTGGTTGATGTTCAATATTCTTAAAGAAAAAGCTTTTCAACCTAGAATTTCATATTAAGCCAAACCAAGCTTCATAAGCTAAGGAGAAGTAAAATCTTTTACAGACAAACAAATGGAGAGAGATTTTGTCACCACTGGACCTGCCTTACAAGGGCTAACGCAGGAAGTGCTAAATATGAAAAGAAAACACTGGTACCAGCCACTGCAAAAACATACCAAATCATAAAGACAACTGACTCAATGAAGAAACTGCATAAACTAACCATAAACTAACGGGCAAAATAACCAGATAGCATGATAATGACAGAATCAAATTTACACACAACAATATTAACCTTAAATGTAAACAGGCTAAATGTCCCTATTAAGAATCAGACTGGCAAATTGGATAAAGAGTTAAGAACCATTGGCGTGCTGTATTCTGGAGATCCAACTCGTGCAAAAACACACATAGGCTCAAAATAAAGGAATGGAGGAAGATTTATCAAGCAAACAGAACGCAAAAAGAAGCAGGGGTTACAATTCTAGTTACAATCCTAACTCTTGGTTGGTCTGTAAGCAATCCTTTGTTGGTTATCCTTTAAACCAACAAAGATCAAAAAAGACAAAGAAGGACATTACATAGTGGTATCAAGATCAATGCAACAAGAAAAGCTAACTATCCTAAATACATATGCACCCAAAACAGGAGCAGCCAGATTCATTAAAGCAAGTTCTTAGAAACCTACAAAGATCTTAGACTCCCATACAAAAATAATGGGAGACTTTAACACCCTACCGTCACTATTAGATCAACAAGACAGAAAATTAACAGGGATATTCAGGACTTGAACTCAGCTCTGGACCAAGTGGACCTAATAGACACCTACAGAACTCTCCACCCTGAATCAACAGAATACACATTTTTCTTTCCTCAGTACCACACTGAACTTATTCTAAAATTGACCACATAATTGGAAGTAAAACACTCCTCAGCAAATGCAAAAGAACAGAAATCGTAACTAACAGTCTCACAGACAACAGTGCAATCCAATTGGAACTCAGGATTAAGAAACTTACTGAAAACCACAAAACTACATGGAAACTGACAAACCTGCTCCTGAATGACTACTGGGTAAATAACAAAATTAAGTCAGAAATAAAAAGTTCTTTCAAACAAATGAGAACAAAGATAGAACATAAAAGAATCTCTGGGCCACAGCTGAAGCAATGTATAGAGAAAAATGTACAGCACTAAATGACCCTGAAGAAAGCCAGAAAGATCTACAATTGTCACCCTAGCACCACAATTAAAAGAACTAGAGAAGCAAGAGCAAAGAAATAAAAAATTAATCAAGCAGCTTGGTTTTTGAAAAGATTAACTAAATAGATACACTGTTAGCCAGACTATTAAAGAAGAAAAGAGAGAAGAAACAAATAGACACAATAAACAAAATAATGTAGAGGATATCATCACTAATCCCCCAGAAATACAAACTACCATAAGAGAACACTATAAACACCTCTACAGCAAGAAAACCTAGAAAATCTGGAAGAAATGGATAAACTCCTGGGCAAATACACCTCTCATGATTAAACCATAAAGAAATCAAATCTCTGAATAGACCAATAAAAATTCTGAAATTGAGGCAGGAATTTATAACCTACCAACAAAAGAAAGCCCAGAACCAGACATATTCACAGCTGAATTCCACCAGAGGTACAAAAAAGGAGCTAGCACCATTCCTTCTGAAACTATTCCAATAAAAAAAAAGAAGGAAAAAGTAGGACTTCTCCCTAATTACTTTTATGAGGCCAGCATCATCCTGACACCAAATCTGGCAGAGACACAACAAAAAAAAGAAAATTTTAGGCCAATATCCCTGATGAACATCAATGCAAAAATCCTCAGTAAAATACTAACAAACTGAATCCAGCACCACATCAAAAAGCTTATCCACCTCAATCAAGTTGGCTTTATCCCTGGAATGCAAGCCTGGTTCAACATATGAAAATCAAGAAATGTAATCCATCACATAAACAGAGCCAATGACAAAAACCACGATTATCTCAATAGATGCAACAAAGGTCTTTGATAAAATTCAACACCCCTTCATGATAAAAACTCTGAATAAACTAGGCATTAATGGAATGTGTCTCCAAATAACAAGGGCTATTTATGACAAACCCACAGCCAATATCTTACTGAATGGGCAAAAACTGGAAGCATTCCCTTGAAAACTGGCACAAGACGAGGATATCCTCAAACATCACTCCTATTCAACCCAGTATTGGAAGTTCTGGCCAGGGCAATCAGGCAAGAGAAAGAAATAACGGGTATTCAAATAGAAAAAGAAGAAGTCAAATTATCTCTGTTTGTAGATGACATGAATGTATATTTAGAATATCCCATAATCTCAGTCCAAAATCTCCTTAAATTGACAGGCAACTTCAGCAAAGTCTCAGGATACAAAATCAATGTGCAAAATTCACAAGCAATCCTATACATCAATAATAGAAAATCAGAGACCCAAATCATGAGTGAACTCCCATTTAAAATTGCTACAAAGAGAATAAAATACCTAGAAATACAACTAACTTACAAGGAACATGAAAGACCTTTTCAAGGAGATCTACAAACCACTGCTCAATTAAATGAGAGGACACAAACAAATAGAAAAATGTTCCATGCCCATGGATAGAACAATCAATATCCTGAAAATGGCCATACTACCAAAAGTAATTTATAGATTCAATGCTATTCGTATCAAGCTACCATTGACTTTCTTCACAGAATTAGAAAAAATGACTTTAAATTTCATAAGGAACCAAAAGAGAGCCTGTATAGCCAAGACAATCCTAAGCAAAATGAACAAAGCTGGAGGCATCACATTACCTGATTTCAAATGATACTACAAGCCTACAGTAACCAAAACAGCATGGTACTGGTACCAAAACAACTATATAGACGAATGGAACAGAACAGAGGCCTCAGAAACAATGCCACACATCTACAACCATCTGCTCTTTGACAAACCTGACAAGAACAAGCAGTGGAGAAAAGATTTCCTATTTAGTAAATTGTGTTGGGAAAACTGGCTGGTCATATGCAGAAAACTGAAACTGCAACCCTTTTCTTACACCTTATACAAAAATTAACTCAAGATGGATTAAATAATTAAATGTAAGACCTACAACCAAAAAAAATTCTTAGAAGAAAAGTTAGGCAATACCATTCAGGACATAGGCATGGACAAAGACTTCATGACTATAACACCAAAAGCAATGGCAACAAAAGCTAAAATTGAGAAATGTGATATAATT
The DNA here is from genome assembly GCA_031835075.1 of Saguinus oedipus. Lineage (NCBI taxonomy): Eukaryota > Metazoa > Chordata > Mammalia > Primates > Cebidae > Saguinus > Saguinus oedipus. The sequence continues at coordinate 46,164,604 of CM063169.1, forward strand.
AAATTGAAGAACGTCTGCAGAGCAAAAGATACTATCTTCAGAGTGAACAGGCAACCTACAGAATCAAAGAAAAATTTTGCAATGTATCCACCTGACAAATTGCTAATATCCAGAATCTGCAAAGAACTTAAATTTATAAAAAAATCAAAAAGTGGGCAAGAGATATGAACAGAGATTTCTCAAAAGAAGACATTTATGCAGCCAACAAACATATTTTAAAAATGCTCATCATCACTGGTCATTAGAGAAATGCAAATCAAACCACAATGAGATATCATCTCATGCCAGTTAGAATGGAGATCATTAAAAAGTCAGGAACTAACTGATGCTAGAGAGGATGCAGAGATATAGAAATGCTTTTACACTGTTGGTGGGAGTATAAATTAATGTAACCATTGTGAACAACAGTATGGTCATTCCTCAAGGATCTAGAACCAGAAATACCATTTGACCCAGCAATCTCATTATTGGGTACATACCCAAAGGATTATAAATAATTCTACATGCCTATATATGTTTACTGAAGCACTATTCACAATAGCAATGACTTGGAACCAACACAAATGCCCATCAATGATAGACTGGATAAAGAAAATGTGGCACATATACACCATGCAATACTATGCAGTCATAAAAATGGATGAGTTCATGTCCTTTGCAGGAATATGAATGAAGCTGGAAACCATTATTCTCAGTAAACTAACAGAGGAATAGATGACCAAACACAGCATGTTCTCACTCATAAGTGGGTGTTGAACAATCAGAACGCATGGACACAGAGAGAAGAACATCACACACTGAGGCCTATTGTGGGAGTTGAGGGCTAGAGAAGGGATAGCATTAGGAGAAATACGTAATGTGGATGATGGGTTGACTGGTGCAGCAAACCACCATGGTACATGTATACTTATATAACAAACCTGCACGTTCTTTACATAGATCCCAGAACTTAAAGTACTATAATAATAGAAAAAGAATAAATTAAAAGTATCAACTTAAGGTCATACACTGAGTACGTTGCAGAATTGGAAATAAATTCCAAACCTTTTTTCTGGTCTTCTACTTTAAGTAGGAGACAAAAACATTTTTATAAAAAAACCCATTGGTATTTTTGAATCTAGACTATTTCTGCACTTTGCTATTATTCTATAGCAAGAGTAGGTGAATTTAGTGGTTTTTATTGTAAATACATTTTTAATCAATTTTATGTTGTCTTTTCCAGCTCTTAACCTAAATTTATTGCTATAGAATAATCTTAGAAAATCAATTTTAATATTGTCTGAACTTTTTTTTCTTTAGTGCATTCTGAGGTTTTTGAATTTTTATTTTTTAAGTATTTACATCCATTTCTAAATGATACTTAAATGACAGTCTAAAATTCTTGATGGTATTCTTTTAATTTAGTTTAGTTTTGTTTAATTAGTTAAAATAATGCAGATTAATTCACTAAAATGACAGGGACTCTGATATATAAGATAATGTAGATTAGTAAGCCAGCAATTACACTCATAATAAAAAATTAAGAAAAATAATATGTAAATGTATTTTTTACTTATTTAGACAACTATGGTTTAAATTATTTATGAGATACTGCACATTATGTTAATGACTAGCTGCTAGTATACTATGAAATAAAATTTTGAGGTTAAATAGGTAACTATAATCCTATGTTAATAAATCTTGTCTGAGAGTATGTTGATATGCTGGAGTTTTGTGAGAACCTAGCAAAAAACAAAAGTTATATAGGTTAGCTTCCATAAATAGAATTTGTTTTAAATTGTTATGTGTCCCTCTGGCATATCTGATTTCTTTAACATTTCTGTGTCCCAGAAAAGTCTAATAAGTCTTCTGAACTGCTATTTGAATTTCTTTGCTATATTCCTCTGACAACTTTACAAGATAGAGATATGTAACGTTATTTCAAAAAGGTACCACAGGCCTTATAAATCAAAGTTAAAGAATTGTGATTGTTACCTTAAAATTTATTTTGTGAAAAGAGACATTTAAAAATGAATTCTTAGCAATTATTTTAAGCCATTAGTAAGAGTCATACTAATATTAATTAACTGGTTTTGCAAAACAATTGGGATGTCAAAATTGACTTTTTATTTATTAGTAAACATGTATATATTTCAAAACAAAGTTCTGAAACTCTCACTAATGTGAAATTGAATAAAATAGTAATATGATCAATTATAGAATTAGAGGTAGAAGACATACAAACTATTAATTACTTATTTCATTTGCATTTTTTCTTTGCATATGAAAGTTAGATTGATTTTGGCTATTGACCAATGGTACCCACTGAAAATGAAAGGATTGATTGATTGATTGAATGAGTGAATGATTTACAAAGTTTTGTTCTGTTGCCTAGGCTGGAGTGCAATGATACAATCATTTTCCCTGCGGCCTCAACCTCCCAAGTGATACTTCCACCTCAGCCTCCAGAGTAGTTGGTACTACAAGCATGTGCCACCACAATTGGCTAATTTTTGTATTTTTTATAGAGATGAGATTTTGCCATCTTGCCATGACTTATCTGGAACTTCTGGGCTGAAGCCCTCCAGCTGCCTTAGCCTCCCAAAGTGCTGTAATAACTGGTGTGGGCCACTATGTTTGACCCAAGATATATTAAAATTTAAGGCATTGTATTTTAGCTACAAACATAAATGATAATTTATTTTACTTGTCATTAAAATACTCCTTTTCCAAAACCATTTATCTCCTTCCTCAAATAATGAACATGTACACACACAATTACTCTAAAACACAAAATAAAACAAAAAATAAAGTAAAATATTTTAAGAACACAAGATAGATTCTTTTAGTAATTATTCTTTGAAATCCCATTTAACTGTGATTTTTTTCTGCATTAGATTTTGTTTATGTGGCTCATATAAAAACTATAATTTGAACAGCTATTGTACTGAGAAATAAAGTGCATTGGGTTGGTGTCTTATTCTGCTTTGGCTGCCACAACAAAGAACCATAGACTGGGTAACCTAAACAACAGAAATAAATTTTTTACAGTTTTAGAAGTTAGAAGCCCAAAATCAAGGTTTTGGCAGGTTTGGTTACTTCTAAGACTTTTCTCCTTGGTTTTTGGGTAGATGGCCATCTTCTTAGCTTGTCCTTTCATGGCTTTTTCCATGTTAGTATAGCCTCTCCATAGTCTAAATTTCCTTCTTTTTTTTTTTTCTTTTTTTTTTTTTTTCTTTTTTTTTTTGAGATTGAGTTTCGCTCCTGTTACCCAGGCTGAAGTGCAATGGTGCGATTTCGGCTCACCGCAACCTCCGCCTCCTGGGTTCAGGCAATTCTCCTGCCTCAGCCTTCTGAGTAGCTGGGATTACAGGCACGCACCACCATACCCAGCTAATTTTTGTATTTTTAGTAGAGATGGGGTTTCACCATGTTGACCAGGATGGTCTGGATCTCTTGACCTCGTGATCCACCCGCCTCAGCCTCCCAAAGTGCTGGGATTACAGGCGTAAGCCACCACTGCCTGACCTTAAATTTCCTTCTCTTATAGGGACACCTATTGTATTGGATTAGAACCCACCTTAAATCCTTCATTTTAACTTAATTACATTTTTAAAAATCTAATATCCATAAACAGTCACATTTCAGGTTACTGAGGGTTTGAATCTAAATAGGTGAATTTGGGGAGAATGCAATTTCACTTATAGTGATAAATCAGAAAATAATAAATTATATGAAATAATTCATAGAGCAAAGAATACTAGTGAAATGTTTCTTTTTTCTCCTCGTATTTAAAAATTTACTTCTATTGAATGCCTAAGCCCACAGAGGGCACTCACTCCCTTAATTCTTTACTGGTGATGACAACACTGACATGTTTACTTTCCCATTATTTTTTCTTTCTATCTCTGTAAATATGAGCTTTAAAAAAAAACTTTAGTGGACCAAGACTGTTTTAGATTCTAGAGATAAAACTGTGAGCAAATTGCATATATCCACAGGCTGCAGTGTGCTTACATTTCATGATATGCATGCTGAGATATGTATTCTTCAATTACAAAAATAAAACATATTATTCATATTAAAACAGTGGTAAATGGTAATAAGAAAAGTGAAGGTAAAATGACTAAGTGTAAGCTCTGACCTAGTTTAGGTACTAAGGCAATTTTTCCTAGAGAAGTAACATTAAAATTCTAATCTTAAGGATAAATTTGAATAAATGTCATTTTCAAAATGTACAACCTAGAAGGGCTAAGGAACTGAATAGAGAACAGCCACAGTTAAGAGTAGTGAGATTTGAGCCAATTCCGTGATTGAATAAATAATCTGAAACACAATTAGAAGGCACCATATTAGCATTTTTTACTTATGAAATAGGAAATTTCATCAATATCATTTTAATCAAAGTGATTTTACACTGGTGCATTATCTATGGTCTCAGGAAGATAATAAATTGAAACTTTTAGCAAAAAGAGCAATACGAAAAGTTGCTAAACATAGAATGCAATATAGAGAGAATAGAACTAAAAATAAAATTTATATTGAGCATATTAAGAGCCATGAAATTACATTTGGTCATTTTTTTCTAATATTAATGATTTATGTATATATACTGTCTAATTTCTCTGTACCAAAATTGATGGTATTAATGTATATTGTCTCTAATACTCATTTAAATCTAAGATTGGATTAATCAAGTATCCTATTGAGGTACAAGCAGGTATTATATGCAATTTCAACAACTTAAAAGATTTATTACAGGGCATCCAATAAAATAAGTAGGAAAATTATATTGCTGATATGCTAACAAAGGAAACAAAAATAGAATAATTTAAAATACTCAGTTGAAATCACAAAGTATGGAAAAAGAGTGCAAGATAAACATAGGAAAAAATTAGGGTAAAATAGAAAACAGTAACAGATATAGTTAATATTAATCCAACTAGTTCAATAATCACTTTGAAATTAGTGGTCTAAATGCACAATTTAAAAGCAGAGATTGTCAGAATGATTCATAAAACTAACATCCTAAATATTGTCTACAAGAAAACAGCTTTAAATATAAAGGCATATAGAGTAAAAGCAAGTGGATGGAGAAAATATACCATGCCAACACTAGTAAAAGAAAACCACAGGTAGTTATATCAATTTCAAGCAGAACAGACTTTAAAGCAAGGTGAGTCATCAGGAACATAGAACAAAAGTATATAAAAATAATGGGGACAATTCTACAAGAAGACATAACAATCTTTAACCTATATACACCTAACTATTGTTAGAGTGTCAAGTTATGTGAATCAAAAACTAATAGAAGTGAAAACAAAAGTAGATTAATCCACTTACATAGTTGGAGACTTAAACATCCTTCTATCAGAAATGGAAATATCCATTAGGCAGAAAAATCAGTAAGGACATAGTTAAACTCACTAACACAATTAATTAGCTGGGTTTAATTTAAATCTATAAAGACCAGCCAACAAGAAGGTGCACATTTTTTTGAACCCGCAAACATTTACTAAGATTGGCTATGAAACACACCCCAACAAAATTAAAGAAACAGAAATATAACATATGTTCTAAAACCATAATGAAATTAAACTATAAACCAAAATAAGTAGAGATAAAACAACATGCTTCTAAATAGCCTATGGGTCAAAGACGAAATCTCAAAATAAATTTAAAAATATTTTGAACTCAATGAAAATGGAAATGAAACATTAGTTTTGTAGGATGCAGCCAGTTTTAGTCCATTCTGTGTTGCTACTGAGAAATACCTGAGACTGGGTAATTTATGAAGAAAATAAGTTTATTTGGCTCACTATTCTGCATGGTGTAAAAAATTCATGGCACCAGCATCTGCTTCTGGTAAGAAATTCAGGAAGCTTCCACTCCTGGCAGAAAAGAAAGGGGAGCGAGCATCATATGGTGAGAGAAAAGCAGCAAGAGAGAGTGGTGACTAAGTGCCAGCCTCTTTTTAATAATTTAACATGGTAACTATTAGATCAAGAAATCACTCATGACTAAAATAATGCAATTAAGTAATCCATAAGGGATCCACTTCCATGACTAAAACAGCTCCCACTAGTTCCACCTCCAACACTAGGCTAAAATCTTAACATGAGACTTGGAGGAGACAATATATCGAAACTATATCACAGCCAAAATAATGCTTAGAGGGAAATTTGTAACATCAAATGCATATATTAGAAAAGAAGAAAGATCTAAAATTAATAATTTGTTTTTACCTTAGGATGTTAAAGAAGAGCAAATTAAATCTAAAGTCCTAAAAGAAAAACTTTAGACAAATTAAATTTAGCAGAATTTATTTAAGCAAAGAACAATTACAAATAAGGTAAAATTCAGAGCCTGAAGAGATTTAGAGAGCCTCATACAGAAATTAGAGGAAAGAGCTTTTATAACTGGAGCACAGTGCAAAGTAGAAACATTATCTGATTGACTACAGTAAGCTATCTGCCTTATTTGGGCATGGTGAGATAAGCCATTTGTGGTACATGGACATAGTGCAATGAGTTGACCCTTTGTGATTGATTAACATTCAATCTGTTATATTCAAGCTGTTATATTTCTAACTTTAGGTTTTGGTTCGTGTATGTACTAAGTTACATTGCGGTTTGTTGCACAGAAACTCAGAGTATAAAGACAGCCTCAGTCTAATGACCTCCAGCTTATTTAATTTAACAAAAGTAAAGAGAAGATTCATCATAATTAGACCTGGAATCAATTAAGTTGAGCAAAGAATATAAAAAGAGATAATCAATGAAACCAAAACTGTTTTTTTAATAAAGATCAATAATTAGTAAGTCTCTAACCAGACTAAGAAAAACAGAATGAGGACAAAAATTATTCATATTAGAAATAAAAAAGGGAGCATCACCATGGAGCCTACGGACAGTAAAAGGGTAATAAAGAAATACTAGGAATAGCTATACTCACAAGTTTGATATTCAGTATGAAATGAAACAATTGCTTGAAAGACACAATTTGCTATAACTGAAGCAAGAAAAACTAATCCGATGAAATTATATATGTGATAGAAATTGAATCAATAATTTCAAACTCTAACATAATAAGTTCCAGAAACAAATAGTTTCACTGGTAAATTCTAACAAAAACTCAAGAAAAAAATTATAGCAATCATCTAAAATCTCTTTCAGAGAACAGAAGCATAGGAAATACTTCCTAGCATCCCAAATGTCAAAATTAAACAAAAATATTACAAGAAGAAAAAAAAAATACAAACTAATATCTTTCATGAACTTAGATACAAATATTCTCAAGAAAATATTAGAAAATAGAATCCAACAATGAGTAAAAATAATTATAAACACCTGAGTGGGATTTATCCCAGATATGCAGAATTCACCAAACTTTCCAGAATCAGTTAATTGATGTAATACAGCACATCAACTGACGAAAAAAGAAAAAAATCACATGATCACACCAATAGATGTAGAAAAAACATTTGACAAAACACACATTCATGACAGAAACTCTCTGTAATGAGAAATTGAGGGAAACTTTCTTATTTGATAAAGAACATCCACAAAATACCTACAGCGAACATTATTTATAATGGTGAAATATTTTCTAATCAAAAACAAAGAAATTACTTCTCACTACTCCTTGCTAGAATCACAATGGCAGTACAAACTAATGCAATAAGACCAAAAAATAAAATAAAAGGTATGCAAATTGGGGGAATATTAATAAAACTCCCTTTGTTTCAATATGTCTAATAATCTATGTAGAAACAACTTTCTTTGTTTGAAGATGTCTAACAATCTATGCCAAAAAGTTAAAAGAACAAAAAACCCTTCTACAATTAACCATTATGACAAGATTGCTGGATACAAAGGTTAACATACAAAAGCTAATTAATTTTTTATATACCAGAAGTGAAAAATACCAGCAGTGATAAAGTACAATTTTAACTTGAAAACAGAAACAAAATAAAATATTTTGATATGTATTTAATAATATGTATAGAAGATTTATAATCAAAGATGATTTAAGAACTAGTCCATTGGCTGGGCACAGTGGCTAATGCCTGTAATCCCAGCACTTTGGGAGGTCATGGCAGGTGGATCACCTGAGGTCAGGAGATTGAGACCAGCCTATTCAATATGATGAAACCCTTGTCTCTACTAAAAATACAAAAATTAGCTGGGCATGGTGGCATGGCCTGTAATGCCAGCTACTTAGAAGGCTGAGACAGGAGAGTCACTTGAACTTGGGAGAAAGAGGTTGCAGTGAGCTAAGATTACACCATTGCACTCCAGCCCGGGCAGCAAGAGCAAAACTTCATCTCAAAAAAAAAAAAAAAAAAAGAACTAGTCCATATTCATGGATTGAAACACTCAATAATGTTGTTAAGATGTCAATTTTTCCCAATTTGATGTATAGATTCAAAGCAATCTCAAAATCTCACCAAGCAATTTTGTGGATATCAGCAAACTTATCCTAAAGTTAATAAGAAAAAGCAAAATACCGAGAATATCCAACAGAATCTTAAAGGAGAACAAGGTTACAGGAATACCTGACTTTAAGACTTACTGTAAAATGACAGTAATCAGGACAGTGTGGTAATGAAAAAATAATAGATCAATATAATTGAACAGAAGGCCCAGAAATATAGTCAACTGTTCTTTGACAAGGGAAAAAAGACAATCAAATGGAGCAAAAATAATTTTTTCAGAAAGATTATTGTTGCAAAAAGCTGTTGGTGGGACAACTGGACATATCCATGAAAAAAAAAATATATATATATAGATATATAGATATAGATAGATAGATAGATAGATAGAGAGAGAGAGAGAGAGAGAGAAAGAGAGAGAGAGAGAGAGAGAGAGAGAGAGAGACCGTACATTTTTTACAAAATAAAAAAAATAGCTTTCTCTTGCCTGATTGCTCTGGCCAGAACTTACAATATTATGTTGAATAGGAGTGGTGAGAAGAGGGCACCTTTGTCTTGTGCCAATTTTCAAAGGGAATGCTTCTAGTTTTTGCCCATTCAGCATGACATAGGCCGTGGGTTTGTCCTATAGCTTTTATTATTTTCAGATATGTTCCATTGATACCTAGTTTATTGAGAGTTTTTAGCATAAAGGCCTAATGAATTTTGTCAAAGGCCTTCTCTGCATATATTGAGATAATCGTGGTTTTTGACTTTCGTTCTGTTTATGTGATGGATTACATTTGTAGAATTGTGTATGTTAAAACAGCCTTGCACCCCAGGGATGAAGCCAAATTGATCGTAATGTATAAGCTTTTTGATGTGCTGTCGAATTTGGTTTGCCAGTCTTTTATTAAAGATTTTTGCATCAACATTCATCATAGATATTGCCCTGAAATTTTCTTTTTTACTTGTGGCTTTTCCAGGTTTTGGTATCAAGATGATGTTGGTTTCATAAAATGACTTAGGGAGTATTACCTCTTGTTGTGTTGTTTGGAATAGTTTCCAAAGGAATGGTAACAGCTCCCATTTGTAGGTCTTGTAGAATTGGGCTGTAAACCCATCTGATCCTGGACTTCTTTTGGTTGGTAGGCTATTAATTGCTGCCTCAATTTCGGACTTTTTTATTGGTCTATTCAGGGATTCAACTTCTTACTGGTTTAGTCTTGGGAGGGTGTACATTTCCAAAACTTTATCCATTTCTTCTAGACTTCCTGCTTTTTGTGCAGAGAGGTATTTTTAGTAATCTCTGATGGTAGATTGTATTTCTGTGGAGTAAGTGGTGATATCCCCTTTTTTTTATTGCATCCATTCCATTCTTCTTTCTTTTCTTTTTTATTAGTCTGGCTAGTGGTCTATTTTGTTGATCTTTTCAAAAAACCAGCTCCTGGATTCATTGATTTTTTGAAGGCTGTTTTGTGTCTCTATCTCCTTCAGTTCTACTCTGATCTTGGTTATTTCTTGTCTTCTGCTAGCTTTTGAATTTGTTTCATCTTGTTCCTCTAGTCTTTTTAATTGTGACACTAGGGTGTGGATTCTAGATCTACCTTTGCTTTCATGTGGGCATTTAGTGCTATAAATTTCCCTCTAGACACTAATTTAAATATGTCTTTGAGATTCTCGTACATAGTGTCTTCATTCTCATTAGTTTCTAACAGTATCGTACTGGTACAAAAACAGAGATATAGACCAATGGAGCAGAACAGAGGCCTTGAAAGTAACACCACACATCTACAACCATCTGATCTTTGACAAACCTGACAAAAACAAGCAATGGAAAAAGGATTCCCTATTTAATAAATGGTATTGAAAAAACTGCCTACCCATATGCAGAAAGCTTAAACTGGACCCCTTCCTTACACCTTATACAAAAATTAACTCCAGATGGATTAAAGATTTAAATGTAAGACCTAACACCATAAAAACCCTAGAAGAAAACCTAGGCAATATCATTCAGGATGTAGGCATAGGCAGGGACTTCATGATTAAAACATCAAAAACAACGGTAACGAAAGCCAAAACAGACAAATGGGAAGTAATTAAACTTAAGAGCTTCTGCACAGCAAAAGAAACTATTATTAAAGTGAACGAGCAATCAGCAGAATGGGAAAAAAAAGTTTGCAATCTATGCATCTGAAAAAGGGCTAATATCCACAATCTACAAAGAACTTAAACAAGTTTATAAGAAAAAAAAAAACCCTATCAAAAAGTGGGCCAAGGATATGAACAGACACTTCTCAAAAGAAGACCTTTATGCAGCCAAAAAACATATGAAGAAAAGCTCATCATTGGTCATTAGAGAAATGCAAATCAAAATCACATTGAGATACCATCTTACGCCAGTTAGAATGGTGATCACTAAAAAATATGGAGACAACAGATGCTGGAGAGGATGTGGAGAAACAGGAACACTTTTACACTGTTGGTGGGAGTGTAAATTAGTTCAACCATTTTGGAAGACAGTGTGGCAATTCCTCAAGAATCTAGAAATAGAAATACCATTTGACTCATCAATCCCATTACCAGGTATAGTATATATCCAAAAAATCATAAATCATTCTATTATAAAGACACATACACAATTATGTTCATAGGTGCACTGTTTACAATATCAAAGTCTTAGAATCAACCCAAATGCCCATCAAGGATAGACTGGATAAAGAAAACGTGGCACATATACACCATGGAATACTATGAAGACATGAAAAAAAGATGAGTTCATGACCTTTGCAGAAACATGGATGCAGCTGGGAACTATCATTCTCAGCAAACTGACACAAGAACAGAAAATCAAACACCAACATGTTCTCACTTATAGGCGGGTGTTGAAAAATGAGAACATATGGACACAGGGAGGTGAATATCACACACTAGTGCCTGTTGGGGGTTGGGGGAGCTAGGGGAGGTATAGTAGGAAGTGGAGGGATTGGGGAGGATAACATTAGGAGAAATGTGTAATGTAGATGATGGAGAAATAAATGCAGTGAACTACCATAGCATGTGTATACCTATGTAAAAATCCTGCATGATCTGCACATGTATCCCGGGACTTAAAATATAATTTTTAAAAATTAACTCAAAATGGGTCATGAACCCAAATGTAAAAAGAAAAAAACCTCTAAAATTCCTAAAAGATAGAATAAGAGAAAACTTAGATGATCTTGGATATGGGAAAAATTTAGATACAACAATGCCACAATCCACAAGGTAAATAATTGATAAACTGGATCTTATAAAAATTTAAAACATATGGGAGAATATTTTTGCAAAACATATATAAAGGACTGTTATCCACAATTTACAAAGGACTTTTAAAACCCAACAATAGAAAACAAAGAACATGATTAAACATTGGCCCAAGGACTTAACAGACACCTCACCAAAGAAGATATATAAATGGCAAATAAGTATATAAAAACATGGTCCAACTCATGCATCAACAGGAAAACGCAAATTACAAAAACAGTGAGATACCTCTACATACCCATTAGAATGGCCAAAATCTGAAACAATGACAACACATGCTTGAAATAATATAGAAGAGAGGAATTCTTATTCATTGCTGATAGAAATGTAGGTTCTTATAAAACTAAACATTCTCATATTCATGCATTATCCAACTATTGCATTCCTTGGTATTTACCTAAAGGGGTTGAAAACATGTCCACACAAAAATAAGAACATGGATGTTTACAGCAGCTTTAGTCATAGTTACCAAAACATGGACACAACTAAAATGTCATTTACCAGGTGAATTCATTAGTAAACTGTGGTGCATTCTGACAATGAAATATTATCAAGTACTAAAAGTAGACAAGCTATCAAAGCATGAAAATACATAGAGGAATCTTAAATGCACATTACTAAGTGAAAGAAGCCAATCTGCAAAGGCTGCATAATGCACTTTTAAATGTCTTCATAGTTTTGACTATTCCAGAACATCACGTAGTTCTGGAATAGTGAAAACTATGTAGACTATTAAAAGATTACTAATTGCAAGGGGTTGGGCATTGAGAGGGATGAATGGGTGGAGCACAGAGAAATTTTAGGGCAATGATTATAATCTACATGATACTACAAAATGGATACCTGTTATTACACATTTGTCAAAACCCTAAAATGTATAATACCAAGAGTGAATCATAATGTAAACTATAGGCTTCAGTTGATTATGATGTGCCAATGTAGGTTCATCAACGATAAAAAATATGCCAGTTTGATAACAGATACTTATGATGCAAAAGTTATGTATTTGCCAAAGCAGAGTGGGTATATGGGAAATTTCTGTATCTTCCTCTCAATTTTGGTGAGAATTTAAAACTGCTCTAAAACTGTCAGAAATTTATTTTAAAATTTTAATGCATACATATTTCAGGACTATGCTGCATGTAACCTCTTAAATCATGAATTTCTTTATAAGTATTTTGCAGGTTTAGTTTGGCATTAAAATTGGAAGGGAATTAAGTAACTGACCTGTGATTTATTTATTCTCAGTTAGGTGAAGAGGCATTCCCAGGGGAAAGAAAATACAGTGATCTAGTTCAGTGCTACTATAGCCTGACAACTGGACTTCAAGGCAAACAATATTTTCTAAGAGATAGTCTGTATCTATTAAATATTCCAACTCATATTTTCATGGCTTATGATTGCTTCCCTTTTTAAATTTAAGTTCAAAGGTACATGTGCAGGTTTGTTATATAGGTAAACTCACGTCATGGGGTTTGTTAATACAGATTATTTCATCACCCAGGTATCAAGCCTAGTAGTCTTTATTTTTTTGTGATCTTCTCCGTTTCCACTATCTACCCTCTGATAGGCCCCAGTGTATGTTGTTCCCCTCTACGTTTCCATGTGTCTTCATCATTTAGTTTCACTTACAAGTAAAACCATGCAGTATATCGTTTTCTATTCCTGTATTACTTTGCTAAGGATAATGGCCTCCAGGTCTATCCATGTCTCTGCAAAGAACGTAATCTCATTCTTTTTTATGACTGCATAGTATTACATGGTGTAGATGTATTGTGATATGTTTTCTTTATCCAATCTATCAGTGACCAACATTTAGGTTGATTTCATGTCTTTGCTGTAGTGAATACTGCTGCAATGAACATAAGTGTACATGTGTCTTTATAACAGAATTATTTATATTCCTTTGGGTATATACCCAGTAATGGGATTTCTGAGATGAATGGTATTTCTGTCTTAAAGTCTCAAAGAATCACCACACTGTCTTCCACAGTGGCTGAACTAATTTACTCTCTTACCAACAGTGGATAAGCATTCCTTTTTCCCCATAACCTGCATCTGTTATTTTGACTTTTTAATAATAGCCATTCTCACTAGTGTGAGTTGATACCTCATTGTTGTTTTGATTTGCATTTATCTAATGATCAGTGATGTTGAGCTTTTATTCATATGATTGTTAGCCACATGTAGGTCTTCTTTTAGAAGTGTCATTCAATAAATAGTGCTGGCATAACTGGCCATGTTCTTTGTCGTTTGCCCACTTTTAAATGGGGTTTTCTGTTCTAGGCTTTAAATTTATGTTCCTTACAGATGCTGGATATTAGACCTTTGTCAAGTGCATTTTGTGCAAGTATTTTCTACCATTTGGTAGGATATCTGTTCACTCTGTTGATAGTTTGCTTTGCTGTGCAGAAGCTCTTTAGTTTAATTATATCTCAATTGTCTTTATTTTTTATCAGAAAGAAGTGGTATAGAATCATTTGTCAATTTTTGCTTTTGTTGTAGTTGCTTCTGGCATCCTCATCATGATATTGTTGCCATTTCTATTTCCAGAATGGTATGCCTAGGTTGTTTTCCAGAGTGCTTTTTAGTTTCTGAATTTACATTGAAGTCTTTAATCCATCTTGAGTTAATTTTTGCAAATGGTGTTAACAAAGGTGTCCAGTTTCAATCTTCTGCGTATGGCTAGCCAGTTATGCCAGCACCATTTATTATATAGAGAAACCTTTCCTCATTACTTGATTTTTGTGAGGATTGTCAAAGATCAGATAGTTGTAGGTGTGTAGTTTTATTTCTAAGTTCTCTATTCTGTTCCATTGGTATATGTGTCTATTTGTGGACTAGTACCATGATATTTAGGTTACTGTAGCACTGTAGTATAGTTTAAAGTTGGGTAGCCTGATGCCTCCAGCTTTTTTCTTTTTGTTTAGAATTGGCTTTAAAATTACTTTACAAATATATTTAATTATTAAATATTATATATATTCAAAGTGGATGATGGGATGATATATATATATATATATATATATATATATATATATATATATATTTTTTTTTTAAGCAAAAAAGGGTATTTATTGGTTCACATAACTGAAAAGTCCAGGGGATACTAGCTTCAGGCAAGATTGGATCCAGGGGCACAAACGTTGTCATCAGGATTCAAGTCTCTCCATTATTTTGGCTCTGCTTTCCCCTGCACTGGCTTTGTTCTCTACATGGTAGGCCCTGTTGGTTTGAGGTTTTCATCCCACAAAGCTAAAGCACCTCAGTAAAGAGAGCTTCTCCTCCACAGTTCAGATGAATTTGCTGATTGATGAGGTCTCAATTACATGTCGACCAACAAAGCTCAAGGTTGGGTCAAACTGTCCAAACCACACAGACTGAAAACAGGAAGAGGTGGTTTTAAGAAACATCATAGAGTTGTTACAATGAGATGGAATGGATGCTGGGCAATTAAAAACTACTGCTGTCCAGGATAAGAACAGTATGAAAAAGCTTAATCTCTGCTTATGAAGTTGAATGTTAACAGCAGGCATGATTTCTTCCTCAGTTATAAAAGGATTCTAAGTTTGTCCTGTCCTCAAGAAGTCTGTAATCCGTTTGAATGGAATAATAATCATGTCCAATAGCATACTTTGGATAAAACCACAGAGTTTCAATACAAGCAAACTCAGTGATCATGAGTCTGAGAGCCCAACTGTCCTGCTGATGTGAAGCAAGACAACTAGCCTTCTACAGAAAATAATTCTGAGGCAATTTGAGTCAGTGGTAAATTTTAAGTACAGTGGAAACTTCTTGTGTTCCTTTTTGCCAGGTTGAACTGGTACAGTTGTGTGTGCACTGGTAAATCAGACTCATTTCTGCACTACTACAGGAGAGAAATGGACACCGCTTTGAATCTGCTGTATTCCTTCCAGATCTGATAGAAGAGGTTCCAGGTGCTGAAAGTGATCAAATACATACAGGAACAGAGGCTTACTCTGCACTTAGAAATATCTTTAAAAAAGCTCCTGATCAAGGAGTACACAGCATGGTCCTTCCAGTTGTGATTATTGAGTCCTAGTAGGTGAGGTGTGGGTTGTTTCTATTAAAAATCCTTGTTGTATTGGGCACAAGATAGGCTAGAATTGGCTGTAGTCTTCTCAAGGTCAGTGAGTCAAATTGCAGCAACATGTGAAAAAGGCAGGCAAGAGCTGAGTCAGGAAAATAGACAAGTAGGATAACTTCAGAAGGGCCAGTCATACCAATAGCCAGAATATGATCTGGAAAAAGAGGCAGATTAATAAGGAAATTCTGTAAATTAGTTTTTACCCTGGGTACTCCAGGGTTAATCCATAGGGCTTACTCTGGATACAGTTTTCTGATCTCACAGAGCCAGTCAGGTACATCAGCTTTCAGTTTCCTGCTCATCTGCCAAAGAACTTTCAGCTCAGGAGAAGGCCTTATCCTCAAACAGACTTGAGGTTCTGTTTAAGAGTCTATGCTACATCTGGGAGTGACAGGGTTAGCAGAGCCAGGTTTGTCAAAGTTGGCCCTACTTTCTTTGGTAATCAAGTCATCATCTTTCATAACTCAGCCCATCTCTGAGAATCATCTTATAAGTCAAGGCCTCAGATTGGTTGAATGGTGCTGTTCAAAGATTGAGATGAAATCTGAGGCATGGAGATAGTAGGCAAGCTCCTAGGTTTAAGTTTTAGGTTTTTTGCTTTCTAATCTCCAATTCTTATACACGATGTATATTTTAGACTCTTGAGCAGATGATCATCTTCATCTTAAGTCATTCATTTTGACCGAGTATGGCAGGATTAGAAGGAATGGCAGTATAGATGAATGTCTTTTTCTGTAAGTACAAAAAAATTAGAGAAGAAAAGAAGAGCTGACAATTTGAAGACTATAGAAAATTGAAGATACCTTCTTTACAAATAACAGTTGCATATACAAGCAGGCTAGTCATCCAGATTTTATTTGTTGAGGGTGAGCAGTCTACAGCAACCAGCTGTAGGCCTTGTTTGACAAGATGTGGAGTCATGTAATCACAACTGGCCTACAGAGAGACAAGGATATGAAGAAACTATTCCCAAAGTTTAACCAGTGCATTCACTGGAGTAGCTCAGGATGGCTGGCCTTTAAATTGGGGAGTAAAGGAATGAGTTTTCTCATGATACACATCAAAGTCTCCTTGTTCAACATGATCTGGCTTGTGAGTTTATGAATGGAATCCTTCCTGCTGAAACAGATTAAGTTGTCTTAATATCTGTTACAATGCCTGCCTTAAGTATATCATGGCAAGAATAAAGTCAGCTGCTCCGAATCAGTGTAAAATGATAGTACTGAGACTGGTGTGGTTCCACTAAAATATCCACAAGAACAAAAACTCTTAAGTCTACTGATACAATCCTTAGCCACAGTCTTCATAAATTTTGTTTTTCAAATCAGTCTGTTTCCAGCAAAAACGCAGGTAATAAGCTATCTTAAATGCCCAGCAAGTAAGCTTATCATGGCCTGCTCAAAGGGCCAGCCTCCAACTACCCCTACCACCTATTGTTGGTGGTATCAGACATCAAAAGATTCATCTTAAAAGAACACCCTCAGCACAAGATAGAGCGATTAAAAAAAAAAATCTCTTACTGGCTAGAAGAAGCTTTTCCAGATTGTTATATTTTAAATCACATGCCAGAAGGGGTATTCAAAGACTGTCTCTTGAAGATCAGCTGTTAGAGCTGAGTAATCATAATTCTGAATAGGCAGATATGCCAGTGATGAAAATAAAGAAATTGTTTCAGCTTTTTTTCAAAAAAGGTTGTTAGCTCGTTTATCTTGAAAACAGTAGTTAAACTGAATAAAAACCAAGGGACAGTGTGTAACTTCTACCGGTTGAGTCATACAGTGATGTGTAGTTTGGAAAAGATGATGAATGATAAACAGATATTGAGTCCCTTTAGGAAATGTTGCTAGTATTTGAATTCTGCTTTCATAGTTTTCTCTTGCATGAAGTAGAGTACCATGGCTGATGACAAGAGGTCAAACGTACAAGCTGCTCTAATATGGCCTCAATGAGGCACCAGCTTCAAAACCCGCTTGCTGGCAATTCAGGTATCCACGGAGGGTCAAGACTTCAGTCATGTACTTCAAGTACCACTAGAGCATCTGGTGTTTGTGAATATAAGTTGTTTAAGGGAGTCTGTCAGTGTAGAGCACATAGAATTATTCTCTGGCTATATCCCATTCTAGGAATCACTGGATATCCCTCTGGAGTGGAGGGCTGTTAGTCTAGATTCCCTTGACAGCACTTTCCGCCCATGACCATTCCTGGGGTCAAAGACATGCCTGTCTTGTTGTACTTTTCTAAGTTTACACACAGTATTTCTAAGAATGTTCAGCATCAACTGAACATGAACTATGCTGAGTGGAGGTACAGAAGAGATTGGAATGCCATTCAGGTCAAACATATTGCTGTCTAGAGAAGTGGTTTTCAAACTGTGTTCTGAAGAGTTCAAGGTGTTGTAAGGAAGTCCCCTTAGGTGTCACCACGGTGGTAAAGGAAGATAGTTGTAGCAGGCTTCAGGCCCCTACTCCTGCTTCGTTGCTTCATCCAGAGCAGCTTCACTTTTACTGTGGGCTTCTACAACGTTTTCACTCAAAGAGCTTCATGGCCACAAAGCCTTTGGAAAACCAATGATCTAAGAATAAGTCGTTCACAAAGTGCATAGAGGTTCTACCTTGATGTATCAAGAGAAGCCTTTTCTGGAATCTGATGTAGCCTTGTGAGACACTGTTAGGTAAGGGGACTCCTTGGTAGAATTTCTCACATTTGTGTAAAAAGTTCTGGTTCCTGAGTAATTCCAAAGAAGATGCTATGAGGAGTTCTCTGTGCCTTTGATTTGGTCCCAATGGGTCAGAATATGATTTCTCATTCAGTAGGCTAGTACAGGATTTGAAGTAGAAAAACAGAGGATGCAGTGACCTTCATGGGATCCTATATGTACATGAATTTCAATCATTTGAGATTGTGCGATACGGTCCAATGCTGTTCTCAAAAAGATGTTGCCTTTCTTCAAATAGCATTAATAACTAAAAGAATCCCCGGTCCAAATATGTGTGTCTCTGAAGGCTTTAACCGAAGAAATGCACACTCATCGAACAAACTAGGCCTTTGTTGTGATAAAACAGCTTTAGCTATTTGGCTTGAGGACTCTGACTTCACTATAAAGGGCTGTGCTGAATCTGGGTAGAACAGAACAGGAGTGGAGGTAAAGGCCACATCATGATGGCTGAATGCCTCCTGAGTCACAGTGGTCCAACGGAATGGGTGTCTTCTTCAGTAGTAAGGTGGTAGGAATCATCTTCAGCAAAAATCCAGGTATCAGGTCTGTAGGGTCTGTAGGCTCCAGTGTTCCTGCCACATCCTGACAAGCTCTTTCAGGTTCCAGGTCGTTCTTGAAAATCTGGAAATCTGGAGTCCATGGCTGTGGCTACACTGAAAGTTATCTGCTCCAACTATTGCAGAACACTGTAGTGAAATCTTCTCAACATCCAGTCCTGGACATCTCATGTTTTGCCACAGAATTCAAGCTTTGAGTTCCAGTTGTCTTTTATCCTCCTTTCTGCTGAGGAAATCATCTTATCACCACAGTCTTGTCTTTTGAGGTACATCCAGATTTAACTACAAAAGAGCAGACCCGGGAGCGGGGGAAGGCGCGCCAGGGTTTCTTCGAGTTAGGGGCCTGACTCCCCGGCGGCGAGACAAGATGGCTCCTCCGGTCCGCACCGCAGCTACCGTCCCGGCTGGGTCGCTCCGGGATGATTTATATTTTATAAATACATTAGTTTACTAAAACTTGTGGCTCACAGCTTAGGCCTTCCAGCTAACAATGGCAGACAGATGCAATAATAAAAGCCCAGAAGTTGGTAGAATCTTTTTGATAAGCTATCATCTGTGCACAAGGAGAAACATTAATTTAGTTTTACTTTAAACTGAATTTGCATATTGATAAAGGATTATACTTATCTCTCACTAGTATTAAATAGTAAATAAATTTTACCATTTACCATTTTTGTACATATAGTTTTGTCAGCAAGTCCTAATTGCATTTTAGTTTTCCTGTATTGATATTTCATGAAAGATACAAGAATAAAATATATTCACAATTATACTTTTAAACAACATAAGCAATGCAAATTCCAAGAGTATATTCTGGATCCGTTAGTGTTTCTGACAATTTCAGATTATTGTTTACCACTAAAGAGCAGTATAGTAAACACTAAATTTAAAATAGGAGCTCAAATTCTTACAAGATATGCAATAATCAGATAATTATGAATATTATTTGTTGTAAGTTTATTTGTTCTAATTCATCTTAATATTTAGAGTATTGCATTTCAGAAATGTTGCTGCTAACAAATGCATCATAAAAATGAATTTCGATTACTTTCAATTAAGATGGCATAGCTGATAATCGACATCAGCAAACCTAAATCAAAAATTGTATCATATTTGTCTCTCATTCCTGACTTATGTCAGTTAGAAACATAGAATGTTAGGTTTCTTACAAAGTTCAAAGTAACTTTGATGACATATTAAATAACAATTGAATGTTCATTGTGAAATGCCTCTTTGGAATGCTTTTCATAAAAACAATGGCATTCAGCAGAGAATATATGTACATACACATACATTATACATATATTCACACACATATATGTAGACACTTATATGCATATATATATACATGTACATATATGAAATATGGTTACATATAAAAAAATCCTACTTATTTTATAAGTTAACCTAGATAAAACTTATAAATATTGACACTGTCAGAACACTCATTTTTGGACATGCCACACTGTTGATATTTTAAAATTAGTCCCCATTATTATTTTTGGAATATTTCCATTAAAATATAGGTCTTTAATCCATCTTTTTGAGGCTATCACATATAGAAATAACTAAGTGTTCCTTTGAATTCTATGAAAACAGCAAAATAATAGCTCCAAAGCCAAGTATTCATAAAACGTTTGCATTATATAGGAGAATTTTATGACAATACACACTTTCTACATAATCAAGAACAGTAGTCATTATCAGAATGTTATCCCATTTAGAAAATACATTACATAAATAAATACTATAAATTGATCTAAATTATATTTATCAATATATTTAATTTCTTAATTTTTATAAATATATTGATAACTTCATTTTTAATTCATGCTGCCTATATGTAAGGCATGAGATTATTAAAGAGCATAATTTTCAATTTTTCTTATCAAGGAAAGACCCAGAAATCTTGGTAATTCTTGAAGGTGTTGAATTAAAAATAAATATTTGCATAATAAATGACATTACATTTATTCAAAATTTTAAACAGAAAAAAAGGACTAGATATGAGAAAGTATATGGAGAAAACTTGAGTTTAGGTAAACTCTTAACAACATGCAATTCTTAAAAAGTGGAAAAATATGAATATTTGTCATGTAAAATAAATATCCGTATTTTGGGAAATGTGTTTCTATAGAGTCACTAAAAGAAACACTGCTGCATTGAAGGTTTATTTTTTTAAATATATATTTTGGCAGAATTGAATGAGCCAGATTGTTCTTTAAGATTGTCTTATTTTTAATAAGGGAAAGTTAAAAATTAATATGGAGAAATATAACGTAGAAAAAAGAAAAAGAATAAATTGGCAGAAATAACTGAAATATTACAATTTTAGAAGAAAAACACATGGATAAAAAGAGCATATCAAATTAAAGTCAAACATTCAAACACTTATATGTTTTCATGAATAGTATTCACATTTATAGGCTAAATAAAATTGTGTTTTCCTTGGTAATATTGTTTTCATTTGTTAATAGTAATTATTGTAAATGTTTTAAATAAAGTTAACAACTAATAGATAAATGCCCCCATTTCATTTTAATTGTATAGAGTATAGGGTGGTGTACCTGGAACTGGTTCTTATTCCTTCCAAAACCTGATTATTAAATGTTTAGGTATTGTGGAATGTGATCAACAACAGACATAAAGATTGGCTTGGAAATTGGAAAATCATGAAACTTGTTTTGGAGCTTCCCTGTCCCAAGAGCTGTTTATTTACTATTATGTAACAGCTTACTGCTGATTACACAGAATTTTAAAATAATTTTTCTGAGATATGCATATACATATATATGTGTGTGTATATGGATCAAACATGGTTACATCATAACTCCTCCTTATTTAATAAGTTAACCTAGAAAAACCTTATTAATCTTGACACTGTGAGAGCTCATATAGATATAGATATAGATATAGATATAGATATAGATATAGATATAGATATATAGATAAATATATATATATATATATATATATATATATGTGCATGCATGTCTATTTTGTAGCACATTTCTATAGAAATATGGTAATACATCAGTTCATATATATTGAAAGAGTAATCAGATTATTTATTCATTAATATTTAAACTTCAATCTTTATATATCAAGTTAAACATGCTACACATAGATCTTATTTAGTATTATCTGCTATTTCTTAAATAACATTTGAAATTGAATTCATGTTTTAAATGGATTAAAAAACAAATTAAGAAATCAGGGCTTAGAGCAAAAAACTAACTCATCATATAAACTTATTAATCTATTAAAATTGCTCTAATATTATTTTTTCCACTTAAGTGGTTTGAAATTTATGTCAGTTTCTAACATACAGCACAATTATTTTCTTTCAAATGCACCTGCATATTTTACTCTATAAAATGCATGGATTGCTTTTTTATTAAAGATATTCTGTTTTTAGATTTCTATTTTAAGTGTTATGGGCACACCTATTACATTTTTTATCTTTCAAACAATAAAGGTTTACATTCTTTGCTATCATTTTATAAAAAAATCTTTACTGAGAGTTTATTCAAAGTTAAATCTTGCATAAGAGTATACTCCTAATTAGTGACTAAATAATCTGTCTTACTTTTCAAAATAATATTGTAGATTTAGACTTTTTTCTAAAGCAAATAATGTATTGGATGTTCTTAGTTTCTTAGAAATAAGGGCTAAGACTGCACATTTTTAGAAAGCGTAAAATTATTTGATTTTTTAAAACCAAGTGGCTGAATTTGTACAGATTTTATTCAGTACTTATCATATGGTTAATATTTAAAAAATATTAATGACAAAATTTATTTCTATCAGAAGTAAATTTATTACAAGTAAATGGATTATTCTTCTATTTAAATCCTTGCCAGTTAAAATGTATATGCCTTCTTTTTTTTTCAGCAACTATGCATACCATTTTCATTAGTACAATTTATTTTTTCCAATTTAGAGGTTGCTTTGAAGATGCTGTATGCAAAAACTCACACAAATATTTGTACTGTTCTACTGAGAGCAAGAAACTCAGTCATCACATAAATAAGTTTAATAGATTGATCATATAACTCTATTAAATTATAAATTAATAGATCCAGTAGATCCATTGCACTTACTGAAATAAACCAAAAATAATTGATTCAGATGTGAGTTAAGGGCTTCATCAACTGATTGTAATCAAATACGCAACATCTATAAGTTCTGGGATCTAAGGTATAGCAAGGTTACTAGAGGTAACAATACTGTGTAGTATACTTAAAATGTGTTAAGAGAATAGATTCTAAGTTTTCTCATCACACACATAAAAAGGTATTTACCTTAGGTAATGGAAATGTTAATTATACTGATTGTGACAGTTACTTCACAATGAATAGGTATAGCAAATCATAAAGTTGTGCACCTTAATATCTACAATAATGATTTAATATATCTTATTATTTTTTATTTTTGCATCAGATAATTTTTTAGTAAGAAAATAAAATCTTTATACTTAATTAAATACTTATATAAATGTCTACATAGACTGGCTATCATATATAATAAAAGAAGAAATAAATATCCTTGCCTGGTGTATTAGTCTGTTTTAATACTGTTGATAAACACATACCCAAAACTGGGAACAAAAGAGGTTTAGTTGGACTTAAAAGTTATCCATGGCTGGGTTGGCCTAGAATCATGGCAGGAGACAAAAGGCAATCCTTACATGGCCACAGCAAGAGAAAAATGAGGAAGAAGCAAAAGTGGAAACCCCTGATAAATCTATCAGATTTTGTGAGACTTGTTCACTATCACAATAATAGCACAGGAAAGACTGACCCCCATTATTCAGTTACCTCCCCTGGATTCCTCCCACAACAGGTGGGATTTGGGGTGATACAATTCAAGTTGAAATTTCGGTGGGACCACAGCCAAATTATATCCCATGGTATCTGCTCATCAGTTTTTTTTTTTTCTGTGTGTACATTTGCATTTTAATTTTCCCCTGGGATGGAAAGTAAAGTGTGTGTGTCTACTACCTTCTTCCTATAACTCAATCTCTGATCTATAAAATATATAGAATCATGTACATTTATAATCTACGTGTGACAGGTAGGTTCTTACCTCTAGAATCTGTGTACATTTAAAAAATTAATCTGTTCTTGCAAATTTTTAATAAAAACCCATACCTGGGTTTCTAAAGTTGATGCAATTCACCTCTTACCTAGTACTTTGCCTCCATGAACATCACAGCGATGGTTGATTGTGTGGCACAGGCAGGACAAGGAAGGAAAGCAAACAAGCAGTTGTATTTTGTGGCTACTAAAATCTTAAAAACAAACAAACAACTTATGTGTTCACTCTACTGCACACTTAAGGCTTATTTAGTATAATTTAATAAATTTGTTATATGCAGTCATATTTAGGAAAGGATTGTTATATGTATTTAGCATAAGAGAGGGAGAAATAAAATAAAGAGATAGACACAGAAAGAGACTGTGAGAGACAGAGACAGAAAGAATTAGAGATACGAATTCCTTCCTCCGTTGTCCTTGCAGTTTTCATTCAGAATGCTCTAATGACAAAAACTAATATCAAGCCATATCTCAACAAGGCAGTGTTTTGAGAGTCTCACTCAAGGATCATAAGGCAAGGTAAAAATGAATGAATTTCATGAGATAAATAGATATTGCCACAGCAGGTGGGGATTTTACATCGCATAGTGACATAAAGGCCAATATGTAGTGCAGGTTTAACAAATAACAGGTCAACTATTTCTGGACTGATGTTGTTCTCAAACTACTATATCTGTGAAAGGAAGAAATGTATCAATATGTATTTAATTAATATTTATTAAAAGACTCTTATATGCTAGGCAGGATGCTATGTGCTAAGCATACAAAATGCCTGTCCTCAAGTAACTTGCATTCTATTGAAAAAAACAAGAAAAAGAAACCAATAGGCTAGAGAGGTAATGGCAATAGTTTCACAGAACAATGTGTTATTGAGTAATGAAGGGGAGTCCAAGTTTTCATAGTAGGTGATTGATGCATTAAGTCAAACTGGGTGGGTGAAAATTAGTTGTGCTAAAATAATGAGGAAAAAAATTTTCAGGCAAATAAAAAAGTATGTTCTTTATTTTAAAAAAAGCCTCAGTTTCATAATAAGTCATTGTAACATATAATTTAATTTGATGTTTTTATAATTTTATGCTTACTATTTTTGTACATTGACAGGTAAGACCATCTGTGTGAATATTGCTGTTGTATGTGTCTTTATGCATTTTGTTTCAAAGGTAATATTATAAATCAGCATAATTTATACTTTCTATATTCTACCAAATTGCAAACATTTCTCTCACAAGAATTTCAAATATTAAACAGCAGGTATATATAAGGCTAAACAGGCTATTCATTGTATTTTGATATATTTGGCTGTACTGACAAAGGTAACCATTGAATTTCTCAAATTTGAAGGTTAGTGGGAACTGGAATGGATAATGTCAACTTAAAGGCAGCTAACATTGATTCATATAGATTAAAACTGATTTATATATGTACATTTCATCTAGATATACTGTTTTAGATTCTTGTTTAAAAATGTTTTCAAGAGTATTTCATCTTGTAATAATGTGATCCAGTCTGATAATGTTTAGGCTAAGGTATTTTTGAGTTATGATATTAGAAATAAGTATACAGCTCAGTGACAAATTTATCTTGGAGAATGTTTTAGATTTAGTTCTTCATTAAAAGGTATCAGGAGTAAATCTGTGCTTCTAATGACTGGCATTAAAAATATATGAGCCAATTAGCAATTGTCTCCAATTCTATGATAGTAGTAACTTTGAAAGCATCATGCTGGTAAATATTGGCCTGGTCTTTTTGTAAAGGAATTCTGTGTAAAATATTTTAAATATCTGAGCTTTGCATGCACTTGGCCCACTAATGTTGGCTTTTCAGGGCTTTCTCATCTACTTGACTCTTTGAAAACAAATATCCTCTGCTTCTGCTCTCATTTGAATGAGCCCAAACCTAGTAAAGCCAAAGTGTTAATCACTAAGAACCAATAAACTGACTGACAGCAATATCTGGTCCTAATAGCACACTCGTTGTCATCATGTCTTCTTCTTTGAGAAAATGATGTATACAGAGGCCAGTTTTTTTTTTTTTTTTTTAATCTGCTACTTCCCAAATTATATGCAGTAGCTTGAAAAGCATGGGTGTTATGTGTACCCTTTTTGAATTGTTCTCAAAAAACAAGAGTGAAGGAAAGGAAGTATGTGACTTATTCCCAATGCTGAAAAGGGAAGAGCCTTTTCAAAGATGAGCACCCATTTTACAAAAAAAAAAGTCATAGAATAATGTTCCGGGGAAGCCAAGGCTCAGTCTTACATCCCTATCAGATTGGATCCCTATCACTGGAAACTGGGAGACTGTTAGTGCATATATATCACTAAGTAGGGTTTCATTCTTTATAAAAAACTATGTATTGGTGTTGTTTTTTCATTTCCAGTTGTTCGGGCTATATTATGTAGAAGTTGATTAACATTTAATTCATTTTGAGCCACAGACGCCAGAGAAGTGAAGGTACAGATTATTAGTTGATACGACAGGCAATGCTTGATTCAATGGTATTTTATTAATAATGACTAAGTTTCATCAAAAAAAAAAAAAAACCCAGAGAATTCTAATTGTCTGTGAAATAAAATTAACGTATTAACTCATAACTCTAAGGTTCAAGTGTGCTGAGGACTCTCTCTCTCTCTCTCTCTCCCCCCCCCCTTTTCCCTCTCTCACTTTCACTTTCTTGCTCTTCCTCTCACTCTTGCCGTTGTGATTTTCTCAATTTTTACCTTATTTCTACTAAGTATCTTTCTCCCTTACTGTGTGGAGGATTTCTTTACTCTGGAGGTAATTCGATCTTTGGAAAAAGACTGTCTATAATTTTCAGATATGTGGCCCAATAGGAAAATCTTTTTTTCAGTTGGTTCCACATTTTAAAAATCCAGAGAGGAAACATGACTGCCTTAACCACCTGGTGGTCTAAACACTACTGTCAGAAGATGACTGCATGTGAGTAATTTGCTCAGAATGTCAGCAAATTTTGTAGAGAATTACAGTTATTATGCCTATTGAATCATATGGTTGAATGTGGATAAGCAGACCTCCAAAAGAAGTGAAGATTCTGTACAGTGCAGACCAAAAAGTAATAAAATACAAATAGCGTAAAGCTGTAGCCACCCAGTACAGCCACATAAACTTATTCTTATTATATGATCTAGAAAAATGCAAAAGATATCATGAAAAGATTCACTGACAACCAAAATTCTTAAGTCCCATGCCCTTCTTTTATGCAATAAAAAGGCCAAGAAATTTATGTTAGTAAATATTCTCCAACCACACACTGCTTTTTTATTTTGAATTGATAATTCATAATTATAGTTTATAGGATAAAAAGTAATGATATTATTTATGAATACAATGTAAAATAATTAAATCAAGATAGTTAACATATTCATTACCTCAATATTTAACATTTTTGGTGGTGTGAATATTTGAAATTTACTATCTTAACAATTTTGAAATGTACAATGCTCTATTATTAATTATATTCACTCTTCTGTGTGAAAGACCTAAAATAATATTCCTCCTATCTGAGATTTTGTACTCTTCAAACATCATCTTCCCATTTCCCCTGCTCTCAGGCTTTGTAACTGCCAGTCTAGTCTCTGCTTCTATGAGTTTAGTTATTTTAGATTTCACATATAAATAAGACCATGTGGAATTTGTCTTTCTGTGCCTGGCTTATTTCACTTAGAATAATGCTCTCCAATTCCAATAATGATATTACAAATGACATTTTTTTTTTAATTTTGAAGCTGAGTAGTATTCCAATGTGTGTGTGTGTGTGTGTGTGTGTGTGTGTGTGTGTGTGTGTGTGTGTGTCTGTGTGTGTGTGTGTATGTATGTGTATACACCATATTTTCTTTACCTGTTTATTGGGTGATGGGCATTTAGGCTGATTCTATGGAGGCTATTGTGAATAATGCTGCAATAAATTTGGGAGCACAGACATCTATGCTACAAATTAATTTTATAAGTTTTGGATAACTATTCAGAAGTGGGACTGCTAAATCATACAATAATAATATTTTTATTTTTTCAGAAACCTACATACAATTTTTCGTATGACTGCACTAATTCACATTTCTACCAAAAGCATACAAGGGTTCCCTTTCTCCTTAATATTGTTGAAACTTATTATCTTTAGCCTTTTTGGTAACAGTCATTCTAACAGCTGTGATATATCTCATTGTGATTTTGATTTTCATTTCCCTAATGATTGTCAAAGTCAAACATTTTTTTCACATTTCCTTTGGCTATTTGTGTGTCATCTTTTAAGAAATGTCTGTTCAGGTTCTTTGCCCATTTATAAGTTTTTTAAAAATATTCTTGCTATTGAGTTGTTTGAACTCCTAATATATTGTGAATATTAATCCCTTATTAGATGTATAGTTGCATATACTTTCTCCAAATGTGTAAGTTGTCTCTGCACACTGTTTATTGTTTTTATGCAGAACTGTTTTGTTTGACATAAAAACATTTATCTAGTTTTGATTTTACTCCCTGAACTTTGGGGTCAATTCCAAAAATATCAATGTCCTGTAGTTTTTCCCCTATATTTTCTTCTAGTAGTTTTACAGTTTTAATATTAAGTTTAAGTCTCTAATCGATTTTGAGTTGACTTTCCATATGGTATGCGATAAGGGTCCAACTTTTCTTTTCTGAATGTGGATAGACAGGTTTTCCAACAACTTTTATTAAGTGACTGTCCTTTTCCCATTATGTATTATTGGCATTTTTACTGAAAATCAACTGACCATACATGTATGGGTTTATTTCTAGGTTCTATATTCTTTTCCACTGTTTTTTTTTTTCTCACCTGTACCATGCTGTTCTAAGTACTGCATGATCTGTGAGTATATTCAGTTAACATTCCATAACATAAGAATGAACAGTATAGCTACATGACAAATTTGGAACTCCAGCATACTAAGTGTAGAATGAAAATGAAAAATTATTTAGAGATGTTTAAGATAAGGAAACAAGAGGCAATATACCCTAAGGTAAAAACAACAACAACAAAAAGCAGTCTGTTTTATCAGCTAGTAGGTCATTGTGAATGACAGTAGGTCATTTACTTTCTTCATAATCAAGTGTAATCATTCGTTGAACTACAAGTTTATCTCTCATTTCTTAATTTCATCAAACATTATTTATGAATTGAAAGATAAAGTTGTGTGTGTGTGTATATATATATATATATATATATATATATATATATAGTGTACAGCATGATGGTTTCAAGCATCTGTATATTGTAGAATGGCTAAAACTAGTGAATTACCTTACAGTTTTTTTCTGGGAACACTTAACATTGTATTGTTTTCAATAATACAAAACATTGTTATAACTATAGTCACTATGTTGTACAATTGATCTCTTGACTGAAGGGATTAACACTTCATGTTTGTTAATACATTATTCCCAATAGCCAAGATATGGAAAGAATCTAAGTGTCCATCAGTGAATGAATAAAGAAAGATAACTTTATATATATATATATATATATATATATATATATATATATATATTACACACATATATATATAAATATATATATAAATATATACTACATATATATATGTAGTAATTACTATTCAGCCTTAAGAAATAAGGCAATTCTGTTATGACATCATGGATGAAACTGTAGGACATTAGGACATTATGTTAGGTGAAATAAATCAGGCACAGAAAGATAAATACATGACCTCAACTAAATACGGAATCTAAGAAAAAGGTGATGTTAATCTTATAGAACAAGCCATTTAGGATGGTGATTACTAGGGCTTGGGGAGTTAGGGTGTGGAGTAGGAATCGTTGTCCCCCATTTCTGGACAACTGAGAGATCCTCCATTTTTATCATACTTCTTGTCCATTTCTGAGAGGGAAGTTTATTTTTAGTGTTTACGGGGAACTAGGTAAGTTTCTAGTGTGAAAAGTAATCACAGACTGGACTACCAAAGGTGGGATTTTCTTACATAATACCCACCCATGAAACAAAATAAACCTCAATTTCATTTGATTTCTAGGTTCTATCTTTTATACTAGAAAATGCCAGAAATTTTGTCAAGGCCTTTGAATATGAAGATTATTCCTGCTATTTTTATCTCTTTGCCTTTCTTGCAGCACCCAGTTTCACAGATTCTCTCTTGTAAGCTGTTTCATATAAATATAAGTCAATAATTTGGTAGGTTGGATTTATATCTCTTATGTGAAGGCTCTGTATTTATAGTTGTCATTTTATAGTGAAGAAAGTACTGCATGTCTGAGGTAGGAGTATATGGAAAGAAATAATAGGGAGGATCCTGGTGTTTCAGGTATTGTCTATTTTTTTGGTTCCTTCAAAGTCTCAGTTTTATCTTCATTTGCGTGTTCCATTTCTGTACCTAATGCTTTTAGTTTCCATAGAACAGCACCCCAAACAAGCCATTGAAATGAAATAAGATCCTTGACCGTGGTCACTGAATGGGTTTGGATCACTGGTCTCAAGCACAGAGTATTTCACTTCAACTCAAACTGAGTCTTACCTTTTCTGTAAGACAATGCTGAGGATTGTAAGGTTGCCTAAATACTCCACATTTTGTCATATTTCAACATAGGCTTAAAATTGCTAGCTGGGTGGACACATTGGCTAGGTCCAGAGACAGAGTAGGTAATGACTTAACTAGAGGCTTCTCTGTTATAAAAATCAACTTCTTAGCCAGAAATACGAGATTCTTACTGCTCTCTTTCCTCAGATGCCAGAACCATATTTCTAATCTGTCACTTGAAATAAAACTTGTAAATGTACCATTTTTTGTTAGTCAATATTTCTAGAGTAGCAAGTGAAAAGAAAGAGAATTCAAGCTACCTTATGCCACAAATAGAATATATTGTTCCATAAAATTGTAAGAAGTCCATGACTGGTTTTAGGCATGATAAGCTTAAAGGACTCAAGACACGGCACCTGGGTTTGTAAGTTTTTCCCTCTCAGCCTACTTGTTTAGCTATTTCTGATTTCTACTTCTCCTGCATGCAGGTTTTCTTTATGTATTAAGGAACTTGGCCTCTGCTAGTCCTTAACTGAGTAGAAATAGTTTCCAAAATGATGAGATTATTGGACATTCCAAAAGATATATTCACTATAGGTACATAATGGAATGCAATGAAAGACCACAATAAAATTTTCATGAAAATGCAAATTCTCATATTGCACAATTAGTTTCTTCTGTACACTATATTTTTTTCTTTGTATGATGAATGCTACCTAGAAATCTTTTACATAGTAGATATTTAAAAATAAATACTTTAAGTGACTGGTCTTTCTTGCTAAGTAAATGGCTAGGAAATATTTACTAATAAATCACATTTTTGAGTGGTAAATAAATCACCAAATTATTTTCATAAGTTGAAAAACCAAATTACATAATGATATTTTAAGGCATTTTATGCTATAGGTACTTTAACAAATTATACCTTCATCAACTATGTAAGGCATTATATAGTATAGATTTTTTTTTCAAATACTAGATATATATATTTTGAAAGTCCCCCAAATTATGGCAAGTAAAATTAGGAGAAGTAAAAAAGCACTTTTGAGTATTTTTTGATAGCAGAACACTAATATAAGCACCTGATGCTTGAACAGTTACTTAAAACTATCTTAAAGATAAACTTACATTTAAGAAATTGCATTAATATTGGCTTTTTACATGTTACATTTCTAATTTCAGTTAGAACAGACCAAAAATCCACAGAATTTAGTGACAGTTTTGACACATACTTACCACATCAAAAATTATGAAATATTCTTAATAGTCATAAGTTGTTTAAAGAAATCATTATTTTCTAAATATGGCAAATTATTTTTCTCAAATGTTAGAGCATCCACATATGACTATGGTCTTAGGAATGACTATATTGAGAAAGAGTGGTCATTTGGTAAAATGTCCCTGCAGAATAGATATCTCAGCGTTTACAGCTGAATCCAAATGTTCAACAGATGGCAAGCTGAATATAGTGCAGCTGGAGCTGAAACAGACATTTTGGAGAAAAAGTGTGTATGTTGGAGAGAAAGTGATAATGCAAAAGAATATTAACAAGATACCTTGAAACAATAGTGAAAAAGGTCAGTCTAAGACATATCATTAAAGTTTCATGCTGAGAAATATAATGGGGCTCTGCTGGGCTAATTTCAGCTTTAATTTATGACATGACTTTTAGGACAAAATATGACATTATGATAAAGATGTGTCTTTACTATAAGCTAGATTAAGTTCTGTAGTAACAGTAACTTGCTTCATAATAAATCTGTAAGAATATTTTCCTTTAATGTATGCATTGATAAATACCCAAGCCATCAAAACATACTATTTCCGTTCGTCTATTCTGTAATACTGCTGCATGTAAAATTAGATTTATATTTTTTGAGAAAAAATTATTTACTACAAATTTTAAATACTTCAGCAACTCACAAATATTATCAGAACTTATGCAAATTATTTGCTGAAGATTAGCACTGTGTTCCCATATTTATATTATGACTTTCATTGACTACAAGGGATTTCTTGAATATGATTTTTATATTCTCATTTTCCCAGTATTCATACTAACATTTTTGTTGTTGAGTTTTCCTGGTAATAAATTTGTCTCAACTTTATCAAAGGAATAAGGCAACATCCTTATATAACCATTACCATAGCAAGTCAAACTTGCAGCACAATTATGATTGCCAACATGATTAGGAGCCAAACAGTAAACTGTGTAAAGTAGTTTCCAAATATTACCAGTCTATTCGGACTTCATTTCTTTATCTTGACTTTGAATTTTTTATTAATGTATGCATACTAACATTAATTGTTATAACTGTGCTCTCAAGATGAACATAATTAAAGCTAGGATAACAATTTTTGGTTAACAGACATTATCAAAGGAAATCAGAAATAAAATTGATTTATTCATCTCTAGACTTCATTTTCCTGGAAATCCATAGATACATGTGTAGTGAAGTAAGACGGTTATGGGGTTACAATGACTGAAACAAAAGTTTTGTAACAACTGTGACTGTTCAGTTACAATTAAGTGAATTATTGAAGTAAATTTTTTCATTATATTCAGCATGTTACAAACTAGTAACAGTTTTGTAAAGTTGAATTTAGTCCACTCAACCTCCTAATATTTCAGTGTCCTCAGGCATGACATACCATCATTTCGACTGTACTATAGTGATCACATAGGCACACCCTGGCACAGTGTGGGAGAGAACTACACAAAGGTACAAAAAACAGGAGGTGAGCCTTCTAGGCCTCTTACCAGGGTAGAAACAATCCTGTGTTTCTCCTTACTTTCCTTAGGATTGCCGGAAATTCATGCTGAATTATTATTACTATTTTGGAGTGTATTCTTCAGTGTAATTACTTGGCCAATGAGAAGATTTCTGATTTCAATACTCCAATAAACATATAATAAATATTTTTAATTTTAAATAATGTGGTGTTTTATATTTAACACCCCTTACTACAAAAAGTCAAACAGTCTGGCATTTCCATGTTATTTTGTTTTTGGTATTTTTTATTTATTTTTTTAAATTTTAAGCTTCATCCTGCGGCCAACATTCTAACTTACCACTTACCTAACTATATTGAATTTAAGGAGTATTGTGTGTTGGTTGTTTGCTTTTTTCTTTTTCTGAAAAGCAGCTAAGAAAGTTACCTTAAAGGGTACTGGAAACATAGGGCCATACATGATTTACTGGCTTTTCTGCATTCAAGAAAGTCACTTTCCTTCATTTATTTGACAAAACCTGGGGTGCGAGGAAAGGAATAAAATTGTTTCAGCTGCATTTTTGAGATTGTACATTAGCATTTAATCAAAGCTTTAAATATAGAATCTTTAAACATTTCTGTAAAAGGCCAGATAGTAAATATTTAGAACTTTACAGGCCTTGCAGCCTCTATCATAATTATTCAACCCACCCATGTAGGAAAAATCAGGCACCCCAAAACAGTGAGAGTAACTACATTCTAATACAACCTAATTAAAAAATAAAAATAAAATCAGTGAGAAAAAAAAATATATATATATATGGCTTGTGGGCCATAGTTTGCCAACCCTGCTTTAGATGCTAAAACTTTCACTCACAACTTACTAATTACATCACTGGCCATATTTCTTGTTTTAAAATGTACTAAATACTTTCATTTTATTTTGTTTCCATGAGTAAGGCAAATGAATATGTGGAAGAACAAAATCATACATTTAGTTATTTATTTCTTCAAATATTTTCAGAGAGTCTTTAAAGAGAACTAGGCATTGTAGGTAGTGGGGAGGGTTCAAGAGTTAAAATACAATAAAGAATAAGTTTCTGCTCTAAAGTAGCCTTCCTTCCTTCCTTCTTTCCTTCCCTCCCTCCCTCCTTCCTTCCTTCCTTTGTTCCTTCATTCCTCTCTTCCTTCCTTCCTTCCTCCTCTCACTTCCCTTCTCTTCCCTTCCATTCCCCTTCCCTTCTTTCCCTTCCTTCCCTCCTTCCCTTCCCAGTCCCGTTCCCTTCCTTCTCTTCTTCCTTCCTTCCTTCTTTCTTCTTTCTTTTTTGGTTCTTTAGCGGATTCTCAAAATTTCACTCTATTGCCCTCATTGGAATGCAGTGGCATGATCACAGTTCACTGGAGCTTTTACAACCTAGGCTCAGGTAATCCTCCCTATCTCAGCTTCCCTAGTAGCTAGGAATACAGGTGCATATCACTAGGTCAGACTAATTTTTTCATTTGTTGTAGAGAGGGGGTTTCACCATGTTGTCCAGGCTGGTCTTGAACTCCTGGACTCAAAAATAAATAACTAAATGTATGATTTCAGCCTACCAAAGTGATGGCATTACAGGTGTGAGCCACCACACCTGGCCTCAAGTAGCATACTTTCTAACTTTTTTATGCCAGAAGTCATTTGGTGGAAAACAATGAAGGGCTAAATTATTGACTACCAGTTCAATTTTAGAACTAAAACTGATGTTAATTATATTGCAG
This sequence comes from Saguinus oedipus, assembly GCA_031835075.1. Taxonomy (NCBI): domain Eukaryota; kingdom Metazoa; phylum Chordata; class Mammalia; order Primates; family Cebidae; genus Saguinus; species Saguinus oedipus. Next base: position 46,199,767 of record CM063169.1, read on the forward strand.
TTTACTAAAAATGCAGTATGGTGTTGTTAAAAATATTCCTTATGGAGAGGTAGTTCCAAGATGGCGTCATAGAGGTGACTCGAAATTGCAGCTCTCCATGAAGGCGCAGAGGGTGAGTCCTAGCCGCATTCTCAGATGGACCTTTTTTGCCCACAGAGCGTTGAAAGTCCCAGGTGTGGGAGACACGGGACATGAGCGCAGCCAGCTCGCGCGGCCGGTTCAGCCGGCGCTGTAGCGCAGCGCGACCCGGCATGGAACACACTGGTTCGGGTGCTGTGTTAAGCCAGCAAACTGAGATTTGGAAGGGCAGATTGGCATGTCCATCTGATTGAACGAGACTTGGACAATGAGCCAGACCAGGAGATTCCTGGAAAACTTGATCTGAGCCAGTGCAGTGGGCAGCGGCACGAGAGATCGCACGAATCCCAGTGCCCTATCGGCAGGCTACTGGGGCGCCAGTGAGAGAGTCGACCATTCAGCTTGGGGAGAAGAAGAGAGAGAGAGAGAGAGGACAAACTCTGAGGCAGGGAGCTGGGTGATCGGGCTCGGCGGGTCCCGCCCTCACGGGGACAGGCAGGGAAGTGATTGGAGGTGCTCGGGGCTGAGAGTTTTGCTGCCGGCATCTAGAACGGTACAGCCCGGTGGGGGAGGGGCATCAACCACTACGGATGCAATCCACCCCTACTGAAGTACCGCCCAGGGCTGACGCAGCCTGCCATTGCCAAGCCAACCTGCCATAACAGAGAGCGCTCCACAGCAGAATGGAGCCTTGCCACAGCAGGGCAAACCCGCGCTAGCAGGGCGGAGCCCCGGCAGGCAAATAGTGAATAGACTGCCTCCTAGTGGGGCAGGACAGTGCAACAGATACTCATAAAGAAAGCCGCAACTCCCTGAGACAGGGCATCTAAGGGGGGAAAAAGGGGGGGGTTATGAATTCTGTTGCAGCAGACATAAACACATCCTCCCAACAACTCTGAATGAACAACAGAGCTAACAGCTCAGCACTGGAGCTCCTAGAAAGCACAAACCGTCTCCTCAAGCAGCTCCCTGACCCCTGTATATCCAAAGAGTCACCCCAAAAAAGGACTAATCAGACTGACATTTGGCGGGCATCATTCTGGAACAAAGATAGCAGAAGAAGAAACTGATAGCATCCCTCACTGTTCCGCAGCTGCTACAGGTGTACCCCAGAAAAACAGGGCCTGGAGTGGACCTCAGGACTCGTACAGCAGAGGGGATAGACCATTAGAAGAAAAACTAAGTAACAGAAATACTTCATCAAGAACAATCTGGGCATCCACACAGAGATCCAATTGAAAAATCAGCAACTACTAAGACGACAGGTGGATAAATCCATAAAGATGGGAAGAAACCAGCGCATAAAGGAAGAAAACACCCGAAACCAACACACCTCACCTCCTAAAAATGACCAAAACTCCTCACCAGCAAGGGAACAAAGCTGGACAGAAAATGAGTGTGACAAAATGACGGAATCAGACTTCAGAAAGTGGATAATGAGAAACTTCAGTGAGCTAAAAGAACATGTTCTAAATAAGTGCAAAGAAACTAAGAACCTTGAAAAAAGATTTGAAAAAGATTCAAGGAATTGATAACAAGAATGGACAACTTAGAGAGGAATATGAATGAATTGAAGGAGCTGAAAAACACAACACGAGAACTTCGCGAAGCATGCACAAGTTTCAACAGCCGAATTGACCAAGCAGAAGAAAGAATATCAGAAGTTGAAGATCAACTCAATGAAATAAAACAAGAAACCAAGATTAAAGAAAAAAGGGCAAAAAGGAATGAACAAAATCTCCAAGAAATGTGGGACTATGTGAAGAGACCCAACTTACGTTTGATAGGTGTACCACAATGTGATGAAGAGAATGAATCCAAGCTGGAAAATACTCCTCAGGATATTATCCAGAAAAATTTCCCCAACCTAGCAAGACAGGTCAATACTCAACTCCAGGAAATACAGAGAACACCACAAAGATACTCCGCAAGAAGAGTAACCCCAAGGCACATAATCGTCAGATTCACCAGGGTTGAAATGAAGGAGAAAATACTAAGGGAAGCCAGAGAGAAAGGTCGGATCATCCACAAGGGAAGCCCATCAGACTCACAGCAGATCTCTCAGCAGAGACTCTACAAGCCAGAAGAGAGTGGGGGCCAATATTCAACATCCTTAAAGAAAAGAACTTTCAACCCAGAATTTCATATCCAGCCAAACTGAGCTTCATAAGTGAAGGAAAAATAAAATCCTTCATGAACAAGCAAGTACTAAGAGATATTGTCACCACTAAGCCTGCTTTACAAGAGCTCCTGAAAGAGGCACTACACATAGAAAGAAAAAACCAGTACCAGCCATCCTAAAAGCATACCAAATGCTAAAGACCATCAACAAAATGAAGAATCTACATGAAGCAATGGGCAAAAGAGCCAGCTAGCATCAAAATGGCAGTATCAAATTCACACATAACAATATTAACCCCAAATGTAAATGGGCTAAATGCACCAATCAAAAGACACAGATTGGCAAATTGGATAAAAAACCAAAACCCATTGGTGTGCTGTATCCAGGAAACCCATCTCACTCGCAAGGATACACAAAGGCTCAAAATAAAGGGATGGAGAAAGATTTATCAACCAAATGGAGAGCAAAAAAAAGCAGGAGTTGCAATTCTCGTCTCTGATAAAATAGACTTTAAAGCAACAAAGATGAAAAGGGACAAAGATGGTCATCACATAATGGTAAAAGGATCGATACAACAAGAAGAGCTAACGATTCTAAATATATATGGACCCAATGCAGGAGCACCCAGATATATAAGGCAAGTTCTTAATGACTTACAAGGAGACTTAGACTCCCACACAACAATAGTGGGAGACTTTAACACTCCACTGTCAATAGCAGACAGATCAACCAAGCAGAAAATTAACAAGGATATCCAGGACTTGAACTCATACCTGGAACAAGCAAACCTGATAGACATTTACAGAACTCTCCACCCCAAATCCATAGAATATACATTATTCTCAGCACCACATCACACCTACTCCAAAATTGACCACATAATTGGAAGTAAAGCACTCCTCAGCAAATGCAAAACAACTGAAATCATAACAAACAGTCTCTCAGACCATAGTGCAATCAAGTTGGAACTCAGAATTCAGAAAATAACTCAGAACTGCATAGCTTCATGGAAACTGAACAACTGGCTCTTGAATGTTGATTGGATAAACAATGAAATGAAGACAGAAATAAAGAAGTTCTTTGAAACCAATGAGAATGAAGACACAATGTACCAGAATCTCTCGGTACAGAGATTTAAAGCAGTCTGTAGAGGGAAATATATAGCAATAAGTGCCCACATGAGAAGAGTGGAGAGATCCAAAATTGACACCCTATCATCAAACTTGAAAGAGCTAGAGGAGCAAGATCAAAAAAGCTCAAAACCTCGCCGAAGACAAGAAATAACTAAGATCAGAGCAGAACCAAAGGAGATAGAGACAAGAAAATCCCTTCAAAAAATCAATATATCCAAGAGCTGGATTTTCAAAAACATCAACAAAATAGACAGACCACTAGCCAAACTGATAAAAAAGAAAAGAGAGAACAACCAAATAGATGCAATAAAAAATGATAATGGGGAAATCACCACTGATTCCACAGAAATTTAAGCCATAATCAGAGAATACTACAAACAACTCTATGCACATAAACTAGTAAACCAGAAAGAAATGGATAAATTCCTGGACGCCTGTGTCCTCCCAAGCCTAAACCACGAGGAATCTGAAACTTTGAATAGACCAATAACAAGGTCTGAAGTTGAGGCAGCAATTAAGAGCCTACCACACAAAAGAAGCCCAGGTCCAGATGGGTTCACAGCTGAATTCTACAAGACACACAAAGAGGATCTGGTACCATTCCTTCTGAAACTATTCCAAATAATTCAAAAAGAGGGAACCCTTCCCAAATCATTTTATGAGACCAACATCATCCTGATACCAAAACCCGGCAGAGACTCAACAAGAAAAGAAAGCTTCAGGCCAATATCCATGATGAACATAGATGCAAAAATCTTCAATAAAATACTGGCAAACCGACTGCAACAGCACATTAAAAAACTTATCCATCATGATCAAGTAGGATTCATCCCGGGGATGCAAGGCTGGTTCAACATATGCAAGTCTATAAATGTAATTCACCACATAAACAGAAGCAAAAACAAAAACCACATGATTATCTCAATTGACGCAGAGAAGGCATTTGACAAAATTCAACAGCCCTTTATGCTAAAAACCCTCAATAAACTTGGTATTGATGGAACATATCTCAAAGTAATAAAAGCTATTTATGACAAACCAACAGCCAATATCATACTGAATGGGCAAAAACTAGAAGCATTCCCTTTGAAATCCGGCAATAGACAAGAATGCCCTCTCTCACCACTTCTATTCAACATAGTACTGAAAGTTCTAGCCAGAGCAATCAGGCAAGAAAAAGAAATAAAGGGTATTCAAATAGGAAAGGTGGAAGCCAAATTGTCTCTATTTGCAGACGACATGATAGTATACCTAGAAGACCCCATCTCCTCAGCCCAAAAGCTCCTGAAACTGATAAGCAACTTCAGCAAAGTCTCAGGATATAAAATCAATCTGCAAAAATCACAAGCATTCCTATACACCAATAACAGACTTAAAGAGAACCAAATCAAGAACGAACTACCATTCACAATTGCTACAAAGAAAATAAAATACTAGGAGTACAACTCACAAGGAACGTAAGGGACCTCTTTAAGGAAAACTACAAACCACTGCTCAATGAAATAAGAGAGGACACAAACAGATGGAGAAATATTCCATGTTTGTGGTTAGGAAGAATCAATATCGTGAAAATGGCTATACTGCCCAAAGTAATTTACACAATCAATGCTATCCCCATCAATCTACCATTGAATTTCTTCACAGAACTGGAAAAAACCACCATGAATTTCATATGGAACCAAAAAAGAGCCCGCAGAGCCAAGTCAATTCTAAGCAAAAAGAACACAGAGGGAGGCATCACACTACCAGACTTCAAACTATACTACAAGGCTACAGTAATCAAAACAGCATGGTACTTGTACCAAAACAGAGATATAGACCAACGGAACAGAACAGAGGCATCAGAGGTAACACAACATATCTACAACCATATAATCTTTGATAAACCAGACAAAAACAAGCAATAAGGAAAGGATTCCCTATTTAATAAATGGTGTTGGGAAAACTGGCTAGCCATGTGCAGAAAGCAGAAACTGGACCCCTTCCTGACACCTTACACTAAAATTAACTCCAGATGGATTAAAGACTTAAACATAAGACCTGGCACCATAAAAACCCTAGAAGAAAATCTAGGCAAAACCATTCAGGACATAGGAGTAGGCAAGGACTTCATGACCAAAACATCAAAAGCATTGGCAACAAAAGCCAAAATAGACAAATGGGACCTAATCAAACTCCACAGCTTCTGCACAGCAAAAGAAACAGTCACTAGAGTGATTCAGCAACCATCAGAATGGGAAAAAGTCTTTGCAGTTTACGCATTTGACAAAGGGCTGATATCCAGAATTTACAAAGAACTCAAACAGATTTACAGAAAAAAAACAAACAAGCCCATTCAAAAATGGGCAAAGGATATGAACAGACACTTTACAAAAGAAGACATACATAAGGCCAACAAACACATGAAAAAATGCTCATCATCACTGGTCATTAGAGAGATGCAAATCAAAACCACATTGAGTTACCATCTCACGCCAGTTAGAATGGCGATCATTAAAAAATCTGGAGACAGCAGATGCTGGAGAGGATGTGGAGAAATAGGAACACTCTTACACTGTTGGTGGGAGTGTAAATTAGTTCAACCATTGTGGAAGACAGTGTGGCGTTTCTTCAAGGACCTAGAAATAGAAATTCCATTTGACCCAGCAATCCCATTACTGGGTATATATCCAAAGGACTATAAATCGTTCTACTATAAGGACACATGCACACGAATGTTCATTGCAGCACTGTTTACAATAGCAAAGACCTGGAACCAACCCAAATGCCCATCAATGATAGACTGGACTGGAAAAATGAGGCACATATACACCATGGAATATTATGCAGCAATCAAAAATGATGCGTTTGTGTCCTTTGTAAGGACATGGATGAATCTGGAGAACATCATTCTCAGCAATCTGAAACAAGAACAGAAAAAGAAATACCACATGTTTTCACTCATAGGCGGGTGAGAAAAATGAGAACACATGGACACAGGGAGGGGGTCTACTACATACTGGGGTCTATTGGGGGGAATGGGGGAGGGACAGTGGGGGGGGCTGGGGAGGGATAGCCTAGGGATAAATGCCAAGTGTGGGTGAAGGGGAGGAAGGCAGCAAAACACACTGCCATGTGTGTACCTATGCAACTACCTTGCATGTTCTGCATATGTACCCCAAAACCTATAATGCAATAAAAATTTAAATAAATAAATAAATAAAATATTCCTTATGAAGTATGACTTCCTGTGTTAAAAATCTCAGCTCTAACATTTGCTAGCTTGTTATATTCAATAAATTACTTTACTTCATGTGCTTCCATTTCTTTTTCTTAGATTAGTAGTGCCTATCAGAGAATAGTGTTGTTTGGATTAAATAATAGATACATATATATTATTTAACTCATTTCCTGAAATTTAATAAGCACTAAATAAAATAGCTGTGATAATCTTAAAAATCTAAGATAATCAAAGCTTTAGTTTTTCAAACAATGGAATACATACACTCAACATATTTTACTATGTAAATAATGCTAACTTTTTAAATAACTATTCCCTGAAATATGGTTGTTGAAGTCAGAATAGAAATAGACTGTATCTTTTCCAGCCAGACATTAAGAGGATTCACAGTAAGATATGGTTCATTTATAGTTTGAAAAATATAACAAAATAGCTTTATGTTGATAATTATCTTGGACAACTTTTATTGACTTTCTCCAAAATCCAAACACAGATTATGTTATTTTATAAGTTGAATTTTAAAATAACATTTCCAGATATTAATTTTGCACTGAATTTTGATCTAGATTATAATATATGAGGATTATATTTAAGTTTGAAAAAGAGAATGGCTAATCAGTCACTTATAAAGTATGCCCATGTCAGAAAGTCACACATAGTATACACATGTGTAAAAACACAAAAGAAAAGTACCTAGTAGGTGGACAAATATAAACTTTCCCTCTTCTTGCTACAGAAAAGAAAATACTTATAGCATTTTGAGAGATAACTGTATATTTAGATGAGATTTTGAATTTTAAGTTGACATTATAATGGGCTATTACTTTTGGGAATACTGGAATAAGGTGAAATAATGTATTTTGCATGAAAATAGGCTAGAGGGCAGACAATTATAGACTGAAATGTATCCCCAAAATGTGTTGAATTCCTAAACCCCAGTACAAATGAATGTGATTTAATTTGGAAATAGGGTCCTTTGCAGATATAATCATGTTAAGATGACATTATGCTAGGTTAGGGTGGGCCCTTATCCAATATATCTCATGTTTTCCCAAGAAAAGAGCAAGAGGCATATGCGGGGGAAGAAGACCATGTGACAATAGAGAAGAAGATTAGAGTTAATGCTGCCACAGGCTAAGGAAGACCAAAGATTAACAGCAACCACCAGAGGTGAGGGAAAGGAGCCTCTGGAACAGATTCTGTCTTGAGTGCCAATGAAGGCATAGATCCTGCTGACATTTTTATTTCTGACTTTTGGACACTAGAATTCTGATACGATGCATTTTATGTTGTTTTAAGCTGTCAAATTTGTAGTACTGGTTTCTTTATGTCAGCCTTAGAAAACTAATAAAAATGCACAAAGTGTGTGTCAAGATAAGCCTTCTTGAGACAATCTCCCATCAAGAACTCCATTTTGAAAAACATAAAGTAACAATTAGCACCTGGAATAAAAAATCCAGAAAGGTTTAGCCCTTTAATATAACATAAAAAATAAATCCAATATTTTTTATTTCCAAATAATTTAGCTTATAGTATTATATTAAAAATAATTTAGCAACAATATTACATATTGTAATTATAAATACAAGTAAAAATTTTATAACTTAACACTTAAATTATAATAAAAATATTATGGCTATTGAAGTCAGAATAGAAATAGACTGTATATTTCTGCCAGCATTTTAATTTACCCTAGATTTTGTTAATGGCAGTAGATTAAAACTAAGTATGTGAACTTTATAATTTATAATCATATAATTAGCAGCATGGTTACCTTTCATTATTAATCTACATTATAAATTAAGTATAGCATATACTTCTTGTTGTTTCTACATCATTCTACTTTTGAGGACAGTACCATTACTTACTAGTTATTGTCCCTTTTGTCTCACTTTCTGTCTTCATACTGTGTTAGTTTGGGTTCACCAAACAAACAACCAATAAGCAAAATATTCTCAACTTTCTCCCTTCAAATGGAAGGTAGGAACAAAGGGCCTATAAAAATTGATTTTCATTTTCTCTTCAGGAAGTCATTCCATTTATGTAAAGAAGTGATTTTCAATAATAAAAGTTTAACAATATACTGTTCCACAATCCATGGTGCCTTACATAAGGAATACCAAGGAGCTCAGTGACACTTAGTGATGGATTTATATTTTTATGTAGTAAGATGAGAAAGGAGAAGTAAGAGTCCAATAGATAAGAACTTGTATTAGATAGGTGGTAAGTCAGATAACAAATAAAACCTTTGAACTGAATAATTTAGCACAATATCTATTCTTTTTTTGTGCACTTCCTAGTTTTAGCTCAGTCTCTATGCATCTGTCATGAACTTCTATTGCCAATAAAAATGTAAAGATATCAGATGAGAGAACATAGGGCATTAAATTGGGCAGTATCAGTGGGGATGGAACAGTGTAAAAGATTCACAAGCCATGTACAATATAGATTTATCTGAAGTATTCTTAATAGACGTGAAGGAAGATAAAGAAAGAGACTCAAAGGTGATGTAACCACAGCAAATGCTGAGGTGGCCAACAGAGGAAATACGAGAAAATAATTGTTCTATCAGTATAGAGTTTCTTCAGAACATATTTGCCTATTATTTGTAATTATGCCTATGCTTAAATGCCACATGCATTAAATAAAATACATGTTAATTGTCTATTTTCTTTATTAGGAAAGCCTATAAACCTAAGGCTGTGAGTTTGGGATCATAATTGTCCCAGGGACTACCTGTCAACAAGGATCTAAATTTCAATGAGAAGAGAATCAATAAAGTATTAAACGTGTATAACATTGTAGAGTACAGCGGTGACCAAAAAAAGTATTGTCTGTGCATTCAGGCAATATACAAAACTACAGATGGTAATATACATTAGTGGTAAGTGTATTGTCTTTATAATATAACAGATCTGGGGGAATACCATTACTACCATTTACTTGCTATGAAGTCTTCTAAGATTCTCATGGCACAGTTCCACCAACCAAAAAAAGAAGATTTTGATATAGGTACTACTCATCATTATCTCCAGAACCAAAATATATAAGATAAAGATGCCTAGTGGCAAAATATAAATGCTTTATAAGTGAGCACTAAGTTTGTATACTGTTCTTCCTTTTCACCTGAAATTTATAGAGACTTACTAAACTACATATTTATAAACTTCTCATGTTATATGATATAATAAATTATCTATTATTATAGCTGCTTTCAAAATCTTAATCCATCAATAGTACAATAAAAGCATAAATGATAGCCTACTCACTGAATGTAATACCTTGGATTAGAGGTATTAGCTTTAGATGAGAAGCTAAAACTACAAGCCAACACATATATACATATATTGAAATTTATAAACATTAATGCTTAGTGAAAGAAATGACACAAATGAGTCTATACTGAATGATCCCGTTTATACAAATATAACTTATACATAAATATAAACATCAAACTGTATAAAACAAACCTATTATATTAAAAGTCAAGACAGTGGTTACTTTGTTGGAAATGAAGGACTTTTAAGGTTCTGGTCATTTTTGTTTCTTGATCTGAATACTATTTATATGATGATCGTTCTCATCTCCCTGTGAAAATTAATTGCACTATGCACTTAATATTTGAGCACATTGTTTTTTCTCTATTAAGATTTAATAGGAAGTTAACATGAAACATGAACTCTATAATTTTGTAGTATTGTTATAAAATAAACAGCTAAGTAAATAGCAAAAAAGAATTCTATAAAACAGTGTGTTAAGTACATTTCAACATGGTGTTAATTGAAATTATTCAAAAGATGTAAGTAAAATAATATTACAAGGTATGAATATAAATGAGCCTAAGCATTTTAGAATGACCAGGTATTTATCAATATCTTACCTCATTAAATTGCATGTTTGTCCAGAAAAGTTGAAAGTCTCCAAATCATCAAAAACATGTTGGCAAGGAAAACAATATGCTTAAATCATTTGCTAGTATTTTGAAGGAAAATTACATCATTTCTGTTGTTCCATATGGCTACTCTGGGATAGTTATTTTAGATCTTTTGAAAACATTCACTGCAGATTTTGTATTTTTCTCATTTACTAAAATTTAGGATATAACTCTTTTTTATAATTGTCATTGAACATAGAGATTATTGTCTAGAACATAAAATAATGATTAAAAACTACCTTCGCCCATGCCACAGTTTGTAATTCAATTTGTCCTGATTGTGTTGTGATCTGTGGCACCTATAATCACAAATATAAGCACATCTCAAAAAGAAACTCTCTGGTTCTTTACAAACAAGTGTGAAAGATTGCTGAAAAAGCCTTTCTTAGGTGTTAGTAACAGAATAAATAAATTAGTAATAATAACAAGTAATAATAATAATGGTTTCAGTAACATACTGAAGGACCATAGAAAAATCATAAAGCCATAGAACAGCCTCAGCCTTCAAGGATTTTAATCGCTTTCAATGAAATCTAAGAAGAGAAACACATCAAAATTTAAAGCAAGTAGGCATTGGTGAATAGATCTATGGTGAGCATAATAGATCCTTGAGGTTGAAAACAAAGGATACAGTTTAAAATACTGGTGGGGGTATGATTTAGAGATGAACTCTGCTAGATATTACAAATGTGGCTTAATAGACAAGCCCTTTCTTTGCTAAATGTTACAAATGTGTCTTAGTAGACAAGCCACTTTATCTATTATTTGTCTATCTATCCAATGCTTAATTAGAACAGATGAGCCAGTTATTGAGGGATGAAGCTAGGGCAATGACATGATGTCACCACTATTCTCTACATATAAAATACCAATAACTCTTAATGTCAAAGAAACCACAAGAAAACCTTGACCAAGTAGTCTTAATTCTTACTATTGTAGTAAACTGTATTATTATTTTAAATTAGCATATGTGTTATGCTATGTATGTTAATATCATTAGCAGTTATGTTAATATCATTAGAAAACCAGTTTTCAAGGAAAGAAACAAAATTCATGCATTAAAAAATTAAAGTTAAAAACTATTATTACCTTCAGAGTTGATGTCAAAAGGTTACTGAAGGCCAGTGAGATTATATATCTCACTATATAATGATGAGAACATTTGAGTGTCAAAAATAATAACAACTTCCACTGATCGAAAAACATAATATATATAAATATATATTAGCTCATGTGATATTTAAAACTACTCATTCAGTATAATTTATTAGTTATTGTTCCACAAGCTCTATTTGGGAATAACTAAGTACTTGGAGGAAATGTTCTTGTGATTTTTCAAATATAATGATAGAATTAGAAAATAATTTTTAAATTTTGAATGAAGTAATTTATCTAAGCAATAATAACCAATTGATAAAACCACTACCTGCAACACTTATTAGGCCATTTATAATAGAGATACCAGATTGTTAAAAACTGAACACACTAATCAGTTTTACATCCTTAACAGTGGGACAACCATATATTTGTGCCTTTGTTATAGCTGACTTGCCAAAACTGATCCTAAATTTTACAAAACCTCTAAGTTGAGTTAACATTTTTCAAGGCATAATGAAAAAAACTAGAAACAGTTAACTATGAAAAGAATGTAGAATTTACTACATGGCTTGAAAATATTCAATTTTATTCAATAAAACAAAACTTGCCTGGAGAAAGAAAAATAAAGAAAATGATTATAAATTTAAAAAGACTAAAACCAGCTAACAAAACTGTAGCTCTTGTTTAGATTCTGTTAGAAACAAAGCAACAGTAAAATGAAAGTTGCAAGACAATTGAGGAAATTTAATGTTGGGCTTAGATGAAGTTATAGAATTACTGCTAAATTTATTGGCAGTTTTAATGGCAATGCAGTTATGTAAAATGCTAGGCTTTTTCTTCTATTTCATGTTAAAATATTTATTGGTAAATAAATTGATCATTTTAGTTTTTTTTTAAAATTATTTCAGCAAACCAATCAATAAATAAAAAGTATGTATATACAGAGTCTCTTATCTATCTAGCAACACTATCACTATACACACATCTGGATGAGTGAAATAAAATTGGGTTATGGGTACATAAAAAATTATTATTCTATGTATTCTACTCCTGTACTTTTGTGTACTTTTAGAAATTCCACATATAATTACATTTTTTAAATATTACCTACATTTTCGGCAAGATGCCACTGTATGATCAGGGCCCTGTCTACTTGTGCTAACACAGACTACCATCACTTTGATGATCTATAGTGACAACTCGCAAACATCTCAGGCCTTTCCATTTAACATTTGATATTTATTCTCCTTGCAATGTACTAGACTTGATATTGATATGACCCTCAACAATTTCAAGTCTTTGTTCTAAAGTCTTCCTGATGACTCCTCCAGTCATTCTAATAAAAACTGACAAGTTCATTGGCATAATTACTTATTTCCATTCTCTGTTTTAATTTTTATGAAATTTTATACAATATTTATATATTTTATATAATTTTAAGTTAGTTAATGTCATCTAACATACTACACATTTCATTTATTTAACGGATTGTATGTATCCTCCCTTCTCCAATAGTATGTGTTCACCACGTCACTTTTGTTCAGTCCATATATAGAATATCTAGAAAGATGACTTGCAAATAACAGTCACTAAAAAGGATCTATGAATGAATGGACATATCATGTAATAGAAAGAGAACATGTTTGAATTTAGACAAAACTGAGTTTCAGATTTGGTGGAGCCTGGTAATTGATCTTGGAAAGGCAACTATTCCCTTTTAAGACAAATTTTCTTTATATGCCAAATAGAAATAACAAAACTTTAAGGTTTACTATGAGAATTCAATGAAATACTGCTTAGCTATGTACTTGGAATACAGGTTTGTTAATTCCTTCTTTGGTACTCATTATCATTAGCAAATTGATTATCATACAAAATTAACATTATTATAAATAGTACATTTTTGTGTGTGATAATAATGAACTAATATTATTTTCAATATAGTTATAATTCACCTTGATTTGCTGAGATGTGTCTTGCAGCAATGATTCAGTATCTTGAAGTTCAGTAGTTCTTACCACAATTGCTTTCATGAAGACTATAACACAAAAATAATACACACACTCACCAGAATTTATGTTTGGAAAATTTCCTCTGGGATTTGCTGAGATATGTTTTGCAACAATTATTCAGCATCATGAAGGTCAGTAACTCTTACCACAATTGCTTTCATAAAGAATATAAGACAAAAATAATACATATATTCACCAGAATGTATATTTATGTTTGGAAAATTTCTAAGTGGGAAGAATTACTGTATCATTAAAGTTTATTAATGAAATAAACATACTTTTAAAAACTCCAGGAGAATTTTAAGCCAGTATAAAAGAAGAATTATTACTCTATTCAGTCCCATAGACAGAATATAATATTTTGGTTTATTTAAAATAATTTTGAAGAATATAGGAGTCCATGATATTCAGGGTGAAAATAATAGAGGACTAAAAAATATAAAGCATCACACTGGGTCCAAGTTTATAACAGTAACAGAGAAATCTAACTTATTCTAGAAATTTTAAAGAATTAAAAGGAAAGGATTTTGATATGCTAAAGATAATGATTGATCCATGTATTGTGCAAAGCATATACTTAAATCTAACTTGTTGGACATCTATCACAAATGTATTTCAGTCCATGGGAAGCATATGACTCACTGTTTTTATTGAGGAAAAGACACAAAGGATATGAAATTCTATCAATATTGTGATATAATACTTTTGTCTTTCTGAATACCAGAACTAGATACAGTAACATTGTATTAGTTAACTAGGACTGCCATAACAGTTTAGGTACCCCAGATTGGGTAGCTTAAACAAAGATTTATTTCCTCACAGTTATAGAGGCTAAAAGTCCAAGATCAAAGTGCTGGTAAATTTTGTTTTTGTGTGAGGCCCTTTCCCTTGACTTAAAGACACCACCTCTTCCCTTCATATCATCTTTCTTTGGTATGTGTTTGTGTCCTAAACTCATCTTAGAAAAACACTACTCATATTGAACCGGAACACAACCCAATTGACCTCATTTAACATAAATTACTTCTTTAAAGTTCCTGCCTCAAATAAAGTCACATTCTGATGTACCGAGGGTTAGGACTTTAACATATAAATTGGAGGGTCAACCAGTTCAACTCATAACAACCACTATTATCTTGTCTGTTTTTTCATCTTTCATCTAAATAGTTCACTGTTTACATGGAAGCACTAATAGTGATATTGTTATTCATTATTACAGAAGTGTGTAATATATAATAGCATTTGCATTAGTAAACTCACTTTAAAGAAAGAAATCAATTGTTATATTCTGATATTATCTTCCAGAGGTTAAAAAAAATCATTATAACACATTGAAGGGCACATTTATGGTCTTTGTGCATAATTTTAGAGGAATCATTATTTTGTGAATACATTTTGAGGTAAAAAAATAACATTTCAGAGTAAATATTTTGTTTCTTCTATTTTGCTTCATTCAACTCAAATAAAAATAAATTTAAGATATTTTTAAAAAGCATGCATATTACCCCTTAAAAGTATTTCTATCTACATGAATCAACTCTTTATTGAAAATTTGCATTTTAAATTATCTAAGTTCTTTTTCATTTAATGGTGACTTCAGAGTAATGTTTTAGTTTATATTGTTTATGACTTGTTTTTGAAATCTACATTAGTTTATCAGATTAAATCTATGGTTTAATCATTCTAAAATGAAAAAGAGGTAGGTAGGAATTTTAAAATTTTAATAAATTTACTTTCATGCATACAATTTTAATTTTTTTTTAATAATCTGATAATGCCACAAGTGATAGTATCTCTATTTGTTTGGTTTTTTTTTTTCTTTCAAATTATATTTTAGGTTCTGGGGTATATGTGAAGGTTTGTTACTGTGCCAGGGACTCCTTTTTCAAAAAATCTTCAGGTGATTTCCTTGAAAATAGTGACATATTTTTTTATAAAAATTATTCTTCCAAAGATTAAAGAAATTATTTCTATCACGTATTGTATAGTTTCTTATACAACATTTCTAGCACCAACACAAATGTACTCAATTTGTCCAGGGTACAAAAACAGCCTAAGTGAGTCACAATAATGGAAGAAAAAGTAGATACTGTAATAACTTTAATGCCTGTCACATTGAATGGTCTCCACCTTTCTTAGAATTTCCTAAACAATTCTTGATTTTCTCAGGAATTGTTCCTCTGTGCTCATCAACTAATCATCTTCCTAGTTTAAGGAGGTTTGTTTATGCCTTTCCTGCTGCAGTCTGGTGAGATGATTCATCCTAACCTATAATTCTGTGCTGTAGTCTCCATTCTTGCCAAAATATACTCAAGTCACCTATCAGCAGCAGGGATGTTGCTATAAAACCATCAAAGCATGATGCCCTTCAATGTGTTTTTTGCTTCAGTTGTAGGTTGACTCACTCAGTGCTCATAAAATGTGTAATGTTTCTCATCCAACATCCTTACGCCTAGAGAAGTTCTAAAAGCAAAGATACCTTTCTTCCTCACCTGCTTCTACTGCATTGTTTAAAAAGCAGAGCTTCTTGTGCCACAGTTGCCTATGGAAATTTAGTAAAGCAATCCTTTCAGTATCCATTTTCTTTTCCTTCTGATTCACAATTCCCCAGAGTCACACATGAATTCCTAACAGGGGGTTGGGTATTTCTAAATGGGAGTTCAATCTCCCAAAGTGACAAGCATCTGCCGTATTTCTGTTAGACAAAATGTGTGTTATTGAGTCACTCTTCCCTTATTATGAGTTTTGTTTCAGGTGTCTCTTAAGTCATGCCACTCATGGAATCAATTTTGCAATTAAATGTTGATAAATTGAATTATCTCAATTGTCTGCTCGGAGTTACCATTTCCTTTCCTTTTTTTTCTTGACTAATTATTTGGAAACTTTATGATCTATTATCATGTGTGTAGGTGATAAACAAAGCCCTTGATTAAGTGTTCTGGGTTGAACTCTTAGTCATATCATTACATAATCAATATATTGGTAAGTTAATGTATTTATTCCTCAGTTACCTCACCTGTAAATAGAATATACAAAAAGTGCTGGCTTAATTATAGTAAGAATGATTATAAATAGGATAGTAGTAGAATATCTTAAGGCAATGGCTAGTATATAATAAACACTCAAAAATACTAGGTGATACTACTAATTATTTCTGGATTAGTCAATTTGGTTGCCCTCTTCTGGCTAATGTAATTCTTCCCTTAACTCCCAGTAACTGCTAACATTATCCTTAGTTTTACTGTGTCTCTCCAAACAGAAGAAACAGACATTTATGCTGAAATAATTAAAAATCAAGCCATCTACAGTAGTTGAGTTTAAGTTGCCATTGCCAAAGGAGGAATGGTATTTGAACAATTTATAAATATACAGCTAAATTCGTTGATGAAAAGGATAAGAAGTCTTAGTTTCCAAGTCCACCATTTACTTCATTTGAATGTTATTCTGGTGATGGAAAGACCATAGCTTAATGGGAGGATCAGTCTTTCTTGGGTCTCAGATTTTATGCTAAATTATAGACTTTTTGGTGCTTTCTTAGAGGGGTTTGGCTTATCATCTAAATACTCTTTTCCAGCTTAATGTTCTTAAAAACTTCTTCTCAAGTCAAAAGGGAAAAAGGAGGAAAGTCAAAATCTTTTGGTAGTAAGAAAAGACATACAACAATGCCAGGGCAAAATATGTTCTCTATTTTTATATGATGACTTTTTCTACAGTAAAATGATGAGAATCTAAACCACAAAATGTTTCATTATGGGCTCTTGGTGTGTACTATAATTATGCTTGCTTTTCATTTTGATTAATTTTTTCCTCCATCACTCATATGGCTTAGTTATATCAAAAGTAATATATAGAAAGTTTGCGTATTATTGCAATTAATTTTTCACCCTCAGAAACTTCTGAACAAAAATGAGAGAACTTTCATCTCACAACATCTTTGTACCAAAATATACTTACTTTCTTGAGGCTTATGCTTTATCTCTATTAACTAAAATATCCCTGGTATGTATACTAAAGAGAAGCAGATTTTGTTGACATTCCTTTAACCATTATCTCATTTGACTAAATATCAACAATGTACTTTCCAATAATCTATTAATTTTCCAAATGGTGTGTCACTTAAACTTTAACTTTTTTTTTTTTTTTGAGACAGAGTTTCGCTCTTGTTACCCAGGCTGGAGTTCAATGGTGCAATCTCTGCTCACTGCAACCTCCGCCTCCTGGGTTCAGGCAATTCTACTGCCTCAGCCTCCTGAGTAGCTGGGATTACAGGCACGTGCCACCATGCCCAGCTAATTTTTTTTATTTTTAGTAGAGATGGGGTTTCACCATGGTGACCAGGATGGGTGATCTCTTGACCTTGTGATCCACCCGCCTCGGCCTCCCAAAGTGCTGGGATTACATAAACTTTAACTTTTAAATAAAAATATCTTCTCTCCAACTTTTTTAAATCAACTTTTTATTTTGAATGATTTTACATTTATAGGTTAATAGATTTATGTATTAATCAGAAAAAAATTATGTAGCTTTATGCCAAATGTAAAAGAGGCATCCAGGACACTCTTCCAATTCTTGAAAATATGTCACTGTTATTAAAATAAATAACATGAGACAAGCCTGCATTGTTAAAATGGTTACTTATTGAATTTTATAGAATCCTGTTTTGGTATTGCTTAGTTGCAATAACCATGAATATTATATAATCTTGATCCACAAAACACATGGAAATAATATTCTTCTGTGGAAAAAAATATCCTGATCACAATATCTATGCTGAATTAATAGAAAATGTCAGGGAGCATGTTACTACAAAATAAAAGAAAGCCTCCTGTCAAAATATGCTACTAAGACATAAATGACCAGATCATTTTGAAAACCTAACAAAACAATAGTTGCTGTATAGTAACAGTAGAATTTGATTGCATTATACCTTCATATTTAATTGTACAGACTTCATTGGAAGAGGTGCATTTAAATTCACATACTTTCCTTTCCTTCACAATACTGTTTATCTTAATTTACCAGTGATGTTTACTGATATGCTTCAGTTATAACAGAAGGTCAAATTGTCCTCCTCAGGGCATTTCAATCTCTGGCAACAATTTTTATTTGCTGATCATAAATGTACTTTAGATTTCTGCATTGTTATTTTGTGTAATAATGTCAAGGACAAACATTCTGAAGCATGTCTAATAACACTGAGATCCATTTACCTTCCCTCTACAATTCAGCACCCCATTAGATTTAAAGATAACTGAACAGTTATTTACCTTGCTTGGTATTGGGTGTACTAGATTTTCTTTAAAAAGTTTTGTTTTTGTTTTCTATTTTTTTCTTAATTCTTCTTAGTGGGGAGCATCTGCGCCCAGATTAAAATGAGATATCAGAGAAGATTCTGGTGGAAGAAAAACATTCTACTACATCTTCTATGCCATTTTTATTATTTCTACTGAAATAATTTAAAAGTATGATAATGCTGAATGTAAATAATGCATGAATAAAAGTTGTAGTAAGTTAGAATAGGTAACCTATATCCTATACTCTGTTGAACATATTCCTTACTGTGTAAACCATTTTTGAAAACTCACTTAGAAAATGTACAAGAATAAATGCGTAAGACCTACCCATCTGTGCTTAAGGCAAGTATACTCACTACTGTGATTCTTTGTAACAGATCAGTAAACTATAATCTTCCTAATGAAAAAAGCTACACATTTGCCTGCCCATGTTTGCCCCCCAATAATATTCTATCAAAAGTATTTCTTCAAAGAATAGGTTAATGGTTGTGCTAGTATATAATCTTTTCGGAGAATATTTCAATTTCTTATATTTTTTTATTCTGTATGAAGTATGTTTTTAATTACATAGTGGATATTAACCACTTTCTTTCATTTTTCTTGCAAACACATTCTTATAATCTAACATTATTATTTTACTTTATTTATGGTATTTATTTTCCTGTAGAAATTTGTTAAACTTTCAAACATTCAACTCTTTTACATTTTTATATTTTTAATTTCATAAAAAGTATTTCCCAACATTCCACTTCTAAAATACACAACATTTTTTAATGTATTTTCAAATAATAGTGTTTTATTTGCTATTAGAGGTCAGAATTCAGTGTCAAATTTTCTCAGTTTGAATCTTGGCTCCACTACATATTATGAGGTTTTATTTAAGTTATTCAACCTGTCTACTCCCCAGTTTCCTTATATCATCCTTAAAGAAGGATGATAACAATTTTATAAGTTGTCATAAATAATAAATCAGCTAATATATAAGAAAACATTGAAGAAAGTCTTGTGTATAGTGATCACCTAATAAATGCCACGTTATTTTCAGGTTTGTGTTATTATTTGAATTTTTTTGTTTTAATTATTTTTTTATTTTTTATGGGTTAATAGTAGGTGTTTAGATTTACAGGCCTCATGAGAGATTTTGATAAAGGCATACAATGCATAATTATCACATTATGGTAAATGGAATGTTTATCCCTTCAAGTATTTATTATTTCTAAGTACAATATGCAGAAGAGCTCTATGATTATGTGGCTATCTTAACTGGCTGTCAATCCCTTTCACACATTTTTTTGATTACTCATAATTTTACCAAATATTTAAAAGGTATTTCTTAATATAAAACCTAAAATCTTATCTACAGATATTCCTGTTTGTACACTCTTGATTTTATTCCATTGATATATGTTTTTGTTGATATGTCATTTATGTATACTTTTAATTATTCCAGGAATATTGAATCTGACACCTACATGTGCAAGTCATTAGTCATTCCCGAATCTACTTCTTTCTCTAACTCTGTTATTAAATTAGATTAATATGTTAACAATTTTCCTTTAGATAAATTATGGAAATGTTACCCCCGCAAACAAGGATAGAAATTTCACCTGAAATGATGGGTAAGCAAATGGTGAAAAAAATGTCAACTTTACAACATTCACTCATTCAAAACACAACTATGTCATTTTTTATTGATTCATGTCTTCTTTTGTATATTTTAGTACAAAACTTTCTGCTTTCTTAAAATACATGTTGGCCCTTTGGAAAAGAAATATATACATTTTGCTATTTTAATATGGTTTATGTTAGGATATTAAATTGTATCAATAAATTGAACCTTAACATAAAAGTAATCTTATGGTCTCAATTGGCTATTAGTCAAAATAATGCTATCTTCATAGATATAAACAATGTCCTCAATATGCAGTACATAAACATGCATACATATCAACTTCAGTATTTTTCAAGTGTGTGTGGTACTATTGTGCAAATAAAATTGTATGACTTACATTTTTACTCAACTAATTCTCAATGTATAGGGAACTGACTCGTATATTAGCTTCTGCATAAAATGCAAGAGCTGCTCATTATTTACTAACTGTTAAGATAATTCTTTTCTGGGTAAATATGCCTGCTGGCAGCTATTCCTACTCAACTCTCAGTTGATATACTTTATATCTAGTTACCAATACCTGGATTTAGACCTAGTTATACCTAGTCATTCAGAGTGTCACATAACCTGATCATGAATATTAAGAAGCACTGATATATATAACAAGACCAATATGAGATCACAAAACGAGTCTTTTCTGTTCTGTAAGTTAATCCAAGAGGATGTAGGGAGTAGCTGTTGTAGTCATCTACCTCTAAATCACTTAATATTGATAATGCATAAAACGTGAAAGAAAGAAGTCCTGAAAATTGCATAGACAGAAGTTAGGCTGCTTTTTAAATGTTAGGCATATGAGGTGAAGAAATTCCATTTTTAAATATTTTAAAATGATTTTATTAAGGAATACAAAAATGTATATGTTCCTTTTGCTCTTCATATTCATTTTGAAGGTATACGTACTTCAGGAGTCTAAAAACAAATCACAGCTCTATGTGGAATATAGCAAATTTCTAAACTTAATTCTAACAGTGAGAAAGAATTTTAAAGGAAGAAACACAGAAATGATTGAATTTTGGATTTTTATATTTTAGCCGATTGTTTTTAATCTGTATTTTCTAGAATTTAATTCTTTATATTTTACAATTGGACACAATTGAGAAATGCAAATCACTTCTATAGATTCTATGTCTAAAATAATTTCAAAATCCCCCCCAAATTCTCAAGTTTCATTAAGGTAATCAGATGAATCACACCTTACAAGTGTCAAAGCCGAAACACAGTTTTAGGTTGTTAACTCCTCCTCTACTATAATGAAAATAAAATTTTATTAAGAATCAATTCTTAAATACTATTATCAGCATGGTAATTATTATTAATCATAATTCAAGTAATATTCTTGTGTAAATAAGTTTACTGGAATGGAAGTCAAAGCAGTAGAAGACCACAACAAGGAATACATGTCTATTCAAAAAGGTTTCTGTTGTTTCTGCCATTTTCTTTGTCAAAGGTAAACATTCAAATATATATTTAAGTTAACCAAAATAAAAATATGAACACAATGTCAAAGCAAAAATTTCACTGGAGTAATTTAAATATGACAGTAATTTTATTCAAGACTATTGATTTAAAACAAGGACTGGAAAATTTTAAGAGCCAAAAAATTAACAGCTGAAAAGAACAGATCATAGGCCATTTCTGCTAACTGGCCTTCCCCAAAGGAAAAGTAAAATTTCTCAAAGCTTCATGACAAGAGGTAGCTTTCCAACTTTCAACAAGGAGCCTATCAAAGTTAGGCTCCTGCTCTCCCACTGAAATTTGGGGTTAGGAACTCTATATTTCTTGATGATTACATTTCAAATGGATGAATTCCAAGTTCCTAAGAAAAGAGATTTTTGAAACTGGAAAGGTTTTTAAAAATATTTACATCTCACAGTAAAAGAGAATGAGTTGAGAAAGACAAGTTCTCTAAATTTGGAGCTGTAAGAAAAGAGAGATGAAGGGCCTAGGGTCAGAAATAAGCCTGTCTTCTAATAGTCAAACTGAGGGACATTAGGATTTCTTGCAAATATCTGACTGCTTTCACAAGCAT
This sequence comes from Saguinus oedipus, assembly GCA_031835075.1. Lineage (NCBI taxonomy): Eukaryota > Metazoa > Chordata > Mammalia > Primates > Cebidae > Saguinus > Saguinus oedipus. The sequence continues at coordinate 46,222,359 of CM063169.1, forward strand.
CTCAGAAACACAATTTAGAACAGTTTGTTCTGCTCCGGACAAAATTGCTTCTAGCTATGTTTCCAAATATATCACAATATATAAAGTCTTGCAGGAGAGCATGTCTATCTTTTTTATTAGAGAAGATATTAAATGTCTTAGCAACTACACTAGACAATTTGTTATTACTGTAAAAAGTTTAAATTGATCCTGTTTTGAATTTTGATTCTGTCATTTACCAATACAATACACAAGCTTAAAAAAATTATAGCCCAAATCTAGACCTTAATTTCTTCAGTAAAACTGCCTAATTCTTAGGGTTATGGCCAGTATTATATTAAATAAAATTTGAGCAGTGATAATTAATGTATTTTAACTATTTTTTTTTCTAAACCACTTGTTAATTTTCCAAAGTGTTGATGCTGGTAAGCATAATAAATCTATATTGTATATGAATAAAGTCATTATACTCCAGATACTTAAACTCTAGCTGCTTCCAAAATCACCATAGTAAAATTGACTTCTCTATATGCAGCTAGTGAAAATATTTTCATCTCTAGTTTTTCAAAAAAATGTGTAAAAATACTCTGCTTTAAAATATAAAACTTGTTTTCTTTAAAAAGATATTTACTAAGAGATGATATGTCAGAACTTAAAAGCCCACTAATAAAATATATTTGTTGTTATGGCTCTGCTATAACAGACCTCTGTTCAGTTTTTTTGTGCCCACCTGGGTAAATAAAAGACGTACTCCTTAAAAGAAATTCATAGCCTATTGGAGTGAATCATTATGATAGCTGCATTATTAGGATGACCTAAAACGTAATTTCCACATCAGAATGATCAAACCAGAATCTCATAATAAAAATATATATGGCATTCATATCTTTTGAAAACATCTTGAGCTCAGGACTATTGATGTAACATGGGCTCAGAAAAAAAAAAAAGTAAAATAAATAAATAATTTCTGTTTACACTAAAAGTATATAACTATTCAATATCAAGATTATATTAGTACATATTTCCAAGCTAGAATTTAGTCAATTAAAAAGTAAAATGTAACTGATTAAAGATAAGAAACCAACTATTTCACATTTAATAATTATTGTCAAATTTGAGATTATAAAGAATGATACTTCAGAAAATTATTTTTATTTCAGCTTTAGACATTCTGTATATTTTGAAAAATGACACAGAAGGTAGGTCTTCTCTGGTCATTTTATAAAATGTCAAAAATAATATGCAATTATTTATTTGCTCATTTAAATTTTGATTATCTTTAAAAGGTCTACTCATGGAACAATTCAGAACACCTTCTCCTCACATTCTTCCATTTAAATATTTACCTATAATGTTCAGATTTATCCCTAGGCCTAAAACATCATAGGACACTTAATAAGTCATAGCTACTAACAACAATTTTTGAAAGTATAATTAAAATAATGACTGAACTAACATACACAGGAAAGAAATATAAGCACATATTGATCATTTAACGTTAATATGCCAATGATGAGAGTACCGGTCATCATAAGTTTCCACACTTTCAAAATTAATCATTTACTTTGGTTGTGCTCCAGATATTCCAAGAAAATTAATAACCTAAATAATTTTATTCAATTTAGTAATAAAGCATTTTAATGTGACTTAATCTTTTTTCCGAAAACACCTGCATTATTGGTCATTTTAGAACCTAAGAATTAATAAAAGCAGGCAATATATTTTATACAGTTAATTTAAATTCAATTCTATGACTATATTTTAAAAGATTTTTTAAAATTGTATCTTTGATTTTATTGAAGTTATTTAGCAAAGTCAGAGGCCATTGTACTGTAAGTTATTTTTGTCTCTCTTTGAATAAGGATACTGCATAACCAAATAAAGTCAGTGAAGTGTATAGGATGATATTATCTAATGCTTTTTGTGATGCTTTAACACACGCTTCCTGAGAGCCAAAGAAAAATGTGTCCTCATTGTAAGAGTAATAAACACGGGCAATTATGCATAATTATGAAGATTAAGTTCCAATGAAGGCTCAATCTCAATAATATCCCCATCCACAAATCTTTTCAAGTTTTTAGTGACATGAAAGAAGAACAAGGTAATTCAAGGTATTAATCCCTACTAAGGTTAAAGATGAGTTTGATTAGGGAGTTCTGAATGTATTTCAGTATTCTAGCAGAATGACATGTTCAAGATTATATTTCCATTTGCCTTTGAATTTGTGCAGTTTTCTCTATAAGCATTTAAGAGACAAGAAAGAGTTTTTATATCCCTAAACTGCATTTACCACTTGGAAATATACAAAGAATCAGTTGTCCTTCCGGTTATATCTATAAAGGAATATTTTAAGTGTCAATTGCAATGTTGTCTATAAAGCCTTAGAATATTTCCTGCTTAAGCCTAATATCATCCTTTCAGAATACCAATGAAAATATTTTACAATTATATTATTGATAAACAGAACAACAGAATACAACATAAGAAATGCAACAATCTTGCATGTTCTACATATGTACCCCAAAATCTAAAATGCAATAATAAATAAAAATTTGAAAAATTGTTTAAAAGTCCTTAGAACAAAAAAAAAAATGTAATATACATCATTCCATTCAGAAGGAAAGAAAATTAAGTTATTTTCTTAAAATAAAACCCAGAAAGCTAAATATGACTGCTAATTCCATGGTAAATTCATTCCTGGAAATATAAAAGTTATATAATGAGTTACATCTTCTAATCTAAATAATTATTCTAAGTATTCACTTCCTATTCTCCACTTTATTTGTACAAACTTTCTTACGGTCATTATATATATTATTTTCTAAATAAACTTTTTGAATATATACTGTGTTTGGCATTGTGCTAATTACTCTGCATGCCTCCATATTAACTCTTACAATTATCATTCAGGAGGAAACTGTGGTTTATGGAGTTTAAATAACTTAATCACTGTGACAGCTAGTAAGCCACTGGGTTTTGAACACATATGATTATCATGTATGCTTAACAAAATAACTTAGTCAAAGTAAACAGCCGTATTGATTTTACTGTAAATATCTATACAACTTGATATTATAGTATTCTTTATTGTAGAGAGCAAAAGAGAAAGGGATATACTGTGTCCTTTGGGGCAGGGCCATAAATTCATACAGTATTTAGGATGAGTATACTGAAATAACAAGTTGATTGTGATAAAATTTTCTACAGAGCATTCTGTGATCAGATCCAAGAAGAGTTTCTTTAGCCTTGCACCTTGCAACAAAAGGTCTTTTCTGGTCTTCATCTTCCATCTACCCAACTCTATTATTTTAGTTTTTATTTTCTTAAAGCTTCTACTCCTCATTACCTACTACATTTCACACACACATATCGACATAGCATGTTAGCAACAAAAAGAATTGGAATTACAAGATAAAAGACACACCAAAACAAAAGTGAAAATATTTAACTTTTAAAATAAGACACTTGAAAAGAAATAACACTTAAGTCTAGTTTTATCTAAAAGAATACTCCTCTACAGTCTGCCATTATTTAACAAGAATGTGGAAGATACATTGTTCCACTTTTTTTAAACAATTATGTTTTTATTTTTCCACTGGGAGAATATTAGAAAATATCAGTGGAGGGGGAATTTGTGTTTCTACCTTACTAGTGAATTTTTAAACCATAAAGACACATAGGTGTTCATCAGTCACTACATATAGTACCAAAAAGAATTAAACATTAAACGGTTGAAAAAAAATCATTAATGAATGAATGTTATGGAATCCAACAAAAACTTCTCAAACAATATAAAGCCAATTATTCTGCACTAGAGGGAGATTATATATTTCAAACAACTTTCAGAAATAAATACATTATGTCCAGAAAATAGTGGGATAGATACATTACCTCCAGAAAATAGTGGGATATTATACCAGGATCAATTGTCTACTGATTACTAAATTTAACTGATATGTGAAACAGTTTTCATTCATGATAGTACTCACTTTTTGTTAAATGTACTTTATAGTAAGTTAATGAAAAGAAGGGAGAAATTATATAGTAATTTTTGAGACTTTTAAAGTGTGAAAACACATTTATTTTGCTTTTCACATTGAATTGGTAGTGAGAATGGTTATAAAATCATATGTGGAAAAAAGGCCTCCAGATTGTCATGGAGAATATTTTAATGTTTTATAACTTTCACTGTCCCTGGTTAAAAGATTGATGACATTCTGAATTTTTTTTATAAAGTAATTATGATTCTTTAAATCTACCAGAACTTTGTAGAATCTTGTTTTTTTGTCTCAGTATTCTAATGCCCAATATGTGCATTGGTATAAATCTATTTTAAACCATTGTATTATGACTCAGTGATGACTTCCTTCAACCTAGAAAATATTGAATGTATTTTGCTGAAACTTTACTTAATTATCTATGACTCATTTCCTTGTGTTTACTCTGTTCTCTCACTGCATTGTAAGTCTTATTAAGACCTGAACTGTTTCTGAAACTTTGAATTCTTTTTTTTTAACCCCTTTTGAATTTTTGTTCACATTCTGGGAAATAGCTCATTTTATTTTTGAAACCTTCTATTAAAGTTTCTACTTTGTGTTTAATATGCTTATTTTTCAAGAATTCTTTATAACTTCTGAATGCTGTATAAGAGAGTTATTCAATATTAATTATATTTATGGATATAATAATTACAAACCTTTTCTTTGTCTTTATTTTGTAACTTACAATATTATCTTGTTTTGGCTACTGATAATCAGTATTTACTTTGAGAATGAGCATTTGGACAATCTGAGGATAAACTTTTTGAAATTAAAAATATATTTATTATGTGAATATAATATTGTGACCATCCCTAATAGATTTGGCCACGAATTTATAAAAATTCAGTTAAATAAATCTGTGCTAAAACTTTAGCTATGCTATTTAATACCTGTGTGAATTTTGCCTAATTAATTTATATTTCTAGAAAAAGCTGTACTTATTTATAAATGAAGAAAATCTTGATAATCTTAAAATAATCAGAAAAATTTAATAAAATAACACAGACAACTTATTATCAATTGCCTGAAATATAATAAAAGTCATCGTTGTTTTGTTCCCTCTAACAATGAAATTATATACTAAAGGGAGAAAATGAATTCTGGTAACTCTAAGTGACTTCATTTAAATTTGTTACTTCTTACATATTTACCATTTGTATCACATTGGCTTTATATAAGTATTAACTAAAGAGAAAAATATAAATTTTCATAATAGTTTAAAAATGAATAAAGCATTGTTTTAGTTATTAATAAAACTCAAGTTAATTGAAAAATATGTAATATACAAAAACATAAAACTATAAACATATAAAAACATATGTAATTTAAAATATTATTCTATAATCATTATGAGGTAGCTATAGTAATTGTGAAATTATTTTCTAAAAGTTAAATTTCTGAATATGTGAAATATAAATTTAAAGGTCTGTATTCCAAGGGCTGCTGTTATCTTGCCTATCATAAATTTTAGGTTGTGATACATGGTATTATTACCACAAGCAGATGTGATACTGCCTATACCTTATGCTGCATATTATAAAAATCTAAATTGTTTTTCAATATGAGAAACAAAAATGGCATGGAATGGGTCAAAACACTTTATTTTATTTTATTTTATTTTATTTTATTTTATTTTATTTTATTTGAGACACCATTTTGCTCTGTTGCCCAAGCTGGAGTGCAGTGACACAATCTCAGCTCACTGCAACCTCTGCCTCCCTGGTTCCAGCAATTCTCCTGCCTCAGCCTCCCAAGGAGCTGGGATTACAGGCATGGGCCACCAAGCCTGGTTAATTTTTTTTGTATTTAGTAGAGACAGTGTTTTGCCATGTTAGTCAGGCTTGTCTGGAACTCCTGACCTTAAATGATCTACCCAACTCAGCCTCCCAAATGAAATGTACACACTGTCCATTTGCAAAAATTCTTAAAATTACTGCTTTGTATTTTGTATATTAATAAAATAATATCACTCTTAAAGTTGAAAATATCTTCCATTTTTATCGTTAGTAGAATTTATTGTGGCACTTAAACACATACATATGCAAACATAATTTTTGAAATATAAAAATATATCAGTTTTGTACATAGTGATAACTGGAACACATAGAAACTGACTGCTTGTCTTAAAAAAAGAAATCCTCTGCTAATATATTTCTTTGTTCATCTTTAATAACAACTTTTGCCTTTTATCCAGAAGTATATAGTATGTTAAATTTTGTGTTCATTCATCATTATCTATAGATTTTACATATATAAGTGAATGAATGCCATTGGTTAGTTTTACCCATTTTGTACTCTCTACTCCTGGAATGATGCTGTATACACTCTGAAACTTGCTTTTTATTTCTATTGTACATCAACTTTGATATGTATAGCTGTAGATGAGTCATGTTTTCATGTCGAAGTCACATTTTATGGAATAAATATGCTCATATTTATTAATGTGATTGACATGTTCATATTAATTTCTTGTTATGATCATTTAGCTAATTTCAAAATTTGTTATAGAAACAGTGAATGTTATAAAACATTCTTGAAAATAATATTCTTTAATCCTAGCAGAAACATTTGTCTGTGGCATGTAAGTCATATTGAGATTATAAAGTTACATATGCTTTTTCAATTTCCTATATAATACCAATATTTTTCAAGAGAGCTTGTAAAGATTTATACAATCATCAGTACTGTGTAAATTTTGTAGCTGCTATAGTTTCACATCTACTCTAATTATCATCAAATATTTTAGTATTTGTCAGTCTATGAGTTATAAAACATTTTTTTGTGTTTTATTTTCCTGGTTACTAACAAATATTTAGCTGTCACTGTGCTTGGCAATTTTACTCTTTACTGTGACAAAAATACCTTTTGGCCATTTTATTGTTTTACATTGATCATTTATTCTTATTTTTAATGTTAAGAGGTCCTTATAGGTTCTGGATATTATTATGTTGTTTCATATTTGGCAAATGCCTTCAAGTAAGAGGTCATACTTTTAATCAATTAAAGATATCCTATTTAGAACAAAACACTTATTTTTTGTACTGGAATTTAATATTTTTACATTTTTGTTTGGACACTATGTTAATTAATTTAGAAATAATTTTTACCAAAAGTTAGTAAGTCTGTTTCCCTGTATCCTGTGGTAAATCCTCAATACTTTGTCTTTTACTTTAAATCATAAGTCCATCTGCAATTGGTTTTCTTGTGTACAATGCAAGGCAGAGATCCAACCCCCTGTCTCATCTATATAAAAATTGGGCTACTTTACAATCATTTTCACCACAGGTCTGCAATATCTATTCTGCTATATTGCAGTTTTCTGTGTATGTACTCAATTATTTCTGAGACATTTCATTCTATGTTCCCACTTGTTTATTGAAAAAAAAATGCCTTAATTGTACAATTTTATAAGCTATATTGTTATTTAGTAGGGTTTATCCTATTAAGTTAGTTTTTCTTCATAAGAATCATTATAAATAATTCTCTACTAAAATAAGTAGCAAAAATCAGATATTTTTATAATAATTGAATGAATCTTCAGAATTTAGACAATAATGTCTATATGGAATACAGTTTCCCTGTTTAAAGTTATGGGATATCTATACTAGTTAAGGTCTTATTTCAAAAATTAAAATATTTTATTTTTTAATTAAATAAATTAACTAGTATGGGATATCTATACTAGTTAAGGTCTTATTTCAAAAATTAAAATATTTTATAAAAAAATATTTTATTTTTATAAATTTCAAGTCAAAGTTTGTTGTTTCTGATGTCATTTTCATGCCTCAGTAGAGAAATATTGAATGGTTTTATAATTTTTTTATATCCAACAAAGTAAATACATTCACTTATTAATTCCCACAACATACTCTTATTTATTTTGTGTTATTTATACAGTCAATCATACTAACTTTAAGTTTTCTTCCTCTCTTCAAATCCTTAAAATTCTCTTTTCTAATATTTCTGACTAAAATCTAGCAAAATTTAAAATAATAAGTCTCAATATTAGATATTTTTCCATGGATTTCTTTGACATTAAATGTTGTAATATTAATTTTATGTTTTATGTGAGCTAGGTTCTGGTGCAATTATTTGGTCAAACACCAGTCTAGAGGTGCTCTGAAAGTATTATTAGATGTAATTAATATATAAATTCATAGGAATTCAATATAGCTAATTTCCCTCCAAAATTGGGTGGGCCTCATGCAATCATCTGAAGGGCTTCACGGAAAAGACTGAGGTCCCCTGAAGAAATCCTGTTTCCTAACTGCAATATAGTAATTCTGCAACATCAGTTCTTGCTGGAATTTCTAGGCTACTTTCCTGCCCTGCAGTTGTCTAAATTGATAGCCCTCACAATAGCATGAGTTGATGATGCCTTAAAATAAATATTTTTCTATCTCTAGAGATAAATACTATTGGTTCTGTTTTTCTAGAGTTCATTAATATAGATTATATGTTTTGGAAAACTGAATATAGTGATCAAATACAGCAATTAACAATACATCTTTTTTTAGGTTATCAGTTATTCATTCTTCAGTCTAGATAAATTAATCAAATTTAGTGTTTTTATATCATTTTTATTTTTCTTTAACATACGAAGTCTACATGTCTTTGATATTCTAAATTATACATCTGGAGTTAATTTCAGTGTCAGATGTAAGAAAGGGGTTCCATTTCAGCTTTCTGCACATGGCTAGCCAGTTTTCCCTACACCATTTATTAAACAAGGAATCCTTTCCGTATTGCTTGTTTGTGTCAGGTTTGTCAAAGATCCAGATAGATTAAAGATTTAAACACAAGACCTAATACCACAAAAACCCTAGAAGAAAACCTATGCAATACCATTCAGGACACAGTCATAGGCAAGGACTTCATGACCAAAGCACGAAAAGCAACAGCAACAAAAGCCAAAATAGACAAATGGGATCTAATTAAACTTAAGAATTTCTATACAGCAAAGGAACAATCATTAGAGTGAATTGGCAACCAAAAGAATGGGAAAAAATTTCTGGAATCTACCCATCTGACAAAGGGCTAACATCCAGTATCTACAAAGAACTAAAGCAAATTTACAAGAAAAAAAACAACCAATACCATTTGAATGTGGATGAAAGATATGAACAGACACTTTTCAAAGGAAGACATTTATGAGGCAAACAAACATCAAAAAATGCTCATCATCACCGGTCATTAGAGAAATGCAAATCAAAACCACACTGAGACACCATCTCATGCCAGTTAGAATGGCAATCATTTAAAAATCCAGAGACAACAGATGCTGGAGAGGATGTGGAGAAATAGGAACACTTTTACACTGCTGGTGGGAGTGTAAATTAGTTCAATCATTGTGGAAGACATGTGTGATTCCTCAAGGATCTAGAAATATAAATTTCATTTGACCCAGCAATCTCATTATTAGGTATATACTCAAAGGATTATAAATTGTTCTATTATAAAGACACATGCACGTGTACGTTCATTGTGTCATTGTTTACAATAGCAAAGACCTGGAACCAACCCAAATAGCCATCAATGATAGACTGGACAAAGAAAACGTGGCACATATACACCATGAAATACTATGCAGCCACAGAAAATGATGAGTTCCTGTCCTCTGTAGGGACATGAATGAATCTAGAAACCATCATTCTCAGCACACTGATACAAGAACAGAAAACCAAAGACTGCATGTTCTCACTCATAGGTGGGTGTTGAACAATAAGAACACATGGGCATAGGGAAAGGAACATAACACACTGGGGTCTGCTGGGAGGTGAGGAGCTAGGGGAGGAACAATGAAGGGTGGGGAGGTTGGGGAGGGATAACACTGGAAGAAATACCTGATGTAGGTGACAGGGGGAAGGAGACGGCAAAACACCATGGCATGTGTGTACCTATGCAACAATCCTGCAAGATCTGTACACGTACCCCAGAACTTAAAGTACAATAAAAAAATTTAAAAATAAATAAATAAATAAATTATTTTTAAGTGGCTAAATCTGAGGACCATCATTTATGCATGCTGTTACTGTAAAATATTTCATTTTATCATACTAATTGCATAAATCAAATATTAACATTGCTGTTTTAGTCAAAATTTTTTACATTTCTCTGATGATTCTCACATCTATGCTTACCAATTTTTATGATGAAACATTATACTTTTAAATGTTGATAGAGTAAGATAATTTCAACTTCACCAATTAAATATTATTGTTTGTTTATTATCTAACTTACACTGATTCTGTCACCATGTTATTTTTCTCCTTTCATTTACAAAGCAAAATACATTAATTTCCAACATTATTAAATTACAAATCAGCAATTTTATTGATTAGTTGATAAGAAACAGTTCTATGCTATACATATTGAGGATATGAATGCATTAAAAACTATATGCATTAAGAAAGGCATTCATATCCCCTATATATAGCATATAAATATTTATAATATCTTATCTTTTAAATAAGATATTAGCATGATGTAGTGGCTCACACCTGTAATCTCAGCTACTAGTGGGCAGGAGGATAGCCTGAGGCCAGGCCACCAATGTGTGACCAATATTTATTTATTTATTTATTTATTTATTTATTTATTTATGTTCTATCAACTTATTCCATTTAAATATTATATTAGAAGCTGGTCATAAAATATAAAATATGGAAAACATATATATTTGTTAATTCTAATGAACTGCCCTAGAATACATTATCTAGCATATAGTTTTATAAATATTTCCTTTTTAGATGAAAAATGTTATATAAAAACAGCTGTAACCTATTTATTGATTTATTGACAGACTGAAGCAAACATACCATATAAAATATTTACCTGTATTTCTTTACTTATAGATTTCCCTTTGGGTTTGATATTAATTTCTAATTTTTGATAAATATTAATTATAGCTTTTCATTAATGATTTAGAAGCTTTCTAGTTAAATTTAGGAGAAAATTTTATTCATTTATATTACTCAATGGATTACAGTAGAAAAGTGAAATGGATGTTATTACATTAACGTATTTAACCAGAAGATCATTTATACAGGACATAAACTAAATCACATTTTACTAAATTTTTAGTAGAAACAAACTCCTCAATTTAGAAGAAACAAAATTCCTCAGTTTAGTAGAAACAAAACTCTATATAGAAGCATGTGAATTATAACATAGTTGTTACTGTTAAATACATCATACATAAAATGATATTGTGATGTGCTAGAGATACTGGATCTTATCTGAAAAAAAAATCCAATATAAAATGCAAACTAAGAGAAAAAGGAATATATGACACTTTCTTTAAATTCTCTGCCAGTACAATATACACACAATAGCTTATCAAATTTTCAATTTGATTGTGAGGATAATCTGAAAGAAGAATGTGTGTAATCCTAATTGGGTCACTACAAACTTTGTAAATTAATAGAGGGGCTCGAATATTTTTTAATAGGATTTTTCCAGGAAATCCATAGAAAGCCAATGATTACATGAAGGACTTTATCAACAAACTTGTTATAAGCAATTCTCAAAATAAAATAATTGCAGCACTCCAATAACATTTTAGTTAAAATTATTCAGGGGACAGTTAGTTCACATTGGTGAGGAAAATAGTCTGTTACCCAGAGATAATACCTATACATAATCAAAATATTAATATTAAGATATCAGGAAAACATATACATTTTTATGCATTAAAATAATTCTCAAAATATTATTACATCTAGATATTTTACAACCATTGAGTAACAATGTCTTAGTCCATTCAGGCTGCTATAAAATGATATCATAGATTGGGTGGATTATAAACAATAGAAATTTATTCCTCACAGTACGGGAGGCTGGAAAGTACAAGATTAAAGTGCTGGCAAGTGTGTTGTGGGCTTGCTTGCTGGTTCATAGATGCCATCTTATCCCTCTGTACTCTCATGGTGGAAGGACAAGAGTGCTCCCTGGATCCTTTTTAATAAGGGCACTTATCCCATTTATAACCTTATTACCTCCCAAAGACTCCATTTTCTAATACCATGTTGTGTGGTGGGGGTAGTGTTTCAACAAATGACTTTAGGGGAACACAAACCATCATTCTAAAGCAGGCAATACATTTGTAATTGTAACTATTGCAATGCATACAATATTGTGCTGTATTTTTTACTTATTGACTATTAACTCTCAAACTTTATGCATTAAAATTAACAAATAATTGATAGACATGTAAATTTGCATTGTCATACAAAATTAGAGCTCCTCAGTGTAGATACAAGCATAAACATTACCTCCAACTTGAATCAAGCTTTTCCTGGGAAAGATATTAGATTCCAATAGTAGAAAAATAAATTCTCCAAGGTACAATTCTAACATTGATGTAGTGGATTGAATGATATTTTTCAAAGGAGAAAACGTAATCTGATGTCATTCTTCATGTAACATATTTACACATAACTATATCATAAGTACCTATTTTATTAGCTATGTGCAATGTTATTATGCAGTCCATAAACCATAGAGAAAAAAACATAAAAACTGGATTAAATATTTATGATTATGTTAACATTTTCAAACTTTTAAACAAAGTATTATGACACATATGTGAAATTTGAAATTCAGAAACCAAAATATAAAAATATTTCAAGTGTACACAATGTATTCCTCATTGGAATTGCACTCGTCTTCTTCATACGGTGTAGTGAAGTTAATTGATGAGACAGAGATTTGGTGATGTTTCTCAATAAAATGAGTAATTTTAAACTGTTTAGCAATTTGTTTCATAAAGTTTTAGTTTATTTTTCTAAAATGAAAAATAAAAACCCCACATATTAAGTCTTTTAAAAACCCCACATATTAAGTCTAACAATTAGACAGTAATCAATATAAGGTAAATGACCATTATAACTCCTACTTTATAAAAAAAATCCTGTGAATGGTTAGAGATATTATTTTTCCACTAGTTGTCTCTGTCTAATTATAATTATGTTACACCTTAAGTAATGTTAGAAGAATGTGATCGTCTTAATACACAGAGTACTATTCAGATTGTCTATTTCTTCTTTTATGAGTTTTGGTAGATTGTGACTCTTCAGTGACTTTTTCCAACTTACGTTTAAAAAGGCAGAAAATCAGGAAGCATATAAATAAACTGAGTATCACTATCAGAACAGGAGAATACACAGATAAATTACTTAGAGATAAATTACTTAGAGATAAATTTATAGTACTGAACGCATACATGAGAAAAGAAGAAAGATCAAAAATCAATTTAAACTTCAACTTTAGTGTAAAAAACAAGAAAATAAAAAAGATGGAATCCAAAGTAAGTGAAAAAAATTTAAAAAATTAAAAATTAAAAATTAAAAGGGCTAAAAAAGTAAATAAAATTTAATAAAGAAAATTAGTAGAAAAAAATCTACAAAATATAATCTGACTCTTTATAAAGATCTAAGATGTTGATGAATCTACAGCCTGACTAACCTGGAAAAAAAAGATGTAACACAAATGACTAATTTCAGAAATGAAATCGCCATTCCTAGTAATCCTGTGAGCATTATGAACAACTCTGTGGCCATAAATTTGATAACTTACATAAGTTGGAAAAAGTCATTGAAGAGTCACAATCTACCAAAACTCATAAAAGAAGAAATAGACAATCTGAATAGTACTCTGTGTATTAAGGCGATCAAAGCAACAATTAGTAACTTTCCAAAGCAGAAAGTACAAAGCCCTGCTGGTTTCACTGATGAATTATACCAATCCTTTAAAAAATAAATGATAATGGCCTTCTTAAGTTTCTTTTAGATAGTAGAAACTGAGGGCACACTTTCTGATTCTTTAAAGTCAGCTTTATGCTAATATCAGAAGACTTTACAAGAAAGAAAAACTGCAAACTAGTATTTTTCATTACCAGAGAGGCAGATATACTCCACAAAATATTAGCAGATTGACTCCAATAATTTATAAAATAAATCCCATTATGGTCTAGTGGGATTTATTTCAGCTATGTAAGAATATTTCACATCTCAAAATTAATGTAATCTATCACATAAACAAGCTAAATAAAAAATAGAATTATTTCAAAGATACATATAAAAATATTTCACAAAATCCCACACGCATTCATTATTTAAATAAAACCACTCAGCAAACTAAGTATATAGGAAAAATTTCTCAACTTCATAAATACATCTTCAAAAAAACTACAGCTGACATCATACTTAACAAGTGAGAAACTAAATGTTGTCACCCTAAGACCAGGAACAAGGCATGGACAGCCACATGCAAAATAATAATAATAATCTAGACAAAGACATATCATTCACAAAATTAAAAAAAAATCTATCACTAAAGATAAAATGCAAAACTATACAACTTTCAGAAAATAACCTAGGAGAAAAATGTAGGTGACTGAGTTTGGTAATGACTTTCTAGATATAACACCAAAAGTATGATCCATTAAAGAAAAACATAAATGTTGGACTTAATAAAAATTTTAAGAATTTCTGCTTCAAAAAAGAGGAGAATAAAGAGATTAATTACCAACTGAGAGACAATATTTGCAAAGGTCATCTAATAAAGGATTGCTATCCAAATAATACTAAAAACTCTTGGAACAGTAAGTAAACAACTCATTGAAAAATGAACTAAAATGGTTCACTTTAGGTGAAGTGAACAGACAATTCATCAAAGAAGACAAGCAGATGGCAAAATAGAATATACAAAGTTACTCAATATCACATATTGCTAGAGAATTGCTGTTACATACCTATTAGAATAGTAAAATCCCAAACGCTGACAACACCCAATGCTGACAAGGATATGGAGCAACAGGAACAATTATTCATTGAAAATGAAAATGCAAAACAATACAACTACTTGCTAAAAACAGTTGGGCAGTTCCTTGCAAAGTTGATAGTTACCTTACCACCATAACATCCAGCAACTACACTTGTTGGTATTTACCAAAATTAACTGAAAACTTTGTCCACCTGAAAACTCACACGTCAATGTTTACAGCACCTTTCTTTATAATTGCAAATAATTGTATGCAATCAGAATATCCTTCAATAGATGAATGAATAAACCAACTGTGATGCATTCATACAATAAAATATTATTCATATAAGAAAAAAATGATGTATCCAATTATGAAAATGAATAGTAAAAATAGGAAAAACTTTTAATATATATTGCTAAGTGAAATAAGCCAGTGTGAAAAATGTACATCCTGTATGTTTCTGACTATATACCATTCTGGAAAAGGCAGTAAGTACTATAGAGAGAATACAAAGATTAATGGTTGCCAAGATGTTATGGAGGAAAGATGAACAAAGAAATAAATATGGATTACAAACTAATTGTTAGGGCAGGAATCTATTCTGTATGACACCATAATGACAGACACATGAATTCATTCATTTATCAAAACTAACTGGACTGTACAAAACACAGAGTGCTCCTTCCTGTTAACCTCTGTTACCTTGGTTAATAATAATGTATAAATAGTGGTTTATCAGTTTTACAAAATGTACCACATAAACGCAAAATGTTAATGATATTTGCAAAAATGGGTGTGAAGGGTTGGGGAATATATAAAAACTCTGTACTTCACAGTTTTTCTATAAACATAAAACTAAAAATAAATCTATGAGAAAAATATCATACAGAATCACTGGTCATTTTCTGCCAGAAATGAAAATACAACACTTACTGATTCACAAAATGAAATGTTGTGGCATAGTCTTGATACATATATCAGTTTGGGAAATTTGCTTAAATTCTTTCAATTGCCATATAATACTTCCTAATAAGGAACAGTCTTAAATTGACCTACTGGACTGAGCATGATCTTGACCCTGTCAATCTCCTCAGATGCCTCATCTCACTTCCCCACTCATTCTCATTAGACGAACTTCCTGTAAAAAATGTTTTTCTTACAATATAAAATCATATATTTTTATTTTAAACCAAAATTTTTTGTTTGTGAATTCAAACTCATCACTTTTGTACAAACTTATAGTTTAATACCATAATATTTTAATGGATTTTACTTTATGTATATGCTAAAACTGATACTTTCAACTATTAATTTATACACATTTATTATGTGAATAAATCCTTGACATTCCAGGTAATGTTTCAGTCTTGCAATACAGTTGTGAAGATAACAGAATCCCTCCTGGAACATACATTTGAGGAGACAAAAACTTTAAAAATGCATATCATGATTTTCAAAACACATTAAACTATGAGTGCTAATATGGTCATTACCATATATAAACTATATTATGCAATAATATAATACATATGACATATATATATATATATACACATTACAATCATAGACATAATGATAGGTAATTATATATGCATATTGAATGTTTGTGTGTGTATATATATATATAAATATATTTATATATATAATAAATATATAATCTAATCTATTATAATATGGTATGCCAGATTATATAATTTATATATGTGCCCTGTGTGTGTGTTTGCTTGTGGGTAATAACAACCATAATGTTACATTAATATAATGTGTTTTTAAAGTCCTGGATCTTGTGAGACTTAAACATTGCCTAGGATGAAGAGGACTTGTCCTGATAGTAAATGTGAATAAATAAATTAACATGAGAATAAATTTTGGCAAATCCATACAAGGAAATGATACACAATAAATAAAATGTTGTAGTATACAACTATGAATTAATATAATATATAAAACCAATACATGACATGTCACATTAGAGGTAATATACCATATACAATAATCATAGCACCACCTGTAATTTAATGTCATGTAATAAACGAATCACCTCCTTTGGATCTCTAGGTTGTTTCCTGCATTCTCACTAATGAAAAATACTCTGTCATGCATATGTGTCTTGGGATCACTATATATTTTTTTGTCTTAGAACTCATTTAAAAAAATTAAAAGATACGTATGATTTCAAGACATTCCATATGTAAGCTACGTGCACTCAGGATAGTAAATGGCAAACTTCAAGATATGAAAGACTAACTACTACCTTAAAACAACTCATGAATGAATTATCAATTTCATGTTAGTATCTCATTATATTATAGACGAATAACTTGAAGTCCAGACAAATTAGTAGTTTCTGTGGGTCACAACAATGATAGACATGAGAATCTGACTGGTTGACATATTATCACTGTACTTATTTAATTTGGTTATGATGGCAGTCACAGTCACATAAATTATATTTGAAAAATTCTTTTTGTAACATCCAGCATCAGATTAAAAAAATGTTGATTAATGTTAACAGGTATTAGCAAATACCTGTTGATAAATTTGAGATTCAATCTGTGACATTTTTCAAAGTATGTTTCACAAAATGTAGTTCCCCATAAATAAGAATTATACGAAAGGAAAATAATCAAATTTCTTAATGGTAGGTATTATGGAATTTTTTTTCTTTTTTTGCTTTTTTTTTATTGTAATTTAGGTTCTGGGGTACATGTGCAGATCATGCAGGACTGTTGCATAGGTACACACATGGCAATGTGGTTTCTACCTCCATCCCCCCCATCACCCACATCTGACATTTCTCCCCATGTTATCCCTCCCCAACGTCTCCTCCCCACCACTGTTCCTCCCTTGCCCACCCAACAGACTCCAGTGTGTGATGCTCCCCTCCCTGTGTCCATGATCTTATTGTTCAACATTGACCTATGAGTGAGAACATGCAGTGTTTGATTTTCTGTTCTTGTGTCAATTTGCTGAGAATGATGGTTTCCGGATTCATCCATGTGCTACAAAGGACACAAACTCATCATTTCTTATGGCTGCATAGTATTCCATGGTGTATATGTGCCACATTTTCCTTGTCCAGTCTATTGTCGATGGGCATTTGGGTTGGTTCCAGGTCGTTGCTATTATAAACAGTGCCACTATGAACATATCTGTGCATCTGTGCTTATAATAGAATGATTTACAATCCTTTGGGTATATAACCAGTAATGGGATTGCTGGGTCAAATGGAATTTCTATTTCTAGGTCCTTGAGGAAGCACTGTCTTTCACAATGGTTGAACTAGTTCACACTCCCACCAACAGTGTAAAAGTCTTCCTATTTCTCCACATCCTCTCCAGCATCTGTTGTCTCCAGATTTTTTAATGATCGCCCTTCTAACTGGTGTGAAGTGGTATCTTGATGTGGTTTTGAATTGCATTTCTCTAATAATAAGTGATGATGAGTATTTTCTCATATGTTCGTTGGCCTCATATATGTCTTATTTTGAAAAGTGTCTGTTCATATCCTTCTCCCAATTTTGGATGGGTTTGTTTATTGTTTTCTTGTAAATCTGTTTTAGTTCTTTGTAGATTCTGGATATTAGCCCTTTGTCAGATGGGTAGATTGCAAAAATTTTTTCCCATTCTGTTGGTTGCCGGTTCACTCTAATGATTGTTTCTTTTGCAGTACAGTAGCTCTGGAGTTTAATTAGGTCCCATGTGTCTATTTGGCTTTTGTTGCCAATGGTTTTGGTATTTTAGTCATGAAGTCCTTGCCTATGCCTATGTCCTGAATGGTTTTGCCTATGTTTTCTTCTAGATTTTTTATGGTGTTAGGTTTTAAGTCTTTAATCCATCTGAAGTTAATATTAGTGTAAGGTGTCAGGAAGGGGTCCAGTTTCTGCTTTCTGCGCATAGCTAGCCAGTTTTCCCAACACCATTTATTAAACAGGGAATCCTTTCCCCGTTGCTTGTTTCTGTCAGGTCTGTCAAACATCAGATGATTGTAGATGTGTGGTGTTGCCTCCAAGGCCTCTGTTCTGTTCCATTGGTCTATATCTCTGTTTTGGTACCAGTATCATGCTGTTTTGATTACTGTAGCTTTGTAGTATAGTTTGAAGTCAGGTAGCATGATGCTTCCAACTTTGTTCTTTTTGCTTAGGATTCTCTTGGCTATGCAGGCTCTCTTTTGGTTCCATATTAAGTTTTGTGAGATGTACTTTTAAAGATCTTCAAAAAGGAAACATGCCAATATTATTTATTTTAGAGGCTATCTCACAAAACTACTTTTTTTCTTCCCAACTTTTATTTTAAGTTTAGGGGTATACTGCAAGATGTGCAGATTCATTACATAGGTAGTTGTGTGTCACGGTGGTTTGCTGCAGGGATCAACCAATCACCTAGGTATGAAACCCATCATCTATTAGCTATTCTTCCTAATGCTCTCCCTCCCTGCACTCCTCACTCCTGACAAAGCCCCATTGTGTGTTATTCTCCTACCATGTGTCCATGGGTTCCCATCATTCAGCTCTCACTTGTAAGTGAGAAAACTCAGTATTTGGCTTTCTGTTCCTTCATTTGTTTGCTGAGGATAATGGCTCCAGCTCCATTCATGTTTTTGCATGATCTCATTCCTTGTTATGGTTGCATAGTACTCCATGGTGTATATGTACCACATTTTCTTAATTAGTCTATCATTGATGGGCCTTTGTGTTGATTCAGAATACATCTTTGTATAAAAGATCTACAGGAAGCTATAATTCTGTATTTGGTATTGTGAACAGTGTGTCAATGATCATACACATGCATGTATCTTTATAATAGAATGATTTATAAAACTAGTTATTAATAAAAAATACACAGTGTAAAATATCATCACAAAGTTAGCTCTAAATGCATAAAAATTATATTTTATCAATGTAAAGCTAGCTTTAAATACATAGAAATTATTATATTTTAAAATAAGAAACACAGTGATTGAACCTAAAGAAAGAATACACTACTCTGCTTTGAGAAACAAAACTAAACTAAACAACTCTCACAAGAAGAGACTGGATAACCATTCATTCATTCATTTATTAAACCTTTAGGGAGAACATATAGAATACGTTATTGTAATCTAGAAAGCAAAGACAGCCCACGACCTGAAGAGTTCGTAGCCTGATCAGGCATATCTGCGGGCATCCTAGCTGATACGTGGCTCATAACTAAGCAAAAGTTATTCTGAGTTCAGAGAAGCAGACACTAACTTAGACTAGCTGAGTGACTATACTTATTATAGATTTTGTGGAAGTGACAACTAAACTTTGAAATGTGATTTGGCCTTTGTGAGTGAAAGCAGGAGATGGAAATTGGGTGCTTAGATCTTTCATTCAGAATGAAAACACTTTATGGTATTAACTCTATCCTGGAGACATAGCTAAGATTTACTGTCTTTTTCTGCTCATTCGCTTCTGTAACAATGAATAACCGCATCACCAAAGACAAGTGTGTTTGTTCTTTTGTTTGTCTGTTTTGCTTTGCTTTGCTATATTCCTCCTACATAAGCGAATATCTAACATCTAAAGTAGAACTAAGTTAAATACAGACGTTGAGGTATCTTTCTGGATTAAAGGTAAACATGGCAATTTAAGGTGCTAAAGCTGTTTAGAGCATGTTTGACTAATTATATAGATTTTGTATTTATGGTAATATCTTTATTAACAGAGTTTAATATTAACAACTTTAGTTTCTTATATATCAGCAAAAATAATTAGTACTGTTTTGCTTTAAAAATAATAAAAAATCACCAGAAACCCAAATTACGGGTCGTCTTAACCATTTCCTTAGAAATATAGAATTCAAGGGTAACAACTTAACAACATTCCCTGTATTATTCAGTTACAGAAACCTCAGAATACATGTTTGTATAAAAGATCTTCTATAGGAAGCTAAAATTCTGTGCTACCTGCTGTGAATGTATCACTTTAAAGACGTCCCAGGTGAAACCTTTCTGCCTGGCCACTTTAAATCTCACAGATGGTTCTGTCAATATGTATTACGAAATTTCTACTTTGGTTCTCTTTTCCTGCTCTTTCACTAAAGATCAGGAAACATTGATTTTGTCAAATATATCAACCACTTTTAATCAATCATTTTATTTGTAATTCTTTTCCATCCATGGTTGTTATGGTTGCTGTCCTTAAGAAGTCCATCTTTGACAATGACTGCCATTGACCTTAAGTATAAAAATTATTGGCAGTTATAAACAATAATTAATCATTTTATACAAATTAAGAGAAGTGAATTTTATTATGGGTATTGTAATATTTCTTGGAGTGAGGTATGTATTGCAGGCATGTTATTGACTTATTGAGGTCATTGGGGCACCAGAATAACCGTTCAAGAAGCCATTATTCCTGTGTTTTTTGCAGGAATGGGCTAAGATGAGCTTTAAGAATTGAAAAATACTTTATAATGCAGCATAAGGAAAACTGACTTAAGATATTTTAATACGTCTTTCATATATCCCTTGCTATTTAAATTCAGCAACATTTTATTGAGGAGGTGAATTACGGTTTATAAAGTAAAAAGACCAAATTAAATCTTCACTGGATTAAGATTACTTATTCAGGAAATTACATTTCTGAAGATATGAGGCACAGCATGGAAAAAAGTTTGTTTGATGCAGACTTTCATTACTAGTCTCAAAATATCTAATATTGAAAAATGCATTCAATAAATTAAATTCTTTTACATGTTCTTTATTTATTGTTAAATATTCCAAATACAGTATGTATCTTAGACCAGAGAAGATCTCGTAAATGTTTCATACATTAATCCTGAGTCTGCTTTTTCACATTACTATTTATTCCTCATCTTGGGGCTTATTTGAAGCCAGAAGGGCAGAGCAGCAGGGTCTCCCAGGCCTGTAGTTACTGCTTCTCATTCTGACAAATCAATATAAAATGTGAGCCTGAAACCTGATATCATCAACCACATTTTCTCATTTTCACAGCAGGAAATAAAGTTATTTCAAAATCCAGGGCATCAAATGCACAAGTGTTTATTGTAACATCATTTTTCCAGGCAAAATACCGAACTATTATTTCATCATAATACTATGGCTTATAATGGTTGATTCAACATTTTTGTGAGCATATGCTGCAAAGAATAAATCAGCATAAATACACCCTTTTATATACATATTTATTGACAATACCTGTTATTTGAATGCAGGTCAGTCTAGTACGAATTGTAAAAGTAGTAAAAATGTGTTTTCAATAGTTTACCTTTAATGGTTTTTTTCCTATTCTTATTCACATCTTTTCTCTCCCTTAGGATCCAGGGCTGTTATAGTCTCTAGTCAATCTGTAATTTACCAGGTCTGAACCAAGAAATTACTTGCATGAATTTTAATTTTTATAACATTATTTTTGGTCTAATTTCAGTAATAATGAGATACTGGGCATTGAGCAGTTTCCTATTACCCATACTATCATACAATGAAGGCGATCACATAAAATGCATATCTCAATTTCTAAAACTCAGAGTATGATTGCTACAATCTGAAAACTTTAATATTTTGAATATTTGGTAGGTTAATGGTTATGGTATATATTTCAAGCCAAAGAGTCATATCTCTAAATCTGTGCGTCTCTGACATTCTGAAAAGAAGCTGGGTGAATGACATGTTATTGCTCAAATATTTGACTAGATTTCAGTGTCTTTCCCAAAGACGGTGTACTGATATTTTTTATATTGTGTGAAGGCTTTGGAATAACCTTGAGTCTAGTATGTTTGCAAATCCCCAGAAGTGAACTCTATGACTAGCCCTACACTGGGCCAGAATTGAGAATCATTAAAAATTTCAGACACAGTCAAGCTGAGGGAAAATTTTTTCTTTAAATTCTAAATATTTCTACCCATCAATATTCCTCTACCTGACCTGGAACAAAATTTGAGACAAGACTTGCTCATTTTGTGAGAAGGGAATTACCGCACTGTATAGAGATGCACGCATAATTTTAAACACTATCTCCTGCAACATTGACTCTTCTTTTTCCAAAACAGCAGCAAGAAATTTTAAGATAAAAAGATTTCAAAAATTGGAATGAATGTTATGACTATTTTAAGGTTATTAAAAGTATTTCAGTATCAATGTGTTTGAATTGTCAGTCACATATGTATTTGTATTTATAGTGTGATGGTATGTAAAATCTATACTTTTTCCAAACTATTCTGAAGAATTACTTTAGTTATTAATCACTTTATGTTTATGATATTTACTTGTATAGAATTCAGAAAACTTTTCTCTTTTAAATGTTATGGAAATAAGTAGTGTCAAATATACATGAAGGAAATAAATCAACTTGAGATGTTAGGTACTTTATCAGGTAGTACAGCACCAGATGTTTCAAGCATTGTTTGTCAGTTCTACAGAGTGAATAAAGATGAAATGTAATGAAGAGGAAGGATGCTCAGTGAAGAGGAAGAAGAAACTTGAAGTAGCACAATAGGCACCAAAAAAGCACATGATTACTTTTTAGAAATTGAACTAAAGTTCATCATTCAAAGAGCTCTCAACAGTTTAACTCCATTCAGAAGGATGTTTCTGTTATGTTTCAATTTTGAACATACTGGCATCATTCCTTAGGCAAGGCAGATTTTAGCTCAGTAGGCATTGGAGTTGATCCAGGTAGCTGGCATGAGGCCCCACATAAACACACATTGAAGAGTACTACACTGCAACAGCAATGTTAGATTAAACTTGACATTCTTAACAAAAAGCTTCATTATTTACATACTTTCGGGAAATCTGATTTGTTCCCATAGTGCTCTTTCCCTCAGTGTTCTGAGCAGCTGCTGTAAAATAAAATCTGCTCCTGCCACCTAAATCTATTACTCATAATTAATACTTATGAAAATACAAATATTTACAAATTACCATAATTTAGTAGTGAAATTAGTTATATCACTGGCAACATAATTTAAAATCACATTTTATCCAACTACTAACCATTTGAACAAAAGCCATTACCTTGTATTAAGCTATATTGTGTTTCTCTAGACCACACTTATTTTTATGTAATAATGACATCATGATATCACTAACATTTGTACTTAAATCAACCTGAAGAACTTGTGATTGAACTTCATTCTCTTTAAATTAATTCTGAATAATATTTGAAGTTTTCTAAGGAGTTAAAGTGCTTGGATTCACATAGTATTGCTTTTAGATGCTCCGTGGTAAATCCAAATCCCTCATCTAGCACACCACAGTGACGCCAACTATAGATAACACCAACAAACAGCCAAGTATAAGTGATGATTCAGTTCTGCTGATGTGTGCCTGAATCACTGAGACAAAGACTCTCTTCACAACCTGCACTAGTGCTCATTCTCTTTATACAATCCAACTTGTTCTCATAGTATTAAAAACTAAGATGACCCTTTTGTTTCACTATCAGTGAAATTCTCTATTACTTTATGCTTACTCCTAATAAGTAAGCACTATATATTACTGTATCTGTGTGTCTATTTTAAGTTAATATACCCATATTATTCTATATAAATGTACAAATTCTATTTTATAATTTTACATAGACATAAATTTTACGCATTTATATAAACATATAAATGTTTATATTTATAGTGTGATGGTATGTAAAATCTATACTTTTTCCAAACTATTCTGAAGAATTACTTTAGTTATTAATCACTTTATGTTTATGATATTTACTTGTATAGAATTCAGAAAACTTTTCTCTTTTAAATGTTATGGAAATAAGTAGTGTCAAATATACATGAAGGAAATAAATCAACTTGTGATGTTAGGTACTTTATCAGGTAGTACACTATAAACATATAAATGTGTACAATTTTGGCTAACTTGTAACCAGACTCAATTTGAAAATTTATCTTATAGAAACAAAAAACATGATTCAAAATTGTATTATCTTTACCTAGGAAAATTAAAATTTTCATATCTAAAGATGGATATAAAATAACCAAAGGTACTGAACAAATATGCACCTCAGTAAACAGCCATGTTTGTTATTCAAGAAAAATTTCATCACATTGCTGTTTTATGAGCAAATATATTTGAAAGAGAAAAGTCTAAAGTATGACATATGTTTTTCCAGTGTACAAGTATTCACTGTTGATACTACTGAAACTGAAAAACTAAGACATTTAAAGACTATATAAATAAGATACCAATCAAAACTCTCTCACTATATTATTTAATAGTAGACAATAACTGAAGAAAACTGCTTCTATTTTAAGAAGTCCAGGGCAATATGTGAAAGAGATGTCTTCACTAATCTATGTATAGCAGAAAGTAGCATTACCATGGTTGATATACTACGTTCATTACACTTTCATACCATCAGACTTACTTAATACAGGCACAGTACATTTTTTCTAATAGTATCACAACGATTCAAATAAAATCAATCAATTTATAAATTAACTACAGCATTGGAAATAAGAAACCAGTATAGTTGGAAGCCTACTTATATATCCTTGAACTGTTTTTCTCCACAAATCCTTATTTAGATGCCAAACTCTCATGAAATTTATAAGCTTCTCCAATATTCAACTGCATATACCAAAGGAAAAAAATGCTATAAAAAAGGAACAATATTTAAAAAGTAAAATTATAACAAAGAATATAAAATATATTGGAAAGAATAAAAACAAATACATAAATAAATATTCAATTATGTAAATTGAGAGAATTTTGCTATAAAGATACTATGAGAATGTGCTATATAAAGTTTATAAAACTTATACTTAAAATTTTTGGCAAAGAATGGTAGAAATGAAAGTGTTTGCAAATGTGTACATTAAATCTATCCAAAAATACAAATAATAGTAATAATAACAATAACATCAGCAAATGAACTGAGGTCAAAATAATAAATGAGTATGAATGTGTTGGAGCATAACATTTTATGTAACAGATAAAATCACAGTAAATGCATACATCTAGAATTACAAAGATTATGCAAATAAAAAAATGAGTGGAAAATTTTCTTGTAGCTCTCCAAGAATTTTTGAGATTAAAATTAACAAAATGGAACAAAAAGTTGAGGATTAGAAAAATATAAATTACAAATTTGTATGTTTATGAGTATAAATTTCTAAGTCTGTCCTGTGATGCAATAAACATTATAATAATATATACACACATTCATAAAATAAAATCATAAGTAATTTCAAACACTTAAAATAAGAATCAAAAATAGATTACTTATAAATTTATAAATGATAAATTTATAAATTTATCAGTATCTGATGACACTGATACTCTTTTAAATGTTTTCATATTTTGTCTGGGTTCTAAAAATTCCAAAAAGTTTTACCATAATATTCATTAGGTTGGGCCATTTTAGGTTGTTTTGTGAAGGTGTATGGAAAATATGAAGATCTATGTCACATACCTAATTACAAGAAACTTTTGTTAAAAGTAAGTTTCGTTATTGGTTCTCTTTCATTGATTTGGCTTATTTCTGTGGAATCCTTTTTCCATATTTTGCATTTCTTTTGCTTTTCTTGTGTATATTTTTTATCAAAATATTTTGCTTCTGTTTCCCTTTTGATTTTTACTTTTTAAAAATTTTTCATCTTTAAGACTTTTTTCCACTGTAATCACTAATGTAATTTTTCAAATTTTGACATTACTTCTGACATAATGTTTCATTTATAATTATTTTCTGCTATATGTTACTATTCTAGTCAAACATTTTTTGTCAATCACCTCATTTAATAGATATTTAATTCTAATTTATGTTGCTTTCAGAAAGACTGTATTATTGCATTATTTTCTCCTAGTTGTTTTTAAAATAGATTCAGGTTTTATCTTGTAATTATGCCTTTCTAATATCTTTTATAGTCTCTAGAAATACTATTCTGTTTTCTCCTTATATTTTATCACAATTTTGTATCATAATTATTTATACCCCCCAACAAAATTAACTTAGTAAATATTTCAAGGGTATAAAATATGACAAACAGTATTGTATGCAGCCATACTCATATATATGTACATATATATTTACACACATACATATATATACATGCATATATATATATATATATATATATATATATGTTACCCACCTATATTAGGAAGACAATCTTTACTCAATCCTTTTTTTCTTTTTTTTTTAATTGTACTTTAGGTTCTGGGGTACATGTGCAGATCATGCAGGGTTGTTGCATAGGTACATACATGGCAAGGTGGTTTGCTGCCTCTATCCCCCCATCATCTACATCTGGCATTTCTCCCCACATTATCCCTCCCAACCCTCCTCATCCTCCACTGTCTCTCCCCTAGCCCCCCACCAACTGACCCCAGTGTGTGATGCTCCCCTCCCTGTGTCCATGTGTTCTCACTGTTCAACACCCACCTATGAGTGAGAACATGTGGGGTTTAATTTTCTGTTCTTGTGTCAGTTTACTGAGAATTATGGTTTCCAGATTCATCCATGACCCTACAAAGGACATAAATTCATCATTTTTATGGCTGCATAGTATTCCATGGTGTATATGTGTCACATTTTCTTTGTCCAGTCTTTTATTGATGGGCATTTGGAATGGTTCCAGGTCTTTGCTATTGTAAACAGTGCCGAGATGAACACACGTGTACATGTGTCTTTATAATAGAATGATTTACAATCCTTTGGGTATATACCCAATAATGGAATTGCTGGGTCAAATGAAATTTCTATTTCTAGATCCTCCACAACGGTCGATCTAATTTACCCTCCCACCAACAGTGTAAAAATATTCCTATTTCTCCACATCCTCTCCAGCATCTGTTGTCTCCAGATTTTTTAATGATTGCCATTCTAACTGGCATCTGGCTCTGTTGCCCAGGCTGGAGGGCAGTGGGGTGATCTCTTCTCACTGTAACCTTTGCCACCTGGGTTTAAGCAATTATCTGCCTCAGCCTCCTAAGTAGCTGGGATTACAGGCATGTGCCACCACACCCAGTGAATTTTTTGTATTTTTAGTAGAGACTGGGTTTCACCGTCTTGGCCAAGCTGGTCTAGAACTCCTGACCTCGTGATCTACTAGCCTCAGCCTCCCTAAGTGCTGGGATTACAGGTATGAGCTACTCCGCCGGACCTACTCAGATAATTTTTACCAATTCATGTATTAATCTTAACCAGAAACACCCTCACAGACATACCTAGATTAGTGTTTCATCAGATGTCTAGATACCCTACGGCTCAGTCAAGTTGACACATAAAATTAACCATCACAATAGCCATACCAGAAAAGAAGAAATATTAATGTTACAAAACTTTCCTCAAATATCTACTTAAGAACATGCTTTAGACATACAAAGAAGTAAAAACTGTAGAAACCACAGGATACTGACTGATGGGGTACATTAAATATATAGGTATTTAACATATAAATGTATTTAATATATAAATTTATACATAAATTAAGATACATATATATCTTATAACATTAAATTAAATTCATTAGGTATAATGTATAGTTTTTAACAGACAAAAACTCTGGCAAGTTACTTTCAAAATTTCAATTCAGGCAGGTCAGATTGCTTATCATCTTACAGAAATTATTTGGAAGCAAGTCATCTAATTACAAATTAGATGTTATGGAAAAGAAGAAAATGAGTTAGAAAAGGTTATTAGCTAATTTTAACATTGTTCTAGTAGGTAAGCAGTAGACAATATTCTTCCTCTAATCCCCCCAAAAGCAGATTAAGTGTATATGTAATATTATTATCATAAAAACAATTAAAACAAAAATAACTTTACTAAATAACAAAATTTGTATTAAGAATTGAGAAGGATAAAAGACATGATGAAAAAGACTAATGTAAAATACAAAGACATATCTTAATATGAAATAAGTAAAGCCAAAATATCAATTAAAAAGAGAAAACATTCAGATTGTATAAAAATGAAAGTTCAAGACTTCCTGTATAAAAGATACTTAATCCTAAGTCAAGGTTGTCAAAAAATTTATCAAATTAACAAATTTCAGTTTTAAAATGCAAACTCAGTATAATCCTTTTTAAAATATTTTCTAGTTTTGTAGTTTTAAAATAAAACCTCAGCATAACCTCTTTTTAAAATAAAAACTCATTATGGCCCCTTTCTCTCAGTTACTAAAACTAAAATTTCTGATCAAACTACAAAAAAAAAGTTCCCTATTGATTATAAAAATTAGATAATACCAAGTGTATTGTGAGAATCAAACTTAGGAAAACAATCTCACAGATCATTTTTCCTTTTGAGCTTCTAGGGCAATCAGCACTAGTAGAAACCCAGAGAAAGCTTTGGTAAAAGGGAAATCCTGTCTATCTGGCCAGAGCAACCAGAATATAGAGACTTTGGTCTTGGAAAATGTGGAATCCGCAAGGAAGATACCCAAATAATAAAAAACACTAATTTTGTATATTAACTTATACAAGTCTGAGGCTTCCTAGAAGCTATACAAGCAAAGGTAGTCTCAAATCAACAGTACAAAGGTTTAGAAACTGAATTGAGATTTAAATCAACATACTAGTCTCAAATCACTGAGTGTTTCATATGCATGATAAAACCAAAAAAGTAGAGCCTTTGAGCATTGACAATTGAATGGCTATATGAGCCACAGAGAAAAGAAATGAGGCAGAGGTCTAAATCTACTTTGGCTAGGTGACTGCTAAAAAAAAAAAAAAAAAAAAAAAGTAATCTTTTCCAAAGGATTGTAACAGACCTAGAACCTATATATGCTAACATTTAATTTGCTCAAGACAAAATTTAATTAAAACATGCAACGACCTGTTAATATGTCATTAATTACCTTTGGATAAAACAGCAGGGGTGCCTATCCAAATATGTCCAAGATGTTGCCATTACCAAAGATTTTAAAGCAGCTATTGTAACTATGTTCCATATGGTAGAGAACAACACACATGAAATAAACAGAAAGGTAAAGTTCACAGATATTTTATAAAGTTAAAAAAGCATCTAATAAAATTATAATAATAAAAAAGTCTGAAATAAAAAAATTAGTGGACATATACAGTAGCAAAAGACAGATGATAAAACACAAAGTCAGTGAACTTAAAACAAGTGAACTAGAAAACGAATGGAAATTATGCATTTAGAGGATAGATAAAAATATATTGAATAAAACAAAACATATCCTTCAAGATAGGTGGAATTACATCAGAAAGTTTAACAAATGAATTATTAAAGCTGCCAAATTCTTTGAGGAGGTAGAAAATAGGAAGAGAAAACAACAGAGAAAACAGTATTTAAAGTAATCATAAACATAGCTCTCCAGAAATTAAGGACATAAATGACCAAGAACTCTGCAAATTTCAAATATAATATAATAAAATAAAACAATGCCTAGCCATATCATAGTAAAGCTGCTGAAAACCAAAGATTAATAAAAATATCTTGACAGTGTGACATGGTAAAAAGCCCTGTAAAACTGCACACCTCAACCATACCTCAGCTTTCTGTTGAAACTGCTCTCTATAACCCAAATGTGAATAAGGAATTAAGGACTGTGATCCCCACCCTACCCAGATAATGTGTAGAGGAATGCTAATCTTAGCTTTTGTGAACCACCTAAGTAACAATCAGAATGTCAAATAGTCCCCTGGCCCTCGGAATGTCCGGAAAACCCCTCACCCCCATCCCCAACCCTCACCCTCATCTCCACCCAGAAGGTGATTTGCAGAATCCACTAGCCCTTGGAATGTCTGAAGCCCCTCACCCCCATCCCCGCTCCTCACAACTCCCAAGGTGGTTTTACCAGTATAAAAATGTCTTGTCACCCTTCTTTCTCTGCCACCGGTTGGAGAGACGTGAGTCCTCCGTGGTCGCCGGCAATAAACCCTGCAATTTGGCATACTTTTGTCTTGGTGTTGACTTTCTATGCTCGGTCCAGTATAACAACAGCAACTAGAGGAAAATAAAGCATTGAATATAGGGGAACACTGATTAGAAGGATTATCAATTAATCATCCAAAACCATGACTGTCAGAAAGTGAAGCACTATCTAAAAAGTAGTGCTGAAAAAAATGCAAAAAATATCCAATAAGACATTAAAAACAAGACATATTAAACTATCAGAAATTTTTCAAAGAATACAGTTTATTTAGTAGTAAGAAATTCATACTAAACTAAAACATCCATAATCTTAGTTGAAGCCTAAAGAAAAATCAGTCTCTTCAAAGATGGGGAAAATAATTTAACAAAATAGAATGCAGATTCAGGTTACATCTTTAAATGTAATTGGGATATGTACATAATCTCTAAATTTAATAAATCATCTGCGTACTATGTAATACATATTGTATACCTATATCAATACTTACTTCAGCCCCAAACCAAAATTTTATGTAATGGAGAAACACTAAAAACCTTTGCAGTAAAGTAAAAAACAAGCAAACATGCCTACTATATCTCATTCACTTTACAACTTTACTGGATATTTAATATAATGCAATTATAAAAGAGAAAACAATAAAATGTTTAAACAATAAAAAAAGTAAGTAAAACACCTTCTATTTTCATTGTACACAAATATCTATCTGGAAAACTCCAAAAAAAAACTATGAAATTATTAAAATTACCAGGAAATTTGGTAAAATTACAGATTATAGATTTAACACATGCAAAAAAAAAAAAAAAAAAAAAATCCATCTGGCATACAAATACAAAAAACTTGCATATGTAATAAGAAATAATATGTAATAGAAGACAAAATACAATATTTTATATCAAATAAATAAATTATATGTTTAGTCATAAGACTGACAGAAAATCTCTAAAATATATATAGAAAGATCTACAAAATACTATTAAAATATACTGATTGGACCTGAAGACACATGTTACTGTTTTAACTCTCAACAACTTACCTATGTTAGTTCTCCTAGGTTCATTCATACATTGAGTGCAGTGCCAAAATTAGAGGCAATAAGTATTTTTCTAAAGCTGTAGTAGCTGTTTATAAAATTCATTTCAAAAACAAGTGAAAAAAGAAAGATGGACTTGTTATTAACTGGTATTAGAATAATTAGTCTCATTTTTAAAATGAAATTATTCTTTCAAATTATACGGTTCAAATAGAACATATATACTATTTAAGTTTTAACGTATAAGAGAAAATATCAAAAAACTGCATAATATCAAAACAGAAGAAAAAATTATAACTATTTTCAAAACAGAAAAATATAAATACTTAAAAATATAATAAAAATATTTAAAAATAAATATAACATAGGATAAATTGTTTCCATTTAAAAAATTGTATAGCCAGGCACGGTGGCTCAAGCCTGCAATCCCAGCACTTTGGGAGGCTGAGGCGGGTGGATCATGAGGTCAAGAGATCGAGACCATCCTGGTCAACATGGTAAAACCCCATCTCTACTAAAAAATACAAAAAATTAGCTGGGCATGGTGGCGTGGGCCTGTGATCCCAGCTACTTAGGAGGCTGAGGCAGGAGAATTGCCTGAACCCAGGAGGCGGAGGTTGCGGTGAGCAGAGATCGTGCTATTGCACTCCAGCCTGGGTAACAAGAGGGAAACTCTGTCTCAAAAATAAATAAATAAAATAAAAAAAGAATAAAATATTGTATAATGGCATAAGTTCAAATTTCAGAGGTCTATTTTAGTCATCTATCTTGCATCTAATGCAAGATAACTGACTTTTTGTTAACTTCTTAGTAAAATTTTTTTAAAAATCAATGTTTTTCCACTATTCTCAAGTGATCTCTACTCCAGATTAACCAAAGTGTTAACAGAATTAAAATTTTTAAAACGTTTTCTTTATTAAAGTGGTTTAAATATAGTCATGCTTCCCTTAATGACAGGATTCCTATCTGAAAACACCTTGTTAAGCATTTTTGTTATTATGTAAATATCACAGTGTTCTTACACAAAGCTAGATGATATAGCCTATCACACTTCTAGGCTATATGATGTAAGCTATTGTTCCTAGGCTACAAACCTGTACAACATGTTACTGTACTGAATACTGTAAGCAATTGTAACACAGTAAGTACATATCTAAACATAAATAAGGTACAGCAAGCTATGATGTGAAAGACAGAAAATTGTAGACCTGTCTAGGGCAACTACCATGAATGGAGCTTGCAGAATAGTAAGTTGCCCTGGGTGAATCATTAAGTAATGAGTAAATGTGTAACACCTTTATTTTAATTTTTTTTAAGATGGGGGGTGTCTATGTTCCCCTGGGTGGTCTCAAACTCCTGGCCTCAAGTGATATCCCACCTCAGCCTCCCAAATAGGTGATTATAGGCACAAGTCACCATGCCTGGCTCCCTTTATTTTTTTAACTTTTTTGTTCATTTGTAATAATGTTACAGGAAAGGACTCCTGATCCAGACCCCAAAAGAGGGTTCTTGGAATACATGAAGGAATTCAAGGCAAGTCCACAGTGCAAAACGAAAGCAAGTTTATTAAGACAGTAAAGGAATAAAGGAAGGATACACCATAGACAGAGCAGTCTCAAGGGCTGCTAGTTGCCCATTTTTATGGTTATTTCTTGATGACATACTAAACAAGCAGTGAATTATTCATGCCTCCCATTTTTAGACCATGTAGAGTAACTTCCTGAAGTTGCCATGGCATTTGTAAACTGTCATGGCACTAGCAGGAGTGTAGCAGTGAGGATGACCAGAGCTCACTCTCATCACTATTTTGGTTTTGGTGGGTTCAGGCCTGCTCCTTTACTGCAAACTGTTTTATCAGCAAGGTCATTATGACCTGTATTTTGTGCTGACTTCCTATCTCATCCTGTGACTTAGAATGCCTTAACCATTTGTGAATGCAACCCAGTAGTTTCAGCCTCATTTTACCGAGCTCCTGTTTAAGATGGAGTTGCTCTGGTTCACATGCCTCTGACAACAATACCCAACTTAAACATGAACAGTATATAGATATAAAAAATAATTCTTTTTATACTTATTCTATAAGTTTTTCTATTTTTAATCTTTAACTTTTTATTTTCTACTTTTTAAACACTTTTGTTAAAACTTAGGTAACAAATAACACTCATTGTTTACCTAGGCCTACACAGGATTAGAATCTCTGATATCATTGTCTTCCGCCCCTACATTGTATCCCACTAGAGCTGTCATCTCTTGTGGTAACAGCATCTTCTTCCAGGCTACCTTCTGAAGGAACTGCCTGAGTCGGTTTTCCAATTCAATTTCTTTTTTTAAGAAGGAGTATACTCTAAAGTAACCATTAAAAGTATGGTATAGTAAATGCATGCACTGGTAACATAGTTATTATCATTATCAAGTATTTATGCTTTTATAAGACTGGCAATGTCTTAAGTTTATTTATACCAGCATCACAAGAGGTATGTGAGTAATAAGGTGAACTGTACTATTAAGACTGCAATAACAGCTTCATCACTGAGCAAATGGAATTTGCACATCCCCTATAGATCCTAAGATTTGACCAGGCTGCAGAATTTGTACAGAAGTTTGTCACCATCTTCCTTGAGAGATGGCTGCGTATGTTCTAAATGTGGGAAGAAAGGTACATATGGATATTTGGAGGTTAAAGAAAAGCACTATGACAGAGAATGTTGGCTAATTTCTTAGTGATGAGAGCTCTAATTTCCTAGTGGACAGATGATCACTCAATATTATGCAACATTATGCAGATTCTTTAGTATTTGTTATGACCATGTCACTAAATTCTGGGCAACAAAGGTATATGTAAAAGTACTGTGTAATTAGATGGGAGTAGGAATCTTAACTAGAGAAGTTGTTTTCTTACATTTCCTTTTTTTTTTTTTGGTATGATTATGTATCAATGGCTGCAATTTTAACATCCATTTTGAACCATGACCTTGAATCCACATTCAGAGAATGGGTAAGCAGGATTTCTTGATTTTCTTATTTACCTTAAAATAATAAATACATACAGCATGGATATCACATTGAAATCTTTTAAAGATAGTACTAAAAATAAAAATATGAAGGATATATCATATATATAATGATTCAAACATCATATTAGCACATATAACAAAAGATCTAATAATCAGCAATTAAAATAGAGCTTATTTTAGGAATTCATTAAATCAACATTCGGAAATCTACTTAGTTAAATTAAGAAAAATAAGAGGAAAAATATGAATACATTAAAATATGCAGCCTATTACAAATGAAAGTATGATGCAGCAGGCTTACAAAATATTTCTCCACCAAATAAAGTATTAAATAATATGTTGCTAAAACATTTTTACTAAAATAATGAAATAAACAAGGATGACTTCTGCTTTGAGTAGTATTAAAAATTTTAGAAGTTTTGGAACATAAAACACTGCAGAAAACATTATTAACTGGAAAATGAAAAGGCACAATTGCATTCCATTTAATTGATAATTTGAATGTGTAGCCGAATACAAAGTGATTTTTAATAATTTTTGTGATTAGTAATTTTACTACTAATTAATAACAGTTTAATAAAATAAAGTTCCCAAAACTCTGATAGCTTGCTTTTATCAGTTATATACAGAAAGTGAATATAAATAGAGCATTTCTATATATTTGTGTGCTTTTATAAACACATATAATATAGATATATAATTTAAAATAGACATGAAAAGTATAAAAATCCCATAAAAAGTTTAAAATAGTACACATGACATACAAAAAAAAAATCACATTCTCTGTAAGGCATGAATAAATTAAAAGCACTTTATTCTGAATGAATAAAAGAGATGTCATAAAATGTCAATTTTTTTCCAAACCAATATACAAATTTATTTAACTTAAATATAAATCTCATTGAACTTTACCTTCAGATTGTCAAAAAATGAGTTTTATATTAATATGATGAATAAGTATCCGAAATAGTCAAGACTAATGCAATAGCAGAGACTATTTGGGGAGAATTCGCCTGCTCAGGTATTACATATTACGACAAATATATCCCTTTTATTTTTTATTTTTTTAATATATCCCTTTAAAACACTGTGATTTTGACAAAATAATAAAGAAGTCAATCAGTAGACTAAAATGATTCATTAATATATCCAAGTACGTATGAAAACTTAATATATGACAGAAGTGGCATTTCAATTTAGTTGGAAAATAATGGCTTAACAGTTGGTGCTAGCATATCAAGACATTCACTGGATTTAGGAATCTCCTAAGATGGATGCTTACTTAAAACGTTAAAAATCTTTTTAAACCTCCTAAATCCAGGATGATTTTATCTTGATATCATTAACTAATTACATCTGCAAAAACACTATTTTGAAATAAGGTCAATTTCACAGGTACTATGGGCTAGTGCTTTAAAATATATTTTTGGGGACAAAATTCAATCCCTAATAGTCTGTCCTCTGGCTGCCCAAATTCATGTGTTTCTCACACACAATAGGGATTCACCCAATCTCAACATTCCCTTGAATCTTTATGCAGCATTAAATACAATTCAAAATCTCACCTGAATATAATCTTCTGAAAATGTCCCAGACCTCATCATCTAAATCAGTTATGGGTGAATCCACCATGGAGTAAATTTCTTGTCCATTTGTGGACCTGTGGAAAAAAGAAAATAAGTTACCTGCTTTTTAAATAAAAATACAACGGTGGAACAGGTATAAGAAAGACATTCTTATTCTGATAGGAAAAAATTAAAAAAAAATAAAAGGTGGTCAGTCCTAAGCAAGTCCCTAAGCCAGTCCTAAGCTATTCCCTAAGCCAGCAGACAAACTGAATTAAATATCAATGTCTGAAAATAGTTCATCATGGTTTGTTGTCCCTCCCTTTGAGACTGAAGCCAGCAGCAACACACCCTGGGCACTGGAAAGCAGTCCTGCTTTCTCTAACACCCACCTCTGTATGAGTGGCTGTGCCCGCTAAATCATTCTAATTAATCCTTAAATGTTAGGTAGAATACTAATGGAAACACTAGGGTGTAATAAATATATTGATTGAGAGTTTTGTCTCAGATATATTGAACAATGAATTGGACATATAAAAATATTAAGGAGAAGAAAGTGACCTGTGTTTTAATTTACATTGGCTTTTCCCTTGCAGTTAACTCATGCCTTTCCACATAGGTCTTCCCTTTGTTATTGTCATTATTCTCCTCAATTGTAAATTCTTTCCAATAGTGTCTAAACATGTTTGAAGAAACATTGATTTTACTCTCAATGTCTAAATTTTCAGTGCTTATAATCAAATGAAAATTATTGAATTAGGCAACATTTACTGTGATTTTTGTCAAAATCCTTTGTTGAAACAATGAGTCTTTGTTATAATTCCTTGTCAAAACAAATGATTAGAGTTCTCCTAAGTATAGTCTACACTTACTACTGACACTGCATTTACTACTATACCTATATATAAGTTTGGCTCTGAGCTTAATCCCTAAACGTATGCTTTGTTCTTGTAAACCTCCTTTTTCATGGTTCTAGGAGCAGTTTGTCACAGGATCAGGTCACTCATTTTCTCAGCCATTGGATTAGATATGCTCAATATTTTAGAATACCAGAGACCAAAACACTGCTATTCACGTTTTCAAGAGTTCTTTTGGAAATGTCCACAATTGTCACTCAGCAGATTTTTAA
Organism: Saguinus oedipus; assembly: GCA_031835075.1. Lineage (NCBI taxonomy): Eukaryota > Metazoa > Chordata > Mammalia > Primates > Cebidae > Saguinus > Saguinus oedipus. Next base: position 46,259,720 of record CM063169.1, read on the forward strand.
CCTTTTAAGTAAGCATGTTTGACTGACTGCAAAGATTTTCATAATTAGTATTTGAAATTGAATATTTACCGCCTCCTATTAAAAGCATATTAAGTTCTCCCATAGCTGAATCTAATTGTTTCTTTTTCAACAGACATGTTTAAGTTTCCATCATTTTAAGCCAAATTGATATGTAATATAATATTGAATTATAACCGATATCTTTCAGTTTTCCCTTCTATTATTTTCTCCACTCTATTTCAATGCTTCCACTGAATAACAGGAATCATGATTTAGAAAGGAGAGAAGAAAGAGAGAATTTCTTACTTCATATAATTGACAGTTAGAAAAATCATATGAAAGCCCATTTTTGTTAGATAAGTTGTCCTGCAATGTATTAGTGTACAAACACCGGTTGTAACAGCACAAATACATTTTCCCTAAAATACTTAAAATATGTGCCATTACTGTTATTTTTAATATAGCATTAGAATGCGAGTTAACTATTCTTATAAAGACATCTCTTTCACTTACATGCATTACAGTGCTATTTTGTGAGGAACAGAATGTGTTCTAGCTATGAAAGCTTTTTCCTCTTAGCTGATCGAATCTCTGCAACAACGTGTGATCTTGGAAATTCCATTAATCATGTCCTTTTTTTAAAATGACAACTATGTTTTTTGCCGGTAGTAGAAAAAAAGTTAAGAATTTTTGCCTTTTTTAAATATAAAAACGCTTTGATTTGAAATACATTATTCGTAAAACTCTACAGTAAAAAAAAAGTATTCAAAGTAAAATGAATATAAATAGAAAAAAACTGACAAATATTTACTATGGCTCAATCACATGTGAGGTCGTAAAACTCTACAGTAAAAAAAAAAAAAAGTATTCAAAGTAAAATGAATATAAATAGAAAAAAATTGACAAATATTTACTATGGCTCAATCATATGTGAGGCACCCAGCCATTTTAAGTAATGTAAACACAAACACACAACCAAAAATAACCCTAAAAATTATAAATAGTATTCACAAAGTATAAGAAATTTAGCGCTGAGGGACTGTGTTTAAGCAACTTCTCTTCCAGGGTCCGCTAGGGTAGGGGTTTCAAATGCAGGAATTTCCTGGCTCCAAGCCTCCATCCGAAGACCAGAGGGGTTTCAAATGTAAAGTTCTTTTTTTTTTTTTTTTTGAGACGGAGTTTCTTGTTACCCAGGCTGGAGTGCAATGGCGCGATCTCGGCTCACCGCAACCTCCGCCTCCTGGGTTCAGGCAATTCTCCTGCCTCTGCCTCCTGAGTAGCTGGGATTACAGACACGCGCCACCATGCCCAGCTAATTTTTTGTATTTTTAGTAGAGACTGGGTTTCACCATGTTGACCAGGATGGTCACCATCTCTTGACCTCATGATCCATCAGCCTCAGCCTCCCAAAGTGCTGAGATTACAGGCGTGAGCCACCGCGCTCGGTCTCAAATAAAGTTCTTTGTCTAGTTTTCCTGTGGGCAAGCCAGGTAGGGAAAGCCAGGTGGGGGTCTTTTGTCCCAAATTCCTGCAGAATGCTCTGGGAGGAGGGGGCTCTGTAACTCAGGGTTGTAGAATAAGTAGCCAATCTGGTATCAGAGTCAAAGATCAATCACTCCAGAAAGTTTGAAAGAACTCCTCTCATTGGATGAGAACATGAACGGGGAGGCAATATAACTGAGGGTTAAAACTTCAGCTGCTCCAGTGGAGATTGCAGTGAGCCAAGATCACATCACGGCAGTAAAAAAAAAAAAAAAAAAAAAAAAAAAAAAAAAAAACCTTCAGCTACTCCTACCTAAACAGATTTGCCAGTCTAGATTCCCTTCCCAAAACAGTGTGGGAGCTATTTCTTTTTCTTTCTCTCTCCTCAATCCTCTCTCCTCTCTCTGTCTCTCTCTGTCTCTCTCTTACTCTCTCTCTCTCTCTCTCTCTGTCACTGTCTCAGTCTCTCTCTCACTCTCTCGCTCTCTCCTCTAATAAATCGCTCTTCCGCAAAACTCTTTAGGTCCACTGTATTTATTTGAAGGGTAAACTCACCACCCCTCCAGGGACCCTTTCCCCAGTCTTCAGGGTTAGAGAGGTCAGGAACCTACAAGCTCTGGGAGCTGGGTACACTCCGCTGGTTACAATGCTAGCACACACACACAAAAAAAAAGTAACTCAAATTGCACTATTATCATGGTCTGAAATTATATTCTGTATGATAAAAAATGGGTTCAGTTTTAAAAATAAATCATGTGGTTATATCTTCTTCATGAAAATATGTTTTTAAAGTAGGATGAATTATTGTAAGTTTATATAGGTAGATTTGCATTGTTTTTTTACCACATCCATAGTGAGGTCTCTCTATTTGCACATTCCTATTATTAAACATGAATGCATAAGTAGAAAGTAAAAGATGAAGGTATTTGGACCAGATCAATTAAATAGGCAATAAAAACTTTCTTCAAGACTACTGCAATAGAAAAGGAAGGGTTTTTTTCAACTGCATTGAATAAAAGAAAGAAAATTGTTAAACACAAGGGTAAACCAGCAGAAAAGTACTGTCGGAAATTAGGGGGATGTTAGTCAATATGATTAGGCCATCCCTGTTTGCTAATTTGTACTTTTTGAAAGTTAGGCTCTTGCCTTCCCACAGAGACTGGGAGATAGAGGTGCTATTTTACTAAATGATTACATTTCAAAGGAATGGCTCCCAGCTCCTTGAGAAAGACATTCCTGGCTTGCAGGAAATTTACATTTCAAAGGGCCAAAGAAATAATTTACAATTGCAAGTTTTCTTAAGCAAATGCTCTAAGAAAAGGAAGGTCAAGGCCTATAGTCAGAAAGAAACCTTTATAGAATTTAATCAAATTGTGAGGATCAGTAAGACTGTCTTGGTTACTCACTGAATAGAGTAAGGTATGAAGCAAGTAAGATCACAATATTATTTCACTGTTTAGCTCTAACTTTTATTTGACCTTGATTATTCTACAATCAGAACAACTTTATTTTCAGGGCCCTGTTTCTATATTTTTTTTAAATTCCAGTCAAAACTTTCCTAGTTAAGACTTTAATTTTTGTTGACAATGTTTCCCTATTAGTATCTTTTTCTTCACTAATTGGTCTACGTAGATTAATATGAATTCTAATTTCACAACTACTTTAGTTATTGCTATAATAATCAGTCACGTCAGTCACATTTTTTTTTTAAATTATGACTGCTTGTAATTTGCATTGTCTTAAAAACCAAGTAAACACTGCAAGTGGATGTCAATCTTCAACAATTTAAACACATTAGTAATAAACTATAGAAAGCAAAAATTTTTATGACTCAAATCCCTGGTCAGGAATGCAGGCTTAGAGAATTTAAATATCTTCATAAAATTCAAGTTTATTCATAGAGAAGAGAACTTTGCTTCATTAATTTATTCAGCAGATGTTTATCAATAATCTCTTATGTGTCAGGCACTGCTCTAATAATGGGTATTTATTTTAGTAGAAATAAAAACCAGGTAAGGCGTAAATGAGATAAATAAGTAAATAAACTATTCATTTAATAAAATATAATTTATTAGAAAAACATAGCAAGTTCGGTGGTATGTGTTATGGAAAAAGATAATGGAAAGAATGAGAAGGAATATGTTTTGGGAGCCTCCAGCTAAAATGAGGTTCTAGTAGCACAGCAGCTAGCAGCTAGCAACTCTGCCCTAATAGGAAATAAAAGGGAGTTGGACATAGGTGTTTACAGTGTGCCTTCCATGAGATATATCTTTCACCTGGTAGACAACCTAATGCCTAGTTGTCAAACCTGTGACCAACCAGTCAGGGGTGGGAGTGGTGAGGGAGTGTCCCTCACAGGAGAGGCATGTTTATACAAATGGCTTACACTTAAACTTATTTAAACTTGTGGTTCTTGTCTGACCAATGTCCACTTTATGTTTGTCTAACTATTGCCCTGGCACTGGGAGCCTGACCTAGCATTCCCCCAGGCATCACACAGCAAACCTGGCCTGAGGTAGCCCTTGGTTCTTTATATAGAAGGTACAAATTCAATTCACTACGGCAATAGGAAACAAGTTCAGAGATTTCTACTTACAGATTCTAGGCAAGGAGATGAGTCAGGAGGGTAATTATCTGTTTCCAAGTCAAAGGAGGAAGGAATGACAAGTCAGGCAGAAAGAGAGAGAAGCACCTGGCAACTAGAAGAGTATATGATGAATCAGAGTATGGGTCACTTTAAGTTAGAGGGCAAGTGCCTAAATGGTTCATTTGAAGGAAGCATTGAAAAAGTGGGAACCCAGTCTCCTAGGCCTAGAGATGCCTCCAAATTTTGGTATCTGGCCACAGGCTCGAGCCATTTAGGTGTGTTGTGGAAATGGATACTCTGTCAAGGGTGACTGAGTCCTGCATCTGGCATGAAAAGAGTAAACTTGCAATCAAAGTGGATGAGGAGGCAACATAAAATTATGAGAAATTACCACAGGGCAGCTGAAAGGAAATATTGATATTTTAAACAGTTTCATGGGAAGATCTTGCCAACAGTTAATATTTCATCTAAGCTGTTGGTTATCTGAGGAACGAGAGCTGCAGACAAAGCAACAAGTACAAAAGATCTGAGGTGAGAAACCTTAGATCCATAAAAAGAAAGTGTGGTGCAAGGTGTGGGTGGGGAGAAGAAAAAAGGGAATGCCTTTCCAATGATAACAGAAGACTAGAATATAGAAGCCTGTGGTTTGGTATGGGAAAACTTTTGGTCTGACTAAGATGAGGCCATGAGAGCAGAGTTTTGACCTGAGATATAATACATATCAAAAGGAACATTCTGGTTGCTGTGTAGAGAGAAAAGTAAGACATTAGGGAGTGTTTTTATAGTATTGTTTCAATAATTCAAGTGGGAAAGGAGAGTGGCTTTGCCATACTGGTCACAACAGTAGGAAATGGCAGGATTCTGGATTTGGAGCAGAAGATGGGAGGTGAGAAAAATTCCAAAATGACTCAACGGATTTGGACTTCTTAATCTAGAAAGAAAGAATTTCCATTTACTGAGAAAGGGGAAGTCTCTGGGAAGAAAAGACTTGAGAGAGGTTTCAGACATAATAGGTTTGAATACCCTATCAAAATCCAATCAGAGACAGCAAGTCGATAGTAGACTATGACTCAAAAGTTTAGGAAGGACCTCCTGCCCAGAGAGACATATTTGGTATCAGTAGCATATACCTGGTTGTATAAAGCAAATAAAACATGATTTGTAAGAAATTACATTTGTCTACATCTCCACTATCTACCCACCTTTTAGAAAATTACATAACACTGACATTGATAATATTAATTATACAAAAGATTAGAAAATTTAGTGTTTTTACATCTTTACTTTCACTAAAATAACTGTGCTATTTATAATTACACTCAAGCTAAAATTATAATATCCAGACAGTACAGCAAATAGGAAACTTTATATTGAAACATTTAGTCAAATTACACACCTTGATCGTTCCAAAGCAACCTATGAAACATTTTACTCCATAGCCCCAGCAGGAGAAATTAGCATTTCCTTTACTCACCGATGATTGTATGATAATTATGACACTGGTATTATGATTGTCTTGCTTAAACTGCTAGAGATTAAGCTTCTTAAAAAATATTTATGTATAATAAAAACAAATGTGTATGTGTATATATATTTATATGTATGAGTATGTGTTTATATGTATACATATAATCAGTGATCCAGAACAAGTTTAAATACAGTCTGAGAAAGAAATTTTAATGTATCCAGCTATCATTGTGATTTTTTTCTATTTATGTTTAGATATATCAGTTTTTACTTATTTTTAAGATCAGTTGTTAGATGTATATGCATTTAGGATATTTATGTCCTTTTGAAAATCATTATATATATGCATATATATGAGAATATGTATACATATATATGAGAATATTTTGTGTTCTGATTTTACTTTGTCTGAAATTAAGACAGTTATTTTAGTTTTCTTTTGGTTACTGATATATATATGATATATGGCATATATGTATATCTATATAATATATGGATATTAAACTCATAGTCAAATTATACCTTAGCTCATGGACTACAGACTTTACTTTCTCTCATAGCAACATGATGAATACTGGCTAGCCAAACTAAATCTAGCCCTACCACTGACTATCAACCTGACTGGAAAACTATTGGTAGTTACAAAATCTTTCTCATGATGTAATTTTATCATTTTAAAAATAGGACTTAATATCCTAATTACAGCCTTTTAGACCCTCTGTGTATAAATAACACATGAGGAAAATTTGCATATTATATTAATAAGATAAGACCACAATTTACACAAGAAAATGCTCTTATATTTATTCGGATTCCATTCCTATTACCACTGAAGCCCCAAATTATCGTAGGACTCATATATTTTAAATATACTTTAGATAAATAAACATTAGATTGTGAATCAAATAATAGAACTTTAGAAGTCTTTATTTACTGAAAAAGTATACAAGAATTGCTAACTCATGTCTCCAAATTAGCAATATGGCTTTGCCAACTTTTGTACAATAGAAGAAATTCATTGGCCTTAGGAGCCAAAAAATTGGTGCAATTACAAGTAACAGTAATAAATTTATTATTTTTCTCTATCATAATGTCACTGGCCATTATAATCTTACCAATTGCCATAACTATTAACAATGTTTACAAAAATACTACTTATCCACACTACTTAAAGCCTTCTACATCATAAACTTTCTTTCTGGTGCCCACAGTTTCATCAGGTTCTAAGAGTGGCATTTACACAGAGAATTGTTATATTTTATTGTAAATGGTTATCTTATTCAGAACTCTTTTCTCTCCTATCTTCCATGTGGATGATGTCAAAACATATGCCAGGTCCTTCCCCCAACTCTCCTTTAATCTAACAGCTTCCAGATAAGAAAGGAGGACACAGTTTATATAAGTAGGCCAGTTCTGCTTTGTGGTGGAAAAACAGTATTTTTTCCTAGATTTATGGGAAGTATTATTATCATTGTTATTGCAATCAGAGGTTCTAGAAGGGACATGAAACCAATGAAAATATGACAAAGATGTCATTTGTCCTGATTCATTTTATTTCATTTAACCTACTTTGTTACTCTAGGAGATAGAGATTAACTACCGGTGTCCTAATGATTAAAAAATAAAAAAATAAAAAAAATCTTCTAAGACTGAATTTCGCTCTTGTTGCCCAGGCTGGGGTGCAATAGCATGACTTCGGCTCACCCGACCTTCGCCTCCTGGGTTCAAGCGATTCTCCTGCCTCAGCTTCCCAAGTAGCTGGGATTACAGGCATGCGCCACCATGTACTTTTAGTAGAGACAGGGTTTCACCGTGTTGCTCAGGCTGGTCTCGAAACTCCCGACCTCAGATGATCTGCCTGCCTAGTCCTCCCAAAGTGTTGGCCTTACAGGCGTGAGCCACCGAGCCCAGCCAATTTTTTACTTCTTACCTCAGCTAGGTCTGGGTTCTCGTCTCATGACCTGGAAGAAATGGGCATGCAGATATTGAAGAGTGAGTGGAGTACACTTTATTAAGCAAAAGGAAAGCTGTCAGCAGAGAGATGGGTCCTGAAAGCACGTTCCCGGTTACTCACTTCACAGCTGAATTCAAGGCCTTTTACCTCACGGCTAACGGGACCGCATTCCTTTTTTGAATACGACGCGAATTCCTTGTGGCAGGACCTCATTTCCCCAGTGCGCATGAGTATCCCCAGAGCGCATGAGTATCGCCAGTGCGCATGAGTATCCCCAGTGCGCATGAGTATCCCCAGTGCGCATGAGTATCCCCAGTGCGCATGAGTATCCCCAGTGCGCATGAGTATCCCTAGTGCGCATACAGATTTAGTGCGCATGCAGGCCCTTTGTACCCTGCGGCCATGTTTAGCTAAGCCCTCTGTGCAAGTTTGTTTACCTGCGCCAAACTTAAGGTGTGAGCGCATGCGGGGCGGATCCGAGGTTTTCCAGGGTACCCTTCCTTTACTGTCTTCCGATTACAAGATGTCTAACTCTTCACTAGCAAATAGCAAGGTATGGATTGCCTCAATTTTATTGCAACTGTACCTATTTCTCAGGGACAATGTTAACAAAAACAGCAGAGAAATTCTCTGATGGCACCACGATTATAATGATTGCTAAAGTATAGTTAACATATAATATAACAAACCTAAGAAATGGAAAGGAAGAAACAGCCTTGGAGGAAATAAGTGTCTTGCCCATGTTTACACAAATAAGCTGTGAATCTGGGATTCAAATCTATAAAGCTTGATAATGAAAAACGTGTTTTTAACTCGTTTTTAAAATACATATATCAGTACAAATACCTACACCTATATTTGTGTCAATATCTTTCAACAACTAGATACACGAAAACATATATGTGTATTTATGTGACATAACATAAAGACAACTGTTTGTTAATAACGTCCTTTGTACCATTATGGAAGTTATCTTGTGAGGAAAATAAAATTCTAATATTTATTTTTTAAAAGAAAAGAGTGCAATGAAATGAAGTTGCAGAATTAAAGAAATAAAATTTTCAGAATTTCACACTTATAGAAAAATATAACTTTGCTTTTGGAAGGAAATTAGTTTAAATTGCTTCATTTGAAATATATTATTGTGACTCCAACAATTAAATGATTCATCTAGTTTTGAACCCTTAATTAGTGATAACTGCTGTTTTCTGAGCCGTGTTTCAAACCATTTTGATTATTAGTACCAGGCATTTTTATCTTGTTTTACCACAAAGTTAACTACATTTTCTAATAAATTACACTGGGAATAGTGAATTACAGATAGACAAGCTGTAACTAAGTTACTAGCTGTTGAGTACACTTTTTAAACTGCATTATAACCAAACACAAATAATATGAGAAGGTTGTTTGATTCTAGACCAAATATTCATGAAGAAAAATTTTTCCACACTAAAGGACCAGTGCTAAAATATACAGAAGTAATGAACTCTGATGAAATGTAAGTGACTGAGCTAAGCCATGCATTTATGTATATGCATATCATTTCAGATAGTTTCCCAAGTAAAATATTTTTTAGACATGTAAATATAAAGTAAGAAAACCACTAATAAGAATGGGATGTAAAACATGATTTTATAGTTTTTACATAAAATTAATTAAGATATGTTTCCTAGGTAGTACAAAAAAGTTTTAGAATAAAATGTATTTCTACTTTTTGATAGTTGAAATGCAAACTAAAACCACAGTGAATATACCATCTCATGCCAGTCATAATAGCTAGCATTATTAAAAAGTCCAAAAATAACAGATGCTAGTGAAGTTGTGGAGAAACAAGAATCCTGATACATTGTTAGTGGAAGTGTAAATTAATTTCAACTGTTGTGGAAGACAGTGTAGCAATTCCTCAAAGAACTAAAAGCAGAACTACCATTCAACCCATCGGTCTCATTACTGGGCATATACCCAAAGGAATAGAAATCATTCTGTTATGAAGATACATGCATGCGCATGTTTACTGCAGTGCTGTTCACAATAGCAAAGATGTAGACTCAATCTAAAGAGTATCAGGAAAAATAACTAATGGACACTAGGCTTAATATTTGAGTGTTGGAATAATCTAAACAGTAAATCCCCATGACACAGTTTTACCTATGCAACAAACATGTACCCCTGAACTTAAAAGTAAAAAAAAAAAAAAAAAGATTTTATAGCAGGAAATGAAAGTACAAACAAGATAGGATGAAACCATTCATGGTAATTTAACCTGTTTGGATAAACTTAATTTTGTTTCTATTTCTTTATATAACTTAGCAAATGACGGGAGGCTTTGTGCTGTTTAATGTCTTCCTTCCAAGCTATATAGAGGTGGAGGTTGAAGGGTGACTATAAAAGCAGAGGGATGTACAGACACTTTCTATTTTATCTGTGTTTTATTTAAAATTATATATCAGCTCTGGGTTCAGAAGCTGTTTCGAATTTGTTTGTGTATTGATTATAAATTATCTTGATATTCTTATTTCCTAAATCCTGTGTAGAATTCCAGAGAAACCTGAAGAGAATTGTGTCTCTGAATTTTGTTAAATCCACTTGGTCCTTAAGAATTCTTTTTGTTTAATCTTGTGAAAACTTTGAGTTGTATAACTGAAAGCGATTTTCTTTTTAGTGCATTTTTATTGTCTTTCTTTTCAGCTTTATTGAGGTATAATTCACAAATAAAAGTTTTATATAAGGTGTACAACTTGATTATTCAATATATATATATGTACTGCAAAATAAATACCACTGTCAAGTTAATACATTTATTACCTTGCATGGTTACTTTGTGTAACTGTTTTAGCAAATTTAAGGTACCTAATACAATATTGTTAACTGTAGTTACTTTGTTGTTTATTAGAGCCCCACAAATTATTCATCTCATAACTAAAAATTTAGCTTTGACTACCCTCTCCTCATTTCTCCTAATCCATGGCAAGAACCATTGTATATCTCTATGAGTTTGATTTTTTAGATTCCACGTAAAATGAGAACATACAGTATTTTTCTCTGTGTATTACAGTTATTTCACTTAGTATAATGTATTTGGGTTCTTCAATGTTGTGTAAATGGCAAGACTTCCGTTGTATATGACTGAATAGTTTTCCATTGTATGTGTATGCCACATTTCATCATCTATTCCTGTGTTGATGCAACGATAGATTGTTTTCATATCTTGGCTATTGTGAATAATTCTGCAGTGAAGTCAGGGGTACACTATGTCTTTGAGATAGGGAGTTTATTTCTTTAGACTTAGATATATATCCAGTAATAGAATTGTTGGATCATATGGTAGGTCTATATTTTTGAGAAATGTCCTCAATACTGCTTTTCATGATAGATTCCTGCCAACAGTGTGCAGAGATTTTCTTTTTTTTTTCCACATTCTGGCCCAGACTTGCTACCTTTTTGATAAATAATATCATTTCTTACAGGTGTGAGGTGTTACCTCACAGGGGATTTGCTTTGCACTTAATTGATCATTAGTGAATATGAGAAACTTTTCATGTACCTACTGGCTAATTGTTTATCTACTTTGGGAAAATGTCTATTCAGATATTTTGCCTATCTAAAAATTAGGTTATTTATTTTCTAACTATTGAATTATTTAGGTTTTTAAAATAGATTTTGCGTATAACCCTTTGTCAGCTGTATGGTTTGCCAATATTATCTTTTATCCTGTAGATTGCCTTTTCATATTGTTCATTATTTCATTTGCTGTGTTGAAGCTTTCCTAGTTTCATGTAGTTCCACTTGTTTACATTGAAGTCTTTAATCCATTATGTGTTAATTTTTGTATGCAAGGCAGGAAAAGAATACATTTTTATTCTCTTGCATGTGGATATGCATTTTTCTTAATGCAATTTACTGAAGAAGCTATCCTTTTCCCCTTATTTATACTTGTGCCATTTTCAAAGGTTAGTTGACGATATATGTGTGGGTTTTTTTCTGGGCTTCATATTTTGTTTCATTGGTCTATATGTCTGTTTTATCCAAATAACAAATTGTTTTGATTACTATACTTTGGCTATATAGTTTGAAATCATTAAGTTTTATATCTCCAGTTTTGTTTTAAACAAGATTGCTTTGGTTATTTAGGGTCTAATTTGGTTCCACACAAATTTTAAGATTTTTTTTTTATTTCTGTAAAAGATACCATTGGAATGTTGTAGGAATTGCATTAAATCTGTACATTGCTTTTGGTAGTATGAACATTTTAACAAGTATAATTGTTTTAATTCATGAACATGTAATATCTTATTTTTTTCATCAGTGCTTTACAGTTTTCAATGTGCCAATTATTCATTTCCTTGGTTAAATTTATTTCTCTGTATCTTGTTTCTGGTAAGTGAGATATTTTTAACATTTTCTTTTCAATAGTCTGCCCTAAAGCAACTGATTTTTTAAAGATTGATTTTGCGTCTTACAACTTTAATGAATACTTAATTAGTCTTTACAGTTTTTTTTTTTTTTTTGGTGGAGTCTTTCAGTTTTACTCTACATAAGATTATGTTGTCTGCAAACAGAGACATTTTCATTTTTTCTTTCCAATTTGGATGTCTTTCCCTATCTTTTTTTAATAGTTTATTTATTTTACTTTAGGTGCATACTATATCTGGCATTTCTCCCCATGTTATCCCTCCCCACCCTCCCCTCCCTCCCCACCCCCCATTGTCTCTCCCCTACCACCCTAACTGCCCCCAGTGTGTAATGCTCCTCTCCCTGAGTCCATGTGTTCTCGTTGTTCAACACCTGCCTATGAGTGAGAACATACAGTGCTTGGCTTTCTGTTCTTGGGTCAGTTTGCTGAGAATGATGGTTTCCAGATTCATCCAAGTCCCTACAAATGACATGAACTCTTCGTTTTTTGTGGCTGTGTAGTATTCCATGGTGTATATGTACCACATTTTCTTTGTCCAGTCTATCACTGATGGGCATTTGGGTTGGTTCCAGGTCTTTGCTGTTGTACACAGGGCTGCAGTGAACATAGGTGTGCATGTGTCTTTATAGTACAATGATTTATAGTTCTTTGGGTATATACCCAATAGTGGGGTTGCTGGGTCAAATGGAATTACTATTTCTAGATCCTTGAGAAATCACCGCACTGTCTTCCACAATGGTTGAACTAATTTACACTCCCACCAACTGTGTAAGAGTATTCCTATTTCTCCACATCCTCTCCCGCATCTATTGTCTCCCAATTTTTTAATGATCGCCATTCTAACTGGCATGAGATGATGTCTCAATGTGGTTTTGATTTGCATTTCTCTAATGACCAGTGATGATGAGCATTTTTTCATATGTTTGTTGGCCTCATATCTGTCCTCTTTTGAAAAGTGTCTGTTCATATCCTTTGCCCACTTTTGAATGGTGGTGGTTGTTTTTTCTTGTACATCTGTTTTAGTTCTTTGTAGATTCTGGATATTAGCCCTTTGTCAACTGGGTAGATTGCAAAAATTTTTTTCCCATTCTGTTGGTTGCTGATTCACTCTAATGATGGTTTCTTTTGCTGTACAGAAGCTCTGGAGTTTAATTAGATCCCATTGTCTATCCTGGCTTTTATTGACATTGCTTTTGTTGTTTTAGTCATGAAGTCCTTGCTTATGCCTATGTCCTGGATGGTTTTGCCTACATTTTCTTCTAGTGTTTTTATGGTGTTAGGTTTTATGTTTAAATCCTTGATCCTCTCCCTCACCACTCCTATTCAACATAGTATTGGAAATTCTAGCCAAAGCAGTCAGGCAAGAAAAAGAAATAAAGGTATTCTATTAGGAAAGAAGGAAGTTAAACTATCTCTATTTGCAGATGACATGATTGTATATCTGGAAAACCCCATTATCTCAACCCAAAATCTTCTCAAACTGATGAGGAACTTCAGCAAAGTCTCAGGATACAAAATCAATGTGCAAAAATCACAAATATTCCTATATACCAATAACAGACAAACAGAGAGCCAAATCAAGAGTGAACACCCATTCACAATTGCTACAAAGAGAATAAAATACCTAGGAATACAACTAACAAAGGACATAAAGGACCTCTTCAAGGAGAACTAGAAACCACTACTCAACAAAATAAGAGAGGGCACAAACAGATGGAGAAACATTCCATACTCATGGTTAGGAAGAATCAATATCGTGAGCATGGTCATACTGCCCAAAGTAATCTATAGATTCAATGCTATCCCCATCAAGCTACCAATGACCTTCTTCACAGAACTGGAAAAAAACACTTTAAACTTCATATGGAATCACAAGAGACCCCACATAGCCAAGACAACCCTATGCAAAAAGAACAAAGCCAGAGGCATCACATTGCCAGACTTCAAACTATACTACAAGGCTACAGTAATCAAAACAGCATGGTACTGGTACCAAAACAGTGACATAGACCAATGGATGTCTTTTCTTTTCTTGTTTGATTACTCTGGCTACTACTTCCAGTAGTATGCTGAATAGAAAACATAAGCATATGCACCCTTTTCTTGTTCCTTATCTTGGTAAAAGCTTTCAGCTTGAGTAAGAGGTAAGTTTCGAGAATGACATGTATGGCCTTTATTGTGTTGAGGTACATTCCTTGATATTTAATTTTTTCAGAGTTTCATTGTGAGAAAATAATTAGATAATTTTTTGATGATTGTATGACTGTTTTTTTCTTTATCCTGTTAACATAGTTGATCACATTTATTGATTTGGATATGCTGAACCATTATTTCACTTCAGGAACAAATTCTGGTGTATGATATTGAAATATGCATTGAATTCAGTTTGCTAATATTTTATTGAAGATTTTTGTATTTATGCTTATCAAAGATATTGTTGTGTATTTCTTTTTGTGTTCTTGCCTGGTTTTAGCAAGGATAAACACTGACCTCATTAAATTAATTTGGAAGTGTTTCTTTCCACATTATTTTTAAAAGAAAAGTCCTGGAAGGATTAGCATGAATTCTTCTCTAAATGCTTGATACAATCAATCTCTGAAGCCAGCTGATTCTAGATTTTTCTTTGGAGATATTTTGATTGCTATTTTGATATTCTTATTACTGGACCGCTTATATTTTCAACTTCTTCAAGATTCACTTTTAGTAGGTTGTTTCTAGGAATTTACTCATTTCTGTTAAGTTATTCAGTTTGATGGTGTATAATTGTTCACACTATTCTTGGGATTCTTTGCATTTTTGTGACATCACATGTAATATCTCATCTTTCAGATCTAATTTTATTTATCTGAGTGCTCTCTTGTTTTTCTTGGTTACCCTTACTAAAAGCTTTTTTTTAAATAAAACTTTCGTTTATTTTTAAAAATAATTTTTATCTTTTGTATTGTCTTTGTAGTGTCTATTCTATATTCCTGCTCTAGTCATCATTATTATTTTCTTCTTACTCTTTGGGCTTAGTTTTTTTTTCTAACTGGCTAATTTTGAATATATCTGTCTTTAAGTTCACTGACTATTTATTCTACTTTGTTAATTCTGCAGTTGAGCTCTCTATTGAATTATTTATTTATCTTATTGTATTCTTCAGCACCTAGCCGTTTGTTTCTTTTTCATGGTTTTAATTTTCTTTGTAAACTATTCATTTTGTTTGTATATTTTTAAGTACCTCATCTAGTTTTCTGTGTTGGATTGAGTTTTTTAATAATTATTTTGAATTTGTATTCAGGCAATCCATAGATCTCCGTTTTTTGGAGGAGGTGGTTACTGTGGCTTTACTGGTGTCCTTTTTTTTTTTTGAGACAGAGTTTCGCTCTTGTTACCCAGCCTGGAGTGCAATGGCGCGATCTTGGCTCACCGCAACCTCCACCTCCCGGGTTCAGGCAATTCTCTTACCTCAGCCTCCTGAGCAGCTGGGATTACAGGCACATGCCACCGTGCTCAGATACTTTTGTGTAGTTTTAGAAGAGACAGGGTTTCACCATGTTGACCAGGATGGTCTCGATCTCTTGACCTCGTGATCCACCCGCCTCAGCCTCCTAAAGTGCTGGGATTACAGGCTTGAGCCACCGTGCCCGGCCTTATTGGTGTCCATTTATGATGTTGTGTTTGTGTGATTCTTTTTATTTATTTATTTTTTTGGAATGGAAAAGAGAAGAAGAAAAAGAGGGAGAGAGAACAGGAATATTGCTTTATTCTATGAATGGGTATTAATAATGGCCGATCATTATTTTGTATATTTAAGTTGGAGAACGTATATTTTATGTATCTAAAGTGGAGAGCTCTACAAGTGCTTATTAAGTTTACTTATTCCAGATCTGAGTTCAGATTCTGGATATCCTTATTAATTTTCTGTCTCGTTGAGTCTAAATCTCTTTATGGGTCTTATGTATCTGGGTGTTAGGTTGCATTGATCCTTATACCACTCTATCTTTGTTGCTTTGAAATCTGTTTTATCAAATGCTTGAATTGCAACTCCTTTTTGTTTATTTATTTGTTTTTGTTCTCCATTTAGTTGGTATATCTTTCTCCAACCCTTTGTTTTTAGTCTTTGTGTATCTTTGGATATAAAATGGGTCTGGATGTAGATACCGTTAGGTTTTGGCTGTATCTTTTAATTGGAGAATTTAGTCGATTTAAATTTAGGATTACTGCCATTTGATGTTAACTGGCTATTTTATCCATTCATTGATGTAAATTCTTCTTTATGTTGATGCTCTTTACTTTTTGGTATATTTTTAGAAAGGCTAATACTGGTTGTTCCTTTCTGTGTGTAATGCTTCTTTCAGAAGTTTTTGTAAAGCAGGCCTGGTGGTAATAAAATCTCTGAGTACTTGCTTGTTCATAAAAGATTTTATTTTTCCTTCAATTGTGAAGCTTAGTTTGGCAGGATATGAAATTCTGGGCTGAAAGTTCTGTTCTTGAAGGATGTTAAATATCGGCCCCCACTCTCTTCTGGCTTGTAGGGTTTCTGCTGAGAGATCTGCTGTAAGTCTGAAAGGCTTCCCTTTGTGGGTAACCTGACCTTTCTCTCTGGCTGCCCTGAGTATTTTCTCCTTCGTTTCAACCCTGGTGAATCTAACAATTATGTGTCTTGGGGTTGCTCTTCTTAAGGAATATCTTTGTGGTGTTCTCTGTATTACCTGAGGTTGAATAGTGTCCTGCTTTGCTAGATTGGGAAAATTCTCCTGAATAATATCCTGAAGAGTATTTTCCAGCTGAGATTCATTCTCTCCATCACATTCAGGTACACCTATCAAACGTAGATTAGGTCTTTTCACATAGTCCCATAATTCTTGGAGACTTTGCTCATTCCTTTTTATCCTTTCTTCTCTATTCTTGTCTTCTCGTTCCATTTCATTAAATTGGTCTTTGACCTCTGATATCCTTTCTTCTGCTTGATCAATTCAGCTATTCAAACTTGTGCATATTGCACTAAGTTCTCATGTTGTATTTTTCAACTCCATTAGTTCATTTATATTCCTCTCTATATTGTCCATTCTTTTTAACACTTCGTCAAACCTTTTTTTTCAAAGTTCTTAGTTTCTTTACATTGGGTTAGAACAAGTTGTTTCAGCTCCCAAAAATTTTTTATCATCCACCTTTTGAAGCCTGCTTCAGATACTGGAACACAGTCCTCTTCCATTAGGGCTTGTTCTGTTGCTGATGAGGAATTGCTATCCCCTTTAGAGGGAGAGGCGTTCTGACTTTTGTTTTTTTTTTTTTGGCCTTTTTAGGCTGTTTTTTTTCCCTTTATTGTGATTTTATCCATCTGTTGTCTTTACAATTAGCACCTTTCTGATTAAGTTCCTGAGAGGATGTCCAATTTATTGATTCCCAGTGCTGGAATCTGAGCAACCCACTGCACCGGCCAAAACAGCAGCGATAAGACTGATGGTGCTCCTCTGCCTGGGAATCTCCAGTCTGGCTTCTTCTTGAGTCCACAACAACCGGCTCTGCCTTCCCAGAGCTCCAAACACCAGTCAGTAAGGGAACCAGTCCCGTTTACTGTGCTCAAAGAACTGCCGCGCCGAGGCGATGACAAAACCGCTGTGCCAGCCACAGAAGTCGCGCTGGCGACCCGCAGGGCTCCTCCACTGGAAATCTTCTGGTCCGTGGGCGATGAAAATTCCTCTGAAAATGTGGCGTCCTCATGTTTTCTGAGCTTTCACTGGGAGCTACAATCCCGAGCTGTTAGCGATCAGCCATCTTGGATCTTGTCTCGTTTGTGTGATTCTTAATCATACATGGAGGCTTTTGTTGAGATCTTTGCATTGGGAGGAGATAACACCTCTTCCAGTCCTTAAGTAGTAATTTCAGCAGGTAAAGGTCTTTTCTTGCTGTGTCCAAAGGCTTATGGACTTGCCTCCAGGATCACATCAAGCAGGATTGAAGACTGATTACACAGCTGCTGTTGGGTCCATAGTGAGATCCACCCATGGTAGCCTGTTATCATGGGCTTTGGCCAGCATGAATTCTTTTTGTCCCTGAGCACATAAAATTGACTCTAGAACCGTGGCCAGTAGAGTTGACAGCAGAACAATGTTCTGTTGCAGAATCTGCAGTCAGGTTTACAGACTGCATGCTTGCTACCAGGTGCATAAATGGGTTTGTCTTCTGCCAAGCCATGGAAAGGCCCCTGTTGGGTCACTGGATGAGTCCCTGGGAAGGCGGACTGATCCTAGACTGCAAATGAGAAGGGCTGGAACTAAGTCCACAGGGCTGCTTCAGGTTCCATAGCCAAAACAGCAGTCTGCGTGCCTGCCTCTGTGGCGTGGACAGGTATGTCTAGTACTGGTTCCTAAGCAGAAATGACTGCTCCTGGACCATGACTACGAAGGGCCAGTTGTGGGTTATACGGCTGCTTCAAGCTCCATAGTTGGACCCAGGTTAGGTGCTTGCCTCTGGGGGAATGATTTTAATTTTCAAGACCACCAATGGAAATGTTTAGCCTAAAAACTGTAACTAATTAATATTTCAAATGCTTAAATATACAAAGATTGTGTTAAATGTAAATATTTTGGCATTTGTCATTTACATGTTTAGCCAATCAATTTTATTGTGATTTAAAATTTATAGGGTTTTGATTATATTATTGACTACAAATAGTATTAGCATGCACTTTTGCCTTTTTAATATATAGGCAGATTTTGTGACCTATTACATACAATATATTTTATTTATTGGTATAGAAAATGATGTGTTATAACCAATTGTTGCCTGGGCTGAAATTCTGAAAATTTTGCTTTATATGCTATTAAGAAAAATTTGTTGATTATACTGTGCTTTGGTACATTTTTCTTTAAAAAATAATCCACTATTGATCTAAAATATTTTTTCTATGAGCTTAGTTTTTAATTTATTTGTTAAGTATTTCTTAAGGTTATTCCATCCAATAAACTGCCTTTAAGTTTTGAATTTGTTTGTTGTAAACATATATAAATAATGTTGTTATTTAATGCAAGATTACAATCTCCTCGTTTAACCTAACATATTAATCTATATCCATTTTTCTGGATTAGTGATATATTTGCATTTGATTCTACATCTAATTTTGTTTGTTTTACCCGATATATTTTCTTTTTAATGTTGCTGTGTGTACTTTTCTACATGAAATTCAATATACAGTGTAAATATCCCAAATTTCAATATAATTTAATTGATACCCATAGAACTGGGGGTTCTGGGAGTGTGTGGCTAATAAAGAGTTTATTCAATGTATTCAAATATCTATACATAAAAGAAAATATCTGCTATAACCTATATCCCGCTATTTATGAGAGAAGGCTCTTGTGTTTTTTCAAGAGGACTTATGCTTCTTTTTAAACATTTTTCATACAGTGTATAAACATTTGGGAAACTCAGGAACAATTTGGAAATAAGCTGACACTCAGATGTATGGGAAATAAAAAGTATAAACTTGGACTTGCCTGAGAAAACAGAGTTTGTTTGAAACATAAAAGATTAAGAAAAAAGAGAACAGTTTGACTAAATTATTCTCAATTCAGGTTTTATTAAGTAAAAAGAGAAGTGAGGAGGAAGTCTTCTAATGGTTTACAATTTACTGACAAAATCCAATTAATTGACAATGGATGACTTTTTCTTTAATTTTCTTTTTATTTCTCTAAATAATATTTACTTACAATATAAAGTTCTTGAATATACTTTCCGTAGTTTGTCTTCAAGAATTTTATGTTTGATGCATCTTTTAATTTTATTATTTCAATTTTAATTTCTGATTTTTAAATTGTGAATTCTTAGAAAGATTTATTTTTGGCCGGCTCATGCCTATAATCAGAGCACTTTGCTAAGCCAAGAATTGTGGATTGCTTGAGCTCAGGAGTTAGAGACCAGCCTGGGTAACATGGCGAGTCCCTGTCTCTACAAAAATTATTTTTTAAAAAATAGCCAGGAGTGGTGCTGCACAGTTGTACTCCCAGCTACTTGGGAGGCTGAGGTGGGAGGATCACCTAATCCCAGAGCTGGAAGTTGCAGTGGCCCAGTATGGTACCACCCCACTACAGTCTGGGTAACAGAATGAGAAGTGAGAACCTGAATCAAAAATAGGAAAAATAAAAATAAAACAAAAAATTACTTTTGTGTAAAAAAGTGCTTAGGTATATTTTTCTTTAAAAAAATAATCCACTATTTTAATTTTCAAGATCACCAGTGGAAATGTTTGCCTAAAACTTGGCTAAACCCCAACTTTCTAAACTCATTTGTTTCTGGTACTTTAATATTTAAAGATACTTTGGGATTTTACACAGAGAATTATTATGCCATTGAAAACATAATGATGACTTTTTTTTTTTTTTTTGAGACAGAATTTCAGTCTCGTTACCCAGGCTGGAGTGCAATGGCGCGATCTCGGCTCACCGCAACCTCTGCCTCCTGGGTTCAGGCAATTCTCCTGCCTCAGCCTCCTGAGTAGCTGGGATTACAGACACGCGCCACCATGCCCAGCTAATTTTTTGTATTTTTAGTAGAGACGGGGTTTCACCATGTTGACCAGCATGGTCTCGATCTCTTGACCTCGTGATCCACCCGCCTCAGCCTCCTAAAGGGCTGGGATTACGGGCTTGAGCCACTGAATGATGACTTTTAAAAATTCAAACGTTTGTGTTGTTGTTTTTTTTTTCCTTGTTGCTTTAACTTGTGTTTTTTGCTCTACTCTGGTTAAACTCTCTACTTTGATTTTGAAATGGTTAGAGTGTAGATCATTGCATACTTCTCAGAATGAAAACCTTTAGTCTTTCATTTTAAGTTTTCATTAAGTCTTTCATTTGTTTCATGGTGCCATCTTTAGCTTTTTTTCAGAGATTTTCTTTATCAGATTATATTGTTGCGTGTTATTATGTGAATGGGTGTTAAATTATACCAAACACTTTTCTGGCATGTATTAAGATCACATTTTTTTCCTTTTTTTAAACGGAGTCTGGCTCTGTCACCCAGGGTATAGTGCAGTGACAGGATCTCTGCTCTCAGGTTCAAGCAATTCCCCTGCCTCAGCTCCTGAGTAGCTGGGATTACAGGAATGTGCAACCATGCCTGGCTAATTTTTATATTTTTAGTAGAGATAGGGTTTCACCATATTGGTCAAGCTGGTCTGAAATTTCTAACCTTGTGATCTGCCCGCCTTGGCCTCCCAAAGTGCTGAGATTACACGCATGAGCCACCATGCCCAGCCTTTTTTGTCCAATATTAAATAAACTTTACATTCTTGTGATAAACCGTTTTAGAATATGACACATATATCAAATTAAGAATTTATAGGGCCGGGCGCGGTGGCTCAAGCCTATAATCCCAGCACTTTGGAAGGCCGAGGCGGGCGGATCACGAGATCAAGAGATCGAGACCATCCTGGTCACCATGGTGAAACCCCGTCTCTACTAAAAATACAAAAAATTAGCTGGGCATGGTGGCGCGTGCCTGTAATCCCAGCTACTCAGGAGGCTGAGGCAGGAGAATTGCCTGAACCCAGGAGGCAGAGGTTGCAGTGAGCCGAGATCGCGCCATTGCACTCCAGCCTGGGTAACAAGAGCGAAACTCCGTCTCAAAAAAAAAAAAAAAAAAAAATTATAAAAACAACATCAAAATAAAACCATAAATTTAAAGAAAAAGTAAAAATATAATGACAAAATATTGACATTCAAAAAATAGTATCAAGAGAATCTAAACACCAACAATTTGCTCTCTGTATACACCAGTGTAACTAATATAGCACTATACTAATATAAATATAAATGTAAATATATGTAATACATATAGAGGAAACAATTTAAAAATTAAGAAAGAAGACAAAACATACATTTTATACAGTTTGTCAGTTATTTCATGCATGTTTATTTTTACTTAAATATATTCAAATAGCCACATTTTCTGCTTTGAAAAAATCATTATTGGCACTTAACCATAAATAATTGATTATTATTACAAAGTAGATTTGACTATACAATGTTTCTTCTAACACTATCATTCAGAACAATATCTAGTATGACTAGGGAGTGAAATTTTCTTTCTTATTTTAGCAAATAATGCATGTGAGCTGTACCATTTTAGTATTTGGATGATGAAGATTATAGAAACTTTCAAAAGTTATGTAAGCTATGAATATTACACAGGTATAGTATATAATTATACTTATTTAGAAATGTATTTTTTGTAATCGAATAGGACACTGTACACTGATTATATATTATACACAGGTATAGTATAGGATCAGACTTATTTATACATATATTTTAGTAATAGAATAAGATATCTACAAATTACTACATAAATTTATCTATAAATGACATTTTACTTGACAAATTCTAAAATTCTTAGTTTAAATTTAATTGTCTTGCCACAGTATTGAGATTTTTTTTGTGTAACTTTTGCATTTGTAAGGGTATTACTCTATTCCATTAGGCGAATAATTTGTGACACATTACTTCTTTCAAATCTAGAGAAAATGAGAATGTGCTTTTTATTTAATACTGTGGATATCTTTTTGCTTTAAACTTTTTGTTATTTTTATTTTCCAAAAATTAAAATACAATGCTTAATATTGTGTCTTGCATACTTCATTCATAATACACAGTATAAGTTCAGATATTTGAGATTTAGATGTTTAGAAGTAATTACTAGTTTATACTTACATGTGTTTTAAATGTTATAGATACAGAATCTAAATAGGCAATTTATGCAAATATTCCACAACAATAAATGATAAAAAAAACCTCTAGTATTATACTTAAATTTATACTAGTTGCTTTTACATTATCTATGCACTATACCTATTTTATATCATTTTTCACCTCACAGGGAAACAGGGCAACCAAATAAAATATTTATTAAAAAATTTGAGATTTCAGTAAAAAAAATTATACAATACCCTAGATATAAAAAGATTTAGTGGATGTAAAACATATTTTAATGTAGTACCTTATGTTCTCTATGTGATGAGTTAGATTCACAAAGAAGTAAGTTGTTTCATAATTACAAGAGACTTTAGTTGTAATCCGATGAAAATATTTTAGTTTGGTAAAATTCAAGCAAAAGTAATGAATTTATATGAATCATTTATACCTAAAATTCACAGTCACAGCATAATGAAAATCTCTTTCAATTTAATTCAGAAAACTATGTAAAGTGTGCAGTAGCTGTTTCTATACCATAGGTGTTACAACATAAGAGTGTGTGTGTTCGTTTGCTCGCTTGTTTGTTTTGAGGCGGAGTCTCTCTTTCGCCAAGGCTGGAGTGCAGTGGTGCGATCTCAGCTCACTGCGACCTCTGCCTCCCGGGTTCAAGCGATTCTCCTCCCAGCCTAGCTGGGACTACAGGTGCGCACCACTACACCTAGCTAATTTTTGTATTTTAGTAGAGATAGGTTTCACCATGTTAGCCAGGATGATCTGGATCTCCTGACCTTGTGTTCCGCCCACTTCAGCTTCCCAAAGTGCTGGGATTATAGGCGTCAGCCACTGTGCCCAGCCAATAAGTGTTTTTTTTTTTTTGGAAATTAATATGAACAAATTCATTACGATCAAGTGTACAAGAAGGATAAAAGCTATTTAAAGAGATTTGTATAGAAAGTTATGATATATGACACATCTTGAGAATCTTCCTGAAGAGAATATGAAAATATAATTATTAAACCACAGCAGTTATCCAATTCTGTAATTTTCCAGTAAGAGTTAGAGGCATAGTTATAATTTAGTATATAGAAATGCTATTTTAAATAATGATATAAGATTATTAACATATGAAGTAAAAATTCTAGGGTGTCAAGAAACGTTTTGGAAAATATCTTCACTCAACATGAGAAAGGAAAGGATATTCAGAGGATATTAGATTTAGATTTAAATGTCAATAGAAGAAATTATTTAAAAGAAGAATGAGATTCTAGGCATGTAAAAATTTCAGAAGTGTATCAAAGGATAAATACAAAACTTTTCTGATCATTTTTTATGACACTTGGGTTGACAATGGTTATTCAAAATCAAATTGAAAAGATGTAAATACCAAATTTAATGTGCATTAGTTTGAACGTATCAAGGGAAGTATGATGATAATTACAAAGCATGAAAAGGGTAAGGACCTAGGGATCGACACAAAATAGGGAGATATGTATAATAATGGAGACATTGGATTCCACAAAGTGAGAGGTCAGATTTACCACATCACACATAAGATCAGGGACAGAATGAGTGCACTAATGGAGTAGGCGAGTTTATGAAGGAAGGCATCTTCAAAACTTGTACGTATAATAACCTGTCTTATGACAAAACTGATTGAGTTCTAGCCTCTTTAGTTTTTGAGTTATTTACTATTACTATGGTTGGCTAATCAAATAGGTTGGTGTTCGTGAGTTCAAATAAAAATATAAGATACCCTGTTCCCTCTCCTTGGAACTTTTAACTACTTAGGTGTTTTTGATAATATCTTGGTCAGAATATTTAGAAGTTGAGGCATTTTGAGGTACTAAACATTCATAACCAGTTATTTAAAAGTGCAATTAATGTATCTCAAAATACCACATTTCTATCCAGTTCAAAAATTCTCTTTTAACCAGACATGAATGCTAAGAAACATGCAGTGAGAAAGGAATGTATATCAGGATGATCAAGTTTATGTCTAACATAACCAGAATGGCTTTCCCTGCGAACTTCATGTGATGTAATATTGGTAAAATATATTTTAAAGAATATGTTCCAAAACTGCTTGTGAAAGTACTGAAGCACTGAAAATCACAAAAGAACTATATCACAGGAGAAGGATGAGATGAGAGAGGAGGGAAAGAAGGAAGGAAGGAAAGGAGACTCTAGGTCATAGTTAGCAGCAATACAAATTTACCAAAAAAACATGGAAAAAGTTAACTAGTCAAATTACTAACAGCAAGAACTGCACAAGTGAAAATGGGTGGATAATTATGCTGAAAATCAAGGAGATAGAAAGTTTCCTACAAATATTTTTTCCCAAAAGAAGATTTCTCTCCCCAAGAATCGTCTTAGGACAATAGCACAGTTGCCAGAGGTTCTGTAACTGTACATATATACTAAAAAGGGCCCAAAATGTTTTATTTTTAATAAAACTGATAACCAAATGTTTTCTTTAAGAACAATAGGACTACCATAAATTCTTCTGTTTAATGGAAACAAGCAAAGCAGAGCAGAAATAAGAAAATACTGGAACAAAATTGTAATAAATTTGAGGAGAAGCCCAGAAGAATCAGATCTCAGAAATTATCATAACAGCAATGATAACCAAAAACGGAAAGTACTATCTTAGTTGAAAAGTTACATAGAATCTAGTGTTGAAATGTAGGAACAGAAACAAAAAACACAGTTTCAGACTTAACTCTGAAAGACAGAGGAGTGCTTCCCTAGAAATGCACTATGTTTTGTCTTCATTTATGACAGAAGAAGAAACATTAAAACCAGGAAACTAAGATAGATAATTTCTTAACCCTACTTCATTTCAAGAGAAAATTTCTACCTAATTTAAATACAGGGAACAAAAGTGGAATTCAATGTAATTATCAAATTACCTCATATATAATAAAAACATAAAGTTAAACCTAATATAAAACTTTCCTATTATCAGTGTATACAGGATAGAAGTAAACCACACAGCAGCGGATAATTATAAACTAATAGTGTAAAATTTTTTATAGGAAAATGCAGTGATGATGAAAGCCAGGAAAGAACATAATAAATCGAGTCAATAAGTGGGAACATTTGCTATCAATAAAATCAAGGAGTATGAAATATAAATCTGAACATATGTTTTTAAAAGACAGAATTAACTTTATTAAAAATAATAATTTTAAGATTAATTTCTGAATCTAACAAAAGGGTCTATACTATAAATTTTGATACAATATCGCTTAAGAAAAGGCAGGTGGTGTGGCTGAAATTTTAAAGTCCTTAACACTAAAGACAAAGGAAATGTATATCAACAGTGTTTTTTTGTTTAAAGAACTTTCTTCTTTATTAAGATACTATACTAGGAGTTATGAAGGATTTCTGTTGGAACACATTTGGAAAATAAAGTAGCTTTTGTTTAATAACTTGCACTGCAGAGAAAATTCTTACAGAAATGCATGTCAAAGTCCAAGTATTAGTTCAGTGTCCTGTATTTCATTCCACATCTTCATAGGAAGGTCTTCTGCAATAGAATATGTTCTTATAGAGCTGAGATATTTAAGGTTGCTTGATTTCCTTACCATTACTCCACTGCAATGTTTTATAGTCAATAAAGTTGTATTATATGAGGGGTGGGTTAAAAATTTTGAAATCACTCTATATCCATACTAGAACAGAGCAATTATATAATAAACAGTAGATGAGAAGCCAGGTTACTCACTGTTGGAGTGGAAGATTAGAGGCAAACACAAAGAGAAAACTAGAATGATCGCTGTGATAATTAGAGTTGAAGACAATATAATCTCTTTTATGATTATAATCAGTATAATCCCTTTTATGTTAATATACACAAAGAGATATATATATATATATATGATAATTACAGATATGTGTATATAAGCAAAAACATGTAAACAATTACATTGCTTTACACTGTTTGCTGAGAAGCAAAAACACCCTAGCAGCAACAAGCATATCTAGAGCTCAGGTCTGATTTCTAATGCCATTCTGCAATAAAAGAAACCAGTTCCTTTTGTAGAAACAAAGTGACTGATTCCAGAGCTTGTACAGGGAATATATAAAATGAGCCGTGAACATCTGAAAATCCCAAAAAATAATAACATGCATGCACGTGCATGTGCGCGCGCACACACCCACACACAATTACAGATCATGCCAAAGGGACTCAGAAGCCAACTGAAAAAGTAGCCAATACTCAAAGCTGAAATAATTTGAACAACCTAACAAAGTATTGTTAGATTATAACCCAAAGTAGTAAGTAAATGTCAATAAATCCATTATTATGCAAATAAATGCTTGAATAAATAAATACATTTGTCAGGATAAACAAGTGACCCTGGCAGAATTCTGAATAATTTTTGTAGATACTCTGACCCGCAGGTGTGATAGCATAATTTCCCATTCCTTAAGTGTGACTTGCTCCTAGTGACTTCCTTCCAAGGAGTATAGTATAAAAAGGGAAGAAAAGAAGTAACTTTACAGTGGAGAAATCTAACAAGCACTACATAATACAGGGATGAAAGTGAACATTGAGACTGATACGTCATGTTGATAATACGTACTTTGGTGTGATGTGATGAAAATGTTTTTTTATATCTGTGATATTTCTCCCAAACCTATAATCCCCGTCTAATCGTAAGAATAGCAATTTAGGGACAGTCTGTGAATTACCTAGACAATGCTCCTTAAAGCAATTAAGGTCATCAAAATATCTAAGGAACTATCAGAGCCAAGTGTAGTTTAAGGAGATATGAAGCCTAAGAATAATGTGGTATCTTAGATGGAATCCCAAAGTAGATAAAGGAAATTAGGTAAAGACCAAGGAAATCTGAATAAAGTATAAACATTAGTTAATAATGTATCAACATTGGTTCATTAATTGTGGCAAATATGCCATACAAATGTAAAGTATTATTATTAAGGAATTGTTGTGGGGGTACATGGGAACTGTCTGTACGATGCAATGTTTCTATACATTTGTAATTATTCTAGGAATTTTTTAAGTGTGTTAAAATATAAGGGAGGAGGAATAACAAGTAAGCAATGACAATGGAGCATGCATTTAAGGGAAGAGATGACAGAAAGGGTAACAGTGTTAACAAAAACAGAAATAAAGAGGTTTTTTTCAAGATCAAAAGAAAGTTAAAAACCAAGAAGACAGACAAACAAAATTCAGCATATATATTTTTCCCAATATATTTTAATTTGTATCCAAAAAATTTTAATGGAATACATAAAGTATTTAAAATTATAACTTTAAATCTTAAATTTAAAAAAATACTTGCATGAACACATAGAAAGAACAAAATGTATACCTACAAAAATCTAGCTGAGGACAAGCAAATTCAAATTACACCTTAGAAGAGACATAATTTGCATATTAATAAAGAAAATTATATTATGCTTTCAGAGCAAGGGTTCAATGCAATTTCAAAAGAAAAATTCACATAGACATCAGATCTTATCAACACTAAAATTTGACTTTGGGGAAATAGTATGCAATATTATTTTAAGATTTTCAAAGATATCAAGTGTGAACAAACCAATATTCAGCTAAGCTTGATTTCAAGAATAAATGTCTCGAACAAATAGTTACAAATATACATGAACATATTTTTTTATTAACTTAGCTTGATGAATGTGTAGGTATAGGTAAACTAAGGCCAGTGGGTCAAGAATGGCTCAACTTTTTGCCTTGTTGTGTTTTTTTAAAAATAAATATTTTTGGGGAACACAGCACTTTTATTCATTTATGTATTTTCTATGGTTTCTTGAGCACTACAATGTCAGTATTAAGTGTCTGCAATAGTAACATATAAACCACAAAGTTTAAAATATTTTCTGTCAAGTTACAGAAAGATGTTGCCAATCTTGTACTACAGAATAAACTTAGACAAACAAGAACTCATTAGAGAAATCTTATCCCCGGGCCACGGTGACAGCATTGAATTTATTTACTTAATATTTTAAGTAAATTTACATTTTATTTACTTGTTGATACAAGAAAAAAGACATTGATACATATTCCAAAATAATATTTGTTTTATATGCATTGACAATGTAGAAATCAATTTTGGTGTCATGCAAAAGGGAACAAGGGAAAATGTGCTATCAGAATAAGTTTATTGGTTGTATAAAGGTAATAGCCAGGTATAAAAAATAATATTAAAAGCTGATAAATCAAGTATTAAAACTTAATTGTTGTTACTGTTCTTTTTTAATTTACATAGCACAGGTTTAAAGTTTTGCTTGTGATTAAGATGGTGGAAGGGAAGAGAAGAAAAGGAAAAGACAGTAATTATTTCTCCAAAAATGACTCATAGAATGCAGGGACAGAAAACCAAACACTGCATATTCTAACTTATATGTAGGAACTAAACCACTGAGTACTCATGGACACAAAAGAGGGAACAATATATACCGGGTCCTACCGGAAAGTAGAGGGTGGTAGAAGGTGAAGATTGAAAACTATCGATTGGGTACTATAGTTATCACGTGTGTTATTAAATAATTTATAGAGCAAATCTCGGCAACATACAATTTACCTATATAACAAACCTACACATGTATCCCTGAAACTAAAATAAAAGTCTAAAAAAAAAAAACTTAAGAAATAGAGAAATATCTTAAATAAGATTAAATTTACTATTATATATAAAAATTAAATTGACAGAAGATATATCTATGAGTATGAATTTATATATTCTCAGGGAAGCAGTCACATGTGGCAGCATGTAATATAGAAATAACTGGTTTTATTATAATATAGATTTGATTTGCTTTGTATTATTAGCATAAAGTTTACCACTAGAACAACTACAACAACAAAATTGGGAAAAGAAATAACAAAGAAAAGAGAGAGCTCTATTTTCAGGGATTTCAGTAATTCTTTGGAATCCACTTAAACTGTTAGCATCTAAAAATGAACTGCTGCAGTAATCTAAAAAGTCTTTGATCTATAATTGGTGTAATAGGCAGTGAGAAAGTGAACCCTTCTAAAGAAGAAATTCTAAAATGTATATCTGATGTCCATTTTTCCTAAAGAGGAAGCATTCAAGTAGGTAGCTCAACATTGCTTCATTTGGCATGGCTAATAATTTGGCTAAATGACTGGAGGCTTAGAGAAAACAAAACTAGAGGATTGCATAAGCGTGCATCT
The DNA here is from genome assembly GCA_031835075.1 of Saguinus oedipus. Classification (NCBI taxonomy): domain Eukaryota; kingdom Metazoa; phylum Chordata; class Mammalia; order Primates; family Cebidae; genus Saguinus; species Saguinus oedipus. The sequence goes on from CM063169.1 coordinate 46,289,483, forward strand.
TGGTAAGTGAACTGTGTAAGTGATTAATGTCCCATCTAAATGTTCACTCGACAGTGATGAGGCCATTGATAATCAGGTGAGAAGGATGACATTCTGTGGAAGGCAGTCAGCATCTTTCTCAGTACCCTAGCATATGCTCAATAAACTCATGAACAAAAGTCAGTATGTGATTAGGAGTGGAAGTCTTTGTATAGATTCAACTAAATACATTTTTCCTCTCAAAGGCTGAAGTGGCCCCAATATCCAAAAGCAGAGATCAATGCTGAGGGTCCAAAATGGCATCATTTCTCAGGTGAGCAGTCACATAGGTGGCAGGGACTTATTGTTGATGGCTTTCATCATAGATGGTTTTGTCTCGCTGAAAAAGACATTGACATTGGACATAGATGTGTGTCCTTTGTGAAAGTGCTCTGACAACCCTTTCTTCTGTTGACTTACAAAAGCTTTATTTATATGAAGACCATAGGGAGAGGCATGGAGCAAATTCTCCCTCATAGCTGTCAGAAGGAAACAACTGTACCTAGCCTTGATCTTGAAATTTTAGCCTCCAGAACTATGAAACAATAAGTTTCTGTTGTTTAAGCAACCCAGTTTTTGATACTTTGTTACAGGAGCCCCTGAAAACTAGTACAACAAGCAAAGATTTGAAGCAGTGCTAATCTTCTTTTACGTTTAATTATGAGTGGAAGGGTGTTTTGAAATGCTGAGTGACGGGTTATTGCCTGTTGGTACTCATGACAATTTCCTCCTTTATAAGCATTTGACTATGTTACAGGGGCTGGAAACCTCTTTTGCCTGAAAGTTTCCAGTTTAAATTCTATCATTAAAAGACACTTGTGTAAAGAATTGGAAAGTGAAATAGAAGCCAGGTTTGCCCCTGCAGCCGTAGTGAGTAAGCACATTGGCTTTGACAGACAACAGATGTGAGGTTTTGCTGGTAGCTTATGGGCATCTTCTTTAAATCCCCCAGCTGGAGACTGCAGGCGGCTCATCTTATTCAATGGCTCCTGGTGATATCTGCACTTCCTTATTACTTGAACAGTGGTTATGGATTCTCTGACCTTCTTACCCCAACATTTCTGACATTATTTTAAGACTGTAATTCCCTATATTATATCCCTGGCAGTTTGAAATACCTAAAGCCATATCAGTTTTCCTAAACCAAATACATATCCCGTCAAACTTTATAAAATAAATTAGAATTTAGAAATAGGAATCCTCACATAATCCAAAAATAATGAAAAACTTTACAGAATATTACTATCAAAGCAAAATTGTATGACCTTTAGGATGAAACACCTATTTTATTCTCCACAGACAAATAATTAATTGATGCTTTGCTTATTCTAGATTCACATTGTACTGTACAATTTTGTGAAATGACATATATCATAAAGCATTAACGTGAGTGTCTTGTCAACTCTGGGTTGATAGTTCACAGAGCCCCATGAATTAAGCCCGGTAGCAGGTTCTTATGTCTCCAAAGTGATGCTGACTTATAAATGAGAAAAGTTAAAAGCAGTATCCTAGTTGGCTAGAAAATATTTTACATGTTAGATTATTTCATGTGAAACAAACTGAGACTGCTGTCAAACTGATTTTATCTTCTAGAAAATTATGCTACATTTTCTATCACAATATAGACATCTATTACAGAAGCAAAAATCTAGTGCATAGTTGTCATAAGATAATAACTACTCATGGGAATTATAGATACTTGCTTAAGTTTAGTATCTCTTACTGCCTTAGGGATGTGGTTATATTATGACAAACATAACCCTCATCATTTCTTTTCAAAATATATTATTATTATAGTATTTTAGTACAATTTTAAGTTTAAATTTCCACATTGGAGAATTCTAGCTATTCAAACATTTTAGAATGGTTCCTAAGCCATTTATTCCTGCTATTACCACTATGCCTTTCATAAATTGAGCATTACAGGGGCATTTTGTTAGCCTATACTCTCGCCCAGCTGGCTGTGTTTTCCATGAACTTCAGGATGTTAAGGTTGAAATTTATTTGGAGAATTATGTTCAGGATAAACCCTTAGGCAGTGCATATATTCAGGATTAGAAATAGCTGCTATTAAAAACTCATTTCCAAATAATTCCAAATTGATGATGCTAGGACATACCTGAGTGAGTCTGGGTGCTGCATTGTTCAGACCCCCATTCAGTCTATATTTCCACACAAACAAGTACTCAATTATCTTTAGGGCTTTGTATAATGTAGAATATGCACAATAAGTCCATGGGTCTGCAAATTTATAATTAAGGCTGATTTGTTTTAGTCCCAGACACAGAGACTCCTGTACCAAACTAGCATGCATAGTGATACTGTAAAAATATACTAATTAGGTAGGATCTAAGTTAGGAAACCTTCCAGATCGAGTAAACACAGTCCATCCTTTCTCTCCCAGTGAATGCAGATAAAAATCCTAAACACAGCACGTTGGGGAGCTATATAAGGACTGAAAATAAGAGTATCAGGGTGGTTGAAAAGATCCGAATTTGGAATATCACTGTGGGCCAGGCACAGTGGCTCACACTTGTGTTCCTAGCACTTTGGGAGGCAGAGGTGGGTGGATCACCTGAGGTTGGGACTTCAAGACCAACCTGACCAACATGGAGAAACCCCATCTCTACTAAAAATACAAAATTAGCCAGACATGGTGGCACATGCCTGAAATCTCAGCTACTTGAGAGGCTGAGGCAGGAGGATATCTTGAACCCAGGAGGCGAAGGTTGCAGTGAGCTGAGATTGTGCCATTGCACTCCAGCCTAGGCAACAAGAGTGAAATTCTGTCTCAAAGAAAACAAAACAAAACAAAAAAAGAAATACCACTATATAGCAGTGAGTTTCCTCCCCAGCCAACCCACCCTCACAAGCATTCCTCAACATGATCTCAAGGCAATCCAAAATCTTGGTATTGGACACAGAGAGAGTGCCAGAAGAAACCTCTGGTTCAGGCCCATGGTAGAGGAAAGGATTCTTCTGGCAGTGGTGAAAGTGGCAATAAGAAATTGTACAACAGAAAACTGTGAGTTACAGGGGGAAATCCTCCTGAATTGAAAAAACTGTATTGCCTGTTAGTACAAAGCCTATTGAAGTTTTTCTCTGTTTTCCTGCCATTTGTTCCAGATGAAAGTATGATGAAAATTGTGTGCTAGTTGAGGAGAGGCTGAATAGGGTCACACATTTCTGGTCAAATGACCTAAAAAAGGATTTAAATAGTATCAGGGAGATGACGGAGTGAGAAGACCTAGGGAAAATTAACCCTTGGATTCACTCCAAATGGAGGAGATGTAAATATACTTTTAAAAAAGCACAAAAGTACTTTAAATACTAAACTAAGAGACAAAAAACACTGCTCAGTCTCCAAAGTAGCTACTGACTGATGCACATGTGGAATAGGTCAGAATAGCACTTCAAAGTATTTGCAACCTTTAACTGACATCAAGACCAAGCCTCAGAAACCCTGGAAAGAAAGTGCCAGCTTTGCCCCTGTGCGGTGGCTCGTGGTGGCTCACGCTTGTAATCTCAGCACTTTGGGAGACTGAGATGGGCAGATCAATTGAGGCCAAGAGTTTGAGAGCAGCCTGGCCAACATGGTGAAACCCCATCTCTACTAAAAATAAAAATAAATAAATAAAAATTAGCTGAGCATGGTGGCGGGTGCCTGTAATCCCAGCTATTCAGGATGCTGAGGCAAAAGAATTAATTGAACTCGGGAGACAGAGGTTGCAGTGATCAGAGATCATGCCATCGCACTCCAGCCTGGGCAACAGAGTGAGACTCCATCTCAAAAAAAAAAAGTGCCAGCTAAACAGCTAAATTCAACCATGGTAGACTGCCTGATAAAACAAAGATATTAACATTTTCAGTAGAAACTAAACAGGAATCAAAACCTAATATCACAATATTCTAAATGCACATGGTAAAGCCAAAAGTGCATACCAAAACTAGAACCAAGAAAATCTTTACAAATATCACAGACAATCAGCAGTTGTGAATGACAAGATGAAACTGATGTTGGAATTTTAGTTTAAATATAGCTATTTATAAAAATGTCCCAATAATACTGGAGCAGTCTCTTCAAATAAATACAGAGGAAAATAATCTCAGCAAACAACTATATATGTGTAAAATAGAAATGAAAATATAGTAAGTATAAAAATATCTAAAAGGATTTGTAACACAGAATTGAGGTAGTTAGGTAGGAGTCAGTTGCTTAAAAGTATTAAAGAAAAAAATTTAATAAGTAGAAAAAAGTTTGAAAAAATAAATAATTAGTGCATTAGAGGCCTGTGGGGCAATAACAAAATATCTCTTTAGTGTCACTGAACTCCAAGAAGTAAAGGAGAAAGAAATGTGCAGAAAAAAAAAAAGCTAAGAAATTAAGGGCTAAGAACATTCTAAATTTGGTGAGAGACACAAATTGATGCATAAATGAAATTCAGAAAAGAAAAAAAATAAGCTAATTACTTGGAATGATATGACACACTTTAAATTATTAACAGTTCAAAAAAGAACATTTTAAGGCAAATTAGAAAATACATTGATTTGGATGAAAATAAAAACGTAACATATCAAATTGTAGAATGCTGCTAAACTATGATTTTGAGGAAAATATATACCATTAAATCATTATAAAAGAGAAGATAAAGTTCTCATTAGAGTGATGTTATATTCAGTCTAAAGAAATTCCAAAAGAGGAGAAAAAAAGAGGAAGACAAGACGTGGAAATAATGAAACTGGAAACAGAAAGCAATAGAGAAAAATGAATGAAACTGAGTGCTTATTTTGTAAATAAAATGGATAAACTTCTACAAAGACTCACTGAAAAATAAATATACACATAATCATTATCAAGAATGATAGTGGGGATGTCACTACAGATATCACAAGAGTTAACAGCATTATAAGGAATCGGGAGTGGCCCCACATGCCTGTAATCCTAGCTATTTGGGAGACTGAAGCAGGAGGAGAATTGCTTGAGTCCTGGATTTCTGGTCTGTAAGGCTCTATGATGATCTGATGTCTGCATTAAATTTGACATTAATATACCACCAGGTTGCCTAAGGAGGAGTGAAGTCTCAGATTGAAAGCAGAACAAGTCAAAACTCTCATGATGATCAGTAGTGGGATTGTTCCTGTGAAGAGCTGCTGCATTTCAGCCTGGGCAACATAGTGAGACCCCATCTTTAAAACAAGAGATTAGAGGAATGTTACAACAACTCTATGTAAATGTATTTGATGACTTAGTTAAAGGAACCAATTACTCACATTAGTACTATTCAATGTTATACTGATATACTGAAACTGCAAGTGTATAAAATAAGAAAAATAAGTGAAGAGTGTAACAACTGGAAAGGAATAAAAAACTGTTTCTCTTTATAGAAAATATTATCTACAAAGAAAATACTGGAAATATACAAAGAAACTTCCAGAACTAATAGATTCACTAAATTTGTAGAAAACCAGTTCAACAATTCAACATTCAACTATGCCTATATATTAGCAGTGCCCAATGAGAGTCCAGCCTAAAAATACCATTTGAGCTAGCTTAAATAGTTAAAAGTTTTCATGTTAAAAATACTTAAGTACATTTTAAAAATAATAGGTATAAATTAGTAGAGAGTCTGAGTTTATTGATTGATTCAAATATTCAACATAGTATATAGGTCAATCTTCTCAAATTGGTCTACAGACTTAACACAATATCAACTAAAATCCAAGCAGGATTATATTGTAAGTACAGGCAAGCTGATTCTAACTTATTTAATAGAAAAGCAGAGATACTAAAATAGCAAATAGTTTTAAAATACAAGAATTTATAACTATTTGTATTTATAACAATGTAATATATCACTAAACAAGAGAGCAGGGTATTGATGAAGGGAAAGACACACAGATCAGTAGAACAAAACAAATATTTCTGACACTGCAACTCAAAGATGATTAACTGATTTATGACCAAGATTTGAAAGCAAAAGACTACTGAGGTGGTCACCTTTATCAACAGTATGATGTTGGAACAAGTTGACATCAATGTGTATGTATTTGAAACTAATAGCACTCTCCTCCTTTTTACAAAAATCAACCCCAAAAATAATTGATATAAAGATAAAAACAAAATTATAAAAATGTTAGAAGAAATAATAGGAGACATTTTTTGCGATCAGAGATTGGGCAAAGAATTCATAAACATGACACCAATAGACAAATCATGAAAAATATATAAATTAACGTTCATAAAAAATTTAAAAGTTTTTTATGTGAACAATCTATTAAAAGAATGAAGACATAAGCTTTAGACTGGGTAAATATCTGAAAAAGGACTTGCAACTGCCAAAACTTAAGATGACTCAAAAATAAATGGCAAAGAACAAACAATGCAATAGGAAAAAACTGGGAAGAGTGGAGCACTTGAACAGACCTTAACCAAAGAAGGTGTGTGTCTATGTGGAAGACAAAGAAATGCATTTCTCTATTAGGGAAGTAAATTCACAGCACGATTCTATAACATGGTTATTAGAAGGGCTTAAAATAAGAACTGTGATAATATCAAGTGCTAGTGAAGATGCCAAGGAAATGAAACTTACTGGATGGCAAAATTTACAGCCACTCAGGAAAATGGTTTGTCAAGTTATACATACACATATCATGTGACTCAGCAATTCTACTACTTGTCAGATTGATTGACCATAGAGAAGTGAAAAGTTGTGTTAACAGAAAAACGGACACAAATGTTTTCAGAAGTTTTATTTACAAGACTGAAAAGTTGGAAACATGTGTCCCTCAGATGGTAGGTAAGTGGATAGATAAACTGCAGTGAATTCATACAATGAAGTAATAGAGTCAGAAAAAGTATATTTAGGTTTAGATGCACCAAGACACTTGACAAAGACAAGTTTTGTTGATGTAGACAACAGCTTGGATGGACCTTAAAGGCTAAGTAAAAGAAGCTAGTTTCAAAGGGTTACTTATTGTGATTCATATGTCATTTATATGACTTTCTCAAACAGAGAAAACTATAGTGACAGAGTAGACCAGTGCCTGTCAGGAATTAGAAATAGGGCAAGCATGTGACTACTAAGGGATAACAAGAGAGTGCCTTTCTGATGAGGAAACTGTTCTTTCTGTATCTTGATTATGGTAGTATTTAATGAAATTACACATATGTAAAAATTTATAAAATTATATCATAAAGTAAATTGTATTATATGTTAATTAGAAAAATAATATTAACTATAATGTCAAGTAGTAATGTGATTGTATTACCTAAGTAATCTAAAGGCTGTCAATCTCCAAATTCCTCCTAGATATAGCTTCTAAATTCCATACCTTAATAGCAACTTACCTGTTTAACCTCTCTGGGTGTTACGGGACTGAGGTGTCTCATAATTATTTAAATATAATATATGAAATCCCAGTTGTCAATCTATACTCCCCATTTATGAACTTGCTCCTCTCTTCTCTCATTCAGAAAAGAACACTATCCACTACCCAAAGTTATATTGCAGAAACGGTAATTTCACCTTCTAATCTCTCTCTTCTCTCAAAGTGAACCAATCACCACATCACATTAGCTGTGTTTGCAACACACACACACACACACACACACACACACACACACACACACACACACACAAATTACTTAATTTCTGTTCAACTGTACTTATTTTAGTCCTAATGAGCTATGGCACTTGACTAATACCTTGTAGGAAACCTTTTAACAGGTTTTTGTTTGCTTTTGGTTTGGGATTTTTTTTTTTTTTTTTGCTTTATCTGCTAATCTCTTTAAGTCTATTGACTAACCAGTAGACTGATGAATGGCTTAATGTTTTACCTGTCTCTCAGCACTCAATTGCTTAAAGTTTTTCAATAAATTTATAGTGGATTTGTAAGGAAATGCAAAAACAACGAAGGAAGCTGTGAGCTTTTATATGATCTGTCTCCTGCCCACTTCTCAGGTCTCATTTTGTGCAACTCTCTTGGCAGCTACTTAGTAGGCTCTCTCTTTAATTACTTTCTTTCATTTTCCTGATTAAGGGAAACTCTTACTCTCTCTTTGTTAACCCAGTGTTCCCACCATGTTGATCTGCCTGTTATACTCCTCCACACCTACCCCATGACTCTAATGAGTATTTACCGCACAGATCGCTGCCTAAGTAATATGCTCAGGAAAAAGCCTTGACTTCTGTCTTCCAGAGAAGCAACTAATTATGTTCTTTATCTTGCCAGTCTTTTCTTTAAAGGACTATGACATTACATAATTACATGCAATGTTGTTGATTTTTAAATACCTGAATTATTAGTGGCTCATGAGTTCCAATAAGACAAGAACTACATACAATCTATTTTACTCATAGGTAGTCACAGAGCCTAAAACTACCTGTATATAATATGTCCATTTTTAAACATCTGGTTCTTTTTTATAAGATTATTAATAGTGTGTTTCTCTGAGAGTGGCAAAATTGCAGGGGGGTGTAGTTAGGCATTTATCTAATGTAATTTTATTGACAAGCTGATTTTATAAATAAATTAAAGCATACATTTAAATGTGTTAATACTCTTGCCAATAGTAGAATTGCTGAGTGGCCATACCAATTTGCAATAAGTAAAATGTTTTATGCCTACAATTTTTTAAATAAAATAATCTGTTATAATCTAAACCTATTCTCAGATGGTAGTCATATTGAAATAAATAAGTGTTAAGTGTTTTGTTTATCAAGTGTTCAATTTTATATATCCTTGGTTTATTTGTATATAGCATGTCATAATGATGTACGGTATACAAATAAGCTAAGGGTTTTTTTTTTTTCAGTTTAAATTGGAGAATTTCATCAATACTTAAGAGGAGTTACAGAGTAGTGAGGATCATACCTTTTAAATAACACAAAACCTAACTCAAATGCCATTACATAAGTAGAATGTAATGGCATATGTTACTAAAACATGTAGAACTAAGATATTTGAAAAACTTAAAGCTTTCCAGGCTTCTGAAATGTTCTGAATGATTCAATGCTTTCATTTCCCAGGCTGTTACTATTTTCTATCTGCACTTTGTATATATGACAGCTATATTCAGTAGAGAGCCCATACTTATTACATGATGTAACCAAGACAGTGGCATTACTTCTTGGCTCATCCATGAAAATAGGGGGTGGATATGAGGGACAATAATTTTGTCCAATCATTAATTTAAAAAAGTAACAAATACTGGAAGTCCTGGTATTTGCTGAAATAGCATCAGATAGATACAGACTTTTTAATCTGTTAATGAACAAACTGTCGATTGCTTGGGTGACAAGGATTGTAGAATAATATATATTACCGTTGGCTAATAAGGGCCTCCCTTAGATCTGAGATGGGATGAATTTAATTCATACTATGTATGTGCTATACAATGTGAATGTTATTGCAAGGAAAGAAAATTTGAAGTCTGTAGGAAGAATGAAAGAAATATGTAAATGTTGAAAAAGTCAGATCTGTCTACCTATTAAAAAACCACAGGCAATTATTTAAAAATTGTATCAATTATCTAATGAAATACTACATGCAAAATTTTTATTTATTTATATCTTATAAGAACCTTGTCTAGGTGCAGCCATTTATGTTCAGTGAAAAGAGGCTTCATTAAGAGAGAAACTGTATTATTCAAATACAGTTGCTTTCCAAAGCCCATCGATTTTGACCCAAAAGCACAGACACTCACCAAGACTACTTATTACTACAAAATTGGATTTTTCTCCTTAAAATGTATCAATGTAAAAATTATATATTTAGCACTTTAACAATTATATATAAAAGTAAGAGAAATTGGAAATACTATATTACATAAAATGGCAATAATACTAATTTTTAATCTCTACAAATATGCTAATTAGAGAATTTCTATTGTGTCATATTACAATAGTCTATTATTCTTATGTATAATTCTGCATCACATAGAATGAATCATATAACAGACATTCTTGTTTCAATTAATTTTATATATTGCATACATAAAAATTATAAAAGCCAAAAATCATTATAAAATAAAAAAATAAAATTTGAATTACTCTATTTTGCTAGAGTAAGCTTTTTATAAGAGGAGAATTCCTTACTTTAAAAATCCTGTCTACAAAATCTCATTAACTCTGTGGAGAATGTTTTATTGTACTCTGTTAGGCAAAAGAAATACTATCCCCAGCAATGTCTTACATGGTGCACATTTACAAAGGTATTATCAAGATTCTCTCCTTTTAAAACAATTAGAAATTAGACCTCTTGTGGAACTCATCATTCAACACTTTGGGTGGCAATCCTTTCATGCTAAAAACTGCAAATGCAGTGTATTAACTGTTTGCCTTAAAAGTTTGTAGATTTTTTCCTCACATACAATTTAATTTTGTTGCTATAGCAATTGTTACAGGGAAACAAAATTAATCTGCCTTATAGTTTAGGCTCCTGGAGTGCACCCCCTGTGTGTGAGTGCAATAATTAAGTCTTGCTTACTGTGTTTTCTTTAAAACCTTTGATGTACCTGATGATATCATCACTGGTTGATTGATTTTTTTAGGTAAGGGAAACAACCAAAATTAATTGCCCTAATCTTCACGCAAGGACAACACATATATTTTGAACTAAAGGAAACTGTTTCTTTTTGGTTTTTAAATAGGTAGACGTTTTGAATTTCATTTTCATTTTTTTCTTCTGTGTTACAAAAGAATACATTCTCAGGGAGGGGAAAATTGTTGTAATCCACAGGTTTAGATTTCGGATGAACATGAAATTGACAAAACAAAAGGATTTGCTCTTCAATTAATGCACCTCCTCTCCTCATACAAAATAATAGCAGTAAATAAAAAGCTTTCAAATAAAAAAGCTATATTTAAAGACAGATGCAGTTTATATTGAATCTAATATATTCTAACAGCAGACAATTTTTAAAAAATAACTAAATTTTTTCCTCAGATCTTTATGCCAAATAATTAATATCTGTTTTAAAAATCTGCAAGTATTATATAGGACTATTCCAACATGACAAAAAGAGAAAAATAATTTTAAAAATGTATTCATGTTTTTACAACTTTTTAACTATTACCATTTCACATAGATGGATATAAAATTTATTCACATATTACATCAGGAGCATGAGGTTTTATTGATTAATCAAGAAAAATAATTTCTGCTTTTAGGAAAATAATCAACTCTGTGTAGTCAGTCCCAAAGCATGCCAACATTTACTGTCATTATCTAAAACCAACATAAAAGGTTCTTTTAATCCACCCATTAATTGGTTTACTTGTTCTCAAGTGCCAGTTTTCCTTCATATCCTTGAACAATTATTCCTGTTTTTGCCAGTATCTTTTTAAACTTATATCCTTTCAAAAAAAGCATGCCTGGCTTCTCATTTCCTAGACAAAATGGAAAACTACCTACATAATTTCCTAAAACCCACGGTGTTGCAGTTACACAATTTATATAACCATGCCTATTCTCTGATTCTTTCCTCCATGTCACAGTAGGAATGCTCTCTCCTGTTTAGAGGCAATCTTTACACCTAATTATATTAATTCCTCCTTTCTCAGAAGGCTATGGATGTATACAAATCTCTTTTACTCTACCATGTTTAATTTTAATTCCATCTGGCTTTATATTTCCATCTATATGTTATTTTCTTTATCAACCACATTTCTAATAAGATCATGTTTACTACTAAATCCCTGAAGGAAGATGCATGCCCTATATTTTTTTCTCTTCCCTAACAATGTTAAATATACTCCACATAATACAAAATAAGTTCTAGTCACTCCTTAAACATTCTTTGGAAATCTTTGTAACCACTACAATTCAATCTTTGTGGACTCTTCAATTTTACTAGTTATAAAGGTGAATATAAAGTTTATCAAAATGATTTTTAAAAATATTTCCAACATTCATTTTAACCAGAGGTCATTTTCACATACTGATTTTATCCAACTCTTGTATCTCCTACCATAGTCTTCTTCTGCATAAATCCTTCAAATAAGAAGAAAAAAGTTATAATTATAGAATGAAAATGACTCTCTAAATAAATACAGAAAAACCTAATCTCTGAAATAAATGTCTGAATATGAGAACAGTAGACATAGTACATTATGAGGCTAACAACTATTTCTTTTATAATTCAGTAATTGGTGATAACAGCTATGAAAGGAAAATAAATCTTGGGACCCCCAAATCACTAAACCAAGGGAAAAGTCTAGCTGGCAACTATCTTGTTTAGGAGTAAAATGGGCTGGCAAACCAGCCGCCCATTTTACTCCTAAACAAGAGAGCTACAAAGGTAAGAAGCTAGATACCTGCCTTACAACTCACCCAAAAGGAAATTCCTTTTGGACAATGGACAGACAGAATTCAAATTCATCCCTCTGAGGCTCACCTGAGACAAATGCTATATCTGATTGCTTCCTCTGCACTATGGTTTATATAAAAATGCAGACTCCCTGAGCCATACTAAATTGTGTATTCTCATTAAATTGTGATTAAGAACTCAAAAGAAAACAATCTTTTGTCTCTTATGTATATCTAACCTAGAAGCCCCAGTTTGAGTTGTCCCACTCTACTGGACCAAAGCAACGTACTTTTTATACATATTGATTGATGTCTCCTGTCTCCTTAAATGTGCAAAAGCAAGCTGTACCATGACCACCTTCAGCACATGTCATCAGGACCTTCAGAGGTTGTATTACAGGCACATCATTAACCTTGGCAAAATAAACTTTCTAAATTGACTGAAGCCTGTCTCAGTTACTTTGGGTTCATGGAGTATTTAGGAGAATCACAGAACATATCTCTCAAACTAGCACACTTTCAAAAGTAAAAGAGACCCTTCTAATAATCATGTCTAGACAAAAAAAAAAAAAAAAAATCAACACTGTGGCATGATCATTATATATCCCTGGACAGTTTTAATTTCTTTCTAGATTTAATTGTTGTCTCTTGAACTCTCCAAGAGCCAATTTTTGAAGATAGATCCTAAGTGGATAACTGGGCCTAAATGAGCAAAGCAATCATTTGCTGACTAGAGGTTACACACCACTCTACTTTTCTGGAAACCCCCACACTTGGTTACCTTGGGGATTTTTATAATTGTCCTTTTCTCTTTATGTCCCTGAATTAGCCAATAGACCTTACTTGAATCAACCACTCAGTAATCAGCAAGTTTTGACCAATCAGAACTCAGCAAGCATTAACCAAAAATTAAACAAGTCTGCATTTTATATTTGCATAAGTGAACCAGAGTGAAACCCTCGTGGAAACTTTCTCTGTTAAAAGTAACCTCTCTCTTGTCTTTGTTCTCTCAGAATATATCTCTGTTTTTTATAGAGGCTGTTTTTCCCTAGCTTGTAACTGTTTACCTGAGTAAAGTCTCTGGATTTTTTTAAAAGAAACTCTTTTTTAGTGGATTTGTTGACATATCATTTGCTCTATATATTTTTGGCCGATGACATTTGTACTGACATTATCAGTGTTTCACTGTACCTACTGCATTTGCTTTAAAAAAAAAAATCTTACATGGTTTTCAAAGTGTAGTGATCTTAAAACTTTGAGTTTAGTGTGATAACAAATTCCAAATGCCAAAGGCACATGCATTATGGCATTCAATATGCAAACTTAATAACCTTCTTTATAGTATAGCACAAGAGTCACTGTGCATAACATCTTATGTACAAGATCATATGGTACTTAATAAAATGGCTACTGTTAATAATAGTTTGCATCATTCTAAATGTAAGTAAGCAAAAGAGAATACTTTTCTAATTGGAATAATTTTCAATGGATCCTTACTATTTTAAAATAATTTTGAAGGTATATATAGGTATACATATTTGAAGGTATATATAATCCTTGTAAAAGAATTTCAAAGGATTTTTCGTATTTATTTATTAAGGAATATTTAATATGTCTTCTCAGTGGCTTCACAGATGACTATAGCTGGCTAATACAAGTTTACACACCACACACGCACACAAACACACATAGGCACTCACATGGAAATACTCTAATATATTGATTTATATATGTAAACTGATATAAAACACAAACCTTTGTATATTCATTAATATATCCAAACTTATATGATAATTATCCATTTTATGAAGTGAACAAGTGTCGCTAAAGTAATATGATAAAAATAAATAAATTTTGAAGTAAATTAATAATACTAGTTATTATGACGGGCATGAGATGGTATATTCACTGTGGTTTCAGTTTGCATTTCAACTATCAAAAATTAGAAATACATTTTATTCTAAAACTTTTTTGTACTACCTAGAAAACATATCTTAAATAATTTTATGTAAAAACTATAAAATCACGTTTTACATCCCATTCTTATTTGAAGTATGGTTGCCCTAATTCTCCATAAGTAGGAGTTAGATTATGTGTGTTAAACCATACCAGTCACCATCATGACAAATCCAAATCTTATTCTGAGACATACTCTCATGCTTCGTTTTCTGTTTACAAATCAACTTGGACAGTAAAATGTAATTTAATAAATATACATTTCTTTCCTTTTATGTAGATGATCTTTTGTGATCTAAAACTTTATAAGATCAATAAAACAACACTGCATTTTAAATTTGTAAGAATTAATAAATGTATAAATGCAAATATGAAATGGCTTTTTTATTTCAAGCTTTATTAAATCACTATCAGATTACTCATAAGTATTCAGAAATTTCATTAAAACATGAACAATTTTTGTATTTCTTAATTGTAAAATAAAGTAGTAACATAAGTTTGTGTTTTCAGAAAAATTAATTTATATATTAAAATAGAAGAAAATCACATTTATGCTAAAAAGATAGCTAATTAGAGGCCATATGTTTCAAGGTGATAGGTTGATATTTGTGCAGACTATATCATTCATAAAATGCTATTTTGAAATATATACTGTACGCTAAACATTTTGATTCCATTCTTTAACATATTGCCATCTGAAATCAAAGAATAAATGCTTGAGGGAATGGATACCCCATTTTCTATGATGTTCTTATTTCATATTGCATGCCTGTATCAAAAAATCTCATGTACCCCCAAAATATATACACCTCCTAGGTTCCCACAAAAACATTTTAAAAATTGCCATCTGAAGAAATACCTGAACAGGGATGTCACCCATTGATTTAATTTCTGAAATATGGTATTGTGTTTAACTTGAAAATAAATTTTCTTTGATAACACAAATTCACTGGGTTTTAGAGAAACAATGGAAACAAATATCAATACTGTGTCAACATAAGGGCAATTTGTGGATTATGCAGATTGTATTCACACTATGGCTAGAATAATATTAGGTAATTCCCTAGCAAATATGTATTCATCAACATTATAAAAGTCCTTATTAATTCCCCACACACCTCACATTAATTCCTAATTAGTAACTAAAAATGTCAAAGCCAAATGGGAAAAGCTGTACAAATTAAAAATAAATGAATTATTAGCATTAGTCACCAAATGGAAAGGAAAACCAAAATTGTGTCTCATTACATGACTAGGATACTGTTAACATTCATAATGACTTTAATTATGTTTAGATTAGTAAATTTATAATAATTTTCCTGATGGTGAGTTTTAATTATGCATCAGTTGGTCTTAAAAATAAGAAAGATTATGTCTTATGAGAAAATATATCAATCTGCATATGTAATATCTATATACATATATGTTAATTTCTTAAAAAATCTAGGGAATTGAGAAACATCTGAGATGCGGGAACATAATTTTGATCAAAGGATAAATTAAAGAAGCATCTAAGGAGGGAATCAGTCTATGTATTTTTGTTCATTGTGTCTAAACATTATAAGTTTGCATTTTAGATGTATTATATTTGCCTACCCAGGTATATTTAATGATTTGACTAATTTAAGGACTTTACTAGAATGGGCAGAAAAGTGAATTGACCAGATGCCAATCAATAAATTACACTGGGAATAAACATAGCAAGAGACAGGGGAAAGGGACAAGCAAGGCATAAAAACCAAAGCAAAGCAGTAAATCTTGAAAATCTTAGTATGTCTGTAAATTTCAAAAGTAATAAAGATGTAATGCATTAAATACAAGCATATTAATACTAAAAGCAATAATGTATACTTTCAAATGTGACCTAGGAAAGTCTTTGGTATCTAACATAAAATACAGATATTTTAAACAGAAGATTGGTAAAATGGAATACACATAAATTCTGAAAATATGTTTGTCTCATAAAACCTAAATGTTTGTATAAAGCCAATAATATTCAGTTTGAGAAAAAATATTGCAACAAATTGCCAAGAGTTTACTTCTGTAAAATATGGTCATATATGAACTTTTATATGTACATCCATATAGATACTATGCCCCATAGAAATAATATATCAATACATACACATATACATGAGACCAACATAGAAAAATGGCAAAAACCAAAGTGTATGCTGTCAACAAAACAAATAAAATGTCTAACAAAACATAATAATTCATATATACATTATAGGTATTATACAAATCTTAATTGTTGACATTTAACTATTTGTACTGTATTAATGGATGAAATCAGTAATTAACAATGTTCCTTTTTTAGCCTTTTTAATTTCTGTATGTCTCCTCTTACATTTCTGATTTTGGTTAATTTTTGTCTTCTTTCTTTGTCTTCTTTCTTTTCCTACATGGTCAGTTTAGCTGAAGATTTACCTGTTTTCTAAAAATCATTTCAAGAACTGCATTTGCATTCATTGTTTTCTCTGTATATTTTCTGTTTTCTACTTTATTAATTTTTACTCTTATTTGTATTTTTTTTACTTTTAATTATTTTGTGTTTAGTTTGCCCCTTTTCAGGTGTCTTTTATTTATTTTTTAATTGGCAAATGGAAATTATATATTTTTTTCTATATGACATGATGTTATTAAATACGTATACATTGTGAGATGGCTAAACCTAACTAATTAATGTATGCATTACCTCACATACTTATTACTGTTTTGAGGGGGAGAATATTTAAAATTTAATATCTTAACAATTTTCAAATATACAGTACAGGGTTATTAACTGTATATAGTATGTTTTGTAATAGTTTGCTTGGACTCATTCCTCCTATCTAAAATCATTTTAGTTTTCCTTAATCAGCATTTCCCCAATATTCCCATACCCACTACTGACCCTGAAAACCACCGTTCTATTCTCTAATTTTATAAATTTGACTCGTTAGCTTATTTTACATAGCATAAATTCCTCCAGATTCATTTATGTTGGTGGAAATGACAGTAATCTCTTCTTTTTTAGGGCAAAATAGTATTACATTGTGTCTATATACTACATTTAAAAAAATTCATTTATCCCTTTATGGACACTTAACGTTGTTTTCACATCTTGGCTATTGTTAATAGTTTTGTAATGAACACAGGAGTGGAGATATCTCTACAACATACTGATTTAATTTCATATATATATATATATACACATATATATGTATACATATATATGTGTATATATACATATATATGCATATATATGTGTGTGTGTGTATATATATGTATATATATGTATATATATATATGTGTGTATATATATGTATATATATGTGTGTGTGTGTGTGTGTGTGTATATATATATATATATATATATATATAATTTTCTTTAAATAAATCTATACCCGATAGTAGAATTGCTGGATTATATGGTACAGTAGTTCCTTCATCTGTGGTTATGCTTTCCACTTTTCTGGTGTGATAATATGATTTACAGAGAGAGAGAGAGAGAGATCACATTCACATTAATTTTATTATAGTGTGTTCTTGTGATTGTTCTATTTTGTTATAAATTATTGTTGATAATCTCTTATTCTGCCTAAGTGTCAATTAAACTTTATTGTAGGTATGTGTATAAGAAAAATCAGTATATATATAGAGTTCAGTACTAACCATGATTTTGATCCCTTCCCTTGTTAATTTCTAATATATATATATGAAAAATTTTCTACTTGAATGTTTAAGAATAGGACATAGAATTATCTTACCACAGTAATTTTCCTTGTGAATGTGGACTTGGTTAACAAACACTGGGATTTTAGGGAAAAAAAAATCCCATTTAAGATATTTGATTAATTAATCTTAAAATCCAGCATATTAAAATTTGACTCACCATTCTGCAGGACTGGGGAAGCCTCAGGAAACTTAAATCATGGTTGAAGAGGCAGCAAACACTTCCTTCTTCACATGGAAGCAGCAAGGAGAAGTGCAGAGCAAAATGAGTTTAAAGCCCTTTATAAAACCATCAGATCTTGTTAGAACTCACTCAGTATCACAAGAACAGCACGAAGGTAACAGCCCCCATGATTCAGTTACCTCCTACTGGGCCCCACATATCATGTAGTTCATTGAGAACTACAGTTCAAGATGAGATTTGAGTGGGGACACAGCCAAACCATATCAGTCATCATTGTCAGCATTACGGGGGAAGACAGACAATGTTTTACTTTTTACTTTTGTTTTGGCTTGTTCTGTTTTTATTTTTGCTTCATATGATATGACATGAATTCCTCAAATGCCAACCTACAATTCCGTTAACAATATCCACAAACTAATAAAATCAATTCTTTGTGAAAGTAAACACTTTTTTTCTTCCATTTTTATTAAGGGTGTTTTGTTAGTTTGTGTTTATGAGTAATTTCAGGGTAAGTTCTAACACATGGAGAAAATAAACTGCATGAGTCAGAGAAGCCTAGGGTCATAGGAAATCAGGCCAAAATATAGCAGAGAAAGAGAGAGAGAGACAGAGAGAGGAGAGAGAGAGAGAAAGGGAGAAAGAAGGGTTGGAGGAAAAGAAGGAAGGAGGGAACAAAGGGAGAAAAAAGAAAGGAAGAAAAGAAAAGAGAGAGAGGGGGAAATGAGAGGGAAGGGAGGAAGGGAAATAGAAAGAAGGAAAGGAAAGAAGGAAGGAGAGAGGAGGGAGAAAAGGAAGGAAGGAGGGAAGCAAGGGAGAAAGAGAAAGAAGAAAAAGAAAGGAAGGAAAGGAAAGGAGAGGGAGGGAGAAAAATAAAGACATGACGACCTTATTTTTTTCTCTGTAACATGAATAAAACCATAGTTCTCTATCCCAATATACAATAGAAAATGCACAGACAACTATTAAATGCATGTCACACTTTGCTAGTATAAGTTCACTGTTTTCTTAGGTTAAATTTTTTGGATTGTTCTTCGATTATTGTAAGCACGATGATTCTGTTTCTTCCATTCCAGAACCTTTAAAAAGAAAATCAAGGAATAAGTTAATGCTGCTCTTTTCCTAATGAAGATTTCTAGTCTGCTTTCTCTGCTAACATCCCAACTCCCTCCTGACTTGTTTGTTCCACTAGTAGCCTGGGCTTGAGTGTAACTTGCTGTATTGCTTTTGTTTCTTGTTATATCTAAATATAACAACAGGTCACACCATTCTCCTTGAGCTGCTGCTGAAGAGGTATTCTTTTGCTCTCTTCAAATGTGTTGATATGTTTTCACTATTCCTTACCTTTCAAAGAGAAATCATCAAAAACGGGACTTGAGAAGTACTTTAGAAAAGACTTGCCTGATGATTTGGTTGAATAAATACTTATAATGACAATTATACTGCTGAAATATAATTATTTATCATGACAAGCCTAAAAATTTGGATGATATAAAGGAAGGTATTTAAAATTATAGAAGTATTCCAAGTTAGAACATATTTAAACCAATGCTTCCTTGTAAATTTCATTATGCTTTTATCTGATTCTAGATTTGTAATATTATTTTTTGTAATTCCTAGCTTCAATTATCCTTTAGCATTCATCCACTTTAGGAAACTGCACAAGTTCTTTTATAAAAAGATTAATGTGGATACTGAGACTCCAGGGAAGGATATTTAAAATATTTGTTAAAATTTTACTTCCTTGAATGATAGAGATGTAATTTGATATTTAAAAATAGTCATCTGGCACTATCTATACATTTAATATAATAAGGAGATAATGATACGTTTCAACAATAAAGACAACTCAATTGGTTTAATGGCCTTTTATTACAGACTTATTTTTTTTTCCAAGCATCACAGGAACCATTTCATCCTGCTGCTAATTTTTTTACATATGAAAAACATGAGACACTGAAAGGCTGATTTCTATGAAGTGTAGAACTCTGATTAAAACCCAATTTTCCTGATTTATTTAAAAGTACCTTTACATGTCAATGTATGTGATTTATAAGCATGTCTTTCAAAGAAAATGAGATAACACAAATCTATAAGGGTTGTAAGTGCTATCTGAGAGCAACGAAACAAGGGTAGGTGCAGCATTTGCTGGTTAAGAAAGTATCAAATTCTTCAAACAGTCAGCACTTTAGGCTACCCTACAGCATATTTAAAATGTACTGTAGCATAGTCTTCCAACAGAATAATGAAATTACATTTCTGAGAGTAGGTTTAGCATTTGCATTTTTTATGTACCTCAGATGAGTCCAATATGTATCCAAATTTAAAAACAAGATTCATTTTTTCTTACCAAGGTTAGGGCCACCTGGATTTAAATGCTGTTTAAAAATGCAAATTCCTAAATCCAACAAAAAATTGTTGGATCAGAATTATCCTTTAATTGGCATAGATTCCAGGCTATATTAAAGCAAATGATATTTTAAAATAATGAACACTTATGGTGATTTTCATTTTGTCTTGAGGCGTATTTATATACCTGCCAACTTTGAGAATATTCTGCTGCAGCTCTACAGTCAGTCTTCGTCTTGAGGTGCCTTGTTGGTAATTCTTGGTCAAGGCCTTGAAACAATGGAGACATAGATGTTTATTGGCAGACTATGAGAGGAGAATTAGTAATTGCCATGAGCTTGTGCCTATATTCTCAAACTCTAATTGTATATAAAACTGATTATAGAAACTAGGAGATAGAAATAAGTTGCTTATTAGTAGATTGTTTTTAATGTCTGAAATTCCTAATCCATTTTTATCTGTTCAAAACTATTTTTAATTTTCATAGAGATCTGATTTGAGCTTCTAACATATAGCATGTTATAATAATATGATAAAGACATCCTTTGAGTATGTTTACACATATCAACATCTGCTGAAGATGGTCAGCTTCCTTTTATGTATGACCATTAATAATAATCAGACATATTTATTAGTTCTCCTCAAAGCTTAGGACTTTTGCTTTCACAAAGATTCGGTAGGATGAGCTGTGTTTTGTCTCAAGTAAGATACATCTGTCCTAATCAAACAATATTAGCCAACCATCAAATAGAAATAAAATCTTATATTCCACATGAAAAACAATTATACTTTCTCTGATTCTAAAGGCAATTCTGTGATAAGTAAACACATATCAAAAACTTTTCTTTTTTTTTTTTTTTTTTTTTTTTTGAGATGGAGTTTTGCTCCTGTTACCCAGGCTGGAGTGCAACAGCACAATCTCAGCTTATTTTCTTTTGTATTTTTAGTAGAGACCTGGTTTTACCATGTTGACCAGCATGGTCTGGATCTCTTGACCTTGTGATCCACCCGCCTCGGCCTCCCAAAGTGCTGGGACTACAGGCTTGAGCCACTGCGCCTGGCCTATCAAAAAGTTTTCTACTTGAATGCTTAAGAATAGAATTCACGGAGGGGGTTTTCCAAGATGGCACCATAGAAACAACTCAGAATTGCAGCTCTCAGTGAAGGTGCAGAGGCTGAGTCCTAGCCGCATTCTCAGACGGACCTTTGTTACCCACAGAATGGGGAAATTCCCAGATGTAGGAGAAACATGGGATGCCAGTGCAGCCGGTGTTTTGGCTCACACAGCCGGTTTGGCCGGTGCCACAGGGCAGCGGCACCCGGCACAAAACTCACTGGTCTGGGAGCCCTGTTAAACCAGCAATCTGAGATTTGGAAGGGCAGATTGACATGTCCATCTGATTAAATGGGACGTGGACAATAAGCCAGACCAGGAGATTCCTGGGAAGCATGATTTGAGTGGGTGCAGTGGGCAGTGGCATGGGACATCACACAGATCCCAGGGCCCTATCAGCAGGCTACTGGGGCACCAGTGAGAGAGTCAACTATTCAAATTGGGGAGAAAAAGAGACAGAGAGGATGGACTCTGAGGCAGGGAGCCAGGTGATTGGGCTCGGTGGGTCCCACCCTCACGGGGACAAGCAGGGTGGCGATTGGAGGCACTCACGGTTGAGAGTTTTGCTGTCGGCACAGCTGAATCCAGGACAGTGCAGCCCGGTGGGGGAGGGGCGTTCACCACTACAGACGCAATCTGCCCCTACTGAGGTACACGCCCAGTACTGACGCAGCCTGCCATTGCCAAGGCAACCCGCCATAACAGAGAAAATCTGCCAGCAGGGTGGAGTGCACCACAGTAGAACAGAGCCCTGTGGCAGCAGGGCGGACCCACGCTAGAAGGGCAGAGCCTAGGCAGGCAAAAAGTGAATAGACTACCTCCTAGCCAGTCCCTGAGACAGAGCATCTGAGGGAAAAAAAAAAAGGGGGTTTTATAAGTTCTGCTGCAGCAGACGGAAACACAGGTGTCCAACAACCCTGAATGAACAACGGAGCTCACAGATCAGCACTGGAGCTCCTATAAAGTACAGACCATCTCCTCAAGCAGCTCCCTGACCCCTGTATATCCAAAGTTTCACCTCGAAAAAGGACTAATCAGACTGACATTTGGCAGGCATCATTCTGGGACAAAGATAGCAGCAGAAGAAACTGGTAGCATCCCTCACTGTTTTGCAGCTGCTACAGGTGTACCCCAGACAAGCAGGGCCTGGAGTGGACCTCAGCACTCATACAGCAGAGGGGCTAGACCATTAGAAGGAAAACTAAGTAACAGAAATACTTCATCATCAACAATCTGGGCATCCACTCAGAGACCCAACTGAAAAATCAGCAACTACTAAGACAGGGGGATAAATCCACAAAGATGGGAAGAAACCAGCACAAAAAGGAGGAAAACACCCGAAACCAAAACACCTCAACTCCTACAAAGGACCAAAACTCCTCACCAGCAAGGGAACAAAGCTGGATGGAGAATGAGTGTGACGAAGTGACAGAATCAGACTTCAGAAGGTGGATAATGAGAAACTTCAGTGAGTTAAAAGAACATGTTCTAAATCAATGCAAAGAAACTAAGAACCTTGAAAAAAGATTTGAAAAAAGATTCGAGGAAATTATAACAAGAATGGACAACTTAGAGGAATATGAATGAATTGAAGGAGCTGAAAAACACAACACAAGAACTTAGCAAAGCATGCACAAGTTTCAACAGCCGAATTGACCAAGCAGAAGAAAGAATATCAGAAGACGAAGATCAACTCAATGAAATAAAATGAGAAACCAAGATTAGAGAAAAAAGCACAAAGAGGAATGAACAAAATCTCCAAGAAATATGGGACTATGTGAAGAGACTCAACTTACGTTTGATAGGTGTACCACAATGTGATGATGAAAATGAATCCAAGCTGGAACATACTCTTCAGGATATTATCCAGGAAAATTTCCCCAACCTAGCAAGGCAGGCCAATACTCAACTCCAGGAAATACAGAGAACACCACAAAGATACTCTGCAAGAAGAGCAACCCCAAGGCACATAATCATCAGATTCACCAGGGTTGAAATGAAGGAGAAAATACTAAGGGCAGCCAGAGACAAAGGTCGGGTCACCCACAAAGGGAAGCCCATCAGGCTCACAGCAGATCTCTCAGCAGAGACTACAAGCCAGAAGATAGTGGGGGCCAATACTGAGCATCCTTAAAGAAAAGAACTTTCAACCCAGAATTTCATATCCAGCCAAACTGAGCTTCATAAGTGAAGGAAAAATAAAATCCTTCATGAACAAGCAAGTACTCAGAGATTTTGTCACCACTAGGCCTGCTTTACAAGAGCTCCTGAAAGAGGCACTACATATAGAAAGAAACAACCAGTACCAGGCATCCTAAAAGCATACCAAATGCTAAAGAGCATCAACAAAATGAAGAATCTACATGAACCAATTGGCGAAACAACCAGCTACCATCAAAATGGCAGTATCAAATTCACACATAACAATATTAACCCTAAATGTAAATGGGCTAAATGCACCAATCAAAAGACACAGATTGGCAAATTGGATAAAAAACTAAAACCCATTGGTGTGCTGTATCCAGGAAACCCATCTCACATGCAAGGATACACAAAGGCTCAAAATACAGGGATGGAGGAAGATTTACCAAGCACATGGAGAGCAAAAAAAAGCAGGAGTTGCAATTCTCGTCTCTGATAAAATAGACTTTAAAGGAACAAAGATCAAAAGAGACAAAGAAGGTCATTACATAATGGTAAAAGGATCGATACAAGAAGAAGAGCTAATGATCCTAAATATATATGGAGCCAATGCAGGAGTACCCAGATATATAAGGCAAGTTCTTAATGACTTACAAAGACACTTAGACTTTCACACAGTAATAGTGGGAGACTTTAACACTCCACTGTCAATATCAGACATATCAACCAGACAGAAAATTAACAAGGATATCCAGGACTTGAACTCATACCTGGAACAAGCAAACCTGATAGACATTTACAGAACTCTCCACCCCAAATCCACAGAATATACATTCTTCACAGCACCACATCACACCTACTGTAAAATTGACCACATAACTGGAAGTAAAGCACTCCTCAGCAAATGCAAAACAACTGAAATCATAACAAACAGTCTCTCAGACCATAGTGCAATCAAGTTAGAACTCAGAATTCAGAAACTAACTCAGAACCACACAGCTTCGTGGAAACTGAACAACTGGCTCTTGAATGTTGATTGGATAAACAATGAAATGAAGGCAGAAATAAAGAAGTTCTTTGAAACCAACGAGAATGAAGACACAACATACCAGAATCTCTGGGACACATTTAAAGCAGTCTGTAGGGGAAAATATACAGCAATAAGTGCCCACATGAGAAGAGTGGAGAGATCAAAAATTGACACCCTATCATCAAAATTGAAAGAGCTAGAGGAGCAAGATTAAAAAAGTTCAAAACCTAGCCAAAGACAAGAAATAACTAAGATCAGAGCAGAACTGAAGGAGATAGAGACATGAAAAACCCTTCAAAAAATCAATAAATCCAAGAGCTGGTTTTTCGAAAAGATCAACAAAATAGACAGACCACTTGCCAGACTGATAGAAAAGAGAGAACAACCAAATAGATGCAATAAAAAAAGATAAAGGGGAAATCACCACAGATTCCACAGAAATTCAAACCATCATCAGAGAATACTACAAACAACTCTATGCACATAAACTAGTAAACCAGGAAGAAATGGATAAATTTGTGGACACCTGTGTCCTCCCAAGCCTAAACCAGGAGGAAGCTGAAACTATGAATAGACCAATAACAAGGTCTGAAGTTGAGGCAGCAATTAAGAGCTTAGCACACAAAGAAAAGCACAGGTCCAGATGGGTTCACAGCCAAATTCTACCAGACACACAAAGAGGATCTGGTACCATTCCTTCTGAAACTATTCCAAATAATTCAAAAAGAGAGAACCCTTCCCAAATCATTTTATGAGACCAACATCATCCTGATACCAAAACCTGGCAGAGATTCAACAAGAAAAGAAAACTTCAGGCCAATATCAATGATGAACGTAGATGCAAAAATCTTCAATAAAATACTGGCAAGCCGATTGCAACAGCACATTAAAAACTTATTCATCATGATCAAGTAGGATTCATCCTGGGGATGCAAGGCTGGTTCAACATACACAAGTCTATAAATGTAATTCACCACATAAACAGAAGCAAAAACAAAAACCACATGATTATCTCAATTGACGCAGAGAAGGCATTTGACAAAATTCAGCAGCCATTTATGCTAAAAACCGTCAATAATCTTGGTATTGATGGAACATATCTCAAAATAATAAAAGCTATTTACGACAAACCAACAGCCAATATCATACTTAATGGGCAAAAAGAAGCATTCCCTTTTAAATCCAGCACTAGACAAGGATGCCCTGTCTCACCACTCCTATTCAACATAGTACTGGAAGTTCTAGCCAGAGCAATCAGGCAAAAAAAGGAAATAAAGGGTATTCAAATAGGAAAGGTGGAAGCCAAATTGTCTCTATTTGCAGACGATATGATAGTATACCTAGAAGACCCCATCACCTCAGCCCAAAAACTCCTGAAACTGATAAGCAACTTCAGCAAAGTCTCAGGATATAAAATCAATGTGCAAAAATCACAAGCATTCCTATACACCAATAACAGACTTAAAGAGAACCAAATCAAGAATGAACTGCCATTCACAATTACTACAAAGAAAATATAATACCTAGGAATACAACTCACAAAGAACATAAGGGACCTCTATAAGGAAAACTGCAAACCACTGCTCAACAAAATAAGAGAGGACACAAACAGATGGAGAAACATTCCAAGTTCATGGTTAGAAAGAATCAATATCGTGAAAATGGCAATACTGCCCAAAGTAATTTACACAGTCAATGCTATCCCCGTGAAACTACCATTGCATTTCTTCACAGAACTGTCCACCATGAACTTCATATGGAACCAAAAGAAAGCCCGCATAGCCAAGTCTATTCTAAGCAAAAACAACATAGCAGAAGGCCTCACACTACCAGACTTCAAACAATACTACAAGGCTACAGTAATCAAAACAGCATGGTACTGGTACCAAAACAGAGATAAAGACCAATGGAACAGAACAGAGGCATCGGAGGCAACACAACATATCTACAACCATATAATATTTGATAAACCAGACAAAAACAAGCAAAGGGGAAAGGATTCCCTGTTTAATAAATGGTGTTGGGAAAACTGGCTAGCCATGTACAGAAAGCAGAAACTGGACCCCTTCCTGACACCTTACACTAAAATTAACTCCAGATGGATTAAAGACTTAAACATAAGACCTGGCAGCATAAAAACCCTAGAAGAAAATCTAGGCAAAACCATTTAGAACATAGGAGTAGGCAAGGACTTCATGACCAAAACACCAAAAGCATCGGCAACAAAAGCCAAAATAGACAAATGGGACCTAATCAAACTCCACAGCTTTTGCACGGCAAAAGAAACAGTCACTAGAGTGAATTGGCAACCATTAGAATGGGAAAGAATCTTTGCAGTTTACCCATCTGACAAGGGCTGATATCCAGAATTTACAAATAACTCAAACAGATGTACAAGAAAGAAACAAACAAACCCATTCAAAAATGGGCAAAGGATATGAACAGACACTTTACAAAAGAAGACATACATGAGGCCAACAAACACATGAAAAAATGCTCATCATCCCTGGTCATTAGAGAGATGCAAATCAAAACCACATTGAGATACCATCTCACGCCATTTAGAATGGCGATCATTAAAAAATCTGGAGACAGCAGATGCTGGAGAGGATGTGGAGAAATAGGAACACTCTTACACTGTTGGTGGGAGTGTAAATTAGTTCAACCATTGTGGAAGACAGTGTGGTGATTCCTCAAGGACCTAGAAATAGAAATTCCATTTGACCCAGCAATCCCATTACTGGGTATATATCCAAAGGACTATAAATCGTTCTACTATAAGGACACATGCACACCAATGTTCATTGCAGCACTGTTTACAATAGCAAAGACCTGGAACCAACCCAAATGTCCATCGATGATAAACTGGACTGGGAAAATGTGGCTCATATACACCATGGAATATTATGCAGCAATCAAACATGATGAGTTTTTGTCCTTTGTAAGGACATGGATGAATCTGTAGAACATCATTCTCAGCAAACTGACACAAGAACAGAAAAAGAAATACCGCATATACTCACTCATAGGTGGGTGAGAAAAATGAGAACACATGGACACAGGGAGGGGGTCTACTACACACTGGGGTCTATTGGGGGGAAGGGGGGAGGGACAGTGGGGCGGGGGGAGCTGAGGAGGGTAGCCTGGGGAGAAATACCAAGTGTGGGTGAGGGGGAGGAAGTCAGCAAAACAAACTGCCAAGTGTGTACCTATGCAACTATCTTGCACATTCTGCACATGTACCCCAAAACCTAAAATGCAATAAAAATTTAAAATTAAAAAAAAAGAAAAAAGAAATTCAAAATTGGAATTCTACATACAGCAAAATTAGGCTTCAAGAATGAAGACAAGATAAATATATTTTCATATATTTCAGATGAAAACTCTATTTTTAAGAAGGAATAAAGAGAATGAAAAATAACAAATATATGGGAATACATATTTTTAAAAGCTCAAGTACCCAAAATTGAAAAAAGTCCATCAAGACAAGAATAGATGTATGAAAGCAAAAATGGAAGTCTATACCATAGAATACAATTAGCAAAAAAAAAATCAATGAACATAACAATGACTGAGTGACAAAACATTGTGCTGAGTGAAAAAAGTCTTATATCAAAGATGACAAACTATAGGATCCAATTATTATGAAGTGCTAGAAGAGAGCAAGCTAATCTTGGGAGTAGGGAAGGAATTGACTGTGATGCTGTGATGACCTCTCTTTGGCCATGGTAATGTTCAATATCCTGTTAGCTATTTGCAGCATACCGGTGTGCGCATTTGTCAAAACTGATAAAATAGTACCCTTCAGATTTGTGCTTTTATCTTACCTTTAAAAAACAATAAACAAATCCTGAATTGTAAAAAAAAAAAAAAGAATAGAATTCACTTCAATTTTATTATATTGTGCTCTTATCATTTCATTTTATTATAAATTATTGTTGTTAATCTCTTACTGTGCCTAAGTATTGATTAAATTTTATCATAGGTATGTGTATAGGAAAAATCAAATATATATAGGGTTTAGAACTGTCCATGATTTCATTCCCTTTCATTGTTGATTTCTAATACATAAAGTGACCTTACCAGTAATCTTTCTTGTGAAAGTGGAATTTTGTTAACAAATGCTTGTATTTTTAGAGAGAAAAAAAATCCTTATATTTAAGATATTCGATAGATTAATATTTAAATTCTGCATATTAAAACTTACTTATTGGATAAAATTAGGCAAGTGATTACTTCTAATACTTTCATCCTTGCATTAAAAAAAAGAGTTATATGTATATATTATAACACTGAATATATAACCCTGATCAGAAGAAAGGACATTCTGGAGATACCTCCTTTTCCCTGTAATAATATTGGTTAATATCTGCATTGCTGTTCAGAAATTTCTGTATTTCCAAAAATAAATATTTCTTCATAAGGACAAAACATCTATCTTGCATGCTTTACACGGTATCAAAAACATTCTAACATAGTATCTAAAGTAGAATACTTCTAGTGCTCATTGTTAAACTATAAAGAGACTGACAAACTAAAAATAAATAATTATCTGAAAGATTATCTCTATAATAATCTCCCATATAAAAATATACATTCCATACCTCCACCTGGTCATTGAAGAAAAGTTTTGTGATGGTGGTATTTTGGGATCCTTACCTTTGTTAAGCACAACTTTTGATTCATATGTATATTCAGTTTAAGGACCACTGCATTAGAATCACTGAAATAAAGGATTTCAACCAAGTTCATGTCATCTCAAAATCAATAACAATGAAACGTATCTCTGACTCCAATTTTAACATTGTCTATATTACAAGAAGATAATAAGCATAGCACACTGATATAATTGTAATGGTGCTTCATAAAATGCTGATTGTAATACATTAAAATATATTTCTATTTTCAGTTCTTTAGGTTACAGGAAACAAAAGAAACATCTAAACCATAAAACTCCCTGTTTTCTAAGAAAGATAAACTTACATGTAAATTAATGGAATGAAATTTTCAACACCCTGTAGTTTCAATAAGAATAATTGTATTTAATAAAATGGAAACAACATATCTGTTTTCTAACAAAAGCATTTTCCAGACTTATAATGTAGATTTTAATCTATTTAAGTATAAAAATACTATGTCCAGCATAATTAGATACAATGATAAATCTGAACAACAAAAGGTATTGTAATTTTAATTGAGAAAGATGACATTAAATACAAAAGAAAATTATGTCTTGACACCATGACACTTTGTGAATATTTAAAACTGAGTTAACAAGTTTTTTTTTTTTTTTTAATACCTTAATGATGACTATAGTGTGCCAGCTAAATGATTTCAAAGATCAAAGTCACATGAACTATGTGGAGGTTTTGTATACAATATACTAGGGGTTTTTAATGTCATCCACTTTCAAACCGAAAGTGAATAAATTTGTGTTCAGATCAAATTTTAAAAAGTACTATTACAGAATAAATACATACCATAAATTAACAAATATATCACTATTTTTTCATTATAAAAATGTTTTTATGTGAAAACATACTCTTTCTAGTTATTATTCCTTGTAGTTAATAAGTATTGAATAATAAGATAGCCAATAATTGACTTGATATATATCAATGATAGTTTTTTTTCTCTATCATTTTGGAAGATAAATGCTCTAACGGTCAACCTAACTTAAATAATATGCCTAGATTTTGGCTATGAAACATCTTTGAGGCTTTTCTTTTGTCATAAAATGCAGGAAAATACTTCAATCTACTCTCCCCCCGCCCAAAAAGAAGATACAAAGAAACTGTGAAGAGTTGTAAAGTTAAATTTCATCCACTTGAAGGATCAGTATTGTCCAGATGATAGAATTTTGCAACGCTATCATTAAATACTGGATTATTTGTTTATGTAGTACAATTTCAGCCAAGCTTTACATTCCAGCCTAAGTTTTCAATGAGAAAGCCCTAGGATGGTGGTGTTTGCTAGTTGCTGACATATTTAGAAGCAAAAGCCACTCTTCTAGAGTAAACCTTCTCCAGTGAAGGACTAACTCTACTGCATTAAATCAGAAAGTAACATGATCAAAAACACACTCTAAGAAGATACCTCAGCATTAATGAGAGTTAATAACACAGTGCAAAACAGATTTAGACTTCAAACTACAGGAATTTAGTTTTAAAAAGTAAAGTGTGTGCATGAAATATTTTTTAAAATAATGATGCAATCTAAAAAACACACAACTCTCAAGAAATAAAACAGTAATGATAAATTTTCAAGAAAAGAAAAAATATATTTACCGAAATTAAAGAAAAACATAATGAATGTTTTAGCAGCAGGTTAGATATATCTCGAAAAAAATTATGAACTCAAGGGGAGGGATGAAGAAATTATGGATAAATAAATGGAGATGGGTATTATGAAAGACTGAAGACTTACTGAGAACAATAAAGTATTCATACATACAGTCAGAATGTCAGAAGAAGAGAGTGAAGAGAAGAAAAAAGTGTGTGAAAAAATAATAGCTATAAATAATTCAGAAATAAAAAAATTTAACACAGCAAAATACAATGGCATATGTATAAACTAATCTAAATCTTAGTTGTCAAGTGAGTGGCATTATTTAACTCAATCATAATTTGTACCTTAAAGAAATGTGTAAAGTATGGATTGCCTAAAATAAGCAAAAGCAGACAGTACCAAAATTAGAATATCCATAAATGCCTTTTACTATTGACACACTATTTTATTAATTGACAGAACAAGTAGATGGATAATCAGTAAAGATAAAAAAAGGCTTGAACAACACTAACAACCAAATTGAACTGATTTATATTTATATCCTTCCACAAAAAAATAGCAGAATACTATAAAGTTTCCATAGAACACTGAATGTTGTAGGCCATACCTAATATATACAATATTTCATAAATTTTTAAATGTTCAAATCCACAATAGAATTAAATGGAAACAGATAACAAAAACACTGGAACATTTTCAAATACTTGGAAACCTAAAAACACATCCAAATAACACATGCATTCAATAAAGAAATAAAAGGCAAATTTAAATAACATATTGAACTGAGTAAAAAATGAAAACACAACATTAAAAACTATGTGAAATCCAGCTGAAGCAGTATTTTTTATCCTAAGTTTCTGTATTAGAATTAAAGAAGATAGAAAATCAATGACATCAGTGTCCAGGTTAAGAAAAGAAATAACTGAGATCAAAGCAGAACTGAAGGAGATAGAGACACAAAACACCCTTAAAAAAAATCAATAAATCCAGGAGCTGGATTTTTGAAAAGATTAGCAAAATAGATAGACCACTAGACAGACTAATAAAAAAGAAAAGAGAGAAGAATCAAATAGATGCAATAAAAAATTATAAAAGGGATATCACCACCAATTCCACAGAAATATAAACTACCATCAGGGATTACTACAAACAACTCTATGCACATAAACCAGTTAACCTGGAAAAAATGGATAAATCCCTGGACACCTACATCCTCCTGAGACTAAACCAGGAACATGTTGAATCCCTGAATAGACCAATAACAAGGTCTGAAGTTGAGGCAGCAATTAATAGCCTACCAACCAAAAAAAGTCCAGATCCAGACAGGTTTCCAGCCAAATTCTACCAGACATACAAAGAGGAGCTGATATCATTTCTTCTGAACTATTCCAAAAGTACAAAAAGAAGATATCCTCTCTAACTCATTTTATGAGACCAACATCATCCTGATACCAAAACTTCAAGTCAATAATCATGATGAATATTGACACAAAAATCTTCAACAAAATACTGGCAAACCAAATGCAACAGCACATCAAAAAGCTTATTCATCACGATCAAGTAGGTTTCATCCCAGGGATGCAAGGCTGGTTCAACATACAAAAATCTATAAACTTAATCCATCACATAAACAGAACCAAAGAAAAAAACCACATGATCATCTCAATAGATGAGAGAAGGCCTTCAACAAAATTTGACAGCCCTTTATACTAAAAATTCTCAATAAACTAGGTATCAATGAAATGTATCTCAAAATAATACAAGCTATTTATGACAAACCAACAGCCAATATCATACTGAACAGGCAAAAACTGGAAGCATTCCCTTTGAAAAGTGGCACTAGACAAGGATGACCCTTCTCACCATTCCTATTCAATATAGTATTGGAAGTTCTAGCCAGAACAATCAGGCAAGAAAAAGAAAGCATATTCCATTAGGAAAAGAGGAAGCCAAATTGTCTCTATTTGCAGAAAATACGATTATATATTTAGAAGACTCCATCAGTATTGTGAAAATGACCATACTGCACAAAGTAATTTATAGATTCAATGCTATCCCCATGAAGCTACCATTGACCTTCTTCACAGAACTGGAAACAACCACTTTAAACTTAATATGGAACCAAAAGAGAGCCTGCATAGCCAAGACAATCCTAAGCAATAAGAAAAAGCTGGAGGCATCAGACTACCTGACTTCAGACTATACTACAAGGCTACAGTAATCAAAACATCATGGTACTGATACCAAAATAGAGATATAGACCAATAGAACACAGCAGAGGCCTCAGAAGTAATGCCACACATCTACAACCATCTGATCTTTGACAAACCTGACAAAAAACAAACAATGAGGAAAGGATTCCCTGTTTAATAAGTGATATTGGGAAAATTGGCTAGGCATGTGCAGAAAGCTGAAACTGGATCCCTTCCTTACACCTTATACAAAAATTAATTCCAGATGGATTAAAGATTTAAACATAAGACCTGACACCATAAAAACCCTAGAAGAAAACCTAGGAAAAACCATTCGGGACATGGACATAGGCAAGAACTAATAAAACACCAAAAGCAGTGGCAACAAAAGCCAAAATATACAAATAGGATCTAATTAAACTTAAAAGTTTCTGCACAGCAAAAGAAACAATCATCAGAGTGAACCAGAAACCAACAGAATGGGAAAAAGTTTTTGCAATCTACCCATCTGACAAAGGGCTACTATCCAGAATCTACAAAGAACTAAAGCAGCTTTACAAGAAAAAAGCAAACAAACCCATTCAAAAGTGGGCAAAAGATATGAACCCACACTTTTCAAAAGAGGACATTTATGAGGCAAACAACATATGAAAAAATTGTCATCATTACTGGTCATTAGAGAAATAGAAATCCAAACCACATTGAGATACTATCTATCTCACACCAGAATGGTGATCATTAAAAATTCAGGAGACAACAGATGCTGGAGAGGATGTGGAGAAATAGGAACACTTTTACACTGTTGGTGGGAGTATAAATTAGTTCAACCATTGTGGAAGACAGTGTGGCAATTCCTTATGGATGTAGAAATAGAAATTCAATTTGACCCAGCAATTCCATTACTGGATATATACCCAAAGGATTACAGATTGCTCTATTATAAAGACACATGCACATGTTTGTTCATTGTGGCACTGTTTACAATAGCAAAGATTTGGAACCAACCCAAATGCCCATCAATGATAGACTGGATAAAGAAAATGTGGCACATATACACCATGGAATACTATGCAGCCATAAAAAAGTATGAGCTTGTGTCCTTTGCAGGAACATGGACAAAGCTGGAAATCATCATTTTCAGAAAACTGACACAAGAACATAAAACCAATCACCACATGTTCTCACTTATAGGAGTGTGTTGAACAATGAGAACACATGGACATAGGTAGGGGAACGTCACACACTGGTTTCTGTTGGGGTGTGGGGGGCTAGGGGAGGGACAGTGGAGGGGTGGGAAGGTTAGGGAGGGATAACACTGGGAGAAATAACTGATGTAGGTGACAGGGATGGAGACAGCAAATCACCATGGCGTGTGTGTACTTATGCAACAATCCTGCAAGATCTGTACATGTAAAAGTACAATTAAAAAGAGACTAGGAGAAGGTAATTGTCATAAGCAATAGAGAAACAAGAAAGAGATACTCTCTCAACGTTAGTAAAGCTATGAGCAGAAATCAATGAGCTAGAAAGCAGAAATCAATAAAGAAAAATTATTAAAACCAAAAATAGCTTCCTAGAAAAAAATCTAGAAAGTTATAATTTTCTGTTTAAATTTATTAGGAATAAATAATTTTATCAGAAATAAAATTTTACATTACTAGACTTTCCTAGATATTAAAAGAATATTGAAGAAATATTGGGGAAAATTTATGAAAATACATTTTATCATTTAGATAAAATAAAAAATTATTAAATTTATTTAAAGACACAAACTAATTACATGCATAGAGTTAAGATCAGATAAAGTGGCTTTAGGTCTATTAAAAATTGAATTTCCCATAAAAGACAAAGCAATTCTGTGCAAACTCCATCAGAATTTTAAAAAGAAGGATTTTTCTGGTTCATACTATGAAATCAAAATTATGCTTATAAGAAAGCCAAAGACACCATTTTCAAAAGTATCTATCTCATAAATGTAGATATAAACATTTTAAATGAAATTTTAACAAATAAAATCTAACAAAAAATTGAAAATTTTTATGAATAATTGGTTTTTATCCCTATAATGTAAGGCTGCTTTAACATTGGAAATCAGTCCATGTAATTAGTCATGCCAACAAGCTAAATAGAAAAAAGGAATTGAACAAGCTATGTATAAAAGGAACTTAAACTTCCCTGTAAAAAGGAATATACAAAAATCTTATGGTTAAAGCTTAGTTAATTAATAAAAGATAATGTTTTTTCTTGAAGAGTAATGCAAGGATATCTCTTTTTGCTACTTCTGTTTAACGTTGTACTGAGTTGTAGCCAATTCAATAAAGAAAGAAAAAAAACTAAATTGCCTTCAGATTGCAAAGGAAGTAATACAAATCTTTATGTGGAACTGACATTATCTAATAAAGAGAAATTTTCTAATACATAGAAATACTAATTATCTAATATACAGAAATGCAATGGAATCTATAAAAAAAGTCCAACTAATAACTTAGTTTAATAAAGTTACATGAGCAAAATTCACACAAATAAATGATTTGCATATCATATCAAGCATTAGTGAGGATGTTGAGGACCTGGAACTTTGATATACAGCTGTGGGAATGTAAAATATTCCAAACACATTTAAAATATTTTGACAATTTTTTTTAACAATTTGAACCACCTACCTATAATATATACTAATCTTTCCACTCTAATCTTTTAGAGAAGTAAATGCAACTATAATGACCTACACAGGAATGTTCATGTATCTTTTTAATATGAACAACTGGAAATAAAGCCAAAATGACAATAAACAGGAGAATGAAGAAACAAATATATATCCATAAAATGAAATAGTACACAGCAACAACTTGGATAATTTTGAAAATATTTATGATGAATGGCAGAAGCTGGAATTAAAGAGTTAATACTGTAGGGTTTCAGTTTTATAAAATTATATTTAAAAATGGGGGCTGGGCATGGTGGCTCACATCTGTAATCCCAGCACTTTGGGAGGCTGAGGCCAGCAGATCATCTGAGGTCCGGAATTTTGAGACCACCCTTACCAACATGGTGAAACCTTGTCTGTACTACTAATACAAAAATTAACTGGACATGGTGGCACAGGATTGTAATCCCAGGTACTCAGGAGGCTGAGGTAGAAGAATTATCTGAAGGAGGGAGGCTAAGGTTGCAGCCTCCCTGCAAGCTGAGGTTGACGAGTTCACCTCAATGTACTCCAGCCTAAGTGACAGGGTGAGATTCTGTTTTTAAATAAAATGTAAAAAAAAAATAAATTTTAAAAATGTAAGCTATAGTGTCAGAAAGCAGATCAGTAGAGGAGGTTATCACAATATGGCACTAAGAAACATTTATCAATAATGAATACAATTTATCCTCTTGAGTGAGTTGACGGTTTTGTAACTATACACATGCATGAAAAGTTATAAAACTTTTAACTTTAGAAATAGAAATATTAATAGCTCAATTGTTTTATCAATAATGCTGCTTAAAAATAAATTTTAGCCAACTTAAGGTAATTCTAAGAAAAATATTCTTTCTGAAGAATGATCATAAAGTTTATCTTTGATAAAAAATGAATGGAAAACCTATAAAATTGTATAATAAATGTAAATTCAAGATCACCTGTACAATTGAGAGGTTTTAGATAATGTACCAAGTTAAATACTGAGCAGCAATGGTATTCAGTTTAGATGGGTAGTGTTTGGATTAATAGGTTCTAAAACTTGTATATTATTTTAAAATAATTATCAAGCCACTGTTTACATTAACTTGAAATTAATTCTACGTAATACATTTGTTTTTGTAACCACTGTGGAGAGTGGGAAGTAGAAATAAAGAGAAAAATATAAAATGTGGTGGTAAATAGGGCAAGGAAAACAAAAATTCAAATAGGCATTAAGAGATAGATAATATTTTTAAATGCCAATAATTTGAAATCAAAAGGAATATGATATAAATAAATTATCACACACATAATTTTAATATGTCTGAAAGTATGCCCTTTAAAAAGCAGAGATCGTCTGATTTCAAACAAAGATTCAACTAAGTGGTGTTTTCAAAGTATAAAAAACAGAAATTTTAAAATTAAGAAATGAAAAACACATGCAGGCCAATACCAACTAAAATAAACCTAAATAGATTGTAATACAGATAACATTATTACAGATACAGTCAATAAAACATATGCTACTGAATGACAAAACCCAAACACCTCAATTTTTTCAAATGAATTCTTAAGTACTAGGACATAGTAGCACATGAATATAGAAGTGAGGGCTAAAAATAATAATCCTGAAAATCTTAAATTTAAAAAAAAATATTGTGGAATAATTCATAAGAACCTGTTTTATGAGTATAAGCTATTTTAATATTTTTATTATTTTGAGTATAACATATTTTAACGTTTTGTATTTCATCAATTTTATTACATCGATATGTGTCTTCCTCTCAAACAAAAGTATTCTTAAAGTAAGTCTGAAATATAAAATCAAAGATGAAGAATGCAGGGCTGTTTTATATTAGCATCACCATTAATATTGTGGGTGGAAATTAAAATGTATAAAAAGAGAAAATTTATGTAGTCAACCATATCTAAAGACAGAAACTACATAACTGATGACATTCAGTTTATTACTGATAATAATTCCTCATAAAGTAGGGATGCCAAACTATATTTTCAATTAAATTTTTCCATCATGATACACAAGACACATTAGAAAAATATTATAAATTGCAGGAAGCTCTTTTTCATATATCATGTTTTGTTTCTTTTTAAGCAATCTCCAGTGAAATTAAGTGAATAAGTATATAATTTTTGATATTTTAAGGCAAAATGGTTATTTTGAAATGATATAGTTGAATATGGATAGAGAAAATCAATAGAAAAATATACAAGAAAGAGTAAGAAAATTCCATTAGAATATATCATGAAAGTAAAAACAAACAAACAAATAAAAGTAACAACTTTTATATCACAGTAAGCAAAGTATAATATCTTGGATTAAAAATAAAGAAAACAGTTAAATATATAATCTATAAATACAGCTCTTTGAACATTCATTGACTCATATTAGTCAATAAATGACTTCTCATTGAATAAATGACTTCTCATCCAATAGATTGAATAGACGAATACCAGCTCCTACTAAGTCTGCATATTTATAGAAGCTGTTTCTGGCTTCTATATGATTACAGTAGTGAAAACAAATGAGGAGAAATGCAACAAAAACCTTTTACTCAGCTTCTAAGTTTGTAAAGTTTCAGTTTTGCTCAAAAGCCTTCATCTCTAAACATTCCTTCAAGGCAGAAGATTCCCTTCTGGCTCAGGATATGTCTAGAAATGTCATCTGGGAGCTAGGCCCTGGAACAGGGGCCTCATGTCTAACCAGCACGCTATCCTCCTGTGACTAAGCTGGTATCCAAGATCTAAGACAAAATACTCCCCACTGTCTCTTCTCCTCAAGCCAAAGAAAGGGATCTCATTTGTACATCCTAAGATTAAGGGAGGGGTAATGCCAGCAGTCCATTGGCTGCCCCAGCTGGTGTCTCAGTATGCTGCATGTCCCTTTAGCCCTGGGTCTTGCCTAAGAGTTGCAATTCTTATGGCCTAGCCTGCCTTTCAAGTTTTCTGCGAGACTGAGAACGCTTTGGTTCCCGGTGGTGGGCCTTGTGGGCACTCAAGTTCAGATCCCTGGGATCAGCGATTGCCCTCTTGCTAGGCGTGGTTTAAATGCTCTCTTTGTGGATGAGCATCATCTGAGTTTAGTCTGGTTTTCCTTTCTGCTCTAACCTAACAGTGCTGAGTTCAATGATTGACAATTACTGTGTTCCCCCTCTGCAGTGGCATCCACATATGCTCTCCACATCACACTGCTGCTGTCCAGGGTAAGGGGTTGGGAGGGGAGGTACTATCGATTCAGGACTGTTTTTTTCTATTGCTTCCATATCTCTTTCAGCAATATGAAGTTAAAATATGAGTGCTCACCTGGTTTTTGGTTCTTATGATGGTGTTTTATTTCTGTGTAGAAAAATATACAAGAAAGAGTAAGTTAACTTGGTGTCCTTGCAGGGGTGAGAGTGGAGGAGGATCAACGGAGCCCTCTGTTCCACCATATTGCTCCACTTCTTTCTGTTATGGGTTCTTTGTTTTATGGATTATGTCTTTGGTGTTGTATCTAAAAAGTGATTACCATCCCCAAGGTAACCTAGATGTTTTCCTATATTTTCTCCAAGAATGTTACAGTTTTGTGTTATATGTTGAGGTCTATAATTGATTTGGATTAATTTTTATGAAGGGTACATAATCTTATGCATCTAGTTTTTGCTTGTGGCTATCCAATTGTTCCAGCACTGTTTATTCAAAGACTGCCTTTCTCCAATTATATTGCCTTGCACCTTTGTCTAATATCAGTTGAATATATTTATGTGGGTCTATTTCTGGGCTTCCAGTCCTGTTCCATTGATCTATTAGGTTGCTGCAAAAGTAATTGTGGTTCTTGACATCTTTTTAAAGACAAAAATTGTAATTACTTTTGCACCAATGTAACATTTGTCTATTCTTTCATGGATACTACATGAAAGAATTTTGATTACAGTAATTTTAAAAATTAGCAGAATTTGGGGGCCTGAAAATGCAGTTGGTGTACCAAAGAATGCATTAGAGCGATTCAATAGCAGATCAAGCAGAAGAAAGTATTGGTAAACTTAAAAGTCAGGCTATTTGAAAATGCATAGTCAGAGAGACAAAAGAAAAAAAGAATAAAAAAACTACCAAGCCTGCCTACAGTATTTAGAAAATAGCCTCAAAAAGGCAAATCTAAAAGTTATTGGCTTTGAAGAGGAGGTAGAGAAAGATATAGGGGGGAAAGTTTGTTTAAAAGGATACTAACAGAGAACTTTCAGAGAAAGATAGCAATATCTAAGTACAAGAAGGTTATAGAACGCCAAGCAGATTTATCCCAAAGAAGACTACCTCAAGGTATTTAATAATCAAGCTCCCAAAGGTCAAGAATTAAGAAATAATTATAAAGGCAGCATGTGTATTAATTCATTTTCACACTGCTATAAAGAACTCATTCTTGTATGAGTTCTTTATAGCAGTGTGGCTCATTCTTGTAATCTCAGCTACTAAGGAGGCTGAGCCAGGAGTATCGCTTGAACCTGGGAGGCAGAGATTGCAGTGAACTGAGAAGAGTGTGCCATTGCACTGTACCCTGGGAAACAAGACAGAAACTCTGTCTCAAAAAACAAACAAACAAACAAACAAACAAAAACAAACATGAGAACAGCACGGGGGAAACCACCCCCATGACCCAATTACCTCCCACCAGGTCCCACCCTCAACATGTGATCATTATGGGGTTTACAATTCAAGATGAGATTTGGGTGGGAACACAGAGCCACACCATATCATTCTTTTTTTTTTTTTTATTATTTGAGAGGGAGTTTCGCTCTTGTTACCCAGGCTGGAGTGCAATGGCGCGATCTCGGCTCACCGCAACCTCCGCCTCCTGGGTTCAGGCAATTCTCCTGCCTCAGCCTCCTGAGTAGCTGGGATTACAGGCACGCGCCACCATGCCCAGCTATTTTTTTGTATCTTTAGTAGAGACAGGGTTTCACCATGTTCACCAGGATGGTCTCGATATCTTGACCTCGTGATCCAACCGCCTCGGCCTCCCAAAATGCTGGGATTACAGGCTTGAGCCACCGCGCCCGGCTACACCATATCATTCTGTCCCTGGCCCCTCCAAATCTTTTATTTTTTCACATTTTAAAAGTAATCATGCCTTCACAACAACAGTCTCCCAAAGTCTTAACTAATTCTAGCATTAACCCAAAGTCCAAGTTCAAAGTCTCATCCAAGACATGGCAAGTCCCTTCTGCCTAAGAGCCTATAAAATCTAAAGCAAGTTAGTTCCAAGATACAATGGGATTACAGACATTGAATAAATGCCTGAAATTGGCCAATAAAGTACTGCAGGTCCTATGCAATCCAAATCGAGCAGGACAGTCTCAAATCTTAAAACTCCAAAATAATCTCTTTTGACTTGTGACCCCCAAATATCTGAGACAGGTTTCTGTTAATTTAGAAAGTTTATTTTGTCAAGATTGAGGATGCACACCCATAACACAGCCTCAGGACATCCTGATAACATGGCACAGCTTACATTTTAGGGATACATGAGACATCAATCAATATATGTAAGATGTACATTGGTTCCATCCAGAAAGGCGAAACAACCCAAGCAGGAAGGGGGCTTCCACTTTACAGGGAGGTGAGAGACAATGGTGGCATTCTTTTGAGTTTCTAATTAGCCTTTCCAAAGGAGGCAATCAGATATGCATTTATCTCAGTGAGAAGAGGGATGACTTTGAATAGAATGGAGGCAGGTTTGTCCTTATCAGTTCCCAGCTTCACTTTTTCCTTTAGCTTAGTTATTTGGGGATCCCAAGATGGTAGAAAATAGTAAAAATTGAAAAACATTAGGCAAGGCTAGCATATAAAAAGAGGTGTACTATAGTTTTTGAAACATCATTTTTCTCTCTCCAGTTTCCCGTTTTTACTGAAGACAAATTATGGTAGGACCAATTTGCTTTGTTATACTTGGTTAGATTAGTTGTATAAAATGCATCAAGAATAATTATTTTGCACAGTCTTTTAAAATTGGCTTTGATGAAACTTTGTTCCATAGTAGCAATCTTATAAAAACTTTTTGAAAGCCAAACTCAGCCAGGGATTTGTACTATCAAATATGTAAGAGTTGGGAGAATTCCTCTATTCTTGAGGTCCCAAGATAATTTTGGGGCTCCTGGGCCTGTCAGAAAGTGTCATTCTTTATTGACCACAGGTCAGGAACCCTGTACAGGGACTATGTTGATGAAGTATGAGGTCAGTTTTCCCAAGGGGTTTTTATTGGCTCCATAAGTAAAGTTTAATTCCGTAAAGGAAAGAATATCATTCCAGTCAAAGACTGGGTAAAATAAATAGTTTCTCCAATTGCATCCTGTTACAATGAAAACAGATTCTTATTGCACTTACGCAAATAACTGTATAGCCATAAATTAAGAACAGTCATAAGTAGTTTCCAAATTCTTGAGAAATTGAGTAAAGAGAAGCAAATGCTCCAATTTTTGTTCACAGGAGTATACTAAATTGTTAAAAGCTGTCAATAACTCAAAAATAAAGTTTCACTGGCTCCAAAAAATAAAACAAAGGACCAGCAAGGTTTTAAGCAAAAAGTCAAAAGATTATTTTAGTCTTCTATTCGTTCAGTTCATGCAGTTAATTCTTGTTCTGCTTGATATTCATGAATATTTCTGCTCTCCAAGAGTCCTGAAGTTATTTTCTTTATTCTGATGCCACAATCTTCAAAGTTATCAGAAACCTGCATTCAAGAACACCTGGTAGAGTTTCACAGCTGATTATAAAACCACCTTGTAAAGAGGAACAAAACAATACAACAATTGTCCAGGAATGACAAAAAGTTTTAGGGCAGCCATAGTCAAAGATACAATTGACAAGAAATTTTTTATCTCTGTGGCATACAATAATTTATATACTATAATAATTATTACTGGTAATATATACTAAGGCATATCATAATTATAGATGTTTTCCATAATTTTGGAACATATACCAATAATATATTTATACAAATCTAGCCCAAAGAAAATGAAAGACAGTTTTATATTTTACAATGCTTCCTGTATAATTTTTATGTCAAATAAATTAAATATGTCATTTTTGGACTTTAGAGAAGCTAATATCTTAAAGAATTAATTAGGTCAGAAAATGACATTATTTGATTTTGGAAAGTTTTTCAAATATCAACGGTTTAAATAAAGCATTTGATATCACAAAATAGGATTCCAGGTCATTATAAAATAAGTCATTCATTTAACTGAATGATAACTCAAAGATTTCCAAAAAAAAGGTAAAAACCTTTATTTTTTGACAGAGGAGACTTAATTTTCCAAACAAGAAGCTTTAATAAAGACAACATCAAGCCATTTAAATTTATTTTTGTAAATTTGTAAAGAATCTGTAAAATTTTAATCTCTACCATAAGACATAACTTCTATAAGCCTTTTATAACCTTTATTAAGGAGTTTGTTAATTCTTCAAGAAAACCTTGTTAATCTGACACAGGGGCCTATATGCTGGTCTGATGTCAGTGTGCCTTTGACATCAATTATTAATTTAGAGAAACTGAACTTATTTTATCTCTCAATATTGGCCCTCACAATCTCACATGCCCACATTTTCTGCCATAGTGCCTGAAGCTTGAGTTGAATAGCTTTAATTTCTGGCCCCGTGTCTCAGGAACGCAGTTGCTTTTGATTGGCATCTTTTACTGGGCCTGAAAACAAGGCCTTAATTGCTGTCAGTGTTTAAGATTTAGCAGGATATTAGGTTCTCTAAAGTCCAAAATGACATATTTGGTTTATTTGGTCACAGAGGGCTGAGACTGGGGGATGGTAGAGATGATTAATGGGTATAAAAATAGGAATAATAAATAAGACATACTATTTAATAGCAAAACAGGATGACTATAGTCAATAATAATTGTACATTTTAAAATAAAGTTTGTATTTGGATTGTTTGCAGCTTAATGGATAAATGCTTAAGGGGAAGGATATTCCATTCTTCATGATGTGCGTATTTCATAT
Source organism: Saguinus oedipus (assembly GCA_031835075.1). Lineage (NCBI taxonomy): Eukaryota > Metazoa > Chordata > Mammalia > Primates > Cebidae > Saguinus > Saguinus oedipus. The sequence continues at coordinate 46,333,450 of CM063169.1, forward strand.
TTCATGCCTGTATCAAAACATCTCATGTATCCCATAAATATATACAGCCATTATGTATCCATAGAAATAAAGTTTTTTAAAAAATTAAAGAAATAGGGACAGACACAGTGTCTCATGTCTATAATCCCAGCACTTTAGGAGGCCGAGAAGGGTGGACCACTTGAGGTCAGAGTTCAAAACCAGTGTGGCCAACATGATGAAATCCTTTCTCTAATAAAATGGCAAACGTGGCCGGGCGCGGTGGCTCAAGCCTGTAATCCCAGCACTTTGGGAGGCCGAGGCGGGTGGATCACGAGGTAAAGAGATCGAGACCATCCTGGTCAACATGGTGAAACCCCCGTCTCTACTAAAAATACAAAAAATTAGCTGGGCATGGTGGTGCGTGCCTGTAATCCCAGCTACTCAGGAGGCTGAGGCAGGAGAATTGCCTGAACCCAGGAGGCGTAGGTTATGGTGAGCCGAGATCAAGCCATTGCACTCCAGTCTGGGTAAGAAGAGTGAAACTCAGTCTCGGAAAAAAAAAAAAATGGCAAAACTTAGCTGAGCATGGTGGCACATGTCATGGTGTTCCCAGCCATGTAGGAGTTTGAGCTTTGGATCCAGGAGATGGAGGTTGCAGTGAGCAGAGATCATGACACTGCATTCCAGTCTAGGCAACAGAGCCAGACTCTGTCTCCAAAAACACACTGATAAGTTAAACTTCATTAAAATTAATAATTTCTTCTCTGTTAAAAACACAAGACTCTCAGTCAAGTAGATGAGAAGACAAGCCACAGACCAGAACAAAATATTAACAACTGACACATCTGAAAAAGGGCTGCTATCCAAAATAGACAAAACAATTAAAACTCAAAAATAGGAAAATGACCATCCTAATTAAAAAATAGACAAAATAGGCCGGGCACGGTGGCTCAAGCCTGTAATCCCAGCACTTTGAAAGGCTGAGGCAGGTGTATCACGAGGTCAAGAGATGGAGACCATCCTGGTGAACATGGTGAAACCCCGTCTCTACTAAAAATAAAAAAAATTAGCTGGGCATGGTGGCACGTGCCTGCAATCCCAGCTACTCAGGAGGCTGAGGCAGGAGAATTGCCTGAACACAAGAGGTGGAGGTTGCGGTGAGCCGAGATCGCACCATTGCACTCCAGCCTGGTTAACAAGAGCGAAACTCCGTCTCAAAAAAAAAAAAAAAAAAAAAAAAAAAAAAAAAATTCTATCCAACAATCAAGTTCTTTGGTGTTTACCCAAGAGTTTAAAACTGTATGACCACATATGAAAGATACGCCAATTACAATGCTGTGATTATTACACACTGTATGCCTGTATCAAAATGTTACATGTAATCTATAAATATATAAACCTATGTACCCATAATAATTAAAAAATTTAAAACAGGCCGGGCGCGGTGGCTCAAGCCTGTAATCCCAGCACTTTGGGAGGCCGAGGTGGATGGGTCACGAGGTCAAGAGATCGAGACCATCCTGGTCAACATGGTGAAACCCCGTCTCTACTAAAAATAAAAAAAAATTAGCTGGGCATGGTGGCACGTGCCTGTAATCCCAACTACTCAGGAGGCTGAGGCAGGAGAATTTCCTGAACCCAGGAGGCGGAAGTTGCGGTGAGCCGAGATTGCGCCATTGCACTCCAGCCTGGTTAACAAGAGCGAAACTCCGTCTCAAAAAAAAAAAAAAAAAAAAAAAAAAAAAAAAAAAAAAAAAAAAAAAAAAAAATTAAAACATCACCACACAAAAACTGACATATTGATGTTTATAGTTATTTTGCTCACAATTACCACAATTTGAAAGCAACCAAAATGTTTTTCAGTAGATGAATGGAAAGAGTGTAATATATTATGATAATAGAATATTATTCAGCAGTAAAAATAAACGAGCTATCAAGCCATGAAAGAACATGAAGGAAACTCCAATTAATGTTACTGTGTGAAACTAGCCAATCTGAAAAGGCTGCAGGCTCTGTGATTCCAATTACTTGACATTCTGGAAAAAGCAAAAATATGCACAGAGTAAAAAATTATATAGTTGCCATGAGTTTGCAGGCGGGAGAGATGAATAGTCTGAGCACAGAGGGTTTTTAGGGCAGTCATACAGAAACTATTCTGTGTAACTATAATGGCAGATACATGCTATTATACGTTGGTTAAAAAAGAAACAGAATGTATACCAACAGTGAATCCTAATGTAAACAATGACCTGTGGATAATACTGATATATCAATGTAGCTTCATTGATTGTAACAAATGTACCACTCTGGTGAGAGATGTTGTTTGCCAGGGGAGCTATCTATGCATGGCAGGGGCAATAGATATATGAGAACTCTCCATACTTTCTGCTGTTTTGCTTTGACTCTAAAACTGCTCCAAAATATACAAAAAATGTCTCTTAAAAATGATTTCCTCTATTAAAATATTTTAAAAACCACTGAGGTAATCATGATCAGCATCTCCTGGCAACAAAGTGGTAGGCTAAAACTAGAATCCAGATTTCTGATTCATGAGGCCGGAATTGTTACATTCTAATAAAATGTCCTGTTGTTTTGTTATTATTTGCCATAGTTACCAACACTGGCAAAACTCAAGAGTTCTATTTTAAACCTACTTGTTCATTTACATATAAATATAAATGACAGTTGTATTAGAAAATAGTTACAGGTATATAAATATATATATATATATATATATATTTTTTTTTTTTTTTTTTTTGGAGACGGAGTTTCCACTCTTGTTACCCAGGCTGGAGTGCAATGGCGCGATCTCGGCTCACCATAACCTCCGCCTCCTGGGTTCAGCCAATTCTCCTGCCTCAGCCTCCTGAGTAGCTGGGATTACAGGCACGTGCCACCATGCCCAGCTAATTTTTTTTTTTTTTTTTTTTTTTTTGTAGTTTTAGTAGAGACAGGGTTTCACCATGTTGACCAGGATGGTCTCGATCTCTTGACCTTGTGATCCACCCGCCTTGCCTCCCAAAGTGCTGGGATTGCATGCGTGAGCCACAGCGCCCGGCCTCAGGTATATTTCTTTACAATGCATTTGTTTTTGAATTAGTTAAGATCTTTCCATTATTTATCTTCAAGTCAAGGTCAGTGAACCAAATTTTGTAATGATATTATTTTCTCTTACCATAAAGTTTTCTCGTTAGTAGAATAATAAAATAGCTATTATCTTCAGCTTGAGGGAAAGACAATAATAAAACTTGCTCCTCAGATACTTTATACATATACATCATTGGACTATGGAAAATGAATTGTTTCCTTCAGGCTCTCAGGTTATATTCTTTAAAAATATATTTTAAAAACTCATTACATTATTCAATACATATTTATTGAGTGCCTATCATATGTCAGACAGTGCAAATCACTGGAGATACAAACTATTTCACATAGCCACAACCGCTCAGTTTGCTAAGGAATTGCAACTTAATGTGATAAATGCCTTATAAGATAAATGATATTGTGATGACCACAGAGAGGGGTACACTTAACTGAGCTTTGGAGGTCACACTTTAGGTGCAGAAGAACATTGTTGGAGGAAATAGCTAAACTTGGACATAAACAAGTCTATCTTTGAGCAGAATGTGTTGAGATCACAGAAAGATAATTTTCATAAAACACTATGAAGCAATTATTGCTGATATATACCTAAGGCACAGAGGTTGAGTAACATGACTCAGTTCTTATAACTCTTAGGTGATAGACTGGGAGCAGAACTTAGACAATATAGTTCTGCAGTCCTTACTTTTTACCAATTTCGAGCTATTGCAATTCAAGCATTAGAAAAGAAGAGTGATACAGCATAGCACATCTATTATGCTCATTAAGTTATATAACCATAATATTATAACACTGAATTTTCATATTCATGACCATTTCATTACAAATATTCACATTCTGTTAAATTGTTTTATCCTTTATTTATTTTCAGCTGATTATAAAAGGATGAATCAGAAACAATCCATTGTCTCATAAATCTCATGTAGCATTTTCCTGATCACAATTGCGTTATCCACCTTGAGAATTGCTTATAAGTGTTCATGTTTCTCAACCGACGATTTAAAGATAAGTGTGACAGATAGCTTATTCTTGTTTTAACAGAGGGGAGTTTATAAACTAACAATTGTGTAAGCTACTTATCCCTGTACTCTTAGTTGTTATGTGACTGCTGGAGCCACTATACTCTGAGGTTTTTTTTTTTTTTTTACCTCTGTAAGTATTCTCTCAATCCTGAACTTTCTATCTACTCTCAGAGAAGTTGTTTATTAACCTTTCTAAAAGGCTAAACTTTAGGTTATGAAATATACCTTTCAGCTTTATTTATTATGATTATATGTACCTTATTACAATACTTGAAAATTAATTATAATTTCCTAGAAAACATGAAATATTTATAATTTTCTCTAGACTCTTCTATCGGTCTTGCAGTATTTATGTTTTTAATTTATAGTAAAATTCCTAGTGGGCTTTTACCTTCTGCTCCTATTCCAGGAATTAAATTAAAACATTTCTTCCTTTCTGACTTTCTAAATTCATTCTTAGTTTTCCCACTCTCACAAGTTGTTACGCGTGAAGCACCCTTTCAAATCATTTTTTTCCAAGTAGCAATGTTTTGCTCAATGAGGAATTTAACTTCAATCTTACATGCAGAACGATAAGCCAATGTCGGTTTTCACAGATGTCTACCCGCCTTCCTCTAAATTCATGTGTGGAAATCCAATCCCTCAGAAATCTATAAAAGGTAAGTAAACTAGAATGGGTTCATTAGGTTAGGGCCATCCTCTAACATATTTGGGATCTTTATAAGAAGAAAATGGGTTATAGAAACACACAGAGGGAAGACTATGTGAAGGCACATGGAAAGGACAGTCATCTTGCAAGCCAGGGATAGGGGCTTCCGAAAGAACCTACTGCACTGAGAACTTGTTCTGGATTTTTGCCCTCCAGAATTGTGAGGAAGTAAGTTTCTGAAGGCTGAGCTACACAGTCTGGAGTACTGTGTTATGGCAACCCCACACATATCAATCCTGTGGCCATGCCTCTCCCCAACCTTCATACCAAATGGTGACCTCTGTAGTAGCATCCACATTACTTGTTCTTACTAATTTTCTCACAAAGCTAACACATATGTTACAAAGAAAAGCTGAAAATAGAAATGAAGAAGAAATTTAAATGACCTCACTCATAACTTTTTTGCTAATCTCTTGACAATACCACCACCAATTATTGCATACCTAAATGGTGAAAAGCAACGGACTTAAAATGCTTGCCTTTGTGATTATGAACTCTGGTGGTTTACGTATATTCACTTTGATGTGACCACATTTGTAGAGTCCCATGACACCTGCAAAACTAGCAAAAATTCTCTCTCTTTATAGCTCATTATTTGTGTTACGTTTGTGGTGTTTGGATACTTTTCACAAGTTCCTTGTCAATGTCATAGTCTAGGCTAGGCATGAAGTCAGGGAAGAGGGGAAATAGAAAGGAAAATTAGGCCCAAAGGGACACTGGTTCCAACATTTCACATTGTCTACAACTTTTAGGGTTCTGTAATTTTTATGGTCACACTACATGTAAGAAAAGTTACTGTCATTCATATACCTATGTGATGAAGAAAAAAATAGAAAGATCTCAGCACACTTAAATGTATGACAAGTTTAATTACTACCTTTTTATTTCCCTGAAGTTTCTAATATAATAGTAACAAGTAATATTATAAAATATATTATAAATCTGGAAGGTAATATAAAGAGTTCAAATGTTTATGTCTTATTGATTTTAAGACAAAGTAGAAATTTTTAAAACGAATGTAGTTCTATGTTTTAAGTTAAATTCTTAATATAATTAAGTGTGATAGCAGACCACATTAATAGAATACTGATATAAATAACTATTATCACATTTTGTAAATGTGCTAAGTGTGATAGCAGACCACATTAATAGAATACTAATATAAATAACTATTATGACATTTTGTAAATATGTTATTTAAGAAGAAAGAAATACTTATCTATTTTAGAAATATATAGGTTTTGAATATATTGCTAAGAGATAGACTTAGAAATTATTATATGCTAGCACATATAAATATTTCTAACATCTAAATTTTATTTAGTTTTTAAAATATAAACTAATTAGAAATAGATGGTTTTATTGTTTCCCATAATGGGAAGCAAAAAAATATTATTATTAAAAATTTAGTTAAAGCATCATGTAAGCCAAATATTGGTATTACTGAATACATTTAATATATGAAAAAGACTAAAAATATATTTAAAACATGGGTATTAAATAGGTTTTATTTGGCAGTCAGTTTACTGGGAACTAATGTGGCATAGCTAAATTACTTCTCAGGACAAATACGATGGTAAGTTATTATTATCATCTGCGTCTTTTTTAGATGAGCAAATGGAAACAACCAATAGATATAATACCTTGTCCAAGGGCTCACAGAAGGTATCAAAATTAGGAATAAAACATTGCAATGTATTCTTTATTATTTATGCTATACTTTTCTTGTAGTAATAATAAACACACACACATCACTCAGCAAATATCTTTTATGGCAAATATTTGTGTCTTGATGTATGGGCATAAAATATATTAGTTGCTCATTAAATATATTAAAAACAAATGGAAATATATAAGTATATGAAATAAGGAGAAATATATGAATACACATTGTTTATTACACAAAAAATAATGACAGTTAACCTAGCTATTAGAATTACTTTATTTTTGGTCTCAACATTAAAAATAATTTTATACAAGATAAGTAGATTTTTTTTTACTAGTACATTTAATATTAGGACTGAAAGCCAATCCTCATATTAGGGATCCGCAAAACCTATTTTCTGGTATTCATGTATCTATTTAGGGAAACTACTCCAGGTAGTAAATATTTTATAATGATTTTTTTTAAACCATCATTTTCTTCATAGCTTTTATACCTCCAGATCCCTCGACCAAAAATGAAAGCTTAATAAAACTCATTCTATCCACTGATTACCCCTAAAAATGGATTCATGCCTTCTATAATCTGACATCAACCTAAATTAGCAGAAAAGTATCACTTTGACTATACAGTTTTGCAAACATTCATTTTAGAAAAAAGAGAATATATTTAATGGGAATACCTTAAATAGTTTTTGAAAACTTTACTGTCTTGTTGGACAGCCAGAGGCATCAATCTTTGATTAAATATCAAATTTAAAAAACTTCATAACAAATATATTATATTTAAGGTGTTGTATTTATTAACTATTTGCTAGTCAATAAATACAATAATTCCTTTTTATTTTCTATATATAGTTAATTATTATTTACTTTATATTATTAATAGTTATTTAGCATAATAGTCACTAAATAGTAAAAGTTTTGAGAATTCACATTTTGATGCTCAACGATAGTTCTTAATTCTTGTTGCTTTAATATGGGATGGTTAGTATTACCAGATGAAAAATAACCATAGCTACCATAATAATTGAATATTGGGAAGAACAATTTTCTATGCAGGCCTTTGACCTGACATTGTTCCCTTTAAAAATAAATAGCATTCACTCTTCAATGAATAAAAAAATCTCAGTGTTGTAAGATGAAAACTTTTAGGAAATCTTTTGTGCATGATGTGCATATAGTTAACACTACTGCATTGTACACTTAAAAATATTTAAATAATAAATATCATGCTATCGCTGTTTTAGCACAGTAAAAGAATATAGCATGCATAACTATTTTGGAAAAGACTCATGGCTTCCTGATTTTCAATATCATGTAGAATTATATAATGTCCTGAAGAATAAAAATACTTAAATTAGTAGAAATACCATTAACTCTAAGTTTTTTCTGTATATCATTATGTATACTTTATGGAAGTGTTGATGTTCAACAAGTTTCACAAAGATGCGGATTGAGTGATTGTTCATAGGTCAACTCAACAAGCTTTATTGTGATTGGTTGGCATCTGAATAGTACTAGTGTTTAATATTCTGATAATAATTCCTTCAATACATTTCAACAACATGTATTCAACATATCTCAACAAAATGCACAATTCATGTTAGATATAATTAACAAAATTCCTGGGATACATGGATGGAATAAAACTTAAGCAGGCAAAAATATTAGCAATTATTTCACAACCTGGAGGATTAAGGCATTTCTAGTATGGGTAATTACAGGTCAAGTAAGCTGGGCATAACTCTGTGGAATATAATTTCAGATAATGTGTTTAAAATGCTGTTGTTTAATATTTACTTGTTTGTCATGAACCAAACACTCAACAGGTACTCTGAATATGGAGATGAGTAAAACCCAGCTTCCACATTCCATGCTCTCACAATAAAACATGGTAAGAAATAGCTCGGCAAACACATTATAGAATAGTAAGAAGAGTACTAGAAATATTCAGCATTTACAACAAAAAATGCACATAGCGATGTTTCTTCAGGATTATTTGGAACAGAAAAGAGCAAATATTTTCCCATAGTTTGTCCCCATAGTGATATATTTAAAAGGTAAATGTCTTCTAAGATGGAGATAAATAGAGACAGATATAAGATCAATGTCTCTTGGAAAGTGGTTTATTCAGCTAGACCTCCTGAGCATATAATAAAAGAATATTAGCTATGGATATTTCAGAAAATATGCAAAATATATTGTAGCAGTCTCGAGCTTTATGTAGGGCTCATTCAACTTACATTTACATGCAGACCTTTGTGATACATAGATCTTAAAATACAGAATCAGAACATGGATTTTAAAATTGAAAGGATTGCTAAGGGAGAGTTAGGCTTTCATGATTAGTTGATTTAAAAGTCTTCAAAGTGGTTGTAATGAGAACGACAATTTATGAATTAATTAAATTCAGATAACTACCTCAGCATACAGATAATAATGTGACTTTTCCAAAAATGACATTTAGCAAAATGAGGATAAATAGTTCATAGTGCAGACCTCTGTGAAGCCAGAGCATATTAAATAAAAAGGATATGCATGACATTTATTGTAACATTATGTTAATATTGTAAACTGTATTATTTTATATGAATAACTGCCTGTGCACATTTTATTTGCAATTTTGGGCGGAAATACTTTTTTCTTTTTTTAAGTTTATTTTAAGTACAGGGGTACATATGCATGTTTGTTACATAAGTAAACTTATGTCATGAGGATTTGTTGTATTGATTAGTTTGTCACCTAGGTGTTAAACCTAGGAATGTGGAAACAGGCGTTAAGTGTTTTTTTGTTTTGATGTCTATTTTTTTGTGTGACTTGGGAATTGGTAAAACTGAGAGTAAAACTGAGATTCATATGTTTGAAGAGAATGAGAGATACTTAATATTCTGTTACTGTGGAAAATCAAAGAAACAGCTAAATAGAGAACTCTCTTGAGTGGAAAAAACAAGCAAAACAGATGCTGAATGTGCTGGTTATGCTCCTTGTAGTCTTAGAATAATATCAACATTTTTTTTTACCAGAATCTATAACAGATTATAAACTTGGCCCTGCTTATGTATGCGATCTCGTATGGTTACACTATACCATTTTAATTGCCTGATTACATGGCCTCTCTGAAAGGAATTCACTGTTAACCTTCCCTCTAAGTAGACTCCTTTCTTCAGCACAGCACCCTAGATAAACCCTGTGGCTTTTCGTTGAATTCTAGCTACTTTTATTAATTTGTTTACATATTTGTTATAAGTTCCATAAATAACGGGAAAATTATCCTCTCTAATTTTATTTTCAAGTCTCAGCATTTATCTGTGGATTTCAAAACTTTTGTTACTTCAGTTTGGTCTATAACTGACTAAATTAATATGTGTGTGAACCTAATTAATGAACAATATTTAGGTTCAAGCTAGGTATCTATTAAATAATATTTAATTAATGTGTAAGCTACTACTAATTAAATATTATTTAATAGATCCCTAGCTTGAACCTAAATATTGTTCCTTTTAAAACTCATTTGTGAATGGGTATGACAGGCACATTATAGGGCTGATCATCAGGGGCATGGATGATGAAGGTTTAAGGAGCACTAATGCTTTTACTAATTCAATAAATATTGCACATAAACCACAATCTGTATACTAGACAAATCAGTAAAGCAACTAAGCCTTTGCAACCTCATGACACTTAGACTCACATTGATACAGGCAGGAAATAAGCAATATTCATAACAAATAAGTGAATTATAGTACATGATAAAGAGATGATTGGTATGAATAACAATAAAATAAACAGAAAAGCAAATCACTGTTAGTGGAAACAGAATGATAAGACAGAAAGCTGGAGAGGAGGAGATTCGGCATAGATTTTGTGGTAGGATGATATCTCTTTCTTTACACATTCAATCAGACTCATTGATGATTCTGAAAGGAAGATTATTTACTTAATTATAATTTTCTCAGTGTATTTGTTGGGAGAAGAATGGAGGAAAGTAAAATGTTGAAAAGAAATACACTCTAAATTTAAACAGTCAGGAGGTTTATGATTTAAAGTTGCAAAAGAACCTCTTAGATCAGAAAGATACCCTGTGGGTGCTTTAAGAAATATTGGTGTCTCACTTTAAAATTTCGAAAATCACTTTAAAAAGGAATAAGAACAAACAGAAAGAAAAGTTGAAAATATTTTTTAAGTTGAGTGATATACTCTAAAATATGAATATTGATGAATTTAAGGATAAAAAGTTGCAGAATATTGTTGTCACAGGGAAGCAATATGTAATATTAAATAATTGGGTCAAATATAGTAATAAAATACTGTACTTTTAATAAGAAAGAAGAGGTGAGTTTAAAATTGTCACAGATTATCACATCTACCTGTGGAATACAAGTATTAATATAAACAAAAGAGTCCTTTCATCAGACCCTGAAGTACCCAGTAATGTCTTATGGAAAAAACAGACAAAAGCAAAGTGACGAGAATTAAAATATCATGGCATACAAACAAAATAGTGCATATGGGTATAGTCTGACATTCATTCTAAAAACACTTTATAAATATGACTTTTAAAATATTATTACTATTAATAAACGTGTTACAAGCCAACAACAATGCTGAAGATGCCTTTAAAAATGATGATTGTTTCATTTTCAAGAAACATAAATACTCTCCTTAGAGGTAGTACATAAAACTGATAAAATGCCACTATTTTACTCAATGTCCATATAATCAAGCATCATTACACTTTTATTTTATCAAATAAATTCTGTTTTTTTTCCCCAAAGGTAAACAAAATATAGATAAGAAATCATCATAAATATTAGATAACCTGAAATAAAAGCAAAGAATATTTTTCAAAATGAGGCGCTTTGATCATTTAATATGTGTTTTTAGATGTGTTTTATACAAGAAATTATAAATCAAATGTTTATATGAGAAAGAAGAAAGTTGTGAGTTTAAGCAAGGAGTTATACCTTGGAGATTAGAAAAACCAATTCTATGAACAAGGTCACTTGGTCTTTGATATGCTTCTTCCCTCTCTACACTTTCATCATGGAAAGGCACTAGGTGAAAGGAAGGAAAATATTTAATGGCAATTTAAAAATTGATTCCAGAGTGAAAAGCTTTCTTGAGTATTTCAAAAAGTTAGCCAGTGTACAGCAAGAGAATACTAAACAACTTGTAGTTATTATATTTAAAATAAAAGATTAAATCAAATGTTTCAAACAGTTGGCAAAATTACACACATAAGTAGAGATAATTATATAGCTTTTACTTATCACTGGAAGATAAGACAATTCTACTAAATAATACCTAATTTATTAATTTTCTTTGCTGTATTTTCCAGTGTACCATTATCAGTTCTGGAGATAAAGATCACTGCAACTTTCAGTTTATCCTTAAAAGATTGTTATCACAAAGTTTACCTCACATGCCTTAATTTACATGACTGTTCTATGAGGCATGTCTATTAGCTTTTGCTCTCTAATGTTAAGCTTTTTTTGTTTGTTGGTTGGTTTTAAAGACAGCATCTTGCTTTGTCACCCAGACTGCAGTGTAGTGGTGTGATTATTGAACTCCTGGGCTCAAGTGATCCTCCTCCCTCAACCTCCCCAGTAGCTAGGACTACAGATAGTGCCACTATGCCTGGATTTTTTTTTTCTTTTGTATAAATAGGCCTTGCTATGTTGTCCAGATCAGTTTCAAACAACTGGCCTCAAGAAAATCCTCCAGCCTTAGCCCTCCATAGGGCTGGGATTACAGGCGTGAACCACCCTGCCCAATCTGGAAAAATTATATTTTGATACTATTGTTGCCAAATTGAAAGGTGATACTCGTTAATAGTTGTGCATTTAAAACATAATTCAAAGAGTAATTATGAGAAATCTACTTTGGGTTATAGATTTCTAAAATTAGGGATCTCTCCCAATACTGTTCTGATTTGGTCTGTCTTTATCTCCCAATTGGAGCATTAAAAAAAAAAAAAAAACTTCCTCACAGACTTACCTATGTTTTTAGTGCACTCATTTTTAAATTTTCCATACAGTGAGAAAAGAGTACTTTAAAAAACTATGATCATATCATATCCAGTTTTAACTTAGTTCATTAGTTTTCTTTGCTCTTTCTTTAAAAGCCGAAACTCATGTTTTCTGAAACACCATTAAGGACTTAGTCCATTGCCGACCTATGACCGTTACTTCCTTGTCTCTCTGCCTGGCTCTAATTATTCCAGTTGGCTGGAATGTAGTTATTTTTGTAAGTGTCATCCCTTCTCTCATTTTTGTATTCTGAGAGGACATCCCAATTATTCTTCAGAACTTAAAAAAAATATCAGCATGCCTACCTATTAGTAGATACATTTTATCCTGTCTTTGGAATGAATATGTGAGCATCAGTGACATGTATATTTTATGGACCACATAATGACTACTATTTTTCAAGGGACCTCCTAACCTAGCAAGTAAATTATTGGTTTAAAAGGAAACTGTGTGACAAATTTCATTTTCCTCAAGGAAAAAAATTAGAAATGGAAAATAAGTAAATATAAAATACGCAAATATCAGATTTTTTCAAATATATATTTTATAGATGCAGTATTGATTCAATTTCAAATGTTGTTTGAATTTCTCCATAATAACTTAAATGTGAGAGGAAGTCAAAATGTATTTGAACTAATATAGAGATTTGGTAAATTTATGAATAGGTAAAAACAAGTGTATAATTCATAAACAACAATAAACATATACATCTAAATTTAAGGCATCTAAAATAATAGTATTTTCAGGTAAAACTTTTTTCTTTACATAAGGAATGTTTATTTATAAACTAATATTATTGATATGGTTTGGCCGTGTTCCTACCCAAATTTCATTTTGATTTGCAGTTCCCATGATCCTCATTGGAGGGACCTGGTGGGAGGTAATTGAATCATGGGGGCACTTACTTCCATGCTGTTCTTGTGATAGTGATTTCTCACAAGATCTGATGGTTTTAAAAGAGGCTTTCATCTCCCTGCTTCACTCTGCACGTCTCCTTGCTGTCATGTGAAAAGGACATATCTACTTTATTTTCTGCCATGATAGTAGGTTTCCTGAGGCCTCTCCAGCCATGCTATGTGTGAGTCAATTAAACCTCTTTCCTTTGTAAATTACTGAGTCTTGGATATGTCTTTATTAGCAATGTGAAATTGAACCAATACAATTATGTTTAAATATTTATATATAATTATAAAATAACAAAACTCGACACTAAAATAACAGTATATGGTAAAAATTTCTATAAGAAGACCTGTATCTGTTTTTAAATGATATGATTTTGTAGAGCAACTACTCGTGCTGCCAACATCAGCCCCCTCTGTCTACTTTTAGCAAAGGGTGGTGATATTGCCAAGGCAACCAGTGAGTGGAAAGGTCTGAGGATAACAGTTATATGTAAAGCAAATCAAGCCAACTAATGCTTGAGATTATGAACTTCATAATTTTTAATTAAAACTCTACTGGATATATTTTAACTAAGATTTATTTCCCATTTTAAATTATAATTATACAATTAATTTTCTTCATATTTTTGTCATCAAGTGATGTTTTGTTAAAATATTTTCTTTATATCTTACTATCTGGGCACTGCATACACCTCTGGGAACTACACGCACCTCTGTTTATGCAATGTATGATACCATAAAGGTGGCGGCAACAATGTTTTAGCCCACATTCTGGGCAGTCTGCAGAATATCTGTAATGGTTTTTGAAGGCTCTCTGGCTAAAGATCAGCACTACATCTGTTAAGAAATGTTGGAAATCTCATCAGAAGTGATCTTTTCACTATTATGTTTTGTTTCTCTCTTAGCAGTTCCTTCAGGGATTCAATGATCAGGGCCAAGGCAGAAGGCACTCCCTCAATCTGGACCTGTCTGTTGTAAATGATCAGTTTCACTGAAATCCTAAGACCCTCCAAGTCACAGGTTGCCTTGGTGATATTATTGCCAACCTTTGCTGAAGGTAGACTCGGGGCTGATCTTCGGGGCCAGGGCAGACGCTTCACCAGCTTTGTCACCAGTGTACCTCAGTTATATGGCTTATATGACTTTAAATTTATTATGGTTGAATTTAGGCAACATTGTGGAGACAGCAGGTGTCACATGAACCCAGTTACCAGGCAATCAAAGAAGGATGCACTTTGGCCTCCGATCCAAAGGCTGAAAGCTAAAATTACTATTTTTCAACTTTTAGTATGTATTTGGAAGCATTAATTTTAGTAAATTTGCTTGATTATATGAATTTACTTTAGTTAATTCTGTTAGGAGTTCACAAAAATTTATTATTAAAACTTATACCTTATGGTTTATTTTTATAATTTATTTTCAAGGACATAAATATTATTAGTATTAGATAATTCTTTAAAATAAGGATATGATCATGTGAACCTCACTAATTTTGTATCAGTCCAAATAGCTAGGTCAGTGCCTTTTCATGCCAATTTTTAATGGTACATTTTTAAATAAAATATATTTAATATTTTTATAATTGACAGATAATTGTACATATTCATGAGGTACAATGTGATGTGGCAATGCATGTATTCATAGTATAATGATGAAATTGGGGTGAGATCATATCTATCACTTAAAAAATGTATGATTTCTTTGATGACAACACTCAAAATCTCTTCTAGCTATTTTGAAATATACAATACATTGTTATTTGCTATAGCCACCCCAGTTTGTAATGGAACACCAAAGCTTAGTCTTCCTGTCTAGCTGTAACATTGTATCCATTGGCCAACCTTATCTATTCCCCTCCCCGCCCCCCCCCCCCCCACGCGCAATATCTCTACTCTCCCTAGCCTCTGGAAATCACTATTCTACTCTCTAATTTTATGAAATTGGCTCTTCTAGATTTCACATATGAGTGAGATCATGCAGCGTTTATCTCTTTGTACCTGGCTTATTTCACTTAACATAATGTGGTCTAGGTTCATCCATCTATGTTGCCACAAATTATAAGATTTTTTTCCTGTCTTACTGCTGAATTATCATCCATTGTGTTGTTATATATTTATAGTTTTCTTTATTCATTATTCATGAGATATGCATTCAGGTTGACTCCATGTATTGGCTATTGTGAATAGTGCTGCAGCAAACATGGATTTGCATATTGATTTTATTTCCTTTATATATATATCCAGTAATGGGACTGCTGGATCATATCATATGTCAAACCACTGCATGCCTGGGAGATCTTGAGGACAAAAATATTCTTAATATCCCAGGCTTATTAATAGATTAGAGTACTCTCTCCTTTATGCACGGAGATTTATTCCAAAACACTCACTAGATTCCCAAAACCATGGATTTTACAGAACTCCATATGTACTATGCTTTTTCTATACATACATACCTATTGTAAAGTTTAAATCATAAATTAGAGAAATAAATTATTACAAAAATAACTAATAAATAAATAGAATACTGATAGTAATATATCATTGACAATTTTATAGATATAAGATTCACTCTTTCTGTAGATATTAGCAACGTGAGTATGTAATTATTTTTCTTTCCATATTAAATCAGTAAGTTACACCTCCTCATTTAAAGGAAGCACTTTGAAATTTGTCTTTGGCATATCCAAATTTCCAGCATCACTACTCTTGAACGTTGGAGCCATTATTAAGTAAAATGAAGGTTACTTGAACTAAAGCACAATGGTATTGGACCTGTTGATCTGTAAGCTAAGACAGCTACTAAGGCTGTAGCAGGTAAAATATATCATTGTAAACTCATTTTAGAAAATCATGTGTACATGCAAGCAAACACATCACCACCACCACTACAGAGAAAAAAAAGTAAAGCATTACAATTCTATTAATTACAGTTTCTATTTTTAAAATCTATGAATGTATAGAAGAAAAAATTAAATTCAAGGAAAAACATAGTCAAAAAGAGGCTAACTAATCTGGATAAAGAACAGCCATTGGCAATATAAGCATGTCTCACACTCAAACTTTTTCAAAAAGAGGACAGATAGCTGAGATTAATAGTAAATATTTAGCACTTACGACTCTCTTCAATTTAAATCACCCACTTTCCTAAAGTATTGGTTCTATCCTGGGATAGCCTATGATATGCCTAATTCAACAACCCATTCCAACTTTAATACTTTATTTTTTTTAACCTATTTTTCTCAACTATAATTCAATAAACACAGAAAAACCAGAGGTTAAAATGTATCTTTAGCACATGCCATTAAAAATTGTTCTGAAACTATTGGTCAAAAGAACCAAATTCCTCTAAGAGTAAAATATTGAAGATATTACTAGATCTTGTACTACATTTTGTCAGATTCCTGAAAGTGTTACTAAAGAAAATGTCAAAAATGTCTTCTCATTGTTAGAGAACTGGAATTTGGTAGATAAATTTTAGTCTTTAGGAAAACAGAATAGAGCTTCAGAAGATTAAAAACTTCTAGATAGGGTTTGTTGAATTAAACTACTTATATTTAAGTTACTATCATATGCATAAATATTATATACGTGTGTGTGTGTGTGTGTGTGTGTGTGTGTGTGTGTTTGTGTGTATGGTAGAAAGATTAATACAGATAGATAGACAGAAAATATAGCTTAAACAGATTTGGGAATACAGTCATTCCTCGGAGATACTGCAGGTGTAGTTCCAGACAACTGCACAACTGCAAAAAAGCAAATATTGCAAGAAAGTGAGTCATACTAATTTCTAAAATGTTTTCAATTTACTTTGCCCAAATCCATCAAAAGAATCAGTATCTATAGCAGTTATATGCTTACAAACTATATTTTTTAACTAATAAGACTTCATTGTCAAAATTAATCCTTGATCCATGGGCTACAGAATAGGTGTTGTGTTAGCAGGCAAGAAGACAACATTCATCTTTATACATCTTCATCGGAGCTCTTGGGTGCATTGTCAATGAGCAACAAAAATTTGAATTTTTTTCTCTTGTGCAGTAGGTTTCAAAAGTAAGCCTAAAATATTCAATAAACCATGTTATAATTGGATATGCTCTTATCAAGACTTTGTTATTCCATTTCTAGAGCATAGGCAGAGTCAAATTAGGATAATTCTGAAGGCTCTTAGACTTCTCAGAATGATAAATGAGGGTTGGCTTCCACCTAAGGTCACCAGCTGCATTAGTCTCTTCAAAGAGTCATTCTGTCCTTTGAAGAATTATTTTTAGGGATGGGTTCTTGCAATGGTGCCCAGGTTGGACTTGAACTCCTGTGCTCAAGCAGTGTTCCTACCTGAACCCTCTGGGACTACATGCCTGTGCCATCACACCCACCTGTCCTTTGAAGCTTTGAAGCCAGGAATTGACTTGTACTCTCTAGCTATCAAAGTCCTCCATGGTGTCTTTTTCTAATAGAAGGTTGTTTCCACTACATTGATAATGTATGGTTTGATGTAGCCCCCTTCAACAACTATTTTAGTTAGATCTTCTGGATAATTTGCTGCAGCTGCTACATCAGCATTTGCTGCTTAAACTTATACTTTTATGTTGTGGAAATAGCTTTCTTTATTAAACTGCATGAACCAACCTCTGCTAGCTTCAATGTCTCTTCAGCAACTTCCTTACCTCACTCAGCCTTCAGAGAATTGAAGATTTAGGAATTTGCCTTGGATCAGACTTTTGTTTACGGGAATGTGGTGGCTGGTTTGCTCTCTTCAGATCACTAAAATTTCTCCATAAGGTCAACAAGGCTGTTTTGGTTTCTCATCATTCATATGCTCACTAAAGTAGTAATTCTAATTTCCTTTAAAACTTTTCTTTTGAATTCAGAACTTTGCTAAGTGCCACAAGAGGCCTAGCTTTCGGGCCTATCTCAGCTTTCAACATGCCTTTCTCACTAAGCTTAATTATTTCTATTTTTTTTTAATTATTATTGAGAGAGGTTTGACTCTTTTATTTGAACATTTAGAGGCCGGTGAACACTTCTTAATCAGCCTGATTTCAATTATTGTGTCTCAGGGAAAAGGGAGGCCTGAGGAGAGAAAGAAAGATGGGGAAACGGCCCATTGAGGGCCATCAGAACACACACAACATTTATGGATCAGGTTTGCTAGCTATTTTATATGAGCATGGTTAATGGCACCTAAAAACTATTACAATAGTAACAGCAAAGATTACTGATCACAGATTACAATAATAATTATAGTAATGATAACTTTAAACATTTAAGATATTGTGAGAATCACCAAAATGTGACACAGAAACATGAAGGGAGCATGTGCTGTTGGAAAAATAATTTTGTTAGAATTCTATGATTCAGGCTTGCCACAAACCTTTTATTTGTATAGAAGTCACAATATCTGTGAAGTACAGTAAAATGAAGCGAAATAAAATGAGGTATGTCTGTAGGTGGTATTAATTTATGAAAATTAATCTGAATATTCAAGATACAAAATTTCAGATTATTAGATTCTAATACCAAAGTCCAGAAATCAATAGAAAATAGTGTCAACTTTGGAATAACATTTAACATGAATGAAACTAAATCAATAAATAAACAAAAGAAAATAATAGAATCAACAACATATAATTTAAAAATAATTTTATGGAGACAATATCTAAGTAAATAGGGAAATATTTGAGCAGAACAAATGAAAGTTACAAGATATTGATAGAGAAGTTTTATAAAATTAATAAAATCCTAATATTATTATATTTGAAAATGAATACTGAGGCGGGTGGATCATGAGGTCAAGAGATCGAGACCATCCTGGTCAACATGGTGAAACCCCGTCTCTACCAAAAATACAAAAAAATTAGCTGGGCATGGTGACGCATGCCTGTAATCCCAGCTACTCAGGAGGCTGAGACAGGAGAATTGCCTGGACCCAGGAGGTGGAGGTTGCGGTGATCCGAGATTGCACCATTGCACTCCAGCCTGGGTAATGAGCGAAACTCCGTCTCAAAAAAAAAGAAAGAAAATGAATAAAGCATATCACTTCATAAAATTAGAAAATTTATAAAATTAGAAATCAAAGAAACTAGATATTTTAGAATATGCAAAACAGTGCTATTAATTACAATCACAAACTACACCACAGGATTTATCTGTCTAATATATGAAAACTACCATTTGATTGTCATCAGTGTTGGTGAATGGGCACTCACACACTGCTGGTTGGGGTGTGATTTTGGCAATATGTTCCAAAATACTACAGTGCTGTAGGCTGTGTAACCCTGCTACATAGAAGTACCCCAGGAAGAATTACCCTAGGAAGACACCATGTAAAGAGCCAAGATCACCACAACATTTTTTGCTATAGTAAAAGAAAAAACAAAACAAACCATCAGAATACCATTAACAGAGATACAAGTGACAGAGATATAGGTCATACCATGGAATGTTTAGAGCTAGTAAGAAAAAAAATGGGAATAATGGCCATGAAATATTATTGATAACATACATGTGTTGGGAAATAGACTGTATCTAGCTCTGATTTTCTCCCACTGAAGATTTAATTCAGTTTATAGATTTTGTTGCTTTCTCTTTTTTTATGCTGGGGATGACCTCTGTTTCACATACGTTTCACTAATCTAAGAATTACTGGAAAATTACTTAAAAAGTGGCAAAATTTACTCCAAGTTTAGTCAGTAACAGCTTTTTCAAAGTTTTGTAATTTCTCAATTTTATTTAAAGGTTTTAAGAACACTTCTGCTGGGTGTATATTCAAAAACAGAAAATCTACATCACAAAGAGGTATTTGCATGCCCATGTTTTTGTAGCACTATTCATGAGAGGCAAAATATGGAATCAACCTGTGTCCATCAGTGAATGAATGGATAAAGAAAATGTAGCATATATACACAATGGAATATTATTCAGCCATAACATATAAAATCTTATCATCTGTAGTAACATGGATGCATCTGGAGGTCATTATTATGTTAAGTGAAATAACTGAAGCACAAGAAGACAAATATTGCATGTTCTCACTCATATGTGGAAGACTTAAAAAGTAGATCTCCTGAAGAGAGAAATTACTGGTTACCAGAGGCCAGGAGGGGTGGGCAAAGGTGGGGGAAAGGGGTAAAGCAAGGTTAATTAATAGGTAAATATATACTCTTACAAAGAAGAATTAAAACCTGAGGATTAGCAGGGTGACTATAATTGACATTATTATTTGTACACTTCAAAATACAGAAGAGAATAATTTGAATGTTTCTAAAGAAATTATAAATATTTAAGGTGATGTATATATCCCAATTACCCTGATTTATTATATAAATGTATCAGATTGTCACATGTACCCCCAAAATATGAACATCTAATATGTATCAATAAAAATAAACAAATATAATAAAAAGTTTTAAAATCATATATTAATATTATTTATGATTTGATGGTTTATTTTGTTTCATCTATAGAATTTTTTCTTATTTGGGGTTTCTTTTTATATAAAAGGTAGTATTTGAATATTTAAAACAAGCAAATGAGACCCTTAGCATTACCTATTATGCTCTTTATTTCAATTCAATTTACTTGTTTATTCTGATGTGCTCAAGTTGGCATCAAGTAGTTGATATAGAGTTAAGGTGTGGGGAAATGGTGATGTTTGATTGAATTTGCTTATCTTATGACCTTGTTCAGAAGATATGTGAAAATGCCCTTGAATGTTCAATTATCTGTGTTAGATTTGACAATTTTGATCCATTTGGAAATATTATTTATTCTTTAAGATCTTATGACTCAATTTTGGAAGTTATATATATCTTTTCTGTTTCTATTATAAGAAAGTATCTCTTGATATGGAGGTGTTGCATTATGTATTACACAAGTGTTATTATATGAAGATATACAATAATTATTTAATGAAATTTGCCTATATAGGCCACTGCAACAATGATACAAACAATGATGTTGGCATGCTTTGTAATATACTATGTGGTCCAAAATTAATTTGATGTACACAGATGTCTTAGAGACATAAAGCTATAAACTTCTCAGAGTCAGTCTTTTTGTGTTTTTCTGTGTGAAATTAAGAGATGTGAGACCAAAAGACAATTTAATTACTTATTATTACATTTATTATGAACAGCATGTTAAACAATAAAATCAATTTTCACATTAGCTATTCAAGAAATACGTGGATTTATAACAGCAATTTTTATAATGAAAAAGAGTAAGTGCTATAATGTATAGTAACGTTTTTACTATTTGTGCAAGCTCACACTTACTTTGAAGCACCTCACTTTTTTCTAAATATGAAAATAATAATTTGAATCTTAGTTTTTTTTTACTTTCAGAGATTTTGTTGGTTTACTTTAATTTTCAAATTAAATTAAGCACCATTGAGCACTGATAATTTCTATCTCTTACAGCCTCGATGGTTAGTATTGTTTCTGGGGATTATAATTTCATCTGCATTTCCAATTTGATGATAATAACATTCATAATTAAATTGATTTAGAAAAGACATTAAATTTTAAATCAATTTATTACAAACACATCAATAAAGCTTTAAAGAGTAGTTTTACTTTTTTTTGGCAGAAGTGTCTAGTGTTTCAGAGAGTAATATTTTATGACTGACTGTTTAGAATTACCCGTACATGATGATAACAAGAAACAGACTCCCTTTTAGTAATTATCGTTATTGTTTTAAAGTCTCTCTATGTAAGATGAACAATGATTCCTTCCATTTGAGGGCAGATTGTGTCTAGTAATCCAACAATGTCATACGCTTCCTCATAACTTGTTCTTCTTTGTAATGGCTGGTAGGTGTATTTTAACATCATTTTACACTACGGAAATTTTCAAAATCATTAAAATGTGATAAGGCAAGTCTTTGAACTTATGAAATTGACTGTGTACAATTAGAGGCAAAATTTATGTTAAGATGTATGTCGATCATATATGTATATTATATACATGTATACACACACATACATACACATATGCATAAATAAAAAATTCGTTAAAATACCCTTATATATGATCAGGATAAATAGTAGTAAAGTTTTGAAAGTTTTTATAATTTCTAGCTAGCATATGTAAAACAATAAATAACAAGTAAATAGTAAATTCCTAAAGCATATATTATCCATAACATTACAGTATCTGTACTCACATCTCAATAATTAATATAAAGCATTAACAATATGTTCTTATGGAAAGTATGCCTTTATTATTCTATTTGCACTATGGCTTTTAATCTGAACTTCTGCACACCAACCAAACTTTATGTCTTTGAAATTGCCACTTATTTGTATTATGAGATGTATATTAAGTATAGAGAATTCTGTATTTTTGTTTATAATTTCTCATCTTCAATACAGTATTTTCGTCTATGATTTTTTGGTAAACTGTTTCTTTACTGAAGAAAGATTTTTTTAAGACAAATGTGGATATTTATGAGGAAGAAAGTTGTCATATAAAATGCATATGCCTTAGTTTGTCACATAAAAATATGTATGCATTTTGAACATGACCAGATTTTTATAGTTGCATCCTATTTGGAATGCACTACTACATATTTAGTGTAACACTGAAATATATAACAGAATATATACCTTACATTTTCCCTTTCAACTGCTTTTTATTGGAGAACAACCTTTCTTTTTATTACCTTTATTCTCCTTTATTGAATCCATCACTTTTCCTCTCCTTTGTCCTAGCTAAATCCACATGTAGAATGCAGTTGTCATACTAATACAATATCAAAACTGGGAAACAAAGAGTTAAACCCAGCTTGTATCCTGTTCATCTCTGTTGGGAATCTCCATTTGCTGTAATGAATGACCCCAGTAAATCTACTTCTGAACGTGGTAATGATTCCCAATTTGATCTCTTAGCAGAAAGTAAAAAATATATTTTAAATTGGCTTTAGTAGGATTTCTGCTCAAAACTTTTTACCTATTAAATCAAAAACAATAATGGAACATAATTCTGGAACAAAAGGCTACTTTTTTTTTTTTTCTGGGAAATATGAGAGAAGGATTCAGATATTCCTGACTTCTCTAAGAAAAGAATGTTTTGCCTCAATGTGATGATTCTCTGTAGTTGAATTTTTCTTAACATTAGTATTTGATGAGTTTATGGTGTGTATGAGCCTAAATTAACATTTCAATCCTTTTTCTTATGATGTAATGAATTCTTCCAATTGCATATGATTTGCAAAACATACCATTATTTATGGAATAGATATATTTGGTTTGCAATATGTCTTCTCTTCACCAAAACTTCTGTTAGTAATAGTAGCCTATAATCAATTAAAGTCCTGTTTTTATTTTTATTATTTTTATTCATCTTTATTAGCATTATTATTTAAGCAGTTCTATAAATGCTGTTTCCTTATCTTTTTAATTCCAGTTTTGAAAAATGAATATATATTAAGACATTTGTCTTTGATGTAATGAAAAATGAGTGCATCATTTTCAAAACTTTTTGTTTTTGTTTAATATTTTCTCTGCAATATTTAGTTCAATTATGGCAGTTCTGACTGAAATTCAGTTGCAAAGTCATGGCTGAGTTACTTTTCAAATAAAAAAAAAATCCTATAATGCCTTCTCAAAACTAACTCTGTGAGTTTTAAAGTTGGAACATGTAGTAGAAGATAAGTTTTAAGCAGCTGAAGATATATTTAAACCAGGACAGATTTAAACACTCTAGAGCTGGAGTAACTAAATTAAAGTTACCCTAACATTCTGACTCTTTTTCTTTTATTGGTCCTGAAAGGAGGGAGTAGAGAAAATTGCTTTTAAAAGTAGAGAGCAGCTGAAATGTATCAGGTATATCTTGAATTAAAATGATCTACTATACTGACAAGAAACTAGCAACCTTGAATTGCTGTTCAGATTTGTTGTAGTTAATAATCCTGAGTGTTATAGGGTCATCTTTAAAACATATTAACTGCACTACACTATTAAATGTCTGTAGATGAAATGTGTGTTATTATGAATGAAGAATATGGGTCTATGAGCATTTGGTGGGTAATTTGGTTTCTTTCAGCATGATTTATATGTAGACATAGAGATAACTTAATCCACAAGAGATGTGAAAGTAATTTATTTCCAACCATTGAAGTAACACTGGACAATAATTTATGTGACTTATAATAGGATGCTGCAGCCAAGGCATATGACATTGAATGATACAGAAATTTTGTCACTGTACTGTTTATCTTTGGCTTGTGCACTTGGACATTTCTGATGAAATATCAAACGGTTCTCTTTTTGTATGTGAAGATACACACACCACACACCACATATACATTATCTGGCATGGTTTCAAATAGAAACTAAATGCTTAACGTTTAGTATGGCAGTTTTTACTTAAATTGGATGGCTATCATATTTTGATCAAGAAATACATTACAACATTATTATGTCCTAAAAATGTCAGTACATCACAAACAAAGAGACTTCATTTCATAAAGAGTATGATATTCCTTTCTTTCTTACTGAAGCTGTCATAGAATTTTACTGGTGCATGGTAATTTTTTTCTCATGAGTGTTATATTATTTATTCCATAGGAATACCTATAAGATATTTCAATTTTATTTTACCTTAGTTTTCATCTTATAAAATATTACAAAGAGCGAAAGAGAACATGCATTTAACATCTAATAAATAATATTTTACAAAAAAGTATTCCATTCTTGCATACAACTAATTACACAAAACTAACAAAAACAATTTTTAGGTTATCTAAATATGTATACATATTATTTTTAATAACTCACAATAATGCAAATATATATGTTTTAACTTGAAGTTAATGCCAAAAACAAATTTTAATTCTTAATATGGTATCTGCAATAGATATGCTATCTATATGATAAATTCTCATTGTATCTGCAAATTTTTTTCTCAAAGAAATCTCAATTTCCCTTCTACTATTGGTTGTGATTATTTTTTTCTTTGCATATAAGTTCATTTTTATCAATTAAATAATGCAATCTTGGAACTCTAGTACTGGTAAAGGTGGACCTATTCAATCCTATTTTTCCCACAGATTACAATGGAAATTTATTGATAGAATACATAAAAACAACTGTCCAAGGACTCTGAAAAATAAAAAAGCACACAGATTGAGAAGGGATTCAAAACCTCAAGAAAGAACTATACAGCACTGAGGTGATTTATTTTGTCTTCTTTGTTTCTTTCCTAAAGCTTTGGCTCAAGGATGGGCCTGAGTCCTGGAAGCAAAGCATGTGGGGAATCCCTATTAACCATTTGTTATGTGTTGCTTTTTGTTTGTTTATTTGTATACCAACCCCAGTTAAGGAACTATACTCTGGAATGTCAATGGCAGAACACTCCCAACCATCCCAAGGAAAAACTCATGTTTCAGTGCTTAAAAAAAAAAAAAAAAAAAAAAAAAAAACAGGAAAAAGGAACTTGTTGCTCCAGAGTAAAAGGAGAAAATAAACCCCCACTATTTTTCCCTCTTTTATCTCACTGCATTACTACAAGGGAACTATAAATAATCAGACAGTAAATAGTATAGTAAAATATAGTCAAAGCATAGTACATTTACAGAGAATTGAGTTTACTAATATTAATGCCAGCAAATTCGTGTGGAAAAAAATATTATTTTATACCTTTTATTACAATAGATTTCAACATTGAACCCACTCCCGCTGTCTTCAACATTATTCCCCTCGAAATTCTCTTGTTAACTGTGGTCATGTAAATAATATTGCCAGTATTCTGGCATCTATAATTTTTATTCTGGTCACTCCAGTCTCTGAACATCACATGTGATAGCTCCAGGTCACTTAATTTGATATATCAACACCTGAAATCTAGAAGCCTAACAGAACCTTGCACATATCCTTCGTTCTTTTGTCTCCTTTAAATTCATTTTGCTACTCTGACCAAACAAAAATCCAGTCTCGGGATGTTCCATGTCTGGACCCACATAGCTGATTACCTCCAGAGTACAATACGAAGTCATGGTAATGGAGCCAATTTAAATTCATACTAATTGACCTAAGTGTACTCCTTAATGCTTTACCAAAAGTTTCTAGCCCCTTAACTGCCCTACTTCCCTTTTGGATCCTAATTCTTTTTATTATCCCACTCTTCTAGATATGTTTGAGAATTTTTTTTTCTTTCAATCTCCACCAAACTGTTGCACATTCTGAGCTTCCACTTTGACAGTTCTGTCCATTTCCCTTAGAAATAAACAAGAAGACAACCTGTGGATGCTCCATTCACAGCGTCTGCTCACCTGCACCTATACATACATTACTATTTTCTCCATACTATCTATATTTCTACAAGAGTATTTAACACCATTTGTATATAAAAATTGTATCCTCCTTATGCAACTCAAGCATATTGACAATTTTTTAGCTCCTCTCTTGTATCATCATTTTCTTCATTCTATAGGAAGCTTTCACATATTAAATGAAAAGTTTTATTAACTTTAAAAATAAATTAAATAAGCTCATAAACAGTTTTCACCTTTCTTTACGCGATTTTTTTTCTCCTTCCCTTTGCAAACAAAAAGCAATAACCACAACCACAGTAAGAGCAATAAAAATCTTATAGGTGCTATCTAAGCTCACTTCCTCTATTTTTTCTCTTAATATTCTTTTTTTTCGACCAGTACAAATGAAGGTGGCACTTACAGCACTCCACTGATACTGCTCTTATGAAGGTCATTAGTGACATCCACTGCTATTAAACTAATGGTTGTCTTGGTTTTCATTATTCTTGACCCATCAGCTATTTTAAACACAGTTGAAGGTGAACATTAAGACCTCCCTGATAAATGAGCCTAAATAATGTCATCATATAATTCTTTGACTACTGTTCTTATCAGCTGAAATGTGCAATATCTCTATTTTGATAAACTTGATAATGTGATTCAATAAGAAACAAAATCAATGTTACTTAAAATATCCCTGAAACAAATGTTAATGGAATTATGTATTGTGAATATACATAAATATTACTTGGTATGCTAGTTCATTATTGATTTTGTGCTCAAGGTACATTGCTGACTATTAAATTTTTTGGACAGGAACTAAAGTATTAAAATAGCTTTTAGCTATTTAAAAATGTTCACTATTATTACCTGAATATCCTTTGCCACTAAGTCAATAAAATAGCAAAAATGTAAGGTCCAAAACCAAAACAAAACAATGGGTATGTATTACCCTGTTTATGCTCTTGTGTATATTTGAAGTTATTGCAATTTTAAAAGACAAAATTGTTGTATACTTGATGCCTGATTAGTACATATCCTCAATTGAGTGAGAAAATTTGATTACTTTAATTTAAATTTAGCATATTCCCTGAGACTTACTAATGGTAATTATATTGTTGTACCAGGTGTCTCCAGAGAAGAATGATATTACTGGAAAGATGATAGTAGTTTACTTGCGCTGTTAGTAATCTTTTCATAGACTCCAGATAATAGTCTATTAATTGATTGCTTTATAATGGCACAAATTTTGTTACATAATGAAGCCCCTGGAGTTCAAGATTGTAAAATTAAAATCTATTTTTAATGTAATATTGGACAGTTTCAAATCAGAAAAGTATGTACATATCCATGTAATGGACTATGTAAAGAATATATTACATAGCTCTACAAGGGAAATCACAATTTTTTTCATGGATTTATTTTACAGCTCACTTTTCTCAATTTCAGTGAAAAAGAATTAAAAATGAAATATTAATTATTCATAAATAAAAAGCTACTGGAGAAAAATACTATATAGCACTTATAATTACAGATAAAAATGTATTATATTACATAACAAAATTATTAGAATATGTCAGCAGATACAGTAAAAACATTCACAGCCTTAATTTTGCTTTCTTCTTTTCAGTATAAGTATATGATAAATATATGATGCTAAAATATATGCATAATAAATAAATGAAAAAAGTGAAAAGACAGACTTAGTAAATATAAGAGAATATACATAGAAATAGAATACATACTTATATAGAGATTATATGGAAATACTTTTATATAATGGCTGTTTTACAACAGACAAAACTGTGTAATACAATATAAATACTTCTTAATAATTATGAGAAGAATATAATTATGAATGAAGGGATATGAAGATCCTAGGAATACAATATGCATCACTAGGAATAGGTTGCTTAAAACATAAAATAAGCGATTCTTTTTATTAGTTCCTCCAGTGCCATTAGCAAAAAATGGAGATGAAGTCCCACTTCATTAGAAGTGAAATGGGAATACTATTATACATTTATAATTAATTATAATAATTTATAGAGAATAGCTTGTAACACTCTGAAACTTAATTTCATATACTGATGAATTAATAGCTTTCAAACATTGATTTTAAGCGTATATTATGCAGAAGGAATAGGGATATTCTTGGAGTTAGATACATAAATGAAATATTTTTCTTGGGTTTGATCAGTTTTGAAGAAAATGTATTAAATTTATTATTTATTATTTTGTCCTTTTAGGCTCACCTCTTTTTTTGAAGCTACTCTTTCTAGGCTTCTATCCTCAAAACTCTACTGAAATTATTTTCATCTTTGTCACTGGGGACGTCCAAGATCAAATCCTGTGGTCATTTTATCACTGACGTCTCTTTTTAGAACTCACCATAATTATTGATTTTTCATTCACTTAACAAGTATTTCCATCTGTTTGTGTCCTCTCTTATTTTCTTCAGCAGTGGTTTGTAGTTCTCCTTGAAGAGGTCCTTCACATCCCCTGTTAGTTGTATTCCTAGGTATTTTTTTCTGTTTGTAGCAATTGTGAATGGGAGTTCACTCATGATGTGGCTCTCTCTTTGTCTATTATAGGTGTATAGGAATGCTTATGATTTTTGCACATTGATTTTGTATTCTGAGACTTCGCTGAACTTGTTTATCAGCTTAAGGAGATTTTGGGCTGAGACAATGGGATTTTCTAAATATACAACGATGTCATCTGCAAACAGGGACAATTTAAAGTCTTCTCTTCCTACTGGATTACCCTTATTTCTTTCTCTTGACCGACGGCCCTAGTCAGAACTTCCAGTATTATGTTGAATAGGAGTAGTGAGATAGGGCATCTTTGTCTTGTGCCAGTTTGCAAAGGGAATGCTTCCAGTTTTTGCCCATTCAGTGTGATACTGGCTGTGGGTTTGTCATAAATAGCTCTTATGATTTTGAGATACGATCCATCTATGCCTCGTTTATTGAGAGTTTTTAGCATAAAGGGCTGTTGAATTTTGTGGAAGGTCTTCTCTGCATCTATTGAGATAATCATGTGGTTTTTATGTTTGGTTCTGTTTATGTGATGGATTCCGTTTATAGATTTGTG
This sequence comes from Saguinus oedipus, assembly GCA_031835075.1. Taxonomy (NCBI): domain Eukaryota; kingdom Metazoa; phylum Chordata; class Mammalia; order Primates; family Cebidae; genus Saguinus; species Saguinus oedipus. Next base: position 46,363,193 of record CM063169.1, read on the forward strand.
GATGTTGAACCAGCCTTGCACTCCTAGGATGAAGCTGACTTGATTGTGATGGATATCTTTTTGATATGCTGTTGGATTCAGTTTGCCAGTATTTTATTGATGATTTTTGCATCAATATTCATCATGGATATTGGCCTGAAATTTTCTTTTTTAATTGCATCTCTGCTATGTTTTGGTATCAGGATGACCTTGGTCTCATAAAACAAATTAGGGAGGATTCCCTCTTTTTGTATTGTTTGGAATAGTTTCAGAAGGAATGGTACCAGTTCCTCTTTGTACCTGTGGTAGAATTTGGCGGTGAACCCATCTGGTCCTGGACCTTTCTTGGTTGGTAGGCTATTAATCACTGTCTCAACTTCAGACCTTGTTATTGGTCTTTTCATGAATTCACTTTCTTCCTAGTATAGACTTGGGAGGGTATAACTGTGCAGGAATTTATCCATTTTCTCTAGATTTACTGGTTTACCTTTATAGAGGGGTTTGTAGTAATCCCTGATAGTAGTTTATATTTCTGTAGGATTGGTGGCAATATTCTTTTTATCATTTTTTTATTGCATCTATTTGAATCTTCTCTCTTTTCTTTTTCATTAGTCTGGGAAACAGATAGAAAAACATCCCATGCTCATGGTTAGGAATAATCAATATTGGGAAAATGGCCATACTGCCCAAAGTAATTTATACATTCAATGCTATCCCCATTGAGCCACCAATGACTTTCTTCACAGAATTAGAAAAAAAAACACCTTAAACTTCATGTGAAACTGAAAAAGAGCTGACATAGTCATGACTATCCTAAGCAAACAAAAACAAAAACAAAAACAAAGCTGGAGGCATCACACTACCTGACTTCAAGCTAGATTACAATGCTACAGTAATCAAAACAGCATGGTACTGGTACCAAAACAGAGATATAGACCAATGGAACAGAACAGAAGTTCAGAAATAACACCATGCAACTACAACCATCTGATCTTTGACAAACCTGATGAAAACAAGCAATGAGGAAAGGATTTCCTATTTAATAAATGGTGTTGGGAAAACTGACTAGCCATATGCAGAAAGCTGAAACTGGATCCCTTCCTTACACCTTATACAAAAATTAACTCTGATGGGTTAAAGATTTAAACATAAGGCCAAACACCATAAAAACTCTAGAAGAAAACCTAGGTAATACCATTCAGGACATAGGCATAGGCAAGGACTTCATGACTAAAACATCAAATGCAATGGCAACAAAAGCCAAAATTGACAAACAGAATCTAATTAAATGTAAAAGCTTCTTCACAGCAAAAGAAACAATCATTCGAGTGAACCAAAAACCAACAGAATGGGAAAAAAATTGGCAGTCTACCCATCTGACAAAGTGCTAACATCCAGAATCTAAGGAGGACTTAAACAAATTTGCAAGAAAAAAACAAACAACATCATCAAAAAGTGGACAAAGGATATGAGCAGACACTTTTCAAAAGAAGACATTAATGAAGCCAACAAATGTGAAAAAAAAGCTCATCATCACTGGTCATTAGAGAAATGAAAATCAAAACCACATTAAGAAACCACCTCATACCAGTTAGAATGATGATCATTAAAAAATTAGGAGACAACAGATTCTTGAGAGAATGTAGAAAAATAGGAACACTTTCACACTGTTGGTGGAAGTGTAAATTAATTCAACCATTGTGGAAGACAGTGTGGCGATTCCTCAAGGATCTAGAAACAGAAATAGCATTTGACCCAGCAATCCCATTACTGGGTATACACCCAAAGGTTTATAAATCATTCCATTATAAATACACATGCACATGTATGTTTACTGCAGCACTGTTCACAATAGCAAAGACATGGAACGAGCCCAAATGCCCATCAATGATAGACTGGATAAAGAAAATGTGGCACATATGCATCATGGAATACTATGCAGCCATAAAAAAGATGAGTTCATGTTCTTTTTAGGGACATGGATGAAACTGGAAACCATCATTCTCAGTCAACTGACACAAGAACAGAAAAACAAACACCACATGTTCTTACCTATAAATGGATGTTGAACAATTAGAGCATAGGAACACAGGGAGGAGAACATCTTACCTATAAATGGGTGTTGAACAATTAGAGCACAGGAACACAGGGAGGAGAACATCACACACTGGGGCCTGGGCAGTGCAGGGCTAGGGGAGGAATAGAAGGAGGTGGGGCAATTGGGGAGGAATAACATGAGGAGAAATATCTAATGTAGATGACGGGACAATGGATGCAGCAAACCACCACCATGGCACATATATACCTATGTAACAAACCTGCATGATCTGCATGTGTACCCCAGAACTTAAAGTATAATAAAAGAAAACAAATATTTCTCGAATATATGCTCTGTGGAAAACTAAAGAATAGTAAAATCAAACAAACTTTTGCCTTGATGTCTCTCCAACATAATGGAGAAAAATATTCATCAGTATTTACCAATTCCTTAGTCTTTACCAGAGGTCAACCTTTGTGAATAAAATGTTCTCCAATAATCTACAATTGAATGTCTCAAGGGTAGAAATATATAACTGAATAGTGAAATTATATCTTTTATATTGTAATATAACTACTATACTATAAATAAAGTTTGGTTTCATATAAAATAAATATGATTTGCTTATGCTTCATTTTGAAGTTTGTTATGGAAATTTATTATGTGTAAAGTTGCCATGTAGATTGTTAGTTTTGTGTGTGTTTGTTTTATACTATCAGTATTATACTGTACTTAATGTGGAGACAGACATACATTTGACAATATTTTTGGAAAATAAGGAAAATAAAAGTAAATTTCATTAAGGATACTCTTGTAAGAGCAAAGTTCTCAACAATAATAATGGATGCAATATAATTTAAAAAATAATAATGAGTTCCTTACTTGTGTCAACTCAGCCAAATCATCTTGTTTTCCTAAATATTAAAAATTCTATCACAAACTGATATTGGCCTTTTGAACATTTAGTGCTAAGGACTACAGACTTAGTAACATGTATTTGTTGATTCATTAATCTGCTTAACAGCTATTTATTCAATGACATGTTCTATGATATATACAAGATTGTAATCATTAAAAAATAATAAAACTAAAACAAAGGATATATTTTTCAAGTTCAAAGGATTTTAATCTCACAAACCATTAGGTCAATTATTTATTAAGACTCAGATTAGTCCTTTTATAAATCCATTTCTAGGAAATCATATTTAAAATGTTATTTTATGAAGAAATACATAGTTGCAGGCATTAAATGTCAAAATAACAATTTATAATTTATGCTGAAAATATATAATCTTTGTTAATATACTTTTAAGAACAGTATTCCAAGATTCATACAATTGGCATATAAATTATTAAACACGAATTGGAATCCTTCCTATTTTCTTTAGTTTTCTTTACTACCAAAGATGTTGAACTTCCTGAAGAAAAGGCTAAAGTTCTGAAAAATATTCTAGTAAAAGAATATTTGCTCTTATGAAACATTACCCAGCTTCCACTTTAATAGATTGGATTTTGAAGCTTAAGCCTTTGAATTTTAGTTTACTTAGTATCACAGAACTTGATTCCTTACCATGAATCAACTTCATAATAAACAGTGCTATTCAAACCATTATTGTCAGTCCTATACATAATATATTCTTTTCTTTTTTAAGATTCCCTGCAACTCAAAATCATTTTTATTTGATAGAGGATATTGCTGAACCACTCTTTTCAAAATATGTCCTAAGAAATAAAAGAATAGCTTCGGATTCAGATTCTTTCATCTTCAATCCTTCTTCTTTTCTTCATCTTTTTTTTCACATATTAAACTTCTAACACTGGCTTCTTACTTTTTTTAAAATTAAAGGACAACCATTCTGTGTATGTGTGTACAACTAACTGTTCAATGATCTGTGGGTTTATTTCTCTTAATTTCCCTTCAATTTGGCATTGCCATGGGAAAAAAATAAAGTACTTATGTTTCAGTGCACTGATGTCTTTCTAGTACCAAACCTGTGCTAAAGGCCTTGAGGAAACAAGAAATTATACCTAAGTATACAAAGCTCTTTTTATGTAGAGGAATAATAAAAAGTCAGAGTAAATCTAAAAATCTAGATATTAGTTTGTAGGTAGTAGTCCTAAATTTGTAGATAGTAGTCCTTTATATATATAATGACATATATATGTACTATTTAAAAGTATCTATATAAAAATTTAGGACTACTATCTTTTCTATTTGGATATATAGATTTTTATTAAGCAATGATTATACAGATGAAATTGTGCCTTAGTTTACTTTAAATTTATTAGCATTTTGCATGTCTTAAGTAAAAATAACTGAAAGCTTTAATGATAAAGCTTAATGATAATGTGATTTAAATAGTTCACAATGAAAGATAGAATACTTGACACTTATAGATGAATCATTTGGAATTAAAAAAGAGAAAGTACTTAATTTAGCCAGAAGAACAATGGCACATTTATTACTGATCCAAGCCTCCTGTCCTGTGTAGTATTTTTTTATAAACTTTAAAACATTAATGGGAATTTCATCTAATACTTGAATAAAATAAATCAGGATATGGTGTCAAGATCATACATTGGGAATGGACAGTCTCTTTAGTAAATGGAGTTAGGAAAACTTTTTCATTGGGCTTCTAACTTGTGCCATGAACTCAGTTAATGGTATGTGAGACACAGTTGCAGTGAGCCGAGTTTATTAGCACACTGCCACACCTGATAGATGAACAGAGATGAATGGTCTACCTTCTTGCATCTTTGTCCTTTTCCAGATACAGTTAGTACTCCATCCCTCCCACTTCAAAGACAGCATGTAGAATGCTTTTTAATTAAACTGAGGTATCATTAGAGAGCTCTCTCCTTTCTGTTTTGCAGATGTACCGATAGCCATATAGTAATTTATTCCTTGCTTCATGCTATGTGGACTTTCAGATGAGTGAAATAACCAGGTCACCAGGAGGTGTGTCAATAGAAAACTTGAGAAATTATTACTTATCTGTGCTGGATATATATGTGAGAAAATAGAAGTGAGCAGCCTGACCGTAGAGTGAAGGTAGTCCATACAAAGATTTTCATTTTAGTAATTTTATCATTTATCATGCAGTTAAAGATGTTCTTGTTTTATTGTTAAGGCTTTGCAATTTTGCAAAAATTGGATTAACAGTCAAAAAAAAAGGATATATGTGTATTTATTTTAAAATTATGTATTAAATTTCAGTTTACCAAATTCATAATAAATATAAAACTTCACAGAGTATTTGTCAACATGCACCATGCAAACCTAAGGTCAGTTGTATGGCTATCGTTGTAATGACACAAACCTGCTTAAGCTGAAGCAACACCTACTTCAAAACAAATTTGTGATTTTAAGAAGATTGTGCCATAAACAATTCAAAACACAGAGCATATGTTTTTTTTTTTCTGGGTAGTTTTTCCCAATTAATTTTCCTCATTTTAAATTCTGACTTTTTGTGAATACGTAAAAATGAAGAATAAATTTTATTGAGTTTGCTTTATGAGAAGAAAATCCTACTTAGAATTAAAGGATAGCAACTGCATATCAGCCTCATCAGATTTTCAAACAGAAAGTCTACTAATCTTATTTTTTCAATCTGTGCATTCAAAATAATAATTTCAGAAGATTCATTCATTAGAGAATTGGAACCTCAGATAACCTAGTTTTTATTTTAAGATCTAATAAAACATTTAACATTAAATAGAAAGTATTTTGTGATGAAAACATGAACACAAACTTCAGTGGAACATAGTAGAGTAGATACAGTTTTCTAAGGGGTGGTAATAATGTATACTCCCACTTCAATGTTATTTTAATGGTCACATAATGACATTCTTTTTATCTTTATATGGAGATACATACAATTTTTATTTTAGAAGATATATTTTTGAAATTAGTCAGTGTATAGTATAACAATAAAATAATTATTTGGCAATATAAGATATTAAAATTTTTTGAAGTATCTAATATTTTATCAGTCTCTTTTAAAATTATTAAGTATTCCATTTTGGATGATAACATGTAATTATTTATGAATAAGTTTATAAATAAGTTACTTATCTTAAGGTAATTGAATTTCTGAAGAATTTAACCTATCTGGTAAGATGCTGCCCTCCAGGGACCTAGGTTGTCATTTTATTCTAAAAACTCTAAAATGTGGACATAATCACATCTGAAGCCTTCTAGTCTGACAAATGTTCATAGTATTAGGAAATCCAAATTCAAGCAAGCTTCAAAGCAATGCAACTTATTTTGTGAACTGAAAGACTACAAAGGTATCAGTGGTAGTTTAGGATTACTCTGCCCAGCATTATGACCCATTCCCTGGCCATGTTAGATTAAGAGCTAGATAATGGAACCCTCACTATAAGGTTCCAATAATGGGTGTGGCAATCTGCAGGTTGATTGTGGTTGTAACTTCTGTATTTTGAACTTAGCTTTCTGTACGTACACGTATGAGTTTCAGTGAAGTAAATTCACTAATAAAGTAAAAGGCATTATTCTCTTGACCAGTTCGGAGTGTTAATTTAAAAAAAAAAAAAGAAGAAGAAAAAAATAAAACTGAGAGCATTTGAATGGCACAACCTGGGAGGGAAACTAACCTGTTTGTAAAACCTTGGTGCAGAAGCTAGTTTCCAGCCAGTGTAGTTGAGGTGAATTTTCTACATCTGGGGAGTGACAGAAACCTTAAATAACTGAAGGGCTCTTTTAGACACAGAGGATTATTACTGATTTCAGTCTTTGCTAATGCAGGGTTTTATGACCATTAAATGATTAATAAATTATTAATTATTGAATAACTATTCAATTTTTAAAATATGCACCAAATTATTACATACAAATGTAAAAATCATTAAATTGTTTTTCAAATAGTTATTACTTAAGCATTGTAAACATTAATTAAATTCCCCTAGGCATATCAATAATCAATAATAAATTGATTTTTGCTTCTAATTCTACCATATAGCTTAAATGCACACATTACTGCCATGATTTAAATTTTATCATACAAAAATTTAAACTTTGTTCAAAACTATAAACAATAGGAATTTAAATTATCTTTTTATTGAGCTATATTATAAGCTTTCTTGTATTAATTTGTGTTACATCTCCCTTTTATACCACCATTCCACTTAATTTTACCAGCAACTAAGAAGCCCCCAAAGATGGCCCTTCCTGGTAACATTCCTCTCTCTTCTAAATTTATAATCCTAAATTTTACTTAAAAAATTATTGGCTGGGCAATGTGGCTCATGCCTGTAATCCCAGCCATTTGGGAGGCCAAGGTGGGCTGATCACCTGAGGTCAGGAGTTCGAGACAAGCCTGGTCAACATGGTGAAACCCCATCTCTACAAAATATACAAAGATTATCTGGGAGTGGTGGCACATGCCTGTAATCCCAGCTACTTGGGAGGTGGAAGAAGGAGAATCACTTGAACTTGGAAGGTGGAGGTTGCAGTGAGTTGGGATTGCACCACTGCACTCCAGCCTGGGCAACATTGTGATACTTCACTTCAAAAATAAATTGTATTTATGTATTTATTCTCTCCGGGAAGGCAGAGCCGCTTGTTGCGGACTCAAGAAAGAAGCCAGACCAGAGATTTCCAGGCAAAAGAGCACCATCAATTTTATTGCTGCTGTTTTGGCCGGCGCACTGGGTTGCTCGGATTCCAGCACTGGGAATCAATAAATTGGATGTCCACTCAGAAACCTAATTAGAAAGGCGGTAATTGTAAATACAGCAATGGATAAATCCACAATAAAGGGGAAAAAAAACAGCCTAAAAAGGCTGAGAATACAAAAAATCAGAACCTCTCTCCCTCTACAGGGGATTGCAATTCCTCATCAGCAACGGAACAAGCCCTGATGGAAAAGGACTGTGTTCCATTATCTGAAGTAGGCTTCAGAAGGTGGATGATAAGAAATTTTTGGGAGTTGAAAGAACTTGTTCTAACCCACTGTAAAGAAACTAAGAACTTTGAAAAAAGGTTTGATGAAATGTTAAAAAGAATGGACAATATAGAGAGGAATATAAATGAACTAACAGAGTTGAAAAATTCAACACGAGAACTTAGTGAAATATGCACAAGTTTGAATAGCTGAATTGATCAAGCAGAAGAAAGGATATCAGAGGTCAAAGACCAACTTAATGAAATAAAACGAGAAGACAAGAATAGAGAAAAATGGATAAAAAGGAATGAGCAAAGTCTCCAAGAAATATGGGATTATGTGAAAAGACCTAATCTGCGTTTGATAGGTGTACGTGAATGTGATGGAGAGAATGAATCCAAGCTGGAAAATACTCTTCAGGATATTATCCAGGAGAATTTTTCCAATCTAGCAAAGCAGGACACTATTCAACCCCAGGTAATACAGAGAACACCTGAAAGACATTCCTCAAGAAGAGCAACCCCAAGGCACATAATCGTCAGATTCACCAGGGTTGAAACGAAGGAGAAAATACTCAGGGCAGCCAGAGAGAAAGGTCAGGTTACCCACAAAGGGAAGCCTATCAGACTTACAGCAGATCTCTCAGCAGAAACCCTACAAGCCAGAAGAGAGTGGGGGCCGATATTTAACATCCTTAAAGAACAGAACTTTCAACCCAGAATTTCATATCCTGCCAAACTAAGCTTCACAATTGAAGGAAAAATAAAATCTTTTATGAACAAGCAAGTACTCAGAGATTTTATTACCACCAGGCCTGCTTTACAAAAACTTCTGAAAGAAGCATTACACACAGAAAGGAACAACCAGTATTAGCCTTTCTAAAAATATACCAAAAAGTAAAGAGCATCAACAAAAAGAAGAATTTACATCAATGAATGGATAAAATAATCAGTTAACATCAAATGGCAGTAATCCTAAATTTAAATTGACTAAATTCCCCAATCAAAAGATATAGCCAAAACCTAATGGTATACTACATCCAGACCCATTTTATATCCAAAGATACACAAAGACTCAAAACAAAAGGATGGAGAAAGATTTACCAACCAAATGGAGAGCAAAAATAAATAAATAAACAAAAAGCAGAGTTGCAATTCATGTATTTGATAAAACAGATTTCAAAGCAACAAAGATAGAGTAATAAAAGGATCAATGCATCCTAACACCCAGATACATAAGACCCATAAAGAGATTTAGACTCAGTGAGACAGAAAATTAATAAGGATATCTAGAACTTGAACTCAGATCCGGAACAAGTAAACTTAGTAAGTACTTATAGAGCTCTCCACTTTAAATACACAAAATATATATTCTCCACTTTAAATACACAAAATATTGATCGGCCATTATTAATACCCATTCATAGAATAAAGCAATATTCCTGTTCTCTCTCCCTCTTTTCCTTTCTCTCTTTTCCTCTCCTTCTTTCCTTTAATAAATAAATAAATAAATAAATAAATAAATAAATAAATTGTAACCAAATGTAAATAGATTTTCCTGAAACAAATTCATTGAGCTTACATCGGATTTTGTTGTTTGTTAGGTATGAAATTAAGCCATCATGTTTTTTATTTACAATTGTGTGGTTTTAATGAAAAATGAGTTTGAATATATTTTCATAAACTATTGGCAATTTGTGTTTTCTCTTTTTTGAAAGGGATTTTATTTTATTTTTTGACTCAAATGAGCTTACATAACAAAATTTTACCAATTTAAAGATAGTGTTCTCCCTCTTATGCTTTCTTCTGAAAAATTAAATTCCTAATTTTAATATAGTCATTTACGAATCTGTTGTTTTCTGAAATATGCTTTCAAACAATTGGGTAATTTTCATTGCTATATCTTCAAATATTTCTTCTGCTTTACTTCATTCTTCCTTCTACTTCATTTTAATTACATTAGATTTTTATGTCACCTTCTAGGTCTCTAAGATTTGCTTCATTAATTTTTTTATTTAATTTATATTTTCCCTGATGACTATTTTGAATTAGTTTTATTGGTCTACCTACAAATTAGCTGACATTTCCTTCACTTATATCTAATGTGCTATTAAACTCATACTCTGAATTACTTGTTTCAGTTATTGTGTCTCTCAATTCCAGAAATGTATTTTGTTACTTTTTGATTTTTTTTATGGCTCTGCTATGATATTTAATTTGTTCATTCATGATAAGCATATGTTACATTATCTCCCTGGTCATATAAAAGCTTCTTTTAATATCTGAAATTATTATTTATTGGTTATCTTTTTTCTTAAATATTAGTAGCATATTGACGTTTCTCTATATTGCAAGTAATTTTAGAGAAAATACATGGATTGCCAAGGGTCTTATATTTCTTATGCACATTTCCCAAAATAACTGACCACATAGAGAGCACCGTACCCCACCCCCTACCCTGGGAAATAACAGGATAGGCGGGAGGCAAAAGACAAAAGTTAGAAGAAAATCTAGGCCGAAGTGTTTTGGGGGAGGAGGGTTTGCTGGAAATGTTACAGGGCAGAACAGTTTAGGATTGGCTAGTATGAATAATTCCACTAAACTCTAGTTGCCAGGTACCTGGTCCTGGAAAAAGTACGAGTAGTGGTAATGGTTGGTGTGGTGTGTGAGAGACAGTTAAGTTGTTTGGACTATACATTCTGAGGTGATTGATTTGCATAAAAAAGATGTGCCCACTAGCCCTTTGCTCTCTCTTAAGAATTCACTAGCCCCAGGAGGAATAGTCTTTCTTCAGCCAGAAAGGGTTCTTAACATGTCTAAACATCATAATTTATAGAAAATAAAAAATATATAGGCAATGCAATATGAAAGTTGACCAGGCAGTTTTTGCCCTGAACATTCTCAGTAATTGGTCTGAGTTTCTAATGCAAATTCATCATTCTGCAGATCAGCAAAGTTCACATCAAAAACATGATGATTCTCCAGGTATCAGATGCAGTTTTGGCTCCTTGAGTCTTTGTGACTAGTGTTTTATCCAGTATTTCCTATAATCAACATAACCGGTGCTTTCATATCACACCAATCTTTCTTAGAACATGCATGACTGCTTTTTTCTTGGAGGTATTTTTGCCACCTTTGTTAAGGTGCTTGTCATTCCCAACACAGGTCATACTTTTTAAGATTGCTAATCATACGTTTATGCTATTCTGAATGAAATATCAGATAAAAAAACCTTATGTTATGCTCAATTCAGGTAAGACCAGTATTTTCTATTCTGTATTAATTTTTAGAAAATTATGTTAGAAATATGTCCTGTGTTCTTTTTTTGACAGGTGTTCCTTTAATACAATGCATAATGTCTTTTGTGGGTAAACATTTTATGCTCTGTATGCATTCATGAATTTCCTTAACATTTCTTATATTCTTCTGTATCTGATTTTGTTTTTCTCTCTTCATCTCAATTTTGGGGATTTATATATAATATTGCTCTCATTTTTATGTCATTTTAATTGGTTGTTTATTTGTATTGTTTATTACATATGTCTGGCTATTGTACATGTTTATCACTTTTTGGGTTCTCTAATTAATTTTACCTTGGTCTTATTAAGTTCTTTTTGCTGATAATTAGAATGCTTTTGGTAGAAAATTAAAAATACATGATTCAAAATTATTTAGACACTAAAAAAAATGTACAGTCTCTCTTAAAAGTTATTGAGAATTAGTGACTTTCAGGTAGATTCAGTGACTAAATAATTTCATCAAAGCACTATTCTTCTCATCCTCTGATATTGTTCAGTTCATGCCCAAATGCTATAAGAGAGCAAGAACAGTTCCAACCACCGTGAACAGAATCAATAGCATTCTGACACACAAAATAAGTCATCCTTTCCTGTGGCTTTCTTAGAATTTTATTGGCCAGAAATGTCATGTATCTATTCAGCAACAAATTAGTGGCAAAAGAAATAGAAATACCTCATAGTAATTTCAATGGTAAAGTTGTTAGTGAAGTTAGTTTTTCTGAAGTGTACAGTTCAGGAGGAGAGAGCTGAGGCATCTCTTATTATGGTAAATTATTTGATGGGATAGTAAAGAAGGTGTTCTGTTTGCAATCAATGATATCAAACATTTCATTTTTATATAATTATGTTGCTATTCTGTTTCTCAGGTTTTCTATTAAATAAATGCATGATTATTACCATCAATATTAAAAGGTATTATTATTATTAGGCTTGGCATGGTGGCTCACAATGACAATTTCAGCACTTTGGGAGGCAGATGTGGGAGGATAGCTTGAGTCCAGGAGTTTGAGATCAGCCTGGGTAAAAATGATAGACCCTGTCTCTAAAAAACATTAAAAAATTAGCTGGCCACTATGGCTTTCTCCTGTATTCCCACCTACTCAGTAGGCTGAGGAAAGAGGATTGCTTTAGCCCATGAGTTTACGCTTGCAGTGAGCTATGATCCAGCCTGTGTGACAGAACAAGACACAACAACAACAAAAAAAAGGGTATTATTAAACAAAAGCTTTTGTTGTTTGTTTCTAGTAAGTACAGTTGTTTATGAAGTACACAGGTTTCATTTTATAATAATTTTTAATTAATTGGCAATATAAATTATGACTAATTTGTGCACAAGTTTATCTTAGAATTATTTATGTTTATAAATACAACTTAAATGCATGTATATAATAAATATATGTATTTTTATAACTACCTATTTTGCACAAACTCCTAGACATTGCATTACTTGTGTTTCGCAATAATTGTTTTAACTGTTTAATGTTTTATAAATCAGGCCTATTCAATTTCTAATATTTGAAATTGTTATAATTCCCATAACCTAATACAGCATATGGTCTTGTTAAGAATGCCTCTGGAAAGATTAAGCTGGAAGATTCATTTCTCTTTTCCCAAAGATAATGATACATTATGCAAATATGAAGTATTGGTAACTAAAATGGAAATTCCTACTTTCTGTCCCATTTTTTCCAGGTTCTATGCTCTCTTCTAACCTAGTATAGATAAGTATGATTTGTTACATTTAAATAAATAAAATGGAGTTATGGTTTAAATGTGTCCCCCGAACTTCAAGTGTTGGAAACTTAATCCCCAATGTGGCAGAATTGAAAGGTGGGAACGTCAAGAGATGATCAGATCATGAGGGATCTTCCCTCATCAATGAATTATTTTATTCTTAGATTAATGGATTAATGGGTTATTATGGGAATGGAACTTGGGGCTTTACAATAAGAGGAAGAGAACCTGAGCTAGCACATTAAGAGTCCTTGCCATGTGATGCTCTGTGCCAACATAGGAACTCTTCAGAAGTGCCCCTAGACTCTGGAATTCTTAGCCTCCATAACTATAAGAAATAAATTTATTTTCTTTATAAATTTCCCTATCTCAGGTATTCTGTTATAGATGACAGAATATGGGCTAATACAAATGGATTATCTGTAGACAGGAACTCAGCCCCTCCTAGCTCTGTAGTACTGTGGATCCCCTGAGAAGAACAGTTTATTTGATTCACCCAGGATCTTATCCTCCTACCTTCAGGACTCCCAGAATACTTAACAAGACATCCTTTAAATTCTCTACTTTTTTTTTCACTGTAGTTGGAGTCACAGGAAATTATGGCCCTCTGAAGCCTGATACGACTAGAGAATAACTTGAAAATGATGAGTTTTCTCATAACTGATCTCCAGTATTCTCCATGTTTTCACATTACACCACCATTTTAATATGGGTTGCTCTACCAAAATATTTAGGGAGCATTTACTACATACTTGTCGCATATCCTGGTCTCACCTGGAATCAGGTGCCAACTGTATGTACTCTCAAGTATATTGCCTTTAGGATAGTGACTTAGTGGTCTCTGACTCTCATATTCAGGCACAATTTTAAAAGGAAGTAATATGCACATGTTCATCTTACTCTTACTCTATTTCTCTTTGTTTTTTCTTTTGGAGAAAAAGTCTTGAGTCTCACTCTATCCTCCAGACTGAGGTGCAGTTACATGATCTCAGCTCTGTGCAACCTTTGCCTCTGGGATTGAAGTGATTCTCATTCCTCAGCCTCCCATGTAGCTGGGATTACAGGCACCTGCCACCACAGCTGGATGATTTTTTTTTTTTTTTTTTTTTTTTTTTTTTTTTTTTAGTAGAGATTGGTTTCACCATGTTGGCCAGACTGGTTTTGAATTCCTGACCTCAGGTGGTCCACCCACCTTGGCCTCCCAAAGTGCTGGAATTATAGGCATGAGCCATTGTGCCCAACTTATTTCTCTAACCTTTGAGAATGTTATTTACTAACAGTGCTAGGCATCATATCTTATTCTGCATGTTCACATGCACATTGAATCATTTCTGTATTAAACATAGATAGTGACTTTTGATCTTAGGATCTAAAATATGTACCATATTTGCTTGCTGGATTTTGTGACAACACCACTCTGGAAAAAACCACAATCCCATGCACCACACTTATAACTGACTTACTCTAGGGAGGAATTAAAGAAGATAATAAAGATGGAGCAAAAGAAAAGTCATGTAATTATTCTATAACATTCTCTTCTGTTTTAATCTAAGTGTTAAAAGCAGGGGTCAATATTTAAGAAGATTGTAAACTACATGCCATCATCTGAACTGTTGCCTGCACAATATTCCTAATGCCCCCCAAAATTATACCATCTAAACTACTCAGGAGGAGAGAAGGTTTTTGAAAGAGAAATCAGCATGCACATAGACAGTAGTTTTATGTGTGTGTTCTGTCCCCTGACCTGAATCCTAGAGCTGAAATTTGAGATGGTGGTAGAATCCTGCTAACATTTTAGGGGCTCTCAGATAGGAAAATCAGAGAAACCTGGTAAATGGCAGTTTTGGAGCAGAACCAAATTTATTATGGTTTTGGGGAAGATATGACTAAAGACAAAACCCAAGCTCTGAATATAAAGGATATAGTAATTGAGAGTGGCAGGAGGCAGCCCAGTCAAATGCCTAGGCAGATAGGGACAGGTCACTGATAAAACCCCAACTCCAAGCTGAAGACAGTTTTAAGCCTTAAACCCATGCTACAGGTTAAATCCTGGGACCAGATTGAGAAAATGTCTTCCTGTTTTACAGACTTTCCTCTGATTGATGCCCACCCTGCACCTATTTTTTATATACCTACCCATTCTTAATTGGGTTTCTACATTGTTGTGCCCAACTTTGAGTGGTGTCTTCATTTTAATCTTTTTTGCATACTCACAAACCAATCAGCACATACTTCCCATTCTGAGTCTATATGAGGCCCCAGACCCAGCCATACAGGAGACTTTCCCATCTTTGGGTAGGGGAACCACTCGTCAAACCCCCTTTCCACTGAGCGTTTTCCTTTTACTTAATAAATTCAACTCCGCTCACTCTCCAGTGTCCATGTGCCTAATTCTTCCTGGTCATGAGACAAGAACTTGGACCTAGCTGAGTTGAGGAGCAGGAAGATTGCTGCATAATTATGATGCCCATGGGACATTAAGATTGTAATGAAAATCAAGACCAGAACCTAACCATGTGAGAACCAGAGTTCAAAGAAAGTTTAAAAAGTAGCGTTAGAAAAGCCTCTTATAATGTCCAGACAGAATCTATAAGACTTGAGATAGTGGTATCCAGTGAATATGCTAAAAAGCATTTAAACTTTCAACCACTTGAAACTTTTGACTCTATTGAGGTGGTATCTTTACCTTGCTAGAGTGTAGGAACATCACTTTCACATCTAAAGAATGTGCACAATTTAAAGTGAGCCCATGTCTTAAAACTAAAATACAACAACCTCAAGACACCACTTCCCATCAAGGCCAAAAATGAAGTCGATAATTAACATTGAGTCTTAACATGACCTGACTTGGCAAAATGGGTTCTAATAACCTACCTTGGAATATTCTAAAAAGCTCTCATTTGTTCCAAACTGCAAACATTTCCTTCCAGAACTCTAAACAAAGCAGGGGTTAAAATTTTTATCCTGAAGAACTTTAACATCTCAAGAGACTGATTATGATATTAAATAGGAAATGTACAGAGGTCAGTCTTAAGGTTTCATCCTTGAGTGAGTTGTATTATCTGATCCCAGAACTTACGTTGCAGAGATGAGCCAATAAATGTCAAATTAACATTATTCTGAAGTCAACCATTTCACTCTTCGGCATTATTCTGAAGTCAAAAATTTGACTCTACCTATTCAGTTTGTTATTCATTGTTTTTTTTCTTTCTTCACTTAAATATAAACTCAGTGACAGCTATTTATTTGATATTTTTGTCTTGAAAACTAAAAAATTAAATAGCCAATCATTAAATATGTTATTTATTAAATCTCTTTTTGAGTATTTCATTGGCTTCTCTGAATAGCCATGTTCTAAAATAGAGTCCAAGACTTTTTCCTTCATGCACACACATATATTTGCTTCCTCTGTGTTCTTGATTCAGTAAAAAGTAGCAGTTTCTCCAAGGTGATAATATTGGAAAGTAACAATTTTAAAATCTCTTCATTTCTAAATTTATTCTCATTGAAAATCCTTTAAAAATTGTACTTCCTGGTTTTTGTCTGCTTGCCCACACCATTGCCAGGTTACCCACTAATTTATAATCCACCAAAGTATTACTTTAGTGTAGCTAAAGTAATACTGAGATGATGCACAGTAAATAATGTTATGCTTCCAATTAAAAACCCTTTGAATACAGTCCAAAATTGTTATATATGCTTTTTATGGTATGTTATATAAACTTGGCTATGTTATATAAACTCATTTTCTGACTATTGCCTTTTTCTCTGTATGATTCACCGTTTTAAAATCTCTTTCTGGTCTTTGAAATCAATAGTCTTATCTAGTTCCCAATATAACTGTATGTTATGTCCTCTGTCTAGAAAGCATCTGCCTTCTGCCTATGCCAAATCTTTCTTCATTAAATCCCAGTTTATCCTTCTGGTTTAAGATTGAAAAGTCACTTCATCGTTGCACAATGGAAAGTATGTGAATAACTACATGTAAACTTTTTTTTATACCAGTTTTCTATAGTTTAATAAGAAATGAAAAGTTTCTGTATTTTTTTAATCTATTCTGAGCATTAAGTACAGTATGTAGGAAATGTTCAACAGTCTTTTATAGTTTTGTTACTAATTAAGAGGAAATTTGAATTGGAGGTTCTAAATTATTCACCTTTGACAACTGTATTTATTAAATTAAATTCATTGTTCACTATAGTCACCTCATTTTTGACATTCATTTAAGATTACTTAGATGTATCAGTCATTTTCTAGAATAATATACTTACAAAGTTATCTCTATTCTTTAGCCTGAAATACATGGTATAAAATAACTTGCAAATTAAGTAGGCAATTTCTTGATGTGGGTAGGAGAACTGATAAAACAATAAACTATACTTCTGCAGTGCTTATAAACCTTTGAAAAAATATGAAACTTTGTGAGAAAAAGAAATGTTTACTAGCTGAACAAAGAAAACATGACATATATATGTCTTCAGAGAAAAAAGGTTTACTATGCTTTGAGCAGTAAGGTAACTATATAAAATAATAAAACTGTAATCAAAATTCATGCTTAGACATTTTCTCATGAGGACTCTGAAGGAGAACAGAGAATCATGAGATATTTTTGTAAACATTTTAGCACAATAGAAAGTGACTTAAAATTTTAATCATTAAAATTAATCCCATTTAGTTATTTTGTGACAAGCTAAAGATATTAATAAATGCTGATTATGGTCCTTTATATGGAAAGATATGCCATCTTTGCTTACTAATAAGTGACTGAGACATAAAAGAAATCACCCTGAAAGAGTTAGAGACAAATATCTTTTCTACTAAGATATTAATTATTGCCATAGTTCAGACAATTTTACAACTTTAGTTTAACATGAAAAATGCTGATTCATGAATATTTTATAGTATTCAGAGTAATACAAAGCAAGTCTTTCCAGACCACTGTAAATCTACAGTGAAATATTTTAAGATCTGATATGGAAAAATTGGAAAGAATATTTATGGTGGGCTGTCATAATTTCATAACTCAGAAAAGAAATATGATAGTTTTAACAGTCATCTTTTTATTTTACTAAATCACATTATGTCTTAATCAATTATGATTTTAGAACTTTATCACACTATGACATGTGTTGTGATTAGATGTATATGTGTTCTCACCAAGAAAATTGTTAGCAACATGAGAAATTGAATTGTATCATACTCATTTTTCATGACACAAAATACTTTTTGTATAGAAGGGATTTAGTACATTTTGAGTATTTAATTATAACCCAAACTGTGTAAAACTAATAACATTTCAAGATGTAATTGTTATGAAATTTCTGAGTTTAAAATAATGCCATAACAATAGCAGTGCCTCATTTTCTCTGAATTCATCAAAAATGAGAGCAATATAGAACAGTAATTTCACCTTCAAGGAAAGTAGGCCAAGCTCTTATTGAGAACATTAGAATATAATGAAAAATGCCAAGTTCAATGAAGAAAAATGTACTTTAGAATGAGAGATGATGAAAGGTGGACACCTATGTTTTAGAAATAATAAAATGATGGGAGAGTAGTAAGTTCTCCAAAGTAGGTGGCACACCCTGAAAACAAAAAGTGAACAAAAACAACAAAGCTATCTGTTGTTTGAACAGAGAGTTCAGAATGAATGGATTTGATTCATTTTGTGTTACTCTAGAGTAACAGAGAAGAGCAATAGAAGAGGAAATAAGAGTTATCCACATATATGAGAAGCTATTTTGCTGATATTTTTCATCAGCAGATAGTAGAGGCAAAATCAACACACACACACACACACACACACACACACACGTACACACACGTACACACACACGTACACACACACACCCATCAAACACAGTTTTTGTTTATGAAGATCACTGTCCTATTTATGAACATTCTTCTGGCTCCTCTCAGAATAAATTAGTTAACACATAACTCAGGAAAAAAATATCCATATCCTCTTTGGAATATGAATAATAAAAAGGTAGGAAAATTTCAAAGAAGGCATAAAATAAGGAAGAAAATTAACAAGAAGTAAATGAACAGTATCACTTTTAAAATGACCGTACATTGGATGAAAATGTGACCAGAAGCTTTCTCTGAAATCAAAAGCCTGGTAAATAAATATTGCATTTTAATTTTGATTTTACTTACAATGTATAAGAAAGAAAATTACAGAAGTAGGTAAAACAATTGGAATCTATAAGGAAGGCAAGGAATAAGATAAAGTAACTTATTAGAAGTCACTGAAAAAAGGGAGTAGGAAGGATAGGAACATCTAAAAAAGGCAATCGTAGATAAACAGACGTGAAAGAATCTTTCAGATTCTTTCACAAAATAGAGATTCAAAACATATATAACTAAAGGTATTTTGAGAAGAAAACAGAACTAGAAGCAAGGTAAATAGGTAAAAACTTGATTTCAAAAATTTTACCAAAATGATCTACAGGAAACATAATTGTCATGCCCTTGATACAGCCATACACATATAGCTGGGAAAACCTGTGGATGTTGTTTCATCTATGTAAGTTCCATATGCTGGGAGATTCCAGATGATTTATAAATTTCTTTTTATTTAAAAATAATTTTATTGATTAATATCACATAACTTTAGCCTCTTCAGGTTAAGTACAACCTTGTAAAAATATATTCTTAATTTTGAGGCTATTAAAGCATATCCCAAGTTATTTATGAAATACTTTAAAATGCAATTAAACGTTTTTAGGGAATTCAAGAAATATCTTAATAGAAACAAATTAAAGTATGATGATATAGAAATATATATAATGTATTTAAACAAACATGCACATGAATTTTTTTTAAAATAGGTGGGTAGATGAGGAACATCAGAAGATGCTGACATGTTGAATTGCATTTTTTTGTAATTAATAAAATGTATTTAATGAGCGGTTTAATGTTTACAGGAAAATAAGCAAAAGTATGTTCCTTTATACCATTTATGTCTTCCCTCACTTTCCTCTGTTATTAGATCTTGCTAAAGTATGGTGAATTAGCTACAATTGATGAGCCAATATTGTTACACTATTATTAATTAAAGTCCATGGTTCACTGTTTTGTACAGTTTATGGGGTTTGACAAACTGTTAGGATGTGTATCCACCATTACAAATTATACAAAGTAGTTCATTGCCCTAAAAATTCCTGTGCTTCACTTATCCAGCACTTCCTCATTCTCTCTTATCCCGTCACTCCAACCCTTGACAATCACTGATACTTTTACCATCTCCACTTAGCAATACACATTTCAGGTTCCTCCATGTCTTTTTGTGTGGTTTGGTTTATTTTTACCTTGTTACTGAATAATAATGCATACTATGGATGTAGCTAAGTTAATGTACTCGTTCATGTAGTGAAGGACATTTTGGTTACTTCCAAGTTTTGGTACTATGAATAAGTCTGCTATAAACATTCATGTTTTGTTTTTTCATGGACATAAGTTTTCAACTCATTTGAATAAATGCCATTCTTAAATGGCTATATCATTTTGCATTTCCACCAGCAGTAACTAAGAGCTGTGTATTTATTCACATTGGTGTGATAGTGTATATTTTCCATAAGTGAAAAAATCAGATATGAGTGGAGGTTCAAATATATTAAATGTAAAAGAGGAAAAAATCCAGAAATAATTTTTCATACTTTTTTGTTAGTGAGGCAGCAATACATAATGCATAACAAAAATGAGGATGAAATAAGGGAATTTAAAGACAAGAATAAAATTATTAGAAGAACTAAATACAGACTACAAAATAAAAACATCTACAGATATAAATAGCCAAAAATAAAAGAATAAAAAGATGAGGAAGAGACAAAGAAGAGTAAGAAAAACAAGAGGAAAGGCATTTACAATTGAAACTGTATTTCCATCATCATTAGCTGTATTCAGCTGTGGAATAATATAACTCCCAAACCTTTTTGAACTCAAAATGACAAAAGTGTTGTTTTCACTCACACCTTCTATTCATCATGGACTAGCTTTTACTTACGCCTACATAGTCTTGCATTTGGAACTTATACTGGTTAAGCATTTAAGTCATTTCAACAAACTGAAATAGTTAAATAGATTATAAAAGGAATACAATACAATAAAATTAAGTGAACCAGGAAGAAAGTTTATCAAGTGTATATATATTTTTAAGTGCTGAATTAAGTTAAAAGAAAATCTGTAGATTTATAAATAATTTTACAGCTGAAATTTGAATAATGATTTTAAAACAAAAACAAAAAATTAAATAATTGGTCATATCAGAAAAAATATTTAAATTGGTAAGTAGCTAGGGATCTGGGCTACTATAACAAATTACCATAAACTAGTTGGTTTAGACACCAAACACTTATTTCTCACAATTTTGGGGGCTGGAAAGTCCAAGATGAGGGTACTGGGTAATTAGTTTCTGGGGAGTGCCTTTTCTGGTTTGCAGAAATTCATCTCCTAACTTGTATAAGCTTTCCTTTTTATATGTCATTAAATATTTTTTCATTTCTTAGTATAAATTATTTGCTTTTATTTTATTGTGCATTTTATCTAAAAGTTTATTTTATTGGTTTACCACCTCTTTGGTAAACAGAGAGACACAGAGGAAGAGATGCAATCTCTGGGATTTCTAGAAGGGCACTAATAAAAGACTCCATCTCCAAATGCTATCACACTGCAGATCAGGGCTTCATCGTATGAACTGTAGGGGAAGACTAACATTATTAAGTCCATAGCAATAAATCAAGAGATTAAAAAGTGTTACTGTCAAGATCGTTAGTGGAAATTAAGAAAAAAATTGCCTAGTTATTTTTTAAAAAAGATTGAAATAAAAGGAAAAATCCAGAAAAGAAAACCAAAGTACACAAAACACTAAGTACAAAACTGAGGAAAAATAGATACTCCTGTAATCCAAAATAAAATTGTTTCAAATCCTAAATTGTATACAAGTTTTTCACATTTTTATTATGCTTTATGTTCTGGGGTACACGTGCAGAACCTGCAGGCTTGTTAAATAGGTATACATGTGCCATGGTGTTTTGCTGCACCAGTCAACCCATCATCTACATCAGGTATTTCTCCTAATGCTATCCTTCCCCTATCCCCTCACCTCATGACAGGCCTTGGTGTGTGATGTTCCCCTCACTGTGTCCATGTGTTCTCATGTTCAACTCCCACTTATGAGTGAGAACATGCAGTGTTTGGTTTTCTGTTCCTGTATTAGTTTGCTGAGAATGATGATTTCCAGCTTCATACATGTTTCTCAAAGAATGTGAACTCATCCTTTTTTATGGATGCATAGTATTCCATGTTGTATATGTGCCACATTTTCTTTATCTAGTCTGTCATTGAAGGGCATTTGGGTTGGTTCCAAATCTTTCCTATTGTGAATAGTGCTGCAATAAACATATGTATGCATGTGTCTTTATAATAGAATGATTTATAATCCTTTGGATATATACTCAGTACTGGGATTGCTGGGTTAAATGAAATTTCTATTTCTAGATCCTTAAGGAGTCGCCACACTGTCTTCCACAATGGTTGAACTAATTTATACTCCCACCAACAGTGTAAAAGTGTTCCTATTTCTCCACATCCTCTCCAGAATCTGTTGTTTCCTGACTTTTTGATGATCACTGTTCTAACTGGCATGAGATGGTATGTTGTTGTGGTTTTGATTTGCATTTCTATAATGACCAGTGATGATGAGGTGTTTTTCATATGTTTGTTGGCTCCATAAATGTCTTCTTTTGAGCAGTGTCTGTTCATATCCTTTGCCCACTTGTTGATGGTTTTTTTTTTTTTCTTGTAAATTTGTTTATGTTCCTCATAGATTCTTGATATTAGCCCTTTGTCAGACGGATAGATTGCAAAATTTTTCTCCCATTCTGTAGGTTGCCTGTTCACTCTGATGACAGCTTCTTTTGCTGTACAGAAGCTCTTTAGTTTAATTAGATCCTATTTGTCAATTTTGGCTTTTGTTGCCATTGCTTTTGGTGTTTTAGTCATGAAGCCTTTGCTGATGTCTATGTCCTGAATGGTATTGACTAGGTTTCTTCTAGGGTTTTTATGATTTTAGGACTCATGTTTAAGTCTTTATTCCATCTTGAGTTAATTCTTGTATAAAGTGTAAGGAAGGGGTTCAGTTTCAGTTTTCTGCATATGGTTAGCCAGTTTTACCCAACACCATTTATTAAATAGGGAATTATTTCCTTATTGCTTGTTTTTGTCAGGTTTGTTAAAGATCAGACAGTCATAGATGTGCGACATTATTTCTGAGGCCTCTGTTTTGTTTCACTGGTCTCTATCTGTTTTGGTACCAGTACCAGGCTGTTTTGGTTACTGTAGCATTGTAGTATAGTTTGAAGTCGGGTAGTATGATGCCTCCAGCTTTGTTCTTTTTACATAGGATTATCTTGACTGTACAGGCCCTTTTCTGGTTCCATATAAAATTTAAAGTAACTTTTCCTAATTTTATGAAGAAAGTCAATGGTAGTTCAATGGGAATAGCATTGATTCTAGAAATTACTTCGAACAGTATGGTCATTTTCATGATATTGGTTCTTCCTATCCATGAGCATGAAATGTTTTTCCATTTATTTGTGTCCTCTCTTATTTCATTGAGCAGTGGTTTGGAGTTCTCCTTGAAGAGGTCCTTCACAACCCTTGTAAGTTGTAATCTGAGGCATTTTATTAGCTTTGTAGCAATTGTGAATGGGAGTTTGCTCATGATTTCACTCTGTCTATTATTGGTGTATAGGAATTGTGATTTTTGCACATTGATATTGTATCCTGAGACTTTGGTGAAGTTGCTCATCAGCTTAAGAGTTTGGGGTGAGACAATGAAGTTTTCTAAATATATAGTCATGTTATCTGCAAATAGAGACAATTTGACACCCTCTCTTCCTATTTGAATACCCTTTTTTCTTTCTCTTGACTGATTGCCCTAGCCAAAACTTCCAATACTATGTTAAATAGGAGTGGTGAGAGAGGGTATCCTTGTTTTGTGCTCGTTTTCAAAGGGAATGCTTCCAGCTTTTGCCCATTCAGTATGTTATTGGCTGTTGGGTTTGTCATTAATAGTTCTTTTTATTTTGAGATACATTCCATCAATATCTACCTTATTGAGAGTTTTCTTTGGGGGGGGGGTGTTGAATTTTCTCAAAGGCCTTTCTGCATCTTTGAGATAATCATGTATTTTTTGTCATTGTTTCTGTTTATGTGATAGATTAGGTTCATTTTTACATCTGTTGAAACAGCCTTGCATCCCAGGAAGGAAGCTGACTTGATTATGATGGATAAACTTTTTGACGTGCTGTTGGGTTTGGTTTGCCAATATTTTATTGAGGATTTTTCACATAGATGTTCATCAGGGATATTGGCCTGAAATTTTTTTTTGTTGTGTGTCTTCCAGGTTTTGGTAGCAGGATGAATTAGGGAAGAGTCCCTCTTTTTCTATTGTTTGGAAGAGTTTCAGAAGAAATGCTACCAGCTCCTTTTACTTCTGGTAGAATTCCATTGTGAATCCATCAGTTCTTGGGCTTTTCTTGGTTGGTACACTATTAATTATTGCCTAAACTTCAGAACTTGTCATTGGTCTATTAAGCATCCAATTTTTTCTTGGTTTAGTCTCTCAAGGGCATATGTGTCCAGGAATTTATCCATTTCTTCTTGGTTTTCTGGTTTATTTGCATAGAGATGTTTGTAGTAATCTGTGATAGTAGTTTGTATTTCTGTGGGAATCAGTGGTGATATTCCCTTTATCATTTTTTATTATGTCTATTTGATTCTTCTCTCTTTTCTTCTTTTTTAGTCTGGCTAGCAGTCTATTTTGTTAATCTTTTAAAAAATCCAGCTCTTGGATTCACTTAGTTTTTTTGAAGGATTTTTCCTGTCTATCTCCTTCAGTTCTGCTCTGATCTTAGTTATTTATTGTTTTCTGCTAGCTTTCAAATTTGTCTGCCCTTGCTTCTCTAGTTCTTTTAATTATGATGTTAGGGTGTCAATTTTAAATCATTCTCGCTTTCTCCTGTGGGCCTTTAATGCTATAAATTTCCCTGTAACCACTGCTTTAGCTGTGTACATGAGATTCTGGTACATTGTGTCTTGCCCGTTAGTTGATATGATTTCTTCATAGTGTCAACTGTCTTTACAATTTGGTATGTTTTTGCAGTGGCTGGTATCGGTTTTTACTTTCCATATTTAGTGCTTCCTTCAGGAGCTCTTCTAAGGTAGGCCTGGTGAAGACAAATTCTCTCAGTATTTGCTTGTCTGTAAAGGATTTTATTTCTCCTTCACTTATGAAGCTTAGTTTGGCTGAATATGAAATTCTGGGTTGAAAATTCTTTTCTTTTCTTTCTTTTTTAAATTTTTTGAG
Source organism: Saguinus oedipus (assembly GCA_031835075.1). Taxonomy (NCBI): domain Eukaryota; kingdom Metazoa; phylum Chordata; class Mammalia; order Primates; family Cebidae; genus Saguinus; species Saguinus oedipus. Next base: position 46,388,521 of record CM063169.1, read on the forward strand.
ACGCAGTTTCGCTCTTGTTACCCAGGCTGGAGTGCAATGGCGCGATCTTGGCTCACCACAACCTCCACCTCCTGGGTTCAGGCAATTATTTCGCCTCAGCCTCCTGAGTAGCTGGGATTACAGGCATGCACCAACATGCCCAGCTAAGTTATTGTATGTTTAGTAGAGATGGGGTTTCACCATGTTGACCAGGATGGTCTCCATCTCTTGACCTCGGGATCCACTCGCCTCGGCCTCCCAAAGTGTTGGGATTACAAGTGTGAGCCACTGCACCCGGCCGGAAATTCTTTTCTTTAAGAATGTTAAATACTGGCCCCCAGTCTTTCTGGCTTATAGGGTTTCTGCAGAGAGATCCCCTGTTAGTCTGATGGGTTTCCCTTTTGAGGCAACCTGACCTTTCTCTCTGACTGCCCTTAACATTTTTTCCTTCATTTCAACCTTGGTGAATCTAACAATTATGTGTCTTTGGGTTGTTTTTCATGAGGAGTATCTTTGTAGTGTTATCATATTTCCTGAATTTTAATGTTGGCTTGTCTTGCTAGGTTAAGGAAGTTCTCCTGGATAATATCTTGATGAATGTTTTCCAATTTTGTTCCATTCTCCCTGTCACTTTCAGGTAAACTAATCAAAGTTAGGTTTTGTCTTTTCACAAAGTCTCATATTCCTTGGAGGTTTTGTTCATTCCTCTTCATTCTTTTTTCTCTAATCTTGTCTTCACAATTTATTTCATTAAGTTGATCTTCAATCTCTGATATCCTTTTTTGCCTGATCAATTCAGCTCTTGATACATGTGTATGCATCACAAAGTTCTCATGCTGTGTTTTACAGCATGATCAGGTCATCTATGGTCTTCTCTAAACTGGTTATTTGAGTTAGCAATTCCTCTCACATTTTTTCAAGATTCTTAGCTTCTTTGCTTTGGGTTAGAACATGCTCCTTTAGCTCAGAGGAGTTTGTTATTACCCACCTTCTGAAGCCTGTTTCTGTCACCTCATCAAACTCATTCTCCATCCCGTTTTGTTTGCTTGCTAGCAAGGAATTATGATCCTTTGTAGTAGAAGAGGCATTCTAGTTTTGGGAATTTTCAGCCTTTTTGCACTGTTTTTTCCTCACATTCATGGATTTATCTATCTTTAGTCTTTGATGTTGGTGACCTTCGAATGGGATTTTTGTGTGGACATCCTTTTTGTTGATGTTGATGCTATTACTTTCTGTTTGTTAGTTTTCCTTCCAAAAAGCATGCCACCCTTCTGTAGATCCACTGGAATTTGCTGGTGGTCCACTCCAGAACCTGTTTGCCTATGTATCACCAGTGGAGGCTGTGCCACAGCCAAGACTGCTGCCTGTTCCCTCCTCTTGAAGCTTTTTCCCAGAGGGGCATCCACCAGATGCCAGCCAGAGCTCTCCTTTATGAGTTGTCTGTCAACCCCTTCTGGGAGGTGTCTCCTAGTCAGGAGGCATGGGGGTCAGGGACCCACTTGAGAATGCAGTCTGTCCCTTAGCAGAGCTCAAATGCTTTGCTGAGAGATCTCCTGATCTCTTCAGAGCAATCAGGCAGGAATGTTTAAGTCTGCTGAAGCTGTACCCACAGCTGCCTCTTTCCCCAGGTGCTCTGTCCCAGGGAAGTTGGAGTTTTATTTATAAGCCCCTGACTGGAGCTGCTGACTTTCTTTCAGAGATGCCCTGCCCAGAGAGGCTAGAAAGGCAGTCTGGAGTGAGAGAATCTAGAGAGGCAGTCTGGCTACAGTCTTTGCTGAGCTTTGGTGGGCTCTGCCCAGTTCTAACTTCCTGGCAGTTTTGTTGATACTGTGAGGGGAAAACTGCCTACTGAAGTCTCATTAATGGTGGTCACTCCTCTCCCAACCAAGCTTCATCATCACAGGTCAACTTCAGACTGCTGTGTTGACTGTGGCAATTTAAAGCCAGTGGATTTTATCTTGCTGGGCTCTGTGATGTGAGATCTGCTGAGGTAGACCATTTGGCTCCCTGGCTTCAGCCCCCTTTTCAAGGGAGTAAACCATTTTGTCTCGCAGTATTCCAGGTGCCACTGGGATATGCAAAAAAAAAAAAAAAAAAACTCCTGCAACTATCTTGGTGTCTGTGCAAATGGCCACCCAGTTTTGTGCTTGAAACCCAGGGCCCTGGTGGCATAGGCACCCAGAGGAATCTCTTGGTCTGCAGGTTATGAAGACCATGAGAAAAGCATAGTATCTGGGCCAGAATAGACTGTTCCTCATGACACAGTCTCTCACAGCTTCTCTTGGCTAGGGGAGGGAGTTCCCTGACCCCTTGCACTTCCCGGTTGAGGCGATGCCCCACCCTGCTTTGGCTCACCCTCTGTGGACTACACCCACTGTCTAACCAGTCCCAGTGAGGTGAGCCGGGTACTTCAGTCAGAAATGCAGAAATCCCCTGTCTTCTGCATCGATCTCAGTGGGAGCTGCAGACTGCAGCTGTTGCTATTTGGCCATCTTGCCAGCCACCTCCTGTTTATTAACATTTTATTAAACTATTGTTTATTTCTTAGTATAAATTTTGTTTTTATTTTCTTATGCATTTTGTCTTAAAATGTATTTTTTTAAATTATTCTTGCTTTTTGATGAAATTATATAGTAGTTTCTTTGCATCCTTCTTTGCAACTTTATTTTTGATGATAATTTTTGTATATGGTATACTGCTGGATCTTGTGTACTCATCTTGCAGTTGCTTTTTGTTTGAATTTAGACAGTATTTCTACTTATTAAACTGCTAATTAAGAAATCTGTAAGTCTTCATTTGTTTAGATTTTTAGTCTCTCTTCAATATTAGTATATTGCTACAAGTCTTAGAAATCTATTATTAGATACATTTCTATAAATTTCAGTTTTGTTCCTTAGGTAAAGCAGTAATTGTTTATGCATGTATTTGTTGTAGGAGTTTTATTTTAATATACTGCAGACATTTCATTGCAGCTCTATATAAACATATTTCATTTGAAAAACATAGCTTCATTTATTTCATTTCAATCTTTCCGAATTTGTCCCATTGACTTATTGTAGTTTCTAGGTTTTCCAATAAGAAATTGAGTGGAGTTTTGAAAGGAGACCTTCCTGTTGTCAGTCTTTGAAAAAAGTCCTTAATGCCTAACCCTTAAGTATCATAATATCATAATTTTCAAACATGCTCTTTTAAAAAGTTCTCTTTCTCATGAATAGGTGCTATGTTTTGTCTAGTAATTTTTTTCTACATCAACAAAGATGAGCATATAATTTGTTTTTATACTTAACTGTCATGAACTATTTTTATTGTTTTAAAAATGGTAAACAGAACTTACTTGCATTTCTCAGGTAAAGCCCTCTCATGATTTATGATTTCTTTTTATGTTGGCAAATCCAGTTTTCTAATATTTTATAATAAACTATTGTGTTATGGTTTGTGAGGTATATTATTCCATAATTCTGTTGTCTTGAAATTACTTTGTCAGTTACTAAAATCACATTTATGCTTGCCTCATAATGTGATTGTGAAGTTGTTTCTTTTCTTAAACTTTACAGAGCATTGGCCTTATTTCTTCCTGAAATGTTTGCAAAGTTCACTGGTAAAGGTTGAAGTGTTTGTTGTTTGTTTGTTTGTTTGCTTTACCACTTAATAGTTTTAATAGATGAAGGGTATGTAGGTGTTTTATTTCTATTTTGTCACAATCAGATAATTCTTTGGTCATTATGGATAATAACATTGTTTGCATGTCTTACATGCATGTTCACTATTTTGCCTAGTTGTTCCAGCAGATACATAGAGTTTAGGATTGCAGCTCTACTTCACACATTCACTTCTGTCAACAATTTTTTTCTGAAATTTTAAGCTATATTATCAGTGATATCTATCTATGTCTCATATTCTCTCATGTCAAGGACTATCTCTTTTGCAATTTAGTTTATTTACAAGCTTTTGAATCCTAAATCTCTCCTGGGTAAAAATAAATAAATAAAACAATGTGATTCTGTAGCTTATATAGCTTGTTTTGGTTTTGGTAGTGAAAGATTTAGATTTTGAAAATGTTTTTATATCTTTACTGGAGAGGGAGACTCATCAATATTTTATTTTTATTTATTATTTATTTTTTACAGTCAATGGTAATTTATTGTGCATTTAAAAATAACTAAAAGAATATTATTGGATTATCTCTAACACAAAGAAAGGATGTAATTGAGGTGATGAATACTCCATTTACCCTGATGTGATTATTATGCATTGTGTTTATATCAAAGTATTTCCTGTACCCCATAAGTATACACATTTGCTATGTACTCACAAACATTAAAAATTAAAAAGAAAATAGAAATAACCATGCATGCTTCTTCATTTATAAATAGAGGAGTTATTAATGAAAATACATCATCAGGTCTTTTGCACACTGATTATCATAAAACAATAAATTTGAAAAAAAATCCAGTGTTGAATTTCTTGCTAAGAGAACACTTTGTTTTATATATGCACACACATTTTTTCCAATTTGATATATATTTCTTCTTACTTATAAAGTTACTCTCAGAATTTTCAAAGATTAATGTAGTAAATCCTCTAGTGTTTTTATGCCTTGATCATATATTTATTGTGTCCTTACACTTAAAAGAATACAAAATTATTGAAATTCTCTGTAACCTATCATAAATCTGAAGATTCTAATTCTTTGACTAAATAAACTAGATAGATGATAGATATAGATGAATACACAGATAGATAGGTAGGTAGGTAGGTAGGTAGGTAGGTAGGTAGGTAGATAGAGAACCGTGTTTCTTCAATTTCTAGATTTTAGCTTTTGTCTTATTATTCATATATAGCCATGCACCAAATAATGGCATTTCAGTCAACTTTGGATAGATCTATAATGGACCTGAAAAATTCCTATCATATAGAGACATCATAGTCATTGTACATTGGCAGAACACATTACTCTTGTCTTGCTGGTGATGCTGGTGTAAACAAGCCTACTGTGCTGCCAGTTGTATAAAAGTATAGTGCATACAACTCTGTATAATATATAGTATTTGGTAAAATAATAAATAATTGTACCATCTTATATATTTATTTTACTATAATTTTTTATCATTTTAGAGGGTACTCCTTTTGCTTATAGAAAAAAAAATGTTAACTGTAAAAGAACCTCAGGCAAATACTTCAGGAAATATTTCAGAAGGCACTGTTGTCATAGGAAGTGACAGCTCCTTGTGTATTTTTGTTGCTGAAGACCTTCCAGTGGGACAAGATGTGGAGGTGAAAGGCAGTAATATTAATGATCCTGACCCTGTGGAGGCCTAGGCAAATGTGTGTGTGTCTTAGTTTGTAATAAAAATGTTTAAAAAGTTAAAACAAAAGATAAAAAAATTAAAAGTAGAAAGAAAGATAATAGTATAGATTACAAAAATACTTTTTACTGGTGTATAATATAAAACTCTAATAAATGTAGCAGACTAAATTTATTTTATTTAAACAAACTAAATTTTGTTTAAACTGATATCACAAAAGTATATAAAGTTAAAAGACACAGAAAGTTTATAAAGTACAAAAGTTGTAGTAAGCTTAAATCAATTAGTTATTAAAGAAAGAACACTATTGTTTATAAATTTAGTGTAGCCTTTGTGTACAGAGTTGAAGTCTACAGTAGTATACAATAATGTCCTAGACCTTCAAATTTACTCATGACCCACTCAGAGCATCTACTACTCCATCAAGTTCCATTTTTGGTAAGTGTCCTATACAGATGTACAACTTTATCACTTAAATGAAAATACAATATTCTTGCTGTATTTAGAAATTTCTATGTTTATATATGTTTATGTTCACAAATACTTACTATTGTGTTGATACTACTTACACTATTAGGACCAGTGTCAGGCTGTACAAGTTTGTAGCCTAAGAGCAATAGGCTATGCCATATAACCTAGGTATGTAGTAGGCTATCCCATTCTTGGGTTGTGTAACTACACTCTGTAATGTTTCCTCAGTGACAAAATTACCTAATGACACATTTCTCAGATTTTCACCAGGAGGTGAAAGATCTCTGCAATTAGAATTACAAAACACTGCTCAAAGCAATCAGAGAAGACACAAACAAATGGAAAAACATCCCATGTTCATGAATGATTTTTATCAAATTAAAATAGACATACTGCCCAAAGCAATTGATAGATTCAATGCTATTTCTATTGAACTGTCAATTACATTCTTCGCAGAGCAAAATGAAAAAAATGCTTTAAAATTCATACAGAACCAAAAAAGATCCTGACTAACCAGGTCATTTTAAGCAAAAAGAACAAAGCTAGAGGCATCATGTTTCCTGACTTCAATATATGCTACAGGGCTACAGTAACCAAAATAATATGGTACTGTTACAAATACAGGCACATAGACCAACGTAACAGAATACAGAACCCAGAAATAAAGCTGCACACCTGCACTACCACCACATGATCTTTGACAAAGTTGACAAAAAGAAGCAATCGAGAAAAGACTCCTTATTCAATAAATGGTGCTGAGATAACTGGCTAGCCGTGCCATATGCAGAAGACTGAAGCTGGACCCCTTCCTTACACAATATCCAAAAATCAACTCAACATGGATTGAAGATTTTAATGTAAAACCCAAAACTATAAAACTCCTGGAAGACAACCTAGGCAATACCATTCTGTACATAGACAGGGCAAAGATTTCATGATAAAGACAACAAAAGCAATCACAATAAAAGCAAAAATTGACAAATGGGAATCTAATTAGACTTAAGAGCTTCTGCATAGCAAAAGAAAATAATAACAGTGTAAACAAACAACCTACAGAATGGAAGAAAATTTTTGCAAACTATGCATCTGATCAAAGTCTAATAACCAGCATCTCTAAGGACCTTAAACAAATTTACAAGAGAAAAACAACTCCATTAAAAGTAGGCAAATGCCATGGACAGACAGAACTTCCAAAAGAAGACATACATGTGGCCAAAAAGCTTATGAAAAAATGCTCAGGATCACTGGTCACTAGAGTAATGTAAATCAAAACCACAATGCAATACCATCTTACACTAGTTAGAATAGCTATTATTAAAAGATAAAAAAATAACAAATGCTGGAATGATTGTGGAGAAAAAAAAAAAAAAAACATGTATACCCTGCTGGTGGGAGTATACATTATTTCAATAATTGTAGAAAGCAGTATGGAAATCCTTTAAGAGCTAAAAGCAGAACTACCATTTGTTCCAGTCATCCCTTTGCTGGGTAGATACCCAGAGGAATATAAATAATTCAACCATAAAGACACATTTGTCTGATTTTTCACTGCAGCACTATTCACAATAGCAAAGATATGGAATCAACCTAAAAGACCATCAGTGACAGATTGAATAGAGGAAATGTGGTAGAGATCCACCATGTAATACTATTTAGCCATAAAAAAAGAATGAGATCATGTGCTTTTGGGGAACATGGAACTAAAGGCTATTATCCTCAGCAAACTAGTACTGGAACAGAAAACCAAATACTGAACATTCTCACTTATAAATGGGAGCTAAATAATGAGAACTTATGAACACAATGAAGGAAACAAGACATTGGGGTCTACTTGAGGGTGGAGGCGGGGAGGAAGGTGAGGATCAGAAAAGATAACTATTGGGTACTGGGCTTAATTCCTGGGTGATGAAATAATCTGTACAACAAACCCCTGTGACATGAGTTTACCTACATAACAAACCTTCACATGTACCCTGAACCTAAAATAAAAGGTTAAAAAAAAGAAAAGGGGTATATGCCAATACAAAAAGTGTCTATAAAGAAAGAGACAAAAGAATGACCACTTAAAAATATCAGAAGGTGACAGAAAATTACAATACTTCAAGAAGGGCATATCTAAAAGGGCATGCTTTTCTTTACTACAAAGAAACAATAGAGGAAACAGGCTGTACTCTATTAGGACTTCATAGCTCTAGTTATATTTCAAAAAATTAAGTGATGAGGCTGAATACTAAGTAACATTGATACACTATATTTTTCAGTGTTGATTTACCTTGTAGTAGCTACAGAATAGAAAGACTGCATTATGCTGAGCCCATGGAAATATTACTCAGATTTTCAGATAGCACTATCAGAATTTGACAACTGCCAAAATAAATTTCTTGACTCAAGCAACGGGTGGATCACGAGGTAAAGAGATGAAGACCATCCTGGTCAACATGGTGAAACCCCATCTCTACTAAACATACAATAAATTAGCTGGGCATGGTGGCGCGTGCCTGTAATCCCAGCTACTCAGGAGGCTGAGACAGGAGAATTGCCTGAACCCAGGAGGCGGAGGTTGCGGTGAGCCGAGATTGCGCCATTGCACTCCAGCCTGGGTAATAAGAGTGAAACTGTCTCAAAAAAAAAAAAAAAAAAAATTCAATGCTTGTGATCATATATTGGACAACATTCAGTGTGCTCCTTGATACAAGGGAAGCAATTGGAAGTGAGTTTTGGCTTCTGCTTGAGGGATATTTTGTCAATAAGAACATAGAAATTGAATCTTCAAACAAGCTCGTCCAAACTGCTGCTTGTGGATCCAGATGGCATGCAGTCCAGAGGGCTTTGAGTGCAGCCTCCACACAAATAAATATGCTTTCTTAAAACATTATGAGTTTTTTTCATGATTTTTTTTTAGTGTGTCGGCTATTCTTGTATTATATGTCTGACCCAAGACAATTCTTCTAATGTGGCTCAGGGGAGCCCAGGGATCCGCCGTCTCAACCGCATGCCGTCTGGATCCATGGGCTGTAGGTTGGACATGCTTGGGATGCATTTCATCGGAATCTTGACTCGGGAAAGATCCACTGACAACTCATATAAATGTTAAGATTCAGTTATTTGCACGATGACAGGCTGAGTGCCTCAGGTTTTTGCTGCCTGGTTGTCAGAGACTATTCTCTAATTCCTACTAAGTGGGCTTTCCCATATTTTGACTTATTTCATCAAAGCCTGCAAAGGAATCAGTCAATGGAGAGAGTCTGCTGTTAGTGAGATAGAAGTCGTTTGTAATGCAATCAGGAAAATGATATCTCATCACTCAGGCAGTATTGCGTAAGTGAAAACCAATGGCATATCCAAGCTACACTCAACAAGAGAAAAGTATTAAAGGTTGCCAATCTAGGTAGGCATATTGTCAGATAATTAGGGGAGATCTTAATGGCTTCCTATCACAGCTCCTATCTAAATCAATCACCTCACTTTTATAACACATCTTAATTCAAAGTATTTAAAAGTGAGTATTCTATCTACAGAGATTTTTTTTTCTGTTTTTGTTTTTATTTAGAAAGTCCTATAATTCTGGAGACAAAGGACTGAGATGATATGTGACTCATATGAGCCACATCTGATGAGATGTGACTTCTATGATACTTTTACCTCTTTCTCTATTCTACTTTTTTATAGATAAAATAATTTAATATACATATAGCTGTTTTCTGCAGTCCCACTGTCATATTTTCCATCAGTGTTATTATCTACTGCCTTTAAGTTCTCAAGTCTTACTGAATAAGACCTTTGATTTTTCCCATTAATTATTATTTTTAATGAAAGGAGGTGTTCTTTCTGTCTAAAATGATATTACTTTTTTTTAACTTCAGCATTCCAATATTTTTCAATTCATGTTGTTTTTATGTTTTTCTTTTATTATAACATAACAGTTTATAAATGCAGAGAATTATCTTGTTGGTCTCTTGTCATTTTCAGCATTCCTGAAATCACTGGTAATGTGTTCAGATAATTATTTACTGAAGGACTATTTCTGCTCATTAGGTCTCAAATATTATTATTGCAGTTTATTAAATATTATAATATTTGTATACTGTAAAAGAGAAAATATATCTTCAGCTTGAGGACTTTCAGCAGGACTTTAGTATCCAGCATATGTTACTAAGACAAATGTCTGGGAAAAATAAGAGAAACTCAACTCAAATCACCCAAGATAAATAAGAACATTTATTTGTGTGATCATAATATGTCTCACCTAACCACAAAAGCGCTATTGACTGTTTCTCCCCTAGGAAAGCAAGAACCAGATATTGATGCTCTTGAAGATTAATTTGCACTTTCATTCTTAAAATGCCTTGGATTCATTCACTTTATTGTAAGAGAGGCTTTTCATTTATTAGTGATGCCCAGATCACATTATTTGTCTTAATACACTTATAATTCAAATATATTTTTTTCTCCATTGCACTTCTATTTGAATGTAATATTTGGGACAATTATCCAAAAGGGCCAATATTTCCCAATTTAATCTGAGGTCATAATAAAACAAGCAACAAAACAGGGTTTGGGATTTCAGTTTCTCACCCTTATTATCAAGACTCACTGCCTCCCATCATCAATATTTATTGAGCATTTACAGTGTACTAGGCACAATAGAACATACAGAAAACATTGTCCCTGCTCTTGAGGAGCTTACATTCTAAAAGAAAAAATACACCTCTTTTAAAATGGCATTTTTGTTTGGTGTTTTCTGCAAAGTACCGAGGAAATATTTTGTAAAGTGAGCTTTGGGTATAACTTAGCCCCATCATTATTTAGAGAATAGAAGAAGAGAAAAAGGAAGGATTTTAAAGGCAGACAATGACATTCAGGATAGGTAGGGTTTTAAAGGGAGATAAACACAATCTCATCAACTAAGGAGAGATTTGCTGCAGTAAATAGGATGAGGGTAATAGTTTGTGGGATGCAAGCAAAGGAAGCAGGGTATTTTAGACACTGAGTGGAGCCAGAAAGATCATGCGGCCTTTTTCCAAGTACACGGCCACCAAGTAGGAATGGTTGGTGTCAAGACAGAAGGCTAAAAAAGGAAGGTAATCTTGTGACAAATAGAAAGAATAAAAGATCAAAGTCGAAGGCAGGCTATAAGAGTATCAAGAAATTCTTAAAAACCAAAAAGTGATTTGGAAGCACAAAACTTATAGCTAATGCTACCTGATGTCATGATGGGCCAAGAACATTGTGGCTTCCTAAGTTAGAAAATGCCATACACCAAAATCTTAAATGGAACATATTACTTTTTTTTCCAGTCAATCTCCCCCTCTCCCAGAAAAAATAGGAACTCATTTGTTTAAGGGTGGGGAGGAAGAGAGGGGATCATGGGACACAGTTGGAAACAGTAGTTATAGTAGTAGCATTTTTGTTGTTGTTATGATAAACTTTGTGTTTAAACTTGGTAAAAGCCCATTAGCTGCCAAGAGGGAATAAGGAATAAATTTCAAAAAATGTACAATTTCCTTTAAAGAAGTTTCAGAACCAAAAGACTAATTTACATGAAAATCTGTAGAGAAAGTAGTTGAAAAGTCCATTCATAAAACTTTTATTCCACTTACATGAATTTAATACACATGTTCTTAACAATTATGCTTGGATTGTTCATGAAAATTTCATAAGACATTAAACAAAGCTAGCCATCATCTCAAGTTATTTTCCTGTTAATTATTTTTACAGCACATGCATGTTAGGCAAATATCAAAAAAAAAAAAATCACAAAAGCAAAAAACCTAAAAAAAAGCTAAATACATGGGTTTTTGTTTTACTGCTGTGCTTGATAATTCAAATATTGTAGTATGTTCATTGGTTGAAATTAAGTGCCTCTATGACGATGCCACCAGTAAAACAAAATAATGGGAAAAAAATTCTGACAGAGTTGACGTGGGTGAATTAGCCACAGTCTGAACAGTATCGTGGACCAAAATTAGCCTCAAGGGCATATACTTTATGTTTATTTTAATACAAAGTGACAAAAAACAAAACAAAACACTGAGACAATTAGACTTCCTATTTGTTACTTCTTTAATACACGAAACCAAAAATGTTAAGTAATACTTTAATTGTATTCAGTTGAACTTCTGAGTGACATTTATGTTTTTTACCAAATCCTAAAAATAAGGAATGCCGTGCTACAGAGTGAAAAGGAGATTATTTTCTAGTTAAACTTACCTGACTTTAAGTTCTAGGTTTATCTTTAAAAACTGACTTTAATTTTTCTTTGGTCTCATTTGTAAAAATTTGTTCCTTATTGAGTATTGTGACAATTAAATGACATAACATATGTAAATATTTTATTATAGTAATAATCTAGTATTGTTTCTAAGTTGTGTGGTAATTGATTTGTTGTTATATTCAGTTTTGAAGGTGTAGCTTTTTAAAAACTATACTTTTCTATTTTAAAACTATATTACCTTATGTCTCAATACTCCCACAATAAGAACTGATAAGAACTGATGTCACAATTCTTTACCAACCAGCAAAGTCCAGTAACCTACTTAAGAGCTTGGAGTGAGGCTTTAGGTTCACTTTGGTCTCAGAAGATATTCCTGATATGGCCTACGATTAAATGTACCTACTGATATTTCTCACCTTTGATGAAACAAAGAGAGAGCAGTGGTCCCCTGAGATCTGAAAGGGTAAAAGTTCTTTGTTCTTCTTGACAGTATTAATAGTCCTACAGGAAAGGTGAAGGTCCATCATCCTCTAAAAATGAGTTCACAAACAAGGGCATTGGTGTAAAACGTGTTAAAGAGTCATTACTGTAGAGTACAAAAATATAAAATTTTGAATCCTTCTGTCTTTGAGATGAGTCCTTTCAGAAATATTAAATTTAAACAAAACTAATACATCATTAATGTAATCATTTGTTTATGAAGTTCTTGTTTCAAATTATGACATTTATTTTAAACCATATTGTAAGTTAAAAGAATTGAAAACTTTTAAGGGTGATCGTTCAGATGAGAAGCTTCATTTTAACCAACAATTTTCTTAAATAAGATTGTTTGGCTAAATGCACTTAGATGCTATAAAAGAAAGAAAAAAAGCTACTTTTCTGTATGTTTATTGTATGTTTACCCAAATAAAATCAATTTTAACTAAATAGTTCTTGATTAATTGTAGTTATATATGCCTCAAACAACAATATGTATTACATTATTTTTCTTTTTGTGGTGTTTTTAAATAATATGATTCAATATTTAAATATATTTTAATTTAAAAATCTTGTGAAAGAAATTTAAAAATTTATCTTTTGCAGAATATATTCCTGATGAAATAAAGCCATAGCAGGAGAGAAATCAGATTGAAAACCAGCTGAATAGCCATTTAATGTTAATTTTCTCTCTTTCAGGCAGGATTATAAGCTATTAGTTTATTCACTTTATGCTACTTTATCCTCACACGTTTGTTGCCAAAACTACTCAAATCATTTGTTCTTTGATATTATCTTCCTTAATTTTTACACAGCAGCAATCTGTCCAACGTACTTAGACTATTAATTGCTGTCACCTATCATTTTGAAAAATTAATTCCAATAACAATGCATTTTGATGCATTACACAATGAAGAAATAAAATGTGCTTTATGATTCCTAGATACCGTCACACATACATTAAATAGAGAGAGATATGTACATTTCAGAAAACTGCATGTATTTTTAATAATCTTATAGAAACTGAAATCTATTATTTTGACACTGTCTTTCAAGTGAACTATATATTTTTTCTTTATTATTTAAACAAAATATAATTTTATTCTAAACATTAATATTGGAACTTCACTGTATAACTTTAAAAACAAAAAAGGTCTAGTCCTATTTCCTCTTTTTACTATCCATATAACAAACACTGGGGCCTTTCAGAGAATGGAGGGTGGGACAAGGAGGATCAGGAAAAGTAACTAATGGGTGGTACTAGGCTTAATACCTAGGTGATGAAATATTTTGTACAACAGACCCCCATAACACAAGTTTACCTATGTAATAAACCAGCACTTGTTCCCCTAACATTATAAGTTAAGAAAAAAACTTATAAAATACAAACAAAAGTACATAGGCACACACATTTAATCTCTCAATCTTTAATCCTGATAATCACTCATAAAGAGTTGAGAAGGTATGATTCTTTTATGGGAAAGCTATATTTAATGAATAATGACCAAACTGTAATGGATAGGGAAGAATTAGGGAGGGAGAATCAACTATCAGCCATTGTTGGGTAGGTTTTGTGACAGAAGATATGTCATCATCAGATTTCAAATGTTCCAGAAAGCCAAATAAATGACACAAATTGGGTTCAAGTCTCATAATTGCTCAGTAGGAATCACTGATCTGTCAACTGAGAAAGTGTCAGCATCGGGGATATATTATCAGTAGCCTCAAAAAGGACATTAAAGGTCTAATCTAGTCCTTCTTTCAAAACTCCAGATAAAACAATGCCCCTTGTGATATGATCTTCCTTTATCTAGATACGCAGTCCAACTTTGGCAGGAGTTAGGAGACTGGTGTATTGTAGTAGCACTCATCAGAAACATAGTATCAGGCACATACATCAGTTTGGTTTCAGGTTGTCCACTAAAGAAAAAGCCCTTCCCATGGGCATCTACAGGAGTGGTTTGCACAAATCAGTCACCAATGGTGATTTGTTTCCATAGTTCATAGCCTTAGAAAGGGTGGCTTTAACCTACCAGTCTACAGTGTTCAAATTGATAGACCAACTAGTCCATTCAAAAAACCCAGGAAATTGAATCCTGCACACTGAGCATAGCAACTGTGTCCATTTTTGTTTCTATGTATTGTCTCTGCACACTAACAGCTACAGCAGCTCAGTAAGCATTGGGTTCAGCTTAATCTCACATTGGTGAAGAGGGCACAAGGGTTTAAAAAAACCTCTGTTCCTATGTAAACGTAATTAGAGAAACAGTGCTAAGCAAAAGTTTACAACATGGAGAATGTTATCCTAACACCCAAAAGTGAAAAAGCCTAATCTCTGAAAACCTTGGGAAAGAGGTTATCAGACACAGGGAATGGCCAGTGCTAGAGCCTTGAGGCTCACCCTCAGAATTTAACAGGAGGAAGACCCATGTGACCCATTAGCAAGAATCCTTTAAGGTAGTCAAGAAATGGTAATAGAAAATGAAGAAAAATATAAAGAAATACCAGATTATTAATGAAACAAACATAATTTTGGTCTTTTTCTAAATATAATACAAAAATAAGCATTTTTATATTAATGAAATATTTTAAACTTATAGGAAAATGTGAGTAAAATAACAAACACTCATATTTGTTATTTTAGCCAATTTTAACATCTTACCATGTTTGTTTCAGAAGCTACTTTAAGATACATTCTTAGATATGCATTAAGAGCTATTCTTTTTACTTTTCTTCTTGTTCTTCCATTATCTAAGTTTATAATTTATAAAATTATAATCTTTTAAAAAATGTTCATGCATACAATATAAATCTAAAAATATTTATGCATTAAGAAGTATAACATATTGCTTTATAAGTTTTAATATCTATAATTGCTTTTAATTTTCTTACTATTTTGTACATGTATGTTTTGAGAGTTGTCCATGTAAGCATGTGTTCTCTATGTGGCTCATTTATGTTACCATTTGCCATTGCATTTTGTTGTGTTATAATTAATATAGCCATTCTCTAATCTATGAATATCTAATTTGCTTCTTATATTTATCATTATAAATAAAACTACCATTAATATTTATATTTATATAAAATTATTTTTATGTGCATATCTGCAAGAGTTTCTTAAGGGCATATATCTAAGAATGTAATTATTGGGCACATAAAAAAACATGTTCAGGTATATGAGCTTGCATATTGGACCAATTTAAAACCTACTAGATACTTATGAAATTTCTGTTGTCCTACATCCTAACTACAATTTTAGTAGATCTTATCATTAAATTCAAGGTTTATCATCAGGTGTTTTGCCAAAATCTGTAAGGTGGTGTGTTAGGCCATTTCTGCATTGCTATAAATAAATACGTTACTGGGAAAATTATAAAGAAAAGAGGTTTAATTAGCTAATGATTCTGCGGGCTGTACAGGAAGCATGATGCCAGTATCTGCTTGGCTTCTGGGAAGGCCTTGGGTAGATTTTACTCATAGTGGAATGTTGGGATTCACTCGAGGTGGCTGGCAAAATATTAATGAAAGTTAGAAGATTATAGTCTCAAACCTTTTGGAAGGCTGAAAGGTTTTAATGAAATGGGGTGAAGGCACCCAGTTCATTACGTTAGGACTTTAAGTCATAAGGTAAAAGATAAGGACAATAAAAGCTTCCCCCATTAAGTCTGTTTACCCCACATTCCTTTGTCCCAACTCTAAATTGTTTGATTATGTAAACTTTGTGCTGGATGGCCTCTCGGGGAAGGTCGAAGAGGAATTACCCATTAATGGTGTTTAGGCCCCAGAACCAAGATCTTTTATCATTAGTAAAACCATTCTTTTAACCATATTAATTATGTGCAAGCATGTTGACTTAGAACCTCTGATATTAAATCTATACTGAATTAATGTGAGGATGTGCAGGGAGTCATGGTCGGTTAGCTGCAATCGTCCTCTGAAAGCAGCTGATGACTATACCTAGCCCACATAGATTCACTGTATTCTGGACTGTGTGAGTGCATTCATTCATCTGTCATTGGGTCAAGGTCTGCAGGACAAACCTCTGCAGGTGGTGACTCTGACGTGATCTGAGTCTCAATGGCGGAAGACAAAGCAAGAGTAGGCACATCAGGTGGCAAGAGCGGGAGCAAGAGAGAGTGTAGTGGAAGATACCACACAGTTTTAAACAGCCATATCTTTCAAAAACTCACCGTCAGGAGGACACCATCAAGAGAATGATGCTAAATCATCCCTGAGAAATTTGCCCCCATGATCCAGTCACCTCACACTGGGCCTCACCTCCACCACAGGATTACATCTCAACATATTTGGAGGGGACATGCAAACTATATTTTTCTACCTAAGCCCCGTAAATTTCATTTTCTTCTTCCATTGTAAACTACAATCATCTCTTCCTAACAGTCCCTGAAAGTCTTAACTGATTCTAGCATTAGCCCAAAAGTCCCCATTTCCAAGTCCATGCCTAGAGTCTCATCTAGAGAGTTGTTCCTTCCACCTATAAGCCTGTAAAATCAAAACAAGGTATCTACCTATAAGATAAAATGGGTGTACAATCATTGGGTAAACATTTCCATTCCAAAGGAGAAAGCCAAAAGAAAGAGGTTACAGACCTTATAGAAGTCTGAAATCTAGCATGCCAGTCATTAAATCTCAAAGCTCTAAAATAATCTTTGACTCTATGTCCCATATTCAAGGCATAGTTCTCCATGAAGTGGTCTCTCATGTCTTGTGGCTTTGCAAAGTATAGCCCCATGGCTGCTCTAATGAACTGAAGTTCAGTGCCTATGGTTTTTCCAGGTGAAAGGTACAAGGTGCCATTCTGGGATTAGAGAACAGTGTCCTTCTTTCTACAGCTGCACTAGGAAGTGCCCCAGTGGGGACTCTGTGTGAGGCCTCCTACCTCACATTCCATCTTTGCACTACCCTAGTACAGTATCTCTGTTAGGTCTCTGGCCCTGCAGCAGGCTTCTGCCTGGGCATCCAGGTTTTCTTATCCATCCTCTGAAATCGAGGCAAAAGCTGCCAAGTCTCCTTCACCCTTGTTTGCTGTGTACATGCAAGCTTAACACCATGTGAAAGCTGCCAGTATTTATGGCTTACACTCTCTGAAGCAGTGGCCCAAACTGGTTCTGGGGTTTTTGAGCCAATGATGGAGCTGTAGTGGCCTGGATGCAGGCAGCAGTGTCCCAAAGATGAACAGGGCAGCCTGACCTTGAGCCTGGCCCAGGAAACCAGTTTTTCCTCTTAGGCCTGTGGCCCTGTGATGAAAATGGCTGCCATGAAGATCTCTAAAATGCCTTTAACTTCTTTCTCCCATTGTCTTGGCTTTTAGCACTTGGCTCCTTTTCAGTAATTACAATCTCTCTACCAAGTCACTACTCTAAAGTCTGCTTAGAATCCTCTCTCAAAAACTTTTAATTTCTTTCCCACGTGGTGATGTTGCAAATTTTCCAAACTGTTACACTCTGCTTCCCCTTTAAATATAACTTCTGGCCAGGTGCAATGGCTCATGCCTATAATCCCAGCACTTTGGGAGGCAGAGGTGGGTGGATCACCTGCGGCCAGGGCTTCAAGAACAGCCTAACCAATATGGTGAAACCCTGTCTCTACTGAAAATACAAAAATCAGCCAGGTGTGGTGGCACACACCTGTAGTCCCAGCTACTTGGGAGGCTGAAATTGTAGAATTTCTTGAACCTGGGAGGCAGAGGTTGCAGTGAGCCAAGATGATGCCAGTGCACTTTAGCCTGGGTGTCAGAGTGAGACTCCATCTCGAATATATATATATATATTTTTAAATATTTAGCACAAGCTCTCTCTCTCTCTCCATATATGTATATATATACGTATGTATATACACATATATATGTGTACATATGTATGTATATATATACACATATATGTGTATATACGTATGTATATACACATATATACATATTTATATATACACATATACACACATATATATACACACATATATGTATATACACATATATATACACACATATATGTATATACACATATATATACACACACACATACACATAAGCTGTTAGATATATAACTGTTAGTTATATATAGAGATAGATTATAGATATAGATAGATAAACTGTTAGAAGCAGGCCGGTCATTTTTTGAAGGCTTTGTTGCTTGGAATTATTTTCTACCAGATACCCTAAGTCATCACTTTTAAGTTCAGGCTTCCACAGATCCCTAGGGCATGAACATAATGCATCCAAGTTCTTTGCTAAGGCAAATATCAAGGATGATATTTGCTCCAGTTTCCGATAGAATCCTCATTTCCACCTGAGACCTCGTCAGGCTAGAGTTTACCATCCACATTTTCAATCAGCATTTTTGTAAGTACCATTTAACTAGTCTCTAAGAAGTTACACGTTTTCTTTCATCTTCTTGTCTTCTGAGACCTCCAAACTGTTCCAAAGTCTCTCTGCCTATTACTCAGTTCCAAAGTTGCTTCCACATTCAGATATTTTTACAGCAATACCACACTTCCAGTACCAATTTTTTTGTGTTAGGTTGCTCTTGCATTGCTGTAAAGAAATATCTGAGACTGGGTAATTTATAAAGAAAAGACATTTAATTCACTCACAGTTCTACAGGATGTACAGGAATCATAGCACTGATATCTGCTTGGCTTTTGGGGAGGCCTCAGGGAGCTATTACTCATGATGGAAGGTGAAGCAGTGATAGCAAGAGTGGGAGAGAGTGAGAGGGAGATGCCACTCAATTTTACAGAGCCAGATGTCACATTAATACCCTTGCTATCATGAGGACAGCATCAAGGAGATGGCACTAAACTACTCATAAAAAATCAGCCCCCATGATCCTCGCAGCAGGCCATGCCTCCAATATTGGAGATTACATCTCAACATGAGATTTGGAGGGGATGTCCAAACTCTATCAGATGGTAATTTAAATGTAAACTATTTTATTGCTATGAAAATTGAGAACCTCTTTATGTGGTCATTCATTTGTTCCATCCTGTTATTTTTATTTATATTTTTTACCCCTGTTTTAGTCAATTCATTATAATTTGTCTTATTGATTTTAAGAAGTTATATCTATATTTCATGTATAAATATATTTCATATACTACTGATTTCCTGGTTACATGCAAGGAATTTTCTGTTTCTACTATACCCTCTCACACTGTGTATGCATTTTTACTTCTATATTCATTGAACTATTTATTTTCCAGATAATATAGTTACTCAATATCTCTGTTAGAGATATTTAATAAAAGAGGAACTTCCTTTTGGGCAACAGCAAACTATATCATAAATAGTCCTCTTGTCATAAGATCAATGGTTTCAGTTCTTATCATTTTTCTGAGGTTATTTATTCTCCATCTCTGCACTGTTTTTCCCAACTCTGTTGTAGTCTTCACAGTCATAAATTCCACAAGGTGGCCCTTCTTTGCATTTAAGTTAAAACTGCTACAGGAAGGTAAAAATGTATTATTTCCCTGCATTTCAGGATTCTAGATGGTACCTATTTACAGTATTCAAGTGTTTATTAGAGGAGGTGGGAGTGGGGTTGAAGAAAGAAAAAGATGGAAGTGAAAGAGCCCAAAGTTTCAGTTATCCAGGATAAATTTCTACAAATGTAGACATGTCTAGAAATGTACTGCATGAAAACGATGTTAACTATTTTACAGTATTCCAGTGCATCTTGTTTAGTTGAATAGTTTTGCTGTGTGGCTTGCTGCCTATGAGTTTCTTATCTTTAAAGGCAAAGAGCCATCTTGAAATAAGATATAAAATGTCAAAAAGATGGTGACATCAAACAGCCATGGAGATGATTAAGAGCATATCACACACAGTTTGGTGTGAGGCAAATTATTCTCTAGAACTTTTTTACATTGTCCCAACTAATATGAAGAACAGACTCACAGTATATTTTCAGGTACGCCTGGCAACCCACATTACTCTATAAAGGTATTTAGAATAAAAATAAGTCTTTAACATAACAACAGTGTATCTTCTAAGGGTTAAAGGAAACAGCTGAAATAGAAGCTGACACTGTCATTGATCTTCCAATAGAATATTATGTGGTCTAATCCCTATTGCTGCTTTTGTCTTTTCACTTTGTTTTTTATAACCTCTATTTACTTCTCCAGAGTTTAAAACATAATATACTGGCATGGCTGTAGCCTATTTAAATCAAAGAGGTCTTTATTTCCTTTTTGTATTATTTAATGTAGAACATTATGATTTTATATACTATATATAGGGAAAATATTACTATAGCCAATCCAATTAACATATACATAATCTCCAATGTTTAGTACCTAAAATCTACTCTTTTATCAAATTTCCAATATACTGTACAATAGTTTTTATGCAGCACATTTCTAGACATTCATCCTGCCTAACTGAAACTTTGGACCCTATGCCTTCCTTCTCCTTTCTTCAACCCCACTCCTACCTCTTCCGCCTCTGATAACCACATTACTATTCTATTTCTATACATTGGAGTTTTGCTTTGTTTGATTTTAGAACCAAAATATATGTGAAATCGTGGTATTTTTCATTCTGGGGATTATTTTACTTGTCATGACTTGGCAATAAGTTTTTGGCTATTTCACCAAAAGCACAGGCAACAAAGGCAAAAGTAAACAAGAAAAGGCAGCGGACAGATTCAGAAAAAAGATTTTGCAAACTCACTGTCTTTTGAATAGCAGCCTATCATTCACACAGACAATTAATTATTAAGGTATCAGATCACTGAGACCTGATTTATTTGACTAGTGTTTTCTATCGACAGATATTTAGGTTGAACTTCTCGATCTTGTTGGTAATTCTAATGAAGTGAGTAAAACTCTATGTAGTATAGTGTCAATGATTCGACAACTTCTGGAGGGGAAAATTTTCTAAATTCAAGTTGTGTGTAATATACGATTTTTTTTCCATACATTGAAATCCATCCCCAGCTCCTGCCCAAGTTGATAAGGTTTTAAGATAGATAAAAAATATTTTCCCTTTTAAATATATATCTCTGATTTTGATTTTGATTTTGTTTTTTTGTTTTGATTTTATTGACGGAGTCCCGCACTTGTCACCCAAGCTGGAGTGCAGTGGCGCGATATTGGCTCACTGCTACCTCCACCTCCCAGGTTCAAGAGATTCTCCTGCCTCAGCCTCTGAATAGGTGAGATTACAGGTGTCCACCACCACACCTGGCTAATTGTTGTACTTTTTTTTCTCTCTTTTTTTGAGACGGAGTTTCGCTCTTGTTACCCAGGCTGAGTGCAATGGCGGGATCTTGGCTCACTGCAACCTCCTCCTCCTGGGTTCAAGCAATTCTCCTGCCTCAGCCTCCCAAATAGCTGGGACTACAGGCGTGTGCCACCATGCTCAGCTAATCTTTTTGTATTTTTAGTAGAGACGGGGTTTCACCATGTTGGCCAGACTGGTCTTGAACTCCTGACCTTAGGTGATCCACCTGCCTTGGCCTCCCAAAGTATTGGGATTACAGGCATGAGCCACTGTGCCTGGTCTTGATTTTTATCTTAAATTAAATAAATGCTGATGAAATTTTTAATTTCTTTATATTCTTAGGAGATGCTTAAATTTTGACTTATGGGTTGATATTCAGTCTTGTCTTAATATATATGAAATGAGCACCCTTCCATTCCTTGTGTCTAATGTAGAACCCCAATTTCTAATGAGCTTTGGTAAAATAAAATAGCCATTACCTCACAGCTGTGCACATTTTAACTTCTGGAAGACTTAAGAAAATTATAAAATAAACATATCAATATAAAATACAGTAAGATTATAAGATTTGAAAACTGGAAATACATTAGTATTATACCTTTTAAATATCTCTGAAAATTCAAGTAAAATTTTAAATATATTCATATGATTTACAAATTATCCAGGCACTCCAAGAACCATTTGATAACATATAGCATTTTTTAAAATTAAAATATTTCTTAATTAGAGTATATTTATGTAAAGATAGAATATTAAGATTTACTGCAAAAACCTACATTCTTATACTAAATCAGATAGGTAAGGTACCAAATCTCTATTTTGTATTCTGTAGTAGCAGAACTTATTAAAACAGACTAAATAAAGACAAACATTTTATTTATATTAATTTTAGCCAATAATTTTTCAATGTCATTATTTAATATTGAATTAACTTTAGCAACCAATGGAATGGGAAAAAAATTTTGCATTCCACCCATCAGACAAAGGGCTAATATCTAGAATCTACAGAGAACTAAAACAAATTTACAAGAAAGAAACAAAAATCCCCATCAAAAAGTGGACAAAGTATATGAACAAACACTTTTCAAAAGAAGACATTTTTGCAGCCAACAAACATATGAAATTAATGTTTTATAGGCATAAAGAAATGATATTAAATCTGCCACTTACCAAAGGAACAATATGTATGTAGCTGAACATTCACCTTCCTAGAACCTGGGACTTTGTTACCAGAAAACATTTAATGACATGAGACTCAGGTCCAAGTTCTTTTTGATTAATTCCCATGTGAATTACCCTCATAATCAAAAAGTTAAGTTTATATTTTTGTGTTTAAATCTCTGCTTTGGAAAACAGTAGTAGAAAAAGCATTTTAATACCTAGATTTGTGTTAGTTTTATAAATAGGTGTTCAATGTCATCTTATTTTTCTGGTGAAAGTTCAATGAAATATACATGCAAGCAAAATAACTACATATAAACCTTTTGCATTTACTATTGATATAGGGGTGTGTGTGTGTGTGTGTGTGTGTGTGTGTGTGTGTACAAAGAGAGAGAGAAAGAGAAGAGACAGATATTTTTTGGCCAGCCCACACATTAATTATGACAATTAGGAAGAATTCAGGCTATCTGTGACATACTGTGTTTACAACTAGTGAATTTGCAAAATAGAGGAATGGCCTAGAGATCCTCATGTTCTTATATATAACTCTAATGAAAAGATGCCAACCCCCAAAATCTAAAACCTGAAGTGCTCCAAAATCTAAAATATCTTCAAATGCTCATTGGAGTGTTTTGAATTTTGTATGTCCTGATTTGGGATGTGCAAGCACTATAATATAAATATTCCAAACTTTTTTAAAAAAGCCAAAATTCAAACACCTCTGGTCCCATGCTCATTGTGCACTGCTATTTGTGAGATTGTTTCTTTGCCTTTTACACAGTTCTAAAGTTCAGAACGACATCTAGGAATGCTTACATTTTATTCTCATTAGATTGTAAACTTTGTATTCTCAATTTAATGTGGTAATCTTCTATCACATTGCTTTGCCCAGGCATTAAGCTTTATCACATGTCCTTCCTAGTTGCTAGAGCAACTGTAAAAGCACCTCAACTTCTCAAATATTAAACAGAAACCTTCAGGGCAAAAGGTGGTTTGGTTTTCTCTTATTGCCAAAAATTGATACTTTCAACTTGTTTTTGTTATCTGTGCATTACTTAATTTTATGAAAATTTTCCACTGGATTTTAAAGTGTGTTTTTAAACGTTGTATCATACATTTAGTTGTGACAATGTAAAAGGTCATCCAGCATATCTATTCTCCTGAATTTCCAGAAATAGAAGAGAGAAATGCATTTTTATGGTCCAATTCATCTAAATATCCTTAATCAGCTTTAACAGTACTTTTGTGAAACTGTAATCAATAAAATTCTGTGGCTCTAGTTTATTAGGTGTTTCTAGTTCAATAAATGCTGGACCAGAATAATAAATGCAACATGGTAATATTTAGAGAAATGTCTGATAGATTTTATCATATAACTGTTACCTATCACATAAACAGAAACATTCATTTTAACTCAATTTTTAACTAAGATCCTTTACTATTAGTACTATAATGTAAATAAACATAAATTAACACCTAGAACTTCCAGATGTAGTTTTTAAACAAAATTATTTTAATAGTAACATCAAGACAGTTCTGTGGATGTCCTTGGACTGACCCAGTTCTCCCATTTTCTTGTAGTTCTGAAGAATCATTCTAAAATGGACTTGAAATACAATATTCTGAGGTAAAGAGTAACTGTCTAGTATACCCTGGGGATTTTTCCTGTCTCCTCTGGAATCAGGATGTGCTTCAAAGTTTTGTCCAGTGAACCATGTCATCCTTGAGGTATATAACCCCGGGAGGTTTGCCTTTTTGGGTCCCTCAACTGTGGTGCAAGTGGGATGCATACAGTTGAGACTCCATCTGCCCTGGAAAAGCTTTCTTGGGGCACCAGCTGGCAATGAATCCTAGTTTCTATTGTCCCTGGTGCCTATCTGTAAGTAATAAATCCACTTCATATAACTTGTTGCTCATGCCCGGCTCTGCCTAACACACGAAAACAAAAAAATTATCTAGTCCAAAATGTCAATATTATCAAAGTTGAGAAATTCTGGCATAGATTCATAGGATTTTATAGACAGTGCGAATAATACCGGGAAAAGCAGTCAGGAGGAATCCAGACAAAGTTAAAGCACTATAGGAAAAACACTATGGGCAAAACACAAACTAAAGGGAGATGAAGATGGGTTAAAACTCCTGTAATACAGGAAAGAAGCAATCTCAGGAATCTAAGGAGAAAATTTAAGAAGCAGCCAAAAACAGAGAGAGCAAAAATAGAGAGAAATCATGTAATCAGGCCCCAAGGTATAGAGAGTGAAATCAGATAACACCAACAGTGGAAAATATAATCTAGAGGGATAAAACCAACATAAGACGTAAACTTCTAACAAAGTAGTTTTGTTTTTAACTTTCTAAGGGACTTCACCCTCCAAATTTAAGTTCTTAGAGAAAAGATTCTTAAAGAAATTGTCCAAAACCTGCACCATACATCAAAAAGAAAATCAAGTTCAGAAGCAACATTGATTAAATGTTCTATTTCTTTACCATTTAAGCAATAAATGAATATCTCTAGCTCAAATATAATTATATTTTTTCTGCTAAACAGGTTGTTCAGCATTTCATTTTATTACAAGATATGTTAATGTGTCTTGAAAATTCTCTCAAATATTAGTCTGGACTCATCTCACAGATTTGATAGGAATATTTTTTAGCCATTGCTTTTTTATGAAGCAAATGGTCAATATAATTAAAACTGATAAGAAGAATGAACTTACTATAGTCTATTTGTAATTCTAGCCTCACTTTATCTGATATGAAAATGTATTTTAATGGCTGTGTTTTATGAATTGGTTAATTCTGTTTTAAAATGTGTATTCTATAAGACTGTTTCTATCAATGATTTTAATTCAATATAATTCCAGTCTCAATTATTTTGTAGAAATCAATTCCTTTCTGCTTTAAACATCTTACTCTTATATTTGCCATAAATGTCAACTTGAAATGAAAATATCTTCCTACATACATAAGATCATATAATAAAGGATCATTCTGATATAAAGACAGTAGGAAAACTAAATTATCTTTGCCATTAGTGCTGATGTTGCAGTGGTAATTACCACACAATATCTAGTGAAATTAAAGTTTGAGGGCAGTTTCTTACTGGGTTGATCGCCATTTGGATTCACTGCTTTGTAACTGGTTAAGTAGTACCACGTAATATTTGAAAAAAACAGAAAATAATTTGTATTCATTTTAGGATCTGTGACTAATTCAATCTCTGAGAAACAAAAACAGAAATGTACTTTCATATTGAAATATAATATCATTAAAGTATTAATATATGAATATTAATATGATTTGCAAATAACTTTAGTAAATAAAACATTTCTAATGATGTTTGGGCAAGGCATAATATATCTTTGAAGGGTTTATTTGTCCTGTTTTGTGCATTGTTTTGTAGTTCTGCTTGAGAAATCTTTGCTTGCTTCTTTTTAAAAATTTTACATAAAGCTTAATGCGCTCTTTATTTTTTCAACATGTATTTCTTTGAAAATTATTTTTAAAATCAATATAATATAAAAACATCGTTTCATTATTATTTATATTATTTCACATCGTAAAATAATAGAACAACTTTTTTAAAAAACTTTTTAGTCAGAGACCTTCTAGAACTGCTTACGTCATACTAATTTCCAAAAGCGTGTATATAAAAATGCCCTATGTATGTTATTTAAAGCTATGTCTATATTATCTTTGTGTGTATAAACTTAGAGCATATAAGATAAAGTGTTATTAAAACCTTCCCATGCCATTCAAGCATATATGAATCTGCTTTATAAATATTACATAAAAATAACAACTATATTTTAATTCATATCAACCTAAATGAGAAATAACTTTAATATAGGTTATTATATGTTTTTAAAAGTGTTCACTATGAAGAATAATGTCTCAGAGAAGAGGGAAATTAATTTATTATTATTTGCATACCATGTTCCAGAAATTAAGTTAGATAATTAGTATCTAATAGCTCCTTGATCCATCACTTAGATATTTGATCTCATAACTATATATCTATATAGTTATGACTGTATAGATATATTATCTATAACTATATACAGTTATAGATATATAGATATAATATACCTACAGTCTATATTATATCTATATATCTATAACTATATACATATATATCTAGGCATTTACCTATAATGTCTTAACCCACAGTCCAAGCTTGGAACACACCATCCAAACTATGAAATACTATGTAATAATGTTTCTCATTAGTAATATCTAGCCTTATAATAAAAGCATGTGGAAAAAACATTTTTTTTTTTTCTGGAGAAAGTATGTCAAATTTAAATGCTGCTGCGAGAAATGTCATTGCCTTTCTTAGAGGTCTTTGTTTTTATAATAATGATTTGTTCTGTTTCTTTGTCAAAAGTTCTTATTCATTTGTGTTCTTATAAGCATGTTAAGTTATATATATACAAAAATTTAAGTCAGAATGCTCTTTGATTTGCAACAATGGTTGGCACACTTTGTTTCTAATAGTTTATCAGGGATGAAGAAATCAAAACCTTTATTTTCTATCCTCCAGAAGACTGTCTTGCCTATTTTAGGTACCTAATGTCATTTGTCATAGGGGACACCTCTACCTTCAGGCAGTGAAGGCACAATATCACAAGGCTCTTTATATAAAATAAAATGAGAATTAAAATATTTGACCCTGTTATCAAACTCAATTGTTTAATGTATAGTGATTTCAATCAAAATATATAATTATAAATTCACTTAGAAGAGGAAGTCTAAACCAATTTTGGTAGAGCTTAAATGAGGGTGACATCTGTATTTACACCACATACCTGCTATTATTTACACCACATACCTGCTATTATTTACACTATGTCTTTGACAATGAAATAATCATTATATGACTCTTTTTTAATCTCTGTAATGTTATTTCAGAATATTCATATTTTAAAAAAATATTGTTTTTCCACACTTAAAACCCATTGTCACTATCATATCATATCACTCAGAGAGAATTTGCCCAAGACATTTTATAGAAGCATTGCCTATTATCATAGACAGCAATTTTCATGGGAACATGAGATGATAATTCATATAGTGTGATTTTTATATCAACATTCCCTGGGAAAACTAGTAGAGGAATGAGGAGTTAGACAGGGTAGGAAAGAAGATTAAGCAAGAATATGGTATCAGAAAAAGTTCAACAATGTTTGATTTTGGCTCAATTCTGCAGACGTGTTCCAGGGTAAGTGTGAGTCACATCCCCAGTAAGCTTCAATAAAGGGAAGGATGTTGGAATAGTGTGCCTGGTTTCTGCTGAAGAAACATGAATTCCCAGTTACCTGTGACTCTCAGCAAAACTGCTTCTGGGAAGTTTTATTACAAAGAGATACAGGTGAAGGCTGTTAGAAATGTGATGAATTTGATAAAGAATGTGAAAATTTGGGATAAACTGAGTGAGTGTTAATGAATCTGCTACATTCCACATTACAGAGTAAAATTTTATCCAACATTTCACCCTTTATCAAGCTTTATCATTCCTAATTCAAATATTTCAACCAAATTTTCACCAGATTAGGTAATTTTACAATTTAATTTGTTTTTATTAGGTTGACAGTATAGTGATCTACCCAGGACTTTTTTTTGATATCCTGTTTCTATCTACCTGTTATGAATTGTAGGATCCCTGTAATAGAAATAGTATTACTATGACTATTACAGCTACTGGTATTGTTACTATAATTGTTTGGGCAAACAAATTAATTATTGTAAGAACTTAGATATCTAATGTTATTTTTATTTCATTGTTGTGTTATTTTTAAGCCTATTGAGAATTGACTAAACACTTGTTTTCTCCACTGTATTAAGTATAGTATTATGAAAATCTGGGCCAATGATTAAATAATATATCTATATTTTTTCTATAAAGATATATGCACATATTGTTTGGATTAAAGTAAAATCAGGGGAAAATTTTCTGGTAAAAAAATTAAAGAATTTCCTCATGTGTACATGGAAAAAGAAAATATTTACTTATGTATACACATCTATCCATATTTCTATCTGTTTTTCCAACCATCTGTTTATTTTAATCTTACATTTTAAACTTTAATGTAAACATCGAGATCCTTCACTCTGGATATTTTGTAGCTTTACTTAGTTACATACGTTTGTTGGGTTAAATAAAAAAAATCTCACAAAATTTTCCGATATTATTTATTCATTTTTTACTATTATGTCTCTAAATTATTTGATCATTTTAAAATATCTTAAAGAGTTACTGGTTGTTGAATAGTCACGGCTTTTTAATCTTGTCTTATTTTCATAATTTATCTGCAATTTTTTCAAATTTGCTTGTCAGGATCTTCCTGAATTTGATGTTCATTTTTCTTTTCTTTTTAATTTTTGTGGGCACATATTGGATGTATGTATTTATAGGGCATAGGAGATATTTTGATACAGGCATGCAATGTAAAATTAGCACATCATGGAGAATGGGGTATTTATGCCCTCATGCATTTATTCTTTGAGTTACAAACAAGCAAATTACACTCTAAGTTATTTTAAAATGTATAAGTAAGTTATTATTGACTATCTTCACCTTATTGTGCTATCAAATATTAGGTCTTATTCATTCTTCCTATTATTTTTGTACCCATTAAATGTCCACAACTCTCCTCCATCCCCATTCTATCCTTCCCAACCTCTGGTAACAATTCTTCTATGTTCTTGAGTTCAATTCTTTTAATTTTAAATCCCACAAATAAGTGAGAATATGTGATGTCTGTCTTTTGGCTTATTTAACTGAACATAATGATCTCCAGTTCCATACATGTTGTTGCAAATTACTGGATCTCAATCTTTTTTATACTGAGTAATACTCAGTTGTGAATTTCATTTTATTACTTAATTTTTATTTGCAGTGTCTCATTTCTTGGTCAGTATTAAAAACAGCTTAGAAAAAAATTGCTCACAGCCAGACACCGAGACAATGGCATTTTTCCTAACTGTTTACTATTCTTTAGTTTATTTGTCAAACATCAATAATCCAATAAACATTTTG
This sequence comes from Saguinus oedipus, assembly GCA_031835075.1. Classification (NCBI taxonomy): domain Eukaryota; kingdom Metazoa; phylum Chordata; class Mammalia; order Primates; family Cebidae; genus Saguinus; species Saguinus oedipus. The sequence continues at coordinate 46,418,409 of CM063169.1, forward strand.
ATGTAAATACTTCCTAAACAAGATGACCTTGAACATTCTCTTCGGCTTGACTAACCTTTAGACAGCTTTATTCCTGAATATAAGTTCCTGACCTCTCTTTTTCTTGGAGCATTCATTTTAGAAAACCTGGAATTATAAATTCTTTCTGCCCCTTTGAAACATAAATATTCTCCCAGCCTCCTGCCAGTTTTACAATCAGGAGTATTAAGAAACTGAGAAACATCCCATTAATTTGTAATCATCAAGAAAGATAGGGCTTCTATTTCTCAGTCTCTGTGGAAGGGTAGAGGTCTAACTTCAGTGAGCACAATTAGCAATCACAGATGACATATTTATATTCTCCACTAACATCCCCCAGGATTTTCTACTAGCTTATCCCAATGGTTAAAAACTTCCCAGCCTTTTATTGATTGGGTTCAATCTCTTATTTTAATAATCTTAAATAAAGTTTTTCTTGCTTGTCTAACCCATCCAGTGTTATTTCTCTCTAACAGTATAAAAGTATACCTAAAGTGGAAGAAAAACAATTTTAAAAGACTGTCTGGATGCATTGTAAATACATGTGTTATATTTACATAATACAGTATACACAAAACCATTTGTTTTACTTCAAAATAGCTAGAACCAAAGGTTTAGAATGTTCTCAACCAAAGATATCATGAATGTATGAAGTGATAGATACCCTAATTACCCTAATTTGATCATTATACATTATATGCATATATTAAAATATAGCATGTACCCTATAAATATTTACAATTATTACTTGTCACTAAAATAGTTAAACGACAATAAGATTAATTGCAGTTAATAGTTCAAAATATTTAAACAATAGGTTAAAGACATAACTTACATTCTATAATATTAACTCTTTAAATGTATGTAAATTAGGTTTTTAAAAATATATATTCATAGTGCTATGGGAACATCATCACCCTTTAATTTTAGAATACTTTTATCACTCCAAAAAGAAAGAGTGTATCTATTAGCAGTCACTCTAACTTTCCTCTCAACCTAGCCACTGGCAACCATGGATCTGTAAATTTGTCTATTATGAACATTTCATATAAATGAAATTATATAATATCTGGTATATGTTGATTGCCATTTTTCAATTGTTCCCAGAATTCACCTGTGTTGTAATATATGTCAGTATATACCAATCTTGTTTCTGAAAAATACAATACAATATATTTTTTTTATTTCACTAGATTTCTATTACATATGCCTACATATTTCTTACACAGGTTCTTCCTGAACTATCCTTATAATGGAATGTCACAAACTGTTTAAGTTGTGTTTTAAATGGAGCAGGAGAAAACAAAGCTTATCACCTAAAGAAAAGAAGGAAGTAAAATCATTGTAATATATATTTTCATGTTAAAATATGAGAGATACACCTGAATTAAGTTGGAAGACAAAGAGAGAATTCAGCTTCCACCTATGTGCCTTCCATCCATAAACACTTAATAATCAAATACTTAGTTGATTGAACTAAACTAGTATTCATTCCCTGTTGAACCTGAGCAGCGGGAAGAAATGATGAATACTTGTGCATGTGTCAGGAATATCCAGAGATTCTCAAACTATGTGGTTCCCTCAATCAATGATGTAAAAATATAAAACAGAAGTTTTAGAAAATGAAGAATGTTTAATATGTATCAGGCAGAATATTTCTACCATATTATAAACGTTCGTAAATATTTATCAACCTCCATCTTAATCAACATGTTTGTTAGAATTAGCAAAAGTTAAATATTCTATTCATCTTTAAATAGTTTTCTGTGTAAAACAATAATAGCCAAATTACTGTACAGGATTTTTAGCCAAGTAATCTGTCTCCCCTGTTAAATAGGAATGGTTCCTATAAATCAGATAAGTACTGCAAACTTATTAATTTTTTAAAATTTTCAAACGTATACTCTAATTCTCCACAGTTTTCTTTCGTGACCTGCTAGTGCAAAGGGTTCTTTGCACCCTACGCAACACATCATACCATAAGATATAGCTGTAAGAGTATCTTTAACATTTTTATGCCTCCACTTTCATCCCAGTTATTGTCAAAAAATTGCCTATTTTATTTTTTTAATAAAGTAACTATATCTTTAAGACTAATAGTTTTCTGTCTGGATGTTACTTCTAGTTTCATTTATCACCTAGGTAACAAAATAAAGTCCAGTATTGTCTGATAAGGATCAACAGAGAAGCCAATTTAACTAATACATGTGCGCATACACACACATAAATTACTTGCATAATAGCATATCCTAAAATGCAGCTTTGTTTTAAATTTAAACAGTTCAGCTAATGGAATAAACAACTTATTGAGGCAGTAGCTTGAAAACTATTGCTTGACATCAAATCTTAGAGCAACTTTTAAAAACAAAAGTGATAAATAAGTTTCAGAGCTTCTGCTTCTGTAATTTCCCATAGCACAGTGGAAGTGAAGAGCAAAATGCACATCCTTGAAAAGCTCTTCTATCTTGACTTGATAACACTATATTTTCTTTCACCTCCTCTTCATGATCTCTCTAGCTCTCTCCCATGTTTCTTAATAGAAATCAGTGTGCTTCTTTTAGCCCTAGCCTGACAGTATTTTCTTACACACTCAGTGACTGCACACCTGCTCACTCTGCTGCAGTCAGACTAAACTAGCTGCTCTTCTGGAGACTTTTCATAAGCTTTTTTATGTATCTGACACTTTGTAGTGTTTCTTATAGGCTGGACATTCTCGTCCCTTAAATGTAAGGTCCATCATTGTCATCACAACTACATACAATATGTACTATTATTCTGCCCATTTAACAGATTAAAGAATTGAAGAAAATACTTAAAAATTCTTTAAGGTTAGGTAACATTCCTAAGATCACCCACTTAGTATATGCTAAATTCAAGATTCAAACTCAGGCTATCTGTGCTTCTGACTATTATTTTGTGATGCCTATCACTAGGATAATTGTCTTTCTTCCTATTCCAAATCCTACATTCATTGTTGGAGACATTACAATGTTAATGTTCTTGACACCTTCATCTTGGTGAATATCCATCTTCAGTTTACTTTATCAATGCATTCTTATGACCATCATAGATTTTATCACCTTTTGGTCTTGCTGCATATCAAACTGTAAACTGAATATCCCATATTTGAATTACATACTTTATGATTTCCTTTACCTATATGTTCATCACATTTGTAGATGACCTCACAGCAATTTCTGTTCTTTCCTGTCTCATTTATTTCTCAATATAGTTTTTACTATATGCTTATTTGGCCTAATTCTTCATCCAATCTCTTGCTAATTGTAGAAAACATGCTCCAATGTTTTTCTACATCAAGCATGTGATTGAATCTTATCTAAACTCTATCTTACTCCCATTTGTATCTTAGTTGCTGAAAAATAATAGTGGGAAAAATGTGTATCAAATTGATTATAATACAAATTTGTGTTTATTTTGCATTCCAAAAGTTATGTTTGTGATCTATAATATCAAATTTCTTATGAGATAAATCAAAGCTATCTCAAAAAATCAATATTCGAATTTTATCTTGACTTGTTGTATGTACTTAAATGCTGAGATTATATAATTGAAGTGCCTAACATGTGGTCAATAACACAACAGATGTCTCTCAGTTAAAATAAATCTAATGCCATGTAATCACTGCCTATTGTGTTTGATGAGAAAACTTGATTCCTGGAGTCCTTTTGTTAAAAAGGTCTGTTAGGCCCTGCATGATCTGATGTCCTGCCTGTCTCTCTCTGATGTTTAATTTTATGTGTCAACTTGACTAGGCTGCAGGGTTCCCATATTAAACATTATTTCTGAGTGTGTCTGTGAAGTTGTTTCTGGATGATATTAGCATTTGAATATGTGGACCCAGTAAAGTAGCTCTCCCTCCATAATATAGCTAGGCATTATCCAACCATTTGAGGGCCTGCATAAACAAAAGGTGGAGAAAGGAGTAATAACATTCCCATGTTTATTTTTCATGCCTCAGTGTGTGAGCTGGAATATTTTATTTCTTTCTCAAAAACTGAGTTTACACCAATGACTCTCTTTCTTTTCAAACCTTGAGATCAGGAATGAATTTCACCAGTGGCCTTAAGTCTCCCTGTTACAGATGAATTGTGGGACTTCTCAGTCTCCATAGTTAAGTGAGCAGATACCTGATAATACACCCCATACACACGCACACACACACACACACACACACACCACACACACACACACACACACACACACGGACTTCAAAATGTTTATGGAAAATGGAATGAAAAGACAAAAAAAATAAAAAATATAAACTGTATTTCTCAACGTAAGCTCCATCAAGTTCAATACACTTTTGTAAACAATGATGCCAGCCATTTGGTTGATCCTTAAAAGACTAAGAATCCTGAGAATTTAACAATGTTGATGCAGTCTTTTTTACATAACAAACTAAAAAATTAGTTACTTTAAAAATAATTTAAGATTAAAAGACAAAAAGAAGTCAGAAGAAGATAAGTTATGACTATAAGACAGATGCCTGATACGGTTTGGCTGTGTCCTCACCCAAATTTCATCTTGAACTGTAGCTCCCATAATTCCCATGTGTTGTGGGAGGAAGCCAGTGGAAGATAATTGAATCATGGGTATGGTTTACCTCCATTCTGTTCTCTTGGTAGCGAATAAGTCTCAGAGACATGATGGTGTTATAAGCAGTTTCCCTTTTCAGTTGGCTCTCATTATCTCTTTGCCTGCCACCATCCACGTAAGATGTGACCATCGGTAAGATGTGACTTTGCTCCTCCTTGCCATCCACTATGATTGTGAGGCCTCCCCAGCCACATGAAACTATGAGTTCATTAAACCTACTTTTTTAAAAATAAATTACCCAGTCTTAGGCATGTCTTTATCAGCAGCATGAAGATGGATAATACAATGCCTAATGATTTCTCATTGAAACTCTCATAAAATTGCCCTTGTTCAATGAGAGGAGTGGGCAGGAGCATGCTCATGATGAAGAAGTACTCTGGTCAAGATTTCCTGGGAATTTTTCTGCTAAAGCCTTGGCTAATTTTTCCAAAGCACTATCATAATAAGCAGATGTTATTTTGTCTTGGGCTTCCAGAAAGTCAATAAGCAAGAGGCTTCAGTATCTTAAACAAACAAACAAACAAACAAGGAAAACTGTTGCCACGACCTTTGCTTTTCGACCAGTCAGCTTTTGCTCTGACTGGACCACTTCCATCTACCTACCACAGTGCATTACTTCGATTGTTCTTTGTCTTCAGGATAATGCAGGGAAAGCCGTGTTTCAACTCCTGTTACAGTCCTTTGGAGAAATGCTTCAGAATCTTGATCCTGTTTGCTTAACATTTCCATTGAAATCTCGACCCTTGTCTGCAGCTGATCTGACTGCAACAGTTTTGGCATCCGTTGAGTGGAAAGTTTGTTCAACTTTCATTTTAGACAGAATTGCTTAAGTGGAACCAGTTGATATGTCTATAGTGTTGGCAATTGTTTTTGCTGTTAATCATGGGCCCTGTTCAATTATGGCATGAACAAGATCAATGTTGTGAAAAGGCTCTGATAGAGGCTCTTTTAAAACTGTCGTCTTATTCTTCTTAGTGCCTTAAACTAGATCTTATTCAGATATGTTATAGTAAATTACGATGGCTGTATTTTGGTGCAAAAAACGTTTAGTTTTATTCATAGCTTTTCCTAGTATGCATTCTCCATGAACTTTTTGAGGACCCCACCTGAGTGTGTGTGCATGTGTATGTGTGTACATATGTGTAGGTTTTATCCTATTGCTACTTTCTGTTTCTCAAGACACACCCTGACTAACACAATCTCCCACCTCATCTTCCCCGCTTTCTTTAAATTACCATACTCTATATACCCTGATCTCTTTCAGTTTATTAAGCACAGAAAGTCTTTCCAACCACAGAGCATGTGTTTTCTCTTCCTAAAATACTTTTTTCTATTAATTTTAACTACCTTAGCTATCTGGCAACCTTCATGCCTCAGTTTAAATAACCTCAGAATAGAGAATTCTCCTATCATGACTTGATGGCCGTCACCATTATTTCTATCATTATATTTACTTTTATGTTACCTTTTCACTGCTTACTTATTTTTGTGTGTTTCTGATGCATCTCTTTTTGGGAGCACTATATTGATAAAAGGAACAATAAAACAAGAGTAAAACATTTTCCATTTAACCAGAAATGCTCAGTATATTGCCTGGTAGGATAAACACTCAACAAATTGTTGAAGAAATTCTGAGACTGAATGGCGAAGGGCACCCCTAAAGGCATCCCTACTCTCAACCTACCACTGGGTTATAACATAGTCACCTGCAGTTTTGAAACTGTATCTACTAGTTCTGTACTAAGAATTTGACCCAATTTGTTTAATATTTCCCCCACTTAATTAGTAAATAATGCAGTTGGTTGGAGAGCTCGATACCTTGTGTTACCACTATTGTGTGCTAGCACTTATTCTACTCTATTGTGACTGCATTATTTTCTTGCTTGAATTCTTTCCTAAACAAGAGCTCTGTGAAAGCATCATTGTAATTCCTGTACCAGAGAAGTGCATCATTCCCAAAGTCACAGTAAAAGTACTGTTGGATAAATTGACTCACCTGTCTTTCAAATTGTATTTCTTGATGCTGCAATATCTTCCAAATCCTTCTCTACCTGGAAAAAAGTGCTACTTATGTACTAACACGGAAACCAAATAATCTTTAAAAAAAATCTTTAAAATTCAGAAATATTTTAGCAGTTATTTATACACATGTAAAGACCTGCATGCATGGTACATAAATGCTTAAAGGGATCACATAATATGTGCTAAATTGTTTTGAGTAATCCTTTTTGATTGATTTTATTTTTGTTGACTCCCACCTCCCAGATTTTTTACCATAGCAATTGTCCATATCACTTTTACCCAGGCAACCATTTATGTAAAGTTGTAATAAAACATAAATGCATAACATTTTTACATAAACGTATTTAAAAATGGATTTGTGAAAAAACTCAAAGGTATGCTTTCAAATACATGTAATTAAATGTACATAAAATAATTTACTCAAAGTGTGAATCCTAGTGTTCTCACTGTTGAAAACAGGTAACTATGTCAGGTGATGCATATGTTAATGAGCTTGATTATGGTCATAATTTCATACCTATGGATATGAAATTGTCAAGTAAACCTGTATACATTTAAGATGAACAACATGATGTTTTGTAATGTATACATTAAGAAATGGTTAAATCTAACAATTAGGAACCAGTAAAACTGAAAAAATTATAATTTAATTCAGAAAGGTATTGACATATTTTATAACAATTGAATATATAATACATCAATGGAATATAAAATAAAAAAGATACTCTAAGTACAGTCATATGTACATATTTGAATGCATACATGGAGATTTCGGTGGATGTTTCATGTGTGTATGGGCATGTGTCCATGCCTCTGCTTGTGTGCATGTTTATGTGTTTATTCTTCACTTCTTCAGATAGAAACTTTAATTCTCTGGTGATTGATGACATTTATCTTGCCTAAATTCTGATTTCAAATAATAGGATTTTTAGAATATGACAAATTGAGTATTTTAGTATTTTTTTTACAAATATAATTTCTTGAATGCCATTTCCCGCTATAATATCACAACATTACTAAAGTATATCTGGTATGAATGCTGGGTTTTATTAACTTCCTTTCAACATCTATGGACAGGGGCATACTATTTATTGCCCTAAATTTTAATATAATAGATTATTTGATAATTTTAATGCTGTAAATGTGTTTATATTAAAAATATTGATTAGACTGTACACTTTTGTCACTTTATTTTTGCCAACATTTTATTGAGAATTTTTGCATCAATATTTATAGCAGAATTTGGCTCTTAGTTTAATTTTTATTATGCATATAAAATTTTAGTAGTGTTCAGTTGTGTTAGGAAATTTTACTAATTTAATCTCTTTTGTAAAGTTTTGGAAGAGCTTTAATTAGCATTTGAATTGTAAGTTATTTAAGGTTACCTGTTTACCATCTGATCCTGATAAATTTTTATATGTAAATCTCTAACCAGTTTTTCCATCTCTGTTTAAATTAGTGTATTACAGTTTCCCATTTAATGCAGACCAATTTATGTAATTCATTTTTTCTAGAAAATTCAAGTTTACAAATATTTGTGGCTAAGTACATGGTTCATTTTTAGCATCAAATAAACACACCCACACATTAGAAAGCATAATCATTAAGGGGTTAATGACTATTATTAATTTGTTAAACTTTGAAAACATTGTTTATATCTATGAGAACTTGTTTTTGGAGATTCATATTAAACATGCAATCATAAACACAGTTTCATCTTTCCTGTTTGTTCAAAGTAGACATCAAATTTTCTCACATAAAACAAATTATTGCAAATTGAAATTGTTGTATATAATATACCTATAAATGTGATGTTGTTTTAATTCATATTCTATAGTTTTCTAATATTGTCTCTACTGCCTTTTTGTATTATCTGGCATCATCTTCCATAAATTTGTATTATAACACTTTTTAGATGACATTGTTTTATATGTTTATCATGCTTAATAAACATAGTTTTTCCAATTTTAGTTTTGAACAATTTGGCATATATATTTTAACAAGAGCCAATAGATGCCAAATATAATGATGGGTAATTTAAAAAATTATGTTTCTTTGTCCTAATGTTGCATTTTAAACTATTTTAGTAATTGTTTTCATTCTTCATCATTTTCATTTGTTGTTGAAATAGCTATTCATTTATTTCTGTTTGTTACTTTGAAAAGTTCTATCATACTTTCTCATTTCATTCATGTTTTTTTTTTCTGGCTCACAGAAGACACAGATTTCTTTATTGCCTTTACAAACAAGACATCCATTCTTTTGCTTATTAAGTTGCACTGGTGCTACTGCCAAGACACTTTATCCCATATCCCATGTCACCTATTATATATATATAATAAATATAAAGATATATAATATATATATATTATATACATATACAATAAATGACATGGGATATGGGATATATATCACACACACACACACACACACACACACACACACACACACACACAGAGGATATATAGCAAAAAGAAATAAAAAATTCTTTTGCCCCTTTCCATTACCTATTTTTTTTTTTGTAGAATTTTGGAATGAGAGGCAGTATATGTCGTATAATTCTCTTTCACACCCTTCCATATCTGGTTTTGCAAATGAGAAACCAAATTGCAGTCTGATACATTGTATTTGACATATTTTAACATTTTATTAGATTCTTATTTTTTCTACATCATTCGAATTGAAGATTTCTTTCTCTATGTTTTTCTTGTGCATGTTTTCAGATAAGTCCTCTAGAATCTCAGGAAGACTTTTTGACTGCACATATAAAACTGTTTTTAGTTGAAATAATTTTCTTCTGAGTTGTATTTTTATTTCCTCTCATTTCTTTTTTTTATTTTGACTTTGAAACCTGTGGTATTCACTTTTTACAAGTTTTTTGTTATGTATTCTATATTTCTCCTATCTTTTCCCTTATAATTTACAACTTATTATACTGTGGTTCTGTGCTCCAATTCATCCGTTCTTGATCTTCCTGGTCACAAATTTGGAACTTAATAGTAAATACCATATATTACTTCCTTCACTTTAGGTATTGATTTTTTTAAAAACCACATGCTTTGAGTCAAAAAACTAGTATATTTTCTTCTTAAATAATTTTGTCCTCTTCATAAATAATGACCTCTTCAGTTTATTTGTAATTTGTTTCCTCTTCTTCAGGTTTAATTATTAATCTCTGTGGACTTAGAGCAACTGTTAGTTTTCTTTTCCTGAGAGATCCCATTGTTGGATTACCTTATGACAAGTCTCAGAAAATGAAGTAGTTTCTCACACTATGTCTTGGCACAGCGGCCACAATTATACCCCTGGAGATTCAGGAAAAAATTATATCTGATACCTGCTTTACCTGAACTCTTGAAAAAAATTATAATAGGTCTCTAATGATTTTTCACTTTTAAACTTTACACTTATGTTACTATCCTAATTGTTAAAGCACTTATCATATTTGGAAAGTGTTTCCAATTTTAAAAACCCACAATTATATGGGATCATTGATTCCAGAATGGATTAGATTATATGATTAGATTTGACCACCTAATTCAGGAAAAACCAAGGTAATTTTCACCTATCAAAGTCTTTAATTTGACTGAGCTCCCACATCGTGTAAGGTAAAATATGAATTGGTTCTAATAATTCGGCAATGACATCATTGGGAGGCCATTACTTTGTCTACCGTGGGAGCCAAATTAAATGTACTGCTGATTAGGTATTAAATGTGTAATCATATATTGTCAATACATTTATTCTTTTTCCAAAATCTTGATAAGAAAATGCATATTAGTTTATTCTTACATGACAGAACAATAAAATTCTCATTACACCTATGAGGATATCTCTCAATAACAAATCCTTAATATTTCAGAAAAATATTTCAGAAAAGTCCAACCCCAATGTGGACTTCTGATGAGAGAGTCCAACATTCCATCATATTGATGACATTCTGATAGTGGCACTCATGAAGAAAATTGGTATATTGTAACATACCTCATGCAGTCTCAGCTGACAAAATGTACATGTCATTAATCTGTCCAATTTTTTTGATCTCAAGTCCTTTTTCTAACTTTTTCCACTTCTGACAATTATATACATTTTTTCATTAACGTTTATTCTATTCCTTGGGCTTAGTGGAAGAATATTACCTCAAAACAGGAAAAATGTTTCTCTCATTCAATATTTCAACATTGACAGGAGTATTTTTCAAGCCAAAACCCATAAGGTGTGATAAACCCTAGAAAACTCAACATGAAATAAAAATCTTGTATCCAATGAACAAACCCATCTCCTGATGATTTAACCAACTCTATTAACACAGTTGTACTTACCCAGTAGGAAAATATATGGCATTGGCAAATTATTCATTTAAACTTAAAGGAGTTCTGACTTAAGGGGATTTTCACCTATAAGACTTAGTATCTGAAAAAAAAAAAGTTAACCGGGGGACATTCGCAAAAATCCTACTATCATATACAGAAGAGCATATAGGATATGCTTAGAATTGCACAATCATATCATTGGTAAACTCAAAGAGCTAAGCCTAAACCAGTATGGTTATAAAAGTAACATAAAATTCTTGAATACCCAGTAAAAAATGTACTGGACACATTAAGATTATGTAATGACACTTACAGAACCTTACCTTGTTCCATATATGTGGGATTCAGCTCAATGTGAGTTGAGCATATTGCCATATAAATTTTGACCAGTTTACAATTTATTCTACTCCCTACCATTCCCATGGTGGAATCAATATAACAGTTTTGGTATAACACAGTGCTATGCCCTTAATGGGTGACTAGCATAGATATGAAGGCATTGAATGACAACTTCTATCACATGATCTATATGGGATGTAAACGGACTTAGTGTAATCTAAACACTGAACTATCTTCATAGCAATTGCCAATCCTAATATATGATTTTCTAGTTATTCTCTGTCAATTATGCCCAAATGCAGCAGGCACCATTAGGTCCATAAGTGGCTAACCCACGTAGTTCTCTAACAAAACTCATAAAGGATAAATACAGTCATATTCTGCAATGGCTTCCTTAGCTGATAAAATGTATAGATACCTTGAATTTTTAGAATAGAAATAAATGGACTTCAATGTGATTTAATAAAACTTTTAGTGTTCATACAGTGATAAATTTGTGATTTCTTTTCTTTTTATTCTGATCCTGGCTAAAATTATATATTAGGATACCTCATAGATACAACTTTTGTGTCTTTTTTAAAAAAATTTCACAATGACTTGTGTCATATACAATGAAAGGATAACTAAGTTATTGTCTCAAGGGTTCTACAATTCTGCCATACACCCCATTCACAATGAAGGAAGTTGTGATGGCTCTTAGGCCTATGCAATAGATTCCCTGGCTTTTGAAGTCATCATTTCACTTTCAGGGTGTCACATTTAGTAAGAAAGTGGTACACACTTTTTGAAATTTTTAGGTGAAATCTCATTCCATCTGGAAAATGATGACCTGGCTCCTTATGAAAGTAGATGACATCTGACCATCTCCAGTGGTGAGAGAGAGTATGTGACCTTGACATAAATACTAAAAGATCATAACCTCCGATAACCTCCCATGATTTTCCCAGCTGTAGAAGAGAATATCATTACTCCTTTGGAGTAATGATATGTATTTAGTAAATAAATACACATTTTGGATATGTATTTAGTAAATAAATATAGTGGTGAAAAACCTTATTGCTATACTACTCCCTGAATTGACTTATGAACTAATATCACCCTGGCAGCAGCAGTCATCATTTGTGGCATAAATGGATATGCTCAATATAAAACAGCAGCTCCCCAGTATTGATGATTGTACTTGTTCTGAAATGGACACATACATAGAAGAAATCATACAACCCCTTGTTGGCAGCTCTCTGCCATTTTTGTTATGTCTAGTTTGATCAATATTTTTAATGCCATTAAGTTTACTGTTCACCTGAAGAAAATGATCCACAAGGTTGATCTTCTTATATAACAGACAGCTCTCTGTAACATGCTGAATTTTCTTTTTCTGTTGGGATGCCAGGTATGTCTTGTCTTTGTAGTCCTTCACTTCTGCACAATGGAGATAATTCTAAGGTAATTTTCTGTAGAGTAATAAAATTAATCTTCAGAATGGATCACTTGCACCTTCAAATTGTCTGAGAAAATTTCTAGAATTTATCTCTTGTAATTTTATATTTTCTTAGGGACACAGATGAACCTGGAGAACATAATTCTCAGCAAACTGACACAAGAACAGAAAATGAAATACCGCATGTTCTCACTTATAAGCGGGTGATGAACAATGAGAACACATGGACACAGGGAGTGGAGCACTACACACTGGGGTCTGTTGGGGGGAATAGAGGAGGGACAGCGGGGGGTGGGGAGTTGGGGAGAGATAGCATGGGGAGAAATGCCAGATATAGGTGAAGGGGAGGAAGGCAGCAAATCACACTGCCACATGTGTAACTATGCAACTATCTTACATGTTCTTCACATGTACCCCAAAACCTAAAATGCAATAAAATAAATAAAACATAAAATAAAATAAAAATAAAAGACCGCCTTTCCGAGCTACCTGCCGAGGGCTCCAAACGGCGTTGTTCTGGATTCTCGTCTTAACTTAAAGGGAAACTTTCATAATGTCAGGAGCCCTTGATGTCCTGCAAATGAAGGAGGAGGATGTCCTTAAGTTCCTGGCAGCAGGAACTCATTTAGGTGGCACCAACCTTGACTTCCAGATGGAACAGTATATCTATAAAAGGAAAAGTGATGGCATCTACATAATAAATCTGAAGAGGACCCGGGATAAGCTTCTCCTGGCAGCTCGTGCCATTGTTGCCATTGAAAACCCTGCTGATGTCAGTGTTATATCCTCCAGGAATACTGGCCAGAGGGCCATGCTGAAGTTTGCTGCTGCCACTGGAGCCACTTCAATTGCTGGCCGATTTACTCCTGGAACCTTCACTAACCAGATCCAGGCAGCCTTCCGGGAGCCACAGCTGCTTGTGGTCACTGACCCAAGGGCTGACCACCAGCCTCTCACGGAGGCATCTTATGTCAACCTACCTACCATTGCTCTGTGTAACACAGATTCTCCTCTGCGCTATGTGGACATTGCCACTCCATGCAACAACAAGGGAGCTCACTCAGTGGGTTTGATGTGGTGGATGCTGGCTCGGGAAGTTTTGCGCATGTGTGGCACCATTTCCCATGAAAACCCGTGGGAGGTCATGCCTGATCTCTACTTCTACAGAGATCCTGAAGAGATTGAGAAAGAAGAGCAGGCTGCTACTGAAAAGGCTGTGACTAAGGAGGAATTTCAGGGTGAATGGACTGCTCCAGCTCCTGAGTTCACTGCTACTCAGCCTGAGGTTGCCGACTGGTCTGAAGGTGTGCAAATGCCCTCTGTGCCTATTCAGCAGTTCCCTACTGAAGACGGGGAGCGCCCAGCCTGTCACGGAAGACTGGTCTGCAGCGCCTACTGCTCAGGCCACTGAATGGGTAGGAGCAACCACTGAATGGTCTTAAGCTGTTCTTGTGTGGCCTCTTAAACAACATGTAAAATTCATGGAAAATAAACATGGAGTTTCTAAAAAAAAGTAAAAGACCAATAAATTGTGTGACAGGTTTCGTAATACCAAAAAAAAGTTCCAAGTTATTATAGTAATTCAAGACTTAGCTGGCTTGACCCCAATCCCAAGTTCTAGTTTTATGTTTTGTTTTAATGCAACCAAAACAACCTACTAAGTGAATAGAACTATTTTCCATCTATTTATAAGAATTTCTCTCTAGATTGGCTAAGCTAAAATGAAATATAGAAACTTGTACACTTGTTTAGGAGAGATTGCCAATGAGAATTTCAAAGCTCTTATTCATCCTTAAATCTACTCTGCTCAGAAAATATATTTTCTATTGTTACAAAATATTGCATGGTTTCTCACAGTCCGCATAATACAGATGCCTGATGAGAAGCTTCAGAGTATCAGAGTCAGGAGAGACTAAAGTAAGACAAGTAACCCTATGATGTTAGTTCCGTGTCCCCACCCAAATCTCTTGTTGAATTATAATCCCTAATGTTGGAGGTGGGACCTGGTGGAAGGTGCCTGGATCATGGTGGTGGTTTCCAATGGTTTGCCATCATCCCTCTAGTACTGTCTTGTGATACAATTCTCATGAGATCCGATTCTTTAAAACTGTGTAGCACCTCCCTCTTTTTCTCTCTCCTCCTGGCCATATAAAGATGTTCCTTCTTCCCCCTTAACTTTTATCATTATTGTAAATTTTCTGAAGCCTCCCCAGAGGAAGAAGCCTGTAGAGCTCACAAAACTCTGATCCAATTAAACCTGTTTCTTTCTAAATTATTCAGTTTCTGGTGTATCTTTATATCAGTGCAATAACAGACAAACACACTCTGTTAACCTGATCACCCACACTACTTATTTAAAGGAGTCTGGGAATAAGCAACCTTAATAGTGCTCCAAAGTACCCAGCTGAAACTATAGTAGGTATGCATCACACTAGTAGACTCCCTAAGAAAAACAATGGTTCTCATTTGGGGAAGAGCAAATTTTCATTGCAAAGCTTAGGGTCCTGTAAATTTACTAGTGTCATTCCTCAAATGCTCACCAGAAAAAACAAACAAACAAACAAACAAACAAACAAAGGCAGTTAAGCAAAGCTATGGTGTTTAAACCTGCTAAAAAGAGAGACAGCATCCCCTTCACAGAATCTTGGTAGTATATCAAAACAGGAAAATTTAAAAAAGCTTTTCTGGACTGGCAAGAGTGTTTTTGAAGTAGACTTCATAAAGAAAGACACTGGTTTTAATCTGACAGAGTTTATAATATAATAATGTTGAATAGCTTGGCACAGCAAGGTGAGGGTCCTGAAAGAATTATTGATGAGCAGAATGTTAGTTCTGAGAAGTAAGCTCTGTATTAGTCTTGTCTTTCAGAGCAATAATTTCGTGGAGGAAGTAGCTAAATTATTTAAGTTTGGTTTCAGTATTGTTTAACAAAAGGGGGAAAAATATTTGCCTAGACTCAGAGACAGAATTTATGTTCATTTCAGTTTTTACCAAAAATTCTACCTCCTTCTCAAGCTCTCTAGACCATGTATGGGAGCAAATAATTGGGATGTCTTTTCTAGAACTCAACCTTAATATCTACAAGTCTGTGTATTTGCATGGATCCTGATAGTCATGTTATTATCAGTTTATGTAAACAGAACTGCTTTGATCCTGCAATATATTCCATCTGTTACGTGTGCCCTCTCCCCTTTCCCAACATTAATTGTTGATTGCTCCATTACTACAATTCTACTCCATCTATTTTAAATCTAAGTCTTTTGCTAAAACATTCTACCAAAATTATTTTCACCTGGATGAGCACAGTGGCTCACACCTGCAGTCCCAGCACTTTGGAAGGCCTAGGGAAGTTAATTCCTTCAGCCCAGGAGTTCGAGACCAGCCTAGGCAACGTGAGAAACTTCATCTCTACTACAAATTCAAAAAATTAATCAGGTATGGTGGCACATACATACAGCTACTCAGGAGGCTGAGATGAGAGGATTCCTTGAGCCCAGGGTAATCAAGGCTGCAGTGAGTTATGATTTTCCCACCCTACTCCAGTCTGGGTGAAAGAGAGAGACTCTGTCTCAAGAAAACAGCAACACACACACACACACACACACACACACACACACACATATACACACACACACACATACACATATATATAACATATATATATGTAATTTTTCACCAGTAACATCCAAATTGCTAATAGAAAATAATTCTCTATCCTCATCTCTATTTTATCAATGGCACTTGTAACAACTACTTTTTCTTAAAAAAAATTCTTTTGAGAAATTAATTTCAAGATATTCCCTTTCTGTGATGCATTCTTAGCAAAACTATAAACTGAGAGTGAATAAATAGAAATAGAAGACTGGTTCTTTAGCAAAATACTATCCTCTTTTCATGTGAAAGCACCAAGAATATAGAACAGCAATAGAGCAAACAGAGAACCAATATGTTATCTCAGCAGATTGTCTGTAAGTTACATTTTTCAACTAGTGTTTAGTTTGGAACATCAGCAGCTTTTTAACTATCCTGAAATAAATACCAAAAATGAGCAAAACCAAAGATAAAACAAAACAAAAACAACAAAAATGTCACAGTGTAAAGCTAAATGTTCAACATATTCCAATGGACAGTAAAAAAATTAAATTTTATCTTACATCTTGGTTTCTGGAAATTGCTTGTCAAGTATAAATTCTAAGTACTGTGCCTATGCTACAACATCCATTGTCCTATCAATCAGTTGATCATAAACTGGTGATGCTGCTTCTTTGTAGCAGAGAAAAAATTGCTAATTTGGCTATTACTCTACTGCAAAGCAGCTGTGATCACAACCTCCTGAGCACTGAAAATACTTCCTCCCAGACTCCTGAAACTTTCATATGAAAAACTTCAAAAAAGCTAAATATGCATATTTCATAACTTACTGAGATATATTTTGCATCATGCTGTTATATTCTGCAACTCAGCAAGAATAAATATCATATCCTGGGACTTTTCCCCTCACAAACTATGTTACAACAGTCAAGTACAAGATATACCTTTTTATAATCAATATGGTTCATTTGAACTTAAGTGGCAACCCAGGGGAGAAAAGAAAAAATAAAAAGCATAGTTAATCGAAGCCCTCCATAAATGTCATCTCCCCATCCTCTGTAAAGTTTATATATTTTCTTTTAATTTGCATAGAATTTTCATACTCTCAATGAAGTTACAAAAGCATTTCTAATTTTATTTTAATCTAGAATATTAAGATGTTCTTTTCATTTGAAATACAACTTTAAGGATATTAAGAACATTGATATGATATTATAATTTTGCAAACCTAATTTTGGAAGTACTACTACATATAAAATGATATGGATTAAAGAAACTAAACTTTCTTGTAGTGAATAATAATCAAAAATATATATCTGAATTTTAAAATTGAAATATTACTGAAAATGGTGTTGCCTAATCTCAGTTAAATAATTGAACCACATGTTGTTTTCAAATATTTCTTTTGCTTTTAAAATGTTTTTTAAGTAAAATACAAAATTATTCATAGTGTAAAGTCATCTTTGTAGTTTATTAATAATACATTTGTAAAAAATGATAAAGCTATATTTATATGTGTTAAATATTTGCACCAAAGTTGATGTGGAGTTGGCACCAAATTAAGGTCTCAGCATCAAGATGACTTGAGAATGTCCTTTTTTTTTTTCCTTTTCAGAAGAATGTACTTTCAGGAATCTCTCTATAAACATCATACATCTGAAAATATAACTATGTTAAGTGGGCACAAAGATTTTGGTTGTTTCAAATGTTTAAGTAATTATTGTAGGCTACAATAATTATGACTACTCTATGAGTGATCAGGACAAGACCTGAACAGAATTTTCTCATGTTGTCTTCCATCTTTAATAAATCTCAAACACACACACACAATGTTAAATAAAAATAAATTACAATATCACTGAGTCATTTCATACAAGTTTTGGAACCTCACAAAAGCAATCAAGAAAAAGTTTTCAATTGCTAATGTGTAATCATTGAATATTCTGTACCTGAATGTGCCCTAAATTATTTCATCATAACTATGATAATCTCTGAGCCTTGACACTGAGCACCGAGATAGCATAATCTCCACCAGAGCTTTGAAAGGCATGGAAATTGTCATTTGCATTCAGAAAAGTTTCAGAAGTTAATACAGATTCAAGGTAATCTATTCATTTTAATAATATAGCAAAGCCACTTAGTTTTGGTATCTACATCAAAAACTTGCACCCTTCTTAATTGTGACTTTGATCCAATCACGCTCTAGTTGTCAAGGATTCTGTCTTTTCAGTAGCGCCATCTTTGACTTGCATTCTGAATTCCTCCTAGAAGTCTTCTCTGTCCATATAAATATGTGAAATTATTCCATATATTTAGAAAAGGCCTCTGTAATTATTATTCCATTATCTTGCTAACATTCATTTTAACCAATTTTACAGCTATTCTAAAATTGCTGTATTATTTATTTATGCAAGTAAAGTGTAGCACTTAATGAAACATAATTTTGTCTGAACCATAATTTAATTATTAGCTGACTTTCTTTTAGAATAGTCCTATGAGGACAATCACATTACATTTATCTGGTAATCTGTTCTACAGTGACTTTTTCATCTGTTATTTCAAGTCAGAGACATCATACGTCTGGGACCGTTTGCTATGTATCTCAAAGCACTTTAAACCCAGCACATTTAAAATTCAACCCATCTTCCTTCATTCTTTTATCAATCAATATGATCCTTCGATAGCCTTTTGATCCATATGTGGTAAACCTGATGCCTAAATTATTTAGATCAGAAAGCTAGGAGCTTCCTTATCCCCTATTTTTGATAAGCTACTCAGTTACTACTTGTTACCTATTTTACTTTTCAGTTTCCATGAAATAATTTATCTCATCTTTCTGTATATAATCTGTTAATTTTCGACATGTAGTTTTGACAGAGATGATTGAAAGCATCATTCCTCTAGCCTTTTCACCTTTAATTTTGACTCTTTCAACTTCATCTTCTGCCAAGCAAATAAAGCATTAGTGCTATGATGGTCTGAAAATGTTTTAGTTATTCCTGGTACCAAAACAGAGATATAGACCAATGGAACAGAACAGAGGCATCGGAGGCAACACAACACATCTACAACCATATTATCTTTGATAAACCAGACAAAAACAGGCAATGGGGAAAGGATTCCCTATTTAATAAATGGTGTTGGGAAAACTGGCTAGCCATGTGCAGAAAGCAGAAACTGGACCCCTTCCTGACACCTTACACTAAAATTAACTCCAGATGGATTAAAGACTTAAACATAAGACCTGACACCATAAAAACCCTAGAAGAAAATCTAGGCAAAACCATTCAGGACATAGGAGTAGGCAAGGACTTCATGACCAAAACACCAAAAGCATTGGCAACAAAAGCCAAAATAGACAAATGGGACCTAATCAAACTCCATAGCTTCTGCACGGCAAAAGAAACAGTCACTAGAGTGAATCGGCAATCATCAGAATGGGAAAAAGTCTTTGCAGTTTACGCATCTGACAAAGGGCTGATATCCAGAATTTACAAAGAACTCAAACAGATTTACAGGAAAAAAACAAACAAGCCCATTCAAAAATGGGCAAAGGATATGAACAGAAACTTTACAAAAGCAGACATACATGAGGCCAACAAACATATGAAAAAGTGCTCATCGTCACTGGTCATTAGAGAGATGCAAATCAAAACCACATTGAGATACCATCTCACACCAGTTAGAATGGCGATCATTAAAAAATCTGGAGACAGCAGATGCTGGAGAGGATGTGGAGAAATAGGAACACTCTTACACTGTTGGTGGGAGTGTAAATTAGTTCAACCATTGTGGAAGACAGTGTGGCGATTCCTCAGGGACCTAGAAATAGAAATTCCATTTGACCCAGCAATCCCATTACTGGGTATCTATCCAAAGGACTATAAATCGTTCTACTATAAGGACACATGCACACGAATGTTCATTGCAGCACTATTTACAATAGCAAAGACCTGGAACCAACCCAAATGCCCAACGATGATAGACTGGACTGGGAAAATGTGGCACATATACACCATGGAATATTATGCAGCAATCAAAAATGATGAGTTTGTGTCCTTTGTAGGGACATGGATGAATCTGGAGAACATCATTCTCAGGAAACTGACACAAGAACAGAAAAAGAAATACCGCATATACTCACTCATAGGTGGGTGAGAAAAATGAGAACACATGGACACAGAGAGGCGGTCTACTATACACTGGGGACTGTTGGGGGGAATGGGGGAGGGACAGCAGGGGGGGTCTGGGGGGGATAGCCTGGGGATGAATACCAAGTGTGGGTGAAGGGGAGGAAAGCAGCAAAGCACACTGCCATGTGTGTACCTATGCAACTATCTTGCTCGTTCTGCACATGTACCCCCAAACCTATAATGCAATAAAAATTAAAAAATAAAATAAAATGAAACAAAATAAAATAAAATAAAATAAAAATGTTTTAGTTATTCCTCGTCACCTACATGACAAATCTAAAACTCCTTAATCTAATAAATAATATCTCCCATCATTTTAGGGATCTCACTTGCTAATCCAGCATCAGCTCTGGTATTTCCTACATTTAAGTTCTACACTACAGCAGCTACTCAAAAATGCCCTTGTATTCTCAACATGGTGCCTCAGCTCACATTACTTTCTTTACTAAGAACACTATTCCTTCGTACTTATTCTTTTTTTTTTTTTTTTTTTTTTTTTAAATTTTTATTGCATTATAGGTTTGGGGGGTACATGTGCAGAACGAGCAAGATAGTTGCATAGGTACACACATGGCAGTGTGCTTTGCTGCTTTCCTCCCCTTCACCCACACTTGGTATTCATCCCCAGGCTATCCCCCCCAGCCCCCCCTGCTGTCCCTCCCCCATTCCCCCCAACAGTCCCCAGTGTATAGTAGACCGCCTCTCTGTGTCCATGTGTTCTCATTTTTCTCACCCACCTATGAGTGAGTATATGCGGTATTTCTTTTTCTGTTCTTGTGTCAGCTTGCTGAGAATGATGTTCTCCAGATTCATCCATGTGCCTACAAAGGACACGAACTCATCATTTTTTATTCCCGCGTAATATTCCATGGTGTATATGTGCCACATTTTCCCAGTCCAGTCTATCATCGTTGGGCATTTGGGTTGGTTCCAGGTCTTTGCTATTGTAAACAGTGCTGCAATGAACATTCGTGTGCATGTGTCCTTATAGTAGAACGATTTATAGTCCTTTGGATAGATACCCAGTAATGGGATTGCTGGGTCAAATGGAATTTCTATTTCTAGGTCCCTGAGGAATCGCCACACTGTCTTCCACAATGGTTGGACTAATTTACACTCCCACCAACAGTGTAAGAGTGTTCCTATTTCTCCACATCCTCTCCAGCATCTGCTGTCTCCAGATTTTTTAATTCTTATCTCATCTTCCAATTTTCAATTTTTTGAATCTTTCTATTGGTCTTCCTAGTGTTCCATCACTGATGGACTAGTTTTTTTTTCTTCTGTACTCCCAGTGTACCTATTTATATATTTATACAGAAATTTGATATTTTAGTTGAATGTTCAATTAAAGTATGATTAAAATTTGCACTATTTCTATTTGTGGTATAAGCTTCTTCCAGAATCCTATGAGAACCACCAGGTGTTGTGATTCCTTCTTCATTATGGGGGATTAAAAAAATGTAATAGTTTTCAGCTTTGAAGGAATACTTTGCATGTTATTGGACACTGAATATCTTATAATTTTACTAGTGAGGCAGGTTCCCTGAAACATCATAACATTTATATTCCATGTATTAGAGAACCAGCTAGACGACTCTTGCTCAACTGTATGTCTCAGTATGTCATCAATTTATTGAATTGATACTGTGTTCTTTAGGATATCCAGCTGATCCAGATATTGTAGTATTATATTATATCAATTTTGAAAAAGTAACATAGCCCTGGGACACAACTGCATATGGACATTTTCTATATAATATGAATGTGAACTTTTTCTAAACATCTTTTCCGATAGGGGAAGAAAATCAAACATCTCTAAATCAATAGCCCTATACCATACATCTGATGCCACAATAATCAAGTCTAACAAATTAGCCCCTCCAGTATGACATCTGAGATCATTCTTACTGCTTGGTGGCAGTCTAAAATCATGCACTGAATTCATTTTGGTTCTACAAGTCTGGATTTGTAAATGAAGACATGATAGGTAATATACCCTTTATTATTTTTTTTAGATTTTTAAGAATAACACTAATCTCCACCATCTCCCTGTAATGTAGTGTGTGTGTGTGTGTGTGTGTGTGTGTGTGTGTGTGTGTGTGTATACATTATATATTTAGATATAAAAATATATAATATTTAAATTTAGTGTCTTGGTTAGGTAACACAGACAGTTTGAGGACTGCTACTTGTACTTTTCTATTACAATAGCTCATATATTACAGGTGAGAGATTCAATGTGAGAATTCCATAAATAACCAAATATGTCAACTCCAATTACACATTTTGGGTCCATGGAAATGGCTACAATCTATAGCTGACTTTGGCAAGGAATTCATTTATTACCATGTCTCCAGGTGTCCTGTTCTTACAAAGTGGGGCACAATTATGCCTTGGGTCTTGGGATGTCAACATTAAATTGTATCTGGTGTCCAACAGTCCTCAAAATGTCTGTGTATTGCCTTTTATCCTGTGTACAGTTGCTTTCATTATCTCTTCTTATGTAACAAATTACAGAAAAAAATCAGTGAATGAAACAACAATACAAATATATGATCTCCAAATTGCTATGTCTACAATATACACATATACCAAAACATCACATTATATACCAAAACTCTATATAATTTTTTATTTGTCACTTTAAAAATGAAGTAAAAAATTCAGTGATTCAGTAATGTCTTAGTTGAAGTGTTTGGCTCGGAGTTGCTCATTCAGTGGCAGTCAAGATGTCTCTTGGAGCTGTAATCATCTAAAAACTTGACCTGGGCTGGAGGAAATGTCTCCAAGGAAGGTTATTCTCATAGGTGGCAAGTTGGTGCTAGTTGTTGACAGGAGGTCTAGTTTCTCTCCATACAGGAAACTCAATAGGCTACTTGAATTTTCTAGGAACATGATGACATTATTTCCTCAGCAGCAGTGATCTAAACAATACCAAGAAAATGTGGTGATTTCGTCTATGACTTGGACTTGAAATTCAGGTATTTTATTTAGGACTTAGACTTGAAATTCAGGCATTGCCACTTCTACCATATTTTGTTCCTTAGAAATGAGCCCCTGGTTCAACTGATAATCAGGGTTTAATAACTAGAATCAGCTTTTTGAAAAAGGAATGTCAAAGTATTAATGAATATCTTTTAAAATCCTAGTAGTCCTTTTACTGACCCAAAGTTATTTACAATTTCCCCTGTGGAAAGTACGCTCAATCCCAATAACTCCAAAATTCTTCTTTAGCATCCTGTCATCTAAATCAGATCCAGATGAAAAAATAAAACTCTTCAGAATGAATTTCTCAAGTAGAGATCCTTGAGTATAATTTATTTGGATAGGACAATATGGGATCTACAAAAAAAAGTTATCTACATCAGGCCATTATTGCATTATTATAAAGAAATGACTGAGACTGGGTAATTTATAAGAAAAGAAGTTTAATTGCCTCATGGCTCTGCAGACTGCACAGGAAGCATAGCATCATCTGCTTCTTGGGAGGCCTCAGGAATCTTACAATCAGGAAACCTCCAATCAGGAAGGCAAAGAAAGAGCAGGCATATAACATGGTCAAAGAAGGACCAGGAGAGAGAGGGGACATGTCACATACTTTTAAATGAGCAAATCTAATGAAAACTGACTCATTATTGTGAGGACAACACCAAGGAGATGGTGCTAAATCATTTAGAAGAAATCTGGCCCCATAATGTTACCACCTCTCACCAAGCTCCTACTCAACACTGGGAATGACAATTCAACATGAGATTTAGGCAGGACATCCAAACCATATCATTATCTGTCTTCCAACACCAACATGCAATGGTGGTATTTAAGATAACTGCCATTCGAATTTCCATACCAAATAATGGATAAAAGAAGAGGCACACAGAAGTTCCTGTCTTTCCTGCTTGAAATCTAGACTAGCATATGAGGTCCCTTCTTTGATTAAGACACAAGCTTTAATATTTTTTTCCCCAATGGTTCTTGCGTTTGTCCTCTGAGCACTTTGTTCAACCTTCCAGGTCTTCCTTTTTTATCAAAGTAATCCCATGTGTTTCCCAGAATCTTTTATTTTCTTTTCTATTCTTTTTCTTTTTTTTTTTTTTTTTGAGACTAAATCTTGCTCTGTTGACCAGGCTGGAATGCAGTGACATGATTTCAGCTCACTGCAACCTCTGCCTCCCAGATTCAAGCAATTCTCCTGTCTCAGCCTCCTGAGTAGCTAGGACTACTGGCACACACCACCATCCTTGGCTAATTTTTGTATTTTTTTTTAGTAGACGTGGGGTTTCACCATATTGGTCAGGCTGGTCTCAAACTCCTGACTCCAGGTGATCCACCCATCTTGGCCTCCCAATGTGCTGGGATTGCTGCTGTGAGCCACCATGCCTGGTTGAATGTTTTATTTTCATAGAAGTTTTGGAGTTCAAACATCTTGATTTCCATTTGTATACTCTATGTTCATACTGTTAATTTTCTTTCTGCCACCACTTTCTGTTCAAATGGCTGGTATTTATGCCTATATAATTAACTTAAAATATGTCAGTCTGCTATAAATCTTACCAAATGCAATAAACTAAACAAACCAATAGGCACAAATTTCTTAAAAATATGCCTTTATCTTTCTTGGACTTAACATTGAGGCTGCTGAATAGCAATATCCATAAGAATAGCCTTCTATAGGAAGGCTCTACTTTTAACTAATCCATTGCTTTTGACTATTCCTGTGTCTTTAAAAATGGATTTACATCACACTGTTAACTTGATATTCAGGCCACATTTTCCTGAAAGTGTCCTTTTTAATTATGGCATTGTTGACCTTTTGTGGAGGCTTGGGATTTTATCCCATATGACTCCCTCAGGCAACATACCTAAGGAAAGACACATGAGAGATCCTGTACAAATGAGGGATAGGAGGAAAAAATCAAAACTGATTTTTCATAAGAGTTGGCATATTATGTGGTTGCAGACGAAATTGACAGCTGCACTATAAAGCCACCCACGGAAGTAGCCTTGAAAAACTGAGATGAGGAAAAATGTCTCTGAATGTGCAGAGCTTTAGGCAGTGTGTTTGTGCACTTTATGCTGAAGGACAAATTAAGGTTACACTCACAGGTAGTGTAGTCTGGGACATGAGCATATGGTGGTGAACACAAAGTGCTACATCTCTGTATAGCATGATAACACTCAGCAGAGAGCATCTATCATGGAAAAGGTCCTCTCCGCCAACCTCTGTTATCTCCTGTCACAGTTTTAGAATGATGGATAGATGAATGAATTAGCCTCAGTATCAGGGACAGAAACGATCTATATAGGTCTTACAGGTTCTCACTTACCAAGCCTGATTTAGTTTGCCATTGTGGATCATCCGGCATTCAAGGAAATAAGACAAACATGGAGCTCCTGTACTAAGAGCAATCCTCAAGGAGTTTAGGTAGCTGTGGTAACTAAAATGGGTGACATTTTTGTTTAAGTACCAGCACTTCATTTTATAGAAATACTGGAAACACTTTTACCAAAAAAAAAAAAAAAAAAAAAAAATGGTGCCTTTTATGCTGAAAGCCTGAGCCAACATCACTGTCTTGAGGCATAAGATGGTCTTATCTAACCTCATGAGCTTGATCTCCCTAGTACATAGCATCCAACTAAGTAAGCCACTTTCCTGCAAAGGCGTTGTGAAAGGCAGGAAAAGGCGTTGTTAGGCCCATGGTTATGAATTCCAGGTTGTAAAGCTTCCAGCCTGATAGAGCAGTGGAACGACTTGCTGAAGGCATATGTGGAGCACCAGCCCCAAGGAAACAATCTATAAAAAGGGGGTGTCAACCTTCAGGAAAAAGAACATTCAAGTCATACATTTGGTTTCATGTTCCTGAATTTGAATCTAGGATACAAGAAATGTAAATGCGTAGCTGTACTAATCTTCACTCTCGGTGGTATAGTGTGGGACTTTGTGTTTTCTGTTATTGTAGTTCCGGGCTCTGCAGATTTAGAGATTTTCATTCTGAGAGGTGAACTCTGAACAGCATACATAACAATGATTGAGCTATAATCTACAGATAACATCTGGCCATTCTGGGTTCCTTGTGCACAGGGAACAGAGACAAGAATCGCCATCTTGGAATGTGCAGTTGGCTCTGTCCAGCAGAAGTAGTTAGAGCTGCTCTTACATGCGGAGTGTTGAGAAGATTATGGAGAACTAGAGTGATTCATTTGGGCTCTCTCTCCCTGTAATGTATACTTGTTACTGTGGATGGAAACACAGAGCAAACCTATCAGAGAAGAGAGCAGTTTGAATCACACCATCAAGTAAGCAAAAAGAATAACAGTAATAAAGGCTCGAAGTGAGGAGTTTCTAGTATACGTAATGCAGGAATGAGATAATGAGTCCTTGCAGTGGCCCCAAGACCATCTACAGAGATATGGGCTAGAGTACATCCTATTAACCTCCCTCTTCTAAGTTCCTCTCAGGAAGGGATGTCCACTAGAGTCCAGGGATACTGCTCCCCTAAATTATGTGATAAAGATTCAGTCAGCACAAATAGTGAACTGGGTCAAATATAATAATTTGCTACTCAAATCCTCTTTGTAGAAATAACTAACTTCTCAGATGCTACTTTTGTGTTCTTCTTGGTTGTAAAGATCCAGATCCATGCTTTTCCCAGAGCCCACATTCAATGACTTAGCAAGAAAAAGATGTAAAGACTTAATTATTGCAGCCTGACGTTGGTGACACTGACAAGGAAAATTTGCTTCAGAATGCCCTTTATTGTTGTCTGAGATTATTTCAGGTCCATATTGTAGCCCACTTCACTAATCCTGTCTCTTTACCTTTTACAAGATAGGTTCTCCTGAGTCAGTAGCTAAGATGAAATTCTGTATGCAGTGTTTTTATTAGAGATCAAACAGCAGGACCTAATATTTCACTGAAGTAGAAGCATTGTGCAGAAAGACAATACAGTAATTATTTTATCTCTATTTACCAAATTAAGAGCCAAATCTATAGAATCCAGTACTTACAGTTCTACATTTATTTACTCATCAAATATTGTCAATCACACACTTTTCATCAGGCATTCTTCTATTGGCTGGAGATGTATTGGAGAATAAAATAGGTCAATTCTTCATACTCTTTTAAAACTTAAAGCGTAATGGAAAATTTAAAATAATAAAATATGTACACAACACTAAATGATAGTTTAAAATAAAACATGGGAAGGGATGTATTAGAAAACAATTTTATATCAGGTACTCCACGACAGACTGTAATAAATGTTCACTTGCAAACAAGGGTAATAGTGCTCTCCTGATTTATGCAGAAAGAGCTTTTCAAGCAAGTGTCATGAAAAAGTGAGCTGGTAAGAAACTGAGAAGATATAAGAGGGATACTTGGAAGCATAAGGTTACAAAATATAACATAGGCTATTGTTGACATTTTATTCTGAGAAAAGGGTTAAGGGCAATGATATTAGTATCAAAATAATATAAAGACAATTCCCTAGACCACTACTGAAGCCATCATTCTAAGTAAAACTTTTCAAATGGAAACACTAATAGAATCACGACACTTTGGTGAATTTGTGGGTAGAGGAGAGGGGTATACAGAGCAAAGCAACTGGACACGAATTTTGATTTCCTCTTTTCCCCAACCTAGTCTGGCATACAGTATAATAATAATTGTGCATAATATTATTGAAAGAGTTACCATCCACCAACCTTATATACATTAGCACATTTAGGAGACCGATGGAAAAAAAGATAAAGAGAGAGGTTTTGGGCAACACTTAGGGAAGGCAAAACCCTGAGGAATTACTATTACCTGTTTTTGGCAGGGCTTCTGTCTACACAAATGATTTTAATCTTCCAAATCTAAGTATCAGCACTGTTCTACCAGCCCAATCTCTTGACTCTGAAAAATATATACCATGTAATCCAGAAGGAACACTTCTCAACAGCTGATATGCCCAGAACCAGGGCCTACAGAAAAACAAAGGTGAAATATCAGAACTTCTTGGAGCACCCAAGTAATCCCTCATTCATGGTGGAATATGGAAAATACCAAGGAGCAAAATAAGAACTGTACCCCATTAGTGTGACATTAGTCACAGTCTGGGCAGAGAGCACTCCACACAGATAGCACTGTTGGGTTTGGCTGTGTTCAGCTATGAATGGGGGCATTTGATAAATTCAAATATGTGCATTCCTTATCTGGCATCATGAATAAAACAGATTTGGTCTTGGAGTGTCCCATTTAGCTGTCACTGCTTAATTAGTCAGGTCCCAGGAATTGGTGGGGGCATAAAATATTGGGAGGGCTCTTCAAACTATGGAATACCTAAGGCACAGGGCCTAAGGAAAAGATCTTTCTTTCCTGGCTCTAAGGATGATTCTGATCCCAAGACTCAGTCAGTTTTCAAGCAGCGTGGGTGCTGACCCAAGTGCCACCAGGATTTCTGTGTGGTTTGCTGTAGTGAGGGGTGATGTGACTCTATAACACTGGTTAGGTGCAAGAAGAAATAAGGTACATAGACCAATGTAAATCCAAATTACTTATGAACCTTTACCAGCTTTGAATTAAGTCATGAAATAAATAAGCTTATTTGTTAAGTCAAACGTACATTTTATTTAAGAACACATCACAGTGAAAAAAAAATTGCTGGATTCTCCAATACTGTTATCTCAGCCACCAGAGCACCCTGACTCAATGTGGTCTTAACAGGATTTATAAGGTCTTTCACTTTATACATCTGTTGGGAGAAAAATCTCCACCAGTCTTTTGCATTTCTCATAATGGTACTGACAACTCTTTGTTCTAATTTATCCTTTTGAAGATACATAAAAAGTGAACAGGTGTGGGAGATGAGGATTGTATTTATGTTTCTATATGATTGTTTCATTACTGTTTTTTATTTTTTGCAATAAAATTCAGCCCAAATTCTTTAACTCCTGGTAGAGACAAACATGGTATATCAAGAAGCCTTTTATAGTTTTTCTCCTTTTCCCTTGCCAAGCAGGAAGACAAAATCTTCTCTTAGCATAGCATTCAGAGAATGAGCTTCTCTCTTGTCGTCCTTGCACCTTCCATTTGAGAGGTTTCTGTCATTAAAACTCACATTCCTAAAAAACCCAAGTATAGCAAGCCTCCTCACAACCTCTCAAATTTTTCACTGAAATAGATTTTCCTTTTGAGATTATTGTCAGACAATAGATACAACAATATTGTTAATTATTTTTGTTGTTATTATCTATACTCTTAATATTTCTGATTATAGACATTGTGTTAAACAATTTAATTAATTGCCATATTTAACACCAAAACAACCTCATGAGGTGGCTACTGTAGAGGTGTTTCTAATTTATAGGTTATGTATATTAGGACTAAAGAAGATGAAGCTATCCACTTCAGTCATCATTTTACCCTGATGTTTTGGTTTTACTCTAGAGTTCAAAATTTTTAAGAATGTATCCATCAGTATGCTCTGCTTCCTCATTGTACACCTGAAAATATGGCTTGTCTTTTTGTGAGGAGCTTGAAATACATATTATTGGCAGTAATTTCTGCTACAGTATTGTGATTTTATGGATTCAGCCTTGCAAGAGATAAACAAAAAGGAAGGTTTCTTCACTCAAGGAGCTAATACTCTAACGTGAGTAGTAACTGTAATGTGACATCAATGTTGATGCAAGTCAATAAACCATTTAACAAATTTTACCTTCATTGTATATATTTATGGCATCTGCAGCAACTAAGTGGCAAGTGGATGCTAGATTACATACTTTATGTAATTTAACCTTTCTCATGATCCTCCTATAATTTTGGTGTCTGAATAGCCTGGATGTTAGAATAAACAAGCAATTTTCTATCTGAGAAATTATAGCCAAAGTACTTAACTTTAATTTTATGTTCTTCATCCATGAAATGGAAATATCTCTTTCTTTTATCTATTCAGATGTGTTTGACTGGTGGGGTAAATCTATTCAGTTTGTCTCATCTATCATTTAAAACTATTCTTAAGATTATGTTGAAGATATTATCCAACAGTAGTCTTTGAAGTTGTTTATACTCTCTTTCAAACTACATTAAAAGCTTAAGTAATTAAGACAATGGGAATTAATAATATGTAATAACACTCAGCAAACATATAGATCAATGCATCAGAAATATATCGTACAGGCTTTTATGTGGTCAATTGAGAAAAGGACCATGGTAATTTAATGTGGGTGGATGATAATATGTTCGACCAAAAGTGCTGTATATTAGATACTCATGTTTTAAAATAAATCTTAAAACTTAAATAAAACTTCAAATCTTAGCCTCACACCATTAACAAAATTAAGTGTAGATCCTACACCAAAATGGAAGAGCTAATAATACAAACCTTTCAGTAACTCAGCACAAAGGAAAATCTTTGTGGTGTTATTAATAGCACCCTGGGTTCTTGTAATCTCCCAGGACAGAAATCAAGAGAGAACACCAAACATAGCAACAAAGTTTATTCAGCTTATGCACCAGGGAGCCAGCGACAAGCAAGGAAGAGGTAGCAGCTACTCCCCAAGAGTATGGTGGGTTAATTTTGCAGGGTCTTTTTGTAGGAAAGGGTTACATCAGAGCATGTATAGGAAGGGTTTTTCCAGTGCTTGCATGATGGCTCACCATGTTTCCTTATACACTATATGGAGCATTAGTATTTTAAATATCCACCTCTGGGCATGATTTTTAGTATTAAAATTAGAAAGGGGTAACTATAGGTTAGAGTTTAAGTCTATGAAAGGGTTCCAGGGGAGCCCCAGCGCCCTGAAATAGGAGCTTGTGTTTAATAGCTTTTCAGGTCTTTTGCTAGTGATTGGCTGAGAGTTATATAAGCTCAAGCTTGAATAAAGAGCTTTTGTCCTTTTCCTCCAGACCATCTTAAAATAGGGGGCCAACTAGCCTGCTGTCTCATTCTCCCAGGAGAGACTATATATTCCTTGTTCCTAAGGGGTTCTTGGTAAAGATTTCTTTTTCTGAAGCTACTTCTTAAGCATGGGAATAGTTTCTACATCTATTTTCAGGAGTAGATGTATCTCTCAGCTTGGTGGAGGGGCCAATATTGCTCCGGGGTTGTGGTCTCTGGAACGCGCTCTACAACTTCTGTGACTATTAACTTGATATGAAATTGGTTTATTCTTGAAGACATACATTTTACTAGTAGATTAAACAAACCCAGTCAATAAATTTAGACAAGGATAGCCAATGAGAGCCCCAAGAAAGAAGGAACCAAGTTACATAGGGTAAAGTTTATTTGATAGCATCCCGTATAGAGTCAGCTGTCCTCTTTAATGGAAGAGTGTAGACACGTTTCCTGATATAGAATGCTTAGATATTAACTTCTACTTGCCCTGTGGTATTCAGCTAAGTACTGAAGAAAGTGTTGGTGGCTGTACATATGGCTCCTTGTTCTGCCAGTACATACATAGTCTAGAACCAAGGAGTATTCAACAACACATTAGCAAGAGAATTAAGAGATGTCTTTAGATCTCCTAGAGCCTGTACAGTCTGGCCCACTATATGACCAATCTGTTGCATCAGATTGTGTAAGGTAACCTTATGGTAGGTGAAATTTCCCCAAGTCCCACTCGGCAAATAGGCCTATTCCTGCTATGACCGTGCTAAGCCCTTGGCTTGCTGGAACAGGGGCCTGATGTTGGGCAGTGGATTTACGGATGATTATTCCATTTATCCCTATCATTCCCAAGGCTGACTCACGTATTAATTATACATTGTCTATGCAAGAATAGGTCTGCTCCAGCAGAATAAAAGCATAAGGAAAATAGGCAGCAAGCCATAGGAGGCAGTTATGAGCATTGCCACAAAGAAAAATAGTTCTAGGAATAGCACAGATGTGAATGCCCTTGTGAGTATAATTGAGCAGTGAGAGATTCAGGTTATGAATTTTGTGGCTAGGGGTAGCAAGCAATTGTCCTGACATTTGTTTTCAGATTGCTCCATGGTTTTCTGTCCTGGGTGGTCATTGATGAACTTTGAGGTATTCTGGAGCATGGTAGATCTGCCCCCATAACTGAACTTGTAATTTGCTGTGAATCCTTCGGGCAGTGTGAAGCTGTATTTTCAAAGTGGTGGGATGTTATCCTGCCAGAATTTACATAACCTTAAATAATTAGAGAAGATTTTCCTAGCAAGCCTGGGCACATATATCCATAGTAATTCTACAGGGCACAATGAGTTAAGTTATATATACAGGTTTTTAAGTTAGAGGTGGGATACCAAGTAAAGTTTTAATAAGAAGAAAAATTGCAAGGAATCCACCTTCCTCAGGTGCAGTTTAGTTCCTCATTTCCTACAGCTACAGAATAGTTTTTACCTGTGGTAAGATTAAAGAAAGAAACTTGATGAGTAGGAGATAGGCTGAAAGTTAAAGGGTTGGATTTAGATCACTGGCCTCAATTTAAACCATGTATGGTCAGGGTAAGGGTAGATGAGATTAAAGGAGCCATGCAAAGAACACCTGAAGAGGGCTGAGGGTACTGGTGGCAGACCCAGCATTTAGAAACAAATTCTCCTTTACTAAGATGTTGGAGAAGTTGACAAGGCTTTTGCAACTCCAGAGGTCCTGTGCCTAGACTAAAATGAACAGGGTAAGTAACATATGGGAAGAAGAGTGCAAAATAGGAGCACAATTAATATTCAAGGCAGGATACAAGTTTGCTTAATAACTATGCACCAGCAGGGTGAATTGATTTCAGCCAATAGGGAGGAAAGTAGTATAATCAATAGATTATTAAGAACATACTAATAATTTTTGTTTGTTTTTGAAACAGGGTATCACTCTGTCACCCATGCTGGAGTGCAGTGGTTTGATTTTGGATCACTGCAACCTCTGCCTCCTGGGTTCAGCAGCCTCCCAAGTAGCTGGGACTACAGGCTGATGCCACCACACCAGGCTTTTCTTTCTTTCTTTTTTTTTTTAACAGTTGGAGTTTCAGCATGTTGGCCAGGCTGGTCTCCAAACTCCTGACCTCAAATGGTTCACATTTCTTGGCCTCCAAAAGTGCCTGGATAACAGGTGTGAGTCACCATGCCCAACCCAGAAAATAGTAATGATTAACAGTGATTGAAGAGTTAGTACACCTGTATCTATCCATTATATAAGGGTGTTACTTAGCTTTATTGCTGTCTCCAGGAGGCAGTATCCGGAATATGTGCTTGAGGTCTTTCCTAGGAGTGAGCTGTTTCCTCTGAGCAGGCCTATTAGTTTTGGATGTTTGGAGACTCAAAGTTTTTTATTCTAGAGACATGGACTCAACTGTGAAGATCTTTCAACTTTATGGATTTCAAAGTGGCCCAGACAACCTGGTAAGGGCCCTTCCATTTTTCAGTTAACTGTTCCTCTGGACTCTCTCTTTACCATGTCTTTAGTAGGACTGGTGAACCTGGGCTAACAGAGAAGTGATTTGAAACTCCCTTACCTGGCTGAGGCTATATCTTATTACCATATTGGATGATTGCATGCTGAACTTGTCCCAAATTAATGATTTATTTTAGAGCTTCATTTAAATTTTCATCTAATAGAAACCTTGATTTTTGAGAAAAAGCTGCCCACAGGTTATTTCAAAGGGGCTGAGCTTTGTTTCCCTTGAGGCAACTCTTATGCTTAGTAAAGCAATAGGGAAAAGCTTAATCCATGATTCCTGGGCTTCTTGGCATAATTTAACCCATGTTCTTTTAAGAGTTTGATTCATTGTCAACCTTCCCAGAAGACTAAGGATGCCAAGAGAAATGAAATTTGTAAATAATGTATATATTTGTGTATACATGCCTAGAGTGATAGCGTATTGGTGATAAAAAAAAAAAAAGATTCCAGAATGGATGAGGAGTGTAAACTAGAAGGGGATGAACTAGTGTGACTTTGGAGACCTCTCTGATGAAGTGGCTGGTGGCTGCCACTGCCCTACAGCATGGGGCTACCTCTGGGCTACTGGGTTCAATTGCTTTGAAAAGTAAGCTCCTGGCCTTTTGATAGGCCCTAACTTCTGAATTAGGATTCCCAGGGCTTTCCCAGACCTCTAA
Source organism: Saguinus oedipus (assembly GCA_031835075.1). NCBI lineage: Eukaryota > Metazoa > Chordata > Mammalia > Primates > Cebidae > Saguinus > Saguinus oedipus. Next base: position 46,452,993 of record CM063169.1, read on the forward strand.
TGTACAATGAAGAAGAAAATCTTCCACAAATCTTCCACAAATCTATGAGTCACAAGCTGGGGCCTCCCATAAAACAGATTTTAGGTTTCCTTATGCTTGCTGGCAGGCCTTGTCCCAGGGGGATGTTTCTCTTTCTCCATACTTGAATGCCTTATAAAGGGGTTTGGCTATGAAGACAAAGTTTATAATCTAAAGCTAGCAGAAGCTGTCCATTCACAGAAATCCCCTTAGCTCTCTTCTAATACCATGGACTGATAGTAAAGCAATGGCCTGCTTTAGGTCTGAAGCAAGCATCCTGGCTCTCTGGGCAAGAATGAATCGTAAGTATTAAACCTGTGTTTGGAAAATCTGGGCCTTTCAGGAAATGACCTCATGACCCTATTCTGCCAAGAAATTTAAAGTTTTAATGGTATTTTCTTGAACTATGGAATTCCTCATTAGCAATAAGCAAATTGTCCATGTATTGCAGTAAATTTCCACTTGTAAGTTTAAGTCCTCTGAGGTCTTTTGCCAAGGCTCACCCAAAGAGGTGGGGTCTATCCAGAATCCATAGGTAGCACTATCCGGGTATACTGTGAAGATTCCTGAATCTCTGGATTCTTCCATTCAAAGACAAAAATGAATGTGGGTGGTGTTAGGACACAGAGGTATATAAAAGAAAGCATCTTTTAGATCCAGTACAGTGTAGAACTGAGTATACCAGGTATTTGGGAGAGGAATGTGTATGGATTAGGGGCCATAGGATGAATAAGAACAACTCAGTCATTCACTGCCCTAAGGTCTTTAATTAAGTGGTACTCCTCATCTGGAGTTTTCACAGTCAGGATTGGAGTTTTACAGGAAGGCCGGCAAGGCCGAATACCCTGTACAATAAAAATTTTTCAAGGAGGGGCCATCTTCTGTAGGGCTTCTGGCCTCAAAGGGTATTAGTGCTTGCATGCATAGGGAAGGTCTGGCTTATGCTTTATTTTAATAGGCTCTTCATTGATGGCTTGTCCCAGAGTACTGTTATTCCATACGAACTTTGCCACTCAAGTGAATATGTCTTCCAGGATGGGGGTAACTTCTGATCTTGGGTAGCCAAAAGGGCCAGTACATGGATCCCCTTCTCAAGAGGGACTGAGACTGGAAAGAGATTTCCCTGGAGGGAAACTGAGGCTCCAAGCTCGGATAATAAATCATGACCTATTAAAGGAAGAGAATGCTCAGGGACTTTCAGGAAGGAATGAGTAATAGCCTTAGATCCAATCTCACAAGTTAAAGGAAAGGTGAGCTGTAGCTGGAGATCCATTCCAATCACTGTTTAGCTGGCATTGGAGAGGTCCCATAGGCTGGGTCGGGACACAGTAGGTGGTCCCTATAAGAATTCAGATTTTCTACCTGCTACCTCAACATTGACAAAGAGGAGTGGATTTAGGAGGGTTTTTTTAATTGCATTTTAGGTTTTGGGGTACATGTGCAGAACATGCAAGACAGTTGCATAGGTACACACGTGGCAGTGTGATTTGCTGTCTTCTTCCCCTTCACCCATATCTGGCATTTCTCCCCATGCTATCCCTTCCCAGCACGCCCGCACTGTCCCTCCCCTATTCCCCCAATAGACCCCAGTGTGTAGTGCTCCCCTCCCTGTGTCCATGTGTTCTCATTGTTCATCACCTGCCTATGAGTGAGAATATGTGGTATTTCATTTTCTGTTCTTGGGTCAGTTTGCTGAGAATGATGTTCTCCAGATTCATCCATGTCCCTACAAAGGACACAAACTCATCATTTTTGATTGCTGCATAATATTCCATGGTGTATATGTACCACATTTACCCAGTCCAGTATATCATTGATGGGCATTTGGGTTGGTTCCAGGTCTTTGCTACTGTAAACAGTGCTGCAATGAACATTTGTGTGCATGTGTCCTTATAGTAGAATGATTTATAGTCCTTTGAATATATACCCAGTAATGGGATTGCTGGGTCAAATGGAATTTCTATTTCTAGGTCCTTGAGGAATCGCCACACTGTCTTCCACAATGGTTGAACTAATTCACACTCCCACCAACAGTGTAAAAGTGTTCCTATTTCTCCACATCCTCTCCAGCATCTGTTGTCCCCAGATTTTTTAATGATCGCCATTCTAACTGGTGTAAGATGGTATCTCAATGTGGTTTTGATTTGTATGTCTATGATGACCAGTGATGATGAGCATTTTTTCATATGTTTGTTGGCCTCATGTATGTCTTCTTTTGTAAAGTGTCTGTTCATATCCTTTGCCCATTTTTGAATGGGCTTGTTTGTTTTTTCTTGTAAATCTGTTTTAGTTCTTTGTACATTCTGGATATCAGCCCTTTGTCAGATGTGTAAACTGCAAAGATTTTTTCCCATTCTGTTGGTTGCTGATTCACTCTAGTGACTGTTTCTTTTGCCATGCAGAAGCTGTGGAGTTTGATTAGGTCCCATTTGTCTATTTTGGCTTTTGTTGCCAATGCTTTTGGTGTTTTGGTCATGAAGTCCTTGCCTACTACTATGTCCTGAATGGTTTTGCCTAGATTTTCTTCTAGGGTTTTTATGATACCAGGTCTTATGTTTAAGTCTTTTTTTTTTTTCTTAAGACAGAGTTTCGCTCTTGTTAGCCAGGCTGGAGTGCAATGGTGTGATCTCGGCTTACCGCAACCTCTGCCTCCTGGGTTCAGGCAATTCTACTGCCTCAGCCTCCCGAGCAGCTGGGACTACAGGCATGCACCACTGTGCACAGCTAATTATTTGTATTTTCAGTAGAGATGGAGTTTCACCATGTTGACCAATATGGTCTCATCTCTTGACCTCATGATCCACCCGCCTTGGCCTCCCAAAGTGCTGGGATTATAGGCTTGAGCCACCGTGCCCGGCCATATTTAAGTCTTTAATCCATCTGGAGTTAATTTTAGTGTAAGGTGTCAGGAAGGGGTCCAGTTTCTGCTTTCTGCACATGGCTAGCCAGTTTCCCAACACCATTTATTAAACAGGGAATCCTTTCCCCATTGCTTGTTTTTGTCAGGTTTATCAAAGATTGTATGGTTGAGATATGTTGTGTTGCCTCCGATGCCTCTGTTCTGTTCCATTGGTATATATCTCTGTTTTGGTACCAGTATCATGCTGTTTTGATTACTGTAGCCTTGTAGCATAGTTTGAAGTCTGGTAATGTGATGCCTCCTGCTGTGTTCTTTTTGCTTAGGATTGACTTGGCTATGCGGGCTCTTTTTTGGTTCCATATGAAGTTCAAGGTGGTTTTTTCCAGTTCTGTGAAGAAAGTCAATGGTAGCTTAATGGGGATAGCATTGAGTCTGTAAATTACTTTGGGCAGTATGGCCATTTTCACAATATTGATTCTTCCTAACCATGAACGTGGAATGTTTCTCCATCTGTTTGTCTCCCCTCTTATTTCGTTGAGCAGTGGTTTGTAGTTTTCCTTGAAGAGGTCCCTTACGTTCCTTGTTAGTTGTATTCCTAGGTATTTTATTCTCTTTGTAGCAATTGTGAATGGCAGTTCATTCTTGATTTGGCTCTCTTTAAGTCTGTTATTGGTGTATAGGAGTGCTTCTGATTTTTGCACATTGTTTTTACATCCTGAGACTTTGCTGAAGTTGCTTATCAGTTTCAGGAGTTTTTGGCCTGAGATGATGGGGTCTTCTAAATATACTATCATGTTGTCTGCAAATAGAGACAATTTGACTTCCTCCTTTTCTATTTGTATACACTTTATTTCTTTTTCTTGCCTGATTGCTCTGGCTAGAACTTCCATTACTATATTGAATAGGAGTGGTTAGAGAGGGCATCCTTGTCTAGTGCCAGATTTCAAAGGGAATGCTTCCAGTTTTTGCCCATTCAGTATGATATTGGCTGTTGGTTTGTCGTAAATAGCTTTTATTATTTTGAGATACGTTTCATCAATACCAAGTTTATTGAGAGCTTTTAGCATAAAGGGCTGTAGAAATTTTGTCAAAGGCCTTCTCTGCATCAATTGAGATAATCATGTGGTTTTTGTTTTTGGTTCTGTTTATGTGGTTAATTACGTTTATAGACTTGCATATGTTGAACCAGGCTTGCATCCCCAGGATGAATCCTACTTGATCATGGTGGATAAGCTTTTTGATGTGCTGTTGCAATCAGCTTGCCAGTATTTTATTAAAGATTTTTGCGTCTGTGTTTATCATGGATATTGGCCTGAAGTTTCCTTTTCTTGTTGAGTCTCTGCTGGGTTTGGTATCAGGATGATGTTGGTCTCATAAAATGAATTGGGAAGGATTCCCTCTTTTTGGATTATTTGGAATAGTTTCAGAAGGAATGGTAACAGTTCCTCTTTGTGTATCTGGTAGAATTCGGCTGTGAACCCATCTGGACCTGGGCTTTTTTTTGTGTGGTAGGCTCTTAATTTATTCTATCTCAGCTTCCCAGGATGGGATGCGCAGTCTCATTTAAAGTGTCCCTTCTTCTTACAGTAAGCACATTGATTGCACCCAGTCCTATTGCAGCTGGTGGAGGTCTGGTTGCCCCTGTTTGGGTTTATTTTTATTGCCTAGAGTCACCTCAAGGCAGACTTTTAATTATGACAGCCAGAATTTGTGCCTTCTTTTTCATTCTTTCATCTTTATTTTACATGTCTTCCCACTCACGATTGTTAAAAACCTTAAAGGCCTCTGCTACCAATATCCACCTTAGGGCTCTGGGGGTTAATTTTCAACTTCTGATTCTTTCTCCAAATACCTGGCACAGATTCGGTTATCAAACGCATGGACAGATGTGTTTGACCCTCATCAGGCTTTAGGTCTATGTAAATATACTTTCTCATTCCTTTTCTGAGTAATTTTGTTCACTTTTTCTAGCACCTTCTCATTCTCTCTGATTTGCAATTGAGAAAATGACCTGTCCTTGACTGGTTTCTTCTATCCTCATGAACCCATTGGGTGTTTTGTTCTGGGACCACTTCCCCAGATGTCTGGTAAACGACAAGGACAGAATTAGATCTAGTAAACTCATCTGCATATTCTCTGGCCTTTCTCAAGATCTGTGCCTTCTCATTAGCAACACAAAAAACATCTTGACAAGTCAAAGAAAAGATTACACCTAACTTAAATAAATTCATCTCTAAACTTCTCTGGACTTTGAAAGAACCAGCTAAATTATTCCTTGCATTGACTTATTATTGAAAGGGATACCCCCAAGTCATCTCTCCAATCCCACACATTAGCTCTCAGAGGGCAAAGCAGCCCTGGGCTGCTGGGGAAGTAAAAGAGAGTCCCAGCTTGGAGCTCAACTGGAACCATATTGGATATAGCACCCCAGGGTTTGACAGTGAAGAGGGAAGCCTTCCCTGATCCAGCTTGATATGGAGGAGGCTCAGGGTGGGAGGAAGGAGAACTCGCCATGGCAAAGGAAGTGCTGTTCCTGCCTACCCCTGGAGAGGCATCAAGAAGATAGGACCTAAATAGTCAGTGTCCAAGGCAGACATTGACCCCTCTTTTAGTTATTGTTTAAAAGATGCCATACAGACTCTGTAAAAGTCTCAGAGCTGGGATCCTGGTATAATTTCCTAAAGGCTGGCACATATAGTATTTCAATCCATTTATTAGATTTTCTGCAATACAAATATTATTGTAAAATAATGTAGTAACACAAAGATCCATTGTTAGATCAATTTCTCTTGCTTCCCCAGGGGATACTGAGGCCAAGCAACATGACAGAGAACTATCAGCTTCTTTTTTTAGATTATCCAAATTAAGTTGATCCCACTTACTGAGAATGCATTATACAGGGGAATCTTTCAGAACATTTGTAGTGTTTTCCATAATATAGCTCATGTCTAAAATCAAGGGGTCTGGCAAGGAGTGGAGCCCCCAGTTCTTAAGATTATTACAGTTGTAATACTGATCCTGGTCTCATTCAGACCAGAACCTCAGTTTCTTAATCAGGGCCAGCAAGACAGGATGAGGGAAGGGGAACTGAGTGAAGGGGATTGAGGTCCTCTAGCTCTTGAATTTCGGGGCCGCAACCCTCAAAATCTAATAGGCTATACATTTTGTACCAGCTCCAAGCAGAACTTACTCTTACTTCACATTCATTGACACACTCTATAACAAGGATGAGGTGATGGACCAGAAAAACAAAAAGAGGAAAGCAGTGATTTGTCCTAATGAGTAATGCCTTCTGCTGGGAATTTTAAATTCATGTCACACGTGCAACAAGGAACAGGGAGGAAACACTTTTTCCTTAGACAAATGACAAAACAAATTGCAAACTTCTGGACTCCACAATGAAGACAAAAGTTGAGGTAAGTACTGAGAGGTTTTGAAGTTGGAGAAAAAACTGAACTCCATGCTGTCAGCTGCTTTTTAGCAGCCCAGGAACAGGGGACAATTCCCCAGTTCAATACCAGATAAATGAACCAGAGTCACTCCAGCTACCCAAACAGAATAGAAGATAGGTAAACAGGAGTCACTCCTATTGCCTAAGCAGAAATGGAAACCAAGGCTCCATGAGTAATTAACTAAACACCAGGTCTCCTGAGGAGTCAAAACAGATGAAAAGGGGAAGGTGAAAGGAAATGAGAGATGAGAGGGAAGATAGAGGGAAGAAGAAAAGGAAGAGGGACCAACCTAGATTCCACACCTAACGCACCAAGGCACTAATACAAAAACAATAGTGCAGAGTGGCCACCTTTGTTCACTTCCTGTCATCTCCCTCTATCCCCTGGGCAGTCATTCTAACTACCCTGAGTCCTAAAAGAAGAGTCCCATCTGGGGTGCCAGGAAACATTACCAGGGTCCTAGGCTCTTACAGTCTCCAGAATAGAAATCAGAGAAGCTCACCAAACATAGCAGCAAAGGAAAGTTTATTCATCTTGTACACAAGGGAGCCAGCCCTGAGAAAGAAAAAGGAATGGGCTGCTCCCTGAAGGTAGTGTGTGGGTTAATAGTATAGGGCCTTTCTATAGGGAAGGCTTGCATCAGGGCATGTATAAAAGGGATTTTTCTAGCTTTTATGCACTGGCTCCCAATTCTTCATACATCATATGTAACACTAGCTTTTTATGAGTAAATATCCAACCCAGGGCATGATTTTTAGCATTAATATTAAGCAGGGATACCTATACATTAGAGAAATCTGTGTTTGCAGGACTTGGGACTTTTCTAACTCCCTGAAATAGGAGTTTGCAGTTATTACCTACTTGGGTCTTCTGTTACTGATTGGCTGAAAGTGATATAAGCTCAGGCTTGAGTGAGGGGCTTTTATCCTTTTCCTCCAAATCATCTTAAAATAGGGAATCAACCAACCTGCTTGGCTGTCTCAGTGGTATAGTAGGCAAAGATCTATCAGATGTGAAAAAAAAATATTTAAAAATATCATATTTCATTAGATATTTAAAAACATTTTTATTTGAGATATTGTTAGTAAAGGAAGTTACAAATTAAAAGTAATATTTTAAATTATATACTAATAAAGTACTTGTATTCAGAATATACAATAAATTAAATCTGGACAAATATTTAAGTAAAGACTTTTCAAATATGTATACATAAAGTGGATATAATTATGTGGAAAACATTTTACAAGCCACATTGAGATACCACTGTACACCAACTTTAATGGCTAAAAATAAAGTGTGTGATAATAGTGCTAGCAAGATATAAAATGACTGGAATTTGAATATATTAGTGTTAGGAATGGAGATTAGTACAGCAACTTTGGAAAAAATATTGTCAGTATATGCATGTGCTGCCTTTTATAGACCTATAATTGAGAAATTTTCCTGCCTATAATTTAGTATTATTTTCATGACATTTGCCAAAATTAGGACAGTAATTATTTATACTTCAATGGATTGTGATGAGATCGGCAAATTTAAAAAGCCTGCAACTTTTTTTTTTAGTTGAATGTTATGTATATGGGTATAGTGAGTGTGTGTGTATATGTTTGTTTTCATGTATATGAGATCTAAATAATTAAAATGGCTTCTAAACTCTCCTCCCCATCATAAGCATTTGCCCTAACATTTAAAATTATACCTTGCCATATGACTTCCTTGGATAAAAATGTGCTGTTTGTTCATTGTCTGCAGAATTAAAACATTCCATTTATGTGACACATAGCCAGGGTGATTACAGGACACAGTCCCCCGGGGGCAGTCTCAGTTCGTGACATTGCCTAATAATTATTAATAACACTGTCTTTCACTCCCACTGGTTTGGTTAATAATGTAAGTCAACTACACAGGGGTCACAAGCCCATGCATATTCATCTGTGATGTGACTCCTCATTTCACTCTACCTCACTTCAGGTACATAGGGACCTTTCCTAAACAATGCTTTTTCTTCTTCATATGTCACTGTTCTTTTTGCCTCTGACCATAATTGCATTTCTCCTTTCTCTCAGACTGAGCTGCTGATTCTTCATAGATAAGCATAAATATTTCTTGTCAAGCTTTTATCCCTGTTTATCTGGAGACACTGCCCTTGATGTTAAAACTCTTTTTCCTTTGTCCTTCTTTCAGTACTCATTATAATGGATTGTGCTTCTTCATCATGTACTTTCCTTACCTGTGAGATTGAATACATGTCAAGGGCAAAGTGCATGCCTTATTCTTCTTTGACTTTTACTTAATGCCTATCACATTGCTGACACATAATAGTGTTCCATAAATATCTATTGAATAATTAAATACAATGACTTATTTGACTGCCTTGGTATTGTTTAACTATGTAACCATTTTGTAAAGGCTGTAAAGGAAAAGGAATTAGAGAAGGGACATCCAAGGATTTTACTAGCCTTTTAAAAGAGACTAGGATACCATGTGTTAAATTATCTTGCTCGAAACGAATTCATATAGTTTTCAGAATTCTGAGTTAAATTAGCATTATGCATTAAAGGAATCAGGTCATGGATGACTTTTGAGAATTTTCTCTTTCAGTTATGAAGAAAATTATATTTAAGAGAATTTATTTATAGTGTTTTGAAATTCTATTGACTTTTTTGTTAAAAAAAGTTAATAAAAATGATTTGTTAGACAAAAGTAACTTTTCTACATATTACAATAATGTAAAATATGAAATATACTTAACTCCATAAATGATGCCACAATCATTGTTATCAAAATATTTAAAGCCACATGCACAAAATCAAATTAGATAACACAGCTTAATTATTAAGGAGTGAAATTATTTAAAAGTATAAAATACCTAGAAGTATAGGAAGCTATACATCACAAGTTTGAAAAAGAAAGTCAATCTAATTAGGTAATCATTTTATTTAATCCTTAAGCATATTTTAAAATAAGACTGGTGATATATCATAAAAAGTGTGAAATAAATGATGGACTTTCAATGATATAACTTTATTAGGAAAATAAAAACATTGTCAAAAATAACCCAAGTACATTTTCAATGGGAAATGTAGATTTTGAGTTGTGAAACTACTACATTCTTAAATGTAGTCTTACCTTGAAACATAAAACACAGAAGCTGTCGGGCTCTGTAGCTCATGCCTGTAATCCCAGCACTTTGGGAGGCCAAGGCGGGCAGATCACAAGGTCAAGAGATTGAGACCATCCTGGCTAACATGGTGAAACCCTGTCTCTACTAAAAATACAAAAATTAGCTGGGTATGGTGACACGTGCCTGTAGTCCCAGCTACTCAGGAGGCTGAGGCAGGAGAATCGTTTGTGCCTGGGAGGCAGAGGTTGCACTGAGCCGAGATTGTACCACTGCATACTAACCTGAGGACAGAGCCAGATTCTATCTTATTATATATATATATATATATATATATATATATATATATATATATATATGAAACACTAAAATTTAATGACTTTATCACATTTATAAATTTGAATAAATTGTTCAGAAACAAAGTTCCTTGGTGTAAACATCATAAACAGAGGAGGGGTTTATGGTTTTTGTATTTCACTAATGTTTTTCCTAGTCTAAGTTCTTCTCTTTTTTTTTTTTTGAGATGGAGTTTCGCTCTTGTTACCCAGGCTGGAGTGCAATGGCACGATCTCGGCTCACCGCAACCTCTGCCTCCTGGGTTCAGGCAATTCTCCTGCCTCAGTCTCCTGAGTGGCTGGGATTACAGGCACGCGCCACCATGCCCAGCTAATTTTTTGTATCTTTAGTACAGACGGGGTTTCACCATTTTGACCAGGATGGTCTTGATCTCTTGACCTCGTGATCCACCCGCCTGGGCCTCCCAAAGTGCTAGGATTACAGGCTTGAGCCACCGTGCCTGGCCGTCTAAGTTCTTTTCTAATCCTGTGAATAAAACAATACCTGCAAATAACATTTGCTTTGCTAACACATTAACTATCATTTTCTCAGTGTTAGTGTGTAGCTCACACCAATCCATATGTTTATTTAATCACGAGGACATTTCAATAGTGAAATGAGCCAGACACAGAAAGAGAAATACTGTATGATCTTGCTTATATGTGAAATATGAAATAGATAGAGAAACAGGGAGCAGAATGCTGCTTGGCAGGGGCTGGAAGGAGGGGGAAAGGAGGAGATAACAGTCAAAAATTACAAAGTTTCAGTTATGGAAGATAAGTTCTGGAAACCTACTACAGCATAATACCTAGAGCTAACAATACTGTATTGTATGGTAAGTCCTGACTTAATGATGCCAATGGATTCTTAAAAACTGCAACTTTAAGCAAAACAACATAGAAGAAAACTAATTTTCCATAGGCTAACTGATATATACAAGAGTTAAGTTGCTATCACATATTTGTGGTAACAAAAACATCATCAATCTTCTAAATAAAGACTCAAAATACTTCTAATATTAAATGTTGAAATAAATGTGAGTGATACATTTATTTAAGGAAGAGTAATAAAAACAAAGAAGATAATTATTTACAAAACTTTGGCTGAATCAGAGAGCAATGGCAGTTGCAGTGGTGGTAGATTAAATAAAGGGATAAATGTTGACAAAGCTAAAATTGTAAGGAGTGCCACTTATTGCTACAAAGTTAATCAGAAGTATAGTAGTCTCACAAAGCACTTTTATACTGCATTATTGTCATGCATTTGTATGCATTCATTCCTTGATTTTCCAACCTGCTTATTCCACCTATGGGTCCTGGGTGGCCATAGCTCATTCCAGTAGCTCAGGGTTCCTGGTGAAACCAGCCCTGGACAGGATGTCACCTCATCACAGAGTGAGCACACACACACACACACAGGCTCATGAAGGCACAATGTAGACATGACAGTTCACCTCATGTGTACATCTTTGGGATGTGAGAGGGCACTGGAGCATCTGGAGAAAACCCACGCAGAAAGGGGGAGAAAGTGTAAACTCTACACAGTGGCCCCAGCCAGAAATCTATGTTTTTTTTTAATAAACCTTATATTGACATGACGTTGAACAAAACGATGTTATTCCAGGACCTGCTGTATCTTAAATTCTGCGAATAGGGTAGATCTTATGGTAAGTGTTTTGTCCCCCCATTGTCCTGAAGCAGGTCTATTAACAGAACAGTGGAATGCAGAGCTGTCGCAATGTTATCCCAATGGTTGTGTATACTCTGAATCAGCATCCAATATATAGTACTTTTTCTCCCATAGCCAGAATTCACAGGTCCAGGAATCAAGGGGTAGTAGTGGAAGTGACACCACTCACCATCACCCTTAGTGACCTACTAGCAAAATTTTTGCTTCCTGTTTCTACAACATTATGTTCTGCTGGCCTACTTCCAGAGGGAGGATTTTTTATTTCCTGGTCTTGAGTTCCAGAGGGAGGAATGCTGTCACCAGGAGACACAACAATGATTCAATTAAACTGGAAGTTAAGATTGCCATGATGGCCACTTTGGGTTGTCAAGGGAGTCAACAGGCTAACAGGGGAGTTAAAACTGGCTGGGGTGATTGACCCAGACTACAAAGATAAAATCAGTCTACTCCACAATGGTGGTAAGGAAGAGTATACATGGAATACAGGATATCCCTAAGGGGGACTCTTTGTATTACCCTCCCTGGTGATTAAGGTTAATGGGAAACTACAACAACCTAATACAGGCAGGACTACAAATGGCCCAGACCTTTAGGAATGAACATTTGAGTCGTTCCACCAGGTAAAAATAAAAACGTGACCCAGTGAGTTGTTGGCAGAAGGGAAAGGGGACGTAGAATGAGTAATAGAAGGAGGTAGACATCAATATCAGGTATGACCGTGGGACCAGTTACAGAAAGGAGGAAAGTAATTTTTATATTTTTTTCTTTACTTTGTTAACATATTTGTGCATGTATACACTTGTACTAAGAAAGTAATCTTCATTTTTCTTTATCATGTGACATGAAATTTACTGAATTCGTATCAGCATGTCAGTGTTAACTTTATGTAATAGCATTTAGGTTAAGGGTTAGTGTGCTTCTGGTTGCACAAAGGATAGCCATGTTATGTTAGGTGTAATTCTAACTTTATTATCTTTATTTGCGGGCTACATATTATTTTAGGAGATATGCATGGGGACAAGGCATGGACTTGTGACGGTTAATGCTGAGTGTCAACTTAATTGGATTGAGGGATGCAAAGTATTGTTCCTAGTGGTGTCTATGAAGGTGTTGCCAAAGGAGATTAACATTGAGTCTGTGGACTGGGAGAGGCAGACCTACCCATAATCTGATTGGGTACCATCTAATCAGCTGCCAGTGCAGCTAGAATAAAGCAGGCAGAAGAAGGTAGAAGGAGCTGACTTGACTAAGTCTTCCGGTCTTCATCTTTCTCTCATGCTGAATGCTTCCTGCCTTTAAACATCAGACTCCAAGTTCTTCAGCTTTTGGGCTATCAGGTTTACGCCAGTGATTTGCCAGAGACTTTTGGGTCTTTGGTTACAGACTGAAGGCTACACCATCTGCTTTCCTACTTTTAAGGTTTTGAGACTCAGACTAGCTTTCTTGTTCCTCAGCTTGCAGATGGTCTATTGTGGGATTTTACTGTGTGATTCTGTGAGTCCATTTTCTTAATAAACTCTCCTTCATAGATGCTTATATCCTATTACTTCTGTCCCTTTATCAGAACCCTGAATAATACAGTGTTCTTAACACACACACAAACACAGACACACATGCATACAATAATAATTATAATAGTGAAGAGGCTGAGGAGAAACTTTTGGAGGTGATATGTTTATGGCCTTGATGATGGTGGTGGTTTCACCAGTGTATGCTTATCTTCAAACTCTTTGGAATTATATACAGTAAATATGTACCATGAATTTAAAACGAATTCATGTCATTTGGCTAATATTCATTTGTAGCCTATGTATATTTCTGTATTAAATACTGGGCAGATAAAATAAATCTCTGCCTTTATTGAAGTTTGCATCTTAATGCTGAAAAATACTGTCAAGTATAAGTATCCATGTAGTTTTTCCTTTATGCATTTATTTTTATTTTTAATTGGAATCATACCATATAGAAAGTATTGGGACTATTTTGTAATACTGTATTATGACATCAAATATCTTACTATGTGATTATTACATGCTGAAATATTCTGTTGGTTTTATATATTGATACATTGTGATTTTCTTTGTCAGTAATTACTATTATAAAAGTAAAGCTGACTGTTTCTTTAAGAGAAATTATCTTCTTACTGCAAAACCCTTTTTCCTGATTAAGAACATCTTTTGGGCCTTTTTAAATAAGCTCAGTAATCCTTACATATTTTCTTAATTAGCTATAATTTTTCTTTTTTTCTTAGTAGCTACTTCAAATCTTTTCTGAAATCCTTAAACTTCCCAGTTGATTTCTGTCTTATATTTCATACAAAATGAATCAATCAGGTAAGAAATCAATTATTTCACCAACCAAACAGTAACTTATCTATATAGGCACCTATATTTTTAGATTTCCCTCCTTTTACAGTTGAAAAGTTTATCAGGCTCTTTTTTTTTCCTTTTAAGACAGGGTCCAGTACTGTCTTCAATTCTTGGACTCAAGGCATCTTGCTGCCTAAATTCTCCCACTAGCTAGAACTATAGACATTTGCCAACACACCAGGCTAATACTTCCAATATCCAGTCTTTCAGTGAACCAAAGCCTATTTGTTATTCATGATTTTTCCTTTTCTTAAAATCTCTTACTTTATACTGAATTATCTGAATTAAAAACCTATAGTTTTTTTTCTTTTTTTTTGAGACAGAGTCTCACTCTGTCACCAGGTGCTAGGCTGGAGTGCAGTGGCACAATGTCGGCTCACTGCAACCTCTGCCTCCCAGGTTCAAGCAATTCTCCTGCCTCAGTCTCTTGAGTAGCTGGGACTACAGGCACACACCACTACGCCTAGCTAATTTTTGTATTTTTGGTAGAGATGGGGTTTCACCATGTTGGCCAGGATGGTCTTGATCTCTTGACCTCGTGATCCACCTGCCTCAACCTCCCAAAGTTCTGGGATAAGGCTTGAGCCACCGCGCCCGGCAACCTATAGGTTTTTATATTGAATTAAACACATGTATGTTTTTTTAAAAACTACATGTGATAAATTTAGCTTTCATTTCTTTTTACTGTGTGAGGATCAGGTAAACATTTTTTACTTGCTTATCTGTTTGTTTGGTCATTTTGTTTTGTTTTTACATGTGAATGATCCAATTGCCAACATAATTTGTTACAAAGATTCTACTTTCCAGGTTGCATTGCACTGTCATCAGAGATCAGTTGGCCATGGCATACATGCATTTCTTGTCTCCATTATTTTCATTGATCTAAGGGTTTATCCTTTCACACATGACACATTGTCTTAAACTTTTTAGTTTCATAGTAAGTCTTAAAATCAGGTAATATGATTCATTCAACTGTATTCTTTCTAAATTATTATGTGTATTCTAGTATCTTTGCCTCTGAATACAAATTTAGAATCATCATTTCTATACTTATACAGAAAGCTGCTGGTAGTTTGTTATTATTGCTATCAAATTTATAAATTAATTTGGAAAATCAGTACAATGGTAAGTTTTCTAATCCAGAAATATAGTACGTATCTGTGATGAGTGTCACCTTGGCATCACCACCTGAGACACTGATCACCACCTGCAGAGATCCGTCCTGCAGACCCTGACTTTGCAATGATGAATATACTCACACATACTAGAATACAGTGAATCTGAGTGAGCTACAGATGGTTGTCAGCTGCTTTCAGAGGGCAATTGCAGCTGACCAACACTCCCTATACTTCCTCACATTTATTCAGTATAGATTTAATATCACAGGTTCTAAGTCAACATGCTTGTGGGTAATAAACATGGTTAAAAGAGTGGTTTTACCAATGATAAAAGGTGTTGGTTCTGGGGCCATGAGTAAAAACCATTAATAGGTAATTCCTCTTTGACTTCCCCTGAGAGGACCATCCAGCACAAAATTTACATGAGTAAACAGACTTCACTGGGGAAGGTTTTATTGTCCTTAAATCTTCACCTTATGACTTAATACTCTAACGTAAGAACTGGCTGCCTTCAGCCTGTTCCATTAAAACCTTTTACTTTTTCAAAAGGTTTGAGACTACAATCTTATAACTTTCTCTAATATTTCCCTAATATTTTGCCAGGCACCCTGAGTGAATCTCAACAAGTATCTCTACTTATTTAGGTCTTCTACTGTTTCTTTCATCACTATATTGTAGTTTTCAGTATAAAGATTCTATAAATGATACATTTATAACTCTATTTCATGTTTCAAATCCATTTTAAGTGATATTTTTAAAATTTCACAGTTCCAATTATATATACATTTCATATGGAAATAAAGTTAGCTTTGTGTTTAACTTGCATGTCATGACATTGTTAAACTTACATATAATTTATCTGATGTTTGTGAATCTGTAGAATTTTCTGTATTATTTACATCAACAGCCATGTTGATATACATAATATGTTCAGCATGATGTCCTACAGTCATGTTTGGTAGGCATCTTCACCTTGGTGCTGATCTTAGCAGGGAAGCATTATCCTTCATTAATAGATAGAATTTTAGTTTCCTAGATTTTTAAAATTTAAATGGATAGTGCATTTTATTAAATAATTTTATGCAAGCATTGATAAGATTATGTGGCTGGTTTCTAGACTATATTAAACTAATAGATTTATTGTTCCAAGCTTGAACTTTTTTTTTTTTTTGAGAGGTAGTCTTGCTCTGTTGTCCAGGATGGAGTAACAATCGTGTGATCTCAGATCACTGCAAATTCTGCCTCCCAGGTTCAAGCAACTCTCCTGCCTCAGCCTCCCAAGTAGCTGGGCTTATAGACACATGCCACCGCACCTGGCTAATTTTTATAATTTTAGTAGATGTGAGATTTTACCCTGTTTTCCAGGCTGGTCTTGAACTCCTGAGCTTATGATCTGTCTGCCTCGGCCTTCCAAAGTGCTGGGATTACAGGTGTGAGCCACTGTGCCTGGACTTTCAGCTCTTATAATAATTGTATCTGATCATGGTGCCTTATCCTCACATCTTTCACTAAGCATAATGCTTTCAATATATGCAAGATGTAGTATAAATGAATATTTTATTATTTCTATTAACAAATAATAGTTTTTGTATATCTATATCACAATTTGTTTACCCATTCATAAATATTTTAACCTTTTAACTATTATGAATAGCTTTCTTGTCAATATGCATGCACTAGTTTTAATTTTTCCCTTTCAATTAGTTTGAATATATATCTAGTAGTAGGGATGTTGGGTCATAGGATAATTTTATGTTTACCTTATTGAGGAGTTGTGAAACTGCTTCCAGAATAAATGCATCTTTTTACATTTCTACCTGTAATGTATAATGGTTCAATTTCTCCGTGTATCCTCAGAAATATTTTTTATTTATTTACTTTTGCCAGGCACAGTAGCTCATGCCTGTAATCCCAGATATTTTGGAGGCCAAGGTGAGAGGATTGTTTGAGCCTAGGAGTTTGAGACCAGCCTGGGCAACATAGGGAGACTCAATCTCTAAAAAACTTTAAAAATTATCTGGGCATGGTGGCGTGTACCTGTGTTTGTAGCTATGTGAGAGGATGAGATAGGAGGATCACTTGGGCGCTGGAGGTTGAAGCATCAGTGAGCCATGACCATGCCACTGTACTCCAGTATGGGAAACACAGTAAGACTCTGTCTCAAAAAATTTTTTTTCCTTTTTAATGATAGCCTTCCAAGCGGGTATTAAATGATGTCTTATTGTAGTTTTGATTTACAGTTCACTAATGACTATTAACATTGAATGCTTTTTCATGTTTTTATTGATTATTTACAGAAGAAACAACTATTTAAATACTTTGCATTTTAAAAAAAACTTGGTAGTTTTCTTTGCTGTTTAGCTGTAAGAATTCTTAATAGGTTCTGTGTACTGGACTTACATTATGACTAGGAAACATTTCTTTCTAATATTTCAGTTGCTGTTTCACTTTCTTGGTAGTCCTTAACACAAAAAGGTTTATAATTATAATGAAGTTCAACTTGTGTGTGTGTGTGTGTGTGTGTGTGTATATATATACTTATAAATATATATTATATATTTCTTTGCCTTTCACATTATTTTCTCTTGGATTTTCATACACATATATGCATGTATACGTAGAATGTAGACGCATATATGCGTGCATACCCGGAATGTAGACGCATACCCGGAATGTAGACGCATATATGCGTGCATACCCGGAATGTAGACGCATATATGCGTGCATACCCGGAATGTAGACGCATACCCGGAATGTAGACGCATATATGCGTGCATACCCGGAATGTAGACGCATACCCGGAATGTAGACGCATACCCGGAATGTAGACGCACATATGCGTGCATACCCGGAATGTAGACGCATACCCGGAATGTAGACGCACATATGCGTGCATACCCGGAATGTAGACGCATACCCGGAATGTAGACGCACATATGCGTGCATACCCGGAATGTAGACGCATACCCGGAATGTAGACGCACATATGCGTGCATACCCGGAATGTAGACGCATACCCGGAATGTAGACGCACATATGCGTGCATACCCGGAATGTAGACGCATACCCGGAATGTAGACGCACATATGCGTGTATTCATAGAATTTATACGCATATATGCGTGTATACATAGAATGTATATGCATATATGCATGTATACATAGAAAGTATATGCATATTTGCGTGTATACGTAGAATATACACGCATATATGCGTGTATACATAGAATTTATACACATACGTAGAATGTTCACACATATGCCTGTATACGTAGAATGTATACACATACGTAGAATGTACACACATATATGCGTGTATACGTAGAATGTATACACATACATAGAATGTATACACATATATGCATGTATACGTAGAATGTATACACATATATGCGTGTATACGTGTTACATTTAGAGTGAGAGATACTGGAGGGAAAACATGGTAAACACACTGCCAGTTTGGTAGTATGTTGGATTTTCATGTTAATTGTGGAACCACCCACTGCTATGTACTTTCCTTAGTCCTCATTTGGTTGCTGCATGTATTCTGCCAGATTCTATGGTTGTATTCAGTGGGAGAGTCAGTTGATATAAACAAAGTCCATATTGCCCCCAAACAGAATTCTAAGCTACTGTTTATCAGGCTGCAATATCATTTGTAATATACTCACTTAAAACCTCCAAAGCTATCAATCCTTTTCGATCCTTGACATATATAAGCACTATTCAAATCCTGGTGCAGAAAACTAAGCTCTGCTTTTCAAGTTTACGTTTTGTTTAGTACAAGGCTTTAGTGGTTTTTTTTTCTTTTTCCAAAATCCACATATCTTAGCTCTCATCTTAGAGTTTGACCTGAACCAATATAACAAATAGCTGGAATTGCCACACCCTACCTCAAACCCCACATTCACAGCTAACTGAGATATTCAACGTAAGTAGTTAAGTCTATCATGTGGAAAATAAAAATAAGCATGTCTTTTTAAGGGCTTAAAAAAATCAAAATCTTCATAAGTTTCTGGGTTTTCTCATATCACAATAGTATCTTTCATAGTTTTATCCATAGTCATAAGTCAAGGTAATTAACAGTAAAAAAATAGATTTTGTAATTCACCAAGACATACGATTAACAGTTACCCATCTTGAATTACTCTTGAGTTAGGGAAATAAATTCTGTGTTAATCATTTATGGCTTTTAAATATCCTATAATGTACAAGAACAGGAAGTACCTAACCAATTCTGACATTCTGATGATATTTCTATTAATTCCTTTCAATTTCAGTATCAGCCAAAAATAATCTGAGGCCCAACATACCATAGGTGAAAGTACAGCTCTTTAATTGTGGGTCAAAAAGAATTTGCTGTTTTCAGCTAGGTATTACAGGATCAATATTACCACCAAACAAACTTATAATCAACCAGTACCTCATCATTAGATGCATGACTTGAACCATTCAACTTTCAACTATCAATTTAAGTAATAGGGAGGATTTTTTATTTATGCCATTTATTAGAATGGCAAGTGGTGGTGAGTTCTGTGATGAACAGCCCTACTAATAACAAATGCACTGAGGAATAATATATTTTACGAAAGGGAGGATTTATAAGCAGACAAAACAACATATACTCCTCATTATTTCTCTATTTAATTGGCTATTTTGTGCTGAAGGAATATTTAAAGATTTCTTATAAATTTTCTTGTTTTGTTGGTGATTTTTAATTTTTCCCTACAGAAGCTGACTATAAAGAATAATACTATCTATGCCCCAACCTATTATATTTTCACTGATACTACTCAATGCTTTGTAAATATTCTTTGTTTTCAGATTGAATGATTGCTGTGTCTCAGAGCTAGACCTGATATTCTTTCTATGGCTGCACTCTCTGATGCGCAGATTTCTTGAAGTGGAATATCTATGTAACAGCTACATTTTGTCCACTTACTGTGATACAATCTTAAAATATTTTCGTTATTCACTCTGATAGAAAATAAAGTTAATTATAGCCCATTAAAAACTAGAGTGTAGATGGTCAAAAGGATACATACACACTTTGCCATTTGACGTATGCAATTTGGGTAACATCGATATTCTAATATATCTGCGGGCACTAAATGAACTTACCACTTTCTACTGGAGTATCAGAGGAGCTAATACTTGCAGAAAGGAAAATTCTGAAACCTCCTTTTCCCTCACCGTGTGGTGAAGGATTAAGGTATGTACATTAAAAAAACAAATCTATTTATATTTTTGATAGTTTTCTATTAAAACCTTTCCGAAAACAATTCTTAGCTGCTTTGTGTTGAGAGAAATTTTAATGTGATATATCCTTGTATTTTCATCCAGCTGTCCCACTGTGACTGGTTCAGAAACTGCAGAGCTGCACATCCCAAATGAAAGCAGAGATTAAGCTCTGCTATAATCTTTCTTGATTGGTACCCTGAGTCCTAGTGGTTTTTATTTTTTGATTGAAAAATGAAAATGAACATTGTGTATATTTATGGTATAGATATATAATGTTTTGGTATGTGTATACATTCTGTAATGGCTAAATCAAACTACTTAACATAGTATTTCACATACTTATTTTCTACAGTAAAAATACTTAAAATCTACTCTTTTAGCAACTTTCAAATATATATTGTTATTAACTGTAGTCACCATGGTGTGCAATCAATATTTTAAATTTTTCTTGACTAACTGAAATTTTGTGTCGTTTGACCAACGTCTACCCAGTCCCTCAACCCCCAGCATTGGGTTAAGGACCATTTTACTCTCTATTTCTATGATATTCAACTTTTTACATTCCACATATAGGTGAGATCATGCAGGATTTTTCTTTCTGTCCCTGGTGTATTTCATTTAACATAAATATTTTCTAGGTTCATTCATGTTGTTGGGAAAGACAGATTTTTTTCTTTGTAAAGGTCAATAGTCTTCCATTGTGTATATAGACTACATTTCATTTATTAATTCTTCTGTTGTTGGGCACTTTGTTTTTTTATAATGGCTGTTGTGAATAATGCTGCATTGAACAGCAGAGTGTGGAGTAAAGCTGCAGTGAAAAGGCGAGTGTAGATATTTCGTTGACATATTGATTTTATTTTCTTTGGATATATTCCCAAGAGTGAGACTCTTGGATTATGTTTTGTGAACTCTTGGGTTTCTTGAAGATGCAATTATAGAACAATTAACTTTATTTTTGCTGATATTCCTTTTGACCCTTCTCAGCAAAAGTATTTATCTTTTAATGAAAGGTGTAATAGTAATTCCTTGAGGCTTATGGCCAGCCCTATCTTATAAAAAGGGCCAAGGGGTGGGTCTCCCATCCTCCTGATCTGATCCTAGTAGAAATTTGATTAAATTAAGAAAACATCTGTGTCCGGGGAATTAGGCACATGAGTTAATTAGGACATGTGACCAGCCTGTTAACTTTTTCTTAACCATGAAAAAGCCATTTTTATTTCATCAACTATGCTTCCCTGAGCAGAAATGTATTATATCCTTCTAGGTGTCCTAATGTTTATGAAAAGAAACTTGCAACTAATTATTTCTGTTTGTTAATGCGTGAGATAAAAATGCCTAGATAGATTTTTCATCAAATCTAGAGGGTATGATTGAGACAATCTAACTTTAAACACAGAATATAGATGTTATACAAAATGTACTTTGACAAACTCAGAAGGGGGTCACTTTGGAGATAGGCAGTAACCAACAAAATAAATGAAATTCAGGTGCAATAAGAGCTTCATTTGAATGCATGTTGGAAAGCCAAGACTTAGATAAAGAATTAATTAAAATGAAATAAATAATAATTTTAAATATCAAAAGCATTGAACATACCAACACTTAGAATTACAAATATTAACTTGGAACAAGTTGATTACCAACAAGCAACTCTATGCCACATGTTTCAGAGTGACTATACTCAGGCATTAATTTATATATCTATATATCTATATATATTTTTAAAGTTTTATTGCATTATAGGTTTTGGGGTACATGTGCAGAACGTGCAAGATAGTTGCATAGGTACACACATGGCAGTGTGTTTTGCTGCCTTCCTCCCCTTCACCCACACTTGGCATTCATCCCCAGGCTATCCCTCCCCAGCCCCCCCCCCCACTGTCCCTCCCCCATTCCCCCCAATAGACCCCAGTGTATAGTAGACCGCCTCTCTGTCCATGTGTTCTCATTTTTCTCACCCACCTATGAGTGAGTATATGTGGTATTTCTTTTTCTGTTCCTGTGTCAGTTTGCTGAGAATGATGTTCTCCAGATTCATCCATGTCCTTTCAAAGGACACAAACTCATCATTTTTGATTGCTGCATAATATTCCATGGTGGATATGTGCCACATTTTCCCAGTCCAGTCTATCATCGTTGGGCATTTGGGTTGGTTCCAGTTCTTTGCTATTGTAAACAGTGCTGCAATGAACATTCGTGTGCATGTGTCCTTATAGTAGAACGATTTACAGTCCTGGGATATATACCCAGTAATGGCATTGCTGGGTCAAATGGAATTTCTATTTCTAGGTCCTTGAGGAATCGCCACACTGTCTTCCACAATGGTTGAACTAATTTATACTCCCACCAACAGTGTAAGGGTGTTCCTATTTCTCCACATCCTCTCCAGCATCTGCTCTCTCCAGATTTTTTAATGATCGCCATTCTAACTGGTGTGAGATGGTATCTCAATGTGGTTTTGATTTGCATCTCTCTAATGACCAGTGATGATGAGCATTTTTTCATATGTTTGTTGGCCTCATGTATGTCTTCTTTTGTAAAGTGTCTGCTCATATCCTTTGCCCATTTTTGAATGGGCTTGTTTGTTTTTTTCCTGTAAATCTGTTTGAGTTCTTTGTAAATTCTGGATATCAGCCCTTTGTCAGATGTGAAAACTGCAAAGATTTTTTCCCATTCTGATGGTTGCCGATTCACTCTAGTGACTGTTTCTTTTGCCATGCAGAAGCTGTGGAGTTTGATTAGGTCCCATTTGTCTATTTTGGCTTTTGTTGCCAATGCTTTTGGTGTTTTATTCATGATGTCCGTGCCTACTCCTATGTCCTGAACGGTTTTGCCTAGATTTTCTTCTAGGGTTGTTATGGTGTCAGGTCTTATGTTTAAGTCTTTAATCCATCTGGAGTTAATTTTAGTGTAAGGTGTCAGGAAGGGGTCCAGTTTCTGCTTTCTGCACATGGCTAGCCAGTTTTCCCAACACCATTTATTAAACAGGGAATCCTTTCCCCATTGCTTGTTTTTGTCTGGTTTATCAAAGATTATATGGTTGTAGATATGTTGTGTTGCCTCCGATGCTTCCGTTCTGTTCCATTGGTCTATATCTCTGTTTTGGTACCAGTACCATGCTGTTTTGATTACTGTAGCCTTGTAGTATAGATTGAAGTCTGGTAGTGTGATGCCTCCCGCTGTGTTCTTTTTGCTTAGAATTGACTTGGCTATGCGGGCACTTTTAGTTCCATATGAAATTCATGGTGGTTTTTTCCAGTTCTGTGAAGAAATTCAATGGTAGTTTGATGGGGATAGCATTGATTGTGTAAATTACTTTGGGCAGTATAGCCATTTTCACGATATTGATTCTTCCTAACCATGAACATGGAATATTTCTCCATCTGTTTGTATCCTCTCTTATTTTGTTGAGCAGTGGTTTGTAGTTCTCCTTGAAGAGGTCCCTTACATTCATTGTGAGTTGTATTCCTAGGTATTTTATTTTCTTTGTAGCAATTGTGAATGGCAGTTCGATCTTAATTTGGTTCTCTTTAAGTCTGTTATTGGTGTATAAGAATGCTTGTGATTTTTGCACATTGATTTTATATCCTGAGACTTTGCTGAAGTAGCTTATCAGTTGCAGGAGCTTTTGGGCTGAGATGATGGGGTCTTCTAGGTATACTATCATGTCATCTGCAAATAGAGACAATTTGGCTTCCACCTTTCCTATTTGAATACCCTTTATTTCTTTTTCTTGCCTGATTGCTCTGGCTAGAACTTCCAGTACTATGTTGACTAGGAGTGGTGAGAGAGGGCATCCTTGTCTAGTGCCAGATTTCAAAGGGAATGCTTCCAGTTTTTGCCCATTAAGTATGATATTGGCTGTTGGTTTGTCATAAATAGCTTTTATTACTTTGAGGTATGTTCCATCAATACCAAGTTTATTGAGGGTTTTTAGCATAAAGGGCTGTTGAATTTTGTCAAATGCCTTCTCTGCATCAATTGACATAAACATGTGGTTTTTGTTTTTGCTTCTGTTTATGTGGTAAATTACATTTATAGACTTGCATATGTTGAACCAGCCTTGCAACCCCGGGATGAATCCTACTTGTTCATGATGGATAAGTTTTTTAATGTGCTGTTGCAATCAGTTTGCTAGTATTTTATTGAAGATTTTTGCATCTATGTTCATCATGGATATTGGCCTGAAGTTTTCTTTTCTTGTTGAGTCTCTGTCAGGTTTTGGTATCAGGATGATGTTGGTCTCATAAAAT
Organism: Saguinus oedipus; assembly: GCA_031835075.1. Classification (NCBI taxonomy): domain Eukaryota; kingdom Metazoa; phylum Chordata; class Mammalia; order Primates; family Cebidae; genus Saguinus; species Saguinus oedipus. The sequence goes on from CM063169.1 coordinate 46,477,452, forward strand.
GCTTTGGGAAGGGTTCCCTCTTTTTGGATTATTTGGAATCGTTTCAGAAGGAATGGTACCAGATCCTCTTTGTGTGTCTGGTAGAATTCGGCTGTGAACCCTTCTGTACCTGGGCTTTTTTTTGTGTGGTAGGCTCTTAATTGCTGCCTCAACTAAAGACATTGTTATTGGTCTATTCATAGTTTTGGCTTCCTCCTGGTTTAGGCTTGGGAGGACACAGGTGTCCAGGAATTTATCCATTTCTTCCTGATTTACTAGTTTATGTGCATAGAGTTGTTTGTAGTATTCTCTGATGATGGTTTGAATTTCTGTGGAATCTGTGGTGATTTCCCCATTATCATTTTTTATTGCATCTATTTGGTTGTTCTTTCTTTTCTTTTTTTATCAGTCTGGCTAGTGGTCTATTTTGTTGATCTTTTCAAAAAACCTGCTCTTAGATTTATTGATTTTTTTGAAGGGTTTTTGTTGTCTCTATCTCCTTCAGTTCTGCTCTGATCTTAGTTATTTCTTGTCTTCGGCTAGGTTTTGAGCTTTTTTGATCTTGCTCCTCTAGCTCTTTCAATTTTGACGATAGGGTGTCAATTTTGGATCTCTCCACTCTTCTCATGTGGGCACTTATTGCTATATATTTTCCTCTACAGACTGCTTTAAATGTGTCCCAGAGATTCTGGTACGTTGTGTCTTCAGTTTCGTTGGTTTCAAAGAACTTCTTTATTTCTGCCTTCATTTGATTGTTTATCCAATCAACATTCAAGAGCCAGTTGTTCAGTTTCCATGAAGCTGTGCGGTTCTGAGTTGTTTTCTGAATTCTGAGTTCCAACTTGATTGCACTATGGTCTGAGAGACTGTTTGTTATGATTTCAGTTGTTTTGCATTTGAGGAGTGCTTTACTTTTAATTATGTGGTCAATTTTGGAGTAGGTGTGATGTGGTGCTGAGAAGAATGTATATTCTATGGATTTGGGTGGAGAGTTCTGTAAATGTCTATCAGGTTTGCTTGTTCCAGGTCTGAGTTCAAGTCCTGGATATCCTTGTTAATTTTCAGTCTGGTTGATCTGTCTGCTATTGACAGTGGAGTGTTAAAGTCTCCCACTATTATTGTATGGGAGTCTAAGTCTCTTTGTAAGTCATTAAGAACTTGCCTTATATATCTGGGTGCTTCTACATTGGTCCATATATATTTAGAATTGTTAGCTCTTCTTGTTGTATCGATCTTTTTACCATTATGTAATGACCATCTTTGTCCCTTTTGATCTTTGTTGCTTTAAAGTCTATTTTATCAGAGATGAGAATTGCAACTCCTGCTTTTTTTTGCTCTTCATTTGCTTGGTAAATCTTCCTCCATCCTTTTATTTAGAGCCTTTGTGTATCTTTGCATGTGAGGTGGGTTTCCTGGATACAGCACACTGATGGGTTTTGGTTTTTTATCCAATTTGCCAGTCTGTGTCTTTTGATGGGTGCATTTAGCCCATTTACATTTAGGGTTAATATTGTTATATGTCAATTTGATACTGCCATTTTGATGCTAGCTGGCTGTTTTGCCCATTGGTTCATGTAGATTCTTCATTTTGTTGATGCTCTTTAGCATTTGGTATGCTTTTAGGATGGCTGGAACTGGTTGTTCCTTTCTATGTGTAGTGCCTCTCTCAGGAGCTCTTGTAAAGCAGGTCTAGTGGTGACAAAATCTCTGAGTACTTGCTTGTTCATGAAGGATTTTATTTTTCCTTCACTTATGAAGCTCAGTTTGGCTGGATATGAAATTCTGGGTTAAAAGTTCTTTTCTTTAAGGATGTTGAATATTGGCCCCCACTCTCTCCTGGCTTGTAGAGTCTCTTCCGAGAGATCTGCTGTGAGTCTGATCGGCTTCCCTTTGTGGGTGACCCGACCTTTCTCTCTGGCTGCCCTTAGTATTTTCTCCTTCATTTCAAACCTGGTGAATCTGATGATTATGTGCCTTGGGGTTACTCTTCTTGCGGAGTATCTTTGTGGTGTTCTCTGTAATTCCTGGAGTTGAGTATTGACCTGTCTTGCTAGGTTGGGGAAATTTTCCTGGATAATACCCTGAAGAGTGTTTTCCAGCTTGGATTCATTCTCTTCATCACATTCTTATACACCTATCAAACATAGGTTGGGTCTCTTCACATAGTCTCACATTACTTGGAGATTTTGTTCATTCCTTTTTGTGCTTTATTCTTTAATCTTGGTTTCACGTTTTATTTCATGGAGTTCATCTTCAACTTCTTATATTCTTTCTTCTGCTTGGTCAATTCGGCTGTTGAAACTTGTGCATACTTCACAAAGTTCTCGTGTTGTGTTTTTCAGCTCCTTCAATTCATTCATATTCCTCTCTAAGTTGTCCATTCTTGTTATCAATTCCTCGAACCTTTTTTCAAATCTTTTTTCAAGGTTCTTAGTTTCTTTGCACTGATTTAGAACATGTTCTTTTAGCTCAATGAAATTTCTCATTATCCACTTTCTGAAGTCTGATTCCGTCATTTTGTCACACTCATTCTCCATCCAGCTTTGTTCCCTTGCTGGTGAGGAGTTTTGTTCCTTTGTAGGAGGTGAGGTGTTTTGGTTTCATGTGTTTTCCTCCTGTTTGCACTGGTTTCTTCCCATCTTTATGGATTTATCTGCCTGTCATCTTAGTAGTTGCTGATTTTTCGATTGGGTCTCTGTGTGGATGCTGAGATTGTTGATGATGAAGTATTTCTGTTACTTAGTTTTCCTTCTAATGGTCTAGCCCCTCTGCTGTATGAGTGCTCAGGTCCACTCCAGGCCCTGCTTGTCTGGGGTACACCTGTAGCAGCCTCTACACCTTCACTGAGAGCTGCAATTCTGAGTCACTTCTATGATGCCATCTTGCCAGAACTCCCCCTTTATATCTATATTTTTATCTATATATAATGTGTATTATAATGTTTAATGTATATTGTATATCTATAATGTATATTGTGTATCCCTATTTTATGCAGATATACATTATATCATATTTTCTTATTGTTTGGGGATATTCAAGAAAGAAAATGCAGTGCTAAAATAAGGAGTGCAAATGATAAATATACCATGTAATGAAGTGCCAAAATGTTGTTAATGCTTCATTACACTTTTCTGATATTAATGCAAGTTATGTAAAGTTTTAATTCTAAAGATATATTTGTATTTGGTTTGCTTTAAAGATGATATTTTATATGCACAATACAAATGCAACTTTTTTTTGTTTTAGCAGAAATTTTGCACTAATTTTATGCCCCTATAACTAACATTTCACAGGATTTGTCACAAATATATATAGCTCCAACTTCCCAGAGAGGCTGTGCTTACTTCCTTGCTTTAATGACTATTTCACTTTCAAATGGATTTATTAACAGAAATAAGTACACTTTTAACAGATGGTTGTCAGAAATCTGCTTACTTCAATAAAATAATTGAGAGTTAACAAACATTTGCAGCTTGATGTGGCATAAAGCATCACTGTATTAAGTTGCCATAAGGAATCAAGCACACAGAACACTTTATAAAGATAACTCGTATTTATGTACTTTTGATTTCAGCAATATTAAACACATAAAGTGTATGTGCAAATGACATACCCCAAACTATAAATAACAGTCACTAAACAACAGCTATAATCTTTGAAGCTTGCAAAAACTCTGCTGAAAAGACTGTAAAATAGGATCAGGTGAAGCCAAAAGATGGAAAGATTAATTGTAGTTTTTACTCAGAAAAATAATAAGCCAAATGTCTGAATATTTATGATTGATTTTTCTGAAAACTTTTTCTCCAAACCTTCTGTATCATAAAATAAATAACTTTTAAAATATTCAAAATATTTTAACTGCAATAAAAAGCATCAGATGAAATGCAATATTAATTTTTTTATATTATATTAAAATTCTGTGTCACTAGTAGTATGTCATTGCAGCATATGAAGAAAAGGCATGATGATTAAGATAAAGCAGAGCTAGACAAACTAAACATTTAATAGAGAATGTACAGATTTTTGTTTTAACTGCTGTAGAAAATTAAAACATAAGCTAAGAAATATCACATGAAGGAATGAGTATACTGTTCCTACTTTCAGAAAATGTATGATTTCTTTTTCTGAACTGAGAGATAAACTGTCCATTCTCCATGAATCCATTATTTATTCTCCATTTATTCACCTCAACACCAATTTAGTCTATTATGGATTATAGATGTTAATATATACATTCATATTAATTTCCTGTATTTAGTTTAATAATTTAAAATTCTTCTATTAGTCTGCAAGCTACATTAGATTATAGTATTCACACATATTAATGCCTCAACAAAAAAGTTGGGGTATAAGAATAAATCAGTGGAGGCAGATCTTCCAAGATGGTGCCGTAGAAACAACTCAGGATTGCAGCTCTCAGTGAAGGCGCAGAGGGTAAGTCCTAACCGCATTCTCAGATGGACCTGTTTTGCCCACAGAACATTGAAAGTCCCAGGTGTAAGAGAGACATGGGATGTCAGCACAGCTGGCTTGTGCAGCCGGTTCGGCTGGCGCCACAGTGCAGCGGCACCGGGCACAAAACTCACTGGTCTGGGTGCCCTGTTAAACCGGCAATCTGATAATTGGAAGGGCAGATTGACATGTTCATCTCATTAAATGGGACTTGGACAATGAACCAGAACAGGAGATTCCTGGGAAGCGTGATTTGAGCCGGTGCAGTGGGCAGCGGCACGGGAGATCGCATGGATCCTAGTGCCCTATCAGCAGGCTACTGGGGTGTCAGTGAGAGAGTCAACCATTCAAATTGGGGAGAAAAAGAGAGAGAAAGAGAGGACAGACTCTGAGGCAAGGAGCCAGGTGATCGGGCTCGGCAGGTTCCACCCTCATGGGGACAAGCAGGGCGGTGATTGGAGGCACTCGGGGTTGAGAGTTTTGCTGCCAGCACAGCTGAATTCAGGATGGTGCAGCCCGGTGGGGGAGGGGGGTCCGCCACTATGGACGCAATCCGCCCCTACTGAAGTACCACCCAGTGCTGATGCAGCCTGCTGTTGCCGAGGCAACCTGCCATAACAGAGAGACTCCGCCAGCAGGGCGGAGCACACTACAGCAAAACCGAGCCCTGTGGCAGCAGGGCAGAGCCCCAGAAGGCAAATAGTGAATACACTATCTCCTAGCCGGGCAGGACAGTGCAACAGATACTCATAAAGAAAGCCCCAACTCCCTGAGACAGAGCATCTAAGGGGGGAAAAAATGGGGGGGGGGTTATGAGTTCTGCTGCAGCAGATGTAAACACATCCTCCCAACAACCCTGAATGAACAACAGAGCTCACAGCTCAGCACTGGAGCTCCTATAAAGCACAGACCATCTCCTCAAGCAGCTCCCTGACCCCTGTGTATCCAAAGAGTCACCTCAAAAAAAAAAAAAAAAAAAAAAAACTAATCAGACTGACATTTGGTGGGCATCATTCTGGAACAAAGATAGCAGCAGAAGAAACTTGTAGCATCCCTCACTGTTCCACAGCTGCTACAGGTGTACTCCAGACAAGCAGGGCCTGGAGTGGACCTCAACACTCATACAGCAGAGGGGCTAGACCATTAGAAGGAAAACTAAGTAACAGAAATACTTCATCATCAATAATCTGGGCATCCACTCAGAGACCCAATTGAAAAATCAGCAACTACTAAGATGACAGGTGGATAAATCCATAAAGATGGGAAGAAACCAGCACAAAAAGGAGGAAAACACCCAAAACCAAAACACCTCACCTCCTACAAAGGACCAAAACTCCTCACCAGCAAGGGAACAAAGCTGGATGGAGAATGAGTGTGACAAAATGATGGAATCAGACTTCAGAAGGTGGATAATGAGAAACTTCATTGAGCTAAAAGAACATGTTCTAAATCAGTGCAAAGAAACTAAAAACCTTGAAAAAAGATTTGAGGAAACAATAACAAGAATGGACAACATAGAGAGGAATATGAGTGAATTGAAGGAGCTGAAAAACATAACACGAGAACTTCAAGAAACATGCACAAGTTTCAACAGCCGAATTGACCGGGCAGAAGAAAGAATATCAGAAGTTGAAGATCAACGCAATGAAATAAAATGAGAAACCAATATTGGAGAAAAAAGCGCAAAAAGGAATGAACAAAATCTCCAAGAAATGTGGGACTATGTGAAGAGACCCAACCTACGTTTGACAGGTGTACCAGAATGTGATGAAGAGAATGAATCCAAGCTGGAAAATACTCTTCAGGATATTATCCAGGAAAATTTCCCCAACCTAGCAAGACAGGTCAATACTCAACTCCAGGAAATACAGAGAACACCACAAAGGTACTCCGTAAGAAGAGCAACCCGAAGGCACATGATCGTCAGATTCACCAGGGTTGAAATGAAGGAGAAAATACTAAGTGCAGCCAGAGAGAAAGGTCAGGTCACCCACAAAGGAAAGCCCATCAGACTCACAGCAGATCTCTCGGAAGAGACTCTACAAGCCAGAATAGAGTGGAGGCCAATATTCAATATCCTTAAAGAAAAGAAATTTCAACCCAGAATTTCATATCCAGCCAAACTGAGCTTCATAAGTGAAGGAAAAATAAAATCTTTCACAAACAAGCAAGTACTCAGAGATTTTGTCACCACTAGTCCTGCTTTACAAGAGCTCCTGAAAGAGGCACTACACATAGAAAGAAACAACCAGTACCAGCCATCCTAAAAGCATACCAAATGCTAAAGAGCATCAACAAAATGAAGAATCTACATGAACCAAGGGGCAAAACAGCCAGCTAGCATCAAAATGGCAGTATCAAATTCACACATAACAATATTAACCCTAAATGTAAATGGGCTAAATGTACCAATCAAAAGACACAGACTGGCAAATTGGATAAAAAAACAAAACCCACTCTTGTGCTGTATCCAGAAAACCCACCTCACAGGCAAGGATACAAAAAGGCTCAAAATAAAGGGACAGAGGAAGATTTACCAAGCAAATGGAGAGCAAAACAAAAGCAGGAGTTGCAGTTCTCATCTCTGATAAAACATACTTTAAAGCAACAAAGATCAAAAGAGACGAAGAAGGTCATTACATAATGGTAAAAGGATTGATACAACAAGAAGAGCTAATGATTCTAAATATATATGGACCCAATGCGGGAGCACCCAGATATATAAGGCAAGTTCTTAATGACTTACAAAGAGGCTTAGACTCTCACACAATAATAGTGGGAGACTTTAACACTCCACTGTCAATATCAGACAGATCAACCAGACAGAAAATTAACAAAGATATCCAGGACTTGAACTCAGACCTGGAACAAGCAAACCTGATAGACATTTACAGAACCCTCCACCCAAAATCCACAGAATATACATTCTTCTCAGCACCACATCACACCTACTCCAAAATTGACTACATAACTGGAAGTAAAGCACTCCTCAGCAAATGTAAAACAACTGAAATCATAACAAACAGTCTCTCAGACCACAGTGCAATCAAGTTAGAACTCAGAATTCAGAAAACAACTCAGAACCACATGCCTTCATGGAAACTGAACAACTGGCTCTTGAATGTTGATTGGATAAACAATTAAATGAAGGCAGAAATAAAGAAGTTCTTTGAAACCAACGAGAATGAAGCCACAATGTACCAGAATCTCTGGGACACATTTAAAGCAGTCTGTAGAGGAAAATATATAGCAATAAGTGCCCACATGAGAAGAGTGGAGAGATCCAAAATTGATACCCTATCATCAAAATTGAAAGAGCTACAGGAGCAAGATCAAAAAAGCTCAAAACCTAGCTGAAGGCAAGAAATAAATAAGATCAGAGCAGAATTGAAGAAGATAGAGACAAAAAAAAAAACTTCAAAAAATCAAAAAATCCAAGAGATAGTTTTTTGACAAGATGAACAAAATAGACAGACCCCTAGCCAGACTGATAAAAAAAGAGAGAACAACCAAATAGATGCAATAAAACACGATAAAGGGGAAATCACCACAGATTCCACAGACATTCAAACCATCATCAGAGAATACTACAAACAACTCCATGCACATAAACTAGTAAACCAGGAAGAAATGGATAAATTCCTGGACACCTGTGTCCTCCCAAGCCTAAAACAGGAGGAAGCCAAAACTATGAATAGACAAATAACAAGGTCTGGAGTTGAGGGAGCAATTAAGAGCCTACCACACAAAAAAAGCCCAGGTCCAGATGGGTTCACAGCCAAATTCTACCAGACACACAAAGAGGACCTGGTACCATTCCTTCTGAAACTATTCCAAATAATTCAAAAAGAGGGAACACTCCCCAAATCATTTTATGAGACCAACATCATCCTGATACCAAAACCCGGCAGAGACTCAACAAGAAATGAAAACTTCAGGCCAATATCCATTATGAACAAAGATGCAAAAATCTTCAATAAAATACTGGCAAACCGATTGCAAGAGCATATTAAAAAACTTATCCATCATGATCAAGTAGGATTCATCCCGGGGATGCAAGACTGGTTCAACATATGCAAGTCTATAAATGTAATTCACCACATAAACAGAACCAAAAACAAAAACCACATGATTATGTCAATTGATGCAGAGAAGGCATTTACAAAATTCAACAGCCCTTTATGCTAAAAGCCCTCAATAAACTTGGTATTGATGGAACATATCTGAAAGTAATAAAAGCTATTTATGACAAATCAACAGCCAATATCATACTGAATAGGCAAAAACTGGAAGCATTCCCTTTGAAATTCGGCACTAGACAAGGATGCCGTCTCTCACCACTTTTATTCAACATAGTACTGGAAGTACTAGTCAGAGCAATCAGGCAAGAAAAAGAAATAAAGGGTATTCAAATAGGAAAGGTGGAAGCCAAATTGTCTCTATTTGCAGACAACATTATAGTATACCTAGAAGACCCCATCACCTCAGCCCAAAAACTCCTGAAACTGATAAGCAACTTCAGCAAAGTCTCAGGATATAAAATCAATGTGCAAAAATCACAAGCATTCCTATACACCAATAACAGACTTAAAGAGAACCAAATCAAGAATGAACTGCCATTCACAATTGCTACAAAGAAAATAAAATACCTAGGAATACAACTCACAAGGAACGTAAGGGACCTCTTCAAAGAAAACTACAAACCACTGCTCAATGAAATAAGAGAGGACACAAACAGATGAAGAGACATTCCATGTTTGTGGTTAGGAAGAATCAATATCATGAAAATGGCTATACTGCCAAAGTAATTGACACAATCAATGCTATCCCCATCAAACTACCATTGAATTTCTTCACAGAACTAGAAAAAACCACCATGAACTTCGTATGGAACCAAAGGAGAGCCTGCATAGCCAAGTCAATTCTAAGCAAAAAGAACACAGCGGGAGGCATCACACTACCAGACTTCAATCTATACTACAAGGCTACAGTAATCAAAACAGCATGGTACTGGTACCAAAACAGAGATATAGACCAAGGGAACAGAACACAGGCATCGGAGGCAACACAACATATCTACAACCATATAATCTTTGATAAACCAGACAAAAACAAGCAATGGGGAAAGGATTCCCTGTTTAATAAATGGTGTTGGGAAAACTGGCTAGCCATGTGCAGAAAGCAGAAACTGGACCCCCTCCTGACACCTTACACTAAAATTAACTCCAGATGGATTAAAGACTTAAACATAAGACCTGGCACCATAAAAACCCTAGAAGAAAATCTAGGCAAAACCATTCAGGACATAGGAGTAGGCAAGGACTTCGTGAACAAAACACCAAAAGCATTGGCAACAAAAGCCAAAATAGACAAATGGGACCTAATTAAACTCCACAGATTCTGCATGGCAAAAGAAAGTCACTAGAGTGAATCAGCAACCATCAGAATGGGAAAAAATCTTTGCAGTTTATGCATCTGACAAAGGGCTGATATCCAGAATTTACAAAGAACTCAAGCAGATTTACAGGAAAAAAACAAGCCCATTCAAAAATGGGCAAAGGATATGAACAGACACTTTACAAAAGAAGACATACATGAGGCCAACAAACACATTAAAAAATACTCATCATCACTCTCATTAGAGAGATGCAAATCAAAACCACATTGAGATACCATCTCACGCCAGTTAGTATGGCGATCATTAAAAAACCTGGAGACAGCAGATGCTGGAGAGGATGTGGAGAAATAGGAACACTTTTACACTGTTGGTGGGAGTGTAAATTAGTTCAAACTTTGTGGAAGACAGTGTGGCGATTCCTCAGGGACCTAGAAATAGAAATTCCATTTGACCCAGAAATCCCATTACTGAGTATATATACAAAGGAGTATAAGTCATTCTACTATAAGGACACATGCACACGAATGTTTATTTCAGCACTGTTTACAATAGCAAAGACCTGGAACCAACCCAAATGCCCATCGATGATAGACTGGACTGGGAAAATGTGGCACATATACACTATGGAATATTATGCAGCAATCAAAAATGATGAGTTTGTGTCCTTTGTAAGGACATGGATGAATCTGGAGAACATCATTCTCAGCAAACTGACACAAGAACAGAAAAGGAAATACCGCATATTCTCACTCATAGGCAGGTGAGAAAAATGAGAACACATGGACACAGGGAGTGGTCTACTACACACTGGGGTCTATTGGGGGTAATGGGGGAGGGACAGCGGTAGGGGGGGCTGGGGAGGTATAGCCTGGGGAGAAATGCCAAGTGTGGGTGAAGGGGAGGAAGGCAGCAAAACACACTGCCATGTGTGTACCTATGCAACTATCTTGTATGTTCTGCACATGCACCCCAAAAGCTATAATGCAATAAATTTTTTTTTAAAAAAAGAATAAATCAGTGGAATATATGGGGACAGTCTTTTATAATATTATGATATATAATTTATAAAATTTATTTTTCTATAAAAATTATTAAAAATAAATTCTGAAATTACACATCATAATAATTTGCTTTATATTTTATAAGGCTAAATGTAGCCCAAATCTATAAATATGGTATTTGCTGATTAATCTGACCCTATTAAAAACATAGTAGCTTTTCGTCCTTTAATTAGGCCAAAAAATAGAACCAATTTAAAAAGCTAAAATTTCTGATGGTGATTGATTTCCATATTTTAAAATATTAATCAGAGGATCAGGTCAAGTGTTTTAGATGATTTTGTTTAATAATGCTAGAAAATGATGTTCTTTCAAAATAATAGCTGGTAAATATAATATTTACCAAATTTTAATATTTGCTTGTCTTTCTCCTGGCATTGATCTTGTATCTTGCATGGAAGGAATTAAAACGTTAAAGGAACTGGAGAGCCCTTCAATAGCGATTTTACCTGAGTGAATGAGTAGAGCAGAACCCTACCTCTGCTGTCAGACACAAATACAGTCCTTTATGCTAGTGAAAGTAGTTGGTTGTGGGATGACATCCACATATTGTGGGATGGGGACCCAAAATTTCTTTGGGTCTTCGGGTTAATGAAATAATATCATCAAGCAGGAACCCCCTCCCTTTACACAGAAAGAGTTGCTTAATATTATCTCCTATTTTGTTACTTCATTTTTGTGAGAATCAGTATAAAAATTATTCTTAGATATATTTCAGAGAAGATATTCTTAGTCCAATTATTCCTAAAAATTACTTTATGTTAATGTCTTATACATAATATTAAAAATATTTCCAGTTAATTATGTTGAATTGATTTCTCTCTTAGCAAGTTGGCAGCACATACACGCACATCACACACATGCACACACACACAAATAAGAAATAAAACCTTAAAAAGATAAATTTTGATGAAGGAAAATAAGTCAAGAAGACCTATGGTTTATCATAGGCCAAAGACAGATGTGAAAACAGAACATGGATTTGGCTTACAGAAATAAAATGAAAGTTGACCAAGGTCAAATATGGCAAAGATATTCTGATCATTGACTCCTTCCAAAAGTGTCTGAGGGCCAGTAGGGGCTCAAGAAATGAACAAATGAACAAATCTAAGTGGAGGCAATTCCTTATTGGAAAAAGGCAATATACAAAAGTGAAATGTTTTAATTTTGTTTTCGCCTTGGTTTTCTTGGTCTGATCTTCTCTATGGCTGTGTTTGTGAAATTTCTTACCAGTTGTGCCTACTAGCTATAACTGAGTTTAATGTATATCACTTTAGCAATAGGAAATATATTATTTTTTATTGTAATGTAGGTTCTTTTTATTAGTATTTTATGAAATGCATGTTGTTTGTATTTATAAAATGCATGTCTTTTTAACTTGAAAAATAAATCACACTTGTTTCAAATGATAAAAAATCTAATCTGCTTTTAGTGATGCATAGGAATAGTTTTATTATCCAATATTTAGGATAGGAGAGAAGTTTAAAATATTTACTACAAATGATGATAGTAATTTTTTATAAGGGATATGTATCCTTCTCCATACTACTACTGACATTTATGTAGTAATAGTATAAATATAATGGAGAGATTTTTACAGTGTAATTGAAACCTGCAATTAATCTTCTAAAGTTTAAATAAACAAATTCTGCAGTGTATTTTACAATTCTTTTCGATTCCTGGGTTATAAAAGTAACCAACACAAAATTAAGTACTGAAAACATATTACCTCTATCATTAAAAACTTTAAAGTTTGACTTCTATAGACATATGTGGAAATTTTCCTGATTAAAACAGAATAATTCTCAAAATATAATATATTTTTTGAATGATTTGGGAAGTTGGCCTATTAAAAAGAGACAAAAACATTAAGATTCTGCCTGAATATGAAAATAATGAGGTGAAAACATTTATGTAACTATTTAAATATTTGAAATTTCAAATATAAAATTATAACTATGAAATATCTTAGATATTATTTTTTAAATTATTCAATTTAATAATGCTTTCAGTCATTCATTTATATTAGTGTAAAGTAGTTTACTTCAATTTTTAAATTCCGGTTAGCCATGGTTTTTGTTTGATCAAATTATTTTTAACTTTTTTTACATTCTATTTTAAAGTTTTTGTTTTACTAATTGTATTGTTTGCACTATCCATTTTAATATGCATCATTAACTTATCATAATCTACCTAATACCTGATTTTAAGTTGTTTTCTAATGATTCCAATATCTGGGTTATCTTGGAGCCTATTTTGATGGTTCTTTATTTTTAATATTTTTATTGTTAGTAGGAATGGAACAGTAGTTACATTTTCCTACTTCTTTACACTTTTTATTTTGTTATTTTAATATTTGACATTGTGGATGCTATAGTCTAAAGAGCCTGAATTTTGTGTGTGTGTGTGTTTTATTTTTTTTAGGTATTGTGTATTGTTATGACAGGTGGTAATATTTACTGATGAATCTTCTCCATCTATTCAGGTATGTTTTTATTTTTGTTAACATTGATCACTTTCAACTTTGTCTTATAAATAGGTTGTGACATAGAACTTAGAGTGTGGCCTTTACTTAATTTGCCTTTTGCTTTTTACACCTGAATGCCTGAGATGTTAAACAAGGTCTCTTCCCTTTTACTAGCATGGAACTCCAAAGTCACCATTACTACATGAATCCTGGTATTTCTGTTATCTGTCAGTTGCATAGTAACTTCTTTCTGCTAATCTGAATCTTTCCTGGTACATACAAAACCTACCTCTTAATCACAAACCACAGGAAGCTTAGTCACAGATTTCTACCATTCCTCTTAGAGAATTCACCCCTCTAGTTACCTGTCCCCAAGATCCAGGAACTTCAGTGATCCTGAACTATGATCTCTGTCTGTTCAGTTAAACTCAGCTCTACTTAGACTCTACCTTTCTATCCAGGGCAAACATGCATTCACCTTGTGTATCTCTCCTCTATTGAACATCATATTTATTTTTTTTTTGGCTACTACCAATCTTTTTAAACAATTGTCTCATGTATTTCATGAAATTTGAAAGTTCATTACAGTAGGAGACTGTGTCTTATACTAGTCATTTCATTAAGGCTACCAAGTATAACACTAATGATCCAGTATGTTTTGTTAAATAAATATACACATTGCCTTCTGAAAAAAACATTAACCTTGACTTTATTCTGATTTTCAAGCTTTAATTTGAAGTCCAGACATTCTTGAAGTTAATGTCTTAAAAATTTAGTATTCACTGGGGAGTACATGATTATAAGAGAGATTATTTATAATATTTTGAGTGACAAAACACACCATATGATATATCTACCATACCATTCTCAAAGTGCTTTCCTCAATTTTTATAAGAAAGATTGTTTCAAAGACGGTACTGTTAGGAGAAGTTATTTATAAATTTATTGAAGTGTCTTAAAAGCATGTTGATTTGCAAAGTTTACTCTCAGAAAAAATGGAGCTTCAAATAAGCAAAGAAGGAACAATGGAACAAACTTAGTGGCACTTAGTTAATTAGATATGAATATGAATAAGTATATGTGGTTACACAGATACATAACTCTGTAAGGATATGTGTTTATGCAAGGGCCGGTATGCATACATATAACCTCTTCCTTTGTTTGCTGCAAGGGTTTAGACATAATGATACTCAAATAGCAACAAACATGAATAGTGCCTAGATAGTGGTTTCTAAATACCAACTTCCAACACAAAAGTCAATAACCAAATGATCGGTTGTGAGGTTGAATTATATAAAATACAATTTTAACCAACATAATGACATTTTAGTCAACTCAACAGTGCACTACATGTACGAAGATGATTCCATAAGATTAAACTGGAGCTGAAAATTTGTATCACTTGATGATGTTATAGCTGTTATATCATAGTAACATGTTACTGACATGTTTATGGTGATGCTGATATAAACAAACCTACTGTGCTGAAAGTCATTTAAAAGTATAGCACATACAATTCTGTACTTGACTGATAATAAGTGACTATGTTACTGGTTTCTGTATTTACTACACTATATTTTGTATCAGTACTTTAGAGTGTACTCCTTGTACTTATTTAAAAAGTAACTATGAAACAGCCTTAGGCAGGTCTTTTAGGAGGTAGTCTGGAAGAAGGCATTGTTATCATCGGAGATGACACTTCTCTGCCTGTTACTGCCCATGAAGACCTTCCAGTGGGCAGGATATGCAGGTGGAAGGCAGTGATATTGATGATCCCAACCCTGGGTAGGCCGAGGCTAATGTGTGTGTTTGAGTCTTACTTCTTAACAAAAATATTTTAAAAGTAAAAAAAAAAATTAAAATTTTATATATATAAAAAGTCTTATAAAGAAAACATTTTGTTCAGATGTATAATGTGTTCATGTTTAAGTACTATTACAAAAGATTCAAAAAGTTAAAAAAATGAAAGTTTATAAAGTAAAAAATTTACCATAAAGTTAATTTATCATTTTTTAAGTTTTTATAAATGTACTGTAGCTTAAATGTTCAGTGTTTGTAAAGTCTACAGTAGTGTACAGTAAGGTCCTGTGCCTTCACATTCACTCACAACTCATTCATCGACCCAGTGCAATGTCCATTCTGTCAAGTTCCATTCACGCTAAGTGCCCTGTAGACATATACCATTTTAAATCTTTTATACCATATTTCTTTCATTTTCCCCCATTGAAAGGCACAGAAGCAGGGGTTGTCACACCATTGAGGGATCCCCAGACAAAAGACTCTGACTATTTTATAGACCTTGGGATCTGAGGGAGGGAAAGGAAGAAAGGGTTAGAAGTGCAAAAGTACTCAATAGTCAGAGTGGGCAAAAGTGTCTTGAACATTTCTCCACTGCACTGATAAAGTCTTGGCAGAGACACCTAAGGAAGACTTCTGTCAATGGTCTAAGATAGACATGTAGAGATTATCTTAGATAAAGAGATGAAGAGATAAAGGTGCTAGTGGTAGGAATGAAAATGTTCTAAGCACTTGACTTAACAGAAGGGACAGCCCTTGAATGAAACTCCCTTCAGAGACTGAAATGCACTGGCTGTGTCCCAGATTTGTGTGGTGTGGGTAGCTTTCCCCAGTGAGGCCTTCCTGGTAACGTCTTTGCAGTGCAAATGATCAAGCCTGAAAAATTGCAAACAGTTTCTTAACAAAGAGCTACCGGTCTCTTCAATGTTAAAATGGAATGTGAACCAACCAGAAAGAGTTCTTCATGTATAACCATGGGACAAAATAAAAACAAAAACCAAAGAAATAAAAAAAAAATAGTATTGGATAACTCAAAGAAACAGAAAGTCATTATTAGAACATGTCAGCAATAATTGCTGCATATTAGAATTAATGAATGCTTGGATACAGTAACAGAGTAGTTGATCTTATAGCTAAACATTCTCCAAGGATAAGAGCCTCCTAAACTACCTGCCTCAACAAAAGCATCAGAGAGGCCCTCTGCTGCTGGGAAGTCTTTACCCCAACTGGATCCTCCAACACTGTGAGAATCTCCCATCCTCAACACAGTTTCCATCCCAGAAGCCCCAAGAGGTTGAGAGAATTAAAGAGCCAGACCTTGTCATGTGTTATCAAAAAAGTATACTGTAATCAGGATAAATTACCAATATTACTGTTACTGATAGGTAGAACTTGAAGGAGAAACAAGATATTTGCAGCATAGTCCACATAGTATCTCCCATAGACAATTTCTTTCTTTCTTTCTTTCTTTCTTTCTTTCTTTCTTTCTTTCTTTCTTTCTTTCTTTCTTTCTTTCTTTCTTTCTTTCTTTCTTTCTTTCTTTCTTTCTTTCTCTCTCTCTTTCTCTCTTTCTTTCTTTCTTTCTTTCTTTCTTTCTTTCTTTCTTTCTTTCTTTCTTTCTTTCTTTCTTTCTTTCTTTTTTTAGGAAAAACCAAGACATTTCATTTCCCTACTCAACATATACAAATTGTAGATTCATCTCCTATGAAAGTTTATTTATTTATTTTATGATACTTTAAGTTCCTGGGGTACATGTGCAGAACGTGCAGACTTGTTTTATAGGTTTACATGTGCCATGGTGGTTTGCTGCATCCATCACCCTGTCATCTACATTAGATATTTCTCCTGATACTGCCCCTCTCCTATCCCTCCACTACCTGCTATCCCTCCCCTAGCTCCCCACCACCCAACAGGCCACAGTGTGTGATGATCCATATGTTCTCACTCTTCAACATCCACTTATGAGTGAAAACATACAGTGTTTAGTTTTCTTTTCTTGTGTCAGTTTGCTGAGAGTGATGGTTTCCAGCTTTATCCATGTCCCTGCAAAGGACATGAACTTATCACTTTTTATGGCTACATAGTACTCCATGGTGTATATGTGCCACATTTTCTTTATCCAGTCTATCATTGATGGGCATTTGGGTTGGTTCCAAGTGCTTTCTATCATGAACAGTATCGCAATAAACATATGTGTGCATGTGTCTTTATAATAGAATGATTTATAATCCTTTGGGTATATAACCAGTAATAGGATTGCTGGGTCAAATGATATTTCTATTTCCAGATCCTTGAGGAATCGCCACACTGTCTTTCACAATGGTTGAATTAATTTACACTCCCATCAACAGTGTAAAACCATTCCTATTTCTCCACATCCTCTCCAGCATCTGTTGTCTCCTGATTTTTTAATGATCACCATTCTAACTGGCATGAGATGTTATCTTGATGTGGTTTTGATTTGCATTTTTCTAATGAACGTGGTAACAGCTTTTTTTCATATGTTTTTTGGCTGCATAACTGTCTTCTTTTGAGAAGTGCCTGTTCATATCCTTTGCCCACATTTTGATGGGGTTGTTTTTTTTCTTGTGGATTTGTTTAGGCACCTTTTAAACTGATATTTTATTATGTTTTATACCTATGTAATTTGATGTTATCTCTCTTTGGGAGATGGAGCTTAATTCATCTCTCCTGAAGAGTGAGCTGGACTTAATGACACATTTCCAATGAATGTAGAAGTACATATATGTACATATGGAATGCAAAAAAAAAAAATAATCTAACAGGCACTTTGTTAAGTTTATTTGTATTTCTATAACAAAATAACTGAGTGGATAATCTATCAAAAAAAAAAAAAAAGGAAATTCATTTCTCACTCTGGAGTTGGAAGTCCAATATCAAGGACCCAGGAGGTTCATTTACTGGTGAGGGCACTGTCTCTGCTTTCAAGACAACACCTTGTTGCTGTACTCAGAGAGTACATAGGTGAAATGGGCCACTGTATTTGTCCCCTCTCCAGAGTACAGGAAGGACACAAGCTGTAAATTCATTTCCTCAAGCCCTTTTAACTCATTCATGTGATAGAGCCCTTATGAACTAATCACTTCTCATGGGCCTTATGTCTTAATGCCATAACCGTAGGCATTAATATTAAGTTCCAACATACAAAATTTGGAGGAATACATACATTCAAAACATAACATCTTCCTAACCATGTGATTGAGTTAGCACCACTATTAAAATTCATGACATCATGCTCCTTCTTGTATCATTTAAAGAGAAAGATAATTTTTCCAAGTGAAACTCAAAAACAAAATCCAAAACTTTAGTCTAGTGAGAAAAATATCATAAAAATCAAAATAAAGAGATTTATACAAAATAACCAATGCTATTTAAAAGTGTCAGGGTAATAAGAAATAGTGAAGGACTAAGAAACTGTCATAGACTGGTAAAGATGAGAGTTCATCAGCTTTTCTGTGTATTCAAACAACTAAGCACAGTATAATGTCCTGGTTTGGATACTGGTTAGAAAAAAAAAATAGTGGAGAATCTGGTGAAATCCAAATAAAGTCTATAGTATAATTAATAGTATATTAATAATTTATCACTTTGGTAATATCATGGTTAGGTATTTTTAGGAAGATTTGGGAAAACAGGTAAAGGGTATACAGGAATTCATTGAGGCTCTTTTACTTTTCAACAAATGTTAAATTACTTAAGAACAAGTTTAAAATAAAAGCATATGGATTTAAAAAGGAAAGGATGTTCTTTGATCTGTAAAATCTTTTATATTCTCAGATTAATGAGGAGTCAAACTGACACAGGTATATTTCCACTTTCATATCTTTCAAACATTGTTCTTCATATTTCTGGAAACTTGAACTTATTATATTGGATTTGAGATAAAAGTTGGCGACCTATACCATTTGATTTTCAACTGTTTTCCTTTCTCTGATAGTATTATAACATTCTCCTTAATTCTCCAAAAGTTACATTAAATCAACCTTTTATATTCATCATTCATGAAGTTAACAATGTTGTGTTGAGATGATTTCAGTGTTATTCACTGGACACAGAAATAGTAGAAACATAGCCCATGACTCTAACAAGTCATGTGCATAATGAATTATAAGATTTAGTATGTAATTGTGGTTGGTCATAAAGAGGGAACACAGGGGTTCTGTTTATTGAACAGATGTGTTTCAGAAAAATCTTCAGGAGAGGTATATTCAGTCTGATTCAATACACATCTACAAAAATACTGATTTAAAAATTAATAAAAATATTCTTTGCATTTTTACTTTTGTATATCTTTTCCATATAGTTTAAAATTGTTTCTTTTTTGACTAATTTTTGAAACAAATAGGACATATATATAAGCAGGTGGTTATATTTGAATTGATAAACATATATGTGATAACTCTTTCAAGCATGTGCATACTAGATTACACATTATATTGATATATTCTTATTTTCCTATGTTTTTATCTACTATCTTCTGGACATGGGAAACTAAATAACAATGAAATCCCATAATATCAATTTTAGTATCTATTATGTGTATTTTCTTCACATTGTGAAATATCAAAAAGTTGTACTTCAATCCCCAAATTATTACTTGAAAATTAAAATAGAAATCCAAACAAACAACAAAATGCTAAAAGGTAGAGAATATACTTGCAACATAAATGTTTTCATTTGCTGTTTTAATTCAAAATACAAAATGTATTACAAGACTATATTTTGATAGAGCATTTGGAATATTTAATTTTCATATTTATATTTTTCCTGTTAGATTCAGGGCATACATGTGCAGGTTTGTTACATGGGCAAATTGTATGTTTCTGAGGCTTGATATATGAATGATCCTGTAACAAAGATAGTGAGCATAGTGTTTAATAGGTAGCTTTTCAACCCACACTAGCTTTCCCACCCTCTCTTCCCCTTCAAGCAGTCCCTAATGTCTATTGTTCCCTTTCTGTGTCCATGTGTATTCAATGTCTAGCACCCACTTGTAAGGGAGAACTTGTGTTATTTGGTTTTCTGGTCCTGCGTTTATTTGCTTAGGATAATGATCTCCAGCTGCATCCATATTGCTGCAAAAGACATGATTTTATCTGTTTTATGGTGGCTTAGTATTCCATGGTGTATTTGTACCATATTTTCTTTTCTTTTCTTTTTATTACACTTTAAGTTCTGGAATACTTGTGCAGAAAGTGCAGGTTTGTTACATAGATATACATGTGTCATGGTGGTTTGCTGCACCCATTCTCCTAATGCTATCCCTCCCTTAGAACCTCACCCCCTGCTATTCCTCCCCAACCTCCACCCCTGACAGGACTCTGTGTGTGGTATTTACCTCCCTGTGCCCGTATGTTCTCATTGTTCAACTCCCACTTATGAGTGACAACTTGTGGTGGTTGGTTTTCTGTTTCTGTGTTAGTTTGCCGAGAATGATGGTTTATAGCTTCATCCATGTCCCTGCGAGGGACATGAACTTATTCTTTTATACACCATAGTATTCCATGGTGTATATGTGCCACGTTTTCTTTATCCAGTCTAACATTGATGGGCATTTGGGTTGGTTCCAAGTCTTTGCTGTTGTGAATAGTACTGCAGTAAACATACATGTGCATAGAACGATTTATAAATCCTTTATAAGGATTTATATAAGGATTTAAAGGACTTATATAAGTCCTTTGGGTATATACCCAGTGATGGGATTGCTGGTCAAATGATATTTCTATTTCTAGATCCTTGAGGAATCTCCACACTGACTTCCACAATGGTAGAACTAATTTACACCACCACAAACAGTGTAAAAGTATTCCTATTTCTCTACATCCTCTCCAGCATCTGTTGTTTCCTGACTTTTAAATGATCACCATTTTAACTGGTCTAAGATGATATCTCATTGTGGTTTTGATTTGCATTTCCCTAATGACTAGTGATGATCTTTTTTTATATATTTTTGTTGGTCACATAAATGTCTTCTGTTGAAATGTGTCTGTTCATATACTTTGCCCACTTTTTGATGGGGTTGTTTTTTTTTTTCTTGTAAATTTGTTTAAGTTCCTTGTAGATTCTAGATATTATTCCTTTGTCAGATGGATAGATTGCAAAATTTTACTTACATTTTGTAGGTTGCCTGTTCACTGTGATGATAGTTTCATTTGCTGTGCAGAAGCTCATTAGTTTAATTAGATCCCATTTGTCAATTTTGGCTTTTGTTGAAATTACTTTTGGTATTTTAGTCATAAAGTCTTTGCCCATGTCTATGTCCTGAATGGTATTACATAGGTTTTCTTCTACGGTTTTTATGGTTTTAGGTCTTATGTTTAAATCTTTAATTGATCTTGAGTTAATTTTTGTATCAGGTGTAAGAAAGGGGTCCAGTTTTAGTTTTCTGAATATGGCTAGCCAGTTTCCCCAACACCATTTATTAAATAGGGAATCCTTTCCCTTTTTCTTGTTTTTTTTTTTTTTTGTTTTTTTTTTTTTGTTTGTTTTTTTTTTTTTGTCAGGTTTCTCAAAGACCAAATGGTTGTAGATTTGTGGTGTTATTTCCAAGGTGTCTGTTCTGTTCCAATGGTCTATATGTCTGTTTTGGTACCAGTATCATGCTGAAGCCAGGTAGTATAATAGTGTGATGCCTCCAGTTTTTTTTTTATTATTATTTATTTGCTAAGGATTATCTTGGCTATATGGGCTCTTTTCTGGTTCCATATAAAATTTAAAATAGTTTTGTTCCAATTCTGTGAAGAAAGTCAATGGTAGCTTGATGGGAACAGCATTGAAATCTATAAATTACTTTGGGGATTATGATCATTTTCATGATATTGATTCTTCCTATTCATGAGCATGGAATGTTTTTCCATTTGTTTGTGTCCTTGAGCAATGTTTTATAGTTTTTGAAGAGGTCCTTCACATTACTTGTAAGTTGTAATAAGAGGTATTTTATTGTCTTTGTAGCAATTGTGAAAGGGCATTCACTCATGGTTTAGCTCTCTGTTTGTCCATTACTGGTGTATAGGAATGCTTGTGGTTTTTGCACATTGAATTTTGTATCCTTAGACTTTGCTGAAGTTGCTTATTAGCTTAAAAAGATTTTGGGCTAAGACAATGGGGTTTTCTAAATATAAAATCATGTCATCTGCAAACAGTGATAACTTGACTTCCTCTCTTCCTATTTGAACATCTTTATTTCTTCCTCTTGCCTGATTGCCCTGACCAGAACATCCAATACTATGTTGAATAGGAGTGGTGAGAGAGGGCATTCTTGTCTTGTACCAGTTTTCAAAGGGAATGCTTCCATCTTTTGCACATTCAGTATGATATTGGCTGTGGGTTTGTCATAAATAGCCATTATTATTTTGAGATATGTTCCATCAATACCTAGTTTATTGAGTGTTATTAGCAGGAATGGTGTTGAATTATATTGAAGGCCTTCTATGCATCTATTGAGATAATCATGTGGTTTTTGTCACTGGTTCTGTTTATGCGATGGATTACATTTATAGATTTGCCTATGTTGAGCCAGCCTTACATTCCAAGGATAAAGCCAACTTGATGATTGTGGATAAGCTTTTTCATGTCCTTCTGGATTTGGTTTGCCAGTATTTTATTGAGGAATTTTGCATCGAAGTTCATCCGGGATATTGGCCTGAAATTTTCTTTTTTTGTGTGTGTCTCTGCACGGTTTTGAAAACAGGATGATGCTTGCCTCTTAAAATGAGTTAGGGAGGAGGGGTCCTTCTTTTTCTATTGTTTGGAATACTTTCAGAAGGAATGGTACCAGCTCCTCTTTGTACCTCTGGTAGAATTTGACTCTGAGTCCATCTGGTCCTGGGCTGTGGTTGGTTGGTAGGCTGTTAGTCTGATGGGCTTCTTTTTTGGGGTAATACAGTCTTTCTCTCTGGCTGCCCCTAACATTTTTCCTTCATTTTAATCTTAGTGAATCTTGTACCCCATTTTCTTTTCCAGTTTCCCACCGATGGGAATGATGGTTGATTCCATGTCTTTGCTGTTGTGAAACAGTGTTGTGATGAACATACAAGTGCATGTCTTTTTTGGTAGAATAATTTATTTTCCCTAGGATATATACCCAATACTGAGATTGCTAAGTTGAATGGTAGTTTTGCTTTAATTACTTTTAGTAATCTACACACCACTTTCCACAGTGACTGAACTAATTTACATTCCCATCAGCAGTGTATAAATATTCCCTTTTCTCCACCACCTTGCCAGATTCTGCTGTGTTTTTGATTTTTTAATCATAGCCATGCTGACTGCTTTGTGATGGTATCCCTTTGTGGTTTTAATTTGCCATCATCTAATGATTTGTCATGATGAAGCTTTTTTTTTTTTTTTCATGTATTTGTTACCTCCAAGAACGTTTTCTTCTAAGAAGTGTCTTTTCAGGGACTTTGCCCATTTTTAATGAGGTTTGTTTTTTGCTTGCTGATTTAAGTTTCTTATAGATTCTGGATATTAGTCCTTTGACAGATACAGTTTGCAAATAATTTCTCCTATTCTGTAGGTTTTCTGTTTATTGGTATTTTCTTTTGCTGTGCAGAAGCTCTTTAGTTTATTTAGGTTCTACTTGTCAATTTTTGTTTTGGTTGTAGTTGTTTTTGGGGACTTAGTTATAAAATATTTGCTAAGGCTGATGTCCACAATAGTATTTCCTAAGTTTTCTTCAAGGGTTTTTATTGTTTTAAGTCTTACATTTTTAGCTCACTTGATGATTATGTCTTCACTTTTTTCCACATCACTGTATAACAGAGATTCAGAATTTCCATGAGAAATGACATCATGCTACAGAAGATAGAACTTTGGAAAATTTTCTAGTTGTCAGTATCAGAACACACACTTTACACATCATGGTAGTGAATTAGCTATTTTTGAAGTATATAATCAGTTTGTTCTATTGATTCTAATAGCAGACAAACAAAATTTCAAGTCTCATCACTCCACATTTGCTTTGGAAGGAATGTTTAGCATTGTTTTGTATTTATTATTAGCTACTTTATTTGATTCAGAGGTTGCTCCTATATTGCACTTCTGAGTTTGCTTCAATTTGTAACTATCATTTATTTTGTCATAGTTATATGAGTAATTTACCATGTCATACCTTAAGTAAACTATTGTCAATTTACTAATATAATTACAGACATTGTCTAACATTTATGTTGCTTTAGCTATTTTCTTGATGAAGCTTTTTTAAATGTATAATAATCTGTTACATATCATTTTATCCTTATCTTTTATTTATTTATTTATTTATTTTGAGACAGAGTTTTGCTCTTGTTACCCAGGCTGGAGTGCAATGGTGCGATCTCGGCTCATTGCAACCTTCGCCTCCTGGGTTCAAGCAATTCTCCTACCTCAGCCTCCCAAGTAGCTGGGAATACAGGCATGCACCACCACACCCAGCTATTTTTTTTTTGTATTTTTATGTAGAGATGGGGTTTCACCATGTTAACCTGTATGGTCTCGATCTCTTGATCTCATGTTCCACCCACCTCGGCCTCCCAAACTGCTGCAATTATAGGTGTGAGCCACCACACCCGGCCCTTATCTTTTTTTAAAAAAAATTTTATTGCATTTTAGGTTTTGGGGTACATGTGCAGAAGGTGCAAGATAGTTGCATAGGTACACACATGGCAGTGTGTTTTGCTGCCTTCCTCCTTTTCACCCACATTTGGCATTTCTCCCCAGGCTATCCCTCCCCAGTTACCCCCGCACTGTCCTTCACCTATTCCTCCCAATAGACCCCAGTGCGTAGTACCCCCCTACCTGTGTCCATGTGTTCTCATTTTTCTCACGCACCTATGAGTGAGAATATGTGGTATTTTGTTTTCTGTTCTTGTGTCAGTTTGTTGAGAATGATGTTCTCCAGATTCATCTATGTCCTTACAAAGGACAAAAACTCATTATTTTTGATTGCTGCATAATATTCCATGGTGTATATGTGCCACATTTTCCCAGTCCAGTCTATCATCGATGGACATTTTGGTTGGTTCCAGGTCTTTGCTATTGTAAACAGTGCTGCAGTGAACATTCGTGTGCATGTGTCCTTATAGTGGAACAACTTATAGTCCTTTGTATATATACCCAGTAATGGGATTGCGGGGTCAAATGGAATTTCTATTTCTAGGTCCTTGAGGAATTGCCACACTGTCTTCCACAATGGTTGAACTAATTTACACTTCCACTAACAGTGAAAGAGTGTTCCTATTTCTCCACATCCTCTCCAGCATCTGTTGTCTCCAGATTTTTTAATGATCGCCATTCTAACTGGTGTGAGATGGTATCTCAATGTGGTTTTGATTTGCATCTCTCTAATGACCAGTAATGATGAGCATTTTTTCATGTGTTTGTTAACCTCATGTATGCCTTCTTTTGAAAAGTGTCTGTTTATATGCTTTGCCCATTTTTGAATGGGCTTGTTTGGTTTTTTTTCCTGTAAATCTGTTTGAGTTCTTTGTAAATTCTGGATATCAGCCCTTTGTCAGATGGATAAACTGCAAAGATTTTTCCCATTCTGTTGGTTGCCAATTCACTCTAGTGACTGTTTCTTTTGCCATGCAAAAGCTGTGGAGTTTGATTAGGTCCCATTTGTCTATTTTGGATTTTGTTGCCAATGCTTTTGGTGTTTTGGTCATGAAGTCCTTGCCTACTCCTATGTCCTGAATGGTTTTGCCTAGATTTTCTTCTAGGGTTTTTATGGTGCCAGGTCTTATGTTTAAGTCTTTAATCCATCTGGAGTTAATTTTAGTGTAAGGTGTCAGGAAGGGGTCCAGTTTCTGCTTTCTGCACATGGCTAACCAGTTTTTCTAACACCATTTATTAAACAGGGAATCCTTTCCCCATTACTTGTTTTTGTCTGGTTTATCAATGATTATATGGTTGTAGATATGTTGTGTTGCCTCCAATGCCTCTGTTCTGTTCCATTGGTCTATATCTCTGTTTTGGTACCAGTACCATGCTGTTTTGATTTCTGTAGCCTTGTAGTATAGTTTGAAGTCTGGTAGTGTGATGCCTCCTGCTGTGTTCTTTTTGCTTAGAATTACTTGGCTATATGGGCTCTCTTTTGGTTCCATATGAAATTCATGGTTTTTTTTTCCAGTTCTGTGAAGAAATTCAATGGTAGCTTGATGGAGATAGCAGTGATTCTGTAAATTGCTTTGGGAAGTATAGCCATTTTCACAATATTGATTCTTCCTAACCAAGAACATGGAATGTTTCTCCATCTGTTTGTGTCCTCTTATTTTGTTGAGCAGTGGTTTGTAGTTTCCTTGAAGAGGTCCCTTACATTCCTTGTAAGTTGTCTTCCTAGGTATTTTATTCTCTTTGTAGCAATTGTGAATGGCAGTTTGTTCTTGATTTGGTTCTTTTTAAGTCTGTTATTGGTATATAGGAATGCTTGTGATTTTTGCACATTGATTTTATATCCCAGTTTCAGGAGTTTTTGGGCTGAGGTGATGGGGTCTTTTAGGTATACCATCACGTCGTCTGCAAATAGAGACAATTTGGCTTTCTATTCGAATACCCTTTATTTCTTTTACTTGCCTGATTGCTCTGGCTAGAACTTTCAGTGCTATGTTGAATAGGAGTGTTGAGAGAGGGCATCCTTGTCTAGTGCTGGATTTCAAAGGAAATGCTTCTAGTTTTTGCACATTAAGTATGATATTGGCTGTTGGTTTGTCATAAATAGCTTTTATTACTTTGAGATGTGTTCCATCAATACCGAGTTTATTGAGGGTTTTTAGCATAAAGGGCTGTTGAATTTTGTCAAATGCCTTCTCTGCGTCAATTGAGATAACTCGGGATTGCAGCTCTCAGTGAAGGCTCAGAGGGTGAGTCCTAGCCGCATTTTCAGACAGACCTTCATTGCCCACAGAATGGGGAAATTCCCAGGTGTAGAAGAGACACCAGACACCAGTGCAGCCCTTTCAGCTTGTGTGGCCATTTCAGCTGGTTTCACGGCGTAGCGGCACCCTGCACAAAACTCACTGGTCTGGGTGACCTGTTAAACTGGCAATCTGAGATTTGGGAGGGCAGATTAACATATCCATCTGATTAAATGGGACTTGGACAGTGAGCCAGACAAGGAGATTCCTGGGAAGCATAATTTGAGCTGGTGCAGTGGGTTGCAGCATGGGAAATCACACAGATCCTGGTGCCCTATCAGCATGCAACTGAAACACCTGTGAGAGAGTCAACCATTCAACTTAAAAAAAAATAGAGAGAGAAAAAAAGGACTCTGAGTTAGGGAGCAAGGTGATCAGGCTTGGCAGGTCCCACCCCCACAGGGACAAACAAAATGGCAATTCAAAACGCTCAGGGTTGAAAGTTTCACTGCAGGCTCAGCTGAATCCATGACAGTGCAGCTCAGTGGGGGAGAGGTGTCTGCCACTATGAATGCATTCCGCCCCTACTGAGTTACACACCCATTGCTGAAGCACCCTGGCATTGCCGAGGCAACCTGCCATAACAGACAGACTCAGCAAACAGCAAGGAGTCTACCACAGCAGGGCGGAGCCCTGAGGCAGCAGGTTGGACCCCATGGTAGGAGGGTGGAGCCTCAGCAGGCTAATAGTGACAAGACCGCCTCCTAGCTGGGCAGAACAGTGCAACAGATACTCATAAAGAAAGCCCCAACTCCCTGACACAGAGCATCTGAGGGAAAAGAAAAGGGTTTTTATAAGTTCTGCAGTGGTAGACATAAACACACCTGCCCAACAACCCTAAATGAACAACAGAGCTCACAGCTCAGCACTGGAGCTCCTATGAAGTACAGACTGTCTCCTCAAGCAGCTCCCTGACCCCTGTATATCCAAGGAGTCACCCTAAAAAAGGACTAATCAGACTGACATTCGGCAGGCATCATTCTGGGACAAAGATTGGAGAAGAAGAAACTGGTAGCATCCCTCACTGTTCCACAGCTGCTACAGGTCTACCCCAGAGAAGCAGGGCCTGGAGTGTACCTCAGCAGTCATACCGCAGAAGGGCTAGACTGTTAGAAGGAAAACAAAGTAACAGAAATAATTCATCATCAACAATCTGGGCATCCACTCAGAGACCCAATCAAAAAGTCAGCAACTACTAAGACGACAGGTG
Organism: Saguinus oedipus; assembly: GCA_031835075.1. Classification (NCBI taxonomy): domain Eukaryota; kingdom Metazoa; phylum Chordata; class Mammalia; order Primates; family Cebidae; genus Saguinus; species Saguinus oedipus. The sequence goes on from CM063169.1 coordinate 46,505,728, forward strand.
GAAATATCCACAAAGATGGGAAGAAACCAGCGCAAAAAGGAGGAAAAAACACAAAACCAAAACACCTCAACTCCCATAAAGGACCAAAACTCCTCACCAGCAAGGAAACAAAGCTAGACAGAGAATGAGTGTGATGAAATGATGGAATCAGACTTCAGAAGGTGGATAATGAGAAACTTCAGTGAGCTAAAAGAACATGTTCTAAATCAATGCAAAGACACTGAGAACCTTGAAAAAAGATTTAAAAAAAGATTCGAGAAAATGATAACAAGAATGGACAACTTAGAGAGAAATATGAATGAATTAAAGGAGCTAAAAAACACAAAACAAGAAATTCACAAAGCATGCACAAGTTTCCACAGCTGAATTGACCAAGAAGAAGAAAAAATATCAGAAGTTGAAGATCAACTCAATGAAATAAAATGAGAAACCAAGATTAGAGAAAAAAGCACAAAAAAGAATGAACAAAATCTCCAAGAAATGTGGGACTATGTGAAGAGACCTAACCTATGTTTGATAGGTGTACCAGAATGTGACAAAGAGAATGAATCCAAGCTGGAAAATACTCTTCAGGATATTATCCAGGAAAATTTCCCCAACCTAGCAAGGCAGGCCAATACTCAACTCCAGGAAATACAGAGAACACCACAAAGATACTCTGCAAAAAGAGCAACCCCAATGCACATAGTCGTCAGATTCACCAAGGTTGAAATGAAGGAGAAAATACTAAAGGCAGCCAGAGAGAAGGGTCGGGTCACTCACAAAGGGAAGCCCATCAGACTCACAGCAGATCTCTTGGCAGAAACTCTACAAGCCAGAAGAGAGTGGGGGCCAATATTCAACAACCTTACAGAAAAGAACTTTCAACCCAGAATTTCATATTCAGCCAAATTGAGCTTCATAAGTGAAGGAAAAATAAAATCCTTTGCAAACAAGGAAGTACTCAGAGATTTTGTCACCACTAGGCCTGCTTTACAAGAGCTGCTGAAAGAGACACTACACATAGAAAGAAACAACCAGTACCAGCCATCCTAAAAGCATACCAAATGCTAAAGAGCATCAACAAAATGAAGAATCTGCATCAACCAATGGGCAAAACAGCCAGGTAGCATCAAAATGGCAGTATCAAATTCACACATAACAAAATTAACCCTAAATGTAAATGGGCTAAATGCACCAATCAAAAGACACAGACTGGCAAATTGGATAAAAATCCAAAACCCATTGGTGTGCTGTATCCAGGAAACCCATCTCACAAGCAAGGATACACAAAGGCTCAAGATAAAGGGATGGAGGAAGATTTACCAAGCAAATGGAGAGCAAAAAAAAGCAGGAGTTGCAGTTCTTGTCTCTGATAAAATAGACTTTAAAGCAACAAAGATCAAAAGAGACAAAGAAGGTCATTACATAATGGTAAAAAGATTGATACAACAAGAAGAGCTAATGATCCTAAATATATGTGGACCCAATACAGGAGCACCCAGATATATAAGGCAAGTTCTTAATGACTTACAAAGAGACTTAGAGTCCCACACATAATACTGGGAGACTTTAACACTCTACTGTCAATATCAGACAGATTAACCAGACAGAAAATTTAGAAGAATATCCAGGGCTTGAACTCAGACCTGCAACAAGCAAACCTGATAGACATTTACAGAACTCTCCACCCCAAATCCACAGAATATACATTCTTCTCAGCTACCCCAAAATTGACCACATAATTGGCAGTAAAGCACTCCTCAGCAAATGCAAAACAACTGAAATAATAACCAACAGTCTCTCAGACCATAGTGCAATCAAGTTAGAGCTCAGAATTCAAAAACTAACTCAGAACCACACAGCTTCATGGAAACTGAACAACTGGCTCTTGAATGTTGATTGGATAAACAATGAAATGCAGGCAGAAATAAAGAAGTTCTTTGAAGCCAACGAGAACGAAGACAAAACATACCAGAATCTCTGGGACACATGTAAAGCAGGTTGTAGAGAAAAATATATAGCAATTAGTGCCTACATGAGAATAGTGGAGAGACCTAAAATTGACACCCTATCATCAAAATTGAAAGAGCTAGAGGAGCAAGATCAAAAAAACTCAAAACCAGCAGAAGACAAGAAATAACTAAGATCAGAGCAGAACTGAAGGAGACAGAGACACGAAAAACCCTTCAAAAAATCAATAAATTTAAGAGCTGGTTTTTCAAAAAGATCAAAAAAATACACCACTAGCCAGACTGATAAAAAAGGAAGGAGAGAACAACCAAATAGATGCAATAAAAATGATAAAGGGGAAATCACCACAGATTGAACAGATATTCAAACCATCATCAGAGAATACTACAAACAACTCTATGCACATAAACTGGTAAACCAGGAAGAAATGGATAACTTTCTGGACACCCGTGTTCTCCCAAGCCTAAACCAGAAGGAAGCTGAAACTATGAATAGACCAATAACAAGGTCTGAAGTTGAGGCAGCAATTAAGAGCCTACCATACAAAAAAAAAGCCCAGGTCCAGATGGGTTCACAGCCAAATTCTATCAGACACAAAAAGAGGAGATGGTACCATTCCTTCTGAAACTATTCCAAATAATTCAAAGAGAGGGAACACTTCCTAAATCATTTTATGAGACCAACATTATCCGGATACCAAAACCCGGCAGAGACTCAACAAGAACAAAAAACTTCAAGCCAATATTCATGATGAAAATAGATGCAAAAGTCTTCAATAAAATACTGGCAAACCAATTGCAACAGCACATTAAAAAACTTATTCACCTTGATCAGGTAGGATTCATCCCAGGGATAAAAGGCTGGTTCAACATACGCAAGTCTAGAAACGTAATTCACCACATCAACAGAACCAAAAACAAAAACCACATGATTATCTCAATTGATGCAGAGAAGGCATTTGACAAAATTCAACAGCCCTTTATGCTAAAAACCCTCAGTAAACTCGGTATTAATGGAACATATCTCAAAGTATTAAAAGCTATTTATGACACACCAACAGCCAATATCATACTTAATGGGCCAAAACTGGAAGCATTCCCCTTGAAATCCGGCACTAGACAAGGATGCCCTCTCTCACCACTCCTATTCAACATAATACTGAAAGTTTTAGCCAGAGCAATCAGGCAAGTAAAAGAAATAAAGTGTATTCAAATAGAAATGGAGGAAGCCAAATTGTCTCTATTTGCAGACGACATAATAGTACACCTAGAAGACCCCATCACCTCAGCTCAAAAACTGCTGAAACTGATGAGCAACTTCAGCAAAGTCTCAGGATATAAAATCAATGTGAAAAAATCACAAGCATTCCTATACACCAATAACAGACTTAAAGAGAACCAAATCAAGAATGAACTGCCATTCACAATTGCTACAAAGAGAATAAAATACCTAGGAATACAACTTATGAGGAACGTAAGGGACCTCTTCAAGGAAAACTACAAACCACTGCTCAACGAAATAAGAGAGGACACAAACAGATGGAGAAACATTCCATGTTCATGGTTAGGAAGAATCAGTGTCATGAAAATGGCTACACTGCCCAAAGTAATTTACAGAATCACTGCTATCTCCATCAAGCTACCATTGAATTTCTTCACAGAACTGGAGAAAACCACCATGAACTTCATATGGAACCAAAAGAGAGCCCGCATAGCCAAGTCAATTCTAAGCAAAAAGAACACAGTGGGAGGCATCACACTACCAGACTTCAAACTATACTACAAGGCTACAGAAATCAAAACAGCATGGTACTGGTACCAAAACAGAGATATAGACCAATGGAACAGAACAGAGGCATTGGAGGCAACACAACATATCTACAACCATATAATCTTTGATAAACCAGACAAAAACAAGCAATGGGGAAAGGATTTCCTGTTTAATAAATGGTGTTGGGAAAACTGGCTAGCCATGTGCAGAAAGCAGAAACTGGACCCCTTCCTGACACCTTACACTAAAATTAACTCCAGATGGATTAAAGACTTAAACATAAGACCTGGTTTTTATGAAACCCTAGAAGAAAATCAAGGCAAAACCATTCAGGACATAGGAGTAGGCAAGGACTTCATGACCGAAACACCAAAAGCATCAGCAACAAAAGCCAAAATAGACAAATGGGACCTAATCAAACTCCACAGCTTTTGCATGGCAAAAGAAACAGTCACTAGAGTGAATCGGCAACTAAAAGAATGGGAAAAAAATCTTTGCAGTTTACCCATCTGACAAAGGGCTGATATCCAGAATTTACAAAGAACTCAAACAGATTTACAGGAAAAAAACAAACAAGCCCATTCAAAAATGGGCAAAGGATATGAACAGACACTTTTCAAAAGAAGACATACATGAGGCCAACAAACACATGAAAAAATGCTCATCATTACTGGTCATTAGAGAGATGCAAATTAAAACCACATTTAGATACCATCTCTTGCCAGTTAGAATGGCGATCATTAAAAAATCTGGAGACAACAGATGCTAGAGAGGATGCGGAGAAATAGGAACACTCTTACACTGTTGGTGGAAGTGTAAATTAGTTCAACCATTGTGGAAGACAGTGTGGCGAGTCCTCAAGGACCTAGAAATAGAAATTCCATTTGACCCAGCAATCCCATTACTGGGTATATATCCAAAGGACTATAAATTGGTCTACTATAAGGACACATGCACACGAATGTTCACTGCAGCACTGTTTACAATAGCAAAGACCTGGGACCAACCCAAATGCCCATCAATGATAGACTGGACTGGGAAAATGTGGCACACATACACCAAGAAATATTATGCAGCAATCAAAAATGATGAGTTTTTGTTTTTTGTAAGGACATAGATGAATCTGTAGAAGATCATTCTCAGCAAACTGACCCAAGAACAGAAAATGAAATACCACATATTCTCACTCATAGGTGAGTGAGAAAATATGAGAACACATGGACACAAGGAAGGGGGTACTACACACTGGGGTCTATTGTGGGGAATAGGGGAGGGACAGAGGCGGGGGAGATGGAGAGGGATAGCCTGGGGAGAAATGCCAAATGTGGGTGAAGGGGAGGAAGGCAGCAAAACACACTGCCATGTGTGTACCTATGCAACTATCTTGCACGTTCTGCACATGTACCCCGAAGCCTAAAATGCAATAAAGATGGAAAATAAAATAAAATAAATATATATTTCAAAAATATTTCCAAAAATGTATTATCAAAATTCATGAAAAATAATACTTTTAGAAATGTCTACAATTGACATTGAAGATGTGCACTTCTTGAGTATTTCAAAGAAAGAAAATGGAAATACACTCAGAATAATTTTTATAGTACTTTAACAATCCATAAAATGATATATCTTTGTGTTTAATTTTACTGAAATTTCTATTTGCTATCCCTTTTGGAAAACATTTGAAAATTTTTATTCAATGAACATTTACATAAAATATTTTAAAGGTGAGTGCATGGTATGTCAAGAGGTAAACTAAGAAATAGCCATTGGCTGTGGTCTATGTTATTCTTCATTAAACAATTTCATAACTGCTTTTAAATTATAATTAAGTACATTATAGTATAATTAGTAGACACATTTCTTAAATTATTTTCAGTTTTTATGCTTGTTTTTGTTGTAATAATCATGTTTATTTTAAAAGATAAAATTATTACTTTCTATTAAGGGTTGACATATTACTTCTCTAATGAGGAATATAAGCATGATAATTTTTCAAGTCATTTTCTCCTCTGTTGAAGTATAGTAATTCTCATCACCTACTTCAAAGTATGGATTAAAGAACAACAGGAGCCAGGCTGTTGGCCTTTGGGAGGCCAAGACAGGCAGCATGTTGGGAGGCCAATCCCAGCACTTTGGGAGGCTTAGGCGAGCAGATCACTTGGGGCCAGGAGTTCTAGACCACCTTGGCCAATATGGCAAAACACTGTCTCCACTAAAAATACAAACAATAATAACAAGAAGAAGAACCTGGCATGGTGGCACACTTTAGTAATCCCAGCTACTATGGAGGGTGAGGTACAAGAATTGCTTGAAACCCGCAAGGGTTTCAAGTCTCGGTTGCAGTGAGCCGAGACTGTGCCACTCTGACTCTGTCTCAAAAAAATTTATAAAAGAAACTCCACAGCTTCTGCACGGCAAAAGAAACAGTCACTAGAGTGAATCGGCAACCATCAGAATGGGAAAAAATCTTTGCAGTTTACACATCTGACAAAGGGCTGATATCCAGAATTTACAAAGAACTCAAACAGATTTACAGAAAAAAAACAAACAAGCCCATTCAAAAATGGGCAAAGGATATGAACAGAAACTTTACAAAAGAAGACATACATGAGGCCAGCAAACATATGAAAAAGTGCTCATCATCATTGGTCATTAGAGAGATGCAAATCAAAACCACATTGAGATATCATCTCACACCAGTTAGAATGGCAATCATTAAAAAATCTGGAGACAGCAGATGCTGGAGAGGATGTGGAGAAAGAGGAACACTCTTACACTGTTGGTGGGAATGTAAATTAGTTCAACCATTGTGGAAGACAGTGTGGCGATTCCTCAGGGACCTAGAAATAGAAATTCCATTTGACCCAGCAATCCCATTACTGGGTATCTATCCAAAAGACTATAAATCATTCTACTATAAGGACACATGCACACGAATGTTCATTGCCGCACTGTTTACAATAGCAAAGACCTGGAACCAACCCAAATTCCCATCGATGATAGACTGGACTGGGAAAATGTGGCACATATACACCATGGAATATTCTGCAGCAATCAAAAATGATGAGTTTGTGTCCTTTGTAAGGACATGGATGAATCTGGAGAACATCATTCTCAGCAAACTGACACAAGAACAGAAAAAGAAATACTGCATATACTCACTCATAGGTGGGTGAGAAAAATGAGAACACATGGACACAGAGAGGCGGTCTACTATACACTGGGGACTGTTGGGGGAAATGGGGGAGGGACAGCGGGGGGTCTGGGGGGGATAGCCTGGGGCTGAATGCCAAGTGTGGGTGAAGGGGAGGAAGGCAGCAAAACACACTGCCATGTGTGTACCTATGCAACTATCTTGCACGTTCTGCACATGTACCCCAAAACCTATAATGCAATAAAAATTAAAATAAAAAAAAAGAACAACAAGAAAATGTGTAATTCCTTCAATAACAGATTTTTTTAATGTAGCAAAATATAGCAAAAAGCATTTTGTGTATCTAAAATTAATGTTTTAGCAAATATGCATTTGCTAAATATAATTATCAGAGAGTCTTTTAAGCCCAGTTATTACATTTTACCGCAATTTAAATATGAATTCATATATATATATATATATATATATATACATACATATACACACACATTTAGAATAAATGACATAGAAATAACATTTTTCTGGATATCAGAAGAGCAAGAAAAATATTTCACTCTTGTTATACAGAAACTACTTTTAAAATATCTAAACATGTTTCCTTATTTGTAGATAGTAATAGATGTACTTGTATTTATAGCTTTTACATCCGGTGAGAGAATAAAATATCATTTTATGGTGATCTATTGCTTCTATAGCATTTTTTACATGGTATTTCACATGTTTCTCATGTTTTCTTTTAAAGTTTTAGTTTTAACTAATAGTATTGTAGGTTTTAAATAATTAGTTAACCAATCCACTTAATATGGAAAGATGGGAAACAGGCAAAGTTGATCTAAACAGGCTAAGTTGACAGAGCTTTTAATAGACAATTTCAATACAGTTGCCCAAGACCATATTCATAAAAATTTGCAGATCTGGGATTCAAATGCAGACTCAGAGACCACAGTATTTATATTTTTCACACTATGATTGCTTACTTCTTACAGTAAAATGAATTACTATGGAGACCAAGCCAATGGGGAAAGCAGTGATGTTAAGGAAAGACCAACTTTCTGAGAGAATGAAAAAGAGGAATTTTCTCGCCTACCTTCTTAGACTCACTATGGACTGAATGCAAGTATCATTCTTCTTTCTATTCCCCCACAATGCCCAGTACCTAGGACACTGAATGTAGTCAGTGCAAAATATATACGGTTAATGATTGAAAGGTGGTTGAAAGAATGCCACACTATTAATCATGGTTACCAGAGGACAGTTTAGGATGGATTCTTGACTTTGCTCTGTCAGGGCAAAACATAGAGTATATAATAGTACGATATCTTATTTCCTGTAACATGGGGAAAAGCTGCTACTATTGCAGTTTGAAAGCTGATCCTTTATTTAACCCCCGCTTTTCTCTTTGTACAGATCCCTACATTTGGATATATATTCATAACTTTAATTTATACCAAGAATGATTTTTTATATACCAAACCCAGCTATCTTATAGATTTAAGGGTCATGCTGATTTATATTGTTTTTCCTGATAATTTCTTCAAATAACTTAGACTTGGAAACATATCAAAATGCTTCTCTACTTGTTCCTGGTTTTAGCACCACAGAGCTACATTTTAAAAATGTAACCCCCCAAATTCCATAGACATCCCATAATATGTCCAAGATACATTGACAAACGAAAACATAAAATTGACCCTGGGTTTCACATATAAAAAGCATATTTCACTGTCAGAATGTTCCTCCTGGCTGGCAAAGAGTAAGTATAATGAGCTTCAGTTAAAAGGTATTGCAAAGAACATCCTGCCTGTTAATTTAAGCAATCCGATAAACTGGGCTGTCTCCTGCAAGGTGAAGGACACGTCAGAAACCTTAATGAACATCTTTCTGAATAGCAGTTACAAGCTTAGCCGCTCACCATGGAAGACTGATTAAGTTAGGGAGGAGATTACCTTTTTATCCAGTCTTTCCTCTCACATACTTTGCCACTGAGATTGAACTAGCAAGTGTCTGCAGTGCAAAGATAGCATTGCTCAAAGCATCTGTGTCCTGTAAATCCAGATAGAATCACTTATCCTAGAATTTCTTTATCTAAGTTTTTGCCAATGACTATTCAGTTGTCATACCCATACAAGTAATTATTATAACACATTTAAATCAATGGAGAAAGTGATGAAAATTATTCTTGGATAAAATTATATTTCAAAGGAAAGAATGATTGTTTGTGTATTTCAATGCATTTGAGTGTGAGTTTCTATTTCTCATTAGGTAAGTCAGGCTTCTGTTATATTCAGGAAAAAAGAAACTCAATTGTCTTTCTAAGATTTATCCCTGTTTAAATATCCTTGTTTCATATTTAATAGTTTATGATATATACATTTTAAACAATCTCACTTGCCAAATAAAATCAGAAAAAATAATAAAATCATATTACAAATTAGTATACATGTTGAGCTTACAGAACAATAGAAATTTAAATGTTGTCTGATGTAGTTTCATTTTTAGGGCATGTTCATTATTATCAAATAAGCTTTATTAACCTATTTACAGATGCCTCTCTGCTAACTTTGATCAGAGCTGAACCAAATTAATCCTTCTAGTAATTGTATAATCCCAAAGAAATAGTAAAACAAGCAACAATTGCCTATAAACTACTTTCAAAATTGAACCATATTGATACTGAAACCACTGGCATCCCCACATTTCCTGTTCAAAGGAAGAGCCTCTCTCAAAGCAAGGAAGGCACTAACCAGTATTTCATGTCAAATGTTTGCACTTATGGAAATAATAAACACTGGGGACTCCAAAAGCAGGGAGGGTAGAAGTGGGGAAGAAGGTTAAAAAAACTATTGAGTACCATGTTTATATTTGGATAATAGGTGCATCAGCAGCCCAAGAGCCAGCATTATACAATACACTCATGTAAAAATCCTGCACATGTATCTCCTGAATCTATAAGATTTTTTTTAAAATTACCTTTTATATAGTGTTTTATATATTAAGCACTATAAAGGTAAGCTAATATATAGCTTGGTTTTTCAATTTTTCCATTTTTTAAATTTATTTTCCCTTATAATAAACTTGTACTGCTTATATTGAATAGTTTTAAAGGTTCTTTTCAGGGTTAGACTGCTATTTACTCATACAACAAATAGTAAGTATTCACAGTGTGGTGGGCCCTGTCCATAGCACTAAGAATATATCAGTTCAAAAAATAAACAGAAATTCATGTCCTCATAAAGCTGTTCTACTGAGGGAAAACATATTATCTATAAATTATTAAAATATAGTCGATGAAAATAATTTTAAAAAAATCAACAAAAGCAGAAAAAAAACCCAGGAAGACAAAGGTCTGGCAAACATTGTCATTTTGACAGGGTAAACGAAGATCTCACTCTGACTTAGAGCACGTGCAAAGTCCCTGAGATGGCCACATGCTTGGCCTGTTTGAAAATCTGCCAATCACATACAGAAATCATCAGTTGTTGCCTGTTAGGTTCCCTGAAGGCACAGGCTGAGGATGAATTGGAGATGCAGAATATATGTTAGAGATTAATACCCATTAAGTGATAGAAGAAACAGCATTAAGCAAAGAAAAAAGGATAAACTAATAGTCTGACAAAGCCTCCACCAATTTTGGTGGGAACTCTGGAATGTGCATATTCCTGTTATAATGATCTCCATATCTCTGAAATATGTAGGCCTTTATTTGTCATTGGTTGTGGGATGCCCAGGGAAGGGTGTGACCTTGAGTAAGATAGCATTCTGAAAGTGAGACAGACCCTGATGGATGGCAGGCTGCTTTCTAACCACACAATTCCAGAAGCTAGGCAGATTTCTTCCTGGAAGGGAGATCTGGGTAGCTAGTTCTTATGTCTCCCCAACCAATCTACTACCAGTGTAAATTAAGGGTTAGCATACATTGCCTTTCTGTTTAAATTTAATCTAGAATTTTGCTAAAAACAGAAGTTTTCTACTAGTTCTTTGTATAAAAGTATCCTGCATTTTACAACCTTTTGGCAAACTGTTGATGAATTTAATAGCATAGCCATTCTACGCAGCGTTTTTCCCCCAACCTTGTGTTATTACTAAACCTAGAAATGTTTAGTGTCTCCAATTTTAAGCGGAAGAGGCTTTTTGAATCATTAGAATCTCAATTATGTGACGTCACTTTTTAGGACTTGCAATTTCAGCATTTGATTTTACTTTTTCCTTGTATGAATATGACTCAAATTTGAAAAATGAGAAGTTTTAGCATGCTTTAGTGTCTTAAATGCTTGTTTGGAATTCTTATTAGTGAGTTTACATCTTACTTTGATTTCTTTTTTCAAATATACCATTATTACATGTTTTATCCTTATCCTGGTAGTATATTTTTCTTTAATCTATCTCTTGTGATTTGACTTTGTAATATTATGCTAGAGTGAATATGCAATTATTTGAGTCCCATTTTATATATAATTTTTAAATGTTTTTCTAATTTTTATTGAAAGAATACATGGGTCATATTACACATCTGCCATTTATTCAACTAATATAAGGAATAATTGTTGATTTTTTTTAACAATTTTTGAACATTACCTATAAAACATAGGGATACTGCAGGAAAAAAATCTTAAGTATAATGAAGTAGAGACACTGTAAAAATGATGCATGTTGGGGAAAACACTACCGAAGAAAAGAATGATAGTGGCTTTTTAGAGTGGATCAATAGGAGACATATTCCTTAAGGTCAAGTGACAGGTGAATTATTAATGTAGGAACTTTTCACTTTGATAATATGTTAGTTTTCTATCATTGTTCAGTATTGTGCCATGTGATATATGAATTACACATCACCTCCAGCAAATGTTTTTACCTCTTAAAAAAAACTGTGAGAAAATTGAAGATAGCAACCTCCTACAACAAAATTTTCAATCCTCCTAATATTAGTATACATTGGGTCACTCTTTCCTCTGTCAAAAAATACATTTCCCTTATATTGAAGGGCAACACCATCAAAAAGATAACTCTTTTCTGCCTTTTCAGGAAACTGTGCTTCTTCAGGTCACTAATTTTTACACATGTATTTCTTCTGCTTTTTCTCATACAATGCATACTATTTAATATGCACTGATGTAGAACAAAGAGTAAATATGATTAAAAAGAGACAAAAACAGGGAGAGGCAAAGTCCCTATTCTCATGAAACTTTAAGTGAAATAAACACATAAAATACAGATATATTATTATAGCCACACACTACACTGGGGATTGAAATAGGTTGGTAGGATTGTGTGTGAGTGGAAGGCCTAAGTAAAAGGTTGATACTTAGATGATTATGTGAATATTGCTGCTGTCAAAAGCAAGAGAGAAATGGGTCCTTGGGTCTAGCAATACATCTTTTCAGGAGTGGCTTTAATTATTTGAAGGCAGAGAACACAACATATGCATGATTATGTTAGCTAAAGAATAGAGAAAAAAAGTATAAAAGAGATAAAAGACACTTGGAAAGAAAGCAAGAATTGAGACACAATTCTAATGAGAAGAATGTTAACTTGTATCAAAGCAGGTATTCTTTGAACAGTATTTCTTATTCCTCACTAAATGTTCATCAGTCATATATCAGTTTCAATATTAATTATTCAAATAAGGATTGTTTCCACAGATTATATCGGATTCCTGATTCATAAGCATTAATATATCACCCTGCATTTTACAAATACTCCATGAATTAGTAAACGATCAAAGCAACACATAGATAATCACTAAGTCTGTAAATATGGTACTGTTATTCCTCAGGGAGACATCTCTATTTTCTACTGGTCATCACCTTAGAATCTTAAAATTAATCTCAATATTTATTAGTATTTGTAAATAATGAGTCTCCTTTAAAGTAAGAATTAATCCTCTCAATTTTACTTAGAAGATTAGCCTGATATTCCAAAATTATTTGGAATAGGTGGATTAAAAATCAATCTCTAATGTAATGAATTTTAATTAATTACAATATTGTAATCAAAATTATGTACAATCTTATGATAAAAGTAACCAATATTTAACATGTGAATACCTTGTTGGTAAAAACAGGTAAATATTCGTACAATAGTATCTGATAAACCATGAAAAAAGGAGCCATGCAAAATCTAAATATTTTAATGACAACATCAAAAATTGTTTCAGTTTGTAAATGTTTATTCCTAATAACTTAGTCTTATAAAAGGAAGAGTGAAAAGTATTGTAGTAAAATTATCATATCAACATTTTCCAAAAATTTCTATTGGCCAACTACTTGAAAAGGGATAAAAAGATTTTAAAAACCAAAAGTGATAAGAAGTAAAAAGATATTAAAAACCAAGCATGATAAGATTTATAGTAAGCAAATATTTTATTTGTTAATAATAGACTCAGCTTTTCCTGGTATTGGATGACTATAACTTATAAAAACTACTCCAATGCTGGTCAAAGACATAAATGAATTTCAAGACATTTTATTAAAGTAATGGAACAAAAATAAGTTTAAAACAATGCCAACAGCTGAAATAATTGAATTGAGATATAGTTTTTCAAATAATGTGGGCAAGTTCACACTTTGCAATAAAACACACACACACACCTTCAACACATTAAAGTTAAGTACTAATTTGCACTCCTCACCAAACACTTTGTAAGGTGCTGATCCATACATAGTCATTGCAGAAGGATGCTGATGCCATAGACTCCATCAGGAAAAATAATGTATTGCTTAAATAATTTGGAGAAAATGCTGCAAATACAATCTTATCTCTAACCTGAAAGTTACACGATTCTCATGAAGTATTCAAAGATACTACCCAGATTAAAAAAAAAAAATTGGCTGGGGAGGGTGGGGAGGGATAATGAGGGGAGAAATACCAGATATAGGTGATGGGGGCATGAAGGCAGCAAACCACATTGCTATGTGTGTACCTATGCAACAATCTTGCATGATCTGCACATGTACTCCAGATCCTGAAGTACAATTTAAAAAGAAATGGTGGTGTAATTTCTTGGGTGGGAGTGTATGTCATTTAGAGTTGACATTTTGGCAGGAGGCTGTCTGAAAAATTAAACAATTCTTTTCCATTTGTAATTCTCTCTTTTTAAAAGAATAAATAGAAATTCTTAAATCTACCCATTTGAAATTGTGTCATTCAGATCCAGGTAGTAAGTTGATTAGATACATTTTTGCCCATTTTGAAAATGAGAAAGACAAAACTAAGAGCAAGTAAAAACAAGAAAGTATATAAAAAAGTAAGAATGGGCCAGAACATGTTTATAGCCAAACAATTTAGAGCTGTTTCAAAATGCTGGATCCCAGCCCTTAATAACCAAGAGATACTGGTCAAATTCTGTGGTCTAGCTGCATCACAGCACCATTATATGCAAACTGAGGTCACAGTAGTTGTATAATATCTGTGGTGTGATGACAAAATAAGATGATGCATATAAAGAACAGTGACAGAGACGGTAAATTCTCAAGAACTAATCCCCAAAATTGTTACTAGTTATTACTGTTACTACATTTTAGATTTATATTCTGAGGAAGATTATTTATATTTATCATTGTTATCAAAAACTGTAAGGTAGACTTGCTCTTCATGGATAATTTCAGCTATAATATTCAAATATTTGATTTAGTGTTTCTATTAGTGTGTTTCTGCTATAGCCTTCTTAATTTTAACATAAAATTCTAATTATTTTATAAACTATTAATCTAAATCACTATTTAGGGAAATTATAGCAATAAACAAAAGTTAAGTAAGAACTTATGAAAGTAAATTTGAGGTTGTTGCTGACTGAGATGTGCATGGTATTATAAATTAGGATAAAACATTTTAAACATTAGAGAAAATTAAAAGAATGATTACAACAGATTTGTAGTCATTTTATCAATATTATGTCATTTGTTTTAACACAACAGGAGTATGTATTTGGTATTATTATATTCCATCATTATCCTTATGTTACAGATGATTATATGTATACTCAGAGATTATCGGATTTCTGACACAATTGCTATCTAGTAAATGGTGGAGCTGACATCTGAAGGAAGGTGTCTGAACTTCAAATTTAGGCTCATGACACACTCCCAGAATGTTTATAAGTTTATTGTGAACTCTTGGGAGATTGGAAATCTTCAACACAAAGGAAAGATTAAATTTTCTATGTAAGATATAGAAGTGACTTGATTGCTTGGCTCTGTAAAAGACTACTACATTCAATTAACACTGAATAGAAGATACCTGTATTATTCTGTTCTCATGCTGCTAATAAAGACAAACCTAAGAGTGGGTAACTTATAAAAGAAAGAGATTTAGTGTACTCACAGTTCCACATAACTGGGGAGGCCTTACAATCACAATGGAAGGCAAAGGTGAAGCAAATCCACATTACATAGTGGCAGACAAGAGAACATGTGTGGCGAACTCTTGTTCATACAACCATCAGATCTCATGAGACCTATTTACTATCATGAGGACAGACCAGGAAAAACCCACTCCCATGATTGAGTTACCTCCCAACAGGTCCCTCCCACAACACATGGGAATTATTACAATTCAAGGTGAGATTTGGATGGGGATATGAACCAAAGCATATCATTCTGCCACAGCCCCTCCCAAGTTTCATGTTCTCACATTTCAAAACTAATCATGCCTTCCCAACAGTCCCCTAAAGTCTTAACTCATTTCAGCGTATAACTCAAAGTCCACAGTCCAAACTGTCATCTAAGACAAGGCATGTCCCTTCCCTCAATAGGTCTGTAAATTCAAAAGCAAGTTACTTATTTCCTAGATACAATGGGGGTACAGGCATTGGGTAAATATACCTATTCCAAATGGTGTAAAATTGGCCAAAACAAAGGGGCTATAGGCCCCATGCAATTTCTAAATACAGCAGAGCAGCCAAATCATAAAGCTCCAAAATGATCTCCTTGGACTCCATGTCTCACATCTAGGTTATGCTGATGCAAGAGGTGGGTTCCCATGGTATTGAGCAGCTCTGCCTCTGTGGCTTTTCAGGGTACAGCCCTCTTCCTGGCTGCTGTCACAGGCTGTTATTAAGTGTCTGTGGCTTTTCCAGCCACATGGTGCAAGCTGTTGGATGATCTACCAATCTGGGGTCTGGAGAAGGATGGTGGCCCTCTTCTCACAGCTCCACCAGGCAATGCTCCAGTGAGGACCCTGTGTGGGGCTCTGACCCTACATTTCCCTTCCATGCTGCTCTAGCAGAGGTTATCCATGAGGGCCCCACCGTTGGAGCAAACTTCTGGCTGGATATTCATGAGTTTCCATACATCCTGTGAAAACCAGACAGAGGTTCCCAAAGCTCAACTCTTGTCTTCTTTGCACCTTCAGGCCCAATACCAAGTGGAATCTGCCAAGGCTTGGGGCTTGCACTCTCTGCAGCTATGGCCCAAGCCCTGCGTTGGCCCCATTTTAGCCATGACTTGATGGCTGGGATGCAGGACACAAAGTACCTTGGCTGCACAGAGTAGGGGAGCTCTGAACCTAGACCACCTATTTTTTTCTCCTAGGCCTCCAGGCCTGTGATGGGTGGGGCTGCCATGAAGGTCTCTGACATGCCCTGGAAGCATATGTCCTATTGTCTTGAAGATTAATATTTGGCTCCTCATTACTTATACAAATTTCTGCAGCTGGCTTGAATTTCTCCTTAGAAAATGGGTTTTTCTTTTCTATCACATTGTCAGGCTACAAATTTTCAAAACTTTTATGTTCTGCTTCCCTTTCAAACCTAAGTTTCCATTCTAAATCATATCTTTGTGAATACATAAAACTAAATGCTTTTAACAGTACCCAAATCAGTCTTGAATGCTTTGCTGCTTAGAAACTTCTCCCACCAGCTGGGTATAGTGGCTCAAGCCTATAATCCCAGCACTTTGGTAGGCCGAGGAGGGCAGATCACCTGAGGTCAGGAGTTTGAGACCAGTCTGACTAACATGGTTTCTCCTAAAATCCATCTCTACTGAAAAATACAAAAAAAAAAAAAAAAAAAAAATTAACCAGGTGTGGTGGTGCATGCCCGTAATCCCAGATACTCGAGATGCTGAGGCAGGAGAATTGCTTGGACCTGGGAGGCAGAGGTTGCAGTGTGCTGAGATCGTGCCATTGCACATCAGCCTGGCAATAAAAATGAAACTCAGTCTTAAAAAAAAAAAGAAGAAGAAGAAAGAAACTTTTTTCACTAGATGATCTATATCATCTCTCTTAAGTTTAAAGTTCCACAAATCTCTAGAGCAGGGGCAAAATGCTACCTGCCCTTTGCTAGAGCATAAGAAGTGTGACCTTTTCTCCAGTTCCCAACAAGTTCCTCATCTCCATCAGAGACCAGATCCAGCTGGACTTTATTGTCCGTACCACTATCAGCATTTTGGCCAAAGTCATTCAACCAGTCTCTAGGAAGTTCCAAACTTTTCCACATTTTCCTGTCATCTTCTGAGCCTTCTAAATTGTTCCAGCCTCTGCCTGTTGCCTAGTTCCAAAATCACTTTTATATTATCAGGTATGTTTATAGTAGCACTCAACTCTTGGTACTAGTGTATTGTATTAGTATGTTCTCACACTGCCTATAAAGACATACCTGAGACTAGGTAATTTATAAAGAAAAGAAGTTTAATGGAATCATAGTTACACCTGGCTGAGGAGGCCTCACTATCCTGTGAAAGGCAAAGGAGAAGCAAATTCACATCTTACATGATGGCAGGAAAGAGGGCATGTGCAGTGCAACTCCCCTTTATAAACTCATCAGATCTTGTAAGACTTATTCACTACCACAAGAACAGCACAGGATTAACCCACCTCCATGATTCAATTACTTCCCCCTGAGTCCCTCCCATGACATGCAGGAATTATTATAATTCAAGATGAGATTTGGGTGGGGACACAGAGACAAATCATATCAATACCTAAATAAATTTTAATAAGAGTGTAAAGGTACTTCACCTTTAATAAAGTATTGACCAACATATAATCATGATAAGAACTCAATACCAGAACTAGTTTGAAACTTGTCCGAGCAGTCAGTGATATCTACCTTTAGTAAACACAGAGCTAAAAGCCAACAAATCAGTGATAGTTCTTCTTTTTAAAAATGAGTCATTTGGCAGATGCATGCCAATGAACCAGCCTGTAAGGCTGACATCAACTTATTCCTGTGTCTCTAGCCTTGTGACTAAAAATCTCAAAAGTAATGCTTTACAAAAATGTAATATACAATTAGGAATTTGTAGGGAATCCATGAGACCCACACACTTGAGTGCCAGAATGTAGGAATCCATGAGCCCCACACTGGGCACCAGAATGTAGGGAGCCAGCCTTACATCACCCATGGGTACCCCAAGTTTGGTGGTGACAAAGGAATGAGAAAAAGATTAAGAGAGACAGTGGGACCAGGGGGTCATTACTTATTACTCTGGTAAGGACAGTGAATGCCCCCAGCTCTGATCATACACACTATTGATTACAATTAGTTTGATCTATAGGGTAGGGATGGAGTGATGTTGGAGGGAATCAGTGAGCCAGAACTGATGTGTCATGCTAAGGATTGATAACAGTGGCGGTTTGGGAGTTTCACCAAACAAGAACATGTGGTTATCTTTAGCCTATTATCTATGTGCAGCTGATGGAATGTGGGCCTTATAAGAAGCCTACAAGTCTGGCTACATCATAGTGCTATGAAGGGGTTTTATGCCCTTGAGCACCCTCTGTGCTATGAAGGGGTTTTATGCCCACTGTTACCTGTTTATGCTAACAGAACTGAGGTCACCCTGCATGGGAACATGAGGCATGGAGAGGCCTTCCTCCTCAGAGGCCTCCTGTGGTCTTCCACAGTTTGTTGTTTCTTGTTTATGTTACTCATTATGTAGGCACTCTGTAAGTCCTTTTTCCTTAGCACTTTTTCCAACAGGAGTTGTTTTGCTTAATGAAATAATACCTGTCAGATTAGATCCTCCTTACATAAGTGAAGACTGTAATTCAGCTTTTACTGCATATGTTACGTAATGATTTCACTTTCAATTTTACTAATACCCACATAAAATGGAAGGGTGAGAACTGAGTCCGGGAAGATCCAATAGAAACAGATAGCTGGAAAGTTCAGGAGTCAAGGACCTCTCCATTCTGATTTTATAGCAAAGATAAGAGTGTAAAACTCAGTTTGGTACCCACACCTAAGTAACTACCCTGATGATCACATCAGATAATGAACATGAAGGTTAATAGAGCTAAATCATCTTTGCTGCAAACTAAATGAAGTAACAGCTTAATAGTTAAGAGTCCAACCCACAGAGTCAGTCAAGGGGGAGTGAGAGCTGATACCTTGCCTATAAATGATATAATCTTGGACCAATTATTTATGCTCTTAAGGATTCTCCTTTGTCCTTAGGATCTGAAGTATAAGATGGGGATAATAGTACATTTTTTTCAAAGTGATAGTAATCATAGTTATGTAGCAGAATCATTAGACATTATTTTCTAAAATGCTACTCCCAGAGTTTATTTGTCTAATAAGGGTCACAAGCACTTGTATTCTGAAAGCTTCCTATAAGATTCTAACGTGCAGGCAGTGTTGAAAGACACTGGGTTAGGAGAATTAAAATATATATGATTAAAGGGTGCTAAGAAGAATTTCTTTCAATAGTCAATTCTTAATACTTGATAATTGTTTCAGTGGAAACACTAATAGTAGTATTAGGCATTGGGATTATTGGTAGAGGTAGCTATAATAATTGCTGCTGCATGATCACCTCAAACCCTGCCTCTCTTCCTAGTATGTAGATGGATTTCTCTATTTAAAAATACAAACCATAATAAATCTAAAAGTATGTGTTTTCTTCTCAGCTGGATTTTAAATATTTGGAGACTTACAGAATATCTGAGAGAATCCATTTTTCCTTCTAATATCAGAAAAGCATATATATGCTTCTAAAAATATAAAGCAATAGATGAAAATCACAAATGAAAAGATATTACAATTGAAATAACTGTCAACAGAGATATTTTTTAAATGAAAGAAAAAAGTAGAAAAGATCTCATTTTAGTTCTCAACCAGAGTGCCTCTATGAAATTAGAACAGATATATTCTAAGTACAGGAATCATCCACGTAGACAAAGATGACTACTGTCAAGTTAAAAATGGCCATGGAAATGGAGAAGAATAATTATATCATTGAGAAACTGGAGTCAGTGTAATACAAGTTAAACTGAGTAATTCCTCTGTAATTTATAATTCAGACTTTACAGTACAGTGAAAATAAAATAGTGTGAAAAAGTAAGAAACACAGACACAAAATCTATAATTATGTATAAGGTTCACCATGTTTATGCATTTCTTGGAAAGATTATATACTAATTATATACAATTATGAATTTGCATATAAAATATATTCATATAATTATATATGTGTGTTATATATACACACACTCACATATATAAAATTGCCAACTGGTGTGTTTTATTTCTCTAAAGAAGTTTTCAGAATCTACAAGAAACTCAAACTATAAGAAAAAGACAACCTCATTAATTAGTGGGCAAAGGACACAAACAGACATTTGCAAAAGAAGACATACAAGTGACCAACAAACATATACAAAATCTGCTTATCATCACTAATCAGAGAAATGCAAATTAAAATCACAAAGAGATATCATTTTATGCCAGTTAGCAATTGTTATTAATATTAAAAGTAAAAAAAAAAAAAAAAAACAGATGTTGGCATGGATGTGAAGAAACACTATTGGTGGGAATGTAAATTAGTACAACTTATTTGGAGAACAGTATGGATATTTTACAAAGAACTATAAATTGAATTACCATTTAACCTAAAAATTCCAGTACTGGATATCAACCAAAAGAAAAAGAAATATGTTTTTTTTTTCAAAAAGATACTTGCACTTACATGTTTATCACAGTACAATTCACAATAGCAAAGTCATGGAATAAATCTAAATGTCCATCAATAGATGATTGGATTAAAAATACAGTATATAGACACTACAGTATGCTATGCAGTCATAAAAAAGAATAAAATCATGCCTTTTGTAGCAACATAGATGTCGCTGGAGGCCATTATCCTAAGAGAAACAACTCAAAAACAGAATATAAAATATATGTTCTCACTTATAAGTGGGAGCTAAACAGTAGATACATATGGACATAAAGATGGAAATAACAGACATTGGGGACTCCAAAACAGGGATGGTACAAGAGGGACTGAAGGTTGAAAAATTACTTATCAAGTACAATGTTCATTATTTGGATAATGGGTACCCAAAATGTTGTATACTTGATAGTTTCTAGAAGTCCAAACCTTATCATTATGTAATATATCCTTGTAACATACCTGCACATGGACCTCTGAATCTAAAGTAATAAAAATGAAGTTTTCATCTTTAGTGTTTTGTTAGTGCCCTTTGTATTTGTATTGACTATAGACAAAACATTCAACATATATATTCTATTTTTTATTTTTATATTGTTAATATAGACTTATTTTATATAAAAATATTTGAAGTTTATCACTATATTAATAATTTGTTTGCTTTCATGGTGTTTGTTTTTTCTTTTTGTTAAAAGGAAAATAAATCTAGCATAAAAATAATATTCAGTGCTTCTTTCTAAAGTTTTGATGCAGGATATTTTCTTAACCCTTTGCAGGACTCATGACAGGATGCCTCATTTATTTGCCTGCTATGCTCAACCCCTTGCAGGAGGGTGTGCATAGGTGAGCAAGTGTGGTAACCAGCCAGCCACTTCAGTGCTGTCAGAAGCAAACTCCATTTACTGAGGCCCACTGCACCCCAGCCCTTGCAGGGAGGAGTATGTAGGCAAATGAATTCAGGAACCAGCCAGCCACTTTGGCACTGGCAGGAGCAAGCTCTTCAGAGGACATGCAGCAATGTCCAGGTGGGAGTGCCTGTGACCCCAAGGCCTCAGACGGCACGTTACAGTGGTTGGTTAGCACTGCTGTCCATGGCAGATATGTATTATCAGCTCAGTGGGTCCTTTGCCTCGTTACATGGCATGACTGCTCCCTGCCATTGAGGCCAAAGGGCCAGTGTAATAGCCTTTTTAGGTATTTGCACTTGGTAGGTCCCAAGTTCTTGCCAGGTACCCAAAAAAGAATGAGGTCATGCAGATGAATTGAGGGACAGTGAATGTGGAAATTTCTACTGAGCAATGAAAGTGGCTCTTAGCAAAGAGAGTAGCTAGAAAGAGGACAGGAAAGGCATGTCACTCTACCCTAAAGTCAAGGTGCCTCTCTGTCTCCTCCGAAGTCAAGTAGCCTCTCTCCAAAGTCTGGTGTCATCTCTGAAGTCAAATCGCTTCTCCCCAAATGTCCAGTCTCTTCTCCCCTATACCTGCTGAGTCTAGGGTGTTTATAGGCACAGAATGCAGTGGACAGGCAGGCTGTAGGTAGTTTTGGAAAAGACAATCTTCAATTAGTAAAAATGCATTATTCAGAAAGAACAAATCAGGAGAGAGTGGGCAAACAGGTATATAAGTTCTCACTTTGGGCCGCGGGTTTTAGGCTTTTCAGCTTGAAGCTGAGGCTTCACCAAGAACCTGTCCCTGTCTGCCTAGAGTTTCTCTGCCTCCTGTCCATCAGTTTTACTTCTGTGTTATATTCAAATTTTTAATTCATCTGGAAGTATTTTCTGTGTGTAGTTTAAGAGTAAGATTCAACTTCCTGTTACTACTCCTGAACAATTACTGCTTAGCTCAGCATCATTTATTAACATACAAGCATTCCTTTTGAAAACTGGCACTGGCACTGGATGCCCTCTCTCACCATTCCTATTCAATAAAGTACTGGAAGTCCTAGTCAGAACAATGAGGCAAGAAAAAGAAATAAAGGGTATCAATTAGGAAAAGAGGAAGTCAAATTGTATCTATTTGCAGATGACATGATCATATGTTTAGAAGACCCCATCATCTCAGCCCAGAATCTCCTTAAGCTGATAAGCAACTTCAGCAAAGTCTCAGGATACAAAATCAATGTGCAGAAATCACAAGCATTCCTATACACCAAGAACAGACAGAGAGCCAAATCATTAGCAAAATTCCATTCATAATTGCTACAAAGAGAATAAAATACCTAGGAATACAACTAACAAAGAATGTGAAGGACATCTTCAAGGAGAACTACAAATCACTGCTCAAGGAAATAAAAGAGGACACAAACTGATGGAAAAATATTCCACCCTCAGGGTTAGGAAGAAACAATATCGTGAAAATGGCCATACTGACAAAGTAATTTATAGATTCAATGCTATCCCCATCAAGCTACCATTGACCTTCTTCACAGACCTGGAAAAAACCACCTTAAACTTCATATGGAACCAAAAAAAGAGCCCGCATAGCCAAGGTAGTCCTAAGCAAAAAGAAAAAAGCTGGAGGCATGCTATCTGACTTCAAACTGTAACTGCAAAGCTACAGTAATCAAAACAGCATGGTGCTGGTACCAAAACAGAGATATAGACCTGGAGCAGAACAGAGGACTCAGAAGAAATGTCACACATCTACAACCATCTGATCTTTGACAAACCTGACAAAAACAAGCAATGGGGAAAGGATACCCTCTTTAATAAATGGTGTTGGAAAAACTGGCTAGCCATGTGCAGAAAGCAGAAACTGGACCCCTTCCTTATACCCTACACTAAAATTAACTCCAGATGGATTAAAGATTTAAGAACCTAACACCATAAAAATCCTAGAAGAAAACCTGGGCAAAACCATTCAGGATATGGGCATGGGCAAAGACTTCATGACTAAAACACCAAAAGCAAAGGCAACCAAAGCCAAAATAGAAAAAATGGATTCTAATTCAACTTAAAAGTTTCTGCACAGCAAAAGAAACAATAATTAGGGAGTGAACCAGCAACCAACAGAATGGAAAAAAAGTCTTGCAATCTACCCATCTGACAAAGGCCTAATATCCAGAATCTACAAAGAACTAAAGGAAATTTACAAGAAACAAACACACCCATTCAAAAGTGGGAGAAGGATATGAACAGATACTTGTCAAAAGAAGATATTTATGAGGCCAAGAAACATAAGAAAAAAAGTTCATCATCACTGGTCATCAGAGAAATGCAAATCAAAACCATACTGAGTTACCATCTCATGCCAGTCAGAATGACAATCATGAAAAAATCAGGAGACAACAGATGCTGGAGAGAATGTGGAAAAAGAGGAGCACTTTTACACTGTTGGTGGGAGTGTAAATTAGTTCTACCATTGTGGAAGACAGTGTGTCAATTCCTTAAGGATCTAGAAATAGAAATTCCATTTGACCCAGCAATACCATTACTGGGTATACACCCAAAGGATTATAAATTATTCTATTATAAAGACACATGCACATGTATGTTCATTGCAGCAATTTTTACAATAGCAAAGACCTGGAACCAACCCAAATGCCCATCAATGGTAGACTGGACAAGGAAAATGTAGCACATATATACTACGGAATGCTATGCAGCCATAAAAAAGGATGAGTTCATGTTCTTTGCAGTGGCAAGGATGAATCTGGAAACCATCATTTTCAGCAAATTGACACAAGAACAGAAAACCAAATACTACATATTCTCACTCATAGGTGGCTGTTGAACAATGAAAACACATGAACACAGGAAGGGGAGCATCACACATGGGTTCATTGTGGAGGGCATTAAGGGAAGGACAGCAGGAGTGGGGAAGTTGGGGAGGGTTAACATGGGGAGAAATGCCAGATATAGGTGATGGGGGGATAAAGGCAGCAAACCACCTTGCCATATATGTACCTATGCAACAGTCCTGCATGATCTGCACAAGTACCCCAGAATCTAAATTACAATTTTTAAAAAAAACATTTCTCACTATCTCTGTGCCCTCATTTAAAAACATTAATGCATTTATATATGCTAAGCAAAAGTAAACTAATTTGGGTTTTATACCATGGAATTTCTCATTTGTTTCTAAGCTACAATTTTAATATTTTGAAGTTTTAAGAATGCACCAGAATAGATCTCAACTTGAAACTTTCAGTCATTTGTGATATTCTGCTTCTTCAACAATGTAATTTACATAAATACACACAACACATATAATCCTACAGACACAGTCACATATAAATTTTTGTTTGCTGCATGATTAAATGTATAGTATCGATCACTGTGTGCAATATTAATTTTGGTTCACAATGCAATTAAAAGAGTAGAAACAAGTGAAAAAAATAGTACCTATAACCACGATAGATATTTGCTTTTCTTAATGTAAAGTAAATTATGGACTTCAGTGAATATGTGCTTTTACTAGATATAGACACATTCCTAAGGTTTTTCTAATTTTCCATCGTATCTGA
This sequence comes from Saguinus oedipus, assembly GCA_031835075.1. Lineage (NCBI taxonomy): Eukaryota > Metazoa > Chordata > Mammalia > Primates > Cebidae > Saguinus > Saguinus oedipus. The sequence continues at coordinate 46,530,961 of CM063169.1, forward strand.
TTGTGGTCCTCACATTTTTATTGTATAAAAACTACTGTATATCTGGCATATCAAAATTTCATGAAGGAGGTAATAAAGAGTAAACACAGAACAGAAAGTCATATGACAACAAGGTCAGCTGGTTATTAAGTGTTCTACCGGAAATGCCTCCCAGGATACAAGAATTACATTGGCTAGATGTATGTAATAAAGTCATTCTTAAGTATAAGGGGAAAAGATCATTGTTGGATATTTGGACACAACACAATTGCAAGAAAACAGGATTATGTAAGATAAAAAATGAAATTATAAATCATACATTTTTGTGTGACTAGTGAAATATTCAGATCACCTGTGCTATAAAAATTTAATGAGTAATCTTAAATGCAGATGACAAATTATATTTTGATACTTTACCATGGAACTAAATGACAAATATTTATGTTCATACTGTAGATGAAAAAGAACACATTGAAAAACTCAGAATACCAAAATAAGACAAATTACATAAACTTTTTTATTGTTAAAAACATAACAGCTGTACGTATTTATGAAGTACATCATGTGATATTTTGATACAAGCACATGATGTGTAAAGATCATATCAGGGTAAAGAAAGGTTAAAACCTAGACTAACTTTACTAAAGATAATGATTTTCTGTGTTCCTAGAAATGTCCTACTTTTTCTTATTTTCTGTTAAGGGAAAACTATCACTTTCATTTAGATTGGACACCTGTGTAATATATTAAAAGAATTTATAGTGACAAATACTATTTATCAAGTGATAGCTTTGTGAGTATATTGAAATATGTAAAAACGACTATCTTTTGATACTGTTGACAGCAGCTTATTTTGTACGCGTCTCAATTGAATGCTCACAAAAATCCTGTCATATTTATCTGAAGTGAAAAGATGAGACCAACTGGCAATTACAGAGAATTGTAGTTTTAAAATAATAGACTTTTAATCATTTGAACAGATCTATTTTGGGCGATTACCTAAATATGGCTTAACAAAGTAAAACTAAAAGGTTTGTAAAAGCAGATAACCAAAATGAAAACAGTATCTGAATATCATGTAAGAGGGGCCCCTAATTCCTGGGCCATAGACTGGTACCAGTCTGTGCTCTGTTAGGAACAGGGCCACACAGCAAGTGGCGAACTGTGGGTGAGTTAGCATTACCACCCTGGCACTAACGGCTGATGATCTGAGATGGAACACTTTTATCCTGAAACCATCCCCTCTCCCTCCACTCCAATCCCTGGAAAAATTTTATTCTACAAAATCAATACCTTGTGCCAAAAAGGTTTGGACCACTGATCTAAATTACATAATTGTTGTAATTAATGGAGAAAAACATAAATGGCTAGACAATTTTGTTAATATTATTTTCAATTGACAGATCATTTGAATACATTACTGGGGTACAATGTGATTTTGTGATATATGTATGTAATGTTGAATAATTAAATCAAGCAAATTAATATATTTATAACTTAGTCATAATTTGTTTTGTGGTGGTGAGACATTTGAAATTTACCTTCTTTTTATTTTTTAATTATACTTTAAATTCTCAAGTACATGTGCAGAACATGCAGGTTTGTTACATAGGTATATATGTGTCGTGGTGGTTTGCTGCATCCATCACCCAATCATCTACATTAGGTATTTATCCTAATGCTATCCTTTCCCTATGTTCTTACCCCCTGCTATCCCTCCCCTACTCTCTACCCCAGACAGGTCCCAGTGTGTGTTGTTCCCCTCCCTGTGTCCATGTGTTCTTCTTGTTCAACACCCACTTATGAATGAGAACATGTGGTGGTTCATTTTCTGTTCTTGTGTCAGTTTGCTGAGAATGATGGTTTCCAGCTTCATCCATGTCCCTGAAAAGGATATGAACTCATCCTTTTTTATGGCTGCATAGTATTTAATTTCAGTATTCATGAAACACATAGTAAATGTGCCACATTTTCTTTATCCAATCTATCATTGATGGGCATTTGGGTTGGTTCCAAGTTTTTGCTGTTATGAACAATGCTGCAATGAACATACATGTGCATGTGTCTTTATAGTAGAATGATTTATAATTCTTTGGATATATACCCAGTAATAGGATTGCTGCATCAAATCGTATTTCAATTTCTAGATCCTTGAGGAATTGCCACGCTGTCTTCCACAATGGTTGAACTAATTTACACTCCCACCAACAGTGTAAAAGCCTTTCTATTTCTCCACATCCTCTCCAGCTTCTGTTGTCTCCAGATTTTTAATAATCACCATTCTGACTGGCATGAGATGGTGTCTCATTGTGGTTTTGATTTGCATTTCTCTAATGACCGGTGATAATGAGCTTTTTTTTCTGTTTGTTGGCTACATAAATGTCTTCTTTTGAGAAGTGTCTGTTCATATCCTTTGCCTACTTTTCGATGGAGTTGTTTGTTCATTTGTTTGTTTTTGTAAGTTTATATAAGTTCTTTGTGGATTCTGGATATTAGCTCTTTGTCAGATGGGTAGATTGCAAAACTTTTTTCCCATTTTGTTGGTTGCCTGTTCACTCTAATGATATTTTCTTTTGCTGTGCAGAGCTCTTTAGTTTAATTAGATCCCATTTGTCTGTTTTGCTTTCATTGCCATTGCTTTTGGTGTTTTAGTCATGAAGTATTTGCCCATGCCTATGTCCTGAATGGTATTGCCTAGGTTTTCTTCTAGGGTTTTTATGATGTTAGGTCTTATGTTTAAATCTTTAGTCCATCTGGAGTTAATTTTTGTATAAAGTGTAAATAAGGGATCCAGTTTCAGCTTTCTGCATATAGCTAGCCAGATTTCCCAACACAATTTATTAAATAGGGAATCCATTCCTCATTGCTTGTGTTTGTCAGGTTTGTCAAAGATCAGATGGTTGTAGAGGCTATGTGGGCTCTTTTTTGGTTTTATATGAAATTTAAGGTGATTTTTCGCAATTCTATGAAGAAAGTCAATGGTAGCTTAATGTGGAAGGCATTGAATCTATAAATTTTGTGCAGTATGGCCATGTTCACAATATTGATTCTTCCTAACCATGAGCAAGGAATGTTTTTCCATCTGTTTGTGTCCTCTCTTAGTTTCTTGAGCAGTGGTTTGTAGTTCTCCTTGAAGAGGTCCTTTACATCCCTTGTTAGTAGCATTCCTAGGTATTTTATTCTTTTTGTAGCAGTTGTAAATGGGAGTTCACTCATGATTTGATTCTCTCTTTGTATATTACTGATGTATAGGAATTCTTGTGATTTTTACACATTGATTTTGTATCCTGAGACTTTGCTGAAGTGTTTTTGGTTGTTTGAGACAGAGTTTTGTCCTTGGTACCCAGGCTGGAGTGCAATGGCAAAATCTTGGCTAATGGCATCCTCCACCTCCCAGGTTCAAGCAATTCTCCTACCTCAGCCTCCCAAGTTAGCTGGGATTATAAGCATGTGCCACCACACCCAGCTAATTTTTGTATATTTTAGTAGAGACGGGTTTCTCCATTTTAGTCAGGCTGGTCTCCAACTCCTGACTTCAGGTGATTGGCCCACTTCTGCCTCCCAAAATGCTGGGATTACAGGCATGAGCCACTGCACCTGGCTGATGCGAACATCCTTTTTATTTTTTTATTCTTTTTTTTTTTTCCTGGGAACATTCTTATCCATGTATTTGGGTGAACTTATGATTACATTTCTGTGTATTATTCATCTTGGGGTGGCATTTTTGATTCACAGAATATGTTAATGTTCAATATTTAAATCCTGCCAAATTGCTTTCCAGTGTAGTTGTATACAGTTACAGCATTACCAGCAATGAGTAAAATTTTCAATGGCTCCACAACATTGCAAACCCTGGGTGTTCTCTCCCTTTTGGTTTTTAGTAAATGCTAGTATTCTATGAAGACACGTTATTGTGGAAACTAATTTTATGTTCTGCATGCCATATAAGGTTGAACACTTCATTACTACATTGGTCATCTAGACATTGCTCTTTTTGAAATTGCCAATTCAAAATTTTGCCCATTAAAAAAAATGAGGTTGTCTAGAAACTCTAATGTTTATGCTTATATTAAATCTAAAACTCAGAATATGGTTTTAATTAGCATTTGAGGTGGGTGCTAAATTATTTCCCATATGTTTCTTCCAGCTTGACAAAGTTCATCCCCATAAATCTGTGTCATGCAGGAGAAATAAAGGCATGCTACCTGGAGGTCAGTTGATGCTAAATTTGTAGAATATATTTCCCTCCCCAATTCCAAAACTGTCATGTTTTTTACTTTCTTTATAATATTTTTATAGACCCTAATTATTCTTATTCATCTGTTTATTTATTTATTAAAAATAAAACTATCTCAAATGGGAGAAAGCACCTATGTTTATAAACACCTATATGTTTATATACATAAATATTAAGAAGAACAATCAAAGCAAAGCAGGTCTTCTAAATTCTATTTTTATGCTGTGTAGATCCCCTAGTTGCTGCCTCCACCTTGAAACACTTCTGTTTTTCAAAATATTTGGTAGAGATTTGTAGGAGACTAACAGGGAGCCTATGAAAAATATTGTGAAGAGAGAAGGTTCAAAAATATGGACAGTTTGAAGAGATATAAATTTAAAGTTTACCAACTTTATTATTTATTTATTTATTTTGAGATGGAGTTTCACTGTTGTTGCCCAGGTTGACATGATGCGGCCCACTATCAGCTCAATGCTAACTCTGCCTTTCAGGTTCAAGCAATTCTCCTGCCTCAGCCTCCTGAGTAGCTGGGATTACAGGCATCTGCCACCATGCCTGGCTAATTTTTGTATTTTTAGTAGAGACAGGGTTTCACCATGTTGGCCAGGCTGGGCTCAAACTCTAGACCTCAGACAATCTGTGGCCTCGGCCTCCCAAAGTGCTGGGGTTACAGGTGTGACCATGCCCAGCCTACTAACCTTTAAAGTTTAAAGTTAACCGACCTCCAAAAAATTGGTCTGTCTTTATCCTACATGATAAATTTAACATTAACCAAACTCTAGGAAGCTTGTCTTTTTCCTACAAGACATAGATTTAGTGGGGCAGACTATCAGTTTGGGAGAGAGTTGCCATTGTTGGTTTTTTCCTGACCAAATAGTTAATTAAGCAAACAGCACAAAGAGTTCTATAATTCCACCTGTGTCCAGAACACACACACACAGAGTTCCCTTTATTATTCACATACTTTATTGATGAAGTATATTTCTTCCTATAGATAAACCAGTATTGATACATTATTATTAACCACAGTGTAAGCTTTATTTCATGCATCCATGCTGTACAGTTCTATGGGTCTTGTTTTGTATAGTTCCATGGAGATAATGACATATATTCATAATTACAATTGCATACAGAATACTTCCAACTATTCATCCCTTCCTTCTGTACCACCTAATCCTAGGCAACCACTGATCTTCATACCCTCCATAGCTTTGCCTTTTCCAGAATGTTATATAGTTGGAATCATTCAGAGTGTGGCCTTTTTAGATTGGCATTTTTGACTATGCAAAATCCATTTTTGGTTCTTCAGTGTTTTCATGTGACTTCACAGCTCACTTATATTTCTTTATTTGTTAAGGTTTATTTTCCCATGTATGTGTAAACTTATTTATAAAAGTCTAAATAGACCTTCAAACACTAGATGTCAATATTGTTACATTTGGGTGATAGTTTAAAAGTGAATTTTTTAAACTAAAGTAAAATTTAAATGCCACACAAATAAGCATATAAAAATTTATCAGGTACCTGAAATTCTGTTCATATTTTGTCTTCTTTTATTCTACGCTTCTATCTTCCAGTTTCTATTGTTGTATGCTATTGTTTGGTTATGATTTGTTTGTTTCACTGAATCTCATGTTGACATTTATCCGCATTGTTGGAGGGGAGCTTGGTGGAAGGTGTGGGTGGTAGAGGCAAATCCCTCAAGTGGCTTGGTGCCGTTCTCACAGGAGTGAGTGAATTCTCACTCTTAGCTCCTCCAATAACTGATTGTTTAAAAGAGTCCAGCACCTCCTACACCCTCTCTCTTGCTTTGTCTCTTACCATGTGATTTCTGCACATGCTGGTTCCTCTTTGCCTGCTGCCATGAATGGAAGCAACCTGAAGCCCTCACTAGAGGCAGATGCCAGCACCATGCTTCTTGTACAACCTGCAGAATCAGGAACCAAATAAATCTCTTTTCATTACAAATTATCCAGCCTCACATTTCTTTTTTAGCAACACAGTATAAGATATTATGTATTTAAGTTCATTTTCTCCCTCTGCAGTGTATTCTCTGCTATTAATACTCTCTAAAGAATTTTTCATTTAGGAGATATTTCTAACTTCAAAATGTTTCATTTGTTTCTTTCTACAATTTTACTTTTCCTCATTATATTACTTTTAAATTAAATATCTTGTGTTTTTGCCTACTGAATTCATTATATCTGTAATTACCTAGTTTGTAGTTTATGACTGCTGGTTTGGAATTACATATCCCTGTATCTTCCCATGTATAACAAAATTTGGTTGGATGTTGTGCATTATAAATTTTATGTTGTAAAGACTGGATTTCATTACACTTCTTTAGTGTTTCTTAGATGTCGTCCTTACTCTCTGTTAAATTTTTTGAAGATTAGCTTAAAGCTTTCAACAATTTTTTAAAAGTGTTATTAAGGTGGGATTGTGTACCCCTTATTCACAGGTTAGCTTATGACTACTATTACTACTCCTATCATCACAACCACTACTACCACTATTCAGGTGTTTCTCCTGAATGCCCCAGATGCTATGAGGAATCTGGACTCTGGTGGGTCAAAAGCCAAAAGGAACTTATGAGGTTATAAGTACCTGGTTTCTTGAGCATTCATCCTATGTAATCGTAGCTTTATGTTCATCAAAAGACTTAAAGTGATTACTGTGTAGGTTTCTTGGTATCTTTCCTTCCAAGTTCAATTCGCAATCATACTCTGTGAATGTAATTTCCACCTCTTCAAACTTGTATAACTCAATTGAGAAACACGTTGTGCTCTGCTTGAGTTACTCATCATGCCTGGGTGCCTCACCGTGGTCCCAAAAGGGCCTCTAGGCAAAATACCAGGGTCATTACAGACTTTACTTCATTTGTTTATCTTCACTTAGTGACAATAAACCACTAGTGCCTATAATTCAATGTCTGAAAGCAGCTGCCTCATATATTTTATACAATATTCTCATTGTTTATAATAAAAGTGTAGTCCTACTTGCTCTATCAATAACAAAAGTAAAACTTCCTTAAAATTATATAATAAGCACGTTAAATCATTAAAGAATGTTTTAGACATTTTAGTGAGAGTCTCTTACATATAGTGAGGGTACTATAATTTACTTAATATTTTTTTCATATTGCTATTCATACACAATACTAAAAAGACTGTCATATTTAAAATCCTCTTTTTACTCTCCCATCATGTGCTAGGTATTTTCTTGTTCTTGTAGATTATTACCCATGGTATTGTGGACTTGCATGTTGTGGTTGGCTCTCTTGACATACCTGGACATATTGCTGTGCATTTAGTTAGGGAATATTACCTTTTAAAAATTCTCATTTGCACAATCTTATTCACATGAGTAGATGTGAGAAGGAGAGTTTATATTATAGGTTTTTGTGAAAAATATTGTACCATTTCTTAATTCTAGCTCAACTTTCTAAATCCCTGCTTAATTTTTGGTCACTTTGCTAAGTTGGAATCCGATACATCTAAATGCATTCACATTAAATAAATGGTGATTAGAGAGTAATTCTTTAATATATCTTATTTTTCAACTTTTAATCACTACACCCTGGAGGATGGAGTATATTACAGTACTAAGAACATGGCCTCTAAATTGATCCTGACTAGATTCAGACATGAACTCTTCACTTCTTGGCTACAAGACCTATATAATCAGAGACCTACATAATCTGAGTTTCTTCAGCTCTGGATTGAAGTTATTTACCACATAAAATTGTTTGTTATGACCAAATAAGAAAGGGTAAAGGGTTTCCTAAAGCACTTTACATAGTGAATGATCCACAAGACAAAATAAGCAAGGTTAGCTACTATTATATTAATTATGAACAGGGTATGGTAATTTCTTCTCTATTCCATCTAAGTACAATTGACTCAAGATATGGCATTTGATCTCTGATTATATTGGTTACTTCTCAAAAAAATAAATAGGTCATTACAGGCTAGAAACAAAAGGAGACTTTGAAATTAAAAAATAAAGATGCTTCTCAAACTATGTTACCAGATAAACCAATCACAAGTTGAAAATGCATTTAATACATTTAACCTACTGAACATCATAACAACCTAGTCTACTTCAAACATGCTCAAAACATTCACTAATATACATTCCAGCAAAATTATGTAATTCAAAGCCTATTCTAAATGAAGCATTGAATATCTCATCTGATTTACCAAATAGTTTACTGGAGACAAAAAACAGAATAGTTGTAAGGGTACTCAAATTACAGTTTCTACTGAAGTTTTATCAGTCTGTAAAAATACAATAAAATGATATTAGGAAAATAATATTAGTAAATATTATTTTAAATTTAAAATTTTGTTTTATATGCATTAAAATACATAAAATATAAACAAAAATGTATTTCTTCTTTGTGACACTCTGAATGAATTGTTGTAAAATACTTATAACACTACATTAATGTTTCAAATATATTTGTGGCTCTCCACAATGATTAAATTAGTGGCCAATTCATTATTTATAGAATTATTTCAAACATTCTTTTATTAATTGTTTAAAAATAATTTCCCAATGTTGTATGTTCACATAAACAACCCAAGAATATACAAATACACACATACATACATGTACAAACCACACCTATCTATAACTTTAACAGATGAGTCTGATAGCTTCTGTTTTTATATTTATTTACAAAATAATCAAATTTGAGGATTCACATATCTTTTCCACTATCTTAAATGGGTTTCATATAAGTAACAATCCTGTTATCCTAAGCAAATGAGAATTTTAAGTTCAATAAATAGGTCATTTAATTGAAGAGCCCTTGAAGAGGGCTTTTTAACATATGTTAAAAAGAGAAGGCCCTTGCTCTTCATAAAAACCATAATAAAGTGAACAATTTTAATTATTCATCACTATGCCTAAGTATGTAGTGAAACAGGCCCTCAGGACTTTGTTCTAACTGATACTGCAAAATTATTCCAATTAGAATAGAAGTTCGATTACAAGAAATATCAAGAATAAAATTTGAATTCCAGTAATGTTTAACATTATTTTATATAAAATGTTTATACGTTAAAAATCTATAATGGCAACAAGATAGTTTAATTGTATCTAATTAATTACTGATATTTTTAGTACACTAGATTATAAAACAGTAATTTCCTTATAATCATAATGCCCAGCTGAAAACTCTTTTAAAAACTATAATTCAAAGAGAGAAAAACAATATTGAAAGACTAAAAAATATATCATGTTTATACATTTTTAGTAATCATCTGTTGCTTTATCTTGTATATTTTAGTAAACTAAAATACAATGTGATTATTTAAAAATAATTTGATATTTCAGAAAGAAATATTTTGTCATTTATTATAAAAAATCAAGAAATATTATTATCCTTTACTCTCTGGCAAACTTGCCATCATATATTGAGTTGGACCTATAATATTGTCTTTTTACCTATGGACAAGCATATAAATATACTCTGATTATTGTCCAAGAGATTATCATTTTTAATATTATCTTTACAACTAGTTATGTCCTCAATGATTTCTGTTAACGTATTATTAATATCAACCATATAATACCATAATAAGTAAAGAGCATGGCAAATAATTTAAAAAATCACTTATAACTTTGTAATTTTTCATTGAAACAAAATGTTTTCCATATTATAGAAACCATGTGAGTATCTGTTACATGAATATAATGTGTAATGATCAAGTCAGGGTATTTGGGGTATCCATCATCTTGAATATTTATCATTTCTGTTTGTTAGTATTATTCCAAGTTCTCCCTTCCAGCTACATTGTTGCTAACTACAGTCACCCTACTCTTCTATTTAATATTGAGGCTTATTTGTTCTATCTAACTATACGTTTTTACCCACAAACCAGTCTCTCTTTATACCCTCCTCCCACCCACACATCCTTCTGTGACTCTGGTGTCTATCATTTTATTCTCTGTCTCCACGCAATCAGAATTTTTAGCTTCCACATATAAGTGAGAACATGCAGCATCTGTCTTTCTAAGCCTGGCTTATTTCACTTAATGTAAGGACCTTAAATTCCATTGATATTGTTGCAAATGCCATAAGTGCATTCTTTTTTTAATTGTTAAATTACACACACACACACACACACACACACACAATTTTCTTTATCCATTAAGTTATCAGTTGACACTTAGACTGATATCAACTTTGGTATTGTAAATAGTGTTGTGATAAAGAAGCAAGTGACATTACCTATTTGATATACAGATTTCCTTTTCTTTGGAAAAATACTCAATAGAGGGATTGATGAATCATCTGGCAGTTGTACTCACAAATTTTGAGGAATCTCCATATTGCTTCCCATAGGGATTATACCAATTTACATTCTCCCCATTATCCCTAGCATTTTTGTTTTGTTTTGTTTTTATCAATTGGCATTCTATCCAGGAAAGATGATATGTCATTATGGTTTTGATATGCATTTCCCTCATGCTTAGTGATGATGAACATTTTTTCACATACTTCTTGGCCATTTCTGTCTTATTATGGAAAATATCTATTCATGTACTTTGCCTACTTTTTAATACAATTTTTATTTTTGTTGTTGTCTAATTGTTGATTTATTGTATATTACAGAGCTCAGTCCTGCGTTGGATAAATAGTATGTAAATATTTTCTCTCATTAAACGGGTTGTCCTCCACTCTGTTGATTTTTTGCTTTGCTATGTGAAAGTTTTTTAGTTTAATATAATCCTGCTAGTCTATTTTTATTATAGATATTTGGGCTTTTGAGGTCTGAGACATGACATCTTTGCCTAGAACAGTGTCTTGAATATTTTCCCTATGTTTTAGTTTTCTAGAACTTTTATAGTTTGGGGTCTTACATTTCAGTCTTTAATTCATCTATAGTTGATTTCTGATTATAGAGAAAGATAGGTGTCCATTTTCATTCTTCTGTAAGTGGATAAGCAATTTTCCTAGCACTATTTATTAAAGAGGCTCTCCTTTCCTTAGTTTATAATCTTGGTAACTTTATTCAAAGTAAGTTGGCTGTAAATACATAGATTTATTTCTGGATTCCCTATTCTTTTCCATTGGTTTATGTGTCTATTTTTATACCATCACTGTGCTGTTGTAGTTATTATAACCTTGTAATATATTTTGAAGTCAGGTGGTGTGATGCCTTCAGCTCTATTTCTTTTGCTCAGGATTGCTTTTTATTTTATTTTTTAGTAGAGACAGGGTTTCACCATGTTGGCCAGGCTGGTCTCGAACTCCTGACCTCAAGTGATTTACCCAACTGGTGGTGCACATGGGTGGGTTATGGCTGTGATGGTTTTGGCCGTGTGTCTTGGCCCAACCTCAGACTTCAGGAGGACTGTTTAGGTACCAACAGTGTTGCACTTGGCTGTCCAACTCCAAGTACCTGGATGGTGTGTTCCACTACAGGGGATATGGGATTAGGCTGTCAACTTGTCCTCAGCCCCTCTGGCAGTGTTTTCAGGTGCTAGTGATGATAGGCAGGCTCAGGGTTTTCCCCAGGCCACCCATAGGATTCTCAAGTATGAATAGCAAGGGCTCCTATTACAGGCCTAACACTGGGGAGATTGAGGCCATTCCCAGCAAGAAAAGCATAGGAAGGTATCACACGGTATCCCACAGGTACTGTAGGATGCAGTTTTTTTGGACCTCAGTCCAATAGCTGTCTGCAGCAACAACATTGGGATTTTTCCTCAAAGTATGTAAAAGTGCTTGGCCTCCCCCTCTCTCCTTGACCTGGTGGTGGCATCATCAGTGTCAGCCCTGGCTCCACAGAAGGATACAGACTTTTGAAGGCTAGGATTTCCAAGTGGTACTGGTTGCAATCTTGCCACCAGGGAAGGCAAGGCCACATTTAGCAGTAGCAGAAGTAGGTAGCTGTGGGAAATGCTGTTTGCTTGCATCTTGGTGCCACAGTAATCAGCAAAATCAGTGGTAGGATTTGTCCTTGTGGTGTGTGAAGGTACCTGGCCTCCCTTTTCCCTCCTGGGGTTCAGCAGGGGCAGTGGATGCATCAGCCTCAAGGCAGGATACAGTCCTTTGGAGGCTTTTCTCTCAGATTGTTGCCAAGGCTTAAGATCCAGAAACCTGTGGGAGTCTGTATGAGCTTCCTCTCTGTAACAGTGCCCCTGGGCCATCTCTGGGCAGCTCACTGTTAGTCTCTAGGCCTGTGTAGGTTGAGGTTTTCTCCCATAGTTTAGATTGTAAAAGACCATGATGAGAGTGTGGAGCCCTGAAGGTTTCTCTCTTACCGCTTTTCTACATCTGGAATCTTCCCCAAGTTCCCAGACAAATCTGGCCAAGAAACTGCTTCATTTCCCTTTTCTTACTTGGGTTCAGTACTTCCCAGTGTTTTTCTATTGAATCCTCATTTTCTCTTTTGGATGATCTTTTTCAAGTGTGAATATCTTCTTGATATTTTTGTTCCTCTCTGTGGAGGAGGCATGCTAGCTGTATTTAATCAGCTATCTTGAACCAAGGTCAGATGTTACTTTGATTCTTTTTATTATTATTATTGTACTTCAGGTTCTGGGGTACATGTGCAGATCATGCAGGATTGTTGCATAGGTACATACATGGCAAGGTGGTTTGCTGCCTCCATCCCACTGTCCCCACATCTGGCATTTTTCCCCATGTTAACCCTTCCCAACCTCCCCACCCACCACTGTCCCTCCCTTACCCCCCTGCAACAGATCCCTGTGTATGATGCTCCCCTCCCTGTGTCCACATGTTCTTGTTGTTCAACTCCCACCTATGAGTGAGAACATGCAGCATTTGATTTTCTGTTCTTGTGTCACTTTGCTGAGAATGATGGTTTCCGGATTCATCCATGTCCCTAAAAAGGACATGAACTCATCATTTTTTATGGCTGCATAGTATTCCATAGTGTATGTATGTCACATTTTCCTTGTCAAGTCTATTATTGATGGGCATTTGAACCAAAGACCTTGGTTCAAGGTCTTTGCAATTGTAAACAGTACTGCAATGAACATAAGAGTGCATGTGTCTTTATAATAAAACAATTTATAATCCTTTGGGCATATATCCAGTAACGGGATGCTGGGTCAAATGGAATTTCTATTTCTAGATCCTTGAGGAATTGACACACTGTCCTCCACAATGCTTGAACTAATTTACACTCCTATCAACAATGTAAAAGTGTTCCTATTTCTCCACATCCTCTCCAGCATCTGTTGTCTCCAGATTTTTTGATGATTGCCATTCTAACTGGCATGAGATGGTATCTCAATGTGGTTTTGATTTACATTTCTCTAATGACCAATGATGATGAGCATTTTTTCATGTTTGTTGGCCTCTATATATCTTCTTTTGAAAAGTGTCTGTTCATATCCTTTGCTCACTTTTGAATGGGGATGTTTGGTTTTTTGTTTTCTTGCAAATCTGTTTTAGTTCTTTGTAGATTCTGGATATTAGCCCTTTGTCAGATGGGTAGATGGCAAAAATTTTTTTCCCATTCTCTTGGTTGCTGGTTCACTCTAATGATTGTTTCTTTTGCTGTTCAGAATCTCTGGAGTTTAATTATATCCCATTTGTCTATTTTGGCTTTAGGTGCCATTGCTTTTGATGTTTTAGTCATGAAGTCCTTGCCTATGCCTATGTCCTGAATGGTTTTACCTAGGTTTTCTTCTAGAATTTTTATGTTGTTGGGTCTTATGTTTAAGTCTTTAATCCATCTGGAGTTAATTTTAGTGCAAGGTGTCAGGAAGGGGTCCAGTTTCTGCTTTCTGCACATGGCTAGCCAGTTTTCCCAACACGATTTATTAAAAAGGGAATCCTTTCCCCAATTCTGTTGTCAGGTTTTCCAAAGATCAGATGGTTGCAGATGTGTTGCATTGCCTCTGAGGACTCTATTCTGTTCCATTGGTCTCTATCTCTGTTTTGGTACCAGTACCATGCTGTTTTGATTACTGTAGACTTGTGGTATAGTTTGAAGTTAGGTAGTGTGATGCCTCCAGCTTTGTTCTTTTTGCCTAGGATTGTCTTGTCTCCAAGTTTAAAGTGGTTGTTTCCAGTTCTGTGAAGAAAGTCATGGGTAGCTCGATGGGGATAGCATTGAATCTATAAATTACTTTGGGCAGTATGGCCATTTTCGTGATATTAATTCTTCCTAACCATGAGCATGGAATGTTTTTCCATCTGTTTGTGTCCTCTCTTATTTCCTTGAGCAGTGGTTTGTAGTTCTCCTTGAAGAGGTCCTTTACATCCTCTATTAGTTGTATTCCTATTATATTCTTTTTGTAGCAATTGTGAATGGAAGTTTGCTCTTGATTTGGCTCTCTATTAGTCTGTTATTGATTTATAGGAATGCTTGTGATTTCTGCACATTGATTTTTTATTGTGAGACTGATGAATTTGCTTATCAGTTTAAGGAGATTTCGGGCTGAGACCATAGTGTCTTCTAAATACACAATCATGTTGTTGGCAAATAGAGACAATTTGACTTCCTCCTTTCCTAATTGAATACCATTTATTTCTTTTTTGTGCCTGATTGCTCTGACTAGAACTTCCAATACTATATTGAATAAGAGTGATGAGAAAGAGAGCACCCTTGTCTATTGCCAGATTTCAAAGGGAATGCTTCCAGTGTTTGCCCATTCAGTGTGATATTGGTTGTGGGTTTATTGTAAATAGCTTTCGTTATTTTGAGATAAGTTCCATCAATACCTAGTTGATTTGGAGTTTTTAGCATAAAGCACTCTTGAATTTTGTTGAAGGCCTTCTCTGCATCTATTGAGATAATCATGTGGTTTTTGTCTTTGGTTATGTTTATGTTGTGAATTACATTTATAGACTTGCATATGTAAAACTCTCCTTGCATCCCCGGGATGAAGCCTACTTGATCATGATGGATAAGCTTTTTGATGTACTATTGCAATTGGTTTGCCAGAATTTTATTGAAGATTTTTGCACGTATGTTCATCATAAATATTGGCCTGAAGTTTTCTTTTTTTGTTGAGTCTTTGCTCGGTTTTGGCATCAGGATGATATTGGTCTCATAAAATGATTTGGGAAGGATACCCTCTTTTTGTATTGTTTGGAATAGCTTCAGAAGAAGTGGTACCAGCTTCTGTTTGTATGTCTGGTGGCATTTGGCTGTGAACCCATCTCGTCCTGAACTTTCTTTTGGTTGGTAGGCTATTAATTGCTGCCTTAACTTCAGCCCTTGTTATTGGTCTATTCAGGACTTCAACTTCTTCCTGGTTTAGTCTTGGGAGAGTGCAAGTGACCATGAATTTATCAATTTCTTCCAGGTTTAATGAGTTACGTGCATAGAGTTGTTTGTAGTATCTCTGATGGTAGTTTGTATTTCTGCAAAATCAGTGGTGATATCCCCTTTATCATTTTTATTGCATCTGTTTGATTCTTCTCTCTCTCTCTCTCTCTTTTTTTTTTTTTAACTAATCTGGCTAGCAGTCTTTCTATTTTTTTGATCTTTTCAAAAAATAAGCTTCTGGATTTATTGATTTTTTTGAAGGGTTTTTTTTTTTTTTATGTCTATCTCCTTCAGTTCTGCTCTGATCTTTGTTATTTCTTGTCTTCTGCCAGCTTTTGAGTTTTTTTATCTTGCTCCTTTAGTCATTCAATTTTGATGATAGAGTGTTGATTTTACATCTTTCCTTGTTTCTCATGTGGGCATTTATTGCTGTAAATTTCCCTCTGCACACTGTTTTACATGTGTCCCAGAGATTCTGTTATGTTGTGTCTTTGTTCTCATTGGTTTTGAAGAACACCTTTATTTCTGTCTTCATTTCATTGTTTAACCAGTCAACATTTAGAAACCAGTTGTTCAGTTTCCTTGAAG
Source organism: Saguinus oedipus (assembly GCA_031835075.1). Lineage (NCBI taxonomy): Eukaryota > Metazoa > Chordata > Mammalia > Primates > Cebidae > Saguinus > Saguinus oedipus. The sequence goes on from CM063169.1 coordinate 46,547,029, forward strand.
TTGCACAGTTCTGAGTTATTTTCTTAATCCTGAGTTCTAATTTGATTGCACTGTGGTCTGAGAGATTGTTTGTTATGATTTCAGTACTTTTGCATTTGCCAAGGAGTGATTTACTTCCAATTATGTGGTCAGTTTTAGAGTAGGTGCAATGTAGTGCTGAGAAGAATGTATACTCTGTGGCCATGGGGTGGAGATTTCTGTAGATGTCTATTAGGTCTGCTTGGTCCAGATCTCAGTTCAAATCCTGGATATCCCTGTTAATTTTATTTCTGGTTGATCTAATATTGACAGTGGAGTGTTAAAGTCTCCCACTATTATTGTGTGGGAGTCGAAGTCTCTTTGTAAGTCATTAAGAACTTGCTTTATGTATCTAAGTGCTCCTGTATTGGATGTGTATATATTTAGAATCATTAGCTCTTCTTTTTCAATTGATCCTTTTACTATTTTAATGCCCTTCTGTGTCTGTTTTGATCTTTGTTGGGTTAATGTCCATTTTATCAGAGGCTATGATTGCAACTCCTGCTTTTTTTTGCTCTCCATTTGCTTGGTAAGTCTTTCTCCATCCCTTTATGTTGAGCCTATGTGTGTCCTTACAGTTGAGGTGGGTTTCATGGATACAGCACACTGATGGGTCTTGACTTTTTATCCAATTCTGTGTCTTGATTGGGACATTTAACCCATTTACATTTAAGGTTAATATTGTGATGTGTGAATTTGATCCTCCCATTTTGATGTGAGCTGGTTGTTTTGCCCATTTGTTGACACAGTTTCTTCATTGTGTTGATGGTCTTTACCATTTGGTGTGTTTTTGGAGTGGCTGGTACTAGTTGTTCCTTTCCTTGATTAGTGCTTCTTTCAGGAGCTCTTATAAAGCAGGCCTGGTGATGAGGAAATCTCTCAGCAATTGCTTGTTCATAAAGAATTTTATTTCTCTTTCACTTATGAAGCTTAGTTTGACTGGATATAAAATTCTAGGTTGAAAGTTCTTTACTTTTAGGATGTTGAATATTGGCCCCCACTCTCTTCTGGCTTTTAGGGTTTCTGCCAAGAGAGCCACTGTTAGTCTGATGGGCCTCCCTTTGTGCATAAACTGACCTTTCTCTCTGGCTGCCCTTAGCATTTTTTTCCTTCATTTCAACCCTGGTGAATCTGAGGATTATGTGCCTTGGGATTTCTCTTCTTGAGGAATATCTTTGTGTTGTTCTCTGTATTTCCTGGACTTGAATGGTGGCCTGGCTTGCTAAGTTGGGGAAGTTCTCCTGGATAATACCCCGAAAAGTGTTTTCCAGCTTGGATTCATTTTCCCTGTCACATTCAGATATATCCATCAAATGTAGATTGGGTCTTTTCACATAATCCCATATTTCTTAAAGGCCATATTCATTTCCTTCCACTCTTTTTTCTCTAATCTTGCTTTCTTGTCTTATTTAATTGAGTTCATCTTCAATCTCTGATATCCTTCTTCTGCTTGGTCAATTCGGCTATTGAAACTTGTGTATGCTTCATGAAGTTCTTGTGCTGTGTTTTTCAGCTCCATCAAGTCATTTATGTTCTTCTCTAAGCTGGTTATTCTAGTTAGCATTTGATCTAACCATTTTTCCACGTTCTTAGTTTCTTTGCTTTGGGTCAGAACATGTTCTTTTAGCTCTGAGAAGTTTGTTATTACCCATCATCTGAAGCCTGCTTCTGTCAATTCATGAGACTCATTCTCCATCCAGCTTTGTTCCCTTGTTGGTGAGGAGTTATGATCCCTTGGAGGAGGAGAGGTGTTCTGGTTTTTGGTGTTTTAATCCTTTTTGCACTGGTTTCTACCCAACTTCAGGGATTTACCTACCTGTGGTCTTTGTAGTTGGTGATTTTTGGGTGGGGTCTCTGAGTGGACATCCTTTATGATAATGTTGAAATTCTCTCTGTTTTTTTAGTTTTCTGTCTAACAGGCCCCTTTTGCTGTAGGACTTCTTGAGGTCTACTCCACATCCTGCTTGCCTGGGAATCACCCATGGGGGCTGCATAACAGTAAGGGTTACTGCCAGTTTTTTATTCTGTTATCTTCATCCTAGAAGGGTACCTGCCAGATGTCAGCCAGCGCTCTCCTTTATGAGGTGCCTCTTTGGATGTATGGGGGTCAGAGAGCTGCTTGAGGAGACAGTGTGTCCCTTATCAGAGCTTAGGTGCTGTGCTGAGAGCTCCAGTGTTCCATTCAAAGCTGCTGGGCAGGAACATTTAAGTCTGCTACGGTGGAACTCAGAACTACCTCTTTTCCCAGGTGCTGTGTCCTGAGAAGGTGGGGCTTTATTTATGAGTTCCTGACGTGCTGCTGCCTTTTTTCAGAGATGCCCTGCCAGGCAAGGAGGTAGTCTAGTCACAGGCTGCCAGCAGAGGCATTGCTGAGATGCCAGAGCCTCTGTCCAACTGTTGGGTAAGCTTCCCTGCATTTTTTTGTTTGTTTATTTTTTACAGAAGGACAATAATAGCGGACTGCCTTGGTAATGGCAGACTGCCTCAGTAATGGCAGACTCCTCAGTATTGGCAGACTGTCTTGGTAATGCTGGACTGCCTTGGTAATGGCGGATGCCCTTCCCCCACCAGAGCTCGACTGTCCTGGGTCCAGCTGCACTTGCTGAAAAACTCTCAAGTCAGAGCATTTCAGATTGCTGGTCTTTGTGGGGGTGGAACCCACTGAGCCAGATCACCTGGCACCCTGCTTTCAGCCCCTTCTTTTTCAGTTGAATGGGCAGCTCTATCTCCCGGGTGTTCCAGGTACCAGTTGAAATGGCCACCTAGATTTGTGTGAGTTTTTGTGTGGAAACCTCTGGCACCCGCTGAAACAGCCATGCTAGAAACTCATGTTGCTTTTCCACCTGGGAGTCTCCTAGTCTGTGGGTGGTAGAAACTGTGGGAAAAGCACAGTATCTAAACTTGAATGCTGGAATGGATGGAAAAGCCCCCAGTGGTCTCCGTCAGGTAGGTAGGGGTTCCTCCAGGGATTGCACTTCCTGGGTGAGGCACCACCCTACCCTGCCTTGGCTCACCCTTCTTTGGCTACATCCACTGTGCAACCAGTCCTATTGAGATGCACCTGGTACCTCCTTTGGAAATGCAGAGATCACTTACCCACTGCATAGCTCTCACTGGGAGCTGCACTCCAGAGCTGTTCCTATTTGGCCATCTTGCTCAACCCTCGACTTTGATTCTTAAATACAACAGGTTATTAAGTCACACTGGTTCTGAAGGCCATGAAACATTAAATAATTTAACATAAGAATAGATCTGGTATTGAGATTTTTAGGAAGTTTTATTAGTTTAAAAGATAACAAAGAAAATACAAAGATTTTATTTAAGAAGTGTACTGAGTTTTATTGATACATAAATGTATGTAACAATTTAAAAGTTTACTTAACTTCTTGTTTCTACAATATTATATATTAGTTATTGATATTGAGAGAAGGTGTTTTCTTTCCAGGGTTCACAAGGGGGTGTGGTTTTAAGGGCAAGAATTTCGACCTCCATGGCCCCCTCCCATCTCTCTCCATCAGGGAGATGTAATGGTTTATGTTTGAATTTCACAGGCATGGGAAGAAACTAAGAGTAACTCCAGCAGAAGTTCTAAGGAACTCCTTTCATTGGCCTGGGGTCTTAGAGATGTGGGGGTTCCTCCCAGGTTAAAAGTCCCCTTCTTCCATGCCCCTTCAGGCTCCACGTTTGGATCCCCTTCCATGAACACTCCCTTAGTGGAAGCTGCTTTTCTCTGTCCTGGATTTTCCCTCTGGAGTCCCCTTCCACACACTCTCATGGAAGCCTGTCTTCTCCTACTCAACTCCATCACTCTCTATTTCCTAACACTCTTGTCAAAGCTGCTTTCCTCTCCTGGATTCCATCTTTCTGGATTCTCTCACTTAGTGTGAGAGTTAGCTGTTTCTTTCTCCCTCCTTCTCCTGTTTTTCTCTCTCTTTAAATAAATCACTTTCTACAAAAACTTTTGAGTCCGGCATTTACTGCATACTGTGCCATGGTCCCCTCTCTCATTCTTGAGAGGGGAGGAGACCAAGAACCTGGAGAAATGTCCTCTCAGGGGAGCTGAGGGCAGCCTGAACCCCTAAACTCCAATATTACAATATCACTTGAATGTTTCCATTTAAAAAATTAGTATATCAGTAAATTTGAGTAAGCTACAACATATTCTTGAGCTAATACACTGAATGGCAATAGTGTCATATGTAAGTGATTTACTGTGACTTATGTGTATTTAAATATCTTCATTTAACATTGTTTAAGAATACTCATACAAAAACGTTCTGATTTGGGCATGCTAAGCCATGACTGTTAATAGAGAGTCTCTTAACATGAAAATGAAGGGAATATAATACAAGATCTACAATATTTAGGACATTCATTTCCCATAGTAATGGTTCAATACATAGGTCTTGAAGTATGGTATTAAGCTATAGTAGCCTTAATTTCATGAGATAAGTCATTTTTTTAAACAATAAATGTTTTTAAAACTGTCTTATATTGCAGTAATATTTCTACTTGGTTATTATATAATAGAATTTTAATAATTTAAAAATTTAATGTATATATTTTAAAGAACTTTTTCCAATGGAATATTTTATTTATTTAGAGGATTAGTGTGATAATATGACTATTTCATCTTTGCATTTGTTTTGTCAGAACATAGAATCAGTTTGTAATTAGTGCTTTTAAATGTAATATTTTACATTTTTGTTTATGCAGCTCTTGGATTGTTCCATAAAAGATTTAATATACTTAGTTTTCTATTTTATCAGCATGTATATCAAATTTAATGCGCTACAATTGTCAAATCAGAACAGAAGAATTCAACATTAAAAGTGCCTACATATAATACGCCAACAGATAATACAGTTATCTCCTGGATGTGCCTAACAATGATGTGGTATTTTTAATAAATCTGTATCAAATTCACATATACATTTTATAGCTAATACCTTCACAATGAAAAATGAATAAGGATACTATGTTTATATGAAGACATAATAATAGAAGCAATGGAGCTGTGATATGGGTCGCAACCAGTTAAAATCTTATTAATGCCAGAGGATATAATTTGTTGCAAATAGGCTTCAAAGTTAGCAGCAAAGGTGTTTTTATTTTTTTTCCTAAATTTAAAATCAGGACTACTACTAAAATAATAAAGGTTTTTGAGTCATATTTTCACTGTATTCATTTAATTTTTCTTGCAATTGTATACCTCTAAATTTTTCAACTTTCTTACAACTGGAAAAAAAAAACAAGAGTAATTAATATTTAGTAAAAACTTACCTATATTTTACTAAACAATTTCCCCAGAATATTTAATGCTTAAAATAAGTCCTACAAGCTAGTAAATTTAGGTGAGCTACAACATTGGAATTAATCAATATATTGAATATAAATATTTCATAATTTTATCTTAAATTACCACACATTCTCTATATATAACTCTATAGAAGAATTAGTTTTATTTCTTAGACTAGCACTAATATCAGTGCAAATGCATAAGTTCTGTTACAAATGCAATGAAATTAGTTTTGATAGGTTATTTCTATATCTGTATATATTTGTCTTATTTGGAGGAGGCAAACACTTTGCTTTATAAAATATAGACATTTGTTCAATAATATGACAGATATTTATAAGTTCCTTTTGTGCCAGATTTGTATTGACTGAAATACAAGATGAGAATATAGACTTTGTCTTTAGGACACTTATACTAAACAAGAATCCAGCTTGTAAATAATGATTTAACCATTAATCAGGCATTCTCTTTCATAGCAATATGTATGGGGTGCAAGAAATATTCAAGCAACTATGTTTATTTTGAAAGTCAGCATGAGCTTCAACACTCTAGAAAGAAATTCTGCAAATTAGAAATCAGTGTTGGAAAGACCTAACAGGCAAAAAAAATAGGACTATTGAGTCAGTCATCAAGTATGCATTGAGCATCTAGTATATTACCAAAGATGAGGACTTATATCAAAACAAAAGTGGTTGGGGAAGGAGAAAGGTAAATGGTTATAGATATTGGCCTTGGGGACAATCATTGTGAGTATGTCAAGCATGTTGACTTACGTTAAGTATCAGCCCTCCCTTCTCCCTCCCCCTTGCACACTTTGGTTGCCAGGCATGGGCATTAGTATGTGCACATTTCATATACAAGCTTATTTCCATATCTGCAGTTTGAGACTTTCCCATACACATGCAAATATACTAACACATTTCCCAACAGGAGACAGCAAAATTCACATCCAGCTATGTAATTCAAAGCAATGTTATAGGATAAATGTACCTGAGAGCAATGACTTAATCATATCCTGAGAATGACCCTGTATGACACACACACCTGAATGTGTGTTATGAGCTAGAGAATCTAGGCATAGCCAACCAGGAGATTTATTACCTTGTCTATGAGGAACATCTGTGTCTCCTGTTCTGTCCAGTGGAACATGGGCCATACAGGGGCTGGAGGCCCTGAGTGATGCGTTAAATGTTGCCAGGTGATGGTTATTAAGGGTAAGGTGTTAAGTGAAATGCTATATAAACTGCATGCTGTTTGCAAGTAGTTGTGGTTTCACAGCCTAGCCTGCTACCACTGGCTCATGCAATTACGTTGCCAAGCTCAATGCTATTGAACTATAGGAAGGTGGATATATTATCTAGCCACTGGACCATTTCTGGATGTAAGGAAGTTATCCTGTCTAGCCAGTGGCCACTGGACTCTCTCCTCTGTATGTAAGCCTCTAATAAAACCCCCTTGTCACATTAGTTGTCTCTAGGTCTCTTCTTTGGCCTCTTGAGTCTGGTACCTTCCCTATTGAGGTTAATAGGAGCTTGGCAAAACATATTGTTTCTGGGTTTCGGGGTGCAGTGGAGCACTCAGCTTGCTCCCCAGTGGGCTGTTCTTCCAAGCTTTTGGTCCCTCACTCACCCAAGAATGGGAGAGGGGACCACGCCAGGCGCGGTGCGCTAGCAAGTAAATATTGGACCCCTAAGAGTTTTTGCAGAAAGTGATTTATTTAGGCAGAGAAAGAGAAAAAGCAGAGAGAAAAAGATGAGAGAGAGAAAGCAAAGTTTGTGGAAGGGGACCCAAGTGTGGAATCTGAAGGGGTGTGGAAGAAGGGGACTTTTAACGTGGGAGGAGTTCCCTCATTCTCTAAGCCCTTTGACCTATCAAAGGAGTTCCTTTAAGCTTCTGCTGGAGTGATTATTTTCCCATACCGGTGAACATTTAAACAAAGACCCTTAAGACTCCAGATGGAGAGGAGGTGGCATGGTGCTGGAAAGTTCTTACCCTGGGAAATTTTGCCCCCTTGTGGAGCCGGGAAGAGAATACATTCCCTCAATTTGTCAAGAACTAGTATTCCCTACATTTCAGGATCTTAATTGGACACTTTCTCATTCAGTCAGTCTCTGATGTACTTTCTCTTGATCCTTATCTTCCAAACTAAACAAACCAAATATACAATGGTGAAGGAAAATAATAATAAAAAAACTTCATACTTAAAAAATAATTGACAAGTGCTAAAAAATATACACTAAGCCAGTCTATGTAACATCAGAGACAAGAACACAGATGCTTCATTGGCAATGGAGTGGAATCCTTGGACTGCAAATCTGAGTGATCCTGATTGTACTTGGGAGAGAGGATCTCTTTGTCCAAGAACTCCATGGCAATTCCTAAGACCAGGGACTTAAGGAGAACTTTATAGGAGAAAGTTAATAGTTCATTACAATCAGTGAGCTTTACAAAACCTCAAGAATTACCTTAAGATTAACAGCCACCAGCTATTTGGATTATTTCTGGAAATATAGTTATCTTAATACATTTATCAGTTATTTCATTACAGTTTTGGTGACCATCTTAATAGTATCAATTTCAGAATTTTATTTATTAGAAACTTTAAAAAAATTAAACTTTAAATAAGAATCTGGTCCTTGGAGGTCATTCCTCAATAGGCGTGAGAGCTTTGCTGATGTAGCAACAGCCCTAAATCTAAATGCTTCCACCTTCCACCTTTATAGCAATCAAATTTTGGTCTGAGATTGTGTCCTTTATTTATTTATTTTTTTATGATGGATAATATCAATAACAGGATGCAAAAGTAAAACTCATAATAGGGACCTGGGTAGGGTATTAAAGTACTCCATTTCTTAGTTATTTTAGACTATTCTTATTATTAGAAAATTTTATGAGCTTGAAGTTTGGATATATAGCAGATCCTCAGATAACTGTTTCCTTCAATGACATTTCATTACAACACTGATGAGGAAAAAAATCCATTCTCGGCTGAGGCCACTATCTTTTTGAAGTTTGCGTGTTTTCCCCATGTCTGAGTGAGTTTTCTGTGGGTACTCTGCTCTCCTCCAACAACCCTAGACATTGCACGTTGGGTGAACTGTTCATCTAATTGGCCTCAGTCTGAGTGTCAGTGTGTATGTGAGTGCACTCTGCCATGAGATGGTGTCCAGCACAGGGCTGATTCCCACCTTACCCCTGAGCTGCCAAGACAGGCCACCACAACCCTGAACTGGAGTAACTAGGCAAATAATTATCTTACTTGTTTTACAAACCTTTAAAAAATGTATGTATAGCTCACACTGATTTCAGTGCTTAACATTAGAAGAATTTAGGTCTAAAGAAAAAGGATTCATTATTATTATTGTTATTATTATTATTATTTTGTGGCCAGAAACATGCCATAGAAACTTAACTCTTATTTATCTCAATTATCCTATGGTAAAATTGTCATGATTTCCAAGAACCTATAGGTTTTTAAATTTAATACTAATGTTTCAATTTCAATTAACTATTGTTGGTAAGACTATTTCTACCTGGCCTTTGAAGTATACCAAGGATATTATTTTGTTAGAGATATTTCACAGGATATTTTTATCTAAGAGATAGATTTTTTGACAGAAGTTACATGAATTATAACTTTTATTTAAAAACTACATATACTGAAATAAAAAGAGGTGAATTTTTATTCTTGAAATCAACAAAAAGTTTGAGATAAGAAAAATGAGATTTTTTTTCAATAAAGAAAAAATAAATCCCATTCCTGGTATTGATTTCTAACACAAAGTATCCTAAAATAAGAGTATGACTTTGGGCTACTTGATTTACTTTATCAGAGTCACAGAATATTTGAGTTTATTTAAATTATAAGGTCTCTTCTAGCTATAAAATTTTGATCTAATATTTTAAAGATTCATTCTTCCTTATTAGAAAAATATAAAATTGCAATGATGTGTAACCAATTGTGACACAAAAAATATTGGAGTGAAAAATTATTTTTCTAGGCAACATATTGCCATTACTAGCTTCTGCTACATGCATCTTAATCCCAAGGAAGAGTATGTCACAATTTGCTCCATAACAGCAATCTAACTAGCTTACTTACAAGTAATTGTTTTTCTCACTCAAGGACTTGTAAATAGGCTGTTTGGCTCTGCTAAGCTTGACTAGTGGAGCTTGACTCCAAGATACTGGTTGAGCTCCAGTCTTCTCCAGGTGTGTTTTATTTTCCTTGGAGAAGTGACTACCCAAGCACATTCTTTTCATAAAAAAATCACAAGTGCACAAAAGAGGGCAATCCAAAATGTGCATGCACATTTAAAGACTCTGCTTGTTTAAGACCTAATAATATTATTACTTATTAATTTAAAAAGTCAAGTGGTAAAGTACAAAGCCAAGTGAAATTCTAACTGCAAAGTCATGTGACAAAGGGAAGAGGTGAATAATTTAGAACAATGTGTCTTTCTATCAAAAAAGAAATTGACAAACTAGGAAAGCAATCATATAGAATCATTTTTAGGAATGGATTTTAGAGACCTTCTGATATAATCACACAACAGATCTTGAATTTCTTTCACAGTAGCCAGTGCCTTTGATATTGAGTCACAAGTCTCATGAGCATAGCTTGACCCTTGTCTTCCCTTGAACATCGCTAAAACTTTTAATATCATATTTCGACAACCTAATATTTTTCCACTTAAAGAAACCCATGGGTACACTTTTTCAACCATATTAATCTCTCTGCAGACCCACTATGTCTCTTATCCGTAGACACATTTCTAGTCCAGTCTAGCACCCACAAGCCACTATAATTTTAGCCATTACTTTGTAAATATCTTCCCCTTCTTCTTTTTCCTTTGTAATTTTACCAAAATATCTTAACAAATTACCCCTTCTGCTATCTTCTTAGGTCTTTTATCAAAGGACTGAATTATTGTTAAGTTATTGAATATACCCACATAATGCAGACTGATTTGGCTAGAAATGCATGATCACAGGGCATTAAGTTGGCAAACATTTGTCCTCAATCAATTAAAAATAGGCTATTTTACATCTGAGAAAGGTAATTTTAAACTACCCCTAACCTCCTTAAATCTCTACAGTTTTATTTCTGAGGTTTTTTTAATGTATAATTCATTTTTAGAAAGTTAGAATTAACATGCCATTCTTACCTTGTTCCCAATGAGCTTAAGGACCCACTGACTTTCCTTCTATATTTCCCTTCCCTATTCCAAGAGAAAATGCATTTTTTATTAACAAAGGCTAATACCTACCACTATGCTTAGGAATTTTCCCTTTCTGACTTTAGAATGACTTTGTTCTATTAGTTTTCTATGCTTTATATTATATGTTTCTCCTTTTCTATTGTATAATTTCCATCAGTATAATGATATGGGTGGTATTTCCAATTAAAACAAGGGAAAGCAAAATTCTCCTAAACCTTAGCTCAATATTTCTGCATAGCTACATTTTTAATAGTTTATTACAATTTCCTGAACTGTTTAATTTTGTCAAAAATCCAAATCTCTTCATAATAGAAACTAGACTTGTATGCACCAATCCACTGAAATTCTGTCAATGTTGTTAACAATCTCCATGTTTTAAAATCCAGCAAACCCTCTTTATCATTTTTATTCACACTATTAGGATTTTAAAATACATTTTATCATATCATTAGTTATGGACTACCTTCATTTCTTGGCAATCTAACAATACTTTCTCTTTGTGTTTCATTGTTTGGCTTTTCATACATAAATAGTCCAACCATTTCAATATACTTTACTTGTTTCTCCTTTATTACCTAATCTATAAAGGTACAGATATTTTGGGACTCTGTACTGTAAGTTCATGTTTTATTTTACTATGCTTCCCATGGATGTAAGTGTCACCTGTGGTCTGATATTTCTTAAATATATATAAGATAATTATATGCTGTGTTCATATAATTATAGAGGATGCATACCCTCAAATAAAATGAAAATAAAAAAGAAAGTTTAAGCTTCCTTCAAAAAATTATAAACTAAAATATATCCTAATGGCAATTTCTAAGTTAGAGCTGGATGTTTCGCTTGAGAACCTAATACAGCTCTCTGTGCTATTATATTTTCAATCCATAAATTGTGAAAATTAGAAGTAATTTAATGCTAATTATATTAAATTGCTAATCTCGATATTAAAATATGTCATTTAGAATCCAAATTATCTAAATCGGTTATGAAAACATAGTTAATTGTCATATTCTGAATAAAACAATATAAGTACAATTACCATTTTGTATTATATCAGTTCCTAGAAATGAATCCACTTTCAGAAATGATTATTTATTCCTTTTCCATTATCTGAAATATTGTATTTATAGCTAACCAATGGCTCTAAATTAAAAATACTATCATAGAATGATAGTTGATAATACTCTATATGTATACTTTGATTTTATTTTGTTTTTCTCTATACATGTATAAATACTAAATATTTTAACTAATGACCTATGAAGGGACAAATGAAAATTCAATAAATTCTCATTTTCTTTAAATTGAAAACGTTTAGATTTTCTTATACATGAAACCCTACATCATTTTTATTGATTATTTTTAAATTAGTAGCAGCTATGGGAAAATTATTTCACTTGAAATCCATACTATTATCAAAGCTAGTAATGCTATAACAAAATCATCTGTTCCCTGAAAGTTTCTTTCCATACAGATAGAGGTAGAGTAAAGAATTACAGCAATTACAAAAGTCTATAATTTTGGTGTAGGCAGTTGCAAACAATTAGCTAACACATACAATTGCTTACTTTATATATAAAAACATGATTCTCAGTGCTTTTATACCAGTTATCACATAACCCCTTCAGATCAATTATTCCCTTCATATCAATGCTCCTTTGGACACCTGGGCTTCTTGGATTGTATTTGTGGGCTCTATTTCATTTGGATTCCAATTGAATTCAGCTAGTAAGAAGGCATGCCACAATGTAAAACAGAAGGAAAAGAGTAAGAACAGATTACTTATTCCAGTAGCTCCATTTTAGCATAGTAACTTTGGACTGGTTGGATCCTCCAATTCATAGATCCTATCAAGAAAATCTATACAACTCTCTCTATAAAGGTGTTAGCAACTTTAACTTCTCCAAATCCTTTTGCATTTCAAGAGGCAACACTGCTGCTATTTGCTAATCCTGGAAAAACTGAGACATCCCTTGTGAATTTTCCTCATCCTTCTCATACATTTAAATTGCTGCTTTATTATATGCACTTTTTTGCCATTCTTATGTCAGTGTAAAAACTTTTATTTCCTGATTGATATAGCCATAAATTAACAACTTAAATTTTCTCAATAATCATTCGATAGAAACTCTTCTTTAAAAAAAAATATGCCTGAGGTTGCAATTCTTTGAATTTTTGAAATCAGACCTTGGTGATGACCTTGAGCAGTAGTATATAAATAAGTTCCACATGCTTAGCATTTCAATAATGGAACACTAGACATAATTTGGCTAAACAGGGTCTCACTCCCTTTCCCAAGCCAGTGTGCAGTGGCCTGATCTCAGCTCACTGTAGACTGGACCTTTGAGCTGAAGCTATCCTCTCACCTCAGCCTCCTGAATAGCTGAGACTACAGGCATGCATTATCATGCCTGGCTAATTTTTGTACTTTTTTGTAGAGATGAGGTTTCGCCAATTTGCCCAGGCAGGTGTTGAACTCCTGAGCTCAAGTGATCTGCCTACCTCAGCCTCCCAAATTGCTGGGATTATAGGCACGAACCATCACACTCAGCAGAAACACTTTTTAATCTCCATTTTGCAGATTACAGATGAGGCAGAGAGGGTTTAGGTCACACAATTGGTATGCGGTAGAAATGAGATACGAATCAGTTAATCTGGCACTAAATAAGAAGATTGAATCAACAGCCACACATACACAACACACATTTTCTATACATACAGAAAAAATGCAGTCATGTCAGTATTATACAATTATTTTAGTATCTTTCTACAATACAAAATAGTTTGGGAATAGAAACTTGCATTGATTGCTCTAGTGCTTCTAATAATATTCTATGGGAGATGTTTTAAAGTATGGTTATGGACTTAGAAGTGACCAGATTTGGTTAAGGGCATATAACCAGTTAAAGTTTCTAGTGAAGTTTATAACAGACTGACATTAGCCATCATAAAGGGCATGGTTACATTAGTCTTTTGATGATCACAGTATGAATTAGCAGAAAGCATTAAAGTAATGCAGGAAGAAAAGGGTGTAATGTCTTGCCAGGAGGACACAGAGCTGTGGGACTTAGGGTAGCAGAGGGTTCTCCTTGCTCTGAGTAGTTGGGACTCCAGACTCTTGTTAATGTCAGTCCGCAGGCAGATAATCTTTTTTCAAGAAACTGGGATCCCTCTGGATTTGACTAATGAACAAAAAAGGATGCATTCTCTTAGATAACATGTATAACTAAAAGTTGAGTTATTTACTGAAGACAAGAAAAATGTTGCAAGAAAATATCAGTCATTTCTTTGATGGCCACTGATTAAAAGGGGAATTAAACTCATAGTTTTAATGGGTAATTTCTCAGCTTGCCTGTAGCTAGTAATCTTGGTAAAGTCCTTGCTGCTTGGGCCAAATAGCTTTTCCTTGGTGACTGAGGTTTCACTTAGAGAAAGCAAGCCTTTCCCTAATTTCTCAAATAACATATCTAATTGTGAGACTTACTGAAATTTAAATGAAACTGACACAGAATTGTAATACAGGTGCTAATTTATATTTCTGCAGAAGCCTTTGTAACATTTAAAAAAGACTTCTTTATACCTCTTTATTCATATGCATTTGTACCAAATATATTCACAAAACCATAAATCAAATTAATTGTTTTCTAATCCCAGGATGAGATTGAATTTTTGTCATGAACATTCTTTGACATAAGAATAAATTATAATTGATCAAATACTTTATATTTTTTTCTCTGCTCTCTCCCTAGGTATCATAAACCAAGTACAAAAAAAAAGTTCAAAAGTATATTATCTCCCATCTAGACATTCAGAATCCCTTCAGCGAGTTTCAGGTTTATAAACATGTTTGTGCATGCAAGTTTATACTTCACAATTCTACTGGAGTTCCCAAATTTACCTCAAATTGAGATGTCTAAATAGAATATCATAGTCCTCTAACCCTGAAAAGTGCTATCCTCTCCTAAAGTAATAGGAAAATAAAACTGTTCAAGAATAAATAAACTTAGCAGCATCTCCAGCTCCAAGAAGTCAGCAGAGTGATAAAATAGAAAGCTTACTTTTTTATTCCTAACTGGGACCAACATCCTTTCCATTACTGAAAGTAATAAGGAGAGTCATCCTTGATATTACATGTGCCCATATTAAATCTGTCACCAAATTCAGACCTCTGTCTATATAACTTTGGGATTCATCAACTTGTCTCCATTCCTTGACATTAGTCTAGTCTCAGCTACCATCATCCATCAGACTACTGCAGTTGCCTTGTAACTGGTTTTCTTTCTCCTTCTTTGCACCCTCTCTAAATTGTCGTAACCTACATAACCAATTAGTCTTTCAAAACTGTTGTTTATTACATCCGAGATTATAAATGAATCAAGCTAAGTCAATTGCTCTTTAGTTGGAGACCCAGTGTTACACATACCAACTTCTTTCTCCTTTGCATATCTAATATCATATATCCTTATTCTCCAGGTAGCCTGATTTCCTTTGCATAATGAAAATGTGCCATACCTCCATTCTGTGCCCCTTCTAGATCTTTGCTATTTTGCCTGCTAGAAATCTCCTGTGTGCATTTGCTTTAGTGATTCTCCTCTCCCATCACATATTGGGTCATTTACTATCATTGTTTTCTGCTGGACGTCTTTTCTGACCTCCCTAACTAGGAAATGTGTATCTCTACCAACACACTTATCCCATTTTTAATTTTATATTTATTTGAGTAATTATTTGATGGCTATCTGTTGTGCCCAATATATGTAAGCACGATGCGGAGAAGGTTCATGGCATATTTCTTTGTTCACAATATTATCCTCAGCATACAGCATAGTTCCATACACATTTAGTATCTTGCCATATATTTGTTGTATAAATAAAATGATAAAAGGACACCTAGCAATGCAAAAAAAAAATTGTACTCTCTTCTGACATTTTAATTTAAATAATAGATACAATCTCATCCTAAAATTAAAATAAGCACTTTATATTAAGGTGACATTTATACTTTGGCGAAGCTAGATTTTTCAATGTCGTTGTCACTTTCTCACATGACTCATCGTCAACATTATTGTTGTACTATTCTTTTTTCAAAAGACATCTGTTTATAATTTGTATTGCTCAAAGTGCCTAGCAATATGCTGATCAATAACTGAATTGCATTAGTTGTTTCTTTATTTATATTCTTGAAATTAATAAAGTATCTCTGTACTTTCCTCAGGTTACAGAGGATATTTTCCTATTAATGAAATCAACTCAGAGCTCATTAACCAGGTAAGATGGAACTGCATTAAATATCAGAGATTGATATGCTTATTTTAAGTAAATATTTCATTTGTTTGCCAAAATAATATACCATTTCATATTTAATATTTCAAATATTCAATACTGAATGTGTTAGATACTCAAAAGTGTTAAATATGTACAAATCTCTCATGGTTGAAAAAAATCTCCAAGCACTGAAAAATTAAACATCTTTTAAATCAATAACTATACTTGAAAAATGTAAAATATATCTACTTTTCTTCCTGCTTATATCCAGGAACATAAACACGCTCATTTACATGTTTACTTGAACTGCTAGATGAACATTAAGTACTCAGTATATCTGGTTTGACTTCGCTATACTTCATATATTTAAATTTGTTTGCATACTCTCAGAATACTTGAGAAAGAAAATATGTAAGGAAAAAAGAGTGTGTATTTACGATGTTCATGTTGGCCTCTATTTTTTTGGAACAAAAGTACCCATTCAAAGTTCTACAGATAATAATGTGTTACTTTCTTGCAAATACAAAGCATGATTATTCTAATTTTAAAAGTGAATTTGTCTTCTTAATATCATTGACATGATGCATGTCACCTAAAATGAGTTTTTTAAATTGAATTTAATACTTCATTACATAGAATTTTAAATTCTGCACATATGTGAAAGATATATTTCAATATTTCTGTTGCTTAATATTTTAGCTCTCATAACAGGGTAAGTTGGTTTGTAGAGAATTACTTGATTTGTTTATTGTAGCATTTAACCCACTTTCTACTTTTCTAAATAAGTTGTGTTCATGGTATTCATCTCCATTTAGAGATCTGCTATATAATATTTCTATGGAATATTACTGTCCACACACATACAGTGCATGTATTTTCATCAAAATTACATGGTCTTTCATTTTTGTTTTTTGAAAAAGTTGGAGGTAAAATATATTGAAAAATAAATAATATAAAACAACCTAACATCATTACCCTAAATAAAGTCTTTAGTAGTATCATTTATATGCTTAGATATGTGAAAGGAAAATAGAAACTTGGGACCCGAATTCACTATACAAAAAGAAAAAAATTAAGCTGAAAGCTGAGACATTCAAGAAGCTGCTTTTCCTTTTATAATATTTCTAAGCAGATAGCTACATTTAAAAAGTTAAATATCTCCCAAGATAGCTACTCGATGTTCTGCTTACCTTATGTGAAGTACCAATTTACTGAGCAAGAGATGAATACATGATTGACTATTTACCATACAGACTCCTTTTTGCTTGCAACATGTGGATTACCATATACTCCACGTTTGCACTCCATCCCATCATTCCCCTTTAAATATTGAAGCCCTCAAAATAATCCTTAGAAAAAGGCAGAGACCACAGACTGTTACTGTAATTCTCTTTTTATTTCTTCCAGGCATGTCCCTAACATTGGCAAAATAAACTTCTAAATTGATTGAGACCTATCTCAGATAGTTTTTTTCTTACAGATACTTGAAAAGAACAGAAACATAGTGTATGATTTTCCTATTGCTACTGTAACCAATTTCAGCACACTTAATGCTTCATATGCCATCCCAACTGGAACATTCCCAGAGGTTATGGCTTCCTTAGCATCATGCCCACATCCATAATGGCTGCTGATTGCATGGGAAGGCCCCTCCTTTTGCTCCATTTGATTTCTTTTGTCTGCCTTCCCCTTGTGGAGGGCTCCTCTGCAGGGATGTACCCATTAACAAGACCACAAAAAAGAAGGAAAGAGAGAATTTCACACTCCTTTCTTCCAGATCAACTTTAACCCTTAGTGGCTTCAAATTTCACTTTTATGAGAAATATGTAAATATTTATAAAACAAAATATATTTTTATATTATATTAAACATATATAAATATATAAAACATGTTAAATCTCAAATACATTTTTATAAGACATAATATATAAATGTTATAAATTTATAACATTATAAAAATATAATGATGTATATATTTGGATTTTTTTAGGGAAAGGGGATTTTTTCTCTTTTTGGTCTAATAAAATTGAGTATGGGAAGTTTTTAAATGATATAATGCCTGACTTGCCCCATTTGGGCAGCAGCTTAAAAGGGGGATGTTATACCAGGCTAAAGGTCCTCCTCACATCCCAGGGACTCCCATGTTTTCTGGCTCCTTCCCTTTTTTTATGATAAATTAAGATGCTATAACAATTCTGAATCTCAGGGTCTTTTTTTTTTTTTTTTTTTTTTGTGGGGAGAAGCATGGGTTTTGAAGTCCAGGGCATTTTTACCTTCTGTTGAAAATAGCTGAGGGAGAAAGGAAAAGAGGAGGGAACTTTTCCCTTCCATATTCACCTTCAGCTTCTTGAAAATGGGCTTCTGCAGAATAAATCTGAAGTTTTTACTTCAAAAAATTCAAAGTTATATAAATTCATTTTAAAAAATGAAAAAGTGTTTTTAAAACAACAGGAATTAATTATCTCACAGATTTGGAGGTCAGACATTTAAAATGCGTTTCCTGGGCTAAAATCTATATGCTGCCAGGAATGTGTATTTTATGGAGACTCAAAGAGAAAACTTACTTTATTTTCTAGCCTCTAAAGGTTGTGCACATTTCTTGGCTCCTGATCTTGTGTCACCTTACCTCTCTTTTATTCTGACATCTCATTCTTTGACTCAGACCCTCTGAACAATACAGATAATCCTCTCATCTAAAAAGCATTAATTTCATCACACTAGCAAAGGCCATGTACCATATATGGAATATATTTGCAACTTATAGGAAGCAGGATATGAACATGTTTGGAAAACCATTCTGAGATCTACCATACTTCATAAAAACTGTTAAGTCTTGTAATAAATAAACCTAGTATATTTAATTCAATGCATTTTTTATGGAACAGACACCTATTTCCTCTCGCAATTAATTAGTACTTCAAGTAAATTGTGCCTTGCAACATGCTTGGGAAAAAAATTAAAGAAAATAGTAAAATAGGTTTAAAGTAATTTAAAGATTTATAAAGTAACTAAAAGAATACAGTAAAATAATATGTAAAATACAATTTTAAATTATATGATTGAAATGAAAATAAAAATTAATAGTTGAAGAATAAGCCATTAAAACAAACAATCACAGATACACTTTCTGGTGACATAAAGCGAAGCAATATCACTTTAAAGATATGCTAATCAAAGATAAAGTAATATGAATTACAGAAT
The DNA here is from genome assembly GCA_031835075.1 of Saguinus oedipus. Lineage (NCBI taxonomy): Eukaryota > Metazoa > Chordata > Mammalia > Primates > Cebidae > Saguinus > Saguinus oedipus. The sequence continues at coordinate 46,566,037 of CM063169.1, forward strand.
ATGCCTAAAGTATACATGATCTTGAGACAGATGTAGCCACTCAAGAAGGTCATCAGATAGCTCTATCTGGCAGGAATTCACTGTGGGAAGCTATATTGGCTTTGTTCACAAAAAACTAATACAAGGTCTCTAACCTGAGCTTGGAAGTACATTTTGAGTAATTTGGAGATAACTGAATTCAAGTAATTAGATATTAACGAATGTCATTATAGACTTTTCAGCCTCTTGGGATTGTGTTATATTTAATGTTTGCTTTTCCAGAAAGCATGCTCAAAATGGATTCACTTAAAAAAGACATAAATAAATACATGAATAAATAGGTTGACCACTGGATAAATAACTGTTTCTAGGGTAGGGTAGTAAAATGTAAGATAGGACTGGAACATCATGTCATGCCAGAAATAAGAAATTACTCAAACAAACAAACGAAACTGAGCATGTCAAAGGTACTCAGGTGCCACACTTTAAGAGCACCAGCATTCAAATGAAAAATAATTTGAGCAACAAATAATTAACATAGTATTGAATTTTAATGCAAAATTAACCAAATAAGCGTGAGTCTATGTTGACATGAATACTAGGGTCACAGAAAAAAGTGAAGGAAAGATGGAAAAATCTTTCTTATGGAAGAAGTATAAATAATTTACCTAATTACTCTTTGAATGTAAGCTTGACTTTGTGACCGGATTTCAAAGAACCGAGAAAAGGAAAAACAATAACAGGATACTTCATCTCTATGTGTTATCTCAAAAAATATATTACAGCTGTCTAAGCATGAGAAAAAAACAATGAATAAACTTATATTGAGAAATATTCCATAAAATTGGAACCAGTTCTTAAAACTATTAAAGTCATGAGAAATAAGAAAGACTAGGAATCTTTCATAGACCACTAGAGATAAAGATAATTGATGTCTGAAAGTAGTATGGATCCTGGAATATAAAAGGACTATAATGGCAATATCTAGTGAAATACAAATAAAGATTAGACTGTAGCTGATAGTAACGTAGCAAAATTGTTTTCTTAGTTTTGATAAATAATTCCAGGTTATGTAAGATAATACGACTATGAGAAAATGGATAAAGGGTATAGAGAAATTCATTATATATTTGCAGCTTTTCTGTAAATCTAAAATTATTCCCAGGTTAAATATTTAAAGAAAACAAATAACAGCTCTATAACAGATATTCATGTTGTCTTAAATAATATTTTAAAAAATAATTTAAACTCATTATCTGAACAATCATAGTTTCAGTAAGCATTTTTTAAAAGTTTTTGTATTATTAATAACTCTTGCTTATTTTTCTGGATACTATCTCTTCTCTAGTGTTAAGCTTTTAGCTTAATTAAAAAGTCTGGAATGTGAAATTAATAAAAATTCTAATAATTCATTTTACTTCCTTAAGTCTGACAGATATTCAGATTTTTCATCCGACAAATATTATCACACATATTTTGAATATTAATGTTGTGCAGGCAATTTGGAATTTACCAAACAAACCATAAATTGTTATCTCTGTAATGCTGAATGTCATAATGTTTCTCTAACGATATTTTTATAGGGAGGAATTTTTAATTATTTCATATATTTTAACTTACATTGCAACATAAATGAAACAAAGATACAAATTGCTTATTGAAAATAAAAATTTGCATCACGTTGCCAAAGACAGTAGCATTGGTTTATTGTCCATTATATGCAAGAAGTTATATTATGGAAAGTCTAAGATCAAAAAATTCCTTACAATTGTAATTTTAGTTATTTTAATTTTATTTTTAGTAAAAATATTTAACTATTTGCAGAATACTTTATTATACAACTATTGATATAACTATCCATGAAAATAGATGAGATTGTGATAGAATATGAATAAATATTATTAGAATTTTTGCCAGGTAATGTAAAAACATGTATAGCAGCCATGGCTGGCATAGACAATGCCTGGTTTCATATCATTTCCTGACTACTCTCATTCCATTTTCATGATTACTACTAGCTTCAGATGGCTGAATATAAATATAGCATTTTATAAAGCTTTACAACAGCAATACTTTAATAATATATGATTAAATATAAAGAAAGTAGATATGAAAACAAAGATATTAATTTTAAGAAAACAAAAATTGTGAGCAAAAATCTTTGTACATATTTTGAAAATTTGTTGTTTTTTTCTAAGTATTATGTAAACAAGGTGAAACAGAATAACATTCTGTTTCTTCTCATTATGCAAGTTAGTATGAACTTCAATTAAATACCATTTCCCCAAGAATGAAAGTTTTTTTAAAACTAGAAAATAATGAGAACTAATACAGAAGAAAGATAATGTATAATAAATAAAACACTAGGTTATTGGTAAATAATGAAAGATTTCTCTATGTTTCTTTTTTATGGAAGGCTATTTTTTTCTAGCAGTGTCATAGATTTGAGATTTAGAAAAAAGAATAGGCTTCCATCTCCCAGATACAAGTTATTTTAAAAGCAATAACGTGATTGTTTCTTTTTTCCAGTATTGCTTTACAAATAAATAATACATTTTAGTCTATGTAACTTTATTCTACTAAGTAATTTCTTGCTGATGTGAATGTGAACATACTTTAAAATTATCATTAAGCTTAAATATTTCATTTATTAACATTGGAAATATAATTTACCTTTCAAATATTTTGTCAGAGAGCTGTAGTGAGAAGATTTTTCTATATAAATGAAACCAAATGTGCCTATTAAGTGGAGAAATAAACAGACAACAGTCTCATTTTTGGGAATGGAAAGTGAGCAAACGTCTGCAATCATTTTTATAAATGACTTTTATAATTCCTTGAGTTTATTAGTTATAAGATAATATAAAAACATTATGAAACCTACATATGATGTAACATTACTATATAATAATTATACATATCAGCATTTTATTAAAACAGTCTACATCATGATTTTAATTCTACTTGAACATGCCTTCTACATTTATTGCAACATTTGAATCATGTAATTGTTTTCTAACTGAATGGCTTTCTGTTTTGGGGAGATAGAGTTAAAAAAATGAACCTTGACATACACCATGTTAAAAAGTATATATTGATGACAAACTTTTGCTAGGATGGAGACAATCCTGAGATCCTCTTGAGCATCTGATTGACATAACTTTTCCCACTTTTATACTCTTGAATACTTCTTCAATATGCAGAAATTTGCCTATAATGTAAAATAAACAACATGAATTGTTTGTACAAAAGGCTGTTTGAAGACAATGCTGATTGAGAATGAGCAGAAGGCAAAGGAGAAAAGGGGGAAATAAATGAATAGAAAAGAAGGAAACACACTGTTCCAACTAATCAAATTGCTGAACAATAATTTGTCTTTCAACAGACTGTTTCTCTATTCTACAGTTTCATTGTACATCAAATAACTGTGAGACTTAAAATGAAAGTCCTGTTCTCATTGCCCCTGCCTTGCAGAATCTGCAAGGAATAGGAGGTTACTTGAAACTCACACTTGCTGAGGGCTCTGCAAGTATTTCCAGTCACTGCTGTCTTTGAATAAATCTCCAACTACTTCCACTAGTTCTTGTCTGTTTCCTACATAGAGGATTATTCCTTAGCTACATCAAGGAATTAGAATGAAACAAGGCATTCTTAGCAAATTAGTTTCTTAAAGTTGATGACTCAAAGTAATGTAACTTTTAGATCTACTAAGCTATTGTCAGTGGAGGACAATATGTTCAACTTACTCTTTAGAGTTAGGAAGAATCAATATAGTGAAAATGGCTATACTGCCCAAAGTAATTTACACAATCAATGCTATCCCCATCAAACTACCATTGAATTTTTTCACAGAACTGGAAAAAACCACCATGAATTTCATATGGAACCAAAAAAGAGCCCGCATAGACAAGACAATTATAAGCGAAAAGAACACAGCAGGAGGCATTACACTACCAGACTTCAAATTATACTACAAGGCTACAGTAATCAAAACAGCATGGTACTGGTACCAAAACAGAGATATAGACCAATGGAAGAGAACAGAAGCATCGGAGGCAACACAACATATCTACAACCATATAATCTTTGATAAACCAGACAAAAACAAGCAATGGGGAAAGGATTCCCTGTTTAATAAATGGTGTTGGGAAAACTGGCTAGCCATGTGCAGAAAGCAGAAACTGGACCCCTTCCTGACACCTTACACTAAAATTAACTCCAGATGGATTAAAGACTTAAACGTAAGACCTGACACCATAAAAATCCTAGAAGAAAATCTAGGCAAAACCATTCAGGACATAGGAGTAGGCAAGGACTTCATGAACAAAACACCAAAGCATTGGCAACAAAAGCCAAAATAGACCAATGGGACCTAATCAAACTCCACAGCTTCTGCACGGCAAAAGAAACAGTCACTAGAGTGAATCAGCAACCATCAGAATGGGAAAAAATCTTTGCAGTTTACACATCTGACAAAGGGCTGATATCCAGAATTTACAAATAACACAAACAGATTTACAGGAAAAAAACAAACAAGCCCGTTCAAAAATGGGCAAAGGATATGAACAGACACTTTACAAAAGAAGACATACATGAGGCCAACAAACACATGAAAAAATGCTCATTATCACTGGTCATTAGAGAGATGCAAATCAAAACCACATTGAGATACCATCTCACGCCAGTTAGAATGGCGATCATTAAAAAATCTGGAGACAGCAGATGCTGGAGAGGATGTGGAGAAATAGGAACACTCTTACACTGTTGGTGGGAGTGTAAATTAGTTCAACCATTGTGGAAGACAGTGTGGCGATTCCTCAAGGACCTAGAAATAGAAATTCCATTTGACCCAGCAATCCCATTACTGGGTATATATCCAAAGGACTATAAATCGTTCTACTATAAGGACACATGCACATGAATGTTCATTGCAGCACCATTTACAATAGCAAAGACCTGGAACCAACCCAAATGCCCATCGATGATAGACTGGACTGGGAAAATGTGGCACATATACACCATGGAATATTATGCAGCAATCAAAAATGATGAGTTTGTGTCCTTTGTAAGGTCATGGATGAATCTGGAGAACATCATTCTCAGCAAACTGACACAAGAACAGAAAAAGAACTACCGCATATTCTCACTCATAGGTGGGTGAGAAAAATGAGAACACATGGACACAGAGAGGGGGTCGACTACACACTGGGGTCTATTGGGGGGAATGGGGGAGGGACAGCGGGGGGGGCTGGGGAGGGATAGCCTGGGATGAATGCCAAGTGTGGGTGAAGGGGAGGAAGGCAGCAAAACACACTGCCATGTGTGTACCTATGCAACTATCTTGCACGTTCTGCACATGTACCCCAAAACCTATAATGCAATAAAAATTTAAAAAAAAAAAAAAAAGAACAAACCATAACCCAGTTAGTGGATGTTGTGCTAAAATGCCATTCTCCTTTTGACTTAACTCTATGAGATTCAATTTTTTCCCATTCTACTTCACCAGTTTATAGTTTGGAGACACAAAGTATTATGTTTTTATCCTGCATTTGTTTGTTAGTTTACTGATTGATTGACAGAATCTCACTCTTGTCCAGACTGGAGTGCAGGAATGTAATCTCAGCTCACTGCAAACTGCCACCCAGGTTCAAGAGATTCTTGTTCCTCGGCCTCCACAGTAGCTGGGATTAAAGAAACATGCCACCAAGCATGGCCAATTTTTATATTTTTAGTAATGATAGGGTTTTACCATGTTGGCCAGGCTGGTCTTGAACCCCTTACCTCAGGTGATCCTCCCACCTCTGCTTCCCAAAGTGCTGGGATTACAGGCATGAGCCAGCCAGAACACTCAGCCTATCCTGCTTTTTAACAAAGTAATTACATGTAATTTGAAAAATAAAATGCATAAAATTACAAAATTTAGAGGACAGATTACTGTCAGATTTTGAAGTATTCTTAACATTGTGCCCTTTAATTATTTTTACTTATATAGTTTCTAAAATTGCATTTGTGATAAAAAGCAGGTATAATTTTTAAGCATTCAAAATATCATGCCAATTAAACAATGTCCTTTCTCCTTATTTGAACTTTCCAAGTAAATGATTTTGTACCTGTGTACTCACAGGTATTTACAGTTCAAATATTGTTAAATAACACAATGGTTAAAAGAGTGATCTTTGAGTTCAGAGAAATTTCTTTAAGGTTCCATATAAACCATTTGCCACTGTGAGACTTCCATTAAGTTACTTAACTGGTCAACACTTCAGCTTTCTCACATGTAATAGTTGAGAGGGTTAAATGACATAAGGAATGTAAAATGCTTAGCCCATTTTGCATGGCATATTACCTATTCAACAATTTTTGAAGAGGCCATCATTATTTTAAGTGCACATTGCTGACAAATATGATGAATAAAGAGAATCAAATGCACTTTTCTTTTTGTGAAAAACAGCAAAGGATTCTTAGACAATTAAGGCCCAAGCATTTTAAGAAAACTAAATTTCAGTATCAATTTGAGTAATATTTTTTCATATATATAAAGCCTGAAACCATTTTGTATAAATAAACTGTAATGTGAAATCTCATTCACTATTGATGTGAAATCCCATTCACTATAAGAAACTAACTTCAGATTTCCGCTTTCTGCTAAGCTGTTATAAAATGATTCTTTGGCAAAACAATATAAACAAAAACTGGAGAAAATATGTGGAAATTCAGTATGTTCTATAAATATATGTTATTCTGTATTTCTCTATTGTGCTTCTTTGAAATTGATGAATATTTGAAGATTTTGGCCACCATGCATTTGGAGAAAATTAAATCCAGAGAATGTTGAAGGTGTGGAAATCTTGCAACCCCTATTCCAGTGTAAAAACCTTTAAAGACTTTCTCTATTATCCACATTTTTTAAATAATATATTCTGAAGCTAAGCACTTTAACAATTCTGACTTATTAGTTAGGTCCTTCAGTATAATATTGGGAAAAATATTGTTTTTAACCAATTTAGCTAATACTTTCTTCACTGAATTCTATCAATTTTTCACTAATCTTTCTTATCTTAGACACGTTCTTTATTACTTGTTGCTCTTAGATTGCTAATACCCCATTAATGATGAAAATTTATGAATTTATTTTTAAATATGCAGTCCAATTTCTATCAAATAGTACATCATCACATTTGTCTAAATACAGCAGAGCTAGGAACATGTTAATCACATTTTTCAAGCATGTATTCACCCAAAAATTATTTACATCTAATATGAAAATTAATTCTTTCCTTCTGTCTTTTTTTTTTTTTTTTTTTTTTTTTTTGAGACAGAGTTTCGCTCTTGTCACCCAGGCTGGAGTGCAATGGTGCGATCTCGGCTCACCCCAGCCTCCGCCTCCTGGGTTCAGGCAATTCTCCTGCCTCAGCCTCCTGAGTAGGTGGGATCACAGGCACACGCCACCATGCCCAGCTAATTTTTTGTATTTTTTTTTTTAGTAGAGACGGGGTTTCACCATGTTGACCAGGATGGTCTCGATCTGTTGACCTCGTGATCCACCCGCCTCAGCCTCCCAAAGTGCTGGGATTACAGGTGTGAACCACCACGCCCGGCCTCCTTTTGTCTTTTTTCCTACAAATCACTGCCTCTTCTCTATCTCTTTATCCTCTTCCTCTCTCTCTACCTCTCCTCTTTCTGTCTTTTTGCCTTTCTGTATATTTTTTATCAGATTTACTCCATCTCGATCTCTCTCTCTCTCTGTCACACATATATAACCTATAGTAATATGACTATATAAAAAGTAAAAAGCAGGAAGACTGTTTTGAATATGATGATACAAATAATCTCACTCTGTAAGGTATCTGATGCCTTCAGTTTTTCCACTGTGCTACTAATTATGTCCTTGAGGTAGAAAATAAGGTACCAGTATGACACTACATTTTCGGTATACAAATGGCAAAAATATTTTCAAAGTCAAATGAACTAAAAGGCAAGTTATTGTTTAGATAAATGAAGGCAATGCAACAATCTGTCATGCAGAAATGCAATTAATTGTGCTGTATGAATAAAGAAGGTCAGAAACAAGCAGTCTGCTTCTGTCAGCATTTGTAAGACAATGAAAATTTCTCCCCAACTAAATTAATCAATGCCTCTTTCTTTCTAATATTACTAAGTCTATACTACCCATTACACAATAACTTTTTAATATAACTGCTTCTATTGATATGACTTTATCTGCTTAAAGGAAAATAATATTTTCCAAAACTGTTGGTATGAGGTGAACTAGAAAAGGTATAGAGCTTTTTCAAAAATATAAACCTTCTCTTTCATCATTTTGTAAAAGATTCTTTCCTTTAAATACTATGTAAAGTCTCATTTCTATTCTCTCAAATTCCTTTAAATATCTAATTTTAAAACTAACATATATATTATTCAATAAATAAGTGATATATAGTGTTAAATCCTAGAGAATTATATTGGAAAATGATAACCTGAGTTTTGAGAAGTCATTCTGCTGTTAAACAATTGTACTTAACATGGGAATCTGTCTGTGTGTATTTCAGGTCTCAAACATAAAATTATAAAATTAGTCTCTTAAGCAAAAATAGGTAAAAGATTGAGTTAAATTATATGAGACAGGTTTATATGTATTTTTGGTGATATACATATGTATGTATTTTAATACTATGTTTATTATTTTATATCATCTTATATTTACTGTACTTATTCTCCCAGAAATTAAGATCTTCTCTGAATCCCTATCTAACCCAGATAGTTAATAATTAATAAGAAATATGAACTACAACAGAAAAGATGAATGTGATAACTCAAGTTCATTTAAATATATATATTATAATCTAGACTTTAAACTTACCATTGACTTATTACTCAAATTCCATCAGAAGAAAGCAAGATAAGATTGGGCACTTTCAGGGTGGTAAAGCTTGAAGAAAAAATAGAAATAACTAAAATCAGAGGGGAGCTGAATGAAATGGAGACCCCCAAATCCATATAAAACAACAATGACAAAAAAACTTGTCAATTGAAAGGATAAACAAAATCGATAAACTGCTAGATTAATAAATGTAAACAGAAACAAGACCCAATAAAGACAATTCAAAATGCAAAAATGACACTACAGCTGATCCCACAGAAATACAAAAGATCCTCTGAGACTATTTTGAACACCTGTATACAGAGAAACTAGAAAATCTAGAGGAAATGGAAAAATTCCTGGAAACAATCCCTAAGATTGAATCAGGAAGAAATGGAAACAGCGAACAGGCTAATATTGAGTTCTGAAGTTGAATCAGTAATAAAATAAAACAACTAACAACCAAAATAGCTGTAGACCATCTACATTCACAGCTGAATTTTACCAGATGTACAAAGGAGGGCTGGTACTAATTCTACTGAAACTGTTTCAAAAAAATTGATGAGGAGGGACCCCTGCCTAATTCATTCTACAAAGCCAGCATCACTGTGACACCAAAAGCCAACAAAGACACAACAAAACGAGAAAAACTACAGGACAATACCCCTCATGTATATAGATGCAAGAATCTTCAACAAGATACCTGCAAAACAAATTCAACAGCACATCAAAAAGATAATTTACCACGATAAAGTAGGCTTCATGCATGGGACACAAGTTTCAACACACAAATCAATAAATGTGATTCACTCCATAAGCAGAATTAAAAACAAAAACCATATTATTATCTCAATGGACAAAGAAAAAACTTTCAATAAAATTCCAAATTTCTTTATGTTAAAAATCTTTAAGGCATCCAAGGAACATATCTCAAAGTACTAAGAGCCATCCATGACAAACCCAAAGACAATATCATATTGAATGGGTAAAAACTGAAATAATTCCCTTCGAGAACTGAAACAAGACAAGGATTCCCACTCTCATCAACACTGTTCAACCAAGTACTGGAAGTACTAGTCAGAGCAATCAGTACAGATAATGAAATTAAAGGCATTCAAACAGGAAAATAACTCAAACTCCCTCTTTGTGAATGATACAATTTTATAGCTCAGAAACTGTAAAGTCTACTAGCAGGCACATGGAGAAGAAAAATGACTTCAGCAAAGTTTCAGGATACAAAATCAATGTATAAAACTTAATAGCATTTTCATATAATAAAAATATGCAAACCAAGACCCGAAACAACAACTCATTCCATAAACAATAGCCACACACACAAACAAATGCACAAATTACCTAGGAATACATCTAACCAAGGAGGTGAAAGAGCTCTACAAGGAGAACTACAAAACTACTGCTAAAATAAACCCCAAGGGACAAAACCAAGTGGAAAAATATTCCATCCTCATGGATTGGAAGAATTAATATTGTTAAAACAGCCACATTGCCAGAAGCAATGTGCAGATTCAGTACTATTCCTGTCAAACTACCGATGTTATTTTTTATAGAATTGGAGAAAACCTATCCTAAAATTTACATGGAACAACAACAACAAAAAAAAACCTGCAATCAAAAATGGTAAGTTCGTGTCCTTTGTAAGGACATGGATGAATCTGGAGAACATCATTCTCAGCAAACTGACACAAGAACAGAAAATGAAATACCACATTTTCTCACTCATAGGTGGGTGAGGAATGAGAACACATGGACACAGGGAAGGGGGGTACTACACACTGGGGTCTATTTGAGGAAACAGGGGAGGGACAGCAAGGAGGGGGGAGCTGGGGAGGGATAGCCTGGGGAGAAATGCCAAATGTGGGTGAAGGGGAGGAAGGCAGCAAAACACACTGCCATGTGTGTACCTATGCAACTATCTTGCATGTTCTGCACATGTACCCCAAAACCTAAAATGCAAAAAAAAAAAAAAAAAACCCCAGGTAGCCAAACCAATTCTAAACAAAAAAAACCAAAGCCAAAGGCATGATATTAATTGACTTCAAACTATACTGTAAGCCTACAGTTACCAAAACTGCATTTTACTGGTTCAAAACCAGAAAAATAGACCAACAAAACAGAAAGAGAACCCATAAATAATGTTACACCACTACAGCCATCTAATCTTTCACAAAGTTGACAAATATAAGCAATGTGAAAAAAACTCCCTATTCAACAAATGGTGCTACTATAGGTACCCAGCCATATGCAGAAGACTAATAGTCAACCCTTAACTTTCACCATGAAAAATATTAACTCAAGGTGGATTACAAATTTAATGTAAGACCTCCAATTATAAAAACCCTAGAAGAAAACCTAAGAAATATCATTCTAAATATGTGCTTTGTGAAAGCATTTATGACTAAGTCCTCTAAAGCAATTATAACAAAAACAAAAATTGAGAAGTGGGATCTAATTAAACTAAAGGGACTTCTGCACAGCAAAATAAACTCTCAAAAGAGCAAACAGACAATCTACAGGATGACAAAAATTATTTACAAAGTATGCATCAGACCAAGGTCTAATATCCGGAATCTACAAGAAATTTAAACAGCTGAACAAGCAAAAAACAAAAGCCCTCTTTTAAAAAACATGGGTCAAAGACATAAACAGACCCTTCTCAAAAGAAGATATATAAGTGGCCAAGAAACATGAAAAACTGTTTATCATCACTAATCATCAGAGAAATACAAATCAAAACCATAAATGAGATACCATCTCACACCAATTGGAATGGCTACTTTTTAAAAGCTAAAACAACAGATGTTGGTGAGGCTGTGGAGAAAAGGAAATGCTTATACACTATTGGTGGAAATGTACATAGGTTCAACTACTATGGAAAGCTGTTTTGAGATGTGTCAGATAACTTAAAACAGAGCTACCAGTTAACCCAGAGATTTTATTACTGGTTATATATCCAAAAGAAAACAAATTATTTTACCAAAAGACACAGACACTCATATTCTCACTGCAGCATTATTCACAGTAGCAAAATCATAGACTCAATCTAGGTACCAATCAATAATGAATCAAATAAGAAAAATGTGGGACATATACACCACGGGATACTATGCAAACATTAAAAAGAATAAAATCATATCCTTTGTTTGCATAAACATGGATACAGCTGAATGCAATTATGTAAGTAAATTAACATAGGGACAGAAAACCAGCTACCATGTGGGGCTACAAGTAGGGGCTAAACACTATACACTCATGGATATAAAGATGGCAATAAATGACACTGGAGATTACTAGATGGGGAAGGGAAGGACCAGACAAAGGTATATACTCAGGTAACAAACATGCACATGTACCCTTGGATATAAAATGTAACTTGGTTACATATATGAAAAAAAGCAGGCAAGGAGGTTTAGTACTTTAATGTTTATTTATTGTATGTTTGGATCTTTATGATCAATAAACCCTCATACTTCTTAGTGGCAAGACCAAAACTTTACTTTTGAATATTCCAAGTTGCCCAATTGATATATGACAGGAAGTTAAACTCCTTTCAGAGATGTAAAAGGGCAGTAGCATAAAGAACATGGAGAACATAGATTTTTTTGAAAGATAAATCATGTGATATCAAGATTTACAAGTAAAATCTATGTGCAGACTGAGGAATATTAAGTATCTGTAGTCCACTCTGAGGACAGTGAATTTATTCTAAATGCAGGGCCTTGGATAATACAATTCTTTCTAAAAATAAATGAAGAATAAAACAGACTTCTACAAACCTTTTGTATTCCTGCATCATTTTTAAAATTCTTGTTAAAACATTTAATATTATGAAATATAATGCACACAAAATGTTTCTAAATTACAGATGTTGAAATTAATAGTTATGACATTTTTGTACTAAACCTCTATATTTTTAATATGTTATTAAACTGTACAGAGTTTTTATAATATACAGTTATATCAAAATAGATTTATGACTTATGGAAGCACCATGACTTTATTTTGTTGTTTGAATATTCTTTTAAATAGGAGATAATTGCAATGTCCTAGAATGAAACTCAGGTAATAGTAAAAATATTAAAAGACAAATTTTAATATGATTTCACCTTTTTTTGAATTCCCGGAGGTGGCATTGTTGAATCACAGGGTAGCTGTATTTTTAATTTTTTTGAGGAGCTGCCATAAATTATCACAAAGTGTCCATATCATTTTACCACTAAACTAGTACAAGTGTTCCAATTTCTCTACATCCTTTCCAGTATTTGTTGTTTTCTGTTTTCTATGTTGCTGTTTGTTTGTTTTGAATAATGTCCATTGTAACAGATATGAACTGATATCTCACTGTAGTTTTGAATTGGATTTCTCTGATGATTAGAGAGGTTGAGCCTCTTTTCATTTACTCATTGATCATCTGTATGTCTGCTTCAGAGAAATGTCTACTAAAGTTCTTCGCCCGTTTTTAAATCAAGTTATTTGGTTTTTTTTGGTATTGAGTTGTGAGAACTTTTTTTTGATCTTTGATTAAAAGCCCTTGCAAGATATACAGTTTGCAAATATCTTCCCCTTTCTGTAGTTGTGTTCTCAGTTTCTTGTTTTAATGTCTACTCTTTCATTTCTGATATTACTGAGTCTTCTTTCTTTTTGTTTTCAAAAATCCAATTTAACTTTCATTGGTTTTTATATCATTGTCTATTTTTGCTCTAAACTTTATCATTTCCTTTCTTCTGTTAACTTGTTGCTTAGTTTGCTTTTTCTATTTTATCTCAAATAAGTAACAAAACTCTGCATCTCAAGGGACCAGGTATAGAGTTTTGTTATATATGAGATTGTTCATCTTTTTTAATGTAGACATTTATCTACATCAGCTTTACTCTTTGTATTGCTTTTGCTGCATCCCATAAATTTTGATATTGTGTGTTTTCATGTTCACTTATTTTGAGATAGTTTCTAATTTCTCTTTTAGTTTTTGTTGAACTCAATGTTTGTTCAATGTGTTGTTTTCCAAATATTGGTGACTATTCTATCATTAATTTCTAGTCTCATTCCATGGTAGAAGAGATACTTTACATGATATCAGTCTTATTAAATTTAGTAAGATCTTTTTGTCCCCTAACATGCACTCTGTTATGGAGAATGTTCCATGAGTACTTGAGAAAAATATGTATTATGATGATGTTAGGTGTAATGTTCTCTATATGTCTATTAAGTACATATGGTCCATATTGTTTTACAGTTCTGTTTCCTTATAGATATTCTCTCTGCATGTACTACTCACTATTGAAAATATACTATTGAAATTTCCTATTATTATGTGTTGTTTATTTTTATATTTCTGTCAATGTTTGCTTTATATTAGGTGTTCTGATACTGTATATATATTTATGATTAGAACATCTTTCTGTTGACTTTACCCTTTTATCAATACATAATGTACTTTGTCTCTTGAAAGGGTTTTTCACTTAAAGTTTGTTCTTTTTCAAATAGCCTGGCCATCCTGATTTTTTTTGTTTACCATGGAATGTCTTCTTTCATCACTTCATTTGCCATTCATTTGTGTCCATAAATCAAAATTCAGTCTCTTGTAGACAAAATAAGGTTAGATCTTGTTTTTTATTATTCTGTTACTATATGTATTTTGATTGAGAGCATAATCCATTTACAGTATAAATAATTGTTGACATAGTAGGGCTTACTGTTGCCATTCTGTGAATCATTTTCTATCTTTTTTTTTTTTTTTTGAGACGGAGTTTCGCTCTTGTTACCCAGGCTGGAGTGCAATGGCGCGATCTCGGCTCACCACATCCTCTGCCTCCTGGGTTCAGGCAATTCTCCTGCCTCAGCCTCCTGAGTAGCTGGGATTACAGGCACGCGCCACCATGTCCAGCTAATTTTTTGTATCTTTAGTAAAGACAGGGTTTCACCATTTTGACCAGGATGGTCTCGATCTCTTGACCTCGTGATCCACCTGCCTCGGCCTCCCAAAGTGCTGGGATTACAGGCTTGAGCCACCGCGCCCGGCGTCATTTTCTATCTTGTATCTGGTTTGTATCTCTTTTCCTCTCTTACAGTCTTTGTGATTCATTGATTTTGGTAATGATATACTTTAATTATATATATATATATTTATATATATAATTATATATTATATATATTATATATAATTATATATTATATATATTATATATAATTATATATTATATATAATTAAATATATATTATATATATAATATATATAATAATAATATATTAATTAAATTATATAATTATTATAATATATAATATATAAATATATAATTATATATTATATATATAAAATATTTATTATATATAATATATATATAAAATATATATTATATATGATATATATAAAATATATAATATATAATATATATTATATATATTATATATAAAATATAAAATATAAAATATATATATAAAATATATATATCATATATATAAAATATATATAATATATCATATATAAAATATTATATCATATATATATAATATATAATATATATCATATATAATATATATAATATATATATAAAATATATATAATATATAATATATATAAAATATATATATAAAATAAATATAATATATGTAAACTATATATATAAAATATATATATAATATATATAACATATATAAAATATATATAATATATATAATATATATAACATATATATAAAATATATATAATATATATATTTTTGAATATTTTATATATATATTATATATATATTTTATATATTATATATATAATATATATATTTTATATATTATATATATATATATAATATATATATATATTATATATATTTTGAGATGGAGTTTCGCTCTTGTTACCCAGGCTGGAGTGCAATGGTGCGATCTCAGCTCACCACAACCTCCACCTCCTGGGTTCAGGCAATTCTCCTGCTTCAGCCTCCTGAGTAGCTGGGATTACAGGCATGCACCACCATGCCCAGCTAATTTTTTGTATGTTTAGTAGAGACGGGGTTTCACCATGTTGACCAGGATGGTCTCAATCTCTTGACCTTGACTTGGCCTCCCAAAGTTACTTTGATTATATTTAATTTTATTTGGTATATATTATATAAATGTTTTCTTTTTGGTTTCTATGGAGCTTACGTAAAATGTCTTATAGTTTTAAAATTTTAACACATAGCAACTTATCTTCAATTACACACAAAACGTCTTTACTTTTATTTCTTCTTTCTTACCAATGCCACAGATTTCACATATGTATATTGTGTTCCACATATGCATACTTTAAAAAATATTTTATAGTTATTATTAATTTTTTACTTTTTTTTTTGATACCGAGTCTTGCTCTGTCACCCAGGCTGCGTGCAGTGGACCATCTCAGCTCACTGCAGCCTTTGGCTCATGGGTTCAAGCAGTTCTCTAGTCTCAGCCCCCTGAGTAGTTGGGATTACAGGCACACACCACCATGCCAGAGTAATTCTTGTATTTTTAGTAGACATAGGGTTTCACCATATTGGTGAGGCTAATCTCGAGCTCTTGACTTTGGGTGATCAACCCACCTTGGTCTCCCAAAGTGCTGGGACTACAGGTGGTGTGAGCCACTGGGCCTGGCCAATTTTTAACTTCTATAGCATAATTGAAAGTGATTTACACTCCACCATTACAATTTACTATGTTCTCTATTTGTCTCTATCTTTGTCTTTACTAATAGATTTTATATTTTCATGTGCTATTCATGTTGCCATTTAATGGCTTTTTTGATTCTAAAATTCCTTATAACATTTATTGTAAGGCAGGTCTAGTGGTAATAAACTTCCTCAGCTTTTGTTTATATCTGAAATTATTATTTTTGTGATTTTTGAAGGATAATTTGGATGGATATATTTTTGTTTGGCAGTGTTTTCTTTTATTACTTTAAATATATACTTTAATTAACTAATACTCTTATGTGGGTGCTCTTGTACATGACAAGTTGCTTTTCTCTTGCCATTTTCAAATTTTCTATTTCTCATTGACATTTGACATTTGATTATAACATATCTCAGTATAGATTTTTGTTAGTTCTTTCTATTTGGGATCCATTAGGCTTCTTGAATCTGGATATCCATTTTCTTCCCTAAATTTAACAACTTGTGGCCATTAGTTTTAAAACAAGCTTTCTGCTTTTTCTCCTCCTTTTAGAATTTTCATAATGTGTATATTGGTCAGTTTGTTGATGTCTCATACATCTCCTGGAAATTCCTCTTTCTTTTTTATTGTTTTTCTTTTTGCTCCTCTGACTCGATAATTTCTTATTATTTGCCTTTGATATATTTTGTATCTCTTTTAATAAATTCTCATTTTGCCTATGCATTGTTTTCTTTAGCTCATTGGTCAATTTTATGACAATTATTTTTAATTCATTCTCAGATTACTTATTTACATTCTTTAAGGTCAGTTTCTGGAGATGTGTATGTTATACCTTTGATTATGTCATTTTTCTGTTTGTTTTTGTTTTCTTCATAACTCTCCTCATCTTTATGGGCTGGACTTTGTATGGGAAAAAAAAGTTTACAAATCATACTGGCTAGATATTCTAGGGGACTCTCAAACCTTTCTGTGAGTGTATATTCTCTAGACTTGTACATATAGATTCTTAACTAAATGAATTTGCTGATTTGTTTTATTTATTTTTTTTGGTTTAGTTTTTTGAGCTCATTATCTTGTTCTCTCTGGCGTGTCTGTTTGCTGTAACATGGGACCTCTAAAGCAGCAGCATACCACCATCTCTTTTTTTCTTTTCAGCATCCCCTAGGCATCTAAAATTTGCTGAATAATGTTAGCACTGTGAGAGAGGGGAAACAGAAGCTAGTTCACTGGGCAGCCCCCTGAAATCTCAGAATGTTGGATATATATTCCAGTCTTCCCTTTTCCTCCCAAGGGAGATGGCAGTTGCTGGGAGTTTCCTCCCAAACAGGTGGTGCTATGCTGAAGGGAAAACCATAGTGAGAAGACACACATTTTTCTTCCAGCAAGTTTCACTGTGGCTGATTTTATACTCAGCAGGGTCATAGTACACTCTTAACTTGTATCTGGATTTCTTGGAAAGGGAATTGCCCATGCAATTCTCCATAGGGGGAAGGACTCCATAGGTGTCTCCATAGGGGGAAGGACTGTCTAAGGCTTTTTTTTCCTGCCTTCTTTCTAATGTTCTGGATTTCTACTTTTTTTTATATATTTAATTTTATTTTAGATTCAGGGGTACATGTGCAGGTTTGTTGCATGGGTATACTGCATGATGCTGATGTTTGAACCTCTAATAATTTTCCTATCACACACTCAGGGAGTAAACATAATCATAATATTCAATTGGCAAAGTTTCAAAACTTTTCCCCTCCCTCTCTTCCCTTCTTTTAGAATCCCCAAGGTTTATTGTTCCCATCTTTGTGTCTATGTGTACCCAATTTTTAGCTCTCAATTATAAGTGAGAACACACAATATTTAGTTTTCTGTTTCTGCATTAATTGTCTAGAATAATGGCCTCCAGGTACATCCAAATTGCTACAAAGGGCAGGAGTTGTTGTTTTACATGGATGCATAGTATTCCATGGTGTACATTTTCTTTATCTAATCCACCACTGAGGGGCACCAGTATTGATTTCATATCTTTGCTATTGTGAATAGTACTGTGATAAAATACAAGTGTAAGTGTCTTTGCGTAGAATGGTTTAGTTTACTCTGGGTGTATATGCAGTTATGAGGTTGCTGGATCAAATGGGAATTCTGTTGTGTTCTTTGAGAAATATCCAGATTGCTTTTCACAGTGGCTGAAGTAATTTACATTCCCACCAACGATGTATAAACATTACTTTTTCTCTACAGCCTCACCAACATGTGTTATATTCTTACTTTTTAATAATAGCCATTCTGACTGGTGTGAGATACTATCTTATTGTGGTTTTAATTTGCATCTCTCCAATGATTAGTGATTTTGAGCATTCTTTTTGAGAAGTGTATGTTCATGTCATTTGCCCACTTTTTATTGGCATTTTTTTGTTGATTTAAGTTCCTTATAGATTCTGCAGATTAGATATTTGTTGGATGCATAGTTTGCAAATATTTTCTCCAATACTGTCAATTGTTTGTTGAGACTTTTTTTTTCTGTGCCAAAGCTCCTTAATTCAGTTATGTCCCAATTGTTGAGTTTTTATTGCATTTCCTTTTGAAGACTTAGTCATGAATTATTTGCCTTACCAATGTCTGAAAGAGTATTTCCTAGGTGTATTATTTCATTCTCACAATGCTGTGAAGAAATACCTGAGACTGGGTAATTAAAAAAAGAGATTTATTTGATTTGCTGCTACACATAGTTGGGAAAGCCTCAGGAAACTTAGAAACATGGTAGAGGCTCCTCTTTACAGGGTGGAAAGAGAGAGAATGAGCATCCAGTGAAGCAGAAAGCCCTTTATCAAACCATTGGATTGCAGCCCTTTATCAAACCATTGAATTGCAAAGAGAATTCACTTAGTATCATGAGAACAGCATGGAAAAAATGGTCTCCATGTTTCTATTGTCTTCACTTGGTCCATCCTTGACACGTGGAGATTATTACAATTCAAGGTAAGATTTAGGTGGGGACACAGAAGCAAACCATATCAATAGGTTTTCTTATAGAATTTTTATAGTTTGAAGACTTACATTGAAGTTTTAAATTTATTTTGAGTTAGTGATAAACAGTATTATCAATCAATCAATCAGTCAATCATCTATGTATCTATGGTGTGAAATAGAGACCTATCTATCTATCTGTGGCGTGAAGTAGAGGTCCAGTTTTATTCTTCTGCATCCAGTTAGCCAGTTTTTCAGGAACCATATATTAAATAAAATCAGCAAGCAATATTCTCTCTTGTTGGTTTTTGTCAACTTTGTTAAAGATCAGTTATTTGTAGGCATGTAGCTTTATTTCAGGGGCCTCTACTCTGTTCCATTTATCTATGTGTCAATTTATGTGAATTATTTTAAGACAAGATTATGTCTTGTCATTATGTCCCTTTTAAAGTATATACTTTTTCTAAATGCTTAATAATAAAATTTAGTATCTATGGAGATTTCCAAGATGGCACCATAGAAACAACTCAGGATTGCAGCTCTCAGTGAAGGCGCAGAGGGTGAGTCCTAGCCGCATTTTCAGATGGACCTTTGTTGCCCACAGAATGGGGAAATTCACAGGTGTAGGAGAGACATGGGATGCCAGTGCAGCCAGTGCTTTGGCTTGTGCGGCCACTTCGGCTGACACCACAGTGGCACCTGACACAAAACTCACTGGTCTGGGTGCCCTGTTAAACTGGCAATCTGAGATCTGGAAGGACAGATTGACATGTCCATCTGATTAAACGGGACATGGACAAGGAGCCAGACCAGGAGATACCTGGGAAGTGTGATTTGATCCGGTGCAGTGGGCAGCAGCATGGGAGATCCCACGGATCCCAGTGTCCTATCAGCAGGCTACTGGGGCACAAGTGAGAGAGTCAACTGTTCAAATTGGGGAGAAAGAGAGAGAGAGAGAGGACGGACTCTGAGGCAGGGAGCCAGGTGATCGGGCTCAGCAGGTCCCACCCTCACAGGGACAAGCAGGGTGGCAATTGGAGGCACTCAGGGTTGAAAGTTTTGTTGCGAGCTCAGCTGAATCCAGGGCAGTGCAGCCCAGTGGGGGAGGGGCATCTGCCACAACAGATGCAATTGGCCCCTACTGAGGTACATGCCTAGTGCTGATGCAGCCTCCCATTGCTGAGGCAAACCACCATAACAGAAAGACTCCACCAGCAGGGCAGAGCACACCACAGTAGAATGGAGCCCCACAGCAGTAGGGCAGACCCGTGCTAGCAGGGTGGAGCCTCGGCAGGCAAATAGTGAATAGACTACCTCCTAGCGGGCAGGACAGTGCAACAGATACTCATAAAGAAAGCCCCATCTCCCTGAGACAGAGCATCTGAGGGAAAAAAGGGGGGGGTTTATAAGTTCTGCTGCAGAAGACTTACACATACCTGCCAAACAGTGCTGAATGAACAACAGAGCTCATAGCTCAGCACTGGAGCTCCCATAAAGTACAGACCATCTCCTCAAGCAGCTCCCTGACCACTGTATATCCAAAGAGTCACCTCAAAAAAGGACTAATCAGACTGACAATTGGCGGGCATCATTCTGGGACAAAGATAGCAGAAGAAACTGGTAGCATCCCTCACTGTTCTGCAGCTGCTACAGGTGTACCCCAGATAAGCAGGGACTGGAGTGGACCTCAGCACTTGTACAGAAGAGGGGCTAGACCATTAGAAGGAAAACAAGTAACAGAAATACTTCATCATCAACAATATGGGTGTCCACTTAGAGACTCAATTGAAAAATCAGCAACTACTAAGACAACAGGTGGATAAACCCACAAAGATGGGAAGAAACCAGCGCAAAAAGGAGGAAAACACCCGAAACCAAAACACATCACCTCCTACAAAGGACCAAAACTCCTCACAAGCAAGGGAACAAAGCTGGATGGCAAATGAGTGTGACAAAATGACAGAATCAGACTTCAGAAGGTGGATAATGAGAAACTACACTGAGCTAAAAGAACATGTTCTAAATCAATGCAAAGAAACTAGGAACCTTGAAAAAAAGATTTAAAAAAAGATCGAGGAAATGATAACAAGACTGGACAACTTAGAGAGGAATATCAATGAATTGAACAACCTGAAAAACACAACACGAGAAGTTCACGAAGCATGCACAAGTTTGAACAGTTGAATTGACCAAGCAGAAGAAAGAATATCAGAAGTCAAAGATCAACTCAATGAAATAAAATGAGAAACTAAGAGTAGAGAAAAAAGGGCAAAAAGGAATGAACAAAATCTCCAGGAAATGTGGGACTATGTGAAGAGATCCAACCTACGTTTGATAGGTGTACCAGAATGTGATGAAGAGAATGAATCCAAGCTGGAAAATACTCTTCTGGATATTATCCAGGAAAATTTCCCCAACCTAGAAAGACAGGTCAATACTCAACTCCAGGAAATACAGAGAACACCACAAAGATACTCCGCAAGAAGAGCAACCCCAAGGCACATAATTGTCAGATTCACCAGGGTTGAAATGAAGGAGAAAATACTAAGGGCAGCCGGAAAGGTCGTGTCACCCACAAAGGGAAGCCCATCCGACTCACAGCAGATCTCTCAGCAGAGAATCTACAAGCCAGAAGAGAGTGGGGACCAATATTGAACATCCTTAGAGAAAAGAACTTTCAACCCAGAATTTTATATCCAGCCAAACTGAGCTTCATAAGTGAAGGAAAAATAAAATCCTTCACGAACAAGCAAGTACTCAGAGATTTTTTCACCACTAGGCCTGCTTTACAAGAGCTCCTTAAAGAGGCACTACACATAGAAAGAAACAACCAGTACCAGCCATCCTAAAAGCATACCCAATGCTAAAGAGCATCAAAAGAATGAAGAATCAACATGAACCAATGGGCAAAAGAGCCAGACAGCATCAAAATGGCAGTATCAAATTCACACATATCAATAATAACCCTAAATGTAAATGGGCTAAATGCACCAATCAAAAGACTGGCAAATTGGATAAAAAACCAAAAACCCATCGGTGTGCTGTATCCAGGAAACCCATCTCACATGCAAGGATACACAAAGGCTCAAAATAAAGGGATGGAGGAAGATCTACCAAGCAAATGGAGAGCAAAAAAAAAGCAGGAGTTGCAATTCTCGTCTCTGATAAAATAGACTTTAAAGCAACAAAGATCAAAAGAGACAAAGAAGGTCATTACATAATGGTAAAAGGATCAATACAACAAGAAGAGCTAACAATCCTAAATATATATGGACCCAATGCAGGAGCACCCAGATATATAAGGCAAGTTCTTAATGACTTACAAAGAGACTTAGAGTCCCACACAATAATAGTGGGAGATTTAACACTCCACTGTCAATATCAGACAGATCAACCAGACAGAAAATTAAGAAGGATATCCAGGGCTTGAACTCAGACCTGGAACAAGCAAACCTGATAGACATTTACAGAACTCTACACCCCAAATCCACAGAATATACATTCTTCTCAACAACACATCACACCTACTCAAAACTTGACCACATAATTGGAAGTAAAGCACTCCTCAGCAAATTCAAAACAACTGAAATTATAAGAAACAGTCTCTCAGACTATAGTGCAATCAAGTTAGAAGTCAGAATTCAGAAATTAACTCAGAACCACATGGCTTCATGGAAACTGAACAAATGGCTCTTGAATGTCAATTGGATAAACAATGAAATGAAGGCAGAAAAAAGAAGTTCTTTGAAACCAACGAGAATGAAGACACAACATACCAGAATCTCTGGGACACATTTAAAGCAGTCTGTAGAAAAAAAATATATAGCAATAAGTGCCCACATGAGAAGAGTGGAGAGATCCAAAATTGACACCCTATCATCAAAATTGAAAGAGTTAGAAGAGCAAGATCAAAAAAGCTCAGAACCTAGCTGAAGACAAGAAATAACTAAGATCAGAGCAGAACTGAAGGAGATAGAGACACGAAAAACCCTTCAAAAAATTAATAAATCCAAGAGCTGGTTTTTCAAAAAGATCAACAAAATAGACAGACCACTAGCCAGACTGATAAAAAAGATAAGAGAGAACAACCAAATAGATGCAATATAAAATGATAAAGGGGAAATCACCACAGATTCCACAGAAATTCAAACCATCATCAGAGAATACTACAAACAACTCTATGCACATAAACTAGTAAACCAGGAAGAAATGGATAAATTCCTGGACACCTGTGTCCTCCCAAGCCTAAACCAGGAGGAAGCCGAAACTATGAATAGACCAATAAGAAGGTCTGAAGTTGAGGCAGCAATTAAGAGCCTACCACACAAAAAATGCCCAGGTCCAGATGGGTTCACAGCTGAATTCTACCAGACACACAAAGAGGATCTGGTACCATTCCTTCTGAAACTATTCCAAAAAATGCAAAAAGAGGGAACACTCCCCAAATCATTTTATAAGACCAACATCATCCTGATACAAAAACCCGACAGAGACTCAACAAGAAAAGAAAACTTCAGGCCAATATCACTGATGAACGTAGATGCAAAAATCTTCAGTAAAATACTAGCAAACCGATTGCAACAGCACATTAAAAAACTTATCCATCATGATCAAGTAGGATGCATCCCGGGGATGCAAGGCTGGTTCAACATATGCAAGTCTATAAATGTAATTCACCACATAAACAGAACCAAAAACAAAAACCACATGATTATCTCAATGGACACAAAGAAGGCATTTGACAAAATTCAACAGCCCTTTATGCTAAAAACCCTCAATAAACTTGGTATTGATGGAACATATCTCAAAGTAATAAAAGCTATTTATGACAAACCAACAGCCAATATCATACTTAATGGGCAAAATCTGGAAGCATTCCCATTTGAAATCCGGCACTAGACAAGGATGCCCTCTCTCACCACTCCTATTCAACATAGTACTGGAAGCTCTAGCCAGAGCAATCAGGCAAGAAAAAGAAATAAAGGGTATTCAAATAGGAAAGATGGAAGCCAAATTGTCTCTATTTGCAGATGACATGATAGTATACCTAGAAGACCCCATCACCTCAGCCCGAAAACTCCTGAAACTGATAAGCAACTTCAGCAGTCTCAGGATATAAAATCAATGTTCAAAAATCACAAGCATTCCTATACACCAATAACAGACTTAAAGAGAACCAAATCAAGAACGAACTGCCATTCAAAATTGCTACAAAGAAAATAAAATGCCTAGGAATAAAACTCACAAGGAATGTAAGGGACCTCTTCAAAGACAACTACAAACCACTGCTCAATGAAATAAGAGAGGACACAAACAGATGGAGAAACATTCCATGTTCGTGGTTAGGAAGAATCAATATCGTGAAAATGGCTATACTGCCCAAAGTAGTTTATACAATCAATGCTATCCCCATCAAACTTCCATTGAATTTCTTCACAGAACTGGAAAAAAACACCATGAACTTCATATGGAAACAAAAGAGATCCTGCATAGCCAAGTCAATTCTAAGCAAAAAGAACACAGCGGGAGGCATCACACTACCAGACTTCAAACTATACTACAAGGCTACAGTAATCAAAACAGCATGGTACTGGTACCAAAACAGAGATAAAGACGAATGGAACAGAACAGAGGCATCGGAGGCAACACACCATATCTACAACCTTATAATCTTTGATAAACCAGACAAAAACAAGCAATGGGGAAAGAATTCCCTGTTTAATAAATGGTGTTGAGAAAACTGGCTAGCCATGTGCAGAAAGCAGAAACTGGACCCCTTCCTGACACCTTACACTAAAATTAACTCCAGATGGATTAAAGACTTAAATATAAGACCTGGCACTATAAAAACCCTAGAAGAAAATCTAGGCAAAACCATTCATGACATAGGAGTAGGCAAGGACTTCATGACCAAAACACCAAAAGCATTGGCAACGAAAGCCAAAATAGACAAATGGGACCTAATAAACTCCACAGCTTTTGCACAGCAAAGGAAACAGTCCCCAGAGTGAATCAGCAACCATCAGAATGGTAAAAAAATCTTTGCAGTTTACCCATCTGACAAAGGGCTGATATCCAGAATTTACAAAGAACTCAAACAGATTTACAGGAAAAAAACAAGCCCATTCAAAAAATGGGCAAAGGATATGAACAGACACTTTACAAAAGAAGACACACATGAGGCCAACAAACACATGAAAAAATGCTCATCATCACTGGTCATTAGAGAGATGCAAATCAAAACCACATTGAGATACCATCTCACGCCAGTTAGAATGGTGATCATTAAAAAATCTGGAGACAACAGATGCTGGAGAGGATGTGGAGAAATAGGAACACTCCTACACTGTTGGTGGGAGTGTAAATTAGTTCAACCATTGTGGAAGACAGTGTGGCGATTTCTCAAGGACCTAGAAATAGAAATTCTATTTGACCCAGCAATCCCTTTACTGGGTATATATCCAAAGGACTATAAATCTTTTTACTACAAGGTCACATGCACACGAATGTTCATTGCAGCACTGTTTACAATAGCAAAGACCTGGAACCAACCCAAATGCCCATCGATGATAGACTGGATTGGGAAAATATGGCACATATACACCATGGAATATTATGCAGCAATCAAAAATGATGAGTTTGTGTCCTTTGTAAGGACATGGATGAATCTGGAGAACATCATTCTCAGCAAACTGACACAAGAACAGAAAAGGAAATACCGCATATTCTCACTCATAGGCGGGTGAGAAAAATGAGAACACATGGACATAGGGAGGGGGTCTACTTCACACAGGGGTCTATTGGGGGGAATGGGGGAGGGACACTGGGGGGGGAGCTGGGGAGGGATAGCTTGGGGAGAAATGCCAAATGTGGGTGAAGGTGAGGAAGGCAGCAAAACACACTGCCATGTGTGTACCTATGCAACTATCTTGCACGTTCTGCACATGTACCCCAAAACCTAAAATGCAATAAAAATTTAAAATAAAAATAAAAAAAGAAGAAGAAGAAGAACAACAACAACAACAAAATTTAGTGTCTATGATCTGGCATTCCAGTTTCTCCATCACCTTCATAACATTATAACTTTTCAGTTATAACTTCATACAGCCCCTCAAAACTTATTAATCAAACACAATCTAGCAAAACAGAATTTACTAAATGTTTCCCCACAACATACTTATTCCAATCTACAGTATTGTGCCTTTTTAATTTTCTTGCATAAATCCTCTCCATATATTAGTCCATCATATTATCATACTCTTTTTCCACATAAGATCAATGTTGACTTTAGAATATTTTTACTATTGTGTATGGCCACATCAATTCCTCCCACCAGTAATCTCTTTTAGAATAAAGTATTCCTAACAGTGGTATTCAAATTATTTTACTAAAACTAAAAAAATTGTAAATCTATATTCTTTCTTCACATAGTTTCATACTGATAGCTAAAGATCAATAATATGTGAGACAAAATTAAATAAAAAGTTTTCTGTACATCTAATAAAATGTATTAATATTTTTATAAATTATTATAAACATAAGTATATCTAGTAGAAATGTAAACTACAGCAATGTTTATTTACCAAAAATTGTGTTATCACATAATCCATCTGAACAAGAACACTTATATGTGATTTCTCAACAGTTGTAAGCTTTGACTTTCATTATGTTCATTTTTATTAATAATGCAAATGCATATAGTGTTCACCATGCTAGGCACAAAATAGGTGCCCAATTATTTCACCTTTAACACTTTAGGTCATAATTTAAAATGTCATACAGATAATTTTGCTTTAGTTTATCTTTGCTCTTATGTAATTTTTAAAGAAACCTCAATGTAATGTAAAAAACACAATTGTTCTTTAGCAATTAATAATTATGCTAAATTATTTTTGATATTCTTTTAAACTGTATCATAGCTGATTAACTGAAACACATTACAAACCACAGGATACAGTATTCATATGAGTATCTAACTAAACAGGCATCTGTTAGGTAATAAATCCAGGCTTAATAGATCATCAAATTTATTCATAAGTGGCATAGAGAACAATGATATCCAAATGTTAAATATCCAGCCAGTTTAGAGGGTACCCAGAAACTATGTTTTATCAATAAAGTTACTGGGTACAGATAAAAGAATATGAAGAGAGCTAGATATGAAGTAATTTAATTGCAATGCATTAGGGCATAATGTAATTAAAGAAATGTTTCGAAGAAGACAAGATATATAAAACAAGACAATCTGTAAAACTCTATTTTTTAAATGAGCAACATGTTAAATATGAATTATTTTGCCACAGCAAAGTGAGATATGAGATCTTCTCTGCTACCTAAATGATTAGGAATGTAATTTAGTAATTGCTATAGCAAGATAAATGAGATATTAATGCAATTATTTATCTGTTTTAGAATATTACATTTTATATATAGTATGTTTTTCCATATTACATAAATGCTTCTCTAATGTATAATACATAAGCAAAGATAAAGCAAAATCTTGAAACAATAAAAAAAAAATCTGAAAAAGATGGCATAGACTACCTCTTCCAAGCCCCAAATAACACCGTCAACCACAGAAATAAATCAATAGGGAGCCAAATGAGTAATTTGAAAAACTAGGAGATAAAAGTCACATTGGTTAGGGACCCCAAGAATGAAGGAACAGGATTCAGGTAAGGACTCTTAACCCCTTGTCCAAAAGCAGGTTTCCATACTAGTTACAGAAGGCAACTTGGGTAGTCTAACTCTTTCATCAGGTAAAATGAGTGTCCTGGTAAGCCCAGCAGTACCAGCAAGCGGGGGATCCACTAAAATCCCAACTGGCAAACAGCAACAGAAAGAACTTTCTCCCATTCAAAGATAACCAGATAGCCAGAATATCCAGCAAAAAGGCATTGTGCCACAATATGTGCCTGGTCCAGGTTTGCAACTGTTACATATCTTTGTGAACCAAATAGTCCTTTCCCTTACAAAGAGACATCAAAGCAGCTGAGCAGCTTCTGTAGAGAAAATTCACTCCTTAAAAATATGCCCAGCCTGGAAAATGTCCTATGTCACCATAGACTATAGGAATCCTACCCCAGTTAGAACTACTGAGTATCCAGACAATACTGGCAATTAAGATAACCTCAGAATATGTAATGGAGCCTAGAAAGCACACTTCCTCCCATAAGCCAAAGAACTCTAACTACCAGTGACAGACCCCAGATATTCAGGAGACCCAGGCATGGCCAATTCACTCACCATAAACACTAGGTCTAGAATGCACTTGTTGCCCCCACTGGCCAGAAAGTCTCCTCTCCTTTGAGCCATCAGGTCCTAGGTAAGCTTCTTCTACCCAATCAAACAACATATTCAGATAACAGTGTAAATTCCAGTATATAAAATCACTGAACAAAACCATTAGAACTAAACCAAGCAGACCAAAATAGCATAGCAAAATTTTGAAAATTACAATGTTAATGGAACCACACCCCCAAAAAGCAGGTCTGTGTGATAAACCTAAATAACGGTCTTCTCAAATAGAAATTTAAAATTGTACCTATAATCTTCTAATATATTAGGCAAAATTTCCTGAATAAATCAGTAGTCATCTATTATACAAAAAGCCAGGAAAATCATAATTCAAGTAAGGGAAAATAAGCAAATGACACCAAATGAGGGACAAAGCAGAGAAGTATTTTAGAGCAGTCATTATATAATGTTTCAACAAGTGATAACAAATTCTCTTGAATTATGTAACAAAAATTTATAGCAGAGAAATAGAATTTATAAAAGATATCAAAGGGAAATTATAGAATAACTTACATTGTAAATTATTGAAAATAATTGACTATTTTTAAATAATGTGAAAAAATATATAAAATAAGGAAATAAAAACTCACTGAATGAACTCAATAATTGGGTGGCTACGACAAAGGATGGAATTAATTAATTTGAGGAATGATCAATTAAATTTATAAAACTAACAACAGGCTGGGCGTGGTGGCTCACACTTGTAAACCAGTACTTTGGGAAGGTGAGTCGTACTGAACACTAGAGGTCAGGAGTTTGAGACCAGCCTAGCCAACATGGTGAAACCATCCAAGCTTCTCAGGAGGCTGAGGCATAAGAATCCCATGAACCTGGGAGGCAGACGTTGTAGTGAACTGAGATGATGCCACTTCACTCCAGCCTTGGCAACAGAGTGAGACTGTCTCAAAAGCAAACAAACAAAGAAAATTTTTAAAAAACCTAAACACCAGAGAAAATATAGTTAAACAACAAAACGAAGAGACACTCTGGGACCTATGGGGCAATAACAAAAAGTTAAACATTCAGATAATTGAAGTCCCAGGTTGAGAAAAAAAAAGATAATGGAATTGAAAAAATATTTCAAACAATGGCTGAAAACATCACAAATTTTGCAAAAATATAAACCTGTTGATCAAAGAAAGCTGAAAGAACCCAAAATAAGATAGGCTCAAGAAATCCATGCCATTACATATGATATAAACTAAAAAAATTAAGATCCAGAAAAACATCCTGATACAGGTAGAGAGAAATTATATATCAACTACAAGAAAATGCTAATTTCAATGACAGCATATTTCTTATGTGAATCAGTGGATGCCAGAAAGTAATCCACAACATTTCTCAAGTGCTGAAAGTAAGTAGAGAACTGTCATTGGCAATTTCTATAGCTTTCATAACTATACTTTATGACATAAAGTACTCCTAAATAATTCTTTAGAACACATAGTACTCTGAGATATAACAAAACTAAAATAATTCATCATAATTTGCTGAAAATTGAATGGTTAAATAAGTTCTTAAAAAATGGATTTAATATGAGTATATAAAAATAGACTATAATTGTCCTCATGAGTTAAAAAATATGTGATAATAAAAAATTATTATAGCACCTATTTCACAAGGTAATAATATAGAAAACTTGGGAAATTAAAGGCACCAAAACTGAGTTAACGTTTCATCCCAAATGGTAAACACTGATGCTAGGAGACTGTAATCAGTGCCATGTGTATATTGTAATATCTAGATGCACAATCAAAAATACTATTCAAGCCAATTTACCTTAACCTACTAAAAGTATATCAAGATAAATTCTAAAAAAAAATGTTCTACCAGTTCCTATGACTTCAAGGAGCCCAAAGAAAGACAAGACAAGACAAATGGGAAAAGATAAATAATAAAAACACAGATTTAAACTCTAACATATCAGCAATTATGCTAAACATGAATGATCTCAGTATAGCCACTAAAAGGCAGAGACTGTCAAAATGAGATTATAAAGCATAAACCAATAAACAAACAAAACCCACATTTTTTTTTGCTGATAACATCACTTCAAATTCAATAGCATACATAGGTTGAACATAAAAAGATGAAAAATGATATATCAGGAGAATATTAATTGCAAATTAAAACCTAGAGTGGCCCTATAAATATTATCAGAGTAGAATTCGGGACTAAGAAAATTAGTACAGGCAAAGAGAAACACTACCTAATAATAAGGGAATCAATCCACCAGAAATACATAATAAATAAATCCCAGTGGGAGTATAAAGTGGCACAGATACTTTGGAAAGCATTTTCAGTACCTACTAAAGTAAAACACAGACCTATCCTATGATCTAGCAATTATACTTGTAGTTACATACCCAAAAGAAATGACTCTATGTGGCAACAAAAAGATATGCATAAGAACATACATTTTATTTGTAATTGTGCCAAACCATTATAACACAAATGTCCATTCAGGAGCTGATTAATAAATATATTGTATTTGTTTAAGGAAATAAAATGAAACTACTGATAAATAAGAAGTCTCACTTTATTTTGAGCAAAAGAAGAGAACTTCACATATGAGTTAGGTAACACTTCAGAACAGTTAAAATTAAGCAAAGGTAAAAAATAAAATAGTGCTTATATTGGAAAGGGCAGATTATGACTGGGGCAGGAATCAAATTAAACTTTTCAAGCTTTTGTAAATATAGATTTATCTCATTACACCTTGGTTCCTAATGATTTATCACTTAGTTGACTTTCAAAAGTTTAATGTGTATATGTTCCCACATCAATAAGATAAAGGGAGAAGGGAAATATAAGACGATGATTAAACATTTTGTTAGCAAACAAATGAAACATAAGTGTGACATTAGTTATGTGATCTTCATATGGTTTAGGCCATGATCATTATTTAAAATGGGGTATGTGGTATCTTCACTTTTATTCTCTGTTTTAACTTCTGGTGAGTCACCCTCCCTCCTAACCCCTCTCTCCAAATAAATACAGAATTGTATTCAGCAGGAGAAACCCTTTGTAAACTCCAGAGAGGAAGAGATAGTAGTGAAAAAAATATACTACATCTCAATAGTAAGTTGATGATGTGCATTTTGGCCTAGTATTTCAAGAAAGTCTACAGCAAGAATTAGTTCTGAATGAGAATTGTTAGATAAAATAATAACTGACATTTTCTTTATTTTCAGTATGTTCTGTAGGCCAAGATTGATTTTATATTTCAAACTGAATTAAGTTTCATGAGAACTAGGAAGCCTTAATTTCAATTATTGCTGGTAAGCATAACTAAGGTATCAATATCAGTTAGTACATTGAAGGCAAAGAGGAATCTGGCAGACTTCTCTAGAGGTATCTTCTTATATCAGCTCTCATTTATCTCTGAATATCTTAATTGTATAAACTTCAAAAAGTATTAAAGTAATAAAAATGCTTATGCCAAAAATACTCTGCCTCCAGAAGTAAAGGATGCTGAGGTCATCAAAGATGTATAGGGATTAATCACATGTTTGGGTGACATAGGCATAAGAGCTATGTCTAAATAATAACACAAAACAAATCAAAGCAACATTAGTAATATCCTTATTTCATTACTTCTTAATACTACAAATATTCCTCTCAATGCAGTGGTAGGTGCATCATGCATAGTTTTGATTTCTTACATTTTATTTTCATTGAGCTCCATGAATGTTTTATTTCCTTTGAAATTTCATTTTTAATTCTTGTATTATTAAGATGCATACTGCTTAAATGCTAAATGTTTTGTTTCTTATGCTTAAGGCTCTGTTTGCTGCTTAGCCCTTTGTCAGATGGGTAGATTGCAAATTTTTTCCCATTCAGTTGGTTGCTGGTTCACTCTAATGATTGTTTCTTTGGCTGTGCAGAAGCTCTGTAGTTTAATTAGATCGCATTTGTCTATTTTGGCTGTTGTTGCCATTGCTTTAGGTGTTTTAGTCATGAAGTACTTGCCTATGCCTATGTCCTGAATGGTTTTGCCTAGCTATTCTTCTAGGGTTTTTATAGTGTTAGGCCTTATGTTTCAGTCTTTAATCTATCTGGAGTTAACTTTAGTGTAAGGTGTCAGAAAGTGGTCCAGTTTCTGCTTTCTGCACATGGCTAGCCAGTTTTCCCAACACCATTTATTAAACAGGTAATTATTTCCCCATTGCTTGTTTTTGTCAGTTTTGTCAAAGATCAGATGGCTTTAGATGTGTGGCTTTGCCTCTGAGGACTCTGTTCTGTTACCTTGGTCTATATCTCTGTTTTTGTACCAGTACCATGCTGCTTTGATTACTGTAGCCTTGTAGTAGTTTGAAATCAGGTAGTGTGATTCCTCCGTCTTTGTTCTTTTTGCTTAGGAGTGTCTTGGCTATGAGGGCTCTCTTTTGTTTCCATATGAAGTTTAAGGTGTTTTTTTTCCAGTTCTGTGAAGAAGGTTATTGGTAGCTTGATCAGGATAGCATTAAATCTATAAATTACTTTGGGCAGTATAGCCATTTTCATGATATTTGTTCTTCGTAACCATGAGCATGGAAAGTTTTTCCATCTGTTTCTGTCTTCTCTTATTTTCTTGGCAGTGGTTTGTAGTTCTCCTTGAAGCAGTCCTTTGCATTATTTGTTAGTTGTATTCCTAGGTATTTTATTCTCTTTGTAGCAATTGTGAATGGGCATTCGCTCATAATTTGGGTCTCTGTTGGTCTGTTATTGGTGTATAGGAATGCTTGTGATTTCTGCACATTGATTTTGTATCCTGAGACTTGGCTGAAGTTGCTTATCAGTTAAAGGAGATTTTGGGCTGAGATGATAGGGTCTTCTAAATATACAATCATGTCCTCTGCAAATAGAAACAATTTGACTTCCTCCTTTGCTAATTGAATACCCTTTATTTCTTTTTCTTGCCTGATTGCTCTAGCTAGAACTTTCAATACTATATTGAATAGGAGTGGTGAGAGCGCTTTATGCTAAAAACTCTCAATAAACTAGTTTATTCTTTGTAACCATGAGCATGGAATGTTTTTCCATCTGTTTATCTCTCAATAAATTAGTTTATTGAGAGTTTTTAGTATAAAGCGCTGTTGAATTTTATTGAAGGACTTCTCTGCGTCTATTGAGATAATCACATAGTTTTTGTCTTTGGTTCTGTTTATGTGGTGGATTATGTTTATAGACTTGCATATGTTGAACCAGCCTTGCATCGGTGGGATGAAGCCTACTTGATCATGATAGATAAGCTTTTTGATGTGCTGTTGCAATTGGTTTGCCAGTATTTTATTTAAGATTTTTGCATGTATGTTCATCATGGATATTGGCCTGAAGTTTTCTTTTTTTGTTGAGTCTCTGCCAAGTTTTGGTATCAAGATGGTATTGGTCTCATAAAGTAATTTGGGAAGGATTCCCTCTTTTTATATTTTTTGGAGTAGTTTCAGAAGAAATGGTACTAGCTCCTCTTTGTACATCTGGTAGAATTCAGCTGTGAGTGCATCTGGACCTGGACTTTTTTTTTTGGTTGGCAGGCAATTAATTATTGCCTCAAATTCAGCTCTTCTTATTGGTCTGTTCAAGGTTTCAACTTCTTCCTGGTTTAGGCTTGGGATCGTATAAGTGTCCAGGAATTTATCAATTTCTTGCAGGTTTACTGGTTTATGTTCATAGAGTTGTTTGTAGCAATCTCTGATGGAGCTTGTATTTCTGTGGAATCTGTGGTGATATCCCCTTTATCATTTTTTATTACATCTATTTGATTCTTTGCTCTTTTCATTTTATTAATCTGGTCTATTTTGTTGATATTTTCAAAAAGCCAGATCCTGGATTTATTGATTTTTTTGAAAGGTTTTCTGTGCCTCTGTCTCCTTTAGTTCTGCTCTGATCTTAGTTATTTATTGTCTTCTCCTAGCTTTTGAGGTTTTTTGATCTTGCTCCTCTAGCTCTTTCAATTTTGATGATAGTGAGTCAATTTTAGATCTTTTCTTGTTTCTCATGTGGGCATTTATTGCTATAAGTTTTCCTCTAGACACTGCTTTAAATGTGTCCAGAGATTCTGGTATGTTGAGTCTTTGTTCTCATTGTTTTTGAAGAATATCTTTATTTTTGCTTTCATTTATTGTTTAACCAGTCAACATTCAGAAACTAGTTCTTTGTTTTCCTTGAAGTTGCACAGTTCTGAGTTAGTTTCTTAATCCTGAGTTCTAATTTGATTGCACTGTGGTCTGAGAGACTGTTTGTTATGATTCCCATTCTTTTGCATTTGCTGAGGAGTGATTTACTTCCAATTATGTGGTCAGTTTTACAGTAGGTGCAATGCAGTGCTAAGAAACATGTGTATGTTCTGTGGATTTGGGGTGGAGATTTCTGTAGAAGCCTGTTAGGCATGCTTGGTCCAGATCTGAGTTCAAATCCTAGATATCCTTAATTTTCTGTCTGGTTGATCTAATATTGACAGTGAAGTGTTAATATCTCCCACTATTATTGTGTGGGAGTCAAAGTCTCTTTGTGGGTTGTGAAGAACTTGCTTTATGTACCTGGGTGCTCCTGTATTGGGTATGTGTATATTTTAGATTCATAACTCTTCTTGATGCATTGATCCTTTTACCATTCTGCAATGCCCTTCTTTGTCTCTTTGGATCTTTGTTGGTGTAAAGTCCATTTTATCAGAGACTAGGATTACAACTCCTGCTTTTATTTATTTATTTTTTTTGGCTCTCCATTTGCTTGATAAATCTTCCTCCATCCCTTTATTTTTAGACTATGTGTATCCTTGCACATGAGATGGGTTTCCTGAATACAGCACACCAACGGGTCTTGACTTTATATATATATATTTATTTATTTTTATTGCATTTTGGGATACATGTGCAGAACGTGCAAGATAGTTGCATAGGTACACACATGGCAGTGTGTTTTTCTGCCTTCCTCCCCTTCACCCACATTTGGCATTTCTCCCCAGGCTATCCCTCCCCAGCTCTGCCCCTGCTGTCCCTCCCCTATTCCCCCCAATAGACCCCAGTGTGTAGTACCCCCTTCCCTGTGTCCATGTGTTCTCATTTTTCCTCACCCGACTATGAGTGAGAATATGTGGTATTTCCTTTTCTGTTCTTGTGTCAGTTTGCTGAGAATGATGTTCTCCAGATTCATCCATGTCCTTACAAAGGACACAAACTCATCATTTTTGATTGCTGCATAATATTCCATGGTGTATATGTGCCACATTTTCCCAGTCCAGTCTATCATCAATGGGCATTTGGGTTGGTTCCAGGTCTTTGCTATTGTAAACAGTGCTGCAATGAACATTCGTGTGCATGTGTCCTTATAGTAGAACGATTTATAGTCCTTTGGATATATACCCAGTAATGAAATTGCTGGGTCAAATGGAATTTTTATTTCTAGGTCCTTGAGGACTCACCACACTGTCTTCCACAATGGTTGAACTAATTTACACTCCCACCAACAGTGTAAGAGTGTTCCTATTTCTCCACATACTCTTCAGCATCTGCTGTCTCCGGATTTTTTAATGATCGCCATTCTAACTGACGTGAGATGGTATCTCAATGTGGTTTTGATTTGCATCTCTCTAATGACCAGTGATGATGAGCATTATTTCATGTGTTTGTTGGCCTCATGTATGTCTTTTTTGTAAAGTGTCTGTTCATATCCTTTGCCCATTTTTGAATGGGCTTGTTTGATTTTTTTCCTGTAAATCTGTTTGAGTTCTTTGTAAATTCTGGATATCAGCCCTTTGTCAGATGGGTAAACTGCAAAGATTTTCTCCTATTCTGTTGGTTGCTGATTCACTCTAGTGACTGTTTCTTTTGCCGTGCAAAAGCTGTGGAGTTTGATTAGGTCCCATTTGTCTATTTTGGCTTTTGTTGCCAATGCTTTTGGTGTTTTGTTCATGAAGTCCTTGCCTACTCCTATGTCCTGAATGGTTTTGCCTAGATTTTCTTCTAGGGTTTTTATGGTGGTAGGTCTTATGTTTAAGTTTTTAATCTATCTGGAGTTAATTTTAGTATAAGGTGTCAGGAAGGGGTCCAGTTTCTGCTTTCTGCACATGGCTGGCCAGTTTTCCCAACACCATTTATTAAACAGGGAATCCTTTCCCCATTGCTTGTTTTTGTCAGGCTTATCAAAGATTATATGGTTGTAGATATGCTGTGTTGCCTCCAATGCCTCTGTTCTGTTCCATCGGTTTATATCTCTGTTTTGGTACCAGTACCATGCTGTTTTGATTACTGTACCCTTGTAGTATAGTTTGAAGTCTGGTAGTGTGATGCTTCCCGCTATGTTCTTTTTTCTTAGAATTGACTTGGCTCTGCAGGCTCTCTTTTGTTTCCATATGAAGTTCATGGTGGTTTTTTCCAGTTCTGTGAAGAAATTCAAAGGTGGCTTGATGGGGATAATGTTGATTCTGTAAATTACTTTGGGCAGTATAGCCATTTTCACGATGTTAATTCTTCCTAACCATGAAAAAGGAATGTTTCTCCATCTGTTTGTGTCCTCCCTTATTTCATTGAGCAGTGGTTTGTAGTTTTCCTTGAAGAGGTCCCTTACATTCCTTGTGAGTTTTATTCCTAGGTATTTTATTTTCTTTGTAGCAATTGTGAATGGCAGTTCGTTCTTGATTTGGTTCTCTTTAAGTCTGTTATTGGTGTATAGGAATGCTTGTGATTTTGCACATTGATTTTATATGCTAAGACTTTTCTGAAGTTGCTTATCAGTTTCAGGAGTTTTTCGGCTGAGGTGATGGAGTCTTCTAGGTATACTATCATGTCATCTGCAAATAGAGGCAATTTGGCTTCCACATTTCCTATTTGAATACCCTTTATTTCTTTTTCTTGCCTGATTGCTCTGAACTTCCAGTACCATGTTGAATAGGAGTGGTGAGAGAGGGCATCCTTGTCTAGTGCCAGATTTCAAAGACAATTCTTCCTGTTTTTGCCCATTAAGGATGATACTGGCTGTTGGTTTGTCATAAATAGCTTTTATTACTTTGAGATATGTTCCATCAATACCGAGTTTATTGGGGGTTTTTAGCATAAAGGGCTGTTGAATTTTGTCAAATGCTTTCTCCGTGTCAATTGAGATAATCATGTGGTTTTTGTTTTTGGTTCTGTTTATGTGGTGAATCACATTTATAGACTTGCATATGTTGAACCGGCCTTGCATCCCCTGGATGAATCCTACTTGATCATGATGGATAAGTTTTTTAATGTGCTGTTACAATCGGTTTGCTAGTATTTTATTGAAGATTTTTGTATCTATGTTCATCATGGATATTGGCCTGAAGTTTTCTTTTTTTTGTTGAGTCTCTGCCAGGTTTTGGTATCAGGATGATGTTGATCTCATAAAATGATTTGGGGAGTGTTCCCTCTTTTTGAATTATTTGGAAGTTGTAGAAGGAATGGCACCAGCTCCTCTTTGTTTGTCTGGTAGTATTCAGCTGTGAACCCATCTGGACCTGGGCTTTTTTTGTGTGGTAGGCTCTTAATTGCTGCCTCAATTTCAGACCTTGTTATTGGTCTGTTCATATTTTCAGCTTCCTTCTGGTTTAGGCTTGGGAGGACACAGGTGTCCAGGAATTTATCCATTTCTTTCTGGTTTACTAGTTTATGTGCATAGAGTTATTTGTAGTATTCTCTGATGATGGTTTGAATTTCTGTGGAATCTGTGGTGATTTCCCCTTTATCATTTTATATTGCATCTATTTGGTTGTTCTCTCTTCTTTTTTATCAGTCTGGCTAGTGGTCTGTTTATTTTGTTGATCTTTTTGAAAAACCACCTCTTGTATTTATTGACTTTTTGAAGGGTTTTTCATGTCTCTATCTCCTGCAGTTCTGCTCTGACCTTAGTTATTTCTTGTCTTCGGCTAGGATTTAAGTGTTTTTGATCTTGCTTCTCTAGCTCTTTCAATTATGACTATAGGGTGTCAATTTTGGATCTCTCCACTCTTCTCATGTGGGAACTTATTACTATATATTTTTCTCTACAGACTGCTTTAAAAGTGTCCCAGATTTTCCCAGTCCAGTCTATCATCGATGGGCATTTGGGTTGGTTCCAGGTCTTTGCTATTGTAAACAGTGCTGCAATGAACATTCGTGTGCATGTGTCCTTATAGTAGAATGATTTATAGTCCTTTGGATATATACCCCCAAACCTATAATGCAATGAAAATTTAAAAAATTAAAGAAAAAAAGTGTCCCAGAGATTATGGTATGTTCTGTCTTCATACTGGTTGGTTTCGAATAACTTCTTTATTTCTGCCTTCATTTCATGGTTTATCCAATCAACATTCAAGAGCCAGTTGTTTAATTTCCATAAAGCTGTGCGGTTCTGAGTTAGTTTCTGAATTCTGAGTTCTAACTTGATTGCACTATGGCCTGAGAGACTGTTTGTTATGATTTCAGTTGTTTTGCATTTGCTGAGGAGTGCTTTACTTTCACTTATGTGGTCAGTTTTGGAGTAGGAGTGATGTGGTGCTGAGAAGAATGTATATTCTGTGAATTTGGCGGGGAGAGTTCTGTAAATGTCTATCAGGTTTGCTTGTTCCAGGTCTGAGTTCAAGTCCTGGATATCCTTGTTAATTTTCTGTCTGGTTGATCTGTCTAATATTGACAGTGGAGTGTTAAAGTCTCCCACTATTATTGTGTGGGAGTGTAAGTCTCTTTGTAAGTCATTAAGAACTTGCCTTATATATCTGGGTGCTCCTGCATTGGGTCCATATATATTTAGGATCATTAGCTCTTCTTCTTGTATCGATCCTTTTACCATTATGTAATGACCTTCTTTGTCTCTTTTGATCTTTGTTGCTTTAAAGTCTATTTTATCAGAGATGAGAATTGCAACTCCTGCTTTTTTTTGCTCTCCATTTGCTTGGTAAATCTTCCTCCATCCCTTTATTTTGAGCCTCTGTGTATCCTTGCATGTGAGATGGGTTTCCTGGATACAGTACACTGATGGGTTTTGGTTTTCTATCCAATTTGTCAGTCTGTGTCTTTTGATTGGTGCATTTAGCCCATTTACATTTAGGGTTTATATTGTTATGTGTGAATTTGATACTGCCATTTTGATGCTAGCTGGCTGTTTTGCCCATTGGTTCATGCAGATTCTTCATTTTGTTGATGCTCTTTAGCATTTGGTATGTTTTTAGAATGGCTGGTACTGGTTGTTCCTTTCTATGTGTAGTGCCTCTTTCAGGAGCTCTTGTAAAGCAGGCCTGGTGGTGACAAAATCTCTGAGTACTTGCTTGTTGGCAAAAGATTTTATTCTTCCTTCACTTATGAAGCTCAATTTGGCTGGATATGAAATTCTGGGTTGAAAGTTTTTTTCTTTATTTTTTATTTTATTTTTATTTCTTTTCGAGACAGAGTTTCACTCTTGTTACCCAGGCTGGAGTGCAATGGCACAATCTCAGCTCACCGCAACCTGCACCTCCTGGGTTCAGGCAATTCTCCTGCCTCAGCCTCCTGCGTAGCTGTGATTGCAGGCACATGCCACCATGCC
Organism: Saguinus oedipus; assembly: GCA_031835075.1. NCBI lineage: Eukaryota > Metazoa > Chordata > Mammalia > Primates > Cebidae > Saguinus > Saguinus oedipus. The sequence goes on from CM063169.1 coordinate 46,606,268, forward strand.
CAGCTAATTTTTTATATTTTTGTTAGAGACGGGGTTTCACCATGTTGACCATGATGGTCTCGATTTCTTGACCTTGTGATCCACCCGCCTTGGCCTCCCAAAGTGCTGCAATTACAGGCTTGAGCCACCGTGCCCAGCCGAAAGTTCTTTTCTTTAAAGATGTTGAATATTGCTCCCCACTCTCTTCTGGCTTGTAGAGTTTCTGCTGAGAGATCTGCTGTGAGTCTGAATGCCTTCCCCTTGTGGGTGATCTGACCTTTCTCTGTGTCTCCCCTTAGTATTTTCTTCTTTATTTCAACCCTGGTGAATATGACAATTATGTGCCTTGGAGTTGCTCTTCTTGCAGAATATCTTTGTACTGTTCTCTGTATTTCCTGGAGTTGAGTATTGGCCTGTCTTGCTAGGTTGGGGAAATTTTCCTAGATAATATCCTGAAGAGTGTGTTTCAGCTTGAATTCATTCTCTTCGTCACATTGTGGTACACCTATCAAACATAGGTTAGGTCTCTTCACATAGTCCCACATTTCTTGGAGATTTTGTTCATTCCTTTTTGCGCTTTTTTTCTCTAATATTGGTTTCTCATTTTACTTCATTGAGCTGATCTTTGACTTCTGATATTCTTTCTTCTGCTTCATCAATTTGGCTGTTGAAACTTGTGCGTGCTTCACGAAGTTCTCATGTTGTGTTTTTCAGCTCCTTCAATTCATTCATATTTCTCTCTAAGTTGTCCATTCTTGTTATCATTTCCTCGAATCTTTTTTTTTAAATCTTTTTTCAAGGTTCTTAGTTTCTTTGCATTTAGAACATGTTCTTTTAGCTCACTGAAGTTTCTCATTATCCACCTTCTGAAGTCTGATTTCATCATTTCGTCACACTCATTCTTTGTCCAGCTTTGTTCCCTTGCTTGTGAGGAGTTTTGGTCCTTTGTAGGAGGTGAGGTGTTTTGGTTTCGGGTGTTTTCCTCCTTTTTGTGCTGGTTTCTTCCCATCTTTGTGGATTTATCCACCTGTCGTCTTAGTAGTTGCTGCCTTTTCAATTGGGTCTCTGAGTAGATGCCCAGATTGTTGATGATGAAGTATTTCTGTTACTTAGTTTTTCTTCTAACAGTCTAGCCCTTCTGCTGTATGACTGCTGAGGTCCACTGCAGGCCCTGGTTGTCTAGGGTACAACTGTAGCAGCTGCAGAACAGTGAGGGATGCTACCAGTTTCTTATTCTGCTATCTTTGTCCCAGAATGATGCCTTCCAAATGTCAGTCTGATTAGTCCTTTTTTGAGGTGACTCTTTGGATATACAGGGGTCAGGGAGCTGCTTGAGGAGATGGTCTGTACTTTATAGGAGCTCAAGTGCTGAGCTGTGAGCTCCATTGTTCATTCAAGGCTGTTGGGCAGGTGTGTTTAGGTCTGCTGCAGCAGATCTTATAAAACCCCCTTTCTTTTCCCCTCAGATGCTCTGTCTCAGGGAGTTGGGGCTTTCTTTATGAGTATCTGTTGCACTGTCCTGCACAGCTAGGAGGCAGTCTAGTCACTATTTGCCTGCTGAGACTCTGCCGTGCTACTGCAGGGCTCTGCCCTACTTTCATGGGCTCCACCCTGTTGGCAGAGTCTCTCTCTTATGGTGGGATGCCTCAGCAATGGCAGGCTACTTCAGCAATGGGAGTGTACCTCAGTAGGGGCGGAATGTGTCAGTAGTGGCAGACGCCCCTCCCCCACTGATCTGCACAGTCCTGGATTCAGCTGAGCCTGCAGTGAAACTCTCAAACTGGAGCGTTTCAAATCACCATTTTGTTTGTCCCTGTGGGGGTGGGACCTGCTGAGCCTGATCACCTGGCTCCCTGCCTCAGAGTCCTTTCTCTCTCTCTCTTTTTTTAAGTTGAATGGTTGACTCTCTCACAGGTGTTTTAGTCGCCTGCTGATCAGGCACCAGGATCTGTGTGATTTTTCATGCAGCGACTCACTGCACTGACTCAAATCACACTTCCCAGGAATCTCCTAGTCTGGCTCACTGTCCAAGTCCCATTTAATCAGATGGATATGTTAATATGCCCTCCCATATGTCAGATTGCCAGTTTAACAGGGCACCCAGACCAGTGAGTTTTGTGTCAGGTGCCACTGCGCTGTGGCGCCAGCCGAAACGGCCGTGCAAGCCGAAAGAGCTGCGCTGGTGATCCGTGTCTCTCCTACACCTGGGAAATTCCCCATTCTGTGGGCAAGAAAGGTCCATCTGAAAATGTGGCTAGGACTCACCCTCTGCGCCTTCACTGAGAGCTGCAATCCTGAGTTGTTCCTACTGCGCCATCTTGGAAATCTCCCAGGTCTTGACTTTTTATCCAGTTTGCCAGTCTGTGTCTTGATTAGGGCATTTAGCCCTTTTACATTTAAGTTTAATATGGTTATGTGTGAAGTTGATCCTGCCATTTTGATGCTAGCTGTATATTTTGCCTTTTAGTTGACACAGTTTCTTTATTGTGTTGATGTTCTTTACCATTTGGTATGTTATTGTAGTGGCTCATTGTGATTGTTCCTTTCCTTGCTTCTTTCAGGAGCTCCTGTAAGGAAAACCTGGTGGTGATGAAATCTCTCAGTAATTGCTTGTCCATAAAGGATTTTATTTCTCTTTTGCTTATGAAGCTTAGTTTGGCTGGATATGATATTCTAGGTTGAAAGTGCTTTTCTTTAAGGATGTTGAATATTGGCCCCCACTCTCTTCTGGCTTGTAGAGTTTCTGCTTAGAGATCCTCTGTGAGTCTGATGGGCTTCCTTTTGTGGGTAACCTGACCTTTCTCTCCTGCTGCCCTTAGCATTTTTTCCTTCATTTCAACCCTGGCGAATCTGACGTTTATGTGTCTTTGGATTGCTCTTCTTGAGGAATATCTTTGTGGTGTTCTCTGTATTTCCTGGACTTCAACGGTGGCCTGCTTTGCTAGGTTGTGGAAGTTCTCCTGGGTAATATTCTGCAGAGTGTTTTCTAGCTTGGATTCATTATCTCTGTCACATTCAAGTACACTTATCAAACCTAGATTAGGTCTTTTCACATAATCCCATATTTCTTGGAGGCTTTCTTCCTTTCTTTTCACTTTTTTCTCTCATCTTGCCTTCTCATTTTATTTCATTGAGTTGATCTTCAATCTCTGATATCCTTTTTTCTGCTTGGTGTATTTGGCTATTCAAACTTGTAAAAGGAGAATATATAATCTTCAGAACCATCCATATATTTGTTTTTCTCAAACTCATAAATCAGTTAAATCATAATTTCTCTCCTGGAGAGGAGTGAATGAAGAGTTATATGGAATCATGAAGTTATAAGCTTTTGAAAATTTTTTTACATGAAGGCATGATTAAAGAGAATACATGTACATTTTAAATGGTTCAACAGTATATTAATATACCCTAAAATTAACCTATGATCTATTTAAATTTGATTTTTCACTTTTCTGGTAAAGCCAAAATTCAAGTATTTATGTATGAAATATTTAAAAAAATTAAACCCTTATCAAATTCATTGCTGTTGATGTAACTTTACCTGCTAAATAAGTTTTAGCAATGCTATTTTGTGATAGCTCATGTTTTACAATAAGAATTTCAAATTATATAAAACAATGAAACATAATGTTAACAATATAGAGATGCCTTGATCTTGAATGCTGGAGCTCCTTCCATTATGTATGTTCCAGGGTTAATATAAGATTTCCTTTACTAGTAGGCTTTAGTCCAAAGGAACTAAACAACAATATTCTTAAATGCATTTCCTTTGGCCACTTTTCAGTTTCTCAGGCAATAATGGTGATAATTTTTCATGTTAAATATATTTTGCCCTTTTACTTTACTTACAAAATTTATAATTATGCTTCTTAAAAAACTACCATCAGTCTTTTAAACCCATAAACTAGCCTTTCATCTAATCTACACCAATCTGTTCTATGTCTCTGTTTGGCATCCATTGTCTGTATTGTGGTTGAAGGATCCCAGCATATAAGTAAAAGTACTTCAGTATCTCAGCTTATTGCTGTCAAAGGTTCCTAATTTCTTCTAATGTAAAGGAAAATGCATTAATGTGGCCTAATTTATCTCTTAATATATTCTGTCCTTGGTCTTAATGTCCAGCTTAGCCTGCATCATGCATTAATTTTACATTTCTGCTCAGTCTCCTATCCTAACTTGGCTTATTGCTGACAGATAGGGAGAAGGGGGCAAAGTAAGAGCAGTGGAAGGAAGTTGAGAAGAGGAAGGAGGCAAGAAGAAGAAAAAAGAACAAGAGGAGGAGGAAGAAGAGAAAAGCATAGTAATAGGTGGTGATTACAAAGCCTGTGGTATAAAGAAAGGTTTATGTGAGTAAAAATGCTGAACAACATGTATTTCAAAGATTTAAATTCTTATAGCTATTTTTATCTTCTTTACTATTCACCAATGTTTAGCCAAAAAGGTTATGAAGGATGGTAACCTACATAGGAAAATAATGGCAAATAGCTCTATCCTGAAACTTCATGGATATCTACTCAGTTCTGCCTGATCCAAAAACATTTTTTTGTGTGTGTGTGAGGAACTCTATTAGATAAGGAAAAAGCATGTCAATGACACACTGAATGGTGTTATCATCTTATAGCAGTAGCTGCAAACAGCAAACTCTTGGTAACATCATTATAACTATCCAATAGCCAGGAGGCTTTCTAATCACCTATTTAGCATCTTGCTTGTCTTTCCAGTACAATGATTTACATTCTAAAACAGATCTCTGATCCATTCTCCAATCCTTTTTGGTGGCAAAATGCATTATTTATCTTTCTCTTTCTCTTCTCTCTCTCTCTCTCTCTCTCTCTCTCTCTCTCTCTCTCTCTCTCTCTCTCTCTCTCTCTCACACACACACACACACACACACACACACAAACACACACAAAAGTAAAAAAGAAAACCTAAGCTTTGTCTACCGTAGAATTTATAGCATTTTTTTTGTTGAGAATTCCAAAGCTATTTGGCTATTTAATTACATATCATCCAGATCATGTTCCTAAGATCTCTCTGAAGTAGGCTAGAGAAGTAGGACTACCAATTCTGAATAGAAAATTAAAATATTTTCATGAATCCATACTTTCCCTGCTCTGGGAAGACCACAGATTAATCACTCTTATAATGCAGTATTTTCTTAAGGTGGTACGTAAAAGCATAATGCTTTTCTTTTCATGATAATCTCTAAAATTATAAGAAAAAGGAAAAATAAAAGAAGAAAATGATAAAAAAGAAAGGGAACTCAATGGATGCTCCAAGATTTTATTAATTTATGTTGAGAAGATGCTATATAGGGTATGAATACACATTTGTAATTCTAGTTCTTCAAATAGCATTGGAAATCCTTTGTTACCTATGAAGTTTGCAAAGCCCAATGATCTTAATTCTCATATGTAGGTTTAATTTCCTAAGGTCAGTGATAAAGATTATAGCAGATTTACCTTTATATTCACCATCGAACTGGAGAATAATCACATTTTTTTTCACTACGATGGAGGCACTGCAGTGATCTACTTCTCTGCATTATTCTTAATTGAAATCTGTAGCTATTTAAATTCTACAGCTATATTTATATTCTTGACTACTATTCACGAATGTTTGATTAAGAAGGTTATAAAGGATGGTAATCTATATAGGAAAATAATAGAGGTGTTAAAAAACAATTTTTTTATTTTAATTGAAATACATACTAATTTGGCCAATCCCAACTGTTTTAGTCTGTTTTCACATGGCTGATAAAGACATACCTGAGACTGGGGAATTTACAGAAGAAAGGTTTATTAAACGAGTTCCGCATGGCTGTGGAGCCCTTACAATCATGGCAGAAGGCAAGAAGAAGCACGTTACACCTTATATGGATGGTAGCAGGCAAAAAGAGCTTGTGCACGGAAACTTCCATTTTTAAAACCATCAGATCTCATTAGACTCATTCACTATCCTGAGAACAGCACAGGGAAAACCCACCTCCATAGTTCAATCACTTTCCATTAGGTTCCTCCCAGGACACATGGGAATTGTGAGAGTTAGAATTCAAGATGAGATTTTGGTGGGGACACAGCCAAACCATATTATTCTTCCAATGCCCACCCCCCAGAATCTCATTATCTCACATTGGAAAACCAATCATGTGTTCCCAATAGTCCCCCAAAATCTTAACTCATTTCAGCATTAACTGAAAAGTCACAGTCCAACATCTCATCTGAGACAAAGCAAGTCCCCTCTGCCTATGAGCCTGTGAAAACCAAAAGCAGGTTAGTTACTTCCTAGATACAATGGGTACACATATTGGGTAAATACAGCCATTCCAAATGGGATTAATTGGCCAAAACAAAGGGGCTGCAGACCCGATGCAAGTTCAAAATCCAGCAGGGCAGTCAAATCTTAAAGTTCCAAAATTATTTTCTTTGACTCCATGTCCCACATCCAGGTCATGAGGATGCAAGGGGTGGGTTCCCATGGTCTTGGGCAGCTCTGCTCCTGTGACTTTGCAGAGTATACCCCACCTCTTGGCTGCTTTCACTGGCTGGTGTTGAGTGTCTGCACCTTTTCCAGGTAAATGGTGCAATCTGTCAGTGAATCTACTGTTCTGGGGTCTGGAAGATGGTGACCCTCTTCTCACAACTCCACTAGGCAGTGCCTTAGTAGGGACTCTGTGTGGGGCCTCTGACCCATTTCACATCTGCACTGCCTTAGCAGAGGTTCTCCATGAGTGTTCTGCCCCTGCAGTAATCTTTTGCCTGGGCATCCAGGCATTTCCATATATCTCCTGAAACTCAGGCGAATGCCATGTGGCAGTTACCAAGGCTTGGAGCATCCACCACCTGGTGGATGTACCTTGGCCTTTTTTAGTCACAGCTAGAGTGGCTGAGATACAGGGCACCAAATCCCTAGATTACACACAGAAGAGGGACCCTGGACCCAGCCCACAAAACCATTTTTTCCTCCTAAACCTCTGCACCTGTGAAGGGAGGGCCTGCCATGAAGACCTCTGATATGCCCTGGAGTTATTTTTCTCATTGTCTTGGTGAATACCATTTGGCTTTTTATTACTTTTCCAAATTTCTGTAGCAGGTTTGAATTTGTCCTTGGAAATGGGTTTTACCTTTTTATTGTGTTGTCAGGCTGCAAATTTTCCAAACTTTTATGCTTTGTTTCCCTTATATAACTGAATGCCTTTAACAGCCCCCAAGTCAACTCTTGAATGCTTTGCTGCTTAGAAATTTCTTCTATCAGATACTCTATATAATCTCTCTCAATTTCAACATTCCACATACCTCTAGGGCAGAGGCAAAATGACACCAGTCTCTTTGCTAAAACATAACAAGAGTCACCTTTGCTCCAGTTCCCAACAGATTCCTTATCTCCATCTGAGACCACCTAAGCTTGGATTTCATTGTCCATATCATCATCAGCATTTTGGTCAAAGCCATTTAACAAGTCTCTAGGGAGTTCCAAACTTTCCAACATTTTTGTGTCTCTTCTGATCCCTCCAAGCTCTTCCAACCTCTGCCTGTAACCCAGGTCCAAAGTCACTTCCACATTTTCAGGTATTTTTTCAGCATGCCCCACTATACTGGAACCAGTATGCTATATTAGTCTGTTTTCATGCTGCTGATAAAGACATACCTGAGACTGGGCAATTTACAAAAGGAAGTGGTTCCTTTTGTAACCAAACCTTGGTTCCATGTTTTTACAGTTCCACATGGCTGGAGAGGCTTCACATTCATTGCAGAAAATGAGGAGCAAATTACATCTTACAGTAGATGGCAGCAGGCAAAGAGTGCTTATGCATGGAAACTCCCATTATTAAAACCATCAGGTATCCTGAGACTCATTCAATATCACAAGAATAGCGCAGGAAAGATCTGCTGCTATAATTCAATCATCTCCCACCAGGTTCCTCACATGAAATATGGGCATTGTGGGAGTTTCATTTCAATATGAGATTTGGGTGGGGACACAGCCAAACCATGTTACCATCTATGGCAAAATTCATCATCAAAGCTGAAGTTTCAATAAACTTAATAACCAAGGAAGAAAATGAGAAATTATCTTAAAAATATAAGCAAAAATTCTTTTAAGAAAAAGTTTAGAAAAAGGAAAAAAGTTTAAAAACAGAAAAATTAACAAGTTCGAGGAGCAAGATTTTTTATTCACATTCATCATATTTTTTATAAATTTGTCCATTCTAATTAGCAACTGAGCATTGTAAGAGTTACTTGAATTTTTAAATTATTGAAAATTATATAAAATGTGTTTATGTATAAACTATGTAAACATGTATATACTGAAAAATTAATGTCTCAGAAAGGCACTTGCATATTCTCAAAGAAAACCATTAAATGAAATCAAATTCATAACAATATATAAAAGATTACTATACTTTTGGAAATACTAGGTAATTCATATAGTGCTTATGTCATTATCTTAGGGTGTTTACACAATGATCACTTGCAATAATCATGATTAAATATCATGCACAGTAAACAGAAAAAAAATTTTTAACTTTTTAAAAGATAACTTACTTTTTTTTAAATCAATATAGTAATTTGTTGATTGTGTTGAATTTTAAAACATTATAAACCAATAATCATAGAAAATCTGGATTACAGATCTTTTTAGAAGGCAGGTTTTATTTATTGTAGAAATCTTAGGGAATAATTCAGTAAATATTTTTAAATCTGTCATTCATAGTCCTTAAAGGTTGCATAGAGGTTTTAAACCATAGTTTATTGAGTTCTTGCTACTCAAAAGATTATAAATACCTGGGTTCAATTCAAGAAGAGGAGTGGAGAAGTGACTGCTTTCTCTTGTTTGAATTGAAGTTCACTTAATCAATTCTTTCAGTTTTGATTTAATCATCTATCATTCCCTGAAATTCCCACAAAACCAGTGCATTTGCATTGTGAATTCTTTACAATTTTTAAAGATAGGTTGAAAAACTCAACATACATTCAGAAAAAGAGTAATATCACCAGAGAAAGAAGTTTTATCAAATTGGCCCTCACCCTTTCTCAAGTCAAAGTAGTAATGTATTACTGCCATCAACCTGTAGTTAAACCTTCAAATGAGGAAATAAAAGTATGACTTAAGTATAAGCATAAAAATAACAGATCGTTTATGGAATAATAGAAAACTACCATAATTCTATTTTTGTAATATGTATTTGTATAAACAAGACTTATTCCTGAATAATACTCTTCTGAAAATTTTATACTAAAATAAATTATGCAATATATTTCCATAAAGTAATCAAATAAAATTAAAGTGTTTAGGAATTATGTTTCTTTTAATTGGGGAGATATCCTAACAAGCCTTCTTTTCTTGTCCATAGGAAGTTGTTCATACATTGAAAAAGAGATTTTTCTGACCTTATTTTCACTGAGCTGATTTCTCTACAAATAGCAAAGTTCTAGTTATTATTAGCAGTGCCCAATAGACCTACAGGTGAAAGGATTATTGAATATGGCATACATTATGTTAGAAAAAGGCACTAGAGAAAAATACAGCTGCAGGGTTATTATAAAAATATGCTTTTGCTTAAATGTAAATTGCAAAAAAAAAAATTTTTTTCTTATCTCTTTAATTAGGTAATCCTGGGCATATTTTACATGCAGGATACTTTAAGTGGTGAGGAAAATGAGTATAATTTAGCAACTAACAGTTTTTTAAGTAATCGTTTAAAATATTTTTGTTGGTCTCTGGAAGCTCTACCAGCTGGTTTGCAATTACAGAAATGCTGTAAAACATATCATTCTGGGACAGCTGAATTTCTGGAAACTTTAGTGGGGCAGGATCAAAGGCTGACAAGGGGCTCCACTTAGAAGATAAAGAAAGTACAATAGGCTGTGAAAAGTTTTATTTGAGATCATTTCCTTATCTCTCAAAGACTGAATAAAACTTTTGAAACATCAGCAATCCAGAGCAATCCACTTTCCTCTGACCTGGACTTCTATAAGCCAACTGCTGCAGTTCAATACTTTGATTTGCCAGGAACAAAAAAAGAATAAAAGAGAAGAAAGACTGGTTTGTTGTATCAAGCATAGCAAACTCTGTTACATAATCAGGTCAGAAGATAAAGTGCATTGTTTATTCAAATATGTTTTCAAACAGGGAAGTCTTCTATAAAATATGTAATTATAATACAAATATAACATATCAATATAAAATTTATATTATATATCATTTTTATAGAAATGGCAAAAAAATACATTATATAAACCTTAATATACTCAGTCATAAGGTAAGATCTAATGACCTTTTTACCAATGAATTAGAAAACACTTGGTAGACCTTCCAGATTTCCTTTCCTCTCTATTTTCCATGCACTCACTGAAAGGGGTCAACTCCTTTGTAAACTTGATCTGTCTACCTATTATTTAGACTAAATCTTTTGTTCCTTTTTTTTAAACAATATTCAAACATATTCTTGGTTAAGAAATTTTATTTTATTTTATTTTATTTTTATTGCATTTTACGTTTTGGGGTAATGTGCAGAACATGCAAGATAGTTGCATAGGTACACACATGGCAGTGTGTTTTACTGCCTTCCTCCCCTTCACCCACATTTGGCATTTCTCCCCAGGCTATCCCTTCCCAGCTCCCCCTCCCACTGTCCCTCCCTTATTCCCCCCAAAAGACCCCAGTGTGTAGTTTTCCCTTCCCTGTGTCCATGTGTATTCATTTTTCCTCACTTGCCTATGAGTGAGAATATGCAGTATTTCATTTCCTGTTCTTGTGTCAGTTTGCTGAGAATGATGTTCTCCAGATTCATCCATGTCCTTACAAAGGACAAAAACTCATCATTTTTGATTGCTGCATAATATTCCATGGTGTATATGTGCCACATTTTCCCAGTCCAGTCTATCATCGATGGGAATTTGGGTTGGTTCCAGGTCTTTGCTATTGTAAACACTGCTGCAGTGAACATTCGTGTGCATGTGTCCTTATAGTAGAATGATTTATAGTCCTTTGGATATATACCAAGTAATAGGATTGCTGGGTCAAATGGACTTTCTATTTCTAAGGCCTTGAGGAATCGCCACACTGTCTTCCACAATGGTTGAACTAATTTACACTCCCACCAGCAGTGTAAAAGTGTTCCTATTTCTCCACATCCTCTCCAGCATCTGTTGTCTCCAGAATTTTTAATGATTGCCACTCTAACTGGCGTGAGATGGTTTCTCAATGTGGTTTTGATTTGCATCTCTCTGATGACCAGTAATGATGAGCATTTTTTTCATATGTTTGTTGGCCTCATGTATGTCTTCTTTTGTAAAGTTTCTGTTCATATCCTTTGCCCATTTTTGAATGGGCTTGTTTATTTCCTGTAAATCTGTTTAAGAAATTTTATATGTACTTGCTTGTCTTCTGAAATAAAAAAAACAGTAAAAATGAACTATCTCTTGACTTCTCTCATGCTCTTTGGATTGTTGGTGTCATTCTTTTGCTTTCATGCTAGCAAAATGCAACTTAGCAAATTCTGTACCTCTTGCCACTCCTATCATTTCTTTATCCTTTGAATTATTACTTGAATCCTATCAATGTAGTAAAATTCCATTGCCAAGGTCACTAAGAACACATTGGTTACTAAATCTTTGGGGATGGCTAGATAGATGATAGATAGATAGATAGATAGATAGATAGATAGATAGATAGATAGATAGATAGATAGATAGATAATGTTGCAATTCAACAGTAATTGTCATTCTTTTGTAGTGCTTCCCTCCCTCTTTTCTATTGACTTTCTTGACACAGTATTCTCCTACTTGTCTGGCCTGGCCGGCCCTCTATTCTTAGTCTTTGTTATGAATGCCACATGCACCACTGAAATATTAGACGTTATTTTTCCCTAGTCATTTTTTTTCTTTGCCTATCTCGTTTATCTTCTGTCTGCATCCACTTCTTCTGTTGGGGTGACCCACTCCATAATTCAAACTTCTATATGCTAATAAGTACAATCTGCATTTCAAACCAGTTTCCATTTCTCATAAGTTCAACAATTATATATTCTTAATTTGAATATTTGGGGGTTATATGACATCGCTAATTACAACACAAAAGAAACTGAATTCATTGTATTGTTTTTTTCAAAATGCTTTTTTTTTTTATTTTTATTTTTATTTTTATTTTTATTTTTTTTGCCAATCAATGAGAGCTTGTAAGGTTGCTGAGGTTGGTTGGCCTTGAACTCTTGGCCTCGCCTTCGCAAGCGCCACGACATCCAGCCGGAGCCACTTTGGGCCTCAAAATGCTTTTATAGTATTCTTAATTTTAGAACTAGATACTATAATTCACCACTCTTTTTAACTATCCACTTTGCTCTTAATTCACCCTTCAATGATGTCATTGTCTCTTTCTTCTGGGCTATGTACTCCTCTGCTGTATTATGTCTGTCCTCAAATATTTGGTTTTCTACTTCAGAGTGTCTCCTGCCACTTTAATCTTTATATCGTCCTGAATTTTAAGACATTGAGTGCCCACACAACACTGTAACTTTATTGTTCTTCTGAGTGTGAGGCAATTCTCAGAAAAAAAAATGATTTAAAATATTTCTGTTAAGAAGGTTTATGTCCTCCAACCTGACTTCTACCCTTAACCCTTAAATAATGAACAGAAACCCATGATGACCTCACTATTTTGTCTAGTGGATTGAGTGGAAGGGAGGACTGGTAGAGAAGATAACAGTTCTGTTCCCAAATAGTCAAAAGTGAAAATAATCATGTCTACCTGCCATGTATTTATTCAGAGCTTCACTTAAGTCTCCCATTCAGAAAAAATATTTACAGCAAATAAAGATAGAAAGACCCTACTCAATCAAGGAATTAATTCATCACAGCAGTCATTGTTTAATGAACAACTGTTTAATCAGGCAGTCATCAAAAAAAGTGATAAAGATTAAAATGACCAAAAAGCAGCATAACACTAACAAGTAAATAATTTCATGGGGAAAAGAAAAATTTGAGGAACAAAAAATATTTAACACTTAAAAATTAGTATTCTCAATTGGAATTTAAATTTTAGTTTTCTAAAATTGCAGTTTTCTACAAAAATATATCAATATATTGCACATTCCATTTTAATGTATTCATTATATTTTCCCCCCACCCCAAGTAATAAAGGTTGAATAGATGGAAATAAAGTCAAGGAACCATAAGCTAAGTGATAAAGATTTAGAAAATATTTAAGAAAAAAGTCATCTTTTTTTTTTTTTTTTAAATTTTTATTGCATTATAGGTTTGGGGGTACATGTGCAGAACGAGCAAGATAGTTGCATAGGTACACACATGGCAGTGTGCTTTGCTGCTTTCCTCCCCTTCACCCACACTTGGTATTCATCCCCAGGCTATCCCCCCCAGCCCCCCCACTGTCCCTCCCCCATTCCCCCCAACAGTCCCCAGTGTATAGTAGACCGCCTCTCTGTGTCCACGTGTTCTCATTTTTCTCACCCACCTATGAGTGAGTATATGTGGTATTTCTTTTTCTGTTCTTGTGTCAGTTTGCTGAGAATGATGTTCTCCAGATTCATCCATGTCCCTACAAAGGACACAAACTCATCATTTTTGATTGCTGCATAATATTCCATGGTGTATATGTGCCACATTTTCCCAGTCCAGTCTATCATCGTTGGGCATTTGGGTTGGTTCCAGGTCTTTGCTAAAAGTCATCATCTTAATTTCCCAAAACTAAATGCATAATTTCTTATTAAGTCATAAATTTCTTTTTGTGATTTATCTCCTACACATCTCTCCTGCCTCACCTTCTGCCAGGCTGATTCCTGACATCTGTGTAACAGTCAAACCAACCTTCTTTTAGTCCTTTATCTATATGCTTTATGCTTTTTTCCTAAGTCCTTTATGCTTTTTCTATCACAGGGATGTGCTTCATCAGTAAAGCTATTATGTAACTTTTCTTCGAGATTATCTTGTGCTTATTTTTCATTCAAAAGGAAAGCCCTATTTCTATGAATATGGCTACTTTTGATACTTCATATAAGTACAATCATGCAGTATTTGTTCTTCTCTGACTGACCTACTTTACTAAGCATAATGTCCTCAAAGTTCATCCATGTTGTTGCATATGAGAGAATTTTTTTCATTTGGGAAAATACCTTCCATTTTATGTATATGACTCACAGAAACAGAAAATAGAATGGTGATTTCAAGGGGCTAGAGGGAGAGGAAAATGGAAAGTTGCTATTTAATGTGTACAGAGTTTCAGTCATGCAAGGTAAGAAATTCTAGAGATCTGCTATAAAACAGTGTGCTTATAGTTAACAATACTGTACTGTGCACCTAAAATTGTAATGTTTTCTTTAAACAGCACATATAATTTGATTTTTTAAAAGGTAGATGAAGCACCTTACTTACCTTAGTTTCTCAAATAAAAAAAAAGTGTCTGAGCCCAGGGGGATAACAAAAGAAAGAAAATTTTGATCTCCTTATGACATATGACCCAAAAATAAGCTCTCATATATTATATAACTCTCATTTTCAGCTTTTACTAAAGGTAGAAATTTATGCTTCTTGGAGAATAATCATAAGTTAGAGTTCAAGGACAAAAGGTCTGAAATTGAATTGGCTGGGGCAAATTCTAGTTCTGCCTTCAGCTGTATGAATATGGGAAAATCATTTCACACTCATTGTCTCTTTACTCATTTGTAAAATTAGTATATATTAATAAAGTCTATGCCATGCAATTGTCAGTAATTTTTATAGTGACTATATAACAAGGCCTATTGTAGAGTAAGTGCTTAATAAATAACTACTACTTATTTAAAATTGCATGATTATTTACATTCCATTCACTAGATTCTGAGACATGAAAACAAGGACTGCATTTGCTTTGGCTCACAATGTCTACAATAGATTATATATTGTGGTTATCTATTATTATATACAATATATTACATTGTTTTTATTTGCAATTAACAGTAAGTAATTACCATTGTCTTAAAAACATATTTTTATTCGTGTCACTGAAAAGATTAAAGTATCTTACTAGTATTAACAAATGAAGGTTTTACTTTCCATCTCTCTTCTGACATTCATATTAAGAGTATCATTATCCTTCAGTGTTTCCAGAAAGCTTCTGTTCACAAATTGTTCCATAAGTTTGTAGTTTACATCAAGCTAGAGAGACAGAGAAGTGATAAGCATCATTCTCTGAAGCCACTAGCAATCACATATTACATCTCCTTGATCTCAACTGCACCAAAAAAAAAAAAAAAAACTGACACAATGAATGAAAAAATGCTGGAGTCATGGGATTGAGGGGTTTTTGTAGTGACAGGGTCTTGCTCTGTAACTTAGGCTGGAGTACAGGGGTTTGATTACCGCTCACTGCAGCTAGGAACTCCAACTTCAGTTTTCTTTTTTGTTTTTTATTCATTTATTATACTTTAAGTTCTGGGGTACATGTGCAGATTGTGCAGGTTTGTTACATAGGTATACAAATGCCATGCTGGTAGTTTGCTGCATCTGTCACCCCATGATCTACATTAGGTATTTATGCCTCCCCAAGTCCCCCATGCCCTGCTGTTGCTCCCCTAGTCCCCCACCTCCCAGGTCCCAGTGTGTGATGTTCCCCTCCCTGTGTCAATGTGTTCTCATTGTTCAACACCCACTTGTAAGTGAGAACATGAGGTGTTTGTTTTTCTGTTCTTGTGTCAGTTTGCTGAGAATGATGGTTTCAGTTTCATTCATGTCCCTTCAAAGGACATGAACTCATTCTTTTTGATGGCTGCATGGTATTCCATGGTGTATATGTGCCACATTTTCTTTATCCAGCCTATTATTGATGGGCATTTGGGTTGTTTCCAAGTCTTTGCTATTGTGAACAATGCCTCAGTAAACATACATGTCCATGTGTCTTTATAATAAAATGATAAAATCCTTTGGGTATATACCCAGTGATGGAATTGCTGGGTCAAATGGTATTTCTAATTCTGTATCCTTGAGCAATCGCCACACTGTCTTCCACAATGGGTGAAGTAATTTATACTCCCACCAACAACGTGAAAATGTTCATATTTCTCTGCATCCTTTCCAGCATCCGTTGTCTCCTGATATTTTAATGATTGCCATTGTAACTGGCCTGAAGTGGTATTTCAATGTGGTTTTGATTTGCATTTCTCTAATGACTAGTGATAATGAGCTTTTTCTCATATGTTTGTTGGCAACATAAATGTTTTCTTTTGAAAAGTATCTGTTCATATCCTTTGCCCACTTTTTGATGGTTTTTTTTTTTTTTCTTGTAAATTTGTTTAAGTTCTCCATAGATTCTGGATATTAGCCCTTTGTCAGATGGATAGATTGCAAACATTTTTTTTCCCGTCCTGTTGGTTGCCAGTTCACTCTATTGATAGATTCGTTTGCTGTGCAGAAGCTCTTAAGTTTAATCCGATGCTATTTGTCTATTTTGGCTTTTGTTGCCATTGCTTTTGGTGTTTTAGTCACAAAGACCTTGCCCATGCCTATGTCCTGAATGGTATTGCCTAGATTTTCTTCTAGAGTTTTTATGGTGTTAGGCCTAATGTTTAAATCTTTAGTCCATTTAGAGTTAATTTTTGTATAAGGTGTAAGGAAGGAATTTAGTCTTAGCTTTCTGTATATGGCTAGCTAGTTTTCCCAACACCATTTATTAAACAGGGAATCTTTCCCCATTGCTTGTTTTTGTCAGATTTGTCAACAACCAGATGGTTGTAGTTGTGTGGCATTCTTTCTGAGGCCTCTGTTCTGTTCCATTGGTCCGTATCTCTGTTTTGGTACCATTACCCTGCTGTTTTGATTACAGTAGCCTTGTAATATAGTTTGAAGCCAGATAGCATAATATCTCCTGATTTTTTTTTTTTTTTTGCTTTGGATTGTCTTGGCTATATGGGCTCTTTTTTGGTTCCATATGAAGTTTACAGTGTTGTTGTTTTTTTTTCCCCCAAATCTGTGAAGAAACCCATTGGTAGCTTAATGGAGATAGCACTGAATCTATAAATTACTTTGGGAAGTATGGCAATTTTCACAATATTGATTCTTCCATGGAATGTTTTACCATCTGTTTGTGTCCTCTCTTATTTCCTTGTGGTTTTTAGTGGTTTGTAGTTCTCCTTGAAGAGGTCCTTCACATCCCTTGTTAGTTATATACCTAGGTGTTTTATTCTGTAGCAATTGTGAATGGGACTTCACTCATGATTTGGCTCTCTGTTTTTCTATTATTGGTGTATAGGAATGCTTGTGATTTTTGCACACAGATTTTTATATCCTTAGACTTTGCTGAAGTAGCTTATCATCTTAAGGAGATTTTGGGCTGAGATAGTGGGGTCTTCTAAATATACAATCATGTCATCTGCAAAGAGGGACAACTTGACATCCTCTTTTTCTATTTGAATATGCTTTCTTTCTTTCTCTTGCCTGATGGCCCTAGCCAGAACTTCCAATACTATGTTGAATAGGAGTGGCGAGAGAAGGCATCCTTGTCTTGTGCCAGTTTTCAAAAAGAATGCTTCCAGTTTTTGCCCATTCAGTATGATACTGGCTGTTGGTCTGTCATAAATAGCTCTTATTATTTTGAGATACGATCCATCAATACCTAGTTTTATTGAGAGTTTTGAGCATAAAGTGCTGTTGAATTTTGTTGAAGGCCTTCTCTGCATGTATTGAGATAATCATATGGTTTTGTCTTTGGTTCTGTTTATGTGAAGGATTATGTTTATAGATTTGCATATGTTGAACCAGGATTGCATCCCTGGAGTTAAGCCAACTTGATTGTGATGTATAAGCTTTTTGATGTGCTGCTGGATTCAGTTTCCCTGTATTTTATTGAAATTTTTTGCATCAATGTTCATCGTGGGTATTGGTCTGAAATTTTCTTTTTTAATTGCATCTCTGCCAGGTTTTGGTATCAGGATGATGTTGGTCTCATAAAATGAGTTAGGGAGGATTCCCTCTTTTTGTATTGTTTGGAATAGTTTCAGTTTTCTTAAGCCAATGACGTTTCACCTCTATATTTGGAGTAAGGTATTACCTTTATATTTCCCACTAAAATAATATGGCTTAGTTGGAAAGGGATAAGGAAGGCTTAGGAGGCAATATACAAATCTCACTGTGCCCTAGATATAGCACAATACCTGGCTTCATTATGCAGCACTTACATTCTATGCATCTTACATATTGTTGTTGATCCATTTCTTATAAATACTCTGTGTTAGATATTATTATTTTCATTTTATGGTTGAAAATACTGAGGCACAGAGAGTTTATGTAACTTGTCTAGAAGCCCCCAACTCCTAAATGCCAAAGATAGTTTATACATTCAAACAGTAGTGTCTACAATCATTTCTCATGAACAAATCCTTTACCACTTACCTAGAATAAATCAGAGGATATTCTTTGTTGCAGTCTCCTCAAAAGATACAATCAATTGAAAATATGAGTTTCTAAATAGGAAAACAGTTAAATTATAACATAAACCTAACAGTTATACTTTGAAGCCACTGCAGTTAATGAGGTAAAACTGTATGTACTGATAGGAAAATAGCACAAGATTTTTTATGCTCTGGACTTTTGGGTGAACCTGTAGGATTACACATATTACTGATCACTGTTCTCCTTATATGTGCATTATCTTCTATCTCTGCCTGTCTAATTTAGAGTGAAATGGCTTAAATGTCTTTAAATTATTTCTGTATTGGCATTCTTACTCATTTGTAGTTAATCATGGTTCCATAAGCACATCAATCAAACCATACATACCTGTATTTTAACTGAAAGTATATTTGAAAGTTTTGTTTTATAAATGAAATTTTACGATGACTTGTACTGATGTGAAATTTTTATCATTTTTGAGAACCTGATAGAATAAAATGCATAGACCCAGAGCTCTGTTTCTACAAATATGAGTATTTCACTTGTTCAGTGTTATATAGAAACATGATTTATAAGATACAGGATATAACTTGTTCTATTAATATAAAATTATTTCAGGTAATTAAACAGGTAGACCTATCCTATCATTGAAACTCAGTATTCCAAGAAGTTTTGGGGGTTTTTATTTTTGCATTTTTAGTTGTTGAGAGTTATACTGAGGAATTTAATTTTTAGAATTTTTATTTTGAATACATATCAACTTAGAAAAATCATATTAATATTTGTATTTACTTATACTATTGACAATTCTTTATTATTATTGTGTCTCAGTGAAAATGAGAGACTCTTATACATTTTCCTGGAGAGCTGTCATATGGTATTGTTATTCTAAATAATGTTTGCCTATGATTTAGCTCTTTTTTCTTGATATTTGTATTAACATGTACTTAAACTTTTTTAAGTTTAAAAATAATTGCCTATTGAGTAAAGCTTAATTTTGAATATTTATTGAAAGTGCTCAATAGTTAAAACAGATGTATTTTTGTCATTCCTTGAATGACTATATGCTCTTTTCTGTTTTTTTTCCTTTTTTGTTTCACTCAGAAATACAAGGCTCAGTATCTACCACATAGCAATAAGCTATTTCAGTCAGATTTTTGATTAGCGATTATTAGAGTTTATCTATCTATCAATTCATAATTCAACAACCACTTATATGGAAAAAGGAGAAATTATTAATGCATCGGGATCTATATATGTGACAGACTACACATTAAACAAATGCATATATTGACATGCACATAGTAACATTTATTTTACAAGCATTTATATAAAATTTACTATAGGCACAATTCAAAGTGCTTTGTACATATTAACTCATTTAGTCTTCACGTTAAAGCTATGAAGTAGATAATAATTTTAGAGATGAGGAAAAGGACACGGGATTTTAAATAACCATCACAGCAGCACAGCAGGCACAGCAGTGGAGCCAGACATCAAACCCAGAAATCAAATTCAATTCCAGAGTTCATGTTTTTAGACACATATCTTAGTTGCCTTTCACCTGAGCCAAAATAATTTGAAACAATAATTTTGGATTTTTGGTTCTTAGTCCATTTTACTTGTTAGTTTCCTTATTACGTAAAAGAATTAAGTTGCTTTTAGTACTTCACCTACAAGTTTGTTTTACAATTTAACTTCTGGGTTTATTTGTATTGATGCAAGGTAGTCTCATTGTTATGAAAAGGATGCCAAAATCAGTTTCAGCCACTCACATTCCTTTAGTTAAAAAAAAAAAATTCACTGTTTTTTAACTAGAATGGAGATTCCCTGACATATTGGGAAGAATTAGGTGTAAAAGCTTTGAAGTTTCAAAAACTTTAGGCATAACAATAAATGATTGTCCCTTTTATTCCCAGGGTAAAATCAGTGCTTATTATTTAGTTCTTTTTTTGTTCTCACTTTAGGGTTATAAATACTACTTATACAAAATTATGATTATATCCAGTAAAAATGGGCTCAAGAATGTCAAAGGAATTCTCAGACTCACCTTCTCACTTCTGCTTATGAGGCCTAGATATTACATGTAGGGCTTAGCACAGAAATCTCATTAATGACAAACTGTGTGAAGTTGCCTTTTCTATATAGTCACCTGTTAATGTATATCAATGACAACTGGTTCAAGCTCCAGGAACTTATGACCCCAGAAAATTTTCTTTTCATCATTTGCTTCTAATTACACATGCCCTTCTTACTGGGATTTACACATACTCAACAACAACAAAAATATATTTTGCTTATGTTAGTAAATCACTGAATAAAATTAAATACATGAAAAACAAAATTTAGGACAGATCTCATTACAGCACATTATTTTACTAGCCAGATTTCTCCATCATGAAAGGATTTTTTTTTTAAAACTCTAAATAAAACCCCATTCACTTAAACAGTTTTTGTTCTAACAGATTCTAGCACAACAAAAAAAACTGGATTCCCTTTGTGTTCATTGCAATTGCAATAAGATATTCAGAATAATGTAATACATTTATGAAATAGTGCAAAGTAATTTCAATATTTATTAAATGAACATGATAAATTTTAATGCAATGTAACACTGTTTGTTAGGTCTATTCAAAACATTTCTAATGCTCCAAGCTGTTCTATTAGTCAAGGTTATCCAGAGAAATAGAACCATTAGGATATGCAGAGAAATAGAGAAGGAGATTTATTATGAAGGAATGGTTCATGAGATTATGGAGGCTGAGAAGTCTCAAGATCTGCCATCTTTATACAGAAACCCAAGAAAGCTTGTGATATAGTTCCAGTCTAAGATCAAAAGCCTGAGAATCAGGGGAACAAATAATAAGTTCAAATTTGCACACTTAAGAATAAAGAACATTGATATTTATGGGCTGGACAAGGTGAATGTCCCAGCCCAAACAGTGAGGAAATATCCAAGTTCTTGATTTTTTTTATTCTATTCACGTTATCAGTTGATTGGATAATGCTCACCAACATCAGCGAGTTAAAAAGTTAAAAAGATCTTATCAGTGTACCGAGTCAAATGCCATCTGCTTCCAGAAACATCCTCATAGACACCACCACAGAAACAATGTTTTGGCAGCTATCTGGGCATGCCTTAGCCAAGGTGACTCATAAAACAAATCATAACAGCTGTATTTACTTTGTAACTGACATTTCACAAGAGGCAAAATTGAAGTTTCAAAAACTTTAATGAGAATGCTATAGCCTTCTATAGACATAATGAGATCACTTTAATTGGAAACATAGATATCTGCTGATATATTTTAATGCTGAGATATAAAATTCCACATAATAAAATTTTGTAAAAAGAACAATTAAAAGGAAAGTATGTATTTTTTTTTTGTTTTAAATAATATCACACTATTATATTTCACTATCTTTAATAGATGATTTCCTTTAACAGTTTTTAGTTTAGGACCTTCATCCCAGGAGATCTGGTGCTCAACACTTTGTACTTTTCATAAACTCTTCCCCCGGCCTCCCTTTTGTTTTACAGAGCACAATAACACTATTCTGAACTCTCCAGTAATACCCCACAAACTCAAATTTTAGTTTTAGTACTCTTTTATAAAACAGTACATAAATATTATGTTTTAATTAATTTGACAGCTTGTGACCTTCACATCTAGCTGATAACACATCTAAGCACAGCAGTTCACACTCATACTATTTCCACAAATTGGTAGTTGTGTTTTATTTTTGTTTTTGTTTTTCAGGTAACATTACTGCCTTTTTGGGATTGATTGTTAAAGCTATATCAATTTTAACTCACTTTGAAAATATATTTTTACTCAAAAGCATAGAGAATATTTTCTAGAAATTTGAATACAAATAATTAAATGAGCCATAGTTTTGTTGATACACTAGTGAGATAATAAATGTTAATTTTATAACTTTAATTTTTAAAAAATTTCTAATATATTTAAATCTTTGATCTTAATTATAATCTATTTTTTTTCTCCAGAGCTTCCATTTGGAGTATCAGTATTTGGATTTATACTTAATATTTTATGACTAAAAAATTATAATTATTTTATCCCTATATACTTTAAAATTTTATTTCTATGTTGTATTTGACTTTTTCACAAAATGAAAAATTGCCATGTAAATTTTTTAATGTTTCCAATAATTATATTGTCAGCCAAATACATTTACTTTAGCAAGCAAAATGCTACTCAAATATATGCTAAATAAATGTATAAATGCATATTTGGGTAACATCAATCTTTTTCATTTGTTTGTACTCTTCTTCTTTTCTCTCCCCAGTCTTTTGTATTTCTATTAAGAATTACAATGAAAAAAGTTACTAGTATTTCCAATATAACATAATGCAATTAATTTCATATACATAGATTTGACCCTCTGTTTCAAAAATGGTTTTAAGAAGAGTAATATTAGCTACGGTGTTGCTCTCCGATATTCTGAAATTTGATGCATCCTCTTTGATTTTTTTTTTTAATTTCATAGTACCAGGAAGTAAAGACTCATTGAGCACATGCTGCCTGAATAAAATGATAAAAAGCAGAGGTTTGCACCTATTGCTAAAGAGAAGTATACAAAGTTCACAAACACTAAGATATCACATCCTCAGCATATGTAGTTCAAAATTCCTATGTGATTCATTCCTATAAATTTAGCAATAAAAAATATTGATACAAATAATAAGGTTTGATCCAAATGTTAAGATTTAAGTAAAAGATGGTTAGAATATTAATTTCTGAATGACCTTTATCATTTAAGGTTCAGATATAGATATTCCCTTTTGAGTACAGTCTTCTGCTTGGATGAATGTGTTTATATGTGAGTCAGAAATAATCACATATAAATAAGCTCAAAGTTAGCTGAAATGGCTCTTTGGGAATTTCAAGGTCAGGTTTTGCTTTTTGTGCTACCAGCAAACCACCACCTCTGAATGTGAATAAATCAGATGCTGGATTCACCAAAGCTATACATTCATTTTGACTTCTTTCTCATATGACAGGTAATCTGGGGTTGGTTTTCTACAGTGTACAGCAATAGTACTGAGACACAGCCTCATGGCTTTGCAAAAACTTCTGGTAGTACCAGAACAAAAAGGTATTATTATGATGGTATAAATGAACTAATAAATGAGTTTGACTATTGTGCCAATCCCATCCTCAGAACCCTGGCATAACTGAAATGTATCCTTAGTGTTACTTGCACTAAATTCTATATGCAAGGGATTGTGAGAGAGTCTTTAACAGCATAGGGCAATGTATTCGTACTATAATGGGAACAACAGCTTTCTCTACAGGTCTCGTCCCCTATAAATCTTTTTGTTCTTCTTGCCCATACCACCTAATTCTCCTCTTTACTTTATTACTTCTTGATCTCATAGGCTCTTTTTGCTTCTGTTTCCTCCTAAGTTTGGCTCGCCATGATTATTGACCATATAATTAATGTGGTTTTTCTCTATGCATTCTTTCCACTCTAATTCTGGAAAAAAGATTTTTTTATTCTTCTGTTATTTCACTGTTCATAATCCTCTTACAGAGGAACTACTGGTTCAATATATATTTCTGAGCCAGGCCTAATAGCAGTGGCCAAAATGAATACAAACATGCTGTTAACCATGGCCACCAAGAACTTCTCTGTAGAAATTCTATATAAGGCAGCTCCCTTTGGGGAGTTTTGGAAATAGTAGGACACATTTTACTCATTTAGTTTCATATATACATACACAAATGTACTGTGTATACACACACATTAAATGTATATTTGTATTTATGGAGAATCTTACATTGCTATGCAATTGTTATGTAAATCCTCACAAAGAACATAAATTTCTTACATAATTTCTTTTATATTGGTATGATTATCTACAATCAGAGAAAAACTGAGACTCAAGAATATGACTCATTTAAGTTTAGGCAACTTGTAAATGGCAAAACAAGTAATTAAATGAAACTCTCACATGGAATGTGCAGACCTCTCTCTACCACAGAGAAATTTCTTAAACCCAGAGTCCCAAATGTGCTCGACAGAATTTCATGGATTTTATTTTAAATATGTTTACTATTAACATAACTCTGTAGACTATTAAATGAAATTTATTTCTATATATATGAATGTTTGTCTGCATAAATGTGGAAACATTGTCAAATGCAGTTGTATGGAAAATGAAAATGGAAAACCACTCATAATAGTTAACTCAAAGTTAATTATAATGAATACTTTAAAAGCTTTCTTGGTGCGTAGTTATATAACTGAATTAAATCATAAAAGAATAATGCTAGGCTACTATTACTTAGATAGAGAGTAACATGGTAACTTACAAGTAAAGCTTTATATATCATTATACTATTACACATACACACAAAAATTATGTTAATGGGCACATAATAATTTTTCCATTTAAACAATGACTTTTCTATAAACAGTGGCTTTCTATATGACTCCCAAGTTGCTTGACATGTTTCATATTGTAGCCTCATAAATAAAATATGTAACAAAAATTATGTGCCCATCTAGGATACATTTTTGTTTTCCAAAATGTTGTAGAAGTGAAATAATTGGGTCACGTTTCATAAACTCTGTAAAGGTTTTAATGTATATTATTGCTATGGTTTGAATGTATCCCCCAAAAGCTCATGTGTTAGAAACTTAATTGCCATTGTAACAGTATTAAGTCATGATACTTTTAAGATGGGATTGGGTGATGAGAGATTTACCCTCATAAAGGGATTAATCCTCTTATAATGGGATTGACTAGTTATCATGAGAGTGGACTCTTGATAAAAGGATAATTGTGGCCTTTATTTCTTCTCTATCTAGAGTGCTCACTTGCATGTCTACTACAGGATAGCATAGGTAGAAAGCCCTCATCAGATGCCAGTGCCATGTACTTGGACTTCCCAGTCCCCAGAACTATCAGCCACAATATATTTCTTTATAAGTTACCCAATCTTTGGTATTCTGTTATAGCAGTAGAAATGGACTAAGATACTTATGATACTGCCTTTCCTAAAGTTTTACTTTATTTACAATTTGATAATTAGGATGAAAAATCTCTAAGCAAGGAGTCTGTCACCTACAAAGAACACTGCCAGCTTTAAAAAGCAATAGAAAATCATAACTAAAATCGTTATAAGAATGGGATTTAACCCGTCCTCTATATATGGCTTGCTACTGCACATCATTAGCTAACTCTGCATTCAATAACAACATGTTAGGAACTCCAACTTGGCTATGGTAGGTGTGTCTATTCCACAGAAACCAGTAAACACTACAAATCAAATTTTTTTTTTCAAGAAGCCAGTTGTTAAACATTTACCAGCACAGAACTTTACACAAACCAACACATACACACACACATTTCTTAATACAATGTATGTAGATTAAGCATTTACATAAGCAAAAATGCCAAGGTTGGTAAAACACATTTAATTAAAATTTGCTACTGTGGTGGTAAATATGAATGAGAAATATGGATGAAATGCCTGTATAAATAAATACTGAAACAAAAGCAGGATATTGTAAAAATCAACGATGATACTGTGCTATGAGCAAGTAAATTTTCTGCACCTAAAGTAGACAAATAGAGCAAAAGAAAAATGGAGAATTTGTACCTTTTGACTTATCCCATAGGTTTATCTATTAATATTTAAGGATTTAACTAGTTGCATTAAGGATTTAAAATCAGTTGTAAGGATGCATTGTGTCTTAAATACTTATTTCATACCCATACCTTAATTTGTTTAAGGCTCACATATATATATAAACTGCCCATAATGCTAAAAATTATTTGCAAATAATAGGTCTTGTTCAACTTTTGTTAGTATTTTGTAATAAAAAATGTGGGGATTTTTGCAATTTTTTCCTATGTCTTTTAATTCTGCATAATTCATGAGGTAAATTAGTGTACAGCAGAGAGGAGATATATTATGTCATTAGTGATTACAGTAAATCCTCATGAGATAGGTTACATTGTCTTTCAAAAGGTCATTGTATTTATTTAGCTATTGTGCAGAAGTGTTTGTATTTTATCAAAGAAAAAAGAAAAAGAAAATAATCTATATTCACTAATGTCACTGTGGAGTTAAATTCTGAGAATGCACCTAATAAGTGTTATGATTGCCTAAAACAACTGGATGAAAACAATGACAAGGATATAAAACTCAGATACAGTTGGAGGACTAAAATTTCTTTCAATATAGTGTAAGCTTTTATTCCACTATGAGCAAAATTACTAAGAAAAATATAAAATAGCTTGAAATTTTGGAGAAAGATAGCAGCTGACAGTACATTTGACCTTTTTCTTGCTTTTAGATTTCCAACTGTTTTAGAGTTAAGTGTGCTAATAATGACTGAAATATAAATTGTTTAAATGTTAAAAATTTGCAGAGAGATTTTAGCCATACTGATGAATCTGAAATTGCATATTTCTTGTTTCTGTATATATATACATATGAGAGTAAATTTTTTTAAAGCAAACTTTATTCTGCAGCTCTACTAAACTAATTAAAATGTAATTGTTATTTCATCTAGCTTTACTTCATTGGAGGTTTCTTCATTGCTTTACAAATATAAAATTTAACATATAACAAATGGCCAAAGTATATTTTATAACTTAATGAAATTTTATAACTGGAAGAAATTGAAAGAAAGTGTCCTAGAAGTATACTAAAATAACTACTGTTCTATTGAGAATTTGACTCAAAGCTCATTCCTTGTGGGCACGGTGTACAAAGAAATAAAATTGTGTTATGTATGTTTGTAAGTATAAAAGGTGATACCTCATAGTTGCTATTCAGTTGAGAAAGCATTGGCTGTAAATTAGGACTCACTTTCCAAGTCCTAAATATGATACTTAGCCATGACATAGCTTTGAGTGATTGAATACTATGTATTATCCTATACAATGAAAATCATGAAATTTCTTTTAAGCTTTATTCAAAGAATTTTGCATATGAAAATCCTTGGTAAAATTCTGTGATGATTTTACTTATAATCATATATTATCTCTAACACTTCATAGAGAGAAACCAAACATAACCTATACCTGTTAATACAAATAGCATTATTTTTCCATAAATGTATTTTCCAAGAAGATAAAAATGTCCTTTTAATTAATTGTTAACATATCATGAGTCAAATATAAGGCTTCTAGAAGTCTTGGTGAATTAAAAAAACAGCAGAATTCATAGCATACAATGAAACTCTAATAAAACAAAGACTTTAAATATTGAATGTATATTATAAGAATACTATAAAAAGTACTGTAACCATGTTGCTTAAACTTTTTCTAAAATTCAGTGCAGAAGATTCTCTGTAGTCAAATTGTAAATTTTAAATGTAATTCAGAATGGTGAGGATTTTATTTTATTCATTGAAGAAGGTGTGCTTTTGTCAATATATCTACCAAAATTTCAGCTCCCTGATTCTTCATTCAAATACTAGTCTAGGAAATATGGTAGAGATTTTGTAAATGTAGTCAAAGTATCAAATTAACTAATATTAAGGCAATTACCTTGGTACATCTGACCCAATCAGGTGAACTTTTCAGAAGCAGAATTTTTCCTGGCTGGTGGCATACAGAGAAAGAGAGATTCAAAGTATAAGGAAGATTTGACATGCTGTGCCTGGCTTGAACTTAGTAGGGATCATGTGACAAAGAATATGGATAGCCTCTAAAGCTAAGAGTACCTCAAGTGACAGCAAATAGCAAAAAAAAAAAAAAAAAAAAAAAATCCTCAATCATACAACTTCATGGAAATACATTTGGTTAATAATCTAAATGATCATAGAAACATATTCTTGCCCAGACACTTTTATGTAAAATCCTATTTGGCCAATACCTTTATTTCAGTCTTGTCAAATCCTAAAATGAAATCCCTATAGAGTGTTCCTGACTTTCTGACCTACAGAACTATAATAAAACAAATATTATTTTTTTAAGTTTCCAAGTTTGTGGCAATTTGTTACCGAGCAATAGAAAATGAATACATGCATTCAACAAATTGTTTTTGTGTACCAGCAAGATTTAAGGCACTATATTGAATTATATGATCAGACAAACATTAATCAAATATGAAGTTGGCGCTTTGAAACATATACAAACTAGATGAGGAGATGAAATACATAGATAAACTACACAATGAGATAGAAATGTATTTTATAAGATATATGGAGGAAAATCCTATGGATACAAAATACTGCTTTGAAGGAAAAAATGATGGGAGGGTTGTTTTGAGACTCTGGAAAGGCAGCTAGGGTTGGGTGAATATGAAGACACAATTTAAAGACAGTCTGGTAAAATACTAAATAACGTGACTATCTTACATCAATTGAAAATATCTATTGGTTCTGCATTTTTTTTTTTTAGACGGAGTTTCACTCTTGTTACCCAGGCTGGAGTGCGATGGCGCGATCTCGGCTCACCACAACCTCCGCCTCCTGGGTTCAGGCAATTCTCGTGCCTCAGCCTCCTGAGTAGCTGGGATTACAGGCACGCGCCACCATGCCCAGCTAATTTTTTGTCTTTTTAGTAGAGATGGGGTTTCACCATGTTGACCAGGATGGTCTCGATCTCTTGACCTCGTGATCCACCCGCCTCGGCCTCCCAAAGTGCTGGGATTACAGGCGTGAGCCACCGCGACCAGCCGGTTCTGCATTTTTAACAGTAAATATTATGAAGAAGATTTATGAGAAATAGAATGGAAAAGATAAATTGCAGTTATGTACACGTTAAATTATTAACTAAGTAATGTGAACTTTATTCTCAAGAAGAGACAGAGCTATTAACAACTTTTATCATGGGAATGTACTGATTATAGTAGTAGTCCAGGAATAATAAGTTGAAAGCATTATACAATGGATTAGAAAAAGGAAAAGCGTGTCCCCAGAAAATCAAGTCAAAGATATATTTAAATATCTTATTAAGTAAAATGTGGTCTTAAATACATGTGGTGACAGTAGGAATAAGTAGAAACAGATAGCTTGCACAGCTATTACGAGAAAGAAGAAGAAAAGGAAAGAGAGAAAAGATCTATCATCTATCTATCTATAACTTCTTAAAATTATTTTACTGTAAGTTTCAGGATACCAGTGCAGAATGTGTATGTTTGTTATATAGATATACGTGTGCTGTGGTGGTTTGCTACACTTATCAACCCACCATCTAGGCTGTAAGCACCATATGCATTAGCTCTTTGTCCTAATGCTCTCCTCCCCTTTGTCCCCCACACCCCACTGTCCCTGGTGTGCGTTGTTTCCCTCCCTGTGTCCATGTGTTCTCACTGTTCCACTCCCACTTATAAGAGAGAACATGCAGTGTTTGGTTTTTTGTTCCTGCATTAGTTTGCTGAGGATAATGGCTTCCAGCTTCATCCATGCCCCTGCAAAGGACATGATCTCATTCCTTTTCATGGCTGCATACTAGTCTGTGGTGTATATGTATGACATTTTCTTTATCCAGTCTATCAAGGATGGGCATTTGGATTGGTTCCATGTCTTTGCTATTTTAAGCAGTGCTGCAACAAACATACATATGCATGTATCTTTATAGTAGAATGATTTATTTTCTTTTGGGTATATATCCAGTAATTGGATTGCTGGGTCAAATAGTATTTCTGGTTCTAGATCCATGAGGAATAACCACACTGTCTTCCACAATGGTAGCACTAGTTTACATTGCCACCAACAGTGTAAAAGCATTCCTATTTCTTCACAGCCTCAGCAGCATCTATTGTTTCTTGACGTTTTAATAATCACCATTCTGACTGGCATGAGATGCTTTCTCACTGGGGTTTTGATTGACATTTCTGTAATTATCAGTGATGTTGAGCCTTTTAGTATGTTTGTTGGCTACAAAAATGTCTTCTTTTGAGAAGTCTCTTTTCATATCTTTTGCCCATTTTTTGATGGGGTTGTTTTTTAGTCTTGTAAATGTGTTGAAGTTCCTTATGGATTCTGGATATTAGACCTCTGTAAGAAGGGTAGCTTGCAAAAATTTTCTCCCATTCTGTAGGTTGCTTGTTCACTCTGATGATAGTTTATTCTGCTGTACAGAAGATCTTGTTTAATTAATCCCATTTGTCAATTTTGGCTTTTGTTGCAATGCTTTTGGCATTTTCATCATTAAGCCTTTGCCCATGCCTATATCTTCTATTTTAGAAATCCCAAGTCTAGGTATGCAGGCATCCAGAGAATAATGCCATTAAACACAATGAAAACAGGTGAAAAGAAGAAGTTTATTTGCATTATTTGTGAAGAGTGGGTAGTTTTAAAGCCACCTTCAACTTTTAGTGGCTTGTTCAATTAAAATGATGTAATATGAATAAAAATGTAGTTTTGAAGTTCTCAGAGACCAAAAAGTTTGAAGTTTCCTTTTGAAGTTATCTGAAACTATTTATAAAATGTTAATTCCATAATGACTAAAATTAAAGTCCTAAAACTATCGTGCAGAATTAGGGAAACAAAAGTAGCATTCAGGACTCACAAACATGAAGCGGTTCTTTGTAACACCATATAGTTTCAGCTTGTATATTAAAAAGGTACTTTCCAAGAATGCAATCTAACTGAAAATAGCCTTAATCTTGCAAAGATTGAAACCCACCCTCATGTATTAGAATATCTGATTGGATTAAATTCCTAATCAAATTATTGGTTAAGAGGCTAAACATTCAAACTAAGGTTTCTGAAATCTCTTAAAATCCAAATCTGTACAGACCATACTGGCCTAATTGGATAAAACAGTGACAGAATCCCAAGCCACCAGATTGGGTTACAGTCCTACATAAAATACAAAGGTGAGCAATTTCTGTTAAATATTGGGGCTTTCTGGTTAGCAGAAAAACAAATTCCCAAGGGACTTAAGCATCAGCGGTTACTATTAAAAATCTCAACTACCTTTAAACAAGTCCAACATCTACTAAAAATCTCAACTGCCTTTAAACAAGTCCAACATCTTCTGGGCCTAAGTGAGTTTTGGAGGTAACACATTCTTCATTTGTCTGTTATATTCATGCTTATCTAGAAAATTACCCTAAATTACCTACCATTGTGTGCCCTGGAGTTGGGCCAGTTGGCTGTCCTGCAGGCCTTACCCTTGGTACTGCTAGGGTCCAACTTTTGAGTGGAGATCCTAGACACTGAAGTCTATGCCTCTTAGAGCCTATGAATACAGCATTCCAAATAGTTGCTCCTGGCATTTTTGGACTTGGCAGCTGCATGCTTCAGACACCTGGTACACACTCTTGGAGCAACATTTCTCGGTGTACTGTGCACTCCTAGAAACTGAAGCCAGTAAAGCTCCCCCACTCCCCGCCATTTTGTCTTTCTACATGCTTTGGTGCCCAACATGCCATGGATTAAGCACTCATCACTTTGGTGGCTCAATATGACCACAGAATTCTCATATTAAAAATGGAAATGGCATCTTTACATTAAGTTTATACCTGACAGTAGAGTGCTTTACAAATTATCAGAAGATGTGGCTTTCCCCATTTTCAAACTTACTGTAAAGTGAGAAGCCTTGTGGGTCAATTATCTAAGGAAGAAAGGGTGTCAGTACACTTTGCTGATAGCAGCACCAATATCAAATCGATGGAGCTTGCTGGATGGCAGCTGAATTCCACCTGGCCACTGGTGTCTCCTCCAGACAGGATGGCATCCACAGCTGGCCCCAAATAGAGGGCGTGCCCAGGAATGGAACTATCATCTGTTCACTGTTTTACAGATGCTTGGGCAATAGCCAACAGCCTTGCTGTTTGACCCAGCATAAACAACTATAGAGATAGATGGCCCACTCGGCATCAGCTGGTCTCCTTAAAATTTTGGTCATTCATATTTCTGCTACTATCATTGCAAGTACACCAAACTCTCTCTTCGGTGATAAGACTGATAAACAGCACCAAATTTATCTCTCTTAATCTCCCTAGTTCTATCACCATGGGCAATCTGAGACTTTGAACTGTCCAGGAGTCCTTTTTCTGATAGATTGTGCCAAAACTAAAGGACTTTCTCCAATACAACCCATGGCAAAATCTGCTGTCGATAAATGTATAGTTTCTGGTGAAATCTGTCATTGGCTACTCATGAGATTGAAAAAAAAATTTCACCCCAACTATAATTTTTTTGCCATATTTTGAGATGGTTGTTCTGAGGGCCTACAAACTGAAGAAGCTTTTGCAAAGCTATCTTTTGTGGGGCAAATTTGTATTTGCAGAGAAAATCTGCATAAATATAGTCAGGCTTTTTCTAAGGCCCTCCCTTACCCAGATTTAGGAAGGATTAACTAGGAGTCTGACACGTTAAAAGTCTTAAAGTAGCATTTACCAACTATTTTTTCTGAGGGAAGCTACATGTGACATTTCATCTATGAAACAAGATCAACTCTACTGTTCAAGATACCTCTTCTCCTCTTCCCATAACCTGTTTTGCCACAGCAACCATAAGACATCATTCTCAGCAAACTGACACAAGAACAGAAAAAGAAATACTGCATATTCTCACTCATAGGTGGGAGAGAAAAATGAGAACACATGGACACAGAGAGGGGGTCTACTACACACTGGGGTCTATTGGGGGGAATGGGGGAGGGACAGTGGGTGGGGGGAGCTGCGGAGGGATAGCCTGGGGATGAATGCCAAGTGTGGGTGAAGGGGAGGAAGGCAGCAAAACACACTGCCATGTGTGTACCTATGCAACTATCTTGCACGTTCTGCACATGTACCCCAAAACCTATAATGCAATAAAAATTTAAAAAAAAAAAGAGAGTATAAAAGCATCAACATGTGAGTTCTTATATTTTTGTAGGACTCCATTGCATGTTAATGAATTTGTATACCTTTTATTTCATGAATCTGCTTTTTTGCTAATTAATTTTCAGTAAAACCTTAGAGGACAAGGGAAAGCTTTCATTTGGCCCCATCAAAATACAGCAATATTCCCTGGAGAAATATTCTCTACAGTAGATGGCAAGTAGATTATATTGGACTGCTTTTCTCTTCACAAGCAGTCACCTGTTGTACTCTAGCTATGATAGATACCTATTATGGCCTCCTTCTGTCCTTCTAACTGTACATGCCACAGATGAAGTAATCACTAGCTGCTAAAAATGTCCTACTACCCTTCTGGACTCTGACATTATTGATTCAGATCATTTTACAACACAACCAGTTCAACAGTGGGCCCTGAAACAGGGTGTTCAATGGAATTTCCATCTGTTATATAGTCCCCAGGAGACCAGTTTAATGAAAAGACATGAAAAACAGATTTTTAAACTTCAATCTAGCAAAAGGACCCTTAGCTGGGTCTCAGTTTTGTATCAATCCCTAATATTATCTCCTTCTTTCAAATATGTGGGCAGACTTACATGACATATTAATTTTTACAAGCCCCTCTATAGCCCTTTTCTGTATTTAAAGGGGGCATACATCTCATTTTTATGTTTGGGAGGATTCTTTATACATTCAGCCCTTCAATCAAACCTCTTTCTATGAATATAAATTTTCAAACAGCCCATGTCACAAGGCCTTTATGGGCATATTAAAAGTGGATATTCTCCAAATGGTAGATTTCTCTGCAGGACTGGAACTTGTCCACTTGTTACAGGACTGACTTGAACCTAAATTTTCACTATTAAAAATATTCAGGACTCTTCAAATACAAAGGATAGATGATAAATATGGCCTCCCCTTCAAGATATTAAACTCTTGCTCCAGGGCCATTTCCACAAATGGTATGGACTAGCAAGAAAGGATATAAGCAATTACCTTTGTAAAAGAAAAGGGCTTTGGAAAATAATGTTGGAAGTAATACCTTGCCCCACCATGATAAAACTAGAAACTCCTTCTCGGTAGTAATGCATGTTGGAGAGAAAGAAATGTCAAATAGCAAAATGATTGTAAGATGCAACAGCACACCTTTATGTTGGCTCTTGGTTTTGTTTTCACTGTTTTGAGTGTTTTTATTGGTTTGCAGTTCAGAGGCTTAAAAATCTTTAAAAGAAGACATTGTTTCAACAAAACATGACAAATGCTGAGGCCTGCATGGCACCAAGTTTGGCTAATACTAGTCTTGAAGCCCAAAGACCATCTTGCCAGCTTTCCTATCACCAACTAAACTGATGACTGAATCAAAAGGTCAATAGTAACTCACTAATGGAGAATCTGTCTACAGGCTAATGCTGTAGCTCCAACTTCAGCTATGGTTATGGCAGACATACCCTCATTCTATTAACCACTTCCACCAAAACAGGCCATAAAATTTAAAATCTATTTGAATCTGTTTGCAGTAGAACCCCTTTCATCATCTATCTGGACAAAACTTTGGACTATTGGAAGCCTCTAGATTCAACCATCATTAATTGGAACGTGTGTGTGTGTGTGTGTGTGTGTGTGTGTGTGTGTGCGCGTGCACACACGCGCCCAAATGGTATATATATATACACACACATACACACATATGGCACATTTTCTTTATACACTCATTGACAGAAATAAACAGCAGAGTTAACCTACAACCCACAGAGTGGGAGAAAATCCTCACAAACTATAAATCTGGCAAAGAACTAATATCCAGAATCTATAAAGAACACAAACAAATCAGCAAGTAAAAAACAACTCTATCAAAAAGTGGGCTAAGGACATGAATAGACAATTCTCAAAAGAATATATGCAAATGGCCAACAAGCATTTGGAAAAATGCTCAACATCACTAATGATCAGGACAATGCAAATCAAAACCACAAGGTGATACCACCTCACTCCTGCAAAAATGTCCATAATTTAAAAATCAAAAAATAATAGATGTTGGTGGGATGCAGTAAAAAAGGAACATTTTAAAACTGTTGGTGGGAATGTAAACTAGTACAACCACTATGGAAAACAGTGTGGAGATTCTTTAAGAACTAAAAGCAGATCTACCATTTAATCCAGCAATTCCACTACTAGGTATCTATCCAGAAGAAAAGATGTCATTATACAGAAAAGGTACTTGCAGACACATGATTATAGCAGCACAATTTGCAATTGTGAAAAATTCTAGAAAACATTTAAGAAATAGAAAATGAGAAATAGACTGCTGAGGGAGGAGGCAAGATGGCGTCATAGAGGCGACTCAGGATTGCAGCTCTCAGTGAAGGCGCAGAGGGTGAGTCCTAGCCACATTCTTGGATGTTCCTTTTATGCCCACAGAGCGTTGAAAGTCTGTGAGAGACATGGGACGCTAGCGCAGCCGGCTAATGCAGCCGGCTCCCGCCGCCTCTTCGGCCGGCGCTGCAGCGGGACCCAGTGTGGAACTCACTGGTCTGGGTGCCCTGTTAAACCAGCAATCTGAGATTTGGAAGGGCAGATTGGCATGTTCATCTGATTGAACGGGACTTGGACAATGAGCCAGACCAGGAATTTCCTGGGAAGTGTGATCTGAGCCGGGGTAGTGGGCAGTGGCACGGGAGATCGCACGGATCCCAATGCCCTATCGGCAGGCTACTGGGGCGCCAGTGAGAGAGTCAACCTTTCAGCTTGGGGAGAGAAAGAGAGAGACAGAGAGGACTGACTCTGAGGCAGGGAGCTGGGTGATCAGGCTCGGTGGGTCCCACGCTCACGGGGACAAGCAGGGCAGCGACTGGAGGTGCTTGGGGCTGAGAGTTTTGCTGCCAGCATCTAGAACGGTGCAGCCCAGTGAGGGAGGGGTGTCCACCATTGCTGACGCAGTCCACCCCCACTGAAGTACCGCCTAGGACTGACGCAGCCTGCCATTGCCGAGGCAACCTGCCATAACAGAGAGACCCCACCAGGAGCCGGGAGCGCTCCACAGCAGAAGAGAGCCCAGCAGCAACAGGGCGGACCTGCGCTAGCAGGTCAGAGCCCCGGCAGGCAAATAGTGAATAGACTGCCACCTAGTGGGGAAGGACAGTGCAACAGATACGCATAAAGAAAGCCCCAACTCCCTGAGACAGAGCATCTAAGGGGGGGGAAAGGGTGGTGTTTTATGAGTTCTATTGCAGCAGACATAAACAACCTCCCAACAACCCTGAATGAACAACGGAGCTCACAGCTCAGCACTGGAGCTCCTATAAAGCACAGACTGTCTCCTCAAGCAGCTCCCTGACCCCTGTATATCCAAGGAGTCACCCCAGAAAAGGACTAATCAGACTGACATTTGGCTGGCATTATTCTGGAACAAGGACAGCAGAAGAAGAAACTGGTATCATCCCTCACTGTTCTGCAGCTGCTGCAGGTATACTCCAGACAAGCAGGGCCTGGAGTGGACCTCAGCACTCATACAGCAGAGGGGATAGACAATTAGAGGGAAAACTAAGTAACAGAAATACTTCATCATCAACAATCTCAGCGTCCACACAGAGACCCAATTGAAAAATCAGCAACTACTAAGACGACAGGTGGATAAATCCATAAAGATGGGAAGAAACCAGCGCAAAAAGGAGGAAAGCACCCGAAACCAAAACACCTCACCTCCAAAAAAAGGACCAAAACTCCTCATCAGCAAGGGAACAAAGCTGGATGGAGAATGAATGTGACGAAATGACGGAATCAGACTTCAGAAACTGGATAATGAGAAACTTCAGTGAGCTAAAGGAACATGTACTAAACCAGTGCAAAGAAACTAAGAATCTTGAAAAAAGATTTGAAAAAAGATTCGAGGAATTGATAACAAGAATGGACAACTTAGAAAGAAATATGAATGAATTGAAGGAGCTGAAAAACACAACACGAGAAGTTCGCGAAGCATGTACAAGTTTCAACAGCCGAATTGACCAAGCAGAAGAAAGAATATCAGAAGTTGAAGATCAACTCAATGAAATAAAATGAGAAACCAAGATTAAAGAAAAAAGTACAAAAAGGAATGAACAAAATCTCCAAGAAATGTGGGACTATGTGAAGAGACCCAACCTACGTTTGATAGGTGTACCAGAATGTGACGAAGAGAATGAATCCAAGCTGGAAAACACTCTTCAGGATATTATCCAGGAAAATTTCCCCAACCTAGCAAGACAGGTCAATACTCAACTCCAGGAAATACAGAGAACACCACAAAAATACTCCGCAAGAAGAGCAACCCCAAGGCACATAATCGTCAGATTCACCAGGGTTGAAACGAAGGAGAAAATACTAAGGGCAGCCAGAGAGAAAGGTCGGGTCACCCACAAAGGGAAGCCCATCAGACTCACAGCAGATCTCTCGGCAGAGACTCTACAAGCCAGAAGAGAGTGGGGGCCAATATTCAACATCCTTAAAGAAAAGAGCTTTCAACCCAGAATTTCATATCCAGCCAAACTGAGCTTCATAAGTGAAGGAAAAATAAAATCCTTCACGAACAAGCAAGTACTCAGAGATTTTGTCACCACTAGGCCTGCTTTACAAAAGCTCCTGAAAGAGGCACTACACATAGAAAGAAACAACCAGTTCCAGCCATCCTAAAAGCATACCAAATGCTAAAGACCATCAACAAAATGAAGAATGTACATGAACCAACGGGCAAAACAGCCAGCTAGCATCAAAATGGCAGTATCAAATTCGCACATAACAATATTAACCCTGAATGTAAATGGGCTAAATGCACCAATCAAAAGACACAGACTGGCAAATTGGATAAAAAACAAAAACCCATCAGTGTGCTGTATGCAGGAAACCCACCTCACATGCAAAGATACACAAAGGCTCAAAATAAAAGGATGGAGGAAGATTTACCAAGCAAATGGAGAGCAAAAAAAAGCAGGAGTTGCAATTCTCATCTCTGATAAAATAGACTTTAAAGCAACAAAGATCAAAAGGGACAAAGAAGGTCATTACATAATGGTAAAAGGATCGATACAACAAGAAGAGCTAACGATTCTAAATATATGTGGACCCAATGTAGGAGCACCCAGATATATAAGGCAAGTTCTTAATGACTTACAAAGAGACTTAGACTCCCACACAATAATAGTGGGAGACTTTAACACTCCACTGTCAATAGCAGACAGATCAACCAGACAGAAAATTAACAAGGATATCCAGGACTTGAACTCAGACCTGGAAAAAGCAAACCTGATAGACATTTACAGAACTCTCCACCCCAAATCCACAGAATATACATTCTTCTCAGCACCACATCACACCTACTCCAAAATTGACCACATAATTGCAAGTAAAGCACTCCTCAGCAAATGCAAAACAACGGAAATCATAACAAACAGTCTCTCAGACCATAGTGCAATCAAGTTGGAACTCAGAATTCAGAAAATAACTCAGAACCACACAGCTTCATGGAAACCGAACAACTGGCTCTTGAATGTTGATTGGATAAACAATGACATGAAGGCAGAAATAAAGAAGTTCTTTGAAACCAACGAGAATGAAGACACAATGTACCAGAATCTCTGGGACACATTTAAAACAGTCTGTAGAGGAAAATATATAGCAATAAGTGCCCACATGAGAAGAGTGGAGAGATCCAAAATTGACACCCTATCGTCAAAATTGAAAGAGCTAGAGGAGCAAGATCAAAAAAGCTCAAAACCTAGCCAAAGACAAGAAATAACTAAGATCAGAGCAGAACTGAAGGAGATAGAGACAAGAAAAACCCTTCAAAAAATCAATAAATCTAAGAGCTGGTTTTTTGAAAAGATTAACAAAATAGACCACTAGCCAGACTGATAAAAAAGAAAAGAGAGAACAACCAAATAGATGCAATAAAAAACGATAAAGGGGAAATCACCACAGATTCCACAGAAATTGAAACCATCATTAGAGAATACTACAAACAACTCTATGCACACAAACTAGTAAATCAGGAAGAAATGGATAAATTCCTGGACGCCTGTGTCCTCCCAAGCCTAAACCAGGAGGAAGCCAAAACTATGAATCGACCAATAACAAGGTCAGAAGTTGAGGCAGCAATTAAGAGCCTACCACACAAAAAAAGCCCAGGTCCAGATGGGTTCACAGATGAATTCTACCAGACACACAAAGAGGATCTGGTACCATTCCTTCTGAAAATATTCCAAATAATCCAAAAAGAGGGAACCCTTCCCAAATCATTTTATCAGACCAACATCATCCTGATACCAAAACCTGGCAGAGACTCAACAAGAAAAGAAAACTTCAGGCCAATATCCATGATGAACATAGATGCAAAAATCTTCAATAAAATACTGGCAAACCGATTGCAACAGCACATTAAGAAACTTATCCATCATGATGAAGTAGGATTCATCCCGGGGATGCAAGGCTGGTTCAACATACACAAGTCTATAAATGTAATTCACCACATAAACAGAAGCAAAAACAAAAACCACATGATTATCTCAATTGACGCAGAGAAGGCATTTGACAAAATTCAGCAGCCCTTTATGCTAAAAACCCTCAACAAACTTGGTATTGATGGAACATATCTCAAAGTAATAAAAGCTATTTACGACAAACCAACAGCCAATATCATCCTTAATGGGCAAAAACTGGAAGCATTCCCTTTGAAATCTGGCACTAGACAAGGGTGCCCTCTCTCACCACTTCTATTCAACATAGTACTGGAAGTTCTAGCCAGAGCAATCAGGCAAGAAAAAGAAATAAAGGGTATTCAAATAGGAAAGGTGGAAGCCAAATTGTCTCTATTTGCAGACGACATGATAGTATACCTAGAAGACCCCATCACCTCAGCCCAAAAGCTCCTGCAACTGATAAGCAACTTCAGCAAAGTCTCAGGATATAAAATCAATGTGCAAAAATCACAAGCATTCCTATACACCAATAACAGACTTAAAGAGAACCAAATTAAGAACGAACTGCCATTCACAATTGCTACAAAGAAAATAAAATACCTAGGAATACAACTCACTAGGAAGGTAAGGGACCTCTTTAAGGAAAACTACAAACAACTGCTCAGCGAAATAAGAGAGGACACAAACAGATGGAGAAACATTCCATGTTCATGGTTAGGAAGAATCAATATTTTGAAAATGGCTATACTGTCCAAAGTAATTTACACAATCAATGCTATCCCCATCAAACTACCATTGAATTTCTTCACAGAACTGGAAAAAACCACCATGAATTTCATATGGAACCAAAAAAGAGCCCGCATAGCCAAGTCAATTCTAAGCAAAAAGAACACAGCGGGAGGCATCACGCTACCAGACTTCAAACTATACTACAAGGCTACAGTAATCAAAACAGCATGGTACTGGTACCAAAACAGAGATATAGACCAATGGAACAGAACAGAAGCATCGGAGGCAACACAACATATCTACAACCATATTATCTTTGATAAACCAGACAAAAACAGGCAATGGGGAAAGGATTCCCTATTTAATAAATGGTGTTGGGAAAACTGGCTAGCGATGTGCAGAAAGCGGACCCCTTTCTGACGCCTTACACTAAAATTAACTCCAGATGGATTAAAGACTTAAACGTAAGACCTGACAACATAAAAACCCTAGAAGAAAATCTAGGCAAAACCGTTCAGGACATAGGAGTAGGCAAGGACTTCATGAACAAAACACCAAAAGCATTGGCAACAAAGGCCAAAATAGACAAATGGGACCTAATCAAACTCCACAGCTTCTGCATGGCAAAAGAAACAGTCACTAGAGTGAATAGGCAACCATCAGAATGGGAAAAAATCTTTGCAGTTTACGCATCTGACAAAGGGCTGATATCCAGAATTTACAAAGAACTCAAACAGATTTACAGAAAAAAAACAAACAAGCCCATTCAAAAAGGGGCAAAGGATATGAACAGAAACTTTACAAAAGAAGACATACATGAGGCCAACAAACATATGAAAAAATGCTCATCATCATTGGTCATTAGAGAGATGCAAATCAAAACTACATTGAGATATCATCTCACACCAGTTAGAATGGCGATCATTAAAAAATCTGGAGACAGCAGATGCTGGAGAGGATGTGGAGAATTAGGAACACTCTTACACTGTTGGTGGGAGTGTAAATTAGTTCAACCATTGTGGAAGACAGTGTGGCGATTCCTCAGGGACCTAGAAATAGAAATTCCGTTTGACCCAGCAATCCCATTACTGGGTATCTATCCAAAAGACTATAAATTGTTCTACTATTA
The DNA here is from genome assembly GCA_031835075.1 of Saguinus oedipus. Classification (NCBI taxonomy): domain Eukaryota; kingdom Metazoa; phylum Chordata; class Mammalia; order Primates; family Cebidae; genus Saguinus; species Saguinus oedipus. The sequence continues at coordinate 46,647,717 of CM063169.1, forward strand.
GGACACATGCACACGAATGTTCATTGCAGCACTGTTTACAATAGAAAAGACCTGGAACCAACCCAAATGCCCATCGATGATAGACTGGACTGGGAAAATGTGGCACATATACACCATGGAATATTATGCAGCAATCAAAAATGATGAGTTTGTGTCCTTTGTAAGGACATGGATGAATCTGGAGAACATCATTCTCAGCAAACTGACACAAGAACAGAAAAAGAAATACTGCATATACTCACTCATAGGTGGGTGAGAAAAATGAGAACACATGGACACAGAGAGGTGGTCTACTATACACTGGGGACTGTTGGGGGAAATGGGGGAGGGACAGCGGGGGGGGCTAGGGGGGATAGCCTGGGGATGAATACCAAGTGTGGGTGAAGGGGAGGAAGGCAACAAAACACACTGCCATGTGTGTACCTATGCAACTATCTTGCATGTTCTGCACATGTACCCCAAAACCTATAATGCAATAAAATTTTTTTTTTTTAAAAAAGAAAAGAAATAGAAAATGAGAAAAGATAAAATAATCTGAAGAATGAGGAACTAACAATTTACAATACATTTTATCAGGCCAATATTAACCTGACACCAAATCAGGAAAAAAAATTACAAGAAAAGAAACCTAGAGAGCAACTTTTCCAATTAGCAGGGATGAAAAATTACTCAAAAATTATTAGTAAAATAATAACTGGTAATGGTTTCATGGGTTTATACATATCAAAATAAAAAATTGCATACTTGAAATTTGTACAGTTGTTTGTAGTATTACGCATACCTTAATAGACCTCTTAAAAGGGGAAAAAAATTGAACAAATGATCAGTTAACTCTGATACTGTCATACAATAACAAGTGTCATTATATATGTGTAATTTCAGTCTTAGGAAGAAAATATATCTTAATATATGATTGCTAAAAACTTTCCAAATTAGGTAATATCCACAAACCCTTTTATCCCCCCATCCCCAAAAGTTTAATGAACTCAACGGAGGAAAAATTATTTTTATATTTAGAATGCAGTAAATCTAAAATGGAACAAAATAGATATAAAAATAAATGTAAAACTAATAATTCTGTACAGAAAAAGATGAAAGCTGTGAAGAATAAGATAATTTCAGGCAGACTGTTTTCTGCTATGAAATGTCTCAATATGCAATAATAAAATAATGGATGAAGGCAATTCAACCAGTGAACCTCATCTTTAGGTACATGTCATACAATTTTAGAATGTTGCAGCTGTATGAATGTCAAAATGATGAGGATTAATTCTAATATTCTTTCCATCCTTAAATGTATCAATTTTTTTTCTGAATGATTTCTGAAAATTGAGTACTAGTCAGTGGGAAAGATTAACATATCCGTCACATAAATTGATACTGTTAAATGTTGGTAGGCTTGGTATCTCGAAAAATTATTTTTCCTTCCTCATATATGGCTGTGTGCATTCATATAAAAAATATTGTAAATTTTCCCTTGCTTCTTAAAGTTTTTTTTTTAATCCAAAGACATCATTCTGAAACCATTTGACTGTTTTCTTAGTTTTACTTTAGAATTTAAAGTCATCAAAAATATATCACATAGTAAACTTAACAATTAACTAATTAATAAACGTTTATGGTAAATAATGTTATTAACCTAGATTACAATTTAGATAAACTTATTATTTTTATTAAAATCTTGGCCGGGCGCGGTGGTTCAGGCCTGTAATCCCAGCACTTTGGGAGACCGAGGCAGGCAGATCACAAGGTCAAGAGATCGAGACCTTCCTAGCCAACATGGTGAAACCTCATCTCTACTAAAAATACAAAAATTAGCTGGGCGTGATATGTGCCTGTAGTCCCAGCTACTCAGGAGGCTGAGGCATGAGAATTGCTTGAACCTGGGAGGCAGAGGTTGCAGTGAGCCAAGATCATGCCATTGCACTCCAGCCTGGCACCAGATGACAGAGGAAGGACTGTCTCAAAAAATATATATTAAAATCTTTACTTTTTTTTTTTTCTTTTTGAGTCGGAGTTTCGCTCTTGTTACACAGGCTGGAGTGCAATGGCGTGATCTTGGCTCACCGCAACCTCCGCCTCCCGGGTTCAGGCAATTCTCCTGCCTCAGCCTCCTGAGTAGCTGGGATTACAAGCATGTGCCACCATGCCCAGCTAATTTTTTATATTTTTAGTAGAGACAGGGTTTCACCATGTTGACCAGGATGGTCTCGATCTCTTGACCTCGTGATCCCCCCGCCTCGGCCTCCCAAAGTGCTGGGATTACAGGCTTGAGCCACCGCTCCCGGCCAAATCTTTACATTTGATATTGAGGGAATGTGTTATCTTTCTGGGTCTACAAGGGGGCGTAGTTTTAAGGGCAAGAACTTCCCAGCACCATGCCCCCATCCCATCTCTCTCCAACCAGGAGATTTTTTTTTTTTTCTTTTTTCTTTTTTTTATATGGAGTCTTGCTTTGTCACCAGGCTGGAGTGCAGTGGAGCAATCTCAGCTCACTGCAACCTCCACCTCCTGGGTTCAAGCGATTCTTCCACCTCAGCCTCCCAAGTAGCTGAGACCACAGGTGCCTGCTACCACACCTGGCTAATTTTTTTGTATTTTTAGTAGAGACAGGGTTTCAACGTGTTGGGCAGGACATCCAGGAGATTTAACTGTCTAATTTTTTTCGGGAGCGCTGGAAGAACCAAAGGTCAATCACTCCAGCGGAAGTTTAAAGAAACTCTTTTCATTGGCTGGGGGACTTGGAGAAGGAGGGAATACCTCCCAAGTTAAAAGTCCCTGTCTCCCTCATCAGGGCGGATATCCTCTCTGGGGTTCCCTTCCACACACTCTCTCTCGTGGAAGCTTTCTCTTTTCCTCTCCTTTTTCTCTTTCTCTACCTAAATAAATTACTTTCTGCAAACATTGTTTTGGGGTTCGGTATTTTATGAGCACACCATCTGGCATGGTCCCCTGTCTCATTCTTGAGATAATGGGAGACCAAGAGCCAGGAGTCCACTGGGGAGCAAGCCGAGCTTCCCCTGTACCCCAAAACCCCAACATTACAATATCAGTGTCATTAACTTGCTACAACAAAACATACTGCTTCAAAAAAATCTGATATTTAAGAGTTCAACTTTAATTGGTCAGCAAAATCAATATTTTGCTTTATTTCCAAAATGATAGGGAAATAGAACATTGTAAGTGACAAGAAAATAATAGCTAACATTTATCAGTATTTTTAAGTGCAAGTCACTGTTTCACCACATTAACATACTAAAATTTTGTCACCATTTTATGTACTTATCATTGTTATTTTTATTATTAAAGCCTACTGAGGTTTAGAAACTTGCTAGAGAAGACAAAATTATGAATAACAGATCAGAATTTGAACTCAGCTAGGCTCACTGCAAAACCTGTATTGTTAATCACAATGTTATAAATTTCAATATGAAAGAAATTATGAAGATAAATATCATTTAGACATTCTATCTTTGCTTTGAGAATATTAGACTCTATAATTAAAAGCAATGTACAAATTATATGATTCAAAATAAGTTATAAAGTAGATTAAAAAATTGAAAGTAGAACATAGAGACTTATATTGTGAATTAAAAATGTCTAACTGAAAAGCGATGCACATGAAGTTATTTTTGTTTCTTGTAAAGGGAAAATATAACTTTTAAAATATATTATGAAATTAAAATTTTAGAAACCTCCTATTATCACTACACATTCAGTAATATAGCAAGTTCTTGGCTCAAAGATTTTGTAAATTATTCTCCTTTCCAGAATGTTCTTAGTGTCAACACATCTTCTCCTACGCTTCCCTGCATATATTCTGCACTTGGTTTTACTCCAATCCAATGTCCAAGCCTCGCATTAAATATTATTTTTCCCATCACTCCTGCATTAAAACATGCTTTTTACCTTTTATTCTTTCAGATGTTCAATTACAATTCAAAATTTTAATTAATTTCTGTGATTATAATTGCACATACATCCAACCAGGCTCTTGTGTAAATTCCATAAATGAATAAATAAGCTTCTGATAAAAACATATGCACTCAAGTGTCTGAAAATAGGATGTCCTTAGCAAATATGTCTTTAATAAGTAATACTGCACTGACTAAAGTTTAGTAATGTTAGTAATAATGATTTTAATTAGGCATACATTTATTTATATGTCTAATTCTGATAACGTTGTGGTATCATTATTATCACCTCTTTATAATTTAACTTCCAAGTAGTTAAATGACTTGTCAAAAAATCCAGAGATAGTGCATAGAAGGGCCATATCTGAATCCAAATTTATGTTTCTATTAAGCTAATAGAAGTCATATTTGTACTAAACTGTCTCTCATGTAATAAATGAGAGTTAGAAGACATTAATTTATGAAAAAATTTTGCAAACTGTATTTTTTCTGTATATGGGTTTTTTAAATTAACAAAGCAGTTATTTTGTTTGTTTGTTTTTGTTTTTGTTTTTTTTGACAGTCTCACTCTGTTGCCAGGCTGGAGTGCAGTGGTGCAATCTCAGCTCACTGCAACCTCCACCTATTGGATTCAAGCAATTCTGCTGCCTCAGCCTCCTGAGTACCTGGAACTACAGGCAGATGCTACCATGCCTGCTAGTTTTTTTTTTTTTTTTTTAGTAGAGACAGGGTTTCATCATGTAGGCTAGGACAGTCTTGATCTCTTGACCTCATGATCTGCCTGCCTCAGCCTCCCAAAGTGCTGGGATTACAGATGTGAGCCACTGCACCCAGCCTTAACAAAGTGTTTCTATTTTTTTTTTAATTTTTATTGCATTTTAGGTTTTGGGGTACATGTGCAGAACATGCAAGATAGTTGCATAGGTACACACATGGGTACCACTACACTCCAGCCTAAGTGACAGAAAATGAGAATTTGTCTCAAAAAAAAGTTAAAATACATAATTTATGTTTACATAAGACTAAAAGAAGCAAGAGTTTGATCTTTGAAGAGTTATAATTTAAAATTTATTGTTTACACTGAAAGCATTTCAGATTTTTTGAAATATGAATATTGATGTAATTAAACTCTCATCACTTGATATTATGCCTTTATTTGTGGCATTTATTAAAAAGCATTTGATCAATTGTTACTGCATTAAAGCCATGATAAATTTTTTCATATTAAAAAAAAAAAGTGTTTCTAAAATCCAGATGCAGAACAAATGACCAAGGTGGCCAAAAATATTGTGTGTTTTTCTGTCTTTTTTTTTTAGATGGAGTCTCACTCTGTCACCCAGGCTGGAGTGCAGTAGCAACATCTCTGACCAAGAAAATTCTAAGGATGAAGACATAGTATAGAAGTACTGAAGACTGAAGAAGAGTTGGGAAATAGCTCACCACTGCAGAAGCAAAGGATCAAAAATGAAATCAATAAAGGGTGCTGTACACTGGCTGTCCTTGTGGATACTTTAAAGAACAAAACATAAATATCCAGAAAATATGGGAACATTGGGAACATAGGGAATTCCCACGAAACAAAAACATGAAATATAGACCACTTTTGCTATATTAAATAACAATTTACAAACTGTACTTTAGAAAACAGTCCTCAGAATATACACAGAAAATGCAGTCCATATAACCCTTTTGAAGAGATTTTCTTTTTTCCTTAGAATAAACAGAACTACTGAACCTATTTGAAGATATCAAAAAAACTTCAGTGTGCTTATATTCTAATAATTGAATTTTAAAAATTAGTATAAAATAAGAAAATTAAGACAGTAAAAAACAGTACCAAACTATCTAAAAGAAAGAGACAAGAGGTTTCTTCTGCATGTAAACATCCTTGAAGACTAGATCGTGGACTCATGGTGTCATTTTGTTTTGTTTGACTTTAAAAGAAAAAAAAAACTTACCAACCATCTAAGAATCTCAGGGTATATAACGCCTTAAGATAACCTCATGATTGACTGTTCCAACCTTTAGTTTGAGTTATTCTTTTTTAAATTGAAAATGTTGAAGACTGTAAGTAAACGAATAAATAAGGAAGCTAACAAGCACTCCTGTGTTCTTGGAATGGAGCCACATTTTCCTCCCCATTTGCAGGATCCACATTCCTTTTCTCAAATTCAAAATAGTGGCAGAGTTTCCTGTCTCATGATCAACCTCACTGTTTTCGTACAGCCTATTGCTATGATCTGTCTGGCATAATCAACAATGTGGAAGAGTCCCTGGAACAAATCAGATGCTCAATAACTGTTTTTACTCAGTGAATGGATCTGTGATGAAGACTGCCTCCTTACTGCATCTTACTATATTTTTCAAGTACCATATTCAACTTGCTACTTGTTGAAATTCATTTCATTGCAGAATCTGCAACAGTCACTGTCTCCCAGTTTCTGCCTTGCTTAATATGAGTAGGCCAACATTCATATCATTTTCCAATATTAATTTTACCCACTGCAAAGAAAATCAACCAGATTCAGTTCGCACAATGCATCTTTTTAAAGTGCTACTTTGTGTCATGCAGAATCCACTGGTTTTCAATACTGAAGATTCACTCCCCTGCAGAGCTGGCATGTTGAAATAACTTTTAAGATACAAACTAATGTGGGGTTTGTTAATGGAAACAAAACAAAATAAAACAAATTTAGACTTTCATTGAACTTCCCACATTACAGTGATTTGTAGAAAAAGTCAAGCTTATAGAAGATAATTCAGCAGTATGAGGTTAAGATTAGTAAAAAATTTGTAACCTACATATATAACACAATGACTAATTTTAGAAATGAGAGATTTTTACAGCTTTTATTATGTATGTATGTATTTATTTATTTAGAGACAGGGTATCTGTCACCCACTCTGGAATACAGTAGTACAATCTTGGCTCACTGAATCCTTGAACTTCCAGCCTCTCACCTCAGCCTCCCAAAGTGCTCGGACTGTAGGGATAAGCCACCATATATACAGCCTCTACTTTATATGACAAAATACGCAGTGAAATGTAATTACCATGAATTTAGTTTAACTGCAAACAAGAATACACTGAAATGAATAAACATAAATATCAGTAATAGTCAAATATTTTTTAATTGGCCATCTAAAGGCAGAATTTTTTCTCAAAGCATCATCCAAAACAACAGCAAGAAGCCATATATTTCACTTATCGTCCCCACTGCTCATAATTTTCTCTCTGCTTCTGACCATTGTCACAGAAAATGTTTTAAAAACTAGGTTCCCATTCTGTTGGTTGCCGATTAACTCTAGTGACTGTTTCTTTTGCTGTGCAAAAGCTGTGGAGTTTGATTAGGTCCCATTTGTCTAAAAATTAATAAATGGGATTCACCACATAAACAGAAATATAGACAAAACCATATGATCATCTCAATAGACACAGAAAAGGCATTTGATAAAACTAAACAATTTTGGCTTTTGTTGCCAACAGGGAAGTGAGTACTACACACTGGGGTCTATTGGGGGAATAGGAAAGGGACAGAGGCGGTGGGGAGATGGGGAGGGATAGCCTGGGAAGGAGAAATGCCAAATGTGCATGAAGGGGAGAAAGGCAGCAAAACACACTGCCATGTGTGTACCTATGCAACTATCTTGCACATTCTGCACATGTACCCCAAAACCTAAAATGCAATAAAAAAATAGAAAAATAAAAAATAAATAAATAATAGCCATATTAAAAAAAAAAAAACTAGGTTCAAGACCTGTCTTGTCATTCCAAGTAGACTATGTAAATGGGTTGATAAATTCAGTTATGTAATACATTAATGCTTAGTTAAAATTCTTGAATAAATGACTGAATGCCAGGAGTCTCTGGTTCTCAGAAATGTCTGAAATCTATCAGGTTTTACCGATGGTTTTTCAGGATAGTTAACTACTATTCTGTATTTAGGATTATAAGCCTCATTTTGGAAGTAGGGAAAATGAGACAAAGAAATATTAAATAACAGCAAAATATCCAGTCTCAGGACTAGATACATAAGAGAAGTTAGAAAAACATTTATAATCCCACTTTGTTCATTCAATAATTTTTTAAAGATACCTATCCTACACTAAGCTTACTCCTTTTAAATTTATTGTTCATCATTATTCTACATATAGTTCCACTTCCAACTCCTGGAAACACAAAATTCCCAAGATTGGCCCAGGAAGTAACAGAAATTATGAACATACCAAAAATGAGCAATGAAATTTAATCAGTAATTTAAATAAAAACACCTACCCATCAAAAAAAGCCCTGGGCTAGATGGATTGATAGCTGAATTCTATCAGATGTACAAAAAGAACATTATCAATCATTCTATCATGATTCCAAAAATCGAGGAGAAATTCCTCCCTAACTCATTCTATGAAACCATTGTAATCATGATACCAAAATCTGGCAAAAACATAGCAACAACAACAACAACAACAAAAACTACAGGCCAGTATCTCTGATGACCATAGATATAAAAATCCTCAACAAAATATAAGCAAACCCAAATCCAGCAGTACATCAAAAAGTTAATTGACCATTATCAACTGGGCTATATTCGTGCGATGCAAGGATGGTTCAACATATAAAAATTAATAAATGGGATTCACCACATAAATATAGACAAAAACCATATGATCATCTCAATAGACACAGAAAAGGCATTTGATAAAACTAAACATCCCTTCATGATAACAATCCTCAAAAAACTAGGCATCAAAAGAACATACCTCAAAATAATAAAAGCCATCTATGGCAAACCCACAGTCAACATCATACTGAATAGATGAAAGCTGGAAACACAACCCCTAAGAACTGAAACAAGACAAGGATGTCCACGCTGATCACTCCTATTCAACACAGCACTGGCAGTCCTAGACAGAACAGTTGGGCAAGAAAAAGAAGTTAAAAGCATCCAAATAGGAAAAGAGGACGTCAAAGTATCTCTCTTTCCTGATGATGCAATTCCACACCTAGAAAAATCCTAAAGATTCCACCAAAAGACTACTAAATCTGATAACTACAGCAGAGGCTCAGTATACAAAATCAACATAAAAAAATAAACAGCATTTCTAAACAACAGTAATGTTGAAGCTGAAGGCCATGTCAAGAACTCAATCCTATTTACAATGGCCACACAAAAAAAGAATACCTAGGAGGTGAAAGAAACATTTCTGAAAGAAATCATAGATAACACAAATAAAAAAGCATTCCATGCTCATGGGATGAAGAAAACAATATAATTTAATATTACTCAAAGCAGTCTACACATTTATTATCAAATTACCAACATCATTTTTCACAGAATTGGAAAAAAATACTATTCTAAAATTCATATGCAATCCCCCCCAAAAAAGCAGCTCAAATACCCTAAGAAAAGAATAAACCCAGAGGCATTATATTACCTGATTTTAAACATACTACAAAGCTACAGTAAACAAAGCAGCAGATTATTGGTTAAAAAAGTAGACCAAGCAATGGGACAGAATAAAGAACCCTGAGTAAAGTCACACATGTACAACCAACTGACATGGACAAAAATAAACAATGGAGAAAGAAATCCCTATTCAATAAATCCTCCTTTGAAAACTGGCTAGCCATATGCAAAAAAAAATGAACCTGGAACCCTACCTCCGCTTATATACAAAGATTAACTCAAGATTGGCTAAAGAATTAAATATAAGAAAAATTATAGTTCTCAGAAGACAGACAAGCAGTCAACAAACATGTTACAAAATGTTCAACATCTCTAATTATCAGAGACACACATCAAAACCACAATGAGATACCATGTCACACCAGTCAGAATGGCTATTACTAAAAGTCAAAAAGTCACCAATGTTGGCTAGGTTGCAGGGAAAGGAAATACTCATTGCTGGCGGGAATGCAAATTAGTTCACAGCCTGTGGAAAACTGTTTGTATACTTCTCAAATAACTAAAAATATAACTAACAATCAATCCAGTAAAGCCATTACTGAGTATATGCCCAAAGGAAAATAAATTGTTCTACCAAGAACACCCATGCACCTGTATGTTCCTTGCAGCACCATTCACAATAGCAAAGACATGTAACTAACCTAGGTGCAGATGAATGATAGATTTTATAAAGAAAGGTTGGTACACATACACCATAGAGTACTATGCAGCTATATAAAAGAATGAAGTCAAGTTCTTGGCAGCAACGTGGATGCAGCTGTGTATAGCAGATTGTAAATTGGAATTCTAAGTGAATTAACATAGAAACAGAAAGCCAAATATTGCATGTTCTCACTTATAAGCAGAAGCTAAATATTGGATTAACACAGACATAAAGATAGGAACAATAGACACTGGAAACTCCAAAGGGAAGGAGGAAGGGAGAGGAGCAAGAGTTGAAAAACTTCCTATGGGGTATTGTGTTTACCATTTGGGTGATAGTAACAACAGAAATCCAAACCTTAGCATTGTGTAATATACCTTTGTAACAAACCTGCACATTTATGCAGATATAAAATAAAAACTAATAGAAAATAAATATAGTTACATTTAAAAATATATTTCAACTGGTCTTAAAACAGCATAGAGATGTATTCTATTTTTAAAATAAATTTTATATGGAATTTTGATCATCAGAGCTGCTTAGGAGAATATAGTTTAAAAAGTGTCCACATGTGCAGAACGTGCATGCCATATACTAGCATCTAATCAACTTATTTACAGCTTCTCTTTAAGATAAAAAATACAGAAAATAAATCAAATTTTACAAGATTAACACAGGCTAATTCAATTATATTAACATCTCAAGTTAAATGTTGACTGTATTTATGCCGGATATGAGTTTCTCCTTAAAGGCTAATCTAGGTGCACTTTGTTTGTACTAATGAATTTTAATTTTATGGTGTGGGTTTTAAGATAATGTTGCTCTGATGGGAATATTCTGTTCAAACAGGTCTCTGGTCAAAGGAGATAAATAAATCATAGTCACAAGTTACATTCTTGAATGTACAGTGTATTTTACATATTAAATCAGTATTTTCAAATATTTATGAGGAGGAACAGGAGAATTTTCTTGTATTTATTTTTGATCTTTGACTTAAAACATGCTCAACTAATTTTTATCATTTCATTTGCTTGTCTGAATTTCATTTTTTCCTCTTAGAAGATACCAGTTGCTATTTTAGCACAACATGTAATATATTCAAAAAGTTGTACAAATTTATTTAAAGGGACACAAAAATTGAAGTAATTTAAAACCCTGTATTAACCTGCAAGATTTATAATGTACCTCTTTTCAGTGTCACCTATAAAAGGCCATGGTATGAATCAAGGAATCAAAAGTCTAGCTCTTTAAATTTAAAATTCGCCAGATATAATTTTTATGGCTTGTGGAACATTTAAACTTGAGAAAGAGAACATTATAAAATTAGAAATGGCTCAAATAGCCACTGCCAATACCACTGCTACCATATGTAGGTACCTCAATGAGCTAAAGAGGTTCTTGCCCCTGCAACTTACAATCTAGCTAAGCACATCTTCTTGCAATCTTATATAGTAATAGTCTCAAAGAGAGACCTTAATCAGTTCTTCATGATGATTTTGGATATCTGAGATTCTCAGGCAGAAATTCTCTAGCCAGAAAAAAAAAAGCAATGGTTTAATAGACCACATGGAACAGACAAGTTGAAAATATGCATACATTCTCATCCAGTTACTTCTTATGTTTATTCCTAATAGAACATGACATGTTTACATCAGTGGATATGCACAATAATCCAAAACAGTATTATCTGTTAAAGTCTAAAACTGTACACAACCCAAATGTGTGTTATATGTGAAAGAAAGCTAATTGTGATGCATTTATACACTAAAAATGAACTACACATGTGACCACATATATGAATACCACAAGCATTTTGTAAGGTTAAACTAATTTAGACACCAAATAATACACCTTTTGTTTCCACATATACTATCCAACAGATCCAAAACTAAACCATAGTGTGTCAACATACATAAATAGCTGGTAAGCTGTAATTTTAAGGTTTGTGAATGTTTCCACATGTGTGCCACATTTTGTAAAAATATTTATTCAAGTTTTGTTTAAAAGAATGAAGTACTAAAAGGTACTGACAACTCTATTATATGTATGAATTGTGTTCATTTATGGCCATATTTTATTGAAGGTTACAATATTGCCAGGGTATCCTATATCAGTTAATAATATAAGCCTCAAGATAAAATGTGTTAAATGATAAGGAAACAAGTATATCATATAATCAAGAATCCAGAGAACAGGTTAGTTTCATGGTTGATTTACTTGATGACTCCTTATTTTCACTGGTCGTTCAAGTTCCTTTGGTATCTGTACCCTCTCCTCCAGTGTGAGATGACAAATCCCCTAGAAAATTGGGCCCATTTTGGCATTTCTGTGCATACGCTCTTAGAATTGATTATTTCATTATTCAAAGTTGTACTTATCCCCACAAAGCGATGTAAAGTAAAATTTTATAATCCAAAACTTTAACATCCAGTTATTGCTTCTAACTCCTCATCACAGTAACTCTACATCAAGGATTCATGATACATATTACACTGACTCTCATCATTATCTACTTGCAACAGACCACCTGGCAATTAAAATGTCTCATTTGTTTAAAAAAGCCTGAAAATACTGGAATTATCCAGTGAAGTTTGTTTTAGTGTAGGTGCAGGCAATAAACATCTGCTACAAAATTTCATATTTCCTGAGGGACAGACATGACAAGGAACACTTGACATGGCAATAAATACTTTTTCTTTGGTCAGCTAATTTATTTGGTATTCTCTGGTTTGAAAGTCTAAGCAGTGTCATTACTTTTTGATCTGATTTGGTACTGAGAGGACCCTCTTTTTGGATATGATACCTCATTATATATTTTCTGATAATGAGAGAGTTCGGAACTATTTGGATTGCTTTAGCCATTCAAAAGTCAAAAGGATATTTATTATTGGGCAACATTTTGATTTTTTTCAGCAATATAGCTCCCTTAAAATACAGAATTCCCTAACACATAGTCAACACTAAGAAGGATATGGAGGGTTACTATAATAGGGGGCTAGCCTGGGGGATAAGAAAGGTACCCACACCAAAGTACAGTGTAGCATAGGGTGTCAGAGCTCAGTCAGTTCAGAGGTTTTCCACATAGGAGGCTGGTCTGTGCAAGGTATCTGAACACACTCAAGTGAAGACGATGTTTAAAGGGAAGCATCAGTTTAGCACAGGTTGTCAGTTCAAGAGGAGTGAAGAGTATGTCTATATAGAAAGGGAGCTAAATAAAACAATTAAAAAATGGTTGGACATAGGGAATAATATGGGCTGAATTGTGCTCTCCCCAATTCCTTTGTTAAAGTCATAACCCCTAGCACCTTAGAATGTCATAGTATTCAGACATAGGGTCTTTATATAGATGGAAGTTAATATAAAGTCATCATGGTGGTCCCTAGTCTAATAAGACTGATGTCCTTTTAAGAAATTTGGACAGAGACATGCAAGAGGGAAGACAATGTGAGACACAGGGAACAGGCAGCCTTGTACAAGCCGAGGAGAGAGGCCAGTAACAGATCCTTTCCCCATAGCCCTCAGAAGAAACCAACCTTGATGACACTTTGAATCTTGGACTTCTAGCTTTCAGAACTGTGCAAAACTAAGTTGCTGTTGGTCAAGCCATCTGATTTATGGTATTTGATTATGGCATCCTTAGAAAATTAACACAGGAGCAGTAGTCAAGCAGGAAAATATATTAAGGATCATGGGAGTCAAGTTTCTCACAGTCACATAAGGAAGTTATAGATATCAGAAGAAAATACTAAAACCTGTTAGTTTGTATTTGAATTCAAAATGACAGTATGAATTTGCATACTTCTGTGTATATATATCTTCTGCCCAGTATTCTGCCCAGGCTTGCAAACAGCAGCATCGCAATATAATCTACAACTCAGTTATTCAACACAACCTTCCCCTAAAAAATAAAACAATCTTGGGTTCTTCAGAGTAATGTGTCATTTGAGTTCAGTGTCAGAAGAACATAATGAATTTGAAATAATGGTTGTAAACCAGAAAGTGAACAATTGCTTAAAGAAGGATGGGGACATGCTAAAAAGATACAACAGTCAGCTTGAAGATATTCTCACCAGCCAAAGTGGTACAATCTGAGCATCACCATAGGAAATGATAGGGCTATTACCACTTTAACAATGAGAAAGTTATAAGCCACAAAGAAGATAAATAAGTAAATTGAAAACTGGATAATGAAAGAGATATTTATAAAGTTTCAAAATACTTCTCCATAAAATACTTTTAAATATAAATGGAAACTGAGTAGCTCTATAATCAAGATGGCTGGTAGGCATTATCTTAAACAAGTAATTATTCATAATAGTAGGAATCAGAAATATGTAACACCTTATAGGATGAAATAAGGATACAGCAGTGATTCTGTTGTGATATTTCTGCCAATGATGTTATCATCTGGATATAATCCTAAAGAAACATTGTACAAACACTTGTTGAAGAAGACATTTATAAACAATTGTCCTGTAATCTTCAAAAGTGTGAAAGTTATAACAGGCAACCAAAGACTTAAGTGATTTAACAGATGTAAAGCTTAATTTCCTGTGCCTGTTCTGGGACATATTTTCCAAATAAATGATGGTATTAGTAATGTATGCTGTGTTAAAGGATATGAAATTTACAGAATATATTTTGTATATTGTATTAATATATCTAAATTTCTCTTCAAAATTATATTTTGCCTTTTCTGAAGAATCAAAAAGCAACTCTAAGATCATACTTCTTTTTCGGTTTTCAAGAAGCAAATACAGAATATGATTTCTCACATTTATGAAAATGCATTTTTATTCTGATAAGATTTCACTTTATGAAGGTCACTCAATTATAAATATTTTAAAATTTAATTTTGGTGAGAATACAGCATAAAATCTGCCCCTTTAACAAAATCTTAAATGCACAATATAGTATTGTTAACTAAAGGTAAATTTCAGTATCTGATTCAATTTAGGAAATGGAATTGTTTGGGCTGTGTTTTAATTATGCTTTTGAAAAAAGCTTGAAAAAGGTAAAAATATAAGGATACTGGCTCACAATATAAAAGCATGAGTTCAGATATAATAAATCAGTAGTATTTTTAATATTAACAGTTATTGCTGATTTGGGCAGAAAATAGCAAAGAAGGCTAACTGTGAGACAATAACAATAAATAAAACTGCCTCTTCTGTTGCCAGTGCATGGTGTGTGACCTGCTTCAAATATGTTGATTTGTGACATAGTATAGGTTTTTCACTATAAATTTAAGTCCAAAGTATAACTAAAATAATCATTTCAGACATAATATTTAAACAGAATTAGCAATATATGGATGTTATCAGAAATACTAAATATTAAAAATAAGGTAGAATACTTCATTTTATACTTGATTTACTATGTACGTAATCATTTTGATAAATGTCTGAAAATAGAATTTCACAGTTATAAGAAACAAAAAGAAAACTGTATTTAAAAGCTATTTTAATTCCATACACCAACCATCCTACTATTTGCTTATACACAGAAGAGTGGAAAGTGCATCTTCAGGGTGTGAATGACTGAAAACTCATAATTGATTCATTATTTTTCCACAAAATCAGTTTCAGTGGTCATATAAAAATGAGATGTTTTCCAATGTGCTAAAAAGTCAAGTCCATGAGGAGTTGAACTGAGTATTAGCTATTTAATTACCATTTAGGGCTTTTCAAAACATATTAGTAATTTTAAAATACAAATATATATCTACATAAGCTAAAAAATAATATACTAAACCTTTATTTAAAATATTTATGTCTATTTTCCTTGATAATTTAAGTAAATTACAATATTTTATTAAGAGGTGTTCAGTAATGTATGTAGCATGCAAATGATATGGCCAGCCGTTTTAAGAATCTAGGTCAGTGATCTCTTAAAATTTTTGTATATTTTTAATTATTTTTCCAAAAATTTTTTTTGAATTAAAAAAAGGCCTAAAAATAAACTAAAATGTAAGGTGGATTAATATAAGAAATTGCTTTGTGGTCTCCAAGAAGTATATGTTGAAAATTAATAGATTGTGGTAGAAGAGTGAATGCTCTGTAGAATTACTAACATATCACTACTGACAATGTCCGATTCAGCACTCCCACTTTCATAATATCACTAGCATATTTTCCAATTAATTTTAGGTGTCTTTTAATACATAACATCCATTATACCTGGCTTCTACAGCAACCTTATCTGACACTTATATAGTGGATTGAATTTTTCCCTTAGTGATTCTTTTCTCACAAACACAGAGAATTTCCTATAATACCAGGACTTTCACTAATATCCACTTTTTTTTTACAAAAATAAATGTAAAAACAAATTCTACAAAATGCATTTAGATGTTAATTTATATTACTCTAAAAAAGATAAATTTGTTTTAGAATACTTAATGATTTTTGATCCCAAGTAGCCAGCCAGTCCCTTTCACATCTTCACTTCCATGATTAATGTTGTGCTATTGCTACTGAGAGTTTAAATGACAAGTTTCTAAACTCAGAGAAAGATACTCCCCAAAAATATGAGAAAAAGAAGTATGATAATGCATGGAAAATAGTTTTTGAGGAATTTTTTTTAAATGAGGAAGAGAAGGACTTGGGTATAGTGGGTCATCCCATAATCCCAACACCTTTTGAGGACAAAGTGGGAGAATTGCTTGAGCCTAGGAATTCCAGACCCACCTGGGCAACAAAGCAAGGCTGTGTCTCCAGAAAAAAATACAAAAATCAGCCAGGGAGGATGGCTCCTGACTTTAGTCCTAGCTACTGTAGAGGCTGAGATGGGAGAATAACTTGAGCCCAGGAGTTCTAGGTTGCAGTGAGTTATGATCATGCCATTACACTCCAGCCTGAGTGAGAAAAACCATCAGAAAGAATGAAAAGAAAGAAAGAAAGGAAAGGGAAAGGGAAGGGGAAGGAAGGAAATGATGTAGTTTATCCTTGAAATTCATAACTATGTGCCTTTCAATAATTATTTCAATATCCCTAAGATTAATTGGTCAATTACTGCCTGTATCAACATGCAACATGATGCAAATTAGGATGAGGATATAGTGTGCCATTAATGGAAACTGACAATCCTATACATACATTTACATATACTTATATGCATATGTGTGAATGCACACTAGGTAGATATACTAGACCACTCCTATAAGATGAGCAAAGCAAATAAGCTAGAGATAAAGTGTTATGTGTGTGAAATGGTAATACTCAAAGGAGCTTTAATGTTCCAGATAAGGTTACCCAATTCAATTGTAATAAATAAACGTGCTTAGAATGCATCTTACCTAGAATGAGGTTGATGCTTGCCCCTAGGGAACCAACAAATATGATGTCCTCATAATTTTATCATGTCTTCTCTAAACATTTTATAAGCAATTTCTTGAACAAAAATAATGAGAACTCTGTATGTCTTTTAACACCAGCATATTGGCCTTTACCTTGTATATCTGGTATAACTGATATACAAGTTTCACTGCTGGTGAAACTCAGCAGTCTGTGACATACTTAGGCTATATATCCAGTGTAACTTAATGAGGTCACATTAACCTCAATGTGCATGTTATAACAGGTTAAGCCCTCATTCTACCTTACTGAACAAAGTTCTGACTTTTAGCAATTTATCCTACCCAAGTGTCGTAGACCTCTCCTGTGGATGCTTTTTTTTCAGCCCACTAATCTTTCCCAGCTCTTATTTAACTAACAAGCTAGCTCTCTGGATCTGTAATGTTCTATCTAGGTTCAATTGGTGGCTCTTATGCTACAAATAAAGATAACCATTACATGGTTAATCAGAAAA
The DNA here is from genome assembly GCA_031835075.1 of Saguinus oedipus. Classification (NCBI taxonomy): domain Eukaryota; kingdom Metazoa; phylum Chordata; class Mammalia; order Primates; family Cebidae; genus Saguinus; species Saguinus oedipus. The sequence continues at coordinate 46,665,548 of CM063169.1, forward strand.
CCCAAAGTCAAAGAAAATATTTGATACTTCACCATGGGAAATATAATAAAGTCAAGAACTCCTATAGAGTGAATGAATTTCTTATTGTCATATTCATAGTAGAAAGCAGCTTTTTATCCTTCAAAAAATGTTCATATTGTAGAACTTTTGCAGACAACTTAGAGAGGACAGAGAGTATCAGGATACTAGTGCTGAGAGAGAATTAGAAAAGTCATGCCCTGGTTCAGAGACAAAAGAGATTTGTATAGATCATTTTTTAAAAGATCAAAATATTTTATTCTCCAGAATTGTGTGTCTGTGTGTGCACCATTGCCCATGTGCATGTCTGAACACATTAGGGACAGAACTGAAAGTGTTTATAGGTACAATCAGAGAAAACAGACCTATCTTTGAGACATCAAGAACTCTGCTCTTGGGGGTTAAAAAATGATAATAGACAATATCAGTAGGCAAAACCCAATTTTTACACAAACTAGAATATGAGATAGAAAAGTATTGCATAATATAATGCTATGTGTTAGATCTAAACATGACCTGTCTTAGGCCAGATTATGCAATTATACTAATTCTTGTTTGCACTTGTTCACATTTCTCAATTTCCTACCTATCACTGCCATGCCTGCTTTCAAGAAGAATGTGTTTCCCCACCCCACTGATTCTGAGCAAGCCACATAATTTGCTTCAGCTAAATGCCTGCAAATGAATGTAATGTATGACATGTCTAAACTATAATTTTAAATGTCATTGCATGGTTTGAATTGGTACCACCACCCAAATCCATTCTTAAGTGCTGGTCTTCTGCTATGATAATAACATGAGAAGAACTGTGGAACTGAGCCAGGCCCAAGCAAATGTAGACCTGACCTTGATTTGGAGAAGTTACCAGTCAAGTTCAGTAGAGCCAAGCCCAACTCATGCTATCAATCCTCAAGGAATAACCGACCACTGTTTACAGCCACAAAGATTTTGTGGAGTTTTTTAAATTGCTGTAGCAGAAGCTAATTACTATGCCTTAAAAGATATGCTGGAAGTAAGTCTGAGTACTCTGCTTTTAAAAATTTAAATTTTTATATATGTAGTTATTCTATTTGCTGTATCTAATTGTTGCTGTTTAGAAATATCATTTAGCACAACAACTCATAAGTTATTTCAACATTCTGGTTAACAACATGTTTATATGTTGGTCCTTTTTTTTTTTTTTGGTTTGTTTTCTTTGGTTTGTCAAGGTAGTGCCGAAGAAACAAGTTAAGAAATCCCTCCATGCATTATTAAGGAAGGAAATATAAAACCACAAAACTCAAGTAATGATTTGCAGTCAAGATTTTAATGCCACAGGTAAGCAGGCCAAGTTGGAAATCTCCTTTGCAATACAATGGACTCAGTCTTAGTAAAAGTTGATTAGCTGTATTTGAAATATCCTATACTACACACCATTAAACATTCAATCTCAATTTATATTGTACCTTTACTGCTCCTTTCCCTAAATCACTATTGCCTTTTCTTTTAAAATATGGAAGTGTTTAATGACTCCCTTCTCTATAGAGGTGATATTTAAATCAAGAGAAAACAGAATAAAGCACAAAAAGGGTTATTCCTTTGAGGTATTGAATTTTCAAAATCCCTAAATATTATGTACCAGAGAGAATAAAAACAATTTCTAATATAGCCTATTCATACAACAGTTCCTGGAAAAACGTCCTAAAGCACTAATATATTAGAATTAATATAATGTTATTTGATTGAACAGCTGGGAAAATTATATTTTTCTAATATATATATTTCAAGTGTATGTTGCATTATTTGTACATGAATGAGATGTACAATGTAGTTCATGTTATTTGACATGTAAGATGAATCTAAAGCAGCCAATATTTCTACACAAATAAGGTTCCATTTTAGGTATTATTAGCACTAAGATTACTAATGATTTCTGAAATAATCTAAATAAAATTGCTCCCCCGACAAAAGTCCAAACCTAAACAAACAGGTGAAGAATTGAAGAAAAATACACAGAACAGGAAAATGTATATTCGATTGTAAACTTCTTTCTGTAATTGTGTATTTGATGGTGTGCGTCTGTGTGAAGATTATCTTTTGCCATTCTTCCCCTGAGGCAAATAAACTATACATGAAGGTAGATTAAAGGTTTGTGAATCACATCATAGGTGACCTCAAGGGCTAAAAATGTTATATATATACACACACACACACACACACACACACACACACACACACACACACACATATATATATACACACACATACACACAGTTAATTGCTTTATGATAGTTTGTCTTGTTTTATGTTTTTGTTTCTTTCTTTCCTTTTTATATAACCTCAGGGCTTTATTTATATAGTTTCCTTAGCTATGAGTTTAAATATTTGATCTATTTTTCTTCCAAATGTTTTGCTTTCTTTTTTAACTTTTTATCCATCTATATTTAGCTTGGTCTGTAAATAGTAAAAGTACCAAGTAAACTATCTCAAAGAAGAATGAAGAAAATTGGACCTGAAAATTGGGGAGAAAAGAAAATAATTTTCACCATTTGTAGTCATTCCACCAATACAGTATTTTAGTAACAAAATAGGTAAGCTGTTCTCTGAAATGACAGCATATAGAAATATCACTTATAGAAACTAATAGATCTTTGAATATTGTTATGGCTTTATAGTCTAGATTATTTCTTAATATTTATAAGAAAACAAAAACTCATGTTCAGATACCCAAAGGTCACATAATGTGTTACTTGTTTGATGAATATCAAAAAGTTATCCTCCTTTTCATGGAAGTATTCTATGGTTTGGCTGTGCCCCCGACCCAAATCTCATCTTTTATTGTAGTTTTCATAATTTACACGTGTTGTGGTAGGAACTCGGTGGAAAGTGATTGCATCATTGGAGAGGTTCCCCCATGTTCTTGTGATACTGAGTTCTCACAAGATCTGATGGTTTTAAGAGTATCTGGCATTTTTCCCTGCTGGCCCTTCTCTTTCCTGCTGCCTTGTGAAGAAGAATGTGTTTGCTTACCTTTCCATGATTTTAAGTTTCCTGTGACCTCACCAGTTATGTAAAATTAAAAGGCAATTAAACTTCTTTTCTTTATAAGTTACCCAGTCTCAGACATTTTTTTCATAGCAGCTGAGAAGGGACTAATACAGTAAATTGGTAACAAGGTAGTGGGGTGCTGCTGTAAAACCCTGAAAATGTGGAAGCAACTTCAGAACTGGATAACATGCAGAGGTAGGAACAGATTGGAGAACTCAGAAGAAGATGGGAAAATGTGGGAAAGTTTAAAACTTTCTAGAGACTTGGAGGGCTGAGAAGAAGACAGAAAGATGTGGGAAAGTTTGAAACTTCCTAGAGATTTGTTGAATGGCTTTGTCCAAACTGCTGATAGTAATATGAACAATTAAGTCCAGGTGGAGGTGGTCTTGGATGGAGATGAGGAAATTGTTCGGAACTGTAGTAAGTGTCACTTTTGCTATGTTTTAGCAATGAGACTGGCCACATTTTGCCCCTGCCCTAGAGATCTGTGGAACTTTGAAATTGAGAGGGATGATTTAGGGTATCTGGCAAAAAAAAATTTCAAAGCTGTCAAGTATTCAAGAGAAAGCAGAGTATAAAAGTTTGAAAACTTTGCAGCCTGATGATGCTATGGGAAAGAAAACCATATTTTCTGGATAGAAATTCAATCCTGCTGTAGAAATGTGCATATATAATGAGGAACCAAATGTTAATCACCAAGACAATGGGTAAAATGTCTCCAGGACATGTCAGAGACCTTCACAGCAACCCCTCCCATCACGGGCCTGGAGGCCTAAAAGAGAAAAATGGTTATGTGGGACAGGAACCGGTAACCCTACTCTGTGCAGTCTCAGGACTTGATGTCCTACATCCCAGCTCTTACAGCTCTAGCTGTGGCTAAAAGGGGTCAAATTCCAGCTTGGGCCATTGATTCAGAAGGTATAGGCCCCAAGCCTTGGTGGCTTACATCTCGTGTTGGGTCTGCAGGTTTACAGAAATCAAGAATTGAGGTTTGGGGACCTCTGCCTAGATTTCAGAGGATGTATGGGAATGCCTGGACGTCCAGGTAGAAGCCTGCTGCATAGGTGGGGCTCTCATGGAGAACCTCTGCTAGGTCAGTACAGAAGGGGATATGGGGTTAGAGCCCACACACAGGGTCCCCACTGGGACACTGCTTAGTGAAGCTTTGAGAAGAGGACCAACATTCTCTAGACCCCAGAAGGGTAGATCAACTGACAGCTTGTACTGTGTACCTGGAAAAGCTACAGACATCCAATATTAGTCCATGGGAACAGCTAGGAGTGGGGCCGTACCCTGCAAAATGTAGGGGTGGAGCTTCTCAAGGCTGTGGGAGCTCACCTCTTGCATTAGCATGACCTGGATGTGAGACATGAAGTCAAAGGATATTATTTTGAAACTTTAATGTTTAATGACAGCCCTATTGGATTTTGTACTTGCATGGAGCCTGTATCCCCTTTGTTTTGCCCATTTCTCCCATTTGGAATGGGCGTATGATATGGATTGAATTTTTCTCCACCCAAATATAATCTTGAATTAGTAACCATTATCCATACATGTTGTCAGAGAGAACTGGTAGGAGGTAATTGAATCATGGGGGCAGTTACCCAATGCTATTCTTGTTACAGTGAGTAAGTTCTCAGGAAATCTTATGGTTCCACAAGGGGCTTCCCGCTTTGCTCATTTCTCACTTCCTTTTCTTTCTGCTGCTATGTGAATGACATGTTTGCTTTCCCTTCTACCATGATTGTTAAGTTTCCTGAGGTTTTCCACAGCCATGCTGAACCGTGACTCAATTAAACCTCTTTCTTTTATAAATTACTGTCTCATGTATGACTTTATTAGAAGCATGAGAATGGACTAATACAAGTATTAGTATTAGTATTAGACTAATGCCTGTACCCCCATTGTATCTAAGAAGTAACTCACTTGCTTTTGATTTACAGGCTCTTAGTTGGAAGGGACTTACCTTGTCTCAGATGAGACGTTGGACTTGGACTTCTGACTTAATGTTGGAATGAGTTAAGACTTTTGGGGACTGCTGAGAAGGCATGATTTTGTTTTGAAAGGTTAGGATGTGAGATTTGAGAGGGTCCACAGGTGGAATTATCTGGTTTGGCCATGCCCCCACCCAAATCCCATCTTGAATTTTAGTTAACACAATCCTCACATGTCATGGAAGGGATCTGGTGGGAAGTGATTGGACCATGGAGGGAATTTCCCCAATGCTATTCTCATGATAGTGAATGAGTCCTCATGAGATCTGATGGTTTTAGAAGGGGCTTTTACACCTTTTCCTCAGCACTTCTCCTTGCTGCTACCATGTGAGGAAGGACATGTTTGCTTCCCTTTCTGCCATTATTGTAAGTTTCCTCAGGTTTCCCCAGCCATCTGGAACTATAAGTCAGTTAAACCTTTCTGTATAAATTACCCAGTATTGGGTATTTCTTAATAGCAATTTGAAAATAGAGTAATAAGTATTATTTTCAATTTAGATATATCTCTTCTTCATTCAGGTATTCTTAAGGAAAATGACTATACATTTTGGATAACATTCTGTATTATTAACTAATTTCATTCACTTTTTAGTGTTTATAAAGGATACAGGATGATTTTAAAATAATTTATGACACTTCTATTTTTATTTTAATGTCATCTAACTTCCAGTTTCTAGTCAGACATTTAACAAACTTGAAAATCTTCAATTGTGTTGCAACCACAAGAAAAAAAGTGCTGAATAAACTAAAGATTCAAAACACTTTAGAACTACTAGAGAATTGAGGCCATGGAACTAACTACTTCTACCAAAATGATACAGACAGATACACATAGAGAACCATAGACCACAAGCTGTTGCTGGAGCAGGCAAATGGTAGGCACATTTAAAGGGTAAGTGAATAATTTCTAGAGACATATGTGACCCACTTTGAGAAATAAAAACTTCCAGGGTGCCCAACATTAGAGAGAGCCCCACACTTGTGAGTTTTACCAGCAGGAGTCACACTGAGTCCTTAAGCTGAAGATCAGAGAAAAAAATTTCTTTGCAGAGAGGGAGTAAAGAAGTAACATTTTCTAATAAGCCCAGTTCACTAGGTTCTCCACAATAAAGTCTTCCTTCAAGGGAAATTATCTTACCAGAACCTAACTGACTTGAGTTTTACCAGAGCCTAGTCAACCTGGGAAAGGGAAATAACCAGCTCCTATCTGTATATGAATAACTATGATAGTTTTATTCTTAATTGCCAAAAATTAAAGGTGGGTAAAATATGCCTCAATAGGTGACCAGATGAACCAACAAGACGCATTCAAATATAAGACATATTATTCTGTGAAAAAAGTGACAGTCATGAAAAAACATGAACGAACTATAAATGTATACTGCCAAGTAAAAGATGCAAGTCCAAAAGACCACATTATATAATTCTGGCAATATAACAATTTCAAGGGACAGAGGTGAAGAGGCAAAAAAGACCTTATTAACAATTATTTCAACAGAGTAGACTGAATTCAACGCTGCTAAAACAAAAGTCAAAAGGATTTGTAAACATGGGTTGTTTGATGGAAAAGTATTGGAAGACAGTAGCAAGGACGCTGATCAAGAGATGTCTTTCAGCACATTGAGTTATTCTTGAGTTTGCAAAGGTTTGCGGCTGTGATTAGGCCCATCTGTGTTTGTTAATCGGCCCTTTACCCACCCAAAGAGACTAAGAGACAGAGGTGCAATCCTTTGCCATGTTTATATTTGAAACAGATGATACTCGGGTTCTCAATAAGGACATTTCTGGATTTTTAAGGAAGAAGATTTGCATCTACTTCAAAGGGCAGACAGACAATTTATAATTACCAGGTTTCTAAAGTAAATGCGCTAATAAAAATAAAGTCAAGGGGCTTATAGTAAGGAAAAAAATCTGTCTAAGATTTAGTTAACCAAGAGGTCTCTATTGGTCAATTTCAATTATATAAAATTCTAGAAAAGGTGAAACTATTGAAACACTAGAAAAAAATCACTGGTTGTCAGACACCTGAGAGAATATGTCAACGGGGAGCACAGAAAAATTTTAGGTCAGTGAAACAATTCTATTTTATACCATAATGATGGATACATGATGTAATGCATTTTTGAAAACACACACAAGTGTACAACAGAAGAATGAACCCTAATTTAAACTAAGGCTTTTAGTTAGTAACATATCCATTCTGGTTGTCAATCATACAATGGATTATGGTGGTAATAGGGGAAACTGGGAGGTGGGAAGAAAGAATATATATAATAACTCTACTTTTTGTTCTTTTGTAAACTTTAAACGGCTTAAAAATAAATTTAATTAAGCATTTTTTAAATGGTATCACAATTTTTAATATTACTCAGTTGTTTCATGTTGTTATTCTTACCATTCTTTTCCTCAAAGCACTATTAGGAATATTCCAAAGGTTCACCTTATATCATTTGGGATTAAATTATACTTAGATAAAACATAAATTGCATAAAATACTATTAACATAATACCTTTGGAAACATTTAAAAAGTTTTATTTCACACATTTTTATGCTAGTAATTTAATATAGTCATTTCTTATATTCCATTTAGAAAGTTCCCTTCTGGGAGGGGGGTACTACACACTGGGGTCTATTGTGGGGAATAGGGGAGGGACAGCGGGGGGGGGGGGTGGAGCTGGGGAGGGATAGGCCTGGGGAGAAATGCCAAATGTGGGTGGAGGGGAGGAAGGCAGCAAAACACACTGCCATGTGTGTACCTATGCAACTATCTTGCACGTTCTGCACATGTACCCCAAAACCTAAAATGCAATAAAAATTAAAAAAAGAAAGTTCCCTTCAAAGTCTCATTTTATATAAATCAACTTATTTTTAAATCAAAGTTATCTATCATTTCATCAGTTTTAAAAGAAACTGTATCATCTTCAATATGCTTCTGTCTACAAATTATGAATTGATAAAATCAGAATTATTTTTACAAGGACAACCTGAAAATCTTCTCTTCTACTAAACTGTAATATAAAATGGCAATCTAGAAAAATCCTCGATTCTTTTTAATTGTCCTGTTGCATTCACATAGCTACTTAATATGCTATAATTATGAAATGTGTTCCACACAAGTCTTCTAGGACAAGGTTTCCTCAAGATTAAAATAAAATTTTTAAATACAAAACATACTTGAAAATTATGTTTGATGACTGACAGCAAAAACAATGTTGTCATGTCACTACAGCTGTTTTGTGAGAAAGACTATCAATATGGTGGTGAGGTGCATTACCAGTAAGACTACGTGATGACATTCTGAAGCTCATGACTACAAAGACAGTTCCATGAGGTATTATAAATGTATTGCTAGAGGTTGTTCACGTGTACTGAAACCAAACACACATATATCTCCAGAAAGTAAGAATAATAAGCTAAACAAATCACTGTGGTGTTTTCTCTGAACCAGGCTTTTAATCTGGGGTAGCCCATTCAGTGTCTTGTTAGAGAAGTGAATTTCTTCACTCTTATAACTATCTCAAGTATTGGTGTATTTACGAGTTAGGGGAAAAATATGCTAAAAAAAAAACAACCCTTTTTCTTCATTTTTCTAGCTTAGTGTTAGGGCTAAGTGAGATTTCTAAAATAATTTTAGAAAATGCCTTTATTTGGTAAAATTTCCACATATGGATGTCTTTTATCCTAAGATTCATACAAATTGACATATAGTTTTCTTGATCCTCAGCTAATCTCCAATGAAGTAATATATCTATGTCACGCACAAATACAAATACCTATGACGTGGGATGGACACAGGGCAGTGAAACTCAAAGATAGGTCTCTGGACTGACAATTTGCAAATTATTGTTGCAAGTCTTTTCATTTTTAAAATTTATATCAATTTGAAAAAAGCAGATAAATTATGATTTACTTTTTATTTTTTTGATAAAGTATTTCTGTTAAATATAATAATCGAAAGGTATATTTCTATTTTGCATATTTACATATCATTTTTCTAGTATTTCATACTTTTAATATTACAAAAGTAACTATTGGTCACTGGCAACTGATAAATTTAGAAAAAGAAAACCTTGCTGTTGGGGACATGGTTGTTTATTGCTTAATTTACCTCTCTCAGTCTTGCAGGGTTTTGAAGAACAGAGAGCCTGAAGTTAATTTCCAAAGTTCACATCCCAAATGTCCTCTTCCTTTCTATGAGACACTGGGTGGTTATTAGCCTGTGTGTCTCTCATGATGTATGTGTGGCATTTAGCTCTGTGCCTGACATATGCCAAGTAATTAACAAATGTCAGTAACATTTATTATTGTTAGTCTCTGATACAAAGAAAATCTCTTTTATCCCACTTTCTCCCAATAATCCTCCAATTCAGTTCTTCATCCTTCTCTGAGAAAAAAAAAAAAAAAAAAAAAAAAAAAACAATAAAAAAAAACAACAACAAAACTCACAAGATTTGTCCATAATTAATTTAGAGAATTGTGAGGAGAGGCAAAATTATAAGTTAAGACATCAGCCTGGGGAGTAATAACTTAGAAACTTACAACTCCACATAAAAATAAGACCTTAGGAAGGCAAAAATCACACATTAAATAATTAAACACATATAGATATCAGACTTTTACATAAAAATTAAAACTTGTCTTTCTCATTTTATTTAAATGGAAACAGGGAAGCTTTCGAATTTTGTTTACTAATTTCTATCCCTGGCACCACAAAGTACATGGTAGGTAGAAGCATCTCAATAAATGTTTAGTAACTAGATAAATAAACAACAAAGTAAAGAGAGATGATGGGTTTATAGATATCCCCTTTTTACATTTTCCCATGGTAGCTCATCTAACAGCAGAAAAAGAAGGCAAAGGCTGAAATCAGAATACTCTCATTCTGACAGTTTTTTTAATACTTTTTATACTGTCATAAAAATTTGTACAAAATGATTATAACACATCTGGTCGATTAATAACACCTAATTATAACAAAGCAAACCTCTGTGGCTCTAAAACAGTATGCTTAAAGTGTGTTCTGCAAACAACTTTATGGGGAATAAATTAAACATGAGTATTCTAAGCCCTTAACATTTGTTAAGTGCTGGTGAGCAGAACTTTATTTCAGAAATGACTTTGCTCCATCTCTTTTTAGTTGGATGTCTCATATTAGCCACCAGTGTTTAAAATTCTGCATATATAGCAATCATTATTGTTTTTTGTTATGTTACAGTACTTAAAACAATCTTTAAAAAGCTCTAGATTCACACTAAAAAATAAATAAATGAATGCACTTATACATATAAACATATATTTTATACTAGTACTTAAATTCAAGAGATTCATGGAGTCTCTGAGAGAAAAATGGACCCAAAGTTTTAAATTCTTATTTATAGGATTTTTTCAACTCCCCACTGCTTTGTTCTCACATGTGAAATCATTTTTAATTTTGGAAGTGATTTCAATTTATTTTTTTCCCATATAATCAGACTTTAACAACATCAAACTATTTTTTTAGAACACTATGTTTATGAAATAATTTGAGATGAAATATTCCTCTGTCTTTGAATATTAAGTTTTATGTTGTGATTACTGACATAATTTGATATATATATATATATGCTATATATATATATACTATATATATATAGTATATATAGATATATCTATACACACACACACACACACACACGCACACACACACACACACACGTTTTGAATATTTTATTTGTCATTTTTTTCTTTGCTTCAGTCTTCTTCTTTCCTTCTATCATATTTTGGAACTTTAGTTCTTCTTTTCTTCTGTTTTGTCTGCACTGGTTTTAAAACTGACATTCTACTGTTTTTTTCATTGTACCATTTCATATCTATTCTAAATATGTATACAATAATTCAGTCATTTTATAGTTGTAAATCAAATATTTAAAGATTTAAAATTTTAATTACAACCTCTATCCTCTCATATTTTACATTGATTGAATACATTTTATTGTGTATATTTGAAGTTTATGACATAATATTATGTGATACATATAGATAGCGAAATGGTTACCAGAGTGAAGTAGATTAACGTATCTACCATCTAACTAGTTACATTTTGGTGACAAGAGCAGCTAAACTCTATTTAGTTGACAAAACTGTCCAATACAATGCAAATATATTAACTTTAGTCTTCATGTTGTACACCAGATCTCATATTTTTCATCCCACATATGTTGTTTTCTATCCTTTGACCCACATCTTTCCATTTTCTGTTTGCTCACCCCCACCTCCACCCCACTATCTCAGAGTATTTGATCTCTTATAAAACATATACTCCACATATAAGTGGAATTATGCATCATGCAATATTTTTCTTTCTGTGTCTTTCTTATTTCACTTAGCATAAAGTCTTCCAAGTTCACACATGTTGTGGCAAATAAGAGAATTTGCTTCTTTTTTAAACTATGAATATTATTCTATATCATTCCATATATATGTATGTATGATACATATATAAGATATATATGTTTGTGTGTATTATATATATGTATATATGTGGTATGTATATATGTGTGTATATATGTATATACATATATGTATATATATGTTGTGTATATATGTGCATATACATACACACACACCATATTTTCTTTATCTGTTTGTCTGTCAATGGGAATTTAGGTTGTTAAGTGGTTTTTATATCTTGGCTATTGTGAATAATGCTGCAATGAACATGGGGGTGTAAATATCTTTCCATAGTGGTGATTTCTCTTTTTTAGGTTAGTGAAAAAGAGATTGCTGGATCACACAGTAGCTCTATTTTCATTTCTTTACAAACTTTTATAATATTTTCCATCATATTCCATAATATTGTTGGTATTTTAAACTTCACTTATTAATCATTGATATATGATTTTTAGACAATATTTATAGATGAACATTCTTATAATTTAATTTGACCAACATCATGGGTCTGCCATAGGTTTACTGAGATCTCTATTGTATTATCAATTTTGGAAGTTAAAAGTTCTCCCACTCCACCCCACCTCCAGGTTCCAGTCAATAAGCTTTTTTGCAACCTCTCAAGAAGAGTGAGATAGAGAATTTTTAATATCTGTTTCACAGATTTGACAGAGGTTTTCAGATGTTAACACAGCTAGCTTTCAATTTTTGCAGGAGGCTAGGAATTATCTCTTGTCATCACATTGTAATAAAAGCTCAGCTCCCTAATCATTGTCTTTCCTGCCATTTGATGTCTCATGAGCTACTCTACTCCAACTTGTGTACATCTGATCTGAGTTTTGGCAGCCAGAATGTTCTTAGTAATTTCTTCTAATATATATATATATATATATATATATATATATATATATATATATATATATATTAAATTTGAAAGTATCCAGCATTTTTGTTTTTTTAATAGAACAGCCATTTCTTCTAATTTAGCTCACCCTGCCATAGTAACCAGAAGTCCTCATTAGCACTACTATACATAATACATTTCATGGAGTGTAAAATTGTTTCTCCAATTTATGTATAAATATGGGAGACTTGGCATTATCAAAAATTTTATAATTAATTTAAATTTTAACTGTTTGGCATATTAATTGTTACTATTTTCTTTAAAATATTGGATGTTGTAATTAAGTACTGCCTAAAATCATTTTCAAGGATTTAATATGTATGAAATTTAGTGTGCTTCATATTGCTTACATGAAAATAAAACTTTTGTTTATATCTGCTATGCCATATATCTTGTGTGTAATTTGCAATCACAAAAACTAAAGAATTAAAGAGTTGCAAGTAACTCCTTGTCAAAATGTAAACTTGTTGCTCATTGGATTTTTACTAATATTATACACATTTTGTGTTTAAATAAAAAAAAAATACTAAAGTGCTATAAAAAATTTGTTCCAACTTTAATGCTGATCACTATAGTTTCATGGAATCTCAAAATAAAAATGTATAAACTCTTGTTGTTTGACCTACTAATATGAATATAAAAATAAGTTTCAGGTATTTTAAGTAATGCTGAAAGAATATTTCATTTTCTTTTTTGTCAGCCAATTATGTTATATACATTCAATATATATTTTAAATAAATCAGCTCATACTAGGGATATCCTATTAAAAATTATTGATAAATTTTAGTACAGTAAAAAAAATCTGTGCATTATATAATATTAGCTTGAAGAGGTAGAGTAGGAGGAATTATGTTTACGTTAATATCACAAAGATGTGTGTCTATCATAATAGACAAACACTAATTCACTAATATATCATTTGTTTAGTGATATATATATATATATATAATTGAATCAATTTTCAACTATGAATTAAATGGCATTCATTTTTGCTTATAGAGAGGACAATATTTACCTCTATTTGCCATGGCATACTGATCTTTAATTTTGTTTTGATGAAAATTATAAATCAGGAAAACAAAAAATGAGGCCTATTAACGAAAGGATTTTGAGGAGATGCTGGTTAGTTGTGTCAAAGAATGGATGGCTAGTAATAAAATATGATAAACTTGTATTCACAGTTGCTTATCCTCCCACCTCTATGGAGCATGGATCCTTCATCACCCCAGAGGGTTACATGATCAAGCTCCTGAAACTCACCCCATGAACTTGGATCCAAGAAAATATGCTCTGTGGGTACCAACAGTGCTATGAACAGCACAGTTCATGTTTTCATCAGATTTTCTAGGTGCCCAGAAAGTAGAAAGAATATCTCTAAACCCACTTACAGGTTCTGGCTAAAAAGTACTTTACTGGGGATTTTCCAAGATGGCGGTGTAGAAACAACTCAGGATTGCAGCTCTCAGTGAAGGCGCAGAGGGTGAGTCCTAGCTGTGTTCTAAGATGGACCTTTGTTGCCCACAGAAAGGGGAAATTCCCAGGTGTAGGAGAGACATGGGACACCAGCCCAGCCAGGGTTACAGCTTGTGCAGCCGGTTTGGCAGGCACCGCAGCGCAGCGGCACCTGGCACAAAACTCACTGGTCTGGGTGCCCTGTTAAACTGGCAATCTGAGATCTGGAAGGGCAGATTGACATGTCCATCTGATTAAATGGGACTTGGACAGTGAGACAGAGCAGGAGATTCCTGGGAAGCGTGATTTGAGCTGGTGCAGAGGGCAGTGGCATGGGAGATCACATGGATCCCAGTGCCCCATCAGCAGGCTACTGGGGTGCCAGTGAGAGAGTCAACCTTTAAAATTGGGGAGAAAGAGAGAGAGAGAGAGAGGACGGACTCTGAAGCAGGGAGCCAGGTGATTGGGCTCGGCGGGTCCCAACCTCACAAGGACAAGAATGGCAGCGATTGGAGGCACTTGGGGTTGAGAGTTTTGCTGCGGCTCAGCTAAAAAAAGGACAGTGCAGCTCGGTGGGGAGGGGCGTCCACCACTATGGATGCAATCCGCCCCTACTGAGGTACACGCCCATGCAGACACAGCATCCCATTGCCGAGGCAACCTGCCATAACAAAGAAACTCCACCAACAGAGTGGAGCGCACCTCAGTAGAATGGAGCCCTGTGGCAGCAGGGTGGATCCGTGCTAGCAGGACGTAGCCTCAGCAGGGAAATAGTGAATAGACTGCCACCTAGCGGGGCAGGACAGTGCAACAGATACTCATAAAGAAAGCCCCAACTCACTGAGACAGAGCATCTAAGGGGAAAAAAAGGGGGGGGGTTTAGAAGTTCTGGGGCAGAAGACATAAACACAGGTCTGCAACAACCCTGAATGAACAACGGAGCTCACAGCTCAGCACTGGAGCTCCTATAAAGTACAAACCATCTCCTCAAGCAGCTCCCTGACTCCTGTATATCCAAAGAGTCACTTCAAAAAATGACTAATCAGACTGATATTTGGCGGACATCATTCTGAGACAAAGAAAGCAGCAGAAGAAACTGGTAGCATCCCTCACTGTTCCACAGCTGCTACAGGTGTACCCCAGACAAGCAGGGCCTGGAGTGGACCTCAGCACTCGTACAGCAGAGGGGCTAGACCATTAGAAGGAGAACTAAGTAACAGAAATACTTCATCATCAATAATCTGGGCATCCACTCCAAGACAAAATTGAAAAGTCAGTAACTACTAAGATGACAGGTGAATAAATCCACAAAGATGGGAAGAAACCAGTGCAAAAAGGAGGAAAACACCCAAAACCAAAACACCTCACCTCCTACAAAGGACCAAAACTCCTCACCAGCAAGGGAACAAAGCTGGACAGAGAATGAGTGTGATGAAATGATGGAATCAGACTTCATAAGGTGGATAATAAGAAACTTCAGTGAGCTAAAAGAACATGTTTTAAATCAATGCAAAGAAACTAAGAACCTTGAAAAAAGATTAGAAAAAAGATTCGAGGAAATGATAACAAGAATGGACAACTTAGAGAGGAATATGAATGAATTGAAGGAGTTGAAAAACACAACACGAGAACCTCACGAAGCATGCACAAGATTCGACAGCCGAACTGACCAAGCAGAAGAAAGAATATCAGAAGTCAAAGATCAACTCAATGAAATAAAATGAGAAACCAAGATTAGAGAAAAAAACACAAAGAGGAATGAACAAAATCTCCAAGAAATGTGGGACTATGTGAAGAGACCCAACCTACATTTGATAGGTGTACCAGAATGTGATGAAGAGAATGAATCCAAGCTGGAAAATACTCTTCAGGATATTATCCAGGAAAATTTCCCCAACCTAGCAAGGCAGGCCAATACTCAACTCCAGGAAATACAGAGAACACCACAAAGATACTCCGCAAGAAGAGCAACCCCAAGGCACATAATCCTCAGATTCACCAGGGTTGAAATGAAGGAGAAAATACTAAGGGCAGCCAGAGAGAAAGGTTGGGTCACCCACAAAGGGAAGCCCATCAGACTCACAGCAGATCTCTCGGCAGAGACTCTACAAGCCAGAAGAGGGTGGGGGCCCATATTCAACATCCTTAAAGAAAAGAACTTTCAACCCAGAATTTCATATCGAGCCAAACTGAGCTTCATAAGTGAAGGAAAAATAAAATCCTTCACGAACAAGCAAGTACTCAGAGATTTTGTCACCACTAGGCCTGCTTTACAAGAGCTCCTGAAAGAGGCACTACACATTGAAAGAAACAACCAGTACCAGCCATCCTATAAGCATACCAAATGCTAAAGAGCATCAACAAAATGAAGAATCTACACGAACCAATGGGAAAAACAGCCAGCTAGCATCAAAATGGCAGTATCAAATTCACACATATCAATAATAACCCTAAATGTAAATGGGCTAAATGCACGAATCAAAAGACACAGACTGGCAAATTGGATAAAAAACCAAAATCCATCAGTGTGCTGTATCCAGAAAACCCATCTCACATGCAAGGATACACAAAGGCTCAAAATAAAAGGATGGAGAAAGATTTACCCAGTAAATGGAGAGAAAAAAAAAAAAAAAGCAGGAGTTGCAATTCTCGTCTCTGATAAAATAGACTTTAAAGCAACAGAGATCAAAAGAGACAAAGAAGGTCATTACATAATGGTAAAAGGATCGATACAACAAGAAGAGCTAACGATCCTAAATATATATGGACCCAATGCAGGAGCACCCAGATATATAAGGGAAGTTCTTAATGACTTACAAAGAGACTTAGACTCCCACACAATAATGGTGGGAGACTTTAACACTCTACTGTCAATAACAGACAGATCAACTAGACAGAAAATTTACAAGGATATCCAGGACTTGTTTGCTGATATCCAAGGATATGAGCAAACCTGATAGACATTTACAAAACTCTCCACCCCAAATTCATACAATATACATTCTTCTCAGCACCACGTCACACCTACTCCAAAATGAACCACATAATTGGAAGTAAAGTACTCCTCAGCAAATGCAAAACAACTGAAATCATAATAAACAGTCTCTCAGACCATAGTACAATCAAGTTAGAACTCAGAATTCAGAAACTAACTCAGAACTGCACATCTTCATGGAAACTTAACAATTGGCTCTTGAATGTTGATTGGATAAACAATGAAATGAAGGCAGAAATAAAGAAGTTCTTTGAAACCAATGAGAACAAACACATAACATACCAGAATCACTGGGGCACATTAAAAGCAGTCTCCAGAGGAAAACATATAGCAATAAGTGCCCACATGAGAAGAGTGGAGAGAACCAAAATTGACACCCTATTGTCAAAATTGAAAGAGATTGAGGAGCAAGATTAAAAAAACCTTAAAACATAGCAGAAGACAAGAAATAACTAAGATCAGAGCAGAACTGAAGGAGATAGAGACAAGAAAAACCCTTCAAAAAATCAATAAATCCAAGAGCTGGTTGTTTGAAAAGATCAACAAAATAGACCACTAGCCAGACTGATAAAAAAAAAAAGAGAGAACAACCAAATAGATGCAATAAAAAACGATAAAGGGGAAATCACCACAGATTCCACAGAAATTCAAACCATCATCAGAGAATACTACAAACAACTCTATGCGCATAAACTAGTAAAACAGGGAAAAAATGGATAAATTCCTGGATACCTGTGTCCTCCCAAGCCTAAACCAGGAGGAAGCCAAAACTATGAATAGACCAATAACAAGGTCTGAAGTTGAGGTGGCAATTAAGAGCCTACCACACAAAAAAAGCCCTGGTCCAGATGGGTTCACAGCCGAATTCTACCAGACACATGAAGAGGAGCTGGTACCATTTCTTCTGAAAGTATTCCAAATAATTCAAAAAGAGGGAACCCTTCCCAAATCATTTTATGAGACCAACATCATCCTGATACCAAAATCCGGCAGAGACTCAACAAGAAAAGAAAACTTCAGGCCAATATCCATGATGAATATAGATGCAACAATCTTCAATAAAATACTGGCAAACCGATTGCAACAGCACATTAAAAACCTTATCCATCATGATCAAGTAGGATTCATCTCAGGGATGCAAGGCTGCTTCAACATACGCAAGTCTATAAACGTAATTCACCACATAAACAGAAGCAAAAAAAAAAGCACATGATTATCTCAATTGATGCAGAGAAGGCATTTGACAAAATTCAACAGCCCTTTATGCTAAAAACCCTCAATAAACTTGGTACTGATGGAACATACCTCAAAGTAATAAAAGCTATTTACAACAAACCAACAGCCAATATTATGCTTAATGGGCAAAAACTGGAAGCATTCCCTTTGAAATCCAGCACTAGACAAGGATGCCCTCTCTCACCACTCCTATTCAACATAGTACTGGAAGTTCTAGCCAGAGCAATCAGGCAAGAAAAAGAAATAAAGGGTATTTGAATAGGAAAGGTGGAAGCCAAATTGTCTCTATTTGCAGATGACATGATAGTATACCTAGAAGACCCCATCACCTCAGCCCAAAAACTCCTGAAACTGATAAGCAACTTCAGCAAAGTCTCAGGATATAAAATCAATGTGCAAAAATCACAAGCATTCCTATACACCAATAACAGACATAAAGAGAACCAAATCAAGAACAAACTGCCATTCACAATTGCTACAAAGAGAATAAAATACCTAGGAATACAACTCACAAGAAATGTAAGGGACCTCTTTAAGGAAAACTGCAAACCACTGCTCAACGAAATAAGGGAGGACAGAAACAGATGGAGAAACATTCCATGTTCGTGGTTAGGATTAATCAATATCATAAAAATGTCTATACTGCTCAAAGTAATTTACAGAATCAATGCTATCCCCATCAAACTACCATTGAATTTCTTCACAGAACTGGAAAAAACCACCATGAACTTCATATGGAACCAAAAGAGAGCCCGCATAGCCAAGTCAATTCTAAGCAAAAAGAACACAGCAGGAGGCATCACACTACCAGACTTCAAACTATACTACAAGGCTACAGTAATCAAAACAGCATGGTACTGGTACCAAAACAGAGATATAGACCAATGGAACAGAACAGAGGCATCGGAGGGAACACAACATATCTACAACCATATAATCTTTGATAAACCAGACAAAAACAAGCAATGGGGAAAGGATTCCCTGTTTCATAAATGGTGTTGGGAAAACTGGCTAGCCATGTGCAGAAAGCAGAAACTGGACCCCTTCCTGACACCTTACACTAAAACGAACTCCAGATGGATTAAAGACTTAAACATAAGACCTGCCACCATAAAAACCCTAGAAGAAAATCTAGGCAAAACCATTCAGGACATAGGAGTAGGCAAGGACTTCATGACCAAAACACCAAAAGCATTGGTAACAAAGGCCAAAATAGACAAATGGGACCTAATCAAACTCCACAGCTTTTGCACGGCAAAGGAAACAGTCACTATAGTGAATTGGCAACCAACAGATTGGGAAAAAATCTTTGCAGTTTACACATCTGACAAAGGGCTGATATCCAGAATTTACAAAGAACTTCAACAGATTTACAGGAAAAAAACAAACAAGCCCATTCAAAAATGGGCAAAGGACATGAACAGACACTTTACAAAAGAAGACATACATGAGGCCAACAAACACATGAAAAAATGCTCATCATCACTGGTCATTAGAGAGATGCAAATCAAAACCACATTTAGATGCCATCTCATGTCAGTTAGAATGGCCATCATTAAAAAATCTGGAGACAACAGATGCTGGAGAGAATGTGTAGAAATAGGAACACTCTTACACTGTTGATGGGAGTGTAAATTAGTTCAACCATTGTGGAAGACAGTGTGGGGATTCCTCACGGATCTAGAAATAGAAATCCCATTTGACCCAGCAATCCCTTTACTGGGTATATATCCAAAGGACTATAAATCGTTCTACTATAAGGACACATGCGCACGAATGTTCATTGCAGCACTGTTTACAATAGCAAAGACCTGGAACCAACCCAAATGCCCATCGATGATAGACTGGACTGAGAAAATGTGGCTCATATACACCATGGAATATTATGCAGCAATAAAAAATGATGAGTTTTTGTCCTTTGTAAGGACATGGATGAATCTGGAGAACATCATTCTCAGCAAACTGACACAAGAACAGAAAAGGAAACACCGCATATTCTCACTCATAGGCGGGTGAGAAAAATGAGAACACATGGACACAGGGAGGGGGTCTAGTACACACTGGGGTCTATTGGGGGGAATGGGGGAGGGACAGCGGGGGGGCTGGGGAGGGATAGCCTGGGGTTGAATGCCAAGTGTGGGTGAAGGGGAGGAAGGCAGCAAAACACACTGCCATGTGTGTACCTATGCAACTATCTTGCATGTTCTTCACATGTACCCTAAAACCTAAAATGCAATAAAAATTAAGAAAAAAAAAAGAAAATTCTGAGATGTTGTGAAGTTTAAGTGGAAGTGACTACCACTTAGACACTGAGCCTACTAAATGATCTGAGTTACATTTCCCCGTCTCTGACACAAATGCATTAATTCTATAATTGTCCCAGTGCACTTCATTGCATTCTTGGCAAGATTAGACGAATAAAGATAGTAAAAATAACTTGGGAAATATAAAATACTCTATTTTCTCGGGTTTCTTTGCATTCAGTGATACAGCTGTGACAACAGCAATCCTAGCATTTCATTATCATTATTTCATTGAGCTCCCAGCTGTTTACCTGGCCAGAAGCAGTCAAAATAGAAAGGAGTTATTACAGCTTGTTTTGGGTTTTATAATCTGATGCTAGTTACCTCATCCAATATATCATATTTCAAAGTTCATTACAAAATAAAAGGTTGCTACAGTAATGGATGTGAATAGTTAACAAATATGATTTGGAATAGAATTTTACCATCCACAAAGAAGCCTCTCTGAAGTATTAATATATGACATTCAGACTTTGATTAGAAGGCCTCTTCACCAAAATAACCCAGAGCCATACAGGGATGGGATCCTAGGAAATGTAATTCCCACTGTAACCAAACAGATGTAACACACTATAGCATAGGCAGGTGCTACTATAATCTGTGTTTTACAAATGAGAGACAGGGTACAAAGAAGTCAAGTAAGTTATACAAAGTCACACATCTAATTGCTGGCAAAGTCAGGCTTGAACTCAGACAGTCTGACTCCAGATTGCAAGCTCGTAACTCCTGAGTTTTGCTGCCTCTATGATAAAATAAAGAGTTCTGTAGAAAACATCAGTGCAAAAAAAAAAAGTACTTTACTTTCTCTATGATTATCTAACCTAATAAAATATACGAATATTCTATGTTACACAGCTAGGGAAATACAGCATTATTGTTCTCACTTAGATTTAGGGATTTAGAGCATTACAGTTCTTAGATTTAGATTTATGGTTCTCACTTAGATTTGAGCATAGGTAGAATTGATATGTTTTCAACTGTGAAGAACATTTGAAGATACATGAATTTACATATTTGTAAACAATATATGACCCTAATTTAAGTATACTGTTTTCTATAAGCATATCTGCTGTCTGTCGTAAACTTTTCATTATTTTCATCACTGCCATCACTTTTTTCTTTGCATGTAACTGACTCTAGACTGTCTGAAAAAGTTACAGAAGAGAGTCATGGACTGAAAGAAGATCTAACTTCTTTATATTTCAGAGTTAAAGATTAAATAAATTACCAATGATGTGAAACTATAAACAAAATGAAATCAAAATGTAAACAAAAATAGAAGTTAGTCTTCTGCTTTTGTCTTTACATCTCACTATCTTAACTTGCATAAAGTAATAACAAAATATCCCCAGGAAAGCATTCACAGGTTAACTGAACCATTACTTAATATTGCCTTAGCATTGCCAGTGGTTCCCAAGAAAAGAGATAAAATGAGGACCTATTTCCTCATATATCTAGAGCAGCATTAAAACAAAGCTGGCCTTCGGCAAAATCCCAAGCTAGGATAAATCCTAAGAGGCTTTAATTTATTTTGCCAGCGGTGTTTTTCCACTGCTCATTATCTTCTCACAACAACCACATTAGAGTCTAGGATTTGTTGTTAAGGGTTTTACCCTACAGGTCAAGTCTTCCAGTAATTTAAGCCAGTAGTCATTTCAGAATGTGAAAACTACTAACTATTGTAAACTTGTGGCCCAACAGTTTTCATGTTCTACTGCCAGAAGTGCATTAATCTACACTATATTTCTGGGGAAGTTATATGAAGTGGGAAGCCTTTGTATTTGCTGTTGAAAGATATCTTAGATGGTGACTGGCAGTGGGAAGGAAATTGAAAAACTAATTAGGGGAATCAGGGGATAGAGTCTTTAGGAATAGGCCTTTGAGGTGATGTGGGAAAGTACTTCTATAGAAGAAACTTCCTTCAATGTGAATCATTGGTTTTTATAATACATACATATATATTTAAATATATACATATTTTATATACATGTGTTTAATAATAATAAATACCATTTACTGACATAATTTATCAAGTACTTTTGGCCGCTTTTAGTATATAAAATTAATGCTGACAATATTTCCATTTATCTATTATATGGTAGAACTAGAATAAAAATTGAAATTGTCTTAAAAGTGAAAGCCTCATTTTGGTTAGGACTTCAGAAACAGATTTTCAGAAATGACTGTAAATATAGTAAGTGAAAAGTTGAGGTTGTAGAAAAGGAGGTAGAAAAAGAAGAAAAAAATTATAGATAGATTTAATCTTTACAAAGGCACTTGACTTGCAAAGAACAAATATATTAATTCTTCATAATGACTCTGTTACAAAATGAGAAATTAAAAAGTAAAACTAGACTAAGGTGAGGAGATTTTATATATGCAGCATTATGGCAGTTATTGATAATGATTATAGATTTGTTAAGGAGAAAATAGAATTGGGAGGATATAGAAAAGCTCAGAGAATAGAGAGATAGGCTGAAGAATCAGCTGAAAGAAAGAAAGAAAGAAGAAAGTAAGAAAGAAAGAAAGAAAGAAAGAAAGAAAGAAAGAAAGAAAGAAAGAAAGAAAGAAAGAAAGAAAGAAAGAAAGAAAGAAAGAAAGAAAATGTGCACAGCTGAAGGAAGAGACAATGGAGAACACAGTCACTCACGGGCGTGGCCTGCCTACCCTGCCTGGATGATACCCTTGGGTTCTTGCTAACAGTGTCACTGCCCTCAATGGACAGTCCCTGTGGCTACTTACTGGTCAACAGCATGACCACTCTGCATGATATCCAAATGATTTGAATCTTTGAGTCATTCCCTCTAATTACAAATCTTAAGAGCATCTGTGTGGTCAAGCTATGTTCACCTATCTATGTCTCAGCTGTCAACATGCCTGGTGAGATATTTACTATCTGGTCACATTCACCTCTCTCCTAAAGGAGGACCCAGGGATCAATTTCTCTCAAAATTCACATAATGAAGGCATTCTACAAATGGACAAGGGAATGTTTTTTGGACAGGGGCCAATCAGAAAAATATTTCTAAAATTTGGCTTACATTTTAGATACAAGCACTTCTCATTTTGCAATTGTTTTATGTCAAATTTTGGTTTTCATAATTGAGTTAAATAACAACTGTTTCCTAAGAAGAAGTTCACATTTTTGTTTATATATTAACTGAATAAAGGTATAAAGTGGAATCTTTGCTGCTAGTTTTTCAGTCCACAAATCATCACATAAAACAGATGAACATAATAACCAGTGACTAATTACACCTTTTTTTTTTTTCAAATTCTGTTGGTGACTGGTCACTTTACATTTTATTAGGTTCATACACAGACAGCAAAGCATGTAGTTTTGCAACTTCTCTGTCTCCCAATAATTCACCATTTTATAAAAATGAAAACACTGAGAGGAAATTAGCCAAGAAAAATACAAATGCCACAAAGAATTAAAAAGTAGTAACACTGCAAGTGAAATCTGAAAGTACTTAATAAAAGAAAGAGCTAATTTTAAGAATACTGACATTGCGATTGTTCAAGAGACTCGATACAGGCATTCAGTGAAGGTGAATTTATTCACATATGTAAGAAAATCTTTGTAACAACAACTATGACAATGTCCCAGAAGAAGTAATACTGGCAAAAAATTTCAAATGAAAGAACATTTCATAGACATTTCATGAAATTGATAAACATGTGTTTACTATATTAAAATCAATTATATCATTTTGATAGTGTCTGAGTTTTATTCTCTCTAAAGTTAATATTTTTGCCCTTTATAACTATAAAGAATGTTAAGGGAATATATTGTGAAACTGTAGAATCTGACTCCTCTTGAAATGAATACTCATTATGTTGTTATTCACTAATGATAATACTCTGAAAAAAAATGTGGTGAATACAAAATCATGATTTTCTTATTCTTTCATTCCTTCTGCATTTTTTCCCATTCTACTATAAGGAAGAGATTTTCCTTCCCTCGTTTTATTTATTTGTGAATTTGTTTGTTTATATATATTCTTATTTCATTCTATGAGTTATAATCAATTACTCTTATATGGACAGTGGAAGCAGATTTAAGCTGACCCTTGGCACAGCAATTTGTCCTTTAGACATGGCCCCATTATTTTTTGAGGACATCCCACCTTCTTCCTATCATGGCAGGTTTTCTCTTACATTCCTCTCCTAATCTTAAGTCTACCTACAAATTCTTGAAGGAAACTTCATTCCTTTCCATGAAGAATTATATTTAAAAATTAAGATTTTGGCTCTAATGATTCTCATTGCTCCTGAGTGCCACTGTCATTTGTTCTAGACTCTGCTGAATACAGAGCTAGAAATCAGATTTAAATAGGTCTATGTGTGTAAAAATATGCATGATGTTGATCTGTATCCATCATTAATATCTATATGTCTATCTAAAGCCATGGATTTATATTAATATGAGCTTACTAAGCAGAGATTCTACATTTAATATTGCAGCTCAGTGAGTTATAAAAACCTCCAGTAGTTTTGTTGGTTTACAGAAATATGGACCAAAAGGCAGCTCAGAGGGAGTTAGTTGGAAATGCCAGATCTGTTTTTGCTTGATGTAGCGAAGGAATTCATAGGCTTAGGGAAACTGGAATTTTATATTAATCAAGTTGCTCCAGAGAAACTGAGCCAATTGTGTGTGTGTGTGTGTGTGTGTGTGTGTATGTGTGTGTACATATATATGTGTATTTATATATATATATGTGTGTATATGTGTATATGTGCGTATATATATTTATATGATTCATAATACAGAATTGGCTCACATGGTTATGGAGGCCGAAAAATCCCATGACCCACAGTCTCTCTACTTAGAGACACATGGAAGAACTAATGTGTAGTTGTAGTTCCAGTCCCAGTCCAAAAACCTAAGAACCAGGAGAACCATGGTATAAATTCCGGTTTGAAGACCTGCAGGTTAGAGACCCAAGAAGAGCTAATGTTTCTGTTTGAGTCTGAAGGTTGGAAAAAGACCAGTGTCCCAGCTCAAAGTAGTAAGACAGGAGGAGTTCCCCATAATACTCTATCATTCTACCTAGATAAGATTCTTACTTAAAATCATTCAGTCATAATCCTACAGATGGTAGCTTTGCCCTATTGGTTCCTCAGTCACCCCACTTCATACCCAACAGCAGACGAATGATCCTAGACTTTTTTTTTTTTTTTTTGAGACGGAGTTTTGCTTTTATTACCCAGTCTGGAGTGCAATGGCGCCATCTCAGCTCACCACAACCTCCGCCTTCTGGGTTCAGGCAATTCTCCTGCCTCAGCTTCCTGAGTAGCTGGGATTACAGCTATGCGCCACCATGCCCAGCTAATTATATATATATATATATTTTAGTAGAGATGAGGTTTCACCTTGTTGACCAGGATGGTCTCGATTTCTTGACCTTGTGATCCACTCACCTCGGCCTCCCAAAGTGCTGGGATTACAGGCTTGAGCCACCGCGCCCGGCCGACTTTTCTCTTTCCAGATACATAGCACCATTTTCCAACAGTAATGAACGTGGTCATCTTTAGTATTAAAGCATTAACTTACTCCGTAATGCTACAATATGCAGACAGTATTGATAGTTACACAATTGCTAATCAACATCTTTGATAAAAATAAATTACTAATTTCATTTTAATGTTTATTTGTTGCCTTTAACTTAAAAATATATAGCCAGATTACTGTGCTCCAGAGTTCTGAGTTAATTTCCCTGTCTTGCCAATGTGATTGTATCTTTTCTTTAATATACAGTTAGGTACATTTGTCTCTGTTTGTATTCCACTTTCTACCATGTTTGATACTGTTACATATTTATTTTGTGATAATGTAAAACATAACATGGCTCTACAAGTTAAACTAATATAATTGTTATACTCAGAGAAATATTATACCCTTATCTTTTTTACTCTACTTTTTGACCCTGTCTTATCCACACATTTCAACTTCCCTCTGAAAGTGACTAATCATATCAGCTCGTTTCATCCTTCATGAATGTGTGTGTGTTTTGTTCGCACAAATTAGCAAATATGTGTATACTTTATTTGTTCCCATTATTTCATGGACACTCCTTTGCATTTTGCTTTCTGTACTACATCATATGGTTTGGAAATTATTCCATATTAATTATACAAATCATAGCTATTTTTATTACAGCTCACATTAGAGTTTTAAAAACATGCCATAATATAGTCTGCAAATCTCATATGTGTTTTTTTTATTCTTTTACTGTATATTCTAATTCCAAATAATGTCACAAAGCATAGACTTCTTAATATGCTTTTTCATGTGTGATAGTTATTTGCCCAGTAAGATACTGAAGGTGGGATGCCTGTTCTAAAGGTTATACTTGCATTTCTATTAGATAGTGTCAATTTCCCCTTCAAATATTTATACCAATTCGCATTCCTATCAGCAATGTATGAGTGGCACTTCATTATCTCACTAACAGACTATATGCCATTGTTTTCTTTTACCTGTTGCCATTTCAGTAAGTGAGAAGACATCTGAATGCTGTCTGTATTTTTGTTTGTCTTAATGAGTTTTATGTTTTAAAAGCTGTGTTTCAGTGAATTCTCTGAAATCTTTTACCCATTTTTCTAAGGCCCCTTTGCCTCTTTACGAGTTTTAAATAATACTGATATTTGCTGTCTATGTGTTGCATGTATTTTTCTCCTAGTTTGTCAGTTGATTTCTATTTTATGGTTTATTTATATCATGTAAAAGTTTTATTTTATGTACACTGCATAACATTAAGGGTTGCTGCCAGTTTCTTCTTCTGTTTTCTTTGTCCCAGTAGGACACCTGCCAGGTGTCAGCCTGAGCTCTCCTTTATGAGGTGACTCTCTGGATATACAGGGGTCAGGGAGCTGCTTGAGGGCAGTCTGTCCCTTATAGGAGCTCAAGTGCTGATATGTGAGCTATAACCGCCTTTTTTCTAGGTGCTGTTTTATCAATTATATCATTTCCTTTTCATTGCATTTTCCCTTGAATTTACATTTTAGAAAACATTTCCCAATCAAGCAATCTCACTTCCCAATTAAGCAATCCCACTTCCCAATCAAGCAATCCCACTACTGGGTATGTATCCAAAGGAAATAAAATCAGTATGTCAAAGAGATAGCTGCATCCCCATGTTCATTGCAGCATTATTCATAGTAGTGAAGATAAGGAATAAACCTATGTGTTCGTCAACAGATTAATGCATCAAGAAAGTGTGGTATATATACACAAAATTTAAAAAAAAGAAAGAAATTCTGTCATTTGTGACAACATAGATAAACGTGGAGAACATTATTTTAAGTGTAATAAGCCAGGTGCAAAAAGACAAATACTGCATGATCTGATTTATATATGAAAACTAAAATAGTTATCTCATAAAAGTACAGAGTAGAATGGTTTTTACCAGAGCTCATGGTGGGAGGGGTGGGAGCCTAAGAAAATGTTAGTCAAAGGATACAAAATTTCAGTTAGATAGGAGAAAGAAATTTAAGAGATCTATTGTAAAATATGGTGGCTATAATTCATAACAATGTATTATATTCTTGAAAATTGTTAAGAGGGAGAATGTTAAGTGTTTTCACACACAAAAAGAATATGAAGTTAAAGATATATTAATAAGGTCAATTATCTATTCCATAATATATATTTGAAAATATCATGCTATACATAAATACATACAATTCATTATTTGTTAATTAAATAAATAGCAAAACAAAAACAATGCCCTATGTTCAGATTATAAATGCACTCATGTTAACTTCTAGTTATGTGCATGGTGTCAGCTTTTACATTTAGAAACATAATCAATTGGAGGTTAATTCTCATATGTGATGTAAATTATGGATCTAATTTTATCTTTTTAAAATGTACTTAGTCTTAATTTTTAACTCATGCTATTTAATAATACTTTAAAGAGATTTTTACTATTTGCAAATAAATGGAAAATGAATTTTTGTAATAAAATCTATTTTAATATAAAATTAAGTAAGTTTCATGTATAATTATACAATCAGTGGAAAATAATATAATTTACATCTCACATTTATTATGTGGTTTTTAATTGAATTCTAAGGTAATAAAACTCATAGTATATTAAAGTACTCTTTGAAGAAATTCCATTCAATTTACTCTATCAACATTAAAAGATACATTCCTATAAATAAATGTGATCAAATTAATAACATGAATCTTAAATTATTTTCAAGTTCTCTTTCTGTTATATTGGAGAACATAAATCATTTGACAATTCCAGAGAATATATGTTTTAGAAGAATAAAAGTTTTAAATCTAAATGTATATAATATTTCCTAAATAATTCTAAGTACTTCCAAGTTATCTTCTAATTATGCAATATAAGAAAAATATATAATATACAAGTGATTAAGATATTATTAAGGTCACTACAGAAATATATTATAAAAAATTGATTTTATGACATAAAGATTTACAAATGGTGACAACATATTCTAGCCCTAATGAACAAAACAAATAAGGCCATATTTCAATGTAAGAAATTTAGATTAGATATACTGGGTAATTAATGAACTAAGTTGTTCAAAAGTATTTGACTGTCTACTGTAAACCATGCCTTGATCTTGACAAAAGATATGCAGAAATGAATTTCTGCCTAGAAAAGATTAAGAGCCTTTTTTCTGATAATGGGCATCTTATTTTATTGAAGATTAACTGACTCTCAGATCAAGCTATAAATATTGTATTGTTTGTAGGACAGTCCCTTAAAATATTTTCTAAATAATATTGCCCCTTGTTTCTTCATTTTACCTTGTCTAATGCTTTGTTTCTTACATCCACTTTTCAGGCAAAATTGAAAAGGTTTGCCTACAGTACAGCATAATGACTATACTTAATGTTGTATTGTATGCTGGAAATTCACTAAGAGAGTAGATTTCAGTTGTTCTAACTACAAAGCAGAAAATATAACTATATGAGGAGACAAATACAGGAATTATTTTGACTATAGTAACCATTTTACTTAGTATATGTATATAAAAATAATTTTCTTAAGTATACTCAATTTTTAAAAAAAGTTTTTAAATAAATAAAAGGTTTGCCTACATAAGCCATGCCTGCTTTCTCACTAACCGTTCTATTATCTTTTCCACTCTTATCACTCCATTAGTTTGTTCTTAAGGATATCATTGACCATTATGTTGATAACATAATAGACATTTTCAGTTCTAATTTTATTTAATCTTTGTGTAATATACACAAGCATTGATCATGAGTTCCCACTCAAGCTATACTCACTTAATTTCTCCAACAGTATTATAAAGAGAAAATGTTATAGCAGAACTTTGTATTTCTTATGAAGGAAGGAGAAAAATACTTTTAAATAAGCCAGAACAGGGGATGAGCCACTCTGATTTCCTAAGACATCAAAGGCCTGCTCCAATAATGTCTTGAGATCAGAAAAGGACCGTTTTCTGTCCATTCAGATGATGAAGATGAAACCTCATGAAACTCAGCAGGAGAGGGAAGGTGGACTATAGGACTACAAGGTAGTAACTTCAAAAGGGTTATTTCAAAGTGTATTCTGATAACAGATTTTAAAGCAGTCTCAATTCAGATGACACAGTGATGTCTTGAGAAATTTGAAATTCTTTTTTATGGTTTTACTTTTAGAATAGAGAGCACGTAATTATGCTGACTAGCAGAATGCATTCCTTTTCAACTACAACTATACTGGCTTAGTTCTTCCTGTTCTCTTTTGTTTATCATTTCCTTCTCATTTCCTACTGAAATTGAGAAAGTCACTCATCTCTGCCTTCTAAATACATATTAAATCCATTATTTTATCTCTAAATGTAAAGAAGCTAATTCAAGTCATCCTACAGTTTGCCTGGACTATTGTGATAACCTCCTTCCCTCTTCCTTGTATCTATCTGTGCTCTCTCCATCTAACCATTCTCCATTCAGAGCCCAAAAGAATAACTCAGACCTTGTAATTCCTTGACAGAAACTCTCCTCACTACTCTTGGAAAACACTTACGGTCTGCAACATTTTGTACAATTTGGCCTATAGCTTCCTATTCCAATTTATCTTACCATACATTTTTTTGCAAGTATAATACAGGCATTTTGGCAGTATTTTGGCAATATCTAGTTCTTGCAATGCAATGCCTTTGGGGATGCTTCTTTCTTCAACCTGCAACACCATCTACACATTTCCTCATGTTAATTTGCTGAAGGCATAAGGTGTACCAGCTTAGGTAACTAAAATGATTTAATGCAACAAACATCAGAATAAATATCAACTTTATTATTGAAAGTTTACTAAACCAGCATTGACTCTTATAATGATAATACTGACTACCATGAATATAATCCTCTGGATTGCTCATTACAAATGGTATCCTATTTTACACAACGTAATTTTAAAAGTTTTAACTGTCTCTGTGTTAGCTGCTTTAATTTCTTTGACATTCTCTGGAAATATTATTAAGAGACCATGTTAAATTATCATCATGGCCAGGCGTGGTGGCTTACACCTGTAATCATAGCACTTTGGGAGGCTGAGGCAGGCAGATCACATGAGGTCAGGAGTTCGAGACAAGCCTGTCCCACATGGCAAAACTCCACCTCTACTAAAAAATAAAAAAAAATTAACTGGGCATGGTGGCAGGCACCTGTAATCCCAGGTACTCAGGAGGCTGAAGCATAAGAATCTCTTGAACCTGGGAGGTAAAAGTTGCATGATCCGAGATTGTGCCACTGCACTTCAGCCTGGGCAACAGAGTGAGGCTTTGTCTCAAAAATAAAACAAAATGAAATAAAAAATAAAACAAATAAAATTAAAATTAAATACAATTAGTATCTTGACTAATCAAGATGTTTTAACAGAAATAAAAACATTTTATTCACAAATATACATCTATCTTTTACTGTATGTACAGTCCTGTGTCACTTAACAATGGGAATAAATTCTGAGGAATGCATCCTTAGGCAATGCAAACATCATAGTGTACTTACACAAACAGATGATATAACCAACCTAGGCTATGTAGTATAACCCATTGATCCTAGGCCACAAACATGTACCACATGTTCCTATGCTGAATACTATTGGTAACTGTTCACATAAAATATTTCTGTATCTAACTACATCTAAATATAGAAAAGGTACAGTAAAAATATGGTATAAAAGATTTTTTAAAAATGGTACTCCTGTATAATGCACTTAATAGGGATAGACCAAATGGAATTTGTTCAGGTTGATTCAGTGAGTGATAAGTGAATACAAAGGCTGAAGACATCACACTACTGTAAAAATAATAAATACTATACTCAGGCTACATTAAATTTATTTTTAAAATGTTTATATCTTTAATAATAAATTAACGTTAACTTACTCAAACTTTCTTACTGTAAACTTTAAAAGTTTTTTAACTTGACTCTTTCATGAGATAAAATACATATTGTACAGTTGTAAAAAATATTTTCTTTCTTTATATCTTTTTAATAAGTGATTTTATTTTTAATGCAAACCTTTTGAACTTTTAAAATTTTTTGTAAAAAACTAAGACATAAACACATATACAAGCCTAGGCCTGCACAGGGTGAGGGTCATGAATATCACTGTCTTCCACCAGCACATTTCATCCCACTGGGAGGCCTTTAGAGGTAACAACATGCATAGAACTGTTACGACAATAATGCCTTCATATGATAACAATACCTTCTTCTGGAATACTTCCTGAGGAATGTGTATGAGGCTGTCTTACAGTTAACTTTTTTAGAAGTAGAAGAATTACACTTTAAAATGATAATAAAATGTACAGTACAATGTATACATAAACAAGGAATATAGTCATTTACTACCATTATGAAGTATTGTGTACTTATATAACCGAAAGTCCCATACTTTTATACTACTGGCAGCACATTAGGTTTGTCTATAGCAACATCACCACGAATATGTGCAACGTATTACCATGTTACTGGGCAATAGAAACTGTTTAGCTCCATTATAATTTACAGGGACTGCCTTAATATATGTGGTCCATCACTGACTGAAATATCATTATGCAGGACATGGTCTACATATGTGCTAATATGCAGTCACTAGTGTGTTCTGAATTAGATACATATGACTCAAAAAAGAAAATGTCAGAATCTAAAAACATAACTGAAAGAATAAGATTTAAAATGGAATAAAGAATTCTGGGGAGGAGGCAAGATGGCGTCATAGAGGCGACTCAGGATTGCAGCTCTCAGCGAAGGCACAGAGGGTGAGTCCTAGCCGCATTCTCGGATGTTCCTTTTGTGCCCACAGAGCATTGAAAGTCCCAGGTGAGGGAGAGACATGGCTCACTAGCGCAGCCGGATAACGCCGGCTCCCGCCGCCTCTTCGGCCGGCGCCGCAGCAGGACCTGGTGCAGAACTCACTGGTCTGGGTGCCCTGTTAAACCGGCAATCTGAGATTTGGAAGGGCAGATTGGCATGTTCATCTGATTGAATGGGACTTGGACAATGAGCCAGACCAGGAGTTTCCTTGGAAGCGTGATCTGAGCCGGGGTAGAGGAACAGAGAGAGAGAGAGGACAGGCTCTGAGGCAGGGAGCTGGGTGATCAGGCTTGGTGGGTCCCACACTCACAGGGACAAGCAGGGC
The DNA here is from genome assembly GCA_031835075.1 of Saguinus oedipus. NCBI lineage: Eukaryota > Metazoa > Chordata > Mammalia > Primates > Cebidae > Saguinus > Saguinus oedipus. The sequence continues at coordinate 46,698,543 of CM063169.1, forward strand.
GGTGACTGGAGATGCTTGGGGCTGAGAGTTTTGCTGCCGGCATCTAGGACAGTGCAGCCCAGTGAGGGAGGGGCATCTACCATGGCTGATGCAGTCCACCCCCACTGAAGTACCGCCCAGGACTGACACAGCCTGCCATTGCCTAGGCAACCTGCCATAACAGAGACACTCCGTGCTCCACAGCAGAAGGGAGCCCAGCAGCAACAGGGCAAACCCACGCTAGCAGGTCAGAGCCCTGGCAGGCAAATAGTGAATAGACTGCTGCCTAGTGGGGCAGGACAGTGCAACAGATACTCATAAAGATAGCCCCAACTCCCTGAGACAGGGGAAAAAAAATGGGGGGGAAAGGGTGGTGTTTTATGAGTTCTATAGCAGCAGACATAAACAACCTCCCAACAACCCTGAATGAACAACGGAGCTCACAGCTCAGCACTGGAGCTCCTATAAAGCACAGACTGTCTCCTCAAGCAGCTCCCTGACCCCTGTATATCCAAGGAGTCACCCCAGAAAAGGACTAATCAGACTGACATTTGGCTGGCATTATTCGGGAACAAGGACAGCAGAAGAAGAAACTGGTATCATCCCTCACCGTTCCACAGCTGCTGCAGGTATACCCCAGACAAGCAGGGCCTGGAGTGGACCTCAGCATTCATACAGCAGAGGGGATAGAGCATTAGAGGGAAAACTAAGTAACAGAAATACTTCATCATCAACAATCTCAGCGTCCACACAGAGACCCAATTGAAAAATCAGCAACTACTAAGACAACAGGTGGATAAATCCATAAAGAAGGGAAGAAACCAGCACAAAAAGGAGGAAAGCACCAGAAACCAAAACACCTCACCTCCAAAAAAGGACCAAAACTCCTCACCAGCAAGGGAACAAAGCTGGACGGAGAATGAATGTGATGAAATGACGGAATCAGACTTCAGAAAGTGGATAATGAGAAACTTCAGTGAGCTAAAGGAACATGTACTAAACAAGTGCAAAGAAACTAAGAACCTTGAAAAAAGATTTGAAAAAAGATTCGAGGAATTGATAACAAGAATGGACAACTTAGAGAGGAATATGAATGAATTGAAGGAGTTGAAAAACACAACACGAGAATGTCGTGAAGCATGCACAAATTTCAACAGCTGAATTGACCAAGCAGAAGAAAGAATATCAGAATTTGAAGATCAACTCAATGAAATAAAATGAGAAACCAAGATTAAAGAAAAAAGTACAAAAAGGAATGAACAAAATCTCCAAGAAATGTGGGACTATGTGAAGAGACCCAACCTACGTTTGATAGGTGTACCAGAATGTGACGAAGAGAATGAATCCAAGCTGGAAAATATGCTTCAGGATATTATCCACGAAAATTTCCCCAACCTAGCAAAACAGGTCAATACTCAACTCCAGAAAATACAGAGAACACCACAAAGATACTCTGCAAGAAGGGCAACCCCAAGGCACATAATCGTCAGATTAACCAGGGTTGAAACAAAGGAGAAAATACTAAGGGCAGCCAGAGAGAAAGGTCGGGTCACCCACAAAGGGAAGCCCATCAGACTCACAGCAGATCTCTTGGCAGAGACTCTACAAGCCAGAAGAGAGTGGGGGCCAATATTTAACATCCTTAAAGAAAGGAGCTTTCAACCCAGAATTTCATATCCAGCCAAACTGAGCTTCATAAGTGAAGGAAAAATAAAATCCTTCATGAACAAGCAAGTACTCAGAGATTTTGTCACCACTAGGCCTGCTTTACAAGAGCTCCTGAAAGAGGCACTACACATAGAAAGAAACAACCAGTTCCAGCCATCCTAAAAGCTTACCATATACTAAAGATCATCAACAAAATGAAGAATGTACATGAACCAATGGGCAAGACAGTCAGCTAGCATCAAAATGGCAGTATCAAATTCACACATAATATTAACCCTGAATGTAAATGGGCTAAATGCACCAATCAAAAGACACAGACTGGCAAATTGGATAAAAAACCAAAACCCATCAGTGTGCTGTATCCAGGAAACCCACCTCACATGCAAAGATACACAAAGGCTCAAAATAAAAGGATGGAGGAAGATTTACCAAGCAAACAGAGAGCAAAAAAAAGCAGGAGTTGCAATTCTCATCTCTGATAAAATAGACTTTAAAGCAACAAAGATCAAAAGGGACAAAGAAGGTCGTTACATAATGGTAAAAGGATTGATACAACAAGAAGAGCTAACGATTCTAAATATATATGGACCCAATGTAGGAGCACCCAGATATATAAGGCAAGTTCTTAATGACTTACAAAGAGACTTAGACTCCCACACAATAATAGTGGGAGACTTTAACACTCCACTGTCAATAGCAGACAGATCAACCAGACAGAAAATTAACAAGGATATCCAGGACTTGAACTCAGACCTGGAACAAGCAAACCTGATAGACATTTACAGAACTCTCCACCCAAATCCACAGAATATACATTCTTCTCAGCACCACATCACACCTACTCCAAAATTGACCACATAATTGGAAGTAAAGCACTCCTCAGCAAATGCAAACAACTGAAATCATAACAAACAGTCTCTCCGACCATAGTGCAATAAAGTTGGAATTCAGAATTCAGAAAATAACTCAGAACCGCACAGCTTCATGGAAACTGAACAACTGGCTCTTGAATGTTGATTGGATAAACAATGAAATGAAGGCAGAAATAAAGAAGTTCTTGGAAATCAACGAGAATGAAGACAAAACGTATCAGAATCTCTGGGACACTTAAAGCAGTCTGTAGTGGAAAATATATAGCAATAAGTGCCCACATGAGAAGAGTGGAGAGATCCAACATTGACACCCTATCATCAAAATTGAAAGAGCTAGAGGAGCAAGATCAAAAAAGCTCAAAACCTATCCGAAGACAAGAAATAACTAAGATCAGAGCAGAACTGAAGGAGATATAGACAAGAAAAACCCTTCAAAAAAATCAATAAATCTAAGAGCTGGTTTTTTGAAAAGATCAACAAAATAGACAGACCACTAGCCAGACTGATAAAAAAGAAAAGAGAGAACAACCAAATAGATGCAATAAAAAACGATAAAGGGGAAATGACCACAGATTCCACAGAAATTCAAACCATCATCAGAGAATACTACAAACAACTCTATGCACACAAACTAGTAAATCAGGAAGAAATGGATAAATTCCTGGATGCCTGTGTCCTCCCAAGCCTAAACCAGGAGGAAGTCAAAACTATGAATAGACCAATAACAAGGTCAGAAGTTGAGGCAGCAATTAAGAGCCTACCACACAAAAAAAGCCCAGGTGCAGATGGGTTCACAGCTGAATTCTACCAGACACACAAAGAGGATCTGGTACCATTCCTTCTGAAACTATTCCAAATAATCCAAAAAGAGGGAACCCTTCCCAATTCATTTTATGAGACCAACATCATCCTGATACCAAAACCTGGCAGAGACTCAACAAGAAAAGAAAACTTCAGGCCAATATCCATGATGAACATAGATGCAAAAATCTTCAATAAAATACTGGCAAATCGATTGCAACAGCACATTAAGAAACTTATCCATCATGATCAAGTAGGATTCATCCCGGGGATGCAAGGCTGGTTCAACATACACAAGTCTATAAATGTAATTCACCACATAAACAGAAGCAAAAACAAAAACCACATGATTATCTCAATTGATGCAGAGAAGGCATTTGACAAAATTCAACAGCCCTTTATGCTAAAAACCCTCAATAAACTTGGTATTGATGGAACATATCTCAAAGTAATAAAAGCTATTTACGACAAACCAATATCACACTTAATGGGCAAAAACTGGAAGCATTCCCTTTGAAATCCGGCACTACACAAGGGTGCCCTCTCTCACCACTTCCATTCAACATAGTACTGGAAGTTCTAGCCAGAGCAATTAGGCAAGAAAAAGAAATAAAGGGTATTCAAATAGGAAAGGTGGAAGCCAAATTGTCTCTATTTGCAGATGACATGATAGTATACCTAGAAGACCCCATTACCTCAGCCGAAAAGCTCCTGCAACTGATAAGCAACTTCAGCAAAGTCTCAGGATATAAAATCAATGTTCAAAAATCACAAGCATTTCTATACACCAATAACAGACTTAAAGAGAACCAAATTAAGAATGAACTGCCATTCACAATTGCTACAAAGAAAATAAAATACCTAGGAATACAACTCACTAGGAAGGTAAGGGACCTCTTTAAGGAAAACTACAAACAACTGCTCAATGAAATAAGAGAGGACACAAACAGATGGAGAAACATTCCATTTTCATGGTTAGGAAGAATCAATATTGTGAAAATGGCTATACTGTCCAAAGTAATTTACACAATCAATGCTATCCCCATCAAACTACCATTGAATTTCTTCACAGAACTGGAAAAAAACACCATGAATTTCATATGGAACCAAAAAAGAGCCCACATAGCCAAGTCAATTCTAAGCAAAAAGAACACAGCGGGAGGCATCACGCTACCAGACTTCAAACTATACTACAAGGCTACAGTAATCAAAACAGCATGGTACTGGTACCAAAACACAGATATAGACCAATGGAACAGAACAGAGGCATCGGAGGCAACACAACATATCTACAACCATATTATCTTTGATAAACCAGACAAAAACAGGCAATGGGGAAATGATTCCCTATTTAATAAATGGTGTTGGGAAAACTGGCTAGCCATGTGCAGAAAGCAGAAACTGGACCCCTTTCTGACACCTTACAGTAAAATTAACTCCAGATGGATTAAAGACTTAAATGTAAGACCTGACACCATAAAAACCCTAGAAGAAAATCTAGGCAAAACCGTTCAGGACATAGGAGTAGTCAAGGACTTCATGAACAAAACACCAAAAGCATTGGCAACAAAAGCCAAAATAGACAAATGGGACCTAATCAAACTCCACAGCTTCTGCATGGCAAAAGAAACAGTCACTAGAGTGAATCGGCAACCATCAGAATGGGAAAAAAATCTTTGCAGTTTACCCATCTGACAAAGGGCTGATATCCAGAATTTACAAAGAACTCAAACAGATTTACAGGAAAAAAACAAACAAGCCCATTCAAAAATGGGCAAAGGATATGAACAGAAACTTTACAAAAGAAGACATACATGAGGCCAACAAACATATGAAAAAGTGCTCATCATCATTGGTCATTAGAGAGATGCAAATCAAAACCACATTGAGGTATCATCTCACACCAGTTAGAATGGTGATCATTAAAAAATCTGGAGACAGCAGATGCTGGAGAGGATGTGGAGAAATAGGAACACTCTTACACTGTTGGTGGGAGTGTAAATTAGTTCAACCATTGTGGAAGACAGTGTGGCGATTCCTCAGGGACCTAGAAATAGAAATTCCATTTGACCCAGCAATCCCATTATTGGGTATCTATCCAAAAGACTGTGAGTTGTTCTACTATAAGGACACATGCACACGAATGTTCATTGCAGCACTGTTTACAATAGCAAAGACCTGGAACCAACCCAAATGCCCATCGATGATAGACTGGACTGGGAAAATGTGGCACATATACACCATGGAATATTATGCAGCAATCAAAAATGATGAGTTTGTGTCCTTTGTGGGGACATGGATGAATCTGGAGAACATCATTCTCAGCAAACTGACACAAGAACAGAAAAAGAAATACTGCATATACTCACTCATAGGTGGGTGAGAAAAATGAGTACACATGGACACAGAGAGGCGGTCTACTATACACTGGGGACTGTTGGGGGAAATGGGGGAGGGACAGTGGGGGGGTTGGGGGGGATAGCCTGGGGATGAATGCCAAGTGTGGGTGAAGGGGAGGAAGGCAGCAAAACACACTGCCATGTGTCTACCTATGCAACTATCTTACACGTTCTGCACATGTACCCCAAAACCTATAATGCAATAAAAATTAAAAAAAAAAGATTTAAAATGAAGGATGTATTTACAGAAATTGTATACATAAAATTTGTATACAATTTTAAACACAAAACCTTTTTAAAATTAAGACTGGAGACCAGCCTGTCCAACATGGAGAAACTATAATCCCAGCTACTTGGAAGGCTGAAGTCTTAATTTATTAAATTAGTCTTAATAAATTAAATAGTCTTAATACGTTAGTCTTAATTTATTATCTTCACTTATGTGAATATTTAGTTAAAACCAACCTGATTATTAAAATAACATATTTTCAATTTTCACATATTTTACTTTTTAAAAAAAAGATTTTCATTAAACTTAGAGGATGATTAAATGGTCATTTAACTCATCAAATAACTACCATGATTATATTTATGATAGTATTACTCTAATAATATATGCTGGAATGTTGGACTTTCAATAAGGTTGATTACATTTACTGTGGATTTAGCTGCAGCAAATCATTTTAGTTTACCTAAATTAGTGCACCCTATGTCTTGAGCAAATAAGCATGAGAAAAAATTGTAGATAACATTACAAGTTGAGGAAAGAGGCATATCTTGTCTATTATGTTTACATGTATCACGTAAATTTTTCTTTTGTTTTTTATTTTTGTTTGTTTGTGGCAGCTTAATTTAAAATCAGTAGTGACTTAGACTTAAGTGTTCAACAGGGCAATTGCTTATGTGTTAGCAATTGCCCTGCTGAAATGTGACATACACACATGTGCACACACACACACACACACACACACACATATCTGACAAATATATGTATTTGGACAGTCAGGGGAAATGCTTAGTTCACATAAAGAAAAAAAATATTGTAATGACCACTAACCTTGCAAGACTAGGAACAAAATACTTTGTACACTGTCAAAAAAATAAAAAAGAAAGCAACATATTTTGAGGAGATCAACTTATTTTTTGCCCAAGTGTTCATTCCATATTATTGTAAAATATATGCAACACCTACATTACTCAGCCCCTAGACATTTGAGAGACAAGAAATGGATATGGCATGTGAGGTGAAAGGAAAAAGAGGAGAAAGTCTGTTTGTGTCTGTAACAAAAGAAAATGGATAGGAATAAACTTAAAATGGTTGCTTCTATGGAAGTTATCTGTCCTTTTTCTGACATTGTATAGGTAGATTTCAAAAAGCTCAGTAGAGGGCAAAGAAGAACATTTGTGATTTTAGCCAAGTGGAAAGGAAAGGTCACATTTGTTTGCTGAGGAAGTCAGAGAACAGAAGCAAAAACTGTGAGGTATTAGTACAAGCCCATTCTTTAAATACTAGTTGGAAAACTGGACTCATTTCTCATTAACATATTATAATAAAAATATCAAGAATACTGAGGTCTTAAATCACCAGTTTAAGCCGTGTGTAAGAATAGTGTTATCTTCCAGGTGGAACTGGGACAGCACTATGCTTATATCTCTCTAGGTGTGCTTGAAAGGTGGATCATAACCCCTGAGCAAGGTAAAGATGAGATGTGGTAGCTGGTTACTTTTTTTTTCCCCTAAATTGCAGGGTCTTTATTGCCGGTGGCCATGGAGGACTCATGTCTCTCCAACCCGTGGCCCCAAAAGGAGGGTGTCAAGACCTTTTATACCCCTAAAACCACCTCGGGGGTGAGGGTGAGGAGCAGGGATGGGGATGAGGGGCTTCAGACATTCTGAGGGCCAGTGGATTCTGTAAATCACCTTCGGGGCAGAGATGAGGGTGGGGGGCTCTGGACATTCTAAGGGCCAGGGGACTTTTGTCACTCTGTTACTTAAGTGGTTTACAGAAGTCAAGATAAGCATCAGTTTACACATTGTCTGGGTAGGGTGGAAATTACAGTCCTTAATTACTTATTACAAGTCACAGGGGCCAAGATGGCATGGGACTTAAAATGCACTGTTTAAAGTTTGAAATTCAGCTGGAGTTTAGATTGATGGTTTGTACCTGGTTCAACCACTTAAAGAGCCCGGGTTGTCTTGACCACTGTGGGTATAAAATACACAGCAAGCTCAAGCCTGAAGTTCTTGAAACTGAGATATGTTACATACATCTTGATTCTTCATAATCCAAAGATGAGGTACATATAGTATGATGGAGAAAGGACAGTCGTACCTACAAGCAAATCGACTTGTACCTACAGGCAAGTTGACTTTCCTGTACCTACAAGTCTTCAGACATCTCCAACTGTCTGTACTTGCTTTCTCTTCTTGGGTCTCATCTTTTACATTGATTAAATCTTTGTACAAGAATATCTTGTGAATCTTTGTGAGTCATTTTAACTATCTAATCCTATGTAAATGAACAGAAGCAGTAAGTAAATCATGAAAAGAAATATAATTCAGTTCTCTTTGTTTAATATACATATTTTATCAATTATGCTTGTGGTAATTAACATATGTGTATATTTCTATTTTAAAACACATTATAAATGTAAACTTTTACAAATGATTGATTCATTATGATAAAATGTGTCATTTTCCTCTGAAAGTATAAAAATAATAGCATACTTAAGCTAAGTAAATTACTGAATTATATCCTGAAAGTAAAATAATCAATACATGATAAAATCCTAATTTTCTTTCTTTCTTGAACTGTAAGCTTAAATATATTCAGCAGTAGTGTCTCATAAAATACTTCATTAATTTGGATTTTAAATATGAAATTAAAAAATGGGTTAACTCCATAAAATCTACAGAGCAAAAATTATTTTGGAAATATTTATCATTATAGAGACTATACTAATTTAAAAAACAATTATAGCAGGACTTCAAATAATAATGCCTCATTCAATGTTGCTCTGTCATAAAGTTGATGAAAAACATTGTTTTCTGGCCAGGGCCACTATCAGTGTGGAACTTGTCCATTTTTCCCATGTCTGCCCAGGATCTCTCTGGCTGCTGGGATTTCCTCTCTCGTATCACATACATGTGCACATTAAGGTCAACTGGCATGTCTATATTGTCCAAGTATGAGTGAGTGTGGGTGCAGGTGTAGGTGTGTGAGTGTGCCCTATAAGACAATGGCAGAATGCATTCCTGCCTCGCACCCTGAGCTGCTGGGTCTATCAGCCCCAGTGACCCTGAGCTGCACTAAGTGGGTAAATAACAGTCTTACTATAATTAATCTTTCTTAAATGACAAGGGAGGTTGGAAAATAAATAAATATAAATTATTGTATTAATAAAATAAACAATTGCAAAGTCTTACAATAGTCACACAAAATGCATGGCAATAAACAATGCTGTTGAAAGCATTCAGAGAACAGCAATGTATTTTATTTGTTTTGGAATTACACGAAGGAAGGAGGTACTCTTTCCTATTTTTGCTTTGCAAACACTTATTCCTTTACTTAATCTACCGCCATTACCACTGACATCACATATTGACCTACAAAAAAATTGAATATATAATTTTATTACTTGTTTTTATTGATCTTACTTAAATGAATATATAACTCACATTTATTTCAATTTTTAATATTAGAATGGCTTTGGGCCTTTATTTAGAAGTTGGTGAAGTTTGTGATCCAAAATATGGCACAGGAACTCAACTCCTGTTTATATCAATTAGCCTATAGTAAAACTAATTTCATTCTCTGTCAGTTTGCTTTAAGATCCAGTTTGAAGGAACCTATTGTTGATATTACATAAGAAGTTACTATACCCTACTATTAAGGGATTGATAATGACACAAAACTTAAAATTGTTAGTTTTTTTAAAATATTACTTTTGACATGAAAAATGAGACATTTCCTTTAATGACTGAAAAGGATGCCATTTATAAAGAATAGTTATGAGTCAACTAAATCATAATTATTGTGAACTTAAAACATCAAAATATTTGATTTAGTTAGATATCTATGTCAAAAGAGTAAAAACTCATTAATTTTACCAATTGTTTAGGTATTTTATAAAATGTTTTTTTTTAATTGCATTTTAGGTTTTGGGGTACATGTGCAGAACATGCAAGATAGTTGCATAGGTACACACATGGCAGTGTGTTTTGCTGCCTTCCTCCCCTTCACCCACATTTGGCATTTCTCCCCAGGCTATCCCTCCCCATCTTCCCCCCCTGCTGTCCCTCCCCTATTCCCCCCAACAGACCCCAGTGTGTAGTACCCCTTTCCCTGTGTCCATGTGTTCTCATTTTTCCTCACCCGCTTATGAGTGAGAATATGTGGTATTTCATTTTCTATTCTTGTGTCAGTTTGCTGAGAATGCTGTTCTCCAGATTCATCCATGTCCTTACAAAGGACACAAACTCATCATTTTTGATTGCTGCATAAAATTCCATGGTGTATATGTGCCATATTTTCCCAGTCCAGTCTATCATCGATGGGCATTTGGGTTGGTTCCAGGTCTTTGCTATTGTAAACATGCTGCAATGAACATTCGTGTGCATGTGTCTTTATAGTAGAATGATTTATACTCCTTTGGATATATACCCAGTAATGGGATTGCTGGGTCAAATGGAATTTCTATTTCTAGGTCCTTGAGAAATAGCCACACTGTCTTCCACAAAGGTTGAACTAATTTATACTCCCACCAACAGTGTAAGAGTGTTCCATTTCTCCACATCCTCTCCAGCATCTGTTGTCTCTGGATTTTTTAATGATCGCCATTCTAACTGGCGTGAGATGGTATCTCAATGTGGTTTAGATTTGCATCTCTCTAATGACCAGTGATGATGAGCATTTTTTCATGTGCTTGTTGGCCTCATGTATATCTTCTTTTGTAAAGTGTCTGTTCATATCCTTTGCCCATTTTTGAATGGGCTTGTTTTTTTCCTGTAAATCTGTTTGAGTTCTTTGTAAATTCTGGATATCAGCCCTTTGTCAGATGGGTAAACTGCAAAGATTTTTTCCCAATCTGTTGGTTGCCAATTCACTCTAGTGACTGTTTCATTTGCTGTGCAAAAGCTGTGGAGTTTGATTAGGTCCCATTTATCTATTTTGGCTTTTGTTACCAATGCTTTTGGTGTTTTGTTCATGAAGTCCTTGCCTACTCTTATGTCCTGAAGGTTTTTGCCTAGATTTTCTTCTAGGGTTTTTATGGTGCCAGGTCTTATGTTTAAGTCTTTAATCCATCTGGAGTTAATTTTTGTGTAAGGTGTCAGGAAGGGGTCTAGTTTCTGCTTTCTGCACATGGCTAGCCAGTTTTCCCAACACCATTTATTAAACAGGGAATCCTTTCCCCATTGCTTGTTTTTATCTGGTTTATCAAAGATTATATGGTTGTAGATATGTTGTGTTCCCTCCGATGCCTCTGTTCTGTTCCATTGGTCTATATCTGTGTTTTGGTACCAGTACCATGCTGTTTTGATTACTGTAGCCTTGTAGTATAGTTTGAAGTCTGGTAATGTGATGCCTCCCACTGTGTTCTTTTTGCTTAGAATTGAATTGGCTATGCAGACTCTCTTTTGTTTCCATATGAAGTTCATGGTGTTTTTTTCCAGTTCTGTGAAGAAATTCATTGGTACCTTGGTGGGGATAGCATTGATTCTGTAAATTACTTTGGGCAGTATGGACATTTTCATGATATTGATTCTTCCTAACAATAAACATGGAATGTTTCTCCATCTGTTTGTGTCCTCTCTTATTTCGTTAAGCAGTGGTTTGTAGTTTTCCTTGAAGAGGTCCCTTACATTCCTTGTAAGTTGTATTCCTAGGTATTTTATTCTCTTTGTAGTGATTGAGAATGGCAGTTTGTTCTTGATTTTGTTCTCTTTAAGTCTGTTATTGGTGTATAGGAATGCTTGTGGTTTTTGCACATTGATTTTATATCCTGAGACTTTGCTGAAGTTGCTTATCAGTTTCAGGAGTTTTTGGGCTGAGGTGATGGGGTCTTCTAGGTATATTATCATGTCGTCTGCAAATAGAGATAATTTGGCTTCCACCTTTCCTATTTGAATACCCTTTATTTCTTTTTCTTGCCTGATTGCTCTGGCTAGAACTTCCAGTACTATGTTGAATAGAAGTGGTGAGAGAGGGCATCCTTGTCTAGTGCCAGATTTCAAAGGGAATGCTTCCAGTTTTTGCCCATTAAGTATGATATTGGCTCTTGGTTTGTCATAAATAGCTTTTATTACTTTGAGATATGTTCCATCAATATCAAGTTTATTGAGGGTTTTTAAGCATAAAGGGCTGTTGAATTTTGTCAAATGCCTTCTCTGCATCAATGGAGATTATTATGTGGTTTTTGTTTTTGGTTCTGTTTATGTGGTAAATTACGTTTATAGACTTGTGTATGTTGAACCAGCAGCCTTGCATCCCTGGGATGAATCCTACTTGATCATGATGGATAAGGTTTGTAATGTGCTGTTGCAATCGGTTTGCCAGTATTTTATTGAAGATTTTTGCATCTATGTTCATCATGGATATTGGACTGAAGTTTTCTTTTCTTGTTGAGTCTCTGCCGGATTTTGATATCAGGATGATGTTGGTCTCATAACATGATTTGGGAAGGGTTCCCTCTTTTTGAATTATTTGGAATACTTTCAGAAGAAATGGTACCAGCTCCTCTTTGGGTATCTGGTAGAATTCACCTGTGAACCCATCTGGACCTGGGCTTTTTTTTGTGTGGTAGGCTCTTAATTGCTGCCTCAACCTCAGACCTTGCTATTGGTCTATTCATAGTTTCGGCTTCCTCCTGGTTTAGGCTTGGGAGGACACAGGTGTCCAGCAATTTATCCATTTCTTCCTGGTTTACTAGTTTATATGCATAGAGTTGTTTGTAGTATTCTCTGATGATGGTTTGAATTTCTGTGGAATCTGTGGTAATTTCCCTTTTATCGTTTTTTATTGCATCTATTTGGTTGTTCTCTCTTTTCTTTTTTTATCAGTCTGGCTAGTGGTCTGTCTATTTTGTTGATCTTTTCAAAAAGCCAGCTCTTGGATTTATTGATTTTTTGAAGGGTTTTTTATGTCTCTATCTCCTTCAGTTCTGCTCTGATCTTAGTTATTTCTTGTCTTCTGCTAGGTTGTAAGATTTTTGATCTTGCTCCTCTAGCTCTTTCAATTTTGATGATAGGGTGTCAATTTTTGATCTCTCCACTCTTCTCATGTGGGCACTTATTGCTATATATTTTCCTCTACAGACTGTTTTAAATGTGTCCCAGTGATTCTGGTATGTTGTGTCTTCATTTTCATTGGTTTCAAAGAACTTCTTTATTTCTGCCTTCATTTCATTGTTTATCCAATCAACATTCAAGACCCAGTTGTTCAGTTTCCATGAAGCTGTGTGGTTCTGAGTTAGTTTCTGAATTCTGAGTTCTAATGTGATTGCACTATGATCTGAGAGACTATTCTTTATGATTTCAGTTGTTTTGCACTTGCTGAGGAGTGCTTTACTTCCAATTATGTGGTCAATTTTGGAGTAGGTGTGATGTGGTGCTGAGAAGAATGTATATTCTGTGGATTTGGGGTGAAGAGTTCTGTAAATGTCTATCAGGTTTGCTTGTTCCAGGTCTGAGTTCAAGCTCTGGATATCCTTGTTAATTTTCTGTCTGGTTGATCTGTCTGATATCGACATTGGAGTGTTAAAGTCTCCCACTATTATTGTGTGGGAGTCTAAGTCTCTTTGTAAGTCATTAAGAACTTGCCTTATATATCTGGGTGCTCCTGTATTGGGTCCATATATATTTAGGATCATTAGCTCTTCTTGTTGTATCGATCCTTTTACCATTATGTAATGACCTTCTTTTTCTCTTTTGATCTTTGTTGCTTTAACGATCAGAGCAAGATCTCGTCTCTTTTTATCAGAGATGGGAATTGCAACTCCTGCTTTTTTTTTTTTTTTTTTTTTTGCTCTGAATTTGCTTGGTAAATCTTCCTCCATCCCTTTATTTTGAGCCTTTGTGTATTCTTGCATGTGAGATGGGTTTCCTGGATACAGCACACCGATGGGTTTTGGTTTTTTATCCAATTTGCCAGTCTGTGTCTTTTGATTGGTGCATTTAGCCCATTTACATTTAGGGTTTATATTGTTATATGTGAATTTGATACTGCCATTTTGATGCTAGCTCACTATTTTGCCCATTGGTTGATGCAGATTCTTCATTTTGTTGATGCTCTTTAGCATTTGGTATGTTTTTAGAATGACTGGTACTGGTTGTTCCTTTCTATGTATAGTGCCTCTTTCAGGAGCTCTTGTATAGCAGGCCTGGTGGTGACAAAATCTCTGAGTACTTGCTTGTTGGCAAAAGATTTTATTCTTCCTTCACTTACGAAGCTCAATTTGGCTGGATATGAAATTCTGGGTTGAAAGTTCTTTTCTTTATGGATGTTGAATATTGGCCCCCACTCTCCTCTGGCTTGTAGAGTTTCTGCCTAGAGATCTGCTGTGAGTCTGATGGGCTTCCCTTTGTGGGTGACCCAACCTTTCTCTCTGGCTGCCCTTAGTATTTTCTCCTTCATTTCAACCCTGGTGAATCTGACGACTATGTGCCTTGGGGTTGCTCTTCTTGTGAAATATCTTTGTGGTTTTCTCTGTATTTCCTGGAGTTGAGTATTGGCCTGCCTTGCTAGGTTGGGGAAATTTTCCTGGATAATATCCTGAAGAGTATTTTCCAGCTTGGATTCATTCTCTTCATCATATTCTGGTACACCTATCAAATGTAGGTTAGGTCTCTTCACATAGTCCCACATTTCTTGGAGATTTTGTTCATTCCTTTTTGTGCTTTTTTCTCTAATCTTGGTTTCTTGTTTTATTTCATTGAGTTTATCTTCGACTTCTGATAGTCTTTCTTCTGCTTGGTCTATTCAGCTGTTGAAACTTGTGCATGCTTCGTGAAGTTCTCGTGTTGTGTTTTTCAGCTCCTTCAATTCATTCATATTCCTCTCTAAGTTGTCCATTCTTGTTATTATTTCCTCGAATCCTTTTTAAAATCTGTTTTCAAGGTTCTTAGTTTCTTTGCATTGATTTAGAACATGTTATTTTAGCTCACTGAAGTTTCTCATTATTCACTTTCTGAAGTCTGATTCTGTCATTTCCTCACACTCATTCTCCGTCCAGCTTTGTTCCTTTGCTGGTGAGGGGTTTTGGTCCTTTGTAGGAGGTGAGGTGTTTTGGTTTCAGGTGTTTTTCTCCTTTTTGTGCTTGTTTCTTCTCATCTTTGTGGATTTATCCACCTGTCGTCTTATTAGTTGCTGAATTTTCGATTGGGTCTCTCAGTGGACACCCAGATTGCTGATGATGAAGTATTTCTGTTACTTAGTTTTCCTTCTGACAGTCTAGCCCCTCTGCTGTATGACTGCTGAGGTCCACTCCAGGCCCTGCTTGTCTGGGGTACACCTGTAGCAGCTGCGGAACAGTGAAGGATGCTACCAGTTTCTTCTTCTGCTATTTTTGTCCCAGAATGATGCCCACCAAATGTCAGTCTGATTAGTCCTTTTTTGAGGTGACTCTTTGGATATACAGGGGTCAGGGAGCTGCTTGAGGAGATGGTCTGTACTTTATAGGAGCTCAAGTGCTGAGCTGTGAGCTCCGTTGTTCATTCAGGGTTGTTGGGCGGGTGTGTTTATATCTGCTGCAGCAGAACTTATAAAACACCTGTTTTTTTCTGCTCAGATGCTCTGTGTCAGGGGGTTGGGGATTTCTTTATGAGTATCTGTTGCACTGTCCTGCCCAGCTAGGAGGCAGTCTAGTCACTATTTGCCTGCTGAGGCTCTGCCCTCCTACCATGGGGTCCGCCCTGCTGCCACGGGGCTCTGCCCTACTGTGGTGGGCTCTGCCCTGTTGGCTGAGTCTCTCTGTTCTGGCGGGTTGCCTCAACAATGACAGGCTGCTTCAGCAATGGGTGTGTACCTCAGTAGGGGTGGGATGTGTCCGTCATGATGGACGCCCCTTCCCCACCAAGCTGCACCATCTTGGATTCAGGTGAGCCCACAGTAAAACTCTCAATTTCGAGCGTTTCAAATCACCATTTTGTTTGACCCTGTGGCGGTGGGACCTGCCGAGCCTGATCACCTGGCTCCCTGACTCAGAGTCCTTTTTTTTTTCTCTCTCTCTCTTTTTTTAAGTTGAATGGTTGACTCTCTCACAGGTGTTTCAGTTGCCTGCTGACATGGCACTGTGATCTGTTTGATTTCCCATGGCACGACCCACTGCACTGGCTCAAATCACACTTCCCAGGAATCTCCTGGTCTGGCTCACTGTCCAAGTCCTGTTTAATCAGATGGATATGTTAATCTGCCCTTCCAAATCTCAGACTGCCAGTTTAACAGGGTACCCAGACCAGTGAGTTTTGTGCAGGTTGCCGCTGTGCCATGGTGCCAGCCAAAATGGCCACGCAAGCTGAAAGGGCTGCGCTGGTGTCCTGTGTCTCTCCTACACCTGGGAATTTCCCTGTTCTGTAGGCAACAAAGGTCCATCTGAAAATGCAGCTAGGACTCACCCTCTGCACCTTCACTGAGAGCTGCAATCCCGAGTTGTTCCTACCACGCCATCTTGGAAATCCCCAAAATGTTTTTTATCTAAAACTTTTCTTACTACACAAGACAATACAGTAAGTTAAACATGATTCCTCAAAAATATCTATAATTAAATCAACATTTTATGGAGCATATTGGTAGCAAAAACTAAGTAACTATAATACTATAAATATTTCTGATGTTAAATGGAATAATAAAGATTTATAAATATATGAATTAATGAATGAATCAAAACTTGGAGAAAGGGAAATGTGTATTATCTACCAAAATAATATAAAACTTTGCATTTGCAATCAGTTTTGAAAGCAGTGTTAACATAAAAATTTAAAAGAATGTCAAGAAAGATTGAGAACAATGTTCCCAACAGATAAATTCTTAAACGAATGCTCACTGCAAAGATGAAAGCTCTCCGAAGGACATTAGCAAATAGTATGCCCTCTTACTGTGAACATTAGAGAACAGTTCAACTTCTCTATTCAACTCATTTTATTTGCTATTCCTAGAGCTTGTGTGTCTTTTTTCCTATAATAACAACCATCAGTTATCCACTTAATATACCATTCTACCTTGAGGTTATGTCTAACTCAAAGTAACTGAAAGTAATTCCAGGTCCATTGGAAATTTCAGGCCAGACAACAATTGCATCCTATGAAGAAGAACCCAATTCCCCCAGGATGAAGCCCTGAGCAGCCTGAGGTTTAAATACAATGAAGAATATTTTTTCTCTCTTTCATATTGTTTCTTGCTAAAATAACATGCTTATCAAACCCATCTAAATGTGTAGATCGAAGGACAGGCAGAAAGCTTTCAGCTTGATGTGTCAGAGAGGTAGACGCATCAGCTGAAGTCATAGTTCCCTACTTTGGCATATTCGGGTTCAGAGGTATCAAAGCTCACTCACCTTTTATTGATAAAAGCAGGAACAAAGTAATTTAAGGCTTATAGGAAAAATAAAAGACTACAAGAAAGTAGGTTTGCATATGAAAAGAGTCTTGTTCTGCTCTATCCAGAATTACAGAACTAATTATCCACCTTCATGAATTTGAGGTCTACAGATAAAGAAAAAGAAAAGCTTCAAATGTCATATATCACAAAATGAATGAGACATTATTAACAATGGCACCTAGTGGTAGAAGGGCATTGCCACAAAAGCTTTATTAAAAATGTAGTCTCAATTAATTTGATCCCATCTTGGTTTTACATGCATGGCCTGTTTTACTTTATGCTTCAGTGGAGTCCTGAATATATTAAAATGTTTAGTATAGGCCACAGATTGCTTCTAGAAGTGTTATATGTGCATTATCTCCAACACATTAACAGGGTGCCTGTTCAAAATGAACAAACGAATCTCTCAAGGTGGAGCACCAGAAATATCCATGTTTAAAAATGTCTTCAGATAATTCTAATATGTATTAATGTTTGAGAACTATAGACTTAGGAGAATGACAGAACAAACTGTGCCATGCATATAGTAAAACGGTTTATATGCCACATAGAAAGAAAGTAATGTGTAATTCTTACTTACATTCTGAAGTATCATACAGCTCACATATGTCTGTGTATAATTCTGTTGCCACTTATTAAGGAAAATAAAGATAAAGTTTACTGTCATTCTAGACCTTGAGAGCAACTTACATTCATATAGGACAGGTAACAGTATAAACAGTTAAATTATACTATTTACATAAACAGAACACAGACAAAGAAAGGAATGACAACATCAGTGTGTAACATGATATATCTTCATACAGTTATATTTATACTAATTTTTGAAGACTGATCAGGAGTTTGCCAAGAAATGATGCATGTCCGGGAGAAAAGAACACCTAGAAGAAGCAGCATAAACCTGTCAGCAGGCATGGCACATCCACTGAATAACAGATCTTGAAAAGGGACAGAATGTGGTCAAATGGAGCTGTGAAGTCCCAAAGAAGGGGCATGCAGTTGCAGGAAGCAATCTGGTTCCACCCTTCTGAACTATTCTCGGTTTGCCAAATCTGGTGGCAAATTTTGTCAAAAGGCAAAGGAAACATTTTATTTGGATGGATGGATAGTTATATAGATAAAAATAAATAGATACATTGGGTGCTGGAATCTCAAATACATAGTTTTGTCCTCAGTATATTCCTTTTTCTTGCAAACCTTAAGGAAATTACTCTGAAAAGGCATCAAAAGAAGACTCTTTAATCATTATCAGATATCATGCATTTTGAAAAATTACTGTTCTTTATCCTGGAAGTCACTGGACCTTAATTTTACCCCAAAATTAATAATAGGTAACCAATGCTATGATCTGTCCTTGTAAAATTCATATACTGAAACTTAATCACCAATGTGATAATATTAAGAGGTAAAGCCTTTAGGAGGTGATTAAGTAGTGAGGCTGAAACCCTCATAAATGGGATTAGCAACCTTATAAAAGAAGTGTGAGGAAGCTCTTTTCTCCTTCTTCCATGTGAGGACAAAGCATTCAGCCCTTGCACCATATGAGTGCAGCAAGGAGTGCCATCTACAAAGTAGAGAATGCCTGTATCAGAAACCGAATCTGCTTGTATTATGATCCTGGACTTTCTAGCCTTTAAAACTGTGATAATTAAATTTCTATCATTTGAAAATTACCCAGTCTAAAGTACTTTGTTATAGCAGCCAAACAAACTAAGCCATCCATTAATTAGTTTAAATATTTTGAAATCCCCTAGATAACTGAACTTTTGAAAATAATTCACCAAGAGAGCACAGCGCTTACGTTTCAGGTCAACAAAAGTAAAAGTGTGTTGTGCTTTAAGAATGAGGTACCAGCAAATAAGACAAGATTAAAGGACAAAGACGAAGCTCGAGTAGTATCATAATATACATGCACATGGCAAAACCTAAACACAAAAATAAAAATAAATAAAAAGTTGTTTATCTATTAGGAGATTCTCAACAGAATTTTTGTTATTGAATTCATAAAAATTTTCCAAGAAAAAATACATTGTAATATAAACCCATCAAAATAACTTGAAATTTCAAACAATCAACATATTTTACATATTACAATGAAATATACACTAGGAGTGGAAGAGGAACAGAGTAACATTAATTATTAACATTGATAAAATCTTAAAATCGTAAGAAAATTCTAAAAATTGTAATTCAATGAAATATGAAAAAATTTACCATAATCAAAGTTTATGCCACAACAACTCCAAATAAAGGATATTTAATGTATCAAGAAAACAAACAACATAAGCTTCTCAATACATGCTGGAAAGCATTTAATAAAAAATTGGTATTTATTCTTGCATAAAGAAATAAGAAATTTTGTGAAATGGAAGAAAGTTTTAAATCTGTAGATATCTATAAGAAAAGAAAGAAGAATGAATAATGGAAAGAAAGAAATGAAGATTACACAAGGAGGAAGAAAGATAATCAAATATGAGTACCAAACAGAACATTATTGGTAAGAGGAAAATAGGCAGAAAAAATTGAAGAGATTACTATGTAGAGAAAAGGCTTGGAAAGTTTATTCCGAATCTACTCATTATTTCTCTCTCTTTCTCTTTATTTTATATATAAAGATATGTGTGTTTGTGTGTGTGTGTGTGTGTGTGTGTGTGTGTAAAATATATGTATGTATGTGCTTAAATATAACCTTTTATATTAAACTAAAAAGTTTATTTCATTTTACATTAAATGGATTAATTTAAATTAAATTGGTTTGCAAGTTATTTTCTTCTATTTTAAGCTAATATTTAAAAGCTGACAAATATTATAAAAATAGGATATAGAAAACTAATGTTTTAAGACAGCAATCCATTCTACTAATACTTAATGAGTCCCTATTACTTGTCCTATAATATTCTGAGTTAGATGCAGCAATGCACAAAATGGTCTGGATCCTTGGATAGTTAATAAAGAGAACTGGAAGGGAATGTGAGTTCAGAGGAGTAACAGAAGAATTTGTAACCCTATTATGAAAAGATTACTAAGAGAATGCAAAAGAGCTTCATTAGATGGTAACTATTAATAAAATGTATCACATATATACACATACGAGATCTAAAGAGAAATAATTCTGTAATATTTCCTCAAATATCAAAAAAGTTTATAATGGGAACAAGTATTTATAATGAAACATCTAAAACTAAGATGTATTCCCTACCATGACAGTGGATAGATAAATACATACACAAATATAGCATAAAGAGATACATAAACCCAAATACCAGCATCATATTTAATTTGATAAAGTCAGGAACAGATCCAGGATGCCATTAATTTTGTCTTTAGTTGGAAAGTATTTGTGGTAACCAAACAATACTAACAAACTATATGTATAAGAATTTAAAATATAAGGTATAAGTCTATCACTCTTTTCAAATGGTATGTCTGTATATCTGAAAATCCTAAAGGAATCAATTAAAAAGTTATTTCAGAAAAAAAGCTTTTCAGTAAACAGAAACAAATATGACTAACATAAAAACAGCTGCATCATAATTTTATATCTGTTTATATGTATATAAAACACATATACACATATATTGTATAGATACTGATACTTTGTGTGTGTATATATACATACACACACATTTTGTGTGTGTATGTGTGTGTGTATGTGTGTGTGTGTATCTACACATACATATATACACAAGATAGAATTTATTAAAATGAGGGCTGATTTATATAGCATAAAGGAAAATAAAATATCTGGTCATGAACTTAGCATAACATATGCAATAGAAGAAAAATTAACCCTTTCAAAACAATAGAAAAAGTAAAGAAATGGAAAGACAAGCCATCTGTTTTGATAGACTACCACACATTATTTTTTATTTTGCTCTATTTTAATTTATACATTTAACATGACACCAATAAAAGAATCAGTAGTTTTTCTTTTTTCCTCAATACCTACACAATATAATTATAAAGATCATGAGAGGAAATAAACAATATATAGCCAAGATAAATCTGAACTGAGAACATGATGGAATTAGCTTAGCACTACCAGTTATTAAAACATTTAATAAACTTCTATAATCAGAACAATATGGTGGTAGGGGGATAGAAGGGAAGATCAGTGTGTATATAAAAAATGGACATTGCAGAATTTGAAGTCAGCATGGAAAGGTAGCATGCATACACAATTAGTGGTATTTTATCAGTGTCAAAAGGATAGCCTTTTAAATAATTGGTACTGAGACAATGGCAATTGGAATCTATCTCTCTATCAATCTGTATATGCATTCTAAAATGAGAAAGTTTTATCTGTTTTACACATTGTGAACAAGGAAAAATTCCAAATGAAATATAAAAATTATAAATATAAGTAATGGTGAAAACATGTTTTAATTCATTTGTACTTGGAAACTGTGGAAAAGTTTTTTAACTGACACAAAACCCAGACTTCATTAGGAAAATAGTTTAATACATTATACTACAGAAAAGAATACATGAAAGAAAATATCATAAACAAAATCAAAAACAAATTACAAATTGGAAAAAGTATTTCAACTTACTTCACAATCTAATAGATCATTTAATTATGGAGAATGAGAAGACTAGAAATCTATAGAAAAAGTGACAAAAAGGAAGAACAAATTCCAGATATTAAAATCCAATGCAAATTAAAATATAAAGCAATGAAAATTCAAATTACCCTGAGACACGTTTTTCTATGTATCAGAATGACAAAAATTTTAAAAACTGGCAGCGGACTCTGTTAGTGAAATCTTGGTAAATAGATATACTTTGCTTGTGGAAGGTCAAAAAGATATAATGTAAATGTAGAAGATTTTGTCCATTTACCCTTTAAATTAACAATATTAATCTTAAGAAACTAGCCTAAATCTTTAACACATAAAAGCAAAAATGTGAAGTAACTTATGAATGAAGTGAATCAATTGGGCATTATTTAACATAATAAACAAAATGAAAATGTTCATTAATATGTAATTAGTTGAATAAACTCTGATTTAGCCATAGAGTAGTATGTATACTTAGATGCAAGAATGGATAAAGTATGTAACTGTCATAGTCACTTTGGACTGCTATAACAAAATAACACAAACTGGGTGGTTCATAAATAACAAAAATGTATTTCTTATAGTTCTGGAGGCTGGGAAGTCTGTGAGTAAGGCACCAGTAGATCCATTGTCTAAAACCAGTCCCTTACTGGTTCTTAGATGGCGTGTTCTCATTGTGACCTCAAAGTGGAAGGAGGAGGGGATCCCCCAAAGGCCTCTTTTATAAAGGTCATAATCCCATTCATGAAGGTTCCACTCTAATGACCTAATCTCCTTCCAAAGGCCCCACCTCATACTACCATCACACTGGAAATTAGGTTACAACATATAAATTTGAGGAGGGGATTCAGATATTACATTTATTACATTCAGTCCTCAGTAATCATCAAATATCAATATGGAGTATTTTTTTTTCAGACATAGTGTAGCTCTGTCACCCAGCTAGAGTACAGTGGCACAATATCGGCTCGCTACAACCTCTCTGCCTCCCGGGCTCAAGCAATTTCCTGCTTTAGCCTCCCATGTAGCTGGGACAACTAGTGTGTGCCATGATGTCTGGCTAATTTTTGTATTTTTAGTAAAGATGGGGTTTCTCCATGTTGGCTGGCTAATTTTTGTGTTTTCAGCAGAGATGGGGTTTCACCATGATGGCCAGGCTAGTCTCAAACTCCTGACCTCAGGTAATCTGCCAACCTTGGCCTCCCAAAGTACTGAGATTACAGGTGTGAACCACTGCACCAACCCTAAAATATTTTTTTTTTCTTAGTGGAGGGGAGAGTGAAAAGTACTTTTTAAAAGGCGGGGAATACACACACACATATATACACATAGACAATACACACATTTCTGAAAACATCATAATTTGTGTAATTTATGAATGTGCATTATATATTATTTATGTAGATGATCAGGTATTTTATATATGTAATCATACATAGTATGAGTATATATGTTACACTTTTATTTTAAAATAATAAAAAAGAAATGGTAGAAAAGAATAAAGCAACAACAAATAAAATTGTTTCCTATAAGAATAAGGGACGTGGCTGGGTGCTGTGGCTCACATCTGTAATCCCAGTACTTTGGGAAGCCGAGGCAGGCAGATCATGAGATCAAAAGATCAAGACCATCCTGGCCAACATGGTGAAACCCCATCTCTACTAAAAATACAAAAACTAGCCAGGCTTGGTGGCAGGTGCCTGTAAACACAGCTACTCAGGAGGCTGAGGCAGGCGAATCCCTTGAACTCAGGAGGTGGAGGTTGTTGCAGTGAGCCAGACTGGAAACAGAGCTGGACTCTGTCTTAAAAAGAAGAAGAAGAAGAAGGGAAGTACAGATGAGAAGAGTTAAGGATAGAAGTGTGGTTTCTCTGATGTGCTTTTCACTTTGGTATTAAGTAAGTGCTATCTGTAAATGAAAACTATAATTATATCATGAAAAGAAAAAATGCAATTCCTCCAAAATAAAATCAAAAGAAAAAGCAATCATATTTCTTTTTTCAAGTTGTAGCATAACCACACAAAAAATATGTTTGTAAGTGACTTTAAGACCAAATATTTGACCAAATGTCCCTAATGAGATTTATTTTAAATGCAAAAAGAACAAAGAAATCTTAAATTTCATTCAAATGTCCATTTTAGTTGCAGTATTGGCATTTTTTTATTCTAAAACTACTGTAGGTATATATTAAGATGAAGCAGATGATACGTCAATATTTTTAAGGAGGCATGATGTAAAATATAAGAGAAAATAAATATAAACTAAGTACAGTTAAGTAAAAATCCTGTAATAGCAAGGGTTTGAATATTTTATATGAAATCATGATTTTTTTCTCTTTGACATAATCAATAAGTGGTTATTTACTAGCTCTGTCCACTAAAAAGACCTGAACAGTATGATTCATTTATAATAAAGGTGACTCAAGTGATATACTGACCAATTGGAACATAAAGACCTGTTTTATTTGAAAACAAAAACAGTAAAAAGAAAAGTTCTTAAACGATCTGAAATATCACAATAGGTACCTTGTTACTAACTGCTATTAATGGACTACAACATGGTGCTTGTATTTAAAAATAGAACTCTCCTTGTTAGAAATGTATTAAATGTATTTCTAATGTAAATATTAAATATTTGCATTAAATATTTGCAGAACAGGTCCTGCTTTAAAATTGGCTGAGAGAAAAAAAAATAGAGTGGATAGTTGAAAAAAGATTAGCAGAAGGTCAATAACTGTTGATGCTGAGTTGTGGGTACATTAGGATTCAATATAATTTTTTCACCTTAATTTTATATATATTTTATTTTATTTTCTAAAATTTTGTTTTAAATTAAGTGAATAATATGTTGCTTGGCCTAAAATTTAAGATTGTCTAAGTAACGTAACATTTAAATACATCTTAAATTTGTTGAAAGGGTCTGAATATCCTTGAAAAAATATATGTTTTATTTTAACTTTTTCTTTTTTGAACATATACACACACAACTATGAAAACACAAAGATATTTGATGAAATAATGTGGCAGACATGACCATCCACCTAGCCCACAACATCAGTTGAATCAGTTCTTGGCTGACAGATATTGTCAAGAAAATGTCATCATATCAAAATCTACCTTAGTGAATTGATGGCAATATTCTCCAGTATAATTTTAGCAGTTGTAAATTTTTATCAGAAAATATCTGTATTCAGCTCATGCATTTTTTTTTGCTAAGTAGCCAGTAATTCCCTTTTCCTGTTTAATAACTCTTGATGTGACTCTAGATTGAAAATTTAAACAATTTATAAAAGTAGTAATATATGATTTCTTATTTTTACCCTTATGTATACCTTTTTATGACTCATTTAAAAAATGTTAGTTAAATTTCAAGCATTGATTTTAGCACCGAGGATAACACAATGAAATAAGAAAAGCTCCTCTTGCAAAGCTTATGATCTAAAGGAGAAAGCTTGACAATTCATAAATCATCCCTTGGTAAGTGCTATATAAAGAAAAGCTAAGCACAATAAGTAGACTACGGAATGATGAGAGTGGGGAACTATGTCATATGTGAGTGTGTGAGATCAGAAAGGGCTCTTTTATACGGTAACAAAAACACAAACTTGAAGAAATTGAAATAGCAAGCTAGGACCTTATCAGAAGTAAAAGATTTTCAGGCAGAGGAAAGAAGGCAAAATCTCAGAAATGGAAGCTACCCTGGCACGTTCCAAAATCAAAAGAGAGTTAGTGTGAAAAGGGCAAATAAAAAAGTGGGAGTGGGCACTGGTGAGATTAAGTGACTATCCAGAGGCTGCATCATGCAAAACACAACAGGTAACTCAAGAGTGATGCTTGCTTTTGTCTCAAGAGTGATAGGTTTTTATCCCACAGTGATAGAATGAAATTTATATTTTGAAACAACCATTCTGAGTGGGAAGAATAATTATTAAACCTCAGGTAGGTTCTTGATTTGCTTAAAATTCATGAAACATTTTTTCTACTCTGCTTCTCTGCTATCCTTTAAATATCCTCTTGTAAGCCCCCTGTCTCCTAAACCTCCAACTTCCTCTTCATCATCATTAGTCACTCTGATAACTATATTCACTATCTCATTTAAACACTGAGATCTTCTGAGTAGAACTTAGGTGCATACTTATCACTCTACATTTATCTGCAACTGTGATCATAAATTCTGCCTTTTCTATTCTTCTATTAAAACATTCCAAAGTAACAAAAGCAAAAATGCCCACCAGGATCCTAGCCCACATCCCATATTTTATTGAAGATAGTATACATATACCCCCAATTTCCTTTCTTGTGATAAATCTGAAGCTTATTTTCTATCCCACTTCCCAAGGTTTCCCTGCAAACATAGCTCCAACTGCACAGAAATGGCTTCCAAACTCACATTTTATTTGCTGCCTTTCCTCAGATTACCTTACTCTTTATCAGTGTTTAACACATCATCCAAATAAAATCCTTGCACTTATATCTTGTCTTGGTGTCTGTCTTAGGAAAAACTCACACCAAGAAGCATGGTTTTTTATCTGAATGGGTAGGATAACGGAGATGCTATTTATAAGATAGTAAAGACTATTGGCTATTAATTCCAACAGCCTTGGGGAAAGGACTTAAAAATAATGGGTACCATTTTGAATATGATATATTTGAAATTCAGACATCACAGGTCTGAATTTGGGTGTTGACACCCTGTTGAGAGATGTGAATTGTTAAGCCATTAGAGTATTAATTTCGATAAATGGAAAATAAATTTAATGAGCTGAGTTCCGGAGCACCTCAATAAAGTGGGCAAGATTTGATAAAAATCTAACCTAGAAAGTGAGAATAATTGGACAGTGAAATGTAGTATATGAACAAAAACATGTTACCCAGCACCCAGATTAAAATAATTTTTAAGAAAAATAAAATGTTTATTTCATTCAAATTTTTGTCACAA
The DNA here is from genome assembly GCA_031835075.1 of Saguinus oedipus. Lineage (NCBI taxonomy): Eukaryota > Metazoa > Chordata > Mammalia > Primates > Cebidae > Saguinus > Saguinus oedipus. Next base: position 46,725,352 of record CM063169.1, read on the forward strand.
AGTCAGGCTTAAAAACATGGAAGTCATTGGTGATGTTGTCAAGTGATACGGGTGAAAGTGAGTTGGAGGGAGAATTAAAAAAGGAGAAAAAGGAAACATTGGCTAAGTTAAAGCCTTTGAGGTATTTTTCTTATAGGAGAAGGACAAAATGGCATTTTATAAAGTCAAGGGAGTTTGATTTTTTGTTTTTGTTTTGTTTTGTTTTTGAGTGAAACATATTAGGGCATATTTTAAGGTAAAGGGAATCTGCGATAAAGAGAAAAACTGATGAAAAAAGAAAGAGTAGTTTCAAAAAAATGTCTCAAGTTACAAGATACGAGATACAATATGCAAAGACATGACATGGCTGAAGTAGTTGAGGCATTTTAACTGGAGGAGAGGCAGATTGGGTGGCCACTATTATAAAACTGTAGAGACATCTGTGTAGTAAAAGCAATGGAAACATCTTCTGCTAGTTTCTATTTTTTCCAGTGAATTAAAAATTAAAGTCAACTTCAAGTGATGTTTGGGAGAAGAAATGCTCAATGTTTGAAGAGAAAGAGGAAGGTCTGAGAATTGGAGAGTAAATACAGCAGAAAAAATAAGGTATGACTGACAAGGAGAACAAAAGGCATACTTGAAGTCCATGGCCAAAACTCTGAGGTGTGTGCATGTTATTTTAGTTAAATTCAGATACTTGGTTGGTTGAATACAGGGGGCAAGTAAAATGAAATGAGAATGATGAAAGAATATTTTATGTCATCAAAGAAGTGACTATATTAACAAATTACGTAATCTAATTTGATACAAAAGGAAATGAGAACCTGATAGGAATGAAGGATAATGGAAAGGCAGTGGAATCAAGGGACTGTGTCTTCCAAAATGTTCAGGGTAATCTTAGGTGTCTAGAACTAGAGAGAGTAAGCTGTAAAGAGAGTGTCTTTAAAACTGATTTCAGTGCCATGAGCAGAATTAAAATAAATAAAATCTTACACAAACTTCACTCATGGACTAGCAGCACTGAAGGGCATTTATTTTATACTCTTTCTACATTTTAAACATTATAGTTATCACCAAAGGGGATAAGTGTTGGACCCTGAGGAATTCTTGTCTCCCTGTATTATCCCTTGGAATGGAGAATCCCTTGCATTTCTATGATAGGTAGGACAGCAATATCTCCAATATTTTCAGAGTAGAAACAGTCATTGAACTTATTGCACATTGCTGCCACCAGAGTGAGATATATGAGGCACCATGAGATTAAACAAAGTATGGAGAAGGCGAGGAAAAATCTTGCCAAAGGTTTAAAATGGTGTGCTTATCATGAGAATGTAGACTGACAGCGTTGACAGCTCCAGATCTTATATGGGAAATCTATTTACTTCAACCTCAGCTGTCACTGTGCGCTCAACCACTTCTCTGCTGCTATAAACTCTCACTTTCTGTGAGACATCTAGACTGGCAGGTGAAAAAATGGGATTTAGATTTTTCAGTGAAATAATGAAAGTTCAAAGCATTGCATTGGCAGTTTTGTTTCTGAAGACATTTTCTGCTGCCTGATTTGGGTACAGAACTAAGCTCTTAATAAAACTGGTGAGAAAAACAATTACAAAGGCATTTCCATAGGCGTCAGGACACACACACATGAACACACACACAGAGGCACACAGATAGATACACATATATTGTAAATGATCTTTGTGAGCAGTCATTAAACTCATTTTCTCATACCTAATAAAATTAGGTATAATACTTGGCCTTTGGCATTTAATGGCTCTCCAGGTACCTCTATGGCAACTCAAGCATAGTTATAATATGAAGATATGTGTATCATAATCTCAAACAAGAGGATGGAAATTGCAAGAAATAATTACAGACTTCTTAGCAATTTCACTAAAGTAAGAATACGAATGAACACATACATGAAACCTAAGATTACATTTTATCTGAAACAAAAGCTACTATAGTAGCAAGGTGAAAGGCAAGAACCGTTATAAAGTTATTATTTCTCAGCATCTAGGTAAAGAGAGCATCTTATTTTTCCAAAGCCATAATATGTTCATCTTTCAAAAAGAAATTGTATGATAAAGATAAGGAAATAATACAGAAAGGAAGTTACAAATATATAAATCTACAAAGATTTTTACCATGTTTTTAGTTAAATAAAACCACTGAAAATTATCAATTTACAAATTAAGTGGGGAATAAAGGAAATTAGGAGTAAGCTCAGGCACATTTATTATTAGAAAACTAGGTTAACATTAAAATATTAACAGTTAATTAACAAAAGTTTTACCTGGAATTCAAAAAATATTAATTATATAAACCAGGAGAAAACAGCATTTATAATAAATATAAAACTTACTCAAGATTTTCAAAAGTGATATTTTAAATATGTAGGAAGAATGACAAAAGAGTCAAAATGATTTGTCTGCTAGACGTATCAAAATATCTTCCCTCCTTTCTCCCTCTCTTTTACTTTTTTCTTTTTCATATTGTTTTAGGGTTACAATATGAACAGTATTAAAATATAGGCAATTTCAAGAGTGAGCACCAGTGATTTGCATTTGTTTTGAGTGTCTGTTCACTGACACTAATTGATACCTCTATGTGACTTCCTTATTGTAAAATGTCAATACTAGCCTCTATTTATATACAGATAGTAAAGCTAGCCTGTGTCACAAAGACTGCAGTTTTTTTTTCTGGGGAAATCTCCTCAGTTATGTGGTTAGACATATTTTTGATATAGTGTAGCAATGATAGGCCTGCTGATTGACAGATACATGAACAAAGGCACTTTTTAGTGTATCACAATACATAGCACAAGCACTTGCATGCTTATGAAAAGCTAACACTCCCATTGGATGAAGGGATGAATGAAGAAATAAACCTGTTCATCACTAAACCAATCTACGTGCACCAAAGTACTTACTGACCCAATACCTCATCTGGTTTTTCACCACCAGAAATTTGTTTGCTGAAAGAGCTACAGGGATTTGGAAGACATATTTGGTTCCTTTTGCCACATAATTAGTTTCCTTGTCTGTCTTTATCATTACATGTTAGATCACAGCTATAGCTATTGGGTCTTAAAGGAACATTACTGTAAAATTGCCTGAGGCCTAATCTAATTAACATGGTTATCAGGACCTCCTTCAATCTGAGGCTAGAGTACCCACTCATACTATCACAGACACGGCTGGAGATGTGGCAATCTCCCTACTACTAAATTATCACCTAACAATTGGTTTTGCAAAATATGACAATGATTATGCTGTGGGATGAATTGGGTTGTCCAAAACAACCCAAAAGAGGTTGTTTTGCAAACTTTGTGGTTTCAGTTAACATATTTCTCAATATCTAGGTTAGTGGTTTTGATTCTATGTTGGTTACTATTCACCCCCATTCTTGCAATAAAAAATATAATACACACATATTTCTGTGTGTGTATCTCAACACTCTTTTGTAATATGCAGTATTCTCTCTGTAGAAATAATTAGGCTCTAAAATAAAGATATACATGTGGCATTAACAAAGTTAAAAAAAATAAGTAAAATGGAGATAAATATCTCCTCAATTCATTATGTTTACTATTTTATGTACAGTGGGTCATTAAATGTTAACAATGGAAATGTGTTTATCACCTTTGAAAAACAGTATCAGAGAAACACATCTTTCAAAAAAGATAATTAAGGCATAACTTGAGCAATGCACTTTGATTTTTAAACATAAATATTCAAAAGTAAAATAAGACACATATATGCAAAAACTATTTTCTCAGCCTTTGAGTGTGATAGATTTGTCTTGTTAATTATTTCTTAACCAATTTTTAATTGACAACATATGTTAAACATCACAGAGAAATGTGTGTGAATCACTTTGCATCTGTCAGAGCTCTTAACATTAATTCTATTTTAATATGTTTGCTTCTTTTTTATTGCAGTGTACTATCTTTCTATGTGTCCGATTCTAATATTGGTATATTATAGGAAAGAGATAAAATGTTGACATCTCTAAAGGAAGTGATTCTAAATGTATTATTTTAATAATAACCCATAAATTGACATTTATTAGAATTGGGAATAAAACATTGATTTTACATACATGTTGCTTTTACAAAAGCAATATATTAAGTTGCTTATATGGAATCCAAATGAGGATTTATATAACATGCATGCAGACTTCTACTTAGGCTTGTACCAGTCCACACATAAGGAATAATTTCAAAGGAGCAAACTCCAGGATTTGTGTTTTATTTCCATTAACTTTCACCAAAAGAAGTTAAAAACTGTATGTCCAATATATCCTATGTGTAATAATATTCTCTTAGTTCTCCTAAAATACATCACAAAATTTTCCATTAATTAATGATGTAAAAACCCATTAATTTATTAGAAATCAATATGCCTTTTCTTATTATCTTCCCTAGTTTGGCCTCTATGCCACATAATTCTTTTTCTTTCCAGATATATAATTTATAGCACTGGAGAATTAGATTGAAGAGCTGAAGTAGAATCAAAGTCTAAGTGTGTTAGCAAAAGGAAGTATCACTAAATGACATTCCATATATACTACATTTTCCAAAAAGGTGTTTTTTTTTTTTTTTCAGCATAAAAATATTTTGCTTACATCAAGAGCATATGAAGATTTTCATCTTTTGATCCTCAATTCCTGAGTTGTCATTCAATTTCTGATTCATCACTGGTGCACTGAGGTTTCTTTCCACACCCTGCAATTATTTGAAAATTATGTAAAACAGACAGAACTTTCCGATGGCACAGTAGGAACAACTCGGGATTGCAGCTCTCAGTGAAAGCGCAGAGTATGAGTCCTAGCCGCTTTTTCAGATGGACCTTTTTGCCCACAGAACAGGGAAATTCCCAGGTGTAGGAGAGGCATGGGAAACCAGAGCAGCCCTTTTGGCTGGCGCTGCAGCGCAGTGGCACAAAACTCACTGGTCTGGGTGCCCTGTTAAACCGGCCATCTGAGATTTGCGAGGGCAGATTAACATATCCATCTGATTAAACAGGACTTGGACAGTGAGCCAGAACAGGAGATTCCTGGGAAGCATGATTTGGGCTGGTTCAGTGGGTAGCGGCATGGAAAATCATACAGATCCCGGTGCCCTTTCAGCAGGTGACTGAAATACTGTGAGAGAGTCAACCGTTCAAATTAAAAAAAGAAAGAGAAAGAAGAGAAAGGACTCTGAGGCAGGGAGCCAGGTGATCAGGCTCGGCAGGTCCCAACCCTACAGGGACAAACAAAATGGCAATTTGAAACACTGGGGATTGAGAGTTTTAGTGCGGGCTCAGCTGAATTCAGGATGGTGCAGCTTGGTGGGGGAGGGGCCTCCATGACTACAGACGCATTCCGCCCCTACTGAGGAACACACCCATTGCGGAAGCAGCCTGCCATTGCAGAGGCAACCTGCCATAACAGAGAGACTCAGCCAACAGGGTGGAGCCCAACACAGTAGGGTGAAGCCCCGTGGCAGCAGGGTGGAGCCCTGTGGCTGCAGGGCATACTGCATGGTAGGAGGGTGGAGCCTTGGCAGGCAAATAGTGACTAGACTGCCTCCTAGCTGTGCAGGAGAGTGCAATGGATACTCATAAAGAAAGCCCCAAATCCCTGACACAGAGCATATGAGGGAAAAAAAAGGGGGGGCTTTATAAGTTCTGCTGCAGCAGACCCAAACACACCCACCCAACAACCCTGAATGAACAATGGAGTTCACAGCTCAGCACTTGAGCTCCTATAAAGTACAGACCGTCTCCTCAAGCAGCTCCCTGACCCCTGTATATCCAAAGAGTCACCTCAAAAAAGGACTAATCAGACTGACATTTGGCGAGCATCATTCTGGAACAAAAATAGCAGAAGAATAAACTGGTAGCATCCCTCACTGTTCTGCAGCTGCTACAGGTGTAACCCAGACAAGCAGGGCCTGGAGAGAACCTCAGCAGTTGTACAGCAGAGGGGCTAGACTGTTAGAGGAAAAACTAAGTAACAGAAATACTTCATCATCAACAATCTGGGCGTCCACTCAGAGACCCAATCGAAAAGTCAGCAACTACTAAGATGACAGGTGGATAAATCCACAAAGATGGGAAGAAACCAGCATGAAAAGGAGAAAAACACCTGAAACCAAAACACCTCACCTCCTACAAAGGTCCAAAACTTCTCTCCAGCAAGGGAACAAAGCTGGATGGAGAATGAGTACGACAAAATGACAGAATCAAACTTCAAAAGGTGGATAATGAGAAACTTCAGTGAGCTAAAAGAACATGTTCTAAATCAATGCAAAGAAACTAAGAACCTTGAAAAAAGATTTGAAAAAAGATTCAAGGAAATTATAACAAGAATGGACAACTTAGAGAGGAATATGAATGAATTAAAGGAACTGAAAAACACAACATGAGAACTTCGCGAAGCATGCACAAGTTTCAACAGCCGAATTGACCAAGGAGAAGAAAGAATATCAGAACTCAAAGATCAACTCAATGAAATAAAATGAGAAACCAAGATTAGAGAAAAAAGTGCAAAAAGGAATGAACAAAATTTCCAAAAAATGTGGAACTATGTGAAGAGACCTAACCTACGTTTGATAGGTGAACCAGAATGTGACGAAGAGACTGAATCCAATCTGGAAAATACTCTTTAGGATATTATCCAGGAAAATTTTCTCAACCTAGCAAGGCAGTCCAATACTCAACTCCAGGAAATACAGAGAACACCACAAAGATATTCCACAAGAAGAGCAACCCCAAGGCACATATTCATCAGATTCAACAGGGTTGAAATGAAGGAGAAAATACTAAGGGCAGCCAGAGAGAAAGGTCGGGTCACCCACAAAGGGAAGCCCATCAGACTCACAGCAGAGCTCTTGGCAGAAACTCTACAAGCCAGAAGAGAGTGGGGGCCAATATTCAACATCCTTAAAAAAAAGAATGTTCAATCCAGAATTTCATATACAGCCAAATTAAGCTTCATAAGTGAAGGAAGAATAAAATCTTTTGCCAACAAGCAAGTACTGAGATTTTGTCACCACCAGGCCTCCTTTACAAGAGCTCATGAAAGAGGCACTACACATAGAAAGGAACAACCAGTACCAGTCATTCTAAAAACATACCAAATGCTAAAGAGCATGAACAAAATAAAAAATCGGCATCAACTAACGGGCAAAACAGCCAGCTAGCATCAAAATGGTGGTATCAAATTCACAGATAACAATATTAACCCTAAATGTAAATGGGCTAAATGCACCAATCAAAAGACACAGACTGGCAAATTGGATAAAAAACCAAAACCTATCAGTGTGCTGTATTCAGGAAACCCATGTCACATGCAAGGATACACAAAGGCTCAAAATAAAGGGATGAAGGAAGATTTACCAAGCAAATGAAGAGCAAAAAAAAGCAGAAGTTGCAATTCTTGTCTCTGATAAAACAGATTTTAAAGCAACAAAGATCAAAAGAGACAAAGAAGGTCATTGCATAATGGCAAAAGGATTGATACAACAAGAAGAGCTAATGATCCTAAATATATATGGACCCAATACAGGAGCACCCAGATATATAAGGCAAGTTCTTAATGACTTACAAAGAGACTTAGACTCCCACACAATAATAGTGGGAGACTTTAACACTCCACTGTCAATATTAGACAGATCAACCAGACAGAAAATTAACAAGGATATCTAGGGCTTGAACTCAGACCTGGAACAAGCAAACCTGATAGACATTTACAAAACTATCCACCCCAAATTCACAGAATATACATTCTTCTCAGCACCACATCACACCTACTCCAAAACTGACCACATAATTGGAAGTAAAGCACTCCTCAGCAAACGCAAATCAACTGAAATCATAACAAACAGTCTATCAGAGCATAGTGCAATCAAGTTAGAACTCAGAATTCAGAAACTAACTCAGAACTGTACAGCTTCATGGAAATTGAACAACCGGCCTTGAATGTTGATTGGATAAACAATGAAATGAAGGCAGAAATAAAGAAGTTATTCTAATCCAACGAGAATGAAGACACAACATACCAGAATCTCTGGGACACATTTAAAGCAGTCTGTAGAGGAAAATATATAGCAATAAGTGCCCACATGAGAAGAGTGGAGAGATCCAAATTTGATACCCTATTGTCAAAATTGAAAGACCTAGAGGAGCAAGATCAAAAACACTTAAAACCTAGCAGAAGACAAGAAATAACTAAGATCAGAGCAGAACTGAAGGAGAGAGAGACACGAAAAACCCTTCAAAAAAATCAATAAACCTAAGAGCTGTTTTTTTGAAAAGATCAACAAAATAGACAGACCACTAGCCAGACTAATAAAAAAGAAAAGAAAGAACAACCAAATAGATGTAATAAAAAACGATAAAGGGGAAATCACCAGAGATTCCACAGAAATTCAAACCATCATCAGAGAATACTACAAATAACTCTATGCACAAAAACTAGTAAACCAGAAAGAAATGGATAAATTCCTGGACACCTGTGTCCTCCCAAGCCTAAACCAAGAGGAAGCCGAAACCATGAACAGACCAATAACAGGGTCTGAAGTTGAGGCAGCAATTAAGAGCCTACCACACAAAAAAAGCCCAGGTCCAAATGGGTTCACAGCTGAATTCTGCCAACACACTAAGAGGAGCTGGTGACATTCCTTCTGAAACTATTCCAAATAATTCAAAAAGCGGGAACCCTTCCCAAATCATTTTATGAGACCAATATCATCCTGATACCAAAACCCGGCAGAGACTCAACAAGAAAAGAAAACTTCAGGCCAATATCCATGATGAACATAGATGCAAAAATCTTCAATAAAATACTGGCAAACCGATTGCAATAGCACATTAAAAAACTTATCCATCATGATCAAGTAGGATTCATCCCAGGGATGCAAGGCTGGTTCAACATACGCAAGTCTAGAAACGTAATTCACCACATCAACAGAACCAAAAACAAAAAGCACATGATTATCTCAATTGATGCAGAAAAGGCATTTGACAAAACTCAACAGCCCTTTATGCTAAAATCCCTCAATAAACTCGGTATTGATGGAACATATCTCAAAGTAATAAAAGCTATTTACGACAAACCAACAGCCAATATCATACATAATGGGCAAAAACTGGAAGCATTCCCTTTGAAATCCGGCACTAGACAAGGATATCCTCTCTCACCACTCCTATTCAACATAGTACTGGAAGTTCTAGCCAGAGCAATCAGGCAAGAAAAAGAAATAAAGGGTATTCGAATAGGAAAGGTGGAAGCCAAATTCTATTTGCAGACGACATGATAGTATACCTAGAAGACCCCATCACCTCAGCCCAAAAACTCCTGAAACTGATAAGCAACTTCAGCAAAGTCTCAGGATATAAAATCAATGTGCAAAATTCACAAGCATTCCTATACACCAATAACAGCCATAAAGAGAACCAAATCAAGAATGAACTGCCATTCACAATAGCTACAAAGAAAATAAAATACCTAGGAATACAACTTACAAGGAATGTAAGGGACCTCTTGAAGGAAAACTACAAACCACTGCTCAATGAAATAAGAGAGGACACAAACAGATTGAGAAACATTCCATGTTCATGGTTAGGAAGAGTCAACATCGTGAAAATGGCTATACTGCTCAAAGTAATTTACAGAATCAATGCTATCCCCATCAAGCTACCATTGAATTTCTTCACAGAACTGGAAAAACCACCATGAACTTCATATGGAACCAAAAGAGAGCCTGCATAGCCAAGTCAATTCTAAGCAAAAAGAACACAGCAGAAGGCATCACACTACCAGACTTCAAACTATACTACAAGGCTACAGTAATCAAAACAGCATGGTACTTGTACCAAAACAGAGATATAGACCAATGGAACAGAACAGAGGCATCGGAGGCAACACAACATATTTAACTAAAACCATATAATCTTTGATAAACCTGACAAAAACAAGCAATGGGGAAAGGATTCCCTGTTTAATAAATGGTGTTGGGAAAACTGGCTAGCCATGTGCAGAAAGCAGAAACTGGACCCCTTCTTGACACCTTACACTAAAATTAACTCCAGATGGATTAAAGACTTAAATGTAAGACCTGGCACCATAAAAACCATAGAAGAAAATCTAGGCAAAACCATTCAGGACATAGGAGTAGGCAAGGGCTTCATGACCAAAACACCAAAAGCATTGGCAAAAAAAAAAAGCCAAAATAGACAAATGGGACCTAATCAAACTTCACAGCTTTTGCACGGCAAAATAAACAGTCACTAGAGTGAATCGGCAACCAACAGTATGGGAAAAAAATCTTTGCAGTTTACCCATCTGACAAAGGGCTGATATCCAGAATTTACAAAGAACTCAAACAGATTTACAGGAAAAAAATCAAACAAGCCCATTCAAAAATGGGCAAAGGATATGAACAGACACTTTACTAAAGAAGACATACATGAGGCCAACAAACACATGAAAAAATGTTCATCATTGCTGGTCATTAGAGAGATGCAAATCAAAACCACATTGCGATACCATCTCATGCCAGTTAAAATGGCAATCATTAAAAAATCTGGAGACAACAGATGCTGGAGAGGATGTGGAGAAATAGGAACACTCTTACACTGCTGGTGAAAGTGTAAATTAGTCCAACCATTGTGGAAGACAGTGTGGTGATTCCTCAAGGACCTAGAAATAGAAATTCCATTTGACCCAGCAATCCCATTACTGGGTATATATCTAAAGGACTATAAATCATTTTAGTATAAGGACACATGCACACGAATGTTCATTGCAGCACTGTTTACAATAGCAAAGACCTGGAACCAACCCAAATGCCCATCAATGATAGACTGGACTGCGAAAATGTGGCACATACACACCATGGAATATTATGCAGCAATCAAAAATGATAAGCTTGTGTCCTTTGTAAGGACATGCATGAATCTGGAGAACATCATTCTCAGCAAACTGACACAAGAACAGAAAATGGAATACCACATATTCTCACTCATAGGCGGGTGAGGAAAAATGAGAACACATGGACACAGGGAAGGGGTACTACACATTGGGGTCTATTGGGGGGAATAGGGGAGGGACAGTGTGGGGAGAAATGGGGAGGGATAGCCTGGGGAAAAATGCCAAATGTGGGTGAAAGGGAGGAATGCAGCAAAACACACTGCCAGGTGTGTACCTATGCAACTATCTTGCACGTTCTGCACATGTACCCCAAACCTAAAATGCAATAAAAAAAGGCAAAAAAGAAACAGAAAAAAAAAGAAAATTATGTAAAACAAAGTATGCTGTCTATCTCTCTTTCTCTTTCTCATAGTTATACCAATTCAACTGTCTCTGTCCAACTGCCCATTTGTCTTCTTTGCATTCTAATCATTTTTTCCTTCCTGTGTCTCTAGTCATCCTCAGTAAGATTTTGGTATGGACATATCCCAGTATTACGTCAAATATAACTGCTGCAGATAGGTGGTATATGGAGCCTAATGAATGAATGCCTTCAATTCTAGAAGGCTGCAATAGGAACAGCCAGTGTCTTTAAAGAACTTCTACATTTTCACTGGAACCAGAAGCAATGCATTTCATGAAGAGATTGGGGATAAAGAAAGGTTGGTGGGCCAGGCACTGAGCTCATGCTTGCAATCCCAGCACTTTGGGAGGCCGAGGGGGATGGATCACTTGAGGTCAGGAGTTCAAGACCAGCCTGGCCAACATGGCAAAACCCCATATCTAATAAAAATACAAAAAAAAAAAAAAATTAGTCAGACATTGTGCCGAGCACCTGTAATTCCAGCCACTTGAGAGGCTGGGGCAGGAAAATGACTTGAACCCGGGAGGCAGAGGTTGCAATGAGCTGAGATTACACCACTGCACTCCAGCCTGGGTGACAGAATGAGACTTTGTCTCAATAAAATAAAATAAAATAAAATAAAATAAAATAAAATAAATAAATAAAAAAAACAACAAAAAAGAAACTGTTTTCATGGGAGCACAGTTGGAGTGTTGGGGAAATACTCAGCTATAAATGAATCTATTGGGGATAATATAACAAAAATAAAGGATGAAGTTATAGGAACAGATAGAAGAATTCTACTAATAAACATGGAGAAAAAATGCATATATCATATGTTTTCTGAAATATTTTTTGAACTTAACTGTCTGATATTAGCTTTAATATTTATTTTAATTGGTAATTCATTTGTGACTGGCCCAGGGAAGTCTAGCCATTCATTAATAAAGCATTGTTAGCTGAAAAGACATATATGAGTTATTTCAACATTTTGTTTCATTAATAAATTAGTATTTTAAAAATCACTGGATATTAAATGTCAATTATTATCTAAAATATTGCAGTTGTACTGCATATTTCAATTATACTTTAAATATTTGCAAACAAAACATTAAATATTTGCAAACAAAACACTAAGAACAAAGTGCTAAGGCAAAAATTTAGATCATATAGAAATTTTCTATTTTTTCTTACAAGAAAAAAATAAATTTTGATCTGGCCATTCAGAATTTGCTCTTTCTTTGCAACTGAATCCTACCTAGTGTGAATAACCTATAGATGAGTAGCACAGTATATTTCATAACAGCCTAGCTAATGCTTTTACTCAGAGAAACATTACAATTCTACGAAATAGAGTTAATAGAAAGCATTAACATTCATAATACTGAAGATTAATTTTGATAAAACCTTCTGTAATATATCCTACAATTTTAGATCTTATATATTACACCATTATATTCTATGAAATATATCCTAGAACGACTCAAAAAGCAAAATTTATTTTTCAATGCAAATTGAACTTACTATCTTTTATGTAAGAAACTTTAGGTTTTCCAGAAATATAGAACAATTTAGGAAGGGATATATATTAAGAATCACATTCAAATACAGAAAAGTGAAACAATCAAGCATTGTGACCTTGAGGATTCATAAAGAGCTACTGAACCTAGAGCCATGGATGAGAGAAGAGTGACAGGGGCTCCCACACCTACAGCTACTCAAAACAGCAAGCTCTACTAGAGAGGATAACTTGCCACTTACAATGACTCAGCTATTCTTCATACTTACTGCCACCTCTTAGCTACTTTACTCTCATTCTCTCTTCTGCCTGGCAACTGCTCATACACAATTCATTTTATGCACTTGCAATCCAAATATACAGAAGCCATCTCAAAGCCAGTTTCAGCATTCTTCAACATTTAAAGAAGCATAAATTCATTGTTAAACCTTTGAAAAGTAATGAAGTAGTTCAATGTAGGTTTCCAAAAGGAGATGAACAATGAAGTATTACCTTATAAAAAAGGAAGTCTTTAGTGTTTTCTTGCTCATATGTCTCTTCACTGTTCTACTTTTCCTGACAATTATTTACTCACTCAACTTCCTTTTCCTCTCTCTTCCTCTATGCATTCCAGTTTTACAATTTATCCTTTTCACCCATTTTGATCTCTCATCCCTTCTCATATTTGAATATAGTCTGTTCCATCACTGGCCTTACTAAAGACGAAGTGTTTTACTTAGGTTAGTGGTTAAGCAGGAAACTGGTTCTTCCTCTTTAGAAGTTAAGGGAAGAAATTAATTTCAAATATTTATAATCTGTGTTTCACTGTAAGATTCTATTAATATAACAGCACTGGCATACATCCAAAAAGAGTACTACAATGTTGACTTTTGGGACCTAGTTCTCTTTCATATCAACAATGTACTAATTTTATTTTATCTTATTTTATAATTGAGCTCAATGTATTATTTGTTTTTTGTAATGCCTCTGAACACAGTTTCATCTGACTTGTTCTGATTATTCTCCAACTTCTCTCCCCTGGGAAACTTTAGTGTTGGCAAATTTGGAGAAGTCCTAGAGAGAACAGCTGCTAACTGTTCAGGGCCCTTCACACCAATTTCCAGTGTGTATATTGGAAGTATATGAAGTATTGCTGTTATGTGAGGCAGTGCTATAATCTTATTCACAAAAAAAATTGGGTAGATCAAGTGTTTTTTTTTATCTTGCATACAGCAAACAAACTGCCTAACAGGAATTCAAACTGAATCAGATTAAGACATCCTTGGGTGATTTACAAAATTCACTTAACCATTTAGTTAACCAATAAAGTATCTAAAAGTATTAGTATGTTTTCTCTCTAAGCTACTAATAATTTCTCCACCTACTTGTTGTATTATAATTACCAAAAATAAAAGCCACTAAATTTTGTAAACTCCCACAATATGCCCTCCAGACTGAATATAAATGCAAAGAAATCATCCATTTTTGTAGGGAAAGAGTTTATGTGCTAGACTGATAAATGGGGGCAAATTCAACTGTGTGGATTTTCTAGAGCTTTAAAATGTGCCAGAATCAAAATATGTCATTGATGTTGTGATTCAATGAACAAGTCCTAATGCTACAGTATACAAATACCTACCTACCTTTTATCAGTTCTCAATCTTTAAAGCCTATCACCCTTATGGTGTTTTAGTAGCACATTCATATTACAGAAAAACAATGAATGGAGATATTACTTTGGAGTGTTTTTCTTGCTTTATCCATCCCCATTTTTTTTGCCTTAACTATCAAATGTTCTATTTTTGAAAGGTTTCCTCTGCTCTTACATTTTCTTATTTTGGAAAGATTGTGCTGCAGAGAACAAAGAAAAAATTTCATCATGATAAATGCCTTTAGTAGCATTTGATTTTGAAAAGTTAAGGAATTCTGTTTGTTTGTTTCATTGTACTAGTCTGATGGACAAGGCCTGCTAGTAGAACCTCAGAGAGGAAGTGATTTATGCTGTCCCTCGGGATGCTAGGCCATAAACACTAGGCTCTAAGCCTCTATGTCTATTACCAAACATCACTCCAAGTTGCAGAGCTCCTACCTTCAAGGAACAATTAAAATATTACCAATAATTATTATGGACCAAGGATCAGAGGGATCTCACTAAGTGCTGTGATGTGTTTAAGAATCCCAGCTTCTTCCTTTTCCTGACCTTGGGGAGCTCCAGTCATGAATAAGATGAATTTTCTGCTAATGTAGTATGATGGAGGTGCACTATAATTTTTTTAAAGAAAATTGTACTGTGCATATGTTTTATAGAACTAATTTAATAGAATAGGATGACCAAAAAATAAACATGTCTAAAAGCCTCTTCTCCTATCCCTGGTAAATACTCTTCACATGCTTTTTATGATCTATGGGAATAGGAGTCTTTAACTAGAAGTACCAAGTCATTTTTTAATTTACTTCCTATGACAGCAACACAGTCACTGATAAATCTGGCCCTAGACAATGTAACTGATCAAGAGACCTGAACCATTTCCCTTTGATCTACACACACACTCTCTCCCATAAGTGAAATACTCCAGTTGCTTAACTGTTGAGTGTCCATGAATTTGATATTTACTTTTAGCCTGCAAACTCATGAGAAGTTTCTCAGAAATGCTTAATCTAGATTACTCATGAATCCCTGGTGAGGCCTATTCCTTTACTAATACAGAGTCTAGATATATTAATCCAGAGTGGCTGCTGCAATTTCCCTTCAAAAGTTATCATGTAACCAGAGGTTGATAGTAACTCCTTGGTGTAATAAATCCAACAACATAAGAGTTAACCATTATTTATAGTTATTTATCTTTGGTAATTTTTTTTAGGATGTAGCTACAGAATGGTACACAGTAGGCTCAAATTTGGGGATAACAGCATCATCCTTCTCTGGCTTACAAAGTAACCCAAATTTTCTACAGCCACCTTCTGGCCAGTATCACCAGACAGGTCAAGAGAAATACTAAAATGACTACAAAATCCTTACTGAATATTATGGACTAATTTCTATCTCCTTCAAATCACCATGTTTTAGTCCTGATTCTCAGTGTTACCATATTTGAAGATAAGACTTTTTAAAAGGCAGTAGGACTGGTGTTCCTTGAAACAAAGAAAAGAGAATTCAGAAGGTACTTACACAGTGAGAAGACAGTCTTCCATGAGCCAAGAAGAGACCTCATCAGAACCAGCCCTGTTGGCACCTTGATCTCAGTCTTCTAGTCACTAAAACAGTGAAAAATAAATTTCTATTGTTTAAGGCATTATGTCTGTGGTATTTTGTTAGGGCAGCCCTATCAGACTAATACATATTTTGGTAGGGAGTGTAGGGTGCTGGTGTAACAAACACCTAAAACTGGGGAAGTGGCTTTGGAATTGGGGGAGAGGAAGAGGCCAAAGAGTTTTGAGGCAGGTGTTATAAATAGCCTAGATTGCCTAGAAGGAATAGCTGGTAGGAAAAAAGATGCTAAAAGTGATTCCGGGGAGATCTTGAATAAAGATGAAGAATACGCTCTTGAAAACTGGAAGGCAATCTTTGTTATTAAATGACAAAGAACTTGGCAGAATTGTGTTCTAGTGTTTCATGAAAGGTAGAACTTGTTAGTGCCTACCTTGGATATTTAGCAGATGTGATTTCCAAAGTGTTTGTGGTACAGCTTAGGCTCACAGTAGTGTTTAAAGCAGGGGTGTCTAATCTTTAAGCTTCTCTAGGCTGCACTGGAAGAATTGTGTTGCTCTACATATAAAATACACTAACACTAACAATAGATGATGAACTAAAAATAATTGCCATAAAAACTCATGATCTTTTAAGAAAGTTTATAAATTTATGTTGGGTCACATGCAAAGCTGTCCTGGGCTGCATGTGGCCCATGGGCTATGGGTTGGACAAGCTTGGCTTAAAGTAAAATGTGAAAGGAGAGAAACACATTGAGAAAGAAAGCTGTCAACCAAAAGGGAACCAGAACTCAAAGTTTTAGAAAAATCTCAGCTTAATCCTATCACATAAAATGAGAAAGCATATTCTGAAGAGAATACCAATGAGAAGACTGAAGAATTGCCTCCATAAAGAAATTACTCATAGATTTAATCAGTCACCTCAGCAGAAGCCAGAAGTATAGATGTGATTATTATAGCAGAGACACTGCCAGTTTGAGGTGAAGGGCCCAAGATGTAATAAAATAAAGGAAGGCTTTCAGATTTCTGGGATTCTGTAGGACAGGACAACACAGCTATCTAGCTGTGAACCTGCCTCATATTTTAGGAAAAGTGTAGAATGACCTTAAGGCATTTCAGAGATTGGCAGACCTACTACTGCTATTACATGCCCAGAACACACAGGCCAAGGTGCCAAGGTTGTCTCCTCAGTTTCAAAGCACTGGTCTCTTGCACTACCTAGGTCTAAGGACACAGATGGGGCTGTCATCCCAGTGGGCCCAGAGCCCAGAACATCCATTCTATAGATTTTAAACATTAAGATCTAATAAAATTTGCCTTGTTAAATTTTGGGCTTGAGACCTGTTACTCCCTTTTTTTTTTTTTTTTTTTTTTTGACATTTCTCTCTTTTTGAATGGGAAGGTCCATCCTATGCCTGTGTTACTATTTTCTTTTGGAAGAACATAGCTTATCTAGTTTCACAGGTTCACAGGTGAAGAAAAATTTTGACTCACGATAAATCATACCGTAAGTCTCAACCACACATAGTTTATATAATATCTGGGAGACTTTGGACTTGGAGTTAGTTGATGCTGGAATGAGTTATGCCTTTTTAGTATTTTGGGAAGGGGTGAATGTATTCTGAATGGAAAAGGTCATGGAATTTGGGGAGCCAGAGGGTAGAATGTTAATAACTGAATTGTGTCTCCTACCCTGTCCACATGTTGAAGCCCTAAGTCCCAATGTGATTGTATTTGGAGATATGACCTGTAAGGAAGTAATGAAGGTTAAATGAGGACCTGAGGGTTGCACTCTAATTCAACAGGACTTTTGCCCTTATCATAAGAAAAAAAAAAACACCAAGATCATATGCACACAGAGAAAAGACAATGTTAGGACACAGCAAGAAGGCAGTCCTAGCAAACTAATACATGGTATAATGGCCGTCATTAATGTAAGTTGTTTCAGGTATTTTAAGTAAGTTTATGTATGCTAGAAACCCAATTTAGACTTTTCCAAAACTTCCATTAGATAGTCAATGTTCCGTCTTTCTAACACTGTGATTTATGTTCTCCATCTACTCCTTTTTCTTTTATAGGTTCTGTTGCCAGGCACTTCACGTTGCAATGAGGACATACTCCATAGTTCCTTCCAAAATTCTCATAACAAAGTAGCACAGCTAGCAAAACCTAGATATGAGCAATTAAGCAAAAATTTGCTATTTTTCTAAAGAAGGGCAATGAGTGAAACAGACAAAATGCCTTCAAAAGGGTGCAAATGAAATGTCTAATGAGAAGGGATTTTTTAAAATTAAATAGTAGTTACCTGGTAGTACAATCACTTCAATGACCCAGTAAACATTTTAATACACTTACAAAGAGCCCTGAAGAATAGTATTTACATAAAAATTGTTATTTTATAATCACAAAACCTACAAAAGTGGTACTACTTCTGATCCTTTCTTGTTTGTAGGAAAACAAGCTTGGTAATTTTAAGTAAAGTGCTGTTTTAGTTTGTTTTTACAGTGCTATAAAGACATACCCAAGACGAGGTAATTTATAAAGGAAAGAGGTTTAATCAATTCTGTATGGCTAAGAACACCTTAGGAAACTTAACAATTATGGAGGAAGATAAATGGGAAGCAAGTACCTCTTCGCAAGGCAGAGAGAGAGAGAATAAAAAGAGAAGAGGCCTTTATAAAACCATCAGATCTCATGAGAACTCACTCACTATCAGAACAGGACAGGGGAGACCACTCCCATGATGCAATCACCTCCCACTAGGTTTTTCCCTAAACACCTGGGGATTACAATTTGAGATGAGATTTGGGTGAGGACACAAGGCCAAGTCGTATGAAGTGCTCACTGTTTTATGTAGGTATCTGTGTGTGTGACTTATAAATTGCAAGCGTATATTTTCAGTGGTTATGTCTGGCAGTGAAGCTGCACTGTTTTGCTCTTCTTGTTCTTATTGTTCTCTTGTTCTTCCCCTTCTTTGTCTCTACCTTTTTCCCTTCCTCCTCCTTTGGATTTTTAAAACATTTCATGATAAT
Organism: Saguinus oedipus; assembly: GCA_031835075.1. Lineage (NCBI taxonomy): Eukaryota > Metazoa > Chordata > Mammalia > Primates > Cebidae > Saguinus > Saguinus oedipus. The sequence goes on from CM063169.1 coordinate 46,744,373, forward strand.
ACGCTCTTGTTTTATAATTTAACACTTTAAATAAGGTTTTATATGTATAAAATATTGTAGTATTTTGAATCAGAAAAATCACTAATTCTTTTTAAAAATTAAGATTATTCTAAAAAATAAGAAGGTTAACTAACATATTAAGATTTCTGAGGCTAGGTAAGGTGGCTCATCCCAGCACTTTTGTACATGAAGTCAGGCCAAAAGATAAAAAGAATTCCTATCTCCATGAGAAACAAGTTATATTTATGTTTTGTCAAACTTGTTGTAAAACAACTGTATTTTACATCAATTGAAATTTATATAGTAATAAGGTTCAAAATCTTGTGTGTGTGTATGTCTGTGTGTGTGTGTGTATGTGTGTGCGCACATGTGTGAGAGAGAGAGACAGAGAGACAGAGAGACAGAGATAGACAGGATCTCACTTTGTTGCCCAGGCTGAAGTGCAGTGGCATGATCTTGGCTCACTGCAACCTCGACTTCTCAGGCTCCAGCAATCCTCCTACCTCAGCCTCCCGAGTAGCTGGGATCATACCAGCTGCTTTTTGTATTTTTCTAGAGACAAGACTTTGCCTTGTTGCCAAGCAGGTATAGATCTCCTAAGCTCAAGCAATCTGCCTGCATCAGCCTCCCAAACTTCTGGGATTATGAGGGCATTCTTAAATGCTGTTATTGCTTATTGCCAACATGTTAGAAACCAACATAGAAATATGTTGTGAGGTACATTACAATGCTAATATTTTAGTGCATTACAGTTTTACATTTTGAATCCTCTCATAAAATAAAGGAAAATATTGGCAAACAAATATATCCTTTGAATATTTTTTTATAATAGCTGAACATGACAAATAATATAATCACCTACTTTACTTGAGTAACAAACTATAATATATTCATATAAAAACTTATTATGTAGGCACTAAGGTAAGATATCCAAAATCTGTAATGTATATTATGGAAAAAAAAATGAAAAATTATAAAATTTGAAGTATGATAACATTTAAAATTTATATAGAATAATTTTAACAACAGTTTCATTTCTTGGTCAGATTTTAGGAGATGCTTACTTATCTTTTGTATATTTCCTTTGATTCTTCCCCATGGGTTACATACCAGAAAAGAAAGTGATGACTGCACTGATGCAAACTGTCTGGCCTCAGATACAAATATATTTCTCATTGAAAAAAAATAGTGTAATTCAAATTTTATTCATTAATGTTCTCGGCCCTATAGAACTTAATTTATCTACCTCTGATAAATTAATTCTGTCTCTTGGGTTTTTTAACCAAAGCAAACTACTCAACCTGTGAGGACAAATCTGGAGCTTCAGCCTTAATAAGTTCAAAAAATTATACAAGACACATAAGGACAATGAAAACACTGATCACATACCATATTTGGGTAATATGGCCAACTGCACCAGGTGGCTGTTTCAAAAAATAAATTCGTTCATGTTTGTTATATGTGTATACTGCATAATGGTAAGGATTAGGCATCCAGTTGAACCCATCAACCAAATATTGACCATTGTATTCGATAGGTAATTTTTCAACCTTTCCCATCCTCTCTCCTTTTGGATTATCCAGTGTCTATTATTTCTATCTTTATGTTCATGTGAAGCCACTGTTCAGCTCTCACCTATTAATGATAACATGAAATATTTTATTTTCCATTTCTGACTTAGTATGTTTACAATAACGGCCCCCAGCTCTATCGATATTGCTGTAATCAAAATTGTGATGTGATTCTCTTTTATGGATGCATAGTATTCCATGGTGTATATGCACCACATTTGCTTTATCCAATGAACCGCTGATGGACACTTATGTTTGTTCCATGACTTAATCTAAAATAAATAAAATAAAAATAAATAAGTAGAAAAAATATATCAATGCTTTTTCATTATAAAAGCACATATTAAGAAAAAAAGACAATATAATACTAAACCAAGATGAGGAGGCACAGAATTGAATGCCAACAATGTTGCCAGGATAAATAATGTTTGGATTGATCTTTGTAAGCAAATTATTTTATTTACATAGCAATGAAAAGTCAATTTTCCTGTAGCATAGATTTGAATGATAAAAGTTTAAAAATCTTTAGAATATTTATCTACATAAACTAAATGCATGTCAAAGCCTTGTTCATTAAATTGTGAATAGAAAGCCTTAAACAGGTATAAATCAATACATTACTAGTGTGAATGTGTGTTAGAAAACTCTCTTAGGCACTTCATACCATTAATATTATGTAACACCCAACAGTGCTCTTAGGTTCATTTGCCTTCTCTCCAGCAATAAGATTTGTCATTAATTAAGTGACTGATTTTACAAACCTCTCAGTAATAATATGCAATTTTCTTCTTTCATTATAATTTATTCAACTTCAAATGATGTCTCTTTAGTTTTCTGACAAATTGTATCAAAACAGATTTAAAAATTAAAACATTAGTCTACACAATTTACTGAATAAACAATCTGTTTATAAGTTGGGCCATGATGCTTTCTTTTCAAAATCATGTGAAAATATTTTATAAATTTTTTACTGTTTGATAATCTTTTTTATATATAGTTGACACAGAAATAGGAAGAAAATGATTCACCAGCAAATCCAATTATGGGCTATACTTCAGTTATTAAATTTTCTCTTTTATCTGTTTGTACAAAACCATCACTTCCTTCATTCATTTGTACCAGTAGATTGAGATATATAATCCCAATGGAACTCTGTTCACAATTTATATTTTCAATTCTATTTAGTTATAGCAATTATATCAGTAATTTACTCACTATATCAAATGGTAGTCAATAACACGATTATAACAACAAAAATGCAAATTTAACAAATAGAAAATCTATTAGCCTAGAAAATATATTCTCCACCCTGCCTGTATTTTGGAATCCCAAGAGAATTTTGAAAAATACCAAAGGCCCAGAAATAAGCTTGGGGCTATTCTTTAAATTAACAGAATGATGCAATACTAGTGTAACTCCTAAGATCATTATTAAAAATGTGAAGGAATGTTAGTAAATATAAATATTATATATTTCTATTTAGGAGATATTTTTTATCATATTTTCACCTAAATACACCAAACTACTTATCACTTGATAGCCTGAAAAATAAACATTTATTATTTAAAAAACTGATTTATATGGTAGAACTTGAATATATAGTTTGAAAACATAACCCATTGTTTTGTTTAGTTATATATTATATACTTTATTTTCTTGTAAAATTATGTTAATAATGGATTTTAAACCACAAAAGAAGAGATAAAACAAGACAACATATGGGAAGACATGTTTACGCTAATCAATAATTAAGAGAAAATTGATGCAAATTAGAATACATATTTAAGAAATAATACCTTGTATCTCCAAAAATGCAGAGCCATGGAAAGTTCATAAAGAATGATTTTAGTATAAAGCAGTACAACTTTTATCAATAAATTTGTTAATAAATTAACAAAATTTTCTACAATTCTGTGCATTTTTCTGTCAAAAATTATGAAATTTAGGATAAGAAAATCCTAAAGACAAGGAATTTTAAAAAGTAAAAACAAATCCTGATAAACAAATGTATTGATAGCAATATTATTTATTATATCTAAAGTTTGTAGGCAAATTAAATGTCCAAGGACAAAAATAATAAACACTACTCTGTTTACTCAAAGGATTAAGATGTAATGATTTCTAGTAATCTTAATAATATGAAGTTTGGGGTGTAATCTTGGAGAAAAAACTAAAATCAGGACATGGTATATATAATTGGATACATATGTAAATACAAAACCACTATCCACAGAGAAAATAGAGAAAATATTAAAAATTGCATTACAAAGTTTTGCCCCTGAGCAGTATCACCAGTAATTTCTGGTTTTTATCTTACTTTACAAGTTTGTGAAGAGTTGTAAAATGCTCATGTCTACTTTTACAATAAGATAAAAAGTAAAAATGCAATTACATTCTTGTGGAGAAATGGTGACCGTGAAATTGCATTTTCTTAAAAATCTTAATTCTCCATACATGCTGTTTCTGTTGAAACTTTTACACTGGTAGTGTTATTCCTCAAACAGGCCATAAAATGTTTACAGGAATGAGTGATAAAGTGACGAGCCAAAGAAAGGATGGGTACTTCCTGAAATATAGCCCATAAAAATGTGACTACGTAATATATCATCCAAATCTCCAGTTTAGAGTAAAATGGGTAATATCCATAATGATGCTGAGGCTAAGGCTTAAATTGGGATTCTCTCAGACAAACCAAACTGAATGCTCACCTTATACAGGAACAAAATTATTGCAGAAACATCACAACAGAAATATTAAAAATGCTGTAAGTTAAGGATCTTAATATTTCTCCAAACTTCATTTTCAACTATGCATTTTTTTAGTTTAAAAATAACTCATAATCAAAATGATTGTTTTAATAAATGTGTATTTTCTAAAAAAAGAGATTTCCCTGTTAATTCACAGCAAAGGATTAAAAAAAAAATCCCAGTGGCTCTCTTCTCATTATATTACTTTGTCATTTTGTATTGTTTACCCTATACACCTGACCATACTTATCACCATTAAATCACAAACAATTTTATTATAAAATAATATTTTTAAATATTGTTATATCTTTTGGAATTTATATTAGATATGTCTGAAAATCTCCATAAGAATGAGAAAAAAACACTTTTATACTTCATCGAGGATGTGGAATATTGAAACACTTGGAAATGTTCTTAAAGACGAGTTATATTATAATCAGGTGGACAGGAAAGCAGTGTAATTCTCACCTTGTCTTTAGTTGTTACAGCTAAATGTTTAACTTGCATGGCAAAAACATCAAGCAGGATGCCAACTTAACAAGTATTACTGCCACTGATTTCCTCAGGAATGGAAATACAACAAATGAAAAACCTAACTCACATTGTTTTTCAATAAATTTTAGGTTTCTTGTAATACGTGTTCTCTGGGGGCATCTTAGTGAGTTTAAATTATAATAGTTTGACTGCTGACTATTACTGTAGCAACTTTTAAAACTGTATGTGTTGCTATAAATTGCCTATGAGTCAGATTCATTGCAAGGTGAAGAAGGGCATTCTAAATGCCCTATCTGTTTTTCTCATCTAATCCAAACCTAAAATAAAATAAGCAGTCATGCATTTTACTTGCTCTATCCAGCCTTAAAAAGAAAAATACCTACTACTACTTTCTTTAAGAAATAAAAGCAAGAGAAAAACATGTTTCTACAAAAAAGCGAAGTTTTCAGGATTAGCTAGCCTTTTATATAACCTTGTGAAAAGTGTTCTGATTAGCACTGACCTTCCTTTTCACAGGGTGAGAATTGTGCTAGCCAGGTAGGAAATGAAGTCTCAAAGGTAAAGTAACAGGTCAGTAGAGTCAAGTGTTTAATCAGATAATGGAAGCCTATGTCATTAATAAGTGTGTCATTTGCTTCAATAAAGGCATCACTTTGAGAAATCAAATCAGTCTTTTAATACCCTATATAACTCCCAACACCCAACCCCACAAACCCTTTCCTGATCATCTGTTCCCTTTATTCACTCCATTTTCTTATTTGCTCCTATATCAATCACTATTGTCTAAATACTTCATTTTGATTTTAAGTAGAAAACTCTACTGTATCACCATGTATGTATCTTACACATGCTTATTTTGCCTAGCCAGATTGTAAGTCCCTTAGGAATGTAAATATTTCTTACTTCCAAGTCTCAGGAAAACAGAGGTTTCTAAGTTGCCCAATACCATTATTAGTAAGTAATGAAGCTAAATTGCTGTGATAAACAAAAGAAACTTTAAAATGTATATGGAATAATATATAATATGGCTGAAAATGATGTAATTATAATAATACACATATATTTTGTCAACCAATTATTAAATCTGGTAGTGGTTTATACAAATATTGGTGAGTGAATTAATGGCATAAACAATTTAACTGAGTTTTATCATGATCGGGTACAATCTAACAAAAGTGAACAAATACAAATTCTAAATGTTCTGATACTTAGTATTCCCCTGTTTATCCTAAATTTTACAAAGTTTAGCACAGTATCTCATATATAAGTGAAGCTTGGTGAAATAAAAGACACTGAACTAAAGAAAAAATATATTGATCTTTGGTTCCATTTAGTGATCTTTTCTTGTATAGGTCATGTTATGTCTCCTATTTTTTAAATAACTTAAACAATTTTTTCTTAATATTATCTTAGCTCTCAATACTACAGAGTTTCTAAGAAATTTCTTTGTAATTACAACTTAATTTTCTTTATATCAAAGGGCACATTTAGTTCTATTTTAATGAAACATGACATTAAAGTTAAGCTGCAGCTGCTCAAAACTCACAGTGTCACAACAATGTTTGAAACTGTAAACATATGCAGTCTTTTTCCTACTCTTCTGTGACTTACCTCTAATAGTGACTCATTCTATCGTTTTGTATTCCTGTTGTGAAAACAATTTTTCACTCTGCTCTTTGATTACTAGCCAGCTTTGTTACTAAAATGTACACTTAAAGCATGCTTACTCTTCTGAGTGAAGTCCCACACATTAACTCTTTTATGGATACCAGAATGTTTTCTTATTTCTGTACAACAGTGTTGACTTCCCATGAACTTTATTCTGGGAAGCATGTATTTATCTTTAAGGAAAATGCTTATGTGCTAAATCAAGTACCGTTGATATTGAACTATCCCATGTCCCTACCATTTTAGAACTTTCAGCAAATTACCTTAGTGATTACCCCCAAAACTCCAAGAGCTAGTAAAAACCTTCCATCCAAATATATCATTTTTAGCAAAATAATGATAATATGTGTATGGCTCTACATCTATTGATTGAGGAGTTTTATCAACAACAGAAAGAAAATTGAAAAATTCACAAATATGTAAAATTTAATGCACTCCTGAACAATCAATGAGTAAAAGAAGAAATCAAAAGGGAAATCTGACAATATCTTGAGATAAATTAAAATGGAAACACAACACACTGAAACCTATGGGATGCGACAAAAGCCATTCTAAGAGAAAAGTTTATGGTAATTAAATGCCTACATTTTAAAAAAAAGAAAGATATTCAGATAACAACCTAACTTTACCCTTCAAGGGATAGGCAAATGAATGAAATAAGCTTAAAGTGAGTAGAATAAAGAATATACTAAAGATCAGAATAGGCATAGAGACCAGAAAAGCTATAGAAAAGATCAACAAAATTATGAGTTTGTTTCTTAAAATGATAAACAATACTAACACACCATTAGCTAGATTAACTATAAATAAGAGAGAAGATTCAAATTAATAAAACCTGAAATTAAAGAATAGACATACAACTATTGTCAGAGAAACCTCAAGACAGTACTATGAACAACACCAATGACCTGCATAAACTAGAATAAATAAGTAAATGTTTAGAAGCATGCAACCTATTGGGACTGAAGTAAGAAGAAATAAAAAGTTTAAACTAACCTATAACTAGTAAGGAGACTTAAATCAGTAATCACAAACCTCTTAGCAATAACACCAAAAACATAGAACCAGATGGCTTCACTGGTGAATTCTACCAAATATTTAAACAATAATGAAAGCCAATTCTGAAATTCTTTTAAAAAATTAAGAGAAAGTAATACTTTCAAATGGCTTTATTTAGCTCATGGTTCTGAAAATAATACAGGAAGAAGGGTACCAGCATCTGCTTCTAGTAGGGGCTTCCAGAAGCTTCCAATCACCGTAAGGTAAAGAGGGAACAGGTGTGTCCCATGGTGAAAAAGAGGGCAAGAGACAGAGGAGGAGGTGTCAGGCTCCTTTAAAAAACCAACTCTTACATGAACTAACAGAGCAAGAACCCACTCGTTTCCACTGAGAGGGCAGTAAGCCATTCATGTGGGATCCTCCACAATTACCCAAACACCCACCTCCAACATAGTGCATTACAATTCAACATGAGATTTGGAGGGGACAAACATCTAAGCTATATCACACACTAAATGAAATAAAGCAGCCATGAAAGGTCAAATGCTTTTCAATTCCACTTATATATCTCAAGTATTGAAACTCTCAGAAGCAAGCAGTAGAATTGGGGCTGTCAGGGAAAGAGAAAATGGTGACATGGGGATCTTTTTTTTTTTTTTTTTTCTGAAATGGAGTCTCACTCTGTAACCCAGGGTGGAGTAGAGTGGAGTAATCTTGGCTCACTGCAACCTCTGCCACCCAAGTCCAAAGCGATTCCCCTGCCTCAGCCTCCCAAGTAGCTGGGACTACAGGTGTGCACCACCTCACCTGGCTAACTTTTTGTATTTTTAGTAGATGTGGGGTTTCACCATGTTGGTCAGGATGATCTCAGTCTCCTGACTTCGTGATCTGCTAGTCTCAGCATCCCAAAGTGCTGGGATTACAGGCGTGAGCCACCACACCCACCCGATATGGGGATTCTCTAATCAGTGGGTATAAAAATTCAGTTATCTAAGATAAGTTCTAGAGAGCTGTTGTACAACAGTGTGCCAGAGATAACAATATTTTATGGTACACTTAAAAATCTAAGAGGGTAGATTTCATGTTGTATCCTTATCCTAACTAAATATGGCAGTGATGTTAGAATATGCAAGAGTTAAACAAGTACTAAAATCTTGGAATTATGTTTGTGAGAGTAAACTGGAGACTAATGATGTCTGCATTTAAAAAGTGACCATGTTTTTAAAATGTCTGAAGAATATTGTTGAAGGAGTAACAGTAGTTATAAACTACTACTTTTAAAGAAGAGACATAATATGTTCTACAAACAGTAGGGATAAACAGACTCCATTTCCACAACTAATTTTATGAAGGCTATCCAACAAGAAAAGTCATTTTTAAAGAAATCTACAATTTTTTTTTCCTGCAGAGATTTAGGGTGAATTAAGTAAGGTAGAACAGTTCATAACAAGGGGAATTCTAAAGAGCAGGCTTAACAGTTTAATTTTACTAAGCTCTCATACCCCTTCTTAACATTGTTAGCAAGAGACTTGGATTTCTTCCATCCCTTGGATACTTCCACCGCATAACAGAATCATTTTCAAAATATACTTACTAAGGTCACCTTGAGAGAGAGAACGAGAATCACCAAGGAAGCTTATTTGTAGTCCAGGCACAGAAGTGCTATACATTACTAAAGCCACATTATTTGGGTTAGAAAGACCCAGTGAAATCCTATCTGTGGTATTGTTCATAATTTGATTAAGCATTGGTATTGAATATTTTTAAAATTTCTCTTCAATTTTGACAACCAGTGGGTTTGAATATTTCAATAGAAGGTTGAGGTTTGTATATAAGAAAGTGGCTTGGCGTTAAGATAAGAAAAGACACAAAAGAAAGGAGTGCAGGAAGCACATTCATTTCTCAAAGAAAACAAAGGAAGTTTTCTCAAAGAAAAGAAAGATGAAGGTATAAACAAATTTTTAACTACATATTGTGCAACAAAAGGAGGAAATCCTCAGGAAAGATCACCTAAACAATCTACAGAATGATAATGTAGAAATATACTGAAGATAATATTTTAAAAATTAATACTTGATAAGAATTATATTACATCTATCTGACATTGTATAAATAAAAATGCTTATCAAATATATGTCATCTCACTATGAATTTGGGATTCTTGTTTTGTTCAAGTATATTTCATTAGAAATTAAGTTCTGAAACAAATGATATTTTCAATGTTTTATGCTACTTTAAAAATACTATGCATCTATTTAGAATGACATGATGTTGTAAAATAATGTGAATGTAATTAACTAAAATAATTTCTGATCAAATATGTTTTAACAGAAGTGGAACTAATTTATTAATCGTTGGTTTATTCAGTGTTGGAAATACTTAAAATGAATAGTATTAGGCCAGTTTTTGAAGTATTCTTAATTTTAGTTTTGAGATGATCTATGAAATAGAGTATTTTGAAGAATTTTTGATATGTCCTTAGTAAATTTATAGAAACACACTAAAAGGCTCCTCTCACATAAATGCAGCAGCCCTTTCCAAAGCAAAAGGTTAACTGTTTTTCCATCAATGTACTTTCAATTCAATTATTTTGTATTTTAGAAGGATGCAGGTGGGAAGATGTCTTCATAGCCTCCAGAAATAAATCAAGAAGGTCAGGCTTGTAGAGTTCACAATTATATTGAATGTATTGACATCCGGGAAAGACTAATGGGATAAAATAATGAAAGCTATAACAATTATAATGGAGAAGGCAGAGGAAATTAATAATAATCATAGCATGTTCACAAGGATAATTCAATAACAGCTTCTTTAAACTATGAAAATATTATATCACATATCTATTATCTAAAATTGTTTATGTATGTGTATATATAAAGACAGAAAATGCAATATCTTGATCAAATTTAGAAAAAAATCTCTTTTCAAAACTCAATTTCAGCTGAGCAATTTGAAGGATAAATACAGCAATTTTATAATAAAAACTTTAGACTTATAAAACCCAAATGCTCACTCCTTTGTGCAATAAATATGTGGCTATATATTACCAGCAAGGAAATGTGCTAAGGTCTATGAATTATAGAAGGAAGAATAAAAGCTCCAAATTACTAGAATAAAGTGACAAATTTTCAGAAAATAATAAGACCTGTAGTTTGGCAGTTTTACCAGTACAAACGGCATGTGCACACATATGCATGTGTCAATGTGTGTGCAAAATATGTACAAGCACATACATATATATGCACACCTACAAACATACATATATACACAAGCATATGTTTGTTAATACAGTCACACATACATGTACATACTGTACTTCTTTCAGAACACGTAGGCTTTGCTACTGTTATTTATTCCATACTGCTAAAGGTATGGAATAAAAATTGAAGATAAATTAAGAGGGATATTAGAGAATATGAAATCTGCCAAGAAATAAGATATTTGAGTGGAAAGACCATGCCCAATTCCTAAAACCTCAGGTTAACAGTCATAAGATAGTTATTAATTGAAAATAGAAATTCTTAAAAAGTTTAAAAAGTAGGATTAGGGCATATTGAAGAACTGCTAATTCTGTATTAAAATTCGAATTCTCTTGCCCCAAAATACAGTTTACTATTAAAGCTTTGCAAATATACTTCTTTTTCTACATATATATGGAGTGCTACTCTTTCCTTAGCCCTTTTCACATGCCTTCCCTTGCTAAAACTGAACTGATTATTTCAAGATTTATTTTGCCTCGATGCATTTCCTGTGCTACTTTTACCAAAAATATTTTGCAAGAAATACAACCAAGAAATATTTTATATGTCATTATTTACCAAGTGGAACTTATTACCCAGTATGAGTTGTATGCAATTAATTACCTTAAATTAAAATAGTCAAATTCACTCTGGTGAGAAGAGCTGAATTATCTTGTGCACTGCAAAGGTAGGTGAGTCCAAGCACCTGGCTTTACTCCCAGTTTCTGTCATTAACTGACAGGACGAACTTGTATTCATTAATAAACTGCTTTTTCATGTGCAAAGTTATTGTTTTAGGCATTGATATTTAAATGCATTTGAAATATAAAGAAATTCTTATTTCATAACCAGTATCACATAATTTGTCAATAAAGTCATATAATTTAAGATGAAATGTGGGCACTCTTACTATTCTTGGGCAATATGTATAAACTGGAACCATCTTGGGAAAACTAAGATACATGACTAAACTAGTGTTTAGAAAACATTAGATAAGTTGATGATGACAATGTTGGTGATGACAATGTTGATGTCTCACATTACAATGTTCAACTTAAAAATATTCAAGAAATATAAATTAAGTAATGTTTATTGTTCTGTATGGAGGCATTAGTGTTAAAGAAAATTGATGTATTTCTTAATATGTATATGTAACTTTTCGCAAAACAAGCATTTTCTCCTATTTTGGATAATTCATCTGTAATGTAGAAGTTATCTTCCCTATGTCTTACAGATAATAGGAGAATTAAATGTGAACATTATATAGATACATACAGATATACTTACATTCTCTCTGTCTGTCTGAATACTTGATAAGTTTAACCTGACATGCTAAAAAAATCAAGCAACTCCTTGTTAATTATAACTTTTGATTTGGTATAAAATCTGTATTTATTATACTGATTAATTTGAATATGAGTATATACAACAAACCACAAATAACTTAAAAGAGGTGTCATATATTAATGTTGAATAATTTTTAACTATGAAATGAATAAAAACCCTTAGGTATTATAGCTTAGTGAACATGACAGTGAGGCAAATGTACCCCATTCATTCTTCCTTCAAATAGGTATGCTACCAATTTGAAGATTTGCGATAAAAAATAGCAAAGTGATAAATATAAGCATTGAAATATGTATATGAAATATTTTATGTATTAAATTATTTTAATTTAAATTCTGGCTTGTATTTTGATATTATTTACATAATTACTTCTTGTTTGTAAGAATGCTATAGGTTTTACAGTCCGTATTTTATTTTTATGCTTAACCAGGAAACTTACTACATATACATACATGAATTTTTTAACCTTTCATTTTCCAGTTTGTCAGTTCATAAATAGCTTAATATTAATGTGGGATTAGACCATACTATGCCTTTTCTAGCTTATTGTATTAATCTGGTAATCCAATAAATACAGCCTGGGAATTAGTCTAATTTTTTTATACATTAGATTTATAGGAATGCTTAATTTTACAAAAAAAAAAAAAAGTTAGTTCCCATAAATAAAGTTCCTGAAAATCTTCTAGTTGTTAAATAAAATACCTTGAATGAAACTGAGCCACTTACGTCTTATATGAAGCTTAACCTAAATTTCAAAGTAGTGTCTTAGACATTATCTAAAGCAAAAGTATAATCCAGATATGGGAAAAAATTTCTATATTAAAAAAATAGTAAACGAATCATTTACTTGCTCTAATGTCATAAATGTATCAAATTGGCCTATGTTAGTGTTTATGTCTTTTATAAAAAAAATTACCATTTTTAGGGTTACAAATAGCTTATATACTTTATTTTCAGTTAACTTTTCCATGTAAAAGTATGACTTAAAAAACTATTTTAAAATTATTTAATTTATTTATTATACTTTAAGTTCTAGATTACATGTGCAGATCATGCAGGTTTGTTACATAGGTATACACGTGCCCTGGTGGTGGTTTGCTGCATCCATCACCCTGTCATCTAAATTAGGTATTTTCCTAATGTTATCCCTCCCCAATCCCCCGCCCGCTGCTATTCTGCCCCTAGCCCCCTAACCCCAGGCCTCACTGGGTGATGTTCCCCTCCCTATGTCCCTGTGTTCTCATTGTTCAACACCCACTTATAAGTGAAAACATGCAGTGTTTGGTTTTCTGTTCTCGTGTAAGTTTGCTGAGAAGGATGGTTTCCAGTTTCATCCATGTCCCTGCAAAGGACATTAACTCATCCTTTTTTATTGCTACATAGTATTCCATGGTGTATATGTGCCACATTTTCTTTATCCAGTCTATCATTGAGGGGCATTTGGGTTGGTTCCAAGTGTTTGCTATCATGAACAGTTTCGCAATAAACATATGTGTGTATGTGTCTTTATAACAGAATGATTTATAATCCTTTGGGTATATACCCAGTAATGGGATTGCTGGGTCAAATGCTATTTCTGTTTCTAGATCCTTGAGTAATCGCCACACTGTCTTCCACAATGGTTGAATTAATTTACACTCCCGCCAACAGTGTAAATTGTAATTGATTGTGAAGAATTTTTTAAGAATCCCTGATTCAGTAATGTTTGACTACATTGTAAATGGCTAAAAATTGTAGGAGAAACAGCAGTGGTTAACTTAAGACCAGAGCTCAATCATCTGTTTTATATAGCATGACAAAAATATAGGAACATATATATAATTGTAAAGCTATGGCTTATTTTTCTGATCTCAACTCTAGTAACTGTAATGACCATTTTGATGTCCTGCTATCTAGGGTAGCATTTGTATGATGGTCTAACATTAATGACTTGTGTTAAACATTTATAGCAGGATTGTTCAATCTTTTGGCTTCCCTAGACGACATTGGAAAAAGAAGAATATGTTGGTCCACACATAAAATACACTAACACTAATGACGGCTGATGAGCTTTAAAAGATGGCAAAAAAAATCTCATGTTTTAAGAAAGTTTATGAATTTGTGGTGAGCTGCACTCAAAGCCATCTCCTGGGCCACAGCAGGCCATGAGTTGGAAAAGCTTGATTTATAGCATCTAGAATAAATGAAAGCTTCAAACTGATTTGTCATTTAACATTATGGAAGTTAATATACTGAATATCCTTACTATTTAGATGTTGCCCTATACTATCTGTTTTCTCTTTAAATTGCTGACTTACATGCTTTGTAAATATAAATAATTATTGACTTTAAATACTCTGATAGGTTTAAAGACTTAATGGAGAGTAGAAGAGGGCTTTATTGATCAATGCTATAGTGACAGCAGACTACAAAGTGACACACTCCTGTTAGTCAGATAATTAATGTGAACTAAAGCAAATTGACAAAACTACAGGTTGGAGAGTGCTAAAAAAGAAAAAAAAAATCACATTTCTTGCCTGAAGAAACTTTAGTACTATTAGGCTAGGTTTGCAAATGCCAGAAGATTTACAGGCAGCTTTTTATAATCTCTGAGAGATACAAAGTCCAGTGCAAATCTGTTTTATTCTTCAAAGACACCCTGGACTGATGATAAAACATAACCACAATATCTTAATGTTATATTCTAGAAATTCATCTATCTTCTTTCTTGCAATTCTTGTAGAAAATAAAAGGCAACACTTTTTTCTTGTCTCTCTCTTCTTCTCTCAAATTCAATGCTTACTAGACTGTTTCAGGAAAATTAAGCTGCAAAAATGAATACTCAGAAACAAAAAATTGATTAAAAAGAACTATTTTAACTTATATTGTTTTAAGAATTAAAACAGGAAGCAATGTGTTTTTCAATGAACAACCAAATAGAGAATAAATGTGCATATATAACTACATATGCAGATGCAATGAACAAGCAAATAGAGGATAAATATTCATACATAACTACATATGCAGATGCAACCATATGTTCATATAATCTTACACATTTTAATATGTTACTTATCAATGATATTTTCTCACATTTCTGTCTATCCAGCTTAAATTTTCTTATTTTTCATGAATAATGCTCCTATGCATATCCCTTCAACTGCTTTGTTCTTCTTTAATACTGGTAAACTGCAATCCAAAGGAAAGCCAGCTCTCAGCCTATTACATATCTGTCTTTGTATATATGAGTAACACTGGAGAATAGGCTTCTGTGCTGACTTACCTTATTTTAATTTCATGATCACTATTTTCAAGTGAGCCTTTAATGCAGCCAGTTCATCACATTACATTTGTTTTAGCCAGTCTACTCTCCTAGACTATTGCACTATACCTTCCTCCACCTCTCAACACCTTCTCTAGTCTCCTCATAGTTGATGACCATGCTTTCTCTTTAACAGAGTAATAAAAGCAATTTCCTGAATCATGCTGCTATTTATACCATCTTCAAAAGAAAAACAAAGAAAAAAGCCTTTTTAAAACCACATTGTTTATATCAAAACAAATGTTAAAATCAACAAGAACATTCATATTGAAAATCTGATGGCCAATATTTGTTTTTATCTCAAATTATCAGTAGCATTTGATACATTTGATCACATTCTCCTTTTTGAAACATCTTTATTTAGCTTTCAGGACATCATATCCTCCTGGTTAGGCCTCATTACACATTGATTCAAATATGTTTTTGGTTTTGTTTTGCTTTGTTTTTGTTTTTTGAGACAGAGTTTTGCTCTTGTTGCCCAGGCTGGAGTGCAGTGTCATGATCTCAGCTCACTGCAACCTCTACCTCCTGAGTTCAAGGGATTCTTCTGCCTCAGCCTCCTGAATAGCTGGGATTACAGATGCCTGCTACCATGCCCAGCTAATTCTTGTATTTTTATTAGAGACAGGGTTTCACCATATTGGCCAGGTTGGTCTTGAACTCCTGACCTCAGGTGATCCACCTGCCTCGGCCTCCCAAAGTGCTGAGATTATAGGCATGAGCCAGCTTGCCCAGCCTCAAATATGTTTTCCAATTACTTTTAATTTGCTTGAACTGTTAATGGTGCCAACTGAAGGTCTAAATCCATGAACATTTTGAAAAATGTATTTTCAATTCATGTGATAGTTAATTTCATGTGGCAACTTGACTGAACTATAGGGTGCTCAGAAATTTGGTTAAACATTATTCTACATGTGTCTGTGAGAGTGCGTCTGGATGGGTTTAACATGTGTTTGGGCAGATTGAGTAAAACAGATTGCCCTATTTAAAGTGGGTAGACCTCATCCAGTCTGGGTTTGCCAGAGAATTTAGTTGAAGGACTGAATGAAACCAAGTGGATGAATAAGGAAGAAATTACTTTGTGCCTCTTTGTGCAGGAACTTCAGTCTTCTGCTTTTGACTCAGATTCAGACTGCAATTTACATTGTTGTCTCTCCTGGCTCTCAGGCCTTTTGACTTATACTGGAACTACCTCTCTACAGTTCTCTACTGGGTACCCAGTTTTCCAACTACGGATCTTGGAAATTCTCATCCATGTGAGACAATTACTTAGAATATCTATCCACATATCTATCTATCTACCTACTGATATTCTATTGGTTATGTTTCTCTAGAGAACCAAACTAAAATACTTTCTTAATGATTTTATAGAGTTACCTAACGAAGTATCATTTGTCCACTGATAGTTTCCTAGATTATATTCAGAGAGAACTTCTCTTTTAAAGTGCAAATTCTTATTCAGTTGTCTAGTTTACATGCTCACTTTAGTGTTCTAATAAATAATATCAATCTCAACATGTTCAAAACCAGAGTAAGCAGGTTTTTCTTCTCCATGATTGTTTGTCCTAAGCTTGCTCCATTTTTCTTTCAGTTCCTCACGACAAAAGTTATCAATGAAGTTGTCCCTTTATCTTATAACTCATGTCTAAGTACTTAAGCAAACAGTTTTACTAGAAATTCTAACTGTGTTTGGAACTGAGAAACTTTTTAATCTCCTCCAATTCATCCTTTACATAGAAAACATTTAGTCTTCTATATTATATAGAATATTTTCTATGTTATTGCAAAAGTTTCCTAAATTTCTATGCTTTTCTATTCTTGTCCCATTGAATCTACTCTTTTTTTTTTATTGCATTTGAGGTTTTGGGGTACATGTGCAGAATGTGCAAGATAGTTGTATAGGTACACACATGGCAGTGTGTTTTGCTGCCTTCCTCCCCTTCACCCACATTTGGCATTTCTCCCCAGGCTATCCCTCCCCAACTCCCCACCCCGCTGTCCCTCCCCTATTCCCGCCATAGACCCCAGTGTGTAGTACCCCCTTCCCTGTGTCCATGTGTTCTCATTTTTCCTCACCCGCCTATGAGTGAGAATATGTGGTATTTCATTTTCTGTTCTTGTGTCAGTTTGCTGAGAATAATGTTCTCCAGATTCATCCATGTCCTTACAAAGGACACAAACTCATCATTTTTGATTGCTGCATAATACTCCATGGTGTATATGTGCCACATTTTCCCAATCCAGTCTATCATCAATGGGCGTTTGGGTTGGTGCAGCAGTCAGATGTATACTGTTTAATATGTGTAAGATCAAGTTTTCTCTCAATTCAAAAATCCCTGTAGTTATTGATGGTCAACTAGGTAATTCGAATCAACTTTTTATCTGAGAAAAGCTAGGAAAAAATGTGGAAATAGCTATGTTAGTCATTGAAAACAAAAAAGATTATGGAAGAATTTGGGGTAAGACAGAAAGAAGAACACCTAGGATTTGAATTTGTTATTTGTTATTTGAGGTTTGAGGCCATTTTAATATCATTGCTGATTCCAGAAATGATGGATCAAAAAGAAGCAAAGAAGAGCTTTCTACAGACTCAGTAAGCACATGGGTCAAAAGTCAAAGTCAAAAGTAAAAGTATCTTTAAATTTTCTTACATTTATTATAATAGAAACAGGGATTCACCATGTTGGTCAGGATGTTCTTGAACTCCTCACCTCAGATGATATGACCACCGCAGCCTCCCAAAGTGCTCTTTTACAGGCATAAGCCACCACACCCGGCCAAACAAACTTTTTAGATTTAGAAAATTTAGCATTTAGAAAAATGTTATCTAAACAAAAACAAGATACAAGTAGGCACTTATCAAAATGGCTAAAATGAAAGACTAAAAATGCTAAATGTCAAAGCTGTGGAACAATTAGTAGTGAGAGTACCAACTCATAAATTGCTTTGGAACACTTGGCATTTTACAAAAGTCATTTCTAAAAACCTGCAAAATTCTGCAATTTTCTAATATACTGCAGTGCATTTTGTGTACATTATTATTGGGTATTTTTGCAGAATTGATCTACAATTCCAAAGTTGGTAATTAAAAATAGTGGAACGTAGGTAGATAAAGCATGTTAGAAAATGAAAGCCTAACAGGGCTTTGCACCCTTCCAAATCCCAAGACATAACAAAGTCATGGTAGTTTTAGCTATATTGTTTCCACATAGAAACACATCGACAGAAGCAAGAAACAAAATAGAGAGTCCAAAACATATTCATGTATAAATAGAAACATGGCATATAATTGTATTAATGTCACTAATGGATAAATTATTAATTTGCTTAAATTGGTTCACCATGAAGAGGACAAAACCCTAGATTACTTCATAACATATAAAACAATAATTAGATAAGTTGAGACTCTACTACATAAAACTTGTTTCTTAACCTAGTAACAGAAATAACAAACAAAACAGTGAAAGACAAATTAGCAGTATCATAGTAAAAAAATTAGAGGTTAATAAAAGCTATTATAGTAAAATTACAAAGGTAAGTGAAAAGTTTTGTTAGCTAACCAACAATAAAAATGGTATATGAAATGTAAGAAACACCTTCAAGTAAGCAGGAGAAAGACAATGAATA
The DNA here is from genome assembly GCA_031835075.1 of Saguinus oedipus. Classification (NCBI taxonomy): domain Eukaryota; kingdom Metazoa; phylum Chordata; class Mammalia; order Primates; family Cebidae; genus Saguinus; species Saguinus oedipus. Next base: position 46,763,367 of record CM063169.1, read on the forward strand.
TAATACATGCAAAAAAAGATAGAGGTATAGATTTGCAAATAGAGAAACCTAATATCTAATAAGCATATGAAGTTCCCATCTTATGTAGTTTGGCTATGTCTCCACTCAAATCTCATCTTGAATTTCCACATGCTGTGGGAGGGACCAGTGGGAGGTGATTGAATTATGGGGGTAGGTCTTTTCTGCCCTGTTCTCTTGACTGTGAATGAATCTCAGAGAACTGATGGTTTTAAAAAATGATTTTCCCTGCACAAACTCTGTCAGCTGCCATCCACGTAAGATGTGACTTGCTCCTCCTCGTCTTCTGCCATGATTGTGAAGCCTCCTCAGCCCTATGGAACTGTAAGTCTACATTAAATCTCTTTCTTTTGTAAATTGCTCAGTCTCAAGTATGTCTTTATGATCAACATCAAAACAAACTAATATAGTAACTTGGTACCAGGAATGGGATGCTGCTGAGAAGACACTTGAAAATCAGAAGTGGCACTGGAACTGGATAACAGGCAGAGCCTGGAACAACTGGGAGGGCTCAGAAGATAAGAGGAAAATATGGGAAAGTTTGGAATTTTCTAGAAACTTGTTGAATGGCTTTGACCAAATTGCTGATAGCAATAAGGACAATACAGTGACTTCAGATGGACAGGTGATCTCAGATGGAAATCAGGAACTTACTGAGAAGTGGAAGGTGACCCTTGTTATGTTTTAGCAGAGACGGGTGGTATTTTGGCCCGGCTCTAGAGATTTTTGGAACTTTGAACCTGAGAGATGATTTAGGGTATCTGGAAGAAGAAATTTCTAAGCTGCAAAATGTTAAAGGCATTCAGGTTTCTAAGGGAAGCAGAGCAGAAAAGTTTTGAAAATTTGTAGCTTGATAATGCAATAGAAATGGAAATGCCACTTTCTAAAGAGAAATCCAAGCCAGCTGCAGAAATTCACATAAGTAATGAGGAGCTGAATGTTAATTCTTAAGACAATGGAGAAAGTGTCTCCAGGAGATGTCAGAGATCTTCATGGCAGCAACTCCCATCACAGGCGGAGAGAACTAGTAGAAAAAAGTTTTGTGGGCAGGACCCAGGGTCCCTGTGCTGTGTGAAATCTAGGTAACTGGTGCCCTGTGCCTCAGCTGCTTCAGCTGTGATTAAAAGGGGCCAAGGTACAACTCCGGGGTTGCTTCAGAGGGTGGAAGCCCCAAGCCTTTGCAGCTTCCACGTGGTGTTGAGCCTGAGCGTGCACAGAAGTAAAGAATTTAGGTTTGGGAATCTACACATAGATTTTGCAGGATGTATGGAAATTCCTGAATACCCAGGCAGAAGTTGGCTGCAATGGCAGGGCTCTCTCATGGAAAACCTCCACTAGGATAGTACAGATGGGAAATGTGGGGTTGGAGCGCCCACACAGAATCCCTACTGGGGCACTGCCTAGTAGAGCTGTGAGAAGAGAACCACCATCCTCCAGACCCCAGAATGGTAGATCTACTGACAGCTTGCACTGTGCACCTGGAAAAGCTGCAGACACTCAATGCCAGTCCATGAAAGAAGGCGGGAGGGAGGCTGTACTCGGCAAAGCAACACGGGAGCTGCCCAAGACCATGGGAACCCACCTCTTGCTTCAACGTGACTGGATGTGAGACATGGAGATCATTTTGGAGCTTTAAGATTTGACTGCCCTGCTGGATTTCAGATTTGCATCTGTAGACCTGTAGACCTGCCTGTAGACCCTTTGTTTTGGCAAATTTCTCCCATTTGAAATGGCTGTATTTACCCAATATAGCTAGTACCAATTATATCTAGAAGTAACTAAGTAACTAACCTGCTTTTGATTTTACAGGCTCATAGATGGAGGGAACTTCCCTCCTCTCAGATGAGGCTTTGGACTGTGGACTTTTGAGTTAATGCTGAAATGAGTTAAGATGTTGGGGGACATCTGAGAAGGCATGATTGGTTTAGAAAATGTGAAGATATGAAATTTGGGAGGGGTCAGGGTCAGAATGATATGGTTTGACTGTGTCCTCTCCCAAATCTCATCTTGAATAAGACCTGGTGAGAGGTAATTAAATTATGGGAGCACATCTTCCCTGAGCTGCTTTTCTTATGAAATAGTCTCATGAGATCCGATGGTTTTTAAAAAGTGGGAGTTGCCTCCCACCATCCATATAAGATGTGACTTGCTCCTATATGCCTTCTGCCATGATTGTGAAGCCTTCTTAGCCATATAGAACTGTAAGTTCATTAAACCTCTTTTTTTTTTGTAAATTGCCCAGTCTTGGGTATGTCTTTATCAGCAGCATAAAAATGAACTAATACTCCATCCTTATTACTAACTGTAGACATGCTAATTTAAATGAGACATCATTTAGTTTCTACCAAAAATACAAAATTTTAAAGGAAATGGGAAATGATAAACCATTAAGTGCTAATATTGACATTTTAATGGTACCAGTTTGAAGAGATAAGATGATACTACCAAAACTGTGTCCATACTACAGTAACTATAAAATCCCAGCAAAACCTGGATATATTAAAATTTAGAATAACTTTTATAAGTGACCACAAAGATGTATAAATTAAGTTGTCTATAGCAATATTATTTGCTATAACTTCAATGCACATAAATGAAGAAATAGGTAAATAAATGTTTTCTGTGTATATAATGAAAATATACAAATATAATATTTAAAAAGGATGAGTGAGGTTTTCACATTTATCTCTGGACAATTCACAAAACTTAATATTGAGGGAAAAAGGAGTCCCTTCTAGTTCAGTAGTAAATAATTTTCAAATAATATACTTTAAAAAAAATTCAAGATATATTTTGATTCCATATTTAAAAGTTTCACATTATATATATATATATATATATATATATATATATATATATATATTAATAGCATTAACTGAAATATAGGAAAATCTTTGTTTTAGGAATAAAACATGCTAATAATTTTTCCTTAATCAATATTTTTGCATTGTCCAGCCATTTGTACATATTTTATCACAATTTATTTTGTGCTAAATAATTTGTATATTCATCTGTGTAATTCATCTGGTCTGTGCTCTTCTGCTATAAAAAGGAATCTTCTACTTTTACTACGAGGCTCTACAGTAATCTTTGCAGATAGGATATAGGAGCAGAAATCCTAAATACACACACACGTATTGGTACCAGAGATTATCTCATCACCTTCACTAAACACAGAAAATCTTCATTATTCATGGATTCTATATTTGAGGATCTGCCTATTAGCTAAAATTCATTGCAATTCCCAAATAAATACTTTCAGTGATTTCACAATCATTTGTGGACAGGTGTGGAGTGGCGGAAATTTGAGTCATCGACCTGAGCATTCCCAGCTGTGGTCGAACAAGGCAATGCTCTGCCTTCTTGTTTCAGCTCTTTCACTATAAATAAATGCTATTATTTTCCAATTATTGAGTACAGTGATTTTATTTTTGTTTTGCTTTATCTTGGTGATTTTATTGTTTAAAGCAGTCCCAAGTATAGTTCTCAATGTTGCCTAGTGTTTCTAGGCTCAAAAAGACTCTCTTGTGTCTTATGGATGAAATATATGTGTTAGATAAGATTCCTTCAGGCATGAGTTATAGTGCTGTTGGCCATAAGTTCAATGTCAATGAATCAAAAAATATATTTTTCGAGGTGTCTTTAAACAGAAACACACATAAAACAGGGTTATATGATGATTGGGTGACAGACATTTTGAACCAGATGCTCAAAGAAATTTAAACCTGTATTTCTTCTGGGTGCAATGATTCAGTCTATACAAGTCCTGAATTATGGCAGTTGGACTTAGAATTTTTTGACTTTACAGCTGTTTGAAAGCCATAAGCATTGAGTAATAACTATACTTCAAGTATTCATGCAACCATTATGTTTTTCACTTTCAGTATGATACATAATAAATTACATGTCATATTTTACAATTTATCATAAAATATGCTTTTTTAAAAGATGATATTGCCCAGTTGTAGACTAACATTTGTTCTGAACACATTTAAGGTTAGATTAGGTTAAGCTATGAAGTTTGGTAGATTAGATGTATTAAATGCATTTTGAACACAGAACATTTTCAATTTGTGATACGTCTATCAATACAAACCCCATCATAAGCTAAGGAACATCTACTTTCTAACTCAGTGTTCACAACAATTTTGTAGAACTTACCCACCTCAAATAAACAGGTCCACTTGTATTTTGATTTATTTGTAAATGCTGTATCTCCTGAGATGTAACAGTGCCACTTTGACTAGATATTTTTCTTGCATGGAAGGCCATTGAAGGTAAGTTGCTTTTTCAGCTGAAGATATAATTGAAATATCTTCCAATACTATATTAATTAGGAGTGATGAGAGAGGGTATCCTTGTCTAGTGCCAGTTTTCAAAGGGAATGCTTCCAGTCTTGGCCCATTCACTATGACACTGACTGTGAGTTTGTCATAAAGTTCTAGCCAGAGCAATCAGGCAAGAAAAAGAAATAAAGGGTATTCTATTAGGAAAAGAGGAAGTCAAGTTTTCTCTATTTGCAGACGACATGATCGTATATGTAGAAGACTCCATCATCTCAGCTCTAAACCTCCTTAAGCTGATAAGCAACTTCAGCAAACTCTCAGGATACAAAATCAAAATGCAGAAATCTCAAGCATCCCTATAGACCAATAACAAACAGCCAAATCATGAGTGAACTCCCATTCACAGTTGCTACAAAGAGAATAAATTACCTAGGAATACAACTAACAAAGGATATAAAAGACCTCTTTAAGGAGAACTACAAACTACTGCTCAAGGAAGTAAGAGAGGACACAAACAGATGTAAAAACATCCCATGCTCATAGTTAGGAAGAATCAATATCCTGAACATGGCCATATTGCCCAAAGTAATTTACAGATTCAATGCTATACTCATCAAGCTACCATTGATCTACTTCACAGAACTGGAACAAACCACTTTAATCCTCATGTGAAACCAAAAGAGAGCCCACATAGCCAAGACAATCCCAAGCAAAAAGAACAAAGCTGGAAGCACCACACTACCAGACTTAAAATTATACTATAAGGCTACAGTAATCAAAACAGCATGGTACTGGTACCAAAACAGAGATATCGACCAATGGAATAAAACAGAGGTCCTCGAAGCAATGCCACATATCTACAACCATCTGATTTTGACAAACCTGACAAAAACAGGCAATAGGGAAAAGATTCCCTGTTTAATAAATCATGTTGTGAAAACTGGCTAGCCATGTGCAGAAAGCTGAAACTGGACCCCTTCCTTACAACTTACATTAAAATTAACTCCAAATGGATTAAAGGTTTAAATATAAGACCTAACACCATAAAAACCCTAGAGGAAAACCTAGGCAATACCATTCAGGACATAGGTATAGGCTAGGACGTCATCACTAAAACACCAAAAGCAATGGCAACAAAAGCCAAAATAGACAAATAGGATCTAATTAAACTTGAGTTTCTGTGCAGCACAGGAAACAATCATTACAGTGAACCAGCAACCGACAGAATGGGAAAAAAAATCTGCGATCTATACATCTGACAAAGGGCTACTATCCAGAAGCTACGAAGAACTAAAGCAGATTTAAAAAAAAAAAAAAAAAGACACAACCCCATCAAAAAGTGGGCATAGGATATGACACTTCTCAGAAGAAGACATTTATGCAGCCAAAAAACATATGAAAAAAGCTTATCATCACTGGTCATTAGAGAAATGTATATCAAAACCACACTGAGATACCATTTCACACCAGTTAGAATGGTGTTCATTAAAAAATCTAGAGACACGGCCAGGCGAGGTGGCTCACCCCTGTAATCCCAGCATTTTGGGAGGCTGAGGCGGGTGGATCATGAGGTCAAGAGATCGAGACCATCCTGGTCAACATGGTGAAACCCCATCTCTACTAAAAATACAAAAAAATTAGCTGGGCATGGTGGCGCGTGCCTGTAATCCCAGCTACTCAGGAGGCTGAGGCAGGAGAATTGCCTGAACCCAGGAGGCAGAGGTTGCGGTGAACCGAGATCACACCATTGCACTGCAGACTGGGTAACAAGAGCAAAACTCCATCTCAAAAAAAAAAAAAAAAAAAAAAATCTAGACAGATGCTGGAGATGATGCAGAGAAAAAGGAACACTTTTTTTTAAAAAAAAAATTTATTGCATTTTAGGTTTTGGGGTACATGTGCAGAACATGCAAGATAGTTGCATAGGTACACACATGGCAGTGTGTTTTGCTGCCTTCCTCCCCTTCACCAACACTTGGCACTTTTACACTGTTTGTGGGTGTGTAAATTAGTTCAACCATTGTGGAAGACAGCGTGGCAATTCATCAAGGATTTAGAAATAGAAATTCCATTTGATCTAGCAATCTTATTACTAAGTATATATCCAAAGGACTACAAATCATCCTATTATAAAGACACAAGCACATGTATGTTCATTGCAGTGCTGTTTACAATAGCAGACCTGGAACCAACCCAAATGGCCATGAATGATAGACTGGACAAAGAAAATGTGGCACATATACCATGGAATACTATGCAGCCATAAAAAACGATGAGTTTGTGTCCTTTGTAGGGACATGGATGAATCTGGAAACCATCATTCTCAGCAAATTGACACAAGAACAAATAAGCAAACACTACATGTTCTCACTCACAGGTGGGTGTTGAACAATGAGAACACATGGGCATAGCGAGGGGAACATCACACACTGGTGTAGGTTGGGGGTGGGAGCCTACTGGAGGGACAGTGGGGGACAGGGAGGCTGAGGAGGGAAAGCACTGGGAGAAATGCCTGATGAAGGTGACGGGTGTGGCGGTGGGGAGAGGGAGACTGCAAGCCACTATGGCATGTGTGTACCTAGGCAACAACCCTGTGGGATGTGCACATGTACCCCAGAACTTAACGTACAATTAAAAAAAAAGAAAAAATGTCTTCAAATTAAATATAGAATGGTCAGATGACAAGTAAAATTATGTTTTCATACTCTCATTGGAAACAAAGACACCAAAATTAAGGCAACTGTGCAGTTTTCAGACCATTACAATTTTTCTGTGAAAGAATGGTAAACAGAGAAGCTCTTTTTCTCATATGGGATGAACTGCCTAGATAATCTTCTGACAGTATTATAAGAGTGAGCCATTAAATCGTGTTTCAAGTCAATTAAATTGCCTTTGTTCTTATGGTGTTATGTTTATAGATGGTTCACTGAATATTTTATCATTATTGTCATATTTCATTATTTTTTACAAATATTTGTTATGTTAACTGAAAATATGAGAATTTATTTCAAAAATATGTTAGAAAGGTAAAATTTTATGCTAAATATCTATTTTATGTAGTAAAGCTGATATCGTCTGAAGAGTATAGGCAGTAAACATAATTTATTAGAAAAAATAATTTTGTTTTTGAGATGTTACATACCATGTTCTGGCTCTCAAATATAAATTTAAAAAAAAAACCGATTGTGGGATTGGATGAGTCTCAAGATGGACAATAGGGATGTTGCAGGAAAGGCTAGCCGGTGGTTTGGGGTTGCTCCCCCTAAATCTGGAAAAATGAACATGAATACCCTTCACCAGGAAGAGCTCATTGCTCAGAAGAAACGGGAAATTGAAGCAAAATGGAACAGAAAGCTAAGCAGAATCAGGTGGCTAGCCCTCAGCCCCCACATCCTGGCGAAATCACAAACGCACACAACTCTTCTTGCGTTTCCAACAAGTTTGCCAACGATGGTAGCTTCCTGCAGCAGTTTCTGAAGTTGCAGAAGTCACAGACCAGCACAGATAACCCCCCGCCAGCACGCCCAGCGTCCCTCCCAGCACGTCCACCCCCAGCGCCGGGAAGAGGTCCCTTCTCATCAGCAGGCAGACAGGCCTGGGGCTAGCCAGGCTGCCAGGTCGGTCAAGAGTTACTCACACGCCAAGCAGCTGCCCGTGGCGCACCGCCCAAGTGTCTTCCAGTCTCCGGATGATGAGGAGGAGGAGGACTATGAGCAGTGGCTGGAGATCAAAGTTTCACCCCCAGAGGGAGCCGAGACTCGGAAAGTGATAGAGAAATTGGCCCGCTTTGTGGCAGAAGTTGGCCCTGAGTTAGAAAAAGTAGCTATGGAGGACTACAAGGATAACCCAGCATTTGCATTTTTGCAGGATAAGAATAGCAGGGAATTCCTCTACTACAGAAAGAAGGTGGCTGAGATAAGAAAGGAAGTGCAGAAGTCACAGGCAGTCTCTCAGAAAGTTTCACCCCCAGAGGACAAAGAGGTCAAGAACCTTGCAGAAAAGTTGGCCAGGTTCATAGCGGATGGGGGTCCCAAGGTGGAAACCATTGCCCTCTACAACAGCTGTGAGAACCAGGCATTCAGCTTTCTGTACGAGCCCAACAGCCAAGGGTACAAGTACTACCGACAGAAGCTGGAGGAGTTCTGGAAATCCAAGGCCGGCTCCATAGGCACCCTCACGGCACCCGACCCCAGCCCGAAGCGCAAGTCCCCTCCTGAGGCCCTGTCAGGGTCCTTGCCCCTGGCCACCACCTGCCCTGCCTCGTCCACACCTGCTCCCACCATCACCCCTGCTCCAGCTGCGCCCGGGAAGCCAGCCTCCGCAGCCACTGTGAAGAGGAAGCGGAAGAGCCGGTGGGGGCCTGAAGAGGATAAGGTGGAGCTTCCACCTGCTGAGCTGGTGCAGAGGGACGTGGATGCCTCTCCCTCACCTCTGTCAGTTCAGGACCTCAAGGGGCTCGGCTATGAGAATGGGAAGCCCGTGGGTCTAGTGGGTGTCACGGAGCTGTCGGATGCCCAGAAGAAGCAGCTGAAAGAGCAGCAGGAGATGCAGCAGATGTACGACATGATCATGCAGCACAAGCAGGCCAGGCAGGACATGCAGCTGCTGTGGGAGAAGGCGGTGCAGCAGCACCAGCACGGCTACGACAGCAATGAGGAGGTGGACAGCAAGCTGGGCACCTGGGAGCACCAGCTGCGGCGCATGGAGATACAAGACCAGGGAATGGGCCGAGCAGTTGACAAAGATGGGCCGGGGCAAGCACTTCATCGGAGACTTCCTGCCTCCAGACGAGCTAGAGAAGTTTATGGAGACCTTCAAGGCCCTGAAGGAGGGCCGCGAGCCTGACTACTCAGAGTACAAGGAATTTAAACTGACCGTGGAGAACATCGGCTACCAGATGCTGATGAAGATGGGCTGGAAGGAGGGCGAGGGGCTGGGCTCGGAGGGCCAGGGCATCAAGAACCCGGTCAACAAGGGTACCACCACAGTGGACGGCGCCGGTTTCGGCATTGACTGGCCGGCTGAGCTCTCCAACGAGGATGAGGAGTATGAGGCCTTCCGCAAGAGCATGATGCTTGCCTACCGCTTCCGGCCTAACACTCTGAACAACCCCAGACGGCCTTACTACTAAGTGTTCTGGAAACATGTACTTTCTGAATGACCAACCGTCCCTGGACTGTGGAATGTTCCAGCCTGCATTTCTGCCCACCCCTCCCGTTGTCACGAGTGCCATGCCATGTAATAAAGTCCCAGTGCTCATCCGCCAAAAATAAATTAAAAAAAAAAAAAAAAAACCTTAAATAAAAACACATTGCTTCTTCACAACTTAAAGATACAGAGTATTACTGTGTATAGATGTATTAATATACTATTTTGTGTGTTTTCTTTATGATATTGACTAGGAAATAACGATAACTATTATAACACTGTCTAATAATATAATATTGACTAATAGCATAATATTATACTGTGATGTCTCCAAAGGGCAATGTCAAAAGATATTTCACTCAACAGGTAAAGGAGTATAAGAATATTGCAAAAAAAACTGCTTATTTCAGATTTTCTTTTTTTAAATTGGCAAGCAAGTGATTTACAGAAGCTAGAAATACATGATATAAAGTAGGTAAAAATAAAAAAGTTACCATTATTACATTGCTATTTAAATAAGTATCAAAAGGAATGGCTTATTTTAAGCCTAGGCAAAATGACTCAAAGCAATTGAAATTGCCAAATTTGTTTGAATAGACCCATAATAGATTTTTCAGGACTTTTAGATTTTGATGTTCAAAAGATGATGGGCCAAATAAAGATTTTCAGTAATACAGAAAGATTATGGCATACATATTTTTATTGCTAAAATAAAAACATACATACATACATGCATACATACCAGATGGCTTTGAAGAGGAATTGTTTAAAATATGAAAAAAAGCAGTCCAACTAAGGAAAACAAATTGAGATATCAGTGTAACACATAAGATAAAATCCCACCTTTCACTTTATTTCAACTTTACCTCACAGTTTTGCCTCTGAAAATTTTAAATTCTTCCTGCCTTATGATAAAAATTATTATTTCTTGGTACACTACCACAGTGTATTTCTTTTGATAAATAAAAAGAATATACTTTTCATAGACAATTTTGGTAATCAAAACATATTTCTATAAAATAAGCCAATTATCTAGGGAAGAATAAATCCAAAATCCTGAAAACTAGAAGATACAGTTAGTTTCATTATTATTGGAGGAATACTTAACATGAGATCTAACAGCTCTTAAAAAGTTTTAAGTGGGGCTGGGTGCGGTGGTTCAGGCCTGTAATCCCAGCACTTTGGGAGGCCGAGGCGGGCAGATCACGAGGTCAAGGGATCAAGACCATCCTGGCCAACAAGGTGAAACCCCGTCTCTACTAAAAATACAAAAATTAACTGGACATCGTGGTATGCGCCGGTAGTCCCAGCTACTTGGGAGGCTGAGGCAGGAGAATTGCTTGAACCTGGGAGGTGGAGGTTGCAGTGAGCTGAGATTGCGCCACTGCACTTCAGCCTGGCACCTGGCAACAGAACAAGACTGTGTCTCAAAAAAAAAAAAAAAGAAAAAATTTAAGTGTACAATACCATATTGTTAACTCTAGACAAGATGATGTGCAAATCTCTAGAAAACTTGAGTTGTATCAGTTGAATGGCAACTTCCTATATCCTCCTCTCCCAAGCCCTTAGTAACAACCATTTTAGTCTCTTTGTTTTCAGTTTGACTATTTTATATACCACATATAAATGTACTTCATACAAATTATTTTAAAAGACATATTTTTCACCTCATTAGTTTAATTTCATCTGTTTTCCTAAACGAAACTTACTGTACTAATACACTAATACACTCAGGGATATTAAACATATCCTAATTTAGTAAATGACTAAATTACAATGTCCTTGAACTACTTTGGTGCTACGAGGCAAACATTTTCCACCCAAACTTTCAAGAACAACTTAAATTCAGAAGTAAGTCAATTTGGAATATTTTAAATTTCAAATATCACTTTATAGATCATTCAGCATATAATTTAAAAAGAAAAATGTACACATATTTTAAAAATTGGCATATTAATTTTTACCTGAAGATGAGAGTTGCAGAAAAATCAAACCATTATGTAATCCGCATAGATGTCCATGCTTGTAACAAAAATATTTTGAAAAAAGGAAAACCTAGTTTTTCGGCCTGGGCCATGGGATGAGTTGACAAAGGGAACATCATGATTTAGAATGTCTCACAGTAAAAGATGCATGTTGTGTTGCCACTGTGGCTTTAATGGCTTTTACTTGTGGAAATGTGGTAACCCGGTAACCACAAACAAAATATTAATATAACTGGAATGTGAAGGCTAAACAACAAAATGCCACAGGTGCTGGCTGAGTAAAACACCTAAAATTTGTGTATTGCAGATTCAGGCACATGTGCCCTGAAGGAACCACATAATGCCAAGAGGCAGCTGTTCCAGCATCCAGTTCATACTAAAGATTTGAAAGATTAATTAAAAAGTAAAAGTCACTGTTTGAAAAATACTTTTTACATATATTTTCAAAGTACTTTCAAATGATTTCTACCTTCCACTTACACAACACATATTAACTTAGACCCTCACACTCATATTGGAAAAAAAATAAAAAAAAACATTAAAATTTGATGTCTAAAATCTGTTAAAATGTATCTACCATTTTAATTTAAATTCAAAGACCTAAGTGACTACAAATGATTATCATTACCTTTAAACAGATTTTCCTTTATTGTTCTTCCTGGTCAGAAAATATTGTATATATTTATTCTCAGATGTGAATGCAGTTTTAAAGTTCTCTTTAGAAAATTATAAATAACACACTATTTTCCCTTACATTTCTCTAACATATTTAAGAGACTATCAGTTAAATTGCTCAGAGAACCTAACCACCTGTTAGTATCAGTTTAAGAAAAGACAATTAAACAAGCAAATCTCAACAGATATCATTTAATGCATTCCAAAGCACATATTGGTGATTATGGAAATAACCATACTGCTAGAGGCATGTTTGCTTTTTCTTTTGCTCATTTATTAGTTCTATTATAACATCGCTTATAATGTTATTTTATAATTTCATTGGTTATGTGTCACCTGATGGAGTTTTATAGTATTCTTCCTTTGGAGAGGCATAAAAGTAACAGAGTAAGTGTGGGCAGCTAGCTGTTATATGTATCTTAGAACAAGTGACCCATAAACTGAGCAACATGCCAACTACTTGTTACTTTAAAATTCCTCTAGTGTCCCATCATCTCATTTAAAATTTTCTCACTTCCATTTGATTAGAGTTCTACAAGATGTGATAATGGAAAATTCTTGCCTATAAATTTGAGACATAAAAATTGAAAAAAGAAAAATAATACGCTAGGTTCACTGACTCTTTGGAAGCTCGTTAAGAAATGCTTCTGTTCTTATTATTTTGTTCTCAAGTCAAAATCTACAAAGCATTTAACATAAGTAATACATATTAATATGTCAATATACCGTCTGTGGTATTTGAGACCTAGTTAGCATTTTTATTGAACTTCTGTGTTAACATTTTCAGAAATTGACTGTTATTAATTACCAATTTAAATCCATATTTTGATACCATGGTCACTATTAAATGGGTCATTTCAGCAGTAATAGCTCTTCCTAAGAGTAATACTTCAATTTCAGCAGATTTCAGTGTTAATAATTAAAGTGTGCATGTACCACAACCTATTTGTCATGGTAACTAGACAGCATAAGACATTAACATGATTCTGCTCTTGATTAAAGATACCATTCCATTCCATTGCTATTTTCAAAGCATTTCACTTTTCTTAATATAGTATAATTAAAGTATACTGGTTATTTACCTGGCATAAAAAAGTAATAATTCTGTATCTTAACAGTAATCTAGGGAGGTATGATTGCTAAGTGTGCTTGTTCACTCTGTAGGAAATATCACATCTAATTTATTGCAGTTGTTTTGTTAGTTCTGCAAAATCTACTATCGCAGGCATCATTAAAGGACTAACCGCATTCCTCTGTGCATATTCATCTTCAAGGAATCTGAAATGTAAAATGTGTAAATTTTTCTCCCCATCTCTTAATTTCCTACAGTTTATATTGTTTCTCAAAGAGATAACGAACACACTTGAGAAGCAGGTTATGAGTTAGCAGCTCTGAGATCATAGTTCTGTCTTTATTATGCTATCTACGGGATCTAAAAAAAACTTACTTATCCTCCCTGAACCATAGTTTTCTCCAGTATTATATACTGTTCTTCTGGCTCTGAAACTGTATAAGGCTAAACTGTCTAATGAAAGCTACAGTTTAACAAAGAGTCTCTAATCTAGAAAATGTACTTTGAAGTCATATGATAAACATCATTGTATTAATATATTAATGGAATAGGTTTTGTCTTAGATATGTTACTCTTGAGGCACTGGCATATAAAAGTAATAGGCACTGTGGCATTACTGAGGTCAGACATTGTGAAATTTTTAATCAGATCCCTAAAAGTAGAAAGCCATATCTCTACTGAAGAGTACATGTTGGATTGTAAAATTATGCCTATTACTGGAAGTGAGTGAAGGGAATGGCATTGTTGTCTATCTAGTTTCATGACCCTGGCTTCCTCCTGAATGAATTAAAATTTTCTTAATATATAAGTTCCTCCCTCATCCATATGCTTCACTAGAAGGTGATGTCAATCCTACCATAAGGTGTGGTCTTGAATGGGCTAAGACCATGGTTTGAGACAGGGTTTCTCAACCTTGTGACTATTGATGTTTTTCATCTTTTTTGTTGTGGGCAGGGACTGGCCTGTACTTTACAGGATTTTTACCAACATCCCTGGCCTCTGTCCACTAGATGCCAGTAGTGGTGTCATAATTGTGATAACTGTGATAACCAAAAAAAAAAAAAAAGTGTCTCCAGATATTGCCAAATGTCCCCTCTAGGGCAAAAATCACTTCAGGTGGAGAACCAGTCTAAGGACACTCTAACTCTTTTTGTCAATGTTTGGTTCAAAACAGTCAAAGAATCATATTAACATAAGAAGTCCTCTGGAAAGATTTTAGCAAAAAGTTTCAGCACTTCCAAGAAGAGGTAATGGGGAAAGGCTACTTCTCTTCTTCCTCTGAATATTGTAACATGCAGCCAGTATTTTGAAATCTTAGAATAAAGTCCATGTTATGGATGCTGAAGTAAAAGCCAGAAAGACTTTGGAATACTAAAGCCATCAGGTACTTGAATTAGCCATAGCTCAATCCCATTATCTGGACACTTTCTAATGTAATAGATGTCATTTTCTTAGTTATTTAAGCCACCATGAAAGGGTGTTTTGTTATTTAGAGAAAAAATAAATAAATTTTATAATAAAATATTATAAAACTTATAGGGATTGAACAGATCTTTTCTTTGGCTTTTTCCCCTTCTCTGATGGTTTAGGAGTTTTAAAAATCTATATCAAAACTACTTATTTTTTACTTTATTTGGAGGTTTTTTTGGATTTTCCAAAATGCAAGAAATACTATTTAGCTACGAAAAGTCAAGCTAATAAATATTAACGTGAAAGTCCATGACATATACATATATATACAACTAATTTTGAACCACATTTTATCTCTATGAGCTAAGGCTAATTAAGCTTTTAGTATTAACTTATGATGTAGAGATAATTTTTCCCAGAGTTTTGATGTTCCTTCTCAAATAACAGCTGTTTTCAATCTGACTTCAAGGTTTATAACTTAACTTTTCTGTATTTGTTCTACCACATATTGTTGAAATTCAGATATATCACAAGTCAGTCTACCATAACAACATGAATCATAACTTTTCATGGTGTCTAAGCTTAAAAAATGAATTCTGTGGAAGAAGAAATTTCCTTGTCTATTGAGTAAATTGTGACCTTTAACTTAAAAGAAATACTCTCTAGAAGATGGTATTTTTAATCTTTTTTTATTCCAAGGGAATGAAGAACATAAAAATTTACTTTTCCTGTTCCTAAAAAGATTATCATTTGTTTTTAAATAAAACAATTTATTTCATTGTCTCACAAAATTATCCCTTGTTAAGATATTTGATTCATCACCTAGTTGATGCAGAAGTCTAACATGAAATCTCAGAAATGTGAAGATTCAGATGCACTATCTCTTTTTCCTCACACTTTACCTTCATCAAATATGTATGACAACTCAGATATGTTCACATATTTGTTGAAGGAGGCCCCAAAATCATAATTTTAACTTCATTATTGTTGTATTGCTTGAAAATCTCTTACAAAGGATGGTAGTTTTCAAAAACTAGCAGGGAGCTAAGATTTGAAATTCCTATCATATTAAATTTTTACATATCTTCTGATCCCGTATCTTATTCTTCCAGATTACACCCTTTAGTACTCCAACACCAACAACTTTTTGTCACACAGGACTTCTGTACAATGCTTCTATTTTTCATGTATTTTCCCTCTTTGATAATGTCTCTCCTTTCCTATATACAATAAATAATATGCTCACTGATTATAGTAACTCCTTAGTAAATACCATCAGATTCCTTGCTCCATGTCACCATGCTGCTATACCTGCTTGACAAAATTAACATTTTAGTTACATCTAAATGTAGGCTACTCTGACTCTGCACTAATACAGCTAAATATGAATACCACCATAAATCATTTCATTTGGCTTCACTTTATAGTATTTCATAAATATTGCTGTTTTATAAATTGAAAGTTTGTAACACGCCTCTGCTATGCAAATGTCTCAGTGACATTTTTCAAATAGCATATGCTTACTTTGTGTCTCCGTGTCACATTTTGGTAATTTTCACAATATTCAAACTTTTCATTATTATAATATATTTTATGTTGATATGTAATGGTGATCTTTTACGACACCATTATAATTATTTGGGCCACCAAGAACTGTGTCCAAATAAGACTATAAACCTAGTTGATAAATACTGCATATGTTCTGACTGCTCCACCAACCTGCTTTTTATCTCACTCCCTCTCCTCAAGCCTCCATATTTCCTGGAACACAACAGTTTTGAAATTAGTCCAATTAATCACACTACAATGGCTTCTAACTGTTCATGTGAAAGGAAAATTTACCCATCTCTCACGTTAAGTCAAAATCCAGAAAGGCCACTGACATCTAACCTGGTTCAATGTTCTTGGAAGAAGGGAGTTAGGGCAGTGCCTGAAGGCAGAATCCCAGCTGAGTGGCAGAACACCAAGGTCCTACTGCTGGATCTGTTGAGTGATGATCCCATAAAGGTCACTTCTCTGATAGCTTCAGTTTTCTGATGGGTGAATCAGACAGATTAAAAGTTGGTCTTTGTCAGTTCTGACATCCTATAGCTGCCCAAAATCTCACTTTGAATGTAATAATCCCCACATTTTGTGGGAGGGACCCAGTGGTAGGTAACTGAAGCATGGGTGTGGATTTTTCCCATGAAGTTCTTATGTCACTAAGTCTCACAAGATCTGATGGTTTTATAAAGGGGAAATTCCCCTTTACATGCCCTCTTGCCAGCCACTTTGTAAGATGTCTTTTTCTCCTCCTTTGCCTTCTGAAATGATTGTGAGGCCTCCCCAGCCATGTAAAACTGTGAGTCAGTTAAAAATCTTTCCCTTATAAATTACCCAGTATCAGGTATGTCTTTACTAGCAGCATGAAAACAGATAAATAAAGTAAATTGGTACCAGGTAGCAGGGCACTGTTGTAGATAGCCAAAAATGTGGAAGCAACTTTGAAATTGGGTAACAGGCAAAGGTTGGAACAGTTTGGAGGGCTTAGAAGAAAACAAAAAGATGTGGGAAAGTTTGGAACTTCGTAGAGACTTGTTGAATGGCTTTGACCAAAATGCTGATCGTGCTTTGGGCAATAAGGTTCAGGCCGAGGTGGTCTCAAATGAAGATGAGGAACATGTTGGGAACTGGAGCAAAGGTAACACTTGTTATACTCTAGCAAAGAGACTGACAGCATTTCATACCTATCCTAGAGATTTGTGGAACTCTGAACTTGAGAGAGATGATTTCGGCATCTGGCAGAATAAATTTCTAAGCAGCAAAGTGTTCAAGATGTGATTTGGTGCTGCTGAAAATATTTAGTTTTATTTATTCACAAAGATAAGGTTTGGAATTGGAACTTATGTTTAAAATGGAAACAGGGGATAAACCTCTAGAAAATATGCAGCCTGATGATGCAATGGAAAAGAAAAACCAATTTTCTGATTAGAAATTCAAGCCTGCTATATAAATTTGCATAAGTAACAAGGAGCCAAATTTTAATTCCTGTGACAATAGGAAAAATGTTTTCAGGGCATGTCAGGGATCTTCCTGGCAGCCCCTCCCATCACAGGACTAGAGGCCTAGGAAGGAAAAATGGTTTTGTGGGCTGAGCCAGCCCAGGGCCCCTCTGCTATGTGAAGCCTAGGGACTTGGTGCTCTGCATCCCAGTCACTTTAGCTATGGCTAAAAGGGGTCATGGTACAGCTCAAGCTGTGGCTTCAGAGGGTGCAAGCCCCAGGCCTTGGTAGTCTCCTTGTGGTGTAGAGAGCCTGTGGGTGCACAGAAGTCAAGAATTGAGGTTTGGGAACCTCTGCCTAGATTTCAGAAGATGTATGGATAAATCCAGATGTCCAGAAATAAGTTTGCTACAGGGATGGGGACCTCATGGGGAACCTCTGCAAGAACAGTATTAAAGGAACATGTGGGGTCAGAGCCCATACAGAGTCTCTACTTACGGGCACTGCATATTGAAGCTGTGAAAAGAGGGCCACCATCCTCCAGATCCCAGAAAGGTAGATCCACTGACCCCTGTATCATACACCTAGAAAAGCTGTAGACACTCAATGCCACTTCATGAAGACAAGCAGGAGGGGGCTGGACCCCACAAAGCCACAGGGGCAGAGATGCCTGAGGCCATTGGAGACCAAATCTTACACCAACATAACCTGGATGTGAGACATGGAGTCAAAGGAGATCATTTCAGAGTTTTATGATTTGGCTGCTCCATTGAGTTTTGGACTTGAATGGGGCCTGTAACTTCTTTGTTTTGGCCAGTTTCTCTCATTTGGAACAGATCTATTTACACAATGTCTATACCCTCATTATATCTAGGAAGTAAATGACTTGCTTTTGATTTTACAGGCTCACAGGCAGAAGGTACTTGCCCTGTCTCAGATGAGACTTTGGACTTTTTGGTTAATGCTGGAATGAGTTAGTTAAGACTTTGTGGGACTGTTGGAAGGCATAATTGGTTTTGAAATGTGAGGACATGAGATTTGGAAGGGGCTAGGGACACAATCATATGGTGTCTCTATTTCCCCTCTGAAATCTCACCTTGAATTATAATAATCCTCACATGTCATGGGAGAGAACCAGTGGGAGGTAACTGAATCACAAGGGAGGGTTTTTCTCCTGCTGTCATCATGATGTGATTAAGTCTCATGAGATCTCATGGTTTTATAAAGGGGAATTCTCCTGCACATGCCCTCTTGCTTGCCACCATCTAAGACATGACTTTGCTTTTCCTTTACATTCCATTATGATTGTGAGGCCTTTCCAGTCATTAGAAACTGTGAGTCAATTAAACCTCTTTCCTTTGTAAGTTACCCAGTCTCAGGTATGTAATTATTAGCAGGGTAAAAAAAGACAAATACAATGGCTGACTATGGACATCAGATTTCAATTATTCTCCAAAAGAATATCAAAGTTACTCGTGAATGGTAAAGTCTGAAAAAATAAAATAAAATAAAACCAAATAAAATAAAATAACTGAAGACAGCTAGAAGCTGTATGAGTGCCCATGTGAAACAGCTGGGGCACAGAAGAAAAAGTCAAAAGAGACTGTCACAGATCAATCCCAGAAAAAACTCAGATCCCCATGGAAAGGGTAAGTAGGAGTGCTTTTCAGCTGCCTTCACCACTGTGAGAATCTGATGGCCACTAAACTGGTCGGGCCCAATGTGTCATTTTGACCCAGAACATTAACACTGATGGTGGCAACTTAGTGAATTCCCAAGAACAGAAAACCAGGTAGCCAGATGTGTGCACACACTCCTCTCAGACCCAAAACGAGACAGCTGCTGCCAAACCTGTTATCCCGGCATAGTGGAGCACTGCTCCGCCCAGGGTCTATCTGCCTTTGAGTCATCACACCACCAGATCCCCCACAAACATACCCCACAACTCACTCTCACTTTGGCAAGCATAGAGGACCAGGGGATACCTGGGTACCTGGGGAACCCCTGGAGATAAAACCCTCTATGTAAGCTCTCCTTAAGTGAGGGGAGAACACAGCCTGCCAAATTCCCCTAAGGACAAAGAAAATGCGGGCATACCACCAATCAACAAAGGAGAAAGCAACAACTACCAGGAATGAACATGGAGAGGGTGGCTGTCCCTTGCCTCCTCCTTATACATGGGTACACATCTAACAATGATTCTTCTTGCCGGGGGCTAGCACATTTACACTTGTAGAAAGCGTTTTTCATGCCTTTTGTGGTGGCTTCACCCCTGCTGAAAGTGAGTACATGCTGCTTAGGCTTATATGAAGGGTGTGGCCCAATTCCCCTTCTATACACAGAGTAGCAGCATCCCTGCAATAGAGGACAGACACCTCATAGAGTTGCCTGCTCTAGACTGAAGCAAGAGGTTCTGTCCCATGCCCATTTTACTGGTACCTATAAGAGGAGGATATCTGTGACCCCTACCTGCACTGTGGCTGAAAAGAAAGGAAAAATTCTTTATAAACTGGTTGTCATGAGCCCTGTGATGGGACACAATAGGGAAGCAGATTGCATTTCTGCTGGCTCAGGAAAAGAAGCCAGTTCCTGACTTCTTCCCTTGAGAGTTCAGGGCAACCCAAAATTGCCTTTTACTGCCACCCTCCCAATGGTGCTTCCATTGATCATCAGCCTAAGGGTAAGCCAGCTCTTAATCCTAAGTACCATCAACTGGACTTCAGCCTGAACTGTACCCCCAAATAAAAACCCTGCTGCCAGAAAAGCTTAGTGCTACTCCATGAATTAGCTTCCTGAGACTTCTGTACACTCAGCTCTACAGGAGCTACTATGTTCGTGCATATACCCAGTATGTTGCTGCAATAAGCAACATCTGAGAAAACCACTGTAAAAAAGCTATCCACAACCTGGAGAACACAAACAGAGCCTTAGCCAACTAAAAGCATCCAAACATGAAGCCAAATAATCACATGCAACATATGTCAGTTATACCTCAAGAATGAATTTTAAAATATATTAAAGGGTCATCTAAATTATAGCAAATTCAAAAATAAGAAGCAAAATCTTCCTCAGATTAGAAGGAATAACATAAGAACTCTGGCAGTACAAAAAGACAGAACATCTTGACACTTCCAAATTATCACACTAAATTTTTAGCAATGTATCTTAACTAACCTGAAAAGTCTAAAATGACAGACAGAAAATTCAAACTGTGGATTGCAAAGAAACTCAATGAGATCCAATAAAAAGTTGAAATCTAACCGAAAGAAATAAGAAAAATGATCCAGAGTATGAAGGAAAAGACAGTTATATTTGGGAAAAAAAGATAGAACTTCTGGTATTGAACACTTCCTTAAAAAGTTTTCAAAATACAGCTGGAAGCTTTAACAGTAGGCTGGACCAAGAAGAATGAATTTCAGAGTTTAAAAACCACTTTTACAAATTAACTCCATCAAAAAAATTTTTAAAAATGAAAAATGAACAAAGACTTGGAGGAACATGGGATTATGTAAAGTGACCAAACCTATGATTTATTGGCATTCCTGAAAAAAAAAAGAAAAAAGAAAATGTACGCAATTTGGAAACCATAGTTGAGAAAATATTTCACTAAAACTTCCCTAACCTAGCTAGAGGGGTTAACAACCCAATAGAAGATATTCAGAGAACACCCACAAGGTATTACACAAAATGGCCATCCTCAATGCATATAATCATCAGACAAAAGGCATATTTCTCAGCAGAAACTTTGCAATCCAAAAAAGAATATGGATCTATTTTTAGCCTTTTTGAAGGAAAAAAAAATCATATGCTGCCAAACTAAACTTCATAAGCAAAGGATAAATAAAATCTTTTCAGACAAGCAAATGCTAAAGGAATTTGTCACCACTGGACCAGCCTTACAAGAAGAGCTCAAAGCAGTTCTAAACATGGAAACAATAGAATACCATCACATAAGAGCACATAACACAAAGTGTACAGATCCTACATAGCAATTATACAATTCAGACCACAAAGTAACTAACCACACTAAGAAAGGTACAAGACCTCACATATAAATATAAATATTGAATGTAAAAGGGCTAAATGTTCTACTTAAAACCATAGGGTGGTGAATTAGGTTTTATTTCTTTTTTTAAAAAAAAAAAAAAAAACAAGGAAATACAACCCTCTGCTGCATTTGAGAGAACCATTTCATGTGTAATGAATGATATCTGCAGGCTCAAAGTAAAGGAATGGATAAAAATCTATTACACAAATGGAAAACAAAAAAGAGCATCTGTGGCTGTTTCCTGTATTAGATAAAACATACTTTAAAACAACAACAGAAAAAAAAGACAAAGAAGGGTACTTACAATGATAAAGGTTTGAATTCAACAAGATTTAATTATCTTAAAAATACACATGCCCAACATTGGAGCACAAAGATTTCTAAACAAATACTACTAGACCTAAGATAAGCAATACACATACATACAATTATAGTGGGGGACTTCAACACCCCACTGACATCTCTAGACATATCATCAATGCAGAAAACTAACAAGGAACCTGAATTTCACTGGATGCTTGACCAGTTGGATCTAATAGGCATCTACAGAATACTCCACCCAACTACCACAGAATATACATTTTTCTTATCTGTACAAGAAACACTCTAAAATAGACCACATGCTTGATCATAGAGCATTTTTAAACCCTTTGCAAAATATACTTTTGTTCATCATGTTGCAAATCTCAGAAGTTTTTAACCAATTGGAATACAAAAAATTATTGGGGCTTTTCTTGGTATACTCTTTAATGTTGTTACCCTTTCAAGAGTAATGTAGATTCTTTTTTTCATTTTTTTTTCATTTTTTTTTCTACCTTGTCTCTTTCTACTTGGATTTAGCTTGTTAAAACTAAGAAATGAAAGGCTTAACTTTCCATAACTTTTTCAGTTATATTCTTTTTTTCAGTTATATTCGATTGAAGTACTCTATTTGTGAATTACATTAAAAACAAACACTGGAGTAATAAAAGATACTGAGGAATAATATGTATTTTACCTTGGAGTCTCTTAAACATCATCCTTAAAGTCCCTATATCATGAGCAACTTTAATAGTTAATATATTTTTTAAAAAAATACACAAGAAGGCCAAATGTGATGGCTCACCTCTGTAATCCCAACACTTTGAGAGGCCAAGGTGGTCCAATTTCCAGAGCCCAGGAGTTGGAGGCCAGCCTGGGCAACATGGCAAAAACTTACCTCTACAAAAATTAACAAATTAGCTGGGTGAAGTAACATGTGCCAGTAGTTCCAGCTACTCAGGAGGATGAGGTTAGAGGATGGCTTAAGTCTGGGCGGTTGAGGCAGCAGTGAACTGTGATTGTGCCACTGCACTCCAGCCTGGGTGACAGTGTAAAATCCTGTCTAAAAACAAACAAAGCTACCAGAAAATGAATTTAAAAAATAGAAAAGATACCACATTAATACATAAATCTTAGATAATACAAAGTCCGATTCTTGTTATAAGATGTAACCAAAATGGAAAATTTTAAGACATGATAAGTTTGAGGGCTCATCTAGCTGTATGACAAACATGTCTGCTGTTTTCATTCTCAACTGAAGTAAAATCGCTACTGTTTGAAATCCTTGTTTAAAGTCCTGTTGGCTTGTAAAATAGAACAAAAACAAAAACAATTAAAAACAACAAAATATCTCTCTTTTTGTATTATACATTGTGACATGCTTTATTCCTTTTTGTCAAATATATTACAGAGATTTAGTAAAATGACACTTCAATATTTTCCTTTTCCCTACGACTTTTCTTCTACCCTTATCCCTTAGAAATCTTCCATGAATCTGATAGAGATCAAGTTGTTAATCAAACTTAATTGATAGGCACTATTAGAATCTCAAAATTGCATCCCTCCTTAGAGGACAGAGTGTTCTCTAATTAGGTCATGCCAATCATGTCTGTCTTCAAAATCTTCCCAAGAAATATCTTAGCACTTATACAGTGAACAGTAATGAACCTCATAATGTTTTTTTTTTTTTTTTTTTTGTATTCAGCATAAAAAAATCAGACTGTAAGTTATCAGGGGAAACTATTAAAATAATCAGATCATTGGTGCTGAAATAACTCTGTATTTTTGTTTTCTTCTTGCATCATGCCTATTCACTCATAATTTTTTGTGTTCTTGAACATATATGTTCACAAACATATGAACTGCATACTCCTTAAAACAAAATGGACCTAAAAAAAGAGTTACACTGAAAATAAGGCACACATTTTTCAACTCAGTAATATAACTCAGTGATAGGTTACATCTTCATCCAAGTGCAATATTCATATACTTTTCAGAGCTTTATAAAATTAGCAACTTTTTACATGACTAAAAATAATCAAATATAGTTCATATTGCCTATTTCTAAAGAGGTACTTAAGTTGCTTATAACATTGTACCGTAGTATAATTGGATTCTGTTTAAAAAATTTAGAAAATTGTAATTTAAACATAATTATGTCATATAATGATTCCTGCTGTTTGTAATAAATATTTTTATTACATGCATGGTTAATCTTTATTTTGAACATAAGCTTATAGTCCACAATGTAAAACAATTAATAACTAATACATTCTGGGACCTTTATCTCTTATGAAGACTTTCCAAATGTGTTGACTTTTCTCCAAGGCTGATTAGAAAAAATGTTAATTAATGGATTTGCAATAATTAATTGAGAATCAAATTTTCCTTTCAGAAAACTTCTCCTCTGGAATTATCTATCTTTAAATTACCTATGACTTTTTATATTTACATAAAAATACTTTTACTTTTCATTAGAATTAAGAAAACAATTCAGTAACTTGGGGATATCTGAATGATATAAAAGTTTATGAAGTAAAATCATAATGCATCTATTTTGTACAAGAAGACACATGCATTTCCCTAAGCCTAATTAAGTGTGCCAATTTGGAACTTATGGTTTTTATGAGTACATC
Organism: Saguinus oedipus; assembly: GCA_031835075.1. NCBI lineage: Eukaryota > Metazoa > Chordata > Mammalia > Primates > Cebidae > Saguinus > Saguinus oedipus. Next base: position 46,787,926 of record CM063169.1, read on the forward strand.
ATTTAATATACAACATCATATGTTTATTTTTTGCTACTATCCTGTAACAATATTTTTAGTATGATTTTAGCATAGTGATTATCTACAGTATTAATGTGAAATATAAAGGTTTTTTTTTTTTTTTTTTTTTTTTTTGAGATGGAGTTTTGCTGTTGTTACCCAGGCTGGAGTGCAATGGCGCGATCTCGGCTCACCGCAACCTCTGCCTCCTGGGTTCAGGCAATTCTCCTGCCTCAGCCTCCTGAGTAGCTGGGATTAGCATGCGCCACCATGCCCAGCTAATTTTTGTATTTTTAGTAGAGACGGGGTTTCACCATGTTGACCAGGATGGTCTTGATCTCTTGACCTCATGATCCACCCGCCTCGGCCTCCCAAAGTGCTGGGATTACAGGCGTGAGCCACCGCGCCTGGCCCTGAAATATAAAGTTTAACAGAATTAAAAGTCAAAATAAGAAAATAATTTCTCAAAACAAGGACTAAAATATGAATTTATCATAACTGTTGAGTATGAAATATTAGTAATAAAACATGGGTGACATATTCTCTATACTTGTATACATTCAAGAGTTTTGCTCATAAATAAGTAAACTGTGCAATTCTGTTGGATTTAATTTGCAAAGAAAAGCAAATAAAATATTTTTTATCCTCTTATGTGTTCACATATCCCATTTGTTCAGGAGACCTCTATTGGCAGCCACTTAGGGCCAAAAATTACAAATTGATACAGCAGTATCTGATGACAAAAATAAGCAATAAAATTTCAAGAGGATTATCATTTTAAAAAGCCTGTTCTACATTCTTTTTCTCTAGCCAGGCTCTCCCACTAACCATCATAAGTCCCTACATGACCGTCTGCCTTTCATCTCCTGATATTGAGACTTGGATCATTTCTTTAAATATTTAAAAAGGAAAGATTGCCAAGGGATTATGTAGTTCATTGGGCAAGTAATTGATATGTATACTCTCATCCTCATGACTCTCTTAAAGTGATTTTCTATGTGTGACAACTTTATCAACTGTTTTTATTTTGAAAGCTAATGACTCTACACACATATTAAGAATATCTAATGGGACCCCTTTTGTGAAAATAAATCTTTAGTTTATAAAGATGAAATATGGGGATAAGCTTCTGCATTTGTTGAACTGTTGATGACCTTTAATAATATTGGTTACACTCTTCATTTTATTCTAGGTTCATTAAGCTCAGTATAATTTTAATGCATCACTCTCTCTAGCGTTTAGCAATTCATTTGTTCAACAAGGATTGGAGTGCCTACTCCAAGCTCTAGTTGGATAACTGACTAACCAGCATAAGCTATTTCCTTCAGTTGAGGCCATGAATTGAAATATGTACTGACTTACAAAATATACTAATAATGTAAAATATTAAGTAGAATATAAAAGGAAAGAAAGAACTCATGCTTCAAAACTAAATGAAAGTGTCAGGTAGTATGCTTAAAAGTTTTTTGAACAAAATTATATGTTGTCATGAATTTCCATATACTGTATCAAATTTTAAAAATAAAAATATTTTAAAGTTAAATGAATCTGAAAAAGCAATAAAAATAGTATAGAGATGATTAGATAAAGTCTACACATTCCTCTCTCTGTAGACTTTCCAAATGTATTGACTTTTCCACAGGGCTGATTAGAAATAATTTCAATTACATGGTTTTACAATAACTAATTGAGAACCAAATTTTTTATAGAAAACATTTCCTCTAGAATGACCTATTTTTCAATTTCTATTGTCTCTTTAAATTTGCATAAAATAACTTTTACTTTTAAGGAGCTTTAAGAAAACAAATTCAGTGAGGTTGCCTTCTAAGTGCCACACACCCTTCCCAGAACTACAGATATATTAGTGAACAAAACAGCAAAACTCTTGCTTCCTGATGCTTACATTTCAGTTATAGTAGATAGGAAGTACATGACAAGTATAATAATTAAGTTATACTATATTAAGGAGTTGATGAATACCATGGGAAAAAATTTAGAAGATAGCTGCAGACAAGAAAATAAGGCTGGCCTGTGATCCCAGCACTTTGGCAGGCCAAGGTTTGCAGGTCACCTAATGTCAGGAGTTCCAGACCAGCCTGGTCAACATGGTGAAACGCTGTTTCTACTAAAAGTACAAAAATTAGCCAGGCATGGTGGCAGGCACCTGTAATCCCAGCTACTGAGGAGGCTGAGACAGGAGAATCTCTTGATCCCAGGAGGTGGAGGTTGCGGTGAGGCAAGATTGAGCCACTGCCCTCCAGACTGGGCAACAGAGCAAGACTTTATCTCAAAATAAATAAATAAGGCTGCTATGAAAAGAGTGTTTCAATAATGTAAGATGGACAATATCAACTAAGACAAACATATTTATAGGTACCCTAAATAAACATCAGTGTGTTTATTTTTAGAGACTTTTAAAAGACTACCTTATTTTTATTTTCTTCCCTTAATTCATTTTCCCCCTCATTCTTTCTGGATGTCTCCAGAAATTCATTTTCTTTACACGCCTATATACTGCCTATTAATGCACCTGATTTGGACCTACATACCCCAGGAAGTATATGTTTGCAACCTTTCCCACCTGATAACCCCTCACCAGCATTAGTTCAACCTCATTTGAACTTTTACTAAAATTAATAATAAAAAATAATTTGTATCTTGACTCTAAGCAATTGCTTCCCATTCACTTTCTTTCTCTAATTTTTTCTGGGGCTTTCTTTCTCCATCACTCAGTATGTTGATATTATCAACGGACTATTAAACTTTTACCCATGCCAATATAGCACTCTTTTGAGGCCTTCTCTCCCATTAAAAAAAAAAAAAAAAAAAAAAAAAGAAGAATCTCTGAATACCAAAGACTAAGATATAACTCACATTTTTTTTTTGTATACCAGTTATTCACTAACAAATGAAACTGTAATTTTAAGTTTTGTATGGTAGAAATGCTAGTGTGTATGGTGTGTAGAAAATAAGGAGGTTTATTCATGTAAGTGCATGCAATAATAGTTACGTATATAATACATCACAGTATTATCTAAGCTATTTTATGTTAATGAGACGTAATAAAACATTTCTTAATTCCAGATCCACGCTTTCAGCTATTCAATATTTTTAAATGGTGAATTTCTTAGACCTCACTGAAAAAAAAAAACCATTTTTTTATGACTGAAATAATTTGAAATTTACCCAGATGTATAAAGGTTTAGTGGGAATTCATACTCCACAGTCACACTGCCACCTAATGGAGGAGGATAAAATGGAAATCAGACACTTGTTTCCCTTTGTTCAGTTCTTTATAATTCTTTGGTTGTTCATTTTTGTTTCCGGATGTTGTTTTTGGGGGGTTTTTGTTTGTTCTCTTCTTTGATAAAAGAAAGATTGTCCTGCTTCTGAGTTAATGATTATTGGTTAAAGGGTCCAATTACAACAGCTCAGCAGTTTACTGACCAACACTTTAAATCTCTTAAGGACTTAGAGTTAAAATCTTCCAGGATGTAACGTTCCAATTATCTGAGGTTTCTAGTCATAGATTTGCAAATTGGAGATGAAAGTTGCTCTGGGCAACTTTCTACATTATCCTATTCTCCTTGCATTTCAGCAAACTTAATTTAGAAATGCTATATTTGGTTGCACTGAAAAATAGTAATTACATTTAGTTATATGAATAATTCAAAATTTATGAGATTATTTTAAATAATACTAATAGCCCATTGTTATTAAGAACATTTCACTAAAATCATACTACATATTTTACATTAATTATGTCATCTAGTTGTCAAAACACTCTGATTTTGTAATAGTACTATCCTCTTTTTTAGATTAGGCATTAAGGCTTAAAAGGATCAAGGAAAGCTATCAAGCTCAAGAAACTAGTAAATATTCGATTCCAAAGTACAGATCATAATATTTCCCATGGTTTAACTCAATAACAATTATGATATTACTAAATATGTTAATCTCACAGTTGTTAAAATAGAGTCTTACATTTACATTTTAACTTCTAATTCAACCTTTGTAACTAGCTTCCCTCTCTATCTATCCAAACTATAAAAGGACAAATAGACCATAAATATTCAAAAGATAAATGTCGAAAAGCCTCTTGACAACTTTTTCATTAATAAACATAATAACATCTACAACAAAATATGTATCAGAGGAATATCCTGTATCTGTGGTATTATGAGATAGAATTTTTTAAATCAAAAATAATAAATTATTGCCAATGCGTGGTTCACCTTAAAAAAATGACAACATGTCTAGTCAGAAAGTGTGATAGGAACTGATCCCCTTAGTATATAAAACCAAGATTCAAAAAGTTAAACCTTTTGTATCCTTTCTGTCTGTGGATGCCATTGAGAAAGCATTGTTGTCTCTTTTCCACTGCTGTCATGTCTGTCAGAATCTCCTAAAGAGCCTTAACAGCTACAGAAGTTCTTCATCAGAGAGTTGAACTTTGAACAACCCATGAGTCTGAGAAGCCATTCTGAGCAAGGCAGAATACTCATGGACCATGTGCTATAAGAGCCAAATACCAAGAACTCCAGGGACTTTGTGTTTCTCACGTATGCCACTGTGGAGGAGGCAGATGCAGCCACGAAGGCAAAGCCACTCAAAGTGGATGGAAGAGTTGCACAGCCAAAGAGAGCTGCTGCCCTAAGATAAAATTCTCAAAGATCAGGTGTCCATTTAACTGTGAAAAAAGATCTTTGTGATCTAGAAGCAGAAATGCTGTTCAAACCAGCAATTCCATTACTGGGTATGTACTTAAAGGAATATAAGTCATTCTATTATAATGATACATGCATGCATATGTTCATTGCAGCAGTATACACAATAGCAAAGACATAGAATCAACCCAAATGCTCATCAATTATAGAATGGAAGAAGAAAATGTGGTATATCTACAACATGGAATACTATGCAGCCACAAAAAGGAAAGAGATCATGTCTTTTGCACAGACATGGATGGAACTGGAAGCCATTATTCTCAGCAAACTAACACAGGGACAGACAAACAAACACCAAATGTTCTCACTCTTAGTCGGAGCTGAACAATGAGAACATATGGACACATGGAGGGGAACAACGCACACTGGGGCCTATTGGGGGTGGGGAGGGCGTCAGCAAGAATAATGGATGCTGGGCTTAATACATAGGTGTTGAGTTGGTATGTGCAGCAAACCACCATGGCACTTGTCAAACAGATCTGCAGATCCTCTACACATACTCCAGAACTTAAAAGTTGAAGGAAAAAAAAGATTCGATATGCAAAAAAACCTACCTAGGAATATAAGACCTTTATCAAATCATAAGTAGACACAATAATTAGAAACATCTATAGTGCTTATAAGTGGGAGGACTCACTATCATAAATATTTCTCTTAGTTTTGATAAATAAATTTGATGTAAAAAGATCTTTGTTGGTGGACACTAAAGAACATCACCTAAGAGATTACTTTGAACAGGATGGGAAAAATGGAAGTGATTGCAAGCATAACTGACCAGGGTAACGGCAAGAAAAGGGGTTTGCTCTTGTACCTTTTGATGACCACAACTCCTTGGATAAGACTGTTATTCAGAAATACCATCCTGTGAGTGGTCACAACTGTGAAGTAAGAAAAGCCCTATGGAACCAAGAGATAACTGGTGCTTTAACCAGCCAAACAGGTCGAAATCGTTCTGAAATGTTGTTGAACTGGTCGTGGAGGTGTTCTTGGTGGATATGACAACTCTGGTTATCAAGGAAACTTCAGTGGTCCAGGTGGCTTTGGTGGCAGCCATGGCAATGTTGGATACAGTCACAGTCGGCTTGGCTATAATGGAGTTAGTAATGATGAGAGTAGTTTTGGATGTGGTGGAAGCTATAATTATTTTGGCAATTACAATAATCAATCTTCAAATTTTGGACTCATGAAAGGCAGAAACTTTGGAGGCAGAAGCTCTGACCCCTATGATGGTGGAGGGTAATATTATACTTTGCAAAACAATGAAACCAGGGTGGCTATGATGGTTTCAGTAGCAGCAGTAGCTATGACAGTGGCAGAAGATTGTAATTACTGCCAGAAAACAAGCTGAGCAGGAGGAGGGCCAGAGAAGTGACAGGGAAGCTGCAAGTTACAACAGATTTGTGGACTCAGCAAAGTGCAGTGCTGGCAGGAACTCACTGCTACAAAGAAGACATGTTTTAGACAATACTCATGTGTATGGGGAAAAAAGTTTCAAGGACTCTATTTGTGACTAATTGTATAATAAGTTATTTTAGTCTGTTCTGTGGAAAGTGTAAAGCATTCCAACAATGGGTTTTCATGTCTATTTTTTTTTCCTCCCATGATGTTGATTGATAAACACAGAAGTCTGTTCATGATGCTGAATATATGCATCTTATTGTATAAAAACGGTAAGACTTACTTTTCTACTTTTGAACATCAAATATTTTTCAGTTTCAATTCAGAACATACAACTCCCAGAACTCAGTAAGGACAAAGATAAAAATATAATGTGATACACTGAACCTGGTAGATTAGAAAACAGGTTAAACCTCTCAGATTAGTAATCAAGCTGACTTTATCTTAGTGAAATCTAGAAATTTCAAGAAAGAAAATAGTTTCAATAACCTTTATAAATAGAGATGCAAATCACTTTAAAAAGCAGAAAACTCAAGTCTTGTTCCTTTCCACAAAAATAAGTGCTAGACATTAAGGATGTAATTTTATACCTGAGAATTGTAATTAGTGATAAATTATCACTGATGCAACAGAAAGGTATTTTTAAATATCTGAGAGCTCATAAATTAATGATACATGAAATGTAGGATGATGGGGACTGCTTCTACTTTGCCTGGGTTCTAAAGGAAGTAGCATATTTTAGGAAGAGCCAATGTTTGAAGCTAAGCTGGTAGAAGATACAAGAAGTGTAATGTTCTATATAACAATGGTTCCAAAAAAGAAATAGTGAAAATAATATGAAACAACATATAATTAAGTATGATATTGGTTTTAATTTTCTTTGATGTACCTTATGAGATTGAGAAACTTTCTTTCTATTCTTATTTGCTGGGAGTTTTTTTCTTTTCATCAACAGTGGGCATTAAACTTCGTCAAATGTTTCCTCAAAATCTATGGAGATACTTTTCTAATTTTTAAAATTCAGTTTGTTATTGTTTAGATAGTCCTTATTATATCCAAAAAATCTGATTCATTAATGAGGCCAGTGGCACTGTCTAGCACATCTTCGATTAGCTTTGTGAAAATATTATTTAAGTTTTTCCCCTTATTTCTCAAATCCATTGGTGCCTACCCTAAACGTATGAATGCACATACTGTTAGTGGTTTCTTTGTCCTTCCTGTTAGAGAGTGGCAGGTTCTCAAATATACCAGAGTGGTTCTTAACTCCAACTGTGATCAGGGTTTAATTTTTGAAATACACACCTGGATTCAGGGTAAAAGTGGGCAGTTTTATAATAGTTAAAAACTTAACAATTATTAATTAAAATATACTGTTAGGACATTTAGGGCTATAGGAAACTCTGTCTAAAGAAACAGTATTGCTTTAATAGAAGTATTTTCCCATTTTAAACCAAAACTTCTCTCAACCTATTACATACATAGATTTTTTCTTAGAATGTGCCTATAATGTACAAAGAAGCAAAGACTGTGTGGGGACCAAATGTCATGCTGCCAGTCTATAAGGTTAATGAGAAGGGGTAGAGGAAATTCATTGCCTATGCAATCAATTTCAGGTTTGAGAAGGAAACATTTAAACACACATGCAAGAAAACTGCCCTTGAAATATTCAGTTGTGCCTATTACATTAATGATACCAAGTTTTATGTGTGTGTGTGTATGTATATATAGATATATGTGTGTGTGTGTATATATAGATATATGTGTGTGTGTGTATACACACCCACACATCTAAAACTTTTTTGCCTTTTTCTTAATGTTGATATTTTTCTGTGTGTAAATTTCTATGATTTTTCTAAACTTTTAAAACATAATTTAAATTATTCAAGGAAATTTTTTAAAACATACTCAATTCTTATCTTTTTTTTTTTTTTTTTTTTGAGACGGAGTTTTGCTCCTAACCCAGGCTGGAGTGCAATGGCGCGATCTCGGCTCACCACAACCTCCGCCTCCTGGGTTAAAGCAATTCTCCTGCCTCAGCCTCCCGAGTAGGTGGGATTACAGGCACGCACCACTGTGCCCAGCTAATTTTTTATATTTTTAGTAGAGACGGGGTTTCACCATGTTGACCAGGATGGTCTCGATCTCTTGGCCTCGTGATCCACCCGCCTCGGCCTCCCAAAGTGTTGGGATTACAGGCGTGAGCCACCGTGCCCGACCAATTCTTATCTATCTTAAAGTATCCCTTACTGACAATGATTCATAGTCATCATCATACTAGAATTTCATTTTAACACAAGTTTTTCACCAAAAGGAGTAAAGCCAATGTCATCATTTAAAAATTGAGTTTCAGAATATTTTTATTGTGAATTCTATATGAGAAATAATTTATTTCAGCAGCCTCTAAATAATTCAGCAATATATAATAAGCATTTCTGCTTAGCATTTTTATTGTTGTTACTAAAGGCTAAGGTATTAATATTTATATCATGTAAGAATGTATAATCATTTAAATGGGAAAAAAATTCTCTTTAGACAGATTATATTTTATTTTTAAAACTATAATGTACTCTTCAATCTACCATCATATTCAAGTTCTGTTATAGCATGTGGACAACAAGGCCAGAATCTTTTCATATATATTATCCAATAAAAGTAACCAGAGAATATTAATCAGATATAACAAGTTCCTAGTATTCACAGCTATTGATGCAAATGTGACATTACTAAGTGTGAAAAAAACTGATGAAGCAATCTGTGAATATGCAAGAAATATTGTGGTAACATTTTTATTTCTTTGGCTATGGCTGTACTTATTTTTTGGTGCATAAAACCTTTAAACTATTATTTCTTAAAAATTAAAACATTAAGATACATAGTCTAAAAAAATCCAAACAAATATTGGAAAATTATTGTCTAAGCATACATAATTTGTTTTGTTAAGGGTTACAGATAAAGGTTTCTGGAAGTAATGATTTTATACTGTCTTTACATGGCTGTGGCCAGAGATCAGTATAAAATGATAACATTCTATTAATAGAAAAAAAAAATCTGCAATCGCTAAACCATGTCCATGTTTATATAGCTTTTTATTTTATGGCTTGAAAATACCCCTAGGAGGCAGTGCAATTTTTATCATATACTTTTCTAGCACCTCACTTTCTATTAAAAGAAAAGAAAGAAAGAAAGCAATAATGAAATTGAGGACCAGGAATTTAGGATGTTGATGATAACATTTAGGTACCTCTACCATTCCTCAAATGTAATTCTTCTCTACTATCTTTTAAGCAGCATTTTGCAATCTTGGATGCATGATCCTTAGTTTTTCCATAAATGTTGCATTAATATTTATATAATAATATAAAATATACAAGTCATTTTTTATCTTTTATTAAAGAATGTTTACTTCATAAACTACTAATACTCCACTCCCCAACGGTCGATTACTAGTATCTGACAGGTCAGTGTTGTTAACCATTCATACTTAAATTTTAAATCTGTGTGCTTCTGAACTTTACTGTAGATCCAAATTTGTTTGTTTGCTATGATGTCTAGCTGCCACACTATTGCAAGCCCAAACATACTCCTACAATCAGGATGAAGTTCCTTCAAACTTGGCATAGGATCCTAAGTTGTCTTGGGTTAGACATTGTTTATAATCTTGTTTAAATTAGAAAAGAAATACATTAGAAAGTTACTGAGCTCATGAAATCATCAGGCAACATGGAGAACCAGGCATAGAAAACGATAGAGCCAAATTCTCTCTCAGACAGGAAACACTGACAGTTTAAGCAAAGTGTTGTCACTAAAATGACCATCTTCAATTATTGTCCCTCTAGTTTCATACTCAATAGCTCTTCTTCTATTTTTAGTAATAGGCTCTTGTTTTTTGTGGAAATTCTTCACCTAAAAAAAATTAAACATTTCCCAGCCTTCCTTGTTTTTATTGTAACCTGTAACTATGCTCTAGCTAATTTCATAACAATGGAAATGCTATAATGAAAATGTTGAAAAAAATTATTAAAGGTTACTGTCACAGCTATCTAAGCATGTATCTGTTGTACTCTTCACCTTTTTTTATGCTACTACATGAAAGGCAAATGGAATGCCTGGAGATCTTTCCCTGAACCTGAAAAAGTATTGAGAATGGAAGCAATGTGCTGGAGAAGGCATAGCAGAAGGAGAAAGAATCTGATGCTGGGGGGTTATAGAACCACCATGCCAGGCCCATTCTCTACCCCCAAACTATTTTGATTTGAAATATGTATCTTTACGTCTTTAATCCATCTTTCTTTCCAGTTGCCTTTTTTTTTTAAAAAAAAAAAAAAGACTAGGAAAATGCATGTGCAGATTTGTTACATGGATATATTGGGCAGGTTTTCTGATATATATTTAAATCTATATCTGGTCAGGACTCAAGATTCCAAGAGACAAAGTCCAATTATTACAGATTTTGTTAAGTGTTATTTCTTAGACTTGCTTATAATAAAAGCTCCTTTACAGTCCCACTTAAACCAAACATCATCAGGGACAGAGAACATACCAAATAAAATTGATGAAGTTGTCATGCTCTTAACATAAGATAGGAATGGATGCTTCATAGGCCAAATAAAAATCGACATCCACTACCCCCCACCACCTCCCCCGCACACATGTGTGCGCACACATCTTTTTTAGGGTAACTGAAAACTTACACATTGTTATTTGAATGTTACTCCCAATTTATTTTAAAATGAAAGATGGGTAACTGATTAAATGAGACAGCCTTAGCATAATTTGATTGCCGAAGTGATCATTAGTCAAATACTTTGAAAGAAAACACCTAAGAAGGAATGTCTTATGAGCAATGGTCTAGAATCAAATGGAGCTGGTTTCACATCACAGTTCTTTACTCAGTATTTACATAATTGATAAGCTATTTAAATATCTTTATTATTATAATTTCTAAAAATAAGCTAGTATTCATTAGAGTTGTTATGAGGATTTAATAAGGTGATATATGTCATTGTCAGTTAGGGAACTATTTGCAAGTAAGAGAACCCACTTGAGTTACACTGCAAAATATACAACAAAAAGTATTTTACTGTATATTAGAAAATTCACAAAAATTGGGAGGACAAAAGATTTAAAACCACAGACTACAGATTGTAAGGACAAATAAAGACTTAAAATAAGAGGCTTACTTCTCTCTTTTGAAAATAACAAAAGACACACCTTTTCCTCCCTTCTTCTTAGAGCATTTACCTTAGAAAACTTCTAATTATTAAGTACACTTTCCTTTCTCTGAAATATACATAATTCCATTTGAAAACTACAAGGACTCAGAAACCATCTCCTTGAAATGTAAATATCAAGGAAGATAGCACCGTATCTCCCAGTCTCTGTGGCAGAGTAGGAGCCTATCTTTAAGGGGAGCCTTGCGCCAAGTTGCAAAACAACTTCCTTTTATCAAGATATAACAAGTTAGTCTTTCCTCTGTATAAAGCCAATTAGCTAACATAGATTAACACCGCTATTACCAGGTGAATCTAGGATAAATGATGTAGGACCAATGTTGTGTTCAAGTCCTCTTCCTTATAGTAATAGTTGATCTTGAAAAAAATGTACGTGATGGGTTTTATCTGCTTATTTATATAAAAGGATAAGATTTCTTTGTTTTTGAAGTCTCTTAGTGATTACCTGTGATGGGCAGCACATTCTGATTGAAGGCTTATTTAATAATAATACTGATTTCTTTCTTTACTACCTTCATGGAGAGGTTTTCTGGTTGGTAGAACATTTTGCTTTAACTATATTTCCCCAATGATTTACAGAAGTAAAAATATACATGATGAGATTCAGCTGACAGTGCTACAGAGCCAGGAATCTCAGTGTGCACCACTGATACTGAGTGTAATTCTGCTACCACCTCTGGCATTACTGCCTCAAAAGAAGAATACTTCTAGCATAGTTTGCAATACTCACAAGAGGGAAATAGTCACTTGTATAACTATTCTACACATGCATCTCGAACAAATACATCTTTTTTTGTTTTTCAGATGGAGTTTCACTCTTGTTACCCAGGCTGGAGTGCAATGGCGCAATCTCGGCTCACTGCAACCTCCGCCTCCTGGGTTCAGGAAATTCTCCTGCCTCAGCCTTCTGAGTAGCTGGGATTACAGGCACGCACCACCGTGCCCAGCTAATTTTTTTTTTGTATTTTTAGTAGACACTGGGTTTCACCATGTTGACCAGGATGGTCTCGATCTCTTGACCTCGTGATCCACCCACCTCAGCCTCCCAAAGTGCTGGGATTACAGGCTTGATTGAACAAATACATCTAATTAGAGAAGTTTAGGTTGCATTGCTGAGCTCTGGATGCAAGGAAAACTGGAAGAATGAGTTTAGCTTCTTCACTTGAGGAACCCATATAAGATGTAGCAGATTAAAGGTGCTGTCTTTCCAAAAAATATGAACAGTGTCTTCTAATGCTACTTCTTGATTGTAAAATAAAAACATCTGTTATTCTTTGCATTTACACATCCAGGCAACAATAACGACAAAAATAACTACAAAAATTAAACCAGAGTAAAAACTGAATTAATACATATCTATGAATTATATTGACAAATCAGTGCCACCTTTAGACCATTTCTTTCTTTATTTGTACTGTCAGGGAAATGGCAACAAGTGAAACAATCTTGGGAATCATGTACTGGGAGTAGAAATGACCACTCCATCAGCCCTGGACTACTTACCCTATACTGTTACATGTAAGTTTAATTAAAACAGCATAGCACATATTCTAACTAATACTTTATTGCTGCTGTAATAAAAATCCTAAAATGTGTAATATTTAGATAGCGTTTAAGCAGCATGTTTTGATGTAGCAGACATCATAGCCTGAAAATGCAGTGAACAAAATTAGAAATTGTGCATGTTTGAATTATGTCCACAAAGGATCTTTATGTATTGATTCTTTCACAAGATTTATTGAAACAAATAAATCAAGAAATTTTTTTTGGAAAGCATATGGCCAAAGAAACTACAGTATAGATAACAGAAGCCTACATTATTTAATTCTTAAAGTATGCCTCAGTCCTCCAAACCTACAGCAGCAGAAATTGTGTTATAAATATTAGGGAGTTCCAGGAAAAGCACAGTTTTTAATATCTACTTTAGATATGGTCACGAAGGACAATAGGTAAGAAAGACCCAAACAGTGGGAAGAAGTCCAAGTACCATAAATGATAGAATGTGCAGAGGAATTATTATAAAGCAGCACTATGCGCTGCCTAAGGGGCCACCAAGAAGCAACTTAACTACTTGTAAATTACACTCTTAGACCAGTCATGGAGGGCACTACCCTGGATCCCTGGGCTTCAGAAGCCCCATGTATTGATCTCTCTCTCTCTCTTCAACAGATGATGTAAAAAATAAAACACATAAAAAGGAAATTTTAGCCAATGACAAATATCAAAACTAATTTTGAATATTCAAGTTATTTATTTGAACTCTTGCTTATTGTGAATATCACTAGCAAAAGTTTACCAAATAGATTTATGTTTTGCTATTCTACTCTTAAATACTATTTAATAATTTTTTAAAAATGGTTTGGCTAGGGAGATTTCCAAGATGGCGCGGTAGGAACAACTTGGTATTGCAGCTCTCAGTGAAGGCGCAGAGGGTGAGTCATAGCCACATTTTCAGACGGACCTTTGTTGCCCACAGAACGGGGAAATTCCCAGGTATAGGAGAGACGCAGGACACCAGTGCAGCTCTTTCGACTTGGGCGGCCGTTTTGGCCGGCGCCGTGGTGCGGGTGACAGCCTGCACAAAGCTCACTGGTCTGGGTGCCCTGTAAAACCAGCAGTCTGAGATTTCAGAGGGCAGATTAACATATCCATCTGATTGAGCGGGACTTGGACAGTGAGCCAGACCGGGAGATTCCTGGGAAGCGTGATTTGAGCCGGTGTAGTGGGCCACAGCATGGGAAATCACGCAGATCCCGGTGCCGTGTCAGCAGGCAACTGAGGCACCTGTGAGAGAGTCAACTGTTCAATTTAAAAAGGAAAAGAGAGAGAGAGAGAGAAGGGACACTGAGGCATGGAGCCAGGTGACCAGGCTCAGCGGGTCCCACCCCCACAGGAACAAACAAAACTGTGATTCGAAATGCTCGGGGTTGAGAGTTTTACTGCTGGCTCAGCTGAATCCAGGACGGTGCAGCTCTGTGGGGGAGGGGCGTCTGCCACTACGGACACATACCACCCCTACTGAGGAACACGCCCATTGAAGAAGCAGCCTGTGTCCTCCCAAGCCTAAACCAGAAGGAAGCCAAAACTATGAATAGACCAATAACAAGGTCTGAAGTTGAGGCAGCAATTAAGAGCCTACCACACAAAAAAAGCCCAGGTACAGATGGGTTCACAGCCGAATTCTACCAGACACACAAAGAGGAGCTGGTACCATCTCTTCTGAAACTATTCCAAATAATCCAGAAAAAGGGAACCCTTCCAAAATCATTTTATGAGACCAACATCATCCTGATACCAAAACCCAGAAGAGATTCAACAAGAAAACAAAACTTCAGGCCAATATCCATGATGAACATAGATGCAAAAATCTTCAATAAAATACTGGCAAACCGATTGCAACAGCACATTAAAAAACTTATCCATCATGATCAAGTAGGATTCATCCTGGGGATGCAAGGCTGGTTCAACATACACAAGTCTATAAATGTCATTCACCACATAAACAGAACCAAAAACAAAAACCACAGGATTATCTCAATTGATGCAGAGAAAGCGTCTGACAAAATTCAACAGCCCTTTATGCTACAAACCCTCAATAAACTTGGTATTGATGGAACATATCTCAAAGTAATAAAAGCTATTTATGACAAACCAACAGCCAATATCATACTTAATGGGCAAAAACTGGAAGCATTCCCTTTGAAATCTGGCACTAGACAAGGATGCCCTCTCTCACCACTCCTATTCAACATAGTACTGGAAGTTCTAGCCAGAGCAATTAGGTAAGAAGAAGATATAAAGGGTATTTGAATAGGAAAGGTGGAAGCCAAGTTGTCTCTATTTGCAGACGACATGATAGTATACCTAGAAGACCCCATCACCTCAGCCCCAAAACTCCTGAAATTGATAAGCAACTTCAGCAAAGTCTTAGGATATAAAATCAATGTGCAAAAGTCACAAGCATTCCTATACACAAATAACAGACTCAAAGAGAACCGAATCAAGAACCAACTGCCATTCACAATTGCTACAAAGAGAATAAAATACCTAGGAATACAACTTACGAGGAACATAAGGGACCTCTTCAAGGAAAACTACAAACCACTACTCAACGAAATAAGAGAGGACACAAACAGATGGAGAAACATTCCATGTTCATGGTTAGGAAGAATCAATATCGTGAAAGTGGCTATACTGCCCAAAGTAATTTACAGAATCAATACTATCCCCATCAAGCTACCATTGAATTTCTTCACAGAACTGGAAAAAACCACCATGAACTTCATATGGAACCAAAAGAGAGCCCGCATAGCCAAGTCAATTCTAAGCAAAAAGAACACAACGGGAGGCATCACACTACCAGACTTCAAACTATACTACAAGGCTACAGTAATCAAAACAGCATGGTACTGGTACCAAAACAGAGATATCGACCAATGGAACAGAACAGAGGCATCGGAGGGAACACAACATATCTACAACCATATAATCTTTGATAAACCAGACATAAACAAGCAATGGGGAAAGGATTACCTGTTTAATAAATGGTGTTGGGAAAACTGGTTAGCCATGTGCAGAAAGCAGAAACTGGACCCCTTCCTGACACCTTACACTAAAATTAACTCCAGATGGATTAAAGACTTAAACATAAGACCTGACACCATAAAAACCCTAGAAGAAAATCTAGGCAAAACCATTCAGGACATAGGAGTAGGCAAGGACTTCATGACCAAAACACCAAAAGCATTGGCAACAAAAGCCAAAATAGACAAATGGGACCTAATCAAACTCCACAGCTTTTGCACGGCAAAAGAAACAGTCACTAGAGTGAATCGGCAACCAACAGAATGGAAAAAAATCTTTTCAGTTTACCCATCTGACAAAGGGCTGATATCCAGAATTTATAAAGCACTCAAACAGATTTACAGGAAAAAAACAAACAAGCCCATTCAAAAATGGGCAAAGCATATGAACAGACACTTTACAAAAGAAGACATACATGAGGCCAACAAACACATGAAAAAATACTCATCATCACTGGTCATTAGAGAGATGCAATTCAAAACCACATTGAGTTACCATCTCACGCCAGTTAGAATGGCGATCATTAAAAGATCTGGAGACAACAGATGCTGGAGAGGATGTGGAGAAATAGGAACACTCTTACACTGTTGGTGGGAGTGTAAATTAGTTCAACCATTGTGGAAGACAGTGTAGCGATTCCTCAAGGACCTAGAAATAGAAATTCCATTTGACCCAGCAATCCCTTTACTGGATATATATCAAAAGGACGATAAATCGTTCTACTATAAGGACACATGCATACGAATGTTCACTGCAGCACTGTTTACAAAATCAAAGACCTGGAACCAACCCAAATGCCCATCGATGATAGACTGGACTGGGAAAATGTGGCACATATATACCATGGAATATTATGCAGCCATCAAAAATGATGAGTTTTTGTCCTTTGTAATGACATGGATGAATCTGGAGAACATTATTCTCAGCAAACTGACACAAGAACAGAAAACAAAATACCACATATACTCACTCATAGGCGGGTGAGAAAAATTAGAACACATGGACACAGGGAGGGGGGTACTACACACTGGGGTCTATTGGGGGGAATAGGGCAGGGACAGTGAGGGGGGAGCTGGGGAAGGATAGCCTGGGGAGAAATGCCAAATGTGGGTCAAGGGGAGGAAGGCAGCAAAACACACTGCCATGTGTGTACCTATGCAACTATCTTGCACATTCTGCACATGTACCCCAAAACCTAAAATGCAATAAAAATTAAAATAAATAGATAAATAAAATAAAGATGGTTTGGCTAAATCAAAAGAAAGCATACATAAAATATCCAACAATATAATATAGAGAGTGTAAAACAAGGAGGTGAATATGTGAAAATAAAAAGATTCATATGCAAATAAAGCTTTAAAAGTTATATAAAAATTATTTGTAGGACCACAATAATTCAAGATGTAGTCTTCATTGAAGAGGGCATTAAGCAACATATTACTATTCTCATTTTTCTTTAAATTATCCTAGCAGTGAATATTTTGAATAAAAAATAATATAAGAAATAAAGCATGGCTCTGGATGTTCATTTAAGAATCATTATATAAGAAATAATTTATATGATAGATTCAAAATATTTCTGAACTATTTCTGCAATGATGAGACATAATTTAAACATATGGAAAAGTCATGCTGCAGTTCTGTATATAAATATGGCTCTATAAATTTTATTAATAATTCCAGTTATTACTGACTCAGCAGGGGACGCTTCTTTCCCAAATTGATTTTAATCCAAAGCTACAATCTGAAGTGATTCAAGAATAGTTATCTAACAAAGCATACTGCCAACAGAAAACATTTATGATATTAGATTGTCATCTAAACATCAGTGATCCATTAACAGAACACCCAAACTTGTACATTAATACTGTACTTACACTTTGTAGTTTTAATAAGTAACTGACCTTCAATAATACAAAAGTCATTGATTTACATTTTTAAACATTTTGTTGTGTATTTTTCAAGATAGGGCCATGGAACTTATTTTATTTAACAATTAGCACTAAATATAATTTTTAAATAATTGCATAGTAAAACTGTAAAATAATTATATATAATTATATATGTGGTCTTTCTTTTGTACTCTTGTCCTAGACCCCACAAATTTTAAGGTTCTGTTTAACCATTTCAGGCAATATTCAAAATCCCTGACAAGCAATATTTTATAACTGGGATGTGTGTTTCCTATTTTCTAGTTTATAGTGACAGCATTCATTGCAGTTATCCTGTTCTTACTTCTTTTTAAATACTGAGTTAGAAGAGAAGCAAGATAACTAAGTTATAGTAGCTAGATTTCAAAGAGCCACATCCACGTGCAAGAGAGACAACTTAGCCTTGTGCAGATATCCCAGACTTCCAACCAGATGTACTAACTGAATGAGATTTCGGATTGAATCCCTTGGAGAAAGAAAAAGTGTGTTCAAGGTATGGTACATGTAGAATGAAGTAAAACCTGGTAACAGCCTCCCAATATCCATTCTCCAATTCATTCTTTTAGTTACAGAATCCTTGATCTTTTCTCATGCCTTTGAATGTCCAGTTAGAATTTCATTCCTTTGGACCACTGGCTAAATATACACCAGGATGAAGTGAGCAAAGAACATTGTCATCTTGTCTTTATAGATTATTGCCCTAGGTGCTCTTTCTCCCATCCCCACTGCAGATAACACTTGAGTGATTTGCTGGGATTGGTGATGTCTGGAGAAATCACAACAGCCTTGTGTTGAGGATGACAGAGCTGCCCTGTCAGCCCTGGCCAGCTTCCCTCTACATCAAGTCGGCAAACTACAGCCTACAAGCATAATCTTGCCTGCTGCCTGTTTTTGTAAATAAAGTGTTATTGGAACACAGCCATGTTCATTTATTTACTTATTGTCTACTGCTATTTTCATGCTACAGCAGAAGAGCTGAATATCTGTAACAGAAACCATATGTCCTTTAAAAAAAAAGTTTGCTGGTCTCTGCTCTGTATTAGTAAATAACAAGAAATACATTTTGTCCAAATCATTATATCCTATCTTTGTTTAATAATTATTTAGCATTTATCCAAATAATGCAATCACTATAAACTAAACAAATTTTATGTCATAAGAAGAGTATCTAATGAACTCGTTTTCCCAAAAAGGCATACAATTGGAATATAATTTAATTAAAGTTTTAAAATACTCTGGAAAGGCTAGAAGATTAGAAGGCATGAAGGTTACTGTGTGATAGGTGCCATTTGTTTCAAGAAATACACCACTATTTAATAACTGTTATAATTCTGGATACTAGCACTGTGAGAAAATTTTCTCACAGAATTGGTTTACCTAATTTAAAAAAAATGGAAGTCTATTGAACTTAATTGCTGAAATACTCCAGAAATGAAAAACTGCCCAGCTAAATCAACTCAGAAAAATTAAAGACAATGGTATCAACAATGTATGCCTTAAAGCAAAGAGTTTATTAGAGTTCTTAGGAATTTGCTACAATAATTCAAAAACTGATATAAGATAAATAATTTAAAGAAACATTATAGAGTAGCACTTAAGTGAATTTCTGCTTGATAGTTCAGGTGGAGTGTATAACATGAATATTTCTCAATAATCGTTCTTGTTATGTACAAATTTATAGTTTCTAATGTGACTTAGGTTGTTCAAAAGCTGGATTAATTAATCCTCCAGGTATCAACTAGAACTCTCTCTCTCTCTCTCTCTCTCTCTCTCTCTCTATATATATATATATATATATATATATATATATATATATACATACACACACACACACACACACACATATATGTCTATATATACATATATATATGTGTGTATATATATATGTGTGTGTATATATATATATATGAGACAGGATCTCGCTCTGTCACCCAGGCTGGTCTGCAGTGGTGAGATCTTGGCTCACTGAGACCTCCACCTCCTGGACTCAAGGGATCCTCCCACCTCAGCCTTCCCGAGTAGCTGGGACTATCAGAATGCGCCACCACACCCTACTAACTTTTTTATTTGTTGTAAAGACGAGATTTCATCATGTTGCCCAGGCTGGTCTCGAACTGCTGGACACAAATGATCCATCTGGCTTGGCCTTCCAAAGTGCTGGGATTACAGGTGTGAGCCAGCACACCAACACTGGAACTGTTTCTTTAAATATATTCAGGTTCCCTGGCTCAAAATGAAAACATCTATTGATTATGACAGATTTAGATTACTTCTTTAAAGAACTGTTACAATTGTGATGTATAAATATTAGTGCCTTTTCAAATATCTGTGTACTCTAGAAGGAAACTATCTTGAAATTGAGGTTTGCTTGTTTTCTTTCTCAAAATTAAGCAAACCAGCAGCATAATGGCTGTAGCTGTGGCAGTGGCTACTGAAGCCACAATGGAGCTGGAGCAGGTGGGGCTGGGAAATTTGGATGATGACAGTGAGGTGAGGTGGGGAGCCTGTGGGAGGAGTAGTGCCACAAGGGACAGGCATGACAGCATCTCCACCCTGCATGTGAAGCTCAACCAGTGCAGAAAAGTCATCAGAGCCATAATTCTAAGGAGGAAGACTTTAATTGGTAAGAACTGACCTGAGATTCAGTTAGAAGGAAAAGTGGGTGAAAAAGGGTGAAATTTTGGAGAACCTATTCCAGATACAATGGCTACAAGATTTTCATCCATGAACCCTTGAAATACAATCCAGAACACATGTGGTCAGCAGTGCTTCTCAGCAGCTATCACAACCAGCAGGGGATATACTTACACACTGTAGGCCAGCAAGACATCTGAGCTCCTTGCTCCATTGCAGAGAGCACCATTCCAAAAGACAAGATCTTCATCAGAACAATTCTATAACAAATAGCCAGCTGAAATTCTAAGAATCTTTCATGTACCTTAAGGAGTTATGTTTGTTTTTAAAGGGATTTAAAGTGACTAGCCTGGATACAATAAGAAAGACAATCATAGGAGTTTCTGATCTCTAGAAAACAAAATGTGTCTCACGGTGATACAGGCAGCAGCCATTCAGAAGCCCTTACATGTTCTAGTAGAGATGTTGTATATATGCTCCTTCTCAGAAATTGCTTTTGGATTGATTTAATTCATTCTTTAAGAAATGAAAACGTTTAATTATTTCACCTCACACTTACAGTACAACTAATATTAAATGGTCCTTTAAATCTTACTAGTGAAAACTTTGCTGCAGGTCTCCCTGCTCCTTGCAGCTGCTGTCAACCCCATGCCTCCACCTGTATCTTCAACCCACCTGTCGATCTCAAATCTTCCTCGATTGTAAATTGTAACTCCAATTCCCTTACCACTACAAAAGGCCAGGGGGTGCCGGGCGCGGTGGCTCACGCCTGTAATTGCAGCACTTTGGGAGGCCGAGGTGGGTGGATCACGAGGTTAAGAGATGGAGACCATCCTGGTCAACTTGGTGAAACCCCGTCTCTACTAAAAATACAAAAAATTATCTGGGCATGGTGGCATGTGCCCGTAATCCCAGCTACTCCAGAGGCTGAGGCAGGAGAATTGCCTGAACCCAGGAGGCGGAGGTTGCGGTGAACCGAGATTGCGCCATTGCACTCCAGCCTGGGTAACGAGCGAAACTCCGACTCAAAAAAAAAAAAAAAAAAAAAAAGGCCAGGGAACACAAAGCCTAGCTGCTACCAGTTTTAATCAAAATGATATAATCTCTGAGGACCAGCAAGGCACATTTCTAGAACTTCACTGAAAATTTAATTTCTGATTCAATTCTACTAAAGCATCCAAACCCTCCACAAGAAAACCATTTAATGTCTTGCATAAATTCTAAAACAAAATCTAAAAAGAAAAGAAAAAAAAAACTAAGGAAAGGGATCAAATACAAAAGTCTGATCTTGAAACTACTGAGGAAAAGAAAGAGGTCTTTAAAAAGGAAGCAAAAGTTGCGAACGAAATAATTGCAGTCTGAATTCCAATGAAGAAAGCTTTCCTTCTATGGAGTCTCCATTAAAAAGTAAAATCTCAGATTATTTGATAAAATATATTGCCATTGTCTCCCATGAGCAACATCAGAATTACAAGGATGACTTCAATGCTATGTTTGATAAGTGTGAGTCCTTGCATGCCAGGATGGAGACTGTAGCTGGAAGATTTATTATTCTTGCCTCACAAACGAAAGCACCTTTCTCCAGTTCAAAAGAGTGTCAGATTGTTCATAAAGTCTTACAAGAACATGAAAAGATCAAGCAGTCTAGTCACAATTATGATGAAGAAAAATACATGTATCTTGACAACAAAGTGGTTCAGACTACAAGACAAATAGATTGATTTTAACAAACAACAAGCAGGTCATAGCAATAACAAACTTCAGCTTTTCCTAGAAGATGTGAATAAATTCAAGCTTATTTATTTAATATTAAAAAGACTTGAAATGCTAAGCAACATTAAATAAACCAAATTTATGAGTTTCAAAATATTAATTTATAAACATGTTGACAGAAATAGATTCTGTGCTTAAATAATTTTTACAAACAAAATAACAGGCTCTACTTTTATGGCTAAATAGTTGAGGTACAAGCATTTCAGACATCATCTATGTAAAATAAACAAAATAAGCTTGAGATAAACACATTAGAGATTATTCAAAGATATATAGTAAAAAAATGATTCTACCAGGAAAATAGTTCCATTGAGAATAGCATATGTCTCATTCATAAAACATATGAATTCTTCACTAACAAGATAGTATATTAACTTTACATGAGGTATATAAATATATCAATAGAAACATATAGGTATACAATTTATTTTGACTTTTAGGCTGAATCATAAGAAGATTGAAAATATCCTGGCAGAGGTACAATAATAACAGGATTGTTTTAGATATTTTAAATTAGCTGTTAATGCATAGCATGACAATAATCTTATTTCTCCTATCAGAAATTTTGCAAATATATATACGTATTTCCCATCTGCCTGGAATACTAATACTCTTTGCCTGTCTGGTTCTAAATTATCTTATTATTAAGGTATATTTCTTCATGAGATTTTCTAGTTAGGTTAAAATTGCCCCCATCCTCGAGGCTCATCACTGTAGCCTGCTCTATTCTATTGTAACACCTAGACCTCTTTGTTTATTTTCTAATTCCCCACATCTCATTATGCTCACTAAGGGAGAAAAATGCCTATTATGAATACTATTTTGTACTTAAAGCTCAGAAATGGGAGATAAATCACAGGAATACATTCTTATGGAGAGCATAAAGGAAATTAACAATACTTTCCAGTTTATAAACTGAAAATTTTATTTGTACATAATACTGAGTAGTAATTTGTACTATGCCACTTTCTGAATAGAAATGACCTTGTACTAACATTAAAGATAGTCTCAAATTTGCATTAATTATATCATTTTATCATAAATTTCTTTGTAAATATTTGAATTATATGAAATAAAAATTTAGGTTCACATATATTAGTATGTTTTTAAATGGAATACTTAAGAGTTTTGCCTATCAAAGTACCTAATGTGTATCTATCTTATTGACTTGCAGATAAATAGAAACAGACATTTCTACTGTCGTCACTCCAAACACTCTCAAATTAGAAAATTTAAAATCTTTTGAGATTTCCTAAATAATGTGTAATAATGCATAATGCTAAATAATTTCATCAAGATTCAAAACTGTGTTTATTAAGAAAGGAATACAGTAATGCCTCAGCTATTATTACATGATACTAAAGGGCATTCTACATGGAGTGTAAAAGCATTTGATATTGTCCCTAAGGCATTTTTATAAACTGCATTATTTTGGCAATATTAATTTCTTAATCCATTGCTTTAAAATTTTATGAGAAGCCTTAAACCATTCTTTTAGTAAAGGGAGTTATGAAATTCAGAGATGTTTTCATAGGACAGTGATCTCTCTTATTCTTAAACCACTTTAATCAATGTTTAGAGCACCACAGAAGTCCTTTTCCTAAGTACAAAAAAAGAAGTAGTATTAATGAAACAAGTTCAGACAGGAGGTTATTTCTGCACGATGATCCATGCTAGAATAAGTCCAATGGCATAGTTAAGTAACCCCTTAAAGATTATTAAGCGGCACATACTTTATAAAAATAGTTTAAAATATAGAAATATTTTAAGATGGAATGTTATTATAAGTAGATTAGAATGTGATGTTTTAATACCTGGTACATCTGCATCAGATGCATAGCAGGATAGTCATGAATGAGAATAAGAGTTTTTCAGAAACAGTTTTTGATACAAGAAATAAGTGTCACATAATTTGTGATTTTCAAAATTCTAAAAATAAGACTAGAAATGGTCTTCAGTGTGGAAAAAAATAGCTGGTTGGCCTTCATGGATATATAAAAAAAAAATACCATTATTAAAGTTTGCCTCAAGTAGTTAAACATTTCTTCATAACGTAAAATTATAATAATTATAGGCAGAGTTTCATCTCAACAAGTTGTATTCCAAAATACTTATTTTAAAATAAAAATTAAAATAATATTGTACCTATTTTTTTCAATTTAGGCAAATTTTCACAAACCAAAAGCCCAGACCCCTAATGATTGAAATAAGATATGAAGCTTCTTCACGTTTTGCTGAACAGGAGATTGAAAATGAACTAAAATGAGCTTTTGGAGGCAGATGAAGGGAGAAATGATTTATATGCCCCACAGGTTATATGATTTCAAATGAAATAATCCAGCTCCTGGATCACACTCAAAGTGCTTCAAGAAGTTATTTAGTTTTTAAGGGGTTAAAGGAAAACCACACTCTTCAAGAATGAGGGAAAGATCTCTGCCATGCTGGATATAGGTCATAAGATGAAAGAAGATTCTTATCTCTGGAAAAGTGAGACTAGGCTGCTCACTGACAAAGGCTAACATTGTGTAGCTCCTGAAGATTATCAACAGCAGAGGCAAAAGCAGGGTATCAGAAAGAATGTTTAACTTTTAAGCTACCGAAAACAGTAATTTTCTTAAATACCTGACAAATATAGAGTGATTATTTTCCAGAGTAATTTTCTTAAATACCTGAGAAATACAGAGAGTGAAAATTTCCAACAATTAAGGGATGCATCTGCACATTGAGTATTTGAAAATTATATTGCAATGTGACCTTCATTTATTCACAAGGCTGATGTCCAAGGCTCTGATGGTCCTGTCTCACAAGTCTTCATCTCAGCATTATCCTTTTCCAATCTAGGGGCTCACCTGTTTTTCTATATGTGTTCCAAGAAAGTTTTAAAAATGGATGTCACATGGATGAATCTGGAGAACATCATTCTCAGCAAACTGACACAAGAACAGAAAATGAAACACCCCATATTCTCACTCATAGGTGGGTGATGAACAATGAGAACACATGGACACAGGGAAGGGAGTACTACACACTGGGGTCTTTTGTGGGGAATAGAGGAGGGACTGCGTGGGGGGGAGCTGGGGAGGGATAGCATGGGGAGAAATGCCAAATGTGGGTGAAGGGGCGGAAGGCAGCAAAACACACTGCCATGTGTGTACCTATGTAAACTATCTTGCATGTTCTGCACATGTACCCCAAAACCTAAAACACAATAAAAAATTTAAAAATTAAAAAAAAATGGATGTCACTATTACTGACAGAAATAACAATGACTATGAGTATCATAGTGGCGTAAGAAAGATATATTATAAGAATTAGGGTGGCAGATATGATACAAGATGTTCAGCAAGAACAAGTAAGTTTGCTTGTATTAATATGCCTTACCTGTTGCATGAGACATATATACTTATAAAAAAATTATTTGGCCTTTTTCTAAATGTTAATTTGATATTTTGTGTTTTTACCTGATACATCTGGAAATCCTAGTAAACATGCCTCAGAAATCCTAATAAACATGCCTCACTAAGTATATCATAGTGTCTTCCAAATATTTTCACAACATGACATAGAGAATATAGTATACATCCAACACATTTTGGAAATGAGAGAAGATGCCCATGTGTAGAGAGAGAGAGCAAGCATGGAGCTCTAGCTATTCTAGACTGAAGCACACCTCTAAGACATCACAGCCCATTGTATACAGGTAAGACTCTGCTCTCATAGACACAAAATACATGATTGGAGTAAAGAAATATGACATGTTTTGCATACATATTTTCAATTCATGGAATGTTAACCCTGAGAGCTTACACATTGAAACTATATTTGTAGTCTCACATATTTTCAGATGTTTTTCTCTAATCACCTCAGTGATATGGTTTGGCTGTGTCCCCACTCAAATCTCATCTTGAATTTTAATCCTCATAATCCCCACAAGTTGAGGGAGGGACCCGGTTGGAGGTGACTGGATCATGGAGGCAGTTTCCCCCATGCTGTTCTCATGACAGTGAATGAATTCTTACCAGATCTAATGGTTTTATAAGCGTTTGGCAAGTTCCTATTTTCCCCACTCCTCTCTCCGGCTGCCATGTAAGAAGGTGCGAGCTTGCTTCCCCTTTGCCTTCCACCACGATTATAAGTTTCCTGAGGCCTCCCTAGCCATGAAGAACTTTGAGCTAGTTAAACTTCATTCCTTATAAATTATGCAGTCTTAGGAAATTCTTTGTAGCAGTGTGAAAATGGACTAATAAATTTAGGAAAGTATTTTAATAAAGAGAGTGTAATTTTTGCAATCAAACGGATGTCAGCTTAAATTTGAATTCTTTTTTTTTTAATTTTAAATTTTTATTGCATTTTAGGTTTTGGGGTACATGTGCAGAACATGCAAGATAGTTGTATAGGTACACACATGGCAGTGTGTTTTGCTGCCTTCTTCCCCTTCACCCACACTTGGCATTTCTCCCCAGGCTATCCCTCCCCAGCTCCCCCCCCGCTGTCCCTCCCCCATTCCCCCCAATAGACCCCTGTGTGTAGTAGACCCCCTCCCTGTGTCCATGTGTTCTCATTTTTCTCACCCGCCTATGAGTGAGAATATGCAGTATTTCCTTTTTTGTTCTTGTGTCAGTTTGCTGAGAATGATGTTCTCCAGATTCATCCATGTCCTTACAAAGGACAAAAACTCATCATTTTTGATTGCTGCATAATATTCCATGGTGTATATGTGCCACATTTTCCCAGTCCAGTCTATCATCGATGGGCATTTGGGTTGGTTCCAGGTCTTTGCTATTGTAAACAGTGCTGCAATGAACATTCGTGTGCATGTGTCCTTATAGTAGAACGATTTATAGTCCTTTGGATATATACCCAGTAAAGGGATTGCTGGGTCAAATGGAATTTCTATTTCTAGGTCCTTGAGGAATCACCACACTGTCTTCCACAATGGTTGAACTAATTTACTGTGTCACCTGGGAGAAATACATGTAACCTATTTTGGACTGTCACTTTATCTTCAACAGTACATAATAATTACCTAATACAGAATTAGTTTCAAAATATATGTAAAATCACACATGTAATGGCTAATGCAGGCACTCAAAATTGAAAGGTATTTTCCCTACATGCTGTGGCATGGGTTTTCTAGCTAGAGGTAGCTTTGTTTGAAAGGTTTTATGCCACCATACAATGACTCTTTCCTGATGTTGGGCAAGGAATATAAATTCAAACTCATTTAGATTAATAACATTCATATGAATTTCCTTGTGAAGATGGGTCCTGTAAAGTCTTCAATGGATTAAAACAATTTCTCAGATTTCCCTCTTCGGGCATATTATAATACAATCACCCTAGAGTTACTTTTAGTGAAAGTAAATCACATTGTGATAATCACATTGACTTTTACTGAGGGCTGGTATAAGAAGTAGATTGTTAAATGCATAAATATTTTTGCAAATCCTATTTATCATATAAATTCTACTCTATGAGGACCACTGCAGGATATTATATCTACCTATCAAATATGTAAATATATGTGTACATTTATATAAATATATATATGCTGCTCATACATGGTATCTATAGTGTGTGTATATATATATATATATATATATATATACACACACACACACATATATACACAGTATTTGCATATATTTAGTTTTTATGTGCATGTGTGTATAAATGTGTGTATATATATGTATAAATGTGTGTGTATATATATAAGCATGTGTATGTGTGTGTATATATATACATGTATATATATATATGGGGTAATTATGTTCAATGAAAACAGTTGTTCTGCTGGGCATGGTAGCTCATGCCTGCAATCCCAGGGAAGGATTTTGGGAGCACTTTGGGAGGCTGAGGTGGGTGGAGCGTCTGAGCTGAGGAGTTCGAGACCAGCCTGGGCAACATGGCAAAACCCAATGTCTAATAAAAAATATAAAAATTATTCAGGCAGTGGTGACAGATGTCTGTAATCCCAGCAGAGATGCCATTTCACTACTTCAGCCTGGGTGAGACAACAAGACTCTATCCCCCCAAAAAGAAAGAAAGAAAGAAAAAAATCACTTGTTCTACCTTAGTCTATATTTCCTTTATAGATAGTGCAAATCACATAACTAATTATGTCCTCGTGTTTGTGTCAGCATTTAGAAAGCATGGGGCATATACATGAAGACTGTGAGAGTAATTTAGAGTTATGTTCCACTATATGTCATCTTTCATCTGTAAAGAAGGGGTATCTTTCTGGACACATAGGCTACCAGAGTAAATATTACATTGTTTTTCCTAGCCTTACCGCAAGTTAGATGTGGCCATGTAACTGAAGCTAATGTCATTATGTAGCTTCTGGGGACATTTTTGGAAGGCTGTAACCCTGAGGACTCTTGCTGCTTCTTCCCTTCTATCACTGCTTAGAAAATGGATGCTGCTACCTTGGCTTATGAAAATGAGGTCTGTAACCTAAAGACTATGGAATAATAAAGGGAAATGAGCCTGAGCCTGGGTCCCTGACTACTTTGTAGCATAGAGTTATCATACGAGCTCTGGACTGCATCCATCTCAATGACTACGTGAGTAAGAATAAAACTTTCATCTTGTTTAAGCTACTATTTTTGCATAGTTTTGCTCCTGACAGAAAATAAACTTATAAATTATAAGCCTAAATAACTCTATAGAGATCTGGCTCTCTCTTTTCTCCAATGAAAACATTGAAACAATCTCCTTTAGAGAATTCTAGTTTAGATAAAATTACTATTTAAAATTACTTTTAGAAAAATCTTTTAATTTTAAAATAAAACTGAAGAGTTAGCTAAAATATACTAAATAAATTAGTGTTATAATAGTATTTGTGCACATGTAAATGACAAAACCTAGACAGACAGTTTAACAAAGTTCTTCAAAGAGGAACATTTAAAGCCAGCATGACTGATTTCAAATTCTGCCTCCCTATCTAATTGGAACGTGATGTCAACCAAATGTTTAACATTTATTTACCTCAATTTTTTTCATCTATAAAGTGAGAATAATGATAAATATTACTCAGAAGTTTGCCGTGTAAGAGCTAATACCTGTAAAGTTTTTACAACAGCAGTTGACATTCATGTTAAACACTCTTTAAGTATTAGTGATGTGATTAGTTTTCTTTTGTAATCAATAAAATGTTAACATGATTTCGGACAAATGATTGCTAAGGAATTTTAAGTATTATCCATTCAAGTCTCCTAAGATTCTATAAGATAATCAGTTATTATTTATATTAAAGACTTTGAAAGAATAATTCATTCACCCAATGTTATTCAGTGATAGCCACAAATTTTGATTCTCATAGTTATATATGCTTAATTCACAAACCTCAAAGTTCATGATATTTGCTACAATGTTTGAATACCTGCAAATACGCTTTCACCTTACATTTTCATCATGAGAGGCAGATGCTTTTTCACTAAATTACACAGATGACAGAGACTTGAAATAGTCAAAATTTCTAGACTATGTGAAATCATCTAGATCACAGTGTCTTAGGATTATTTGGTAATGATGTATTAATGAAAGTTTCAATTATAAAATATAGATTGGTCAAGCCCTTATTTTATCACTCTTATTGATATTATTTTGAATGTTCTAGCTCTGAACCATTCAATAGGTTATTCACTTGACAAATTTGGCTTTTTAAACTAATTAAAATAAAATACTTTAAAATTACAACTCCTCATCCACATTAGCAACATTTGATAAACTTGATATATTATTCTTAGCTAAAATACATAGTTTACATTAGGGTACATTCTTTGTGTTGTATGTTTCTATAGGTTTTGGTGATTCCATAATGATATTCATCCATTATTATACTATCATGCAGAATAGTTCTATTGCCCTAAAATACACTGTGCTCCAACTATTCATCCATCTATTTTGCATTTCCCATAACCCTTGGCAATCATTGCTCTTTTTACTGTCTCTATAGTTTTATCTTTTTAATAATACCTTACAGTTGAAATTACAGTATGTGGCCTTTTCAGTTGGGCTCCTTTCACTTAGTAGTGGAACACTGGAGAGCTAGATGTTTATAACAGAGGAAATGTGGAGGGGAGGTGGGGCTATATGAGAACTATATACTTTTTGCACAACTTTACTATAGACCTAAAACTGCTCTAAAAATAGTGTATGTGTGCATGTGTGTATACACATTTATGTATATGTGTGTATATGTATATTCATATATACACATATACACACACAATTTGTATATATAATGTGTGTGTGTGTGTATATATATATATATATATATTTGTGTATACATATATACATATGTATATAGACAGAGAGTCTCTCACTGTCATCCAGGCTGCAGTAATCATGGCTCATTACAGCCTTAAACTCCTGGGCTCAAGCTATCCTCCCAGATCAGCCACTCAAATAGCTGGAATATAGATGCATGCCACTACACCTGCCTTTTTATTATTATGAAACATCTTTATTTATTTTTATAGTACTTTTGGGTTTGCTGTCCATTTTTTTATCATTTTATTATAAGTACTCCAAACATTTCCTGGCTATTGTTTCTATGGCATTATCTTTTTCCACTAATTTACTTTTGGCCTTTCTGTATCTCTATTTGTAAAGTGTCTCTTCATTAGATAGCACATATTTGAGTCTTATTATAACCCTTCTGATCTGACTTTTAATTAGATATGTCCCTTTTCATTTAATAAAATTAGTGATGATTAAATGTGTCTTCCGGGTTTTGTTTTTTTTTTTTGGTCTATTTCTCCTTCCACTGTTTATTTCCTTCATTCTTTTAGATCTTTCCTTTACTCTTTGTATTATTTAAATTTTGCTTTTAGAATTCCATTCTATCTATGTTTTTTAGCTATACCTCTTTGCATTATTTCAGTAGTTTCTCTAACAATTTCAATAAACAGGTATATACTTTTATAGTTTATTTTGTTTAAGGCTATACATTTTCCTGTAAACTTCAGACACTTTGCAATCACCTAGGCCCATGAATGAACCACTTATCATTTTGTTTTAGTTAGCATATGTAACAGAACTACATACAAAAGCACCATAAAACAATGTTACATGTTTTTGCTTTGAAGAGTCATATGCATTTTAAACAAATTAAGATGTGATATAATGTTTCATATTTATGCAAACATCATTCTCTTTAAGTATAAGATGAATAGAAGAGAAAAGAACTAATGGTTTGAAAGAAAAGAAGTCTTCCTCATTCAAATGATTTGTCAATAGGTTTTCCCTATCTTCAAGAGAGTTTACAAACAAATTAGGAGTATTACCAAGAGAGTTCGGTAAGGCTTCTGGATCATAAAAGCAAACTATAAAAATTATATTCATGCTTATATATCCCTACAAGAAACCACAAATTTAATTCTAATAATTATACTATTTCCAGAAATACAAAAACTATGAAGCATTTGAAAATATATAGAAAACAAGTGTCTAGATTACTGTGAATGTAACGTAAGATGATTATTGAAAGGCATTTAAAAATCTAAGAAAATGAAAGAATATATACAATTTTTTAAGGAAGACTTAATAGAGATATCAATCCTTGTAAAATTTTCAGGACAGTTCAGTTCCATTAAAAAATACCACGAGCACTTTTTATTGTTGTGATAATTTTCAAATTAATGTTAAAACTTATACAAAAGTATAAATTTTCAAGCTACCAAGACATTTTTGATGAAGAAATTATCAGCATTTTAACAAGGCTAGAATTGACAATTGAGCATAATAGAGGACTACAAGTAGTCCCATATCTATATGAAATTTTGCATATGACAAAGGTAACATTACAAATTAAAAAGTAATATGAAAACCAGGGAACTATCATTAGTGTTATTAATTATATGGTTATTTGGTGTCCTTTTAAAATATTAATTAAAAAGAGGGAACTATAATGCAAATAGTTGAGAGTTGGAAATGAGAAAACAGAGAGAGGCAAATAGACTTCATTTCTTTTCTTAATATGTCAAGTATTGTTCCAAAGGCTTTCTAAAACATGATGCTGTGTGATATGGTTTGGCTGTGTCCCCACCCAAATCTTGTCTTGAATTGAAGTTCCCATTATTCCCACATGTCATAGGAGGGACCAGGTGGAGATAATGGAATCATGTGGGTGGTTTCCACCATGCAGTTCTCATTATAGTGAGTGAGTTCTCATGAGATATGAAGATTTTGTAAGGAGCTTCTTCCTTCACTTTGCACTCACATCTCTTCCTGCCACCATGTGAAGAAGGACATATTTGCTTTCCCTTCTGGCATGACTGTAAGTTTCCTGCAGCCTCCCAAGCCATGCTGTACCATGAGTCAATTAAACCTCTTTGCTTTAAAATTACCTCATCTCAGGTACATCTTTTTTTTTAATTAGAATTTATTTTTATTAGCAATGTGAGAATGGACTAATACATTATACTTAAACATCAGATTATCCTAAATGGTAGTATTTTATAATTCATAACTGACTTATTTCCTACAGGTCACTGACACCAACACCCTGATCAATAGGTATTTGTATATTGTAGATATTTTCTTGTCACTGAATGGAAATCTGTCACCTAAAATCTAAACAATCCAGCAAATTTGTAAGTAAATGTAGCCTAGGGATTTAAAAATATGTCTCTTAGCAGGTGGTTTCATCAGGTAAATTCTAAACTATTTATCCACACTGCTTTATTTCTGCCAAATTCCACACAATAAAACTAATAGGATTTAAGCTAATACTTTTCAAAGATGACATTCAAACAGAAAGAAACTGCCTAAGCCAATGAGTTTTTCTGAATGTTGTTTTTTCTTCCCCTCAAATATTTCAAAACCGTTAGCCGCCAAGAGAAAACAGTGTCCTTCAAATGGCTCTGCAGCATTAGAATTCTTAGAACCTAATGTGGCAGCACTGCCAGAGCTGTTATGTCTCAGTTGTAAACAGAAAAACAGCAATAAAAGAGCAGTTCAACCAAAAAATACAACAAGCTAAAAGAAGATTGTTTATGAACAAAAGTAACAAATAAAATATTGCACACTCATGTTACACATAACAATGGTCAATTAAACAAATCATTACTCTATATTTAGTAACGTTATAATTTGCAACTAACCAGTTCTCATTAATACAGCAAATCCTTTTACATCTCAAGCATTCTGTAAGTGCAATAATTTACCTGCCTACATGGAAATCATTGCCTAGTGAGTGATAATGAATTAACTGAGCAACAAAATTATGTATAACTAATGCCTTCTTAAGGAAAAGAAGGCTTTCTATGGTTGATGATAAAAAAACTGGAGCCTTTCAGTAAGAATAGAAGAATGTCAGCCATCTATTATATACAAACATATGCACACACACATACACAAAAGTAAAAACCAGGTGTAAATAAATTAGTTATATTTAGAGAATGATAGAAATGTAGTTTAATATTGTTTTGAATATGCTTATAGAAAGAATGATGGGGAATTTAATAAATAAAGATAGCATTACATTTTTCTAGGTAAATCCTACATGGTGTTACATGTAAAGCATTAATTTAAAAGTTTACATATATTAACTCATTTAATTCTCACAATAATTCTCTAAAGTATGTACTATAAAAAGTGTCCCAAACAAATAAGCAAACAATGAAGGAAACAGATTTAACTTGACTCTGCTTGCACAAAAGACAGGAGAGATTTAGGGGCTTCGGTGATCTAGAGGAAAACTACAGGAAGCAGTGGTGTTGGGGGCTTAGTCATCATGAATAGGTCATCTGGATTTATTAATTGGCATTAATGGAAGTTGGGTTTCTATACTCCCAGAAAAACAGGGATATAGGAGCACTATATTTTATGATGATTATATTTTAAAGAGATTATACTAGGGGCCCCAAGAAAAGCATTTCCGAGTTGTATAATTGGCAAGAGGCTGGGTGATTTTCAACTCAAATGAGCAGAGAAAGAAAATGCTGTGGAAAAGGGAGATCAGGGAACTATAGTCAAGAAAAAAAAAAACGATCTAAAGTTTAGTAAAGCAGTGGAAAATATTAAGGTCAGACCAATCAGGTCAGTGCTACTATTTTTCCCATTTTATCATGAGAAAACTAAGGCAGAAGTAAAAGCAAATTGCCAAAAATAGTTGATTAATTATTCAGAATTAAAACTTATGGAGTATCTGGTGCTAGAATTCAAGGTAATGTTTGAGACACCACAAAAATTACTGTATGCTCCTGGGCACATTATTAATCACTGCTCCATTAACCATTTTAGTGTAAGCTTGAGAAATATATCTCTGGAGTTTGGGATGAAGGTGGAAAAACAGAGAAATTCAATGATTCTGCCATAAGAAACTGTGAATCCTCTGCATAAAAGTAGATCAAGTATGGAAATAAAGGTCTAAAAATATGAATTAATATGCTGGAAACAATCATGTGTGATATATAAGAGTTTATCTTGAAAGCACAAATAAAGGATGAGCATGTCTTTAAAAACAAATAATCAAGATCCATCATAATTCATTCACTGTGTTTCAAATTCACATGGAAGGAAGAGAAAGAAATGCAGGGAGAAAGGATAAAAAAGAGCAAAATGAGGTGATGTTCTTGAACACTCCCACATGGATAGAAACAATGAAGGTGCTTCTGCTTTACAGCAGTACTACCTCACTCATAATTTGCTTTGAAACCCCAGTGGGGGTGAATCTGTAGTGGAGAACAACCTTAACCCATTCTAATTTCTTTCCTTACTGATAGGTTAGGAATTGTGCTCCTCGATCAATTTAAAGCCAGTTTCTCTACCTATGATTTAACTTTCACTCCCTCCACACTCTTTGGATTCATATACCCATGATTTTCCTCTTCCATTTTAACTAATTCTTTTTTTTTCTTTTTTGAGACAGAGTTTCGCTCTTGTTGCCCAGGCTGGAATGCAATGGCGTTCTCTTGGCTCACCACAACCTCCACCTCCCAGGTTCAAGTGATTCTCCTGCCTCAGCCCCCCAAGTAGCAGGAATTACAGGCATGCACCACCACACCCAACTAATTTTGTATTTTTAGTAGCAACAAGGGTTCTTTATGTTGGTCAGGCTGGTCTCAAACTCCCAACCTCAGGTGATCTACCTGCCTCAGTCTTCCAAAGTGCTGGGATTACAGGCGTGAGCCACTGCGCCCAGCCAACTGATTCTTATAAGTGAATTTTTGTTATGGTACAGTGAGTATGTTCAAGGATATCCCCCCAACCCCAACAATACATAAAGAAAAAAAAAACAGCAAAACCAACAACAAATCATATTAGGACCAATTTATTTGCAAAATAATTTTAGTCTCAGTATTCTTGGCCTGAATATTTGCATGAAGTGCAGCAAACAATTATTGGCCAGTTAGGCTATTTTTAAATTGGCTCTGCTGGAACGTTTTTCATAAGGAATCTCAGATCAAACTTTTAAAAGCCTTTAGATCCCAGCCAAGGAATTATCTGTGCCTGCACATATCTGTATAAATGGGTGACAACTTCTCTTCTCAATGTCTCAAAGTAAATTGAGGCTCCTGGATCTATCAGAAAAGACACATTCTTTACATACCACAGGTCTTGAAACTGTGAGGGAACTGCACAGGCAGGGTATGAAGTCAGTCTTTCCAAGGGTCCTTTTTTGGCTCTATAAAGTTAACCTCTCTTTCTTAAAGCAGTCTGCTCATATCTAAAAATATGTTATTCTAGTCAAAAAGCCTTGATAAGGTAACCAGTATCTGCAATTGTGTCCTGTTACAAAGGAAAATAGACTCTTACTGAATGTGTGCAAATAATTACATTGTTATAAAGTAAGGATACTCACAAATAGTTCCCAAATTCTGGAGAAATCAAGTTGAGAGAAAAAATATGATTCAAATTTTTTTCCAAAAGAGTATGCTTTACTCAATGGAAGCTATAAATAGCTCAATTAAAAAAAATTTTAACTCCAAAAACCAAAACCAAAAAAATCACCAATACTTCAAACAAAAAAGTTAAAAGAAATTATTTCAGTCCTGTATCAATTTAGTCCATGCAATTAATTTCTATATTGAGCCAGCAAACCTCATGAACACATTAACTGCCCAATTAGCATTATTAAAAATTTTTCCTTTATTGCAATAATATAATCTCCAAAATAGTTCTTTCCATGTACTTCCCTAAAAAAGCAAGTTTTAGACTTCAGCTGCTAGCAAACTACTTTTTGAGAGGGATCAGAGCAAAACAATAATTGTCAAAGAATTACAAAAGTCTTAGTACAGCCATAGATAAACATAACTAACAAGGAAATTCGGTTATTTCTGTGGCATACAATAATTCAACATAATGGTTATTATTACTGATAACATATACTAACATATAGAAGAATTATAGGCATCTCATACAATTTTGAAACACATATAACATGGTTGGCTCTATGTCCCACCCAGACCTCATGTTAAACTGTAATTCCTACATGTTGAAGATAGGGCCTGGGGGGAAGTGACTGAATCATGCTTATTTTTAGATATGAGCAGACTCCTTTAACAGAGGTTAACATTATAGGGCCAATAAAAACTCCATAGAAAGACTGGCTTCATACCCTGTCAAAGCAGTTCTTTTACAGGTTCCTGACCTGTGGTAAGTAAGAAATGTCACTTTTTTGATGGTGACAAATTTTCCTTTTGCTATTCTCTTGATAGAGAGTTCTAATAAGATCTGGTTGTTTGTAAGTGTGTAGCACTTGCCCCTTCACACATGCTCACTTACTCTCTCTCTCTCTCCCCCTTGCTCCACCAGGGCAAGATAAGGTGTATCCCCTTTGACTTCTGCCATTAACAAGTTTTCTGAGACCTCTCAGCCATGCTTCCTGTACAGTCTGTGGAACTGCAAGTTAATAAAACCTCTTTTCTTCATAATTTACCCAGTCTCAGGTAGTCCTTTATAACAACATGAGAATGGACTAACATATTTATAACACATTTACATAAATATAACCCAAAGAAAGTTAAACATCCTTTCATATTTGACAATCCTTCCTGTATGAATGTAACATATCAAATAAGCAGACTATGTCTTTCTTGGACTACAGGTGCTGTAATATCCAAAAACTTAGTTTAAGGTCAAAAGATTTTATTTTGAACTTGAAATTTTGATCTTGGAAAGTTTGTCAAATATCAAATGTTTAAAACACTTAGTATCATGAAATAGAACTACAGATCACTGTAACATAAGTCATTCACTTAGTCAAACTGCTAAATCAATTATGTAAATAAGCAAAATTTTTACTTTTTGATGGAGAGGAAACTCAATTCTCCAAACAATCAGATCAAATACAGGATGAGGTCAGATGCATCTGTCTCTCTTCCCTCTTTTTATGTTGCAGTTTACTCAATAGGTAAACAAAAATCTCATATATTTTATTAGTATTACATGTGAACCTTATTCAAAAGCAAAAACAAAATTTTACCTTAGTTTCAGTGTATTATTAATGTTAAAGCTGATTTCTGTAAGCAAAACTGTTTAATTTTTATCAGTTTTACCATAAATTAATATGTCCATAAGCCTTTTATAAACTTTCATAATTTTTTTTTAAATTGTCTATTCCAACTCTCTGTATCCATTTGGTTTTATCTATCAATGTTTTCATTCATTAAATTAAAAACAAAACAATGAAAACTCTACACTAGGCAAAATTACCTTCCCTTTAACAAAAACAAGATTCTCATGCAATTTTATAACATTTTTACCAAACTAATTCTATTTTTCTTATGCATTTGGCACATAGAATTGTTTCTGTTATATCTTATAGTTGTAATCACATACATTAATTCCAGAGTCAGTTCTTAGTTACCTTATTTTTACTGAAAAACTTACAAAATACACAATTTTATGTGTTCAGAGGCAGAGTCCAGGACGAAGGACAGAGCTGTGAAAATAATGCCTAATCCTTCCCAGGAAAGGCAAGATGCAGAGCTGGGTCAAGCCCATTTGTTTACAGCGTAGGATCTATTGGCTCTAAGATAGATAAGCCAAATTGTTGGAGTAGGTAGTTAGGGAGACATAAGCAGAGCAGAAAAGAACTTCCCCACCCTCCACCATGAGGAATGTCAGGCAGTTGTTAAACTGTCTCGCTAAAATAATCATTGGTGCCAGAGAAAGGTAGTCTCCCAATAAATAGAAAACACTTGAAGCTGATAATCAGCAAATTCCTGATAAGATCTCAGGAGTTGGGTGATGAACTCAAGCATGAGCACTAAAGGGCAAAATGACAAAATTTAACAGGTATATGACATTCCTCTGGGAACTCTTGACTGGTAAGAGTAAAATGCCTTAAATGAGCACGTGCACGACTTCAGTGAACACACTGTGCATGTCGCTCCTCCTAAGAGCTGACAGGCCACCACCTATGAGGACAACCTGCTTCATAGAAAACATCAAGGCAGAAAAAAAGTACAAAATCCTGGCGGCATGCCAACAAATAGAACCTCAAGTCAGAGGTCAAACCGGACACTTGAATCTCTCAAGTGACTCTCTTGGTCCCCTTCCGAGTGTACTTTCTTTCATTCCTGCTTCAAAACTTTTACTCCTGCTCTAAAACTTGCCTTGGTCTCTCATTCTGTCTTAAGCTCCTTGAATGAATTATTTCCTGAGGAGCAAGAATTGAGTTGCTGCAGACCCACACAGATTTGCCACTGCTAACAAAACAATTATCAAAAACATCATAGAAGCAGTTGATGTCTTTAAAATATTCAGCTGCAAGCCTGGCACAGAGCCCACTCCTGAGCCAGTCTTTGGAAGGGCTGGTCGACCCTGCACTTGCTCTCTCACACACCAGCTCCTGCCAGGGGCTGAGCACACAGTCACAGCAGCCCCAGGATTTGTGCTGGAGTGCCAGTCAGGCACAGCCCTATGGGCCGAGTGGACTGGGCATTTCCTGCAATGAACCTGGGCCAGAGCAAGGCCTGGGCAGAGACATCACTGGCCAGAGGTCCCCGGCTGGCAAAGTGGCCTAGAAAAATCCCACATCACAACCTACATTTCTGTTCAGTCATGTTCTCCAAGGCTTCAGCTTCTCAGCTAATCTTCTATATACAAAGACCAAAGTCCCATATGCCCCACAGACAGAATACAGGAACTCAAAAGCTGTGCATGGCAGGGAAAAGAATCAATAAATGGCAAAGTCACACAAATATCTACCAAAAAGGATTTGCTCCCTAGCTGGGAATGAACACATGATGCTGTGGTAAAACAGCAGAAACTTAGCTACTGGAGCAGTCTCCATTATTCTTCCCAGAAGGAATCTTAACAGCCACTTTTGAGTTTACAAAGGATTTTAAACTTTTTATAGGGCAGATTTTTGCTTGTTAATTTAGTCAAGAGAATTCTTAAAGATAGCCATACTATTATGTATCCTTCTTTTAATTGAAACTGTCCATCAATTTTTTAGGATAAGAGATCTCTAAAAGTTTTTTAAATGAGAAATACCTATATTTTGGCCATTGGCAAGTAGAATTTTCAGTGGTCTACTAAATTCCAGTAGTGACTCGATCGAAAAGCCTCTTCACATTAAGCCCAGGTGGTAATTGTCCAGGTTTTTAATCTTATAAGCAAGAGGAATTCTTGGAGAGGACACAGAGGAGGCAATTCCCACAACCCTGAACTACTCACTCCCAGAAATAAACTTAAGATAATAAAAGATCACAAAAAGCCTCGTAAGTATGAGACCTTTTAAGATAAAACTCCTCTAAGAGCTTGATACATTTGGAACAAAAAGCATGCTGCTTAAAAACTTACATGTCTCACAGGGTATGGTGGCTCACATCTATAATCTCAGCACTTTGGGAGGCCGAGGTGTGCAGATCACCTGAGGTCAGGAATTCAAGATCAGCCTGGCCAACATGGTGAAACCTCATCTCTACTAAAAGAAAAAAAAATACAAAAAAATTATCTTAGAGTAGTGGCGGGCACCTGTAATCCCAGCTACTCATGAGGTTTAGGCACTTGAAGGTGGAAGGTAGAGGTTGCAGTGAGTTGAGATCACGCCATTGGACTCTGGCCTCGGTGACAAGAGTGAGATGTTGTCTAAAACCAACCAAACAAAGAAAAAATACCTATCTCAGACTCCCAATCTTTTCAGACTGGCCACCTAACATGACCCAAAATATCACAACCTCTATGGAAACCAAAAGCAAGTTACCGCCACAGTCACAAGTCAAGGTCCCCAGGGCATAATACCAGATGAGAGGGAAGCCTCATCTGGTTTGTATTGCAAGTATCCAGAGCAAAGTTTGTCTTAACTGATGCTGGTTGAGTCAGAGGTATGAAACTGTCAGCTGGGCTGCCTCAAACAGCAGACTTATAGGGGTTCTAGGCCCGTGTTCTACTCTACAGTACCCCTCTTTATGACAGAACAACACAAATACAAAGACGAAAACAACAAGCTATTTCTGCAAGGAAAGGGGTCAAACAATATGAATATTCATTTCACAAAGTACCAGAAGTATATCAGGGTCTCTATACCCTAAGACTAGTCACATAAATTCTTTTTTCCCCCATTATTTATAACTTGAGGCAAAAGAGTGATTTTTTTCTATATAATCAACCTTATTGCACAGAGATTTGAGCCTGGTAGCCTAACTGGTAAGTTCTTATGCCTTTTCTGGCTTGTCAGGTTCCTGGTTGTTCTTCACTGTGGTTTACAGAACAGCAGAGTGGCTTTGGGGATCCTGCTCACCTGACAAAACTGTGTGGGTCAGGGCTCTTGGCTCTCTAAGGGTTTGCTAAAAATCACTGACGTGAGGCAGACTGACTAACAGGAGAAAGGCATACAAATGAATTTAACATATATATACGAGGGCCTTCAGAATGAAGATCCAACTTCCCAGTGAGTAACAAGAGCTTATATATTACCTTGAGGTTACAGAAAGAATGGGGGCTTAGTTCCTGGTAAAATAGGGAGGGGGAGAGGAGGATTTCTATTGAGGGGCAACACACGATTGCTGGGGAGTATGACTGGATCAGGGAACTTGTAAGTAGTTTTCTTTGGA
Organism: Saguinus oedipus; assembly: GCA_031835075.1. Classification (NCBI taxonomy): domain Eukaryota; kingdom Metazoa; phylum Chordata; class Mammalia; order Primates; family Cebidae; genus Saguinus; species Saguinus oedipus. The sequence goes on from CM063169.1 coordinate 46,829,220, forward strand.
ATTTAAATAATGAGAAGATCATTGTCTTGGGGGTCTGTTCAGATGTGGTTACATTTTTGGGCTTAACAGGGAGAAAAAGAAAACCACTGTTCCTCATGTTTTGTCTGGATCTTAGGCATGTAAAGGAACTTCAGATTCTTTGGGAAAGATAATGAGGGGATCAAAAGACATGGAGGCTTTTTCTTCCATTCAGCATTTAGCATGACAAATGCCATATTTTTAGGTATTTGTTTCTGAACCCCAACATAAACAGGCCCAACTCACTCTCCAATGCATTCTAATCTAGCTTTTGTCCCTGTGACATTGGCAATTTCCTTTATCTCCAAGATTATGAATGATCTCTAAGTTCCTAGGTTAATGAAAATTTGTAAAACCTCTCCTAACTTCATCTCCTAGCAGTACTTAACCATTTTGATTACCTCCAAATATTTTGTACATCCTCTATCCCTGTGTTTTTACGACTCAGCATTCTCCTTTTTTGTTTCCTCTGCAAGCCTAAATTTCTTTCCATCTGTTACAGGATGGAAATTTCTCATATTTTCATAAAGTAGCTCTTTTCTCACTCTATACTTTTGTCCCTAGGAGATAAAAAAGATTTAGTGTTTAATAGCAGTCATGCACAAAACATCACAAATTTACATCTCCAGAAAAATTCTCCCTTGACCTGGAGACTCACATACTCTACTGATAATCTGACATCTCATCTCAGACTTTAAATGTGTCAGAAAGTGAACTCTAAATATTCTGCAGAAAAAATCTTGGACTTTAATATTATATACAATTCAATGATACCACAATCTATTCAAACGTAAAATTTAGCTGTCATCCTTGACGGTATATTCTCTTACTTCTCCACATGGAAGACATCCTCATCTTTCATTATATTCCTTTAAATATGAAAATAACAATCACTTGGGTCACATCAATTGCTTAGAACAAGGAGATATTGAACTTCGATTGTTTTTAGTTTTCATATTCTAGATATAAACTACATAGGTTTAATTTTTTGAGGGTCATTCTTTTCTCATAATCAGTTTAATAAGTGCATTGAATCTGTGTTCTGCAAGAAAAAAGGTTAATTTTTTTAAGTCAGATATAAAAGTATACTGTGGCCTGATCTATTCCTATGCAGACACATCTGCCTCGGTATTGATATTTCTTGGATTTCAATATAAGTAGGTTTAGTCCAACATTTTCTCTAAATGTTGAAAAATCTGTGGTGACAAGTTAATACCAGCTCCCAAGTTGACACTCCAAACTCTTGCACAAATCCAAGAGGGGTGAAGAATTAAAACCTTAGAAATCCTGGCTAGTAGTAATTAATTACCAGCACCTCACTGAGGTCTTTGGGGACTTGGACCTATAGTAATGAAAGAAGTAAACATTTTTCAGATAGAACATCATGAATAATTATTTTTCTTAAAACACAATTGTTTATTTTCATTGTTATATATTTTACTTTAAGAGCATAAACTTAAAAGTTGAGTAAAAATAGTTTCCTACACAAGTCTTTCCTTTCTCACCTCACCCTTCAGGGTCAATAAAATGCATTATAGGTTTCTTTTGACCATATGAAAGAATGTCAGCAAATCAGCAAACAGGTTATCTACCAGTGAATTTAAGAGTTTGCTTATTCTTTTTTTACTATTGTTTTATAAATGTAATATTCAGGGAAAAATGTTATTTAACTCAAACTTTCAGGTTTATATACACAGTAATAGCATGAATAAGATATAATAAACCAGATTGTTTTATAACGTTGTTTAAAACATCACTATTTTGGTATAGTTATATGCCTATACCTCATAATAATATAATATTTAATTAAATATCAAGACTGATTTTCATGGCTGAGAGTAGGCAGAAAATAAAAAAGACCCTCTTCTCTTTGGGGAAAAAGTCCCTGCCCTGGTCTCTGAGTAGTAAGGAAGATGGCAACATTGTGTCTGAGAGGAAGAAGTACCTTTAGCTATGCAGAATAAAGCTAGGAATAAGCAGAGGTCTAATCTATTAAATTTAGATTTGACTGTCAGGTATTTCCATTATTTATCTCTGAAACTGTGTTAAATACAAGCTCTCGAGGCAAAAACAATCAATTACCCTCCACAAGCAATTTAGGAAACATAAAAATATTACTAAAGTTTTGTAGTATGACAGAAACTGACTAAATCACAGGTTAAACAAAACAAACTAAACTAAAACAAGCAAACAAATAAGGGCTCTAAAAAATCTCCTGTAGACTCTTTCTTCAGGTTTCCACCTTAGGTACAAATATACTTCTCTGGACTGGTATTTCACCCACGAAATACCAGTAAGAAATTTTTATCTTCAGCAGTAAGAAATTACTCTTATAATCCATTCTTGTAATGGAGGCTTTCACTTGGGGCCCTCAGTGTCTTTTGTTCTTTCTCTACATCTATCACTCCTGTTAGCAAAGGATCTTTACTAACTTATGTATTTCGGGGTAAGAACCAGAGCCTACAAATAATATTATATTTTTAAAGAAACATTTTAATATATTTTATTTTCTCTTAGAAAAAAATCTTTGAGAAAAGGATTTATATCTATCTTCTCCTTTTATCCTGATAACTCTTAGTACATAGCAGGCATTAAATGCATGTTACTTAAATACATTAATTATCAAGTTCAAAAATATAAAGTGATTCAAAACAAAGAGGAAAATAAGTAGAGACACTTTTTTGTGAAAAGGGAAGAAAATATGTTGATTAGCAGTAGGTTTCACTTTTCTTCTGATTGTTCTGATACTGCTACTAATTTGTTATTTTCACAAAGAAGGCTGGCAGAGGGAATTCATTCAAATAGGTTAGGTTGAAGAGCTTCAGTTTATGTTTTTCTAAATGGTAAATGTGTACATGACAATCAGTTGTCTCTTTAAAAAATAGCTATAAAAGTGTTAGATTGAAAGAAATACTCAAAATAAACCATATTTAATTTCAAGAATAGCAAATACTTCAAAACTAGCATAATGTCATGATATTTTTGCAGAACTGAGATTCTGTGATTGTTTATTAGCTCTAGGAGTTTCTGTAATGATGAATGTTAAAACCTTTTTTAGTTCTTTACTAGTAGAGATTATTTGCATCCATACAAGTTATTACTTAATAATTCCCTAGCCATTTGCTTATGTTACTTTTCTTTATTTTTAATTAATAAAACCACATTTTTCCTCTGTTCGTTTGGGATTTTCTTGTAACAAAATGATGCCCAAATTTGTAGTGCCAAAAGTAAGGATTTTTGTTTCTGATTCAGGGAATTTGTTTTATAAATATCTTTGTTGTCATTGACATAAAACGTTAAACTTCAACACATATTAATAAATAAATCTACGTATTTATTAAATCTACATATTAATAAATCTACAGTCTAAAATGCAATAAAACAATACTGCTGTAATTGACTTTATTTACAATATGTTCTAAATATTTCATTATATAAAGAACAAATCTTATAAAGCAATAAATATTGTTTTCTCTGGTGACTGGACAACACATTATACCTTGATATCCATACAACTACTAAATCAGAGTAGTTCACTTGTTTAACAAGTGATTCTCATACAAATCTCTGATAAAAAACCAAGGTAGTAAAACCAAGTTTTAATGGAAATATACAATAATAATGACATCTAATATTTATTATTTGCTTTGCATGTGCCAGCCTCTGTGTGAAGTTAGGCATGACTAACAGTGAAATAATTTATTTAATCATTACAAGGAAAGTATAATACTTTATCCTTAGATTTGGGGACTGTCAAATAGTTTGTTCAAACAATGTGGCTATTGAGTGTTGGATCTGAGATTCTTATGCACATTGATCCAGTATTTTATCATATGGATAGATATAACTAAATGGTAAAACTATGTTTCTCTACTCATAACTCTTTTGTTGCCAAATATGTATTTGTTTTCCATAGCAAGCATTTTCTGATTCTCTGTAGATACCACCTAGTGTTCTACAATGTAATTCGATGCTGGAACTATCTGCCTGGAGTTATCATTAGATCCCACAAGTTAATGGCTCTGTCCCACAAGACTTCCCCAACTTCAAAGGCCAGCTGAAAGTCATGGGTCCCCAGGTTACACACATTTCTGCCTAAATTAGTTATAAATTAGGGATTCCCACAACCCCATCTTCAAGTTGGATAATTTGCTATAATTGCTCACAAAGCTCAGTGAAATATTTTGCTTACATTTATTGTTTTTATATACAAGAAACTAGTTTGTTTTCACACTGCTATAAAGAACTGACAAAGACTAGGTAATTTATAAAGGGAAAAATGTTTAATTGACTCACAGTTCTGAATGGGTAGGGAAACCTCAGGAAACTTACAGTCATGGCAAAAGGGGAAGTAGGCATGTATTACACGGCGGCAGGTAAGAGACAGCATGAGTCAGCCCAGGAAAAACTACCATTTTTCAAGCCATCAGACCTTGTGAGAATTCACTCACTATCATAAGAACAACATGAGGAAAATCACCCCCATAATCTAATCACTTTCTACCAGGTCTTTCCCTAAACACCAGGGGATTACACTCCAAGATGAGATTTGGGTGGGGACATGAAACCTAACCATATTATTCCCTGCCTATCATGTTGTCATGGTCCAAAAAACAATCATGCCCTTCCAACAGTCCCTAAAGGTCTTAACTCCTTCCAGCATTAACCCAAAAGTCCAAGTCCAAAGTCTCATCTGAGTCAAGGCAAGTCCCTTCCACCTATGAGCCTGTAAAATAAAAAAAAAATTCCTAGATACAATGGGGGTACAGGCATTGAGTAAACACACACATTCCAAATGGGATAAATTGGCCAAAATCAAGGGGCTATGGGCCATGCAAGTCCAAAACCCAGCAGGGCAGTCATTAAATCATAAACCTCCAAAATAATATTATTTGACTCAATGTCTCACATCCAGGGCGTGCTGATGCAAAGGCTGAGTTCCCACAGCCTCGAGCACAAAGCAGTAGCTCTGCTTTTATGAAGTTGGGATGTTCCAACCAGAAACACCCCAAATCTTGCTGTTCAAGGTTTTCATGGAAACTCTATTACTTAGGCATGATTAATGAAATCATTGGCTATCCATGATTAAGTTAATGCCTAGCCCCTCTCTCATTTCCAGGTTCCTGTAGCTGCTGGACTCACAGTTTCAACTCTCTAATCATCCCTTGGTCTTTTTGACTACCAGCTCCCATCCTGAAGCTATCTAGAGACATCTGGCACTAGTCATCTCATTAGTATACAAAAGGACACTCATCCTTCCTGGGATTCTAAGCATCTTAGAAGCTCTCGTGTCCTGACTGGTTACTGACATTACCAAACATTATAACGAAGGTGTTCCTATCATTTCTAACACTCAGTAAGTTACAAGGCCTTTAGAAGTCCTGTGCCAGGAACCAGGGGCAGATAACATATAGCTTTTATTACGTCACAATAACTAACAAGTACACTCTCATTGGGGGTATTTAAATGGTTAATATTTTATAAGATATTGGAAATGACAGTGTCGTGAAAATCTGTTCCTGAATTGGATTTTCTTCTTTCTAAGATAAATTTCTAAAGCAGATTCACTTGCATGGATCCTGGATGCTATCATTTATTTTCCTGTATATTTTAAAGCATGTAATATGACAAATTTTTTGTTATGTTTTTTAACGTACCTGTTTTGTTCATAGTGATGTGGGTTTTCTGAGGAAGGTTTTATTTTTCTATTTTAAAATGCCTCTGTTTATCACAGATACTATGCTAACCTATGTGCTCAGCATAGTACTATCATGAGAAGCTCAAACTGGGCATGTGACAAGTTACAGTGACAACTGGGAGCCACCATTACCGCACCTGGTCCTGGAGGGGTCAGAAAGAGTGCAATCATCAAAACAAAGGATATGGAAAAATAGAGAAAGAGGTCCAGGCATGGTGGCTCATGCCTATAATCCCAGCACTTTGTGGAGGCCAAGAGGGGCAGATCACTTGAGGTCAGGAGTTCGAGAACGGCTTGGCCAACATGGTGAAATCCTGTTTCTACCAAAAACACAAAAATTACCTGGGCATCATACTGCATGACTGTAGTCCCAGCTACTTAACAGGCAGAGGCAGGAGAATGGCTTGAACCCAGGAGGTGGAGGTTGCAGTGAGTTGAGATCACTCCACTGCACTCTTGTCTGGGCAAAAGAGTGAGACTCCATTTCAAAAAAGAAATACAGAAGGAGAGAAAGTCTTGTGTGGAAGTCATTGCTTGATAAGAAGCTTGGACACATGCAATGAGCTCATCAACTTGCAGCAAGAAATCAGTAGAAATAAATAGCCTGACTCAACTTCTCCCATTCTCTGGTCTTCTACCTGGACTCAAAACTGATTAAGCTCAATCTGAGGCCAGAAGATTAGTGAGCCTGTTCTTAAGCTTTAAAACAGAGAGAAGGGTGGAACATAAATATGGAGGGGCAAACAAAATATACCACCAAGACCACACAGTCAGGTTGTACACCATAAACTGGCATTAATTAGCATTTAGAGAAAGGAAGGGAGGGTTGTGATAACTTAAAAATAGATCTTAGGACTTTACTATTTCTTGGGTCAAAATCAGACTGGGTCACAAATAGCTGGATGTTTCCCTAGTGTAAATATTGCCCTCTGCTCTTCCCTCTTAAAAAAAGACCCTTGTATAATGTAAGTTAAACAAATATATGACAGATATTAGATAATTCAGCAAGAAAAAGGCAAAAGATGACAATATATTAAATCTAAGTTTCATAAGAATTAAAAATATTCTTATAACTGATCCTATATTAAATCATAAAATGTTTGTTTTACTTATTATCCTTCTCTTTGTCCTTTTCTTTCTCCGTACATGCTTGCTTGTACATATTCATTTCCATAGATGGTAGTAACTTAATTTCATATCCTAACCCCCAAGGGCTGCATGCAAGATTAATGAACTTGTTTTCTTTAAAGAGCAATGATCCTTAGGTCATACAGACCCCTTGACAGCTTCCAATTTGTTCCATCCAGGGACACAAACAACTTTGTGTCATTAAAGGAATCTCACCTCCTACATCTTTTATCTTATTCATAAAGGTCCATAGTTATGCTCTAAGGCATGTCTGATTTAAGAGTTCTCTTCTGCTCTCTCACTTTGACCAAACTGAATAAACCTTTCTTCTCTGTACCCAAGCACTGATGTGTCAGAGTTTGGCTTACTGAGCATCAGGTACACAAAACTAAATTTGGGAATTCTACAAAAATACAACAATAAATTTAGATAAAATACTTAAGTGAAAATAGACGGGGTATAAACTCTTAGAAAAAAGCCAAGGGATAAATTTGTTGATCCATGGTTGGACAATTTGTTTCTTAGATATAAAATCAAAAACATAAGCAAGAAAAAAAAATGAATAATTGGATTCTATCAAAATTAAAAAAACACATTTTGTACTTTAAAGGATACTATTAAGAAAGTGGAATGACAACACATGGTATGAAAGACTGTATCTGTAAATGATACATTCGATTAGCCTCCAGTTTTCAGAATATATAAAGAACTCTTACAACTCAACAACAAAGAGAAAAGCTCAATTAAAGAATGAACAGAAGATACAAGCAGGTGTTTGTCCAAAGAAATATCTGAATAGCCAACAATCACATGAATAATGGTCACTGTCATTAGCCATTAGGGTGAAATAAATCAAAACCACAGTTAGATAGCACTTCACACACTGCAGGATGGCTATTACATAAAACAAACAAACAAACAAACAAAAAACAGAAAATAACAACTGTTGGAGAGGATATAAAACAATTCAAACCATTGTACAATGCAGGTAGGGATGTAAATAGGTGCAGCCGCTGTGAAAAACGGTTTAGCAGTTCCTCAAAACTTTAAAAATGTAACTATTATATTACCCAGAAATTCTATTAGGTATGTATACAAAAAATCAAAACAACAATTCCAACGCAATCTTGCACACTAATGTTTATAGCAGTACTTGTTACAATAGTCAAAAGGTGGAAACAATTCAAATGTCCAATAACTAATAAATGGGTAAACAAAAGTAGTATATCTTGCAATACATTATTTTCAGCCTCGAAAAAAATGAAGTATATATTACAATGTGGTTGAATCTCAAAAACAGTATGCTGAGTAAAAGAAGCTAGACATAGGGGCCCAAAGTGGCTCCGGCCGGATGTCGTGGCGCTTGCGAAGGCGAGGCCAAGAGTTCAAGGCCAACCAACCTCAGCAACCTTACAAGCTCTCATTGATTGGCAAAAAAAAAAAAAAAAAAAAAAAAAAAAAGCTAGACATAAAGAATCAGCTGAACGTGGTGGCTCACGCCTGTAATCCCAGCACTTTGGGAGGCCGAGGTGGGTGGATCACAAGGTCAAGAGATCGAGACCATCCTGGTCAACATGGTGAAACCCCGTCTCTACCAAACATACAAAAAATTAGCTAGGCATGGTGGCGCGTGCCCATAATCCCAGCTACTCAGGAGACTGAGGCAGGAGAATTGCCTGAACCCAGGAGGCGGAGGTTGTGGTGAGCCGAGATTGCGCCATTGCACTCCAGCCTGAGTAAAAGAGTGAAACTCCCTCTCAAAAAAAAGAAAAAAAAAGAGTCAGATATTGTATGATATCCTTTATATAAAATATCCAGATAGAGAAACATATAAGAGACAGAAACAGATAGGTATTTGCCAGGGGTTGGGGAGTTTATTAATCTTGCATGCAGCCCTTGGGGGTTAGGATATGAAATTAATCAATTACTAATTACTACCCTCTACTAAGTGTACTAATTCTTCTGTAGTAATGAAAATATTTTGATAGAGGTGATTGTTACAGAACATTTTTAATGTAATAAATGCCATTGAATTATACATTTTAAAATGTTAATTTCATGTTATATACATTTTACATCAATAAAAAGATAAAAGGGGTATATTTCATAATCAAATTTTAAAATAAAATGTATACTCATGGTATAATAATTTTGAAAGATGTTAGCCATTGATATAAAATTGTGGTTATTAGTTTAAAAAGTCATCTATTTCAACAATCAAACCATATTAATTGAAATAAACTAAATAAAATAAGTATCTTATTTATATCTGAAGCTTATTTTGCCCAAAATAAAATATTCTAAAGAATCAACATAACATATATGCCAGAAGCTCCTCTTGGCAGGTTACTGTGAAAACAGTAAGTACTGCAAAGAGGAAGTACACATTCTACTTAAAATGTTTTGTTAACGTTTATAAACATTTTCTGTCTACATACTCACTTTTATTACTGCCCTAACCCAAATTATTCCATTCTCTACTTACAAATCTCACATAAAAATAATCAAACCCTTAACAAAATTATGAGTAGTACTTTACCAACTGCTGCTCCTTTCTCTATTGAAGTCATATTCTGAATTGTCATAAGAATGTCAACTCTGCCACTTGTCTGTCTATATCTTGTATACTTCTCTTTAATTACAGCATAAAATACTGAACTTAATGTAAACTCTCAATGAATTCAGCCATCTCTTTATATAAATCTAGCTTTGATCAAACCTTGCTTGAAATGTATGAGAGACAACACAATTGATAAGTTCCATAAGTCTTAAGCAGTATTTATACAGAAGATTATTTACTCAAAAACATTGCATTTTGACCATTATCATCTCTGAATCTACAACAATAACTACTGAATTATTATTTAATGATATGCCCTCATCTTTTTCAGAGGGCAGCTGGAAAGAAACTTTAATTTAAAAAACAGTTCCAGATCTGCACTCAATATTCTGCTTATTATACTGCTCAAAATGCTTTATGTAAGAATTTCTAAAATAAATGGCTGATAAAAATCCACTGCTAGCCAAAAATTGCCTGGTCCAGAGAAGTATGTGTATTTTCTCTAATTCTTCTACAGAATAACCTGAAACTCTCTTCCCTCTTATTTTGCCTTAGCTTACAGTGGAAACTCAAAATTGAACTAGTAAATAACAATAAACACAATTATTACTTTTCTAATTAATACTGTGTCCTAATATCTCAAAATATATTTCATTTGTATTTTAATTGGTTAATAGTGAATATACATGGGTATGACTCAGGTTTGGGACATAGAAAAAAAAATCAACAAAAGACAAAGAAGTGAAAGGAATGAAATAGTAAAACCAAAAAAAAAAAAAAAGGAAGGAAATGCACCAGCACATCGTTACAAATACAGGAAGGTTATTATATCATTATGAACTTTATAACTGTTTAACAGCATTTATTTAGAACTGTAGAATCAGTTGACTTTTGTGTAAGTATTGTTTACTACTTTCAGAAATGGAGTTATTGACTAAAAACCATTATTATATAGAACTGTTTCTCAATCTAATACTATTCTCCACAGCTTTATCGAGCTAAAGTACAGTTGACATAAAATAATAATGTAGATTCACATGCAATTGTAAGATATAATACAGAGAATGCTTCTGTGTACATTTTACCATTTCACCAGTGGTGACATCTTACAAAACTATAATATAATATCAAACTCAGATTACTGACATTATTAAAGCCACTGACCTTTTTAGATTTCTGCAGTTTTATTGGTCCTCATTTGAATGTGTGTGTCTATATGTATGTGCATTTAATTTTATGCAATTTGATCATATGTCTAGGCTCATGTATCCATCACGAGTCAAGATACAGAACAATTAATCATCACAAGGATCCCTCTTGCTCTTTTGTAACCAGCACACCTCTCTTTTAATCCTATAATCATGCCTATCCCATGAAACTTCAGAAAACCACTAATCTACTAACCCATTTGCACTTCTATAATTTTGCAATTTCAAAAATATTACATCAATAGAATAATATAGAATGTCAACTATTTGGATTAGCTTTTTTCACTCAGGACAATTATCTGCTCTTTTATTCAGAATTTCACTGATGCAAAATTCAACAGGTTTATGCTATCAAGGCTGCAACAAATTTTACTGATTGGTTTAGCTTTCTGGCTTCCATGCTCACTTACACTTTCCTCCCTTTCTTGCCAATTTGTTACTGCATTCAAGATGATTTAATTTTTTTTTCTAAACCAGCAGTTTTAGATGTTTTAAGGAACAGCGTCACTTCTTCACATTGCAAGAAATAGAAGTCAATCTAGATCTTTACTAAACATTTGTACCATGTTATTCACCTTCTCAAAAATACTCTAAAGTTCTTTTTCTATCATTTTTATTACTTTTCCCCCTCATCTCTTTTATCACTCCCCCAACACAAATGCACACAGAAAATCTGGCTTTCTACTGATAAAAAAATTTATTTTTAAGAGCATTCCACAACATGACTCCCATGTAATTCATCTTGAAAGTTTCCTGGTGACTTCACAGCTTACTATCAGTATGACCATGTACATATCATTTAACTTTTCTTGCTTCTGTTATCTCTTCTTAAATGAGGGTAACAAAAAGAGTTTCCAAAGATTAAACAAAACGTGTTAAGCATGTGTCAAGTCCTGCTTAACCCAGGCACTGAATCTTCAGCAGCAAAATTAACCAGAAAACTAAATTCCTGGCAACATACGGTTTTCAGTCTAGTCAGAAAGTAAATAAACACTATTGACAAACCGTGCTGGCAAACAGTTAAACAAATGCTTAGTCTTAATGGCACAAGGAAAGCAGTAAGTAGATAAATGAGACCTATGAGAACATGAGTTTCCTTCCATTTGGAGAAACTAATGCTTAAAATGAATATGGGATCACCCTCACAAACCCTGTGAGATCTTTGCTTTGCAAATGTCTTTCTCTACTTCTGCATATTTATTGTTAATAAATAAAAACAAAGGAGAGCTTATTATATGACAAGCACAGTGCTCAAGCTTATGCCTAGGTAATCATTTCATTTTCGCACCATGAGATATAAAGACATAATTTTTTCAATGAAAAATTTTCCCAAAGTCCAAGAGTTAAATAACATTTTACTATTTTAAAAATTAATCCAATTTTATATGTCTTGTATACAAGTTATATATGTGGGCAAAGCTGAATAAATAATGTTATAGTCACTGTTGGTATTCATATATTTAATCCCACCTAAACAATATCCTATAGTTAGTTTTACTTACATTGCAACAGATACCTGAAATTGTAGAATCCTTTGGTTCCCTCTGCTTTCTTGCTATGTCCTGACTGAAAATCACAGATGCCTTGACTGATCTGTGACCCAGCCAACTGCAGGGTTTTCCCAGCAGCCTTGAACACAAACTGGGCTCTCAAACATTCCTAGGCAGTGATAAACTTATCTAGGTTGTTGTTCAAAATACTGAAAGAAACTGGCCATGGGCCTTAAGCCAAATTCCTTAAACTCTCATGTAAACTCCATATTCTGACTCCCTGGCTGAGGATATACCTAGGTAGAATATAGAACATCTCTCTCTTTACCTGTATGTTATGAGGATACTCTATTTTACTCCAAATGTAAGTTCCTCTAATAAATACTTTGCACTGATCTCTCTGGCATTTAGTGCTTTTTATTTTTTAGAGACAGGGTCTTGCTCTGTAATCTGAATATAGCTCACTATAACCTCCAACCCCTGGCCTCAAGTGATCTTCCTTTCTCAGTCTCTGAAAGTGCTGGGATTAAAGGCATTAGCAGACACACCAGGCTGAAGCTTCTGTCTATGGAATCACAACCGGCTCCAACTTTGGATGGTTTGGAGCAGTCCCTTGAAGGAATTCACCTGCTGCCACTTTTGGGGCAATGCCAGTGCCAGTTCCACAGAATGAAACAGATATTTATAAACACTCTTCTTCCATGAAATCGGAGGTTTTAAGTATAACTATTTGTGTTTATTTTTCAATTAAAATGCAAGTTGACCCCCAATGTTACTTCTAATACTGATCAATTGGTAGTGGGAATTTTTCTTTAGTTGTAGAGAATAAAAGAAGAAATTCCAAAATTTGACTTAAGCTAGAAGTACATCCCAAATTTTATTGAATAACATTCTAAAACCTCATAAGTTAGAACTGGTACTTCACTAAATTAGCAACACTTTCAGTCATAAAACTAAGGGCAAAAACATTCAGCTAAGCATTGCAGAAGCTCAGGAATGTTTAACTAAAAAAAGAAAGTCCGTTTAAATTATATCCAACCCTAATTAAAATGGCCTCAAGATAATATAACATATAGTGAGGGTTTATAAGATTCAGTATCAAAAATAGAAAGTTAACAAAAGTATCTTTAACATAAGCCAAAGGAAATATAACCTATATTATCATGAATGTAATACTAAGCTCGAGCTAAACTTACTTCTTTTTTAGTTTTAAGGCTAATTAGGAAAAGGTTCTAAAGGTGAGTACAAGTTATACTAACTTTTAATGACTAACTATGGTTGAAAGAGAAAAGAACTTGATGAATAAAAGTATGCAAAGGATAAAATATACAATGAAAAATAAAGTATAAAATATACAAATGGAAGGTAAAATCTACCTGGCATGCCTTATAGCTTTGTTATTTCTTCACACACTGAATATGTAAAATATATCAAAATATTTGAAAAGTTTTATCTACAAGAAAGAGAAATATAAATCCATTTTCATCTGGCAGAAATATAAAAAACAAAAACTAATAAAAACAATTCATCAAAACATTTATTTTCCATAAGTTATGGGCCAGAAATGGTGTTTTTCAGTGACAATGCACTAAAGATGACTATTGAGGTTAGCAATTTCCTGATATGTAATGGCAAACTAAACAAATAATTAGAATAGTGATAAGTATATAATGTGAAGGAGATACCTGTAATGCAATAAAAACATATCACTGGGAAACAGGACATGATCATTTTGAGAGACATAAAATGGATCATGGATTTAGATATTATTCTTTAAGTAACATCTGTACTGAATCAGGAGGATTGTAAAGATTTAACAAAAGCCAGCAGAGTTTGTTTCAGTGATTATTAACATATGGTTTGAATCACTGTATTTTTCCTGTGAATCTTCACTACCAGATTATAATGCTTTTATAATATATGGAGAGCTTGAATTGCTGTACCCTACCCGCTTTTCACAAGTGAAGCCACAGACCCATCAGCCCAGAAAGTTCTGTGAAATCAAAACTGTAGTTGAGATAGAGAAAAACATGGTGAATAAGTGGACGAATGGAGAATGCAAATATCATTCTTCCTTCTGCATATAAAGATTGAATTTTTACCTAATAAAAACTAAGGTAAAAGATAAAAAGAGCAGGTGGTCCTTAAGTCCCTCTTAAAATAAATACCTTAATGTTATAGTGTCTTCTAAAGCCCTGATGCAAATATGTCAAGTTAACAAGGAGATCAGAAAGTGAAAGTGACACAGGGAAGGTGAGCCCTAAAATTGGGACTTAGCCCAGGGGGTTCTTGGGTTCATCCGGGGAAGAATTTAAGGGCAAGCTGGTGATGTTAGATGGCAAATTTTATTGAAGTCACAGCATATAGCAAGAAATCACTGGTGAGAAAAGAACATCCACACATCTTTTCAAAGGGGCTTAAAGCCAACTTTAAATGGGTGTTTCTAACATTTAGTAGGGCAACAAGAATAATAATAATCCAGGGAGATGAGTCTCTTAAGACAGTCTTCTGAGGTACTTTTTGATAATATAATGTGTCTTTTCTGCCTTTCCCCAGGATTGTGATCTCCAAGCACAATGAAGATGGTATTGTTTGCCTAGTGCCTTTGAGACCCCCTGGGTGACAGCCATCTTGAACAAGTGGCTATATCACTCTGGAGGTATTTAGGAAGTCTAAAGCAAGGAATTATCTCATTAATTAATACTTTTATCACCTCAGAGGCTTTCTCTGTTCAACATGGACATGCTTCTACCTGGTTAGTGAAGGAATTTACTCATACCAAGAAGTACTGAGCCTCTTATCTTTGGCATATGGGTGAAATCCATCTACCAGTCTTCTCTTGGGTAGCTTCCCATTCTTTGGGTTCTGGGAGGGAGAAGCTGTCCATGGAGGGGATTATTTTTAAGGCAAGTCTCACAAGCATTAACAACCTGTTAGATCATTTTTAGCAGATTTTTACCAAGAACAACCTTTGAAGAACAGCCAATTGATAGGTTTTATCTTTACCAAGGTGGAAGGCTTGGTGAAAGGATTTTAAGAACTTTCCAAAGCTGGTAAATGAGATTTGCCATCCTCTGATTGCAGCCATCCTGAGGACAGAAAGGTGTATTCCCTGAGAGGTGGCCCATTCTATTTCTGCAGGAGAATACTGAAGTTTTATTTCTCTTATGAAGCCCTCCCAGATAAGAGGGGCCTCAAGTGGATTAGAAACCTGGGGTTCTCTCAATAACAATTTAGCTGATTGGTTTGCCAACTTATTTCTGTCATTTATTTCATTTGTCCCCTTTTTATGGCCTTTACAATGTATTACTGCCACTTCCTATGGAAGGAAAATGAAGGATAATAGTCTTGTTAATTTTTTGATGGTATATAATGGGAAACCCATTAGCTGTGAGGAAGTCCCTCTCTTTCCAGGTAGTGGCATGAACATGTAGGACTAGAAAAGCATACTTAGGGCCGGGTGCGGTGGCTCAAGCCTGTAATCCCAGTACTTTGGGAGGCCGAGGCGGGTGGATCACGAGGTCAAGAGATCGAGACCATCCTGGTCAACACAGTGAAATCCCGTCTCTACTAAAAATACAAAAAATTAGCTGGGCACTGTGGCGTGTGCCTGTAATTCCAGCTACTCAGGAGGCTGAGGCAGGAGAATTGCCTGAACCCAGGAGGCGGAGGTTGCAGTGAGCCGAGATCGCGCCATTGCACTCCAGCCTGGGTAATAAAAGCGAAACTCCCTCTCAAAAAAAAAAAAAAAAGAAAAAGAAAGCATACTTAGAATCAGTAGAAATGTTAACTGCTTTCCCTTTGTCTAATTCAAGTACCCCAATGAGGGCAATTAGCTCAGCTAGTTGAGCATTTGTGCCCAAGTAGAGAGGTGTTCTCTCAATGTTATTCAGGATGACTACTGCATACCCTGCTTTATAGATCACTTGTTGTACACAAGAACTTCCATCTGTAAAGATAGTCCAGCCTGGATTCTCAATAAATCCAAGTGGATTTATTTGAGTGCAAACATAGGTTTCCACTGCCATCTATTTGCAATAATGTCCACACTCCCCAACTTCCTCTGGGAAGAAGGTGGATGTGTTTAGGGAGGGACAGGTTCTTAACTGGATCGCAGATTCCATTAATAGCACAGCTTGATACTTGAGGAGGCAGCTATTGTTTTGCCAAAGACTCCCCTTAGAAGGTAGCAGTCATGCCACATTATGTGGGGCATAAATGGTTAAGTTATTCCCCATGGTTAACTTAGTAGCCTCTGGTAACAGCAAGGCTGCCACTGAAATTGCTCAGATGCAGGCCAGCCACTGTTTAGCTACCAAATGAAGCTCCTTGCTTAGGTAGCCTATAGGTTGCAGGGCTGAACCTCGGGCCTCAGCTGGAACCACAAGGGTCATTCCCTTCCTTTCTGAGACATAAAGATTGAATGTCTTCCTATGGGAAGACTACAGGCTGGTGCCTCAAGCAAGGCTTGTTTCAATTGGTCAAAGATCCTTTCAGCCTCTGGTTCCCAAATCAGGGGTGAGTCTTGGCTGCCTGAGTTTCACCTTATTAGGTGATATAAGAGACAAGCTATTTTATCCTACTCAGGCATCCATAATCTGCAGAATCCTGAAATGTCCAAGAATACTCTCAGTAGCTTGAGGGTTTGGAGGAGGGAAAAGGAGGAGATAGGCTTAATCCTTTCTTCACCTAGTGCCTGGCCTGTCATATTTGTAGCAGTTTACAGGTGCATCTTGGGGATTCTGGGGTTTGCGAGCTTGCAACGTGGCTACTATTCGAGCCTCTGCCTTTTTCTTGTGTCTCTTCTCTCTCGCAGGCTTCCTCCTGATTCCTTTTGTAAAAGACTGAGATGGCCACTTCCAGGAAGTTCTCTAAAGTATTATCTGGTCCCTTGGCCTGTTTTTGCAGCTTTTTCCTAGTATCAGGGGTCACCTGAGTAATAAACTCATCTTTTAGGATCAGTTCTCTCTCAACTGAATCAGGAGATAGAGAGGTATGCGTTACCAAGGCCCCTCTTAGCCTGTCCAGGAAGGCTGTGGCCTCTCACCTAATTTCTAGTCTATAATTGATATCTTGGAGTAATTGAAAGGCTTAATTCTAGTCCATTGTAAGCTCACCAATATGCACACCACACCTGAAAGTGTTTTTCGTTCTTCCATTTCATCACTGGCATACCATTTAGGGTCCTCCAATGGTACTGCTATTCTTCCAATTGTAAATGTCTCATCTCCTTCCCTGGCACTATATGAAATACAAAGCTCATCTCCAAAATTATCTCCCACTTGCAAGGCTGCCTACCCCTCAGAGATAGTCAGGGTTTGATTCAAAAGTAACATCAAGTCCTTCCAAGAGAGTTCAAATACTTGGGTTGCATTCCGAAAAGCATCTATATACCAGCCGGGGTCATCTAAAAAAAAAATGCCAAGATCCCCTTTAATTTGCCTCAAGCCTTGTAGAGAAAAGGGGACCTGGGCCTTAATGGGGCCATATTCACCAGGCATCTCTTGCAGGGGCAGGTGTGAGACTGGCACCTAACTAAAATGAGGATTACTAGGATGGGGCGAGCTTCAAAGAGAACACGGATATAGAGGATGGGGTGGATCAGAAGAAGAGGGAAGTAAATTCTCTGCTGAAGGCACCTCTGGGGTTTGTTTCCCTAGTCCAATAGGGTTGCCATTTGCAGCCTTTCTTGAGATGGTTGCTAGGAGGGCTGAATCAATTGTAGAACATCAGCAAAGGTCTGACTTGCCCTGCAAGGCAAAATGTCTTGCACATATGGGACCTCTGATCATTTGCCCTTGCATTTACAGAAAAGGTCCAGCTGTAGGATAGTACTGAAATGAATGCTTCCCTCTGGAAACCAAGCTTGACCTTCCTGCAAATCATAATCTGGCCAAACCCTGTGCAAATGAATATGAAGCATGTTTCTCTCCAGTCTGTGAGCCAAAAAAGTCTCAGTGATCCAGGATGCACTCAAGAAGAGCGCAAGCTGAAGATGGTTTGTTACCCATCTGAAAGAGAAAGGAAAAGGCATCCCATAGTTCCTTGCTCTCTTCCAGCAAAAACCCAGGGTTTGTGATAGATGGTAAAAAATGTATCCCTTTCTTTCTTCCAGTCTTTCCTTTCCCCAAGTCTTGTTAGGCAGTAGAAGCACCACTCATGGGTGTGAGTATCCACCGCTCATGGAGTGGAAAGTCTTGGTAGAATAGTTACACTTACCTATGCTGTGCCCTATCTTTCCACTGTCAGTAACCTTTGGGTTCCCTAGACCTCATCTATGCCATAGAAGGGAGCAAATTATCCATCTATAATATCTCCTTCTATAAAGGGTTAATCAGCAGAAACAGTCATGCTCATTTGGGCTGTGCCCTAGCCTATTGCTGTCTACTACTGTTGTCTACTGAATCTGGGTTCCTCAGATCGAGTTTTCCCTCTAGGGCTCCAAACCAAAGCATGAAAAAGTACACTGGAGTAATGCTAAGGTGAAGCTGTGGAACCAGATCTTCCTCAAGCATGAGAAAGAAAAGGGAGTCCTTAAAATTGAGGACCTGGCCTAATAAGAAGCCTACCAAGAAGAAAAAATTAATATCTCACATAAAAAGCTCCCTATATTTGCAGAATTATGTTGACTCTTGACATAGTGGAAAAAAACAACTGAAATGCAGGGGAGGGGAAGGTGCTTGGAGTAAATCACCTCTTGCCCTATGTTAATGGGTTTCATCAATAGGGAAAAGAAAACTCTCAATCGTTACATCCTCCTTACTTCTAAGAATAGACAGAAACCACACTGTTCTAAATTACACTTCTGATGACTGAGCCAAGTGCTCATTCTACCCGGTTACCTTATCTCTGTGGTTTGCAACAATACCCTTATCTTTGTGTATAAAGAAGAGGTGCCATGACAGCCACAAAAGAAAGGAAAATGTGACAGGAAAGACTGCAGGTCCTGGTGCCGATACCCTGATGGGCTATCGGGGACTGGAGTCAGTCCAGGGGCTTTTAGATGACACCAATATGTAGCCTCAGCCAGATACCTCAATTGCCCCAGGTCCTCCTTCTACTACCATGTGACAGCTAGACCTGAAAACTGATTGTAGCAAAACCAGCATTCCCAACACCTAAGGGTGATGGGGAATTGACAAAGTCCTCCCCAGCAAGCCTGTCGTCTGAGACACGTAGAATCAGCAGCTATGCTACTTGCTCTTAACTGGGTGACAGAGGCCCAGTGTTTCATCTGTTTTTAGGAAAGCAAATACAAAGACAAGCAACCTCAGAAATGAAAGTGAAAGATGTCTGCTCTTACTCACCCTCCTGCTGATCCCAGACAAGTGCCCAGAAATAAAACAGAATTCTTTTGGTGCTGCTTTGCCAGCTGGAAATCTCCACAGCTCTCTGCATCCCTGTGTAGGCTTCCCTTGAGCCCCTGGGCTCTCTCCTACTTGGTCCAGCAGGCTGTGCTTGACTCATGCTACTGGCTCCGATCCCATGCCAGATGTGGGACTGTGCTCAGTCCCTGGCTGGTCCAGGTATGCCAGGACCAGATTCTACCCTGGGCATCAGCATTCAGATGAAAAGAATGCAATGGAGCCTGAACACTCAGCAATGCCAGCAACCACAGAACCCCAAAAGGTGCTACAGCTTTTTCTCAGGGAGTCCCAAGGTCTGAGCCTCTAGGAAGCGCTACAGCTTTCTTTTGTTCCTACCACCCACAGCTCAGTGAATGGTGACGTGTCACACTGATGGTAGTGGCAGCCCATTTTGAATGGCCAGTGTGAAGACCAGAAAGTGGGGTATGTGGCATCTGGCAGATTTTTCACTCCTGTAGCTAGCTCAGTGAGCAGAAATGCATGTTATAGCTCTTTTCAAACCCACCATTTTGTGGGTTCTGAGTTCTCATCTTGCAACCAAGAGGAATGAGGTATGGGGATACGGGCGAGTGAGCAAGGCAGTGAGAATAAGAGTTGCTAAAAAAATAAGAGTTGCAGCAGGGAAAGTATGGCCCAGGCTGCATGCTCCACAGAGGTGGTGGGGGCCAGAAACAGGCGGGAGCCCCATCCTTTACCAAGTTGTTGGGGTGGGAGCCCTGCACTCCCAGGAGTAGCTTCAGTCATCTAGTCATGGCTCTTGGATTCAGGCTTTCCTGCACTCTCAGGGGCCCAGGAAGCTCTCCTCACTCCACAGGCTCAGAAGAGCCTGCTCCCACTCCCTGGTCTCTCTTTGCCTCCAGCACCTGCTCTGATTTCAGAGGAAAGCTGTGGCTGAGCCTGGCCACTGTCACGACCCAGCTGGGTGTGCTCATATGGGTGTGGGCAGTGCTGGCATACTAGCATCCTGCTTCCTTGGCCCCCTCTAGACTTTGGACACCAACCAGTATAAGACGGAAGCCGGCTGGGGAAGGAAGGCAGCTCAGTGTAGGCCTTCAGGCACCATTCACCACAAACAGCCTGGGCACTTTGGATGGCATATTGATGGTAGCAGGCAGGCAGATTCCTAGGAGGAAAGGTGCCAATCCCCAGTGAAACCCAACCATCAAGCCAGGGAAGGCCTGAGGACTTGAAGCCGGCTGCAGGTTCCAGGTGGAGTCTGCAGCCAGGAGTGAGAATTTATGGGGCTTTATCTCAGCCCAACCATGGCCGCTCATGGACCAATCAGCACTCACTTCCACCCCTCTAAGCCTATTAAAACCCCCAGACTCAGCCAGACTCACACAGACATTTGGATTACCAGCTGCAGAAAGGAGCTAACCACTTCAGGTCTTAAGTTTTTGGGACAACCTGCCTGTGGAAAGGAGCTACCTACTGCAGGTCTCTTCTCTGCTGAGACATGGACACCCACCTGCATAAAGGAGCTACCTACTTTGGGTATCCTCAAAGCTGTTCTGTCACTCAGTAAAGCTTCTCTCCACCTTCCTCACGCTCCAGTTGTCTGTGTACCTCACTGCTTCCGGACACGGGACAAGAATTTGGGACTCACCAAATGGCAGCACTGAAAGCTCTAACACAAACAGGACTGAAAAATGCCAGCACTCTGCTTGCAACACTGCAGATGAGAATGAGAGAAGAGATGCAGCCCTGAGGGAGCTCAGACCTAGAGGTTCCCTGAGCCAGGGCTGTGACTCCTTCTTTGGGGCTCTGCAGATGCTGATGTCTCCAAGCTTCCAGGCACCACTGCATTCCCCTCATCCAGATGTGAATGCTAGCAGCATGAGCCACATGCAATATATCTAGTCCAGCTGCAGCCTTGCACAAAGCCAGCACCTGTGGCAGTACCTAGAGCTGCCCACCCCATCACAGCGAGCCTGGCTATGCACAGCAACTGGACCCTGTGCTTGATTGCCCACACGCCTTTCCCCAATCCACATCTGGCTTGCTCTTGGCAGGTGTGCAATCCAGACCAGCAGCGTGAGCTGAGTGAGAATTCCTAGGCTGAGTGGGTGGAACAAGCCCAGTAAGGGTGAGCAAGGCTGAGGCAAAAGGCGCTGCTAGTCACAGAGGTTTCTGGATGGTAAAGTGACAAACCAAGTGTCGCATGACAACACTAATTCAGTCCTATTGCCCACAGCTTGACAAATGGGGGTGTGTGTCACCCAGCATTTTTTTTTTCACTTCCATATCTCAGTGAGCAGGAATATGTTATAGCTATTTTCACAATTACCATTTGAGAGGTTCTGGGATCTTTGACAAACCTGACACAAGCAAGAGTAATGAGGTAAGCAGAACTGGAGAGTGAGCAAGGCAGATAATTTTTTTGAGCAACAGAAGCTCTTGGCAATGAGAGGAGACCAAAAGGGGGTAACCTTCTGTATAAGAGGGGGCCCAAAATTGGATGCTCATCTGTAAGGCTGGGTCCAGGGTTTATATGGGCTTAGAATGGGGGAGTTCATGCTAATTGGTGCAGTGCAGGCCTCAAAAAGTACCACTCAATTGATTTAAAGGCATCGAAGAAGTTCTCACTCCAGTCATGGATTCCACCCAGAATGGGCAGCTCAGCTATAGACCAACAGAACATAACAGAGGCCTCAAAAATAATGCCACACACCTAAAACCATCTGACCTTTGACGAACCTGACAAAAACAAGCAAAGAGGAAAGGATTCCATAATTAATAAATGGTGTTGGGAAAACTGGCTAGCCATATGCAGAAAGTTGAAACTGGATCCCTTACTTACAATTTAAACAAAAATTAACTCAAGATGGATTAAAGATTAAATTTAAGACCTAAAATCATAAAAACGCTAGAAGAAAACCTAGGCAATACCATTCAGGACATAGGCATAGGCAAGGACTTCATGACTAAAACATCAAAAGCAATGGCAACAAAAGCCAAAACAGACCAATGGAATCTAATTAAATTAAAGAGCTTCTGCACAGCAAAAGAAACTATCATTAGAGTGAACCATCAATGAACAGAATGGGAAAAAAAATTTGCAATCTATCCATCTGACAAAGGGCTAATAACCAGAATCAACAAAGAACTCAAACAAATTTACAAGAAAAAAACCAAAAACTTTATCAAAAAATGGGCAAAAGATACGAACAGACACCTTTCAAAAGAAGACATTTATGCAGCCAACAAACATGTAAAAAAGCTCATCATCACTGGTTATTAGTGAAAGGCAAATCAAAACCACAATGAGATATCATCTCATGCCAGTTAGAATAGGGATCATTAAAAAACCAGGAGACAACAGATGAAGAGGATATGGAGGAATAGGAATACTTTTACACTGTTGGTGGGAGTGTAAATTAGTTAGTGCAACCACTGTGGAAGGCAGTGTGGTGATTTCTCAAGGATCCAGAAATAGAAATACCATCTTGCATAACAATCCCATTACTGGGTATATACCCAAAACATTATAAATCATTCTATTATAAGGACACTTGCATATGTATACATTCCATCGATACCTAGTTTATTGAGAGTATTTAGCATAAAGGGTTGTTGAATTTTGTTGAAGGCCTTCTCGGCTTCTACTGAGATAATCACATGGCTTTTGTCTTTCATTTTGTTTATGTGATGGATTATGTTTATTGATTTGCATATGTTGAACCAGCCTTGCATCCCAGGGATGAAGCCAACTTGATCATGATGGATAAGCTTTTGGATTCAGTTTGCCAGTATCTTACTGGGGATTTTCACATCGATATGGGCCTGAAGTTTTCTTTTGTAGTTGTGTCTCTGATGTTGGTCTCATGAGTTAGAGAGGATTCCCTCTTTTTCTATTGTTTGGAATAATTTCAGAAAGAATGTTACCAGCTCCTCTTTGCAACTCTGGTAGAATTTGGCTGTGAATCCATCTGGTCCTGCCTTTTTTTTGTTGGTAGGCTATTTATTGCTGCCTCAACTTCAGACCTTGTTGTAGGTCTATTCGGGAATTCAAATTCTTCCTGGTTTAGTCTAAGTGTCCAGGAATTTATCCATTTCTTCTAGATTTTCTGATTTATTTGCATAGAGGTGTTTATAGTATTCTCTGATGGCAGTTTGTATTTCTGTGGGATTGGTGGTGATATTCCCTTTATCATTTTTTATTGCATTTGATTCTTCTCTCTTTTTCTCTTTATCATTTTGGCTTGTGGTCTACCTATTTTGTTGATCTTTTATATTATCAGGAAAATGTGGCCCATCCTGCCACAATCCTAAAAGAAATACATTGTGTAATAATATGGTCACTTGTAGCTCCTAAATGGTTCTACCCATCACACATGACTCATTTTAACAGCTAATACTCTGAGTTTATTTGAACTATACACTAAGTAGTTAAGAACTTGAAATTCATCATCTTAACTTACTTTCTTATCAACTGTTTAAGGTATATAGTATATAGCACAATAATTCCCATTTTAAAGATAAGAAACTATGTCAGTTAAAGATAAAGCAACTGTCTCCTTATAAAGAAGAAATTAGCACTTAGACCCAAGTCTGGTAATACAGACCAGGATTCTTACCATTTTGGGTGCTTACAGCATAATTACTTTGATCTTAAGCCCCACTACTATTCATAAGACTTTGCCTTCATTTTAAATCTATTACACATATCATTTCTGGGATTAAATCCATATGTGCTTTCATTTCCAGGAGAAAATGCTGTGACTTTTTTTCCACACTAAAACTTTATAGGGCCTTTTGTACTTCTAGGTCCTATACATTTGTTCCCAAACACAATCTTCAGGGCTGGGTAACCTCTTCAATATTTCTCCTCTAAATTAAATACCAACTACTGTTTTGTTTCTTTGTTAAAGTTACTATTTTAAAAAGTATGATCAGTGTTATATTTAATAATCCAAAACCAGAAGGTATTCTCTTATTTTTAAATTCATAATTGCTTCACAACTTAAGTAGAAGTTGCTTGGTAACATACAGACCTATTAATTTGGAAACATTATAGAGAGTTTTTTCTTTATTATTCTTTTCACTAGAAGTTAAAGTACTAATTTATTACTTATATTCTGGAAGTTTTGTTTCCAATATTTATTATAATGAGGTAGAATTTGAAAAAGAATCATTTTTCCTCAAAAAATAACACACATAACACAATAGACTGATGGTGTCAAATCTGTATACTTTTTTAAGTTGAGATCTAAAAAGAAACTGTATTAATTAGACAATGACTGAGTCATAG
This sequence comes from Saguinus oedipus, assembly GCA_031835075.1. Taxonomy (NCBI): domain Eukaryota; kingdom Metazoa; phylum Chordata; class Mammalia; order Primates; family Cebidae; genus Saguinus; species Saguinus oedipus. Next base: position 46,853,940 of record CM063169.1, read on the forward strand.
ACTCAGGGAATTTCTGCACTTGCTATACTCTACCTATTTTTAAATGTAAACTCAGATTGACAAATCAAGAGGAGTTTTAGGGGAAAGACCACATAAAAAATTGGAGAGGCTAGGCACAGTGGCTCACGCCTGTAATCCTAGCACTTAGGGAAGCTGAGGTGGGTGGAAATCACGAGGGCGAGAGTTCGAGACCAGCCTGGCCAACATGGTGAAATCCTGTCTCTACTAAAAATACAAAAATTAGCCGGGTGTGGTGTGTGTGTGCCTACAGTCCCAGCTACTTGTAAGGCTGAGGCAGAAGAATTGCTTGAAACCAAGAGGCAGAAATCGCAGTGAGCCGAGATTGTGCCAGTGCACTCCAGCATGGGCGATGGATCAAGACTCCATCGCAAAAACAAAATAAATAAAACAGAGTTTGGAGAAAATAAGGGTGATTTGCAGTTATATGACACTTTTAATAAAAAATAAATACCTTGTACAGATTATCTGCTAATGTTTCATATGTTTTGAATATTTTGAATTTCATTTAATTTTTGTATTAATAAGTGAGCATTAAGGTTATCTAATGTCATTATGGAATTTAACTTATAAGCATCTGAGAAGACTGTAGATACTAAGTTAATCAGTCAAGTCATTTAATACCAGCAGAAAATTCAGAAACTCTGGTAGTGCAGGCTCTGCTGATTTCTAGCTCTCACTCTGCTCAGTAGGCAAAAGGCCCTGTGGCTTACCTTAAACACTGGAGGCCCTAAGGAAAAGTACAACAATAGAGGCCTGCACATTATAACCCTAATTATTGGAAGGTTTTAAATAGAGTATATTAGATAGAATATGGTTTCTCCTCCCACCTTGGCAGGAATATAATTTAAGAACATAATTAGTAAGCATAAAATAGGATATAAACATAAAGGTAAGTTTTTTATTTTATAAAAGTGTATAGAAAAATCAAATTTAATTATTATTATTTATAAGAAGTGCATTCCATTAATAGATCAGATATATTTGGAATTTTAATAAAAGTGAAAAAATTATAATTATTTACTTAGAATATAAAATTTATTATTCTCATATTTAAATATATATTAATGAAAAAATATACATTAATGATGATTTAATATTGTATGTTTTCTATAGAAAATAGTGACAAAAAGGAATCAATCTGCAAGTTTCTAGTGTGTATATGTCAATATATTCTAATTAAAAATATAAGTTCAAAATAAATAACAAATTTAAATATAAGATTATCTTTCAGGAATGGTTTCATATAAATTGTTAACTTCTAAAATGTTCAAAATTATCTTTTAAAATTTAAATCAAAATTAAAATTATATTTAATAAATATCAGTGAGGAAGTTTTATTTCTAATTGAATTGAATCTTAATAAATATTAGTAAAAATATTAGCAATTAAAAAATTTATTTTCAATCTAGTTGCCAATATAATAGCAAATATGTTAATGTCTAGACTTATATACACATTAAGAGTATTATGGGCCAGCCTCAGTGGCTCACGCCTGTAATCCCAGCACTTTGGGAAGCCAAGGCAGGTGGATCACCTGAGGTCAGGAGTTCAAGACCAACCTGGCCAACATGGTGAAACCCCGTCTCTACTAAAAATACAAAAATTAGCCAGGTGTGGGTGTACATACCTGTAATCTCAGCTACTTTGGGGGCTGAATCACTTGAACCTGAGAGGTAGAGTTTGCAGTGAACCAAGAAGATCCCACTGCACTCCAGTCTGGGTGACAGAGCAAGACTTCATCTCAAAAAAAAAAAAGATTATTGTAAATTTTTCAATAGTGCAAAATACAGCCTCCATATTGTGTGCGATTGCTGAAAATTCTGAGCTGAGTATTCCTCCAGAACCAGGAACTGGTAAAGAAAGAGATGCTACTGAGTAACAATGCTTTATTATGTGATGGTCAATCACAGTCATGCTATCTGAGAGGAAAGATTCAACTAGTTATCTAAATTTTATTCTTCTTCCATAAGTGCTTCTATATGTACATCCTTCCTGCACTCTGAAACATAATGAAGAAATCCACAATTCTCACAAAGTTTAGGGCACAGTTCCCTTTTGTTCAAATACATGGCAGAATACATGAAGAAGCATTTCCCTAGAGTCCTACAGATGTTAATGGTAAGAAGTATATTTAAGGTTACAGGTTTGGCCTGCCAAGGCCTAACACCAGATCTCAGGGACAGACATACCATTTGCACATGGATACATTTACTTTTGGATATGTCTGGGATATGTGAGACCTCCAAAATTCAAGACCGAAAGCAAGGACCCTTCCTGCCCAATTTCAGGGTAATACTGTGCCTTGATGTGGAACTTGCCTTGCCTAGAGGAAGAAAGCCCATTTTTAGTCCATATAAAGAAAGAAACATTTACTCACTAAAACTTGAGACTTTGGGTTGCATTTGCCCCAAAGGGAGGACTTTTTTCTAATTTGCAAAATGATACCATATGAGCTAATGAAGGTCCTCAGAAACCAAATACTGTAGCTATAAAAAAAATAACTTTATAAATTTAGAAAATTTCATTTCATTTTGGAATATTTATTGCTTTTTTCTTTAAAAAGTCTGTTCAGAATAAAAATTTTAAATTGACTAAATGAAAGCTTTTCATTATCTATCAGGATGATTTGTTTCTAAAAATTCATTTTCAAAATTGTTTTCCATGGAAATAAAAAAATCACTTTATGATACTGCCTTCTGTGGACTTATTTAAGTTAATTTAAACCAAAGTTCATATCCAAAAACATACAAGTCTATCTTTATCCCCTCAGTTCCACTATCACTAAACATAAAATTTTAATCTACAAATGAAAGAGTCAATATGGGATGTTCAGATAAGATTTAGTTTAATCCTCAATGCTTAGATATGTTAGTGTAGTCTTGGTCAAGCCACTTACTTGTTTGAGCTTAAATTTTGCTATCATTATTATATAAATAATAATTTGAACAAATTCATCCAATCCATGTAAGCAGCTCTTCCTTCAATTCTCAAAAAAAAATGGTTAATAAAAGTATTCTAAGTGAAATTTCTGATCAGAATTGCTGATCAGAATTAAGTATCCTATTGAGTTTGGTTAAGTGCTAGGCTTCCTGTATGTTTCATAATGGTCACTCTAAGTATGCACAAATTCTTCATCTAGAATATGCTTTCTTCTGAGGTTGTAACCTTTGTGGAAACAAGAACCAAGTCTGTTATAATCACTTCTCTATTCCCACCTTCCAGCACAGTGCCTAGTATTTGCAGAAGCTGCTTAAAAAGTACTTCTTTAATTGAGGAACCGAAAAAGAAATGTGCCCAATTGAGATTAAGTTAAAATTGACAGGAAGGTTGTGGCTGTTTTGAGTCTATGGCTATAGGCTTGCTCTGTGCTCATGCTGACTTGGTCTGCATGCCTAGGTTCAAGATTGCCTCCATGGGGAATAGGCCTGCCTGTCCAGGTCTTGCAGCCAGGGAGGTAAGTCAAAAGATAAAATGGTTTTTTCTATCTATTCTAATCCTGACTTGTCCATTTCTCATATTCAATTCCAGCATGAGCCTCTTCTCAAAGTTGTTAAAGTGAAGAATTTCTTCTCCCTCAAGGGCCCTGTGATCCATAATATGCAAATCTAGTAGACAATATGATCACTTTTTGGACTGATAATTAATACTTTCATTTGTAGTCCAGTGCAGTTTGGTTTGTACATTTAAAATGTCCCATGCATAAAAGTCAGCCCTAATCTCCTTCCTGATCTCTCCTCCTAGATCTCAGTTCTGGGAGTCATATCTAAAACAAAAAAATCTTATCTTCAAAAGATGCAAAATTCTAGGTTCAGTCTAAATGCATACCAATTTAAAATGCATCACAGTGAAGCTACAAGTCTTAGGCTTAAAACTAGGTAAACCATACAGTTTTTTACATTACTATTTTCTTTTGTTGTTGCTGTTTTTTAAGTATCAGAGTAGTGATTTTCCTAATGTGTAATTAAATTACCTAACAGGTTCCATCCCCAGGATGATTGGATGCCTATTTATATTTGTCTGACTTTTGGGTCCCTTGAATAGATTTTCTTAGATAATTGTCTGATCCTATGACAAATTTAAAGTTTCATCTTTTTATTACACCTTCCAGTCTATTTTCTACTCATCGAGAACTCAAAACATCTAATGACTCAATTGGCTAACTGGACATCTTATTTTAATATGATCATGATGTATCATCTAAAATGCTCCACGCTTGCTTACAGGTTTTGTACGCTTTCTATGTTACATGTATATTTATCTTCAGAATCATAGAATATAAAGTGAAAAAAATTAGAATAGAAAGGACCATTCAGGCTTACAATTCTATTAGCCTATCCTGGAAATAAATGTAAATCTTTCTTCTAAACATCTGTTATACAGAATTACATCTTTCAGTATATGCCCACATATATGATATGGGATTTTCATACATTTCTCAATTGTATATTCTGGCTTATAATGGATCATTTATTTTGAACTAACCATCGTGAAACTTCTACTTAGCTTCAAGGCCATCCCAGCAGAGGTTCTCTATTTGCACCATGCTTTCATGAGTTTGAGTTTCCCTCTTTATATTCTTTCATTTAGAGATAATCTGGTTGGCCTTGTATTCTTGTTCTTTCTTTACATTCTGTTCTTGCTTCAGGGAAAAGTTAGAGAAGATGGGAAAGGAGGAAATGTATATACTTTGGTTACTAAGCAACCATTTTTAGTTCTGCTACTAATATACCAAGAGTCCGTATCACATCTTTTACCTTCTTTTCTACTCTTTTTTTCAAAAACTGTTAATCAAATTCAAAATAATACTTATTTCATGTAACTAGCCTTACTTATTCATGTACCAGCTATGCTCCAAAAGTATTTTTATTTCAAGCTCCTAATTAAAGACAAAGACAAGTCTCTGGAAAGAAATATTACTGTTTACTTTTTTTAACAAGCAAGAGATATGTGTAGAAATATCTGTATACTTGGCAGGAATAAATAGAAGTAATGAATGCTGTATAATTTTCCTCAATGACTTGAGGGAAAGCATACTGTAGTTTTAGGGAAAAAGTAGTGAAAATATAAAAATATGAAGCAGGAAGCTTATTCTTGCGGCTGACAAACTGAAACAACTTCCCTCCAAAAAAAGTTAGAAATGACATCTAAGCAATAGAGCTGTTTCTGGGTACCCTGTTGATGCACTTCATCATGAAGTTCTCATGCCTTCTGAAGATAAACCATTAACACTGCTCTCTGCCTCCTCCCTATTCCAGGATTCAAGGATCCATGTTGTTGAAAATTCTGGGTTTTTTTTGTTTTCTTTTGTTGCCATTTTTGTTTTTTAAGACAATTATAGATTCAGGTCCTGAAGAAAGCTCTTCCCAGAAAATCCTTGCCCACTAGTAGGAATCCTCCTTGCACCCTGTGGTAATTTAAGATAGGATCCTGGTCTCTCGAGATGGCAGTGGAGCTGTACTTTCCTCTGGATATGTCATTATATACAGGGACCCCTGTACCATTAGACAGTCATAGACATTGCATGTTTTATTGCTGAACAGAATTAGCTTTTGGCATGATGATCAAATCACGATTTATAACATAATATTCATGGGAAAACATGTTTCAGGTTTTCAATAACATCCTAAAATATTTTAAAACATCATACCTGATTTTTCATTTGGGGAATGCTTATACTTTTTTGCAAACCCTGGAATTTTAATAACCTTTTATAAAAGGTTATTACCTTTTCACACGTCTGTTTTCAATTGCTGAAGTTACGTTGGTATAATTTGTCTCTGCTTTGCCTTCCTTCTGGCTGGCAGCTGGCCAAAGGTTTCCAGTAAATTTGTTTTAGTGAATTACTTTTTCTCCTCTTGTACTTCTCTCCTTCTTTGCTGCCTTTCTGCTGCTGGCTACATTTCCACTATACCCTGGTAAGCTTTACTATAAGAACAGGCCAAAAAAAATCTCTTCATGCTGTTTTAGTCAAGGGTTTTATTTGGTTCACACAGTTGATTGGTTTTTGCAGCTTCTCTCTGTGGCTAGCTTCAATCCATTTCTTTTCTCAAATGCTGACTTAGGCAATTTTATAAATCTAGATTTTTTAAATACATTATGAAATACAGAAACACTTTTACATTTTCTTTAGATAATCTTCATCATCCTAACCATCTTTACTTCATATTCTGAATACTGGACAAATAGCTTTCTACATGAAGCATTTGTCTGTAAATTATGCATATATAGAGACACCTAACATAATAAAATTACCAGAGCAGATGATTTAAGGCAGAAACTAAATATTGAAAGTATTAGGTCTTCAGAGACAGTTAATTCTCATGGATTAATAGGCAATCCTAAACTAAGAATGATGGTAAGTGATTTTCTATTTATATTGTATATATAAAGTACGCAAGCATCGAAGACACATTATCATAATAAAGGGAAGGGGTACACAAGTTTCTGTGTTCTATACAGTAGCTTTGCTTTTCAGTGACTTATAACATTTGAACACATACACATACATTTACATCATTTAATATTCCAAGGGCTTGACTCCAAAAGATATAAAAGTAATTCAACTCTATTGTGGTTCATTTTATTAAATGGAGAGGAAAAAAGTGAAAATAACTTCATCCGGTTTGATTACTGAGGTTAACACTCCAAGCCTGTACTTTATGTAAATCCTGTAGGAAATAGCAACAGCCAGGTTTAAGCTAAATTATACAAAAGTATATCTGGTCACATTTTATTTTTAGGCAGAGAATTTTCAAAAAAATAGATGATGCTTTTGTCATCCCCTGCTTAATGTCAACATCTGATAACTGTTGAAATTAAAACATAAATTATGTGCACTATATATAACTACAAAATACAACAAATTGATAAGCATAAAATGAGACTGAGAAAAGGGTAATTTCTTCCAGCTTCAGCCTATATATTAAAACTATATTTTCTGTATCAGAGAAGATAGTTTTTATAATAAGTTGTGTGTATATGTATATAATACACATATATTTTCTGTGGTAATAAATTTCTATAATTGGGTATTAGAGCAAAGTGGCTGATATACACAGGATTTTAGTAGTCAATCCTATGACCTTGAGAAAATTATTCAGCATAAATTCTGGTAAATACTAAAACTTACTTTATCAGTATTTCGATATCTCTATTTAAATTGTCTTAAAATCTGTATCTGTTTTCATACTCTTTCTTTTCACTAATAACTAGTTATTTTAAAACTGCCATGTGACATATCTCACAAAAATTACTAGGTAATTAAAGGAAGAAGAGGCATTAAGCATTCTTCTTTTTGAACTTTCAGTTTTTATATATAGAAACTCTTCAACAAATGCCAAAAGCTATATACTGCCTGATGAATCTGGTATACTTTTTGACTGGACATAAGACTAAGAAAAACAGTCTTATTCTAAGATTTAAAAACTCACAGAGGACATCTCCTGACTCCACTAACAGTTCTATAATTTCAATATGGATAATCTCTCATTAAATAATTAATAAGGATAGATAATTACTATTGCTTACAAATTAAATTGATAATATTATATAAAAATCTTATTCTCAAGCCTGTATTTCCAAAACCTAGCATTAAATAGAAACAAACTATGCTTTAAATTAAGGTCAAGTTATTCTTAATCAGAATAACAATTCTGATTTACATAATTTTACTATAATTTGTACTCATCAAGCACCTAGTGATTGCTCTTTTAAAAGGAAAATGTTACATCTTTTATTTTAAAGATAAAATGGACAGACACTGTAGCAATAGAATATTTAACAAATTTGAAATCAGTAGAAACTAACATGAATGTATTTTTATGCTACTAAGTTCTAGTGTAGTAATTTATTTGAAATTTTTAATAGACCATATTTATAAATCCATTGTCTTTAAAAAATGAGTTTATTTTAATTTTCAGTAGCAGCTCATTGGTGAAGATATGTCTTAATATGAAATAGAATAGAATAATATTTGAGAGTGCATATTTTTAAAGACACTTTTGTTTCCTTATATTAACTTTGTGTTTGAGAGAGTAGTATGATGTACTGCAGAATGACCTTTTTACTGTGGGTCATGATTAGAAAGCTCAAAAACTGTTTCCAGGAGAATTTGCCTATGGGAGAAATGGGAAGGAAAAGGAATGGTGCATATAAGCACCAAGAAAAGACAAAGTGAAATCAGTGCTGTTTCAGTTTTTACTGCACACTATAATGCCCTTGTGTCCCAATGAAAAACATGAACAGAAGTCAGCTAGTGTTCCGAAGGAATATTGGTCAAATTTTAAGAGCTGTTGAATCTAATACATACCCCAGTTTGGAGCTATGTGTATGTGAAAGTAATTGTTAAATTATTAACTATGAATTAATTAACGTATAATAAATATTTATTGAGGGTTTGCAATGTCCTAATATTTGTGTTAAATTATTTACATTTGTTTTTACTTCTTACAAAGATCCTATGTAAGCATTATAGATTTACTAATTTTACTGTAAGGACATTTTAGATATGACTATTCTGGTTGAATTGGCTGAGGATACTGATATCTGAGACATTTAAAAAGTTGATCAAGATTACAGCTACAAAATGGAGAATCCTTGATTAAAACCCATACCCATCTGACTCATCTATATTGATTTCAGAAAGGACCACAGGTTTTCTTCCAGAAATTCTTTTTAACCAGCGAAGGCTCGCTACTCACCGGCCAATCAAACAACTAAACTTTGTTTTTTTTCCCCTGATATTCTGTGTTGTATCTCTGGAATCATTGATAATAGGATGAAACAGAAAATCTTTCCATGTGAAATAGTTTTGTCAAATTCTAGTTTTCTTTCTCCAACTCTGCAGTGTTTCAGGACTTTAGGTACAGTTTATCAAATTAGCACTTTGGATACAATCTATCAAATCTATTATGAATGAGTGACAACTATCATTCTAACCACACTTACAAATATAACTTGTTAAAAGAAAGACCTGGACAAGTTTGGTCAGGTTTTAAAACTTGCAGACCACATTTTAAAACTTTTAACTACTAGGCCAGGCGCGGTGGCTCACGCCTGTAATCCCAGCACTTTGAGAGGCCGAGGCGGGTGGATCACCAGGTCAAGAGATGGAGACCATCCTGGTCAACATGGTGAAACCCCGTTTCTACTAAAAATACAAAAAATTAGCTGGGCATGGTGGCACGTGCCTGTAAACCCAGCTACTCAGGAGGCTGAGGCAGGAGAATTGCCTGAACCCAGGAGGCGGAGGTTGCGGTGAGCCGAGATCGCACCATTGCATTCCAGCCTGGGTAACAAGAGCAAAAACTTTGTCTTAAAAACTTTTAACGGCCGGGCGCGGTGGCTCACGCCTGTAATCCCAGCACTTTGGGAGGCGGAGGCGGGCGGATCATGAGGTCAAGAGATCGAGACCATCCTTGCCACGATGAAGCCCCGTCTCTACTAAAAATACAAAAATTAGCCAGGGTGTGGTGGCACGCGCCTGTAATCCCAGCTACTCGGGAGGCTGAGGCAGAAGAATTGCTTGAACCTAGGAGGTGGAGGTTGCAGTGAGCCGAGATTGCGCCGCTGCACTCCAGCATGGCGACAGAGCAAGACTCCATCTCAAAAAAAAAAAAAAAAAAAAAAAGGAAGCAACATTTGGTTATCCTTTGTTATAATACTGAGTTCATTAATTTAGCCAATTACATTTTGATGTCTTTAGACCATGAATTCCTAGTCACGACTCTTGGCCGTCAGCCTCACCGTAAATACAACAGTTCTAAAAGCCTTAGGTAAGGTCACGATATTTATTTATTTATTCACTTAGTTTCTTAAACTGAAGATGTGCTTAAGTGAGCCTAATTACACAAGAGTTGTATTTTAGGTTTGTTATACTTTTTTGGCTTAAATACACGTGTCTTTAAGTATAAGTGAGCCCTATGCACCAATAATAGAAGTGGCCTCCTATAACAGAGAAAAAAACTCTCATATAAAATATTGTATGCTATTCTCATTCTGTTTATGGAAACATGGGCTTTTATTTCATTTGTTTGCTGCTAAGTTAATATCTACTCACTTTAAACCTTTCACTCGATCACTTAGATACAGTTCCTAATCCCTTATTTTCAATTTCTAAATGTGAACATCTTTGAAACATTAAGTTTGAGGTATATGCATTGATAGCAAAACATGGACTAAATAAAATTCATAGTCTGTATTTATATATTCATTGTGAATTCTCAAACATTTTATCACAGAAAAACCAATGTTTGAAGAGGGGTGCCCAGACCTCACACACATCATCCTGCACTTATGGTTCATATACAGTTCATTACTATATATGCATACTATCTTTCTAAGATCTGAAATATTCAGAATTTCAAATGACATCTGGGCCAGAGGGTAAACAAAAGTTGGAGGACAGTACCAATTTCCAAATGTATTTTACATTAAATATAAAATATGTCTGTTTGGTATTTTAATGCTAATGAGAATAATTTTGAAAAAATGTCCTAGAGCAACAAAGAGAGGTGTTTCTTCATGAAAGCATTTTCCTTGCTTTCTGACTATCTGTAGAAATATAGGAATAATAAAACTGGCCAAATAACTTTATTTTAATCATAGTCTAAAAAATAATATGTATGGCATATGAGCTCAAACATCACTTCTTTGGAAAAGACTTTCCTAGCTCTTTGCTCTGCTCAAGGCCATAATTCATGCTGTTTTATCTGGGCTCTCATGCTTCATGCTTTTCTCTTATAGGACTCACCACTTTGCATGTGAAATATGTGCTTTTGGAACTGTGTGCAGCCTCTCTAGTCTAAGAGTATCGTCATGTCCATATGTAGCTGTTTTCACATTTGGAATCTCAGCAACAATGGATTCAATGGTTTAATTACAGGAATATCAAGTAGGTTTTCAAAATGAACTATTTCACAAAATGTAAATTCAAACTACAGCTTAGCTTTAGAAAAATTAACTGAATATTTTTGTTTCAGGTAATTTCATACATATACATATGCAGGTCATACATACATATACATACTTATTTTTGCTGTGTAGCTTACAAAACTATTTTAGTGAGAGTCTTATGTTTTGCCTAGAATTCCAAGAAATAGAGAAGGATGGGGGGCACTGAGAAAAAAATATTTGCTATTCACATTATAATCCTATTCTAAAAACACACCTCTACAAAATAAGTTTCTGTGAATTTTTAGTTACACAACATTAAGCATAAGTCATTAGAAACAGTATTCTAGGAAGGTACAAAAAAGATAGGTTTACATAAAATGGAAAATATGTGAAATACCTTATTATTGCTTTAATCCTTGTGATTGTAAAACAAAATAATGGTTTGATTATTGTTATTCTCAGTGCCTCTCTCAATACATTAATTTAGATTACATCACTGGTATGCAGCAAAACTCAAATAACTTCCAGTAAAAATAGAAAAATAGTACATGCTGTTAACTGGTCTCTAAGAGTTTGGTCATGTATGGTGACAGGAATTTTAAAAGAAGGGAAGGCCACTGCACTTGGAAGTGTTTTTAACTTATTACTTAATATTGTCTGTCTTTTAATTTTATTATGAGATATAATAACAAATATTTTAGTTGTCATATAATCTATTAGGGCAGACATCTTTAAAGGAATGACTGTGACTTTATATCCCATCTCTAGAAAATGTTGATATTTCACAATTTAAAACTGAAACAATTTGTTTATCCATTTTTATTCATGTATGTTTTTTAAATTTCATATTGACACCATATTTTTGTTTAGTTTGCACTTTGCAGATAAATACTAATTAAGATTTTTTTTTCTAATTTTTGAGACAGGTTTTTTTCTATTTGCATATAGATAATAGAAAAACATTGATTTATATCAGCAATCTTAAAAATTAAGCACAATTAATATTGGAGCACAAAAAAACCAGACCATCACTATGGGGCATAATAAGTAAAATAAGTGCAATGGTGATGCTCTTTGTCATTTTCAGTATGAAGAATAGTGCATATCTCTAGTTCTATTTCAACTTTCAGTCTTTTCATGGAATAGATACTGCTCACCCTTGCCAGTTTGAGTTGGGTGGTTACTCTCTATACTCTCATGGTACTGTAAGGGTAGCTTTTCATAGCTCTCTTCCTATCACTTGGAATCAAATATTTCTATTATTTCTTTGTACATAAAACTTAGTATAGCCTGTTCTTTTCAGCTCTTTATAGTTGTCATTAAATAACTTGCACACACTTAAATGTACAATTTGATGATTTCTAACATATATTTCCATAAAAAGATACCTACAATCAAGATTATGAATACACTCCTCACTCTCCAAGAGTTTCTGCATGCCTAATTTAAATTAAGCTCTTATTGTAACAGTCCCCACTCAGGTACCCACTGACTCATTTTTATAGGCTAGGTGCATTTTCCAGAAATAATATAAATGGAGTCACACAGTTAAGTATTGTTTTGTCTGATTGCTTTCCTTCAGCCTAATTATGTTGTGTATGCATGTCAACACAATTTATTTTTATTGGTAAGTAGTATTCCACTCAATGGATTTGACAGTTGAGCTGTTTTTTTACTAAAGGGCATTTGGTTGTTTTCATTTTCTATTAATTACAAATAAAGTCACTATGAAGGCTTGGATAAAATTCTTCTTCAATCATACACTTTGATTTCTCCTTGGCAAATAAATGTGACATCTCTGAGTCATATGTTTGGTATATGTGTAACTTCTAGAGATGTTGTTAAATAGCTTTGCAAAGCTGTAGTACTATTTTGTATTTTAATCAATAATGTATGAGAATATCAGTTGCTCCATATCCTTGGCAACATTCAGCATGGTCAGTCTTTTTAATTTTAGCCACTTTAGATGATGGTTTAATTTGCATTTCCTGAATGATATTGAATGTCTTTGCATGTGCTTCTTTGCCATTTTTGTGTCTTCTGTGAAGTGTCAGTTCTAATATTTTGCCTACTTTTCTATTAGTTTGTCTTCTTGATATTGAGTCATAATAGCAATATGTTCTTTAATATTCATGATGCAATTTTTTTCGAAATAGAAGCTTAATATTTTCTTGTCTATGGCTTGCCTTTTTAATTTCATATCAGTGTCATCTGAATAGTGAAGTTTTCAAATTTTATAAAGTCAAATTTATATTTTTAGTTTATGTTTCAGGGTAATTTCAGAAAGTAGAAATTATTGTCAAAGTGTAGGTCACCAAAAAATTATTCTGTGTTTTCTAATAGCAGTTGTACAATTTCAACTTATATAGTTATATGATCTATTTCAAGTGACATTATGTGTATACTAAGGGTTACATTTCATAATTTAGTTTTTACATACAGATAGCCAATTGTTTCACATCATTTGCTGAAAAGGAAATCTTTCCCTATTGAATTGCCATGGAACTTTGACAAAAGTCAATTGACCATATATATGGGCCTATAGCTAGTTTCTGTATTCTAATTTATCTGGGTGTTTTTTTAAGCCAATACTATACTTTCCCAATTTATTCAGCTGTAAAATACATACTAAAATCTGGTTGCCCAAGTCCAACTATGGCCTTTTTTGAACTTGTTTTGGCTATTCTGGATCCTTTGCATTTTAAGATAAATTTGATTTTGCAATTCCAAATAGAATTCAGCAGACAAAAGCCTTCTGGGTTATGATTGGGATTGGTTTCAGTGGACAGAACAGTTGGAGATAACTGGCATATTAACAATATTGATACTTGTAATTTTTAAATATTTTATAGCATTCTGTTATTCATGACTTCTTTAGTTTATCTTGGCAATGTTTTATAGTTTTCCTTTTATAGGTCTGGTATATTTATCATTTATAAAATTTGTCCCTAACTTACTTAGTTATGCTATTATAAATTGTATTGCTTTAAAATTTCAATTTCAAATTGTCTATTTCTAACATATAGAAATATAACTGACTGGTAGACAATTATTTCACCCTCAAATAAAGACACTTATTTCTCATTTTCAAAATGGATATTTTATTTATTGCTCTATTGTACTTATCTGAATCTCCAGTGTTATGCTTACTATAAGTGATGAGATCAGATATTCCTGCCTTATTTTTAATTTAGTGGTAAGGCATTCACATTCTCACCATTAAACATGTTATCTATAGATTTTTGGAGTTGTACTTTATCATTTTTAGGAAGATTTTTTTCTATTCTTAGGTTGTTGGGAGTTTTTATCAAGACAGGATATATATTGGAGCAAAAAGTAAATATTGGACTTTTTTTAGGATTTATAAAATTTTAGACAAGTGTGTTATATTTTGGATAAGTATATTTTTTAATCTCAAGATAATCACATGGTTTTTATTTGTATTTTTATATATGAAGAATTTCTAATTGCTAAGCCAATCTTAAATATACAGGATAAATCCTACTTGGTTAGGAGAAATTACTATTTTATATCTTGTTCAATTTGATTTGTTAAAATCGTTTTATGAAAGTTTGTGCCTGTTATGGGCTGAAAAATGAGCCCTTCAAGCCCAAAATTTTATACGTTAACATCTTAACCTCCAGTACTCCAGAATGAGACAGTATTTGAAGATAGGTATTTTTAAACTGTTTCTTTTCTTTTCTCTCCACCCCATTGGCAGTTAACTTTTAAAAGTTTCATTTTCTTTTGGAAGATACTGTACTACAGTAGGCAACGCCCACAATTACACTGCATTCTCTGCAAAGTTTTGGTTGTGAAATCAAGCCTCCATTACAGGTAATTAAAGTTAAGATGATTGAGGGTGGCCTTAACCCACTATCACTGCTGTTTTTGTAAGAAGAGATTAGGACACACATATGCTAAAATGAAAGACTACATGAAGACCTAGGGAGAAAATGTCCTTTTACAAACCAAGGAGAGATGTCTCCAAAGACACAAAAATTCTCTCAGCACCTTGATCTCAGACTTTCTTGTTTTCAGAACTGCGAGAAAATAAATTTCTCTTGTATATGCCACTCAGTCAATGGTAAAGACAAGTTTTTTAAGCCTTACCTAATAAACTATTGTAATAAATTGTCTGTTTTAGAGTTAGGATGAAGGATACTAGCATATAGTTTTATGTTCTAATTTTTTTGTACTAGATTTTTATGTGGCTAAAAAGTTACAACAAATGCAACCACTTAAAACAGCAGGCATTTATTACCTCACAATTTCTGATAGAAGCTTGGGCATGGTTAGCTGCATCTTCTGCAATCTATAATTGTCAACCATTGTTTGTCTCTTATTTGAAGGCTTAAATGGACAACGGTTCACTTCTAAGCTCATTCAGGTTGCTGGCAAAACTTATTTTCTTGTAGTTGTAGACATTATCACCTTTGTTTTATTCTTTGATAAGAAGCAAGTCACTCTGGTTCTTTCCACATCCAATGAGAGAATATGAAAATCATGAGAACTGCTATTTTTTTTTCACCACTATTTTTTTCTGGGATTTTGGTACTAGAGTAATTCTGGCCTCATGGAATGAAAACGGAAACTGCTTCCCCCTTTAAAACTTTTTTTGCAAGCATTTGTATGAAACCAGTATTAATCTTACTTAAACATTTGCTAGATTTCACTACTAATAGCATCTCAACCTGATGTTTTGTTTCATAATTTTCTGTAGTTACCAAATTCATTTTCCTTAATGGATCTAGGTTTATTTAGGTTATCTATTTAATGGTGAGTATAAGCAGTTTGCACATTTTAAAAATATACTAATTGTAACAAATGTATTTAATTCATTGTTATAATGTTCTCTGATTATGAGTTTAATATCTGTAGTATGTGTAGGAATGTATTCTATCTCATTTCTGATATTGATAATTCATATTGTTTCAGGACTTTCCTTAGTCCAGCCAAAAACAGGGTTCTTGTCCATTTAGCAGCCATAAAATTTAGGTTCACAGACAATTTGAACAGTGAGTAAGGCAGGGTTTTATTGGGGGAAAAGGAAAACCAGTGGAAACACGGACTCTCACTAGGCCAGAGTCCATGTTCGAGTACTTCCTGCCTGGCCATTCAAATCTCAGTTTCCATACAGGAAGAAAAGGGGCCAGACTCCTACCCACTGCAAATGGTGCAAAATTCTGCGTTTCCACTCCAGTGCACATTCCCAGTGCACAGGCCCGTTGAAAATTCTCCAGGGACCCCTCCCACCTGGCTGTCTGCTTTTCTCCTCTAAAAAAGTACTTCTAACTGTGATTAGAATAAAGATATGGATGAAGACCAATCTTAACTGCTCCCACTGACAGGGGGATCTGTTTTGGGGAAATAGAGCTCCCTCAGAGGTCTAAGGGTTCCCGGCAGAAGGGGCCATCAGAAGAGGCTCTGGTTGCATGATTGTTTGGAGTTTGATGGGGTGAAGGCATTATAAAACACGTATCAAAATGTAACAGGGGTAGGGTGAGAAAATCTCAACAATTCCAAAGCCCTTCACCAGTTTGCATAAGGAGAGGAAGGCCAAAAGCGTCTGGTAAGAAACTTTAGTCTTTTGCCGGTATGCTATGTTTCTAGATTCCCTTTCCTTGAGCCCAATCCTTAAAAGCCAACCAGTTTAAGGTTTGAAAAAGTAACTCTTTCCAATTTGGAGGATGCATCTGAGGGGAGTGTTCTGTAGTACAGAGACACAATTACCTATTAGTGAAGAGAGAACCAAAGCTGAGAGAAGAAAAAAGAAAGCATTTTTAAAGGAGTCCCAGGTTTTCAGGATGCATTTCAGTACAGACTGAAGATGAATGGCTACCCATCTAGAAAGACGGGAGCAGGAGTTCCTGGGTCCCTTTTCTTCCTAGCAGATACCTGGGGTATGAGAGGGAGAGAGGGAAGAGTGTCCACATTTCCACTTCCATCCTTGCATTACTGAGTTCCAGTGACCCTGGCAGGCCCTACCATGAGGGCCAAAGCAGCTTGTACCCATGAAGCATGGAGGGCCTAGGGGATAGAAATTATCTGCTCTCACCTATGCCTCTATTTCACCTACCATCAGTAGCTTTGGATTTGCCTATACCTCATTTATGCCCGGGATACGAATATGGCCTTTATCCATGAAATAGGAAGCTTGGCCTTGGCTTTATCAGCAGGAATCAGCTATGTTAACCTGTGCTGTGCTCTGTTGTCATCTGCCTCTGGATCTCTTAGATCCAGTTTTCCTCCCTAGGGCTGTGACCCAAAGCTTGGAAATGAGTCTGGAACAAAAATGTGTCTTCGGGATTTGCATGGACTCCTTATTCTAAGCCAAATGCTAAGGTGAAACTGTAGAACTGAGTCCTCCTTAACAAGGGAGATAAAAAATGTCTTGTGACACACCCGGATAACTGGAAGCTAGAGTTATGCGTGCTAAGATTTGGGCACATGATGCTTGACTTTGGTTAGCACCTTTGGTCTTAATTTACCAAAAGGAAACATCTGAGTGATGGGCATCCTATTTATTCCAATTGCCTGGCAGGATTTGCAGGATAATTATGCAGAACTAGAATATCAATCCAGATTTCCACATTACCCATCCCTTTTGTTCTTTCTGAGCTGCAGCCGAGATTGCTGGTTGGTTCACAAGAACAATCAGGGTTAGTCTAAATGTAAGTGAAAATTTAAAACTAGTTTGTTTAGAATGTAATAATATATGATAAATTTTGAAACATGATTTTGCTCTCTCCAGTCCTCATTTTTGTTAAGAAACAAATAATCATAGGACACAGTGGATTGCTAAATAGACTTTAGTCTTACCCTTGACCTGATGATGTGCATAAAGTGCAGCAAGAATAATTATTTTTACATAGGGCTTCTGGATTAGCTTTGATGGAACTCTATTTCCCAAGAAATCTCAGATAAGACTTTTTTTTTTTTCTTTTTTTGAGACGGAGTTTTACTGTTGTTACCCAGACTGGAGTGAAATGGCACGATCTCGGCTCACCGCAACCTCTGCCTTCTGGTTTCAAGCAATTCACCTGCCTCAGCCTCCCGAGTAGCTGGGACTACAGGCGTGTACCACCATGCCCAGCTAATTTTTGTATTTTTAGTAGAGACGGGGTTTCACCTTGTTGACCAGGATGGTCTCGATCTCTTGACCTCATGATCCACCCGCCTTGGCCTCCCAAAGTTCTGGGATTATAGGTGTGAGCCACTGAGTCCGGCCAATAAGACCTTTTAAAGCCAAGCCCAGCCATGGGTTTATCCTCAAATACATGTGAGTTGGGTGATCCTCTTCTCTTAAGGTTCCAAGATAAACTTGGAGCTGCTGGACCTGTTAGAAGTGACATTCTTTACTGACCACAGGTTAGGAACCCTGTACAGGGACTGGGTAAACAAAGGTATGAGGCCAGTCTCCCCACAGGGCTTTTATTAGCTTTGCAAGTCAAGATTGACTCCTTAAAGGGAAGCATATCTTTCCAGGAAATTGGTAAAACACCTAGGTTTTTCAATTGTATCCTGTTGCAAAAGAAAACATGGATTCTTATTGCACTCATGCAAACGACTATATTGCCAAAAGTTAAGAATACTCGGGGCCCAAAGTGGCTCCGGCCGGATGTCGTGGCGCTTGTGAAGGCGAGGCCAAGAGTTCAAGGCCAACCAACCTCAGCAATCTTACAAGCTCTCAATGATTGGAAAAAAAAAAAAAAAAAAAAAAAAAAGAATACTCACAGATAGTTTCCAAATTCTAGAGTGAGGCAGAGAGAAACAATCAGGCTCCAAACTGGGTTCATAGGATTATATCTTAATTATTAAAGGCTATAAATAATTTAAAATACGTTTTCTTGACTCTGAAAATCAAAACGAGGATCCACAATATTCCTCATTTTGAGGAATTAATCCTTTAATTAAACAAGAGTTAACTAAATGATCTGAACTCAGGAAGCTGAAGCAAAAGTCAAAAAGGTTGCTTCAGCTTCCTGAGTTCAGATCATTTAGTTAACTCTTGTTTTGTGTGATATTCGGGAGCATTTCATCTCTTCATGAGACCTGTACATTTTTGTTTATTCCAATGTTGCATTCTCCAAAGTTATCAGAAACCTGATTGTCTCAAATATATTAGAAATTGTATTTGAAAACACCTGTAAAGTTCTATAGCTTATTATAAGTCATCTGTTCAAAACAGGACAATTGTCTGTGAATAGGAAAATGTTCAGGGTAAAATTAGAAACACAACTGACAAAGAAGTTTGGTTATTTCCATGCTTTTACAACATCTTAACAACTTTAATTATGATCGATAACATATACTCAGACATTAGAATATTAGATATCCCATACAATTTTGGAACAAATATTAGCATTATTTACAAAAATAAACCTAAAGAAGATTGAAAATAATTTTGGCAATCCCCTGTACTAAAACGTTAAATAATCCCGTTTACCTCTCTTTGTCAGATATTCCAGGGTCCCTTTGAAATATCCAAAAAGCCAGGTGTGAGGAAAGACAACTTTGCAACTTAAGTTTGATTTTGGGAAGCCTTTTAAATATGTTTAAAGCACTTGATATTATGAAACAGAATTCCAGATTACCATAAATTATTTTGTCAAAATGGTGACGCAGAAATTTTAAGGAAGCAAAAATCTTTATTAATCCTTTAAAAGTTTGCCAAAGAGCAGATTAGTGTTTTAAGACTATCTTGTTGTGTTTTTATTTCAATGCTCAATTTACAGAAAACCATATAATACCCTTTTGAATTTAACTAATATGATCACATAGACCCTCTTCTGCAAGATTAATTTTCACAATTCTTCTACCACTTCATTGAACCTTCAGCTTTTTCCTATCTAATTTGAAACAATCCGTTAAGCAAAAGTTTACATTTCCATGCCTTCTTATAAAATTTCACTTAAAAAAAATTTACTGTTCTTACACACCGTGCATGTAAATATGCAAATCTATTTCTAGTAAATTCAACTAATTCCTAGCAATTTTTAACTTTAAGGTAAAATTTGGTAAGTTGTGTTAATTGTGCTAACTGCAGCCAAGGTTTGCCTTCTTAGTTAAGGGTATGATTAGTTCCATATGTCCCTAGGCATTACCAACTGTAAAGCCAGCAAATCAAATACTTTTCAAAACCCAAAAAGCAGTTTGTAACCTCAAAACATTTTGTAAATCTTGCATAGTTTAGTCCACCTATTTACATTTTAATGACACCTGCATTTTACCAATAATCTTTAAGGCTCTTTTCATTTCTCAAAGATTACAGTTACGTGAACTGAAAGGTACCACAGCTTTTAACTTCCCTTTAAAAAATATTAGACTCAGACCAGCGCCATTGTTCACATGTTTAATCCCAGCACTTTGGGAGGATGGGGTGGGCAAATCACAAGGTCAGGAGTTTGAGACCAGTCTGGCCAATATGGTGAAACCCTGTCTCTACTAAAAATACAAAAATTAGTCAGGTGTGGTGGCACACATCTGTAGTCCCAGCTACTCGGGAGGTTGAGGCAGGAGAATTGCTTGAACCTGGGAGGCAGAGGTTGCAGTGGGCCAAGATTGTGCCACTGCACTCTAGCCTGAGCAACAGAGCGAGACTCCATCTCAAACAAAAGAAAAAAGATCAGATGGTTGTAGATGTATGGCATTACTTCTGACGCCTCTGTTCTGTTTCATTGGGAAAACTGGCCATATGCAGAAAGCTGAAACTGGACCCCTTCCTTACATCTTATACAAAAGTTAACTTCAGATGGATCAAAGATTTAAACAGAAGACCTACCACCATAAAACCCTAGAAGAAAACCTAGGCAATACCATTTGGGACATAGGCATAAGCAAGGACTTGATGACTAAAACACCAAAAACAATGGCAACAAAAGCCAAAATAGACAAATGGGATCTAATTAAACTTAAGAGCTCTGTGTGGCAAAAGAAACTATCATTAGAGTGAACTGGCAGCCAATAGAAAAGGAAAATATTTTTGTAACCTACCCATCTGAGAAAGGGCTAATACCCAGAATCCACAAAGAACTTAAACAAATTTACAAGAAAAAAAAACTCATCAAAAAGTGTGCTAAGGATATGAACAGACACTTTTCAAAAGAAGACATTTATGCAGCCAACAAACAAATTTTAAAAAGCTCATCATCACAGGTTATTAGAGAAATGCAAACCAAAACCAAATTGAGATACCATCTCACACCAGTTAGAATGGCGATCATTAAAAAATCTGGAGACAACAGATGCTGGAGAGACTGTGGAGAAATAGGAACACTTTTACACTGTTGGTTGGAGTGTAAATTAGTTCAAGCATTGTGGAAGACAATGTGGCGATTACTCAAGGATCAAGAAATAGAAATACCATTTGATCAAGCAATCCTATTACTGAGTATATACACAAAGGATTATAAATTGTTCTATTATAAAGGCACATGCACATTTATGTTCATTACAGCACTATTTACAATATCGAAGACTTGGAGCCAACCCAAATGGCCATCAGTGATAGACTGCATAAAGAAACTGTGGCACATATACACCATGGAATACTATGCAGCCATACAAAAAGGATGAGTTCATGTCCTTTTCAGGGACATGGATGAAACTGGAAACCATCATTCTCAGCAAACTGACACAAGAACAGAAAACTAAATACCGCATGTTTTTACTCATAAGTGGGTGTTGAACAATGAGAACCCATGGACACAGGGAGGGGAACATCACACACCACAGCGTGTTGGGGGATGGGGAGGTTAGGGGAGGGATAGCAGTGGTTGGGCAGATAGGGGAGAAATAACAGGAGAAATACCTTATATAGATGAGGGGGGATGGATGCAGCAAGTCCCCATGGCATGTGTATACCTATGTAACAATCCTGTAGATTGTTTTTTGATTAAAGTATAATCAAAATATAAATTAGAAAAAATAAACTGTAAAAACAAATTAGATCCAAGTGCTTGCTTTTCTTTAGACCAAATTAATTAGAGCTCTTCTGACATACATCACACACAGTACACACTCATGCAGGCAGAAGAAAATCCAGTCACTGTGTGGGCCCTTTAAGAGGCAGGGCTAAGACAACAGGGAGCTATCAGATCAAAAAGAAACTTACTCCCTAAGGCAGGATTGCTAAACAAAGCCCTTCCACCTGAGTTACAAGCCCTGGCACCAGGAAGTAAAACAAGATGGAGGCTTGATTTCACAACCGTAACTTTGCAGAGAATACAGTGATAGTTGTGTGTGGGGGGCGATGCCTCCTCTAGCACAACATCTAAAAGAAAAGGAAACATGTAAACGTTAACGGCAGACAGGGTGGAGAGAAAAGAAAAGAAACACTTTAAAAATACACGGGTAAGAACTACTTACTCCTATGCAAGTGATTAATCCACCATAGAGATTAGTTCAATTACTGTCCGATGGAGGAGAACCCCTTGGCTAGGGAAGGGGAAGTGGGGACCCTTGAGCCACTTGTCCCAGCCCCAGCATGTAGGGGGTAATAATAAGGAGCTGCTCCTGGCTGGTCTGACCCCACTAAGGAAGGAAAGGGCCTTTCCTCCAACTCCCAGGAGCCAAGGGAGTTGGTGCATGTTTCCTCTAACTTGAAAGGCTTAGAAAACTTTTCGGTTTCTAAGAAGAAACCTGTGAGAGGTTTTGAGTCCCCCCTCCACTCACAGCTTCTCAAGCCCCCACACTGCACTCCAATAATGTTGCAGAACTTACCTTAGTTCGGCTAAGGACGGGCTCCTTGTCCGTCCCCTGGCCCCAAAAATTCAGGCTTGCAGACAATTTGAATGAGTAAGACGGGGTGTCATTGGGGAAAAAGGAAAAAAAGGGGGATGCAAGCACTCTCACTAACCAGAGTCCCTACCAGAGAGCTTCCGCCCTCTATGCGGAAGAACCTTGAATCCCAGGTTTTTCTTATGCGGAATCTTGAATCCCAGGTTTTGCTTATGCGGAACTGGAACCTTGAATTCCCCCAGGTTCTGCTTAGGAAAAGGAGGCCCCGGCCCCTTCCTACTGCAAAAGAAAGGAACTTCTGTGTTTCCACCCAGTGTGCATTCCCATTGTGCAGTCTCGTTGGAGATTCTCTGAGGACCCTCTTCCACCTAGCTGTCTCAATATCATGTCCTTTTCATTTTTTTTACTAGTCTGACTAGAAGTGTAAAGATGTTATTAATCTCAAAGAACTAATTGTTTTATTTCATTGATTTATTATCAAATTTGTTTTCAAGTTCATTTTTTTCTTTGTTCATCTTTATCATTCCCTGTCTTCTGCTTGCTTTGAGTTTCATTAACCCCTTAATTACAATAAAATAACTTTCATTATCCCTGAATATATCCTTTCTGAAACTGCTTAAAATCAGATTCATTGACAACTCAGCCATTACTGGTTTAAAGTTAACACTTTATATTATTAGCCATTCTATCACTTTTAAACTGTTTGTAGTTTTATATTCAAAGTGGTTTTAGTAGCCACCATATAATTGGATATTTCTGTTTTAATCCAGTGTGACAAAATCTGACACTTACTGAAAATGTTAGAAATGTTTAATTTCATTTCATTATTGATAAGTCTGTTCAATTTCTCCTTGTAATTATTCATTTTTTTATTGCATCTATTTTTAACTTTTTTCTCCTTAGTGCATTATTTATATATGATTCAAATCTGTTCTACTTTTATTATTTTAAGGATATAAAATATAGTTTTTACTTACACAAGCAATCTCCTACCACTCAACATATAGTCCATTTTGGAATAGTGTAAAACTTTACTCTACAACAAATATGTCCATTTCCCTTGCCTATACTATCCACTGCTGTTTTATTTATACCTTTGTAATAAATCTCACAGCACATTGTCATTATTTTTACTTTAGTCAACTATCATTGAAAGTGATGTAAAAAATAACAAAAGTATCTTGATTTACCCACATTTTAACCTTTTATTTATCCTCATTTTGGAAATATATTTTTTCTAGAAATGGAATTTTATATTAACTTCAGACTCCACCCCCATTTCAGGACTTTAATGGTGTTTAGTTTTCTTGCTCACAGCATTTTCATTAAAAGTCTGCTGTAGTTGATATTCTTTTTCCTTTATAGATAATGTAACAATTTCTCTGGCTGCTTTGCTTTTTTTTTTTTGAAACAGAGTTTTGCTCTTGTTGCTCAGGCTGGAGTGCAGTGGTGAGGTCTCTGCTCACTGCAACCTCAGCCTCCCAGTTCAAGGGATTCTCCTGACAGCCTCCCAAGTAGTTGGGATTACAGGTGCTCACCACCACCCCCGGCTAGTTTTTGTATTTTTAGTAGAGATAGGGCTTCACTCTTTTGCAGCTTTTAAAGCTTTCTCCTTTCCACATTTCTTATTTTATTTAATTGAATTATAATAGACCTTGGTAGAGATTTCTTCCCTTACTTTCATTTGCAATTGTTAAGTTTCTTAGATCTAAAGATTTTGTTTTTACCACATTTGAAAACAACTGTATTATTCCACTATTTTGTCCCTGTTTTCATTTCAGTGATGATAATTTTACAAACAATAGGGTACTTGAAATTGGACCACAGTTCACTGATGCTTTGCTCTTATTTTCAGTCTTCTCTCCTTTCTTGGGCAGTTTCTATTGTGTCTTCAAGTTCATTAATGTTCACTTTTGCAGTAATCTCTTCTAATGTATATTAATTCTATTAAAAGTATATTTGCTGTCAAAAACTGATTTTTATCTTAACAAGTCTGTGTCTTTTATCTACTTAAAGACATAATCAAACTTAAGTTTGATTCTTCCTTAATATATAAATTATTATATCTAACTTTTTAGAACACATAGAATACAATTATATTAACTCTTTTATTGAACTTGTTCACTAAATCTATTGTTTTTTTTTTTTTTTATCATTTCTGGGTCTGTTTCTATAGACATATTTGTGTTATTAAGGATTGTATTTTCTTCTTTGTATTCATAATAAATTTTGGGGGGATGCTGGATAGATGAATTTTACCTTGTTCGTTGCTGGATCTTTTTGTGTTCTCTCAAATACAATTGAGCTTTATTTCAGGAAGCACTTAAGTTACATGGAATCCATTTTATCCTTTATAAGCTTCCATTTACTTTTCATTAGGCAAGACCAGAGCATTCTTTACTGTTAGATTAAATTTTACTTTAAGCAGAGGGAGTGTTTTCTTGAATATTCTACCTGATGCCTAATGTATTATGATACTTTTGCACCCTTGCTAGGGGGAATATGAAATATTTTTCACCTTCTGCTATGATTTGAATGTCCCCTCCAAAACTCATTTTGAAATTCAGTTGCCATTGTAACAAGTGTTGGGAGGTGGGATCTTTAAGAGGTGGTTAGGTCATGAGAGGTCTGTCCTAATGAATGCATTAATACCCTTTTAGTGGGAGAGGGCCCCTACTTAAAAGATACTTTTGGCCTCGTTTCTCTCTCTGTTTCCCATGCTCACTTGCACTTCTGCCATGTTATGATGCAACAAGAAGGCCCTTTGATCTTAGATTTTCCAGCCTCTAGAACCATGAGCCAAATAAATCTCTTTTCTCTATAAATAACCCAGTTTGCGGTGTGTCACAGCAGAAGACTCTCTAAGACACCGTCTGTGTTCCTGAGTAATTAATTTCCAGTGATTGTTTCCATGGCTTCAAGTGATTTCCTCTTACATGTGCTAATCAGGACTCAATTTAAATATCAAATAAGTCATGTGCAGATCTCTGGACCTCTCTGTCTTTGCAATTCTTGCCTTCCAGTGATGCTTTCCTTTCTTCTCTAGTCTGTTTTGTCAATACTACCTGACTTAGCCTTCCTGCATTCTGAACTCTGTTCTCAACTCAGGGAGTCTTCTGGACTCTGCTGGATTCCATCTAGGAAATAACATGGAATAACAATAGGAGTTTCTCTTGTTAAGGATCAATGCCCTGTGCAAATGATTTTTAATAAAAGAACATAACACATTTTATCTTCTTGTGCTTTTTAATGTTTAAAGTGGAAAGGTACATCTAGTAGTTCATGTCATTCCATCATGATTGGCAATGAATTAAACAGATAATTAATAATTGTTGACATTTTGAATTATTCTATATTGCAAGTGTAAAATAAAGACCTGGAATCAAGAGAGTTCATATAAACCTGATGATTTAGTAAAATTAATCTTAGTGTCAGTGGAAGTCCAAAAAATTACTGTGAAGTGACAATCAAGGATAAAACCAACTACTGGGTGAAAAGTTAAACACCATAATAAAACTGGTAGTTCTAACATGGTAAGGAAATAATAGAGTAGAACCAGAGAAAAGTCTACATAAGCAGTAGGTTGGTAGGCAGAACAACATCAAAGACATGACTTAACAAGAAAAGAGCATTGCCAGACTCACTTCTTTCAAAAGTCTAGCTGAAATGTCAAAGATACATAAAGAGAAAGATATACAATACGAGGTCAAGGATTAAACCAAAATAACCAGGCAAGTTTATATGAAGCAATAGCACAAAATTCAGAGTCAAGACTTTTATATGACACCTATGGAAGGGAGAATCATTCCAGAGTGAAAAGTTGTGACAATGTAGATTTTATGCAGATCTAGCTGAGGTGAGACTAGGTGAACAGTGTCAAAAATCAGCAACTGGAAGGTAACACCTGACTTATTAGGAAATTGGTTAATTTTGATGTTTATATTCAGTTTTTTTGTTGTGTTCTGTTTAGATTATTTAAGAAAATAATGATCCACAAACAATTAATATATGTAGAAAGTAACAGAAAAAATATCACTTTACTTTTATTTTTCCATTTATTAGGAAACAAAATGAGTTACCTAAAATTTTTTACCTATAAAATTATTCAGCAAATTTCACATCTTTTTACATAATTTTAGTTACCACATTTAACTGAATATGTTTGAGTATATGTCCTTATTTATTCATAAGAAAACATGCAATGCATTTGTTTGATTGCATTTACTTTTACTGAGGTGAAACTGCAGGATTAGTACATATCCTGAAAATGATAGGAAAATAAAAGTTGGATATGAACCAGTGTGATACATTTTAATAAGAAAGCAAAAAAAAAAATAGGTTAAAATGCTCTAACATTTTCAGTAATTAGGGCTGTAGAAGTAAGAGCTCAAAGGGAAGTGAATGTTTTGAATGAGAGAAGGAAAGTTTATGGGCACAGAAAATAAATAGGCTTTTGTTTTTTATAGCTATTTAAAGTAAAAATCTTAAAAAAAGGAGCAAAGTATATTTTTATATTTAAATAATTTTGAAATATTTTTATTTTCATTCTTTTTTTGCATTTAATCAACACATTTTTATTAATATTCTACTATGTGCTATGAATCATGCTGGGTGCTGGAGATATGCAGGGAACAATTAGAACACCAGATCTATCAGGAGGGAGCTCTGGGAACTGAGTTATAGTAAACCCCAAGTTTCTCTTCAAAAATCAGTATGTCAGTATGTTTAGCTCTCTTATTCTTTAAATTTCTATTTTAAACTTCCTTGTAATTCCAGTGAACAACTTTCTGCTCCACCAGTTCATCAGTAGTTTACATCTGCTCCCCCTCCATCCTGACTCATCCCAGTCACCTGATCACCCCGCCTACCTGCTCTGACATGCCTGTAACCGTCCTTCCCACCCAAAAAACAAACCCTGCCACTCCAACTCAGACCCCAAAAGCCTATTTATTTTCTGTGCCCATAAACTTTTGAGCTATTTTTTTTTAATAGCCAATCTGGATTAGTCTAGTTTGCATAGTCTAACCCGAGCCAATATGGGACAACACAGAAGTAGGAATTACGCCCGTCAGGCATAAGTACCCCTTCTGTACTTGTCCAAGCGTGCGGCAGCCATCATTGCTCCCTCTGTGTGCCTTGCACCCTTCTATAGAAGTAAACTGCCTTGCTGAGAGGACATATCCGCGAGTGCTATTTCTTTGCATCATCAGAATATTACCTATAACGTCAGGCAGCAGGGAGTCCAGTCAAATCCCTCCCAGCTCTCAGGCCACACTTGGTGAATGGGCTTAGTTTGGATGATTCACATGCCTGTAAGCCTGCACCTTTATTTTTTCTTCTGGCTCCCTATTTTAAGGCCTTGTGCAGGCTTATCCAGGCTTATGGAAGCCTGGATAATCCTAAATCATCTTTCACCTGTAGCCATATTCTTTCTTAAAATTGTATTTATTTAAGGAATACAAGATGATGTTTTAATATGTGTGCACATAGTGAAATGATTACTATGGCCAAGCGAGTTAACATATCCATCATCTCATATAGTTACATTTTTTGTGTATGTGTGATAGGAGCACCTAAAATCTACTCTCTTAACAAATTCCAAACAATATTATAAACTGTAGTTTTTATGATGTAAGAATACTTTTAAAAATAAGCAATATGCACTGAAATTTTGTGTATTCCATTGTTTGACAAGAAACAATTTCAAATTTTACCTCATTTTTTATTTGATAGATCAGATATGATGAAGGAAAATTACTGCTAGTGATAAATATATTTTAGAACAAAAATTTCATATAAATACTTAAGGATATAATAAAATACTTTACTTTGAGAGATTAAGTTTGATTAGAAATAACTTGATTTCTTTTTATATTGCTGTGTAATAGCATTACTTTAAAACTGTGTAAATTATTCCTTAAGCCTGTCTTTCCACTTTTAGTCATGGTAATGATAGAATATACACTTGGACCAAGAAAATATTAGATTTCACCTAATATTTTCCGCTGGACCAAATAATTTAATTTGATAATTTAAATTAATAATTAATTTAATAATTAAATTTAATCATTAAATTAATAAATATTATAAACATTTTTCTATAAGAAACAGCATGCCAAATCTACTAATACTGTTTTCATTATCCATTACACTTATTACTAAGTAGCAATAATTATTTTTTGAATCTATAAATATTGACATTTGGACAAATTAAACTGCAGTTCTTCTAATAAAATTGTTCTAGTATTTTATCTTAAAACACATGTATTGTCTAATTATTCAGTTTTAATAACTTAAAAACCTTGATATTTTTAAATTAAACACATTGAGATAATTTACTTATGCTTTTTTCCTCAAAATTAAAAAAAGTAGACTAAGCCATTATACAACTCAAAGACTTTTTGAAAGACAAAAAGAACTTAATATTATTGAATTCTGCTGAAGGTGTAATGCCTTATAATTTTTATTATTTTACAAAATAAAATAATGACAGAAAGCATGGCATGCCAGTGGCATACACTATAACAGCAGTTGCAGAGGGAGGTGGAATATGTTAAAGTTGTTTTCTAGTCTCTAGAATTTGAAATGGATAATGTCTTTGACCCTCTCAACACAGTAGACTCACTGTCCCCAGAGAACACTTTCACTGGCTTATTAATCTCTGTCTAAGTAGTAACCTGTGCACCAGTATAATAAAGATCAAGTTGGTTAAAAAGTATCTCTGGTCCTAGTTTAAAGCATAAATACTCCTGCTAACAAAGATAAAACCAGGATATACACTGAGGTGTCTAAGAAACTGCAGAGTGAAGATAAAATTATTCAACTTAGCAGAATTGCAGAATTTAAGGTCAATGTAGAAATTTTATTAGTTTACACTGAAAGAAACTGGAAAATATATTACTTCACATAATGTATTATAGAAGATGAAGTGCTTACCTTACAGTTATGGGTGTAGCTGTCTGTGGACTTACTACTGCATTACTCACCAAAAAAAAAAAAAGAAAGTAAATGATGAATCTTTTAAATATATGACTGCAATTCTTCCTATTTTGAAAGAAAGTCACTGCTTACTGTCTATTTATTGTTCAGAAAGATTTCCAGCTATTAAAATATTAACTATTGTAAAGACAAAAATTAGGCTTATTGAGGTATAGATGTATTGTAAAAATAGATGCCAATCTTCAGGTTTATTCCATGTGGAACTCCAGAGTTTAATAATGCAAAGGTAATTATTACCAAAAAATGAATCCTTTAATTCACTGAACCTTATAAAAATGCATAATCACTTTGGGGTACATAGTAATTAAGAAATCAGATATTTGATCCATTTATATAATTAAAATTATTTCTTACTACTTTATTAATGTATCTTTTTCTGTCATTTGACATTAGTCAGGAAAATAAGCCCATTATCCCAATGTAGACATGGTTCTATCAAACTTATTTATAATAATGATGCATTATTAGAGATGTATAATGCTTTTTAACTTTTAAAAATAATGTATTATTTTGACACAAAAGTACATGTTAAGTACAGCAATGTAACACACATATGACAGCACTTATCATCCCCATTTTAGAGATAAAAATATGAAAGACAGGAAGAGATAACTGAAATATCCCTAGGTTCCTAGCACTACTCATTGATACAATGAAAACTGATAACTGGTTATGTGCAGTTATAAACTGATAACTGATAACTGGCTCACACCTATAATTCCAACATTTGGGAAGCCTAGGAGGGAGAATTCTTGAGGCCAGGAGTTCAAGACTAGCATATTCAAAATGGTAAGACACTGTCTCTACAACAAATTTAAACATCTTGCTGGATGTAGTAGTGTGTGCTTGTAGTCCCAGCTACTTAGGAGGCTGAGGCAAGGATAGCTTGACCCTAGGTGTTGGAGGCAGCAATGAGCTTTGATCCTTCCACTGCACTTCAGGCTGGGCAACAGAGTGAGAACCTGTTCCTAAAAAATAAATTAATTAATAACATTTTAAAAAAACTAATAGTCTTCCCAGTGTATTATACTTCCATGTAATACTATCAAAATAGAAATGTTTAATTGTTTATAAAATAGTGTGCATTCTGGTAAGAAGAAACATATTTTTAATAAAGGGGTGATTTAATATCTTAAACTCATAGCTTTTTTATACTCCTTAATGATTACTCAGACTTTGAGATAGAATTACAGTCCCTTTGTCATTTTTATTTTAAAAAATAACTTCACAGTTGAAAAGGCTGTAAATAAAATGTAGTGTATTCTCTCTTTTTGGTTGTATGATGTAACTGAATTTTCTATAGTCAATCAGTGCCACAGAATGGGCTTATACATTTTAATGGATCTGAAACTGCTGCAAAACCCAGAGAGCCAAGCTTTTCTATGGAAGTTAAGATGAGAGGTAAGGTAACTATCATGCTTCACCCAGACACTCTGAGATCCCATTTTCTGTTTATATGTGTCCCCTCCTTTAACTTTGAAGGCATTTGCCTCCAACAATGCATTCCTGTGGCTTGTTGTGGAGGACTGCCCATGAACCTACAGAGTGCCTGTCCCTCACCCACAAATGCAGAGAGCTAGAAGTTTCTGGTTGTTTTGTCCCAGAGAATATGAAAGCCAGGTCCCTTTACTCAATGCAAGACAACTCTAAAGTATAAAATTCTTCAGCTAAAGTCACACTGAAACTGGACTCATCTTGTCCCTTCACTCTATCCTAACTTTTCTCCCATTCTTAACAGGATTTTCCTATTTTTCTTACCAGATTCTTATAATATATCACTTGTACATGAGTCCCTTTCTCAGGATCTGCTTTTGTGGCATTCACCCTAAGTCAGTAAAAAAATCTAACTACTTTGTTATTTCTGTCGACCTAAGGAATTATTCCTAAGCCAGGGCATGTTCTCCCCTGGGTGGCACGCAAGACAATGTTGACATTTTCCTTTTTGCTCCTCCATTGTCCTGTGCTTTAAAGGTGACCTAATCAAGGCTTTTTAAAAAGAAAAAAAGTTTTCTTCTGAAGAAATTAATAGGTTTCATCAATTATAGTCAAATTTTACTGGTGTGGTAGTCACTCTACACAAATTGAATTTAATATATTTACTTTCAACCACAATATTACTTTCAATTTTTTTAGATGCAACGCCATAGAATCCTTTA
This sequence comes from Saguinus oedipus, assembly GCA_031835075.1. Taxonomy (NCBI): domain Eukaryota; kingdom Metazoa; phylum Chordata; class Mammalia; order Primates; family Cebidae; genus Saguinus; species Saguinus oedipus. Next base: position 46,885,751 of record CM063169.1, read on the forward strand.
AACAAAGAACAAAAGGTAATGGTATGTATATAATTTTATAAAAATGAGTGATCTTGGCCATCATTACAATTAGAGGTGCTTAATAAGAAAAATTACTGACATACATAGCAATTAGTGATTTGAGATACTTTAATAAATCTTTAAACTCCTGAATAATGAAAATATTTTATAAAATATCTTGAAAGATGATATGCTTACTTGAAGATTCATTGGATTGCAGACTCTTGTTTTGGATGAGACTATAAAAACACTTAAAAATTTGAGGGGACTTTTAAATTATTGGCCTAGATATTTCTAATAAGTTAGGTAATATTCACATTTTTAAAGAGGTAACTAAAACTAAAAATAATCCAGGTTATTCAAGGTTAAGTGATAGTAAAAAAACTAATGAAGTCTTAAGTATATGAATTTGATATTTAAATTCACTGCTGTTAAAACATCAGTAAAATTCAAAAATTACTTAAGCAAAAACCTCAGCAATACAGATAAAACACTTTTTCTTATAATGTCCAGATAATTGAGAGAAAAATCAGAGTTACATTTTCTTCCAATAATCTGGATAATTTTGCATTTGCATCAGGTAAGAATCTCAATGGGAACATCAAGGGTGTGTGCCATAGTATATTTAAAAATACTTATACTTAAATAAAATATAAATTCAAATATTCAGCTTCAAGGTTGTGAAGAAAGGTATAATATTCAGCACCCATAAGGAACTTAAACAAACTTATAAGATAAAAACAAACAATACCATTAAAAAGTGGACAAAAGGACATAAACAGACACCTTTCAAAATAGGACATCCACACAGCCAAGGAACATATGGAAAAAAATAACCAACTCAGTATCACTGATCATTAGAGAAATGCAAACAAATGATACCCACCTCACACCAGTCAGAATGACTATTATTAAAAAGTCAAAAAATAATAGATGCTGATGAGGTTGTGGAGAAAAGAGAACACTTATATACTGATGGTGGGAGTGAAAAATAGTTCAACCATTGTGGAAGATGGTATGGTGATTCCTCAAAGGCGTTAGGTCAGAAATACCATTCAACCCAGAGAACCCATTACTAGGTATATACCCAAAGCAATTTAAGTCATTCTACCATAAAGACACATGGATGCAAATGTTTATTGCAGCACTAGTCACAATAGTAAAGACATAGAATCAACCTACGTACATCAAATATACATCAATGACTGATTGGATAAAAAAAAATGTCATACATATACACTATGGAATACTATGCAGCCATATAAATGAACATGATCATATCTTTTGTGGGAACATGGATGGAACTGGAGGCTATTATGCTCAGCAACTAATATAGGAACAGAAAACCAAATGCTACATTTCTCACATACAAGTGGAAGCTTAATGATGGGAACTCATTAACATAAAGGAGAAAATACTTATGGGTGGAGTGTAGGAGGAGGGAGAGAAGCAGAAAAGATAACTATTGGGTACTAGGCTTAATACCTAGGTTATAAAATAATCTGTATAACAAACCACAGTTACATGAGTTTACTTATATAACAAATCTTCACATGTACTCCCAAAATTGAAATAAAAGTTAAAAAAAAAAAGAAAAGAATCTACAACGTTATAAAGGGACTTTTAAGCTCGCTCTCTACTCCATAGGTTTTGAAAGCTGTAAGGTTATATTTAGAGTCAAACTCTAGGAGGCCTGTCAATCAATCATTTGTTCACTGAAGTTTCATCAAGAAACTTACCATCTCACCTTTAAGATAGCAGGTAAAGCAGCCTTGTTGCTCACATGCCATACTAAGGAACCAGGTTGTTGCTGATGAGACTTGATTAGCATCTAGAATATAACTTACTTGACTAGGCATCCACTCCCTTTGGTCTCTTGGTGTCTAACATCGATAATGACACATAGTGAATTTCTTTTGGACATGCCAACTCTATTAGATTCCCAGGGCTGCCATAACAAAATACCACATGTAACCTTTTTGTATTTTTTGTAGATACAGGATTTCACCATGTTGGCCAGGCTGGTCTCAAACTCCTGACTTTGTGATCTACCTGCCTCAGCCTCCCAAAGAGCTGGGATTACAGGCGTGAGCCACCCCGCCTAGCCAATAGATCTTTGTTTTGTAGAAAAGGAGGCTTTCTCTGACTACTGTGATGAGAATAAACTTTAGTGGAAGGAGTAGAACCATTGAGATCTCTTAGAAGACTATTGCAGCGATCCCTATAAAAGATTATGGAGATTTACATCAGGTATAATAGCAGAGATAATAAGAGGTTATAAGGTCTAAACTGCCATGAAGGAGAGACAAAGGGACTTGAGAAACATTAGATTTATGACATGAGAAGAGAGAAGTGAAGGAAAATTTTAAGGTTCTTGGCTTGCATAACTTAAAGGATGTGGTTGACATTATACAGAATTAAAGGTTGTGAAAGGGATAGGCTTAAAGGGAAAAAAAAGTAGTTTCATTTTAGACATGTTAAGTTTGCTATGACAATTTTACTTTCAAGTGAATGTGTCAAGCAGTTAGACATGAGTGTGAAGTTAAAAGAGAGAGTTCTGGGATGTACATGTAAATGTGCTACCCTCAGTGTCTATAGACAATTAAAGTCATATTACTAAAAGAAATAGTCAAAGAAGTATAGGTAGAAAGCAATGGGAAATGTTTCAATGCCAACCTTTTGAATCTTAAGGGTTGATCTCTCAGCAGACTGCAAAGATGAACAGAAATCTGCAAAAGATACTGAGAATAAACATCCAGTGTCAGAGAACAAAAATCTTCATGACAATGTTTTAGAAACTAAGCAAAGAAAGAGCTTCCAACTGAAGGAACAGGTGATTAAAAGTGTCAAATATTGGTTATAGATAATGTAAAATGAATTGACTATTGAGTTAAGCACATTTATAGTCAAACTTTAACAGAAGCTGTTCTGGAGGAGTGACACAATCAGAATAGAATGGGAGAAGTGCAATTTTAGAGAATAAATATAGGGAACATTTTCCAGAAATCTTGCTACAAAGAATAGTGTAGCAGAAAAATGGGACCAATGTCAGTAAAGGGTCTATTTTCAGTATAATCTAACAATTTGGCTTGCTTTTTAATCTAACAATTTAGTTTACTGTAGTTTCACATATGCTGGTAGAAAACTCGAGATGACTGAGCAAAGTTAATTATTTACAGCAGTATCCAGAAGTAGCCAGAGTTTTAGCATTTTAATATTTTCCTGTGAGCCCCAACTTCCATATGCAGTGAGGTGAGTTACAGAAGAATATGCCTAAGTTTAGGAAACTTTTCATCTACCCTCAGCCTGAAAAGCCAAGGATAGAGAAAGGTTAATGGAAACTATAATGAAGAAAAGTCTTTCTTAAGAGGATCAGTGGCTTTCATTTAAGTGATGAGGCGACCAAATAGGCCCCTGAGAGAAATGTGCTTTGTGGAATAAATACCCTGATACTCACTGGAGTTTTTGTACTAGGATGAAAGAAAGTTCTTCCTTAGCTCCAGCAGGAGACACTAATTCTATTGTCTATGGCTGATTCATATACAAACATCCTTGAAAAGATAATCTGAAACAAGGAATAGTTAGTACCTCTCTTTGCAAGGTATGTACAAATGTAATAGACCCATGGAGAATTATATCCCATAATTAGTAGAGGATTTTTCTTAATTAAAAATTTAGCTGAATCTTAGTATGTCAATGGAAATGATTAAATACAGAGAATAATATTTATAATGCAGGAAAAAAGAATATGATTTTTAGAGTGATATGCTTGAGTAGACACAAACACTGTACATGAATCTAATGTACAAATGAATAATTTGGCTTTAGATTATCAATGGTGATGGGAAGAAGGCAGAGCATATACATTTATGCTGGTAGTGGGATATTTGTGAGACTGGGTGCTAGGGTAAGTTCTCTTTTGATTGCTCCTATTTTCTCAGTGAAACTAAGTAAACAGCTGAAAATGAGGATTGGACATAAAGCATAAGACATTTTGGAGAAAAGAGGAGATATAAAATGGTTATTGAGAAAATGCAGAGATAAATTAAGAGAATCTAATAGCATTTAGAGCAGACATGGCTATGGCTGAAAGAATTACTGGGTTAGATACCTTCTGTTTGTTTTCCTGGTTCCTCTCCACCTTAATCATGCTTTTTGCCTATGTAGATTATATCTCTTGCTTTAGACTTCCAGTTGGGTTCCACCAATGGGAAGCCACTGAAAGAGAAAGGAGGGGCAGAGGAAAGTTAGACTGTCTATTCCACAGAGCACATCTCCCTTAGGGGCCACTTTGGTGGCCTCATCACTTAAATGAAAGCCACTGCCCTCTTAAGACAGACTTCATAGAGTTTTCATTAATCTTTCTCTACCCTTGAGTTTTCAAGCTTAGAGTTGGTAAAAAGTTGGCTATCACTAGTCCTAAACTACTGCATGGTCCCTTGTGGGTACCGTACACCCTGTATAAACCTTTGAATCTTTTATTTTGGTTGAAAACTAATGATATAAAGCATCCTTATATATCAGTGTGTGATCTCTCTCCTACTGGAAACTGAATAATAAAACTATAGATGTTATTTACTTGATATTTTATTAAGTGAATTTATAGAGTTTCTTTAAAGGTGGAATGAGTTCAATTATGTTAGACTTAGTAGACCCCTCATGTCAAATCAGGTTAATCTGCCACACTCCCTGCTGACTTGCCTGATTCTTTCTAGTTGTTCTATGTGTCCTAACATGTTTAATGTCCTTTTGAGACAACTTTTCCTTCAAACTCATTACATACTTTATGTTAGGAACAGCCTGATAGCTGAAGTCCCCTGAGAAATTTGATAATTTCACCAACTGCCTTCCCACCATATCTAAGCCATAACCACTTCCTTTGATTCTAACTAAAACAGATTTTTCTTCTAACTCTCAAGAGTTATTTTTAAAACTTTTGTCAAGTGATAATATTTTAATGAAATTTAACTTTTGCTATCTAATGACTTAAATCCCTTCCTTGAATTCCTCTTAATTGATCCTTTTTCTTGTACTTTCCAATTTTAGTCTTTTTATTCTTCATCATTATCCTTCAACATTCTCTCTGGAAGTCATGCTAAGTTTCAACATTGGAATTTCTTTGATTTGTATTCCAGAACCAACCCTTCCTAACCCTGTTTATGTGAACATGCAGTCAACTTCTCCATACCTTTGTTTTCCTTCTCCATTAACACATATAATATCTTTCTTAATATATTTTTTGTAAAAAATAAATATAACAATATATGTAAAAGAAATATTACTGTGTTAGTCCATTTTAAAACTGCTATAAAAATACCCTGAGACTGGGCAATTTATAAAGAAAAGAGGTTTAATTGACTCACAGGTCCATATTGCTGGGGAAACCTCAGGAAACTTAGATTCCACCCAAGTTTCTAGATTAAAATTTAAAAAGAAAATACAAAAATGTGGCCAAAGTCTTTTGTATATAATTTAAGCAATAGTGATAGTATTCTAAGCTTTATTCTTATTTATTTATTTATTCATTTGTTTGTTTGTTTATTTTTGAGACAAAGTTTAATTCTTCCACCCAGGCTGGAGTGCAGTGGTGCAATCATGGCTCACTGCAGGCTTGACCTCCGTGGCTCAAGCCATTCTCCTGCCTCAATCACCCAAGAAGCTGGGACTGTACGGCATGCCAAACTATGCCCAACGAATTTTTAAACTTTTTGTAGAGACGAGATTTCCTTATGTTGTGCAGGCTGCTCTTGAACTCCTGGGTTCAAGGGATCCTCCTGTCTGAGCCTCCTAGTGTTGGAATTAGAGGCATAAGCCCCCATGTCTGGCCTGTAAGCTTTATTCTTAACAACAAAAATAAGAATATAATGTATTTATTATTTGGATGTTCTAGTTGAAAATGCTTTACATGTCCAAAATAAATATTACAAATATTTGGAGTAATTGGGATTCTTTTTCTATTTTTGAGCATCCAACAAAATGTCAGAACTATTTCATTAAGATATAGTTACTAAGTATTTTCCTAGCTAGCAGACTCAGAAAAATAAAATAATTAAAAATAAAAATAATTGTTGAATAGCCAACTTCTTAATCTGTACCTATTCTTACTCATATTTAGAATATTATTTCAGCATCAAGGGGATTCCTATTTTATTTATTTATTATTAATATTATTATTTGTTGCCCAGGCTGGAGTGCAATCGCATGATCTCAGCTCACTGGAACCTCTGCCTCCCAGATTCAAGAAATTCTACTGTGTCAGCCTCCCTAGCAGCTGGGATTACAGGCATATGCCACCACACCCAGCTTCTTTTTTTATTCTTAGTAGAGACAGTTTTTGCCATGTCGGCTAGGCTGGTCTTGAACTCCTGATCTCAGGTGATCTGCCCACCTAGACCTCCGAAAATGTTGGGATTACAGGTGTGAGCCACTGCGCCCGGCCTCCTGCAGTATTTTAAATTACACTTTTTAATGTACGCTATTGACAATTTTAAGACTAAGCGATTGGTTTGAAACAACTGACCAAAGATTTCACATTTAATGATTTGTCAACTGATTTGCTGTGGCAAAAACAACAATAACAACAATAAAAGTATCAAGATAACACAAATGTATGGACTATTTTACACTTTCTAATCTTTGTGGAGAGTAAAAATGTACAGTGGATCTTCATTATTCACAGATTCTATATTTTCAAATTTGCCTACTTGTTAAAATGTATTTGTAACCCCAGAACCAATTCTGGTGACACTTGCAGCTGTTTGCAGACATGCAAAGTGCAAGGAAACAGGTAGATAAAGATGAAGATTGCCTTTCTGTTTTATTTCTTATGCAGAGATGACCAGAGGATAAAGACAGTAGGGACACTGCCGTGTAGTACAATATGCTTCTACTCTGGGGCCAGGAAGAGAGAATCTGAATCTCTGTTGTGGCAGCTGTTAGTGGGAGGCCTCAGGCCAATGTCTTACAACTTTTACGTTTTGTTTCCTCTTATGTAAAATAAGGAAAATCGAATCTACCAGGGGAAGTTGCTTTTAGGATTTATAAGTATAATCTATGTGAAACATGTATATGAATACACAGTATTTCCCCTAGGAGCAATGGCTCAGTATTTATTAATTCACTATTCTCAGTGACTTTACAAAATATGACTACCATACATAATGAGAATTCACTGTACATTAAAGTCTCTGAAGGTAAACTGAAATTTTAAACCATATTTAAAATTTTTTTCAAAAATTTTTAAATTCATTTTTTTTCCCATGAAAAGTCTTCAATTTATGATTAAATGCAGTAAATTAAAGACATTTAGCTGAGACTAAACCCAGGATAATTTATTGGAAGTCTTTATAAGGAACACTAGGTCTCAGAACGGTTTTCCCACTATCCTTTCAGGACAGCCAGAATACTGTCCTTGGCTCTTGCTAGTAGGCGACAGGAGACCTACCTCTGGAGAGATGGAAGAGAGAAACTTTGATGTGTGCAGCATCAGGTTCTAGTCAACATATGGATTACAGTCATACATTGCTTAAGATAGGAATATGTTCTGAGAAAGGCATCATTAGGTGATTTTGTTGTTATACAAACATTAATTATTTACACAAACCAAGATGCCATATATATATATATATATATTATATGAAAAATAAAATGTCCCAGCACCATTGCTGAATATCAATTATTTCTCCTACTTAATTTGAAATCCCCATATCAAGTGCCATACATTGGGTTTCTATAGATGCTATGTTATACTCTTATGGGATTAAAAAGTCACTATGCAGTCCGTGACTATATCTGACAGTCTGCTTACTGAATAATGAGAAGCCTGCCCACAGCTTGTTTCCCTCACAGCTGGCTTCATAGGGGAGCAACATGAGTAGTCACGCAGGGCTCATACTCAGAAAAAACCCAATCTCGGTTTAATATTCTGTTATTGCTGTCTTGACATTTGTAATTTTTGAACAAGGGGTTCCCCACATTTTGTAGTTGATCCTGACTCACCTGCTTTCCTCTCAAATCTTCTTACCTAGTTTTACAATTTCTGGGCAGGAGATTGCAGAACTTCTTACTGGGGGAAATTATGATAGAGTCAAGAGACAGCCAAGGACTCCTAGTGAAACCCTGCCTTCAAGCCTAAAACAGCCTGAAGGCTTAAAAACTGGACTGCTGGTCCCAGATGAAGTCCACCCTTGCCTGACTGATTCTCCCTGAACAATTCCCACCTGTGCACTGGGAGGACTAGGTGGAGTCTCAGGAAGTTCCTGGCATTCCCAGCCGGGAGGAGCCTGGCCTCTTCAGTTCCTGGGTAGTGACCTGGGATTCAATCCATGAGGTGGAAAACCTCCTAGCAGGATTCTCACTAGCTTTGCTGAGAGTTATTTTTCCTTATTGCCCAATAAATTTCACTCCTTATCCTTCTGTGTGTCTGTGAGCCTAATCTTTCCTGGTTATATGACAAGAACCTGGATTTAGCTAAAGAAAAAAGTTCTGCAACAATCATACTGCTCTAGGAAACAAACAAAACAAAACAAAACTCTCCAGGTACTAAACCTGAGGGTCCTCTATGAAATGTTCAGGACTCGTCTCAATCAGCCTAGAGAGAGGGCCACACATTAAACAAGTCCTCTCTCCACGCAGACACACAGAGCTTCAAACATGCTAGTGCCTCACCCTCACATCTGAACAAGGAGCCGTCAGTCATGAAATACTGAAGAAAAATCTCCGATATGGAAAAGAAAGAAAAAGAAGAACTTGGAAGCAACAATGTGATAACAAAGCTTTTTAAAGTCACAATAGATACTCAAATGTCAAATTGATTATATTTACGCAATAATAGAACTAGAAAAACACAGAGGTGAATAACAAAAGAGACTAGATAGGGAATATCAATCAATACAAGGAGTATAATATCCAAATAACAAGTTCAGTAAAGAATAAATATGAACAAGAGAAAAATAATGAGAAAAATGTCTCAGAAATGAAGAAGAAAATTATCTAGATTAATAAACCCCAGTTAGCATCCAGAATAATTTTAAAATATAAATTTTTTAAATGTTTAATTACAAGATGTATCAGGAGAAATTTGAAAACAATTAATGATTAATGAAATTTCCTAAATAAGCTTATATACAGAAAAAGAAAAATGATCAGAAATCAAAATGTTATAGAACTTATTGAGAGCAAAAATAGCAAATAGCAATAAGGTAAGGCATTGAATATTCTAAGGAAATATGAATTTTGTCCACAAAAAAAAAAACATGCAAGACTGAAGATAGAATAAAGACATTTTTAAATGTATAATATCAAAAGGTATTATTCTACTATGCAACCTTTCTAAGGGAAATGTTGGAGACGTTCCACAGAAATTGAAGTGGTTTATCACATCACCCACATAGGCACAGGCACAGATAAGGAGATTTTCAGGAGGAGGATGATGGACAGTCCAAGGGTCAAAGTTCTGACACATGAATGGGGCATTTTATTTTCCTGGCAAAAGTTTATAATTTAATTAATCATAGTACAAAAAAAAAATATGACTAAATGAAAAAAATATATGAACCAGTAAAAACAAAGTAAAATTTGCCAAAATGGAAATGAAATCCTCCTCTGCTATGTGGAAGAGCTGTGAATCAAAACTGTAAGCCATAATAACACAAAAACTAAACATGAATTGAGCTACAAATTCTAATCTGATTATAGCAGATTAGGAGTACAGCAGAGGGGAGACACCAATTTGGGATTGAGTATGAGAAAAGGTATTTAATATCAATCTTCTAATATAAACATGCATTAAACATAGACAATAGACAATCCCTATAATTGAAAAAGAAGAGTTGTGAGGAAGAGAAGAAGTGAGGGGAGAGATAATGGAGATAGAAGGTGAAGTATAATTATGTTCTTTAGAAACATGAAGTTAAGTAACTGAAAACACAGTGAAATATCTGTGACTGATTCCCTAGGAAGAACTAGATTTAGGAATGGGAAATATTTTTACCTATTTTTAATTAGCTTTGACTTTTAGACTATATATAAATACAAATATAAAAAAAACAAAAAGCAAAAGACTTCTGTTAGCATTTGGCTTACTTCGTATTTTTTTCTGTCTAAATTCTACAGTAATTAAATTTAACATTTTTTCAGATATAGTTTTTATAATATATATATATATATAAAGAACAGACCCATTCTTCATGCTCTCCCTCTTAGAAGTCAGCTGCATCAGCCGACTTTTGAAAGTACTTGAATAGCAGAGCCATATCTATACATATATATATATATATATATATATATATATATATACATATATATATATACACACACGTATATATACATATATATATATACGTATATACATATATATATATATTTTTTTTTAGACGAAGTTTCACTCTTGTAACCCAGGCTAGAGTGCAATGGCGCGATCTCGGCTCACCACAACCTCCGCCTCCTGGGTTCAGGCAATTCTCCTGCCTCAGCCTCCTGAGTAGCTGGGATTACAGGCATGCGCCACCAGGCCCAGCTAACTTTTTGTGTTTTTAGTAGAGACGGGGTTTCACCATGTTGACCAGGATGGTCTCGATCTCTTGACCTCGTGATTCACCCGCCTCGGCCTCCCAAAGTGCTGGGATTACAGGCGTGAGCCACTGCGCCCGGCCCTATATAATATTTATACTTATCACTCTACTACAATATCAAAATTGTTAGAGGATCTTGAATTTTCAAATTCTTGTAAAACCACTAGACATGCAATTTGAGTATCTAAAAACTTGAATCATTGAAATTTATTGTGACACAGAAAATTCACATGAAAATATAAAGTATTCTAATAGCTATTCTATGAGGTATTCTAAGGTAAGTGCTTATTTTTCTTAATTTCACAGATCAGAATCACTACATTAAATTCAAATCATCTAAGCAGGTTATGTTTAGTGAATTCGTATTTCGACGTATCTTGGAGAATAATAGACCTACGGTTTCCTTTAAAATATTCCAGAAGTGGCCGGGCGCGGTGGCTCAAGCCTGTAATCCCAGCACTTTGGGAGGCTGAGGCGGGTGGATCACGAGGTCAAGAGATCGAGATCATCCTAGTCAACATGGTGAAACCCCGTCTCTACTAAAAATACAAAAAATTAGCTGGGCATGGCGGCGCGTGCCTGTAATCCCAGCTACTCAGGAGACTGAGGCAGGAGAATTGCCTGAACCCAGGAGGTGGAGGTTGTGGTGAGCCGAGATCAGGCCATTGCACTCTAGCCTGGGTAAGAAGAGCGAAACTCTGTCTCAAAAAAAAAAAAAAAAAAAATTCAGGTGTTGCACAATCATTTCAAAACTAAAGATAGAAAAACAAACAATTCATTTGATGGTGCCAGTTTGAATCAAGAGATAAGCTGTTGTCTTACTATGACACGTTAATGTAGATCCTCTGTTACAGAATCCATTTGAGGAGGGCTACACTAAATTTAGAAAACAAACAAACAAAAAAAAACAGAAAGAACAGAATAAGAAAGAAATGAGGGAAAGAACCAAGAGCAAGGGAAAAGGTGAGGAACTGAGCAGACATGGCAAATAAATTCCCTAACATGTGGGAGAGAGAACTTTCATTGTCTGGGAGCCAGAAATAGACTTCTTACATGAAGAGAAGTAAAGCCTTTTATTTGCGAGTTTCTTAGACTGATCTATCACAAGGGCTTTTGCATGAAGGTGCAGTCAGCATCAGAATTAATTGGACTCTTAATGAAATTCCTATTTTAATACCACCTCTGAGTGAACGCAGCACAAATGCCAACACCTAGTTCTGCAGAGGCAGTTTGGTGGTGGGGATGGGAGTCAGGTGGTATGCTTCAGGTATGTAATTTCCAATGAGCCAACTTAATAGAAGCATGCATCTTGGAAATTTTTGAGCATCAAGAACAGACCCATTCTTCATGCTCTCCCTCTTAGAAGTCAGCTGCATCAGCAGACTTTTGAAAGTACTTGAATAGCAGAGAAATCAAATTTGATATCATTAGCAAGAAACTGAGTAGCATATAGTCTATATGTTTCACATTAAAAGAAGATCTATGCAGTCTAAAATTAATATAGCTGATGGTATAGCTAATGCTAAATTTTGAAAAAAAAAAAAAACCCAGTCCTGATTGTGTTTTATTATATTAATGAGAACTGTGCTGCTTCTGCATAATATTTAGCTATGAGCATTTATTTGCAAGACAATAATAATAATGCAGCACTTTATTTAGGGTTTAATCAGTTGTTCAATCAAAATGTACTCAATTGAGGCTACACATTTTCATCATAAACTGGAGATAAACTAATACTTTTGGAGAGGTATTCTAAGTTATGAAGCTTATTAGGTGTTTTCCATACTCCTCAATGTTTCAGCTTATTCAAAACAGCAAACTTATGGTGCTCCACTAGAAAAACATTCTCTTGACTCTTCAGCTACTAGCTCTCCTTATTCTCTTCTTTATCCATGTTAGCTTTCAGATTAATTATTGTAAATACTCCAATCTGTGTCTTCCTCCCTCTTTTGTCCTCTCCTCTTGTAAGTGCAGGTTCTTTCTCCATGCAGACATACATTACTTGAAAAATAAATATATGATTTCTTCAAAACTGCCTAGTGCGATCACCAATTTTCATTACCAATCCTACTTGTCCATTCTCCTTAGCATTGACTTCACACTTTTGCTCAATTCTTTTCTCCCCTATAATTCCTTCCCCACTTTTATCCTAAAATTTTGCTTTTTCTCATAATTTGTTAAAAACAAACAAACAATTAGTATGTCTCACTGGGGGCTTTTGTATCTTACCCTTTATATTCAACTTGGTCTTTTGATAAAATGAAGAAGGCTTTGTCCTCTATGGCTGCTTAGGATGCCATCTCCTCTCATTGCCAAGAACAAAACGGCCCATCTGGTTATCCCTCCTTGCTCCCTTATTCTCTGCCGGTTCTTCTCTGAATCTGTCTAAAAAGAAAATGGCAACTGTGCTAAAGCCATTAAGTTTGTATCCAAGCAAATGCCAAGGAGTTTCTGAAACTCACATCTCACATGCTACTTTCTCTCACTATTTTTCAAACTGACATTTCTCTGATTGGAACTTTGGCCTTTGACTGACTTTTGTTCTGCTTCTCTAGCTGTAGGAATCTGCCTCAGACTGAATGGCCCCCTGTGGTCAGTTGAGTTTTGTTAGGTCTCTGGATAGTTTATGTTTCCTTGGAAAATAACATATATATATATATATATATATATATATATATATATATATATATATATTTTTTTTTTTTTTTTTTTTTTTTTTTTTTTTGCTGTGTATCCTTTCAACATTTGGCCTTCAACAAACAGCATTTATTGTATAACTTTCTTAGGTCAAGAACAAAATTTGTCTAGCTCTCCTGGAGATAGTCTGTTTTCTTAATTTTATTTTTTAATTATTATTTTTTTCTCAGTGTTTGCCTCCAAGGCATGAATCTCACTTTCATTCATACAACCTGTCTAGGCCCAGATTTTTTTTATATCAAGACTGAATACTTGGAATGACTTAAAACTGAGTTGCTCTCCATAATTAACCCCCATTCTCTGATATGAGATAAAATTTGATTACTAAAATCTAAAGTAGAGACGTATGCAAGAGCTCACTACTTAGGCTTTGTAGTCCCATTGAATTCTAAATTTCCTCAAAATTGTATACTTATGCTCTTTAATATAAAAAGTACTATATGAAATAGTACAATGTTCAAATAATTCCTCATATATTTCTCTTTTCTCTAATTATACAATATGTTGTCATTGCATTAAAATTCCATAGAAACACATAAATATAAAAAAAAATTCTATGGAATATAAAATTCCATAGAAACACATAAATATAAAAAAATGAAAATCTACTTTTCTTTGACTTGCTAAGACACAAGATAAAAGATTATAAAGCATGACATAATATTATTATATTTATAAAGACTTTCATTTGAATTTATCTATTTTAAACTCATATACTTTATAATCATGCTATAGCACAATTTAACAAGGTGCTGATTATCTCTCAGATATCAATAAAGATTAGAATGACTGCTCAATTAGGTTTTATAAGATACAAATTATTTAGGGTGGGTCAACATAATGTATATTGGCCTTTGCAGACCAATCATGCTATTATTTTTTGAAGAGGGATGACTCTCCAGGAACACATATTTCAGTATGGAATATGATATAATTTTTATGTCAGATTAGCCTGCCAATTAGGCAGTTTCGAAGACACTAGTCTACAGCGTGTCACATTCCCCTATATGCGGTCAGTCAAACCACTGGCTTATTACTAATTTTTAAATTTTAAGTTAAATATTAGAAAAAGTCAAAGAACCCAGAAGGTAGATGCTTGCAAAATAATGATTAGGGCATTGTCACTTATTTCAATATACATTTTTATACCAAAATTTGTATTTGCTGTCTCAGAATGTATTTTATTTTACATTTAGGGGTAAAAGTCCAATTGTGTTTAATGGATATATTTTGCAGTGGTGAAGTCTGGTCTTTTAGTGTACCCTTAACTAAATTGTGTACATTGTACCCAGTAGGTAATATTTCATCCCTTATTTCGCTTTCACCTCCCACCTTTTGGAGTCTCCAGTGTCTGTCATCCCACTTGGCATGTCCACGTGTACTCACTGTTTGTTCCTCTTTATAAGGGAGCACATGCAGTTTTAGTTTTTAACTTTCTGTTTCTGAGTAAATTTACCTAGGATAATGCCCTCCAGTTTCATCCACGTTGCTGCAAAAACCATGATTTAGTTCATTTCTATGGTTAAGTAGTATTCCGTTATATTTAATAAAAATGTTATTTAAAAAGATTTAAATTATGATGTTTTAAAATCCAATCATCTGTTGATAGACACAGGTTAATTTCATGTGTTTGCTATTGTGAACAGTGCTGCAATAAGCATACAAGTGCAAGTGTCTTTTTGACATCATGATTTTTTTTTTTCTGGGTGGATACCCAGTAGTGGGATTGCTAAATCAAATGGTAGTTCTTACGTTAATTCTTTGAGAAATCTCCATACACTTTTCCATGGAGACTATATTAATTAAAAATCCCACCAACAGTGTTCAAGTGTTCTCTTTATACCACATCCTTGCCAGTATCTGTTGATTTTTTACCTTTATAATGGCTATTCTGACTGGTGTAAGATGGCATCTTATGGTGGTTTTAATTTGTATTTCTCTAACTTTCAATGATGTTGATCATTTTTCATACATTTGTTGGCTTCTTCTTTTGAAAAATGTCTGTTTATACCCTCTGACTCAGAATTTTTGTTTTGAAATTG
Organism: Saguinus oedipus; assembly: GCA_031835075.1. Classification (NCBI taxonomy): domain Eukaryota; kingdom Metazoa; phylum Chordata; class Mammalia; order Primates; family Cebidae; genus Saguinus; species Saguinus oedipus. The sequence goes on from CM063169.1 coordinate 46,901,061, forward strand.
CTTGATTATTTGGGACACAGCTAATACCTCACTTTATATATTTATCTCAACACTTCAAAATTATTTGTAATTATGCTTATATTTTAATTTTATTAAACACAAATATCTTTATACTTTGGCTTTTAGGAAAATATAACCACACTTATGTTTTAGGATTTATATGTGCAAATTCAATTAATGCCAATTATATATTTGATATGGTTTGGCTGAGTCCCCACTCAAATCTCAAATTCTTATGTATTGTGGGAGGCACCTGGTGAGAGGAATTGAATCATGGGGCAAGTCTTTCCCATGCTGTTCTCATGATAGTGAATAAGTCTCATGAGGTATGATGGTTTTATAAAGAGGAATTTCCCTGCACAAGCTCTCTCTGTCTGCTACCATCCATGTAAGACATGACTTGTTCCTCCTTCCCTTCTGCCATGATTGTCAGGCCTCCTCAGTCATGTGATACTGTAAGCTCATTAGACCTCTTTCTTTTGTAAATTGCCCAGTCTTGGGTATGTCTTTATTAGCAACATGAAAATGGACTAATACAGTAAATTGGTACCAGTTGAGTGAGGCACTGCTGAAAAGATACCAGAAAATGTGGAAGCAACTTTGGAACTGGGCTACAGGCAGAGGTTGGAACAGTTTGGAGAGCTCAGAACAAGACAGAAAAATGTGCAAATGTTTGGAACTCCCTAGAGACTTGAATGGATTTGACCAAAATGTTGATAATGATATGGACAATGAAATCCAGAGGTGATCTGAGATCTCCAGAGCTGAGAAACTTGTTGGGAACTGGAGCAATGGTGACTCTTGTTATGTTTCAGCAGAGACTGGAAGCATTTTGTCCTACCATAGATATTTGTGGAACCTGGAACTTGAGAGAGATGATCTAGGGTATCTGGCAGAAGAAATGTCTGAGCAGCAAAGGATTCAATATGTATCTCGGGTGCTGTTAAAGGCATTCAGTTTTATAAGAGAAGCAGAACATAAAAGTTCAGAAAATTTGCAGCATAACAATGCAATAAAAAAGAAAATCTCATTTTCTGAGAAGAAATTCAAGCTTCAAAAGTTCATATAAGTAATGAGGAGCTAAACATTAATCATCAAGAAAATGTCTCCAGGGCATGTCAGAGACTTTTGCAGCAGCCCCTCCTATCATAGGCCTGGAGACCTAGAGGAAAAATTGGTTTCCTGGGCAGGGCCGAGGGTCCCCATGCTGTGTATAGCCTGGGGACTTGGTGCCCTGTGTTCCAACCTCTCCAATCATGGGTGAAAGGGGCCAATGTAGAGCTTGGCCTGGAGCTTCAGAAGGTGCAAGCCCCAATCCTTGATAACTTCCATATGGCGTTGAACCTGCAAGTGCACAGCAGTCAAGAATTGAGGTTTGAGAACCTCTGACTAGATTTCAGAAGATGTATGGAAATATCTGGAAATCCAGGCAGAAGTCTGCTGCAGGGGTGAGGCCCTCATGGAGAACCTCTGCTAGGGCATTGCAGAAAAGTAATATGGGGTGGGAGCCCCCACACAGAGTCTCTACTGGTGCACCGCCTGGTGGAGCTGTGAGAAGAGAGCCACCATCCTTCAAACCATAGAATGGTAGATCTACCAACAGCTTGCATCTTGTGCCTGAAAAAGCTGCAGACACTCAACACCAGCCCATGACAGCAGCCAGGAGAAGCGCTATAGTCTGCAAAGTCACAGACCAAGACCATGGGAATCCACCTCTTGCCTCAGCATGACCTGGATGTGAGACATGGAGTCAAAGGAGATCATTTTGGAGCTTTACGATTTGACAACCACACTGAATTTTGGACTTGCATGAGAACTGTAGCCTCTTCGTTTCACCCAATTTCTCTCCCATTTGTAATGACTGTATTTATTCAATGCCTGTACTAGATACAATGTATCTTTCTAGTTACAATGGCTTCCATTGGATCTAGAAAGTAACTAACTTGCTTTTGATTTTACAGGCTCATAAGTGGAAGGGACTTGCCTTATCTCAGATGTGATGTTAGACTGTGGACTTTTGAGTTAACTGTAAAATGAGTTAAGCCTTTAGGAGACTGTTGGGAAAGCATGATTGGTTTTGAAATGAGAGGACATGAGATTTGGGAGGGAACAGGATGAAATGATATGGTTTGCAACTGTCCCCACAAAATCTCAAATTGAACTCCAACATGTTGTGGGAGGAACCTGGTAGGAGGTAATCAAATCATGGGGTCCAGTCCCTCCCATACTGTTCTCATGATAGTAAGTTTCATGAGATATGATGGTTTTATAAAAAGGTGTTCCCCTGCACAAGCTCTCTCTCTTTGCATATTACCATCTAAGACATGACTTGTTCCTCCTTGCTTTCTGCCATGATCATGAGGCCTCCCCAGCCATGTGTAATTATAAGTCCATTAAATTTCTTTCTTTTGTAAATTGCCCAGTCTTGGGAATGTCTTTGTTAGCAGCATGAAAACAAACTAATACAATAATTAAAGTAAATCCCCTTTATTACCACTAACTTAATGTTCTAATTAAAAACTGGTTGTTCTTAATGTTTATAACTTCATAAAAACTTTCAGTTTTCAAGTGATCACTAAAACAAGTGAAGAAATGATGAGCATCACATCAAAAAATTAAATTCACTAAAGACAATAACTATCCAGATACAGTTTGTAAATGGCTTAATCTTTTAGAATCCTAAAATTCATTTTACAATAGAACAACCAGCAAACTGATATCAGTTTCTTAGCTTATACATTCTTATTGCAAGTAATGATATGACACATCATGACAGAGGGAAATACTCTTTAGTGCATAACAGTATTCATTAAATAAAATCAGAATCCCATAAAAGTACTGTTAGGGGCCACGTGTATGAGATTTTAAGGAGATGTAATATTTATCTTCATATTATAATTTATAAAGGAAATACATTCAAACTTTGGTAACAAACTGCTGTGGAAAAATATTGCCAAAGCTAATTCAAGTGGCAGATAATCTAAACAAGGCCATTTTTTATCTTTGGTTTTATAGCAACAACATTTAGGGAAATCAGACTGAGACTTTGGGAGCACACACAGGATCATTCTAGGTTTGAAGATATTGCAAAATGACATTTCTTCTGTTGGTTATTAATCACTCCACTTCTATCATATATCATCTCGCAAAAGTAACATGCTATCACTAGTAAAACAGTAATATTTTTTAATAAAATTTAACATAATTAAGAATTAAATAGTCCAAAGGAACATTTTCTTTATAGGTTAGAAAGACAGTTATGGGAAAGACTTGATAGTTTGAGCAAAGAATATCTGAACTGAGCTGAATATGTATTGGCAAATGATATTTTTAATCATTGTGAAACATGCAACAAGTTGAGTGTCCAAGGTTTATAAAAACTACAATGGAATAAGATATTTGCCAGACCTCCTCTCTTAAAATGACTCCTGGGAAAAACTGGAAAAAAAAATGGGTGATAAACATTCAATTTGTATCTTTGTATCTGGAATTTTCTAGTCTTGTTTTGATGTCTACATTGATGGTTACAAGATTTTCACATATTCTGACTATTTCTTGAACTGTCCTTATGGAAGTTTTTATGACCTGACCAAGCAGGATAGTTTACACTTATAACCCAGAGCTTTGAGAGATGGAGATGGTAGAATGCTTGAAGACAGGAGTTTGAGACCAGACTGGGCAACACAGATGAGATTCCATCTCTACAAAAAAAAAAAATTAAAATTAAAATTTAGCTAGTGGGGGCCCATGCCTACAGTCCCAGTTATTCAGTGAGGCTCAAGTGAGAAGATTCCTTGAGTACAGGTGTTAAAGGTTACAGTGAGCTATGATCACAGCATTAGCGTCCATTCTGGGGAATAGGGCCAGAGCCCTAATCAAAAAGCAACAAAAAATGACCCATAGTTTCTGCACTGTACACAGAACTAGGATAAATTTCAAAATATATCTAATTCAGGGTAATAGCATAAGGTGACCTTAGAAATAACCTTTCTACTTATGTTTTCTTACCTTTGCCAATTTAGCTGAGATAACCATTTTTGATATTGTAGAATTCCACCTACAGCCATTCATATATTCTACTTTTCTGTAGAAATAATATCATATTTTCCAGGATCTCTATTTAGTAAAGCCCTTCTCTATATTTTTTCAATACATTGGATAACAGATTTCTTTTTATATAAACAGTTATAAGTTATGTTACTATTCAAAATGTGAATAATAATATCTGCAGTATTGGTCAATATTTGTAATATTCGGTATATATATTATCCTATTATCCTGTGTTAAAAATAATGAGAATTGTGATTTTATAAATTCATTTAAATAAAAGCATACTATCATTTAACCATGGGCAATGGGTTCTCTATGTATGTAACAGTTAAATAAAACAGATAAGTCATTTGTAAGGTAATAGAGATGGATTCTCACTTTTGTTCTTGATATTCTTCGAATTATATATGTAAATGAACACATACATGCATTGCTTTTTTGGGTGAAATAAAACTAAAAATAAAATATTCTACCTCAGAAAACCTCTCCACAATCTCTACAGAGAAAGGAAAGAGTTTTATTATTGAGTAAGCGTTAAACCTGAATGTGATGCACATCACTGGTAAAACCCTAAAGGCTTGCAACAAAAATAATCTCGATCCTCTGTACCACCAAACAGATACAACTCATTACATACACGTTGTCAAGTTCAACAATGACTAGTCCTTGTGTAAAAGAACTCGATAGCACCATTTGTCGCATACAGTGTATTCTAATGCACCTGATAATTGTGTTGACCATGTGTGTTAGCTGATAAGCTTTCTGCAGAGGAAAAATAAATTTTTTATATCTTTATGAAAGGGGGTGGTTTCTCACAGCAACTGGGACATGGAGAAAAGGTGCTGTTTTCCTTGACTTTTACCTTTCAGAAAAATGGAGGCTAGGTCATTGAACTTCTGTTAGCTTAATGATCTAGGAATGTTTTTCTCAATCTCATCTTCAAAAGAATTTATATATATTTCAAAAAGAGGAGAAAGTACTAATAATTACAAATTTTCTAAGATAAGTCTTCCAAAAAATAAGGTGGGGAGAAAAATCTCTTCCCTAATTTTTCAGTAGGGGGAAGTAGTCTCATTTTAAAGTTTTCTTTGTCCTTACACTCTTCTAATGCATTGTTTTTTTAATTTTCTTTGGATTTTATTTTGTAATTGAATATGCAAGGTTTTCTAATTTTAGATTTTACTTTAGCCAAATTAGGTTGAAGTAAAACACTCTACAATACCTTAATCAAGTCTACATGACCAATACCAAAATCTGTTCCCACGTTCAGTACTCTTTTTCATACACAACTCATTAAATTCAACATGTTAAACTTAAAACTTAAATTTATTGAAAATGATAATAGTTTAAAATGCCCTCTAAAATTTCTGTGCTTTACTTTAATATTCAGTGAAATTTTGCATGAAAGGTAACATAGCATCATAATGTAGACATGCCACTATAAGAATACAGAACGATCTGGTATAACTTGGCTTTTAGGTATGTTATTTATTATGTGCTACCAAACAGCAAGTGAACTTTAAGACATATGAAATTTGCATTATATCTGCTTGTTTTTCTATTTTATTTTAGTAATTAAGAATAGTATGTGCCAGTGCCTAGAGAAAATATTATAAAGATTATCAATCTTCATGCATCGCTCACAGAAGACTAAGGTCAAAATGCATTGGTCCCTGTTGTAGGGAATTAATTGAAATTAAATGAGTGCAATTTGCTACAGACAAATTGCTGCTAAAGATCAAAGTGCAGCAGGGCAGTATTGATCAGTTCTTTATAACTTCACAATATACTGCAGAAATATGAATGCTGTGAGGTGAATTTAGTTTTAACCACAAATCTTAAAAACTATTATACGTTTTTAATGTCAGTCTCTGAAGAATCTGCCACTGGTGTATGATATGCCATTTTCTGAAACTTACTTTTCTAAATGCCCTTCTCCATTAAATCCTAGCTAAGAAGACAGACAGAGAGAGAGAGAGAGAGAGAGAGAGAGAGAGAGAGAGAGAGAGAGAGAGAGAGAGAGACTAATTTAGACACTAGTATGCCTCCCTTATTTTATATATTTACAACATTCTAGCAAAGTTATATTCTTCCAAATTACAATACTAATGTCAAATCTTTTGTTCTCTCTGAGAGCTGATGAACAGGCAGCAATGATTTGTTAAAAGATAATATATGATAGATAAAACTAAATGGAGCATACAAAGGAGGATAAAATTGCCTAAGATAAAAGCTGACAGTGGACAGTGTGATTAGGAAGGGGCAAAAGAATGCTGTCTTTCAGATGCCATATCCAGGGGGAAACTGCATCAGTCCGTCCTGTAAGCCCTTTCTAAATCTGTGATTACTTGGTTCTAAGTTGAGGGGAGCATAGAACAGTTAAAAAAATGCACACTTTGGAATAGCACGTAAACTCTAGTCTTAACCACAGAACTTTCTATTATGCTGTACTCAGGCAAGTAATTTATGGCATCTAAAATAAAACTGCTTGTGAGAAAGCACTGTTGTTGTAATTTTAAATCCATAACATAATATATTTGAATAGTTTAGTGGTTACACATATGGGCTTTCGATTTTGAAAATTGTGGGTATGAATCGCAGCTCTTGCTAACCGTGAAGATTTACCGAAGGAATTTAAACTCTCTGGGTCTTGAATTCCTTATCTACAAAAATAAGGATACAAACAATCATCTCAAATGTCATTTTAAAGATCAATTAGCAAATGTTTATAAACAATTAATACCAATGTGTGATGCTTATATAGGTACAATAAGTATTGGCTTTAAAAAACTTTTTAATTCCTAGTGTTTAAAACGTAGTAATGCCCAGTAGATGTTTATTGTAGTATCAAGTCTTTCCCAACTCTTAGATATTTTTGAGCATGTTTTTCTTGGTTTTCTGTATTCCTTCCTAAAATAGAATCATGTCTGTTCCTTTTATTTTAACTAGTAATGATTTTTATTATTTTATTTTAGTGATCGAAGGAAAATGTCTGGGTAGTCCTGGTGGAATGCAGCAGGTAAACAAGGAGGGCTTTCTATGAAATGTTATTTAGGGGTTTTACCATTATATCATTTGAAAGAGTATTTAGTAAACTCGGTAATGAAGAGATAATTTAGTTTAACGTTATGGTCTCCTGAAGAGGCAGATGGGTCCTACTCAAAGTGCAGCTTGGATGTTTAGACTGATAATGCCATATACACACCAAAAAATTGCAGAGAAGTCAACAATAATTTTAATGTAGTTTGTAAATGAACCAATCAACAACAAATTCACTAACAAAGCCATCCTTTTCCTTAGATAAGGCCGGGATTCTACCATCAGTGTTGTTTTTAGGTTCAGTGCTTTGACAGCTTTTTAAAAATGTGAATAGTCCAGTTAAATTAGTACTTTTTATTTTAACTTTGAAAAAAATAATCAGAGAAAGGGTGAGGAGCCACATCAGTTTAGAGAATGAGAAAACAATTCAGAAACTCAAGGAAACCAAAAAAACTTGGCTAGCCAAAAAACATGCAACATTAGCTAGTCAGGGAGACTCAGATGAATCAGTGATCTTAGTATCAAATCTTTATGAAATATTTTCAAAGATAAAGATGATCACCAAAGAGCTCAGATGAAGCAGACGAAGGTCAGGAACATCACGAATAGTTCTTCAGGTTTTCTGTTTCTGCCTTGAACATTCCCTTCTGGCACAGAATAGATGAGATCTCTAAGTGGAATCTTCAGGTCTTTCACACAGCAGGGAGCATTTCTATTACTGAACATCTCTATTTTATATCCCATTCTATTGAATAGCTTATGTGACATTCTCCAGAAAACCAGCTTCACAGACTCTGGTCTCTATTTACAAAAATTCATTTATACAGAGAAATCTTGCCAAGGACATTTTATAGACAAGTTCTCTTTCTCCAAGGAAATATCATTTGTCTATTTACCAGGGGGTGCCTGTTTACAAGGAAAATAAAATTGGTTTCTTTTCTTTTTTATGTTCCTTGTGGCATCCTCCTGGTGAAGGGAGTGGTAAGTGAATGGATCATAGAACAGGTGACTTAACTTCTTTCCCCTACTAATGTATCACAATTTTACCTTCTTTCGGTCTCTGTGCTTGAAGTTGCAAGGACAAAGGAAAACACAAGAACTATGTCAAGTTTGGAGACAAAAAGTAGCCATAAAAGTGAAAGTAAGTAAATTTACTTGCTATGTCTAGAAACTGTAAGTATTCTCTCCAGTTTACCTTCACTCTGTCTTCCTCTGCTTTCATGTCCTCAATTCTATCTACAACATCTAAAAAGAGGGGTTAATAACTTGCTTAAGATAACAGTTGCTTACGTTATTTAATAGCTGGACAAGGATAAAATTCAAGGTCCTCTAAATTGGAAACAATTGATTTTCTTCAGTCTTTCTCCTTCATTGCACTATCTTTATATGTTATTGATCTCTTGCAAAACAATTTATTACATGACTTAGTCAAATCAATTAATCCAGTTCCTAACATACCCATTATCGTATTGGATATGAAGGACACAATACTGAATGAACTACATCCCCTGATGCAAATGACTACAATTTAGTCAGATTAAAAGACAAAAAATACAGTTGCAAACAAATAATATTATGGTGGCACTGATAAGTCAATTGTACCCTAGAACTGGGGTTCAGAGTAGGATTCTTGAGAACTGAAGTTAGTCAGGCAAGCTATAGAAAGAACGTTTCATGCAGATGAAGCAGCAAATATATAGGCTTAGATGTGAGAAGAAATATCAATGTATTAGCATTTGCTCAATATAGATTGAGCAAACAATTGCGAAGAAGGAGAAAATGTGAAGTGGTGCTAGACAAGTAATAAGTTAAATACTAAAGGGTCTTGAATAAAATGGCAAGAAATTGGAAATTTATCCTGTTGTCAACTAGTAGTATTTCAGGTATTGTAAGCATCACAATTTCATGACTAAATTTATTTTCTAGACCATAAAGTAAATATCTGTCATTAGATATATAAATGAGCCACTGGATTAAATATAATAAAGTGGAATTTTAAAATTTGTAACATTATGATATTATTACTATGTTGTCCTTCATTACCACTGTCACAGAGTGGGATTTAGTATTCAATATTTTCCAAACTCATTTCACCATAGACTTCCCAATAAACTTCTCAATTTACTCTTGCCAAGGATTAGTGTTTTCCAGCTTAATCTCTTAGAATACTGGTTGTTATTATAATATAAAAAACAGATTGAAAAGAAGCATAACTAGAATCAAGAAAATTAAGAAGCAATGTATTGCTGTAAGTCAGTTGAGAGATTTTAAAGGAATGAACTAAGATATTGGGTGAGGGGTAGAAAATATAATGGCTTTGAAAGATAGTAAGGATGTGGAATTTATAGGAACAGAGTAGTCTCCAAACCGAATTGGTTTAGATACTTTGAAACACCTTCCCAGATAATTTGATAACATTTTCAAGAATCATTCTTCAAGGCCTGGTACAACTTTATAGGCACCAGGTTGTGATCCTGACTTCTTATCTTGTGGTCCACCTCAAGATAAAAAGAAACATCCAATAACCCAGTGACATCTAGACACATTGACACCTTCTAAATCTAGACAGAGAAGTCCTTATTCTCATTCTGTCACCCATTTCTGATTTCCAATTGCAGTTCCTTATCTGAGACATATAACACTTCCCTTCCTTCTTTAGGAAAAACTGACTTGGCTTTGACCTTGCAATCCCTTCCTGTCTGCCATAACATAATGCAGCAATCATAAAACCACTGTAGTCAAGTAACAAATAGTAACAAGAACAGCATTAATCAGCACTGTATGCGGTGGCTTTAAATACTTTAGTCACGTTGGTTTTAGTGTCAAAATGATTTTTGGGGAGAGGATGGTGGTTTAATATTAAATAATTTCTTATTCACTTTGTCTTGGATTGCAGCACCATGTCCTGCCTTGATAGGTTGCTGATGTGAAAGACATATGTCAAAAATTTAATGAATCAATAAAGTGGATAAGACTAAATTGTGAAATTGTGATCCCCACACCCCGACGAATTCACATTTCTGATTTTCCTTCTTGCCATACGTGGCCTTGCTAGAATACAGGTAAATTGGGGAAATAAAGATTCTTTACATGCTGATAAATATTTAGAACCTATTTTGAGGTTAATGTGTTGTAATTGCTATTTAAAGTATAAAGCTCGGTGTGTTTTACAAAGTAATTAAGATTCTGAAAGAGTGAAAACAAGTGACTGAATTTTTTAAGTGAGCACAAAATGAAAGAAATGGGTCATTTTGTGGCAAAACTGTAATAATAGCTTCAATGTTTACAAAGTTACTTTTTCCATTGTCAAAGAGATAGGTCATATTAGAGAGAGAAAAAGAGAGAAAGAGAGAAGCAACTCCCAACAATGTGTTTGTTTTATAAATACCTTTGTTTAAAATTGTATTTCATTTTAAAGTGCTCTTCAGAGTACTATTCCCTTGGAGAAATTATTCATAAATGGCACTAATGAGTGTCAAGCTGCATTTCAAGGCATTTTGAAAATTGTCCTATTAATTAATGGTGTAATTAAGCTTTTGTCAGTGACATATCATATTTCTGACAGGAATAGATGGCCTGTGTAAGTCAGTGCCAGGCAGCCATCCAGGCAGCCACTGTGTGTAATGGATGGTAGCAATTTAGCGCAGGTTTGCAGAGATGGGCCCACCTACGTGAGGGAGACTGGCAACTTGCATACACAAACAGTGCTTTGCACTGTACTTCGGGAAATAACTGTAGCTGAGATTGATGTGACCTCCTCCCTTGGATGACACATTAGCCTTTTACCATGAAACCATAAATAGTGTTTCTCTGAGCTTTTGTGACAAAAATGTCAATTAGCTTCCAAATTTCATTTCGTTTAATTTTGTATTCTAATTTTGTTTGAATATTAATGTGAACATGGTGAAAAACTGCTAGATTAGAATATTGGCTAAGGCTAATAGGATGTAATGCACACTTATTGGGGGGTAATAGTTAGACACATTTAAATGCTGCCCCCACAATCATAGATCTATTTGTGTGAGAGATGTGCCACTGCTTAATGCCTCTTGAATGTCAGTGTATCACACAGCAAGATTTAAATTTGAGTACAGAGAAATAAAAGGACTAAAATTGAAAGAGAAAAAAGATCCAGTATACTCACATCAACACAATTAAATATAAATCATTTTATTCTGGTCATCCCTTTGCAACAGATCTCTATTAATTCTAGTATTAATAATTTACATTCTGGTTCCAGCTATCAAGATCTTAAAATTGAATAAAAATCAAACATAAGAATGTAATTTCCTTGGTAGAAACATTTCAGATCAGTGAAGCCACAGGCTTAGCATGACTTTTTTACAGAAATAATTATTTTTCTCAGATATTTTTAGGCTTTCTGGTTTTTAATAATCAACTTACTATTTTATTTTTAAAATACCTATTTCATAAAAATACAAATGTATATTTTGTTTTATATGGCCTATATTTAGGCATTAGTTTTCCAAATATTTTTAATGGTTTAGATAGAATTATAAAAGTGCTAATTGGCATTGGTTCAGAAATCAGTGTTACTATATTTAGGTATGGATATATTTGAAGCAGAAAAAGGACATTAAGATCACCTAGTTCAACCCACTTCATTTTACAGATGAAGAAGGTAGCCTGAGAGATTGTGTAATATGCCCAAGGTCATGCGTTTAGTAAGTGTCAGAGTGTGGACTAGGACCTGACAGTTCAACTTCTTATTTTCAGAGGTTGTTTTCAAAGTCTTTTGTTTTTAATGATAGCAGTTTAAACAGAATCAGAAAAATGGAATAGGCAAGAAGACAGTAAGTGAAAGAGAAAGAAACCCAAAACGGGAAGGAGGAAAGGAGGAACAAAGGAGAGAGGAAGGGAGGAGGGAAGAAAGAAAGGAAGGGGAAATTGTATGATGTGAGAATTTTATTTCAATCCTTTAAGATGCCTCAGTAATTTGATAAAGTGCATTGTTTATCTTTTGAGACATGGATTGATTACCTTACATTGTACAGTAAATCCCCAATTTGCAAATGAGGTGTGTTCCAGAATTTCATTTTTAAGTTATTTTTTTAAACCATTTTTGTCATGGCAACAAGGTCTATGTCTATTCACAATAGTTGATTTCATCTAGTGAATCTTAAGTCATTTTTTAAGTGATTTTTTTTTTAGCAAGAAATGCTAAGTTAGTAGGAATAAGAATCATTTTGAGAGCTTGTAGTGCATGTAAGAGGAAGTTTCAGCAGGCTGAGAAATGTGTAGTGCTGATGAATGAATAGGTTAGTAATTCTCAAAGAAATATTCTGTAAAAATTGGTCCCAAATCTAGTTAGAATAAGGCTCGAGCTCTGTGTGAGGAAAGGCAGAAAGGAAGAACTGTGAATGGCCGCTTTCTAGATAAACCTTCATCTAGATTCTTCCACCAAACCTCATCTCGTACTTAGCATAATCCCCTTATAACCTTGCTAGTTTAACTTTGGACTCTGAAAGCAATCTTTCCTAAAGCAAGGTAACCAGTTTGCCCTGGAAGTGTTGGGGGATTCTTAAGATGAGAAACAAAGTGATAACAACACAAATGAAATATCCTGTCACACATGTACTACTTTCTGTTGGATGTTTCCACTTCTAAGACCTAAGGATTGTTTAAAAATCCACATAACCTAAAAGAACTCCTCATACTACACCAATGCCCCCCGCCAAGGCAGTAACAATGTGTTTTCATATCATGATGAACACTATTATATACCCAGTTGCCTAATGCAGAGACTCATTTGTTCTTTTGATTCTTGCTTTATCTAATCCCTACATCCAAGCAATAGTCATATCCTCTTTCTCCTGCCTCCTTTATAAACTATCTTAATTCCGGCAATTGCCACTACCACAGGGGATGATCATGCTTGATTTTGTCCCACACCATGTGAACCATTCAACAGGTGAACTCATTGATACCACCATTCAATCTGTTGCAACGTCCTCATGTTGGTATCTATGCCTTAAATGTTACCTCTCCAATCCATTCTTCATCTTTTAAATCTGTCAGAACATTACTTTGTTTAGGAACCCACTGTGGCTTTCAAAATTTTTAGGGTAACGTCTAAACTCTTTATGACATCATTTGAGGCCTTTCAGCATCTAGGTTACTTTCAGAGTTTTCTACCTTGCCATTATTTTTCTCCCTACCTAACTTACGTGTTTCATAACGCATGCCTCAGACTTACTGAATTATTTTTTGTTATAAATATTTTCCTGAATTTCTCTCAATTCGAAGCCTTTGAAAACTTTTTTTTGAGAGTTTCTCACTACCCCTACTTACATCCCTACCTCATTTCATCTCATTACCTTATTAACTGTATAACATCCTTTAAAAAATCAATGAAAGCATCACTCTTCTGGAAGTTTTCCCTGAACTCCTAACACTGTGGGTTAGAAGAAGCTCTTATGTGCTCGTATAGCCCTGTGGCTTCTCATTACTGCATCACACTATGTTATAATTATCTGTTCACTTGTCTATCTTCCTCAGCTACATTATAAACTCTTGAAGAAAAGCAATGATGTCTTATTAATCATTGCATCCCTAGTGCCTTATAGAGTTTTGTCATTTAGCAAATGCTAAGTGTTGAACAAATCAACCAATATCCCAGTGGCATAAGTGAGTGTTACACAGGTAATTTAGGAACTGCCTGTTAAACTTACTTTATTACCAAAATCGTATCTTCTCTTTATAAGAATATTAATATCACTTTATTCTCATCAAAAAGTTGAAATAAATGATTTTTTCTGAGAATTAAAAAAAGAAAGGAGATAAAGCAATCTAGTATGAAGTGTTTGCCATCATTGATTTTTCTTCTTGTGGTTGAAGACCCAAACTAACTTTATGAGGCTAAAAATAAAAAGTCTTGTAGAATGACTTTTTAAGTATTCAGCGATGATCAGTTCTGCACTAAGTGCATAAAAAGAGCTCAGTATCCATTTGGTGAATATCTAATATATTTAAATTAAATTGGCAACTCATTATAGTGACTAAGACATAGAATTACTTTGTCATAAATTATAGGTAATCTGTATTTTCACATTAACTCTATTACCAGTAATAGAGTTTTAATGTGGTACTTACACTTTGATAAAAGAGAAATCGTCTTGCCACTAGAAATATGTAAGATGTGAATACAGAAAAAAATGGGGAAGCTGGGGGGAAAGGAATCCAAGATGTGGGTAAGAATGAAGAATTATAGGAAAAATCGGAATGACTAGGAAAATAACAAGGAAAGAAAGGAAAAAAGTAAGGATGGACAGAAAAAAGTAACAGTATGGGCTGAGGAGATTGCAGAAAAGGAAAAACCATTTAGAAAAGATGAAATAGAAAAATAGAGAATTAAAAAAGAGCAGAACAATATGAAACATATATGGATCAATGCTACACTGAGAAAATGAATTAGTGCCAATAGAAATGCATATATTATATGCCTAAGTTTAAAGAAGAAGTTTTCACATGAGTTATAAACAGAAATAAAAATAGATAATATGACATTCTTAAACAATTTGATGATAATTACCCAAGAAGCTTATTTTATAGCTTGAAATTACTCTACGAATCAGTTACACTGGTTGTGCAATGGGGGAAATTTATTTTCTTTTCTCAATGATGTGTGCATACAGAACACAAGTAGGTAAAGCTGTCAGGCTTATGTTTCTCAAAGTGAATTCCGTGTACCTCCCATAGGTTGTGCTGGGTTCCACGGTAGCAATATATATCCAGAAAAGGGGAAGTGTGCAACATACTATTATTTCAAATATTAACAAAAAGATGTGCTGTGATTCCATTTAATAGAAGTATTCTTTCACATAAGAACACAGTATTTGTTTTCCTAGATTTTCTTTAAACCCACTTTATGTATCTGCTGTAGTACCTTTGGAATTTGCTATTTGATATCTTGTTACAGAATTAAGCAAAAAGCTTCCATAGTGAATTTGAAAAACTGGACGTTTTGGAGGATCATTTTGAATAAAGAATAAAGAAAAGAGATTTTCTGACTCATCCCTATTTTTCTCATGTCATTAATGTTTATTCTGTAGTACAGAAAAATGTAAAATGAGAGTTTTAGCTTAAAGCACCGATAATCACTACATTGCGAGAAGAAAGCTTCTATATAAATAAGAGTGGAGTTTATTGAATAGTCCATGGCCTTAGTTTTTTTAGAGTTGCTATAACAGAATAACTGAGACTGGGTATTTAAAAAAAAAAAAAGGTTTATTTGTCTCACAATTCTGTTAGAAAGTTCAAGATGATTGGATATCTGCATCTGGTGAGGGCCTCAGGCTGCTTCAACTCACTGTGAAAAGTGGGAAAAAATCCAGCCCTTGCAAAGAGATCATGTGATGACAGAGGAAGCAAGAGGAAGAGAGGGGAGGTGGCAATCTGTTTTTAAAACCAGCTGTCCTGTGAACTAATAGAGCTACAGCTCTCTCATCTGTGAGTGAGCATCAATCTATTCACCAGGTATCTATCTCCGTAACACAAACACCTCCCACTAGGCTCCACTTCCCAACACTGACAAATTGGGAATCAAAATTCAACATGAGGTTTAGAAAGGAAAAAAATCCAAACCATAGTATCTAATATATCACAAATTCAGAAAAAGTGGTATTAAATTGGAGCATAAATGTGATAGAAGATGGACATAGTCGATAACTTCAAATTTTCTCTATTAGCTCCATTTAAATTTTTTAAGATCATATGCATAAGAAGGGGATACATTTGAATTAGATGAGTAAAATAGTATTTGGGAAACTGGCTCTATTCTACATGAATAAATATCAACATGTCTCTGCATCAGTCATTAGTAATTAATTTTACTATAAATGTGTAAGAAAGTTAATATATATGCATCATATATTAGATATATATGTATTTTATATGTATGTAATATGTATTATATATAATATAATAGTATATATATGTTATATGTGTATATTGAGTTCATGTCTCTTGTTTTCATGAGGAGACACACTTGATATGTGTCTTTTGTGGGTGGAAATAGATCAGGTGGGGATTTGGGAGGGATACATGTAAGATTATACATAGGTATTCGGCCACTATACTCTGATGTTTTTTTTCATATTTCTTTCATTCACTAAAAGTTGGACTTTTTAAAAGGAAACACCTTGCAATAAACATTCATACTGTAAACAATGGTCTCATCATATCTAGCTCCTTAAAATAGCCTACCATTTTCATTTGTAAGGGAAGGATTAGGCTAAAGAGTACAGCAATATTTGTTAAACTATCCTATCTTCCTGAGGAAGGATGAACATTAACACATCAGCAGATGATTCATTTAAAAGATTTTGTTGCCATAAATACTCAGTTAAGGATTAATTATCTGACCATTCATCTATTTGTCTTAGCTTCTTTAATTAAGGCTGTTAATTGAGGAAAAATATATCATGATATTGAGCAGATTTGTTTTCTAAAAATTTTTATTCAACCTAACCAATTCTAACTTTTAAAATATCATACCATTAAAAGCTTTCCACAGACAATTAGAAAAGTAATCTTTCATCATACATACGGTTTCTTGGAAACAATATTATATTTGCATTAATAGTCATCTTAAACTTTTCCTGTCTCTTACTCATTTTTATTTTGTCAATCACCATTATCCTTACTAACAGACTGTCATTAGTTACATACAAATTCACCTAATTCACTCTATTGAGATCTGTGAATTTTGGAGACATTTCTTATTTATTTTTCATGTATTCACCTTTTTGCACTGATGTTCCACACATGCCTTTTGCATACTATATTTACAATAAATGCTTACTAATTTAATGTGCTTAAATATAATATGAACATAAGATACATATACTAGGTAAAAATAGTTAATTCTAGTCTAAATAAAATTATTAAATTATAATCTAAAGACATTGATTTTTAAAATAAAATGCAATTTTTTTTTCCCACCATAAACGTTACCTAAGACTGAGGCCAAATTCGATTTCTAAATTAATAAAATAGAGAACTAGTTAAAAATATTACTTTATTTTAGCAATTGGATTATAGGCTTCCATAAGATTCTGAAATGGATTAATTGGTGGCAGTGATACTGGAAAGTGGCCAATGATTTCTGTGGGGAAAAAATACATATATATGTATATACATATATGTGAATATGTATATACACACACACATATATATATACACATATATACACACATGCACAGCTTTACATTGTTAGTCTCTCCTTTACCAAAGTTGACTTTGTATTATTGGCAAACTGATAAGAATGCTTGTTATTTAAGGCTTTCCAAGAAGCATACACCAATATGGAATTAAACATTCAAGCAATGTATTAGTCCATTCTCACACTGCCATGAAGAACTACCTGAAACTAGGTAATTTATATAGAAAAAATGGTTTCATGGACTCACAATTCCATGTGGCTAGGTAATCCTCACAATCATGGCAGAAGGTGAAGGAGAAGAATAGGCACATCTTACATGGTGGCAAGCAAGGGAGCCTGTGCAGGGGAACTGCCCTCTATAAAACCATCAGATCTTGTGAGACTTATTCACTATCATAAGAACAGCACAGGAAAAAGACACCTCATGATTGAACTATCTTTGACTGGGTCCCTAGCATGAAGGGAGTTACAATTCAGGATGAGATTTGCATGGGGACACAGCTCAACCATGCCAAGCAATTTAATAAGAAAAATATCTATAGGAAAATGGGGAGAGAACCTAAGGAGACCAAAGAGATGTCAGACCAGAATGATGGCCTTACCCTTATGAGGAAAAGAAGAAATGTTGAATGAAAGAGTCAGATTGAAGTGCAATCCTACAGAATTTTGATAAAGTCAGTTGGGAATCTTTGAACCAAAATTGTTCATTAGAGGGGTCTAACTCCCCCAGGATCAAGCCTGCCTTGGTATCCCAGGTAAACTTAGTCATTGGTTTGGAACCCATGGGAGGAATAGCCTCAAAGCAAACTAAGTTAAGATTTCAGAAATCAGTAGCAGAGATGTTTGGTCAATTATGATCCCAAAGTTGAAGATTTGAGACCAACAGTTTTTGGCTCCCACTAAAGAAATTAAGACAATACTTGCAATTAATTGACAATATTTTTTCAAATTTAATGTGTAGTATTGGAGAGGAATAATAACAATGACTGATTAATAAAAAGACAGACATTATAATAGTGGAATGGTCTGCATGGAAGAAAGTATCTCTAGATTGGTGGTTTCTAGATCGACCCTGGAATCTGGTTCTTGGATTCAAATCATAGCTCCAAACTTTCCAGGTGTAAGGAAACTAATCAGGCTTACTTTTTCTCAACTGCTTCATCTGTAAAACAAGGTTAATTGTTGTACTTTCTTATAAAAACCACTATTATTATCTTAGATTGTTCATATCAGAGGGCTCTTTAAAGATAATATCATTCAACAACATAGATTCCCATGGCTTTAGCTCATTGAACACTCCAAAATTTGAGTGTTTTAATTTATGTGTGAGTTAAGATACAAGGAATAGGCAAAGAAATCAGCTCTGCTTTAATGAGGAGGCAAAAAAATCCAAAGAGGAAGTCATCAATAGCTTTGCTTCAAAATATATTTAGGTAATATTTAGTGGAGGCCAGAGGTGAGGAGCTTGGGGAGATGTTGATCAAAGAACATAAACTTTTAGTTAGATTGGAAGAATAAGTTTAAGACGTTTGTTGCACAAGAGGTGACTATAGTTAATAACAATATATTGTCTACTTAAATATAATAATAATATATTGTCTTAAAAACAATATATGCTGTATTTAAAAATTGCTAAGTGAGTAGATAAAAGTGATCTCTTGACCAAAAAAATTTATCCAAAAAGCAACAATTTAAAATTCATATACCTATTCTAAAAGTGCATATTGATATTATGTTAAAAACTCATCACAGCCATGGGAGCATAACTGGCTTGACAACTATTATATCTTAGTTACACATTTTCATTTTTTTAGTGTCTAAATTAAAATTCTGGGTATATTCCAAATCTACCCTGTAGAACTTCAACATATTAGGTCATGCATTGCTCAGCAAACAAAGATACTAGTGCCTAAGATGTCTTTACACAAGTTAATTTTTGGATTTTAGAACAGTATTATTTTAATATGCTTCCCTTGCCTGTAGAAAAGCATTGCTCTTCCTATAAGAAATATATAACTTGAAATATACACTGAATTTAATTTGTGCTTTCATTCATTTTCACATTTATATTGATGAGTGGCATTGAATTTTTGGTCACTGCTAGCTATTTTTGCTTTTACTATGAATAAAGTGCACATATATTATGTACCTTATTCAATATCATATATATACATGTGTATATATATATATATATATATATATATATATATACTCTCCCACCAAAGTTACAAACATCAGTTTTCTTATCCTGTTGAGAAGTTACATCCCAATTTCATAATTATTAGAATAAAAATTACTTAGTTTATAGTCACATAATCTATTCAAAATACAATAGTTTCTAACAAGGCAATTTAAGATATTTGATGCAATTTTTCAGCACTGTTTTCATTTAATTTAAGATAAAGCTGTGATATGGAAGTGAATATTAAACATGTATAAAATATATTCTGTTTTCAAACATGCTGCTCTAATGAAACATCTGCTCATAATGCTGTTTCTTCCATGAAGAAGCAAATTGAGACAACTAATCATATAAAAAACACAGCTACTTTGAGAACAAGACTAGCCCATTTTTTTCCTTCTGCAAATTGGAAAAGATTGGAATTGTTTTACATATTTCACAGGGCTCTGAGTTGTAAGAATTTGCACCACATTTAAAAAATTAGACTGGCAGAATAAACACTCTTATTTTATCAACACCTTGTTACATGTGTGAAAGACAATTAATTTAATCTATGAAGTGCTTCCCTGTTATACTCTGGAATCCTATGGATTAATCAGTGTTAAAAAGTTCTATTCCACATTACTAACGGTTTGTGTGTAGCTGCTAAAGAGCTACATTTGTCATGAAGGAATAAGTGCCAAGGTTTCAGCGTATTTACCATTTTAAATTGAGCAGTTTAACACATGCTTAAATAGGTAATCTGACTTATAAAAATATTTAAAGAAATGTTACATTAGTGCTAAATGTACTTATAAGGCACAAGCTATAGTAAATTTGCCACAATTGTTTGGTAATGACAGCAATACAGTACTACAGTTAATTTGTGAGATCAAAACATAATGAATACTAGGATTCAAATGTAGCAATGCAAAGTTACTCAAAAGAAATAGAAGACTCTCACCATTTCCTCTGCTTAACTGAGCACAGATACTTACGTATATATTATTGATTATAGATTAATATGCATTTTTTATAACACTGCATAAACTGGGAGAATTATTAATTGGCCTTAGAAATGGGGTAAAAGTCAGAGACAGTCCAGCTAGTGGTCTTCGTATGTGACAAATGAGCATGCCAATTCAGTATAGTAAAGGAAGAAAGTGTTACAACCATTACTAATATGTAATAATTATATTCTCATAATTGCATTTTAGAATGTTTTTGCATACTATATAATACTTAAATATATGGGTATAATGTACTAATATTGATCGAAATGTTTAAAAGTGATCTTGAGTAGTAGAAAGATAAGATAAAAATATGTAGATACCACTCACTTACAAGGCTATACTCAAACAACTTTGTCCATGGATTTGAAGAGTCTTAGTGAATAAAATATAAGTGCTCAGATTCCATAAAAAATACTACCTTTGGCCAGGCACGGTGGCTCATATCTGTAATTCCAGCACTTTGGGAGGCCGAGGGAGAGGATCATGAGGTCTAAAGATTGAAACCATGCTGGGCAACATGGTGAAACCCTGTCTACTAAAAATACAAAAATCAGCTGGGCGTGGTGGCACATGCCTATAGTTACAGCTACTCTGGAGGCTGAGGCAGGAGAATTGCTTGAACCTAGGAGGTGAAGGTTGCAGTGAGCCAAGATTGCACCACAGCACTCCAGCCTGGCAACAGAGACTCCACCTTAAAAAAAAAGATTATAGAATGAGTGATCTTAACCTGATACTATGCCAGGTTAAACAACAGTTATTATTCTCCACAGCCAGTGATACCCTCTAGTTTTATGTATTAATTCAATGAGTTTGGTAACTATGTGCCAGCCCAGACAAAATATAACTTCACTCAATGCCTCAGTGTTTTCACAATACCATTTGTCAGGAAAACACCAAAAGGAAGATTTGAGACCTTGTTAAATTCTCTAAAAGTTATGCATTTCAACCCATGGTGCTGAAAAAGTTGATATCATCATGCAAGAGAATGAAATTGAAACTTACACCATACACAAAAATCAACTCAAAATGGATTAATGACTTAAATGTAAGACCTGAAACTGTAAAACTACTAGAAGAAAACATAGAGGACAAGTTTCATACAATGGTCTTGGCAGTAATTTCTTGGATATGACACCAAAAAAAAAAAAAAAAAAAGGCAGTCAACTGGGACTACTACTTCTAACTAAAAGCTTGTGCATGGGGAAGGAAACAATCAACAATGTGAGAAAGCAACATGTGAAATAGGGAAAATTTGTAATCCATATATCTGAAAATGGATTACTATAAAAATATATGAAAGTCCTGTAACTCAATAGCAAAAAGAAAAAAAATAGTCTAATTAAAAACTGGGCAAAGGACCTGAATAGACATTTCTCCAAAGAAAATATACAAACGGTCAACAAGTATATGAAAAAATGCCAACATCACAAACCACTACCATAATGAGATATCACCTCACACCTACTGGTGTCTACTATGGTTTGAATAATTGTATCTACTCCAATATTCATGTTGAAATTTATCCCAATGCAATGGCATTAAGAGATGTAGCCTTTGAGAGCCTCTGCCCCCATAAATGATATTAGCACTCTTACAAGGGGCTTTAGGTTAAAGGGAACACTTGTTTTCCCTTCCATATCTTCCACAAGGTGAGCATACAGCAATGAGGCTTCATTTTGGAAACAAATAACAGCTCTCACAAGATGCCAATGCCAGTGCTCTCACCTTGGACATTCTAGCTCTAGAACTAGAAGAAAGAGTCCCCACTAGAGCAGTGGCTGGCAGAGCCACGGGACTTCACTTTGGAATGTCCCTATTAAGGTAATTAATGTCTGTTTGAGCCACAGGATGGGACTGTCCCTACGACCTTGAACTGTAGTTTCATTGGAGGGCTGCCCTGCCTGGGAAAGCCACAGGCATTCAAAGCTATCCATGGGAGCTGTAGCATGGGTTGCTTTCAGAAACTGTGGGAACAAGACTCCCCCACTTGACTTGGCTTTATTATATGCTTTGAGCAACTAGACATTAACAATCATAATGCAAGCTGAGGCTGGAAACCTACACATTGGAGTGATCCCTCCACTGCTGCTGGCCAGATCTTTTTCACCAACATGAGAGGAGGCAGTGCTAGCCTGTGGAATTACGTAGCCCAGACCACACCCAAGACCAACCTCAGACATGCCTGAGATTACATCAAATCATTCACCCTCATTCAAGCCACCAGAGCATCAAAGCCACACAAGTTATCCTAAGTGCAACCAGCAGAACAAATGCCAAACCAAGTTCAGCCTAAATTGCTGACTCACAAAATAATGATCAAACAGGAGGATTATATTTTTAAGCTTTGGCATACTTTGTTACATATCCATATAAAACTGAGATAAGTATTCTAGAAGTTTACCAAAGTGGGCAATGCTCCTTTCAATCTTAAGGTCAAGAGCATAGTTGAAACAACCTTCTAAGAGATAACACTTCTCTCCTCAGCTAGAAAAAATGATGTCAGAAATTTTAATGTGTGTGTATGAAACTTTAATTATATGATTCTGGACTGAAATGTTTTACAAGAGTTACTGAGGAATGCCCCTGTGGAAAAGGATGACATGGCACCTGTCATTCAGCATTCAAGCATTTGCCCAAAAAATGAACACAGGACTTTACACAGAAAAGAGAAGTTTGGCAGTAAGCTCAAAAGGTCAGTGGTATCAAAACAATAGGTGAGTTCTATTTCCAATGATCAGAGGGAAGTCTTCTTTGCCAGTCAGGATTTTGAGAGGAACTAGAGAGCCCCACAGACAGCTCACTCCTTGGACAACAATGTTACCCAGAGAGTAAGAGAGATTAAACTATAGTTGGATACAGCAAGGGTTTGAAATAGCCAATCAGAGAAAGAGATGATGGCAGTATTTCCAGAGGCATATACTTCATTGTAAGCAATTATGTTTACCTTTATAAAGATTATATAAAATGGAAGCATTATCTAAATGTTTTTGTGTTGATACACCAGTATCACAAGATTCTTATATGCTCTTAGCTCTTTAGGAGCTGCTATAAATGAGGGCTAACCATATAATTATTTGCAGCTGTGTGTAACTGACTACGACCAATTCTTGTAATTGTGATCTTTTAAATATTTGCACCTGCTAACATTTGGAGCATAACATCATAACGTGTCTTCCAAAAATCAATGGAACAAAAGAATTTGCATGCATATGGTGCTACTTTTGAACACACACACACATACATATGTAATTTCTGAAACAATTTTAAACATAACTAGGCACATAGTTATTTGAGATGTGCATGAAAATCTCAGTTTAATCTAAAGATATCTATGGAAAAATCTTTGTAGAAACAAATGAAAACGTATATCTATGTAACTATAATAGGAAATGTATAAATTCCAGAGGATTTGGTCAAACCCCACTTTGGAAATTAAGAAAGTTTGAATTTCTGAAAACTAAAAGCTGGAACATTACCCACAAACAAATGATAATCTAGATAGAGATAAATAGAGTCAGACAATTCTGTTATGAGTAATTTTCTACTTTTGAACATGACTTGTTTCTGATATGTTTAGAAATAAAAGGCTTAGGCTGGGCATGGTGGCTCATGCCTGTATATTCCCAGCACTTTGGGAGGCCGAGGCAGGCGAATCATGAGATCAGGAGATCGAGACCATCCTGGCTAACATGGTGAAACTCTGTCTCTACTAAAATCTAAAATGTAGCCAGGCATGGTGGCACGTGCCTGTAATCCCAGCTACTCAGGAGGCTGAGGCAGGGGAATCACTTGAACCCAGGAGGCAGAGGTTGCTGTGAGCCAAGATTTCGCCACTACACTCCAACCTGGAGACAGAGCAAGACTCCATCTCAAAAATAAATAAATAGATAGATAGATAGATAGATAGATAGATAGATAGATAGATAGATAAATAAAACAAAGAAAATGCTTATAGAGTAGTATTTTTATGTTCAATGAATTAAAATATTAATAACTTTAATGACAATTCTATACATTACCAGAAAAAATCCTGAGAAAATATAACCACACACATATAAAATATACTGAGGCCCAGAAACTGAACCCAGTATTTTCTTTCCCTAAGCCGCTGCACAGGTAAATTAACATTTAAATACCATCATGTAAAAACAACATAAAAATTTGAATAGGGCACTTTGTGCATTTTGTGAAGTATATAAACACTTTATAACACTGTGATCAGAGACAGCTGAAAAAGGTTTATCCAGTATCTGCCCTTGTTCACTACTACCTGGGGAAGGAAAAGCTAACCAATCTTTAATGTAGTAATCTTTATGACTGTCAGTGGATAGGGTGGTTTGCAAATATTTTCTTATTTAATCCTAATAATAATCCGATAAAATGTATATAATTATTTTTCAATTATAGGTTAGAAAAATGAGGTTTACTTAGATTATGTATTTTCCCATTTTATGCAGTAGGTAAATTGAGTAAAAAAAGATTCTAGGTTGATCCGAAACTTTAAGCTGGACTTTTTAGATCTTGGTTTCTTCTTTAGCGGAGAAGGCGATTGGTTATTGTTATTGTTGTTCTTCTAGATACTCTATAGAAAAAATAAACAATATTCAGCACTGGTGTTATTTTAACAGTATACATGAGCTAAAATTCTAATGGTACACCTTGTGTGTGCTGTTTGAAGCATTTTGAAATAATTTTAAGTCTTGATGGAAAGTATTTTATCTTCAATTTCAGATAAAAGTAGGGCAAAAGCAGAAGGATGATAATGGTGTTTATTTCTTTTCTCCAGTGAGATCAGTGTAATTAAAGAAGCTGCTGCTTCTACTTACTATAAAACATGCTTTATACTCAGATCATTTGTGCAATAGAACATACATAGCTGGTGAATATAAAAATTACTTCCAAATGTTGTGTTTAGAGACTTGAATTTTAAAATGGTTCACTACTGGGAAAGGTAAATTCTACAAGATACACTAATTTCAAAAAGCTCTAATACAATCTGACACTTGAAATATAAACTCATAAAATATTAATAATCTTAATCCATTTAGAACCACTGATATTAAAGCATATAGAATATAATCAGACATGTTAAATTTAATAACTTCATTTTCATATTGAGAATACTGAAATTCAATTAAACTAAATCATTGACTCTAATCATATCCAAAAAGAAATCTCTAAAGGGATAGCTTAACTAGAGAAACCCACAAATAAGAGAATATTGAAATTATAACAGCAGTGAGCAAACAAATGAAAAATACAAAACACACAATGATTCTTCCCAAAGGGTGCATTTTGCACGTGTTCAGACAAAGTTGTCTGCTTGATTTCTGCTACTGTATCAAAGAGAGATCTTAAATTCTGGGTCAAAATTCACATTCTCGATTGCAAAATGAGTACCATGGGAAAGGTTAGAATAATTCTTATGGCACAGGATTAGAGTTGAAATTATTACTGTCAACTTATATTTAGCTTAATTATAGATGGATTAATACAATAATAATTATAGATATACGTAGATGCATTAGTATACATACATGTATTTTCCAGTTCTGCCAATTGAGAGGGGTCACAGGCAATGATACCCCAATTCCAATCTATACATATAGCACCCAGATCTTGTATCTAATAAAATACATCAATATGAAGGATAAGAATAAGAGTTTCTTGAAGAATTGCTGATTCTAGGATGAAGTAGGGAATATATAAAATAATCATGAGGAATGTGAATGCCAGAAAGTAAAGAAGTTTTAAAAAAAGAATTACGAACACATCAAAAGGACAAAGGAGCCAACTGAAAGCACTACCAGTCACCGAAGTTGGAAGCATTTGAGCAACAAATACGGTAATACCTCCAAGAGGCCTTATTAAAATTTATTAAATTTAAAATTATATTTATTAAAAGTATATATATCATATATGTGTTTGTATTAATGTGTGTGTTTATACAGTCATGCATTGTATAATGATGTTTCAGTCAATGACACACAGCATATATGACAATGTTCTTATAAGATTATAGTGGAGCCAAAATATTCCTATTACTCATCGACATTGTACCCATCCTAAGATTATAGCACAGGTCATGTTTGTGGTAATGCAGGTGTAAATGAAAACCTTGCTGTGCTGTCAGTCATAGAAAAGTATAACACATAAAATCATGTTCAGGGTACAATACTTAAAAATGATAATAAACAACTATGTTACTGGTTTACGTATTTGTTATATTATACGTTTGTCATTACTTTAGAGTGTACTTATTACACTTGTGCTTTTAAGAAGTTAACTATGAAAGAGTCCCAGGGAGTATTTCAGAACAAGGCAGTGTAATCTCAGGAGATGACAGCTCCAAGTGTGTTATTGCCCCTGAAGGCCTCCCAGTGGGACAAAACATGGAGGTGAAAGTAACATTGATGACCTGATCCTGTGTAGGCCTAAGCTAATGTGTACGTTAGTGTCTTTCTTTGTTGAAAAGAGATTCCTATTTCATGGACACTATATACAAGTTTATAAGTTAAAAATATAAAATTAAAAGTAGAAGGACCTTGTAGAATAAGAATATAAAGAAAATATTTTGTACTGTTGTACAATGTGTTTGCATTTTGAGCTGTTATTAAAATAGTGTCAATAATTTTTAAAAATTCAAAGTTTATAGAGTAGATTACAGTATCCTAAGATTAATTTATTATAAAAGAAAAAATTTTAATATGAATTCAGTGTAGACTAAGTGTACAGTTCTGATAAAGTATTGTAGTGTGCAGTAATGTCCTAGGCCTTCACATTTACTTACCACTCACCCACTCACTCACCAAGAGCAGCTTCAGTCCTGTAAGCGTCATTCCTAGTAAGTGCCCCACAGAGGTATACTATCTTTTATCTTTTATACTATATTTTACTCTATCATTTCTATTTTCAGATATGCTCAGATACATAAATGCCATTGTGTTACAATTACCTACAGCATTCAGTATTGTAACATGCTTACTGGCTTATAGTTTAGGAACAGTAGGCTATGCCATATGGCCTAGTGTGTGGTAGGCTATGCCATCTAGGCTTATGTAAGAATATGATGTTTGCCCAACAATAAAATTGCCTAATGACATTATGTATAAATATATATTGGAGAGAGAGAAGAAATGAATGTCCCATAGAAAATAATTCCAAGTAATTTATGTATATTCTTCTTTCTCATGGAGGTGGAGCTTAGCTTCCCACCTTTTGATCATGGATTGCATTTAATGACTTGTTTCTAGAGAGTAGATTATTAGGTGATGGTGAATAACTTTACAGTTTTGGCCAGGTGATGAAGGTTAACATGAACAGTGCCAAGTTGTGTTGAAAGCATGTAACCCTGTTATGTTATGATGAGAATAAAACTTTATTCCTCTAATCTATTTTCCACACCCATAACTCCAGAATAATTGTGAAAAAAAATCAGACACAGTAAAACTGTGGCTTACTCATTCTACAAAATATCTGAGTAGTCTCAAGATCATCAAAATCAAGGGAAGCCTGTGAAACTGGCATGGTAAGGAAGACACTAAAGAGACATGGTAAGGGTATGTCACGAGATATCCTGAAAAAGATCCTGCATCCAAATAGTACATGATAGGAGACTGAGGGTGTCTGAGCAAAGTGTACCATTTAGTCAGAAAAAAGAAAGAAAAAGAAAAGGAGAAATGATGACTCAAGTACACAGATGCTTTAAGGTATCTCCTAACATGTTTCCTTAGGAAGACTAAGAACAATTTTTTGAAAAGAGTTCAAATTTTTCAATCTGTATTACTTTCCATAAGCAAAGATGGATGAAGATTGGTTTTATATCTTGAGATAAAAGCTGAAAAGCAGAAAACTATCTGAAATTTTTCTTTATGTTTCACTAAGCTGATTCTTTTTTCACTGCGTATAACAAAGGTACATTGGTGTTTTAGTCATTTACCAATTATGAAAGAAGCCAGCATTAACATGAACTCAATAAACAAAGGAAGGCAGATTCGAGAGGATGCAGAGAAATGTAATTGGAACACTGATCTTACCACATTTGAGGTAAAATCTATAATATGCCATAGTGTGTGTGTGTATGTGTAGAGCTATGTAACTATTGCATATATAAATAAAAGTTTTTAAAAGACACTTCCCCATTTATAATGTTTAATCATAAGGAGATAATAATACAAACAAGTAGTACTAAGAATCTTTGTGGTAGACCCCTCCTTGGCAGCCCCCAGTGTTCTGGTACTCATGCCCTTATACAGTCCCTTTCCATGTTGAAACAGAGTGAGATATGTGACCAGTGGATAACTGTGGAAGAGACGACATACAAACTCTGAGACTAGGTCAAAAAAGGCATTTCATCTTTCACTTATCCTCTCAAATCAGTTACTTTAGAGAGCTCTAACGCTCTGAGGACACTCCAGTAGCCCTGGGAGTATGCCCTTTGTGGAGAAAAACTGAGAACTTCCACTAATAGTTACTTCTAAGTTGTCAGCTACGTGAATTAATAACCTTTGAAAGCAGATCTTACAACTACAGCAAAGACTTCCAATGACTGAATGCTGGCAGATGTCTCCCTGTAATCTAACGGAGAGGTTACCCAGAGCCAGAACTTCTCAAACTTTCCCAGAATTTCAGATCCACCAAAATCATGAGAGATAATAAGTGGTTGTTGTGTTTTGTTACTAACTTTTGGAGTAACTTGTCATGCGGCAGATAACTCAGACAGCCTCCATAATTTGTGGAAGGCTGGGTTGAAAAGAGGTTCCTATTTCATGGACACTAAATACAAGTATTAGGGTGATATTAAGTGAATATCTCAGTGCTGAAGCATTTGCTTCTACTCTACATTGGCTTCCAGAACAGAGACCAACAAGTTTATATCCAGAAAAATGATTGAGGAATTTTTCATTGGGAAATACAATAACTGGAAAAGCAAAGACCTATAAATGCTGACCTTTCACAATTTCCCAGGGAAATAGCTGGGCCTCCATCTGATCAACAAAACATAAAGCTCCTCCATCAAGTTCTGTCCCTGCACACAAAAGTTTCTAAAATTTTCTTAGAGTCTCATACTTAAATGTGGCAGGACACCTACAAACCACCAGGCATTTAAGGAAAGTTCTTGCCATAAAATATTTAAAATGAAACAAAGGAAGAAAGAAAGAAAGAAAAATACAAGAATAAGAAGAAAATTTAAAAATCATCCAAAAGATAAGATATTCCATCCAGTAAAAAATCAACCCTATTCTAAAAAAGATTTTACATCACAAGAAAAACGTCATTAGAATTTAAATAGAACACAACAATGATATTTAAAATGAAAATAATAAGAAAATTTGAAGCCACTACACTTGACTAAAATGATTTGGATATCAAGAAAAGGGAAGGAGAAAATGAAAGTGAGGGTATCATCAATGTAATAACATAAGAATGATTCCCAGGCCTGGTTAATATCAGTTTTCAGATTCAAAGAGCCCAGAGAGAGCCCAGCAAAATAAAATTTAAAAGACCCATAACAAGACAAATCATTGTGAAATTGCAAAACAGCAGGGATAGAGAGAAAATCCTAAAAGCTTCTGGAGACAAGATTAAAAAAATAGGTCATCAACAAAAAAGCATAAAAGGAATTGCATTTTTAAAATAGCAACTGTAGAATCCAGATTTATGATGTCACTATAAACTTAAAGCTTCCAGCAGCCATTGTGTCTACTTGTTGGCAGAGCTTGTCTAAGAAAGAAGGTAGCTGAAACAAACATATGCAAGAGATGAAAGAGGTAGATCAATTTCTAATGACTTCACTGAACCCCAAATTCTGCCATACTCAAGGCCATACCTACTGTTTGGGTATGCACGATTTATGTGATAATTATCTTTTTTTTTTTGGTTTAAGTTATTTTTAGTTGGAATTCTGTCACTTGTACTTGAAAATATTCTGACAAACACAAGTAGATTTATTATTATTACTACATATACACATGTACATACAAACACACACAAACACACACATATATATATATAAAACATGTGCATGAATGCATGTGTATGTAAAACATTTATCTCTTGTATTAATCACGGT
The DNA here is from genome assembly GCA_031835075.1 of Saguinus oedipus. NCBI lineage: Eukaryota > Metazoa > Chordata > Mammalia > Primates > Cebidae > Saguinus > Saguinus oedipus. The sequence continues at coordinate 46,931,579 of CM063169.1, forward strand.
TCTTCAGAGGAGCGGAACTAATAGGCTAGTTTTATATATAAAAGCAAGTTTGTTAGAGAGATTGGCTCACATGATCACAAGGCAAAGTCCCACAATAGGCCATCAGCAAGCTGGGGAAGAAAGAAGCCAATAGTGGCTCAGTTCGAGTCCCAGAGCCTGAAAAGCAGGGAAGCTGACAGTGCAGCCTCCAGAATCCCCAGCAAACCACTGGCGTAAGTTCAAGAGTCCAAAGGCCAAATAACCTTGAGTCTGATGTTCAGGAGCAGGCGAATGGCAGGAAGTATCCAGCACAGGAGAAAGATGGAAGCTAGAAGACTCAGCAAGCCAGCTCATCCCACCTTCTTCAACCTGCTTTTTCTAGGCTTGCTGGCTGCTAATTTGTTAGTGTCCAGCTAATGGGTTGGTGTCTGACCCATTGAGGGTGGTTTGTCCTCTCCCAGTCCACTGACTCAAATGTCAGTCTCCTGTGGCAACACATTCACAGACATACCCAGAAAAAATACTTTACTGTTCTTCAATCCAATCAAGTTGACACCTAATACTAACCATCACACCTCTTATGCATTCAAAATGTACAATGTTTATGTCATGTCAATTTACTCATAGATTGGAAATGTGAGCATCTTGGGAATTATCTAGCATCCTCTATTAGATTTATGTGTGAAGAGGTATTCCAGATAGTCCACTTGTTCCTGTGGACAGATGCATAGAAGAGTGTAGAATTGGTAAGGTAGACATGAAAACAGTATGTCTTAGGACAGGTCCTTGGAAGTGGAGCATAGGATGATAATTTGGAGGCAAGTAACTTATCAGGGAATTTTTTTCAGGGGACACACCAAAAGGGAATCAATAAAGCAGAACCGATAAAGCAGAACAGTAGGGAGTAAGCCAAGCGAGAGTGTGATCTCAGGCATAGTCCTCAAGATGGTAGCTATGGCTTGAGTAAAAGTTGTGGCACAAAATTGTCCTGACCTCTTGCTTGATGTGAGGCTTGCTTATTCCCACATCTGTAAGTCCTTGGTTAATGGCCACCCATGGTAAATACAAATTCCCAGACACTTTTGGCTTTCTAGGCTGTGGGCAGAGTACGATGCTGGCTGTTAGAGGCAAAGCCATCCCAAAGCAATTTAATATTGTTTCACATTAAACAATACATAACCTGGGTCTTTTAGGTGGGAAACAAATAAACAACCTAGTCTTCTTAGTCAGAAACATAAAAACAATAGAAAGACTAGGACATCTAAATCAGATTATTAAGAACCTGAGAACTTTGAGAGAGCATGTACCCTGCTCATCTCTCCTGACAACCTGGAGGGAAACTGGCCTGCTGTTGGTGTTTTCCTGTCTCTCAATTCAACTACAAATATTGCAAGTTTAAAGTCCAGGGTCTGACTGGCAAGTGGTCACTTCTCTTAAGCTTTGCATTAACAGGAAGTGTTTTCCACACTGATGCTTTTCAGCCGTCTTCTGTTAGCTTATCCCACAGGAATTCTCAAATTCATAATGACTGAAACTGAACTCCCTCTCCTCATACAGTCATAAACTTGTTTTTTCTAGGACTCTGATCTTGGTGATTTGAACCAATAAATTCCCAGTTGTCCAAGTGGGAAATGGAAGTGCCATTCTTAAATTTGCCTTAATTACCTTTCTGCTAAATCTAGTGTGGCTTTACTCAGTCTTGCTTCATTTCATTTCAGTTCTCCCTGTGACTGTTAAAGACGTTTCTTCTTTATCTTTTTTTCTTTTTAAAGCATACATCTGATCATATCACTCCTCTAATTAAAAATGTTCACTGGCTCCCTACTGATTCTAAACTTGTAATGCCATCTCCCAAGATCCTGCTAAACTGCCATATCCAATTTTTGGCACATTTGTCATACACTCTTATGTTATAGCATACTGAAGAATTTTCAGTTTACTGATTTCATAGACTGATTTCCTTGACCCTGTATATATGCTACATTTTATCCAGAAATAGATTTCCCTTTACTCTCCCTCCCTCTCTATCCTATGCAGAGTGACTTTTTCTAATATAGTCCAAACACTTAAGTAACTATTTTTCAAAGAAATTCTTACAATTGAAATCTGTTTTGTTGCCCCTCCTATGAGCTAGTTTAAGCCCTTCTTACTCTAATCATACTGTGTTATGTATTTCTCTTTACTTTGCATTGTTCAGTTTTAAGACTCTTGACAACGGAGAAAGTGGCCTATTCTTCAGTCAGTCATGGTAATCAATACACTGCCTGACACTACTCAGTGAAGTTTTGAATGAATTTGAATGAATTAATGAAAACATTTGAAATATTTTTCTATTTTTACTAGTCTAAAAATATAAGTGCAGGGTCCTTGTAAAACTCTCTTTTTTCTTTCCTTTGCCTTTCATCAGTGATAGCTCCTGGGTAATCTAGTGTCACTGAATACCCTTAAATTTAATTCTGTCATATCAGCCTCTGCCTAGAGTGAAATAAATTATAAAAAAGATCATCAGGGTTCTTAATAGATTTGAACACTTTCCTAGATAGTTCACAGCTTGACAGGCATTTGTCATAATCAACAGGAGACACTTTTGTGCTCGTAATTACTTTAAAAACACATCAAATAATCTAATTGTCCAATGAAGTGAGAAAATGCAAGTGACAACAACAAAGTACTCACATTAAATTTTGATGGTTTATAAAGCTGCGAAAACTGTTGATGGATGAGCTTTTTTCATGATTTCTCTATCTTTATACACACAAATTCTCTCAAAGTCAAACAAAGAAAAATATCTATGCAGGGATATAAAAGGGGAATCTTTAGTATCCTCTAGCAGGAAGGTAATGAGCTATCGTGTGGCTATTGTTTTAATTACTTTACTGACCTTTCCTCTTTCCCAAGTATACAATATAAACACACATATACATATGCATAAATGTACACACACACACAAATATACACACATATTCTCTCCTCTATAACATGCTGCCATGGAAGAAAGGAAAATCCGGCAACTAAAGATAATATACGACTATAAGGAATCCATGTTAAAAAAAGTCAGACATTTCTGAAATTCCTTTTTAATATCAGTATATTTATATTTCTTATTTCTTAGTAGAAAAAAATACTGCCAGTAGTACTGGTAAGGGCACTGCCTTAGCAATTTCAGCAGAAAGTACTGCAGACTGTTTTCTTTTGTCTAAACTCCATTTTCCTGAAACTATCAGAGACTTCACAAATAAAACTTCTGTGTCTCTGGGGTGGGAATGTTTGTACCTAATCACCAGACTTTGCCGAGCTTTGAACCAAAAAGGCAAAATCATAATCACAATTAGACTGATTTAGCACATACTCCTCAGTAATCCTTTTAAAAACCCAAAAATGCCCTACATATATATTCATCATTTTAAACAAGACCCTCAAATCTACTGCCAGTACAGGCCCACAATTCAGTACAATGTAAACAGTTAATATCTTACTTTAGAATTGAAAATATTATCATAATAATTTAAGATGTATTTTTTTTTATGAGTATAGTTCCAATGAGCTTAGGAAATTTAGATCAAGTCATACATTAGCTATTTCCTCTTCTGATATACTAGGACCTAGTGCTCACCTCTGGTTCAGACATGGTCCACCCTAGGGACCTATGACTTCCATCTCGCTTGTTTCCCTCTCTCCTCTAGAATATTTCCTTTGCACAACTATGTTTTTTCTTCTTTTTGCTTGCTGCTATGATGAGCTCTAGATATAGAATAAAATGATTATACGGCCCTCTGTTAGTGCACTGATCTCTTCACAGGAATTCAGGGAATGCCTTAGAGGCATTCCTTCCATATTATTATTTACCTTCTCCTGCCCTCACTAGGAGCACACACCTGTGAGACAAGCTGTCTTTGCCTTTTCATTTATTGAGGGAGGATGGAGAGGGTAGATCCAAGAAGCACAGAGAAGTTTTGACATATAGACTTCCAGTATCAACAAAAAAGACTAAATTTTACAGAAATAAAAACATCAGGCTAATCCTGAATGGATTAGATATTTGTTAGCTAGCACAAACAATTCTTTGTGTATCCTCTGAGAATAGAGTACTAATAGTTCAGATATATCAAATTGATTGAAGTATAAATATAATAATTTATTCTCATGTTTTGTGCTAAACTTAAAAATTTCTATTATTTAGTTTTCTTATAATTTTCTTGTTATTCACTAGTAAAAGATCTCATATCTAATTGCCTTCATGTTGTTTTCCTGATGAGAAACAGAGTTTACCTAGAGGACCCAAACCCAAGTACTGAGCTTCCTGATATTCTAACTTATTCAGGAATTTGGTTTGTCTTAGAATTCAAAGTACCAGAATGCATAAAAATAAACTGGCTAAAAATCAGTTTGGGGTATGCTCTAGGAGAAAGAACAGAGAGTTCTGAAATCCATATGGAGAAATGAAAGCAAACACTCTCTCTAGAACTCATGGTTTATTTAATTGGTAATATTTCAGCAGGAAGAGAAATGGTGGGATAAGTTACTTTCTATCAATGAAAAATAAATATTTTATTTTGACAGTGCTACATGACATAAATGTAAAGAAACACCTTTATACTCATTGTATTTAGGTGAAAACTTCTGACTTTCTAAGAAGAAACTGCAGTATATTCATTCCGAAAGAAAATAATCTGTAATACTAATTAACATTGTATTTTATGTGTCCTATTTGTTCAAATCAATTCTTATGACTATTAAACCCTGCTTGAATTTCAAAACTGAACAAAACAATAAAAAGTTATAGCCATCAACTAAATGTATTAGGATTTGAGAAAAGTAAATGTCTTTACTCAAAATCTTAAGTATTAGAAGCAATCATAAGCACAGGAAAAATGATACTTTATATTTGTATAAATATTTTCAAAACATTTCCAAACTTATTTCATTTTTATTCTAAAATCATTTTTGTCAGAAGCCTAAGTGTGTGTGTGTGTGTGTGTGTGTGTGTGTGTGTGTGTGTATGTGTGTGTGTGTGTATGTGTGTGTTTTTAACTATCTTACAGTCTAAAAATCAGAAATCTGGTGTGATTAGTCAATTTACTAAAAGTAATACAGTTAGCAATTAAATAAGTTAGCTTCTCAATTCAGGTCCAGAGATGGACCTGAATTTCACTGCATTTTTTAATTCTTCAGTGAAAATATTTCTTAGTCGTGATAATTATTTGGGTCTTTTGTTTAAAACACAGATTCTGAAATGCCTGCCCTTGAAGGACTTAGTAGGCTGAAATAAAACATAGACTCAGGGACTGTCCTTTAATACTTCATAAATTAACTTGGAATAGAGAATTCCTGTAATATTTATTCATTTGATATAAGTCTAAGTAGTCCTTATTAGCTAAGACAGTAAAACATTTCCTGGACACAAAGATTGCCAGAGCAAAAACTGAGACAATAACAGTAGAAATGTGGGGAGGTACTGAGGGATGCACAGCACCAGCATCCAGATGCTCTCATGCCTAGATCTAATCCAAGTTCAATTTTTCAAATAAGGGCCAGGAGACCAATCCAGAAATGAAATAAATGAGAAGCATGTGTTTTTACTTTTTCAATGCAGACATGACATAGGAAATTTTTCTTATTGAAATTGAAAGCAAGACCACATGTAAATTACAGAGTAGTAATTTGAGAGTGAAATAAGTAAAATATGCCAGTGTGAATTACAAACACATTAAAATACTTTAGACAAGCCATGCTTAAGAAATGTGAATCTCTTGGGAAAGATGTCATTAGAACTAATAAGCTAGCAGAATGTTCAAAGAAACCGGATGTTTTGAAATACTAGGAACTCTGCACCACATTGTCGCACAAATAAAACAACACTATATGCCATATCATAAACTGATTGTGTTTAAGAATATCCTTGCTTTCCTTGGCTGTTGTACAATTGACATAAGGTCTCATGCGAGTAGATTTATTTTCATCTGGTGCAAGAGGAAAATTTATCAAGGTTAAAAGAAGAATCTAAGACCAATAAATAGTTCATCCAAATGACAATTAAAGATTTGCATACACTGTTATTCATTTGATATGCTATTTTCCAATGCTCTTTAAGTTATACAATAAATAAAACCTAAAATCCAAGAATTGTGAAAACTAACCGAAATAAAAATAAATTATCCCTTGTGTTTCCATCAGGGTTTAAACTGAAACTTTCTTAAATATGTTTGATGTGATTCAGTCAGAGGGTCATAAAAATCGAAAGAGATTTCCCTGGATGTTCTTTCACATTAAAGATTTTCTTGCTGGTGACAGATTGGATAGTACTAAATATTAATAATAAAAGAAAATAAAAATAAAAATTTGCACCTTAAATTACCCAGGAGAAACACAGAATTAGAATGTAACAGAACCATATATGCTATGAATGCTATGCTGCAAGTAAAACTATATGAGTAACTATGGAATAATCAAGTACCATCTGCTTTGTTTATTTCAATATATCATTTACAACATTTTACAAGAATAAAGTGCTATGCAAATACATAGGAGGCAAGAGATCCAGGCTCCAGGGACAAATCTGATATTTAATAGTAGATAGCCTTCAATAAGCACATTACACTCTCTATAACTGTCTCCTCTTCTCTAAAATAAGGGATGAGCATTGGAAAACTGCCACATTACAAATAGCTATACATGCATTATATATTATTTTCCTTTAAATTTACAAAACTATATCATGTTAGGGCTATTGCAAAAATGGCTCTAATTCTCCAATTTTCTTTCATAATGGGACTTTCTACTCCTTCTTTTAAAGGATAACTCTATCCCCATTCCTTGAATCCAAAGGGGCCTAGCAACTTGCTTTGGCCAATAAAAAGTTATGGATGCGTTATTGTACCAGATTTGAACTTGCTCCTCAAGACACTCTGTGGACTTCCACTCTTTCAAAAGGATTCCAAAGGAAAGAGAAAATATTATTACAACATGAGCGATCAAGCGAAGCATTCATGAAGAGTCCCAGTGAAGGACATCCTAGACCAGCCAGCTCCCAAGTGATTGGCCAGCTGGTTGAATATCTGTAAATGAACCCAGGCACAACAAACCAAGCTCAGCCCAGATCAGCTGACTCAGATGATCATATAGACTCCTGAGCAATAACAAATGGTTATTGTTTTAAGCCCCTGAGGTTTTTCATGGTAGTTTTTTAGCCAGCATTACTGCATTAATAACTAAATTATCTATCTATAATAATTCAGTTATCTATTGTAGATAACTAAATTATCCTCCCTTTTATCAATTAGGAAACGTACAACAGTCAGATAACTTACTCAAGACAAATAAGTAGAAAAATTATGAACTCAATTCATATACTTTCCACTAAAGGACAGTGTATCTACATTTTTAAGGGGCTTATACTCTGCCTACCAATCAAATTATCATAAAGCACAAACATCCTTCAAAAACTACAAGAAAAACATAAATTATAACTGTTATTATCCAATGCCATACTTAATTAAATATACTCGTTTATGTTATGTATAATATATATGAAGCACTTTTTAAAATGTAGTTTTTATTTTTTTGTTTTCCTTCACCCAGACTTCATGGCTCACTTCAGTCTCAACTTCCTGGGATCAGGTTGGATTCTCCCACCTGAGCTTCCCAAAGAGCTGGGACTACAGGTGTGCGCCACCACACCCAGCTAATTTTTGTATTTTTTGCAGACACAGAGTTTCACCATGTTGCCCAGACTGATCTGGAACTCCTGGGCTCAAGTAGTCTGCCTACTTCAGCCTCCCAAAGTGATGGGATTACAGGCATGTGTCTGGCCTATGAAGAGCTTTTAAATGCTGAGGAGCATTGTTTGATATATACTTTGTTTCAAAAAATGTTTGTGTGTGTACATGTGTGTCTTTGTCTGTGTTTGTATATTCTTTTATTTCTTTCTCTGGAATGTGTGTATTATTTGTACATAGACCTTAGGAAAACAATTAGTAGTAAAAATGGGAAAATATATCCGTAATCTATGCTGGTGATGGGTTGCACCATATAATCAATGAGAACCCATTTCTGTGTGCTCCAACAAAGGGAAAAATATTTTTAATGTCTCCAATATCTACCTTTCCTCAAGCATTCGTTGTATACAAATTGGCTGCATACATATTTGCACATGTGTGTGTTAAAATTTAGAATGATGAAAATTTCAGATCAGGAAAACAGATTGATAATTAAATAATTTCTTCAAGGATATGTATTTGATATCCATGTTGTACTAAATGTACATATCAGGTTGCTATTACATTTTAGAGACACTGTTAACCTTACTGAAAACTTAGCTATTAATATTTAATCTATCATACTGCAATATGTTCAAAAATGAGACTCTAGGCCTCATCTTAGTATCCCTGGGAGTTCACTTTGATTACTTTGTGCTGGATTAGACCTGTTTTTCTCCCAGAGTCAAGACAGATAAAAAGAAGTTTGAGAACCTAGATTAGATAAAGGCTTTTCTTATTGTCTGATTGTGTGACATCAGAAAGACAGGATGAAACTCTTTTATAACACAGGGAAAAAAGAGTCTGATAGGATAGTAAAACAATTAAATGAAAACCAAACTCGTTTTTATGTATATATATATATATTCAAATGAGATTTTTTGAGTATATACTCTGTATCATGTGATCTCTTCAGTCATCACATTAATTAATTTAAAATATGGGACAGTGGTAATATTAACAGTTAAATAATTTGGAATGTACCTAATCATTTTTTAAACGAATAAATTTTCATTATCTAGATATTTCAGAGGAAATTGTTTCTCTATTTCAATAATAAAATCAAACCAAAAGTTACAAAATAGAATCTATTTTCCTTCATCCTTACTATGATTTGTTTTATTATCACAAACAGGTTAATAATATGTACGTATGCATACACTGTATAGCAAGGTTATTTTCAGTATAGAATGAGATAATATAAATGAGTGGGAGTTGTTAAATAACATATATTATTCAATATATCCTTTTGTTTTCAGAATGTATACTGCAAAATATCTGACTTGGTTTAGAATTGCTTAAATAAACTCAAACATGACAGTGTGTCTTCTCTATTAAAATACTTACTTTATTCTAAAAGGTGCTTTCTATTAATAAATAAATTCCTCAGTGGGAATTTATAAATGTTATAATGTTAAAATCTTATAAATGTTATAATATTATAAATCTTAGTGTGTCTTATCAGGGATAAATTATTCTTTCTATTGTTCTCATGTGGAAAAATAGGGGAGAAGCTGAACTTTCTTCTTCATAAGGTAAATCCACAGATGATAGTCATCCAAGTTTTTCTAGAAACGTGATTCCTATAAATTGTGGAAGTGGGCAGACTGTTCTTTTTTAATTCCTAGCCCACACCCATTAGGTGGGAAGCAGTATACCACTAAGCACCAGGGATAGGAGAAATGTGAACAAATCAGATTAATTCTGAAATCCATGTGGCATAAAATAAAGGCCAGTTGTGGAGTCTACCCTGTTTGCATGGGTAGGCAGTGTCCTTTATTATGTTTCTTTATCATGTTTATTTTAAGGTTTCACTCTAAAAATCACATTTTCCATAAAGCTTGGTTTTATAGTTTTAACCAGAAGCTACTAGTCCCTAGACAACATGAATGAAGTCCAATTCATCACTATGTTCCTGTATTAATTTGTTTTCACATTGCTAATGAAGACATACCTGAGACTGGGTAATTTACAAAGAAAAGAGCTTTAATGGAGAACTCACAGTTACATGTGGTTGGGGAAGCCTCACGGTCATGATGGAAAGCAAGGAGGAGCAAGTCACATCTTACATAGATGGTGGCAGGCAAGGAGAGACAGCTTGTGCAGGCAAACTCTTGTTTCTTTTTAAACCCTCAGATCTTGGTACCTGTACCCCAACCACTTCAGCTGTGGCTGAAAGGGGCCAATGTGGCATTCACTATCAGGATGTGGCATTCACTATCTCATTTACTATTATGAGAACAATATGGGAGAAATTGCCCCATGATTCAATTATCTCTCTCTGGGTCCTTCCAAAATACATGGGAATGATGGGAGCACAAATCAAGATAAGATTTTGGTGAGGACACAGAGCCAAACCATATCATTCCACCCCTGGCCACTGCCAAATCTCATGTCCTCACATTTTAAAATCAATAATGTCTTCCCAACAGTCTCCCAAAGTCTTAACTCATTTCAGCATTATCTCAAAAGTCCACAGTCCAAAGTCTTATCTGAAACAAGGCAAGTCTCTTCCACCTATGAGTCTGCAATATGCAAAGCAAGTTAGTTACTTCCTAGATACAATGGGGTTACAGGAATTGGGTAAATAGGGCCATGCCAGATGGGAGAAAATGGCAAATAAAATGGGGCTACAGGTACCATGCAAGTCTGAAATCCAGCATGGTAGTCAAATCCTTAAGTTCCAAAATGATCTCCCTTGATACCATATCTTGCATCTGATGCAAGAGGTGGCTTCCTGTGGTCTTGTGCAGCTCAGCCCCTGTGGCTTTGTAGGGTACAGCCTCCATCTCAGCTGCATTTATGGGCTGGCATCGAATGTCTGCAGCTTTTCCACATGCATGGTGCAAGCTTCAGTGGAGCTATCATTCTGGGGTCTGGCAGACAATAGCCTCCTTCTCACAGCTCCACTAGGTGGTACCCCAGTAGGGACTCTATGTGAGGTCTGTGGCCCCACATTTCCCTTCTGCACTGTCCTAGCAGAGGTTCATCATGAGCACCCTGCCCCTGCAGCAAAATTCTGCCTGGACATCCAGGCATTTCCATACATCTTCTGAAATCTAGGTAGAGGTTCTCAAATCTCAATTCTTGGCTTCTGTGCACTCACAGGCTTAACACCATGTTGAAGCTGACAAAGCTTGGGTCTTGTACCCTCTGAAGCCAAGGCCTAAGCTCTGTGTTGGCTCCTTTCAGCCATGGCTGAAGTGGTTGGGACACAGGGCACCAAGTGCCTAGGCTGCCTACAGCATGGGGACCCTGGGACTAGTCCACATAACCATTTTCTCCTAGGCCTCTAGACCTGATGCGAAGACTTTGATGTGCCCTAGAGACAGTTTTCCCATTGTTTGGGGATTAACATTGGCTCCCCATTACTTACGAAAATTTCTGTAGCTGGCTTAAATTTCTCCTCAGAAAAAGAGGTTTTCCTTTCTGTTGCATTGTCAGGCTGCAAATTTTCCAACCTTTATCCTCTGTTTCCCTTTTAAAACTGAATGCTTTTAACAGCACCAAAGTCACCTCTTGAATGCTTTGCTGCTTAAAACTTTCTTCTGCCAATACTTTAAATCATTTCTTTCAAGTTCAAAGTTCCACAAGTCTCTAGGGCAGGGACAAAATGCTGCCTGCTCTTTGCTGAAAGATAACAAGTGTCACCTTTGCTCCAGTTCCTAACAAATTCCTCATCTCCATCTGAGGCCACCTCAGCCTGGATTTCATTGTCCATATTAGTATCATATTTTGGTCAAAGCCACTCAACAAATCTCCAGGGAGTTCAAACATCTCCCACATTTTCCTATTTTTTTCTGAGTCCTCCAAACTGTTTCAACTTCTGTCTCTTACCCAGTTCCAAAGTTGCTTCCACAGTTTTCAGTATGTTTTCAGCAATGTCTCACTCCTAGGGCAAATTTACTGTACTAGTTTTTATGCTGCTGATAAAGACATACCTGAGACTGGGCAATTTACGAGGGAAAGAGGTTTAATGGAAAACTCAGTTCCACGTGGCTGGGGAAGCCTCACGATAATGGCAGAAGGAAAAAAGGAGCAAATCATATCTTACATGGATGTTGGCAGGCAAAGAGAGACAGCTTGTGCAGGCAAACTCTTGTTTTTGTTTTGTTTTGTTTTGTTTGAACCGTCAGATCTCTTGAGACTCATTCACTCTCATGAGAACAGGAGAAACTGGGAGAAACTGCCCCAGAGGTTCAATTATCTCCCACTGGGTTCCTCCCACAACATGTGATAATTATAGAAGCATAAATCAAGATGATATTTGGGTGGGGACACAGAGCCAACCATATCTGTTCCTTCCTGTCTTATCCATTGTAATTCCTCATGAACTTCAAGGTGTTTATATATGAGCTTCTGGCACGTTAGGCTTTTTTTTAGCTCCTGGAGTGTATGTAGTATACTGGTGCTTTGTTTTGAGGCAGATTCCATGTATGTCTTCCTTTTATTTTATCTCATAATTGTATTTATACCTGTTTGTTGTATGTCTAACCCATCACTCCATGATTTCTGTGATAATAGCAACCATGTTGTCTTGACCACCACTGCATATCTTTTATCTAACTCAGAAATTTGCTCACAAGAGGAGCTCAATAAATACAGTCATTTGTTGAACGGGTGGGCTTAGTATCAATAGGATGATGCTTTCAAGAACAGAGGAAGAGAAACAGTTTTTTTGTAGATCAAGATTCTTAAAAAATTGTTGCTATATGTGTGTATGTATCATTTTCCGTCATATTCAAGTGTTTTTCAAGTAGACAAAAAAGTCCTTGGCAAATATTTTCTAAGGGATTTTTTTAACTATTGAAAAACTGAAGTTGCTTGAAATTAGGTGCTCTTCCAAGCTTTTGCAAAAATAAGTCCAGGAAAAAAATAATGAAGAGGAAGGATACAGGAAGAGAAAAAGAGTGCCTTTTGGATTAATAAGAATAGGAAGGTCAATCCATCTGACTAGAAATAGGACTTGGGAGTGAGTGGCTAACTCTCCTGTAGGTGCCAGCACTTCAGAGGTCCATAAGTCTGTGAACCCCCAAGTAGACTAGACCCTTGGAACTGATCTTTTCAACTTCCACAGAGATGTCCATAGATCCAGGTAAATGCTGACATAATGAGCCTTCAGATTCGAGAGACCTTACGCTTGAACCTAGAGGAAATCAACAGCCAGCTCTGATTTTCCACCTCTGAAACTTTATAGTAGCTCTGCCACATGCTGACAAACAAGAACCATGACAGCTTCTCAGGTCAGACAGGTAAAGGTAGATTGTCCAACTGCAAAAGCAATACCATCAGTAGCTTAGACACACATGTTATATTTCGTAGATACTGCCTCATCATAAAGAGTTATCATTCAATCAGTTTCAAAGCTCTTTCACTTGCAATCCAAACTTCTTCTAATGAGAAGTTTTGCTTTAAAATATTTATTTTATGCATTCTTTCTATTAACATCTCTTAGGACTTATATTCCTATAGTAAAGTTTAAATTTAGAACTGTGATTTTTGGGAGGCATTGGTTTGTGTTCTAGCTATTTTTTTAATCCTTAAGAAAAATTACAAAGATATTGTATTTGCTTTGGAGATATTAATCTCTCATTGTGAATGAGTACAGGAGAGACCTTATTTAAATTATGCAACCTGAAAAATCATTATTAAAGTAAAAATTTCACTAGAAAAATCATTCCCACTGAGTTCAATTTTCTTGTCTATGGATGATTTATTTGACTCTCTAAAATCCTTGTGTTTATTCTATGCAATAAAATAATTTCCTTCATGTTTTTTACTTAAGCCTTCTCTGTTAATTTATGAAAAAAATCTGTATTGAATAGTGTTATTTTGCCCTTCAGAATACCCTCTTCTAACTCTGTGACCCTGAGGTTTTTACTCTACATGCTTCTTTATGAATCATCTGGGAAAATTTCCAAGAGTATTGAAGCACAGCCAGGAAGCCAAGGAAATGTTGAAGCGTGCTAGAGAAAGACTGCTGGGAGGGTCAGAAGAATGTCGGAGAAGGTCAAGAAACATCAAACCCAGGAAGACTCTAAACACATGCCCAGAAGTCAATATCATGGCACAAGCAAAGCTTCAAAAATATTAAGGTTAGAAAAGATGGTTTGCATCACTTTTTCTATCTCTCTTCATTAACCTAAGTTTTCTTAACGTTTTCTACTAAGGAGATAACAGTATAGTAATAGAAAAAATATTATGGTCAGATAACAATACCTGCTTAATAAGCATAGCAGCCATCAATTACTGAGTAATAATTAATGAATTAATAATAGCCTTTAATTATTTGTCTGTGTTAAGCATTGTATTAACACTTTACATGCATAATCCCATTTAATCTTCACAGGTATCCTGTGGCATTATTATCCCATTTTGCTGATGCAGAATACTAATGTCAAAGAATTTACATGAATTTATAGAGATCATTCAGCCAATAAGTGAAACTTAGAACCTGGTGTACCTGAGCACAAAGTTTCTTTAATTGTATATGGCCAGTGCCACCTTTGTAGTTCTCTAATGGTTTAAATACGTGGTTAATAAATTAACTGTAGGCATAAATTTATTTTCCTTTCCTCTGATAAACCAAATTTTAGGACAAAAAGGATGTATTCTGCTTATTCTACCTTATCAAAAGTTTAAGCACACCTGATGTTCTTTATCCAATATACATCATTATGTAGAAAACCTTTATATTCTCTACATTGTAATCAAGTTTGTCTTTCATATTTGCTAGAATAAAATAGGCTTATATCTGAAAATAATCTTAAATTTTACTATTTAAAATCATGCTAAAACTGGATATATTATTTTTGTCATAATTGTTATATAAAAATATTTCAGCCAGTATCACCCGCAGTTAATAAATAGGACCCAGGAAATTCAAAGATGGAACAAGTTACCCCATTTAACTACAGATTCATGAATTGCATATTTCAAAAAAAATTAACATTTCCATGATGTCAGGATGACATAGGGCTACACTTTTGAGCTATGAGATTTCTAAATTTAAAAAAATGCATTTTAATCTTGAGCAGATCTACTTATATTATTGAAATAGCACAGGATCATGTTTACACTAGTTTCACTTGGATTGTTATGAAGTAAAATTTTAAATGTATAAACTACTATATACTGCTTTTAAATAAATATATATCATTTCTTAAAGTTCTGCATGTTGACATAGAAGTGAAAGGGAATATGCTTATCATAAATCATTGCCCATCAACATGATTTAATTTCTCTAAATGATATTTTAGTTCTGTTTAGCTAGAGCTATTCAATGTATACATTACCTGACATTTCCAGAGAAAAGGAGCAAAGAATTTATGGCACTTGCTCCTAGAAAGCTTTTATCCTAAATGAAAGACAGGTGCTAAATAGTTTAATGCCATGAATTATGTGACCAGATAGAGTGTACAAAAAATGCGACCACATGCTTCAGGATAGAAACTTAATTCTAGGAATTTGGATCCCTCACCAGCTGCCTTTTAGAATAAACTGATAACATGTTATCTATTGCTTTTTCATATTCAGTGTACAACTGGCTGTACTGATACTGTTATTTATGTGCCATAATAATTTTTTCATCAGACCCGACTGATATAATTATGTAATCTATTCCCTAAGTAACAGACAATAAAATAGATTTTTGTACACTGTGAGGGGAACTGTATCCATTGTATCTTCCACTAAAACCCTAGTAGCTATCTCAGTGTCCATGTAAAGCCAGTGATCAAGAGTTATTTTCTGACCATATAAAGGAAGGAATAAATTGAAACTGTCACACCAGTAACCTCACCTAAAAATGCTCTGGAAAGTTTTTTGATCATGAAACATTTTTTAACGTATAGGATTTGCTCTTATTCTGATTAAATGCTTTTTGAAAAAAGATCCACTCCTTAATATTCATATAGACAGAACTATTATATTAATATATATAAAACTGAAATTATAATGGAAAAATCACTGAGCATCTGTATGTGTACTAATCAAAAACAGGTTTAAATTCTACAGAACTATTGAAGATTTTACACACGTTATTTTTGTTTTGTTTTGTTTTGTTTTGAGACGGAGTTTCATTCTTGTTACCCAGGCTGGAGTGCAATGGCGCGATCTCAGCTCACCGCAACCTCTGCCTCCTGGGTTCAGGCAATTCTCCTGCCTCAGCCTCCTGAGTAGCTGGGATTACAGGCACGCGCCACTGTGCCCAGCTAATTTTTTGTATTTTTAGTAGAGATGGGGTTTCACCATGTTGACCTGGATGGTCTCGATCTCTTGACCTCGTGATCCACCCACCTCGGCCTCCCAAAGTGGTGGGATTATAGGCGTGAGCCACCACACCCGGCCTCATTATGTTTAAAAATATTCTACATATCTCTGGAGGCCAAAGAAAAATGGGATTTTCTGTACACATTTAAGCTCATGTCTTTACAATATGAGGAGCCAAAAATATAATTAAGAAGTGCATGAGCCATTTGTTGAGATGGAAGATAAAGAGGAACCCAGAATTTCTTCCTTGTTCTATTCTTATTATCTCAATCAGAGTTGAGTCAATCAGATAATAAGAGTATCAAACGGTTGGTTTGAATTATAAGGCTTTCTTTTCTCTAGGCACACTGACCTTCTTTCTGTTCTTCCAAGTCCCTTGTTTTCCCTTATTTCTGAATCCTTGTATGTGGCTGAAATGGACTGAAATTAAGGTTACAGATGGAATTATGCTTTTTAATCATTTGACCTTAAAATAAGAAGATTTTTCTATATTATGGAGCACAGAAAACATGTAACCACAAGTGTTCTTCCAAGTACAGTCCAATTCAAACATAAAATTCATACACATATGTTCAAACTCATATGTTGAATTTCATTCCAAATTCAAATGTTGAAACCGTAATCCCAAATGTGATATTATCAGGAAGTGGGAGCCTTGGGAGGAGATTAAGTCATGAAATTTTTCCCTCATGAAAAGGATTAGTGCTGTTATGAACGATACCCCAGAGCAACTGGAAAGAGGGCCATCCTCAGAACCCAACCATGCTGATGCACTGATCTCAAACTTCTAGCTTCCAGAACTGTGAGAAGTAAATTTCTGTTGTCTCTACCAGAAAAAGCTACCAGTTCTATAGTACATTTTAGTAGCAGCCATAATGGACAAAGACAGTAGCCTTAGGAGAAAACTGTTTCTTGATTCCTTTGTTAACTGAACTGTACTTTTTTCCCTGACGTCAAACAAGTGTCACCAACTAAGGAAATAATCCCTGATCCAGATTAACTCTCCATGATTTAAGCACTCATAACACTATAAAATATTTACAACAAGTTTCGCAGTTTCTGAATACTTCTCTTTATTTGCTTACTCACACAATCAGCATGTCTCTTTCACAAGCTTTAAGAAATGTGTGAATACAGATAAAGTGGAAGACAGAAAGATGGTCTATATTGTCTAAGTTCTAATGCCTAGAAGCCATTATTACGTTATATTATCTGGCAAAAGAAAATTAAGGTTGCATATGAAATCATTCTTTTTAATCATTTGACCTTAAAATAAGAAGATTATTCTATATTATGGAGCACAGAAAACAGGTAATCACAAGAGTTCTTCCAAGTAAAAAGGGAAGTGGAAGAGTCTGTTTCAATGTGATTCATTACTAGAAAGACCAGATGGACCAGCTTCTAGAGGTGGCCCATATTCCTTGGTTTGTGGCTACCTTCCATCTTCATAGGTAACCACAAAATAATAAATATGGACCATCTCTAGAAGCTGGAAAACATAAGAAAATGGGTTATTCTCTGGCACTTGTAGAAAGGAATGCAGCTCAGCCAACATGTTTTCTTTAGCCTAGTATACGTCAGATTTCTAACTTACAGAATTGTAAGACAACAAAATTTGCTGTTTGAAGCCACGAAGTGTGCTGTAATTTGTTACATCCATCATGGAAAACAAATAGCAGATGGCATTCCCAGCACCTAACACAGTGACTGGCACATGGTTGGTGTTTGACACTATTTGTTTATTAAACAGTTATAGAATGAGCCTGAGAGGTATGCTATATCCATTTTATGATATTAAGGTTCTCACGATTTCCTTTTCATTCCATTTCCATTTTCTGAAAACAAAGAAATAAATTAAGCTGATTCAAGAAAGAAATATTGTTTTCTAAGAAGGCTCTACAATCAGTTGTTTGGGATTTGAAAATTACAGGCCACATGCTAGTGTGCCTGCATGGACAGCAGATGCAGAGTGAGAGTCTAAACCACCATCATTATCATGTTTGTTTTGCTTTTGTTAAAGCACTGGGAGTGAGGACAGAAGCCAATGTGGAAGGCTATCACTGGTCAAGTATTGGAACATTTTTCAGAGACCAAATGTGAGTACACTTTTTAGGGGGATTCAAATTCATGACTTCTATTATTTTGGAGTGACTATAATACAACTGCTTACGTAGTTTCTATTTTCTCATTTACAACAACTCTGTGGGTTCCCCATTCATAATCCTGTTTCATCATGTGGTGTCTGAAAGCATCTAATGAGTGTTGGTCTTGGTGACAGTTTATGAAAGAAGAAAGATGGAGGTCATCGGAGAGGCCCACCCCAATGGGGAGGAGTATCTTCCCCCTGACATTTAAAAAATAGCCTACAAATGATGATAATAAAAACACAGACAAACTTTCGCTTACTTTGACTGTTTTTAACTTGTCTGCAGACAATGGTCTTCCTCCTCATCTCCTTCCATAATGTTATGATATGGGATTTAAATCCAAGCTCAACGAGCCCCACACCTACGTTTCTTCAACCATATTATGTCTCTTTTCTGGAACCTGAATGCCTGTGTTCAAATTCTTTTAAAATTTGAATTACTTCTTCTTTCTCTGCCCCTGTTTCATTATCTATAAAAGGAAAATAGCAACAGCATCTACCTCAAAGGTTGTGGTTAGATTTAAATGGCTGAATATGTGACACAATATTGCTTAGAATGTCATCTATTATGGAGATGCACTCTACATGTTAGCCTTTATTATAATGAGCTCAGAAATTGTCACTGTCAGCTCTTCTCAGGGAAACGATGTGCGGTTGAAAGAATATTCTGCTACATTCTATGTGGTGACTAATGAGACACTCTTTGAAGTATGCATAATAATAGTTCATCTAACATGTCTGCTAAAGTGGGTGAGTTGAATTAGCTAAAAGGTTTTAATTGTTGACTAGTGTGTTTGTGTTTCAGTGTAAAGCTTACTCATTTGGGCTTGTGTAACTGCAGCAAGCCCAGTTTACTGAGCCACACCACCTATATGTGGCTTTGGGCAAATTAATTTGATACCTCTATTTTTCTATCTGTAATATAGGAATAACAATATTAACTTCACAGAGTAGCTGAGTGTTTAATAACTTTGTACTTAAAAAGGTGCTTAGAACAGTGATGGTCACACAAGTGCCTTATAGTTATGGGATGTTTTTGTCATAATATCCAAAAGTGGTCCTTCAACCGATCTTAATTATTTTAAAACTAGAAGCATTTTTTTTCTACAGTAGAGTTTTAATGGATCAAATACATAAAACAACAGCAACAAAGTAAACAGGTGTATGTTTCCAGGGCCAGGTCACTACCAAGAAGCAGACTGTAGATACACTTTACATATTCACTACTGGTTAAACTACAAAAGTTGGTTTTAAAATGTTGAAATACTGAAACTGTGGCTGTAAAGCGTTGGTGATGCCTTTTGTTTACATATTCACTCCTGGTTAAACTACAAAAGTTGGTTTTAAAATGTTGAAATACTGAAACTGTGGCTGTAAAGCGTTGGTGATGCCTTTTGTTTTATTTTCCAATATATGAAAATAACTTTGAAGAAGCTAAGTGGTATGCTTTTATTTGTTTCCTGTCATACATTCTAAATGGCCTTTAAAAGTCAGTAGCTGTTACTCAAGAATAATGAGGTATATTATTCTCTCAATGCACATGCAAATCTCCAATTAACACTAATGGGATTTATGGCAGTGAGACCAAAGGAAAATCTACTTCGGTGTCTCAAAATAAAGAATCTTTATTTTTTGATACCTACCTTTTTACCATCTAAGTGCATTCAAGCGTAAATAAACAAATTAGTATTAAGCATCAATTTGACACTTCCATTCATGTTGACGTTGTGAAATACTGTCTTTGAAAGGTAATGTGTTTTAAAACAGACATGCGGCTTTAGATAGCATTGAAGAATTTACATGTACTCCTCCCCCTGCCATTAATTTCAAAATTATAAAGAATAATCATGAGCAGCCCTACTCAATTTTGAGAAATATGGAAATAATGGATTTTCAAATATGTGTGGCAACATAGTTCTAAGAACAGTATTTTAGAAGATTACCTCTTTTACATGCACACACACACACACACACACACACACACACACAGAACCCCAGTATCTCTTTAAGATACAATTATATACCTATTCTAGTAAGCCTTTCTTAGACTTCTATAATTTTAGTCTTATTTACACAATCTTCTTAGAAGGTAATTTTTGAATAGAAAAGAGTGAAAAAACAAGTAAGGTGTTACTAAACTGAAATAGCATATAAAAGAATGTGTGTTTAAAGTATTGAATAATAATCTGAAAAAATATTTAGAGCAAAATTAAAATGATTATTTTCATTTGTCTCAATTAGAATGATCAATATGGGCTCTGGCCATAAGTGTCTGGTGGAATTTTAATCTTTAGGACAATTCTATAAACATAGAGACATTAGACTACATAAAGTGCAAACTTCTATGTAGAAAGAAAAAAATAGAAGCACTAAGGCTTCTTTTAATATAATTAACTAAAACAATAAAAGGTATGTTAAGGGTTAAGCATATGTTCATACAACCAAAGCCTATTAACTTTTATTTGACAAAATTCCTCATTTCTGAATCCCCCAGTTAACAAATCTTCCATAACACTTATTTAAAACAACTATAGCAAGTAAATAACTTACCAAGCTATGAAAAAGCATATTCCCTGAGTTAAAAAAAGCCAGTATTAAAAAAAATCTTGACTGACAAAATAGAATGGCCCTCAAGCTGAGAGGTTTACTTAACGTTAACTCATTTGGGACATTCTATTCTAGGTAAAGAGAAATTGCCATTTAAATAAGCTAAATGATTAAAACAAGAGATAGATTTTATTTTACCTGCCTACAAAATAGTGTACAGAAAATTTATTGACTTCTTAGTGACTAGGCCTGGAAGAATGCCCAGAACACAGTAGGCACTTGATAAATATTTTTTGAATGAATAAATCAATTAACTAACTTTTCAGAAATACTATTTGTAACATCAAAAATGTATTTAAGTCTCTGTTTTTCCTTGATGTTCAGTGCCAGGCACTAACGATAAGACATGCTGACTGGTTTTACGAAGTTCATAATCTTACTGGATATAAAGATAAATAAATTACTATGATTTAATATATAAGAATGATGCATATTATGGAAAATAGCATTTGAATGGATTAATTTTGTTTCATAATTTTAGATATATACAGAATCTATTGTTGGATAAATATTAAGGTTTATTTTTTAAACTATTTCACTACATGATTACTTTGTTAATTCATCCTGTAAATTTTAACCTATGTCAATAGAAACATTTTTAAGAATCTCATAAAATAGTTATTGAAAAATAATTAAATTTATCTGTATTCTTTTTGATTAATGAAAAGGAAAACAATAAAAACTAATGAAAAGTTACTGTTTTGAAATAAAGTTACCCAAATAAAATTATATTCATTTATTCAATCTAATCATTGCATTCTCATTAAACTAGTAGTTTTCACTAATTTTTTTGGTGATATCATCAGTTTATACTGTAAAATGTTGGTTAGACACACTTTAGGAAAGTACAGAAGTATTTTTCTTTTGTGTTTGATCATATTCATGACCTAGTGTTTTATATACCTGTGACTGGTAGATTAAATTGTTTTATATTGATTTATAACAATAAAGACTCTTTGCTTCTTGCTTTTTAAACATGAGCATGCAACTAATCCTGGTTGACAGCCTTCAATCTATGCAGTGGTCATATCTCTAACTAGTATCTTATTGCGTTCATTGGACTCAATTTTAGTTTTTGAGTTTCTTTATTGATCAGCTCTAACTCTTTGTACAACCTGACATTTTATGGCATTAATCTTTTTTTAGCCATCCTGTGAAAAATAAGAAAATTTACTTAATATTTGAAGGTAGTATTTTTTTATTGAATGTAGTATTAATGTAGTATTTTTAAATTGAATTCTATCCCACAATTGAACTACATGTCCTTTGCTATGTATGAACTATATGAACCTGAGTAGCTGGGACCACAGGCACATGCCATTACACCCAGCTAATTATTTGTAATTCACCCTTTTGTGAATCTAAAAAATATATTAAACCTTAGTTATTTTAGGTTTCCTGTATGCTGAAATGTTTTATTATATTATCTTAAAATTATTACATCATTATTCATCATTGTTTATCTATTATTCCAACCTATGCTAAAATAAAAAGAAAATGGAATCAAAAAATTATAGAATCATGTAGAATTGTGATACAATGAGAATTTGATTACTTTTTAATTTCTTTTCTTTTTTTTTTTTTGAGACAGGGTCTTATCTGCCACCCAGGTTGGAGAGCAGTGGCATGATCTTGGCTCACTGAGACCTCCATCTCCCACTTTCAAGTGATCCTTCCACCTCAGCCACCTGAGTAGCTAGGACCACAGGCACATGCCACCACACCCAGCTAATTATTTGTATTTTTGTAGAGATGAGGTTTTACCATGTTGCCTATGCTGGTTTTGAACTTCTGAGCTCAAGATCCACCTGCCTCGGTCTCTCAAAGTACTGGGAATACAGATTTGAGCTACCATACCTGGCGGATTATCTTTTAGTTTCTTAGCATGGTGCTAAAATTATTGGATAGTATATTATACTCTGCCTTTAGAGTTCATGGAATAGAGTTGAGAATTTGGAATACATTATTTTTTTTCTTTTAATAGCAAAGAGGAGACTACAAAAAATACATTTCACAATTATTAAATGAATCAGAAGATGAATGCTAAATTACACATAGCAGCACTTAGTATGTCATTAGTATATAATTCTTTAAGATATATAATGAATTACCAAGGACAAAAAGAAAATGTAGCATTTTCTCTTAGTTAGCCATTCAGCTGGAAGAACTTCTCCATGAAATGATCCGTTCCATTTTACAAGAACATATGATAATGTTTCTTCATTTTTGAAGATGTTTGTGCACAAAATATTCTTGACACAAGAGGGGTTTTACTATTTTAGATTCTTATTAAAATTTCTAATAGCTATCTTCCCTGTCTATGCATTTTTATTTTATAGATTAGTCATAAACATATGTGAACTTGATTCCATATGTATACACACATACACACACACACACACGCACACATATATATGTACATATACACACATTTCCATCTATATACTCCATTGGACAGAAATGACCAATAGTAATTCTTTCTAGTGGTATGCTAAGGATTAAGTGACTACTATATTGTGCTGGGCCACATTTAAATCCATCATGAGCCTCATGCAATCTGCCGGCCGCAGGTTGGACAAGCTGGCATGGTATAGGAAGACAAAAATTTTAAATTCCCAAGTCACTGGATTCAAGCCCTTCTTCATGTACCTATTCTAGTTAGTTAGTTGTTTTCTCTAGGCCTTAAGTTTCTCATTTCCAATTTAACTATAAAGATTATCTGTCCTGAAGGATGATAGTGTAGAAAAATGAGTGACATATCAATCATCACCAAATAATTCTCTTTTTCATTATTTGTAACTTCCAATTGCCTCCTGATAACCCATAGCTTAGGGCCTTGATCTCTGCTATAATATATTACATGGCTTGCCAGCATTTATCTGTCAATCTTAGATAACTATTTAATCACTTCAGATCTCAATTTTCTCAAATTCAAAACGAGAGAAGTGAAGCAGAGCTATGCTATTCAAGGCTGTTTTGTGGACCAGCACCATCATCATCATGTTAGAGTTTATTACAAATGCAGTATCTCATCCCCACCTCCAAACTGCTGAATCAAAATTGCATTTTTACAAGATCTTTAGGTGATTCAAAGGCACATAAATTTTAAGCATCTCAAACTAAATTACTCTGAGCCATCTTTCTGAAAATATAAAAATATTTAAAAATCATATACATGCTACTATGGTAGTAACAGTTAACTTTTAAACTTTTTAGATATATACCATTGCAGTTATCACTTGCTAAGTTACAAACTGCTACAAAACTTCGTAAAATGAAACAATTATTTTCTTCTGTTGGTTAGAAATTTAGACAAGGCACAGCAGAGATGGCTTCTATGTGTTCTGCAATGTCTGGGGAATTTGCCGGAAAGACTTAAACTGCTGGGGGCTGCTTGAACAATGGAGAGATGGAATCATTTGGAGACTTCTTCACTCATAAATCTGACACCTAGACTGGGATGACTAGTAGATTGGGCACACATGCATCGTTGATTGGAATGTCAGTGTGAGGCTTCCTGAGAAACATGATCTTCCCACTATATTTTGACCTAAGAATAGCGAGACTTCTGACAACATCCTAGGGCATCAGGAGAAAATGCTCCTTTGAACTCAAGGCAGAAGCTAAGCTAAATTAGCATCATATCTTAAACTTTGCTTCCATTGTATTTGATGTCTATAAACAATGACAGACTTGTCCAGTTTCAAGGCAAGGGAGTATGAATCTCTCCTCTCCTCAGGAGAAGTGTCAAAGAATTAACAACCGTGTTTTTAAACCCTCATACTTAATGTTTTTATTTGTATGCAAATGCTTCTCAAAAAAGATCTACCTTAATAAGAGTACCTCCTTAATAAGAGTAAATAAATAATAGTAAAATTTCTGGGAAGATAATATGACACTGAAAGAAAATATTATTACAGTCCCTTGTTTCATTGTTTATTTGCATGAAATACTTGCATCTGCTAATTTTTTGCATCTGTTAATTCTGTAATTATAGTTACAGATAAAATACAGAATGCCAGTAAAATAGGAATTTCAGATAAATGACTGTTTTTCAATTAACTGGGTTCTAAACATAATGGGCATATTTATATTACAAATTATTCATTGCTTATTTGAAATTCAAATTCAACTCAGAGGTCTGTATTTTTATTTGATAATTCTGGTAACCTCTACTTTAAATTCGATATATATACCTTTTATTATATGGATGCTTTAGAAAGATGTGCCACATTTACCAGGTTCTTTGCTTACCCTATGTCTCAAAGTGTGGTATATACTGGAATACATTCACCTCAATTTTGAGTGTATAGTTGGTTATAGACAAATGAATAAACAATGAGGATTTAACATCAGTGGCAAGCTAATGGAGACTATGCTTTAAGACAAGTAAACTTTTTAGATTTCTTCAAATTCTAAGTGTTTATATACATAACCCACATTAAGATATCTTCCTATGTTTAAAATTTCTTTAGAATGTAATCTTTAAAGATACAACCATTGTAATACCCAATCTCATATGTAATCAGAAGCTGTATATCTAATTTTATTATGTTAATATATACTGCAGAACTATAGTCAGGACCATCAGATTTCAAATAGCATATTTATGTTCTTCTATCTTTGACCTTTAGCCCCTCAAATAAATTGTATGCATGTACCAGGATCTTAACTTAACTATTTCTGGTTGAAAAACAAGAAATTATTTAGAGACCAAAAAAAGGCAATTTCCAATATAATCTTATGTAATACCCAGAAAAGTAATTCTAACAGGAATTTTCCCACTAAATATTGTAAATTAGGTTTCAACTGTTTAAATCACATTTTTCTTAAATTTAGTCTTTGTTATTTTACTTTCAAATCTGAAACTAAATATTGCAAATACACAATGTTAAGCTGTAGGAATATCTATGAACACTCAGTTTATACATTTATCCTTAGCAATTATGAATATACCAGATATTTCCCTTGAAGACAATCTAACACATCTCAAACATTTTCTCTTCACTAAAAGTAAGTACCTAATACCCTCTGTGTCTGATTTTGTGCATTAAAGGCAGGTTATTCAACTGAAGCAAATCCACAGCTATGTTAATTTCTCTGAGGAAAAAAAAAAGTCTGTTAAAAAAGATAAACCCTTTCTTACCTTTTCTGTTGCAGATCCAATAAAAATACACTTTTGTAATTCTGAAAATTTGTCCAAGAGAAATATAATCACATAGTGTAAAATTCATACTAAATCACAGAATTTTGGGCAGAAAACAATCAAATCTTCTTCACAGCTTGTATTAACATTTCTACTGTTGGTTTTGAATACTTCTGCTGGTGGATCAGAAAATATTGTGAGTTATATCCAGTTGGATATCGAAGGAACATAAATAATGGGAAAAAAACTAAAAATTTCCAGAAGAGCTGTCAGAAAATATCGGCACCCATTATCATAGGCACCAACATTTTAGTATTGACAAAATGTGCTATTAGCCTTCATTTTCCTTTTAACACAGCTCTGTTATATTTTCAAGGTGACTTAGACTCATGATGTGATTCTCACAAAATTTTTATGGTTCCAATAGACATAGATGTTACTTCTGATCAATAATGGGGTGATAAAAATAATGCTTGAGCTTTCTATTTACCTCTAAAGTGGTTCTTTAGAGGCCACAGTTGTATGTAAGACAACAATAAAGACAAAGCAAATTCCCTCAGTCAAACGCTAATAAGTGTAAGACAGTCGGTAAACAAGCCAGGACACCTGTTATTAGGTTTCAACAACACCCATGCTTTTTGGAATTACTAGTTTTTTAGAAATGTATTGAACATTAAAACAAAACACAGGGAAATATAATACTTTCTAAGGGGAAACAAAATAGTTGATGACCTGGAAAGGATTAAACATAAATTTACTGTATATTACAACTCAATTCCAATTATAAATAAAAAAAGAAGAAATGAGTTAGTGCCTAATGCATTTTGAGGCACAAAGTAGATGCTCAATATATATTATGAAAGAGAAGACAAAGAAGACACACTTCCTTCTCCAGCATACTTCCATTCCTTCCTACGCTGTCTGCATACAAATTCCCTCATTAATTGTTGGCACCTATTTGTTCACTCTCTTGCTCTAGGCTGCCATGTGACTGCTCTGAAAAATCAAATGTGGTAAAAGTGACTCTGGCCAGTTCCAGGCCTAGCCACTGCGAAACTGGTACGTCCCCATCCCCCTCCGCTTTTTTTTTTTTTTTTTTTTTTTTTTTTTTTGAGGCGGAGTTTCGCTGTTGTTACCCAGACTGGAGTGCAATGGCACCATCTCGGCTCACCGCAACCTCCGCCTTCTGGGTTCAAGCAATTCTCCTGCCTCAGCCTCCCGAGTAGCTGAGACTACAGGCGCGCACCACCATGCCCAGCTAATTTTTTGTATTTTTAGTAGAGACGGGGTTTCACCATGTTGACCAGGATGGTCTCGATCTCTTGACTTCGTGATCCACCCGCCTCGGCCTCCCAAAGTGCTGGGATTATAGGCGTGAGCCACCGCGCCCGGCCACTGGTACCACTTTAAATGCTTTCCTATAGAACCCAGCCACCACATAAAAAATGTGCATATCCTGACACCATCAAGCTGTAAAAAGCCCAACCTAGCTTTGAGGGGTAGAATACCAAGTGTTGAAAAGTGAAGGAATATGAAGGCACCAATCATGTGAGTGAAAAATTTCTCTGCTGGATATTCAACAGAATAGTGACTTCAAATATGCAGCTCTAGGTATTATTGGCTACAGTTGTATGTAAGTAAGCAACAATAAAGAACCATTAAAACTCCCTGTCAACCTCAAAGATCAAAGAGAGTTAATAATTAGCGTTATGTTAAGTCAATAATTTTTCACAGGATTTGTTACGTAGTGATAGGGACCTTAAACGAGGGCTTATTTACATTCAACAACCCCCTGAAACTTGGATAAACTCCACGCAGACTGATGCATGTGTATGTGTCTTTGCTGCAGTACAAGACGCAAGGATCCTGTCCCCAGTAGACATTCTTACACCGAAGAGAAGGAAACATTCAGCTTCTATACTCGGGCAAAATGGGACAATGGTTAAATCTACCTCATGCAAATTATGGTTTAAAAAATTAAAAAAATATTGTGTCAGGCATAACAAAAGACAGAAAAACAGCTAAAAGTTATGTAAATGCTAAGGGAGGTACTTGTTCAGTTCAGATCAACTTAAAGCATATAATAATAAAACATGGGTACAAGGAATATATAAAGATTAAAAAATGGCTAAAAACTAGATTTACAGGGACTAGCCAATAAGGCTAATGAATTTTACTTCCTCTTATTCCTGAGAAAAAGTCTCTTTTGGGAAGATTTTGGCTGTTTACTTCAAGATGAAAATTGATAGAAATATGAGGGAAATTTTGTGCAGTAGAAAAGTACAGAGTCTTAACCCAGATAAAGGAGTCGGGAAGAATGAAAAGTTGAATATGAAAAACGCAGCCCACCTGAGAAGAATGTATATGACATTACATACAGGTTGTTCTTATAACTCCTAAGCCTGACTTGATTATTTTAGGTCTCTTTAAATTACACTCTTGAAGAAAATTTATAATGGACTCAAAATCATAGCTTTTCTAATCATTTTTTGCAGGCTTATCCAGTATATCTCCAAATAGACTTCAAGGTAGATGGGAGTTATATTTACTCTGACAATTCTTCAAAACTGTACTGTTCCTTGAAAAACCTTACCAGTGATTTCTCTTTTTCATATTCTTGAACACCCACATGTCTTCTATAATTTCCTTTATCTTTATTCCCTATACAGCGGAGGGGAGTAACTCCTGATTATACCAAAATAACGGCTAACCTTTATTCTATATATATTGCTTTAAAACTATACTGCTAGCTTTACATAGATTATTTCAATTAATTTTCATAACTCTATGAAGCATGAATATTGTTTATACTTAGTAAATATTATAACAAGGAATACTTTATAGATGAAAACTAGAAAACAATGAAAAAGTAACTTATCCAAGGATGTAAGTATTTTCTATATTAAGACTTGAACCCAAGCAATTTAATTCTAGAGTTCACTCTTCATGTTTCTGGAATACACTAGGAATAACAATTAATAGAATTTCTAAGCATTGCTACATACACAAAGTATTGAGGAAATCCAGTGGCTGATTCTCTGGGATTTGGAATCCTCCCACCTATAAGCTCTTTATAACTTAAATATTTGTAAGTATATGCCATTCTGCAAACATATGTGTGATCTTCATCAAGTTTATAAAACAAAAAATATGAGAATTAGAGGCAAAAAGAGGGAAGAAGGGAAGTTATTATTTAATATAGATAGGTTTAAGATGTACATTTAGAGATTATATGTTAAATATGTTCAATTAATTCTAAAATATAGTTTGCACAGTTCAATTTAATAATTGTACAAATCAGGGTTTTCTTCTATTAATATTTTATAATTAACATTGAGAATTTTAAAATTTCATTTTATTTCAGTTTTATTTTTACCTGTAAAAAGGTGTTTTCTTTTTTTTTTTTTTTTTGGAGAATGTATCTTTTGCTGTCACCCAGGCTGAAATACAGTGGCAAGGTCATAGCTCACTGTAACCTTGAACTCCTGAGCTCAAGGGATCCTTTCACCTCAGCTTCTGGATTAGCTAGGACTACAGGCACATGCTACTATGCCCAGCTAATTTTTGTTTTTATTTTTTATAGAGAAGGAGGTCTTCCTACATTGCCCATGCTGGTCTCAAACTCCTGGTCTCAAGCAATCCTCCCTCTCGTTTCCTGAAGTGCTGAGATTACAGGCATGAGTCACTGCACCCCATCCAGCTAAAAAGCTGTTTTAAATTTGATGACACATTCTAGTATTAATGTTCCAGCTTAGATTTAACAGCATCACTGAAGTCCAGAACTAGTCAGGACCAGCTTTGTGGCCCTGCAACATAAGCACAAGACACCGTGCATTGAGAGACCTCACACTTACCTTAACACTGGTATCACCAACTTAAATTTCTTAATAAATTTTGATCAAGTCACCTACTATTTCTATTTGGCACTAGGCCTTGCAATTTAAGTAGCCAGTTCTTACTACTGTCAATATTTTATATAGTTATCAATGTGCAACTTAGTAACAAGGAAGTTGGACTGGAATTTTGTGGTTTCTAATATATTGTACTTGTGTCCTGATAATCACTTTCCATGAACTACTTTGTGTATTCCGTGGCCTGGAAGGTATCATATACTAGAAGGATGGTGTTTATCACATTGCAGAATTCTCACAAATCTTTATGTGTCTTTGGATGAAATTAACAACTAGTTAAACAGATGGAACTACTAATTTGAAAGCAAGGAACATACGGTATCTCTCACTGTCCCTCATTATAAGAGACATACCTCATTTTAGACCCAAGTGTAACTCTATCCCACACAGACCTGATGTTATCTGACATTTATTATGGTAAACTATTTACATGAGAAATGCTACATTATGAAAATAAGGCTACAGAATACTTATTTGTGCTTAGACATTAATCATACAACTTTAAACCTCCTACATTACACTTTCCATGTGTTCTTCATTCTGTTCCTTTACTCCATATTCTTTCTGCCCTTTAGTCTTGGACATCTAAGAAATTTAAAGTAATGTGTTAGGCCTGTGTTTGTGATAGCATTTTGCCAAATATACATGATAAGCTATACCAAAAGGAATATTGCACAGTTATATGAAGCTCCACTTTTAAAGGAGTGACTATAAACTCAGCATTTACAACCTCTGGTGAAACTAATTTAATAAGCTCCTAAAACACTGTTTTTGACATTTTCAATGGTTTGTTCTTGGTTATATGTTTGCAATTCTAGAAAGTAGTTGTTGTTTTAAGATAACATATTTACAATTGTAAGTTCTTAATCATTGATCATTGGCTAGATATATCTATTTATCTCTCGTCATTATCTCTCTCCATCTCCCTATTGTCTATCTAGAATACATTTGTTTCTGTTCCTTAGAAAAAAAAATTGTAAGCAGCTTTGAAGGGGGTTGTCATAAAATGAATTGTCTCCCCTTAATCTTTTCGGAGACATCCCTTCATTATTATGATAATGACTGAGGTAAAGGTCATACTAACATACCTCTAGAGAAAACTAAGGAAAAGGGAAATGAAATGTACATGCTCCTCAAAAACCAAACCTTAAAAAATGACATCAGAGGTTTTAGGTTTGGATCAAATAGAAGATGAAGAAACAATAAGAAAGCATACAAATAATTTAGAAATACAACAATTTAGACTAATTAAGGCATTATTCTATAGTTTGGTACATAATTATCAAAGTCATGGTGAATAAATTTTTTTCCTTTTAAATCTAGTTTACTTCTATTTTATTTGTAATAAAATGAATACTTTTAATGTATATTTAAACACTGTATTAGTGCAGCCTTTAACTCTGCTTACAGCTAAATGTGGCTATTTTTTAATACTGTCTTATACAACTAAATGTGGCTGTTTTTAATACTGTCTTAGTGGTTCTAAAAGCTGGCATTACAGTACGATAACCTGAAGGAACCTAAAACTTGCACCCAGACAACCTAAACCAGAGTAATTGGACTCTGGCATCCTTATTTTTTTTTTTAAGCGACACAAGTAATTCTACTATGCAAACAAATTAGAGAGTTACTGATTAATCTAGATATCATTAATCATCTGGTGCCAGTTTATTTTTGTGACAGAGCAGATTCCATTGTAAATTACCATAAAACCCACCATATATTACAGTACTTGCTTAAAAAATTAATCTTGTGTATAACTTACATATAGTAAAATGCATCCACTGTAAGTGTATTGTTTGATGAGTTTTGGCAAATGTATATACTCATATACACAGACACATAACCACAGTAAAGATATAAAATGTTTCAGTCACTCCAGAAAGATATCTCATGACACTTTGAACCTACAAATGGTCTGACTTCTATCACTATGAACTTATTTTAACTGTTATGAAAATTAATATAAAGTCTTTTACATGACATGTTTTTAGAATCATTGATATTGTTGCTTAGCATATTTTTGAAGTTCTTTTACGCTTTTAACAATAATTAATTTTTATTGCTGAATATTATTGTATAAATATGACAGAATATGTTTAACTATTTGCATATTGATTTTGTTCTTTGCTTCCAGTTCGTTGCTGGTGTGAATAAGGTTGCTATGAACATTTTTTTAAAAGCTTCTATAAAGAGAAGTATTTTAATTTTTCTTAAATACCTACAAGAGGCATGACTAGGTTAAGTAATACGTGCATGTTTAATTTCATAAGAAATTTCCAAATTACTTTTCAACATTTGTTATGCCATTTCATGTTTCCAGCACCAATTTATGAAAGTTGCAGTTGCTCCAGTGCCTTCACCAGTAATTAGTATCACAAATCTTTTAAATTTTAGCTGTTCTAGTGATTATACAGGAATCTCATTGTGGTTTTAATATGCCTTGCTTGATAAATGATACTTTTTGTTAGTATCTTTGTCTTTGCCTATTGCCCATTGTATATTTCATTTTGTGAAGTATCTCAACAAATGTTACCCTTGAAAAAATGATTTGTTGTCTTCTCAATGAGTTATAAGTGTTCTTTGCATATTTTGTATATCTGGTCTTTATTACATAAATGTATTGAAAATATATTCTCCATGTACATAGTATGCCCTTTTCATTTTATAATGTAATTTTTGACACTGAAAACAGTTTATTGTTAGAGTCCCTTTTGGGTATTTATTTTTTTTATTGCTTAATGTTTATATGTCCTAAGTAAATTCTTTCTACTATAAGAGTACTGATATATTTTAGGTCTGTGTCCCTGCCCAAGTGTTATGTCAAATTGTAATCCCCACTGTTAGAGATGTGACCTGGTGGAAGGTGATTTGATCATGGGCACAGATTT
Organism: Saguinus oedipus; assembly: GCA_031835075.1. Lineage (NCBI taxonomy): Eukaryota > Metazoa > Chordata > Mammalia > Primates > Cebidae > Saguinus > Saguinus oedipus. The sequence goes on from CM063169.1 coordinate 46,964,284, forward strand.
CCCCTTTGCTGTCTTGAGACACTGAGTGAGTTCTCAGAAGACCTGGTTGTTCAAAAGTGGATAGCACCTCCCCATTCTCTCTTTTCATCCTGTTCTTCCCATGGGAAGATGTTCCTGCTTCCCCTTCACCTTCTGCCATGACTGTAAGTTTCCTCAGCTATGTTTCCTGTACAGCCTGAAGCACTGTAAGTCAATTAAACCTCTTTTCTTTATAAATTATTGTCTCAGATATTTTTTATAGCAGTGCAAGAATAGACTAATATGGAAAATTGGTACTAGCAGTAGGGCTTTGCCATAAAGATACCTGAAAATGTGGCAGTGACTTCAAAACTGGGTAACAGGCAGAGGTTGAAGGAGTGTGGAGGGCTCGGAAGAAAACGGGGATATGGCAGAAAGTCTGGTATTTTCTAGAGACTTGTTAAATTGTTGTGACCAAATGCTGATAGTGATATAGACAATGAAGTTTAGGCTGAGGAGGTCTCAGATGGAGATGAAGAACTTACTGGGAACTAAAGCAAAGGTCACTTTTGTTATATGTTAGCAAAGAAATTGGAGGCTGGAGACATTGTGTCCTGACCTGGGGATCTGTGGAAGTTTGAACTTGAATATGATGATTTACGGTATCTGGTGAAAGGAATTTCTAAGCATCAAAGTGTTCAAGATATGGCTTGGTGGTTACTAATGGCCCATGCTCAAATTTATGAGCAAATAAATGGCCTGAAACTGGAGCTTATATTTAAAAGGGAAGCAGAGCACAAAAGTTTGGAAAACTTGCAGCCTGGTCATGTGGTAGAAAAGAAAAACCCATTTTCTGGGAAGAAATTCAAGCCAGCTACAGAAATTTATGTAATTAAAAAAAAGGCAAGTCCTAAAAGCTAATATAATGTGAAAAGGGCCCTGAAGGCATTTCAGAGAACCTCCCAGAAGCCCTTACCATCATAGGCCTGAAGGCCTAGGAGGAAAGAATGATTTCGTGGGCCAGGCCCAGGGCCCCATTGCCCTGCACAGCCTCAAGACACTGCTTCCTGCCTCCCAGCCACTCCAGCTCCAGCTGTGGCTCAAAGGGTCCCAGGTACTCAGGCTACTGCTTCACAGGTGTAAGCCATACACCTTGGCAGCTTCCAGGTGTACACCTATGAGTACACAGAGTGTAAGAGTTGAGGCTTGGGAGCTTCCACCTAGATTTCAGAAGCTGTATGGAAAAGCCTGAATGTACAGGCAGAAGTCTGCTGCACAGGCAGGGCCCTCATGGAGAACCTCTACTAGCAGAGGGTGGAGGGAAAATATGGGGTTGGAACCCCCACACAGGGTCTCCACTAGGGCATGGCCTAGTGGATTTTTAGAAGAGTGCCTCTGTCCCCCAGTCCCCAGAATTGTAAATTCACTGCCAGCATGCATTTTGTGCCTGGAAAAATTACAGGCACTCAGTGCCAGCCTGTGAAAGCAGCTGGTGCTGTATCCTGCAGAGGCACAGGGGAAGAGCTGTCCAAGGTCTTCAGAGCCTACCGTCACTTGTATCAGAGTGCCCTTGATGTGAGACATGGAGTCAAAGAACATTATTTTGGAGGTTTATTTCATGAATACCCTACTGGGTGTTGAATTGCATGGGATGTATAGCCCCTTTCTTTAGCCAAATTCTCCCTTTGGAACTCAAGTATTTACCCAATGCCAGTACCCCCACAGTACAACTACCTAACTTGTTTTTGATTTTACAGGCTCATAGGCAGAAGGGACTTGCCTTGTCTCAGATGAGACTTTGGAGTGTGAAGTTTTGAGTTAATGCTACAGTAGCTAAGTCTTTGAAGGACTGTTGAGAAAGATGATTGTATATCACAACATGAGAAAAACATGAGATTCCAGAGAAATCAGGGACAGAACAATATGGTTTTCTGTCCCCACCCAAATCTCATGTCAAATTGTAATCCCCAGTGTTGGAGAAGGGTCTTAGTGGAAGGTGATTGGATCATGGGCACAGATTTCCCCCTTTGTTGCTGTTCTCATGATAGAGTTTTCCTGACATCTGGTTATTTAAAAGTGTGTGGCACCTTCCCCCTCTTTTTCTTCTGCTATGGCCATATAAAACATGCCTGCTTCCCTTTTTCCTTCTGCCATGATTGAAAGTTTCCTGAGGCTTCTCAAGCTATGCTTCCTGTACAGCATGCAGAACAATGAGTCAATTAAGCCTCTTTTCTTTATAAATTACCCAGTCTCAGGTACTTCTTTACAGCAGTCTGAGAATGTATTAACACAACTACAAAATTTTCTGGGGTTTCTTATGACAATTTAGAGTTTTATCTTTTACATTTTTGTCTCTGACACTTTTACAGCTAATTTTTGTGTATGGTAGGAACTAAAGGTTTATTCTCTTAGATATAAATACAAATGTAACAATATTTGTTAAAAACACATTTTTTCTCTTTTAAATTATGTTGGTATTTTATTTAAAAAATAGTTATATATGTGTGTATCCAATTTTATTTTTCATAGTTATCTATATTTCAGTACTTAGACACTACTATCACATTGTCTTCATGTTTGAGGTAAAACAGAATTGTCAAAATAAGACCATGCAAGTCCATTCAACTTTATTCTTATCAAAAGTGTTTTCACTCTCCTATCTTTGTGCATTTAAATATATTTTACAATTAGCTTGTCAATTTTGAAAGCAAAACCTTCTGAATTGTAATTGATTGTCAAAAAAACTTGTTCTACTTGGGGGAAATTAAGTTCTTAAGAATATTTTCTCTTCCATACATAAATATATCTCTGTTTACTTCATTCTATGTCTTACAGTTTTCAGTGTATATGTCTTATAAATATTTCCTTAAGTTTATGCCTAATTATTTTATGCTTTTTTGGCATTGTAAAATTTTGTTTTAATATTTTCAGTTTTCTACTGTTTAGAAATACAATTAATTTTGATATATCAATCTTTTATCTGGTAACTTTGATATTTTCACTTGATCCTTCAGTATATTATACACAGTCTTCTATATTGATCTCACAAGATCTTGTTATCTGTCAATAAAGCCTCCTTTAGAGTTCTTTATTCAATAATTTCTATTCTATTGATTGTCTCATATTGGCTAGGACAAACATTGGAACCATGGCCAAAATAGAAAAATGTTTTTTTTTCCATAGAAGACATAGGAAAAATATGTTTACATTATTCTTTATGTTATATTCAGACTTTTGCCATCAAATGTAATGTTTACTATACATTATTTCTAAATGTCATATTTTATCATAAGGATGCTTTGTTCCATTTATAGTTAGATAGGAATTTTTATCTTTGATGTGTTGTAAAATTTTATAAAATTATTCTACTCTATCTTTTGAGATTATCATATTTTTTTCTTCCATTATTCTAGTCACAAGGTGAAGTCAATATATTGATTTTCCCATATTAAGCTAACTTCTCTCAGGATATAAACTGAAATTAGTGGAGAAGTATTGTTAATGTTAATTGTTGGGGGGTTTAATTTTCTAATATTAAGTAAATAATTTTTGGATATTCATCAAGGAGATTATAGTTTACTTGTTATATCTTCATCTCATCTGTATTTGTTACTACAGTAATACAATATTGTCTTCAAAAAGTGAGTTGGGTTCTGTTTGCTCTTTCACTGATTTCTGAAAGAATTTATGTCAGAGTTGCATTAAATGTTTGAAAGAAGTCACTAGTGATGCCAACTTGACTTAAAATTTTGTAGTGAGGCAAGGCATGGGGAAAATCTTTAATTATAAACTAATATTTTTTCTTCTAGATACAGAGCTAGTTACATTTTTATATATTCTGGTGTTTTGTGATTCAGGTTTTTCTAAGATGTGTTTATTTAATCTAAATTATTGGATTAATTGGCAAAAAATTAAAATAATTAGTATTAATCATTCTTTAATGTTGGTAAGATGTGTAGTAATGCTTCTTCTGTCATTCATAATATTAGTAAATGTGGGACAAGTCCTAACATGTATGATAAATTACACTGTTTGCTGAGAACAATGGCAAGGAAAACTGAGCCATCCCTCCAAGGGGAAAACTGCTTGGGGCATTCTAAAATAGTAAAACAATATATGTATATCATACACCAGTTAAAACAATTATTTCAGCATGGGATATGTGACCCTGTCCCTGTGGCTACCTCATGGAGAATGCTTTTAGTTTATCTTTGATCAGTGGTAAGCAGGCACCAGCTACCTACCTAGCTTTTTTTTTGTTCTATGAGAAAACACAGAACACCTGTTTGTTAATAATATTCACCTGTTCAAAGAGAATAAACACGAGGGTCAGAATCTGCTTGAGGCTCTCAGCTGGGAATACTGTCAGTCCCTGAGGCTCTCAGCTCAGAAAGCTGTTAGCTCCCTGATAGGCCCAGTTTACACTCTATCTTTGAGTCTGTTTCCTAATTCCTTCAGCGCCACCTGAATGGGGGTCTCCATGGCTGAGCTGGTGTCAGTAAGTAAATTATGTTTACTCTCTTTATTTTATAATCATTGTTACTAGAAGCATAATTTTTATGAGAAATCCACTGTTTATCTTATTCGGAATACCTTATATGTGACAAGTCACTACTCTAGTTGCATTTTAAGATTCTTTTGGGGAATTTCTTTCACATTTGATTACACTGTGCCTAGATCTTTATGTTTTTATGTTTATTCTATTTGGAGCTCATTGAGCGTTTTATAAATCTGGGATGTTCTCAGTTTTTTTTTTCATATATTCTGCCCCCCACTTCTGGAAATCCTGTAAGGCATAAAATTATCTATTGCATGGTGTTATACATTTTCCTTAGTCTCTGCTCCCTTTTCTTTCCTTTTTTTTCCTGGACATTATTCCTGGCTATAAATGAGTCACTCAGGAGATAGTAATCATACTTAAAGAAGAAAAGGATGATGTGAAAGTGTCTTATCAAATAGAAAATACAAATAAATAGTTTAGAAACCAAAAATGAACACATGGTAAGAGGCAGTGTTCAGTGCCACACATGACAATGCTCACAGACTGTTAAAAAAATTCATAAAAGTCACTAAGCAGACTGCAATACCCTTCAATGATGTTTTTAAAATAAATAAAATCAAAAGCATACTCTGAAAAGGAGAAAAGTCTGATTGCAGTTACTACATTAAAACATTCAAATGTCTAGTTTCAACACCAAAAAAATCAAAAGACATAAAGAAACAGAAACATATATCTCTGAAGAAGTCTAGACATTGGATTTGCTAAGCAAATATTTTAAAATAATTGTCTTAAATATGCTCAGAGAACTAAAATATAACTTGGACAAACAACAAGAGGAAGCATTAAAAAATGGTAATATCAGATAGAAATGATAAGTTACCACCCATAAATTCTTGAGCTCAAAAGTGTAATAACTGAAAACAAAAATTTACTAGAGGAATTCAACAGCAGATTTGAGCTAACAGAAGAATTAATAATATCACAAAAATTTAAACCACACAGCCTAAGGAGAAAAGGACTGATAGTTCTCACGTCTTCACTCTCCTGCCTAAATAGAACCACTGTATTACTGAACTGGACCTGGATAGTGTGGGCAAGGTAGCCTTCTTCTAGAGTTATTCTTCTGATCTTTGTGGAAGATTTGGGGGTAGAGTCTCAGCCATAGAATTCTTCATTTTGGCATGAAATTGTCACCATACAAGTGAGAGCCAGGAAGATGGTGAGATGATGGGAATCCATGATTTTTCAGCCTGTAACTCATGGCCTACCAGTCTTATTCAGGGAAGAGTTTTTTTCCCATAGGAGTGGGAGGCAGGTAATTATAGGAGTTCTGGGTCCTTCCTGGCAATGCCCACTAATATTCAATATTTTACAACATAAAGCTAGGAGGATAAGTCTGAGGGCAAAAGCCATTTGTGGTTTAAATGCCACAGATTCCAACCACACGAAAAGTTTATAGATTTCATTTAATTAATGCTGCTTTGATTTGTTGCATGCTTTTAGGTCAATTTCTTTAGATGGCTGTTTTTAATAATTTTCACCAGTTTAATGTCTGTTTCACTGTAGAGATGGTTGACAGTTACTCACTGCCGTTCCCGAGTCTCACCACCTCCAGATATATTTTGAATGTTTACCTGGTACATATTTTCACATTTTACTTTTAAAAATACCTGTATCATGTATGTCTTTGTATACACTGATTTGCCTATATAGTCTTTTTCATTGATTTTTATCAATAACTATGATATATTTTATTTTACTTTTCTAGAGTTTGCAACAAGCTTTGTAATTAATTATAATTTTCCTTCAAATAATATCTAAAACTTCACATATGATGCAAGAATATTACAAAAATTCATTGTTTTCATATCTCCAAATCTGGTCTTTAGACAATTATTGTCATAACTTTCAATTACACATTAGCTATAGAACTCATACTACATTTTAATAATTTTAATAATCATGTTACTTATGAATTAAATTATAAATTTTTAAATGTAATTTTACATTTACCCATGTATTTATAATTTCAGTGCTCTTCAATTAGTTATGTATATTTGTATTGTCATCTGGTATTTTTTTATACTGAAGACTTTTCTTCAATGATTTTCTTAGTTCAGGTCTCCTAGCAATAAAAATTCTTATCTACTTTTCCTTGTATTTTTGTCTTGATTTCATATTGACTTTTTTGAAAGAATTTTTTTGCTATATATATGGTTATAAGTTGAGTGTTAATTTTTTGCTTTCAGAAACTTAAAGATGTCATTCTAGTGTCATTTGTATTTCATGATTTTTTTCTTGTATGTAATACTTTGCCACAGAAACACACTTACTGAGGTTTTGTTTTTTAATTCTTCAGTTTTCAAAAATTTAATTATGATGTATCATGGTATAGTTACTTCTTTATTGTTTCCTTTTTCTTTTTTCTTTCTTCCTTTCTTCTTTTTTATTTATTCTTAGTTAAATATTATTTGAGATGCTTAAGAGTTTTCCATCTAAAACAGTTGAAAAGGTCAATAAGTCTCTATACATTTTTTCACCATTTTTTAGCTTGTGATTCAGTTTGAATTTTTAACTTTAGATATCATTTGTTTTAATCCTATTCAATTAACTTTTCATATCAGATATTTTGCCTCTATAAGTTCCAACTGGTTTCTTTTTATATTCCACTTTCACTCCTCATTATGTTTCTGTTTTACTTTTTATCCTTGAGCATATTGAAACGACAAATTTAACGTCTTTCTTGATTCCATGATCTCGTTCATGTCTGTATCTATTTCTACTAACTGAAATTTTTCTAATATTTCTAAGATATGTTTGAGATTATGCTCTCATGCTTTTAAATATCTTTACTAGATGATACTGATGGCAAATATTATGATGTTGAGGTTTCTAGATTACATCTGTTTTAATGGATGAACAGTATAACCTCCAAGTATCAAGGTAAGTTAAACAAAGATAAAGCGACAGAGACATAGAATGAGGATCTTTTCTCTCTTCATGTTATTAGGAAAATTATTCCAGTCCTAAATAAAGTGTGGAAGATGAAGAGAAGATAAATATTATTATTCCCCAGCTGCCTGGTCAAAGAATCAGCAGGAGGAAATTGATTATCTTTTCTTGGACCTGCTAAAATTATACTAAGAACTAAATACATTGCATCAAAAATATTCACCAATTATAGTTCCCCAAATCTCCAGCACACGAAGAAATCATACTCCATTAGTCATAATTAACTGCAGTAGAAACTAAAGATAGGAAAGATGTGGAGACACTCACATGCTATGGTTTTTTTTCCAACATTTTGTGATTTGCCTAAAAAAGGGCACTTGGGGACATTTCTGTTTTTATCACATATTTTCATGTTAATTTTTGTGGGCAAAATAAATCAAATTAATGAATCAAAACCAATTTTCAATTTCCTGAATTTCAGTCATCTCCTTTAATGTGTACTATGCATTTTTGTCAATTTTAATATTAAGAATACTTAGCTAAAGTGGAATCAGGTAAAATGATTACTTACTCCATCAGCCACCTCTTCCTTTGTCATTCATTTTAATCAGATATGATGGCCCTAGGATTTCATGTCTTTTCATGTAGTTCATTGTTTTCTCCATGTTTCTAGTGACCTAAAAGCTAAACATCTTTGTGTACTTACTGTAATATTTCCTAAATTTAAAGGCAACTAGCAACTCCTTGTGTTTGAGGTAGCAACTTCCTGTTTTCATTGTTTTTTTCCTGCCCTAGTTATCTTACTACTTCAAAGAAATTGCTAGACCCTTTATCCTCCTGCACCTCAGAGAATGATTAAATTGTCAGGCTGAAAGTAGAAGTTCCTCTAAAACAAATTTGTTTTCCTTCTCAATTTTGCAAGGGGAAGAGGATCTTCATCCCCTTGAAAGAGTTATTCTCATATAAATGCACAAGTGTAAAGCAGAAAAAGAAAGAGATAAGATTCTCTAAAATTACGAAGAGCAAAGAAGTCTGGTATGCCATGATAAATAGAATTTTGTGGCCTAATTTCATAGTAACCTCTCAGAGAAATGACAGATTCTCTACCAGAGACAGCAGTACCCATAGTGCTCACCAACATGTAGGACATTGAGTACTAAAACATCTCTGAAGGTGGGACTCTGGGCAGAAAGCAGCTTCATGAGAGGCATGAACCTCAGAGACAGTTCTTAGTTTTGACATGGTTTGCTTTGTGTCACTACCGCCTTCTAGATAGTCATAGGCCTTCATAAAGTAATGGGAACTTGGTTAGTGGATCAGTGGACATCTAGTAAAAACCATAGTGAACCAAAGATGTGTACTGTGATGTGTGTGTCGATCATTTATGTTTTCCTGTTTAATGCCACAAGTATACATTATAGACACTGGGAAAGTGAAGTGGTTCCAATAAGGATCATATCTCTATATACTCTAATTAGATGAGAGGAAGAGTCAAATTTAATTTTATTTAAATAAAATGAATAACTGTGGCAAACTTGTGTATATTAATTTGTGTAGTAAGATTTTCATCCATTTCAATAGACATGGAAAAAATCTAAAGATTTTCCTTTGGACAGGTAAATCTATCAGGTGGACTTCTGACTGATGATACTTGCTGAATTTGTATAAAGTAGTTCTTGGAATCTATCTATCTATCTATCTATCTATCTATCGATCTATCTATCTATCTATCTATCTATCTATCTATCTATCTATCTATCTATCTATCTATCTATTTATTTATGAGACAGAGTCTCACTCTGTCACCAGGCGCCAGGCTGGAGTTCAGTGGCACAATCTCGGCTCACTGCAACCTCTGCCTCCCAGATTCAAGCAATTCTCCCACCTCAGCCTCCCGAGTAGCTAGGACTACAGGTGCACGCCACCACACCCAGCTAATTTTTGTATCTTTAGTAGAGACGGGGTTTCACCATGTTGACCAGGATCATCTCGATCTCTTGACCTCGTGATCTGCCCACCTCAGCCTCTCAAAGTGCTGGGATTACAGGCTTGAGCCACCGCGCCCAGCCAGAATTTATTTTTATATCATTACCTGATTGTGGTTTGGTTTTTCACATAATTCTTTGAGAGCGGCCTGCACCAGCAATCTAAAAGTCTATCATTATCACCACATTAATCCATGTTGGCCATTGACTTACTAAATGTGGGCAACATGAGCACTAAACTGATTCTGAAGAATCCTACATTAGCTCTTCCACCATAGTGTCAAAGTCATTTTTTCTTTCCTTATCTTATTGAGAATCTCACAATCCAAGAGATTGTTACTTATTGAATTATTCATAAATCTTATATTAGATTTTGACAGTTTTCATCAGAGCATTTAGAAATTGCTTCATTTTTAGATAAGGACCAACACATTTAGATATTGGTGGTTTTCTTAAATTATTTTGTACCTCTATATTAAATTTTGATGAAATAGATATTCCTAAAAATAGGTTTTAAATTTTTTCTCAAAAATACTTAGAAATCCTGAATAGATAAATAATCATACAAGAAATCAACAATGCACTAACAGTAAAGGATACCAGAAATACTCTATGAGAGTAAACTGTGCAAGTGTCCAGTAAACATAATTAGGACATATAAACAAACAAAAAAAAAAAATAAAGGGAAAGAAAATGAAAATAAGCCAGAGTTCACATAAACAAATAATTGTTGTCAGCATTTATTAAGTCCTTACAGCATTTGAGGCTTTGCTAACCATTTTACATGAATTAATTTATGCAATACTCATAAGACCTTTGGAGACAGTTACTGTCATTACTGTTAGGTGAGAAAACTGTGGCACAGGAGAATGAGTATCAGCTCAAAATCATGAATCAATTAAATACAGAAGAATGATGGTTCTCAACCATGCTGTTACCTTAACTATTATAAATGTGAACAAAGTTCTAAAAATTATTTATGAAATGAGAACTTTTAATAGTTTGTTAACTAGTAAAGATATTTAAGTACTGGTAAATTTAATTATAATGAGAGGGAATATCCGAAATAAAATGAATTATATAAAACCAGAGCAAAGTACTTAATAATCAAATTCCTAAAAGAAAATGTATGATGTAAATGGCCGATGTAGATGGCCAACATATAGTGACTGATGTGCAGTGTCACTCATAACTACAAAATTAAAGAAGAGCAAAAATGAGCTATGTCCTGTCCATTAAATTAGCTATATTTTATAAGTTAGAATATGTCATGTTATAGCAAAATTGCCAGCACAAAGGTCCTCTCAGATTTCATGTATTAAACTAAAAATAAGAAAGCACATTTAAAGCCTTAAAGTCAACGATTATTTCTGTAGGAGTCTAGCAAAAACAAATAAATCAACAAAACGATAACAACAATAAATACAACCCAAATGGCAGAGTAGAAGTGTCTGGCTTCACTCTCCTTGATCTGCTTGTTATTTTTCTATGTATTAACTCTTTTAATTCTTCAGCTTGTAACCCAGTTTTCTAATTAGTTGACCTTCTGATCATTTTCCTGTTTTCCAGTCTTTCTCATTTAATTTTTATCTTTAGATGTCATACTTTCCTCTCTTTAACAGCAATCTCTTATATGCTTTTCTCCATTTCACTTTTCTAACATTTACAGTCTTCCTCAGCATGAAAAGGATCTAACATTTGTCTACTTTATTTTTCTTTGAAATTTAGTGTTTTTCAAATTTTCAAATTTCAACTTTTTATTAATTTTATGTTCTCACTTTACAATCTTAAAACAGTGTATTTTTATTAGTATAAAGTTGAAGTGGGCAAAGTAACATTACCAAACAATTTATAGTATTTGCTATGTGCCAGACACTCTTCGAGGTATTTTATTTATTTATTTATTTATTTATTTATTTATATTTTAGAAACAGGGTCCAGCTTTGCTGCCCAGACTGGAGTGCAGTAGCATGATCAGAACTCACTACCATCTTGAATTCCTGGGCCCAAAAATTCATTCCACCTCAGCCTCCAGAGTAGCAGGACTATAGGCATGTGCCACCATACGTGGCTAATTTTTAAAACACTTTTTGTAGAGACAAGGTCTCACCATCTTGCCCAGGCTTGTCTTGAACTCTTGGGTTCAAGTAATCCTCCTGTTTCATCCTCCCAAAGTACTGGGATTATAGGCATGAACCACTATGCCCGCCTTTTCTAGATGTTTTATATAGCATTATACAACTATAGGAGGCTGTTGAGCTAATGGAATTAGCCTTAATGTCACTGTGTTGATTTCAAGTTCTGCAATTTAACCCCAGGATTTGCACCCAATCACTCTTTTATAACTGCTTTCTATCACATATTTAACAATGGGAGAAATATTCTAATTTTGTGTTATTCAATATTAATTGAATCTACATAAAATAACCATACTCCAAAGCATTTCATTTTAAAAAATGAGACTTTTAAAAGAAGCTCCTAAAACAAGGTGTGCATTATTTGTAATATGTGAGGCAGATTAAGTAAATGACTTCAAAGAAATTTTAATAGTAATGTCCATTCTTTCAGTTTAAAAATAATACAATATTTTCTACTTAAATCAAATAACACCTCTTAAATATTTCTAGAAAAGTCACATTTAAAAATAGTTGTTAAATCAAATAGCTATCCTTTGCTAAATGAAGGAAATTTTAAAACTTCAAAATGTACAGAATTGACTTACCAGGGAGACAAGATTCCAGGACAAAGTTAATGAAAATCATCAATCAATAATTAACATATATAAATCACTACTTTCCTATACATATTAATATATATTACTACTTTACTATGCATTATGATAATATATAAAAAAACATGTGCCACAAGAAAATTATTCAACATTTCAATTCTAACAGGTAATCACAAGTTATTAAGCTGATGATCTTAAAAATAACAAGATGCACTGTCAACAATAAGGCTATAAACGCGAGAAGACCTACTTCGGAAACTGCTTCTTCTCTATAACAGTATGTTTCCTTACAGTTGGATATATGCATTGTGTTGTCCTCTTAAATTAGTGGACTATATACACTCTTAGTACCATTTGAGGTGCCCTCAGAGAGTCACCTGTATATTTCTATTTCAGTAAATTCCTTTGGCTTTTCAATTCCATCTATGCCAATGTTCATTTGGTTACCTTTTTCTAAGGTTTCAGGTATTTTATGTCAGAAGTAATGGTAGTGATTAGATGGAGATTAGAGATGAATAAGACATGAGAAATAAAATAGAATCCCGAAAGGCTCATTTTAGTCACTCTCCAAAATCCCATAAGAATATTGAATTTAAAATTAAAAAACAGCAAGTCCTATACGGTTTTCCTAAAATCCCATATGTATACAGGAAAGAATGATAAAAGGATATGTACAAAATTTCCAGCTAATTATTATGAAGAAATAGGTATAAATTGTTAAACAATGGAAGCAGTATTACTTAAGTTCGATGGTAGACAGAAAAAAAATCACTAAATGCTACATGATAGTGAACATGAGGGATAGTTTTGAAGAGAATTTCAAATGAAGAAAATATTGGGAAACTGGTGCTTGAAAGGAAGGGGAATTAAGAAAGATTAGGCTGTATTCTTAGTAGCACAGCTTTTAAGTGTCTTTTTGCATAATTGCCTTTTTGTGTCTTAGTAAGTACAAGAGCAGCGCTTTATTATTTTTTTACCTGACTTAATCACTGCATTTCAAAAGCTTCCCTTTAGTAATCCAGTTGTCTCCTCATTAGATTTACTTTGTGTTTCAGTGTTTGGAACATAGTAAAGGTCATTATAGCCTCAATAGTTTCTACCCACATTTGTAACCTCTTAGTAATTCTCTTTGTTTCATTGGCAATTGTTCAACAAACTTATTTGGACTTACTTGGAAAACAATCTTGTATGTTTTTGAAAATTACCTACCTGAAGGACATCAGTTCTACATTTATATTATTTTTAATCATTCATTGAGACTGTCAGTGTTTTTAGGAAGAATTAAATTACTGATAAGATTATTGCCCTGGCACATATTCTTATCCCCAATTGCCATTGCTCATATTCTTATGAGCCTCTCATTCAGCAAAATATGTGGTTTATCCTGTATCTAAAATCTTATCCTCTGCCTATATTATTTGAAATAACGTCACAAAATGTCCTTGCCTCTTAATATATTTAATATATTTTAATGCATAGATTAAATTTAATATAAATAACAATTCATTCTAGTTAAGCTATATATTTGTCAGTGTCAGTTCAGTTATCCTGACAATATTGACTGATTTAATTAATTGACTCATTAATTAAATGTCCAAACTTGCTGCACAAAGAACTTGAAGCAGCATATAGCCTACATTATGGTCATAAAATTTCATTCTTGAGAGAGGCCTATAGATAGTCTTGCTTCATATCTCATGTATAAAAATAAGAAAGATTGGCCCAGATATTTTAAATTATTTTTGCATGTTTAATTAGTAGTAGAATGTGGATTGGAATCTTGTTCTTCTAACATAATTTACTGACTTTGAACACCCTGAATATGAAAATTTTAATGTTATACATTGAACACTTATCACATTTTTTGTGAAAAGAAAAATGTTAATACATAAATCTATTGACAATGAGCATACTGATGACATTTAATAATTGTGTGTGTAATCTATGGTATCAGAGAGTCATAAAATACTTTTAACTCGCTGTATAGTCATGCTATACTTCCTTTGAAGGGTAAACTATGTATATTTTAATATAGAGAGGGTGAGAAACTCTGGCCTTGAAGTCAGGTCTGTTAGATAGTAAGTTCTTATGTTTGTATTTCTGAACTTATTTTTTACCTACTTGCTTATTTAAATGACTCTAGGAAATTAGTATCGATTAAGTTAATTCAAAATTTACCTTAGACAATAGATTTCCTGCTAAATTCTAGAGAGGATTACCTGAAGTCCAGGTGCTGAGGAGAGACACCGCGTCCTTGAAATCCACTCTTCGTGCCTTCTTGTGTGATGGCATTCACTGTGACACCTCATTTCTGCTTTCTTTTGGCAGTATCTACCTATCCTAGCATCCAGGGCCTTACTAGAATCACTATGCACAGACAATGTGGTCCTGCGTCTTGTGGGCAGCTTCAAAATCTGCCTCAGACCTCTTTCGTAACTGACACACTATATCCTTTTTTTTTTTTTTTGACTGAGTCTCGTTCTTTGGCCCAGGCTGGAGTGCAGTGGCCTGATATCGGCTCACAGCAACCTTTGCCTCCCAAGTTCAAGTGATTCTTCTGCCTTAGCCTCCCAAGTAGCTGTGATTACAGGCACTTGCTGTCACACCTGGTTAAACTCTATTCGTGTGTGTGTGTGTGTGTGTGTGTGTGTGTGTGTGTGTGTGTGTGTGTGGTCTATGTGTGATGGATTCTTGCTCCATCGCCCAGGCTGGAGTGCAGTGGTGCGATGTTGGCTCCCTGCAACCTGTCTTCCGTGTTCAAGCGATTCTCCTGCCTTAGCCTGTCGAGTAGCTGGGATTACAGGCACCTGCCACCATGCCCAGCTGTTTGTATTTTTAGTAGAGACAGGATTTAACCATGCAGGCCAAGCTATTGAAATCCTGACCTCATGATCTGCCTACCCCAGCCTCCCAAAGTGCTAAGATTACAGGCATTAGCCACAGTGCCTGGCCAACTATATCCGTTTTTAAACGCCTGCTGTATTATCACCAGATTGTTTCAGGGAAATGGGAGGAATTTGCTTATGGCATTAGTGATCATTCTAGAGGGTAATGCGGCAAGTTCCTTTTGATAATTTCTTCTCCCTCTTCTCTTTTGGACCCCACCGATTCACAATCTGCAAATCAGCTTGGAAAGTAGTAGAATAAGGAGCCTCTTGTCAAGGATTTCCAACAATTTACCTCACCTGTATTTCTGACTCTATACTTCTCTGACCTGGCCTTACGGAAACCTCAAACCCTGAAGAGACAAGTGTGCTATAACCAAACACTTCTATGCCAAATTAGTATCTGTAAAACATAATTACAAAAAAAAATGTGAGTATTCATCTCCATGTTTTACAGCCTTAGTAAAGCATGATTTATATACCATTAGATACACACATCACAGATGTGACATTCAATCACAAAAAAGATTTCTAGTCAATCTTTTCTTCCACACTCAGACTCAGGCCAACACCGATTTACTTTTTGTCTCTCTAAATTTTCCTAATCTGGGTATTATCCTAATCTCTATAAATTATCTTTACTTAAATGGAATCATAAAATATACAATCTTTTATATCTGGCTTCTATCACTAGTGTAATTTTTTTGGGGGTCAGGTATTTAGTAGCATGTATCAGTAGCCCATCCTTTTCAGTGCTGAAAGCCATTCCAGTGTATGTGTATGCCATATTTCATTTAACCACTCACCAGATAATTGACAGATTGTTTCCTCTATTTAGCTATTTGTGAATAATGTTATTTCAAATGATCATGCAAGAGTCTTAATGTGAACATATGTTTTCATTTCTCTTGAGTAGATACCCAGGTATAGAATTGCTGGATTCTACAGCAAATTTATGCTTAAATTGTTAAGAATTAAAAAAAAAAAAAAACTATTTTCCAAAGGGCTTTACCATTTTACAAGCTCACAAGCAAAGTTCAGGGCTTACAGTTACTCCATATCCTTGACAATTGTTAATATTGGTGTTAACAGTTTATGCAATGAGTTCTTTTTCTCATGTAGCTTTCACGGTGTTCTACCTTTTGGCTTTCAACTGTTTGACTATGATGTCTCGGTGTGCATTGCTCTACGATTTTCCCACTTGGAAGTCCTAGGATTTTTTGAATTACAAATTTGTATTTTTTTCACCATATTTAGGAAGTTTTCTGCGATTATTTCTAATTTTCTTCTATAGGTCTAATAATTTTCTGTCTCTTTTTTCTGTCTCCTGCCCTTCAGAATCTTTCATTGTGTGTGTGTGTGTGTGTGACTGTCTGTGTTTTTATACTTGACATTATTTCACAAGTATCTGAGCTTCTATGCATTGTTGTTCTCTCTGGTTTTCAAAAAATTTTACCGATCTATCTGCAAATTGACTGTTTTCCTGTCATCTCCAGTCTGCTGTTGAGCACCTTCAGCAAATTTATTTGAAACATGTTAATTGAAACATGTCTCCATTAATTTAACATTAATAATTTATTATAAATCTTTGATTAATTTCCACAACCCAGAAATTGTTGTTATAGATTATTTTGTCTAATGTTATAGTTTCTTCATAAGGAGAGGATTTGCTGAGCTCCTCAATTTGTCATACTGCATATCAAGTATGAAAACCCTTTCTTGAAATCCAGAATATGAAAAAGACACTTTTTGTCTTTATTATCCTTTACATTAGTCATGTTCTAAGACATTCTAACTATTTCCTGGATAGGGTGAAGGCAATTGAGATTAGGCAGAGAATTTTAAAATGTAAAGAAATGGAGATAAAAGAAAAATTCTGCCACAAATGTAACACTGAAATATCTGATGTCCCTTTCATGCTATAGAGATTCTTGTTTCTTACATTCCCTTCTATATGAAGTTTCATATTCAGCTCTCATACACATCGATAGCCAGATCTTGACTGAAATGTTTGCTTTTTCTGCTAGATGATAATTTGTACCTTTCTCTGAAATATCACCACATACTCATCAATATACCCAACACACAGAAATATTCAATAAATAGTACTCACCAGGAAAAGGGTTTTTTGTTATCAGATGTGGGAGATGGAGACACAGGTGACCCTACCCTATGAGATATGTGTGAACTAGTTAAAATTCTGTGTGTGTGTGTGTGTGTATGTGCATTTAGTTTCCCATTGACATTTCTGCATATAATGCTTTTAAAGTATACATGAAATATATAAAAACACATTTCTGACCAAAATGAAAATTAAAGAAAATGCAGGAATAGGTATAACACAAGTAAACATCCTTTAAATTTATTCTTTAGTTTCATAGTTCAATAAACACGAACTTGCAGAATTTCAGAACAGTATTTTCAATGGAAATATTTATATTAACTTGGATTTTTGCTTAATAGTGCATCAGGACATAAATGAGAATGGTGATAGTGTGTAGCCTTGTGTCATAAATACATTTAACATTTACATTGGTATTAAATATTTTAAGGACTAAAATAGGTGATTTATTATTCCATTTTGGATTCTTTATATTTCTAAAATTAGTCCCAAAGTACACAGAAGCAATATTTCCCAAAGTCTAAATAAAGAGTGATGCAGGGTTAGAAAATCTAGCTGCTAGGCAAGAAAGCTGAAGTTCTTTACAAAATCTCTCAAAGACTTACTGGGGCAAAGTCACACAGTATCAGTGGGTTGACAAAAATCTTTATCTCATTCTTCTCGGGTAGTTTTAGATTAAGAAGTTCTATCAAAAAGCCCATGCTGTTTTAAATTATAGCTCACAGGAATAAAAGGCTTGATTTCTTTATTGGTTTACCATCTATATAAGAAAATCCTTTTGTCTCTTATACACTTGCTTTCAGATACCACAGTAAATGTCTGAATATCTTGCTAGCTTGTTTCATTAAATTGATATTCTCACATTTTGACGATTTAAGTATATAAGCAGGTACCACCACATAGAAGGAATAAAGAAAATTTCTTCTTAAATTTTAAGTGCCTGAAAAACTATTTCAGGCACATTTTTAATTCAAAGAACAATTTAGGCCCATTCAAAACCATTAGGTGTTTTGCTCTGATACATTGTTAAATAGAGTAAATGAGCATATGAGAAGCAGCTTTCTTTTCCTTTCAAAATTTTCTAAGTTCTGGAATACACAGAAAAACTCTTCAATATACAGAATTAAATTCATTATTTTGTTTCTTTACCTAATAATTATTATAAATATTATAAGCGACGACATTTTTCTTATACCAGGAATAAATCTCTTTAAATGTCAATGCGCTTTGGTGTTGAAAGGCCATAGTTATTCATTTGTGACTGTATAGATCTGTTCTATATGTATATTACATACACACACACACACACACACACACACACACACACACACATATCTATTTTATAACAATCATCTGTTTACTCTGCCTTGTTTTTACTAGCAAGTGGAGTTGCACGGAATAACATTGCTAGATTTTATTTTTATTGAATTGGGGAGTATTTAAATGTTTTTAATGTATTGTATAATGTAATAGTTACCATCACATCAGGGACATCTAGAAAACAATATGAACAGGTCCCACCCCAAACATAATTGGTTTTAATTGGTTTGTGGTAGGGTTTAGGCATTAGTGTTTTGTTTTTTAAATGTCTCATTGATTTTAATGTGGAACCAGGTTGGAAACCACTGATTTGTTTCATTGTTACTGATTCTTAGATTTTCTAAGTACTTATACAGTGTATTATTTAAAGAAAATGTACCTTTTTATTCCTATTGTTAACTTCATTCTAATAGCTTGCTTTTCTACTGTAGTAAAATAATTTGAATGATTCAGGGATCTTAACTATAGCAGAACTTTTGACTTCTTTATCACTAAATTTAAGTCAAACTCAGAACAACCCTGAAGAGCCTGGCCTTTCTCTAACATATAATCCTGATGAATGTTTTCTTCTTAAATTAAGAAATTCTCAAGGAAATAAAACTACCCCAGACCATTCCAATGGAAGAAAGACAAGAGAAATTTTTACTCCTCTCATTACAGGCTCCTATTAAAATATTCAGATTTAAGCCAAAGGAAATGTTTAAGCATCCTATTTTGGGGACAAGGGTAATGTATTTTATATATCCTACAAAAGACAAAACTGCATGAATGACTTATTAATCATTATCAGAGTGAAAATCGGTTAGCAGCATACAAAGGACTTGAGTTAAGGATAATGTGAAAATATAACAGAATGAAGGGAATTAGGAAAACGGAAATAATTGCCAGTTATTAAAATGTGCATAACCTAAGTTTTCACAAAATCACACATTAAAAATAAAGATCAGTAGCAAATATTCAAAATCTGTTATGTGCCTGGTAGCTGCTTAATAATACCTATGAAATGAATGAATGTGAATATAAACATCAGTCAACAGAATCTCAGTTCAACAATCAACAGAAAGAGCAAAAGGAGGTATCCATTTACTTATTCTATACTAACTGTAGCACATTTTTTTTTTAGGAAATTATAGAAAAAAAACTGAAATTATCAGCTCCTCCAATTCAGTCCTGCCAACTTCTGAGAGCGGTTGTGAGACTTAATCAAATTCTAGAAATATGAAAGAAAGTGCTTTTGCAAATGTGAAAATACTATGCAACTTTAAGACATTAATTTGCAATTATATTGGTGTTGTAATAATATTGAATTTAATAGATATTTGTACTTTCCTGCAGTGTCTACAGAAATCTACAAATGAAAGAAATTTATATCTTGGAACTTACAGTAATCCAAATTAAGTATATCAAATTTTAATGTTTATATTTCTTATATGCATTAGACATATTGAACTATTTATTTAACTTTTTTTCTTTTCTTTTCTTTTTTTTTTTTTTTGAGATACAGTCTTACTCTGTTGACAGGCTGGAGCACAGTGGCACAGTCTGGGTTCACTGCAACCTCCACCTCCTGGGTTCAAGCAATTCTTCTGCCTCAGCCTCCCAAGAAGCTGGGACCACACACCTGCCAAATGCCTGGCTAATTTTTGTATTTTTAGTGGAGACAGGGTTTCACCATGTTGGCCAGAATGGTCTCCATCTCTTGACCTCGTGATCTACCCACCTCGGCCTCCCAAAGTGCTGGGATTACAGGCGTAAGCCACCGCGCCCGGCCCATATTGAACTATTTTTAAATTTTAAAATGTATTTTAAACCTACAAATGAACAAAGAATTATATTCAATTGATTCTATTAGAGAAATAATAATCCAATTAAATAAAAATGAAAGTCCTAGGTTTATGAGAAAGAACTAGTAAAATGTGAGCACGTAATTTGCCATTTTCATGAAATTTATAATAATAATCTAGAACTTATTAAATAAAAGTACTAATTTTATGCTATATAAAACTTAGGTATTTTTCATAAATGACTGCATTGTATTAATTTTAAATAGCAATACTTAGCTAATTTTTACTTCCTGATTTTCTCACTTTTTGATTTTTCTATACCTGTAACTATCAGAAAGACTATTAGACTTCTCTGAAAACATCTTCTAATAGTGAATCAAATCATTATCATTTTATCTAACAGTTAAACCTAAGAAAGCAAAATTGAAAGAAAAATTATTTAAATATGTAGCCTGTATATTGGTATATACATAGGAAAATAATCAATAAGGACATAAAGCTTCAACAGATTTTAGAAGAACCAAAATTATTCAAATATACTTTCTAATCACAAGACAATTTAACTAGTAAACGTAAATAAACTAGAAAATCTCCAAGCACTGGGGAATTAAACAATGAAATTACAAATAACCCATGTTAAAAATCAATTAGAAAATATTTTGAACATTAATAAAGATATAAATATTAAAACATGGACAAATGCAGCTAAACCTAATGGAAATGTGGAGCATTAATGTACATATTAAGAGAGGGAAGAAGTCTGAATATTAATTATCCAATTTGTATTTCAAGAAACTAGAAACAGAAGAAAATATCAAATCCAAAGATGGAAAAGAAGAAAGTAATCAACATGGCAGCAGAAATCACCTCAAGTCCACACGGCTTTACTGGCAAATTCTAATGAAGAACAGCATCAATCTTTCACAAACTCTTCCATAGTTAGTAACGGACAAAATCTCCAAAGATAGTCCTCTTTTTCTTTCTTTCTCTCTCTTTCTTTTTCTTTCTCTCTTCCTTTCTTTCTTTGTTGTTTCTTTTATTGAAACTGAGTTTTACTCTTGTTGTCAAGGCTGAAGTGCAGTGGCACAATTTCAACTCACTGCAACCTCCGCCTCCCGGGTTCATGCGATTCTGCTGCCTCTGTCTCCTGAGTAGTGGGATTACAGGCACGGGCCACCATGCTTGATTATATTTTTATTTTTATTTTTTGTATTTTTAGTAGAGATGGGCTTCAGCATGCCGACTGATCTTGAACTCCTGACCTCATGTGATACAATCTGGTGATATATAAAATAATAAAATAATTTGACCAAGTGGGGTTTATTCTGGTTGTAAGAATAATACAAGATTCAAATGTAAACTAAATAATATAAATTATAGAAAAGAAGGAAATGAGTTGCAGCAGTACAAGCTGGCTTATATAAGCTCCAAGATTCATAATACTAGGGTTTCTCTATTGCAGAGTAGACCCATGCCATACCTGCAGATTCTATACATCTCTCAGCAGTTCAACCTATGGAGGGCGGACAATGGGGAATGAAGAACTAGCACTAAAGTAATCACCTCCTTCCAGTTTAAAATCCTAATATTTACTGTCAAAAATACATTATACATACACAAATGCATACATATAAACACATACATACAAACTGTAGATAATGTTTTGATATTATGTGGATTCATAGTGAATTTATCAAGATTGTTGAATACATAATATTAAGTCAACTGTACTTCTATATATTAGTAATAATAACTGAAAATTGACTATTAAAATATAACCTCAAAATTATCAAATGCTTAAAAATATATCTAACAAAAGACCTGCAAAATTTGTATACTAAAACCATAAATCATTTTTAAAATAAATGTAAGACCCCATGAAGTAGAACAGGAATACAAAAGCATGCTCATGCTTTGAAAGACTCAATATAGTAACAATCTCGATTCTCTTCAAATTAAACTACAGATTAACTGCAATCCTAGTCAAAATTACAACAGTTTGGTCAACTATAAGAAGATGACTTTAAAATTTACATGGAAATTCAAAGAGCCAAATAGTAAAAGCAACCTTCAACAAGAACAAAACAAGATTATCTTTAATATGTTAAAAATACAAATGACTACAAATTGCAAGCATTCAAAGTAGAAAAAATGACAGGGTTTGAAAAATAATTGCAAAACAGAGTACAGCGTATGGTAGAACTGAAGGATTTTGGCTCTGGAAAGCAATGCCTAGATTTTGAATTCAGATTCTGTCATTTACTAACTTCATGTCCTTGGATGAAATATTAACACCTCTATGCCTCAATTTCATGTCACATACAATGGTGCTATTATTAGCAGCTACCTTATAGGGTTGTTGTGAGAATTTGCTAAACTAAATTATTAGATTATTGAAATAATTAATTTAGTGTCTGGAACATATTAAGCATTCAATAACATGAGCTACTATTATTACTCAGTAAAAGAGGAAATAAGTTTCATGGAAAATAAGGTAGTGGAGGAAGGCTACTGTGATTAGAACACAGGGATCAAGGATTAGAGAACTAGAAGGTGAAGTAATGGAGGAAGGCAGACACATAATGGTTGGTCATAAAGGATGTTTAGAAAGTCATTATAATTGCAAATAAAAACCAATAGAGGGGTTTAAGCAAGACAGTGACACAATCAGATGCATATTTGAGAAAGTTTTCTGGCTTCTATGTGGAGGATAAAACGTAGTTGTGAAAACTAAAAAGAGAGAACATTTATTTCAAGTTGTTATATAAGTCAAAATAATAGAGGACTGCTTTAGAGTTTTTGAAATAGTGAGAACTAGTTTAATACAGGCTACAGTTTAAAATCAGAGCTAACAAGATTTGTTGATGTGGATAATGAAAAAAAAAGAAACCATCACCCTGAAGTTTTTAGTGTTAGCAACATAAGGGAATGGTGATAGTGTTCAACAAACTGAGAGAAGAAAAAGAGCAGGAGATAAGGCAGGAATGGGAATTAAATGTTTTAGATATACTTACTATTTGTGTATTTTGCACCCAAGTGGACATGTTGAAAATATGATTGAAATGGAAGTCCATAACTCATGGGAGAGATGAGAAGTAGAGATAAAGAATTATGTGTCAGATGGATGGTATTTAAAATAAAAATATTAATGGAGATCATGATGATAGATGTTTAGTTATGCGTATCTTCTTCTTGCCAGCCTCTGTGCAAACTGCTTTATAAGCATTATCTCATTTATCACTCAAAATGGCCCTCAGGGATAGGTTCTATTTAATATTCATCTTAAGATAAAATTAAACTAGAGTAGGAGTAATTTGCCCATGATCACAAATAATCAGTAGTAGAGCTATGATTTGAATAAATGCCAGTCTGACTAAAAGCTTTCTTTTTCAATTACGTTACTTTTTTAAAACATCAAATCACCTCTCCCAAGTCACAGGATTAAAAATGGGCTTTCTAACAGCAGCTAACTATTTAAGTCTGTCACTATGTTGTCTCCAACATTTAACTTACGTCATATCATATAAGAATACAAATCTTCATTTGAATTATTTTGTATTAAGACAATAATAGTTCCTCT
This sequence comes from Saguinus oedipus, assembly GCA_031835075.1. Lineage (NCBI taxonomy): Eukaryota > Metazoa > Chordata > Mammalia > Primates > Cebidae > Saguinus > Saguinus oedipus. The sequence goes on from CM063169.1 coordinate 46,988,102, forward strand.
ATCATATGAATTTATATCATTGGTATTTTATAACCTAATAAGGCAGAAGCCATGATCTCTGTGTCTTTGAAGAAAACAAAAGAATTATATTTCTTATTAAGGAGTCTAATGAAAAGGAGTGGCGACACATCACCAATGGGGAAAAACTGTTATACTTACTGAAAGTATATACTGATCTTTTTATGTTATAAAGCACTTAAGATTTTAGCCAACTGTGCTATGAATTCTCACATAATCCACCAGCTCTCCATTTTAAACAGTCTTCTGTCTACCTCCTTTGCAGATTCTCTTTTGCGGTCTTTCTGACTCATATTTTCACTTTAGCTGAATCTCTCCTGTGACATTTTTTTCCCTCCTGCATAACCTAACTTTATCTCAACTCTCGTTTAATTAGATCAATAACTGATGTTGTATTTTCCACTAAAAATACTGACCAATCCTGATGGGCAGACAAGAGTTTGGGGAAAAATAAGCTACATCCAGCACAACTGTGGAGCCAAACACATTTTCTTCTTTTTTGCTCTTTTACTCCTGTCCTCTTCACCCTCCTTTTTTTATTTATATATTTTTTCTTTTTTCCTAATCTCTCAGTAAAAAAAGAGTTTATTCATGTCTTACAGGTAACAGGATGAAGCTGGAGCAAACTATGGTGAATAATGAGCATCTTAGCAGTGCTTTTCAGCTCCTTAAAGATCCCACTGGCAGCTGTGGCCTATAATCAAACATGCTGCTGACCAAGAGGAGTGACTGCGTGCTAGCTGTAAGGCTAAGGCTCTTGGCCTTCAATGCTTTGGATGAATGCTGCTACAAGGAAGAGAAGCAAGCATACAAACCTCTGTAAACAGGACGTTTTTCTTTTGTAATCTGCAGGGCCCCTATGTCTCCCAGGTTTGAGATTCCTTCTCTAAGCAGGAGTAATGCTTTTTTAAAAAGATATCTTCTTGTATATTTTAATGGGCCTAATACTGCAGCTCCAAATATTTTCAGAAAAGGAATCTTTGGCAGTTCTTATGCATGCTAAACTGAATAAATGGTTCAGTTTCTACAGTATAAACTCTACAATTATATTTCCATAAAATAAATTTTATTTTAATAAACAACTCACCATCTAATAGCAAAAAAAATAACCTGATATGTCAAAAATACTTTCCATTTGTTGTATTGCAGAACAATGACTTTTATTTCAGATTATGATAGAATATAAAGTATTTCAGTTCTATTTTTACATTCCATGATGCAGTTTTTCATACATAATTCTTACAATCAATGTATAAGTTCTTAAATTATTTTTTAGAGAAATATTGTACAATAATTTGTTAATCATAGGAAAAGAAAATTAAAACATCACCATCCATTTGTGTTCTGATTCAGAGCATGAAGAGGTAGCATAGTATTGGGAAAATACTGTAGGCTTGGAACTAGAAATACCTGAATTAAAACTTTACATTCATTCCTTACTAACTGTATCATCCTAGATAAGCTCCTCAGAACTCAGTTTTCTTACTTCTAAATTAGGGTAAGAATAAAAATATTTTAAAGTATTTGGATGGTAATAATTGGATAGATAGATGGTATGACAGATAGCACTCATTCAATACGTAATTCCCATTTCTGACCTTATTATTACACCAAATCATAATTGCATACAAGCATACCTTGCCCAGTTGTTTTTCATCACATCATGACATATTGTGATTTCATGACAGAGTTCCCTGAGAATGTTTTTAAACCAGATTTTTTGGTAAGATACTGAAATCAATAAATTACCAAGCAACCCTCAGTCTAAGAGAATCTACTCTGATAAAAGCAATTAAGAATCTGGCAAACAATAGTACGGGTCCCAAAAGAACAGTCACCCCGGAAGTTTAGGTCCTAAGGACTTTTCTCAAATGTATCACCGCTTTGAGCAGATGAATACTATATGTACTGGTAGAAGTTTTCTATGCTGATAGCCTTTGCTGGTTGACTCATGCCATTTCTAATGTAGGGGTCTGACAGTAGCCATAGTAACTGGACAAATGGGCTTATGATTAACATTAATTTCGGGACCAGGGAGCTATCAAGTGATCCAGTTTTGCCCAAGTAAATTATGTGCCTGTGATACAAGGGCTTTTTAAACCCTTCAGAACTGCAAAGCCTTGAAAATGGACTAAATAGGCTGTGATTCAATCTAGCCTACACTCTGCTCCTGAAGTAAAATGTCTTATGCCATTGAGATGTATGTGATTTGCTTTATACTGCATCCAGTGGACTATTGTACCTTAATAATAATACCCTATTATGCTGCTTATTTACTTATTTGAATAAGTAAAACTTCAGAGATAAGACAACTGCAGATTTCCAGAAAAATCCTGGATATGTCACTTTAAAATGTGGAATTTAAACCAAATAAGGGGAAATATAAGGCCTTCCATTGGCCTTTAGTCTGTAAACATCTGCTGGTGTTTTAGGAGGCTTTTTGGCTGATTTCAACAATGGAGAAGTTGGCAATCACTCAACAGTGTTTTGGTTTCATGGGAGATTGTTATGGAATGTTTCTGTGAAAAAGGATTAAGTTTTAGAAGAGAAAAAAAATGAGCTCATTTCTCTAAAATGTTTCTAAAAAGAAAATCCTAATTTTCTAATTTTGGGGTTTTATCCTACACACAATAGGTATAATACAACATATAGCCTTTTGAGTTGCATAAAATATTAGAGAACCTAGATATATAGAAAAAATAAGCAGACTTTGGCTTCAAGTTGTCAAATCTCCCATGTTCTCAGCAGTTCCATGGGCTGATGTCTTGGTTTATCAGGTGAGTTTGTATTCTCTCCTTTTTCTTATTTTCAAATCATTTATTTATTCCTACTGTAATATAAATTGAAAAATGCCCTGATAGACATTTTCTTTGTATTTCAACAGATGAACAAATGGGGACACACTAGTAATTTTTAGGCATTATTCTTTGTGTGTTTGAGCGTAAGTCTGTGTGGGTAAGGGTGTGGATATGTTAAAGAATATTAGTGCAACTATTCTATCACTCTTGAAACCTTACTATTTGTATTTAAAATTAAACAGCATTAATCATCTTTCCTTTTGCATGAATTGCTTCCAAGGATACTATCTTCCCTTAGGAGAATTTTTTTTTTTTTAAAGAAAAATGGTCATGTAAATCAAGCAAAATACAAAACACAACAAAAGAAAAAAAAATCGATGGAGCACAGTGGCTCATGCCTATAATCCCAGCACTCTGGGAGTCCGAGGCTGTGGATCACCTGAGATCAGAAGTTCGAGATCAGCCTGGCCAACACGGTAAAAGCCTCTTTCTACTAAAAATACAATTAGCCAGGTGTGGTGGGAGGCACCTGTAATCCCAGCTACTTGGGAGGTTGAGGCAGTAGAATTACTTGAACCCAGAAGGCAGAAGTTGCATTGAGCCAAGATTGGATCATTGCACTCCAGCGTGGGCAACAAAAGTGAAATTCCATCTCAAAAAAAAAAAAAAGAAAAAAAATCAAATAATTGTATGTGTCTGTGAAATGTCTACATGATGTAAGAAACACTTTTCTCTCAAATTATTGGTAACATTGCTTTACTTTTCCACATACTGTTTCAGTTGCAAATACATTCATTTTTTAATGTTTTTTAATCAACATAAAGTATCTTCACTATTAAAATCATCATAATGCCAAGAATGAGCACTTCTTATAAGGTTCCTCATAATTGAATGGCATAGTAGCAATCTACTCATGATTTGGTTTGGATTTGTGTGCCTCCCCAAATCTGTGTCGCTGTGTATTCCCCAGTGTTGAAGCTGGGGCCTGGTGGGAGGTGACTGAATCATGGGGACAGATTTCCCTCCTGGTGCTGTGCTTGCGACAGTGAGTGAGTTCCCATAGACCTGGTCATTTAAAAGTGTGTGGCATCTCCCTGCTCTCTTCCTCCTGCTCCTGCCACTTAAGATGCCTTACTCCCCCATGTCTTCCACCATGATTAAGAATCCTCCCCTGAAGAGATGCCTGAATCTATGAATCCTCCACAGAAGAGATACCTCCATGCCTCCTGTACAATTAAACTTCTTTAATTATTTAAAGACATTACCCAGTCTCAGTTATTTCTTTATAGCTATGCAAGAGCTGACTGAAACTACTCTATACCTTTCAATTAATGCTTTTTCTTTCTAACAGCCATCTGCACCTGACTTTTCCTAACACTCTGCTCAAATGTCATATCATTTGAAAAGCATCATTATTTACTTTCTTGTTTCTTCCTTTCTCAACTGTTCATCACATTATGATATACAACACACAGAGCCATTTATTGATTACTTATCATGTTCATGCTTTTTGCTTGACTATAATCCAGCAGTCCCACTATCCACTCCAACTTAGAGGATTTATACCTTTAAGCAAGGACAAGCGGAAAAAAGAAGCAAACCTCAAATATTTTATTTAACCCTATTAAGCCCTTTGGAGATTTTTTTTTATTCCATAATAACTTTTTATTTTTATTTTTTTATTTTTATTGCATTATAGGTTTTGGGGTACATGTGCAGAACGAGCAAGATAGTTGCATAGGTACACACATGGCAGTGTGCTTTGCTGCTTTCCTCCCCTTCACCCACCAAACAATTTCAACTTATCATCTATCTATCATCATATATATCCTTTCCTCCAAATAGTTCCTTAGAAACTATAACAATACTTTTAGCTATGTTTTTAATTTAACTCTAACAATAGCATTGTAAAAAAATGACCATCTTATGACGTAGCTAAAACCCCAAATAGGTGAAATTTAAAAGAAAAATCTGTGCAAGATAATAAAACTAGTAAGTGTAATGCTGTGTTTCAAGAACATCATTTCCAATATAATGTAAACAATATTTTTTACAGTATCTGTTAGATTTTTAACATCTCATTATTAAAATTATCTTAAATATATGCATAACATTTCAAAAGATGAAGACATTATTATTATTTACAGCAAATAATACCTGCATGTTTCTTCTATGCCCCAATTCTTACCATTGGAGTAACACAATGAAAACCAGATGTCACTCTACATATACAGAATCTGTATTGTAGGTGAAGAACCACAAGAAAATAAATCTGGATTTCTTTTCAGAAATCCAGCGGTCTCCCATCTCCTTCAGACTGAATCATTTTGCAAATGTAAGGATTAGAATCCCGGTTCCTCAATAAGACCAGTATCTTCAGCTTCGCAGACCAGGGAATCTTTCCTGGTCCCAGATCACATCCTCCTTTGAAACTTAAACACATACCTCTGAAGAAGTAAGTATATGTTTTCTATTATTTAATAAGTTATAATTCTACTTCTATGGCTTGTCTTTTAGCCTAAGTCTGAAGTGTCAGTAAGATTTTCTCAAAAAGCCCTAATGGTGCAGAAACATAAGCATAGTTTCCTTATACCCTCACACTAGACTGAGATGCAATGTATTTTTATAGCCAAAGTACACTATATATTGAAACGAATAGCAGTTTAACAGAAGTTATTGGTCTCTCATACCTTGCAGAAGAAAATATCTTGTTGTAATTTTTATTTCATATAGGGCGTGCGCATTTGCTTTTAAAAAAAATATGTGGATGCCAGGCACAGTAGCTCACACCTGTTATCCCGATACTTTGGGAGGCTGAGATGGCTGGATTACTTGAGGTCAGGAGTTAGAGACCAGCCTGGTCAACATGGTGAAATCCATCTCTACTAAAAATACAAAATTAACTGGGTGTGAAGGTGCATGGCTGTAATCCCAGTGAGGTTCTGTCTCAAAAATGAAATTTAAAAAAGACATAAAAATGCTAACTTGTAATTAATTTAATTTTAATATTAAATTAAAATTTAACTTAAAAAATAAAGTATAGCATAAGTCCATTAAGGAAAATGATAAAATGGAATGCTTATTCACTTAGAGATTGGACAGAAGATGAACATACCCAGACCCTTGTCTACAGTGTCTTTGTGACTTTGCCCAAATCATTTAACACTCTACATTTATGTTTCCTTATCTCAAAAGATTTAATGCAATTAACTTTAATAGAGGCAGAGAAATCCTATGGAGACAGGGGTGGATCCCCAGTGAAACACAACCTTCAAGCTGAAGACAGTCCCAGGTAAAATGGTGGACCAGAGTGAGAACTTCTATTCCTGTTTGTCCACTCTCTCCTGATTGATTCTTTCTGAATAATGCCTTTCAACCAATTGAATGTTGTCTTTTTCAATACTACCTATAGCCTTCCCTGCCCCAGTCCTGTGTCAGTAAAGACTTCAGACTCAGCTGCCAGAGAGAACGAGACCTGCTGACTTCAGAGAAGACTACCTGCCTTTCCTGTCGCCTCTCCAGCTCCCCTCTTGGCTGAGTGGTTTTTCATTGCTTGATAAACTTCTCAGCCTTCACCATCTTTCAATCCTCACCATGACCTCATCCTTCATGGATGCTGGACAAGAGCTTGGGACCCACCGAGTGTGGATACCCAGAAAGGCTGTCACACTAGCTCTTTGCCCTAACTGGCAGAGGGAAGCCACCCTACACAACAGGGCGAGGGGCCAACTGAGATGCTTACACATCGCTGACCATCAGGCTGTGGACAGTGAAACCAAAAAAGTTAATTAGCACACTAACACCCGCTCTGGGCTTCAGGATCATAGTTACCCTTGCCTGGGCACTGCCATGCTCCCCTTGAGACGACACTCCTAATCTGGCCATGGGCCCTGTACAGAGCTTGCTCCTGTGTCAGCCTTTCGGAGTGACTGGCCCAATCCCACACTTGCTTGCTCACATGCTCCTTCCCTCAAGGGGCTGAGTTCAGCAGGTACAGTAGACAGGGTGCCTCTGCAGGGAGTCCATTAAAGGTGCCAAGAAAAATCCTGCATCAACATATCGTAAGACCACTGTGAAGGTTAAATGCATTTTTGCATTTAAAGCAACTATATATTGTAGGCAAGTAATACATTTCTCAGAGTCTAATACAATGTCTTATAATTAATAATTATTGCATAAATTACCAGATATTCATCCAAGTGTTCTAAACAAGCTGGCGCTTCAACAGATGAATCTGTTAGATCACAAACAGTATACTTCCAGGCTTTTGGGGAAATTTGGGAAAACTTTAACAAGTGTAATTAAGTTGGCTAAAAACAACCCATCCGAGTGTGTATTTTTAAACGAAAGAGTAAATAATGAGTTTATACTATTCCGTGCTTGAAATTTTCTTACTTTTCTTCCAGGTACATTAAATTTTTACTTCATAATAAGATACTTTTGGTATGAATAAGTTAATGAATCAATAATATGACAAATAAATGATAAATAAGAACATGATTAGAATAAAAATAACAGGAGTGACACACATAAGATGTGTTAGTGAATTTACAAGTATTTTTGCCATATTATCTTTCTTTCCTTTGTTAAAAACCAAAGCTAGGGAAGGTTCTAATGTCTTGAGATGAGAACTTGATGCTAGTAAACCACCTAAGAAAAAGCAGGCCTTGTGACCGAAACAGCTATAATAATCAATCAGATTTATGTTACTTGAAAAATAACCTCTCTGATGAAGTCATCTTTCTTTGTTTCCTTTTTTCTCTTTCTTTCTTTCCTTTTTCCTTTCTTTCCTTTCTCTCTCTCCCTCCATCCCTCTCCCCTTTCTCTCTTTGCCTCCTTTCTTCCTTCCCCTTCCCCTTCCTCTTCCCCTTCCCTTCCCCTTCCCTTTTCCTTCCTTCCTTCCTTCCTTCCTTCCTTCCTTCCTTCCTTCCTTCCTTCCTTCCTTCCTTCCTTCCTTCCTTCCTTCCTTCCTTCCTTCCTTCCTTCCTTCCTTCCTTCCTTCCTTCCTTCCTTCCTTCCTTCCTTCCTTCCTTCCTTCCTTCCTTCCTTCCTTCCTTCCTTCCTTCCTTCCTTCCTTCCTTCCGAGTCTTCCTCTGTGGCTCAGGCTGAAATGCAGTGGAGCAATCACAGTTCACTGCAGCCTCCACCTCCTGGGTTCAAGTGATTCTCCTCCTCAGCCTCCTGAGTAGCTGGGAAAAATCATCCAAAAATCATGCTGAAAGCGTATCAGAATTTGTTTATGGTTGAAATTTTCTGTATCCTCAAATACAATCTAGTGAATGCATTTTAGCACGCTTCTTTAATTTTTTTTTAAATCTTTTTACTAATTTCCACAAAATCTCTCTGATTACAGAGTGAAAGATTCCTGAACATCTATTGTTCTCATAGAAAATTACGTTCAGAATAATGTACTTAAGCTAAGTTTGCATGGAATTCATTTAAATATTGTATAAACAATTCTATTTGATTAAAATAAAAACTTTATTTTTTTATATGCTTTCTTAAACTCATACTTTACATAATGATTTGCAATTCACCTGCTATGTAGCATTTATTTCCTCTAGAGAACAACAAATGAGCTGAATTTTGTTGATAAATTCTCTCCTTTAGACTATAGTTTCTGTCTATATGTTTAGAATGTCCTTTCCACAAAGGGTGGAATCCAGTATTTATTCCCAGAATATAACCTATTTAAGAAAATCTTCTTTAGCAAATAATCAATACAAATTATTTTATTTAACTCCTTTTGAATGAAGTCAGAAAGCATTAATTTATTCATGTTCAATGACAATGAGATTGTTTTATCAGTAGCAAAATGAATTATTAATCAAAAATTGAAGACCCTAGCTCTGGCTCTAATGACCTGGAACAAGCTGCTGCCCTCAGTAGAGCTATATATGTGATGATTGTTTTGACCATTTAACTTCAAAATTTAGAAGTAAGAGTACCTAAATGTCTTTGTCATTTAAATTCTAAAATCTCATTGTTTACAGAAGTGTCCCATTTAGTGAGTAGTTGTTCCATTTTCCTCAGGCAAAATTCTGGAAATGGAAAAAAGAGTATCACCTTGCTGCCAACAGTGAACTACTCCAAAGCTACCTCTATTGTTCTCTGTTTAAAACTATTTCAGTAAGTCAGCTTTTGATCAGGAGACATTTGCAATGAAACAGGGAGGATTAATGTTCCTTCCGTCACAGGAGTGCCACATGTGAAAAGTTGTTTGGAGAGTTAACATTTATAACAAGAACAACAGCAAAAAATCAGAAGGCGGAGGGTTGTCAGGAGAAGATACTTATGCTGACATGCATACAGATTGATTAAATATTGGTGGGCCTGCTCCACTCAGCATAAAAAGCAGGTAATCAGAGTAAAGGAAAGTTTCTAGCAGTCTCATCAGGAGTCAAAGTCACAAAGACCAAATCTTGGCTCCATAAATCAAGAAATGGTAGGAAGCAAAAATTAGGGAAGAGTAGATAGAACTGGGTACGTGTGTAAAATAATTAAAAAGTAGAACTAAGTTATGTAACAATTCAGTTTAATAAATTGAAAAAATATTTTAAATGTAAGCAGAGTATTTTTAAATGTAATAAGATTATTATGAAAGAATGAGACAATAAATTTATGAAAAGATAAAAAAATGAAAGACATTTTATAAGCAGAAATCAGAAACTAGCAGCCATATGAGTTTGGCTGCACTTGGGCATGTTCAGAAATCAGTGTTCAAAAAGGAAAGTAAATCATCCCCACCTTTAAAAGCTTGAGATTTCATCCTGGATTAAAAAAAAAAGAAAATGTCTTACATCTCCAGCTTCATTACCTATTCCTCTCATTTTCTGTAATCAATTTAACTTACTTGCTGTTCCCTAAACATATTATATTTTATATAGGTAGCCTTTTCTGCCTTCTATTCTTGTAGCTAGATACCAGCGTGACTTGTTCCTTCAGTGCTTTCAAATTGTTATCACAATGACTGCTCTGTTTAAAATCACAACCCCACCAATCATTCTGACTTCCTTATGGTGCTTTAGACTTTTTCCATAGCTCTTATCATATTTTAAAATATTACATTATTTACTCACTTACTATATATATTGATGTTTAGTATTTATATTGCTGGTACTTTCCCTGTAGAATATGAGCTCTACAAGGCCATGGCTGTTCTGCATTGTTTATTGCTTTATCCTATATGCCTAAAACAATTATGACCACTAGCCTCCACCCAAGTTACATTCCAGATATTCCTAATGTTTAAGGGGATCCTATAGCATCAGACCTCTACTACCTTATATAGAATGTGTCTGAATTCCAGTAGCACATGTATCTTTTTCATAAAGCATTCATCCATTCATATGTGTACTATAGTCTCAAATATTATCTTTTGTCTTCCTGATAATGAAACTTGAAGTCATCACTATTTATGACCAACTTTGTACCGATCTTTTTCTGTTTTCAAACACTAAAGTTAAGAGGAAATTTATGCATATATTACCTCAATGTCTTCATCTAAAATGACATACAAATAATAAAAGACATCTTACTTTAGGGAGGTGAAAAATATTTCTTTTATTTAGCTTTAATATACACTTAAATCAGTATTATGAAACAAAATGGCATGATTCACTCCCTACATTATTTGCTTACCCCGTGGGAACTTGAGTTTAAGGTCTCTGCATAAAGGATATGAATGGAGTAGAGTACTAGAAGTCTCCATTAATAGGTAAATTAGGGCCAAATAATAAAATAACCTGAATGTTATATTAAGAATTTTACAATTGATATTTAATGAAACTCCAAATTGAAAGTTGACAGGTTTTAATAATTTTTATTCCAATTTATTTTTTATGAAAGCTTTTATTCTTCATGTTTACTTTTTAATGAAAAAGATTCTTTTTACATTTTAGTGAAAGAAAAATTATTTCCAAACTTTGGTCTGTTTAGAGAGGAAAAAAGATACATTTTTTCATGTGTAACTCAAGTCCTCATTCTGTCTAGAATACAACCCTGAGACTAAAACTGCCTTAGCAATTCCTTCCATTTCCCTGTCTTTCCAACAAAGGTTATGGCAGTTCCTTAACCAAAGGTGTACTTCAAAACTGCTTGATCACAATTGAAATGAATGTGAAAGAAACACGAGAAATTATATATGCCAAAAATCTGCTGACTATCCTGTGTCTACAAGACATTCAGAGAGGAATCGTACCACTCTCTTAGTAATTATACATGTGACCAGCTAATTAACTTTAGAATTGCTAATATATATTTTCTTGAAGATATAATTACCTTACCTACTTTAATGTTAATTTGGTTTGCACTGATTTAAGAAATTACCATGGAATATAAAGAAGGGCCAGCACAGGCAGATGCAGACAGTACTGAAGTAGGATTGGGCCTTAGCATTGGCACTGATATGATGCCTCGCTGTGTTACTTTTGACAGCCCAGTTCAGTTGTCAGCATTGCAGTTTTTGTTGTTGTTCTTGTTAATCTCTAAAATTAAGGATTAACTGTGTGACTTTGGGCAAATTGCATAGTATCCCTCTGTCTCAATTTCCTTATTTATTAAAATGGTAATAATTTTCATTGCTACTCTCATGCATTTGTTATAGGGATTCAATGAGTTATTCAATGTGACAAACTGGCTCAGAGTAACTGTTAATTAGTGTTAGGGCCTCTATCAATAAGTAAAATATCAAGCACCTAAATCTTGCAACAATTTTAAAATGTAAAAAATTCCTGATAGTAATAATTCTCTTTAAATATTACAATTCACTAAAGATATTTGGAATTTGATTGTATTCATAAACGCTGTAGGAACATATAATTTTTAGGCAGTGGGGAATTCAAGAACACAATATTTAAGGTAGAAGACATATTCTTGTCAGTTTTGGGATATGGAGAATATCAGAATCATCTGGTAGATTCATAGTACAATATATTACACTGATCAGCAATTAATAAATCATTAAGTTTTAGAAAAGGCAGCATCCTCAGTAGTATTCACTTCAAAAACCACATATTTGACAATTTAAGATATGCAAGCTGATGTCAAGAGAATTGAAGGAAAATTCCAGTGTGATTAAGTGGAAGCCCACTAGATGAGAAGACCCTAGGTCCTGGCTTCATGACTTAAGCACAAGATAATAGGCGAGTTATATATTCTATGTGTTTGGATTATCTACATTTAAGTGGTGATAATTGTGCCAAGGTACCTGCATCAATCAGGGGCCAAGGAGAAAACAGGTAGCTGTTTAGTGGGTAACTTTAAATGTTTTAATAAAGAGATGATTTTCAAAGGCTTGAGTAGAGCTAGGAGAAACTATGGGGGTTAGGTGAAGTACTAAAGGATTTGTACTTTCAAACTGTGAGTAAGTTTCTAAGCAAATGGGTTGGGGTACTTTGGAGAGGACAGAAGCTTTGCTTTAACAGAAAATGAAAAATTGCTTTTACAGTTCCCTCTGCCATTTATTTCTCTCTTCATATATTTTGTATTTTTCCTAACCCACTTGAGTAGAAAGATGGAATTACATTTATTAGCTAATATATCAAAAATACCATCTTTTTTCCCCATCATTATGAAAGGAAATGAGTGAAGATACAAGAATAATGGAAATGCACAGAGTATAAAAAAAGAGATATTTATGAATCTTATTTATTACAATGCAAACTCATCTAAACTCCCTAGGAATTATTTATAAGTATCAGTAATTAGACCTTATGAAATGCTAATGGACAGCTTGTCAAGTGTCTTCACTTCACCAATAGGGAAACGTGTGGAGAGGTAAATAGAATTATTTAAGACCCAAGTAGAGCCAGGTTCAATTTTTATTTCAGTGTAAGACACAAAACCTTTATTTAGGGTAGATAGTGTAATATTTACATAGTACATAGAATTTACTTTCAAATAAAATTTTGGAAATTTTGTTCTCTTGGAAACTAATATAAAACTAAAAAGATTAAACCAAGTTTATTTTGGAACTGCTGGGTTACTTGACTAAAATAAAGAAATGGTGTAACGGGAATTACAAATAAAAAAATCCACAACAGTGTCATTTTTTCCCCAAGACAAAATTTTCATGTTTTCTGACTGTGACTCATAAAAATATTTAATAGGCATTGTTATCTATTAATTTTGCAGAATATCTCAAAATAGAAAAAAATAAAAGGAATTTACTCAACTATTTATTTCATTGAACATGTCACTTAATGAGAGGAATACATTCTGAGAAAGGTGCTATTAGGTGATTTTGTTGTTGTGCTAACATCATACAATGTACTTGTACAAATCTAGAGGGTATAGGCCAATACAACCCAGGCTATATGGTATAGCATATTGCTCCTAGGCTGCAAACCTATGTAACATGTAACTGTACTGAATACCACAGGCAATTATAGCATAGTGGCAAGTGTTCGTGTATCAACATATCTGAACCTAGAAAAAGTACAGTAAAAATAGAGTGTTCTAATATGGGACCACCATCATATATGCAGTTTACTGTTGACTGAAAAGTTATTTTGCATCACATGTCCATATATATATATATTATATATTATATTATATATAATATATTATATATATATTATATAATATATTATATATAATATATAATATATAATATAATATTATATAATATTATACATAATGAATATGAATACATAAAATATATAAGCTATATATATATTGTATATATGAAACATAAATGGTTAATAACAAATGGTATGTATATGTGTATACACACACAAACATTCACATGTACATGATATATATCAAAATGTCTCATAAAATACTTTTCTCAAAATCAATTATATATTGATATAATCCTCCAGAATATGGCAAGTGTTCCAAAATTTATTTTTTAAAATACATCCCTATTCTGAGAGACAATTCTCCATGATCTGCAGCATATCTGCACATTCTAATTATGATATAAAACTCTTTAATAAAAAACTTAACACTCTTTTGGCCAGCTTGTCATCATTCATGTATACTAACCAAGTCAGCCTGGAATTACAGTTATGAGAAGGAAAAAAATGTCATGCACTAGACTGAACAGGGTTGAATTCTGAATTTTACAAACAGATCTATATAATTCCCGATTTCTTTTCCTTTGATCATCAACTGGAATGCAGTGGAAGTGGGTGCTCCCACTCTAGGGATAGATATATGAATGAAAAAATTGCCATATGAAAGTGTGTGAAATAAGAAGATATAGGAGTGATGTGGTGAAAATGTATTGTAATCAAATTTTGAGGCTGATTTGACCCTTAGCAATAGTATGTGACTGTGGGTAGTAGGGAGTATAGATGATCCATGAAATGCCTTAAAACAGACCATTGTTGAGTGTCATTGGTAGTAAAAGACAAATAATTGTCACATGTCAAATATTTTCTAAGGTCAAAAATCTAATACAGTTGATTTCAGCAGCTACAGTGATTTGGAATCAACTGATTAGACCAGAACAATAACCTCCTAATATGGAAATGTGTAAACAACAGGGAGACAGCACTAATACCCCTACTAAAAGTAAAATATTTGATATAGCAAATCTAAGATTTCATATAACGAATCTTCCAAGAACATATACTGGCAACATAATGGATGTATTCCAAATGAGGAATTAACTATTCTTTTTTTAAGGCTGTATTTCAAGGATCTCTAAAGTTTAAAAAATGAAAAGGCTTTGGATGACAGTACTATCTCTCTCCATAGAGAAAGAGGCTGATACTTACCGTCCAATTCATTTTGCCTTACTGTAAGAAAAATACATACAATTTATGGAAGTGCTCACAATGCAGATATATACTGGTAGCTTCTGCATCGGAATCATAGAGAATTTTTTTTATTGCATTTTAGGTTTTGGGGTACATGTGCAGAACATGCAAGATAGTTGCATAGGTACACATGTGGCAGTGTGTTTTGCTGCCTTCCTCCCCTTCACCCACATTTGGCATTTCTCTCCATGCTATCCCTCCCCAGCTCCCCCACCCCATGTCCTCCCCTATTCCTCCCAATAGACCCCAGTGTGTAGTGCTCCCTTCCCTGTGTCAACAGAAGAACGGAAAATGAAATACTGCATATTCTCACTCATAGGCGGGTGATGAACAATGAGAACACATGGACACAGGGAAGAGAATTTTATTTTGTGTTTACTCTATAATAGTGGGTGTGTTGTTATATGTGATGTGATAATTGGTCTGAGCAACAATGGTGCAATTGAACACAACCCAAATTTATTTCCAAAATTCACTGGCCAAAGAGGGGTTTTATTAATCTGCAAATCTGTAGCTTTCTAAGTGGTACTGCAAACATCTAGGCCATTGTTAATAGTAGCCCAAGAATTAATAATATTACAAAGTCATCAACAGGGAATACTGTTCAGAGCCATAAGAATGGCCTTGAGTTCTACCCAAGTAGAAGAATCTCACACATTTTTATCTTCTTCATAGCTTACTTTGAAGTTGAAAAGCCACAGCAGCCAAGTATACACTATTGGTTTTCCTTGAATTAGTCATTTAGAAGACCCTTTGTGAATAAAGAACCACACTGAGTTAATGGTTTTCTTTTGATGCTGAGGGACTGTCTGTCTCAAGAAAACCTCACCAATATGGTTAAAGCTCCCTTAGAACAACCAGAACCCATTCTAAATGGAGCTAAGATTGACAGCTCATCCCCTTTTCTCCCAAATTAAAGAGGCAAATTTTTTATAATTTACCTTGTTCCTGCCTGAAATACTGGAAAAGTTTATTTCATGCATGTTCATTGTGAGTATATAGCTCTGGGTAAAACTCCATGATTCTTGTCTCAAAGGAGGCAGTCCCCATTCACCATACAGTATTATTATTATAACTAATTGTTAACGTGAGGCTAACCAGAGACTGCCATTCTGCTTAGTAAGTTCCCTTGCCCAGATGACAGAAAATACTCACATACCTCTGAACAACTGCCTTTGAGCCTACATCTCAGTACCTATTGTTTAATTACTTTATTGTAGAAAGACAATTTATTAACCAGTTGTTCGCACATATGGTCAATTTTTGTGCTACTAATCCCAGGGAACCTCCATGAAATTTCTAGATTACCTTGTTTGGTGAAGAGTTCTAGATCATAATAATAATCACTACCTGTAAATCACTGCCTGTAGACTAGAGGTAGTTCAAGTATGTTTGACAAGTTTTTCTATGGTGGACCAAAAGGGGCAAGTTCATAATAGATCTCTATAATTGGTTAAAAATTCCCTTGTTCTTCTTGAACTCTTACAGAGAAAAGGTCCTCATACGAGTAGAGAGTGACTGAAAAAAGAGTGAAGTTGTTTCTAGTGGAATGAAACACACTGATTTTGTGGCAAAGGAGAAGTAAACTTTCAGAGAGAATACTCAGACCAAGGAAGGGAGGATCACTAATGATCTATCTCATTAAGATTCACCCCTGAAATTTTCCTCAAAGAAGAAAAATACTCTGAAGCATCACTGCCAACCTGTGCAGGGATATTAAATTTAATTGACTACTGGGTTTCCCATTCCCTGCCAGATTGCACTGACCATGATTTGATCACCATTCATTGTAATCCTACTAAGATGTCTATCAGAACAGCAAGAGATGACTCCCAGCCTCTGCACTTCCCACATAAAACATATGTCAAACCTCCAGAAATCTTCTTTACACCAATTTCCATAGCCATAACTCAGTCAGATAAAGAGATAGATAAATTTTACTTGGCTTGAGATGTGAACACACACAAATGCCTTCATGCAGTCCTTCCAAAATCAAGGAGTGAACTCAGGTATTTGAAATGAACTATCTTGCCAGAAGATCACCATGGAGGCCCTGTCAATCTGTGTCCTCAACTGATATAGGTCAAACTTATGAGCCCTTAACAATTGTTAACATGACTTCCTTTTTGGGTTCACCAAGTGTACTTCCAGTACTGCATTTTTGTGTAGAAGACATTGCCTCCTCATTGGAAACATGACGATTTGCAGCTTACATGCAGTTGTACAGATCTTTAAGTATTTAAATAAATACAATCAGTAGATTATGTAGCCCTCAGGTATCTGTGAAAATCTCCTCAAATTAGACTATCCTTGGCTATTTAGACAACCTTCCGGGAAACAATGTTAACACATTATGTGCACCTTATAAGCTCTTATCCAAGTAATGGGAGTAATGAAAACCATCCAATTAAAAAGGTGGATGGGAATTTGTCCTGGTTTTAACTGAAGTTTTCAGTGATATCACTTTGGCACTGGAAGGTCGGTCTCATCTCATTAATCAGGATTGTTGTGAATGATTGACTTGTCCAAGATTTTATTTTTGCAGGCCAAGGTAAAATCTGAACAAGTACCAACACATCCTTTTCAGTGTGGATTAATGCCTTGGGAAAGCTGGAGAAATTGGTATAGAAATTTAATCAAAGAGTCACATGAAATTCTAAGGCAAACTCTGGCAGTTTATGGAATTAGTTTAGCAGTTTGTATCCAGGACATGGAGGGGATGGTTAAGGTCAGTCCTCAGGTTGTCTTCATTTTGCTGATTGGAAATCTGTTGACAATAACCTTAATTAAATGTTAAATGGGACAATCAAATGGATATATCTTAGTCTCTGTAGGCCAGATCAATCCAAATGGCTGAGTAAATGAAATGCTCATGGAATTTTGTTGCCATTACTTTTGGTGTTTTTGTCATGAAGTCCTTGCCCACGCCTATGTCCTGAATGGTACTGCTTAGCTTTTCTTCTAGAGTTTTTATGGTGTTCAGTCTCATGTTTAAATCTCTAATCCATCTAGAGTTAATTTTTGTATAAGGTGTAAGGAAGGGATCCAGTTTCAGCTTTCTGCATACCAAAATAGACGAAAGGAATCTAATTAAACTTAAGAGCTTCTGCACGGCAAAAGAAACTATCAATAGAGTGAACTGGCAACCAACAGAATGGGAAAAAATTTTTTGCAGTCTACCTATCTGTCAAAGGGCTAATATCCAGAATCTCTTGAGAACTCAAACAAATGTACAAGGGAAAAACAAACAACCCCATCAAAATGTGGGCACAGGATATGAACAGACAGTTTTGAAAAGAAGACATTTATGGAGTCAACAAACATATGAAAAATAGCTCATCATCACTGGTCATTAGAGAAATGCAAATCAAACTACATTGAGATACTACCTCACATCAGTTAGAATGGCAATCATTAAAAAATCAGGAGACAACAGATGCTGGACAGGACGTGGAGAAATAAGAACACTCTTACACTGTTGGTGGAAGTGTAAATTAATTCAATCATTGCGGAAGACAGTGTGGCGATTCCTCAAGGATCTAGAAATAGAAATACCATTTGACCCAGCAATCCCATTACTGTATATATACCCAAAAGATTATAAATCATGCTATTAAAAAGACATGCAGACATATGGTTACTGCAGCACTGTTCACAATAGGATAGACTTGAAACCAAGCCAAATACCCATCAATAATAGACTAGATACAAAAAAAATGTGGCACATATACACCATGGAATACTATGAAGCCATAAAAATGGATGAGTTCATGTCCTTTGCAGGGTCATGGATGAAACTGGAAACCATCATTCTCAGCAAACTGACACAAGAACAGAAAACCAAACACTGCATGTTTTCACTCATAAGTGGGTGTTGAATGATAACATGGGGACATCAGGGAGGGGAACATCACACATTGGGACCTGGAAGGTGGGGGGCAAGGGGAGGAATAGCAGGGGGTGGGGAGAATGGGGAAGGATAGCATTAGGAGAAATACCTAATGTAGATGATAGGGCAATGGATGCAGCAAACCACCACTATGGCATGTGTACACCTATGTAACAAACCTGCAGGATCTGCACATGTACCTCAGAACTTAAAGCCTGATAAATAAATTAACCAAAAAAAAGATGTACCTGGAAAAAAATTCTCATGTAAAGACAGTATAGAAATAAAGCATGAGTACTGTTGAGCAAATTCTTGTGAGCAAGATAGTAACTGCTTCTTTTTTAAGATCCATCTTTTAAAAAATGTTTGCATTGTTCATAGCATTGAAACATATAGTGTCTCCTTTCAAAGAAAAAGACATGCAAGCTTACTATTATTACAAATATTTGGTATTATGAAGATGACATCCCCTTCGGAGGAAACAATAAGCATGCCTACTCTCCATTTAGAAAGCCAAGATCTCTAAGCTCAGTGCTTTTTTTCCTGTAATATAGTCCAGTATATGTACTGTCATTAATCTGTGCCCATTTTAATTTCCTCTGTGACTTGGGGGACAAGGGGAACTAATGTAAATATGTTAGTGCTCATGTCACCTTCTGTGCCATAAATCTGAAAGGCCCTGGTCTCTGAACTGGAGTCTCATGTCTTCAGCCAAGATAAATGAATATGTGGCAAGCTAACATTAGTTTGCAAGTAAGAAAAAAATTTCAGATATTTCACAGTTCTTGACACCCTTGGGTCACTTATAGACTACATATTTAACTTGGACGATAACATGAATAAGTCAAGTATTTACATTTTATATTGATAATCTCTTATATTAATATATGTATGTATTTATAAATAGATGTGCATAAATATATAAAGAATGGTTACACTATAAGGCTATCAATTGTAAGTTATATAATGCTTTCAAAATCATAGCCCAATCAATTGGAAATTTAAAAAAAAATTTTAAAAACCTACTTCACATGTATAATAAGAGTATTTAGTTATCTTGTTAAGACTAAATGTTTTAATAATCTTTAATCTTTCCCCAGGCAACTTCATTTAACATTAGAAGCTTTTCCTAGTTAAAACAACTTGGTGGAAATTCCCAAGAAAGGGATAAAGTTGGTATTTATATAGTTCTATTAAAATGAAGGTCAGCTTTGCAGCCAGTAAAGGATTCATTAATAGCAGACTTCTCACCCTGGAAACCTTCACTGCCTTGGATGCATTATGGAACTTATTAGAAGTAGGAACTTTATATAATGAGTCTGATTACCCCAATTTTCAGTATATCCTCCTCTTTCACCTCCCTACAATCTGCATATTTTGTTTAATAAAAATTGTCATTTTTCTTGGTTGACTGCCAATTTGCTAGATTAATGAAAATGTTTCAAATTAAATGCCATTCTAGGACAGGATAAAATTGTCTATAGACTCTACCTAGTAGTTGGAGGGCAGAACTCATAACAAAGACTTGTATTTCTAGGATTTTGATGATGGAATCATCTTAGATGTATCGAAGGTGAAAGAAAACTTTACCTTTCACATGTCCAGGAGGGTAAAAATGGAGAGAGAAGAATTTTTTTGATAAGATTTCTTTTTTTCCTAAATTAATACTCCCTAGAAGAACATGAAACATCAATACATACAATAGGCTTCCTGTGCTTTTGGGGTTAAAGATGAAAGTTGATTTTTCTATATGTTGCCAGAATCTTGACCATCGTAAAGAAACAGCTTTCCCATTTTGAAATCATTTATTTACTTGTTTCTTTTCTGTACTTGATAGCAACTTTTTTTGGAAGGAGAAAATATGTCATTTTTGCAGTTATTTCAATTACTAGATCTTGGCATTTGTAACAACTAAGAACTTGGATAGTTTTTAAGACACTTGTCATAATTTTAGAAAGTTATAGCTGGTTTTATTCCCAGTGATTCCACAGACATCACTTAGTTTCTGTCCATGAGACTGCATCAGTTAAAAAGGGGTGCTAAAGAAGAAAACAAATGAGTCTCAATAGCCACGTTGAGCTGGATACAGGATCACCCAGAAAGTGTGCTGCGTATATACAAAACCATAACTACAAGGCAAGACTAAACAACAAACACAATGAAAAAGACTAAAGAAAACCAATTAACCAACCAACCAACCAACCAACCAACACCAACTACACTAGTGACAATATCCCGTCTTTCTTATTCCAACTCTATCCAGGAACTTAAAGCCAACAGTGACAAACGCTGACATTTAAGCTGGAGGCCTGAAGCAAGATCATATATGAGATAGATGGGAAAATAGGTAACCTTGATGGAAGGAAAGAATGAAAGTATTGAAAAGCATTTAATATTTGCTCATTGAACACTCAAGATTTTAGCATCCAAAAATTAAGAAATATCCCTGCATCTTAGGAGAAGCTTCAGGAAAGACTCTCTGAGTGGGCAAACTTAGCCTGACTGCCCACCGCTAAGCCAGCCAAAACAAAAAAACAATTGTTCTTTGCATATGGATACCCAGTTTTTCCAACATCATTAATTGCGAAGACTGATTTCCTCCAAAGTGTTTCTTGGATCTTTTGTCAAAAATGACTTAGCTGAAGATATATGTTTTTATTTCTGGGTTTTCTATTCTGTTCCATTGGTTTATATGTCTATTTTTATGTCAGTATTATGCTATTTTGGTTACTGTAGCTCTGTAGTATAATTTGAAACCAGGTAATGTAATTCCTCCAGTTTCGTCCTTTTGTTCAGGACAGTTTTGGCTATTCTTGGTCTTTTCAAGGTCCATATACATTTTAGGATTTTTTTCAATGTCTTTTAAGAATATCATTGATATTTTGATAACGATTGCCAATCCTTATCAAATCTGTAGATTGGGCAGTATGAATATTTTAACAATATTAATTTTCCAACCTAGGAACATGGAATATATTTTCATTTTTTGTATCTTCAATTTCTTTAATCAGTGTTTTATAATTTTCATTGCAGATATTTTTTACATCTCTGGGTAATTTCATTTCTAAGTATTTTATTTGTGGCTACTCTAAATGAGACTGCTTTTTAAAAATTTATTTTCCACATTGTTCACTTGTAGACATGTAAAGAGCTACTAATTTTCATATGTTGATTTAGTACCCTGCAACTCTACTGAATTTCTTTATCAATTCTAGTAGTTTTTTGGTTCAGTCTTCGCATCTCTTCATACATAAGATCATATCATCTGCAAGCAAGGATAATTTAATTTCTTCATTTGTAATTTGGATACGTTTATTCCCTTCTCTTTTCTGATTGCTCTGGCCATGTCTTCTAGCAGTATGTTGAATACCGGTGGTAAGAATGGGCATCGTTGTCTTGCTCCAGATCTTAGAGAAAAGGCTTTTGAATTTTGTCCAATATAATACTAGCTCTATATCTTTTATATATGTATTTTATTTTATTTTTATAATTTTTATTGCATTTTAGGTTTTGGGGTACATGTGCAGAACGTGCAAGATAGTTGCATAGGTACACACATGGCAGTGTGTTTTGCTGCCTTCCTCCCCTTAACCCACATTTGGCATTTCTCCCCAGGCTATCCCTCCCCAGCTCCCCCCTCGCTGTCCCTCCCCTATTTCCCCCAATAGACCCCAGTGTGTAGTACCCCCCTCCCTATGTCCATGTGTTCTCATTTTTCTCACTCGCCTATGAGTGAGAATATGTGGTATTTCCTTTTCTGTTCTTGTGTCAGTTTGCTGAGAATGATGTTCTCCAGATTCATCCATGTCCTTATAAAGAACAAAAACTTCTCATTTTTGATTGCTGCATAATATTCCATGGTGTATATGTGCCACATTTTCCCAGTCCAGTCTATCATCGATGGGCATTTGGGTTGGTTCCAGGTCTTTGCTATTGTAAACAGTGCTGCAATGAACATTTGTGTGCATGTGTCCTTATAGTAGAATAATTTATAGTCCTTTGGATAGATACCCAGTAATGGGATTGCTGGGTCAAATGGAATTTCTATTTCTAGGTCCTTGAGGAATCACCACACTGTCTTCCACAATGGTTAAACTAATTTACACTCCCACCAACAGTGTAAGAGTGTTCCTATTTCTCCACATCCTCTCCAGCATCTGCTGTCTCCAGATTTTTTAATGATCACCATTCTAACTGGCGTGAGATGGTATCTCAATGTGGTTTTGATTTGCATCTCTCTAATGACCAGTGATGATGAGCATTTTTTCATGTGTTTGTTGGCCTCATGTATGTCTTCTTTTGTACAGTGTCTGTTCATATCCTTTGCCCATTTTTGAATGGGCTTGTTTGTTTTTTTCCTGTAAATCTGTTTGAGTTCTTTGTAAATTCTGTATATCAGCCCTTTGTCAGATGGGTAAACTGCAAAGATTTTTTTCCCATTCTGATGGTTGCCGATTCACTCTAGTGACTGTTTCTTTTGCCGTGCAAAAGCTATGGAGTTTGATTAGGTCCCATTTGTCTATTTTGGCTTTTGTTGCCAATGCTTTTGGTGTTTGGTCATGAAGTCCTTGCCTACTCCTATGTTCTGAATGGTTTTGCCTAGATTTTCTTCTAGGGTTTTTATGGTGCCAGGTATTATGTTTAAGTCTTTAATCCATCTGGAGTTAATTTTAGTGTAAGGTGTCAGGAAGGGGTCCAGTTTCTGCTTTCTGCACATGGCTAACCAGTTTTCTCAACACCATTTATTAAACAGGGAATCCTTTCCCCAATTCCTGTTTTTGTCTGGTTTATCAAAGATTATATGGTTGTAGATATGTTGTGTTGCCTCTGATGCCTCTGTTCTGTTCCATTGGTCTATATCTCTGTTTTGGTACCAGTTCCATGCTGTTTTGATTACTGTAGCCTTGTAGTATAGTTTGAAGTCTGGTAGTGTGATGCCTCCTTCTGTGTTCTTTTTGCTTAGAATTGACTTAGCTATGCGGGCTCTCTTTTGGTTCCATATGAAGTTTATGGTGTTTTTTTCCAGTTCTGTGAAGAAATTTAATAGTAGCTTGATGGGGATAGCGTTAATTCTGTAAATTACTTTGAGCAGTATAGACATTTTCACGATATTGATTCTTCCTAACGATGAACATGGAATGTTTCTCAATCTGTTTGTGTCCTCTCTTATTTCGTTGAGCAGTGGTTTGTAGTTTTCCTTGAAGAGGACCCTTACGTTCCTTGTAAGTTGTATTCCTAGGTATTTTATTCTCTTTGTAGCAATTATGAATGGCAGCTCGTTCTTGATTTGATTCTTTTTATGTCTGTTATTGGTGTGTAGGAATGCTTGTGATTTTTGCACATTGATTTTATATCCTGAGACTTTGTTGAAGTTGCTTATCAGTTTCAGGAGTTTTTGGGCTGAGGTTATGGGGTCTCCTAGGTATACTATCATGTCGTCTGCAAATAGAGACAATTTGGCTTCCACCTTTCCTATTTGAATACCCTTTATTTCTTTTCTTGCCTGATTGCTCTGGCTAGAACTTCCAGTACTATGTTGAATAGGAGTAGTGAGAGAGGGCATCCTTGTCTAGTGCCAGATTTCAAAGGGAATGCTTCCAGTTTTTGCCCATTAAGTATGATATTGGCTGTTGGTTTGTCGTAAATAGCTGTTATTACTTTGAGATATGTTCCATCAATACTGAGTTTATTGAGAGTTTTTAGCATAAAGGGCTGTTGAATTTTGTCAAATGCCTTCTCTGCATCAATTGAGATAATCATGTGGTTTTTGTTTTTGCTTCTGTTTATGTGGTGAATTACGTTTATAGACTTGTGTATGTTGAACCAGCCTTGCATACCTGGGATGAATCCTACTTGATCATGATGGATACGTTTTTTAATGTGCTGTTGCAATCGGTTTGCCAGTATTTTATTGAAGATTTTTGCATCTATGTTCATCATGGATATTGGCCTGAAGTTTTCTTTTCTTGTTGAATCTATGCTGGGTTTTGGTATCAGGATATTGTTGGTCTCATAAAATGATTTGGGAAGGGTTCCCTCTTTTTGAATTATTTGGAATAGTTTCAGAAGGAATGGTACCAGCTCCTCTTTGTGTGTCTGGTAGAATTCGGCTGTGAACCCATCTGGACCTGGGCTCTTTTTGTGTGGTAGGCTCTTAATTGCTGCCTCAACTTCAGACCTTGTTATTGGTCTATTCATAGTTTTGGCTTCCTCATGGTTTAGGCTTGGAAGGACACAGGTGTCCAGGAATTTATCCATTTCTTCCTGGTTTACTAGTTTATGTGCATAGAGTTGTTTGCAGTATTCTCTGATGATGATTTGAATTTCCTTGGAATCTGTGGTGATTTCTCCTTTATTGTTTTTTATTGCATCTATTTGGTTGTTCTCTCTCTTCTTTTTTATCAGTCTGGCTAGTGGTCTATTTTGTTGATCTTTTCAAAAAACCAGCTCTTAGATTTATTAATTTTTTGAAGGGTTTTTCGTGTCTCTATCTCCTTCAGTTCTGCTCTGATCTTAGTTATTTTTTGTCTTCGGCTAGATTTTCAGTGTTTTTTATCTTGCTCCTCTAACTCTTTTAATTTTAATGATAGGGTGTCAATTTTGGATCTCTCCACTCTTCTCATGTGGGCATTTATTGCTATATATTTTCCTCTACAGACTGCTTTAAATGTGCCCCAGAGATTCCGGTATGTTGTGTCTTCATTCTCGTTGGTTTCGAAGAACTTTTTTATTTCTGCCTTCATTTCATTGTTTATCCAATCAACATTCAAGAGCCAGTTGTTCAGTTTCCATGAAGCTGTGTGGTTCTGAGTTAGTTTCTGAATTCTGAGTTCTAACTTGATTGCACTATGGTCTGAGAGACTGTTTCTTATGATTTCAGTTGTTTTGCATTTGCTGAGGAGTGCTTTACTTCCAATTATGTGGTCAATTTTGGAGTAGGTGTGATGTGGTGCTGAGAAGAATGTTTATTCTGTGGATTTGGGGTGGAGAGTTCTGTAAATGTCTATCAGGTTTGCTTGTTCCAGGTCTGAGTTCAAGTCCTGGATATCCTTGTTAATTTTTTGTCTGCTTGATCTGTCTAATATTGACAGTGGAGTGTTAAAGTCTCCCACTATTATTGTGTAAGAGTCTAAGTCTCTTTGTAAGTCATTAAGAACTTGCCTTATATATCTGGGTGCTCCTGTATTGGGTCCATATATATTTAGGATCATTAGCTCTTCTTGTTGTATCGATCCTTTTACCATTATGTAATGATCTTCTTTGTCTCTTTTGATCTTTGTTGCTTTAAAGTCTATTTTATCAGAGATGAGAATTGCAACTCCTGCTTTTTTTTTGCTCTCCATTTGCTTGGTAAATCTTCCTCCATCCCTTTATTTTGAGCCTTTGTGTATCCTTGCATGTGAGGTGGGTTTCCTGGATACAGCACACCAATGGGTTTTGTTTTTTTTATCCAATTTGCCAGTCTGTGTCTTTTGATTGGTGCATTTAGACCATTTACATTTAGGGTTAATACCGTTATGTGTGAATTTGATAGTGCCATTTTGATGCTAGCTGGCTGTTTTGCCCATTGGTTGATGCAGATTCTTTATTTTGTTGATGCTCTTTAGCATTTGGTATGTTTTTAGAATGGCTGGTACTGGTTGTTCCTTTCTATGTATAGTGCCTCTTTCAGGAGCTCTTGTAAAGGAGGTCTGGTGGTGACAAAGTCTCTGAGTAGTTGCTTGTTGGCAAAAGATTTTATTCTTCCTTCACTTATGAAGCTCAATTTGGCTGGATATGAAATTCTGGGTTGAAAGTCCTTTTCTTTAAGGATGTTGAATATTGGCCCCGCACTCTCTTCTGGCTTGTAGAGTTTCTGCCAAGAGATCTGCTGTGAGTCTGATGGGCTTCCCTTTGTGGATGATCTGACCCTTCTCTCTGGCTGCCCTTAGTATTTTCTCCTTCATTTCAACCCTGGTGAATCTGACGATTATGTGCCTTGGGGTTGCTCTTCTTGTGGTGTTCTCTGTATTTCCTGGAGTTGAGTATTGGCCTGCCTCGCTAGGTTGGGGAAATTTTCCTGGATAATATCCTGAAGAGTATTTTCCAGCTTGGATTCATTCTCTTTGTCACATTCTGGTACACCTATCAAATGTGGTTAGGTCTCTTCACATAGTCCCACATTTCTTGGCGATTTCGTTCATTCCTTTTTGCACTTTTTTCTCTAATCTTGGATTCTCGTTTTATTTCATTGAGTTGATCTTTGACTTCTGAAATTCTTTCTTCTGCTTGGTCAATTTGGCTGTTGAAACTTGTGCATGCTTCACAAAGTTCTCGTGTTGTGTTTTTCAGCTCCTTCAATTCATTCATATTCCTCTCTAAGTTGTCCATTCTTGTTATCATTTCCTCAAATATTTTTTCAAGGTTCTGAGTTTTTTTGCATTGATTTAGAACATGTTCTTTTAGCTCACTGAAGTTTCTCATTATCCACCTTCTGAAGTCTGATTCCGTCATTTCGTCACACTCATTCTCTGTCCAGCTTTGTTCCCTTGCTGGTGAGGGGTTTTGGTCCTTTGTAGGAGGTGAGGTGTTTTGGTTTTGGGTGTTTTCCTCCTTTTTGCACTGGTTTCTTCCCATCTTTGTGGATTTATCCACCTGTCATCTTAGTAGTTGCTGACTTTTCGATTGGGTCTCTGAGTGGATACCCAGATTGTTGATAATGAAGTATATCTGTTAGTTAGTTTTCCTTCTAATAGTCTAGACCCTCTGCTGTATGACTGCTAAGGTCTACTCCAGGCCCTACTTGTCTGGGGTACACCTGCAGCAGCTGCGGAACAGTGAGGGATGCTACCAGTTTCTTCTTCTGCTATCTTTGTCCCAGAATGATGCCCGCCAAATGTCAGTCTGATTAGTCCTTTTTTGGGGTGACTCTTTGGATATACAGTGGTCAGGGAGCTGCTTGAGGAGATGGTCTGTACTTTACAGGAGCTTCAATGCTGAGCTGTGAGCTCCGTTGTTCATTCAGGGTTGTTGGGCGGGTGTGTTTAGGTCTGCTGCAGCAGAACTTATAAAACCCTTTTTTTTTTCCCCTCAGATGCTCTGTGTCAGGGAGTTGGGGCTTTCTTTATGAGTATTGGTTGTACTGTCCTGCCCAGCTAGGAGGCAGTCTAGTCACTATTTGCCTGCCACGGGGTCCACCCTGTTGCTGCGGGGCTCTGCTTTGCTGCCATGGGGCTCTGTTCTACTGTGGTGGGCTCTGTTCTGTTGGCAGAGTCTCTCTGTTATGGTGGGTTGCCTCGGCAATGGCAGGCTGCTTCTGCAATGGGCGTGTACCTCAGTAGGGGCGGTATGCCTTCATAGTGGCAGATGCCCCACCCCCACCGAGCTGCACTGTCCTGGATTCAGCTGAGCCCGCACTAAAACTCTCAACCCCAAGCATTTCTAATCACCGTTTTGTTTGTCCCTGTGGGGGTGGGGCCCACCGAGGCTGATCACCTGGCTCCCTGCCTCAGTGTCCTTTCTCTCTTTTTTTTTTTTTAAGTTGAATGGTTGACTCTCTCACAGGTCTTTCAGTCACCTGCTGATACAGCACTGGGATCTGTGTGATTTCCCATGTCGTGGCCCACTGCACCGGCTCAAATCATGCTTCCCAGGAATCTCCTGGTCTGGCTCACTGTCCAAGTCCCATTTAATCAGATGGATATGTTAATCTGCCCTCCCAAATCTCAGATTGCTGGTTTAACAGGGCACCCAGATCAGTGAGTTTTGTGCAGGCTGCTGCTGTGCCGCAGCGCAGGCCAAAACGGCCGTGCAAGCCAAAAGGGCTGCGCTGGTGTCTCGTATCTCTCCTACACCTGGGAATTTCTCCTTTCTGTGGGTAACAAAGGTCCATCTGAAAATGCAGCTAGGACTCACCCTCTGTGCCTTCACTGAGAGCTGCAATCGTGAGTTGTTCCTACCGTGCCATCTTGGAAAATCCCCCCTATATATGTATTTTATTATATTGAGGTATATTCCTTCTATATCCAGTTTTTTGAATATTTTTATAATGAAGGAATATTGAACTTTATCAAATGTTTATTTTTGCATCAACTGAAAAGATTATATTGCATTTGTCTTCATTCTGTTGATATGATATATTACATTTATTCATTTTTGTATGTTGAAACTTTCTTGCACCTTTGGGATAAATCTTGCTTGGTCTTGATGAATGATCTTCCTAATATATTGTTGAATTTACTTGGTAGTATTTTGTTAAGAATTATTACATTATTATTCATCAGTGATATTGGCTTATAGTTTTCTGGGCAGGTTCAGGATGCCGTCTGGAAGCCAGGGATTACAGACAAGTAACTTGGAAATATTCCTGGTATTCTATTCTACTGTGGCTAAGCTGGCACTCAGGCTACATGACAAAGTACCTTTTACTTTTTATTTCCCCCTTAACAGGCAGAGGAGCCTCTCTTCATAGCCACCACCAGCGCTGGCCCATTAAGGGTTCTGACAGGCTACTGCTAATGTTCACATTAGTTCCAGGGGCTCTTCAGTCAGCTTGTGTTAAATGCTGTCAGGCTTGGTACTGGCTTTCAGGGCAGTGTGGTCCCCTCTGGACTGGGATAGGTTCATAAATGCTGCCCAAGAGCCTAGGCCTGGACCCAAGGAGCCTACTTGGTGTTGTACACCAATGTGATAGTGCTGTTATCTTAAGCCAGCATGTCAGAGAGTCTCACCCAAGGCCCATGGCATGGTACCTGGGTATTGCTATTGGTTATTAAAAGCCAAAGGGGTCTTCAGGTAGGTAGTAATTAATTCTGCCAGGGCTAGGTCCATTCATTCAGGGTATGTCTAGAAACATCATTTGGGAGCTAGGCCCTGGGGTGGGGGCCTCATGACTCTTCCCAGTGTTTTATCCTACTGTGGTTGAGCTAGCATCCAAGATGCAAAAGCTTCTTTAATCTTTTCTCCTCCAGCATAAGGAAGGAATCACTTTTGTTGCTGAGAGATGCACTGCCTGGTGCTGAGGGAGCAGTTGTGCAAGCACTCCCCACCCACCACCCTGTTTGGTGCCTGACTGGGTTATGTAACACCCCACTCCACTGACTCTAATTCCAACACAGCATCAGGACTTACCTAAGAATTGCAACCCTTTTGTCCTCAACTGCATTTCAGTTTACTTGAAACTCCAGAGTTGTTTAGTCCATAGTGGCAAGGTCATTTCTGACCACTGAGATGAATGTTGCCCCTATGGCTAAGTTTGGTCCAAATACTCCATTAATGGTTGGATGCTGGCTGAGTTCAGTGTGGGAGTTCAGTCAGGGTGGTAGAAAAATATAAGAGAAAGTTATAGAATACAGTCACAAACCTTCTTGGAAGGCCGAGAATTTTACGTAATTTTAGTAGATGGTTTGGCTGGAGTCAACCTTATCCTCTTTACTTTTAGTTGATTAGAAAAGAAAATAGCTAGGAAATATGGGGGAGTTTATCTGAATAACTAGTTTTCTCATGTGGTCCTATAAACTAACCTTTGATGCTTCCAGATGGCTCTCTTGAGGGGAGGTCAACCAGAGATATTACCCATTAATGGTGTTTTCTTTAGGCCTCAGAACCTGTCTTTAACCTCTAATGGTGTTAACTCAGAGTTTTTGTCATTTAATGTGTGCTGAACAAAGGTTGGCAAGGCCAACAGGTCAGGGTCTGTGGCTGCTATTTTTTTTACAGCACTCTCCTTGAGTGCCTGTAAGTGACCTGGACACTTCGTTGAACTGGCAAAACATAATATCTGAGTGTCAGTGTACTTTATCCATCTGTTGTTGAGTCAGGACCTGCAGGAAATACCCCCACAGGTGGTGACCCCGACAGTTCAGCATGTTTTTTCACTATGACAGGGCAGCACTGAGTTCCATGAAAAGTCTCCCAGTCACTGCACTCTCCCTCCCCCAAGTTCACAGATTCTCTCTCTGTTTCACAGAGCTCCTGCCAGGGTATAGGGTATTAGTGTGGCATTGATAATTCAAGACTGTCTCTCTTACCCTCTTCAGTGATTCTTTCAGCAATATAAAGTTCAAACCAGGTACTTTGATTGCTTACATGAATTTTGGTTCTAATAAAGGTGTTTATATATATGAAGACAGTTGTTAAAATTTGGTGTTCTTATGGAGAGAACAGTCACGAATGGCTTCTGTTCAGCCAACTTTCTCTATCCTCCAGTCCATTCACATTTAATGGAATTATAAATAGGTCAGAATATACTGTTGCCACCTTGTTCATTGTTTTGAAATTTTTGTATTCTTTTCTATTCTCATTTTCATTTCTGAATGACAGCTTTCTGAATAAGATATTCTTGGTTGACAGCTTTTTGTTTTGTTTTGTTTTTTTCTTCCTCCTTTCAGCACTTCAAAAATATCACATCACTTTCCTGTGGCCTACAAGTTTTCTGCCGAGAGATCCTTATAGGCTGATTAAAATCCCCTTATATGGTATATGCACTTTTGCAGCTTTCAAAGTTCTATTTGTCTTTGTTGTTGACAGTTATCTATAATCTGCCTTGATTAGGTCTTCTTTGGGGGTATATCTGACTGGAGATTTTAGATGTTTACAGCTTTTCCCAGATTTATATTTTCAGTGATTTTTAATAATATAAGCATTCTGTGAATTTTCTTTCTCTCCTCCTTCTGATATTCCTATATTGGAAAAATTTGCTTTCTTAATAGTGTTCCATATGGTTTTAGGCTTTTACAGTTTTACTCTTTTTTCCCCTTTGACTAAATGGTTTCACAGGATCTGTCTTTGGGTTCACCTATTTTTTTTATTCTGTTTGATCAAATCTGCTGTCAGAGCATGATATTATATATTTTAGTTAAATCATTGTATTTTTTAGCTTCATAATTTCTGCTTATTTTATGTTTTCTATTTCTATTGAGCTTCTAGTTTGTTCTTGTATTGTTTTCATAATTTTCTTAAATTGTTTATTTGTGTTCTCTTATGGATTGTTGAGCTTCTTTAGAAAAATTATTCTAAATTTTCTGTCAAGCAATGCACAGATCTGTAATTCTTTCTGGTCAATAACTGAAATTAATTTTATGCCTTTAGCAATGTCATGTTTTCCTGATTCTTTATAATCCTTGTCATCTTGTATAAGTGTCTGTACACTTAAAGAAGCAGTAACCTCTCACAGACATTATGAGCAAGCTTCAGTGAAATACTTGGCCAGACACAGTGGCTCACTCCTGTAATCCCAGCAGTTTGGGAGGCCAAGGTGAGAGGATTGCTTGAGCACAAAATTTTGAAGAAAACCATGGCAACATAGTGAGATCTCTTCTCTTCAGAAAATAAAATTAGTTGGGCATGATTACATGCACTTTTAGTCCTAGCTATCCAGGAGACTGAGCTGAAAAGATCTCTTGAGCCTGGGAGGTCAAGGCTGCAGTGAGCTGTGATTGTGCCACTGCATTCTAGACTGAATGACAAAGCAAGAACGTATCTCAAAATTAAAAAAAAAAAAAAAGAAGAAAAGACTTTTACCTGCAAGAGGGAGCGGATACTCTGGAGCATACTGTGGCACCAATTCTAGTGTGGAGATGTGTAGCAGCTCCACAATTAGAGGTGCATGGTATCTCAATAGCTTATGCAGCTGATATTTGTGGAATTGACAACTGTGTGATCCTTGGTGGCAAGAACTCTGATAGTTCTACAGTGGCTTCAAGGGCTTTTGGTGTCCTTAGCAGTGCCTCTAGGTTCATTGCTAAGGGCCTGGGGCAGGCATCTATAGGGCTAGGGCCAGTGTTATGCACATACTTGGCTGTGGGGGCTGGCTACAGGTATATGCATGACATCAGAGCCACCTGTGAGCATGTTTATAGTGGCATGGCTAAGACCAGGGGCAGAAGCCAGGTCTAGCCCCAAGCACATGTATGGCATTGGAGGTCAGTAGTCTGTATGCATATAGCTATAGATATCAGAACTGCTGGCATGCATGTTTACAATTTTAAAGGACAGCTACAGGCCAACAAACATGTCAGGCCAGCCTTGTATACATGCACAACTGTGGGATCTGATGTGACACGTGCACATGCAGGGTTGCAATCATGGTCATGTGGGCAAGTACTAAATAGTCTCCTGGCTGTTTGCATGCTGATATGGTTTGGCTTTGTCCACACCCAAATCTCATCTTGAATTTTAATGCCCACAATTCCTACATGTCATAGAAGGAACCCAGTGTGAGGTAACTGAATTATTAGGGTGGGTCTTTTTTGTGCTGTTCTTGTGATAATGAATAAGTCTCATGAGATCTGATGATTTTAAAAAGAGTTCACCTACGCAAACTCTCTTCCCTTGTCTGCCACCACGTGACACTGCACTTCAGCTTCTGCCATCATTGTGAGGACTCCCAGCCACACGGAATTGTAAGTCCAAGAACTCTGTTTCTTTTGTAAATTGCCCATACCTGGGTATGTCTTTATCAGCAGCATGAAATGGACTAATATATGTGCATAGCTGTGGGGGCCAGAGTGGCAATAAGAATGTGTGCAGCTGTAGGGACTAGCTGTGGGCATGTGTAGGGTGGTGAGGCTAATTATGAGGGTCAGGTGGCTACATGCATGTGCACAGCTGCAGGGAACAAAGCTGGCAGTGTTTGTAACCTCAGCTAAAGGGGTGAGCTTTAGGCATGCAAACGGTGGTAGAAAACAGGACTCATCAGGGCAGAAGCTGTTTGCAGGCATTGTTGCAGTGGTTGCACTAGATCCTTGAGCCAAAACACCTGTGGTGGCAGCAGCTGGGTTGGATTTCGGGACGGTAGAAGTCTAGTAGTGGTGACTCAAGCTGCTGGAGGCTTGAGAGGCAAACAAGTATAGAGCCATGAGTGGCAAAAGCTGCAGTGGGTCCACTATTGCTGTTCTGATTGTTGATTTCTTTGGTGGTGAAGATGCTGGGGTCTTCTGTAGAGCAAGCATCTGGGATCCAAAACAATGAACACTACTGGGTTGTCAGTAGTCAGTAATTAAAGGTGTCGGGGTGCCTGACAGCTTTAATGGCTATCGAGGTGATCAAAAGAGAAGGTTTTTCAAGTCTTGTGCAGAGCAAGCTACTGGGACCATGCTGGCTACCGCCGCGCGGTTGATACTGATAGCCTTTGTCCTTTTTTCCCAAGCCATCTCCAGATGTTTCAGCTATGCCAGTCTCCTTAGAAATCTGGGCAAGGTGAAATTGGGTGTTCAGTCAGTGCCCAAAAGACTGGAAAAGCTGCCTGTTCACTCTGCTTTCTTTTCCCCTGCAAAAGCAACTCGAATGCTTAGGCATTCTCTCTCCATACTGTGTAGTGCTGCTCTGGGGAGTAGGATGACACAGGTAAAATAAAACTGTTCCTCCTACCCTTTTGTGAGTTTTAAAAAAATTCTTGTTAAAACATCTAAAGTGGGCTCTAAAGCTCTTCCAGAGTTATTTTCGTTTTTGGATTGCTGTCCAATTGTTCGTTTGGGAGAAATGAAGCCTGGGAACTCCTACTTTGCCATCTTGTTATATCATGTTCATTGAGTTCTTGATTTAAAGTATTTTTCAGTTCCAAAATATATATTTGGTCATGTAGCATAAATTCTAGTTTACTGAAGAAAATCTTAAACTAATTGTTCATTTCCTCAAAGAGAATAAACAGTTATTTTAAATTAAGTGAATTTACATGTATTTTGAAACCTAAGATAAAATTTTCTCTCTCTAAAGCAAATGTATGTTTTCTTTCTGGTTGTCATGTAAAGGCTCTAGAGGTGTTGAATCAACTTAATGCAATTACAAATTTACATAGGTTTAAAACTCAGGCTCACTTTCTGCAAGCTAGTTCATTTCTACCTCACCCTTACTTTCAGAATATAAACTTTTAGATTTAGAACCTAAATTTTGTGAATGTGAATGTGTTTGGGGGAGCAAGTAGGAGGGACAACTGGGTTGAAGTTATTAGGACTTTATTTGGTAATCTCCTACATCCATGTTATTTTTGAAAGCTCTGCTCAGCTTTTCTATTATCTTTTGATACTTCAGGAATCTGAAATGTGTATAGTAAAAAGTGCCTCCAAATTCACATATTATGTCTCTGAGTTTTCATCTTCTTCTGAATCCTGGTTAGTATTTCATAATTGCCCTATGAAGCTCTCCAGACTTGTCAGAAGGCTTTTAAATTATTGCTCCACTTTTTAAAGCTTCTTTTACAATTACTTAATTTGATATTAGTGAAAGTCCCAAATTAGATTTAAATGCTAAATCTATGAGAATAAATTGAATAATATGAATATTATTATTTATAATTATAACAGCATTCTCTTTGGAATATTATAAAACTTTAGATAATACTGCAGCAGGAACTATATTTAAATGTACTAATGTTCACATGGGTCATACATTTTCAGGAGGATTTCTTACAGACCAGAAAGAAGGTGGCTTGGAACAAGTTGAATAGGTAAGGCTCCCTTGATTCAATAAGAACAGCCTTTCCTTTACATGTACATACAAGCTTTTTTCAAAAAAGAGTTTTAGTTTTGCTTAAAATATAAAAATCAGTGGCATT
This sequence comes from Saguinus oedipus, assembly GCA_031835075.1. Classification (NCBI taxonomy): domain Eukaryota; kingdom Metazoa; phylum Chordata; class Mammalia; order Primates; family Cebidae; genus Saguinus; species Saguinus oedipus. Next base: position 47,023,106 of record CM063169.1, read on the forward strand.
TATTGATCTGTTAAAAATTTTAAAGCTGTATAATGACATAGAAAGTTTTTAAAAATATATTTTACTGCTATTATTCTAACATATACCATAGTCCCTGGCATGTTTAATTAGCAAACCCATATTTATTTAATAAATATTAATTAGAAAGCTAGAAGACACATATTATGGTGTCCACAAAAATAAAATTTAAATAATTTGTGATATTTAATTTAAATAATTTCTTGTTTTTTATTGAATTTTTATTAAAATTCTAAACTTATTTCTATAAGCCTTGTTAATATTTAACTTATGTACCATAAGACTATCTAAAAATATACAATGGAATGTTTTTAGTATATTTATAGTAATGTAGCCATCATCATATTCTAATTTGAGAACATTTCATCATCCTAGAAATATATCTTGTACCCCTTAGCAGTCACTCCCTCTATCCTACCATCACCATTTATCTCTTGCCTCAACCTCAGTAACCACTAACTGATTATTTTGTGGGCCTAGATTTGCTTGTTCTAGGCATTTTGTATAAATGGATTCATATAATATTTAGCCTTCTGTGACTGCCTTCATCCATTTTGTGTAATATCTTTGAAGTGTATTCATATTGTAGCATATATAGGGCTTGTTTCTTTATTACTGAACAATTTTCAATTTTATAGATATATTACAGTTTGTTTACTCATTCATCAGTTGATGGAAATTTGGGAAATGTAAATTACAAATAGAGTTAGATATTTTTTCAGACCCCTCAAAATGGGTATAATGAAAAAAAAAATCAGACATTAACAAGTTTGGATGAAGACATGGATAAATTGGAAGTCTTATACATTGCTGATTGGAATATAAAATGGTGTAGATGCTTTGAAAAATAGTTTGGCAGTTCCTCAAAGCATTAATCATAGAGTTACCATATTACCCAGAAAATATACTCCTAGGTATCTCCCTATAAGCAGTAAAAATTTAAAGCAAAACTTATACACAAATATTTATTGCAGCTTTATTTATAATAGACAAAATGAGTAACATGCATTTGTTTTTTCTAACGTATAATGTTTTACTTTGTATGATTTTTAAAAATCTCTGTGTTTTAACTGGTATGTATAGTTACAATGATTTATTTTTTGACTTTCCAATCTAAATCAATTTTGCCTAATTTATCTAATGTGGCAGTGTTGGGAATTTTTTTCTCCCAGTATAAACCTAGCACACATAACCATCATTCATTTGTTGGTAAATCACAAATATTTTCTGGGTATCTACTAAAACTCTAGCTTATATAATATTTTTCAAAACACTGAGAACACATTAAGTCTTCGGAGTGTCAGGCACAAAGTAGACACTTAAAAATCATTTATTGAAATAACAAATGGGTAAATACATGAATATACAGGCATATCTTGTTTTATTGTGCTTTGTTTTATTACACTTCACACATGTTGCATTTTTAACCAATGGAAGTCTTGTGGGAAACCTTTGTTAAGCAAATCTATTGGTACCATTTTTTTTTTCAACAGCATGTGTTTACTTTTTGTCTCTTTATCACATTTTGGTAACTTTTGCAATATTTCAAACCCTTTCATTATTTTTATATCTGTTATGGTGATTGGTAACAGATATAAAAACACTTTGATACTACTATTATAATTGTTTTGGTCACAAACCATACCCATATAAGATGGTAATATGGTTTGACTGTGTCCTCATTCAAATCTCATTTTGAACTGTAGTTCCTATAATCCTCATGTGTCACAGGAGGAACCCAATGGGAGGCAATCAAATCATGGGGGCAGCTACCCTCATGTTATTCTCATGATAGTGAGTGAGTTCTTATGAGAGCTCATGGTTTCACAAGGGGCTTTTACTCCACTTCACTCTGCACTTCCTCTTCCTGCTGCCATGAGAAGAAGAATGTGTTTACTTCCCCTTCCCCCATGATTGTATGTTTCCTGAGGCTTCTCTGGCCAGGTTGAACTGTGAGTCAATTAAACCTTTCCTTTATAAGTTACCCAGTCTCAGGTATGCCTTTATTAGCAGTGTGAGACTAATACAGATAGTGAACTTCATAAATGTATTATGTTCTGATGCCCTACCCATTGGCCACTCCTTCATCGCTTTCCCTATCCTCAGACCTTCCTGTTTCCCGAGACACAATAATACTGAAATTAGACTCTACAATTGTGTTCAAGTGAATGGAAGATTCTCATGTTTTTCACTTAAAATCAAAAGCTAGAAATGATTAAGCTTAGTGAGGAAGGCATGTTGAAAGCCTGACAGTCCCAAAACTAAACCTCTTGCTCCAGAGAGTTAAGCATGTTGTGACTGCAAGGAAAAGCTCTGGAAGTAAATTAAAAATGCTTCTCCAATGAACACACAAATGACAAAGGAAAACAGCTTTTTCACTGATATGAAGGAAGTTTTACTAGTCTGAATAGAAGATCAAAGTGGTCACATCATTTGTGAGGGCAAAGACAAATGAAGACTGAGAAAAAAGAGAAAGCTGCAAAAGAAAAATTCAAAGATAATATAGACTGGTTAATAATGTTTAATAAAAGAAGGTATCTATAACATAAAAGCACAAGTTTAATTAGTAAGCAATGATATGAAGATATAAGTTATCCAGAAGATGTAGCCAACATAACTGCTGAAGGTGGCTACACTATAAATAACAGCAACAATAACATCGTATTTTCAGTGTAGATTAAACAGACTTGTATTGGAAGAAGATGGCATTGGGACATTCATAGCTGGCAAGGAGAAGTCAATACCTGGCTTTAAAGCTTCAGAAAACTGAACTGATTCTTTTGTTAAGGGATAATGCAGCTACTGACTTTAAGTTGAAGCCAATGCTCTTTTGCCATTCTAAAAATTCCTGGGCCCTTAAGAACTATGCTAAATCTACTCTGTCTGTGTTCTTTAAATGCAACAACAAAGCCTGGATGACAGCACATCTGTTCATAGCATTTTTTTTACTGGATATTTTAAGCACCATATTGAAACCTACTGAAATCATTCTTATAAACTTTACAGATTTAATCAGAGAAAAAGGGAGGATGGAAACAAAATCTAACCAAGTTCACAGCACGTTGAGCATAAATTATTAGGTCGACTTGCTCTCTGACTGGCTTCCTCATAGTTGTTCATTGCTTATTGCTCCAGAATTGCATAAACCTTGTCACAAGATTATAGTTCCCCTTAACTGTTCTATGGTTAACAACTTGAACAGTGTGAAACTTATATTTTCAGTTTGAGATATTATTTCAGGCCTTGCATAATGATGAAACTATGGATGTCAGCTGGTCTGAAGGAGCCCACCAGCAGTAGACTCACCAAATAATGCAAATAATTTTCATATCCTGATGATTTCATCCCTCTTAGCCTGACCAGCCAATTATCCAAATTTTACATCCCCTTGCCTACCACAATCTCCACAAAACCCCAGCCCAGAATTCCTCAGAGAGATGAATTTGGGGGTCTCCTTCTATGTCCTCACTCAGCTATCCTGTGATCATAAAGTCTTTCTCTGCTGCAAACCTTGCTGTCTCAGTGTATTGGTATGTTACAGTGCAGCAGCCATACAAATCTGTTTGTCCTATAATACTACTGCTTAGAAAAATGATTGCCTTCAAAACATTATTTCTTATTGACAATGCACCTGATCACCCATGAGCTCTAGTAGAGATATTCAAAGAGATTAATATCATTTTTCATGTCTGCTAACACAAAGTACAATCTGCATCCCAGAGACCAAGGAGAAATTTGACTTTAAGCCTTATTATTTAAGAAATATATTTTGTAAGGTTATAGCTATCATAAGTAATAATTACTCTGATGGATCTAGGCAAAATAAATTAAAAAGTTTCTGAAAAGGATTCATCATTCTAGATGCCATTAGAAACATTCATATTTAATGAGAGGAGATCAAAATAGTAACAGTAACAAGAATTTGGAAGGAGTTGATTTCAGTCCTCTCCTATGACTTTAGGAGGTTCAAGTCATCAGTGTGGAAAGTAACTGCACAGGATCTGAAAATAGCAAGTGAACTAGATTTCAAAGTGCATTCTGAAGATGTAACTGAATTGCTGCATTTTCATGATAAAACTTTAATGGGTGAGGAATTGCTTCTTATGGATGAGCATAGGAAGTGGTTTCTTGAGGGAAAACTGCTCCTGGTAAAAATGCTGTGATGAACATTGTTGAAATAATAACAACAAAGGTTATAGAAGATTATATAAACTAAGCTGATAAAGCAGCAGCAAGGTTTAAGAGAATTGACTCCAATTTTGAAAGAAATTCTGTGCATAAACTTTTATAAATCAGCATCACATGATACAGAGAAATATTTCAGAAAAGGAATAGTCAATCAATGCACAAAAGTCACTGTTGTCTTATTTTGAGAAAGTGCTGCAACCATCCCAATCTTCAGGAGCAACCCTGTTCCGTGAGCAACTATCAACATCAGGGTAAGATACTCCATCAGCAAAAAGATTATGGCTTGTTGAAGGCTCAGACAACTGTTAGCATTTTCAATAAAGTATTTTTAAATGAAGATATGTACATTATTTTTTAGATATAATTGCACACTTATAGTATATTTAAATAAAACTTTTATATACACTGGGAAACCAAAAAAATTACATGATTATTTTTATTTCATTTGTCTAGAACTAAACTCACAAAACCTTGTAGGTAAGTCTATACTGCCCATGTCTTCAGAATGTATAAGGACAGCTATGGCTGGGTGCCGTGGCTCACACCTGCAATCCCTGCATTTTGGGAGGCCAAAGCAGGCGGATCGCCTGAGGTCAGAAATTTGAGACCAGCCTGGCCAACATGATAAAACCCCGTCTCTACTAAAAATACAAAACATTAGCTAGGTGTGGTAGCAGGCAGCTGTAATCCCAGCTTCTTGGGAGGCTGAGGCAGGAGAATCGCTTGAACCTGGGAGGCGGAGGTGGCAGTGAGCCAAGATTGTGTCACTGCACTCCAGCCTGGGCAACAAGAGGTAGAGTCTGTCTCAAAACTAACTAAATAAATAAATAAAATAAAAACAAAAATAAAAATAAAAGGAGCAGATATAAGTACTATAGTTCTCTCTCATCTTTTATGCAGTTTCAGCTACCGGTGGCTATCCATGGTCCAAAAATATTAAATAAAAAATTCCAGATATGAATATTTTATAAGTTTTATATTAAGCACAATTCTGAGTAGTATGATGAAATCTAGTGCTGTTCAGCTTCTTCCTGCCTGGAATGTGAACCATCTCCCCAGCATATCCACAAAAAATAGTATTTATGTATAAGAAAATATATATCACCTACATGATTTGGTAATTTTTGTGGTTTCAGGCATCTAGTGAGGGTTTTGAAACATATCTGCATGAATAAGGGAGAATTACTGTATTATTAGACAGAGGAGAGTACAGAATGCTACATAGCAAAGACATTTTGATTATCTCCTCTTCTAAAAACTCATGACATTCTTAGCAATGAATATTCTATCTCACGGTTTGAGAGTATTTTCTTGACTTTCAGTGATTTATAACTTCATTAGTTCTTTCATTCAAGTTTTTTTCTTATTTTATCATCTTATGTAAATGCTCATATGCTATTGACTCAAGATGATTAATCAAGAATTTTATTTTTTATTTATTTGTTTGAAATGAAGTCTAGCTCTGTCTCCCAGGCTGGAGTGCAGTGGTATGATCTTGGCTCACTGCAACCACCACTTTCTATGTTCCAGCAATTCTCCTAATTTTTGTATTTTTAGTAGAAATGGGGTTTCAAAATGTTGATAAAGGCTGGTCTTGAACTCCTGACCTCATGATACACCTGTCTTGGCTTCCCAAAGTGCTGGGATTAAGGCCTGAGCCACCACACCCTGCCAATCAAGGATTTTATCAACACAAATGTTTGTGCCTATAGTTCATATTATTTTTGTCAAAATTCAACTATATTCCTTCTGTAGAGCACCTTAAATTGGTCATTTCTCTATATTATTTATTTTTTGATCTTTTCTTTCAACACAAAAAACATAACTGAATGTGTGCACATATATGACATATATTGCACAAAATATTTCCAAAAGGAAGTTGACTCAGAGCTGGCTTTGAGTCAGCTTTCTATTATGAATTCAAAATCCATTTCATTCATAAGGATCACATTATGAGGATGAGCTACATGTATTAACTGAGCATTTTGTTCAAAATTAAAGGTAAGTAATTCAATTCCAAATTGAACTTTCATTTCAATAGTCAATTTATAATACGTTGCATGGAAAATAATCAGTTTATTAAATAGTTTTGCTGGCATCATACAATTTTGAAGTGAGAACCTTATATCAATAAAATTAGCAAAGTCATACTGGTTTCAAACATTTCACTGTGTGCAGTAATATAATTTCTTCCTAACAACAATTCAATGAAATATTATTAGTTTTATTTACCAATGAGAAAATCAAGGTTTAAAGAAATCACATAATTTTTCAAGGTCACATTGATAGTATGTGGCAGAGTCCAACACTGACTGTTTTAATCACAATGTTATATTGGCTATATGGGATGTTCTTGGTGTAGTAGTCACAGAATAGATTATTTTCCAATACATAAATTTATTTGATTATTCTAATATTATCATCAACTTAAAAAATTAAACATAATTGAGCTCCTGAAGGTAGGAACCACATGTTTTCACCTGTTTTTAGCCTCAAATTCCAGCGTGATATTTACATCTAATAGGTACTCAAAACTATTGAATGAGTAGTTTCAGTTACAAATCTTTTCACCTCTTTTTCATTTGTGAAACTGTAGCCAATCATAAATATTTCCTATTATAAAGGCTCAAAATTACGTGAAAAATAAGAAGAGAGGATGAAGTCTTATTTCATTTGCTCATCTAAATTTACACACTGTTTAATAAATATTTATTAGTTAATTGTACCTGAGGAGAAAGGTTAGGTGAGGAAGTGGATTGTGGCTTATGAGAGAAACATTCCCAATCCTGTAATGCCACACTTTTCCTGTTACCACGTGTTGTTACTTCAGATTTTCTAAAGCTAGATTTATTTTTCAGATTCATAAAAAATTAAGTTGCTTTTGATAGGATACTTCAGTGCAGGTACTAAAGGTTTTAATTAGTATGGAAATTACTTTGGAAATTAAATAGTAACCATGAACCAAAGGTCTTTAAAATTAACTGGAAGCAAGTGTTTATTGCTCTTAGAGACCTTTACATCACAGCAAATGTAGAGTAACTAATTAGCTATCTTAAAACTGTAATTATTGTTTTCTGCTGAAATCATCTTCATTAAAATAACCTTCAAAGGGAGGGAAAATAACAAGGATATCTAATATTTTCTTTCCTAGTTTATTGTATACTTCAAGATAACAAAAACAATCACATTATTCTCCTCTCTTTTATTTCTTCATTTAATCACTATAGTATATTCAATATTTAGTATTTTTTCATGTCTTCATATAAGTTTTACATAGGATATTTTTAAAAAGAATGTGCAGTATTTTGGAGAATACTTATCATTCTGTAGTATAATTTTTCTTTCAACATCATGTTTTTGATATGTATTTTATTCTGATAGACTTTGTAAAACCCTTAAATTTTATATATAATTTATTGTAAAATATCCACTTTATTCATCAATTTACTTATAGTAACTATGTTAGTTATAACTTTTGATTTTGCAAACAAAGCTCCAATGGTCATACCTATATAAGTTTGTTTGGGTAGATGAGTGAGGATTTTTCTAGGGTCCTGGCTCAGAAGTGAATACTGGGGTCATTATTTTCTAGTGTTATGAACTTCCAGTTTTCTATCCAACAAATTTGTACAAATTCTGAATTCCACCAGAATTATTCAATAATATCTCAAATACTTTAATTTATAACATGCTTTATAATTGTTAATCTGAAGTATGTTAAATGATTACTCAAGATTATTTTGGTTTGCAGCTTCCTAATTATTTACAGAACTGAGCATCTATTATATAAATCTTTCTGTTTTGAGTAAATTTTATTTTATTTTTTGGTAATTAATATGTTGAACTGTTTGCCTTTTTTGTTTGTTGATATTGAATATGTGGTAAAAACAAATAGTCTGATTCCAAGACTCATAATTTCACTTCACTGATGGTGATATTTTGTGAAAAAAAAATTTAAATTAGTATATTTAAATTAATTTTTCTTATTTAAATTAGTTGTACCCTTTTATTAAAGGCATAAATGCAGTCTTCCTTACTTTTTATTAGTTTCAAAGATTTGACCTTCTTATTTAAGATAGCAGTTTCAATTTATATAAGGAATACATTTAAAGTAATTTTTTCATAAAAGCCTCTATTATGTAAGTATCACCTTCTAAATAGCACATTATTTCTTGAATAACTTGAAAGGACTCTTTCTGAGGTACTCGTTTGTTCATGCTATATAGCAAATTTTATTTGAAAATATTTAGAGACAATCATGTTGTTTTAGTTTTTCCATATAAATCTTTCACAACTTCACACGAGGACAAGAGTCTTTAATCTGTTTTTTCCTAAAAGTTCTCTCTTCAAGTCATTTTTTCTTTATTGTAATTACCAGGGTCTCTGAAATAATGTGAAAATAGCAGTGATATAAGGCATTCATACTGACTCAAAGCTTTGGTAAGAAAGTTATAAAGTATCACCATCAAGTCTTAGAACTAAACTCCTTTTGATAGATACCCTTTTTCAGGTTAAGCAATTTTCTTTATTATTAATATCTTAAGAGATATTTTTGCTTGAATTTATGCTTTATAAGAACAATATTTAAAAAAAAAAAAACTTTTTCATTGTATCTCCAGGGCTTGAAATTGTAACTGCCTGATAAATAGTAAGTCTAAAATATATTGATGTTGAATGCTTGACTAAGTGCCCTTTCAGTTTTTGTTAATGTGGTTTTTTTTCTACCTCTGAAAATTATATATATTTTTTGTATATTCATCTATGAAAGTGGTATTTTATATTAAGAAATAGTCTCTTTTGTCTGGATGAACCACCTCCAATAAAAATTCCAAAAAGAGGCAAGATGGCGTCATAGAGGTGACTCAGGATTGCAGCTCTCGGTGAAGGCGCAGAGGGTGAGTCCTAGCCGCATTCTCGGATGTTCCTTTTATGCCCACAGAGCGTTTAAAGTCCCAGGTGTGGGAGAGACACGGGACGCTAGCAGCCGGCTAACGCAACCGGCTCCCGCCGCCTCTTCGGCCGGCGCCACAGCGGGACCCGGCGCGGAACTCACTGGTCTGGGTGCCCTGTTAAACCGGCAATCTGAGATTTGGAAGGGCAGATTGGCATGTCCATCTGATTGAACAGGACTTGGACAATGAGCCAGACCAGGAGTTTCCTGGGAAGCGTGATCTGAGCCGGGGTAGTGGGCAGCGGCACGGGAGATTGCACGGATCCCAGTGCCCTATTGGCAGGCTCCTGGGGCGCCAGTGAGAGAGTCGACCTTTCAGCTTGGGGAGAGGAAGAGAGAGAGAGAGAGAGGACGGACTCTGAGGCAGGGAGCAGGGTGATCGGGCTCGGCGGGTCCCACGCTCACGGGGACAAGCAGGGCGGCGACTGGAGGCGCTTGGGGCTGAGAGTTTTGTTGCCGGCATTTAGGACAGTGCAGCCCGGTCAGGGAGGGGCGTCCACCATTCCTGACAAAGTGCACCCCCACTTAAGTACCGCCCAGGACTGACGCAGCCTGCCGTTGCCGAGGCAACCTGCCATAACAGAGAGAGTCCGCCGGGCCGCAACAGGGCGGACCCGCCTTAGGAGGTCAGAGCCCCGGCAAGCAAATAGTGAATAGACTGCCACCCAGTGGGGCAGGACAGTGCAACAGATACTCATAAAGAAAGCCCCAACTCCCTGAGACAGAGCATCTAAGGGTGAAAAAAAAAAAAAAAAGAGTGGTGTTTTATGAGTTCTATTGCAGCAGACATAACCTCCCAACAACCCTGAATGAACAACGGAGCTCACAGCTCAGCACTGGAGCTCCTATAAAGCACAGACTGTCTCCTCAAGCAGCTCCCTGACCTCTGTATATCCAAGGAGTCACCCCAGAAAAGGACTAATCAGACTGACATTTGGCTGGCATCATTCTGGAACAAGGGCAGCAGAAAAAGAAACTGATATCATCCCTCACTGTTCTGCAGCTGCTGCAGGTATACCCCAGACAAGCAGGGCCTGGAGTGGACCTCAGCACTCATACAGCAGAGAGGATAGATCATTAGAGGGAAAACTAAGTAACAGAAATACTTCATCATCAACAATCTCAGTGTCCACACAGAGACCCAATTGAAAAATCAGCCACTACTAAGACAACAGGCGGATAAATCCATAAAGATGGGAAGAAACCAGCGCAAAAAGGAGGAAAGCACCCGAAACCAAAACACCTCACCTCCAAAAAAGGACCAAAACTCCTCACCAGCAAGGGAACAAAGCTGGACGGAGAATGAATGTGACGAAATGACGGAATCAGACTTCAGAAAGTGGATAATGAGAAACTTCAGTGAGCTAAAGGAACATGTTCTAAACCAGTGCAAAGAAACTAAGAACCTTGAAAAAAGATTTGAAAAAAGATTCGAGGAATTGATAACAAGAATGGACAACTTAGAGAGGAATATGAATGAATTGAAGGAGCTGAAAAACTCAACACGAGAACTTCGCGAAGCATGCACAAGTTTCAACAGCCGAATTGACCAAGCAGAAGAAAGAATATCAGAAGTTGAAGATCAACTCAATGAAATAAAACGAGAAACCAAGATTAAAGAAAAAAGCACAAAAAGGAATGAACAAAATCTCCAAGAAATGTGGGACTATGTGAAGAGACCCAACCTACGTTTGATAGGTGTACCAGAATGTGACGAAGAGAATGAATCCAAGCTGGAAAACACTCTTCAGGATATTATCCAGGAAAATTTCCCCAACCTAGCAAGACAGGTCAATACTCAACTCCAGGAAATACAGAGAACACCACAAAGATACTCTGCAAGAAGAGCAACCCCAAGGCACATAATCGTCAGATTCACCAGGGTTGAAACGAAGGAGAAAATACTAAGGGCAGCCAGAGAGAAAGGTCGGGTCACCCACAAAGGGAAGCCCATCAGACTCACAGCAGATCTCTCAGCAGAGACTCTACAAGCCAGAAGAGAGTGGGGGCCAATATTCAACATCCTTAAAGAAAAGAGCTTTCAACCCAGAATTTCATATCCAGCCAAACTGAGCTTCATAAGTGAAGGAAAAATAAAATCCTTCACGAACAAGCAAGTACTCAGAGATTTTGTCACCACTAGGCCTGCTTTACAAGAGCTCCTGAAAGAGGCACTACACATAGAAAGAAACAACCAGTTCCAGCCATCCTAAAAGCATACCAAATGCTAAAGACCATCAACAAAATGAAGAATGTACATGAACCAACGGGCAAAACAGCCAGCTAGCATCAAAATGGCAGTATCAAATTCACACATAACAATATTAAGCCTGAATGTAAATGGGCTAAATGCACCAATCAAAAGACACAGACTGGCAAATTGGATAAAAAACCAAAACCCATCGGTGTGCTGTATCCAGGAAACCCACCTCACATGCAAAGATACACAAAGGCTCAAAATAAAGGGATGGAGGAAGATTTACCAAGCAAATGGAGAGCAAAAAAAAGCAGGAGTTGCAATTCTCATCTCTGATAAAATAGACTTTAAAGTAACAAAGATCAAAAGGGACAAAGAAGGTCATTACATAATGGTAAAAGGATCGATACAACAAGAAGAGATAACGATTCTAAATATATATGGACCCAATGTAGGAGCACCCAGATATATAAGGCAAGTTCTTAATGACTTACAAAGGGACTTAGACTCCCACACAATAATAGTGGGAGACTTTAACACTCCACTGTCAATAGCAGACAGATCAACCAGACAGAAAATTAACAAGGATATCCAGGACTTGAACTCAGACCTGGAACAAGCAAACCTGATAGACATTTACAGAACTCTCCACCCCAAATCCACAGAATATACATTCTTCTCAGCACCACATCACACCTACTCCAAAATTGACCACATAATTGGAAGTAAAGCACTCCTCAGCAAATGCAAAACAACTGAAATCATAACAAACAGTCTCTCAGACCATAGTGCAATCAAGTTGGAACTCAGAATTCAGAAAATAACTCAGAACCGCACAGCTTCATGGAAACTGAACAATTGGCTCTTGAATGTTGATTGGATAAACAATGAAATGAAGGCAGAAATAAAGAAGTTCTTTGAAACCAATGAGAATGAAGACACAACGTACCAGAATCTCTGGGATACATTTAAAGCAGTCTGTAGAGGAAAATATATAGCAATAAGTGCCCACATGAGAAGAGTGGAGAGATCCAAAATTGACACCCTATCGTCAAAATTGAAAGAGCTAGAGGAGCAAGATCAAAAAAGCTCAAAACCTAGCCGAAGACAAGAAATAACTAAGATCAGAGCAGAACTGAAGGAGATAGAGACAAGAAAAACCCTTCAAAAAATCAATAAATCTAAGAGCTGGTTTTTCGAAAAGATCAACAAAATAGACAGACCACTAGCCAGACTGATAAAAAAGAAGAGAGAGAACAACCAAATAGATGCAATAAAAAACGATAAAGGGGAAATCACCACAGATTCCACAGAAATTCAAACCATCATCAGAGAATACTACAAACAACTCTATGCACATAAACCAGTAAATCAGGAAGAAATGGATAAATTCCTGGATGCCTGTGTCCTCCCAAGCCTAAACCAGGAGGAAGCCGAAACTATGAATAGACCAATAACAAGGTCTGAAGTTGAGGCAGCAATTAAGAGCCTACCACACAAAAAAAGCCCAGGTCCAGATGGGTTCACAGCCGAATTCTACCAGACACACAAAGAGGATCTGGTACCATTCCTTCTGAAACTATTCCAAATAATCCAAAAAGAGGGAACCCTTCCCAAATCATTTTATGAGACCAACATCATCCTGATACCAAAACCTGGCAGAGACTCAACAAGAAAAGAAAACTTCAGGCCAATATCCATGATGAACATAGATGCAAAAATCTTCAATAAAATACTGGCAAACCGATTGCAACAGCACATTAAAAAACTTATCCATCATGATCAAGTAGGATTTATCCCGGGGATGCAAGGCTGGTTCAACATACGCAAGTCTATAAATGTAATTCACCACATAAACAGAAGCAAAAACAAAAACCACATGATTATCTCAATTGATGCAGAGAAGGCATTTGACAAAATTCAACAGCCCTTTATGCTAAAAACCCTCAATAAACTTGGTATTGATGGAACATATCTCAAAGTAATAAAAGCTATTTATGACAAACCAACAGCCAATATCATACTTAATGGGCAAAAACTGGAAGCATTCCCTTTGAAATCTGGCACTAGACAAGGATGCCCTCTCTCACCACTTCTATTCAACATAGTACTGGAAGTTCTAGCCAGAGCAATCAGGCAAGAAAAAGAAATAAAGGGTATTCAAATAGGAAAGGTGGAAGCCAAATTGTCTCTATTTGCAGACGACATGATAGTATACCTAGAAGACCCCATCACCTCAGCCCAAAAGCTCCTGCAACTGATAAGCAACTTCAGTAAAGTCTCAGGATATAAAATCAATGTGCAAAAATCACAAGCATTCCTATACACCAATAACAGACTTAAAGAGAACCAAATCAAGAACGAACTGCCATTCACAATTGCTACAAAGAAAATAAAATACCTAGGAATACAACTCACTAGGAATGTAAGGGACCTCTTTAAGGAAAACTACAAACAACTGCTCAATGAAATAAGAGAGGACACAAACAGATGGAGAATCATTCCATGTTCGTGGTTAGGAAGAATCAATATCGTGAAAATGGCTATACTGCCCAAAGTAATTTACACAATCAATGCTATCCCCATCAAACTACCATTGAATTTCTTCACAGAACTGGAAAAAACCACCATGAATTTCATATGGAACCAAAAAAGAGCCCGCATAGCCAAGTCAATTCTAAGCAAAAAGAACACAGCGGGAGGCATCACGCTACCAGACTTCAAACTATACTACAAGGCTACAGTAATCAAAACAGCATGGTACTGGTACCAAAACAGAGATATAGACCAATGGAACAGAACAGAGGCATCGGAGGCAACACAACACATCTACAACCATATTATCTTTGATAAACCAGACAAAAACAGGCAATGGGGAAAGGATTCCCTATTTAATAAATGGTGTTGGGAAAACTGGCTAGCCATGTGCAGAAAGCAGAAATTGGACCCCTTCCTGACACCTTACACTAAAATTAACTCCAGATGGATTAAAGACTTAAACGTAAGACCCGACACCATAAAAACCCTAGAGGAAAATCTAGGCAAAACCATTCAGGACATAGGAGTAGGCAAGGACTTCATGAACAAAACTCCCAAAGCATTGGCAACAAAAGCCAAAATAGACAAATGGGACCTAATCAAACTCCACAGCTTCTGCACAGCAAAACAAACAGTCACTAGAGTGAATCGGCAACCATCAGAATGGGAAAAAATCTTTGCAGTTTACGCATCTGACAAAGGGCTGATATCCAGAATTTACAAAGAACTCAAACAGATTTACAGGAAAAAAACAAACAAGCCCATTCAAAAATGGGCAAAGGATATGAACAGAAACTTTACGAAAGCAGACATACATGAGGCCAGCAAACATATGAAAAAGTGCTCATCGTCATTGGTCATTAGAGAGATGCAAATCAAAACCACATTGAGATACCATCTCACGCCAGTTAGAATGGCGATCATTAAAAAATCTGGAGACAGCAGATGCTGGAGAGGATGTGGAGAAATAGGAACACTCTTACACTGTTGGTGGGAGTGTAAATTAGTTCAACCATTGTGGAAGACAGTGTGGCGATTCCTCAGGGACCTAGAAATAGAAATTCCATTTGACCCAGCAATCCCATTACTGGGTATCTATCCAGAGGATTATAAATCATTCTACTATAAGGACACATGCACACGAATGTTCATTGCAGCACTGTTTACAATAGCAAAGACCTGGAACCAACCCAAATGCCCAACGATGATAGACTGGACTGGGAAAATGTGGCACATATACACCATGGAATATTATGCAGCAATCAAAAATGATGAGTTTGTGTCCTTTGTAGGGACATGGATGAATCTGGAGAACATCATTCTCAGCAAACTGACACAAGAACAGAAAAAGAAATACCGCATATACTCACTCATAGGTGGGTGAGAAAAATGAGAACACGTGGACACAGAGAGGCGGTCTACTATACACTGGGGACTGTTGGGGGGAATGGGGGAGGGACAGCAGGGGGGGGCTGGGGGGGATAGCCTGGGGATGAATACCAAGTGTGGGTGAAGGGGAGGAAAGCAGCAAAGCACACTGCCATGTGTGTACCTATGCAACTATCTTGCTCGTTCTGCACATGTACCCCCAAACCTATAATGCAATAAAAATTAAAAAAAAAAAAAATTCCAAAAATAAGCACATTTCTGGTGTGTGTGTGTGTGTGTGTGTGTGTGTGTGTGTGTGTGTGCATGTTAGTATTTTATTTAGCATTTTTGAATATGAGCATTTTACTAAATTAGTCTATATTTTATTTTCTTATTTTGTCCATGAATGGCTTTGGTTATAAATATTTATACTAGCTTAAAAATATAAAAATGAGGTTGCAGTTTATAGAGTTTATACAACATTAGAATTTTCTCTTTCATAAGGTAGATCAGATACTGTTAATGTCTCACTAATAAGTATTCTCTCCTTATTTTTCAGCAATAGAAATTTATCTGAACATATGACCACTCAGTATAAAGACAATATTTTGTAGTCTCTCTTGCAGATAAGTCTGGCCATGTACCTAAAATTTGAGTAGTGGAATGTAAGCAGAAATAGCCTCTTATGGCATCTGTCTTTAAATGGGAACTGCAGACCTTCTTCTACCATGTTCTTCATTCTTTTGCTTTGAATGTGGATGTGATAGCTACAGTTCCATGTTTAATGATGATGGGTCCATGATGACTAAACATTACCATAGCAGACCTGAACAGCTTACTTCTGGAATTTTACATGAGCTTTTATCTTACTTATGGTAATGTGCTTTGGGAACTGGTTCCCTGCTGTCAAACATATTTCCTAACTAACTATGACACATGTGACAAAACCTAGAATACATTCATGCATACATACATACAAAATATTATTGGCTTAGTAGTCAAACATTAAGTATCAAGAATTAAGTATGAAAGGCTAGGAACCTGAACATTCTTGTTAAGCAAAAACAAAAGTTTTCATAAAAGGAGAGGAATCATGAAATCATGAGACTTTATATAGCAGCTGTCACATCTACTGCTTCTATACCAGAAAGATAGAAGTAGAACTTTATTCTCTGATATAAACAAATCTTCTCCCTCAGGATGAGATATGAAAGTTGTCTCTGGGCTTATTATCATAGAATGGAAGCAAATACTATATCTTATATTCAATAGGAGTCATTCTGAGAACTTTGAGCAAAGTTGTATTATTTGATTGCAATGGAAGTCTACTGCTAATAGGAGAAGAATTGTTCAGGATTATTTCATTATAACTGAAACTAAATGAGTCAAGTTATAATGCAAAAGATGTTGTTTGCATTTATCTGGCAAAGCAAACCCGAGCATTATTTTATTATTTTTTAATTTTACTGTTCTGTAGATTTATCCAGTATGATAAAATTAATGAATTAGAAAGAGAATATATCAAACCTCTAATAAGATGTATATTCTCAATTTTTTTTACATTATAAACATCATGAGTGACAGGACAATGTTATACTTGCACTATCAGTATGAGTACAGTGAGAGATATAGGAATCACTTTAGGTATTTTAAACCAGAAGGGCTTTTATGTAGATATTTAAATACTAACAAAGTTGTTGAAATGCCTGTAGGAGCAGCCAAAAATGTAAGTCTAGAATGGGTACTAGAAAAATTGAAACAACAGAGTCACTTGTAACCTACTATCCATGAAATTTCAACACAAGTCTTGAGTACAAGAATATATATCTTTATATGTATACACAAAGATAGAATCAAGAATCCTTCATTCTTCTGCTGCTGCAGTTGCTGCTTGGCATCCAGTTTTGAGTCAAAACTCTATAGGAAAACTTTCATCAACAAGCTTTCCAGCAGAAAAGAAGTTAATAAAGGACTGTGGAGTCCAAAGCAAGTCCATCTTGGATGCTAATCCTCCATGTTGACTTCTGACTAACCCCAATTCCAGGAAAGCCTCTAAGATTTCCAGTTAATCTACTGTCCTGGTGTAAAAGCCATACCATAATTATGGGCTTTAGGTTAAAACAGCCTTGATATTACTGTACTTCAATTGTCCTACAAATCCCATCTGAACCAACCCTTCACTATGGCATATAAGCCCTGGGTCTAGGGGGTAATGGTGCAGGGATCCATCATCTTGTCTCACTCCTGCCTGAGACACAGACATGGTTACTGTTTCTAAATCCCAATTAAATGTTTACTTTTGAGAAACTGGATTTGTCAGTGTCTTTCTTTGGCCTCTCAGCTTCTTCAGATATTAGGGGTATGTTTTTGTTGACATAGGTGTGCCCACTTTGAAACAAGGGTAGAAGATGGCTTCTATTCTATTTCTAATTTCAAATCACATATAAGTTCATTTAACAGTTATATCTTAGTTGTCACCCAGAATCCTAGCAAGAAGGAGTCTGGTATCTTGTTTTTAATATATTAGCCTTTCTGGTATGTGAGGAAATCTTAGAAAATTATTGGAAAGAAGATCTATAAGAATGAGACTACTTATTTATTAGAATGTAAATGTCTAAAGGACAGGAATGTTTTCCTGATTTGTTCATTATATAGCCTCAGCCTCAAGAACACTTACTGGCTGATAGCAGACACTCAATGGATGCTTTCTGTGTTAGAGATTATTTTGTTGAATAATAAATACATAATGAATTATTTGGTACATACTCACTAAATACTTAGTATTGGTGTTGCTTGCTTTTTACCAGGTTATGGTGATTTTCCTACAACCCATAGCAAACACATGCATACAAACACACACTTGTAAAACTAAAATGAAAATATTGTTAACTATATTTGCTATTTTGCATTTTAATTTAATATCTGTGACGTTTTAAAACTAATTTCTCATATTCCTTATATCCTCAATCCTTTTATCCATTCTTCACTTTCCAATGATGCAATGCACCTCAAATCTTTAATATGACCCCTTCACTACTGAGTTAATTTCTAAGAGTTCATCTCTCCTAACTTCCTCTAATGTCTGATAACAACTTACTTTCATTCCTCATATGTAGTATTCACAACCTACCTCTCTCATAATGCATTGCTGCTCTATACCACGTTACAATCTCAGATCTTCACTGATGCTCCCACCTGCAACTTATCACCAGGTCTTGACATTTCATTAAAGTAACACTGATCAGCCATTTTATACTCTGCAAGCAGTTACCATGTGGTTGTAGCCTCCTATTATCCTGTCAATAGTAGCTGACATCACATTAAAAAAAGACTTTTCAGTCCAAAGTCTATTTTTTCTATTAAATATAACATGCAATAAATGGTATAGTGGGCTCTTTTATTTCACATTAATATTAGACTATAACTTCTTTGCTGTTTTGAAGCAGTTGTTCTAGATGCGCAAGTGCTCCAGAAAGTTCAAATGAAACAGCAAAGTCATATTTTCATTTACCAAAACCAGGGACCATCTATAGGCTCTTAAATTAAATATTGAAATATATATTATCAAGCAGGAATTTTATTAGGAGGCATCCTTTCTGGAAAACAAGTGTGCAACAGAAGAAAAGAATGCAGACCTGGGCAGATGGTAAAGTTGATTTGCAATGCAGTATTGACAGAGGACTCACACAATCTCTTGGAAAACTCTGAAGACAGAATAATCCTGCAGAATTTTTCTGCTTTGCATAGAAGCACAAATATAAATGCATTTTACATTCTTTATTTGTTTGAGTATAGTTTTCTATAACTCCATATTGCATCTTTGTTAATGTATATATTAATATATTTGAGTTGCACCCTTGACCAGTTTTCATTTAAGGATGTGTAGTGGATACTGTGATATGCCAACTAAACCTCCATTCAAAACAAAAAGACTTAATTTTCCAATTGCTGGGACTGCCAGCAGGCATCTTTCAGTTTCCGGTTCTATTTATATATTGCCCTTGACTAGACAGAGTTGCTCCACCCAGCTTCCCTGGACAGCTTACCTCTAATGAGGTAGGCTACTGAGAGTTTGATAATATAATGTAAAGATGTGCATCCCTTGTTCCAATGTAGGACACCTCTGAAGAGCCATCCCAGTTTCAGAGCTCTCTGTTGGATCATTTGAGATGATTGTGAAATTAAAGTGAAGCCGAACTTATTTTTCTTCTCAATTATCTTTATCCCCTGTCCACAGATGTTTACCCAAAGATAAACATTTTTCTGGTAAATATTTTACATGATAATATCTGTCTCTAAGTTTGTCTTCCAGATAATTTAAACTCTAAAAATCAAAATGTTTTTAGACTGGAGAATATCCTGGGATATTGCATGTACTGACAAATAGGAGTTAGTAAATAATTTTGTAAAACAAGTTCATACCATTAAAATAGAAGTTGAAAACAAGATGCTATGATGAAATGCTAAACAAAATCATTTATGCTAAAATTGCCATCAGAATTCAGAGAAGGAGGAAATAATTGAAGGCTGTCAGAATCAGGGACATTTTTATGGAAGAGAAATATTTAGCTCAGCCTTGATAAGTGGACAGGATTTTGACAGATGAAAGGAATGAAGAGCATTCCAAGCAAGGTGTACATTGTTGAAATGAGAATTGAGCCTGGTGAGTCTCTGGTATTCATCATCTATCAATATCAGAGTGACTTGGTAGTACTTGGAAAAATGGCAATCAAATAGCTCTTATTCCGTTGTTCTAAAGTATACTTTTATGATTTTTTTTCCCTGAAAAGCCCTTAAGTTGATTGTGTCTCTTATCACAGTTTCTATCAAATCTTTAGATTTAATGAGCTTATTACTAGTTTAAGTAAGCTGCCACTGGAGAGCTGTCAACCTAAAATAATTTCACATGTTCTCATTTGAAGAACCCTCCCAGGAAATGGATGATCAAGGAAATGATTACTCTTAAAATAAAAGTGTTTTATGAGATTCTAAAGAGAAAATGTGTCCATAGACCTTTATCTTGTCATTTTCTCAGACTAGAACATGTTTTTATCAATTAAGGCATACCTAAATATATTCATACCTACATTAAAATGTGAGTAACACATAGAATCAGTTTTGACTTACTTTTCATACATAAAGATTGGGTATTTTAGGGAGACCACGTTTCTAAATGATAATTAGTGAAGATGTGTCCTATCTTCAGGTACAGAAAAAGAGATCTAAAGGAGCAACTTAATATTTGACATCTTTATTTTTACACATGCTTTCCCACAACTTATATAGTTATTTCAAGATTTACAAAATAGCAGGCACAATGGTTAGCTCATTTTTAGGAAACTTTTGATTAATAAAGTGGCTGCCTATAGTAGTCATTTGTAAAAAAAAAAAAAAAAAAAAAAAAAAACCATAGGGAGGGAGAGGCTGCTGTGATAAAGATAAGGCTTTTTTATATAAAGCTTTAAGACTCAGGGGAGTTACTCAGTTTCCCCCTCGAGCATATAGCTAAAACAAGGCAGCCACAATACAGTTAAGATGGTCCCAAAGAATTTATTACTACTGCATCCATTACCAGCCACATATGTTCAAGAAATTAAGAGAATTTTGGCTGGGCACAGTGGCTCACACTTGTACTCCCAGCACTTTGAGAGGCCAAGGCGGGCAGATCATGAGGTCGGGAGATCAAGACCATCCTGGCCAACATGGTGAAACTCCATCTCTACTAAAAATACAAAAAATAAGCTGGGCATGGTGGTGTTTGCTTATAGTCCAGCTACTCAGGAGGCTGAGGCAGGAGAATTGCTTGAATCCAGAAGGTGGAAGTTGCAGTGAGCCAAGATTGTGCCACTGAATCCAGCCTGGCAACAGAGTGAGACTTGGTCTCAAAAAAAAAAAAAAAAAAAAAAAAAAAAGGCCGGGCGCGGTGGCTCAAGCCTGTAATCCCAGCACTTTGGGAGGCCGAGGCGGGTGGATCACGAGGTCAACAGATCGAGACCATCCTGGTCAACATGGTGAAACCCCGTCTCTACTAAAAATACAAAAAATTAGCTGGGCATGGTGGCGCGTGCCTGTAATCCCAGCTACTCAGGAGGCTAAGGCAGGAGAATTGCTTGAACCCAGGAGGCGGAGGTTTCGGTGAGCCGAGATCGTGACATTGCACTCCAGCCGGGGTAACAAGAGCGAAACTCCGCCTCAAAAAAAAAAAAAAAAGTCTTATCCCAATAATACAAGGAAAAGAATGTCAATGTTTACCACTATATTCCTTTTGGTCAATTCCATTGAATTAAATTGGTTCCTGCCTTTTCTATCTAGTTTGTTGAGGCCATATAGGTGAGTTAAATAACTCTTAGATTAGATTACTTTTTATCATTCAATTTACCTGGCTGACTTAGACAATTTCAGGATCGCTGTATAGCCATGTGATATGGTTTGGCTGCATCCCCACCCAAAATCTCATCTTGAGTTGTAATCTCCATGTATCAAGGGTGTGACCAGGAGGAGGTAATCACTGGGCAGTTCCCCGCACGCTGTCTTCCCAATAGTGAGTGAATAACATGACACCTGATGGTTTTGTAAATCTGTTTGCACTCACTTTGTTCCGCCACCCTGTTAAGAGGTGCCTGTTTCTCCTTTGCCTTCTGCCATGACTTTAAGTTTCCTGAGGCCTCCCCAGCCATGTGGAATTGTGAGTCAATTAAACCTCTTTCCTTTATAAATTACTCAGCCTCGGGTATATCTTTTTAGCAGTGTGAGAATAGACTAATACACCATGTTTGTCAAAACACAGAAGTCTAATTCTCAGCTACTGTATATGGAAAGTTTAATTCGACTAAACTGAATGAAATACAATAAAAGTAATAAGTAATCATAGTGTGATTACTGTTTGCACAGCATTCTCTAAATATCATGGAGGGCAAATAAAGTAAAAAAAAAATGGAACTTATGTTAAAACATTAGACAAATGTTTTAAAATTCATATACGCAATTTTATACTCCAGGCTTTCTGTAATAGAACAACAACAAAAACTAGAAATGTGAGTCTACTTCTTTGCACATTGAAAATTGCCTTCAAATGCATAATTATTTAAGACTAACACCATCTCGTTTTGTAACATAAATTTTAGGTAGTAAATGTGAACACATTATAGCTTAACACAAATAACTAAATATAATAGTGATAATGAAGAAATTAGTTTTGACCCTGAAGATCTCTGAGATCCATTTTAAACTGTCAGTTTTTTCTTGAATAAAACAAAACCTAAAACGTGAAAAAAGTTAATGTGGGGAAATACGTAGAATTATAGAATTATAAAACCAATAGCTGGCACCAACTCCAACTGGCTATTATTCACAGCAACACTGTGAGACAAGTACTCTTATTATTTCCTTTTCTCTGATGATAAAACTCTAAAAATCAAGGTTAAATAACTTCTACAAGAAAACAGAGCTAGTAAGCATTAAGGTTGGGATTCAAACATTGTTGTTCCAGCTCCAGAGTCCATGCTCTTAACCTTTACTCTGTGTTGTCTTTTTAATGTTTATCAACAAAACATACACAAGCAAACAATATTAGGAAAAGAATCTACAACTGTTTTGTTAAGTGTGACCCTTGGTACTGCATAAAACACATTTAATTATTTCATTTAGCTAAATGTAAGCACTTCACATTTGTAAATGATGTTATTAACAGTTATTTAGTGACCTACACATGCGATTGTAAGTTTCTTGAAGCCTCCCTAGCATGCAGAATCTTGAGTCAATTAAACTTATTTCCTTTGTAAATTACCCAGTTTCAAGAAAGTTCTTTATAGCACTGTGAAAATGGACAAATACAGTAAGTTATTCAACACCATTTCAGTTGAACCCAAGGAGGAAATGAAAAAGGGAAAAAATCTGTGTAAAGTGTTGGGCCATATACAACAGAAGAAAACCTGGCAACAGAAATTCTACAAGAAAGAAAAACTAAGCTCTGCTCAAGGAAATTTCTCATTCCCAGTGTATATTTCTTGAATCAACTTTTCCAGTGAAAAATTCAGGTTTAAAAAATGATTTTCTAAGTTTTCATTTTGTTTTACTGAGTCCATAGTACATTAATCTTAGTAACTCTGAAAACTATGAAGGATTAGCCAAAATATTTTATAAAGGAAACACAAAATATTTATTTTTATGTCCTGGATGAATTTCAAGAGAAATTAACTAAGTCTTGGATATATGCCTCATCACAATCCCATTTTTGAGAAACGGAGTCCTAGTTGATTCTTTATGTCCAAGCTAAATTATGCTGTATAAATGTGAACTAAATATTGGTATCTAATCCCAAAAAGAGATCAGAAAATGAGTTGAAAGCTATCGAATAAGTTTTCATCACAAGACCAACCCTTTTTGAGGTGCCATTGAATATAGTTATAGTAAGAATGACACTATTACTTTTGGGAAGTTCAAATGGAAATTAATCCTCTCACCTCACACTAAATTTATTCTGCTTCCCCATGAAATCAGCTGTATATATCAATCTTAGTAGCACTCAAAGTAATAACAATGCTCACAAGATATCCATTGATATCCCAGATTTATGTATAAATTGAAAACAATTGTGCCAGCACTCCATGGTAGTTCAATATGCAATCCACTTTCAATATTACACCACAAATGTTTTGGCATGTTTTGAAGGCTTTATGAATACAATTTAATGGAAAATTGGCATAACTTGATATTTAAAGAAAGACCATAAAAAGTAGGCTTGCTCCATACAAATGCATGCCATCTGGGAAGATATGCAGTCTGAAAAAATGCTAAGTAAACCATATTGTAATTTCCACTGTGATCAGGGAAATAGAAATATGTAGAGCCTCTTAGGGGTCAGGAGGAAAGAAAAGAATATATGTCCTTTGCAAGGGCTCTTTGTCACAGATGTTAGGTTAATCTT
Organism: Saguinus oedipus; assembly: GCA_031835075.1. Classification (NCBI taxonomy): domain Eukaryota; kingdom Metazoa; phylum Chordata; class Mammalia; order Primates; family Cebidae; genus Saguinus; species Saguinus oedipus. Next base: position 47,047,292 of record CM063169.1, read on the forward strand.
ATGAACTACATGACTAATAGTCTGAAATGTTCCTTTTTTTCCTAATTAAGGTCTATTTGTAAGGCAGGGCTAACAAGCGCATTTGTATCATACTGAAAATAGCCATTGAGGAAGTGATCATCCACCACTGAGACACTGCTTGGTATGACACTATGCCAGTTAACTGAATATTCTGGAGACAGTATTTATGGATAGATAATAGTAATATGTATTAATTTGTGAGAATACTTTCTTAAATTACTTCACATCAATACATATTTAAGTTTCTATTCTTCAAATAATTCTGATATGCAAGGTTTAAGTCAGTTTTAGAGTTAATAGAAGTGAAGTAGACTTACGTCAACTACCAGCTTTAAAAATTGCTATTAATATAATAGTTAACAAAATTTCATTATCAAGCAATGATCCTAGCCATTCATTTAACAAATTGTGTGTATTTATTTTGATTTATTTATCTATTATAGGTATTTATTATTCTGGGTATTATAGTAACATACATGAATAACATGAACCGAATTCTTCCCTGAAGTCCAGCAATACAATCAGATAATGAACTAATACACAAGCCTCATTTAATATTATGGAGAAAAATATATAGCCATGGATTAGTAAAGATGTAGTCTGGGGCAGGTTGGGGCATGTGCTGTTTTATTTAGGGTTGTTATGGGAGAACTCTTTTTTAAGACAATTTGTGAACAGAGACCCAAGGACAGTGAATGAGAGAGATAGACAGATTAGCTATCAGGGAGAAGAGAGTTTTAGGGCAAAGTAATAGCAAGTACAAAGTCCCTGAGGGATGAGTGTGTTAACATTCTTGCAATAATCCAAGCTTAAGATGGCAGTGGCCTGGACCAGGATGGTGGTAGGGCAAATGGCAATAAATGATCAGATACTAGATATGCTTTTACTTATATTTCTTATATATTCTTGATAATATAAACATACACTATTTTAAAAATATTTCTAGAATTATGTGAATCTATAAGCTAAAATGCACATCTCTACTTTTGATTTAAATTATAGTTCAGAAAAATGGGAAAACAGGAAGGCCATATTATTTATAAAAGGAAAAAATTGTAACATAGGAGAATATTTACCTCTGCAGGGCCAGTGGTTAGTGGGAGAAGGGAAAAGATAGAATCTGATATATGAGCAGATGTCTCCACTGAGAAACATCGATGGATAAATTTGCATTTCCCTGTCTCATATATAAAAGTTGACTTCATTAGAAATATTCCATCACAGTTTATATTACTTGAGTTTTTACATCTGGGCTATGTAGATATTATACATTCTCAGAAGTATAATCCATTAACACAATGCATGTTTTCTGAAATGCATGATCAGACAAACTGGTTTAACACAAACTATTTCTGGGAGATTTTTAAAATTCATTACACTCCTTAAACCCTACAAGACTGTGACAACATCAATTGCTAACCTAGATTTTCTTGCATTTATATGTCCAGAATGTCAGAGATCAGTGTTGTGAGGGCAATTCTAATGGGTCACATTGTCCCCTTAGAAAAATATAAGAGGTGCCTATATCCATGCTTTTCTGTTTTTACAAAAAACATATATTATATAAAACTCCCTTAGTTTATATATATATATATATATATATATAATTTTCATTTATATATATATAAAATTTTCATATATATATATGAGACTTTCTGATTCTTAAATGAAAACATTCTGTAAAAATTTCAAAAGATAGACAAGACTCAGAGCATTGTATATTGAACAAACAGGGGTATAGGTATTTATTCAGAAACAGCCCACACCTTTAGCTAATCATATTAATTCTTTCCCGCAGAGAAACAACGCTTCAAATAATACCCAAATAAGATAATCATCTTGACTACAGTAAAAATAAAATTTGGTCTTCAGCTGATTCATATTAAATTTACATTAAGAACTACTTTTTTTCAATGCTAATCTAACATGCATAACTATAACAGTGCAGTCTCTAAAATTACTTTCATTGGAAAATATTGCTGTACCAAGGATAAGAGCTGAGACTTATATCCAAGATATTAACACTACCTCTACCAAGATACATGGATTATGAGATTATGGAAACTATTTATTCCACATATTAAGAGACGATAATCTCAAGAAAATCACCAAAAACTCTCTTCATTAAGAGTAGTTATTGATTTATTTAAATAAAAAAAATCTCCTGCTTTGAGGCAGGAGAGAGAAGGTGCTGCATTTTACTCTATTGATCCTAGGCCCCATGATATAATTGTTGTGCTCTAGTGATTGGGCATCTCTTATAGTACAGGAGTTTCTAAAACTTGGTCACATTTCAATCATGGGTTTCACTGGTCTAAGGGAGCATTAGTCTTATAAAGTCATACCTGAATTCTCTGCCTATCTCTTGAGCTGGATTAAAAAAAAAGTGAGAAAGCCTTACTTAAAAAAAAAAGGGAAATATATAAAGTATTCTTATGCCCTAATAGCTTTCATCAAGTAATGCATATTAGTAATTCCAGCAGTATATCTGGAGACATTCTTCAGAATTGTGGAGTATTTCAGCTTTGGACAGAGAAGTTGGGAGACACAACAAAAGTAGCTCATAGTAGGGTACAACCTAAGTAAGTTATCCTTTCTCATCCAGGTGAACTGCCACCAGTTCCTGCAACACATGCTATAAATTAGGACTTAGAATTTGTGGTAGAGGTGAATAAATCTAAAGATTCCCTGAGCTTGATCTAGCAAAGAATTAAAGCTAAAATTGTTCAGATGACAATTAAAGTTACTAGTGAAAGGATAAATTTTAAAAATAAAATAAAAATGATTCAAATAGGAAGTAACCAAAGTGAAAGAGTTAAACCTGACAGCAGAAATTAAAGAAACAAATCAAGTTCAACTTGAGGAACTTTTGGTATTACAAGTGCAGATAAACAGAAGCAAAATGATGCTCACTAGAAGCACAGTGCTACTCCGGAGGTTTAGCCACCCAGTACGCAGATATTTCTCCTTTGAACCGGTTCAAATGTATTCAGAGGAACTTCTGATGAAGGATAGAGGGTAGAGATTGCTTTACAATGCACAAATGAGAAACTTGATGAATTGAATTGGGTTTCTCCTGTTTATGCTTCAAAAATAACAAGGTCTTTGTAAGATATTTTACCACTAACAATATAGAATAGAATATTTTGTGTATTTGCTTGTTTTTATTTATTTTATTTATTTATTACTATTTCTGGCTTTTCAGAGTAAGAACTATGATGCTTTGATTGGAATTGATCTTTCTAGAAGGGCTGTAAGAACATAAAGGAGACTTCCTCTGCCATAAGATCTTTTATCTTTTATAAGAATTAGAAGACAATTGCTAATCTCTTTTACTAGGTATTATAATTGAGTTGTTCAAAAGTTCTTCCCAATTCCACACTTAACCAACCTCTTAGTTGTTTCATTCTTACCTTCCTAGCAGGTTTTGACAAGTTTTTCTTAATCAAATATTATCCTGTAATTTTCATTCCTAATTTTTTAATCTCCTTGCTTTTTTTTTCCTGTCACGCAGTTTTTAGATTATCCAAAATGCTGTGTGTGTGTGTGTGTGTGTGTGTGTGTGTGTGTGTGTGTGTATTCATTATGCAATGGAATAGTAACCTTTGGAAATAATCTCCACACTTGGGAAGTAGAAGCTCCTCTTCCTACTGTCATTGATTTCTATGTCCTAGAAAAGAACTACTAGTTATTATCTATGGTTTTATTCACTGAACAAAAAAAGTTTTGGCTTGTAATCTCACATAAATTGATTATTCACAAGCTTTTAAAACCTTATCATCCATAATTTTGAATATTCTAATTATTGTATTTGATTGATATTACTTATAATTCTTTGTATGCTATGCTATAAATGTTTCCCCCCCCAAAGTTCAAGACTTGGAAACTCGATGGCTAAGGTGGTTGTTTTGGGAGGTGCGGTCTAACTAGAGGTGTTTGGGTCATGGGGACACCTTCCTTATCAATGAATTAATGCCATTATCAGAAGAATAAGTTTGTTCATGGGAGTAAGTTTCTTATAAGAGGACCAGTTTGGACCCTCTGGCTCTCTCTTGCTTTTCCCTTTGCCCTTCCACTATGAAATGAAGCAACAAGAAAACTGTTGCAAGATACCTCATGGTTTTGACTTCTCAGTTTCCTGAACTATCCAGTTCTGTGGTAATTATCCCGTCTGTGGTAACCTGTTATAGCAACAGAAATAGACTAAGGTGCTGAGTAAAGCAGAACCACAAAGGGAGGATGGCAAAGAGTTAGCATTTTATAGAGAAACTACAGTCATGGCTATCCGCTAATTTTCTGTAAAGATTGTCTACAAGTTTCTTAAGCTATTTGCAGAAAACTATCCTTCAGAGTCTGGGCTTCCCTTCCAGGAGATCAAATAAGGATGTCAATTTCTGCTTCTTGATTTTCCCTGATAAGTCAGTTCTTGGAAGATCTAAAAATCTTTTTGAGAAACAAACAAGATGAGTCATAGGCTAATGATTAAATTTTAATTCTTCATGAAAGTAAACAATCAGACTGCTAAAAGGTTTAATGATGAAAACCAGAACACTGAAAGACAAAGAGTTGTTTTGTCAGCCTCCATAGGCAAATTCTTCTCAACTCTAATTGCAAGAAAGTGACACTGCAGGATGCCTTTGTGTGTTTGTGTGTGTGTGTGTGTGTGTGTGTGTGTGTGTGTGTGTGTGTATTTTTCTGTTAGTCTAGTTTTATGCATTGTAACTCTTCATTTCCAGCCTCAAATTTTTCATGCGCATATTACAATGATTCTATACAGATTCTCAGCTAATACACTTGTTGCATTCCACAAATACACCTACCACAGAAATTCTTAAATCAGTTACTACTTCCCTCTGAAATATTTTCTAATTCCATCTCAGGGCAAAATGCTGAGGCAGAATGATGCTACCACCCCCAAATTCTCTGACACTGAAATCCAGGTCTAATCCCTCTCTTCTGTCTCACCTATTATAGTCAACTAAGCCTTATTATATAAATGCCAAAATATTTTTAAAATGTCCATTTTCTTCACTACATTTATTGAGTTTCTCATCATCTCTGGCCTTGAGCGTTTCAGCATTTTCATTAGTTTGTCTTGCTTCTTCCAATCTTTCTACCAGACCAATATTTACTGCCTCTAAACTGATTTTCTAAACTGTGAAACTACTCCCTTTATTCCACAAATACAGAAATTTTCAGGACCCATGACATCACACGGATAAAAACTTCAGCTTTATTTTTATACAGTGAGTGCTTTCCAATCTGGATATAGCCCTATCCTTCCCAGACTCAATCCCTGCCATTTCTCTCCAAGATAGTTTCCTTTCTTCATAACCAGTTATTCACTCCCGAGTATGTGCCAGGATTTTTCATGCTGTTGTTTTTCATTCTTTAAGTTTTCTTCCCAAATGGCTCATTACAGTCATTAAGAGAAGGCTTGCAAGCCATGCACAAATGCAGGTTTAGCATATCTAGGAAGTTCTCTGTGTCTCCAGCTAAACCCAACATCCACTTTGTGACAACTGCTGTGATTCGGGAAGATTTTTATTACAATTCACACCATACTCCAGTGCATTTGACTACCTGTCTTTCTCCAAATACTCTTTTTCTTGAGAGGATAAGTATGTCTTACTCTTCTGATATACTCAATGCCCCAATTCATTCCTGGCAATTTTTAAATTAATATTTAATTGAATTGTTTAATGAGTGAGCTAGAAAGTTTTTCTATAGCTGAGCTTTTACTTTATTCTCTAGTTTTAATAGTTGGATCACCGCATTTTTATTTCATACTTAAATTTATACCTAGGAATTCATTCAATATCCTTTTCTCTCCAATTCTAGGGCTCTACCGTATACTTTCATATTCCTTCTAAACAAAGTTATATTTTATTTTCTCACTACCTATAAACAGAATAATTTATGCTCATAGAAGTCCCTGAACCTACCTCTAGTTATATTTTGTTTTCCTACTAAATGGCACTGGTACCCAGCTGTACACCTTTTTTAATGTGCTCTTTGGATTATGAAGGAAGTCATATTCACTCCTGAAAACTTATCTGGTACCTTGATCTTGAATTTTATAGCAGCTTATTTTTTAATCACTTATGGCTTCCATTTCTCTATAAATCTAATAGGTATACATTACCTAATAGATTGTGAGAGGAAACATGAGTAAATAACTTGGAAGTGTATCTACATGTATGTGTATACATAAAAATCTAAAGGCTATACGACTGGGTTGTTGGAAAGTTGTAAAATATTGAAGAAACTTGTCTTCAATAACATGGCTCTTTGGTAGCATACAATTTATTTTATTGAAGTCATTTTAAAATTACTTCCTGAGGATTATATATTTGTTCAATGTTAGTTCATACACACATACTTCAATTTATGTCTTCGATTTATACCTAAATATAAACATCAGCAAATAATGTCACCAGTTCATAATATATCACATTTCACATCACAAATTACGGAAGATAAAGAAGGCTTAAACAACAGTGTAAAACATTGTGCTAGAGAAAATTATATAGCTGAGAATTGTAATATTTATTCATGATATATTTTATATAGTTCCACTAGCTTTTAAAATTTTGTCAATGTTCGTTGAGAGGTATTTTGTTTTTGTTCAAATAGATAATGATTGATATAAATAAAAATGGCATTTATTTTACTAGGAAATAATTAGAATATGCTCTTTCTGAATTTACTTGTGGACACTGAATTTCTGCATTATCTAGTTTATAAAGTTCTATTTACAAAATTATGCTTCAACTATAAGCCAGTCATTGAATAGTATAGAATCCATAAAAGTGATCATTTCTTTATGAAGTTAGTGGAGAAAAATAAAAGTAGAAATTTATCTTAAAACCCAACTCTATATGATTATGGTAATTATGTGGTGGTAGTGATGATAATGATGATGATTTATGCATTTCTATTAATTTTAATTTTGTTTTATGCTTATTAACTAAATTGAAGTGATTGATGATAAAATTCTATTATAGAATCTTATATCTAGAAGAAATTTTAGTGACAGTGATATTTTAGGTAAAGGAAAGTTTATTGACCTGCAAATTTGCAAAGCATTGTAGTGTTAAAATGTCAGAGGATTCTTCAGGTGTCAGTTCATGAACTGGAAACCTCTGTGGCCGGTGGGACCTCTGCTTTTTGCCCCTAACCCACTGGGTTGGTTCCACCCATTCGGGATGGCAGGCTATGCTCGGCTCACACTGGCCTGTGAGTGTGAGCCCGTGCCTATCAAAGGCAAGGTATACATGGAGCAGCCAGGGGTGTGTAAGCAAGTGAGTGCAGGGTCTGGCCATGCATACCAGCTTCTGTGGTGGGGCAGGCACCAGCACAGGTGCCAGGTCCATGCGAGGCTATGGCTGGACCAGACATACCACAGGCAGCTTCTTCACTGCAGGCACAAGTATCTGGATTAGGAAAACCCAGTGGCACCAAAAAATTCAAAGATGCTGAGGACCAGTGAGCCCCAAAGAGGGTGTTACAGCCTGTCACAGCCCTGGCTCAGGGACCCCCAATGTCTGGGATCCCAGAAGGGCCACAGCTCTTTCTTCTTCTTGTTGACTACAGTGTGGCAAGCAGGAGCAGCATGTTTTGGGGGTGGAGACATGTTTCACCCATTTGTGTTACAGCTCCTTCAGTCCCAATGTCCTGCAGTGGCCCACAGCTCCTGGGCTGGCCCACCCTGGATGCTGCTTCCCATTGTGTGAGGTGGCCACCCAGTGCCAGTATAGGGTGGGAGGGCTATAGTGTTACAGCTCTGGCTTTGGAATCACAATGTCTGGGCCCCAGGAAGTATCATCGCTCTTTACTCCCACAGTCTGAGGCTGTGTCACTGACCACCTCAGTGAGCTGGCCAGGAATGTGTTACAGCCCCTTTAGCTCTTATCCTCAGCTTGGAGAGCTGGCCAAGAAAGTGTTATAGCTCTTTTCCTCCCACCCCTAGGAGGGTCCTGAGTTCTTGTTCCACATAGGGGAAAATGAGGGTACATGGACAATTGGAGGGTGAGCAAGGCAGAGAAAAGCTTTATTGGGTGACTGAACAGCTCTCAGCATAGGGAAGACCAGAAATGGGTTGCTCCCATCCACAGGTAGGATAGTCCCAACAAGTGTGTGAATATGGCTGAGTCTGGGGGTTTTTATAGGCTCAGAATGGAGGAAGTGTGTGCTGATTTGTCCACGAACAGAAGGAAATGCATGCTGATTGGTTCATGAACAGGCCTGGCAAAAGCACCACTTGATTGGCTAAAGGAATTAATGAAGTTCTTACTCCAGATTGAGGACTTCACCAGAACTGGCAGCCCAGCTCCCAGGCTTCAGGCCATCCCCAGCTTGAAGGTGAGGTTTCACCAGGGACCTGCTTCTTCTCACCTAGGAACCTATCTTCCTCCCACTGCCGTCAAGATCTAGAAATTCCCAGAGAGGTATTTTCAGAAATATCAATGCCATGTTTCTGAAAAGATAAAATAAGTTTATGAAGTTTACTTTGCATATACTACATTTAAATTTACCCAATAGCTTTATGTAGGACTTTAATTCATAATTATATATAAATTTTATACTACTATTATTGAATAAAAATAACAGAATATTTCTTAATTATACATGAACCAACATATCTAAAATATACAACAAATTACATAATTTGCAATATATACAGTATATCAGTTATTTCTAACAATATAGGATTTAGGTAGTTGAACAAAATTATAGCCTTCATGTAAGCTCTAACATCTAGAATATTGGAGAAAAAGCAGAATTTGCTATATTAAAAGGAAATTCATATACACACACACAAAAACATCTAGTCATAAGTGAACCTTTCAGGTGGATTAGGATGAGGAGGAATCCTAGACTAGCTGAAAATTGATGAAGGTAATTTTCTAATTAGAGGTTTTTATGATGGTGCTTTCCAATGTATATTTGACAGAACACCCTCAAACATTAAAAAAAAAGAAGAAGAAAAAAGCAAAAGTTAATAAATGAAAACGCTAGGTAATCTATTAATCCTAGATACATACTAAACACTAGATAACCTACTAAATTTTTGAAACTATGATTTTTTTTTATTTGCTCAAGATTTTGTGAATTAACAAATATTCCTTGGAAATAATATTTATTGGTCAGATTTTTAAAAATTGCTCTATAGAAATATATTTAATATTGTGAAAAAATGTGTGAATTTTGTATGTCTACTTCTAAATGAACATCAAAAACATCGCCAGATTAATAACATGCTAATAAGTTGCATTCACTAAATATGTAGTAGCCTTAACACAGAGAATGAAAAAGAGAGAGATCTTGTTTGACTAATATATACATAACCCAGAAGGCTTTATTTTTAAAAAAATTAGAAGGTCAGTGTGTATATAATATTGAAATTATAGGAAAGAATAGTCCAAGTTTTCCTTTTATTCATCAACCTTGTTAGAATACCTATGTGTGAGAGTCACATAAATAAAAAGATAAATAAAATAAAGTCATTGAGGAACTATAGTACATTAAGGGCACATACCCTTAAAAATAAATTTGTACCATATGATATGTAGATATTAGCATATTTGCATGGTTGGTATGTGATCTACTCATGCTTGCTGGGTATCAAGTGCCTTAGGAATCCAAGCACCTAGTATGTACCCAATTATATCACAAATGTCTAGTGACTAATCTGATCAGCTTATGCATCATATGTCTCCTTTGTGCTCTGGTCCTGAGATATAGATGACTAACTATATATATACTCTTGAAGATAAAAAGGAAGACAGTGTAAGTCCTAGTTCGTTATTAATTGGATAATAAGTGAAAATACACCAAGTGTGAGAGTCAGGGGAACAAAATAATCAACCCCTTAGTGAAAGCTGAGAAGTTAAATTCTCACTCTCCTCCTTAGCCTATAATGAAAGCAACAACATGAAATTTCAGAAAGTTATTTGCTCCATTGTGTCTTGTTCAATTTTCTCAGAATGCTGGAATTCTAACTCTATTCTCCAGGATACATATCTTTTTTTTTCCCAGAGATATATGGGTGAATGTATCTTAGAGATTTCTGGAAATGATCAAAACAACTCCAGCTTTACTTTTTAAACCAAAACAATTATATAAGATTAAATATAAGTTATATACTACAAGATCATATGAATACAAGTTTGTGATGATGCTTAAGGCTGTATATTATTCTAGATTAGGACTCTTCTCATATGAATTACTTTTAGCCATTCTCTAGTCAAATGGATTTCCAGATCTGAAGAAGTCCACAGTAAGCTAAGCATACTTGATTCTTGTCCAGGATTTTCATTCATCAGATAATCCTGACTCATTGGTTCATATTTTTCTTTTGTTGCCAAATCCTACTTTTTATATTCAAATCAAAAAGCTCACAATTCTTGCAAGCAGTATCTCTCTTTGCTTGATTGTAAGTTAGGAAATTTGACATTGGTGAACACCAGTACAGTGTAAAGTTATAAATATGCATCTGACATGGTTGCTTTATATCATGGAGTATTCAAAACTAAAGCTACAAATAAGAAAATTGAGTAAAAAGCTGGATGGGGTAAAGATAGCTCTGCAATTACAGATAGCAAGAGAATGTTAGGAAAAGGTGAGTGTTAAGCCAGACTAAGGAAGCACCTCACTAGTCTACAGATACCATATGAAAGTACCAAGAAAAATGGGGTACTTATTCAAACCATGTTTAGGGCTCATTGCATTTGTCTTCCAAAAAATAAAAATTCCTCACTACCCATGCAGCAGAATGCCAAAAAGTAGTATTCAGAAACAAATACTACTGTTCTACAAAGTAGTATTCAGAAACAAATACTACTTGCTGTTCTATCTGGGCGTCTTCTCAATGCCTTCAGCGCTGCCTGAGTGGGGGTCATTACAGCCACGCTAATCTCCGTGTTGGACCAGGGTGAGCCCACACCCTGGCAGGGCACCTATGGAGTACAGGAATTGAAGACAAAGAAACAAAAGCCTGGAAGTCTCCAGTTAGTTAAATGGAAGCGTATATCCTAAATTTGAATCTAGAAGTTTAAGCTCAGGGCTGTTCTCAACCCCTGGCTGCACACAAAATTGCCTGGGAGTTAACTTAAAAAAAAAAAAAAAAAAAAAACACTAAAGCAGGATCTTTAGTTTTTGTAGAAAATGTGCTCGTGAGCCGGCAAATGATTACAGTAAGGCGCTCCTGTTCTTTTATATAGGTTTGTATGTCCTTCACAAATATAAAGATATGTATGAGTCTGTTAAGAAATATAATCCATATAACAATGGATATGTGAGAAACATCTGTGAGAGTACAGATGTATTTATAACTCTTTGGGTCTGAGATAGTTAGAGAACCTCATAGAGGAGTTTAGATTTTGCAAGATGCTTTTCTTCTTTCAACAGGCAGAGCCACCAGGTGATACTCCAAGAAGTGCAAATAATAAGCTTAAATTCTTGGGTAAACATTGTATGGAAAGGGAATGGTGAAAGTATAGCATGGAATGTATACAATGGAATAGTTAAGGCCAAGATTTGAAGAATTGACAGGTTCTGGATCACAAAATAATTGGTTAGCTATGCTATGGAGTTTAAAAATGTATCCTGTAGGTAGTAGAAACCAGTGAAAACAATTCAGTTGAGGAGCTAGTATAAAGGTTATGGACTAGAGAAAGAAAATACAGGCAATAAAGCAAGCTATGACACTACTGCAATTGTCTAGAGAAAAGCATAATAAAAAGGTAACACTAAGAATTCTGGGAAGATGGCAGAGTGAGAAGCATCAAGCATCTCTCTCTCCACCTAAACAACAATTACACTGGAAGAATTTGTTTAGTATAATCATTATTTTGGAACTCTTGAGTCTACTGAAAGCTTGCAACTTCTAGGGAAATATCTGTATAGTAAAGCATGATTAATATTGCTAAATTTCAGTCTTTTCTACAGTAGCAGCTACCCACCTCCCACCCCTAGTCCTATGGCTGGCAGCTGTATATATGTTCCTGGAGCAGATTGTACATAGCTTGCCTGCAATAAGTAAGGAAATAAGTATGCTTTCCTACAAATACAAAGAATTTGTATTCTGATCACTGATTGTAGCTTCTGATGACAATGTGCAGACAAAAAGATTATTGTTGCACCTCCTCCCAGTGTGGTAAGCACTTTCTTCTCCAGCTGAAGTGACCTACAGAGGGTTTAAAGGGATGGAATGCTTTTGTTTCCTTCCCTTCATTTTTCTCTTTTCCCCTATTGGAAGTCAGGCATTAGGATGATGTCATTAAAAAACAAATATGTATATACAAAAAATAAAAAATTGATCATGTTTGTCCATAGAAGGGCCCGGGCTCAGAAAAGAACTGAAATGGATCTTATGGTTACACATTTGGCTTATCCTTGGTACAGAGACAGCCTACACAATGAAAACGAAATAAAACAGAAAATCCCAGGGAATAAGGAAAATCTAATTTCCCGAGTTACCACATTATTACTTTCCCATGTCCTGTTTTCAACAAAAAATCATAAAGTGTGCAAAGAAACAGAGAAGTATGGCATTTTCAAAAGAACAAATCAACAGAAAGTGTTTCTAACAAATACCTGAAGACAAAGATTTTAAAACAACTATTTTAAAAATGCTCAAAAACTAAAGGAAAATGTGGTGAAGGTCAAGAAAAAAATAAACAAAATTGAAATATTAATAGAAAGAACTAAGAAAGCTGGAATTTTTTAGCTAAAATGTACAATACTGAAATGAAAACTTCACTCGGGGGATTTGTGATGATTAATTTTAGGTGTCAACTTGACTGAACAGAGAGATACTTACATAGTTGGTAAAGCATTATTTCTGAGTTTTTCTATGAGGGCATTTCTGGAGGACATCAGCATTTGACTTGATAAACTAAATGAAGAGCTCCCCTCAGTTTCAGCAGGCACTATTCAATAGGCTGAGAACTAAGAAAAAACAAAAAGCTAAGCAAGGGTACTCCTCTATCTCCTGGAACAAGGATTCCCTTCTTCCCATTGATATCAAAACTCCAAGTTCTCTAGCTTTGAACTCAAGGATTCTCAGGCTCACAGGTCTTTGGCCTCAGATTGAGAGTTTCATTGTCAACTTTACTGGTGCTGAGGCTTTCTGGATTTGAATGTAGTCACACTACTGGCTTTCCTGGTTCTCCAGCTTGAAGACTATAGTGAGAGTTCTCAACCTCCACAATCATATGAGCCAATTCCCCTATTTAGTCCTCTATTATCTATCTCTCTATCTACTGTCTATCTATCTATATTTCTATTTGTCTGTCTGTCTGTCTATACATGCTATTGATTCTGCCTCTCTGAAGAATCATAATATAGGATTCAAAGGAGGTTTGAACAGACATAATAAATAATTAAAAAGCTTAAAGATGGGGTGATAGAAAGACATCTAGGAAACAGAGAAGAAATTGAAAAAAGTGAATAGAGTCTAAGGGACATGTGTGACAACATTATGTCGTTCAAAATACATATTTAAAAAGTTCCAGACGGAGAATAGAGAAAAAAAAACCACACACACACACACAAAGAAAATATTTGAAGAAGTTATTGCAGAAAACTACCTAAATTTGATGAGAAAAAAATTATAAATGTTTATAAAGCTCGATAAATTTAAAGTAGGATGAATTAAAAGAAACCTATACTAAACAAATCTTTGAAAGACAAAGACAAGCAGTTCATCTTGAAGGGAGCGACAGAGCAGTGACTCATCAGTTACAAGAAATCCTTAAACCTGATGAAATTTACAGCAGGTTACTCACCAGAAACTTGGGAGACCAGAAGTTAGTGGGCCAATATATTTAAAGTGCCAAAAGAAAAATAACACTGTCAACCAAAAATCCTGTATCTGGAAAAACTGTCCTTTGAAAGTGAGAGAGAAATTAGGATGTTCCCAAATAAAGAAAACTTGAGGGAATGTTGTACCACTAGACATGCTCTACAAGAAATGCTCAAGGATATTGTGCATGTGAAATGAAAAAAACACAAACCAGTAACTTAAAGCTGTGTTAAAAAAATAAAAATCTCAATGAAGGTAAATATATGAACATTATAAAATCTAGTATTATTGTAACACTGATTTTTAATACCAATTTATTTTCTTAATGATTTAAGAGCCAACGCATTTTTTAAAAATACTGTTAGTCTAAAAACTAGTAATACTTAAACTTTGATTTGTAACTCTACATTTTGTTTTTCACATAATTTAAGAGACTAATACATTTAAAAGAATGATTTGTTTGTTTTGAGGCACATAATATGTAAGCATGTAATTAGCTGACATCAACAACTGAAAGAGGGGAAGATGGAGCTGTAAAGGAGCAGAGCATTTATATGTTATAGAAGTTAAACTGTTATAAATGTATATTGTTATAACTTTAAGTTGTTAAATGTAATCCCCATGGTAACCACAAAAAAAATAGCTATATAATTACAAGAAAAAAAAAAGAAGTGAGAAAAGAATTTAAGCATTTTGCTACAAAAATCAACTAAATACAAAAGAAGACAGAAATGCAGGAAATTAGGGCCAAAACAAACATAGGAGATATAGCAGAATGGCAGCAATAAGTCCTACCTTATTATACATATTTTAAATATAAATAGATTAAACTCTGCAACCAAAAGACAGAGATAAGCAGAATGGACAGCAGCATATAATTCAACTATATAATGTCTACAAGACAATAACTTTAGAGTCAAAGACACAAATGGGTTGAAAGTGAAAGGACAAAAAGATTTACATGTGAAGAGTAACCAGAAAAGGGCAGGACTGGCTTAATATACGAGTATCAGACAAATTAGAGATTTACATGAGACAAAGACAGACATTACGTAGGAACAAAATTTCTTTACAGTAAGAAAATATAAAATTATAAATGGTTATGCACTTGGTAAGAGGCCATCAAACATATAAAGCAAAAACTGGCAGAATTGAGGGGAGGAATACATAGTTCTACAATAACAGTTGTAGATTTCAAAACCCAACTCTCAAAGTTGGTAGAACAAATAGAAAGATAAGCAAAAATTTAAAATGTAAAGGAATTAGACAACATAACAAATTACCTAGATGTAGTAGGCATGTATAGGACACTACCTAGCATACACATGAGTATACATCTTCTTCTCAAGTTCACATGGAACATGTTCCCCTATAGACCATATGTTAGCCCACAAATTAAGTCCCAATATATTTTTTAAAGATAAATATTATACAAAGTATGAAGTATGTTTTCTGGGCCATGCAAGAATAAAATTAGAAATCAATAATAGAAGTAAAATTGGAAAATTCACAAATATGACAAAATTTACAACACGTTTTTAAGCAACCAATTGTCAAAGAAGAAAACCAGAAGGGAAATAAGAAAATATTTAGAGACAAATGAAAATAAAAACAACATACAAAAATGCATGAAACATAGTGACCTCAGTGCTTAAAGAGAAGTTTATAATTATAAATGTTTACATTTGTAAAAAAAAAGAAAAGCAAGAAAAATTTGAAATAAACAATCTAACTTTACAATTTGAGGAACTGGGGCAGGGGGAAAACACTAAACCCAAGGTAGAAGAAGAAAGAACATAATAAGTATTATAGCATAAATGAACAAAATAGGGAAAATTATAGAGAAAATTAATTTAACCAAAGTTGATTTTTCAAAGCGATCAACAAAATTAGTCATCCTTTAGCTAGATGGACTGGAAAAAAACAGAAGGCTCTAATTACTAAAATCAAAAATGAAAGTGAGGTATTACTATTGAATCTACAGAAATAAAAAAAGGGATTACAGAGTAGTACCATGAACAAGTATATACCACCAAATTGGATCACCTAGATAAAACAGATACATTTCTCAAAAAACAAAACCTGCCAAGGCTAAATAACAAAGAGATATAAAATCAGGATATTAAGGTCTTTACTATAACTAGTAGAGGTCTTTACTATACTTCAAGGTCTTTACTATAACAGTAATGGTGTTTTGGCCAAGCATGGTGGCTCACACCTGTAACCCCAGCACTTTGGGAGGTGAGGCAGACACATCACCTAAGGTCAGGAGTTCAAGACCAGACTGGTCAACCCTGTCTCTACTAAAAATACAAAATTAGCCAGGCATGGTGGTGTGTACCTGTAATCCCAGTTACTTGGGAGGCTGAGGCAGGAGAATTGCTTGAACCTGGGAGGCAAAGGTTAAAGACCTTAAATCAGTAATCAAAAATCTTTCAACAACAATGACAAAAAGTTCCAGACATGATGGATTCACTAGTTAATTCTAACAAATATTTAAAAGAAAACTAGTACCAACCTTTATTCAACTTTTATTAAATGTTTCACACAAAAAAATGAAAAGGAAGGACCACTTAACGTATTCTGTAAAGCCAGCATTGCCCTGATGCCACAGCCAGACAGAGACACTACTTAAAATTACAGACCAATATACCTTATACACATTTATAATGCAAAAATTATCAATAAAATACTAACAAACTAAATTCAATAGCGAATCAAAAGGATTATACATCACTGAGGAGGATTTATTTCTGGAATGCAAAGATATTTCAACATATAGTGTATTGGTTTCCAACTTGTCTGAGTCTGATAAGACAGAACACCCATGCTTACAAGGCAAATGGAGAGGGTTTATGACTTACAGACAGGCAGCAAGGAACAGCAAAATCTTAGGATTCAATCTGAGCAGTTTCTCAAGGCCGAGGAAAGCTGTCTGGCTGCAGGTGGAGTCTTATCAACTGGAAAGCTGAAGAACACTGGAAAGCAGCAAGGTCTGTGTCTTATATCCTAGTGTAAAATGTGATTCACTGGGCTGAAGAGTTGAAGGATATCCTGTTTCTGTGGTGGGGGGTGAGGACTAGAACAGAGCCTGAGCTAACAATTCAGTTAGTCTCTTCCTATCTCAGGACATTACATTCTAAGCACATTTTACAATCAGTCTTGAGAACTATAAGTGAGCAAAGGGGAAAACTGAGTTGATCCAAGGCCACCTACAGAACTGTCCTGTGCATACAAATATTGATCAATATAATACATTAACAAAATGAAGATAAAAATCAATGTGACCATTTCAATCAGTGAAGAAAAGTGACATTTGGCAACACTTCATGATAAAAATGCTCAAAAAACTAGAAATATAAAAGACTACCTCATCATAATAAAAGTCATATATGAATATCCACAGTAAGCATTATACTCAATGGTTAAAGACTGAAAGATTTTCTCTAAGATTAGGAACAAGGCAAGGATACTTGCTTCCACTACTTCTATTTAATATAGTGCTAGAAGTTCTAGTCAGAGGAATTAAGCAAGAAAAAGAAACAGCATGGCAGTTTTTTAACAAATTAAAAATATAAAAGGCACCACAAGTAAAAAAGGAGAAACACAATTATTCCCTTCCAATGATGATATGATGTTATATGTAGAGACTCATAAAGATGCCATAAAAATTTAAGAACTAATACATAAATTCAGGCAAGTAGCAAGATAAAAAGGTAACACAAATCAGTTGCATTTCTACACACTAACAGTGAATGATGTGAAAATAAAATTTAAAAAATCATTTATTATAGAATTATATACAATAAAACACTTAGAACTCAAATTAGTCAAAGAGATGAAAGAAATGTAAAATGAAAACTACAAAACATTGCAGAAGAAAATTTTTTTAAAAGACATAAATAAATGGAAACACATCCTATGTTCATGGATTAGAAGGTTTAATATTGTCAAACACCCAAAGTAATCTACAGATTAAATTCAATCCTTATAAAAATCCCAGTGACATTTACGTGCAGAAATAGAAAACTCACCTTGTAATTCATATGGACTCTTAGGAACTACAAATAGTCAACACAATCTTGATAAAGAAGGGAAAGACTCACTTCATGATTTCACAACTTAATACAAAATTTACAGTAATCAAAAGAGTGTTGTGGCTCATGCCTGTAATTCCAGTACTTTGGGAGGCCAAGGCAGGCTTATCACCTGAGGTCAGGAGTTCAAGACCAGCCTGGCCAACATGGTGAAAACCTCTCTCTACTAAAAATACAAAATTATCCAGGTGTGGCAGTGTATGCCTGTAATCCCAGCTACTCAGGAGGTTGAGGCAGGATAATCACTTGAACTCGGGAGTTGGAGGGTGCAGTAAGCCAAGATTGCGCCAATTCACTCCAGCTTGGGAGACAAAAGTGAAACTAGGTTTAAAAATAAACAAACAAGCAAAAAATGTATCAAACATATGTTTGGCATAAAGACAAACATATCAATGAATCAGATATAATAGACAGCTCAAAAATAAACCCTTGCATATATGGTCAAATGATTCTGATAAGGATACCAAGACAGTTGAATGGGGAAAGGACAGTATTTTGAATAAATGGTGCTAGGATAACTGGATATCTACATGCAAAATAATGAAGCTGAAGCCTCACCAAATACCATAGAGAAAAAATAACTCAAAATACATCAAAGATCTAAATATGTCTTAAAAGTATAAAACTTTTGAAAGAAAACATAAGTCACAAGATTCACAATACTGAATTTGGCCATGTTTTAGTAGATATGACACCAAAGGCACAGGCAACAACAGAAAAAATAGACAAATTAAACTTCATGAGAAATTATATATACATATATATACATATGTGAAAGAAAATACTAACAGATATAATTCAAATCATGGAATGGTATTTGCAAATTATATGCCTGACAAAGGATTAATATCCAGAATTTTAACAACAAAAATAAAAAATCTAATTAAAAATGGGCAAGACTTGAATAGACATCTCTTCAAAGGAGATATACAAATGCCCAATAAGCACATAAAAGGATACTCAATATCACTAATTATTAAGAATATACGAACCAAAACTACAATAAAATACTATGACTTCATACTCATTAGAATAGCCATGATTAGGAAAAGCAAACAACCAAAAAAAAAAAAAAAAAGCCTAGAAAATAATAGGCATTGGCAAGGGTATGAAAAACTGTAACCTCTGTGAACTGTTTATGGTAATATAAAAATAGAACAGACACTTTGGAAAACAGTATGGCAGTTTTAAAACATGTATAATTGCCATATTATCTAGTAATTTCACTTCTGAGTATATATCCAAAAGAATTTGAAACATGATCTTAAAAAATGTTTTTATAGCCATGTTATTAGTATGGCTTGGAGTGTGACAGGTTTCTCACCAGTTTACTTAAGTGTGTATGTCTCTACTTGAACCCTGAAGCCTTGGTCAGTACTTAGTCAAGAAGCATATACTCTTGAGAACCCAAACATCCAAGGGAAACAGTCCTATTGTATTCACACAGTAAGCAAACCAGAAAATTAGCTTAGAAGCAGCTGAGAGATAGAACGCAGTGGAGATCCCTAGAGCTATCCTGCTGCCATCCAGGAATATCCTGTTTTAATAAACTCATTGATTCACCAAGCCAGACTTGTCTGAGTCATTCTTTGTCTTTGCTTTTTGCCGTTTTATTTTAAAACTGTTGCATAGCAGACACTTGACAAATATTTATTGACTGGATGCTAACATGATTTTCTGGATCCGGGGGCAGCATAGCAATCCGGGGGACCTTTCTTCTTATTGTTGGCCTTGGCCCCAAGTGTGCCCAGGTGCTAATGGATAGCCCGGGGTGGGTGAGCCCTGCCTTCAGGGCCCGGCTGGGGTTGCGCCAGGAGCTGTCCGTGGTGCTGAAACGATGCCGGCCGAGGCGCCGGCTGTGACTGGGCGAAAGAGCGCTGTCCGTAGTGCTGAAGAGATTCCTGGGTCCCGGCAGCAGCGGCAGCGGTGCCTAGGAGGCCGGCAGCCAGAAGACCACCAGGTAAGGAATCCTGGCGGAGGCTACGCTTGCAGCAGCTGCTGATGCTCCCGCAAGCAGTGAATCTCCGCGCTCAGCTCCGTCCAGCCGCCGCTCCAGCTCGTCGAAGCTATGGCGCTGGGTGTGGACAAGGCTCTGCTGGTTCTTTTCGGTTCTTTTTCTTTTTTCTTTTGACAGAGTCCCGTTCTGTTGCCAGACTGGAGTGCAGTGACACGACCTCAGCTCACTGTAACCTCCGCGTCCCAGGTTCAAGCGATTCTTCTGCCTCAGCCTCCCAAGTAGCTGAGACTACAGGCTCGTGCCACCACTACCAGCTAATTTTCGTGTTATTAGTAGAGACGGGGTTTCACCGTGTTGGCCAGGATGGTCTCTATCTCTCGACCTCGTGATCCACCCACCTAGGTCTCCCAAAGTGTTGGAATTACAGGCGTGAGTCACCTTGCCCGGCGACTCACGGTGCTCAGAAGATAGGTCCTCACTTGGGTCAGAGCAGAGAAAGCTTCCCCAAATGAGTCACTCTTGGCTGTGACTACCACTGCACAGAGCCATGTTTTCTCTTCCTCTGCTTCCAGCTCCCCTGCCTTCGCATATCACTCCTGCTTTTCAGCTTTCTGAATTCCCCTCTACCCAGTACCCTTTCTTGGCTGCAGCCCTTTTAGAGCTCTTTGCATACCTCCAAGCTTCTGATATTTTCATATCCTACTCTCCATTCAAATACTTTTACTACTCAAACTCTCTTCCAAATTTTTTCTAACTTAAAAAAAAAAATTCAATGGTTCTATTTTCTTCAGTTTGATTTTCACTCCAACTTCCTCCCAGTCTAGCCCCTTAAAATGCTGCCAGGTTTCAATAACCCAATGGCTTAAGTGTCCAATTTCTTTCCTCCTTTGCCCCTACCGATGATCTGGTTACTCCTTTTTGCTCCAACATTCCCCCGAACCTTCTCAAACACTGATATTTTCCCCTCTTTTCCCACAACTCTCCCTGCCAGGCTTCTGCCCCCAAACATCTTCTCACCCCTTCACACCACATCGCCCAGGTCCTTTAGATTCCTACGCACCCGATTTCTCTGTCCCCTCACACCCACTTGCTTCCCTTGCTCCCACCATGGCAGTGCCCATCTGCTCCTCCCCGCTCACTCAGGTCTGCTGCTCGGGACGTCTTTGGTGACGGCAAGGGAGATTATTGCTGAAGCGGGGCTCCGGGGGCAGCATGGCAATCCGGGGGACCTTTCTTCTTATTGTTGGCCTTGGCCCCAAGTGTGCCCAGGTGCTGATGGAGTGCCTGGGGTGTGTGAGCCCTGCTTCCAGGTCCCAGCAGGGGTTGCGCCTGGAGCTGTCCGTGGTCCTGAAACGATGCCGGCTGAGGCGCCGGCTGTGACTGGGTGAACGAGCGCTGTCCGTAGTGCTGAATAGGTTCCTGTTTATTTTTAGTAGAGACGGGGTTTCACCGTGTTGGCCAGGATGGTCTCGATAACCCTTGAGGTGGGGAGGGTTTTCCAGGAAGGGAGAGGATAGCATGAGCAAAAGCTTAGAGATATTAATAATCGTCGACTGATAATCATGGCCTTGTGCGCGTGCCTTGTCACGCCAATCCGTTAAGATTCCGAGCCCTTTGTGCTTGCCTCTCCCTCCAGTACCTAGTGCGCGTGCCGCTCCCTACCCCGCTCCCAATCCCACAGTTGCTAGTAGCTGCCCTGTGCCCGTACCTTGCCGTGCCAATCCGTGAAGTTCCCAGGTCCTTAGTGGGCGCACCTCTCCCTACAGTACACCTTGAGCGCGCCGCCCCTTCCATTGCCATCAGATGCCTTGTGCGCGAACCTTGCCGGCCAAACCGTTAACATCTGGCGTCCTTTGTGCGCACGCCTCTCCTTCCAGTACCTGTCAGGCGCCCCTTCTACCCTGCACCCTCCCCCGCCGCCATTACTCGCAGGTGCCTCGCACGCATATTTTGACCTTCCCGCCCCCGCCACCGACTCCGCATTGTCAGCGGGTACCTGGCGCGCATACCTTGTCGCGAGAATCCCTTAAGGTCGCCCTTCCGGCGCGGATATGGTACTCATGCCTGTCTTTGCACGTGCCCCACTCGCTCAGGTTTGAACGTTGCGTTCAGGAGAATGCTCCCTTCGCCTTTGGCCAGTTGGCATCAGACAAGAGGATGCTCAGAGCCCAGCTCTCGAGAGTTCAAGCAACCGAAAATAACCCACTGCTCCCAGTAGCGGTTACCTGGGCACTCTGTGCCCTTTATCCCTGTCCCGGTCCCATCCCGGGGCCGAGGACCTGCCAGTAGGACTCAGTTGCCTTGAGCCTGCTGCCCGCATCCCTCACTTCACTTTGCTCGTGGGATCTCTCCGTTGCTCCTGCCCCTTGACGGAGTGGCAAGCCATCCTATAAGTAAGTATCCAGACACTTGGAATTAGCCTGGTGTCGAAACAACTCCAAGGATTTCTGTATCCTACAAGCCCTGTATTCCATCCGGCGATCCTGCCTTCAATTTGAGGCACAGGTACCACATGAAGCCAGTGCCCTGAGGACTCTCAGAGAGGCCCTGGAGGAGGTAATTGCCTTTTTGTGGCCCAGAACACTCAGCTACACCCCACACTCCCATCCAGAGATCATGTCGAGGGCCCTCATGGAGAGTGGGGCAGGGATGCCTGAGCAGGACAAGAACCCCAGAGTCCAAGAGAAGCCTGATGATCAGAAAGGGGGCTCTGAGGGCACCAGGGATGCACAGTCTGCATTTAGACCCCTGCGGGACAGTGGAGGCCTCTCTCCCTTCGTACCCAGGCCTGGGGCCCTACAGAGAGACCTCCATACCCAGAGGTCAGAAATCCCATCTGATAAGACATCCCAGCCCTCTGGGATGAGCTGCTGCCCCAAACGCAATGCCATCTGCAGCTCCTACAGCTCCACGGGAGGCTTCCCGTGGCTAAAGAGGAGGAAGGGGCCAGCCTCATCCCACTACCGGCTGCCCCTCACTTCTTCAAAGACAGTGAGTGAGGTCAGCCCTCAGGCTGTCTCTCAGGGTCAGGCTCAGTGTAGAAAGGCAGCAGATTCAGCACATGGGGAGAAACCGGCCCCCAGGAGTGGCTCCCCGACATCTCAGGCCTCTAGGCCTCGTAGACAAAAGTTGCCTCTACTGCCACGCAGGCAAGGAAAGCCTCTGATGCTGCCATCTCCCTTACACCTGGGGTTCTGGGTCACTGCTGAAGACCTGGACCTGGAGAAAAAGGCCGAGATCATGTGCCTTAATGGTGCACTGCAGGGTGAGGAAAAGTCCCTCTGGGAGTGCAGAGCCTCACTGCTTTCCCATGCTTTGTCCTCACCGGCAACAGGCACATCTTCTCTGACTGTTGTCCCTAAAACACCCAGCATGGATGCAGAGCAGGAGAGACACAAGTCCCAAGACGGCCTGGACCCCGTGATCATCCAAGCATCTGCTGCAGGGTCCCCCTCTAGACCTCCTGTGTCTGGGAGGAAGCCCAGGTCAGCAGGCCCCCTCTTCTGCTCCTCAGACACCCTTCCTGCCAACTCTGCACACTCCCGGGACTCAGCCCAGGCCTCATCATTTGCTCCAACACAGCCAGCCCAGGGCACCACAGCACACTCAGCCACAGGGGCTTCCTTACCCACCACTTCCACCTTGAGCCCCCACACCAAAAGAAAGTTGACCTGGGCTGCAGATCCAGCTGAGAGCCTTCCTGACCCATCTTCTGCCTCTCCCACCACCACCCTGGCCAGACAGAGGGTCAGTGGTCCCACTTCAGTACTGAAACTTCCCGTGACCGCTGCAGCCACCACCCAGCCCAAACCTGTGGTCCTTCATGGACAGCAGCAGAGAACCCGAGGCTTGAAAGTGGCTTCATCCATCTTCCCATCCAGCTGCTTCAGCTGCAGCCCAGAACTCATCTCCTGCTCCAAGACAGCCAGCCCAGGGCACCACAGCACACTCAGCTGCAGGGGTTTCCTTACCCACCACTTCCACCTGGAGCCTGGCTGGGACCCTTTCTAACCCATCTTCTGCCTCTCTCATCACTGCCCTGGCCAGACTGAGGATTAGTGGTCCCACCTCAGAACTGAAACTTCCCATGACTGCTGCAGCCACCACTCAGCCTAAACCTGTGGTCTTTCATGGACAGCAGCAGGGAACCTGTGACTTGAAGCAGGCTCGTCCATCTTTAGATCCAGCTGCTTCAGCCTTGAGTCCCCCCCCCCCACCAAAAGAAAGTCAACCTGGGCTGCTGGCCTGCCTGGGACCCTTTCTAACCCATCTTCTGCCTCTCTCATCACCGCCCTGGCCAGACTGAGGATCAGTGATCCCACCTCAATATTGAAACTTCCCGTGACCACTGCAGCCACCACCCAGCCTAAACCTGTGGTCCTTCATGGATGGCAGCAGGGAACCTGTGGCTTGAAGTGGCCTCATCCATCTTCCCATCAAGCTGCTTCAGCTGCAGCCCAGGCCTCATCTTCTGCTCCAACACAGACAGCCCAGGACACCACAGCACACTCAGCTGCAGGGGTTCCCTTATCCACCACTTCCACCTGGAGTCTGGCTGGGACCCTTTCTAACCCATCTTCTGACTGTCACACCACCACCCTGGCCAGACAGAGGGTCAGTGGTTTCACCTTACTACAGAAACTTGCCGCTATTGCTGCAGCCATCACCCAGCCCAAACCTGTGGTCCTTCATGGACAGCAGCAGGAAACCCGTGGCTTGAAGTGGCCTCATCCATCTTCCCATCCAGCTGCTTCAGCTGCAGCCCAGGCCTCATCTTCTGCTCCAAGACAGCCAGCCCAGGACACCACAGCACACTCAGCTGCAGGGGTTTCCTTACCCACCACTTCCACATCGAGCCAGGCTGGGACCCTTTCTTACCAATCTTATTCCTCTCCCCATGATGCACATGCTGCCTCCTCAGAATGTACACCTGCCAAAGTTAGGCGACTCTGCTAAACAAGGTCCAGAAGGTTTTCTCTAGGTTTTCTTCTAATATTTTTCTAGTTTCATATCTTGCGTTCAAGTCTTGGATCCATCTGGAGGTGGTGTTTGTATACGGTGAGAGAAAAAGGGTCCAGTTTTTCTTCTGCGTGTGGCTAACCAGCCCTCCCAGTACCATTCACTGAAGAGGGTGTCCTTTCCTCAGTGTGTGTTTCTGTCAGCTGTGTCAAAGATCAATTGGCTGTGAATATGTGGCTGTCTTTCTGGGCTCTGTCATATGTCCCATTGATCTATGTGTCTATTTTCCTGCTAGCACCATGCTGTTTTAGTTACCACGTGTTGTCAAAAATTCTGTCGTTCTAATTTGTAGTGAAATGGGATGCCTCTAATTTTTTTTTGCCTATTTGCTGAGGAAGGCTTTGACTCTTTGAGCTCTTTTTTGGTTACATATGAATTGTGTGATTTTCCAATTCTCTGAGTGATGACACTGGTATTTTGGCAGGGGTTGTATTGAATCTCTAAGCTGCTTTGGGCAGTACGATCATTTTAATGCTACAAGTTTCTTCCATCCATTAGCATGAGATGATTGTCCATTTCTTTCTGTCTTATTTAAGTTTTTCATCAGTGTTTTGTAGTTTTTCTTGTAGAAATCTTCAAACTCCTTGTCAAATTTATTCTGTGGCATATCTTTTTGCATTTTGTTGCTACTGTAAATGGGATTGCCTTCTTAATTTCCTTCCCAACTAGACCATTATTGGTGTATAGAAATGCTGCTGGTTTTGGTACATTGATTCTGTATCCTGCAATAACTGTATTTATTTACTGGTCAACTCTAGGAATTTTCTGGTGGAACCTTTACATGCTTCTAAATCCAAGATTATATCTTCATCAGATAATGATAATTTGATGTCCTCTCTTCCAATGTGGATGCCTTTTATTTTTTCCTCTTGCCTGATTGTGTGATGTTGAATAGCAGTGGTGAGAATGGGCATCCTTATGTTGTTCCTGTTTACAGAGGAAATGCTTTCAATGTTTCCTCATTATGTAGTAGGTTAGGCATGGCTTTGTCGTAAACAGCTTTCATTATTTTCAGGTATGTTGGTTGTTTTTTTTTTTTTTTTTTTGATGAAGTCTTGCTCTTTTAACCCAGACTGCAGTGCAAAGGTGGGATCTCAGCTCACTGCAACCTCCATCTCCCAGTTTCCAGCAATTCTCCTGCCTCAGAATCCTGAGTAGCTGGGTTTACAGGTGCCTGCCACCATGCCTGTCTAATTTTTGTACTTTTAGTAGAGATGGGGTTTCACCATGTTGGCTAGGCTGCTCTTGAATTCCTGATGTCAGGTGATCCACTCACCTCAGCCTCTCAAAGTTCTGGAATTACAGGTGTGAGCCATGAGCCCAGCCATTTTCAGGTATGTTTCTTTTATGCCTGGTGTGTTTGTTCCTTTTTCAGGACATGGCCTCATTCTGTCTTTCATGTTGAAGTGCAGTGGCAACATCAGAGCTACAGCTTTGAACTCCTGAGCTCCAGCCACCTCAGCCTCCTGAGTAGCTGGGACTCTGGGTGCATGTCACCAGAGCTGGGTAATTTTTATTTTTATTTTTTTTGTAGAGATCAATGTTCCTCAGGTTGGTCTTGAACTGCTGATGTAAAGTGATCCTCCCAGCTCAGCTTCCCAAAAGCACTTAGTTTACAGCCTGAGGCAGTGACTGGCCCAGAGCCACATGTTAACATCACCTCCTCACTGCCGGGCTTCGATTTTGGCAGTGACTGAAAACCTTAAGGGAGAGTTTCTGGTCAAGCCCAGCCCAGTCTGTGAACAGGGGGGAAATGGAAAGATGACATGTGGATGGTTCTTTTGGAGAACTGGCTAGACAAGTGCTAGATGCTGTTTCCTGGAATACAGGACCATGAGATGTCCAGTCCAGCTGCCTGGTCCAGGGCCCCTGGCACCATCTAATTTGGGAGCTCACCCAGAAGGTACCTTGGTTGCCCAAAGCAGCTGATCTTCCTACCAATCTGGTCCCATTTGAGAGATGTAACTGGGCCCTGTCCTCTGGTAAACCATTCCTGTGCATGCCTGTCTTTGTCCTTGCCTTGGCTGGCCTCTCTGTACCATGAGAACTTGGATTTTCAAGCCTGTCAGTTGAGCATCATGGAGCAGCTCTCTTCTGTTCCAGTGAGGATTCCCAGGCTCCTACACCCCTGCCCAGATCTGACTGTTCTCCCCTTCACCCACAGGTGACCTACCACCCGATCCTGCTTGCTGTCTTCTGGCAGCTGCTCTGTAAAGGGGCATTTTGGCCTCAAGGGCTGAGCATGTCACTCCCTGTTTTCTGTTGATCTTTCCAGCACTGTTTGGGACAGCCCATGCATTTGTCCATGTACTGTTTTTTTGGAAGGCAATCAGGGCTTTCTTTCAGGGGTGGGTATAAAAGTTCTTGTGAGATTTGTGTATGAAGTCTGCCTTCACTACCTGGATAGGACTAGCATGCTTCCGCTGCACAAGACTGCAATCTTACTACATTTTTTAAAAAATTTTAATTGTATTTATTTACTTATTTTGAGATGGAGTCTGGCTGTCTCCCAGGCTGAAGTGCAGTGGCATGATCTTGGCTTACTGCACCCTCTGCCTCCTGGGTTCAAGTAATTCTCCTGTCACAGCTTCCTGAGCAGCTGAGACTACAGGTGCATGCCACAACACCCAGCTAGTATTTATATTTTTGGTAGAGATAGGGTTTCTTCATATTGGCCAGGATGATCTCAAACTCCTGATTTCAGGTGAACTACCTACCGAAGACTCCCAAAGTGATAGAATTATAGGCTTACATTTATTTATTTGTTATTTATTTGAGCTGGAGTGTTGAGAAGTCATTCTGGCTAGAGTGCAGTGGCCCCAACTTGGCTCACTGCACCTCTGCCTCCTGGGATCAAGTGATTCTCCTGCCTCAGTGTCAACAGTACCTGGGTGCCACCTTGTCCTGGTAATTTTTTATTTTCTGCTCCCTGACTCACCAGGTTCACAAGCAGAGAGGAGTGCAAAGCAAGGCAATTCTAGGAAAGGTAACTCAAGGCAAGACAAGGCAAGGCAATTCCAGGCAAGGCAAGACAAGGCTATTCCAGGCAAGGCAATTCCAGGTAATGCAAGGCAAGGCAAGGAAAAAAATTTCCAGGCAAGGAAAGGGAAGGAAACTCAAGACAATTACATGCAAGGAAAGGCAAGGCAAGGCAAGAAAACTCCAGACAAAGCAAGTAAAGTCAAGGCAAGTCAAGGCAAGACAAGGCATGGCAAGGCAAGGCAATTCAAGGCAAGAAAATTTCAGTCAAGCCAGACAAGACAAGGTAATTCTAGGCAAGGCAATTCCAGGCAGGGCAGGGCAGGGCAATTCCAGTAAAGACCATTCCAGGCAAGGCAAGGCAAGGCAACGCAAGGTAATTCCAGGAAAGGCAATTCCAGGAAAGGCAATTCCAAGCAAAGCAAGGCAAGAGAAGGCAAAGCAAGGCAATTCCAGGCAGGGCAAGAAAAGGCAAGGAAAGGAAAGGCAAGAAAATTTCTGGCAAGGCAAGTCAATGCAAGGAAATTCCAGGCAAGGCAAGGGAAGACAAGGCAATTCCAGGCAAGGCTATTCCAGGGAAGGCAAAGTCAGGGCAATTCCAGAAAAAAAGAAGCAAGGTAATGCAATGCAATTCCAGGCAAGGCAATTCGAGGTAAAACAAGGCAAGGCAATTCCAGGCAAGGCAATTCTAGGCAAGGCAATGCAAGTCAAAGCAACTCCAGGCAAGGCAACAGAAGGAAAGACAATGCAATTCCAGGCTAGGAAATTGCAGGAAAGGCAATTCCAGGCTAGGCAAGGCAAGACAAGGCAGGGAAAGGCAATTACAGGCAAGGCAATTCCAGGTAAGGTGAGGCAAGGCAATTCTAGGGAAGGCAACTCCAGGCAAGGCAAGGCAATGCAGATTAAGGAAATTCCAGGCAAGGGAAGGCAAGGCTATTCCAGGCAAAGCAATTCCAGGCAATGCAAGGGAAGGCAAGGCAAAAAATTCCAGGAAGGAAATTCCAGGCAAGGCAAGAAAAGGCAAGGAGAGGCAAGGTCATTCCAGGCAAGACAATTTCAGGCAAGGCAAGGCAATGCAATGCAATTCCAAGCAAGGAAATTCCAGGCAAGAAAAGGCAAAGCAATTTCAGACAAGGAAAGGAAAGGCAAGCAGAGGCAAGGTATTCCAGCAAAGCAATTTCAGGCAAGGCAATTCTAGCTAAAACAAGGGAAGACAATTCCAGTCAAGGCAAGGCAAGGCAACACAAGGCAAGGAAATTCTAGGCAAGGCAATTCCAGGTGAGGAAAGGCAAGCCAATGCAATTTGAAACAAGTCAATTCCAGTCAAGGCAAGGCAAGACAAGACAATTCCAGGCAAGCCTATTCCAGCGAAGGCAAGTCAGGGCAATACAAGGAAAAAAGAAGCAAGGTAATGCAATGCAATTTCAGGAAAGGCAATTCTAGGTAATGCAAGGCAAGGCAATTCCAGGCAAGGCAATTCTAGGCAAGGCAATGCAAGTCAAAGCAATTCCAGGCAAGGCAACGGAAGGCAAGGCAAGGCAATGCAATTCCAGGCTAGACAATTGCAGTAAAGGCAATTCCATGCAAGGCAATTCCAGGTAAGGCAAGGCAAGGGAATTCCAGGGAAGGCAACTCCAGGCAAGGTAAGGCAAGGCAATATCAGGCAAGACAATTCCAGGCAAGGCAAGGGAATGCAGGCTAAGGCAATTCCAGGCAAGGGAAGGCAAGGCAATTCCAGGCAAGGGAAGGCAAGGCTATTCCAGGCAAAGCAATTCCAGGCAATGCAAGGCAAGGCAAAGCAAACAAATTTCAGCAAGGAAATTCCAGGCAAGGCAAGAAAAGGCAAGGAGAGGCAAGGTCATTCCAGGCAAGGCAATTTCAGGCAGGGCAGGGCAATGCAATGCAATGCAATGCAATTACAAGCAAAGAAATTTCAGGCAAGAAAAGGAAAGGCAATTCCAGACAAGGTAGTTTCAGACAAGGAAAGGAAAGGCAATTCCAAGCAAGGTAAGGCAAGGCAAGACAAAAAAAAGCACAATTTCAGGCAAGGTGATTTCAGGCAAGGCAAGGCAAGGCAGGGCAAGGCAAGGCAAGACAAAGCAAGGCAATTCCAGACAAGTTAATT
The DNA here is from genome assembly GCA_031835075.1 of Saguinus oedipus. Classification (NCBI taxonomy): domain Eukaryota; kingdom Metazoa; phylum Chordata; class Mammalia; order Primates; family Cebidae; genus Saguinus; species Saguinus oedipus. Next base: position 47,077,300 of record CM063169.1, read on the forward strand.
CGAGAAAAGGCAAAAATAGGCAATTGTAAGCAATAAAATTCCAGGCAAGGCAAGGTAAGGCAAAGCAATGCAATTCTAGGCTGGGAAATTTTAGGTAAGACAAGGCAAGGCAATGGAGGGCAAGGCAATTTCAGGCAAGGCAAGGCAAGGCTATTCCAGGCAATGCAAGGCAAGGAAAGGCAAAAAATTCCAGGCAAGGAAATTAAAGGCAAGGCAAGGCAAGGCCAATCCAGGCAAGGCAATTTCAGGCAAGGCAAGGCAATTCCAGGAAAGGTAATTCAAGGCAAGGCAAGGCAATTCCAGGTGAGGAAAGTCAAGGCAAGGCAATTCAAAATGAGGCAATTTTAGTTATGGCAAGGCAAGACAAGGCAATTCCAGGCAAGACTATTCCAGGAAAGTCAAGGCAGGGCAATTCCAGGCAAGAATAAGCAAGGCAATGCAAGGCAATTTTAGGCAAGCCAATTTCAGGTAAGGCAAGGCAAGGCAAGAGAAGGCAATGCCAGGCAAGGCAAGACAATGCAATCCCAGGCAAAGCAAGACAATGCAATCCCAGGCAAGGCAATTGCAGGAAAGGCAATTTCAGGCAAGGCAAGGAAAGACAAGGCAGGGAAAGGAAATTCAACACAAGGCAATTGAAGGTAAGGCAAGGCAAGGTAATTCCAGGGAAGGTAACTCCAGGCAAGGCAAGGCAAGGCAAGGCATTTCCAGGCAAGAAAATTCCAGGCAAGGCAAGGCAATGGAGGGCAATTCAAAGCAAGGCTATTCCATGCAAGGCAATGCAAGGCAAGGAAAGGCAACAAATTCCAGGCAAGAAAATTAAAGCCAAAGCAAGACAAAGCAAGGCAAGGCAAGTCCAATCCAGGCATGGCAATTTCAGGCAAGGAAAGACAATTCCAGAAAAGGCAATTCAAGGCAAGGCAAGGCAACTCCAGGCAAGAAAAGAAAAGGCAATTCCAGGCTAGGCAATTCCAGAAAACGCAAGGCAAGGCAAGGCAAGGAAAGACAAAGCAATTCCAGGCAAGGCAAGACAAGGCAATCTAAGGCAAGGCAATTCCAGCAAAGGGAATTCCAGGCAAGGCAAGAGAAGGGAATGCAAGGAAATTCCAGGAAAGGCAAGACAAGGCAAGACAAGGAAAGGCAAGGAAAGGCAAGCCAAGAAAATTCCTGGCAAGGCAAGGCAATTCCAGGAAAGGCAAGGCAAGAGAAGGCAAGGCAATTCCAGACAAGATAATTTCAGACAAGGAAAGGAAAGGAAAGCAGAGGCAAGGTCATTTCAGGCAAGACAATTTTAGGCAAGGCAATTCTAGCTAAAACAAGGCAAGGCAATTCCAGTCAAAGCAAGGCAAGGAAATTCTAGTGAAGGCAATTCCAGGTGAGGAAAGGCAAGCCAAAGCAATTTGAAACAAGTCAATTCCAGTCACAGCAAGGCAAGACAAGATGATACCAGGCAAGGCTATTCCAGGGAAGTCAAGTCAGGGCAATTCCAAGAAAAAAGAAGCAAGGTAATGCAATGCAATTCCAGTAAAGGCAATACCAGGTAAGGCAAGGCAAGGCAATTCTAGGCATGTCAATTCCAGGCAAGGCAATTCTAGGCAAGGCAATGCAAGTCAAAGCCATTTTAGGCAAGGCAACAGAAGGCAAGGCAAGGCAAGGCAATTCCAGCTAGGCAATTGCAGAAAAGGCAATTGCAGGCTAGGCAAGGCAAGGCAAGATAAGGCAGGGAAAGGCAATTCCAGGCAAGGCAATTCCAGATAAGACAAGGCAAGACAATTCCAGGGAAGGCAACTTCAGGCAAGGCAATAACAGGAAGGACAATTTCAGGCAAGGCAAGGCAACACAATGCAAAGTAAGGCAATACCAGGCAAGGGAAGGCAAGGCTACTCCAGGCAAGGCAATTCCAGGCAATACAAGGCAAGGCAAGGCAAACAAATTCCAGCAAGAAAATTCCAGGCAAGGCAAGGAAAGGCAAGGATAGGTAAGGTCATTCCAGGCAAGGCAATTTCAGGCAAGGCAAGGCAATGCAATGCAATGCAATTCCAAGCAAGAAAATTCCAGGCAAGAAAAGAAAAGGCAATTCCAGACAAGGAAATTTCAGGCAAGAAAAGAAAAGGCAATTCCAGACAAGGAAATTCCAGGCAAGACAAGGCAAGGCAAGGAAGGACAGGGCAGGGCAGGGAAGGGAAGGGCAAGGAAAGGCAAGGCAAGGGCAATTCCAGGCAAGGCAAGAGAAGGCAAAGCAAGGCAATTCCAGGAAAGGCAAGAGAAGGCAAGGCAAGGGCAATTCCAGGCAAGGCAAGAGAAGGCAAAGCAAGGCAATTCCAGGAAAGGCAAGAGAAGACAAGGCAAGTAAAGGCAAAGCAAGAAAATTCCTGGCAAGTAAAGTCAATGCAAGGCAATTCCAGGCAAGTAAGTTTCAGGGAATGCTAGGCAAGGCAATTGCAAGGGTAATCCAGCAATGGCAGGCAAGGCAATTCTAGGCACGGCAATTCCAGGCGAGGCAAGGCAAACCAAACCAAGGCAATTCCAGACAGGGCAATTCCAGGCTAGGCAAAGCAAGGCAAGGCAAGCCAAGGCAAGGCAATTTCAGACAGGGCAATTCCAGGCTAGACAAAGCAAGGTAAGGCAAGCCAAGGCAAGGCAATTTCAGACAGGGCAATTCCAGGCTAGCAAAGCAAGGCAATACAAGAAAATTCCTGGCAAGGCAAGAAAATTTCAGGCAAGGCAATTTCAGGCAAGGCAAGGCATGGTAATTCCAGGAAAGGCAATTCCAGGCAAGACAAAACAAGGCAAGGCAGGCCAATTACAGGCAAGGTAATTCGAGGTAAGAAAAGGCAAGGCAAAGCAGGGTAATTCCAGGCAAGGCAATTCGAGGAAAGACAAAACAGGGAAATTCCAAGCAAAGCAATTTGAGACAAGGTGAGGCAAAAAAAGGGGGGCAATTCCAGGCAAGGCAATTTCAGGCAAGGCAAGGCAATTCCAGGCAAGGCAAGGCAAGGTAAGACAAGGCAAGGCAATTCCAGATGAGACAATTCCAGGAAAGGCAAGGAAAAACAATTCCAGGTAAGGCAATTTCAGGCAAGAAAATTCCAGGCAAGGCAATGCAATTCTAGGCCAGGCAATTCCAGACAAGGCAAGGCAATTCCAGGCAAGGCTATTCCTGACAAGGAAAGTCAAGGCAGGGCAATTCAAGGCAAGGATAAGCAATGCAATGCAAGGCAACTCCAGGGAAGCCAATTCCAGGTAAGGCAAGGCAAGGCAATTTCAGGCACGTCAATTTCAGGCAAGGCAATGAAATGCAAGGCAAGGCAAGAGAAGGCAATGTCAGGCAAGGCAAGGCAATGCAATCCCAGGCAAGGCAATTGCAGGAAAGGCAATTTCAGGCAAGGCAATGCAAGGCAAGACAAGGCAGGGAAAGAAAATTTCAAGCAAGACAATTCCAGGGAAGGCAAGGGAAGGCAATTCCAGGGAAGGCAACTACAGGCAAGGCAAGGCAAGGCAATATCAGGCAGAACAATTTCAGGCAAGGCAAGGCAACGCAGAGTAGGGAAATTCCAGGCAAGGAAAGGCAAGGCTATCCCAGGCAAGGCAATTCCAGGCAATGCAATGCAAGGCAAGAGAAGGCAATTCCAGGCAATGCTATTCCAAAGAAAGCAAGGCAGAGCAATTCCATGCAAGGAGAAGCAAGGTAATTCAATGCAATTCCAGGTAAGGCAAGGCAAGGCAATTTCAGGCATTTCAATTCCAGTTATGGCAATGCAAGTCAAAGCAATTCCAGACAAGGCAAAACAAGGCAAGGCAAGGCAATGCAATTCCAGGCTAGGCAATTGCAGGAAAGGCAATTTCAGGCTAGGCAAAGCAAGACAAGGCTGGGAAAGGCAATACCAGGCAAGGCAATTTCAAGAAAGGCAAGGCAATGCAGGGTAAGGCAATTCCAGGCAAGGGAAGGCAAGGCTATTCCAGGCAAGGCGATTCCAGGCGAGGCAAGACAAACAATTTTCAGCAAGGAAATTCCAGGCAAGGCAAGGAAAGGCAAGGAGAGGCAAGGTCATTCCAGGCAAGGCAATTTTAGGCAAGGCAAGGCAATGCAATGCAATGAAATTACAAGCAAGGAAATTCCAGGCAAGAAAAGGCAAGGCAATTTCAGACAAGGTAATTTGAGACAAGGAAAAAAAAGGCAATTCCAAGCAAGGCAGGGCAAGGCAAGTCCAAAAAAGCACAATTTCAGGCAAGGCCATTTCAGGCAAGGCAAGGCAAGGCAATTCCAGACAAGTTAATTCATTGAAAGGCAAAGATAGACAATTCCAGGCAAGGCAAGGTAAGGCAAAGCAATGCAATTCTAGGCCGGGCAATTTTAGGCAAGGCAAGGCAAGGCAAGGCAATGGAGAGCAAGGCAATTCCAGGCAAGGCAAGGTAAAGCTATTCCAGGCAATGCAAGGCAAGGAAAGGCAAAAAAAAGAAAAAAAAATCCAGGCAAGGAAATTAGAGGGAAGACAAAGCAAGGTCAATCCAGGCAAGGCAATTTCAGGCAAGGCAAGGCAATTCCAGGGAAGATAATTCAAGGCAAGGCACGGCAACACAAGACAAGGCAATTCCAGGCGAGGAAAGTCAAGGCCAGACAATTCGAAATGAGGCAATTTTAGTCAAGGCAAGGCAAAACAAGGCAATTCCAGGCAAGGCTATTCCAGGAAAATCAAGGCAGGGCAATTCCAGGCAAGCCAATACCAGGTAAGGCAAGGCAAGGCAATTTCAGGCAAATCAATTCCAGGCAAGGCAATTCTAGGCAACGCAAAGCAAGGCAAGGCAAGGCAAGAGAAGTTAATGCCAGGCAAGGCAAGGCAATGCAATCCCAGGAAAGACAATTGCAGGAAAGGCAATCTCAGGCAAGGCAAGGCAAGACAAGGCAAAGAAAGGAAATTCGACACAAGGCAATTGCAGGTAATGCAAGGCAAGGTAATTCCAGGGAATGTAACTTCAGGCAAGGCAAGGCAATTCCAGGCAAGAAAATTCCAGGCAAGGAAATACAAGACTATTCCAGGCAAGGCAATTCCAGGCAATGCAAGGCAAGAAAAGGCAAAAAATTCCAGGCAAGAAAATTAAAGGCAAGGCAGGGCAGGGCAGGGTAGAGTAGGGCCAGGCCAGGCAGGGCAGTGCAGGGAAGGGCAGGGAAGGTCAAGGCAAGGCAAGACCATGCAACTCCAGGCAAGGCAAGGCAACTCAAGGCAAGGCAAGGCAGCTCCAGGCAAGGCAAGGCAGCTCCAGGCAAGGCAAGGCAACTCCAGGCAAGGCAAGGCAACTCCAGGCAAGGCAAGGCAACTCCAGGCAAAGCAAATTCAGGCAAGGCAAGACAAGGCAATCTAAGGCAAGGCAATTCCAGGAAAAGCAATTCCAGGCAAGGCAAGAGAAGGCAAGGCAAGGCAATTCCAGGAAAGGCAAGACAAGACAAGACAAGGGAAGGCAAGGAAAGGCAAGGCAAGAAAGTTCCTGGCAAGGCAAGGCAAGGCAAGGCAATTCCAGGCAAGGCAAGGCAAGAGAAGGCAAGACAATTCCAGACAAGGAAATTCCAGGGAAGGCAAAGAAAAACAATTCCAGGCAAGGCAATTCCAGGCCAGGCAACTCCAAGCAAGGTAAGGCAATTCTTGGCCAGGCATTTCCAGGCAAGGCAAGGCAATGCAAGGCCAGGCAATGTAAGGCCAGGCAATTCCAGGAAAAGCAATTGCCAGAAAGACAATTCCAGGACAGGCAAGGCAAGAAAAGGCAGGGAAAGGCAATTCCAGGTAAGGCAACTCTAGGCAAGGCAAGGCAAGCCAATATCAGGCAGAACAATTTCAGGCAAGGCAAGGCAATGCAGAGTAAGGAAATTTCAGGCAAGGGAAGGCAAGGCTATTCCAGGCAAGGCAATTCCAGGCAATGCAAGGCAAGGCAAGGCAAACAAATTTCCAGCAGGGAAATTCCAGGCAAGGCAAGGAAAGGCAAGGAGAGGCAAGGTCATTCCAGGCAAGGCAATTTCCAGCAAGGCAAGGCAATGCAATGCAATGCAACTACAAGCAAGGAAATTCTAGGCAAGAAAAGGCAAGGCAATTTCAGACAAGGTAATTTCAGACAAGGAAAGGAAAGGCAAGCAGAGGCAAGGTATTACAGCAAAGCAATTTCAGGCAAGGCAATTCTAGCTAAAACAAGGGAAGACAATTCCAGTTAAGGCAAGGCAAGGCAATGCAAGGCAAGAAAATTCTAGGCAAGGCAATTCCAGGCGAGGAAAGGCAAGTCAAGGCAATTTGAAACAAGCCAATTCCAGTCAAGGCAAGGCAAGACAAGCAATTCCAGGCAGGTCTATTCCAGGGAAGTCAAGTCAGGGCAATTCCAGAAAAAAGAAGCAAGGTAATGCAATGCAATTCTAGGCAAGGCAATTCCAGGTAAGGCACAGCAAGGCAATTCCAGGCATGTCAATTCCAGGCAAGGCAATTCTAGGCAAGGCAATGCAAGTCAAAGCAATTCCAGGCAAGGCAAGGCAAGGCAATTCCAGGCTAGGCAATTGCAGAAAAGGCAATTCCAGGCTAGGCAAGGCAAGACAATGCAGGGAAAGGCAATTCCATGCAAGGCAATTTCAGATAAGGCAAGGCAAGGCAACTCCAGGTAAGTCAAGGCAAGGCAATATCAGGCAGGACAATTTTAGGCAAGGCAAGGCAACAAAGGGTAAGGAAATTCCAGGCAAGGGAAGGCAAGATTATTCCAGGCAGGGCAATTCCAGGCAATGCAAGGTAAGGCAAGGCAAACAAATTCCAGCAAGGAAATTCCAGGCAAGGCAAGGAAAGGCAAGGAGAGGCAAGGTCATTCCAGAAAAGGCAATTTCAGGCAAGGAAAGGCAATGCAATGCAACGCAATTTGAAGCAAGGAAATTCCAGGAAAGAAAAGAAAAGGCAATTCCAGACAAGGTAATTTCAGACAATGAAATGAAAGACAATTCCAAGCAAGGCAAGACAAGGCAAGGCAAGGCAAGGCAAAAAAAAGTGCAATTTCAGGCAAGGCAATTTCAGGCAAGGCAAGGCAAGACAAGGCAAGGCAATTCCAGACAAGTTAATTCGAGGAAAGGCAAAAATAGGCAATTCCAGGCAAGGCAAGGTAAGGAAAGTTAATGCAATTCTAGACTGGGCAATTCCAGAGAAGTCAAGGCAAGGAAATTCCAGGCAGTGCAAGGCAAGGAAAGGCAAAAAAATTATTCCAGGCAAGGAATTTAAAGGCAAGGCAAGTAAAGGCAAGGCAAGGCCAGTCCAGGCAAGGCAATTTAAGACAAGGAAAGGCAATTCCAGGGAAGGCAATTCAAGGCAAGGCAAGGCAATGCAAGGCAATTCTAGGTGAGGAAAGTCAAGGGAAGGCAATTCAAAATGAGACAATTTCAGTCATGGCAAGGCAAGACAAGGCAATTCTAGGCAAGGCTATCCAGAAAAGTCAAGGCAGGGCAATTCTAGGCAAGGATAAACAATGCAATGCATAGCAATTCCAGGCAAGCCAATTCCAGGCAAGGCAAATCTAGGCAATGCAATGCAAGGCAAGGCAAGGCAAGAGAAGGCAATGCCAGGCAAGGCAAGGCAATGCAATCCCAGGCAAGGCAATTGCAGGAAAGGCAATTTCAGGCAAGGCAAGGCAAGACAAGGTAGGGAAAGAAAATTTGACACAAGGCAATTGCAGGTAATGCAAGGCAAGGCAATTCCAGGCAAGAAAATTCCAGGCAAAGCAAGGCAATTCCAGGCAAGGCAATTCCAGGCAAGGCAATTCCAGGCAATGCAAGGGAAGGGAAGGCAAAAAATTCCAGGCAAGGAAATTAAAGGCAAGGCAAGGAAAGGCAAGGTAAGTCCAATCCAGGCAAGGCAATTTCAGGCAAGGCAAGACAATTCCAGGGAAGACAATTCAAGGCAAGGCAAGGCAACACAATTCCAGGCAAGGCAACTCCAGGAAAGAAAAGAAAAGGCAATTCCAGGCAATGAAAGGCAAGGCAAGGCAAGGCAAAGCAAGGCAATTCCAGGCAAGGCAAGACAAGGCAATCTAAGGCAAGGCAATTCCAGGAAAGGCAATTCCAGGAAAGGCAATTCCGGCTAAGGCAAGAGAAGGCAAGGCAAGGCAAGAGAAGGCAAGGCAAAGCAAGAGAAGGCAAGGCAAGGCAATTCTAGGAAAGGCAAGACAAGACAAGGCAAGGAAAGGCAAGGCAAGAAAATTCCTGGCAAGGCAAGTCAATGCAAGGCAATTCCAGGCAAGTTAATTCAGGCAATGCTAGTGAAAACAATTTCAAGCAAGGGAAATCCAGGCATGGCAGGCAAGACAATTCTAGGCATGGCAATTCCAGGCAAGGCAAGGAAAGCCAAGGCAATGCAATTCCAGACAGGGCAATTCCAGGCTAGGCAAAGCAAAGCAATGCAAGAAAATTCCCAGCAAGGCAAGAAAATTTCAGGCAAGGCAATTTCCGGCAAGGCAAGGCAATTTCAGGCAAGGCAAGGCATGGCAATTCCAGGCAAGGCAATTCCAGGCAAGGCAAAACAAGGCAAAGCAGGCCAATTCTAGGCAAGGTAATTTGAGGTAAGAAAAGGCAAGGCAAAGCAGGGCAATTCCAGGCAAAGCAATTCAAGGCAAGGCATGGAAGAGAAATTCCAAGCAAGGCAATTTGAGGCAAGGCAAGGCAAGGCAAGGCAAAAAAGGGCAATTCCAGGCAAGGCAATTCGAGGCAAGGCAAGGCAAGACAAGGCAAGGCAATTCCAGATGAGACAATTCCAGAAAAGGCAAGGAAAAACAATTCCAGGCAATTCCAGAAAAGGCAAGAAAAAACAATTCCAGACAAGGCAAGGTAAGGCAAGGCAAAACAACTCTAGGCTGGGAAATTACAGACAAGGCAAGGCAAGGCAATACCAGGCAAGGCAATTCCAGGGAAGGCAAGGCAAGGCTATTCTAGGCAAGGTAATTCCAGGCAATGCAAGACAAGGAAAGGCAAAAAATTTCGGGCAAGGAAATTAAAGGCAAGGCAAGGAAAGGCAAGTCCAATGCAGGCAAGGCAATATCAGGCAAGGCAAGAATATTCCAGGGAAGGCAATTCAAGGCAAGGCAATGCAATTCCTTGCAAGGCAACTCCAGACAAGACAAGAAAAGGAAATTCTAGGCTAGGCAATTCCAGGCAATGCAATGCAAGGCAAGGCAAGGCAAGGCAAGACAAGGCAAACAAAGGCAAGGCAATTCCAGGAAAGACAAGGCAAGGCAAGTCATTTCCAGGAAAGACAAGGCAAGGCAAGGCAAGGGAAGGCAAGGCAAGGCAAGGCAAGAAAATTCCTGGCAAGGCAAGTCAATGCAAGGCAATTCTAGGCAAGTAAATTTCAGGCAATGCTAGGCAAAGCAATTGCAAGCAAGGGGAATCCAGGCATGGCAGGCAAGGCAAGGCAATTCCAGACAGGGAAATTCCAGGCTAGGCAAAGCAAGGCAATGCAAGAAAACTCCCAAAAAGGCAAGAAAATTTCAGGCAAAACAATTTCAGGCAAGGCAAAACATGGCAATTCCAGGCAAGGCAAAACAAGGCAAGGCAGGCCAATTCCAGGCAAGGTAATTTGAGGTAAGAAAAGGCAAGGCAAAGCAGGGTAATTCCAGGCAAGGCAATTCGAGTCAAGGCAAGGCATGGAAATTCCAAGCAAGGCAATTTGAGGCACTGCGAGGCAAAACAAAAAAGGGCAATTCCAGGCAAGGCAAGGCAAGGCAATTTCAGGCAAGGCAATTCCAGGAAAGGCAAGGAAAAACAATCCCAGACCAGGCAATTCCAGGCCAGGCAAGGCAAGAAAAGGCAGGGAAAGGCAATTCCAGGCAAGGCAATTCCTGCTAAGGCAGGTCAAGGCAATTCCAGACAACCCAATTCCAGTCAAGGCAAGGCAAGGCAATGTAAAGCAAGGCATGGCAAGGCAACATAAAACAAGGCAATTCTAGGCAAGGCAATTCCAGATGAATTGCATTGCCTTTCCTGAAATTACCTTGTCTGGAATTGCCTTGCCTTGTCTTGCCTTTCCTTGTCTTGCCTAGAATTGCCTTGCCTTGCCTTGCCTGAAATTGTCTTGCCTGGAATGGCCCTTTTTGCCTTGTTTTGCCTTGCCTGGAATTGCCTTTCCTTTCCTTGTCTGAAATTACCTTGTCTGGAATTGCCTTGCCTTTTCTTGCCTGGAATTTTCTTTCTTGGAATTGCATTGCATTGCATTGCATTGCCTTGCCTGAAATTGCATTGCTTGGAATGACCTTGCCTCTCTTTGCCTTTCCTTGCCTTGCCTGGAATTGCCTTCCCTGGAATTGTCTTGCCTTGCCTGATACTGACTTGCCTGGATCGGCCTTGCTTTGCCTTGCCTTGCCTGGAAATTCCCTGCCTAAATTTTTTTGCCTTGCCTTACCTTGCATTGCCTTGAATTGCCTTGCCTGGAATAGCCTTGCCTGGAATTGCCTTGCCCTCCATTGCCTTGCCTTGCCTGGAATTGTCTTGCCTTGCTTGACTGGAATTTTCTTGCCTGAAATTGCCTTGCCTTGCCTTTTCTTGCCTTGTCTGGAATTGCTAGGCCTTTCCCTGCCTTGGCTTGCCTTGCCTGGAATTGCCTTGCATGGAATTGCATTGAGTTGCCTTGCCTTGCCTTGCCTCAAATTGCCTTGCTTTGCCTTCCTTTGCCTGGAATTGCCTGGAGTTGCCTTGCCTGGAATTGCATTTCCTTGCCTTGCCTTGAATTACCTTCCCTGGAATTGCCTTGCCTTGCCTGTAATTAATTTTCCTGGATTGGTCTTACCTTGCCCTGCCCTGCCCTACCCTGGCCTGCCCTGGCCTACCCTGCCTTGCCTTGCCTGTAATTAACTTGCCTGGATTGGCCTTGCCTTGCCTTGCCTTGCCTTGCCTTGTCTTGTCTTGCCTTTCCCTGCCCTGACCTAGTCTGCCCTGGTCTGCCTTGCCCTGTCCTGCCCTGCCTTTCCCTGCCCTGCCCTGCACTGACTTGCCTTGCCTTACCTTGCCTTGCCCTGTCCTGCCCTGGTCTGCCCTGGTCTGCCCTGCCCCGCCCTGCCCTGCCCTGCCTTGCCTTGCCTGGAATTTCTTTGCCTGAAATTTTTTTGCCTTGCCTTACCTTGCATTGCCTGGAATTGCCTTGCCCTCTGTTGCCTTGCCTTGCCTGGACTTTCCTTGCCTGGAATTGCCTTGCCTTGCCTTGCCTGGAGTTACCATCCCTGGAATTACCTTGCCTTGCCTTGCCTTACCTGGAATTGCCTTGCCTCAAATTTCCTTTCCCTGCCTTGTCTTGCCTTGCCTTGCCTGAAATTGCCTTTCCTGCAATTGCCTTGCCTGGAATTTCATTGCCTTGCCTTGCCTTGCCTGGCATTGCCTTCTCTTGTCTTGCCTTGTCTGGGATTGCCTTGCCTGGCATTGCCTTCTCTTGCCTTGCCTTGTCTGGGATTGCCTTGCCCGGAATTGCCTTGCCTGGAATTGTTTTGTCTTGCCTTGTCTTGCCTGGAATTGCCTGGAGTGGAGGAGAATGGCTCCAGTGTCAGATTCCCCAACATGCTGTGTGCTCAGCAGGATCTGCCCACGGACATCCAGGGAACACTCACCTTCCCCACCTTGTCTTGTGCAGAGGTCACCGGACAGAACTGCACTGGGTGTTGGTGTCATCCAGGACCCCACACACTTTCCTGAGTGTGATCCTGCTTTTCTCCTCTAGGCAGCTGCATCCTTTTCTCCTGCAGGATCATCTGGAAACTCGGCTCTGGGTTTCATCTCCCTTCACCCCTCTCCTTGCTCCAACCTCCTTTTTCTGAAAAAGTGAGGGAACTGTCTATGGGTTAATTTGTTGAAAATAAGTGGTGGCCTCCACGCTTCTGTTTTCTTTCATCCTGTTGGTAATGCAGGGTTACAAAGGATGCCTGGACTCCCGCACAGGTGCTGGCAAAAGGGGAGGCAGGTGGTGCTGTGCCTCTGCCTGCTTGAGGAAGGAGGCCATCCCCCTGCCCCTGGTCCCTAGGCTGGGCTTCTTCCTGACCTTCTGAATATCCTGCAGTCCAGAGACCTCAGAACCCAATCCTGAGAGAGCAGAGCCAGGCACTTAGAGAAAGACAAAATGGTGCCATTCTAGGATCTTATTAGGTATCTGAATCTATTAGAAAAAATAATTAGGAACTATGAATAAAACTTAAAATATTAAAGTATTAAAAGGTTATTTGAATCAAAGTTTTAAAACCTGCCAGCAGCAAGCTTCTACCACTAAGTGGGGAGTTTTACAGAAGTTGAGCAAGTTCCCTGAGCTGAGAGAAAAATGAAGCCACCTGTGCTGGGGACACTTGAGGCAAGGAGAGTGTGGGCAGAGGGAAGCCAGAGAAGTCCTGGCCTGTGGAAGCCAGGATACAACAGTGAGGGGATCCCATCATATTCCTGTCTTCCCAGAGAGGGCACATCTCGAGAAGTGATACAAAAGACATGTAAGTTCCTAAAACCACTCCCTTCACTCTGTCCCCCAGGACCTGGCCCAGACTCTGAGATACACTGCCTTGGGGTGCCATTGGGTGGCCATGTGAAAAACCACAGTTTAAGGCCAGTCTGGGGCTTCCAGACCTGACCAGGATGTCCCCAGGCCACCTGTCCTTCTGCTTCATCTCACTGTCCCTTGGCAGATGGCCTGATGCTTGGGGCTGGCCCAAGGACACCTCCTGAAGGCTTGGTTCCCACTCTACAATGGTCCAATTATCCAAAGGTTTTAGGGATGTCTATCTGCCTTCTGGAGATGGACAGGGGCCTTAAGACTTTGGCTGAGAACAGGATGCTCTGTCCCTTACTGTCTGGAGAGCAGGGATGGCCTCCAGCTGCAGAAAGTACAGCAGCACCTGGACCTGCCAGAAAGAGTGGGAAAGAGGAGAGAGGCTCAGAGGGTGCTCACAGCTGGTGATCTTTAGCCCCCAAGTCCAGCTCAGGTGCTGGGTCCTCTGCTGCTGCCATGAAGCCTTTACAGTGAGATGGGAGGTGGGGGTGTGGATGCAGACAAGGCATGACTTGGGGGGATTATTTTAGAGGTGCACAGGGCCTTGCTCTGTCACCCAGGCTGGAGTACAGTGGCTCCATTATGGATCACTGCAGCCTCTAACTCAAGCCATCCTCCCGTGTCAGCCTCCCCAGTAGCTAGGACTACAGGTGTTTGCCACAATGTCTAATTTTTCCTTTTCTCTTTTCTAGAGTTGGGGTTTGCTGCATTGTCCAGACTGGTCTCAAACACCTGGGTTCAGTTATCCTGCTGCGGTCTCTCAAAGTGCTGGGATTACAGGCGTGAGCCTCCACACCCAAACACTTGGGATGGTTTTAAGCCCCCAGTAAGGTGCACCAGCAGGACCAAGAGGTGGCCTGGGCCTCCCCAACACTCTCATCCATGCAGACCTAGGCTAGTTTCTCTCTCTGAATCTCAGGCACCACCACAGACAATGCAAGTAGGAAGCTGGGCAGGGCAGGACTGGGGGTGTAGCAGGCAGAGGCCACCTCTGTCAGGTCGGGGTGGCATGGGCTGGCTGGAGCCTGTCTTCCCACACGTAGGTCATGACCTCCAAGGACCAGCTGTCGGTCATGGTGATGGGCCGCTGGGATTGGCAGGAAGCTTGCTCTCCTTCTCTGAGGCTCGAGCAGTGTGGGGCCAAAGACCATGGCGAGGTTGTGCAGGGACTTTTATTGACTGCCTTTTTCTTACCACCCTGTGCAGGACCGAAGCAGAGGGTGCTGTTTCTACGCCACCACCAGGAAAGAGGCAGAGGGGCTGGGCCGTCCTCTGGGAGGGAGTGACCTCGACCCTGGCTGTGCTGCAAGCTGATTCCAGCCCTGGTACTTGTGGGTCTCAATGGCCCAGGACAAGAGGCTAGCTCTGGGCTGGTGGGGAGGTCTCGTCCACAGTTAGGGAGTGAGGGAGTTGGGGGATTCAAGTGCACTGCTGGTCATGGCCAAAGCTCTGAGCTCTTTGTGAAGCCACAGTGCAGAGGGTGTAGCAGGGCAAAGAGGAGAGGCTGGGGTGGGGGTGGCAGTGGCGCTGGTTCCCAGAGGCAGTGAGGGACTGTAGATGGGTTGGGGGAAAAGGTTCTCGGTGCTGGGGGTCTGATGTGAGCAGAGGGGCACCCTGTGGCCTGGGTGATTGTAGCCCTCCCTGGGCAGCCATGAGAGAGCTGGGCTACCTTTTCAGGTGGTCCAGAAGGAAAAGGAAGGTGAGCAGGTTGGCCTCCAGCCAGGACAAGGGCAGGTTAAGCATGGAGTTCTTTGCAGTGGGGTCTGAAATTATTGCAGAAGGCAGTGGGTTACTTCTCATGGTCACAACAAGCTGGAGACCTCTCCCGAGTTGGTGACATGGAGCACCCGGGACACGTGTTCCTGAACAATCTAGGCTCGTCATCATCCTCACTCCCACAGCACTGGACCCCAATGAGGACCCTGTGAAGGGCGCCAGTGTGGAGTATGAGCCACCTGAATCCCTTTTCTCTGCTCCACAGGTGTCAGCAGCACCTGAAGAACAGCAGCAGGAGGTGGCTTGAGAGCAGTGGCTCATGGGAAGAGCTGCCCATGGAAAACTGCAGCTGCCACCCACTCCCGAGGGCAGCCCAGAGTAGCAGAGGCTCAGCATAAAATGAAAAAGGGAGTGAGGGACACAAGGAGGTGGGAGGTGGGTGGACCCAGCCCCACAAACTAAGCAGAGGCCCTCTCTTTACCCTAGACTCCACAGGGGCACCTCAGGCTGGTAGACCAGGTCCTCTGGGCATGGGCCTGGGAGGCAGGCCTGCCCTAAGGGTCATGCAGAGGATACAGGGCCACACACACCAGTGCCCTGCTTAGACATCTGCCTCTAGGTTGACTTGGGGTCAGGCCAGGTTTGATCCTGTGCTTGACTGGGCCAGGACCTGTGGTTAGAGCACCTGTGGACCCTCGTTCAGCCATGGTCTGCTGGAAGGGGGACAGCAGACTTTAGGACCCCACAGCAGAGCAGTGATGAGCATTTTACTCTCTTGGTCTCCTTGAGGAATAGGACAAGGAGTCCTCTGGGGACAGACGAGGACCTACACAACAGCCTCAGTTGTGGCCCCTGCTTTCTGAGCTTGGTTAAAACACTGACCATGACAGAAAGGACACAGCTTGGGTTCTCACACCTCACTTTCCACAGCCCCTAACGGCAGCAGTGCACATGGAGGAGATGCCTCCTATGACACCAAGGCCTCCAGTGCTCACCGATGCCCTCATCAAATTTGGGTAGAACTTGTCAGTGAAGAGGAGCTCAGGCAGCTCACTGAAGTAGAGCTTCAGCGTGTCTGTGATGGCATGTACGTCCATCTCACTCATCATCATCGACATGTCCCTGTTATCTGGAAAGAACATGGAAGTGCTGCAGCCTCCTTGAGGATCCCAAGTAGGTCTCCCGCCATCCCTGCCTTGGCTAAAGCACCGTTCCTGCCATGCTGGCCACTGTGCGGGTCCCTCCCTGGCTTTGAGCAGCTCATCTTCCTCCTCCCAAGAGCTGTGTATGGTTCTGTTTCTGTGTAGAGATGATGGAGGGGTGTGTGCATCCCCATATTTCTCCCCCACTTGGCTCCATCATGGATCACTGCAGCCTCTAACAGCTAGGCTCAAGCCATCCTCCCATGTCAGCCTCCCTAGTAGCTAGGAATACAGGTGTGTGCCACATTGCCTGACTAATTTTTCCTTTTCTCTTTCTAGAGTTGGGGTTTGCTGCATTGTCCAGACTGGTCTCAAACACCTGGGTTCAGTTATCCTGCTGCGGTCTCTCAAAGTGCTGGGATTACAGGCTTGAGCCTCCACACCCAAACACTTGGGGCGGTTTTAAGCCCCCAGTAAGGTGCACCAGCAGGACCAAGAGGTGGCCTGGGCCTCCCCAACACTCTCATCCATGCAGACCTAATTTGTTTATTGTTATCTGAAATCCAAATTTATTTATGCATCCTGTGTTGATCTGGCAATCCTATACTATCTGTAACCCTGTAATAGGCCCTCTTAGAGCACACAGATAGGAGATACGTGTATTAACCCATGTATATACACATATCTATTAAATTTTTATATATGTGTGGTAAAATATGAGTTCATACTTATTTCTCTAACACAAATCCAGTATCGCAGGGTTCCTTCCAGCCTTCTGCCTTTGCTTATCTATAACTTCTCTCTTCAGCAGTGAAAAACCTGACCCCCACTATCCACTCTTCATTTACTTATTTGCCCCTTCTTACTCATGGTGCATGTAAAGCTATTTCAGAATTGGTCACGGCCTCCCCACCCCCATCCCCACCCCTAGCCTGATGAGAAACAAACTTACAAGTTGCAACACAGCGCTGAAGTCCAGTTCCTTTGGCCTTTAGCCTTGCAATTGTAAGTCAAAGCAGCACCTGCAAGGTTACTTCGGTTTGTGCCTTTTCCCAACCCCTGAGGGATGTTATGTGTACAGTGACGTTCATTCCTGAAAGTCTACATTCCCCTCCATCCTGGTTCATATTTCTTTTCATCTACAAAATGTGAGAATGTCCATGTTTTATTTGGTACAAGGATAAAGAGGAAAACAGCAAAATAAATTTGATAATAAGATTTATACTATTTTACAAGTGATTTTCTTAAAACACAACTTTCACATTTGGCTGTGTGAAACAGAGAGAATAAAAAGAACTTTCACTAGTTTTTAAGTAGGCCAACTCACATGATCCCTCCAAATGAGTTTAAATGAGAATGAGTACTTTTTTTCTAGCTGGGAAAATATTTTCCTTAATTGAGTTTAAATAATTTACCCATAGTGATGAATAAGCCCTTGGGCTAGGCTCAGAAACCTCCTCTAGCAGCCTGTTTCATAAGAATTAAAAAAATATTTATGGGACATACATGAAATATATATATATATATTTGGTTGTAATAGTAGAGACAAGAATTTTTAAAAATCCATACTATTTCTCTTTCCGGTCTCTTTCTCCTAAATGCACCTTCTGAGTTTCTTAGGTATGCTTTACAAAGACTACTTAATGGATTAATGTGTTCATCAACTTTAGCACCCTATGTGTGTGTTAAGAGTAATGAGAACAGGGCTATTTAAACTGCTTCCTCATAGCCTTCCCCTTCATTACCAGTAGTAAAGTTGACTTAGAAAACAATGAGGAAGAAGTATCATAGCCCACAGGCACCTAGGAATGGGGAATTAATTCAGACTGAGAAAATATGGCTCTGGAGAGATACTAAAGTCGTATTGTAAATTTATGAAGTCTAAATGAACCCTTTCTCCCCAGCTTCAGACTTAGATAAGGTGTGAGATGTCAGGGATGCGCATGGACCCTTCAAAAAATGATATTTTCATCCGTGTTCTTCCCCCTTCCCTCCCCTGAGAGACAAAATATACCGAAATACAAGTGCTTGGTACTACATGCTTTTGAGGCTTAAAAGCCCAATAATAAGCACGCTGTATCCGTTGTTGAATGGGATCACTTTTTACATAATCATCACCAGAAGAATCTCTTCAAACGGAGAATGAAGTCACTCTCCCTCCCCAGATGCTATGAGGGAAAAGGGAGGCGGATATTTCCCCTACTTGCACGTGGGATCTCCCTTTCTCTGCCTTGGGAGGTAGCTGAGAGAAAAGGCAACGCTCAGTCCTCCATGGCAAAGTCTTTGGTCTTCTCCTCCTGGTCTCCCACTTTGTAGCACAGCAGCACGCGTAGGCGATGGGGGTTGTCCCGGGAGGGCAGTAGCGTGATCTCGCCTGATCTCTCCGTGTCTTGCTCCACTTGCACCGGCTCGTTCAGGTAGAGGAGCGCCTGTTTCTAGTGGCCCACTCCGGCCTCCAGCTGAGCAAAGCGCTGCGGCCGGGCCAGCACATCCTCGCCGGACAGTCCCTGCACCACGATCTCCGAGTGGCCTACGAGGCAGCCCGTGGCGAAGCCCTCCAGGCAGCTCATGTCCACACCATAGTGCTGCTTCACCTGGCTCCAGAAGCCCAGGAGCCATTCCAGCATCTGGTCGCTGATGGGGGCTATAAAGAGCTCGGCGGAGGCCAGCAGGAGAAGACCGCCTTCCTTCAGCCACTTGGTTCGCGCGTGGACGACGGAGCTCAGCATGGACTCGTGCAGGAGTCTGTATCCCACACTCGCTCACGATGGCATCCACCTGCTCCGGCAACTCCACAGTCTCCACCGGTCCCGGCAGGACGTGCGCTCGGTCCTCCAGCCCGTTGAACAGCACAAGCTCCCGAGCCTGTTGCCAGATGGCGCTGGCCTCTACCGCTTACACTTGCCGGGCGCCGGCCTGGGCACAGAAGATACTCAGAATGACGGTGCCCACTCCCGCGTCCAGTACCGTCTTGCCTTGCAGTGCTGCCCAGTTCCGCAGGATGCCCAGGCGGTAGGCATCGGTGCGGACATGGTCTGCGATCATCTCGTGGAACAAAACGTCTGAGTAGCACTGTAGTACAGCTGGTCCCACTCCCGCTTAGTCCTCTGGGGTCGCTCCAGGGCCTCCTCCCGCTCCGCACCATCTTCCTCTTCAGTTCCCTCCCCTCCTTCGCAGCCGCTCTATGGATTTTAACAAATGCAGAGCCATTTATCCACAACCCAGTATCATACAGAATTGTTCCTTACCCAACCCCTAACCCTGCCTTTTGGAGACGGGGTCTTTCTCTGCCACCCAGGTTGGAATTCGGTGGTGCGATCACAACTCGCTACAGTCTCAAACAAAGTAACTGGGACTACAGGCATGTGCACACATCCCCAGCTGTTTTTTTTTTTTTTTTCACTTTTTGTAAACATGGGATCTATATTTCCCAGGCTGGTCTTGAACTCCTGGCTCAAGCGATCCTCCCACCTCAGCCTCCCAAAGGTGGGTGCTAGGATGATAGGTGGTGTGAGCCACCACACCCAGCCCAGAACAGTTCTTTTATCCTAAAAATTCCTTCCATGAATTATCTCAGCAGTTAATGTACAGTTAATCTACTCTCTTCCCTACCACCAGCAGCCCTGGCATCTGTTTTCCATCCCATAGTGTAGCTGCTTCTAAAATGTCATATGAATGAATTTATACAATGTGTGCACCCTTTGGAGTCTGTCTCCTTTCAATTAGCAAAATTCATTTAAAATTTGTCCATATCATTCTGTGGATCAATAGTTTACTATCTTTTTACAGCAGAATAGTACTCCATTCTATGAATGTACCATGGCCAGGAATTGTGGCTCATGCCTGTAATTCTAACTCTTTGGGAGGCCAAGGCAGGAGGAACGCTTAAGACCAGTCTGGGCAACATAGGAGACCCCATCTCCATGAAAAAAAAACTTTTTAAAAAACTTACCCAGGCATAGTGGCACACCTGTAATTCCAGCTACTCTAAAGGCTGAGATGGAAAGATCACTTGAACCCAAAAGTTTGAAGCTGTAATGAACTATGATGATGCCATTACACTCCAGCCTGGGCAAGAAAATGAGACCCTGTCTCAAAACCAAAAAAAGATTACCACAATTTTTTTTTTAATCCATTCACCAATGAAAGACATTTTGGTTGCTTCTAGGTATTGGAGATTATGAATGAAGTTGCTGTAAACATTTGCATACAGATTTGTGTGTGCCTGTAAGCTTTCAGTTTACTTAGGTAAAGATCTAGGAATATGATTGCTAAGAAGTTGTTTTTATCTTTCCTAAGGTGGCAGAAGTGACAGTCCACAGGGGCAAGATTGATATCTAAATCACCACTCAGGCACAGGAGAGAGCAGGGCTGGCATGTCCTTCATCCCTTGAGGAGTGGACTACTTTAATTGACACAGATCCTTTTGAAACTACTATTATATAAGTGATTGCCATCTTCACCGTTAATGGTGTAAGTAATCCACTATCACTACTACTAGTAATAACTGCTTGTCATGTCATCCACCTGGTTATATGGAAAAATTCCTTTAGTATTTCTGTGCTTCCATCAAGCAATATGATCTCAATGAGGTGAAAGCTTAATTAACAAAATAATACTCATTTACTTATTTTTATTTTTTGTCTAATTAGTGCTCAATATGAGTTTGTATGTGCTCCATGTCCCCCAACTGAATACACAGGTTACTTGTTTTTTTACAAAGAGCAACTAGTCAACATTGAATATTTTAAAAAGCCCTTATTTGAAGGGTCCAGTTGTTTTATAATTCCTAAAAAAATTAAATTACTGAATTTTGATAGCTAGACAAATTATTAAGCCAATTCTACCGATATTTCTTTGCATTAACTGCACAGGTCTATATAGGCAAAAAACACGAGACTGAAAATTAGCAAGTTTGTTGGAAGATTTTGTTTTTCTATGTATTTTGTCTGAGTTAACTGAGTGAGTCAAATAAAATGGTTGAGGAAATCATTTCTGAATTATTATATGCTATTGACTGTACCCCAGGGACACATACACCAACAGAAATACAGGTGGCTGTAGACCACTTCACTTAAATGAACAAATGTTATGTGCTAACATTAAGCTTTAGTATGACCAAGATTGTTTTGGCAATTCAGACAATCTAAGATTGTCACTAACAGGTAAGTAAATAACTGTCTGAATTACATTCCTCATGTGCTTTAGGATGGTTCCAGGCAAAGATGTGAATTAAAAGTCTGTTTTAGCAGTTCTCACCTCACCACTTATCAATCTCTTCTTGGGAGAAAAGACTTGAAACGATTGCTAACAAACGAGCATGATTGAAAATCAGTGTATTACTTCTTCAAATATATTTTAATCTTGCTTGCAGTTATAAAATAAATGGCTGTGTTCAGTTTAAAATACTCATGCTTCAGAAGCAGGTGATTAAACATTTAACTGGCACAAATGCCCTTCATCTGCGTCTATCCCTCCAGCTTCTGCTTCTGCCTTGACCATTCCACAGAATAACTGCTTAGCGCAAAAAGGCAAAGGTGGGAAGTGAGGGAATGCTGCAGAGACATTAGAGAAAAGAGAGAAGAAAGAAAAGGGTTAACTAAGCATCACAGAACTGCTCCTGGAAAGGTGGGTACAACCTTAGCTATAGCCCTCTGGCATTTATTTTTCATTTGGGGAATATCATTGATGTTTAGATTGATGTTGTGTTCCTGGATTGATGTATTGACCCTACTTTATTTGAGAGCATGTATAGTATGTTACTGCAATATGTTGTTCTCATTTTATACTTTTCTTTCTGAATTACAAATTATCATAAAGGCAGGATTTTTATAGAAAGCCAAATAATATACACATTTCATTTTTCCGAAACCATAGGAGTATATAACTATTTAATAAGCTTCATGTCATCATTAATAATTCATTGTAATATAATATACATACTGAAAGTGTCAATTGAAACTGGACTTGAAAAACAAATATCAAAAGATCTAAGGATGATCTATGGCCCACCTCTGACCAAAGGAGAAAAAATTTCCTCTTACGTTGCACCAGAGATTTATATTTTATAATCCTTTTTAAAAGTTAAGATAACAGAAAAGTTCAACCAGAAAATGCAAAAACAAAAAATTAATTTTGTCTTTAAAAGGATTCTAGACCATGTCCAACAGTCATCCCCAACCCATCCCCAGACTAAATTTCTCATCTTGCACTGAATCACCTCCAAACATCATATGGCTGCATAGCACTTTCTATATTCATTAAAATGGTAGATTTTTGTGTCAGTCAATTTTACTAGTTCCTTAGCCCCTGATAGAAAGGAAGAAGTCATGTTCAGTATTTTATTACTATTGATAAGGATATCACTTCAACCTTAGTAATGATAGAAAGCAGACAAATTTCTACCCAGTGAAACCTTCAAGCCAAAGGCAGGTTTAAAACCTGAAAACCAAACAGACAGTTCCAGGTACTTCCTTGATGCCTTTTAGCCAATCAAATGATGCCTTTTCCATTGCCCATGTACCAATCAGTATGCACTATCCCATTCTGAGCACATAAAAACCCTGGACTCAGCCACACTAGGGGACTACACGCCTTTGGGTAGGGACTACCTACTTTGGGTTCCCTCTCCACTGAGAGCTTTTCTATCACTGAATAAAACTCCTCTCCACCTTGCTTCCTATCTGGTTGTCTGCCTAACCTCGTTTTTCATGGATGCAGGACAAGAACATGGGACCCACTGAACAGTAGATGTGAAAGGATTTGTAATCCTGCAGCCCTCTTGTCCTCTACCCACACTGGATGCCCTCCTCACATGATGGGAAGTGGCAGCAAGGCCAAGCTAGCCCAGGTGCCACAGGCCAGAGTGAGGAATGAACAAGCTGGGACTTGCTGCCTTTTGCCAAAGCATGTGGACAGGTGGGAATAAATGAGCTGTAACATGAATGAGCCATAACGCTTCCCGGGGTCACAGACCTTGGGGCTTCCCAAGCCAGAGCTGTAACGTGCTGTAACACCTTCTTTGGGACTCCAAGTTTTCTGGCCTCTCTGAATTTTTGAGTGCCATGGTGTTCCCCTTGTCCAGATACCATTGCTCAAGGCAGAAGCTGCTTAAAGCACACACTGTCCAGCCACAGACTCACATGGAGCTTGTGTCTGTGCTGGCCCCTGGATTTGCTCTACGCTCTGAGCAGCTGGCATGCCTGGCTGTGCACTGTGGCTGGACCTCATGTGTACTCACTCACACACCCTGCCGCACTCTATGACTGGCTCGCCTGTGATGGGCATGAGATCTGGGCTGGTGGTGCAAATGAAGCACAGCTTGCCAGGCCAAGTGGGTGGAGCCAGCCCAGTGGTCTTTAGCAAAACTTGAGCAGAGGCCCTGCTGGTGAAGTGGCACCAAAAGGATCCTGTCTGATCCATCCTTTAATCTACATTAAATAGCAGATAATATATTTTCTGAGTCTAATGAACAGTTAATCAATAGAATCTATGAATGAGAGTCACAGTAACTAGCAACAGCTTTGGCTGACCTTTACAGAAACAATACTACCACTGTGTTGATGATCTCCAGCTAGACTATTGCATATGTACCAGCAGTCAGTAGACAAAGTTGGATTTTTGTCGTCTCAGAGAAGGATATCATTCATGTGAGACATGAGTTAGGTGGTTAGGCTTGTGCTGATTTTACAGAAGGTTCAGGGAGTAGAGCTTTGTTCTGAATGGGTTGCTGTCAAGAAGCAGTTAATTCCTCCACTGATATCTATATGAATCTTATCTAGAAGAAAGGTTTAATCTATGCTTGATAAGAAAGCAAGGTTTGTACATATTAGTCAAAGACAAATAAATAGTGAATCATTTTTATGGCATACATATAGATGTCCTTTCTCTCTGACAAGACTAAAGAATAAAATTTTTAAAATATCTTGCCTCTGTATCAATTTATCTGATGTTGTTCTATGAGGTAAATTATATTTAATAAGAGAAACTCTTAGGCTAGTTTTGGGTGCAAGGCCAGCTCCTCAGAACACTGAGGCTGAGTAGTGGTTCCCAGAATTTAGAATATGCCAATAAATATTCTTATAAAATCCATAAAAATATTTTAAAGAAAATAAAATAATAAACCCCTTTGTGGATGAATACTAAAGCAGAGTTTGAATTAACTTGGATCAACTTTTTTAGTTAGTAAGTGGAAGATCTTAAATTTTAAGCCTTATATTTTTACTCAAGAACTACATAAATGTGTTCTTATCTGTCAATTGAAGTTGTTTAACACAATAGAGTGACAAGCCACATGGAAATATATGAATTTAAAATTGAATTAATTATAATTAAAAACAATTTTGCTTAGAAGTAGCAATATTTCAGTGACAATGAGCATACTTATTTTCCATGTTTTAAGCATTAACACTGTTCTCCCATACGAGAAAGAAGGGCTTCTTGAATTAACAGCCAAGTCCAAGACTGCTACAGGATGTGTAGGAACAAAATGGGCCATGTAAAAGGGACACATAATTCAACTGAAAATTCTCCCAAGTCTGAAGTTAGAAAAATGTTAGTAACAAAATAATTAAAATATTTTTGGATTATAACCCACAGTATAAAATTAACATCCATAGATCTATACTGATATAAATAAATGATTAAATAAATGAATGGGGGATAGTACACAAATCTACCTTGCAGAAAAATTACAGATAATTTGCATAGCTACGTTCCACTCAAGGAAGTTGACTGCAAATCCATATTTCTTAAGTGAGGGTTGCACATAGTGGAAGTCTTCCAAAGATTATTGTACGGAAATACAGGAAGAAAGAGTAATTCTACATTTGAGAAATCTAACAAACACTGCCTCAGCCAGCTCATAATGTTTAACATGAGCAATGCTAAGTTATGTTGATAGTAGTAACCTTCAATGTGTTGTGATGAGAGTGGTACATTACCTCAGGGTCTTTGTTTCCACAATTCATAACCCCATTCAAATCAGGGTAAACATCAGAAAAATCATAATGGAAAAACATGTTATAAAATATCTGATTACCAGTGTTCCTCAAATGTCCAGGTAATCAATCAAAAACAAGAAAAGTCTGATAAACTGTTACAGCCAAGTGGAACCTAAGGAAACATAACAGTGTAATGTGGTACCCTGTATAAATTCTTGAACTAGCAAAAGACATTAGGTAAACAATTAGGAAATATGAATAAATTATGAACTTTAGTTAATAATAATATAGTAGTGTTAGCTCATTTTATGTAACAAATTGACCTTACCTAAGCTAGATGATATTACTAAGGAAAACTGAGTGTAAAGTATATGGGAACTTTGAACTACCTTTACTTTTATTTCTGAAAGTCTATAAGCATTCTAAAATGAAGTTTAATTCTTATTAAAAATCAAAATATTAAATTTTGTTATATGATATTAAATTTTATATTTTTGTTATAGTTATATATTAAATATTGTTACATAATAAAATTTTATAGAGTAGTTATATAAAAATAATTAATAAACTTTACAATAAAGTTTAATTTTTATTAAAAAAATCTGTTTCTCTATTATACTAGACACAGTTCATGTGCTCAGAATCTACATGGAGCTTGAGACTACTCTATAACCTTCCTAGATATAAAACATTCGCTTCATTACATAAGGCCCTGAGGGCAAATTATTTTTTAGCTTACTTCCTTTCTCCTTTCACTATTTGGACTTATATATCAAAACTTGAAGTTCTAGATCTAGGGATAAAAATAGTAGAAGATAAATACCCAACCTTCCTTTTGTTCTTTCTGCATTTCAGGCATTCACTTTTATGAAATTTATTTAGAATTTTGGAATATCTGTCTTTCTAAATCACTGTCTCAACAGTTTTTAAAAAGACATTTTATATAAAACAAATATTATACATAGACAATCCCCAAATCTGATTAAGTATCTTTACATTGGTCTGTTAGGAATTTGGTAAGATACTATACTTTTCCAAAGGTTGTGTAGCTAGCCTCTGGGAATTTTTAATATCACAGAACATCAAATCTTTATCTAAAAATCTTCTTTCTGACTACAATGGTGCTAATTATGTTTTTTTATAGAAACATGTTTTCTACTTAAACTTGAAAGAAAGTCTTGAATTATTTGTAATACAAACACAAATGATCAGAATTATTTTTAATATATATAGTTTGTATATCTTATACCTACTACAACTGAAACCCAGAGCTCACAGTTTCTGAAAATATATATTTTTTGGAGGAAAATATTTTTCATCCTTAAGCTAGGAATAAAAACAAAGAAATAAAAAATGCAGAAGTTTATAGGTTTAATTTATGTATTTCTAAATCAGTGTAAATCAGAAGAAATGTTTAGTTTATTATTAATTTAGTGAAAAACAAAACAAAAATGTTTATACAGTCTGTAGAAAACACAGCATCCTTGATTAAAATAATATTGGTAAAAATAACCTACTCCTTGAGAATATGACTCATTTTGCACATGAAATATTCCTTAGAAGTAATTCCAACATTTCTTATTTTGTTTCAGAGAAGTTCACACTGCTGCATGACAGCTTCCTAATAAAGTGTACACATGTGATGATGGTTATAAAATTAGAGCAATGGAGTTAAAAAGTAAAGTAACCATTATTTTCTTATATTAAAAAAAACTTCTTAGTAAAATACTGGTTTGTAACTTATAAAGTGTATTATATCATCTAAATGTTACATGCAGTTATTTTATATTGACTCTGGGACTCCCATTTCTGAACAATATAAGACATTTATGAATTTTTTCGGCTGACTTGGGTCATTACTATGGCACATGGTAATATATGCTTGTCAGTTGAAAGTCTGCAGCTTGCTTCATAATACCATGTATGAGATTTACTGACAAGGTTCCTAGGACTAAGTTTATACTAAAGCAAAAATTAAGCACATATAATTTCATCCAGTAACAATGCCTTGGTCCTCACAGAAGAAACATTTTCACATAAAGTGATATATACCACTCAAAAACATTCCAGCCTAGCTCCATAAACTAGTGAGCAAATCTCAGAGAAAGGACTGTAAATAAAATTAGAAAAAGCTGTTTTATTTCAGCTCTCTAAGATGCTAGCAGAATGAGGACTTGTTTTTGATATTTCTCCAAGTAGATAATAAGTGATAAAAACTCAGAAAATGTATACTCTTTTTTGATTTCAAGATTCCAGTTCACTGTTAGTAGTATTCAGGGATGCTGATGAAAAGTAGTGGTGTGTATGAGAGTTAAGAATGGCAAAAGAGAGACGAGAACCAATAGTGGCACCTAGTAGGCCTAGTGAGGTAGAAATATGTTGTGAGGACTTATATAGGACACACCCTGAAAACATCTGAAAATATTTAAAGGAGTCTTTGAAATGGTAGAAAGTGCATATATCAAATAAATATTACTCAAGGTATTATTTTGTGTTCCTTCAAGGTGATAAGATAAACAAAAATGAGTATTACATAAATATAGGATAACATAGGATGGTTCTATTTTGAACCAAAATTTACTGGAGACGTCTCATTCTTTAGATGGCAATAGAGCTCATTTTATAGGTTTTTATCACAAAACAGTTAATTTGTGATTAAACATGTATTTTTATTTTCACTACTTAACAATTTCTAAAAGGACAGAAGGATGCAGTGTTCTGTAATTTTCAAAACATTTTATGGTCTCCCCCATAAGTTTATTTGTTTTGTTACTGTTTGCACACTGAGATAAAGATCAGTTACTTTGTTGTCAGTTCAATGAAATAAATATGAAATCAGCAGCAGGATCTAATGTTCCAAGTGGTCCCATTGTGCCTTTAGTTCAAATGTTCTAATGAGATAAAATATATTCCACCTTCTCTTTCTTGTTTAGTAAAGATATATGACATCCCTGTCAAAGCCTTGCAGAGGAAATGAAATTATTGACATAATGTAGTGTGGCTCAACCTGACACCACAGTGCTTAAAATTGTGTTTTTAGTTTTCTATATTATTTTGCATGACTTGAAAATTTTCATTCTCAATTTCCTACACACATTGGAGTCTGGAAAATAAAGATTGCTATAACACTGTGCTCACTTTTATTATCACAACAGACACTCAACTTGTTTCCATGTCCCTTTCTATGTTATATTCTTTATTGTGGAGGGTCCCTACCATGCCTCAGGGTAACTTTTTCAGGGAGGGGAATTAAGGAAGTAGAAACTATTCCCTGCTTATGGAAATATAAGTATATAATCAAAAGATCAACAGTAGAATGATACAGACCTATTTTAGCAGGTGATTTATACATAGCAAACTATTGGAAGTTTTTAAGAATCAAATCTAAAAATTAATGTGATTTTGTTTCCGGTGGAGAGTGTCCAGATTCTCAGCGTTTTTAGCACAGAATTGTACAAAACTCCCAAACAAAGCAATAAAAGAAAAGCACAGATTTATTGAAATGAAAGTACACTCCACAGAGTGGCAGCGGGCTCAAGAGCACTGGTTACAGATTTTTCTGGGGTTTAAATACCCTCTAGAGGTTTCCCACTGGTTACTTGTTTTATACCCTATGTAAAAGAAGTGGCCCACAACCAGTCTGATTGGTTTCAGAAGGTGACCAATCTGAGGATGAAGTAAAGTAACAGAGTTCCATCCTGTGCAAACATATGATTGGTTGTAGAAGGGGACCAATCAGAGGCTAAAGTGAAGTTACAAAGTTACACATGAAGTTTTGGCTCATGACCAGTCTGATTGGTTGTGGGAGGGACCAATCAGTGGTATTTTCCTTTTTTCATCTGCCATGTAGTACAGAGGGAGTAACCTCTGATTCTTTTCTTATTTGGAGGTGAAGAGGTGGGGTTTTCCTTTTGATTCAGTTCTAGGAAGTTAGCACTAATCAGCCTTAGGTTCCCTGCCTCCACACTCTATTCTCCTGCCTCAATTTCAGTAGCTGCCCCATAAACCCAAGATTAAAAAAAAAATTAACAAAAAAGTCAGTATTGATACTCAAGATACTTCCATGTGTGTCACTTGCTAAAATGTTCAAAGAATATGTGCTAAACAAATTTTTTTTAGAACCATACTGAATTTCTTGTATTAAAAACTTTACTACAGAAACTTCAAAATACGACTGAAAGCCTTAACAATAGGCTAGACCAAGCAGAAGGAAGACTCTAAGAGCTCAAAGACTAGTCCTTTAAATCAGTTAAGTCTGACAAAAATTAAAGAGAAAAAAGAATTTTAAAAAATGAACAAAAGCTCTGAGAAATGTGGGATTATATAAAGTGAACAAACTAATTCATTGGCATTCCAGAGAGAGAAGAAAAAAGACATAGAAATTTCAATAGTATATTTGTGGATATATTCCACAAAAATTTTTCCAAACTCACTAGAGAGGTCAACATGAAGATTCAAGAAATTTACAGGCTGAGCACAGTGGCTCATGCCTGGAATCCCAGCACTTTGGGAGGCCAAGGTGGGTGCATCACTACGTCAAAAGTTCAAGATCAGCCTAGCCAAAATGGTGAAACTCCAACTCTACTAAAAATACAACAGTTAGCCAGGCGTGGTGGTGGGTGACTTTAATCCCAGCTACTTGGGAGACTGAGGCAGAAAATTGCTTAAACCCGGGAGGCGGATGGTGTGGTGAGCATTCCCAAATTACCTAAAGGCAGTCTCATTCTACAATTCAATGAGTGTGGTGTCTCCTACTTGAAGCATCCATGCCTTAGGAACTAATACCTCTAAAAGCAGGCAGAGCACAGGTTTCCAAGAGAGAATGAAAATATTCAGAGAGATTATTTAGAAATGAAAGTGAGCAGAGTCTCCCTTACTTCCACCATTTGACTTCTAGACTCACGCATGGTGACTTCTGAGACGACGAACAATTATAGTGTCTTCTGATTAAAATGATACAAGTCGCATGGTACATCCTTTTAAAATGTTATCTCCCAGTGGGTACCATGACGAAATCTTCAATAAGCCATTTTATTTTTAAATTAACTGAGCCACTATTCATCCAAAAGCGGATTGGGCTACATGTTACAAGAAGTTAATTTCATGAGCACGAACCCATTGCTGTTCTGCCTTTTCTGAGAAATGGATTTCTTCATCAATGTTGCCATGAGGAACGTCGTAAATGTGGGTAAAGTATTCTGGAGGATCATGAATGATGATGTTATGATCTGAATGATTGTGTCCCTTGTCCCCTCCGCAATTCATGCCTTGAAATTCTAATCCACAATATAATAGTATTAGGCAGTGAGGCTTGGGAGAGGTACTTAGGCTCTGTCTTCATGAATGGGCGTAGTGCCCTTTTGAAATAGACTCAAGAGAGCTGATTTACCCTTTCCTCCATGTGAGGACACAGTAAGAAGGTGCTATATATGAACTAGGAAATGAGCCCTTACCAAACATCACATCTGCCAGCAACTTGATTCTGAATTTCCCAGCCTCTATAACTGTGAGAAATAAATTTCTGTTATTCGTAAGCTACCTAATCTATGGTAGTTTGTAATAGCAGCCTGAACAGACTAAAAGCAGATGGCATTGGTGAAGTATTATGTGGGAAGAAGGCAATTCATATCCCAAATATATCAATTTAAATAACAAAAAATCTCTGCCCTTCCATGATGGCAAAGTTCCAATCTAATCAACAGCTATGAGGCTATTTAGCCTGCCAAGGTAATGGTATCATATCTAGTCCTCACTGTTAGCCTCCATATTAAGTTATTAAGTACTCAGCATTAGTGTTAGTCAGGTAAGCCTTACTAAAAGAAATTCCATGTTGTTGAGTTCATGTGTAGCCTCCATTTGTACCACAATGATCATTTTGTTTATGGGCCTGTTGAGATAGCATTGGATGGGCTTGGAAAAGATGCTAACCAATATCCATAGAGCATTTTATTTTACCCTCCTGATTCTTTAGAACCTCATCTCCTGGGAATATCCTTTGGTGGATACTCACACTGGAACAAATATATTCACAGTTTGTGCCAATTCTAAACTGTCAATGTGCACACTTTTTTTTTTACAGATTTCTGCGTCACCAATTTTCCAATCCTATTTTTTCCAAAGCCCTGAATATTCAACCAAATCATTATCAACTTTTCATAAATAATGTAGATCTGTGCTCCTGGCCTCTGTCATTCTAGATATATTGGACAACTAAATGCACTGCTTCAAGTCTTGCCAACTAGGACAATTTTGTCTTTTCATTATTCTTCAGGGGCATTCTTGTGTGAAGCTGTAGTGCCACTGTTGTCCACTTTTGGGTGGTACCAGCATATCATATTACATATATGTAAAGCATCCATTGTGAGGATTTTTTTTCAGCCAATTAGTCATAAGGAACACCCCAGGGCAGTCAGTGTTGAAAGCTTCCAAGCTACTTGAACATGAAACATACAGTAACTTCTGGACATGCTTAAGTTTGGTTATAATTCCTCTTTGCTGTAATATATATTTTTATTTATATATGCTAGCCAATTTGTAGCAGCTTCTCCTTGGACAGCTTCCAAGTGAATTTTTCAGGTGCTCTAGAATAAGGACATCCAGCAAGTTTCTATAGCAACCCCACGGGAAATTTCTCAGTGAGTTCCACCTCTCACCTCAGTCAGCTTCATAGCAAGTGTTTTAACATCTACATAGACATTTGCTGCCTACAAATCCTGACTTGTGAAATCATACACAATTTCTCTGCCATGCAGTAGAAGACATTCTTATATTCTCTTGTCAGATCTAAATTTCAGCCTTAGATTAGGATCTTCCAAATTTGCTCTTTTCTTTGTACTCTGCTTTGGCAATAAAGGTAGTAATTTCTCTCAATATACACTACACTTGTATGTTTTATGACTTCATTTTCCCTAATATGTAATCTGTTATTAACAAGTAAATAAATTTAGATTAAAAATTTAATATTCTAATTATTATGTGGTTTTTATTTTATGACTGGACCATAAATAATACATAATCTTCTCTCTTAAGTTTTTTTTTTTCTTCTCTAGAATCCCTTGGGATGTGCCAATTTGTTATTAAATACAAAATATGTGGCAAGGACTGTGCCTAGTGTTTTGGGGAAATATATAGTAAAGCAAAATTCTGCAGTTTCATTCCTTATTTAGCTTTAGGTATATTGGAGGTGGAGAAGAAGGAAAAGGAGAAGGAGGAAAATGAAGAGGAGGAAGAGAAACAACAAGGAGAAGAAGGAGCAGAAGAAAAAAGAACAAGAATGTTTAGAATATTATGTAGCAAGGGGAACTTGACTAGACTTTATGATAAAGAAAGAATTCTCTAAGTTACTAACATTAATATTGAGGATACAATGCTTGCAAAACAAATTAAAGGAAGAGAAGAGTGATCTTAGCTGAGAAAATATTATTTTCCAAGATAATCAACATAAGCCAGAGACAAAGAAAATAAATGAATGAAAATAATAGTAGACAGGTATGGAGACAGAAAGCACATGTGCAGAAAAGAGGAGTCTGAATAATACACAATACTATTTGGATCACTAATAGATCATTTCAAATGTTGTATGGAGGATGAATTGAATAAGAGATTATAGATATAACATATTTTTTTCTTTTTTTTAATTTTTATTGCATTATAGGTTTTGGGGTACATGTGCAGAATGTGCAAGATATTTGCATAGGTACACACATGGCAGTGTGTTTTGCTGCCTTCCTTCCCTTAACCCACATTTGGCATTTCTCCCCAGGCTATCCCTCCCCAGCTCCCCCCGCTGTCGCTCCACTTTTCCCCCCAATAGATCCCAGTGTGTAGTACCCCCCTCCCTGTGTCCATGTGTTCTCATTTTTCTCACCCGCCTATGAGTGAGAATATGTGGTATTTCCTTTTCTGTTCTTGTGTCAGTTTGCTGAGAATGATGTTCTCCAGATTCAACCATGTCCTTACAAAGGACATAAACTCGTCATTTTTGATTGCTGCATAATATTCCATGGTGTATATGTGCCACATTTTCCCAGTCCAGTCTATCTTCCATGGGCATTTGGGTTGGTTCCAGTTCTTTGCTATTGTAAACAGTGCTGCAATGAACATTCGTGTGCATGTTCCAAGAACCTAGATATAACATTTTAAAAAGAAAATATCAGGGTAATATTGTGGTACACTAGGCAAAGATGTGGGCTGGATATAGGGTGGTGCAGAGGAAATGAAGCATACTGGACAAATTCAAAATACAGCATAGACTCAATTTGGAATTTATGTTTTATTGAATAAGAGAAGTGGAAAGATATATATAAAATGACTAAAATGATAAATATCCTGCGAAGTGTTTACTATTTAAAATTTTTAAAAATCACAAAAGAGATATTTCAAAAGAAAAAACATTTTATTAAGATAAAAGTTTTCTATCACTGAAAGTATTCAATCACTGTCTAAATAATTCAACCACAAATCAAATAATAATCAGCACAGATGAAGTAAAGAGTACTCAACTCTGTAATGAATTGTCATCAAACCTGACTGATTACTCTATTCATTTTTAAGCACATTTAAAAAGAGAGATTCAGTCTTTACCATCAACCATAGTGTCAGAAACTCCAGGAGTTGGGAAGTTTGTGCTTTTATGTGTTCCAGGTGATTTCAAAGATTAATGAAGTGTGACAAACCGTAGATGATATTTAAGGGCCCATAGCAATCTGAAATTTTATGATCTAAGCAAACTAGTCAATTGTCTGCCATTAGAGCTTGTGTTAGAAAAAATGTGCAATCCCTTATTAAGAAAGATAATGAGAAATATACATAACAATCATCTTATATCCTGGTCATTTTAGAGGAAGTCTTTATAGCATACAAGAACATTTGCGAGACATTTTTCATAACCATTTAGCGATAAATGTGGTCAGGTTTGTGATTTTTTTTTCTAGATATACATGTACATGTAAGTACTGATATATATTAATGACAATGATACATTTTACTTATTTATTATATATAAGCACTTGAATAAATGATGGTGTTTCCACGGGGCAGAGGACTCCTTAGCATCTAATCTAAATAATTAAAGATATATTGTGTGATCTTTTGGCTAGATTTTTGTTTCAGCTTGCCCCTATGAAGTAATTTCTGTACTGTATACAGAGTGGTAAGGTCATATAACTGCTCCATTAAAAATCATTTTATAACTTTTTAGTTCATTGCAATTAAAAGCTGAATTTCTTATGGTCTTTCATGATTGCCCCTAACTATAGCTCTGATCTTAACTTTTACCACATTCTCTTCATTATAATGACAGTGTCATATTTGTTCTTCCTTGAGCACACCAAGGAAACCCAATCTTCAGATAATTTACACCTGTTTTTTTTTTTTTTTTAATGCTGGGAACATTTGCTTTCAGGCAGCCACATTGCTCACCTCTCCATTTCTTCAACTTTTTGTTAGCTTATTTTTATTTAATGAAGGTCACCTATCATCATCTGTAACTGTTCTATGTAGGATATCAAGTGGTATCATAATTATTGCTGCCTATCTAACTTACCTTGACTCTTTTTCTCTGTAATAGTTGGTGTGGTGGTAAGGTGTGTACAGAAGGGTGGGTGATGCTTTGTAATCCTGTGATTAAGTCTCTGTTTCAGTGAGCCTCTAGCTGTGATTTTCAAATGTACTTCTCAGCTGTCTGTTTTGTTTTCTGTCTTTATGTGAAAATGACGACTAGAGGGATCTGGAGTTGAGTTATTTCCCTTGCTCTACTCAATTAAGCTCCGAGAAAACACATATTGAGTAGATTTTGATAAAATTGTTTCTTCTGAGGGAAGCCCTTTGTTAAAGAGAAACAATATTCTGGGCAATTTCAAAATGGCTACTTTTTCCTTGTCTTCACTGGAAACATGAGATTTTTCTCTGGTCTTCATCTTAGAAACCCGATGGGGTTCCTGGAAGTAAAACTAATGAGCCCTTATGACTGGGTCACAGAGTTTTTTATTTCCACACTAGTTCACAATGAACCTTCAGCAATTTGTCCTCTCAGTTTAACTATTTCTATCAGCTCTGACTCCACTGGCTCGTTTCTGCCTCTGGACTTTCACTCTCAGTAAGCTGTGATTCTTCATACTTCATTTCTCTCTCGTTTTTATAGCAGTGGTTTGCCAGGTGACTCTAATTATTTCGTAGACCTCAGAAGAGTTGTTGAATTTTAGTTTGGTTCAGCTTTTTTTTTTTTTTTTTTTTCCCCTGTTTTGAGTATAGGAGTAATGGCTTCCCAACTCCTTACATGTTGGACTGAAAATCAAAAGAAATCTCATTTTTAAAAATCTCATTTTAAAATGTTTGCTTTCTGCATTTTCCAACTACAGTTAAGCTCTTGAGTGTTACAGATCTTTGTCTTTGCTTTTTGTCTTTGGTTTCATGGCTCCCTCCCAGTTTGGAGAAATTTTTTTCTACACAGTTCTGGGTTTTTCTCATAAGATCATTATTTACAATATTTAAATTTTAGAAGCAACCGAATGTCCATGGACAGATACATAGATGAGCAAAATTGGTATATATGTGCCATGAAATACTACTTGATTGTAAAAAGAAAAGACATTGTGAGACATGCTACAATCTAAATAATATGTTACAAATATATGTTGCTGAAATAAGCCAGCCACAAAAAGACAAATATTTCATGATTCCAGATATGTGAGGTACTTAGAGTAGTCAAAATCTTAGAGAGAAACAGAAGAATGGTGGTTGCCAGCGGGTATGTAACGGAAATATGAAGTGTTGTTTAATAAGCATACATTTTCAGTTTTTCAAGATGAAAAGAGTTGTAGAGATGGATTGTGACAATAACAACATATTATAAATGTTTTTAATACCACTTGACTGTAAACTTAAAATTGTCCAAAATGATAAATTTTATGTTGTGTGTATTTTAATAGAAAAAATATAGGAAAATAGATAACACTACGAGTTTTAAAAGGGACATCAAGTATACATAAGAATGCAGAAATATTTTATGGAGCTAAGAAGTATTTGAAAATATAAAAATTGCTTAAATAAAACACAACTAATATATGTCTACATTACTGTAGCCTTTTCTCCTCTACTACTTAATTTTATCCATGTTTGAGCACCTAATTCTGACATTTTCTCCATATACAAGCATTTTGAATTATATCTGTAATGTAACATTTGATTTTAGTAAATAAAACCCTATTTTTACCAAAATCTATTGAACAGAGAAAAAAAATCAATGTATTTTGGCTACAAGGAGAAAATGAAAACCAGATATCAGGTCCCTTTTCCCAAAGTAATCCTTATGGCATCACTGGGAAAACTTAATTGTCACAGATCCAGTTGGAAAACCATCAGATTAGATAATTGCTAAGATCCTTCAAGCTCTATAGTGCTATTATTCCCTGAGGATATGATTACTCCAATGATTGATTCATATTTTTAAACAAGGTGACTATTCTCAGCAATAATGTCACTCACTAACTATGAAGAGTGGTAACTTCCATAAGTAGGTGAAAAAAGCAATATGTAGTCATTTTCTTTTTAAGTCTGAATGATTACATTTTGTTGTAATTTGTCACTGAAAACACTGCAAGTTTA
Source organism: Saguinus oedipus (assembly GCA_031835075.1). Classification (NCBI taxonomy): domain Eukaryota; kingdom Metazoa; phylum Chordata; class Mammalia; order Primates; family Cebidae; genus Saguinus; species Saguinus oedipus. The sequence goes on from CM063169.1 coordinate 47,113,219, forward strand.
ATACAACTGAGTTATTTCAATGGTTATAAGGTAGGCCAGTTCAGTCAAGTAAAGATTAAGTAATCACTATGTGTTATGAAAGGAAAAATATAACTATAGGCAAAAGAAAATTGCAGCTATGGAATAGTTCATATTAATCCATTCTTTCAAGTAATAGTTATATATCAAGACCTATGGTTTATTAGCATTGCTCCTAATTTTGTCAAAACTAAACTATATTATTATCAAAGAAAACACTCCCTGTTCTATTATCTCACCAAGATGACAACTAATTTCAAGTGATTAAAAAAAATACAAGGGACAAACATACAGTACTGATTCTTCTATTAGAAATGTATTTATATCCAACTGCTCAAGGTCATCATCAAGGTCTGATTGCAAAAATTCAAAAAATTGCAACCTCAGGCATAAGTGGGTTAATTTGACAGGTAATAATCCCTGCTAATTTTGATGTTCCTGGTGGTTTTCAAATGCAAGTTATGCATAAGCTGTGTTAACCAGCATTTTTTCAACATCTCCAAAGTATAAATGAGTTATTCAGGATACCTAAAGAAGAAATGAAGCATGATATCTTCATATCCTATATTTATATTTAGTTCCCATTTGGAAACCATAGAGATAATTTAGGCACAATGACATAAGCAGGAAAAATATGAAGCTGAATTTATGTAATGATTGTTTTTAACAGGTGTGTATGGAACACAACCAGATTCTTTTCCATCATTCTCCATTCATATTATTCTCAAGAAGAATTCTTCCCCATCTCTGTAGAGGAAAAGTAAGACATATCCTAAATTCTTCTGATTATTTTTATGTAATTAAAAAGCTTTTTTATTTTTCTTAGCTACTTCGAATCAAAAGGACAATTTTGGTTCAATAATCAACATGCATCTTTATTCTGGTTTGTTGGCTTCAACTCATTTGTGGATACTTAGTTATTTGGAGATGCACGTTCATACTCTTTCTGCTGAGCTCTTCTCAGCCCCTTAGCAAGCTATCTTGCACAATTTGTAACAACCCATGCTAGCTCCTACCTGTTCATAGTTCTGATCTGGTACACGGGGTAGGTATTCTAAGCATCCTTTACTCTGGATACCTCTAAGATATGAGGCAAATCCTAATGCAGCCAACTTTCTTACCTCCATAGACAGTACATTTAGACAATACTTACATTCTGTAGTTATATGAGACTGTGGAAGATCCTATTTTTACTATATCTCCCAAGTTCTAGGGCACATAAAGATATGCCTCTTACATCCTTGTTAATTGAAAGACTTGTTGCCTTAGCTGCCAATTAACAGTCTCCAGCTGTTCTGTATTTCAGAGTTTGCATCAAGTTCATAGAACCATTTTTTCACAAGAGTATGCTCTTTCCTGAACAACCTGCATAATTCAGAGGTATAAAAAACACAGCCATTTTGGGCCAATACAAGATATTTTTGATAGGGCATGTTGTTATAGAGCTTTGGATAGGGTTGACTGAGGCCTTGAAGGAACTGCATTGCAGGGCGACTTCTACTCAATCCTACTTTATTTATTTCTCCTTTTCCATAAAAATTGATCTTTAACAAATATCCTGAAAACCAACCTCCACGTATCTACTGCAAAAAAAACAAATCTGAAATATTCTGTGGAATTGTTATCCTTTCATGTTAGTATTTGGCATCTATTGTCTTAAGGATCCAGCTAAAAAAGATACTAAATACTTTTCAATATAGTGTGTGTATTTATACATACATGTTACTGAAATATTCAACAATTCTGTGCAATAATTCCTTGGCCAGAATATCATTAAACTTGTTCCAGCAAGTCTCAAATTTATGTTCTTGGTAATTTGCATTTAGTCCTAGGCAGCACTAAATTCCTTTGCGATGTAATTGCCTATTTATTTTTTCTTTTTACTACTATGCTGTGTAATGAGTTATTTGCTGATAGTATGTGTTCAGTAAAAGATATTTTGAATGAATTAATAAGCAAAAATAAAATATCATGTAAAATATTTTCATACCTCATAATATTATTTCCCCCCAAAACTCTACAAATTAGCTGCTATAAACTTTATAATTTAAATTTGTATAACAAAAACATACAATTTGTATGATACAATAATTTGATCAGGTTATTTTATTACCTTACAGTGCAGAAGTACATCTTTATTAATAAAACTTTTTTTTTAATATTTAACATTACTTGGGATCAGTGATATCTATATCTTAATAGGTATTATAAATTTTGGAAGGAATCTAATAATTATTTCATTAGTATTATTTTAGATTAACAGTTAATGTTTTCTGACATTTAACTTAGTTTTGTTTTGTTCCGTTTTATTTTTCAGAAGAACATACAAAATAAATTTTCATCATACTCATTAGGGCAGGGTAAACCATTACAAAAATTTACTCAAATGTATTATAGCTCAAACACAGTAGTGTGTGGGTTTTTTTTTTTTTTTTTTTTTTTTTTTTTTTTGAGACAGAGTCTAGCTCTGTTGCTCTGGTTGGACTGCAGTGGTGCAGTCTCAACTCACTGCAAGCTCCACCTTCTCTGGGTTTCTGGGTTCAAGCTATTCTACTGCCTCAGCCTCCCCAGTAGCCAAGACTATAGATACATGTCACTGATGCCTGGCTATTGTGTTTCATTGTACTTGTTGTTTTTATATTTTTAGTAGAGATGACGGGGTTTCACCATGTTAGCCAGGCTAGTCTCAAACTCCTGACTTCAGGAGATCCCCCAGCTTCAGCCTCCCAAAGTGGTTAGATTACAGGCATGAAACAAAAACTCAGTTTTTTAATTTGGAGGCTTCAACAACATTCTAGATTATTGCTAAGGAAGGTCCATTGCTGAATGTAATAGGCATTGTATAAGAAACTCCAAAGTACATAGTTTGAAAATACGTAACATTATGTCAATCTTATTTAGTCTCCATCTGCTTTTTAAAGGCAAATCTCAGACATTATGTCTTTTTACTCATAATACCCCCACATCCATCTTTAAATACATGTGGACTTCTTTTTTAGTAAAGCACCACTATGTAATTATCTCCCAACAAAATTAATAATTTCTTCTTATTGTGTCATAACAAATTTGTAATTAAATTTATCTGATTGAGAGACCAAAGGTCTAGCAAAATCTAGGTTGCAGAAACCTAGCAACCTCTTTCTCTCTCAAAATTTTGGATATAGACTGTGAAATGGCTATTTCAGGGACTGAGAAATACATAAATGGTCATTTTACGGCCAGTTTTAGAAGTTTAGATTTATTTGTGGATATGGTATACTCCGCAAGGACAGACTTGCAGTATTCAGTAAACTGATTTTAAGACTCTCAAGGGAAGCTAAGAAAAGGATGTTCCTACATTCTAATCCTAGATATTTTGTTTTTGTGAGTCTGAAAAAGATTTGAGAACAAGCGTTTTTTGTCAATTGCCCAGGTGGTTTTTCTCATCAAAAAGATATAGGAAAAAGCATATGGATAATGAGGAGAGAGTGGTAGGAAGAAATCTAAGATGGTTCCCCAAATTTTATACACACAACTTCTCCCTTATTTAATCAAACACTAGAAACTGTTGTAAATTGATTTTGTAGATATAAATAAGGTCTCAAATCATTTGCTTTAAGATCATCCTGGTGGGCCTGATCTAATTACCTGAGCACTTTAAATTGGAAGAGTTTTCTCCAGCTGATTGCAGAATGGAAAGTAAGTGAGACTCAGTCCACATGGTTTGAAAGAAAGCATTCATGTAGTTGTGTGTTGCTATGAGAACCACATGGAAAGAAACTGTGAGTAGCCTTGGCCATGATCTGTTAGGAAAATGGAGACCTCATTCATACAACCACAGGAATATAAATTTTGCCAACAACTAACATAGTAATTTCCTGTTGCTGCTATAATAAATTACCACAAACTTGGTGGCTTAAAGTAACAGAAATGTATCCTCTCACAGTTTTGAAATCTAGAAATTCAAACTCTGTATACCTGGGCCAAAATTAAGATTTTTAGCAGGGCCAAAACTCCCTGAAGGCTCTAGGGGAGAATGTGTTCTTGGCCTGTTTCAGCTTCTAGTGCTTGCCAGAATTCTGTGGCCACATTACTTCAATTTTTAAGGCTAGCATCTTCAAATATCGATCTGCTCTACCTTCGCATAGCCTTCTCTCCTGTGTGTGTGTTTCAAATCTCCTTCTGCCTCTCTCTTGGTTGCAGTTAGGCACCACCTGGATAACCACAAGATAATCACATCTGCAAAGACTTAGCCTAATAAGGTAACATTCACAGGTAACAATCCCCAGTGATTAGAATGAGAGTACCTGTTGGTGGGCGATTTTTTTAACCTACCACAAGTGAGACTGGAAGAAAAGCATAAAGTTCAGATGGAAACTCCAGCCCCCGTGGACACTTTTATTTCAGTCTGTTGATGCCCAAGCAGAGAACCAAGTCATGTCATGGCTGGACTTCTGACCTCCATAGCAATGAGTTAATAAATAAGTGTTTATTTTAAGCTGCTGTGGTTGTGATTGTTACACAACAATATAAAAAATCAATTCAGAAATGTTGAGATTTTTCTTTAATTGGTTATGTTGTAATCTTCCCCTCTTCCCAAACTTCTCATTTTATTTTACACAGCTCAATAAAGAGCATCTTCTTTTACTCAGAAGTGCAGCGTATAAACTTGGGAGTTGTTAGGGACTCCTCTTTCAGTTTTAAACTCCTTCCCAATAAACGCATTGCAACATATTTTCTTAATATATCAAATCTCTATCATTCTCTTCATTATTACTGTAAAAAATCTTCACTCACACTCTGCATCTGTGTGTAGACTCTTAAGTCCAGCATCAATTTGTAATCCCAACCTGATCTGAGCCTACCCTTAACAAGTTTGACAAAATGACATATCTAAATATCAAATCTAATCATGTCACTTTCCATCTGACTATCTTCTGTTACCTTCCTATATAATTCAGAAATAAAAATCTAAGCTCCTTATCATAACCATGTACAATTTGTATATACATTTTAAACTAAAAAGGGGAAATTCTATTCTTGGTGGGTAACCATTTTGAGCCCCTGAGAATATGAACCATTATCCTCTGCGGTAAAATTTTATGGAAAAACATGAGAGCCCTGTGCTAGCCTGTGTATAGGCACCCTCTGCCCCTCCAAGGTTTCACTCTCCTTACTGCAGGGACCCTATGCTTAAATAAAAAATGATCCTTCTTAGAATCTTTACCTGCTACCCTCAAGCTGAAATAGGCACTTCTTTGTCTTTATAGTTATCCCATTACCATCAGTAAATATTCACTTACCTGAGTCTCAAGCCAGTTTCATTCTCTTATCGATACTCAATGCCTAGTAGAGTGCCCAGCATGTAGTTGTCACCTAATAGAATAACCAGCATGTAGCTGTTTCTCAGAAAATGTTTATTTGTAATTAACATGCCTGCACTGCAGCCATGCAGGCATAGGCCAAGGTGACTCAGTGAGTTTAGAGCGCAGAAGCATAACTCCACTTGTTATATAATTACAGCTATGTAGCCATAACATGGGAAGGCTCATCACTTGGCTTGGAGCCACTATTGACTATAAAAGGTATAACTATCCTGGGGCACTGTACAGGCACACTCGCACCCAGAGACAGAGAAAGAGAGAGTGAGAAAGCCGGAGCTCTCTGTCTTTTAGACAGACAGTGGGGAGCCAGGACACAGTTTGGCTTGCTTGTGCCCAGATTGAGAAAGAGTTAAGCTGCTGACCCTGTAAGGAGAGCCAGCCATGCAGCTATGCATGGGAGCAGCAGGAGCTACAGAACCAGAGCAGGTAGCCAAGACAGAGGCTGACACTTTAAGGGAGCCACTGAATGAAACCATCTTTCACCTGCCTACAGCCTCCCATGTGTTCTTTCAGCTATCTGACATTCATCCTCTCATTCCCTTCAGACCTCAGTATGGGCTGGAACCTGACCCTGGACCTGACATTATTAAATGAAGCCAAAGAGGAGATAAATGGGTAACTCCTGAATATGTGTTGGATATGTTTCTTTTTCTCTAGATGAATTTTTTAAAATGTCTAACTTATGAAATAGCCTGTTGAAGGATGAGGGGTGAGGGAAAGGACAAATAGCTAATGTATGTGAGGCTTAAAACATAGATAATAGGCTGATAGGTGCAGCAAACCACCATGGCACATGTATACCTATGTAAAAACCTGCACATTCTTCCACACATGTATCCCGAAACTTAAAGTAAAAAAAAAAGAAAAAGAAAAGGAAAAGCGGTTTTTTCTCTTTCATACATTTCTCAATTATTTTTTCATAGGACTTAACAAAATGTATTGCAATGTGTTATTATTGGTCAGAGTTGTGTAACTGTGACTTCTAAGCAGGATGCTATTTCCTTCGGTTACTGTATTAGTTCCCTCTCATGCTACTAACAAGAAATACCCAAGCCTGGGTAATTTACAAAGGAAAAAGGTTCAATTGACTGATTGTTCTACAAGGCTGGGGAGGCCTCAGGAAATGTACAATTATGGTGGAAGGGAAAGCAAATGCATCTTTCTTCACATGGTGGCACAAAGAAGAAGAATGAGAGCCAAAGTGAAGGCAAGAAAACCACTTACAAAACCATCAGATCTCATGAAAACCTACTACCAGGAAAATAGCATTGAGGAAACTTCCCCTATAATCCAATTACCTCCCACTGGGTCCCTCCCATGATACATGAGGATTATGGGAACTACAATTCAAGATGAGATTTGGGTAGGGAGACAGACAAACCATATCAGCTACATAGTCCAGTATACAGCAAAATAGCCTGTGGATATTAAGTATTTAATAAGTATTTGAGTTCAGAAATATATAATTTAAGAGAAAGAAAGGAATGAAGGAAGATCTTAATTGAGAGCTAAGTTATTTTGGGGAAATTTAATGTTTAAAAAACTACCATTTAATGTGGTTGGAAGTGAAAATGTGACCACTATTTTGTTTATTTTCTTTCTTATTTTTTTTTGAATGTGTGCTTTGGTAGGGAACATTATTCATTACAGGGTTAGAGATTGAAAATAAAGGAACTTAGACCAGAAAGATCAAGTTTACCAAACAGATGCAAAGGGGCACAATCAAGTGTATGGAAGGGACTTCTGTTCCCTCTAGGCAACTTTATAGGTGGAAAAGAAAAAAATTTTTTAAAGTTCCAACAGATGGCTTCTATTTTTTTTTTTTCTGAAATAAGAAGCAAGGTTGTCTGTTGAGCGTAGGAGAAGCGGGTGGGATTCTCTGCTTAAGGAAGGGTGTTTGGGAAGGGTTTATAACTGTCTCTGTGGGCTGAATAAAAGCAAAATATGGTGATGAAGAATAGGTGTCTTGATATTCAGATATTATTGCAAAATTACAAGGGACAAGTTGCAGTATTTTCCTTGTAAATCCTTGCATTTAGTCTACCTAAATGCAAATTCCTTCTGCTCGTGTTTGCCAGATTAAGCCTATTAAATATTGTTTTATTTTGTTACAATAAAGACTGTGCATTTTAAATACTGCCATACAATCTACAAAACAATTATTTAATATGTCCTTCATGGTAAATATTGAATCCAGAAATGATGTAAAATAAACAAAATTTATCTAGTTTGGTTTTTGTAAAATGAAAAAGATTATTCTGTTACACACACACACCTTCATTATTATATGTTACAAAGTATTAATACAGTATATGCTACCAAAGAGGTAATACTGATTATAAAACTAAAGATAATAGGGAGAGATTAGAAAAGTCAACAAGGATATTACACTTACTTCTCTATAACTGTGTATTTTGCCATAACTGATTACCAAATGCATCATTATATAAGCTCCATTGAGTTCTTCCCAAACCAACATTGCACAGAGCTTTTTGGAATGTATAGGAAACCATTTAATCAAGGGATAGGAAGGAGACAGTGCAAGAGAGTGGGACTTGGCAAATACAAAGGTAAAACTTTGAACTATAAACTACCTGTACTAATGGGAGTCATTGCTGTAATGACACTGACTCCAGCTATGAAAAACCATTTAAGCCCAATATGATGATTTCATTTTAAATAACATTAAAATAAAAGTAATTGGACCTAGATTAAGTCATCTAATGCACATTCAATCATGTTTCAACAGACTTTTCTAACTTGTATTTTATTTCTGGGTGTTTGACTATTGTGGAATATTTTTATGCCTACACTACAGTGATAATTATTCTCATCACAAAGAGTAACATGTTTATCAAGAACTTTGTAACAGACTCAGTGCTATAGTTCCTTTATTAAAACTGTTAAGAGAAATTACCAATACTTGCTTTATTGACAAGGATCGCAAAGCTGTTATCTTTCACTTTTGAAAAGTTTCTTGTTATAAAAAATCAACACCTGCTTAGAATTTTAAAATATGCATATATTAATACATTGAAACAATTTTGTTATAATTCCTATTTCGAAATACTGCTCTGGGGTCCCTGAAAATTCCAGAACACTAAGATTTAGTGAACGTGTTTCATATGCCTGACTGTCATTAAGGCAATTCAAATCATCACGCCATGCCAAAATACTCCAAGATTTGTGGAGCTAAATAAAACTGAAATTGTTGAGTAAATGGTGCATACTTAGGAGAAAGTGTGCAGATAATAAAGAATGATTGGATGGAAGTATTTCAAATACAAGAAATGTTGGAAAGACAAGCTGTTTATTAATTTCTTTCAGCAAATATTTATATAGTAACTACTATGAAAGACAAGCTGTTTGTTGTTCAACAGATATTTATGCCACCATACTGCTAGTTGTTGAGGAAACAACCATGGAAAAATCACAGTCCTTGGCTTCAATGCCAACAATTGAAATTATGTAATGCAATTGTGATATTCTAGGGATTACAAAAAATTCATTATTACTATAACATAAAACATAAAGATTTATGACAGGAGCTAGGTCTGGATAAATAGCTAAGGGAGCTGTATAATGAAAGTCTTTTACAAAACAAAAAGATCCCAATGTAGGGACTTATTCCTTCTATGAATCATGTGTATTTATTCATAAAAAGTATGTCAAAATTTGATCTAAGGATCAAAATGAAATATGTACGTTGGATGCATCCCTAGCTTAGACAGAAATTAATGCAATTATTTTAATTAAAGAAGACAGTGTAATATATGTGTATGTTGCAGATTGACTATTTCCAATCCAAAACACTGGAGACCAAAAGTGTTACAGATTTCAGAGTTATTCAGATTTTGAAACAGTAAAATATCCCTAATCTGAAAATCCAAAATCCAATATGCTCCAAAGAGCATTTTCTTTGAATGCCATGTCAGTGCTATGCTCAAAAAGTCAGATTCTGGAGCATTTTGGAATTCAGATTTTCAGATTTGGGATTATAAACAATATACATATGTATAAAATATAAAATATATAATATTTAGTATAAATCATCCTCAGGAAATCAGGAAGAGATAATAAAAGGTCAAATAAAAATGACAAGCTTTATTTCAAAATGGTGTTGGAGGGAAATGTGTGCTTTCTTGTTTGTAAAATTAAAGACTGAAAGAATATTCTTATGGCACTTATTACAGTGAAATAAAATTTGAAAGTAAAACCAATTTAATAGAAAGAACAAGGAGTAAGACGATTATAAAATGCGGGAGTGATGAGGCTAAAAATTAATTACAATATAAGTCTAAGAACCTGCCCCGATGATAATTCTTGTGTAAGACTTCTCTGTGATTTGACCAACAAGAAACTATCCTTTTAAACCTGCAGAACAACTGAGGAAATAGTTGCTCTAGTTCCTCAATTGCTCTATCAGTTCCAAGAAGAATGGAAGCAAGAAATTAATAATCTTAAAGAATTTACAGCATGAGCATGTTATCACAAAGAAAGAAATGGATAAGGATATCGGTAAGAGGATTTCCAAGTTTAAATGTGGAAATAAATTATTGATTTCATTAAATATTTTTAATTACAAAAGAAAATGAGTATAAGAGTGACAACAAAGAGCATTAAAATAAAAAAGAGCTGCGCCATTTTTTCAAAAGTTGTTTATATCTTTCTGATTAAAATTAGCAAGAGCACAAATAATAGAAAAAAGATGATATTAAAGATACTTGAAAAAGAACTGGGCCAAACCAATTGTCATATAAATTGCCTAATATACAAGCCTCTCTGTTAGCTCAAATATAAAGATGATGCAAAAGAGATAACCCATGCTCAGGGAACTGTGGTAATAAAAAGGTGCAAATATATCTCTTCTCTGAATGTGGCATAGTGAAAGAGGGCATGAGAAGGCAGTAACATGAACGGCTGTCTATTAACTGAATGTGAGTCACTTGATTCAGCTGACATAGCTTTTTCTTTTTCTGTATTTTTTTTTCAGTTTCCATGCCTCCTTCCCAGTTAAAGAACATCAACCTAAGGGGCAGGGGAGGAAAACACTCATCTTTCATAATAACCACTTCTCCCTTGTTAAAACATCCAGAATGAAAACTATTGAGGAATATTTAATAAGACATTCCTATGTGATTGTAAATATCCTCTGATGTTCTCATTTTCTACTTCCAGATATCTGTTGGCTTTTTCCAAAAGGCAGGGATGTACAAGGGCACAATTCAAATTTAACAGAGCAGGAAAAGGCTGTGTATTTTTAGGTCAGATCACCATACCTAGAAACAGTTTAATGTCCTTAATTAACTTGCTTTTATTTAATGACCCCTGATTGGTATCCTGCTAAGCCCATGTACATCTTGTGTAGAGTTTTCAGCCTTACATTAGAAAAAAAAAATCTTAATTAACTTAATTACTATTTATGTCACATGGAAAGGTAGAAAAATTATTAATTAGAATCATTTTTTTGAGGCAGACTGAATAAAGAAGCATGGAATTAAAGTAGAAAATCTTGAATTTTGTTTAAACATAATTTGTAACAAGTATTTAATCTTAGTTGAGGTACTTAACTTTTCTAAGTTTAATTGAAAGGCATGATAGTATTAGGGTTAAGAGCATAACATTGTAAGACAGACTATGCATTTATGTACTTTCTCCATAGCTAATCCCATAAATTTAGGAAAAAATAATTTCTTTGAGCTTCAGTTTCTTTAAATGTAAAATTGGACTCATAGTAATAACACCTACCTTACAGGGCTTTGGTATGTGTGGTATATGTTAGCACTACCTATGTTAAATAAAGATAACAAGAGTACTTCCTCTATTCTTTATTGTGAGTGACTTCATTTTTTTTTCAGATAAATTGCTCTTGAAAGAATTGCCCATAAGCACTTACTCAATGTTAACTGTTTTTATTAGTGTGATAAAAACAAAGACGTGAGAATTCTCTATATTTCTAAGCAATATTTTGAGGAACATTGCACTGTAGGGAAAACATCCATGAATTTCATCACATTTGCAAAGTCTATATGCTTTAGTTATTACTCCTGATTAAAAATAACACCCCAATTAAGTGGAATAAAAATGTTTTGTAATGCTCGTGGATTCTGTGGATTAGGAATTTTGCAGGGCATAACACTGTGAGTCCTGTCTGTCTTATTAGTCCAATGTCTCAGCTGGAAAGATCTGAATGACTGGCATGATTAACAGAGGCTTCCCTGTTCCTATTACTATGTAACACAAAGTCCTAAGGTTTATTTTTTTTTAATTTTTAAAAATTAAGGTTATAGATTCTGTGTTCCACGAAATTTGAAAGAACACCACAGTGGAAAATACTCAAATGGAAAGAGGTAGAGGAGCTGAGGCTGGGGGATCCACCTCTGAGATGTCTGTCACTTAGACGTCTGGACCTCGGCTTGAGTGGCTGTAAGATATGTTCAGCTGCTACTGCTGACCAGAGAGCCAACATAGATTCTTCATATGATTTCAGCTTCTTACGGCTGTGATTTTTTAACGATCTTTTGGAGAGAGCATCCTAAGAGTAAGCCGGCCTTGGCAGTCACTTCTGCTGTAATCTATTGGTCAAAGCAGTCACAGGTCAGCCCAGATTCAAAATGGTCTCTCAGGGGGCAAATACCAAAGACTTTTGGGGCCATGTTTTAGAACCACTGCAGAATTTAATACAAAATATAAAGAACCACTTTGGTCCTTTCCAGGTCTGACTTTATGCATAACCACTTCTTAATAGTCAACTTTTGAATATTCATGTCTGTAAAAAAATAATAATTTCCATCTAGCTTTCCTTTCACCTTAAACTTTTTAACACGTTGAAAAGTAAACTAATCGATATTTCCTGAAATCAGTTTCTTCTCTGGACCTCCCTTATTCTTTTATTTTAAAAAGAGCACATAAGGTAATTTCTAATATAACTTTCTTAGAAAACTGAATTCAGTGACATTCTTGACATTTCTCTACTTGTCTGCCTCTACATTTATTCCTCAAATATTTTCAAATCTTTGTCCCTAAATTCTCTCACCAATTAATTTTTTAAATTTCCCTATTTAACTCTAGTGCAAATATGCATTATAATTCATGGGGCTTATTAAATAATCCTTTTCTTGTTTGACAAGATTTTGATTACACTCTTCCTTCAGCTGCCCCTCCATTTTGCAAAACTATTTGCCCTAAAACAATGCCAGGTAAATAGTAACCACTGATTAAAGAGTTTTAATTATTCCAAAGCTCATAGATTACACTGAGGATTTATTTTTCTCACAGACCTTTTGTTGAAAACTTTGTGTCTAACCTTGCAAGTTTTGTTATTAATATATGATATGAATGATTATTTGAATGGGCATTTGGGAATAGATACAGACACAGAACTACAGAAAATACAAGCAATAGCTTCAGGCTACTGCAGAATTAAATTTACTCCTGTTGATGTTTTAAGACTATATTGACGCTGACCTTGAGTGGAAAGAAAAGCTACTCTCCGAACAGCAAAATCATGGCCAGATGGAGCCCAGTTGACAGCAACTTTAAAATCCATGCATTTAACCTTGTCCAGATTAAAGTCTTATATTGTTCATTCAAGCCAAGTTCGTCTGCACATTGTTCTCTTTTTACAACAAAACCCATTCAAAATTCTTACTTTTTTCTCACATTTTCAATATACATGAATTATCTCTTCTCTCCTCTTTTCATTTTAGCAAGCTGGCAGTTCCCACATTTGTTTAAACGTCAGAAGTTCCTTAATCTTAGAAAGTTTTTTAAAATATGCACATTTTTATGCCAACCCCAGAACTATTCATTCTGTTATGGGACAGGGACAAAAAAAATCTGTATTTTGTCAACTGCAAATCTGGGATTGTATCAATCTCAGGAGATTCTATAGAGGCTGACTAGTGCCAGATTGCTATTAGGAGAAAATATTCTAAAGAGAACTTCATAGGTGTCCACTCAAGGTAGAGTTCAAATATCAGTTTTAATCTATCTCAATCTTGTAAAAATGAAATTAAATACTCCACTATCTGACCATTTCAAACGTTTCTAAGACATCACATTGTAGTGAAAGGGCCTCTGGGCTAGGGAGAAATCACATGATTTTGCTTCTACTTCTAGCCTGGTATAAACATGGATGGTTACATTTCCTTCTGAGCATCTTTAATTAGTTTTCTTTTTCATCTGAAATACGAGAGTGGTGACACTTACTTGCTTATTTTCTAAATATGTTGTGGAACATAGTTGAATTAGTAACAAAAATAACTTTTAAGTTCTAAACATGACTATTACATTATTTAGAAAATTATAGTCATTCTTACTTGCAATTATGTGGTCAGTTTTAGAATAACTGTGATGCGGTGCTGAGAAGAGTGTGGTTTTGGGGTGGAGAGTTCCGTAGATGTCTATTAGGTCCACTTGGTCCCAATCTGAGTTCAAGTCCTGGATATCCTTGTCAATTTTTTGTCTTGTTGATCTGTCTAATATTGACAGTGGAGTGTACAAGTCTCCCAGTATTATTCTGTGGGAGTCTAAGTCTCTTTGTAGATAATTAAGAACCTACTTTATGTATCTGGGTGCTCCCATATTGGGTGCATATATATTTACAATAGTTAGCTCTTCTTGTTGCATTAATCCCTTTACCATATGTAACGTGCTTCTTTGTCTCTTTTGATCTTTGTTGGTTTAAAGTCTTTTTTTAATTGGTGACTAGGATTGAAACACCTGCTTTTTTTTTGCTCTTTATTTGCTTGGTAAATCTTCCTTCATCCTTTTATTTTGAGCCTATGTGCGTCTTTGCACGTGAGATGGGTTTCCTGAATACAGCACACTGATGGGTTTTGGCTTTTTATACAATTTGTTAGTCTTTGTCTTTTGACTGAGGCATATAACCCATTTACTTTTAAGGCTAATATTGTTATGTGTGAATTTGATCCTACCATTTTCATGCTAGCTAGTTGTTTTGCCTGTTAGTTGATTATTTATAATGTCGATGGTCTTTACACTTTGGTATGTTTTTGCAGTGACTGGTACTGTTGTTCCTTTCTAGGTTTAGTCCTTCCTTTAGGACCTCTTGTACGGCAGGCCTGGTGGTGATGAAATCTCTTAGCAATTGCTTGTCTGTAAAGGATTTTATTTCTTCTTTGCTTATGAAGCTTAGTTTGGTTGGATATGAAATTCTGGATTGAAAATTCTTTTATTTAAGGATGTTGAATATTGGCCCCCACTCTCTTCTGTCTTGTGGGTTTCTGCGAAGAGATCCTCCTTGAGTCTGATGGGCTTCCCTTTGTGGGTAACCTGCCCTTTCTCTCTGGCTGCCCTTAGCATTTTTTCCTTCATTTCAACCATGGTGAATCTGACAATTATGTGCCTTGGGGTTGCTCTTCTTGAGGAATAACTTTGTGGTGATCTCTGTATTTTCTGTATTTTAATATCGGCCAGACTTGCTAGGTTGGGGAAGTTCTCCTGGATAATATCCTGAAGAATGTTTTCCAACTTGGTTTCATTCTCCACATCACTTTCAGGTACACCAATCAAATGAAGATTTGGTCTTTTCACATAATCCCATATTTCTTGGAGGCTTTGTTCATTTCTTTTCACTCTTTTTTCTCTCATCTTGCCTTCTCATTTTATTTCATTGAGTTGATCTTCAATCTCTGATATCCTTTCTTCTGCTTCAACAATTCAGATACTGAAAATTGTGTATGCTTCACAATGTTCTCAAGATGTGTTTCTCAGCTCCATCATGTCATTTATGTTCTTCTCCATGCTGGTTATAATCGCTAGCATTTCATCTAACCTTTTCTCAAGGTTCCTAGTTTCCTAGCATTGGATTAGAACATGTTCCTTTAGCTCAGAGAAGTTTTTTATTACCCACCTTCTGCAGCCTGCTTCTGTCAATTCATTACAAAAACACTCCTCAGCCAATATAAAAGAATGAAAATCATAAAAGTCTCTCACACCACAGCACAATCAAAGTAGAACTCAGGATTAAGAAACTCACTCAAAACAGCACAACTACATGGGAACTAAACAACCTGCTCCTGAATGATTACTGGATAAATAATGAAATGAAGGCAGAAATAAAGATATTTTTCAAAACCAATGAGAATGAAGACACAATGTACCAGAATCTCTGGGACACATTTAAAGCAGTGTCTAGAGGGAAATTTATGGTGCTAAATGCCCACCAGAGAAGCGAGAAAAGATATAAAATTGACATTCTAACGTCATGATTAAAAGAACTAGAGGGGCAAGATCAAACCAATTCAAAAGCTAGCGGAAGACAAGAAATAACTAAGATCAGAGAAGAACTGAAGCAGACAGAGACATAAAAACCCTTCAAAAAATAATAAAATCCAGGAGCTGGCTTTTTGAAAAGATCAACAAAACAAATAGACCACTAGCCAGACTAATAGAAAAGAGAGAAGATTCAAATAGATGCAGTAAAAAATGATAAACGGGATATCACCACTGATCCCACAGAAATGAAAATTACCATCAGAGATTACTGCAAATACCTCTATGCAAATAAACCAGTAAACCTAGAAGGAATGAGTAAATTCCTGGAAACTACACCCTCCCAAGACTAACCAGGAAGAAGTTGAAACCCTGAATAGACCAATAACAGGGTCTGAAGTTGAGGCAGCAATTAATAACCTACCAACTAAGAAAAGGCCAGGACCAGATGGGTTCACAGCCGAATTCTACCAAAGGTACAAAGAGGTGCTGGTATCATTCCCTCTGAAACTATTCCAAACAATACAAAAAGAGGGAATCCTCCCTAACCTATTTTATAATACCAAACATCATCCTCATTACAAAACCTGGCAGAGACACAACTAAGAAAGAAAACTTCAGGCCAATATCCATGATCAACACTGATGCAAAGATCTTCAATAAAATATTGGCAAACTGATTCCAAGAGCAGATCAAAAAGCTTATCCATCATGATCAAGTTGACTTCATACCAGGAATGCAAGGTGGCTCTACATCTGCAAATCTATAAATGTAATCCATCACAGAATCAAAAAGACAAACACCGCGTGATTATCTCAATACATACAAAGAAGGCCTTCGACAAAATTTGACAGCCTTTTACGCTAAAAATTCTCAATAAACTAAGAATATCAGAAGTCGAAGATCAACTCAATGAAATAAAATGAGAAACCAAGATCAAAGAAAAAAGTGCAAAAAGGAATCAACAAAATCTCCAAGAAATGTGGGACTATGTGAAGAGACCCAACCTACGTTTGATAGGTGTACCAGAATGTGATGAAGAGAATGAATCCAAGCTGGAAAACACTCTTCAGGATATTATCCAGGAAAATTTCCCCAACCTAGCAAGATAGGTCAATACTCAACTCCAGGAAATACAGAGAACACCACAAAGATATTCTGCAAGGAGAGCAAACTTAAGGCACATAATCGTCAGATTCACCAGGGTTGAAATGAAGGAGAAAATACTAAGGGCAGCCAGAGAGAAAGGTTGGGTCACCCACAAAGGGAAGCCCATCAGACTCACAGCAGATCTCTCGGCAGAGACTCTACAAGCCAGAAGAGAGTGGGGGCCAATATTCAACATCCTTAAAGAAAAGAACTTTCAACCCAGAATTTCATATCCAGCCAAACTGAGCTTCATAAGTGAAGGAAAAATAAAATCCTTCATGAACAAGCAAGTACTCAGAGATTTTGTCACCACTAGGCCTGCTTTACAAGAGCTCCTGAAAGAGGCACTACACATAGAAAGAAACAACCAGTACCAGCCATCCTAAAAGCATACCAAATGCTAAAGAGCATCAACAAAATGAAGAATCTACATGAACCAATGGGCAAAACAGCCAGCTAGCATCAAAATGGCAGTATCAAATTCACAAATAACAATATTAACCCTAAATGTAAATGGGCTAAATGCACCAATCAAAAGACACAGACTGGCAAATTGGATAAAAAGCCAAAACCCATCAGTGTGCTGTATCCAGGAAACCCACCTCACACGCAAGGATACACAAAGGCTCAAAATAAAGGGATGGAGGAATATTTACCAAGCAAATGGAGAGCAAAAAAAAGTAGGAGTTGCAATTCTCGTCTCTGATAAAATACACTTTGAAGCAACAAAGATCAAAAGGGACCAAGAAGGTCATTACATAATGGTAAAAGAATCGATACAACAAGAAGAGCTAATGATTCTAAATATATATGGACCCAATGCAGGAGCACCCAGATATATAAGGCAAGTTCTGAATGACCTACAAAGAGACTTAGACTCCCACACAATAATAGTGGGAGATTTTAACACTCCACTGTCAATATCAGACAGATCAACCCAACAGAAAATTAACAAGGATATCCAAGACTTGAACTCAGACCTGGAACAAGCAAACCTGATAGATATTTACAGAACTCTCCACCCCAAATCCACAGAATATACATTATTCTCAGCACCACATCACACCTACTCCAAAATTGACCACATAATTGGAAGTAAAGCACTCCTCAGCAAATGCAAAACAACTGAAATCATTACAAACAGTCTCTCAGACCATAGTGCAATCAAGTTGGAACTCAGAATGCAGAAAATAACTCAGAACCGCACAGCTTCATGGAAACTGAACAACTGGCTTTTGAATGTTGATTGGATAAACAATGAAATGAAGGCAGAAATAAGGAAGTTCTTCAAAACCAATGAGAAGGAAGACACAATGTACCAGAATCTCTGGGACACATTTAAAGCAGTCTGTAGAGGAAAATATATAGCAATAAGTGCCCACATGAGAAGAGTGGAGAGATTCAAAATGGACACCCTATCATCAAAATTGAAAGAGCCAGAGGAGCAAGATCAAAAAAGCTCAAAACCTAGCTGAAGACAAGAAATAACTAAGATCAGAGCAGAACTGAAGGAGATAGAGACAAGAAAAACCCTTTAAAAATAAATAAATCCAAGAGCTGGTTTTTTGAAAAGATCAACAAAATAGATAGACCACTAGCCAGACTGATAAAAAAGAAAAGAGAGAACAACCAAATAGATGTAATAAAAAATGATAAAGGGGAAATCACCACAGATTCCACAGAAATTTAAACCATCATCAGAGAATACTACAAACAACTCTATGCACATAAACTAGTAAACCAGGAAGAAATGAAAAAATTCCTGGACGCCTGTGTCCTCCCAAGCCTAAACCAGGACAAAGCCAAAACTATAAATAGACCAATAACAAGGTCTGAAGTTGAGGCAGCAATTAAGAGCCTACCACACAAAAAAAGCCCAGGTCCAGATGGGTTCGCAGCCGAATTCTACCAGACACACAAAGAGGATCTGGTACCATTCCTTCTGAAACTATTCCAAATAATTAAAAAAGAGGGAACCCTTCCCAAATCATTTTATGAGACCAACATCATCCTGATACCGAAACCCGGTAGAGACTCAACAAGAAAAGAAAACTTCAGGCCAATATCCATGATGAACATAGATGCAAAAATCTTCAATAAAATACTGGCAAACCGATTGCAACAGCATATTAAAAAACTCATTCATCATGATCAAGTAGGATTCATCCCGGAGATGCAAGGCTGGTTCAACATACGCAAGTCTATAAATGTAATTCACCACATAAACAGAAGCAAAAACAAAAACCACATGATTATCTCAATCGACGCAGAGAAGGCATTTGACAAAATTCAACAGCCCTTTATGCTAAAAACCCTCAATAAACTTGGTATTGATGGAACATATCTCAAAGTAATAAAAGCTATTTATGACAAACCAACAGCCAATATCATAATGAATGGGCAAAAACTGGAAGCATTCCCTTTGAAATCCGGCACTAGACAAGGATGCCCTCTCTCACCACGCCTATTCAACATAGTGCTGGAAGTTCTAGCCAGAGCAATCAGGCAAGAAAAAGAAATAAAGGGTATTCGAATAGGAAAGATGGAAGCCAAATTGTCTCTATTTGCAGATGACATGATAGTATACCTAGAAGACCCCATCACCTCAGCCCAAAAGCTCCTGAAACTGATAAGCAACTTCAGCAAAGTCTCAGGATATAAAATCAATGTGCAAAAATCACAAGCATTCCTATACACCAATAACAGATTTAAAGAGAACCAAATCAAGAACGAACTGCCATTCACAATTGCTACAAAGAAAATAAAATACCTAGGAATACAACTCACAAGGAACGTAAGGGACCTCTTCAAGGAAAACCACTGCTCAACGAAATAAGAGAGGACACAAACAGATGGAGAAACATTTCATGTTCGTGGTTAGGAAGAATCAATATCGTGAAAATGGCTATACTGCCCAAAGTAATTTACATAATCAATGCTATCCCCATCAAACTACCATTGAATTTCTTCACGGAACTGGAAACAACCACAATGAACTTCATATGGAACCAAAAGAGAGCCCGCATAGTCAAGTCAATTCTAAGCAAAAAGAACACAGCGGTAGGCATCACACTACCAGACTTCAAACTATACTACAAGGCTACAGTAATCAAAACAGCATGGTACTGGTACCAAAACAGAGATATAGACCAATGGAACAGAACAGAGGCATCAGAGGCAACACAACATATCTACAACCATATAATCTTTGATAAACCAGACATAAACAAGCAATGGGGAAAGGATTCCCTGTTTAATAAATGGTGTTGGGAAAACTGGTTAGCCATGTGCAGAAAGCAGAAACTGGACCCCTTCCTGACACCTTACACTAAAATTAACTCTAGATGGATTAAAGACTTAAACATAGGACCTGACACCATAAAAACCCTAGAAGAAAATATAGGCAAAACCATTCAGGACATAGGAGTAGGCAAGGACTTCATGAACAAAACATCAAAAGCATTGGCAACAAAAGCCAAAATAGACAAATGGGACCTAATCAAACTCCACAGCTTCTGCATGGCAAAAGAAACAATCACTAGAGTGAATCGGCAACCATCAGAATGGGAAAAAATCTTTGCAGTTTACGCATCTGACAAAGGGCTGATATCCAGAATTTACAAAGAACTCAAACAGATTTATAGGAAAAAAAACAAACAAGCCCATTCAAAAATGGGCAAAGGATATGAACAGACACTTTACAAAAGAAGACATACATGAGGCCAACAAACACATGAAAAAATGCTCATCATCATTGGTCATTAGAGAGATGCAAATCAAAACCACATTGAGATACCATCTCACGCCAGTTAGAATGGCAATCATTAAAAAATCTGGAGACAGCAGATGCTGGAGAGGGTGTGGAGAACAGGAACACTCTTACACTGTTGGTGGGAGTGTAAATTAGTTCAACCATTGTGGAAGACAGTGTGGCGATTCCTCAGGGACCTAGAAATAGAAATTCCATTTGACCCAGCAATCCCATTACTGGGTATATATCCAAAGGACTATAAATCGTTCTACTAAAAGGACACATGCACACGAATGTTCATTGCAGCACTGTTTACAATAACAAAGACCTGGAACCAACCCAAATGCCCATCGATGATAGACTGGACTGGGAAAATGTGGCACATATACACCATGGAATATTATGCAGCAATCAAAAATGACGAGTTTATGTCCTTTGTAAGGACATGGATGAATTTGGAGAACATCATTCTCAGCAAACTGACACAAGAACAGAAAAACAAATACCGCATATTCTCACTCATAGGCGGGTGAGAAAAATGAGAACACATGGACACAGGGAGGGGGTCTACTACACACTGGGGTCTATTGGGGGGAAGGGGGGAGTGACAGTTGGGGGACCTGGGGAGGGATAGCCTGGGGATAAATGCCAAGTGTGGGTGAAGGGGAGGAAGGCAGCAAAGCACACTGACATGTGTGTACCTATGCAACTATGTTGCACACTCTGCACATGTACCCCAAAACTTATAATGCAATAAAAATTTAAAAAAATTAAAAAAAAAAGAATGTATCTCAAAATATTAAGAGCTATTTATTACAAACCCACAGCCAATATCATACTGAACTGGCAAAAACGAAGCATTCCCTTTGAAAACTGGCACAAGACAAGGATGGCTTCTCTTACCAATCCTATTCAACATAATATTGGAAGTTCTGGCTAGGGCCATCAGTAAGAGAAAGAAAGAAAGGCTATTCAAATAGGAGGAGAGGATGCCAAATTGTTCCTTCTGCAGATAACATGACTGTATATTTAGATAACCCCATCATCTCAGCCCAAAATCTCCTTAAGCTGATAAGCAACTTCAGCAAAGTCTCAGGATACAAAGTCTATGTGCAAAAATTTCAAGCATTCCTATACACCAATAATAGACAGAGTGCCAAATCATGAGTAAACTCCCATTCACAATTGCTAAAAGGGGAAAAAATACCTAGGATTACAACTAGAAAGGGATGTAAAGGACCTTTTCAAGGAGAACTACAAACCACAGCTCAAGGAAATAAAAGAGGACGCAAACAGATAGAAAAACATTCCATGTTCATGGTTAGGAAGAATCAATGTCATGAAAATGGCTCTACTGCTCAAAGTAATATATAGATTAAATGATATCCCCATCAAGCTATCAATGACTTTCTTCACGAAATTGGAAAAAAACTTCACATTGAACATAAAAAGAGCCTGCATAGCCAAGACTATCCTAAGGAAACAAAAACAAAGCTGGAGGCATCATGCTACCTGACTTCAAACTATATTACAAGGCTACAGTAATCAAAACAGCATGGTACTGGTACCAAAAACAGAGATATACACCAATGGAACAGAACAGAGACTTCAGAAAGAATGCCACACAACTATAACCATCTGATCTTTGACAAATCTGACAAAAACAAGCAATAAGAAAAGGATTTCCTGTTTAATAAACGGTGTCAGGAAAACTGGCTAGCCATACATAGAAAGCTGAAACTGAAACCCTTCCTTACACCTTATATAAAAATTAACTCTAGATGGATTAAAGATTTAAACATGAGGCCCAACAGCATAAAAACTCTAGAAGAAAACCTAGGCAATACCATTCAGGCCATAGGCATGGGCAAAGACTTCATGACTAAAAAACCAAAAGCGCTGGGAACAAAAGCCAAAATAGACAAAAGGGATCTAATTAAACTTAAGAGCTTCTGCACAGCAAAAGAAATGATCAATAGAGTGAACCAGCAACCAACAGAATGGGGAAAAAATTTTGCAATCTACCCATCTGTCAAAGGGCTAATATCCGGAATGTCTTGAGAACTTAAACAAATGTACAAGACAAAAAACGAACCCCATCAAAAAATGGGCAAAGGATAAGAACAGACACCTTTTGAAAGAAGACATTTATGCAGCCAACAAACTTATGAAGAAAAGACTCATCATCACTGGTCATTAGAGAAATGCAAATCAAAACCACATTGAGATACCACCTCAAGCCAGTTAGTATAATGATCATTAAAAAATCAGGAGACAACAGATGCTGGAGAGGATATGGAGAAATAGGAACACTTTTACATGGTTGGTGGGAGTGTAAATTAGTTCAACCATTGTGGAACACAGTGTGGCAATTCCTCAAGGATCTAGAAATAGAAATACCATTGCACCCAGCAATCCCATTTACTGGGTTTATACCCAAAGGATTATAAATCATTCTATTATAAAGACACATGCACATGTATGTTTATTGTGGCACTGTTCACAATAGCAAAGACTTGGAATGAACCCAAATGCCCCTCAATGATAGACTGGATAAAGAAAATGTGGCATATATACACCATGGAATACTATGCAGCCATAAAACATGATGAGTTCATGTCCTTTGCAGGGACATGGATGAAACTAGAAACCATCATTCTCAGCAAACTGACACAAGAATGGAAAACCAAACAGTGCATGTTCTCACTTATAAGTGGGTGTTGAACAATGAGAATACAGGGACACAGGGAGGGGAATATCATACACCAGGACCTGTGGGATTGGGGGCTAGGGGAGGAATAGCAGAAGGTGAGGGGATTGGAGAGGAGAAATATCTAATGTAGATGACAGGGCAATGGATGCAGCAAACCACCATGGTACCTGTATACCTGTTACAAACCTTCAGGATCTGCACATGTACCCCAGAACTTAAAGTATAATACATAAATTTTAAAAAAGAAAATTATAGTCACTCTTTTGATTTAAACTATGCTATATATTTGCTTATTTTTGTTTCATTTTTAACTTCTGGGAAAATTGTTTTTATTCTACCAATAAATTCTTACCCTTTAAGGGAAAGAATTTAGTGTCTTCAAATTACAGCATTTTTTCTTTTCCTAGTTGTGCTATCTGTTAAGAGTTTTCAAAATTAACTTTATGGCTTATATTAGACAAAACTTAGACTCATTTACGTTAAATTCTTTTCCACATTTTGATCCTGGGAGGATGCATGTGACCATGTTCTCAATTGGAGTGACAACTTAATTATTTCTCTTTTTTTTTTCTTTTTCTCTTTCTCCTGTTTTGTCTTTATTTTGATTTGTAATAGTATCCTTGTTGTGAGACTTTCTTTTGAATTAAAAATTATACATGTTCATTTTAACATGCCAAACACTACACATACACATCAATACAAAGTTAATAGTTTTTTACAATCTCATTCTAATTATATCAACTCAGAGGTAACTGTTAAGTTTCATTTCCTCTCTTATTTTTCTGTAAACTCAAAAAAACAGCAGCAACAAATAAAACAATGGCCACACAGACCAGAGAGTGAGAGGAGGTTCCAAAGTGGCATGGTACTACATATCTGGTGACACAGACGCAACCCACAGATTGGGTTACATTCATGCAACCAGGCAGATAACAAGTGAACTGGGTAAGAAATTAATTCATAGAAGTGGTAAGAATTAGGACTCACTGTAGACTTCCCTCTGTCTAAATGTAGCAGTCACCATGAGGGAATGCAAAGCTAGTGTACCCAGATTTTTCAGATTTTGAAAAGACCAAAGAGCAAATAAACAAACAGAAATGAAGAAAGAAAGAAAAAAAAATGGGTTTAATTAAAATAGACTAATCCTGAAAATTCTAGGATGACCCACATAACACATTTCTAAGTAAAGTAAAATCTCTTAAATAGCCTCTTTTTGGTTTCTTGCTAATTGATTACTAAACTATGATAAGACTCATTATATAATACCCAAAGGATATGTTATGGACATTTGGTGATAGATTTTCTTTTTGTTAAAAACAAGATTTTCTTTTGACACAGTGGTGATAAAAACTTTGTTAGATGTTTCCTTTCATCAGTTGGTTTCGTTGGTGTCTATTATGTTTCTCCATTGTAAAGTTACTATTTCTCCCTTCTCCTTTTGTAGTTGATAAGTATCTTGGGAGAGCTACTGAGAATATATATCTAAACACTATTTCTCCTCAAAACTTTTGCCTGCTGTGTGGCAGAGTGAGGAATACACAAGAACTCTTTGTACTATTTTTTTCATACGATTTTTATGTAATTATGAAATCAGTTCAAAATAAAATATTCTTAAAAATGGTTTTCTCTTTTGTTGTTTGAAATTAAAATTAGTTTGTACTTTGTACTTGGATATATCCTCTTGTTGCTTATCTGCTTGCATAGTTTCTTTGTTCAAAATTTCTTTTTTATATATCATTTTTTCTTAAATGCCTTCTAAAGTTTTGCTATTATGAAGTATTTATTTCATATTTCCTTTATGATAAAGGAATTTCAGTACTTCCTAAAACCCAAAGCTTAGTGAGAGAGAGAGAGCGATTTATCTAAGATTGTGGTCATCACTGTGTTGAAATACAGAATTTGGCTGGGCCTTTCTATGGAAGAATATTTCAGCATTTACTGAAACTACTGGTTTAGAGATCATTTGACTTCACTACTAAACTAAAAGACATAGATACCTGATTAAAGAATGGTGGTGTGCTCTTTTGGCTGAAAATTTTACTTATGCCATTAGAAATAAAAGCGTTCCCAGAGAGAAATGTCAACACTATTGTAGGCTTACTGAAAACTGAGCTTATGGGAAGTAAAATTACAGTTGTATTATGGGTACAACATAGATTGAATGTTTTCCTTTCATGCAATATGCAGTTACATGTTTTTGTCAGTCCACTGTCACTTTGCCACTCTTCAGAAATTACTGTCTTAATTTCTTAGGAAATTGATATCACTTAAAAATTAGTAAATTACTAATAAACCTCCTAGCAGATAACATCATGACTATTAATATGTATTTGACAGAATAGCGAAGAAATCATATTACTATTTATATACTATTTGATATAAAACTTGTTAATATAAAATAACATACTATTTATTGGTTTATTTGGTAGATTTGCTTGTTCAGTCAGCACCTATCCCATTTGTTTTCTTTCCTTTAGATGTTAAAATAATAATTGCACAATGTATTTTTAAAAACGTTCATCAGGATGTCTTTGAAATTAAAATTAAAAATCAATTCAAAACTTCTCAAAATGGCTTTCTCCCAATTGCTTCTATAATTCTGTGCCTCTTTATTTTGTGCTCATTTTCTTTTTCTAAAGATCTCCTTTAGGCTACCTTGCAGCATATTTTATGGATCAGTGATTCTGCTGATTGTTTTTTCTCACCAAGGTTGTTAGTGGGACTCATCTATCCGTGTCTCCAATTTTCACATAGACTTTCATCTGTTTTACAAAACATAATTATGGTAACTGTGTATTTCCTGGGATCATCAACTAGAAAGTCTTGTTAGTTACAATTGATTGATTTTTTTTAGAAAAATATTATTACTCTATTATTGATTATGCTAGTTCCACTTTATTAAAATTAATAATAGCTAATTCTTATTGAACATCTATTATGTTCCAGGCACTGTGGAAATTTACTGTAAATTTTATTTCATCCAATCCCTCTAATGCATTGAGTAGAAAGGACTACTATTATTCCAGTTGTAGAAATGGTAAAAAGCCAGTATAATCTTGTCCACAATTACAGGTTAGTAAACATCAGAAATGAGAGCTGACCAAGAATCTGTTTATATACAGACTGATTTTCTAGCCACATTTTTATCTTCTTAACTGTACTGTGTAATTTCTTTTAAATAACTTGACCAAATCCATGCCATTCAATGCATTTAGTAAATTTATCTAGAAATTTACTTACCTACAAGTAGTTAAAATGTAAAGAAACTAAATGAGTCTTGAAAAAAATGACTAAACTCAGATAAAATAGCTAATGAGAAGCAAATGAAACCAAATAGACTCAACTAATACTTTATATTTCTAAAACACAAATAATTTATATTTGATTAATTTATTTGCTTAAATCAAAATTAATATCTACCATATTATATGTTAGAAATAATATAACCTCGATTTTAAAATGTTCTTCAGAATTCTAATTACTTTTTCCCATCTTAATTTTTCTTTAAGTCAAATAAGGAAATGTTTTAATTCATTTATATATCAAATAATCATTTATTCTGTGTATTCTATGATATACCCACAAAGTAACACAAAGGTATTGTTTCTCTATGAGCATGAATATTCATCTTGGAAGGAGGTGGGTCTCAATACAGGAACATAGAAGAAACAGTTTGAATTAGGAGGGAAGGATACATTTTTCTCTCTTCATCTTGTGCAAGCTGAGTAGAAGAAAAAATAACCTGTGATATCAGAGGATTTATAGTCCAGCAGACAAGACTGAGAGGTATTCAGCTAATTGAAGGGAGTCATAAAAGGCTTCCCCGGAGATTTTTGACATGGAAGGTGAAGCATGTGGATGAGGAATGAGCCAGATAGGTTGAGATTAGGTGATAGTTTGCTATAGAAAGAATAAGAAAAAATGTACAGTTTGATTTGCTCAGGTGTTGGGTCTAAGAATGTTGGTTGGGCTGAGTCACATCTGGGAGAATTTTGTATTCTTTCAACACTTTTTTGACTTTACCTGATTGATAGTAGGGAAAAACCTCATGATAATATGGCATCTACTCCATACATATCCAGTAAAATAATTTTTAAATAGTGCCATACGAATTACCATTGTTTTGCCAGACACGCCTCTATGTTTTAACATTCTTGGCAATATAATTCTGGCTTCAGACTCTATTGTTCCTTTCAACTTTATCAACATAATTCAACATATTTAAGAGTCTTAAACACTAAGAGTCATTTTGTGTGTATGTGATATTAGATTCCCTAGCAGGGCTGTAACTGCCCCTCCCCACTCTTGCTTGCATTCATTTTTCTATATTTGACATAGATCTTCTCTTTTTCAATTTATTTTAGTTTTATTTTTCAATAATTTATTCAATTTGTATTTTAAATTAGGTGCTCTCTTTTTTATAAAAGTTAATGAACAAGGACTTTTGGAAAGTAATGAGCTTGAGATGTTTTCCCTTTCAAAAATTGCTGTTCTTAGCATGGTGCTTGCACCTGTAGCCTCAAGCACTCAGGAGGCTGAAGCCGAAGGATCGTTTCAGCCCAGAAATTTGAGACCAGTTGGCAAAACCATGAAACCTCTTCACAATTAAAAAAAAAAGCCTGCTATTTTTTAAATTGAACTGACAAAGTTAATCAGATTTTTAATACTATTTTAATGACTCTAATAATGCTAAAAATCTCATTAATAATGAAAGAAAGATGTGAAGAACCCAATATATAAAGAATCTAATGCCAATAATGAGAAAGGTTTGTGTGTATGTGTGTGGTGGAAGAACAAGTTTGTTTATGAATGCTTTTTGTATGGTAAATATTGAATCAATTATTAAATGAGGAAAAATATGTTGTATTCTTCTATGGTACAGTAAAACTCATACCTAAAAGCCAAACACACACACCAAGATCTACAGAAGTTTGTACAAAGAGTAACCTAAAATCGTGTGATTTAGCTTATTAATTATATCTCCAGGTGATAATCTATTCTGGTGGCCTCAATTGTCTCAATTTTCTTGTTTCTAGTCACCATCTACAAAGCAGACATAAATTCAATTTGAATTTCATTTTAGGGTCAGTGATAAATAGATAATATTCTCTGCTCTTACCTAAAGCCTATCCAGATTGATCACTTTTGCAGTATTTGGGACAACCCACTCCTTTTATTCTTAGGTGACTAGTGCTAGAAATATTTACTATTTCTGCATAAAGCAGTTGAGCCTTCAATAGAGTAACCTTTCCATTCTTCCATAAAATAAATACATCTGTAGTAAGGGGGAGATTTTAGCATATTCATCACTGAGCAGGCATTTGTGGGTGGGGACTGTTCTAGGAACTGGGAGTAAAATAATGAACAAAATATTATCTTTGCTCTCGAGTCTCTTACACTTTAGGTCATATTTCTGAAGAGGTACTCTGTGCTTATGTCTGAGAACCACTTGCAATTGGATATATAGTACAATATTCCTAAGGAGAGGATTCACAATTGTCACCACATAGCTCTGTTTTTTTTCAAGATGGCCACAGATTCTTCTAAATCACAAGACGAAAGTAAAACAGTGTCAATGATTATATCTCCATATGATAATGTGGAGAATCTGCCAGTGTGGGTTCTGGAATACATTAGAACTAAAATGTGGTAGGGCATCCAGAGGAGTGTGTCTAGTTTATGATGGATTATGTAAGGGAGTAGAGAGAGAACCCAAAGCTTAAATTTCTATCAATGTCATAACAAAATGACCTCTGTTAATGCTTTGGTAATCTGTGCTTTTCAAATTTGACTTCTCCTGTATTTTGATTATGTGGCATAGTTTTGAAAGTTTTAGAGTGAAGAATAATCTGTGCAACACAAAATATCTGCTCTATAAACAAAATAAATTACGTTTTAAACTGCAGTTTTCTTACCAAAGAATGTAAGATACAAAAGTATCATAAGAGTCACACAAAAATATATATATATATACCGAAGCACTTTTGATTTGTATACAATTAAAAATCAGTGATATTATTTGTATATATGAGTTCATTTATGTCATTGTCATTTATTGCCAAGACACCATTCAGTGTTAAAAATGAACTTAAATCAGTTAATTCATCATACGCCAAGCATTAGTGAAGATATTCTGAATAAGTACCATTTTTGAGTATGGTTTTGCATGCACAGAGTTTTACAACAGTCCTTGCCATTTCTTTCATTGCTATACCCAGCAGACTATGTGAACTGAAGAGGTTTTATTTTTATTTCTACAGTTTTATGGTATCCTTAATATAATACTGAAATTAACAATCCTTTCTTCAGAAATTTTTCTCTTAAAACTCAATTTCCATTTTAAAATATTAACAGATTAGCTGTTTTCTTCCCCAATAAATAGACACATAAATATAAAAGCACTAAAAGGAAAACCCTACTTTGCTTTTATACCACCATCTGCTATATATCACATTTGATGTGTTGTGTTAACTGATACAAACTGTATACTGCTGAAATGAGCATTGTCTTTCCACACTTTGTAGTAAAACTTTCACAAATACACTGATTTTACTCAATAAATAAGTAGGGAAGAGTGATTTATAAATCATACACATGTATTTATATTTAGTCTGTAGTTTCTCTGTGAACTAAGATAAAATAAAAAGACAACAGTACAAAAGATCATTGTTTCTAGACAATTCTATAACAGTATGAATGTCAAAGTTATGATTATTCTAGTGAAAACAAAAGTATGTAAATACCAAATAGACATTTTATTTTTTCCTGATTATTATGATATGAGATGTTAATAATGGTAATGACTAAGAAACTATATTTGCTCAGTTTATATCCAAAATTTAGTCAATGTATAATTTTGAGCATGTAATAAAAATGTAAAATATATTAATGAAATGTAATAAATGTTTTATATTTGAACATACACATGCCTACAATGACAGAAAAAGCATGGAAATTGTTCTCAAATAATTCTACATTTTACGTAATTGCCAAAATGGAATTAACATTTATGAACTCATTGTGGGAAATGTTGGAAAATGATATAAACTAACCAATTACTTTGTCCTCGAGAATTGTGTAATTTATTTGTAGAGCAGATGCATGTGCAGAAAAAAGACTTACCAAGTTAAGTATAATGCAATCTACCAAAAGAAACAAGTTCTCAAAAAGCTTGAGCTATATTCAAGAAAATATTCAGAAAAGCATAGTTTACTTTGGGCTTTCTGTCTTACCATTTCTTTCCTCTTAATGCTGAATTTGGACATTTTGAGAAAGAAACTGATTTGAGCCATAACCTATTCCTTTCCATTCCTTGTACTCAGAAAGTAGCAGAAAAGTAAAATGAGTATGTAGTGTTATATTCTGGTTCTGCTATTTATTTGCAGTTACACTGAGGAAATCAGCTAATTTTATGATCCTTACGTGCCTTTTTCCTATTCTGTTCCTTATTTCCATTCTATTTCCAAATAGGAACAGATAAAGTCCATTAATTCTATCTCTCCTATGCTTCACATGTATAAATGGAACTTCCAATATGATGATCTCAGGACTTGGCCAAAATTTTTTTTGAAATTCTCGAACATGAATGGGCTTGCCACTGCTTTAACCCATAAGCAACTGCAGAAATGACTTCTAAGCCTAAAAGGTAATGCAGATTTAACATTTTTTGCAAAAACATTGAACTACCATGAAAGAAGCTCAAATACCCTGAGGCTGCCATTCTGAAAAACTCATATATAGGCTCTCTGCCAACTAATTCAAGCCTTCCATCCAACTCAACCAAGGTGCTAAACATCATGATGAAGAAGCTGCCTTAGAAGTGGATACTCTAGCATTATTTCTCCAAGTTCCATGGAAACCAAGTTACCTGGAAGTGAGATGCTACTATAAGAAAAATCTAAAACTATATGACACTGAGTTTGTGACCACATGACAGGCAGAATGTGGTAGAGTTTTGAAGACACTGTTAACAGAAGCCTGATAGGCCTCCAGAAGGTTGTTAATGACAACTTCAAGTAAGAAAAATGTTATAAAAACTGCAAGAAAGGAGACCCTTGTAATGTATTACACTACATTTAGCAAACATTTACCTGCATTACGTGGAAAGTAAAAAATGTATCTGTTGAATCATCAGAAACTGCTTAAGGAAGGTGAGTGTCATTGGTAGAAGCAGAACTGGTTTCTTCTGGCTTCATGTTATGTGATACAAATCTAGAGATATGGTAAGGATGAAATTCTCCAATTTTTAAGAAGAATTTAGAGAAAATTTTAAAGGTAATTAAACATGCTGTGTTCAAAAACAAAGCTATCTTTCATCTGAAATCTGTACTGGGATAAGATGTTTTAAAGATGATTTAAATAAGAGAGAATATCAAGATAAAATGCAAAGTACTATCAGGGTAAAAACTTAGCCAAAATCATGACTACAAATCCCTTAGGCAATATTATGAAAAATATTTAAGCTTATGCATCAGAAGATATTTCAGATGAAAAAAAAAGCTCTGAAGGGGTTGCTTTGTGGTTCTTCTCTCAAACAATAGGATTACTAAAAATCTCCTCATTTTCTCACAGCAAGCTCAGATAAAACAAAGGTAAAGAAGGGTGACTTTCAATGAGATTTGTGTGTATGGCTTTAGTCTAAGAGATTACATGATATGGAGGATTATAAAACACTCTTTGAAAACACAGCTTGGAGTAAAAGAACAGAGTAAAACTTTACAATGAAGCCCCAAACTTTTATGGGTAAAAAGGGGACTGAAAAAATTATCTGTTATAGTTGTATTTCTTATGGAAAGGCAAGGATGACTAGGGTGGAGGGTCAGTCCCTCTGCCTAAAAATCATGGCACAGTGGCTGATGTCTGTAATCCCAGACTTTTGGGAGGCCAAGGCGGGTGGATCACCTGAGGTCGGAGGTTTGAGACCAGCCTGACTAATATGGAGAAACCCCATCTCTACTAAAATACAAAGTTAGCCAGGCATGATGGTGCATACCTGTAATCCCAGCTACTTGAAAGGCTGAGGCAGGAGAATCAGTAGAACCTGGGAGGCGGAGGTGGCAGTAAGCCAAGATCTCCCCATTGTCCTCCAGCCTTGGCAAGAAAAGCCAAACTCCATCTCAAAAAAAAAAAAAAAAAAAAAAAAAAAGACAATTATTCCCAGGAAGTAAGACTGGAGTCAAAACAAAACAAAACCCAGCTTGATTTCAGATTTGCTAGGAAAAGTGACCTTCGTGCACCTTCCCTTTCTCTACTTTGCATATGAGCTACTGCAGTTATGTAATGTCTTTTCTTCCATTTTATGTTCATTATGAGAGAGGCAGGTAATTTGTCTCTTTAGTTCATTAGTTTTCAGATTGATAGAACTCATGCTAAAGAACGAAGACTGAGGAGTCGCATATGCATTTTGACCTGATCTCGATGAAGCAGTCCTAGAACTTAAGTCTCGGCCTAATGTCAGAAAAGGATCAAACTTTTGGGGGATCATGGGAGGGAGGTAGTTTATTTTATATGTAGGAGGCATAAAGATAATTTGTGAGCAGAGGGTGGATTAAACGGCTTTAGAAAATAGGTGCACACATTGTGGCACATCCTACAAAGAGGTTGAGACTATGTCGCTTTGCCTTGAATGAGGGTGACTTTATGCATGCATTGACAAACGAAGTTCAGCAGCTGGTGATGCTAGGTAACTTTCAAGACTAGGTTATAAAATGCCATGTAGTTTCCACTTTAGCTGTAAAACTCTGCTGATTTGCATCCCAACTATGCAGAGGTCATTATGCTAGAGAGACTACAGTAACATTTCTAAACATCAGATCCAGATGAGTTGAACCTCACCCACGTTAAGGCACTAGACACTAAGTGAAAAATCTCTATTGGAAGTAGATCTTCAGCATCAGCTCTTGAACCCTCAAATAACTGAAGCTGTCACCATCCACATCAGAACACAACGTGACCCATGAATCTCTTCAGTTTTTATCAATACTTTTCTCTGTATTTACCATATGGTAGCATACCTATTTCTATGTGTCAGTATGAGTCAATCAGTCCAATCATCATAATATTTCCCCTCTTTTTTTCTGTTAACAGTAGTGTTATAAAAAATTGAGAATGAACAAGTTGCTGTCTCAGAAGCAATCTCTGGAGAAAGTATTTCTTGTTTTAATATTAGAACATCTTTAAGAATGTAGTACACAGTTTCATGATAAGCAAATACTTAGGCAACGTGTTTAGGAATAATCACAGAAGACTCTTCATATACTCCCATACCTTGGTTCTAAGCAACATGTACTCCTGACATGGAAGAAAAAAAATCATATATAAGTTACTAATTTATAGTATATTCTACATTCTGCTGGAAAGCATTGCATCTCAAAGCATTGTCACATTACTCATGCTAGAACTTGACTTTCAGAAACTGCATCACAATTCAACAGTAAAAGCAGATTAATTCCATAGTAAGGTAAATGTGTTAGGAAAAGTATATTTTATGTCTACTAGCTCCTCTAGTGATACATGAAATATGAGCAGGGCTGTATGAGAGATATTAAAAGTCTTCAATGTATTTCCAAATTATAATAGTGGAAGAAGTCTGAGAATAAGAAAAATTTAAAAATTTAAAATAATTGCTAATTGCATTAAAAGGATCATTAACTATTTTGACATATTAGGAGGACACAGTGATTTTTTTGTTAGTGACTGCCTCTAGAAAATCTTGCAGTAGCAGACGCAGGGATATAGATGGTGAGAATAGCTCATATTTTTTAGCTCATTTGTGGCTTCAATTTTTGCCACAATTCTCATTCTGTTCATGAACCCATTATTCTTAAAATGGTCACCTTCTCCGGGAAAGTTTAAATAACCTATTTTGTAATGTACATCTCTGGATAAACACAAGCAGTCCATGGATAGTCTTAATTTCTTTTTTTTTTTTTAATTTTTATTGCATTATAGGTTTTGGGGTACATGTGCAGAACGTGCAAGATAGTTGCATAGGTACACACATGGCAGTGTGTTTTGCTGCCTTCCTCCCCTTCACCCACACTTGGTATTCATCCCCAGGCTATCCCCCCCAGCCCCCCCCCCCCGCTGTCCCTCCCCCATTTCCCCCAACAGTCCCCAGTGTATAGTAGACTGCCTCTCTGTGTCCATGTGTTCTCATTTTTCTCACCCACCTATGAGTGAGTATATGCAGTATTTCTTTTTCTGTTCTTGTGTCAGTTTGCTGAGAATGATGTTCTCCAGATTCATCCATGTCCTTCCAAAGGACACAAACTCATCATTTTTGATTGCTGCATAATATTCCATGGTGTATATGTGCCACATTTTCCCAGTCCAGTCTATCATCGATGGGCATTTGGGTTGGTTCCAGGTCTTTGCTATTGTAAACAGTGCTGCAATGAACATTCGTGTGCATGTGTCCTTATAGTAGAACAATTTATAGTCTTTTGGATAGATACCCAGTAATGGGATTGCTGGGTCAAATGGAATTTCTATTTCTAGGTCCCTGAGGAATCGCCACACTGTCTTCCACAATGGTTGAACTAATTTACACTCCCACCAACAGTGTAAGAGTGTTCCTATTTCTCCACATCCTCTCCAGCATCTGCTGTCTCCAGATTTTTTAACGATCGCCATTCTAACTGGTGTGAGATGATATCTCAATGTGGTTTTGATTTGCATCTCTCTAATGATCAATGATGATGAGCACTTTTTCATATATTTGTTGGCCTCATGTATGTCTAAGTAATACAAATAGGTCTATTTATTTACTTTTTCCTAAACTATTTTGACTGTAGCCATCTACTTTTACCACAGACAGATTACCTAACACCTGGTTGGATAAGTAGCAACTGCCAATAAACTTTGTTATATGTTGAACTCATAACATCTCTTGTTCCAGGTTATGCGAAAGCAAGACATGTTATTTAAGATATACATTTCCAAGAATATAATGCACCAGAATATTTAGACAAAACCTCCATTGAAACAACTAAAAAATGTGAATGGATAATCTGAAAAATTTTTATGCCAGGCTTCAGAGATATCTCAAAAATATTTGAAGAAAACAAAGCATAATTGGAAATAAGAAACTGAAGGTTGAGGAAACAAAAAAGAGAGGCATCGCATATTAGGAGACTGGAATTACTGGACACAAAACTTAAAACATTAAAAAATTTAAAACATTTACTATTTCTGAAAAAAATAAAATCAAAATGAAAGATATGTAAAGGGTCAAGTTAACCATAAGATATGACATTAGTAAGAAGGCAATGAAATAAAATAAAATAAATAACCAAAATTACACACAGGACAAATTTAATGATTCATTTGACAGAGTTAAAAAACAATGGTTTCAAACCCCAATTACACTGTAAAATCTCATTTGCTAAAAACTATAACATAGTCATGGAAGTACTATCTCATCCTATTGATAGATTTGCTCACACTCAACACAGGGGAGAAAGTCATTGAAGATCAAATTAGACTCAGGGCCACAGAAATTCTTCCATTTTTAACATATGCTTTATTGGGTTTCCTTAGGCATGACTATACTAGCAAAGTGAAAAGAGAAATAATCTGAGGGATATCAACAGGGAGAACTATGGCTCAGAAAAAGGGGTGATATATACATATGCATGTGTATTCCATTGGCTAAATGTAAGTGATATAGCCATTCCTAAGAGTTCCAGAAATTAGAAATATTTATCTAGTTCTGTGCCTAGAATGCAAGCAGAAGTGCTTTTAGATGGTTACCTTTTGATTTCTATCAAAAAAGAAACACTTTTCAACATTTTGAGAATTTACTTTCCAAAGTTGGCCACAATCGTATGTTTATTCCCGCATGCACTTCCGCAATGTGATATTGCCATGCTTTTGTAAAGAAACAACATTTTACTTTACCAGGCCTTGAATGAGAGCAGGCTGTGGGGGCAGCTTTAGCAAGTAGAGCAGGGAAAAAGTAGCACCTTGCCAGTTCTAGGAAACTTTGATTGATCCTCCATCCATCTTGAAGCTTCACAGATTTTGGAATGTTAATGCTTGAGATGTTCCCCACTGGGACATGGGTACCATCCTGTTTGAAGTCCAAGTCACCTTGAGAGACCACATGTAGATACTCTGCTAAAAAGCCATAGCTGCCCTCCCAGCTGACCTGCAAGCATCAACTACCATGACAGCGACCCTTCTTGGTGACTCTAATTATAGCTGCTTCTGACTGTAATAGGTGAGGTATCTGAATAAGAATCACTTAGTTAAGCCCAGACAACCTACAGAAAAAAAAGCTAATAATACATGATTGCTATATATTGCTACATATTGGGTTGCTTGGTACACAAGAATAGATAACTGGAACAGAAATTGGTTTCTGGATTTGAGGTTCTGTTCTAAAAATTACCCTCAACATATGACATTAGCATTAGGAATGGGCAATGGGAAAAAGCCTGGAGGCCTGAGGAGACAAAAGAAATGTAAGAAAATATTTTACTGTTGGCTGGAGGAAAACATGACCCATATTATGTAGTATTGGAAGGTGTAACAAAACAGCCTGTAACAGTTCCAATAACATGGAAAATAGAAAATACATTTAAGAAACTGGTGGTTCTAGTTAAGAAGAAGGTCAAAATGGTAGCTCTCATCCCATATTCTCTTCTGCAATGTGCCTTTATCACTCTTCTATTAAGATATAGATTTTGTCTGTCAACTTTCTTGAATATGACAAGGTTTATGGCTGCTTTGACCAATGAAATATGGCAGAAGTGACAATGTGGTAGTTCAGGCAGTAGCTTCTGATTTGCCCAGTAGCTTCATTTTTCTGCTTCTGGAGACTCTTGTTCTTGGCATTTTCCCTCCCAGAACACAGCTGCCATGTTTTGAGAGCCCAGTCACATGGAGAGGCCATGTGTATGATCCAGTAAACAGCCCCATCCAAGGGTAAATATCAATTGTTGGTATTTTCAGCAGACCATCTGGCATGTCCAGACCAGTTGAGCATTCAAGGGATTCCAACCTCAGATGCAATCTGTTTGCAATTTCATGAGCGACCCAAGAAAATACCACCAGCTGTGCCAAGTTAACCTACGAAACCCTTCAAGATAATAATAAATTGTCATTTAAGCCACCAAGATGTGACATGGTTTGTTATAAATAAGGTGGGGCCACCACTGCTGCCCAGGACCCAAGAGACAGAGTATCAAGCCACAGAAGATTCCTGGAATAATTCAGGTCTTACTATCTGATGGAATTTTCTCTGCTTGGCTATGAACTTGCTTTAGAGAAGTGCTCCCTTTATTTTTCCCATTTCTTCCTCTTCTAAGGGGGGATGCCTACCCTGTGCCAGTCCCATCATTGTATTTTATAAGCAGGTAACTTGTTTTTGACTTTTATATGTTCATAGATAGAAAACAATTTTGCCCCAAGAGCATATCCAGAGTGTTACCTATCTGATCCAAATAAGATTTAGATTATTTTGAGTTGATGTTTAGAAGAGATTTGAGATATGGAGTTAATGTTGGAATGTGTTGGAGGGATATTGAGATCAAGTGAATATATTTTGCATGAGAGACAGATGTGAAATTTAGGGAATGATAGGGCAGATTACTGGGCTTAATAATTCTCTCCAAAATTCATGTCTACCCTGAATCTCAGAATTTATCTTATTGGAAATAGAATCTTTGCAGTTATAATTAGTTAAGGTGAAGCCGTAGAGGATTAGGGTAAGCCTGAAATTCAATTATTTGGTATCATTGTTAAAAGAGTACAAGAAAGAGAAACACACAGAGAAAATAATATGCAAAGAAAGAGGCAGAGAGTGGAGTACAGCCAGGAGCTAAGAAATGGCAAGGATTTATTGGCACCAAGGGAAGCTAGGAAGAGGACAGGAATGATTGTCCATACACCATTCAGAGAGAGCATGAACCTGTGGACACCTTGATTTCAAATCTCTAGCCTGCAGGATCATGTAAAACTAAATTTCCATTGTTTTAAAGCACTCTGTTTGTGGTTATTTGTTACAGCATCACTAAGAAAGTAATACAAAGCATTTTAATATTTGAGAAAAATATATTTGTCATGCTATTTCCACTCATTTCAATGTCAAGAAACAAGGATGATGCTAAAAGGTAATGAACAAGTAGATTATTGCTTCTCAGGGCGGGATATGATGCCTGTTGAATGTATAGAAAAGAGGTAGTGAAGTGTTCTCAGGTTCCAAGGAAGGTTGTACCCTTTCTCACAAGTCAGGACAGGAAAAATACTTCCAATGGAAGTTTTTCTGCAAGTGGAATATGTTTGCCATCAATTGCACTCGTGTTCTGTTCCTTCACACTGCCCTGGAAAAATGACTATATGATTCTCTATATTTTAAATATATTTTTGCCTAAATTCAAACTAATATAATATAAACATTTGTATCAAATTTATTTTTAAGCCATATATTTTTAGTTAATTGAAAAACATTGTAACACAAATCAGCTTTTACAAAGAGGCTGTTAGTTAACTCTTGCACAATAATGCTTGTTAATATCTTCCTCCTCCAAATCTACTGGCATGCAATAGTAAGCTTTTATCATCTTTTTTTTTATAGTTCTCCAGGTCAGCTGGTATGGTTCTGCTTCAAGTCACAGATTTGCAGGTTAGCTGGAAATATCTGTGAGCTCAGCTGGCCTCAGCTCAGCTCAGCTGGGCTTGGCTTCAGGCTTCAGGAATATTAGCTGTCTGGAGTATTTCTTGCCATGTTGCAGTAGCAGAAGCACAAAAGCACTAATCCAAATATCCATACATATTTCATGCTGATACTTTCATCTCATTGGCTAAATCAAGTTACATGGCTTAGCTGAAATTCACGGTCTAGGAAAGTAGAAGTGCACTCCACTTAAAACGAAAATGTTGCAAGTGTGCAGTTCCTACTACTACTAATGGGAAATGAAGAGTTGGAAATAAAATTCAACCCCCCACAATGCTAGAGATAAATGGAGTTCAGGCCATCAAGGGGAGTTATTGTGAGATTCCCTAGTTAGGAATCTGACTGCCACAAATTTTTCAGTTTCTATCAGCACAATATCATCAGCATGGTAGATGATTGGCACATTCTGAGAAATTGCCACATTAGAGATTTGACGTATCTTTTGTGTAAAATGGAAAGGAGCCATAGCATCCCAGACAAGTGGAAACATTGCATCTGGCTGTACGCTGGCTTTGTACTTTGTCAGCCTCGCTAAGTTGGAACTACATTTTCTAGAATCCCTTTCTCTGAACACTTCTGAAGTAGGGTTTACAACATTGAAAAATCGAGTAAGATTTAGAGGCAGTAGCTGGCTTCCCAGAAAATAAAATTTCTGATTAGAATTTGCCAATTTCCATGGTGAAAAGTCTCCCACCTTTGGCAGTTTTCACCTACAACTGAGATATTCACTGTCACGACAAATTCTGGAAATTAACAATTGGCTCCCATGAACTACTATGACCCAACTTTATATTCCCACTAGACATATGTGTGTTTTTTAGCTTTTCCTTCTACCTTACATGTTTTCCTTGAAGATTTCATAATGTGGGTTTCAGTTTTCCTTGCTCTCTGCCATTTTGTATTCAGATTTTCTTTCTGATTAATGAACTGAAAAAATATGAACCTAGCTTAACTATGGTATCTTAAATTATAATATTCAATAGCCTTTTAGAGAATTTTCCACCAACCCCCATAATTGCATAGTTTAATTCCTATAATAAATCCTTTATTTTTTATAGCTGTCTTGGCTTCTTTGTTCAGTTTCGACTAGTGTAGTATACTTTATTTCTCATAATACATATGAAATATTTGCTAAACTGATAAGCATATACTAGGAGCCAAAGACCATATTAATTTCCAGGAAGTCGATCACTGGAATAACAGTTATACTTGCCTGATTAACAATTAACACTGACAGATTTAGATGTTAAAATTCTCACTCCTGAGTGTTTCAAGTAATTGAGGTCAGAATATACAAGGTAAATAGCAAAAGATTCGATGTCTTTTATTTAGCCCCACAGTCAAAATAATTCTAATTATATGCTAGGATTCTTCAAGGAGCGGAATATAACTTACTTTTTCTACCATAGAGGTAAGAGACATGTCTAGGTAAAGGATTTTACTATTAAATCAAACTACATTTGTCATCAATAATAATACCCCATAATACCATACTCTGCCTCATGAACAGCAGCGCTATCCAAATTTCTGTGTGACTCAAGTAATTTCAGAACTAAATATTCCCTTAAAATATACAGTTATTTTGCTTGTCGGAAAGGTGCAGTCTCTTGTATTAATAATCATAAGACATTCTAGTCAAGGACAAGAGGATAGTTTAAATATGCAGTTGTGATTTTATAGCAGAAATATTCCTCAAAGGTACTAATATTAAAGGAACCTAGTCTGTGAAGCAACTCAAGCCTGAAAATTATAGTTGGAATCATTTCACAGAGTGTCTCAAATCATAGCTATGATCTCAGGAACACATTTTTCTTTCTTTTGCCTTTTATTGCTAGTGGGGTGTTCATACAAATTATTTATCCACATCTAGAGACTTCTGAGGTTTGGACTACTTTTGTATCTGTGATTACTGTGTATTTCTAGCTGCCTATGACAATTAAAATTACTCAGTATTTGTTGGTGATTGCATGATTCCATCTGGTCTCTGCTTTCACTATGCTACACACTTAGATATCAAAAGCACTTGTTAGATTGCATAATAATAAATCAAGGATGAACTCTAGAATGCCTTTTTAGTTTTATCTTACAAGTAAGGAAATCTTTATGAACTGCCGAGTATGTTTAGGGGAAACTGGAAGTTTGGAGGTTTCCAAGTATTATTCTAAGATATTCTCACTCCAGATGCATATCATGGGTTAGTATGCCCATTTTGTAACATGAACTAGAATATCCCCGTATTTTATTCTATCACCGCATTACTGGACCATTTACAAGCTCCTGGCCACCTGTTCTGAGCAATCATTCTCTGGTTACAATTTTTGCATGCTTAGAATTGATCTCAAGTAACGAGGGACTGTGTTAAAGAAACTTCTCTTCCGAGCTCCGCTAGGGGAGAGGTTTCAAATGCAGGAATTTCCGGCTCCCTGCCAGAGAGGCAGCTGGGGCAATTTGAGCACCTCTTCCACGTGGGCCAGGTAAAATTCTTTGTCTGATCTTCCCTTGGGAAAGCCAGGTGGGGCTCGTTTTTTCCAAATTCCCACAGAAAGCTCTAGGTGGAGGGGATTCTGTAACTCAGGGATGTAGACCAAGCAGCCAATCCGCTATCAGAGTCAAAGATCAATCACTCCACAGGAAGTTTAAAAGAACTCCTCTCATTGGACAAGAACATGAATGGGGAGGAAATAACTCAAGGGTTAAAACTGGCTTTCTCTCTCTCTCTCTCCCTCTCTCCCCCCCCCCCCCGCCCCTTCTCTTTCTCCAACTGGGTACCTTTGTAACAGTAACAATAATTAAAATACCTACTGTAAGCATAAGGAGCTTTTTGGAATTTTTGTAAATTATTTAACATAATTTAAGGGGGAAATAATCTATTCTTAAAGAGGAAATGAGATTTTATGCAGAATGTAGTGCACATTTTTTTAGTATACCACTGTAGATATAGACTATTCACTTTTTCAGTGTGTACCTTACCTTAAACTGAAAGGATAGAGCATCTATTTAGCCTAGCTTTGTCAGATTCACAAAATTTGGCAGTTTTCTGACAAGCTGATTAATGTTGCAATAAGGAATATATCCAATGAAAAGTATGACTGTTCTCAAACCAAGACAGGTGTTATTACTAAAATTAAATAAATGGATGCCAAATGGGTAAAAACGAAAGCTGTCTACCATATAACGTAAAGATGGTGTCATAAAGAGAGCAGAATCTTAGGAATAAGAATGTAACAGTGGCGGGAGGCTTAGTATGACTGACTCCATTTTGCCCTGAACCCCGCCCCCCACCACAGCCACTGTGGTAATATCCTTTATCTAAAAAGCCTGTGCTTAGATTTGCATGCAGACCAGCTAATTACAGGAGGGATTGAGCTTGTAGTTTAACAATCAAATTTCCGGTTACTAGATTTTCCAGGATGCTACTGTCATGAATGCCCTTCTAAATCGTTTTTCTATTTTCCTAAGCAATGGGAAGCTAGAATTGTGTTTCTAGACATGGTTGTCAGCAAAACTGTGGTTTGAAATTTGTTAAAATTATGCAGTCACGTGACATTTGGAAAGTAGAGAAGAAATAAGCTTCTCCTCCAGCCTCAAGGGTAGATGTGTGGACATGTGACACAATTGATGTGTATACGATTTTCAGTAAAGCTCCTGTAAATCAACACTTATCATTGCTGAGTTGCAGAAGGCACCTGAGACTGCTGATGACAATTTACTGTGCTTCTGCTACTTTCTGATTTCTCAAAAACAATAGTCATCAGACTAGAAGGTTATGCTTGTTTCGAATGTTTCTCTGATGACAAATCTGAAGATTTGTATGTAGGTCAAAAAATCAATGATAGAAGCTAAAATAGGAATGTCTGGTTTATCTATAACAGATAAATCTGAGGCTCAGGAAATCTTGACTTCTTTGACACATGAATAAAGCAAACAAATAAGGCAAGATTCTTTTGCTTTTGCCAGCACCAAATATATGTTACTGGCTTTTTTTGGTTGCTTCTTGATAGGCTCCTCTCCTGCTTTCAAAATATAATCCCCTTCATCCCTTAGGCTTTGAGCTGAGGTTTAGATCAAAGACACTACATCTTCATTTTCGGTCTGTGTGATAGGACTGGTTTTCAAAAACATTTTTAAAATGTATTTTATAACAAATCGTAAATTACTGTTAACTGTTAATTCAACCACTTTGATACACAGCCTGTTGCTTTTATACTTTTAAAGTGTTTCTCCTGGAGTTGGATACTGCTCACAAAATAATGATCAGCAGGTGCATATATTTGCTTGTAGCCAATATTTTAGCCATCTAGGTTACCTACAATATAGTTATATGATATAGATTCACTGTCAACCTAAATAACCAACAAAGAGAGGTTCTCTAAAATAAAATAATCTTCAGGCATAGGATATTGCAATGGGAATACGCATGTTATAGTAAATTATGCACATATTCAGGGAGGTAAAAGAGACAAAGACTTTGAAAGAAAAAATAGAGAGGATTACATAATTATTCTGAAATAATTACCCCTGGCTGTAAGGATCAGTAACAAGAGTGATGTC
This sequence comes from Saguinus oedipus, assembly GCA_031835075.1. Classification (NCBI taxonomy): domain Eukaryota; kingdom Metazoa; phylum Chordata; class Mammalia; order Primates; family Cebidae; genus Saguinus; species Saguinus oedipus. The sequence goes on from CM063169.1 coordinate 47,156,682, forward strand.
AATCTTAGTTTGGACCAGCAGTTGCTGGGCAGATGTCCTCAGAAGTATTTTTTTGTGTAAGTGTTGTGATGGCTTTTGTGCAAGTTTACAGTTTTTCTAGAGTCTTTTGTGATTGTTTCTATTATCAGACATTTATGCATGACAATTATCTTCATGGGCTTCCGTGGCTCTATTTGACAGTTTTTTTGTTTTAATACAAGTGACTCCATTTTGAGTCTCAAAATTCCTACTTCGCAAGGAACTGTGAATTATATTTAGAGAAATACTTCAGCTGCAATATGCTGCTTTTTTGTCTTAATTATCTTTTATTTTACAAAATATTTTTAAAGATTTTCTCTTTCATTAAACTAAATGTTTTGATTTCTGGCCAAAATAAGTAATCATAAATATTATTGCCTCCTATATTTTCTGGAATAAGCTTTTTTGATCTATTGTACAGCATAATGACTATAGTTAATAATAATGGTGTATTTCAAAATTGCTAAAAGACTAGACTTTAAATCTTGTCACAAAAAAATTATAGTCTGTAAAATGATGGATATGTTAATTACCTTGATTTAATAATTCTTCAATGTATGCATATATTAAAATTTCTCATTGTACCCCATAAATATATACAATTACTACTGGTCTATTTAAAATAAAAAAGAAATGAAATGAGATAATTTCCTAGGGAATATTGCATATCATTCTTTCTCATAAAGGACCCCCTATGATGTAGCAACCATGTCCATTTGAATGAGACCTTGAAATGGTCCTTCATGCTTTTGTTATTTCAAGCTTAAATTACTGTAGACCCCTGCTGGCTTCTGGCCCAAGAGGAAACTGCATCAACTCCAGCTGGTGCAGGATGTTACTGTGAAACTCATCTTGCAAATTTTTATTCAAATAATATATTTTCATGTCACTTTCTAATTTTTATCCAAATAATAGATTATATAATAATTATAAAATAATTTCTTTTGCTGTAAAAATTTTAGTGACATTGGCTCAAAGACTCTTTGTTCAAGTTTTTTTTTTTTAAGTACTCTGAAACAAACTTTCTGTTAACCTTAAGATTAGCTTATAATCACCTCCTTATAAAAGCCTTGTAAAGTACCTTTGTACCTTTATTTATAGAATTCTTCAATAAATGTGTGTTTGGGTATTTTATAGATATAGATACTTATTTCTTCACAAAGTTATATCTTCAGCTTTTGAAAACATAGAAAATAATTTAAAAATTCTTTTAAGGTTATTGCTCTTACATTAACAAAGTTTTCTAAGTTGTCAGAAAATATGTTACATAATACTATGACTGCAATACTATTGCACAGTGCAATATGTATTCTATATTTAAGTGTTTGGTTTAATGGTCAAAAAACATCAATTTTTTTCGATTTTAATTTGAGAACTGGTTCATTTCTGTGAGCATTTTTTTTTGTTTATTGTTTTAATACAAGTGACTCCATTTTGTATTACCTCCATGCTTCAGGTAAGCTTAATATCACAGTATTGCTCTTCAGAAAAATAAAGTGTATACATATATGCTAGTGTTACATGGATTTATAGGATAGTACTGGGGCCTTCATAACATTTGTATTTTAAAAAAGTAGATGAAAAGTTTACCCTATTGTAACATAAAGCAATTTGTTATGTATGCTATAAAATATTGTACACACAATCTAACACAATAAAAGAGAAAGATGAAGGTCAGTGCAAATTATATGCAGGATCTGGCTGAATCTTAGAAGATGGGAAATTTTTACAGGCCAGAAAAATAGTAGGGAAAAAGCAACAGAATGAGGGAACAATGACATGGGTAAAGAAACAGAGGAAGAAATATCTGAGAAATAGGGAGTCACACAGTTTAACTTTCCTCTTGAAAGTGGGGGAAGAAAAAAATACATTCGGAGTAAAAATAATATTATAAAATCCTTGAAAATCTACTGAAATAAATTCAGAGAAAGTTTGTGAAGAGGGTAGTGGTTTAATTACTAAAAGGTCCTAAAAGAGTAAATTATTGATGAATGAGTAATAACAAAAGCATGTGTTAGAGCCAGCACAGTACAAAAGGACAAGAATAAAAATACAATAGCAATAGCCTACATATTTAAAGGTGCATTTTTTAAGGGAAACTAATGCATATGTGTTAAGAACTTTCTATAAGAGTTTAATTAATGTTTATCATTAGAAATCATTGTTGCCCCTCTTTTATTAGATGGTCAAACTGAGTATCAGAAAGCTTTGCCAATGCCTGGCCCACCTTCACTTACCTTTACAGTAAGTCTCAGGACATGCAGCTAAATTGAGGCCAGTCTAAATTTGTCTAAATTATGTCTATGAAATTATTCTCTAAATTCAAAAAGATGTATAATAAATTCCTGTACTTTGTCTTGGAAATTATTATTTTTTCTTTTTAAAATATCATTGTTGTTTTTGTAAAATGTCTTTATGCCATATTATTTTAAGGTACTAAGCAGAAAAACAAATTCCAGGGCGCTGAAGAACATGTAAACACTTAAAGTCTGGGTACATCACTCAACTAATAGCTCTCAGCACTGGTCAGGGGAAAAAAAAAGTCTTTCTAAATCCAAGGCATTTAGAAAAATATCTTTTTTTTAAATAAGATATATTATACTCTCATACACTTCTCCATCCATTTTTATGGTCTGTCTTTTAAAGACAGTTACAAACACAATATATATCTACCATCATAGAATATGATTTTATACAAAATTACATTCACCCATCTTCATACCTGTGAAATGTTTATTTGACATTTTACTCTTTCAGGACACAGATCTCTGGCTGAATTCAGCACATGAAAGAATTTCTTCTCCGACCTTTTGAAAAGCAGCTTCTAATAAGTCCTTGCACTGGGGGGTAAGGATTTCATATAATTTATAGACTAAAGCTTGAGGATGTGTTGCAGTACAAATCCTATTTAGCAGAACTAATGAGATATTGACCACTTCCTCCATGCTACCCTGTGCTTTTATTTTGCACCCTACCTGGTGATAATGTTAACCATTGGGGATTTTATCCCCCAAAAGGGGAACTGGCAAATCCCATCATAAAGAAAACTTTGTATTTAATGGTCATATCGACTTAATATTTGTATGGCAAAGAGCATTATTGCTGCATAACAATTTGAGATTGTGTTTTTATTTTTATTTTTTTTATTTATTTTTAAAATTTTCTTTGACTCTGTTACCTTTTAATAAAAAACAATTGATTCTAATAAATTGATAATTCTTTCAATTACTGGGAAATGTCAGCTAAAATTACCAGATTACTAATGGGAAAATCCTCAGTAATTTAGTAATTTGTTACCTAATGTTAACTAGTTTCATAGCATTTTGTTTTTTGGTGAAGGCCAAGTTTCTTTTCATGGGAAATTATTTATATTCTACTATAATAAAAGATATTTTTAATGAAAAATTTTGTAATGGAATTATTATCTGTTCATAAATTAGTAGCACTGTTTTAAAGACAGAATTTACTCAATCTAAAACAGGTTTTATTAACTTTTTTATACTCTAAAATGTGTTTTCATTAATCTAGTTTTGTTTTGTTTGTTTGTTTGTTTAAGTAGGTATGTTACAGTAGATAGCTTGTCAGATGTTAGCAGGGCAGGAGAGCCTCCCCCCAACCACTTGCCACCAGGAATGTCAGGCAACCATCAGGTGATGGTCAAGTGGTTCTAAAATTGTCTTTCTAAAATAATAAGTGGTGGCAGCTGGTGTCAGAGAAAGGCAGTTTTCTAATGGAAACACCTGAAGTTGGTGATCAGCAGCTTTCTGATGAGATTTCCAGAGTTGGGTGAGTGGGCCCCGAGCATGCACACTAACAGGCAAAATGGCAGAGTTTAATTGGTATATGACCTTCCTCTGGAAAGACTGGACTAGTACAGCAAGGACATCTTCAGTGAGCATGTGTACAATTTCAGTAAACACATTGCACATGCGGCCCCTCCCAAGTGCTGGCAAGCGACCATGCACACAGATAACCCACCCCAAGGGAAGAATCAGGGGAGAAGGGACCCAACCCTCTGGAAGTATGCCAACCTATAAAATCCAAGTCCTAAGTCGAAAGGTGCGCTTGACCATCTGAAGTCATCCATTTGGTCTTCTTCCAAGTGCACTTCCTTTCCTTCCTGTTCTAATACTTTTTAACAAACAATCACTCCTGCTCTAACATTTGCCTCAGTCTCTCACTTTTCTTATGCCCCTAGGTAGAATCCCTTTTTCTCAGGAGGCAAGAAGGAATTCCACCTTCCTGCATATTGCTGCTGACACCTGTGGATAAGCCACTGCTAATAGCTGCTTTTATACTGTTATCAAGAAAATTAGAAGGCCATTGAGCTGACATATTCTAGCACCTTACTGTGCTCCTACATAAGCAAACCAAAGTGCAACTCAATGTAGACAGTAAAGTAAAACACAAGCTTAACAAGCCAGAAGCCACCAAACTAATCTCTAACTAAAGACTTTGCACTTTAACCACTCAAATATATTTTCTTTGTCTTGCTTCCATGAACACATTATAGAATTTTCCCGTTGCATCCTCTCAGAAAAGCCCAAATGCTTACCATCTGGCCCTGCCCAATTCATGAGCTTCCTGCTCAAATAAACTCTAAAATTTGAACATGCCTAAGTTTATCTTTTAGCAAGAACAACTAAGGACTTCCATTGGTGCCATTTATGCTGTCTACTTTTCAACCCAGTAAAGACTGTACTTCAATTTTAAAATTTGACTTCATTGAAATTTAGGTGTGTGCATTTGTTATAATAACCTAAACAAAGTAGGACTGTGAGAAACACATATACCTTTTTGACGTGTCTGTTTGTTCCTTTAAGTTTATTACTCTCCATTCAGAGCAATAATTCTAGAATACTCTGATATAAACTCAATTTGTATAGTTACTCCTCTTAAAATTTGTCTATTCTTATTTAGGTTATTCATGAAAACATCTAGCTTTATAAATCCAGATCACATAAAAGCCATTTACTGAAAATTTATTTCACTATGTGTATTTATGGGACAGAGAGAAGTATAATGAAACCCATTACATTGGAATTTTGTGACTAGAATTTACCTTTTTTTCACTAATTTTATTTAAGAAAGAAAAAAATAATGATAGGAAAATAAAGTTACATGAGAAATATTTCACATACCTGAGAGGATATTCAAATTCAAGTAACTCCTTCTTATTAAGTTCAAATATAATGTTAATTAAGTGTATCTATTCATTAGAAAAGGACCTAGAGGACCTCCACTTGACCACATTTTGTTAGCAATTATTTGGAATAGACAAATATACTATTGATGACACTGCATTGTCTCAAAAATTCCATAGTTTAAGTTACATTTTAAATTCAGACTGGCTGACCTATGTTCCAATTTGAAGTTCTTAGCCTACTATAAGTAGGTGGCTAATCTGACAATTACTATAGGAAATACAGTTGTCACTTATTGGAAATTAAAATCTTTCTTGCTGATGTTTCCCTCAATTTGACTGTATTTTAAGCAGGATTATTCCTGAGTTTAGGTTCTCACCTCCCTTTTTTTGGAGCTTTGTCTTTAGAAAACTTATAAATTTAATCTGCTGCTTTGAGACATATGTATCTTTTGTTAAAAACCTCTTGCCAGTTTTACAACCCAAAAAAGTCTTTATCAAGAACCTGGGAGCAATCCCTTTGAAATGTAATCATCAAGGAAGATAAATCCTCTATTTCCTAGTCTCTGTGGGAAGGGTAAGAGGCTAACCTCTGTAAGTACACAACAGCAAATATAGATGGCTTAATGGCAGGGAAGAAATAACTGCAAACTCAGAAAATAACTCAATATACACCACATAGCCCATTGAGAGGTTTCTCCTCAAACATTTACAGTAGTCTTCCACTAGTTCATTTCAACTTTGCAAAGTATGTATCCAACAAAAGTCTAATATCCAAAATTGATAAGGAACTTAATCAAATCAACAGGTGAAAAGCAAACAGACCCACTGAAAAATATGCAAAGGACATGAACAAACACTTCTTCAAAAAAGACATACATCTAGCCAACAAGCATATGAAAAAATGCTCAATCTCATGAATCATTAGGAAAATGCAAACCAAAACCACAATGAGATACCACGTCTGGGTATGAGATACACACCCAGAGGCTGGGTATGAAATTCTGAGCCCTGACACAATCTGGTATCAAGAACAGAATTACAATGTTTTCAAAGGGGAAGTTCTGAGGCTTAAAGTTAGTGTATGGTACAACTGTCATGTAACTACAAACTCAAGAATGAGTTTAACAAAAAGAATTTGTAGAAATACTCAACCTACGAATGATGCAGTGTACACTTTCGGTTGGGACCTGGGTCAAGGATATTGAAAGCGACCTGACAATAGCAAGGTTGCACTAGCATTGGTCCTTCCAGGAGATTACAGGTGGTAGCAATACTTCAGGTAGGATGACTCAAGTAGAACAAGAATCCATCTCTACAAAAAGAAAAATACACGGTTTTTGAGAAGGTGAGGAAGAGATATATTATTTATTGGTTTATTCATACTGCCCAACACAGTACCTGATAAGCCCTTAGCAAATGTTGCATTGAAAGGAATCAACTTAAATCTCTGGCTGTTTCACAGTGTGAGATGGAGAAAGTAACCTGAAATTTCTGAACCTCAGTCACGTTCCCTATAATGTGAGCACATAATGCCTGTGAACCTGCCTGGCAAAATTTAAAGCAAATTATAAATGAAAGGAGTGAAAGATGATGCTACTTTGCACCTAAAATATTTCTAGTTATTAATATTTTCATTATTAAAGAGCAATGTCAATTTATCAGTAATACTTACATTCAATAAAATAGATCATCCAAATTGTAAGAATATATATTACTCATGGAATTCAACAAAACTCCTTAATTTATCCAAGAAAAATGTAGGGAATAAAACATTTTTATTTTTCTTTAGTTAATCTCTTTGTGTACAATCTTTCTTTTCACACATTACAGGGCCACGCCCAAAGGCTTCAACCTTGTATGTAGAGCCTGCCCCTCTTTATATCTTCTTCCCTCTTCTATGCTACACATAGCCCAGCAGATGTAGTGACCTATCTCTGTGCTGAGTCATCCTCACTTCCCTGGGTTGCAATGTTCTTTCTTACCTGTGAGCATTTGAGTGTGCTATCAGATTAGAATTCCCTCTCTGCTCTCCTGTGACTTAAAATCTTTGTACTATTTCAGGCAAAGACAGTTTGCCTTATGACCATCTCATAGAGCTTTCCATGAGCTTTGTGTGCTGCAAAGTATTTGTGGAGGGACTGTAAATATGGAAAGAGCCATTGAGAACAACTAAAATAAGTTCACATATGGTAACACGACATAATTTTACATCTAACATTAGCTAACTGTATAGATACATTTTTAATCTTTATGTATCTAACTATCTTCATTCCATAGAAAATATGCAGTGACAAGACAGTGCCTTTCTTTTCTAGATCAGTATTTCTTACATAGTATTTCATAGGCTATTTATAGGCATTAACATAAAAAATCTAGGGTTATATATATTTGGTAAAGGCTGTGTCAAATGAAATTTTATTTTTAAACTCCAGACAATATATGTAATGTACTTTGGGAATGTTAAGATAGTTCTTCAATAAGTCGTGTTTCTCAAACTTTTTTGAACACATGACCCTATGTATAGAAATAATATCGTAGATGTACTGATATAGACCTACCAATTTGCCTTTATAGGCAAAAGAAACAAAATGTTTTCAGTAGTTCTGCCCTGAGAAATATTCCCCACAAAATGTCATCTCTTCAAAGATATGCCAATGCACAAAAGTCTAGTTAGAGTTTAGTGTAGAGCTCTTGAATTAAATTTTTTTGGTTAAAGTATCATTACCTAAGAGAGTGACCCTAGTTTATGTCTTACTAATTACTTATATTTGATATTAAATCTTTCTCTGAAAGTTAATGTTGAAAATCATTGAAAGAGTTATGAAAACTTTAAGCATTTGAGATGCAGTAATTCTAATAACAATAACAACAGTCTGGCAAAAAAGAAGGGACAAATACCACGACTTGAACATTTTTCTAAGAGTTGAAATGTTACAACAGTGGAAAACTGCAACGGAACTAGCTAGACTTGCCAGCACACCTTCCTAAGAAATTGCTATTTGTAATCTGCCTCAAGAATGAACTCATTTAGAGTTAACCATTATCCAAAATCTATTTACAAGTTAAGGGCTCTCTAAGCCTCCAGCTATGGAATCATGACAGTATAATAGATGGTGTGCATTGCCTTTGGAAAAATGAAGGTTACTTACCTATAAGCCTGTTTTTGTGACTATGTATCATTACATTTCAGCCATTAGAAAGCCACTCACTGCCCAGAGCAGTTAACTTGCTGATTGGTTTCTGATTATTATATTTCCATGGGAATACTGATTGATTCTTAGCATTTTTTTTTTCTTCTCTCAAGATGCCTGCAGAAAGATTTGTATGCTATGGGCATTTTTTGTTGTTATCTTCTGCCAGCAGGGGGAGGTTTGTAGTTTTCTTTCAAATATATGCCTTTGCCAGGAGGCCCAACTGTGTTCCAGTGGCAGGGGCAATGATAATATGTTCTAAGAAAGAATTCCCGAGTGCCCTTCTAATGGGTCTTACATGTAGCATAGCAGATTAGCATTTCACATCAATGTTCTAACAAATTTGGCACTATCATTGAAATAGCGATGATATATACATATAGCATGTCTTAGGTTAACTATTTTAAATACAAGTATCATTTCTTTAATTCCAAAATATATTGCAGGAGATTTTTTTTTTAAATTAAAGGCTATATCCTTTGATCAAAAGGATTAATAAATGGGACTACTGAATGATATTTTTCTGGCAAATCAAAGAAATACCATGTGAGATAGCATAGTCAACTGAAACATGGAATTTGAAGTCAATAGGAATTCAGCTCCATCTGATATGCTTTAAATCTATCTACATAAAGTCCCTATATTTACCTGATTATTGCTATGCTAATTAGAGTTAAGATAGTGTCACTTCCATACATATACTTTAAAACTTTTTATTTTCATTATTTAATTTATTTTTAGAGACAGGGTCTTGCTCTGTTGCCTAAACTGGAGTGCAGTGGCACAATCATAGATCACCACAGCCTCGAACTCCTGGGTTCAAGCAATCCTCTCACCTTCCTAGTAGCAAGAACTACAAGTACAAGGCACTAAGTTTGGCAATTATGTAATTGACCAAAAAAAGGCATATATTTATTATGCACAACATGTCTTTTTAAAATATGTATACATCATAGATGGCAAAATTGAGTTAATTAACACATATCACCTCAAATGCTTATGTTTGTGATGTGATAACAATAATAAACCTGAAGAATATTATTTTGAATGAAATAAGCCAGGTGCAGAAAGACAAATACTTCATGATCTCACTTGCATATGGAATCTCAAAAAGTTAAATCCATAGAATTAGAAATGGTGCTTACCAGGACCCACGGTGGAGGGGAGTTGGGGAGACGTTGGTCAAAGGGTGACAAATTTCAGTTAGAAGGAATAAGTTCAGTAGATCTATTGTATAAGAGGTGTCTATGGTTAATAATAGTGCACTGTATTCTTAAAAATAGCTAAGAAAGATTTTAAGTGTTCTATCAACACATTTTTTAAATAAAAATACAAATGCAAAAAGTAATAAAATATACTCAGCTCTGTGTGACTTCATTTTTCAAATTCCTTCCATTAATGATAACCGATGAAGTTAGGAAATGGAGCATTGGATGTGAGATTTGACATAAATAGCTCGAATCATGGGTCAGGGAAGGTAACAATTGTGGTATAAGTGAGAAGATGTAAAATGAAGGGGGCTCTTGTGAAATGGACAGCTATATGGAAACCATGTGTTAATAGAATTTGTAATGAAAGCAAAGAGGGAAAAAAGACACAGTTCTCTCACTTCACAGCCTTGCATAGGAACAGTGAAATCCTAACACACTCCTCAAAATTCAACAATTATCATTCACTGACAGGACATCTTTGTCATCAGTTTCCTGAATATAGCTAATAAAAATTCCATCATGTTTTTGTGCCCTATTGGCAATAAAGATGACATTTCTCTTGTCTTTTCTGAAAGGTTACCTTGATCTTCATATTTTTCGCTGTTGAAAGGCAATATAATTCTAGTATAAAAGGGCAATGAGTTTAGAGCGTTATGGAAAAATGATTAAGAGTTGTATCTTTATCCTTAACTTAGTTATTTCTTGCTTAAAGAAGGTAAAATTGGTGTATTCTATTTTAATAGTAAATCATAGGTTACTTCTTTAAACCATGAATTTAGTTTAGAAAATATTTACAGTGCTGATAATCTAATAGATGCAAAACTAGAATTAGTTGGGCTAACTTAATTGCAGATTGATGATGTTTCTGAGTTTTAGTTTTACAGATGGGAGAAAACATCATATAAAGCTTTCAATTTCACCCTTTTAACATAGGGTAACTGTAATAAAAGAGCCATTCTCAGACTGCGCTTTGTGTTAGCCAATAGTAAACCAAATCACAGTGATTTCTTAAATAATTTAATTAATATTTCTGGGTTATTAATATTGTTTCAGGAAATATTGAAGTACAAAGCAATGACTAAAACACATGTATTCTGTTCTCATGTGACCTAAAGTTTACAAAAAACAAAAAGTAAAACAATAAAATTTAATAACTGGAAAATATGGTAATGTGGTAAATGATATATAAAATAATTACAAGGTTTTTTTAGAACATTTACCAAGAGACTTAATCTATTCTAGGGTGTCCAGTAAAACCACATGAGGCAAAATCTAAAACAAGGTGTAAGAAGGGATATTAGCTTTCTCATAAGGTCTTAATAGGAATTTGAAACTTTGGGAACAATTCATTTATAAAGGATGCATTTATTGAGTGTCTACTATGTTCCAGGCATTGTGCTATGAGCTGGAGATACAGTAACAAATTAGGCATTCCAGTCCTTTTCAGAGAGCCTACAGTCTACTGAAGAAGAGTAAATAACATGTCATTGTCAATTAGGTAGTTTGTGCTTGGTTGAGAAAGCACTATTTCTGTCTGAAAAGTACATGTTTTGAACTCCTACAAGAAATTGTCTCTTTACTATCTATAAAACATGACACTTTGACTCTAGATAAAGATATTGAAAATTTATATTTGTTATTTCTTTTCTATTACTTTAAGAACTATGTTTTTTGCTACTACTGAATATGTGTAGTCAAGAGAAAGATGAATATGATGAGCAATGATAAGAGGGAAAACAATTCTTAAAAATTAAAAAGAGAGATAATTAGATATTGAAAAGAGAGAAGGAAGCTTTGTTTCATAATATAACAACTATATACATTTTTAAATATCAATAGACAGTGTTTACATGTCTTCTTACAATCATCAACAAACTTACAGAAAAAGTCCTTCCCGGCTGGGTGCGGTGGCTCAAGCCTGTAATTCCAGCACTTTGGGAGGCTGAGGCGGGTGGATCACGAGGTCAAGAGATCGAGACCATCCCGGGCAACATGGTGAATCCCCGTCTCTACTAAAAATGCAAAAAATTAGCTGGGCATGGTGGCGCGTGCCTGTAATCACAGCTACTCAGGAGGCTGAGGCAGGAGAATTGCCTGAACCCAGGAGGCAGAGATTGTGGTGAGCCGAGATTGCGCCATTGCACTCCAGCCTGGGTAACAAGAGCAAAACTCCGTCTAAAAAAAAAAAAAGTCCCTCCCAAATTAATGCTAACAAAAAACTATGAGCATAAAAATGTCCTACTTAGAAATTTCATTATAATACACACACAAAATAGTAATTCAGTAAAATTATTTTGAGCAACTTCAACATGCTAAATGCTGTAGCAACTGCAGCTCAGAAAAACATAATAAAGCCATCTATCTGAGAAAATTCTGTATAGCCAGAATTCCATAAATGGTGATTTATAAATTGAATCGTTGATTCAATTTAATAGGGAGGAATGATATCTTTTTCTTTGCAAACTTTCACATTTTCCAAGCTTTTTGAAGTCATCGGGTTTAGTCTCATTTGTATTTATAGCATTGGTATCAAGCAGAGTTGTAATATATATTTTATTTGCAATAAATATGATTTTGACTGAAGAAAAAAGGAGGAAAGGGGGAAGAGATGCATGAAGAGAGGAAAAAGAAAGCTAAATTTTAATCACTTATCATGTTCATCATCATTTCTTAAGTAAAGCCAAAATACTTTATTTGTGCTTATTGAATCTTAATAGAAACTTTTACATTTCTAAATTACAAGCTTCCATACTAGATAAAATGAAAAAAGAAAATATAATTTTTAAAATTGATAATGACAGAGACTTAATATAACATTGGTTGTTTAGTAATGTAGGCTCTTGTAGCTATATGAGTCACTTACTCCTAATTTTAAGATCCCATGCCTCAAGATGATGGACTTAAATTTCCTTATTGTCTATTGCAACTATTTCTTGAGGTGTTCTACTTTTATGGTATATAAAATTAGGTGCTGCTTGTAAGTTGGTTGCCTTTGTGGTTAGAGTCTGCTTGTAGCTGCTTCTCCTGTAAGATCAAGAGTTTTTTCAGTTTTACAATCATGATTATTCACCATAAGATTGAGGATGTAGGAGATGGGCCTTCTCATAACTAAGGTGTTATTCTCTAATGTGTAACTCACGATAAAGGGCTAATCTATATGTTAGATTCAACTGCTTTGATGTTCCTTTTTAAAATTTCTAACATTATGTCAACACATGTTCAAGAAAATGACATTTTTAAATCACATTCTCTATATGCCATGAAAACCTTAAATCATGTATAGACTCATTAGACAACCTTTAGGTTGGTTGAAGGCAAACAAAGATGTTAATCAGCCAACGAAATTTAAATAGACCTGGACGCATACTTGCTAAAAGGGCTCTATTTTTAGTTAATTTGGAAAGTAGACTAACCATAAATGGGGATATTTCTCATTATATATAGTTAAAATTTTTGACTGTGATCTCAGTGAACACACACTATGTCAAAAATCAGCAAATTATTTAATATTATCATTTTTTTCAAGAGATATGGAGAACAGATGTTTTTTGTGCCCTGATTGAGTTGCTGACAATTTTTATCTTACAGTCAAATAACACATTTTTTTTCTAAAAAATTTAAATTCAGTAGTACATGTACTGGATGTGTGGGTTTGTTACATAGGTAAACATGTGCTATGGTGGTCTGTTGCACAGATCATCCCATCACCTAGGTTTTAAGCCTACCATCCATTAGCTATTCATTCGGATGCTCTCCCTCCTTCCCCAACGTCCTCTGACAGGATCATTGTGTGTTATTCTTCACCATGTAACCATATGTTCTCATTATTCAGTTCCTACTTAGATGTGAGAACATGCAGTATTTGCTTTTCTGTTTCTGTGTGAGTTTGCTGAGGATAATGGCCTCCAGCTCCATCCATATCCCTGTAAAGGACATGATCTCATTCCTCTTTATAGCTGCATAGTATTTCATGGGGTAAATGACCACATTTTAGTTATCCTGTCTATCTGTCATGGACATTAGGGTTGGTCCCAAGTGTTTGCTATTGTAAATAGTGCTGCAATAAACCTACATGTGCATGTATTTTTATAATAGAATGATGTATATTTTCCTAAATATATACCCAGTAATGGGATTGCTGGGTCAAATGGTTCTGCCTCTAGTTCTTTGAGGAATCATCACACTGTCTTCCACAATAGTTGAACTAATTTACCGTCCTACCAACAGTATGAAAGCATTCCTTTTCCTCCACAACATCACAAGTATCTGTTGTTTTTTTGACTTTTTACTATTAGTCAATCTGACTGGTATGAGATGGTATCTCATTGTTGCTTTGACTGGCAATTCTCTAATAATCAGTGATGTTGAGCTTTTTTTCATATGTTTGTTGGTCACATGTATGTCTTCTTTGAGAAGAGTCAGTTCATGTCCTTTGCTCATTTTTTAATGTGGTTGTTTTTTCTTCTTGTAAATTTGTTTAAGTTTCTTGCAGATGCTGGATATTAGACCTTTGTCAGATGGATAGAGTGCAAAATTTTTCTCCTATTTCTGTAGGTTGTCTGTTCACTCTCATGATATTTTTTTTTTTTTTTTTTTTTTTTTTTTTTTGCTGTGCAGAAACTCTTTGGTTTAATTAGATCATATTTGTCAATTTTGGCTTTTGTTTCAATTGCTTTTGGTCTTTTTGTCATGAAATCTTTGCCCATGCCTATGTCCTGAATGGTTTTTCTTAGCTTTTCTTCTAGTATGTTTATAGTTTGAGGTTTTATAGTTAAGATTTTAATACACCTTGAACTGATTTTTGTATACAGTGTGAGAAAGGGGTCCAGTTTCAATTTTCTGCATCTGGCTAGCCAGCTCTCCCAGCACCATTTATTAAATAGGAAACCCTCTCCCCATTGCCTGTTTTTGTCAGGTTTATTGAAGATCAGATGGTTGTAGGTATGTGGTTATATATCTGGGTTCTCTGTTCTGTTCCATTGGTCAATGTGTAACATATAGTTTTAAAAATAAATAATAGCAAGCATTTGTCACCTTTCACCAGAAAATCCAACACTATATTTACCTTGAATTGCTCACTGTATTCTATTATTTTTTAACATTTTAAATCAGACCTTTTCTGCCCAAGGTAGCTAGAGTATGTAGATACTACACATATACAGAAGAGCACTTAATAACAAGTGAAGATTGGCAGAAGTGGATTTCTTTATATTTTTATCTTTATTCATTAGCAAATTTTGAAAAAAAAGAAGGATGACATGAAGAAATAAATCATACAAATTTTCTAGGAACTTGCAGTGCAGTTTTAGAAGCTGTAAGATAGCAGTGACTTAAGAAGGACATCTGGACTATAAGGAAACAGGCCATCAAATAATGTCATTTGTTATTCTCTAGGATTACTGTATTCTATGGGGTTCCCTTGAATCCTTTGTCACTGCATGTTTAAAACATCTGCGTTTGCCCTGGACACTTACTGTATCTGGCATTAGAAATGATATGTATTGGTGGTGGGAGGGCTACCTATTTTGCTGTAATAAAGGCTGTGCTTATGTTGTCTACAATTTCATCCATTAATTAATTCAGGAAATATTATTAGATACTGAATATGTGCCAAGCAGTTTCAGGCACTGGGAATATCAACTAATAAAATCAGTAAAAATCTGTGCTTTCAGAAAGCTTAGTTCTGGTGGAGGGTATAGGGAATACACAATAAAATAAGTAAAACCTATGGTATGATAAAGAGTAATAATGTTAAGTATAAAATAAAATAGAAAAGGGGAATGGGAAATATTAGTGATCGAATAATTTGTATTTATTACTCATACGTTAAAACTGGGAAGTAGAACAAATAATGTTCAAGTAGTGGATTGAGGTTTTATTGCTTTGTGTTTGCTTGCTTAACAAATTAAATGCATAACTTCATTGTGATTGGTAATCTGTTCAAGCCATAAGTTTCATTACCACCACCAACAAAATAAGAACACACACACAAAATAGAAAGAACAGAGAATAATTAAACCACAACAGTATTCTCTCTTCTTTCTGATTTGGGTGGGGTGCAATTAATTGTGTTTAATAGAGAAACAGAGAGACCATTGTCAGGACTGTGTTTCTCTGAGCAAGTCACAATTTTTGGATTCTCAATTTCCTAAAATGAGTTAGATTGGACATTCTCTTCAATTTAATATTAGAAAATTTTATTGTGTGAATGCTCTTCCTACTCCCAACCTTTACCCTGGCCTCTAATTCTGCTCAATTAATTCCCTTCAGGCTTATAAGTATAATCTGCAATGTGAGTGACTTATTATTTGTCCTCAGGGATGATTTGGCTGATCTGGCCAGCTAGACAGATGACCTTATCTTCTTTATGTATCATATCAGAATTCCATGAAAGTAAATGTGTCTCTGAAATAGGAAAACGGTTTTTTGGGGGATGGTTATAAGAAGGGATATCTTCTCTGAATCTCCAAATGAGCTTTCAAAGAGTATTTGTAAAAGATAGAGGAGTCACACTCCCAAGTACTAAGTGAAAACTAAAGTTAAATCCCAAGAGAGATTTCTAAAGATGAAATTTCAGGTACAGAGAAAGGTAATGAGGGAGATATTTTAAGTAAAAATAATTTTCCAATGCTTTCAAATCATATGACATCAGCTGCCTACCCTGACTTCTCATAAGATCTTCTCATGGATAAGGCTTGAAAATTAGATTTAAGAATGCCAAATGTATGGTATTACTCATTTTGCTATGTTTTCATGATTAAATATAGCAAAATGAGTAATATAATAAGTTTACCCAATTTTAAGGATTCACAATTAAGGAGGACTTACAAAATTTATTTGCTTAGAAAGCTTGCATAACAAATAATTAATGTATGGTTAAATTAATATTACATATCAAACTACCTTAATTACATTTTTGGTTTTCATTTCAGATGATTTTTGTTATAGTTATACTCGACTAGTCAAGTGAAGCTACTTGATCTCATCAATCAGAAATTTGTAAAAATATGTGACATTATATTTTCGGAATTATTAAAGGGATATTTTCTGAAGTGGGTGTTATAATTCCACACTTTTCAGAATCCATTGTTTTAAATAGTTTTTACTTATGATAAATTATATCATAAAAGAGTTATTTCTTCAAATTTTAGTATCTAAAACATTTACACTGTCTCAGTCATGTTTCAATAATGAACAATGAAATGTACCATAATGAAATTATAAAGACAATATTTACTATGTTTCATATTTTTCCTCTGGTGTGTAATATCAAAATACAGAGTAAACAATAAGAATAAGAATATTTATTCACTCATTTATATATTTATTCATTCAGAAATGTATTTATAATTAATCTATTGTACTCACAGGTAAATATTGGTCTAGATCAAAATGCAGTGGTCAAAAACAGAAACAAAAACTTGCTTGTGTGTGGAAGGCATGCATAATATACAAAAAAAATTATATAAATATTTACATATATTCTAAAGTAAATAAAAAGGCTTAGACGATACATAATAGTGGGTTAGAGGGGAAAGGTATAGAGAGGGTGATTATGGAAGATTTTCATGAAGAAGTAGCCTTAGGCCCAAAATATGACTGACAATTATTAATCTAAAACTCTCCCAAATTTTCTGCAGTATTTATAAGATCATGTCCCTTAAAACCCAATTATATTTTTAAAATGTGTTGAGTCATTTCTATTTTATGCCTTGACATTTGCAAAATTGAAAACCTTCAAAACCATGTTCAGAGAAAAAGTATATATAACATATTATGGTATAATGCAATATAATATAATAAGAAACACATATATCTATGCTTAAATGAGCCTAAAGTAACACAAATAGCAAAGTTGCAAATGGATGTGTTAGAACTTAAGAATATATTACAGAAATTTTGCATAACTATGCATATATCTTCTTGAAAATATTAATAGGAATTTTTGAAATCTTACTATGTCTCGGATTCTGAATGAAGAACTGATTTCCACCAAACCATATCTGTAATTATACCATGTGAAAAGAAAAAGAAAATTATCTGTGCTAGTAAATTCTGCTTTTGTGGATTAGATGAAGTTTAGATCTGAAGCAAAACCAAAACCCACATTTCTTTGTCTTTTAGTTTCTCAGTCATTTCATTTTTATTTGATGAATTCTGAGAAAGTAGTTATCTACTGTTAATATTCAAAACATTTTTTGTTGAAATACAACTCTTATACAACATAATGCATTCTGTTTGTTGATGGCAATCACCATGAGTTTTATTTACATTGTTAATCTTTTGAACTGCCAGATAACATTAAAGATAAGATCACAGGCTTGATCTGCTGACCGGGTGGGATTAATTTTAAGCTTTTCTTGTTACAAATTATTTTCTCTGGACAAGGTCCTTGAATTTCCCAAGCCTTGTGAATTGAGAGAAAAAAATTAACCAAGTTTGTACTCTCAAGCCATTATTAAAATGTTGTGTATGAAGAACTCAATACAATTGTTCTGGAAAGAACAATTTTAAAGATTGCATAGCATAGCAATCTAGCAGTTTTGCGTAGGCTAGATTGCAAAAGGTCAGTCAAAAGATGGACTGAATGTGATTGTAGGTGTACATGCTGGAGAAGATTTAGCTTTGTAATTGCATGTGTAAGTAATGCTGTTATTTTGGTTAGAGCTGCAGTTAAATAGCATTGGAGGGTGAGCTCGTAAATCTATTAATCCTACAATCCTATAATTTTTAATGTGCGAATTAGAAGAAATTTTTATCAAAGGATTATATGTTGTGATATTGCTTAAGAGCCTTGACTTAATATGATTGTTATTTCAGTACTTCTTTTAGTTTGCTTCTCTTGAGAATAAGAAAATATGGGCCTAATAGTTTCTAACTTCAAACTAGAATGCTAGCTCAATACAATGCAGGCTATGCTCCGATTTCTTCCCCTCATATCTAAGTAGGCACATAAATCCTGATTCACCTTGATTGTATCCTAGTGGACTATTTTGCTAAGTTGTCTTCATCCTACACAGGGCAAATTTGTTATCTTTGTAACATAATTGCTTAGAGGTGGAAACAGAATATCTATACTGTTTTTCTAGTATTTTGATTCTATTTAAAATTCCATAATTTAAATGTTACATACATTGCCTATATAAAAAGTATGAATAAAATTTTAACTTTTTACGCTAAGAATCTTCCCTACCAATTTGATATTATTCATAAAAATGTATTAACGAATTACTTATATTATTAATAAAATCTATAATATAAATTATTGGGATAGATTGTACCTACTCTATTTGTCATTGACTAAAGAAAAAATTTTCAACTATAGAAGGATTAAATATAAACTAAAAAAGACAGGGAGACTTACCAAAACAAATTGTTTATAGAATCCATATAATACATTACCTTGAATTATTGACAAAATAGTTAAAGTAAAACCAATAATATATTTAGTAGAAATGACTCTAAGACTATACATCTTGAAATAGTATTAATAATAGTATATATTTAGTATCTACTTAGGTAATATTTTAACATGCATAGTATTTATAGTACTCATAGGACGGGTATGAATTTTAATGGATTAATATATTTAAATAACAGTGGTTATTCTTTATTCTTTTTCTTTTTTTTTGTTTTGTATTTTTTAACAGTTATTATTCTTATCTAGTAACCTAGTCTTCAGCTGAATAAAGGAAATAATACATGTAAAGTGCTTTCAAAAGCATCTGACTTATAATAAGCTCTTAATAGAAATTATCCCTTTCCGAGCAGTGGAACACAATGGTTGAGCATACAAGCTCTTATAGTCCTGGGATTCTGTCTCTCTTTGCAATTTTGGGCAAGTGGTTTTACCTATTCAGTGATTGGGGTGTATCTCCCTCCACCAGCCCCTAGCAACCGCCATGTTACCATTTGCCTCTGAATTTTATTGCTCTCTGAACATTATAAAATTGGGGCTTATTTGTTTTGAAAAACTTTTCTTATTAAGTATACTTTGTGCTTTTTTCTCACTTTACTATTTTTGGATGATTTAAGCCAATTTGGGATAAGCTTTAAAGAGAAATAAAAGCATAAACAGAGTTGAGCATATAATCTCCAAGTCACCTATCTTGAACTTCTGTTTTCACTCAGAAAACAGTTACCCACCTTAACATACTATGCTTAGTTTTGTACTATGTTCTTGTTTAGCTAGACATGCTAAAAATCCAGTGATGGGTTTTGAGGAGGTAATATCTCCACCAAGATGTTAAAAGAGTTGACTTCTTTAGTAACATTTCTATTGCTGATGAGGCCAAGAAAACACCATAACATTATTATTACTATTGACAGAGGAAATCAATAAAGGCAAAGACTCCTGAACTGAGATCAGTTGACAGTTTGTTCATCTTCTCTTGCCAAATAATGAATTATGATTAGATATAGTTCATCACTGTAATTAATGTTTTATAGTAGAGTAGATATAGGAACACAAAATTAGGATTAACACTTTTTGTTTTGGATTTGGGTTTTAGATATATATTCTACCTCCAATAATGCTGGCGTACAAGATCAATAAAATGTGTTTCTTTGAGAGAAATTAGATAGTCATTATTCACAGACTCATTCTCAAGCCCCTGGTATATAAAAATAATATGTTTGGGAAGACAATTTTCTGAATATAGGAGCCGAAGCACACTGGGAACATTGGTTTGCTTTTCTGCCCAGATTCCATAATGGAACGATTGAGGAGGCTGGAACCAGGTAGTAGTAAAATTCGCAACTTAGAGAAGGCTAGTATTATAGCAATTCAAGATAGCACTTTATTGAAAGTTTGCTGCTAAGCAACTCAGAGTATATATGGAATAGTGTTGCTAGGCAACACAGCTCATCTATTCCACTGCTGAAAAGATTTTTTGTTAGTGCCATGAGAAAATAGCCCAACATTAATCTCTCATAAACCTTTTACATGTTTAAGTTTGCACAAAGCAGAATCATTTTAATTATAAAATAAAGACATTAGAAAACAGGTTAAATATTACCACAATTTGGAGACTGGCAAATTGTATGGTTGACTGACTTCTCTATGTGTCATTTTGACAATCGTGGAAAATCAATCACAATTGAAAAAAACACAACTGAAACAATGAGAGATGATTAGAATATGATATTCTTATTATTACAAAGCTCTTGCATACATAGTTATGAAAACACTAATGGTGATTAAAAAAAGATATGATCAGCCATAACAGGAAAAATTAAAAGATGAGCAGGGACTAATAAGCCTATTAATTTCTAGGTAGGTGTTGGTGTTAAATGGTTTCTGTTGCAGTGCTGCTTCTCTGCTTCTTCATTCAGTCATCTCTTCTGATGTATGATAGAATCAAAATGGTAGCCACCTACTCTGAATATGCTCTTAGATATCCTGCAGATGAGACATTTGAAAAGTACTGTGGTCCAATCTGAACTCCATAATATTTTATTCCTCTTTCTTCTCTCACTCTCATTCACTATCCTATACAAAATCAATCACCAAGTTAACTATCTTACAAAATATTTACTTCTTTCTATTTTGCAAGTTTATTTTTTAAGCATTGTCTGTTATCAAAATTATTGCCACAGCTTTCTACCTCCATCTGCATATAATTCTTTCTAGGGACATTCAGAAAGAATAATTTTCTTAATTTGTAAATATTAAATGACATTTCCTGATTTAAAAATATATAAGTAAAATCAAATATTTATTGTTGTCAGAATTTAGTTTCAATCTCTTAGTTTACCTTATTAAGAAAACTAAAAACACATAAAATTTTTGAACAAAGATGTTTGTTATGTTGTTATTTATAAGAACAATAACAAAAGCACCATTTATATAGTAAACAACAAAATAATATTTATATTAATGTTGATACATTTATAGAATGAATGCTGTATAATAACACAAATTAAATTTCATATAATATCAGCAAGGTGACCAATTAGAGTTGCCTGGCACTTCCCATGCACCCCAAAATAAGAAACAACTACATTTTGATAGAAATGACTGAGGAGGTACATTGGAGAGCACCAGGGGAGTGGCAAAATATACATGAAACACAGCCACTCAGGATAGTACCATAGCTCTGCCACTGTCTCACTTGCCATAATTAGCTTGGAGCCATGGGGGACTTCTCACAGGAAATAGTATGCTGGAGAATACTAGCAATTGCAATTACTAATGCAAAGTCTTAAAGTCTTTACTACAAGAGAGTCTTGAAGTCCGCACAGGCCATGAATTGGGTTTGGAGGGTTGCCGGTTATTTGTAAGCCTGTATTGCACCAAAGTAATAGCCCACATTGTACACTTCCCAGCCCCATGACCTAAATTGCCATATCATGTTGCCATCTTCAAACCAGGTTCACCACTAGAGTGCATCTTGCCCTTTGGGTGAGTAGCCACTGTCTCTTACCATCTTTGAGGCCTTGTTGTCATTCTACCATTCTCACATTAGTGACCACACAACCACAACACAGGTAAAGCCTGGGCCCAACAGAAAGGCTGAAACTGCAGCATTAGAATTCAAACAACATCTCACACTCAATGAACAGACAAATCTGCATAGCAAGAAAGCCAACATACAGCCAGCTGGAATGCTGCACCAGTGCTTGCCCACATCCCACCAAACAGACAGTAAGGTCAGGGACCCATGCATGCCAGAAACTTACCACCAGAGAGACCACCACACAGCCAGTCAGCCCACTATGCCAGTGCATATTTGTGCCCAGCCCAATAACCTCTGATGCTCCTGCACCCAGCAAAAGCACACCACTGCTAGCATAAACTCCCATAGCCTAGGCTATTGATGCAATCACAGACTTCACTGACCAACATTATAGCTGCACAGAGACCAAGCAACAGAGTTCACCTGGAACCAAAGCCAATGTACCATACTCAAGCAACATCCAGGAAAAGGACTCTCAAAAACATATAGAAACCATAAATAAAAATTTTGAACTGAAAATAATGAATGAAATAAAAAAATATAATGTACAACTTCAACAACAGACAAGATCAAGCAGAAGGAAGAATTTCTGAGCTTGATGACAGTTCTTTTAAAATAACATAGAGGGGGGAAAAAGAATAAAAAAAGAGCAAAGAAAACCTAGGAGTCTTACAGGACACCATTAAGCAAACAAATATTTGCATTCTAGGATCAACAGAGAAGAAATTGAGAATGGCACAGATAATCTATTTAACATAATAATAACTGAAAACATCCAAAGGCCTGGGAAATATATGGATATCCAGGTCCAAGAAGCTCAAAAATGTCCAATTATATTAAAGCCTCAGAGATTGTCTCCTAGACACATTACAATCAGAATATCAAAACTCAAAGATGGAGAATTTCAAAGGCTTGCAAAAGTGTCAAGTCACATCCAGGTGAATCCCTATTAGATTATCAGCAGATTGCAGAGCAGAAAGCCTGAATAGTAGGAAATAATGGAGTGATGCATTCAAAATTCTGAAAAAGAAAGATAACTGTCAGCCAAGAATAGCATATCCAGCAAAGCTGTTCTTCAGAAAAAAGAGAGAAATAAAGACTTTCCCAGACAAGCAAAAGCTGAGAATATTTGTTACCACTAGATTTGCCTAACAAGAAATACTTATAAGAGTACTAAACCTGGAAGTGGAAGGGCAATAATTACTATCATTAAAACATATGAAAGTATAAAACCTACTATTAGATATAAATTCATAATCAAACTCAGACTACCCCAGTCCTGTACAGGGACTGTGTAAATCTTTCAGTTCTCTAAGATGAAAGTTAAAATTTAAAATAGTCAAAATTAGCAACACTTAAATTAGTGGCTAAGAAACCACAGTAGATAAAGATGTAAATAAAGGAAACAAAACTATTAATTGTGAAGGGGAGGTAAAAAGACTAGAGTACTTTCATGTGACAAAATTAAGTTGCTATCAGATCAACATAATTAATTATAACTAGAAGATTCTTTAGGTTAGCCCCATGGCAACTGCGAAGATACAAATTACAGCAGATACCCAAACAAGAAAGAGAAGAAAACAAAGCTTAGCGCTGCAGAAAATCACCAAACAGAGGTAAATAACAATAAAGGAGAAAAGAATCTACAAAACAACCAGAACTCAATGAGCAAATGGCAGATGCAAACAACTACAAATATAATCATAAACATAAATGAATTAAATACAATAATTAGAAGATACAGAGTGGCTGAATAGATGCAAATATATGGGGAAAAAAAAAACAAGGCCCAACTGTACGCTCCCTGTAAGAGATTTATCTCACTGTTAAACACACATAGGTTGAAAATGAAGGCATGGGAAAAAGTATTTCATGCAAAGAAAGCTAATTAAGCAGAATTAGTCATACTTATATCAGATAAAATAAACTTTAAGTCAAAACTCTAAAAAAGAGACAAAGAAGGTCATTATATAAAGATGAAGATATCAATTTAACAAGACGATATAAAAATCTATAGGCCTCCAACATTAGAGCATCAAATACGTGAAGCAAAATTAATTAGATCTAAAAAGAGATATGTATACTACTATGTAACAATAGGAGGGGATTTCAATATCTCACTTTCAACAATAAACATATCTTCTAGTTAGGAAATCAACAAAGAAATATTGGACTTAAACCACACCATACCAAATGGACCCAAAAGACATGTAGGGAATATTCCATCAAACAACTGCACATTAATATTATTCTCAACTGCACATGGGACATTACCCAGAATAGATCACATTTTAGGCCACAAAAAAATTTTAGCAAATTTAAGAAGAGAGAGATAATGTTATATGTATTTTCTGACCACAATGTTATAAACTAAAAATTAACAAAAAAACTGGAGAAACTTTACAAATATGTGCAAACTAAACAACATGCTCCTAGACAGCTAATGGATCAATGAAGAAATTAAAAGGAAAATTTAAAATTATGTGGGAAAAATGAGAATGAAAATATATCACACCAAAACATACAGGACAGCAAAAGCAGTTCTAAGAGGGAAATTTATAAGAATAAATGCCTACAACAACAACAACAAATATTTCAAATAAACAACCTAACAATCCACTTTAAAAAACTAGAAAAGCAAGAACAAACTAAACCCCAAAATGATGAAGGCAAGAAAATATTGCAACTTAGGGCAAAAATAAACAAAATGAGGCTAGGAAAACAATTCAAAATGAAAACCAAATCAGGAGTTTGTTTTGGAAAAAGATAAAGTTGACAAATCTTTAACTATACTTACTAAAGAAAGAGTAAAGCAGACTCAAAATCAGAGATGAAAGAATACAAGGAAGATTCAGAGGTGAAAAAATACAAGGAAGATTCAACATCTGCAAATCAATAAATGTAATCCACCACATTAACAGGAATAAAGACAAAAATCCTATGATCATTTTAATAGATGCAGAAAATGCATGTCACACAACTGCATATCCTTCATGATACAAACACTCAATAAATTAGGTATAGAAAGTCATACCTCCACACAGTAAAGGCCATGTATAACAAAGTGATGGCTAACATCATACTGCTGTCAGCTTTTCCTCTAAGATCAGGGACAACACAAGAATGTCCACTTTCATCACTTCTAATGAGCATAGTGCTGGAAGTTCCAGCCAGAGCAATTAGACAAGAGAATTGAAAAAGTATCCAAATTGAAAAGAAGGAATTCAAATTGACCCTGTTTGCAAACAACATGATCTTATATAGAGAAAACCCTAAGACTCCAGCAAAAAAAAAAAAAAAAAAAACTGTTTAAACTAATAAACAAATTCAGTAAAGTTGCAGGATGCAAAATCAGCATAAAAAATCAACAGTATTTCTATATGTCAGTAGTAAACTAGCCTAAATAAATCAAGGATGTGATTTTATTTACAATAGCTACAAAAGGAAAATAAGATACCTGAGTATAAATTTAAGAAGGTGAAAGATCTCTACAGTGAAAACTACAAAACGTTTAATTAAAGAAATAAAAAAGAAAAAAAAAAAAACAGGAATAAATCTTATTTCCATGGATTGGAAGAACTATTGTTGTTAGAATGGCCATGCTAGCCAAAGCAAACTGTAACTTCAGAGCAATCCTTAACAAAAATAACAATGACATTCTTTACAAAATTATTTTAAAATTCTAAAATTTGCATGGAACCACAAAATAAAAATAGCCAAAGCAATCTTCAGCAAAAAAGTACAGGGCTGGAAACGTTACACTACCTGATTTCAAAATACACTGGAAAGCATTAGTAACCAAAACAGAATGATAATGGCATAATGACAGATACATAGACTGATTGAACAAAATAGAGAACCCAGAAATAAATTCATACCCTGACAGCCAACTAATTTTGGCAAAAGTGCCATAAACACATATTGGGGAAAAGATAGTATCTGATAAATGGTACTAAGAAAACTGGATATCCACAGGCAGAAGAATGAGACTAGATCCATACCTCTCACTGTATATATGAATCAACTCAAAATGGATTGAAGACTTAAATGTAAAACCTTAAACTACAAAACTACTAGAAGGAAACCTAAAGGGAACACCACGAGATTGGACAAGGTAAAGATTTAAATAAGACATCAAAATCACAGAGACAAATGGGATTACATCAAATTAAAATATGTTTTCACAGAAAAGAAAACAATTAGCTAAGTTAAGTGACAACCTAGAGAATGGGAAAAAATATTTCCAAAGTATGCATGTAACAGGGTTTAATATCCAGAATATATAACAAACTTAAATAAAAATACTACTACTAATAATAAAATAACTTGACTAAAATTGGCAAAAAGCCTTAATATACATTTCTCAAAAGAAAACATATAAATGACCAACAGGTATGTGAAAAAATGCTCAATGTCACTTAATGATAGCCATCAACTAAAGCTATCTATGCAGAATCTCATTTTGAAAAATAAATGTGACATATATGTGTATTTGCAATGTAAGTAGGTATGGACATATATGTGAATTTGCAATGTACACACAGATATATCCTTCATAATAAAAAAGCACTAAAAATAAGAAGACATATATATTAGTCAATTTTCATATTACTAATCATACTAGTTGAGACTGGGTAATTTATGAAGAAAAGAGGTTTAATTGACTCAGTTTCTCATGGCTGGGGAGGCCTCAGGAAACTTACAACCATGGTGAAAGGCAATGATCAAATTATCTGAATACAACTTTAACACATCTTGCAGATTCCAGTAACTATGTGCTAAAAATATATAATATGTTTACTCAAGACTTTCTGTATGATAACCAAAACATTAAGTAATATTGATTAGCATAATTTTCTAGAAATTTATTTTACTAGAAATTTATTTTTTTTAATGAAGGAAAGTAAATTTAAAGTTCTTTACTACTATGTGTCATAATTACTACATATTTGGTTATAGATATTTGGACTTCTAATAAGAAAGTATATATTAATAAATTATAGATCTGAAACAGAAATTAAAACTTAGAAAATAAATCAAGATAAGTGAATCAAGTCAAAGGTAAGTCAAAAGTGATCTCAAATCAAGAAAGAATGTTTTACCATATAATTTTGCTCTAAGTAGATTTCTGTTTAAATCTAGATTTTCCAATCCCCTCTTGAATAAGATATAATGCATAGATATAAGCTATATCATAGAGGATAAATTATAGAACCAATAGATATTCAGTCAGTTCCATTTTGTAAGAATGTGTTACCACGGTAATCTTTCTTTTATCCAGTTAGATTTATCATAGGCTGAGGGCCACTGTGGAAGTTTGTCAGTTATGAGAAAAGTGAAGGTAAATTCATGTTAGAGGAGACAAATTAGTTCACATAAGTTAAGTGAGTCTATAAAAATGCAAATTGGAGAAAGTTATAACTATAAATCATATCAATTAAAATGTAATGGTGTATTTTCAAATAAAGCATAAGGTAATATGCAAAATAAAAATATATTTATTTGAATTATATTAATCATCAAAATCTGAGTATTATAACAAATCTTCAAGTATTTCACAAGTGTATTACAGGTGAAACTTTAAAAATTCTTAAAATTTTTTAAATTTTATTTTATCATACATTAAATTTTATTTTTATTTTATATGTTAATATTTTCTAATGGGTATTTTATTAGAATATAGGTAATGACTTTGATCCATTTTCTTCATTTTAAATATAACTCAAAATGGAACAGTTAAACAAAGCAGAAAATTATTATTTAACTGTGAATAAATTCAAAACAATGTTCATTGAAGAGTGAAAAATTTATGAAAGATGTGTTGAATATTTGATAAAAGCCAAAGTTTATTAAATATACAAGACATGAAAGTTTTCTATATAAATAGAGTTTTAACTAACTACGGAAGGGAACAGTTTGTAGATTTCAGAGTCAAGTTAATAACCTTTACAAATAAAAGAGATAACACATTATATTCCTATTCTATGTCTTTCCAATGGAAATTTAAATATCTCAAAAGCAATTGTTAAGGGATGTCCCTCTATATTGTGGTGTTTCTCATGTGTCTCATGGCTTATAGTTTCCTTTGTGAGATAGACAAAAATAATGAATAATTAATTCCCATTTTAAATAGGAAGAATGTCACAAATAACTACACATTCTAAACTTCTAAATCAATTAGAGTAGAAATATATATCAAAGTTGTAAATACGAAATGAATATATGTATGCACATGTCTGTGTGTCTGTATAGATTGTTACTATATATACAGCTTGGTCAATTAAATATATAAAATAATATATTTAATATTTGCATACTAATATAAACTATGGACTTGTGCACAAAGAAATGATCAACTGCAAAATTCCTCTCACAGATTTAGAAGAGTTGAGGCAATCGGACTTCCAAGATGGCGTCATAGAGGTGACTCCGGATTGCAGCTTTCAGTGAAGGCGCAGAGGGTGAGTCCTAGCCGCATTCTCAGACAGATCTTTTTTGCCCACAGAACGTTGAAAGTCCCAGGTGTGGGAGAGACACAGGACGCTAGCACAGCCGGCTCGCATAGCCGCTTTGGCCGGTTCCGCAGCG
This sequence comes from Saguinus oedipus, assembly GCA_031835075.1. Lineage (NCBI taxonomy): Eukaryota > Metazoa > Chordata > Mammalia > Primates > Cebidae > Saguinus > Saguinus oedipus. The sequence continues at coordinate 47,185,294 of CM063169.1, forward strand.
CAGCAGCACCGGGCACAAAACTCACTGGTCCGGGTGCCCTGTTAAACCAGCAATCTGAGATTTCGAAGGGCAGATTGGCATGTCCATCTGATTGAATGGGACTTGGACAATGAGCCAGACCAGGAGATTCCTGGGAATCATGATCTGAGCCGGTGCAGTGGGCAGCGGCACGGGAGATCAAATGGATCCCAGTGCCCTATCAGCAGGCTACTGAGATGCCAGTGAGAGAGTCAACTGTTCAGCCTGGGGAGACGAAGAGAGAGAGAGAAAGAGGATGGACTCTGAGGCAGGTAGCTGGGTGATCGGGCTCGGCGGGTCCCACCCCGACAGGGACAAGCAGGGTGGCGATTGGAGGTGCTCAGGGCTGAGAGTTTTGCTGCTGGCATCTAGGATGGTGCAGCCAGGTGCAGGAGGGGTGTCTGCCACTACTGACGCAATCCCCCCCTACTGATGCAATCCCCCCCTACTGAAGTACCGCCCAGGGCTGATGCAGCCTGCTGTTGCCGAGGCAACCTGCATTAACAGAGAGACTACGCCAGCAGGGTGGAGCAAGCCACAGCAGGGAGGAGCAAGCCACAGCAGAACAGAGCCCCACAGCAACAGGGCGGACCCGCACTAGCAGGGCGGAGCCCCGGCAGGAATATAGTGAATAGACTGCCACCTAGCTGGGCAGGACAGTGCAACAGATACTCATAAAGAAAGCCCCAACTCCCTGAGACAGAGCATCTAAGGGGGAAAAAAGGGGGGTATTTTATGAGTTCTGTCACAGCAGACATAAACACATCCTCCCAATTGAAAAATCAGCAAATGCTAAGATGACAGGTGGATAAATCCATAATGATGGGAAGAAACCAGCACAAAAAGGAGGAAAACACCCCAAACCAAAACACTTCACATCCTACAAAGGACCAAAACTCTTCACCAGCAAGGGAACAAAGCTGGACGGAGAATGAGTGTGATGAAATGATGGAATCAGACTTCAGAAAGTGGATAATGAGAAATTTCAGTGAGCTAAAAGAACATGTTCTAAATCAGTGCAAAGAAACTAAGAACCTTGAAAAAAGATTTGCAAAAAGATTCGAGGAAATGATAACAAGAATGGACAACTTAGAGAGGAATATGAATGAATTGAAGGAGCTGAAAAACACAACACGAGAACTTCGCGAAGCATGCACAAGTTTCAACAGCCGAATTGACCAAGCAGAAGAAAGAATATCAGAAGTCGAAGATCAACTCAATGAAATAAAACGAGAAACCAAGATCAAAGAAAAAAGCGCAAAAAGGAATGAACAAAATCTCCAAGAAATGTGGGACTATGTGAAGAGACCCAACCTACGTTTGATAGGTGTACCAGAATGTGATGAAGAGAATGAATCCAAGCTGAAAAACACTCTTCAAGATATTATCCAGGAAAATTTCCCCAACCTAGCAAGACAGGTCGATACTCAACTCCAGGAAATACAGAAGACATCACAAAGATATTCTGCAAAAAGAGCAACCACAAGGCACATAATTGTCAGATTCACCAGGGTTGAAATGAAGGAGAAAATACTAAGGGCAGCCAGAGAGAAAGGTCAGGTCACCCACAAAGGGAAGCCCATCAGACTCACAGCAGATCTCTCGGCAGAGACTCTACAAGCCAGAAGAGAGTGGGGACCAATATTCAACATCCTTAAAGAAAAGAACTTTCAACACAGAATTTCATATCCAGCCAAACTGAGCTTCATAAGTGAAGGAAAAATAAAATCCTTCATGAACAAGCAAGTACTCAGAGATTTTGTCACCACTAGGCCTGCTTTACAAGAGCTCCTGAAAGAGGCACTACACATAGAAAGGAACAACCAGTACCAGCCATCCTAAAAGCATACCAAATGCTAAAGACCATCAACAAAATGAAGAATCTACATGAACCAATGGGCAAAAGAGCAAGCTAGCATCAAAATGGCAGTATCAAATTCACACATAACAATATTAACCCTAAATGTAAATGGGCTAAATGCACCAATCAAAAGACACAGACTGGCAAATTGGATAAAAAGCCAAAACCCGTCGGTGTGCTGTATCCAGGAAACCCACCTCACATGCAAGGATACACAAAGGCTCAAAATAAAAGGATGGAGGAAGATTTACCAAGAAAATGGAGAGCAAAAAAAAAGCAGGAGTTGCAATTCTCATCTCTGATAAAATAGACTTTAAAGCAACAAAGATCAAAAGGGACAAAGAAGGTCATTACATAATGGTAAAAGGATCGATACAACAAGAAGAGCTAACGATTCTAAATATATATGGACCCAATTCAGGAGCACCCAGATATATAAGGCAAGTTCTTAATGACTTGCAAAGAAACTTAGACTGCCACACAATAATAGTGGGAGACTTTAACACTCCACTGTCAATATCACACAGATCAACCAGACAGAAAATTAACAAGGATATCCAGGACTTGAACTCAGACCTGGAACAAGCAAACCTGATAGATATTTACAGAACTCTCCACCCCAAATCCACAGAATATACATTCTTCTCAGCACCACATCACACCTACTCCAAAATTGACCACATAATTGGAAGTAAAGCACTCCTCAGGAAATGCAAAACACCTGAAATCATAACAAACAGTCTCTCAGACCATAGTGCAATCAAGTTGGAACTCAGAATTCAGAAACTAACTCAGAACCACACAGATTCATGGAAACTGAACAACTGGCTCTTGAATGTTGATTGGATAAACAATGAAATGAAGGCAGAAATAAAGAAGTTCTTCAAAACCAATGAGAACGAAGACACAATGTACCAGAATCTCTGGGACACATTTAAAGCAGTCTGTAGAGAAAAATATATAGCAATAAATGCCCACATGAGAAGAGTGGAGAGATTCAAAATGGACACCCTATCGTCAAAATTGAAAGAGCTAGAGGAGCAAGATCAAAAACGCTCAAAACCTAGCCAAAGACAAGAAATAACTAAGATGAGAGCAGAACTGAAGGAGATAGAGACACGAAAAACCATTCAAATAATCAATAAATCCAAGAGCTGGTTTTTCAAAAAGATCAACAAAATAGACCACTAGCCAGACTGATAAAAAAGAAAAGAGAGAACAACCAAATAGATGCAATAAAAAATGATAAAGGGGAAATCACCACAGATTCCACAGAAATTCAAACCATCATCAGAGAATACTACAAACAACTCTATGTACATTAACTAGTAAACCAGGAAGAAATGGATAAATTCCTGTACGCCTGTGTCCTCCCAAGCCTAAACCAGGACAAAGCCAAAACTATGAATAGACCAATAAGAAGGTCTGAAGTCGAGGCAGCAATTAAGAGCCTACCACACAAAAAAAGCCCAGGTCCAGATGGGTTCACAACTGAATTCTATCAGACACACGGAGGATCTAGTACCATTCCTTCTGAAACTATTCCAAAAAATTCAAAAAGAGGGAACCCTTCCCAAATCATTTTATGAGACCAACATCATCCTGATACCAAAACCAGGCAGAGACTCAACAAGAAAAGAAAACTTCAGGCCAATATCCATGATGAACATAGATACAAAAATCTTCAATAAAATACTGGCAAACCAATTGCAACAGCACATTAAAAAACTTATCCATCATGATCAAGTAGGATTCATCCCAGGGATGCAAGGCTGGTTCAACATACACAAGTCTAAAAATGTAATTCACCACATAAACAGAAGCAAAAACAAAAACCACATGATTATCTCAATCGATGCAGAGAAGGCATTTGACAAAATTCAACAGCCCTTTATGCTAAAAACCCTCAATAAACTCGGTATTGATGGAACATATCTCAAAGTAATAAAAGCTATTTATGACAAACCAACAGCCAATATCATACTTAATGGGCAAAAACTGGAAGCATTCCCTTTGAAATCCGGCACTAGACAAGGATGCCCTCTCTCACCGCTCCTATTCAACATAGTACTGGAAGTTCTAGCCAGAGCAATCAGGCAAGAAAAAGAAATAAAGGGTATTCAAATAGGAAAGGAGGAAGCCAAATTGTCTCTATTTGCAGACAACGTGATAGTATACCTAAAAGACACCATCACCTCAGCCCGAAAGCTCCTGAAACTGATAAGCAACTTCAGTAAAGTCTCAGGATATAAAATCAATGTGCAAAAATCACAAGCATTCCTATACACCAATAACAGACTTAAAGAGAACCAAATTAAGAAAGAACTGCCATTCACAATTGCTACAAAGAAAATAAAATACCTAGGAATACAACTCACAAGGAACGTAAGGGACCTCTTCAAGGAAAACTACAAACCGCTGCTCAACGAAATAAGAGTGGACACAAACAGATGGAGAAACATTCCATGTTCATAGTTAGGAAGAATCAATATCGTGAAAATGGCTATACTGCCCAAAGTAATTTACACAATCAATGCTATCCCCATCAAACTACCATTGAATTTCTTCACAGAACTGGAAAAACCCACCATGAACTTCATATGGAACCAAAAGAGAGCCCGCATAGCCAAGTCAATTCTAAGCAAAAAGAACACAGCGGGAGGCATCACACTACCAGACTTCAAACTATACAACAAGGCTACAGTAATCAAAACAGCATGGTACTGGTACCAAAACAGAGATATAGACCAATGGAACAGAACAGAGGCATTGGAGGCAACACAACGTATCTACAACTATATAATCTTTGATAAACCAGACAAAAACAAGCAATGGGGAAAGAATTCCCTGTTTAATAAATCGTGTTGGGAAAACTGGCTAGCCATGTGCAGAAAGCAGAAACTGGACCCCTTCCTGACACCTTACACTAAAATTAACTCCAGATGGATTAAAGACTTAAACATAAGACCTGACACCATAAAAACCCTAGAAGAAAATCTAGCCAAAAGCATTCAGGACATAGGAGTAGGCAAGGACTTCATGACCAAAACACCAAAAGCATTGGCAACAAAAGCCAAAATAGACAAATGGGACCTAATCAAACTCCACAGCTTCTGCACAGCAAAAGAAACAGTCACTAGAGTGAATCAGCAACCATCAGAATGGGAAAAAAATCTTTGCAGTTTACGCATCGGACAAAGGGCTGATATCCAGAATTTACAAAGAACTCAAACAGATTTACAGGAAAAAAACAAGCCCATTCAAAAATGGGCAAAGGATATGAACAGACACTTTACAAAAGAAGACATACATGAGGCCAACAAACATATGAAAAAGTGTTCATCATCTTTGGTCATTAGAGAGATGCAAATCAAAACCACATTGAGATACCATCTCACGCCAGTTAGAATGGCAATCATTAAAAAATCTGGAGACTGCAGATGCTGGAGAGGATGTGGAGAAATAGGAACACTCTTACACTGTTGGTGGGAGTGTAAATTAGTTCAACCATTGTGGAAGACAGTGTGGCAATTCCTCAAGGACCTAGAAATAGAAATTCCATTTGACCCAGCAGTCCCATTACTGGGTATATATCCAAAGGACTATAAATCGTTCTACTATAAGGACACATGCACATGAATGTTCATTGCAGCACTGTTTACAATAGTAAAGACCTGGAACCAACCCAAATGCCCATCAATGATAGACTGGACTGGGAAAATGTGGCACATATACACCATGGAATATTATGCAGCAATCAAAAATGATGAGTTTGTGTCCTTTGTAAGGACATGGATGAATTTGGAGAACATCATTCTCAGCAAACTGACACAAGAACAGAAAAACAAATACCGCATGTTCTCACTCATAGGTGGGTGAGAAAAATGAGAACACATGGACACGGCGGGGGGGTCTACTACACACTGGGATCTATTGGGGGGAAGTGGGGAGGGACAGTGCAGGGGGCCTGGGGAGGGATAGCCTGGGGATAAATGCCAAGTGTGGGTGAAGGGGAGGAAGGCAACAAAGCACACGGACATGTGTGTACCTATGCAACTATCTTGCACGTTCTGCACATGTACCCCAAACCTATAATGCAATAAAAATTTAAAAAAAAAAAAAGGACTCAATCTTACCACAAGATGGGAGGATCCTGCAGTGTGTCAACAGTGTGTCAGCACTGGCCTGGATTTATCTTGTTCCCTAGCCACCTTGGACCTACCGGCAAGGAAACTTTGTATTTTCACCATTCACTCCATTGACTCTACCATTCTCTTTACCCTGCCTCTCATAATTGGTCCCCAACTCTGGAAATATAATTTGCTCTTTTTGATTCTATTCTCAAATGATTGTATAAATGGCTAAGAAAATGTTACAACCTTGTATCTTGGTGCCACATCTGCTTACTGAGTGTAGAAAAAGCAACAAACACTGTTTTAGGCTCAGCTTTCACAACTGTCCTGTGTGACAGTTACTCTCATTTTATAGTTAAGAATAATTCCTACTGCTTAATGAGTACAAAAACTCCTCAACATTATCAACAAGTTCTTGGAAACTGCAACTTTAAGCAAAGCAACATAATGTTTCTTTCAATGTCTGTATAACATTGATTACTTGTGCAATTTGGTGCCCTATGTTGTGGTCAGCATATCTGTGACTCTCTTGATGGTTCCCACCCTTGTTACACAATGGCTATAAGATGGCCGCTGAAGCACTAGAATTTGCATCCATGTTCATGGTAATAAGAGAAAACTTTTACCTAAAAAAAAAGAAAAAAGAAGAGTCAAGGCTTCAATGGAAGTTTAGCTAGTTATCAACTTCATTTCCTTTTCAAATTGAAAATGTCTCCTTCAATCTCCCAGGCAAGTTCTTCTTGGACATATTCACTTGAAGCAAATTGTCACCTCACAAAATTGCCAATTCCATTATTGCCTAATACTAAATTTTAGAAAATCTTTTCCCATAATGAATGAACAACTCTTCCTCTCTATAATTTAATTTCCATTTTGGCCCTCTATTGTACCCCAGAGTGAGTAAGCACCTAGTTACATGTAACATCTATAGTATGGCTTCAAATATTTTCTTCCGTGATATGAAGGTTCTACTAACTTCATTAATTTTCTATATAATATGGTTTCCAGTTGTCACAAGATTTTATTCACTGCCCTTTTTATACACCTTGAATATCAAGCATGCCATGAAAATAGGATGCCCAAACTGGACAGATTATTTCAGATGTTGTCTAATAAATACGGAGAATAGCTGAATCTTTTATAAAGCTAGTACTTGAAACCTGGATTAAAGTTTCTAAATGTTGAAATACATTTGACGATTTTGTTTTATTTATAATAGTATTTATACTATATTTCTGGCTCATAAAAATAATTTTGAGCAAATTTGTTTTATTAATAATGTGCTATGAAATGTCTTCATGTTGTATTTCATATGTGGTTACTATTTGAAGTCAAAGCTAAATTCTATATTTTTCTTAAATATCACCTACATCATTACTTTTTCTCTAACTTTGAGGAGGAAGAGTCTCTTTGGGAGAGACTGTTTTTGCCATCAAATTGATTTAAATCATCAGATTTGATAAGGATCTCCTCTAGGTCTTATCTAAGTAGGTATTTAATAGGATGGTGCTGTGAATAGATTCCTGAATCTATGCTTAAAGACTTTGTCTGTTAACAACAGGATTAGGTTTTAGGTCTGTCATAAAATGTGATGTCATCCAGAAGATGTTTTCTTACTTGAGGTGTAGGGAAGATAAGAAATACTTATTGCAAGTTATTTTATGTCAGGTATAGTAGAATTCTTCCCAATAAGTATACTATTCAAGTTACAAATAATTGACATTTACTGTTTTGTCTGTTTAAGCAATTTGTTGAGTAATTATGTCAATAATCAAAGTTCATTATTCTGTTGTTAATAGACTATTACCTAGTGGTCTGTAATCTCTGAGGGTTAACATTTTTCTCTATTTACTTCTTTCTTGTCTCTGATTACTTCATTTTCCACAGTTTTTCAGAATATTAACACTGTAATTTTTTGACAATGCCTAAACATTAAGTCAGAGAAGTTAACAGTGCTGGACCAGCAATATCACATTTGTGAGAGCATGGAACCAATGAAACTAGAGTACTCAATGAAAGACCTCAGATATTTATCAGTTTTGATTCAAGGCCAGACCTTTCTTATTCATTCTAGGAGAAAAATTGAGTACCTCAATGTGCTCAGAACCATGCTAAGCACCAGAGCCAAAAGATAGATGTGAAGAGGGTCCCTCCTACCCCAGATGAAGGAGGACTCAATACAGAAGCACACACCAGTCTCAAGATAGAGAGGCTGAGGTTGAGAGGGAGCCCTGAGAGACAAAATGCAGGTGTCATGCAGGACAGGAGCAACTCCTGTGCCCTGACTTAAAAGGATGAGGAGTTGATCTTTCAGAGAATCAGTGAAGAGCAGGAGCATCACGAATGGGATGTCCCTTCTGAGGGACCTCCTGTAACCATTAAAGACAGGTTAATGATGGAGGAGGCAGGATGCCAGTGAGGGGCAGCGGGTTAAACAAGGGCCAGGGGTGTGCCCAGTGTGGTCTAGTTAAAATGAAAATAGGCCAATTTTTAAAACATGAATTTATGTAAAACATTTTTAAAACTGCATTATCTTACTTAGAAAGGCTTTCCCCTAATTAATGAAATAGGTTTGGCAGTTAGACAAATCAGTTCAGTTGCTCAGATTGACTGCAGCCGTTCCTTTCCATAAAGGAAAAGAATCTATGTATTTGCCATTTTTTTCTTCTATTTGCCATCTACCCTTTGTCCATTTCATTGCCCATTAACTCTTCAATTAGGCAGTTCAAGTGCAGTAAAATAAAATAAAGAATAAGAAATTACAAAGCTCTGACTCCCTTGAAAAACTAATACAGAAATGTGACAGACAAGTGAATTTTAACAATTTTAAATTTAGTTAGAAGTTTTAGAGCTCAAAAGCATATTTTTTCCTTAAGATTAGAAGCAGTGTACTCTAAAACTGTATGTATAATATTCACAAACATAAATATTTTCTATTTAGTTGGATAATAAATGTAGTCTTGAACATTGTGTAATGTAGACACTGCTTGCCTTCTACTTTACTTTGTGCAGTGGAGGTCTTTGCTACTAATGTAAATATGAATGTTACCTTTAATAAGAGGTTAATGTTTGTTTGTTCCCAATAACCAATTTTACCTGACTTAACACAGATAATTATTTTAATCTTCCTCTTTTGCCAGCACAAGTATATTGGCTAAAAAATGGTGATAAGAAAAATTTATTTTCTTGTTTAAACAATTCTGGATGATGAGATCAATCATATTCTAAACCTCACCACCATGCAATATAACCAGGAAACAAACCTGTACATTACCCTGAATCTAAAACAAAATTCAAAATTATTAACAATTTTTTAATTGCAAAAAAATCAGATTATAGAGGTTAAATTAATGAATAAAATACTTTTAAGCATCGATTTCAGTTATTTGTACCATGATTCCTATTTATATTAATGATTATATTTGCAGCTTTGACAAATCATTTAACAAACAAAGAATGTAGGTAGACAGCTTTTCGCAATTGCCTTGAGATTTTGAGAGGGAGAAACTTGGCTAAAAAGCCTTTTCAATTACAAAATTTTCCTAGCAATATTGTGCAGGGTATAAATATGACATTTCTTTCATTAAAATGTTCTCTCTGTTGTAAGAAAAACATAATACTCAAGGGCATGGTTGATTCTTTAAGGAGTTTCCATTAGTTACACAGGCAAATGTGGATATAAAATGTAACTGACTATGAAGAGGTCAGTAAATCTCAGAGGCATGGGATAACTCAAATCTTTTCTTAGACATAGACCCCTATTGCAATTTCCAAATGTGAGATTTTTATCTATCAACAGTGTTGTGCATTTTCTTATTTTCTAAAAACTTGTAAAGTTTAGCTGCATAAAAGAAAAAAATAAAATATATTAAGGAATAAAGTTTTTCGTGAATATCTTTGAAGACACAAGAACAGAAAGAATTTGCAAATGTACTATTAGTAGCTTTTTAAAAGAAGCCTATAATAACATGGTTTATATGTATTAAATTATTTGTTTCTAACAGTCTTTCATTTAAAATGAATTATACGTGTCATTGAGGCATAACTTGTTTTATATAAATACATGTTCCTATTAAGGAAATATTAAAGTTGATATAGTTTGAATGTCCCCTCCAAACCTCTTGTTGAAATGTCATCCCCAATGTTGGAGGTGAGGTAGGAGGTGTTTGGGTCATGGGGCATTCATCCTTCATGAATGGCTTGGTGCTGCCCTTGTGATTGTGAGTGAGTTCTTCTGCAATCTGTTTGTTTAAAGTTATGGGGCACCTCCCCCCAGTCTCTCTTCTTCCCACTATTGCCATGTGACACTGCTGCTTCTGCTTTTACTGCCCTCATGATTCGAAGTTTCCTGGAGCCCTCACCAGAAATAGATAGTGGAGCCATGCTTATATAGCCTGCAGAACTGTGAGCAAATTAAACCTCTTTTTTCTATAAATTACCCAGCCTCAGGTATTTCTATATAGCAATAAAAAAACTAAAACAATAGGTGAATAATTCCAGTTGAATTTATTTATTCAAAATGTTATTGATTGTCAACTATATTCTAGGTACTGGTGTGGTCACTGAGGATATGGTGGTGAACATGATAGACATTATTTCCCTTAGGAATTATAGTTCTCAAACAACAAATAACTAGGTTAGCTGGAGAAATAATCACTGGTTCAGGTAACACAAATGATCATTTTGCTGTATTCAAATATATAGTTAACTCACAGCAGATTCTGGTGGCTTATTTTACATGCATGACATGTATGCATGAAAGCTGAAGATAGGAATGTATATGGTAAAATTAGAGGATATTGAGAGTACATATCATATTTATTTAGCCTGTCTTGAAATTGTAGTATTTACTACAGAATTTGATTCTGGCTTAACTTATAATATCACATTTTTAGGCATACTTTTATTTATAATGCAGAGTCCAGACTGTTTTTATGCTTGTCATTTGTATGGCAGGATGTCAGATGACACATTTTATAAAACACATTTGATTATATAAAAAAATCATCTTAACAAAATCATATTTGAAAAATGATAAAGATTTAGGACAGTTTAATATTTTAAATATTTGAACAATACATAAGAGTTGTTCTTATAGTTGTCTTCAGAGAGACATTCATTAGAGGATATTAAATATAGTTGTATGTTTTGAAATGTCAATAGAGTATACAAATTTTTGTATCAAAATTTTGTCTAAATGACATATATCGAATTAGTGTATTAGTCTGTTCTTATGCTGCTAATAGAGACATACCCAAGACTGGGGAATTTATAAAGAAAAAGAGGTTTAATGGACTCACAGTTCCACATGGCTGGGGAGACTCACAATCATGGCAGAAGACAAAAGACATATCGTACATGGCAGCAGGCAAGAGAGAGAACTTATGCAGGGGAACTCCTTTTTATAACTGTAAGATCTAGTGAAACATACTCACTATCACAAGAACAGCATGGAAAGTCCAACCCCTGTGATTAAATTACTTCCTACCTGGTCCATTCCATGACACAAAATTGTGGGAGCTACAATTCAAGATGAGATTTGGGTGGGGCTATAGCCAAACTATATCAGTTAGAAATAATATATATAATACATAATTTATATATATGCAGAACTCTTAATAAATCACTAAGAGAGAGATAACAACCCAATAGAAAATATGGACAAAGATAAGATGTTTAGAGAAAAGGAAATACTCAGGCCAAAAATTTATAAAAATATTTTCTCAGACTCATTAAACATTTCAAAATACAATTAAAAAAACAAATATAATTTATAACAAAAATATAGTTTCTCACTAATGAAGTTTGATAAGACCTTGCAGAACCCTAGATATTTTCATAAAACTGTTGGTGGAGATATTTGTTGACATACTGATAATTTGAAAATACCTTTTAAATATAAAAGTTTTCACACACTTTGATACAATATGTCCATTTCTATTTTTTATTCTTCCAATACAGTCACTCAACTTCGATGGTAACCAGACAGTGTAATTGAAAATTAGATATGCAAATACCATTAAAGATATTTATGCAACTTTCACACTATAACTTGATAGCTGGTGAAGATGGCAAGAAAGATCTAGATAGAGCCTGTTAACAGGAAAATGCAGATTGAAAAAATGTGTGTAATATAATACTTTTTTAAAAGAGGGAAAATCAAGATAAACACATGCATACTGAAAAAATATATGGATGTTTACTCACCAGATAAAATAGTTGTAAATTTTTCTCATTGTAATATAGGGTGAAGGAGGGGAGACATTTTGGCTGTTTCTTATTCTGATATATCTCCAGCACCTAAAATAGTTCTCAGCATATATGGGGACCTCAGTACATATTTACTAAGTAAAGGAATTAGAACTGCTTTATGTAAAATCCAAATGCAATATCTCAATTCATAAAACCATGTCTTCATCATCTAATTTGCCCCTTAAATTACTCCCACTAGTATTTTTCTCAATCTCAATAAAATATCCAGGCCTTTCAACTATTCTAATATTTTTTCTTTCAGGTTTCTATATTCCCAGCTCAGCCAAATCAATACTTAAGACTTATCCCCTAACTCTTCTTTTGCCAATATATTCCAGTAAGTTGTTTCACTGCTTTTCTGTCCCACCACTTTGTGAAAAACCTCTCCACCCCAAAAATCTAAAGGTCTCTTACTTCTTATGTACATTATAGAATGAATCTACCATATGCTGAGGGCTGCCTTAGAAATATGCAGAACCTCAAATGCCTGTGCATAAGGTCTTCAACAGCAACTGTCCCCTCAAACCACTCAAGAATCCTATTGCTTATATTGAGGCAGCTCTCTCTAGTTCTAAACAGCAACTATTTTAAATTTTAGCCACTATCTCCAAACCTGACTTTCTTGCCTCCTCCCCTCTGCTGCTCAACTCTCTTTTTCACAGCCCTGAGAATAGAGGCCAACGGAAAGGACCTCCTTCAACCTTTGCTGCAAAACGTGTTTTCTTTATCCACATTAGACCAAAATATACTCAGATCTTTCTCATTTTAGGAAACATACTCCGGTTATCTTATATTCTTCTCCACTACCATATTACTTTCTTTTCCTTCTTAACAACTTATTTTTACCTCTCAGCCCATTCAATGCATAAGATATTATGTTCTCATTTTCACTTTCATCGAATCTATAAAATTTTTCACACTAAAGTATCAATGCCCTTCATGTTGCCATGTATAACTGTCATGTTAAGTGTTAGTATGATTTCACTCTATACAGCACTTTCTTAAGCCATTCTATTGCCTACTATTCTATATTACAAACACTCCTGATTTTTCAGACACACTGAAATGTATTTCTCTTTACTGTCCCATAAAATGTTTACATGGCTCAAAACTCTATTGCATAAACTGTTTTTGATCAGCCTAGATGTCCATGCTAGGTTTTTTCATATTATTCTATTCACTAAGTTGTAATCTTTGAATTCCTATTTTTTAAATCTATCTGCTTGTCCACTGATCTGTACATCCAGCTGTCTGCTGGGCATCTCTTCTTCTGTGTACTTTCAACACTTCAAGTTTGATATTTCTAAAAGAGATTTTGTTTTCTTCCCACTTAAGCTCATCCTGCATTCTTTGTTCCCTATTCCAGTGATCTTTGGTTACTGAAAAAAATTTCAGACGTCCGTAATTAACCACTGTTAGGAACTCTGAAAGGCCTTGGAATTTACCCTATTTTCAACCTAACAAACTGGTCTGTTACTACTTTATGGAAATAGGTAGAGGATTGGTGACTCCTGAGTTAGAGACAAAAGATGTTAACACTCAAGACAAAAATATTCAGAGCTTCTACACCAGTTCACCGTGACCCTCAAATTCCATGGGACAATGCAGATCAGCCCAGAAAGATTCCAGCCCACCAAATACATTGCTTTAAAACAGACAAAACTGAGTTTGGGGTTTACTGCTTTTACAGTGAGTATATAGTAATCCTGCTGTTTATCTCATCCCTACAGGTTACTTTCTGCAACCACAATCCTCAGAGTCCATGGTTGAACACTTCTCCCAACAACCACTATTCACATCCAACCAATAACCAACTCCAGTTGACTTCAACTCTTAAAGAGCTTTTAAATTAATCCGTTGGTCTTGATCTTCCCTTCTATTACCCTAATTCAGGCCACTTCACATTGTCTCTCATTAGGATTATTGAAACAGCCTTTACTCATTGTGGCTCTGCCCTTCCCCACCCATCAAATCCTCAATGAATCTCAAATCTAGAACCAAAAATCCTTATACAAATTAATTTCAATCCCTTGGTTTTTATATTTGTTATTCTTGCTCTCAGGAAAACATGACAACTTCTTAAACCAATTTAAATTAATGCCTTTCATGATTCGGTCCCTGCCTGCATTGCTTATTTTATATCACTGCTCCTCCTTTATCATTCCCTTTTCCATTTACCAATAAGTCTCAAGCATTAACTTTCCTCACTTTCGCTGTTCCTCACCTCTAAGCCATTACATATATGGTTTGCTTATCTGTGTCCACTGACTTTCTACTTGGTAATTTAAAAATTCATATTTTTTCAAGTTTCAACATTAAGGTCATGTCCACCAACATGTCATTATTAACCTATTATCTATGTTGGGTGCTGCTTTCATGTGTTCTAATTGCATCCTAGGCTCTCCAGTTCAGAATATCACACTGCCTGTCTTTTTGCTGGCCCATATCTCTCAATAGGGTTTTTGTGGTAATCCAAAATTACACTTTTTTTTTTTAATCCCTGACGTACCTCCAGCAAATAAGGAGGTGATTAACACATAGTCAGGACTTAACAAATATCTGTTTAAAGAGTGAAGAAAATAGTCACAAAACATCAAAACATTTATGAGGATTGAAGTTTCCCTTATATTCAAAAATTAAGGATCTTTGAGGGCATAGATCTTATTTAGGTTTGTATCTGCAGCAGTTAGTATAGTTCCTACCTAACTGCTCAATCCTCATCACTTGTAGAATTTGTATCTGTGAATTCTCCTAGTTGTTAAAGTTCTTTATATTGACTAAAGAAAAAGAAGTAAAGCTTTTAAAGAATTAGCGTCGGCCAGGCCCGGTGGCTCAAGCCTGTAATCCCAGCACTGTGGGAGGCCGAGGCGGGTGGATCACGAGGTCAAGAGATCGAGACCATCCTGGTCAACATGGTGAAACCCCGTCTCTAATAAAAATACAAAAAATTAGCTGGGCATGGTGGCGCGTGCCTCTAATCCCAGCTACTCAGGGAGCTGAGGCAGGAGAATTGCCTGATCCCAGGAGACCGAGGTTGCGGTGAGTCGAGATTGTGCCATTGCACTCCAGCCTGGGTAACAAGAGCGAAACTCAGTCTCAAAAAAAAAAAAAAAAAAAGAAAAAGAAAAAAAAAGAAAAATTAACGTCAGTTTCATTCAGAAGTCTTACAATGACTGTAACCCATAAGCAGTTCTGTTAGACTGTTCCAGCACATTATTTCAGCCCACTGCTTATACACAGGTAGTGAGAGTTAACTATATGAAGTCACATCACGCTTGCTCAGACGTAACATTTCGGCACAATCACATCAAGGTTTTTGGGTGTAAAACCACGTCAGCTTGTATATTAGAAGAGGCATAATCACTATTCTCATCAGACAATATCTTATGTGTAGAAAAGGCAAGGCTAGGGACATTTATTGTTTAAGGAATGTAGTGACTCAGGCAATAGATACAGGAGACCTCCTATTTTGTCTTCGAAGCATCTTTTGGGAGAGCTGCACCCCCTCACAAAATCTGGGGATTTGTGAAATTATGTTGGCAGGCAGAAATTAGCCAACAGTTTTGTTACTTTGCCTAACATTTCTAACTCTAAAATAAAGCTTTCTGTACTTTCTTGGTCATTTGTGGACAGCACATGAACAGAGCCACAAATAATTTGCAACACCCAAAGCACAGGTTGCCAGCTGAGGTTCACAGTGATCTTCTTTAAGCTCTGATACTGGGAGCAAGTGCCCTTTTGTGGTCTAGAGTGCCATGGTTTTCTTTTTCATTTTTGTGCATTTTCCTGCTGATTTCGTGGTTTAACATGGCCCCAAGACTAATGCTGAAGTGCCGTGTGAATTTCCAAAGTGTAAGAAGGCTGTGATGGGCCTTGCGATGAAAATACCTGCATTTGATAATCTTCTTTCAAGCATAAGTTATAGTGCTGTTGGCAGTGAGTTCAAGGTTACTGAAACCACAATATATATTAAGCAAGATGTCTTTAAACAGGCCACAAAACAAGTTGATATATTGATTAGCTGATGGAAATGCTGTGACCAGAGGCTTGCAGGAAACAAATCCTGAATTTTCACTAAGGACAATTCATTATTTGCTAATTCAGTGTTCACATGAAATCACAGGACATAACTACCACAAATAACAAGAATGGACAGTAATTAGTTTCTCATAAATATAACTGACTGTTTAATGAAAGAAAGCAAAAAATGAAGACAGAAGATACTGGAGTGTCTCTGAAATTATGAACACATTATATAACTTACTTTGAATTTTCTTTAATGTTTTGGGTGAAGATCAAAGTATATATTTGTGTAATGAGTAGATAATTCATATCTGTGAGAATATAATTATGTAGAATTGAAAACATCATACTAGGCTAAGTAAATTTATGAGAAATCAATAACATGGGATTAAACATAGATGTCTGAATTCATCATTTAAACACCACATATTAAATATCTTAGAAGATAAAATAAAAACTTACACCTTTGATCCAAATTTACCTGAAAATTTAATTTTATTGAATTACAAGAAAGATATGAGAAAAACATTTCAAGATTAGAAATATTAAAAGTTAAAATTAAGAGATCAGAATAGAGAATATAAAAAGAATTGTAGCTTAGCTTTTTTGGTGTAACTACTAAATGAAAATCCAGATAAACTAACAGTGTTCTAAGTCTTTAAATTTTAAAATAAGTACCAAATGAAGCTGGGAGTGGTGGCTCAAGCCTGTAATCCCAGCACTGTAGGAGGCTGGGGTGGGTGGCTTGATCACAAGGTCAAGAGATTGAGACCATCCTGGTCAACATGGTGAAACCCCATCTCTACTAAAAATACAAAAAATTAGCTGGGCATAGTGGCACATGCCTGTAATCCCAGCTACTCGGGAGGCTGACACAGAATTGCCTGAACCTAGGAGGCAGAGGTTGCGGTGAGCCGAGATCGCGCCATTGCACTCTAGCCTGGGTAACAAGAGTGATAATCCATCTCAAAAAAAAAAAAGTACCAAATGAATAGATGTAATTAATTAACCATGTCTCTCTTTTCTAACTGGATGTATGCAATTTTGTATGTTATTAATTGAAAATCCTGTCATCCATTATTGAATTTCTCATCTCTATTTACACATCACTAAACTCAGCATAAAACATCACAACTGACTAAAAATGACAAATCAATCAAAAATATAGTTAGTGCCACTTCAAGGACACCCCTCCCACAACACATCTAATTGTACAAAGTAATACTTGATTTCTTTGGAGTCAATATTATCTAGGCATATTTTCAGTTAAGTTGATTATAAAAGCGTTAACACCTTAAAAACATTGTAAAACTATTAAGACTCGCAAGATGGCATCGTAGAAGCAACTCAGGATTGCAGCTCTCAGTGAAGGTGCAGAGGGTGAGCCCTAGCCGCATTCTCGAATGGACCTTTTTTGCCCACAGAGTGTTGAAAGTCCCAGGTGTGGGAGAGACATGAGACGCTAGTAAAGCCGGCTAATGTAGCTGGCTCGCGTGGCCGCTTAGGCCGGCTCCGCAGCGGGACCCGGCACGGAACTCACTGGTCTGGGTGCCCTGTTAAACCGGCAATCTGAGATTTGGAAGGGCAGATTGGCATGTCCATCTGATTCAATGGGACTTGGACAGTGAGCCAGACCAGGAGTTTCCTGGGAAGCATGATCTGAGCCGGTAAAGTGGGCAGCGGCACGGGAGATCGCACAGATCCCAGTGCCCTATCGGCAGGCTACTGGGGCGCCAGTGAGAGAGTCGACCTTTCAGCTTGCAGAGAGGGAGAGAGAGAGAGAGAGGACGGACTCTGAGGCAGGGAGCTGGGTGGTCGGGCTCGGCGGGTCCCAACCTCACGGGGACAAGCAGGGCGGCGACTGGAGACGCTTGGGGCTGAGAGTTTTGCTGCCAGCATCTAGGACGGTGCAGCCCGGTGAGGGAGGGGCGTCCACCCTTGCTGACACAATCCGCTCCTACTGAAGTACCTCCCAGGGCTGACGCAGCCTGCCGTTGCCGAGGCAACCTTCCATAACAGAGAGACTCCGCCAGGAGGGGGGAGCGCTCCACAGGAGAAGGGAGCCCAGCAGCAACAGGGCGGACCCACGCTAGCAGGTCAGAGCCCTGGCAGGCAAATAGTGAATAGACTGCCACCTCGTGGGGCAGGACAGTGCAACAGATACTCATAAAGAAAGCCCCAACTCCCTGAGACAGAGCATCTAATGGGGGAAAAAAAGGGTGGTGTATTATGAGTTCTATTGCAGCAGACATAAACAACCTCCCAACAACCCTGAATGAACAACGGAGCTCACAGCTCAGCACTGGAGCTCCTATAAAGCACAGACCGTCTCCTTAAGCAGCTACCTGGCCCCTGTACATCCAAAGAGTCACCCCAAAAAAGGACTAATCAGACTGACATTTGGTGGGCATCATTCTGGAACAAAGACAGCAGAAGAAGAAACTGGTATCATCCCTCACTATTCCACAGCTGCTACAGGTATACTCCAGACACACAGGGCGTGGAGTGGACCTCAGCACTCATACAGCAGAGGGGCTAGATCATTAGAAGAAAAACTAAGTAACAGAAATACTTCATCATCAACAATCTCAGCATCCACACAGAGACCCAATTGAAAAATCAGCAACTACTAAGATGACCGGCGGATAAATCCATAAAGATGGGAAGAAACCAGTGCAAAAAGGAGGAAAACACCCGAAACCAAAACACCTCACCTCCTACAAAGGACCAAAACTCCTCACCAGCAAGGGAAACAAGCTGGACAGAGAATGAGTGTGACGAAATGACGGAATCAGACTTCAGAAAGTTGATAATGAGAAACTTCATTCAGCTAAAAGAACATGTTCTAAATCAGTGCAAAGAAACTAAGA
This sequence comes from Saguinus oedipus, assembly GCA_031835075.1. Classification (NCBI taxonomy): domain Eukaryota; kingdom Metazoa; phylum Chordata; class Mammalia; order Primates; family Cebidae; genus Saguinus; species Saguinus oedipus. The sequence goes on from CM063169.1 coordinate 47,204,451, forward strand.
AACTTGAAAAAAGATTTGAAAAAAGATTCGAGGAATTGATAACAAGAATGGACAACTTAGAGAGTAATATGAATGAATTGATGGAGCTGAAAAACACAACACAAGAACTTCATGAAGCATGCACACGTTTCAACAGCAGAATTGACCAAGCAGAAGAAAGAATATCAGAAGTTGAAGATCAACTCAATGAAATAAAACGTGAAACCAAGATTAAATAAAAAAGCACAAAAAGGAATGAACAAAATCTCCAAGAAATGTGGGACTATGTGAAGAGAGCCAACCTACATTTAATAGGTGTACCAGAATGTGATGAAGAGAATGAATCCAAGCTGGAAAACACTCTTCAGGATATTATCCAGGAAAATTTCCCCAACCTAGCAAGACAGGTCAATACTCAACTCCAGGAAATACAAAGAACACCACAAAGATACTCCGCAAGAAGAGCAACCCCAAGACACATAATCGTCAGATTCACCAGGGTTGAAATGAAGGACAAAATACTAAGGGCAGCCAGAGAGAAAGGTCGGGTCACCCACAAAGGGAAGCCCATCAGACTCACAGCAGATCTCTCGGCAGAGAGTCTACAAGCCAGAAGAGAGTGGGGGCCAATATTCAACATCCTTAAAGAAAAGAACTTTCAACACAGAATTTCATATCCAGCCAAACTGAGCTTCATAAGTGAAGGAAAAATAAAATCCTTCATGAACAAGCAAGTACTCAGAGATTTTGTCACCACCAGGCCTGCTTTACAAGAGCTCCTGAAAGAGGCACTACACACAGAAAGTAACAACCAGTACCAGCCATCCTAAAAGCATACCAAATGCTAAAGACCATCAACAAAATGAAGAATCTATATGAACCAATGGGCAAAACAGCCAGCTAGCATCAAAATGGCAGTATCAAATTCACATATAACAATATTAACCCTAAATGTAAATGGGCTAAATGCACCAATCAAAAGACACAGACTGGCAAATCGGATAAAAAAACAAAATCCATCAGTGTGCTGTATCCAGGAAACCCACCTCACATGCAAAGATACACAAAGGCTCAAAATAAAAGGATGGAGGAAGATTTGCCAAGCAAATGGAGAGCAAAAAAAAAAAGCAGGAGTTGCAATTCTCGTCTGATAAGGTAGACTTTAAAGCAACAAAGATCAAAAGGGACAAAGAAGGTCATTACATAATGGTAAAAGGATGGATACAACAAGAAGAGCTAACGATTCTAAATATATATGGACCCAATGCAGGAGCACCCAGATATATAAGGCAAGTTCTTAATGACTTACAAAGAGACTTGGACTCCCACACAATAATAGTGGGAGACTTTAACACTCCACTGTCAATATCACACAGATCAACCAGACAGAAAATTAACAAGGATATCCAGGACTTGAACTCAGACCTGGAACAAGCAAACCTGATAGACATTTACCAAACTCTCGACCCCAAATCCACAGAATATACATTCTTCTCAGCACCACATCACACCTACTGCAAAACTGACCACATAATTGGAAGTAAAGCACTCCTCAGCAAATGCAAAACAACTGAAATCATAACAAACAGTCTCTCAGACCATAGTGCAATGAATTTGGAACTCAGAATTCAGAAAATAACTCAGAACCGCACAGCTTCATGGAAACTGAACAACTGTCTCTTGAATGTTGATTGGATAAACAATGAAATGAAGGCAGAAATAAAGAAGTTCTTTGAAACCAATGAAAATGAAGACACAACGTACCAGAATCTTTGGGACACATTTAAAGCAGTCTGTAGAGGAAAATATATAGCAATAAGTGCCCACATGAGAAGAGTGGAGAGATCCAAAATTGACACCCTATCATCAAAATTGAAAGAGCTAGAGGAGCAAGATCAAAAAAGCTCAAAACCTAGCTGAAGACAAGAAATAACTAAGATCAGAGCAGAACTGAAGGAGATAGAGACAAGAAAAACCCTTCAAAAAATCAATAAATCTAAGAGCTGGTTTTTCGAAAAGATCAACAAAATAGACAGACCACTAGCCAGACTGATAAAAAAGAAAAGAGAGAACAACCAAATAGATGCAATAAAAAAACGATAAAGGGGAAATCACCACAGATTACACAGAAATTCAAACCATCATCAGAGAATACTACAAACAACTCTATGCACATAAACTAGTAAACCAGGAAGATATGGATAAATTCCTGGACACCTGTGTCCTCCCAAGCCTAAACCAGGAGGAAGCCAAAACTATGAATAGACCAATAACAAGGTCTGAAGTTGAGGCAGCAATTAAGAGCCTACCACACAAAAAAAGCCCAGGTCCAGATGGGTTCACAGCTGAATTCTACCAGACCCACAAAGAGGATGTGGTACCATTCCTTCTGAAACTATTCCAAATAATTCAAAAAGAGGGAACCCTTCCCAAATCATTTTATGAGACCAACATCATCCTGATACCAAAACCTGACAGAGACTCAACAAGAAAAGAAAACTTCAGGCCAATATCCATGATGAACATAGATGCAAAAATCTTCAATAAAATACTGGCAAACCGATTGCAACAGCACATTAAAAAACTTATCCATCATGATCAAGTAGGATTCATCCCAGGGATGCAAGGCTGGTTCAACATACGCAAGTCTATAAATGTAATTCACCGCATAAACAGAAGCAAAAACAAAAACCACATGATTATCTCAATTGATGCAGAGAAGGCATTTGACAAAATTCAACAGCCCTTTATGCTAAAAACCCTCAATAAACTTGGTATTGATGGAACATATCTCAAAGTAATAAAAGCTATTTACGACAAACCAATAGCCAATATCATAATGAATGGGCAAAAACTGGAAGCATTCCCTTTGAAATCTGGCACTAGACAAAGATGCTCTCTCTCACCACTCCTATTCAACATAGTACTGGAAGTTCTAGCCAGAGCAATCAGGCAAGAAAAAGAAATAAAGGGTATTCAAATAGGAAAGGTGGAAGCCAAATTGTCTCTATTTGCAGACGACATGATAGTATACCTAGAAGACCCCATCACCTCAGCCCAAAAGCTCCTGCAACTGATAAGCAACTTCAGCAAAGTCTCAGGATATAAAATTAATGTTCAAAAATCACAAGCATTCCTATACACCAATAACAGACTTAAAGAGAACCAAATCAAGAACGAACTGCCATTCACAATTGCTACAAAGAAAATAAAATACCTAGGAATACAACTCACAAGGAATGTAAGGGACCTCTTTAAGGAAAACTACAAACCACTGCTCAATGAAATAAGAGAGGACACAAACAGATGGAGAAACATTCCATGTTCGTGGGTAGGGAGAATCAATATCGTGAAAATGGCTATACTGCCCAAAGTAATTTACATAATCAATGCTATCCCCATCAAACTACCATTGAATTTCTTCACAGAACTGGAAAAAACCACCATGAATTTCATATGGAACCAAAAAAGAGCCCGCATAGCCAAGTCAATTCTAAGCAAAAAGAACACAGCGGGAGGCATCACACTACCAGACTTCAAACTATACTACAAGGCTACAGTAATCAAAACAGCATGGTACTGGTACCAAAACAGAGATATAGACCAATGGAACAGAACAGAAGCATTGGAGGCAACACAACCTATCTACGGCCATATTATCTTTGATAAACCAGACAAAAACAAGCAATGGGGAAAGGATTCCCTATTTAATAAATGGTGTTGGGAAAACTGGCTAGCCATGTGCAGAAAGCAGAAACTGGACCCCTTCCTGACACCTTACACTAAAATTAACTCCAGATGGATTAAAGACTTAAATGTAAGACCCGACAACATAAAAACCCTAGAAGAAAATCTAGGCAAAACCATTCAGGACATAGGAGTAGGCAAGGACTTCATGAATAAAACACCAAAAGCATTGGCAACAAAAGCCAAAATAGAAAAATGGGACCTAATCAAACTCCACAGCTTCTGCACGGCAAAAGAAACAGTCACTAGAGTGAATCGGCAACCATCAGAATGGGAAAAAATCTTTGCAGTTTACACATCAGACAAAGGGCTGATATCCAGAATTTACAAAGAACTCAAACAGATTTACAGGAAAAAAACAAACAAGCCCATTCAAAAATGGGCAAAGGATATGAACAGACACTTTACAAAAGAAGACATACATGAGGCCAACAAACACATGAAAAAATGCTCATCATCACTGGTCATTAGAGAGATGCAAATCAAAACCACATTGAGATACCATCTCACGCCAGTTAGAATGGCAATCATTAAAATATCTGGAGACAGCAGATGCTGGAGAGGATGTGGAGAAAGAGGAACACTCTTACACTGTTGGTGGGAGTGTAAATTAGTTCAACCATTGTGGAAGACAGTGTGGCGATTCCTCAGGGACCTAGAAATAGAAATTCTGTTTGACCCAGCAATCCCATTACTGGGTATACATCCAAAGGACTATAAATCGTTCTACTATAAGGACACATACACACGAATGTTCATTGCAGCACTGTTTACAATAGCAAAGAACTGGAACCAACCCAAATGCCCAAGGATGATAGACTGGACTGGGAAAATGTGGCACATATACACCATGGAATATTATGTAGCAATCAAAAATGATGAGTTTGTGTCCTTTGTAAGGACATGGATGAATCTGGAGAACATCATTCTCAGCAAACTGACACAAGAATAGAAAAAGAAATACCGCATATACTCACTCATAGGCGGGTGAGAAAAATGAGAACACATGGACACAGAGAGGCGGTCTACTATACACTGGGGTCTATTGGGGGGAATGGGGGAGGGACAGTGGGGGGCGCTGGGGAGGGATAGCCTGGGGATGAATGCCAAGTGTGGGTGAAGGGGAGGAAGGCAGCAAAACACACTGCCACGTGTGTGCATATGCAACTATCTTGCACGTTCTGCACATGTACCCCAAAACCTATAATGCAATAAAAATAAAAAAAAAAAACTGTAAACTTTAAAGTCACATCCCAATATCATTTTGGATGAATATATAAGCTGTACCTTAACTAGTCAATATCATATGTCTTTGGGAAAATTACACTATAGTTATTAAACTAACACTGGTAAAGATATTATGGCTAATTATTTAGTTTTGTTATAACAAAAAGATTGTAATAAGATGTACCATTTCCCGTATTAATCAAAATCTCGGGCTGGGTGCGGTAGCCCAAGCCTGTAATCCCAGTACTTTGGGAGGCCGAGGCGGGTGGATCACGATGTCAAGAGATCAAAACCATCCTGGTCAACGTGGTGAAACCCCATCTCTACTAAAAATACAAAAAATTATCTGGGCATTATGGTGCATGCCTGTAATCCCAGCTACTCAGGAGTCTGAGGCAGGAGAATTGCCTGAACCCAGGAGGCGGAGGTTGCAGTGAGCCGAGATCGCACCATTGCACTCCAGCCTGGGTAACAAGAGCAAAACTCTGGCTAAAAAAAAAAAAAAAAATCTTTCAAGTTCATCTACATTTTTACTGATCTATAGACAGAACTGTTGATATGAGATAATATTACACTATTAATGCCATTCATGTTTTGCTTCAAAGTTAGCCCAACCCTGAAAATATTCCAGTTGCCCTCCCACTTCCAGGCCTCCTGTTGGACTATTTTAAACTTCTAAGTCTCTTTAACAAAGTTAAAACTTTAAAGCAGTCCAACTGTCTCTGAGATCATGCTGAGAGTAAAGAAGAAATACATCACTTACTTTAAAATTCAACCTCTTGAGGAGCATGCTTGAAAATCTTTAAAAGAAACTCCAGCTTCTCTGTTCTCAGACTAACCACCATGTTTTATTTCAGGGAAGTCTAGCCATTTCATAAAAGACAGGACTCCTCTGGAGCACATTGGGCATGCTATTTAAACAGCTGGATCATTTATGTTTTTGAACTACAGAGTATTTCTACCTCCAGAGACACTAAGTAACTCTTAAAGTGAAATTCTTCTTCCTTTAGAGAATGCATGATTCTTTAGGGAATCATGGCCAGTATCGAAATACATGTAATATTCATAAAAGAGGAAGATAGATATTAGTAATTGCCAAATGCTTTTAAAATTCAGCAGTGTTTCTGGAGAATGAATGTTATTAGTTTTCTTTTCATGTAAGTATATATTTTTAATATTATTCTTGAGAATCTACCCAAAAGTTAAGTTTTCAAATGTGTTTAATATATATATGTGAAAATTTTAGAAAGAAGAACACTTCATATACTTACAAATAATGATTCATTACAGCATTAATTTCTTTCAGGAACATTTTCAAGAATGGTAAAACGTAGTTAAAGAATTTTATGTAGAAGATATAGCTGAAAGATTTGGATAAGAAATTATGGACCATTCCAGAAGTACAAATTATGAAAAATATTTTATAGCATTTTATCCATAAAAGATGTTATAGTTTTTTATCAGCAAAAATACTAAAACTTCACTAAGTAATATTTTGTCCAATGTTTGGAGAATATAAATAATCATTATTCACACTCTATAGTTTTCTATATGTTACAGCAAGTGAATCCTATGATTATCATAAATATACTCTATATTTACTGCTGATACCATTATGATTCCACTTCTTGCTATCTTTTTCTACCAAAATATAATTAACTCTGTGAATATTAAAACCATATTTATAGAATCCATCTTATCATTTTGACTTAACTTTTTAAGAGTAAATTATTGAAAATAAGAACAATCTAACTTTTTTTAAGATGAAAAAATATGTAAAAATGTGTGACACTGTAGAATTTCCAAAACCATATTATCAATTTCAACGACAGTGTGAACAGGTGTTCTTTAATGTACCACAAAATGCCATAGCGTTGTAACAATGAAATTAAGATGTCTGAAGAATAAACAGCTTAAAAATCACATCCTATATTTCAAATCTTTATCCGAATATATTAAGAATTCAATATATGATGAAAAATAACTACTAAAAGCATTAGGGAAAGTATGAATAGACTAGCAAATGCTTGGAGGAAATTGGCTATTAATTGGAAAAATTCTGCCTAATTTTAGATATTACACTAGATATAGTTATTTCAGTTGTTTTAAGATCAAAACATTTAATACTAAAAGATAAAAGCACAAAGAATAATACAGTAATCAATAAGTTAAAATCTATTCAATACGTATGCATGAGTATTTAATCTGTGAATGGTGAAGGGATTAATAAATGTCATAGCAGTAGAAGGAATTACTAAGGAAAAGTTTTAAAATGTGTGAAGAGGAATTAAAGTTAAATACTGTTAAAATAAATTGAGTTTGGCTGAAAGTTGCCTGAGAATTTTGAATTCCTAAATAACAAACTAAAACCTAATTTAAGAGTATATTCTTCTGATGAATAGCCAAGTCCCAGCCAATCATAGCATCTGAGCTTCAGCCAATAGCTTGCTGCCAATTGATCAGACCATATCCATATAAGGCAAATGCCTCATCACACCATGCCCAAATAAAGCAAACACCCAGCTATAATCAATCAAGTTGTTTCTGTACATTACTTCCTTTTTTGTCTCTAAATCCTGCCTGCTCATATTAAAGGATAGAGCTTTCTCTAAACCTGTCCTGGTTCGGAAAGCTGCTGAATTCACTAATATTCTTTGTTAAAATAAACTCTTTTACATTTAAATAAAGTGTTTTTTTAATAGCTTGGTGTCCAACATGGAATATAAAGTACATCTCCAGTGATTCCCAAGAGCACAAAGTGACCAAAAAAAGGAACCTACCAAATTCATTGTACCAATTAATCTCTTGCAGCAACTGGGTTCCTGAGTGAGTTCTTTTTCGGATCTGAGCTCCAAGAACTTGTGGTTTGAGCATTCCAAATTTATGTAAGCATTATTTATTTGAACTGGGTTTGGAATTCATGACAGAAACAGGAGTGGATCCTATTGGTAGGCCTTAGGTGTCTGACTGGGTCAGATAAAAACTCCACTGAATTCAGTAGGTAGGTAAGATTAGTAGACAAAAGAAAATCATTGTTTCATCAGAATTCAAGAAGTCTTGAACCCCTCCATCTGAAACTCTAGCCAATTAAATGTATGAGAACTATGAATTCAGAATCTGTCTTTTGTAGAGAAATGAGCAAACCTTATCAAAGGTAATTTAGAGTTACAGTGGCCATAGAAGAGAAACTCCTTACAAAAGGCAAACAAGTGCTTATCTTTGAAGATTCAACAGCTGCAGACTAAGAGGACCTCCTTGTATATATTTGAAACCAAAACTAAGGGATTTCCAAACTAAAGAATCCTGTGCCTTGAGATGTCTGCCTTTATTGTAAGCAGTCAAGCCATTGAAACAGAAATTGTTCACTTTTACTTTAGCCATTTATGAGTTAGATGTTTCCCCCATAGTGGTGTTCTCCATTGGAACACCCAAGGGCTTCACTACCAAGATAACAATCAACCTGTCTCTTTCAGAAACAAAAACAGAATATTTCTTTAGTGGCCATTTTTATATCAAATCTGAAATGTCTAAATGACACTTGTCTAATTGACATTTGGACTAGTTTCAGAAAAACATTTGTAAGAATTAGTCATTTCCATTTTCTCTATTTGATCCTGCTTCCCATTTGGACTTATCAGTTGACCGAAACTCATCTAAAAAATTCCTGCTAACTGTATGTTATGCTAACTCTGTCCTCCTCTTTCATGTTGTCATTATCTTCGCTAAGCTTCAAAACTGTTTTTTGAAAAAAACAACAACAGCTGACTGGTCTGTCATTCAACCTTGAAAACAAAACAAATAAAGACAAATGAATCTCATACTATAAGGCAAGATTTCAGGCATCCATGCTTAGCCCAGGCATATAAAATGCTCAACTATATTATTGTAGTTGACACATAGCTAAAATGTTAAAATGAAAGCTATATGATCTGTTTCTATATATATGTTTATGTATATTTGTATGTATAATATATATATGTATATATATACACATGATACTTTTTAATCTTCTTACAATATTGCCAAAATTCAATTGTAAAAGAGTTATAGTTAATTGGCTTAAAGAAAAATTGGCATTCATATAAATTATGTATTTTCTCAGAAAAATACAAAATAACCCAAATACTTTTTATGTTCATGTGATTTCGATAATCTCTGGTAAGCAACAATGATGGTTACGTTAAAACAGGCATATTTTGTAATCTATATTACAAAATGTTTTTGCAGGAAAAATAAATTGAAATGGCAGTTAACTGTTTAGTGTTTCATCTTCATGAACAGGCTAAGTGTTAAAACAAGTGAGATAAATAGACATACGTAACATAAAATTCCATATGAAAGATACCTTCTCCATACCAAAAAGTTTTAACATTGTTATAATCAAGAATGAGAGTTGAGGCTGAGGGAAAACTGTACAAAACATTTTTAATTCCCAGGTCTAGAAAACACAAAACCAAAACCCTGAGACATTAGAGATAAAATTTTATCTTCTTTTTCTCTGCAGTTTCTTATTTAAAAAAGACTAAAGATACTTGGTATCCTTAGTAAATATGTTCTGTGCCACATAAACAATTTGTGCTATGAGATAATACATTCTTCTAGAAATTATGATCCCTATATTTGCCAATCTATATTTCTCATGTGTCAGAGTTCACAATTGCTTGCTGTCTAGTGCAAGCAATTAAGGTCACTAATGATTATGAAATCTAAATAATAAATATAACTAAAATTATAGACATAATAAAAACTAGTGTATATGGAAATAGGTAGGAAGGTAGGATGTGCTTTTGGAAAAATAACAGCTATAAGTTATGAGTATGTTTTATTTTGTTAAAAAAGACAGTACTTTTGTCTTAAAGTAGAATAACTGGTTGTTTTAAAATGAGAGAGGAAAAGTATTAGAAAAATATGAAAGGATATAAAAAGATCATAGCTTTGTGGAAGTTGAATCTTGTGTAAGGAATTTATTATGTGATCAAGCTGGCTAACATTAGAAGGGAATTATTGATAAATTTTTCTAAGAAATGAGCACTCATATAACAGGACATTGATGAGAAACTAGAATTTGGCTGCTGTGGTAAAACAAGCTTTTCTGGGGGCAGTATTGGTTTGCTCTTAATAGGAAATAATGAAAGGGTTTTTTTTGCAGTCATCTTTTGTTTATTTGGTTTTTATATTTTAGAAAATTTACCTGAGAAACAGGTAATGTGTTTTACTAGGATAATTGCCTGTGCTTCATCTTGTCTTTGTTAGGTTTTGGGTCACTTAAGAAAACTAAGTTTGCTCTACTAAAAGAGCTAAGGTTTTGCTACAAATATCTAACTTTGTGTTTGCCTTTGATGGCTTTTGATCATCACTCTGGTTAAATGATTGGCTAATATTTCACAGTGGCCTGTAATCCTTTTTTTTAGATGTGATCTTACTTTGTCTCCCAGGTTGGAGTGGAGTGGAGTGACCCAATCTCATTTCACTGCAACCTCCTCCTCCTAGGCTCAAGAGATCCTCCTACCTCAGCCTCCAAAGTAGCTGGGACTATGGCACATGCCACCACACCTGACTATTTTTTATTTTTATTTTTTGTATTTTTGGTAGAAACAGGGTTTCACTCTGTTTCTCAGGCTGCTCTCGAACTCATGAGCTAAGGCAATTCACCCAGCTTAGCCTCCCAAACTATTGGGATTACAGGCATTAGCCACTTTGTCTGGCCCTGTAATCCTATTTTGATGAAGTGTCTTACGCCCTTGATACTTTTGACTAACTTTCCAAAATGAAATTCTAAATTAAATTTTTTTTTTTGGCCTTAAATTAACTTTGAAATATTCCAGATGGGTCCTTGGAGCATATTAAAAGGATTTTTTTTTAAATAAAAAGAGCTATATTAAAGTAATAGAGCTTATTTGAGCTATTAAATTATATGGGAAGATAGAGCTTATTTGATCTACTAAATTATATGAGAACCATGGTTAAATAATAAGTTATGCTCTACCTTTATATGTATGCATCTCGGAAATTGTACAAAATCCCTAGAAATTCTATAATACAATTGAACTGGGAAAAAATTTCCAGAACTCTAAGGGAAAAACTGATTGAGTCTTTAAAATTGCTAACCTAACATCAAGAAAAACAAAAATTAACTGAATGCCACGGAAATGCTTTGGCAGGTTTTTATGCTAAATCAGCCACTAGTGACATTGTTAAGATACACAATTTGAATAAACCTCATGAGACTCATCCAGGACAAATTGCTTATGTTAATTTATTTAATAAACATGGCGATGTACCTGAACTGGAGAAACAAAACTGGTATTTCAAAGGATGTACAAAAAATGTTAAGCATGGACTCATGGAGAATCTAGTTCTTTCAGAGATCGTAAAGTTTCTATTATTAAAATCTCTGTACTTTGTGACTTATGAAATAGATAAAATGATAAAAATTATTTTTTAAAATTGGTAGAGTGACTAAAATTGCTCACATGTTTTATAACCAATGTTTGGTGGGAAGAACCCATAATTCAGGAAAGAAAATCAAAATTTCAGGTGATACATTTCCGGTACCTGTTGGATCATTTGAATATTTATAGTAGTATTTCATTTTATTTCCACTTTCACTGCATGTTTTCTGATTGTACACAAGCTTTTCCATACAGGAAGGCTGATGCTATCATAGGAACTAAAAGGTTATAAGAAAATGTATTTCCCTTATAGGGCATTTCTGGAGAAATCTTCAGTGATAGAAGTACTTGTTTCGATGGCTAGGTTGTAAAACAGTTAAATAAAGCATTACAAACGCAATGGAGTTAGGCAAGCTAACTGAATAGATTGCATCAGCCACAAGTATGACTGTTGGCTTTGATGGCAATGAGATCTACCCCCAGAGGGAAACACAGATTGATTCCATATGAAATAGTTACTGGAAGGCTTATGATTCTAATTATATAACCCCATGTATCCTATGCTCTTATAAACTCTGACATGACTCGATATTGCAAGGCTTTAGTGCATTATGCCAAAGAATATTTTCATCAGGTAAAAGAAGCCCTGCATGACCCACTGACTGACAACAACCAGACCTTTCATTATTCAAACTCAGAGATTGTATCTTTTGAAAATGACACCAGAGAAAGACTACACTTGAGCCACATTTTAAAAGTCCATACTAAATTCATCTCTGCAGTAAAACTTCAGAATCTCAAACCTAAGTCCATACCTTTTTTTTTTTGAGACAGTCTCACTTTTGTTGCCCAAGTTGGAATGCAGTGGCAAGATCTCAGCTCACTGCAACTTCCATCTCCCAGGTTCAAGCAGTTTTCCTGCGTCAGCCTCCCAAGTAGTTGGGATTACAGGCACATACCACTATGCCCAGCTAATTTTTTGTAATTTTAGTAAAGACAGGGTTTCACCATGCCAGCCAGGCTGGTCTGGAACTCCTGACCTTGTGATCTGCCTGCCTTGGCCTTCCAAAATGGTGGGATTACAGGCTTGAGCCACCATGCCTGGCCAAAGTCCAAATCTTTTAACTCCAAAAGGCCCCTCCATACTCCTGACACTGTATGCCCATTGAACACCTAAAGATAAACCTGACCTGGGAAGTTTCTCCTCAGAAGCGGATTATATCCTAGAAATGAATAGTTCTCCCAAGGTCACAGATCAAGACTTCTTTTTTCTTGTTACCATGCAACATTTTTCCTCTTTCTTCTTTTCCCTGTGTTCCTTTTCTGTTTATACATTACAAAATAACACAATAATTTAAATTTCATGATCAATAGATCTGCAGAGAACCTCACTGAATGCTGAATGTGTCATGTTACACTTAAATCTCTGCATGATTCTAAGGATTCCCTGGTTATCCCTGTAACACATCTCATTGATATTCCCATTTCAATATCTCTTCCTTTCTATAAGGTTAGGTTTTTATATTCAAGTATTCAGATTCCCTGTTTAAATTTAATAAAAGGAAAAATTGTAAGGATGCTTTTACAGTTAAATTATGCCAAAAATTGATTAAGAAAACCTATAGAAAGATTCTTAACCATTTGTAGACAAATTTAGAACCATAGTCTCTTAGTTTTCAGTAGTCTCCAACCATATAATGATTTCGGTAATGGAGCATTAAACAAATATTACTAGTGCTTTCCTGCTAATGACCCCTAATGCATAAGGCATCTCACAGAGAAAGGTCTGTTGTGCCTCCTTCAGGATAGATTTTTGTCTGTGGGGGATTTAATGATTATCCATGCATGTGGGACATTCCATGTATTCAGTGAAAAACAAGGGGCCAATATGGATTAGGGATTCTAACAATATCATTGTCAACTCCATAACCAATTGGAAAATAACCTTTTGTTCATACCTTTTAATTTGCATTAGGTAATAAAGAGGAGTTTTTTAGAAAACATAAATTTCTCTAAATGAACATCTTTTAGTAAAATGCTTCTTCCCTAGCTTGGAATATATGTAATTAAAATTGTGGTTAGAAATCTGTCTCAAATATTAGCTACTATAGCTGACTCAACTCCGAACAGAAAACTTCTTTAAGTTATCTTGCCAAAGTTGTTGTAGATAACATGATTTCCTCGGACTATTTGCTGGATGACCAAGGGGAAATGTTAGCAGGGCATGTGATAGCTAACACCTCTTGCTGAACTTGGATAAATATATCCTGGACGATAGAAACTTAGTTTCAAGAAATCAACAACAAGCTACTTGGTTAAAACAAAGATTTCTTTCTTGGCTCTTTTTGATAGATTTGATTGATTAATTGATCTCTTAAGGAGCATAGTTCAGTCTTTTATTAATATCCTCCTGACAGCCATCATGATAATCTCTCTGTTGTCCCTTTTCCTCTTAAGAGTCTGCAATACTTAGATGCATTCATACCTTATATGTCAAATGGTCTCATTACAGTTAGACTATCACACAGACAAAGGAGCATAAAGAATCATCTGATAATTTGAAATTGTAAGTTCCACACTTAAAAATCAAAAAATTTAATTATAATGGTGACAGAGTGACATTAAGGTTTTGGTCAAATTCTGAAAATTTAGAGGCTGATCAAAAGAAGGGCATTATTAAATTAAATTAAATTTGGGCTAAAGATGCCTTTGTACTTTGAATTCCTACATAATGAACCGACCTAACTTAGTATATAAACAAACTACAACCTAATTTGAGAGTACATTCTCACAATAAACAGCTGATCTCAGCCAACCATACCAGCTGAACTTCAGCCAATCACAGGCTGTCAACTGTTCAGATCATGTCCCTCTAAGATAAATGTCTTAAATGAAGCAAATGCTGAACTACAGCCAACCAACTTGATTCTGTATGTAATTTTGTTTTTCTGTCTATAAATACTGCCTGCTCATGTCACCGGGCAGCCCTCTCTGAATTTCTCCTGGTTCTCAATGCTACCCAATTCATGAACTATTCTTTCCTTAAACAAACTCTGGTAAATTTTTATTCTAAGTTTTTTTTTTTTTTTTTTTTTTTTTTTTTAACACCACTAACATGCTATAAAAATTAAGTGAATTAAATTAAATAAAAAGTTTTTACAAATTTGAAATATAGCTACGATGTCCTTAATATTTGAAAAGCAAACACACATACAAACATACAAATGAAAAAAAAAAAAAATGAGCCTTTAAAGGAATAAAGAAAAGTAGAAAAAGATCAGTGAAGAACTTAAAGATTACTTATTGAAGGAATGTGTTGTAGAATGAAAAAAAATACAAAAACATTATCAATTATTATTTTGGACAATTTGATTAGAAGCGACCTTAATTTTTAATTTTTTTTCAATTTTTAAAATATTTAAAGTGATTATATATTTATAACCATAAAATAAGATTAATTTTAAAAGACTGTGATGAGATTATTAATCTCTTTTATATCAGCCTTTAGTCCAATCACAATTAAAACATGTCACATAAAATGCTATGCAAAAAAATATTTTATTAAAACCCAAAATGATAAATGTTATATGTCATCAATGTAAATTTTTGCTTGCCTATTAGAAAACTTGTTGGCGTTACATAATTTCAAACTTAAACCAAGGAACAGAAAGGATATTGAAGATCATTTATGAGAAAACTGAATGCTAATGAGAGGTGAAAAATTTATCTAGGATGACACGATTAACAAGTAGTAGGAATAGAGATGGAATGCAGGTATCTAAAGTGTCAATTCAATATTTCATTCTATACCACAAAAACTTTAAATAGTTTAATTTATTTACAAGGCAATGTGTATTTTATATCTAATAATACTGATGGCCTAAAGGAATAATAACATTATTTTCAGCATAAGATCACTTTGAAAAAAATAAGTGGGAAAATATTCTCTTTAAATGTTATATAGAACTGATAGTTTTTGCAATAAAAAGGAGCTTCCAATTCAGAATATTCTTGCTATTATGAAAGCAGAACTTGCACAGTCCATTGACTGAGTATGATCACATGGAATTTTATTTAAGGAAGGTTAAAAGCAAATAGATGAGAACAATAGTGATTAGTGTATTTGTTTTGTACTTCATTACATTAATTGTTTAATTGAGTAATATTTGTATTATAATCAATAGTTTATTTTGAGATGCAAATGCCAAAAAGACAAATTTCATTCAGTTTAAATTATCAGCACTTATATATTTAAATAATAGACTTTGGAGACAACAAAAATGGGAGGGTAGGAGGAGGTGAAGGATGCAAAATTACCTACTAGGCACAATGTTCACTCTTCAGGTAATGGATACAATAGAACCCCAATACTACACAATATATTCATGTTATACAACTGTACTTGTATCCCCTAAATCTATAAAAATAAAATAAAATAGGACACATACACACACACACACACACACACACACACACACACACACACACACATATAATCTTCAGCCCAGATAAACTATGTTGTAGTTCTAATTTCCTTTGCAGCCTAGAAATATTTTTTTCTAGTCTTTAAAATATTGTTTTAATCCTGTATGGGCACAATGCACATTATTTCTTGATGTTAGAAGAAAGTGAAATTCTCTTTCTGAATAACCTTTTGTGTATGTACTGATTTGAGATTCTGAAATATAATTTACAGACAGATTATAAACTAAAATTCTGTGTTTCATCTATAAAATATGAATTGAAAAATACGTTTCAAATATATTCATTTTGAAAAACTATTCTGATAAATGATTCAATTACAAGTATAGTGAATAAAGATATTATATAGTTTTTCTCCTTATGATTTTTATGTTGCATATAAGGCACTGGCCTTTAAGTAAAGAACTAAACAAAAATATTAATGCTTTATAAGTTAGAGTTGGGGGTATACAAGCTCAAATATTATTGGTATTTATTGAATAATGCACAAATTTATAAAAAGAGTTTTCATTATTTGTAATTTTCTTTTATCTATTTTCTGACATAAAATAAGGTATTATTGTAAACTATTGTAAAGAAACTGCTGTAATAATGTAAAAGCAGACATGAAGGAAAAGAACAAAATAACAAACAGCACACACACAAAAAAGATAAGAGTTAGAATTTGTTTTGCCAATCATATAACAAGAGGTATAAAATTTAATGTTGTCAAATAAAAATAATAAATGAAGAGTCCAAAATTTATATCAACATGCATAAAATAGTTTCAATTGAATTTGTGCATAAGTCTAAAAGTGACCTTGGAGAAATTTAAACTCCTCCTTAAATACGTCTAGACAGAGTAAAGGAACATTTAAAATGCTGAGGGAATGTTGCAATGGAGACAGTGGTGGAATATGAACTACAGTCACTACGCACCATCGTCATGCTAGTGTCCATTCACACAGCCTCGCATTTACAAATTACTCCTCCATCTGCCTCAGAATAACTTGTATGCTCAGTTTTGACCATTATAACTATATATTTACATTATTATTTGTATACTTATGAAGTGTCAATGAAGCATATCCCTTTTAATATATAATTTAAAGTAACAACATAAAAATTTTAAACCATGTATATAATGTTTTATTGTCTTGAAGTTTTTTCTGAACTCAGTGAAACACCTTAAAGTCACTAAGATACTTTATTGCAAAGCACTTCTAAAAACATATGCATTTCAGTCCTAATTCTCTTTAGGAATAGAACTTCAACTTTGAGGAAGAAAGTAGAAGAGAATAAAGATTCAATAGACTTGTTTTTCTTAAGAGAATCAGAAAAGCATAAGCCCAAGGTACAAAAGATTACAATATACTGTTGTTGTTATTGTTCTTGTTTTCTTTACAATACTATAGTTATAATTTTCTTACCTGTAAAATAAGGAAGTGGGTTACATTTCTAATGTCTGTCCAAGAAATAAATCCACTGATTCTCTCTCTAGTCTTATAAAGCAACATAGCATAATGCTTTTTATTTACTTCCACAGTAGAGAGAAAAATATTTCTGAATTGACACTAACCAGAATCTATGGATCTGCTGATATGTCATCATGCCCATCAACCAAGTTCATTACGTGTTAAAAGTTACTGAAATGAAGATCCCAGAGGCTCATATTTTCTTTATACGAGAAGAAACATTTTGTTAGCTACTAGGAGAAAATCACAGTCAGCATTTAATTATAGTAAATTAGTTCTTATATAAGAAAATTTTTCTCTAATTATCGTTTAACGTAGATCTTCTCACTTTAAAATTTATGCATTTTTTGTTTAAACTGATATGTACAAGCAATCCAGAGAATTTTTACTGATTAATCAAATTTAGAGATTTACCCTGACTTCATAGGTGCAGTCTGAGAATAAACAGTACATTTTGAAGGCATGGGAAGAGTAGCATGTGATGCCCCTCCCATCCTATTTCTGTCTCTAAGCCAGCGTGATTCTCCAGACTTGTGACTCCAATAACAGGCAGGTTCACCCAGGACACTAGGAGAGTGAGTCTCCAACTTTTCCCTTTCCACATTCCTTCCATGCAGCAGAATTGACTAATTAGCAAAACAAATATGGCTGTATGGACATGTAGACATTGGTCTCTTAATCATACCGGTGGATGCCAGTGGAGGAGTAAGTCTGTGGGCTCAAAAACTTTTTTGTAAATTTACAAAAGTATATTTTCAATAATACCTTTCTTTTTTATTTCCTCTTTTGTTCCAACCAGCTATCTACTCATTTTTCCTCTGAAATGATATTGGAGATTTAAATTCCACCACCCAGCTTCTCTCTGCAGCAGAATTCTGTGCATGTGTTACACTTGAACATCCCCATCTTCATTATTGGGCGGCTGTTTTGTGAAAAATTCTTTCAGTATCTTAATATATCCTAATTCTTATCTGCACAATTTTATTTTAGAGATAACCTAAATGTTAATGGACTTTTCTCCCAAGTATACACACAAAAAAATTATGCTTCTATGTTAAACTTATCCAAAGAATCAACTGTTACTTTTTTTTTGTCTGATTGTTCATAACTTAATATAAAACACATTTACATTTTTATGTCTTTTTCTCAAATTTTGGCCAGCCTAGTTGTTAAATACTGTTTGTTCTTGAGCACACTAATATAATTTTGTCACTTTTCCACCTTATAATTTACTCTAAATAATATAGTTAGAAGTGGACCTTGAAGAATGAGTCAGTTTTTTTAATATTAAAACTTTGAAAAGGACAACCCAGACTGTGAAGAAGGCATATTCAAAAGCAAAGAGGCTTGAGGAGAATTCACATAATTAGAAGAATCATGTCTGATATTCTCACCCACAACAAATTGCTGATAGTACTTAAAGTATGATCCAAAACAGAAATATTAATAAAATAGTTACGATGGCATGCTGTTAACAAGTATCTCATTTAATAAAGGATGTAAAACCATGTTACCCACATGGATTTGCATTAAAGTCTTTCTTCTTGTCTCCGATATTAAAACCATGACTCCATAACTTCAGTTCTGATTTTTAAAATCACATCTTTATATTTATTAGTCTCTAGGAGATTTATACTTCTGCACAATAGAATGATACTGCTTCAGATACAGAAATGTATTGCTCTGCAAGCCACAGGGCAATCAATTAGAAAACTATACTGAGTGTTTCACTGGCTGTTTGCCAATCTTTTAGAGAGAAAAAAATGTTTCTGATGTGCAGTGTGATATCAGTTTCCTCTTTTAAGGAATATGAGAAGCTCTCCTCCAACCATCATTGACAAAGACCCAGACATCTCATGATCTAACTTTATAATGTACTACTCTCTCCTGGGGCAGCAGGAGACTATCATATAAATGACTTGAGAACAGAGAATTAATGGTAAATAAAAATTCAAACTAAAAACATAAAGAGTGCTGAAAAGAGCAATAAAACTTCAAATGAGCAAAATAACTGAATTTCAAAAATAAATTTCTATATTATCTATGCATAGAGATTCAGGGTGATATAGATCAGAAAACATAAAAATAGAACAAAAATCATACAAACTTCTTAAGAACCTCATTTATTCAAAGTGCTGAGCTATGAACAGAGAGATAGTTCCATTGTTTTCCAAAAAATTCTACAACACCCATAAAAAAATGAGGCAAATTGGGAAAGACAATTCTGTGAACTTCGACTTAGGGTTATTTGTCTTCCCTGGTCTTGGACAGACAAATGCTAGCAGTCCAAAAAACCTCATTCCATCTTGCTCTTTACCCTTGAATTTTTTTTAAATCATAAACCTTATCAAGTTAAAGTAAGTGTCCTATTTTGTTTAATACAACTGACAGTTGATTTGCTCTATTTTTAGCATCCAATGATCATTTGACAAATTATCTGCATTTCAGTTGATTTTAAAAATCCTTAAATTTTCATTTAAATTTATTAAAGAATTTGATGTTATCTACGTCGTGAAATCAAACATACTTTGCTATTAAAAGTTGTCTTTTAAAGAGTACTTTGTTCTTAAGATATAATGTACTACATAGCCTTCTGGGTGATTATGTACAGAAGAAAAGGAAGGAAGTAAGAAAGGAAAGAAGGAAGGAGAGAGGGAGGAGGGAAAGACAGAGGGAAAGGAGAAAAAAATACCATTGAGACGTTCAAGAGATAGGTTGCAGCTACAAGTTTCCCAGGTAGCTAGCTAAAAACAAACATTGACCATTTATTTCTTTACTTGCAATTCATTTTGTTTTATGAGAAAGAACGGGAGGCTAAGCCACAGTGCAATCTACTTTGACTTTTATGATTCATATGTTACCTGAAGTCTTTCAGAAAAAAAAATCCACTTTAGGTAAGACTGACTGAAACTCCATCTCTATATTCGGGCAAGTGAAAGACTCTAAGAGATTACATCTCTTGTGGCCATCCCTGCCCTGGATCTGCTATCAATAAAATCTTCCAGCTTTCTATCTTTTCACCATCCTATGTACATTACCAGTTACAAACCATGTACATACACCTAACGCTTAGTTTTAAATTTTAGTTTGAACATCAACTTTAGTTGTATCACAATAAACCTAGTCATAGAGCTAAGTTTCTTCACCAAATAGCAGACCCATAAAAATATAACTGGGTATGTTGGGAGCGAGTAATTAAGCTCATAATAAGACAAAGTATTAAAATGTTCTGTTGTTAAAGTATTTCTTAAATACAGTACCACCAGAGAAGTGTCACTGCTGCTCTCTCCACACTATGTTCCATCCTCATCTCTTTTATGATCCTTAGTTTGTGTCCTTCTGCCATCCACTCTTTGCTCTGCTATGTTGTTCCAAAGATATTAAAAGTTCTTCTTTTTTAACATAGTAATTCAGCCTTAACATCCTTAAAGTGCTAATTCTATATTCTTTTTGCTCTACAGATTTGTCACATTGCTTAGCATGACAGCAAAATCCCACATAATAGGATTGACTCTTCTAAGCAGATAGTTCTACATGCACTTGTCACTCATTTCCCCCTCAGGTGCATTTAACATGTAAATCTAGATTTTAGCAGGCAAAATAGCAAGAAGAGATGAACAGAGTTGTATGAATGCATATTTGTTAAAATGTTTCCAGTGATGAAAATAGTTCTTATATTATAGACTTCGAATTTTCATGAGTAGTCGCATTATCCTGGATTTTCTCAAGCACAGCAGTTCTGAATTGGCAATTTTGTCCCTCAAGGGACATTTAGCAAAGTCTGGAGACATTTTTGGTTGTCACCATTGTGATGGGAGGTGTAGAGGCCAGAGATGCTGCTAAACATCAGAAAAAGTGGATAAGATGGTCCCGCTAATAAAGTATTATCTGGAGCAAAACAGCATTAGTTGAGAAACCCTGTGCACAATACCAGCAAATATTGAAACTTGAAGGTTTTACTATAGTAAAAATCAATATGACATTGTGAAAAATTGAATTAAAAACAAGATAAAATTTGGTCATGCAAAAAATTATGAATCCTTTGATAGCATTTTCTTGCATAGAAATTGAGGACTTTATGCATAGTCCCTCAACCATGTAGGAAGCCACTCTAATTTTAATCTTATCTCCCATTATGTCACCCCAGTCATAACTTACACCCAAGTCCCTCTGGAGAACCTGAGTATCCTCAATCTCACACACCCTGTTAACTCTGTGCTTTCTCTCTCTGCTTCCTCTGACTAAAAGAGACTTTTTGTCTATTCTACTCCATAGAATGACAAGGCAAGTTACTATGATAATCCTCAAAGGAAACCTGATCTACTCCAGGAAACTTCTCTAAACCTTTTCTTCTCTAGAAAAGATATTTTCCCTGTCTTGTCTATGTTCTTATAGCATTTCTGAAATTTAAATTACAGCACATATTATACAATATTTGACATCTCTGTATGCATGTCTATTCCACTAGATTTTATACTTATTAATTAAATTCTTTTGGAGCACCACCTGTGGGACAACAGATATTTAAAATCATGGTGAAAACATGACGGAATTGATAATTATAATGATATAGTTAGCATGTATGTGTTACTGCATGCTTGGTCTTATATAGCCATGATGTAATTAATTTATTTCAAACACCCTCTGAGAAAAACACTAGTTTTACTTCATTTAACATGAAAGAAAAGTGAGGCTTAGCAAAGTCAGAAGTTTGGCAAAGCTAGAATTTAAACCACATTTTTGGAGTTTCTATCTCTGAGTCAGAAATATTAGATTATGATATTAACTAAGTCAGTAAGGCTAAATAAGGTAAAAGATTTTGTGACATAGAAAAAATGTTATGCAATAAAGCAAAAGGTGCTATGTGAATGTTTAAGAAACAATGAAGGTTGCATCTCTGATGTGTGCAACCATTTCACAGAACCAAATGTATGTTTACTCTGGGCCTCGGAAGAAAGTAGTAAAAGTGAGGAGTAAAGAATATTTCATTATTCTTAATATTTCTAACACCTATTATAATGTAGATATATGTTACAGTCTTAAAAATTATAATAGCTGCTAACACTTAACACATCAGGAAAATGTGTAAGTGTTTTACATGATTGATTCATTTAATTCCCATACAACTCTACAAGATAAATATTATCATTATCCCTGATATACAGATAAAGAAATTGAATAATAGGTTAAGTAACTTGAACAAGAACACATAGATAATAATTTGCAAACAAAATTTCCTCCAGATTTTTATGTATAACTATGGATTTAAAAAAGTGGAGGAATTAGAAATGTACAGAATACTTTGCATCAGGAAAATGGAGTATTAAGTATATCTCCATCACAGGGAAATCATAGAAATTTTAAAAAGCTCAGTTCAAACTGAAGGAAAAAATACATAAAAAATACATGAATTACAAACATTTGTTTTCATCCAAATATTTTTAAAGTGACAATCACTTATCAGTTATATGTCTTACCAGATAGTGAATACCATAATTAGTCTTAGTACATGCATATAAAATGTTATTAATAGTCATCACATAAGTAAGAACTACGGGTAGAAAACATCTTTAAGTTTTTTGCAAAGGAAGTATAACTTTTTTGGAGTAACTGTTAAATTACTTTAACATGTGATATGCAACAGCATGAATGAAGATGGTGTGTGTGTGTGTGTGAGAGACTACATTATGCAAGAATTTGTAAGGAAGACAAGACAAAAGATGGTTAAAGATGGTAACGAAAGTGGGAAAGAGCTAAGATAGTTTCTCTTCTTATTGGTCTATAAGGGTTAATTGTACATTTCTTCCCAGGGACCAAGCATAGAATGCAAGAACATCAAAGGTTCATAGAGCTGAGTTTGGCTTCTGCCGGAGATTAAGTGAAATGTGCAAGTATATTTGATGCTACTCAAAGGGCGGTATCTCACTTTGTTCACTAATGCATTACTAAAATCTATCACAGTGTTTAATACATGAATAAATAAACAGAAGAACTAATGCAATAAATAACTAACAATTTTGAGATGTGGAACTTTGCTAATAGCTGTTGTACTCCAGAATAAATGGGTTGAAAAACAGGTAAATTCTGTATCATTTCCTAGTCAACATGAGTGAGCAGAACAATCACCAGATTCAACTTCTGTTAAAATAACTCTCTGCTTCTTGAGATTTCTTCTGAAATAATGCTATACACAGAGATACATGGACAACATTACATATGGAATAAAATTTCATGAATGTAAATGCTTAAAAGCTCTACCATACACATATATGTGTGAGTGTTTGATATACATATAGACATACTTATATGGTTAAGTGGCTTTTGAGTGGCAGGAACATTTTACAAAAATGTAATACAAATGAAGAATAATGTAACGAAACAATCTAGAGAGAGGAATGTAAGTTTGCTTGGTTAGATTATAGTATAAGGAGCATATATCAAAAATTAAATTTTAAATAGGAGAGAAGAAAAGTCAGTTTTTAAAGAAACTGAAATAGGTTGATGTTCAGTTTTCCCAGTTTCTGTTTACTATTCAGTTTGATTATTTTTCATCTTTATTTCATTCTTTAGTCACTGAACATTTAAAAGTAAACTTCCTATTTTTGCTCTTTTCTCACCCCTAATAATTGGCAAAAATTTTGAAAAAAAAAAAAACAAAAAAAAAAAAAAACGAAAAACCCACTATCTAATTCCCACAGTTGATAATCCTTACAGAATTCTTTTGCCTTTGCTGATGTCATGCTTCTTCCTGAGGCTAAATTGTGTATAGAGGGATCAATTACAGAGAAAAGCTAGAATGACAGTCTAAGTCTTCTGTGGCTTGATTATATCTAAAGTTTCTTAGTTAAGTCAGTGAGACACTCCCTGCAGACATGGATCATTGTGTCATGAGCATCATCGGAAGAGAGAAAGAAAGGGCGTAAGAGAGAAAAGCAGTGATACTTGTACTTAATGTATAATTTGGTATCTCTACAAATAGTGAACATTTGATCATTTTTAAATGGGTCACACATGTTTCTCTCTGCTAGCCAACATTGTTTAGGAAAAATAAAATTGAAGAGATCTTTTAATATGGTTAACCATGCTGACACCATGCTTATTTTTTGAGGGTGCTAGCTAAAATAATAAAATGTTACTTGCATAGTGATATAAACAAATATTTATTAATCTTTTTCAGGAGTTTGAAGAAATTTTTACACTCTAAAATAAGAGCAAAATTAGTAAGTAATTTGTATCTTAGGTTGTTCCAGTTGTTTTTTCATTCTAATATTATTTAATCAGTTTTTTTCTTGTGTCCATTGTTTTGTAAATTTCTAAAAACATTTTATATTGTTTAACATTCAGTGAAGTCTAATATAAAGTCATTTTTAGTGCTAAAATATTTTAGTATTCTCTTTTTCTTAAAGTAAGTTAAGTGAAACAAACAAATGCCCAGAAGTATCAGACTCAAACATTGAAACAAATGGCCAAACTGACTGCAATGAGAAAAATGAAAAAACAAAACTACGAATTCCAGATAAGTTGTTTATTTATTTACTTTTATATGATAAAGTTTTTAGCATGCTGCATTTCTTGCTTAACCTGCCAAAAACCTTATTCACAAAATGGGAAACTACAGCTACTGTCTTATGTCAGTCGGAATGAGAATAAAAACAAAAAAAGCTCCAGCTGTTGTATAAATTATATTTGTAACAAAATAATTTGTTATGGCTTATTCTTTACCACAGCAGTCACCTAATTCAGACAATGGCTAATGGATGTCAGAATTCTGGTAAAAGATTCAAAGAATCAAGTCACATGAAAATTGAATTCTGTTGGTTTATTAGATTCTGAAATGATAAAAAGTACTTTAAAAGGCTTATGAATGATTGAGGTTATTCAAACAGTGTCAGCCTATTAATGCTGCAAGTCTTCTATAACAAAAAGCTTTGGATCTATAATACTGTATTTGATACCACCTGAGATCTGAAATTTGCAGAGAGAATTACATCTAAAAATTCCAAATGCAATTGACTTCAGAGATTGAAACTAAAATGAACTTGAAATCTTTAGCTAACTGGATAATTTGTTCCAATTCTTTTCCTCTGATGCTCTAAAAATGTAATATTTTAAAATATACTGGAAAGTCTTCAAAACTCAATATAGAAAATGTTTTCCCACAAGTAAGATGACAGTCTAGAGGATTCATATGTGAAGTTTAGCCATTTAGGTGCAAAATATAAAAAGAGTTTCTTTTTCAGTTGCCTTCGGGTTGAAATATGATAAAAGTAATTGACCAGTGGAGACCTATTCAATCCAATGAGATAAAAATAAGCATAAACGAAGGCTGAATATACAAAACGTATATATGTTAATTATAAAAAAAAGTGATATGTTAGCAGAATATAATTTGCCTATTTAGTAACAATGTATAAAAATGCCTTCCCATGTTCTTATGATAATTTTATTTATAATAACCAAATTTACAAAACAATTTATTAATTTGTTGAATAATTTGTAAATCTATATTCCTTATTATATCTAAGTTTTCATGGCACATGGAGGGCAATATCCTCCCCCAGTCTTAGAGAACTCACCAGAGGCTCACAGAGTATTAACAAAGGCTAATTTTTAATAATTTTTTTCTTAAATAACGTACTCTTCTACATGCAGAAACACCCTCAAGGTACCTGCAGGAACATTTTAAAATGAGATTAAAATGTTATTTGTAAAGATTCTAGTTTTGCCAGAATATTATTAAGATCCAGTCAGCCAAAAATGTGTTTTTTCCTCAAATTTTATCATTATTTGGATATAAAGTACAGTCATGCATCATTTAATAACGAAAATATATTCAGAGAAAATGGGTCATTAGGCAATTTCATCATTTTGTGAACAATACAATATGCTCACACACACCTAGATGGCATATCTACTACACACCTAAGCTACATGGTACAGCCTATTGCTCCTTGGCTATAAACCTGGATAGCATATTGCTGTATGGACACTGTAGGAAATTGTAACACAGTGATAAATATTAGCCCATCTAAACATTAAAAAGGTACAGTAAAATATACAATATTAAAAACTTATCAAACCATCACTGTACATGTGGCACATCACTGAATGAGACGTTGTTGTGTGGCACATTAATATACTACAATTGAGATTGTACAATACATTATATGTTTATGTAAAGAAGACAGAGATCTAGTCTCCTGATGGCCATGAAGTGCTTTTTTGAATTCAAGAAACGGCCTCTATATCTAAAAGCATAAGCTGAGCATTGCCCATGGAAAGGCAATTATATAAACTAACATACTGAAATGAAATCTAACTGCAGGATTATTCAAGCAGCTTAAAGTTAAAAGAGAAATATATCCAATCATGTGAATGAACATCTTGAAAATTTTATATTACATCTCACTCTTCTTCCTATTCAAATTTCCATCTTATCAAAATTTGAAAATAGCTTTCATATTCAACTTTTTATTGTACTTTTCAAAATATAATTATGTCCCCTGCTCAAATAGCCTATTCTCAGAAATTCATTTTCCAACCACCTAAATTAAAGTCACTCTCACTTCAGTTGTATAATTTTTAATTTTAACAGCATGGATCACTGTTTAAAAGAGCTTGTGAAACTATTTATTATCTGTTTTTCCTCCCTTTCCCCAAAGTACAACAAGAAGAGCACCCTGTGGATCTAATTGACTCAACATTCATATTCCTATTTTCAGACTGTTTTTTTGCAAAAAATTGGTCCCAATAACTAATGAATGAATGGAAAAAAAAATCTTAAAATCTCTGACAAATAAAAATTTATTTCTGAAAGGGTATAATTAATTCCTCTGTAATTCCTATACGGTAAGCACCATAAAAAAACTTACTATGAAAGTGTTCATACTGCAGGCAGAGTAATAACTTTAAAAAGTTACAAGAAGTGCTATAACTGTTGAAAGTATAGTCACAATTACTCCTTCTTTTATAATTTATTTGTCTAACACAAACATTTCTGCTACAACTCAACATACGTTACTGAAAAATGCTTGTGTTCCACAAATTCACTGTCTAAAATGTCAGTGCAAATGAGTAAAATGGGTGTGGAACCCTTTACTCAAAAACAATGTGATTTTATAACCATAACACAAATAAAAACAATAATTACTCTAAAAGAAATGTGTGTGTAAATTACGTTAGGTTCCTAGCCACGTAAGTGTTATCTATTAAAAAATCTTCCAAGATAAGGGCCTATGATGAAGAGTTTAGGATGCTGAGTTATGAAAAGCAAGAGTAAATGTGCAATAAAGAGAAATTCTCATAATAAACATTCTAAGACTTAAAAGGGCCAAACAGAGTAACAAGAAAAATGTGGTATGAATGGGCTTTTTGTGTGGCCTAATCTTCTTCAGTATCTTCCAGAGTTCAGTATTATGAGTCTGTTTGGATACAGCTGCCACTACTTGGTAGTGCAAATTATAGAAACACTCATTGTAGCTATACACAATGACTTCCTCCTTAAAGAATATGAACTAATGAGTATTTGCTGAATCGCTCTCTAAATGATAGTCCTGTGATAGAGACCAGCACATTTTTAGGTCTTAAATGGAAGGAATTTTCTTTTACCAAAAAGCAATCCATTAATTATATTTTATTGGTGCTATATCAAAATATTAATAATCAGATAAGTCAATTATCCTTTATAAGCCCAGACTAAGAAAATACTTCCAGAATACTGAACTGAATGAAATAAAAATTGTAATTTTAATGTTATGCTTATGCTATAACAAGTTATTTTTTCTGTTTAATTCACTACCAAATGAAAGTGATAAGGTTTATAGAATAATTAGGTGTTCTCTGAAGACATTTTATATTTATCTGATAAGACATGCTAGAATAAAGAGTGATGTGAGCATGTGACCATATGTAACCAATATGTGGTTAACTCAGAAATAAAGACTCTTAGAAGCGATTGACATAAATGTTTTTCACGTTTTATAATATCAGTTTCTTAGGAAACTTTTTTCTCTATTGCTAGCATACAAACACTTCTGATTTTATTACATCTTTATTTTTGTTATCTTTCATTTTCAGTTTATAACATTATTGGTCTAGGCACTGTTAGTATATCTGATGAACAGGACTAGAAACGTGTGTCGAGTTAAATCTGAATGGTAGAAGAAAAACAAAAAAATAAAAATTTTCATTAGTTAAAAAAACTTTTTAATTTAAAAATAATAATGAACATAAAATCTTAATTTTTTAAAGTCACTCTCATTTTTAACAGATTTAGTTCATTTTTATTTTATGTAAAATTATTTTTATTTACTATGGAAAATCTATATAAATTTTTTTGATTTATAATTTTTAATAGTTTCAAAGAGCCCTTAGTAATACATGTCCCTCACATTAAACTCATCACATAATTTAACAAATATATGGGAAGGAAAATTATATTTGCCAGATATGTACTTACTTTCATGCTGCAAAAAATTTAGTTCTTTTATTATTTTTCTTCTTCTACTTCTACCATATTTCATTTTAGTTGAGAAACATATATAAACATGGTATAATACAATTAGTTTTCAAAAGCATAGGCCAGGCATGGTGGCTCACACCTGTAATTCCAGTATTTTGGGAGGCCAAAGTGAGTGGATCACCTGAGGTCAGGAGTTCAAGACCAGCCTGACCAACATGGTGAAACCCCATCTCTATCATAAATACAAAATTAGCCAGATGTGGCACATGCCTGTAATCCCAGATCCAAGCTACCCAGTAGCCTGAGGTATGAGAATTGCTTGAATCTGAGAGGCGGAGGTTGCAGTGAGCTGAGATCATGTCATTGTTCTCCAGCCTGGGCAATAAAGTGAAAATCCGTCTCAAAAAAAAAACATATTCCTTTCCTCCTATGCATCTCGTTTAACGTGATCTTAGAATACACTTTGCATATCTACTTACATGTGTAGTTACACATCAATTAGTGGCACTGGAATCTGTTATTTTTTTTCCTAGAGTTGGAATTTGCCCTAAAATACTAAATATATAAGCAATTGTCACAGTACAATTTTCAATTCACTTCATCAAGAACAATATATGAGTTAATATTGAAAGGTACAATATCTAGAACAATTGAAGTTGTGAAATGAAAGAAGATAGGGATAAAAAAGATAATTTTGTACTTTCTCAAATTTAAGTCCATTTCAAGGAATTTTGGTGCAGTGGCCTTAGTTGTTCAACTTCTTATAAAAAGACAAGTTTTATTGATTAGGCTACATAGTCAGGCGGTAAAGCTAAAAAAGTAGAAATTGACTTCTTAATACTATGGAGACTGAGTCACAAATTCAGTTGACATTTAGTCAATACATGATGACGCAAATGCTAAGAGGTAGAAAGTATCTTATGTGATGATAAAGGAGGAACTAAACTTTTAATTTTTGTTATGAAAGTCTCTCCCTGTTACTCGTTCTGTTTATTTCTTAAATATATACCATATTCCCAAGTGACAACAAATGCATTAAATATCTTTGTTTTCCTCAAATTTTTTCTGACTAAATGTGTTAATTTATTCCTTTACCAAAAGACAGTTTGATCAAATGAATGCTATTAGTGAATGGCAAATAAACACTGTCTCATTTTAAAGCTTCAGTTCATGACATGGACTTTGGTTTCTGATACCCTGGATTCAATGCTAGGCTTTACATCATATGACTATTTGAATGTGGATCATGTACTTTATCTCCTTGAGCCTCAGTTTTCCTATTAGAACAATAACAAAAAAAACTGGTGCTAATATTATTTGTTTTGAGAATAAAATAGCTTAATAATAATAATAGTAAATACTTTATAATGCTTAATATTTGCCAGAAACTGATGTGTGTATGTGTGTGTGTGTGTGTGTGTGTGTGTGCGCGCACGTGCGCGCACACGAGTGCACGCATTTTTGGGTGTTTCATCTTCATTACAGCTCTATAGGGTGGGTGCTATTATTTTCTCCAAAATGCAAATGTTGAAACTGATAAATAGAACTGTATTAGTCTGTTTTCTCGCTGCTAATAAAGACATGCCTGACACTGGGTAATTTATAAAGAAAGAGAGATTTAATGGACTCAGAGATCCACATGGCTGGGGAGGCCTCACAATCATGGTAGAAGTCAAAAGACCCATCTTACATGGCAGTAGACAAGAGAAAATGAGAGGTAGGTCACAGGGAAAACCCCTATAAAAATCATCATATAGCCTGAGACTTACTCACTACCTTGAGAACAGTATGGGGAAAATTACCACTGTGATTCAATTATCTCCCACCAGGTCTCTCCCACAACACATGGGAATTCAAGACGAGATTTGGATGGGAACAGAACCAATCTGTATCAAGAGCTTTACCAATCTCAAACAACTAATATGTAGAAGAGTCAGAAATTGAATATCAAAACTGGATCCAGTCTGTTGGGTCTACCACTGAAGAACTAATTTTAAGGAGGATCTTGCTCAGTCCTGACAAACAGTTAAGTATTTAATAGATATTGATTCAAAAGATTCACAAACAAAGGGATTCTAGAAAAGAGATAATTTGACCATAATTTCCTTTTCCTCCACTTCCACCCTCAATCTATTTTGCATTCCTGACTCCAAGGACTCATAGGGTCCCTAGGCACTTACATGCATGAAAAACCTTAGGTTTTGAGGAATGTGATGCCAACACAACTGGGATATGTGTTCATCAGAGTGTGCCAGGCCAAGGATTTATACAGGAAGGCAACAGGTTCTGAGAAAGGCTTGACCATCAGAGAGCTGTGCCTTCTCAAATGATTGTTTTTACTTATTACTATTATTTATTTCATGGTTTTATGTGTGTTCTTTAGTCCACCCCCACCACACACACTCAGAGAGGGTTTTTCTTTATTTGCTTTAATTGATATACTTCTTGCTAGAGGCTACAGTTACTTAAAGTCATTTGCAGTTTTTCTTAGTTGACTCACTTGGATCACTCAGGTCTGATGGATGTTGTTGGTAAAAGAAGTTGTTAAAGGCAAACTTTTCCTGTTTATACCAAGGTGATCTTCTAGGCCATCACAAACCTTAACAAGCCTCATTGAACCCTCAATCCCTGATGTTTATATACCAATCCAGTTTAGGAACAGGGGAAAATTTAACTTGTACTTTTACTTTCTTCTCTTCTTGGGGCCAGAAACACTAGGTTAGAAATATAAACTTGAACCAAATTAGTAATAATAATTACAATAATGATATCACTCTAGGAGATGTAAGTTTCACACAATATTAAATTTATAGATCTAAAAATTATGATTTATTAAATAAATCACGTGTGGATGAATGATTGAAGGCACAGACACTATGGAATCCTATAAAAATAATCTAGATTGGCTGGGCATGGTGGCTCACACCTGTAATCCCAGCACTTTGGGAGGCTGGGGGGGGGGGCAGATCATGAGGTCAGGAGTTCGAGACCAGCCTGACCAACACAGAGAAACCCTGTCTCAACTAAAAATACAAATAATCTGGGCATGGTGGTGCATGCCTGTAATCCAGGCTACTCACGAGACTGAGGAAAGAGAATCGCTTGAACCTGGGAGGTGGAGGTTGCAGTGAGCTGAGATTGCGCTGCCATTGCACTCCAACCTGGGCAACAAGAGCAAAACTCTTTCTCAAAACAAAACAAAAAAACAAACATAGATTACCTCCTACAAGAACTGTGAAAAAACATAAAGAGGTGAAAACTCTAAAAAATATATATAAGGAAGATTAAAAAGAGGCAATAATGAAACAGATTAAATGTGAAATTTACTTAAAGAGTCTGCTAATTTTAAAGCCTCAATAAATCTCTAATGTCTTAACAGAGATTCAAGATCAAAGACACACATCCAGTAAAATTTCTGAGCTTTTAATACAAAGAGAAAGTACATTATAATAGTCCAAAACAAAACAAAAACCTAACCATAAAGAAAAAGTATCAGATTGGCATCAGGTTAATATGCAAAACAAGCTAGAAAACAGGTGAGATCATGTACTCAAAAATAGAGAAAATCCTATTCTTACCAAGATTACAATTAAATTAGCATGGAAAGAAAAATTATTTGAGAATGTACTTCAGAGAAGATGACATATAATTATCCTCCAGGAGAAAAATATAACTGTAATACATTTAACTGTCTGAATCTGTTCATCCTGAGTTTGGAAAGCAAAGATTTGCAGACTAATCAGCCCTGCCCCCTCACTCTACAGGTGTCCATGTCCAATCCCTTATCTTACGTGACATATGATTTGGTGCAGATCTTGAGATGGGAAGATAGTCTAGAATTTCCTGAATGGGTCCAATCTCATAATAAGGGTTTTTATATGTAAAAGAGGGAGATAGGAGAGCCAGAGAAAGAGAGGTGGCATTGAAATCAGAGGTCAGAGTGGTAAATTTGCTGGTTTTGACGATGGAAGGGGCCTGAGTTATGGAATGTGGGCAGCCTCTAGAAGTTGGAGGAGTGAATCCTAGAATGTCCAAAAGGTATTGCAGCTCTGTCCACACCTTGATTTTCATTCGGTGAGACCATTTTACACCTCTGACTTCCAGAACCAAAATGTAATATGTTGATATTGTCCTAAGACATATTTTTGGTAATGTGTTACATCAGTCACAGAAAACTAATGTGAGCATTATCTCAAAAAAGTATTCTAATCTATTCAGTTGCTAAGTTCAGTGAGAGAACATTCACATAATGACGGATATATCTCACTTTGAGACAATATGGAAACAAAAAACAGGTGAGCAATAATACAGCCCTCCTCTCTCTCTTCTTTCTCCTTCCCTCTCTCTCCTCTACTCTCTCTGGCTCTTTCTTTTACTTCCTACACACACATACAAATGTAAAAGAATAGAGTGACTGGATCTATGTTACATACATGCCAAGTGAGAAATCTTGATATGGAAAATAAACATTATATGATAAAAGCTAATATTGTAATTTTTGTATCTTTTTTTACTGTAAGGTATGATATTTTCATGTTATCCTAAGAAAAAACATTTTTATTTAAATTGTGACATGGCATGAACTGTACAATTTATCCCAATTTCAAAGATGTCAGAATGACAAAAATGTCTAAGGATAAATTGCAATTGGTAATTTGTTATGTATTAAGTAATTAATTATTAATCAATTGAAACACAGCTTTGGTGTTTATTGGTTGGAAAGATGAAGAAAGAAGAAAACTGTTTTTCAAAAGCTTCAGTTGAAAAGGAAGGCAGGA
Source organism: Saguinus oedipus (assembly GCA_031835075.1). Classification (NCBI taxonomy): domain Eukaryota; kingdom Metazoa; phylum Chordata; class Mammalia; order Primates; family Cebidae; genus Saguinus; species Saguinus oedipus. The sequence continues at coordinate 47,237,971 of CM063169.1, forward strand.
CAGATTTAAAGAGGAGAAGAAAATAAGTGATAGCAGCCTAATGTTTTAATTTGATAAATGAAAACATCTTAGTGGGAAAAAATGTATTTTAATTGCAGAAAAATTTACCTTATTTTAAATAGTAGTACATGACATGTATAACTAGTAGATATAGTATAAATGGAGTAAACATTAAAGTAATGGGGAAAGTAAAACATCTTCCAAAGCAAACAGAAAAAAAAAATATGGTAACCTGACCTAACTAGCAATTCTTTTGCCTTAAAAAGAAAGAATAACAGTGTAAAATACATTTACACATGCATAAGTACAAATGATAATCCCATGTGGAATACATGTATATGGAATAGATTTTTAAATTTAAAGACATAGACTGGGTGATTACCATAAAACAAAACAAAACAAAATCATGCCATATGCCATTTTCAAAGAATACATGTTAAATACATGATCCAAAAATGTTATCTTATATAGGAAGTATATAATTTTACATTTTTCTACTTTATATTTTTTATTTTCAAATTTGAAACTTATCATGGTGGATGGAACATACAATTATGGGTGTGGTCTGAAATAAACCAAAGAAATTTGTAAAATTAAATAGATAATTGAAGAATAAATTATATTACATATATGTTTATTTGCTAAATTAAAAGTTTCAAAGCCCATTTCAGTACAAAACTATGAACCATTTATTAATGGTGTTGACACATCCAGTTGACTATATGGAAAAAGATAATAATATGCTTATATCTTATGTAATATAAAATGTAGAGCTGAAAAATAAATTAATATGTTAAAAATACAAAATCATAGTACCAGAAAATGAAGGTGATTGCTTTTATAATATAGGGACAGAGAAGACATTCTCAACCAAAACTAGGAACTAAAATTCTTTCAGAAAAAAGAACATGTTAAAATATATAATATTTGAATATTTATATCATAGAATATACCATCAGATTTATCAGAGATATCATCGATTTTATGAAACATATTTAAAATGCAAATAACATATAAACATTTAAGTTATATGAGCTAAATAAGAATGCACAATAAAAATACAAACAGTTTAGTCAATATAAAGATGTGTAAAGAATATGAACAGGCAGTTCTCAGAAATTGTAATAATTACAAGAAGTTCTGCCTCATTAGCATTTAGAACAACACTAAACAAAATTAACCAAAATGAACAAAAACATAACATTTAAATTCATCTAGGATTTGTATCACTGAAACAAATATGAAAAAATAATCTAAACTTATCTTTAAAAAATGAAATTACATATCTTTTATCAAGCAATCCCCTTTGATGAATCTATGTATCATAATAAAACTACTTATATATATAAAAGAATGTATGCGCCCTTTTTATTACAGCATTGTTTATATTGGAAATAAAGCTAAAATTGAAATAGATGGCAGGAATAACTAAGTAATATGTCTAATCACATAAGAACAAATATCATATTGAGTAATCACATCATATCATAACACATCAAATTATTAGACAATGTATTACTACATTATTATTAATTATTACAAAGAGTTCTAAGACCTAACTTGAGAAGATTTTCACCGTTATGTTGAATGGGAGTATCAACATACATATAAAAATACATGTGTGGCCGGGCGTGGTGGCTCAGGCCTGTAATCCCAGCACTTTGGGAGGCCGAGACGGGTGGATCACGAGGTCAAGAGATCGAGACCATCTACATGTGTATGTGTACCACAGTAGAATTCCATCACTGTGAATAAACACTTGTAAGAAAGAAGGTATTCTTTTTACATAGGTTATGTTGGAACAGGAGTTGGAGAGGTTTGCATGGTAAGATGAATGTGGAAGAAACTGAAGGAGATAAAGTGGCCTTAGACTCTTTTCTGCCCTCGCAACATTCCATCTCCCAATTCTGAGGCTGAAACTGATAGATACTCACTTTCTTACCAACCATCATGGCTAGGGTGAAAGCAAGTAGCCCAATTCTAAATAATACATAGGTCAGAGGGAAAATTAAGAAATCATGTCTTGAAGATATTTTCTTCTGTATTAACGAGAGGTTCACAGGAGGAAGTGCCCATTTTTATTCAGAATATGGTTGTTTATGGAATTGATAGCAGGAAAGGGTACAGCCATATTGTAACCAGTCAAAGAGAAAGTGACAACATGGGTAAAATAAGAAGAACAGAGGAGGAGGATGGAGAGAAGAAAACACTGAAACTATGAATGAACCCTGCAACCTGCTCTGTCTCAGGTCTCCTTGCTAAGTGAGGTAATAAATGTTTTTATTATTTAAATAACTTTAGTTGATGACATGCAAAATACTCTATAATTTACAGCAGAAATAAAATGTAAAGGAGTAAAGAAAATGTATGAAATTATTACATTTAGGCATTGTCTTAACATTGTAGTTATGTATGTATAGAAAAATACCAAATTGAAATGATACTATTTTCATCATCATTTAGTAGAAACTAGAGTACTAATATGCTTAATTATCATAGCAGAATAAATTGGAAGTTTATTTCAAATAACACAGCCAGTTTTAAGGTTTTCTAAATTATCATCCGCAAAATGCTGGCCAGTTATCAAAATCTATACCTCATATGTGTTCACCTTTCTTCCTCAGCTCTGTTCTGCAGAAAACATTTCTCAAGCTCCCTTGCTCTCTGGCTTCCCAATAGTTTGAATCATTAGGAATCATGGGTAGAATTTATTTCTAAGGTGGAAAGAAGGGGAAAAGCCCAAGTATTATTCCTTCCATCTCTGCTTCTTGTGCTTCTAGTAGTGGATGCACCTCCTGCTTGGCTCTAGTTGCCATTGACTAGTCCCTAGCCACTTCCAACTCCTGGCTGTGGTTTCTGGGCAGTGGAAAAACCACTTCTGATTATGCCTAACCCATTGGGTGAGAAGGTTAATTATATCCTAGATTTTAAAATCCCAATGCTTAGACCACATCAAGACTGATTGCATCAGAAATTCTAGGGCACAATCTAGGATTTAAAATTGTATTTTCATATGCATCCAAGTTTGAGACCTAATTTTCTAGTTTTAGAGATGGATGGGGTTTCCTAATTCCTTACCAATATTTATTTAGCTTTTCACCTTTTCCACCACCTTTGTAACTACTTCCCTGTCTTAAATTTTCATTGCTTAAAAAGTCTGGACTAATTGCTGATTCTAGGCCTGATACATGTTTACTATTATTACTATTATTTTAGAAATGATATAAAAATTAGATGATTGGATATGCAGTAATTTTTGATTTCTGAGAATTAAGGTATATCAAAATAGCCACAGGAAAGATTGCTGCACTACATCTGAGTTGGTCAGGCAGTGTCTACATGCAATTCAATCACGTTTATCTCTTGTGTCCTCTTAGAATAACCGAAACTGAATAGAACAAAAACTAATAACCTTAGGAATTCATCTGATCAGTTGACCATTTTCTCTTTCTCCTTTATTAACTGAATTTCTAAACATGAATTGTGGTATACTTTTTGTGTTTTCAATATAAAGCATTAGGTAAAAATTACAAAACTAAGACTTAAAAATAAATTAATATTGGTAAATTATACCCTTGTATGTTAAAATTTTTATTAAATTTTATTTCCTAATGATAATAATTGCTTGTACTAATGACAATGCAAAAATCATCTTTTCAATTTAATGTGGCAGTAAAATTGGTCAATGTAAATTATTCCTTAAGTGATAATTGTCAAACTATTTATCCATGTTTAAAAAAGGTCTAAGTATCCATTAATAATCTTTATTTAACATATAATTAGTGTTTCTGAAAAGACACTATTCTTTTTCAAGCTATGTGTCTACAGGTGATGGGTGCACCAAAATATCAGAAATCACCTTATTCTAAACACCACATGTTCTCCAAAAACCTATTGAAATAATAACTAGCAAAAGGAATGTAATGATCCCCAATGCTGGAGGTAGGGCCTGGTGGGATGTTGTGATGGTTAATATTGAGTGTCAACTTGATTGGTTTGAACAATGCAAAATATTGTTCCTGGGTATGTCTGCGAGGGTGTTGCCAAATGAGACTAACATTTGAGTCAGTGGACTGGAAGAGGCAGACTTACCCTCAATCTGGGTGAGCACTATCTAATCAGCTGCCAGCCCAGCTAGAATAAAGCAGGCAGGAGAATATGAAAGGGAAGACTTGCTGAGCCTTCAGATTTCATCTTTTTACCATGCTGGATGCTTCCTGCCCTGGAATATCAGACTCCAAGTTCTTCAGCTTTTGGACTCTTGGACTTAAAGCAGTGGTTTGCCAGGGGCTCTCGAGCCTTTGGCCAAAGACTGAAGCCTACACTGTGGGCTTTCCTAATTTTGCAGTTTTAGGGATTGGACTGATGATCCATTGGGTAGTCCCTAGCCACTTTTAACTCCTGGCTGTGGTTTCTGGGTGGTGGAAAAACCACTTCACCCTATTGTGCCCAACCTATTAGGTAACAAGGTTGATTACACCCTAGATTTTAAAATCCCAATGCTTAGACCACATCAAGACTAATTACATCAGAATTTCTGGGGCACAATCCACCACTGGCTTCTTCGCTCCTCAACCTGCAGACAGCCTACTGTTTGACTTTACCTTGTGATCATGTGAGTCAATTCTCCTTAATAACCCCCCTTTTGTATATACATATATCCTATTAGTTCTGTCTCTCTAGAGAACCCTGACTAATACAAAGGTGTTTGGATTGTGAGGATGGATCCCTCATGGTTTGAGCTGTCTTTGCAATGGTGAATTCTCCCAAGATCTGGTCATTTAAAGTGTGAGGTGCCTAACACCATCTCTCTCTCTCAGTCCTGTTTTTGACATGTGATATGCCTGTTCCCCCTTCACCTTCCACCATGATTGAAAGCTCCCTGAGGCTTCATCAGAAGCCAAGCAGACACCAACCCCATGTTTCCTGTACAGCCTGCAGAATCATGAGCCAAGTAAATCTCTTTTCATTATTAAGAAAAAAATAAATAAAAATAAAGTTGTGTGCCTAATTAACAGGTCTACTATAGCAATTACAGTTATAATTACTTTGAGTTAAACTGATTAGTCACAATTTATTTATATGTGGTTTCATAAATATTTTATGAAATAATTATCCTTAAAAATTATGCCACCCCTCTCATTACTAAAAGCAGGCTATAACAATACTGGCCTGTTGCACCAACTTTTACTTTGCCCTGCTGTTTCCTCCAACTATATCTCAACAATTACTATAAAGTATTTGGATATGAACATTAATGTTTTCAAGATGCAAGTACTGAAACATAAGCATGTTATGCAACTTTCAGAGAGACTAAGATTAGCACTTGTTTCTTAACTATTAATTTCTTTATTTAGACTCCTTAAAGATGCTGTCAGATCATATAATAGATTTAAAATCTTGATACAACACAATTATATAACAAACACTTGAAATTAAGGATATGTTTTATATCTCTTATTTAGTGTCCTTTTGAGAAAATATTGATGTCGTGTAGTGGAAACAGAACTGGTCAAGTAATACCAATATAACTGCAATTCACTGCCTATTGTGTTCAAGCACAGATTTTTATTGGAACTTAGCACTTTTGTTTTTAAATAGAAATACAATTATGTTAGCGTTTCGTTACTGAAGCTATAACATATCTCAGAGACAGAATAAAGAAGTTCTATTATATTTTTGTTCAATTAGGTTTTTAAAAATAATTTCTGTATCTTTGTAACAATCTAACAACAAAAAAGGCACCTTTACTCCTATTTTCTTCACTGTTGCTTCAAAATAAAAACTCAAGACTAATTTGTAATCACTGGGTTCTTTCACCAGAGCTAAATGCATTTGTGGGCCAAGACATTTTTTTTTCTTTTTTTAACTTTCCTTGGTTCTGGCCCACCATGAAAATTTGTGATTGGGGAGGAAATCCTTAATCCTAATTATATACAAATGTAATTAGTATTGAATAGACAAATTTTCCTGGATGAAGTTGTAGTCTACCTGTTAATGTTTAGAAAGCACTTTGACCCTAGTATACCTGCTGCTTGGGATAAGATGATAGCTTATGTTATAAAGTGACTTTTGGACTATTTTGGCTTTGAGACGGTATTAGTGAACATGCCTAACACATCTCTAAACTTCCTGAGCAGGACTTTGGATGATATTTGCAGTAGTAGCTGCTTCCACCAGGAAATTAGCACCTTAATCAGAGTATGAACTAATGGCAAAACACAAACATCAGTGTAATCTCTAGAAGTAGTGGTATGACGGGAGAAGAATGAGAAGACTTAACAAGCTGTTTTGCACTGCCTCTGGCACAGTATTGCACTGGGTACTCTCAAGTTTCATGGCCTAAAATGGTGTGGTCATTGCCACAGGAACACTTTGTATTTATACCTATGCTCAGGCAGATTCTCTTCCCCGTGCCCAGTATATCTTGGCACAAACTTGGCTACTTGGTTGCACATAACCTGGCTGACAGGCTCACTGACTTTTGATGGAATAAACAACATTGCTCCGGTGTGAATTCTTCCTGGAACTTTGTTGCAATAATTTACACGGGAATACAGGATTTTAGTTTTGTCAGAAATCTCTGCCAAGTGAATCTGCAGGGACTTGCTCCATAAATGTCTTGATTCAATAACATAATCATTGTAATGCCTATGGCTAGGTGTGGGGATTTGTATATATTAAGATGGTGTCCTGATATTACTGCAGCAGAGAACCTTAGGGGAATTTTTCGACAAAATTCAGTATATATTCTCTCCTTGCCTGACCATAATTCACTGATTCTTTTATAAAACAATGATGAAAGATCCTAAATTCTGAGTGATTGTCAGTCAATTTTTTCTCAGAAAAAATACTTTTGTATTCTACTTAAAAATTAATAAATAGGGCTGGGTATGGTGGATCACACCTGTAATCTCAGCAGTATGGGAGGCTGAGGTTAGGAGTTTGAGACCAGACTAGCCAACATAGAAAAACCCCGTCTCTACTAAAAATACAAAAACTAGCGAAGTATGGTGGTGCATGCCTGTAATCCCAGCTACTTGGGAGGCTGAGACAGAAAAATTGCTTAACACAGGAAGTGGAGGTTGCAGGGAGCCGAGATCGTCCCACCGTGCTACATACAGCCTAGGTGACAGAGCAACCTGGGTGACAGAGACGTCATCTCAAAAGAACAATCATGATAATAATAATAATAAACTGCTATTACCTGATACTTGTGAGGCTCTCATTTTTAACTGGATGATGTAAAATTGCAAACTCTTTCCTGTTTTATAAATTGGGAGGTGATACAGTTTTATTTACAGTCAAGTGTATTAGAAATGACTTTGTCATTACTTCCCCCTGGCCAAATGACCTGCCTTATTTTATATGTACATGATTGCCAGTGATGACATTGAATTATGTATGTTTTTCTCTTTTGGGATGCTGGGAGGATGGCTTCCTCAACTTGCTCAAAAAAATAGTTCAAAGTAGACAAAATGCAAAATTTTCAAGATATATTGCAACATATGAAGTACAAAGTAATTCTCTGGTTTGTTATTTCCTTGTTATAATAAAAATGCATGGGAGTAGAACTGTCTCAGTATCACTAAACTGTATTCTCACAGTCACTGTTATTAAGCCCATATGTTCAGATAAAGAAAGGATTTGAAAATTGCAAACACCCAAGAAGTCTCCTTGGCCTGATGAGGTAGGGTCATCTGAAGTTCCCTGGCACCTGCTTTTATCTTCCCATGTTTCCCCAACACTTACGGATCAAAATGCTATTTTATAAAGAATGAAATTCTTAGAAAATGTCAGAGAAATGCCTTATGAATATTCACACATGGTAAATTTAGTTGTCCATATTTGGCTCTTCCATCATATGGCTCTTTCTCAGGCTGGCCTTTATTCTCTTTTTCCTAATCACAGTAATTCAGGGCAGTTGCAGGGTAAGTCATCGCCCACTGTGGTGTAACCATTTCCAGCCCTCTTCCTTGAAGGTCTTGAGTCTCAAGGAAGTAATTTGAGGGTTCTAAAACATCTATAAGATTAACATTTGTTGGGTGGTAATTAAAGAAAATGCTCACTGTGCTGTAGAATTTTAACACATTGGAAACCACTGATACATTAACTTAGAATGTAAGGTTAATTTTCTTTTGTGCATCCCTGAATAAAGCTGCTCATGTCACCTCAGTAAGTATATCTGAAGGACTTACAATGTGTAACTCATTAGTAAAGTTGTAGCTCTGCCCTAATCTTTTTATTTTTATTTTTAAAATTCCTATATGAGCATTTCACAACCTTTAAGATTAGCCAGCAGGTCCTTTATTAAAATGTTCACCTAATGCACCCAATTAAACAAGTAAATAAAGCTAGGAGACATCAGCTTATTGCTCACTCCATTCAACAAGTAATGGTCCTTATATAACAACTAGCAAGTGCAATATAGGTCATTTTTATAAATAAAGATTTATTATAAATAAAAATGAAGTAGTTTTAGCTTTTGAAATGTATTGACTTTATAAGAAAAATGATAAATTTTAATATACAGAAAAATTTGTTTTGAATTATTGTTCTTATAAGTTTTATGTGTTAAACAGTGTTCACAGGCAAATTTGTTTTCAATATTAGGTATTAGGTTTTTGGTAAGGTGGGGATCACTCTATGGCATAGTGAAAAGCTGAGGAACTGGGAGCGAGGCAGTCTTGAGATTATCCAGATTTACTCTACTGCTTCTGTGGGCTTGGTAATTCACTTTTTAAAAGTGGCTACAGTTGGAATAAGAGATGTATTCTGGACTTGCTATTTGAGCAGCAGAGGTCTGAAATTATACCTGTTTCAGGATCAGGTTATTCACTCTGAATGAGACAATGGTATAAAAAATATTTTATTTTCTATTAAAACACTAGGGAATGATTTCAATTCTTTTCATCCTTAATTCACTCCCAAAGTTCTTTAATTATAATGTACATTCCATCTAATTTTACTATTTACCCAGAAATAACTGTGAAGGACAAATTTCAAGTAAAGCCCAAAGTTTTTAGAGCTGATGGATAGATAAAAATGATGACATTTTTGACAAGACCTCAGAGTATACTATGGGAGATGACATCCAGGTGGAGGAAACAAATCTCATCTACAGCTATAAAGATAATTAATTTTTGTCCCTTTGGCAATTTTTCCATACCTTATTGCCCTGTCTAAAGATAAAAATGATTATTGCAGGGAAAAAAATTCATTGAAGGGAAATATTATGTAGTACTTTGTTAAAGAGTTGTGTCATTATTGAAATAATTATTGCGGCATCTTTGAGGCAGGCATTTGAGGTAACCACTCAGGTTATATTACTTGTCTCACATGTGACCCATTGACTGCAAGATGACAAGATGATAAGGAAGTTGTCTATGTTACACCTGGGGGCATTGATGCAGTTCCCAGATATAAAGGGCGAAAAAGTAAACAATTCTAGTCTCATAAAAGTTCCTTTCTTGACAAGCAATCTGTTGATCTCTAACATACTTTTCTCTAACGTACTTTTTAGTTAAAAAAAAAAAAGCAAAAACAGGGCCGGGCGCGGTGGCTCACGCCTGTAATCCCAGCACTTTGGGAGGCCGAGGCGGGTGGATCACGAGGTCAAGAGATCGAGACCATCCTGGTCAACAGGGTGAAACCCCGTCTCTACTAAAAATACAAAAAATTAGCTGGGCATGGTGGCACGTGCCTCGGGAGGCTGAGGCAGGAGAACTGCCTGAACCCAGGAGGCGGAGGTTGCGGTGAGCCGAGATGGCGCCATTGCACTCCAGCCAGGGTAACAAGAGCGAAACTCTGTCTCAAAAAAAAAAAAAAAAAAAAGGGGCTATGATTCTAAATGGGCATATAATCAGGGACATTTTCAAATTCAACTCATTACTATAAGTTGTTATTTCAACACAATGTAAACCACCTGTTTACAACAGATCATTTGAAAAAGTTTCACTTGTGTGTTTTATGTAATATAGCTTACTTGATAGTTTCTAAAAATCAGCTATAATATATATCGATATTGAAATGTATCGTAATAGGATGCTTTCTTGCTTGAGAGTTTTCTGCCTTGTTCATGAATGTCAAACTATCAAAGAACATCAGTATTTTTTTATTTATGCTTCATACCTGGCAGTCACACTGCTCACCTCCTTTCCCTTTAAAGTTCTGTTCCTAAACTATGTTCAGCAAGAAAACCTTGTAATTGAAGTTGTTGGCATGGACTAAATAGAGTAAAAGGACTGTGAGTAAATGCCTAAGGACCATTTTATTAGGAAACTACACAGAATTAAAAATATTGACAATGTGGTTTATTTAAATTGTCCATTGTGTGTTTGGAAGCATTTTCCAAGCAACTGAAACTAAGTATAGTTGTAGCACAGGGTAAGAGAATTTTCCAAGTGCCCTAGATGACTTTTCTTCATTTCACAGACTAGTATTTTACCTCCACCTCCAGGTTACTAACCATAGTTCTGATTCTGTCAAAATCAGAATGAAGGGGAAGAAGTAAAGGGTGAGAACAAATTTTTACTTTGGTGGTACTGTCTCAAGATGGCAAGTGTTTGAAGCTGACTCACTTTCATGACATTTTAATAAATTTCACATTTTCTTTTTTTCTCTCTCTTTTTTTTTTAATGGAGTCTCACCCTGTCACCCAGGCTGGAGGGCAGTGGCATGATCTCGGCTCACTACAACCTCTGCCTATTGCGTTCAAGTGATTCTCCTGCTTCAGCCTCCTGAGTAGCTGGGACTACAGGTGTGCATCACCACGTTTGGCCAATTTTTTGTATTTTTAGTAGAGAGGGGTTCCACTGTTTTAGCCAGGATAGTCTCAATCTCCTGACCTCCTGATCTGCCAACCTCAACCTCCCAAAGTGCTGCGATTACAGGTGTGAGCCATCACTCCAGCCAATTTTCACATTTTCTATAAAGGCCAATGATCTATTTTACTTCCGCTGAGTGGTTTCTCTCGTTACCCACTTCAAACCAATTATATCTCATTTCGGATTCCATTGACTGGATTCCCCAAGTGGTTCATTTGGCAATATGTAAAGTGATTCAACCTGACTTTTCCCCTGGGTGGTCTTCATATATATGTATTTCTTTTTTTCTTTCTTTCTTTTTTTTTTTACTATGTGCTTTGTAGTTGTATGAAAATGAAAAGAAATCTACACCAATGAATATTGACCCAAAGAAACTTGCTTCTGTTCAAGTTTCCATTTCCCCAGAACATTTTCTTTATGGTTTCTATAGGGGTGTGTTGATTCTTCAGCTTCAAGGAGGGAATCTCCATGTACTTTTTCTATATTCTCCTTTGGTACCTTTGTTCTGAAATGAGACAAGAAAGGTATACTTTCTGCAATGGGTCACAGTTGAAGTAGTCCTTACTTTTAAATTTTCCAATTGCTTCTCTTTCTGGAGACATTTATTTAAGAGTGTTCTTGATCATTATTAAATCTGGCAGATTCATCCTGAGTGCCTGCAGTGTACCAGTTCCTTTTGGAAGCAGAAAGAGTGACTGCTGTATAGAGAATAACATCTGTCTGAAATAGCACTGAGCTTTGACCTTGGCGGTTTCTCTCTCTTTTTTTTTTTTTGGAGAGAAGAAAAGAAAAAGATAAAAAGGAGTGAAGGAGAGGAAGAGAGAACAAGAATATTGCTTTATTCTAAAAATGGGTATTAATAATGATCAATATTTTGTGTATTTAAAGTGGAGAATGTATATTTTGTGTATTTAAAATGGAGAGCTCTATAAATATTTATTAAGTTTACTTGTTCCGGATCTGAGTTCAAGTCCTGGTTGTTGTCATCAATTTTCTGTCTCATTGAGTCTAAGTCTCTTTATGGGTCTTATGTATCTGGGTGTTATGATCATTAGCTCTTATTGTTGCATTGATCCTTTTACCACTATATCTTTGTCGCTTTGAAATCTATTTTATCAGATGCGAGAATTGCAACTCCTGCTTTTATTTATTTATTTATTTTTGCTCTACATTTGGTTGGTAAGTCTTTCTCCATCCCTTTGTTTTGAGTCTTTGTATATCTCTGGATTTGAAAAGCGTCTGGATGTAGCAAACCATTAGGTTTTGGCTGTATCTTTTGATTGGGGGATTTAGTCGATTTAAATTTAGGGTTACTGCTATTTGATGTTAACTGGCTATTTTATCCATTCGTTGATATAAATTCTTCTTTATGTTGATGGTCTTTACTTTTTGGTATATTTTTAGAAAGGCTAATACTGGTTGTTCCTTTCTATGTATAATGTTTCTTTCAGAAGCTCTTGCAAAGCAGGCCTGGTGGTAATAAAATCTCTGAGTACTTGCTTGTTCATAAAATATTTTATTTTCCCTTCAATTGTGAAGCTTAGTTTGGCAGAATATGAAATTCTGGGCTGAAAGTTCTGTTCCTTAAGGATGTTGAATATCGGCCCCCACTCTGTTCTGGCTTGTAGGGTTTCTACTGAGAGATCTGCTGTAAGTCTAATAGGCTTCCCTTTGTGGGTAACCTGACCTTTCTCTCTGGCTGCCCTTAGTATTTTCTCCTTCGTTTCAACCCTGGTGAATCTGACGATTATGTGCCTTGGGGTTGCTCTTCTTGAGGAATGTCTTTGTGGTGTTCTCTGTATTACCAGGGGCTGAATATTGTCCTGCTTTGCTAGATTGGGAAAGTTTTCCTGAATAATATCCTGAAGAGTATTTTCCAGCTTGGATCCTATATATATTTCTTGGACGTCTCAAAAACTTTGATCCAACAAAATATGGGGAGATGACTAATCCCCAAACAGCAACACTTTCCTTAGCTCCACTTCTAAAACATAGATCTAGATAGCTATTTTCTTATCATTTAGATCAGAGATCAGCAAAGTAAGGCTCATAACAAATTCAGTTTAGTGCTTGTTTGTATACATAAGATTTTATTTACACACATACCTAATTGTTTACTTATTGTCTGTGGCTACTTTTGAATTATAAAGGCAGAGTTGAATGGTTGTGACTGAGATTATATAGTGTACAAAATCTAAGATATTTACTATCTATCTATTTACTGAAAATGTTTGTTAATCACTGCTCTAGACGCCTGGAGTTTAAGTTAAACTTCAGTGCACCCTGTTCTGAAAGCATCTAGAGACACATAATGAGCTCCACAAATAGACCTACTAAAGAACCCTACTAATAGACCTACTAAAGACCTACTAATAGACCTACATACTGTACACATGTACAGTATGCACTCCTATAATATTGGGCTTCAGGGGTTCCCCCTCAGTTCCCCTGAGAGGACATTTCTCCAGGTTCTTGGTCAATCACTCCCCAAGAATGGGTGAGGAGACCACGGCACAGTGCTCAGTAAATGCCGGAATCAAGAAGTGTTATAGAAAGTTCCCTGAAGGCTCAGCTGTACCCAACCCCTCCCCACTGTTTTTCTCCAGCCGACCTGTGCATGTCCCTCCCCACTGTTTTTCTCCTGCGGACCTGTGAGTGAGCTGGGTTCCACCCCAGGACTCAGCTGTTCCTCGCCAGAAAAAGGGGGATTCTCACCCTTTCCTCCCCACAGGCTCCCACAGGATTTGGTCCCGAAGGATAGAGAAGGAGAAGGAAAGCAGAGAGAGAGAGCTTGAAGTTAAAAAACCTGCGCTTTTAATTCTGGCTGGCGCCCGCTGCTTAAAATAAATTGGGTCGTGGCCTGGCTGCAGCCCTTTCAGGTGTTCTTAAAGAGACAGGACAGAATGAGGCCAGTTTTACTCACAATTTTGAATTATTCTTCTCTGGCTGTACCCCTTTTTCTGGTGTACCCCTCTCCTGGCTAGCCTGCCAAAATGTAATATTCAGGTTCAGGGGTGCCCTCTCAGTTCTCCTGAGAGGACATTTCTCCAGGTTCATGGTCAATCACTCCTCAACAATGGGTGAGGAGACCACAGTGCAATGCGCAGTAAATGTCGGACTCAGGAAGTGTTGTAGAAAGTGATTTTATTTAAAGAGAGAGAGAGAAACAGGAGAGGGAGAGAGAAAGAAACAGCTAACTCTCACACTGAGTGAGAGAATCCAGAAAGATGGAATCCAGGAGAGGAAAGCAGCTTCCACACTGAGTGGAAGGGAATAGACACAGATGGAGTTTAGGAGGGGAAGACAGGCTTCCACAAGAGATTGTGGAAGGGGACTCCAGAGGGGAAATTGGGGAGAGAAAGATGGCTTCCACGAAGGGAGTGTTTGTGGAAGGGGACCCAAACATGGAGTTCGAAGGGGTGTGGAACAAGGGGACTTTTAACCTGGGAGGAACCCCCACCTTCTCTAAGACCCAGTCCAATGAAAGGAGTTCTTTAGACTTCCGCTGGAGTGATTGACTCTTAGTTTCTTCCTGCGCCAGTGAAATTCAAACATAAACCATTAAATCTCCAGGATAGAGATAGACGGGATGGGGAGATGGAGCTGGGAAGTTCTTGCCCTTAAAACTACGCTCCCTTGTGGGCCCGTAAAGAGAAGACCTTCCCTCACTCCTTCAAAAATCATCTCTTCGTATTCTTTCTCCATGATTTATCATTGCTACTTGTGCATTTTAGAGTTCTGGGTATTTACTTTGACTTATCTAGAAAGTTGTCTGTATTAGACCTTGTTTTGACATCTAGTATTTAGTAATTTTACATTTCAATAGAAACCTCTAGATTGACATCTTGTTACAAAGTATTTAGTGAGATGAACCACAGCTTATCTCTCCCTTTCTTCTTTCTAAATCCTGTTTAACTAGGACTTCTTTTGTAGAACCATCTGTGCTCTATTTTTTTTAATTCTTCAAATAGAATTCCAAATTATCCAAATTCTCATCAACAGAGATTGAGGACTGACTTTACCTATTTGGAAAACTTGGGAAAAAAAATAACAAAGCACAGATGGCTTGATTCATTTCTTTCTTATATTGTGTCTGCCTGTTCAGAGAATGGGATGGTATTTTTAGATCTTGTTCCATTTTTGAGAATATTTGGCCCAGACCCCAGCTGTACATTCTGGATTCTAGATCTAGAGGCCAATCTTCTCTCGCTCCCCATGTAGGAAGTGTATGTAAGGCAGCACTGCCCGGTGGCCTGGGGAGGGGGTTGTGGGGGTACAGGGGGGAGTGGGTGGGTGGGTGTGTTTCTACAGTGCAGTTGCAAGCATTTCATCAGGTACACCATTTAAAAGTGAAGTTTTGTCACTTGACTCTTGGTTGTGACTTGACTATAGTTGTGTCATCATAGCTAGGTCAGGCTATCTATTATTATCAATAATAAAGCTGATTTTTGTTTCATGTTACTTTTTGTTTTTAATTTGAATCGTTTTTATTAATTAAAAATAAGGTAATTTGTTACAGAGTAAATACAATTTAACTCTCCTGCCTCAGCCTCCTGAGTAGCTGGGATTACAAGGAATGACCACCATGCCTGGCTAATTTTGTATTTTTAGTAGAGATAGGGTTTCTCCATGTTGGTCAGGCTGGTCTCGAGCCCCTGACCTCAGGTGATCCGTCTGATTCTGTCTGCCAAAGTGCTGGGATTACACGTGTGAGCTACTGTGCCTGGATCCATTGTTTTATTTTGTCAGTTTGAAGTCTGACCTGTGCTATCTTTTACCAGGGGATTATTTTGAATAAAAATTTTCTCAGCTGAATGACAATATACAATTGTAGTATTTTTCACCATTATCATTAGTAATAGCCATAATATTTATTTAAATTAATATGTAAATATACTACAAAATATAGTAAAATAATATATTCATATTAATGGGAATGATGGATGCATAGATATGTGATAGTGAAAGCTTGTAATAGGCTGAACATTCGCATTATTACAAAATTCATCTGGTGAAACTTAACTCCCAGCGGGATGCTATTTGGAGGTGAGGCCTTTGGGATGTAATTAGATTATGAAGATGAAGCTGTTATTAATGGGATTAGTGCTCTTATCCTAGGAACATCAGAGAGCTCTCTTGCCCTTTTTCTGCTATGAGAGTGCTATGAAAAGTTGGCAGCCTGTAACCTGAAAGAAGGTCTTCACCCAGGACCCAACTATGCTGACACTGATCACAGACTCCCAGCTTCAAGATTGGTGAGAAATAAGTTTCTGTTGTTTATAACCATGTGGTCTATGGTACTCTGTTATAGTAGCCTAATCTGACTAAGACAAATCTCTGTTTGCCATGTTGCTTCTTCTTTGTGTCTGCACTCAAAGGGTTGTAAGTCATTTCACTTTCCTAATTCAGCATGGCTGAAATAATAAGTAGTAGAACTAAATAAATGCCATCTCTTATCATTATTACAAACCAAAAGTGCATATATTATACCTTAAAATTTGCAATGAGCAAAGGAAAAAATACAATTCAAGGTGAATACTGAATCATTTTTTCCCTTTACCTCTTCTCTCTGCTTATTTTCTTCTTCACTTTTAGCCGATACTTTAAAAGTAATTTCAGGAGGTCTTCAGGTCTTTGATAGTGAATCAATCTTGACTAGTTTTCACCAGAAACTTCTGTGATAGCGGGCTACAATTTGAATATATAAATGAATATGTTATATATGCACATACATATATGTGTATATCTCACATAATTATCATCAAAAAGAAAAGAATCTGTATTCTTTTATCGTAATTATGGTCAATAAGAAAAAAGATTTTATTCTCCTTTATGTATATATAGATGAAATGTGTGACTGAAATAAAGATATAGACATTATATGTTGCTGGTGTACATGAGTTTTATATCTTTACCATTACACATACTGTGCCATAACTTATGGCATTTTATCCCTTTTGGCACATTATAAATTATTGTTTCCAAAAAATGTTTTTACAAATTTAAAGTTAAAGTGAAGACACTGCATTCAAATAAATGGATGACCTTCTTTGTGCTTATCTGAATTAAAATGGATTTAATAATCTCTTGATTGCTTGCAAATCTCTAAATCTAGTCACTGTAGAAAAAAAGTGAACAATCAATATTTTATCCCTATAAGACTGACAATGACATTAAATTTTATCTAGTAGAAAAAAATAAAAACAGTTAATGTATTTGAGATGAAATAAAATCTGAACTACTTTATTCACAGCTGGCATCTTTCTTTCAAGATGCTTTGTATTTTACCAAACTACCTTAAATATTTTCTACAACAAGGTGAGTTTTACACACACACACACACACGTGTGCACATGCATACACACACATTCAAAGTCACATTTCCACAAAAATAATGAAGTCAGCATTAAAAGAATGCCTCTAACAGCTATCTTATTTCACACAAAGAAGATCTTTTAAAGAATCAAATCATAATAAAAAGAATCAGCATCTTATGTCCCAGTTTTCAGATTTCATGTTGATATCTTAAGGTTCATTTTTAAAAGAGTCTCTTTCACATCACTTGAACGTTTTTTGAAAGTGGGGCAAGAGTTGCATAATTAAATTGCAAAACAAAAATACATTGTATTATATTATCTCAGAGCTGACGGTTTTCATAAATGATCTAGATTTAACTTCTTATTTAACACTGGGAACAAATTCAGTATTGTGATTTTACCAAAGTCGCAGAGTCAGGCATTTGACCCTTGAGACTGCGTTCTCCATTACCTGATTCTTTCTAAGAGTCACCAAATACAATGGGGAACTGGTGATATTTATGTCAATTGTATCATTATTTCCAGATTTTCTTCATTAACACTGCCAAATGTTTTATTCAACTATTTCCATTCCATCTTTCCCTTCAAACACAATATTCTTGGCAAATAAAGCATCCATAAGTACACTTTGGTCTATCTCTGGGGTTTCTTGCAATTGGCATTTTAAGATAAGTACACAAACAAAGAACGCACACAAAGAAAGATGGCTTCAGGCAAGGTGTCTTGACAATACTCAGTTTTTCTCTCATATAAAGGAACATGGTTTCCTTTCAGGAAGCTGTATTCCTTTACAAGGATTAGAGCAATTAGGAAACTCTTCTTTGTACATAACACAAATGATACTTCAAAAATGAGTATTCTATATATTTTTTACAGTGCTACATAAAACTTTACCTTGGAACCATTTGTGGAGACAAAGAAGAGCCATATAACATTATTAAATATCTAGAAAGAGTTTAACAGAGTATTGCCTATTAGAAAAAGCTAATAAAACAATTACATAAGAATATTTTAAAATGCAGTAAACACATCACTGAAATAATGACAAACGCTGTGTGTTTTCTCAGTTTATTATTTCCATGCAAATAGATGCCTCTAAAATGCCTAACAAGATTTATTTACTTCTTTATTTTTCCCTCTTTCCTTCCTTCATTCCTTCTTTTCTTTTTTCCTTCTGAAAATTTCAATTTTTTAAAAAGAGGTAATGATATATTAGTATTTTAAAAATAAATTACCTTTCTGGGTGCCAAATATAACTTTTCATCATTTTTTTCTCTTATTTTATATTGGTGAAAGTCACAAAATAGAATAAATTGGAAATGTTGAAGAATATTTGGAAAGAAAATTGTTTGGCTTTGTATCCAAATGTTTTATGATATATGAAATAAAATACAAATAATTTCTTACCAACAGTGAAATTTTTATTAGAATGTTGCTTAAATAAAATTCCTCTAGATATATTACACTTTGGAAGTAGGATAAAAACAGCATTTCAAATTCACATAGTTATTCTATCCTATAACCTTTTCCCTTCATTCCCATATTCCCAGATTGCTGGCTTTAAAGGACAGATTCCTGAAATAGATAATTCTACAAGGGCAGGAACATCACTATATCTACTTTTCAGAAAGATATAAATATGCCAGAGACTTGGAGTTTAGTCACAATTACATCGAATTCTACTGGAACCTGCTAAGGGCAAGAGATTCTTCTGCTCAGTTATTCCTTTCAATGTACCAAGTTAATACAATAGTTCATTCTAATAATGAAATTAATGGTACTTTCTCCCACCTTCCACCAAGAGCATGAATTATATGAGAACAGAGGTAGAAACGTATGTAAGAGGTTTCACCATCTCTCAGATTATAAAGAAACATTTCCTTAAAAAAGTATTTTTCTATTGTTTATCTGTTTTTTCTTAGGAATTCCCACCCCATAGTGTAGTAGAAAAGTAAGACAAAGTAGTGCTTAGACTTAACCAGTATCTTTAGTTCAACCTGATACTTTCTTTTGTAACTTCATATAATTGAGTCTGTGCTAGAATGAAACTAATGCAAAACTCTTATATTTTCAGAGTTCTGGTCCCATGTAATTCTGCTCTTAACCAAGTTGATGACTAGCTGGACTTTATGTGGGTATATATCTAATACGTTCTTGTGCATAGCAGGATAAATGGAATATAAAAATTTGTGTTTTCTGAATCCTTTTTCTGCTTCAAAATGACATGCATAGTTCTAGGCAGTAATCAGTATCATTTCATCCAGTGCCTAGCACCTGGGATCTTAGGCACTTGCCTCTGTTCTTTTTCCCCCAAATGAAGAGAAAGAAGTGCAATCTCTTCACCATGACTACAATTCTCTCTCTTCATGTCCCCTCAGAGCACATGGGGCATATTCCCTTAGGACTATTGTGAAATGTGGGTTCCCTGAACCCCATAAGGTGAACATAAGAAATTAAGGTCACCTAAACTGCTTTCACTTGCCAAAATCGCTGAATATTTTCCCACACACTGTTGGAAATGAACCTTTTCGAAATTTCTCCTAAAAGTTTATAGCCAGATTTATCGTTAGTTGCTCTATCATTAGGGGTTTCATGCCCTGACCTTTCTCCTTTTTCTGCACTTCTCCAAGATAGTAAGAGTTCGAATTTGTCTTTTTCATTTCTTTATGGTTATGTATTTTTATTCTTCCATAGACAAATCATAAAACTCTAATGTGCAGTTGGCCGGCATGGCTATAAAAATTTGAAAACTCTTTATTTCCCAATGAAGTCTGACTTTCAAATTTCTTCTCTGCTATTTGGGAAGTGAGAGACTAAGTATTTACTCTTTTTGTGCTTAAATTTCTGGTCCAGCGATCCTATAACTTCCTTCCATTCTGAAGCCCTTCTCACTGGGAAGCTGACTAAGAAAAGGACATGAGCACTAAAATGCAAAAAGAAAAGTGTAGGAATATATTTTGATTTATTCTCATATATTTAACTACTAAATGCATAATTTGATTAGTTAAATATTAATAGTCTCTACATTTTAATGTTTATAAGAAATTTTACTGCTTAGAGAATAATAAATATGAAAGCTATGACATTTTTCAACTCTAAAAGAATGCTTAAAATGTAAAGAAGAATGTAAATCAAGTAAAAGTAGTAAAGAAACAGTTGGGAAAATGAAAACTAAAAAATCTGAAAAAGATCGCCTAGGCTCAGAAATTTTATATCAGATTCCAATTATATTCTTGTACAGAACAGGGTGGCTTGAATCTTTCCTTTGTCTTCCATGTACTGCTTCTCCACAATACACCTTCATCATTGCTCCCCTGTGCTAAGACAACATGTTTCCCATCTTAAAGCTCTGCTTCTGTTTCTATGACACTTTGCTCTGCTTTGGACACTTTATCTTTCCCAAACACAACTCTAGGCTCAAATCACAGTGGTCCCATTTTTTTTTTTCTTAAATTTTGAGTGTGTTTCTAAAGCACTAAACACATGTTTGGCATTCAAATCTGCAACTTCTTCATTGCACTAACTTTTCCTCTGTAGAAATTTTTAGAAATTTATTATTATTATTCTCTCTTACTTCAGTTTACTATT
The DNA here is from genome assembly GCA_031835075.1 of Saguinus oedipus. NCBI lineage: Eukaryota > Metazoa > Chordata > Mammalia > Primates > Cebidae > Saguinus > Saguinus oedipus. The sequence continues at coordinate 47,258,702 of CM063169.1, forward strand.
ATTCAGCAATATGTTGTCCCTAGAAGTTTACATTGTTTTCCCCATTTTTTTCATCTTCTTCATCTATAATCATCTTTTTACTGATAACTCTATTTCATATCTCCCATCCAGTCTGTTAGAAAGGCTCAGATACATGACCAAAGTTTCCTGGACTCAAGCCATTCTCCTGCCTCAGCCTCCTGAGTAGCTGGAACCACAGGCACACTGCACCCCACCTGGTTAACTTTTGTAGAGACGAGGTTTCACCAGCTGGTCTTCAACTTTTCTGTCTTAATTGTTGATACTGACTTCCTCCTGTAAACTACTGGAGAACCCCATTGATCAGAAAAGCTGTTTATTTAACTTGCTGAAGCAAGTGAGAACACCATCTTGAGATATTTTAGTACTACGATAAAAGAGAGAAAATAGTTAAGGTTATTTATAGGGTTGGGGTCTGAATCAAGTGGTTTAAAAGCAGGAAACTGGTTTGTTTTTGACAAGACATATGACAGTATTTTAGGATTGTGAGATAAGGGTTCTGTGGCAAGTCTTATAAAGGTGATTTTAAGTAAACCGCTTATACTGAAATGCAAACTATCATTTTATTGAGACACTTGATTGTCTAGATGAAAAAACTGCACGAAAAATAGTTTCCAATAATTTTTAAAAAGAAATGGTAAAGTTGTTGATGATGTGCAACCTTGCCTCTGATGCAAGAACTTCCTGGAGTAAGTAGTTATGTTGATACAGATATTCTCAAATCTGCATCCCTGTCTATGTAGATCCTGATAGGATTTAGTTAGGATTGGGTGGTGACAATTTTGATTCTGATTCTGTCAGATTCTGATAGAATTTAGTTAGGATTGGATAGTGACAATGGACAGAGACTGAGGATTGAGCCCACTGGCATCAACATAATTAAAGTAAAAATTTACCAACAGAATAGATTGTATTCCAATATTAATAGAACACAGAACCAGATTTAGATGTCAGCTAAATGACCTAATTTAATTGTTTATTTGTTTTCATGGATCTTTATCATATTATCAAGATCACATAAAGTTCTAAGGATGTAAGTACTTCATTCATCCCCTAAGATGGCACATACTCTTTCTCGAAAAGTCAGGTTAGATAAAGGGATGCTTTGTTTTGGTCAGCTATTTGTTCTAACTGATGAACTTCTATGACTTATTTTCTGGCCTTAATAATTGTTTGATGGTTTCCTAGTCATTATCTGAGCCACAGAAGGATAAATTTTCCTATTTTTTGGTCTTCTTGTAAAGTGTACAATGTAGACTTGAAGACAGTCCCGAATTCTTTTTTGTTGGTTTAAATTTGGGGTCACAAGTCAAGGACTGAATTTTACCTTCATGAATTAAGTTATTGAGTGATCTCTCTTCCTTTTTTTTTTTTTTTTTTTTTGCTGTTTATTGAGAGAGGAGAAATTAACATATAAAAATGAACCCTGGATTCAGCTGCATTTAAGACACCAGCAAAGCTGGTGATAGTCTTCCAAGTTAAGTCCTTATTCAGTTTGCCTGTAAGAATGTATAAGTTTGAGTGCTTAAAATCAAATACCAGTTGCTGGATGCTACCTAATTATCTGGTTTTTAGCAAAAGGCCATTAAAGGCAGCTAACTTGTATGTTCTCAATGTCATTCAACAAGAGCAGAAAGTGAGGCATCATCAACAAGAGATTTGAAACATAGAATTCACCTAAATAGTGAACATTCCTTTCAGTCTTTAAAAATGAGATGGTTTTAATATATGCCCAGTATTGTCCATAGTTTCTTAACAAGCTCTTTATTTATTTGATTATTTTGAGACAGGGTCTGGCTCTGTCACCCAGGCTGGAGTGCAGTGGCATGGTCTTCGCTCACCACAACCTCTGTCTCCTGGGCTCAAGCCATCCTCCTACCTCAGCCTCTTGAGCAGCTAGGACCACAGGCATGCTCCACCCTGCCTGACTAACTTTTGTGGAGACGAGGTTTCACCAGCTGGTCTCCAGCTCCTGAGTGCAAGCAATCTACCCTCATTGGCTTCCTACAATTCTAGGATTACAGGTGTGTACCACAGCATCCTAGCAAGCTCTGTATTTATGATGGTTTTGTAATGTTGGTGTTCAGGGGTTCAGGGGAGCCCTTAGCTCCCCTGAGAAGAGTTTCTCCAGATTCTTGGTCCCTCACTCTCTTAAGAATGAGAGAGGAGACCACGATATAGTGTGCTTGTAAATACTGGACCCCAAAACAGTGTTTGCAGAAAATGATCTATTTAGGTAGAGAAAGAGAAAATGGAGAGGAAGAGATAAAGCTTCCACAAAGAGTGTGGGAGGGGACCCCAGAGGGGAAATCCAGGAGAGAGAAAGACAGCTTCCATGAAGCGGGTGTTTGTGGAAGGGGGTCCAAACATGGAGTCGTAAAGGGGTGTGGAAGAAGGGGACTTATAACCTGGAAGGGATTCCCACCTTCTCCAAAATCCCTGGCCAATAAAAAGAGTTCCCTTGAACTTACACTGGAGTGATTGACTTTTGACCCTTTCCCATGCCAGCAAAAGTTAAAGCAGATACCATTAAATCTTCCAGATGGAGAGGCATGGGAGATGGGCATGGTGCTAAGTTCTTGCCCTTAAAACTACGACCCCTTATGGACCCAGAAAGAGAACACATTCTCTGAGTTTGGTTACAAAGACAAATTCCTCCAAAAGGTTCCCAGATTTTTCCCTAGGTTACATGTGAGGGGAAAGTTTTTAGCTATTTGCCTTTTTGTGATATATACCTTCTAACAAATGTGTTTACTAGTTAAGAAAATTAAACTTGAAACTGTGTTCCATTAGAATAGATCTGGATCACACCCAGAGGAATATATACGTTTATACAGACCGGACAGATGAACTGATTTTAGATTTCAGCCAAATCATAAGCACATTGTAGCTAGATATTGGATTTATATCAAGAAGTAACCTGGTAAGAAACAAGCAATGTTCAGTAAAAGGGCTTCAAGGCATCATAGTTAAGAGCTAATTAATGTTCCTTACAAGTCAGAAATGTAAGTTAACACAAAGAAGATAAAATAGTTATAAAAATGAAGACCATTAACATACATTAAGGCATAATACTCTGCTGTTTCTGTACATTATACTCTGGATCCTGTTTTCTGGGTATTGGGCAGAATTTTTACATAGTCTTTTACATGAACCTGAAGGTGGCTGCTTCTGGAGAAACTGTAAATATTCTCAGTTTAAAGTCTCTAAGAAGAACATCCTTCCACATGAGATTGGCTGTGTCTCCTAAATTGGTAATTGTGATTCCAAAGAGCAGCCTCTTGGAGTTTTGCTCATATACTTATATATCCTATTCATAGGATTTTATAGGCTGACCTCAGAATTTTCTTCCAAAATATTAGATCTTCAGGATTTAGGACATACAATTGCTGTTTAAAACGGTGTTGAGGAAAGCCTGTAATCCCAGCACTTTGGGAGGCGGAGGCGGGTGGATCACGAGGTCAAGAGATTGAGACCATTCTGGTCAACATGGTGAAACCCCCTCTCTACCAAAAATACAGAAAATCAGCTGGGCATGGTGGCGCGTGCCTGTAATCCCAGCTACACAGGAGGCTGAGGCAGGAGAATTGCCTGAACCCAGGAGGCGGAGGTTGCGGTGAGCCGAGATCGCGCCATTGCACTCCAGTCTGGGTAACAAGGGCGAAACACCGTCTCAAAACAAACAAACAAACAAACAAAAAACCAAAATAGTGTTGAGGAAGGGCCAGCTGTACCTCCTGATAATAAGAATGAGTGTTTTGCACGGGTTCTTTGAAGTATATGTGCTTCCAATTTGCAATAAGGCAGAGCCTATGATCGGCATGATAACGCTAGGTGAGTGAGTTGGTCTTTTACTAAATCATAAGGTGATAGTAAGAGTATATGCAGCACAAAAAAAAAAAAACGTATTTCTATGATATTAAAATCAATGATGATATTTTACACCATCTAAGATCAAGGTTTAAGTGCTTTGTAAATTTTAGCTTCAGATTATGTTTGCTCTTCCTAACTGTACTGAAAATTGAGTATAATTCTTAACCGTGAGATTTCATTTATATGTAACTTCAGTCACTCCTAATTGGTGCCCTTTTCACTGGCTAGATAGACTAGAAATCCCCAAATTGGACATGATTCAATATTTTTGCTAACAGTAAATCAGGAGCCCTCCCTCAAGCAAAAGCTTCAATCCACCACAGAAATAAGCAAACAATGACCAAAATATTCTTAAAATTTATTTCAGGGAGTACTTTATGTTACTCAGTTGAATGTATTCAAAGGGACCCTAAGGCTGGATCTCTTGTACATATTTCATCTTAGTGGGTTTACTAGAACTACAGTGAAATAATAGGCAAGATGCAAAGCAGAGGTCCATCAGGTGTTTTAGTAAACCCCTCCACTCCAGTATTGATTGAATATAATATCCTTGTTGTGTTCTTACTGTGGTGAAAAACGTAGTATAAAATTTTTGCAAGTTTTTTGGAAGGATAGAAAATGGATGACCTGATAGTGGCAAAGATTATTTTCTTGTAATATATAACCAAATTTCTCCCAATAGTTTTTTTTTTTTTTTTTTTTTTAATTTTGGTACCCAGTCACTGGCATTCCATAAGGGCTTCTTTGAACTTCTTTTTTTTTTAAAAAAAAAAAAAAAAAAAAAGAAAAATGGCCTTTTGCAATGTCAAGGGGCGAATATCTTAATTAAAGCTCCTGTCTTTCACAATAATTACTAAAACGCTTCCCTTTGCCTTCAAGTAAGACTTTTTTGTGCCGACTTCTGATTTTATAATGACTATATACTTCAAAAGCATCAAGGAATAAAGAGTACTTTAATCTATTGGACATTATGAATTGGAATTCCTGGTGATATCAAGAATTAATGCTGTTTCCAAAGCATTTCAAAATGACATATTATATGCAGAATGTGTATTCTGTCACAATAAACATTAGCTCTGTTATCTCTAGCCACCTCTCAAGATCAGTGTGGACTGTTTTCTGTCGTCTGAGCTGATTTGGTCTCTAGTAAGAGTTTATATACTATGAGTAGATTGAATTCTGTTTTGACATATTCTGACAATTTCTTGTTCTATTCTTAAAACAAGACCTGTTAACAAGTAATATCTATATTTTCTATAAGGACTTTCAAATAAATATGTTGGGGTACTGATGTTTCTTGGCAGAGTCTGGTCAGTCATTTGCATCTCCTTTTGCTGATTATGAAAATAAAGTATCATGATTTAAAGAATGATACTGATGCTTACAAATATGTGAGGGAGTAATAGAATTTTATAGGAGATAAACTTACTTTGTAATAGACCTATTTGTTTACAAATCTACTTGCTGAATATTTTAAATGAGCAACAAAGAGTTTTTAGCATTAGGAAGCATTAAATTTAAAAGAAAATCTAAATTCAAATCTGTAGAGGGTTTTATTACTTGAGGATAAACTGTTATTGAGCTGCAGCAGGGTGAATAGGCTTTTGTCAGAGGTAAAGAGATATGTTATAATAAACTTCTGGAGTCTGACAGTTCCCATGAAGTTGAGTCAGAACACCAAAGGCTTGTCCAGACCATTTGCTCATAGATGAATGAGAGGCTATTGAAGACTTATTTTTTTTTATTTTTTATTTATTTTTTTTTTAGAGATGGAAGTACTGAGATTACAGGTGTAAGCCACTGTGCATGGCTCCTAATTTTAAAACGTAAAATGTTATCTCTTGCTTAGGAGTTAACCCATATTCAAACCTTGATTAAATTATGCATATTCATAGCGATTTCAGAAAAATAATGAACCCATTGTTTGTAATGACACCAATGAATCCCGTAATTATCTCTTGATGAACAGGATGGAAAAAAATTAGTGTCAACTTGAAGTGAAAAGTTTGCACTCTTGTTTTATATTATGTCCTAGGGTAAGTCATATCCTTTGCTTTGACAAATTTATTACTTTTCCCTAAAAGCATTGCGATCTTTTAAAGAAAAAAATTGTATAAACTTAAGGGGTATAAGAATGGTTCTGTTACACAGATGTACTGTTTAATGGTGAATTGGGGGCTTTATTGTAATCATCATCCACATAATGTAAATTGCATCCACTAGTTTATCATTCTTCACTTCCCTCCCACCTTGTACACTTCCAAGTCTCCAATGTCTATTATCCCACACTATATGTCCATGTGTCATATTATTTAGCTTCCACTTCTAAGTGAGAACATGCAGTATTTGACTTAGTGTTTCTAGGATGTTTCACTAGAAACGTAAGTCATGATAATGGTCTCCAGGTCTATCCATGTTTCTGCAAAAGATATGATTTCATTCCATATATTTCTTTGTGTGTGTGTGTGTGTATATATGTGTGTGTATATTTATATATTATATTTTCATCCCATATATTCCTTTGTGTGTGTGTGTTTTTTTTGTGTATATATATATATATATATATATATATACACACACACCATATTTACTTTATATATAACACATTTACTTTATATAAATAAAAATTTTACTTTATATAACAGTGGTATATCTAAAGCAAATGCGGTGTGTATATATGTGTATATATATGTATATATATGTATATACATATATATATATATACACACACACAAAGGAATATATGGGATGAATATATATATGTATATACACATATATGCACACACACACAAAAGAATATATGGGATGAAAATATTATTTGTGTATGTATATGTATACACTGCATTTACTTTATATGTACACCACATTTATATAAATATATAATCTCACATATTTGTGTGTGTGTGTTTATGTATGTGTATATATATAAAAGTAAAGTATATATGTATGTATATACATACATATATACATACTGCATTAACTTTATATGAACTGCATTTATATAAATATATAATCCTTTATATATACTGCATTTATATAAATATATACCTTACTTTGTATATACCACATTTATGTAAATATATAATCCCATATATTCCTTTGTGTGTGTGTATGTTCCAGTAAATGGATAAAGTAAATGCGGTATATATACATTGTCTGTTTATCTGTTGATAGGTTGATTTATTATCTTTGCTATCCTGACTAGTTCTGTGATAAACATATAAATGCGGGTATCTTGTGTATATAATGATTGTATTTTTCTTTTGAGTAGATAATAATGAAATTGCTGAATCAAATGATAGTTCTATTTTTAGTTATTTGAGAAATCTTCATACTATTTTGCATAGAGGCTATACTAATTTATATTTGCACCAGTCATGTATAGCATTTTTTCCCTCTGCATCCTCACCAACGGCTGTTATATTTTGACGTTTTACACCAGGTAAATACATGAAATCAATCTTAGATGTTACTTCCCCTGTAAGCCAAAATAAGTGGTGATGCAGGTATTGGATAGGAAAAAAATTAACAGGGAAATTTAAGATACTTAGTGTTTTGGTTAAGGGCTTGTGACGAGTAGGGGTATCTTACTAAAATTTCTGAGGCATATTACCGTAGGTATATATTAGATCTTCCTAATAAAAGGCCATTAAGTGTTCAACGACCTTCATGAGTAGGGCATTAAAAAAGTAAAATGGGAAAATATTTAGGCTTAAATGGCATTGAAGGTAAAATAACTCTTGGGTTCAGTATCATGTAAAGCAGATGAGTTTTCTTTTTATGGTCCAGGAGTATTGACTAATTCGATATACTTTTCTGTTGTGCTTTGTGATTAAGAGGATAAATATTACAAAGATGGGTACAAGTATTATGAGGCTTCATTCCAGGCTTTTAGTGGTTGGTTTTGGTTCTTTACTGACATCATGTTTTGAAGGAAAATGTACAGGTTGGGAAGATATATATGTGAGACAATCTAAACTTTAACATATTCTACACCAATAAGTCTATCAATATCAACAGAATATTTGGACCATAAGAAGACCAAGAACTTCTGGAAATGTTCAATTCGAGCTTCAACTTAGATACAAGGAAAACGGTAGGTTGCTATTCAAATTACTTATCTCAAGGAAGAATACTTCGAGAGAGCAGTTAAAAGGTAGTTTCATTTAGGACATCTTTGTAGTTAGCAGGTATAGTTTCACAAGAGAAACAAACATTCTTTGGTTAGAAGTACACTAATGAGATGTATTGGATGAAGTATGGTTATGTTTGAAGTTTGTTATACAAATTTCTACCCCCTGGGGAATTCATCTTTCCAAGGATGAGCTGGGATAATAGTGGCAGGATTTAAGGTGAATATTGTAGCACATGGTATCAGTAAAACATTTTCATAGATGATTATTTAACGTTTACAGAACTTTCTTCTGAGGAATTTAAAAGAAACCTGAGTTAAGTGTGTGGTTCCATTTCAGAGTTCATGATTTATCCACATTATTTTAGTCTTGTAGGTTCTTAACTAGTATAGGACACTTTTATATTGTGAGGATCAATCTGTATAAGTTTGGATTCCCCAGAGAAACAGAACAAATAGGATGTTTATACATAAATGAAAGATGTGTTTTAAGAAATTGACTCATATGATTATGGAGGCAGTCAAGTCCAAAATCTGCAGAATGACCAACAGGCTGGAGACCCAGGGGAGAGGCAATGATGCAGTTCAAATGTGAAGGTTGTCTGCTACAGAATTCATTCTTGCTCTGCAGAGGTCAGTCTTTTTGTTCTATTCAGACTTTGACTTACTGAATGATGCTCACCCACGCTATGGATGTCCGTTTTACCCAAAGACCACACATTTAAATGTTAATCTCTTTCAAAAACATTCTCACTGAAACATCCAGAATTATGTTTGAACACATTTGGGCACTCTAGCCCAGCCAAGTTGAAACATAAAATTGACCATTACAACATCTAAAATAATAGGGTATTGCAATTTATTTCCTTTTTTCTTTTCCCTTGTCAAATTATCCTTTACAGAACAATTTTCTAATTTCAGTTTTTCACATTTCCTCATAAAATATTTTAAAGTCAAAGCACATGATTTTACATGTTATCAATTTCTTTTTCTAAGATACCTCTCAAAAGAACAATTACATTCATATCAAATGTATCCCCGGCTGGCTACTTTAACTTTGCCATTTAGAAAGATAGTTGACCAAAGGCAAAGCTTGTTGTGTAAAGATGTCATTCTGACAAGACTTTTGGGACTTGTTGGCCCTTGGAACTCAATTAAGGGACAGATTTATTGTAATCTATGTTTATTTTCTTGTATACAAAATTCCTCTTATAAACTCAAAACAGAAATTTGAAAGGACAATCCAAGAGACAAAAAAAAAATGATGCTTTAAGTAAAAGGACAGGTTTTTACTGACCTAAAGCTAAAGAAAGAGTGTTAAAAACTGATGAGCTAAGCAAAAGATATCTTTTAAAATGTTTCTTTTATTTTTAGAAGAAAAAGTTACTTCTATATTGTATTCAGACCTGAAGTGGGAGCTACCTCACTATTACAGTCAGAGTAACATTCTAAGCAACAGATTCAGAGAGCTGCAGGTAATGCAGTTTTCTGGGAGAACTGTAAGGCTTGATGACTATCTTGGCCGGACGTCCAGGGCTGCCTACTATTGACTACCGAGTAGTTAAGTTAGGAAAAAAAACTGCCTAAGTTATTCATCAAGCAATGCTGAATATATTAAACTTACAGCATCATAAAAGAACTACATTTTGTCAGAGTCTTAATGGTGATTAAAAATGTGGAAGCCAGGAAAATATACTAATGGGTTTTTGGAGTTTGTGTTCAATTGATTTAACCTCGCTCATCCCAGGGAGAGGACTGGTTGGCAAAGTTTGTAACACAATAGGTTAGAATTGATTGGCATGAAAAGATGAGAAAGTCTGATTAGAAAACACCTGGAACCAACCCAAATGCCCACCAATGATAGACTGGACAGGGAAAATGTGGCACATATACACCATGGAATATTATGCAGCCATCAAAAACGATGAGTTTGTGTCCTTTGTAGGGACATGGATGAACCTGGAGACCATCATTCTCAGCAAACTGACACAAGAACAGAAAATGAAATACCGCATGTTCTCACTCATAGGTGGGTGATGAACAATGAGAACACATGGACACAGGGAGGGGAGCACTACACACTGGGGTCTGTTGGGGGAATAGAGAATGGACAGCAGGGGATCGGGAGTTGGGGAGAGATAGCATGGGGAGAAATGCCAGATATAGGTGAAGAGGAGGAAGGCAGCAAATCACACTGCCAGGTGTGTACCTATGCAACTATCTTGCATGTTCTTCACATGTACCCCAAAACCTAAAATGCAATTTAAAAAAAGGAAAAAAAAAAGAAAACATTTATTCTAACTATTGAGCTTTTTGTCCAGGTGAGCACACTATTGTGTTGATGAGCCAATTATTTGCCCAAATGAGTACATTGTTTTCAGAGATAAATTGTGTATCAAAATTTCCTGAAGTAAAGAGAAAAGAAATTGAATGCTTTGCACTCTTATTGTGCTGAGCAATAATTTTCCAAAGTTGACAAGTTATCTCAAAAACAGTTAAGTTATATCTCTTTAAGTTATATCAGTTATGGCTATCACTATTGATTTGTTTTGCCATATTATGAACTTACTATGCACATATTTTTGGCTTCTTATACTGGTACTTAATTATTGCACTTAATAGATATTTTACCTATTCAGCTGGTATCCTCTCTGGAGCTTACTATAATGTTGTTGAATAAATCTATGATAAGTGTAATCTTATTTTTGGTTTAAATTAGTCAATTAACCCAAAGTAGTCCATGGACACAGGCAGGGGAATATCACACACCTGGGACAGTCTGCAGGTAGGGGAATAGAGAAGGGATATCAGGGGGTGGGGGGGATAGGAGAGGGATAGCATTAGGAGAAACACCTAATGTAGATGACTGGGTGATGGATGCAGCAAACCACCATGGCACATGTATACCTATGTAGCAAACCTGCATGTTCTATACATGTACCCATAACTGGTAAGAAATAAAAAACATTTTTAAAAGTTTCTATTTAAAAATATTTTGTGAAAAATTATTGTAATACATAAATTAATTTTATTGAAATCATAACTTTCATTAGGGCATTAACTTTTTCTTCACTCAAGACTTACATAAATTATTAAGTTAAGAAAATAGTAAAGGCATAGATAGGACATTGGCTTTAGAGACTCAGAAACAGTTTGACAATGTTTTGTGGCTGATTACTTCCCCCTACACACACACACACACACACACAAAAAAAAGCTGTAGGAAAGAAATAACCTACAAGGACTACATAACATGACTGAGACAACTTGAATTAAGTTAACTTCTTATTCTTAATGGTAAAATAATGTGGATTTCGGGTAAATACTCTCTCTTATCTCTCATATTAAAATTTCTCTTACAATTAAATTTCTTTCTTATATTTATTTAAGGGTAACAGGACAAATAAAGTTGAAATTAATTCTGAGAATAAAAGTGTAAGACCAAAATTGCAAAGTAATAAAAGAATATGCAAAGAATAGCAGTTCAGAAGGAATTGTAGAATATTTGAATCATGGTGATGTTAATTATATCTAAAAGACAGATGCTGTGTGAATAAAACATTTTAGGCTCTTTGGGAAAAATTTAAATAAAATATTAAATGTAACAATGTGTTTGCTTAATATTTTTGGTGTTAGTCTTAAAAAATTGAGATAATTCTGCTGAATAATAATAGTTGTTCTGTTGAACAGTAACATGTAGTGCTCTGGGATTCACGAAAGGATTCTTTCCAGAATTACTGATTTGTTAAGGAAAATTTATTCATGTTAGTTCTATACCATCTTAATGAAAAAGGTGCTCATTTACCTCATTTGGAAAATATTAAAATCTTTAAACACAACTCATTACATTCTCTTTGATTTTAGTTTTCCTCTCATTCTTAATCATGCTGATTGAAGTGGAAGGGTTTGTTTCTTTAATCTCATTTTAAACAAAGGAGTGGGTCTGTGCATCATTTATTCTCTTTCTTCGTAAGGCTCTTTTCTTATTGAAAAGAAAACTTGTTTTTTTCTAAGTTAGGAATGGTGAAAGCTATGTATCTTCAAGGAACAACAAAAACAAAACTCCTCAACAAAACGTTATATAAATTAGCTATAGATTTACATAAATTCCATCATGGATAAAGCACATTCTTACTATATTCTTTGGTACATACCTTAGTTCATCTCTTCCTAAGATTCATTTTATAAATTACATATTAACATTACATTTTATTTTATATTAGTTCTGCAATTAAAACATCATTCCTTAAATATATATAAAAGTAAAAGGTAATGAATTATCAATGAGTATAGCTTGGCTCTAATATACAACTTTCATAATATGAAAACATTTATTATGTGATCCAAATAGCTTATTCTTATCAAATTGATAATCATAATGAATTTCTATTGAAATTTTCTCTCTTTCAATATCAACTAAAGTATTTTTTGCATTATCTTCTTTATGACATTTTCAAGGGAGCAGAATTACTGTTGCTACTTAATAAGCCATGACATTCTCCACCTTTCTTCTAATTTGTTTTAAAGGACACCTGAATATATTTCTTTATGCCTTGTATTAAAAATGAAAATGATTACAATATGCATATTTTTAGATTTTATATTTTCAACATATTTCAGACTACTTGCCTAATGTAATAATTTTCAGTTAGCCAATATCTGAGAAGGAATCCAAATAACATTTAAATAAATTACACTGCATCCTGCCCTTATGACCCACATCTCTGTAATGTTTCAAATACTGATGTATTCTCCAGACTGTCACACAGTTGACATTTCAGATTTCTGAGAGATCAATGTGGCACAAGAGATTTGACGGTGAATGAAAAGTTGAATATCCACAGCAAACATCTAAAATAATTTTTCTACATTGTAATGTCACATCATCACCCTTCAGAAGGCATCAAACTTTATGGAATGCTACATAATTATTTTTGCTATAATTATTTTCAACAGTTGTTTGGTTTCCTTGAAAAACACATTAACATAAAATTATTCAAAAGCTTTAAAACACAAGTATTTGTGAATTTTATATATTTAAGGTATTAATAATTTTCATCTGAATGTCACGAATGCATAAGAAAATCTATATTTAAGTTTTATTTGCCTGTCTGATATCAATACTTTAAAATATCATAACATTTGCAATAAATTGCTACAATTATTGTAGACAGTGTTTATGAGTGACACCAATTTCCCATTTTAAATGTTAATAATTGAATATTAAAGAATATTCAAATTACTATGTCTAACAAAATGTACTCATTATTTGTTTTAGAAAACTATGCTTGTAAAATAAAGGAGAAACTTCCAGCTGATACAAAATGAAAAAAAAAGAACCAAACATGTTGCTGGAAATGTTTCTTTTTGCTTTTGTTTGCTTCATGCTTCTAATCTCATGGCTTTTTAAAAGTGAAAGTGATAAATTACTATCAATCCATGACAACTTTTTGATGCGTCCGCTTGTATGTGAGAAACTGAGTTGAGACCACCTGAACTCATTTCTCTTGGGATTTCAAACAACTATAAAAAATGGTTTTGTTTTGGACCTGGTAGGGCTCAGAAATGAAAATGCCATTATGTTGAGGACAGCACATCAATCTAATTTGCTACCTGGATTCCCAATCTCATCCTTTTCTAGTTGAGGCTGTTTTACAATATGTAAGATGATATCAGCCTAATTCACACTTTAGTAATATTTTGTAAATGGCTGGTTTATATTTTTATGAACAAAGTTGAATCATAACAGAGCACAATTAATTCAAATTGTTACTAATAATTTCTCCCAAGGTGTGAAAACCTGAGGATTAGAGTACATGGGTGCTGTGGGTTTTTTAGTACGGTTGATATAGCAGCGAAGATTATACCAAAGGACATCTCCTAAATAGGACAATTGATAGATAGGAACAAAATGCTGCTATTATGTTATACTGGGGAGGGGGGAGTAATTTCTTAATTGTGCTGTCATTTTATGCAAAGGTGAAAAACAAAAATATTGTTCTTATTTCTATCACATCATCATGATAAAATATGGATTTGATAGTTCAGAGAAATGAGGAAATATTGATATAATAGATGGCTGCATAACTTTTATTGTGATTAAAGAGGAATTTAAGAAATATGATTCTATACTAATTTAACAAGAATTGCAGTCCTGATAAATTTGCATAAAATTCTTATTCAAAAGAAATTCCAGATTTGACAAGATTCATAATCTCTTTTTCTATTTATCTAAATATTTCTTAAGTGCCTATTATGCATGCCTATAATGTAGTTGTTCCTATAATGCCTGTGAAAAAATATATTTGTCTAAATATATATAATGTATCTGAGGAGATTAAATGCACACACCCCATGCACTCAGATCTAAAAATGCCTTACTCTGCCAGCATTTCCTCTGCTGGATAGAATGTCTACATTCTAAGCAAGAGTTCCTTTTAATCTGAGGTGTCTAAAGCCTTCAGGGTGTCATGCAAAATTTTGTAGAGTGTATGTATGTGTGCATGTCTGTATTATGTAGCGTGGAAGCCAAGATTGTCATCTTTCTGTATAATTGATGATAAGGCAAAAAGGCTCAGAACTAATAATATATAAAGTAATTTAATGCTGAAGCTACCATTATTATAATTTTTATTATAATAATTATAATTACCCTTTGCATCTGCTATCCATACCAGATGTAAGGAGAATATAACTTTAAATTTACTGAAGTATGCACAGCCATCTTAGAGAATTATTTCTAAAAAGTAGATGCCATAACAACTGCATTTTATTTATTTTTACTATCATGCTGTTTCCCTCAAAAGGTAGCCTATTGAACACATATTTTTAAAATACCCTATTGAAATAACTAAGTGTTGTAGATGGGATTAAGTGATTTCATAGGATGTTGCAAGCTACTTAGGGACCAGTAACAACCAGAAACCATTTTCAGTACTGAATCCAAGTAAGAATTTAGTCACCTTACAGAAGCTATAGTTCTACATGGATGCAGCCACTTTAGAAAACACACAAAGTAGGGCAGTAAAGAACTATGTAACCTGAACTTACTCGTTTTCTTCATTTGACCTCCTGCCATGTCTTCATTTGTTGAAGCCAACCAGAATCCAGAAGAACAGAGAGTTATCCAATCTGTATAGCACTCAATCACTCAGAGCTCAGAGCAGGAGAGTAAAAATGAAACATATGCATCGAGAGGTGGATGGAGAATAAACAGCACGTGGTACCATGTTTTTAAGGCTGATTCAAAATTATTTATTTCAAATAGAACTACTCAATCATCAAATTTCCTGGGAGTAGAACCCAGGAGTCTGCATTTTACAAACAGTGCTAGGGTGAATCTATTCAAAGTTTGAAAACTAGAAAAGACTCACCTAAAACACTTCCAGCACAAGAAATACAGTGTTACATATATTTGTTTAAAAATCAAATGATTTTAACAAATTCTTCCAAACAGATGAGTTCCTCACTCCCTAAGAGTAATTGTACAATCTTAGAAAATTTTCTTAAAATGTCTGCTTTTTTATACATAATGGGATTTTCTTTATTTTACTCTTACAATTTATGTGAGGAAAATATTAGATTAGCACCATCGTTAAATTAGGTTACTGCTTAGTCTGGATTTCTACTAATAAAAAGTATTATCTTACTCATAAAATGACTATAAATTTGGATATAACACCAATATCAACCATGGTTCAACAACTAGTGTCCTAAAGAGCAATTTTCATAAACATCGTATTGCAACTTTATAGAAATTTATAAAATTTCATAAAGGTAATATTATGACTTTACCTAAGTTTATAAAATCTTTGCCAGTGATTTTATTTAATTACTAATAAATCAATTACTGGGAAAACCAATAAGATGTTAAACTTGCTCCAAAGAACATTCAATATTTTAAGCAATTTAACAAAAAATATTTGGATAAAATACAAAACTTGAATTTTTAACAAAGCTCTTTAAATCCAACAGTCATAATCCACAGTCTGTGTTGTTATTAGTCCCTATGGAGGAAATGTACTTTCATCTTTACTGGCCAATAATTACAAGTTAACCTCTGACGCTTCAGAGTTATCTTAGACAATAACACATCAATCTCAACACAGTACCGACAGAACACTTAATATTTTCCTTTGTCTATTTCTGAATTTATAATAATTTTTCAGACATTAAGAGCCATACCTAATATACATGTGAAGTCAAGATCACCTATAATAACATTTAAGAGCATAGGTACTTCCTCATTATGAAAATATTGTACATAACCAAGTTAAAACTATCCTCAATGAGATTTATTTTGTGATATGTTTAATTAAAAATCATATTCAACTGTTTTTATATTAAACATAACCATTAAAAATCACAACAAGGAAAGGAAGGTGAAATACAAGTAATTAAATTAAAAAAATAATGTGTAGATTCCTGGGATTGCCAGACCTTAAAGCACATCTGGGTGGAGGTGGGAGCAACACAGTGGTTATAAAAGCAAAAAGTGTAAAAGACAATATTGGTCTCAAAAATCTCATAATAAGGTAATTGTTTAAATCAATTTATGCACCCAAGGATAGTAACTCACAAAAAGGAAATACATTTTATGTAGTAAATTAATGTCACCATGTGTAGCAGAACAATAAAATCAGTTCAGACAGGAGAAGTCAGAAAACTTTCTGAACCAAGTAGAATTTGAAATGAGATGTGTAGGAGAATTTAATTTGGATGACGAGGGAATATCCAGAACAGTACAATGAAAGAGACAGCAACAATTCATGTCTGCATTGATTTTCAAATATTATTTGATTACCAATTCTTTACCAGGCTTCACAGTTTTCAGTATGTGTCCCAATAGTGCACAGGTAGTCATGTTGGCTATAGTTAGTTATATTTTATTTTTACTTCTTTATCTTTTCAACTTGTAGTTTAGGTTCAGGGGTATATATGCAGGCTTGTTAGGTAAATTGCATGTCATGGGATTTGGTGTACAGATTATTTTGAAACACAAGTAATGAACATAGTACCAGATAACTATATAATATCACCACACAACTGTTAATTAAGCATAGTTCTGTTTATTAACATTCTCTAAAGTAAAATTCTTTAAAGTAAGAGTGAGTGCACCTTTAACAGACTATTAGCCATGACTTAGAAAGGAATAGCAGGTTGAAAATATTTATAGGGTTTGGGAGCTGAGATCAAATGGTCTCAGAGGGTACACCAAGCCAGTGAACTGACTGGGATTGTGCAAAGTTTTTGATGTGCTGATTCAGGATTGGTTAACCTGTGGAATGAGGATCTTGAAAGAATCTTAACATGCTGTTTGATAAGGAAAATTCTGATTGATAAAAAATGTGGTCACCTTGAAGAGCAGAATGTTGTCATAGATAAATCAATCTGCAGGAATTTCTGAAAGCAAAGAGTGATATTACATACTAGTTTATAATCTTACCTTTCCTGTGCAGTTTCCTGGAACAAGCAATAAACAGGACACAAATGGTCTCAGTTCTGAATCATAAGTTCTTTGAGAGTTATGTCAAACTTATACTAATGGCGTCTGTGTGAATGTGTGTGTGTGCCCAAACATACTTGTATATGTTTGTGGGTATGTTAGCATTAGGTTTAATATACATCTGATTATCTAATGTCCTGATCAGAATTACATTTTACACAGATGACTAAGCAGCATTTTAAAAGCACTCCAGAAGAAGCCAAAACAGTCTTTATTCACTGTATTTCTGATCAACAACTGTTAATAAAGATGCTTTATTAACAGTTATTGTTGATGAAGTGAGTGGAGTTCAAAATAAGGGTATTAGCTAGAAGTGTTGTATAGGCTTATCTGTCTTTATCTGAACAGTGTATTGGATCTGATGAGTTTAGTTTTTTCTGTTATTTGAAGTGACTCCTGACACTTGAACGAGAAATCGTATTTCATTTGCCCCTGACTTAGAGGATTATTTATAACTACCTTTGATTGTACGGTTAATTGACAATCTCATATTGTTTAATTTGACTCTAGTGCACATTTTATGCAATTAGCTAATGAAATGATACAGTCTTGGAAGTGAATGTCCAATTGTTAGGCTTGGGGTTATTTGTTGTTATTTTACTATTAGATGTTTAGTGTGTGGCAACATTTGATTTCAAGCTTATTTTTATTATCTATGACGTTAGAAAGAGGACGTGTATATTCCTCATTTTCCTCTATTAAATAATAATAATCTTAATAATAAGCAATAATTCAATACCTCTTTGCCTTATGCCAGTTTACAACAGAATAAAACCAATACATTAACACGGCATTATAAAAACAGTAAAAGAAAAAGGAATTTATTAGCTAGGAAGTTCTTTCTAAGGGTTGGCATTTAAGTTGGAAGATGACAATATTATCTTTATCAATATCTTTATCTAGGGAATTCTAGGGGAACTATATATATTCTGTATTTCAAAGACAGAGAGAAAAGTTACTGTAAAGACATTGGCACAGGAAGAAAATATGACATTATCCCGAGAATGTCAGCAGGCTTTAAGATGAGAAAGTATAGAGATAATGGAGAGGACCATAAGGGGCTTCAGACAAGCTTTGGAGATTTGATCCACCAGGACTTGCTAGGTTTTGTATAAATAAAGCATGGAGTTAGATGCAGTAAGTTCACACTTAATGTCTTTCATAGGTTCTTGGAAACTATGACTTTAAGTGAAGCAGTGTCTAATGAAACCAACGTTACCATAAACTAATGGATATAAGCAAGAGTTAAGTTCCTATTGCGTGTTTCTGGTCACAAATACATCACCAAACTTCTAAATTAAGATCCAAAACATGTCTAATATTGAACATTGAAATAATTGTGAGCTATAAATAACATTTAAGAAAGGATGATAAATCAAGTAGGGTAATTACCCATGTGCTTGTTCCAGTTCAGGGTCGCAAGTGTCCAAGACCATCTGGAGAGCTTAGAGCACAAGATGGGAATCCACTCTGCACAGGAGGCCATGGCAGAGCACACTGACACATGCACCGACACTCCTTCAGACGAGGACACACCATGAGCCTGACACGCACATCTTTAATATGTCAAAGGAAAATGGAATACCTGTGAAGAAAACCCATGCAGACATGGAAGGAATGTGAAAACTCCACACAGACAGTGGTCCCAGCTGGGAATAGATTCATTTTTTCTGATCAATGTTATTATTTTCTCTTTTCTTAGTCTAGATCCAAGGGATACATGTGTAGGGTTGTTACAAGGTTATATTCAGGCTTCTATTGATACCATCACCCATCAGCTTATCTCTAAACTTGGCAAGATAACTCATCTCTTGTCCATTTGACACTATTGCTTAGAGAAAAACAAATAAAATTACAAGTGCTTAGAAAGTATGTCATTAATAAAATATGAAGCGATTTATTTATTGTTATCTTCTTCCCTAGTTTCATGAATTTCTGCATGTTCAAACACAGTACTTCTGTTTACAATGTTTTCTTCACTGATTGCTTTTTTGATGTACATAGTTGGTTGTGCAATTACGACCTAGTTGTAAATTTTAGAAGCAACTGAAAGAGAAAGAGAGAGACAAAGACAGAGACAGACAGAGAAGAAGAAGACAGAGAGAAGCTGGGCCAGGGGAGGAGCATGGGTAGGGGAGTTATATGTTAGTATTGTTTGTAATTATGGTGCCACTTGTGAGTTGTTGATGAATATGTTTCAGGGGGACAAAAGAAAATCTGTTCCCAAAAGTGATAAAAAGGAAGAAGAAACACTGAAAGAAGCAAAGAAAAAGTGGAACTCATTTATTCACAGTAAGTCTCTAATCTCTGTTTTTGTTCTTGAAACACAGCTCCATTGCTGGCCTTAAATTTTATGAGATATTCTAAAAACATTCCGTAAAATTTCCCTTTTGTTCCACAAAAGTTTTTCAAAGTTAGCATCAGTATGTTGGAATTTCCATAAAAGTTGTTCAAAGTGAGCATCTGTATGTTGGAATTTTTTTTTAAATCCTAATATCATATTGAAATCACATTGCACTTAGAATGAATCATATTGCACTTTGAATGGAATACAAAGCCTTTTCTACAGCCTGAAATTCCGACACCATCTGGCCCTGCCTTCCTTTTTACATCATTTTTTGCCAGTCTCCTCTTCATGTTCTAGGGTTGGAAAGATCATCTCTGTTTTTGCCCTAGCATCTTTACCCTACTTTTTGCATTTCGTCTACAATATGCTGCTTCCATTCATTTTCCTGGATGAAAATTTCTTTAGGATGTCTCCTTAAGTAAATTGACTAGTATGTCAACAGTTTGGAAGGCATTTCTTTGGTCAACCAAGAAAGTAACCTTCACCTATTTCTTTCCCTCTTATTACTCTATACTTATTAATATTAGATTTAAGCTACATGACATCAAAGACATTTTATGTTTTATTTATTGCTGTATCCATGTGACCTACAGTAGGGAATAGACCTTAGTAAGCATCAAATATTTATTCAATGAAAAAAATGACAAAAACTTTATTATAAATTTTTATGGATATTTTAGCAAGGAAATTACATATTCATAGTTATTTTAGAAAGTTACAAAAGCTGTAGTGTTCAGAATATGTTAGAGGATATAGAAATTGAGTTTGGACTCATTAAACATTATTGCAATAATCAGATCCTCAAGAGTTGACAGTCCTAAATGGTGTCAACCTCTAAAGCATGAAAGAAAATAATAGAAGGGACATAGTTCCAAGAAAGAGATGACAGGCCATGAAGGAGCACTAATTTTGTCTGTGTAGTTTCTTTTCAAAAACTAATTTTGGCCGGGCGCGGTGGCTTGAGTCTGTAATCCCAGCACTTTGGGAGGCCGAGGCGGGTGGATCACGAGGTCAGGAAATCGAGACCATCCTGGTCAGCATGGTCAAACCCCGTCTCTACCAAAAATACAAAAAATTAGCTGGGCATGGTGGCGCGTGCCTGTAATCCCAGCTACTCAGGAAGCTGAGGCAGGAGAATTGCCTGAACCCAGAAGGTGGAGGTTGCGGTGAGCCGAGATCGCGCCATTGCACTCCAGCCTGGGTAACAAGAGAGAAACGCCGCCTCAAAAACAAAACAAAACAAAAACTAATTTTTACATTTTTACTAATGGATGAGAATTTGTAGTTTTAAACATTCTTTTCTTTATATGCTTTTTTAAAAAAAGAGTTTATATGTTCTTGGTGTCAGGTGAAAAAAGACAAGGAAAGCATTTTACGTGTGCATTAACGATATAAAGCAAAGGCACACTGGGTCTTGTTTCTACAGAAAACATATAGAGTTAAAACAAAATTTCAAGTCTGCATGCCTTTGCTTTGAACTGCGAGGACATCAGATGTGCACTGAATTTTAGAAGAATCTTTTTTTTTTTTATTGAAGATGTTAACTAGATAGATAGTTTGTATGTAGGCATGAAACTAAAATAGAGGATATAAAGGTTATTCAAATTAAAAAGTTGAAGGAATTACAAAGCTCTTTTGCAGTACAGGTGAACAGTGAAAACACAAAAGTCAATAAACAAAGTTAGAAAGCGGAACTGGAAAAAAAAAAAAAGAGGTTTTTAAGAGAGGTTTTGGAGTGTCCTAATGGTTGGTAATTAGGGTCCCTTAGGAGAGAGTGGCGTAAGTGACTACCTTGGAAAGCAAAATAGCAAAGGGCACTGACAATAATTATTGCTAACCAGAGATTTTCAGTAGCCAACCACTCTTCCTTTTTTTTTTTTTTTTTTTTTTTTTTTTTTTCAGGTAAAGAAATGTTGTGTCCTATGGAGAGTGATAATAAGCCTGAAATCCTTGGAAATTATCAAGCATCTGTTTGATCAAAGAAATGAACAAAATGGTCCAAAAAATAAGTGGAGGATCGGGAAGACTCAATATATCGGAGGTGCTAGAGAACATGACGTCAGGGTGTGCTGGCAAATAGCATAGGGAGCATTTTTCACGGTGTAGTCCAGACCCTGCTTTTGTCCAACATGATTCTAGTTTTCTGTTTTCTTCCTTTCAGTAGATCCCCTTGGGCACATGCTGCTTGTTTTTCTTTTAGTAAAGTTCAACACAATCTCTCATACTCCTACTTCCTGTCTTACTGTTTCTTAAAAAAAAAAAAAGCCAAAACCAACAAGCATAGATGCTCTTTTTTAAAAAAAGTTTAATTGGTAACTACTCTTTGGAATACTTGTTTTTATTTCTGAGCCAGTGGCTCAATAATTCTTGTCCCCCTCCCATAGGGCCCCGGTTATTCTCCCCCAACACAAATATACACATACATATCCAAACACTTTTTTGATGCAGTCTTAACTAAGCTCGTGAAGGTCATTTCCTTCAGTAATTTGCCTCTTTGAAAACTGAGGATGTAATGCAAGCAGAAGTATACATATCTAGCTTCTGATCTTAGATGGTTATTTTTCATATCTGAGGCTATCCCTATTTTGTGCAGCCTCTCCTAGATACAGGATTAATAGTAACTAAACATTTAGTAAAATACTTGCTACATGCCAGACACTGTAAAAAATGCATGACATATATTTTATTTTTAATGCTCATAGCATCCTTATTAGGTAGATTCTATTATTAGCAACCTTTATACTCATGACAAATCTGATAGAGAAATAGTCACATGATGAACACAGGATACAAACCCAGGCACTTGGGTTCCAAGAGTGCTTTGTGTCATTATTAGCCATTGTAATATAGGGTCTTAAGTCCTTATATACTAATTAGATGATTTGGCTTATTGAGAGAGCCAATAGTTATATCATAAACACAAAAAATGAGAGGGAAGTCCATATATCCAAGCATTATTGCATTCTAAACTTAGAGCAATATTGAAGAAGAAAAACCTCAAGTCATTTATTTAAGTAAGTATAATTTTTAGAAATATCAGTATGCAGTTATTTTGAATTATATCAGAGAACTAGTAACAACCATCACTAATACCACCATGACCACAAGCAAAAGTATGTACATGGGAGATGCTGTTTCATAATAAATTTCAGAGGATTACTTACAGCAGAAAGAATGAGCGTTGTTGCAGAATTTTAATGATCTTTGATTTAGAAACACTGTGAGTACCTATGTATATTGTAAACAATAAAAAGGACATGTTTGAGTTAGAAATAACTCAATTGCTCTCTTTTAAAAAATTAATATTCAAAATCAACTTGCAAATATATAAATATTTAATCTGGGTTATATATCTCAAAATTACATCTTGTTTTTCAAATTTTGTTAAGAAAATTTTATAAGTTGAACAACTTCCCTTCCCCAAGTGATTAGAAATTGGATATAAAACTCAAATATTTTTGATGCTGGCAGTGAAAGAACTGAGTTAATTTGTTTAATAGTTTATTTCATGTGTGCTAAGACATACTAGAAGGTCAGTAGCAGAAAAGTACAACTTTGTATGCAAGAACACAGAATGAATTTTAATTATCCATGAAAAATTGAGACTGGATTTGTTTTAAAGTCTTGGGATGTTGTTCCTGGATGTAAAAGAAATAAAGGCCATATTCAACTAGATAAAGTTTTTGGAAAGTAAATTGCCTTCGTGGCTTTATAGTAACTGTAAATAATAACTCTAAAAGCAGCGTGAATGTGTTAACTTTTTTTACTAAGTTTGATATCTTAATTTATATATAATTTAAAATAAGTGACAGAACTTACGAATTTTGTACACAGAAATGATGTATTGATAAAAATACAATTTACTTTTTCCTCTGATAAATGATAATTTAATCTGAGATCAGTAGTTCTTTTTTATAGGTAGCAGTAAAATTTTGTTGCCACCTTCTGCACAATTTTTTCAAATAAAGGATTTTGTGTCTCACAAGAATAGTTCCTGGATTTCTGCTGACTTTTCTATGCCCTTGATTGTGAAAGAGCTAAGGTTATTTAAATTGTATTACATTCTATGTTTATTGATATTGCCACTTTGATTAATAAGTAACCAAACTATTGTTTCTCAGGCAATTACAGTCATGCTTAATCAGGTAACCAAATCTTTATTGATAATTCTTTTGATTTTACCCTAGGAGCAAACTCCAAAGTTAGAAAGAAAAGAAAAATTAGTGTATCTTTCACAACTAAAACCATCCTTGAATTTTCCCAGAGGTCTTTGGCAACAATTTTAAAGAATTCTTTCATTATACATAAAAAGATGACTAGATAACTCTGTTTGAATGCTTTCTGTTTCTCAATTAACTCTGACATTATTATAAGACTTTCATGGGAAGTGCTGCCAAGTCAAAGGACAATTTTGTAAAATGTTTTAATATAAATGTTTCAGGGAGTGTACACTTTGCAAAATGGATTAAAAGACACCAGATATGTGTTAATACCTTCAATATAAATAATATATTTTTATCTTTAAAACAAAATTAATCAAATTAACCTACAGAATTATATATTTTGTTCAAAATAAAATATTACTTTTCTACATTTTGATATTGTTAGATACTATAAAAATTAACCACAAAAAGGTAATTTTTTTTCTTTCTTCTCATGTCTTCTGAAAGTTTAACTCTGTTAACATATTTCAGACTAGACTAGATTGTGTCTTCATGTAAGCTACAGACTAGATTTTGTCTTCAACAACAAAAACAAAAAAAACAGAGCCTCACCGAAAAGACTATGCTAGGTACATTTAACTAATGGTATTTCAAGAAACTGATTTGTCATTACAGGTTTTAGATCTTAAAGCTGCATTGCTTAGACAACTCTAAAGAGTCATAGTGAATACTTACCACAGACTAAGTCAATTTCTAGGACTGTTCTAGAAGCATGTAACTATATGAATGCTAATTGGGGAATCTAGACTCAAAGAAACACAGATTATTTATAAATGACACAATAAAAGAAATTTAGTTGTTTTGAAATATTCCTGGTATTTTTCAAAAATGTTTTATTTTCTTATGGTTATATAACTGATTTCTTCCTTCTATTATTTCATTTTTAACCTTCAAATTAGTACACTATAATTTTATAAATGAAAATAAAACATTAATTTAAAATGTTTTTAAAATAAACATCTAAAATGTTGATTTAAAAACTCTTGGTGATCTAATTGTCACCAAGAATCAAGTAATTATAATGAATCTTCTAATTTTTCATAACAATACAGTTATTTGAATAGGAAAATAGGGACCATGCCATCTATTAATTGTACAACCAAGCCTCTTCCATGCCGTGTAATATTGGAGAAGTTTGTATTCACCTGTAACTGGCTATGAGGAGCTAGAAGTTCAAACGCAGTACAACAGGTGCTCACCTGATTTTTGGTTCTTATGTGTATGTGTGTGTGTGTTTTCTGCGTAGACAGTAGTTAACTTGGTTTCCTCGTGGATATGGGGGACTATCAGTGAAGCCCTCTTTTTCGCCATCTTCCACTACCTTCTCTGACTTAGACATTCATAATCAATTAAGGGCACAGAATCTGTGAAGTTACATGTCAACTTGAAGACCTAGAAAAGGAGAGATGCAAATAATTTCTTTCTAGGCAAAAATACAATCTCAAGGTTTTCATTTTCTTGCTCTGTACAATATTACCACTTTTCTGTGTAACTTAATATTTTCTTTCTAACATTCATTTCTAAAAGTATGCATTGTCCCATCCCTCAAAGTGTTGTTGAGCCCTTATGAATGTTAAATAAAATATTTGGCATATATTTATTCTATCCTCTTACAGAATTCATACTTTTAACTTTCTAGAAACAATACTTTAGACAAGCCTGAAGTATCAGGCATATCTGGATAACCCTCATGATGCACCTGTTTTAGGATCAGCTGATTAGTAACCGTACTTCCATCTAAAACGTTAGTTTCTCTTTTTATGTAACATAAGTACATAACATAACATAACATAACATAGCAACATATTTGCAGATACTAGGGATTAAGATGAACACATCTTTGGAGGGGAGGAACATTATTCTGCCTATCATACTAAGAAAATATGAAATTGTTTTATTAACTTCTACAAAATAAACTTGTCTTAGACATATATTCCTTGATAAAGCCTACATTTATTCAGACACTCATTCTTTCATGTATTCACTAAGAGGCAGTGTGGTATAGTAGAAAAAACTAAGATGTAGTCATGAAAAAGGAAGAATAGAGTTTGCATGCATGCTTATTTCTTACAAGATATGTAATAGTGGTAAAAGGTTTAGTCTCTTTGAAGCTTTATTCTTAATTTTTTCTTGAGAAAAATGAAGGCAATTAAACCCACTTCAGTGTTGTTCTGAGGATGGGGTGTGATAATTAATAGAAAGCACTCACCAGGTGCCAAATAAAATTAGTCAGCAAATGTTAGCTATTATTAGTGTAGCACTGTGCCTGCCCTGAATAGATGTTTGGTAAGTGGTCTTTATTCATTTAATTAAATTATTCATTTATTCATTTATTATTTCAAAAAAAGTAATCTCTTGCCATCATTATGAAATACCAAAACATATATAATATATAGCACATGTAACTTCTAAAATATTATAATTACATTGTTTGTTGTTACTGAGAAAATAGAACTAATGTTTTATTGTAAATATGACCATTTCTCATTTTACAGACCTAAGAAATTAATCACAGAGAGATTAACAAAAATTAGCAAGATCCTATAAGAAAGTTAAGAAGTGTTAAAATTAAAATCTGTAATTTTCAGACTACTGAATTCCTTGTGCTTATAACATTTTATTAGGTCTATTGTTAATTTTAAGAAACTGAGTTTCCATGGTATCATGAGTTTCCAAATGCTTTATACTTTTAACACCTCCTACCTTGTACCCATAAATTAACCACCGCAAGGACTTTGCTATGTAGCCAGTACTACATTTTAACATAAAACCTTCTGATAACTTCTGGTATTATAAACTTACCCAAGGAAAGCTAGACCTTCTTTTACATGATAGATAATTAAATTTTTAAACAAATGTCTGCTTGTTTAGGCATATATACATATAATATTAAATTGTTTTAAATAATTGTTTTATGATATAAAAATTATTTTTAAACAATTTAAATTTATCTTTTCAAATTTTGACTATATCATAGCTTTTCACTTGTACCACAGAGCAATAAAATTGTGCTTTTTACAATTGCTCAAAAAGGGTCCTGTTGTTTCTAGAAATGCTATTTCCCTAAAAGTTAATTTCCAATTTCCTAAAAAGTGCCAGAACATTTTTCTTTTAACAATTGTATTATTCTTATGGAAATAAGGCAGTCCAGAATGAACTATTGTGTAATCTCCCTTATATATGGAATCTAGGGAAAAAAAATCAAATGTACAGAGAACAAAACAGTTGTACTGGGGTGAGGGTAGAGGTGAAGGAGGAAGTGGAAAGATGCAGATGAGAGCATACAAAGTGGCAGATACACAAGATGAACAAACCTAGAGACCTTATGTACAACATGCAGACTACAGATAATGAGATTGTGCTGTATATGGGAGTCATGATAAATTAGTAGCTTTTAACTGCCCTTGCCACACATGCAAACAGTGAGTAATTATGTGAAATGCTGGATATGTTAATTCGCTTCACTGCTGATATGTTTTTACTGTCTATATGTATCTGATAACATCACCTTGTATACCTCAAATATACACAACAGAACTTATTTTAAAAACTAAAAAAAGTTGAATATTTTAAATGAAATGCTTTCAATAACATTATTTAATCTTTTATGATAAATAAACCATGGTTTACCAGAGTGCATTGTGATTGAATATAATTTTTAGGGCTTCTTAAGTTATCTAGAGACATTTTTCTTTCTAGAAAAGTTCCCATCACTGTATTTCACTTGTCTTAAAGACATTTTGATTTGTACAAAATGATATTAGACTACTACTCAAACAGTGCTTCAAATAGTCTAATAGCAATTTCTTCGACATAAAGCAACTTAACAGGTATTCTGTGATCTCAGTTTGCACATTTATGATATAAAACTTAAAATCAGTTTTCCGTGTTATCTATGTAAACAAGCCCCTCCACCGTTTGAGAAAAGTGTTTGACTTTAGCGTTCCCCAAATCTAGGTTTGCTAAGTTTTCACATCAATAAATCAACACATTCCAGTACAAGAAAATCTCCATAATGGGCAGAGACTTCTTTAAGAGTTTCATCTTCATAGTGGAGGTCTGAGATTAGCTGTGTGCTGTGAATATCATATTAGATTTACCTGGAATTACTTCTAGAAAAATTTATTTTTTAGAACATTATGATTATCAAGATACAAAGTTGTCCCTTTTCATTTAAATATTAAATTAGACAAATAGCCCTGCAATAAATGAAGATATGATGTTTTCACAGATTTGTTTGTATTTTATATAATTAACATCATGATTTGTATCTAAAGATAGTAAATTCTCTAATTGGTAAATGCTACCTGATTAAGCAGAATCAGGTAGCTTATATTCCTGGATGTGAAAATTTTCCTGATTGTCTAGTGGAGTAGTTCTCAATGAGGGGCAATTTTGTACTTATCAGGGGACACTAGGAAATATTTGGAGTTATTGCTGTTTTTCCAGACTGTGAGAGTGACCTCGTTGTTGGTATTGAGTGGCTAGAAATCCAGGGATGCTGCTGAACATCTTACAATGCATGAGAAATCCCCCATAACAGAATAATCTAGTTAAAAACGTCAGTAGTTCCACTTTTAAGAAACCCTAATTAGAACAAGTTGGAAAGTTTGATATTATCATATTTGTGTTTTATTATACTACTTTGATTTTGATAGCATATTGGAACTAGAATAGGCAGGAGTATATTCAGCGCATCAGATAAGGAATTCTTATTTGATGCACTGAATAGAGTCTCTAGAGACTCTATTGGCTGTAACCAAAGAGGTTATAAAGAGAGTGACTATTTTGAGTGATACTGGGGCAAAATAATTGAAAATATTTCATGCTTAATTAGGTAGGGCAGAGAGTGAGCTTGCTTTTTGTCTATCATAGCAGAATAGATAATACTTAAATGTGATAAAAAGAATGCAGAAAAAGCAGCACATGTGAAGGAGAAGGTTCTATTAGGGTTGAGTGTTAATTGTCATCCAAATGAAAATATCCAATATATAATAAGGTAGAGTTTAAAAAAAAAAAATCTAAAATTTTTGTTTATTATATAGCTTATAACAGTGCTCAGCCTACAGTATGGGTTCATTGTTTACTGGATGCAATAATAAATGTAAGAATTACTTTTTCTATCTCTTTATTCCTTTGAATATTTCCATCTTGAAGAAACAAACTTACAGTTCCCAAAAGTATTTGGAAACACCACTGGACTGTTGACATTACTTGGCAAAAATTTCCCCAGCGCCACTTGTATTTAGCCTTAGATTCTAGCACATCAACTTTGATTCTTACTTTACAGCAACTTTATCTCTCTCATAGACAATCTTTAAGCATGTATTTGTGGGTGCTTAACACCTTATATGTAATCTATATTTAATTAGAATACTTAGAATACTTCTATCCAGATCTTCGTATCTCTTAACCTTGAACCTGAATCTACCAGAGTTGAGTTGTAGCAGTCATCACCAACATCAAGGCTCTTACAATACACATTTGTGAAAAGATACTCCAGTGTTCTAGTTTGATCACACACACACACACACACACACACACACACACACACACACACACTTAGAAATGGGCATATAACAATTCTGGAATAGCAGAAACCTCTGTGTGAGTTTTCTCATTCATAAGAACAATGAAAGTGATGGGAAGTTGTCAAAAATAATTTTTTAAATTCTAGATATTAACCAAAAACTTGAAACAAACTAAGAAATTATTTATTCACAGAAAACCATAGAACTTTTACAAGAACAAAAGGATTTTTAGCTTTTTAACTTAGCTTATTTACATTTGCCTCTGCCCAACTCCACCGGATCCTTGAATAGAATGGCCTTGTAATTACAGGAGCTGTGAAAAATAGTGTCCTTATCATTACTCAAAGGAGCACCCAAGAATATGTTCTCAAAAAATTTAACAATTCTTAAAATACTCAAAGCTAATCATTATTTTTCCATAGAAATGTGTTGTCATCCTTGTCAAAAATAAATTAACTCCAAACATAAGGATGGAGACTGGAAAGTAAATTCTACTGTATTGATCTACATGCTATTCTGATGCCACTGCCATGGTGTCCTGATTATTATAGCTTTGTAATAACTTTTAAAATTGAAAAAATTTAAGTCCTTTCCAATTTTGCCTGCCTGCCTTCCTTCCTTCCTTCCTTCCTTCCTTCCTTCCTTCCTTCCTTCCTTCCTTCCTTCTTTCCCTCTTTTTTTTCCTTCCATCATTCTTTTCTATTTTTTTTTCAGCGTCTCTATCATCCAGGCTGGAGTGCAGTAGTGTGATCTTGGCTCACTGCAGCCCTAACGTCCCAGGCTCCAGTAATTCTCCTACCTGAGCCTGCTGAGTAGCTGGAACTATAGATAGTTAATATTTTTACTTTTTGTAGAAATGGGGGGATGGGACTCACTATATTGTCCAGGTTGGTCTTGAACTCCTGGCCTCAAGGTAGACTCTTACCTTGGTCTCTCAAAGAGCTGAGATCACACCTGTCCTTGTTCTTTTCCACATTGTTTTGGCTATCCTGGGTCCTAAAACTATCCATATAAATATTGGGACCAGTTTGTCATTTGTTGCAAAGTTACTAGCTAAGATTTTGATATGGAGAGTGGTTTGGCTCTGTCCCTACCCAAATCTCATCTTAAATTGTAGCTCCCATGATTCCCATATATTGTGGGAGGGACCCCATGGGAGATAATTGAATCCGGGGGTGGTTCCCCCATACTGCTTTTGTGGTAATGAATATGTCCCATGAGATCTGATGGTTTTACAAGGGGTTTCTCCTTTTGCTTGCCCCTCATGCTCTCTTTTTTCTTCCACGTAAGATGTGCCTTTCACCTTCCACCATGACTCTGAAGTCTTCTCAGGCATGTGGAACTGTGAGTCCCTTAAATATCTTTTTCATTATAAATTACCCAGTCTTGGGTAGGACTTTTTATCAGCAGTATGAAAATGAACTAATGCAGACTGCCTTGAATCTGTATATCAATTTGGGATGTATTGCCATCTTAAAAATATAAAGTCTTCTAATGTATGTATGTAGGATGACTTTTCACTATGTAGATCCTCTTTACTTTTTTTTGACAATATTTTTAGTTTTTAATATGCTAGTCTCTTCTACTACATTTATCCTTAAGTATTTTACTTTCTTGGATACTCTTATAAATGTTTTTTTCTGTAATTTTAAGATTGTTTATTGCTACTATGTAAAAATATATTTAGGTTTTATATATTGACCTTGTACTCTTCAACCATGCTAAACTCATTTATTAGTTATGATGTTTTTGTGGATTTGTACATACAGATAGATTGCTTCTTTCTTTTCAGTCAAGTTGGTTGTTCTTTAAGTGCTGTGTCTGGGCTGGGTATTGTGGCTCACACCTGTAATTCCAGAACTTTGGAAGGCCGAGTTTGGCAGATCACCTGAGGTCAGGAGTTTGAGATCAGCCTGGCCAACATGGCAAAATTGTCTTTACTAAAAATACAAAAATTAGCTGGGCTTGGTGGTAGGTGCCAGTAATGCAACCTACTCTGGAGCCTGAGGCCCAAGAATTTCTTGAACCAGAGAAGTAGAACTTACAGCAAGCCAAGATGGTACCACTGCACTACAGCTTGGATGACAGAGAGTCTCCATCTCAAAAAAAAATGTTATGTCAAATTCATAGACTAAAACTTCCAATACCATGTTAAATAGGAGCAAGGGAATTCTTACTTGTCATGTTCCTGAACTTAGGGAGAAAGCCTTCAGTCTTTCATCATTAAGTATGATGTTGACTGTAAATTTTCTCCATATGGCCATTATCAGGTTGAAGAAATTCCATTTTATTGCTAATTTGTTTAATGCATTTTTAAAAAAGCCACAGTGAATGTATTGTCAAATGGATTTTATGGATCCATTTACATGCACATGTAGTTTTTGTCTTTATATTATTGATAATGTGTATTATATTAGGTTGGTGCAAATATGATTGCAGTTTTCACCATTAAAAGTAATGGCGGCTAGGTAGGGTGGCTCATGCCTGTAATCCCAGCACTTTGGTAGGCCGAGGTGGGCAGATTACGAGGTCAGGAGTATGAGACAAGCCTGGCTAACATAGTGAAACTCTGTCTCTACTAAAAATAAAAAATTAGCCAGATGTGGTGGCGGGCACCTGTAATTTCAGTTACTCGGGAGGCTGAGGCAGGAGAATCACTTGAACCTGGGAGGTGGAAGTTGCAGTGAGCAGAGAACAAACCACTACACTCCAGCCTGGGTGACAGAGTAAGAATCTGTCTCAAAAAAAAAAAAAAAGGAAAGAAAAAAAGAAAAAGAAAGAAAAGTAATGGCAAAATCACAATAGTTTTTGCACTAACCTTATACCACCTGACTTTTGGGTATTAGACTATTTTTTAAACATTTTTCTTCTTATTGTACTTTAAATTCTGCAGAACATGCAAGTTTGTTACGTAAGTATACACATGCCATGGTGGTTTCCTGCACCCATCAACCTGTCATCTACATTAGGTATTTTTCTTAATGCTATCTTTACCCTTGTCCCCTACTCCCCAACAAGCCCTTGTGTGTGATGTTCCCCTCCCTGTGTCTATGTGTTCTCATTCTTCAACACCCACTTATGTGAGAACATGAAGTGTTTGGTTTCCTGTTCTTGTGTTAGTTTGCTGAGAATGATGGTTCTCAGCTTCATCTGGTCCCTGCAAAGGAGGTGAACTCATCCTTTTTTTATTGCTGCATAATATTCCATGGCATATATGTGTCACATTTTCTTTACCCAATCTATCATTGATGGACATTTGAGTTGGTCCCAAGGCTTAGCAATTGTGAACAGTGCCGCAATAAACATATAAGTACATGTTTCTTTATAGTAGAATGATTTAAAATCCTTTGAGTATATACTCAGTAATAGGTATTAGACTATTTTTTAAACATTTTTCTTTTTTTATTATACTTTAAATTCTGCAGAACATGCAAGTTTGTTACGTAAGTAAACAAACTTGATTGCTGGGTCAAATGGTATTTCTAGTTCTAGATTCTTGAGGAATCACCACACTGTCTTCCACAATGGTTGAACTAATTTACACTCCCACCAACAGTGTAAAACCATTCCTATTTCTCCACACCCTCCCCAGCATCTGTTGTTTCCTGACTTTTTAATGATTGCCATTTTAACTGGCATGAGATGGTATCTCACTGTGGTTTTGATTTGCATTACTCTAATGAAAGTGATGATGAGCTTTTTTTCACGTTTGTTGGCCGCATAAATGTCTTCTTTTGAGAAGTGTCTGTTGATATCCTTCACCAACTTTTTGATGGGGTCCTTTGTTTTTGTCTTGCAAATTTGTTTTAGTTCTTTGTAGATTTTGAATATTAGCCCTTTGTCAGATGGGTAGATTGCAAAAAGTTTCTCCCATTCTGTAGGTGGTCTGTTCACTCTGATGACGGTTTCTTTCACCAGTCAGAGGCTCTTTAGTTTAATTAGATCCCATTTGTAGATTTTGGCTTTTGTTACCATTGCTTTTGGTGTTTTAGTCATAAAGTCTTTGCCCGTGCCTATATAGTAAAAGGTATTGCCTCGGTTTTTTTCTAGAGTTTTTATGGTTTTAGGTCTTACATTTAAGTGTTTAATCCATCTTGAGATAATTTTAGTGTAAGGTGTAAGAAAGGGATCCAGTTAAGCTTTCTGCATATAGCTAGCCATTTTCCCCAACACCATTTATTAAATAGGAAATCCTTTCCTAATTGCTTGTTTTTGCCAGGTTGGCCAAAGATCAGATGGTTGTAGATGTGTGGTGTTATTTCTGAGGCCTCTGTTCTGTTTCATTGGTCTATATATCTCTTTTGGTACTAGTATCATGCTGGTTTTGTTACTGTAGCCTTGTAGTATAGTTTGACATCAGGAAGTATGATGCCCCCAGCTTTGTTGTTTTTGCTTTGGATTGTGTTGGCTATATGGGCTCTTTTTTGGTTCCATATGAAATTAAAGGTGTTTTTTTTTTTTTTTTCAAATCTGTGAAGAAAGTCAATGGTAGCTTGATGGGATAGCATTGAATCTATAAATTACTTTGGTCAGTATGGCCATTTTCAGGACATTTATTCTTTCTATCCATGAGCATGGACTGTTTTTCCATTTGTTTGTGTCCTCTTTTATTTCCTTGAGCAGTGGTTCGTAGTTCTCCACGAAGACGTCCTTCACATCTCTTGTAAGTTGTATTTCTACATATTTTGTTCTCTTTATAGCAATTGTGAATGGGAGTTCACTCATAATTTGGCTCTCTGTCTGTTATTGGTATATAGGAATGCTTGTGATTTTTGCATATTAATTTTGTAGCCATGACAGTTTGCCGAAGTTGCTAATCAGTTTAAGGAGATTTTGGGCTGAGATGATGGGGTTTTCTAATTACACAATCATGTCATCTGCAAACAGAGACAATTTGACTTCCTTTTTTCCTTTGGGTACACTTTATTGATTTCTCTTGACTGCCCAGGGCAAACTTCCAATACTATGTTGAATAGGAGTGGTGATAGAGGGCATCCTTGTTTTGTGCCAGTTTTTTTCTTCTTTTTTTTGAGACAGAGTCTTGCTCTGTCGCCAGGCGCCAGGCTGGAGTGCAGTGGTGTGCTCTCGCTCACTGCAATCTCCTCCTCGTAGGTTCAAGCAATTCTCCTGCCTCAGCCTCCTGAGAAGCTGGGACTACAGGTGCACACCACCACACCCAGCTAATTTTTGTATTTTTAATAGAGACGGGGTTTCACCATGTTGGCCAGGATGGTCTCAATCTCTTGGCCTCATGATCCACCCGCCTTGGCCTCCTAAAGTGCCGGGATTACAGGTGTGATTTGCATATGTTGAAACAGCCTTGAATCCCAGGGATGAAGCCAACTTGATGGTGGTGGCTAAGCTTTTTGATGTGCTGCTGGATTTGGTTTGCCAGTATTTTATTGAGGATTTTTGCATGGATGTTCATCAGGGATATTAGCTTGAAATTTTCTTTTTTTGTTGCATCTCTGCCAGGTTTTGTTACCAGGTTGATGTTAGCCTCATGAAATGAGTTAGGAAGGATTCCTCTTTTTTTATTGTTTGGAATAGTTTCAGAAGAAATGGTACCAGCTTCGCTATGTACCTCTGGTAGAATTTAGCTGTGAATTCATCTGGTCTTGGACTTTTTTTGGTTAGTAGGCTATTAATTATTGCCTCAATTTCAGAACTTATTATTGGTATATTAAGGGATTTGACTTCTTTGTGGTTTAGTGTTGGGAGGGTGTATGCATACAGGAATTAATCCATTTCTTCTAGATTTTCTAGTTTATTTGCATAGAGGTGTTTATAGCATGAGTGTTATACTATTATACAAATTTTTTGTTCCTAAAATAAATTACACTTGATAATTGTGTATAATCCCTTTTATATTCTGCAGGATTCAATTTGCTAGGAAGTTCTTTTTAGAATTTTAAAATTCTTTTTTTTTAAAATTTTTAAATTTTTATTGCATTATAGGTTTTGGGGTACATGTACAGAGTGTGCAAGATAGTTGCATAGGTACACACGTGTCAGTGTGCTTTGCTGCCTTCCTCCCCTTCACCCGCACTTGGCATTTATCCCCAGGCTATTCCTCGCCAGCCCTCCCCCACTGTCTCTCCCCCTTCCCCCCAATAGACCCAAGTGTGTAGTAGACCCCCTCCCTGTGTCCATGTGTTCTCATTTTTCTCACCCGCCTATGAGTGAGAATATGTGGTATTTCTTTTTCTGTTCTTGTGTCAGTTTGCTGAGAATGATGTTCTCCAAATTCATCCATGTCCTTACAAAGGACACAAACTCATCATTTTTTATTGCTGCATAATATTCCATGGTGTATATGTGCCACATTTTCCTAGTCCAGTCTATCATCGATAGGCATTTGGGTTGGTTCCAGGTCTTCGCTATTGTAAACAGTGCTGCAATGAACATTCGTGTGCATGTGTCCTTATAGTAGAACGATTTATAGTTCCTTGGATATATACCCAGTAAAGGGATTGCTGGGTCAAATGGAATTTCTATTTCTAGGTCCTTGAGGAATCGCCACACTGTCTTCCACAATGGTTGAACTAATTTACACTCCCACCAACAGTGTAAGAGTGTTCCTATTTCTCCACGTCCTCTCCAGCATCTGCTATCTCCAGATTTTTTAATGATCACCATTCTAACTGGTGTGAGATGGTATCTCAATGTGGTTTTGATTTGCATCTCTCTAATGACCAATGATGATGAGCATTTTTTCATGTGTTTGTTGGCCTCATGTATGTCTTCTTTTGTAAAGTGTCTGTTCATATCCTTTGCCCATTTTTGAATGGGCTTGTTTGTTTTTTTCCTGTAAATCTGTTTGAGTTATTTGTAAATTCTGGATATCAGCCCTTCGTCAGATGGGTAAACTGCAAAGATTTTTTCCCATTCTGATGGTTGCCAATTCACTCTAGTGTCTGTTTCTTTTGCCGTGCAGAAGCTGTGGAGTTTGATTAGGTCCCATTTGTCTATTTTGGCTTTTGTTGCCAATGCTTTTGGTGTTTGGTCATGAAGTCCTTGCCTACTCCTATGTCCTGAATGGTTTTGCCTAGATTTTCTTCTAGGGTTTTTATGGTGCCAGGTCTTATGTTTAAGTCTTTAATCCATCTGGAGTTAATTTTAGTGTAAGGTGTCAGGAAGGGGTCCAGCTTCTGCTTTCTGCACATGGCTAGCCAGTTTTCCCAACACCATTTATTAAACAGGGAATTCTTTCCCCATTGCTTGTTTTTGTCAGGTTTATCAAAGATTATATGGTTGTAGATATGTTGTGTTGCCTCCAATGCCTCTGTTCTGTTCCATTGGTCTATATCTCTGTTTTGATACCAGTACCATGCTGTTTTGATTACTGAAGCCTTGTAGTATAGTTTGAAGTCTGGTAGTGTGATGCCTCCTGCTGTGTTCTTTTTGCTTAGAATTGACTTGGCTATGCGGGCTCTCTTTTGGTTCCATATGAAGTTTCTGGTGGTTTTTTCCAGTTCTGTGAAGAAATTCAATGGTAGTTTGATGGGGATAGCATTGATTGTGTAAATTACTTTGGGCAGTATAGCCATTTTCACGATATTGATTCTTCCTAATCATGAACATGGAATGTTTCTCCATCTGTTTGTGTCCTCTCTTATTTCGTTGAGCAGTGGTTTGTAGTTTTACTTGAAGAGGTCCCTTATGTTCCTTGTGAGTTGTATTCCTAGATATTTAATTTTCTTTGTAGCAATTGTGAATGGCAGTTCGTTCTTGATTTGGTTCTCTTTTAGTCTGGTATTGGTGTATAGGAATGCTTGTGATTTTTGCACATTGATTTTATATCCTGAGACTTTGCTGAAGTTGCTTATCAGTTGCAGGAGCTTTTGGGCTGAGGTGGTGGGGTCTTCTAGGTATACTATCATGTCATCTGCAAATAGAGACATTTTGGCTTCCACCTTTCCTATTTGAATACCCTTTATTTCTTTTTCTTGCCTGGTTGCTCTGGCTAGAACTTCCAGTACTATGTTGAATAGGAGTGGCGAGAGAGGGCATCCTTGTCTAGTGCCAGATTTCTAAGGGAATGCTTCCAGTTTTTGTCCATTAAGTATGATATTGGCTGTTGGTTTGTCGTAAATAGCTTTTATTACGTTGAGATATGTTCCATCAATACCAAGTTTATTGAGGGTTTTTAGCATAAAGGGCTGTTGAATTTTGTCAAATGCCTTCTCTGCGTCAATTGAGATAATCATGTGGTTTTTGTTTTTGCTTCTGTTTATGTGGTGAATTACATTTATAGACTTGCGTATGTTGAAGCAGCCTTGCATCCCTGGGATGAATCCTACTTGATCATGATGGATAAGTTTTTTAATGTGCTGTTGCAATCGGTTTGCCAGTGTTTTATTGAAGATTTTTGCACCTATGTTCATCATGGATATTGGCCTGAAGTTTTCTTTTCTTGTTGAGTCTCTGCCGGGTTTTGGTATCAGGATGATGTTGGTCTCATAAAATGATTTGGGAAGGGTTCCCTCTTTTTTAATTATTTGGAATAGTTTCAGAAGGAATGGTACTAGATCCTCTTTGTGTGTCCTGTAGAATTCGGCTGTGAACCCATCCGGACCTGGGCTTTTTTTGTGTGGTAGGCTCTTAATTGCTGCCTCAACTTCAGACCTTCTTATTGGTCTATTCATAGTTTCGGCTTCCTCCTGGTTTAGGCTTGGGAGGACACAGGCGTCCAGGAATTTATCCATTTCTTCCTGGTTTACTAGTTTATGTGCATAGAGTTGTTTGTAGTATTCTCTGATGATGGTTTGAATTTCTGTGGAATCTGTGGTGATTTCCCCATTATCGTTTTTTATTGCATCTATTTCGTTGTTCTCTCTTATCTTTTTTATCAATCTGGCTAGTGGTCTGTCTATTTTGTTGATCTTTTTGAAAAACCAGCTCTTGGATTTATTGATTTTTTGAAGGGTTTTTTGTGTCTCTATCTCCTTCAGTTCTGCTCTGATCTTAGTTATTTCTTGTCTTCAGCTAGGTTTTGAGCTTTTTTGATCTGGCTCCTCTAGCTCTTTCAATTTTGACGATAGGGTGTCCATTTTGAATCTCTCCACTCTTCTCATGTGGGCACTTATTGCTATATATTTTCCTCTACAGACTGCTTTAAATGTGTCCCAGAGATTCTGGTACGTTGTGTCTTCGTTCTCGTTTGTTTCCAAAAACTTCTTTATTTCTGCTTTCATTTCATTGTTTATCCAATCAACATTCAAGAGCCAGTTGTTCAGTTTCCATGAAGCTGTGCGGTTCTGAGTTATTTTCTGAATTCTGATTTCCAACTTGATTACACTATGGTCTGAGAGACTGTTTGTTATGATTTCAGTTGTTTTGCATTTGCTGAGGAGTGCTTTACTTCCAATTATTTGGTCAATTTTGGAGTAGGTGTGATGTGGTGCAGAGAAGAATGTATATTCTGTGGATTTGGGGTGGAGAGTTCTGTAAATATCTATCAGGTTTGCTTGTTCCAGGTCTGAGTTCAAGTCCTGGATATCCCTGTTAATTTTCTGTCTGGTTGATCTGTCTGATATTGACAGTGGAGTGTTAAAGTCTCCCACTATTATTGTGTGGCAGTCTAAGTCTCTTTGCAAGTCATTAAGAACTTGCCTTATATATCTGGGTGCTCCTGCATTGGGTCCATGTATATTTAGAATCATTAGCTCTTCTTGTTGTATTGATCCTTTTACCATTATGTAATGACCTTCTTTGTCCCTTTTGATCTTTGTTGCTTTAAAGTCTATTTTATCAGAGATGAGAATTGCAACTCCTGCTTTTGTTTGCTCTCCATTTGCTTGGTAAATCTTCCCCCATCCCTTTATTTTGAGCCTTTGTGTATCCTTGCGTGTGAGGTAGGTTTCCTGGATACAGCACACCAATGGGTTTTGGCTTTTTATCCAATTTGCCAGTCTGTGTCTTTTGATTGGTGCATTTAGCCCATATACATTTAGGGTTAATATTGTTATGTGTGAATTTGATACTGCCATTTGGATGCTAGCTGGCTGTTTTGCCTAATGGTTCATGTAGATTCTTCATTTTGTTGATGCTCTTTAGCATTTGGTATGCTTTTAGGATGGCTGGAACTGGTTGTTTCTTTCTATGTGTAGTGCCTCTTACAGGTGCTCTTGTAAAGCAGGCCTAGTGGTGACAAAATCTCTGAGTACTTCCTTGTTCATGAAGGATTTTATTCTTCCTTCACTTATGAAGCTCAGTTTGGCTGGATATGAAATTCTGGGTTGAAAGTTCTTTTCTTTAAGGATGTTGAATATTGGCCCCCACTGTCTTCTGTCTTGTAGAGTCTCTGCTGAGAGATCTGCTGTGAGTCTGATGGGCTTCCCTTTGTGGGTGACCCGACCTTTCTCTCTGGCTGCCCTTAGTATTTTCTCCTTCATTTCAACCCTGGTGAATCTGACGATTATGTGCCTTGGGGTTGCTCTTCTTGCAGAACATCTTTGTGGTGTCCTCTGTATTTCCTGGAGTTGAGTATCGACCTATCTTGCTAGGTTGGGGAAATTTTCCTGGATAATATCCTGAAGAGTGTTTTCCAGCTTCGATTCATTCTCTTCATCACATTCTGGTACACGTATCAAATGTAGGTTAGGTCTCTTCACATAGTCCCACATTTCTTGGAGATTTTGTTCATTCCTTTTTGCGCTTTTTTCTTTGATCTTTGTTTCTCATTTTATTTCATTGAGTTGATCTTTGACTTCTGATATTCTTTCTTCTGCTTGATCAATTCGGCTGTTGAAACTTGTGCATGCTTCGCGAAGTTCTCGTGTTGTGTTTTTCAGCTCCTTCAATTCATTCATATTCCTCTCTAAGTTGTCCATTCTTGTTATCATTTCCTCGAATCTTTTTTCATATCTTTTTTCAAGGTTCTTAGTTTCTTTGCACTGATTTCAAACATGTTCTTTTAGCTCACTGAAATTTCTCATGATCCACTTTCTGAAGTCTGATTCCGTCATTTCATCACACTCATTCTCTGTCCAGCTTTGTTCCCTTGCTGGTGAGAAGTTTTGGTCCTTTGTAGGAGGTGAAATGTTTTGGTTTTGGGTGTTTTTCTCCTTTTTGCGCTGGTTTCTTCCCATCTTTATGGATTTATCCACCTGTCGTCTTAGCAGTTGCTGATTTTTCAATTGGGAGGATGTGTTTATGTCCGCTGCAACAGAACTCATAAAACACCCCCCCTTTGTTCTCCCTTAGATACTCTGTCTCTCAGAGTTGGGGCTTTCTTTATGAGTATCTGTTGCACTGTCCTGCCCAGCTAGGTGGCAGTCTATTCACTATTTTCCTGCCGGGGCTCTGTCCTGTTAGCATGGGTTCGCGCTGTTGCTGAGGGGCTTCGTTCTGCTGTGGCTTGCTCCGCCCTGCTGTGGCTTGCTCCACCCTGCTGGCGGAGTCTCTCTGTTAATGCAGGTTGCCTCAGCAACAGCAGGCTGCATCAGCCCTTGGCCGGTCTTCAGTGGGGGGGATTGAGTTAGTAGTGGCGGACGCCCCTCCCGCACCGGGCTGCACCATCCTAGATGCTGGCAGCAAAACTCTCAGCCCTGAGCACCTCAAATCGCCGCCCTGCTTGTCTCCATCAGGGTGGGACCCGCTGAGCCCGATCACCCAGCTCTCTGCCTCAGAGTCCATCCTCTCTCTCTCTCTCTCTCTTCCTCTCTCCAAGCTGAACGGTTGACTCTCTCACTGGTGCCCCAGTAGCCTGCTGATAGGGTGCTGGGATCTGTGCAATCTCCCATGCTGCTGCCCACAGCACCGGCTCAGATCACGATTCCCAGGAATCTCCTGGTCTGGCTCATTGTCCAAGTCCCATTCAATCAGATGGATATGCCAATCTGCCCTTCCAAATCTCAGATTGCCGGTTTAACAGGGCACCCGGACCAGTGAGTTTTGTGCCCAGTGTTGCTGCGCCGCACAACCGACCGAAGCGGCTGCGTGAGCCAGCTGTGCTAGTGTCCCGTGTCTCTCCCACACCTGGGACTTTCAACGTTCTGTGGGCAAAAAAGATCTGTCCGAGAATGCGGCTAGGACTCACCCTCTGCGCCTTCACTGAGAGCTGCAATCCAGAGTCGCCTCTACGATGCCATCTTGGAAGTCCAGCCAGAATTTTAAAATTCTTATTCATCAATGTTATGGTGAATTTTATAGTTACTAATTTAATCTCTGTACTTACATAGGTCTCTTCATATTTTCTGTTTCTTCATGAGTTTTTCCCAGTAGTTTCTGTCTTTCTGGAAAAATATCCCTTCCATTTATGTTTTGTTTTTGATGATGTGTAGTGATTATAATATTGCCTTCTGTATTCCCTTTTGTTTCTCAAATGTCAGTGATGATACTCCTTTTATTACTAATTTTGGTAATTTAATGTTTCTGTATTGTTTTCTTGTTAGTTTAGCCAAAATTTTGTTAATATTGCTAATATTCACCAAAAAATGATCATTTGGCTTCATTGATTTTCTCTATTAGTATTCGATTCTGTATTTCATGTATTTACACAATCATCTTTAATATATTCCTCCTTCTGCTTATTCATTATGTTCTACATGTTCAGTCTTTTAAGAAAAGAGGCATGGCTATACATATGAAATCTTTCCTCTTATTTTTATATAGGAATTTACAGATACAGGTTTTCCTCTTATGAGTACTACAGCAGTAACCTTTTAGTTTGGTATGTTGTGATGCATTTTCATCACAAATCTTAAATTTTTTCATTTTGTTACTGATTTATATTTCCATTACATTTGGTCACAAAATACAGTTTTATAGTTTCAAATCTTCTAAATTCATTAGCCCTGTTTTATGGCCTATCATCTGCTATCTCCTGGAGACCATTCAATGATGATTTTTAGAAGAGTATGTATTGTTTTGGAGGAAAAATCCTATACATATCTGTTAGTGAATTATTAAAAACAGTATTAAGAGTGGGACTTTAAAATCTTCACTACTATTCCTAAATTGAATATTTCTTCCCAGAATTCAATCAATTGTTGCATTATGTTTTTTGGAACCCTGTTTTTAAGTGAATACATATTCAGTATGTTTATAGTTATTATATTTTCCTGAATAATTAACCATTTCATCACTATAAAATGTTCCTGTTTATCTTCAATAACATTTTAAGTCTGTCATTTCAGATGTTACTACATCCATTTCAGCTTTCAATGTCTGCATTTTGAGTGATATATCTTTTTTCATACTTTTATTCTCTATGTGTTTGAATCTACAATGTGAAAATATATAGTTGCATTATCTTTTTTATCCAATCTGACAATCTTTTTTCTTTTGATTAAATTGTTTTTCATTCACATTTTATGTAGTAATTGATTTATTTGCATTTGATAGTTTAGTATTTGCTTCCAATATTTCATGTCTTTTTTGTTCCTCTATTTCTTCTTTACTGATATTTTTGCCTTTTTTATAATGACATATTTTATTTCTTTAATTATTTTAACTATGTGTTTAGTTATTTTATTAGTAGTTATTCTAGGGCTTAACATATAAATCATCTTTTCAGAATTAGCTAAAGATTTAGACTCACTCAGTTCCACACAAGACATACATGTAACACATCTCTATTTTCTCTTCCTTCTTTATTTTTTTGAAAATTTTGTCATGCGTATTACATATATATGTCATAAAACCCCAAATTTAGTGTTGTAGTTATTATTTTATATAATTTTATGTATTTTGAAGAAACTGAGAAGTGGAAGAACAAACATACTAAGAGATTTTATCCTATTAATTTTTCAACTATTGTTAAATATGTTACATCACTATTGTCAGAAGCTCAATGATTTATTGATATATATAATTTTATACAATTGCTTCTCATGTTAGTTAAAGAAGAAAGAACACAAAATATCAAAATATGCATTTATATATTTACTTTTGTCCTGAAGAACAGACTTTAATCCTGAAGAAATTTCCGAACAATTTCTTATAAGGTTGTCTTCTTGCAACACATTCTCTCAGTTTTTATCTGGGAATAGTTTATTTCCTCTTCTTCTTCTTCTTTTTTTTTTTCTTTTTTTTTTTGATAGGGAGTCTTGCTCTGTCACCCAGGCTGGAGCACAGTGGCACGATCTTGGCTCACCGCAATCTCTGCCTCCCAAGTTCAAGTGATTCTCCTGCCTCAGTCTCCCTAATACAGGTACGTGCCACCATGCCTGGCTATTTTTTGTATTTTTAGTAAGGACACGGTTTCACTGTGTTAACCAGGATGGTCTTGATCTCCAGACTTCATAATCTGCCCTCCCTGGCATCCCAAAGTGCTGGGATTACAGGCATGAGCCACTGAATTTGGCCCTCCCATTCATTTTTAAAGGACACTTTTGATGGTATATTATTTGTTTGGTTTTTATGTTTGGTTTATTTTCTTTTAGTCCTTCATTTAGTTATTTTCTCACTTGCTCAGGTCTCCATTGTTTATAATGATATGAATTAAACAGCTGTTGATCTTATTGAAGTTACCTTGTGCATGACATTTTTTCCTTGTTTTCAAGAATTTCTCCTTCTCTTTGTTTTTTTTTTTATTTTTTTTTTTTGACATTCTTTGTACTGCCTTTGGATGTTGATCTCTTTTGTGTTTATGCTACTTCTAGTTAGTTGTTCTTCTTAAATGCATAGATTGATTTTTTCATACAATTTAGAAGGTTTAAGTTATAATTTTCTTATTTTTTTTTATTTCTTTCTCCTCTCTTTCTGCTTTGCCCATTACACAAATGTTGGGTTTAAAGTGTTATATGTTTTGTTGAGGCTTTGTTCATTATATTTATTTCTCTTTTCCTTCTGTTATTCAGATTGCATGATAGTTCTTGATCTATATTCAACTTAGCTGATTTTGACTCCAGTTCAGCCCCAGTTCAGTAGATAATTTTTTAATGCATTTATTATACTTTTCAATTATGGAATTTCCAATTCTTTAAAAATAACTTATTTTTCTTTTTTGATGTTCTCTGATGAGACATTATCAGAAATTCCTTTGCTTCCTTTACTGCTCTCCTTTTCCTTTTTTTCTTTTACTGATTTAAACATGATTTTTCTTTGGTTATTGAACATATTTATAATAGCTCCTTTGAAGTATTTGTGTAAGTCCAACACCTATGCCCTCTC
Organism: Saguinus oedipus; assembly: GCA_031835075.1. Classification (NCBI taxonomy): domain Eukaryota; kingdom Metazoa; phylum Chordata; class Mammalia; order Primates; family Cebidae; genus Saguinus; species Saguinus oedipus. Next base: position 47,303,451 of record CM063169.1, read on the forward strand.
ACATGCATTTTCTATTGCTTGGGGTATTTTTTGTTGTGGTTATTTATTGTTTTTGTTTGTTTATTGATTTTTTTTCCTGTTTATGGCTTACACTTTTTATTTCTTTTCATACCCATATATTTTTCCTGATATCTGTACATTTTAGATAATACATTGTAATATATACTGATTTTCATATCTTCAAACCTTATCGTTAATGTTTAAAAATGTATTTTCTTTGTAATTTAGCTGGATTATTTTAGAGAAGGCATTATTTTCCCCTGCAGTGTGAGACATCTGATGTTGCTTCTCAGAGGATAGTGTTGAACATGTGCACAGTTGCCCTGGGATGACTTGTTAGCAGGGCTCTCTTTGACTATTTTTCACTGATTTCTCTGTTAAGCCATCTTTTTCCATTGGTCTTACACACAGCTGTTAGGCTCCACTAATTGCCAGCACTGGGATATAAATTTCTCCTCAGTCTGACCCAATTAATGTCATATTACTTTTCAGGAATAATTTTGAGACTATTTTTTATAGTCTGTTTTGACCCCAGAAGGCCTCCTCTTAGGAATACATTTTCTGGTTCTGTTTACTAAACTAACAGGTATACAGTTAGCTTATTGTTGTCATGGAACTACCAATATCTTCTTATGTGTGTCTCACAAAAATATCCATTGTTTTGGGTATCATCCTAAGGCTTGATACTATATACTTCCCAACATCCCTCTTCAAATAAAGTCAATACATTGAGAAACTTCTGAGCTCTCAGTTCTTATGAACTTTCTCTTGTAGGAAAAATCTCTGAGCCACTGCTCCTAGACAGGGGACAGGCATAGTAGCCTAGCTTTCTTAAATTGACATCTCTGTTTCATGAGTATGGTATTGAGCAGGGAAGTTATCTTCTGGGAGTATAGCCTTTCTCTCCCTACATCGAACTCTACCTTATGGCAATAAATTTATTGCTCCAGTTTTCTTGGACTATCATGCCTGGCCCAGAAATTCTTATCTACCAGGGAGGTTAAGAGAAAAAAAAGAGATCGTCATATCTCTCAGCTGCATTATTCCAGAATTTAGCCTTTGCCGCATGTACTGCAGCAGGTAATAAATGTTTGACATCTGCCCCTTCCACAAAGACACTGTAGCCCTTGACTTAGAGATCAGAGCAGAAGTATCTTCATCTTATTGGCTGTATTCACTTAAAGTTGACCTTCTTTCATGCAGAGCTAGGTAATGGTAAATGAGTTTTAGCTCAATAACACAAGTTCCAACTAACTTATTTTCAGTACATTTTCTTGAATAAATACTTTTCTGTTTCATGTATACACTTAGGAAAATTTTCAGAGTTTTACTGCTTGGTTTTGTCTTCATCTTTGTAACATTAACAGTTGTGGTTGTTTCTTTGGAGACCAGGTTCATAGTACTCCTCATTCTGCTGTGCAGGAAATCTTTCTAGGTTTATTTTAGTTGCTAAGATGATGCTCAAAGGGAAGGGCTATTGACCAGCAAACCCACCTTTTTTCATTGTCCTTTATTATTAAATCTAGTTAAAATTAAATGCGTAAAATTTATGTAATCTGTATAAAGCACTTTATACATAAAAATTAAATATCCATAGTAACATTATCTATTATACATTATGACTTTCAATTTCTAAATAAAGGAATTGAAGCCCAGATAAGTTTTTTTAGTTTCTCATGATCATCCATCAAGAGTAGCTGTTCAGAAACTTCCATCAGATTACTTCATTCCCAAAGTGTCAATGGCAGTGGATGTGTCACAGAACCAGTACTAGGGTTGAGCAAGAGAAGTGAATGAGGCATTTATTTGCCTTGAGCACAGAATTTAATGATGTACTTTAAATAGGAGGTTCATGAAATTTCTTTTTTTTTTTAATGGCATGTTAAATTCAATTGTCAGTGTAAATAATTAATGTAGCATTTAAAAAAAAATAAAAATCGAGGCTGGTTCCAAGATGGCGTCATAGAAGCAACTCAGGATTGCAGCTCTCAGTGAAGGCACAGAGGGTGAGTCCTAGCTGCATTTTCAGACCAACTTTTGTAGCCCACAGAACTGGCAAATTCCCAGGTGTAGGAGAAACACAGGAGAGCAGCGTAGCCCTCTTGCGTGGCCACTTTGGCCAGTGCTGCGCCATGGCACAGAGGCAGCCCACACAAAGCTCACTGGTCTGGGTGCCTGGTTAAACCAGCAATCTGAGTTTTGGGAGGGCAGATTGACATGTCCATTTGATTGAACGGGACTTGGATGGTAAGCCAGACCAGGAGATTCCTGGGAATAGTGATTTGCGCTGGTGCAGTGGGCTGCTGCAGGGGAGATCACATGGATCCCGGCGCCCAATCAGCAGGCAACTGGGGTGCCTGTGAGAGAGTCAACCATTCAATTTGGAAAGAAAAAGAGAGAGAGAGAAAGGAGGGACTCTGAGGCAGGGGGCCAGGTGATCAGGCTCAGCAGGTCCCACCCTCATGGGGACAAGCAGCATGGCAATTCGAGGCACTTGGGGTTGAGAGTTTTGCAGCGGGGTCAGCTGAATTCAAACGGTGCAGCTTGGTGGGGGAGGGACGTCCGCCACTACGGAGCAATCTGTCCCTATTGTGGTACCGCCCACTGCTGATGCAGCGTGCCATTGCTGAGGCAACCAGCAATAACAGAGAGATGCTGACAAGAGGGTGGAGCGCACCACAGTAGAACGGAGCCCTGCTGCAGTGGGGCGGACATGCACTAGCAGGGCAGAGCCCTGGAAGGCAAATAGTGAATAGACTGCCTCCTAGCTGGGCAGGACAGTGCAACAGATACTCATAAAGAAAGCCCCAACTCCCTGAGACAGAGCATCTGAGGGGGAAAGAAAGGGGGGCTTTTATAAGCTCTGCTGCAGGAGACACATTTGCCCAGCAAACCTGAATGAACAAAGGAGCTCATAGCTCAGCACTGGAGCTCCTATAAAGTACAGACCATCTCCTCAAGCAGCTCCCTGACCCCTGTATATTCAAAGAGCCACCTCAAAAAAGGACTAATCAGACTGACATTTGGCAGGCATCATTCTGGGACAAAGATAGCAGAAGAAGAAACTGGTAGCATCCCTCACTGTTCCGCAGCTGCTACAGGTGTATCCCAGACAAGCAGGGCCTGGAGTGGACCTCAGCACTCATACAGCAGGGGGGATAAACTGTTAGAAGGAAAACTAAATAACAGAAATACTTCACCATCAACTATCTCGGCATCCACTCAGAGACCCAATCGAAAAGTCAGCAACTACTAAGACGACAGGTGGATAAATCCACAAAAGATGGAAAGAAACCAGTGCAAAAAGGAGGAAAACACCCGAAACCAAAACACCTCACCTCCTACAAAGGACCAAAACTCCTCACCAGCAAGGGAACAAAGCTGGACGGAGAATGAGAGTGACGAAGTGACGGAATCAGACTTCAGAAGGTGGATAATGAGAAACTTTAGTGAACTAAAAGAGCATGTTCTAAATCAATGCAAAGAAACTAAGAATGCTGAAAAAAATTTGAAAAAAGATTCGAGGAAATGATAACAAGAATGGACAACTTAGAGAGGAATATGAATGAATTGAAGGAGCTGAAAAACACAACATGAGAACTTCATGAAGCATGCACAAGTTTCCACAGCCGAATTGACCAAGCAGAAGAAAGAATATCAGAAGTCAAAGATCAACTCAATGAAATAAAATGAGAAACAAAGATTAAAGAAAACAGCACAAAAAGGAATGAACAAAATCTCCAAGAAATGTGGGACTATGTGAAGAGACCCAACCTACGTTGGATAGGTGTACCAGAATGTGATGAAGAGAATGATTCCAAGCTAGAAAATACTCTTCAGGATATTATCCAGGAAAATTTCCCCATCCTAGCAAGACAGGTCAATACTCAACTCCAGGAAATACAGAGAACACCACAAAGATATTCTGCAAGAAGAGCAACCCCAAGGCACATAATCATCAGATTCACCAGGGTTGAAATGAAGGAGAAAATACTAAGGGCAGCCAGAGAGAAAGGTTGGGTTACCCACAAAGGGAAGCCCATCAGACTTACAGCAGATCTCTTGGCAGAGACTCTACAAGCCAGAAGAGAGTGGGCGTCAATATTCAACATCCTTAAAGAAAAGGACTTTCAACCCAGAATTTCATATCCAGCCAAACTGAGCTTCATAAATGAAGGAAGAATAAAATCTTTTGCCAACAAGCAAGAACTCAGAGATTTTGTCACCACCAGGCCTGCTTTACAAGACCTCCTGAAAGAGGCCCTACACATAGAAAGGAACAACCAGTACCAGCCATTCTAAAAACATACCAAATGCTAAAGAGCATCAACAAAATGAAGAATCTGCATCAACCAAGGGACAAAACAGCCAGCTAGCATCAAAATGGCAGTATCAAACTCACACATAACAATATTAACCCTAAATGTAAATGGGCTAAATGCAACAATCAAAAGACACAGACTGGCAAATTGGATAAAAAACCAAAACCCATCGGTGTGCTGTATCCAGGAAACCCACCTCACACGCAAGGATACACAAAGGTTCAAAATAAAGGGATGGAGGAAGATTTACCAACCAAACAGAGAGGAAAAAAAAAAAGCAGGAGTTGCAATTCTCATCTCTGATAAAATAGACTTTAAAGCAACAAAGATCAAAAGAGACAAAGAAGGCCATTATATAATGGTAAAAGGATTGATACAACAAGAAGAGCTAACGATCCTAAATATATATGGACCCAATACAGGAGCACCCAGATATATAAGGCAAGTTCTTAACGACCTACAAAGAGACTTAGACTCCCACACAATAATGGTGGGAGACTTTAACACTCCACTGTCAATATCAGACAGATCAACCAGACAGAAAATTAACAAGGATATCCAGGACTTGAACTCAGACCTGGAACAAGCAAACCTGATAGACATTTACCGAACTCTCTACCCCAAATCCACAGAATATACATTCTTCTCAGCACCACATCACACCTACTCCAAAATTGACCACATAATTGGAAGTAAAGCACTTCTCAGCAAATGCAAAACAACTGAAATCATAACAAATAGTCTCTCAGACCATAGTGCAATCAAGTTAGAACTCAGAATTCAGAAACCAACTCAGAACTGCACAGCTTCATCAAAACTGAACAACTGGCTCTTGAATGTTGATTGGATAAACAATGAAATGAAGGCAGAAATAAACAAGTTCTTCGAAGCCAACGAGAATGAAGACACAACATACCAGAATCTCTGGGACATATTTAAAGCAGTCTCCAGAGGATCATATATAGCAATAAGTGCCCACATGAGAAGAGTGGAGAGATCCAAAATTGACACCCTATTGTCAAAATTGAAAGAGCTAGAGGAGCAAGATCAAAAAAGCTCAAAACCTAGCTGAAGACAAGAAATAACTAAGATCAGAGAAGAACTGAAGGAGATAGAGACATGAAACACCCTTCAAAAATCAATAAATACAACAGCTGTTTTTTCAAAAAGATCAACAAAATAGACCACTAGCCAGATGGATAAAAAAGAAGAGAGAGGACAACCAAATAGATGCAATAAAAAATGATAAAGGGGAAATCACCACAGATTCCACAGAAATTCAAACCATCATCAGAGAATATTACAAACAACTATATGCACATAAACTAGTAAACCAGGAAGAAATGGATAAATTCCTGGACACCTGTGTCCTCCCAAGCCTAAACTATGAGAAAGCCGAAACTATGAATAGACCAATAACAAGATCTGAAGTCGAGGCAGCAATTAAGAGCCTACCACATAAAAAAAGCCCTGGTCCAGATGGGTTCACAGCCAAATTCTACCAGACACACAAAGAAGAGCTGGTACCATTCCTTCTGAAACTATTCCATATAATCCAAAAAGAGGGAACCCTACCCAAATCATTTTATGAGACCAACATCATCCTAATACCAAAACCAGGCAGAGACTCAACAAGAAAAGAAAACTTCAGGCCAATATCCATGATGAACATAGATGCAAAAATCTTCAATAAAATACTGGCAAACCGATTGCAACAGCACATTAAAAAATGTATTCATCATGATCAAGTAGGATTCATCCCAGGCATGCAAGGCTGGTTCAACATACGCAAGTCTATAAACGTCATTCACCACATTAACAGAACCAAAAACAAAAACCACATGATTATCTCAATTGACGCAGAGAAGGCATTTGAGAAAATTCAACAGCCCTTTATGCTAAAAACTCTCAATAAACTCGGTATTGATGGAACATATCTCAAAGTAATAAAAGCTATTTATGACAAACCAACATCAATATCATACTTAATGGGCAAAAACTGGAAGCATTCCCTTTGAAATCTGGCACAAGACAAGGATGCCCTCTCTCACCACTCCTATTCAACATAGTACTGGAAGTTCTAGCCAGAGCAATCAGGCAAGAAAAAGAAATAAAGGGTATTCAAATAGGAAAGTAGGAAGCCAAATTGTCTCTATTTGCAGACGACATGATAGTATACCTAGAAGACCCCATCACCTCAGCCCAAAAACTCCTGAAACTGATAAGCAACTTCAGCAAAGTCTCAGGATATAAAATCAATGTGCAAAAATCACAAGCGTTCCTATACACCAATAACAGACTTAAAGAGAACCAAATCAAGAATGAACTGCCATTCACAATTGCTACAAAGAGAATAAAATACCTAGGAATACAACTTACAAGGAATGTAAGGGACCTCTTCAAGGAAAACTACAAACCACTGCTCAACGAAATAAGAGAGGACACAAACAGATGGAGAAACATTCCATGTTAGGAAGAATCAATATTGTGAAAATGGCTATACTGCCCAAAGTAATTTACACAATTAACACTATCCCAATCAAGCTCCCATTGGATTTCCTCACAGAACTGGAAAAAACCACCATGAACTTCATATGGAACTAAAAGAGAGCCTGCATAGCCAAGTCAATTCTAAGCAAAAAGAACACAGCTGTAGGCATCACACTACCAGACTTCAAACTATACTACAAGCCTACAGTAATCAAAACAGCATGGTACTGGTACCAAAACAGAGATATAGACCAATGGAACAGAACAGAGGCATCGAAGGCAAATCAACATATCTACAACCATATAATCTTTGATAAACCAGACAAAAACAGGCAATGGGGAAAGGATTCCCTGTTTAACAAATGGTGTTGGGAAAACTGATTAGCCATGTGCAGAAAGCAGAAACTGGACCCCTTCCTGACACCTTACACTAAAATTAACTCCAGATGGATTAAAGACTTAAACATAAGACCTGGCACCATAAAAACCCTAGAAGAAAATCTAGGCAAAACCATTCAGGACATAGGAGTAGGCAAGGACTTCATGACCAAAACACCAAAAGCACTGGCAACAAAAGACAAAATAGACAAATGGGACCTAATCAAACTCCACAGCTTTTGCATGGCAAAAGAAACAGTCACTAGAGTGAATCAGCAACCAACAGATTGGGAAAAAATCTTTGCAGTTTACCCAACTGACAAAGGGCTGATATCCAAAATCTACAAAGAACTCAAACAGATTTACAGGAAAAAAACAAACAAGCCTATTCAAAAATGGGCAAAGGATATGAACAGACACTTTACAAAAGAAGATATATATGAGGCCAACAAACACATGAAAAAATGCTCATCATCACCGGTCATTAGAGAGATGCAAATCAAAACCACATTGAGATATCATCTCATGCCGTTTAGAATGGTAATCATTAAAAAATCTGGAGACAACAGATGCTGGAGAGGATGTGGAGAAATAGGAACACTCTTACACTGTTGGTGGGAGTGTAGATTAGTTCAACCATTGTGGAAGACAGTGTGGCGATTCCTCAAGGACCTAGAAATAGAAATTCCATTTAACCCAGCAATCCCATTACTGGGTATATATCCAAAGGGCTATAAATCGTTCTACCATAAGGACACATGCACACGAATGTTCATTGCAGCACTGTTTACAATAGCAAAGAACTGGAACCAACCCAAATGCCCATCGATGATAAACTGGACTGGGAAAATGTGGCACATATACACCATGGAATATTATGCAGCAATCAAAAATGACGAGTTTATGTCCTTTGTAAGGACATGGATGAATCTGGAGAACCTCATTCTCAGCAAACTGACACAAGAACAGAAAAGGAAATACCACATATTCTCACTCATAGGTGGGTGAGAAAAAAGAGAACACATGGACACAGGGAGAGGGGTACTACACACTGGGGTCTGTTGGGGGGAATAGGGGAGGGAAAGCAGGGGGGAGCTGGGGAGGGATAGCCTGGGGAGAAATGCCAAATGTGGGTGAAGGGGAGGAAGGCAGCAAAACACACTGCCATATGTGTACCTGTGCAACTATCTTGCACGTTTGCACATGTACCCCAAAACCTATAATGCAATAAAAATTTTAAAAATAAATAAAAATCAATAAAAATACCCATGATGAACAAATATCAAAATTTCAAGTGAAGATACTTTTTAAAAATTTTTTACTTTAAGTACTTTTAATTCTGTACACATATGTACAGAATGTGCAGGTTTGTTACATAGGTATACATGTGCCATGGTGGTTTGTTGTATTTATCAACCTGTCATCTAGGTTTTAAGCCTTGCATTCAATAAATATTTGTCCTAATGCTCTCCCTTTCCTTGCCCCCCACTCCCCAACAGGCCCTGGAGTGTGTTGTCCCCATCCAGGTGTCCATGGGATCTCATTGTTCACTTCCCACTTGTGAGTGAGAACCTGCAGTGTTTGGTATTCTGTTCCTATTTTAGTTTGCTGAGGATGGCTTTTAGCTTCATCCATGTTGCTGCAAAGGAGATGATCTCATTCTTTTTTATGGCTGTATAGTATTCCAAGGTGTATATTTACCACATTTTCTTTATCTAGTCTATCATTGATGGCCATTTGGGTTGGCTTTGCTATTGTAAATAGTGTTGCAATAAACATACAGAAGACACATCTTATTACTGATATTCTTCCTTTTGCCCCAGGCTACTGTTATGTTTCTTCATGGTAATGGATGTGCAGACTAGCACTTGGACTCTAGAGATGCAAAGCTAGGGCACCAATTCTGGCATGTATTCCTGGTATAGCAAACACATCACTTCACATCTATTAAGTCTAAATGTTCTCATCTATACAATGTTTAGAACATTAATACCTACCCGATAAGGTTTAGAACAGAATTGAAGAGACAAAGTGTGAGGCATGTTTTTTTGGCAATTTATAAACATTCACTACACGCATACAGTTTTAGCTGTTATTTATGGTAATATTTAGATATGGCTATATGAACAATATATAAATATATGTATACATGCAAACACACATTCACACAATCTCCATAAAAACATGAAAATCCAACAGTGAAGCCATATGTATTCCATCTAGTGCAGTTAGGAGAACACATTTACAGAATCTTGGAAATGTTTCAAAATTTTAAAAAGTTAGGAAAAAGTGTTTATTGGATTTTTAGATTCAAGAGCGGATGACTTTAAGGAGAGCCTTAAAGGGGAAAGCAATTATTTTAGATGGCCAGAATCTGACATAATACCTATGGATTGGAGATTAAAGAAAGAAGGCTTAGAACTCAGTCTTGGTGAGCACACTTACCTGACAAGTAAACTGTTTGTTGTTTTAAATGTATTTCAGGGATATTTGTTTTCTGGAGCAAGCTGATAAGTTATTTCTAATTATTAGCATTGTTTAACACAGAGCCGGAAAATACTTTGTTACCTACATTTTTATCTCTCGCTCTACATGTATTTACACACATGTATTTATGTGCATGTGTATTTATTGCATATCATACACACACAAGAAATAGATCAACTTTTCAGTTGCACCATACAGTAATTTCTTTTCTTCTTCTTTTTTTTTTTTGACACGGAGTTTCGCTCTTGTTACCCAGGCTGGAGTGCAATGGCACGATCTCGGCTCATCGCAACCTCCACCTCCTAGATTCAGGCAATTCTCCTGCCTCAGCTTCCTGAGTAGCTGGGATTACAGGCATGCGCCACCATGCCCAGCTAATTTTTTGTATTTTTAGTAGAGACGGGGTTTCACCATGTTGACCAGGATTGTGTCCATCTCTTGACCTCGTGATCCACCCGCCTCGGCCTCCCAAAGTGCTGGGATTACAGACTTGAGCCACTGCGCCCAGCCCAATAGTTCTAAAATGCCTGCTGTTCTAGGCTAATTGAAAATACCATCCTATTGCTAGGGACTCTGTTGACCATCACTGCTCCAATCTTCTGTAAGTTGGATTTCCATAGATTCAGCAACTCAAGTGTCTAGCTAATGTGACTCTTCAGACAGGATGACATTTATCATCCCTTGTTAATTTTAGCCCAATTTCAGCTCACTGTGTTTATTATTATATGTTATTAAAACTACAATAAAATGAAGGAAATAAGTTCAATTGCAAGGTCTTGAGATTCAATATGCAGTTCTTTTTTTGTTCTTATGGTTAACCTGAAAGGCCTGACAAAAATTACAAAGTTCTTACAATATTCTGATGTTTTTTAAAAGTTGCAATTCATACTATGCCCATAATTGGTGACTTTAGGTATCTGGAGGTACATAAATCTTTACCAAATCACATAAGGTAGAAAAAGTAAGAAACAGATCTCTCAACATGACTGAAAGTAAAAGCACTTAAAGGAAGCCAGGTAAATTGTCCTTTTAGTTTTGCCTTTTCTGTTTGTGGTCATGCTGAGAATAGTGATATTATATTGACAGTAGGCAAAACACAAAAAAAAATTTCTAGAAGACAGATGAATTTATTATTGTGTTATTCCTAGATAACAATTATCAATCCACACAGGTACACTCACTTAGCAGTTTTCCCAATTGACAGAAATGTTTCATAGACCAATGTCCTTTTCTAATGAAATTTTAAATAATAAAAACTAATTGTATTCAATCTAGAAAGTAATTTTTAATTATCGAAAGGAAAGTACTCTCGGTGCAATTGTGATGTTTACTAATAATACATAGTTTTATATTTTTGTACTCTACAATTGTATATTCATATTTCTATGGGGGGTCAAAGAAACCATTATTATGTTAAACTAATGAGAATACATAGCAGTATTGAAGAACAAAGTGTGAAGAAAATAAAAAGAAGGAATAAGGAGAAAATCTGTGTGAGAGAAGAGGAAATGTCAATAGACAAATAGACTTTATTCTAGAATCCTACTTACAATTGCTTAACCACTGTTATTGTTAATTCCAAAAGCCAAACCTCTCCCACAATGTCAAAATTTGACATTTTGTAAAGATTCTAACTCAATAACCAATTTGTAACTCCTGAATCTGTATAGCGTTTCTTCTTACAACCACCTATTTTATTTGACTTCTGACCTTTTGACTTAATTCAAGCCTAGTTTTATTGAGATTTCTGCTATTTTCATGCTCATATTTGCCCCAAGCTTTTAACCTATTACAGCTTCCCTAAAATACCATCTTCATCAGTTTGCTGACTATTCAGAATTCTGAGTCTTTTTGCCTCATGGATAATACCCAATGAAAATATCATTTTAATATATGGTAACTATTTATTTAAAGGTTTGCTTTCTCATAACTATCTCTAGTTAATATGAATAAAATTTCATATATAAATGATTGTATCCTTGAGAATGTATGTATCACTATTTGACATTATGAGTCCATATTCCTAAATTATGCAAAAGGTATCCATTCACTTAAATATATATATTCACTATTACTATGTAGATTTACTGAAATATAGTTTATAGTCTAAAATTTGGATAAAATTTAGCTTTTAGAAAAATGTGTAGACTCTTTCAAACTTTCAAAACCTTACAGTAGGTATTACTATTTATCCTATCTGTCTCAATAAAGAATAGTGAGAAATCAAAATAAAATCCTCAGTCCCCGCCCCTGACCCCACCACCTCCACAGACTGAACAGGCCCTCCTCTTCATTAAGGGATCTCAGAAGGCAAAACAAAGGATTCTGAGATTCACCAAGATGATGAAAAGTTACAGGCTGCCTTAAATGAAAGTTATAAGATTTTGGAACTAAACCAATAATGGCCCTCAGGAAATACAAATTTTTCTTGTTAGATTGGAAGGCAGAAGCAAGCCTGTAAGGCCTTTCAAACTGGGCTTTATCCTATTGTAATGGAGATTTTACTTAAATGTAAAAACTAGATAGTGGTTTGAAAATAAAACTGGATTCAAGTGGAAAGAATAATCCAGAGGAAAGAATTTAAAAGGAAATTTGAACAAATTACTGAAAATGAAAGAATGAATTTTACACAAGCCTATTTTAGGGAATACAAAGTTCATATTCCAGAATGTGGCAATGCACATAGATATCCTATAACTTCATTTATTTGACCCTGTACCAAAATATAAAAAGAAAAAAATTTAAACAGTGATTGCTAGAGCTGAGAGTGAGGAAAATAACTAAATACAAAGAAATAGCAAGGGAACTTATGGGGGTAATGGGAAAAACAACTTGAGTTTGACAGTACTGTCAAAATTCATAGAACTATACATCTTAAAAGAGTAAGTCTTACTGTATGTAAATTATACATTAATAAATCTTTTAAAATTAAAAAAAGAAAGGATAGTGATTAGATATTGAACCCTAAGGATTTGGTTTTAATGATTGGCATGCTGAAATGTTTAAGGATAAGATATACTAATTATCTACACTGTATCTTAAAATGTGTTGAAAGGATAAAATGATTTGATAGATGGCTGCAGGATAAAGAGATGACAGATAGACATGTAATAAAGCAAACATAGCACAATGTCAGGTGTTTAGATTTTTTCTCAATTTTTTTTTCTTTTTTTCTAAGACAGTCTTGCTCTGTTAACTTAGGCTGGAGTGCAATAGCAGGATCTTGGCTCACAGCAACCTCTGCTTCCCAGGTTCAATCAATTCCCTGCTTCAGCCTCTCGAGTAGCTACGATTACAGGTGCATGCCACCACACATGCTAATTTTTGTATTTTTAGTAGAGATGTGATTTCATCATGTTGGCCAGGCTGATATCAAACTCCTGACCTCAAGTGATCCACTTGCCTCAGCCTCCCAAAGTTCTAGGATTACAGGCATGAGCTACCACGCCCAGCCCCTCAAATTTTCTTTCCATTTGAAAATTCTCATAATAAAATAACAAGGAAAAGTTTTACAGACACACTTATGACTGCACACATAGATAATTTGTGCATGGAATAAAAGGTTTAAAAATACAACATCATCACACACCAAAATATTGAGTGTTTACCTCCATGTAATCTGTATTGTGGGTTGATAACAGATGTATCCTAATGGATTAACAGAGAATTAAAAGTGAATCAACATAGGTCTCTGTGAAAGAAGTCACAATCAAGCTTTTTAGCTCTCTCTTTAATTGTCCCAAATTCACCTTCAAAACCATTTTATTGAAACCTCAGCATTGATAAAACTTTGCTTGCTCATGAATAGAACTCTTATTGGAAGCAGATAAGTGCATGATTGTGGCTTTCTCCCCCATCTTCAATGTTGCTCCATATGTCTGAATCAGTATGATGACTGTTAACTTCCATGGCATTTTTCCTCATATAAATATTCTGTTATGCCATGATTCCAAATTCCATTCTTATGTCATTAATAAATCAGGACACAAGTATGGGAGGAATTATGAAGATCATTACAAAAACTTCAAGTGCAAATTCTGGCATCAGCCTAAAATACTCTATCAAAGCTTAACAATTTGCATTGGAGTGCTGGAACCAGGTCCAGAAATAATAAGATTGATACCTAATACAGTTGGCTCTGTGTTCCCACCCAAATTTCATCTTGAATTGTAATCCCTATGCGTCAAGGGAGGGAAGTGATTTAATTATGGCAATAGTTTCCCCCATGCTTTTCTCCTGATAGTGACTTCTTATGAGATCTGATGGTTTTATAAGCATCTGGCATTTCCCTGCTTGCACTCCTCTCTTCTGCCACCATGTGAGGAAGAGCCTTGCTTCCCCTTCCCCTTCAGCCATACTTGTTAGTTTCCTGATGCCTCCCCAGCCATGGGGAACTATGAGTCAATTAAACCTCTTTCCTTTATAAATTACCCAGTCTCGGGTACTTCTTTATAGCAGTGCGAAAACAGACTAATACAATACTTTAAAAAAGTCAGTTGTGTTGAACACTTGCTAAGATATCTATTAAGAAGTAGAGATAACTCAGCCAATGCAAAAGTCAGCTATCCCTGGCATCTTTGGCTTTTCTACAAGAAATAGGACCTCAATACCAGTGAATAGTGTTAATTTCAAAACATATATTAAGAATTGTAATTGTTGGTCAACTTTGGGTGGTCACTTTGCATGTCACATTGAGAAATTCATCAAGTTTAAAAAATTAGACTGAGATAACAATAGGCAGGGCTAGCCTGACCAAAATGACAAATTAAAGGTAAAATTTATTTTGGCTTTATTTCATTTAGATATCCTAGCATGTAGGTATGTGTTGGAATGGCGGGGGGGGGGGGGGGGGGGCTAGTTCTTGATATATGATTGCTCTATGAAGTCTTCCCAAATCTGTATAAGAAAAGAACTGAGCTAGCACTAAGGCTGAATTCTAAGGCCAGATTAAAGATTAAAAAAAAAATACTAAAGCTTGTAATGATGATATATTTTTTAACAACAGAGTATGAATTGTATTAAGATCATCCATCATGTTTTTTGAACTTAAAGAATATTTATGCTACAGACATGCTCTCCCCATCCCCATCCCTCCTCCATCCCCATCCCTCCTCCATCCCCATCTCATGACAACCTCTTCATGTTTTTCTAAGAGCTGACCATACTGATCTTTTTATAAATTTTAAAGCATACAAAAATTTCTCCTGTTTCAGGATCATACCTTTGTTTTGTTTGGTTTTAGATCTCAGTCTGTCAAAGGGATTTGAACCAGAGTGACTTCATCTTAAATAGTGGGTGGGGTAAAAATGAGGCTGAGACCTGCTGGGCTGCATTTCCAGGCTATTCTTTGTTACTCACAGGTTAAGACATGAGGTCAGCAGGACTGGTTTCAAGAGTTATATAGGTCACAAAGACCACACTGATAAAACAGGATGGGTTGGGCACAGTGGCTCAATCCTATAATCCCAGCACTTTGGGAGGCCAAGAAAGGTGTATTATTGAGGTCAGGAGTTAGATATCAGCCTGGCCAACATGGTGAAACCTTGTCTCTACTAAAAATACAAAAACTAGCTGGGAGGTAGTGGCACAGGCCTGTGGTGCTAGCTACTGGGAAGGCTGAGGAGGGAGAATCACTTGAGCCTAGGAGGCAGAGATGGCGGTGAGCTGAGATGGCACCACTGCTCTTCAGTCTGGGTGAGTGAGAACCTGTCTTTAAAAAAAAAAATCTGGATGTAGTAAAGAAGCTAGGTAGAACCAACCAAAACCAACATGGCAATGAAAGCAACCTCTGGAAGTCTTCACTGCTCATTAAATGCTAATTATAATATATTAGCATGCTAAAAGCCATTCCCACCAGCACCATGACACTTTCCAAATGCCATGGCAATGTCTGGAAGTTTTCCTATATAGTCTAATTAGGGGAGGAATCCTCAGTTCAGGGAACTCTCAACCCATTTTTAAAGGGAGTTGCCAGAATTGAAGGTCTCTCTTCTTTTTAGACCATACAGGTAAAGTTTTAAATTTTTAACTGTTTAAATCCATCCTTTGTTTAGCTTATGACCAAAAAAAAAAAAAAAACATAAAAATAGTCAACTAACGACCCTTGATGCTGCTGTGCTTCTGGAGTAGCCATTATTTTGTTTCTTTACTTCTCTAAAAATCCTGCTTTCATTTCACTCTGTCGACTCACCCCAAGTTCTTTCTTGTGTGATATCAAAGAACCCTCTCTGGTGGTCTGGATGGAGATCCCTTTTAGGTAACAAGTCTATTATCACTTTTTTGAAAGAAAGCTTCCTTAAACTTCAGTATGATTTAGGTTCCCTTTAATATGTTCTCCTAAGTCAGGTTTTTTTCATAGCACTTGCCATGTGTAATTATATAATTTTATGTATTCAGTTGTTAACAAAATTTCTCTCAATTGGCTCTAAATTTCAGAAAACTATGCATATGACTGATGTGTTCACTATCACCCCATCATTAACTCACACAATGATGACTATATTGGAAGGACACAACAGATGTCTGTTCGACAATTTAATATTCTGTGTTTATGTAAATGCCATCTCTTTCTTGAAAGTAGATATTACCTTGTTTCCTCTGTAGCCCCCGGAATTTCCAGGACAGTGTTTTCCATATTTCTTTCAATATGTAAAAATTAATGAAATTTTCAAAATATTAGCAAATCGTATTTATTGAGCCCATACTAGATGATTAATATTGGGTTAATCATTATATTTGTGAATCTCAGTTTTATTTTCTGTGAAGTTAAAATGATGTGCTAGATAATATCAAAGTCTTTTAAGTACTGCTATTCTTGGCGTTTAAAATATTCTGCTTGCCTATCAATGTCAGTTCTATTCATTTAGGGGAGGAAAGGTGTTTTATACAGTACCTTCCTAAAACAAACTGTTAAATAATTCAAGACAATCTCAATTTTTCCACAAAAGTCTGAAACAAATTCTCAAACCTGAGAGAAAAATACCTACACAATATTGAGAATATATGAGATAAATGTATCTTTTGAGTTGACTTTCTACAGCTGTTACAATTTAAATTGGTGGACTGATACTTTAAAATCAGATTCCTAAGGTAACCAAAACAGACTTCTCATGAAACAGTAAAGAAATTCTGATTGAAAAGCTCATGTTTTCTCTAAAAGTACTTGTCTCATACCAGTTTTATACCAGATGTAATATTACATGATGGTACTGGGATATTATTTACACACTTGTCACTAAAATTTTAATTTTATTCTTCACATTATTATTTCAAAATTAACCTAATAGAAAACATATAATACATTATGTTGAGGAATGATGATGTATTGTTCCCTCAGAGTAAAAATCATAGGTCATTTCTAAAATGAAAAAAAAAAAGATGTTAATAAAACATTTTGTGCCATATTTTATTCAAAATTTGGTGTCTTCATTCAAGATGGCATTCCAAAAGAAGGAAAACAAAGTCTTACTTGAAAGTAAAAACAAAGGGTAAGAGAAACTAGCTTATTAACATCTCAGAAAATTTCTGGTGCTAGTTCCATTGAAGATCATAAAAAGCAGGAGTTGCAATTCTCATCTCTGATAAAATAAACTTTAAAGCAACAAAGATCAAAAGAGACAAAGAAGGACATTACTTAATGGTAAAAGGATAGATACAACAAGAAGAGCTAATGATCTTAAATATATATGGACCCAATACAGGAGCACCCAGATACATAAGGCAAGTTCTCAATGACTTACAAAGAGAATTAGACTCCCACACAATAATAGTGGGAGATTTTAACACTCCACTGTCAATATTACACAGATCAACCAGACAGAAAATTAACAAGGATATCCAGGACTTGAACTCAGACCTGGAACAAGCAAACCTGATAGATATTTACAGAACTCTCCACCCCAAATCCACAGAATATACATTCTTCTCAGCACCAAATCACACCTACTCCAAAATTGACCACATAATTGGAAGTAAAGCACTCCTCAGCAAATGCAAAAGAATGGAAATCATAACAAACAGTCTCTCAGACCACAGTGCAATCAAGTTAGAACTCAGAATTCAGAAACTAACTCAAAACCACACAGCTTCATGGAAACTGAACAACTGGCTCTTCAACGTTGACTGGATAAACAATGAAATGAAGGCAGAAATAAAGAAGTTCTTCGAAACCAATGAGAACGAAGACACAACATACCAGAATCTCTGGGACACATTTAAAGCAGTCTGTAGAGGAAAATATATAGCAATAAGTGCCTACATGAGAAGAGTGGAGAGATCCAAAATTGACACCCTAACGTCAAAATTGAAAGAGCTAGAGGAGCAAGATCAAAAAAACTCAAAACCTAGCAGAAGACAAGAAATAACTAAGATCAGAGCAGAACTGAAGGAGATGGAGGCACGAAAAACCCTTCAAAAACAAGCAATAAATCTAACAACTGGTTTTTTGAAAAGATCAACAAAATAGACAGACAACTAGCCAGATTAATAAAAAAGAAAAGAGAATATAACCAAATAGATGCAATAAAAAATGATAAAGGGGAAATCACCACAGATTCCACAGAAATTCAAACCATCATCAGAGAATACTACAAACAACTCTATGCACATAAACTAGTAAACTTGGAAGAAATGCATAAATTCCTGGACACTTGTGTCTTCCCAAGCCTACACCAGGAGGAAGTCAAAACTATGAATAGACCAATAACAAGATCTGAAGTTGAGGCAGCAATTAAGAGCCTACCACACAAAAAATGCCCAGGTCCAGATGGGTTCGCAACCGAATTCTACCAGACACACAAAGAGGAACTGGTACCATTCCTTCTGAAACTATTCCAAATAATCCAAAAAGAGGAAATCCTTCCCAAATTATTTTTGAGGTCAACATCATTCTGATACCAAAACCTGGCAGAGACTCAACAAAAAAAGAAAACTTCACACCAATATCCATGATGAACACAGATGCAAAAATCTTCAATAAAATACTGGCAAGCTGATTGCAACAGCACATCAAAAAGCTTATCCACCATGATCAAGTAGGGGGATGCAAGGCTGGTTCAACATATGCAAGTCTATAAACATAATTCACCACATAAATCGAACCAAAAACAAAAACCACATGATTATTTCAATTGACACAGAGAAGGCCTTGGACAAAATTCAACAGCCCTTTATGCTAAAAACCCTCAATAAACTCGGTATTGATGGAACACATCTCAAAATAATGAAAGCTGTTTATGACAAACCAACAGCCAATATCATAGTGAATGGGCAAAAACTTAAAGCATTCCCTTTGAAATCTGGCACTAGACAAGGATGCCCTCTCTCACCACTCCTATTCCATATAGTACTGGAAGTTCTAGCCAGAGCAATCAGGCAAGAAAAAGAAATAAAGGGTATTCAAATAGGAAAGGAGGAAGCCAAACTGTCTCTATTTGCAGATGATATGAAAGTATATCTAGAAGACCCCATCGTCTCAGTCCAAAAACTCCTGAAACTGATAAGCAACTTCAGCAAAGCCTCAGGATACAAAATCAATGTGCAAAAATCACAAGCATTGCTATACACCAATAACAGACTTAAAGAGAGCCAAATCAAGAATGAATTGCCATTCACAATTGCTACAAAGAGAATAAAATACCTAGGAATACAACTAACAAGGAACGTAAAGGACCTCTTCAAGGGGAACTACAAACCACTGCTCAACGAAATAAGAGAGGACACAAACAGATGGAGAAACGTTTCATGTTCATGGTTAGGAAGAATCAATATTGTGAAAATGGCTATACTGCCCAAAGTAATTTACAGATTCAACACTATCCCCATCAAGCTACCAATGACCTTCTTCACAGAACTGGAAAAAAAAAACACCTTAAAATTCATATGGAAGCAAGAGAGACCACATAGCCAAGTCAATTCTAAGCAAAAGGAACACAGCAGAAGGCATCACACTACCGGACTTCAAACTATACTACAAGACTACAGTAATAAAACAGCATGGTACTGGCACCAAAACAGAGATATAGACCAATGGAACAGAACAGAGGCATTGGAGACAACACAACATATCTACAACCATACCATCTTTGATAAACCTGACAAAAACAAGCAATGGGAAAAGGACTCCCTGCTTAATAAATGGTGTTGGAAAAACTGGCTAGCCATGTGCAGAAAGCAGAAACTGAACCCCTTCCTGACACCTTACACTCAAATTAACTCCAGATGGATTAAAGACTTAAACATAAGACCTGGCACCATAAAAACCCTAGAAGAAAATCTAGGCAGAACCATTCAGGACATAGGAGTAGGCAAGGACTTCATGACCAAAACACCAAAAGCATTGGCAACCAAAGCCAAAATAGACAAATGGGACCTAATCAAACTCCACAGCTTCTGCACGGCAAAAGTAACCGTCATTACAGTAAATCGGCAACCAACAGAACGGGGAAAAAAATTTTGCAGTTTACCCATCTAACAAAGGGCTGATATCCAGAATTTACAAAGAACTCAAACAGATTTACAAGAAAAAAACAAACAAGCCCATTCAAAAATGGGCAAAGGATATGAACAGACACCTTACAAAAGAAGACATACATGAGGCCAACAAACATATGAAAAAATGCTCATCATCACTGGTCATTAGAGAAATGCAAATCAAAACTACATTGAGATACCATTTCACGCCAGTTAGAATGGCGATCATTAAAAAATCTGGAGACAACAGATACTGGAGAGGATGTGGAGAAATAGGAACATTTTACACTGCTGGTGGGAGTGTAAATTAGTTCAACCATTGTGAAAGACAGTGTGGCGAGTCCTCAAGGACCTAGAAATAGAAATTCCATTTGGCTCAGCAATCCCATTACTTGGTTTATATCCAAAGGACTATAAATCATTCTACTATAAGGACACATGCACACGAATGTTCATTGCAGCACTGTTTACAATAGAAGACCTGGAACCAACCCAAATGCCCATTGATGATAGACTGGACTGGGAAAATGTGGCACATATACACCATGGAATATTATGCAGCAATCAGAAACGATGAGTTCGTGTCCTTTGTAGGGACATGGATGAACCTGGAGAACATCATCATTCTCAGCAAACTGACACAAGAACAGAAAATGAAATACCACATGTTCTCACTCCTAGGCAAATGATGAACAATGAGAACACATGGACACAGGGAGGGGAGCACTACACACTGGGGTCTATTGGTGGGAATAGGGGAGGGACAGCGGGGTGGAGTTGGGGAGAGAGAGCATGGGGAGAAATGCCAGATGTGGGTGAAGGGGAGGAAGGCAGGAAATCACACTGCCACGTGTGTTCCTATGCAACTATCCTGCATGTTCTGCAGATGTACCCCAAAACTTAAAATGTAATACAAAAAAGAATTTTATACAGTTCCTGAAAGATATACTTTTATATATTTTTTAAAAACATTGTATTTTTAGCACTCACTGGCACATGCAAGTTTAATCTGGTATATGTCAAATTTTTTCACATGCTAAAAAATGTTGTATACACAAATCAACAAAAGGTTGAAAATATAAAATTAAATGTTATATTTGTATATTGTGTTTATATCAATATGTATTCATACATATGACTCAAGACACTCATGACATCAACCTTAGAAGCAGGCCCTATGTCAGAAAAGCTAAATTTTAGTAGCATTTCAACGTGAGATATTTGGCTGCTTGGGTTGATTTTGCTGATTTCGCCAACTGAGTTTGTATTAGTGTGTTTGAAGTTGCCATGAAAAAATCCTGAGGCTAGGTAATGATGTATTTGGCTCACGGATCTGCAGGCAATAAAAGAAGCGTGGTGATAGCACCTGTTCCTGACGAGAGCCTCAGGAAGCTTGCTATCATCATGGAAGGTGAAGTGGGAGCAGGCATAACACTTGATAAGAGAGGGAGCAACAGGGAGAGAAGGGTGGAGCCACACTCTTTTAAACATCCAGATCTCATGTGAACTCAGAGAGAGAACTCACTCATTACCATGAGGGTGACACCAAGCCATTTTTGAGGGATCCACCCCTATGACCCAAACATCTCCCACCAGGTCCCACCTTCAACTCTGGGGATCATGTTTCAACATGAGATTTGAAGGAGACACACATCCAAACCATGTCATGGATAAAATTTCCTTCTTCTATTATCATATTTTAGTTTCTTCATATACAGGATATGATACAGAAGCTTATATCTGAAAATACATGAGTTCTTTTGTTTCTTACAACATACGAACAACCTTTTAATATAGTTAACAAGTATTTTTCACTTCCACTTATGCTTACTATGCATAATTAATGTTTCATTTTCCTTTGGTGGAGATTTCACATATAAGGTTGTGAACTTAATAATAGAGGAGAAATACAAGAGTATTTTATGAAAAGTCTTCCCCACAGAATCCCCTTTATAACATCTAAGATTCCTGGTATTGCTGTGTTCTTGTGCTTGACGGTATGGCAGAGAGTGGCAAGGGATACAGCAGCTGGGAAGGGGGCAGCAAAAGAGATCAATAATCTGAAGCTGATGTTTTCAAGCATACCTAGCTCTGTTTGCTCCTTCTCAAACTAAGTTATATATTGATAACAAGGGAAATGGTTACACAACGTTTTCAGATAACCGGTAAAATGGCCCTCTTCTTCTGAGATCACAGTTCCTTTCTCCTACTTTTCAAACTTGTCCAAATGGTTTTAGAGATACAGTCTTACCTGCATCATATACAGTTTCTACAGGGTCAACCTCTATTTCCTAAAGATACATTCATATGTGGAGTTCACCAGGATTTTAACATTTGAAAAATCTCTCTTGTAGGCAGAAAGGAAGGGCAGATTGATCAATATCTGAATATTCCTTGCAATCATATTTGATAGAAAACAAAATCTTTTCAGCTTAATCTATTTCCTAGAATGCTGAATTTCTATTTCATTGAGGTGAAAGCTATATAAATTTAAGAACAATCTTGTCTAGAGATGACAGAAAGCCCTTATGTTGTTGAGTAAGCTCTAGAAAGAAGGAGGTAGTGTGTAGAAAGGAACATATTTTAGGGGTGAAAGTATTTGGTTCAAGGTTCCAAACTGAAGCATAGCTTTCAAATGTTTCACCCTAAAATCTACTCATACCTGGTTCTGGGAGCATAGAAGAGAAAGGGCACATTTATGACAAAGGAGTCTTGATATCCAATAGAAATCAGAATAGAAACCTGGCTCTTTTATTGTTGTCCTCATTTTATGATAGAAGGTGTCGCACTCTCTTGCTTTTGAAAGTAGAGAGCAAGGTAGATTGATGGGATTTTCTAATGCATCACACATACATCACTAAAGATTAGAATGCAACTTTATTTTGTTGGGTCAATTCTTAAGTGAATGATACTCAGAGAAACGAACTAGAGATAAGGAAACATATCCAGTTAAGAGTACACTTGCTCTTCCCTCTATTAGTGAAATTATGCATCTTACTCTATTACAGAGACTCTTAAAGGGATTGTTATTGTCTCTGCTTCAAAAATAATAAAATATAACCCAGGTATTCGAGTTCAGTGATTTATCAATGTACACACAACCACAGACAAGTTGTGAGTCAATCCTAAGTCTTGATGTTTCTAAAAGCAAATTCAATTTGTAATAGTACACTGCCATTCAGGGGCAGCTAGACAATTTGCAGGACACAATGTATATTGAAAATTGGGATACCTTATTCCAAAAGCAAAAATAGTGTTATTAAAATATTAAAACATAAAGCTTTTGTCTTTTATTGACTAATTCTTGACTCATTTTTATTTAATATTTTCCAAGTAAAGAAATAAAATTTTATTAGCATGAATTTGCCATTTATTTTTATAATATGCAATGAAATTTTAAAAACAAATATAAAATACTTAATTTGCATGAAAATCACCCAAAATACACAATTTGTATTTCTTTAATTCTTTCTTTCTTTCTTTGTCTTAGAAAGGGCTTTGCTCTGTTTCCCAGTCCTAAGTATAGTGGTATGATCATATGTCACTGCAGCCTCCCCTCACCTCTAACTCCTGGACTCCAGCAATCTTTCTGACTCATCTCCAGAGCAGCTGGGACCAGAGGCATGTGCCACCATACCCAGCTAATTTTATTTATTTATTCATTTATTTATTTTTGTAGAGACAGGTTCTCACTGCGTTGCCCAGGCTGCTCAATTCCTGGACTCAAGTTATCCTCCCACCTCAGCCTTCCAAAATGTTGTGATTATAGGCATAAGCAACTATACCCAGCCCATAATTTGTATTTCACAGCTCAAACACACATATCTGCTTTATTGTTACCAAAACAGAAATGCTGCACAAAACTGGCAGAATTGTTCTTCTTGTACTTATGATACGTGCATATTCTACCAACACGCTCTACTTTAAACTTACTGATGATTAAAGAATGATTGAAAAAGGGAATTATTTATTTCCTCATCTTTCCCCTTCCATGTCATTGTTTTTAATATAAGTAAAAGGCTACTCAAGGAAGTAGCATAAGTAAGAAAGGATATGGTAGGCTTCCTTGTGATTCATATTTTATAGAATGTCATTGCTTTCTTTCTGTGTTTGGAATAATTTGCGTGGAAAATGTAGGCTTTCTTGTACTTTGTACTGGCTTTGTGACTTGTTCAAATTCTAAACATTTTGACTGCTCACAAAATTCTGTTCTTACAGGGCATTGCAAATGCTATAGGTGAATGGGTTTGCAAGGAATGGTAGACATGAATGTTACGTGTACATCCTCCTCTCACACACATGATCCATTGCCTTTGTTTAGACAAAGATCTGTTCCAAAATTAAGACATTGGTTTAAAATTCAATTAAGAAATTCAAAGCAGCAAAAACAGAGCATTAAATCAAGCACAGTACAACTACAAAGGTGACACATTTGTGAAGCCAGGTCTATTGCTTTTTTAGATTCTGACCTGTGGGGCCATATAGGACAAGTAGAGCAACACTCTCTGAAATTAGCACATGACAGCAGAGGACAGTGAACAAATTACATGTCAGTATACCTTCTTGGAGAAGGCATGGTAGCCAATTTGATGAAAGCAATTCATGCCCAGGGGGTCTAGTGAATAGGCCAAGTGGGATTGACTAGGTATTTGAGGACATTGACAGTGTTGAAATAAAGTTAAGTAGACCCAGAAATTCAAAAACCATTTCTTAAATAAGTGTGAATGGCAGTAAAGGAATTTTATAATTCTGCTGGTTGGTAAGCAGAGTATGGGTATAAAGAAGTCACCAATGTTAACTCCATTATAAAAGAAATTTAAAGTAGAGAAGTAAGTGAAGTATCATTTAAATTCAGTAAATATAGGCAGTTAAGTTGCCCTGAGTGACTACAGTCCATGTGCTTCCAAGATAAGGTAAGTAAAACTGAAATAACTAAAGTGAATACTCAAAAAGCAAATTGTTATCAATATGACGATTATTATTATCAAAGATGTTGAGAGTAGAGGAGATTGACTTCTCAGTAAAGTTTTCTATGCCTAGGTTAAGTATAAAAATAAGCTATATTTGGTTTAAAAAAACTGAATGTTTTCCATGTTTATACTAAACTATGGTTATAAAAACTTACATGAAGGAGTTAACAGAGCTAACTCTATAATGTTTAAAGATATGAAAAAGGAAGACAACAATGTTGTAAAACAATTTATATTCCCCAGGTCTGACAAGTTTCTGAATGACAGGTCCATATGCTCAACAGTTCCTCAAAGCCTATAAGAGTCTCTGTTTGTATGCATGTGCATGTATATTTTCAGAAATCTGGCTCATACAGAAGTCAATGCAACACAGTTTCACTAATTAAGTTCACTCAGTGTCTTCTCAAATGGTATATAGAATTCTTCCCTGCATTAAGTAAAGTAGATGTTCCCCTGATATGATTACATAAAAAGCGACAAATGTGAGGAAATAAATTCTATTTTGTCATTAACGAAATATACTTAAAACCGTGGCATGCAAAATATTCAAAGTAAGAGAGAAAAAGTCTAAACATTTTGGAAGTACTGAAAAGTTAATATTCGTTTTCCCTCAAAATTCACACATTTATATCCTGACCCACAATAAAATGGTATTAGGAGGTGGGACCTTTGGAACATGATTAGATCATTAGTGTGGAGCCCTCATAGATAGAATTAGGACCTTTACAAGAGAGACTCCAGAGAATACCATTGCCCCCTTCAACTTGTGAGGTTACAGCAAGAAGAGAGCCATTTATAGACCAAGAATTGGGCACTCACTGGACATGAAACCTTTTGTCATCTTGATTTTAGACTTCTCACTCTCCAGAACTGTGAGAAATAAATTTTTTGTTGTTTATAAGCTAGCCACTCTATGGTATTCTGTTATAGCAGCCCAGATGAACTGAGATAAAATGGTAATAGAAATTATAAAGAAAGATTTGGAGGAAGTCATTGAAGAAGTGATCAAGTGTGAGAGGAGGCATATAGCATAAAAGGGGTTTTGTCATTTAATTTTTCTGGTTTTATAAGTGGTGAACAATGAGAATTTATTAAAGACTTCAGATAAATGATATCAAAATTATTTTTGTTGCATGTGAGAGCACATTTCAGGAGCAGAGGCAAAATTAATTAAGCTGAAAGTAAGTTATGTTTGTTTAGATATATTTAGGAAAAAACTAAGCTGACCAATTCAAGAGGAGTTGGAGAAATAATTGTTCCTGGTTAATATTAATTTATGGGTTTTTATAATGCTACATACAAGTTTCCAAGATCAACCAGTATACAAAAGTAAGTCATCAAGAATTATAGGGTCCTTATTTTACGAAGGTTGTATAGAAGACATGATGCACAAATCAACAGGCCATATTGTCACAGGATCCTTGGGGTGTCACTTCACCAGCCAGATACCTCTGTGGCCAGTGTTGCCTTTGCCCCAGTTTTTCTTAGGCTCACTGGGCTCATTAAACCCACTGGGTCTAGCAAGTTGTGCTTGGCTTGTGCTATCTGCCTGGATTTCATGCCTGCTAAGGGCAAGCCAGGTGTGAAAAAGCTAGGAATGCATGAGTACATGAGTGTAGGGTCTAGTCACTGCATACAGCCTAGTACACAAGCTGTGGCAGGGTGGGAGGCTCCAGGGACCAGCACAGGTGCCACCTCCCTAGTCCAGACTGTGGCTGGACTGGGCATACAGCAAGCAGCTTCCATTGCAAGCACCAGGGAATGTGGTGGTGTCCAGAAGCTTGGATATTCCAGGAATCACAGAGCCCTAAAGAGAGTGTCACAGCCCTGGCCTGGGGAGCTGCTAGATCTGGACATCCCAAAGGGCCATTAGATCTTCTCTCCTTCTTTCTTTTCTTCTTCTTTTCACCTATAATATGGCAAGTAAGGGGTGTGTTTCAGCCCTGTTTGTGTTACAGCACTTTCAGCCCTGCAATTTGGTGAGTCTTGAGTTCTTGACCCACATCTAGGAAGAATGAGGTAAATGGACAAGTGAGATGAGCGAGGCAAAGAGGTACTTTATTGAGCTACAGAACACCTCAGAGAAGACCTGCAGTGGGTAGCTCCTCCCCACAGGCGGTCTGTACTAATGAGTATCTAGTTCTCAGCAGAGAGGAGATGCACAGTGAGTAACTCCTCTGTGCAGGAAGGTTGTCCCATCATCTGCTTGATTCTGGCTGAGTCTGGGGGTTTTATGGGCCTCAGAAGGGAGGAAGTGAATGCTGATTGGTCCATGGATGGCCATGGGCAGGCCCAGAAAAAGCACCATAAGATCTTAACTCTTGTCCACAGAACTGGCAGCTCAACCTGAGGCCTCAGGCCCTTTCTGACCTAAAGCTGGAGTTTCACCAGGGACCCACTCCTTTCTGGCCAGGAGCATGTCTGCCTCCTGCTGCCATCAACCTGTCATCCAATATGCCCATGGCACCTAGGCTGATAATGCCCAGGGGTATCTGCAGGCCCATGTTAAGCTACTCTCAGCACCCCCTCAGCCTCCCTCCTGTGTTCTTCAGCACCTAAAGTCTGGAGGGGGCCAAGGTGGCAGAGGGCTGGCATGGCAGACCTGTCCTGAGTGTGCACACATCTGGCAGGTTGCAACAGCACCCGGGCTCAGCCTCAATATGCTCCCAAATTGGAGCAAGTGTCAAGAGCAGAAAGAGTTCATGCAGCAGGAGTAGGCACTTCTGAAACTGTGAGGACAAGGGCACTTTACCAGGCCCCCAAGCATGCAGAGATGAAGGAATTCCTGGGTCTGTACCATCAGCTGGGCAGCTGCAGTTGTGCCCAGGATGCCAGGGCTCCTGCCTACTTCTAGGCCGCAAGAGCACAGGGATGCTCGGGTCCCGAGTCAGGACTGGGTGGCTGCAACTGTGCAGGGAGCCTGAAGCTTCCACCCTGCCAACTTGGTTGGAAATGGGGCTTCCACCTGTTGCCAACTCCTGCCAGCTCAATGGAGCACATAGCCCTGGCTGCTCCTCCCTATCTGCAGCTGGCATCATTGCAGAGGCCACTTTAGAAGAGCTGCTGCTGCCATCACAATTATCACATTTTATATAATACTATAAAAACTTGTATGTGTAAACTAATATTGATGTGTGTTTTTCAAATATACTCCCAGGGAAAGAAAAAATACTCGTTGAGCATCATGAGTATTTTACTTGTTTCTGCTCAGGCAGTTTTTGGCAAATAGACTAATAAACTTGTCTTCTAAACTATGTATAACTATTGGCTCTATCTAACTTCACATTATGTAAAAAAAAATTTTAAATATCTGCTAGGGGCCTGCTATGTACAAGCCACATAGTAGGATAAGGATAAAGATAAAAATTTCTCTATCACAAAGTTACTAAAAACGTATAGAGAAAAGACATTAGCTTTTCTAAAGCAATAGAACCACCAAAAATGTCTCCGTGTTTACTAATTAAATGTTTTGGTAGTCTTTTAGTGTTCTATTGCTGTGCAACACACTACCAGAAACTTAGAGGATTCAAACAACACTAACTTTTATCTTAGTTTTGTGTCAGAACTTTGAAATGAGTTTCACTGGGCTAAAGTCAAGGTTTCATCAGGGCAGCATTCCTTCTGGAACCTCTACGAAGAATCCATTTTCTTGCCCTTTCCAGCTTTCAAAGGTCACTAACATGCATGATCACTTTTTCATTTTCAAAACCAGCAACGGTGGATAAAGTTCTCCCATCACATTACTCTCGCTTCCCCTTCTGCCTCCTTCTTCCACTTTACTCATCCCTTTGTTTATATCCAGCCTACATAGCTACTCTAAAATAATCTCAAAATTTTAAGGACAGCTGAGCAAACAATTTTTTTTTTTTTTTTTTTTTTGGGACGCTGCCTTGCTCTGTTGTCAGGCTGGAGAGCAGTGGCGAGATCTTGGCTCACTGCAATCTCCGCCTCCTGGGTTCAAGCAATTTTCCTGCCTCAGCCTTCTGAGTAGCTGGGATTACAGGTGTGCACCACTACACCCAGCTAATTTTCATAATTTTGGTAGAGATGGGGTTTCACCATGTTGGTCAAGATGGTCGATGGTTTTGATCTCCTAACCTCATGATCTGCCCACCTCAGCTTCCCAAAGTGCTGGGATTACAGGCTTTGGTCACTGTGCCAGGCCAGTAAGCAATTTTTTTTTTCTTGAGACGGAGTTTTGCTCTGTTGCCCAGGCTAGAGTGCAATGGCGCGATCTCGGCTCACCGCAACCTCCACCTCCTGGGTTCAGGCAATTCTCCTGCCTCAGCCTCCTGAGTAGCTGGGATTACAGGTATGCGCCACCATGCCCAGCTAATTTTTTGTATTTTTAGTAGAGACGGGGTTTCATCATGTTGACCAGGATGATCTCGATCTCTTGACCTCGTGATCCACCCGCCTCGGCCTCCCAAAGTGAGCAATTTTAATTCTATCTGCAACCCTATTTCTATTTGCCATGCAATGTAACATATTTACAGTTTCTGGAGATTAGGTTTGTACATTTTTGAGAATATTCTGACTAACATAGGTACATCTAGTAAAATTTGAATACCAGAGGTGATAATGACTGAAGTTTGAAATAGTAGGAATTAATGTAAATGACATGACACTTAAACTATGCTCTTATATGTATGTAAAATTCAAAACAGCAACTATGTCAATCTTGAGGTTATCAGATACTAAAATATCTTTACTGAAAAGTATTGATTCCTATACATTCAGGACTAGCAGTTGCTCCATACACCATAAGCATAAATATTAAATATAATTACATATATATGTTTTTTACACAGGTCACCAAACATAAATTAATCAAACTTTTAATGGGAATCATAACTTCTCATACAAGTTTTAAGTTCAGCACAAATTTTGGCAGATATTTTGCAATTTGTTCTAACATAGGCTGTAAAATGGCATGTTTTTATTATGATGAATATAAACTATGCAATATAACAAAGCATATTCAGGAAAGCACATGATTTACTATGGTTTCAATTATTTTCAAGAAAATCTGACTATTTTAGTTTATATCGTATTATCTTAATTCCTGAAGTTGACAATTTTCAATAAAATTGTACACTTCCAATTAATCCAACTATACAATAATTTTTTAGAAATGCAAACCTCCTGAGCCAAGGAGGAATGCTGAATTTTGTAAAATGTCTCTACCTTTAGATGCATCTAAGTCAGTAGCCATTTTTCCCTCATTTTAATGTAGATGTTTGGTGTCTCAGGAAGAAAAAAAATATTAGTTCTTATTTCATGAACACCTCCACAGATCTCAAATCGAGATGAATGACACTATTACCTGGATAGATAATCCATTTTTCTATAGTGACAATCTGCCCTAATTTTTAGTAGTGCTGCTTTCAAAATGTGATGTTAGATGCCCAAATGTATGCTTTTGTCCCTGAAGTGACAGTTAAAGGAAGGTATTATGAATAAATATTTAATATGGAACAAATATAAAAATGAAGTTATCCTTTTTTGTAAAATAAAATGGTATAAATTAATAAGTTAATATTCTTGAAATGGTTTTGATATATGGTGATGATATTTTTCATTTCTTTTTCCATAACTGCATCTAGAGTGCCTTTGATGGGAATGTCTTGAATATAACAGATCTTGTCAATAAAAGGAGGGTGCAGCAGCATTGAATTTTCATGTATCTTGTCAAACAACTAATACATTTAGAGCAGTGGTTTCCAAACTTTTTGACACTGGGGACTGGGTTTTGTGGAAGACAATTTTCTATGGACTGGGATGTGGGGGATGGGATGGTTTCAGGATGATTCAAGTGCATTACATTTATTGTGCACTTTATTTCTATTATTAATACATTATAATATATAATGAAATAATTATACAACTCACCATAATGCAGTATCAGTGGGATGCCTGACTTGTCTTCCTGCAACTAGACGCTGCCATCTGAGGGTGATGGGAGACAGTAACAGATCATCTGGCATTAGATTCTCATAAGGAGCATGCAACCTAGATCCCTCACAGCACAGTTCACAATAGGGTTCATGCTCCTGTAAGAATCTAATGCTGCAGCTTATCTAACAGGAGGTGGAGCTCCCACAGTAATGCCAGCAATGGGGAGTGGATGTAAATGAAGATAAAGCTTCCCTTGCCCATGCTCACCTCTTGATGTGTGGCCTGGTTCCTAACAGGCCACAGACTGGAACTGGTCTGTGGCCCCGGGGCTTGGCGACTCCTGATTTAGGGAATCCCTGGGGCATTATATAATATTACATAATCCTCATAAGCAGCTCATAACCTAAGAGGCTCCTTCCTTTATAAATACACTGTAAAAGAGATACAATGACAATAGTAAATACAATAGTATGTTAGTTAAATTAATATAACAGATTATTGATGAATAGATGAAAAAAATAGTACTTCTTACCTAGAAGCCCTTAGAGAAATTGGCCCAGTTCGTGGGCATTGAAGGAAATTTCTGAAAGGTCAGAAACAGATGCTTTGTGAACAGATTTCTTCAAAAGCCTATACAATATATAGGTTCTTTTATATTGATAATATTTAGCACAATTATTTATTATTTTATTCAATTTTAAAGAAAAGGGACTCCAAAACACAAAGTTTTATTTTATTATTATTTTTTCTCAAATTCAGGCTTCTATCTTATTCTATTATTTTATTTTAGCTTCAAACGTTTCTCTTAAAGGTTTTCAGCATAGTTTGACAACTAATTCTTTCAGCTTCTGGCCAGCTAAATATATTTGGTTTTAGTTTTGAGTGTAATTTCTCCAACATACAGATTCTAGGTTCCATTTTTTTAGCAATTAAAAAATAATATTTCATTGTCTTCTGGTCTCCATTGTTTCTGAAGCCAACTATCTTCCATGGTTTTCAATCATTTGACTCTGATTTCTACGGTTGTATTTGTATTATCTAGCTTGGGGTTTGCTGAGCTTCTTGGATCTGTGAATTGATCACAGATTCTTTGTGAGCTGTTACCTTTTAGCCTTTTGCATTACCTCTGCAGATATTTCTTTTGTCCTATTATCTCTCTTTCATTTTTCTCTGTTTCCATTTTGGATAATTTCCAGTGAAGTCTTTTCAAACTCACTGACACTTTCTTTAGTTGTGTCCAGGGTGCAGGCAAACCCTTCAAATGAGTTCAGTATTTTATTTAATTATTTTAACAAATAAGTTCAATTTATTTTAGCTCTCCAGCTATCTCCCTGAATTCTGTGAACCATGGCTTTGCCCATAGAAAAGACAGTATAAGAATCACAGTATATCTGCCCATCTTCATCTTCAGCAGTCAATGTCCTACAATCTGTGAAGTCCTGGGATAATTTAGAGGGATATGAATATAAATGAGCTCTTTTTCTGTTTGGTATAGTAACTCAGATCTTAGTAAGGGGTTGTGGAATAGAGTTGGTGGGTTGTGGTTAGGACCTCACAAAATTCTGATCCTTACTAGCTGATATGCAACTATTAAAGTTATTTAAAACATCATCAATTCCTCTTTACTCTCATCTGTATTTGTTCTGCCAAGACCTCCCTGTCATCCAGGGAGGAAAGCAACTAGGAAATATGCCGCTGGAGGGAAGGCCCACCACTTTCTGAGTTTGACTTCATTTAGACTTGTTTGGACTTCTCAACAGCCTAATATGTTTTTTTAAATATTGGAATATTGCAATGTATCCTGTTGATCTCATCTTTAGGCGGAGAGTGACAATTTCTTGTGACTTTCTATAATTCCAACTTGAAGATGTCCAGTAATTTAGTCCAGAAGTTCATTTTAGTAACCTAAAATGTATGTAAATCTAAGAGTTTTTCGCTAATTCATTCAATTCCTTTTCTTTTCTTTGTGATAGAGTCTTGCTCTCTCTGTTACTCAGGCGGGAGTGCAGTGATGCTATCTTGGCTCACTTCAACCTCTCCCTCCCGGGTTCATATGATTCTCCTGTCTCACCCTCCTAAGTAGCTGGGATTACAGACATGCACTTCCACACCTATCTAATTTTTGTATTTTTGTTTTGTTTTGTTTTTGTTTTTTGAGAAGGAGTTTTGCTCTTGTTACCCAGGCTGGAGTGCAATGGCGCGATCTCGGCTCATCACAACCTCTGCCTCCTGGGTTCAGGCAATTCTCCTGCCTCAGCCTCCTCGAGTATCTGGGATTACAGGCGCGCGCCACCATGCCCAGCTAATTTTTGTGTTTTTAGTAGAGATGGGGTTTCACCATGTTGACCAGGCTGGTCTCGAACTCCTGACCTCAAGTGTTCCACCTGCCTCGGCCTTCCAAAGTTCTGGGATACAGGCATGAGCCTCTGCGCCTGGCCTAAATTTCATGCTATACGCATTTACCCTCTGTTGAACATAATACACCAAATGAAAGTACAGACTATCAAGAAACAATATGGAATCATTTCTTATATATGAAAACCTTAAAATTAGTTATAAAAACAAGAGTAACAAACAAAAGAAAAAAGTTAATAACACTGAAAACTGACAAATGGTGTGGCACAGACAAATTTCAATAAAAATTAAGCTTCTTTAGAGCTCTAGTTACATTTAAGACAGCATGAATGAGAGAAGATTAAAGTTAAACCTTGACTGTCTCTTAAGTAAAACAAAGAAAGATGTAATAGCATAAGAAAAACTTCATGTTCTTCTGTTGTAAAGTCCCTCAATTTTGTACCTGTTTAAAGAGTGTTTTGGGGACCATACTCTCAATATTGTGAATTATATGTAGGCCATAAACAGCATTGTAAGTAATCAATTTCAAACAAAGTAGTTCTGGGAGAATCAGGAAATGAAGATAAGACAAACCAAAGATTATTAGATTAAAATAATAGATCAAAAGAAGTAAAGAGGATATATTTCCCTTGGAAAGAAAACCAACAAAATTTCAATTAAATCATTGAATTTTAAAAGCTTACAATTTAAAAAAGAGTCTGACATCATCAAAGGCCAGAGTAAAACAGTGACTTAAAATTCTAGATTGAAATACTATACTGCTAAAATACAAAATATGTAATCTTGAGGTTAAGGCCAGCATTGAATGTAGATGTTCCATCCATGTTTTCTACTTCAGTATAGATAGGCATTGTAGAATTCAAATGTGAAAACAGGTATTGTACCTAGTGGAACAGAAAAAGAAAATGTAGAACTGACCATTAAAACTGGACATGTTGTAGAGATGCTCAGAATATTTTTATTAAGGATGTAAATACATATACATAAATTTTCTGTGTTCAAAGATTATAAGCTTAACTAAGAATAGATCTAAGTCAAAACACTTGAAAATATGCTGAAATAGTGACTAAATTAACAGAGTTTATGTCAATGTTATATAGACTCAAGTAGTCTAAAGGTCACAGATTGCTTACAAAATATTTTTTTAAAACCTAATTCATAGACAATTCTGAAATAAATGGAGTTTAGTAAAACATTTGCAAACAACTTTTCAAATTTTACCTTTATATAAGATTGAAACATATTGAAAAGTAATGAGTGAAAATAGATTCATTCAAGATGAACATTGTTTCCATTATTTCTAGTACACATATCAAAATCAGAGATTTAAGATGATTACACCAACTCTATAATTACCTTTAATTATGTGGGCACTAGATGCTTTGATTTCTATTTTCTTAACATCACAGGTTATTTCTAGGTATTTGTTAATATAACAAATTACAAATACATTTTTAGTCAAATAGAAAAATACCTTTTGAAACACAGGACATATGTTACAAAAGTAACCATACTTTACTTCTATTATAGTTTAAGAAAAACAGAACACTCTGTATTTTAATTTTGCAAATAGTTACCTAACTTGAAATGCAACTTCAACTGCAGAAACTTGGATGTGGAGAGTGTAGTAAAACAATTAATGACTTATCTTTATAACCATTTAATTAAAAATACATGTATAACAATAAAAATATCTTATTGTAAATTCCAGTAGCTACATCTGTATTTGTGAGCTATGTAAAGTAAGTAATTTCAAATATGTAAATAATGACAGTTCTGCAACTGATTTAAAATAAATTCAACAACACAATAAACCACAGTGTTAGAGGATAGAAAAAAAATACATTTTTACTATGCTAAATTTTTACTATGTTAAAAATGTGTATTACAAATATGTGATGGGCAATGGATTAGAATTAAAAGTCAATTAACATCAAATAATTTCAGAATATTTTAAAATTAAATATTAATCTAATAGTATGTTTTTGATTAAAATACAGTTTAAGAATACTATCATGTTTTTCTAATTTATTCTTAAGTAAATAAGGAATTTACTTTAAAACAATATCCACAATTTAAGATTCATATTGACCTTTTGAAATGTATGGTTTTTTTTTGTTAAATAATTTTGGACTTAATTTTTACAAAATTTAGTTTGATCTTATATAACTCTACTTTATATTTTCTGTTTGCCGTTTTGACTGAAAATGTTGCCTGAGATGCTAAACTATCATTGGCTATTTTTAATGGGGTTCTGTGATTTTAAAATGCATATTTTAACACATTAATAATGAATATACACATAAAATGAGAATAAATTTACATGTTTGTATTATATTTCCTTATTGATTCTCATGACACACTATCTTATATATTTATGCTACAAATAAAGAGAAGAAAAATAAATTTTTATGAGTTTTACTCTCAACAAAGCAGGATATCTGTAATTTTATGATTTTAGATGATCATATTAACTAGAATCCAGAGTATCAAACTGAGGGCATAAAAATCTTTTTTGGCTGTAAACTTTTCTAGACTCTGTGGTAAAGCTAGATTGATGACTGTTTATAATAGCAATAATCCCTGCAAAATCAGTCATTAACACAGTTAACAAGTAATTTGTTGGAGTGTTAACTGCCCTTGGCTTTGCCTCAAGCTGTTAGCAAGCTGGTCATTAACTGCTGGTTACAATCGATTTCTTGGGGCCCTATTTAACAGAAATTTGATTTCAATTCCACACCCACAGAGGCTAATTTTGATTTGGTAAACAAGTAAGTCTCTTTTCTTAAAGTTAGCCTTGATACAATTTTGTTCTTATGTAATATATCAAAAGACATAAGTCAATGTGCATGTAAAAACTATATGATTACTCCAAAGATAACTAAATCAATGTTTATGTTTCTCAGCTTATGTGGCAGAGCTGTCAGAAAATATAGGACAAGAAAAAGAGTAAAGAGTATAAAATATTCAGTTAAACATGTTCATATATTGCATATTTTCAAGGGCATTCTATTGAATGAAACCAGATCCTCAAATGGTATTATATTACTCAGCCATTTATGGTAACTGAAGGAATGTCTAACAATAGCTAAGTATGAAAAACATCTTCTTTCACTAAGCCTAATCACAAAAATTCCCAACATATTGCCATGTGCTATTTCCAAATAAAATCCAGCGTTCTTCCACTGAAAAGTGCTGTTTAATATCAGACTTCAATCATTTACTCATTTATTCAACAAATATTGATAGAGTATGAGCTATGTCCTGGCCTTTGCTATTTGTATTTGAGTAAAACAGAGATTTCAAATTTGGAGAAATTTAGTTTATAGCGGGTTAAAAAACAAATAATAAAAATGATAAATAACATTAAAAAATGTGAAGTTCTTTAAAAAAGAATAAAGAGAAAGGGAGTCAGGAAGTAAAAGTAGGCATTATGGTCATATTGAAGTTTGAAATTATACATAGGGTGGTCAGGATAGGTTTCAGTAAAAAATAGGGTTTCAACAAAAACTTGAAAGAAGTAAATGTTACTCAAACAGATTTCAGGAAAAACACATTCAAAACAGAAGGAACAGCTACAGCAAAGCTCTTTTTCTTTCCATTAGGTAAAATATACATAAAATGAGGTTTACTGTTTGCACCATTTTAAAATGTAAAATTCAGTGGCAATATAGTACATTAATGATATTTTATAACCACCATCACCCTCTATTTCCAAGTTTTTAATCAACCAAAACAGAAACTTTGTAACTATTACAAAATAATTCCCAATTACCCCTTCCACAAGCCCTTGGTAACTTCAATTCTAATTTTGGCTTTATGAATTAGCCTGGACTAGATACTTCATATAAGTAAAATTACACATTTGTACTTTATTCCTGACTCATTTCACCTAAAATATTTTCAATGTTCATCTATGTTGAGGCACATATCAGAACTTTATTCCTTTTAAGGCTGAATATTATTTCATTGTTTAATTACTCATCTGTTGATTGACAGATGGGTTGTTTCCACCTTTTAGTAATTATGAATGATGTTATTATGAACATTGGTGTATAAATATCTGATTATGTCCCTGATTCAATCCTTTTGGGTATATACCTAGAAGTAGAATTGCTAGTAATGAGGTATTCCTATAACGAACTTTTTGAAGAACCACAAACTGCTTTTCACAGTGCCTCTCCAACAGATACAATGTTCAGGGTTTTGTTTGCTTTGGTTGGTTTTGTTTTATAGCAACCGTCTGAATAGAAGTGAAGTGCTACCACATTGTGTTTTTAATTTGAATGTCTCTAAAGACCAATGATGTTTAACATCTTTTCATGTGTTTACTGGCCATTTATATATCTTTTTTTCTTTTTCTTTTTTTTTAATTGTACTTTAGGATCTAGGGTACATGTGCAGATCATGCAGGATTGTTGCATCGGTACACACATGGCAATGTGGTATGCTGCCTCCATCCCCCTGTCACCTACATCTGGTATTTCTCCCCATGTTACCCCTCCCCAAATGCCCCACCCCCTCACTGTCCATCCTTTGCCCCCCAACAGACCCCAATGTGTGATGCTCCCCTCCCTGTGTCCATGTGTTCTCATTGTTCAACACCCACGTATGAGTGAGAACCTGTGGTGTTTGATTCTCTGTTCTTGTGTCAGTTTACTGAGAATTATGGTTGCCAACTTCATCCATGTCCCTACAAAGGACACAAACTCATCATTTTTTATCACTGCATAGTATTTCATGGTATATGTGCCACATTTTCCTTGTCTAGTCTATCATCAATGGGCATTTGGGTTGGTTCCAGGCCTTTCCTATTGTAAACAGTGCTGCAGTGAACATACGTGTGCATGTGTCTTTATAACAGAATGATTTATAATCCTTTGGGTATTTACCCAGTAATGGGATTGCTGGGTCAAATGAAGTTTCCATTTCTAGGTCCTTGAGGAAGTGCCACACTGTCCTCCACAATGGTTGACCTAGGTTACACTCCCACCAACAGTGTAAAAGTGTTCCTATTTCTCCATGTCCTCTCCAGCATCTGTTGTCTCCACGTTTTGTAATGATTGCCATTCTAACTGGCATGAAGTGGTATCTCAATGTGGTTTTGATTTGCATTTCTCTAATAATCAGTGATGATGAACACTTTTTCATATGTTTGTTGGCCTCATACATGTCTTCTTTTCAAAAGTGTCGGTTCATATCCTTCACCCACTTTTGGATGGGTTTGTTTGTTTTTTTCTTGTAAATCTGTTTTAGTTCTTTGTAGGTTCTGGATATTAGCCCTTTGTCAGATAGGTAGATTGCAAAAATATCTTCCCATTCTGTTGGTTGCCAGTTCACTCTAATGATTGTTTCTTTTGCTATACAGAAACTCTGGAGTTTAATCAGGTCCTATTTGTCTATTTTGGCTTTTGTTGCCAATGCTTTTGGTGTTTTACTCATGAAATCCTTGCCTATGCCTTTGTCCTGAATGGTATTGCCTAGGTTTTCTTCTAAGGTTCTTATGGTGTTAGGTCTTATGTTTAAGTCTTTAATCCATCTGGAGTTGATTTTAGTGTAAGGCATCAGGAGGGGGTCCAGTTTCTGCTTTATGTACACTGCTAGCCAGTTTTCCCAACATGATTTATTAAACAGGGAATTCTTTCCCCATTGCTTGTTTTTGTCAGGTTTGTCAAAGGTCAGATGGTTGTAGATAAGTGGCATTGCCTCTGAGGCCTCTGTTCTTTTCCATTGGTCTATCTCTCTGTTCTGCCACCAGTACCATGCTGTTTTAATTACTGTAGCCTTGTAGTATAGTTTGAAATCAGGTAGCATGATGCCTCCGGCTTTGTTCTTTTTGCTTAGGATTGTCATGGCTATGTGGGCTCTCTTTTGGTTCCATATGAAGTTTAAGGGGTTTTTTTCTGGTTCTGTGAAGAAAATCATTGGTAGCTTGATGGTGATAGTGTTGAATCTATAAATTACTTTGGGCAGTATGGCCATTTTCACTATATTGATTCTTCCTAACCATGAGCACGGTATGTTTCTCCATTTGTTTGTGTCCTCTCTTATTTCCTTGAGCAGTGGTTTGCAGTTCTCCTTGAAGACTTCCTTTGCATCCTTTGTTAGTTGCATTCCTAGGCATTTTATTCACTTTGTAGCAACTGTGAATGGGAGTTTGTTCATGATTTGGCCCTCTGTTAGTCTGTTATTAGTATATGGAAATGCTTGTAATTTCTGCACACTGCTATTGTATCCCAAGACTTTGCTGAAGTTACTCATCAGTTTAAGGAAATTTTGGGCTGAGATGATAGAGTTTTCTAAATAATACAATCATGTTGTCTGCAAGTAGAGACAATTTGACTTTCTCTTTTCCTAATTGAATATCCTTTATTTATTTATTTTTTCTTGCCTAATCGCTCTGGCCAGAACTTCCAGTACTATATTGAATAGGAGTGGTGAGAGAGGGCATCCTTGTCTAGTGCAAAATTTCAAAGGGAATGCTTCCAGCTTTTTCTCATTCAGTATGAATATTGGCTGTAGGTTTGTTGTAAATAGTTTTTATTATTTTGAGATATGTTCCTTTGATACCTAGTTTATTAAGAGATTTTAGCATAAAGGGCTGTTGAATTTTGTCAAAGGCCTTCTCTGCATCTATTGAGATAATCATGTGGTTTTTGCCTTTGGTTCTGTTTATGTGGTATATTACGTTTATAGACTTGCATATGTTGAACCAGCCTTGCATCCCTGGAATGAAGCCTACTTGATCGTGATGGATAAGCTTTTTGATGTGCTGTTGGCAATGCTTTGCCAGTATTTTATTGAAGATTTTCACGTCTATATTCATCATAAATATTGGCCTGAAGTTTTCCTTTTTTGTTGAGTCTCTGCCAGATTTTGGTATCTGAATGCTGTTGGTCTCATAAAATGATTTGTGAAGGATTTCCTCTTTTTGTATTGTTTAGAATAGTTTCAGAAGGAATGGTACCAGTTCCTCTTTGTGTGTCTGGTAGAATTCATTTGTGAACCCATCTGGACCTGGACTTTTTTTGGTTGGTAGGCTATTAATTGATGTCTCAACTTCAGTCCTTGTTATTGGTCTATTCAGGGTTTTGACTTCTTCCTGGTTTAGGCTTTGGAGGATGCAAGTGTCCAGGAATTTATCCATTTCTTCCAGGTTTACTGGTTTATGTGCATAGAGTTGTTTATAGTAATCTCTGATGGTAGTCTGTATTTCTGTGGAATCGGTGGTGATGTGCCCTTTGTCATTTTTTATTGCATCTATTTGATACTTCTCCCTTTTCTTTTTTATTAATTTGGCTAGTGGTCTGTCTATTTTGTTGATCTTTTCAAAAAACAAGCTCCTGGATTTATTGATTTTTCGAAGGGTTTTTTGTGTCTCCATCTCCTTCAGTTCTGCTCTGATCTTAGTTATTTCTTGTCTTCTGCTAGCTTTTGAGTTTTTTTTTTTTTTTTTTTTTTTTTATCTTGCTCTTCTAGCTCTTTCAATTTTGATGATAGGGTGTTGATTTTAGATCTTTCCTCGCTTCTCATGTGGGCATCTATTGCTATAAATTTCCCTCTAGATACTGATTTAAATGTGTCCCAGAGATTCTGGTACATTGTGTCTTCATTCTAGCAGGTTTCAAAGAACATCTTTATTTCTCCCTTCATTTCATTGTTTATCCAGTTGACATTCAGAAGCCAGTTGTTCAGTTTCCATGAAGTTGTGTGATTCTGAGTTAGTGTCTTAATTCTGAGTTCTGATTTGATTGCCCTGTGGTCTAAGAGACTGTTGTTATGATTTCCATTCTTTTACATTTGCTCAGGAATGATTTACTTCCAATTATGTGGTCAATTTTAGAGTAGATGCAATGCAGTGCTGAGAAGAATGTGTATTCTCTGGATTTGGGGTGGAAATTTCTGTAGATGTCTATTAGGTCCACTTGGTACAGATCTAAGTTCAAGTCCTGAATATCCTTGTTAATTTTCTGTCTGGTTGATCTGTTTAATATTGACAGTGGAGTGTTAAAGTCTCCCACTATTATTGTGTGGGAGTCTAAGTCTCTTTATAGGTCTTTAAGAACTTGCTTTATGTACCTGGATGCTCCTGTATTGGGTGTGTTCATATTTAGAATTGTTAGCTCTTCTTGATGCATTGATTCTTTTACCATTACATAATGTTGTGTTTTTCAGCTCCATCATATTGTTTATATTCTTCTCTAAGCTGTTTATTCTAGTTAGCATCTCATCTAACCTTTTTTCTAGGTTCTTAGTTTCTTTGCATTGCATTAGCACATGTTTTTTTAGCTCTGAGAAGTTTGTTATTACCCACCTTCTGAAGCCTGTTTCTGTCAATTCATCAGATTCATTCTCCATCCATCTTTGATCCCTAGCTGGTGAGGAGTTGTGATCCTTTGGATGAGGAGAGGCATTCTGGTTTTTGGTGTTTTCATCCCTTTTGTGCTGGTTTCTTCCCATCTTAGTGGATTTATCTACCTGTGGTCTTTGTAGTTGGTGACTTTCAGATGGGGTCTCTGAGTTTACATCCTTTCTCTTGATGATGAAGTTATTTCTTTCTGTTTCTTAGTTTTCCTTCTAACAGTCAGACCCCTCTGCTGCAGGATTGCTGGAGGTCCACTCCAGACCCTGCTTGCCTGGGGATCATGCATGGGGGCTGGAGAACAGTAAGTGTTGCTTCCAGTTTCTTCTTCTGTTATCTTTGTCCCAGATGGGTACCTGCCAATGGTAGCCTGAGCTCTCCTTTATGAGGTGTCTCTTTGGGTATATGGGGGTCAAGGAGCTGCTTGAGGAGAGAGTCTGTCCCTTATAGGAGCCCAAGTGCTGTGCTGGCAGCTCCATTGTTCTGTGCAGTGCTGCTGGGCAGGTACTTTTAAATCTGTTGCAGCGGAACTCATAACCGCCTCTTTTCCCAGGTGCTCTGTCCTAGGAAGGTCAACTTTATTTATAAGTTCTTGTAGTGCTGCTGCTTTTTTTCATAGATGCCCTGCCCCTCATGGAGTAGTCTAGTCACAGTCTGCCAGCAGAGGCATTGCTGAGCTGCCTCAGCCTCTGTCCAGCTGCTGTGTAAACTGTCTCAGTAGTGGTGGATTGCCTTGGTACTGGTGGTTGCCTTTCTCCCCACTGAGCTGGACCATCCTGGGTCCAGCTATGCTTGCTGCAAAATTCTCAATCCAGAGCATTTCAGATTGCTTATTTTGTGGGGGTGGTACCTGCCGAGCCAGATCACCTGGCTCCCTGTCTCTGCCTCCTCCCTTACAGTTGAATGGGTGGCTCTGTCTTCCAGGCATTGTAGGCACCAGTTGAAATGGCCACCCAGATTTGTGTGAGTTTCTGTGCACCAACCCTACATGAGATGAAACTGCCATGCTGAAACTGCTGTGCTGAAAACTCCTGGCACTTTTTGGCCCAGGAATCTCCTGGTCTCTGGGCAGTGAAAATTTGTTTGGAAATGCAGTTTGTACTCACCTGCTGCATTGTTCTTGCTGGGAACTGCACTCCGGAGCTGTTCCTATTAGGCCATCTTGGATCCTCCCCTCATTTATATATCATATTTGAAGAAATATCTATACGAGTGCTTAGCGCATTTTTGAAAAGTGTTGTTTTCGTTGTTGCTGATGATATTGTGTTGGAAGAGGTTTTATATATTCTGGATATTAATTCCATATCAGATATGTGATTTGCAAATATTTTCTTTCCTTCTATATATTTTCTTTTCACCTTCTTCCTAGTGTCCTTTGATTCACTAACATTTTTAATATTAAAAAATATTTAATCTATATTTTCTTTTGTTTCCTGTGCTTTTGGTGTCATATCCAAGAAAGCATTGCCAAATCTAATGTCATGAGCATTTTCTCTAAGATTTCATTTGATTTGTATAGCTTCAGCTCTTATTTTTAGTTATTCATCTATTTTGAACTAATTTATAATTAATTAATTTAGGGTTTAAGATAAGAGTTCAAAATTCATTCTTTTGCCTGTGAACATCCAGTTTCCCATCACCCATTTGTTGAAAATGTTTCCCTTTAATCAGTGAATAACCTTGGCACTCTTGTCAAATATCAAGTGACTACCTATATCAGTGTTTCTAGCCTTTCTATTCTATATCTTTGGTCTATATGCTTTTACCAGACAGTTTAATTACTATAGATTTGCATTAAGTTCTGAAATAAGGAAGTATGAGAGTATGAGTTCTCTAATTTTCTATTTTTCAAGATTTTTTCTGCTATTTGGGATCTTTTGAAATTCCATAGGAATTTGGGGTTGAAATTTTCTATGTCAGAAAAAAATTATTCACTGAGATTTTGTAAGCATTGCATTAGATTTATAGATTACTTTGAGTAGTACAGACATTTTAGTGATTTTAATCCTTTTAACCAAGAACATACATTTTCCCCTGTTTATTTGTGTCTTCTTTAATGTTTGTCAGAAATATTTATGAATCTTGCCTTCTTCGTCAAATTTGTTTCTAAGTGTTTTATTATTTTCAAAGCTATTGCCAATATATGTTTTAAACTTTTTTCTTTTTTACTTTAATTGCAAGAATTTGCAAATACAACTAATTTGTGTGTTCTACAACTTTGCTAAATTAGTTTTTTTAGCTCTAACAAATTTTTGTTTTTCTTTAGTTTTGGTGTGTATGTGTGTTCTTTAAGAGTATTTAAAACTAAGATTATGTTATTTGCATACAGAGAAAATTTTACTATTTCTTTCTAACAGGAATGCTTTATATATTTTTCTAATCTAATTGCATAGATTAAAATTTGCAGCACTATGTTAAATATAAGTGATAGTAGTGGGTGTTTTTGTTTTGTTCCTGATCTTAAACACTATTAGTGTTTCAACATTTATATGATGGTAACAGTGAATTTTTAATATAAGATATTTATCATAGTGAGGAAATTCCTTCCTAATCATAATTGAGGTTTTTAAAAAGTAATGAAAAAGTTTTAGGTATTTTTTAATGTGTTTTCTTCCTCAGTTGAGATAATTCTGTGCTCCTTTCCCCCTTCATTCAATTGATGTGTTGTATTACACTGATTTGTTCTTGTATGTTAAACTACCATATTAACTCATTTTCTCATTGCTATAAAGAAATACCTGAGACTGGATAATTTATAAAGAAAAGAGAGTTAATTGACTCATAGTTCCACAGGCTGTACAGGAAACATGATGCTGGCATCTGCTAGGCATCTGGGAAGGCTTTAGGAAAACCTTTGTTTTGTTTGTTTGTGTCTGGGTGTTATGGTTATAAATTTGTTTTAGAAATATTTTGAAGACTATAATAATATCATCCTCTGGGATTTTTTTTTTCCTTTCTTCCAAGGAGACAGAGGGCACAATCATGCCAGTATCATTTAAAGCAATGTCAAAGATTAGAATAATCTGAAGATGTACTGCAGTCTCTGTATTGTTCTGAATTAACCTTTCTCATAGAATTCAGAACTTCTGTATCACTATCCACTGTGATAGGGTTCACTAGGCTATCCTTCTTGGGCAAGACATGGAATAAAATCCTTCTCTCCACCTTCCTGGAAGGCTATCAGTTCTCCACTTTACCTCCTACTTTCAGCTGCTACCTCCAGAATTAAATAGCTTCAGGAAGAAAGCAGT
Organism: Saguinus oedipus; assembly: GCA_031835075.1. NCBI lineage: Eukaryota > Metazoa > Chordata > Mammalia > Primates > Cebidae > Saguinus > Saguinus oedipus. The sequence goes on from CM063169.1 coordinate 47,348,434, forward strand.
CTGTATGGCCAGGCTCACTCAGTGGTGAGCCTTTCCCAGCTCCTTTTCTGGTAATTATTTGTTATCTTCTTAACTTGCCAGTGCCTTCGCTTATTCAAGGAGATGATGATTGCTGTTGCTGTTCAGCAGCAATCTTCTGAGTGAGGTTTGTTCCAAATGACTCCCTCACCATCATTTTTCTCCTTTCTTGGAGCAGGGTTGTTCTGTTATGAGTTTCTGTAATGTCCTGAGTTGTTTGTCCTCCAGCCAGGAGGTGATGCTTTTGAGAGAGCACCAGCTGTGATAGTGGAAGGGAGAAATCAGCTTGTCCGAAGTTGGCCAGGATAAGCATTTGGGTTTCTCAGATGATGGGTGGGGTCAGAAAGCTCCTGAGAGTTCATGCTTTTTGTGTTCAGGTCTGGGCAGTAGAGAAATATTATCAGGTGGGGGCAGGGCTAGGCAGATCTGAGTTCAGACTATACTTGGATGGGGCTTTTATGGCCACTGTGGGGGATGGAGGGGTGTTTCTTGAGCCAGTGGGGTTATATTCCGGAGGGAATTGTGGCTGCCTCTGTCAGTAGGGAAGTGAGGGAAAGCTGGCAACAGTAGGCCTCACCCAGCTCCCACAAAGTTGGCGTGGGCGGTCCGGCTCCTGCCATGCTCTGCTAAGAGCACCCGGTTTATCTCCAGGCAGACCATGCTCCAAATTACTCACTCACCATTATTAAGGAGAGAGCTATCTTTATGAAACTTCGATAAAATCTCTGGTTCAATAATTATTTAATCAAAAAATTAATCTAAGTTTTTTTGAAATAGTGGCACGTATCAATGTATTGTCTTAAACACCAAGGTTTGTGTTTAGTGATAATGCTCTAATTCTCTGAGTGGAAAGCTCTACATGCATTCATGTACCACATAATGACATTTTAGTCAACCAAGAACAGTGGTTGCATAAGTTTATAATACCATTTTTTACTATACTTTTTCTATGTTTAGATATATTTAAATAAACAGATACATACACTGAGTTACAATTGCCTTGGTATTCGAAACAGTAACATACTGTACAGGTTTGTAGCCCAGAAGCAAAAAACTCTATCATATATCCTAGGTGTATAGAAGGCTATTTCCTCTGGCTTTGTAAAATTACATTCTATGATGTTCGCAGTGACGAAATTGTCTAATGACACATTTCTCAAAATGTATTCCTATTGCTACCTGATACATGAATGTGTGTGTATATGTATATAAAACATATGCGTGTGTATATATGCCTACATATGTATATATAAAACATGTATGTGTGTGTATAAACATGTATGTGTATGTGTATACCTACATATGTATATATGTATATCACCTATTATTGGTACTTCTTGATAGTTTCATTTGGAGTTTAATTTCTATTCACTGATTTTTTTTTTCAGTTTTTAGAATTGTTATTTTACTTCATGTTCCCTGATACTGCAGAGCATATGAAAATTATCACAAATTCATGTAGTGGCTCAAGGGGATATCATTAGTTAACAAGATAATGAAATGAAAATTTTGAAAAGAGGTATTAAAATTACAGCTAGTATTATTGAAGCAAATGTTGGAGAGATTAGATTTTTAACTAGAATAAGGAAGAAAGTACTGCTTATTCCTCAAGTCATCATCATCATTATTATTTTGCTAGCAGTAGCAGCATAGAATGTTATGCTTAGCCTATTACATATGTCCAAATATATTAAATATATACTATAGATTTCATACTAATCTTTGTGTCTATATTTGAGTAATTTTCTAGTTACTATTTTTGGTTTGCACATATGCCCTACTCTTTAGATTAACTCAGCTCCTCAATTGCAGAAGCCACACAGTTTAAACTGTGACATTTGTGATCAGAGAAATCTGCATTCCCTAATTATTGAAACATTCTTTCAGCATGTAAAATATGAGAGGGTCATAATATCTTATCCTCTTTGTCCTTCAAGTTAAAGATACACCCTGTGATCATATATTAAAGGTAACATACAAATGCATTATGCTTATTTCAACATTTGTCTCTATATGTTTTAAATATTTATATGACCAATTATTAATTTTTTGGATAGTAGAGCTGTATAACTTCTTATCCTTTTACCTCAGGCAAAGTGCTGGTGTTTGATTTATCTTCCGTACTTGTCTTTCTTTTAACAATATGAACTTTTTCTCACACAAGTGCAACACTACATGTGACCCCACAGGGAAACATTTTCTTTTTAAGAAATGTGTACAAAATACTTAATAAGTCATGTCATCCCGTGATTTACTGTATATTATATTTTTGGTGACTACAGTTAACTTTCTTGGTCTCTAGATGCCAACATTTTAATAAAAACAAGACATTTTCAATGAAATGTCAGAAACAAAGTGATCAAAGAGCTGTGGGAGCAGTTTGGCAACAGTTTGAGCTTTGAATTTCCTATTCACTTTCCAAAACATTCACTTAAAAAGCATTTATTGAAGCTGAACTGCCTTTATCAGCCTGATCAGAGCTCCATAAAGAGCATGCATGATTCAACTGCCTTCCCAAGCTTTAAAAAATATAACTTTGATATATGTCTCACAAGTGCAGCACAATAGTTTTCATGCTCACGTTTGTTAAGATTTAGTGCAGCCGTTAAAGAACAGAAGGGCTCTTTGGTGGCAATCCTCAGACATACCAAATATCCCAAAGCAAAACCTTCTACAAATCAGGGATTAAGGTACTGACAAAAATTTCCACTTGATTGCAGTTTTCCCCTTTAAACCTTATATCAGGAGTGACTATCTTTTCGATCAAATCTCTTAGGGAGGTGAATAGATAGTTTTTCCCTCTTGGAGGAAAATATCAACTGAGAGATAAAAAGTGACATTTTATGTGCCTTGTCCAAAAGTCAGTCGATTTATTTAAAAAACGGTGTGTGAGCCTGACCTATACATGAAGTTTGTGGCATGTCTCTTGTCAAGTATTGATCACTTATGTCTTTACTGTTTGCCTACTGCAATGTAGCTAATAATCTCTTTTTATTTAATTTGTGGCTTTGAATTCTTATCATGGCTTTGCTGATTTCTCTGGGACGTATTAGATCTTGCTTTTGCTGTGCAAATGGCTATGGAAATTAAGCTTGCTGGAGCACTTTTCCTGGGCAAACACTCCTTGTTTTCTATCAGTTCATGTGTCAAGTGGTTTGCATGCAGATACGGTACATTTTAGAAGCAGCGGGTGCCATCAATCTTCATGACTTTGCTGTATACGTCGTTTCACCTCTGCCTGGTTCAATGGGAGATTGTAAAGGATGGCTGAGCAATCAGGCTATTGCCTTTGACTGACATCAGGTATTTCTGTCTAACTCACTTCAGCACTTTGGTTCAATTCCGGATGCTTAGTAAATTGGGCACTAGGTGATGTGGTCAAATGTCCACATATTTTAACATGTTTGCCATCTCTCTTAAATTTCAAAATTGTGTTTTTGAAATTCATTTACAAATCAGAAGCATTTGGTGAGGAGTGTTTTACTTCCTATTATGTGGTCAATTTTAGAATAAGTGTGATGTGGTGCTGAGAAGAATGTATAGTCTGTTAATTTGAGGTGGAGAGTTCTGTAGATGTCTGTTAGGTCTGCTTGTCTAGAGCTGAATTAAAGTCCTGAATATTCTTGTTAATTTCCTATCTCGCTGATCTGTCTAATATTGACAGTGGGGTGTTAAAGTCTCCCACTATTATTGTGTGAGACTCTAAGTCTCTTTGTAAGTTTCTAAGAACTTGCTTTATGAATCTGGGTGCTCCTCTATTAGGTGCATATATATTTAGGATAGTTAGCTCTTCTTGTTGCATTGATCCCTTTACGATTATGTAATGCCCTACTTTGCCTTTTTTGATCTTCGTTGGTTTAAAGCCTGTTTTATCAGAGACTGGGATTGCAATCCCTGCTTTTTTTTTGCTTCCCATTTGCTTGGCAAATCTTCCTCCTTCAATTCATTTTGAGTCTATATGTGCCTTTGCACATGAGATGGGTCACCTGTATACAACACATAGATGAATCTTGACTCTTTATTCAATTTGCCAGTCTGTTTCTTTTATTTGGGGCATTTAGCCCATATACTTTTAAGGTTAATATTGTCTGGTGAATTTGACTATGTCATTATGATGTTAGCTGGTTATTTTGCCCATTAGTTGATGCAGTTTTTTCATAGTGTTGATGGTGTTTACAATTTGATATATTTTTGCAGTGGCTGGTACCGGTTTTTCCTTTCCATATTTAGCACTTCCTTCAGGAGCTCTTTTAAGGTAGGCCTGGTGGTGATAAAATCTCTCAGAATTTGCTTGTCTGTAAAGAATTTTATTTCTCCTTCACATATGAAGTTCAGTTTGGCTGGATATGAAATTAATTCCTTTGAGAATGTCAAAGCTGAATTTGTTTGTTTATGCGTATCCTCTACTCATATTATGTTCAAGATTACTGAAGGGTTAATACAATGGCTGCCTTATTGCCTGCATGACTTCATTGAGTTATTTGTCATGGAACTGAGAATATATGCCATTTATTTATTGGTAATAACAGTTACAGAACGTGACTCACATTAATAGGGACCATTATACTTCACTTGTTTGCATTCCAAGATGATTTACAATAAATGAATTAAACTTCAATAATTTTTAAGGCAGTAGGTGACACAGATTGAAGAAATTATAATATGTATATAATGGTTTAAAAATATTACTGTGCCAATATTCTGTATATGTGTGTTCACATGTGTCTTTGTGTATAGCTATATATAGAGAGATAAAGATATATAAAGAAAAGGAGAGAGGAATGTGCTGTTCTGTCACATATCAAGGTTAGTGAATTGACCAATAGTGTTCAGAGTTATACATAACAATGTGTCTATTGCTTCCAATTAACAGATCAAAGAAAGAACTCAACAGTAAACTTAAATTATATTGGCTTCATATAATAGGTATAAATTTTCATTTGTATTTTTCTTGATATTGGTATCAAAGCGTCACAATGGAACTGCTATAGACAGAAAAGTAGGAAGCAATATGTTTACTTTTTAATTTGAAAGTCATATACAATGATCATTTGCATTAGCTAGTCAAGTTTAAATGTAAATATCAGAACCATATTATATACATACACAAATGAGGATGACGAAGAAAGAAGGCACATTTTTGGGAGCGGCACATACCTGTTCTAATGAATAATGACATAGAAACAATCAAACTTTCCAAATCGACAGAATCCTTTAGTACTTCAAATGTTTTAATGTATGATTTATAAATCAATATATTTTGATAATTCCAAAAACATTCTTGAATCTTAATTCTGAATTGGTGAAAAAAGTTAAAATTGTGAAAAAGTCTGTGTTTGTCATGCATGTCTGTGTGTGTATTTGTAGACTCACTAATGAAAATGTATAATTACTGATGCTTACTCACTGAAAACAAAGTTACCAACTAGGATATTTTGGAAAATACATTCTAAGGATATATGTTATTTATTTGTTATTAATAACTGCATTAAAATGGTTGATTTTTGTGTTAAGAATGTAAATGTTCTCAGAATTCATGATTTCTCTTTAATATTTGTAGTATTATTTAACCCTAGTGCTTCTGAATAATTAGAATCTTAATGAATTCAAATTAGAATATATTTATTAGGTTGGTGCAAAAGTTATTACATTTTTGTCATTGCATTAATGGCAAAAACACAATTACTTTTGCACCAATCTAATACTTTGAGTAGTTAAAATGTATAAACATAATTGTTTACAATCTCATTTTCCCTTTGTTCTTATTTTATTAACAAATAATTGAACTTCTAAAATTATATTTATTCATTATCAATCTTTTCCTTTGAAGACTGTCCTCTCCACCTCAAAGTCCAGTCATGTGGCAGCAACAGAAAGCAGTTATATCCTGATGCAAACTCTGGGCATAGTTGCTTAGTCCAGAGATGAACAGTAGGTGTATGCTGATCAATCAGAGTTATTCTCTGAAACTTGATCAGGATGTACACAATAGAATAATCTTGTTTTTGTCAGAAATAACTTTTCCTACATTAAAAGTACTTAGTGGTAGGGTGTGGTGGCTCATGCCTCTAATCCCAGCACTTTGGGAGGCCAAAGCTGCTGATCACCTGAGCTCGGGAGTTAGACAAGCCTGGCCAACAAAGTGAAATCCCGTCTCTACTAAGAATACAGAAATTAACTGGGAATGGTGGTGCATGTCTGTGGTTCAAGCTACTCAGGAGGCTGAGGCAGGAGAATCACTGAACCCTGGAGGCAGAGGCTGCAGTGAGCCAAGATCGCGCCACTGCACTCCATCCTGGGCAACAGAGCAAGACTCCATCTCAAAAAAAAAAATACTTAGAGAAATGCTTAGCATATAGTAAGTTCATAACAAGTGCCAGTTATTAGTAATCTTTATTATTATTTATATATTAAGAGAATGAGAGTCAAAATCTTGGTTTTAAATTTCAAAAGCCAGTCTTTTTTTTTCTTATTTTGTGGCAGTGTCTCATTTTGTGGTCCATGCTAGAGCATAGTGGCAGAATCATGGCTCACTGCAGCCTTGACCTCTTGGGCTCAATTGATCCTCTCTCTCTCTCAGTACTCCTATCTCCTAGTAACTGGAACTATAGGCATGGACCACCATGCCCAGCTAACTTTTTAACTTATTGTAGAGACAGGGTCTCACTATGTTACCCACGCTGGTCTCAAATTCCTGGACTCAAGTGATCCTCCCACCTGGGCCTCCCAAAGTGCTGAGGTTATAGGCATGAGCCATTGCACCCATCCTCAAAGGCCAGTCACAGACAGTTTGCAAAGAGGCTCCCATGTGCAGCAGTGGGAATGCAGAAAACGCTGAGGACCAAGCAGACAATTTCATTGTAAGAGTAGTTGAGTTCCCAAGAAAGTTAAACTCCCAAAGAAAGCTAGTATGCTAGGTGAGGGTCTGGTTTTGGCTGGGAAATAATGTGACCTTAACCCATGTGATAGGAGTATCTGGCTTGATTTTTTTTTAATCTTGTATATTTAGATTCCTCTGAGCTTACTGGTCCTGCAGAAATGGTCCACTCATCCACAGTTTGCATTGGCAAGCATTTCTGAGATATTGCAAAGTTCTCTGTATTTCAATATTGTAATACACCTTCTCCAATCAGGATCTGCTTCCACTTCCCACTATAGAATTAAGTTATACCTGCTGAAGATATAAGAAAAAAAAAAACCACAGAGAAAAAAAAAAGAGACTTAAAAAAATCAAGGAATCTGAAAGACCTTGCTAGCATGTACCATCAGAAAACAAGAGTATGAGGGATTGAATTTTGAAGTCCTTTGATCATGAGAGAATTTATTGATTTTGGAGCATTCACCTGGAATAAACTCTTTAGCTGCGTGAAAAAGACTCCAGGACATGAGGTAAACTTGCTACTAGGATGGCTTGTAAAAACATGGAAAAATCAATGGACTCCTCTAAGTGACATTAAAATGTCAGAATTGCTATTGCAATTATGTGAAGGAAAAGATTAAAATACTGTGAAGGAATACTCAGAAATTGGGCTTACTGGAATGGCTATTTTATATAAAGGCTTAAAATTAGTCACATTATGTTGCAGGGGAATGTCCGGATGATATGTCATTTACCAAGCGTGCTAGGAATATGTTAGGGAGCACAAGTGTCCTCAAATGTTTGATGGTGGCCCTCTGTGTAAGCCACTTTTGTCAGTATGAGAGGCCATTAGGGAACTAGGATTATAGATAAACAGCAGGATGGGAGGCCTCTGAAACAATGGTACTTAAGTATTGAAAGTCAACTGGATGCAGTTATTGTGATATGTGGCAAGGTCAAAAGGGCACATGGGGAGTCTCACCCATAGCAAATTAAAGAAAAGGAATTCCTAAATATGGAAATTTGTATCTCAGTGAAAAACTAATTTGGCATTAGGCAAATGAGACCTACTTGTTTTTAATCATTAAATGAAAGCATAAATGGATGACCAAGAAGCTGAGGGATATCATGTAAAAAAAGGTCAGCATCTTTTTCCCAGTATTTAGTACTGAGAATGTTTTTTGACCCAGACTCTTCAAGTGTTGGAATTCCAAGTGGAAATCAATGCAAGTATATAGCTGAGATAAATATATACTGAGGAAAGGTATATCTTCAAATATTTTGAGGCCTCTTAATAATGAAGGATATGGAGAATCATAATGGCATTCTTATTAGATAAGGGGCATTTGGAATACATATAATAAGTGAAATCTTGTTTAAGGTTTGACTCTGGCTGTCTCCACTAGTTCTTGAATCCATCCAGTGATCAGTTTCCTGGTTTATGAATGCATAATCAAAACAAACATAATTGGTAGTTGGCACAGGGTTTTTGGCCTATGGCATGAGATCATGATATCATCATGGCAAAGGGAAAATGTAAGCCTCTGACAATCCTGCCCCCAGCCTCAGCCAAATGAGTAAATTAAAAATAAAACAACAATTAGAAAATCAACTATATATTTTTTAAATGAGAGCATGAAATTTATTACCACTTTTAAGTATATAAGGCAAGCTTGCCCACCTGCAGCCAGCAGGCCGCATGTAGTCCAGGAAGGTTTTGAATGCTGCCCGACATAAAATCATAAACCTTCTTAAAACATTATGAGACTTTCCTTGCAGTTTTTTTTTTTTTAGCTCATCAGCTTTCATTAGTGTTAACACATCTTATGTGCTGCGCAAGAAGAATTATTCTTCCAATGTGGCCCGGGATTACCAAAACACTGGAAACTCATGAAAGAATGTAGGGATTATAGGTTTGGACATATACCCACTTAATATTCAAGGCAGATCCTGGAGAATAATAGATTATCACAAACATAATGGAATAGTGGCCCCAGTTGCAACCACGATGCCAGATGCAGTGCCTTTGCTAGAGTATACTAACAAATACAACTGCAGGTAGATGGTATGTAGCCATTCACTTGTTGAAGGTGTTTTTTGTTTTCTGGCTTGCTTGCTTTGCTTTGCTTTTGTCTCCTTATCAGAAAAGAAGATCAGAAGCAGTTTATGTTCACATGGAATGGAAAATAGTATATGCTATGTATTAATATCTGGGGTATGTTTACCCTCTTACCATCTGCGTTAATACAGTCTAAAGAGACCTGCACTGCCTAGTTATTCTTCAGAAAATCACATTGATCCACTTTCCTGTTCATATCATGTTAATTGGACCAAATGAGTAAGAATGGACTGCTAAATTGGAAACCTTATTATGATCCAAGCCTCAAAGGGTGTAAAATAAACCCTATGCCTATGTGCCCACAAAATCAGTTAAATTATCAAGAGATCAATGGTCAGAGGTATGTTGAGATGCTCTTCTCAAAGAAAAATTAATATATTTAACATTTTACACCATGAAGAAGTAGCAATGCCCTGTAGCATATTCAGGCCCTGGAGGCAGTATACTCAACATCTGGGAACTCTGCTCCACACCATATATTGGGTGATTTGAAAAGCTTCTGGGTTTATGTGAGATACAGAGCAGGAAAGGACTCTGCATCAGGGCCAGGCTACAGTGAAAGCAGCTCTGAAGCTTGATCCATAAATTTCAGCAGACACTGTGGCATTAGAAATAGAAATGATAGAAAAAGATGCTGTGTGGTGTTTATGGGCATCCCTGATGAAAACATCAAATCTGAGGGGGCTGTCAGTAGGCAACTGCAGTTTTTAGCTTTTTCATGGATGCCTTAGCTTCAGAGAGCTTCTTAAAGCAACCCACATCAAATGACCCAGGGGAATAACCCAGGACAACTATGAAGAAGTTGATAAAGGCTGCCAATAAGCTTGCATTGCAGCACATCTGCATTTTAGAGTCAGTTTCCTAGGGAATTACACCAGCAATATTAATAATTTTGTGGGCTATTTAAATGTTATTTTCTTAGTGCAGTTGATTAAAATAATTGATACTCAGCTCAATATATAGTTGACAGATATGATTTGGTTCTGTGTCTCCCCCCAAATCTCATATTGTAGCTCCCGTAATTCCCATGTGTTGTGGGAGGGACCCAGTGGGAGATGATTGAATTATGGGAGCAGGTCTTTCCCACGCTGTTCTCGTGATAGTAGTAAATGGGTCTCACGAGATCTGATGGTTTTAAAAATGGGAGTTTCTCTACACAAGCCCTCTCTTTGCCTGCTGCCAACCGTGTAAGTTGTGACTTGCTCCTCTTTCCTTTCCACCATGATTCTGAGACTGTCCAGGTCATGTGGAACTGTAAAAGCAATAAATCTCTCTCTTTTTTTTTTTTCAAATTGTCCCATCCCCAATATGTCTTTATCAGCATTGTAAAAACAGACTAACACATTGACCCAAGATTAATTTATAGAAAACTAAGCTATATTAATTGGGAAAGAAAACAATTTTCTATTTTTATTTGCTAATATTTTGAGATATGTGAGGTTGGCCTATTAGCAATCATATTACTATTGCCTAATTAGATTTTGATTTCTAGTTTTTTTAAACCTGTAATTTGAAATCATTGTTTTTTTTCTGTTCTCAGAAAGAGGCAATGTTTTATTGTTATTATATAATTTTTAAATTATTTTTACTACAATTGATGATAATATATGCTTAGCTTAATTAACTGAAAAGTCAACCTGATATCCTGATCTGGGGTTTCTTTTGGCAATATTTTAATTACTTGTTCAATATCTATGTTGTTTTTACTCTTCTGTACTTAGTACTTTTTTTCTAGAAAATTGTTTATGAAATGTAACTATTCAAATGTATTCACAGACAGTTTTTATGACTCAGAATGTTACAATGTGTATAGCATGTATAATTCTTTCTCTTTTATTTTCAGTGTTGGCCAGTTGTGCTTTTTGAGTCAATTGTTATATTAATTTTATCCTTTTATTGAATAATAATTTTTCTTTTTTGATTAGGCCTATTTTGTTTGATTTTTTATTTCTACGGTTCTTTATTATTCTCTTCCTGTTGAAAATTTTTTGGAGCTTAATTTGTTGTTTTTAAAAATATCTCCTTGAGATGGATGCCTAGCGTAATAAAGTTGATCTCTTCAATTGTATTAGTTTTTAAATAATATAAATTCTTATGAAGTCCTTGACCATGCCTATGTCATAGATGGTATTGCCTAGGTTTTCTTCTAGATTTTTTATGGTGTTAGGCATCATGTTTGAATCTTTAATCCATCTGGAGTTAATTTTGGTATAAGTTGTCAGAAAGGGATCCAGTTTCAGCTTCCTGCATATGGCTAGTAATTTCTCCCTACACCAAAACTTAAAGTAAAATAAATAAATAAAATTTAAAAAAAGAATATAAATTCTCCTCTAAACTTCTGTATATAGCTTCACTACAGTTTTTATATGCTGTAATTTGCATGTAATGTTTCAAAATATTTTCAATATTCTTATGTCGTATTATTTGTTCTTGGTGTATTGACAATTATCTTTTAAAATTTCTAAACACATGAGTTTTTTCAATTAGCTTTTGTGATTAATTTCAATCTCAATTGCCCTGAGGTTTAGAAATGTGCTCTGTATGTTCAACTCTTTGATTTTCCTTCACTTTTGCTATATCAAAGATAATGTAATTTATTTACAATTTGATAATCTTTAAGTGGCATAATTCGTCAATATATTCAAATATTGAAAGTTATTTTGTGCTAACTTTTCATTTTCTGCCAGTTTTGTGTTTCTTTTTCTTTCTGTGTACTTTCTATTTTTGAGATTGATAAAATTTCATTGTTAAACTTCAATCTTTTCTTCTATGTATTAGAAGATGTTTCTACTATGTTACCACTTCTAACTTCTTTTATTTTCTATCACTTTACTAGTTTCACTTGAAATCTTATTTCACACATTTAATTGATTGTAATAAAAATCTGTCCTCTTATTGGATAATGCAAAATCAGGAAATACTTATATTTATTTATCCCTCACCTGACTAGCATATTACTTTTTAAAAAAAGAATTTATCTATTTTTCTTTTAAAATCAAAAGTAATTATTAGTATTTCTTTAGCGAACAATGTTTGTTTATTTCTACCTAAGTATTTACTTTGTATTATTTACTTCTTTTCTTTTTTGTTTTTCTGGCAGTCTTGCTCTGTCACCAGGCTGGAGTGCAGTGGCCTGATCTTGGCTCACCTCACCTCTGCCTCCCAGGTTCAAGTGATTCTCCAGACTCAGCCTCCTGAGTAGCTGGGACTACAGGCACATGCCATCACATCCAGTAAATTTCTATATTTTTAGTAGAGACAGGTTTTCATCATGTTGGCCAGGATGGTCTGGGTCTCTTGACCTCGTGATCTGCCCTCTTCGGCCTCCCAAAGTGCTGGGATTACTGGCGTGAGCCACTGCGCCTGGCCTGTATTATTCGTTTCTAACATATTAGGTATTCATTCTGTGATCATCATTTTATTGCCTAAAACATATATGTTACAATTTCTTTTGGTTTTGTTTTGCTAGTAGTACAATCTATCAACTTTTGTTTTATGAAAATATTTCAAATTTGTCCTGGTTTTTGAGGAGGATTTTTCTGTGTATATATTTCTAAGTCTCAAGTTATTTCTATCATTACATTAACTTTACACTTCACTCTTACGAATTTTTGTTTTATATGGTGTCTGATAATTCCAATAGTTGAAGATCTTTCCTGTCCTTTCCTTCCTTTTGTTATATGCAGATATACCTGCTTTCATTAATGTATCAATGAGTATGTGTTTATTTTTTTTTAATTTTTATTGCATTATAGGTTTTGGGGTACATGTGCAGAACGTGCAAGATAGTTGCATAGGTACACACATGGCAGTGTGTTTTGCTGCCTTCCTCCCCTTCACCCACACTTGGCATTCATCCCCAGGCTATCCCTCACCAGTCCCCCCCCCACTGTCCCTCCCCCATTCCCCCCAATAGACCCCAGTGTGTAGTAGACCCCCTCTCTGTGTCCGTGTGTTCTCATTTTTCTCACATACACAGACACACATACATACATATTCATTTATTTATTTTCTTGCTTGTCTTTGTGCCAAGTGGCTTTTGAGTGAGTAATTCCTTTCCCAAAAAAAATTTTGTGTCAGACCATTTTATGGCTCAGAATGAAGGAGCAACTCTAGCAGGTATTTGAGTACATTTCTCCTGTGCTTCAGAAGGCACTAAATTTAGGAACTACTTTAAACCAAATTAATGATTGGATGGTTTTTCCCTACCCAGGTATGAAGTTCAGCTCAGGGTCTACAGGAGAGGTGCTATATTTACACCTTCTCAACACCATTTCTCCATGCTCTGCTTAGCACCAAAGGCACTTCCACTTAATTTAAAAAGACATTCCCAGAAGACTGATGATAAAATTTTATTCTGGGTTTACATTTACAGTGAGAGTATATCCTTTGGAAGGTCATATCATTAGGATAAAGGACTCTTTTATTAGACTCCACAATTTAGGTGGCTCTAAGATTTGTCTTTTGGTCCCGGTATTTTTCCTAATCTTGAAAATTAATATTCATGGAATATCCATGATAGTCAAAACTCAAGAAAGTAGAAAAGACAATAGTGGTTTCCAGGGCCTGAAGAAAAGAGAAATGGGGAGTTGTTTTTCAATAGCTATAAAGTTTCAGTTATGCTCCATGAATAAATAGAGGTTTGCTCTGTGACACAATGGCTATAGTTAATGATGGACAACATGTACTTAAGAATTTATGAGAGTAGATTTCACATTAAATGCTCTACCACAAGAACAAACAAAAACAAAATTTAAAAAAAGACATTTTGGAGAGTGTTAGACATGCCTATTACTTTGACTGTGGTGGTGCTATTACAAACGTTTGCATTTGTCCACACTCATCAGATTGTTCACATTAAATATGTGTGGTTCTTATATATATATATATATATTCTACCTCAGTAAAACTGAAAAATAAGAAAAAGAAAAACACTGATGCTCAAGTTCCTTGTTTCGTCAAATAATTTCCTAACAAAACAACTTCAATAATGTTTATTTATCTTGGTTGCTACTATCACAAATATTTTTGGCTTGCTAATTACTATCTTGCTAGTTTTATGCTTTTAAAATATGTTAAAATTATTTTACCAAACAATTTTCAATAGTTTCACCAGAAGATTTGAACAGAACAAATGTGTTTTCACATTACTAGTTATCCTAATTGTTTTTAAGATTTTTGACATTGCAATTTCTTTTTCCTAAATGCTTATGACCTAATTAACACTTTTAATGCTGAGAGTCTGAATAAAATGTGTATACTGTCTTGAGTACAATGCTGTATATGTCCATTAATGTGAACTTGTCATTTTTTTATCTCAATGCTTCAAATCCTAATAATGTTTCATCAAATTTATCTTTCAATTTCTAAAAGAAATAAGTTAAATTATTTCATTAGAATTGTGAATTTATTATTTCTATATTAATCAACAGTGCTTGCTTTATATACTGTAAAACTATAAGTTCAGTCTATTTTTTTATTTTGGATTACATATCTTCTTTGTGGTGGTTGATCTTACGTAAATTTCAAACACCTTTTTGGGGTCATTTTTCATTGTTTCTATTGTTGTAAATTGCCAGAGCTATTTTCCACGTGCTTTTATTTTTTAATTCCAGAGTTATTTTAATATATAATACCTAAATGTCCTGAAAATGTTATTTTCTTGAGAATAACTTAGCTTTGTGTACAGGGAACCCAGAGACTCAATATCTACCTGGCACTGAGCTCTGGCTCAAACTGAAGAAAGAAAAATAGCTTCTGTGAAACAGGAGTAAGAGGCGAGTCTTCAAGTAACCTGGCTCTCCAAACAGAACTTTCTAATTAATAAGCTCATTAATTTTACTCAGGTTTTTCTTCTATTCTTTGGATTCATGAACTTGCTGCACTCCATTTTTTATAAAATGCCATTCTTAATCTTTGATTTTCATTACACAGAAAATACTTAAACTGTTTCATGTACTTATAATATTCAGTTTACCACATCAATAAATGTTTATGTATCATTTTGTACCATATATGTGCAGAGGTACATCTAACTATATATATGCTTATATATGTATGTGTGTGTATGTATACCATTGGCCCTCCATATCCATGGGTTCCACATGAGTTTAACCAAATAGTACTTGAAAATATTCAGGAAAACTCTCCGCAAAGTTCCAAAAAGCAAAAGTTAAATTCCTTGCACCCAGAGAACTAAGTTGAATCTATGAGACTGATGTAATGTGTAGGCATTGTATTAGGTATTATAAGTAATCTAGAAATGATTTAAAGTATATTGGAGGATGTATGTAAGCTGTACGCAAACACTGTACCATTTTATAGAAGACTTGAGCATTCATGAATTTTGATATCAGTGGGGGTCCTGAAACCAATTTCCCACAGATACTAGGAGATAGCTGCGTGTGTGTGTGTGTGTGTGTGTGTGTGTGTGTGTGTGTGTGTGTATGTATTAATATATAATTTTGAGACCTTCAACACATTAAAGTACTTGTAAGTTTTCACAGGCTGTCATTTTGATTTAATATTGAACTATTTCTATATTTGGAAAACCATTCATAATATATGTGGTAAATTATATTATATGATTTCCTTTTAACACCATAAATATAAATGTTATAATTTAATTTATTAGCAAATGCTTTTGTTCACATTTACTACTAAATGCTCAGGACATAATTTTCCTGGATTACAAAAATGTATAATATTTAGAGAAAGTTTATTGGTTTGCATTAATGAAATAATAGTATTTTAATGGCATTTGTGGAAGCTTTCTATTATTACTCACTTGTAAAAATTATAGGACACCATAAAATTCCTAGTATAGGTTCTTAATTAATGAGTTGTCAGGAGGGTTTTTAATGTTTTTTTCTCTTATAATCAATCAGTTCATTGAAGTATTACAATTCATCTGAGTATATAAACCATTTATTGAAAAATACTAAAGTTAGAATTTCTGTGTTAATAGTAGATATTTTTGTGATGATCTAGAGAAATAAGGCAGTTATTTTTAGCAAAATAATCCTAGTAGACTTGGTGAATCTTCTGAGTGTAAAGAGTATAAATAAATTAAATAATAGTTAAAGGAAGTACTGTCAGCAAAATGGCATAGTAGGAGATCCCAGCCTTTGTCTGCCAACAAAATGAAGAAAACAACAGTTAGACAGCTATCCAGAAGAATAGCACTGGAGAGCTCAGGATTCCATTGAGGAAGTTACAGCATCATGGTAGAGCAAAAGGCCTGGAATGGCTGTTAAAAATAAGTCAGATGAAAATTTTCATTTTACCTACATATTCCATCCTGCAGACTGGCATTGCTCAGAATGAAAATGGAAATTCCTGTTCTGTGGGTTTTTCTTGCAAGGAAAAAGAGAGCAAATGAAGGACCAGCTTTCCCACTCTTTTAGGTCACTGTCCAAAGACCTGCCTCACTTTCAGGGCACCCAGATTGCTGGGGAGATCAGCATAGCTGAGACATTTGAAGACGGCTACCAATAAAAAAGAAGGACAGGGACTATATCAGCCACACAGAGGGTGCTACCATGGTCCCTGGTAGTCACAGGACTCCAGTGGCCTTCACCACTGAGAATATCAACACTGAGAATATCAAGACTCTCTGGCATTGACCACCACAGCTTTGCAACCAGAACTTCAGTCTTCAGCCATGGCAGACTCCAGCTGCCTGAGAGTCCATGCCTCTCCTTCACCCTACCCAAGAGCTGTCCAGCTGGTGCCACTGCAGGTATCCTAGCCTAAGATTCAGCATGGCCACTGCTTATGCAACTGAAAACGACTCATACCCCCACCACTAGCCCTGCTCTACAGCTGATTCCTACAGCCACTTGCATACACATTTCAGCCCCAAACCCCAAAGAAGTGGTTATGATTGCTGCTGGCATCTGACCTAAAGTCAGCCCCAGCCCCATGTTCATGCACACTGCTAATCCAAGGCCCTCCACCTTTAGCCTTAGTTCTCCACTGCTGGGCACAGAGGCACTGTGGAGGACTCTAGCAGCCCTCACATTCACTATAGACCCTCCACAGCTCTCACCAACAAGGACCTCATAGTTGCCAACATTAGTTGCCTGAGCTGACAGGCTCCATGTTCCTCCAGAACTGGAAGCAACCACATCTCTCCACACATGGTGTGAGTTGCCATAACACATTCTAGCATGCCTCCCAACCCCTGCATTTGGAGGTCTTTCTTTACCAAGTCCAGTCTATTAGTCTGGAAGAGGTGACTGCTTCTCTTAATGTGCAGATACCTATGCAAGGCCATGATCAGGAAGAATCAGGAAAACATAGCACCAGCAAAAGAATTTAGTAAACTTCTACTAGTTGACACCAAAGAAATAAAGATTCACAAACTGCATCACAAATAATTTAAAATAATAGGTCTAAAGAAGTTCAGTGAGCTACAAGAGAACACAGATAAACAATTTAACAAAACTTGGAACACAATACAAGAACAAAATGAGAAGTTCAACAGAGAAAAAGAAAACACAAAGAAGAGGCAAACAAATTTCTGAGCAGAATAGAACTGAGATAGAAAATGAGACCATCAATAGCAGACTCAAAGCTACACAATAAATAATAGGGAATTTCAATACCCCACTTTCAGCAATGGATAGATCATCCAGACAGAAAATCAATAGAAAACGTTTGACTTACCCTACACCAGGGACCGAAAAGGCATGTATAGAACATTGCATCCAAAAGCAACAGAATATTCTCCCAGATAGATCATATGTTAGGCCACAATACAAGTCTTATTAAATACGTAAATATTGAAATCATATGAAGCATCTTTTCTAAACACAATGATATGAAGCTAGAAATCAATCACAGGCAGAAAATTTAAAAAATAAGCAAATTTGTGGAAATTAAACCACATGCTTCTACAAGACTAATGTGTCAAAGAAGGAATCAAGATGGAAACAGACAAAAGTCTTGAGATAAATGAAAATGAAAACACAACGTACCAAACTTGTGGGCTTCAGGAAAAGCAGTTATATCAATAAAAGTAAGGTTCACAGTGAAAAACACCTAACTGAAGAAAAACGTAAGATCTCAAAAAAATGAAAAACCTAGCTTTACATTGTTGGAAACAAAAAAAGAACAAAACTAAGCCTAAAGTTAGAAGGAAGAAAACGCTCACATAATTTATCTGTTCAACATAAGAACAGAAATGGAGACTAAAAAGACAATAGAAAATGTCAGTGAAACTACAAATTGTTTTTTTAAAAAATAAACAAAAATGGCAAACTTTTAGCTAGACTCAGAAAAAACTGAAAAAACTCAAAATCAGAGATAAAACAGGAGACATTATGACTGATACCACAGAAATACAAAGAATCATAGGCAACTGCTATGAACAATACACAAAAAATTGGATAGCCTAGTAGAAATGAATAAATTCCTGGACACATTTAAGCTAGCCAGACTAAATCATAATGAAGTAGAAAATCTAAATAGACCAATAGTGACTAAGGAGATAGAATCAGCAATGAAAAAAATCTCTCGAGAAAGGTAGAGCCCAGGAGCAAATGGCTTCACTGATGAATTAACCAATTATTTAAAGAAATGGATATTAATTCTCAAATTCTTCCAAATAATTGAGAAGGAGGGAATACTTTCAAACTTATTTTTCAGGGCTAGCCTTATCCTGATAACAAAACCAGACAAGGAAACTATGAGAAAAAAAAATTACAGGCCTATATCCTTGATAAACATAGATGCAAGAATTCTCAACAAATACTATAAAGTGAATTCAGTAGTATACTATCAAGATCACCCACAAAGATCAAGTGAGATTTATCCCAGGGATGCAAAGATGGTTTAACATATGAAAATCAATACATGTTACATACTACAGTAAAAGATTGAAGACTAAAAATTGTATAATCATCTAATAGTGCAGGAAAAGCATTTGACAAGAAGTAACGTACATCAAAAAGAGAGAGGCAAAAGTAAAGTTATATTCATTTGCAAATGACTTGATCTTATATATAGAATCCTCTAAAGATCCACACAAGAAAAAATGAATTCAATAAAGTTGCAGAATACAGAAATCAGTTGTATTTCTATACAGTAATAGTGATATCTCTGAGAGATAAATTAGGAAAACAATCCCATTGCAAATAGCATACAATGCAATACAATATTTAGAAATATATTTAACCAGGGAAATGAAAGATCTGTACACTAACAGCTATAAGACATACTACCCACAGAAATCTACAGATTAAATGCAATCCCTATGAGAATTCCCATGGCATTTTTCACAAAACAGCATAAAAAAATCCTAAGATTCATTTAGAACCACAAAAAATCTAAATAGGCAAATTAATCTTTAGACTAATAGAATAAAGCTGAGGGGATCATATTTCCTGATTTGAAACTATACTTCAAAGTTATGCTAATCAAACAGTATGTTGCTTGCATAAAAATAGACACATAAATGAATGGAACAAAATAGGGAATTTAGAAACAAACTGACTCATTTGGCCAATTAATCATTTACAAAGGTGCTAAAAACATGTAGTAGGTAAAGGACAGTCACTTCAAGACACAGTGTTTGGACAACTGGATAGCCACATGCAAAAGAATAAAACTGGAGACTTATTTTACACCATATGCAAAATAACTAAAAATCAATTAAATGCTTGAAATCATAAAAGCCCTAGAAGACATATGGAAAATGCTCCCTGATACTGGTCTTGATACTTATTTTTTTTGTATGACACCAGTAGTGTAGGGAACAAAAGTAAAATTAAACAATGGGATTATATCAAACTCAAAAGCTTCTGTTCATAAAACAGGTAAAAAATGAAAAGGCAACCTTCAGAATGGAAAAATTATTTTCAAACTATATATCTGATAAGAGTTAACATAAAAAATGTACAAGGGACTCATACAACTGAATAGCAAAATAATAATAATTCTCATTTAAAAAATTAGCAAAGGACCTGAATAAACACTTCTCCAAAGGCCAAGAAAAAGCCCACAGATATACCACAGTATGAACATTTTATTTTTTGCTTATCAAATTTATTGACTGTTGGATTTTTTTTTGTGTGTGTAAAAACATATCAACTATTTCTTTTTATTCCCCATTGCTTTATTCTGGAGTTCTTTTTTTCTGGTATTACTGAGGTATGATTGACAAATAAAAATTATATGTATTTATGATGTATAATGTGATGTTTTGATATACATATATATTGCAAAATAACTACCACAATGAAGTTGATTAACATATCATCAATTCAATAATTATTATTTTGTATGTATGTGTTTGTTTGGGGAGTGGGGGATAAGAACACTTGAGATCTACTCTCTTAGCATATTTTAAGTATACAATACAGTATTAACTATAGTAATCACACTGTATGTTAGGCCTCCAGAACTTACTCATTTTATACTTCAAAGTTTCTTTGACCCTTTGACCAATATCTTCTCTTTCTACCACACCCCAGGCCCTAAGAACTCAAATTCTACTCTCTATTACTTATGCATTTAACACTTTTGTAGATTTTACGTGTAAGGGAGATAATGATATATCTCTCTATGTCTAGCTTATTTCACTTAACATAATGTTCTGTGGGTTCATCCATGTTGTTGGCAAATGAGAGTATTTCCATTTTTAAGGCTGAATAATAATACCTTGTGTTCTTTATCCATTCATAAGTTGTATGACACATAGCTTGCTTCTATATCTTAGCTATTGTGAATAATGTCGCAACGAACATGAGAGTGCAAATATCTCTGCAAGATAGTGATTTTTCCTCCATTTTGGCTATATAGCTAGAAGTGGAATTGCTAGATCATAGGGTACTTCTATTCTTAATTTTTGAAGAACATGAATCCTGTTTTTAATAATGGTTATATATTCTCATCTACAGTGACAAGGGTTGTTTTTTTTCTCCAATATTCTCCAATACTTTTTCTTTCTGATAAGAGCCATTCTAACAGCTGTGAGGTAATTTTTCATTTTGGTTTTGATTTGCAATTCCTCTGATGGTTAGTGATGTTGAGCACTAATCACATTACATTTGCTGAATGGTGCTGGGATAACTGGGCTATTGTTTTTGTCAGCTTTGTCAAGGATCTAATGATTGTAGGTGTGCAGCATTATTTCTGGGCTCTTATTCTGTTTTATTGTTCTATGTGTCTGTTTTTGTACCAATACCATGCTGTTTTGGTTACTGTAGCCTTGTAGTATAGTTTGAGGTTGGGTGACATGATGCTTCCAGCTTTATTCTTTTTGCTTAGGATTGCCTTGCCTATTTGGGCTCTTTTTCTGGTTCCGTATGAATTTTAAAATATTTTTTTCTTTTTAGTTTTGTCTATGTTATTGATAGTTTAATAGGAATATCAATGAATCCCTAATATGCTTTGAGCAGTATAGCCATTTTATTTATATTGATTCTTCGTATCCATAAGCATGGAAAGTTTCTTCATTTTTTTGTGTCATCTCTGATTTCTTTAGTCAGTGTTTTGTAATTCTCATTTTAGAGTTCTTTCACCTTCCTGGCTAGCTGTATTCCTTAGTATTTTATTATTTTTGTGGCTATTGTGAATGGGATTTTATTCCTGATTTGGTTCTCAGCTTGACTGTTGTTGGTGTAAAGCATTATCGTGATTTTTGTATATTGATTCAAAAGTTCAGCAAACATACAACTTAAAACTGCAGTATGGTATGAAATTATTTTAGTATGTTATTCTTTTTGAGTATTTGTGCTTATGTGTTTTTATTCACATATGAATATACATGGCAATTATAAATGGCACTTGCTTTCTTTACAACTTTAATTTGAATAATATTATAATTGAAATGTTGAAGTATTATTTAATTTACAATTTAATGCAATAGTAAGTGCATGAACATATTTTTGAATTTATAAGTTTTGTAAATGTTACACATTTCAGTGAAATTACCAATGGCATAATGGATAGAAGTGTAAAAACGTGCTTGTGATATATTACCGTTTGAAATATACCTTTATGCACAATAATGGTAATAAAATTAAATTCTCACAGAATCATTAGTTTTATTTTGCCCATCGTCCCTATGCTTTAGAGAAAATAACAGCAGATGTCTAGAGTGTCTTTATACTACTAAGCATGGCATTCAAACATCAAAAGTGGAATCTTAAAATCCACTAGTTTAGTTGCATACGCCTGTAAGACTAAATGCAATGTATACTACTAAAAAGTTTTCTACACCTAAAATCTTATCTTATTAAAAGTTTAAAGATAATCACTTAAGAAAAAAGTAGATTTTTCTATTTTTTTCCAAAAATATTTGGGTACAAATTAAGGAATACTTTTCTTTAATATCTTTAGTTTATTAAAAAAAAATTGTGTTTGATATACACATAGATATGTATTACTCAAAGTGATTCTTCTACTGGAATCTTAATTTCTGATACTTTATAGAAATATTTATTCATCAATAGTATTAGTATATAATACTAAGTAGGTAATAAATGGTAGTTTATTTAAAATTTTATTTTTACTTTCTATTATGCTTTTTCTCCTTGTGAATATTGAAGATGTACCAATAAAAATATTTGTATTTCTCTTTAATCCAGTTCAGCTAGACAATGTCTTAATCTACAGCTTTGGTTTATTTTACCAAAATCCTACGAAGTTTTCGAAAGCATGATTTTCCTGGATCTCTAATAGGTAAAAATGGCCAATGACTTGGTTTTAGCTTTTCTTCAGTAAATTTCATTTAATACAGATAAGATTATCAATATTAAAGGAGACTAATTTTAATTAAAACCATTTATACTTCTTGAAATAAAAATTATATAAAGGAGAGTAAGATAAAGCTATCACTTACAATATGATGTAAGCATGATTTTGCATATTTTATAGGCAAAGATAAAACCTAAGGTAGCACAATAAATTTTAAAGTAATATACATGCTTTAAATGATTGGTATGGATGTATGTGGCTAAAGGACAAACACTAAAAGAAGCAAAGCAACAAATGTGGGTATTTTGCTTAAATAACAACAGAATATAGCTAGACTCTTGAGTTCATAGATTCAAGATATGAAAGATATTTATTCTATCAATGTTAATTAATAATTTGCATAGCATTTGATGTTCTTTAAAATTCAAAATATATACTGTAAATATCTAAAGAGTATATAAATTTAATTTTCAATAGTTTACTTATTCTAAATGCTAGATATTCAAATGTCTCCCTGCTTCATTTAATCTAAGAAATTAATTCTACTTTTAACAACATGTTTACAGAAATCCATGCTATAAAGGCATCTGCTTATAAGACAGGTGGTGCTATCTGCTTATATATGAGGAATAGGATCAAGAATAAAAGGTTTAATTTATTAAAGAACAGCAATGCACAATTTGTCCTGAAAAGTAACTAGCCCTATATTAAAAAAATAAAAATAAAAAATGTGCTCTAGGGGAGCTCGGGGAATAATGGGTGAAATGTGTGAAATGTCAAGAATAATTAAGAAAAATGATAGTGTTAAATATCAGCAAAGGAAATACATCTTTCCTCCTACAATTTTCTCTTCCCATTTTCTTCTTTACTTTTAAATGTCATCTCCATTCTCAAATTATTTAGAATAGTGCTTGCAAAACGGTAGTATAATTTCTAGGTAATTTGACATATCCCCTTGATAAAATTGTTGTTTAGATATTTCTTTATTTGTGCTTCATTTAATATGATTCCATTATTTTGTATGACTTAAATGGGTCAACATTTAATAAAATCCTGTGAAAGATGTCAGTTTTCCAAGGGGAGTAGCTTGATTTATATTTGGATTTTTTTTTTTACCTCATTTCATAGAGTCTTCTTTTTTTGTAAGTGATTTACATGCAATTCTTTCATTTTATATATGCATATATATAATTATAAATTTAAATTTAGAGTAACACCATAATGAGATATGCTAGATAGTAATTTTACATTCATTACTAATTATACCAAGCAGTTAATCCATATATTAGAGAAAGTTTTGATTTTATTCTTTAACATAAATATTAAAACCACACTTTTTAACATATTTTCTCTAATTAGTAATTAGAGCTGAATGCATGTATTTAAACAATTGAAATTCTTCTGTTTTGATGAAAAAGTACAAAATTGTTCACACATTTCTTAGAACTAATTCGGACTTAAAACAATTAAAAAATAAATTTTTATAAGCTCATATAAGATTAAAATATGTAATATTAAAAACTCAAAGTCCCTGGTGTGATTCTGTTCTGCATGGCTGTTCTCTTGAGCACTTGTCATTTATCTCCATCCACCTTCTCTCCCACCTAAGTGCATGACACCATCCAATGGAAGAGTCGATGGACATAAACATGAGACCCTGAGGCCCCAGAACTATGTTTTTGATTGTGAACTAAAGGCTGACAAAGATAATCACTTTAAGGTGGATAATGATAAAAATGAGCACCAGTTTTCTTTAGGAACAGTCAGTTTAGGGGCTGATGCAAAGGATGAATTGCACATTGTTGAAACAGAGACAATGAGTTGTGAAGGCAGTCCAATTGAAGTAACACTGGCAACTTTGAAAATGTCTATATAGCCAAAGTTCCCCTTGGGGGCTTTGACATAACACCACCAGTGGTCTTACAGTTAAGCGTGGTTCAGGGCCAGTGTGTATTGGTGGACAGTAGTTAGTAGTTGTGGTGGAATATGGAAAGTCAGAAGACGAAGAGAAGAAGGATGTGAAACTCTTAAGTATATCTGGAAAGGAGTCTGCCCCTGGAGGTGGTAGAACATTTCCACAGAAAAAAGTAAAACCTCCTGCTGCTACTGATGATGATGAAGATGATGAAAATGATGATGATGACTTTGTTGATGAGGAAACTGAAGAAAAAGCACCAGTGAAGAAATATATACAAGATACTCTAATAAAAAATGCACAAAAGTCAAATCATAAAGGAAAAGACTCAAAACCATCATCAACATCAAGATCAAAAGGACAAGAATCCTTCAAAAAAAACAGAAAAAAAACTCACAAAACACCAAAAACACCTTGTTTTGTAGAAGACATTAAAGCAAATATGCAAGCAAGTATAGAAAAAGGTAGTTCTCTTCCCAAAGTGAAAGCAAATTTCATCAATTATGTGAAAGATTTCTTCCAGATGACTAACCAGGAGGCTATTCAATATCTCTGGCAGTGGAGAAAGTCTCTTTAAGAAAATAGTTTAAACAGTTTGTTAAGAATTTACCTTCTTATTTCATTTCTGTAACAGTTGATATCTGGCTGTCCTTTTTATAATGCAGAGTGAGAACTTTCCCTACAATGTTTCATAAATGTCCCTCAGGTTCAATTGCCAAGAATGTGTTGTCCAAAATGCCTGTTTAGTTTTAAAGCTGGAACTCCACCCTTTCCTTGGTTTTAAGTATGTATGTATGGAGTGTTATGATAGGACATAGTAGTAGCAGTGGTCAGACATGGAAATGCTGGGAAGACAAAAATGTACATGTAAAATAAAACTCAATTTTAAAAAAACTCAATGTATTTGCTTTAAAATTTAATCAATATGTCAAACAATTCAAAGAAACAATAAATTTTTTGAAAATGAAAATTGAGTCACAGATGAGAAATGGAACCAAAAGTAAATTGGCAGTAAGCAATAAAGGGAAGAAAGTGTGATGGCAGAATTATTTATTTCAACTAGATGCTGTTTTAACTTGCTAAAATGTTTTGTCAGAGTTAAAAAAGATGCAAAAGGAGCAAGATATGTCTTGTATTATTAATTATATAGATTTATTTTTAATTATTATAGATGTATAATAGTTTTATGTAGTTATGTGGTATTTGTGAAATTTTGATACAAGAAAACAATGTGTAATAACCAAATCAGGATAATTGGGGAATCCATCACCTCAAGTATTATCATTTCTTTGTGTTAGAAACATTGTAATTCCACTCTGTTAGTTGTTTTAAAATATACAATGAATTATTAACTATAGTCTCCCTATTGTGCTACCAAACACTAGATATTCATTCTATCTAACTGAATCCTGTGCCCATTAAACATCCTCTCTTTTTTTTCCTGCTCCCCACTCTCCTCTCTAGCCTCTGGGATCCATCATTCTTTGGGCCTAATGTGCAAATTTGAATATTTGTTTAAAACTATATTTAAGTGTGATCGGTTTTATCCAACAAGCATTTATTAATTCATAAACAGATGGTAAATTTAGGAGTTAAACAAGAATAAAACCATGAAAGGCCTTCCAATTCATGGCAAGTAATTTGATTTTTTTTCCATGCATTTCATGAGATATTTAAGAGGTTTTAGAGTATGGAGATTGTGGTAGAGGTCAAGAATATATATTTTTTTCTTTAGGTCACTTTTGTGACCCTGTTTCACAAAATTGACACACAAGTCTGAACATGTAACCATGTGGGTGAGAAATGAACAAACCCTGGATTATAGTTTTAGAGGGTGACCTACAGAAAAACATATACATTATTGCCCAGAGGGAGTCCATAGAGACATTTTTGTATACAGGACTGCACCGCATGATGATTTTTCAGTCAACAACAGATTACACATAAGATGGTAGTCCCTAAAATGGTAATGGAGCTGGAAAATTCCCATCACCTAGTGATATTGTAACAGCTGTAATGTCCTAACACAATGCATCACTCATGTTTGTGATTATGCTGTTGTAAACAAACCTACTTTGATGGCAGTCCTATAAACTGTAGCACAAACAAGTATGTAGAATACGTAATACCTGATGATAACGAGACTATGTTATCGGTTTATATATTTGCCATACTTTATATTTTCATTTTAGCATGTATTTTTTGTACTTATTTTTTTAAAAAAAGTTAAAACAGCCTCAGGCAGTCCTTTGCTCCCAAAGGACCAGAAGGCATTGTCATCACAGGACATGACGGCTTCATGCATATTATTGGCCCTAAAGGCTTTCCAGTGAGACAAGATGTGGAATTAGAAGAAAGTGATACTGATTATCTTGAAACAGTGTAGTCCTAGGCTAAGGTATATCTGTGCCTTAGTTTTTAACAAAAAATTTTAAAATTAAAAGAAATAAAAATGTTGAAATAGATGAAAGCTTATAAAATAAAACTATAAAGAAATGAAGTATTTTGGTACAGCTGTATGATGTGTTTGTGTTTTAAGTGAATTATTATTATTATAGAGCCAAAAACGTTTAAAAAAAAAAAACCCAACAACACGAAAGGCCAGGCATGGTGACTCACTCATGCCTATAATCCCAGCTCTTTGGGATGCTGAAGTGGGTAGATGGCTTGAGCTCAGGAGTTAAAGACTGGCCTGGGCAACATGCCTAAATCCTGTCTCTACTGAGAAACACAAAAAGCCCAAGCCCAGAGGCTCACGCCCAGCACATTGGGAGGCCAAGGCAAGCAGATAACTTGTAGTCAGGAATTTGAAAATAGCCTAGTCAACATGGTGACACCCCGTCTCCAATAAACATAGCAAATTAGCCAGGCATGTTAGTACATGCCTGTAATCCTAGCTATTTGGGAGGCTAAGGATGAATTGCTTGAACTCTGGAAGGGGAGGTTGCAGTGAGCCAAGTTCACTCAAGACTCTGTTTCAAAAATAAATAAATAAATAACACAAAAATTAGCCAGGCATGGTGTTGCATGCCTGTGGTCCCAGCTACTCAGGAGGCTTAGACAGGAGGATCACTTAAACTCAGGAGGTGGAGGTTGCAGTGAGCCATGATCATGACACTTCACTCCAGCCTGGACAACACAGTGAGACTCTGTCTCAAAAAAAAAAAAAAAGTTTAAAGAAACCCAAGATTATAAAGAAAAAGCCATAAGGTAAGCAAAAGTTAATTTATTATTGGACAAAGAATCTTTAAAAATAAATTTAATGTAGCCAAAATGAAGTAGCATATTGCAACGTCCCAGGCCCTCTCATTCACTCACCACTCACTGAATGACTCACCTAGAGAAGCTTTTAGTCCTGCAAGCTCCATTGAATGGTAGGTGACCTATAAAGTAGTATCATTTCTTATCTTTTGTATTGTATTTTTATTGTATCTTTTCTATGTTTATACATATTTAGATACACAAACACAAATAGTATTATAATTGCTTCAATATTGATGCAGTACATGTGGAACAGGTTTGTAGCCTAGGAGCAATGATTTGTACTATATAGCCTAGATGTATGACAAGCTACACCATCTTGGTTTGTGTAAGTACACTCTATGATGTGTGCACAATGACAAAATCACCTAAGGATGCATTTCTCAGAATGTATCCCCATCATTAAGCGACAAATGACTCTATTCGTCTTGTCACTAATTAGGCTGAGAAAAAAAAATTAAGGAATTAATGGGAGAGAAAAAATAACTAATATTCATTTCTTTTAAATGATAGTATTAAGAAATAGTATCTCAGGCAGAGAATGATATCATTACCTTTAAGCCTTCATGGTTGCAGGTTTATGTGCCCCTGCAATTTTGTAGATGTATAAATATGATCATATCATACACAAAATGAGTTCCTTTTAATTGTAGTTTTATCTTTATATTTTTATTCAGCTCCCCCATTTTTGTCACTCTCCTCTCATCAAGCAAATTATCACTTTCCCTACACCTGTCCCTTAACCCATCTTAACAATTTTCAAACTGTAAATATGTATACACACACATAAACATACAAAAAGATATGCTCATCTACATATACAAGGTTCATTTTATGTCATTGTTTATAAAACATGAGAAGTATGCACACTATTCTGAATCCCACTTTTTCTCTCTTAGCAACACCTTTGGAATTCTTCCAAGTTAATTCTAAAACCTTTTAGTCATGGACTTAAGGGGTCTGTTATCTCCCTATGGCTGCCTTTTTTGAAATGTGTCATACTTTTAAAAATATACATTCCTCTATTGATTAGCATTGACATTATTTTTTATTACTCTACATTGATAGGGTGGCTGTATGTATTTGTGAGCACATGCTAGTCTAATTTTACAGTGGTAGCTGTGTATTTTTACTCTCTAAATATCCCAGTGCCTAACTCTATTGCTGGGAAGATGTAGTAGTGTTTTGAAAGGTAACGAAAAAATAAGACTAGTTAGGAGCTTTGGAATCTGAAGATGGGCATGGCAGAGAAGTCTTTGAGTTTTCCTTTTACTACTATATCATAGAATAAATGCTGGACAATAGTAACTTCAGACAATAATAGCTACAGACACACTCATACACAGACACACACACACACACACACACACACACACACACACACGGCCACATAAACAAATGTCTACTCTTTCCAGCCAAGAGAACAGAAAAGGGGTGATAAAATCGAAAACTTTTAGACATTAAGTGCTTTCCAGCAGCCAAAACTCACAGAAATAACTGTGGTCCTATATCCAATTTCACCACAAAATGTCAAGTGTTGAGCCTAGATTTCCAACCATGCCAGATTGCAAAGAGACAATCAACCACTCCTCATCCTACCTCCCAAACCAAGCCTTTATCTGAGAAGATCAAGTAGGGAATGAGGACTGTCACCCCAATGTATAATGAGGCCCCCTACTGTGGAGTCAGTGGAGATCACATGGGAAATAGTAACAAGGTCTCTTCCAGTCAGGGAGGTATCAGTGAAGACTTCATGGAGAGCAGTACTCACACTGTGCCCAGAAATTATGAAAAGCCCATCACTATAATGTCAACAGAAGCTGAGTAGGGAACCAGGAATTCCACCTGTCCTCAGCATTAACAAAGCTGCTCCCTCTACCTGCTATCAATGTGCTATCAAAATAAGGCAGCTAAAATTAAAATTTTACATAGGATTCACAGTCTCATAACATAGAACCAAGTTTCACTACCCACCCACCCCCCAAACAAACAAAAAAATTAACAGTGACATTTGGACCTTTGGTACTATAACCAAAAAATAAGAATAAAATCTAACTTTTGTGTCATCCAAGTCCTCATGAGAGGCGAAATAGAGCAGGGACGATGAAGCACAGGAAGAAATCAGAGCTGAAAATGTCACACATTTGAAAGAGACATAAATCTATAGTTTCCAAAATCAGAACAAACCCAAACAGAATAAACCTAAAGAAATCCACACCAACACACTTAAAAGTCAAACTTCTGAAACTAAAAACAAAGAAAAAATCTTGAAAGTAGCAAGAGAGAATTGACAGCTTACCTTTAGTGGAAAGAAATAAGTAGAATTACAGAGGATTTCTCATTAGAAACCATGGAGGCTAGAAGGAAATGGCATGACATTTTTTTAACAATAAAAGGAAGAAACTGTCGGCTCAGATCCTATATGCAGCGAAAATACCTTTCAGGGATGAAGAGAAAATCAAGAAATTCTAAGATAAAGAACACCGTAATTCAACACCCATTGATGATAAAAACTCTCAGTGAACTATAGAGGAGAATGTTTTCAAATTAATGAAAAGCACCTATAAAAACATATGGCTAAGATTATTCTTAATGATGAAAGACTACATGCTTTCTATCTAAGACAGAGAGCAAGGCCGGATAAACCCATAAGTGGACCAAATATGCCAAAGCAATTTAATGGAGAAAGGATAATCTTTCAAAAATCGATACTAGAGCAATTTAATATCTAAGGACAACAATAATAATAATAGAAACACCCTCAACCTAAGTTTTACAATTTATACAAAAATTAACTCAGAATTGCCCACAGACTTAAATATGCCTTTTGCAGCAACATGGATGGAGTTGGAGTTTATTATCCTAAATGAACTAACACAGGAACAAAAAAACAAATACCACATGTTCTCACTTGTAAGTGTATTGTGTATCTCACAACTTGCATGGACCTTCAGAGAATTATGCTGACAGAAAAAAAGTCAACCCCCAAAGTTTTACTATACAATTCCATGAATATAAAATATTTCAAATGGCAAAATTATAAGTAATAGAAACCAATTACAGTAGCTGGGTGTCAAAGAAGGTGGGTGGATGGGAGTTAAGTAGGTGTGACTAAGAAAGTACAACATATCTGATCTTTCTGGTGAGGGATATGTTCTGTATCTTTGTTGTTTCCATGTTAGTATCATGGTTGTGATCTTGTATTATAGTTATGCAAAATGGTACCATGAAGGAAATGGCATAAAGAGTACAAATCAATTCTTTGTACATTTTCACAAGTGTGTGTGAATCAACATTTATATGAAATAAAACACTTAACTAAAAGAAAGGCATAACACTTGGTTTTGATACCTATCAAGGAAAAAATATATATTAATAAGAGGCCAGGCACACTGGCACTTTGGGAGGCTGAGTCAAGCAGATGGCTTGAGTCTAGGAATTCGAGACCAATCTGGCCAACATGGCAAAAAAATACAAAATTAGCCACGTGTGGTGGTACATGCCTGTAATACCAGCTACTTGGGAGTCTGAGGCATGAGAATCACTTGAACTTGGGAGGCAGAGGTCACGGCGAGCTGAGATTGCACCACTGCACTTCAGCCTGGGCAACAGAGCCAGATCCTGTCTGAAGAAAGAAAGAAAGCAAGAAAGACAGAGGAGAGAGGAGAGAGGAGAGAGGAGAGAGGAGAGAGAGAGAGAGAGAGAGAGAGAGAGAGAGAGAGAGAGAGAGAGAGAGAGAGAGAGAGAGAGAGAGAGAGAGAGAGAGAGAGAGAGAGAGAGAGAGAGAGAGAGAGAGAGAGAGAGAGAGAGAGAGAGAGAGAGAGAGAGAGAGAGAGAGAGAGAGAGAGAGAGAGAGAGAGAGAGAGAGAGAGAGAGAGAGAGAGAGAGAGAGAGAGAGAGAGAGAGAAAACAAAGAAAGGAGAAAAGAAAAATTAAAAAGAAAAAAATTTATAAGAAAGCGTAGTATCCCTGTATGAAGGGTCATTCAGTCATATTCTTTTACTACTTCTAGACTATTTTGTAAAGAGAGGCCTTTACTGTTATTTCCATGATGTAGATTTCTACAAGTGGACTCAGTAAACTTGTTATATTTTAATTGACTTTAATAAATTGCTTTCCAACACTCAGTTTTCCAATAGTAATGTACAAATATACCCCCTACTATCTCCAAACTATGCAAAATAAAGTTTGTTATTCATTCTTGTAATTTGCTAATCTGACAATTTTCTTGTCCAAATGTTTTAAATTTTCTATTCTTATGTTTTATGGCCAGATGGACTGCTTTCTGTATCTTAGTCATAGAGCCACCCATTCTATGTTTAGTTTTGCATTCCCTTTTATCAACCTGTAAGTGCTTTCTGTATATTATAGATTTTGTCTTCTTTGCATGAATATATATTATATGTAATTTTTAATCCAAGTTTATCACATACTGCTTTCGTCTCTACAATCTTTGACCAAACTAAAATTGAAATTTGTACACAATAAATATTTTTCTTCTTATTTTACAGCTTTTAAGCTTTAAGTTTTGGATTAGAGATCTTCCTTCTCACAACCGCCCTCAAATGACTACTCATAGATTTATTTTTATTTATTTTTAATTTTTTGAAAGAAAAAAGGGAAAGAGAAAGAGAAAGGGAGAGAGAGAACAGGAGTCTTGCTCTATTGCCCAGGCTGGAATGCAATCTAAAAATAGGTATTAAAAACCTCTTTTATGCCAATAATTGTACTTATCTGCAGAGACAGGAAGGAATAAGGTAAGAAAATAACAATCAAACAGTCAACCAATATTTCATTTAAGTCTGTGAAATGGTATGCAAATGCTGAAGAGTGATTTACTTTCAATTATGTGGTCACTTTCAAAATAGATGTAATGTGATACTGAGAAAAATGTATGTTCTGTGGACCTGGGTGAAGAATTCTATAGATATTCACTGAATTTACTTGTTGCAGGTCTGAGATCAAATCATAAATGTCCCTATTAATTTTCTATCTCGTTGATCTGTCAAATATTAACAATGTGGTGTCAAAGTCTCCCCCTATTATTGTGCAGGAGTCCAAGTCTCTTTATAAGTCATTAAGCACTTGTCTTATGTATCTGGCTGTTCCTATATTGGGTGCACATATATTTATGATCATTGACTTTTATTGTTGTATTGATCCTTTTACCATTATATAATGTCATTTGTTTCTTTTAGTCTTTGTTACTGTTAAAGTCTATTTTGTGAGACGAAAGTTACAACTCCTGTTTTTTTTTTTTTTCTCTCCATTTGATTGATAAGTCTTCCACCGAAGCTTTTGTTTTGAGTCTTTGTGTGTCCTTGCTTATGAGATGGATCTGGATACAGCATACTGATGGGTTTTGACTTTTTATTCAATCTTCCTTTCTATGCTTTGATTGGGGCATTTAATCCACTTAAATTTTAGGATTAATATTGATATTTGTGAGTTTAATATTGTCATTTAATGCTAGCTGGTTATTTTGCCCATTAGTTGATATAGATTCTTCATTATGGAAATACTCTTTAACTCTTGGTAAGTTTTTGGGATGATGATACTGGTTGTTCCTTTCTGTGTGTAATGCTTCTTTCAGAAGCTCTTGTAAAGCAGGCCTGGTGGTGATGAAATCTCTGAGTGTTTACTTGTTTGTGAAAAATTTTTATTTTTCCTTCATTTATAAAGCTCAGTTTGGCTGCATATGAGATTCTGGGTTGAAAATTCTTTTCTTTGAGGATATTGAATATTGAACCTCACTCTCTTCTAGTTTGTAGGGTTTCTGCTGAGAGATCTGCTGTGAGTCTGATAGGCTTCCCTTTATGGGTAACCTGACCCTTCTCTCTAGCTGCCATTAGAAATTTCTCCTTTATTTCAACCCTGGTGAATCTAATGATTATGTGTCTTGGAGTTCCTCTACTTGAGGAATATCTTTGTGGTGTTCTCTGTATTATCTGGAGTTGAATATTGTCCTGTGTTACTAGGTTAGGAAAGTTTTCTTGAATAATATCCTGAAGAATATTTTCCAGCTTGGATTCATTCTCTTCATAAAATTCAGGTACACCTATCAAACATAAATTAGATCTTTTCACATAGTCCCATATTTCCTGGAGATTTAGCTTATTCCTTTTTACTCTTTCTTCTCTAATCTTGTCTTCTCATTTCATTTCATTAAATTGGCCTTCAACCTCTGATATCATTTCTTCTGCTTGATCAATTTGACTGTTAATACCTGTGCATACTTCACGGAGTTCTAATATTGTATTCTTCAGTTCCATTAATTCACTTACATTCCTCTCAAAATTGTCTATTCTCATTAGGATTTCATCAAACCTTTTTTCAAAGTTCTTAGTTTCTTTGCATTGGGTTAGAACATGTTCTTTTAACTCACAGAAGTTTCTTATTATCCACCTTCTGAAGCCTACTTCTGTTAATGGAATGCACTCATTCTCCATCAGGCCTTGTTCTGTTGCTGATGAGGAACGGTGATCCCCTGTAGAGGGAGAGGCATTCTGATTTTGGTTATTCTCAGCCTTTTTAGGCTGGTTTCTTCCCATTATTATAAATTTATCCATCTGTCATCTTTGTAATTACCAACTTTCTAATTAGGTCTCTGAGTGGACGTCCAACTTGTTGATTCCCAGTGCTGGAATCTGAGCAACACAATGCACCAGCTAAAACAGCGGCATTAAGATTGATGGTGCTTTTCTGCCTGGGAATCTCTGGTCTGGCTTCTTGAGTCCCTTCTTCAATCAGCTGAATAGGTGACTCTGCCTTCCCGGAGCGCCAAAGGTACTTTGCACCAAGAACCGCCATGCTGAGGTACTGGCAAAACTGCTGCACCAGCCACAAGAGTTGCACTGGTGACCCATGGGGCTCCTCTGCTGGGAATCTCCTGGTCCATGAGCAACAAAAATTCATCTGAAAGTGTGGCATCCTCTTGTTCTCTGTGCTTTCACTGGGAGCTACAATCCTGAGCTGCTAGTGATCTGTCATCTTGGATCCTATCTTTGGCTACTCATAGATTTATTAAAATATTTATGTCGTACATTCAAAATTGTATTTTAAAAAGTCTTATACATATATAGGTAAAACTTCATTTCTTCCTAGGTAAATATTAAGTTGTGCAAAAAAAAAATCACATTATTTTCTCATTGCATTGAAATGCCTTATTTGTAATATATTATTTTAGTACTATAATTTCTGAATTTTCTATTCTGATAATGTATTCATATTACAAATTCATATTTATTTGATTATGTTTGCAAATATTTGGATATCTTGCAAATCAAGTCTTCTCTTGTTTTTTAACTTTTTGTATTCTCATTCTTTCAATTTTACAATAAATAAAAGTTACATTAATTCTATATAAGCATGAATTCAATTCATGTAATTGAATCATGTAAGTAACTCTAAAATTAAAATATCAAGAACTGATAAATTTGGACTATTTTTTATTTTGCTCAAATAATGTTTTTTTTTTTTTTTTTTTTTTTTTTCTGGAAACATAAAAAAGGAATTTTCTGTCCCCAGTGTTAAACAAGTATCTTCTTTCAAGCCAATCATCCTGTAGATAACATCTAAACTCTAGACAAACAAACAGCTATCTAAGGGCACTGGACAGCAACAAAGTGGAGGCAGATACTGGAAGGACATTGAAACCTGGAAGAAGGAAAACTTCACTGGATATATTTTTGTGTGTTTTTTTATTTTTTTTTAAATCATTTTTAGTCTTAAACTACAACCCAGAATATGTCATGTGGGTGGCTGAAACTTGAATTTAAAATCAGTGGTCTTAGTTTTGGAGTACTAGAGAACAAAGTTGAGGCAATTGTAGACACTGAAAAGTAAGGAAGAAATCCCAGATAGGAGTTAAACAGAGAGGGGCACTCCAAATTCTGAGCATAAAATCAGTCCGTCCTTGAGATTATGAATCAGTCACACATGTTTATGGCAGTTTCAAGCAACCCAGATAAAGCTAAAGCTAATTAACAACACAGATTTCAGCTGCCAATCACTTCATAAGGGTCAGGAGTTTGCAATTTGAGTTCTGCCAATTGTATCTGGATTTTGTTTATGATATTTTGTAGCAATATAAGATTCTGTTATGTTCCTCCAAACAGCATGCCTGTGTGTGTGTGTGTGTGTGTGTGTGTGTGTGTCTTTTTCTCCTCTTTTACACACACTCCTTGGAGAAACATTACAGAATTTTGAGTGTCATTTTAGATACATAAATTTAATTTTACAGTTTAAGCTATTTTTCCTTTGAGTTTGTGTTTACTAATTAAAATGATTTAGCTTTGCCATTGATAGTATACTTTATCAATATTCCCTTTTTGTCTTTAAGATGATTATTCCTATGATAGAAATGCATTATCTTTTTTTAATATGTATTTCATCATTACCTAATCATATTATGAAATATTTTATCGATCTTTATTTTTTAAAGAAAAACCTTTGACTGCTGGATTTTGTAGTTATATGATTCTAATATTAGCATAAAAAGATAATTTTGCTAATAGATGCATGAGGTAGTTTGTTTTCTAGTCTTTCTGAAGTTGTTATAATACTGGAGAACTTGTTTGTTGTTAGTGTGACTAGAGGCAACCTTCAAAAGTTTCTGATTGTAGCTGAGATCATTTTATTGTTTTGCTTTTTACAATAAATATATCTTACTCTCATATAAGGTAATATTCTATTACTATTTTTCATGGTTCATTCATTAAGAAAGCTTGTTTTTGTCAAATAACATTATAGAGTTTATTGTTATTATCATATGAATTTTCACCTTTAATTGTTGGAGAGAGAGAGAAATAGATAGATAGATGGATTTTAGATAGGTAGCCAGATTATACTCAGATAATAAATTCTGCTTGATACTCGTATATGGCATGCTATCTTGTGTTACCTGTAGAGGGTTCTTAATAATCAGATGTGGTATTCATTTTGGTTCATTTTTATTGACTTTACTGAGGCACAATTTAACTAAAATAAAATGCACACATATTGTGTGTAACAATTCAATGGGTTTAAAAACAGTTAATTTACCAGGGTTATAAGCTATCAACCTTTTATATCAAGTTATAAATCTTTTCCATCAACCCATTAAGTTTTCATGTACCTTTTGGTAGTAAATCTTCATCCCCAATCTCTTCTTCAGACATCACTGATCTGATTTCTACCATAGTTAAGTAAACTTACTTATAGAAATTCAAAAACAAAAATCCTACAGTAAAAATCTTGGTAGATTTTACACAGTGTATTCCTTTCAGAAATCAGACACATAGTTTCATGTATCAGTAGTTCATACTTTTTAATTTATGGCTTAATAGCATCCCACAGTATTAATATACCATGGCTTATGTATTCCTTTGTCTTGTTATTTAGACTGTTTCCAGTTTCAACTGCTAATTATAAAAGTTATAAATAAATATGCATAAGTATAGTTTGGCCAAATGTTTCATTTCAAAAATTAATTCTAGGAGTGTAATTGCTGGGTCATAACAGCCAAATTGTTTTCCACAGTAGTTATGTCACTGTCTACTTACTTTTACATTGGTGAGAG
Source organism: Saguinus oedipus (assembly GCA_031835075.1). Lineage (NCBI taxonomy): Eukaryota > Metazoa > Chordata > Mammalia > Primates > Cebidae > Saguinus > Saguinus oedipus. Next base: position 47,385,869 of record CM063169.1, read on the forward strand.
TTCTGGTGCTTCATGTGCAAGCAAACAATTGATATCACAATTTTTAATTTTTGCCATCTAATGAATAATACATGATATCTTATTGCTTTTTAATTTGCATTTCCCTGATATAATTTATATTAGACATTCCTTCATTTGGTTACTGGACATTCATTTTTAATGTATTTTTTGTAGTATCTGTCCAAGTCCTTCATTCATTCCTAGCTTTTCTTTACCTTATTGATATTTAGTCATAAAAATCTTTTATGTACTCTCAACACAAGTCCCTTGGCAGATGTTTGTATTGAGAAGGTTTATCACTAGCTGTGACTCGTCCTTTTATTTATTTTAAAGTTGTATCTTTTGAAGAGTAGGTGATTTGAATGTTTATGTTAATTCAGTTTATCATTTTAAAATGTTAATGTTGTATTCCGTCTAAACAATCTTTGTCTGCCCTATGCGGTGAAGATTGTTTCCTATATTTTCTTTTAGAAATTTTAGCATTTTTCTTTTATGTTTGGAACTATGGTTTGCATAATATTACTTATTTTTGTGTATAATGTAAAGCATGGGTTCAGGCGCATTTTCTTTTCCATATGATCCAGTTGTTTCATTTAAATGTTTTTATAAAGATTTTTCCATCTCCATTGAACTCTACTGGCATCCTTTAGATACACATCTATTATGTTTTGGTTTATTTTTAATTATGTTGGATTATAGTCAAACACCTTAGACTACTAGATGACTCTCTCACTATTTCTCTCTCTCTTTTAATTTTGTTGCATTTTTTACAACTATCTGATTGTCTTATCATAAATATTCCATTGATATTTAATGAAGCTGATTATTCTGCTCAACTTGATTACTCTACTACTTTCTCTTTAAGAAAGTATCCAAAGTAAACAATCAGTTAATTATATTGTCAAATCCTTCCATTTCTTTTCTTTTTGAATACTGTATTTCTTAAATTCTTAGAAAAATATATCAAAATCTTACATTTTCAAAATTTTTATTTTAAGTATTTAGCATCTATCTTCTCTATATATTATATTATGTATGTTCTAATATCCTCAAAATCTACATCTCTTATCACAACATAATATTATTATTTATACTATTTGGTATTTTTAACTTTAATTTCACTCATTATTTCACCGTTCTTTTATATATTCATAAAATCTTTTAATTTCCTCATTTATATATTTAAAACATTGTCAATTATGTTTGCTGTATCTCTTAACTACCTTATTTTGCTATATTATTTAGGATAGATAACACTGTATTTCCATCTGTTATACATAGGCAAAAGTAGAGGACAATTTCTTATATAGTTTTGTCTTCCAGAGCTACAAGATATTTTTATATGCCTCCTCTTATTTTAGGAACTTGCCCTTTTCTGTCAAATATAAATTCTCCTCTGCTTTAAAATTGCAGTTAACATAAAACTTACCCAAATACATAGACTAGCTGCTTATTGTCATGACAATTCTTTCAATTCACCAGTTAATTCAAGAGAAATTCCAAGCATTCCTGATGAAAATGTTTTTTGCATTTTATTAACTAATTGCTAATTAATGTTATTAATCTGCGGAGAATGTTAAATAAGTAAATGTTAAATAAAAATTTCTGACAACTCTGTGGAAAGTAAAACTTTAAAAATTTTGAATTTATACACTGTCTGACAAAATCATCAGAGGCTTCTTCAGTCATATCCAGAAGCTCAAAAGATTTTCAATTTTTGGTTCTCTCAATAGGATTGACATCAATTCCTAATAATACTGAATATTCATATGCTTTTGAATACATCACAGCCAAGAGTCCATGATTACTAAATGTTTAATTTTAATACTTATCCTTCTTGAAATGTCTTCCTTCTTCAGAATTTAAAGGGTCTCAAAAAGTCATTTGGGATTTTAAATAACACTAGATGAATAATAGTTTTCTTCAAAAGGTTAAAAGAACCCATAACTTCTCTAATTGAGAAAATACAAATGATCACTTTTGGTAATTGTGAAAGGTCATATTTTAATCTAGTCCCTCAAACTGATGCTAGGGAACAGCAATAAGACTATAGCTGAAAGTCATAATATCATGTTGAACTCAAAATACATTATGATAAAATCAATTAAATGTGATAATTTTCTTTCTAAATTATTGGTTTTAATTAAGTTGTAACCTCCATATTTGATGTGTGTATTTTTAAGGAGATAATGCAGATGAAACTTTCACGGCAATTACAATAAAGAACAGAGAGAGGTTTCGCGTATAATACTATTCAGTCATTTTTGTATTTTTATAATTTATTTGGTTTATATGGAGTAAAAGTAGTTTTTATAAATTTTAATTTTAAAACAATATCTTGATCAGATTTTTTAAATTTAAAAAATTGTTTTTTATAGTTTTGTCCTTCCTTCATAATATTTGCTTCCTGCCAGATACAATATCTGATTAAATGCCCTCGCAAAAACTATCTAAACTGCAAATAAAAAATTCCATACTCAATTAACTCCAATTATATGATGCTACTTTTCTCTTGGCACATATGTTCTAGTGTGTGACAGCACAGTAGGGTGACTATAGTTAACAATCATTTCTTTTCAAAATAGCTAAAAGAGAAAATTTGAAATCTTCCCAACAAAAAGAAATGATAAATATTTGAGGTGATTTGATGATGACACATTGTATGCATATACCAAAATAGCACATGTACCCCAAAATATGTAAATTATGCATCAATAAAAACATAAAATTAAAAAAATACAATAAAAATAAAAACATAATATTGAACTAAACCAAACCCCAAAATGAAGAACTTTGTTAAAGTTGTAACATTTGATGTTCTTAATACAGAATTTATTATTTTGATATCAATGAAAAGGTTACAAGTAGAAAAGTAATAGTGAAATAGATATTTTTCTCAAAATACTTGATGATTTGTTATATCTACATTAAAAGAGTCTAATAATTTTACAGGCTTATAACTATTCTTTATGTGTCCTGTGAAATAGTCATTTTTATGACCACATTTAATGATGTCAAGCAGTCTAAATTTGTAGTCAAAATTTACGTATAAATTAGAAATAGATAAGGACTAACAAGTATCTTCTTGGTTTTCCTTACCTAGCTTGCCATAGTGCAGTCTGTAATATACTTCAAAGACTAGCTTCAGAGACCCAGAAAGTGTCTTAAAATATTTGTCAAAGAACAGGTGCAGAATCACTTGTAGCAAATGAACTGAAAATGAAATGGGGGAAAAGGGACATAATGACATGATATTATCCAAAATATAAGAGAGATAAAGAAGAGAGAAATGCAAATGAGATAAAATTAATTACTTTCTAGTCCTCAAGTCTCAGCTAAAAGTAGCTCTTCACAAATATGGTGGTTACTAAAAGAAAGGCAAGGGAAACTTATTATGGGAATTTTTTTTCTATTTTAGTGCCAATATGAAGAAATCCACATCATAGTCTCCAAATAATAGGAAAGCATGTAGTCGCCAATCATTTCTGGGGAAGGGAGAGAATAAACAAATACTTTCTATTATGTGTTAGAAAGATCACTTGATACTTAAAACGTTTTCAAGTTTTACTGATTGAGTGCTTATTTTATAGAATTTTATTTAAATTATCTTCTCCTCACAAAAATCCCAGGTCAGAAGAAATTGAGACTAATAAGAATCAATATTTCAAAGTTTACATCACCAATAAATATATTAATTATTACTCAACCCAGTTATATTTTTTTCCAAACTTTTCATTGTGGAGTTGGAAGAACCAAATGCCAGGAGCTTACATAAAAAAGTAAGCAAACTCTCAGAGTAATAATTGGTGGCTGCAATTACATGCCGGTAGTTTCTGTCTTTTCTAATGGTTCAATCAATATTATTTCTCATGTTGTAACCTGTGTGCAGATATAATCTTATGGGTTGAAATTGGAAGTTCATTTAAAAAAAATCATTGGTAGAAGGAAGTTAGTGTGACCTAATTACATCATGTTCAAAATGTATAATTGTGAGACAGATTTGATATACTACATTTTTATCTTGCTTGTGATTTTCAACCCCCAAACTTTTAGGATGCCAAATTTGAAGTATAGCCAATAAAGTTGTATTAATACTAGTAATAATAAAGTAATAATAACATACTAATAATAAAAGTCATCAAATAATAAACTCTTCTAATAACTCCATTGAAAAATTTCCATTCCCAATAATGAGGGTACTCTTTGTATTAGACCAATTGTGTTCTGCAAAACACAATTGGAAATTCTGGATAGAAACAACTATTTGAAGTGACTAAAAGTAAATTAATGCAGTAGAAACCAGAACGGAGTCCACCATGACAGATAGAAAACTGTGCAGTGTAAAATTTTTATACAGCATTTTGTCTGAAGTCACTCTCCAAACCAAGCAATACGAGATGTATAGACCAAGAATGTGTCACATTATTACTTGTTTGAAAATCCAAAGGATGAAATTTAAGATTTCCGGAGAACCTAAAAGGTAAGAGAAAAAAACTCAGGAAGAAATTGAAATAAAGGGAAAAACCCCATATTCTTCCATCAGACATTTCTCTAGCCCTTTGTTAACATTGAAGTATGCAAGCATGGGAAAGACTCCAACCTTCTAGGCAAAATAGCTACAGCCAGACATGAAAAGAATTGAATAGTTTCAACTGCTGCCCATCTTAAGCAAGACAATTTGGGGTGGCGAATTTAGGTCAAGGAAATTACTAGCTAGAACAGAAATCAGCACTCCTCAGAGAAAGATAACAAATCCAGAGTCTCTATGATGTGTCCTCTTCAAAGGAAAAGAGTTTAAAAATATGGCATATAATAACTCACATATAGAGATTAGCATAAATTTAAAATAACTATTATAATATGCTCAAGGACTTGAAAAATGTTTATTTGAATAAACAGATTTGGAATCTCTGCAGAAAATTGCAAACTAAAATAAGAAAAAGTGATCTCACAGTAATAGACTTCATCTTTTAAAGAAGTATTACATTTATAGAAACATTCAGACTATGATACAGAGATTTTCCACATACCACCTCACCTCTTTCGCAATGTCCCCCCTTTTCTTAACATCCTTTTATTGTCATACATTTGTTAAAATTGATGAACCAATGTTGATACACTATTATTAACTAAAGTGCATAGCTTAAATTAGGGTTTGTTCTGTTGTACAGGTCTATTGGTTTTGACAAATGCATAATTTTGTGTATTCACCAATAAAGTTTCATACAGAAATATGAGCTTTAAAATCTGTTGTTGAGACAGTAGAATAAAGTCAGGAACCTGGTAGACATAATATATTGTTAGGCAGCATCAAGGAGGAGAAAAGGGCAAGAAAAGGGATTCTCCCTTTAGAATCTCCAGAAGGAATCCACCATATTATACCGTGACGTTAGCCCAGCAACCCTGATTTTAGAGTTCTGACTTCCAGAACTGTGAAATAATAAACCTGTCTTGTTTTAATCCACTAAATTTCTCTTAATTTGTTACAGCAGCAAAAGGAAACGAATATAAAATCCAAATGAGGCTATTTTCAACTTCTTTTCCAAAACTATTGTTCTTTAAAGCTACTTCAAGGATATGCTTCAAGGAAATATTCATCTGAAAGGACTGGGGTTGCTTTCAGCGAGAACAGCTGGGATTTCTGGAATTTGGTGGAAAAAGAATTTGACAGTTTAGAAATTTCTGTCATGTTTCAAAAAAGTACATTGACATAAAATTCGATAGAATTTGAAAGTGTAAATTGTGATAAGGTAAATATACTTCATATTTACCTTCAACCTCGTCTATGGAGGTTCACTTATGACTATTCATTGCTGAGTCTTCTTAATAAAAAGGGCCTGTCTTCAGGTTGGTCAACATTAGAGTCACTGACAAATACATCCTCCTAGACAGCTCATTTTATTACACTGATTTCTCTTTCTATATTTAATATCATATTGCTTAGTTCATTAAGAAAGTCTTAAGGACTATAAAGGTTTTTTTTTTTAAGATGTTGGTAATTATAAATTACCATTGTCTTACAGTAGTTGGAGCTCTGTATATATGTTATGCCAAAGTTGTCAATACAAAGATTCATAAGATAATTATTGGAATACAATGTAACAATATGTTATATGTAATTGCAATGGACTTCAAATTAAGTCTGATAAGTTATTTTTAATATAGCTCTGAGTACCAACTCAGTAATGTAAATGTACCCTTTCCTCACCTAACAATAAAGTATCAAGATTTAGTACTAGAACACTAACATAATTTTTTAGTATAAAAAGTAGGTAAAAATATTTTTTAAATAAAAACAACTAATGCAAATTGTATTTATATGCTCAAGAGCTATAGTTTTATAAATTTGACAGATATGTTTATTTTATTGAAAAATAATGCAATATCTTTCCAGACAGGATAAAGTCTGTTGTCTCAATGATTATTTCATTTAATTCTATTTCTTTTCATTGCTTCCTTTCTACTCTAACAGAAATTTTTCACTAGGTAAACCTAAACAGAATGCCAACTTCCCATCAGTAAGAGTATCTATTCATTTAAATTTCCAAATGACTTCTACATTTTTCCAATCTTTCCCCAATCAATATCAAATTCAGTGAAATGCATTTGAATGTATTTGCAATATACTATACAAATGTAAATCAAAAACATTGCATTGTTCTTATTATATTTATGATATTCTTGCCATAATATAAGTCCATTACAGCTGTAACTTCTAGAAACCTATGATAGCACTTACAGTCTCTATTACCATAATCCCTAAAGGAGTATCCACAAAAAAAAAAAATAAGTTATTTTATCTAAGAAATGAAAAGCTTCTTTTCTAAATAACCTTAGTCCTAGTCCTAAGACAGATACTCTGTAAAACCGAAGTGTGATGTTTTATCAATTCACAGTTTTCATCTTACTATAGTAGCTTTATAAATGAGAAAGAGTATATCTGCTTTATTTCTCTCCTTTCTCTGTCTTACTCTTGCTCCTTTTCTCTTCCTATAAATGTAAGATTATTTGAAAAAGACATAACTTTTCAACAGTGATGAGTAAGTTTCTATTCACCTTTTCTCATACAAAAACATTAATGGATATCAAAGGCAGTGTCATCTTCAGAATGAACTTGTTCTAAGGCGGTGACAATGACAATTTTAGTGTTTATCATTGTGGTCAAAGTTTCAGAAAGATTTTTTTTGTCTGTTAAACTACAACCAATGCAACCAATAATCTGCACAGCGATACCAGTGTTTTATTCTGATATTCCACACAGCTGCTATACTTTATTAATCTTTGAGCTTCTACAAATGTTCTAAAGTAACTAATTAGTACATTGCAATTTAATGGTAAGCAGAGACAGAACTAAAATCTGAAGCAAATTATTAAAATGCTCATTCATAAAAAAGAACAATAACAGAAAACTAAGAACATGCATTATATAACCATTTCAAACTTGGCATCGAATGAAGATATTTACCTGGCCAAACAATTTTGAAAAACAATCTTAAATTCTGAAGCTCATGAAGTGCAATGCAAAGTGATGCTCTAGAGAAATATGAACAGGCCAAAAGTTGAGTAGGATGAGTAAGATTTCAGAGGTCACCAAGAAACATAAAAGCTCAGTCTCTGGAGATAGACAATCTGGATTTCTCCAAGCTCTGTTATTTATTAGTTGCATAATCTTGGGAAAATTATTTAATCTCTTTATGCCTCAATTTTCCCATCAGTAAAATTAGGATAAAAGCAGTCCCTTCTTCATATGGTTGTCATAAGGATTAAATCAGTTAACAGTTTTTAAGCACATGAACTGGGCTGGCACATAGTAAGTACCAAGTCCCGTCTAAGTGTTACACAATTTTAAAAAAATTAAATGCAACATTTAATCAAATGCACAATTCTATAAATAATTCCATTTGCCCTTTATATTCTTAGAAGATTGAATCTTGAACTAAACTAGAAACTTAATTAGCAGCTGTGAGTAATTAAGGTGCTCCTGAAGCTCTGAGGAAAATTAGGGGAGGAGAGATCAGTGGCACGGAATTGGTAGAGGTAGAATTCAGTGTTCTCTCAGACAATAATAAAAGGTAAAACAGCAGTGTCTTTTCAAAAGAAACAGACCAGGAATTTGTCAACTCTACAAGTCCTGTTAAAAGTAAATTTAATGTCATAATTATACCATTGAAAACAGCTGCCATTGGGAAATCATAACACACGGTCTTCTAGATGAATTTTATACCACTAGAGCACCCATTAGCTGCTTACTGTTATAATCACTTATTCATCCATTGATTCAAACATTCATTTCACTATCACCTGGAAACACATGCCCTGAAAACACATGGTTCATGAATTACCATCTGAAATCCAACTATTTCAATGAACTGAAGGTTCTATCCCTTATAGGAAATGATGTTTGGCATTTATTATAAAGAGACAACTAAGGGAGGAGTAGGGAAGTAATATTAGAGGAATGCCCTCTTCAGGAGTTAAATAATATGAAGGGATAGCACCCTCATCTGGGGGAATAAAAGGTAATTTTTAGCCAAATTATAGTAAAATGAGCATAGCTTTACACACCAACTATACCTGTCTGCAAATAGAATTTATTTTGTTGATTTGTGGTACATTAACATATATATGTGACCATAGCCTGCTCTTAAGAGGGTATTTATAATTTACTTCATTGCCTTAGGTTTAGCTCTTTTATATAAATATACATCACTAAACAGAGATTAGCACAAGGATCACTAAATAAGTTACCAAGAGACCCAAGTAGTTATCTAAGCTCTGCCAAAAACCAGCCGCGTGATTTCAGGCATATCATATCAAATGTAAAAGAGTCAAGTTGAATTAAATATCTCTTAGTGTTGTAGGATTCAATATTTTTGATGAATTAGCAATGCTATTCCTATTGCCTATGGATTCTTGTCAGTGACCTAAAATATAGTTTTCAATGCTGCTTCAAAAAGTACATGGTACATTATTAAACCAAGACTGTGTGCTTTTATCAGACAAATAAGACCTAAAACATATAGACATAAGTTAAAAGCGTTATGTTCAGTCATGTGTTGTTTTTAAAGTTTTTTTTTAACTGCATCTTATGTTAAACGTTATCTTGACTTTTCACCACAGTATTGTGTTTTAGTAATGACTTAAAATGATTTCACAGGTTTTTATCTTATGAGATTATGTAACAAACTTTTGTCAACGTAAGTTTGTGAAAAATATGTATAGTTTTTTGAGCCAATTATCTACCTTAAAGACTAAAAAGTTTGCTTTTAAAAAGTACATCAAAATCGAAAATAACTGCAACATATCAAAAAATTCAAATAATATATATAATACATTACTCATGAAAGGGATATATATATATATACATATATATATACATATATACTATATAATAAGCTATGGAAAACTGTGTTGGCAATTAAACATTAGCTATTTGAAAAGGAGATAAAGTGTCTATTCTAGATGTGAATATTCCCATTTATTTAACTTCAGTATTCTAGATTTTTAGTTTCTCTGCCTGATTTCTGTAGACAGAAAAATCCAACATACCAGCTGTATTGACCAATATAAACCTCTCATACAAGGAAGATTAGTTATCTATTACTAAAATAATGCTGCATAGAAAACCACCCAAACGTGGTGACTTTCACAAAGTAACATATTTTTTGAGACTATAGGTGCGAAGAGTAGCTGTGATGATTTGGGCCATTTTTGATAGAATTCAGCTGGGCTTGTTCATGCATTTTAGGTTGGTTGGCACTTGGTTATGGCTGGCTGCTCTAGAATGGTCTCAGCTGGGACAACTGGGCTCTCTCTCATGTACTCCTCATATTCCTACAGCAGTCTTGCCATATTCTCATGCTTGTGGCAAGGATTCAAGAAGAAGCAAGCCAGTCCTGCTGTTGGGATCAAGAGAATACATGCACATACTTCTTAAGCCTCTGCTGTGTCATGCTTGCCGATAAAATGTGGTTGGCCAAAACAAATATGTTCATGAGCCCATAGAATGAAAAGGCCCTACAGTTACAGTCTTGGGACACAGAAAGGCAATTAATTGGCATCACTAATGCCAAACAGTAACAAAAATCCTGAAAGTTTATTGTGAATTATATAAATTTTCAGAGATAACATGTGCTTTGGCAAACTTCATTATTTTAAATTAGTATCCAGTGCAAGAAGATAAAGCCATTACAGTCATTTTATATTTTCTAATATTAATTATAAAAAGTTAAGAATGCAAATGTTTAAAATAAATTCATAACATTCACAATGTTGAAAACCTTAAAATATTTTAGAAATATTTCTTTATGTGTGTGTGTGATTACATTTTAAAAATAAAATTGGGAATAAATTTTATATAAAAATCAATCATGTTTATGCTGCATTTATATGTATTACATGTATTATATTTATATGTATATAATTTGTATATGTGCCATACCTGACAACAGTTTTTGACTGGCAGGTTCCGTGGTTTCACGCTGCAACCCGCTTCCCCGCTTCGTTTTTTTTTTTTTTTAAACGGAGTTTCGCTGCTGTTACCCAGGCTGGAGTGCAATGGCACGATCTCGGCTCACCACAACCTCTGCCTCCTGGGTTCAGGCAATTCTCCTGCCTCAGCCTCCGGAGTAGCTGGGATTACAGGCGTGCACCACCATGCCCAGCTAATGTTTTCTATTTTTAGTAGAGACGGGGTTTCACCATGTTGACCAGGATGGTCTCGATTTCTTGACCTCATGATCCACCCGCCTCGGCCTCCCAAAGTGCTGGAATTACAAGCATGAGCCACCCGCCCAGCCCCGCTTTGCTTTCTTAAGCGCTGCCGCTCTGCTCAGCGCCTCTGCGCCGGGCCAGGACACACCTCGACCCGCTCTGTAGCTTTCCTCTGGGCTCTGGCTTGCTTCCTGGGCGGCAAGGAGTGGAAGTGGGGGGGTGCTCATCCTTTCCACCTCACAGGCTCCTGCAGGTTTTAGACCCAGAGATAATATCCAAACGAAAGAGAAGGAGAGGGAAAGCAGAGAGAGAGCTTGGAGGTTAAAAGAAAAAAAAGAAAAAAAACCTGCGCTTCGGAGTTTCACTCTTGTTACCCAGGCTGGAGTGCAATGGCGCGATCTCGGCTCACCGCAACCTCCGCCTCCTGGGTTCAGGCAATTCTCCTGCCTCAGCCTCCTGAGTAGCTGGGATTACAGGCACGCGCCACCATGCCCAGCTAATTTTTTTGTATCTTTAGTAGAGATGGGGTTTCACCATGTTGACCAGGATGGTCGATCTTTTGACCTCGTGATCCACCTGCCTCGGCCTCCCAAAGTGCTGGGATTACAGGCTTGAGCCACCGCAAAACCTGAGCTTTTAATTCCTGCTCCCCGGGACCACTTATGAAGGGCTGGGCCCCACCCTCGGGGCTTGGTGTGCTGCTCCGTTTCAGGTGTTCTTAAAGAGACAGGACAGAATGGGGCTAGTTTTACTCATGATTTTGAAGTTTTCTTCTCCGGTTCTCCCCCTTTCCTGGCTGTATCTCTGTGGTGTACCCCTCTCCTGACTGGCTCTCCAAAATGTAATATTGGGGTTCAGGGGTTTAGGGTGCCCTCAGCTCCCCTGAGAGGAAGTTTCTTCAGGTTCTTGACTTCCTGCCCTCTCAAGAATGAAAGAGGGGACCACGGTGCAGTGCATAGTAAATGCCACTCAAAAGTGTAGGAAGTGATTTATTTGAAGAGAGAAACAGGAGAAGGAGAGAGAAAGCAACAGCTAACTCTGACACTGAGTGAGAGAATCAGAAAGATGGAATCCAGTAGAGGAAAGCAGCTTCCACACTGAGTGGAAGGGAGTAGACACAGATGAAGGCGATAGACAGGAAGGGAAGACAGGCTTCCATGAGGGAGTGTGGAAGGGGACTCCAGAGGGAAAATCCAGGAGAGAGAAGATGGCTTCCACGAAGGGAGTGTTCACAGAAGGGAATCCAAACGTGGAGTCCGAATGGGTGTGGAACAAGGGGACTTTTAACCTGGGAGGAACCCCCACCTTCTCTAAGACCCTGGGCCAATGAAAGGAGTTCCTTAGAACTTCCACTGGCATGATTCACTTTTAGTTTCTTCCCGTGCCCGTGAAATTCAAACATAAACAGTTAAATCTCCCGGACGGAGAGAGATGGGAAGGGGGCAGGGCCCTAGGAAGTTTTTGCCCTTAAAACTACGCCCCCTTGTGGACCCAGAAAGAGAACACATCCCTCAATTGCAAATGTTTCTTTCATAACATGCAAAATTAGTTCCCAACAAGATTTTAGAGAATTGCTACTCTACAGAAAACAAATAGGGGGTTTGGCAGTGAATAAGAGGATAAAGTTTATGAAACTAACATAGAAATCTGAGCTACTGAAAGGCCTTAACGTGTGGACTCATCTTTTTAAATAGACAATTCATGTGTGGAATACTAGAGAAAAAGACTAAATAAGAGAACCGTGAGGTTTACTTATAAATAACAGTGGCAAGCAGTTACTCCCATACTGAGAAAAATTTTCCGGTGTATACCTGACTTAAATGTTGCCTCAGTTTATCAGACCTTTCCATACTTTCATATAAAATGTTCATGGGCTTCACATTCCTCTAGTACCAATTGTTGCAGATATAAAAATATAGGGCTTTATTGGAAAAAAGTCCAAGCAAAACACACCTAATCTTCAAAATTCTCATTATCCTACGTTTAGGCTTAGCACAGATGGTCTATAAAAAGTCATGGCCAAGTTTCAGTAAATAGGCGTTCCATCCATATAATGCAGTATATATTTTAATGTTGGGAGCAGAGACTATCCATGTAAGCATGTGAGAATGGAAATTGCCTAGTTACAGAATTGGCCTTGCTAACACTGGGAAGACTCAGGAGCCCAGTCAACTATCCTATTCAAGTTGAACTAACTTAGACCTGCTGACCCAGCTCTCTGTGAAGCCATGAAAAAAGGAGAAAACTTTCCAGGCCATCCATCTGGACATGCTGATTGAATACATGCATTGTTACCCATATCTTTAGCTTCCACAAGTCAATCTTATCCTCAGCCAAGAATGTACTTTTTTCTTTTTCTTTTTGGCATTTACTAAATAGACTTTGGGGATTCTTGTCTACCTTCCTCATATTTACAGGTGTTTTTTTTTTTTTTTTTTTTCTTCCAGAGAACCTCAGCTAAGTATTATCGGGGTTTAGGACCACCCAATGGCAATGGTCGACTTACTCACCAGCAGTCACAAGGCAACAATTATTTTCTTGAACCTAGCCTCAGTCATGGTTTATCCTGAAATCAGAATACCTGGTTCAATCTAAGACACACAGATAGGTCTTAGGCAAGACACACAATGCTAGAACACTTTAAGGAGGACTAAAACTACGCCACTGTTGCTAAATGTCAATTTTTGAACTTTCAGCTTATTTCAATTAAAACAGAATCTAGACAAAACTTAGAAAATGCAGCATAAAGCTATCTTCCAAAAGACAAGATAGCTGTCAAGTGGTAGCTCAGAAAGCATGTTTGCCATCAGGCAGCAGAACATTTAACAAGACAAACAAGAAAGACCTTTGGTAAGTAGTGGTGGTCATTGTTTATATATCTTGCTTGTTGAAAAAATTATTGTGAACATCTCTCAAATACAGAATGCACTGCTATCCAAAATTTGGTTTGGATGTTAAGACTGATGATGCCATACACATAGCAATAGATTATAAAAAGGTTCATTACTCACATAATGAGGCTTTCTAGGGAGAGAGGGTCAGCTCCAAAGCAGGTCAAAAAATGGCTTGAGAGAGAATATTGCTGGGTTTGGAGGTGCAAGGAAGCCCTCAGCTCCCCTGAGAGGATGTTTTTCCAGGCTCTTGGTCTCTCACTCACCCAAGAATGGGAGAGGAGACCACGTCGGGTGTGCGTGTAAGAAAATATTTGACCCCAAAGAGGTTTTGCAGAAAAGTAATTTATTTAGGCAGAGAAAGAGAAAAAGGAGAGAGAAAAAGATGAGAGAAAAAACTTCTACGAAGAGTGTAGAAGGGGACCCAAGTATCGAATCTGAAGGGGTGTGGAAGAAGGGGACTTTTAACCTGGGAGGAATTCCTACCTTCTCCAAGCCCCCTGGCCAATGAAAAGAGTTTCTTTAAACTTCTGCTGGAGTGATTGACCTTTGGTCCTTTCTTGTGCCCAGGAAAATTTAAACAAAACCATTAAGTCTTGTGGATAGAGAGGGGAGAGGGGCATTGGGAAATTCTTGCCCTTGAAACTAGGGCCCCTTCTGGACCCAGAAAGAGAATAGATTCCCTCAAGAAGGGTAAGGAAACTGCATTGAGGTTTTTGTGGTGGTTAGAAGATGGGGCATGAATGAGTATTTCTCAAAAGCAAGGACTTTCATTGTTTGAAATTCTCATGGATGTCAAAGAGAAAAGCAACTGCATTTTCTTGTCAGTGTACAGATGTGGGGCAGAAGGGAGAGAAGGAGGGGTGAAGGCTAAATGCTGTCAGCAGTAAAACATCAAAAAATGGCATTTTATACTTTATTAATTCACCTATTCAATTCTCTTTCCCACTCCCTCCCACCTGGCAATCACTGAAAATTTTACTGTCTGTAGAGTTTTGCCTCTTCCAAAATAGCATATTGTTATACATTACATACATTACAGTATGTAGACTTTTCAGATGAACTTCTTTGCCTTAGTAACATACAGTTAAGTTTCCTCTGTGTGTTTTCATGGGCTGATAATGCTTTTTTAAATTTTATTGCTGAATAGTACACTTGTATGAATGTACTACACTTTATTCATTCACCTATTGAAGAATATCTTGGTTGCTTCCAATTTGGGGATATTATAAATACGACTATAAACATGTTTACAAGCTTTTTCCTGTGGACATAAGCTTGCAATTCAGTTGGGTAAAATCTAAGAGCATAAAAACTGGATCATTATGGTAAGATTATGCCTCCTTTTTTAAGAAACTGACAAAGTATCTTCAACAGTGACTCTATGATTTTACATTAACAGGAACAAAGAATGAAAGTAAGTAAACAGATTACATTCTCATCATTTACATTTCTGTCTTGGTCACATAGAAAATTTGAATATTTATTTCCAATATCTGTATATGAATATATGTCCTAATAGTATTTAAATGTGCATTCTTTTAAAATCTGTGTTTCTATAGGCATCTAAATAAGCCTTCCTCTTTGGGAGAAGGCAGGTATTCTTCAAGGACCCTTATCAACGTTGAGTGGTGCAGAGACTTCATATACTTATTATAACAATCAAAACTACGAAGTAGGTATGATAATAAAATAGGAACTTATTCAGGATTAATGTGTTATTTAAGGCCCTATAACTAATAAATGACATTCAAACTCAGGGGTATATATCACTTCAGAGTTGATACTTTTTCGCCTCATCCTATAGCCTTTCTGTACTAATTCAGTGTCACTTTCTCATGGATTTGGAAAAGTGTTAAAGTGAAAGAGAAGTAAACTTCACTGGCATTATAACTATGCGCCTACGTAGAATTGGAGTAAGTCTCCATGTTTGTAACTTTACAACCAGCAAGTTTCTCTTCTTAGAATTTCTCTAAGCTATCCTGGGAAAACTCTCCCTCCCTCCTTCAACTCTTTATTCCATGCCAGTTGACCAACAGCATGTCCACATTGCATAGGCCGCTATTCATCCTTTACTTTGGAGAAAATGTTTGTTGCAAATGATGTAAAAACTTCTGATACTTTTTCACAAAAAGAAAAATGTCATCAGTTAGTAATTTAAGAATCTTTAAATGAAAACACAAACTAATGTTTGTGAATTAAGTGCAGTCGACAGAATATATTTTGTCCTTCAGCTTGCAGTAAAGGTTTGAGCCAACATAAAGAAATCTGTAGATTTTATATAGGAATACAGATATGTAGAAGAACAAATCTGCCAAAATATTTTACATGTAAAACACAGATTACACCTTCACAGATACTCTGCATATTGCTGTGACTATCTGTATTTATATTAATTAGTTTATGGTAACATTAAGATAAAGTTTAGCCAAAATCTCTGTGTTTCATTATGCTGTAGGAAATAGCCACATATTAGAATCACTTTGTTTTAACAGCGATATTTCACACTGAATGCTGCAATGCCTTTTAATCAGTGTCTACCAATATTCAAAATAGGTACCAGTGCATGAAAATAGTTTCTCAATTATTTTTTTAATGCTTGTACTTAAACATGATAATTTAGTTCAGAAGCATGTCTATTTTTCACTTTTGAATATTTCTCTTATATAATGTGTGCCTTTAAGATTTATGACTGCAAAAGTAAACCAAATCCTGTATACTAATAGTTTGTTTTCTCATGTGATCATGTCTGTTAGTTGAAAACCTAGAAAATAAATTTTGATTATTGAATAATTGTCACAAACTAAAAAAGTTCATACCAAAAATCAATAGACTTTAAACTTTTTTATCTTGAATTCACAAAACATCTTAAGCTACAATTGCAAAATATGTCTATTTGTGTGCTTATTTTTCAAAACTTTTACTCTCTACTTTGTAATGCTGTGCTGAAATATTTTTACTTTATTAAAGATAATCAACAATATAAATTAAGATGGATGTGATAAAAGTAACCGAATTTTTAAGTATTTTCTATTGTATAAGATGCTTGTTTTCCAATTATAAACATTTTATTGAATTTTAGAGCTTTGGTTTAAGATGTAATTTATTATACTCCACATACCATTCTGTATGTATATTCCAATTTATCTCCAAACCTATGTGAATTGTATTAATAAATAATGAAAATATGATTAAATATACTTCACTATATTTTAAAGTTTGGGTATAAAATTTTATACTTCAGAGATTTGTTTGGATAATTCTATTTGATGACTATCATACTTAAAAAACATATTTCAAAGATAAATATATGTAAATGGAAGACATGATTAGCTGTTCTTCCTGAATTATGATGATCACATTCCAAATCAGTCCACTCATTATGCCAAGGCTTTGTAAAGTTCAACTTGTAAACTTTTGTTTTCCCTAATGCCGTTCGATTATTCTTACAAATTAATTAGATACAATGCTTTTTTGTTTTTATATTTAGAGTACACCTTTCTTTGAAAGATTGTTAAATAAATGGAAAATTGTTGATAAGTATGTGATGATCAAAGAGTCATTATAAGTGACAAAAATATCATTGTAGACAACAAAGTGAAATACCAAAAATAAAATCCAAGTAATTATATTCAAAGTTCTCTTTCTTCATAAAGTGTATTTTTCCTTAAAAATCCTGTTATTACCTTATTCATATTTTGAAATACTATCTAAATCTTATGAAGATAAAACATTTAAAAAACATGTATTAAGTAGCATGATATAAATTGTCGGTAATTTTATTCTATAATTTTGCCAATGATAGTCATAAAATTATCAAGAATGTCTGGTTTTGCCATTTCTTGTGCTTGTGTTCAAAGATGGTTTTATTGGAAAAGTTCTATAAATCTTGTGCTGATTTTATAAATTAGATTAGTTACATGTTATACCTGTAAATTCTCAGAAGCACGACAACTCTAAAATTTTGAAAGCCAATGAAGAAATGAGGACACTATTGTCAATGCCTCAACAATGTGAAAATTATTCCCTTCTGTGCTTATCATAGCAATATACCATCACATATATATCAAGTGATATATCATATTCTGTTGAGAGAATATGACAAGGTACCAATATAAATCTATTAATAAAATGTAAATTTTACTATCCTTATGTTATTCAATATATGTGTGTGTGAAACAGATTTTGTTTCAGTATATCACAATGGATAGTTTCCTGCTCTACCTTGGGGATGCAAGCATCTAATTAATGGTTTACTGGTCAAGGCTATTGAATAAAGGTATCACTTCAAAATCCCAAACCTAGAACATATTTTCAAGCTATTAATAAAAATAGCATAATTGTAAAATCCGCAAGAATAATGAGTTTGCCTCATTGTTATATCTCCCATCAAGCCTAATAGTGTGCATTCCACATAAAGAAGGTTCTGTTAAATATTGATTGAAATTTTTATCTTAAAAAAGGCTGAAGTATACTCCCAAACCATAGATTTTGAGTTTTGTGCATACAGAACTCATACAATACAAATCGTCAGAGAAAATTGTTTTGCTTTATTAATTTTAGTAATTGAAAAATTACTCTGTTTTTTCAGTAGAAATCCACTTTTTGCAGGAGCAATTCTTTCAGCAGCTAATTTAGTAGATATTTAAATAATTCAAAATGAATCTGCTTCCCTAGAAGAGAAAAAGGTAAGTATATTGTTGAGGCAGATGTTAATAGCCTACCAACCAAAAAAAGCCCAGGTCCAGATGGGTTCACAGTCGAATTCTACCAGACATACAAAGAGGAGCTGGTACCATTCCTTCTGAAACTATTCCAAACAATACAAAAAGTGGGAATCTTTCCCAAATCATTTTATGAGATCAACAACATTCTCATACCAAAACTGGGCAGAGACTTAACAAAAAGGAAAACTTCAGGCCTATATCCATGATGAACATTAGATGCAAAAATCTTCAATAAAATACTGGCAAACTTATTGCAACAGCATATCAAAAAGCTTATCCATCATGATCAAATAGGCTTCATCCCGGGAGTGCAAGGCTGGATCACCATATGCAAGTCTACAAATGTAATCCACCACATAAACAGAACCAAAGAAAAAAACTACATGATCATCTCAATAGATGCAGAGAGGCCTTTGACAAAATTCAATAGCCCTTTATGCTAAAAAACTCTCAATAAACTAGGTATCTATGGAAGGTGTCTCAAAATAATAAAAGCTATTATGACAGACCCACAGCCAATATCATACTGAATGGGCAAAAACTGGAAGCATTCCCTTTGGAATCTGGCCCTGTTTCACCACTCCTATTCAGTATAGTATTGGAATTTCTAGCCAGAGCAATCAGTCAAGAAAAAGAAATAAAGGGTATTCATTTAGGAAAGGAGGAAGTCAAACTGTGTCTATTTGCAGGTGACATCATTGTATATTTAAAAGACCCCATTGTCTCACCCAAAATCTCCTTAAACTTATTAGCAACTTCAGCAGTCTCAGGATACAAAATCAATGTGCAGAAATCACAAGCATTTCTATATACCAATAACAGACTAAAAGAGAACCAAATCAGGAATGAATTCCCATTCACAACTGTTACAAAGAGAATAAAATACCTAGGAATACAACTAACAAAGGATGCAAAGGACCTCTTCAAGGAGAACTACAAACCACTGCTCAAGGAAAAAAGAGAGGACACAAACAGATGGAGAAACATTCTATGCTCAGGGTTAGGAAGAATCATTATTGTGAAAATGGCCATACTCCCCAAAGTAATTTATAGATTCAGTGCTATCCCCATCAAGGTGCCTATGACCCTCTTCACAGAACCGGAAAAAAACACCTTAATCTTTATATGGAACCAAAAGATAGCCTACATAGCTAAGAAAATCCTAAGGAAAACCAACAAAGCTGGAGGCATCACACACCCTAACTTCAATCCATACTACAAGGCTACAGTAATTAAAGCAGCAAGGGGGCTAGGCGCGGTGGCTCAAGCCTGTAATCCCAGCACTTTGGGAGGCCGAGGTGGGTGGATCACGAGGTCAAGAGATTGAGACCATCTTGGTCAACATGGTGAAAACCTGTCTCTACTAAAAATACAACAAATTAGCTGGGCATGGTGGCATGTGCCTATAATCCCAGCTACTCAGGAGGCTGAGGAAGGAGAATTGCCTGATCCCAGGAGGTGGAGGTTGTGGTGAGCTGAGATCATGCCATTGCATTCCAGCCTGGGTAACAAGAGTGAAACTCTGTCTCAAAAAAAAAAAAAAAAAAAAAAAAAAAAAAAAAAATCCCAGCATGGTACTGGTATGAAAACAGAGATTTAGACCAATGGAACACAACAGAGGCCTCAGAGGCAATGTCACACATTTACAACCATCTGCTCTTTGACAAACCTGACAAAAAAACAAGCAATGGGGAAGAGATTCCCTGTTTAATAAATGATTTGGGGATAACTGGCTAGCCATGTGCAGAAAACAGAAACTGGACCCCTTCCTGACACCTTACACTATAATTAACTCCAGATGGATTAAAGACTTAAACATATGACCTAACACCAAAAAAATCCTAGAAGAAAACCTAGGCAAAATCATTCAGGACATAGGTATAGGCAAGGACTTCATGACTAAAACACCAAAAGCAATGGCTACAAAAGCCAAAATAGACAAATGGGATCTAATTAAACTCCAGAGATTCTGTACATCAAAAGAAACAATCATTAGAGTAAACCAGCAACCAACAGAGTGGAAAAAACTTTTGCAATCTACCCACCTGACAAAGGGCTAACATCCAGAATCTACAAAGAACTAAAACTGATTTACAAGAAAAAAAAAAACACACCCATTCAAAAGTGGGTGAAAGACATGAACAGACACTTTTCAAAAGAAGACATATATGAAGCCAACTAACATATAAAAAAATGCTCATCATCGCTGGTCATTAGAGAAATGCAAATCAAAACCACATTGAGATACCTTCTCATTCCAGTTAGAATGGCGATCGTTAAAAAATCTGGAGACCACAGATGCTGAAGAGGATGTGGAGAAATAGGAACACTTTACACTGTTGGTGGGAGTGTAAATTAGTTCAACCATTGTGGAAGACAGTGTGGCGATTTCTCATGGATCTAGAAATAGAAATTCCATTAGACACAGCAATCCCATTACTGGGTATCTATCCAAAGGATTGTAGACTGATCTATTATAAAGACAATTTATAATAGAATGTATGTTCATTGTGGCACTGTTTACAGTAGCAAAGACCTGGAACAAACCCAAATGCCCATTGATAATATTCTGGACAAGGAAAATGTGGCACATATACACCATGGAATACTATGCAGCCATAACAAATGATGAGTTCCTGTCCTTTGTAGGGACATGGATGAGTCTGGAAACCATCATCCTCAGCAAACTGACACAAGAACAGAAAATCAAACACCACATGTTCTCACTCACAGGCAGATGTTGAATGATGAGAACACATGGGCATAGGGAGGGGAGCATCACACACTGGGGTCTATAGCAGGGGATAAGGGAAGGGGCAGAAAAGGGTAGGGAGGTTTGGGAAGGATAACATGGGGAGAAATGCCAGATATAGGTTGCAGGGGGATGGTGGCAGCAAACCACATTGCCATGTATGTACCTATGCAACAATCCTGCATGATCAGCACATGTACCCCAGAACCTAAAGTACAATAAAAAATATATATTAAAAAAACTTTTCTTCAAATTTTGGTATGGTTGACCACTGCATCAGAATCAGCTTGACCCAGTGAATCAAGATGTGGTAATAGAGACCAGTGATTAACGTCTTAACTCAAGCATTCTAACTTCAAGGTAGCATTCCTGCATCCCAATAATTTTATTTTCTCTTATATTACAGAAAAAATTCTGCTATCTCAACTTCCCTAATCTTTATCACTCTCTTTAAATTAAATGGCTGATATAGTACATTGAATTGAGAATATTTTTTAAGTGATTCATTGTGAGAAATTTAAGCTGCATCTAAAAACGTGTCTCATTTTCCTTGGATAAACATTCTCAAAATAGTCTCATATTGTATACCAGACTTTTGCCATACAGTGGCAGTTTAGTCTGTGTGTCAAATAAATATTCCTAATGATTTTACATTCTGTTCCAGGAGCCTATTAGAATTTGCCTTAGTTCTTGACAAAAATGACAAGGCACGGTGAAGCTCTAGATTTCCTCTTAAAAATAATCTCTCTCTGAAGACAGCAAAGAATGCTGGAAACAGATTTAAGGCAGTGAAAGCAACAATAACAGAGCTGTCCTCTAAGTGTCTATTCTAAGCATACAATGCAATGCTTACATCACCTTAGAGATTGCTGTTACTCTTGGTCACTCACTTTCATCAGCTATCAGCAAAACTGATTCTACTTGACCCTACATTCCTTGATGTCCTCTGCACATCCAAGTTTTTTGATGCCATGGAATTTAAACATTCCTTAAATTATTCTGTTGCATTATGTCATATTATATTGTGTTATATTGTATTGTACTATATTATCATTGGTGCCTTCCAAATTACCAAAAATGATAATAGACTCAGAAAAAATAATTTTTGTTAATGTTTCTGGAAGGAGGAGGAGGCTAGAACAGTTCCTGACAATTGATAATTGATTCATGTGTAATGGAATACATAAACAAATAAGAGAACTGCCCTCTAATATTTCTTTACTTCTTCTCTGATAAAAGATAGGCATTTTAACCATAATGATTTGAATGTTTAGTGTCTGCCATGGTAATTAGGCCTACAAAAAGATGACATCTTCTCTATAATGGTATTCTTTACACTAAGAGCACAGAGGACTAAGCATTTTTGACAATTTTTTTTAATTATTATACTTTGGGTACTGGGGTACATGTGCAGATCATGCAGCATTGTTGCATAGGTACACACATGGCAAGATGGTGTGCTGCCTCCATCTCCCTTTCACCTATACCTGGCATTTCTCCTCTTGTTATGACAATCTTTTTTATATGTATTTTTATATTCAATGTCCTTTAAGAGTCTAAACCAAAGAAGTGCCTTCTAAAATATACTGAATAAAAACAAGTGAGCTATTTGTATGGGAAACCATGACCAGGCAATCAATTTTGATCAAGTTTTTAGTCTACATGGATAGAAATATTAGCTAGAGAAAGAAATCTTAGTAAATGAATAACAATTCACTTTATCTCCATGTGTAAATATTTTGGCTCAATAGCACATCTGTATTTACATCAATTAATTAATAGAGAGATACAGATATATAAATATATAAAATAGAATTCTCAATTAGAAACTAAAATTAGAAATGCTTACTAAATTCATCTATTTTAAGCAAAAAGAAAAATAAAGTTTCCTAATACATTACACACTCATTTATGAAATAGCTTTATTTAATTAACAAAATATTATTTTATCCTTTTCCTATATAGACTCAAACAGATGTAAGATTTTTATAAGAAATGTTTCATTAAACAAAGAAGGCACAGGTAGTTACACTGGAAAGTTCATAGGCATTTCAAATACTTTGGAATCTTAGTGAATACTTTCAAGTTTCTATAGATTTTAATTTATACAAAATTGAAGAATTTTTAAATAATGAAGCACTTCTTTTACTTAGAAGCTTAAATCTATTAAATTTTGAGCAGAGTGTCTTTATTGAGTCTAATTGTAGTCAACCTAACTCAGATAGCAATCAGAACTGTCAGGTAACTTTTATTTTTCTAGGAATTGAGGAAGATAGAAATGACATGTGAGGTTGAAGAGATCAGGTGTAATCTTTGTGCCCTGAAACCTCCACCTAATTGAACAGTTACAATGTACTTTTCCCATTTTATCTTGGGCAGTAATCCAAACCCAGATTTGAAAAAGTCAGTCTTGTCACCAACAATTTCTTCCATACATAACTTTAAACTTCGATATTGACCTAATTATACTTAATTCAATCATTCTGACCCTTCACATCTCCATATACACTTACGCAAAGTATAATAATATTTCCTTAAATGTCATTTTGTGTATAGATATAACTTACATGATCTTGCTAAGTGAATAAGTGCTGACAGGTTTCTAAAACAAGAAGATACTCTTAAAATATAATCTTTTTACAACTGTTAAAGTATTAAAATTTAGATCAAGTTCAAAATCTAACCACTAATGTTTAAAAGGAAAGTTTCATACAGCATGCCACCTTTTTCTCCTGTGTAAACATTTCTGTTAATTACATGGAGTTTTAAAAAGCTTCACTCCATCCCGGCAGCTCCCTAGAGCTAACAATTGTTGCTGGGTTTAGTGATTGTGGCAGAATGCCAATTACACTGCATGATGAGTGAAATATCCGCAACAACTGTCACAATGCAACAAAGGTCACAGAAAACATTTAAAAGCCGGAAGCAGAATTAGGTTTCTCACTGAATATGTAAACAGCATTTTATGTCTCAAACTTATTTATATAACAATGAGAAAATATGTTCTCATATTAAATACCACCACAAATTATCATATTCCATTTACTCCAGCTTCACTACTATTTTATGGTCACTTAACAAAATAATAGAGAACACTCTAGATAAAGAAGTTTCCAGTGTTATTTTTATTTATAGAATTTGTAAAATGAGTATAACTTTCTCATGTTCTTGGAAATGCTCATATTAGTGTACGTATAACTAGTTATATGCTATGTACAAGAGATTTAGCAAAAAAATGTGTTTGGTGATAAACATACTTTAAGTAGGTTTAAGGAAGGAAGAGAAATTTCGGAGGTAATTGGAAGATGCATAATGTCATGTGGCAATACGAATGAATCTCAGTAACATAATAGTAGTTGAAAAACAAAATCCCAGGACAAATGTCTATGTTGTAATACTATTTAAGTTTAAAAAACCTAATAAAATATTATAGATAAGTGTTATAAATATACATCATAAATGAAAAAATTAAAAATTAATCATTTTAAAACTAAAATTTGCTATTTCTTTTGAAGCTAAGGTAGAGGAAGAAAGTAATGGAGTTGAAAGGTAGGTATAGAAGACAATTTTATTGATCAAATATTGAGAAGAGTTAAACAGCTCGTTGTAGGCAGAAAGTAAAAGAAGAGTCCCTGGAGAACCTCTGACCCACCCCACAAGTCTTACACAAGATGTTTTGTGCAGATAAGGGAACTTACGCAAGAGGCTTGCCTAAACATGCCCACATTGGAAAATTTCATTCCTTAACATATGAGCAGTAACAGACATAAATAAATATGGAGAGGCTCAGACTAAGAGCCCGCATGCACACTGGAAAGATGGGATGGAGCCGCCATGAATTTGCACCTTGTACAAATAAGGAGCCCAGCCTCATCAGCTTATATAAAAAAATCCCTGTATTCAACAGCGAAAGGAGAAACTGGCAACCTGCTTTCAGGACCCCTCTCTCTGCTAAGAGCTTTGCTTTTGCTTAATAAATTATACTCCACTCACTCTCCAGTGTCCATGTGACTAATTCTTCCTAGTTGTGAGACAAAAAACACAGACCTAGCTGAGCTAAGGAGTAGAAAGACCACAACAATATTTTCTTATATTAATGTATATGCATGCATATTGCATCTTCAATATGTAATCTATTTATTGTTATTTGAAATATTACCTTTCTCAAATTTATAAGTATATATAATTGACAAAACACCCAGAGAAATCTATTAAACTCTGTGGTAGTGGAGTGGACTACAACATTCAGAAACCTGTAATACTCAGCAGATTCACCATCTTCTTTATTGACAGTCATTGGAATGTTGTGAACAGTCTGACGTTTGACAGACATGTGGATCAGCGTCTGCTGCTCCTCAAACATCAGAGAAAAGATCTTGAAATACTTCTGCTGCTGTTTCCGTAAGTTCTCCCTCTGTTAAGCCCATTCATAGTCAGAGGACATCAGACATGTGTAACTCTTGTCATTCAGATTATGCACCCTAAGCAGTGACTACTGCTTGGTGACATTCTTCTTTAGACTCTCAAAGGCCTTGCTGCCGTTGTCTATGTTCAAGAGAGAGAGAGACAGCAAGACGTTTTTGAAAAGGTTATAAATAGGTAGATACTTAACTTTATACCTGCAATAACTGAAGTGTTATGGAGGATAAGTTCCTTTTTTTTTTTTTTTTCTTTTGAGACTGAATCTCACTCTTGTTTCCCAGGCTGGAGTGCAATAGTGGGATCTTGGCTTACCTCAACCTTAGCCTCCTGGGTTCAAGCAATTCTCGTGTCTCAGCCTCCTAAGTAGCTGGGATTACAGGTGCACACCAACATGTTTGGCTAAGTTTTGTAATTTTAGTAGAGACAGGGTTTCACCACGTTGGTCATACTGGTCTCAAACTCCCAACCTCCAGTGATCCGATTGCCTTTGCCTCCCAAAGTGCTGGGATTACTGGCATAAGCCACCACACCCAGCCATGATGGAGAATAAATTCTAAGAAATGTGTCAGTTAATTTTGTTCTTGTGCAAATATCATAGAGTCTACTTACACAAACCTAGATGTGATAGCCCACTACACACCTAGGCTATCTGGTCTAGCCTATTGCTTTGAGGCTACAAACCTATACTGTATGTTACCTTACTGAATATTGTAGGCAATTGTAACACAATGGTAAATATGTCTGCATTTAAATATAGAAAAAGTACAGTAAAAATATAACATAAAAGATAAAAAATGCTACATCTGTATAAGGCATTTATGATGAATGAAGCTTTCCGGTTTGGCAGCTGCTCTCCATGAGACAGTGAATGAGTGGTGAATTAATGTGAAGGCTTATTGTACACTACCAAAGATTTTATAAACACTGTACATTTAGGCTACACTAAATTTATAAGGTGTTTTTCTTCAATAATAAATTAACCTTAGGTTATTTTAATTGCTTCATTTTATAAACCTTTATTTTTTTTTTAAACATTTTAACTCTGTAAGAACAGGTAGCATAAAACACAGACATACTGTACAGCTGTACAGAATTATTTTTATTCTTTATATCATTATTCTATAAGCCTGTTTTATTTTTAATTATATTTTTCCTTTTAAAGCTTTTTGTTAAAAATTAACACGCAAGCACACACATTAGCCTAGGCCTACACAAGCTCAGGTTCATCAGTGTCTCCTCTGGCACTGTCACATGTTGTCCGTCCCACTGGAAGGTCTTTAGGGGCAATAACTTTCATGGAGCTGTCACCTCCTATGATAACAATGCCTTCTTCTGGAAGACCTCCTGAAGGATTGGCCTGAGGCTGTTTTACGATTACATTTTTTTCATAAATAGAAGAATTCCATTCTAAAATAACGGTAAAAAGTATAGTGTGGTAAATACATGAATCAGTAATGTCTTTTATTATCATTATCAAGTATTAGGTACTGTGCATAATCCTATGGGCTTATATTTCTATATGATTGATATCAAAATATGTTTGTTTACACTAGCATCATCACAAATACACAGTGATGCATTTTTTAGGACATTATTATGGTTACAATGTCACCAGGTGATAGGAATTTTTCAGCTTCATTAAAATTTTATGAGTCCACTTTTATATATGTGGTCTATCATTGACTGAAATGTTGTTATGTAGTGCATGACTGCATCAGAATTATTGCAAGCATTCAAAATTAATTAAATTCCAGGAGAAGAAAAAAAGAAATAAAAGAGACAAAAGCTCATATATAGATTAAGAGCGGCTAAGGTTTATCAACTCTCAAATGTTTTCACTTAATATTCATAATAAAATTTGTGGTAGTTATTTTAATTTCCATTTTTGGATGCATAATTTGAACTCAGAGATTAAGCAATGTTCTCCCAGTCTGCAATCCTGCACATCTCTATGATTATCTACTGCCCAGGTGTGACGGATCTAGTGGACTGACTGTAGGCAAACTGGTTGCTGGAGGTGGAAACAGTTTAATTTTAATCTTGAGTAAATGAATGAGGAGAGATGGAGAAAAGACTTTTGGTTTCCAGTAAGATTTTGGTGGCTTATTTTTAAGGAATCATTTTTGTACAAAATTGGGGCTAAAGTTGGATCTGAGAAAAATAAGGTAACAGGTAAACATCATGGGTTTACTTTTTTCTTCTTAAATTTAGCCTTGTGTTTTCCATGTTTTCTGTTTTAAACAATCTTGAGCAGAGATAAATTAACAATTTTTTTTTGCTCTCTCTCTCCACAGAATATCTAACTTGCTTAACTTTGGAAAAACTCAAATGACAAATTAGAATGTTTCCAATTTATCTGACGTGTATTTGAAAGAGCTACATGACTTTGGATGTTTTTGTAGCTCTTAACAAAAAAGGGTTCCCTCACAGGGGAATGAACAAACTTCTTAATGGAGACTGTTTAGACATTACTTTAGAAAAGGCATATTTTTTGTCGTTGTTGCTATTAGGAAATTGTGTGTGTGTGTGTTTTCTGTGTGTGTGTGTGTGTGTTTTCTGTGTGTGTGTGTTTCAGTGTCTCTATCAGCTGAAAGTATCCAAGAGCTAAAATGCAGCTACAGCTGGAGCAAACTCCCATTCATTCATCATTGTCAATTCATGAATTAGGAGCCAGCAGACCATTTCTCTTACTTTACCAGCTCCTTTTCAGAATGAGGTAAGGTTCATAATGCTCAGATATGATAGTTCTTTCTTCTAGCCTATTATTTAGAGAGCAATCAATTTTGCTCTGTGTCAGTCTACAGACTCTTGAGCTTTTCAAAAGGAAACTAATTTCTGACCGGTGTTTATATATAAATATGTGCATGTATGTGAACAGCACCTACAGTGATAACATTTGCTTAACATGTTAATATCATCATGTGGTTGTGGCATTTTTACGGGGTATGTTTTAAATTCTCTCAAACTTTGAAACAGCTTACCTTTTCTCTTTGCCAAATAATCATCATCTATGTAAGTTCTTTTTTGATTGTGAAAAGCTTTACGATGTCCACATTCCAAAGCTTTTATTAAGACATATTGATAGTGGTATATTTAATGACTATATGTGTCTATGTGTCTACTGAACTGCCAATAGGATAATTTGTCACAGCATCATAGAAGGAAAGTTTTCTCTTAAAAATAGATTGTATTAGATCAATTTATTCTCTTTCAAGAGTTACAAACATTAACCTTTGGAATGACCATTACCCTTTAATTGGTATTCTTATACTATCTAATGTATCATTAGCCTTTGTAAATTCTGTCATTAAGGGTGACAATCATAATATTCAGTAAATTATAACACTGTAACAAGTTGGGATCATCTTTCTAGCTCTCCAAAAGCTACTAATTAACTATTTGAATATGTCAAAAGATAAAATGAAGCTTTGTTGCAAGCCAATATTTTTCATCTGTTTAACCTATCACAAATAGAATTATAGACCCATGTAATTGATAAAGACACCAAACATAATTATAACTTCACTTTGACAAGATTTCTAAAGAACTCTGTGTAACAAAACCATGGCAGAAATGGTATCTTACAAAAGATAGATCATGACTTGCAAACCTTTGCAATTTTTAAATAGAACATCCATGATAAAAATATAAAATTAAATAGAGATTTTCTAAAGTAGTGAACATATAAAAACCAACTTTTACAATGTGAACAGAGTAAAATCAACACGGCAAAACTGTTCCATCAAAATGCATCATTATACATAGATACATATGCGAGGATTTTAAATTTAAAAAATAGATTATTATAACCCTAGTGTACTGATGATAGTTATAATAGGAGATTCATTTGTAAACACTTCAACACAAAAAAAAGTGCAGAACTTAATATTTTGCGGGTGAATTTTTACACACAATTAAAACAGTGATTCACATGCCTAGTGTAGAATTTGATGTCTATATAATGTATATAATTTGGCTTAAACATTTATACTGTTTAAAATAAATATTTAAAAATGATTCTTATGTGGGATTTTAAAAATATAGTAAGTTTTGGCTTAATATCATGTTTTGCTCTTTGACCTAAGTTATACATTCAGAACAAATGCAACATTTTAAAGCAACTAATTTGTAAATGTCTTCCTCCTCTAGTCCCTCTTGTAGAAATCATATATTTTTACACAAAGGAAAAACCTTAAGTCATGACTACTGATTTCAGTCTGTGATTAACTTTGCAGTCTTTGCCAACCTCTAACACTCAGAAAGACAACAGATTCTTCTATCCTATTAGAGTTTTTCAAAATAACTCTCTTGTACTTAGCTTCCTTACCTTAGTGGATAAACTGAAAATAATTCCATCAAAGATTATTGTTGTTTATTTAGTTGTACACATAATTGATAAAAGTATTTTGAGACCAAATTCTAATAAGAAACATTTAATGGAATCCAGTTTATTTAGTAGATAGAACATATCTTCCAAACTCATTATATTGGAAAAAAAATGTATAGACAAAATTTCATGAAAAGTTATTTAATTATTAGTAACTAAAGCATCTAGGATATGTTTTTTACTCCAAAATGCAAATGAGTTAACATGTTTGTGATAAAATATATCCACGTTTAAAATTGCAGAGTCTTTTAGAACAGAAGTATTTTAGAGATATCTGTAGCCTTCTACTACTGTAAACATAAGGAAACTAACACCAAAAGCTCTTCAAGACTTCCAATTTTATGTAGCTAGGCTATTATAGAATAAGCAGCAAGACTCATCTGTACTATTTGGACTACTGCTGTTTTTGCCTATTTGTCTCACCACACTACTTACACATTCGAACTTTCTTGTCTCCTTTTCATCAATGATTATCTGATAAATGCACGATTATCACTCAGTCAATACTAACACTGACTTTATTCGTTCCATTTAGTTGTGCAAGAAGCCACTATTGCCTCTACTACATAAAGAGCTAAACAAGATGATGCAAAGTAAATAAACATGAATGAGATATGGAAGGAACTCAATTTTGTGAACAAAAAAAATAAGGCTTTTTAAAAATAGCTGTGCCTCAAAATAAAATCTATGAGATCATAATAGCAGACAAACAAAATTTAGAAACATTCAAAGGGATAAAGTAATGTGTCTACATGGCCTATCATCAAAATTTTAATCAGGAATCAGGTCACTGACATTGAGCTTTAAATATTGATAGAATTAAGTATGAACAAAAAAGATATTTTAATAGTTTTTTAAAACAAAAATGTTATTTTAATGAAGAAAAGCAAGCTTTTCAGCACCAAGAAAAGTTTTAAGCACATGCTGAGTGCTTTATAGTAATAACTCATTGATCAAAATATAAAAAATCTATATATTATTTTACTTTAAAAGGGAACTATTTATGTGTATTGTTTGACTCTTCTCAAAGCTATGGCAATATAGTACAATTAAATTGTATTTATTATAGATGTCTGACATTGGATACAATACAGTGTAATCTCTGCTCTAAAGCTACTTGTGCGTCTTTGGAATGCTTACAATTTATACACACACACACACAAAAACAAACACACACACACATGGGTTTGTGTATATATGTATACAGACACACATATATATATACACACACACACATATGTGTTTATATATATATACACACACACATATATGGGTGGGTGGTGGTTAGTGTGTGCATGTGCATAAGTGCGTGTATACATGTTAGTGTGTGTGTGTCTATAACACATTCGCATAAACAAATATTAAAATGCATTTTTATCTACATTTTTAAAGAACATCCCTAATTAGTGTTTGAGCTGCAGAGCTTTGATTAAATAAGAACCACATTGTTATTGTCATCTACAAAAGAGAAAGCAATTTAGATGTTCTTCAGATTTTTTATGGTTAAATATTTGTGCTGAGTTTTCTGTTTGCTGACAGGGTGGTGCCATGAGAACACAGAGTACATGTAGCAGTAAACTGGTTGAAAGAGATCTCACCTCCATCATGGGAAAATACATTTCACCAGTAAACAGTAAATATGCAACAAAAGTGTGAAAATAGCATATGGTATTTTACTCAGTGATTTTGACTTAGAAATTTTACCAAATAATAATACTATATAAGAAAAATAAATTCTATAAGTTAAAATATTATCAAAGTTTTTTTTTTTTGAGACAGTTTTACTCTTGTTGTCCAGGCTGGAGTGCAGGGGCGTGATCTTGGCTCACTGCAACCTCCACCTCACAGGTGTGAGTGATTCTCCTGCCTCAGCCACCCAAGAAGCTGGAAGTACAGGTGCACACCACCATGCTCAGCTAATTTTTTGTGTATTTAGTAGAGGTTTCATCCTGTTGGCCAGGCTGGTCTTAAACTCCTGACCTCAGGTGATCCACCCCCCTCAGCCTCCCAAAGTGCAGGGATTACAGGCAAGAGCCACCACACCCAGCCTAATTATCAAAGTAGTTTTTACAATTGGTATTTTAGAAAACAATCTAAATTGATAAAATAGAACAACATTAAAATACTATAGGCATTCTTTCTAAGGAATGTTTTTAACATGACCATACAAAATTTTTGTCAATTGGAGACATTTAATGAGGATAATTTCAGAGAGAGCCTTTGCAACAGGTATAAACCAGAACTGACCTGGCAAACTAAAACATATGGTCACCTTAAATATTATGCACTTTTAAAAATGATGCTAAAATACTTTATTGACTGGAAGTATTTGTATTATAACGTTAACTTCAAAATTAGTAGGTCCAGAATAATCACAAATATATAAATTAAAACTGATTTGCTTGGTTGGAGTAGATACGTCTTTATAGTAAAATATGCATGCATTTAACATTTTTATAGTGAATATGTATTGATTTTATAATACAATACACATTGTAAACATTATAGCCTTATTTCAAATCTAGCAAGAATTGCCTTAGTAGACAAGTAATATGACTTGTTCAAAATTCTCATAGAACTAAAATCAATAGATTAGCTGTAGGGGAAAGAGAAATTGTAGATAGAATGTATCTACTGTTTTTCCAAGTTCATTCCCAAATATTTAACAGCTTAGAACATTATACCACTAACTTTAAGTCACATTCCAGGGAATCTATTATAGAAAGCTGACAATGGTTCTACAAGTGACCTATAAAAAAGATAGAATGATTGGTTGAGGGGGCTCACACCTATAATCCCAGCAGTCTGGGAGGCCGAAGGCAGGAAGATCACTTGAGGCCAGGAGTTGGAGACCAGCCTGTGCAATGTGGTGAAACCCCATCTCTACTAAAAATACAAAAATTAGCCGGGCGTGGTGGTAGGTGCTTGTAGTCTCAGCTATTTGGGAGGCTGAGGCACAAAAATTGCTTGAACCCTGGATGCCAAGGTTGCAGTGAGCAGAGATCCCACCAGTGCATTCTAGCCTGGGCGACAGAGCAAGACTCCATCTCAAAACAAAACAAAACAAAACAAAAACAAAAGTAGATAGAATGGATTATAATGGTATTCTGAGAAATTATAAGATTCCAGAGAATGTCAGGAATGTATATTACTTTTTAGTCCAATTTGGGAATGTAGTTTCATTATTTTAACATGTTCAATTAAGTGTTGGTCTTTTAATGATAACTCACTAATAATTACATATTACAAATGATGAGTTGATTTGGGGAGGAAAATGTCATATTTTCCTAGACTACGGTCTATATAAGTAAATATGGGAATTTTAGCTAATTCAGTTATACACAATTTTACCTCCCCTGAAGAAACTCACCAGCAAAAGGGAGGATATAGCAAATCTCTCCAAATGAGAAGGGAAATATGCTTTCTAATTTTAAATGTATGTAGTTATAACTCTTCATCAATTTAGAATTCTTCACTTATCACATTAGGACAAAGAGCAAAGTTATTAAAAATATATTTGAAAGTATAGGACTTTTAAATAACAATACACAATGCTCCAGTAGTTATGTTTTAACTTATACTTAAGATGACCACAGTGAGAGGCTGGGAGGGTGACTTGTCTGCATTCACGTCTTTTATAATCAACCAGTATACAGAAGTAAAATGTTTTCTTAAGTTTGGGAGCTGGTCTAGCAAAACCTGAGGCAGGTGAGAACCGGCAAGTTGGTAGCCAAGTTGAACAGAAAGGTGTGTAAGCTGGGGGCCTGATACTTTAGACTGGCCTCTGAAGTGAGGGCAGTCTTATGGAACTGAGCCGTTAAACCTGTAGAGTCTGACACTAACTCTAGGTTATTCGTTTCAGAATTGAATTAAATTATCAAACACACAGTTGGTATCGAGAGCATTGGAAAATTGGCTGAGGGTAGGAAAAACACCCCAGAAAGTTTGCACTTAGAACAGAATTCTCAAACTCAGTGATCACCCATCACCCGAGAGACATACAAATATAAATAACTTGTATCTGTCCATAGAGGTATTCATTCAGTAGGCGTAGGTAAAAATATACATTTTTAACAATCTCCTAATCTTCACCTTGAAATGATTTTGATAGTGATAATCCTCTTGCCATTCATCAATCTAAGGGAACAGGATAAGAATTCTAAATCAACTTTATAAGAGTAGAGTCAGAAAGGAAAGAGAATGAAGATGATTAATGACAAATGTAAAGCCATATCCTATTGACAATAATACAACAGGCAGGGGTCTCCAATCCAGGCTGCAAGGCCAGTGGGGAGAAGTGGGAGAGCTAACATTACCACCTGAGCTCCATCTCCTCTCAGATCAGTGGCAGCATCAAATTCTCATAGGAGCAAGAACCCTATTGTGAACTGCACATGTGAAGGATCTACCTTGCATGCTCCTTATGATAATATCTCATGATCTGAGGTGGAATGGTTTCATCTTGAAACTATCCTTCTCATCCCTGGAAAAACTCTCCTCCATGAAACTGGTCTCTGGTCTCCAAAAATGTTCGGGACCACTGCTATAGAGAAAGGTTGGCACTGCCAAGTGTACAAGAAAATTTTCAGAAAACCATAATTAATAAACTGTGAATTAGCCAAAATGGAGATATATATTAGAGATCATGAAAGCAAGGACCTCCCAAAAAGAAAAATCTGAGGCTTATTTAACCATGAGAACAGATTAGCTACTTCAGTATGTATATAAACTTCAAGAGGATTTTCAGAAGTAGGATTTTTAGAAAACAAGGAGGTTTCAATTACTTACTTTTATGATTCTTAAAAGTGATAAATAATTGGAATGTGAACTGCCCCCAAAGCTTACTTTTGAAACTTCTTCCTGCTATAATAAATAAGCATATAAGGAGAAATTATTACAAAATTTCTACAAAGAAAAAAGAAAATAACTGGCAGTTATTGAATGCCTGCTACTTTGGATATTGCAATAGAAGGTTTTCATTCACCTTATTCTTTTCTGTAACCTCATGTGGTAGGTAGATATTTTAATCCCCTTTTGAAAATGAGTACATTGAGTCAAGGAGAATTAATTATGTTTTGTTTGTTTTTTGCTAAACAAGTTTAAGAGTTGCAGATTAACTATATTTTCTAAAATAAACACCTAATAAGATTTCTCAGAAAAGTCCACATTTTTCCAATTCAATGTTCATATCCATTACATTAACAGAAGTTTAACTCCATTACATTCATAAAAGTTTTCTTGTTACAATTCATGATATAGATTAGATTTTATATTCCTATCTAATAAACTCCTCTCTATATATTTTAGTAAATATGTGCTAAATAAGTTTGAAATTTATCTCTGTTATCTATGTAATATACATATCTCCCAAAGCCATTAAATAGTTTGTTTAAAATAATTATACTAAAAAATAAATATA
Source organism: Saguinus oedipus (assembly GCA_031835075.1). Classification (NCBI taxonomy): domain Eukaryota; kingdom Metazoa; phylum Chordata; class Mammalia; order Primates; family Cebidae; genus Saguinus; species Saguinus oedipus. Next base: position 47,421,180 of record CM063169.1, read on the forward strand.
TTAAAAGAGAAAAGAATTCTCTCAGCATAAAACTGATCCTAACACTTGCAACCGTCTTCATTCTACTTACTGTAAAGCATGTTGCATATATTATATAATTTATATGATTGCATATACTCTATAATCTCAGCAATGGAATTGAGCTATTTTACAACTTTACTCTAAATTTGCCATCATGTTGCTTGATTAAAAGAAAATAACTAATAAGCTGGCTATATCCTTCATCTACTAAGTTTTTTCATATAATCTAACAACACAGAACATGCTACCAAAAAGAAAATGCAGGTGATTTTTCATACATGTTCTATCCTTTTTTTCCTTAGCCTGAAAATTATGGCACTTGTTTCTTAGTAACAAATTCACACGCTTCTCTTGAATTTCGTTTTCTCTGCAACAGTCCAATGAGTCTTTATCTATTGCTCCAGACAGCCATCTTCTCAAATCACCTAGAGATGTGAATGATAACCCTATCACCTACTAGACAGAAACATCAAAATTCTGGCCAACATTCACCAAGATAGCTTTTTCTTATCTGAAGCTATCCATCTATAATGTGTAAGGACAGAGCCTGCTTTCAGTAATGCAGCTGGTTATAGCAACTAAGAATAGCACAAGTTTCCTTCCAGATGATGTAGAGTAGCTCACCTTCATCAAAATAAACCAGAACAGGATGCTTGCCTCCTGAAGGACATTTGGAAAAGTCTGTGTTGAGTATAGACTGCACGGAGAAATGGAGTCAAAGAACTAATTGAAATATGCTTTGAACCCAATTCTCTAAACAGGTATAAGTTGACATCAATAAACAGTTTAACTAGTTTGTAATTGTAATGTTTAATAATGCAAGTAATTTTGCAGTTTTCGTTACCTAATCAAAAGCAATAGCAATAATTGTATAGAATTATGGAATAAATTAAATGTTTGAGTGAAGCTGCAATTTTAGTGCCATGAAATCATTAAATTAAAATCATTAAAAACTGCCTGATGCTATTTCCGTCAGATAACATGCCTTTCAAAACTGGATTTTTCTTTTGGACATTCTTTTTTACACAGCATTATGTAAGCAGTTATGAGATCTCTATGATATACATTAATCCTGAATAGGCCATCATGATGCAAAACTTACTTTGTCAATTAAAAGAAATTATTCTAACAATTGCTTATATTATTTAATATAAAATGATTAATCTCCTCAGTAAAATAGAAAAAAAATTATCTCTCTATATATATCCTTTTCTAGTCAATATAACAATGCATTAACCTTGATAATAAAGTGATTTATTTTTAACATAAATATTAATCATATTTTTAGAGAGCTTTTTTGCATTTGTAGAGTTCATTTTTCCTATGACTCATTCACTTCCTTGAGATTTTCTTCTACCTCATATGAAGCAGATCTCATCAGATCTTGTGAAAGCCTGAGGTTAGCAAAATTATTTTGCTTGAGGTAAATTTAAAACTTGAGTCTCTAGGAGTAAAAGGCAAATGCACCACTCCTGTTCCCAGGGTCTTTAAATCTTAATGATATGTGCTCCAGAAATGGGTTTATCCTTCACTTTCCTCCCTCCATTTTATAGCTCTTGTTAAGTGGTTAGGGCATTTGCAGTTAAAGGACACTGAACTACTATAGATACATTACTGTCGCCCCTACCCTTTAATAATAAGTTGTGGGGTTTTATGTAACTTACATAGACTTAAGGTATTAAAGATATTAAAAGGGCTTTATTAAATGGTGTCTAGGCAATTGAAGGTGCATCAGAGTGACATCTCCTAATTGCCTGTAGTGCATTTTAATAAACTGCAGGCTCACATGTCAATCACAGGATAAAGGCAAGGCAAATAGAAATGTTTGGATTAATTATTAATATCAATTGGCTATTAGAGCTCTTTAGTTTCATGCTGTGGCAAAGCACATCGGTGAAAGTGCTGGATAGGAGGTAATTTGTTTGCATGCAGATAACTCTGGATTGTAATAAATCTTAACAAGTTCTAATTCTCACTTGACCTTCTGCAACTTCCTTTTGTATCACCAGTCACTGTGGGGATATTAGGATGCCTTAATCACCTTGGATCACATATGAAGGAACTGACTCTTGCACAAATAAAACACGTAGAGATACAGAAGCAGCACTGACTATAGCTTACATTTTTCAACCACTGGCATTTTCCTCAAGTTTTGCATGTTGTTTACAGTGTGATGATTATTTTAAAACTGTTCTTGTCAAAAGATAAAGTAATTTTGATGCTGTTCATACCTGAGAAAATCAAACACTATGATTTTTTTTTCCTTTGCAAACATTTGCCTCTCTCACATATGCAGATATTTAAAACAAATGCATAGAGAACATTTTTCTTGTCAAAAACAAAATAGCAACAACAACAAAAAGGAAATCTAGGCTTTTGAACTCTTTGCATCATTATTTACCCTTACAAATCAAGAAAAACTGAATAATCAGTGAAAAAATGAATAGCATCACAAAGACAATACAACACAGATACTAATCTGTAGACTTTAGTTTGAGCTCCATTTTTTGGTATTTTTTCATTGATATATACTAATCATATCTATTTTTGGGGTACATGTTATATTTTGATATATGCATAGAATGTATAATGATCAAATCATGGTAATTGTAATATCTATTATCTCAAACATTTTTATTTTCTTTGTATTGGGAACATCACAGTTCTTCTAACTATTTTGAAATCTACGATAAATGATTATTTACAGAAATCACTGTATTTCTCTACTGTACTATCAAATAGTAGAATAAATTCTTTATACCTCACTTTATTTTTGTATCCCTTAATCAACTTATCTTCATGCCTCCCATTCCGCATTTCCTTTCCAGCCTCTTGTAACCACCATTTTACTCTCAACCTCCATGAAATCTACCTTTGTAGTGCCCATAGATGAGTAAGAACATGCAATATTTGTTTTTCTGTCCCTGGCCAATTTTACTTAACATAATTACCTCCAGTGCCATCCATGTTGCTGCAAATGACAAAATGTCATACTTTTAATGGCTGAATAATATTCTACTGTGTATATGCACCACATTCTTGTATCCATTCATCTGCTGATGAACACTTAGGTTGATTCCATATCGTGGCTATTGCAAAAAGTGCCACAAAAAACATGGGAGTGCTGACATATATTCCATAAACTCATTTTTTTTTTAATATATACCCAGAAGCAGAATTGTAGGATGACCTCCATTCTCAATGCCTATTATTTTTATGTCATTTGTGTGTTCATATTCTCAATTTCCTCTTCTCAGTTTCCTACCTGTAAAATGGCAACACTTCTCCCTCTTCAATCAAAAACATTAAGTAAATCATAAGGCCTATAGCTATATTAATCCATTGAAGGAAAAACAACTATTTCTCAGGAAGTCTTGTTTACCATAAAGAAATTATTACATAAAGTATTCAAAAGTCGTTAATAGTAAATCCATGCTTAGGCAGAAGTCTTAAGAAATCATTAACATTCAATGGCTTTATTTTTACTAAGTTAGTAAATTTGTGAATTTTACTAACGACCAATGAGTATGATGTTTAATAGAAAACATATTTGGTGGTTGGCTTACAGAGACATGTTTGTTGTTTTTATGTTAATTTATTTTACAAATATATCAGACATAAAACCTGAGGAAAGTGTTCTTCTTGTTCATCATTTATTACCCTCCTTTTTGGGGGAAAGTTTCATATTGAATATATCTAATAATATGAGACATTTAACATCTAGTAATTAACCTTTTTTCTTTTTCTTTTTAGCATCTAAGGAAGTTGATAAACCTTTTCAAATACATATGTTCCCCTGAGAAAATTATTTGCTGTATGCTGGGTCTTCTCATCTTCTTTAAACAATGCAGAAGGACATTATCTCCTTGGCAGAGATCTGGAAGCTAGCATTTATTTTCAGCTCTAATGGTCTCATCTGAATCTGCATCCCAGGAGTTCCAGCTAACAGAAACCCAATGCTGTGATTCACGCTGTTTAATGCCAAGTTGACGGGTAATAAAGTTATCATAATCCATAATTTAATTATAGATGAAAGTCCCTATTCTGTGATTGTAACACTGAAACTCTAGCTTCATTTACACTTCTAGGATGCTTCACAAATGATTTGGGCTTATCTTTGATACAGGGTCAAGGGTGGAAACATTTTTCATATAATTGCATTCTATCTTACTTGAAAGAAACATTTCACATCCAAATTGGGTTTATTTTTGTGTCGTCATATGGCTATAGTTTCTATGGTAACTTTTATTAAGAATTTTTAATATAAATTTTAATAAGGATTTTTGGAGATGTTTCCTCTTTGCCACAGATATTTGTGTTGAATTTTTCATCCCATTTAAATGTAAAAATTGCTTCTTTTCTTGTTACTGTCCCAAACCACAAAAACAGGAACAAATATACTCTTTCCTAGAAATTAGAAAAAAAATGCACCATTGAAAATTGTTTTATTTTCCCAGGATTGCACCATGCTCATGCCAATTTCATGTCAATTCATGAATTTGCTAAGGTTGCTCACGTAGTCTGGCATAGTACCTTCCTTTTTTCCTATATTCGGTTAGTGTCCAATTCTATCTCTCTTCTTCATGAATTTGTTTTCCAGCAAGAAAATATACCAGATGCTAAATTCATGGGCAACCTTTAAGGACACTACCTTTGTTACTAAGACATTCAACAAAAGTTTCTAAATCTAAGTTATCTCAGTGATGGCAACTGAGCCTCTTTCCAAAAAAACTGTGCTGATTAAGCAAAACAACACACAGATCTAGCCACTTCTCTGAAGGACATAATCAAAATGCGACAAAATATAAAATATCTGAACAGAAAAAGAAACAGCTGTGCTTTGGTTTTAATTCTTTATGTGTGTGTGACCTGTGTGTAGAGAATGATTGTAATATATACATTTATTATAGAATTTGTTATGTAAGAAAAATCCCATATACTGTTGGTCCTTTGTACTCTTACTTTCAGAATTAAAAAGATTAGCTTTAGTAGAAATTTTCTGGACACTGCAATTTTAATGGAAAGAAAAACCAGTTGATTATGGGGAGGAAGAGACTAAAGGGAATATAACTTTATTTCCAATATTCCAAAGTAAGTAAGAGTTAAAACCTTTTGTGATATCATGAGTCAATACTGAAGAAATGATCCCAAAATGTATGAAATTTGGAGGCAAACATCTTTAGATTAAACTTCACTCAAGAATGATCAGTAAATCTACAAGGTAGGGCCATCATGACGTAGGAAAATATTTACACAAAAATTTTATGCATTCCCAACCATGCTATTTTTTATGCAAAAAAATAGGCACTTTATATTATTAAATGTAAATAGAAAGAAGTGAAATGATTCAGTAAGTCAATGGCCAAAATTGCAACTGTTTTCTATGTTGTTGACATGTAAATACTATTTATATTACTTCATTAGTTAATCCAAATTAAATGAATTATAGACCTTTACTCTATATATGTCACATTTATATAAAGGGCTAACAACCATTATAATTATACATAAAGTCTCAGTTCTATTGCCACACATCTAAAATTGTCATACTAAAATTTTCTGTAAGTACATACATGTTTTCTTTTCATCTAAATTTAAAGATACCCATTGCATCCCTGAGTCATGTTCAACAAATAATATGTGTATTGTATGTTACAGGAATCAAAGAAAAGATTTGGAAATGCATTTTTTACTTTTTTATTCTCTTAACAATACATTTTGGCTGTTAAAAGAAACAGCAGCACATATGGGATTCCGGTTCAATGCATAACACCATCCTATAAGAAAGCACCACAGATTTGTAAGATTTGTGTGCATTCTGGCTCTCAACTCAGTTTTCAAAAGGCCATTTCACACTCAGTAAGTCCAGCTATTTCTGGGCAATATGGAACATGATACAATCAGGGAATCCAGTGTGTATTAGTACATATTGCCTTACTTCATTCACTGTAGAGGTAGAAACAAAATTGTCTGGCATACTAAAGTGAAGAAGGAGGTATTAGGTAAGTCAAAGAATGATTTTGCTGGAAAAGAATGGCTGATGGAAAAGATAAGTGTATTTCTAGAATTTGTATCTCTAGTACTAAAGAAAAACTGTTGCCTCCAATAGATGATTTAGTGGCAGACTTATACTCTGTAGAACAGTATCTGCCAGGTACAAAAGATAGTTCACAGCTACTAACCAGTTTGACACTCAGTTTTGGTCATGCCCTTGATAGGAGGTAGGTATGCTGTTGCATCCCTGCATAACCACTTGGTTCATCAGCCTATTAAGCAAACCACAAATGTGACTGAGAAAAGGGGCTGACTAAAATCCGCTGTTTGGGTCCCAATGTCCACCTGATTGTTGAAAACCTTTTTAGTGGATATGCCAGCAGCAAAGTCCATTATTCTGAAAGGCCTATCCACATACATTCATTTAGCTCTCCTTCTCAATCTTCCACTATTGTTTCTTCCATGTTTTTGACCACTTAGAGAGTCATAATCATGTTAAAGTAGCAGTAGGTATACGACTTCAGGCAATCACCATTATCAAGTAAGCTATGACATTATTTCTCAACATTTTTGCCCTCTGGCAAGAAATTTCTTTCCCTGCTTTTCTATAGGATTCTGTAGAATTTCTATAGGATCACTTCTGAGTGTGATTGTAGTCTACTTCTAGATGGTCCAAATATATCACACAGAACTATTTTTTTTTTTTAACCTCATTCAATGTTTTTGCTTCAGTCATCTTGTCACAGAGGCTTCCATAGGTTTGCAGGCATTGTGGTTACAGCAAGATGGTGATGTAGCAAGAGAAGGCATGCCAAGAGGTAAGTCATTAACTCACTCAACTTTCTCATGTCTTCAACATCTACTTGGCCGTACAATACTTCTATGTGATGTTGGAATACTGCTGTCTGTATTTGTTCTGACTGAAGTCCTTACCCAGTTGACTATTTTTACAAATCCCTTTGTGAATGTAATTTTCAGGACCTTGATAGGGGAGTATGGCCCATAACCTGTGGAGTGAAGATCTTATAACATGATTGTGGCTGATGATTTATTACATCTCTTTTTCATATTTTTAACAGGAAAATTTTCGGTACTTCAACTTCTTTCACTGTAGACTTCTACTGAGTTTTGGAAAGGTGGAAAAACAGATCTGTTTTCCACTGTTCTGACTCACCGATGGCAACCTTCTGAGCTAGAGATGAGGAAGAGGCCACTGTAACTGTTGGTTCCAGGAACCACACTAGCGTAGACACAATCCATGTTATCAAAATAGTTGCTTTATGCCCTGCACCTCAAGGTAAGAACTAAACACCAAGTCCTATGCATTGCTGCTGCAGATAATTCAAATTCATCCATGGCTGTGCTTGCCAGGAAAAAAAAAAAAAAAACAGAAGCAGAAAAAGTGCATTTCTTATTCATTCCTGCTTTCCAAATATCACGTGGATCTAATGTTTGGTAAAAGCTAGAACACTTGCAAGCCTGAGCTGTTGAAGAGAATGAAAAGAGTAGACTTTAGCATTCCTGCTCCTGATCTGAATTTAGTCATTAAAAAGGGGTTAGAATAAGGTTAAGTGAGGAAATCTGTAGATACTGCCAGAGATTCTACAGTTTCACTAATATGTGCCTAAAGTATGTTTAATAAAGCCTATATCAATATGCCAAATTTACTTCGGCTGCTGTGGCATCTCCTTATCAGCTGATAACTGGCAATGCCTTTAATTTCCATCTTCATGTGTAAAAATGGCACATGTGAATATGTGAATTTCCCTTTCTTCAGAGTTCGGCTATATATTAGTTTCTTCCTTTAATAATATATTTGTATAGGTTTGTAGCAGTAGGAAAAGCATCCAAATTGACCAATACCTTTCATGTAAATATTTCATTAATTTGTTTCTTTCAATTAGTTTTGGCTGGCAATCTGCTATTTTATTTAATTTTTATATCTTTCTTCAGTTTGAGAATATTCTTCTACTATTAATTTAGTTTTTACTTATTTTTTTATTTTGTCCCATTTTCCATATATGCCAATTAGGATTTATTCCTAATTCTTAATAGTAAATAGACTTTTAAAAATCTGTACTTAAGCTTTACTGGACTTTATTAATTTTGCATAGTTAATGATGAGACTTTTCAATTTTTCAAGAGTTTCTCACAGCTTGGCTTTTTTCAATTTAGAATGTCGTTTTCTTCTAAAAACACCTTTGAATGTGGTTTCTCCTCCATTTATTCTATTCCTTTAAAAACATTTTAATTACTATATATCTACATATCAACTACCTATTTATCTGTTACTTTCATGTGTATTCTGGGGACTTGTTTCCAATTTTTCTCTTTAGTTCAAGTTTTAATGGTTCATTTTCCCTTTTTTAAATTTCCATTAGCTCTATTTTCAACTTTTTATTTCTTATTTTATTAGGAGACAGGGGCATGCTTTTGATAGCAACAGGGGACAACATATTCCTAGGCAGGCAAAGACAGGTCCCTTGTGAAACCTGACCTTCCAGCCAAAGACAGGTTAAAGCCTGAAGACAGAGCTGCCAGTTCAGATAGAGGCCACGACAGGAACTTTTATCCCCATCTTGCCCTCTCTCTATATATTGATTTCTTCTGAATGATGCCTTTTAACCAATCAAATGGTGCTTTTCCAAAGACCACCATGGACCAATGAGCATGCACTCCACCATTTTGAGCCCATAAAAAAACTTGGAGTTCGCCTCATATGGGTCTACTCTCACTGGTGTCTGCACATCTTATTCTTCTTGGTCACGTGACAAGAACCTGGAACTCACCAAGCTGCGGGGCGGCGGGAACAAGAGAGCTGCAACATGCTACCATTCGCCCAGCTGACAGCATGAAATGAAGCCGCTGGGTACCACGCCCTCCTGCTCGCCAGGCAATGGGAGAGAAAAAGCCACTGGGCGCCATTCCCTGCTGCTTCCCGACTACAAAAGCCATAATATTTCTTGGGGGCTCAGACTTCAGGACTCCCCAGGCTTCACGGTTGCCAGCATCTCTGTTTTCAGTCACCACCATGTTCCCCTTATCTAGATGCCAGTGCCCAACGTGGAAGCTGCAGGCGGCATGCCTGGTCCAGCCGTGGGCTGAGTGCACAGTCACAGCAGGAAGAGGATCTGGGTGAGTAGCACAAGCCGATTGCAGCCTGCAGGGCTGAGTGTGGAGAGCGACCCTAGTGGGCCAGTGCGAGAACCCAGGCAGAGGTCATGGCAGCTGCAGAGATTTTCAGTGGGCGAAGCGGCACCAAAGGAATCCTGTAGCACTTTGTCACCCAGGGACAATCTTGGCTTGTACAGTGGTGCAATCTTAGCTCACTGCAGCCTTGAACTTAGGGATTCAAGCGCTTCTCTCACCTCAGCTTCCTAAGTAGATAGGATCACAGGCATGTACCACCACACCCAGCTATTTTATTATTTTATTTTTTTGAGAGGGAGTCTTGCTATAATTGCCCAGGCAGCTCTTGAACTCCTGGCCTCATGAGATCCTCCTGTTTCAATCTCCAAAATTGTTGGGATTACAGATGTGAGCCACTGCATTCAGCTTTATTTTCTGTTAAATTAATTTTATTAGTAATTGTTCGTTTCATTTAATAAAATTCAGAATAAATGCTCAGTTTATTCAGATTATAATAATGTCATATAAACCCTTAGGAGGTAGAAAATTTCATCGAGTTTTAAATTATCATATATTAATCTTCCTTTTAGTGGCACTTTGGTATTTTTGATTCATGTTACAGTTTTCCTACTGCTTTAGGATGCTTATAATAGTCTAAGTGCACTGGCGACTCATATTTAGGCAACATTTAAATTCTATCTTTATTTTAGAAGCTCAGGCCTTCGGTTATCTGAAAGAGCACAAGGACCTTGGACACCTACTTTACCTCTAGGTGCTACCTGCATCACTAACCAGTTTCCAGTTAAAGGCGTGGGAAGTACAATGTCCCCTTAATGGATACTGCTCAAGTTTCAGTTTGTTCCATGGTTCTAAGAAGGATGAACAAATCCCTTAAGCAAAGTAACTGGTTACTGCAGGAAATCCTAGCAGATTCCTGCCTATATACTCATAAGCACGCTCATATTTTTTTCATTTATGTGTAACTTGGTTTTCTTCTGCTTTACTACACTTAAGAGCAACTAGATTACTGGTCACGTTTCTCATCAGCTATGTTCAGTTCTATACCTTGTCTGTCTTGATCATGGGGCGTTTTTTTCTTTATCATTCCATTGAGTCTATGCAACTCTAGAGAAGTCTAATAAGAAAACAAAGTAGAAAGATTTTGAAAAGCCAATCCTCCTCCAGATTCATTACAACTATGTATTGTAGCTTCTATTTCCCATGAAAACAGACCTTATCTACCTAAATTGGAAGACATTAGTTTTATGCCTTTTTCTCTTTTTCTTTTTTTATTCTTGTCTTGTGTTTCATGATGATGTACTATCCCCTTGTGACACAGAATAGAGTTTGAACCAAATGTGTACTTTCAATTTAATTAAAATTTATTCTGGGAGAAAATTCCCAGCATTTTTTCTCATAGAATTAAAGTTGAAATCTCAAGGTATTTTGATGGCATTACAGGTGAGTTTTAAAAAACAAAATTATTCAGACATATTTTTAATTAATCACCTCCATTAAAATTTTCTAATGCCTGATATTAGTTGTTTTTTTCTATAAAAAACATTTTAATAGTTTCATGGAGGACCACCCCTGAACAGAATAGATAAGATTAACTGAAGTAGATTATTTAGCAGAAAAACAGAATAGTCATTTTATTATAACGAACAAAAATTTACTTAAGAATGTATTTTCAGTGTTTCTACAATAATAGCAAGAATTACTTCTAGTCACTCAAAAATAAAATTTAAACAAATAGATTGACTTATGTCCTTTTGATTATTCCTTTCTAAATTCTGTCACTGTGGTATTCTATAATTTCTGTCATTAAAAACAATGTATTTTATTTTTATGGCTATTTTTTTTGTAATAATATTTTCAGGTTGATAATTCAAGAGTTCGTAAGAAAATATTCCTAGCAGCCTTTTGAGGAAACTAATGAATATGTGCAAGTGCTTTATTAAAATAAATAATTTTTGTAAATATACTCTATATGAATGACACTTGCCACCATAAAATTAAAGACTAAAATTTATAGACACTTTCATTAAATACAAACTAGGAAAATGTTCAATATTTGAATTGTTCTACAATGAAATTGTAATTCATTTAAGTCATTTAGGTATATTTTGAATCACTGGGAAATGTGCAATTTCCAACCAATTTCAAACTTCTAATATCCACCTACACTACATTAAGTTGTCATGAAGTTAAATCAAGACAGTATGGTTGTTATATGGGCAGCTTATCAAATTGACTGGAAATTCACTCAAAAAACTTAGTATTCTCATAGAAGCTTTAATTTCACTAACTTAGACTTTATTCAAGTAATTTGCTTGTTTGATCAAGTATATTCTAAGAATATAAATTTCAAAGCACTTTGGTAAGAAAACACAAATTATAGTTATATAATAAAAAAAGTTTAGAAAAATGATGTAACATTTGTGTCTAATGAATCAAAATTAAAACTAATTTGTTGTATTTCCAAATAATAATAATGTACTTATTCCATAATATTTTATTCTTTATACTTACATTAGTCAGTGATAAGTTCAGCTTGAATTTAAAAACCTACATGATATAAACAAAAAAATAAATGACCTTCAATATGTCAAGTCAATAGAAGACAAATCTTAGTGCTTTTTTTTACTTAGATGTTTTTACCTATTTCTCATGTATTATACCATAATATAGACACAAAGATCAGTAAGACATCATTTAATCAAGTCGGAGCACAATAAAGTAAATATATGAGAGGAATAATCAAATCACTTTTGGTAGCATACAAGTGTCATCAGAGAAGTATAAAATACACTTTAGAAGGAGGTCAAAAAATTGGTAGATCACAGGTGTTTTCAGGTAACTAATCAGGATTTCTTGAGAAATTAACATATAAAAAAGAACTATGATACAGATAGGATGTTAACAGAGAGAAGAGGAGGCCACAGCAGACCAGGAAGGGGAGGCCAGGAAGAATGTAGGGAGGAAAATAGTGGCAATTGGTTATTGGGATAAGTTAAAATATTTGAAAAAAATAGAAACAGAATACTTGCACAATAAGTTTGAGACCTTTGTTATACATCCATGAAGAACAGTTTAAATGGACTTGTATAGGCAAATGGGAAAGCCACATGCAAACACTGCTTTACACAGATTTTATTGGCAGTTATTTTAAGGATGAATAAGCATAAGGAAAACTTCTTTTCAGTAGTAGTTGAAATCTTTTAAGCCAAAGATAATTAGAGCTTGAGCTCATTTGCTGGTAGTAAACTTTGAATCAATGGAGCAGATGAAAGAGACTCAAAAAGAGGCAAACTGTACATAACAGGGTTACTCGTTGAGGAATGAGAGAGTGTGGTAAAATGGTGAATTCCACCTGACTCCAGGTTGTACTTTATTATTAATAATTGTATTATTAATAAGATTGCATTGTTGCCAAAGTTAAAATAATTTCCATTGAAATTTGTTTTTAAAACCATTGTTAGATTAGAAACATATTGCCTAATTTTAAAACATTTCTCATTATCTGTTTTGTAATGTATTTCCTACTTAGATTCACTGTAATTAGGGATCTAACTTTATACAATATAAATCCTTAGAATGGTGTTGAAATGCTGTTTTATGACTTAGTATATGGTTAATTTTGGTAACTGTTTCATGTGTACTTGAAAATATGTATTCCCCAATTGTTGGATGCATTGCTCTATATGTGCCAATTAGAGTACAGTTTGCTAATTATGTTATTCGACTCATCTATGTCTAATAATTTTATGTTTGCTTATTCTATCCATTATCAGAGTAGTACTAAAAAGCATCTCAAAATGATCTCTATTTATATTTCAGTTATTGCTGTTTTTGCCTGATATATTAATATTATGAAAGTGTCACATTGTCTACATACAAATTTAGATTTATTTATTTGATTTTTTCTCTTTATACTTTGCACATTCCTGTGTTCTTATATTTAGGGCATGTGTCTTGTATTCAACCCGTTTATTATGTAACTCACTACAACAATATTATAAAGTATCTTTATAAACAGAGCGTTTGTTTGTCTGTCTTCTTCATGACATACCCAGTTGTAGCAGTATATTTTGCATATAAGAAATGGTAATAAAAAATGCAATTAATAGCTAAATAAATTATGAACTCCTATTTCAGTTATCTTTAGCATCAATTATTACTTTCTTTGTTACAGTATTTCGTTTTTTTTCCTCCCAGGATGGCAGTCAGTTCTCTGCATGTGTCCTAAACTACCTACTGACAGCTATTTTGCCACAGAATTCTCTCTCCTATAGAACATTGAGCTCAAGTCTATCTATTTATCTCTCTATCCATCTGCACATATATATATTACACACCCATATATTCATGTACTGGAATATGTGCATATCGCATATTCTACTACAGATCCTGACCTAGTTCCAAAATTAATACCGGAATGAGGATGTAAAGTTTAGGTTCATATATTCATAAAATATACTTACTAATTTTACTAAACATTATACCTATATAGCATATCCTATGTACGATTTACAGAATAAATTAATGTAAAATTATCCCTTCATATTTTACAATCCAAGTATTGGGTTTCTCTGTTTAAATTTCCTAGACATAGTAAAATAGAACAGCATTTTCTTTTGGATAATCAATTGTTATAACATGAAATTGCAGAAAACCTCATGAAAGCTCCCCAAAGAAATAAAAAGACAGTCTATCAAAACTTATATTTATCCTACACAGACAATTATGTCATCAGATACCTAGATAATTGTTTGTTATGGTATTAATGTCTGGATGAGTTAAGAAGTCACATAGGTTTACAGTTTATAATACCTTGGTATTTCACCAAATCTTAGATATCTCAATTTTTCTTCCTCTAAACAACACAAGTTTTATGTTTATTTTGTGGGTGCTATAAACTTTTTTAAAAAGGATATAAAACAATAATGTGAAATAGTTCATCAAGTACTAGATAACGTATTTGCATTTTAGTGGAGACTTTGGGAATAGTTCATAGTTAAGATGATAGATGGATTTAAATCTAAAAAACATTTTAATTAATTAGATTTGACAAAACTGTTTTAGATGGTTGCAAGTTTACTTTGCTATTTTAAAAGATAGTGACAGTTCTGTATAACCTAGAAACACCCAGTGTGGAGTTTGGACATGACATGCACATGCCTCATATATATTGTGATTACTTTCTAAGTGCCGACAAGGTACTGTGTTCATGAATAATTCAAATCATCTAAAAGAATGGGCTTTTTACATTCCATTTCAGAGTTTTGTTTTTCAGGCAGGATGTCTTAACAATGTAAAACACGTGTCACTGATTGAATATGATTAGAAATACACCGTGATCTGACAGTTAACAATTATTCCCATAAGTTTTATTCTTACAGGCTATATAAATGATACAAAAATAGGCACAGTAACTCAAAGTATAAGTTACAGATACTTTAAAAATAAATAATACATGTAATTTAAAGATAGAATAAAATTTAAATATAAGTGTATGATATTTTAGCCAGTTAAATGCAATGGATTTAGTTAAGTGTCACAGAAAAATTATTATTAAAAATGTTAAATGAAAATGTGAAAGGCTATTATTTTGAACCGAGCTTTTGTACTTGTCCCCAACAGACCAGACCAAACCAAAATGGAGTCACTTATGCTGATGTTCCATGTCACCAAACCAAACCTAATTCATTTATTTGACTTTCCCAGATAACAGAGGAGAGGTAACAGCCAAACTGGCCAAGGTTAGCCAGCATGATAAAGAAGTTTCCTCTACTTTAACCCTGATGAAAAAGTAACCTGAAGTAACCTGATGTTAAACTATCTGCTATTGTTTTTATTGCTCTGTTCCCACCTTAACAAAATTCACTGTTCTACTGTACAATGAAGCTTTCATTCCATTTTGTAGAATGAATGGGGGCTGCTTAGATTCATGAATTGCAAATAAAAGCCAATTATGATCTTTAAACTAAATTTGTTGTAATTTTATCTTTTAAGGAAAATAATACACTAATGCATGAAAAACAAATTTTCAGTTTAAAATGATTTTCCAATTTTCTAAAGCAAAGTACTTGAATACTAAAGCATACATTTTCAAATTCAACTAAAGTTTATTCCATGATTTTCTTGATTCATAATAAATTTATCTCTATGTGCTTTTTATTCCTCTAATAAAAAACAATAAAGTAGGATTTGTGAAACTTAAAATTTGAAATAAAAATTAAACAGGAAAAATTTTATTTATTTCCAACAACAGAACATAGTGCCAGTGCAGACTAACACTAGAAACTAGTAAATTTACACATTGTTTAGTTAACTCGCATAGTTAATTTCAGTTCAAATATTCAGATATTGAAAAGCATTTAATTATAGAGTGAAAATAAGCAGCAATTTGGAAACATTGATTTGATGTATTCTCAATCACTGATTGCTTTTCTAAAACCAATTTCATTTTGTCAATAGTAATGTTGAGCTTTGGCGAACTGGCAGGCTAGATGAAATTTTTGTTCCTATTTACTTAACTCCTTTCTCTGTGATTATGTATCATTGTTTTTGTTATGCAAGATGACAAATACAATCTACACAATAATTAACAAAAATATGTTATTTGTACAATGTGTATGTATATATACATATGTGTGTGTATATATACAGACTGTTCATATATACGTGTATGCATATATATAGTCTCATATATATATATATGAACGTATATACATGTGTGTATGTGTGTATATATATGTGTGTGTATATATAAAACATGTGGAAGAGATACCTACCAAAGTAACAGACTGTATATATATGTTTGCAAAGCACAAATAAGCTTTCTTCCCACCTCTGTTCCCTCATCAATTAAATCACCCACTGAAACATTCTCTATTGTTAAGGCAGTAAGTATCTTTGCAGCTATTCTATGCATATGCAAGTAATATGCAGATTTTGTTTAATATGAATTATAATGTGAACACTTTTCCATTTTACTTTTTTCCACTTGTTAATGTACATTAGTGATTGAACTATCTTTATACCTTCCAATTTAACTGTACTCCATTGTAGGATTCTATTTTCATGTATTTGACTGTACTCTGTTGATGACTAGTTATACTGTACCTAAAACATAATGCTGAAATGGGTTAGCCTTATACTTCTTCAAGTGTATTTGTAAGTATAGCCTAAATTCCAAAACTTAAATGGTGAAAGGGGATATATCTGTATTTGATAGGTTACACCAATTTGTTAGTGGTAAAGGTTTAGAAATTTTTATTTTTATTATTATTATTTTTTTAATTTATATTGCATTTTAGGTTTTGGGGTACATGTGCAGAACGTGCAAGATAGTTGCATAGGTACACACATGGCAGTGTGTTTTCCTGCCTTCCTCCCCTTAACCCACATTTGGCATTTCTCTCCAGGCTATCCCTCCCCAGCTCCCCACCTCTGTCCCTCCCCTATTCCCCCCCAATAGACCCCAGTGTGTAGTACCCCCCTCCCTGTGTCCATGTGTTCTCATTTTTCCTCACCCGCCTATGAGTGAGAATATGTGGTATTTCCTTTTCTGTTCTTGTGTCAGTTTGCTGAGAATGATGTTCTCCAGATTTATCCATGTCCTTACAAAGGACACAAACTCATCATTTTTTATTGCTGCATAATATTCCATGGTGTATATGTGCCACATTTTCCCAGTCCAGTCTATCATCGATGGGCATTTGGGTTGGTTCCAGTTCTTTGCTATTGTAAACAGTGCTGCAATGAACATTCGTGTGCATGTGTCTTTATAGTAGAACGATTTATAGTCCTTTGGATATATACCCAGTAATGGGATTGCTGGGTCAAATGGAATTTCTATTTCTAGATCCTTGAGGAATCGCCACACTGTCTTCCACAATGGTTGAACTAATTTACACTCCCACCAACAGTGTAAAAGTGTTCCTATTTCTCCACATCCTCTCCAGCATCTGTTGTCTCCAGATTTTTTAATGATCGCCATTCTAACCAGCGTGAGATGATATCTCAATGTGGTTTTGATTTGCATCTCTCTAATGACCAGTGATGATGAGCAATTTTTCATGTGTTTGTTGGCCTCATGTATGTCTTCTTTTGTAAAGTGTCTGTTCATGTCCTTTGCCCATTTTTGAATGGGCTTGTTTGTTTTTTTTTTTCCTGTAAATCTGTTTGAGTTCTTTGTAAATTCTGGGTATCAGTCCTTTGTCAGTTGGGTAAACTGCAAAGATTTTTTCCCATTCTGATGGTTGCCGATTCACTCTAGTGACTGTTTCTTTTGCCGTGCAGAAGCTGTGGAGTTTGATTAGGTCCCATTTGTCTATTTTGGCTTTTGTTGCCAATGCTTTTGGTGTTTTGGTCATAAAGTCCTTGCCTACTCCTATGTCCTGAATGGTTTTTATACCCACGAGAAATCTATGAGTATCTATGTTACTCAGTGATATCCTTAACATAGTATGTAATTATCCCATTGAAATCCCAAATGGAATACTGCCATAGAAGTCAATTCTGAAAGTAACCACCCAGATTCCTGATTGAATGGCCATAAATCCAGAAATTCCCACAACTCACTTAAGGTTCAATAATTTGCTTGAACAACTCAGAGAGCCGAGGATAGCACCATGCTTAGAAATACTTTACAGTTTTATTCTAATGGATACATATACATAGGCAAGGACTAGAAAGGTCCATATTGCAGAGCTTCCATGTTCTCTCCCTTGGAGTTAGAGGGTTCACAAACTGTCAGTATGTTCACAAGCCAGGAAGCTACACTGAGCTCTGGGTCCATCATTTTTACTGGAGTTTTATTATGCATTCATGAATAATTAAATCACTATCCATGTAATTTAATCATCTGCAAACTGCTTTCTCTACCTTGAGGTCTGGCAGCTGAAAGTTTCAATCCTCTAATTGCAGGCTGTCTTTCTGGAGATCAGTCCTTATCTGGAAACCATGTAGGTGTCCACCATGAGTCACCTCATTACTCTAACAAATAAACTTCAATCATTCAGCAAATTCCCAAATAATTTGATTATTTGAGCCAAGAACTGGGGACAAAGACCAGATTTATTTTTTGTTATTCCATAGTACTCTAACACTGGACCAATCTAATATTTCAAATCGGGATTTCATTGTTCTTTCATTTTTATATAACTTATAATTGCTAAGGATGTGCATGTATTTTTGTCTGAACCATTTTGTTTTTATTTCCTATATCCTTTTCTTTAACCATTTAATTCTAGTTCATGGCCTATTTCCCCTAGAGATTTTTCTTCTTGTCTTCTTGATTTATAATGCATGTATACATATATTTATGCACACGTGTATATATATGTGCACATATACAAATTAGCAACTTGTCATAAGAAGTACTACATTTTTTATATTTGTGCACGATATCCTTTTTCATGTGCAATGTTAAAAATGTAGTTGAATTTAACAATGTTTATGTCGTTTTTGCGTCTTGATTGGGTCACTCTAAGTAAAACATTTCTAGGCTTATGCTCAAGTAAAATAAATCTTTCTTAGTACATTCTTGATATGCTTTTTAATCTCTTATATTTCTGAATATACTTTATAAAGAATTATACTGAATATTACCAAATGTCTTTCTGGCATGATAATTTATATGACTTTTTAAAAATTCAATAACATAATAGTGTTTTAAAAGAGATTTTAATATTAAACCAACACTTCATTCCTAGCATAAAACTGTTTTGTTACATTGCATTGTATTTGAGTTGCTCCTCGTTTGTGTTAAAAATTTAAGGTGAGTGTGGAAACACCTTTCCCCTGACTTTATGTTTTCATCATTCAGTTATAAACCCCTAACCTATTTATACCACCTTACTGAATATTCTTTAAAGGAGAAAGTAGTGAATTACCTTCTTTATAAGGTTCTTGTCGTGGATTACCCCCTACAGGAGACCTTGAGACAAAGGCCCCCAGTTTAGTAAATAATGTTGTACATAGTCCCAGGGAGCTGCAAGGAGGATTTGAATGACAGGAACTGGGAAAGAGAGACAAACCATTTAGAAATATCTTACTGTTGTCCATTGCAATGGGTGACAGGGGCTTGACCTTTTTTGGATGTTTGAAATTCACGTCAAAATTATCCCAGGTGAGGACATGAAGGGAATATTTTTCTGCTACCTTTCCTTAATTGGTTGATGAAAACTCTATACATTTTAATCCCCTAACCTCTAAGATTGCATATGTACAGGTGCTAACTGAATTCCCACAGACATTCCATAGAGATACATCAGAGAAGTGAGAATTTCTGGGGCTTAAAGCAAAAGGTGGGGAGAGTTTCAGGTTGAGAAAATCCATTTTATCTGCACAACTTTTCAGAAGACTACTTAGAAATTGTTGCCTCATCAATGCCTGGGGCAAGAAAAGGCCCTACAAATTTATAATAGTGACAAAAGCTATCCAATGCAGTCATCTATTCATACCACTCAGACACTTACATTAAAGCCAGTAAGCAACAGAACCTCTTCTTCCTTGTAGCTCAATCTCTTAAAAGACATAATGCGGCCGGGCGCGGTGCCTCAAGCCTGTAATCCCAGCACTTTGGGAGGCCAAGGTGGGTTGATCACGAGGTCAAGAGATCGAGACCATCCTGTTCAACATGGTGAAACCCCGTCTCTACTAAAAATACAAAAAATTAGCTGGGCATGGTGGCACGTGCCTGTAATCCCAGCTACTCAGGAGGCTGAGGCAGGAGAATTGCCTGAACCCAGGAGGCGGAGGTTACAGTGAGCCGAGATCACGCCATTGCACTCCAGCCTGGGTAACAGGAGCGAAACTCCGTCACAAAAAAAAAAAAAAAAAAAAAAAAAAAAAAGACATAATGCAAGTCAGCTAATAGGACAAAACAACAGCTTCTCTCCAGCAGCAGTGAATAACTCCAAGCTGTGATTAATATTCATCATCCTCTTCTTTCATCACTCATAATAGATTTTCTTCATTCTTGGCTTGTATTTTGGCGGGTCTAGGTTGCTTACTAGGTGAGTTGACCTAGATCTTCTCCCCCAAAATTTCTGAGCCTTTACTTGCCTTGTTATTGTCTTTCTGTGGTTGTTACAACTGCCCATTTGCTCTTACCCTCCCAAACCATACAGCTTATGGATCCTCTGGTAATTGGCCATTATCTCCCTGTATATAGTAACTATTTGTTTTTTGTTAACTGGAAGGAGAAACACAAAGTGGCCAAGTATAATGTAACTTCAATTTCTGTGGAACTCTTACATGGAGAAAGTATTGTTGCCAGTAGTAGCAAGGACCTCTATCTAATTAGCAGAGCCTAATGTAATGCGAGAAGAAAGCATTTCCTAAGTTAGTTATTAAAAGTTATTGTGAGAGGGGCCTATTATGTTTCCATAACCCAGTTGATAGAGTTTGAATATTTTTCCCTTCCAAATCTCATGTTGAAATGTGATCCCCAATTTTGGAGGTGGGACCTGGTGAGAGGTGTTTTGATCATGGGGCAGATCCCTCCTGAGTGGCTTGGTGCTGTTCTCATGCTAATGAGTGGGTTCTCCCTCTATGAGTTTACCTAAGATCTGGTTGTTTAAAAAAGCCTGGAACTTCCCCTTCTGTCCCTTGCTTCTTCCGTCACTATGTCATATGCCTGCTTCCTCCTTTACCTCCTGCATTGATTGTAAGATTCCTGATGCCTCACCAGGAGTCAGGCAGGTATTGGTGCCATGCTTATACAACCTGCAGAACCATGAATCAAAATAAACCTCTTTGATTTATAAATTTCCCAGTCTCAGTATTCAATTACAATAATGCAAATGAGTACACCAGTTCCAAGACTCATATTCTAGCCATTAGGGACCCATCACCATTTATGAGCAATTGACAAGATACCACCCATCCATAAATTGATACTCCTAAGCTGGCATCTCAGTTGAGCCTTTAAAAGGCTGTTTCACTATTATACTATGCTGGTTCCTTCAGATATGTGGGATCTGTGGTAGGACCAGTGGAAACCATGATCATGTGCTCATAGTCACATCTTCTTTGCTGCAAAGTGAACCCCTTACTCTTAATCAATGTGATATGAACTACCATGCCAATTGATCAAATATTTGCAATCATTTGGATACCAAGGTATTGTTGTAAAAATGTACTATGGGTATGTGATCTGAAAGCAAGTTACAGGATGCAGCAAATAGAGAAATAAACACATGGGAAGACTATTGCTACCAGGAACATCCCCTCCCCTCTTAAGAATACTGACCCCATTGTAGGGAGCCCAAACAATTGCTTTCATTTAAAAAGAAAGAAAGCAACCAGACGGCTTAACACATCATCAATGTTATTGTTTTCTTTTTTCCCTTTCCTTTTTTGTAATTTCAGTGTGTAGGGGTCTTTTATGTTAAATTGGAATAGGACAACTGGATAGCATTTTTTGTAAATTGATGTTAGAGAAGTCATGCATATCAGGCTTAAATCAACATCAGTTGGATCATTATGATGAATACTGAAAGATTAAAATTGAATTAAGGAATGGTAATCTACAAAGATACTTTTAAATGATATTTTGAGTACTAGAGTTTAATTCAACGAAAAGTGAAACAGTTGTTATGAAAAAGAAAATTTTTAAATACATGATTAAATATATCCAAATGTCTTCAATACCATGTAGGTAATAATCATATAAAAGTAATTTAATAGCATACTAATTGAGATTCAATTTTATAATTGAAAATAAAAATGTAATATTAAGAACATAGTTAACACTTTTTTCATTATCACCATGAGATGTCTAATTAAAATTCTTTCTTAATGTTTTCCAACTTTTATTCCTTTAGAATAGAAAAGAGTAAGAAAAGAAAATACAATTTGAATATATTTTTTAAGCTAGATATTTACAGTGAACTGTCAAAGACCTTTTTACATTGACCTAAATCCATTATGTAGAATACTTTGCTATTTATTTAATTTGTAAAGCACAAGACACATACGTTGCTAAATGCCCAAATTAAGAAAAAGAAAATAAATAAATTACTGACTTTAGTAATTTTCCTTAAGTATAAAAAAAGGCAAGGCCACAGTATTTTAATTTTACACAAAAGCTATTTGATATGAGTTTCATGCTTTCATAATTAAATAGAAACTACTAGTTAAGAAGTTAGAAACTATGGTATTAGTATTTTAATGTGTTGTTTTTTATTTTTAAAGATTTCCAAGGCAAAATATATGAGTGCCTTTGCCCTCTGCATTAAAAATACTAGAATATCTGCTTGACATTTGAATGCATAATTTCATTCACATCTATTGTTGCTATCAAGTTTTCCAATAGAGCATCAAAGCTGCTGAATACATGTTTAATTCCGAATTTCATTTCTTTCTAAATTGCACTATCCTTAAGCAATGCATCATCATCACAGGTCATTGCACTGATGAAATTAATCTGATAAAACACCTGTGTGACAGAGAAAATGATATATTAGTGTGATTCATCATTAATGAACATCATCAGCCCATGATCTATTAGTGTATTGCTCAAAGGATGGTGTCATTAGGAAAGAGTGAGTTCCCAGTGTTAAATTATGGTGTAGAAGGCAGTCGCTGGAGAGTGTCATAACCCATGAGGCAGGAAGTAGATGTGCCAATAAAAAATCAAATTCCTTAGAACTTAATTTTTAATTTAAAAATGTTAGATTTGCATCTTTGCTAATAAAGTTTAGTGGCCAAGGGCAAAATTAAGTTTGTCTTCATAATTCATCTACTATTAATTGCTTATCTATCCTCTATAAATTCTAATATTTATGAGGAAGACTACCATATGCTTTATTACCAATGGGAAACACAAACAATTTTATTTAAAGGTAAATACAGAAGAATTTGGAGTATCTATGAAAAAAATTCTGCAAAATTGTCTCTTCTTATTTGGGCATAAATGTAGCATTAGTGACCAGTTTTTTTATTTTCAGATTTAGTAGGAAATCACCCTAAAATGTCTTTAAAATCCAACCAGGAAATTTAAAATAAGTTTATTCAAGATCAAGTTAAGATCTGTGTGTACATACAATAGAATTTAAAATAGGCAGCTAACTTAAAAAAATTGAAATAATCTAAATAGACTTTTTTACGTAATCGTGACTAGTTTGGTCTATTGGTTTAAAATAACTTTAAAATGTGACTGAAGGTTTAACAATTGTGTTGATATGAACAGACTGAACACTGAACCTCTGTCCAAAACATACCCTCAATGAGAAAAAGAGTTTTATCTGCTTAATTCATTGTTTTATATCTAGCATAGAGACTAGCACATGTTAGGCTCTGAAGTATTCCTCTAATTAATTAATTAACTCCTTTAATGTAAAAAATATTTTCAAACAGATTCAGAGGCTTTAGATCATGAATGCATTTGAATAGCATCTGTATTCATGTGGTTTGAAACATGATTTAAATACTATCAAATACTAAAAGTATCTTGTTGATACTGTCATTAATTTTCTTATCTATATGAAAAAATAAATTTTCTTACTTATATGAAAAAATAAATGTTTATATTCTTTCATAGTAGTCTTATAAAGAAGCTACCACATGAAAATTTGAAATAGTCCAGGCATAGGTTGATAGTAAAATGCTTATCAGGGGGATTCATATTGCTAGTGAGGCGCTGTGTTAGAGGGACTGTCCGCTGGGGTCTTTGTGTCCAGCGCAGCACTTCTGTGGATTTCCCACCTCTGGCCAGCTAGGGTCTTTTGTTTCCACTTTGCCGCCTCTGGCAGGGCTGGTAGCCGCTTTGTCCCTGAATTTATCTCTTCTGGCTCTTGAAAGTGGGGGCTCTCTGACTGAGGGTTGTAAAACAGTAGCCAATCCAGTAAAGGATTCAAAGATCAATTAATCCAGAGGAAGTTTGGAAAAAAAAAAAAACCCTCAATGGACGAGAGCATGAATGAGGAGTACCGCAGTCAAAGCTCTAGCCATTGGCACCTTCTCCCGGTCCCCTTTCACCACGCGTGGAAGCTGTCCTTACACTCAGCCTAGTAAGTCGCACTATCGCGCACTCTTTGGGTCCACAAGTTCTATTTAAGCTGTAACACTCACCGCGATGCCGAGCCCCCTTTCCTCATTCTCCAGGGTTAGGAATGCCAAGAGCCCAAGTTCCGATTGCAGCGATTCCGCTTCTATGGTGGCCTATAGCAGTTAGGACTCCTGGTTTTCACCCAGGCAGCCCGCGTTTGACTCCCAGTATGGGAACCAGGGAATCCAGCTGTAGCTACTCCGTTTACACTAGCAAGAAATAGCAAATAATCTTACTGGAATTTTCAGTAGCGAGAAGATGGTACAGACCCTTTACTTGCCCTCCCTTCCAACTAGCTACAATTATAAACCTTTGAAATACTACCAGAGGCAAGCAAAAAAAAAAAAAAAAAAAAAAAAAAAAAAAAAAAAAAAAAAAAAAAAAAAGAAAGAGAAGAAAAGAAAAAAAAGAAAAAGAAAAACGTTTGAATGTTAATAGGAAGAGTATTAACTAGTTTGCATTCCAAAACTAGAGGAACAACAGAGTGACTGCAGGTATTCTATACATATACACTAATTCACCAGAAGAAGGCTAACCAGAGCCAGTGTTTCTCTATCCCAACTTGAAATAAAAGGCAGTCCCTGTAGGTTCATTTTTTCCAGACAGAATAGGAGCCCTTCCAACAACACTAGACTTGTTTGTACACACATCGGGAAGCTTTGTAACTGGAAAGGGTCAGGGGAAGCATTCTTCTTTCCTACAAAGCCTGAAACTGCAAAGTGGCCTAATAAACACCAAGGCAGATGTGACTGCCAAGAGAGACCACAACAGCCTTGTCTGTGAAGTCTCAGTGGCCCCCTGAAACTCCCTTCCCACCCCTCACTAGTAATATTGGGGTGGGCAGGATAAAGCCTGGGAAAAAAACAGTTGGAAGAAGTATCCTAGCCCAGAAAGTGCTCTCATTCCTCTAGGCACAGGGAATCCCATAACAAATTCCTGGAGAGGGAAGTCCTCTTAGGCCTGATACTCCCTCCTCTAATTGGGGGTCAGTGGGATGAGTATGAGGAACTGGCAAGAGAGACCCAGCCATAGCTGGTAGCCTGGCCCAGAGAGTCCCCCTGTTTCTTTGGGTCTGAGAATCCTCTCCTCTGTCTAGACACCTGGGGCAACTGCGGCACATTGGTATGGAGATTCCGCCATAGCAAGTCTCTGACTAAAGAAATATCTTCATCTCCCAGGGCCTGGGACTCTCTTCCCCAACAGAAAAACACCCGGAGGTCCAGCTCAGAGAAACTTCTGATCCGTCATGGAGCACACTCAGGGACCAATAGATGCCCTAACAGCATCAGTTAAACCAAGCCAAACAAACTAATATCATAAAGACTCAGAAACTTCAACTACCCTTTGAACCAGAATCCACAAAAGTAAGCTAGGACCTAAATGCTAAACATAAACAGAGTAACTGCCTTCTAAAAGGAAAGATTTAAATAGGACATAGAGTCTCCTAACAGAATAGACAAAATGCACCACATATAATTAAATCCCCTGTCATACCAAGAATGAAGGAAATTATACTTTAAATAAGAAAAGATAAACAGCTGAAATGAACACTGTGATAGATTAGATGTTTGGAATTATATGCCATTATAAAATGATCCAACAATCAATTGCACATTTTCTTGAAACAAATGAAAAAATAGAGAATCTCAGCAAAGAAACAGAAGTTAATTTTTAAAGCCTACTGGAAATTATAGAACAGAAATAAATTAGAAATGACAGAGAATAGAATTAGTGAACTTGATCCAATGTACCCAGTTCAGCCTTTACCCAAGCTGAACAGTGGAGAGGAAATAGAGCAGGAAAAAATGAACAAAACAGTAGAAACATGTGGGACAACAAAAGATACAAGATTTGTTTCATCAGCTTCCAGAACAGGGAAAGAGTGTGAGACAAAATAATATTGAAAGAAATAATGGCTTGAAAACTTTTCAAGTTTGTTTAAAACACACACATACACAAACACATGCACACCAGGCTACAGTTGCAAGAAACTGAATGAAATTCAAAGGGATTAAAGACAAAGAAATCTATACTAAGACATAACATAGTCAAACTTCTGAACATTTTGAAAAATAAGGAAATAAATCTTGAAAGCTGCCAGAGAGAAACAACTTAAAGAGGAACATAGATTGTAATGTCAGCAGATTTCTCATCTGAAACCATGGAATCGGAAGAAGTCTACATTTTTCAAGTGCTGGGCTCGAAAGAAAACAAAGCAAACAAACAGAAAAACACCAACCCTGTCCACCACAAATTTGATATTAATTCAATCTTCAGGAATGAAGGGGAAATAGATACATTTCAACTAAATGAAAATTTTAAAACTGTTGCCAGCAGAACTGTTCTTAAGGAATGGCTACAGGAAGTTCTTTGAGCAGTGTGTTAGTCTGTTTTCATGCTCCTAATAAAGACATACCTGAGACTGGGTAATTTAAAAAAGAAAGAGGTTTAATTGACTCACAGTTCCACATGGCTGGGAGGCCTCACAATCATGGCAAAAGGTGAATGAGGAGCAAAGTCACACTTTACAGGGTAGTAGGGAAGAGAGTGTATGCAGGGGAACTCCCACTTATAAAACCATCAGATCTCATGAAACTTATTCACTATCAGAACAGCATGGAAAAGACCCATTCCCATGATTCCATTACCTCCCACTTGGTCCCTCCCATGACACCTGGCAATTATGGGAGCTACAATTCAAGATAAGATTTGGGTGGGGACAAAACCAAATCATATCAAACAGGAGTGAATGATAATTTTGGAGCATCAGGAAGAAAGGGGGTTATATAAAAAAGAAAAGATACATGGGTTTATAAAAGACTGTTTTTTTCTTTCTGCATTTTAAATAAGCTCACTCTACTGCTACACCTCACCTTTGTTTATCATACTTTAGGCTCCTTGGTTTTCTTTCCTTTCTTAACCATGTCTCCCTCATTCTTGTCTTAGGTAGGGCTTTTGCACAAGGTGCACCCACTATGTGGGGACATCTTCCTTCTCTTTTGTTCCCTCCCATCCTCTGCAAACCAGGCCTTGAGACAGCAGAAACCCTTATTAAGAGCCTTCCAGGTCCCTCAATCATTGAATAAATAAAAGATCTTGAGTCTGTTCCAAGGAAATTTCAGGCACCTAACTAGTCTTGAAAAGTAAATGAGCAACCTGATAAGAATGAAGATAGTAACTGTGAAAAGAAAATAAATCTTGAGACCTGCAAATCACCGAACTAAAGGAAAATGTCAAGCTGAGAACTGCTTAGGGCAAACCTGCCTCCCATTCTACTCAAAGTCACCCCTCTGCTCACTGAGATAGATACATATCTGATTGCCTCCTTTGGAAAGGCTAATCAGAAACTCAAAGGAATGTTACCCCTCATCTCTCACCTATCTGTGACCTGGAAAATCCCTCCCTACTTGGAGTCTTTCTGTTTTTGCTTCAAATTGTCCCACCTTTCCAGACTGAACCAGTGCACTTCTTACATATATTGATTGATGTCTCATGTATTCCTAAAATGTATAAAACTAAGCTGTGCCCCAACAACACTGGGAACATGTCATCAGGACTTCCTGAGACTGTGTCACCCGCACGTCTTCAACCTTGGCAAAATAAACCTTCTAAATTAACGGAAACCTATCTCAAATTCAAAATCTTGGGGGTTCACATAACAGTAGTCTCCAAAGCAAGACACAGCAACTAAAAAATAATATCTTAACATATTTTCTTGAGCTGTTTTTCAGAAACTCCCACCAAATGGAAAATGCTGACTGCTGTAACATATACCACAGATAAGGAGGAACCGACTACTGAACTCTGACTGCAGTTCTTTGTTCTACATTTCTTTCTGAGAGGCCTGAAGAGGGTCACACCCACAGGGTGTGTTCAACCTCTGTGTATGGTCTGAAACTTTGCCTGCAACTTCTGCTTTCCTAAGATGTACCTGTGCCTTCAAAATCTCTTGCTTGTAAAGCACTGCGGAGTTTGGGTCTTAAGTGTCAGCTGTCTATCCTTCTTGCTTGGTACCTGCGATAAATGACCTTTGCTCTCACTGCAAATCTTGGTGTCAGTGTCTGGCTTTACTGTGCTGGGTGAGTGAACCCATTAGGTATGGAAACAGCATTTCCAACTTTTGATCTAAATATTGACTTTCAGCATTTCTCAAAATATTCTATGTAAGGTGAATCATTTGTTGATTTAGTTGATCTGTGGGTTTTTCTACCTGCAGATACTGTTATCTCCTCAATAACACTGTTCTCATTGGTAACTATGTGTGAATTTGACTAATGCTAGCTGCCTTGCTGGACCATAGGCTCCATTAAGATAGAGTTATTATGGTTTGTTTATTGCTTAGATGAAGACTTGGCTTGCAGTGATTCTATTTGCCTATCCTACTCCACTACCCTCCTGTTTCTCCTCTTATGTAAAGCTCTTCTTCCATCTGCGCTTTGTTGCCTTTCCTTCCAAATCCTTAGAAACTACACAATTTTGCTTTTAAAATTAATCTCTTTTTTTCACTAATTCTTTCCTATTAACTTTTAAATCTTTTCAATTGGCCGTCCGTAAA
Source organism: Saguinus oedipus (assembly GCA_031835075.1). NCBI lineage: Eukaryota > Metazoa > Chordata > Mammalia > Primates > Cebidae > Saguinus > Saguinus oedipus. The sequence continues at coordinate 47,449,943 of CM063169.1, forward strand.
ACCAAACCAAACTAAATCTAAACCCCAGATTCTTTACACTTCTCCAGCTATGGGAGTAGTTGTCCTTTTCCTTCACAGCCCGTGTTTGCTGAATTCCACTTAGCCATCTGCTCGTAGAGTTTTCAGTTCCCATCCAGCTATAAAAACGATATTGCTAAAATAATTTTTACACCTGTCAGAAAAAAAAAAAAAAATAGGTCTCCTCTTCTAAGACCTGTCTGCAATGTCCTAAGTCTGATCTCTTCTAATTTGGAGATGTCCACTGTGGGTTCTCATTATTTCTTCAACCCCTTTCTTATTTACTCACTTTCCTCAGCCTAAAGAGTAAATTTTGGATTTCTCCAAGTATAGATCTTAATACCATTCCCAAGCTCAACATGTATGGAACAGGAGGCCATTATTTTTAGTGAAATGACTCAAACAAAAAGTAAAATCTGCATGTTCTCACTTATAAGTGGGAGCTAAATGGTGGGTACACATGAACATAGAGTGCAATAATAGACATTAAAGACTTTAAAAGGGGAAAGGGTGGGAGGGTATGAGGGGTGAAATATTACCTATGGTGTCCAATGTACACTATTCGGGTGATGAGTATATGAAACACCCAGACTTTACCACTGTCCACTATATCTGTGTAGAACAACTGTATTTATATCCCTAAATCCATAAACATAAAAAAAATTTTTTTTAAATAAATGGGAAAAAGGTATACCATCAGAAAGAGAGCCAAATATTTACTCTTGATCCCATTATTTGTAATTTTTAAAAAATTCAATTAATTCAAACACTTAAGAATAAATGATTACTTAATTAAACTAATATGTTGCATGTAACAATTTGATGTCATGAGAAATAAACACTGTTAAGTAAAAAATTCAATTGAATCAATATTATGATATGACATATATATATGTGCCATCTATATTAGAATATCTCTATGTTGAAATTCATTTTGTTTCTATTAACTCCATACAGAAATCATGAATTTATATATATATATATAAATATAAGCTATAACTGGATGTCCAAACTGATAAAATATTCTTACTTCTAGCATTAATATAGAGCTGCATGGCCCTTGAGTTAATATTTATCAAATAGCTGCTTTCAATGAGGCAATGTGTGGTGGCTTTATATAAATATATGGGTATGTGGGAGAAGTGAGTGGGTACATGTGGGTATAAAATTATGTATATGTATATGTATGTATAAATAAAAACTCTTGTAATAATGGTACCTTTTTCTCAATATCTAAATGCTTATGTTACAAAACATGGTCATCATTTGCCTTATCTATTTTAATCCCCAAAATAATCCTAAGAAGAAAATGATATTATCCCTGCTTGACAGAATGTTCATTAAATTTTATCATATATTATTTCTAATCTTCATAAAATTAGAAATGATAAATAACATTATCAAAACTATATAGATTCAGAAAATGAAGTTCAGAAAGTTTTAAAAATTGCCCAGGGCCACATATCTCTAATTGTCATCGGGAATTAAACCAAGATCTCCTTGACTTTACAACTAAAATACCAAATTTAGTTGTCAAATTTGTGTAAATAGAAAAATGAAGCAAGAAGTAGAGAAAGACCCAAGGTCACACAGTGATTCAAAGCATGCAAACCAAGGTCATCTGGGTCTATATTACCTGAAGGCAAAGTTAGTTACAGCCTGGGCCTTTATGAATGGAGTTAAGATCAAAGAGATTCAGAACCCCTTTCTCCAGGCAAATTCAACTGTTATCTGATTCTTCTTGACTTCCCACCCAATCCCTAGACCCTCAGGACCTAAAAGAAGAGACTGGACAGCAACACATACCCTGACATGTATCCAGTTTTCACATTACTAACCAAGTGACGTATCTTTTTTTAATCTCATTTTCCTCTTTCTAAAATGATACTTACTTTACAGTAGTGGAAGAATGTAGGCATGTGCAAACAGGACAGTGCCCCACACTGAGGAAAAAAACTAATAAAAATCTTGCTTTCCTGTATATTCCCTTTACCTTCACTAGCCTCTCATCCTGTTTCTCTATTTCTGATTTTACTTACGCTTTAATGCTCCACTTATATTCCTTCTTCCTTCAGAAATCTGTGTTTTATACTCTAGGAGACATTTCACCCACTACTGAATTCTGAAAGCCTTTTGTCTATACCTTTATAGTGACCATAATATTTTTACTTTGTATCAGAATCAGATTGATGTATGTATTAACCTCCCACTTGGCAATTGGCTCCTCATGAAAACTTAAGTTTTGTTCAAAATTCATGAGGAACTTCTTAAGAGTCAGTACTCATTAAGTCAGTAGAGGTTCAGAGAAAAAAAGCAGAATATGTGCTATAAAACATCTCACAGTCTGGTAAGATTAACCCAGCTTTATAGCCTTCAACTCCCAGCACGATGTTAGTGGTAACACATCATTTAAGTACTCCCCTGTGGATGAACAAAGAAATGAATTAATTGGTTATTTGGCTTATTTACTGCCAGGATTGTCACACTCTTTATTAACCAGCTAATTGTTAAGTAATTAAGTTTTTACAAATGTATTTTGAAATATATGTGTAAATATGTTTTAAATAGAGAAGATTTTTGACTTCTGATGGAGTTGCCTCTCAATAAACCATCATAAATTGAAAATATTTTAAGTTGAAAATGCACTTAATACACCTAATTTACTGAATATTATAACTTAGCCTAGGCCACCTTATATATCCTCAGAACACACACATTAGCCTACAATTGGGCAAAACCATCTAACACAAAGCTTCTTTTATAATAGAGTATTCAACGTCTTATGTCATTTATTCAGTATTGTACTGGAAGTGAACACAATGGTTGTATAGGTACTCACCATTAGTGTACACAGCTGACGGCACACTGAGCCTGAGGAATGTTCGTAGTATTTAACTAAAAGTAATTGCTGGATGATGGGGATGCTACAGCCACAGGGTCATCAATTTTTCTCTCTTCTGATGAGACTGGAGAACAGCTGGTAGAAGGCACTGATAATCACTTGCTGATGGCTTAGCAGGCATAGTGTTCTTTAGGAAGGCCTCAAGTTTTAACTGTACAGCTTGTTTCTTCTTTTTATTATCATCAAAAAAAAAAAAAATGCTAGCAACACAGTCCTCTGTAGAGTATCAAGTTGTTTATATGTGTGACCATGGGGCTGACTGGGAGCTGTGGCTCAGTGCTGCTGCCCAGCATCACCAGAGTATCTTACTCCATATCGCTAGCCTGAAAATGGATCAAGCTACATAACTTGAAATACAGTCTCTATTAAGTATGTATTGCTTCCAAACCATCGTAACGTCAGAAAATTCTAAGTCAAAGAATTGTAAGTAATTTGTAATAAATATGCGTATATATTTATGCATGTATATGTGACGAATAAAGCAAATTTCTCAACAAGAACTTTACCCACTAATCTTAGCTACCTCAAAGAAAGACAAAAGAAAACTGAGAAATTGCCTGTTCTTCCTAACAAGAACTTCTTTGCTGATAACCTTAAAACTTAGCTAAAGACTTTGAAGTGGCTGAAATTTGGGCTTTGGACAAACTTGCATCAAAATTGTGGCTCTACCTACTACACATATTACCTAGGAAAAGAGATCAGCAAATTAACTATGACCCTAATCAAATCATCACCAAAAAGCTAAGAATTACCAAATGTTTAATATACCAGATATTATGTTAAGCACCTACTACACATTATCTAGTTTAATCTTCATTAAATCATTGAAATAAGTATTAGACCACATGGACAACTGAGGTCCTGGGAAATGAATTAATTGAATTCAAAATCCTGTCTGACTCCAATGGCTGGACACTTAAGCACAAGCAACATGGTGCTTCCTGTTTGAATTCATTTCCTGTATCAATAAAAAGAGGTAATTATATTGAACAGGGCTGTTGATAAAATTAAACATATAAAATCATATGAATGATTTGGAGCACCAGGATGACATTCAATAAACAAAGGAAAAATAAAAAACAAAATAATATAGCAATGTAAGCTGTGAGTATCAGAATCAACCCTGTGATTTAGTCCTACCTTTTTAGGTTGCCAGTAAATTAACTAAGCAATTGAAAGGTTCAGTGACTTCCAAAGAATTCAAACAACTAAGTGGTACAAATAATAGAAGCTGTTTTGGGGTCAGGAGCAGTGCCTCATGCCTGTAATCTTAGCACTTTGGGAGGCCAAAGCTAGAGGATTGCTTGAGGCCAGGAGTTCAAGACCAGCCTGGGTAACATAGAGATGCCCTATTGCTCCAAAAAAAAAAGTAAATAGTTAGCTGGGTAAGTGACACACACTGTAGTCCCAGCTATTCAGAAGGTTGAGATGGAAAGACCACTTGAGCCCGGGTTGAGGCTGCAGTGAGTTATGATTGCACCACTGTACTCCAGCCAGTATAACAGAGTGAGACCCCATTTCTAAAATAATAAAAAAGAAAGTTGCTGGACTTGGTGGCTCACATGTGTAATCCCAGCACTGTGGGAGCCTGAGGCAGGTGAATCACCTGAGTTTAGGTGTTTGTGACCAGCCTGGTCAACTTGGAAAAACCAGGTCTCTACTAAAAGTACAAACATTAGCTGGGTGTGGTGGCACGTGCCTGTAATCCCAGCTACTTGGAAGGCTGAGGCAGAAGAATCCTTTGAACCCAGGAGGTGGAGGTTGCAGTGAGCAGAAATCACACCATTGAACTCCAGCCTGGGGAACAAGAGTGAAACTCTGTCTCAAAAAAACAAACAAAAAAAAGTTTTAAAAAGCGATGCTTCTTCACAGCTTGGGCCTTGCAATACTAAATGTACCGCAAAACACTGAATGAGATTCAAAGAGAAAAGAGACAGCAATATCGCTCAAGGTGGACCTCTGAAGAATAATGGAAAATGATAGGGCTATTTAGCATTGAGAGAAAAAATACCACTTAGTAACTCTCCTTAAACACACAGAAGTTTAATATGATATGTAAAATAACTATTCTCTTTTCCACTGAGAATGAAAATATTGCAGTTAAATTCAGAATGGACTATTTACTTAATGTGAAAGCATGTTTTGCTCAAAAAAGAGCAGGTTAGTAGAAGAGGTATTAGAAATACTTTTTAAGGCTCTAAGAGTCAAATAGTAACTCTCTCCCCATGATGAATTAAGCTCAGTGCTATATAGGCAGTAGAATAAATCTGAGGCCATCTGATGCTCAATATTTAGTAATTCGCATTCTGCCAATGTACCAAATTGGCTTAACCTCAGATCTATTACATTGAAAATCTGATATTTTATATAATTAAGAGAAACTCTTGAAAAATTAAAGCATTTTAAGCCACTTGGCTTTAAGATTCTACCAAATACTGCGTCAGTTGAAATAACTCCTGCTGAAGAAGATAAAATAATGGTTCCATTTTACTGTCTTTTACACTCAGTAATAATGGCTTGTAATTATAGAACACCTCTCTTCCGTGGAGCTTAATGTGTTTTGCAGACATTGCTCATTAATCCTTCTCCCTTACTTTTAAGGTAGGTATCACAGTCCTCATTATACAGATGGAGAACCCGAGGCACAGAGAAGTTAATTGATTTGCCCAAGGTCACACAGCAAGTAAGTGACAAGGCTGTGACTTCTGATTCACCATTGAATGCCTTGCACACCAGGTCATTCAGCTTTTCCCATTGGGAAGAAGTAATGCATTCATTTTTATCAAAGTTCAACTCCAGGCTGCTAAATTCCTTGGGGCAGAGTTGCATATTGCAATTTCACACCACGGCATTGGCACATTGTGAATTCACACAGAGAAGCTCTCGTACTGAGCTGCAAGGTTACTAATAAAAATAGAGAAGAAAAGATGTCTAAAAATGGCTCTCTGAGATGTCTGAGTTTGTACTGCTAACAATACACACTATCCTTCTCAAACAACCAACCGCATAAAACCCTGCGAACTTCAGATATCAAATTCTAATGATTGCAAATGTTTTGAAAACCCTTTAACAGTGATAAAACAAAAGCCCTAACTAGGTCATAATAAAAGTGTTTTACAGATGTGCTTCATTTATTTATGTGTGTGTGTTTTTATTGATTTGTCTAAGACACACGAACTCTTCTACCTGATCTTCCAAAAACATTCATAAATAAGCACCCCATCCAAACAAGACAACCAGCACTTAAACTGTTATCACTTCAAAACAACAGCCAAACATTATGTGAAACCACTGTCTAATGGGCACAACAAATTGCTGATTGTGTAAAACCAGAAGGAAGACATTCTAGACACAAAGATTGCCTGATTATTTCATATCCCAATATTCTATGTAAGTGAGCAGCACAGAATACCATTTTCTTGCTGGCTGAAGGTACAATAACAGCATTCAGCAGCCCATTTGTCCTGCTTAGTTCAAAATGGGAGAAACTCAGAGAAGTGCCAAAATGTAGCTTTCTTCATTCCAAGTAAGCCTTTGAAGATTGTCATTAATGATTTTTCCTCTGAAGCATAGCCAAGAAAGTGCTATAGAATTCTTATCTGACTTAATGTTCTGTAGATGCTGTGAAGTGCTAGTGAAAGAGAAACAACAAAAATCCTTTCCCATGAAATGATACTGGGATTTAATTAGTGAATGGCCTCCTTCATGTAGTTCTCTTAGATTTCTAGTGGGTTAAAACTTCAGTTTACATTCTCAGGCACTAAAAAATCAATTATTACCAACTTGTAAAGGTGTTGTATTGTTACTGGAAAGGGGTCTCGATCCAGACTCCAGGAGACGGTTCTTGGATCTCCTGCAAACAGGAATTGGAAAAGAATCCATACAGGAAGCGAAAGCAAGTTTATTAAGAAAGCAAAGAAATAAAGAATAGCTACTCCATAGGCAGAGCAGCCCCAGAGGCTGTTGATTGCCTATTTTTATGGATATCTCTTGATTATATGTTAAATAAAGGATAGATTATTCATGAGTTTTTCCAGGAAGTGGTTGGGCAATTCCCAGAACTGAGGGTTCCTCTCCTTTTTACACCATATAAGGTAATTTCCAGTCATTGCCATGGCATTTGTAAGCTGTCATGGTGCTGATGGGAGTGTCTCTTAGCATGCTAATGTATTATAATTAATGTATAATGAGCAGCGAAGATAAACAGAGGTCACTCTTGTTGCTATCTTGGTTTTGGTGGTTTTTCTTTACTGCACCCTATTTTATTAGCCAGGTCTTTATGACCTGCATCTTGTGCCAACCTCTGATCTCATCCTATGACTTAGAATGCCTTATCCTCCTGGGAATGGACCCCAGTAGGTCTCAGCTTTATTTTCCCCAGACCCCATTCAAAATGGAGTTGCTCTAGTTCAAACGCCTCTGATAATATAGCCAAAAAAATAGATCATGCTTAAACATTCTGAGACATACAGGTCATATCACTCTTGGGCTAGAATCCTCTTCACACTCACTGTTAGGTCAATGATGTCTATTCTCTGTCGGTTAGGAAAAAGTTAAAAAAATAAGCAAAATACTGTCTCAAAAATTTCTGCCTTTAGAAAGTACACTTAGTGAAGGTGGGATTTATTGTCTTTCTGTTCACTGTTGAATTGCAAATTCCTACAATAAACATTTCAGTAAACATTTGTAAACTGAATAAATTAAATGATTCAATTGTTAAAAACAAAGTCATACTAATGTCTGTGTGCATATATTACAGAACCATATTTTATATTTTTACTACAACTGAAATATGTCATGCTTATAAGGTTTTTTTAAGAAAGGTGTCTCCAAATTTGTGCTAGCCTTCTGTTTAATGTTTCTAGGTCTCATAATGGTTAAGAATGCTGGGTTTTATTCACAATTCTAAAACTTAATAGCCATGAAACTTGCACAGGTTGTTTGACCTTGTCTGTGCTTCGGTTTCTTCCCCTCTAAAATTGGATTAATAATGCCTATCTCCTGCAGTTATTATAAGGATTAAATGAGTTAACATATATGGAAATCACAAAAGAATCCTTGAAAAATACTAAATCTTACATGAGTGTTAACTATTATTAATTAATAATGAAATCTTCTGTTGAGATCCTACTTGATGTTATCAAGCTGGAATGAGATCTCACCATTGCTAACATTTTGTCTCCATAACAGGTATGAAGGGAACTTGAGATCCTCTCTCCTTTAAAGCTTCTTGTCTCTCCTGTCCCCCTAACCAAATAACAGCCAGCAACCAATCTCATAATGCATAGGAAATAGCCTAATATTGTAGATCATATATCATGAGTAAAATCCAGATCTTATGCAAAATATTTCTGTACAAAGTCTCTAGGTCTTATGATTTCCTGAGAATTTAGATCATTGCTTATTTGAAACGAAGAAAAATTAGGCCTGTGCTAGAGAATACCTCAACTAAGATTCTTGGCAAACACATATACCAAAGTAACCAGAATGTATACTCACCAGCACTTGCATATATATCTTCTTGCTTATTTATGGCTGTTGCTATTGGGTCATAGAAAAGACTTCAGTCTAGAACTCATATAGTTCACAAATGTCTCCCATAAAGAGCCATCTATATGCTAAATGATTTTTTTTTTCTTGCAACATCAGACTAAATTGGTTGTCCAGAGAAGCATCTGGCTTTGGACTTCCCAACCAGTTCACAAGATTGGTGCCATGGATCAGAAGAAATTTTAGGGTAAGTACAATATTTCAGACTTTAAAAATAATCAATATCCTGTATTTATAACACATACTACAAAGGAAATCTAAACTAAATGAAAGAAATGAAAGGGGAGGCAAGGAAATGAAGACCAAATAAAGTGACTATAGCAGGGAAATGACATACATAACTGTCTCATAATGATGAAAGTACAATAGAATTTGTCATTCAGATTTATTCTAGTATCTCACTTGTACTTTGCTAGCTGGTAATAAAACACCTCCTCATGCTACCCTACCTGAAATTATTTCCTAATTCCAACACTAAAGCTGTTATCCAGAAAGACATACTCATAGTTGTTTTGAAGTCTTCTCTTTCCATTACATTTCACAGGGGAGATAATTCCATAAACTCTACCTACGAATTTTTTTTTTTTTTGAGCTGGAGTCCTGCTCTGTTGCCCAGGCTAGAGTACAGTGTCGTAATCTCAGCTCACTGCAACCTCTGTCTTCCGGGCTCAAGCAATTGTCCTGCCTGAGCCTCCCTAGCAGATGGGACTACCAGCATGTGCAATCACACCTGGTTAGTTTTTGTGTTTTTAGCAGAGACAAGGTTTCACCATGTTGGCCAGGTTGGTCTTCAACTCCTGACCTGAAGTGATCTTCAGCCTCAGCCTCCCAAAGTGTTGGGATTAGACGTGAGCCACCACGGCAACCTAATGAAATATATTCTAAATCGACCACTTCTCACCATCTTTACAGCTACCTCCCTAGCCTATACTCTATTGCAATAACCTCCTAACTAATCTCTGTTTCTCTTCTTGCCTCCCTATAATTCATTCTACTTTTACCACCTGGTAAAACATGCCCAATGGCTTACTTTCACATTTAAAATAAATCTCTAACTTTTATTTCTAGTGTAAAAAGCCCAAGATGGTCTGACCCCGTCTACCTTTCATAATTACCACTACTATACTCTGCATCAACCATACAGACTTTTTCTTTTCTTTGAATGCTCTGAGGTGATTCCTATTCCAGGCCTTCATGATTTTGTTGTTTCATCAGCATGAAATATTATTTTCCCTTACTCTTTACACAACCTCATCATTCTGATAGACTGTGTTAGAGGGACTTCCCAGACCAGCCAGGGCCCTTTGTTTCCACTTTCCCGCCTCTGGCAGGCTAGGGGACTTCCTTTCCATTTTCCCGCTTCTGGCTTTTGGAGGTGGGGGCTCTGTGACTCCGGGTTGTAAAACAGTAGCCAATCCAGTAAAGGATTCAAAGATCAATCAATCTGGAGGAAGTTTGAAAGAACCCTTTTCATTGGAAGAGAACAAGAATAGGGAGGAAATAACTCAGAGGCAAAGCTGTAGCCGCCCCAGCCCGGAGCTGCACCCTCTTCCTGGTCCCCTTCCATGGCGTCGAAACTGTCCTTTCGTTCTGCCTAATAAATTGCACTACTGCACACTCTTTGGGTCCACGAGTTCTATTTGAGCTATAACACGCACGCGACATGAAGGCCCCTTTCCCCATTCTTTATGGTTAGGAAGGCCAAGAACCTAAGTGCTGGCTGCAGCTACTCCACTTCTCTGGTGGCCTAGCGGTTAGAACTCCAGCAGGTGGCCAGGTTCGGTGTGGGAACCTCCCAGTGTGGGAACCAGGGAATTCAGCTGCAGCTACTCTGGTTAAAATTCCAGGCTCATATCAAATATTGTCTCTTCATTCATATGTCTTCTGACATCCACACTAAACTAACCTCTACACACATTATGCCCTTATTCTGATTTCATCACTACTATTTTATATATTTGTTTACATATTTAATTACTATTTCCCTTGACTACGTGTTAGATTTATTACTGGCTTATTCACTATTTTTAGGTCCTCAACACATAGCATAGTCTTACTAAATACATGTTGAAAGAGAAAGTAAATGAACGAATGAGTATAAAAAGTCAAGAATCAAGAAAAGTTAGGAGTATATTAAGGATCACCAAGTCCAAATCTGTATTTCAAGAGATGGGGCAGTAATTAAATGATACGCTCCAAAGGACAAAAGTAGTTCATATTCTACATGTATTTAGAATTCTGGTGTTGTCAAGAATCATTTTTTAAACATACTTTTTTTAAACGTATCATTTCCATTAGGCAACATTGCTTCCCAAAATCATAATTATTGTGATGGAACCACAAAAGTCTAACAAGTATATTACACAATTACCATAAAAAAGAGATTTAAAAAAACTCATTCTAAATTAATTATGTTTTCAAAACTTAACCTGCCTTGGAATCTGCATTAAATCCTGATACATCTGTATACTCCTCATTATTCTAACTCTCACAGTAATCTTTCCCTGAACTCAGAAGCTGTCCATTTTCTGAAAGCCTGAAGATATTCTTATTAAACAATAAAAAATAATTAAAAATAGTATGTCACATTAAGATAATTTTTATGGTCAAGATAAAAAGCAAGAAATGGGGAAAGAAGTGCCTGAGAATGGGGTATATGGCCATAAGCAAAAACCTAAGAGTTGTTTATGAAAAAAGTTTTTGATACTTTCAATTATTTTGAATAAAAACAAATTTAATATTACTTGTTATTACTACCGTGGAGTATAACCTTTATGATGTTTAAACATTCTAGAGATTTTTCTCATATTTTACTATAAAAACCATACTGTTAAATTCAGGAAGATCTATGGTCATCAAGTTAATGATTAAACACTGATAAATTTCCCCTTTTATTCTGATTCATTTGAAGTTTGCACTGTCAAGAATCTTTTTTTAAACATACTGTGTAGAATGTTTTAGGTTGGTTTTGATAACATTCTTTTCTTTTTTCTAAACACAGTCTCAGTCGCTCTCCACTCATTTCCAAGTATTTTATTTATACTTTATGAAGCCCCGTAAGACCTCTTAATGGCCCAGGATGGTAAAAATGTGAGGTTGAAATGTGATATGGGTTATGATGTTTATAAAATACAGTTAAAGACTAATCTAGCAACCTCAAATGTCTTTTTTTAAAATGGCAGTCTAATGCTGAAATAAACATATGCACAATTTGAGGCAAAAAATTTGTTTTAACTTTTTTTCTAACAGCGCAAGATATTTACAAAAAAAAAAAAAAAAAAAAAACGTATTTCATTCTGTCTTCTGTCTTACATTGTATTCAGTATGCATTAGGATGATCTCCCAGGGGACTTTTCAGGATTATTCATTCTTTGAATAATGGCTTGTATGTGGGCTTCAAAGAAATGCAGTAGAAGTGGGAAGAAAAACATTTTCATTTCCAAAGAAATGTTCTGAACTTCCCAGGGGACACTGAGAAAAGATTTTGTTGAACCGAGGGACACCTGACAGCCACTTAAGTGGCTCAGTGCATTCACAGTAAAAGCTATTTTCCTCCTCCCCATACCCTGGTTTTATGCATGAGAACAACTTGGTATTCAAATAATGCATAATCTCACTTATAGTACAGGGAATTCATTAATGGGTAATGCAGAGGAAAAGTGAGACCATCATCTGCAGAAAAAGCAAAGCGCTCCCTTGTGGCAGGATAAGGTTTTATACAGTGTGATTTGAATGGAAAGACTTGAGCCCCTTCTCTGCTTAGAGACAGTTTTGCTTTTCAACAGAAGCTGCTGAAGAAATGTAGAGTTTTGAAAAAAAGAAAACACGTTTTGATCAGCATTAAATTCAGGGCACTACTCTTCTGGTACACACTTATCATGAGTCTGACAGTACCTTTCTTGGCCAAAGAAAAGTTCACTCAATTCAATGGAAAACAAATGGCTTGAGCACGTAGCCACAATGCACTTGAGTCAGCTTTGTAAGCAAAAACTCTTCTTTTTTTCACTTAAGAGTTTGTGAAAATTTAAATACAAACCTAATAGCATGAGCATATAATTCACTATGATTTTATGCATAAATTTCGAAATTATGTGAATTATAGAACCATTAGAATGTTTTCCCTATGAAATCTTTTATATTTTGTAGTATATATTAATATATTTATATTTAATAATAAACATATCAATATATTTAATACATGAAATAATTTTGTATTTTACAATAAAGTCTATAAATAAGGCTTTAGATACTGAATATTTTCATTTAATATCAAAGTGACACAGGTAACAAACGGCACCTTTTGCAAAATCTTTTTTTTTAAATCATAAATACAGTTTTCTAGTCTTACAGGATTTTTTCCCTAAATGAACATATTAGTCTTACTTGTAAAGGGTGCAGATTCTGATCACTGATAACTGTACCCCTTGGTTCACTGACTGCGTCTCCTCATTAGCATCCAGATATTTAAATTTTCTCTAAACTGTCAAGAACTATAAATCTACTCAGTCAGTTACTCACTGAGTTTAATGATGAGTTTAACAACTTGTTGAGTTCCTGCTATGTGCCAAATATTACATTCAGTGTGGGAAATTCAGTATCAATAAGGCAGATGCTGAAACATTGTGGGGATTTTAAGAGAGGATGTGTTAGTATTTTAAGAGAGGATCAGTTGGCATTTTAAAAGATGGTCAGCCTACTCTATGAGGAACGGAGTGAAACCAAACACAGAGGCTTCATGACGAAAGAAAAGCATCTTTCTTTCTATTTGGGTAGATGTAATGGTTCTGCCTAGAGTAGTGCCAGTGGAGGTAAAATCTAGCAAATAGTCAGAGTGAAAGGACACAACTGGATAGAGAGAGGAAGGCATCATATTTCCTGCTACCAAGATCTCTGGAGGCAGTTTATTTACTAAGATAGGTTAACTGGAGAGAAAACCTGTGAGGAAATATGACTAAAATTCTGAATATGTTGAGATTTTTTTCATTTGTCTGGCAAAATAAAAAAAAAAAATTCACTTAAAAACACACACTAGGCACATGATTTTGAGGGTCAATATGAAGGACTGCTCTGGCTATACCTTTTTTTTGATTCATTGATATTTATTTTATAGTAGATCCACTGAGATTTATTTTATACTAGACATTATGAAAATGAATAATACATCTTAGAAAGAATGATTAAAATGACAATATAGCCCTGTTAAAGGCAAATCTGGAAGAAGTCAAAATATAAGAATCATATAGAAAAGATAAAACCAAAAAGTTGAAACCAAAACAGTAGCCAAAAGCTGGAAACCAGAGAAGTGTGATATCGTTTCTTCCATAGGGAAATGCTTTAAGGAAAGAGTGTCTAGTATTGTCCAATAATACAAAGAACCTAAAAAAAGTAAAGTGAAATAAAAAATAATTAATCTTGTGTTTAAATAAACAAGGAGATCTGAAAGAATAAAGTTTTCTCTTTATAAATTGATGCATAGCAGTGATAATAGCCTCTGAAGAAACAGTTTCAAAGAGATTAAACAGGAAAGGGGATTTATAGGGCTTTTGACAATAGAGCCATGCTAAGGACAAGTGGTAGTGATTCCTGGAAAAGAAACTGCCAGGTTTTCAGTATCCTAATATTCAAGTTTTCAGCAAAATAGCACAGTAGCTGATTTGAGCAAAACAAAGCGCCTCTGCAGTTTTCCTTGACAAAGTTGTTATTTCTGGTGATTTTGATTTTACTTCAAGTGGACTGGAATTTTCCATCTGGGATAAATGAGGCATGAGAAATTGTCCTAAGCATGAAAGGATTCAAGTAAGTTGAGGAAAATACAGTTTACCAACTAAAATATGCTAATTAAATATATCAGCATGCCATTGATGACTTCAACAGAGATATATAAATTGGAATATGTTCAGAAATTAATCACAGTAGAGAAACTTTTATTAGGACTTTGGAAAGCTCTTCTCAGAAAGTTAATACTAAATAAAGGGCAAGAGAAAGGGAAATGTAGAGCTGTTTGTGGAACTGATGGAAGATTGTATATGAATGAGTGATTTGTGTTTTACTTGTTTCTGTTAATTTATTACTAATAGTATTAATTGCAATGTATAGTTAATTTACTATTTACTAATTTTATTTATTTGTTGACTGATGTGATAAATCAGAATGTGTGTTAATGAAAAGAAAGTATATGGGAAAATGTTGAACATAGATTAGATGAGAGTTAGAGAATAATCAACAGTACAAAGTTTTAAGAGGTGAGAAGGAAAAGAAGCAAAAAAAAAAGTCAATGCACTAGACTTTGAAGAAACACTTTTGTCTAATTGCATCAGGATAGAAGGATAATCACAGATGAAAAATGATTCTAAATTGGTGTCAAGGAGACTAGGATCATCAAATGGCCATTTGATGACTTCTATTTTTGTCTATAATGAAATCAAAACTCTTCTGACAAGAGAGTGGGAATAAAGGACATGAGATATATGAGAAGGTTGAAAATGTTTTTATATTGTTTTTCAGGGGAGTGGAAGAAAAAGCTGTCAAAAGAAAGAGCAAAATTGATTGGAAATAATGAAAGCTCAATAAATATTAATCTCCATTCACTACTCTGCACACAAATATTCAGAGAAGAAGGTGTAGTCTTTCCCAACTTTAAAAGTCAAATGCACAGAAACATAGAAGTGATGATCTAAAACTGGAGCAGTAGCCATAAAGGATAGATAAAATTTTAAAAATGAAAATAAAATTATTGGGAAAATATTAAAAAGTAGAATTTTCTCAGACTCCCTTAAATCATCAATCCACCTGACATAATTGTACATGTGATTTATAAATCCAAATCAGTTATCGGCAAACTCCAGAGCTCATGAGCTAAATCTGGCCTGTCAGCTACATTTGTAAATAACGTTTTACTGGAACACAACCATGCCTATTCATTTGCATATTGTCCATGGCAACTTTTGCAATACGATGCTGATACTGAACAGTTACAACAAAAATTCTACCGCCCACAAAGACTAAAATATTTAGTATCTGGAAACAGAGACAAAATGTTTGCTGATAAACTGTCTAAATTAAAACCATGAGAATAATACATTTACAGATTCTTTTTAGATACGTAATTAATTCTTCACATAAACTCTTGGAACTTATTCATTCAGCATATATTTTTAAGCCCAATTGAATTGTCAGGCACTTTTTCAGACACTGAATAGTTAACAGTGAACAAGACAAGCAAAGTCTCTGTACTTAACAAGTTTACATTTCAGTAGAAAGAGGAAAACTCAGTAAACATACCAGATAAATAGTCATGAATATATGCTGAACAGAAGATTAAAAACTGATAACTGACTGGTTAGTTACTTTAGTTTGGGTTTCAGAGAGGCCTCCCTAGCAGAGGAGATGAAGGTTGAGGAGCTCAGTGGGCTGGGAGCACCATCCAGGGAAAGGGTTGAGCTAGAGCAAAGGCCCTGAAACTAAAAAAAGCTTGGCAGATTCAAGAAACAGAAAGCAGATCTGTTCCTTGGAATTATCAGACAAGTAACTGTAGCTGTAGAGGAGTTTAGTCGGATGAATAAAAAGTTAATTCATGTAGTAATTAGTATATCAGGATAGCCAACAGAATTTTAATTCAATTAAAATAGAAGGCCACCAAATTATTTAAAGTCAGTGAGCAAAACCTTCTGATTGAATTTGAAGTTATTTGCTGGGGCTGCTATGTAGAGTTGTAGGGGATTAGGTGGAGGATAGATTGCAGGTGCTAAGAGGAGAAGCACGGAGAGAAGTTAGAAAGCTATTGCAATTTCCGAAGCTAGAGTTGAGGGTGGTGTAGAATAAGTGTATTGTAGAGATGGAGAAAATTGAACCACTTTAAGTTTAGTTTATTTGTTTTTTAAGACATAGTGGTAATAGAATTTGCTGATGAAATGAAGTAGGGATAAGAACTACACACAAATAAGAACATATGGTTTTGACATGAGCAATTTAGAAATCAGGGATTTTTCTTTCAATATTAAGAAAAATATCAGAAAAGCCTACTTTATATCATAGTAGGGAAGTTGCTTAAGAAATTTGCTATTCATCTGCAGTTCCAAAGAGATCTGTGTTAGAGATATAAATTGTGATAGTTGTACTGGAAGATGTGGGACTAGATGAGATAAAATCAAATTTATGCTAAGGTAGAAAATAGAAGGAGGCCCAGAATGACATATACAGCATTTAAGGATCAAAGGAAAAAAACTTAGTACAAAAATTGGGGTCAAAGTGCAAGAAATCTAACAGTCTAAATTGTGAATTTTGTGCAAAGAAAGCCAGGAGAATGAAGACTTTTTTATAAAGAAAAGAGTTAGCTGTTTCTAATACTCATGGCAGATTCAGAACAAAAACCAAGAATTAACTTTTGAATTTGGAAACATAAAGTTCTTTGATTTTAATAGAATGGAAGGGTGATTATGGTAGATTAAGGAGAGAATGTGAAATGAGGACATGGATATAGTTTCTATAGTTAACATTTTTAAGAACTTTTTGTTAAAATACAGGAGTCCAAAGATCCATAGTGGTAGGCAGAGAGGGATTCTACTGTGAAAGGACATTGTTTATATAGGAAATGTTACTGTATGTTGCATTCCATATGAGTATAACTCAGTTAAGAGAAATTCAAATATTGATAATGGGGATAGTTGAAGGAGGCTGTGGTGTATAGCAGCAGAGAAGGAATTGACCTGTAATTATAGCTAGAATGGTTCTTATACTCTAAAAGCAGAGAAGGAAGATCATGAATAAGGATGGTCATAGGTTGAGGCATTTTGGGTGGTCATAGGAAGTAGTTCATGTCTGATTACTTTTGTTTTCATCATAATAGATTAAATTATGTCAACTGACATTAGGAAGTGAGATTGAAACTAAATCATTTCCTGTGTTTTCAGCACAATTCTTCCCTTTTCAATGCTCTTTTCCAGCATCTTTGCCATCACAGTTTTGGTATGTTTTTTGCGGTGGGAGATCCCCAGTGCTGCTGACAAGAGCAAGCAGCAGTAGAAGAGCTTTTTTTTTCTTTTCTTTCTTTCTTTCTTTTTTTTTTTTTAAAGGAATCTCACTCTTTCACCCAGGCTGGAGTGTAGAGGTGGGATCTTGGCTCACTGCAACTTCCCCTTCCCCAGGTTCAAGCAATTCTGCCTCAGCCTCCTGAGTAGCTGGGACTGCAGGCACGTGCCCCATGCCAGGCTCATTTTTGTACTCTTAGTAGAGATGGGTTTTCACCATATTAGTTAGGTCTCAAACTCCCAACCTTGTGATCTGTCTGCCTTGACTTTCCAAAATGCTGGGATTACAGGCGTGAGCCACCACACCAGGCTGAAGCAGAGATTTTGAAGGCATAAAATACAATCCTGGGTTCCTGCGGCAGCTGCATCAAACTTCTGCTCCTTCAGGAGTATAGCAGTTTCCTAAAGTTATTGACTCTTGGGTAACACTACCCTCCCTTTTTAAATATTTCAGTTCTTCCTACAATGTTGTAACCTAGTCCCTTACAAAAAAAGAAAAGAAAAAAAAACGTTCTGCTCAAAATACCTAGAGTGGTAGCTTTTGTTTTTTCACCTGCATCCTTAGTTACAATAATGTATGAAGTCTGAGGAAGAGAAGCGAGTGTGATATAGTCATATTCAGAAGTCCAATATGCAATGCCAATAAAATCTAGCCTGTTATGTTTTAAATAAGACAGACTTGAGAAATAAGAACGCAAACTACTTAGCCCATTTCATATTGCTCCTGCAGTAGTGTATGGTTTGTTAAGCAGTTCGAGAAAATCACTCAAGTGCCATGGACCATAATTTAAAATGCTCAAAAGATGTTTTAATATATCCTTGGACATGAGCAACAACGTTCTCCAACGAAAATTTGAGTCCTGACAATAGAAAAACTTCTTAACTTCTTAGAGCATTATATTCTTTAAGCAAATTTATTTATTAAGTCTTTTATTTTTTTGAGACAGGGTTTCCCTCTGTCACCCAGGCTAAAGTGTGCAGTGGTGTGTGATCTCAGCTCACTCACTGCAACCTTCAGCGCCTGGGTTCAACTGATTGAGTAGCTGGGATTACAGGTGTGTGCCACCATTTCCAGCTGATTTTGTGTTTTTAGTAGAGACAGGGTTTCTCCATGTTGGCCAGGCTGGTCTTGAACTCTTGGCGTCAAGTGATCCGCCCACCTCAGCCTCCCAAAATGCTGGGAATATTTCTTAATAAACTCTTAAATATATCATTCTACTATTATAAGATTTTCCCATTTGTCTAAAGATTTGTGACTGCTTAAGAAAAAAAAATTGGATTTCTCTCTTGCATAAAGACCCTTAAATATGTCAAGACACTTGTTATGGAAATTTTTTATTTTATTTTGTTTTCATCTTCAATATAAAATTACCCTAGGTCTTTCCTTGTATACAATGGAATTAAGTCTACTCAATTAGTTTTCTGACTGTTTGCTTGCTCAAGCCATTAATCTCTCTCTCTCCTTCTCTCTCTCTCTCCCTCCTTATTCCCCTTCTCTCCCTTCTTTTATTTCTGTAATTCTCTAGCTTCATATTTTGTTGTCAAACTTAGCATATATTATGGGCTGAATTGTGTCCATCCAAAACTCAAGTTAAAGCCATAGCTCCTGGTACCATTAGGCCTGTCATCTAGACCTAATCTCTCTTAAAGTCTGACAACTAGAAGTACTTAAGCACGGTATGAGTAGCCTAGAAAATTGCTTTTCTTGCACCTAAGTTTGTATTAACCTTTATTGCAAACTTAACAGCATTGATAAATATTTCAGTAACAGTTAATTAAAATGTCTAATTTTGTTTTAGTTTTTTTTGGCATCACAGTTGGTAGTTTGGTTGTGTCATCTCTACTTTATATTTAGAAATTGAGTCTTGAGATTTAAATGTAAGGTTTTACATTTATTCTTATTTAATCTTACTTTATTGTATCTGGCTTCTTCCCAGATTGGATACCTCTTCAGTCATGCAGCATATTCCCTACATTGCTATATCTAAATACATGAATCAGTATATTTTATCATCATGGAATTATTACCACCATCTCAGTCAGCATTGTCAATATCTAAAATATTTATAGATGGTTACCTTTAGATGACATCAGGAACTTAAAATCTGTATTGCTCAAAACACCAATGCAGATTCAGAGGAGCAGATGGAGCAAGACGGCAGATAGAAAGCTCCACTGATTCTCCCCTGTAAGGACACCAAGTTACAACTACATACACAGAGAAAAAAACCTGCATAAGAGCCAAAATCAGGTGAGCACTCATAGTATCTGATTTTAACTTCATATTGCTGAAACACTGAGAAAATTACAAAAAAAAACAGTCCTGAACTCCCACCACCACCCCTCTCTCACCTCTTCTTCTGCAGGTGGGACATGGTGTAGAGAGCATTTCTGGGCACTGGGGGAGGAAGAGCATAAACATTGTCAGACTTTGAACTTAGTGCTGTCCTGTTACAGCAGAAACAGACAGATGTAACGGATACGTCCTGTAAACACAGCTGATGCCCGCCCACAAAGTTAGTATTTAAATCAGCCAGAGTCAGAGAGGCACTCTGAACTTGAGTGCCTGCAAACCAAGGGCCAAAGTGCTCCCAGTCCCTAAGTAAATTTGAAAGGCAGTCTAAACATAAGGGTTGCAACAATTCTTAGGTGAGTTCTAGGGCTGAACTAGACCCAGAAACAGTGGACTCGGGGGACATGTGAAATACTGAGACACCAGCTGGGGCAGCCGAGAAAGTGCTGGCATCACCCATTCCCCTAAACCCAGACTGCAGAGCTTATGGCTCCAAAATTGACCCTTTCTTTACACTTAAAGAGAGGAGAGGGAAGAGTGGAGAGAACTTTGTCTGGCATCTTGGATACCAGCTCAGTCACAGCAAGACAGGGAGATCAGTCCTGAGGCTCCTGTTACCGGCCCTAGCTGCCAGATGACATTTCTAAGCATGCCCTAGGCCAGAAGAAAATCCACTACCTTGAAGGAAAAGACCCAGTCCTGGAAACATTCATCACCTGCTAATTGAAGAGCCCTTGGGCCCTGAATAGCCAGCAGCAATACCCAGGTACTACAAGGACCTTGATAAGCCTCTAAGACTTGCTGGCTTCAATTGAGACTCAGCACATTCCCAGTTGTGCTGGCTATAGGACAAAACTGCTTGAGAAAAGCAGAGGGAAAAGTAAATGAGACTTTGTCTTGCACCTCAGGTACCAAAATCATCACAGGAATGTAGAGCACCCACCAGGCTTTTGGGGTGTCCAACTCCAGGACTTGACTCTTGGACGGCATTTCTGGACCTGCCCTGGGCCAGAGGAAAGCCCACTGGCCTAAAGGGTGAGTCGCAGGCGGGCAGCATTTACCACAAGCTGACATAAGAGACCTTAGGCCTTAAGGAAACAGTGGTGGTAATCTGGCCATAGTCTTCATGGCCATGAGTGGCAGTGGCTATGGGGTGAGGCTCCCCTGCCTTTGGAAAGCAGAGGGAAGAGTGGGAAGGACTGCATCTTGTGGTTGGAGTGCCAGCTCAGTCACAGTAAAATAGAATACCAGTGAAATGGTTTGACTCTGTGTCCCCGCCCAAATCTCATCTCAAATTCTACTCCCCATGTGTTGAGGGAGGGGCCTGTTGGGAGGCAATTGGTTTATGGGAACAGTTTGCCCATGTTGTTTTCAGGATAGTGAGTGAGTTCTCACAAGATCTGATGGTTTAAAGTGTTTGGCAGTTATCCCCTTGCTCTCGCTCTCTTCCTTGCCACCATGCAAGACGTGCCTTATTTTCCCCTCACCTTCTACCATGATGGTAAGTTTTCTGAAGCCTCCCCAGCCATGCAAAACTGTGAGTCATTTAATTATCTTCTCTTTAGAAATGACTCAGTCTCAAGTAGTTCTTTATAGCAGTGTAAAAATGGACTAACACCACCAGGTAGATGTATGAAGATTACAGCTCCCTTCCCTGACTCCCAAAGGCACTCTGGGACCCTGGCAACCTTGCTGCTCTCAAGGGAAAGACACAGGCTTGGCTTGCTTTGCCACCTGATGATTGTATAATCCTAGGGCCTAGAGGAAGCTGAGGCAATAGCCAGGGAGTGTGGACAGCAGGCTGTGGGCAAGACCCAGAACTGTGCTGGCTTCAGGTCTGACCCAGCACAGTCATAGTGGTAAAAGGGAGCTTCAATATGTCTGGCAGCAGACTTTTTAGTGAAAACCTTATAGGCCAGGAGAGAGTGGCATAACGTATTTAAAGTACTGAAGGAAAAAAATATATTTTACTCTAGTGTATCATATTTTGCAAAAATATTCTTCAAACATGAAGGAGAAATAAAGACTTCCCAGACAAAATCTGAATGATTTTATCAATACCAGATTCATCCTAAAGAAATGCTAGGTGGAATGCTTCAGTGGGAAAGAAAAAGACATTACTGAGCAATAAATAATCCCTTGAAGGAATAAAACTTACTGGTAATAGTACACAGAAAAACACAGAACATCGTAACACTGTAACTGTGGTGTGTAAATTATTCTTAAATAGAATAATGAAACAATGAACCAATCAAAAATAATAACTACAGCAACTTATTAAGACATAGTACAACAAGATATAAATAGAAACCACATAAAGTTAGGAAGCAGGAGGGACAAAGTTAAGGCAAGCTTTTATTATTTTTCCCTTTGCTTGTTTGCTTATGCAAATAGCATTATTAACAGTTTAAAATAGTTTAAAAGATAGTATTTGCATCTTTTAAACTATTATTTTATAATAATATAACATATTTATTATTATATGATATAATATAAGAATAATTTATAATATAATATAACATAGACTGGCTGAATGAATGAAAATACCAGACCCACTGATCTGTTGTCTGCAAGCAACATACTTCATCTGTAAAGACACATATAGACTGAAAATAAAGGCATGACATAAGACATACCATGCCACTGGAAACCAAAAAAGAGCAGGAGTCACTATACTTCTATCTGACAAGATAGTTTTCCAAATAATAAGTATAAGAAGAGAAAGAGAAGGTCACCATATAATGATAAAAGGGTCAATTAAGGAAGAGGATATAAAAGTTTGAAATATATATGCACCCTAAACTGGAGCATCCAGATACCTAAAGGAAATATTATTAGAACCAGCCAAAAAGGGAGATGTGCTGCTGTACAGTAATAGCTGCAGACTTCAAAACCCCACTTTCAGTATTGAATGGATCTTCCAGACAGAAAATAAGCAAAGAGACATCAGACTTAGTCTACACTATAGACAAAATGAATCTAATAGATATTTACAAGAATATTTCATCCAACAGCTACAGAATACATATTCTTTTTCTCAACACATGAATTATTCTCAGGATAGACCATATGTTAAGTCATTAAGTCTTGAAACATCCAAAAGAACCTGAAATAATATCAAGCATCTTCTCTGACCGCAGGGGAATAACACTAGAAATTACTAACCAGAGGAATTCTAGAAATTAGATAAATACATGGAAATTAAACAATATGCTCCTGAGTGACCACTGGGTCAATGAATAAATCAAGAAGGAAATTTAAAAATTTATTCAAACAAATGATAATGAAAACACAACATGACAAAATCTGTGGGATACAGCAAAAAGAGTACTTAACAAGGAAGTTTATAGTTTTAAGTGCCTACTTCAAAGAAGACCAAAAAACTTCAAATATACAGTCTAATGATGCATCTTAAAGAGCCAAAAAAAAAAAAGCAAACTGAACCTAAAATTAGCAGGAAAAAAGAAGTAAGATTAGAGGAGAAATAAATCAAATTGAAATGTAAAAATACAAAAGACTAATGAAACAAAAAGTTGGTTTTTTGAAAACTTAAACAAAATTGACAAACATTTACCTAGACTAATATAAAATAAGGAGAAGATCCAAATAAATGAAATCAAATATTTAGTATTATCAGAATTAACTAACATGAATGATAGAAAACACAAAAGAGGGAGACAAGTAGGGACAAATATGGACTGAAACCAGAGGCAATAATGTGAAATATCACACAAACAAGGAAGGACACTGTACTAATTTTCCAGGACCACCATAACAGAATGCTACAGACTGAGTGACTAGAACCACAAAAATTTATTTTCTTACAGTTCTGGAGCCTAGAATTCTAAGGAGCTAGATGAGTCGGTTTCCTCTGAGGCCTCTCTCTTTGACTTGCAGATGGCTGCCTTCTCACAGCCTCTTCCACATGGCCTTTCCCCTGTGCATGCATCCATGGTGTCTCTGTCTCTTCTTATTAGGATATCAGTGAGAATTTTCAGTCGTACCCTAAAATCTTTGTTTTAACATAATCACTTCTTTAAAGGCCCTGTCTCCAAATTGGATCACATTGTGCAGTACTAGGGTTTAAGGCTTTAGCATATGAATTTTGAAGGGACAAATTCAGCCCATAACAGGTATTTAGGTTGACAAAATATAAAGCTAGAGAATTACAGAAATAAAATAAGAGGGAGTAGAGGAATGGGGGGTGGGTGGAAGATGTGTGTGTGTGTGTGTGTGTGTGTGAGAGAGAGAGAGAGAGAGAGAGACTTAAGGAAACAGAGTGAAACTACTAATTTTACTTAAGACATAAATTGACATCATTTTAGTTTTCATAATAAAATATGTTATGTACTATTCTCTATTATTCTCTATAGTGTAATACAGAAACAGACTTGCTACATTCCCAAGGCCAGGAAACAGCTCTCTCCATACCTATCCCATGTTTTTTTGCCTTAGATGAAACAGAGCCAAAAATCCTCTAGATTCCCCTATGAATTGTTAAAAGTTCTGAAAATTTTCTGAAGAAGTGGTATTTTAGATTATTATTAATGTCTGTACCTTCTTAAAATATCTAAGCTCACTCGTGATCCTCTATTACCAAAACTGGCAAAAAATATTTGCCTTATCTTATTTAAAATTTCTTTAGCTCTTAACGCCTTTTAATATTCGTTTTAATTGTATTGGTTTTCAGTATTTCTTCACTCTACACACTCCAGCTGATTTTTTTTACCTCTTTGACAATTAACTCTTCATTTCTCTTGATACTACTTAAAATTGGATTCCTGAAAGTTTCACCCTCAGATCTCATTCCTTGGGTATTTGCTCACATTTCCAAAATTTCAAACTTTATTCCGTGTGTTACAGACCTACAGAGTATGTAATTTCTCCTTAGGAGATTTCTAGTTAATTGCCTCAATGGCATTTAAAACTCAACATATTCAAAACAACTCATTTTCTTTGTTGTTAACCTGCAAATTTCAGCATGGACCCAATCTGCTGTTCTCCCTTGTGTTACTTCTGATTGATGAGTTTTATTGTACACCTAATAGCTGAGGAAAGGGTAGCCATTAAGAAACCATCATCACCTATGTTTTCCACTCTCATTATTATTAAAATAAAATTCAAACTCCATGTTGTGAGGGTATCTTCAAGAACATATACATGACCTATCTTCTCCTTCATCTCAGACATTATATCATGTTATATTTCCTCTCTTTTATTGTTTTGTATGTATGAGACATCTGCTTGTTCTTAAAGTACACTAACCTTTTCTTTGTCTCAGCATATCTGATCTTGTGCTTGCCCTTGACCTCTACTTACAACTTAATTGAACCAAATTTTCAGATGACTAATTCCTTTCCAATATTCAGTTCTCACCTCAAATGTCTCTCATTATTAAAGTCTCTGCTGCTAAAATGTCACTTCTTCAAAGGATCCCTTCTTAACTACAATATTCAAATTACATTTCCCAATGTCATCACCATTTGTCACTCTCTACTATTGCCTGCTTTATTTTCTTCATAGAATTTATCACTTTTTAATATTATGGACTCAATTTGTCTTGTTCATTAAAATCTCATCCTACAACTCCATTTTTCATATCCCTAAAAGAGTTTTTGATCATCTACAGAATGATAGCTGACATTTTTACCATGGTGTATAAACCCCTTATTATCTGGCCCTACCTACCTTTCTGTCTAAATTCAGTTAATTGGCACCATTCCTTATTTCAAACTCTTCCACTTTATAATGGAATTATTCAAAATCAAGGTCCCTGCTTGCCCCATAATTCTGTTTACTTGAGTTAACCTCAATATTCTTATATGTAAAACAGGGAGAGGAGGTAGCAAAAAGTGATAGAAATAATTTCCTTCTAAGTTTGCTTGGGGAATGTGATAATATGTGTATAGTGCTATATATAGTGACTGCCACATATGAAGCACTCAATAAAAGCTAGCTATGATTATTGTGACTACTGCATTCCTGTGAAATGCTGTTAGAGATAACATTTACACAACTAATCTGGTGATTGTAACTTTCAAATAGTTTATCACCTCAAAAAGGGCAATTTTGTCATTGTTAGCACCCTACATTAAAATTTTCTCAACTTTATTATATTTGCATATCTGTTTCATAGTGACAGAGTGTCAAAAGCATAAGTTGAAAATGTGACAAACATGATATTTCTATTAAAATATAACATTTCAAGCCAAAATGCATTCAACTTTATATTTACTTATATTTTCTTGCAATTATGAAGCTATTTGACTATGTAATCTCAAGAAAAGTAAAATATATATGTGTAAGAATACTGAAATACGATTTCTTCTTAAAATTTATTGTTGTCCCAAGACCAGGAAGAATGAGGTTACATGGACAACTGGAGGGTGAAAAAGGCAGAGAAGAGTTTTATGTAGCAATAGAACTACTCTCAGTAGAGAAGTGACATGAAGTGGTTAGCTCTCCTACTTGTAGGAATGTAGTCCCACTATGTGGCTGAGAATGGCTGAGTCTGGGGTTTCCATGGGCTCAGAATGGAGGAAATGCATGCTGATTGGTCCATAGATAGGCCTGGAAAGAACATCATCTGATTGGCCGAAGGGCAACAAGGAAGTTCTCACTCCAGTTGTGAATTTCACCTGGAACTAACACCCTGGTTTTCAGGCTTCAGGCTGTCTCTGGCCTGAAGGTTGGGTTTCACTAGAGACCCACTCCCATCTACCTAGGAATTTGTCTGCTTCTTGCTGCTATCAAAATGACCTTCATTCCTCTCAAAAAGAGTACCAAAGAACTGAAATTCACCAGATCACCACATCCAGACAGTGAGATGTAGGACCCCTTATTCATTTTGATTGCCCTCTTGCCCCTCCCTAGTTCCTGTTTTCTTATACGTTGTTACATTTCTTCCTGGCTGTATCAGCTCATTTTTACGTTGCTATAAAGAACTGCCTGGGTATTGGTAATTTATACATAAAAGAGGTTTAATTTACTTACAGTTCCATGTGGGGATGCTGCAGGAAACTTAGAATCATGGCAGAAGGCAAAGGAGAAGGAAGCACCTTCTTCACAAGGCAGCAGCAGAGAAAGGGAGAGAAGGGTAAAAGCCACATACATAACCAAGCAACTAGATATCCTGAGAAATCCATCATGAGAATAGCGTGGGGAAAACCAATGCCATGATCCAATCACCTCCTACCAGGTACTCCCCTGACATGTGGGGATTACAATTTGAGATGAAATGTGAGTAGGGACACAGAGCCAAACCATATCACCAGCTATATAAGCTCCTACTTTTTATTGGTCAGAGGGAGAGACTGAGCTCCTATCTCCTAGGTTGCAGCACCTGATTAAAGCCTTCTTCCTTTGCAATACTCATCCGCTCAGTGACTGGCTTTTCGTGTAGTGAGTAGCAGGACCTAGACAAAACTCCTGGTGTTTTGGTAACAAGATCACAAAATTATATCATCTTTCGCCCAAAATTTTAATAAATTTTCCTAGAAATAGGAGGCAGATGAAATTAGATTGGCTCAGAAATAAAAAGGCATTTTTTTTTAAAGCTGAACAAACCTACCTACCTGCATGAGAACTTTAATGCATGAGAATTTAAATGCACATCCTCTGTGTCTCTAGAATATCCTTCTAAAAATCTGTCCCATAGACAAATCTGCATTATATACTTAAGGATGATGGTTGTAGCATTCATTGTAATACAAAAAGTAAAAAGGAAATGGTATGATTATGGTATAAAATATTATACTAGGATTAAAATGAAGAAGGTGTGTATCAATAACATGAAAAATGTCCACAAAAAAATTGTTTTTAAAAAAGCCAATTGCCTAACAGCATGTATTATTTTATTGGTATCTTCTAAATTTATGCACAGAAACACATCCAAACCTAAACATTTTGAAAATGTCCAGAGGGATATGTATCAAATTATTAAATTTGTACTTATGGGATGAAGAGCTTGATGTTGGGAAAATGAAGGGTAACCTTTTTTTGTTTTCATATTTCTACATTTACAGATGTTTTGATATTTATCAGGAATCAATGTAGGATAATTACAATTATAAATGTATTTCTGAATAATGAAATTAAAATATATGCCAGTTTTTTTACACATAAGGAGCTACTACATTTTTAATTTATCTATACCATATTCTTGCTGAATTTTGGAGGCCTATTGAATGTAATGTTTCTGGCTAAAGCCTAAATATTTATACCACCTAGGCTAAAGATATCATTAATGAGAATATATTCAACAATTAACAAAAATGGGGGGGGGGATGTGGACTTTCTTAAAGCAGTTCCTTCTTTATGTAACATTAATTGTTTTTGGTAAAATTAAAATTACCAGTTCCACAGTTCTATTTCATTTGACTCCTGATTGCTTATGTTGTAAAAACCTACCTGTTGTTCAATATGTAATTTAAAATATTGATTATGATATTTAAATGTGTAGCAATAATTTTGTCAATAGTTTAATATGTCAATCTATGACTTAAATATGTATATGATTATTTTATTTTTTGATATCAACTAAATTTGTTATGAGTCCCTAATTCTAAGGAATAAAACTATAAAATAATATGTTGTACATTAGATATTTAGAATAGTTCATTATTTATATCTGCTACTCTGTATTCTTTCACCTCCATTCCATTGCCTCCTTCTCCACTACCCCAACCATAGTACCCAACTAGTGTGTTCTCTGTTTCTGTATATTTAAGTCATTTTTTTCCTTTAGATTCCACATATATGGGGGCTTTTGTAACATTTACTTTCTGCGTCTCGCTTATTTCTCTTAGCATAATGCCTTCCAGTGAGAGAGGAGCCCATTTCTCTCCCCTTGCCTGCCTTTTGATAAGAGGGAGGAGGAGAGATAAAATAGCAAGAAGTTGAAATCTGCAGTCAGGCAACTCGCTGATGCCACTGTCCCAACCACAGTGGGGCCCAGAGGCTGGGAAAATAACTCCCATCTCTGTAACTGGTGCCTATGTTATCTATAAGCCTTGAAAATGTTGCAAAGAATGTTTTTCCAGCTGCCCAGAGCCCTGCTCTGAATTACTTACTCCATGTTTGCACAATCCAGATCTCCCCTTAGAGTTGCATCTGCCACCAAGTAATTCACTGCCTTTGTTCAGCTCCTGTAAACCTTCCCCTTCTTCAGTTCCCATGTGCACCAAATATGAATTAGCAAATCAAAGACAGCCAAAGACTGTAAGGTCAGTTGCCAGGCAAATAGGCAATGATACAGTTTCACCTCTGCTCCCCCTTTAAAGTTGTAAGCTCTTAAAAGGGAAAGGAACTGCTTGCTCTTCAGGGAGCTCGGCCTTTGGGATGTAAGTCTGCCGATTCTCCAAGAACAAATAAAGTCTCTTCTTTCCTCACTCCCGTGTCTCATCCTGCAGCATTTCTGGTTCCCTGACTAGGAAGCAAAACTTGCTTTGGCAGATGATCAGGACAGCCCCTAGGCAGCTTTGGCCCTCGCTTCAGAGCATCCCTGTGCTGGGCTCTCGCTGGCCCAGGCAACGCGAGTCCTTAAGGCACCTCTGAGAAGGCACTTTCGCTTTCTCAGTGGACCACCTCCCTGGACCGATATCTGGCAGACCCCGTGGTGATCAATGCAGTAGCTGAACACCGGGAAGGAATTGACACTTGGTGATGTCCAGACCACTGGAAAACGGTAGAATTAATCCTAGAAGCTAGCCCACTCCACCTGAGTGGAAGCATGGCTTGATCACCCACAGTGTGCCAATCTTGGCACCTTTATCTTGATTCTGTCCTCGTGTGTGCCGATCTCAGTACCTTGGTTTTGCTTTTCTTTCCTTGCAAGCCATTTTTGGCACCTTGAGCTTGTTTCTGCTTCTGACTTGGTTGGAGGGAGGAGAGTGAAAGTACGTGTAAGTGCAAGATGGAGAGGGGCACCAAGTGAGCACTCTGGTTCCCCCTCACTGCTTGAAGTGAGTGTGCTCCTCAAGCTGCGGTTCCGTAGGATGCCTTGTATGGCTAAGTGGCAGACTGTGTTGGTGCGTTGTACCAACCTGTCTTAGCCAAGAGGGTCCAAGACTCCCATGGAGGGTGGAAGGGAGTGGACGGCAGCGACAGGAGTTGCGAGTGTCGACCCTTTTTTCTTTTTCCTTTTCGTGGCATGAGTGATGTTTTGTTGAGGGAGGGAGATGGGAAACACAGAGGAAACCCACCCTGTTGGGGACCATGGTAAAGAACTTCACGAAGGGGTATAGAGGTTATTATGGAGTCTCTGTGACCCTAGAGAGATAGATTGGCCTGCTTTGGAGGTAGGATGGCCAGTAGAGGGGAGTCTACTGTGAGATAGATTGGACTGCTTGGAGGTAGGATGGCCAGTAAAGGGGAGTCAAGACAGATCTTTGGTTTCTAAAGTATGGTATCAGGTTATAGGCAAGCCAGGGCATCCACACAAGTTTCCCTATATAGACAGTTGGCTTCGGCTGGTGTTAAATACCCCACAGTAGCTAAGAGGACAGGCCACAGCAGTGCTTGTAGTGAAGGGACAGTTTAGGAAAAGGAGATTTGCATTCCACTTGCTGCAGGAAGCAAAAACCTAAGATTCCAGTTGATCCGGAATTGAAAGGTAACTGGCCTGAGGAAACGGCACCCATTCTCATAGCGCCTCTTGTTCTGCTAGACCCTCCCCACTTTGGAGAGGAAAGGCCAGAGCCCAAAGCATCAGAGTGACCACCCAGCCCCAGAATCCCCAGGCCATCCAGAATACACGAGAAGGGCAGTGCCCCACTGGAGGAAACCCTCTCCTTGGCGGCCTGTCTGCAGCCCAAACACGGGGGCAGATGCCATTAAGAGAGCAACAATATACTGGGGTGGATGAGGATGGACACATGAGGGTTTGTGTCTGTGGATCGTCCTGCAACACCAGGCCTATTCCTATTGTGGCCTGTAGCAGAATCTTCTTTTCTTCGTAAGTCTGAATAAAATTGCATTATATTGACATATACACACACACATATATATACATTATATATTGTAATTATATTGACATGCATACATATATACATAACTACATAATATTTCATAATATGCATAAGTTTCTTTATTCATTTTTCCATTGATGGACATCTGGGTTGATTCTGTATCTTGTCTAATAATGCTGCAACAACCATTGGCATAGAGTTGTATTTATGAACTGGTGATTTTATTCCTTTCGGGTATTATATCCAGGAGATGTAATCCAAAATATAAGGACTGTGTTTAATAACAGTGTATTATATTGAGGATTTTTGCTAAATGAGTTGATTATAGCTGCTCTTGCCACAGGGGACATGGGTAGCATGTGAGATGATGAATTTGTAAATTTGCTTACTATAGTAACCATTTCACTATACATATGTATCCCATAACATCAGGTTGGATACCTTAAATACACATAGTAAATACAATTGATTATTAATTATTAATTTATTAAAATAAATATTATAATATGTCAAGAGTATAGAGTGTGAATATATGAGAGGGTAGTCTGTGGGTATCTATAAATGAAAGAGATAATTTTCAAATTTTGGTCACTTTGATAATCAATAGTTTTATATAATCTGAACTATAATTTATATTATATTATTAACTCAGAGTAAATCATGTTTACTTTTTATTTTGTTTTCAGAAATTACCAGATATACATACAGAAACATTTAGAGAAACTTACCCAAATGAAATTTGAAATAGTTTAACTTGAAATAATTTACATTTGGCACATTTTATTCTCAGAAAACATATCAAATATTATATGTTCAAGAACTTAATTATTTGCATCAGACTTAATGTGTGATTTTTTTGTGTGAGATTTAAGTAACTCCAGAGACAATTCTATAGCCAAACTAAATATATGTAAGGGTAAATTTAATTCACCTTGGTGAAACTATAAATTGTAGTTAAAGAGTATTGTTTGAAATTAGAATAGCATATACCTGCTCTATATCAGCAAGCATTATCTGTATTCTTCTATTTCAACTTTCTTTTACTCCCTGCTTAAGTAGTTTTACTGTCTCCTTTTTCTTTAGCACACTTTAAAGTAAAATATCTTCCTTACTGGTTTCAGAACAGGAAATTTGAATGCTAAGATTCTGCCAAGATTTTATTCATAACAACATCATATTGTCGCTGATGTGCTTACAGTATTAACAACTTGCCATAAAACAAGTTATAGCTGAAAGCCTTAAAATCCATTCCCTGTGAAACATGCCTGCTGATGACTCACTCTTAAATGATGTAATTTTCGGGGTTATTTGATTTGCCATATTGAACATTTATATTGGGTCTATCTTTTAATCAGAGCATATAGCATGCCATATCTATGAATTGTGACCAATAAGTGTTTGCATATTGATTGTTCAGAATTCAAGACACATTTTCTAATGAAACAGTAGCTTGATTGTGGGATATTGGGCACACAAAATCATATTTGAACTATAAAATGGCTAAAATAATAATGCAATTATATTAACTCACATTTTCATTTCTGTGACCTGAATGATCTGGGAAAGGGGATAAGATCAATTTAAGAATTTCCTACATATTTTCTGGTCTTAAATCCTGTCTTTTTTTTTTCTTTATAGAGATGGAGTCTCACTCTGTCGCCCAGGCTGGAGTGCAGTGGAATGATCTTGGCTCCCGAGATCTAGCAATTCTCCTGCCTCATCCTCCCAAATAGGTAGGACTACAGATGCAAGCCGCTATGCTCGGCTAATTTTTTGTATTTTAGTAGAGACTGGGTTTTATCATGTTGCCCAGGCTGGTCTCGAACCCCGAGGTCAGGCAATCCACCCACCTTGGCCTCCCAAAATGCTAGGATTACAGCTGTGAGCCACCACGCCCAGCAAATCCTGTCTTTTACCTGTTAGCTGTGTGAGTTTGAGAAAATTAGCCAAATTTTTCTGTTCTGATTTATAAAAATGTTTGTTATTACATTGGTTATTTTTAGAATTATAAATACATATTGATGTACCTCCCTAAAGTTTTTATATATGCATTTTTTAGCTGTAAATTTTCTCTTCATAAACGAAAATTTTAATAAAATCAACTATGTGGAAATATATAATTTAAGAAACTCACTAACTTTGTGATTTGCATCATTTAGGAATATTTGCTTCTAGTAAGCATGATGCAGTATTTACTAGAGATATAATATGCATTAAAACAAAAAATGTTTTCTGTCATCATAGAAAAGTTTGGAGTTCAGGGATAATCATCCCTGGATGAATTAATTGCTACTAACATGATACGTTACCACCAAATGATGGGGAGTGGAGAGAATGGTGGCACACTGGGATCCTCATATTTAGCCACTGCACTGCAGCCTGGCACCTGGTGACAAAGTGAGACTCTGTCTCAAAAAAAAAAAATGTCATAGCTCCCCAAGAATTTTCAGAGCTCACATATGGGAGATGTTACCAAAGCAAATGCGGTTTTTATTCCTCCTCCTAGTATGATGCTAAATCTCAAATCATCATCATCATCATCTACAAATCTGAAATTACTTGAAAATAACATGATAGCATTTGAAAAATGAGAGTCAACAAGTAAAGAATAGGTTTTGTGAAAACAAAATAAATTCTGTAACAATTGGGATGCTTGCTTATCTTGGCAAAAACGTCTATATAGTGGATTTATTTTGTTTGTTGTTTCAGCATGCTAACACACAAAACAAGTGTTATTGTTGGTGCGTATGGCTGCGTTCTTTTTCACCACATCATACTTTTGACTAAGAGGCACAAAGAGATTGATTTTAAAAATAAGTGCTAATAAGAATGATATGTAAAACTCCTGAAAGAGATCAAACTCTTTAGCAGGGTAAATGGCCTATGGCAATATCTGTAGATAGTTGTTATTTTGACTACAGCATGAATCAGACACTTAAGAATGACATAAGGAGTACATCCCAAGGTTATTTTATGATATGAAGTGCTCCATTGAAATCATTTCCTTTGAAACTGAAGCAGTCTACCTTTGTAAGATTTTATTTTCATTCTGAAGTGAATACATTTCAAACAGAGTGTTTTCTCCAATTATCAGTGCAGTGTATCTTTCTATTAGTTGCCTTTTGGTCTTTAGTCATTTTTTATGCTTATTTTGGAAATTGAAGCTTGCAATATTCATAGTTTATTATGCTAACAAATTATAGTTAACAATGAAGACTTTTTGGCAGGCTAGTAGTCATTTTAAGTTTTCCTTACAATAAATAAGATGAGAGGAAAAACTCAATCACCAGTAAGCTTTTTTAGTTCAACAACAATAAATACTCACAATGAATGTATAAACAGAATCAGGTCTGGGCCATAAAAAAGGAAAACATTTCTTCATTATTTTGTTTTTAAAGGTGACTTTCTCTTTCAGATTCTAATTATTATTGCTAAAATTTTACGCATTCTAGACATCCTGTAAATGCTGCTATTTGATAAGCACAAGATTGAAACTCAAATTCTCTCCTAACCAGGAAAACTTGAAGCAGGTGTCATTATGCTGATATCTCTATTTCAAAAAGAAAATAATCACCTAGATCTTAACAGAAAACGTTTGGATCTCAGTTTGTCATACCCTATCAGCCTTTATGTAGTATAGATCTGTATGTTGAAATAATATTAATAATGTTAGAATTTGTATTTGTGTATTTTAAAAAATACAAATAAGTTAAATATCAATATTTCAAGTCTCAAGGTATGGATTTGCAATGGTTACAACTTTACACAAAGATAAATAAAATGCAAGATTCTTTGTCTTGGGAGATACACACATAGTCAATATAGATAATTAAGACATATTTTGTATATACGGTATATATTTATATTCATAAATACAATTATATATTACTTAGCATCTTATGACCTGAATATTCCTGAAGGCTTGTGCTAAATATATGCATGTGGATATATTTGAATTTGAATTTATGTATCAACATTAATTGTTCACTTGTTAGGAAATCATACATAGTGCTCCTATAATGGTAAAAATACTAAAAATATCTGTGATTTCTGAAGATTAAAAATCACATAACATAACATAGATCATATTATTACCATATCTGATTTGAACTTCAGATGATAATATTCATAAAAATCATCAAACATATTGACCAAAATTGATTACCAATATTTTGATATTTCCAAAAATTAAATTTCCACTAAAAAAAAACTAAGCTTTGTTCCTGTTTAACAAGAATAAATACTAAAACCCTCTTATTAATTATTCATTCCTCCTTGCTCCACAGGCTTTTTCAACAATCTCTCTAATAATATAATACTTTCGTTTTTGTTAAGGAGTAGCTTCAGTTACTCCATTTTGACTGGTTCCATTTTTTTCTACTTATAATCATCTTCAGTTACCTCTTTCCCAGCAATTACTAACTATAGTCATGTATCTTATCAAGATACCGTTTTCTTTTTCTGCCTGACCAGATATGGTGAGATATTAGTTAGTATATCTAACTTTCACTTTCTCATTTCCCTTGGGTCCTCAAGAGCAGTCTGGTCTCAGCCTCCACCATACTTCTGAAATTACTCTCACCAAATTTACTGATGACTTACAGCTGAATAGAAGGTGTTCTTTTTTCAGATTGTATTCTGTTTTGACTTTCTGAAGAATTTTGGTCTTTTGGCTAAATTCTATGAAGTCAGATAATCCCTGTGCAGAAGCTACTTGTATTACTATTTGTGCATAACTTCTAGGTACCTTAAACTTTTGGGATTCTCATTTCCCTTATATATAAAATGATAGTAGTGAGCCACAGTCATTGGGTGGTTTTAGTGATTAAATGAGATAATATATAGAAAGGATATTTTATACTACCTGACGCATACTAAACACTCAGGAAATGGTAACTAAACTTTCTAAAATAATCTCTACATTTGACTTCTTTATACCAATTATCTTTTCACCCAATATCTCTATTTTCTTCCATAGAACTAATTCAATTGTTGACTCCCATCAATCAAATACTATGTCAGGAACACAGGTATTGTCAACAAAGTTAGATATACTCATTGCTTTAATAAGCGAAAACTTCAAAATGTGGAACCTGTGGGGACTCTTACTAGGAGGAAAGTTAGGAAAAGATACTTTGTTTTTGTGCTAGAGAGTTATAGGAGACTATTGAAATGTATAGTTTAGAATTTCCAACTGCAGAAGTCGGTGTTCTTCCTTTAACCCTGTGGTCATAAACAAAGACAACTCAAATGAGAACAGCAAAGATTGTTTTTTCAGAACTTATAACAAGGGAGTCAGTCACCATCACCTGAGTTGTGTGGAGGCTCAGAGACAGGCAGGGAAATGGGAAGACATTTTTTACACTTTTAAAAATAGGAAGAGGGAGGCTTAGGATGTTCTGTGATTGGAGATTGTTTGCAGAGGAAAGCTAGAGGCAGAGTACTGGAAGTGAGGCATTCTCTGTGATTGGTTTGGGGAACATATTTGTCTTTCTCTGCTTGGAGGTACTGACAAAAATTATGCCGTCAGTGACCATTTTGGCCTGATTGCTGCGGAAGTTACGAGTTAACGTTCTGTTATCATTTATGACTTGACCACTGCCCATTTTTATAATCAGTCTGTCAGAATATATGCATTTGTACAGAGTACATTTTAGACTAATTTGTCTGTGAATATTTTGGACCATCTGGCTCTGAATGAATTGGTATTTTTTTCAAAAGCAGTTTAGATATTTTGTGAAAACTACTATGTTTTGGTTTGATTTGGTTAATTTATTTTGAAAGTCAGGGTGCATTGCACAGGTCATGGTTTATTTTTCAATTTTTCAGTTCTCCCCGAACAGCTAAGCAGTCACAAGGTCATATTTCCACTTACCTCAAGCTACAAATAAGATATCTCCATCTGGATGTTTCAAAAGCATCTCAAAACAAAATAGCTAAACTCTTTTCACCTTATACCTAGAAAGCATTTTTTACTTATATTTAATTTCTAAATACCTACTGATCTCTTTTTTTCCTTGTGATTTACTGGTATTGACTTGTCCTATGTATTAAATACCTCTTGACCAAGCAATTGTAATGCATCCCTAACTGATATATCTGATGGTATCCTTTCTTTCCTTCAGTCTACCTAGTCCCAAGTTAGTAAGGTTACATTTCTAAAATACAGAATTTGCTTTTGAACATAAGGTGAATTTCTATTTTCAACACACAAGAAAGCCCAAACATGTCATAACAGACACTTCACCTCCTGGTTCAGCACACCTTTCCAGTGCCTTCACCTTCCCACAGCCTCCACCTTTCTCGTGATATTGGTATTCCTAAGTCTGACAAATGCTTTTACAGCATTATTTATGTGCTGCTATTTCTCCCTTTTAATGTCTGGTGATTTTATATTCATCTGAACCTTCATGGTTCAGATCTAATATAATCTATTTATTAAGCTTTCTCAGACAAAATTAATTGCATTTTCTACTGTGCCCTATAGCACTTTATCTTAGTATTCCTATAGTATGCCTATCACATTGTAACAATGTGGGACCACACCCTATTAGGTGCCTTGTACCTCGCTTTCATTATCTTATTTTATCCATTATACAGATGAGGAGACTTAGTCTTAGACAGATAATATTTTGTGAGCTAGGTCTAAAGTTTAGTTTTCTTATATGTAAATTTCTTCTCCTCTTTACTGCCTTCAAAACACCTAATTTGGAAGTGTATTTACTCGTTCCTCTTTCCACTATAATGAGAGGTTTAAGTATGTTTGTGTTCCCAACATTGTATCAGCTCCTCCAAGACAGGAGTTACACGTAATTCATTTTAAAAATTCCCTATAGCACGTTGTCTTCCATAGATATATAAATAATCATTTTATCTTTCATACTGTCGATATGAGGTACCACACTGACTAATTTTAACCATCTTAGCATCCCTGAGATAAAGGGTACTTGGTCATGATAAATTATCTTTTCAATGTATTGTTGAATTAAGTTTGCTAATGTTTTGTTTAGGATTTTTCTATCAATATTGATCAGTAATATTGGCCTATCTTTTTTTAT
The DNA here is from genome assembly GCA_031835075.1 of Saguinus oedipus. Lineage (NCBI taxonomy): Eukaryota > Metazoa > Chordata > Mammalia > Primates > Cebidae > Saguinus > Saguinus oedipus. The sequence continues at coordinate 47,487,757 of CM063169.1, forward strand.
GTCTTTGTCTGGTTTTGGCATCAGGGTAATACTTGTTTTGTAGAATGTGTTTGGAAGTATGTCCTTCTCCTCTAATTGTCAGAATGGTTTGAGTAGGATTTATATTAGTTTGTCTTTAAATGTTTGGTAGAATTCAGCAGTGAAGCCAGGCTTTTTGTTGCTGGGAGTTTTTCTTTTCACAAATTCCAAATAATTATATTTATTAATTTTAAAATAAAATGTTGTGGCAAATGTATTTATTAATGATATGAGTAGGCTTTGGTTCCAATTACATTATGTATTTTTAAATAAATATCACTTACTATTAGAATGAGACAGAATTCAACATCAGTTCTATTTCTTTCTCTTTCTTTTCTTGCTTTATTTTTTAGTTTTTTATTTTATTAGGTTTTGGGGGAACAGGTGGCATTTGGTTACATGAATAACTCCTTTAGTGGTGATTTCTGAGATTCTGTTGCACCCATTACCTAAGCAGTGTACTCTGAACCCAGTGTGTAGTGTTTTATTCCTCATTCCCACCCCCACCCTTTCCCCTTACTATCCGAAGCCCATTGTACTATTTTTATGCCTTTTCATCTTCATAGCTTAGTTTCCACTATGAGAGAAAACATATGATGTTTGGTTTTCCATTTCTGAGTTACTTCATTTAGAATAATCCATCCAGGGTTCTGCAAATGCCATTTTGTGTGTGTGTGTGTGTGTGTTTGCGTGTGTGTGTGTGTGTGTGTGTGTGTGTGTGTGTGTGTGTGTGTGTGTGTGTCTGAGTAGTATTCCATGGTATGTATATATAGACCACATTTTCTTTATCCACTTGTTGGTTGATGTATATTTGGGCTGGTTCCGTATTTTTGTAATTTCAAATTGTGCTGCTATAAGCATACAAGTGCAAGTATCTTTTTCTTATGATGACTTCTATTCCTCTAAGCAGACACCCTGTAGTATGATTGCTGGATCAAAATGTACATCTACTTTTAGTCCTTTACGGAATCTCCACCCTGTTTTTCATAGTGGTTGTACTAGCTTACATTCACATGAGCAGTGTAAAAGCGTTTCCTTTTCACCAGATCTATCCCAACATTCACTATTTTCTGACTATGGCCATTCTTGCAGAAGTAGGGTGGTATTGCATTGTGGTTTTGATTTGCATTTTTCTGATCATTAGTGGTGTTGAACGTTTTTTCATATGTTTTATGGTCATTTGCACATCTTCTTATGAGAATTGTCTATTCATGTCCTTAATCCATTTTTTGGTGAGATTTTTTTTTCTTGTGGATTTGTTTGAGTACCTTGTAGCTTCTGGATATTAGTTCTTTGTCAGGTGTATAGATTACAAAGATTTTCCCTAACTCTTTGGGTTGTCTGTTTACTCTAGGTTGTGCGTTTAAGAGAGCATCAGCTGCAATAGTGTAGGAGGGATACAGGCTTGCCCTAGGTTGCTTGGATAAGTTTCTCAGGTGGGCAGGGCCATGGAGCTCCCAAACATTATGTTCTTTGTCTTCCACTACCAGCAAGGGTGGAGAAAACCATCAGGTGGGATCAGGGTGAGGCCTGTCTGAGCTCAGGTTTTCCTAAGGCAGGGCTTGCTTCAGCTGCTTTGGGAGATGAGGATGAGGTTCTTAGGCCAACAGTTATGTTTTCAGGGGAATTATAGCTGTCTCTGCTGCATCATGCAGTTTCCAGGGAAGTGGAGAAAAGTCAGCAGTTACAGGCTCACTCAGCTCCCACACAGCCCTAAAGGCCAGTCTCACTCCCACTCTGCCCCCACAACAGTACTGAGTTTATTTCCAGGGAGCAGTTGAGGAGGGCTGAGATCTTTGCCCAGGCTACAGGCCATTCAGCTGAGAAAGCAAGCAGGGCTTTCAGATTTCACACCTCCCCACCTGCCACAATTTCTGTCCTGTGTCTGCACCCCTGGTTTGCCTCCTCCTCAGGTTCTGTCCAGGAAACTTCACACTGGGTCAAAATTGTAACAAACCTTAACTGGAAGTTTTCTTATCCCTGAGGTTTTACCCCAATTCCACTGGCAGCTCTCCCCAAGGACCTCTGTGAGACAGTCAGAAATGGCTTCCCTGGGGACTGAGAGTATCCACAGGGGTCTTCCTGATACTTTCTCTACCTCTGCTTTTTGCTTAACTTTCTAACTTTGTCTCAGCTCCGGGTAAGGTCAAATTCTTCTATTATCTAGACTTTCAGGTTCCCTAGTGAGGATGTGTGTTTGGGGGCAGATGATCCCTTTTCATACGTTTATACTTTTGGTACTCAGCTTGTTGGTTGTCCCCTGGAACCTGCAGCAGCAATGCACTTCCTTCAAAGGATCTGTGGACTCTCTCAGTGTTCTTGGTATGTTCCTGCAGTAGGTCTTGGAGCAAAAGTTTCATGATATGAGTCTCCACATGCGGCTCTGTCCATCTGAGTGGGAGGCAAGTTAGTCCATCCTATTATCTGCTAGTTTTCCTCTTACTCTGCTGGGAGACGTTGTTATTAACATTTTGATTTTGTTACTTGTTATTGGTTTGTTCAGGTTTTAGATATCTTTATGGTTCTGGTAGGTTGTATGTATCTAGGAATGCATTCATTTCTTCTAGATTTTCCAATTTCTTGGCATGTAATTGGTTACAGAAGCTGCTAATGATCTCTGAATTTCCATGGTATTAGTTGCAGTATTTCCTTTTTCAACAGGTTTTGTTTATTTGGGTCTTTTCTCTTTTTTTCTTGGTTACTCTGGCTAAATTTGTCAATTTTCTGTTTTCAAAAATCAACTTTATATTTCATTGACCTTTTGTATGGTTTCTATCATTTCCAATTTATTTCTACTCTTATTTTTATTATTTCTTTTTTTCTACTAATTTTGGGTTTGCTTTGCTTTTTGATTTTTTACTTATTTAAGATGTGTCTCTAGATTTTTTATTTGATTTTTTTTAATAGACACTTATAGCTGTAAACTTTTCTCTTTGTATTACTTGCTGTATCCCATAGGTTTTTGTGTGTTGTGTTTCCATTATCATTTGTTTCAAGAAAATTTTCAATGTTCTTAATTAATTCATTGACCCACTGGTTATTCAGAAGCATATTGTTTGATTCTCATGTATGTATATAATTTTCCAAATTTCTCACTATTAATTTCTAGTTTTATTCAGTTGTGTTTTTAATAGTATTTTAATATTTTTGAATGTTTTAAGACTTGTTTTGTGTTCTAACATACAGTCTATCTTTGACAATGATTCATTTGCTTCCAAAAAGAATGTGTATTCTGCTACCATTAGAGAAGCTGCTCTGTAAATATCTATTAGGTTTATTTTTTCTATAGAACAGATTAAGTTCTTTGTTGATTCTCTGTCTAAAAAAATCTGTTCAATGCTGAAAGTGGAGTGTTGAAGTCCAGCCATTATTCTATTGAGGTCTGTCTCTCTCTAGCTCTAATATTTCCTTTATGCAGTCAGCTGCTCCAGTGTTGGATGCATACATTTTTTAAATTGTGATATCCTCTTGCTGAATTGGTCATTTGATCATGATTTGGTGAACTTCTTTGACTCTTCCTATACTTTTTATCTTGTAATCTGTTTTATCTGACATATGTTTAGCGACTCCTTCTTCTTTTTGGTTCCAGTAGGCACGGAATATTGTTTTCCATTCCTTTCTTTCTAGTCTATGTGTGTCCCTATACATGAAGTGTGTTTCTGGTAGACAACAAATCATTGAGTCTTTTGAGGTTTTTGTTTTGTTTGTAAATCTATTTAGCCAGTCTGTGTCTTTTATTGGACATTTTTAGTTCATTATTACTGATAAGTAAGAACCTACTCCTACCATTTTGTTATTTGTTGTCTAGTTATCTTGTGGTCTACTTTTCCTTATTTCCTTCCTTTCTGTCTTTCTTTTAGTGTAGGTGATTTTCACTGCCGGCATGATTTAATGTCTTGCTTTCAATTTTCATTTTTTTGTGTGTGTCTGTTTTATGTTTTTTGATTTGATGGTACCACGGGGCTTGCAAATACTATTGTATAACTCATTATATTAAGCTGGTAACAACTTAACACTGTTTGCATGAACAAGCAAAAAGAAACTAATAAAAACTACAGTTTAACTTCATCTCCCTACTTTTTAACTTTTTCTTGTGTCTTTTTATGTCTTATTGTACATTCTATATCTTGAAAATTTGTTGTAGTTAATATTTTTGATTGGTTCATCTTTTAGTATTTCCACTTAAGGTATGGGTAGTTTAGACAACATAGTTATAGTGTTATAAAACTCGGTATTTTGCTGTATGCTTATCATTTTTAACTTTTACACCTTCAGATAATTTCTTACTCTTTTCTTTTTGATTGAAGTATTTCTTTTAGAATTTCTCATAGAAAAAGTTTGCTGTTGATGAAATTTCTCAGGTTCTGTTTGTCTGAGAAAGTCTTTATTTATTAATCATGTTTGAAGGGGACTGTGTATGCTATTTAAGGATAAAAGTTTTTTCTGTCAGCATTTTAAATATGTCATGACACTCTGTACTGATCTGTAAGATTTGCACTGAAGAGTCTGCTGCAGGACATATTGGAGCTCCATTGTATGTTATTTGTTTATTTTCTTTTGCTGTTTTTAAGATTCATTTTTTTTTAATCCTTGATCTTTGGAAGTTTGATTATTAAATGCCCTGAGGTAATCTTCTTTGGACTAAGTCTGCTTGGTATTCCCTAACCTTCTTTTACTTGGATATTTTTTTAGGCTTGGGACTTCTCTGTTATTATTCCTTTGAATACACATTCTAGCCTAATCTCTTTCTCTACCTCCTCTTTAAGACCAATAACTCTTAGATTTGCCCTTTTGAGACTATTTTTCTAGATCCTCTAGGCATGATTCATTCTTTTTATTTCTTTTTCTGTCTCCTCTGACTGTATTTTCAAACAGCCTGTCTTCAATCTCACTAATACCTTCTTTTGCTTGATCAATTCTGCTGTTAAAGGACTCTGATGCATTCTTCAGTATGTCAGTTGCAATTTTCAACTCTAGACTTTCTGCTTGATTCTTTTACATTATTTCAATCTATTTGTTAAATTTATCTGATGAAATTGTGAATTCCTTCTCTGCATTATCTTGAATTTGGGAAAGTTTTTTTTAAAACAGCTATTTTGAATTGTCTGCCTAAAAGGTCATAAATCTGTTTCTCTAGGATTGGTCCCTGGAGGCTTTTTTAGTCCATTTCATGAGTCATGTTTTGTGGATGGTCTTTATGCTTATAGGTGTTTGTCTATGTCTGGGCATTGAAGAGTTAGGTATTTTTATAGTCTTCATAATCTGGTCTTGTTTGCACCTATCCTTCTTGGGATGACTTTCCAGATCTGCAGAAGGAAATGAGCATTGTGATCTAAACCACATCTGAATTAGGGGCATCTCAAACCCAGCAATACTGTTGTTCTTGCAGACTCATAGGAGTATCACCTTGATGATCTTTGATGACCTTGATGATCTGGAAGAATTATCTGCATTATCACGCAAAAACTTGTTCTTTCTTTCTCCAAAACCATCAAAGTCTCTCTCTCTCTTTTTTCTGAGGCACCTGGTGCTGGAGGTGGTGTGACATGAGTATCCCTGTGGCTACCACCACTGGAAGTGCACTGGATCAAACCTGAAGTAAGCATAGTACTGAGTCTCATCCAAGGCCTTTTGTAATGAATCCCTGACTACTGGCTGTGTTTGCTCAAGGCCCTGGGGATCTCTAATCAGCAGGTGTTGAAACCAGCAAGGTGTGCTTCCTTCACTTCAGGGTGGTGAGTTCCCTCATGTCCCAGGAGGGTCCAGAGGTGCCATTCTTGAGCCAAGACCTGGAGTCAAAAAACCTTAAAAGTCTATCTTGTATTCTATTGCACTATGGCTTAGCTGGGACTCAAACCATGAGATACAGTCCTTCCCACTCCCCCCTTATTTTAACACAAGCAGAAGAGCCTTACCTAGTGGCCACCATCACCACATGCCCATTTGGAGTACTGCCAGGTACTCTCAATGTTCCCTTAAGGCCCAAGAGTTCTTCAGTCAGCTTATGATGAATATTGCCTCATCTGGGACTCACGCTTCAGGACAGTGGGCTCCTCTTTGACCCAGCACTCACCCAGAAATGCAATTTATGAACCAAGGCCTAAAACTGGGGCCTGCTTAAGGCTCTACACTCCTGTGTTTGAGCTAGTACAAAGTCCCCTTCACTTTTACCTCCACTTTTCTCAAAAGAAGGAATTTCTCCTAGTATCTATCATAGCTGGGAATGTGCTGAGTCTCACCTGAAGGCAGCAAGCCTCAGAGTCTTACCCAAGGATTATGGTGTACTACTTGTGTATTGCTGCTGGTTATTCAGGGGCCAAAAGCTCTTTTGTCAGCATGTAATGGGTCATTTCAGGACTTTATCCTTCCCTTCAAGACAGCAGATTCCCTTCCAGCCCAGGGTGTTTCTAGAAATGTCTTCCAGGAGCTTGGGCCTGGGAAGGGGGCCTCATGACTTTGACTGGTGCCCTATCCTACTTTGGCTGAACTGATATCCAAGTCACAAGACAATGTGCTTTTCCTCTCCTCTTCTCATGTCTCAGTAGGTCCCATGCCCTTCTAGTCCACTGGCTCTGAGTCCAATTCAGCACAAGGACTCACCTACCAGTTGCTATCCTTATGACCTAAACTGCCTTTCAAGTATATCTGGGGCTTCCAATCCCTTTAGCCTGCGGTGGTGAGGCTTACCAGGACTCAAATTACAACTGCTTGGATGGACAGTTCCCCTCTGGCTATGGCTGATTTAAATACTCACTCCATGGACTGACTTTAACTGTCTGCTGTGACAGGGAATCACTGGGTTCAATACCATGTCTCACAATTGTGCTCTCCCTCTTCCAGGTGTACAGACTCTTTCCTGTGGCTGCTGCCGGGCAATGGGGGAAGGGTGACATCAGCAATTATAGACTGTTTTTTCTACCCTTGTTAGTGCCTCTTTCAACAATATGCAGTTAAAGCCAGTTACTATTAGTGCTCGCCTGATTTTTGGTTCTTGTGAAGGTGCTTTATTTGTGTGTAGATAGTTGTTAAATTTGGCATTCCTACAGGGGAAGAATGGTGCAGCCTTGTTTTCAACCCTTTTGCTTCGCCGTTCTTTATGTTTTATAATTCAATTTGTGTTTACTGATAATGTTGAACATAGTAGTATTTCATTATTTCTTTTCTTTCACTGATAATGTTTCAACATTTGTTTTTTCACTCTGTTTGAATTGTTGGGCCTCCTTTTCTGTAAAGAATATGATCATATATCTTATAAATGTACATGAGCTTTCCACACTTGTTTCACTATCTAGTTGTATTCCTTTTTCAATACCTAGCCTTTTCTACACTCCTTGTAATAAGGCTGTTGTGTTTACTCTTTAGCAAAATCTAACTATCTCTTTTCTTCCACCTCCATTCTATGATTCATGGGCTAATAGATCAGAAGGAAGAATTTAAAACGTCCTTGCTTTATTGTGCTCCTTTGAAAATGTTGTTCTGGCAATAATGATTTGACTGTGAATTCCACACAGTTCATTTGCAACTCTTTTTTTTTTTTTTTTTTTTTTTTTTTGCGAATCAATGACAGCTTGTAAGGTTGCTGAGGTTGCTTGGCCTTGAACTCTTGGCCTCGCCTTCGCAAGCGCCACGACATCTGGCCAGAGCCACTTTGGGCCCCTGCAACTCTTTTCCCTATTATTATTTCTGTAATCCATCAAAATTCAGGTTATTATTGCTTTTCCATTATTTGTACTGCTGACATATTTCCATTGCCTGAAATAACTTTTATCTTATCATTTTATTTTCTGGAAAAATCTTACTTTGTCTTCTAGGATTAGTTAAAATGCTATTTATCATATAACATCTCTATTAAGTTTTTTCAATACAGAGTAAATGACTTCTGTGTTCTGTGAGGAGTGTTTTTCTTTCTAACTCCCAAGTTTAGAAGAAAGTTTGTTAAAAAATAGATGCTAAAATTTTTTAAGTGAAGGAATTTGTATCAAGCATAATATAATTTTTATAGTTGTTTTCTTTGTATTTTTACAGGTACATTCATATCACATATACATAAACTCTTTTTAATCTAGATGGTAATTTCATTAGAGATAAGGACCAGGTAGTTTTCATAGAATGTTTTTGAATAAATGGCTTGAGTACATGCAACACACACATACACACAAATATGCAATCAACTGGTAACATAGTGAATTAACATGGATTGGTTATGCAAGGTCAGCAGAAGATCATTAAAGAGAGAAAATTCAGATAGAATATTTCAGACCAGAGGTAAGGAGAGACAAAAAACAAGTTGTTTTAACTTGTTTAAAGCTGAGTTTATTGTTAGATATTTAGCAATCATCAGAAACATCAGAGTAAAAATATAGCAAGTAGTGTTAACAATCTAATTTGAAATTAATCCAAAGATTTTTTTTTCAGATTTTTCACCACTTTTTGGAGTAGCTACCATGAATCTACTGACAATCCAATAACTGAATTTAAGTGACCATTTGTCTGAAAATGTGTGTTGTCTCAGACACAATATATACAGATAGTTGGACTGTTTTAAAATCTAACTGAAACAGTTTTATGCAAGATTAGATTGGATATATAAAACCCAAAAGAAAATAAAGCTAATTAAATGGCAGATACATAAACAAAGTTAAGTTCTGTATAAAAAAGTGAATGTTCAAAGGTGATCCATATAAATGATCAACACAGAGTGATACTCTGAAAAATCAAAAGAATATTTTGCACTTTTGCTGTTTATGATCTACAGTTGATCAAAATATTCAGGTTTGGTTTGCACTCCCGTTGGCAATGTATACCCCACTTTCAGCTATATTTTGCCGTAAAATGCTAGATAGCAGTTGGATATAATTTTTCCATAATAGAAATAGCAAAACATCTTCCCTGTTAGCCCATAACAAACAATATTCATATCAAAATGAACCTATTTAATGAAAAGTGAGGCTGCTTTTACACACTTTTATAGCAGTTTGATCATATTTTGGCATAATCAGCACTGAAGTAAATCTAGTATATGTCTCAATGGAAAGTGTTAAAGCTGAATAAAAAAATTGCACAGATCCAGTTTTCTCATGCACAATTTTTAAAACGATGCTCAAAATTATACAGAACTATGCTGCTTAGGCATTTCTTTAATGAATTGGAGTGAATGATAGTGCTTTCTTATAAACAAACAGGCACATAGAAACAGTAAAGTGGAAAGGAGAATTGAGAAAATTGCATTATGCTAATCCCAAGAAACTAATTCTTGTGATATAGTACAAGAACAGTCTATATCCCATTCACTTTACATAAGAAATATACTGTAGAGGCCATTCAGAAGTTACTGTTACTTCCGAGTACATTCAGCAAGTCAATGTTATATTTATTCATTATTTTTTTGCAGTAAGGATTATATGGATGCTGTCAGAGTTCCAAAACTCCATCAGTATTTTTGAAAAAATCAATTTGATTTTTTTTAAATATATAAAATTGAGGACTCATAATTGTGGCCTCATTTATAGGATTGTAAACAGAGGAGTATACTTGCACAAAATAAAAAGACATTTTTATTCAAATTTTTATACCTCTTCTTACAAAATTGAGTTTTAAATATCAGTGTTATATGCCCTCCTAATGGAAAATACCTCATAGAAGTGGCTTAACAATATTAATTTTGTTAAAAGAAATGTATTATTACTTAGGTATTTTTCTGAATAAATTTATATTGCTTGATTTTAAATATATTTAATTTATATTTCTGTGGAACCACTGTGATGAGTTTATTTCTTTTTGTGTCTTCTATGAATATTGTATTTGATAATTGAAATGATTTTGCATTCAAAGTCACATCAATTATGACATTTTTTGTTTGACATAATTAATATTGACTGCCTACATACAATTCATGCTTATTCAGAGAGCAAAAATGCTCAAGTCTTGTTGGTTGTAGCAGAAACTAACAAGACTCCAGCATTGCTCCATCCAATGAATAATTTTTATCAACTTATTTAATAAAAACAATATGTTTGATTTGAAGATGACTTTGTATTCAAAAAATATTTAAAGAATCATGTGTAAAGTCAAGTACCACACTCAATTATCAAATGAGACTGAGACCTGTGCTTTTATAATTTCTCTTGCAAATGCTTTTGAAATCACATTAGAAACTAAGCTTACCAATTTCATTGAGAGTAAAGCATACTATAATCATGTGCAGGGTAAGAATTTGGCAAACGTGCCTGTTTTTTAATTCCAATTTTTTCATTAGAATAGTATTATGAAATGTGTTCTATGTTCTGAGGTGACTGTTTATTAATATGGATATGGTTTGGCTGTGTCCCCACTCAAATCTCAACTTGAGTTGTATCCCCCAGAATTCCCAAGTGTTGTAGGAGAGACCCAGTGGGAGATAATTGAATCATGAGAGCCAGTCTTTTCCATGCTATTCTCATGATAGTGAATAAGTCTCATGAGATCTGATGGGTTTTCCAGGGGTTTCTGCTTTTGCTTCTTGTTCATTTTCTCCTGTGACCATCACGTAAGAAGTGCCTTTTGACTCCTGCCATGATTCTGAGACCTCTCTAGCCATGTGGAAATGTAAGTCCAATTAAACTGCTTTTTCTCCCTAGTCTCAGGTATGTCTTCATCAGCAGTGTGAAAATCAACCAATACAGTAAATTGGTACCAGAAGAGTGGGGTGCTGATGAAGGATACCAAAAAATATGGAAGGGACTTTAGAACTGGGTAGTAGGCAAAGGTTGTAACAATTTGGAGGGCTCAGAAGAAGGCAGGAAACTATGGAAAAGTTTGGAATTTCTTAGAGATTTGTTGAATGGCTTTGCCCAAAATGCTGATAGCAATATGGACAATAAGGCCCAGGCTGAGACGGTCTCAGATGAAGATGAGGAACTTATTGAAAACTGGAGGAAAGATGACTCTTGTTATGTTTTAGTAAAGAGACTAGTGGCATTTTGCCCCTGCCATAGAGATTTATGGAACTTTGAACTTGAGAAAGATGATTTAGGATATCTGGTGAAAGACATTTCTAAGCAGCAAAGCATTCATGAGGTGACTTGGGTACTGTTAGTCATTCTGTTTTACAAGGGAAGAAGAGCATAAAAGTTTGGAAAATTTACAGCCTGACTATATGATGGAAAAGAAAAACCCATTTTTGGGGGAGAAATTCAAGCTGGCTGCAGAAATTTTATAAGTAGCAAAGAGTCTAATGTTAATCCCCAAGACCACAGGAAAAATGTCTCCAGGCATTGTCAGAGACCTTCACAGCAGCCCCTCTTGCTGCAGGCCCAGAGGCCCAGGGGGAAAAAGTGTTTCTACAGGCTGGGTCCAGGGTCCCCATGCTGTCTGTGGCCTAGGGACTTGGTGCCTTGTGTCCTAGCCAATCCAGCCATGGCTGAAAGGAGCAAACATACAGCTCAGGCTGTGGTATCAGAGGGTGGAAGCCCCAAACCTTGGCAGCTTTCATGTGGTGCTGAGCCTGTGGGTGCACAGAAGTCAAGAATTGAGGTTTGGGAACTTCTGTCTAGATTTCAGAAGATGTAGGGAAATGTCTCAATGCCCGGGCAAAAGTTTGCTGCAGGGACAAGGCCCTCATGGAGAACCTCTGATAAGGTAATGTGAAAGGGAAATATGGGGTCAGAGCCCCCACACAGAGATCCTACTGGGACACTGCCAATTGGAGCTGTGAGAAGAGGGCCACCATCCTCAAGACACCAGAATGGTAGATCCACTGACAGCTGCACTGTGCTCCTGAAAAAGCTACAGACACTCAATCCCAGTCGGTGAAAGCAGCCTGGAGGGAGGCTGTACCCTGCAAAGCTCCAGGGGTGGAGCTGCCCAAGACCATGGGAAACCACCTATTGCATCATCGTGATCTGGATGTGAGAACTGGTGTCAAAGGAGATCATTTTTGAGCCTTAAAATTTGACTGTCCTGCTGAATTTCAGATGTGCATGGGTCCTGTAACCCCTTTGCTTTGGGCATTTTTTCCCATTTGGAATGGTTGTATTTAACCAATGCCTGCAACCCCCATTGTATCTGGGAAATAACTAGCTTGCTGTTGACTGTGCAGGCTCATAGGTGGAAAGGACTTGCCTTGTCTCAGATGAGACTTTGGACTGTGGACTTTTGAGTTAGTGCTGAAATGAGTTAAGACTTTGGAGGAGTGTTGAAAAGACATGATTGGTTTTGAAATGTGAGGACACGAAATTTGGAGGGGTCAGGGGCAGAACAATACAGTTTGCCTATGTCCCCACCCAAATCTCAACTTGGATTGTATTTTCCAGAATTCTCACGTGTTGTGGGAGAGCCCACGGGAGGTAACTGAATCATGGGGTCTGGTTTTTACCTTGTTATTCTCGTGATAATAAATAAGTCTCATGAGATCTGTTGGGCTTATCAGGGATTTCTGCTTTTGCTTTTTTCTCATTTTATTTTGCTGTCACCATGTAAGAAATGCATTTTGCCTCCTGCCATGATTCTGAGGCCTCCCCAGCCATGTGGTACTCTAACTCCAATTAAATCTCTTTTTCTTCCCAGTCTTATGTCTTTATCAGTAGCATGGAAACAGAAAAATACAGTTATAGAATGCTGACTAAGGTAATATTCTGTAAAACCAAATGTCTTTATTAGAACCCTACCCAATCTATTCTGAAATATGTGACCTTGAGCTAGTTGCAAAGCCTGATAATACATCAATATATTTATCTTTGAAATCAGGATAATAATAAAAACTTTCTAATAAGATTTCTTAACCTGTGATTTTCAAAAGGTTAAAAATTGTGACTCATTCAAATATAAAATTAACATTTGTCAAAAATTTATATTTTACTCACTACTTAATGATAGAATCAGTAGCATGTTATGAATAGTATAAAGAACATTTGAGAATATATATAAAATAAACCTAGAAATAAACACAGCATTTGATAGGTTGCTGAATTAAATGTGAAACTGGCTAATGTCCAACAAGGCTATAAACCATAATATACTTCTCTGGAGATGGGTGCACCAAAGTCTCACAAATCACCACAAAGAACTTACTCATTTAACCAAATGCCACCTGTTCCCCTAAAACCTATTGAAATAAAAATTAAATGAATAAATAAATAATTAAGAAAACGTAATACCTCAAGTTATCTCTTTCACTGGACAGATAAGTATTATATCTCTAGGAGATAGAATTTTACAGGTTAACCATTACTGTAAAAGGTTGAAAATCACTCAGTAAATAAGGCCAGCACTGCACTAAAAAACACACAGTAAACTCGTTTACCTGTATACAAGCAGTGAACATTTTTGTTTTGACAGTTTTCCCTCTTATGGTCACAATCTCCAAAGATTATCCTTGATCACATAAAAAGCTGGTCTTATTAGATTTGGCTAGTTTATTTCATAGATAAAGCCACAGTGTTACTTACCTTAATATGCCTTCTTGAATTTGTTCTGCAAATTAGACTCAAACTGTTTTGACAACTAATAATCCTAAATGTTTACTCTCTGGGGATAAAGTTCAAAGAAAATCACAGATTGGCTCACAAACACTCTGACTTATTCTAAGACGTCTGAGACTGGGAAGCAAAGCCCATGACACACTTTCCTTCAGACTTCAAAATTATATATTTGTATACATTTATCTCAAATTAAAATTTTTCAAGTTTTTTTAAGGTCCTCAACTTACTAAATAGTGAATTTCTTACCACCTGTTGGGTTGACCTTGTAATCCAGGTTACAAGTTAATTTTAGATTTAAGGAGTTTGTCTCCAAATATAAAGTTGATCTCTATCTCTTAATATGTGTTTGAATACTTTATTAAACAAGATTTTCCCAAATTTAACACTTCAATTATGGCCTTGGCTGAACCATTGATTTGTTCAATTATATCCTAATAAGATGAAAGAAACAGTTGTTTGCATCTATGCAAATAAGGGATTACCAATAAAAAGCCTCAGCAAAATTATGTTTTTATCTTTGAGGCGATAGTAAAAATTGGATATTAATTTAAAATAATTTATTTCAGCTTAAAAATGAATAATCTACCAAACTGTGTTAGAGAGTGGTTGGAAAGAGAGAAAGAGCTTTGTATACTAACTTAAAACAAAATGTTAAAAATAATGTAAACAATATTCCAAACTTTTACCTCTAGCCAAGATGGAAAATCTTTGTGGTAATTTGTTACAACAGCAATGGAGAACTAATATAAGTCTTATAAATTAAGGTACAGAACTTACCTTCCCATATTAAACAATTATAAGTCCAGAAAAAAAGTTTCAAAAAAGCTTTTATAATATAAACAATTGGCAGGTAAGGACATTGATTGCTGAGTGAAAGAAAAACAAGGTAACTTCTGCTTTTTCTACCAATGAGTTTCCAGCCTCAGCAAAATAGGATGCAGGTTGAGCTTTGTGGTCTCCCTGTCTTGGAGAGATGGAGTTGTGTGTTTAAAAGGATGAAGTCAATCAATATCACAATGCCAAGTATTGAAAAGAGGAGAGCTGCACAGAGTGAGTGCTCTGAAGATATGCTGAGGATGTCCGTGAAATCTCTTTAGTGATGATTGGCCTATGAGTATAAAGACGGGGAAAGACACACAGAAAGGAGCAGACAAAACAATTTTTGGAGCTCATAAAGGGGTAACGATATCCATTTTCCCAACTGATCTATTGTTAAACATCATAATATACAGCACTTGAGAAGAATACTTGATAGTAGAGACAAATTAACGCTAATTTACAGTTTTCTCTGGTTCCACTTTAAAGCTTAAAAGCTTCCCTTGAAAGTATGAAACTATTTCCAAGAAAAATAAGCACATCTAAGCACAATGTTCAAAATCATTTGAAGAAATACAACACCACAAATCTGCACCCAACAATAGAGTTTAGAATGCCCATCATCTGTTGCTTAAGTATGAAAGGAAGTGAAAAAAAAAATTAGTCAAAAGAAAGAGACTCGGATATGATATTTATGATACAATTAATAGACAAAGGTATTGATTAGCTAATATATATATATATATATATATATATATTCTTCATATGTTCAGTAAGTTAGCAGGAAGCATGAGCATGTTAAGAAAGATATAAAAATACCCAAATTGAACTCATAGAAATTAAAAATACATCTGAGATGAAAAATACACTGAAGGGATAATAGTAGAAGAAAATATTATTGTTATAGGCAGCCTTTAAAATTATTACCATTAATTCCTTCCTCTTGGCATTCGTAATAACATGGAAAGTCTTGTCCTTAAGTAAGTTACTTCTAAGACAAGATACAGCTATGTTGAAAGTCTATTATTTATGTGTTAGATGATTGTGACTTCATTCATGCTAGATTATTCTCCATTGCCTTCTCAGATTTCATGCATTGATAGATCTGTGCATGGGTGCACAGGCCCACATGATAAGAAGCTGAGTGCAGCCTCTGGTGAACAGCCAGTTGGAGACTGAGGCTGACAACAAACAGCTCTCTAGAAACTTAATTCCACCAACTATGTGAAACTGAAAGTAGATCCTTCCCACACTGAGCCTTCATGTGAGACCACTGACCTTGTCAGTATCTTGATTTCAGCCTTGTGAGATACTGTAAAGCAACAGACCCATTTATTCTATGCCCAAGGCTTCTAACCACAGAACATATGAATTAATAAATGTAGCTTATTTTTAACTGCTAGTTTGTGGCAATTTCTTATGCAGCAATGGTAACTACCATAACTAGAAACTTGATATGATTAGAAATTCATACAATTGTAACACATTTCTTAGTTTATTTTCAGACTTAGGTCTTGTAATAGAAGAATTCCCACATTCTAATCCCCAAACCTATGAATATGTTACAATGCATGACAAAAACGATTTTTCAGTTTAATTATGAAATTTCAGATGGGGAGTGCATCCTGGATTATCCAGTTAGGGGCAATGTAATCCCAAGGGTCCTTAAAAGGAAAAAAGCAAGTCAGAGAAGATGTGAATATGGAACCAGAGGCCAGAGTGAGCTGGTTGCTGGTTGCAATGGACATATGAGTCAAGGAATGGATGGGGGTAGCTTCTAGAAGCTGGGAAATACAAGTTAAATAAATGAGTTTCTTGTCTAGAACCTTCTGAAGGAATGCTTCCCTTTTGGCTCCTTTGTTTTAGCCCAGTGAGACCCAACTTGGAGTTCTGATTACAAAATTGTAAGATAGAAAATTTAGGGTGCTTTAAGTCACAAAGTGTGTGGTAATTTGTTGCAGAACAAATAGAAAATTAATACAAATCATATAAATTAAGGAGATTAATATCCACTCTTCTCATATCTTTTATAATCTATTATCCTTCCTCAAGTTTTGTGTTTCATTTTATTCATATATTCTGAGACAACCTAAATATACACTTTTCCACAAAATACAATTTTTTTATTGTCTCTCATGCATGGTTCTATTTCTTGTCACTAGTACTCTGGGTATACTCTAAACCACTTGAATAAGTGACAATAGTGACACAACCTATCAAAACCTGTGGGATACAGCAAAGGTGATGCTAAGAGGAAAGTTTCCAGCCTTAAAAGCCTACATCAAAACTTCTGAAAGAGTATAATTAAACAATCTAAGGCCACACCTCAAGGAACTAGAGAATTAAGGACAAATTAAACTCAAACCAAGCAGAAGAAAAGAAATAACTAAGATCAGAACAGAACTAAATGATATTGAAACAAACAAAAAAAAAAACACAAAAGATAAATTAAACAGAAAGTTGGTTCTTTGAGAATGTAAATGAAATTGATAGACCATTAGCAAGATTAACCAAGAAAAGAAGAAAGAAGATCCAAATAAGCTCAATTAGAAATGAAATGGGAGATATTACCACCGACACCACAAAAAAAGATCATTCAAGTTTACTATGAACAGTTTTACATGCATAAACTAGAAAACATAGAGGACATAGGTAAAAATTCCTGGAAATATAGAATTCTCCAAGCTCAATATTTGTTGAGTTAGTAAATAACCAGAAACTGGATCAAAATTACTCACAGATCAATCCCTAGATATTCCATCTTTGACTGTTTGCACTTCCAAAAGAAGTTTAGAACCTGTGGATCAAGTTCCATGAATAAACCTTTTTGGAATTTTACTGAAATGGAATTATTTATAAATCAAATTTTGTAGAATTGATGCCTTATAATATCCATTAATTTCATATGGAAGCATCATGTATCCTTAAACTTTTAATGTTTTATTTAATATTAAAATATTCAAACCATAATAAATGAATTGACATGTTATACTCTCTATCACTAGTAAAAGATATTAAAAAATTAGGGCCATTCTAACCAAAGAAACTCCACAGAGTAGTGAAAAAAAACTACATTAGTATTCGTGAGCACAGGTTAATCTCAAAAAAATATTGAGAAATAAAAATAATTTCTGAGGGAAATATATATATATTTATGATTTTCAATATAAGTACACTTCATGCTACATTTGGGACAAATTTGGAAAACCTGGAAGTCCTTTTTCCAGATTATGTACTGACATGGTATTTTTCTTAATAGATATATAACTATTTACATTAAAGTAATTTATACAAAATGTGAAAACGAATACAACTAGCCAATATAATATTAGGGATACGTATACATGGAGTAAACCTATAAATTTAAAAAAAATGAGAATTTGCAGTACCAAATTCAGTACTAGGTTTGACCACCACAGTAAAGCAAATATTGAAATAAAGCAAATCACATGACATTTTTGGTTTCCTAATGCATATGGAGTTATATTTACTCTATATTGTAATCTATTTATTGTGCAATAACATTATGTCTAAAAACAAGCACATGTATCTTAATTTAAAATACTTCATTGCTAAAAATTCTAATAATAATCTTAGCCTGCAGCAAGTCATAATCTTTTTTGCTGGTGGACAGTCGGATCTCTGTGTTGATAGCGGGTTACTAATCAGGGTAGTGGTTACTAAAGGGTGAGTTTGCTGTGGCAATTTCTTATAAAAAGACAATGAAGCTGGTTCTAATTACAGACTCTGCCTTTCATGAAAGACTTCTATGTAGCATGCAATGCTGTTTAAATAACATCTTAGCCACAGCAAAACTTTAAACATTGGAGTCAATTCTGTCAGACCCCACCACTGCTTTGTTAGCTATGTTTATCTAATATTCTAAATATCTTCTTGTTATTCCAAGAATGTTCACAGCATCCTCACCAGAAGTATATTCCATCTCAATAATCCACTTTCTTTGCTTATCCATAAGAAGCAACTGCTCATCACTTCAAGTTTTATCATGAGATTGCAGTAATTTAGTCAAATTTTCAGGCCCTAGAAAAAGAGAATTCTAGTTCTCTTGTTATTTCTACCACAACTGCAGTTACTTCCTTCACTTGAGTCTTGTCAGCTCTAAAGTCAGCCATGAGGATTGGGATTAACTTCTTCCAAACTCCTGTTAATATTGATAGGTTGACCTCCTCCCTACAATAGTGAAAAATTTCCAAAACATTTTCAATTTTCTTTGTCCAGATTTATCAGTGGAATCACTATCTATGGCAGCTACAGCATTATGAATG
Organism: Saguinus oedipus; assembly: GCA_031835075.1. Classification (NCBI taxonomy): domain Eukaryota; kingdom Metazoa; phylum Chordata; class Mammalia; order Primates; family Cebidae; genus Saguinus; species Saguinus oedipus. Next base: position 47,506,334 of record CM063169.1, read on the forward strand.
TACTTTTTATATTTTTTTGAAAGTCAAAATTACGCTATAATCTTCGGGCTGCAGAATGGCTGTTGTGTTAGCAGACATGGAAACATTAATCTTCTTGCACATCTTCATCAGTACTTGCAGCTGACCAGGTGCATTGCCAATGGACAGTAGTATTTTGAAAGGAATCTTTATCTGAGCATTTGGTAACAACATTGGGCTTAAAATATCCAGTAAACCATGCTGTAAATAGATGTGCTGTCATCTAGGCTTTGTTGTTCCATTAATAGAGCAGTGAGTAGATTCAGCAAAATTTTTAAGGGTCCTGGGATTTTTACAATGGTATAATTGTGCAATGGCTTCAGCTTAGTCACTAGCCATGTTAGCCCCTAACGAAAGAGTCACTTTGTCCTTTGAGGCTTTGAAGCCAGGCATTGACTTTTCTTTTGTAGCTGTGAAAGTCTTGGATGACATTTTTGTCCAAAAAACAGCTGTTTTGTCTAAATTTAAACTGTCTTGTTTAGTATAGCCACCTTTATCAATGATGTTGACTAGATTTTCTGGGTAACTTGCTGCAGTTCTACATCAGCACTTGCTGCTTAAACTTGCACTTTTATGTTATGGAGATGACTTCTTTCCTTAAATCTTATGAATCAAACTCTGCTGGCTTCAAACTTTTATTCTCCAACTTCTTCACCTTTCTCAGCCTTCATAGAACTGAAGAGTGTTAGATCTTTGCTCTGTATTAGGCTTTGGGTTAAGGGAATGTTGTGGTTGGTTTGGTCTTCTCTCCAGACAGCTGAAACTGTCTTCATATTAGCAATCAGGCTGATTTCCTTCTTTATCATTTGTGCGTTCACTGGAGTAGCATTATTAATTTCTTTTAAGGAGTTTTGATTTGCAGTCACAACTTGGTTGTTTGGCACTAGAGGTCTAGCTGTTAGCCTGTCTAAGCTTTCAACATGCCTTCCTCAGTTTAATTATTATTATTGTTTTAATTTAACATGAGAGACATGTAACTCTTCCTTTCAATTGAACACTTAGTGTTGTGTGTTATTAACTGTCTAAATGTTATTTTATTTTAATGGGAGGCTCAAGGAGAGAAAAAGAGATAAGGAATCAGCTTGTTGGTGGAGCAGTTAAAACGTACAAAAAACTTATTGATTAAATTTACCATTGATAGGACTGAAAATAATTGCAATAGTAACATTAAAGATCACTAATCACAGATCACCATAACAGATATAATAATAATTTAAAAAGTTGAAATACTTTGAGAATGAACAAATGGTACACTGAGACATGAAGTAAGCACATACCATTGGAAAAATGGTGCCTATAGACTTACTCAATGCAAGGTTGTCAGAAACCTTCAATTGGTAAAAATTGCAATATGTGAAGCATAATAAAGACATCACCATAAAATGAAGGTATGCCTGTACTATTTTGAACTATGAGATATTTGTTCTATAATTAAAACTTTAAAATTTTGCCAGCTGTTTACATAGTTTATAGATTTTGTTGTCCTTGAGATAGAAACTAGCTCATTCTGGGAAGAAGGAAGTGGTTCAATTTAAGTAGAATTTTCTAAGCAATTATTATTGTAGGGCAGATAATTTATAAGAGACTTTGACTTAATTGGCCTCTTTGAGATAGCATTATACAATTAAAAAGTCAGCTTTAGCCATAGAACCCTATTCAGGTCAAATTAGTTCTATCTGAGTAGGTGAAGAGATCCTTAAAGAAGTCTGAGAACAAAGGCATCAAACCCCTTTTGAGTGGATCATTAGCTCTTTATTGAGTAACTTTTTATTCATAAATTCTGTTCTTCATTCAACATCATAAATATTATGATAAATAAAAAAGTACAAGAAAATTAGTGGGACTGTATTATGATAGGCCTCCAATTAGAGTCAATCTCACCTATGCAACCATTATATTCAAAGTCTAAAATGAAAACTCATCTGAATTTAGTATTTCAGGTATGATTCTGTGGAGAAAGTATAATTAAAACCTGAATCTTTTTCTAACCTGGAAATGCCTCTCCACAATGGTAGTAGAGAAAAAAATCTGCTTTAATCATTAAATAAGCATTAAACCAGAATGTAATGTGTATATCAGGCCATGCATTAACAGATGCTAAGACAGAAAGAAATCTCCCCCTTTTATATAGGCAAGCAAAAATATCCCATTACATGTATTTGTTTCAAGATAAATGATAACTAGACCTCAAATAAGAGGACTTGATAATATCATTTATAACATATAGTTCATCCTAGAATTGCCTAGTAATTGAGGTGACCATCTGTATTAGTTAATTGGCTTTTTCCTGAAATAGAAAAATTGTTATATCTTTATACCAGAAGGTCATTTTGCAACTTGGAGCAAGATGTGCACTAAAGTTAGACTCCCACCCCTCCCACAGAAACTGGGAGATAAAGTGTGCTGTTATAGTTCTTTTACTCCTGTAGTTTGGTGAGTTCTGAGTTGTTGTCCCACCCCTGAGAAGAATGAGGCATGTGGACACTGGAGAGTGAGTAAGGCAGAGTGGAATTTATTGAGTGACAGAAAATCTCTTGGCAGTAAGAAGGGATCCAAAAGTGGATTGCTGGCCATGAGTCTGAGATCAGAGGTTTTTATGGGCTTGGAATGGGGAAGTGCATGCTGATTGGTTTAGTGGTAGGCTTGGAAAAAGCACTATTTAGAAAGAGGCATAATAGCATAAGAGAACAATCCGGAGAAGGTAGGTATAGGTAAAACAGGTGAAAGATAAGGACCAGTCAAGAGACAGCATGCCAAATGGGAATGGGCATTCTCAATCCAGCCCGTGGATTTTATCCAGAATTTTTAGCTTGGTGTTCAGGCTTTAGACTGTCCTTGGCTAGAAGACTGAATTTCACTGGGGACCCATCCTTGTCTGCCTAAGAATCTATCTGCCTCTTATTGCTATCACTGCTGTCTCTCCTGTTTGTGTTCCAGAGAGGTGACTCCCAAGTTCTTAAGGAAGATATTTCTTTTCATAAAAGTCACAAAAGACCAGCTGGAGAAGACCGATCTCATCTTTAAAACTGTTTATATACATTTAAAAAAGATTGGAAAGTACTTACAAGTTTTCTAAGATAAATGCGCTAGAATAAAGAAGATGGAAACCTCCTCCTTTGTTTTCCCAGTGAGAAACAAGCCTCTTATTTTGTATTTGTTTTTCTTACATTTATCAGATAGAATGCAGGATACCTAACTCTTGTTAAATTTGAGACAAATTTGTGAAATCTAGCAGTCTTTGTTTCAGATCAGGTAAATTATTAATATGTTACTGAGAAGAAAACCCCTAACAGAGCAGTGCTCCATGCTCACTCAGCTGTAACAGGCAGAAGATCCCATAGCCACATCCAGAAGGTTTTGGAGATTAGACAGCAAGCCCCCAGGCTCTGCCTTGCCATTTGTGCTTCTTTTGTGAGAGCTCTGATTCACATGAATTCATAATAGGAGAAAGCAAATAAAGGCCGCTGGACCTAAAACACTCCCCATTAGAAACCATCAAATAATAAATAAATTTAAATAATCTTTTTTGTGTTAGCAGTGTAGCAGTGGAACTTCAACTTTTTTAAAAAAAAAAAGTCATTTAAATTAAGCAGATTTTACAAAATAACTTAAAATGTCCGTATCTATTTGGTACACTGCATTCATTCTAATACAACTAGAATACTTAAGATGAGGATCATTATCTCTGTGAGGATGAAAAGACCAATGAATAACTAACTGCCTATCCCAGGCTGAGCACAATTTATGCTTGTTCTTTGATATGCAACTAGTGCTGCTCTTCGAAGACTCTGATCACCTAAACTCACAATTATTCTCGAGACTTTGCTCAGTAACACTTATTCCAGTGGCAATTGTAAAACCTTACCTCACTGATCTTAGCAATTGTCATTATTTCTCTAAAATCAAAATTTCCTATGTGTGCACCTATCTTAGGAATAAAAGATAGGGGTTTGTGAACAGTTCTCTCTTATATAGGCTTCTCTGTAGTTTTGCTTCCTAAGTTCTTATAATTCAGTTAGAAAACTAAACAGTGATGCTTTCAAGGTTTGCATGCCTTCTATTTAAAAAAGAAATTATTGTCAACATGCAATGTTTTCTGTATTGGCAAATACAAACTATGGGTTTGCTTATTCTTTTCAATTGACCCAATGAAGGGGAAATTTTGGGTCCATCACTATATTTCCCAAGGAACAATCTTAAGGAATCTCAGAAATGTAGTAGTTTAATTAAACTGGCATAAAAGGATAAAAAAGTATATATTATCAAATCATATTTCTTAGTTAAGCTCATTACATATGCAATACACATATAATGTAATGAGTTTAACCAAAAAATATGTGTATATATGTATGTGTGTGTGTGTGTGTGTGTGTGTGTGTGTGTGTGTGTGTATTTATATATATAAAACATAAAATATATCCACATCTGGCCTTGGATGCTACAGTTGGTTGGAACATTTCCACCAATGCCCCAACAAAAATATATATAAAGTTGAGGCTGGCTGCAGCAGCTCACGCCTGTAATCCTAGCACTTTGTGCAACCAAGGCGGGTCAATCACTTGAGCTCTGGAGTTCGAGACCAGCCTGGACAACATGGTGGAACCCAGTCTCTACCAGAAATACAAAAATTAGCCAGGCATGGTGGTATGCACCTGTAGGCACAAATACTTGGTGGGGCTGAGGCAGGAGGATTGCTTGAACCCAGGAGGTCAAGGCTGCAGAGAGCAGAGATGGCACCATTCCACTCCAGCCTGGGTGACAAAGTGAGACCGTGTCTCAAACAAAAAAGCACAATCGCAACAAAAAGTTGATTGATAACCTAACCTATTCCTTGCTTCCTTTGATCTCCCGTCATTGCTGGAGCATCTGATGACTGACACCATCAGCAGGGGCACATCACTAGATAGAGAGCAAGCCTGGAGAAACAGGAAAAGAAACAAAACTGTCTGTCAAACATATGAAATCAAAACGCAATATTTTACAGGCATATTATCACTGTCAGACAAATGAATAGGTGAAATAAATGCGGTCTGAAATTAGAGAAGAAAAGAGATTTTTCAACTTAAATTTTAAAAGACCAAGTAATGCTAAAGGTAAAATTATTTATGAATGCCACATTGTTTTACAGTCCAAAGCATAGAACAATTTCAGATAATTCATATATTTGCTCTTCTGTCATATTTATGCAGTTTGGAAGCTGAAGAGATGTTGTTAATAATTTAACAACTCTTGTTTTTTTTTTTTTTTTCCTTTGTAAAGCAGCATGCAAAAGCTACCATAAGATCAGAGCATTTTGGATCAGTGTACGCCTATCAATCAATCATGTTTTCTTATCAGTTACACCAATTACTTCCCACTGTATATGAAGGAAAATAAATTACACCATCTGGATATTTTTTAGCAGTATGAACTTGAAAGGTAGTTTAAAATGAAGTTTATAGTTTAATGCTCTGCCTTTTATTCATTATGGATCATTGCAATGATCTGATATAGCATCCTGCTGTTTTGTTTGCATTTTTTTTTTTTTTTTTTGAGACACCATCTCATTTTGTTGCCTAGGTTAGAGTAGAGTGGCACAAACATGACTCACTGCAGCCTCTGTCTCTTGGGCTTAAGTAATCCTCTGCCTCAGCCTCCTGAGTAGCTTGGACAGGGTTTGTGCCACCATGCACTGCTGATTTTTTTAAATTTATTTTTTGTAGAGATGTGATCTTGCCATGTTACCCGGGCTGGTCTTGAATCCATGACTCAAGCAATCCTCCCCGTCAGCCTCTCAAAGTGCTGGCATGATAGGGATGAACCACTGCATCCTACCCTTACTGCTGTTTTTAGTGGCAACCCTAGCAGAAAAGGCTTACGCATCTTCATCAAAGTTAAAAAGTAGATAAGTCTCTTTTCTGTGAGATCTTGCCTGTCCTTCCATTTACCATTCCTACTGTCTGGTCCTGTTCAAACACTTGCTCAGCCTCAGACTTTGTGGATGAGCTCTACTATGCCCGTATTACTCAATTATTATTTTTTCAAAGATCTAAACTGCACATTTTACTTTTTGAAGATTTTTAAAGAAAAAAAATAGTTTCATATTTTCCATTTCTATGTTAAGTTATGCATTCTTATCTATGAGAGACATTGTTTATATTTTGCACTGGAGTGACAAGCACTATGACCTAACAGGTCTTGTGCCCCTCCAATTTCTCAGATTGAACTGAATTGTAACGACAGGTTATTTGTGCAGAAACACTTATACTAATGAAAGTAGCTTATATTGAACTTTGGGTTTTCAGAGTGCAATTCCTAAGGGAGTCATTGCCAACCTTTCATCCCCAGAGCCCTCCCTCTGACGAACTTCTTTGGCTATTCAGCTTTTCTTGTGTCAAGTGCATGAGTCTCCCCTCTTCTCTCTGCCCTTCAGGCGTCCTCATCATCTTAATTATGGTGAGTTATTTGACTTACCCTACTCAGAAAACTCCCTTTCTCTTTTCTTTGATTGTTTGCATGCTAAATTCTAACCTGGGTTCAGAATATTTTAAAGTAATCTGATTAAAATCCAGTGAAACTAAACATAAGGGAGAGAATAGAATACAAAAGAAGCCAGATAACCTAAAAGAGATCAATTTAAATCTGTTTTTAAGCTTATTAATAATGTGGGGCTTGCCTTCTTCCTATGTTAATGCACCTTCTGGGATTGGCAGCAATAGGCCAGCAGGAATGTTTCCTTCTGATATGTTTTGTCTTTGAGAACCTCAGTCTTCCATCTGGAAAACCTCAAGCCTTCTGTAGCAAACATTATTACCGCCTTCAATTTTCTTCAGTTTTTCAGCCCTCCCTAAATACTTGTTTCTTAGGCCCTTTGAAAGCCCAATGTTATCCTAGTAAATATATATATATATATTTGCTAAGGTATTTGCTGGGATAACATTGAGAATACAGGAAGTATACATACATATATAGAATTATGCCCTAAAAAGTATGTATATACATATGTGTGTGTGTGTATGTGTGTGTGTGTGTGTATATATATAGCGCCTATACTTTTAAGGGCATAATTCTCAATTTAGCATTTAAAAGTTCTCAAATTTGCTTAGTTTGGCAAATTTGGCACTTCGCTTAGTTTGGCACTTGCATTTCACCCTGCCCTTGTTTGCTATCTCTCACAAAAGATAAAACACAATGAGCCTACCTACAAACAAAAAACTCTCATGTTTTCCTCTTACCTCTTTAGCATCTACCTAAATTTTTCCTCAATCTTAAAAAAAGAAAGCTAAAACTTTCATACAGATTCAGTATAAAAATAAAAAGTACTGATATGAAATCAATATGAAGGCTATGTATATAACTGCCAAAAAGAAGTAATTGTTAGCAGAAGAAAATGAATAAATGCCTCACAAAGATGAAGGTGTTAGGTCACACAACTGTGCAGTTTTTAAGTATAAAGTGTATTGCTTTATATCACAGTAAATATGGTTAAATTATCAAAGATGCCCCATGATCTCGCCAAGCATGTTTATTTGGCTGGGCACAGTGGTTCACACCTGTAATCCCAGCACTTTGAGAGGCCAAGGTGGGCGGATCACTTGAGGTCAGGAGTTCCAGACCAGCCTGGTCAACATGGAGAAACCCTATCTCTACTAAAAATACAAAATTAGCCAGGCATAGTGTGCATGCCTGTAGTCCCAGCTACTAGTGAGGCTGAGGCAAGAGAATTGCTTGTTTTAGATTGTCTTTAATTATTTTCCTGTTGTTCATATAATACATGGAACTGAGTCCAACACAGCATCATAACGTCAAGCCCACAAGTCATAGCTAGTCAAACACTACTCATGTAAGATCCCACAGAGTAAGTCTTAAAGAAGCAGGATCTACAGTATGCTTGTAGAACTCTGTTCTTGTTTATTTCTTTCAAAGTAGTTCATATACACTTACTAGAAAAACTGATTAGGTATACTACTTTCTCTTTCAGATATAAATACTTTTTAAAAGTAGTTACATATAAGATTCTCCATATGTAGCAGGAAAAGGTGCTAGACAGTGTTTATTTTAAATGTTTAACAAGTTTAAATAAAACTTTTAAGTTTATGTTTATTAAATTAGGATTGCTAGTATACATCTCATTATACTGTTTGCTTACTTAAAAATTATTTGCATTTTAAAGGATGATAATCTACTGTAGAATAAGTCACACAGAGGATATCAAATTTAAGAATTAATGTCATTAAAATAAATAAAAAAGCATTTTAAAAAAGATTGCTCAAGTGCTATTCATTATTTCCTAGAGGGATTTACTCTTGATGCCTCTGTTTCATTATTTGATGGTTAAAATATTATTTTATTTCCAGGAATATCTGTTAGACCCTCTTATAGTTTGATTCACAATCACTTTCTACTTATATAATTTGAAAAAAATAATGCAAATTCTGCTGCATGTCAATGACAGTTTTTGAGTAAAGAGCCTATAAAAATGGAGAACAATGATTTTAGAAAGAAAAACACCACCCCTTGGGGCCACTAGAAATGCTTCTCAATTTTGCTGCTACAGTGAAAATTCCAACTCACATTCAATAAAAGTTCTCCTTGAAGTAGCCCTTCATTGTAACAGATGGCACTCAATTTGGTCATTTCTAAGGGAGATAGCAATTTGTCTCCCAAAATGATGAGAATGCTGACAACATAGAAAAGATACAAGGCCAAGCATTTATGAATTTACAAACTGTGAAGTGGAATAAAAGTGTTCAGAGGTGCTCATTATGGGACTGCTGTAACCAGACCCAGCAGAAACATGGTTTGAGATTTTTATACACTTCATTACTATACAATTGATATTTAAATGTGCACATATGCGGCAGAATGGGATATACTTATAGAATTGAAACCCAAAGGCCAGAACATGTCTAAACTTTTTGGAGATCATTACAACTATGCAGATCATCTGATAATCAGCCATAGTCTGGGTTAGGCATTCACTGATAACTCGCCTCCCTAGTGTGACAGAGTTCTCAAAGACAGAGAAACACAGGGTAAACCCTTTTAAAAGACAAATACTTCTTAATCTATTCTTAGCATTCATTAGTTGGTTTTACTCAGAGGAAAAATGATATATGAACACAAATTCTATTCTTCATTTCCATTTCCCATATACACAGCTTAATTCTACCCCTGAAAAACTAGGAAGAGCACCTTGACCTGGCACCCTTCACAATCACCTTGGCTATGTTTCCAGAAGAGATTACCACTGGCTTAGTATTTTAAGTCTTTGTTATCCTTTTCATTTAGGCTCATCTTTCTCCTCAACCTAAGATTTCCCTTTTTTAAATATAAATTTGTATACAACAGAATATGTTAATGATTTGAGGTACTGTAAATTGTCAGTGTTGACTATATACAATTATATATATGCACAATATATATTAGTCTTCTACACATATTTATAGATATATAATTTTAAGATGTTGTTGCTTTCTTTGAATATCTTAATAGTCAATCAAGAAGCATGTCTAAAGTAAGTTAGTTTGTGGCTGTGTTTGCATGCACCATTGTATTACCTTTTACAACAAGGAGGAGCCCCAGGTGGTATAAAAAAATAAATAGACACAATGCTTCTGCTTAATTCAAGTACTTGAATTCCATACTCTTCTCCTGCTTTTGTTGTTGTTGTTGTTTGTTTGTTTTTTGAGATGAATTCTCACTCTATCACCCAGGCTGGAATGCAGTGGTGCAATCTTGGCTCACTGCAACCTCCGCCTCCTGGGTCCAAGCGATTCTTCTGCCTCAACCTCCCAAGTAGCTGGGACTACAGGCATGTCCCACCACACTTGGCTAATTTTGTATTTTTAGTAGAGACGGGGTTTCACCATATTGGCTAGGCTGGTCTCGAACTCTTGACCTTGTGATCTGCTCACCTCAGCAGGGATTATAGACATGAGTCACCATGCCCAGCCTTCTTTTCCTTTTTAAATATACTCCTATTAGTGTAAAACCATTTTGAGAATTACATAATACAATCATGTATCAATGGAGGATACAAATAATTAAATAAAGGATAACAAAGATAAATGAAAATCAACTTATTGTACATGTTCTGGTTTTCAAAGATACATAATATGAAGGCAAATGTAGTGTAAATATAACTAATCATCCTGCACATCTGGACTTGTTAGTGAAAACCAGTTTTGTTTCCCATTAGTTAAATATTATAATAAAAATACATATAGAAAAATCACCCTGAAAATAATTTAACTTTCAAAAAAAATATTACTTTAAATTTCTAGTAATAATAGGTAGACCATAATTTTACCTCAGGTGAACTCAGTTTTGTCTGGATTATGACATTCTATTATATGAATTTACTCCTCTAATCTGTCAGAATCATTGCCTTAAAGTTGAATATATTCATATTGATACAATAGCCTCAGATTTTGTACAACGTTTAGTTTTTCTGTATTGGTAGTAATTTACTAAGTTGAATAAATTTTTATTTATTAAAGTAGGAAATAGCATATATAATTAATAACATAATATTACAACAGGGTACTTAATTCACAAGGCATTATATATTATTGTTAATTTTTATGAACACAGTTATGATAAGTATGTCACTGTAGAAAGAAGCATTTTGAGATTCCTTTTATCCTATCCTGATAAATTATTATTAATTAACTGTAGTATGACTTTGTTCATGAGATGATTAGTTTTGAAAATTAGTTGTTCTGATCACCTAAGACTATTGGATCTTTTAAATCATTCTTCTTGCTGTTATAATGGAAAATTATTTACTATTACCGGCAGTATAATTAGTTTTATTAGTGATTTTTTTAAATTAAAGGTTTTCTTATATTTCATGACACAGGTCATTTATACCTTCTAAAATTGGAGTTATATAAACATGAGGATGTTTATTCTGTTTTTAAATATGACAAAGACAATTACATGTATTGTGAGTTTGGATATGTAATCTCTGAATAGCATCAATATGTTGCAACATTCCATATGAAACTGAAATTCACTTAAGGAAATATTCTACTCTTAATTCTTCATTGGACAATGAAAGATAATACATAATGCAATCGTGCAATTGCTAAGAGCATGATTAATCAAGTTAAAGTTTATGAATATTGACTGTCGATTTATTTTAACAGGTTTATTATAGAGAAGGCCTTCAATTTGGTAACTCTCCTTTAAAATGAAAACAAACTGTGGCCTTGCTAGATGTTTAAATTAAGCATGCTACTTTGGCCTTGACACATACAAAATAAGAACATTATTCAACAGCAGCACAACTCGTCTATGTATCAGTTGGAACTACTGGTGCTTAGTGTCCTCCGTAGACATTGAACGCAATTACCCGATGAGTGGAAAAGGTGATTGTTTTTCACTGACTTGAAAGGGCATATGCAATAATTTAAAAATTCTTTAAAAAAAAAAACTGACTTTGGCCTTTTGAACCTGGCTTGGGAGAATGATGACTGAAGCAATCTTTAATGGAATTGCATTTGGACACCCTCAGTCAAACTTTAAGAAGTGTTCATTGGCTCCTGGATATTTGATAAGCATTTGACAATTGAAGATTCTTTCCCATTATACATAGGTATTTTCATTCACATGTTTACATAGATTATGAAAGCAAAAAAGGTGGTAATAAATATCACATGTTAAATTTAAATTCTTTAGATTAACTCAATTCTTTCGCTTATATAGAAATGCAAATGAGAAGTCAGGCTGCTTGAGGTGACCCTACCACCAGCACAACCATTTGTATATTAGTGAACTCGGTGCAGTATTTTATTTGCAGGAAGACTGATAGGGATAATGTGAAATTAAATTTATTTGACTTATAAGTCTCTTTTTAAATAATGTCTAAATAGTATATATGAAAGCTCTCTCCTTTTGTGGGGACTATAATAGTAAGAAACAATAAATAAATCTCAATCTTTTCTGGTTATCATCAGTAATAACTGTTGAGGTATAGTTTAGAACAAGCACCATGGGGTTCCTTGATTATGAAAAGAGTCATAATCTATGGTCATTAGAAAGTCAGAAAGGTCTCTAAATCTCTAGACATCTTCAAAAAATGAGTATTTCTAAACTTGTCATTTATAGTAGAAGTCTTGTGAATGCCTAAGTAATTACCTGATAATATTGAAAGCTCCTAAGGTTTCCAAAGTACTATTGGGAACCTGTCCTAAAACAGCAGGAAGTTGCTCGTTCATGTCAGATTAAAATGTAACAGAAAAATTACTTTGATTTTCAGATGCAGAGAAATGGTGGGCTTAAAAGCTGAAATTAGAAAGGAGACAAAGCTTATTAGAAAGGTTTATTATTGCATACCAAAGCCATCTTAGCTCTTGTTTCATCAATAAGAAGTTTTCAGGACTATCCAAATGATGCATATATCTTTAAAAATAAAATTTAGAAACTGTGTTCATCACTAAGTGAATAGGGAAGCAGAAAAAAATATCAACTCCAGTCTTTGTCATGGGTGATCACTGATACAAAAGTGTACTAGTCATACAATTGTGCAAATCCTAAGTATAATGTGAACACAGAGATTTCCTCATTCCTAATTACTGAGATCGTCTCTGCATGTGCCTGTAGTAAATCTTTCTCGGTTCCTTCCCCACATGTGTACCTGATAAACAGCTTATAATCCTTTACAGTTAAATATCTGTTGTCAAAACATTTCCAGATGCTCCCAAGAAGATTTAAATGCTGTTTTGAATATTATTGTATTAAATAATACATGAAATTTTCAGGAATATTTGTATGATGCTTATATTTTAAAAGTAAAATATAGAAACTCTGTTCATCAGTAAATAGGGAGTCCAAAAATATTATCGACTTCATTCTTTGGCATGGGTGCTATGGTAATTTATTTTCATTAAATTATCTAGTATCAGGCACACGCACACACAGACACACACACACACACACACACACACACACTAAACTTTGTATTAATAAACAATACAGAAAAAGTATAGGTGGGTGAATATGGAGGTGAGAGACAGGAGACACTTTCTGGTAGAAACCTTCCTCTGGCTACTCAATAGCTCTGTAAATCCTTCTATCCATATTGAAACTTTCCTACAACTTTCTCAACAATACTGTGCTTAGGTCTCACATTATGTAATTTTTTCACATAGAATGAACATGTACGCATCTTTCCAAAAAGAGGTATATCAGGTCATATCAGTTACTATATTCTTCTCCAAATGAAGTAATTTATTTTTCTATAATAACTGTAGTCCTGCTTTAATAATTTTATAAAGATAAAAAATCATATTTTAATATCATTACAAGATCTCCCCATTATATGGTAATCATTAAAATGTTAACTGGCTCAGTTCTGGCTCATTTTCCAATGTGGTAACTTAGTGGTGTTCTGCTTACCAGACCTACAGTTTTTCTGATCATCTAAGCAAAAAATACAATAATGGACTTCCCACTGATAACACCATGGTTAATTACCAATTGATAATTATACCTGAAAGCAAAAATATTGTAATTGTCAGTCTGGTCCTGTGTCCACTCAGTCACCACATCTGCCACCTCAGGATTAAAATTAAACATATTGAAATAAGAAAGCTAGGCCGGGCGCGGTGGCTCACGCCTATAATCCCAGCACTTTGGGAGGCCGAGGCGGGTGGATCACGAGGTCAAGAGATCGAGACCATCCTGGTCAACATGGTGAAACCCCGTCTCTACTAAAAATACAAAAATTAGCTGGGCATGGTGGCGGGTGCCTGTAATCCCAGCTACTCAGGAGGCTGAGGCAGGAGAATTGCCTGAACCCAGGAGGCGGAGGTTGCGGTGAGCCGAGATTGTGCCATTGCACTCCAGCCTGGGTAACAAGAGCGAAACTCCGTCTCAAAAAAAAAAAAAAAAAAAAAAAAAAAAGAAATAAGAAAGCTGAAGGTCAATGGCAGACACTGCCATCATCATCCCAGGCCTATGAAGAACAGACGTACAAATAAGTTTGTACGGATGTTGAAGTTCTCTTCAGCACATTTTCCAGACATTTATAGAGACATTTAGGTGGTGTTCTTTAAATCTTCACATGGGACATACCATTCATAACTCAAAATACACCAAATAGCTGTCTCTCTAAAGATCTGAATTTTGGTGCTGGGAGCCATGGCTCATGCCTATAATCCCAACAATTTGGGAGGCCGAGGTGAGCAGATCACGAGGTCAAGAGATCAAGACCATCTTGGTCAACATGGTGAAACCCTGTCTATCGAAAATACAAAAATTAGTTGGGCGTGGTAGCACACGCCTGTAGTCCCAGCTACTTGGGAGGCTGAGGTGGAAGAATTGCTTGAACCCGGGAGGCAGAGGTTGCAATGAGCGGAGACCAGCCACTGCACACCAGCCTGGTGACAGAGCGAGACTCTGTCTCGGAAAAAAAAAAAAAAAGATCTGGATTTCTTCTTCTCCAGTGTAGCAGGGAAATTTTGACAATCACATCCATTGAATGTAGGCCACTGTTGAGACTAGCTTTCAGCCAAAAAATTCAGAAAAGTGTTGTAGTCAGGCTGGTTGAGTTAACATTTTGAATCAGAAACTGACTGAATCAGAAACTGTTCCATGCACCTGTAAAGATGAATTTTCTTGATCCAGTATTTTATTCAATCCTTCTTGATCTAACACTCTTAAGATCCATCCCCACAAATAATATCTAGGTTTCTGTTCACATAAACTAGCAAAGGTTTGTAAATCCTTTAGTGCATAAGCTCTTTTCTCTCAATTCTTTCTTTGTGTTTATTCAGAGTATTTGTGTTGTTAAAAATATTTGTAGATTTGCTCTAGTTATGGGTCTGAAGAATAAGAGTAAGTAGGTTGTGGAAACTGAAGGATGAATAAACCTTATAAGTACTTACTGAGGATAAGATTAATATACAAATTTTAGGCAATGAATAGCTAGTATGTTCTGAAGGGTAGAGGATCTTCTCCTGGTAAACAAACAAACAAAAAGTGGCTTGAAGTTTGAAAGGTTCTTAAAATCATTGAAATCTATCTTAATGTCTTCAATTTGGCAATATGAGACACCACTTTGGTATTTCAAGTAGAAAGATAATTGGCCATAACGGTATTATCTGCAGGTGGAAATAACCAACCCAAAGGTAGAAAAGAGTAAAGAGGCAGTTACATCAAACTCAGGAAGCTGCCATATTCAAGATCCCAATTCTTTCCAAATAGTACTTTACAGAAGTCACTAGATGAGCCTTTGAATTCTGCCTGTGTTGCAGGATTATATTTTTATCTTATTTAAATAATTTGTTCTCTGATCAGGCCTTAATCTGAGAGTGGAACAACCTGACATCATGGTATTATTCTTCAGTGATCCCTCCAGTATAGGTCAGTAGTCAACACATCCATAATCCTTATAGGCATCACTGCCATAACAGTCAAGTAAACCTGACCTTTCTGATAACTTCGTCCTCGGCAACAGGTAGTAGTTTAAGTAACCATTTGCCTTTGCATGCCATGGATGACCTGTGTCTCATCTTCCAAATGTGTTGAGACCAACATTTACAATCAGGTCAGATAACTATCCTCAGACTAACAGTTGAGAGGTCTATTTCCCGGTGCCACTTCTATTAGCACATGTATCAGCTGATGTTCGCTCAGGTCAGTATGAGACACCACTTTTGATATTTCATGTAGAAAGAGAATTGGCCATAATGGAGTTATCTGCAGGGAAAAACCAAAGATGGAAAAGGGAAAAGAGGCAGTTACATCAAACTCAGGAAGCTGCTATATACCCCTACATGAGGCCACGTGTCCTGCTTGAGTTGCTGGAAATTATATAAGGCTGTCGTGGCTTCAGTTATTTCACACCATAGCTACTGAGCAGGGATCCTGTTTTCCTGCTGCTTCTGTTGCAGCTATGGCTAATAGAGTTACAGTCTGCAGCCACCTGCAGTCACCTTCAGTTACCCTACTCAGCTGTTGTTATTGTCAAGGACACCTCCAGAGGCAGAGAAATGACCTTTCATTTTCCCAAACTCTCACTTGTGCCTCCCAATGGTAGCATATTTTCTGTACATATTTTGTTTACAGTATATTTCAGACTTTTTAAACAAATTACTGATTTAAATACATCTATTTTTAAATAAGAGAAGTATAGTTTAATAATGTAAATTAAATTTAAAAAAGCAATTACAAAGTTCAAACTGAGGGCTTATAAGGAAGGGGAAAATAATTGTCATAAACTTGGTCATATATTCAGAGAAGAAATCACGTTTTTATAGATATGAGCATCAGGATATTTTGGCTGATATAGTCAGTAACTTCTTTTTTCCGAAAGTACTGCTTCTTCAAGTGATGCCAGAATAATCACCCCCATATTATCATCAAAGATAATATTTTCTGTATTTGAAAATGTCTCTGTAGAAGTTGTTCATGTGAAGATACTTTGCACACTGTTAAGCAGAATAGAAATGCCACGTTGTGCAACTGTATACAGCACAGTACTAGAAATACCTGAATTCTTTGGAATATTAAAATTAATTACTATTTTGAAACTTAAGATAGATGAAATAATTGAGACATTTTAATTTTCTTCATTAGAGAAGAAACATTTCTTCTGGAGAAAACTTTAAAAAACATGTACACTCACAATGTACTAGAAAGGAAAAATTGTGAAAAAGCATGCAAAAGTAATTGTTTTTGAAGTTGAATAATAGAAGGAATTAATCAAAATGTCATATTTTTCTATCATGTAAAATATTTTATGCTATAAATGTCACTGCTGACGGTATTTAGTGGTCAAAACATTTTTAAGGTCACTAGGCAGCTCTGCTTTCATAAAAACATCTAAATTTTTGAAAAAAATAATCTGCATAATTATCTGAAAAACTGAGAAATGTATTGGCACCCAAAATTTATGAAATGTTTAATGTCAGAAAGCACTACAAACAGGTAAATATAGATTTCCCAATAATATCAAAGCACTGGGATACATTTTAATTTATTCTGAAATATACCGGTAGGTTTGGTCAATATGCTTGAGGACTAATATCTGCCCAATAATCTCATATCTGTGTAGTTATTAGTAGATGCTTAACTTATTTTAAGTGTGTGTGTGTGTGTGTGTGTGTGTGTGATGCTTGGTTCTATTATTCTTTACTCAATGTTTATCTTATACTTTCCAATCTTTTTATACTCCCATTAGATTTTTAAATTTTTTAAATATTGCTTTTAACTTACTTTATTCTTAATTATATAGATAAAGCATTTGAGAAAAATATATTAAATGTTCAATAGTAGTAAGCTATCCTGTTAGCTGTCGTGAATAATTTAAAGATATTTGGATTCCCACCCCATCACCTTTTTTCTGTGTAAAGACATGCGATCTGTGGGAGAAATGATGAGACAAGTACAAAAAATACTAGAATACAGATTAGAATACCACAATTGCCATAAGGCTAAAGTGATAATGTATTTTGGAGATTCTGACCCAACCTTCTCTTAATCAATAAACAGTCTCCTGTAATATGTCCTTAATAGATTCTGAGTCTGTGTTGATATTGCATAAACATTCCAATTTCCTGACTTGAAAACATTATTTATTAAAAAAAAATGCCTCCAATATGAAGCTGGAGTTTACCTCCCTGTTTTAGCTCACAATGGGTAGATGCGGGTAAAGATTCTTAGGGAGCGAATGGTCATTTCCAATCACAATTTATTGTAGAACTTTAAATTATACAATATATTTTACTTATATTTAAATATATATTCTTCATAAGGTATTACCATTTTCAGTGACTATAAAACTTGGCATTATACATTTTACTGAGGGTGCAATAATAAATTCTTCTTGCTTTGACTTCAATGAATGATTTCTTCATAGTTAGGTAGAAACTGGGTTCTGTATTGTGTAAGTAAGAGTACAAAATATAAGTAACATAAAGTAATCTGCTATCTGTGGTTAAAACTGATCAACACAGCTGGGTGCAGTGGCTCACGCCTGTAATCCCAGAACTTTGGGAGGCTGAGGCGGGCGGATCACCTGAGTTTAAGAGTTCTAGACCAGCCTGACCAACATGGAGAAACTCTGTCTCTATTAAAAATACAAAAATAGTTGGGTTTAGTAGTGCACACCTATAATCCCAGCTACTAGGGATGCTGAGGTAGGAGAGTTGCTTGAACCTGGGAGGCGGAGGTTGGGGTGAGCTGAGACCTAGCGGTGGCACTCCAGCCTGGGCAAAAAAGGGCGAAACTCCGTCTCAAAAAAAAAAACCACAACTGATCAATATTTCTGAGTATATTATTCAGGTCTAAAGTCCATTCTACAAAAAAAAAAAAATGAATTTTAAAATAATTTTTTAAATGCTGGAAATGTAATAAAAAAACTGTTAAGTTCTATTTAAAAAAAAACACGTCAGTTTGTTGTCATTTAATTTATTAATTAACTTTTGTGGTGCAAAGAAAAACATCTTAGAAGTTGAATAAGCCTATATAAACAGATTACAGATCACTTTATTACTACTCATACACCATCTCTAGAACCGAGAAATAGAGAGAAAATAGGTTAAAATATACAGAAAAGGATTTAGGTGAAAATAGAGAAGATAGAGTGTAATAATACTCTGAAACCAATTTGTCCTAGGTAAAAACTGGAGTGTTTATGAATAAAATCAGAAGGAGAAATTGTTGGCTATAAGTTGATTTCTAATCAACAGTATTTTAAGCTGAGGAATATAGAAAAGTGTACCCAGGTAAAATCAGAAATGCAAGTGGGGAGAAATGATGATTTTACTTAGTGATTTTGGGTAAGAATAACAGAAAAAATAAAATATTCTATAGTTCAGATGTCTATATTTCTGTCTATAGGAATTTTAACAGCTTCATAGAAAATAAAAAGGTAATATTTATTAAGTAATATGACCTACTAGACACTTTACACATTTCTATTATTTATTGACATGTACATATTCACTATATATGTGGGTATGTGTATATATATATTCATATATTAATATATATATATATATATATATATATATATATATATATATACACACATAGTGTGTATTTGCCCACATAGTGTCTGAGAGAGGTTTAGTAACTTATTTAGAGCTCATAGTTAGTCAAGGGTTGATGCCAAAACTCATTTGTCAATCCACCTCACTGTCTTGCAAATGTTTCTGGTATATGGAATTCATAACAAATATACAGACATGTGAATGTTCTCTGAAGAATAATGCATCCAGTATTTGGGGCAAGGACACAAGCACACACAAACCTGCACAAAGAGAATTAAAATGAAAATTCACAAGCATAAAGCATTCTATAAGTTGTTAAAAAGGACAAAAGGAAAAAGATCTGAACTATACTACATCATTGTGTACTGACTACTTGGACAAACAAAATGCTTGCTTTTCTACCACAGCTAAAATTATATATGTAATGATATGTTCTTTGAACAAAATGAGTGGTTTTAAATATCTTCATATTCTGTAATAGTTTAAACAAGCTAAAAACAAGATTTGCCAACATCACTAACTTGAATAAATGGTAATTGGTAACTCAAAATTTAGAAGAAGCAAAAATGAACAATTGTAAATTAGACTTAATGCTGAAAAAAGACAAAAAGATTAGCGGTAATAAAGTAAAATAAATGCAACAAGTAATAGTCATAATATCTTAGAAGTTATAATAGTAAAGTAAAAATAACAATGTCCAACAGGCGAAAATATTTCTTGTAATTGAGTAAAAGAGCTTTCTAAAGGTTCAGATAAAAGAAGTTGTGTTTCAAGTTCTGATTTTTTTTTTTTTTATGTTTCAAAAGGAATAAGGTGTATTTAAAAAAAACTCATCGGCAATAAATTACAAGTGTTCACAAATAAATATAAAATACAGCGTGGATGACATCCTTCAAATAACATGCCCATATCACTATAAAGGTACCAACGTTTAAGACAAAATCTTCAAAGACTATATGTAGGGCAAATGAGCAACATAAAACAAAAACAAAACAGACATATAAGGTCACCTGGAATAGTACTAGAAAGAATCTTCTGAAGCTTTTATAACATGTTACTAAATGTCATCTAATTTAGGAATGCTTATATTTAGAGATGAATGACAAGAATTTATGACCTCTGGGTGGACATCAACAGTAGTAAAAAGTCTTTCACATTTCCTACAGTGGATAAATATTTTCAGATTGTGTGGGGGCAAAGACAAGCTTATTCCATTTGGATAATAAGGTTAATTAACATTAAAGATACTGATCTAACTTTAAATTAACTTTGTGGCTGTTTAACAGTACTATACAGGAGATATAATTATTTGTACATTTTTATATGCAGATGGATTTCGTTTGGGATAGGCATCAACAGAGAAATGACTACTGAGAACCCTCTACCCTAAAAAATAATATCATCTTTTAAACAGCATAATGCAATAAAAATATTATTACCTAAAAAAATGTTGCAGTTGCCAAAAGACATACAACGTTCAGGTTAGACAGTTCATTTATCAAGATAAGCTAGCATCTGATAACAATAACTCAAATATATGAAGGTTCAATCTAAGAGCAATATGCCTCTTGCTTGTGTAACAATAGTGAGCCACTGAACAGGTCCACGAAGGAGATCTTTACAGAGTAAATCAGAGACTCTCCCTGCCACAGCCTCTGGCATTTGTAACATGTGGTAGCTGGATCAGCTGCAGGTTCTTGGCCTCCCTAAGCCTGAAGAATGAGAAAGAGGGCCTCAGTGTCAATGTGAGTGCTACCGCTCAGATAGAACTCATGGACCCAAAGAGTGTGTGGGAGTGCAGTTTATTAGGCAGAGTGAAAGGACAGCTTCCATGCCGTGGAAGGGACCCGGAGGGGATGCCGCTCCAGGCTTCCATGGCTAGAGCTTTTACCCCCGAGTTATTCCCTCCCCTTTCATGTTCTTGTTCAATGAGAGAGGTTCTTTCAACCTTTCTCTGGATTAATTGATCTTAGAATCCTTTAACAGATTAGCTACTGTTTTCAAACCCTTGTGTCGCAGAGCCTCCGCCTCTAGGGGCCAGAGGCATGAAAGGTTCCTGCCCCTAAACAAAGCCTGTAAGAGCCAAAGGCGGGAAATCTGGAAACAAAAGCCCCCTAGCGGGCCACAGGACGGAAAACTGGAAACAAAAGCCCCTAGCCGGCCAACGGTCAGAAAAGTTCCTCTACCACAGTCCTTCAATGTGACTTTCAAGGGTTCCAGAGTCTTCTACATCTCACAGAACTGATTGTTTTGGGTCAGAGGACAGACCCACAGAAGTGAGTGGGAGCTGAATGCAGAAATCTCTGAATACTGTGAGAAGAAGATAAAAGGGGCTGGAAATTCAATCCTGGCAGGAAAATAGGATGAAACAGGCCCCACGTAGAGTGAGAGAATGGAGGCAAAAGCGCCCTAAGGAAGTCTAGGACTGGTGCCATCTCTGGCCACAAGCGAAAGCAGGCAAAAGATGTTCCAAATATCTCCATTCTGGGGGACTGTCATTCAGGATTTGCCTTTGGGAATGAAAGAGAAGGAAATTAATTACATGTGTGGAAGACTGGTGCATGTTCTGCACTCTTGAAGATTATTATGCAGTCTTCTTGGAGGTGTCCACAAGCAATACTGTCTCTGAGTCATGATCCTTGGGAAGGAGCTGAGGTGTGAGATAATTATAAAAATGCCTGAGAGTTGGAATGAGTGTAGAGAAAGGAAAACATAAGAAAAAAGTCATATGAATTGTAGGCCCTCAGAACAAAATGACAATATATGGGAAAAAATACAAGTAGGAAGAACTAAGAAAACTAAACAGACTTACTCATTATCAATTAATAATGTTGAACTAAAAATAGCAGAGTACACCAAAGATGTTAACATAAGTGTATTTTTAATGCCCAGAGTGAATTAAAAATAAAAATCTATAAAACAAAATCAAGGTTGGGCATGGTGGCTTATGCCTGTAATCTCAGCACTTTCGGAGGCCGAGGCAGGCCCACCACCAGGTTAGGAGATGAAGAGCAACTTGGTTTTCGTTTTCATGAGGTCCTAGAACAAATCCCCTGCAGATACCGAGGGATGACTGTATATGTATATTGAAAAATTTCATGGTACACTTTAAATAGATATAATTTTTGAAAAAATGCTTAGAAAAAATTATTTAAAAATTAAGGAAATTGGAAAAATATTAAAAAGTACAAAAATGAAAAGATTATAATCTGACATAGGACTTCCTATCAGTAGTAATAGATGCTGTAAGTCACTAGAGTGACGGAAAATAAATACATCTTTTCTTCTACATCTAGCTAAACTACCATTATTGACTTAAAAAAAAAAGAAGAAGAAGAAGAAAAGAAATCCGAAATGGTTTCACCGATAGTTTACTGCTCCAGATGTTTGCTGAAAACATTCAATGACCAGCTTGGACTACAAGATACGTGAACACAAAAAGTGAGGAGAAAAAATAATAATGAGCAAAAATATAAATAAAACATGTCAATAAATCATCTTAAGTATGAAAAGATTATAAAATAAGCTATTTTGTTTGTTTTAAAACAAGGTAGAAATTTTACAAAATCAAAACTGAGCAGATGATTGGGGAATATTTAGACAAATTTCATAACATGTTTAACTGAGTAACTTGGATGGTTTCAAAATATATAAAAGAATAAGTAAGCTTGTTAAAATTGTAGAAAAAATTTACTTAAAGAATATACCTAGAGTACATAGCTTTCCAACATAGCAAAAGTAAAAGGAGAAAAAACAATGTTTAATCCAAGAGGAGGCAAAAGAAAAAAAGTCATTGGTAGTATTTTGCTGTTTTGGAAAGTGAATACAAGCTAAGTAACATTTTTAGCAAGTCCTTAAGGATGTCACTCTATCAGTTGTGAAAGACATATTGGAGTAATTTCTAATAGCATGACAATCTGAAATCAAGAATATATTTATAAGCCAAAGTGAGCATATAAAATTAATACTTTATTAGGGCAAAATGATAAAGTTTAAGCTCCTAACTTTAAGTTGTAAATATTTTTGTGATAAGCAATGCGCAAATATAAGTTATGTACAAAAATGATTTATAACATTTAGTTAGCACTTAAAATCCCTCAAGAGCTAAACCCAGCACTTCATATATTATACATTAGGTCATTTAATCCTCACAGCAACCCACCAAGTTATACAACTATTAAAAGAAGAAACCAAGACTCATACCTAGGCAGATTCATTCTCAACGCTGCGGTCTTGCCCTTAGTGCTCCACTGATTTAAATATTGTTCTCTCATTCGTTGTTAGGCTCCAGTGTCTTCATGTCTTCAGTCTCAATCATTTTTCTGTCCTTTATTGTCTGATGTCATTCTGCTTTACTAGAAATAAAGTATGCTGATCAAAGAGGTTGTGGTGGATTGCTTTGTCAATATATTTTTGGCTTCTCTGCCACTGTAGGTGACACCTATTTCCTTTCTCTTTTTTTAAAATGTATTTATGTATTTATTTATTTAAAATTAACATATAAAATTCTATTTATTTATCACAAGCAACATAATGTTGTAAAGTGTATATACCTGTGGAGAATTTATATCTGCCTAATTAACAAATGCATTACTTTACATCATTATCAGTTTGTGGTGAGAACACTTAAGAGGTATATTCAGCATTTTTCAAGATTACAATACATTGCATTAACTATAGTCACCATGCTGGACAATAAACCTATTCTCTTTCATTTTGAATCTTGGATGGTATTCTTTAATCAAAAGAATATGCCCTTTTAATATCCTGACACCCTCATTCTGCAAATAAGAACAGTTTAGCCTCCTTGAAGATGATAAATCACATAGAGAGACATTGCACAGACCAGAAATGTCCAGTCACTCCAGCAAAAGCCACTCCAGCTAGTATCATCTAGTCTCACATAGCTGCAGAAGGTACTACAGGCAAGACCAGCAAAAGAGCTAGCCAATTGAGAGTCCAGACTGACAACTGTTAGAAATAAATGGTCGTTGTTTGAAGCTAGCAAGTTTTGGAGTAGCTTGATATGCAGAAAATTGACCCTGAAACAGGGGCAAATAAGCCTTCTGTGTTTTTGCTAGTCAGACACGTCTTGAATATTGAGTCTATTTCTGAACTTGCTAATTTCAAAATATCTTTGACAAAATATATCTTAAGATGAATAACCATAACAATGATGATAGAGGAAAATAAAATCTCTAGACCCCAAACTGACTAAGCCAAAAGGAAATCAAATCTGGGAAGTGAATCAGGCTAAGCAACCTCTCGTTTTTGTTCCTACAAAGATAAAAGGCCACATATTATCCTAGAAAGCCACTTTCACAATTTGCTCATGAGGAAATGTTTTGCAGGGACCAAGATCTTTACTATAAAACAGTTCTGTTGAATTTCACTCTGATAATGTAAATCAACAGCTCATCTTCACAGGTACAAGACAAGACAGGACCAGAAGTCATTCCTCCACCCACCTGAGACAATTGTATGTTAATGTAGATTCACTGAGCCAACCAGACAAATACATAATAGACTTCTCCTCTACCCCATCATTTCACATGTAAAGCATGAATTCAGTAAGTGCTGATCAAAGCTTCAAAAGAAGGCAAGCACTTGCCCCTTTTTGCCTACACTCCCTGCTTTTTTCTCCTCTTTTCTCTGCTATCTGCTCTTTTTCCCTTAAATATTGAAAATATTTAAGTTCTCAAACCCTCTTTGGAGAAACATAGATCACAGATATTCCTGTGGTTTTGTGTTCCTTTTACCTATGTGTATCCTCAACCTTAGACAGATAAACCTCTACATTCATTGAGACCTGTCTCAGATACTTTTTGGTTTACAATGACATATTCAGATATTACATGCAAATAAAAAGACAACGGATGCTTAAAACTATTATGCTGGACTCAGGAAGTCCTGTAAATATGATCCAAGACTACTGCCTTCAGAGATAAATGTGAAATGATGCCTCATTTATGTTCTACCAAGGTGAACAATTGCATGTCATTGTCAGAATTACTTATTATGAACTTCTGACTGCTAAAGTCTAGTTGCAATGGAAATCATGTGCCTTGACACATATTGCTTGATGGGCTGTTTGACAAGCAGAGTTTAAGATAAGAAACAAATGGCAGGGATGTGTTTAATGAATTAAAATGGGCAAAACCATCATCAACTTTGTCTTTTATAGTGACATGGACCTGTGCGTTGAAGCCAGCAAATTGTACTTGAGATGGAACTTTACCTCCCAGACCAACTTCAGGTCAGTGTACTGTATTGCCTATTGTGAGTCATTCAATGGAAGTAAAATAGGCTGGAGACATAACATTTCTTGTGAATGTTGGATCAATGATTGTGTAGCAGGCACATTAGTGGCAGAAGTAGAACTGCCACAGTAACCTCTATTTGACACAGTGAAAGATTTATGAGATGAGAGACAACATAGGGAGAAAGGAACTGATAAGCATCTATCCCTAGGTGATTGCCAATCAATCTGTGGTCTGAGATGATGAAAATATTGCCACATGTGATCAGGGATCTGTCTTTTTAATGCAAGTTATATAATATAAATTGGAGTGCAATTGAGTAGAAAATAAAAAGTGAAATTCCCCCCTGCCCCAAAATACAGTGATTACTGTTGACTGTGTTGGGAAAATGAAACTATTAACTGGAGACTGGCTAATTAATTTGAGTATTTGAAAATAAGAAAAGATTCATTTTTATCAATATCTGATAATAGATACATTGCTTATTTGTAATAATTTCCTAATCTATATGTCTTTGAATATGTATATAATTTTTATGTCAATTATACCACAATAAAGCTGAAAAGGTTTTCATATTAATGCTTCAGTACTCTTTGGAAGAATTTGAAAGAAAATTAAGGTTAATTTAATAGTTTGATGCTTAGGTATTAAAGAATAAAGAGATCTATTTGGAATGAGTACCTGGTTAAAATTAGCTCCGGTTTCGGCATTCAATTCATTAATGACAAAAATGTAGCATATCTTTCCCCCTTTAAGGTGTTAAAAGCCAGAGTCAGTGGAAAAATTAGAATTGTCCTCTTTCCTTTTTATATTAAAATGGAACATGCCCATTGAACAATTAAAGTGCCAAGAGGAACAACTCCATTAGATTGGTTATATAATAATCAACATAGAGCTATCCCCAATGATATGCTGCTTCCTCAAACAGCGTATTGATGGAAAAAATACTTGAGGGAAACTTCGGTCTTTCTTTTCAGAGGACAAAAGAGCATTATAACTCAGTAGTAGAATAGCGTCCTCAATTATCTTTATGGAGTTTAAGTAAGTGCAGAAACTTAGAGCAATTTGAAAAACAAAGAAAAAGGGCAATTCTGAGCATAAGGGCAATGTTGGGAAAAAAACGATGAAGTCAGTTGGGACTGTTCTGCTGTATATTAAATAGGGTGGGGAGGGATTAAAGTGGAAAAAATAGATGGGAGCCCACAGAGCCTCTACTTTACAAATCATCTCTCTTAAAGGATTTTTGACACATTCAATCTGTCTTTTCTGGGATGAATTTAAAATAGATCAACTGAAAGAAGAACTAAATAGAAGAGCTGAAACATGTTGCAGGATTTCATCCAATCTATGAAGTACAATTTAATCCAGGAATTCCTAACTGAAACTTCCAGCATGAACATCAAGTCTCTGTGAAACTTTTAAGTTAAATATAAGGGAATATGGAAAAATTCTTCTTTGGCTTATTGGATAAAGGTCCCCAATACAATAGCATCTCTGCCAGTGACAGTGAAGAGAAACTGCAGGGATTTCAGGTGAACTGGGTGGTTAGAGAGATGCTTTCTTGAAAGGCATTCAGTTAAAAATGAAGTTACAGATTGATATGCTAGAACCTACAAAATATTCACCTCAATCCATATTTGCAATGATTGTGGTAACATTGCTGTTATCTCCTTCATGTCAAGTTTCAGCCAAGTCTGTTGTCCACCAGAAGAAATTGAAAATACAAAGTGAAACTTCCTCAGCCTTATTTAGTGGTAAACAATAGGCAATATAGAATTCCCTAAAGCCAGCAGAAAATTTCAACCTAGACTTAAAATGATAGAAATAGGGGTAATAATATCAATGCACCTATTTTATAACAGTCTGAAATTGAGAAGCAAGTTTTGGAGTCTGATGGGAGACTAATGGGGAATGAAAGATACAGTATACTTTATAAGGGCTATAGCATCTTATAAAGCAGACAAAGAACAGTGGAAAGGTGACTGGGCTGATGGCTTGTTTTTGTACCTACAGCAGAAGAAAGGAAAGCTCAGCTTGTCTTTAGGTGGGTACACACTTAACATATTTTTATTATAATTGTAGAGTGTGAAGACAGCTAGGACATGAGCAGGAGAGGGAGTGCCTGAGAAAAGGAGGTCTGAAAAATTTCACAACCAAGAGATTACCCCAAACATGTATTCTAGATATGAGCTGAGAGGAAGATAAATACCTATGCAGAAAGGAATGCCTCAAAACACCCCTTAAAAAGCCCAGTAACTGCTCACTCCACTGTTAACCTGTCAGAATGTATTTAGCTACATGCTGATAAGAGGGAAAGGAGGGTCAAGGAGCAATTCCTAAGAGAAACACAGGCACAGTAAGTACAGATTTAACCACAATACATCCTTCCTGGGGTGGCAGTGATGAGCATGGCTGCCATTAGGTAAAATCTGTAGTCAACCCTGGGCCTTTACTTGTGCATCAACTGACAGGAAGGGAGAATTCCACAAATCTAGGGGTGGGAACTAGCTTGGAGAAAAGGTGGGGATTTAAGGCAGAAGTGGGAAACTAGACAAAGACAAAAGTGGAGACTTGAGACAGAGGTGGGAACATAAAGCAAGAGTCCCACATAATAAAAACCACAGTGGAGAACTCTTGGGACGCTGACTCATTCTCTTTTAAGCTGTCTGCTCTATCTTGTCTTTCAGAGTGTCCTGTCTCTTTTAACCCTTGCTGCTACTGCTATTTACCAGCCAAACCAGCCTGTTCCTCTCATGGAGTGTATGTCTTTCAATCAAATCTCACCTCCTTACTTTCCTTGAGTAAACTTCCTGCATTCTACTTTTCTTCAATAAATTCTCCGCTCTCTTTGGAAGATTTGTCTCTTGGCTGAATTCTTTCTCCTAAGTAAGATGAGAATCAAGGACTTCCACATTTCCCAGCAACACAATGTCAAAGGGGTTTAAATTGCACCATGTGCTGCTGTAATTTTATGAGGAGAGTTTGGGGCATAATACTGGTGAAGAGCAGTTTGTGTTGTTGTTGGCATTAAACAGTAGAGGAATGGGAAAAGGAAGCAAAAGAAAATTTGACAAAAAAGCTACAACTGAGTCTTATAGATAATTCTTGATAGGCAAACATTTCAAAAATTCAGGAACTTGCCAAGAATCCTGTGAAATTTTAAGAATCATTTGCCTGATACCTCAGATAATCTTTCTGTAAATAGAGATAAAGTACTGTTTCTAAAGAATTTCACTATGAAGAAGACAGTTCAACATCTATTGGTTGTTTTTCATTCTAGGTTATACAACTTCCTAATCTTTGCAATCTTATTGCCTACTTAAAATAGGTACAGTGAAAGAATGACTAAGTGACTAGGAAGAGAACAATTCAAGTGCAGAACTGAGCAGTTTCACAACATGAGATGTAAAAAATGCAGCACCGATGAGATCATAAGATCCAAATGAACATATAATATTAGATATTCTATCAATTTATCACCATACTGTTTGGGATTTTTAATAGAAGTCAGATGCTACAGGTAACTAAGGATATACATCTGGGAGCTATGAAATGCTGTTTCTCCTTTCCATAAAAACAATTGATTTGATGTTAGGCTCTAGTGGAAACAGCAATCATCACTAATGGAATACAGGGTACAGTGAATTTGCTCTTTAAATTATGTTGCATGGGGTTTGAAGATGGGAAAAGGTTAGAAAATTTCAGAAAAAGGACATATGAAGACAAGGACACTCTGAGCCTATGATGGAAACAATGGGTAGTCTAATGAAGAGGTTTCCCAACAGTTAATGTATCAAGTAAAAGTGTGTGTGTGTGTATGTGTGTGTGTGTGTGTGTGTGCATGCGCGCACATGTGCATGTCTACTGAAGTGGTACCTCAGAAGGGAAATCACATGATTTGGCTACCATTTACCTAGCCATTAACCAGCCCTAGCACCTTCAAGCTCCCATATCCTATTGCAGAACAAACTGACCATATAACCCTAATCATGATCAAACAATGCTGGAAGCATGGTGTATGGTAGGGTGTTTAGCACTTCTCAGAAAATTTGGGATTTTACCAATTCATCTAGTGAAAGAAAAAAGTCATGGCAAGAGAAGAGTATACAAGGGGCTGAATTACTTGCCATCGTACATTTAGTTTTGTGAAAAAACTATTCTGAGTGGCATGTGGGTTTTTACATGCCCCTCCTACCATCTATCTCCATCTGGGAGAATAAACTGTTTCTGTTTTAATTTTCACAGGCACAGGAAAGGGTCAAAAGTCAATCATTCCAGCTGAAGTTTAAAGGAACTCTTTTCATTGGCTGGGGAGCTTGGAGAAAGTGGGAGTTCCTCCCAGGTTAAAAGTCTCCTTCTTCCACACCCCTTTGGGACTCTGTGTTTGGATCCCCTTCCATGAACACTCCCTTAGTGAAAGCTGTCTTTCTTTCTCTTGCATTTCTCCTCTGGGGTCCCCTTCTACACACTCTCTCTCTTGTGGAACCTTTCTCTCTTCCTCTCCTTTTTCTCTTTCTCAACCTAAATAAATCACTTTCTGCAAACGCTGTTTTGGAGTCCAGTATTTACTTTACAAGCGCACTGCGCCATGGTCTCCTCTCTCATTCTTGAGAGAGTGAGGAACCAAAAACCTGGAGAAACTTCCTCTCAGAGGAGCTGAGGGTACCCCTGAACCCCAACAGTAGGGGCTACCACACTATACATCTGGGTTGCATAAAGATATATTTCCTTATTTCTGTTGTACCAATAGTTGCCTATGACTTTTCGGAATAAAACAAGATTTAAGAAAAAAAACCTTGTCATGGAATTAATTTCACAGGGATAGAGCCCAGCCTATGATTATCAGGTGGATCAATTAGAACATTACCTGTAGCCTCCAGAGGATTTTTAAGGATTTGATGGAAATTGGTACATTCTCTACTTTTCTATTGTAAATCTCATTACTAAAGCCATGGCTGAGAAAGTTTTAGAAGAATAAGGATAATGTGGACTATTTCAATTTGGAGTACACACATATATTTTATCAGATTTAAGAGACCTACTTCCCAGTGACTGAGATATGGTTATGGGCTAAAAGCACCATATTGTTTGACTATATTTCATTCTCACTCTTAGAGTAGTGATTTGATAGGAACTTGGAAGGGGCAATGAAAACATTTGCTAAAAAATGAAAAAAAGGAATAGAGAACTTGTCTGCGTGATCAGACAACTGGGTTTAAGACTTAAGTTGGGATGATATAAATTGGAATCTTGGCAGTGCAGAAGTGAGAATAAATGTGTAGGATATTATGTCATAATAAAACTCTTTGTCTTTATCATTTGACAAGTTGTTTCTGTTTTATTGTAGTCTCCCATAGTACCAGCACGTTGCTTCATTTGGTTGGCTACTATCAAGAAAGACATTTTGGTACAGGACATTATCTCAAAGGCTTTAAACCTTGTAGTACTTATTCCAAAGGAATTCGTGGGCTGAAAATACCTTCTGTTGGTCTACATTTCTTGATGGGAAGAATATCTGTTGCTCATAAATCCAAGAATGAGGATGAATACAAGAGAAGACATCAGTGTAGATATTCCTTTTGCTAGTTTTGTGAAAGCACTGTACTTGAACCCCTCAATGTAATTGAGGTAGAAAGAGTCGGGAGATAACTAAAAATGGAGAACATTGTAGTTTAAAGGAAAAGAAACTGGAAATGAGTGAAAATACCAGGAAACTTACTAATTTTTTATTCTCTCAAGATTGTATCAATACAATAGAATGATCAAAGTTTGTGTTCCCTGGGACAGATCGACAATCTTGTTTCTTTTTGAGTAATGTCACTTGGACTGAAGATATTGTAGGAACTTTACCAAAATTCTTTCTGGTTAATCCAGTTGAAAAAAAAATGTGATGTAGCACTGTCTAATGGCCTTACTGAATTTTGGTCACTGGAACCTTCTTTTGGGTAAATGTGTATAGATTATGTTCACTAATCCATTTTTTGATGCTTTGGTCTGAAGACTCTATCTTTGAATTGCACAGATTTATTATTATGTAATAATTAATCTCATGTACACATGTGATCTGTGCACCAGAATGACACATTGTTGAAGCAGTTGCCTGCATATGAGGGATTTTGTATTGCTGCAGCTTGTCTAATATGCCAGAGCCTCGTTTGCTGTTTCAAATATAATAATGTGAATGTGCATGAACTTAATAACAGGATTTAAAACATAATGAGGAAGATAATAGGTTGATCATAATGAGAGCAACTAATATAGGAATAATACAGGGTACACTCTCACTGATGTTTTCTTATAGAGCTCCAAAAAAACTCTAATTTGGCAGTTCTTATGGCACACATAGACTGAGTAGATTTTAGGACTGGAATGTACACAATTCGTGATTTACTAATAAATAAAATGGGGGATGCAATACAATTGCAATACATTTATTTACTAATAAATAAAATGGGGGATGCAAATACAATTTTTCTAGACTATTCTTATACTCAATAGTAGCAATGGCAAGTGTATTGGCAAAGTCAGCATTGATCTTTTAGAGATCCAGGAACCACTGATTTTAGCTATGTGTCATGAGCCAAGCAGAAATAACAGTTTTAGAAACATTCCACAAGGCTGAAAAGTATATAATATATTACAAGATAGAAATTTTAGAGGGATTACCTTGGCAAGAAATTAGTCAACTCTGGTAATACCTGGAAAGATGATAAACAAGCGTCTAGAGAAAAATCTCTCCATAAAATAGTAAGGCAGTTTTACTGAGTGACACTTAGCCCTTTGTGTTGCTATAAATAAATATTTGAATTTGGCAATTTATAAAGAAAAGAGGATTATTTGCCTCATAATTCTGTAGGATTTCCAAGAAGAATGAGACTACTCTCATTGGCTTCTAGTGAGAGTCTCAGGCTGCTTTCACTCACGGTGGAAAGCCAAGGAAAGTGTTATGTCCAGAGATCACATGGTAAGTAAGGAGCAAGAAACAGACAAGGAAGGTGCTAGACTCTTAAACAACCAGCTCTGGCAGGAAGTAATAACTAGAGCAAGAACTCACTCACACTCACCTTCTACGAGCTCATTAATCTATTCATTAGGGAACTGTCCCATGACTCAAACACCTCCCATTAGGCCTCGCATTCATCACTGGAGTCCAATTTCAGTATGAGATTTAGAGGGGACAAACATCCAAACTATAGCATTCTGCCAAACGATAGCATCCTCACAGTGCAAAATCCAGGCATTCCATCCCAGTAGTTCTCAAAAGTGTTAATTTATTCCACCATCAACTCAAAAGCCCAAAGTCATCTCATACTCAAAGTAAGTTCCTTACAATTTTAACCTGTAAAATAAAAACCAAGTCATTTATTTCCAAGATACCATGGCTGCACAGGTACTAGGTAAACATTTCCATTACCAAGAGGAAAAATCAGCCAAAGGAAAGGGATGATAGGTCCCACGCAAGTCTAAAACCTAGCAAGGCAGACCTTAAATTTTAAAGACCCCAAAGTATATTTAACCCCATTTCCCACATTCCAGGCACACTGGTACCAGTGGTGGACCCTTAAGGCCTTGGGAAGCCCTGCCACCAAGACCTGCTTTGTTCGGCACAGACCTCACAGCTGTTCTCATGGCTTAGAGTCAAATGCTTAACAATTTTTTCAGGCTCATGTTGCAAGCTGCCAGTGGCTTTATAATTCTGGGATCTGGAGGTTGGCAATTCTACTCTCACAATTCCA
Organism: Saguinus oedipus; assembly: GCA_031835075.1. Classification (NCBI taxonomy): domain Eukaryota; kingdom Metazoa; phylum Chordata; class Mammalia; order Primates; family Cebidae; genus Saguinus; species Saguinus oedipus. The sequence continues at coordinate 47,539,331 of CM063169.1, forward strand.
CTAGGCATTACCCTAGTAGAGGCTCTCAGGGGGTTCTGCCCCTGTAATAGGCTTCTGCCTAGGAACCAAGACTTTTTGATACATCAACTGAAGTTTAGGTGAAAGCTGCCAAGCTTCCATGGCTCTTGCATTCTGGGCACCTGCAGACTTAATATCATGTGGATGCCACCAAGGGTTATAAAATGTCCCCCAAGAGTGGTGGCTCTAGTCATACCTGGGGTCATTTAAGCCATGGGTGATCCAACCTGAAAAACCAGAATGCAGAGAGAAGCTTCCCCAGGTAGCATACTGCAGTAGCACCTAGGCCTGCCCCACAAAACTTTTCTGTCTTCCTAGGTCTCTGGAACTGTGATAGGAAAGGTGACCTCAAATATTGCTGAAATATCTTCTGAATGTTTTCCCCATTATCTTGACTATTAGCACCTGGCTCTCTTTTGTCTCTGCTATTTCCTCTAGCAAGTAGTTTCTCCACAACATCCTTGGAGTCATCTCTTAGAAACATTCTTATTGTCAATATCACATGGCTAGGCTGTGAATTTTGGAAATTTTTATGCTCTGCTTTTCTTCTAATAATAAATTTCACCTTGAGATTATTCCTTTGCTCCCACATCTGAGTTAGGTTGTTAGAAGCAGCCGCACCACTTCTTTTTTTTTTTTGAAACGGAGTTTCACTCTTGTTACCCAGGCTGGAGTACAATAGCTCGATCTCGGCTCACTGCAACCTCCGCCTCCTGGGTTCAGGCATTCTCCTGCCTCAGCCTCCTGAGTAGCTGGGACTACAGACACACACCACCATGCCCAGCTAATTTTTTGTATTTTTAGTAGAGACGGGGTTCGTGATCCACCTGACTCGGCCTCCCAAAGTGCTGGGATTACAGGCTTGAGCCACCACGCCCAGCCCCGCATCACTTATTACATGCTTTGCTGCTTAGAAATTTCTTCTGCCAGATACCCTAGGTCATCACTCTTAAGAATGGCATTTAACAAAGCCCAAAGGTATGGACACAATGCAGCCAAGTTCTTTCTACGGCATAATAAGAGTGACCTTTACTCCATTTCTCAATAAGTTCTTCATTTTTATCTGAGACCTTATTAGCATGGGCCTACCCATCTGTCACATTTTGGTCACACCCACTTAATCAATCTCTAAGAAGTTCTGATCTTTCTTTCAATTTTCTGTCTTCCTCTGAACTCCCGAAGTCTTCTAGCCTCTGTCCACTACCCAGTTCCAAAACTATTTTCACATTTTCAGGTATCCTTATATGAACATCTCATTTCTCAGTATCAGATTTCCGTATTAGTCTACTATTTGTACTGCCATTTACTTGTAATTTATTATTTTAAAAGTTTATTTGGCTTATGGTCCTTTAGGCTGTACAACAACAACAAAAAACCAGCATGAACATCTGCCTCTGTTGAAGGCCTTTGGGTACCTCCACTCATACTGGAAGGTGGAGGGGACCTGACGTGTGTAGATTTCACATGGTGAATAAGAAAACATAACAGAGCAACAACCAACTCTTGAGGGAACTAATAGAGTTTCCACAAGAGAATTTACTCAGCCATCCTGCCCCTCTAGAGAGGGAATTAATCTATTCCTGAGTCATCTACCACTGTGACCCAAACACCTCCCATTATGCCTGATGTCCAACATTGGGGATTAAATTTCAGCATGAGATTTGGAGGGACCAACCATCCAAACTATAGCACCCAGAATTAGCTGTGATCTTATATGTTGACAACCATGTAATCACATATGTTGTGAAACCAGTAACTGGAATCCATGCTAGAGGAGCTCATACCAGTTCAAGTTGTAAAGGATGTCACCGGAGAAGAATTAATTAAGAAAGACTTCCTGTTAAAATAATTGGTGGGAACTGGGCAAAATATAATATTCAACATGTCATCCCAGTGGGAAATAGATGTACCATGGAACACAATGATATTTAAAATACAATATTTGTTCAAAGCTGATTTGTTTTATAGCTGGATATGACTGAGCTGTAAACTTAATATGTTCCCAATTAAGGGAAAGTGACTTGTAAGAACTACTTATCTTACTGAAAATAATATAAATTAGACATCATTGACATATTGTTAACATACATTTTGTATACAAAGCATTATTTCAATAACATATGTACTGGTTAATTGGTGTAATAAAGGATTTGTGCTTGTTTGAAATAAAGTGAGAAGAAAAGGAAGTACTCTAATGAGAAACCACAGAATGGAAAGTTAATTGGAAAATCTGATTTGCAATCCCTAATTGTAGCTCTCAGGGAAAGTGACTTAAGAGGAAATGAATTTAGGTTCAGAATAACTTGATATACACCTTTCAGCTTTATCTATTGAAAAGTATAATGCCTAATAAACGAAGGAATAAAGCAAAATAAAATTGGTTAAAAATTATTTAAAACTTGCAAAAAGAAAATGTGGTCAAAACCAAGATATTTAGTCACTCTTGCTAACATTACTCAAATTTTACATAACTTATTAGCTACAGACATAATTTTTTTTGGTTTACAACATCAAAAATAGACATTTTTTGATAAGAGATATAAACAGGCATTAAAATGACATATGACTTGACTCGATTTATCCAGAATTCAAAGTTGGATTGATGTTAAAGGCTTCACAATGAGAATGAATTTTCACAGCATGCCCAGAAACAGTAGAAAATATGGCTCTAGATTTGCCATCTTGAAACTCTGTCCCCTTTAAATTTCTGGCAATCAGCTCAATGACATACATAGCAGGCAAATTGTACTTGGATATCAGAATTATTTACTGTTAAACTCTATGAATGAGCTGTGGCTGCCCTGGAAAGGACTTGATATTCTTAGAAGGGCTTTAGGAAAAGCAGTATAAAAGCTAGGTGAAGAAGGAAAGTAGTTGCTTCTCTAAGTTCTAGTTGTCTGTGACTTCAGCCTCTACTTTTGCAATCAAGCATGTTCTGTACAGAGGAGATCCTGGAGAGCCATGAATATTATGAAATCTATGGATAAAAGTGATACTTTTTGTGGGTTGTATTTGCTGCTTTGTTCTCTTGAAAGCTAACTAAACTTATATTGAAAACATAATTTTTGTGAGTCATTCAAATAAATCTGAGTTTAAGAATAAATGATATTGAGTCAGTAATCAGGTTGTACAAAACATCACATTTTTAAAGAATTAAATCAATTGGAGTTATCTTAGGAGAAAAATTAAAGACGGCCTGAAAAGTTTGATAATTAAGAGCTTTTATGCATAAAATAGAAAAGACTAATAGATAAGATATAATACAGTAGTAAATACAAGGCTTTTAAATTAGACATTTGTGTTTGAAAACAAGTGTCAGTACATGATAATTGTTTGATCTTGGGTAATTTATTTAACTGCTTTGAACCCATTTACACAATAAAAAGAATTTGATATGCATTCTACAGAAGGTAGATGTGCTTGTTTGAAAAAATGATACATAAAACTACCAACATATTGGATGCTCAGAAAATATGAGTATAGCCTGTCTTTCTTTTAAATTTTGTCTGATTAATAAAAATTTGAGAAATATGTTCCACTTCATTTTATTAAAGATTGGAAAATATATGAACTATATAATAATGACTTTGTCAGATACATTTTTTAGTTTTACTTGTTATCTGTTGTTGCATAATAAATTACCCTCAAACTTAGTAGCTTAAACAACAAACATTTGTTATTTCATGGTTTCTGTGGATCAGAAATCAGCACAGTTTAGCTTAGAGGTTCTCATTCAGGATCCCTTACCAAGCTGCATTCAGGAGGTTAACTAATACTGTGGTCATCTAGCCATCTCAATGCTCAAGTGAAGGAGTGCCCAGTAAAGTCATGTGAATTTTGGCAGGCCTTAGGTTGGATGGAAACCTTGCAGTGAAATGGAAATATTAGTTTCTTACCATGTGGGCCTCTCTATTGGGCATCTTAAAATATGTCATCTGGCTTTTCTCTGAGAAAAGGAATTCCAGCAAGTCAGAGGTGATAGTATCTTTATAACCTAACCACAGAAGTGACATTTTATCCCTTTTGCCATATTCTGTTTGTTACAGGTAAATCGCTAGATATGGCCTGCAATTAAATGTAGGAGATGATACAAGTGCATAAGTAGGAAGAGATGGAATTATTAGAGGCCATCTTATAAACTGCATTCACAGTTGACTGTCTGGATCCCAATAATTCATGTTTTTTTCACATGTTAAATGTACTCCACCCCTTCATGGTCATCAAGAGTGACATACTATTATACCACCAGCCCAAAGTCCAGAATCTCGACATCAAAATCAGGTCCAATTCTGAACAAGACTCTTAATTGTTCCCTAATTACAGCACTTTGAGTATTTCTTCTGTCATACTGAAGAGGATTACCATGGTTATAGCTATCATTCTGCCTGAGGGAATTCTTATTTTGAGGTTTAAGTCATAATTTCATAGATTGTAGCTCAATTTCATTGTCATCTAAGCACATGTTTTTCTGTGGTTCCTCTTAATCTGTGAAACCAAAGAAAAGAATTGTCATATGCCCCATACATCTAACATAAAATAGTGGGACAGACAGAGGACAACTTTTATAAACATTCCTACTCAGAAAGAACAAATAAGAAAGACACAAAGGAGTCTGTGGTCCATAGCAATTCTGAAATCTAGTCAGGTAAATACTGAAAGTTCTATGATTAGATATCAAAGCCTGGGAATAAATCTTTGTGCCTGTCACTTCTGCTTTCTGGCAACTTGGTTCTTCCCTCTGAGTCATCTCTTGATTCTCATAAAAAATAGTATTTGTTTGCAGGTGAGCAGTCTTCTCTGTCTGCCTCTTGTCAGTAGAATTTTGGAGGTACAACTCTGTTCATTTTGTACTGTCTGGTTTTTGTTTGTTTGTTTGTTTTTTCTGTTCAAGCTAGCAATGTTTCAGCTGAGAATTTTTCAAGAACTTACTGGACCACTAGTGAATCTCACTGGCTTAAACTCCATTAGACAAAGCTGCACCCATAAATTTCTTTGAGATAGCCCTTTTGAACCCTGGGCTTCTGCTAGTAGAGCTGAAGACAAACGATTTAACTTTCTTAGAGGCTCTGCTATTGATTGGGAGGAACTGTGAGGTATACTCTTAATCTTTTTAAGGGCCTTTTGTAGAAATAATGAGAACTTTGAGGCACCACCTTCAAATTTCTGAGAACTGAATAAAAGGATTTTCAGATACATCCTTGAGTCCATCACTAGTTCATATTTTCCTGGCAGGCTCCTGGATTTGAACTTTGTTAAAAAACATTTAACTTTGCCATCTTTTGCCACCACAAGAGGATAAGGATTTTTTTTTTTTTCAAAATAACAAAGATATGATTCGTTTTTATATAACAGTTTTTCCATCAATTTACCTCTTTCCTCTCACATTTTACTATTAGTAGTAAGGAAAAACCAGATGGCAACTTCAGTGCTTTGCTTGAGAATTTGCTTAGGTAGATCCTTAGTTTACAGTTTATTAGGCACATCATCTTTCCACTTAACTACAGATGACAATGTTGTCAACTTTTCTGCCACGATATAAACAGGGATTCCACTTTCTCTAGTTTGCAACAATTTTAATCATTTCCTTTTGAGATCTCATCAACAATCTCCTAAAGTCCAGATTTCTGCTGAGAGTCTCATTAAAGAAACTTGGTTTTTCTAAAGAGACCTCAAAATCTTTCCAGTCTTAATCTACTTCCTGATTTAGAACTACTCTCATGGTTTTAGACATTTATTACAGCAGCACAATACTTCTAGGTAGCAACGTTTGTATTAGGTATCTAATATCATATAATAAACAACTCCAGCATTTAGCAGCTTAAAACATCAACCATTGTCATCTTATTATTTTCATGGTTTCAGAATCTAGGGATGGCATAGGTAGGCACCTTTGATTCAAAGTATTTCAAACGTTACAATCAAGGCTCAACTAGGAATGTAATACTTTGTAATACTTTCCTTTTGAGATCTCATCAACAATGTAATTTTTTACAGGCCTCAGATTTCTGAGACACATGTTATTTGTAGACAGCATTATTTGGTATATGGTTTCTCAATAGGGTAGCTCTTAACATGTCAATTTTCTTTCCCCAGAACAACTGAATGAGAAAGTAATGAAGGGCAAGCAAGATAAAAGTCAGTATTTTTGTAACCTAATTTTAGAAGTGGCATCCACAACTTTTGCCATATTCTATTCATTAGAAGTGAATCACTCAGTCTAGCCCATAATCAAAAGAAGGAAATTGCCTAAGGGCATGCATACTGGGACGTGAAATTATTAGGGGCCATTTTAGAGGCTGCCTGCCACATTTTTGCTAAAAAATATTCAAGTATTGAATTAACGTTTGTCTGAAAATGAATTCATGTGACTTCCAAGTTTATTGCAATTCATGTTTCTATAAATGTTATCATTTACAGTCAGAGTTAGAGTGTAGAATTATTTTTTAAATTCACTGTTAAAAATGGAATGGATTTTGATATTTTTAGCTTATTTTCTCCCTTAATAATAAAGACTCAGTGGATAAGAATTGAATTTTTCTGTCAAAATTCTGAATATTTTTGTAATTTTAAAGTATTTTAAGCTCCTATATGTCTTACAAACTTATTTTAAATTTAAAGTAAGGTTTTCTATTTAAATAATTTTTCAAATATTATCATAAATTGTCAAAAAATGTGCCCAAATCCTCTCTGTTTCATAGTTGTTGTTATTGTTGTTTAACTGTGATTTTCTCAAGGCAGGCAAACATTTTTTTAAAACTGATTCCATAAAGGTAGGATTAGTATAATTTTGTAATGACAAAGGTTTGTGCACTCATTTTTAGCTATCTGTCACTAACTAAATCTCTCAGTGCAGTTTACAAAGTCTAAATTAAGGCCTTGAATTTCCAGTCTATTTCTTAAATGAATGAGCCACATCAATTTGTATTCCTTTAAAATAAACATTTTTTTTAATGATAGTTTTTCTCCTGGTATGAAACTGTGATACTTTTATTGCTTAATCCAGGATAATTTTTAAAGTAATGAAGCAAGCATTCCAAAGTAGCCATTTGGTTACCTTTTAAATGGAATGTTTCTTCAAACTGAAATACTAATTTATTTCTACTATAGTATACTATAGCAAAGATTATCAAGAGTAATATAAAACATAGACACATTCCTATTTAAAATAATTAGGAAAACTGATTAAAATATGTATGTATTCATCAATATCTGTGGTTATTTCAGAACTCTATGAAAATGTTTTTGTTTTTTCTTAAAAAAAAAAAAACTTTTTGTAATAGTCTAGATTGCCCTTTCAAAATCCATCAAGTTGGTGGTTAAGTTGTAGAAATTTGAATAACTAGGTCAGAGCAAATATTCTTAATGATCTCATTAAGTTAAAGTAAATAATATACATTATTTCATATATTTTATTGTAACCAGGATATGAGTAGGTGAGAGTCACATGTTCAGTGTTCATACTATTACCCTTTTAATATTAATATATTCTGAACCAAAAAACAAAAACAAAAAAAAACAAAACCAAAAACAAAAACAAACCTCTATGCTTTCTAAGTCTTTTCAGTACAAAGTATGCATCTGTGTGATTGGTTGCTGGGTTAAGAGGTTGCATAGATTACTAGATTGAACTACACTTTACATCCAAATTAATGTCACAACTTTAACAAATTGGGATGCTCAGCTATTGTCAAACAATGTAGAGCCCGGGGTTGGCAAATTAGTTAGTATTAGCATATAGACCTTTTGGCAGGAAAGGAAAGCTTTTTACTTAGAGCTGGGCATTCTCTAGGATTTGTCAACTCAAATCTGCCACTGGTCTCATTATCTCATTTGTCTTATTTAAGCTGAATTGGCAGTTATGTCTTCATGGCAAATGTTTGTTTTTACAAATGAGCAATGAAGCAGAATCTGGGAGACAGAACGGTAAAACAGCTTTACAGCAAGTTTTTAAGGTATTTCTCGAGAAGGATCATTGATTTAAAGCCACAGAAATTTTCTTTTCCCCTCTTGATTTCTTCTCATATTGCCAACTTGTGGCTATTTAGGACACCTAACAGAGAAATTAGAGTTTCTCATGTCAACTGAACAAAAATTTTTGAGCTTTGAGAACGTGAAAGACTTGTTAAACGACACTGACTAAGCTAAAAAGTAAGCAGTTCTTTACCATTCTTATTGTATTAGTATTAGCAAAGTGTAAGCTCTCTTTAGATTATTGTAATTGGCACCATCATATATCTTATGCACCTATGTGAATAACTACATGTGTGAACAAAACCAAACACATATGTGTATACATACACTTACATTCATATATGGCATCCTCTCAACAAGGAATTGTAGAAAATTAGGCAGTAGAGGGACTATTTTCTTTCCTTGGGACACATAAACACAGGCTTGTGTGAATGTATGCACATCGAGCCTCAGAATAGTACTGTGTGTATGTGTGAAAGTAATGTGTTAACAATCATAGGTATATAAACTGTTTAATACTTTCGTTAAGTCTACATCAGCTAGGTTATACTATATGTTACAAAAATAATGCCATGCTTAATTACTAGCAAAAAAAATAATTGATTATGTGGAAAACCAAATGTAGAAAAAGAAAACAATAAATCTAAACAATATGACTTGTTCTCAGGATTATCTAGCTCTGTAATTTTACTTTAAGCCATGCTCTAAAAGAAACAGTTGAAGACACCAGATAAGTGCTACTGTTCTTCTCACCCCAGATTTTTATGAACTTCATATATTGTGAATGCTGAAAGGAGTATCTTTGCTCAAATTTATCCATAAATTGATTATGGGTAAACACAAAACTCCTTAAGAAAACCACAAAATAAACAACCTTTTATTAACATAAATAACTGAGAAAAATGTTTCCCTTATAAGTAAAAACAAGTAGTTATGAATTAAGTAATTCCTCTAATTTGTATTAAAAATATGATGATTATGAGGTAAGAAAATTTGCAACACACACTACAGATTTGATGTTCAAGAGAGGCCATGTGTTTCTGTCACAGATGATGGTTTTTACGGGTACATCTTCAGGTTATGGATGTATTAACACCAAAACTTAACTTATTCCAATGTCAGTGACATGACTAGACTATCACGTATCGATTACTATAGAGATTCCACAGTAAAAGCACTAGTTAATTAAATACTAGCCTTTCGTGGGCAAAAGTGAAAATATATTAAATCAGTATTTGTCTATATTATCCAGAAAATTTATTTACAAATACAAGGAAATAGACTATTATTAAATGTAAATATTATTACATTTAAATTTATAGTTACATTTTGATCAATTCATTCTAACATATTTTTAGTAGTTTACTTAAAATACAATTAGTATATTGTTTGCTTTAGACATTTCTGCTTTCTTTATATTTACAGTTAGAAAAAGCTGGATAGGGTGCTCATCTTTATGATTAGCCTCAGTAACGTTGGATAAGCAAGCACTGGCATATGTAGAGGATTGTGCTTTACAAAATCTGTGACAGGGATTAGCATGTAGGTTTGAGAAAGGAATTTATAGCTCATCTTTTTTATTAACACCATGCAGAACATTATTCTACAAAGTATTGTGGTCCAAAATATGTAATCTAAAAGCTATCCTAATTGTCAACCCCAAAATACCAAAGAGATAATTATATTTTTAAAAACTTGTAGTATGCTACTTCAAAGGAGATAATTATTTAAAACTATCAAATATATTTTGGCAACCTCTCAATAAGCAGTAATTACTGCCATATGACCGGATATAGAAGCAAATTTCTAAAACTTATTTTTAAGCTTTATTTACATTAATTGGCTTGAATGTAGGATAAAATTACCCTTTCCAAAATGGAATCCATTTTTTAATGAGCTAAACAAATCAGTATTTGCAAAAACTGAGACAGACATGTTCACTTTAAAGTGGTTACTAGAGATGATGAACCAGTGACTACAAAATAACAAAAATTATTAGACAAAATATAAGTCATATTCTTTAAATAGTTGACATATATAGGATGAAAAAACAAAATTTCTGTGAGGTCAGAAGAAATTGGGAAGACAAAGCTTGGACAGTGAGCATTGCTGAAGCTGCTGTGTATCATGAATTCATGTATCTGTGAAGGGAGGGATATGCTGAGAATCTGTCAACTTGTACCTGTGTTGGCTAGGGACTAGATAGGAATTCACCACACATTAAATATAGAGAAAAGAAAGTTCTACACTGTAAAAAGGGTAGTTAACTAGAAGGCAATCTGAAGACAGTCAGACCGTAAGAAAATTTTGACTCTCGTGTTTCGGCTTTTGGTAAAAGAAAAATAAAAATAGCTTCTTATGAGACTTTATGGCAACTGACTAGTAGGAGACCTGAATTTTACACTATTTGTATGGCTCAAAAATACAAAAGAAAATTTAATTTAGAGTAGACTAGGTTTGATTTTTCTCTGAAACTCAGGCAGAAAAAACGAAACAAAACAAAGGTACATATCCTCTCTAAGGAATTGACCCCAGAAACAAGCCTCATAGAAATGCCATAAAGAGTTATGAAAAAAATGAAACCCAATTAAAATTTATAAAATAATACAACAAATGAGTCTCCATGAGTGATATTCAGCAGGAAAAAATAAAAAATATGAGATATTCTAATATTATATATTAGAATAATTATATATTGTGGTAGGCTGAATATTAGACCTCAATTATGTTGACATCTGAATTTCCAGAACCTGTCAATATGTTACCTTATGTGGTAAAAGAGGCTTCACAGATGTGATTAAGTTAAAGATTTTAAGATGGAGACATTTTCTGAGATTATCCTGTAATCCTGGATTATCCTTATAAGAGAAGCAGTGGAGTTAGAGTGAGAAAGAGATCTGCTGAAGGAATCAGAGGCTGGAGTGGTGCAGCCATGAGCCAAATTGCCCAGGAGCAAGGAACTCCAGACGCCTCAGAGGCTGGAGAAATAAAAGAACAGATTCCTTTCTAGGTCTGCCTGAAGGAACTGTATCTGCCAAGATTTTCACTCGAGCTCCTTAAAACTCATTTCAGATTTCTGTTCTCCACAGCTATAAGAGAACACATTTGCCATGAAGTTGTGGGTTGTAGTTATTTGTTACAGCAATAATAGGAAACCAGAACACTTTAATGAGTGAAATAAAAATTAGTAAATATGCTTAAAGTATTACAAAAGAAATTGAAAATTTTACTGAAGAGAGGAAACTAGAAATAAATATGGATCTGTGAGGGTGATTAATTCATCAACTTATTGTAGAGATGTTAACAAATGTAATAACTGAAATTAAAAATTCTATGAGTTAAATAGTAGAATCAGCACAGCCAAATAAATGATTAGTCAGATTGATGATTTATCTGAAGAAAATATACAGAATTCTATATAGAACATCAGAAAGATACAATATAAAAAGAGGTTTGAGACATATAGAACAACTGGATAAGAAAACATACTACACAACTGAATGTGAAGGGACCGGAAAGAGAAAATACTGGAAAAAACTTAATTGGGGAAATTTCTAGAATTGATGAAAGATACAATACTTGAAAATATTCAATTACGTCTTCAAAAAGAAAAATTCATACCTAAATATATCATGATCAAACAGAAGAATACTAAATGCAAGTAGAAAACAGCCAGATAATATTAACTGCCCATATATGGTTGAAATGACAAAACATTATGATATTTCAGGAAGACATATTACAGAGTGAGGGTCAGTGTTTTACACATACAAAAAAAGTGTTTTTTTTTTTTAATGTTATACAAGATGGAGGAGAAAATACCAAGGTATATGTTCAAACATCAAACAAAAGTTTTACATAGTAGAATGTGACAGTCAAGTGACAGGACAAAGTACCGTTACTCTTGATTTTTTATATTTAAAATGTAAAGGTAAATTTTAAAAAAGGAAAACCAAGAACAATATAAAAAAATTTAATTACAATTCTCTAATACACACACAAACACACAAGAACTAGTGTACCAGTAACAAGTCCATGAATAGTTTATGAGAAACGTGTAATTAAGAGACTATGTCCGTGGGCTCTTGGCTTAACGAAGCTGTATCAACTCTACATATTTTTTTAAGAAATACTCTTCCCTTATTCAATACAGGTGATGTCTTCAAGTACCCCAGGAAAATAATTATTTCCTGTTTGCAAATATGCTTGTTTCTTTGAATAAGAAATTAATGTCTCATATATAGTAAAATAATAATATAATAGGATATAACTAAACACCCTTAAATTCTGCCCTGAATAAATTATTAAGAAGAGTGAAAATGGGCCGGCTGCGGTGGCTCAAGCCTGTAATCCCAGCATTTTGGGAGGCCGAGGTGGGTGGATCACGGGGTCAAGAGATCGAGACCATCCTGGTCGACATGGTGGAACCCCGTCTCTATTAAAAATACAAAAAATCATCTGGGCATGGTGGCGCGTGCCTGTAATCCCAGTTACTCAGGAGGCTGAGGCAGGAGAATTGCCTGATCCCAGGAGGCTGAGGTTGCGGTGAGCCAAGATCGGCCATTGCACTCTAGCCTGGGTAACAAGCGAAACTCCGTATCAAAAAAAAAAAAAAAAAAAAAAAAAAAAGAGTGAAAATACGCTACGCTCCAAAACAAATTTTTTGATACCTATATAACTAAATGACAAGAACATATTCCTTTGTCCAAGTGTAGATCGCTAGCAAAAGGGCAAATAACTTTTTTTTTTTTTTTTTTTTTTTTTTTTTTTTTTTTTTTTGACAGAATCTTGCTCCGTCATCAGGTTGGAATACCTGGTGCAATCTCGGCTCACTGCAATCTCCGCCTCCTGGATTCAAGCAATTCTGCCTCAGCCTCCCTAGTAGCTGGGACTACAGGCCCACGCCACCATGCACAGCTAATTTTTGTATTTTTTAGTAGAGACGTGGTTTCACCATGTTGGCCAGGATGGTCTCAATCTCTTGACCTTGTGATCCGCCTGCCTCGACCTTCCAAAGTGCTGGGATTACAGGCGTGAGCCACCATGCCTGCCCTCAAATAACTTTTTAAACCATTGAAAAGTTACAGCTTCAGGCAGAAGCAGAGGACTTGACAGAAGACTAGACTAGTGGTCTAGCCTAGGTACAGTAAATGAAAGCTTCCTGTCTTCAAATTCCAATTCATTACAAGTAAAAGACTTAATGTGCAATCTTGCCCAAAGAACAAGGCCTATATCCCTAATTTGAGCAGTTTTTATGTTACTATCTCCTGATTAAAAATACTGTAGCCTAATGTTTTATATCTCCTTATGCACTTAAGATGCATAAATTGATAAAAGAATATTTTTGCTATTTTTTGTTATTCTCTCATAGTCAAGCTTCATTTTTGCTAAAATTGATCTATAAAAATGGAGTTATCTCTGTCTCTATCTCATGTAATAATGGCTTTCTCCATTATTATAATGGAATACTTGTAAAATATGAACACTAATACATCCTTGGTTCACATTTTATTGTATTAGCCAAAAAAGTGAAAAGGTTTACATTGAACAAGCATACTAAAATGAAAGCAATTTTAACATATAGAGGCAAATATAAATTTTGCATGATTAATAGGAAAGTATAATATATGAACTAAATTTAATCACACACAAACTGGATTAATTAAGTGTGTGTATACACACACACACACACATATATATATATACACATATAGACAGATAGTGTATCACATGAATCATTGTGGTATTATCCAAAGCTGTGCTGTCTCATAAAACTCACTGAAATGATGCAAATGCTGTATTTTTGCTGTAATTAGGTAACCACTGGCCATATGCGGCTTTGAGTGCATGAAATTTGGGGAATGAGATTGTGAAACTGAATTTTTAATTTTACAGCAACATGTGGCTAATGGCTACTGTTTTGGACTGTGAAGCTATAGAGGAAATAACAAATCTGGTGAGAAAAAGTTCATAAATATCAAGAGAAAATATTTTTATAATAAAATTTTGAATTAATTAATCTATCCAAATGATTGAATGTGTTAAAGAGCATTTCTTAGTTGGCTGAAACGGAAAATGTTTAAAAGAAAAATACTTAGAATATAATTGTATGCCACAGATTACAATATAACTGTAAAAGTGTTTAAGACTACAGATATTTTTAATGCATATGGTATGCAATAAATTTGTATCTTATAAGTAGAATAAGTAAATAAGCAAAAAAAGTGAAAAATTGTATATTGGAATTTATGTAATATCTGTGATATATATTCAAAATACTTTGAAGTAAATGGGTCACTTTCCAGGATAAAGGAATTAACTTGTCCAGTTTAGCATCATCCTGTTTCATGCTCAGTGAAAGTCACTTTGTGATAATATGCTTCTGCTCAACAATTTATTAGTAATTTCCCAAGAAGAGATTTACTCAGAGAGAAATTCCACACACTCCTATGAAAGGCATCTCTAAAAGAGTCATCTAGAGTGTTCAAAACTGGAAAGAGACAAATACAGGTTTACAAAGAAAAGTTTATGTTCTTAACAGATAACAACTTTTGTTTTCTGATTTAAATGTCCTTGCCCAGAGAGATCTCTAGTTGAATTAGAAAGAAATGGTCCCCATCTGCATTACATATCTCTTTTACAGATGAGAAAAATATTCCTTTAATGTGTGGCTGCAGCTAAAGACGGAATCAGTAATTGAGTCATGTTTTGTATTTATGTGACGTCTATGTTTGGAAATTGAACTGGGACTATCAAGTAATTTTACTTCGGCCATTGAAAAAGCCATTGGATATTATAATGTATAGTCACCAGTGGTTTGGTGGAATTTAATGCATCTGTGAGCTAGAAGTTAACATCCTTGTATCCTATTACTGATCTCCTGGGAAAGCTAGACTTATTTATTTCCCGATTTTAGATTCAAAGAGGTCATTTGTTCCTGATTAAAGACAAACATTGATCCTTAAATAAAAAAGAAAAAAAAAGTTTTCTAATGTCTGGTACAAGGTTTTTCTACTGTGACTTTTAAGTGTGAAAATATCTTTTAGCCAGCAGAAAACCTCTTTACAGAGCCAATTATGTTCTAGATATCAATCTCAAAGTGTTGGTCTTTTTGAGAAAGTACTTCCCTCTCCACAACACTGATATTGCTCTTGGCATCACAGAGATACTGAGATTTTCTTCTTTCACTTCTCAGTCTTCCCAAAATTCAAAAGCTTATGAATTGTTTTTCTTCTTACAGAGTTAAAATGCCTAATCACTAATGCTACTTCCTCTTCTGCAGTAAGAATGACTACTTTGCTGATGTCAGTAATCACAGCATTTGAAAAGTAGTTTAAAGAATAATGCTGTGCTATGCCTTGTCAACAGTCCCTGCTACAACAGCAGTCAGCCTCTGCAAGCCCCAGGTCTTATTAAATAAAATGTGTAGAAAAGTAGAGCCAACCTGCTGGGTGTACCCTTGCTCTATTTTATCATAAGGATTTACATTACTGCAGTACATGGCAGAAGAGTTATAAATAAACCAACGGGGAATGACTCATGCTAAAGGACAATAAAGCATCTGCTCCTGACACAGTCACCCTTCTTCTATTATTATTCCAGTTTTCAATTTCAGGTTTTCAAGTTTCTCAAATATAATATTTCCGCCTCTTAGTTATAGGTATTCCCTTTGTCTTTATTTTCCTCTCTCGAAATATCTATGAAAATTAAGAATAATAGAACTTACTTCATTATGCCACATTTTAGAGTAAATCTTTGTCTTTTACAGGTGTTTCATAACTTACCTTTATCATTTCTTTAGTACATCTGCCAATTGAGTTCACAAATAAATTTTGATGGCCTATTTTATGCCATATTCTGTGCTAAGCAACACAAGTATTATGCATTAGCAACATGTTCTGAAAAAAGAATACTCCCTTGATCTACCTACAAAAAGGGATCATCTGTAGTGCAACTATTAGACACCCAGTAAATTGGAATATGTGACTATCTAAATAGTTGCTCTAAAGTCTCAGACAATTTTTGAATAACCCATGAGGCTTTGACAAGACTGGATTATTTAAGCCTCATTTCGGATGTAGCTAATAAGACTTTCTGGTAGTGTTGACCACAGAGGAAAAAGAGTCACAGCTCTCAGGAATGAAGTGGGGGAAATGACAAGGCTTGGATAGTCCTGAAGGAGATAGAGAGCTTTGACTAAGACCCTTACACAATACCGGGATGTTCGACGGCCTGTAGACCTCAGCAATCTGATGGGCGAGGGAACAAAAGAGAGAGAGGGAAAGAGAAAACACACAGAAAACAGATCACGGCTGGGGATGGAAAGAGTAGTGAGTGAGAAGAGCAGAGCAGTCTCACTTCCATGATTATTTTACTTTTCAGGAAAAAAATATAAATATTAAATAACTTTAGCCTTTACTGACTCAAGTCTTCATACTAAATTTTAAAGGATAACCCCTAAAGGAAAATAAATATAATTTAATAATTCTCAAACCAGTAATCAAAAAATTAGAAATTAAGAAAATGATTAAATCAATACAACAAGTGAATTTATAAACATTGTTTGCATTTAATAAATAAACCAACTCTCCAAAATAACCTCTCCAAAGATAAATAGAGCATATCACAGGTTGAAGATTAAGTAAACTAAAATGCCTACTATATTAATTTAAATAACTTTCCATGTATATATGTATAAGCATGCACATGTATGACAAATGGAAATTGGGATAATGGTAATCTCCAGGGAAGAAAGAATATAAAATCTTTCTATTATAACTGCAAATACTAAATTTAAGCTGGGTCATGTCTCCATGTGTCTTGATAATATTATTTGTTACATGTTTTGTGTAACATATATTTCATGCATAAACACAATGAAGAGAGACATCGAATATACTGAGGATTATATAGTTAGGAATAGAAAATTCTAAATTAAATACTCATGGCAAACAAATTTTTTTTTTTTTTTTTTTTTTTTAGACAGAGTTTCGCTCTTGTTACCCAGGCTGGAGTGCAATGGCGCGATCTCGGCTCACCGAAACCTCTGCCTTCTGGGTTCAGGCAATTCTCCTGCCTCAGCCTCCCGAGTAGCTGGGATTACAGGCACATGCCACCATGCCCAGATAATTTTTTTGTATTTTTAGTAGAGACAGGGTTCCACCATGTCGACCAGGATGGCTCGATCTCTTGACCTCGTGATCCACCCACCTCGGCCTCCCAAAGTGCTGGGATTACAGGCTTGAGCCACGGTGCCTGGCCCACAAATTCTAATCCTCAGTATTATTACCTAAAATCTGTGCTATGGTTAGCCATAATCAGGACTACCTTTATTCTCTTTCTTTCCCTTTTTGCTTGTACAGCTTCCTGATCCCAATCTCTTTCTTTGGGTTCCCCAAATTTTTCACTCCTTAATCATGAAGTAATGTTCAGCTCCAACTGTGCCTAACTTGATTATATGTGCACTCAAACCTAGTATAGCTCACAGCAAGCAGATAACCTTCTAATTAGGATGTCTGTTCTTACTCATACACATATACTTGTGTGCATGCATACACACACACAGTGTTTAAGAAGAAAGTACACATATATATACATATATATCTTGTTATATATTTAGACATACAAAAAAGCAAATCTACAAAGCAGAAGGGTTGTTGTTATGTTATTCTTGTATCTAGCACATAGCTCTCCACATGGCGAGGTTTACTAGATAAGAGATAACTCAGTATTGCTGGTATAACCTGATCCACCAGCACCTTGGCAAGCCCTGTCATTCCATTCCATGTACATAAGCATACTATTTGATTCTGTTTTCAAATATATGTACAGAAGAGAAAGTGTAGAAGAGAAAACATCATAAATTATGGTAAAAATATAAAAGGAGGAAAAAGCTGCACAGATAAAAATTTGTCAATTTCCATAGAAAGCAGGCTTCCTTAAATTTCATTCAAACCAGTACTAAAATGATTCATTATTGAAGCTTAAAATAAAAGGGATTTGCATAATGTGCTAAAGCTATGAAGGGAGAGATGCAGTCCATATATAAAGCAGGCTGTTGTCATTATGTTTGCTTTTTTGAATATATGTTTCTACTGAGCAATACTCATAAGGAGGGTTGTGCTGTTGGCTGTTTTCCTGATTCACAGGACTCCAAGCCTATCTTTGATGGCCACAACCAGGTGAAGACCACCAACTGCTCTTATTTTCTAGCAGTGTATGACTTTGTGGCTCTAGGTAATTGTTTTTGATGTTTTTTTGTTTTGTTTTGTTTTACTTTGAAGCCCAGCCCACAGATGCCTGACATAGGATTAGGTAAATTGTTTATTATAAATAGATTATGTTTCAATTGAGATGCATTTGTTAAATCTTCCATTGACTTCTTTTGCACAAAGGCTGCCTACTCAGGAACACTATCTCTTAGAAGTGAAATAAAGTCATCCTTCAGTATCCATGGGGAAATGATCCCAGGACCTCCTGCAGATACCAAAATCCATGGATGTTCAAGTCCCTTGTTTAAAATGGCATGTTGTTTGCATATGACCTATGTACATCATAGGTCATCTCTATGCATGCATTAAATCGTCTCTAGATTACTCGTGATAGCAAATACTATGTAAATAATTATTATATTGTATGACTTAAGGAATAATAGCCAAAAAAGTCTGTACATAATCAGTAAAGAAGCAACCCATCCTTTAAAAAAAATTCTGCAAACCCATGGATATGAAAAGCTGAATATACCCGCATTTCTGTTTTGCTGAAGTAACTGAGCCTGTTCAGCTCCTTAAGCACATCAAAGTATTGAGCATTATTAGGTCTCTTTAACTTGCACTGGAAACAATATAATTTAGAATTTGAATAGGTTTATGGATCTCATTTTACACATTTTCACCATCCTCTAATGTTCGGCTTTGTTTTCTGTGGTGGTTGTTCAAAAAGTTTAATAATCAGATTTTATTGACAAAATATACTTTTCTCTAGATGGTTTTTTACAAGCATGTAAAAAAAGGTATGAAATGCTAGCTGAATTTTAAGGTACTTTGCAGAAAGAAACACTGAATATTCTTATCCAACAGGGATATGTTGCTAATATATGAATGGGGAAAAAAAGTCTGGCTATAGCACCTAGGAAGATATTTTTTGATGATACAAGAACATTGAGAAAAATGAATAGCGAATACACACATCGACTTTTGGATGATGCACTTATGTTTTCTAAATATGACTCTTCCTGTTCTTTGGAAAAAGCCATTTTATAAACTGAATTTGAACTAAGAAGTTCAGCTTACTAAAGGTTAGGTCACTACAAAAAAAGGTTTAAGAAGATAGAAAATGTCTGTGTTGTTTATATAATAAATCAGAATAAAAGGAAAAACATTGCAATTTAAGGAAAGACTTCAATATCCCATGCCCTTTTACCAACTGGTGAGTTTACTAGATTTTGTTTTATTTGTTTCTGCTAACTTAGTTGAAGGATATTCAGAATTAGATTTAAATCACATCAAATATTTTTTAATTCAACAACTTTATATACCACTGGGGTACAGCCAAATAATAATATCATTATAACCTCATCTGTTAACACTGTTAAAACCCTGGGAACTCAAAATATATAATTTGACCTAAATGAAAAGAAATAAAAGAATGTTGATGAGTAACTTTATCTTGTGATTGTGTATCTATTGGTCTGTTTATCTTCAAAGGAGGTCATGGACATAATATTCCTGTGTCCTGCACCAAAATATACACAGATTGTAAACTGTGCTTGATATTCTCTTGTATTAAAATATGCAAAACTTTTACAATATTGTGCCCTCCATTACATGAGACATCAGTGGGAAAGTTCTGCCCTCACATATAGCAGTCACTCTGGCAAAATAAGAGGTGATATCCATTCAAGTAAGGATAAAATTAATAGACACTATGGAAAAATGTAAGAGAAATATATATGGATTATAGAAGTGGATAAACTAAATATGAAGTTGAAAATATATATGAAACCAAAGAATTGCTTCTTTGTCCTGAGTAAGGTTATTCAGAATCTTTTGACTTTTATGTTTTTTACTTTGTGTCTTCTTCCCACATTTCTCCCAACATCCTATTTTTGTCTGTTGTTTTCTGTCTTCTTTTTGAAAATTATGTATTTTTGGAGGGTAGCATGCTTTTTCTCTTTACTTTCTTCTGTGACCACAGATTTTAAATTCCCACTTCTCCCAAAGGGTGTCCTAGATAAAAGAAATAGTGTCTTGTGTTTCCTTTCCCTAATTATCTAGCTGTGTTACAATTTACAAGTTCATCAGGAATTATAGTTACATTTCATATTACTTTTAGTGAGATTTTAGCTTTTGAAGTTGTTCTAATTGCACAACTAATTCTGCATTCTTTGCATTTTTTTATATTTGTTGTTAACATTCCTTTAATTGGAGCATCTCACTCTTAAAAGTTTTGAGTGGCCAAGTGGGTAAAATGATGCATATGCATGCTCATAAAACAGAAAGTGATGAGAAACCTAGAAAATTAGGACTTAGTGTTTTTCTTAAATTTATTCCAATTCCAATTTCAAAAAAAAAAACTTGTTAAATCAAACAGGTGGTACCATTACCAGTTGCATAACCCTTGTATAAATTAATTTGTAGTGAAACAAATAGACTTATATGCAATTAAAAGTAGATATCAAATGTAAGTTTACTTACCTCAGCTAATTAAGACTTCAGTTAAAAATTATCATTGTATGTTATGCTAAGGATTTTATAAATGAATGTTAAAATTCTAATTGTTCCATAAGATCACATATAGTTCAAACTGAAAAAAAAACTATTAAGTTATAGATTCTAGATTCATTTGCATGATACAAAAAATGAGAGGAAATCCTCTTTTTTAGAATAAATTAAGAAAATTTAAATAACAAAAGTGTTTTTTTTTCATGAAATGACTGAATACTAGCATCAAATCTGCAAAAGAATTTTATTGAGACTAAACAATAGCAAAGTGCTGTGAAAAAGGACAGAATCTTGACTAACCCAGCAGTTGCAATAAAAAAATAATGTATCTCTTTTGAGCAAAATTAAGTGCTACATATTCAAAGCCTAAAGCTGAGACTTTTGCATATGCACAATGTCACCTTTGTCTTTTAGACAACATTTGCACAACTGAGAAGATACTATCAACAGTTGTATCTGCCAATAAGAAGGAAAAAAGAAAAAACGTAAGACAAACCAGTGGTTTTCTATCAAGATCATAATCTAAAGGAGGGCTTCTCAGGGGGAGAAAGGAAGAGTGTCAGAAATATGAGTGATTTCTCAAACTATATGAGCAGAGTCAACATTTAGCCAAAAAGCATGTGCAAAAAGGAACACCAGAGATTCTATTCAGTAATGATGTATCAAATATCACCCCTATTTATAGAAGATTTTTTCCTAATTCCATGAGGGTCTGGTTGCCTATACTCACACATAACTCACATTTATGCTCACAGGTGCTCTTAATCTTATACAGGAACCTTCCCACTCACATTCTAACACTGCCTTTCACACTCACACCCGTGTTCAATAACATTTCCAATCCTACACCAGTCGACACTGGTCAAAATTCTATGGAAATTTACAACAGTTGCTAAAAATTTTCCTTTTAAGAAAAAAATATATTTTTCAATTGCTAGCAGGTGGATAATGGACTTAACATTCGTGTTTTGAGAGGTTTTCAATTCGATAAAATCTGGCAGCCATTTTTTAGTCCACATTGAGTCATTCCTATCTATTTAGAATACCATTTTATTTTATAAATGTGGCCCAACAAAACAACTTCAGGAACACAATTTTTCATCTAAATGCGGTAGCTTTACAATTCAGCAAAATCCAATGTTTGCATATTTGTCCCCTCTGAGACAGTATAAATTTTGATAATTAAAGCTTTTTTTGCTTTTTCCCCATCTCTTTGAAAATTACTCACCCAATACGCTCACTTAGCCCATGTGAAAAGTTTTAAAGCTCTGATTTTTAAAAGAAGTAGAAGAAACTGGAGTATGGGTATCCTAATCCTAGAATCAAAGTGGGGAAAGGAGCATACTAACATTGATTGAGATGTAGCATTTGTGCTAGATCCCACAATAGGTGTGATATATACAGATTCTCATGTAGAAAGCCCTTGGTTCTATTCTTGCTACTGAGTACAAGGGGCAATGACATCTTGGATGCCAATTAATTGCTATGGTTCAAAGCTATGTTTTTTGAAACTAAGGGATCCAACTAAATTACCTATGCTGTCAATTCCAGATTTAAATTTAAATAATTTTATAGAAGTGACAGTAACTTATTTACTCATATTATAACTTTACTGACAAAATAATATTATTGTAAGTGTTGTGGTCTACAACAGTCTTTTATGTTCTTTCTTCAGCATGTTTTAGCATTGTCTATAGTCTGTTTTTCTTTGATAGAATTTTCTTTCTTTTTAATGGACAAATGTAGACTACATGTTATTATTGCTAAGTGCCTGCCTTCACTCAAACCCAATGTAAAATAGTCAATAAACATTTTATAGCCACTACTACTAATAAAGTGCTCTCACAAACATTTAGTCCTTTTATCTGTATGTAAGGGAGATCCACAATATTCAAAGAATAAATGAAGACCTTCTAAGTTTAGAATTCCTTGATTGAAAAAGGACATGATAATTTTGAGAAGTTTAGGGAGCTCACCCTTTCTCCCCCAAACTGACATTCAGAAGTGTCACAGATGGAGATCAAAATACCTGTTATATATTTGATAAAAGCTGAACTGAAAAATTTGTTTTAGATTATCAAGACACACAGGGTATCATAACACTTTATTACTGTTTGGTATCCAGAATGTTTACCCAGGATTGGGTTGCAGACCTCTCTGCATTATGGGCCATGAGCCCCATCATGGAAGGCAGAACACATTCATCCAAAGATGAGGTCACTCCAAAGAGTGAAGACCCAGAAAACCTTAAGCTCTGTATCAGAATTTCCTTCTCCTAGGCTCATCAATTAGCCAGGTTGCTCCTCAAATGGGTAGGTATGTGAAATAATATACAGAGGAAAAGAGCTGAAGGATTTTTGAATACTCTCCCTATAGTGGAATGGAAATTTCCTGTCTTTTGAAGAAATATAACAAGTGAGTATTCACATTTCTTTTTAGTGGTCATGTCTGAAGAACCTCAACACCCAATTGCCTTAGCTTTCATGAGGCTGCAAAATGAAGACAAGATTTCTCTTTCACTTAAAGACTGTGTAATTCAAATGTAATACTTTCCTCAACAGTAAAAAGAGGAAAAACAATGTCTACATTGTGGTGTTGTTGTCAGAACTAAATAATCTACTTGATATCAAACAATTAGCATGCAAATGTTACTTAGGAAGTAGTGATTATCTTTGAATAGGCCGTATAGCCTTGAAGGGAAAATTATCTTTGGACAAAAGTGAATTTTTACTTATGGATTTCCTCTTTGTTAGCTATTGGACTATGAGCAACTTAAAGAACTTTTTAAATTTTTATTCATTTATAAAGATAATGAGGCTTTTAAAATAACATCTATGTGAACAGTAGAAATTGTTAAAGCTAGATCATGACCTATATTCATTAAATGGTAGCAATTATTTTCATAAGAAAATGTTCAGATTTGGAAGTCTGCTTGTACAGTCAATTGTCAGCTGTCATTTGTTTGTTCACTCAGAAAGAAGTCTCATATTTTCTTAGGTTAACTATTCTGTACCATGTTTGTTCTAGGCATCTGAGGTAGATCAACATTAAAAGATCTAAGTCATAGAAGAACTCAGATGTCAACAGATATTTAATTGTTAGCTGTCATAATATAAGTGGAATGTAAACAGACAAAAGTTCTTATTCCATTTATCACATAAATAGTAAAGATCATTTTGTGATAATTTTATATTGATGGTTGATTTTCTTTTCCTAAAATGTGTACACTGGGAAGACAAAACATGCACACACATACAAATACAATATCTAAACAGCAAAATTTTCATGACACTAAAACTGTCCTTATTTGCTTTTGATCAAAAGTACGGACTTTTTGAAAAATTTGAGAGGTCATGGATCTAAGAATCAGATTTAAAAATCTGTATTGTAACTTGACTCCATGAAGATAGCAGAAGTGAAAGTTCTTCATCACCTAGAGAAGTAAAACTTACAAATGTGAAATGAGATCAAAATAATAAATTGAACAACAAAGACATAGAGATGAAGTGGAAATGTTCAGCATCAGAGATCCCTAAAAAATTTTCAGAACAGGGAGAGAACACGGGATGGGAGATCACCATTTAGAGAAAAACCAACATGATAGCAAAGACAATATGAAGCTTCAAACAACAAGATATTTTAAGATAGTAGCAATATATGCTCAGTTCTGACTAGCTTTGTATAATCTACAGACATCTGTTTAATTTCATATCTTTTCCTGCTTTATCCAGTTTACAATATTAAGAGCAGTAGCTTCTAGATAGCTGAGTTTCTGGAGTATAGGATTCTACTTTTTGGAAATGGATGAAAATGTATAACCCTCTTTATATATTTCCTGCACCTTTCTTGCTAAATTCTCTCTTTTTTGAAAATGATATAAATTTTTTATCAAGACAAATTTGTAGCTTCATTTTATGTCTACTTTTAGTTGGCTATTGCTAATTTACCTGGCTAAGAGTGTTAAGGGTTTTTTGTTTTATGTAAAGCAAACTATAGTATTAATATTTTCATGTATTTTTAAACTAAAAAGATGGCATTTTCTTCTCACTTCTTAAGAGGCTGCAAACACTATTTATGTATTCAATGCAAGGTAAACTATTTTTTTAGTCGTTAATAATTTAAAGGCATTGTTTTAATAAGCTATTCAGGTCTGTGAAAAGCAAAGCAAAACATAGTCACAGTTTTGCCAGAAGAAAAAATAAAGAGCAGATATTTCATGAGTAAGGCATGGAAATAAATACGAGAGAGGAAGAGAGTACTGAGAAGAAGCGAACTACATTAATATCAGTAGTTCTCAACTGGGAGTCATAACTATTAATACAAAATTTGCCTAAGAGGGGAGAGAGCCAGCTATCATGTGAGTAAATCTAGAGGACTTTGCCCAGAAAAATGGTTTATGTGATAGTTCACCCTAGGAGCTGAGCATTCACTAATGTACCAGTCCTCACTTGACGGAGCATTTCCCATTACTGGCACCCAGAACATTTGCCACATGACTCCCCATATATGCCCAAAGAGGATGCCCCTGCAATCCTAACTAGCTTATTTCCTGTCCATCAAAAACAAAGCCCATCTATGCCAAACTTGAATTCTTCTCTGTCTCATTTTTATAACCCAATGTGGACTCTCTCCTTCTAATATCTAGATAGCCAAAGGCTTCAGGAAGAGTTAGAATCCTGTGTAATTTGTGGGATAGAACTGAATAGATATCAAAACTTGAATTTTGAAGTAGGATGAAGATAGCACAGTAAATAATATTCTATTATGTTAGCACTTAAAAAAAAAAAAACAAAAAAAAGCAATTGTAAAGCAGCCATCCATTTTGTCAATCTATTTTTAGTTATAAACAACATCCAGTTGAGTTCATTAGGTTTTCTAAACTTGGCAGTAAAATAATTCTACAGTGACAATGGTAACATCCTTTTTTTTTTTTTTTTTAATGGATTTAGGTTCATAAGGACAATTGTATTGCATAGACATATTGCACAGTGGTACAGTCTGGGCTTTTAGTGTAGTCATCACCCCAATAATGTGCATTGTACCCAATTGGTAATATTTCATCTCTTACTCTCATTCCACACTCTTATATGTGGGAAACTCCAGTGTCTTTTATTCTACTCTGTATGTCTATGTTTACTCATCATTCAGCTCCCACATACAAGTGAGAACATGTGGTTTTTGCCTTTCCGTTTCTGAGTCATTTCATCGAGGATAATGGCCTCCAGTTTCATCCATGTTGGTGCAAAAATTATGATTTCATTCTTTTTCATGGCTGAGTAGTATTCTGTGAGATATATCTATAACTTTTATAACTTTTATTTTATGTTCCAGGATACTGGTGAAGGTTTGTTTTATAGGTAAACTTGTGTCATAGGGGTTTGTGGTAAAGACGATTTTGTTACTCAGCTATTAGGCCCAGTATCCAATAGTTGTTTTTTCTGCTCTTCTCCTTCCTACCACCCTCCACCCTCAAGGAGACCCCAGTTTGCATTGTTTTCTTCTTTGTGTTCATGAGTTTTAATCATTTAGCTTTCCATTATAAGTGAGAATATGGAGTATTTGGTTTCCTGTTCCTGCATTACTTTGCTAAGCATAATAGCCTCCAGCTCGATTCATGTTCTCACAAAAGACATGATTTCATTCTTTTTTATGACTGCATAGTATTCCATGTTGTATATGTACAACATTTTCTTTATCCAATCTGTCATTTATGGGGATTTAGGTTGATTCCTTTTCTTCACTATTTTGAATAGTGCTGCAATGAACATTCAGGTGCATGTGTCTTTATGGTAAAATGATTTATATTCCTCCAATATATACCCAGTAATGGGACTGCTGAATCAGATAGTAGTTCTGCTTTTAGATATTTGAGGAATCACCATACTTCTTTCCACAATGGTTGAACTAATTCACACTCGCACCAACAGAATATAAATGTTCCTTTTGCTCTTCAACTTAGCCAGAATCTGTTATTTTTTGACTTTAATAATAGGCATTCTGACTGGTGTAAGATGGTATATCATTGTTGTTTTGACTTACATTTCTCTAATGATCAGTGATATCATTTTTTAATGATTTTTGGCTGCATGTATACCTCCTTTAGAAAAGTGAGAGTTCACGTTTTTTGCCCACGTTTTAATGTCGTTGTTTTTTCTTTAAATCACATTTTTTATCCAATTATGATAAATACTTATGTTCATTCCACGACTTTGCTATTATGAATAGTGCTGCGACAAACATATGAGTGAGGGTGTCTTTTGATGAAATGATTTATTTTCTTTTGGATAAATACCTAGTAATGAAATTCTTAAAGCATAATTCAATTTTTAGTTACTTGAGAAACTTTCATAGTGATTTCTATAGAGGCTGTACTAACATTCTCACCAACGGTGTATACACATTCCTTTTTCCACATCTGCATCAACCATGGTGAAACCCCATCTCTACTAAAAATACAAAAATCAGCTGGGTGTGTTAGCATGTACCTGCAGTCCCAGCTACTCAGGAGGCTGAGGCAGGAGAATCACTTGAACTCAGGAGATGGAGATTGTAGTGAGCTGAGATCACGCCATTTTACTCCAGCCTTGTGACAGAGCAAGATTCTGTCAAAAAAAAAAAAAAAAAAAAAAAAAAAAAACCAGGAGGAAGAACCCTCCCTAACTCATTCTACAAACACAGCATCACCCTGATACTAAAGCTAGGCAAGGACACAGCAAAATAAACAAACTACAAACCAATATCTCTGATGAACATAGATGTAAAAATCTTCAACAAACATTAGCAAAACAAGTTTAATAGAACTTGGAAGAGATAACATGCCACAGTGGAGTAGGTTTTATTCCAGGGAAGCAAGGTTGATTCAACATATACGTATGATTCAACATACACACAATAAATGTGATTCACCACCTACACAAAATTAAAAGCAAAAACCACATAATTATATCGGTAAGTACAGAAAAGGCATTCAATAAAATCCATCATCCCTTCATGATACATATTTTTACCAAACTAGCTTTGGAAGCAACATACCTCAAAATAATAAAAGGTACGTATTACAAACCCACAGTCAATGGTACACCAAATAGGGAAAAGTTTAAAACATTCCATCTCAGAACTGGAACTAGGCATGAATACCCACTTTTACCACTTCTACTTAGCAGAGTACAGGAAGTCCTAGTCAGGATACAGGCAAGAGAAAGAAACAAAAGGCATCAAATTGGAAAAGAGAAGGTCAAATTATCTGTTTATTGATATAATCTTATAAATAGAGAACCGTAAAACTCTCCCAAAAGACTCCTAGATTTGATAATTTACTTCAGTAAAGTTTCAGGATACAAAATTAACACAAAAATTGGTAGCATTTCTATATATCTATTACAATCAAGCTGAGAACCAAATCTATAATCCGATCTCATTTACAATAGCTACAGAAATACCTATAACTGTATTTAACCAAGGTGGTAAAAGATCTCAAGGAGAATTACAAAACACTGATGAAAAAAATCACAGATTACACAAACAAATGAAATAGCATATAATCCATCCTATGCTTATGGATTTGGAAAATCAATAACACTAAAATGAGCATACTGCCTAAAGCAATTGGTAGACTGAGTGCAGTTCCTATCACATTACCAACAGCATTCTTCACAGATTTAGAAATAACAATGCTAAAAGTCATATGGAACTAAAAGCACCCAATTATCCAAAGCAATTCTAAGCAAAATGAATACAGTTGGAGATATCACATTACCTAACTTCAAACTATACTACAAGGCTATAGTACCCAAAGCAACATGGTGTTAGTATAAAAATAGACACATAGATCAACGGAGCAGAATAGAAAACCCAGAAATAAAGCCACATACCCACAACCAACTTATATTTGACAAAGAACATACACTGGGGAAAGAATGCCCTCTTTAGTAAATGGTACTGGAAAAATTGGATATCCACATGCAGAAAAAATAAAACTGAACACCTATCTCTCACTATATTCAAGTTAACTCAGATGGTGTAAAGACTTAAATGTAAGGTCTGAAACTATAAAAATTCTATGAGAAAACCAGGAAAAAACTTTTCTAGACATTGGTCTAGACAAAAAGTTTATGACTAAGTCCTCAAAAGGAAATGCAATAAAAACAAAAATAGACAAATTGGGCTTAATTAAACCAAAAAACTTCTTCACAGCAAAAAATAATAATTAACCCAGTAAACAAACAATCTACAATATTTGCAAACAATGCATCTAACAAAGGGCTAATATCCAGAATCTGCAGGTACCTCAAAAAACTCAACAGGTAGAAAAGCACATCTTCAGTTTTGAAGTTCAGTGAAAGCTGATGGGACCACTCTGGGTGAAGTGTGCATCACTAGGCAGTAATTGTGGATAAGGTAAAGTCTAGGTAACATGCTCCATTCCTAGGTCCTGGGATGATGTCAAATTTATCAGAAACATAAACACTGAGAAAGCAGAAGGGTGTAGATTCCCATAGGAACATCCTTTAATTTTTTCTTTTTTAGTTCTGAACAAATGGTAGATTAATCTTTTTGCAGTAAGAGAAGACTTGTTGCCATAAAGATACCAAAAGGAAAGACAAAAATTTAATGATATATTACTCAGAATTTTATTTTTAAGCTTGATTAAATGTTTCCAAAGTTTATATGGAAAAATGTAGACAAAAGGAAAAATCTTGAAAAAGTGGGTCAGTCGTATTACTCACACCTGTAATCCCAACACTTTGTGATGCAGACGAGGGTGGATCACTTGAGGTCAGGAGTTCATAACCAGCCTGGCCAACATGGTAAAACCCCATCACTACTAAAAACACAGAAATTATTCAGGCATTGTGGCGCATGCCTGTAATCCCAGCTACTCAGCAGAATCGTTTGAGCCTGGGTGCTGGAGGTTGCAGGGAGCCAAGATTTCGTCACTGCACTCCATCCTGGGTGACAGAGCAAGACCCCATCCCAAACAAAGAAACAAAATAGAAAAGAAAAAGTAAAATATCAAGTTTAAATTTTTCATACTCAAAATTAAAAGTTGATATAAGCAAACAAAATAAAAACTAGCATAGTATCCGTGGAGAGGTAGGCAAGTAGATACATGGAAGAGAGTCCAGAACTAGGTACAACTGAGATATAAAGGAAGGAGATAGCAATACAGTTAAAGCAAGAACTTAAATACACAGAAAATTTAACTGGGTCAGCAGATTATTCATCTGTAAGACAATTTATATCCATACTTTGCAAAGTATTCCAAACAAATCCAATATAGATTGGATACCTCAACAAGGTAATAACAATAATAATATTGCCATTGAGTTAAAAATTATTGAATGTTCGGATCATACCAGGAGCTGTTGTAATCATTGTTACCAGTAAGTCAGTTATTCTTCCAACCAGTTTTCTTTTGTCAGTAAAGGAACTAAAGTACTGAGAAGTTCAATCATTTGCTGCTAGTATGGATTTAAAACTTTGAACAAAGCAGATACTGTGCCCTTTATAATTATTTTATTGTAAATCTATAAAATTTTAAAAGATAGAAATATTTTATTATCTTTAGGATAATGAGAACAGGTATAATTATTCAGATTTAAGAAATGCTAAGTTTCCTTATTTCTATAAATCAAATAATTTGTTGGTATTCCTACTCAAAGTGGAGAAAATTCAAAGTCAGTAATTGAAGGTAAAGAACCTCTCTTTTCCTATGGTTTCAAAAAGTGAGTATCTATATACTAGTTTTTTTTTTTTTAACTGTATAACAATTCAGCACAAATTTAGAAATTTCTTATCTTAGCATAACTTCAAATTATGCTACAAAGCTATAGTACCCAAAGCAACATATAAGAAGACACAAGGATCAATGGAGCAGAATAGAGAACCGATTGTTTCCAGAGTTAAGAGTTCAGGCATGGCTAAATTGGTACTCTGCCCAGGGTCTCACTAAGATAAAATAATGTTGGCTAAGCTGAGTTCTCAGCAGCAGTTTGGGTTTCTGTTCCAAGTACAGATTTTTGGCAGAATTCAGTTGATTGAGGCTAAATAACTGAGGTCACTATTTTCTTGCTGACTGTCAGCTGGAGACACTGTCAATTCCTGGAGGCTGCCCTCATGTCCTATCCATGTGACCCTCTCAAAACATTGCAGTTCACTTCTTCAACACTCAGTGGAAAATCTCTAATAGTCTAATAAGATGGTATCTAATTAACATAATATTATCCCATAACATTTTCCTTGAGGCTGGTCCACAGGAAAATCTGAATGGGATTTATTTTTACACAATTTTATTACTTGGTGCTATAATGCAAAACTCATTTGCAACATAAGAAAACGTAGAGATTTAGCTACCATCTTGAGATGGCAAAGTGTTAATATCTCTTATTCTATCTAGTTTGTGACAGAAATATAAACAATCTGATATGGTTTGGCTCAGAGTCCCCACCCAAATCTCATGTTGAATTGTAATTGCAGGTGTTACAGAAGGAACCTAGTGGGAGGTGATTGGATCTTGGGGGGCAGTTTCCCCTATTCTTTTCTTCTGATAGTGAGTTAGTTCTCACAACATCTGATGGTTTAAACGTGTCACTCTAAACCCTTCACTCTTTCTCTCCTGCTGCCTTGTGATGAAGGTTCTTGCTTGTCCTTTGCTTTCCTCTATGAATGTAAGTTTTTACTGAGGCTTCACCAGCCATGCCAAACTGTAAGCCAAATAAACCTCTTTTATTTATAAATTACCCAGTCTCAGGTAGTTCTTTATAGCAGAGTGAAAACAGACTATTACACAATCAAAATTAATGAACACTAGATTACCTTTCTGGTAAGGAGGAAATAAAACCAAAAATATGTAAAGAAATGGAATAAAATAACTGATTAAACTAAAATGTAAGTGTTCATATGGTAAACAAACAAAAAACACTGTACATAATATCAAAATACAAATGATAGACCACAGGAAGAAAATACCATTAATGTATATAACAGAGCAATACAAAGTACCATTTTTAACTTAATGTAAATAGCTCCTATAATTTTATAAGTAAAACACCTTGAGAGAAGTTTCCAAGATGGCACCATAGAAACAACTCAGGATTGCAGCTCTCAGTGAAGGTGCAGAGGGTGAGTCCTAGATGCATTTTCAGATGGACTTTTGTTTCCCACAGAACTGGCAAATTCCCAGGTGTAGGAGAGACACAGGAGAGCAGCGCAGCCTGCTTACGTGGCCATTTTGGCCGGCGCCGCGCCGCAGCGCAGCGGCAGCCCACACAAAGCTCACTGGTCTGGGTGCCCTGTTAAACTGGCAATCTGAGCTTTGGGAGGGAAGATTGACATGTCCCTTTGATTGAACAGGACTTGGAGGGTGAGCCAGACCAGGAGATTCCTGGGAAGAGCGATTTGTGCTGGTGCAGTGGGCCGCTGCAGGGGAGATGGCACAATCAAAGTGGCCAATAAGCAGGCGCCTGGGGCGCCTGTGAGAGAGTCAACCATTCAATTTGGAAAGAAAAAGAGAGAGAGAAGAGGGACTCTGAGGCAGGGAGCCAGGTGATCGGGCTCAGCGGGTCCCACCCTCATGAGGATAAGCAGCACGGCGATTCTAGGCGCTCGAGGTTGAGAGTTTTGCTGCAGGGTCAGTTGAATCCAGGACGGTGCAGCTCAATGGGGGAGGGGCATCTGCCACTACGGACACAATCCACCCCTACTGAGGTACCGCCCACTGCTGATGCAGCCTGCCGTTGCTGAGGCAACCAGTGATAACAGAGAGACGCCGCCAACAGGGCAGAGCACACCACAGTAGAACGGAGCCCAGCAGCAGCAGGACAGACTCATGCTAGCAGGGCGGAGCCCCAGAAGGCAAATAGTGAATAGACTGCCTCCTAGCTGGGCAGGACAGTGCAACAGATACTCATAAAGAAAGCCCCAACTCCCTGAGACAGAGCATCTGAGGGAAAGAAAAAGGTGGGGGCTTTTATAAATTCTGCTGCAGCAGACACATCTGCCCAGAAACACTGAATGAAAAACGGAGCTCACAGCTCAGCACTGGAGCTCCTATAAAGTACAGACCGTCTCCTCAAGCAGCTCCCTGACCCCTGTATATCCAAAGAGCCACCTCAAAAAAGGACTAATCAGACTGACATTTGGCAGGCATCATTCTGGGACAAAGATAGCAGAAGAAGAAACTGGTAGCATCCCTCACTGTTCCGTAGCTGCTACAGGTGTAACCCAGACGAGCAGGGCCTGGAGTGGACCTCAGCACTCATACAGCAGAGGGGCTAAACCGTTAGAAGGAAAACTAAGTAACAGCAATACTTCATCATCAACAATCTGGGCATCCACTCAGAGACCCAATCGAAAATTCAGCAACTACTAAGACGACAGGTGGATAAATCCACAAAGATGGAAAGAAACCAGTTCAAAAAGGAGGAAAACACCCGAAACCAAAACACCTCACCTCCTACAAGGGACCAAAACTCCTCACCAGCAAGGGAATAAAGCTGGACGGAGAATGAGAGTGATGAAATGACGGCATCAGGCTTCAGAAGGTGGATAATGAGAAACTTCTGTGAGCTAAAAGAACATGTTCTAAATCAGTGCAAATAAACTAAGAACCTTGAAAAAAGATTCGAGGAAATGATAACAAGAATGGACAACATAGAGAGGAATATGAATGAATTGACGGAGCTGAAAAACACAACATGAGAACTTCATGAAATATGCACAAGTTTCAACAGCCGAATTGACCAGGCAGAAGAAAGAATATCAGAAGTCGAAGATCAACTCAATGAAATAAAACGAGAAACCAAGATTAGAGAAAAAAGTGCAAAAAGGAATGAACCAAATCTCAAAGAAATGTGGGACTATGTGAAGAGACCTAACCTACATTTGATAGGTGTACCAGAATGTAACGAAGAGAATGAATCCAAGCTGGAAAACACTCTTCAGGATATTGTCCACGAAAATTTCCCCAACCTAGCAAGGCAGGCCAATACTCAACTCCAGGAAATACAGAGAACACCACAAAGATATTCTGCAAGAAGAGCAACCCCAAGACACATAATCATCAGATTCACCAGGGTTGAAATGAAGGAGAAAATACTAAGGGCAGCCAGAGAGAAGGGTCGGGTCACCCACAAAGGGAAGCCCATCAGACCCACAGCAGGTCTCTCGGCAGAAACTCTACAAGCCAGAAGAGAGTGGGAGCCAATATTCAACATCCTTAAAGAAAATAACTTTCAACCCAGAATTTCATATCCAGCCAAACTGAGCTTCATAAGTGAAGGAAGAATAAAATCTTTTGCCAACAAGCAAGAACTCAGAGATGTTGTCCCCACCAGGCCTGCTTTACAAGAGCTCCTGAAAGAGGCACTACACATAGAAAGGAACAACGAGTACCAGCTATTCTAAAAACATACCAAATGCTAAAGAGCATCCACAAAATGAAGAATCTGCATCAACCAAGGGACAAAACAACCAGATAGCATCAAAATGGCAGTATCAAACTCACACATAACAATATTAACCCTAAATGTAAATGGGCTAAATGCACCAATCAAAAGACACAGACTGGCAAATTGGATAAAAAACCAAAACCCATCGGTGTGCTGTATCCAGGAAACCCATCTCACATGCAAAGATTCACAAAGGCTCAAAATAAAGGGATGGAGGAAGATTTACCAAGCAAATGGAGATTAAAAAAAAAAAAGCAGGAGTTGCAATTCTCATCTCTGATAAAATAGACTTTAAAGCAACAAAGATCAAAAGAGACAAAGAAAGTCATTACATAATGGTAAAAGAATCGATACAACAAGAAGAGCTAACGATCCTAAATATATATGGACCCAATACAGGAGCACCCAGATATATAAGGCAAGTTCTTAATGACTTATAAAGAGAATTAGACTCCCACACAATAATAGTGGGAGACTTTAACACTCCACTGTCAATATCAGACAGATCAACCAGACAGAAAATTAACAAGGATATCCAGGACTTGAACTCAGACCTGGAACAAGCAAACCTGATAGACATTTACAGAACTCTCCACCCCAAATCCACAGAATATACATTCTTCTCAGCACCACATCACACTTACTCCAAAATTGACCACATAATTGGAAGTAAAGCACTCCTCAGCAAATGCAAAACAACTGAAATCATAAGAAACAGTCTCTCAGACCATAGTGCAATCAAGTTAGAACTCAGAATTCAGAAACTAACTCAGAACCGCATAGCTTCATGGAAACTGAACAACTGGCTCTTGAATGTTGATTGGATAAACAATGAAATGAAGGCAGAAATAAACAAGTTCTTCAAAACCAACAAGAATGAAGACACAACATATCAGAATCTCTGGGACACATTTAAAGCAGTCTGTAGAGGAAAACATATAGCAATAAGTGCCCAGATGAGAAGAGTGGAGAGTTTCAAAATTGACACCCTATTGTCAAAATTGAAAGAGCTAGAGGAGCAAGATTAAAAAAACTCAAAACCTAGCCAAAGACAAGAAATAACTATGATCAGAGCAGAACTGAAGGAGATAGAGACAAGAAAAACCCTTCAAAAAATCAATAAATCCAAGAGCTGGTTTTTCAAAAAGATCAACAAAATAGACCACTAGCCAGACTGATAAAAAAGAAGAGAGAGAACAACCAAATAGATGCAATAAAAAACAATAAAGGGGAAATCACCACAGATTCCACAGAAATTCAAACCATCATCAGAGAATACTACAAACAACTCTATGCACATAAACTAGTAAACCAGGAAGAAACGGATAAATTCCTGGACACCTGTGTCCTCCCAAGCCTAAACCACGGGGAAGCCGAAACTATGAATAGACCAATAAAAAGGTCTGAAGTCGAGGGAGCAATTAAGAGCCTACCACACAAAAAAAGCCCTGGTCCAGATGGGTTCACAGCCGAATTCTACCAGACACACAAAGAGGAGCTGGTACCATTCCTTCTGAAACTATTCCAAATAATCCTAAAAGATGGAACTCTTCCAAAATCATTATATGAGACCAACATCATCCTGATATCAAAACCAGGCAGAGACTCAACAGGAAAAGAAAACTTCAGGCCAATGTCCATGATGAACATAGATGCAAAAATCTTCAATAAAATACTGGCAAGCTGATTGCAACAGCACATTAAAAAACTTATCCATCATGATCAAGTAGGATTCATCCCGGGCATGCAAGGCTGGTTCAACATATGCAAGTCTATAAACGTCATTCACCACATTAACAGAACCAAAAACAAAAACTACATGATTATCTCAATTGACGCAGAGAAGGCATTTAACAAAATTCGACAGCCATTTATGCTAAAAACTCTCAATAAACTCGGTATTAAAGGAACATATCTCAAAGTAATAAAAACTATTTACGACAAACCAACAGCCAATATCATACTTAATGGACAAAAACTGGAAGCATTCCCTTTGAAATCTGGCACGAGACAAGGATGCCCTCTCTCACCATGCCTATTCAACATAGTACTGGAAGTTCTAGCCAGAGCAATCAGGCAAGAAAAAAAAAATCAAGTGTATTCGAATAGGAAAGGAGGAAGCCAAATTGTCTCTATTCGCAGACGACATGATAGTATACCTAGAAGACCCCATCACCTCAGCCCAAAAACTCCTGAAACTGATAAGCAACTTCAGCAAAGTCTCAGGATATAAAATCAATGTGCAAAAATCACAAGCATTCCTATACACCAATATCAGACTTAAAGAGAACCAAATCAAGAATGAACTGCCATTCACAATTGCTACAAAGAGAATAAAATACCTAGGAATACAACTCAAAAGGAACGTAAGGGACCTCTTCAAGGAAAACTACAAACCACTGCTCAACAAAATAAGAGAGGACACAAACAGATGGAGAAACATTCCATGTTCATGGTTAGGAAGAATCAATATCATGAAAATGGCTATACTGCCCAAAGTAATTTACAGAATCAACTCTATCCCCATCAAGCTCCCATTGAATTTCCTCACAGAACAGGAAAAAACCACCATGGACTTCATATGGAACCAAAAGAGAGCCCGCATAGCCAAGTCAATTCTAAGCAAAAAGAACACAGCTGTAGGCATCACACTACCAGACTTCAAACTATACTACAAGGCTACAGTAATCAAAACAGCATGGTACTGGTACCAAAACAGAGATATAGACCAATGGAACAGAACAGAGGCATCGGAGGAAAATCAACATATCTACAACCATATAATCTTTGATAAACCAGACAAAAAACAAGCAATGGGAAAAGGATTCCCTGTTTAAAAAATGGTGTTGGGAAAACTGGTTAGCCATGTGCAGAAAGCAGAAATTGGACCCCTTCCTGACACCTTACACTAAAATTAACTCCAGATGGATTAAAGACTTAAACATAAGACCTGCCACCATAAAAACCCTAGAAGAAAATCTAGGCAAAACCATTCGGGACATAGGAGTAGGCAAGGACTTCATGACCAAAACACCAAAAGCATTGGCAACAAAAGCCAAAATAGACAAATGGGACCTAATCAAACTCCACAGCTTTTGCACGGCAAAAGAAACAGTCACTAGAGTGAATCGGCAACCAACAGAATGGGAAAAAATCTTTGCAGTTTTTACCCAACTGACAAAGGGCTGATATCCAGAATTTACAAAGAACTCAAACAGAATTACAGGAAAAACAAACAAACAAACCCATTCAAAAATGGGCAAAGGACATGAACAGACACTTGACAAAAGAAGACATACATGAGGCCAACAAACACATGAAAAAATGCTCATCATCACTGGTCATTAGAGAGATGCAAATCAAAACCACATTGAGATACCATCTCATGCCAGTTAGAATGGTGATCATTAAAAAATCTGGAGACAACAGATGCTGGAGAGGATGTGGAGAAATAGGAACACTCTTACACTTTTGGTGGGAGTGTAAATTAGTTCAACCATTGTGGAAGACAGTGTGGCAATTCCTCAAGGACCTAGAAATAGAAATTCCATTTGACCCAGCAATCCAATTACTGGGTATATATCCAAAGGAATATAAACCATTCTACTATAAGGACACATGCACACGAATGTTCATTGCAGCACTGTTTACAATAGCAAAGAACTGGAACCAACCCAAATGCCCATCGATGATAGACTGGACTGGGAAAATGTGGCACATATACACCATGGAATATTATGCAGCAATCAAAAATGACGAGTTTATGTCCTTTGTAAGGACATGGATGAATCTGGAGAACATCATTCTCAGCAAACTGACACAAGAACAGAAAAGGAAATACCACATATTCTCACTCATAGGTGGGTGAGAAAAATGAGAACACATGGACACAGGGAGGGGGGTACTACACACTGGGGTCTATTGGGGGGAATAGGGGAGGGACAGCGGGGGGGACCTGGGGAAGGATAGCCTGGGGAGAAATGCCAAATGCAGGTTAAGGGGAGGAAGGCAGCAAAACACACTGCCATGTGTGTACCTTTGCAACTATCTTGCAGGTTCTGCACATGTACCCCAAAACCTAAAATGCAATAAAAATTAAAAAAAAATGCCTTAATAGAAACATGGTAAATAATATGAACAAATAATTTACAGGATAGAAAATGCAAGAGGGTAATAAACATATTGTAAGACATTGGGCATTACTAGAAGTCAGGAAAGTGCATATTAAATCCACAATAAAATATCATTTGTCATCTTTGCACTGAAAGTTATAGTGGAGTAGATATTCTTACACGCTGTTGGCAAGAATGTAAATTACAATATTTTAGAAAATAACCTGGTAGTATTTATTAAAATTTAAAATATATGTGCTTTGGGAACCAGGATTTTTCTTCCGTGAAATATTTTACTAATATAAACATACCAACAATTGAGAGATATAGGCATGACCTACAATTAAAAGAAAAAATATAGTAACAACACTGATATTTAAGTAACAAAATGGTTGAATATACATTAAACTCATTTTATAAAACTTCAAACTATTAAAAGATAATAGATTAAATTAATATGTAATTTATCTTGATTGAGAGTATGTCTCTGGTATATTTTAAGTGGAAAAACTTACATTCAAATCTTTTAAATATAAACCCATATTTTTAAAAATAAAACCAAAACAAAACAAAATTTCCTATGCCTGTATTGAATACAAACACTATTTTGGAGACATATACTATATACCAAAATATTAATTATTTTTATTTTTATTACCCTATAATCAATCAAATTAATTGCTATTAACATTTTTCAGGACAATATTACTACCACCTAAATGTTATGTAATAACAGATTGATATGACCTTAACCTAGGAACACGTTTTGCATTATTTCTCTCCTTACTTACTCTTGGGGCTCTAACTCCCATAGTTTTTAGTTACTCAGTTTTTTCCTTCTGCCTACACAGCTGTCGGACCACAATGTGGATGTCTCTAAGTCAACACTTAAGAATATTTCCATGTTTCCAACTCCACATGTTAATTTTGTTTGTTCATTTTTTTTCTGTTAAATAGGTATTGACTATTTCA
The DNA here is from genome assembly GCA_031835075.1 of Saguinus oedipus. Classification (NCBI taxonomy): domain Eukaryota; kingdom Metazoa; phylum Chordata; class Mammalia; order Primates; family Cebidae; genus Saguinus; species Saguinus oedipus. Next base: position 47,578,574 of record CM063169.1, read on the forward strand.
TAGAATACTAATATTTTTAAAGATATAAACCACAAATATTTGAGAAGGGAGATGAGACCATTATATATTGAATAATTGTCTTGTGCCACACAACTTCCTAGTTGTTTTCAGTATCCATAAACGTGAATCTTATTTGTAAAAACTTATTTGTAGAGCAATGAACAGAATTCTGATTAGAAGGACTCATACACACATGAGAAAAAAGAAAGATATAAATTAGGACAAAAAAATAGAGTAAATGAATTTGACTCAAACCATAGTTAAGAGAGCAGCATGAAGTGATCAAAACGTTTGTTTTAAACAGTTCAGTTTTTTTCTACCAGGCTGTGTCTATACTACTCTCTCAAGTAGGCCTAAATAAGACCTGATCATGAGGCCATTGCAATTCTTGAGGCAGTGTCCAGGACAGTCATTCAGAGAAACACATAAATAAAGCTCTATATTTTCAGATTTCTGCTTTCAAAATCAGTTAGTAAAGGAAAAAGAAAAAAACAAATCTGCTTTCTTCTTCCTTGTCACATTTTACTCCCATTCAGACATGTCCTGTCATATAATTTTAGCTTTTTACATCATAATATCATCAATGTAATTTCTTCAGTGTGATTTTCTTTTTTTGTTGTTTTTTTTTTCACACTGCTTTAGTCTTCTTAGATTGCCATAATGAAATCATATAGAATGAGTGATTTAAACAGCATAAATTTATTTTCCCATAATTTTTTTTTTGCTGAAAAGTCCAAGATCAAACTTCTGACAGGGTTTGATTTCCGGTGAGGGCTCTCTTCCTGGCTTGTAGACAGCCTCCTTCTAGCTGTGTTCTAATATGAACTTCCTTTGGTGCCTGAACATGGGGAGAGAGAAAGTAAGAAATCTTTCTCCTCATCCTCTTCTTATGAGGCACAAATCCTTTCATATTAGGATCCCGCCCTTTGACTTCGTTTAATCTTAATTACCTCCCAAAGGCCCTATCTATAAATGCTGTCACATGGGGATTAAGACATGAACATGTGAATTTGGGGAGGGGGCACAATTCAGTCAATACCACATATCAACTCTTATTATTTTGGTTATTTATTTCAACTCAGAAATTGGAGAACACACTGCCACATAAGGATAATGCAGGCACTATAAGTCTGCATTTGTTCATTAGTTTATTCTTTCAGTAAACATTTTTCAGAGGCCTGTTCTAGCCCCTATAACATAAAAGCCTAGAATACTGAGTAAATGATTGCAATCCTTAAAATTTAGGAGAAATTTGAGACATTTCTGTTGTCACATTGGATAATCAATCACATGGTTTGATAATCTGCTATACACCCAAAATTCTAATATTTGTTTTGGGAAATAAAACTGGCAGTATATAACATATACCTTGCCATTAAAAGCGTGATATGTTCATAAATATCTTAATTTTGAGAGATTGTTATGGTTAATTTTATGTCAATGTAACTGTGTTAAAGCATACCTAGATTGTTGGTAAAACACTATTTCTGTCTGTGAGGGCATTTCCAGAAGATTAGAATTTAAGTCAGTAGACTGAAAGTAAGATTGCTCACCATTGCAGGCAATCATCCTCCAGTCTTCTGAGGGCCTAAACAGAATAAAAAGATGAAGGAAAGGTGAATTTGTTCTCTCTTCCGGAGCTGGAACAAACATATTCTCCTGCTCTTGGATACTAGAGCTCCACATTCTCCGACCTTCAGACCATGGAACTTACCCCTATACCCTTTGTATTCCCAGCCTGATTGTCAGGACTTTAGCCTCAGTTGTACTATCAGCTCCCCTGCTTCTCAAAACTTTGCACTAAGCTTGAATTACACCACTGGCTTTTCTACTTCTCCAGTTTGCAGAAAACATATTGTGGGATTTCTCAGCCTCCAAAATCATATGAGCTGATTTTCCTATTGAATCTCCCTTTATCTATCTATCATTTATCTATCATCTATCTATGTATCATCTATCTATCGTCTATCTATCTGTCATCTATTATCTTTATCCATCTATTTACCTATTCAGTTATTTATTTCAAAGCAATAGATAACTTTTATTTTTTCTCTGGAGAACCCTGACTTATACAAGAATTATTACCTTCTCAGTTATCTATAATCACAACAATTTTGTTTGTTAATCACAATACTTTCATTGGTTGCAATGATAGACAGCTGTTTTAATTCACAAATCTGTATATTTGGTGGGTGATTCTGCTGACTGAGCTGGGCTCACTAGAGCCCATCCATGCATCTGTGGTTGGCTTTCCAATAGTTACTCAGCTTTGCTGATCTTCAGTGGGCTCTCTTACATGTCTGAGGCCCCAGCTAGAAATATTAGACTGACTTAGTTCTTCTTAATGTATCTCCTCGGACATGACCTCTAGGCTTTGATCTCAGAATGAAAGCAGAAGAGCAAGAGAGAGAGAGTGGAATCATGCAACGTCTTCTAATCAGGAGTCTCAAAACTAGTACATAATTTCCCAATTGTCTAATATGTAAAGAAAATTAAAAGTCCACACCATATTCAGTTGGTTAGAAACAAAATGCATCATTTGATGTGAACAACTAAAAAGGCTCATTGCAAAGGATATGGATACTGGAGCTGGTTAATGGGTGAGTGAAGATGGAGGCCATTTTTGCAACTAGTCTCCCATACTAGCAGAGATTTAAAAATGCAGAAAACGTAAACTTAAACTGATAATACTTTAGCAGAAAACCAGAGAAATTCCCAAATGAAGCCATAAAATTACCTATGTTAGTGGGTCACAGATGCTAAAAAAAAAAAAAAAAAAGAAAGAAAGAAAGAAACCAAAGTTGAGAGCTTTTATTGTCCTATTGTCAGAAATGAATAGAGTTAATTTCAGATTATATATTGCCCCCTCCACATACATATATATTTCCCTGTTTCTTAGTAACCCCACATATCCCTTTATTGCCAGGTATCCAACTAAAATAGATGATGACAGATGAAATATTTACAACTAGATGTAGCCTTTCTGGTTTGTTGTTGATGTTTTCCTCTTTGTGATTGAAACAAAAACTCCATTTCCTACTGCCAAGAGCCTCATCCAATCTATTGTCAGTTTCTTGCCTGAACTCAACACTTGCCTCTTAATGTTAAGCACAGTTAATTTCACTGGAGGCAGAGGGAACAAAACCAAACACACATATGTATATACACACACACACATAAAATTTGAATATTGTCTATTGCTTTTCAAATATACCATCTTTAAGATGGACTACAATGCACTTAATAAGCTGACATTTATTCAGTTAAGCTTTAAGGGGTTTTATTCACACTTTTCTCAAGACATGCTGGTCCTTCAGGGTAAGGCACATCTCCCACTCTATCTATTATTAAGCTTTTAAATAAATGAACATTTTCTTAGTTGTTTTTTTTTTACCTGCCAGAATAGAAGCACTACTGTATGTTTACACAGATCCTCATTGCTATTAAATAATTCTTATCACAATTTGAAATTATATTTTGTGGCATTCTTTGATTGTTTGCTTATATTCTCTCCCCCAAAAGCATACCCCATACTGTAAGCTTTCTTAGAACAAGTGAAACGTTCGTTTTGCTTGGTATATTATGTGCCTTGCCAGTGTTTAACACACAGTAAATACTCAATAGCACTCACTGACAAGATACATAAATCAATGCATTTATACTTAAGCTTCCAAGATTAGCAATCAAAAAATTTCTCTTTGAAACATGGGCTTTCAAAATATGATTATGTTCTGGAGATATTTAGAATTCACAAAATATCCACATATGCTGCACAACTCCCAGTCCAGTTCCCTGCATCACTGAATGAAAGAAAACAGCCTGCATGGTCTCAGTGGATTTTTAATAAGTCGGTGTAAACCCTGTTGTATAAAATCACTGACAGATGGAGGTTTATTTGTTACCGAATCATAATTTATCTTATCTTGACAAATATAGATGTTAAAATGTAGAAAGTTATTAACAAGCTTATTAATAGTCAACTATGCATAAAATTACATTTGGACATTCTTTCTTAAAGAAGTACAATATTGGACCGGGCGCAGTGGCTCATGCCTGTAATCCCAGCGCTTTGGGAGGTCAAGGCGGCTGGATCAGGATGGTCAGGAGATAGAGACCATCTTGGCCAACATGGTGAAACCCCGTCTCTACTAAAACACAAAAAATTAGCCAAGCATGGTGGTGCATGCCTGTGGTCCCAGCTGCTCAGGAGGCTGAGGCAGGAGAATCGCTTGAACCCAAGAGACAAGAGGTTGCAGTGAGCTGAGATTGTGCCACTGCACTCCAACCTGGTGACAGAGTGAGACTATGTCTCAAAAAAAAAAAAAAAAAAAAAAAAAGTACAATATCTGGGTATATGGTGCATTTTAAGTCTGTTTCAGTATCACCCATCTTTCATTTGCAGATTAAAGTCATAATCTTTAAATAAATGCTAACCACTGGAAGCACTCTAAAAACATTTTCTCTAATTTGAGTCAACAAACAGCACTGTGACAAAGAAACATTACTGTCATTCAGTTATTAAATCAACTTTGCTACATTTGTTATATTCAGAGCAACAGGGAATCTACATCATCACTAAAGTCTACAACTTTTTTTTCAACAGTTATTCATGTAGTAACTGTAGCCTGACACTTTAAGGAAAAACTGATATGAATCAATGCAAGCTCCAAATTTAGCTCTCTCAACACTATGCCATGCTCTCTTTTAAACTGTTATCTATCAGGGCTTCCTTTCTCGTTCAGGTTATTTTTGCATTATCACATTCCTTATTAAGGAGTATACTGTTTTTATTATCTAATTCAATTTTTTTCTTATTTGGTAAATTAACACTGAAATCACTGTGCTTTTAGGAAAACCTCCGAAATGTCCCCTTCTTCAATTTTAAGTTTAGTGCTTTATATTTGGTGCGCAGTCTGTATATACGGAAGGTTATTTCTTCCCATTAGCAGTTTACCTTTTCCCCTCTGTGGTTACTGTGGTCTTATACAAGATAAGTTTGCCTTCAATTGTATACTTACGAAACCCTGGAACTATTCACATTTAGGTAACTTGAAATTTCATCTTCCAACCTGAATTCTGAGATAGTGAATTTAATCTCTACCTCCATGGCTTGCTGTTCTTAATTTAGTCAACACTAAACATGGTTTAGAGGAAGCCAATATGAGGCGCAGCCAGGTCCAGATAAAATGTCATGTTGAGTTATCGGCCCTGTGAACATTCCTTTTCTAAGTACTGAAACGTGGTATTTTATTTAACCAGGAAGAAGAAGAATTTCATATTGATTCTTTAAGGTTTTTATAATGTACTCAGCATGTGAACAGCATCTTTTGCTATAAATTATTTTTATAATACCATCAAATTTTTATTAAGAAAAATATTATAACTCCAAATAATGACTCTAGGAGTTTTTAAAATGTGGTTTTATGATGGATTATAGATGACTTTATAAATTAACACTGATTTCAATCTATAACATTCAGAGATATAATTAGACTAAACATTCTGAGATTTACTTATAATTCATCCATATTACAGTCAGCAGTGTTTAAATTACCTAAATGGGTGAAAGGAAAATAATTTGAATATAAAAATGTTTAAAAGTCTACTCCCACAAAGAACAATATATATTTACATGGAAAGAATAGCTCTTTAAAATGAGAATTTATTTGTATTTTTCTTGTACACTGATATCAAATCTCAACATTAAAAAAAGGAAAATAAACAATTATCCAATTCTTTTTTTAAAAAAGTATTCTTTCTAACACTTTTATAGGGCTGTTAAAGTCAGGGAAAAATGTCTTATATGAACATTTTATTTATAAAAGTGGTATTTCATGTCTTATATATTATTGTTATTAAGATTTGAGTTCAGAGAAAAGTCAAAGCTTCAAATATTTGTCTGCTGCATCATTTGGCTTATTTATACAAAATTAAGTCAAAAATAAAATAAAATAAAATAAAATAAAATAAAATAAAATCTAAGTATTTCCTGAGGGAATTTCTCCTCTCTTCTCAAGAAGAAGTTGTCTTGTTAGAGATTTCTATGTTTCTTCATGTGTTCAGCCTGAGGTACTTTAATAAGAAGGAGAGTAATGAAAATAGCTGTCAGACAATGAAAATAATACCAGTGAACCTTGTGAAGCATACTTTTTGTCCCACTAAGTATCGGTAAATTATTGTGCTGTGTCTCATGACCTTTATACCGTTACTGATCTGTTATAAACTTGCTTTGCTTCTAGTTTGCCTTCACCCACAGAATATCTGATATAAATATCAGAGAACAAAAAAATTTGAAATATTCCCTGCCAACGTTTTATAAGAATTACATTTTTATAACATATTATCATAAAAAGTAGATTATGAAAAGTTTAAATTGCCAGTCTACAAATATGCTATTTATCTAAAACATCTGCTTGTTAATGCCAACATACATATTTTGGCTTTCTTTCCCAAAAATTTATTGCAAAGTGTTCTTTACCTTTTAGCACATTCTTTGGTTATTTTCTACAATTCAGGAAATAGTTACTTTATTACAGTTATCTCAGAAAACACTGAATACTTTCTGTCCATAAGACCTTTGTACTAGATACTATGGTTTTATGAATATGAATTTCTTTCATGTTACAGTTTTTAGAGGAAAGGCATTTAACTATTTATTATCATAGTAGCTATGAGTTTGCCATTTGTAACCTTTATTATGTTGAAGTATATTCCTCTTATGCCAAATTTGTTGAGTTTGTATCACGAAAGGATGCTGAGATTTCTCAAATTTTTTCTACATCTATTATGATATTCATATTTATTTTGTTTGTGTATTGTATTCCATTCATTGATTTGATATGTTGAACCATCCTTGCATCTATAGGATAAACCCCAATTAATCATGATTTATTATCTTTTTTTCACTTGTTGAATTTGGTTTACTAATACTTTGTGGAGGAGTTTCGCATCTATGTTCATCAGGTCTATTCATCTGTAGTTTACTTTTTTATTGTTTCCCTCTTGGTTGGAACAATGTCCACTTTCATTACTCTTATTCAAGGTAGTATTGGAAGTCCTAGGCAAATCAATCAGGCAAGAGAAAGAAACAAAATGTATCTAAATTGACTAAGAGAAGTCAGATTGTCCCTCTTTGAAAATGCCACTATCTTACATACAGGAAAACCTAAATAGTCCACCAAAAAACTTTTAGAGGCTGGGCATAGTGGCTCAGGTCTGTAAACCCAGCACTTTGGGAGGCTGACACACATGGATCACTTGATCCCAGGTGTTTGAAACCAGTCTGGGCAACCTGGTGAAACCCTGTCTCTACTAAAAAAATGAAGATTAGCCACTGGGCATGGTGGTGGTCAACTGTAGTCCCAGCTACTTGGGAGGCTGAGGTGGGAGGGTCACTTGATTCCAGGAAGTGGAGGTTGCAGCAGATGAAGATCACACCACTGCACTCCAGTCTGGGTGAAAGAGTGAGACCTTGTCAAAAAAAAAAATCTGTTAGAACTGATAGACATATTTAGTAAAGTTGAAAAATAAAGAATCAACATACAAAAATCAGTAGAATTTCTACCTATCAATTATGAGCTAGCTGAAAGAGAAATCAAGACATTAATTCCACTTACAATAGTTAAAAAAAAAAAAACCTGGGAATATATTTAACCTAGGAAGTGAAAGACCACTACAATGGAAACTATAATACACTGGTGAATGAAACTGAAGAGGACATTCATGGACTGAAAGAACTAAATATTGTTAAAATGGCAATACTACCAAAAGCAACCAACAGACTCAATGCAATTCTATCAAACTGTCAATGATGTTCTTCATAGAAAAAGAAATCTCCAAAGGTAAATGGAATTGCCAGAGTCCAAGTAGCCAAAGCAAAATTGAGCAAAAGGAACAAAGCTGGAAATATTATACTACCTGACTTCAAATTTTACTACAGTTACCAACCTACCTGACTTCAAGTTATTCTACAGTTACCAAACTACCTGACTTCAAATTAAGCTACAGTTACCAACACAACACAGTATTGGACAAAAACAGACATACAGAACAATGGAACAGAACAGAGAACCCAGTAATAAGTCCACATATTTATATTCAACTAGTTTTCAATGAAAATGCCAAGAACATACATAGAGGGAAAGGAACACCCTCTTCAAAAAATGGTGCTAGGAAAACTGGATAGCTGTATAAAGAAAAATAATAGTAGACTAGCTTTCACCATATACAACAATCAATTCAAAATGGACTAAAGACATAAATGCAAAACTTAAAACTATAGAAGTAGTAGAAGAAAACATAGGGGAAAGGCTTCAGAACACTAGTCTAAGGAAAGACTTTATGATCAAAATTTTAAAAGCATAGGCAACCAAAACAAAAATAGTTGACTGAGATTATATCAAACTTAAAAGCTTCTGGACAATAAAGGAAACAACTGATGTGAATGTAAATTAATAGACCCATTACAGAGTTTTCTCAAAAAACTAAAAATAGATCTACTATACAATCTACTAGTACCATTACTGGATATTTTCCAAAGGAAAAGAAACCAATATATCAAAGAATTGCATGCACCCCCATTTTATTGCATGATTATTTACAATAGCCAAGATATGAATCAATCTAAGTGTCTATCACCAGATAAATGCATAAAGAAATTGTGGTATATGTACATAATAGAATACCATTCAGCTATAAAAAAGAATGAAATATTGTAATCATTCCAGCATATGGATGAAACTGGATGTCATTATGTTAGTTGAAATAAATCAGGCACAGAAAGCCAAATGTCACAAGTTCTCCCTCATATATCGAGGCTAAAAATGATTACTTCATGCAGGTAGAGAGTTGAATGATAGTAATCAGATGCTGGGAAGGGTGGGAGGGAGGATAAAGAGAGGCTAGATAATGGGTATGAACATAGTTAGAAGAAATAAATTCTAGTGTTTGATAGCATAGTAGGGTGACTATAGTTAAGAATAATTTATTGTATGTTTCAAAATAACTAGAAGATTTGAAATGCTCTAACACAAAGAAATAGGAAATCAAATAAATTATTTCCAAATATATAGGTAGAGTTTAGACCAACTTTGTAAAATCTGTTCAACCTTCATCAGTTTATTACAGTTTTCCGAGCGATACTTGATACTATAACTACAGGAATTCTTCTGTTCCATTGATTGCTAAGAAGACAGGCAAAAATAAACATTATCTTTACTAAATTATGGTGACAATTATTATGATTATGGTGATGATGGTAGTGGTGATGATAACAATAGTAATGGCTAAAATTTATTGAGCACTTGCTCTATACTAAGGAGAGATTATTTTTAACACACACAATCCAACTTAACTCACAAAACAAAGTGATGGGGCTAATTTTATGAGTAATATATTTCTCATATTTCAGATGTGGAAACTGATGTATACAGAGTTTTGTTTGTTTGTTTGTTTGTTTTTTGAGATAGAGTCTCATTTTGTTGCCCAGGCTGGAATGCAATAGCATGATCTCAGCTCACCGCTACCTCTGCCTCCCAGGTTCAAGGGATTCTCCCACCTCAGCCTCCCAAGTAGCTGGGATTACGGGCACCCACCATCATGCCTGGCTAATTTTTCTATTTTTGTAGGGACAGGGTTTCACCATACTGGCCAGGCTGTTCTTGAACTCCTGACTTCAGGTGATTTACCGGCCTCCCAAAGTTCTGGGATTACAGGCATGAGCCACTGCACCCAGCCTCAGTATACAGAGGTTTTAAATCTTGTACACGTTTAAATGATAAGTTATAAAATCAAATTTTAAACAATAGTCTATCGAAATACAGAGTCCAATCTTTTAATAGAAGTTCTGTTTGCATTATAGGAATACTAGTAAGTCATCAAGCTGTGTGACAAAATTTCTAAAGAATACAGTAGGCAAATTTTGCCTTAAAATATGTGCAAACTTTTTCTTTTAGTATTTTAAGCATTCAACATGCCTTCCTCTGTATTGCTATTAAGATACAAAGCCTAAATATGGTCTGATTACCATAAGTCATCTGGTTGGATCAAGGGCAAGGAATCAATCTCATTTGCAGCCATCATCATGAATCTGCTATACACTCAGCACAGATAATGAAATCACCAGGCTATTACACCCTTACTACTTGCTGCTGTTGGGTTATCATCTTCAACTGGAGATCACTTTCAGTTACATAATTTATAAGATGAAAAACAAAGGTCCTCAAAGTTTGAGATGTTTTCCTAGGTAATAAAGTCACCTAAACTCCATTATAGCTCAAGTCACTAATGTAGATTTCAATGTATATATATGGCAAAATTATTGACAGATCTAAAACCCAATAAATTGTAACTTCTGATTATAATTTACAAATATTTTCACTTTCATAGGTTTTCTCATGTATTAAAGCAGAAATGGTTGCAGTGCCTTTTTGTCACTTTTAACTGCCAGGCCTTTAGTAGGTCAGACACCAATTTTGTCACATGCAGGATTGGAATATTATTACTAGTTATCTTACCTTAACTTGAGAATCCAATTAGAATATGTATTCATTATTTACATGAAATTTGTAAGCATGTACTTAATAGTCTCGAGATGAAATCGCCTTTGTCTTAAACCTCTGAGATTTGTCTCAGGCTATTATTACAACCTGAAGAAATGCCAATTTACATGTTCAATTTACATGAAGTTGTGTGGTTTTGAGTTAGTTTCATAATTCTGAGATCTAATTTGATTGTGCTGTTGTCTGAGAGACTGTTTGTTATGATTTCCACTCTTTTGCATTTGCTGAGGAGTGATTTGCTTCCAATCTTGTGGTCAATTTTAGAGTATGTGCAATGTGATGCTGAGAAGAATTTATATTCTGTGGCTTTGGGGTGGAGAGTTCTGTAGATGTCTATTAGGTCTGCTTGTTCCAGTTCTGTGTTCAGTTCCTGGATATCCTTGTTCATTTTCTGTCTCCTTGATCTGTTTAATATTGACAGTGGAGTGTTAAAGTCTCTCACTATTATTGTACAGGAGTGTAAGTCTCTTTGTAGGTCATTATGTAATTGCTTTATATACCTGGGTGCTCCTGTACTGGGTGCATATATATTTATTATAGTTAGCTTTTCTTGTTGTAGTGATCCTTTAACCATTATGTAATTGCCCTTCTTTGTCTCTTTTGATCTTTGTTGGTTTAGAGTCCATTTTATTAAAGACTATAATTGCAACCCCTGCTTTTTTTGGCTCTCTATTTGCTTGATAGATCTTCTTCCATACCTTTATTTTGAGTCTGTGTGTGTCTTTGCATGTAAGATGGGTCTCCTGAATAGAGCACACTGATGGTTCTTGGCTTTTTACCCAGTTTGCCAGTCTGTGTCTTTTAATTGGGGCATTTAGGCCATTTACATTTAACATTAATATTGTGTGTAAATTTGATCCTGCCATTTTGTTACTGGTGTTTGTTTTTCCCATTGGTCAATGCAATTCCCTCACTGCATCATTGGTCTTTACCATTTGGTTCATTTGTGCAATGGCTGGTGCTAGATTTTTTTTTTTTTTTCTTTTTTTCCATTTTTAGTGCTTCCTTCAGGAGCTCTTGTAAGATGGGTCTGGTAGCAATGAAATCTCTCAGTAATTGCTTGTCCATAAAGTATTTTATTTCTCCTTCACTTATGAAGCTTAGTTTGGCTGGATATGAAATTCTGGGTTGAAAGTTATTTCCTTTAAGGATGATGAATATTAACCGCCATTCTCTTCTGGCCTGTGGGGTTTCTTCCAAGACATCTGCTGTAAGTCTGATGGGCTTTCCTTTGTGGGTAAACCAATCTTTCTCTCTGGCCGCCTTAGCATTTTTTTCCTGCATTTCAACCCTGGTGAATTTGATGATTATGTGCCTTGGGGTTTCTCTTTCTGAGGAGTATCTTTGTGATGTTCTTTATATTTCCTGTATTTGAATGTTGGCCTGCATTTCTATGCTGGGGCAGTTCTCCTGGATAATATCCTGAAGACTGTTTTCCAGCTTAGATTCATTTTCTGTGTCATCCTCAAGTATACCAATCAAGTGTAGATTAGGTGTTTTCATATAATCCCATATTACTTGGAGGATTTGTTCATTTCTTTTCACTCTTTTTTCTCTTTTCTTGCACTCTCTTTTTATTTCATTGAGTTGATCTTCAATCTCTGATATCTTTCTTTTGCTTGATCAATTTGGCTATTGAAACTTGTGTATGCTTCACGAAGTCCTTGTGCTGTGTTTTTCAGCTCCAGCAGGTTATGTTCTTCTCTAGGCTGGTTATTCTAGTTAGCATTTTGTCTAATCTTTTTTCAAGGTTCTTAGTTTCTTTGCATTGGGTTAGAACATGTTCTTTTAGCTCAGAGAAGTCTTTTATTACCCATCTTCTGAAGCCTGCTTCTGTCAGTTCGTCAAAATCATTCTCTGAACTGTTTTGTTCCCTTGCTGGTGAGGACTTGTGATCTCTCTTAGGAAGAGAGATGTTCTGGACTTTGATGTTTTCATCCTTTCTGTGCTGGTCTCTTCCCATCTTCATGGATTTATCTTTGATCTTTGAAGTTGGGGATTTTATGTGGGATCTCTGAGTGGATGTCCTTTCTGTTAAAGTTGAGTTTTTTTCTCCTGTATGAGGCTTTTTGTTAAATGCAGGTGTCAGTGTGCTGCTTGAGACAATCTGTCCATTGTCTGCCTGTGGAAGTGCTGCTGGCCCGCCTCAGTCTCAGCCAGGCTTCTGTCTATTCTTCACTTGGTTTCTGCTTATACCAGTAGGATTAGCCCTGCCTTCCCAATGGTGGGCTTCTTTCCCTCCACGGAGCCCGCTGCTCTCAGATGGAACCCTTTCTGATGTGTCAACTGCAAAACTCTCCCAGGAGAGGGATTCTGTTTGCTGCATCTTGTTGGGTTGGGACCTGTCTGGCTGCATCCTCCTCCCCACTTGCAACTCTCCCTTCTTCTGTGGGAAAGGCAGTTCCTTCTCACAAGCCTTCTCAGTGTTACCAAGTCTCTGCCCTGGTCTGCACTGACAAGGCACTGGTCTGGTGGAGGCTGTCAACTTGGGCTGTCGCCAGGGTCTGCAACTTGGGGTAGTTCTCAGCTGGGCAGCATTTTCCTGGGCTGCGTGCTGCCAAAGTCACAGAGTGAAGTGCTGTATCTGAATAGAAGTACCAAGGAAGTGAAGCACCCTCAGCCGGATCTCCATGACAGATACACTTCCCAGGTGGGGCAATGCCTTTGGGCTGCTTTTGCCACCTTTTTGGGTTAATCCTGCTGTTTAACCAGTCTCTTTGGAACGAACCCGATACCTCGTTCAAAGATGTGGATATCACTCTGGTTCTTTGTCTCATTTGCTGAGAGCTGCATTCCCGAGAAGCTCCCTTTCAGCCATCTTGGTCCCCCCTCCTTTTTCCATTTATGTAGTTTTCTACTTCATGGGTCCTTATAAGCCAAAGGGAGAAAATAAAACTTTCCTAAAGGCAAAAACTTAGTGTCAGTTGATCTTTCCCATCAACATAAATAACACATCTATAATTTGAGAAAAGGAAAAGAGGAAATTTGTTAAATTTTAATGTAGCAGCTTTTTTTCTAATTTCAGTCTTCATTGCATCAAGATTTTGTTTAATGGTTAATAATTCCTAGCTTATTTTGAATATAATAGCAAAAGCAATAATAATAATAACAAATTAAAAACCGACCTTTGTGAAACCTTATATCCTAGGTATTCAGTCAAGTATTCTATGTAAGTTATCATATTTCTTTTACCCAGTGCTATAAGGAAACATGTACTATTGTTATTATGCCTAGTTTACAGATGGGAATATTGGTAGTTAATAATCCAAGTATATATTACAAAGTTACAATTTAATTTTATGAGTATAGATGATGTGCATTTTTATACTGAAGTTCAGAATTTTCCCCACTCATAACTCAGAACTTTTTAATTTTTCAAATGCAATGATTAGACAACATTTGATGTTGTACTGTTTTGCCTTTATTAAAAATTTTTATTGTTAAAAAAATTTAATCTTTAAAATAAGCTTAGAGTTAAGTAATGACGTTTCTTTTATGTCAAATTGTAACTGTTCTTGGTTCTTCAATAACTGTTTTAACAAACCTGTTATTGTAAACATATTAGATGTATGACATAGGAAATATGCAGTTGCATATGGGTGTAATTTACTGAGATCCTCAGAGTTAGATTATATCTAATGGGAGTTTTAAAAAAAATTATTCTTATGATAACTAAAAATAAAACTACCATTCAACCTAGCAATCTCATCACTGGGTATTTAGGAAATAAATTGTCCTACCAAAAAAATACAAGCACCTGTATGTTCATTGCAGCACTATTCATGACAGCAAAGACATGGAATCAACCTAGGTGCCCATCAGCAGTGGATTGGATACAGTAGAATACTATGCAGCCATAAAAAATAATGAAGTCATATTCTTTGCAGCAACATGAATGCAGCTAGATGCCATTATCCCAAGTGAACTAATGGAGAAACAGAAAACCAAATTCCACGTTTTTACTTGTAAGTGGGAGCTAAACACAGTAAAAATGAACATGAAAATGGAAACAATAGACACTGGAGACTACAAGAAAGGGGAAAGGCATGAGGGCAAGGGCTGAAAAACTATGCTCACTACCTGGATGATGGCTTCAATCATAACCCAAACCTCAGCATCAGGTAACATACCTTTATGACGAAACTGAATCTGTATTCCCTGAATCTGAAATAAAAGTTTAAAACAAGTCTTATGAAAATTAGCTATTTTCTATGTGACTCCAAATAGTCCAAAGAAAGTTGTTCTAATTTTAGTACATTCAATTTAAGAATAATTTTAAGCTGACCATTCTTCAGTCATATGTAATGAATGTCTTGATAACTTCACTTTCAAAGACATTTTTATTGATGCTGAATGATATTGTATTTCTTTGCCTTTTTAAGTTTGAGCTCTAGTGATCTCAAACTAAGTAAAGTTTTTCTGAAATTGTTCTGTCACAAATAATAAGACTAAAGTAGACTCAGAATTATTCTTTTAACATGAAAAGATTTTGTCTTGACCATTTTGTTTTGTTTTGCTTTAAAAATTTTCCTTTCTGTCTTATAAATATTTTGAGACAAGATTTGAGACATATATGCCAACAAATTTTAATGGGTTGTGAAAATATCATTTCTATCAATATCCTTCAACATAATATCAAGTTGAACACATTTTAAGTTTAATAACAACTGAACAAGTAAATTGCACAAGTGCACTAGAGGAAGTACAAAAGAATTATTACAAGATGAGGAATTAAATCAGATTAAACCGTAAGAAAACATGAGTCTGCAGAGATGATGGAAGGACATTGAAAGTGATAAATATGCATATTACTATGAAAACTGCATATTTATTTTCTTTATTTAGAAAGTGACTATATTAAAGAAAAGTGTTACTCTGTATTTCAGGGTTTATAAATAAAGTGGAAAATATATAGATCTGCCTCCAAAATCCTGTGGTTTGCAAACAAAATTATCATGTTTCACATTCTGATATTTTTTGTGAGGTAATGTAATGCACAAAATATTAACTCTAAGACGTACACACACACAAAAACCACTCAATGCACAATTGGAATAGCTAAAAAAAAAGAATTAAAATAAGGTATTAAAAAAATTAGAATTTTTATAAAATTTTAATTGACACATAGCAATTGTACACATTTAAGGAGGCCAGTAAAAAAAAAGTTTCTTTCTAAATATTATTTCCCTTTGACAATGGCACTTGGTTACTCAAGAGCCTTGATGAAGATGTAATATTTCCATGCCTGCTAGCACAACATCCACTCTGCAGCCTGTTGTTCAAAGAGCAATTTTGATTTCCAAGTCTTATTATTTAAGAAATATATTTCATAAGCTTGTAGTTGCCACAGATAGTGATTTCTCTGATAAATCTGGAAGAAAATACATTGAAAACCTTCTGGAAAAGATTCACCCTTTCAATGCCATTAAGAACATGTGTGTGCCATAGGAGATCAAGTACCAACATCAGGAGGAGTTTGGAAGAAGTTGACTCCAATACGCATGATGGCTTTGGGCTTTCAGGACTTAAGTGAAGAAAGTAGCAGCAGATGTGGTAGAAATAGAAGAGGACTAGAATTAGAGGTGGAGTGTGAAGATGTGACTGAATTGTTGCAATCTCATGATAAAACTTGAACAGATGAGGAGTTGCTTCTCATAGAGCAAAGAAAATGATTATTTGGGGTGGAATCTAGTCCTACTGAAGATGCTGTGAACCCTGTTTAAGTGACAACAAAGGATTTAGAATATTCCATAAAGTTAGTTGATAGAGCAGTGGCAGGGTTTGAGAGTCAAGATTGACCTCAATTTTGTAGAAAGTTCTACTATGGCCATAATGCTAGCAAACAGCATAGCATGCTACAAAGAACTCTTTCATGAAAGGAAGAATTAAATCTTGTGCAAATTTTATAGTTGTCTTGTTTTAGGAAATTGCTGCAGCCATCCCAGCCTTTAGTAACCACCACCTTGATCAGTCAGCAGCCATCAACACTGAGAAAAGACAGTTTACCCACAAAAAGATTACAACTCTCTGAAAGCTCAGGTGATTATTAGTACTTTTTAGCAATAAACATTTTTAACGAAGGTATGTAAGCTGTCTTTTTAGACATAGTGCTATTGCACAATTGATTGACTACAGTGTAAGGTAAACAAAACTTTTATACACACTGAGAAAACAAAAAATTCATATGACTCACTTTCTTGTAATATTTGCTTTTTTGCAGTGGTCTGAAATAGCATCCATAATATATTGAGTATATGCCTGTATCATGTGATTTTGACCATATACTGCTGACCACAGCAATTGGTTCAAATGTAGTCATTTGACTCAATTAGAGACAATGGGTCAAAATGAATTTTATTTTCTTAGACTTTTATGCAAATAAACTCCTTCTATTTCAAAGGGATCATCTTATCTTGGAAATTTGTAATTATTTGGGCCAATTATGGCTTTCTTGAAACCACCAAGGAAATGCCTGTGTGAGAATTGATCTAACACAAAGGAGGCCAAGTTGTGGAAATAAACCAACACATATTTTTTTTTTCTTTCTTTTTTTTTTTTTTTTGCTATGGAGCTATATATATTTATGTCTGTGTCTGTGTATACACACACAAAGACACGCACAGAGAGACAGAGACATAATAATTGTATATATTTATGGGGTACACTGTGATATTTTGTTACATGTACATAATGTGTAATGAACAAATCAGGTAATTAGTGTATCCACCACCGAAATTTCCTTGATTTCTTTGTGTTCTTAACATTCAAAACCTTCTGTTCAAGATACTTGAAATAATGCAATAAATTATTGTTTACTTAGTAACCTTATGGTATTACCACCATAGAACACTAGGAAGTATTCCTCTTATCTAGCTGTAATATTGTAAACTAACCAGCCTCTCTCTGTTGTCCCACTCCCCTACCCTGTCCATCCTCTAGTGACCACTATTTTACTCTCTACTACTAAAAGATCAATCATTTCAGTTTCCACATATAAGTGAGAACATGTAGTATTTATCTTTCTGTGCCTGGCTTATTTCATTTAAGGTAATATCCTCACGGGTCATCCACATTGTCTCAAATAACAAGATTTTATTCTTTTTTATGTCAGAGTAGTACTCCATTGTGTGCCAAATTTTCTTTATCCATTTATTTGTTGATGGATACTTAGATTGATTCCATATCTTGGCTATTGGAACTAATGTTGCAATAAACATGAGATACAAAGAAAATGAATCATTACCTCAAAGAGATATCTGAGCCAATTTGTGCCCGAAGTCATGTCAAGTTTTGTGTCTTTGGCTTTATGCACCAGTAAGTTCCCCTTTATTTAAGCCAGTTTGTGTCAAATTATGTGGAACAATATGTGATCAGATTTATTTGGGACATTTAACATTGGTCTTCCAAAACACTGGGAAGGTGAACTAACTAAAACAAATTGTAAATGCTATTCTTATTTCATTGAGTTGTCAAATGCCTCTGTGATATTTTGGTCAAAGGAAGGTAAGTGACACATCAGTATCTCTAAAATAGTGGAGAAGTAGAAGCATAACTTTGCAAAACCACACATTTTACTCCTTTAACCAATATTATTAAATGATTATAGTAAGTAGAACAATTATCTTCCAAAGATGTCCACATCTTAATCCATGGACCCTGTCAATATATTACTTTAGAGCTAAAATTACTTTGTAGGCAGGATTACTTTATAGAAAGTGAAGTGAGATTATCCTGTATTTTGCAGATGGGCCCAATTCAATCACATGGGTCCCTAAATATGAAGATTATGGTCAAAGAGAAAGATGACTAAGGAAGAACAGCCAGATAGATGCGATGTTGATAATTATGAAAATAGAGGAAGGAGGTCAGAGGCTGAGGAATTGAGTTACCTCTAGAAGATGGAAAAGACAAACAGATCTTTCCTAAAGTGTCAAGAGAGGAGCATAGCCCTGGCAGTACCTTCATTTTAGCCAGGTGAGACCCTTGTCAGACTCTTGGCCTCCAAACTATAATACAATAAATTTGTGTTGTTCAAAACAACTAAGTTTAAGATAATTTTTCATAGTTTCAGTGTAAAACAAATATACTGACTCTCTAACACTATGAGAGTGACGTCTAATACTTGACCTAGCAACACTCTTTATGACCCAGAACCTACATGTTTCCCCATGGAAATATCCGACCCAACTAAACAAATTATCATGCTTTGAGAGTCTGTCCCTTTGCATATATCTGGAATGACATTTTCTCTCTATTTACCTTCATCTAAATATTCAAAACTAAGCTGAAGAATCATTTTCTCATAAACATTCTCTGATACCCTGGTATATTTTAGATATCGACCCATAAACTGCCATTTTCCCATGAGCTTGTCTTAGTACCCTAAGATAATTATTTTTTAATATATGAATCTTCCACCAGACTTAAATTTTTTTATTTGTTTATTAATATTAAATGCAGCAGCTTCCCTGGGGCACATGCTCAAACTATCATCTTTTGTTGATTGAATCAATGAATGAAAACAAAAATGAATTAGTGTTCTGTGTCAGGACTCCTAAGACTGTCTCTAGGTTTAACGATTCACAAGGAGGACTCACAGGACTCAGCATACAGTTGTACTCATTGCTAAGATTTCTTACAACAAAAAGATACAAAGCACAATCAGCAAATAAAAAAGGAGCAAAGTATAAATTCTGGAGAAAGACAGGCACACATTTACAAGACTCTTCTCCTCATGAAATTACAACAGGATGCACTTAAATTCCCCAGGGATGGGTTGTGACAACATTTGTGAAATGTCAATCTGGGAAGCTCATTAGAGACTCAGTGTCCAGAGACTCTTTTCTGGAACTTGATCACACTGGCACATGACCAAATTCCAGTTGCCTAGAAGTAAAGAAGTTGTTCAGCATAAATCACATTGTTTCCGCAAACAGCGTAGGCCTGATGAGGCACTCATCAGTTAATGGTGGAAACTTGCTGAAATTCAAGTTCCTAGATGTCAGGCAAGTATTAATATAATACTTTAGGCCTGCCATATCAACTCTTTCTTCACAAGGTTAAAAGCATTATTTAAAGCAGAACTGCTGTCCAAAATGGTTACCCTGGTTATAAACAGCCTTCTTTGAGCTGAGAAAATATTTTCTTACCATAGACACTAACCAATATAGAAACTTATCTATAAATGTGATTTAGTTAAATTAAATCATGACATCTTTGAGGAGAAAAAGAATACAAAAGTAACATTAGAAGAAGTAGCTCCTGAGGAAGTGCAATGAACAGAAGAGAATATTAAAATCAAACGTTTTTACTAAGTAAATATTTTAAATATTTAATGCATTGTTCATATTTTATTACTGAATACAGGCTTGCAATGCCTAGAGAAATATTAGATTTTTATAAAAAATTTAAAAATAGGAGAAAAGCTTCCGTCATTCGATAATGCAATTAGGAAGCAGGATAGCAGCCTTACTAGAAAGGTTATGGAAGAACTGTCAAAGAGATGCAGTACTGATGATGATTTTTTATTTTTTTAGTCTTAGTATTTCATTCAAAGCATAGTAAAATTAGCATGTCTTTTTTCAATCTCTCTGTATTCTTTAACCTATCAACTACTGAGGGAGAGGAACTTCTTAAATTAATCGCATATTGAATTGTATTTTATTTATTTATTGTTAATTGTCTATCTTTAATACTTGTTGATACATAGTTGGTATATATATGTATAGGGAACAAAAGATGTTTTGATAATCCCACATTTCACTCCAAGCCATTAACAAGAATAATCTAAATCCAAGAACCAAAAGAACATGACACACAGGAGTAAAAGATAAAAATAGTTGATTACAGTCTAGGGATAGTGAAGAAAAGAAGCAGCAAAGGTGATTAGATTTGAGAATCCTCCTTATCCCTATATGGCTTTCAGAAGGAAATGCCAAGGGCAAATGGGCTGCCATGCTATAGTCTGATCAGCTATTAGTCAGCTGTGCCTCCTGCCATAACATCAGTAACTCAGACCATGAATACACAGTGGTCAAGCAAGGAGGGATCCTAAACTTTAGCTTTGATGACTAGTTTTTTTTTTTTTTTTTTTTTTTTTTTTTTTTTTGTGTGTGTGTGTGTGTGTGTGTGTGTGTGATCTAGACAGCATTCAGAATTAGTTGAGAGGCTGGCTGAGGAATTTTCCAAATGTTTTCCAATGGTTGAAATGACTCTCCGAGGAAACATATAGAATGCACTGATAGCACACTGACAAACCCAAAAACACCAAATTAAGAAAGCTATTCCATGCAGAGATCCTGGGACTGACCAAACTGAAAGCAAGCAAAAACAAGCATATGAGTGAAATAATTTTTTCTCGGTAAATATGTGTTAAAAAATACATAAAACTAGACTTTATAGGCATTAAAATATGCATATTTATGGTAAGAAATAATTATATAAATATTTCAATAACACTCTTATGAATGAAGCCTTCATGTAATTTATGACTTTTTTCTACTTATTAAGACAAAAAGAAATTTTGCATATGAAAAATAAATTCCATGCACAACAAAATACAATAAATCTTTTCCTCTTACAACAAAGCATTATAACTAATAATTGGCATTAAAGAATAATTCTTCTATTCTTAACTTCCTAACTCAATCTACCTTGAAAATTTTCTAAAATCCACGGGAAAAATAAGAAATCAGAATTGAAATTCCTAAGATTCCTACAAAACTCCGAGGAAACACCATGCTACATTCCAAGAAAAAAAATGTAGCTTGCATCAAATGCAGTCATTAAAAGTAATAACTAATTTGAAATGTAAAAATATTGAACACAAGTAAATTTACTTAAAGGAAGTAAAATAAGAGATATAATATTTCTACTAAACCAATAATACAGAAAATTTTAAAGACAAAACTTTTAAATTATTATTAAATACTAAAGCTGTTTTTTAAAAAAATGTTAGAGTAGAAGGTATTTGGTAAATCAAATCAAGAAAAAAATTAGAAAAACTAAAGTAAGTTACTTTAGGAATTGGGAGGTAGAAAAAAATCTGGATATGGAAAGTTTTATTAAAATATTATATATCAATATGTGCAGAGATGAGGAAACAGATCAAATTTGAAACCTAATTTATAAGTTTTTCTCTATTCTGAAAACCTTCCAACTTGGAGGGAAGTTATGCTCATGACACACCTGATTGTTAAATGCAGGCTTCTCACTTTTTTCTAGTATTTCTGGTCTGGGGTGATGGACACAAGAGCAAAACTTCAATACAGGGTAATCAGATGTATTTTCTTAGGAAATTAATTATTGAGCTGAGAGATATCTAGATGTTTTGCACTGAGTTGTAATTAGAACAGATCCTAAAAAAAATTCTCCAGGATCTCCTGTGGTAAAGGTTTTCGGGTTCTATCTGAAAACTGTTTTTTTTTTTTATTTATTATTTTTTATTTTTTATTTTCTTGGTTGGTTTTTTTAAAAATGTTTTTGAGTTCTCAGTAACTCCAATAACAAACATTTTTTTTTTTTTCTTTTTTACTCAAGTAAACCAAGATAAGTTGTTGTTAGCAAACAAAGGAATCTGGTGCCAAAGATCTGTGAAAGAGATGAGAAGTATCAGACCGCAGAGGCAGATTGCTGCTTCTGATATTCCTAAACAATGCAGAACAATAGGATGACTGTTTCAACTCTCAGAAGTTTTACCTCATGTAGAGAATAAAATGTAGACTTTCATGTGCTCCTCCTGCAGGGATTACTGCTGAGACTGCCAAAAGCCATTTTAGAAAATGAAGCTTCAACGAATTAAATCCTTAGCTAAAATTCACAAATGCTTTACTTTTCTGTGATGCATGCTAGAGCATTATTTTGGAAAAACTGGAAAACTGAATGATGATATGTCAAAAAATGTACAGAATCAGAAACTTACTGTCCCTTATCCTCTTTTTTATCCTAACACCTGAAACTATCACTGTAACTCCTCCTATACTGGAAGACATAAACAATTTTCTTGATTCTTCAATCATTTTTTTTCACTGTACTTTAACTAGAATTACAATTCAATATGGTCCTTGGTGTAAAGCAAAATATCCAGAAGGAAGATAAAAGGTCATATTTTAAAAGGATTTATAAAACTTCCCTAATTTACATGTTAAAAAATGGGAAATCTTGCCAAAACAATATTGACATTTCAAGGAAGATTCAATTTTGGAGGGCTTATTTCATTTCTATAAATGTGCATGCTTATACATGTGTACATATTCATGCACACACATGCAAAATTATTCTGTATTTAATAGAATGTTTGGAAAGTCAGCTATAGTTATTTTAATTGGCTGAATTAGATAATGTAAATCTTAACCTTTAACCTAAGTCTGGCTTATGCTATGTGAAATTGGAAAATCATAAATAATTTAATGTAATATAGAATAATGACTAACATTCTTCAGATTAGAATATTTGATTTCTTTTGTCATGTGTCATCTTTACACCTAGTCCAATCTTTGTTCTCTTCTAGGCTCTGAAAATTTCTTTCTCTCTTTTTCTCTGTCTGTCTCTCTCTCTCTCTCTCTCTCTCTCTCTCTCTCTCTCTCTGTTTGTCTCTCTCTCTCTCTCTCTCTCTCTCTCTCTCTCTCTCTCTCTCTCTCTCTCTCTGTCTCTCTCTCTCTCATAGGATTTGCATATGGCATATATTGATAATGGGAGCATAAGAATCTTTGAAACTTTGCTTTGACACTCTAGAAATGATGGTAAAAGAATCTATGCTCCAATGAAGATTTCTGATATCAATTGTGACTGGAAAAATCTTACTGAGATGAGTTCAGTTTTCTCAGAAATGAAGTTAGTGTGATCATCATGATATGTCAGTCTTCAGTCTATCTGCAGTAATAAAGGCTCAGGGAATGCTGAATGGTATGGCATGTAGAGTTTTCTGCCACTCAATGCATTTCCAAGGATTAAGTTGAAGGAATCTAAAGTACTTGATTTGTAGAATCAAAACAATACAAGACTGGCAAACAATCCTCTTTCAATTTGATTTGTGACCATTAAAAAGTCAAAACCCTCAAGATCACGTAATTGTCATTATGTATTAGTCCCAGAGTCTACCTACAATCTACCTTGATACACAGGGTTATTATCAGGAATTTTTTCTAAAGTGATATGTGCCTACTAACATTTCTCACATTTCCCACAGAAAAATGTGTTGGGAAACTAAAAAAAATTCAAGATTTTGAGAACACTGGCTTGACTCCAAGCTGATTATAATTGCTAGGAGCTCACAATATCATTGTGAATGCCAATTAGAGTCAAAACTTTTAGAGTAAAACCTTTGACTCTTGATCCTTATAATCTCTGATCATTTTTCCAGGACCTAAAAATATAACAAAAAATGTATTTTCTAACAATCTTTTCTTAGCCAATATGGAATATTGTGACATAAAGAAACAGCTGGATGTCAGTGAAACCCATCCCAGAAAAATGACCATGATCATTATTGATGTCATTATGACATCACCATTACTGAGTATATATAAAACTTTATTTTAGACATCAGAGGCTAGAAAGTCACAGGTGCAATAATCTCTCTTATAGTCCAAAGTAATTCTCCAGTTCCCTTACCAAAAATAGTTGAATATTTCTAGAAAATAATCTAAAATGATGACTAAAGTTTGACATTCGTTACAAATATAACTGATAAAATTGTATGGTAGACAAAATAATGGTTTTCCAAAGCTGTCCATGCTCCAGTACCCAGAATTTGTGAAAGTACTTGATTATACAGCAAACAGATTTTTGCAGATGTTATTAAGTTTAATGACTTTGATATGGAAAGCATATCCTGCATTATCTAGGTAGGCTCACTATAACAAAATAGATCCTTAAAAGTAGAGAATTTTCCCAGTTTTGGTAAGAAAAGAGATGAAAAGATGGAAGCAGGGTTAGAGAAACATTATGTTGCTGCCCTTGTAAATGTGGACAGGGACTATGAATTTTTCTGTCTCTAGAAGATAGAAAATGTGAGGAAGTGAATTCTCCTCTAGAGATTTCAGAAAGAAACGTAGCTCTGCTGGCACCTTGATTTTGTCCCAGTGAGACTAATTTTGAAATTCAGACCTATGGAAATATAATATAATAACTTTGTGTGGTTTTACATCACTAAGTTTGTTATAGCAGCAAATAGGAAAGTACCATATATGGCTAATGTCAACATAGCCTCTGATATCTGAAATGTCACTGTTGTTGAGGATAACATATTCTATATGATAAAGTTAAAAACCCCATTTGATTTTCAGGCAGTAAAGTAAGAACACATTTTACTCTACTAATTCAGTGACACGTTAGCCCGTACATTTCATACCCCACTGTGGTCCACGCTGTCCTCAACTCCCTCATCATCACACAGAACATCATTCTGGTCCACCATCCTAATGCTATCATACTCACAGGCCCTAGAGAGCAATAAGGAAATAAAAACATATTTTTAATACCTGTATTAGTCAGAGAATGAAAAATATATCCCATGAATAAAAGGACATGCTACATCAGTAAAATTATTGATAGAAAAATGATACAATAAAATAGAGTATACAATTGCTGCTCATCAATTCTCCAAAGGAAGAAGCTCAATGCTGAGGATGTTAGAGGCAGGCTTTAAAATATTTCCTGATGAAAATGATTTTCTTTATAACTCAAATATCCTACTTTCAAAAGAAGTCCTATATAAGATAAGGCCTTGCACTATTTTATGTTTCAGAATACACCTCTTTGAAATTGCAGCTTTGTGATTTGTTAAGTTGTGCAAAATTTGAAGAATGTTAGATTACCTAGTTGGGAAGTCTCAAACCAGAAACTTGTAAAAGAGAAACTGAAGAGTTTTGATCAGGGTCATACATATATCAGCAATAATCTTTTCTACTACTAAAAATATCTCTGGAATTATCTTAGGACTTTAGTGGAAACTGAATATCAAACCCTTTGGAAATTATGTGATCATGTTCTTTAAGCTGCTCATCCCAAAATAATGCTATCTAATCAACATTATCATAATGTTAGGTAAGTCCTGTAATAATCAAACATTGCAAAAAGGTCTTAGCTTGTATAAGATCTGAAGATACTGATGCATTTTATATGTGTAAATTTGCTCTCTGATAGGCATACCTTTGCAAAGTGGTTTCTTCATGGTGAATTTACATCAATGGTTCAACATCTGTGTCTAAAGATGATGAAATTTGAAAGGTCTTTTTAATCATGACTGGATGAGCATGTTGGAATTTATTCTGGATTTTATTTGCTTTCCCTTAAAGTCAGGGTCTTAAGGATTGTTTAGACCACTCTGAGATTTGGTGTATCCTCTGAATTGATGACAAGTATTTGGTATTTTCTGTCCAACTGTTAATGCCTAGTCAGCACTCTTAATTTTGGACAATAATATATTGCAGTTATTTTAAGGATGGAAATTATAACAGGTTGATAGTCAATTTGCAAAAACAAATAGCTGGAGAAACTAAGTGCTTCCATGAACAACTTGCAGAAAAACACTGCACACCCAACTGAAACATCAGTAGCTACCACTGTTGCCACCAGACCCACATACCCCTGCTGTCACCCTTAACAACTAGAATGACTTAATTTGTCCCAATTTTTTTTTCATGTAATTAAGCTCCACGTCATGGTATTCCTAGTGGCAACAGAGGCTTGGGGATTTAATTTTATTGTTATTTTTGTTCTGCATTGGAAGAGTATAATTTTTTATTATTTACTTTATTATCACATTTTATTTTGTGGTTTAACTGTGAAAATGTAGGAGCCCAATGGTCAGGTCTTGATTTCTATATATCATATTCCAAAAAAAGAAACCAGGACTCCTTGAAGAAAACAGCCTCTAGAACTGGGGTAGGAAAATAGAAGAGGATCCTGGAGCATCTTGCAGTGCCAGGAAAGAAGGAACTACATCCCTGAAGGAAAGATAAAGGCAACAGAGATTACATAAAATAATTTTCAAAGGCCAAGAATTAAAATAATGTAGTATTGGATTATAACTGAAAGTATAAAGTGCATTTACATGAGTCTATAGTAACACCAATTAAATAAATAAATAGATTGGTAAATAAATAAATGGAGAAAAGGGAAAAATCTTTCTTACAAAAAATTTCAAATGTTAGATAGAGGTGCTTCCACTTTTAGGAGGTGAAGCTTAATTCCCCTTCCTCTGAAAGTAGATTGAACTTAATGGCTTGCTTCCAAAACACATACACACACACACACACACACACACACACACACAGAGAGAGAGAGAGAGAGAGAGAGAGAGAATGAAATGAGAGAAATACTAACTTTACATTGGAAAACCCTGGCAAATACTACCTAAACAAAGCTATCAAGGCTAGCATAACCAGTAATAAGATATATTGATAACATGAGGTATGAGAAAATATAGCAGACTAACCACATTTGGAGACATTCTGCAAAATATTTGACGAGTATTCTTCAAATCTGTTGAAGTCACAAGATACAAGTAAAGACTGAAGAATTGTGACAGGCAAGGGCAGACTACAAAGAGACCATGCCTAAATGTAATGTGGTATCTTGAATTGTATTAAACCATAAAAGAACATTAGTGGAAAGCTGGCTAAATCTTAATAATGTGTATAGTTTAGTTGATAGTAATAAGCTATGATCATTTCTTAGTTTTAACAAATGTTCCATGGTTAAAATTATATATATATATATACTCTCTCTCTCTCTCTCTCTCTCTCTATATATATATATATATATATATATACACACACACACACACACACACACACACACACACATACATACATGATATATAAATTGTATATATAATATATATGACATTAATCTATAACATTTTAGGTTAACATTAGAAGAAACTGATTGCAGGCAGTATGGTAACTGTACACTTTCAACTTTTTAAAATAAAACTAAAACTATCTCAAAGCAGAACATTTATTTAAAAATATAGAAGTCTTCAATGATTTTGTGCTGCCTGCACACTTTTTAAATATCAAATATTATAGGTTGACCTGGAATCTATGTTTCTCCTCTTCAAGAAGTTTGAATATCATCTTAATTCAAATAATTGTATAATATTTCTCTCATTCATTCATTCACCCTATTACTTAACAAAGCTAATTTTATTCATACTAGTAAAAAAACCTTTTTAAAACAAGTTTATTTACTGATTATGTAATACTGATGGCTAATGCTATACTATTAATATTACTGATTCATTAATACTGATATATATTAATAAGTGGTACTTATCTGTAATTTTCCCTTTGTGTGTGTGTCTTTATGGGTGTGTGCTTTGCCTGATTGTCATAGCAGGTTAAAAAAATCCTCAGAGAAAGAAACAAAATGTTTCCTTTCTTTTCTATGCAAAGATATTTTTTATGCCCTGAAAATTTAGAAATATTTGCCTATAAGATGTTCTGATCCAAATGACCTTTGGATTATAAATATTTGAATCCTCCATCAATTTAAACTATTATAAATTTTCTCATTTTATACTTACAGAATTAATCACTATATATTTTATTAAAATTAAAATAAAAGGTTGTCTAAGTTTTAAAAGCAAGCAAACCGGTATTAATTTTTATGTAGTAATATAATTAGAAGGAATCATAGTATAACTTGATATAAGCACATTAAAATATACTAGCAAAATAGAATTTTGAAAAAGACAGCATACAAGTATACAAACATTTAGTTATAAGAGGGAAAGAAAGCATCAGAGATCATTTAATTGAAAATGTGAGGCCGGGCATGGTGGCTCATGCCTATAATCTCAGCACTTTGGGAGGCCAAGGAGGGTGGATCACAAGGTCAAGAGATCGAGACCATCCTGGTCAACAAGGTGAAACCCCGTCTCTACTAAAAATTAAAAAATTAGCTGGGCATGGTGGTGCACGCCTGTAGTCCCAGCTACTTGGGAGGCTGTGGCAGAAGAATTGCTTGAACCCAGAAGGAGGAGGTTGCAATGAGCTGAAATCGTGCCATTGCACCCCAGTCTGGGTAACAACAACAAAACTCTGTTTCAAAAAAAAAGAAAAAAGAAAAGAAAAAGAAAGAAAGAAAATGTGAATCATTTTTATTCTCATGGGTTTACTTGAAATTGTCTCACAATAAGAGAGGGGAAATGCTAGTTTAGGAGTCCTCACATCAGTCAATTCTATATTTATATAATTATTTGTAAAATATTTCTAAGAAAAGTTTAACATCAAGGTTACATTTTCCATAGATCATGGATCAATGAGCCAAAATTTACTTTTTAAAATGATAGTTCAGCCAGCTCTAACCAAGATTAAAGGTCAGACTTACATGTGCTCAGACTTAGCAGAGCATACCTAAAAAGTTCCACATGAATAGCAAAGCATCTACCAGGCTCTAAAGATTCTAACACATGAAACATGGTCACTTTTTGTGCTTTTTATTAACTATACAAACACACTAGCAATCTATGTTTAATTCAATTAAAGCAGGAATATCAAGGGAATGGAGTAGTCATCAGACCCCTAGCAAGGTTCAAATATAATTCAAATTATCTTTAGAATTGTTAAATACTTCAACTAATGTAATTTATTAACTATATTTAGCTTAGCATCTTTAAAATAGCTTGCTTTCACTAAAACTGAAAAATGATAAAAAGAGCAAGGTAGGTTGAATTCGGCTTAAAATTGATTGAAGTATGTAAAACTTACAAATGTGGAAATTCTCTCTGCATAATTTTCCTTCATAGTGTTTATTTTAAACTTTAATGTAAACAATAAATTTATATTTAATCAAATAAAGTAGAATTTCTATGAAATTTCTTTTTTTTGGGGGAGGAAGAAAGGAAGGGAAGAAAGGAAGGGAGGAAGGAAGGGAGGGAGGGAGGGAGGGAGGGAGGGAGGGAAGGAGAGAAGGGAAGGAAGGAAATCAGGCAATGAGAGAGACATTGCCGACCTGGATCTAGAGGTCTACAAGTTGATTCCTTTTTTTTTTTTTTTTTGAGAGAAGGAAAGAAAAAAAAAGGAATGAAGGAGAGGAAGAAAGAGGAAGAAAAAGAGGGAGAGAGAATGGAAATGTTGCTTTATTCTAAAAGAAATGGGTATTAATAATGGCCAATCAATATTTCATTTAAACCTCTGAGTAGGTGTGATGTGGTATTGACAAGAATGTATATTTTGTGTATTTAAAGTGGAGAGCTCTATAAATATTTATTAAGTTTACTTTTTCTGGATCTGAGTTCGAGTCCTTGATATCCTTATTAATTTTCTACCTCATTGAGTCTAAGTCCCTATGTATCTGGGTGTTAGGATCGTTAGCTCTTATTGCTGCATTGATCCTTTTACCACATATCTTTGTTGGTTTAAAATCTATTTTATCAGATACGAGAATTGCAACTCCTGCTTTTTATTTATTTATTTATTTTTGCTCTCCATTTGGTTGGTAAATCTTTCTCCATCCCTTTGTTTTGAGTCTTTGTGTATCCTTGCATGTGAAATGGATCTGGATGTAGCACACCATTGGGTTTGGGCTGTATCTTTTGATTGGGGGATTTAGTCGATTTAAATTTAGGATTACTGCCATTTGATGTTAACTGGCTGTTTTATCCATTCGTTGATGTAAATTCTTCTTTGTGTTGATGCTGTTTACTTTATGGTATATTTTTAGAAAGGCTAATACTGGTTGTTTCTTTCTATGTGTAATGCTTCTTTCAGAAGCTCTTGTAAAGCAGGCCTGGTGGTAATAAAATCTCTGAGTACTTGCTTGTTCATAAAATATTTCATTTTTCCTTCAGTTGTGAAGCTTAGTTTGGCTGGATATGAAATTCTGGGCTGAAAGTTCTATTCTATAAGGATGTTGAATATTGGCCCCCACTCTCTTCTGGCTTGTAGAGTTTCTGCTGAGAGATCTGTTGTAAGTCTGACAGGCTTCCCTTTGTGGGTAACCTGACCTTTCTCTCTGGCTGTCCTTAGTATTTTCTCCTTCATTTCAACCCTGATGAATCTAATGATTATGTGCCTTGGGATTGCTCTTCTTGAGGAATATCTTTGTGATGTTCTCTGTATTACCTGGGGTTGAATATTGTCCTGCTTTGCTAGTTTAGGAAAATTTTCCTGAATAATATCCTGAAGAATATTTTCCAGCTTGGATTCATTCTCTCCATCACATTCAGGTACACCTATCAAACGTAAATTTGGTCTTTTCACATAGTCCGACATTTCTTGGAGACTTTGCTCATTCCTTTTTATTCTTTTCTCTCTATTCTTGTCTTCTCATTTTATTTCATTAAGGTGGACTTCGACCGCTGATATTCTTTCTTCTGCTTGAACAATTCGAGTGTTTAAACCTGTGCATACTTCTCAGAGTTCCCGTATTGTATTATTCAGTTACATTAATTCACTTATATTCCTCTCTAAGTTGTCTATTCTTATTAGGATTTCATCAAACCTTTTTTCAAAGTTCTTAGTTTCTTTACATTGGGCTACAACATGTTCTTTTAACTCACAGAAGTTTCTTATTATCCATCTTCTGAAGCCTGATTCTGTTAATGGGATGTGCTCATTCTCCATCAAGCCTTGTTCCCTTGTTGATGAGGAACTGTAATCCTCTTTAGAGGGAGAGGCATTCTGAGTATTTTGAGTATTCTCAGCCTTTTTACCCTGGTTTCTTCCCATCATTGTAAATATATCCACCTGTCATCTTTGTAGTTACCAACTTTCAAATTAGGTTTCTGAGTGGACGTCCAAGTTGTTAATTCCCAGGGCCGAAATATGAGCAACCCACTATGCCGGCCAAAACAGTGGCGTTAAGACTGATGGTGCTTTTTGGCTCGGGATTCTCCAGTCTGGCTTCCTTCTTGAGTCCATAATAGGCAACTCTGCCTTCCCGGAGCTCCAAACCTTGGTCAGAAGGGGAACCAGTCCCGTTTACTCTGTACCAAGAGCTGCCATGCTAAGGTGCCGGCAAAACTGCTGCACCGGCCGCAAGAGTTACGCTGGTGACCCATGCGGCTCCTCCACTGGGAATTTTCTGCTCCGTGAGTGACCAAAATTTGTCTGAAAGTGTGGCATCCTCTTGTTCTCTGCGCTTTCACTGGGAGCTGCAATCCTGAGCTGTTAGTGGTCAGCCATCTTGGATCATTCTCTCTATGAAATTTCTATGCATACTACTGTAAGAAATATTTTCAGCAACCATACTTTTCAAAAATTTATTTTGTCTTAGTCCATTTGACTATTATAATGAAATACCAAAAATTGGGTAGTTTTTACAGTAATGTATTGCTCACAATTCTGGAAGCTGAGAAGTCAAATCCCAAGATGCCAGCAGATTCAGTGACTTGTAAGGGCCTATTGCCCATGAAGAGAGTCATCTATGTGTCCTCACATGGCAGAAGGGGCAAACAAATTCCCTCAGGCCTCTTTTATAAGGACACAAATCCCATTGACAAGGGCTTTAACCTTATGACCTAGTTACATGTAGGTGTATGATCCACTTTGGATTGATATTTTTGAATAGTGTGAGATAGGGGTTCAACTTTATTGTTTTACATGTTATACTGGCATGGTGAAGTAAAGGGTGGACTTTGATGTTTATTTACAGAATGCTACAAGATATGAAATTCCACATAGAAATAAGAAACCTAGTCAGAGGAAAAGCTTCATACAGTATATACAGTTGGAACTGTTCAAGTACAGTTTCAGTGTAAAAATATATTTCTTAATTTTACCATTTGCAAGAATTTTCTTTAAAAAGTTAATGGACTCACTATATCCTATATTTGAAACCTCTGAAGTATAAAATAATTGAGTGTTTGTATCTATAAACCAAATTACTTTCTTAATGCACCCTAGCACACAGAAAGTAGAATTAATTTATAATTTAAGTGGTATTCACACACACACACACACAAAACTTAGCATGCTGTAGTTTGTTTAAATGCTGATGAAGAATATAACTTCCAGATAAATTGACATCTTATGGAAATTGTTTTCATTTAAAAAGTTGTATTAAGGTACACTTCATATATTATAAAATCTATACATTAAGTATACAATTCAATAGTATTTAGCATATTCACAGAGTTGTACAACAAACACTACAATCTAAATTTTAGAATTTTGTTACTCCCAAAATAAATCCTGTACCTATAATGAGAAATAGTTATTTCCCCTTATCTTTCCCCACCAGCCATAGGAAACATCTAATCTTTCCATCTCAAATATTTGCTTATATTAACATTTCATATAAATGGAATCACATGATCTGTTATCCTTTGTTATTGGCTTTCTTTCTATAGCACGATGTTTTCTATGTTCATCATGTCATACTATGTATCAGTATCTCATTTTTTTAAATTAAATAATATTCCATTATCTGGAAACATCGTATTTTATTTCTCCATTCATCAGTTCTTGGGCTTTTTTATACTTTAATTTTTAAAATATTGTATTATTTTTCTATTATAATGCAACTATGAATATGTATTTATTACTTTTTATGAATATATGTATTTTTCTTTTAATATATATATATATATATATATATATATATATATATATAAAGTAGAAATACTTGTTCATATGATAATTATGTTTTAAGTAACTGATAAATTGTTTTCTGAGGTGGCTTCCTTATTTTATGTTTCCACTAGCAATGTACGAGGATTCCAATTTGTTCATAGTTTTTTCAAAATTTGTTATTGTCTTTTTTAGTATAGCGAGCACACTGTATAATGTGAAATATAATATTTTGATTCAAATTTCCCAAATATCCTTTTTTTGAGGAGCCATCACACTTCATATAAAGTGAAATAATGTGATTTAATTTGTATTTCCCAAATAACTAATAATATTGATTAGCTGTTCATGTACTTATTGATCACTTGTATATCTTCTTTAAAGAAAGTTCTATTCATATATTTTGCCCATTTTAAATTTAGTTATCAGTACTTTTATTGAGTTTCAAGCATTTTTATACATTCTGAACACAAGTCCCTTGTCAGATATATGATGTGCAAATATTTTTTTTCTGATTCTGTATGTTGTCATTTTCCTTCCTGAAAGGTGTCTTTTGTTCAATTTTGATAAAACCTGATAAATCTATTTTTTAAAACTCATTGTTCAATTCAAGGCCACAAAGATTCATGGCTATTTATTTCTAACAGTTTTATAGGTTTAGCTCTTACATGTAGGTGTATGATTCACTTTGGATTAATTTTTGTGAATAGTGTGAGGTAGGGGTTCAGCTTTATTGTTTTACATGTTTATATGCAGTAGTAACATTACCATTTTTTGAAAAAAACTATTTTTTCTCAGTTAAATTGTCTCAGCACTCTTATTAAAAATCAGTTGAACACCAAAAGTGAAGCTTTATTTCTGGATGTTCATTCTACTTTGTTAATCCATGTTTGTCCTTATGCCATGACCACATACCTTGATTATTGTGGCTTGGTAATATCAAGACATATAAACAATCTATATTTTTTCCACATTGTTTTACCTAAGTCCTTTAAATTTCCAAATCAATTTGAAGATCGACTTGTCAATTTTATCAAATAAAAGAGCTGAAATTTTTATAAGGATTGAACCTATAGATTAATTTAGAAAGTATTGCCATTTTAACAATATTAGTCTTCCAATGCATCAGCCTGGAATGTCTCATTTATGTAAATGTCTCCCATTTATTCAAATTTCCCTCAAGTTTCTTCATTGATGTTTTGAATTTACCAGTGTACATTCTTACACCTTTTTGTGGTTAAATTTATCTTCAACTATTTTATCCTTTTTTTTTGTCATTATAATTGCAAATGGTTTTAATTTTTAAACAGTTAATTGTCAGTCTATAAAAACGTAAATGATTTTTGTATACTGACCTTATATTCTGTATATTGCTGAACTCTCTTATTAGTTGTATAGCTTTTCAAGTAATTTTCTAAAGGTTTTTACATACAACATTTTGTCATGGGCAATTAAAAAGAGTTTTGCTTTATTCTTTCCAGTCTTTGTATTTTCTTTTGCCTGACTTTTCTGTATAGAGCCTCTAATGTCATGTTGAATAAAATTGGAAAAATTGGATTTCCTTGTATTGCTCCTAATATTGGGAGAAAGCATTAAGTAGGATTTTTGTAGATGCCCTTTATCTACAAAAGGAATAAGAAGTTCCTTTTGTAGATGACCTCTTTATCTACAAAGGGGTTAGGAAGTTCCTTTCTATACTTAGTTCGTTAAGTACTTTTACAAAGAGAGGGCATGTTATTCTGTCAGTGCATTTCTGTATCTCTAGAGATGATCATTTGCTTTTCATCCTTTCACTATTAATGAGTTATTACATAAATTGTTTTATGAATGTTAAATCAAGCTTCCATTCCTAGGATACATTCTACTTTGTCATAATGTGCAATCCTTTTAACATGCTTGCTAATGTTTTCTTGAAGATGTTTGCATCTATCCTCTTAAGAAATATGGGCATGTTATATTTTTTTTGTGCTGTGTCTTTCTGATTTTGGTAGCAAAGTAATACTGGGCTCATAGAATCAATTGTGAAGGCTTTTCTTTGTCTTCTGTTTTTGAAAATTTATTTTCTCTGTGATAAGAAAAGCTACTCCAGCTATTGTGGTTGCTGTTTGCATGATATATCTTTTCTCATCCTTTTATCTTCAACTGTTTATATCTTTGAACGTTCACTTTCTCTGTAGTCAGCATATAGATGAATTTTGGTTTCATTTGGTTTGGTTTTCAAAACCAATGTGACAATTTATGCCTTGTTTAAAGTATTAAACAGGTAATTGTTTGATTCATATGTAATTTAATTGTTATTAGTAGTGTCTGGCTTATATCTGCCGGTTTGCTTTGTTCTTCCTTCCCTCCTTTCTTACCTACTTTCAAATAAATTGGATATTTTCTATGGTCACATTTTAATCTCTTTCATGATTGTTTAAAAATATTTTTTAAAAATTATAAACTTAATAATTGCTCTAAGGCTTAAACCACACATCTTATCAGACTCTACTTCAGATTCATACTAAGTTATTTTCAGTGAGATGTAGAAAGTGCATTCATATATAGTTCCATTTTCCCTTTTGTGCTAATATTGTTATATATAAACATTTATATATATTAATAGCCCCAAAAGAGACCAATATAATTATTAATTTATATAACCTAATTATTTTAAAGAAGCTGAGGAAAGAAAAGAGACATGTATAGATAGATAAATTTTGGTACATTACCTTCTTTTTAACCAATCCTGATTCTCTCAATTTTTTTTTCTGTGAATTACAGTCGGCATTTGGTGTCATTTCCTTACTGTAGTACAGTCTTTATTTCTACCTATCTCCTTCATGATGTTAATGACAAACATATTACATTTCTATACATTGTAAGCCTAAAACTACAATTGGATACATATTGTTTTATGCATTTTAAAAAAGGAGAAAAAGTGAGAAGAAATATGCAATTATTACATCTCTATGATTACCCAAATTAATTACCTCTATCAGTGATCTTTATTTTTTTCATGAAGAGTCAAATTACTGCCTACTGTAACTTGCATTTGGCCTGAACTGAAGGTTTGTCTTTATTTTAACTGCATTTTTTAAATTATTTTTTCTGAATATGGGACTCTTGGTTGACAATTTTTATTTTCTTTCAGTGTTTCGACTTTATCATCCCACTGCCTTCTGGCCTCCATGGCTTCTGATGCCAAGTCAGCTTTTAATCTTACTCAGTTTCTCTTATATGTGATGACTTTTTTTTCTTTCTGATTTTAAGACTTTCTCTTAACTTTGGGTTTCAGTTTTGACTAATGTTTCTGCATGAGGATCTCCGTTTATCCTACTTGAAAGTTTGTTGAACTCTTAGATATTTATATTAATGCTTTTCATTCATTTTGAGAAGTTTGAACCGTGTTCCCTTTGATAATATTTTCTGCTTTTTCTTTCTCTTTTCTCCTTCTGGAACTTCTATCTCAGATATGTTGTTGTACTTACTGGTGTCCCACATTTTTTTCGGAGCCTCTGTTCACTTTTGTTCCCTATTTCCTGTTCTTTGTGTTGTATAATTTTTTCTGATTCGTTTTCAAGTCACTGATTCTTCTGTTACCTCAGGTCTACTATCAAGTCCCTCTAATGACTCTGTTATTTTATCTGTTGTACTCTTCTGTTTGCTTCTTTTTACAATCTATCTTGTTTGCTGATATTTTCTCTCTGATGAGATATTGTTATCATACCTTATTTTAATGTTTTAAATGTGCTTTTATTTTGTTATTGGAACATATTTATAAACATTATTATTTTTTCCTAATAAGTTCATTATCTTGGTCCCTAAAAAGCAGTTTTTAGTGTTCATTTTTTTCTTCTGTATGGGTCATATGTTTCTGTTTATTTACATGTCTCATAATATTTTGTTCCAAACTAGACATTTTAAATAATATGTAGATGAAATTCTAGATAACAATGCCCATTGAAGCTTATTGTTTTTGCTTGTTTATTTGAATATGGACATGTCTGGACAACTTCAGTAAAGCTATTTTCTTAGTTGTGGGCAGGTTTGATATCCTGTTCAATATTTTTTTCTAATTGTTATCACTAAACCAGGCATTCTCTGGGTTGCTCCTAGTTTAGCAGTGTTTAGTGGTTAGCCACTGATTAGGAAGAGATTGCAACTAAGCTCTGTTACAATAAGATTTTCATTATTTGCCATTAGATATGTGTGTGGCTTGGAGATTGCTTTTTACTTACTGTTCAGGAGTTTACCAGATAGCCCTGTGTTCATTCAGGTATCAGCAACTCATAATTATCTTTGCAGTTTCTCCTCAGATAATAGTCCTGAGCATGTACCAGCAGCGATAACTGTTATTTTAGCTGGCTACATTTGACTAATTTATTGATCCCCTAATTATACTTCTGGCTCATCTGCCTTTATTGTTATCACATCCAACTGTTAAATTCCACTACTTACCAGATGACTTCACTGTTTCAAAAATGCCCTGGCACATAAATTGTTCCTCAGTTCAATTCAAAGAAGTAGGATCACTTGGCAGAGGCAGGATATTGCCAACTTTCAAACTTGCTCTGGACCATCCCTGGGAGGAATCTCTGTAATATGGAGTTGGAGCTGGGGAAAGGGGATTATTTCCATGGAGCAGGAACTGAATCTTTGAGGGTTAGGAGAAATTGCTGATGCCTCCTAGCTGCCGTCAACACCCATCGTGTATCAGAGGCTTGGATATTGTGATACATTGAGGGTTTACTAACTTAAAATCTGTGATGGTGATTCTAAGAGGTAATGGATCTTCCACCTCTGGAAACTAAAGGAAATGGTAGTTGTTACTCAGAAGAGTTTATTTTGCAACACAGAGTTCTGTGTAAATGGAATACTGCACATTTGACCTGCTGTACCACTGGCTTCTCCCTACACTACAGTATTGGGAAAGGGCAAAGACCACTTGGCTTGTTCTATACACTCAGCTTAGGTCTAACACAGTAAAGACCTATGAGAAATGATATCTACCAGTGTTCACAGCTGCTGAATGTACACAGACTAGCTTTTGCACCCTCAAGTGTGGAGAAGATAGAAGCTACCACTTAGCATGGAGCCTTTTGGAAGGTGTCATCCTCAATACAGAGCTGTGAAGGTGGGATACAGCTCCTAGCTCAAATGTCACAGACTACCATTGTCTCTAATGTATATTGTGGTAAAGTGTGGTGACTCATGCCTGCAATCCTAGCACTGGGAGGCCACATGGGGAGCATCACTTGAGCTCAGGAGTTCAAGATCTAAAGTATTCTGTAAGAAATAATTCTCATTTTTTTTTGTAAGCAGTTGGTCAATCTCTAGAGATTTTAAAAGTTTGTCTCTGCAAATTTTGACCAGTTTAGAAGAGAGATTTCTAGAGCTTTTTATATCATCATTCTGGAAAAGTGCAAAATTCATTTTCAATTTTTGAATATATAAATTCCTTAATTTTTTAAACATTTTCAAAGCCAAGTTTCCCACTATTGAGTGTACTTTTGACTTGAAAATTTCAGTGGCATCAAAGGTAGACTATGCCTAAAACCCTCTTATTATTTGATATTTCTGCAGCATATTTTAGCCACAATTATTCAACTCTGTCACTTAACATGAAAACAGGTACAGACAATATAAAACAAATAAGTATGACTATGTTTCAATAAAACTTTACTTACAGAAATGGGCAAAAGGCACTATTTGGCCTACGATCATAGATTCCTGACCTCTATGTAGAGTAATGGCCATAAGCAAGCTGTGGTAGACACTATAACTCAGGATAACTATTGTCATAGAGGAAAGATCTGAAGGATAAGGAGGACAATTTGAAAGTAAAAGTCCTCAGACACCAAAGGAAGCAGATCAATGTTGGGACATATTAGTGTTCAAGAACCAGAGAGTTCTATAAAAGTCTGCTTTCAAATTCTAGATCTAACTTTAATCCAACTCAAACCTCTATTTTTAGACTACTTGAGGTAGGGCCTGGAATATGCTCCGTTGTATATTTCTATGATATCAAATTTCATTATTACCATGTGTAGTTGAAAAACCAAAACATTTACAGTTCAATAAACTATATATATTTCTCAGTCAGAGACCAACAGATACATAAATGTGGTCAACAAAATTAGATTTATTATACCATGGTGTGGGATCTCTCTTGCAGTAGCTTTTAATAAATTAGGTTTATTTAAAGCTACTGCAAGACAGATCCCACACCATGGGAAACTCTAGTGCATCTCCAAAAATGGCCTTAGGAAAGGGGTACTGATTTTGCAAACAAAATTTGTCATGGAATGATCTTTTTGGGAGATTATAAAAATTTATGAAATAGAGTTTTTGGAATAGGCAGTGCTCTATCTTTAAAACACATGAATCCATGCAAGGTTAATATAGAATTTTCTTGGAATATATATATATATATTTGATATAAAGAGTATAAGCTTAGGCTGTGATGAACATCACGGTTTGGTTTGAAACTGTTCATCTGTTTTGTAAGTGATAATGCAGTCCATTTTGAAAGTTGTGGTTTTTCTTACACGTCTCAGTTACCTCTGACAGTCTAGCTGTCAGAAAGACCATCTTTCAATTTATCAAAATCAACCAACACAGCAAGATTAAATAATTGAAGTAAAATGCAATTTTTAATACTTAGAAATAAGTCTTTTATGTATGCTGGGTGCTGTTCTATTCCGTGTTAATGGTTTTATAATCTATGAAAGTTTTTGAGTTGTATGTTGCCATGATTTAGGATAGATTTAGCTCAGAGCAGTGTTCATAGCAATAAAAATCTGATTTGCTATCTGCTTCTGTTTCACAAGTCATACAGAATTACTTTTATAAAGAATCGGAGAAATTCTTCAAGTATTTCTCTGATAATATGTTATGCCATTTTCAAATGACTAAATAAATAATGTATAATCTGTATCAACCTTTATTTGCTTTGCAATTGAAGTTTTATGTCATCTTATATATTTTTACTAAAGAATTCACATTAGCAACTTTTATTTATATGTTTAGCATATTAGAGCTAGCAACTTTCATTTTATATATTTACAATTACAAGTTCACAGAAAAAATGCATTATGTTTATTCTGGCACAATGAATGAAACCTACTTGATGCACAATAAATATTGTTAATTGTATGATTGCATAAAGAATGAATGAAATTGGCCATGTGGGCAAAAACTTTAGAAGCAATATCAAATGGCAAAACCATAAGAAACAGAAGATAGAATTAATAAACGAATTTAATTAATGTTATTTTTTTAATGCTCTTACAACTTTACAACTGATTTTTTTAAAGTGTAATCATTGCAGCCAAGTACCATAACAAGTTGCAAGTTG
This sequence comes from Saguinus oedipus, assembly GCA_031835075.1. Taxonomy (NCBI): domain Eukaryota; kingdom Metazoa; phylum Chordata; class Mammalia; order Primates; family Cebidae; genus Saguinus; species Saguinus oedipus. The sequence goes on from CM063169.1 coordinate 47,618,992, forward strand.
CAAAAAAATTAAAAAAAAAAAACTTAAATACAATTGATTTTTTCAGGCTAAAGAAAAAATTATAACTAATCCTCAAAATCGTTCATATAAAATGTGTGTGAGTAAATATGTGAATAATTAATCTTTTTTTCTATTGATTTGATCGTATTTGTACACCAAAAACTTTGAGAAGAAAGTTATTTTTAGTGAATACATAGTAGAAACTATCATTAAGATCATTAAGAAGACTATAGTTTCTTTAAAGGAAAATGTAAGTCTGGTTCTCTGAGGTTTAAAAAATGTGCAAAGTTTCATTTTTTTTGTTATTTTGGTTTACCCTTATAAATTGATTATCTGAGGAAAAATAAACATTAATAGTGGCCTATGTTCTTTCTTAGAATAATTTGTTGTATAATCAGATAACCATTACCCTACAAGCAAATATTTCCTTAAATTTTATTAGATGGTAATATTCAAGCTCCAAGCTTTTTCATAAAAAATGAATATTTCCAATAGTTATCCACTTGAAATCACAAAAATCCTGATAATTTTCATTTGCCTTACAAATCATTGTAGCTTCTTCTTGTCAATAATGTTAGCATGATTATAGCACATCCTGGAAACTTAACTTCATTCCATCTGGAGCATAACCTATTTTCCACCTACACATTACAAAACTCATTAAGCAAAACTCTTAAACACTGAAACACTCTAACCTCTTGATTGTTTTCTTAAGCATATCACCATATCTGTCTATATTTAATAGAAGCTTATTTTCTCAGTTCAGCTGAATTTAAAAATAAAGGATTTATATATGTATATATATTTATATACACAAACAAAAAACCTTATATATGTAAGTTATATATAAGGTTCCCAGAATGGTGTTTGGAGTTTGATATTATCATATATAAGTTATATATAAACCTTTTATATAACTTACATGTAAAATTTAGATAGGTAAGGTTTTATATATATGTGTGTGTGTGTGTGTGTGTGTATATATATATATATTTTTTTCACATATATATATATATATTTTTTTTGTCTATGTCTCTTATCTATTTGATCTATTTGACCAATCAGAGGAACCCTGCTGTCCTGACAACGATGCTGTATTGATCAACTCCAAGGGTAACTAAGTTGAAATTCTTCAAACATTATAATCTGCCTTCTTAATAAATTTTCCCCAATATGCATTGATTTAGTCTGCAGTGCTATACTTTCCTCATTCTTGTGATACAGTGCATGTAAATAAGGTTTTATTGCCTGGATGCTTGAGATCACTGATTCTTTTTATTGGGAGAGTAGAGCGTATCTTCCAATCTTCCCTTCCCTAAATGAGACCTCTTTTCAAACTTTAAACCATAGAATTTTTATTCTATATCCATCCATATATGTCAACTAGTGAAAAGTGCTTGTAAAATATTTATCTATTATTATAGAGTATACTGCAGGGTATTATAATTGCATTTTCTTTCATGAGCCCCTGCAAACATGATTACAAACTTGATGTTACTGTAAAGAATAAAAACAATCATTAACACTATTATGTATTAGATATTTCTCAGATGTGTGTGTGTGTGTGTGTGTGTATATACATATACACACACACATATATATATATTATTTTTTGTTCTCACACAACAATATCTGGAAGGTATTTTTATAATCCCTAATTATGTCTGAGAAAATTTATGCTTGGAGAAGTTTTAACTAACTTGTCGAAAGTTAAATTGCAGGAAAAAAAAAGGTGGAATTGGGATTTGAATATTAGCATTCTATCACTGGAATTCATTCTTTTTTATTTTTTTACCTTTCATTTTAAGTTCAATGGTACATGTGCAGGGCTGTGTGCCACAGGGTGTTGGTGTGTACATTTTTTTATTACCCAGGAAATAAGCATAGTGCCTGACAGGTAGTTTTTCAGTCCTCATCCTCCTTCCACCCTTCAACCTCAAGGAGGCCCAGGTGTCTGTGTTCCCTTCTTTGTGTCCCTATATACACAATGTTCAGCTCTCACTTATAAGTGAGAACACACAGAATTTGTTTTTTTGTTCCTGTGTTAGTTTGCAGAGCATAATGACCTCTAGCCCCAGCCATGTTGCTCTGAAGGATATATTCATGTTCTTGTTAAGGCTACGTCACATTCCCTGGTGTATGTGCACCAGTTTCATGAATTTAAATGCTACCAGTTATACAGACTATTTGCTGTTCAAAGAGCAAGTTGCTCCAGTAACTCTGCCTTTTCTCTTCTCATCAAGCCAGGCACCACTGGGCAAGATCCACCTCAGTCGGCCTGGAGGATGGTAACCCTGAATATTTGTCAAAGGCTGATGGGTTTGAAGTTTTCTTCTTACTAATACAATCTACAGCGTTCATGTTTCTCCTCTTATGAGTACACATTTAACACTTTTTGGCCCCCTCCTTAGCAGGCTCTTCCTTCTATCTAAAATCTCTCAATAAATAAAATGTTTTCTGTGTTCCCAGCATGGTGGTTGGAGTTTGATATTATCAACTCATTCTACAAAGTCTATTTTAACAGATCCACAAATCTACCACAGGTGAAACCATTTACTGCTGTGGCCACTAAACTACTTCTTATGTGTTCCGATTTCCTACCCATTTTGTGGCTTTTCTGGTACAGTAAACAAGATATCTGAGTTCTTACTAATTTATTAAAATTTGAAGCAAGCGTAGTCAAGTTTCCTCTATTTCTAAATTGTAGTTATATTTTAAAAGAGGGGGTTAAAAATGCTATTCATAACTTTAAATTGATGTTCAACAAATGAAAAAAGTATGACTTATTCTTTATTGAACATATTTATAATCCACTAAAAAAAAGTTTCAAAATGTTTTTCCTTGCAATATAAAGCTAGTTATCAAGAATAAGCCTTTTCCTGATTTTCTTCAAAAGTAGTATGCATCACATATATAGTTAAGCATTCTCTGTGTTTCTTTGCACACAAAGAGGTAGTGGCAAATGTCTTTTTTAAGAAATAAAGTGCAGATATCAGTAGGAGAATTATCCTATTATAACTGAAATGCTTGGATTCCCTTGACATGGATAAAATTCAGTGAGTAACTCAACTTCGTTAAACCACAATAGACACCAGTCAGCCTTGAATAAAGAATTGAAAATGATACAGTTTGGAAAAGATTTTAAACATGCAAAATTTAATGTAAATGGAATTTATTCCAAGGTGCTGAAATATTTATGTGTTGTTCCTTTCTGTTGTCAAGTAGCTTGCTACAACAGAATGTTCTTTAAACATATAATCATTGACATTAGACTACTAGGATATTGTGCAAGTAGGGAAGTTGAAGTCCTTTTACCTCATTAAAGTTGAAGTTGATGTGCTTTGACTTTCAGTTAATATCCTCACTGTGCTCCAATAAGAATAAGCTTTAAATTTGACTTTCAGTTAATATCCTCACTGTGCCCCAATAAGAATAAGCTTTAAATGAGCCTGCAAGGATCTACACAGAGATGGCACACAAAAGGAACAGTGATGCTTGAGATGTAACTTACTGAGGATGGTGTAGTTTCTAGCACATTCAAAAGAGTCTATTGATGGCATACCATTGAAGGTAAGCAACAAGAAAGCAAAAAGGAGAGAATGATTGTGGGAAGACGGTAAAAAGAAAAGACAAGAAATATAAGGGAATGGATTTCTACATCCAAAACATTCTTACTATTTTCCTCAGCTTAAGAGGTAAATAGAACACAAAATTATAACATAACTATACGAGTCAGAAGCAAGACCACTGCAATTATGGTAATGACTATGATTAGTAATTATTTACTAGACATTGGGAATATACTTAGATTTTTAAATGATATTCAAAAATATGAGAGCATCCCTGTTGCCATTTATTCTGCTCAGGTAAATGTAGGCACATTTACCATGAAGGTAAACATCACCAGTTCAATACATAAAACAATACTCTGTTTCTATTTGATAGCATGAAACAGATAATTATAGAAAACATAAGATTTATATTATTTCCCCTTATAAAATACTACTTTGTGTTTTATTTTTGGTATTTGTGACTGCTTCCTTGCTAAAGTTCTCATGCTGTTATTTGAATTAAGCTTAAATATGTTTTAAGTATTAAAAAATTAGTACCTAACCTAAAAACATAAAAGCTTTGCTCTAAAATAGTTTGATTATGTTAACCTATTGATTTCAATTGTATATATCTTAACTTTAAAAACTAACACAGTGGTTTCTGTGTGAGATTAGTTATAGAACTGACATCATAAATATTTTTAAAGAGGTCCTTTCAGTTTTTAACTTTCATTTATAATTATTTGTACTATTAAAATGCAATAGCAATTATTTTGAGCTATGTAAAACTTTTATATGCTTATGATCATGATACAATGTTAAAGTTCTCTAATCCCTGAAATCTCTGTTTTCCTGTCTTACTTTCTTATTTCCTAAAGCACAAACCTGTTCATTTGAGAGTTTGTTTTGAGTTTATATGAATTATGCCTCATAGAAGGACAGGATATTATACTAAAAGATAGCATTTTATGGGGTGTATAAATAGAACTCTGATTAAGTCCTGACTCTTTCTTTTAACAGCTGAGTGACCCTGACCAGGATCCGGATTTTTCTGATCTTTTATTTCTGCCTATGTAAATGGAAATAATAACAGCTACTCCAAAAGGTTGTTTCCAAGGTAAATGATGTGGCATAATTAAACCATCCAACAGAGAGCACATTGGTAGTGAGCATTTCTTAAATATGAGTTTATTGTCTCCTTCTCCTACTGATGTATGGCAAGTTTTCTTAAGATAAAGCAGGAGTTATGCCAGTTCCAAGAAAATCAGTGTAGGGACACTTTGGGAACATATTACTCATTTATTTCATATTCATCATTGTGCATATGGTAAAAACTTTTTTGACATGCCTTAGAAGTCACTGTAATGCAATTCTGCATTTACATTCTCTAAGTATACTTGTCCTAAGATTTAGTGTTACTTGACTCAGTACATTGAAATGTAAATACAAATTTAAGTACGATATTTCTTCATGAAGTCTTTGGAATGTGAACTCTCAGGATACAAAGTTCTGAGGCCTGCCTGTTATCCCAGAAAACTTGAAAGATGGAGCAACTTGATACTTTTATTTAATATCACTATTTAATTGATGAAGTACTTTGGCTTCAATAAGCAACCCAAATGCCTAAGAACACATAATTACTCACCTTCTACACAATATGCACTATACTGGATTTTCTGAAAACCTTCAAAATAAGTCAGTGATAGAGACATTTTTTACTTTTGTCACAGTAAAACAAATCCAGACTTAGGGAGAGATTTTAATTAGAAAGACAGGCTATTGCAATAGGGAGATGGCTCCAATTTTAGAAATCTGTGAGCATCTCCAATTCAAACAGAGAAAGGTTTTTCTTTCAGAGAGTAAGAGAGGCAAGCAGAGATAAGCAGAATCTTTGCTGGGGAAGCTGGAAATAACCAGCAGTTTCTGATAGGAAAATGGTCCTGCCCTGGTCACTGATTCCCAGGAGAAACTGATAAGAAGGCATAATTTGCTTTTTTTGAGCTTGATCAGTCCTGAGGACAAGTAGAGTTCAGGGGCCTGTGGAAAGAGAGAAGCCTAATGAAAGTCTGATCAAGACAAAGCAATGGATAAGCAGCAGGCACCTGTGAACACTTTGTCACTTTTATATATTTGGAGATGTTGCTAAGACTGAATTTTGCCTCCTTGCTACCCATGTACAAATTCATAGACTGAAGCCTTAACTCCCAAATTAATTGTATGCGGAGATAGGGCTTATAAAGAGGTAAGTAAGGTTAAGTGAGGTCAAATGTGGGGTCCTAATCTGGTAGGACTGGTTTTATAAGAAGAGAGAGAGAAAAAAAAAACCCAGAGCTTCACAGAGAAAAGGTCAAACACGGACACAGCAAGAAGGCATGTATCTGTAAGTAAGCCAGGAAAAGGCCCTCATCAAGAACAGGAGAGCCAGGGCCTTGATCATGAACTTCTAGCCTCTAGAACTGTTGGAAAAAAATCTGCTTTTCAAGTCACCCGGTTTGTGGCATTTTATCATGGCAGCCCTAGCAGACTAAAATAGATATGAAAAATTGAAGCTCTGGCCGGGCGCGGTGGCTCCAGCCTGTAATCCTTTGGGAGGCCGAAGCAGGTGGGTCACGAGGTCAAGATATCGAGACCATCCTGGTCAACATGGTGAAACCCCGTCTCTGCTAAAAATACAAAAAATTAGCTGGGCACGGTGGCGCATGCCTGTAATCCCAGCTACTCAGGAGGCTGAGGAAGGAGAATTGCCTGATCCCAGGAGGCGGAGGTTGCGGTGAGCCGAGATCGCGCCATTGTACTCCAGCATGGGTAACAAAAGCGAAACTCCGTCTCAAAAAAAAAAAAAAAAAAAAAAAAGGAAAATTGAAGCTCCAAGAATGTAAAGATATTGTTCCATTTCACAATCTAGTATGCGGGGAGATCAGATGTCATGCCCCTATCTGTTTGATCCTAATGTCCATGACATTCCATTTTGTCATATTACCTTTGCAATTACTTAATTGCTGAATTATTTAAACATCATTTTGTGTTTCTTAATATAGCTCTCCCATTATTATACCACAGCTGCCTTGATATGGTATGGGGACAAGAGAGTCCCCTCCACGGCAGTGCTTTCTTCAGGACATTCACCTGAAAGTTTTTGCAAAGGATCATGTTGCTATCTCTTTTCAATTTTACTCCATTCAGTGGAGGCTCTATACTTTTTATATGAGGGAGAGTAAAAGTTTTATTCTGATTAAAAGGGCAGTGGTAAGCATTATAGCAAAGTTGCTTATACAGAGCGAGTATCTGGGTTGACTAATTTATTATATGGAGTGGTTTTAGGGAAATCTAATGGGAATCATTGGGAAAGACTAAAAACACCCCTCCCTGCATTCTTGCTATTCTTTGGTAACCCCAGGGATTCTCCGTATTTATTTATTTTTCTATTTTGGCTAAGGAAAAAAGAATTTTTTAAAACATTATGTTAATCATATTAATACTAGTTTTTATTTTCCATTTTCCTTTTATCTTATTCATTAATATAATATTTTCTTCCTTACAGACAGAAGGTATTGCTTCACACAGTTTCAAATAAATAGTAGTGGTAGTGAATTAAAGAGTTTATATTTTCTGAGCATTATTTACAGTTACTTGTTACTTTAAAACTATTTTGTGTAAGAATGAAATTAAACAGCACACACAATCATGATGGGACATGTTTTGTTTAGAAAAATCATTATTTGACCAAGACCTGTGGTTCAGGGTTATATGATCTTTGCCTCCCTTCTTTAATGAGCATTTTAATTTGTGAGTTTTCTTAAACAAGGAAATTGGTCATCACATAATAGGAGTTTGTTTTGCATAATAAAGTGTATAGTAAGACAATATGCCAGGTCAGAGTAAGAAAAAAAAATATTGCAGGAAATGATAACTTTCCATCGAGGACAATCCTTTGCTATTTTCTTTTTTTTTTTTTTTTGAGTCAGAGTCTTGTTTTGTTGACCAGGCACAAACACAGTTCACTGGACCCTGGACCTCCACATCAGCCTCCCAAGTACCTGGGACTACAGAAACATGGCCCCATGCTGTTTGTTTAATTTTTTTTTTGTAGAGACAAGGTCTCCCTATGTTGCCCAGGCTCATCAAGAACAATTCTTAATAGTTTTGCAATTCCTTTGTCAGTCCCATAAAATCTATTTATCTTTCCCCAGAAAAGAATATACATGCATAACTAAAACAGCATGCGTATAATTGCAGTAAATTCATACATTCTAAAGCCTTAAGTCTGAAGGAAGCTTTATAATGATTTTCAAAGTCCTGTCATTTAATATCATATCTTCTTCATGTTGGAAGAAATATTAGAGAATTTTGACAAAAAGTAAGCATTGGATCATATTTATTATACACTCTTTTGTCTGGTTAAAACTAAAATACAATCTTATTTAAAATTTAATAAAGTATTATTACACTCCAGAAATTAAAAGATCAAAATGACATAGAGAAAAGCATTTCTCAATGTTTTCATTTGTGGAAGGTACTCTACAAAATAAATAAATAACATTAGACCATGCCTGCAACTGTATGCAGGCATGAGTTTCTTATTGATATGGATATGATCAATATCCATTTGATCATATTTGTTGTGTAAACATCAGAGTATACTTACACAAACCTAGATGGCATATCCTATTACTCCTAAGCTACAAATGTATAGAGCATGCTGCCATACTGAATGCTATAGGCAATTGTAACAAAATAGTATTTGTGTCTAAATATATCTAAACATAGAAAACATACAGTAAAAATACAGTATTATTATCTTAAGTGACCACCATCATATATATGGTCTGTTGTTGACCAAAATATTATGAAGCACATGATTTTATATGTGTGTGTGTGTGTTTGTGTATTTTAAATTACTTAAATTTTATTATTAGAGAATAAAACTTGCTAAGAGTGTTACTGTTTTGAAAACATTTTATGTGTATATACTATAATCTATATATGTTTTATGTGTGATACATATGTATACTACATTATCATATATATCCATTTATGGTATTAGGAGATAAGAAATTTATAGGTGAACCTGTAAATAGACATTGGATGATAAAAACAAGTGATCATTAAGGATTAATTACTCTGATAATAGTATCAAACATAAACAATATGACGAGAGGATTTCTTTGCCAAATCTAATGGGCAATTATCTGTCCTCATTTTCCTCAACCTATCAGCACCTTTCACATAGCTCAGTCCTCCTATCTTCCTGATTTTCCAATTTGAATTTTATGACACGACTCTCTTCTGGTCCTCTATTAAGTTGCTGGATGCTACTTTCCAAGCCCTTCTTTTGCTGGTTTTCCTTATCCTCTCACCTCGAACATTGATATGCCACACCACTGAGCCTTAGTACCTCTATGTCCCGAGGTAAACTCATTTTCTAAATATAGTCCTCACATTCCCAGCATCAACATCACTCAAAAGTTGTTAGAAATGCAAATTCCTTAGGTCCACCCATGATTTATAGAACCAGAATCTGAGGGTAGGGCTCAGAAGTCTGTATTTAACAATCTCTCCAGGTGATTCAAATACATACTGAAATTTGAAAAGCCATGATTTAGGTCACAACGTTCAGAACATACAGTTCCAAACAATTTCAAGCTGGTGATCCAGATAATTAATATCTTCAGCCCCATGCTCTCTCTTGAGGTCTTCAGATTAGAATACTGCCCATTTAATGCTATAAGTATCATGACTTACAGGCACCTCAAAATTAATGCATTCAAGATCCCTGAACTGTTTTCCCTCATCCTCCCAAACAGTTCCTAGTATATCCTAGTACTTAGCACATAGTAGGGGTAATATTGATTTATTAAATTAATTTAATGACATATGAATAGTTCAAATTTTCCAATAAATTATGCTGAAACAGAAAAATAAAAACTATGTTAAATGTATCTAGTAAACCTTAGGCATATCTGTGTGAAAATATAGAAAATTTAAGAGCAATCCTATGCTTACAAATATCTATACACAAATAAATGGACCACGTGTAATTAAAAACATACTTGAATCTTTAAAAAATATAATTTAGCTTTAATCTATATCTTTAACACTAGCTCTCCATATTTTGTGGCCCTTGATTCATATACAACAGTAAATGTAGGTAGCACTGAAGAGAAATAACGAGAAGCAAAAGGATTAAAAAAAAAAATACATAGACACGTACGCATGAAAAAAAGAGTAAGACCACCTTAAATAAATGACTGAAGTTTCCAAGTTGTAATAAATTGCACGCCAAAGTACTGAAAGCGTATATATGGTATAATGTTTTATACATAGCAGGGACTTAATTTATTAAATAATGATACGTTTTATCACAGCTTTCAATCTTCTTTAAGGAAGCATACACAATGTAAGATCTGTTGAGAGACTGGCAAAATTTCAAATTATATTACTGATTAGAAAGATTAACAATATTACTAGGGATAGAAATTAATAGATTTTCATTTAGAATAACTGTGCCTAGCCAGGTGTGGTGTCTCACAAAGGTAATCCTAGCACTTTGGCAGGCCAAGGAGGGAGGATCACCTGAGGTCAGGAATTTGAGACCAGCCTGGCCAACATGATGAAACCCCACCTCCATTAAAAATACAAATATTAGCCAGGCCTGGTGGCATGTGCCTGTAATCACACCTACTCGGGAGGCTAAGACAGGAGAATTGCTTGAACCTGGGAGGCGGAGGTTGCAATGAGCCGAGATCGTGCCACTGCCCTCCAGCCTGGGTGACAGAGCAAGACTCGGTCTAGGAAAAAAAAAAAAGGAATAACTGTTTCTGTTTCTATAAATTACTTTTCCTTTGTAGTTAGACTGAAAGCCTGGAACACTGTTGTATACACAAACACACACACACACACACACACACGCACACACACACACACTTTCTCTCTCTCACTTTAATAGTACCTCTTGCACCTTATTTCTTTTTAGAACCTGAGAAGCCTAGAAAACTGGGAAGAATTATTTTCCCTCATGTTCCCTAGACCAAATTATAGAAATCTGACTCATGTTAATAATAAAAATAATATATCTGCATTTCAGGAGGATAGCAGATGGGCTCTACATGTAAAGGATATTGATTCAATATTAGTATGGGTTAGTCTTATAAAATACGCCAATGGGTTTTATATTTATCTATTTTCTATATAATACCTTTATCAAAAAATATATTGTCAATTGTAGTTTTAAAACACTGAAAATGTAGATAAAATTATTGTGCAGTGTACACTTAGGCAGCAGAATGATAACATAAAGTTACCAAATACTTAATATAAGATAGGTTCAAGTTGTGTGTACATCAGCTCACTACACATAGTCTGAAAGTTTAATGACTTGTACAAACATTTATTTAATGACAAATTTATATAAAATATGAAATATGGTTTAAAATCACATATTTGAATTGCTGTTCAGTTGCCAAGATCCAGCATATTTAGGATTCTACCAAAGAGTAACCAAAGATTCAAAATATCTTGTCTTTTTTTTTTGACTCCTTACACTCCTTTTCAAATAAAGACTAACATTTGTTCAGAGCAGGCATTCATTAAATATTAGTTGTACTAAACTAAAAACAAATGTTGTATTAACAGATTTATAACACCTAGATCAAGGAGTACAAGTCCACTAATACACAAGATGAGTAGATGCTTGGATACCACATGTAATAGTGATGCCAAAACTGAAGGGTGTGCAGAAAACAACTGCCAACATTACAAAGATTCGGAAAAGTATATATTTTGGAAAACCCTAGAAAGAAGTAAGAAACTTAAGACTGGATATAGATTTTGTAGATGGAGTGGTATAAGCATTTTCAAATTGTCTTTTAAAAACTGTCATATAGAATAAATTAGATTTGTTAGGTTTACTTATATTAGAATCATGTATAATTCCTGACCATAAGAATTGACCTAAACAACACTGTCTGCTTTTTATAAAGTGCCATATTACTGAAAAAATTCTAAAGCAGAGGAAAAAAACATTTCTGCCATTGTAGAGAGACTATTGCATTAGGTTGAAGATTGTCCTAGGCGTCCTGAAATATTATTTTTTATTCTATTATTTTATAATTATATTATTCTAAATTGCTGAGTAACTGGAGTGCTAAGATACTGAGGAAAGAGACTCTTGAAGCTGTTTTGATTTTTCAGCTTCCACATTCATTGACTTTTAATCTTAGTATTCTCACCTGAAATATAATTAACCCCTTTACTCTAATGCCACCTCTTATCTTTTATTACCTTTAAGACCCTGAGGAACCTAAAAAGTGAGGAAAAACATCTCCAATCACATTCCCAGGAACAGATTATAGAAACTTGAATCATGTAAAAAATGTAATAATAAAAATTCTACTAATAATGTATGTGAAGCACACTTTGGTTTTTAATATGCCTCTATTTAAAAAAAAATCCACATATGGTAGTGGTAATATTGTATTGTAGAATACTAACTTCACATATTAATTGTTCCTGGGCTCATTTTTACCTTTTTTCTTTGCATAATGAGCTATAATATATGTTCTCAGAGGGCCTGCAATCCTCCCCACTTTCTCTGATGAGAATAGATGAGAAAAACTGCTTATTTGCTCTGAAATCAATTTTTATTTTACCCCTGGATTTGAAAGCATACTGCTAAGATATTTGGAATATATTCTAGGTTATACTATGAGTAATTTTCAAAATAACAATAGAAAGTTTAAAATTCAAGTATTTTGGGAGAGATAAGTTCAGCAGTTTGACTTCAGTGAAACTGCTTAGAATCACAGTTGGTAATTTTAAATATGTTTAATATAATTGTTGATCCCTGCAAATAATGATGGTTTAAAGGTTACCTATCATTTATCACAGAAAATGTTTATATAGTAACTAAGTTTCTAAGGTAGTTTTTTTCTCATGAAGTCTATTTATGAATTCATTAGTTTGTTCACTCAATGTCTTTTGCATGTCAACCCTATGCTAGTCATTGCTTTCATAGTGGGAGTTAAAATGTGAATAATATAGAAAGTACTAATAGAAAGTGGAAAGATCTAGATGCAAAATAAAGGACAGGACATTTGATGTAATTCAGAAGATGAATTTGATTGAAGCATAGGATGTGCTTTGGAGGCAGGTCTTAGAAGTGAGATTGGTGAGGTAAGCAGAGGCCAGCTTAGGAGAAACATATCAGGTTATAGAATTCAGATAAAAAAAAATTTAATCAACAGTGCGATGTGATTTTTATGTTGAAAAGAACACTGCATAAAATAATTCAATATTAGAAACTTCTACAGAATAAGTGTTCCATGAGATCAAAAGTTTGATTATCTTAACTTTATGAAGGGAGGAGTATATAAATGTTGGAGTAAGAACACACTGATGTTCAGAAAGCAGGGGAGCCATTGGAGGCAGAGAAAATGTATGAGGCCAGAGTGGAAATCTGGGAACTCAGGGTAAAGATGATGGTGTTCTAGATGGATGAATTGTAAGTATATTGGAGATAAGTATAATTTAGAACAGCCCTATTCAATAGAAGTATGATATGAGATGCTTAGGTAATTTTCTGGTAGCTACACTAAAAAAGGATAAAGAAGCAATTGAAATTAACTTAATAATATTATATTAAAGTTGAAATATAATCATTTCACATGTAGTAAATGTAAAAAATTCTCAAGGAAATGTTTTACATATAATTTTATAACAAATTATTCAAAATTTAAATCTCAATTCAAATACTAAAGTTTCATCAGAAAAATTCCACCAATAGTTAGAATTCATAAAACTTGCAGTTTAAAAAATATACTTACATACACTAGTTATTTTAATGTTTTCCAATAACCAAAATGAATGTCGGTTCAAACATTTGAATTTTAATTAAGAAAAAATAAATCTGCAAAATTTAAAATTTAGTTTTCAGTTGCACTGGTCATATTTTGGTTACTCAATAACCATATGGAGCTATTGTCTGTCCTTTAGTGTAGTGCAGATTTGCAACATATATTTTTAAAAAGAACTGAGAGCATTTGTTGTGGCATTTGTCAAGGTGGATGAGGGAGATGAAATGGGGAAGTCTGAAACTAGGTTTTCCAGGTTAGGCAATTTATTGCATAGTGGAATCTTCATGGAGATAGAGAAGGCAGAAGGGAGGAGCGTTTGTGTAACAATAAGGGAGACCAGAATGCTGATAACTCAAATAGTGACTGTAGATTATTTTTATATATTTTAATTATTTTTTTTATTTTAACTTTTACTTTAGGTTTGAGGGTACATATGAAGGTTTGTTACATTGGTAAACTCATGTCATGGAGGTTTGCTGTACAGACTATCTCTCCCCCCAGGTATCAAGCCCAGCACCCAACGGTCATTCCTTCTGCTTCTTTCCCTCTTCCCATCTTTCTCCTTGAAGTAGACCCCAGTGTCTGTTGTTTCCTTCTTTGCGTTAGTAAGTTCTTTTTTTTTTTTTTTTTTTTTTGGGGGGGCCCATTGTTTATTATATAAAATTGTTTCCAGCAGTAGGGTTTAAGACAAAACACAAGTGAAATAAAATGTACAAGGTTGTTGCAATAGAAACACTGAAAACACAGCGATGCCCTTTCACAATTCAGTAACACATACAAACACTGCCACAAACGCCCTCCGATTCACAGTTTAGATTTCACTCATTCAATAACTATTTTCCGAGTACCTTCATTACTGGGGATGCAGCAATGAACAACCAAGTTGTTCATCATCAAACATCAAAGTTGTTCAGACATCAAACAAAACAAACACAGAACATGCCAGGTAGTAAGTTCTTATCATGTAGCTTCCACTTATTAATGAGACCGTGTAGTAGTTGGTTTTCTGTTCCTGTGTTAAGTTGCTAAGGAGAATAGCCTTCAGCTCCATACATGTTCCCACAAAAGAAATGATTTCATTCCTTTTTGTAACTGCATAGTATTCTATGCTGTATGTGTACCACATTTTCTTTATCCAATCTGTCATTGATGGGTACTTAGGATGATTCTATGTCTTTTTTATTGTGAATAGTGCTGCAGTGAATATTTGTGTGCGTGGGCCTTTATGGTAGAATGATCTGTATTTCTCTGGTTATATATTCAGTAATGGGATTGCTGGGTCAAATGGTAGTTTTGTTTTTAGCTCTTGCAGGTATCACCATTCTGCTTTCCACAATAATTCAGTTTATTTACACTACCACCAACAGTGTATAAGTGTTTCTTTTTCTCCACAATCCCACCAGCATGTTATTTTTTGACTTTTTAAAGATAGCCGTTCTGACTGGTGTCAGATGGTATCTCATTGTGGTTTTGATTTGCATTCCTCTAACGGTCAGCAATATTGGGCTTTTCACATGCTCGTTGGCTGCATGTAGGTCCTCTTTTGAGAAGTGTCTGTGAACCTATATTTCAACTCAAATTGTAGTAGAGTGCATGTAAACTTTCTAGTACATTTCTGAAAACTTAGTGGTTATTCAATAAATTATTAAGGAATAAAATACGACAGTTTTCATTGTATTTCTCCATTCTAAAACTACTCCCCTGCACTACTCTATTTTAAAAGTGTTAAATTGGTGAGTGTTTCTTTTGCTGGCTTCTCATCTGCCAAATCATTAGTCTTCATTGTTCCTCATTCTGGAATATTTCCTACCAGTTGCTTTCCATAGAACTTTATTTCATAAGTTTATGATTCTGTCATTAGAGGGATTCAGATAACTAACGCATATTAATGCAGTTATGAATACGTTGTGCCTTTCATAAATAATTCAGCGATTTTCACCCTACCTTTAAGGGTAGACCTAACAAAATGAATGTGCTGCCAAAACGGTAACTTGATTTGTAGGAAGAGTAAAGCAATGTAGATTAAGCAGTTCATGTATCAATTTTTACAAGTGGTTTAGATTTCATTAATTTCAATTGCAGTTAATCATGAAAATTAAAAAGGCAGAGGTAATTAATATTTATTGATAATTATATATGTGAGAAAATTTTAAAAGTTTCTACTGGTAAATCCTTGCAGAAAATGATATATTATGATTCCTATTTCCAGAAGAAGAAAATATAGCCGTATTAAGAGATAGAAACCCAGACTGTATGACATTAAAGTGAATTTTATCTTTTTTGTTGTTGGTTGGTTGGTTGGTTGGTTTTTCTCAATAGGCATTTCATTTTGAATAGTTTTAGGTTTACAGAAAAAAATCAAAGACAATACAGTTTCCGTACGCATTAATACACATTTTATCTCACATTAGTGTGGCACACTTGTCACATTAGTGAACCAATACTAGTAGGTTGTTTTATGAAAGTAATACTTCCTTCAGATTTCTGTTATTTTTACTTCATGTTTGTCATCTTGTTTCCTTAGGCTACTCTAGGCTATGACAGGTTCTCAGACTTTCCTTGTTTTAGATGACCAACAGTTTTGATATTTTGTAGAATGTCCCTCAATTTGGATTTTTCTGATATATTTCTCATGAATAGACTTGAATTAGATGTTTTGAAGAAGAAGATGACAGATGTAAAGTGCCCTTCTTATCACAGCAATCAAGGGTGCATACACTGTTAATGTTGACCTTAATCATTTGGCTGAGGTAGTGCTTGTGAGGTTGCTCTACCATAAAGTTACATTTTTATTGCTCTTTCCATACTGTAATCTTTGCAAAGAAGTCATGACCCAAAGGCTACAGTTCACAAGTGGGAAGTTATGCTCTACCATCTTAGGAAAGAGTGTCTATACAAATTTTGGCATTCTTCTGCATGGGAGATTTGCCTATTCTCTCACATTTATTTATTTAATAATTAATTAATTGTTAGTATAGTCTCATGTATATTTATTTTCTGGTGCAAGAAAATGCTTCAAGTTCTTCTTGTATATTTTCTGCCCCAGACCTTGAATATGTCCTTTCTCCAAAGAGCTCTGGTTCCTTTCATTAGACAATAGTAGTAAAAAGTGATATCGAGGTGCTAGATATACTTAGTATTATTGATGTATTTCACCTCTAAACCCTCTCAGCTGATAGAGCAAGAGAATATATTATATGTGTCTACATTTACTGATTTTTCTTTTTTTTTAAATTTTTTAAATTTTTATTGTATTATAGGTTTTGGGGTACATGTGCAGAAAGTGCAAGGTAGTTGCATAGGTACACACATGGCAGTGTGTTTTGCTTCCTTCCTCCCCTTCACCCACACTTGGCATTTATCCCCATGCTATCCCTCCCCAGCTCCCCCCCCCGCTGTCCCTCCCCCATTCCCCCCAATAGACCCCAGTGTGTAGTAGACCCCCTCCCTGTGTCCATGTGTTCTCATTTTTCTCACCCGCCTATGAGCGAGAATATGCAGTATTTCTTTTTCTGTTCTTGTGTCAGTTTGCTGAGAATGATGTTCTCCAGATTCATCCATGTCCTTACAAAGGACACAAACTCATCATTTTTGATTGCTGCATAATATTCCACGGTGTATATGTGCCACATTTTCCCAGTCCAGTCTATCATCGTTGGGCATTTGGGTTGGTTCCAGGTCTTTGCTATTGTAAACAGTACTGCAATGAAGCATTCGTGTGCATGTGTCCTTATAGTAGAAGGATTTATAGTCCTTTGGATATATACCCAGTAATGGGATTGCTGGGTCAAATGGAATTTCTATTTCTAGGTCCTTGAGGAATCGCCACACTGTCTTCCACAATGGTTGAACTAATTTACACTCCCACCAACAGTGTAAGAGTGTTCCTCTTTCTCCACATCCTCTCCGGCATCTGCTGTCTCCAGATTTTTTAATGATCGCCATTCTAACTGGCGTGAGATGGTATCTCAATGTGGTTTTGATTTGCATTTCTCTAATGACCAGTGATCTGATTTTTCTTTTTTTGAGATGGAGTCTTGTTCTGTCCCCCAGGCTGGAGTACAGTGGTGTGATCTTGGCTCACTGCAACCTCTGCCTCCCAGGTTCAAGTGATTCTCCTGCCTCAGCCTTCTGAGTAGCTGGGATTACAGGCACCCACCAACACAACTGGCCAATACTTGTATTTTTAGTAGAGACAGGGTTTCTCCATGTTGGCCAGTCTGGTCTCGAACTCCTGACCTCAGGTGATCCGCCACTTAGGACTTTCAAAGTGCTGGGATTACAGGTGTAAGCCACTGCACCTGGTGGTGTTTTTAATTCCATTATACAGTCATAGTAGCTTCAGAATTATTAACCTGTACACCTATGGGAAGCAAGTTTATCAATTTCCAAAATTACCTAGGTCAGCAATGTTTCACCCACTTTCTTTAGTAAAGCTATTCCATATATTTGTGATATAGTTTCTTTTTACATACATATTCTTGTCTTATTCACTGTTTCATAGAAAGATACCCCAGACTTCTAAATAAATTTTCAAAATTTGCATTTGTCAAAGTTTGCTCTTTGTGTTCCAAAATTCTATGGGTTTTGACAAAGTCATAGGGTCATTAATTCACCATTATAGTATCACATAGAGGAGTTTCCAGGCTCTTAAAAATTTCCTGTGCTTTCTGTTTACAATAGCAAAGACCTGGAACCAACCCAAATGCCCATCGATGATAGACTGGACTGGGAAAATGTGGCACATATACACCATGGAATATTATGCAGCAATCAAAAATGATGAGTTTGTGTCCTTTGTAGGGACATGGATGAATCTGGAGAACATCATTCTCAGCAAACTGACACAAGAACAGAAAAAGAAATACTGCATATACTCACTCATAGGTGGGTGAGAAAAAATAGAACACATGGACACAGAGAGGCGGTCTACTATACACTGGGGACTGTTGGGGGAAATGGGGGAGGGACAGCGGGGGGGCTGGGGGGGATAGCCTGGGGATGAATACCAAGTGTGGGTGAAGGGGAGGAAGGCAGCAAAACACACTGCCATGTGTGTACCTATGCAACTATCTTGCACGTTCTGCACATGTACCCCAAAACCTATAATGCAATAAAAATTAAAAAAAAAAAATTCCTGTGCTTTAACTATTTAAACTATTTAAACTTCCTCCCACACAAACCCCTGGTAATAATCTGTTTACTGGTTATAAAGTTTTATATCATATAATGGAATGTTACTAAATACAACTTTTTCAGACTGGCTTTTTTTGTTGTTGTTGTTTTACTTAGAAATATGCATTTAAGATTCGTTTATGTCTTTGGGTGGCTTAATATATCATAAACTAATTTATACTTTTGCATGAATTAAATCACATATTTGTACCTTTTATCATGAGTAGTATTTCTTAATATTCTGCTGTGTAGATACACTGCAGTTTTTTTACACATTCACCTATTGGACATCTAAATTGCTTACACGTTGGGCAATTATGAATAGAGCTGTGATCAACGTTCCCATTCAGATTTTGTGTGTGGATGTGAGTTTTCAAGTGAGTTTGGTAAATAAGAACATATTTGCTGGATTGTATGAGAAGAATATGATTAACATTGGAATAAGTTGTAAAATTGTCTTCCAATGTGGCTTAGCATTTTACATTTTCATCAGCAATGAATGAAAGTTTTTATTGCTCCAAATCCTCACTGGCATTTGGTGATGTTAGGCTTTGGATGTTAGCCTTTATAACAGGTATGTAGTAGTATCTAATTGTTGTTTTTGCTGTCCTCTAATGACAAGTGATGATATCATTTCATATGCTTACTTGCCATCTGTATGTCTCCTTTGTTGGATAGATACCCTTGCCATTTTTCGTGTGAGATTATTTACCCTTTGTTCAGCTTTTGTCCCTTTTTACATTTTGGACAAAAGTCTTTATCAGAGATATGTTTTGCAAATATATTCTCCAAATTAGTAGCTCAGTTTATATTCTCTTTGTTAAGAGAATATACTATGACATTAAAGATCATTTCATAGTTTTCGTAGGTTGGGTGTTTTTAAGAGATGTTCAGTTTAAAATTTACAGAGAAATAATCAAAGATAAAGAGTTTCCAAATGTAAAAATACACATAATATCTTACATTAGTTAGATATTTTAAAGAGAATATAAAGATGCTGTTGTCTTTCACAGAGTAGAAGACTTAATTTTTAAGAATTCAACTTAACTTTGTTGTTTGCTTTCACATGTCATGTTTCTGGTGTTGTCTCTAAAAACTCATTGCTAAACTCAAAATCACTTACTATGCTTTCTATTGAAGTTTTATAGTTTTGCATTTTATATTGAGATATAGGATCCCTTTTGAATGAATATATGTGAAAGGCATAAGATCTGAGTCCAGATTTAATTTCTTCATTTAATCAGTTTTTTATTTGTCAAAAATCCATTGACAATGTTTCTGTGGGTCTACTTGTGAAATCTTTGTTGTTTTATTGATCCATGTATGTATCATTTTGCCAATATCTCACTGTCTTGATTAATTATATAATGTGTTAAAAACGGGGTAATGTGAGTCTTCTGAATTTGTTCTTCTTATTCAGTATTATGTTGCCTGTCCTAGGTCTTTTCCTTTACATATAAACTTCAAAATTAGTTTGCTAATATCTACAAAATATCTTGGTAAGATTTGATTGAAATTGTGTTGAACTTATAGACCAATTGGGAAAAGCTTAGCTCTTACCACTATTTATTCTTTCAATCCATGAATATGAAATATATGTCCATTTATTTAGAATGTCTTTGATTTCATTCATCACTGTTTTGTATATTTTCACATATGAACCCTGTACATATTTTGCTAGATTTATATCTAGGTATTTCTTTTTTTCATGCTATTTTATTTTTTTAAATTTTAAATTCCAATATTTCATTGCTGGTGTAAAGGAAAACAACTGACTTTACTATATTAACTGTGAATCATCCTGCAGCATTGCTATGTTCAATTATCAATTTCTAGAGCATTTTTGTAGACTATTTTGGATTTTAGACATAGATATTCATGTTATCTTAAAAGGGAAAAAAAGCACATTATTTCTCTCATTTTTAAAATCTGTATACGTTGTTTTTCTTTTCTTTCTCCTTTCCTTCCCTCCCTCCCTCCTTCCCTCTTTCCTACCCTCCCTTGCTTCCTCTTTCTCTCTTTTTTTCTTTTTCTTCCTTTCTTTCTTGCTTTTTTTCTCTTTCTTCCTTTCTTTTTTTTTCTTCTTTGTCATCTTATTGCACTACCTAGGACTTCTAATACAGTAGTAAATAGGTATTGTTGTAACAACATATTTGTCTTTGTTGTGATTTTAGGAAGAAAGTATCAAGTCTCTCTACATCAAGTATGATATTAGCTGCATGTTTTTACAGATGCTGTTTTTCAAGTTGAGGAAGGTCCTCTTAATCTCAGTTTGCTGATAGTTTTTGTTATGAATGGGTAATGGAATTTGTTTGATACTTTTTCTGAATAAATGTATATGATTGTATGATTTTTCTTCTTCAGCATATTGATATTATATATTTCACTGGTTGACTTTTGAATATTTAACCAGCCTGGCATGTCCAGAGTAAATCTAAATTAGGTGTTGGTATAATTCTTTGTATAAATTGTTGCATACAATTTGCTGATGTTTTGTAGATTTTTACATTGATGTTTACGAAAGATATTAGTCTGTAGACCTCCTTTCTTGTAATGCCTTCATCTGATTTGTATTTTAGGATAATGCAGGCCTCATAGAATGTGTTATGAAATATTGCCATGATGTCTATTTTCTGGACTTTATAACATGCTTATGAAAAGCTAAGTGAAAACCTATGAGCTGGGTGTTTTGCATATTGAAAAGTTTTAGATTATTGTTTCATTTTTAATAGGTTTAGATATATGCAAGTTATCTACATATAATTTTATAAACATTTCTAGCTTGTGTCTTTCAAAGAGTTTGTGCATTTTATCTAAGTTATCTAATTTATGGGCATAAAGTTGTTAATAGTATTTTTTTAACATTTTAATATCCATGGAATCACTAGCGCTAACCCCACCATGAGATTTCTTTTTGTTATTAGATTGGATAAAGTTTTACATTTTCATTGATTTTTTTCAAAGAACTTACATTTAGTTTTTTTGATATTCCCATGGTTTTCAATTTTGTTTATTTAATTTTATTATTTATTTTCTGCTGTTTGCATTAGGCTTACATTGTTTTTCTTTAGTTTCCTAAAGTGGGAGTTTACATTATTGGTTTTAGTTCTTTCTTCTTCTCTGATATACACATATATATGTATATGTCAGTATATATTTAATACTATAACTCTTTCTCTAAACAGTACTTCCATTGCATCCCACTCATTTTGTTAGGATGTCTTTTTAATATTTATTTCAAAATAACTTAAAATGTTTCTTGAGACTTTTCATTTGAACCATGTGCCATTTAGAAGTGTGCTGTTTGGTTTCTAAATATATTTTATATTACTGATTTCTAATTTAGTTTCATTGTAGTCTAAGAATATGCTTTATGTGATTACTATTATTTTAAATGTTTTGAGGTATGTTTTACAACTCAGAATGTGATTTATTTTTCTGAGTTCTTCATTTGAGCTTGAGAAAAAAAATGTGTATGGTGTTGTGGTCAGTTGGAGTATTATACAGTTAACAAATAGATCAAGTTGGTTGATGTGTTGTTCAGGTCATCTTTAGCCTCACAGAATTATTTTCTTGTCTGATCTATAAATCACTAACCAAGAAATAATGAAGTCTTCAACTATAATAGTGAATTTCCCTACTTTCCTTTCAGACTGCCAATTTTGTCTTCATATTTTGTTTCTCTAGTTAAGTGTATCTATGTATAATATTTTTATTTCTTACTAGGAAATTGACTTCCTTGTATGACTGTGTCCCTCTTTATTCTTGAGCAGTTCCCTGATTCTGAAGTCTGCTTTGTCTGAAATTAATAATTACTGCAGCTTTCTTTTGACTGGTGCTTGCACCGTATATTTTTCTCCACCTTGCTTTTTGTAACAATCAATTAGTGTTTTTCTTTAAATAGGGTTTCTTGTAGACAACATATAGGTGCATCTTGTTTTGGTTTCTAACCATTCTGATAATCTTTGTCTTTTAATTGATATATTTGGACAATTCACGTTAAAGTAATTGTTGATATAGTTGGATTAATATCGACCATATTTGTAAATGTTTGATTTCAATGCATTTTTCTTACTTTTGCCTGCTTTTTCTTCCTTACCTTGTTTTAACTGAATATTTTGTATGATACGATTTTATATTCTCACTTACAATTGTTTTTATTTAAAAATAGAGATATACATACAGCTTATAATACACTTTTTAATTAATCAAAATTCATCTTTAAATAATAGAATATTCCTAATTGCTTTCTCTCATCCCTGGTGAAATTATCATTAACTGACTATCATTAATGCCACTTATCAATAGGTTATATTCATCCCATACATTGTCACTATTATTATTTTAAACAAACACCTAGCCTTTAGATCAAATAAGAAGAAACATAAGAGTTTGTTTTAACATCATTTATTCCTTCTCTAAAATTCTTCCTTTCTTTATTCACTTAAAAGTTTCGAAACTACAGCATTTTTCTCTGCCTGAAGAAGTACTTTTAACTTTTCTTTTAGGATATATTTGCTGATGATGAATTCTCGTTTTTGTTTGTTTGTTTGTTTGTTTTAGAACATTTTATTTCTTCATACTGAAGGACATTTTTTCTGGATATAGAATTCCACATTGCAGTTTCATGTTTTTCATTTTTGTTTTGTTTCAATACTTTAAATATTTCACTGAACATTTTTTGCTTGCATAGTTTCTAACAGAAAGTTTGCTTTGATTCTTATCCTTGTTGCTTTATAGATATTTCTATCTCTGACTTTTTCAAGTTTCTCCCTCATTTTTCAATATAATAGGAATAAGTTATTTGTTTTGAAGTCTTCAGGGGTTAGTATTTAGATATTTATCAATGCTTCCTGAACACCCTGGTTCTGTGGTTCTGAGTATGTCATTAATTTTAGAAAATTCTCAACCAATATTATTTAAAAGATTTCTTCTGTTCTTTTCTTTCTTTCTTTCTTTCTTTCTTTCTTTCTTTCTTTCTTCTCCTTCTGACATTCTGAATGTGCGTGTGTTACACATTTTCCCCCCACAGTTACACATTCTGTTCTTTTTTTCCTTTCATTTTTCATCTTTTTTTCTCTTTTTATTTCAGATTGCTAAGAGTCTTGATGCCCCAGTTTAAGCATTTTCTTTAAGTTGTTCCTTCCAACATAGTCGTTTAGAGCTTTAACTAACTCTAGGTTTTGTATTTCCAAACATAACTGTTAAGTGCTTTTGTATTCTTTATAAGATATTCCTCAAAATTCCCTGTTTCCCAAACCATGCAATCTCTAAAACTTAGTATCTAGTTTTCTTTCATTCCAACCAAGACATGCTGAGAAATCAGCCATATTTCCTAAATTCCTGTTTCTGTTGAAATTTCATATTTTTTCTGATTGGCGTTCCACTGCCTAGAAATCTAATCATATTAGTAACCTAAATTGTTCCAATTTGTTCCAACCACCCAAATTGTTCAAGCCATCACTTACTAAATCTGAACTCAATTGGTTCAGTAAGTTTACAGTTGTGTGTGTGTATGTGTGTGTGTGTTTGTATACACACATATAATGGCATTTGAACAATATAATAATAAATATTCAAATTTTATTCTTTTTTGGAGAAGAAGTCTCACTCTGTTGCCCAGGCTGGAGTACAGTAGCGTGATCTCAGGTCACTGCAACCTCCACCTCCTGGGTTCAAGTGATTCTCCTGCCTCAGCCTCCTGAGTAACTGGGATTACAGGCACCAGCCACCACACCCAGTTAATATTTGTATTTTTAGTAGAGACAGGGTTTTACCATGTTGGCCAGACTGGTCACAAACTCCTGACCTCAAGTGATCTGCCTGCCTTGGCCTCCCAAAATACTGGGATTACTAGTGTGAGCCACCATGCCTGGCCAAATTTTATTCTTTTATTACATGAATTTTAGTCTCTAAACTCCAGAAAATGTAAACACAAACATAAGAAATTACATAATTTGACTAAAAAAGAAGAGTGAATTTTTGTGTCCTTAAATATCTTGCATATTAAGATTACTATTTGAGACAATTTTCTACATATAATTTAAAAAATATCAGAGTTATTTAAAATGTAAAAGACATTGTTTATTTCCTATTTGATTTTTATATAAAAAAATAGAATAATTTCTTCAGACCCTAATTCGTATACTAGACAAGAACACAACCAATAATAAAATTTTCTTATTCTTCATGTTCCATATGCTTCAAATGACTTCCAACAGTTTTCTTGGTGTAGGTGAGTTCTGTGTCCATGAAGGGTGTTTCATACATTTTTGTCTCGCAAAATGTGGTTGTATAATATTTGGGAGTTGGAACAATTTCCATTTCACAGTGCATGGAAAACAACCTGCATGGAAAGTTGAGTTAACTGACAGACATATTTCAATTGCTCTTTAGTTTGGATATCCCAAACATCTGCCTAACTGACTGGCCTTGCTCTCAGCCCGTGCTCAACAAGTCTATCTTGCAAGTCTCATTTGCATCAAAATGCAAATTAATGAGCTACTCAAAATTAAATTATTGTGTGAGAAAAATTAGAACACAGTTATTTCTGTCTTTCTAACATTGAGGATAATTGGCATTTCATTTTATTCTATGTTTCAGATGTATGTCATTGTTATGGCTTACTGCTGGTATGTGCAAGCTTTATAAGTGTGTGACCTCTGGGATATACAGAGGTATATATCTGTATATATACCTCTGATATAATCATTAATTTTATGTGCAAAATTAAAAAAATTACCTTCAAATTATTATTAAATTTCAGACTTTAACATAAATTTAGATGGCTATTTTAATCTATTGATTAATTTTAATAGAAGTTACATGAAAATGAATGATTGAGGACAATCAGATATCAACATAGTTTCTTATGTAGGCCATATTCTACTAACTTTAAACTTGCTTTGATAAAACTCAAAGTATAAAACCTGTTCTCACTTTTGGGACAAGAGCTGATTATCGTCTATTTAAATACATAGACATAATTAAAATTAAGCAACAGATGGGCAGCCTATGGAAACATTTTGAGCTCTGGAACCCAGTAAGTCACTCCAGTGCTGGGTTATTAGCAACTAAGTCATGTCAAAATGTTAAATTCAACTTGTGGTTAAACACCAAATGGCTGTTTATTTATAGTCTTACCTGAGTGTTCTGCTACAACTAAAAGAAAAGGTAGAGCTTCTGCTCCTCCAATTGGTAGTTATGCAAAATAAATTTACAACTTAATTTTCAAAAATATGCAATTGCATAGTTTAGAAGTTAAGTGCACATGATAAATGAATGTTCTGAAAAAAGTGGATAACTACTATTTTCTGATGAAACATTGAAAGAAGAAACTTGAGTCATAGAAAGGATTATATGGGTGTTCAAATACCTTTGTTTTTAACAGCAGAGAGAGCATAAGAATAAAGAAGTGATAATCATTGCCCCATATTTACTCAATTAAATATGAGCACTCAGCTGTCCTGAATTCTTATATGTTTGGCTGCCTATATCTCATCACTGCCTTTTGTTTTGAAACAGAATCTCACTCTTTCATTCAAGTTGGAGTGCCGTGGCATGCTCACCACTCACTGCAGCTTCAACCTTCCTGGCTTCAGTGATCCTCTTACCTCAGTCCCTCTAGAAGCTAGGACTACATGTGCGCAACGCCATGCCTACCTAATTTTTTGTATTTTTTGTAGAGAGGGGGTTTTGCCGTGTTGCCCAGGCTGGTCTCAAACTCCTTTCAAGCAATTAACCTGTCTCAGCCTCCCAAAGTGCCGATATTACAGGTGTGAGCCACCACATTCATCCTCTCAACATCTCGTCATATAAAAATGGATTTGAAGTCAGTTTTACCTTGTACACAGAATAATTTAAAAATTAACTTCCCAATGTTTACATAAATATTTCCAATTATAAATATAAATAACTATTCTGAAAGTAGTAATTGCAGGTCTCTCCAACAATAAACAAAAGTATATTAACTTCTATTTATTTTCCCTGTGTTTGATACTAAACATTCTTCTAATTAATTTTTATGATGAAATGTACATATACACATTTATGCACAGTGACTTGGGATTGAGTGAAATTTTAACATTTTTCAAGAAAGAAACAAAGTGTTTGCCTCCTACCCTTTGAAACCCAGACAATATCACATACTGAGACTTTGCCCAACCTGGTAGAGGGATAAAAGTACAGAATTTGAGGTGGTGATTATGTGGACTGCAACTTCATGTATTTTCTCTTCTTTAGTTACACTAACTTAGCTCTCTCCTGGTTAAAATCTTTTAAGCGGTACAAGAAAATCAGCAGTTATCAGTAGAGGATCAAGCTCTTTTAACGAATAATGGAGAGAGAATCTGGGTGTGTAGACTAGTGCTGCATCTTAACCACTATATATTTTTTAAACCAGTCATTTTCTCACTTTGTTTTCATAGGATAGTCAATCAACTAATGATTATTTCTACAGTGAATCACCTGTATCTGCCAAAAACATTGTACAGTGAAGAGAAAGATAAATTGTCTCATCACTTCATACTCACAATTGTGGGCAGAACCTGACACTTAGTCTGTGCTCCCTCAATACTGGATGGCTGTCTTAATGCCTCCTGTAGAGACTAGTGTTCTAGTACTTAATTTGACAATCACCATCTATGTGATTTAACATGCAGCACTTAAATTATTTGAATTTTAACTTATTATCTATAAACTGATCTCTCAAGTATATGTAAAGCCTAATGCTTTACTATTATATCAACCTTTATTTCAATTTGTAGCTATGGAGAAATTATTCCATTCATCATCAAAACTACATGCCACTTGCCACTAGACGTTTTTAAAATTTGTGGTCAAGATTTTGTCTTTGATAAATGAAACTACCAAATATTGTCATTATTTATAGAGATGAAAGGGCATTAACTACACATCAAGTGTTGCTGAAGTTATATGAATCCAAAAGTGTAGGAATATTTTATTTTTTAACTCAGAGACATAGGAGCTTATTAAAATTTGAGCTGAGTTTTTGACAACTATAAATATCCTTTACAAAAATCCAGAAAATTTAATCATGGGCACCTGAAAAGAGAAGAAAATGGATACCTTTTTATAATCACTTAAATTTGGCCATTGTAATCAGTTGTATGATTTAATGCCTCAAAATTAATAAAGTAAATGGACTGCATTCTCAAAAAATAGTAAAAAATACAATCTCCTTAAGATAGGAGAGAGTGAATTTTTAAAATGTTTTTGTTGCATTTTTAAGGCTTTTATCTTTCTTTGGCCTGATTATATTTTTTGAGACCCTATCAAAAGTTGGTGAGAAGATGGTGCATATTAATGCCAAACATGGGAATCTTATCTTTTTTTATCCAGTGGTGGTTAAAAATGTGGCTTTTAGATGTGCCCAGACTAAAATATCAGGTCTGTTCTTAATACCTGAGCATATTTGGTGTCTCCATTTATTTATCTGTAAAATAACACTAATATCAATACCTATTGTATTCTTTATTGTGTTAAAACATGTAGAATTTACAATAAAATATCAAAGTGTACTATAATTTTTATAATAAGAACAAATTTGTGAAACTGTATTTCCATGAATCTTTCAAAACTAAGCTATAAATAAAAAATGACAAAGCTACTTCAATAAAATAGTGTAAACATATTTTAAACTATGATTCATTAGCATAAGCAGAATATTCTTGGATCCTAAGGTTTTATACTGAAGTACATCTTTCTGTATGTATATAGAATCTCAAAGAAAATTAATGGCTTGAGTTAGGGAGCTGTAGAAAAGACTGTTAGGAAGAACATTGTGTAACTTGGTTGCTAAGCATTTCCTGCTGACACTGAGAAGTTGCCCCCCCGCTCCAAGAAATTATAGATGTGGGGCTCAGTGGCATACAGCTACCAATGCATAATAAATCAAGTTTATCAACTCTATTTATTATGTTTGAAACAAAACAGGATTCCAAAAGAAGAGTTCAGGTTGGTCTGGAGTCAAGCAATAAGAGCAGCGGGTGGTTGCAGGGGCCTAGATAAGAATTTCCAAGGTGGGCATGCTCAGGCTTATTAAAATCACAATTGTATAAATGTCAAGGGTACAAGTGTAATTTTGTTATGTGAATATATTGTTTAATTATGAGGTCTTGAATTTTAGTGTATCAAATCTGTTTTTGTGCTGTTGATAAAGACATACCAAAGACTGGGCAATTTATAAAAGAAAGAGGTTTAATTGGACTTTCAGTTCCACGTGACGGGGGAATCATGTCACAATCCTCACAATCATGGCAGAAGGCAAGGAGAAGCAAATAACATCTTACATGGTTGACAGCCGGCAAAGGGCAACTCTCGTTTTTTAAAACCATCAGATCTCATAAGACTCAGTCAGCATTATGAGAACCGTTCAAGAAAGACCCACCCCCATAATTCAACCACCTCCCCCTGGGTTCTGCCCAGGATACATGGAAATTGTGGGAGTTACAATTCAAGATGAGATTTGGGTGGAGACAGAGCCAAACCATATCATTCCACCCTGGCACCTCCTAAATCTCATGTCTTCACATTTTAAAACCAATTATGCTTTCCCAACAGTCTCCCCAAATCTTAATTTATTTCAGCATTAACTCAAAAGTCAACAGTCCAATGTCTCATTTGAGACAAAGCAAGTCCCTATGAGCCTGTAAAATCAAAAGAAGGTTAGTTACTTCCTAGATACAATGGAGGTTACAGACATTGGGTAAACACAGCCATTCCAAATAAGAGAAATTGACCAAAAAAAGGGGGCCACAGCCCCTATGCAAGTACAAAATCCACCAGGGCAGTCAAATGTTAAAGTTCCAAAATGATCTCCTTTGACTCCATTTTCTCATATCTGGGTCATGCTGATGTAGGAGGTGGATTCCCATGATCTTGGGCAGCTCTGCCTCTGTGGCTCTGCAGAATACAGCCTCCCACCCAGCTTCTTTCATGGGCTGGTGTTGAGTGTCTCTTTTTCAGCTGTCAGTGGGATCTGGAGGATGTGGCCCTCTTCTCACACTCCACTAGACAGTGCCCCAGTAGGGACTCACTCTGTGAGGGGGTTCTGACCCTACATTTCCCTTCTGTACTGCCCTAGCAGAGGCTCTCCATGAGGGTCCTGTCCCTGCAGCTAACTTTGGCTTGGGCATCCAGGCATTTCCATATAGCTTCTGAAATCTAGGCGGATGTTCTCAAACCCCAATTCTTGACTTCTGTGCACTCTCGGGCTCAACATCATCTGGAAGCTGCCGAGGCTTGAGGCTTGCACCCTCTGAAGCCACAGCCCAGGCTCTATGTTTGTCCCTTTCAGCCATGGCTGGAGCATCTGGGACATGGGGCACCAAGTCTCTAGGCTATACACAGCACAAGAACCATGGTCCTGGCCCACAATACCATATTTTCCTCCTAGGCCTCCCAGGCTCTAATGGGAGGGGCTGCTGTGAAGATCTCTGACATGCTCTGGAGACATTTTCCCCATTGTCTTGGAGATTAACACTCAGCTCCTATTACTTATGTAAATTTCTGCAGCTGGCTGGAATTTCTCCTCAGAAAATGGGATTTTATTTCCTATAGCATAGTCAGGCTGCAAATTTTCCAAACTTTTCTGCTCTGCTTCTCTTACAAAACTGAAAGCCTTTAACAACACCCAAGTCACCTCTTGAATGCTTTGCTGCTTAGAAATTTCTTCTGCCAGGTACCCTAAATCATCTCTCTCAAGTTCAAAGTTCCACAAATCTCAAGGGCAGTGGCAAAATGCTGCCAGTCTCTTTGCTAAAACATGATAAGAGACAACTTTGCTCCAGTTCCCAAAAAGTTCCTCATTTCCTTCTGAGACCACCTCAGCCTAGACTTGATTGTCCATATCACTATCAGCATTTTGGGAATAGCCATTCAACAAGTCTCGAAGAAGTTCCAAACTTCTGCATAGTTTCCTATCTTCTTCTGAGCCCTCCAAACTGTTCCAACCTCTTTCTGTTACCCAGTTCCAAAGTTGCTTTGACATTTTCAAGTATCTTTTCAGCAAGATTTCATTCCCAGTACCAATTGACTGTATTAGTCCATTTTCATGCTGCTGATAAAGACATACCCAAGACTGGGCAATTTACAAAAGAAAGAAGTTTAATTGGACTTACAGTTCCACCTGGCTGGGGAGGCCTCACAATCATAGTAGAAGGCAAGGAGGAGCAAGTCACATCATACATGGATGGCTGCAGGCAAAAAGAGAGCTTGTGGAGGGCAACTTCCATTCTTTTTAAACCTTCATATCACATTACACTCACCATCATGAGAACATTGCAGGAAAGCCCCCTCCGCCCCATAATTCAACCACCTCCTACAGGGTTACTCCCACAACATGTGGGAATTGTGGGATTTACAATTTAAGCTGAGACTTGGGTGAGGACATAGCCAAACCATATCACATGACCTGAGTAATGTACATTATACTCATTAAGTAGTTTTTCATCCTCCATTCTCTTCTGCCCCACACCACCCTTCGTGGTCTGCAGTGTCCATCATTACACACTCTATGCCCATGTGTACACATTATTTAGCTTCCACTTATAAGTGAGAACATGCAGTACTAGACTTTCTGTTTCTGAATTGTTTCACTTAAGATAATGGCCTCCAGTTCCATGTATGTTGCTGCAAAATATGTGACTTTATTCTTTTAATGAATGAATAGTATTGTTTTGTGTATACATAACACATTTCTGTATGAAAGGTTCTTCCATTGGGAAAACTTAGGTTGATTCCATTCTTTGCTATTGTGAATAGTGCTGCTCTCCCAGGTGTAAGGGAAGAAAGAAAATGGTAGGCATGGGGTCTGAAAGTGTTCAGCAGTCAAACATTGAAAATGGACTCTAACTCTTTATTACAAACTCACAACAATAATGTTTTGTATTCTATTCAGAAAAGGAAAATGACAAAGTAAATGGGTCTTAGCAAACAAGAAACAGTGAAGGAAGGGCAAATATTAATGTCATAGAGAATGCAGAATGATTTTTCAGAAAGTGGCTCTGTAATAAACACAGGTGTGGCTATCCTTAAGGTTAATTAAACAATAAAAATGATGAGATATTTTCCACCTAGCTGATTGACAAGGAACAATTAATTAAACGAATAAAATTCCAAGGTTCTGTGTTGATTGTAGTGACATAAAGATTTGATAAATGAATGTAAATATTGCTTTAACATGTAGTCATAATAACATGTTAGAAATTAAAAAGAAAAACATAAAAGCCTATGAAAAATAGCAGCATAAACTCAAATATAAATTTAACAAAAGGTGTATGTTGCATTAAAATTATATATAAAATCATAGTAACATGCAGGAGTGGGCAAAGGATATGCAAAACTTCCACACAAACTGGGCAAAGGATATGCAAAACTTCCACACAAACAGACTTGCCATATTCTTTAGTAGATCACTTAAAGTCACAAAACAGAGATTATCTCAGAATTAACACAAATATACAGTATAAGTATGACTTTATAAAAATCTGCTAGAGCTGTTAAAATATCTCACAATTTGACTAAATTTATTACAATTAAATTAAAAGTAATGTAAAATAATTTCTCATTTGCTGTTTTATTATACAGGAATAAAATAGCATGCATATGGTCAAGGGTATATAGCAATTAGTACAATTTAGGAAAAAGTTTGAAAGCAATATAAATATCCGTTGTAGGTGGATGAGTGAATAAATAGAATACCCACCATTAGGTATATTTTGTCTTCTAAATGAATGGCATTGGAGACTCACCTAGAGTTTGTGTACAATATGCATTTTCAATGAGAAAGTTTGTTTCAAAGTATTATTTATAGTATAATTTGACATTTTTAAAAAGCAAGTAAGTTCCAAATACATACATAATTGTACTTTTATAAAATGGAAAACATATGAAGTCAAACACACTATCACCAATATTTTCCAAAAAGGAATGAAAGGTATGAAAATGGTGGGAGATATGTAAAAATAGTTCATAAATATTTTGGTTTACTTAAATCAAAATTTATAAAGAAGAAAACACATATGTGTAGTGAAAAATTATGGAATAATAAATACCAGATTCAAAAATCTTAATACCTATGAGGAAAAGGATGATAGTAGGAGTTGAAGAAAAGGGAATAAATTTCTAAAAATGTGTGTTACGGAACAGAGTCGCCAATGGCCTGAAAAGCAACATGCCCAAGTTTTACTGTGACTACTGAGATACAGACCTCACCCCTGACTCTCCATCTGTGAAAAAGACACACTGCAATTGTAGAAACACAAAGAGAATGTGAAAGACTACTATTAGAAATGAATGGAAGAGCAGGCTCAGAGCCTGCTTGACAAAACAACTGCTGCATTTCAACAAGGAAAGATACCTCCTACTCCATTCTCTGCTCCTCCTCCTGCAGGGGTGAGGATACCACCTCCCCCAGTCTTCCAGTCCTCCTTGCCTGGTATGATGCCATATGGGGAGGGTCCTCCCATCAAGTCAGTGATGGGTCCTCCTGGGATGATGCCAGTAGGACCTGCTCCTGGAATGAGGCTGCCCATGGGAGACCACATGCCGATGATGCCTGGTGCCCCAATGTTGAGACCTCCTGCCCGTCCCATTATGGTGCCCTCGTGGCCTGGAATGACTTGATCAGACAGATAAGGATAGAGGGGAGGCCTCCTTATATAAGCTTTATATTACCTGTTCTGCTTTATATTACCTTTTCTGTTGATGATCTCTTTTACCACGAGATCATGCTGCTGTGATGCTGAGTTTTCTAAACTGCATAAGGAAGAGTTGCTCCCCTGTCCTATCAAAGAGAATAGTTTTGGAGGGGAGAAAAGGGAAACAAACAAGACAAAGTTTTCATTTGTATTGGAAAATGTGAAAATACAATTGTCAACTCTTTTAGCTTAAATAAACTATGTAATATGCTTCTGTGTTGTTTAAGATTTATAAATTAGTATATGTACTTTAAAATTATTGTAAAATTCATAGAATAAATAATTTCATTCATAAAAAATCGATAAAGGCAAAGAAAAATACTTTGATATAAAAATTTTAAAACCTTATATACTTGATGAAGTTGTTTTACAGGTTTTTGTGTGTGGTGTGTGTGTTTCTTTTTTGTTTCTGTTTTTGTTTTTGTTTTTCTTTGGTAGAGATGGAGTTTTGTCATGTTGTCCAGACTGGTCTTGAACTCCTAGACTCAAGTGATCTGCCTGCCTTTGCCTCCAAAACGGTTGGGATTACAGCTGTGAGCCACTGCATCCTGCCATAAAATCTTTAGTGAGCAGATTTACTCAAGTCTACAGTTTCAGAAGTCATTTAAAGGTCTGCAAAGCATCAAGATCTACTGGAACAATTGCCTAATGGTTGAATAGCAAAATTGTTACGTTTGAGGGAACATGTAAAATTCCTGCAGGACATAAAATTCTGACAAGGAATACAAAATGATATATTGCAGCTTAAACAAAAGTTTCTAAAAACTTAAACATGGAAAAAAATCTCTACAGTTATGACAGGCAAAAGAAAATGAAAGACATCTTTGTGCTTTCTATCTAATGAAATGAGAGCTGAGATAGGTGAAAATAGTATGCTATACAAATATAATGTAAATAACCATTGTTGTCCCAGGCCTTCAACTTTCTGAAATAATATGTCATTTATAAAATTGTTTAAATGTTGACTTGTGGTTTATGATTTCTAAAATCTACTATTATATGTAAATATTTATTAAGGATTCTTTCGTGGTATCACTACCCTAGTAGACTTAAAGAGGTATAAAATAAAGGTTGCATTGTTGCTCTCTATAAAAAATAAATCAGAGCAATATACAGTGCAAACTCAGAATCACATAAAAAGTATTCCGTGTTATAGTTCTCCCAAGTTTTCTCTTGAAAGGAATCGGATGTTATAGTATAATTTGTGCCTATTTTTGCACTATGAATTTATATCATCTTGTCAAATAGGCAAAGGTTTAGAAATTTCAACTGAGTAAAAAAAGACATTTGCAGGGGGCCCAAAGTGGCTCCGGCCGGATGTCGTGGCGCTTGCGAAGGCGAGGCCAAGAGTTCACGGCCAACCAACCTCAGCAACCTTACAAGCTCTCATTGATTGGCAAAAAAAAAAAAAAAAAGACATTTGCAGTCTCTGGTCACTGCAACTTTTCATAAAATGTTGCTACTTTTAATTTCCAATGACACTTTACAAGTCATTTGCCAAGCTTGCATATTTGAAGCAGCAACTCATTAGGTAAACTGCCAGTACTAATATTCTCTATTTATTTGCTATAAATTTTTGCATAAGTAGTAGATCATAACTCATATTGATTTTGTGTTGAAAAATCTGACAGATGAGATAAAATAAATAGATAGGGTATCAGATACAAAATTTAGTATTTATTATAAATTCAGGAATATCTTGAATATCATGTTGGTGAGTTTGAAAGTTTTATTATGTTACAGTGCAATTATACTGTTGATCTTCAGCATTTCTTTCTTCTCAGGTGTAGCTTTGACATGATTGTAAGTTTAAGATATTTTCCCTCTGAAATACGAGTTGGCCTGGAAAGAATCAAATATTTCCTATGTACCCATCTCCTATCATATTTGAACTATTTCTCTGTAATTTGGTTAAAAGTTACACAGAAAATCATGCAGAATATTTTAAAAGATGATACTGATGACTGTATTCAAAATCATTTTTTGTGTTACAGTAATCACACGTGATTCAAAGCTTGTCATATGCTAAGAAATGAAGTAATTGAAAATGTAGATAATAAAAAAATTTACCATGAGTTCCTTTTACCTTTGTTTAATGTATTTATGAGTCTAATCCTGAAGGACATTTTTAAAACCCTTGTTTTTGAATTCAGAAGCAAAGGACATAATTTTTAACTTAGTCTTAAAGATCATACTGTCCCCTTATCAACGCATAATCCAAAGATCTACAAAAATTGAACAAAACATTCAGTACTCCTTAAATATTTGCACCAATGGTTATTTTATAATTAATTAAATATGAAAGTACATCCTGGTGTGAAAAGGACTTACATGTTATCATCATTAAATCAAATCCATACACCATTTATTTATAATTTCATATTCTGAAAATTAATATATATTTAGAATATATTCCCTACATGTGTCTTAGGACATTTCTTGTGGTGGAAGGCAAAAGGGAGCTTGCATGTACAGAGGTCACATAGTGGAAAAGGAAGCAAGAGAGAGAGAGAAAGAGAGAAAATTCCTGGCTCTTTTTAACAATTAACTCTCATGAGAACTAAAAGAGCAAGAGCTCATTTCCTGCTACCTCTTTCAGGAAGGTCATCAATCTATTCATGAGGAAAATGCCCTCATGACCCAAATACCTCCCACGAGGTCCTATTTCCAACACTGGAAAACAAACTTCATCACGAGATTTAGAGGGAACAAACATCCAAACTATCATCTCTCCCTGGTCTCCCCTAAATCTCATGCATTTCTCATGTTGAAAAACACAATCCTCTCCCAATAGTCCCCAAAAGTCTTAACATGTTCCAGCACTAATACAAAAGTCCAAAGTCAAAAGTCTCATTTGAGACTTGAGGCAAGTTCCTTAAAGCTGTGAGCCTGGAAAATCAGAAACAGATTACTGACTTCCAAGACACAATTGTTTTACAGGCATTGTGTAAAAAGTCTCATTCCAAAAGGGAGAAATCAGCCAAGACAACGTCTAAAATCCAGCAGGCATATGTTAAATCTTAAAGTTTCAAAATATCCCGTGATGGCATGTCCCCTTTCCTGGGCACACGGGGCCAGCAGTGGGCTCCCAATATATTAAGCATTTCCACTTTCACGGGTTTTCTGAGTGCGCGCTACTGGCTGCTCTCAGCAGTTGAAGTCAAATGTCTGTAGTTTTTCCAGGTTGAGGTGGCATACTGTTGGTGGCTCTATAGTCACTATGGCAGTTATGATCCCATGGGTTGCACTAGACATTTCCCCAGTGGAGACTCTCTACAGGGGTCAAATCCACATTTCTGTGAAGCATTGCCTTAGTTGAGGCTCTCTGTGATGGCTTTACTCCTGTGAAGGCTTCTGATTGGACAACCAGGTTTTTCTATACATCCTCTGAAATCTAGATGGAAAATTCCAAACCTTCACAGCTCTTGCATTCTGTGTGCCTTCAGGCTTAACACTACATGGATGCTGCCAAGGCTCATGGCTTCTCTTTCAGAAGCAGCAGTGAGAACAGTTACCTGAGGCCACTTGAACCTTGGCTAGAGCCAGAGCAGCTGGGATGTGGGAAGCAGCATCCTGAGGTAGTCAGCAAAATCTATAATCAAAGTGCAGATCAAGTCCTCAAAATTGCTTTTACCGATAAACTTTATTTTAAATTACAATTAATACTTAAACAGAAATCACAAGATTTCCACACCAATACCTTCTCCAAACGACACTTTGTCATTATATCGGCCAAATATCTTTTATATAATCCATGTATGAAAGAAAGATTGTCCTGGCTCAAAGTGAAAGACATTTTTCTGGTCACATTATAAAATAAATATCGGAATGCTTTTTTAAAATATGAGTGTGATGTATGAGAAAATAGAAGCATTATTATAACTCACCAAATTGGATATATGCCAGAAACAGAATTGTATATTCTTATGATTTTCTACTTCATCATATGCAAGGCCTTCATTCTTTTACTCTTCACCTGTTGCTTCCCAGCTTTCCTTGGCTATTGTCCTTTGGACAGCATACAGAGAGACAATTTCAATGTAAAACACTGTTTAAAAGCACTCTAGAAGTACATTAACAGTCACTGTGTCAGCACTTAGTATGAGATTTTGAATGTGATTTTTAACCTTTTCATCTTCTAAATTCTAGCTTGTCTTATTAAAAATACTTTCTCTCTTTCTTCTTTCCCATTAAAGTCCTGTTGTTATTTAAAACAAGAACATGTACCATATCAAACAATTCAGAGATCCTCACTCTGTACATTCAGTACATGAAAAGGGAAAGTGATATTATCACAAATGGAGACGGCTTATATTCATTTATTATGCAAAATGACTGGGATGATCAGTTTCTTATTGAAAATGGTAAAAGAAGAAAAGGTTCAGAATGTCATAAAAGTGAAAAAAAAGTATTTTCATGAATTCATTGACCTTTCCATTAATATCATAACAGAGTATAATCACTAAGGCTTTTAAATGAGCAAAGTAGCTCAATACCAAAGAATGGCTTGAGAAATCTCAAGGGCTTATGTTGCCAGAACAAGACCCTGACACTAAAAGTAAAAGGGTAAATGAGAATCATGTTTAGTGATGACCTTTAGGTCCCACAGCTGCTTAACACATATCCTGTCTTTTTGCCTTACTGTTACATTTTAGCTTATTAAAATTAATTGAGTTCTATTTTAAATATTAAGCATTTTTTTGGCTCATAAGCTTCTCTGTTGAATGGATAGTAACACTCTCTTTTTCTATCACACTTGATGTATGATAATAATAATTCACATTTTGTGATTTAAATAAATACAATAAGAAAAAGGGATCTTGTAATTTTCTGTTGGAAAATAAAAATTAAAAATAAATTTAAAAATAATTTAAAAAGTCACAAGTTCCAATAAGGAAGAAATTTTGGAGTAATAAAAAGAATAAAATACACCAGGTGTGTATAATAAATATATTTCCTACAATGGGCATTTAAATACATTTTGTATATTTGAATGATATGGTTTGGCTGTGCCCCAAATTTCATCTTGAATTGTAACTCCCACAAGTACCATGTGTCATAAGAGAAACCTGGTGGCAGGTGATTGAATCATGGTGGCAGGTCTTTCCTGTGCTGTTCTCGTGATAGTGAGTGGGTCTCATGAGATCTCATGGTTTTAAAAACAAGAGTTTCCCTACACAAGCTCTTCTCTTTGCCTGTTGCCATCCATGTAAGATGTGACTTGCTCTTCCTTGCCTTCCATCATGACTGTGAGGCTTCCCAAGACTTGTGGAACTGTAAGTCCATTAAACGTTTTTTTCTTCCAGTCTTGGGTATGTCTTTATCAACAGTGTGAAAATGTACTAATAGGTTAAACTTACTTTTTTTTATATTGATATGTACTATATATTCAGAGAAAATTCTTTCCCCATCTAATTGACAGTATTATTGGAAATATTTCAGTAGTTTATTTTTTGGTGCCTCAACTCACAAAAAGGGAGATAGTTATTAACAAGTACACTGTTAAATTTCCAGTGTAAATGAACATGTATTTCATCATTTTATAAAGGGAATGGTTAACTCCTAATTTATATATCTTGTCAGATGAAGTTTTGATATTTAATGTATATGTTTTGGTATTTATACAAACTATGTATTAAATGGGATGATGAGGGAATTTTTTAAAAGTTAAAATTTGTTAATAAGAGAAGTCAAATATTGGTATGGGCTCTTGGTCATACATATACATATACATATACAAATACACATATACATACACACGAATATGCACATGTGTATGTATATATATGCATAGTATACAGGCACACACGCATAATATGTTCTCCATATATACTATGTATGTTTATCTAATCCTCTCAACAGCTAGAGGACTTAGATATACGTTTTATCTTTACAAAGAAACTGGGACAAAAAAAACGCTTGTAATAAGAAAAAATCCTAACTTGAGTTTTGAGAGACTTAATTTTCATTCCAACCCAGGACACTTTTGAGACTGAAAGTGGTCTTATAATAGAAAAATGAGTTCAGCAAGCATAATCAGAAACTGTTCTAGGAAACCCGGATATATGTCGTATCATAATGAGTACCTGGTTATACCGGAACTGAAACTCAAACATTATGAACCATGGGCTCTATGCTCCGCTGCCTCCAAAATGGTGTCATTAACCATTTTGGAGTCACACTTTATGTTTTGTTTTAACCCAAAACACAATATATATTGAGAGCATATGGTTTGCCAAAAACAGTGTTTTCGTATCGAGGTTACATTTTTGAACAAGTGGAGTAAGTCTTGATATAATTGAATTTACATTCTTTTAGAGAGAGGAGACAATGGACAAGAAAAAATATAAATGAGCCAAAGAGAAATACGGAATATAATAATATGATGTAAATAACATGTAGGTTTAAGATAGGACAGTGAGGAAAAACAACTCAAAATGTGACATTTAAGCTAAGGTCAGAAAAACAGAAAGTACATTATGAAATGGATCGAGGAAATACTGATCAGGAGAGAAGAAAAAGTAGGCTCAAAGGCCCTGGGATGAGAAAGAATTCAAATGTTCAAAGAACGGAAAGGTAAGGTGACTGTAACAAGCAAGTTAGGAGAATAGAGAATGAACTGAAGATAGAAACACGGGCAGATGGTTCATAAATATGACAAGGCATCTGACTTTACCCTAATGTGCTCTGAAATCTCTTTGAAACGTTTTAATTCTTTCATTAAAAATGTTCATTGAATATTTACTATGTGTCCGACACTGTGTTTAAGTTACACGAAGCGTTAAAAATACTGGCGAGGGAAGAGAAAAAAATGTTTTCATAGAGCATTCAGGAAGGAGATTTGGGTAAAAACTTGAAAGTGGGGTAGGAGTAAGCCATATGGGTATTGGGGAAGGGTAATGGAGGAGGGATAATAAGCAGCAGGAAAGACCAGTGAAAACGTTTTCAAATGGGAGGCTATATGATGTGTTCTTTAACAAGCAGAGAAGCCTGAATTTCTGGAGCAGAATGGGAGGGGCAGAAACAGAATAAGAGGTAGGAGAATGATGAGAGAAAGAAGAGTAGACCATGTAGAGATCTGTAAGCAATTCGCAAGGCTTAGGGTTTTCCTTTGATTGATATGGAGATCTATTAGCAAGGTTAGAAGAGAGAAGTAAATTTAGCTGATGTACATATTTAAAAGGTTTCACTTACTGCTGGAAAAAAGAACAGGTGGAGCCAGGGAGCCTAGTTAGGAAGCTATTGTAGCACTCAACTTGAGAATGTGGTTTCAGCAAGGGGGCTAGAAGAAACTTTTCCAGCTTCTCCTTGTTACCCAGTTCCAAACTTGCTTCCACATTTTTGGGTATCTTTTCAGCAATGCCCCACTGTCTTGGTACCAATATACTGTATTAGTCTGTTTTCACCCTGCTGATAAAGATAAACCCAAGACTGGGCAATTTTCAAAAGAAAGATTTAGCTGGACGTAGAGTTCCACGTGGCTGGGGAAGCCTCACAATCATGGTGGAAGGCAAGGAGGAGCAAGTCCTGGCAGCAGGCAAAAAGAGAATGAGGAATACTCAAAAGCAGAAACCCCTGCTAAAACCATCAGATCTCATGAGACTTACTACCATGAGAACAGTATGGGGGAACCACCATTATGATACGGTTATCTCCCACCGGGTCCCTCACACAACATGTGGGAATTATTGGAGTGCAATTCCAGATGGGATTTGGGTGAAGACACAGAGGCAAACCATATCACATATGAATGGGTACTCCAAAAGAACTCGTAATTTTGTATTGCACATTATAAAGAGGACTGGTTTACCTTCTAAAGCACTGTTTTATTTATTCCGTCTTGAATTTCTCAACTTCTGACAACTAACAAAACTATTAGCCCTCATACTGGGAAACACGGAGATATTCTAGGCTTCAAAACTAACTTAATTATATTCTGCCAGTTCTATTTCTTTGAACTTTTCTTGGTTTGGCTTCTGCGAGCTAGGCCCCATACGGAGCATGAGAAGTCCAGAGGAAGAGAGAGTCTTAAAACGGCCTGTCTCTTGTCCTACTGGGTCAATTTGGGTCATTGTGCCTTATCGTCAGAGGAAAGCTGTGAGGTAATTGACTCTAGTCAGGGATGCTGAGTTACTCACTAGCAAGGGTGATGAGACTTGTATTTATAAAGACTTATAGAGAAGAAGCATGACCCCAGATACATGGCTACTCACTATGGAAGAGAGGTGAGACGCAGGTTGTTAAATCAGTCATATCCAACCCATTCTCTATAATCAAGCTTTTGGCTCCTCAAACCATATCATTTATTAATATATGATGAAACTATGTAATAAATTGGCTCTTTAGTGCTCTGTGTTCTCATTATAAAATGATTGTGTATTTCTAAAGCACTACTCTATTCTCTTCTTGATCTAAACTCTTCTTAGCTCCATTCACAGTAGACTCCTTTATTTCTTCCAGCTTCTTACGAACAGGACTTTACATATGCTATTGTTTCATTTGCTTGGGAAGAAAAAAAAAAAAAACTTTTCTATTCTTTAAAACTCTCAGTTTAACTGTCACTTTCTCAAAAAAATTTCTCAGATACTATTCTCAGATGTTTCTCAGATATTATTCTCAGATTAATTAAGCACCTCTCTCATAGAAATTTGCATGTCTTTCTAAAGTAGTCATTGGTAGCAATTAACTAATTCATCACTCGAATATTTATTTCATTAAAATTTGAATAACTTGGTCTATTTTAGGCCCTATGAGAGCAGGGTCTTGTTTCTGTTCTTACTGTTATGTGCCCATTTTTAGGAGAGAAAGGTGAGCCCAGCATTTTTTGACATATTTATGGAAGGGAAATAACAAATGGGGGAACTGGAAGGAAGGGAGGACAAAGGGAAGGACAAAGGGAGAGGAAGATGGAAGGAATCTACTACCTTCAGGGATGGTAGGAAGAATGCATTATAATGGCAGTCCAGTAAAAACAATAGCTTAGATTGGTGTGCTATATGCTTCCATGGCATCCTGTTCTGCCTCCCAAACAATCATTACACCTGAAATTTGTTGTTTATTGTTCTTCTCTAAGGGATTTTATGGTTCCTGTGGAAGAGACCATCTCAATCTTCTTTATCAACTTACTCTCAGGGCTGAGCACTGTGTCAGACCCAAAAAAGTGCTAAATTAAGTTGAATGAGTAATAAATTATTATTTATAATATTTTGTTAATGGGGTGATTGAATTGTCCACTCTGAAATTAAATTCTTGGTTTAATACACTTCTTTGGCCTCTTCATCAAAGTGGGCTCTCCTGGTTTAGATGAATTGATTGAATAAATGAGGTGTTACTGTGTATTCACTTATTGCAGCTGTACAGGTCATCCAACAGAGCCCTTTCACACCCTATTTATTTGTGTCTCCAACCTTCAGAAAGGAGTATGTCTAGAACAATTTAATCAACTTCAAGCACAGGAAAATGGGGACTTAATTTGGCATCTTTGTGCATATAAAGAAGGAGGTTATTTTAATCTACTGTTCCGTCTTCTGACATATAAACTTTGATAAATGGAGCAGTAATTTTTGGAGATTATGACATTCATTATCCTTCTTGCTTATCTTCAGTAGCAGGCTTTTTTCCTTTTTCAAAAGAAATTTTCCTTGTGGCAAGGCTGTTTATTTCTCACAGAGTTATTTTAAAGAAAATGTCATGTGGGGATATCACCAGGTAACCTTAAAGCCAGGCTTTTTCACTACAACTCTATTTTATGGAGTGGTTCTTTTTGTGGCAAAGCTGTCTCAAAGCACTGTCAAAATTGGAAACAAAACAAAAGTCACACAGTCAGAAAAATCAATGATCTTTCAAATAATCCAAGATTAAATCAAATCGAACTAACTTTAAACTTAAACTCTAAAGCCAGTCAGGAGTTGGCGCACTGGAGAAGGCCAATAAAGACTATATTCTAGATACTTGGGCGATAGCAGGTATGGTTTAGGTAATAACAGTTTATCCAAAGTCTGAATGAACTCAGAATTAGTTCACACAGTGCAAACATTGAAAAAAGCTAGACCAAACTAACAATTCATATTCAAACAATTTATGATATAAATATTTTTACTAATCAATTTAAACAGGAGGCTTGCTCTCGAATTGTGCTTCTTTCAGAAAGTATTGTCCCAGCAGTGAATGGCCAGTCAAAAAGCCTCTGCTTTCTTCACTCAAGAACAAAATTCTATTTGTGAAGTAAAAAAAAACAAGCAAACATACAACAACAACAAGGAGTGCAGGTGGCTAGCCTGGAGAAGCTGTAAAATGCAAGGAAATGAATTCTCCTTTAGAGCCTCCAGAAGCAGTGCAACCCCGCTGACAGTTTGATTCTAATTCAGTGAAACCAATTTCAGACTTCTGACCTTCTGATGATACTGAATTTGTGCTGTTTTTAAGACACAAAATTTGTGACAGTTTCCTACAGCAATAAAATTAATATATTTTTCTGATAAAAACAATAAATGTAACAACACATTACTAATATCATACTTGCTATATGTTAGGCATATACTGAGCACTGTTCATTAAATATATCATTTCATCTCATTATCATTATTAATTCTTACCATTTTACAGATAAGAAAGGTATATTTTATTTAGAGACATAGCATATGTAAAGCACGCAAAACTAACTAAGTGGAAGAGGTGGGGTTTGTGCCCATAAACACCTAACTTCTACAATAAAGAGTGTAAGTTGAAAGACAAAATTCTAATAATTTTATCTACTCCTAAATACATTTGGCTGTTCTATTAATTCTACATGTGTTTCTTAAAATAATTCAGGTAGATAAAATATTCTGTCCAGGAGGAATACATGAGTCACTACAGGAGAATATGACTTCCTTTTTATTCATTTAACACATCCACAGTGAGAACTGTAGGTCACTGTAGGTATCTCAGAGCAATCATCCCTTCGTTTGTAAATGTTTGTCCTCTGGGTAGGCACCACACTGAAGCCATATGTTGCTGCACCCCTGGATGCAGCTGATTGGTCCAGACTTGGGCACCTGTATCAAATTTATTCATACAGCTGT
The DNA here is from genome assembly GCA_031835075.1 of Saguinus oedipus. NCBI lineage: Eukaryota > Metazoa > Chordata > Mammalia > Primates > Cebidae > Saguinus > Saguinus oedipus. The sequence continues at coordinate 47,663,352 of CM063169.1, forward strand.
CCCTTCCTGGGAATTCAAATTGGTATTACAAAAGATGTACTTCATCTCTTCTGGAATGCTGAGTGCTGAATGCTCCTGTATTATGGATACTCAGAGGCACCTAGTGGTTTCACCACATGCTCCAGAGAAATAGAGAAGGCTGTTCTGCAAAGAGTGAGAAATAATTAGGTATAAATGTAGATAAATAGTTTTGATGGATGCAGAGAGAATACTGAAATTTTGCCAGCCTTTGGATCTAGTATAGTACTAAAACACAGTGGTACTAACTATGATACGATGTCATCCTACTTGTGCTCTTCTCCTTGGACTCTTTGAGATGTCTTATGACAAATTTTTACTAGAGTTGACTTCAAGGGGCTTGTGTTTCTGGCAAGGTGATTGGATTTGCATCACATATTATACCAGGTCCTAGACATGATAATTCACCATCCCTTCCTTCAAATACCTTATGCCCTAGTGCAGTTGATTAAGACCTATTTTTAAAAGTGAACATTTGACATGAAAGAAAGAAAATGGCATTAACCAGTACATTTTAGGCCACCAGTGTTAAATCCTGAAATCCCAGAAAATCAGTTTTTGGTTATTTGCAATTGTCATTTCTCCCTCTTACCTTCCTGAAGGCAGACATTCAGGGTAAAATTCTAGTATGAAACATATTAAAAAAAGAAAAAAGCCCACCCATTATGTGCCTTAACTTATTCCCCAATGTAATATAGTCAATCCTATTCACTCATCAGTTTTCCAATTATGTTATCCTCATTTGATTAATTTCCTCATTAACATAATAATTGGTGATCATAAAAAATGATTTTCTTACCTCATTACTGTGACATATAATTCCTGCTGCTTCCTTATCATCATCATCTTCCTGTTCATCCTCTAATCAACTTACTTTGAAAATAAAGTGTCTTAGAAATATTGATTTCATATATTTCTTTAAAAGCCAGACATAATTTATCAATTTGTTCCATTTTATATGATTGTTTTATGATCAACATGACCCTCTCCTCAGTTTCTGCTCCTCTTCCTTCAGGTTTTTAATGTGCTCTATCCTCCAAAGAGCCTTAACCTTTGAGAGTGAATTCCAGATTTACTCTTACAAATACTTTAAAATCCCACAACATTCTTCTTATTTTAAACATATGATTTCTTCTCCTGCGGACTAATGATAAAAATCCTCTTCCTTTAGATTATCAGTTTCAGCCATCCATGACATGGTTCACATCATGATATTAGATATTTTTCCACAAAGTGACTGCAAATGTGTTTATAAACGTGATTGTAATGCCCTCTCCTCTGGGCTTTTTGTGAGTATTTCCTACCCTTCTGTACCCATTGCACTTTATTCCTCTTTCAGAAAGCATCGCATATGCTGTTTTATGTCCAAGTCATCTTGACTTGCAATGTCTTTCCCCAACTGACCTAACTACATTTATGAACAGAGGTTGCTTTTATTTATTAATAAAATATACTAATGCATGATCTTGAATATAGTGGATGAACAATAATTACTCTATCAGCACATTATTTTTCTAAGACTCTGCTGCAGTTCTCCTGTTTACCATCTTCCCACCTTCTGCTTTTTCTGGATTCAACCTTTCCTTACCTTCCATCTGTTTCTTATATCATATTGCCAGTTATTTACCAATGTGTCTGCATAAAACAACATACAGCTATAAACTTTATTCTAAACATTTATTTCCCTTTTTTTAAACAAGCACAGTCAATTTTTTTTCTATAATTTAGTCCTGTGTCCTGTGTACAAATGAATTACGCCAATTTAAAGAGAATGCTTCATTGTACAATATAAGAAACAAATATAATTCTTCCTCTTCTTAGTTTAACTATAGGTTCTTGCAAATTTTGTTTCTTTTCACACTTTATTTCCCAACATCCATTAGAATATAGTTCAATATCTGGATTCACATTTGGAATATCTGTATAAACAGTATTGGTGTAGTGGTAGACTGGGCAGGAGAGACTGAGCTTATACTATTTGGTGTCCATCTGATATTATATACTGTGCTTGTGGAGCAGATGAACCAGAAGACTAAGTCTCCTGGGAGTTAACTTAATATAAAGAAATAGTTACTTGGTTGAGTAACTGTTAGAGTATTATCAGACTTCACTTAGTAACTACAATTAGAGGTAGAAAATGAAGTGTTAATCACTATTGATCTCCTGACAAACTTTTATCCAAAATTACACTACCTGCATTTCCACATCTGTCTTGAAAATAAAGCAAAAGTGAAATTATTGAGAATATATGCCCACACTCTGTGATGTAGCAATTCTACTCCTAAATATATTTTCAAGAGAAACACAAGCATTTGTTAACTCAAAAAAGTACTAAATGTTCATAGAAACAATATTGAGAATAGTTCCAACCTTAAGATGACGAATATACTGTAAAATGAAGTACTATACAGCAATAACAAACCGCCTATTACTGCACTCAAAAATGAATGAATTTCAAACACCTAGTTTTGAGTGACAGATGCCATATTTAAGAATATGTGTATCTTGATTGATTCCTTTCAAGTGAAGTAAAACAAAAAATAAGATGCCAATCTGTATTAGAGGGCTGGATTAGGCTACCACTGGAAAACTGAAGAGAGACCTTAAGGTATGAGTAGGGCTCCATTTCATCTATGTTTCAGAAATGCTTATGACGTTCTCTTCTTTGATGTAAGTCCTTAAGTGACTATGTCCAAAAAAATTGTCAAGTTGCACAGTGATGATACATATGCATATTGCTAAAAATGCTAATGATAGTTCTGAGCCTTCAGGAAGTTGTCAGCTTTTTGCTGGTGGAAAGTATTGTCTTGATGGCTGCTGACTGACAGATCAGGGTGGTAAGTGATAAAGACTGGACTGGCTATGGCAATTTCTTTTTTCTGTGTGGTGATAGACACATTTATACGTTTAATGCTTTTGTTAGTAATTATTTACAAACCTCCTTATATTATAAAATAAAAATGCAATTTTAACAAAAGGTATTGACTTTTCTAGCAGGGTACCGAGTTAATTATTTCAACTTAATAATGAACAATATTGAAATGACATTACATAGGCCTGTTGAGGGAGTCACAGAAAAACAAGCTTTGGAAATACTTTTTGAATGTGTAAGCATGGCTATAAGTACAGTTAATCAGGAAAATTAATGCAACATGAAAAATTGTTGAGATTAATGGACTTTAATTAAAACAGGATAAAGGACTCAGGATATAGAAAGTCACCATTCGGCAATTTCTTAAAATAAGAAACAACAAAGTTTGTAGGATTGATATAGTCTCCATTTCAAAAAAGATTTCTCTGTAGCAAACAATGCTGTTTGAAGACATTTTATTTTATTTATTTTTTGAGATGGAGTCTTGCTCTGATGTCCAGGCTGGGGAGGAGTGGTGCGATCTCGGCTCACCACAACCACTGCCTTTGGGGTTCAAGTAATTCTCTTGCCTCAGCCTCCCGAGTAGCTGGGACTACAGGCGTGTACCACCACACCCTGCTAATTTTTTGTATTTTTAGTAGAGACAGAGTTTCACCTTGTTAGCCAGGATGATCTCAACCTCCTGACATCATGATCTGCCCACCTCAACCTCCCAAAGTGCTGGGGTTACAGGCGTGAGCCACCCTGCTCGACCTGAAGGCATTTTGTCACAGTAGAACTTTTATCAAAATTAGAGCTTAATCATGCCTAGCTTTTGTCTTAAATTGAGTAATGCACAGATCTTTCTTTTACTTGAACATTTAAAAGCTACCATTAGGTAATTAATTAGCCTAGTTTCTATGTTGTTCCATCTTAGAGAATAAGAAGGCCCAAGGAGAGGGAGAGAGACAAAGGAAGAGCTTGCTGGTGGAGTAATCAGAACACACACAACATTTATTGATTAAGTCTGTTGTCTTATATGGATTCAATTGGTGGCACCACAAAACAATTGCAATAGTAACATCAAATATCACTGATCACAGATAACCATTACATACATCATTATAATTTCAAAATTGGAAATATTGTTGGAAATATTGTGGAAATTACCAAAATGCACCACACAGATTTGAAATAAACACAAGCTGTTGAAAAAATGCCACTGATAGACATGCTGGACACAAGGTTGCCAAAAACCTTCTATTTGTAAAAAAAGACAGTAACTGCAAAGTACAGTAGAAACAAAGTGCAGTAAAACAACCTATGCCGACATCCAGCATCTACAGATTACATTCCTATGAAACCTCGTCGTAGGTTTGTTTTGATTACACATACAAAAACTATATAGCACCTTAATTTTATTACACTATTGTCAAGGTTTATGTGAAATTTTACAACTCCTACCTATGTTATATCATACACTTCATATAGTTCTTACATGTTGCGAAAAATATAAGTATTTTTTTTCAGAGAAGTAAAGCATTACCTGACAGGAGCTTTACTGTTTTCTCTACCTATGCAAAGCTTACTCATCTTTGAAGACCTATCTCAATTTTTTTCATCTTCTGTGCAAAACTTACCTACTTCCAACACAGAGCACAAGCGGCCCCCTCCTTTGTGAACCACATATTGTGTTAGTAACTGTAGGATATCTTTCAAGGCATATGTTTGGATGACCTCTTTACTGATCTGACTTCCATACTACGTTGTGAGGTTCTCAAGGTCAAGGACGTTCTTTTGTACACTCTAGTTTCACTGGCACTTGAAAAGTCCACATAAAATCTCTAGAAATAACTTTAACTAAAATGTTGGAAACTACATGAAAAAGATGACAAAACCGCCCTGAATGAAGTCACATCCTCAAGGAACTAAATATTTGAACTACATTTTCTGTGATTCCTTTAGAATTACTTTTATTGATTTGCCCATTGTCATCCTATCATCTATCAACAGAGATGAAATTTCTAGAAAGCAGCATTAAAAAACCTGTGGCTGTGGTGCAGAAGAAATGTTGTTGAGGATATTGTTTGTCACGTTATATACTGTCTTCTATATTGTGAGTACTCACACATACCAAAAAATCCGCACAAAAATCTCCGTCCTCAGCCACTGCAATACTTAGCCCTTCCCTTTCCTGAAAGCAAACATATTTTAATCTTCTCACTTTTAAAATTCTGTTATTTATAATATAGCTTCCTCTAGGCATTTTTAGTTTTTTTTGAAAAAAGGTCCAAATGGTAACCTCTGTAGTCCCAGCTACTCAGGAGTCTGAGGTGGGAGGATTGCTGATCCCAGGAGGTTGATGCTGCTGTGAGCCAGATTGCACAACTGCACTCCAGCCTGGTGACAAAGCCAGACTTTGTCTCAAAGAAAGAAAAAAAAAATGCAACTAACAATGATTTTTAAAATGGTAATCTCAATGTTAGAGTATGATTTGGTAAAAAGATAATTATAAATACAATTTCAGTAATATATTTAAAATTTAATACTCCCAAATATAAGACGTCTTTAAGATGAAAACCAAGGAAAATAGTTAATTTTAACAAGGTTTTCTTCACGGAAATGTACCTTATTACCTACATTATATAAAATAAAAAAATAGAAATAACTTTAATGTTGGGTTTTAAAAGAATGTCTAAGTAAAGTGTGATATGTCCAAAAATATTTCAACATCCATTTATAGTATATCTGCCAAGTTCTTGTAATTGTGTGTGAAAGGTCTTATATTATCTAAGTGCTATGTAGAATGGTATATACCATATGATCTCAGTTACACAAAACTCTACCCAGAGGGCGAAAATTAAAAGGAAAATCCTTAATTTCATTATTATAATTAACTTTAAATGGTGGACTGATACATCATTACATTTTTCTTCTTTATGCTTAATGGTAAATCCTACATATGACAATGAATATGTATTTTTAAAAATTAAATTAATAATATAAGAATTTACAATTTTAAAATTTATGTTTAAATCCTTGTCCACAATAAACGTACATTAGTGATTTGGAAATATTGCAAAAGTAGTAACCAGAATAAGATATCATATCATGTATTATGAATACCGACTGCATGTAGAAACAGAAGTACATGCTGTTGTAAATTATTAATTGTACTTCTAATATGGTCATACCATTAAAAGTTCAGAAAGCTTTATATTAGAGTAGGAAATGCAAAAAGAATGGAAAGTTTGAAAAAATATAAATTAAGGAAGAGAATGTTGGAGTTTATTTTTCCCCATATTAGGGAACTTATTCTCCCAAGGTTTAGTACCAGATTAATGAAAAGAAATGAAGATAATATATCCACTTTGTAGAGGATGGAAAAGTGGTGAAAGTGGTTGAAATAAAAATATATGTTGAAAAATGTATGTTCAGTTGCAGTCAGGTTGGGTTAGATTTTGGAGGGCCTATAAAAGCAAAGAATGAAATGCCCATGTGATTGATTCTCAAGGTCTCAGTTAGATAGTTAGATACTTTATTTGGGAGAATACCAAGCTTTGAATTTTTCTCTTTTTTTAATCCTGCCTATTATATATATAATAGGCAGTATATATATATATATAATTATATATATATATATATATATAATATTATATATATATAATTATATATATATATATATATAATATTATATATATATAATAGGCAGGATATATATATATATATATAATATTATATATATATATAATAGGCAGGATATATATATATATATATATATATATATATATATATAATTGCATTTTAGGTTCTGGGGTACATGCAAAGAACATGCAAGATTGTTGCATAAGTACATACATGGCAATGTGGTTTGCAGCCTCCATCCCCATCAACTATATCTGGCATTTCTTCCCATGTTATCCCTCCTCAAACCCCTACCCTCGACTGTCCCTCCCCTAGTCCCCCACCACAGACATCTGTGTGTGATGCTCCCCTCCCTGTGTCCACATGTTCTCATTGTTCAACACCCTCCTAGGAATGAGAACATGTGGTGTTTGATTTTCTGTTCTTGTGTCAGTTTGCTGAGAATGGTGGTTTCCAGGTTCATCCATGTCCCTACAAAGGACATGAACCCACCATTTTTTATGGCTGCATAGTATTCCATGGTGTATATGTGCCACATTTTCCCTGTCCAGTATATCATTGATGAGCATTTGAGTTGGTTCCAAGTCTTTGCTATTGTAAACAGTGCTGCAATGAACATAGGTGTGCATGTGTCCTTATAATAGAACGATTTATAATCTTTTGGATATATACCCAGTAATGGGATTGCTGGGTCAAATGGAATTTCTATTTCTAGGTCCTTGAGGAATCTCAGGATCAGTGGTGGTCTTGGGAAGGAAAGGGTGGAGCGAAATAATTTAGTAAACTAGCCAGAGGCAAAGACTGGGGGAGAGCTCCTCAGATTTATGTGAGGGGTCACTGAGAGTAGGCTGCCACTTAAACATTAATTACATTAATATTCTTATTTCTATTCTATGCTAAATTACACTTTGAATACTTACTATTTATTCTCCAGATACTGAACCCAGTATATGCATTATTTGACTTAAATTCTCACAGTAATCCTATGATGCAGCCACATTACTTTTCTCTCCATTTAACAGATAAGGAATGTAACAGATAAAGAGAGTCTGAAGAACCAGACCAAATCTCACAGTTAGAGGGGAAAAAATTAAGCTATTAATTTAGGTCTGATTGATACCAAAATTTGCCAAAGGCAAGCAGCTGGATCCAGAAAGGGAAATATAAAACAAGTAAATTTGAGTGAAGAAAAATAAAAAAGCAAAATGAAACCATTTAAAGGCCTTCAGCAGAGAATTATAAATGACAGTAGTATTTTACGAAAATGAATCAGATGGGCAAATAAATTAAAATAGAGTGATAGATTAGAGGGGGAAACACCAACCAGAAAATGATGACAAGTTCAGATGTGACATGATGAAAATGCAAATAAAAGTAGTAATGACAGGGAATAAATTTATGGCAGAAATAACAAAATTAATAGAATAAGCACCTGATTGGATGTGAGGAACAAAATATAAGAAAAAGGTAATAGCGATGGATGCTTGAAAAGTACTATTTTGGTATGTTTAACATATTTTCAAGGTTGGAAATATAGTTTGATCTACCTTTAATTATTCTCAATATTGTCTGTGTTCTATTGTATTTCATAATTTTTTAATGTATGGTCTTATTTTACTTCATCGTAGCTGTAAGAAGTTAGTAGGAAAAAAATCCATGCCACATAATGTATTTAAATACTGGTCAAGGCTGGGAGAGCTTTTGATATAAGCAAACCACATATAAGATACAGCTCAGCAGTCCACGATTTCTGAGTATTGTCTCTAATATTGTCATCAAAATGAATATTTGAGTTTCCTTTATTTATATAGCAGTAACACTATAAAAGGTAGTATTAACATATGCTGAAATGTAATTTTAAATAATTCCGTAAGCATTTTTATTTCTAAAAAATGTAGATTTCATTTCTCATAAGAGTTCAAGAAATAGATCTTTTAAAATATTTTTAATATTTTTATAATACAGGAAAGTAGTTGTATATTTACACAAAGGTATCATGTTGTTTATTTTTAGTGTTCCTTCAAATCTTCTGCCATTTCCCAGGGAACAAATCATTTGGTTTTTTGAATTTCTGCCAGCTGATACAAACAATTAATTCAATTGGAGATAGAAACCAATTACGTCAGCAGAAGATCATACACAATTGTAGTATTCTAAGAATTTGGCCCTTGTTTTGGGCAGGTACCATGGGGTAGCAATGAGGCAAAGCAAAGCATTAGGAGAAACAGAGTCTTTATATCAATAAGTATTTCAATAATTCAAAAGATCTGAATTTGAAAACAGCTCATCTCTTTGAAATAAGTGAAGTGAATGCAATACAAGACTTGTATTAGCTTGTGAATACCTTGACATCTTTAAAAAAGGATCTGAATATTAAATTTCTACAAAATATTAGAAAGTGTGACCTCACTCATTGTAATCCTGCTGCTCCTAGAAAACTATGTGTTGCATAAATAAGTTTATAAGCATACAACAAGTATTATGTTGTATGCTTATAAATATTTTAACATTCAATTTTCACAAGTGCTATTTTTACACTAATGTTACAAATATATAAAAGGAGAGGCAAAGAAATTTAGGGTTTGTCCTGTTCACCTATTTATTTATTTTTATTTTCAAAACGGTTGCTTCTTAACAAGGTATAAGAAAATGTTTTCAGCTAGTAGGCCCCATAATTTAACAAAATCAGCCAGATGTTCCTCATTCAAGTGAAGCATGTGAATAAACACATATCCCATTCCTTCTTATCTAAACAGGTCACGTGCTTTGACCCAATCACTAATGTTCAAATATTTCCAAACAGCATTTTTGGAGGCAGTGTCTCCAAAAATATACAGATGCTATAACAACAGGAATCAGAAAGTCCAGGTTTTTTTTTAAGTTATTGTCAATTATCATCTGAAACACTCTCAAATTTACTGATTGAAGTGGTAAGATCTGTACATGTTCAGCGCCCTGAGAATAACTGGCTCTGTGCTAATTGGCATGCTCTGGCATCATCTGCCAAAGAATTTTGGTGAGGGCAAAAAAAGCAAACAAATGAAAAAAACATAAGCCAGTTTATAGAATATGGGAATGAATAATTTTATATAGAAGCTAGGTCATTGCATCTGTCCCATTATGACTTTCAAATGTAACTGTTACGACAATCTCCTTTTGATGTTCCCTAATTTAAATACTGAAATCTAGGGTTATCTATTATAAACACACCTTAGGTCAAATTAAAGGGGAATGGAAAAAAAACATAATTGTTTGATATGTAAAAATATGCACATATCAAAGCAAAGAAGGAAAAGTATGTCACTACTACAATTCTCATTCCTTCTGCTTGTTGTGTGGCCAGAGTTAATAGTTGTAACTTCCCTTCTCACTGTCTTTCCATTTACTCATTGCCCTGAGTCAGCACCACAGACAATCATGGTTTTTTTACTGGGGGAATAGGGAAGTGACCCAAATTGTCTTTTCAGAGGAGTTCCTGTCATTAGCAATCTGGCCAGTATGCCATTGTCACAGTTTCTTATTTGTGTATTTATCAATGAACTTAGTACTAGGAAATGACACTGATTCCAGACATATACAGTGCCAACCTCATTTTATATTAATAATTCTATAACCTGGATAATCAGGATCTGTCATACCAGCTAGTACATTAGATTCCTTATGTGCCTGTCTTCTAAAATGGTCAAGGGGCAATCTCCTTCCAATTCAATGTATTTGTGTTGGGTCTCCTAGGGAAAACATTTTTCTTTGAGAATCCAAAAAGCCTAAATCTACAGGAATGGGAAACAAATATTTCCACACCTTAGCTTATAAATTCTGGTTATGAGAGAAATGATGCCATGTGCTGATCACATATTTAGAGCATATTACATTTAAAGAAAACCACTAGCTCAACAAATGTTGTTATCCAACTAGCATTGTAACTGATAGCAGAACTATAGCTGCAGCCTCAACCTCCCAGGCTTAGGTGATCTCCCACTTCAGCGCTCTCTCCCTCCAGCTGGGACTACAATGGTGCACCACCAGTTCCAGTTAATTTTTGTATTGTCTTAGTAGAGAGGGGGTTTCACCATGTTGCCCAGGCTGTCTTGAATTCTTGGGCTCAAGCATAACTGAGTTTCTAGTAGCCATTCCATTGTTCCATTTCCATTAGGTCAGCTGTAGGATAATGAATGTTACAACATCGTGAATATATTTGATGAACATAAGCCTATTGCCACACTTCGCTCAATTTAAGTGAATTTCCTGGTCAGAAGATATATTGTATGTGTTCTGTGACATTAAAGATGTCACCCTGTGAATCCACTGATGGTGTACTGAAAAAAGTATTGCAAATTGCAAAAAGGAATTCATATCCAGACTAAATGTCTTTTCCAGAAAAGATAAATTATTGTTTCTACTGTGAAAGATAAGACAGTCCGAACTTCATTGAACTGACGATAATTTAATTTGCATTTGCACCTTTGTTGAGAATCAATTACCCACATATCTGCAGTTCTGTTTCTGCACTCTTTCTTATATACCTTTGATTTAGCAGTCTTTCATCATTATATACTGTCTTGATTACTGTAACTTTATCATGTCTTGAAATTAGGTATTATGTTTCTACAACTTTTTTTGTTTGTTTGTTTTGGCTAGTCTAGTTCCAATGAACCTCCACATAAAGTTTAGAATCGCTTGTTAATTTTGGTATAAAGTCCTAATAGAATTTTGATTGGGATTACATTAAATATAAATATCTAAGCAGTACAATTGATATCCTAACAATATGTAAGTTTTCAATGGACAAGCATGGTGTATATTTCCAGTTACTCACATCTTAGTTGTTTCCATTAGTGATTTGTACTTTACAGCATGTAGTTCCTACGTGCATTTTTTAATTGGTATCTAAATACTTCATGTCTTTGATTGTTAGTATAAATATTACATGACAAAATCCAAATACACAATATCCAAATACTCAAATAACTACAAATAAACTTACTACTCTACTTTGACCTTGTGTTCTCCATTTGTACTAAACTTAATAATTTCAGTAGATCTTTTTGAAAATTTATTGGGATTTTCTATGTGGACAATCATGTCCTCTTGTGAATAAAAAGTTTTATTTATTTTAAATAATATAAGATAAAAACCACTCCCTATATGTAATAATTTACCAGTTCTGTTGTCCTTCCTGTACCAAGGTTCTCTGTGTTATTTCTCTCCAATTTTAAGAACTTTCTTTAGTATTTCTTTTAGGGCAGGCCTTTTACAGCAAATTATTTTATTTTCTCTTGTTTAATAATGAATTTATTTTACTTCATTTGTGTATGATATATATATGATTCCACAGATACAGATGATAAAGATATAGATAATATAAAATTCTAGCTAATTCTAGCTTAGGAGGTGTTTTCTTTTCAGCAGATGATATCATCATTCACCTGTCTCCTGATCATCGGTTTCTGATGAGAAATTCAGTTACTCAAATTATTACTTCCCTATTTGCAATCTATTATTTTCTATATATATATATATATATATATATATAGAGAGAGAGAGAGAGAGAGAGAGAAATTTCTAGCTTCTATTATATATGCAGACTCAGATAGTGGCTAAAATCTCAGTTAGGTTTGGGGAAAAACACACCCTGGGGCCTGCTGGGCAGGTGGGAAGGGAGAGAATCTGAAAGAATAGCTAATGGATGCTGGGCTTAATACCTAGGTTATGGGTTTATCTGTGCAGCAAACCACCATGGCACATATCTGCCTATGTAACAAACCTGCGCATCCAGTTCAGAGATATGTATACCCATAAAACTTTTAGTTTTCAGAAGTTTGACTATGATGAGTCTAGGCATGGTTTATTTTTAGTTCATCTTATTTGATGGTTGCTTCTTGAAATTCTTGTATCTAAATTTATGTATTTTACCACATTTGGGAAGAATACCATCATTATTTCCACAAATGTATATTTCTGCTCCAGACTTTTTCTTCCATCTTCCTAGAACTCTAATGACCCAAATTTTAATAATTTTGAAAATTTCCCATATGTACCAAGATTCTATTTATAGCTTTTCAATAATTCATTCTCTTTATTCATTCATCTGATTGGTTGTCTTTTGTTGATCTATCTGAAAGACCACTGGTTCTTTTCTTTATAATTTCTATTCATCATCAAATAAAATTTATATTTTAGATATTTCATAATTTCTATTTCTCTGCCAAGAACAGATATCTTTTTGCTCATTTTATTCATATTTATCTTTAATTGAGTTATAACCACTGCATTAAACAATTTTTAAGCAATTCTAACATTTGAGTCATCTGACGGTTGATGTCTGCTGTTTATACCTTTTCTTTAGAATTGGTTGTGTTGCTTTTGTAGACTGCAACAAATGAATCTGATTTTATTACAAATTTATGACATAATCACACTGGACAGAGTAGGAAAAAAGTGAGCTAACTTGACTAACTCTGGAAAACAGTGTTTTGACTAGAAACTCCAAGACTAAATATAAAAGTATACTGTACATAAACACTATATTCTAGTTCATAAATTAGTTTCTCCTGAGAGTACAGCCTAAAAATTCTGAAACTACTTTACACATATACTGAGGGTGAGTCTATAAGTGCATGGATGCCTACATTTTCTTTTTTTTTTGTATGTCAAAACATTTTGGGTTGTTTTCTGACATTTCAAATATGAAATTACATAGACTCTGGATCCTGTCACAATCACGTACAAAAATGTTGGTTTTGTTTTGGTTATGCTTCTTCACCTGTTTCAGCAGAGAATAAACCAATTTACCTTTAAATTGCAGACTCCATCATGCCTTCTGTGAGAAATGATTGCTATCAATCCTTAGGCTGCTTTGCATCTGAAAAACACATGCTCCTTTCCAAAAATTTTCTCAGGTTTGAGTGGTGGCTTAAATCTCAGTTCAGTTGGGGGATCAACACACACTGGGGCCTGTTGGGCAGGTCAGGAGGGAGAGCATCAGGAAGAACAGCTAATGGATGCTGGGCTTAATACCTAGGTGACGGTTTGATCTGTGCAGCAAACCATCAAAGTACATGTTCTAAAATAATGCACCTGGACTTTAGAACTTAAATATTGAAGAATAAACAAACAATATGGTACAGCTACCCTTCCCCCAAGAAATCTCAGTTTATATCTAAAGCGTTCTGCTACGCTGCTTTGGTTCTATCTTTTGGGTAGTCAGAAGTGAGCATAAGATGTGTCAAGGATCATACATGAAACCAGGAATTCTCCTTTAGCTGCCTTTGAGATTTTCCTCATCATCTCTAGGCCTCAACATGTACATTTCCTGATATCTCTGGCCAAGAAGATAAGATTCTTCCAGACTTTTAGCTGTCCACACCAATGCTCTGCCATCCAGCCCTTGGCTGATCCCTGCCTTCAGGCCAAAGTGGTAAGAGAACTGAGAGGAGAAAAAAAAGAAACTTTCTTTTGTGTTGTCTCTCCGCGTTTTGACACATATCCTTCTGTTCTCACACTCCACCTGCTTTTATTAATTTTTCAGAAAGGAGAAATGAACTCTGACAATTGCCTTGAATAAGAAGTCAAGAAGAGGACTGGGAATAAGCCAACAGAACTAAGAGCCTGAAGATTTGAAGATCCTGATAATGATGGTTTTACTGAAGGGATGGCAATAAAAGACTGTTGATTTAATTGTTTATATAAAATATAATATTTTAGATTAAAATCATGGGAGTTTTATCATATCATTTCAATATATAATGCATTTATTTCTTTTTCCTTAAATAGTCTCATGTTAATACACAAATTCCTCACTTTTATTATTAGGTGCACTTTGAAATTCTGAGACTGTGAACTAAGTCACTATGACTTTGGAAAGCCTTAACTACGATAAAAAGTCTTTAGTACATATCTTTTTCTATATTTTTCTTTTTACATCCTGCACTAAGTAAATTTTGTTTCTTTTAAAATACAATATTCCTAATGTTGTTTACAGTGTTTAGAAAAATAATGCTAAAGAGCAGCTACAATTAAAAATGAGAACAATTGCAAAACTTACCGTGATTCTCATTATGCCAAAGTCAATACCATAAACAGAAAATTAAGAGTGACTAAAGTGTTATTTGCTTTTTGTACAAAAGCATTTCCTACTTAACTGACCTTCACATTGTCACTCTGGTTTCAAGGGAAATAACTGAAGATTTCCAGTGCAATCCTGAGAGCTCCAAAACTTCCTGAACAAATGTGTGTCCATTGAAAACCCAATATCAAGGATTCTGGGAATCTATTGGTTAAAGCCCACCTCTGTAATTAAGTACATGCCCCATTGTAGAATCATCAACCAGCATATTGAAATTGCTTCTTTCATGCCAAATAACAGCTCTTGCCAAGAAAGAAGACCCCGTGCCGTCATTGTTGTCTCCCCTTAACTCCTTACCTGCTGTGAGTGTGGCTCAGAGCAGCTGCCTGTTCTTCCTAAACTCTGAGTCTATCAAATCATCCCAGGTATCCATCTGTACACCTGCTGCACTTATAGCAACAACAGTTAAAGAATAATGTTGATTATCTGCCAAAAACAAGTAAAGACATAATTTTGCTCTAGGACAAAATGTGATTAGGACACAAATGATTTTTATTCTCTGGAAGCTCTCTGCTTTCCTCTCTCTTCACAGCAATCCCTCTTGCCTGCTTCTTAATTAAACCACCATTTTGTAGTTGGAAGTAGGAGAAAAAATAAAGTTCTTTATCGAAAAAGCACTCTGATCTTTTCTTGATTTGCTACAATCCTCATAAAAAAAATATGAGGAATGTTTTTGGACAGTACAGATGTTTTTGACTAGAACGAGAGTTTAATATAATTAACTTGGATACACTTCCTGAAATTACTTGCTAAATCTGGATAATACAGTAAAATAATATTCTATGTCTGTGTTCCTCTTTAGTAGTATTTAAATTTATTTCATTCTATCTTATCATTCTGGAAATATCTACTAACAATTTAAACTTAGTTAGAAATTTTGTGAGTAAAACAGCGATTTCACACAAGCAAAAGATATAATGCTGAAATTGAGAATTTCGTATGTAAAAAGTCTTTATATGGCCGGGCGCAGTGGCTCAAACCTGTAATCCCAGCACTTTGGGAGGCCGAGGCCGGTGGATCGCGAGGTCAAGAGATCGGGACCATCCTGGTCACCATGGTGAAACCCCGTCTCTACTAAAAATACAAAAAATTAGCTGGGCATGGTGGCACGTGCCTGTAATCCCAGCTACTCGGGAGGCTGAGGCAGGAAAATTGCCTGAACCCAGGAGGCGGAGGTTGCGGTGAGCCGAGATTGCGCCATTGCACTCCAGCCTGGGTAACAAGAGTGAAACTCCGTCTCAAAAAAAAAAAAAAAAAAAAAAGTTTTTATATTTTCCCGTATGATTTAAGTTATTGGAAACATACTAATGGCAACAGGCTAGAGTAAAACAAACAAATACCTCTATAACTTTAAATTACAAAATGCCTTTTTAATTGTTTAAGAGGTATTGAAATACAGAAAAACTCATTATGTAAACTTTAAACTTTAAATAATATCTAAATGTAGAGATTGATAATTGAAAGTCCTTCTTCACTATATACACTGACTCTGATCAGCAAAGGAAAGTCATATTTACAGCTATGCATATATAGTCTCATACTTTTGTTGTTAATTTTAAAATGTACATATAAATAATTATACCATAAACTTGCTTTTGCATTTAATGTAATATCTTGATGGTTTTTAACAGATAAATACAAATATCTAATTCTTTTAAAAGACTTCTTTTTTTTTTTTTTTTTTTTTTTTTTTTTTATTGCATTATAGGTTTGGGGGTACATGTGCAGAACGAGCAAGATAGTTGCATAGGTACACACATGGCAGTGTGCTTTGCTGCTTTCCTCCCCTTCACCCACACTTGGTATTCATCCCCAGGCTATCCCCCCCAGCCCCCCCCTGCTGTCCCTCCCCCATTCCCCCCAACAGTCCCCAGTGTATAGTAGACCGCCTCTCTGTGTCCACATGTTCTCATTTTTCTCACCCACCTATGAGCGAGTATATGCGGTATTTCTTTTTCTGTTCTTGTGTCAGTTTGCTGAGAATGATGTTCTCCAGATTCATCCATGTCCCTACAAAGGACACAAACTCATCATTTTTGATTGCTGCATAATATTCCATGGTGTATATGTGCCACATTTTCCCAGTCCAGTCTATCATCGTTGGGCATTTGGGTTGGTTCCAGGTCTTTGCTATTGTAAACAGTGCTGCAATGAACATTCGTGTGCATGTGTCCTTATAGTAGAACGATTTATAATCCTTTGGATAGATACCCAGTAATGGGATTGCTGGGTCAAATGGAATTTCTATTTCTAGGTCCCTGAGGAATCGCCACACTGTCTTCCACAATGATTGAACTAATTTACACTCCCACCAACAGTGTAAGAGTGTTCCTATTTCTCCACATCCTCTCCAGCACCTGCTGTCTCCAGATTTTTTAATGATCGCCATTCTAACTGGTGTGAGATGGTATCTCAATGTGGTTTTGATTTGCATCTCTCTAATGACCAATGACGATGAGCACTTTTTCATATGTTTGCTGGCCTCATGTATGTCTGCTTTCGTAAAGTTTCTGTTCATATCCTTTGCCCATTTTTGAATGGGCTTGTTTGTTTTTTTCCTGTAAATCTGTTTGAGTTCTTTAAAAGACTTCTACAGTTCATTCTTGTTCTATTTTCATAGTGATGCATATTTGATTCCTTTCCAAATATTCAATAACATAAATAATATTTATGACTACATATATAGTTATAGTATTTTTGTGCATATACTTTGATCATATCCAAACTATTGTGCATAATATAATACTAGAAATGGAAGTGACAATCACAACTGCCTTTGAAAATCTATACTTACTTGCATATCTAACAACACCATTTGAGTGTGTCCTTTGCCAAGTAGTTTTATATACAGTGAAATAATTTCATATTTTATTATTGTGATAATCTTGTGGCTTTACTTTTATTTTATACTCTCTCAGTTCTCTATTCTGGATGCTTCAGTATTTTTTTTGCATTTCAATGCTTGGTGATTATATTAAAAATAACAAAACTCAGGAACTCTGTTGGCTGATAAGCAAGCTGAACTTACTTCTTTCTTAAATTAATCAGATTCCATCAATCTGTGAGTATTCTTTCAAATTACAACTCAGGATGTGCTAGCTGTTTTAATCCAGCCAGTCTTGCCATTTTATAACCCCAAAAATATATACCTCCACCGTTATCAGCAAAAGCTGCCTAGGCTTTTGCCTGTTTAGTCTCCTTGCCTTCTCCTTAATTATAATTTTCAAGCAGATACTTGTGAGCCCAAGGCCTCTTTCACAGCTTATGGCCATTCAATCTAGGATTAATTATTCAGTTGCATCTAGTCCAATCTTTATTATGAGATTATATCCTGTTTTTAAATTCCTGAGATCTATGATTTTCTTAATTTGTCTACATATAAAAAATTAGAATTATTTCATGAAATAGGGACCTCAGTTAATGTTTCTTAATTAAGAAAAGTTTAAAATTCATTAATTCCTCTATTCTATAATGTCAGAGGCAAAAAAAAACATATTGAAACCTATCATTTTTAATATAATCCTTTCCTTAAAAAAATAGTTAGGTGAAGCATTTACTTATCAGAAGTTCATTATTGAACTTAAAGAATAGCAAAACTTCCAAAAACGTTAACACATTTCCAGGATATCGCTTACATACTGAGAACATTCTTCTTTATTTCTCTGATGATGTTAGTAGATAACAAAGCAGGAAAACTTCCATCAAAGTACAACACTATGTCCTTGGATATAACAAAAACAACAACAAAAGAAAACTATCACTTTCAAAATGGTAAATTGGCTTTTAAATGTATTTTTAAAATTCACTGAAGTTTCTAAAATAGACGGGAATAAGATAAACAATAACCTGTAGGGAGAAAATCAAAGACTGACAGACACCACTGCTCTAATAGGTGCTGCTGCTGTTAACAAACCACCTGTATCCATCAAAAGTCAATTCAAAAAGATTTAAGGTGAGGTCTCAACCCTGATTGAAATGAAATGTCAGCTAGGATAAGAGAAGAAAGATGGAGATTGTATTAAAAAGAGAAACTATGTTCAGAAATAAGCTTTGGGACACACAAGAACCTAAAATGGCATCTATATCCAGCAGAGTAAATTCCTGGGGTCTAGAGAACTAGGTTAGTTTGTCTTTTTGAAGCACTTGTTGAATTTTGAGTTGAATCTGAACATAAATGGATTTAAAAGAGAATCCTTTTTATTGATTTCCAAAGTAAGATGACATATGAGAAAGAGAAGTAGAAAGGAATACAAATTGCTAAGGCTGTAAAAGCTTGTTGTATATACTTTTTTCCTTTTTAAAGTTCTCAGCATAAGTATAAATTATATACATTAATCTTCTTTAAGAAATTGTGTACAGTATGCAAAATCAAAGTATACATAGTACACACATCAGAAATTATAAAAGATCTAGAAATCCAAACTCATCACTAACACTCTAATTTGAACACAAAACAAGAATGTTCCCTCTTCAGAGAGGCGTTGGGGTGAGACAGAAAGAATGTTAAATTGGTCTTGAAAGTCTAAAGTTTTAGTTTTAGCCCTGACAATTCAATTATTGTAATCTTGAAACATCACACCCTACTAACCCTCACTTTATCCAGCTATAAAATGGAAAGAATAACCACTGCTTTTCCCTCACAAACTCAAAATACTGGATAAAATTTTAGTTATGTGGAAGTGTGAAACACTACTCATATGTGGCATATCACTATTTCTACATGTGCAATGTTGACAGTCTATAACCGCCTCTCTTGTAGTCAACCTCTCCTTCAGTCCACCTTGTAAGACATCTTAAAATTCCACTTCTTGATATATAATTATATAATATTAATCTCAGTCCTCATCTCCACTTCAATTAAGACTCATGACTATCCTCTCTCCCCTATACCATCATCTTTGCATTTCTAGTACAATGAGTTATCCTTAAACTTTCTTAGTTGTATTCTTTTTAGGATTAACTGATACCGTTTTATTATATCCAAACCAAATTCTTCAAAGCATTGTTTAATTCAATTCATTCTCCCTTTCATTCACAGCCTACATTTCTCATCATAAAAAAAAGCACAGGAGAGTCAACATAAGGAGGAAAAACTCAAATATTCTACTATATATTCAAAATTAATTATCTTTACTATCAGTTCTGTGTGAAAAATGAACAAAATATCATAAGGATAATCATGGAATTACCTATTTGAATTCAAAGCAAATTTGCATTGATGAAATTAACACAAGTATATACAATTAGCTCAAAGAAAAAGATAATCTGCTGATTAATAGCCAACAATAAACATATCTCTTGAACCATAATTTGCCAGTAACAATTCTTTCTGTGGTTTAAGCTTAGAATAAAATTGTGTTTGTTGAAAAGCAAACCTGTGGGAGAGGAAAGATGGTGGATGGAGAGAGGGTGTGTGCCTTTTATGTCACTTTGTTTTATGAAATGTATGGGTACATTAACTATATAGAGAAATTAAAATTTTTAAAAGAAAGAAGGAGAAAGGGTGAACTTTGGCATCAGACAGGCCCAAATTTTAAATCCTGTACCTAACATGTTTTGCTGTGCTCACCAACTAGGAATGCTGTAAGAATTAAAAAAGCTAAGATATGTAAATCACTCAGTACAGTATGATAGTAAATACAGAATATTGTTGGCTATCAGTAATAGAAGCCACACAATTAAATCAACCACATACATTTATAATAATCCTGATTTTTATAACATCTTTATTGAGATTTAATTCACATAACATACAACTTACCACTTAAGGCATAAAATTCAGTAGTGTTTAAGAGTGTAAAGAGAGTGCAACCATCACAAATAATCAATTTTAAAACATTTTCATTAACCCAAGAAGAAACTCTGTAATCTTTAACAGTCATTCCCCGTTTCTTCCTAACACTGACAGCACCAACTCCTGGAATCCAGACTGCTTAACAACAGGGATATGTTCTGAGAAGTACATTGTTCCTGATTCCATCATTATGTGAACATGATAGAGTATGTTTAGACAAACCGAAATGGTATAGCCTACTACACACCTAGGCTAATTGGTATAGCCTATTGCTCTTAGGCTACCACAGGTTACTGTACTGAATACTGCAGGCAGTTTTAACACAACAGTATCTGTGTATCTAGACATATCTAAACATAGAAAAGGTACAATAAAACTTGAGTATAATAATCTTAAAAAAAAAAGGAAAAGCAAACTAACATAAATATAAGTTACAATGTTAACTGGAATATAAAAATACTCTTTAGTGTTCATATGCATAATGTTTAGAAACAAATTAGGGCATTTAGTATCTAAAACAATTGTATTAATTAAAATGTGATGTTACAATGATCTTTTCAAAGTGCAGTTGGTTAGATTTAATAAAATGTTGAATATAAACAGGTCATTAAAATAATAATGGCTTACTCATATTGTGTATTATACCATGTCCCATAAACTGTCTGAATTACTTGATGTGTATTGTCTTATAAAGTTTTCTAAACTTTGCTATTTTCATTATTATTGGATCATTCTGGAAAACCAACGAATATTTATGTATTTTATGTATGTATATAAACCGTTTATACATTGGCTAAATAAGTGTATACCTGAGATTATTTAAAGAAGTTGGTGCTAACCAAATTTTTGCCACTACAAAACTATGGCAAAATTATTCTCATTGTCCAGGTAATTTTTTAAGTTACCTTTGCTTTTTCAAGGCAATAATACGACCAAAGACTGTCAAAATTACTTTTGGCTCTGAAATGGCCCCATTATTAGATAAAATTGTCCTCACACTGTGGCCAAGAACTATGTCTGCAGAGATTTGGCATGTGTTCTATTATATAAAGATGAACAATATCTCATTATGGGAATACTGTGCATACAGCAAAGGAAAATAACATAGTGAAGATAAGATAATGAGAACACAGTCAAACACAATACTGAGCATAACAAATGTTAGTTTTCCTTATCAGTTTTATACCGGGAGACTCAAATGAAATAGCACTGCCAAGTTAAAGTAAGTGCATTTACAGGGGTGTTACATAATTCTACCATACTGTGTTCAGGTGCCCACACAGGAAATGGGCTGGCCAATTCAGTGAACTGTTAAAAAAAAAAAAAAAAGGATGAAATCAGGAGGCTAGCAATACATCAAGAGCTGAATGTGGTAGATAAACACTATATTTTCTTATTTAAATACAAAATCCATAAACATTCAGTATTATTTCTACCAGAGTATTCTTTAGGAAACTTTGGTACTATTCTCTCATAATACAAATCTTTGGGTCTTCAGAAATTGTTAGAAGTTCATTCCCACTATAAAATATCAGCTTTAATTTTACTTTTTCCTCAACATTACTAAAGCACTATTACAACCACAATAAAGACAGATCATCAACAAAACCTTAAACACCTGGCTGTCATTTACCTCCAGACTGAACTAAAGTAAACTTTCATAGATTTGATTGTTCTTTTCCTCTCTCAGGGAATATCTGAAAAGAAGGTGGGATAAAATGGTATTATTTCAGACTATGAATTATTTTGACAATGATTGTAACTATCATCTGGTACTTATCGAGCACCCATATTATGCTTTGGACTTCATCAATACACAATCCATACTTCATGTGTTGCTTTTCTTTGTATTAACATCAAATGCTCTCTGTGTGTATGCTAAAGTCAAGTTTTTTAAATGTAGATGTAAGCAATAATACTTTTTGAATTATTCACAAATATACATACACACAAAAGACACCTAAATGATCCCTAGCAAAGCCTAAGTTAAAAATAATTCAGTCTCAAAATTCATCCAAATCTCTCTTCTAGATTTAAAACCTGAAAAGAGGGATCAAAGCAAAAGAGATCACATGTATCTGATGTAGTTGGCCATAGAAAAAGTGTTAGGACAGTTATTTGTGATCATTTTTACAAAAAAAAAAAGGAAATTGAGATTGGCTGCTATACAGCATATGGATTGTAGCTGATTTTTTAAAAATTTAATATGGCAAGTAGACATTTGTTTTAAAATAGGCTATGGATACTGGGGGGAAAGTTAGTTAAGAACTTAGAACCTCCACATTCATTTTCTTTTTCTTTTTCTTTTTTTTTTTAGAAAGAAAGAAAAAAGGAGTGAAGGAGAGGAAGAAAGAGGAAGAAAAAGAGGGAAAGAAAATGGGAATGTAACTTTATTTTAAAAATGGGTATTCATAATGGCCGATGAATATTTTGTGTATTTAAGTTGGATAATGTATATTTTGTGTATTTAAAATGGAGAGCTCTATAAATATTTATTGAGTTTACTTGTTCCGGATCTGAGTTCAAGTCCTGGATATCCTCATTAATTTTCTGTCTCGTGGAGTCTAAATCTCTTTATGGGTCTTATGTATCTGGGTGTTAGGATCGTTAGCTCTTATTGTTGCATTGATCCTTTTACCACTATATCTTTGTTGCTTTGAAATCTATTTTATCAGATGCGAGAATTGCAACTCCTGCTTTTATTTATTTATTTATTTTTGCTCTACATTTGGTTGGTAAGTCTTTCTCCATCCCTTTGTTTTGAGTCTTTGTGTATCTTTGCATGTGAAATGCATCTGGATGTAGCATACCATTAGGTTTTGGCTGTATCTTTTGATTGGGGGATTTAGTCGATTTAAATTTAGGGTTACTGCCATTTATTTGATGTTAACTGGCTGTTTTATCCATTCGTTGATATAAATTCTTCTTTATGTTGATGCTCTTTACTTTTTGGTATATTTTTAGAAAGGCTAATACTGGTTGTTCCTTTCTGTGTGTAATGCTTCTTTCAGAAGTTTTTGTAAAGCAGGCCTGGTGGTAATAAAATCTCTGAGTACTTGCTTGTTCATAAAATATTTTATTTTTCCTTCAGTTGTGAAGCTTAGTTTGGCTGGATATGAAATTCTGGGCTGAAAGTTCTGTTCTATAAGGATGTTGAATATTGGCCCCCACTCTCTTCTGGCTTGTAGGGTTTCTGCTGAGAGATCTGCTGCAAGTCTAATAGGCTTCCCTTTGTGGGTAACCTGACCTTTCTCTCTGGCTGCCCTTAGTATTTTCTCCTTCATTGCAACCCTGGTGAATCTAACAATTATGTGCCTTGGGTTTGCTCTTCTTGAGGAATATGTTTGTGGTGTTCTCTGTATTACCTGGGGTTGAATATTGTGCTGCTTTGCTAGATTCAGAAAGTTTTCCTGAATAATATCCTGAATAGTATTTTCCAACTTGGATTCATTCTCTTCATCGTTTTCAGGTACACTTATCAAACGTAAATTAGGTCTTTTCACATAGTCCCATTTTTCTTGGAGACTTTGCTCATTCCTTTTTATCCTTTTTTCTCTATTCTTGTCTTCTCATTTTATTTCATTAAGTAGGTCTTAAACCTCTGATATCCTTTCTTCTGCTTGATCAATTTGGCTATTCAAACTTGTGCATATTTTGCTAAGTTTTTGTGTTGTGTTTTTCAACTCCATTAGTTCATTTATATTCCTCTCTATATTGTCTATTCTTGTTAGCATTTCATCAAACCTTTTTTTCAAAGTTCTTAGTTTCTTTACATTGGGTTAAAACAAGTTCTTTTAACTCCCAGAAGTTTCTTATCATCCACCTTCTGAAGCCTACTTCTGATAATGGCACACAGTCTTTTTCCATCAGGGCTTATTCCGTTGCTGATGAGTGTTAGATTTATTGTTGAGGTAAAATAAGGAAATTGAGGTAGGTATAAAAAAAGTGAGAAACTAATTTATTCAGTTCTTGGGTAACTTCAGTGGTCTAAGAGGGGCTAGAGAAGTTGCAGTTGGTTGTTTAGGGTGTGGGGTTTTATGGGGTGTGTAGGTAATTTATTGGTTACTGGAAAATAAAGAGAAGGCATTTCTATTGGTTGTTGAGGAGTAGGAAGTATATGAAACTAGCTGCTATTGGTAGGCAGGTGGGACTTTGGGTAAATGGGCCTTGATTGACTGTGGGGGAAATAAAGAGAAGGCATTTCTATTGGCTGTTGAGGAGCAGGAAGTATATGGAGTTAAAGTAGGAAGTAGCTACTATTGGTAGGTGGGACCTTGGGTAAATGGGCCTTGATTGACTGTGGGGGAAACAAAGAAAAGGTATTTTTATTGACTGTTGAGGAGCAGGAAGTACATGGAGTTAAAGTAGGAAGTAGCTGCTATTGGTAGGTGGGCAGGACTTTGGGTACACGGGCTTGTTGGGGGCGTATGGGGCAGGCTGTTGTTGAGTAGGGAACGGTGGGACTTCTTTGAAAAAATTTTCTGCAGGATTTTTTTTAACAATGGGCTAGAGGTTGGATGGATAATTTAGTGCTAAGTGTAGGCTTAGACATGATATGCAGAGGTGGGTGCGGGGAAGCTTTGTGGGGAAGCCAGATAATGAGTTCAGGTGATTACACAGTTATCAGGTGCAGAGAGTGATAAATGTGTCCGTTTGACTCCCGGCAAGGCAATTAGCCTTACAGTGAGGAACTGTAATCCCCTGTAGAGGGAGAGGGGTTCTGATTTTGGGTATTCTCAGCCTTTTAAGACTGGTTTCTTCCCTTTGTTATAAATTTATTCATCTATGGTCTTTACAATTACCGCCTCTCTAGTTGGATTTCTGAGTGGACGCCCAGTTTATTGATTCCCAGTGCTGGAATCCGAGCAACCCACTGTGCCAGCCAAAACAGCAGTGATAAGACTGATAGTGCTCTTCTGCCCGGGAATTTCCTCCCGTTTACTCTGCACAAAGAGCTGCCATGCCGAGGCACCGGCAAAACCACTGCACCAGCCACAACAGTCGCACTGGCGACCCGTGGGGCCCCTCCACTGGGAATCTTCTGGTCCATGAGGGATGAATATTCATCTGAAAGTGTGGCGTCCTCTCACTCTCTGCATTTTCACCGGGAGCTACAATCCCGAACTGTTAGTGATCAGCCATCTTGGATCTCTCTCCCCTCCACATTCATTTTCACTGCATTAAAATTTGTTGCAGTGAACTACTACTAAATTAAGTAGTTTATAAATTATGTTATTTAGCTTTATCCTAACTGAGCTCATAAAATGGATAAGCAGCTTGAAAGTCTCTTATCCCTCAAGCTTAAATGAGTATTGAGATAATGCCACATATGCAAACATAAGCAAAAAAAACAAAAATAACAGGATTGACAGGTGAAAAAAATTATAATTTAATCAGCTACAAAATGAAGTTGTTCGAAAAATACAGAAGACTTTATTTAGAACACTATATGAAATACAGATTTACATCCACTATTTAATGATCATATAACATTTGAAATTTATTTACTGTATTATTCATAGGTCAGTTATTGCCCAAAAATGTTGCTGCAAGAAATACATAAATGTCATCGATGAATCTAATTGCATAAAGTCAACACTTCTAAACTATATTTGTATTTGTAGTAATTTGTGAAAATTTGAGGAGTGACTAAGAAACTTTTCTTTTTCTGCACAGTTTATAGTTATCCAGAGAGAAGAGTAAATGAGTGTTAGAATTTAAAGATGAATTACAAATCTTTCCTTTATGAAAGAAAAGAGGTTCAAATTTGTTGGTCTACCATTAGTATTCTGATAGATACATAAAAGATAGTTTATTTTCCACGATATTCCACTCATCAGCTCTTGAAAAACAAAACATATTTAATTTTGGCAACCAAGAAAAATGGAATGATTTAACAAATACAAGGCCAATATTCTTATAAATAAATGTATGGTAGGCAAACTGTTTAGAAAATATATATTTGGTCTTGTTCTCTGTTTATATACTTTAGTTATCAGACATGACATAACTACCATTTAAAGAAACTTATCTCTACACATGTAAAACATAAACAGCACACAAAAACTTGGAAACAAAAGTTTCCAGCTTGATTTTTTTTTTAATTCCAGAAATTTTAGGTAGGTTATAAAATCATTTGTTAAAAAAAATACAAGATACTGTCATTAGTTTGAAAAAACAATTGATTTTAACAATAAATACATCGTTTTTCTGATGAAATTAAAACATAATATTGAATTATTTGAAATTTTAACCAAAGCAAATCTTAATTAGTGAATGTGATGGGAAAATGACCAATGAGATAAAATTCAAACAACTGTTCTTTGTTTGTTTGGCCTAGCTTTGTTTGTTTATGCTGTTGCACTTCTTGCTGTTTCAGTGATTCTTTTATTTAGGCATTTATGTTTTATAAGTTATCTTTTCAGCACTGAGATATTTAAATATGAAAAAAACTGGAGTGAGAATAAGACTTTAGTTAAACAAGTGTTAAGCAAAAACATTTGTATAACAATGAAGCTGATTATTTAGAGTAACTCACAAGTTCATTTTATAAATAAATAAACACACATATATTGGAGAGGCATGCTCTATTTTAAAAGTTTCTGATCACTGAATCTTTAAAATACTTATATTATTAAACAGGTCTTTCAAAAGAAAGAGGGGGTAAGAGTAGATTAAGAAAAAGACAAATATCAGTAGGATAGAAACAAAAGGAGAGTCAAAGATTTCAGTGATTTAAGTAAAATAAGTGAAACTTATAGGTGAGAACTAGAAATTGAATAAAGGCTCACAAAAAAATGACAATAATGTTACTTGAATCATTGTTTTATTTAAGTCTAATGACTCAATAGCCATGTGACCTAGATAACACTATCATCATTTTATATATAAATAAATTTAGTGAGCATAGGTAAATTATACAAAGTTACCAAAAAAGGGCTTTGTTTGAAAAAAAAATGATATCTTCTATATTGGCATTTTCTCTTAAAAGCATACTTGGGAGGCTGAAGTGGGAGGATTGTTTGAGCTCAGAAGTTCAAGACTAGCCTGGGCAAAATAGCAATATTCTTTCTCTATAAAAATAAAATATAAATTTTAAAGAAGAAAACTCAAATAACTACAAAAATTTTAGATTTTAACCATTCTAAATAAATGGGATTATACAAAATGTGTCAACCAGTAAGCACTCAATAAATGCTAAAGTAATGAGGTAAAGATATAAAAATAAATATAATGCTTATTAAAAGAGTTAAATGTAAAAAAAATAAGATAAATTATTAAAGACAGGTAAAGTTAAATAATTAATTTTATTATAATTTATTTTGGTAATATTAATAAATATTTTGTCAAAGATTTTCTAAGATATAAATAAGTATTCTGTATATACACATTACTGAGAACCACTTCAAAGTAAAAACTTCATGTCCCCTTTTAGTGTCATGTTTATTGAATTTTTAATTTTACATAAAGAATGACGAAAAGATTACCATCTTTGGAAAGCCATAGTAAATTTTATTAACAATTGGTTTTCATATAAGACCAAGGAAGTCTAAGATCATTTGTTTATTTTAATTAGAAGGCAAATTGACTAAACATCATTGAGCTTTGAATATACACTTAAATCTGATTTTTGGTTGGTAAAATCTTTCTCATCAATAATTTGACTAGTAAATTAATAAAATCCCATTATTTCTTTTAAAATCTCATTAGCATGCCTACATTCTTTTTTCCCTGTAACTCCTGTTTAATTATAGCAAACTCTTCCTTCAGATACAACCCAAGAGAACTTTTTTTTAAAATGGTTACCTAGCAGAGATGAGATCAAACTAAAGGTCACATGTAATTGTACAGGAAGCCTAGGGGAAACTGTAAAGTGGTGGCATAAGACAGAGAAATTATCCCTGGGGAAATCGTCTCTCTCAGATCTGTGAATATACTAAATATGTCATGCTGGTTGAACTCACATACACTTTCTTCCTCATGAAATAATTCTGAGATTAACTACAGATCAACTAATGCATTTTCCCCCATTTTCTCTGTCACATTATGCTTTAATTGCTTCATACAATTTATTATTTAAACATAAACCATTCATCCTATTGTAGTCTTATGAAAAAGTATTCTAAGATTCATCATTTTTTTTTTAAACTTTAGTATATCTACTAATGCCTAGGAAGAAAAAAATAAAATTTAAAAAACACTATGAGATCAACCCTCCAGACTTTTTTAGAATGCAACAGTAAATATCACATCGTTATCTGACATATCTTAGGTTTTCTTTTTGGTCTCTGTCTTCAAATTATAGCCTTTCTTAGTTTCTTCTTCTCAGAAAAGTAATAGCCTGGTTCCTGATCAGTGAATGCAATCACACCTTACTCTTAGATTTGTCCCTACCTGAACTGCTGAGTTGTGTACCATCATTTCAGCTGCCTTATATCAGCCTGACTGGTCAAAAAACTCTAATCTAATTTGTTAGACTTCTCCTGAATCCAGCCTGTGATATCCTAGTTTACACTGCAGCTAAAGCCCTGCTCATTTTTTAAACAAAATGGTTCAATCATTCATATTAATCATTAATCATATTAATCATTCATATATTTTCTTCATGATTATAAAAATCTTCCTCAAGTCATTCTGAAAGTTTTCATAAAGTATTTTTATATGTAACATTTCAAAATACATAACTTTTATAAACATTCTTTCAAATACATTCTGTAACTTTTATCTATTTTCCAAGAGTAAAAAAGGAAGAAAAAATGCCCTATAAAAATAAGATTTTTGCTTCTCAAAAATTTGTCTTTGCAATGTAAGTTAATGACTTCAAGATAGTCGTAAGAAAGCTTTGGTTTAAATTCTCAGTTATATATTAATGCTGCTTCTGGCAGTAGAACGTTAAAAATAAATGAATAAAAATCAAGGTAAACACTTAATTTCAAAGTTCAGAGTAGTTGACTTGCAGCTGAAATAGTTATCAATTTAAGAAGGTGAAGCAACATGATTTAGTATAAATGTGAAGATGCAAAAATTTTAAATATAAAATCCCACATGTAGTTATATTTAAGCAAAATTATATGTTTCTTTCACTTAAGCTGAATAAAATATCAACAGATACATTGTGCCTACAGAGAACTCCTAAATGTTCCTGTGCTGGCAATCCTGGAAACTGATTATTTACCATCTTCACTTCTTAAATTCATATTTCAATATCCTCTGGCTGAAAGAAATTCCCAAATTCATTCATCTTTCACAATTGCTTAGTAAAACTGAAAAAACTTCTTTCTCTCAAACCTAGATGTTGTCCTGAATTTCTCAGCTACACAAGCCAAAAAATTCAACATTACCACATTTTAAAAAAGATTAATCTAGTTTGAATTATTTTGTCCCACACACAAAGGGAAAAATCCTAAATAACAATGTATATTAAATTGTTAAAATATTTTATACTAGGCCTGGTGCCGTGGCTCATATAATCCCAGCATTTTGGGAGGCCGAGGCAAGTGGATAATTTGAGGTCAGGAGTTCAAGACCAGCCTGACCAACATGGTGAAACTCTGTCTCTAATGAAAATACAAAAAATTTTCTGGGCTGGTGGCAGGCACCTGTATTCCCAGCTACTAGGAAGGCTGAGGCAGGAGAATTGCTTGGAGCCAGAAGGTTGCAGTGAGTTGAGCTTGCACCATTGCACTCCAGCTTGGGCAACAGAGTGAGACTCTATCTCAAACAACAACAACAACTACTATATATATATATATATAATACTTTAGTTTTCTATATAATGTCCTTAATATCTAAAGACATATTTTCTTAGAAAAATAAGGTCTCCTCTAGAATTTACACAAGATAGAATTATATGTTATACAAAAATGCCTTTTGCAGTAACAGTACATGATAAGGTGTGATCTGAATAAAGGTTTGACATTTGGTGTTTGCCTGATACTTTCTAAAGACCATATTATATTAAAATACAACATTTTATTTATCACTTAACCACATATCCAAATAGAGTAATCTATTATATTTGGGGAAAACTATGTAGATGATCTATAACTATTTCTAATGCAAATAAAATATTATTTTAACATGTGATATGACATGATATGAAATGACAGAATATTATAATGTTCCTGAAAATCTTTCACTCTTTACTCAGAAAATCTAAGTAATTGGGTATAACTATTTTGTGGAGAAGCAATTACTTTTGGAAAGTTATGATTATTTGAGAGTGTTTTTACCTATCGAACTTATAACAAGTTTTTCTTTATAATTTTTCTTATAACTTTCATGTATTGGTTCTTTAATCTCTTCAGAAGTGGTTTTTAGCTGTTAAAATATATGGTTCACGCATACACCTCCATACTCTGCCCATTTTCCTCTGTCTTTGGGATTCTTTTTTTTACCCATTCTACCTGTGAAAAGATCCTTTTACTATTCTTTAAGTCCCCCTGGGTTCAGATATGTACTCTTCTCCTCAACACTTCATCTTCTCTGCTCCATGCCGAGAGAAACTCACCCTTCCTTCTACTATGTCTTCCACGTGGTCAGTTTCTGCAAGGTTCTCATAGTTTCTGCCTCATAGTTTCTTTCTTATTCAGAATAAATAATATAATAATTATAATCTACAGCCATTGAAATAAACTAGTATTCTACATTTTGTAGAAACATTTATTTTTAATGGATTAAGTTCTTTCAGGCTGTAGGAAGCATAAACAGATAGTCTTTTATATGATGGTGCTTTATTGCAAGAATATTTAAAAATATTAGGAGAAAGAGCCATCTCCACATTTCATCTCTTAGGCATCATGGATATCAGGAGCCATAGCTGAGAAAATTCAGCAGCTTTAGGAACCAATGGCAGGGTTATCATATGTACAGATGCAGGGACTCTTTACTTCTTTCCAAACTTCCTTATACTGATGAATCTACTCATTTCTACTGATTTTCTGCTTCTATTCCTTTTCAGCTTTCTGTGTCTGTAATATTCAGAAAAAGAATATCCTTGGTTGAGTTAATCACTTTTTGATCTGTCAATATACACTTCCCTTATTAAGCAGAGTTCTCCTATCAGGTTACTGCAGAAACCACAGCTCTTAATATTCAGAATATATATGGTTGCCTTTGGAAGGGCCCCAATTCCTGTCAGAGCAACTGCAACAGAATTACCCAACAAAAAAGCATGAAAACATGCATGCAAATCATTGGCTGCTTTACTCTGAAGAATCATGAGGAGATGACATGGTATCCCAAATTTCATGTGATAACAAAACTTACTCATTCATAACTTTTCTGTTTCCTTTATGTTGTTGAATTATAGTTTGAGATTAAATTAAATGATTATTAGCTGATTTTAATTTTTCCAGGCATCATGATTGTCTCAAATTAAGCTCTGTTAAATGACTATAGTTACTTTAAGTGGTAGTATAATATCTTTACAAAAAAAAAAAAGAAAACAGAAATAGCCACACTTATCCAACTGCTCAATTCTCTATTCAGGGATCAGAATAGAAGTCACCTTAGTATGGATATGCTTACCTTGCATATATTTAATTTAGCTATTTAAGACCAAATAACAATAGCGGTGTTTTTTTTTGTCAGCATGACTTATCATAAAGGTTTTTACTGTTCCTCATTGTTCTCAGGCTGGGGAAACAAGAAGGAAAGAATTTCATCTCAGGATATCATTGAGAATGTATGATTAAATTCCAACTATATTATTTCCAAACCATGTACAAAATTCAGACAATTTATAGTATCCTCTTGAGTATTTTCTCTAGCAACATAACAATATTAACACCTTCCCCAAGTCACCAGAAATTAGAACTTTATATATTGAGCGTTTTCTGTCATAAGACCAAAAATAGAACAGTTAATTTAACTAATATTGTTTTTAAAAATTTCTTTTACTTTGGGAGACAATTTTAATATATAGAAACTTTCTTCTTTCTGGACGCTGCTGCTGAAGATATCTGATTTTTTGTTTATGCTTGTGAAACCAAACAAAGAGGAAAAAAAAGTACCTAGAGTGAACACATCGTTAAATCTTCCTTCTCTTTCTAAATTCCAAATGTCAAAATGACTAAATTGCAAATAATTGTAAGAATACAACATTCATACCTTCTTTATATGTTTTATCTTTTTAATATAGACATAAGGAAGATCAATTTTTATAGTAGATATTAATTTAATTAGCATTAGCCTCTTGATCACACTTAGTATGCCTTCTAGTTGGCCATGTAAGAAGTACATATCACAGTTATATTACATTATCTAGAGTTACTCTTATCCTACCTGAATACTATAAAGGTATTTTTAGTGATCTCTGTATTTAGCCTGCTTGTTTTTCTGAATATAGCTTGCTGCCCCAGTTTAAATAGAAGATTTAAAATACATAAAAATAAATTGTTGAGTATAAAAACTTTTTATACACTGTAAATTACCACAGCATATTAAAACCTCATTTGTAGCATTCTTTCTTAAGGTAGTGCTAATTATTAATGTTGTAAATGTGTTCGCATACTAGGGAAGGCTGAGTGGCATGAAGAATCACCCTTTGACATTTGTATTCATAGAGTAAGGTCCCCATCCAACATGGAAGTAACAGTAAAATAATAGCCTGCAGAATGAAATAAAAAGCAATGAATTGAGTGAATTCCACATTTATAAAAAGGAAATCTGACCAATTGTCAGATTCAATTGTTAATCTTTTTATTCATATTTTGCAATCATTTGGTTGATGTTATCTTTCATCTATGTAGCTTTTGTTATTTTGTAATTGGAGATGGAAAAAGAAAGGACAATGTGATGGATAGATATAAATGCAGTGTATGATGCAAGGCAGTGACATTTCTACTCTACACAAGCCCTATTTACACTCAACTATATCCTCTTCAGAGCAATATGGCTAGAAATTTGTGATCCTATATTTAATCAGATAGGAAGCACAGACAGCTCAATATCAAAATTCATTTCAGCTAATGTGAAAAAAAATCACATAAAATTTACTAGTACAGAAATATGTAAGAATATATAAAAATGACCTATAAGAAATAGCTATAACAATGCTTATTATTACTTACTTGCCAGTGAAATATTATTATTTATAACCAACATCTTCATTATTGATATTATTATCATAAAGTTTACTCCCACTGACTGGTACAGTTTTACGCTGTAACAAATAATATTTTATTCAACTGCTATTGTGTACTTATCAGAGTTATTAAGTGATAAGTATAAAAAATGTACAAAAGAAAGTTAAACAATTAAAGATAAGTTTAAAAGTAGGTGAGGGAGGAATCAAAGAAAGATATTTCTCTAATGATTTCTGTATAGACTTTTGGTAAATGATTAATTTTTCAGGTTGTGAACCATTATTTTATAAATAAAATGCCAAAAATTTGTTCAAATTATTTTTTCAGTTTCTTTGTTATTTGTTTGATGTAACTGACAGGTTATACCATCTGTTTTCCTCTGTCATTTAAATACATTCCTAAAGTGGCTCTAAATTGGAGAGTGCTTGCCTTGTTGAATTTTTGCTCACTCCCACAAAATGACACAATAGTGACAGTCTGGCCATAAATACATTGCTGAAGAAATCTGAGAATATGTGTACTCAATACTAACCTGCTTTTAAAAATAGATAGTAAACACTTAAGCTCCAATCAGGTCTTATATTAATATTCCTA
Organism: Saguinus oedipus; assembly: GCA_031835075.1. Lineage (NCBI taxonomy): Eukaryota > Metazoa > Chordata > Mammalia > Primates > Cebidae > Saguinus > Saguinus oedipus. Next base: position 47,697,467 of record CM063169.1, read on the forward strand.
ACACAGCCCTTTGAATAAATAACATCTAAAATTTACTTTCACACTATTTTGGAAAGTATAATAATTGGCTGATATGTTACACATTCTTTGCAATATACCTTGACCTAAGTAAGAAAATAATTTACTGAGATAAATAAAAATATGGAACTATTGGAACTCACTGAATACCCCTAAAATACTACATTGTAATTACTATCTAATAATCTTAAATATATGACAAAAAATATTTGAGGAGCAATATGCATTCATAAGAAGAGTGGGTACTATTGAAAGTCTTTATCAAAGTATTCCTTAAACTAAAACTTCATGTCAAAATATTTGCAACTGTAGCATATAACAACAGGTACCATGTACTCAAACACACAAGTAAAAAGAAGCCAATGAAGGACTAGAGAGCAGCTCCAAGATGTCTGACTGGATACATCTGATAGTTAATCTTACTTCAAATAGATCATTTAAGTGACAACAGAGAAGTAACAGGAAATACCAGAAGCAAGGAAGAAGAAGAAAGCAAAGCAACTTGCTCAGCTGGGATTGTCTGGGAGCCTCTAGAGGTTCTGTAATGTGGGGAAAGGGTAAGTGAGAGGCTCCCAGTGGTTTACATTTCCATTACAGACTCCTGCAATTTTAGCACGGTAGAGCCTCTCAACTATCAGAGGCTCTCAGACTAACAGGAAGCTGCCTAGAGACTGTGCAACAACATTGCTCTAGAGACAGAGCACACTGAGTCCCAAAAGCCCCTGAGTCCTAAGCAGCTACAGCCTGGCACTATTTTGAGGACCCAACCCCCACCAGACTGCATCCCGCTTAAGGGCCCAACAATCCCTGCATCTTCACATCTCTGGAGTCCCATTGGCATTTCCTGTCTGCAGTCACTGTAGCTAGGGCTGAGGTGGGAGCCACTGTAGCAAGCCTGCCCACTCCAGCAGAGGCAGCCACATATTTTCATGCCACCTGAGAAAAATTCCATTGCTTATAGCTACCACTATTACAGGCTACTATGGAACTGAAGTGTCAATGAAGTATGTGACTCTTAGCCTATGACTGCTCCCAGTGAAAACAACACCACACTCCCCAGTAGCAGGGACACTACACAACTGTTTATGCCCTCACCTGACCACTCCCATAGCAGTCAGGAGATCATCCCATCTGTGCCTACCACAGCCAGCATCTGCATGTACCACAGGGGCTTGGGGTGGGAGGGGTATTGAGGGAAGGCTCATCTGGCCTGGGTCTGCCCTCGCAGTGCCTCAGCACAATGTCCAGGTTCTGGGCATCATCCAGACCATTTCACTATCATTGGCAAATGATCACTCCTTCCAGGGTATAAGCTTGGGTCCACCCACCCTACTGCTAGCATCGTACCTGGCACCCACACAATTGAATTATCTGTGTGCTTAAGGACTGGCCTGCACAGTCCATTGTAGCCACCAACTATTCCAGTGTGGACTGCCTGGGAACAAGTGGTTGTACTACCACTGCTACTGCCATTGCCTGCACCACACCTGCGTCCCTGGAACCTGAGAACCTGCCCACTCACTCAGCCAATTGCTGTCATTTTTGACATCTAAGTAAGCCATGGGCTCGAGATTCAGCCTGTCTGGACCAATCAGCAGCAGTGCCAGCATATACCATCCAAGTCTTCAAAAACACTTCAGGGTATTGATGAGAAATTTACCAAAGAGATAGAAATCATAAAAAAAAAAAGAACAGGAATTGTGGAAATGAACAATTCATTGAATAAAATACAAAATACAAGTGTACACAATACAATAGGCTAGATCAACTAGAATTAAAGAAACCTCAAAACTTAGAGAGAATGGTTTTGAAATAACCCACAGACTAAATAAATAAATAAATGTATAAAAAAGAATGAGGAAAAGACTACATGACATATCAGACACCATAAACCAACCATTCAGCTGTTTAGAGACCCAGAAGGTGAAGAGAAAACAAAACAGTTAAAAAACCTATTCAAGTAAATAATATATAAAAACTTTTCAAGGCTAGCAGGAGATATAAATATCAACATACAGGAGGCTAAGAAATTACCAACTAAATATATTTTAAAATCATCTTCTCCATGACACATTACAGTCAAATGATCTAATGTCAAACACAAAGAAATCTAAAACCAGCAAGAGAAAAATGTGTAGTCACAAAATCACATCAAGCGTTTTCCTCAGAACACAATGGAACAAAATAATAAAGCAATAACAAGATAAACATTGGAAATTTTAAAAATGCACAAAAAATAAATAACATTTTCCAAAATGACTATTGGGTCAAAGAAGAAATTAGGGAGGATATCAATAAAGTTCTTAAAACAAGTGAAAATCTAAACACAACATACCAAAACCTATGGGACATATCAAAAGCAGTGCTAAGAGAGTTTTTAATAATAAATTCCAAAATCAAAAAGGTAGAAAAAATTTAAATAATCTAATAATGCAACTCAAAGAGCTAGAAAAGCAAAAACAAATCAAACCCCAAATAAGTAGAAGAAAGGTATAATATAGAAAACTACAAGCCAATATCTCTGATGAAAACGAATGTAATAATTCTCAACAAAATACTAGCAAAATGAATCTAAGCACATCAAAAAGCAATAATAATCCATGTTCAAGTGTGATGTATCCCAGAAATGCAATTCCCAGCCCTACCCACAGAGAGGGGATCCAACTAAATTCCAATTCTATATTAATTCTTTTCCAGATTGGGAAGCAACTGCAGGTCAGTGAAAACCTGCAGGGGGAGAATATGACACTGTTCAGGCACAGCTGTACAGTGGTGACTCCACCAAACTTCAGTGTTTGTCTTTAGGCTACTTTTGGCCAGGAGGCAATATAAAGTCCACCCATGCCTGTGGAGCAGAACCTCTGGCCCTACTTAAATCTTTGCGGCTGAGAAACAACCCCAGAGACCTCACTCAGCCTTGGAGTCTATAACACAGCCCTGTTCAACTACAGATTTCAAACGACAGTACTGCCCAGTCAGAAATAAAAAGCTACAACCCTACTGAATTAGAGACAATTCCAGACCCCAACCAGAAGCTCCACCTTATAGCAGTGTCCAGCCAGTCATTTCATTGGACCACAGAGCACAGCCAGCAATACTATTTAACTTCAGAGCACAGGAAGCAACCCAGCCCAACTAAAGAAACTGATACCATAGTCTGCCTCTCTGATATTGCTACAAAATCCATTATCTAAAATTTCAGGTTAGACCAAGTAGTAGTGGTCTACCACCACCATTAAAGAACATGCACAAAGGTTGGAAGAAGTGGCTATCTCCTTAAATGTGCAGGTGATACAGGAGATAAAAAGAAATTATTTAGGCAGTTAGTGAGGGTAAGAGAGTCCTCTGTAAGGCTTCCTTTTAACAAAAAGCAGTCATCAGCTTGACATTGTCTTTCACAAGAACAAGAAATTTTATGTAAGCCCTTGGTAAGTGACTGCAGAGGAAAAACCTATCATAGGGTCACAAAATATAAAAAGAATGAATTCAAAGCATACTACAAAACAAAACCATTCAACTACAAGGGAATACAGCAAGCGAGAAAGAAAGAAGATACCTACAAACAAATAAAAACTAAATTACAAAATGGCAGTAGCAAGTTCTTACCTATGAATATTTACTGTGAACGTAAATAGATTAAATTCTCCATTAAAGGCCAAGGTGGACCTGAGGTCAAGAGTTCAATATCAGCCTGGTCAGCATGGTGAAACACTGTCTCTGCTAAAAGTACAAAAATTAGCCAGGGGTGGTGGCAGGTGCCTGTAATCCAGTAACTCTGGAGGCTGGGGCAGGAGAATCACTTGAACCTAGGAGGCAAAAGTTGAAGCAAAATGAGATCGCACCACTGCACTCCAGACTGGGAGACAAAGACTCTGTCTCAAAAAAAAAAAAAAAAAAAAAAAAATCTCCATTGAAAGATAGACAGTGGCTACATTAATTTTTAAAAAATTAGACGGATCTAAGATGGCTGAATAGGAATAGCTCTGGAGTGCAGTTCCCAGCCAGAGGGTAAGTGAACACCATATTTCCAAATGAGTAATTACTGCACACAGACAAGGAGATTCCTGGGCTGAGAAGTGCCACAAGTTTCCAGCACAGGTGTTTCAGCCAGCGCAGCAGGTCTCTGCACAAAAACTCACAGAAATCTGAGTAACCATTTCAACTAGTGCCTGGAACACCTGGGAGACAGAGCTGCCCACTGAACTGAAAAAACGGGTGCTGAAACAGGGAGTCAGGTGATCTAGCTCTGCAGGTTTCACTCCCACAAAGACCAACAATCTAAAATGCTCTGGACTGAGAGTTTTGCAGCGCAGCTGGACCCAGGATGGTCTGGCTCTGTTGGGGGAAAGGCATCTGCCACTACCGAAGCAGTCCGCCATTACCGAGGCAGTTCTAATTATACCACTATAAATTAAACCACAAGGAAGTTCACACAGCAGCTGAGCAGAGCCCATCACAGCTCAGCAATGCCTCTGCTAGCAGACTGTGACTAGGCTACCTCCTTGCTGGGCAGGGCAGTTCTGAAAAAAAGGCAGCATGTCAGGAACTTATAAATAAAGCCCCACATTCCCAGGACAGAGAACCTGGGGAAAAAGGCAGTTATGAGTTCCACTGCAGCAGATTTAAATGTACCTACCCAGCAGCTCTGAACAGAATAATGGAGCTCACAGCTCAGCACTTGAGCTCCTATAAGGGACAGATTGTCTCCTGAAGCAGCTCCCTGACCCCCATATAGCCAAAGAGTCACTCATAAAGGACAGCTCAGGTTGACATCTGGCAGGTATCCTTCTGGGATTGACATAACAGAAGAAGGAACTGGCACAACCCTTACTGTTATGCAGTCACCACAGGTGATCCCCAGGCAAACAGGGTCTAGAGTGGACCTCCAGCAGTCCTACACCAGAAGGGCTTGACTGTTAGAAGGAAAACTATAAAACAGAAAGAAATAACTTAATCATCAACAAAAAGGACATCCACTTAGAGACCCCATCCAAAAGTCATCAACTACAAAGGTAGAAAAATCCACAAAGATGGGAAGAAACCAGTGCAAAAGGGTGAAAACACCCAAAATCAGAATGCCTCTCCTCCCCCAAGGGATCACAACTCATCACCAGCAAAGAAACAAAGCTGGATGGAGAATGAGTCTGAATTGACAAATAGGCTTCAGAAGGTGGGTAATAACAAACTTCTCTGGGCTAAAAAACATGTTCTAACCCAGTACAAAGAAACTAAGAAACTTGAAAAAAGGTTTGAAGAAATGCTAATAAGAATAAATAGCTTAGAGAAGAATATAAATGAATTAATGGAGATGAAAAACATAACACAAGAACTTCATGAGCATAAAGTTTCAATAGCCGAATCAATCAAGCAGAAGAAAGGATATCAGAGATTGAAGATCAACTTGATGAAATAAAATGAGAAGGCAAGATTAGAGGAAAAAGATTGAAGAGAAATGAACAAAGCCTCCAAGAAATATGGGATTATGTGAAAAGACTTAATCTATGTTTGATAGGTGTAATTTGAATGTGACAGAGAGAATAAATCCAAGCTGGAAAACACTCTTCAAGATACTACCCAAGATAACTTCCCCAACCTAGAAAGGCAGGCCAATATTCAAGTCCAGGAAATACAGAGAACACCACAAAGATATTTCTTAAGAAGAGCAACCCCAAGGCACATAATCTTCAGATTCACCAGGGTTGAAATGAAAAAAAAAAAAAAAAAATGCTAAGGTCAGCCAGAGAGAAAGGAAGGGTTACCCACAAAGGGAAGCCCATCAGACTCACAGCAGATCTCTCAACAGAAACCCTACAAGCCAGAAGAGAGTGGGGGCCAATATTCAACATACTTAAAGGAAAGAACTTTCAACCTAGAATTTCATATCCAGCCAAACTAAGCTTCATAAGCGAAGGAGAAATAAAATCCTTTATGAACAAGCAATTGCTGAGAGATTTCGTCACCACCAGGCCTTCCTTACAAGAGTTCCTGAAAGAAGCACTAAACATAGAAAGGAACAACCAGTACCAGCCACTCCAAAAACATACCAAATGGTAAAAAGCATTAACACAATGAAGAAACTGCATCAACTAACAGGCAAAATGGCCAGCTAGCATCAAAATGGCAGTATCAAATTCACACATAACAATATTAACCTTAAATTTAAATGGGCTAAATAAATGCCCCAGTCAAAAGACACAGGTTGACAAATTGGATAAAAAGTCAAAAACCATCAGTGTCCTATATTCAGAAACCCATTTCTTGTGCAAGTACACACATAGGCTGAAAATAATGGGATGGAGAAAGATTTACCAAGCAAATGGAGAGCAAAATAAAGCAGGAGTTGCAATCCTAGTCTCTGATAAAATAGACTTTAAACCAACAAAGATCAAAAAAGAGACAAACAAGGGCATTACATAATGGTAAAAGGATAAATGCAACAAAAAGAGTTAACAATCCTAAATATATACACACCCAATACAGGAGCACTCAGATACACAAAACAAGTTCTTAATGACTTACAAAGAGACTTACACTCCCACACAATAATGGTAGGAGACTTTAACACTCCACTGTCAATATTAGACAGATCAACGAGACAGAAAATTAACAAGAATATCCAGGACTTGAACTCAGATCTGTAGCAAGAAAACCTAATAGACATTTACAGAACTTTCCACCCTAAATCCACAAAATATACATTCTTCTCAGCACCACATCACACCTACTCTAAAATTGGCCACATAATTGGAAGTAAATCACTCTTCAGCAAACGCAAAAGAATGGAAACAATAATAAACAGTCTTTCAGACCACAGTGCAATCAAATTAGAACTCAGGATTAAGAAACTAACTCAGACTCACACAACTTCATGGAAACAGAACAACTGGCTCTTAAATGCTGCTGGATAAACAATGAAATGACGGCAGAAATAGATGTTCTTTGAAACCAATGAGAATGACGACTCAACATACCAGAATATCTGGGACATATTCAAAGCAGTGTCTAGAGGAAAATTTATAGCAATAAATGCCCATATGAGAAGCAAGGAAAGATCTAAAATTGACATCCTATCATCTAAATTGAAAGAGCTAGAGGAGCAAAATAATAATAATAAAAAAAACTAAAAAGCTAGCAGAAGCAAGAAATAACTAAGATTAGAGCAGAACTGAAGGAGATAGAGACACACCAAAAAACCTTCAAAAAATCAATAAATCCAGGAGCTGGATTTTTGAAAAGATCAACAAAATAGACCACTAGCCAGATTAATAAAAAAAAAGAAGAGAGAAGAATCAAATAGATGCAATAAAAAACGATAACGGGGATATCACCATAAATTCCACAGAAATACAAACTACTATCAGAGATTACTACAAACAACACTATGCACATAAACCAGTAAACCTGGAAGAAACGGATAAATTCCTGGACACTTACACCCTCCCAAGCCTAAACCAGGAAGAAGTCAAAACCCTGAATAGACCAATAATGAGGACTGAAGTTGAGGCAGCAATTAATAGCCTCCCAATCAAAAAATGCACAGATCCAGATGGGTTCACAGCCAAATTCTACCAGACATACAAAGAGGAGCTGTTACCACTCCTTCTGAAACTATTCCAAACAATCCAAAAAGAGGGAATCCTTCCCAAATCATTTTATGAGACCAGCATCATCCTGATACCAAAACCTGGCAGAGACTCAACAAAAAAAGAAAACTTTAGGCCAAGATCCATGATGAACATAGATGCAAAAATCTTTAATAAAATACTGGCAAACTGATTGCAACAGCACGTCAAAAATCTTATCCATAATGATCAAGAAGGCTTCGTCTCGGGGATGCAAGGCTGGTTCAACATACACAAGTCTATAAACATAATCCACCACATAAACAGAACCAAAGACAAAAACTACGTGATTATCTCAATAGATGCAGAGAAGGCCTTTGACAAAATTCAATAGCCCTTTGTGCTAAAAGCCCTCAATAAACTAGATATCAATGGAATTTTTCTCAAAATAATAAAAGCCATTTACCACAAACCCACAGCGAATATTGTACTGAAAGGGCAAAAACTGGAAGCATTCCCTTTGAAATCTGGCACTAGACAAGGGTGCCCACTCTTACCACTCCTGTTCAACATAGTATTGGAAGTCCTAGCCAGAGCAATCCGGCAAGAAAAAGAAATAAAGAGTATTCAACTAGGAAAAGAGGAAATCAAATTGTCTCTATTTGCAAATGACTTGACTGTATATTTAGAAGGTCACATCATCTCAGCCCAAAACCTCCTGAAACTGATAAGCAATTTCAGCAAAGTCTCAGGATACAATATAAATATGCAGAAATCACAAGCATTCCTATACACCAATAACAGACTTAACGAGAGCCAAATCAAGAATGAACTGCCATTCACAATTGCTACAAAGAGAATAAAATACCTAGGAATACAACTAACAAAGGATGTAAAGGACGTCTTCAAGGAGAACTACAAACCACTGCTCAAGGAAATAAGAGAGGACACAAGCAGATGGAAAACATTCCATGCTCATGGTTAGGAAGAAACAATATTGTGAAAATGGCCACGCTTCCCAAAGTAATTTATAGATTCAACTCTATCCCCATCAATCTACTTATGACCTTCTCCACAGAACTGGAAAAAACCACCTTAAACTTCATATGGAACCAAAAGAGATCCCACATAGCCAAGACAATTCTAAGCAAAAAGAACAAAGCTGGAGGCATCATGCTACCTGACTTCAAACTATGCTACAAGGCTATAGTAATCCAAACAGCATGGTACTAGTACCAAAACAGAGATATAGACCAATGGAACAGAACACAGGCCTCAGGGGCAATGCCACACATCTATAATCATCTGATTTTTGACAAACCTGACAAAAACAAGCAATGGGGAAAGGACTCCCTGTTTAATAAATGGTGTTGGGAAAACTGGCTAGCCATGTACAGAAAGCAGAAACTGGACCCCTTTCTGACACCTTACACTAAAATCAACTCCAGATGAATTAAAGACTTAAACATCAGATCTAACACCATACAGAGCCTAGAAGAAAATCTTGGCAAAACCATTCAGGACATAGTTATGGGCAAGGATTTCATGTCTAAAACACCAAATGCATTGGAAACAAAAGCCAAAATAGATAAATGGGATCTAATTAAACTCCGGAGCTTCTGTACTGAAAAAGAAACAATCATTAGAGTGAATTGGCAACCAATAGAGTGGGAAAAAATTTTTGCAATCTACCCATCTGACAAATCACTAATATCCAGAATCTACAAAGAACTAAAACAGATTTACAAGAAAAAAAACAAACCAACCCATTCAAAAGTGGATGAAGGACATGAACAGACACTTTTCAAAAGCATACATTTCTGAGGCCAACAAACATATGTAAAAAAGCTCATCATCACTGCTTATTAGAGAAATGCAAATCAAAACCACATTGAGATGTCATCTCAAGCCAGTTAGAATGGCGATCATTAAAAAATCTGGAGACAACAGATGCTGGAGAGGATGTGGAGAAATAGGAACACTTTTACACTGTTGGTGGCAGTGTAAATTAGTTCAACCATTGTGGAAGACAGTGTGGCAATTCCTCAAGGACCTAGAAATAGAAATTCCATTTGACCCAGCAATCCCATTACTGGGTATATATCCAAAGGATTATAAATCATTCTATTATAAAGACACAGGCACACATATGCTCATTGCGGCACTGTTTACAACAGCAAAGACCTGTAAGCAACCCAAATGCCCATCGATGATAGACTAGACAAGGAAAATGTGGCACATATACACCATGGAATACTATGAAGCCATTAAAAATGGAGTTCCTGTACTTTGTAGGGACATGAATGAATCTGGAAACCCTCATTCTCAGTAAACTGACACAATAGCAGAAAAACAAACACCGTATGTTCTCACTCATAGGCAGGTGTTAAACAATGAGAACACATGGACACAGGAAGGGAAGCATCACACACTGGGGTCTGTTAGGGGAGGGAAAAGCAGAAGGACAGCAGGGTTAGGGAGGTTGGGGAGGGATAACATGGGGAGAAATGCCAGATATAGGTTTTGGGGGATGGAGGCAGCAAACCACATTGCCATGCATGTGCCTACGCAACAATCCTGCATGTTTTGCACATATACTCCAGAACCCAAAGTGCAATAAAAATATATGTATATAATTATCCAAACATATGCTGCATAAAAGAGACTCATTTTACCAGTAAGAACACACATAGTATGAAAATGGAAAGGTGAGCAGAAACATTCTTTGCAAAGGAAACTGAAAAAGAAGAAGTGTAGCCATACTTATATCACATAAAATATACTTTAAAACTATAAAAAACTATCAAAAACTATTTAAAAAAGCAAGGAAGGTTATTACATAGTAGTAAAGGGGTTGATTCATCCACAAGACATAACAATTATAAATGTATATGCAATCAATCAACATTGGAGCACCTAAATACATGTTTTTCCTTTAAGGTTAAGGACAAGACAAGAATGCCCACTATCAGCACTTATTTTTAACATATTACTGGAAGTTCTATCCAGAGCAATGAAGCAGTAAAAAGAAATAAAAGGTATCAACATCAGAAAAGAGGAAGTTGAACTATCCCTCTATACAGATAATATAATCTTATACAGAGAAAGCCCTAAAGACTCCACCTAAAAAGTTAGAACTGATTAACAAATTTAGTAAATTTCTTGGATACAAAATCAACATACAAAGATTAGTGTGTTAATTAATGTTTCTATGTGCTAATAGTAAACTATCTAAAAATGGAATTTTAAAAAATGTTATTTACAATAGCACCAAATAATTAAACACTTAGGTGGAAATTTAACCAAGGAAGTAAAAGACTTGTATACTGAGAACTATAAAACTTTGGTTAAAGAAATTAAAGAAAACACATATAAATGGAAAGAGAACTCATGTCCACTTATTGGAAGAATACTGTAAAAATGTCAATACTATCCAAAGCAATCTGCAGGTTCAATGCTACTTCTATCACAATTCCAATGTCATATTTCAAGAAAATAGAAAAAAATTTTTTGAATTCACATGAAACCAAAGAAGAACTCAAATAGCCAAAAGACCTCAAATAGCTCAAAAAAATCACAAAAAACCTCAAGTAGCAAAATGAACAAAGCTAGAGGCATCATATTCTGATTTCAAAACATATAATAAAGCAATTGTAATCAAAACAGCATGTTACTGGCGTAAAAACAGGCACATTGACAAATGAACCATGACAGAAAACCTGGAAAAAAATCTATGCATTTATGGTCAACTGATTCTTTTACAAAGGTGCTAAGAACACATAGTAGGGAAAGGACAATTTCTTCAATAAGTAATGTGTGAAAACTGGATATCAACATGGAAAAACATGAAATTAGACCTCTGTCTCCCAAAATATACAAAAATCAACTCAAAATTAATGAAATACTTAAATACTGAGAACTGAAACTATTAAATTACTGCAAAAAAACAGGGGAAAAGCCTCACAACATGGGTCTGGGGATAATTTTTTGTGCGTGACCCCAAAAACATAGGCAAGAAAAGCAAAAATAGGCAAATGGACTGCACAAACTGGAAAGCTTCTGCACAGTCAACAAATTGAACAGACAACTCAGAGAATGGGAAAAAGTATTTCAAATAATACATCTAATAAGGGGTTAATATACAAAATATATAAGGAACTCAAACACCTCAATAGAAGAAAACATAAAACCCAATTTTAAAAAAAATGAACAAATGACTAAAGCAGACATTTTTCAAAAAAGATGTACAAATAGCCAACAGGTACATGAAAATATGCTCAGCATCACTAACCATTAGGAAAATGCAAATTAAAACCACAGTCAGCTATCGCCTCACACTTCTTAGATTGGATTTTATCAAAAAGATGAAATACAAGTTTTGGAGAGGATGTGGGGACAAGGGAACACTTGTACATTGTTGTTGAATATGTAAATTAGTATAGCCGCTATGGAATATGGTATAAATATTCCTTAAAAAAAAACAAAAATAGAACTTTCGTAAGACCCAATAATCCTACTTCTCAGTATATATCCAAAGAAGCTAAAATATATTGATGAGATATTTGCATTCCTGTGTTCACCGTATCATTATTCACAATAGACAAGATATGAAAACAACTTAAGTATTCATCAACCAATTGTGCTATAGCGGGCCTAGAGTTAGAGCCTGAGCAACGTCATTATATAAGACAAAGCTGTTTTTCCCAAAAATAAGTTGTACTGTCCCATTCTCCTTGCAATAACTGCTGACCTTGGCTTCTGTAAACAAAACTGCTATCTTGCTCTAAAGAACGCACACCATGTAAAGCTGCTTGTCTTTTTCTTATTAATAACTGTCTGGCCTTTGCTTATCAGTAGTTACCAAGATAAGCTTCTGTAGAGTTGCTTGCCCTGCATCCAGGATGTGGTTTTTCAGCTTAAATACCCTGCTCCCCCTGAGTTCGGGGCCATGGGTTGGAGAGACGTGAGTCCTCCGTGGTCGCCGGCAATAAAGACCCTGCAATTTGGCATACTTTTGTCTTGGTTGATTATTTCAATCTCGCATCCAATACTTTGACAATGAATGAATAAAGAAGAGGTAACGTATAAATACACAATGGAATATTATTCGGTCTTAAAAAGGGAGGAAATCCTGTCAATTTTGACAATATGGATGAATCTGGAAGATACTATATTCTGTGATATAAGCAAGTCATAGAGAGATAAATACTGCAGGATCTCACTTATATTTGGAATTTAATAAGGTTGAACTCATAGAAGTAGAAAGTAGAATGATGGTTAGTGGAGGCTTGAGTAGTGGGGAGAAGTGAAGAAAGGATTGGGGAATTATTGATCAAAGGGAACAAAGTTTCCGACAGAAGGAATAGGTTTTGAAATCTATTGCACAGCAGGATGACTATAGCCAATAAGAGTATACACTTCAAAATAACTAAGAATACATTTCAAAAGTCTCACCATAAAAAAAAAAAAGAGTAAGTTTGGAGGTGGATATGTGAATTAGCTTGATTTAATCTAACATTGTACAAATATATCCAAACATCACATTGTACCCTATAAGTAAATACAATTATGATTAGCTAACTTAAAATAATGGTAATCATAAATTTAATTTCAAAAATTAACTGTACATAAAAGTGAAAAAATATTCACATGTCCCTGTTTCTTTAGCAAGAGAACACAGATGTTTCCAATTAAAATTTGAGAAATATTTTAGTTTATCTGTCATACTTGAATTAACAAAGAAAAGGAATAAGACTGTCAGGTTGTTTGTAAATCCACAGTATTCTACAGTGAAATTAGTTTGTTTCAGTGAGGGAGTCATGCACATTAATATTGCTTTGTATTGTAGTCATCATTTATTGCATCTGTGAATGTAAACTGTATGTATGTGAGGAGTGAAGGGGTTCAGGGTATGAACCTCACATTTAAGGGACAGAAACAAAGAAGTTACCTTTATTTAGTACCTCCAGCAGCCCCTTCTTTGTCTGGCAACACACTACAACTCTATTGGTTCTGGAAATGCCGGCACAAGTAAATCACAGCAGCCCTGAGGTAATCTTAAAACCTCTGGCCTTGAATAGTCATAGACTCAAGAATAGAAGCACTTGTGTAGCCACGCACTCTTCAGCCAAGTGTGCTGTTTTGGAAGAGCACAGAGAACGAACTGTATTATTCCACAGCAACAAGATGTTCGAAATTTTAAATGACATTTGACCTAAATAATAATCTTCCTGATTTTACAATCTCACAGCAGCGACTCATAAAATTTATTCATCTTTCTTCCTTTTTTAAAAAAATTCTTCTGTATGGAATAGACTGACTTGAACAACTAAAATATTTTCAACGTTATAAACATAAGCACTTTATATAAACTGTCTTCTGGTGAATAATATGCCTAAATCTCTAGCAAGGTGAGGAGAGAAAAATGTATCTGAAAATTGCTATCCTCCTTTATCTCTTGAAACCATATTCTTTATCTGATATAGTAGGAAGTCTAAGTCAGATATGACAGCAAAGCCCAATAAATTGAAGAGACTATGGAGAACTAGGATGAGTTGTTATAGTGTCAGCTCTGACAGTGTTACCATTTCTTTTCAGTTTTAACATCTACACCAAGAAGAAAATCAGAAAATCATGAAAAAGGATGGTGTGAATATTGCACCTGAAAATTGTACTGTACAAGTGCCAATCCTATAAACCAGAGTTGTATCTTTCTGTGGACTGTTACAACCTACAGAGTAAAGTACTTTTTAAAAAAATTTTAAAAAAATGTCCTGTTTTGTTTTTTTAAAAAAACACAGTTACTGCCATAAACCAGAGCTTCCAATCACCATGGAAAATAATTACCTATTACTGAGAGCACTTGAATTCAAGTAAAAGCAAAGAAAATTGAAATTCTAATTTTCTGAGCAGTCTTATATGAGGAAAAAGAAATTGTTTCAATTGGTATTTCTGATTTAAGATGGACAGTCTTCAACTTGTAGCTTCAAAGACTACAATGAGGATTGAGACCTGAGATTAGGAAGTTGGAAATGACCTCTACAGATGATCACCAATATTCACAGGGCTATTTTTAAGATACCATTTTTATTCCTTTCTTCATAACTAAGTAATCAAGCTAATAAAAAAAAGTTTTAAATATCAAAATGATTGTATCGCAAACATTAAAATATTTTAATAGGCTAAAATAATGGTAATATATTTTTGACTTCATATATCAAATCTTTGCCAGAGGTTAAGTCTATGAATGTGGACATCTGTGGAGGTAATTAGGAAATAGATTATAATATATTTATTCATTCCAGAAATAAAATTTAGTATTTAATACATGTCTACAACTTACTAATTAACTCAAGATTTTTCTATTTAACTGAAACATTTTAATTTGCATATTGTGCTGAATTGGGGGAGGAGGCAATGCTTTGGAAACACAATGTCCCTAAATAGTTTCTTAGATTCCAATTCTAAAATAGAGTGTTCACTTTTTCAATCTTAAATGCTGTTTCTGTCTTATGTAGTGCAGAAACCTGTGTATCAACCTGCATTACAGAAGCTGCACAGCTATAACTCCAAAAATGTTTGTTGTTGGTTCTTTAAAACAAGTTGTAGGTGAGATGGATACAAAAAGTACTAGTTGATGCTTAATGATACCTAAATTATCAGATATTTGTATTTTAGTGTTTTGTATCATTGAACCACTCCTAGTTTACATAAAACTGAAATATAACTAGTTTTGCTACTATCAGATTTCAAGCATTGTTTTGAACAAAAATATTATTTTAATTTACTAACTCCGAAAATGTTTGAAAAGCATTGAGCTATCGACATTGACATTTTTATTCACTTATGAATATTTACCAAATACTAACTAAACTAATGTTAGTAAATGGGAACTATATTGTGGATTATATAAGAACATATTGTGGATTTAAAGTTTGGTAATAATGACAAAACACACCACTATACAAAGGATTCACGAGTAAGCCCATACACAAGATTGGGCTCTACTCATTTATGCCTCCCTCATTCTTCATAGAGGCATGCAGAGATATCCTTGATCAGATAAATCTCATGTAAAGTGGGGTAGCTAAGGTCAGAGCTGCCAATAAACTATGGATTTTCTTATTTTACACTAGGTAAGAGTCATCAAATTACGACTCAAAGGCCAAATCTGGCCCACTGCTTGTTTTTGTAAATAAAGTTTTATTGAAACACAGCCATATTTATTTATTTACATGTTGTTTACAACTGCTTTGACCCTATAACAGCACAACTTAGTAGTTGCAATACTGAGTTTATGGTCCACAAAGCCTAAAATATTTACTATCTGGTCCTTTATATAAAATGTCTTCTGACATCTATTTTATATCACTAAACCAAGGAAGTACCACATTGGAGCTTAATGGTCTACTTCATCGCACTGAAGGCAAATTCTTGCTATGTTAAAATCACATCATTCTATTTCTTTCTTTCTTTCTTTCTTTCTTTTTTTTTTTTTTTTGAGATGGAGTTTCACTGTTGTTACCCAGACTGGAGTGCAATGGCAACGATCTCGGCTCACTGCAACCTCGCCTTCTGGGTTCAAGCAATTCTCCTGCCTCGGCCTCCCGATTAGCTGAGACTACAGGTGTGCACCACCATGCCCAGCTAATTTTTGTATTATTATTTTTTTTTTTTTTAGTAGAGACGGGGTTTCACCTTGTTTACCAGGATGGTCTCGATCTCTTGACCTTGTGATCCACCCGCCTCAGCCTCCCAAAGTACTAGGATTATAGGTGTGAGCCACCGTGCCCGGCCACATCATTCTAGTTCTATCTTATTCTATGCCATCAGGCTCAGAGGATGTTGAGCCATAGGCAACTAAAATGTATCCCTTTAGCTAGGAACATGGTATCCATCCCTTAATCTTCCCTAATCTCAAACAACTTTGATACATGAAGATGTTACTTTTTAAACATAGCAACAGCATACCCCCCAAAAAAGTGCCAAATAAAAGCAGATGATATTACTTTTCGTATGTTCCCTATTTGGAGAAACCTACAAATCCAATTTAGTTTTGCAGTTCTTAAGGCAGCCGAAGTGCTTAACAACATGCTTCTTAATTTTAAAGCTTGAACTATTTAGCCTGTGCCTGACAAGCATTTCTTTTAGTTTTCATAAATTATCCATTCACTTTTTGTCTTTTAATTGTTACATCAACTATGAGTGATGGTAATTATTATATATTTTTTAATATACAAGGAAACAAAAAAACACATAGGCAGCTTGTCTAAGATAACAATGGCTGTTTCTTTTTTTTTTTTTTATTTGACTTTTACTCTAGTAAAGACTGTGTAATGTATGGATAATAGTCCCTTGAATGTTCTTTTAATGTTTCTCAAATAGCCTAATCTAATGCTGTGCTATAAGATATTTTAGCATTAACATCTGGATTTTTCTGCTATGACAAATCCCACTGCCCATTCTTTTTTATTTTATTCTTTTTTAAAAAATATATTCCAAATCAGACTGCTTCTCACGTGCCCAATCATCTGTCACTGGTCACCGCATCAAGAATGGCCTGGGCCAGGAGTTGGGGGCAAGTTGAAAGCAAAGGAGCCAGGTAGGATACTCCTGATTAGAGATGGTGGGGGTGTGGTAACAAGCAGTCAAATTAGGTACTTTGTTTTTCTTCTTTGTTAAAGAAAAAAAAATAAAGAAAGGAAGAAAAAGAAAGAAAAGAAGAAAGAAAAAAGAAAGAAAAAAAGAAAGAAAGAAAGAGAGAGAGAGAAAGAAAGAGAGAAAGAAAGAAAGAAAGAAAGAAAGAAAGAAAGAAAGAAAGAAAGAAAGAAAGAAAGAAAGAGAGAGAGAGAGAGAAAGAGAAAGAGAGGAAGGAAGGAAAGAAGGAAGGAAGGAAGGAAGGAAGGAAGGAAGGAAGGAAGGAAGGAAGGAAGGAAGGAAGGAAGGAAGGAAAATAAAAGAGAAAAAGAAAGAGGAAGAGAAAGAGGGAGAGAGAACAGGAATCTTGCTCTATTGCCCAGGGTAGAATGCAGTCTAAAAATGGGTATTAAAAACCTCTTTTATGCCGACAAATGTGCTTAACAATGGAGACAGAAAGGAAAATAACAAACAAGCAGCCAACCAATATTTCACTGAAACCTGTGAAATGCTATGCAATTGCTGAGGAGTGATTTACTTCCAATTTTGTGGTCACTTTTAGAATAGGTATGATGTGATACTGAGAAAAATGTATGTTTTGTGGATTTGGGGTGAAGAGTTCCGTAAATGTTTATTAAGTTTACTTATTTCAGGTCTGAGTTCAAGTCCTGGATGTCCTTGTTAATTTTCTGTCTGGTTGATCTGTCTAATATTGACAATGTAGTGTTAAAGTCTCCCACTATTATTATGTGGGAGTCTAAGTCTCTTTGTAAGTCATGAAGAACTTGCCTTGTGTATCTGGGTGCTCCTGTATTGGGTACCTGTATATTTAGGATCATTAGCTCTTCTTGTTGCATTGATCCTTTTACCATTATGTAATGTCCTTCTTTGTCTCTTTTGGTCTTTGTTGCCTTAAAGTCTATTTTATCAAAGATGAGAATTGCAACTCCTACTTTTTTTTTCTCTCCATTTAGTTGATAAATCTTCCTCCATCCCTTTGTTTTTTGGAATGACTGATACTAGTTGTTCCTTTCTATGTGTAATGCTTCTTTTAGAAACTTCTAAAGCAGGCCTGGTGGTGATAAAATCTCTGAGTACTTGCTTGTTCACAAAAAAATTTGTTTTTCCTTCACTTATGAAGCTTAGCTTGGCTGGATATGAAATTCTGGGTTGAAAGTTCTTTTATTTTTTATTTATTTATTTTTTTAGAGATGGCATCTTGCTATGTTGTCCAGGCTGTAGTGCAGTGGCCATTCACAGGTGTGATCCCACTACTGGTCAACAGGTGTTTTGAACTGCTCCATTTCTGACCTGGGCTGGGTCACCCCTCCTTAGGCAACCTGGTGGCTCCTTGCTCCCAGCAGGTCACCACATTGATGCCGAACTTAGCGCAGACACCGGATCAGCATAGTGCGCTACAGCCCAGAACTCCTGGGCTCAAGTGATCCTTCCACCTCAGCCTCCCAAGTAGCTGGGACTCCAGACACGGGCCACCGTGCCCAGCTGCCCATTCCTATCTTCTGAAAACTCAAAACCCATTTAGTACAACCTCTTACAGTCATATGATTCCACCTGTGCTCTTTGAGAGATTAAAAACCAATCCTCTGGACATATACATTACAATGTTCCACTTCTAGTACTCTCCACATGTATAACTTCATTATTTGACATCTAATAAATCACATCTTCCAAGCCTGATTTTATCTAATTTTTGAATATGAATGAGCTAACAATTTTTACTTTCCCATTTCATTTCTGATCTGGTAACACTTGGCCCCCTTCCTAGCTTAAAGTCCACTGTCAATCAATTTATCCTTGTCTTTTTTTTTTCCTGAGGTAAGAAATCTAAAGCCAGGCAAATTTGCCTTTGTATCCAAGAAATATCCCACAGTATTTAAGATAGCACCATCTAGAGTCAAATACTCCTTACTTGAATTCAAAATGACTGAGTAACTTGAATTCAAAATGACTGTGTTCCTTGGTTCTCTTATTTAAAGTGGAGTTATTAATAGCTCTCAAACACAGTTGAGGTATTTAAATGAGTTTCCTGTGCTTTAGGGGGCCTAGTAAATATGTGCATCCTTCACATGCTCCTGATAAAATGAGCTAATTCTGAGGAAGCACTTAGCCAGGGCTGTCACATAGTAAGCACTCAATAAATATCTGACTACTACTAGCAGTAGTAGTAATAATAATAATAATAATCATTTGCATTATGGAGAACACAACATTTTTCCCACCAGATTGTTGTTCTCAAGGTGGGTGATGAGTTCTATGAAGCAGCCTTCACAGTGTTTGGCCCACAGTAGGTGCTCAATAATTAGCAGCCATTATGACACCCTAATATCTCTTGCCTCTTAATACTTTGTGTATATTAATTTATATAGTCCGTAACCACAAAAATCCACACTGTCTTCCTGAGTCTTTTTTTTTTTTTTTTTGAAGAATTATAAAAGTGGGAAAAACTGTGGAACAACATTTAGCCAATGAAAAATCATGTTCAACTAGGACTTTATTCTTGATTTATAATTATTTTCTTAATCCCTGGAAGGATACTTATACTACTGACAGTAGCTACTTTAAAAATTTGTTTTCCTGATACTTAAATTCATACCATTAATTGTAGGAAAATGACATTTTTAAAAATAGATTTTATTTTTAGAGTAGTTTTAAGTTCACAGTAAAATTGAAAGTACAAGACTTCCGTATAGTCCCTTCCCCTCCGCAGACACATATATACAATTTTACTTGACTAAAAGACCAAGTTTGACTGACATACATTCCCCAATATACATCTCCACCATCCAAAATATTTCAGTCTTATAATATTCTCTTTTCTTTTTTCCTGTACTCAGAGGCATTGATGTACTGCTGCCTTTCAAGGCAAAGTTTCCCAAATCCTATTTCCTTCTTCATCCTCTGGGAACACATTCCTTCGATTATCTCTGCACTCTGTAAAATATTTAACCTGGCCCTCTCAATTGGTCTCTGACATTTTACTCTCCAGTTCCAAGAGCTTTGAAACATCTTCACATGACACTTTGATTTCTTTATCCTGTATTTCATTTTTACTTCCAAATTTTTCAAGCACACAGTGTGTATGGACTGCTTCTATTTCATCACCAAGTCTCAATTTCTTAAGAAACTTTTGAAATGTTTTGGCTTTGAAGGCACTCCCCTTTCAAATGTTACCACTTATTTCTTCATCCAAGAGAACTAGATGTTCTTTCAATCTTTCTTCTCCTTAGAACTACCTCTAGCATTTGACCACTCCTTGAAACAGGCAGAGAAATGGAGTAAGAAAAGGCATAAAAGTAGAGAAGAAACTTCGTGGTCTGGGAATATATCCAAGTTTTGTTCCAAAAATTACACGAATCAAGCAAAAATTTCAAAAAAATTCTGACATGTGAAGAAGAAAAAATTCTTACAAAAATTGGTTAGAGTTACAAAAAGGAATTTTTACCATGAGATGTCACTGTCTAAATACTTATTGTGTATATGGAAAGGGATCAAACTTTGATTTAACCTGGTTATTTGTATATGCGTGAAATTGGTACAATTAGCTCAATCAAGAGTCCACAGTTATTACTAAGCTGGCTGTTTTTCTCTCTGTGATTTCAGTATTATTAATCAAAATAACAAATTAAAATGAATGTAAAAAGGCCTGTGAATGTCATGAATCACAGCTGGAAAGACAACGGTCGTGAGTCATCAGAAGAACAAAATGTTTAAATACTGTTCTTAGAAGTAAGAATTCATCAAATTACCCTTGGTAGTAATTGATTACAAGTAATTGAAAATTGTTAACATCACACATAATCATCCAACTTAGTGCTTAATTTTAAAAGTTTAAAAATTAAATAGAACAAGGCTTCTGTAGATACAGATATTTCAATAAAATAAGCAGAAACTTCTGAACTAAAATGAACCCATTGACATCAAAAATCAACCTTGATATGCTAACATAAAGGGGGCTTTTCCTCAGACAGCAGAACATGGAAAAAAATGTGCCCTGAAAATTATTTCAAAGAAATGATTACATAGGTTTTTTTCTTTTTTAAAGTAGGATTTTGAGCCATTTTTAAAAGGAACTATACAAAAGAAGCTAACTAACTAGAGATATTTTGTGTCCTCTGAGAGATAACACTTTTGGTAACTAAGCAGGAGTTTTAGAATAGTTTACTTTCTTTACTTTTCCAAAAGAATGACTAGGAATGTATTACAAGAAGCATTTAAAGAAACACAAAATATGCAAAGTTTAAAATCTATGCAAAATTGAACCATTAATACAAGAGAAGGATGATATGCACTTGAACCAGTGCCTATGAGAAGCTTATTTATATTTTTTGAGTGGAATTTAATATGAAAATGAAAATAAAGTAATACAGTAACTCAGAAGTTAAATACTAAAATTACAGAGTATTATAAAATTGTTATTTTGTATCACCTTCATAATTTTTGGCTAATTTGCATTCAATATTCATTATAACAATATTATCTAGTATCTTGCATAATTGTATTATAGTAGTTATGAAGGGGGGTGACTAATTCTTCAGAAACTGATTTCCATGTATTTGAGAAATAATCAGCAATGAAATGTAGTATTTTTTCTCATCCTAATATTAAAAATCATGTTATATCATAGTTAAAATTTAATTAATTAATTTTTTTAGACAGGGTCTCATTCTGTCTCCCAGACTGAAGTGCAGCAGCACGATCTTGGCTCACTGCAACCTCTGCCTCCCAGGTTCCAGCTATTCTCATGCCTCAGCCTTCCAAGTAGCTGGAGTTACAGGCATGGGCCACCACACCCTGCTAATCTTTGTATTTTTAATAGAGATGGGATTTCACCATGTTGGCCAGGCTGGTCTCCAACTTCTGGCCTCAAGCAATCCACCCACCTCAGCCTCTCAAAACGCTGGGATTACAGGCGTGAACCATGCCTGGCTCTTAAATTTAAGTTTTGATGTTTAGAAATCTATGCCCAAGTGTGCACATTATTTATTCTTATTTATCAAATAAGGTTATTCATACTTATTTATCAAAAGTGCTATCCCTCAGAAAGCACAAAATGTCTCTAGTTAGCTTATGATCTTTAAAAACTTATACCCTAGTGACAAGTAGAATTTGGTGGATTAATGACTTCTAATGTTCTAATCTCTGTCATCATTCACATTCTAATATCTGTCATCACTGATAATATTGTTGAATTCACAAATGATTCTTAACATCTAGTAAGGAAATACAATCCAAACATTTTAACAAATTATCCCAGCATGTTTGTAAGATGAAAGGTTCTACCATAAGTGACTTAACTTTTCAATAATGAGGGATGGCGGTGGGGTGTGAAATGAATCTTGAAACATGCATAATATTGTGCCATGAAAGAAAGAAGTGACAAATAAATCATATGAAACTATTAAAAATAAAATTAGAAGTATTAAAAATAATTGTACCTAAGTTGACTTAAAAATATGGCTTTATGAAATAAATTATACCTTTATGAATTAAAGCCATATTTTTTAAGTCAACCTAGGTATAATTTATATAAAAAAACTCATCCATTTTAAGTGTAAGTTTGAGAAGTTTGGGAAAATGTATTCATCCCTGTTAACTACAATTCTAGTCAACAAATATAAATGTTTACATTTGGGTCTAGTATCCAGAATTTACAAGAAACTTACACATATTTATAAGAAAGAAACAACCCCATCAAAAAATGGTTAAAGGATATGAACAGACACTTTTCAAAATAAGACATTTTCGCAGCCAACAAACATATGAAAAACAGCTCAACATCCCTGATCATCAGAGAAATGTGCATCCAAACCACAACAAGATATCATCTTGCACCAGTCAGAATGGTGATTATTAAAATTTCAGGAAACAATAGATGCTGGCAAGGTTGTGGAGAAATAGAAATGCTTCTACACTCTTGATGGAAATGTAAATTAGTTCAACCATTGTGAAAGACAGTATGGTGATTCCGCAAGGATCTAGAACCAGAAATACTATTTCAGCCAGCAATCTCATTAATTGGCATATACCCAATGGAATAGAAATCATACTACTCTAAAGACACAGGCGTACATGTGTTTATTGCAGCACTACTTACAATAGCAAAGACATGGAAGCAACCCAAATGCTCATCAATGATAGACTGGATAAAGAAAATGTGGTATATATTCCAAAGCATGGAATACTTTGCAGCCACAAAAAGAAAGGGGATCATGTCCTTTGCAGGGATGTGGATGAAGCTGGAAGCCATCATCCTCAGCAAACTAACACAGGAACAAAAAACAAAACACCACATGTTCTCACTCATAAGTGAGAGTTGAACATTGAGAACACATGGACACAGAGAGGGGAACAACCCACACCTGGGCCTGTTGGGAGTGGGGTGGTGGGTTAGAGAAGGGAACTTAAAGGATGGGTCAATAGGTGCAGCAAACCACTGTGGCACACATATACCTATGTAACAAACCAGTGCATTCTGCACAAGTATCTCAGTTTGTTGTTTTAGAAGAAATAAAGAAAATAAATAAATGTTTACATCTTCATCCCTTCTCTGTCAAACCTCTCATCTATTACTACACTTTGCCTGTCCTGAAATTTCACATAAATTGTATTATATAGAATGAAGACTTTGGTGTTTAGTCTCTCATTTTCAGCTTAACAGTTTTGAGATTTACCACATTGTTTGTATATCGGTCATTCATTTTTAAATTGGTAATTAATTTTCCTTTCTATAAATATAACACATGTTTATGGATTCCCTTTTTGATAGCCATTTTAGAGTTTTCTAGCTCTTGGCTGCTACAAATAAAGCTATTCTGAGGCATCGTTCGCATGCTTTTGTGAAAAAATACATTTTTACTTTTCTTGGATGAATATCTAGAGTGGGATTGCTGGGTCATATGGTGGTTATGTTAAACTCTGTAAGAAACTGTCTAATAACTGTCCAAATTTTTTCTGCCATGTGGTACCCTTGCCATCAATGTATCAGAGATCTAATTATATCACATCCTCGCTAACACGTATATTCCCACTCTAATTTAGCTATTACAGTGAACTTGTAGTGATATTGCATTGTAGTATTAATTTACGTTTCCCTGGTGCCTAATAATGTTGATCATCTTTTGATGAGCTTCGTTTATGGTGTTTGTTTTAACACATTTTGCATATTTAAAAATTATCTTCTTAGTAGTGAGTTGTAAGTTTTTAAGTTTTTTTAGATATGTCATTATGAGACATATAAATTGCAACAATTTTTAGCCAATCTGTTTGCATTTTCATTTTATTAATGAAATTGTGCATTTTGAGCAGCAAAATATTTTAATTTTGATGTTTACTTGTCAATTATCTTCCTTTAAATCTAGTGCTTGTTGTGTCCTGTTGAAGACATTTTTGCCACCTCAAGTTTACAGATTTTTTTTCTGTGTTCTTTCCTAGGAGTTTTATAGTTCTAACTTGGACATCTAGGTTTAGACTAAAATTTTGAATATTTTATGAGATATAAAAATACAGGTCAGGCGTAGTGGCTCACGTCTGTAATCTCAGCACTTTGGGAGGGCAAGGCGAGCAGATCACCTGAGGTCAGCATGTACAACATGTTGAAATGTCGTCCCAGGAGGCAGAGGTTGCAGTAAGCCAAGATCACAGGATTTCACTCCAGCCTAGGTGAGAAAGCGAGACTCTGTCTCTAAGTAAATAAGTAATAAAAATAAAAAATACGCATATATGTCTAAATTTAAATCCTATGATCCAAAATTATTTCTTAAATTGACTATTCTTTTCCTATTTCATTCCTTGGCACCTTTTCAAAAATCAATTCATCATGTACATTAGGCATGTATTTCTGTAATCTCTCTGTGTCCATCTTATTACCAATATCATAATTTCCTATTTATTTTACCTTTGTAGTAAATCTTAAAACTAGGATGTTTAAATTCTCTAACTGTTCTTTGCATTCGAAATTATGTTTGCTGTACTAGTTCATTTTCAAATACTTATAGATTTAAAAAGCAGCTTGTAAATTTCCACTGAAAAAAAAGCCCACAGGCATTTTTACTGAGATCACATAAAATCTATAGATTAATTTAAAAGATAATTATCATTTCAAAAATATTGAGTGTCCCATTTTATGAACATGATAGATGCCTTTCTGTTATGGTTAATTTTATGAGTCAGCTTGGGTAGACTATGCTGACTGATCATTAGTCAAACACCAGTGCAGATGTTGCTGTGCAGGTACTTTTTAAATGTGAATAATATTTATATAACAGACTGAGTAAAGTAGACTAACATCCAAATTGTGTATGCATCTTATCCAATCAGTTGGAGGACTTAAGAGAGAAAATGGAGGGTCTTGGCAAAGGAAGAACTCAAGACCACTTTCAGACTCAAGACAGCAGCATCAGCTCCTCTTAGGACTTCCAGAGAGCTTTGCCTGCTCTAGAGATTTTGGATATGGTAACCTCCACAACTATGGGAGCCATTTTCTTAAAGTCAGTCTCTCTTTCTATTTAAGTACCTTTTATTGGTTCGGTTTCTCTGGAGAGCACTAGCTAACTCATTTTATCTCTCCTTTTACAACTTCACTAATTTCTTTTAGAAATATATATATATATCATTTTCACTATAAAATATTGTACATAGAATTTTAAATTTACTACCAACTATTTTGTTTTAATCTTATTGTAAGCCATATGTTCAATTTTATTTTTCATTTGTTTGTTCCTACCATGTAGTTAAAATTAACTTTTATTACTTTCAACTAGAATTATTGACCTTTTCTAAATTTATATAGTAATCTAGTATATTTTAGTAGACATTTTAGGATTATTTATACGCATAATATTTTGTCTGCAAAAGACAGAATGCTATTCCAATTTGTACACCTTTAATTGCTTCTTCTTGCCTAATGTCCTTAATCCAGAAAGAAAAACAGAGGGTTATAAAAAATTCTCAAGTTCATGTGTTGCTGTGGGAAATGTCCTATGGAAATGAAATGGATTCATATTGAGAGGGGAGAAAACATATTAGGAAACTGATGGCTACATTTGGTTCTATAAATAACTATGACATTTTCATAATTTGTGTACACCTAAAATTTAAAGAAAAGACAAATTCAATATAATTTGTAATAATTTCAAGCAACTTGATTATATGTTCACACATCTTTTAGATATTTATTTTTATCTATATTAGAAATAAAATATTTACCAATATGAAATATTTACCAAACATAGACAAGTATTTCAAAAAGAATATGTGCTTTTTCAACTTCTGAGAAGGTGCTAAAAAACAATGCACCAGTTTGATAAAAGATAATTATGAAGAAAGCAAAGTATTTTCAGGTGTGATTTATTTTCAAGCTGATCAGTCATTTTATACATGCAGAAAAGACAGGGTACAATGACACTAAAAGGTCAATGTTTTAAAAGGAAGGTGATAGTGACTGAGTACAGTGCAGCATACTCTGGTCTGGTTCCTAGGTGTTGCACATCTTGCCATGGGCAGTATAGCATAAAAGACAATGTCACAAACCCTGGAGCCAAGCAATCTGGGTTCACATTCTGTCTCACTTTGTGATCTTCATATTTAACCTCTCTGTGCCTCAAGTTTCCTCATCTGTAAAATGCAGATAATTACTGTAGCAGCCTAGTGGGATTATTACAAGGATTAAATGAGTTATTATTTGTAAATGATTTATAACATTGCCAGACACTTATTAAACTCTGTGTGTGTGTTTGTGTGTGTGTGTGTGTGTGTGTGAGAGAGAGAGAGAGAGAGAGAGAGAGAGAGAGAGAGACAGACAGACAGAGAGAGAGAGAAACAGAAAGAGATAGAAAGTGAGAGAGAAAAATAAAATGTTAAATATATTTCACTTGGGGAAGAGGGCATATCACTCATATGCCTGAAGGCCAAAGCATAATAGTTGTCTGAAAAATTATTCCCATGATTAGTTCAAGAAGCTACACATTTAATTGTTAAAAGATTGCAGATTTTACTAAACAGAAAAATCTCTGTGTCCATTTTATATGGTATAACATTTTTTTAAAGCCATAAATAATTTTCATGAGTTAACAAGAAGCTAAGATTCATAAGTACGCTATACTCTTTCTTCTTGTCTCTAGTTACAATTCCTTGGTCCTCAAATGGCAGCTTAAATGTGACTTTCTCAGGGAAATCTCCTTTTCTTCTTTGTAGGCTGTATTTCTGATACATGGCTTAATGAACTCTACCTTCTTGCCTTTATAGCACACATTTGTAATTAAATACTTATTTCTGTGATTATTCTTTTTATGTCTCTTTCACAATAGGACTTCAAGCTGCTCAAGTACAAGAGTCTTTCTTATCTGTAACTGCATCTTTTGTTTCTAACAAAGTGTCTGACATAAAGTATCTGTAAGTTCTCCAGAGCAGTAATCTATAAATAACTCTTTTAATGGCTAGCTGTTGAGCATATTTGGAGTGCAATAAATATCTATTTCATGAATGAACGAAGCAGTGAACATTTAACAAAAATAATACATTATGATTTTTTCATGTAATAAATAAAAGATATGTTACACAATGTTATTTCGTTCTGATATTCTAACTTCTAGTATACACATACCTTCTTCCAGTGATCCAAAAAAACACTAATGTAGGCATACTGTAAAGGGATTTTGCAGATGTAATTAAGGTCCCAACTCAGTTTACTTTGCAATAGAAAGATTATGTGGGCGAGCCATAAGACCTTTCGAATCTAGGTCTAGAGGTTAGATACATGGAAAGTCAGAAAGATTTGAAGTGTGAAAGGAAACCCAGGCAAGGGAAGCTCTGTTGCTGGCTCTGAAGATAATAGACACCAAGTGGAAAAAAGTAAAAACAGCTTCTAGAAGCTGAAAGTGATCCCCAACTGATATTCAGCAAGGAAATAGGGACCTTTGTGCTATAAGTGCAAGGAACTAAAATTTGCCAACCTTGTGAATGAGCTTGGAAATATTCTTCCCTGGATGATCAAGACGAGAACAGGGCCTCGCCAGCATCTTGAATGATATCCCTTTTGAGAGACTGAGTAGAGAACCTAGCCACACTTTATCCAGACTTCTAACCCACAGACATGTAGGCTAATGAGATGGGATATTTTTGTTTATTGTTTGTTTTGTTTTGTTTGAAACAGAGTCTTACTCTGTTGCCCAGACTGGAGTTCAGTGGCACTATCTCTGCTCACTGCAACCACTGCCTCCCTGGTTCAAACAATTTTCCTGCTTCAGCCTCCTGAATAGCTGGGATTAGGTTCTCACCACTATGCCCAACTAATTGTTGTTGTTGTTGTTGTTGTTGCATTTTTAGTAGAGAGGAGGTTTCACCATGTTGTCCAGGCTGGTCTTGAACTCCTGACCGCAAGTGATCTGTCAGCCTAGGCCTCCCAAAGTGCTGGGATTACAGGCGTGAGCTACCGCACACAGCCTAATGAGGTGTGTTTTGAGCTACTAAATTCATAATGATTTGTTACACAGCCATACAAAACAAATAATTCTGTCTATAGAAACAAGTATACTTGATTTGCATGTGCCACAAAAAGATTTATAGGGCTTGAATGAATTTAATTTATTTGACCATAACTTTTTAAAATTGTCTAATCATAAAATATAGATGAAACAAAGCAA
The DNA here is from genome assembly GCA_031835075.1 of Saguinus oedipus. Taxonomy (NCBI): domain Eukaryota; kingdom Metazoa; phylum Chordata; class Mammalia; order Primates; family Cebidae; genus Saguinus; species Saguinus oedipus. The sequence continues at coordinate 47,726,343 of CM063169.1, forward strand.
GTGTATTAAATTACTTTATTATGAATGTCCTATAAATAGTCAACAAGACAATGTCAACAGCAGTGAAGGAGGTTTCAAACAAGAGTTTTCAAATAGACATTGATATTTGGCAGGGATTTTGCTATTTATGCTTCAGTACAGAACACATGCTGACTTGTTTGAAAATGCCAGAGAGATAATCCAGATTTATACATCTCAAGAGTTGGTTTCCTTCAACATCCATTGACCTTGATCACTTCTGTTTTGTGCGCTTGTTTGAACTCTGTCACTTCATGTGGAAATCACACAGGGAAGAGAAAAATTACAACCCCCATTGTGTTTGAAGATTAAACCAGCACCATTTCTCTGTGTCCTCCTACTAAAGAAGTGAGCCTGCAACCTTGAGGCCACAATGAGAATAATTTTTCTGTGTTATTGAAACCATTCACATATTATCAGGAAAACTGCAAATGGAAGAAACAAGCAGAGAAGAGGCAAGGTGAAGAGGAACTTCTGATGTTTTCAATAGTGAGACAGCTGCTACACTTAGATTGTATACAATTCCCAGCACTTTTTAGTTCTTCTTCATAACGTGTTGGAGCAATATTGAGCATTTCTTGAATATCTGAGTCCCTTGTATTACTGTCTCATGTTGCTTTATTACCATAATAAACTTGTGAATCATAGTAACTAACTCGGTAGGGCTTCTATGGCAAATTCATTTTCATAACCTCTTTTGTTGTCACAAATGCCATCCAAAAGTGTGCCAAGTCAGCAGTTTTATTAATACAGCACATTACAGAGATCCATTTAAAATGTCAACAGATGTAATATAATGAAATACTCTATTTATGATTACAATTATGCTAACAGTTAATAATAATTGGGCCTCTGTGCCTATATTTCACTTTGCTCTAAAGACAATTGGATCTTTCCAAAAGTAGATAACCCCTTAGCAGGTGTTCTGCTTAAAACACCATCATCCTCAAGTGAGCACAAAAAAAGTGGTTATGACATAAGCAAGAAGTGTGCAACTGAGAGTGTAGAAATTGGAGAGATTTGGAAATGTAGTAGTTCTTAAAGAGAAAGCAGCATTGCAAAACAATGGAGGCTTAAGGACAGTGTGTAAACACATGAAAATAAAAAGTAGGGAAAATATGTCTTGATATGATTAGCAAAATATTTTGCCATTAAATTAAAATGTAGGATTATATGTCAAGTGTAAGCAAGGTGTCATCAATAGCTCATCTGATTACTGAAAATGTAGTAAAGGCAGTGATTAGAAATATCTATTCTAATACTGATTATAATATCTATTTTCTACCACACCATACTTACCTCCATTCTATCTGTATACTATCACAAATATAACTGCAACATAAAAATTATGCACCAGATACTATGAGATATTTCATAACAAATAATCAAGCTCCTCTGAATTCAAAGTGTGTGTTTTAGTTCCGATTGACTCGAAAATTCTCCATAGTGAAAGGGCTTTGATTTCAGTGAAATGTGTAGTTTTAACTGGATTCCACTAAATGTTGCTATCACCTCCACATGCTTAATTTTAAGGAAATAATTATGTAAATATGGATGAATTTTAAATTAATATCAAAACATAGGGATAAATAATAAAAAGATATTTGTAATCTAGGTTTTAGGAAAATGCATTTGAAGGTACGCAAGATTGTGCTTTAATGACAAAAGCTAAGTTGTACTTAATAGGTACTAAATAAATAGTCATAAACAATTGGATAGTCCTCCTTCCTTCAGAGAATTTACAGTCTAGAAAAAGGCATACAAACAAATATATCACTCTAAATTGTGTGTAGTTGAAACAAATGTAGCACTGTGGAAAAGAAAAGCCTAGGAGACATAGTTGAGAACAAGAATGATCTGGAGTATTATTTCTCACAAGGAAACATTTTAAATGACACCATATTGCTTAGAAGGATATTTTGGGGTGGAGGGGATGGGATGAGGTAGTTTTAGGCCGAAAATATACATCTAAAATATCAGAGGTGTAGGTCAATGTAAATTAGTAGACTGTGAGTGTTTCCAGGTAAGTTGATGAAGAATAGTTTAGGGCAGGTTAAGAAATTTGAGATTTTGTTTTGACTGCATTGCAAGATCATGATAGTATTTTAAGTACATGGAGGGGATTAATTAATTTGAATTTTTCAAAGCATTTCTTGGATACTTGGTGGAGAAAGTACTATTAGTAGGAGAATAAGTTGCAGCAGAAAGATCAATTTGGAAACTGCTGTAATAATCTGGGTGAATGACAATGACAGCTTAGACTAAGCATTCAAAATTAGGTTTTTGAAAAATTAAAGTCATGATAGCACAATGATGGTAGAGGCTGGAAAAGGTAGTGGAGAGGGGAAGAGGGAAATGGCTAATGAGGATAAAAATACTTTCACATAGAAGGAATAAAATACAGTGTTTTGTAGCACAATATGATGACTACAGTTACCAAAAATTTATTGTATACCTCAAAATAGCTTGAAGAGTGGAATTGGAATGTTCTTAACACAAAGAAATGATAAATGCTTGAAGTGATGGCTATCACAATTACTCTGATTTGATCATTACACATTGTATGCTTTTATCAAAATATCACAGGTACCCTGTAAATATGTACAACTATTATATATCCATAATAATTAAAACTTTTAAAAATATTTTTAAAATTTTGTAATGACAGAAATTAGGCCTCTGGGAATGATAAGCATGCATTGAGTCTCTAAAGTTTTTTGGTTTTTTTGTTTGTTTGTTTGAGACAGAGTCTCACTCTGTTGCCCAGGCTGGAATGCAGTGTGCGGTCTCAGCTAACTGCAACCTCTGCCTCCCAGGGTCAAATAATTCTCCTCCCTCAGACTCCTGAGTATCTGGGATTACAGGTGAGTACCAACATGCCGGGCTAATTTTTGTATTTTTAGTAGAGATGGGGTTTCACCATGTTAGTCAGGCTGGTCTTGAACTCCAGACCTTGTGATCCACCCATCTTGGACTCCCAAAGTGCTGAGATACAGGCATAATCCACCACGCCTGGCTGAGTGTCTAAAGTTTTACAAGGCACAAAATCTTTATCCAGTTAGGGGTGCAAGATTGTATTTATTCATGTGTTTTTGAGGATTTTATGCCCCAACTTGTTGCATAAGGTTTTAATGTGTAATTTTATTAAGGATAAAATTAAATAAATATATGTTTGGCAAATCCTGGTAAAATAAATATTGAGCAAAAAGACAAGAGGTAAATACCATAAGTGAGATAAGTCAATTAAACTGTAAACTATAATATCTTGTACATTAACTATAGGAGCATACAATTTGCTTAGCAAATTTCTATACTAATAAAAGAAAGGAAACATAATTTCAGTTTAAAAAATAAAAAGTTTAAATGAGTTAAACTGTTTCTCAGTTGAAATAAAACAATTTCTGATACAGATAATTCAATGAGGTATATCTTCAAATGAAATACTCTACTGTAAAAGTTACATATTTAAAAAAAATGATCACCACAACTGACTACTACTTATTCTGAGGGGCTATGCCTAGGTTGAGTCCAATCATTTATTGGGAATAAACTTTTGGCTTGTTACGGTTACTATGTCAAATGGTGGCTGAATCCTAATGCAGCATCAAGTCCAGGCTCTGCGTAAGCATGAATGTTAGCCCATTTCAAGTCAAAGCAAAGAATCCAATATTGAGGAAAGGTCATTTAAAAGTCTGAACAGAATTATCCCAAACAGCTTTTTCCATACTATGCTAAAGAATGTAACTAGTAATTTTTGATGAAATCATCTCATCCAAGCCTGTCTGTTAATGATGTACAATGGCCCAAACATCAGAAAGGAAAACTACAGCAGTAAATGGCACCTGGCCACATGAGAGAGCTCAAGGATTGTGCAGGATTGTGCTCTCAAAGGGTTTGGGTTTGAATATTGTCACTATACTCAGCAATGTTTTAAGCTCTCTGAGCTTTACTTACCTGGATATAAAATGCTGATAGGACTGACTGAACATAGTTGTTGTAACGATGAAATGAGATGACACATGAAAAGCATCATTACAGTGTCTGATGCATGATAAGCACTTAACACATCATGACTATTTTTCTTTACTTGTTTTAAACAGAAAATAAAGCTTATTTAATGTTGCTTCCAAAAGTTTGCTGCTTGCAAAAATAATGCCAGTAAAGTTGCTGATCTAATGAAATTCATATGTGGCAAGATGTTTTATTTCACTATAAAATACCAGGGACCAGGAAGGTATTTTAGATGGTAACTTATCATATTAGATAGAATATACACTGATCACTGCACCAATTTCTGAAAAGCAGCTTTCAAAACAGAAACAATTTCAGCTGCTTGTATCACTAAGGGAAAGTCTGGCAAAGAGATATCTGGGTGTGTGGGGGATGGAGGACTCGCATGTCAAGGAAGTGTTAAGGAGGGAACACATAAAAGTATAGTAGTAATACTTCATCCACTTTATTAGAAAGCATAGTCTTCATTTTAGATCAAATTATGTGCTAATCATCCAGACTGAAAGTGAAATGTCTATTTACAAATCAGCCTTTTACCTTCTTATTCTTTCTCTGCAGATGTTTTAACATTGATTGATTTTAGATATCTGAGAATTTCATATATTTACTTGTTAATCATATAAAATGACTGTATAGGGTAATAACCAGGCTCTATCAGAATACCTTTTGCGAGCATTCTCAATGACCGTGCTTCACTTATTGTTAGCTCTGAATAGCTAAAAGTCCTTGGTACCAAGAGTTGACAATCAGCTCTCTCAATACATCCTATAATCTAGAATATCTGATAACCAAATTTCACTCTATAGTTACCTTTCAGGATTTCATTACAAATGTAAAGATATTAAGGAAAATGCAACTTTTTTTTTTTTTTTGAGACGGAGTCTTGCTCTGTCGCCAGATTGGAGGGTAATGGCGTGATCTCAGCTCACTGCAACCTTTGCCTACTGGATTCAAGCGATTCTCCTGCCTCAGTCTCCTGAGTAGTTGGGATTACATGCATGTGCCCGGCTAATTTTGTATTTTTAGTAGAGATGGGGTTTCACCATGTTGGTCAGGCTGGTCTCGAACTTGTGACCTCATGATCAACCCGCCTTGGCCTCCCAAAGTGCTGGGATTACAGGCGTGAGCCAACACACCCAGCTGGAATTTGTAAACTCTTTCAATGTGTTTTCCTGAAATAGGAGTAATTTGGAAAAAAATAAACTAGTAGGCTGTAAGTGCAGTTGAACAATAATTTGAATGTTTCTTATCATTCTTTTACCTGTTATCATCATTTAACTGTATGTTAAATAATACACAGACATAAATATGGCCTCAGTTCTAAGGTTTTTCTTTTCCCCTCAGTCGCAATGAGTCCAGTAAACATCAAATATATTAATAATAGTCCTTTAAACAAGTATACATTGCCACATTTGTATTCAAATTAATCTTATATAGAGAGGAGTAGAAGAAGTAAGTGTGGCTAAGGAGATACTTGGATATGAAATAAGAGTCTGGCAAAAAGCTATTGATTTCTAAATTTCTACTAAATACTCATGGAAATTCAAAAACATCCAATAAATTGTTTGAATGCAGAACAGTAGGATTGGCAGTCAATCTGTTATCGTAATCTGGGACAAATTTTATCCAAGTGTAAGGCCTATACAACTGGATTGAATAATGTATCAAGGAAAAATTGGTTAGAGGATATTTTTCTCATCCCCTTTCTCTATTCCCTGATTTAGAAGCACAACATAAAAAGTCAGCAAGCACTTAGGCATCCTATCATTGGTACTTTCCTTGAGGCAACCACGTTACTACTGTTGGAAATTGCCATTGCCATGTAACAACAGGCCACAATATTTTGGTAGGATAATTAGAGAGGTACATTGAATTCTGAGACTTTTATTGTCCAAATGTAATTTGCTGTTGGCAGAGTAAGAGCTTTGGTAAATTAATCACTGTGATTTCCCATATGCTTTATCCATACCAGGATCAGAGGGGCAAGAAAAATGGGCAGATGAAAAGAATCACAGTTTATATAAAGTCCTTAGATAGTAGAAATTAAGCCATATGCTGATGCATATTATCCTAATATCCAAAGTATGGTTTAGAAAGAGGGCTCAATCATCAGCCAAGAGGCTGAGATTTAATCTGAATGAACACTAAATATTCATTTGGTAAGCACCCTACTGTGGATAGCATTCTCAATTCAAGGATCAGTAAATCAAAAATAACCTGTGATTGAAAAATGGGCTCCCCTTCTTTGTCTCCGAATTTCATAGCTTCATGCTTGAAGTAATCAGTATCTATGCTGTACTCTCACATTCTCTTAGTGCCCTCTACTGCCTTTCTGAGAAGTTTGGTGACAACAGGTTGGATGATAGCTAGAGGGTATACTTCCAGGTTCCAGGAGTCAGTGAGAAGGAAAAGTAACAAGTGAAGGTATTCTTCTCAGAAGTCTTGATTATTACAAGATATATTTTTAAGCCATCCTAAGTTCCTTGTAAGAAGTATTTCTCTTTCAGTCTCAGGTGAAAGATCTGACATGAATAATTTTCAGAATATTCTAACCACAGAAATGAAGAGAAATTGTACTTTAATTGGATTATTATCAACTTATTAAGAAAAATGTTTTAATATGTTAAGTAGTCCTTTAATTGATAATGATTTAACAATTGATAAGTTAAATTATTGCTTTAAAATTTTCACTACATAAAAATGAAATGTTTATACTACAGATCATGAACTCAAAAAAGCAGTACTTCCTCCCACTAGTTGTTGAAATTGTGATTTTATAAGCCACTAAATGATGCTAGAATGCTTTTATAATTGAGGAAGACCAGTTCTACAGAAGACATTGAGAATCATCCTTTTAAATGCAAGTGTTGATAAAGAGAGCAAATTATACAAAATAAAATTTTCAGGAAATTGCAAAGACAAATGAAGCAAATGAGAATTGATTTAGAGCAGAGTTCATAAAGTGGTAGCAGAAGTTTTTTCATATTACCACAATTACACCTTTAAAAGCTCTACTAGTAGATCTCAGAGGAATCTAGAATGGCACAGAAAAACTGTTTAGAACACACAAAAAGAAATTATTCTGCACAAATTAGCATGGCATAGAGAAATTTTGTAGAAAGTTAATATAAAGTGGAATTTAAGAGATATCAACATGTAGATATAAAATTGTGTTCAAAGTCACATTCAGTATCACAAGCCAATTTTATAATACAAAAACACATCAAAAGATAGTTTTGCTTTGAACCTCATTTTATGTCAAGTCACATTTTGATATCTCGTTTTATAATAAATAAAGGTAAAAACAAATGTCAAAATGAAAAATAATGTATTTTATACCTGGTTTGTGTTAATAGTGCAAATTGATCAATGAATATTAAAACTGAAAGAAAAAAAAAACTACAATTTGTTCTCTTTCCAAAACAGAAACAGTAAATCACGCAAACACATAATTTGTTCTGTTATATATTGTAAAGGTTATGTTTATACTACGAGCTGTGAATGAGATTAATGAGTTTTCTCAGCACAGTAAACCTCCTCCACAGAAACAGAAGCTAAATTGCAATAAATCATAGGTTTATGTTCACGTATTTATGGGATAGGAAAGATTTAGAGTTCCTCAGTAGAGAAAGCATCCCAAAGTAAAAGAGAAAATTATGGCTTCCATAACATAAAGGTAGATAAACTGGGGCAAGCTCAAAATTGTGCATTCAATACACTTTAATAATGTCAGTAATTTATTAAAAGTAATTATCATAGCACAGTTTCATGCTCATACTTCACTAGAAGTGACAAAATACTAGTTCAATATGTTAGTTACCTTCTTATGATTATATATCAAGACCAATTAAATTAGAGCTATAATTTTTCTATATTTCCTTTAAAACTCAATACCACTTTCTCTCCCAAAGGTGTGTCTAAATTATTACAAATGATACAGTACAAATCATTCACTACAAAATATCTCATATTATCATTTCAGGCAATAACTTGATCTTGCATCGCTTCAAAAATATGATGTTTTTTTCTTTGGTTTTAGGGGAAACTACTAATTATATTTGACTGTCTTGTGAGAGTATAATTTATGAAATGTTTTGAACATAGTTTTGAACATAAATTTTGTGGACACACAGATATGAATAAAATCTAATATCATTTTTAAGTGAATAGTAGCTCTGTCTCTTCAGTTTGTTTTATCTTACTGGAAAAATTAACTAAAGTCAAATGCATAAATACAATTTTTGCAATACTAACCCAGATACCAGGATCCTTGTAAATGTTGCTTCACCCATATCTTTAAATGAAAGATTCATTGTTGGAAATAATAGAGTGAGCTTTATACTCAATATCTTGAAAACAAAAATATAAATATATATAATCTGACTTTTTTTGCTTCTGGGAATATCTTTCAATCTGCTTCAAGTGCAATGTAATGCTAATAAAAGAAGAAATCAGTTTGTTTCAAAAAATCAGATCATTTTAAGTGAACGATTACAATGTTTTAAAATTCTCATGAGAAGATCAAGAAAATAATTCCAATCTCTACAAATATTGGTACATTAACGAGGGTGAGCAAGTATTGTAAGGTCCAAAATGTCATATTTAGACATTTTAAATGGACTGCCTCTCTCTTCCATTTTCAGAAAGAGAAAGATCAGACGAATCATATAGCTATACTTAGATCATTTACACTTACAGGAGAGTAAAAAGTCTGCTAAAATTACACAGTGTCAATTAATTCTTCATGGACAAGAGACTTTTGATGGAGGAACAAGACATTACTCATATCTGAGAAATGTAACTTTTTAAACAGATTTTATCAATCTTTTGAGAAATGTGTGTTCAGTAGTAGATGAACAATAACTTTGTATTCTTAAAATACTTGAATTCATCCAGTTTAAATATTTCCAAATAATAGATACTTAATGAGCACTAGTTAACAAAGAACCAGAAGTACAAATATTAGTAATGCAAAATGCTTTTAATGCTTTACCATTAAAGCATTGAAGAACAATCCATGGGTGGAAATAAGACAAAATTAATATGATGTAATATAATATAAAGAATATAAGAAAAATTTTGATGTCTTCTGAAATAAGACATAACTTTTTTAAAACAATGTGCAACTTCAAAAAAAGAGCATACTATAATTTTTGGTGATTTCTAAATGAATAGCATATTTACAAAAGATAAACAATTTCTAATTTAGCTTCTTTACAGATATCATGGTGTTATCAAACAGCTCAGTCCATATTCAGATTAAATGAATATCCCTTATCTGAAATGCTTAGGGCCAGAGTTGTTTTGGATTTCTGATTTACTTCGGATTTTAGAATATTTGCATATACATAATGAAATATCTTGGGGTTGGGACCCAAGTCTAAACATAAAATACATTTGTGAATTATACATATAGCCTAAAGGTAATTTTATATAATATTCTTAATAATTTTGTGAATGAAACAAAATTTGTGTTAAGAATTTTTACGTGAAATTTTCCACTTGTGGTATCATGTCAACCCTCAAAATGTTTTTAATTTTGGAGCATTCTGGATTTCAGATTTTCAAATTAAGAAAGCTCAACCTGCAGTATAGAAACTCTCATATGACAAGACCCTTCTAGTGTTGTCAGACTATTAGTTAACAATAACCCACAAGTAAGATAGATACATTATTTTTATTACAGAAACCAATAAAATAATTTTTCTTATTCCTATCCAAATTGCTTCACTTCTATCTGAACATGGAAAACTATAAAAAGGTTAACTGAATTCATGCTTAACCACATCGTGTTAACTTTGTTCACACTTCTTCAGAAATTTTGTATTGATTTAATAGGAATCATATTGTGTAGAAAATTATAAAACATCATTATTTAAAAGAGTAAGCCAATCAATATACTAAAAGTTGTACTATGTAAGATGAGGTTTGTAAATAAGGGTGTATTAACTTCAGCACTTTCTTAAAACTTACTTATTTACAATGAGCTTTACACATAAACATTTTAAATCTTCTCAATTTCAAGAAAACTAGTATGTTAGGTTAAAGAAGTACGTTAATTTATTTTAAGAGTTCCAAAATATTAAATACATGCTTTTACTTAAAAGACTCAAAAAATGGCCTGTGGTGGTGGCTCATGACTATAATCCCAGAATTTGGGAGATTGAGGTAGGAGGATCACTTGAGGCCAGGAATTAGAGACTGGACTTGGCAACTTAACAAGACCCTGTCTCTACTCATGTTTAAAATGCAAAGACAAAAACAAAACTCAGTAGATAAATGAATACATAGCACCTGTAAAATCTGTATCTAACATACTTAATTATATAGAATTTATGCTTTCTCTGAAATATTTTAAACATGGAAAGGTAATGCACTGTCAACAGTTCTATCTGAAGACGGTTTACACTGGAGACCAAGTCAGAACATTAAAAGGCATAAAAGAAATAAATAAAAGAACTAAAGGAAAGAAAGACTGAAGTAAATATATTTACATATATATTTATATATAGCTGCCTCTATTCACAGACAGAATTGTTTATATAAGATCCTAATGTATAAAATCCTAAGGAAACTACACAACAACTAAAACTATAAGTGAATACTGCAAGTTTGTGAGATACAAAATCAATATACACAAATTAATTTAATTACTACATATTTTGAGAAAAATCACTAGTTTAAAACTAATTCACAACAGTGTTAAAACCATGACTCTCTTAGGAAAAATCAGGCTATAGATGGGCAAGTTTTCTATACTGGAATCTATAAAATACCGTTAAAAGGAATTATTAAAGACATGAAAAGTAGAGAGAAATATTCATAGACTGAAAGATTAAAATGGTAAAAATGTAACTTCTTCAAGTTAACCTATAATTTTATTTCAATTTCAATCATAATATGAACAATATTTGGGTTTTCCTTTTGTTTTTTTAAATAGAAAATTATAAGCAGTTTCTAAAATTTATTTAGTACACTTAGACAAATCTTGAAGAAGAATAAATTTTAAAAAACTGGCTTAAACATTTAATACAAAGCTAAAGCAAAATCAAATAAATAAATGAAAGAGCACAGAGCCCAGAAATAGACTCAAGCATTTATTTTTCTTCATTGGCACCCAAGAGATTCAATAAATAAGAAAAAAATATTTTTAACAAATTATGTTATAAAAACTGAATATATATGTATGGGGGAAATCCTATATTCCTATCTTACAGCACACACAAAATTATTTTTAAAACTTTGCAACTTTGAGTAGGCAAACAACTTAGATACTGAAAAAATAAAAATAAAATAATAAAAAGGACAATTAAACCTCACCGAAGTTAAACACTTCTGCTCAATAAAGTACACTATTAGGAAAACAAACAGAAAAACCACAAACTGGGTGAAAATATTTATGAAACATGGAAAATAGTCTTGTCAGTTCATAGAAAAATTATGCCTACATCTATATTATGACTTGGCAATTCCACTTGTAAATATTTGTCCAAGAGAAAGAAACTATTTAAATTCACACAACAAATTTGCACAAGAATGTTTATTCTAATTTTATTCATAAGAGCCCAAACTGAAACAACATAAATTTTCAACATCAAGAGGATGCTATAAAGTAATATGATATAATCACACACTGAAATGTTACTAAGCAATAAAAAGGAGCAAACCACTGATACTTGGAAACACATTAATAAACCTCATAAGTGCTACATAGCCATAGAGCTGCATTCAAAATAGCATATATGGTGAAATTCCACTTACAGAAAGTTTGACAACAGGTAAAACAACTATATATTGAAATAAGCATAATAATAGTTGCCTTTGGAAGAAGGATGGAGATGACTCCCTGGGAAGAGGCCCAGAAGAACATTTTAGAGTGAGGCAGTTACTGTGTATCTTGATAGGAATATCTGTGTATTTGTCCAAATTTATTAAAATCAGTATGTGTACTTCACAGTAAAAAACCTTTTCTCCAAAAAAATACCAATTATTTAATTCTAGCTAATGGGTTTGCTTTTCAGTTATGTTATTAAGTAATTTTGAAATTACTTCCTTTGTTTTTTATACTTGAGCAAATGAGTAAATAAGTATATTGAAGATAACTGGAGACAGGATTCTAACTCTTGGAGAAGTGAGTTACTAATATGAAAAGAGAAAAAGCTGTAGTGTTTCTTATGATAGTGAATTGGAATGGCCCCTAGAAAAATAAACCGCTGCTGCTTTTTAATATACACAGAAAGATAAAATTAAAAATACATATTGTATCTTCTGACAGTTCGTAAACAATGAAATCCCAGTAACAAAGGACAAATAATGCTCAGATTTTTTTCTAAACATCATCCTCTACTCTAAGGAAACAGGGACTCTTGGAATGAAAGCCTGATTCCAGTGCTCGGGTAGTAAAAGCACAAGGTAAATTGGGAACACTTGTCCAGGACACTAGAAAATAAAGAAAGAATGAAGTACAGAAACCACACTGAGGTGACTCCCACTGGCTAAACGTGGGAAGATTTGAGCATGAAAATAACTAATTATAGTAATGGATAGATAAATAAGTTACAGAGGAATACTAAGTAATAAAAAAGAAAATATCAGGTTCAGGTATCATCAGTAGATGCTAAAACTGGTAGATGGCAGTAGAATGAAGAATAGAATAATTCCATACTCTCACAACACATCCCCAAGAATTACTTATTAATATCAAACCAAAAGGAGTAAGCTTATTGGAGAAACCTACCTTAGATCAGTTTCAAAAGTGATCAAAGTTAACATTACTAATAATTAAGACAAACTGACATCACATACCTCCTGATATGAAGCACTGAAAAGTCATTATACCATTTCTATGGCATTCCTACCAAAAATGCATAGCCTGGCTCAATCCCAACTGAGGCACTATGGTCTTCAAAAATGTCAAAATCAAGAATAGCAAAGACTGAGCCTACATTCCAAACATAAGCGATCTAAAGAGAGAGGGCAACTAAATACAAGAACATATAATCCTGTATTGAGTTTTGACACAGAACAAATAGCTGTGAAAGACATTATTGGGGAAATTGATGAAATTTAAATGTGCACTGAATAATATAATACCAATTTTTTGGATTTTGATAATGACCTTTGGTTATGTAAGATAATGTTCTTATTTTGAAACAAATGGACATTAAAATATTTAGGAAAAAAGAATACAACATATTTCAAATGGCCATAAAAATGTATGCATATATAAGAAAGAATAATACTGAAAGAAATGAAGCAAAACGTAAACAAATTGTGAATTACATAAAGGACACATTGAAATTTCTTTTACTATTTTTGCAAATTTTCTCAAAATTTAATGCATCAAACAAACATTAAACAAATCTAGGAGCAATATGAGATAGAAAAGGGGAATGTTTTCAGGGTGATGTAAGTCTAGGAGATAATATTGCAAAAATATATCGTTCTGGTTATGAGAATGCATAACTTCTTTAGTTTTAAAAGATACAATTGCTATCCAGATAAAGGCCACTGGAAGAGAAAGTCTTGGAAAAAACAATGAGAGAAAAGAAGTAATTCACTAGTGAGAGGGTAACTGTCCTTAAAAGAAGGAACACTTGCTTATGAGTTTTATTTGCAGAATGATGTCTACTAGAAGGACAAAAAATAGAGAATCTCAAAGGCCAAACTTATAAAGACTTTTTTAACGCCATATGTCACACTAAAAAAACCATGACAAAGATTTAGTTTTAGTTCTATATATGCTACTTAGTAGTTGTATATATTTTGTGAACCCCAAATATCTGAGATAGGTCTCAGTCAATGTAAAAAGTTTATTTTGCCAAGGTTAAGGGCGTACCCGTGACACAGCCTCAGGAGGTACTGACGATATATGCTTAAGGTGGTCTGGGTACAGCTTGCTTTTATACTTTTGAGGGAGACATAATACATCAATCAATTCGTGTCAGATTTATACTGGTTCAATCTGGAAGGGCGGGACAACTCAAAGCAGAGGACTTGCAGGCCATGGGTAGATTTATATATATTCTGATTGGCAATTGATTGAAAGAGTTATTATCTGTAGATAGGAATGTCTGGATTATGATAAGGGGCTGTGAATACCTAGGTTTTATCATGCAGATGAAACCTCTGAATAGCAGGCTTTAGAGAAAATAGACTGTAAATATTTCTTTTCAGACATAAGGTCTGTGTTGATGTTACTGCTGGAAGGGTATAATGAAGCATGCCCAAATCCCACTTTCCTTCGTGGCCTGAACCTGTCTTTCAGGTTAAATTTTAGAGTGCCTGGTGGAAATGGGAGTTTATTCAGTTGGTGGCAGATGGTCTTTGATTTTAATTTTTGGTTCACAATAGTTGAAATGTATTAATGCTTAAATTTTGGCATTTGTAAAAAAGAAAAAACAACAATGATGACTAATTCATGATATTTTATGAAAACGTGATGTCAATTCGTATGAAAAATTTCAAAACACTAAACATATTATTTAACAATGAAATACTATATAAAAATTACTTATGTGTATAAATATTAAAGTTATGCCATTTCTCCCTATTAGTAGGTACCAATGATATGTTTCACTAGATTCCATGTTATGTACTGTAAATACTTGCAGAAAGGAAATATCAATTGCTAAAGTGAATTTCCAATAAAAGTTTGGACTTAATGCTTGATCTTTGGACATAGCATATAATCATTAAGACATATAATCACTAAGATTTTTCTTCTCAGGCCAGGCACAGCGGCTTATGCCTGTAATTCCAGGATTAAAGTCTAACCTCCTAATTTCTACAAGGCCCTATAAAAACTAGTCCTGGGCTAAGTGTCAGGTAGCATTTTATGGCTGTAATAGCATCTTCTCTATTTTTCTCACCAGGCTTCTTAAATGCTACCTGGTTTTCTGATTTTCCAATAAGCCCAAACTCAGTATAGTTTAGTATTATTCATGGAAGTCTTTACTACCAGATCTTCACATGCATGATTAATTCAAAATGAGCGAGAGAGAGCGAAAGAGGCGGGGGGGGGGGGGGAGGCGGTGTGGATTGTAGTTCCATACAGGAAGACTTGACTGAATATATATGGTCTCCTTATGTCTGTTGGAAAATGAGCTGTGGAAGTACAAGATGGTAGGATCACCTTCTGCATTCATACTGAGATAAATTATAATCAATGACTCAAATTTCTTCCTCATGCCATGATATTAATTAATATTTTCTTTAGACCATCAGATGATAGATAATCTTTAAGAATTATAATTTCATTTAGTCCTCGTAATGATTGTGTAAAAGAGACACTATTATTATTATTGCTATTTTGGAGATAACTCATATAATTTGACTCCGGAAACCTTGCTCCTGACCACTTTGCTATGATTTGGGCTACATTTAAAAAAAAAAAAAATTCACCAAGGTAACTAAAGGAATGAATTTGCTTAGTAATTACTAGCTACAAACTTATTAAAGATTGAGACAGCAGGTTTTCCAAAAATTATCTTTAACTCTAATGTAAATAAATTAGATATTATATATGATAATAACTAACAGGAACATTCAATTAATCCAACTGCTATAACTAAGGGAAGTCACAAAAATTTAAACATATATACAAGTATACACATGCTATATATATATATGTAATCATATATATGTAATCATATGTATGTAATCATATATGTGTGTATATATATATATATGCATATATGATTACTTTTCAGGATGGCCTACTTAGACGTGGTTCTCAGGCAATCTGTAATTTTAAATCATGGAGAAGCACATTAAATAGTACCATCCAACTTAGAAGTATTTATGAAGCAATTCGTCAAGAGGCAACTCTGTAGAACTGCATTCTCACAGCAGCAAAGAGGGATGTGATTGTAAAGATAATCAATAACTGGAAGTCTCTAATGTGTGTGTGGCTATGAAGGTTGCTTTAGTAATATCTGTCTATAAAAACAAGGGCTGAAGAAAGGTCAATCTCAAATGTATTTATGACCAATTTCTCCTGTTAAATACTGGTATGAGAAACACAGACTTCCATTGAGACTCTAGCATACATTTTGGATAAAATTTATATATGTGTAATTTGGATGAATAATAGGAATTTATGTCTATATGCCCCCAAATTCTATTTTTTCCTAGATATTTTAATAGCAAGAATGAAGAGGACTTCTATAGATCAGGTTACAGCTGAATGGGAGTCTCTGCTGAATGTCAGAAGGGTCTTCTGTGACAGTAGGAACTGAAGTGAAGCCAAGAAGACCAGCTCATAAATTACAGCTGCTGGTGATTTTAGCTGCAACTGCCAACATATCTAATAATAACTTGGTGGCCAACAGATAGTCTTAGAGAGAAAGGGGTCCAGACATCCCCACTCTGCCAAGTACTCTGCTCTTCCCCCATCACAAAGCTGCATAAGCCAAGCAGCTCCTCTAATATACACAGACATTGAAGCAGAATGTACCTCGGGAGGACACGTGAAAGACAAAGAAATCCAAGAAGCAACTTTTGTTTTCTTCATACAAAATGGTTTTTAAAAATAAGTTCACTTTGTTTTAAATCACATGGGACTAAAATTTAAATATTTTTCTTCTAAATGGTATTTATGGCCTTATAAAAATGACGATTACTTTAAGCCAAAAATTAAAAAGCCAGTGTCTTTGTATAAATACTTACACTCATCTATTAGAACTTTTATAAGTTCTCATTTTGCACTTTTAAATTATAAGCTCAACCTCAAATTTTTATCTGAAATTTTCACATTGATTGCTGATATTTTGTCAAATTTTAGTGGAATTTTCAATTCATTTCGGTAAGCCAGTGCCATAACAAAACATAAAAAGTAAAAGTAGGCCATACAGAGGGCTTTTCAATGAGTTTACTTTTTTTTTCCACAATGGATTTATAGGAAAGATTTCCTAATACATCTCTCTCATCTTAGCTCATTTTATTTATCCTCCAATTTCCAACACAAAATCCACCAAATATAACATTCATTCTATTTTATGTGAACAAAATTTTTTAATTTTATATTATACTATTATTAATCTCAAAGGGGTATATATCACTTGATATGTAGTTACAAAATCAGGCAAATAAGAATAATGAAATAAGTTTTGTTATGGAGTCAATTTCTAAGTGCCCTGAGAAGAGAATGGGGAAGTAATAAAATTGCTTTGGCTACGTAGAGGTACTTTAAAATGTAGGTAACCTTTAGTTGTATCTAAAAGATAAATAATATGTTGTTAGTCAAGTAATGGGAAAAATTTTATTTCAAGTAATTAGAGTAGCTTGTATAAAGGCACAATACTGTTAAGAAAATATATTTTATATTTATCTTCTTAATATTCACAATATTGTTATTGTGCCTTGTATAAAGGCACAATAGTGTTAAGAAAATATATATTTATTTTCTTAATCACAATATTGTCATTGTGCCTTATTATTATTATTATATTACCTTGAATAATATTAAATAATTTCAGTATGGCCAATGAATAATAATATTATGTTGAATAATATTAAATAATTTCAGTATGGCCAGTGCATAGGAAGCATAGCTGTGAGTGACAGAAGAACAGAAGATGAAATCTGGGATGAAATCTGACCATAGGACAGGTCCAGTAATCAAATGATATCAAATAAGCAACTGCCAATTACTTAATACTAAACAAAATAATAGCATTATCCCATTGATACAGAGGTCTCCAATCTAACTGGATCTCTAAAGTACCTGCATTCTTTTATAAGTAGGCACTTCATAAAATACCTATTAATAACAGAAGCATTTACTATATCATGTTACTCTTAGGTGAAAAGTGTCCCCCAAACTCCCTAAGACCTAAGAGACAAGTCAATGCTCCTTTGTATGGAATGTATGGCATTTCACAATCTGGCTAGACTAGCTTTTCAAGCGAACATCCTACTTTACTTTCTCCCACACATTATACTCTAGCCTTAGGGAAATCTGCTGTTCTTGTCCGTGTTTCAACTCAGACTAATTATCACTTCCTCTTTTAAACCTTTCCCTGGTGCCTTTAGGCAGTCAGTCATATCCCTCTGTCTGCTCCCATGAAAGGAAGTAATTGGCTGTCCTTCAAGGATCTTGTGAAGAATATTCCAGTACGGAGACAGGCACTAGATTAAATAACCTCTAAGGTCACTCCAACTCTTTATTACTTTTCTACCACCCAGTTATGTTTGCATAAACATTACCCACATCAACAAGACCAGTTACAACTGACATTTTTGCATTTAAGCTATTTAAATACAATAAAGCTCTAATTTACCAACTGCATTTTTATTCTAGTTTAGAATGTCTTGTGTCTTTCAGAATGGTGGCACTACATTTTATATCAGATAGGTAGATAGAAGTATTAGTATTAGGTAAATACATTATTATCTGCAGTATGCTTTATACAGTATTTTAATGTGCTTCTGCTGCTGTAACAAAGTTCCACAAACTGGGTGCCTTAAACAACAGAAATTTATTGTCTCACAGTTCTGGAGGCTAAATGTCCAAGATCGAAGTATCTGTAGGGTAGGGTAGGGATGGTTCCTTCTGAGGGCTGTGAGGGAGAATCTGTTCCCTCCATCTCCCAAAGCTTTTGGGGGTATGTTGGCCACCTCTAGCATAATTTTACTTGAGGAAACATGCCCCAATCTTTCCCTTCATCTTCACATGGCATTATCCTGTGTGCATATCCAGACCCAGATATTCCTTTTTTATAACTATACCAGTCATACTAGATTAGGAAGCATACTCCAGTAAGATCGCATCTTAAGTAATCACATCTCAATGACCGTATCGCCATATAAGGTCACATTTTAAGGTACTAGGGTTTAGGGCTTAAATATGGAAATTTTAGGAACACAAAATTCAACTCAGCATATAGATATTAATGTAATATTGATATGTTGGTATTGTATTATCTACTATATTTTACAATATTACATCTATATTGTATTCTATTATAGATTGTTGTAATCTACATTGTAATCTATACTATTTATCTATACTATTGTATATTACTTATTAAATAGTATACATGTATTATTATAACAATATATGCATATAAATATAGTACATAGTGAATACTATACTATTAGCATGTTGTCATATTAGATAGCTGTATTAGTATGTTTTATATTACGTGGGTAATACTGTATTATTTATACTGTGTTCTCTCCTTTTATATTGGCAAAGTAATTAATCCTACAATGGAAGTTTAAAATACAGGCAATATAAATAAAATAAATACAATAAAATACAGGCAATATTGTATCTTAAATAAATATGCTTTTTCAGTGTGCATTTGTAGAAACGTAATTGTCATTTGCTAAAACCTATTTTAGCTAGATATTCAAACATAACTAGTTACACGGTAGTTGGTGGAGTAAATAGCACCATTTTAGATAAAACAAGTGTTACAAAGTGACAATGTTTTTAGTGAAACAGCTCTTCTATGGTCTCTTTTTTGCTCATAGGCTGGACTCCTCTCCCCTACTATCACATCCAACCATTCTCTAAGTTTCAATCAGTTTGGAGAAGTATCTAAGTAGCAGAATCCATATTAATTCATACAAGAACAAAACCTTTGTTAACTGAGGCAAGACATTAATGACTATCTGGCAAGGTGGCATTAATTGTTTGCAAGGAACATACAATCATTTCTAAGTTCCAGTTTAGGTTTGAGTTGAGATTCCTGCTATATCTAGACTGACTTATTTCTATTCTATTCTGCCACTTCATTACTCTATTTCCTCATTTCCATAAAAGGAAACACAATATTCTTATCCAGGATAACATAACAGCTATTAAGCAGTCAACTCATCCCAGATTTACTGTAGGAATTCAATAAATGAGAATTATAATCATCATTATCATTATCATTATCATTATCATCCTCATCATGTTTGAAAGACTACAAACCAAAGTAATAACATGTCCTATCTCTATATGTTGAAATTAAATCTGATCATTTTATATAATATTTTAAATATATTCTCCAGTACTTTGAAAAACCACAAATTGTATGAGTAATAAGTAAAATAGTGTTTTAAAATGATATTCAAAAATTCCAACAACATTAACCCAATAGGATTAATAAACTATGAGATCTTTATTGTATAAAATAATGTAACAAAAACTTTATATCAAACCAAACTGTATAATTATTTATTACACTATAACATATGTTAATAACTTTAACAAATTTCAGAAGAACACAGGCAAACACAAATTGCTATTTGTTTTCCTCTCATTTGTTGACAATGACTCCTTAGAGCCATCTAATAGGTTTCAATTGGTATTTTTCATCTCCTTTTATTTTTCTACATTTCACCCTTTAAAAATATATTTAGAAGAGACTATCTTTGCCTTTTTTAGCACTATTTACCTTATGGTGTCAATTGTCTTCAGTTAACTTTGCTCCACCAGGAATTAGATAGCATTTTCTGGCTTGCTTTTTCAATACCTTTGCATTCAACTTTGTTGTGTCCTCGGATTTAGGTATTTCTCTGAAAAGAGCATACATATAATATAGATTATAGCTTCTACCTGATCAAAGATTTTTAAATGATCTAATATGAAGCTAGCCTGTTTACATCTTTCATAATTACTAACAATTTGAACTCTTGCATAGTGTTTTGAAATAAATTGTTCTTATCATCTTTTCTGGCTTTTTTAGGTTAATTAATTTTTCTTTCTTCCCTTAATTTTCATCTTCAGGGATACATATTATAAATTTCTTCCTAATATTCCCTTTAACTGTTAATATTTAAAAATTGACCTTTTTCCTAAATATTAATCAATGCTGGCTTTTTGTCCGGAACACAACAAATAACATGGTATATTTTACTTTCTTCTAAAATTCTCCTCTCCAGATTCCCATGTCATTGTTGCAAATGTATTAATAAACATTCCATCAATTTTTTCTTTTTCTTATTTCCTATTGTTAACACTTAATAAATATATTACTCTGCTTTACCAAGATTAATCCTTGTTAACTTTTTGTCTTTTTTTTTTTTTTTTGCATTCTTTTTTTTCTTTACTTGCAGAAGTACATGCTTTGATAGTTCCTTCAGAGGAATAATCTAAGAAATATAAATTTTCTTTCTCAGGTACTGTAACCAAAATAAAACCTTGCTGTCTTGACATTATTTTTTTGTAGATAACCTCACTTTGCATCTCTGGTAGATTCCAATATTTTTTCTCTGCCTGAAGAGCTGCAATTTTACTACAATGCGTCCATTCCACATTCAGAGGGCTTCTCAGTTAGACAACTTACAAGTTTCTTCACTTCAAAATAATCTCAGATATTATGTTTTCAAATATTTTCACCCCAGCATCACTTTATTTCCTTCTGCTTATTCTTTTTTGAAAGAAATGTTACAGGATTCCTACGGTGCTGCTTTGCTAGCTGGAAATCTGTGACCATGGCCACCTCTGCTCAGATTTCACTGGGCCCACTCGGCTGGCTCTGTCCACTCTGCCAGGCAGACTGCACTGGGCCCACACTCCATCCCAGATACCTCAGCTGCCACAGCCCCTGAGCTCAACCCATGACTGGACCAGGCATGCCTCGAGCAGCTTCCACATTGGGTGCAGGTGTCTAGAAGAGAGGAATGTGTTGGTGCCCAAAACCTCACATTACCAACAATTGTGGGGCCCCAAGAGGTAATACAGCTATTGCTCCAGGAGTCCTGGGGTCTGAGCCCCAAAGGAATGTTGCAGCTCTTCACTCCCACAGTTCAGCAAGTGGGAGCATCTCACAGCTCTCTCTCTCATAGTCTGGGGAGCTGAGCATGTTATGGCTTTTTTGTTCCCACTGTCTGCTGCCCAGCAAGCCAGCCAGAGCAGCACAGCTTTTGTCACACCTGCCATTTGGTGGGCTCCAGATTCTGGCCCCAAGACCAAGAGGAATGACATATGCAAACACTGGAGAGTAACCAAGTCGGAGAAGAATTTTGTCAAGCAACAGAAATGTTCTGGACAAGGAGAGGAGACCTGAAGTGGGTAGCCCTCTGTGAGTCTGAGTCTAGGGTTTTTATGAGCTTAGAATACAGGGGTGCATGCTGATTGGTCAATGAGTGGTAGTGGAAAAAGCACCACTCCATTGGTTAAATGGCATCATCAGAAGGAACAAATAGTGAGACAGAAAGAGGGTAAGTCAGGGATAGAAGTTCACACTTAGGTCATGGACTCCATCCAGAACCTGTGGCTGTTTTCAAGCTTTAAACTGTATTTGGCTTGTGTTTCACCAAGGACCTATCCCTGTCTGCCTAGGAATTGCTCTGTCTCCTGTCACTATAAGTATGCTACAGAGCCTCCTTGTATCTCCATACCCTCTATTCTCTGTTGGTTTTCTGCCATCTTTTTAACCCTCTGTCTTGCATTTTGGTGCATACTTTTGCTCTACCTTTTAATTCACTAAGTACTGGCACAGAAATTTTAATCTCAGTGTTTCCAAGTCTTCATCTCATCATAGAATGTGTGGGAAACATTAAAACTCATAGGGCACCCTTGAGTAAATGGCAAGTTCCCTCACTCCAGTTGTTTGTTTTAAATTTTAGTAGGATAATTTATGTTCTTTCAGTAATGTCTCCAGAATTTATAGCTAGCATTATTCATCAAGCACAGTCATTAAACCTTCAGACTCACCAGTTTCTAATAAAACTATTTTTGATTGGACAATCTGTTTTTGTGGTTTATATATATCAACTGACATGTTATCATTGTAATTATTAATCATAGTCTTCAGAAACCATATCCTTCTATTTCTCTTGTTTTATTAACATCAAATGATGTTGATAAGTGCCTTACAAGCTAGTTAAGAGAATTGTTCTGCACTTATGAGTGTTACTTTGTCTTCAGATATTCACTGCAAGACACTGTGATTAGCTTATTGAGTTGAATGTGATTCTTTTGTTATGTCTTCACAAAGGTTATAAAATTTGAATATTATTTCTGCCCATGATGAATATTTTTGTAGTAATTTCTAAGTATAATTATATAATTCTCAGCAGTATTGCTCATATAACTATTCAATCCATGACATTATTGCTTAATTATAAATTTTCAGTAAATTTTTAGCTTAAGAATAAAAAGAGTTATTGAGGCGCAGTAAAATACAGTTGTGTATGTTAATGTTTCTTTTTTCCTTTGTTCTCTCCTTTTTTTCTTTCTTTGTTTTTGTCTCTTTCATGCTTTCTTCCTTTCTTTTCTATTTATTTATTTTTAAATCATATTTATGTGTGACTTCGATGATTGAAATAGAGAACATCATTTATTATGCTTGGACTATAAAGTATGTACATATTGAATTATTTTAAATGTCAAACAAGAAGAAACATTTTAGCTTCAAAAAATCATGTTTTAAATAATGTTTTTAAAAATTACAGTGAAAATGTTGAAAAACATCGAGCATCTTTTAAATAAAGTAGGGAATATTAAAACAGACATTTTGTTTAATTCAACAAGTATAATTCTATGACATCATACAAGTTATATGATAATTTTATAGGTAAATGATATAATAATTATATGTGATAATTTATATTTGACAAAGTAGTTAGCAAATCAATTTTAAGATTCTTCTTTTATATACTAATAGCTAGTTTTTAAATAGCTAGTATTTTCCATTTGTAAAAAGCAGTTCCTTGTGACATTTCATCAAATTTCAAACTGTGGCTAATTTTGACTATCAAGAACTAACAATAATAGAGAAAAGGAAAAGGCTCAAAAAAAAAAAAAAAAAAAAAAACAAGACATTAACACAATCAATTATGTTGTTTTTAGAAAGAACTAAGATTAGATGATGAGAATAACAATTTCTAAAAAAATTAACAAAAATTCTAGATTATAGAAAAATATGTACAGAATTAAATATATTTATGTTTATAGAACAAGTAATGCCATTTAAAATAAAAATTGCAATGAGTTATCATCTAACTAAAATATTTAACTATGCTATGGTCTGTATATCTGTGTCCTGCCAAAATTTATATATTGAAAGAAACCAAAAATGTGAAGGTATTAGGTGATGGGGGCTTTGGGAGATGATTATGTCATGAGAACAGAGCCCTCATCGATGAAATTAGTGCCCTTATAAGAAAAGTCCCAGAGCTGTCTTGTCTCTTCTACCATGTGTGAACATGAGAAAAGGGCCTACCTATGAACCAGACTCTGAATTTGCCAGAACTTTGATCTTGGACTTCTCAGTCTCCAGAACTATAGAAAATAAATTTTTGTTTTTTATACCCACCCAGTTAATCATATTTTGTCATAGCAGCCAAAACTAAGACAAACTGGAAGGTTGGACAAGGGATCATGTAGCCTGGCAAATACCAAGCATTTTCTAGTGTCAGGGACTAAGTATAAATTCGCACAGTCAAACATGTACATTGAATCCAGAAATTTTACAAACAGAAACACAAAACTGTTCTAAATTATTTTCAACTATAGGCTTTTTAATGGATTTAAAGTAATTTGAAATTAAAATTTATGATAATTTATATCTCACAGTAAACTGTAACATATTCAAAGAACAATGGTGTTGGGAAGCTCTGAGCTTCTTGACTCTAAAAATATGACAAATTTTTTAATTAAATAACCATTTTTTTCTGATTTTTATAATATTTTATGGTCATTTCATGGAATCTATTTTTCCCAAAACTTTTTGAATATTAAAAACCACTGGCACTATCTCAGAATCAACTTAAAAATTTAGATTCTACCAAAACCTCTAAGCATGGCACCTGGATAACTAGTTTTCAAACACTTTGCCAAATATTCTAATAAAGAATAAAAGCTACAATTTTAATACAGACAATTTACAACCCCTCTCAGCCTGCTATGCATTCTTTAGGAACTCTGTTGTGAAATTTTAATGGCTTGAGTCTGTAGACAGCTTTTTATGTCGTAGTAATACGTTCCATATGTAGTTTATAGCTTTTGTTTATTAATTCATTCTCAGCAGAAATCATCTTTTACCTTATTGCTGTAGGGTGCATCCATTGTTATCCTTCTCCGGTAAATTTCAGATGAGTGCTCACCTATGTGAATATACAAGAAGTTCAGATGTCATTTTGAATTAAAGTGATGTTTTTCTTAAATTTAACTCCCATTTTCTTTTTGCTAAAGCTGGCACCTAGTGAGATTTAGGTTTTTGATCTTTTAATGGTTGATTTTCCTGTATTTCACCTTAGATAGGGTACTATCTTCACCTGAGCCCCTAGACAGCAGGCAGATATATTCTGGTCCTTATTTATAGGCAATGCAATATCTTTTTGGCTTCAGGCTTTATTCAGGCTGGTTTTAACTATGAGTTTTAAGTCCTGCTTTTTAAGCTTCCTATATGCTTCTTGAGTTTTAAGTCCTGCTTTTTAAGCTCCATATTTGTTCCTTGTCCTTTTTTGGGCCCTGTGAATTTAACACCTGCTCACAATTCTGCATATCCATATTGTTTGTGATCACTGAGGGATTTCCTTTTCTTATTTTTGAATGTGGTTTTCTAGGAAAAATTCAATGAATATTCCTTTACAGTAGAAAGTAGGATTTCCAAAATGTCATTAATTAGTCATCTTGACTGAAAATCTTAAACACTAACTCTTTAAATATAATAATATACTTCTCTGAAACAATATTGTTTAGATTAGTAAAAAAAAAAAAAATGTTTATTTTATTTTTGAAAGTCATAGCTTTTCTTGACAAATGAAGTAAACCTCAATGTTATCCTAAAAGGAATAAGCCAGATTCTTTATAAAACTGAAAATAAATTAGTTTAACACATTTTACTCAGAAATATACATTAATGTATTGCTGGAAATTTCAAAACACTACAATATTCTTCTAAAATGTTGTCCCACTTTTATCTAAAATCAAAAATATAAAAATCAGATGTCCTTACCATTTTAATTGTGACTTATTAGTGGTTTAATAATAAAGCAACCAGAAATTTACTAGGTTCTCAGGATACTTCTCAATTTAAGTATTTAAGTTTACTTTTATAGTGCTAACCAGGCCCTGATATTGCTATAATAATTGTCAAATGACAACCACAGAAAATCATATTTTTGAGGCAGAATAACAAAACAGACTTAATTTGTCCAGAATGATAATATTTCTGCCTTTGTCATAGTTAGAAGTCAAATTTTAATTGCTCTATTTCTGTTTGTAAAATATTAGAATAGCCTTAAGAATTCTAAATAATATACTAGGTAGAGATTTCAAAAAAACTTTATCGGTTAGAAATTTTACTATCAATCTTAAATCAACTTCCATTTTCTTGTTGCTAAAATCTTTTCTGTGCCTTAGGTTATTGTATGTAAACATTTGCAGATAGTTGAAATCATAAAAATGTGTAACAGTTTCATACATTTACCATGGGAATGTTTGTGCCTCTGTATACAGTCTCTCTACAAAAGATTTTTGATATTAGTCTTTCTCTCAGAAAGAACTATTCCTAGCAAAGACTATTTTCTTTAATTCATAAACCTTTTTTAACCATTGCACAGCCTTGTTTTTTTACTTTCTATATATGATTTCTTTACACATTTATTATTTTTCTATGACACCAAACTGTACTTCTACCTTCAATATTTCTGTTTCCCAATAATAGAAAGTAAGCTTATTCAACAACAAAGCACTGATAATTTTTAAATGCAAGGGTAACATTTCAAAAACCAAGTCTTAGTTTGAAAAGTTAAAACTTGGCAGGCATGCTTTATAGTTCTGATATTCTATCAAATTTTAATAGTTTTAATTGCCTAATTATCTGCTCTAGTGTAATAACAATGCCTTTTAATACTTCATTTTCTACTAAAGGAAAAGGTATTCCAGTCTGTGCTAGAGAACCTTCTAACCCTTTGTTGAATGCTAAATTGAAGTTCTTTAGCATAATCTTGCACTTTTGCAAGCCAGTTCCATCTGTCATCTCACTTTCGTCCCCTCCACCACCCTCCTTACCCAAATGTTACCTGTTTATTCAAAGAACACCTCGTTTTCTTTTTTTTTTTTCAGTTTTTTTTTGTCACTAGCAGTTATGCTTTTTTATATCCATTTTTATACTCTTCAATAAATTTCTCTGTATTTCTGTGTGTGTGTTCTTTAATGCGGGCAGTAACTTTGTTTCTGAATCTTATATGCCTCTCCATGTCTCTGAATTCTTTTTCTCCCTGCTCCCAATCTTGCCATTAGCACCTCCCGTAATCTGCTGGTCTGTGCTGTACTGAATAGTTAGGAGAGAATCAATGCTACTTTTCAGGCACTGACAGGAAGAACTGCCTTGGGCACACTCAGCAGAACAAGGGACCATGAGGTCAACAACAATAAGAAGATTTAAAGACAACTTCCAGGCACTGAATTCCTACTTAGGAAATTCTGTGATCCATTTTGTCTCTCCTTTATTGAATAAGAAATAATACATTTGAAAAATGTATTTATTTACAATTTCAAGAATTTATTTCTTATCCCTTCATCACACAAGACATTCTAGGGTATTATGCACAGAAATACTGTCATGCATGTTCAAATTAGTACTGTTTTTGTATTCAAGATCAGAACTCTCTGTTTCTATTTTCCACACTAGTCTCAGCCTTTAAGCCCATCAAGTTATTCAGCCTTGCTTTTTATTTTACCTGCTGATTCTGAAATTTTTAACATCTCATAAATGAAAATGTTTACTTTAAATTTACTTATAACAATAGGATTAATCAACAGAAATGGAGGCTTTAACATTCTTCAGTGATGATGCTTATCAGTTTGGGTAATAATTAAAATCATTTTCTTTTCCTGGGGAAAAGATGAAGTTCAATTGAGAAAATTGATAGAAAGCCAAAACAGCCAGGTTTTGAAAATCGTTTATCTCTAATATAGTTTTTTTCTTCATAAAGAAGTCAATTCATTGCAATTCCCTGGGAAATATTAAACCTAAAAGATTTTTTTTTATGAGTAATGCAACTACTCCCATGTAAACACAATGCATTTCAATAACATCTATTAGATATTAACTATGACTATCTTCACTTAATTAGTGATGAAGGGGAAAAATCAAAGATCTCTTTATAACATAAGGCAAATATAAACTGGACTGTAAGACTTATAACATAAAACCATAATTTGTCTCAAAATTTAAAGACTTTTATGTATAGCAGGAATACAAAATAAAGATTAGATGTCTCCTCAATAATGCATCTAAAATATTTTACAAGAAATAATATTTATATGCTAACAATATACTAACCCAGGTTTAGATGTTTTTGCACCATATCTGGTCCATCATTTTACAGGTATGTTAGAAACAGGTAAGAATATTTTTTTAAAGAAAATCTTTGATGATAATTTTTGTGATAGGCCTAAGATAAAAATTATAAATATAAATAATCTAAAATAGAACACCAATCAAATAAAAATTTGGTTATGAATTAAAGTAAGACATTTGAAGGTAAACCATTTTTATTACAGTTTTAGAGATCACAACTCTTGTTAGTGATATTCATGACACTCATGATCTGACTAAAGAATTAAAACCATAAAAATATATTTTAGAGAATAACATTTTATAGGGTGTTTTGCATTTTCTTTGAAAAATGTTTTAAGTTCACAGTCTTAATATAAACATCTAAACTTTGTTTCCTAACCATCTCTCTTCCCCTCACAAACACACATAAAAAATTCTGAATTAAAGTATTTACTTGTTTAACATGTTTATTGATGTCTTCGAAAGTCGCCTTATATACCTACGCTATCTTAAGATGAACTCTTTTAAATCAGTGACAACAAATCTTTTTAAAAAGCAATAGGTAGACATGCAATCAATTTGAGAATTATGTATACAGAGCTGTGTTAGAAATCAAATTTATGAAAAAGAAAATAGAGGTGATATTAAGGAGTAAACTCCATTTATCCTAGCAAAAGACATGTCAAATGATTTTTGCAGGTATGTTATTTCATTACATTTGTTTGTATGTTCACTTGTATTCCAGTAAGTGTTGCAATGGTTAACTTCACACCTAACCCACAGTGGAAGCTGCAGGGTGGAGTGGTCGCTAAGCAACCTAACCAGGAGAACATTAAGTACCAGACTTTCCTCATTTAAATCTGTTTGAGAGCTAGAGAAGTGAGAGATTTTTATGAGCAGAACTTTTCAAGTTGATTTGGCTAAACTAAGCAGACTGCAATTTGTATGCCTGAAATCTTGTCAGGT
The DNA here is from genome assembly GCA_031835075.1 of Saguinus oedipus. Lineage (NCBI taxonomy): Eukaryota > Metazoa > Chordata > Mammalia > Primates > Cebidae > Saguinus > Saguinus oedipus. The sequence goes on from CM063169.1 coordinate 47,755,571, forward strand.
TGGCAAAGGCCAAAACAACAGAAATTGCTTTAAGAAAATACTATTACTGCTGTAAGGAGGATTTTTCTTTAAGGAGTAGACTAGGCTGTGTTCTTAGATTAAAAGACATTTTTCGAATACTGTAGAAATTTCGTATTTGCTATAGCTTTATTCGTGTTCCACTTGATATTTTGAAAATAATTATTTTTAAGGCAATTTATTTTGCTATTAAATGTAATCCAAATCTATCTTACACATTACTAAATAGAAAATCTTTACTCTGTTTTGTAGACTTAAGCAGAGAAGTTCCTAAGAAGTTCTTGACATTAACTCAAGTTAAGTGGGATTGGGGTAGGAAAAAAAGTGTATAGGTCTCTAATTTTAAAAGCTCACAAAATATTGCATTTTTTTCTATTATGTCTACAAAAATAGTTCCTTGTCTTAATAAATGATTTTTCTTTTTCTGAGACAGGGTCTCCCCATGCTGGAGTGAAGTGGCGTGATCTCGGCTCACTGCAACCTCCACCTCCTGGGTTCAAGCGATTCTTGTGCCTCAGCACCCTGAGTACGTGGAATTACAGGCACACCTGGCTAATCTTTGTATTTTTAGCAGAGATGGAGTTCTGCCATGTTGGCCAGGCTGGTCTTGAACTCCTGGCCTTCAGCAATCCACCCACTTCAGCCTCCCAAAGTGCTGGGATTATAGGTCTGAGACACCACTCTCAGTCTGAAAAAATGATTTTATTAACTATATACATGTCCTTATAATTATTATTCAAACTAATGTAATTATTACAAAAAGTTTACAATTGCTCATTTTGAGTTTTATATTAATCGAATCATATTATATATTTATGTATGAGTTATATTTTTTCATTAAATAATGTTTCTTGAAAACATCTGTGATTTTATGTGAGCTATAGTTTATAAATTTTATTATTATGTATTACTTTATTAAATGAGTGAAACCTATATAATCATTTGAGTCACAACAAGTAAAATAAATACATATGTTATTTGCCCATTTTATTATTAATACAAATGTAAGATGTTTTTAATTTAGTGGTATTAAAAATAATTTTGCTACGTTATTCCTGTATATGGCTCCTAGAGTACTTGTGACTGTGTTCCACAGGGTATATTCCAAGGAATAGAGGACTAGGTCATAGGGATGCTAAACCTTTAACTTTACTAGATAATAATTGTTTTCCACAATGCTTTTTACAAATTAACACAGCCACCACAATATGTGAGCATCCCACTAGTTCTTCCAAATCTTCACCAAATTTGTTAGCGGCTTTTTTTTCCTAATTGTTGCCAATACAGCAAATCAGTGTATATTTTATTATGGCTTTGATTGTCTTCTTCACGACTGGTAATGAGAATGAGTGTCTTTTAATATGTTTCTTGTCAGTGACATGCCCCATGAGAGACTGTATGAATGTTGAAAATCTCCATCCCTTTCTGAGATTCACTTCCAGGTCATAGTCCTCCCTGTAGTACAATTATACTGCTCTGTTCTATGACACTCAGGAGTGGTCAGTTACTTACTGTCAACACGAAACATGAATGGAAAAGTTGTGTGTCATGTCTGTGAACAACATTTAAGAGGCAGCTTGTGAATTTTATGATTCCTTATCATCTGTCCTGAGACCAGTAATGTTTCAGATAGGTTTGCTTCAGGAGCCTCGTCCCCTAAGTGAGACCACAAAGCAGAAATACAGCCCACGTGTGACAGGTATGCAGTGCGAGTGAGAAACTAATGTTTAGTATATTCATCCACTAATAATTTTTAGTGTTACTGAGTCGAACTAGGGTCTGTTCGCCCAGTACAATAAGGTGAAACACCCATACCAAGGTTTTGCAGCAGCAGAAATGAGTATGCCAAGCAAGTAGAATCAGGCAGCTCAGGTTTAAGACTCCACCTCTCCCATGGCTTACAAGCAAGGGTTTTTAAAGGAAGGAGTAAATTTCAGGGAGAAGGATGTTACAGGCAAAATCTTAAATCACTGTATGGAGGTTATACATTGGATTGGCCTAAAAAGGCAGGATGTCTTGAAGCATAGGTGGACTCAAAGATTTTCTGATCTGCAATTGGTTAAGGAAGGAAAGCTTTGTCTAAAAACATGGGGTCAGTCAAAAGGAATATTAGGCCTGGCCTGTGGGTGTGACTTCCTCCAGGCTCCTCAGAAATAAATTTAGAATGAAGAATGGCTGCCAGAATTTACTCCTCAGCTGTCCCTTGTCTAAAGTCTATGTGCTAGTGGATCTGTTTTCATAAGGGGTCCGAGTTTCTGAAAAACAACTCAGGGACATATGTTAAGATGTTATCTTCAGTTTCTCATGAAACCAAACATTGCATGACTCATTTGTTTGATTTTTGTTTTAAGCTATTATTACCTCTTGCTTATCAAGTTGCTCATTTACTTCTCAGGGCCAGCTACTTGCCTAAAATTTCCCTTGAAAAAACGCAGGATTTTCCTTTATGTCCATGTTTAGGGGGAACCAACAGGCCCCTAAGGGAGGTTTCTGCTTCAGAGTTCTTAAACTATATTCTGAGTACTAGTTTTTTGTAAGATTAAAGTGTTGAACATATTAGCCCCGATACTACGATTTGTTTTCTATTTTTTCTGTGGCATAGTTTGATGAAAAAAGAATCTTAAATAGAGCTTATGTGATTTCATCTATCTTTGCCCTTTTGATAAACTCTTAAGAAATCTTTCTTTCTCTCTCCTGAGAACATTATATTCCACAGCATTCTAAGTTTTTCCTTAACATTTCAGGATAACTTCTCTGTGAGTATATTAGTTCTTGAGGTTTTTTGCGCATTTCGAGAAACGTTTAACTATTAATTTTTCACTATAGATCTTGCTATACTGTTTACTTCTAGAAATTTGTCCACATTTTTCAATTTATAGCCATAAAGTTCTATCATTCAGCATTTTTACATATGAAATATCTATAGTTTGTCAAATGTATTTGTCTTCTATTTTTTACATCAGTTTTACTATGTGTATCATTCTTATTAGATGTTGGCATAATCATATGTCTCTTTGTTATAAGTGTGCATGTTAAATTTTTAATTAATTTCTGCTTTTATGTTTACCATTTTCTTCATTTTTAATTTAATGGTGATTGATGTTCTTTTTCTCGTAGCTTAAAATGAATTATAATTGGTTGCTTTTTTTTGAGAGAGAGTCTTATTTTGTCGCCAGGCGCTAGGCTGGAGTGCAGTGTTGCGATCTCGGCTCACTGCAACCTCCTCCTATCAGGTTCAAGTCATTCTCCCGCCTCAGCCTCCTGAGTAGGTGGGACTACAGGCACGCCCCCACACCTAGCTAATTTTTGTATTTTTTAGTAGAGATCGGGTGTCACCATGTTGGCCAGAATGGCCTGGATATCTTGAACTCATGATCCACCCACCTCGGCCTCCCAAAGTGCTGGGATTACAGGCGTGAGCAATGCTCGGCCGAATTTTAAGCTATGTATTGTCAATTGTATTCCTTCTCCATTTCAGTAGTTATATCTCTATTTACAAGTTTTATGTATGAGATTTTCATTATCATTCCTTTTAAACTAATATTCATTCAATTTTGAGGATTTTTTTCTAACACTTGAGTCATTTAGATGCAAATTTACTCATTGCTCTCATTTTTTATTTTTTTGGCTAGTACTTGCTAGCATTTTGGCATCTGGTAACAAAATTTGAGTTACTTGAAACATTCTACATAGACAATATAAGATCAAATTTGGAAAATATTCAAGGAGAACTGAAATAAATATTTATTACACATTTGTGTGCTGGTATAACGTAGATGACTCGATACATTAATAGTTAATACTTTGTGAATCTTATTGTTTAAAATATCTACATTTTCCTGGCATTTTTTTGCACGTTCTGCCATTTATTGATAATAGTACTGATAATGCTATATTATAATTTACAATTCTAAAGTGACATCTGTTTATTTCTCTTTATATTTCTTTCATGTTCATTTTATTTTTTTCAGTGCTATATTATTAGTTTCATTATTAGGTTTAAAATATCTTACTGGCTCTCTCTCTTGATGTTCTGCCTTAAAAAATTTTTTTCAAATATTACTACCTGAGTCACTTATAAAAGAAAAAAATAATGTGGTACCATGCATGCCAACAATAATAATGAAATAACATTTTCCAAATTCAAAAGTGTAAAATTGTCAGCCTAGGACTGAATACAGAGCAAAGCAATTATTCATGAATATCAACACAAAACTTTGAAGGTTTATCATCAAAAGACCTTCACTAAGGAATTATTCTGGTTTTAATTAAACAATAAGGGAAGCCAATCAAGATACTAGAAAGTAGGTAAAAAAACTGCAGTGGTAATAAAAAATAGCAAGTACTTAGGCAACCTTTATAAATTAACAATCTCTAATTCATAGAATTAAAACACAATTTTTTGTGTAAATTCCATCTGTTATACATGTTCCTTTATTTTTATCTTTATCTCCTACTAGCTTATACATGGTAGTAGCTCAAAACTATCTCCTGAATTTATTCAGAAAGCAGATGACAATAATATCTTTCTTTCAGTACAGTGTTTTGTTGTGATATAATACTTGCTTAATTTTGTGAGCTATTCACACACACACACACAAACATATGTATACACACACACTCCTTATGTTTCTCATGACTAAGCTTTTTCTGACATGCAGCCTGTCCTTCGTGGCTATTTGAATGAATGAAGGATTTAACAAATGAATGTTAAAACCCATTCAGCATTCCAATACCACACTTCAAACCACTGCATTTTGTTCTGGTTTCTAGTGTTATTGCTCATGAAGTATAACTGCACATTCTTGGCCCAAGGATTTGCAGTTTACTTCCTCCAAAATGTGCTCATTTGTAAGATACCTTCTGTAACAACCTATGCAACATGAAGAAGGGTAAAACAGAGCTGTGAGGCTGTCGGCCAGGGAAAACAGACTCTTCAAACTGAGAAAGGCTGAAAGCATAATATCACACATATAAGTGAGATGATGACTGGTAATAACTATCAAAATCTTTTGGTGTACTTACTGGAAAGATGCAAAAGCCACTCAGGAAAGTACTTGATAAAAATCCCATACTTAAGGCAATATTGGGATAAGAACAGAAGCAAAGCTTGAAAATATTAATCTCAAACAGAAGGCGATAACCATTCCTGTATAGAATGAGTTTGAGCAAAATAACATGAAGGCAAAAGAAGTTTATCAGTATCTGGAAGACTTAAGAGGAAGAGAAAACAAACCAAGACAGAAAAAGGGAACACTCAGAAATTCTAAATATCCTGATATAAGATTTCATCCAATATCTAGAGAGATGGTATAAGAAATATATATTGTAAATCCATTGTATATTAGTAATTGTTACTTAAATTAACTCTAGAGAACATGATTTTCATTCATTCATTCTTTCAGTGAAATTATATTTTATGAACCCTTACTAAGGGGTAGGTAGTAAGAAAACAAGGTTTTTAGTCTCTCAATGCCTCAGTTGCATCACCCTAAAGCAGCGGTAATAACATATATTACTCATTGAGTTAAGAGTTAAATGAGTTGCACAATCTATGAGACAGCTCCTAGTACATAGTAAGCACTCAAAAAATACCAGCCAATACTAATCATATTTATTTGCCAAAGAAACAAGGGACAAACTAAGGAATAGCAATGACCATTTTTAAAACTTTTTTTTTCTTGTAAATCTCTTTTTCATTCTTGCCATATTGAATGGCAATTACAAATTGAAAACCAATGGCTGATAATTATGAATAAAAGGGCAAGGTAAAAGAAAAGCTTTTCAGTCCATTCTTCCTATCCATTTATCGTTTTTTTTCCATTCTCTCTTCTTGGGACAGTGTTCCAGTGACAGAGGAGTACTGTCAGCCTTCTGAGTAGATAACAGCTAAGGATCTCTCTAACCATGCTCAAAATATTTTCATTTCTGGAGAAATCATGATCAAATACCTCAGGTTCAATTTCACAAAGCTGTGAAGAATAAGAGAATATGCTTGAATAAGACTAGGAATCATAATTCCAAGAGAAAAATCAAATGCTTCACAAGCAAGAGAGATTCAATATGGGATCCTGGTCAGCAGATAATTATGTACACCACTCCCCTGGCTTAGAAACAAGAGAATAGGAGCCATGAAGTCTATGAACAGGTAGGCCTTTGAATTTGTCTTAATAGTTTTTAATGAGATACAAAGTCAAAATAGCACAGGTTTCCTTTGAGCAAGTGTAGGTTCTTGATAATAAAGTGTTAAAGTCAAATGACCCCTCTTCCAGAAATACAGAAAGTTAAAGGAAAAGAAAATGAACATGGATATGGCATTCATGATTAACGTGTGTGATTATTGCCAAGATTAACCATGAATTCAGCTATAGTGATGAAATATTTTAGCAGTGATAATTTTTGAATCATGAATTTTAATAGGATATCCATAGAAAAACCTATGTTAGACTATTGTTTAGAACATATATTTCAAAAAGCCTAGAGGATGGCGATAGTCATGCTCTTTATTTTGGAATCATCCTCCGTTATACAGCTGCAACATATGTTTGATACCCCAGAAAAAATAAGCGACTGGCCTCACTTCTTTTACTTGACATTTGTTCTAGCAGAGCTTTCGGATTCTAGCCTGGAACAAGGTCATGTTGCTGTTTCAAATTCTAAGCTGCATTTTTAAAAAGTAAAGAACATTTATAATCTTTCCTAAGTAAATACATGCTTAGGCATGAACAGCTTACATACACTTATGCTCCTAGGTGTATCTACAAGGCTTTAAGAGAACTGTGGTCATCTTGTCATCCTTGGCAGAAAGAACTAATGATCTCCTGTTATGACCACACACCAGCCTATGGAAGCCCCACCAAATCACGAGTCAAAGGCAACTTATAAACAAGACAGGGTGCACATTCCCTAGCCTTCAGGGTACAATGTGAAAGGTTTAAGAATAGAAACGAAGCTGAGGCTAGAGTTTGGGAAAATAAACTAGTTATAATGCAAGAGGTAAAAAAGCCTGAATATTGGCATTTATAAAAATAAGGGAAGTGGCTGGGTTCCATAGATTTGAGGAGTTTAAATCTATTGAAGGACAATAAAGAGACAAAAGAAAATATATTAGCCCTATTTCAATCGCAAATGACTAGAGAGAAACTGGAGCATTCAAAAGAGCAATTAGCAGTCTTAAGAAAATTACAATCTGGGATTGGATAAGAACATTTTTATTTTTGCCTAACTTTATCTTGTATGGATTTAATATATTTTTAAAAGCCAACATTTATTTAAATTGAATGGAAATATGGAAAGCAATGAAACTGGAATAAAACCCCTTTGGGTTTCAAAACCACGTGTGGTTATCAAGTAATAAACATGTTCATTTTATAAAATATAAAGTAGCTCAGAAGATTCACAGAAAACATTCTGTACAAGTTTTAAGCATCAATAATGATATTGAAGTAAGTGATGCCCTTTCAAAATAACTATTTTAAAAAATTACTGTTTGAATATAGAAGTTCTAGTGTATACACTTAGAAAATAAGTTCTGTGCTTTTGGTCAGTCTTCATGTATTTATGTGTGTGTGTGCTGCTTTACTGTATATTTAAATATAGGTATTTAATATGTTAATATGTGTGTGGTATATATATACACACATGCTTTTTTAAATAAGGCTATTAAGTGCACTCTAAAACTTTGATGGCTTTTTTTATGACAGCAGATTACTAAAAATGACGGCAATGTAATACTAGAGAGAATTCATAGTAACTTAATGAACAGGAGTAGTAACTAATAAATTGAATTAAATATATTTAAAGCTCAAATTTATCTTCCTGAGCACTATTTCTACTAGTACATAAATCTCGAGTAAGTCTAGCTTTAGAAAATAAGAGTTGGAAATATATATGAAGAAGGAAATGTTGTTTATATTTGGAGAGCAAACCCTTTAATCTAGAAAAATGGATATTTTTAAAAAATATCATGTTGTATCAGTGAGTTGTGACAGGAGAATTAACTAAAAGTAATATCTGTTCAAACTCAAAAATGATATTCATCCTGAGTTAGAAGCAGTACACAGCATGCAAAGGCCTCCTACGTTGACCGGTAAAGTGAAAACACAACATTTTTTTTTCAAACACAATCATGGTAATTTCACAAAGTGGATGAGGGATAAAAGCAAAAACTTAAGCTCTGCATGCTAGCTCAAATAGGTTACCTTGTCTGCCAAGTTCGTAGGCTTTACTCAATTGCTGCCTGATATATTCAAGCATATCAAATAGGTATAAAATGATAGTAGATGACCTCCTGTGGGATTCTGTGCACAGAAAATGGAGGATGAATCAGCTCAATTGAATTGTGTTTCTCTCTCCCACAGAAAAAATACTGCATATTAAATAAGTTTCGGTGTACTTGCATTGCATTCTGTTTAGTTTAATATATGCAGTGTCAAGTTATTTCAAACTGAGTACCATTCGACTCTATATACACAGTTTGTCTAAGGTAAAAACTGGAAACAGTTAAAACAAAGTATAAGAAAATTCTTTTCCCACTCCCCCAGTTTTTTTCAGGGAATAGTGAGAAAAATCTATGAGCTGAAACACCAACTTAACTGGTATTTCTAATACTATTTAGTGGCATGAAAAATGTATACCCTTCAACATCTAAAAGAACGAACTAGATTATTTCTTTCAGACTTCTGTAAACTAAGACTTTCTTTAGTCGCTGTCTCAGTCAATTGAAACAAATCAAGTTAATTTACATTTTCCATGGAGATCTTTTCACAAGATTGCAATATTCCTAGAAACATTGACATCTACACATCTTGTATTAGAGATATATTTTGGAGGCAGAACTGTTTACCCTATCTCTGAGGTGTGTGTATGTAATACAGGCACGGTGTCATTTATAAGCAGGTAAAGAATGCTGGATATAAAATTCTTGAACATGGGCATAGTTAAAATATAACATTACCTGCTCTGCTGTCTTTTTTCTAGCAGACAATTCTACCAACACCTAAAGATGTGCGACAGGCAGGAAAAAAAAATGGTGATAACTGATATGGAGAACTACACAGTAGATTCAGTCCACTTGTATTACTTAGGAAACTAGATGTGCTGCTTTAGCGAAGACCTAGGTTGTCCAGGCACAGTGGCTCATGTCTTTAATCCCAGGATTTTGGGACACTGAGGTGGGAGGATCACTTGAGTTCAGGAGTTCAAGACAAGCCTGGGCAATATAGCAAGACTCCATCACTACAAAAAACATTTTTCTTTAATTAGTCAGGTGTGGTGGTGTGTGCCTATAATCCCAGCTATTTGATGGGTTGAGGTGGGAGGATCACTTGAGCCTGGGAGGTCAAGGTTGCTGTGAGCCATGATCACACCACTGCACTCCAGGCTAGACAACGAAGTGAGACCATGTCTCAAAAAACAAATAAACAAACAAAAAGACCCAGAGTAACTATTGTGTAAAGAAAACGGACATTTATTTATCTCTAATGTAAATCCTGGTTAATATGGAAACTCTGAGATGAGTCTGTCTATGAATAATTGCCTTCTGTTCTGTTGTAAAACTTTCCTCTTGGGATGACTTGACTTTAGAGTTTAAGATGGCTCACCACCACTGGGTGATGCACAGTCTACCCACTGGGGAAGAGGAAACAGGAAAAGAGAAAAAGCATGTGTAACTAGGTCATATATTTTTTTAAGCACACAATGGTGAAGATTAAAAAACTGTTTAAATTTACATTTAACATCACGCTAGTCAGAAATTAGTTACATGCCCATCTAGGTTCAAGGATGATGGGAAATGTAGTCTTCATTCCAAGCAAGCTTGACCCTGGCTAAAAATTAAATGTCGGATGATTACAGATACTAGATAATGGTTAGCACTTTGCCATTTTACTGTAAGTTAAATACTGAAATTTATAGTAATTAATCTTAGCAGCCTAATAAAAATGGCTATGTCATAGTACCCTGTTCTCCTCATTCTCTTAAGGTGTATATTCCTGATGAGAAATGATATATATGTCTAGAAAATCACTTCTAAAAATATATGCCCTTTGATTAAATCCTGGTTCTACTACTTTCTTCCTGTTTTTTTTTTTTTTTTTTTTTTTTGTATCTCAGTTTCCTCATCTGTTAAATGGAAAAGAACTTCATTAGGTTACTATAAATATTTAACATGTTTTTGGATACACACACTTGGAAGAGTACTTGGTATATAAGATCTTAATAAAGTTAGCCTAGAGAATTATGTGGCTGTTTTTTCTCTGGAATAATAAATTTCAAAATAAAGTATTTATCACTCTTTTTTAGTCTTTTTTCTTTTTTTCTTTTGATGCCTATTATAGACTTCTATTTTATTTTTCTAAAACCTACATTGTTTAGTAATACCTAATGTAAAACTAAATCAAGACCCTATAAAATTTTTTTATGATGGGGGCTTTATTACAGCTTCTAACACAAAGTGTGTGTATATTTTTGAAATTTTATATCCACTTTAATAAAAATTGGCTTCATGAAATGGCTAAGTAAGTTTATCAATAGGCCAATTCTTATTTTTAAAATGCCTAATAATAATGTTACATTTAAAAATCCTGTGTATTATTAAAAAGCAAAAACAGACTGTGTTAGACAAGTAGAAACTAATAACTATTTAATCTTTCATTCCAAGCATACAGCAATAATAAAGATTTGTGAGTGTCTACCAGTGCAAAACACAGCTTGAGGAATACAGCTCAGAATGTCGAAGGCATTCTGATGAAAAAGAGTGAGATAAAATGCAAGAAATTATGTGGAGAATAAATTATAAGCAAGCATTAAATACAACAAAACCATGGCAAGTAGCTGATGTTCTGCATAAGTACAGGGTTAGGCAGTAGTAATAGAGTGTGCAGTTCGTGCCTGAGCATGTGGATGTACTAATATCAAAGGGAAAACACATTACTGCCTCTCATGATGGATCAACAGTGAATAGATTTTATGTCTTGAGACAGAAGAAGCAGAGAGGAAAAAAAACCTCAAACAGTGGTAGAGAGCAAAGAGAAGAAGGAAAGGAAAAGGAGAGAATAAAATAGTAAAGGAATCAAGTTTGATATAAAAATTTTGGATTTGAACGAGGAAAACAGGACTAAAACAGAAATGAGAGAGAGAGAGATGGAAGAGAGCAGAGAGAGACAGGAAGAGGATGTCAAAAAGAAAAACAAAAACAGAAAATCTCACTCTCAAAATCCAGGCCTGAAACAAGAGGCAAGATGCAAGGTAGATCACGCACACAACCGACCCGGTCTGTCCAGATCAGCCTTCTACTGCCATTACAGTAGTGAACAGGTCTTCTTGAAATTTCTTCCTGTATGTTTTCACAACCTGAGGCCTATAGCATTTCATAGACTTGACACCAAGCTTCCCCCATCATATATACAACAGCACTTCAGTGACCACTGCTGCTTAAGAAACCAGTGAACCTGAAATCATACTATCACATGTATATTTCTTTGGCCATAGGCAGGTAGATCTAAATGGAAGCTAGGAATAGTTATTCCAAAGACAATAGTATCTATAGTCTAGAACTACCCCGGTATTTAAAATTTGGAGCTATATCATCTAGTATGTTAGCCACCAGCCACATTTGGCTATTGAACACTAGTACAAATTGAGATGTGCTGTAAGTCCAAAACACACAGTGAATTTAGAAGACTTAGTTCCAAAAATATGTAAAATATTTCAAATTTTAAAATTAATATGTTGAAATAATGTTATTTGTTCAGACTTTGTTAGTATATAATAAAAATCAATTTTTAATCTTTTTCAATGTACTAGAAAAATTGAAATAACATGTGGTTAAAATTGCATTTCTGTTGGACTAAGCTGATCTAAAACTTTACCCACTGTATGACAAAATAATTTGCCTTTCTGATAATTCACAAAATAGGCTCCATACTGAGCAGAGATAATAAGCTTTATAATTACACTGCATAATCTGGTGCATGGCACCAATATGCAAGATCAAATGGTTTTCCTAGCCGTCTATAACACCTATGTCTCTCTTTTACCTGAAGAGTAGTCAGTCCAATTTGGTTAAGCCAATTAAACCAATCACTACTTTTTGTACCCCGAAAATCACATTTTATATACTCTTGCTGAGTACTAATAAAAATTTATGAATCTTCGTCTTCCTGTGTTGGGTACATGAATGTTTAGGAAAGTCAGGTCTTCTTGTTGAATCCTGTATCATTATATAATGCCCTTCTTTGTCTTTTTAAAAACATTTTTGTTGGTGTAAAGTCTGTTTGTCTGAAATTAGAATTGCCACCTCTGCTTTTATCTGTTTTTCATTTGCTTGACAGATTTCTCTCCATTTCCTTATTTTTTGCCTATGGAGTGTAAATTAGTTCAGCCATTGGAAAAAGCAGTGCAGGGATTCCTCCAATAACTTAAAAGAAGATTGCCATTCTACCAAGTAGTCTCATTATTGAGTATATATTCCCTCAAAATATAAATCATTCTTCGATAGAGACATATGTACTCCTATGTTCATCACAGAACTATTCACAATAACAAAGATATGGAATTAACCTAAATGACCATCAACAGTAGACTTGGATAAGGAAAATGTACATATTCACCATGGAATACTATGCAGCCAGAAAAAAGAATGAGATCATCTCCTTTGTAGCAACATGGATGGAGCTGGAGGCCATTATCCTAAGGAAACTAACACCGGAACAGAAAACCAAAGACTGCATGTTCTCATTTTTAAGTGGGAGCTAACTAATGAGAACACACATGGACACATAGAGGAGAACAACGGACATTGGGGCCTATTGAAGGATGGAGGTTGGGAGGAAAGAGAGGATCAGAAAATATACCTACAGTATAATATGCTTATTACCTGTGTGATGAAATACCCTGTAAATCAAACTCCCATGACACACAGTTTACCTGTATAACAAATCTACACATGGACCCCTAACCCTCAATAAAAGTTTTTAAAAAATTAAAAATAAATAAATGAGAAATGTATCACTGCTTGAACATGAGCAAATGTCATTGTTCTTTGTGACATTATAATACAACTGATATATCAAGATTTCCATCAACAAACTATTTGAGAACTACCTAAGGAAAAGAATATGAGTTGTTTATATTTTAAAAATCTTCCAGGTCAGTGCAGTGGCTCACGCTTGTAATTCCAGCACTTTGGGAGGCTGAGGCGGGTGGACCACGAGGTCAGAAGTTCAAGACCAGCTTGGGTAACATGGTGAAAACCTATCTCTACTAAAAACAGAAATTAGCCAGGTATGATGGCAGGCACCTGTTATCCCAGCTATTTGGGATACTGAGGCAGGAGAATCACTTGAACCCGAGAGGTGGAGGTTGCACTGAGCCAAGACTGTGCCATTGCACTTCAGCCTGGGTGACAGAGCAAAACTCCATCTCAAAAAAAAAAAAAATCTTCTGTAGACACACACTAGTAAGACAAATGGAGTATGAGCAACAAGTCTTGTAGAATTAGTGTCCCTCTCATAGAATAAATTTCTGGAGACACAGTAGAGCAATATTTGAAGAAAATTATGTATCATTAACTCTATTGATAGTTCAATAGATAATATATTTTTGGAAAAAAAAACACAGACATTAGTAAAACCAAGAGGAACAGTGATTCAATCTCTTCATATAAAAAACTTTAAAAATACATAAACCAATTTATTTCACTTATGTTTTTCATTCATTCACTATGGCAATGTATGCTTAAAAAAATCTGTCTCTATGACAGAGCTGACAGAGCTCTTTCAAAGTATAAAATTAAAATTTTAAATTTTAGTAATGAATTGAAACAGTTAAATTTGCAGCATTTTCTTTTTTGAGTATGTAAAAAATCATAATTTTGATTTGCACATCTTAAATTTAATGAAGTAGGGAAACAAAACTGTAAATTTTTAAAAGTAGCCCATTTTCAGTCATAAAATATCCAGAATCTTAATGAGTTCACTAAATTTTACCATTTATGTTTTTAGGTCATTTTATAGTTATCAAGAAGGTATCAAAATATTAAATATTATGCTTATATTTTGTCTACTTATTTGATTGTATTTAGATAAAATGTATGGATCCCCCAATACGAGAAATAAGAATATTAGAGAATTTGTCCTACCTTTTGTAATTCCTTTCAAATTAGCCTCCAAATTTTTGTTTTTGTTCATTAGTCTTTCACCTGACTATATATACATAAAACTCATCCTCGATCTGTCAATTATATAATGTCTCCTGATTTATGTTGAATATACTGTTCTTTTACATTATTCAAGTTTGTAATGTCCACATGCTTCAACTACAAGTCTCTATGTTTTTTCTTTCTGTATGTTTATCAAAGAAACTAAAAAGCAATATACAAGATTCACAATATCATGCTTAAGAAACTACTTTTTACTTCAAGCTCAAATTATATAATTGAACTCATAAAGAAAAAAACAAAATTATATCAGTAAGTATATGTTTCTTGATTGCTTAAAAATCACACCACATTTTTTGGCATAGATGGAATAAGCCTTTTTGGATAGCTTTTATTTTAGTTAAGAGTTTTAGATTACTTTTTCACCTTATTTACAGAAAACATTTGATTTGTAGTCATCATGAAATTATAAATTTCCTTAAACTTTTGGCAATACTCTTTTCAGACATCTCTTACCTTATGCTACCTTTTAACATTCCACAATTTAAAAAGCTTTTCTTTTAGGTTTGGTTTTATGTTTCTTTAATTCCAGAACTTCCTTCCCTTTTTGTTGTTTGTCTTTTAAGGTTTTTTTCCTTTTTAATATGTATGTACATCATAAAGTAATTTTTTCTTTAGGCATAGTCTGTGAAAGGTAGAGTTTCTGAGTGTGTGTGTGTGTGTGTGTGTGCACGCGCCTCAAATTGTCTTTATTTTTTTTTACCTTAAACCTAATTTGGTTTGTGTTACAGAGAGTATGATTGGTTTACTTAATACTCTTTCCCAGCTCCAGGTTCCCTCGTCAGCCTCTAATATAAAGCCTTAGGAGAGTGAAATTCAGTCTCAGTACTCAATTCTCAGCTTCCTGACACCTATGAATGGCTAAGAAACACAGTCATGTCTGGTTACCTAAGTGAAATTCTGCTAACAGAAGGACATATCAAGAAAAAAACATTTGTCTCCTGAAGACATGCAAAAAAAAAAAAAAAAAAAAAAGAACTCAGCTGATGTCATGTACGCTACCCTCTGCAAC
This sequence comes from Saguinus oedipus, assembly GCA_031835075.1. Lineage (NCBI taxonomy): Eukaryota > Metazoa > Chordata > Mammalia > Primates > Cebidae > Saguinus > Saguinus oedipus. Next base: position 47,770,819 of record CM063169.1, read on the forward strand.
TCCCTTTATCTCTTGTACATTAATTGTGAAACTCTTCAGGAGCAGTTAAAGCCATCATGTGACCATGAGGCAACAAGAATGAGGACAGAAGCCAATAAAAATAGAGCAAAGACTGAAACAAACAAACAGAAAACGGTGAGGCTGCATCTCTTTTAAGTTTACTGAGATGCTAAACTTCGATTTGCAAGTGGCCAAGCAGTTAAGTGTGCTAACTCTGCCATAGCTGCTAGAGATTGGCTTGCCACACTCTCATGGATTTGGTCAGTAAAATGATAATGAATCCAAATGGGTTTGGGCAGTTTATAACTTATACACAGAGCATAAGCAAGATCAGTGTTGGGTTGGCTTCCTACATCCCACAGGATGACTCTGAACCAGAGGGGCCAGATGACAGATGATACCAAGTAGTAAGGGAGGTTTTTAGCTAAATGACGGATATGGTGGAATGTCCCATATTTGACTAGAAACAGGAAGGTAGATGTAAAACATTTGTGTACAGCTCTTGGGAAGACTGCTCAGATCATCATATTCCAGGAAGCAACACATGGTGTTCTGCCAAGAGACAGGGCAGCCTGTGGCTAAGCTGTACCTATATGGCAGATGCATGGTTGCTAAGGAGGAGCCATTTCCCAACACGTATAAGCTATGTAAGAATAATAAAACTTTGTACATATAAGCTTATCTTAGCCTGGTTACCTTTTATCTATAGCTAAACTCTCCCTATGATTTACATGAGTACAGAATTCAGAAGTATTCAAAATTCAAAAGTATGATCCCTCTTGACTGTGAAGCTACTGCTCAATTGTCTTCCTAAATCCTTTGTGACTGAAAATTCCTGATGACAATTTAACTCTTATTCCATTTAGATAATGTGCATTTTCTTTAAGAAAGATTTTAAGTCTTTCTCTGTGGATGGTCCTATAAAATCCTGTTATGTTGTGGGATTTTTTTCATTCAAACTGATTGGCATTAAATTGATTTTTCAATTAAAACAACTCAATTTTAATTTTGCTTTTGAAAAGTTCTTTATGAATTTCTTTAATAATTTCCTTGCTTAATTTTCTTTTTTTTTCCCAAAAATTTTATTGAATTATTTATGGTCATTGTAAAAACAATTAACTGTATCTCTTAATTTTCTCTCAACTTTTTCATCTAATTTTTTTTCTTTTTCTTACATTCTGAAATATTTACATGGATCTGTCTTGCAAAGAGCTAATTCAATCAGCATATTCTCAACTGAATTAAGTTTTAGTTTTAGCAATCATAATTTTAATTTACTTATATTATTCCTGTTCAGTTCTTAATTTTTGAATGTATTTTAGAATATCTCTAAGATTAGTAATCATAATTTTAAGATATGTCTTTCTTTGAGTAAATTTATGTTTACTCATCTTAGGCTTTTTCTTTTTTCTGTTAGCTGTCTTCAAATGTCTCAAAATTAATTATTTTTGAAATTTAGGTATGATCTTAGTTGTGTAAACCCCAAATATCCGAGATAGGTCTCAGTTAATTTAGAAAGCTTGTTTTGCCGAGGTTGAGGACACGTGACCATTATATAGCCTTTGGAAATCCTGAGACCTGTGCCCAGGGTGGCCGAGGCACAGCTCGGTTTTATACAATTTAGAGAGTCATGAGACATCAATCAATATATGTAAGATGTACATTGGTTCTGTCCGGAAAGGCAGAACAACTGGAAGCAGGGAGGGGGCTTCCAGGTCACAGGTAAGTGAAAGACAAATGGTTGCATTCTTTTGAATTTCTGATTAGCCTTTCCAAAGGAAGCAATTAGATACATATTTATCTCAGTGAGCAGAGGCATGACTTTGAATAGAATAGGAGGCAGGTTTGCTCTAAGCAGTTCTCAGCTTGACTTTCCCTTCAGCTTAATGATTTTGGGGCCCCAAGATTTATTTGCAATTCACAGTTGCAATGCATTATTTTGTTGAATTTTCATTGTACTTTCTGGATGAGTATGTACTGAACTTCAGGTTCAGCGTAAATGGAGAGAGTTTATTAACAGACAGGCTTCCTTTTGGGATTGTGAATTGGAAATAAGTAAACATGCTTTTGATCCACATAATTATTTTCTAAGTAATGATAATTTTTCTCCTGGTAGAGTATTTAAATAGTTTTTAGGCCTTATAAAGTTACATATCTCTATATTCTTTGGATATTGAAAGTGCAGGGTCACCCAAGCTATGTTCTGCCTTTCTCTTTTCCAACATTAAAGATATGGGCTTTTTACAGAAGAATTTTTATTCTTTTAGGAAAGTTCTAATCTATGTAACTCCTGTATTCTAATAAAAACTGGCTTACATAGAAGGTTTTTAATTTTAATTTTAATTTTTTTAAGAGTACTGTAACTTATATGTTTAAATATATTGATAGATCTTTTAATGTGACCTAGTGAAATGGGAGTGTTCCCTGATTCCCCTTTCATGATCACCTGTTCAGTCACCCTACTGTTCAAACCCCTTGCAGGAGGGGAAGCATGCAGATGGGCAGATGCAGAGGCTGGGGCAAGCGCTTTGGGCTTCAGCCCTATGGTAGTGTCTAGGGGTGGGTGCTTGCAACCCCAGTGTTACAAAGTTGTTTCTTTTTTTTCAAAGTTTTTTTGAGATGGAGTCACGTTGTTGCCCAAGCTGGAGCGCAGTGGCATGATCCTGGCTCACCACAACCTCGGCCTCCCAGGTTGAAGCAGTTATCCTGCCTCAGCCTCCAGAGTATCTGGAACTACAGGCACAGGCCACCATGCCCAGCTATGTTTTGTATTTTTTGTAGAGATGGGGTTTCACCATGCTGGCCAGATACTTCTCAACCTCCTGATCTCGTGATCCACTCACCTTGGCTTCCCAATGTGCTGGGATTACAGGAGTGAATGGACTCTCTGCATTTTCACAGGGCAGAGGGCAAGGGAGATTTCTGTATCTCTAGCTCTTGTCCAGTGTCCTGGAAAAATTGGGTTTCACACAAACTCCAGGGATGAATGGCAGGTTTTACTGATTGGTGGAGGTGGCTCTCAGCAGAATATATGGAAAGTCTGAAGGCGGGATTGGAATAGAAAGGTGAACCACCTCTGGATTCTGGCTGCCCAGTGGCTGGACTCCTCTCTGACTCCCCCCAGCTGAACTCCTCTTGGTGTTCATATGTTCCTCCTCTTCTCCCTTTTTCTGCCACGTCATTCCTCCATCCTTCTGCTCGTCTGCTGGCTTGCTGATCTGCTTCTAGAGCCTGGGATTCAGGATTTATATGGGTACAGGATAGAAAGTATGGTGGGCCAAAAGACAACTTGTGGGGCAGGAAAAAAGAAATGCCTGTTTTCTTTAAGGACAGCAGGTATCCAGGCTTGAGAGTGAAGCTTTGCCAGGAGACTGCCTTCTTCTGCCTTATATCCATCTCCCCTCCATATCATGAGGAAGAAGAGAAGGCAGACTAAGGAAAGGCTAAATCTGTCACCTTGAAAAGTAATCTTTATAACCTTTAAAAATAAGAAAACTAGGGCCAGGCATTGTGGCTCACACCTGTAATCCCAGCATTTTGGGAGACTGAGGCAGGTGGATCACAAGGTCAGGAGTTTGAGACCAGCCTGGTCAATATAGTGAAACCCCATCTCTACTAAAAATATGAAATAATTAGCCAGGAGTGTATGCCTGTAATCCCAGCTACTCGGGAGGCTGAGGCAGGAGAGTTGCTTGAACCAGGGAGGTGGAGGTGGCAGTGAGCCGAGATTGTGCCACTGCACTCTAGCCTGGGCAACAACAACAAAAAAGGAAAATAATTAAGAAAACTGAGGCTTAGAGTGCATGGAGAATTAAAGTAAATTGATTGACTCAAGTCCCCTTTTGCACATTGGTACTCTATATTGTTCATTTTATACAGACATATATATTAAATGAATACACATACACATTCAATGCTTAAAAATAAGTAATAGTGGTTAATTACATAACCATTAAATTAAGTAAAATGTAATAAAATAAAATCTGTGATGTTATATACAAGCAATCACATAATTAACGGCATTTGAGTGGCTTTTCCAAAAATGCTAGGAAGATGGTACATGTATGTGTATTTATTTGTTTATATATTGTTGAGACAGTGAAAAAACAAGCCTACAAGCTAATGAATTTTATTTGCAGAAAATGAGAGATTTATAAAATGTGTTCATTATCTTATCATCATAATACTTGGCTGGCAAAAAAAAAAAAATGCATACTGTTTAATCCAATAATTAAACTTTAAGAATTGAATTTATAGATATGTTTGCTTGTGAATAAAGACATATAAACAAAAATATTTACTGTTAAAACATTTATAATGGCAAATTACTGTAAAAGATCTAAATGTCCATCATTACAAATCAGTTTAAATAAAGCATGTTATCCAGTCTGGGTAACATTTTTATTTTATTCTATCAAAAGAGAAAAAAAGAATTAGCCAGTCATGGTGGCGTGTGCCTATAGACTTAGCCACTCAGTAGTCTGAGGCAGGAGGATCCCCTGAGACTGAGAGGTTGCGGCTGCAGTGAGCTATGATTACACCACCATACTCTAGTCTGGGCAAAAGGGTGAGAACCCTGTCTCTCTCTCAATAATAATGATAATGTTAATAAAGTATGCTATATTAACATGCTGGCATATTATCAACAATTCAGAATAATAGAGTTATATGTGCTTATATGGAAAGATCTTTAAGATACATATTGAGTGAAGAAAAATGAAGGCCCACAACTGGGCATACCATTACTTAATTTCTATATGAGATTCAGGTACATATGCATGTATGTTCAGAGACAACATTTTGAAAAGTAATTCTTAATAGTAGTTCTCTCTGAGAACAGAAGTAGGAGACTGATCATAAGACATAGACGCAAGACTTTCTATTCATTGTATAATAGTATTTTATATGTCTTAATTTTTTTATCATCTGCATGCATCATTTGCACATTTTTAAATTAGAATCCACACAGAAGATTACATATGATAACACAATTCTGTGAATATATAAAAACCATTGATGTACACTTATATGTGTGTTTGTGTGTGTGTGTGTGTGTGTGTGTGTGTGTACTCTTCTCTGATCATGTTCTATGCAAAAGAATAATCTACTTTGCGAGGCTGAGGTGGGCAGATTGCCATCATTAGGAGTTCATGACCAGCCTGGCCAACATGAGGGAACCATGTCTCTACTAAAATACAAAAATTAGCCAGGTGTGGTGGCAGGTGCCTGTAATTCCATTTACTTGGGAGGTTGAGGCAGGGAGAATTGCTTGAACCCAGGAGGCACAGGTTGTAGTAAGTGGAGGTTGCACCACTACACTCCAGGCTGGGTGACTGAACAAGACTCCATCTCAAAAAAAAAAGGATAAGATCTAGTCTCAGAGGGATCGAAAGGTTAAGGTGCAGTGATATTCAGGAAGCAAAAACAGGTAGTACCATTGCTAATTACAAAAACAAAATACTGAGTACTTTCTATGTGAAAACTTACTGAAAGCTATATATATATATATGTAATTTACTTCAAATTTGGATATAGGTATTATTGTCCCCTTTCACAGATGAGGTAAATGAAAACGAAAGAGATTGTTTGCCAAAGATGATGCAATTGCAGTTGTTTTGTTTTGGTTTCATGTGTAGCACTTAACACCATGTTAAACTAGTAAAGAGGCCTTTGGTGAGTGAGGATATAAAGATATTTAATCCAACTAAGGAATAAAATATTCTAATGTGTTGCATGCAAAAGCAACAATGCAAGCAATAATCCCTAATGTTGCTTGAGAGATATACCAAAATATTGTTTGACGTTTATCTAAAATACAAATGGTAGTAAAAATTATCTATTACTTTCTGAGATTTAAATAAAATAGGTGGTTGATTGGTTGGTTTGCTAAATTTGGCAATATTAAGGTTAAATACAAGCACACACACTACATACACTTAGATGGATAGTCTAGAGAGGAAAAGGGTACCATTGTGTTTCCAATGGTAATTGGGATCATAGCCAATTTTTAAAAAATAGTATGAAACAAAATGGAATGGATGAAGTAGGTGTGATTGTTCACTTCTGTGATGAGTGGGCTCTAAGAAGCAGGAAGGGTTTTGAGTGAAGAGAAGAGAAAAATCAAGGAATCCAACAACAATACTCAAAACTTTTAGTGCAGCTGTGGGAAGTAAAAGTACTCCACAAGTAGAAGGTTTTGGGATTAGAAATGTATCTGAAAGAAAACACTCCATTTGTCTGATATTTTTTCTTCGAGATTTTCTCTATCAAGGGAGAGGTACTAATATATACTCAAAAATATATGGAAAAAAAAAGGAAATAGATAACAGTAGGAATCAGTGATGTTGAACATGATAAATAAGAAAACATTTGTTTCCCAGAAAAGTAAAACAAAAACATGAACCCACAGATATTTTCTGAGAATGGAGAAAGTGCTGGGACAATTTTTTTTTCTAGTTATAAATGGCAAATCTATTCCTCTTGAATTTATGATATCTAGTTCCAGAAAATCAAATTCTGTTAATCTTTCATTCCAATCAGGTTTAGGGGTGTGTGTGTGTGTGTGTGTGTGTGTGTGTGTGTGTTTGTGTGTGTGTATATATATATATATATATATATATATATAGAGAGAGAGAGAGAGAGAGAGAGAGAGAGAGATACTTTATGTCAATAAGAATATATATATATAATTTACTTCTATAGATATATTGCTTGATGTTTATCTAAAATACAAAGTGTAGTAAACAATTTTCTATTATTATATGAGATTCAAATTAGATGGACGGTAAGCATATACAGACATGCTCATATATATGTGCTCATCAACCATCTATTTAATATATATATAAATATGAGCATGTGTCTCTATGTGTGGGAGTGGAGGAGGACATGCCCAAACATGCACATACGTGTGCACACATTTGTATGCAAGCACATGCATGCTTTAGTTTGGGTAACCATTAATTCTACATGTAATTAAACTGTATATACATATACACAGTATATATGGTCAAGCCTTATAAACTCTGTATGAGGGTTTTAAAGAGAGAAATTTTTATACAAAACTATGTTACCTTAAACTACAGCACTCCTTCCTCTTCTAAACAATATTTAAAAAGGAGGATATATGAAACATCTTCAGAAGAATGACCCTTTGTTTTGTGGAGAAAGAAAATCTTCAGGGTTACCAACCTTGTGCAAAATATCACAGAATCTGTGAGATAAGAAAGTCAATATGTATTAGACAAAGAGAAGAGACGAGAGTTCAGACTGAACAGGAAACCAGCGATGAGAAAGGCAGCAGGGGGTTGCTTGTTGAGCCCTCTGACCTTTCTCTATTCCTATTACACTGAAGATTGTGTAAATCACACACACAAAAATGTTCCTTTAATTCTTTAGTTTTCTATATACAGGTAATGATTTTTCTCTCCACTGTTTTCTTTTTAACTTTAGTAATTTTCCCCATTAAAGTTATTATACTTGTAAATTCACCTCAGTGTAACTTAAATAGGAGAAAATAATAAGTATCTTGAAGTTTTTCCTAATGCTATTTATAAAACTTTCCAAAAATGGATCGTGTTCTTCCCCTATCAAGTAATACTATATGCACCAAGGGAAATGAAACAGATCTTAGAGTGAGCCCTGCAGCCTATTAAACATTTAATAAGTAATAAGGATCCATCAAAATGTGGACTATTTTTTACATATTACAACTGCAGACAGTCATTTTCCAATTTGAATTATAGAAGTAAGGAGGAAAGCCACTGTGACAGAAAAATCAAATATAAAGTGACTAGAAATAGCTGATGGATTGTATTGTTCATTTGGTAATATAAACTTTCAAGGACTGAGTCATGAATACAGACAATTTTGTGCCGTTATCTATGTACATGTGTCTCTGGCTTCATATCTCAAAATATTGAGATCTTATTTCTTTTCCAATGTCATCATAACTATTTTGATACATTCATTAGTCAGATCCATGGATTGCAATTTGTCTTGTCTTGTGATATCAGGGAGTAATGCCAATATAGGAGACATTCAATATAATTTGGTAATTCAGCATGCCTTTCATAGTCTGATTGTCAAGACTGGCTAATTTTGTAAAGTCAAAGTAGTACATTTCAGTGATAGCAGGCTTAGAGTCTACTTCCATGGAGATGATGTCACTTGTTCCTTCTTCATTCCCCCTTCCAAAGCTAGCCTATTCTCGTAGCCTTTTGTGAATAAGACACATTTGTCACCATCCTTTAATGTTCAAATCAAGTGACCCTGGCCTATTGTGATAGGTAGGCTGAATTCTAAAATGTAGCCATGTTTCCTGCCTCTGTTCTTCATGCCCTGTATAATCCCTTCTCCTTGGGTGTTATAGAACCCATAAATATGATGGGATATCATTGTCATGATTTTGTTATATTATATGGCAAAGATAAAGGGGCAACAAACTAATAGATGTGTGTGTTTTTATCAACCACTAAGTCTGTGGCAATTTGTTATACAGCAATGACAAACTAATACAAATGACTTCTAGGCCAACATCATTACAATATGAATTGAAGTTAGTTGATATTGTCTTTAAGAATCGGAAACACTAAATGCAGAACTATATTAATATCAGGTCCTCAACTAGTGTTGAACACACAGTACATACTGAATAAGAGTTGTATATGTGACTGACTACACTGGTTTTTTTTTTTTTTTTTTTGACAGAGACTTGCTCTGTTGTTCAGGCCAGAGTGTGGTGGTGTGATCTTGGTTCACTGCAATCACTGCCTCCTGGGTTCAAGCAATTCTCCTGCCTCAGCCTCCAGAGTAGCTGGGACTACAGGAGCATGATACCATGCCCAGCTAATTTTTTGTATTTTATTAGAGACAGGGTTTCACTGTGTTGCCCAGGCTGGTTGTGAACTCCTGAGATCAGGCAATCCACTGACCTCGGCCTCCCAATACATGGTTAACTTATAATATATATTTACCACTGCAGATTACAATTCCCTTTGAAATGTATTGATTTTTTTAAATGATAAAATATTCGTAGGAGTATTATTATTAAAATACACATTTTAGAAGGGAGAAACAAAATCCACAGAGAGGCTGAAGCAATTGATTGCAGTCGCAGCATTGGTAAATGCCCAAATCTTCCACTTTAATCTCTTTACCTATATTAAGCAGAGGTATTGTGTAAGTAAGGAGATGGAAATGTGTTTGAAAATAAATATAAGTCTGATTAACTCATGAAAGCAAGTGAAAATTGTGTTAAGAAAATCAGTCTGGGGACATGTTATCTAACATCTTTGAGTTTCAATTCCTTCATCTATAACATGGAATTAAAATAGTACCGTACCAAGATTATAGAAGGCAAAAGAGTCACATAAGCATGCATCTTTCAGGTTAATAAAAAGCAAGTGGAAAATGTAGAGTTTTGAGATTTTAAAGCATATATAATCTTGCTATATGCCAGCTATCTTTATAGGTAGCTTTATATATTAAAATAATACAATTAAATTTTTATTATAAATGTAATTTATTTAAAAATAGTTTTTACACCTTAAAAAAAGCAGTATTACATGCTATTTTTTGTCTTTTTAAATGATTTAATTACTTGTTCAGTAAGGCATTTAAGTTTTTTTTACGTTGTTCATTATGCCTCAGTATTCTTGTATCTACTTCTAAGAAAAGAGTATAGAAACCAAGGTTCATCTAAAATTATAATAAAACCATGGTTCTAATTTATCTATCATTTTTAGAATTTCAAAAGCAATCAAAATCACTCTGGAATATTAAGCAAAGGAATGGGCGATTTTTAAAAAAATCTTTACCTTCCTTAAAGTAGTACAAGACGCATCTTTTCATTAAGTATTGGAAAGAAAGCCATTTGGCAAATAGCTCTTTCAGACTGGCTCATTGAAATAAATTTCTTCTTCAGAACAAAAAAGAAAAATCATCATTTTTATACTACTTAAAAATATTAAAATAACTTCTCAAAAATATATGTGGTTTTTAACCTTTAAATAGATTGAGACTTGACAATATATTTCCAAGTTTTACTTTTTATTTTTCAAATTAGCCAAAACATTTTTGAGCCTAGTAATTACTTTTAATATTTTCAAAACGATTCACTTCAGTTGTTTGCCCAGAATAACTCCAATGGATCTTGAATAGGACTTCCTGACAGATACACTTAGATATAAAACATCTTGCAAAATGATTGACAGATTCTCATATACACACTAGTGATAGAAAAAGTAGATGTCATTTTCTGGGGCTGCAAAGAAAGATGAGTTTGAAACACCTAGTACTAAATTTAACTAGTAATTTTCTTTATAGTTTTATAAAATTAACAGATATATTCATTTATAAATTATAATCTTCATTGTATTCTATCTAGAGGAGAAATAAAATTAAGCTTTCACTATTAATGAATGTTTATTTTTGTCACCATGACTTGAAAGTACATGTGGAACATTCTCACTTTTATAGGCATTTGGATTTGTCTCTTTTCAGTAACTCTGTTCAAAATATAAAATATTTGAAAAAATAAGAAAAAAACAAATCCTTGCTTATTTGCTGTATTTTTTAATTTTATACTAATCTTAAATCCTAACAGTGCCTATCTCATACACAAATGTAACAAAATGACTCATCCAGCCTTACTGATATTCAACTCACACAAGATGCCAATACAGGAGTTTTCCCACAAAACAGAAGCCATTATTCCTTCTGTGATTAACAGATCATCAAACACAAGGGAGTTGCAATTTTTATCTGCCTGTATTTTCCTATAGAGTAATGGAAATGTAAAATCAATCATATCAATAAACAGAAGGAGGGAAATAAAGACACATATGCAAAGTAGAAAGTCTCAATGTTCAGAAAAGGTTTGGAATTAAACAGATGATGATGAAGAAGCTGTGTGCTTTCTATGCCTCCAGGCAAAAGAAAAGCTACATGTATTTGGTGCACCTTGAAAATAGTGCATTTGACTGTGAATCTGGAGTGACAGTATAGAAGTTCAACATTTTATAAATGACATTAACAAATTTAAGTGATAGTGATTACAGACACATAGACATACATGAATAATTAGGAAGACAGCAATAAAACAATACTTTAACATTCTGTTAGGTGGCTTTTTAAACATGAAAACTCTACCACTTACATGAAGATTTTCCATGAATAAGATTCTAGAAACTAAAAAAAAATTTGCTTTTACTATAGCATGCACAAGCATACTGTGAAGAGGCTGCAAATGGATAACGTGGAGAAGAGTAATAAGACAAGTATAAAACGAAGATCAATTGTATAAAAACTGAGAAATTTTCTACAATTAGCAGATCATTTTTACTTGACAGAGTGTTACTTTTCCCCTAAGAAAATGTATTTTTGGAGAAATTCAATTAGAGGCTTACCATTCCCATTGCCTAAGCAGCAGTCATATATACCTTGTCTCTGTCACAGTGTTTGATATTATCTATAAGTGAGTGACAGAAAAGTCCAGGACTAACAAAGGCTCACTCTGTTCCTGTCAGGAAGCTCTGGTGTATCTTTCTTATTAGAAGTACCCAGGAGTTTTTTTCTGCAGACGTAGAGTCCTAGAGTAGGTAATAGCTTCATCTTGTTTTTAACCATTTGTATTCCTGAATGGAAACAGATCTCTCCCTTTACCATGGAAATGTAGGTAGGCCAAAAACCAGCAATTTAATTTACACTGAGGAAACACAAAACATAATGGCATCCCTTTCCCCACCTTCTTCTGTTTTAACTTATCCAGATGGCAATTCTCAGAGTAAAGAAAAGATTAATTATGATGCCAATTTCAGTCTCAAGGAAACCTCTATGCTTTGTTACACAAAGGTAAGACTTTGGAAGGTATATATAATTTTAGTTTTTGGACAAAAGGAAAAGAAAATATTTTTGTTCAAAGAAGTTCAAGTTTAAACTTGCATGCCATCAGCCATCACAAATTTATTACTTCTCCCTAGAATCAAATAATTGTTTTTATAACAATAATGGAATTATAAGATTAAATAAGATTACAAGAAAAATATAAAACATTCAGTTTGTATCAGTTGCTAACATTATTAATTTTAATATTTGTGATCAGGGGATACTATTGTGTGAAAAAATGTAGCACAGAATATAAAGAACAAGAAATATCCAAGGGCAAAAATAGCTGATTCAATCATTAATGTGGATAATCAAGGAATGTCAACCAAGTTGAAGTTTTGGCAGAAAAATAAAATGACTTAAAGAGGGTGTCAGGTTGTTCAAATAGTAACCTTTGATTCTGTGATTAGGAATGAGAATTAGGTCACATTTTCTGTTGCAGGGATTGGGAAGAAAACACTTCTTGGCTTCATCCTGAAAAGGTGATCATTCACTCAAGAATGACATTGGATTTATTTGCTTTTTGTGGTACATTGAGAGCTTGCATTGAGATAAGATGGCATATCGTTTCTTTTAGAGACAGACTGAAAAAGAAATGGGAATTATTTTCTTAAAAGGACTGTCAGAAAACCCTATACATGTTGACAAAGCCATATTATTTTATTTTGTAATTTGTTTGATCAGATTTAGTTAAAGAAAAAAAAAAGCAACCTTTTCTTGAGTCTTTCTTATCCCAAGAAATCTTTATCCACTTGCTCTTGGTTTTGTTTCTCTGGTGTTCCTATGAAATTCCAATTTATATTTATTTGACAGCTGTGTTCATTATCTGAAAATACCACACATACACTTACACACACCACACAAACACACTTCCTCTTTCACACACACCTATACTCAGAAATAGTCTCTCTTCAAGGTGCAGAATTCTTTCTCCCTTTCTCCTTATTCTATTTCATGAAGAGTGATACTATGAGAAACTGATAAAGACAGCAAGGATGGCCATAATATTCCACTCAGCTTGGCTAAACATTGGTTAAGCTTATTCCTGAGCCTAGGTTATGATTTCCATTTTTAAGGGCATTTAATGTTAGAAAACTTGGCATTGAAAATTTGTTTTCCCCTTTGAGGTGAAAATCTTAAAAAAAAAAACAAACACACAAAAAAACATAGCCTCTTAAGGGATTTACAATCCAGGAATGTCTTTCTTAAAGGCCTAAGAGCCATCCCTTTGAAATATATTCATCAAGGAGGAAAGCATGTGGATCTCCCACTTTCTGTGGGAGAGTAGAAGCTTAACTTCAGTGAGTCGCCTTGCTTCAAGCTGTAAAACGACCTCCTTTCATGAAGATAAGAGAAAGTTTGCTTCTCCTTTAGGTAAGGCCAATTAGCAAAAACAGATGTCCTAAAATTCCTCCTCTACACCACCTCTTAAAACCCTTCCCACATTTGTTTTGGTGGGGTTTCTGTCTCTCTCCCTTATTACAACGGGAAAATAAAGAATAAAGCCTGATTAATTTAGACTAGTAAAAGTTTGCTTTGACAGAGTCAAATTTATGATGTTATGGATTTTTCTTTGTGGGATGTGGGATGATATTGCAATTTTTGTTCAAATTTTCAATCCATAACCTCTTTCTGAGAATCTCTTTCAATCATACCTAGGTGTTTTTCCTGGCCTTTATCCCTTTGTGAATTTATTCTCCCATGTGGACCAAGATTAGGACGTGAAAGTAGAACAGGAAATTTTAAACTTCTTTGTTCTGTGAACTGCTTCAAGAGTCTGAAACAGCCTATGAACCTCTCAGAATATTCTGTTTAAATCCATAAAATTAAATATGCAGGATTAAAAATGAAGTCAGTTATATTAAAACATACTCGTCAAAATATTTTTTAATTGTGATATATATATTTGCTTCTTTAACATATTAAATAATAAGATATAGTTGCTGGTTTATTATCAACCATAACATCAAAACAATGACAAATGATATTTTGGGATTATCTAAAACAACTAGAAAAATATATATAATATCTATTGGTAAATATAAATAGTTTGCTGATACAGCTGTGTATTTTTTTGTTTATACTCATAGTAGCAGGAAATGTTAAATTTCACCTTGTGATAAGTGAAAAAAAAGGTATCCAAGTAAAACAATGGCACGGCCTAGAATAAAAAGAGCAGAAGAGTGCTTTGATTCTAAACCAGGACGGCAAATGAAAATTTATGTCCATAATGGTACGTTCTAGGTTTTCATCATTAACGACTTTGTATAGGAGATTGTAGCCAAATCCCTATAGGAATAAACTATAAATGTCATTCATATATCTTCCTTATGAACCCAAAGCAGTACTAGGATGGAAATTCAAGAGATTGGAATTCCAGCATGATTTCATCACATCTTTATTTTTACTAACCTCTAACTGCACACTTAAAATGTACTTACTCATCTGACTATGCTAAGTTCAAAAGCCATAGGCACAAGCTGTTCCTTTTCAGTGGTATTTTTGTAGTGTGTGATAGGAAAGAGCACAGAGACAAAGAATTTTTTAGTAATGACAGTGATGCTATAGAGATTATCCACTTACAAAGTGTTCGGTGACCTCTTGAATATATGAACTTACACAAAACTCCTCTCCTGTAAAAAGCTGAGTTTGTTTATATATTGAAATGACATTACACATTTTTCTCAAATGCTGGTTGCTTTGGAATTCCCATATTGTATAGATTTTTACAATCATAATTTTGAATAGACTTTGAAATAAAAAGATAAACAGAAATAGAGTTAATAAAGTCGGTAGCTGAGAAAAATATATTGCATTTTACAACCATTTCTAACTGAATGATTATACTCTACAATTTATATTTTGTCCTGATATTTAGAAGTTGTCAATCTAATTGAAAGCAATATAGCTAGGAACTTAAAAAGAACAGGAGAACAAAATCAGGGTGGTGGTACTAAGTTGTGAATAGAGACTTAATCAATACTATAATTAGGTGAGGGAATGATAATAATAATTAGTATTACACTAAATACATTTATATTCTATTTACTATTATAAACCTGAATATGTTTTTTTCTCTGTGGTGAGTGTTTAGTGCTTCCCAAAAAATGCATTAATTTTATAGTCATATCCAAAATTTAAAAAAAACTTTAACATTTCTAAAAAGATATAAGATAATCATTTATCTTATGTACAGCTGGAAGCTGTGCTTTGTAACAATTTTGGAACCAAAGGCTGCTGGGTTTGCATGTTTACAGACGACCCCCTGGGGTGAGGGTCAGAGCTGGCTCTGGGGAGCGGGACCAGGAAGAAGAGGTTCAGCCCAGACTTCCTAGCCTTTCTAAACCAAAGTTCTTTGCCATTCCTACAAGCCCAGCCTTGCTGCTGGTTTTTTCCTTTCCTTTGGGTATTTGCACTATTTTGGGAGCAAGTTTTCTATGTGGGAGCCACTTTTTTTGTACAGGGGAAAGTTGGGGGTTTTCAGGGAGCCCTGTTTGGTGCCTCCTTGTTTTCTTTCCTCAATCTATGCAAGTGGCTCTGGCCGCCATCATCTCCTGGGATGCCAGAGGGCTGCCTCTCCAGTGATGTGGGCCGTGGAGGGGATAATTCCATTCTCTAGCATGGCCTGAGGTATGGGTGTGTGCATGGGGAGGCTGGGAGGATCGGTGTTACCCTTTGGAGCTTGGTGAGGAGGATGGGCCTAGGGGCTTGGCGAGTGCCACTTCTGGCAGGTTTGGAAATTTTCAAATAAATCCTTTTGTCTAAAAAAAAAAAAAAAGTTTATATTTATTATATATTATAATAAATATGTATATTATATATATAATAAATTTAATATATATTATATATATAATAAATAAATATATATATTATATTTAAATAAATGTTTATATTTATTATACAAAGCAGGTAAGCCTACCTCATGCCTTCCCAGAAGGTAATGCCTATGATCATTTTCTGAAAATGGAGTCATTTGGAAAAGTAAGATCATCAGGGTAAGCCACAGACCATTTTTACATAGGGGCTGTGGAAAATAAAAGAATTTGGCCAGTGGATTTGACCAGTTTGCCACCTCTCCTTGATTTGCACAAAGCACAATGAAGTAAGAGAGGAAAACTGAGGTGACAGTGTGGCTCCACAGCCAGATCCTTGACTAAGAACACTTCAGTCTTTGCGGAGAGATGAAGGAACACTATAAGCATGTTCATTGGATAGCCTCTCAGATTATCTTGTGATCTAACTCCATTCAATCAAATGCCAGAGTCCCAGAGAAAGAGAGCTTATTGTAAACAATAAGGCAAATTAAAGCTGTATCACTGTTCTTGTGTAAATAAGGTCCAGCTCTGCATTGTGACTTCAGTGCAACAATAGGAACTAAATAAAGGGGAAATATTTCAGGTGCATAATATTTGCATACAACATATGCACATCTTCCTATATACTTTAAATTATCTTTAGGTTTTTTTAATAATATCCTAATACAATAAATTCATGCCAACTAATCTATCACTTAATTTGCATGGATTTAATATAGTACTTGGCACATTGCAAATTATAAAGTATTGCTTTTAGAACTTTGTGGAATTTATTTTTTTCCAAATATTTTTGATACATGGTTAGTTGAATTTGCAGATATGGAACCAGAGATACAGAGGGAAGACTGTACATACTTGTCTGACTTCCTCTAATATATTATAAATTTCTTTAAAGTTGTAATAATATTTACGAAATATCATCCTATATTCATAAAATTTGATCAAATGTAAAATAATTTCAATTGCATTATTTCATTTGACTTAGAAAAATATTGATGAAGCAGGTGTTATTCCTACCACCATTCACATGGTGAAAAATTAAGACTCAAAGTGATAAAATGACTTGTTCCAGTCCATATTTTATTAAATATTATTAAATTAAAAGCCCATTGTTTAATTTCAAATTATGTTGTGTGTTTCACTATTTGCTTCCTTTTGGTTTGTTTTGCAAATCCAGGAACACAAACCACTGGGTGGTTTGCATACAATTTTTTTTTAGCGAGTGAATCACAATTTTGTTTAAAAGTTATAATTGTTTTGTAAAAGGTTACAATTGTTGGAATACTAAAAAACAAAATATAGTGGTGGATTTATAGTTTTGTGGTAGCTGGCACTGGTACACAAGAAAGTTAATAATGTTGTGGATTGAATTTTATGTAAAATAGTACTTAATAATTTATTTTTTACTTTTTTTCTGATGAGATCAAGAATATAAGGAAAAGAGCAAATGTAATATAGGACGTAGAACTTTGTTCAATTTTGTTTAACTTAGAAGGTTTAAAATTGGTTTGAAAGGCTACATATCAGATTCAACCTTCCTTAATACTCAGAAATATTTTAAAACTACTTGCAATTAATCTTTTAGAGTTTTTCCATTTTAAATTTATTTTGCACTTAATAATGATTTAAGGCTTAACATCTCTGTAAAGAGCTACGAATCACATCTGCTTTTGTACATCTCTGTTCATGTAAATATGAATGCAAATTATGAGAATGAGAAAATTATAGGCAATTTACATTTGTTGTAGCCTTGTTTCTATGGCAGTGGGAGAAGATGACCATAATCTGTCACCCTGGTAACCAGAGATGCACATAGCATCCTAAGAGGCTGCCCTGACCAAGTGCTTGTCTTCAATACTTAGTGAGAGAATCAGAAGGACAATAGAATCAACTTTAAAATATCTTCAATAACATTACAAGATTTAATCATTCTAAAAATAAAACCATTGTCCCTAACACTTTTCCTAGGTGTCTGTATGGCACTCGCTATTGCTGAAATTAACAATAAAAAAGGAAATGGAAAAAAAAAGAAATGGAAAAAGTAAAGCCTTTCTCATTCTTAAATTATGCCTTGAGACAGATTAAGCTCATAGCATTTTTAAAAATGATGCAACAGAAAGGAAAGAAGAATAAAAGAAAAAGATTAAGAATGGCCATACTCATTAATTACAAAGATATCTTAGTATTTTAATTAAAAATTACTTGATTTAATGGGAAGAAACAATATTAAGTATTTCCCCCTAGAGTACACATTCTTGAGAATATGCTTCTGATTTCAATACCCCAAATTATGTCGTCTGCTCTATTATCAAAATGTTTTAATAGATTTAGAATAATTACTTAATATATGTTAAATCTACTCTCCAACACAAAAGCATCTATTTCATAAAGTTGGGCACAACTGTGCACACACAGAAAAGAAATATATAGGATTAAATGGTATATATATATAAGCATTTCAGAGATAGTAACTCCAAAATACAGTTAACAATAATTTTTAAAATACACTATGAAGTTTAGCATTCACATTTCATAGGGTATACATGAAAAGTTTTTGATTAAATGGCTTAAAGTTCCTACTGTGCAGAAAGGTGGTAAATTAGATACAATGGGAGCATGGTCAAATATACATGCAGTTACTACTTTTATAAGTACAGGACTCTGAAAATATGCACACAGTCAGCTAACAAAAAATACAGAATTCTTATTTCTTGCTTAGGTCACATGAGAAATCACTAAATGGAATTTTCCTTTGTTGCCTATGTATGTCGGAAATAAGACCACACTGAAGAAGTGTGGAGCCATTCCCAAGGATACTATCAACTGGTATGCATGGCATATTATTCCATTCTTCTATGTTCATAATGGATGACTTTGTGTATTTTTCTAATTCCTTTCTGTAGGAAATTTACTTCTCCAACAGATCTACCTTGGAGGGATCCATACACCCTGGTCCTTAACCACCAGACTGGATCAATTTTATGAAGAGTTAGTTTCTTTGTATTGACTCCAGTTCCATCAGGTGAAAATGTAAATGTTTGATTCTTTTCTTTAGCACCAAGTATAGTTAAAAGAAAAAAAAATCAGTGATCTCAAAAGTTTGCTATCTATAGGCTTCATTTTTAATTCACCTTGTGGAACTCAAGGCACTCTGGAATTGAGAAACTGTATATTCACCCATGAGCTTCTGTGTATCACTTCAGTCCCATTTCTAATTGTTTGCTAATATGACTCTGAGTTCACTTTTTCTACATACATTTGTGAAAAATTTAGCTAAGAATATAACATAACATTTACTCATAGAATACCATTCTTTATTCTAAAACCTAAATTGCTAGAATTAACAGACATTAATTATAATTGAATAGCTAAACATCTAAGAAACAATATATATTCTACTTCACATACACTTTTATCGTAATAAATCCCAGTGAAACAAAACAAATTCTAAAATTAGCCATACTCATCTTGACCTATAGTAATTCATGAACAATACCTGGCATCTTAGAAATGTAGTTATTCTCAAGTTTTTTCATTATTATCCATCCCATCATGAAATATTTTCTCTCTTGACATTCCTCACTACTTGCCATACTGAGGGAATGTGTTCTTTCCGGGTCCATGAGGGGGCATAGTTTTAAGGAAACGAATTTCCCAGCGCCATGCCCCCCTCCCATCTCTCTCCATCTGGGAGATTTAACGGTTGTTTGAATTTCGCGGGCACCAGAAGAAACTAAAAGTCAATCACTCCAGCGGAAGTTCTAAGGAACTCCTTTCATTGGCCAGAGGAACTTGGGAAGGTGGGAATTTCTCCCAGAATAAATTCCCTGCTCCTTCACCCACGCGGTATTTTCGGCTTTCTGGACACTCCTCTCACATGGTGGGAACTCCCTTTCCCCTCTGGGATTTCACCTCTGGAATCCCCTTCTGTACTCTTTGTGGAAGTTTTTCTCTTCTCTTTTCTCTACCTAAATAAAATCACCTTTCTACAACACTTCTTGGGTCTGCTATTTACTTTTACGAGCATACAGGGCACCTGCAGTGGTCCCATCGCTTATTCTTTTAAGAGTTTGGAGACCAAGAACCCACAGCATTCTCTCCGGGGTGCTGTGCCTCACCAGCACGCAAGAAAAAACCCTGGTTACAATACCATTTGCAGCCTTTGCTCAACATTTTAATCTCATTTCCTCTAATTTATTTCTGTACTTTAAAGCAATGTTGGACAAAATCATAAGACTTTACTGAATGGGTAACTATAATCTTTGCATTCAAACCATAATTTATATTAAACCCTTATTTTTCCTTATAAATTATTTTCTTTTATTATTTTATGGCTTCATTTAGGCTGCCTTCCGGCAGGTTTTTCCAAGTTTCCAGATTTCCTCCTGTTTTCAATATTATCTCTGTTTGTCTCATTCAGCAGGTGACATTACTTCTTCATTCTCTGGTAAGACTAAAATCATTAAACAAAATTTTCATAATGTTCTTACTCCAGACAAACCCAGCACCTGTCAACACATCCTTCTCTCAATTCTAACACATAACTGTCTCTTCATATATCACTCCTCTAAGGCCAGAGGAAGCCCTTGATCCCAGACCCTCTTTCTTTCTGCTTTAGCAAACATCTTCTCTGTCCATTCCTCCTCCATTCAACAAATGTATTCTGTAATACTACGTGGGATTTAAAATGCCATATCAAAGAGGGAGATAACAATAACTTATCAATATTACCATCACCATTTACTGAATTCCTGTTTCAGGATTTTTAAAAAATTATCTTGAGGTCATCATGTACTATAGAAAATTCATCCAGGCGTTTTTCAAGGAGCTGTTGTACAAGAACACCCAGGGAAGTCTGTTAATCTGAATACAGAAACTGGAAAGAGAAAATATGTCTTATAGTTCAAATTTTGTTGCAAAAATAACGTGCAAAATTCAATTTGCTATAAGTAATTGAATGTGTAAGTCTTAAATAGTTCTTAAAGAGCATTTAATATATATTTTTCAGTTATGTAATAATTTATTATTTAGATAAAAAGTTTTAGGTGAAATACTACTACCACTTGATACTTCCAAGATTTTACATTCTGATTGGATGACAAACATGCATTTTTTTCTCTTAATATAACTCCGTTATGGTATTTAATGATTTACTCTTTCTCCCCATTATAGTATTTAATGATTTCCCAATGCCTAGCCATTATCATGATTTTCCCACATAATTCTAATGTGATGTGTTATCTTATACAGCCCAAACCCATAATATATTCACACTAAGAGATATTGCTTTGTAGCTTTTGTGCACATTTACTGATGGCCAAACCTGAGTAAGCCCATTATCTTCTTTATTTAATTCTGGCTGAGGATTTGAAGCCTTACTGGAGAAAGTATGGTAATTGTATTAATAGGCTTCTGTACATTCTCAATTCAGTTTAATTCAACAAATATTTATTCATTGCTTATTTTACTCAGTGCCTATCACATGGTTGGACACTGGGAAAGAAAATGAGATAAGTCTTCCTTCTGAAAAGCATTGCTCATGCTGTTGTTAGAGATGTGTATAAAGATAAAAATCAATAGCTTTGACGCATGCTAAGAAAGAAAGAAAAAACTGTGTGCATGGTCTGACAAGGGCACAGATAAGGGGCACTTCATCCACCCTAGAGTGAGCTTGGAAAGTGTCATAAGAATAAATGGATTCCAGGTAGGATGATGACTGCAGCCAGAGAAAGGAGAGAGGAAATAGTCTAATGTTTTTAAGAAATTATAAATATCTTCAGTCTATTGTAGGAATTGAGATAAGGCAGATAGAAGGAAGATTGGTAAGAGAGAAATTTGTATATAATAACTTAAGGAACAAAAGAGTGTCCGCTTGATGCAAAGAAGAGGGATTAAGACTGTTAACATGAGTCTGATTAAGAACTTGCAATGTAGGTTCATGCCCGACAGTGAAATACACAGTTTTGAAACTCAGGATAGATATCTGAGTAGAAAATATGTATCTGAAAAACATCTTTATATGAGAATGAATTAATGCATGGTTATAGATGAGATCACTCAGTTGTTAGAAGTCAAACTAGAAGAGCGGGTTAAGGTAGGACCTCAAGGAATAGCAGCAGAATGCTTCAGAGCAGAATAGGGAGGCAGAATCTCAAAGCCTCTTAGAGAAGGGCTAGAAAATTAAGAAGATAGCTGTGATGGTTAATATTGAGGGCCAACTTGATTGGATTGAAGGATGCAGAGTATTGCTCCTGGGTGTGTCTGTGAAGGTGGTACCAAAGGGGATTAACATTTGAGTCAGTGGACTGGGAAAGGCAAACCCACCCTCAATCTGGGTAGGCACAATCTAATCAGCTGCCAGCGAGGTCAGAATAAAAGCAGGCAGAAGAACCTGAAAGACTAGACTAGTTGAGGCTTCTAGACTCCATCTTTCTCCCCCAGTGCTGGATGCTTCCTGACCTTGAAGATTAAACTCCAAGTTTTTCAGCTTTTGGAATCTTGGACCTTTGACCACAGACAGAAGACTGTACTGTTGGCTTCCTGACTTTTGAGGTTTGGGACTTGATCAGCCTTCTTTGATCTTTAGCTAAGCTATTGTGGGACCTCACCTTGTGATTATGTGAGCCAATACTTCTTAATAAACTCTACTACCAATACACACACACACACACACACACACACACACACACACACACACACACACACACATATATGGTTTCTTATTACTTCATCTCAACTCTGTGTACTGAAATAAAATAAAGGACTTCAGGTTATTCCCAAGGAGCAAATGTCGGTTGGGCCCGAATAGCTTTAGTCTTGCCAACTCATATAGGACTCTGGACAGGCTTTTAGAAAGGAGGTATAGGAAAGGTAAGTGGAATCCATATAAATGGATGTGCTGACAAGGAATCAGCTATTAGGATGGGGAACGCTGGGAAGAAAGGCAGATTTTAAAAGGAGCATGTTGTGTTATATGTGATGTTAACCAATTTTCATCAACTCAAAAACTTTAGCTGAATATCTTCAGCACTTTTGGAGTCCTATTGTTTTTTCTACTGGATTTAATTAAATGTTAGTGTTATAAAATGGAACAAAGAATGATGCATGGTAGAAAATCCAGTACATTTTGGTTACAAATGTAGATGTGACTTATGTTACTTCGAAGCTTTCTTTTTTGGGAGATAGAATCCTGCTCTGTTCCCCAGGCTGGAGTGTAGTGGCACGACCTCAGCTCACTGCAACCTCTGCCTCTCAGGTTCAAGCAATTCTCAAGCTTCAGCCTCCTTAGTGGCTGAGAATATAGGTGCCCACCACCATGCTTGGCTAATATTTTTTTGTATTTTTAGTAGAGACAGGATTTCAACATGTTGGCCAGATTGGTCTCAAACTCCTGACTTCAGGATCCACCTACCTTGGCCTACTTTCAAGTTTTCGATCCTAAATGCTCTCTAAGATTTGATTTATAACCTGTATATGTTTATCTGATTATGGTTGCTCTATATACCGCCCAACTTCTGCAGTCATGAGAAGACTTCTTGGTGATAACTCCACTGGCATCCATATAGAAACTTCTATATAACCTATTTCATATTCACTTATTGTTTCTTTGGTTTATTAGATATTCGCTGGTTCTCTAAGACTTTTTTGTCTTTCAAAAATCTCAATTTTTAGAACCCCTCAGGGCATTATTACACATAAATATCTATTCCTGATGAACTGTAACTCAGTATTTAAAAAAAAATATTTCTGGTGTGCAGGTTAGTAGTAGCTATTAGGTAAAAATATCATAGTAATACTTATTTCTGGCAGGATAGCCTACATATCTCATTAAATTAAGTGTAACTGTATGACTTGGGAGCCTGCTCAGATATATACCATTTTTTAAATATGAACAGACATTAAAACATATTAGCATGCCTGATTAATGAGTCAGTTTAAGTCAACAGCTTATTGTAGTTAATAAAAATATAAGTATTTTCCTAGAATACACACTATAAAGTCCCTCCTTATTGAGATACATATACATTATGACTACAGTATTATCCATAGTATGCATACCTAATAGAATTGTGATTAGTGTTACTTTCAGCATTTTAATGGGTTGCTAAAATATCATACCATATTTTAATATAATTTCATATTTTCAATGATTTGCTTCATTTGATTATTCTTAATGGATCTTTACATCTTTTTTAAAAATGTTATACAGTCTAAAATGGAATATTTTTGTTAAAACACTAAAAATATAAACAGTATGTAGCACATGGCATAACTACTTCATAATTAATTTCTTGGTATCCAACCAAATGAATATGCCCTTTTTCCTTATCTCCCAAAGAAGCTAAAGAATATTTTATCTCATTGTACAATAGATGAGAGAAATCACTTTAATAGAATAAATGTGAAAACTGTTTGGAAAGGGAAGCTGCTTATGGCAGAAAAGGATAGCATTCATGCTGGGTAGGTGAACAGGTTTGTATATTTAAATATTTATGCTGCTATTAAAGCCCATAAAGTTATAAAAATAAGTTCTACTTAATTGGTTATGGATCTCTAAATGAAATACTCAAATATGTCACAATGTCTTATACTCTCTATTAGAAAATGTTAATCAATATATTTATATAGAATGATTTTGGTAAAGTCACTCTTCTGCCAGAGGCTTTAGTATTTTCTCTAACACAGTACTTAAAATTTCAATTGTAAAATCAACAGAAGAGTGCACTGGGATTCTTCCCCATTCCTTTATGTGCTAGGGTGCTTTGTGTGATATTCCATTGCAAAAGCTGAAAATCAACACAACTCTAGTAATTAAAAATGAATGAAGAAGATCAAAAAGTTTTCTTCAATAGCAGTGTTCTAGGAAATGCATGCTTTTTGCACTTGCAACCATATATTATGATATTAATTACTTAGTACTTAGAAGACATCAAAGGACACACAAAGCATTGAATGATTTTGATTCTTACAAAATTCTGAGCTACAAGTTCATTATTTCACTGTCATTTATTTATTCATCTAGAACAGTTAAATACTTATATTAATACAAATCATTGGCTAAATTAACAGTTTCATATCCTGATTCCTTTGTTAGGAAGACATGGATTGTCATTATGTGCATTCAGGGATATCAGAGATAAGGAGTCAGAAAAATCACAAGGTACAATACTTAGGTCATTGACTTGCTTATCAACCCAATACCTCTTTCTCACACCTTCTCAACCTAACTTGGATTTTAATAATTGATTTTAGAATGGGTAACATTAAAAGGAATAAAGCAAACCCAAAATCCAGTGGTAGAAAATAGTTCAATAACGTGCCTCTCATGCTTCTTTAACATTTGGTGTGTCTGCATGTTTTCCCTCTCTGTAGGTGTGAAACGAGTTTTCTAGAATATATGCTCTATGTATCCTCAGTGATTAGACTCTGAGAAAAGAAGGTTCAGAGAAACATTGAACAATGTCATAGTCAAAACCAAAAGTTGCACATCAACATTGGTCTTATTTATTACCAGTTATGCAATTATGCCAAAAGAAGTTGCAGCTGTTTTTCATTTGGCAATTATAGTTACCAAGAATAACTAGGTAACTGGGTGAAGTAAGTGAAAAAGACAGAAACAGAGACAGAGAAAGAATAAATCCTTGTCAAATTAATCAGCACAAGAAAAATTGTAAATTTGAATTAAATATTGACTACATACTTGATAATCAATTCCCACCTGATATAAAAGTGCTATTTGTCTGTCTTTTTTCCATTGAAGTTTGCAGTAGCAGAATTATTAAAGATTCACACAGTGGTCTGCTATGTAGCACCAGTGTTGAACCCAATGGGTGTGCAGTAAGTACTAATTATTGCTGCTGCTTTGCTACTCTAAGGTGGCCTTAGAACATTGTATAATCAATGAAAGAAATGTACAAATTGTATTAATGGACTGTTTTTTATTATCTCAGGGTAAGGATGGCAAGAACTAAATAGAACAGATACCTAACTATCCAGAGTGGTTAAAGAGTACTTTCAAGACAGCTTGCACAAAATGTCTATCCCATGCTCTGGGGATTACCCCCTTTCTCTGAACATCTCTTGTCTGAAGTAATCCTAGCCTCTCCTCAAGGGACACAGACACATTCAAGCTCTTATTTTATTTTCTCTAATAATACCCTGAGACAGTTAAAACAAATATGAAAGAAAGAAGAAATGTTAAATTAAAAGAAATATTTCAGAAATGGAAGGAAGGAAGGAGGAAAGAAAAGAAGGAAGGAAGGGAGATAATTACAGAAACATGCGTTTGTAATCTCAGCATGTTTGAGGAAGAGGAGGACTACTGGCCATGGGTTAAGAGCAATGATTGTCTCTGCCTCTGCCAGTGACATCAATCACTATAAAAAAACAAAACGGCCTATACACAGTTCTAAGCACACCCAAGTGGATGATACTTCCAGCTGGATAACTACTGCAAGACTTCGTATCTCATGAAGCTCTTGTTAAATTAAAAATAACAACATGGACGTGTAGTACACTATACCAGCGGCTCTCAGTTTGGGCTACACCTAGGATAATTCAGGAGGCTCTCATTATTCCCAATGCCCAACACAGAACCCAGCTCAATCATATCAGAATCTATGGAGGTGAGACCCACATAACAGTATCTTTCAAAGCTCCCCTTCTCCATGCCTGTGATTTTAATATTGTAATCAAAACTCTTTTCCTGCCTAACACCTTTAAAATGAATGTGTTGACTTAACAACCAACTCAACCATAGCAACCGCCCTATCCAAGGGTCTGGGACTAGGATTTTAACAGATGTAACAAAAGATGTTAACCATTTATTGATAGCCTACTATTTATCAGAATCATGTTGATTAACATACACACATATATAATCTCAATTCTTCTAATTTTTGGTTTTTTTTTTTTTTTTTTTTTTTTTTTGCCAATCAATGAGAGCTTGTAAGGTTGCTGAGGTTGGTTGGCCTTGAACTCTTGGCCTCGCCTTCGCAAGCGCCACGACATCCGGCCGGAGCCACTTTGGGCCCCATAATCTCAATTCTTAAAGCCACTCTACAAGCACAAATCATCCTTTCTTTTTCATTTTAGTAAAGAAATTTACATTGTGATAATTGACTCAATAAGAGGTTCCAGCTACAAATCCGAGGCTATCCACCTCTTTCTCTTTCAGAGCAGGAGGTAATGTTACAAGAGAGCAGTTCTATGGGATAGATTTGAGCAGGGGCTGCGACCATAACCAACCTGTGGAGACCATTCCCCTAAAAGAAACAGTAGAGGTGGTGGCTTGCTATGGCCAGCATCTGTCTCTGGATCAACAACCCTTACATTTAAATTTGGATTGCACAGTCAAGTTTCAGCAATCAAAGCCTAGAGGGCTCTGAAATATAAAGATAATGGGACATGAACATGAACACTTTAGAGTTCATGAAAGGCAAAGTTTGGGAGTGAGGATGAGGCAGTATGAGTGAAGTGGTACAAATTTAATTTTTTAGCACTTTCTATTCAGAGCCAGGGTTTATAATATGCAAAGCATAATTCAAAACCCAGATAGAATTACTGAATAAAAAGGAAATCACGAGGTTTCTAATTTTCTTATCCCAAAATGAAAGAGACACATACACTATGTAAATGTCATGACTATGTTGGTCAAAATAGAAGATGAGTTATTAAGGGAATGCATCACCATGAAAATAAAGTCCCTGAGGAGTGTAGTTCCAAATACTATAAATATAAATTTCATTTTCATCCATTTTATTGAGGCAAAGGAAAAATGACATGCAGAGAGGGAATAAAGACTTGTAACATTCACCCACATAAAAGAAAGTGAAAAATCCACAGAAAACTTTTAATTATGTTGCTGTGGAATATCACCTCACTATACAGAATGTGTTCTGCTTCTTTATTAATTAGAATAGCAAATTAGATGCCATATTTTGTTTTTTGAATTATATGTATTCTAGGTTTAAAGGTTGTTTTATTTTTTTTCCGAAATATAGATAATAAATACAGTATACAATCACAACAAGTGTCACATATTCATACCAATCTGTTTTGAATTCATGCATTTGAGGAAGAATGTAATTAAAATTTAAACAGTTACTCATATATTCTAACGCATAAGGAAAATTGTATTTCACTATTTAGTTCTTTTCCTTTTTGTTTCTCTTCTAAAAATTATTTGAGAATACCATAAGTAAACTTATAAAAAAGAATTATGGGTTTTAAATTACCAAAAAACACTTGTTTAAAATTTTCTTTTTATTGTATTAGGTAAGAGCTGGAGTGACTAGCAGTTTAAATTTCTAGTCACAAGCATATTTTGCTTAACTTAAAATATTCTCAAATATTTTAAGCAACATATTTTAAAAATCTACAAGACTGTAGTTGGGAAAATAAATGACCTACAAGGACCAGCTACAGGGTTGGTAATCAAATCTGTAATATTGTGTCTTGAAAAGGCATCATGGGGCTGCATACTAAATACCTAACATTATTTTCCCTACTCCCAAAGAGAATATGACTTTCCCCTGCAAAACATTTAAATTGTAGTTTGTATCCAGGGCTCTCAGACACTCAAATTGTTTAAGACTTTAAAATTTAATCAAGGGATTTCTTAATGGAAGCAAGGAAGAGCAACATCAGAAATACATTTGACAAAAGGGTAACAAATTTCTACTTAATTATTTACAATGACCATATATGGCTACACAGAGACACGAAAGTAGTCAGACTGTGCATCAAGCTCAGCTGTCTGAAAGGACAAGGGCATCAGTTCGTCCTCACACCATGCAGTTTTCAAGATTGCATCTTGTTGGTCTTGATGAAATTACAAGACTGGGATCTGAAGCTTAGTTCTGGTAATTTATGGCCACAGGTCACTCTGAAATGAATGTTTTCAGGATACAGAGAACCTACTTGTCATTTATATGTATCTAATTTTGTCGCCGAAAACATGTTTTTCATCATTGCTAAAAGCCAGTAATTTTTACCTTTTTTTCTTCTAGATTTTTCTTTCTCTTTCTTCTATTTGTATCCCAATCTCTACATCTTCCTGTTTCCAGAATAAAGCAGACATGATTTCCACTAACTCCAACATTATAATAAACACCAATATAAAAATAATAACTTAAAACAATTTAAACTATTAAGGTTAGGTCAGGGGTTTTCTTTCTTGCCATTTACTGAGCTAGAATTAGAGTGAAATCAAATATTTTGGTTGTATTGTTCTTAAAGAAAAAAACTTTATTATATTTTGGATTATGCATTTGTTTATTTTGTTCTCCACAAAAAGATTGTTTAGGTTTTTTTTCTAAGAAATAAGCTACATTTTCAAACCAATATGTGCTGTCTTTGAAACTGCTTATATATAACATACTGGCTTTGACATTTTAAACTTTCAAGTTGTAATATACATTAAATTTTTAAAAACTTTAATTGGAGTAATTGGATGTTTTTTCAAGGAATGTCATTATAAATAAATTCATAGTGCTCTGAAAAACATATTTCTTAATGATATTGTATCAGTTTACTTTTTTTAAACTTAACAGACGAAAAGAATGAATAACTAATATGTAAACTTATGAGTTATGACTACATTTAGATGAGTTAAGCTTTCTGAACACATAAGGTTTTAGAAAGGTATATAAAACCAATGCATATCATTCCTAAAATGCACCAGTATATCTCAACTTTTACTTTAGTTTTTAGCATACATAAGCAATGAAACTGAAGAAACTTGTGTCACAATGAATGGAAGATGATTCTAATTGAGAACTAATTTACTAGCATGTGAAATATAACCATACAATTAAAATTTTGTTAGAAAAAATGCACAATTAGAAATATTTGTATAAATTTTTAAAACTTTCTGACAGTTGTAAAAGTACTGGGTCTTAGAGTTGTAAGGAACCTGATGATATTTCTCTAATTAAAAAAATCCTTTTTACCACATCCTACACAAATAGTCACTGGGTCATTAAGACACTAAATATAAAAATATAACCCAGATCAATAACCCAATCTGTTTAATTGCATACTATATGCCTTGGATTACTTATAACAGTTAAAAAATATTTAGATTCTTACTAAAATAAAAGTAATAGATGTTTCCTTGGGATCTCCCTAACTCTTGACTAGGGTATAAATGTATATGAAGTAGAAAACTTACATTTCCCATAGTTGCACACCATATTTTAGTACTAATCTTCATTCATTATAGTGTTATACTAGATACAGCATCTTATGTACAAAATATGTGAATGATAATCACTTTTTAAAAATTTAAGCTAATTTAAGGGGGTCAGAATTATTTTATCATGTTGCACTTTCCTTTACCAGATTAGTCATTTCAGAAAATTCTCTTATGTTTTTAGAGATTAAATACAATAGAAAATCTGAAAGACAACTGATACAGGATGACTGAGAAACATCCCTGCTTAGGATACACTTCCATGAGCATCCATAAATGATTCTATTACTGGAGGAATTCTCAGAAAGTTCTATAAGAATGTGTGGTAATGACAGATAATAAAAGAATATGCTTTCCAAGAAATAAAAGTACAAGAAGAATCATTTTACATTTCTGAACTGTGCTGGGTCTGAGATTTTACCCTGATTACAAGATAACACTTTCAAAGATGATGAAGATACGAAGCTCCTGGGTGAGAGAAAAAGGAGTTTATTACCCTATTGTGCATCACAGAGCAGGCAATGCAACAGTTCCTCTTACCCAACAAGTTCCATGGAGTTGAAGCTGAGCTGGGCTCAGAAAGATTTGCATGCAGTTGAGTTTATGACACAGCTGAAGAATTCTGAGCTTCAGAAAACCTTATCTTTTAAAAATGGCTATTAGCAAACCTGCTCACATTTTGTTTTAGGGGGAGGGAGACATTATTTCTTCTAAACTGGCCAGTAAATAAGTTTATCCTCTACTGTAGAGAGAGATTCTATTTCTGTCTTCCAAAGCTGCTTGCTATATAAACATACTTGGAATTTAGTATAGGAAAAATAGCTGATACAAAATGCAGAAATGAAATGTCATGGAGAATTGTCTTCTAACCTCAATATGTGACACTGCGCTGCATTATGTCTTTAGGATTTCAAAACTATTACAAGTAGCCCAACCTGGCAAAACTTACCATAATCTAAAGAAAGCCAAATACTTCACATGTATTTGTTTCTAAGGCTTGTGGAAGGTTTCTATTGAATTTATCTGAATTTTTGTTTTTATCATAATTTTTCCCAGTCAAACACTCGTGAAAAATAACAGTATCAGCTTAACTGTTAGATAAATCTTCTAATTGAAACAGTCATCCATTCTGCATGAAATCCAGCATGGTTATAATTAAATTTGTCCTAATAGTTTCAGAAATTGGTAGCTTTAGTTTTTAAACATCATCTGTCTTTTTCTCTTTCTCATACGCATTTGACTGTAATAACTCTCCCGTCACCATTAAATCTATCAAAATGTTTTTCCCATTCTGCTGCACCTCAGGAGGAGATGTTATAACCAGAACTTCAGATCTTTTAATGCTGTACATGTAGAAACAACCTAATGACTACTAAGACAATGGTTAACTAAAATTTCAAAGAATGAATACTGTATACAGATGAAAGTGATTGCATTATAGCAATGAGCATCAAAATTTTACAAATTGAAAATGCATGCATGTAAAAATATTTTAATAAGACAAAGCAGAAAACTGCAAGTTAAACTGCGGTACACATATAAATAATAAATATACTACAAGAATAAAATAAATGATAAAACAAATTTGGAAAGTGTGTGTGTGTGTGTGTGTGTGTGTGTGTATCTGATAGAAAGGCAAAAGACAGGATGGTAAAAAAATCCACAAAAGAAATGGTTATGTTCCCTTTATTTAAATGGAGAGTGAGTTCACAAATATTTACTTATTTACTATTATGCTTCATAATTTAGGCATGTATCTAACACTTTGTATGTACAAACCTATTTCACAATAATAATGGATTAAAATCAGTTTGAATATGTAAACCTGCTAAAGGAATGGTAAATATCTTATCATACACATGTATATACAGGAGAAAGAGAGAGACAGAGAGATTAAGAGATATTTTATTTTTGTTTGTTTGGGTTTTAGGGGTGGGTGCATTCCCAGCCACTGATTTCCCTGAATACCTGACAGATCTTCCATATTTATTCTAATTTAAAGAAAAAAAAATCTGTGGAGTTTCTTATACTAATTGCCCTTGTCTATGAGCCTTAATTCTCTATTTTCATAAGATGTATTTTTTTCTAAGAGCCTTTCCCATTTTTATATTAAAATTTTACACTCTTAGCTCTCTTATTTTTGTATGAATTCTGAAAAAAAGTGAAGCATAAAACTGTGTTAGCTGGTGGATTCTGAATGTTATCAATACAAATAAGAGTGATTTAACTATTTTTCCAATTTTTTTAAAAAAGGCAGTTTAGATCCATTAAATTTTTCAAGTAAATTTGTTAGTGTTGATACTATTGTGCAATACATCTGTTTTATAATCAATTATTAATCACTGAATTTTAAAATAAGACTCTTGCAAAACTTCAATAATATTTCATGAAACTTTGCTAAATTTCTTGGTATCTAAATACATCTGTTATTTTCTGTGAGTTTCACTAATGATTGGTTCAAAAATCCCTGATTTACCCCAATAATAGAAAAACAGAGACCAAATTACAAGTGAACTCCCATTCATAATTGCTATAAAGAGAATAAAATACCTAGGAGTACAACCTACAAGGGATGTGAAGGACCTCTTCAAAGAAAACTACAAACTACTGCTCAAGGAAATAAGAGAAGACACAAACAAATGGAAACACATGCCATGCTCATGGATAGGAAAGAATCAATATTGTGAATATGGCCATATTACCCAAAGTAATTTATAGATTCAATGCTATTCCCAATCAAGCTGTCATTTATTTTCTTCACAGAATTAGAAAAAACTACTTTAAATTTCATATGCAATAAAAAAAAGCCCACAAAGCAAAGACAACTCTAAGCAAAAAAGAACAAAGCTGGAGGCATTACACTACTTGACTTCAAACTATACTACAAGGCTACAGTAACCAAAACAGCATGGTACTAGTACCAAAACAGATATATGGACCAAGGAAACAGAAAAGAAGACTCAGAAATAACACCACATATCAGATCTTTGACAGACTTGACAAAAACAAGCAATGGGGAAATGATTCCCAATTTAATAAATAATTGGTGTTGGGGAAACTGGCTAGCCATTTGCAGAAAACTGAAACTAAACCCCTTCCTTAAACCTTATACAAAAATTAACTCAAAACAGATTAAAAACTTAAACTTAAGACCTAAACCCATAAAACTCCTAGAGAAAAACTTAGGCAATACCATTCAGGACATGGGCATGGACAAAGACTTCATAACTAAAACACCAAAAGTAATGACAGCAAAAGCCAAAATTGACAAATGGGATCTAATTAAACTAAAGAGCTAACAAACATATGAAAAAAGCTCATTATCACTGGTCCTTAGTGAAATGCAAATCAAAACTACAATGAGATACCATCTCATGCCAGTTAGAATGGTGATCATTAAAAAGTCATGAACAGATGCTGGGGAGGATGTGGAGAAATAGGGAATATTTTACACTGTTGGTGGAAGCATAAATTAGTTCAACTATTGTGGAAGACAGTGTAGCAATTCCTCAAGGACCTAGAAACAGAAATACCATTTGACCCAGCAATCCCCTTACTGGTTATATACCCAAAGGATTATAAATCATTCTACTATAAAGACACATGCACAGCACTATTCACAATTAGCAAAGACTTGAAAGCAACCAAAATGCCCATCAATAATAGACTGGATAAAGAAAATGTGACACTTATACATCATGGAATACTATGCAGCCATAGTATGAATGATGAGTTAAAGTCCTTTTCAGGGACATGGATAAAGCTGGAAACCATCATTCTCAGCAAACTAACACAGGAACAGAAAGCCCAATATTGCATGTTTTCACTCGAAAGTGGAAGTTGAACAATGAGAACACATGGACAAAGGGAGGGGAACATTACACACCAGGGCCTGTTGGCAGGTGAGGGTCTAGGGGAGGGATAGCATTAGAAGAAATACCTAATGTAGATAACAGGTTGATGGGTGCAGCAAACTACGATGGCATGTGTATACCTATGTAACAAACCTGCGCATCCTGCACATGTAATCCAGAACTTAAAGTCTAATTTTTAAAAATCCCAATTTTAACGTTTGTGTGTACATTAATAAAACATATCAAAAGATTTAATAATTTGGGGCTTAATTTTTCATGTTAATGGAAATTTTCTAAATTGTGGAATTCAATGAACTATCATTACAGACTTAAAACTAGAGAGAATATATCAATGTTAATGTTTGTAAAAAAAAAAAAACTCAACACTGTCATAATAATTTGAAACACATAGAATCTTTATTCTGATTTATCATTTATTTCCAGATCTTAAAGTGAAGAATTAGGTTACTTTTGATGGGAATAATCTCTATCTTTAAAACTATTTTAGACTAGTAATTCATGGTTATGCCTTATATTTTAAGTAAGATTTTGATTTAGTTGCTTTTGTAGAGGGTGGCTATAAATGTATTTGCAAAAAGTATGTTTTAAAAAAACTTTATAATAAAAATATAATTATTTTCTGATGATAAAATTTTCACATTTGTGGATGTGAAATAAAGTATATGTATTGTTTATTAATTATGAGGTAAGTCAAGAAATTGTATTTATTCTTTTTTTGGGAAATATAAAAACATGGGTTCAGTTTGAATGCAGAAAAAAAAATCACTGAAATGTTTATTTTTATTTAATTATTATTTTTCCCAAGTGCACTAGGCAGTACTTGTGGTGCAATGAAAATATAAGCCATATTTTTCATACTTAAAAATATATATGTCCATGTTTATATCTGTATATTTTATATTTATGTATAGAAGAAAACATTTAATGGTTCATTTTCAAGGCATGGCACATCCAAATACTGGCAACCAGCCTGTGGATGTTACAAACCGCACAGCACATGGATCTAGAAAATCATGATAAGCAAAGAGGATGCAGAGGAGGTGTCAGCCCATAAGAGGAAATAAAGTGTCATTACAGGGAAAATCAAAACTTAACTGGGGAAGGAAAGCAGTGTATAACCTTATAAGAAGATAATGAAACTTAGCGAACATCAGGAAGACTGTAAACCCATAGTACTCAATCAATGAGGAACTGGGGGAGGGACTTGCGTGCCAGGAAATAAATTGCCTGCTGTAACTGCTTTGGATGTGCCTGCCTACCAGAACCCGATCTTGCAAGATTACCATTCCCACTGTTCTTTGTATCTCTGAGTCCATTCTTTGGGTTTGAATGGGTGGATGTGTTTCTCAAGCTTGGGGGCTTGTCCAGGATCTCTGTGCCTGCATGGAATGATTCTCTAGCTGAGATAAAAGATACATTCCACCCAATTTGAGGCGGCCTGGTCTGCTCTGGCATCTCAGCTACCCACAGAGGTCATAGACATACCTGAGACTGTTATTCAGGAGGCAACAGAGGTGACTGCAGACAGAAAAAGCAGGCACTGTGGCAAGCAAGCAATCTTGTGCCTGAGCCAAGGTAGGAAAATTGGACTGTAAGTACTGTCTTGGTAACTGGGGATTTTTAGAGGTCAAGTGTGTGTGACTGAGATATATCCTAGATATGAAGTGAGTGCAGATACCCAATCCATGCCACCATTCTCCCACAAGGGAAATGGCTGGAAACAGAGGAAGCGATTCTCGAGGTGTGCAAGGAATATCCAGTGTTGGGGGATTGAGTACATAGGGAAGAACTCAGACACAGGGACTGACGAGTAATGGAAAAAAGAAAATCTAGGGTTAGGCGACAAAGGAAAGAGGGAGCCAAAAAGACTCCCTCAGACATTCCACTGAATAGTCCTTTGGGGAGAATGCTACAGGTTTGGAGGGACATGCTCTAACCTGTAAACAAGGAACAGGGGAAGGCAAAGATGGTGAGGCGTTGTTTTATCTGTCCCAAAGACCCCATTCATAAGCCTTTGGTCTTTTGGGCTAAGTTTGGCTCAGATAAGGATTGGGTATGCGAAGCTTTAATTCTGTATGTGAATGATATGTCCCTATCTTCAGAAGAAGAGATAGGTTATGCTCCCTGCTGGATCAAAGAATTAGATCCCACGTTCTTCCTCAAAGAAGAAGAAAAGGAGTGTGGTAAAAATCCCTTGCCCAGTGAAAAGCCCTGGGACCCCCTATCATGCTTGCCTCCTCCATACAGTCACCAAAAGAGGACAGGAAGATCAAGGGGCAGCAAGAGGGTTAGAGGAAGAAAGACTTGGAGACTGTGGGGGAGCCAAACCAACTGCTCCTTTAGATCCTTATCCAAATTTAAGAAAATAATTAGAACAGTATAACAACAATATTGAGAACTCTCCTATCCCTTCCAAACAGCAGATATCTAGCTTATTCCCTCTTAGAGAAGTTTCCATAGAATAGGGAGAGCTTGCCTTTGTAAATGTTCCTCTTACAAGTACTGAAGTTAGGAATTTGAAAAAGGAAATGAAACCACTCCTAGAAGATCCCCTTGGTTTAGCATATCAGCTGGACCAATTCCTAGGACTCAGCATTTACACCTGGCCTGAAATGATTTCTATTATGAATATCCTGTTCACAGGAGAAGAAAGGGGAATAATTAGGAGAGCAGCCATGACCATCTGAGAGAGGCAGCACCCTCCTGGGCAAGGAGTCTCACCAGCCAAATAAAATTTCTGAATGTTGACCCTGAATGGGATAATAATGATCCCAGGAAATTAATAATTAAAGGGATCAAAGAGTCCACTCTTAGGACACAAGATATCTTGAAGGCATTTGAGATTCAACAAGAAAAGGAAGAAATTCCCTCTGCATTCTTGCAGAGACACAGAAATCAAATGAGGAAACAGGATTAGATGCAGAAGACCCAGTAGGGCAAGGCTTTTTGAAAGTTATCTTTGTAACTAGGAGCTGGCCCAACATTACTAAGAAACTACAAAAGATTGATGGGCAAAATGAGAAACCGATCGAAGAGTTACTGAGGGAAAGTTAGAAGTTTCTTGTAAGAAGAGAGGAAGAGAAGCAGAAACGAAAAGCAAAAAATCATAGTTTCCACTGTAGAAGAGGTAGTCAGGAAAAGATTAGATCAAGATCCCTCCTGGAGGAGATGAGATTATAGTTAGTTGCAGCAAAAAGATAGGAGGGAGATACAGGGGAAAAACTCCTAAGACTGTAAGTCAATGTTACAACTGTGGAAAACCAGGACATACTAAAGAGAATGCCCAGAGTAGAAAAAAAGAGGGGAAGGTGATCGCCCTTATGACTTTTGATGAAGACTGTAGGGGTCAGGGGTTCCTTCTGAGTAGGTCCCACTAGGAACCCTTGATGCATTTGAAGATCAGACCCAAAGGGGAAGAAATGACGTTTTGGGTTGACACTGGAGTGGCCTGCTCCTCCCTTATACACCAACCAAAGTTCACAGAACTCTCTAAGGAAAAGTTAACAGTATCGGGGTAAAGAAGGAGGGATTTCTGGTTTCAATATTCAAGAAAATGTTAATTAGATTGGAACCAAAACCAACTGAGGGGTCACTATTATATGTTCCTGAAGCAGGAACTAACCTCCTTGGTCCAGACCTGATTGTGAGATTGGGTTTAGGACTAGAAATAGAGGAGGAACAGATAAAAGATGAACCGCCTAACAGAGGAGCAGGAAAGAAAAATCGATTTCCTTGTGTGGGTTAGGAAAGGTAACCAGAAGGCTTAAATATCACACCCTTACAAATTGAACTAAAACAACCAGGAGAAGCAGTTTGCAGAAAACAATGTCCCATTGAAGAGAGGAGAAGTCTCCAATCAGTAATAGAGGGATTGATTAAATATGGATACTCCGTACCATACACCAGTTCTCCCAGTCAAGAAGCCTGATGTTCATATCGATTGGTGCAAGACCTAAAGGCTATAAATCAGATAGTCCAAACCCACCATCTTGTGGTGCCTAACCCCTACATAATAAGATATCCTATGAACTAAGTGTTTCAGTGTGGTGGATCTGAAAGATGCATTATGTGTGTTCCCTCAACTTTAGAAGTAGGGACCTCTTTGCCTTTGAATGGGAAAATCCCATAACTGGGAGAAAACAGCAGCACTGCTGGACTGTGCTGCCACAGGGTTTCACAGAGGCCACAAACTTCTTTGGTCAAGTCTTAGAAAAAGTCCTGGGGGAATTCCAATGCTCCAGGGAAAACCAGTTATTACAATATGTAGATGATCTTTTAATTTCTGGGGAGAAGAGGACTGAGGTATTAGAAACACCACAGGCTTGCTTAATTTCCTAGGGGAGAGTGGATTGCAAATCTCCCAGAACAAATTGAAATTTGTGGAAAAAGAAGTTAAATATTTAGGATACCTGATTAGTGAAGGGATGTGGAGAATAAATCAAGAAAGAATATCGGGAATAGTGGGTCTGCCTTTTCCTAAGACAAAGAGATTCTGAAATTTTTTAGGATTAACTGCCTACTGTAGGTTATGAATTGACTGACTTGTATGCTCAAAAGACAAGAATTCTGTATCTCACGTTACTAGAAGAGGAACCGAATCCCTTACAATGGTCCCCAGATAAAATTCAGGCAATGGAAGAGCTAAAGCAGGCCCTCGTTACAGCCTCTGTCCTAGCGCTCCTAACTTTGGAGAAGCCAAATTACCTATTTGTGACAGTAGACCAGGGTGTGGCCCTTGGGGTGCTCACCCAGACTTAGGGAGGAAAAGACAACTTGTTGCTTTTGTTTCTAAACTCCTCAATTCTGTCTCTTGAGGATGGCTTGAATGTGTGCAGGCAGGGCTGCTTCAGCTTTGCTGGTAGAAGAGAGTCCTGATAGCGAGCACTCCGCATCAGGTTATCAGTATAAGAAATCAAAGGGCCAGTAGGTGGTTAACAGAATCCCAAATTCTAAAATCTGAAGCTATAGCATTAGAAAGAGATGATTTGGATTTGACAACAGATGCTTGCCTAAATCCAGGCTGCTTTCTGTGGAAAGAAGAGAGACAAGAGGTATGAGATCATAACTGCCTAGACATTGTAGTATACCAAACCAAAGTTAGATGAGACCTAAGAGAAGTCCCACTACATAATGGAATAAGGCTGTTAGTTGATGGATCCCCCTGGGTGATAGAAGGCAAAAGATATAATGATTATGGGATCTTTGATGGAGACACTCTTATTGTGAAGGAGTTAGATTAACTAATGGCTGGTCAGCCGAAACCTGTAAATTATATGCTCTTAACCAGGCCCTAAATCGCCATGAAGGCCAGGAAGGCACTGTATATGCTGATTCCAAATATGCCTATGGGGTGGTACACATCTTTGAAAAAAAATCTGGACAGAGCAGAGCCTGATAAATAGCAGTGAAAAAGAATTGGTACATGGGGAACTTGTCAAACAGATTTTAGAATTTAGAAGCTGTAGGAAACAGGCTTGCAGATGAAGCTGCTAAGCAAGCCTCCCTGAAGAAAGAAATTACACTATTTAGCTCAACCCCATACATACCCAAGGTAGTAGCATTAAGGCATCAGTTTACTAGAGAGGAGAAAGAAGAATTAGACCAAATAGGGACCACTCAAACTGAAGGTGGGAAGATGAGTACTTCCTGATGGGAGAGAAATAATACGTAAACCCAAGATGAGAGAACCCATGTCCATATTGCACCAGGGAAGTCACTGGGGTCCCCAGGCTGTATATGATGCAATGGTCAAAAATTATGGGTATATAGAAATTTATACCCTTCCTAACACATATGTGGGGGTTGTGTGACCTGTCAAAGAATAAATAAAAAGGCGATTAGAAAACAGGCTACAGGAGGAAGACCTCCTGGGTTAGACCATTTCAGAGCATTCAAGTAGACATTAAAGAAATGTCCAGAATATTTGGACTAAATATTCTGGAAAATGACTAAAATATTTTGGAAAATATTTACTGGTAATGGTAGACCAGACACCTCTCCAGCTGGGTAGAGGCCTTCCCACTCCTGATACCCACTACCGGCAACATGGCCAAAATAATCTTAGAGCAGATCATCCCCAGATTTGGCCTGGTAGAAAATATTGATTGAGACAATGGTAGCCCCTTTACCTCAAGGGTGCTAAAGGGAATTATGGAAGATTTATACATTAAGTAGGATTATCACTCCCTTTACCTCCTTTCCTCTGGAAAGTCAGAAAGAATGAATCAAACTCTCAAAAGCATATTACTAAACTAATCTTAAAAACTAAAAAGGCTTGGACCAAATGTCTTACAATAGCACTCCTTAGGATTAGGACAGCCCCAGGGAAAGACTTGGGACTGTCCTCTTATGAGTTATTATATGGACTCTTGTATTTGGACAGAGCTACAGATCTTCCTACTATGGAAACCAAGAACCAATACTTAAGAAATTATGTACTGGCCATATCCTCCACCCTGTCATCCCTTGAGTTAAAAGGATTTCTGACTGAAACTCTGCCTCTTAAGTTTGCAGTTCATGACTTCCAGCCTGGTGACTTGGTACTGATTAAGACTTGGAAAGAAGACAAGCTCCACCCAAGCTGGGCAGGTCCCTATCAACTGTTCCTGATGCTGAGACAGCCCCATGAACAGCTGAACAGGGGTGGACTAACTATACTTGAGTCAAGGGACTTATAGAAAAGACCCTGGAAGGTAGGGGAAAAGACCATGAAAGTGCTAGCATCACCTGAGGAAATTTTAAAGCTAACTCTGAGAAAAACCTAAAAGGAAAACTTGGGCTGGCCTCATCTCTGGAAGTTAATATTGCTGGGGTGGGTTACTCTACAAAGAGCAGAAGGTCAGAATGGAAATTGGCAGGAGAATCCTCCCTACCCAATCAGGTTGGTGATTAACGTAACTAAGGAAGTAGCATCCCAGACTACAAAAGGTTTTACCTTGTGGGAATTTAGAAAATCAGAGACAGCTCTTGCAGGCAGAGTAGGGCATCACCCTTCTCCAGCTGGGATAATGTATGATGGATATCCAATTCCAGGGCTGGAAAGTAAACATGGGGTGGGTAACTCCAAGCTGGAAACCCTTGAAGAATAAACTATATTTGTCCAAGGGCTCCCTGCCAAATAACTGCCAGAATTTAGAATGCAATCCTATACTCATCAGCACTGATGGTCCAGCCATTCTAGATCAGGAACAAAAAGTAGCATCTTAAATATATGGGTTAGGAGCAGATAGCACAGGGAAAGCCCCCCTAGGGCGATTTGTTCTCAAATTGATCAATAACTCAACCTCCTATTTGCCTGAGATTACTCCAACCCCAGACTCCAATAAACACTTTAGTGCACCAAATAATGACTTTAAAAGAGTAGAAATAATTGCAGTAGAATATTTAAGGCAAACCTTAGAAATTGAGACAGGGAACAGAGATGTGAATGCCTGGGCCATGGGTCAAATTTTCAGTATAATCCATTAACAAGAGTAACTGCTATGCTTGTGCTGCAGGACGACCTCAGGCACAGGTGGCTCAGTTTCCCTAGGATGGGATATTGATCCTGAAGGACTGTGTTGCATGTTGGCTCTATACCAGGACAAGGAAATGAGACTTGTAAGAGTCTGTCATTTCTCTTTCTGCATTGCAGAAGTCAAATTCCAGAGCAATCCCCTACTTTTTTATAGGAAATAGGAATCACTCTTCTTGCCTCTGTAAGTAGGAGGCAGAGTTCAATAAACCTGTGGGAGAACTCTCAACTTGTACCCACATCATAAATGTCACTGATGAATCAGGCAATGGCAATTACTCATTTCTACCCTGGGCTGGTGGTATCATGGGAAGAGGAACCTCTTCAACCTGTTACCATCCAATTGTACTAGGACTTGGGCTTTAGTTCAATTGACCATTTCCTTCACTCTGACATTCCATAAGATACCTGAAAATACACATGGCTATGGAAACTGGAGAGATTTGACTAATTCTTTTGATCCCAATACATATGTTGACTTGAACGGAGTCACTAGGGGGATGCAGAAGGAATTCAAAGCCAGAAATAAAATAGCTGCTGGGTTTGAGTCAGCACTCTTCTGGTGGCCAACTATTAATAAAAATGTGGAGTGGATTAATTACATCTACTATAATCAACAGAAATTCATCAATTATACTTGGGACACCTTCAAAGAGGTGGCTAGCCAGTTAGATACCTCCAGCAAAATAGCCTGGGAAAACAGGCTTGCACTAGACATGAACTAGCAGAAAAAGGGGGCATATGTGTTATGCTGGGTGAGAAGTGCACTTTCATTCCCGACAATACTGCCCCAGATGGACATATCAGAAAAGTGTTACAAGGATTAACAACTCTAGCCAATGAACTGGCAGAAAATGCTAGAATTGATGACCCATTTGCCAGTTGGCTAGAAGTTGGTTTGGGAAATGGAAAGGCATGGTAGCTTCAAATCTTACATCTCTCATAATTGTAGTAGGGGTCTTAACAGCAGTGGCATGTTGTATTATCCCTTGTATAAGGGGACTAGCACAAAGGTTAACTGAAACAGCTATTAACAAGCAAATGCCCATGACTTACCAGCAAAGTCATTTACTGCCGTTAGACACCAAATCAGACTAAGAAAAATAAAGTAAACTAGTCCTAAAATGATTTGAGGACCAAAAGACACAATGAGTAAAGTGAAAATGAAACCAAAATATTTTTTACAAAAGTTGGGAGGAAATTTGTAAGAAAATATTTAATGGTCCATTTTCAAGGCATGGTACATCTAAGTACTGGCAACCAGACTGCAGATGTGACAAACTGCCCGGCTCATGCACCTAGAAAAGGCAAAGAGGTAGGTAGATATATACAAGTATATATAGTAAAGATTTACTTATGATTAACATGATCTAAACCAGGGATTCCTGAGGTGAATTATTGTAACACAAAATCATAAAAAATCCTATAGTTAACCACTTATATATTAAAAATTTCAAGAGTTCTGCACAGATCATTATAGGTATGAAATGAACTGTTTTCCCCATCATCCAATGATAAGGCAAATACAGGAAATAAAATGTGAAAATGTGGGCTTTACTATGATATTCTCATTCATGTCAAACACTGTTACCACCTCAAACTTTTCACTCTCAACCATAGAAAATCCTTTCTAAATCACAAAAATGGCTCTTAGTATCCCTGCTATGGGACTGTCTTTCAGTATCATGCTCAAAGTTTTTCAGTGGATGCACTAAACTTCCTAGTCACACACCCTACTCTCCAGAAACACAACACGCTCTCCTCTGGTTTGGACAAGATGCTTCTAAGCTGTACTGTAACATTGACTTTCTGAGGGTGTCTGATATAGTCAACATACTCATTGTGGTTTTT
Organism: Saguinus oedipus; assembly: GCA_031835075.1. Lineage (NCBI taxonomy): Eukaryota > Metazoa > Chordata > Mammalia > Primates > Cebidae > Saguinus > Saguinus oedipus. The sequence goes on from CM063169.1 coordinate 47,813,953, forward strand.
ATCAGTTTTCCTTTAAATATTTTCTTGTTCTTATATTACATATGTCTTCTTTAAGACCTTTATGCTTTTCCAAAGTGAATCTGGGATTTTTTGTTTATCACCTAAGTTTGTTTGATTACAGAATTACAAAATTAAAAATAAAATTCTTCCTTTTCTGCCTTAGAATTACTGCTATCGTTCAAGCCCCAATTTTTTGTCTCAAAGTATTAAATGGCCTCTGCCCCTGATTTTATCATACTGTCACTTAATTGATTTTTTTTTCGAAAACACAAGCCTCATATTACTCTTCTTAAAATCCTGCAATGGTTTCATTGCCAAAAAGCTAATATCCACATTTTTCAGTATAATTTAAACTCAGTCCATGATCAAGTACAAATCTCCTGCATCTTTCTTTCCAGTTATTTCCTGACTACATTCTTTACATTAGTTCATGCTCTTCCCTCTGAGCAGAATGCCTGTTTTGTTCCTCTTATTTCTCTTTTGAGCTTTTGCTCAAGTATTACATCTACAAAATATTTCTGTGATCCTCCTAAGAAAGAAATATTCTCCTTTTCTTTTTTCTAAAACCTCAAATTTATAACATTCACGTAGCTACCACTATGATGTGTTTATATTTTTATTTGTCGAACTTTAATATCATTATTTGTGTTTTTTTTACCTCTTTTATAGATTCAAAGTCTCTTTAGTGAAAGTTTCTATTCACCTTTGTATTATAAAACTGTACATGTACATTACTGAAACATAGTAGGCTCTCAACTAACAGCTATTTAAAATAAGAATAAAGTGAAATAGTCACCCCAAAAAACTAAAAACAGGAGGTGTATTAGGGTTCTCTAGAGGGATAGAACTAATAGGATATACAGCTATATATCCTGTTTGTATATATATATATATCAAGGGGAGTTTCTTAAGTATTAACTCACAGGATGACAAGGTCCCACAATAGGCTGTCTGCAAGCTGACAAGCAAGGAAACCAGTCTGAGTCCCAAAGCTGAAGAACTTGAAGTCTGATATTTAAGGGCAGGAAGCATCCAGCACAGGAGAAAGATGCTGTCTGGGAGGCTAGGCCAGTCTAGTCTTTTTAAATTTTTCTGCCTGCTTTATATTCTAGCCACACTGGCAGCTGATTAGATAGTGCCCATCCAGATTAAGGGTGGGTCGCCTTTCCCCACCCACAGACTCAAATGTTACTCTCCTTTGGCAACTCCCTCACAGACACACCCATAATCAATACTTTGCTTCCTTCAATCCAATCAAGTTGACACTTAGTATTAACCATTACAGGAGGTAAATTAAAAAATACAGATGCTGTGAATAAAATTTAATTTTATACATTTATGTAAATTTATACATGTATTCATATAGTTACATGAAAACCAGAGATGGTAAAACTCATTGAATTTTTCTAAGTGTGTGTAAAGTGCAGATTCCTAGGCACCATAGATTTAAGAAACCAAAATTTCTGATCCTTAGGCCTCTGAGATCTACAATTTTTGCTAACTCACAACTTGATTCTCATGAATACTAAAGTATAACGGTAAATTCTTGTGAAATATTTATTATAAGAAAAATTGGATTTTTTTTCTGCTGATTTTAGAAAATGTTGGTTGAGATTATAGACTGATATATGAGGCAAGACACATTTTTGTTTTCATGGTGAGCAGAGTTCAATTATATTATTCAGCAGCCAAAATTGCTTAGTTGTTTCAACACTGAAACTATTCAAGTGAGATGCCCCTTCCTGCATTACATCCCTGCTAGCAGAATTTATTAAAGGGACACAAAGGTTCATGTAATATATTCATTTTGCTCAATATCATGTATATAATGGATTTATAAATCTATATATGTATACACACACAAAAACACTTAATTTAGCTATCATAAGTTAGAGTAATCAGAAGATAAGTGATGAACCTAAAATATCTCTGAAACTTGCATAGAGTATATGAAATATATAGTACACTCCAGCAATTCTTACTATAATGTTTAAATCTGATCTACATTTTTAAATATAGTTATTGTGTAATTGATGTAAGGAGATAATATACATGTGCATTGTTTTACTTCACATATTTAGCCTTCTCCTTTCAGGAACATATATAATTTGCAAACGGCTTTATATTTCTGTATAAACACAAATACACACAAATTCCTTGCCTTAAGTGCCATATGTTCTCTTTTGAAATCTTTTGTCTTCCAGATTGTATAGACTTTTACTATTGATTTGGCTCATCTAACTCATTTTCAGAATGAAATGAGATTTCTGATTAACTAGACTCATTCTTAAATGTATAGATTAAGTGTCCCTTAATGTGTCTGCTCACATCTGGTATTCCAGATGTTTGCTATAATAATCATATAAAAGTCAACAAAGCATTTCAAGGGCCATGAAAATCACTAAAGAATGAATAAAAGCAGAATTGTGTCCCTTTCTGCATATTATTTCACAAATATTGGGCATTGTGTACTGTAACTATTCAAATACAACTTCTCAAAACACCAAAACCTAAACAGTCCTAAGCCAGCCTTAAATAAATTGGAGTCCTAAATAGCATGAAATATATTTCCCATTAGCAGTTTCTCCTAAGTAAAGAAATTTTTCTTTCAAAATACCTTAAAAGGGAATCTTGAAATATTTTCTTTATTTTGATTTTTTCAAAAATCAGAACAGGAGTTTGATGAGCTGTGGTACAGTTCAAGCCAGATGACCACAACCAGGTTAGACAGCCACAGAGAAGTCAAATGTAAGAGAAGGTCCAATTTGCAGGTATTAGGAGAATGGGGAATGACAGATAGTGCCATTTCATGGGTGACTGGTATCAGACACTAGGTTGGGACACTGATGCAGTGGGGCATCATATATGTTTCTGGGTGAGTTACAGTGAGATGCTGTATCAATCAGGGTTCTCTAAAGGGGCAGAACAAATAGGATAGATATTTATATAAAGGAGAGGTTTTTTTTTTTTTTTTTTGAGATGGAGTTTCACTCTTGTTTACCCAGGCTGGAGTGCAATGGCGCCATCTCAGCTCATCGCAACCTCCGCCTCCTGGGTTCAGGCAATTCTCCTGCCTCAGCCTCCTGAGTAGCTGGGATTACAGGCACGCGCCACTATGCCCAGCTAATTTTTTGTATTTTTAGTAGAGACAGGGTTTCACCACGTTGACCAGGATGGTCTTGATCTTTTGACGTTGTGATCCACCTGCCTCGGCCTCCCAAAGTGCTGGTATTACAGGCGTGAGCCACCGCGCCCGGCCCAGGAGAGTTTATTAAGGAGTATTGACTCACTTGATCTCAAGGTGAGGTCCCACAACAGGCCGTCTTCAAGCTGAGGAACAAGGAAGCCAGTTGGAGTCCCAAAACCTCAAAAGTCAGGAAGCCAACAATGAAGTCTTCAGTCTGTGTTCGAAGGCCCAAGAGTGCCAAAGCTGAACAACTTGGAGTCTGATGTTCAAGGGCAGGAAGCATCCAGTACGGGAGAAAGATGTAGGCTGGAGACTCAGCCAGTCCAGTGTTTTCACATTCTTCTGCCTGCTTTTATTTTGTCTGTGCTGGCAGCTAAGTAGATGGTGCCCACCCAGATTGAGGGTGGGTCTGCCTTTCCCAGTCCACTGACTCAGATGTTAATCTCCTTTGACAACACACTTACAGACACACCTAGGAACAATACTTTGCATCCTTCAATCAAGTAGACACTCAATATTAACCATCATAGATGCTTTAGTGTGTGAATGTGGTAGAAGAATTTTCAGTGCATCCTCCTATTATAGAAAACCAAGCTGAGGCAAAGAATTTTTTTTTCAATTCACCTGAATTAAAAACTGAAATTCTCAATATAAATGCTAGCAAGAACTTCTGACTTCATGGCTCTATACTGGGAGATCCAAATGAAAACCATTAGATAATTTTATATTTATTCTTCATTCAATAATGGTCCTTTGCACAAAGCCAAACTAGGGTGTGTATATGAAAATGTAATTCAATTATTTTAATTGTATTCTAACATACTGAAATGATGGTCAGAAATAATAAAGATAAAATGAATAATTAATAATGAAGACTTCAGTGATGATTAGAATAAATTCAGGGAGGTAACTACAGGATGAAGAAAACACAACCTCACACAAATATCAATGGAAATAATTATATATCAATACGAACTGGTATTCATTTGATGCCTCAAAATCTAAGAACATTAAAATATCTATTAAAAGGATTACGGTTTTTAAGTGGAGCAAGTTCCCACCATGTTATACATATCTTTTGTTCAATTCTGGACATCTGTGTTACAAAGGACATTGGCAAAAAAAAATTATATCAAAGAGAGCAACCAGTACTAATCAGTTTAATACCTATCATCATGCTGATTATCTGTCAATCAGTTTGCTAGGTATTAGAGAGGGTTTAGAAATCATGTTATAGAAAATAATGTTTGTAGGAGTGATTATTTCACTTGCCTGAAAAAGAGAAAAGGTTTAGATGGAATGAAGTTGGAAGGAACACTTTACATTGCATCCCTTTTGATTGTATAAAAGAGTGAGTGCCCAGGAAGTGACACTTAGTAATAACAACATAGAAAATAAACCAAATAGACTATCCTGGGAGGCAACAATTTTCCTATTAATGTACATGTTCAAGCAGAGGATTGGTGACATGTTTTGGCACCCTGAATAAAAGATGGAGTTCCAGCTTATAGTTGATGAAAATCTTGCAATTCAAAATTTTGTTTCCTTCGAGCTGTTTCACAAAATATGCAGAAATAAAATCTAAGAATCCTGTCCTTTTTTCTTCCCAATATACTTCTGGGTGATATTCTCTAGTCTGCTTCATTTCCTTCAGCAGTAGATAATGCATTATGGCCACTTTATATCAGAAAATAATGGGCTGTGAGATGTTGCTCCAACTATGTGCACTGTGTTTTGGGAATGTTAATATAACTCTTCTTTTCCAGAAGGATAGAAAATCATATTCCTGGTGTGAAGGATCATGAGAAACTTGAAGAAGGGGTTAAAACCTAACTTTGAAAAATGAAACATCTATTTACTATTTAAAAACAATTACAGTTATGTAATTTCTGATGTCCTTTGACATAATAACTATAACTATTTTCTTTTAAAATTCATATTGGAAGACACTTTTTAAATCTCTTCTGTGTTGAAAGGATAATTTGGATTGAGAATTTAATAAAATATAACCTGCTTTCTTCTTATTTAGCTTGACAACAATGCAATATATGAACCCATAATCTAAGTATAACATGCTTGTTTGTTTTTCAATAATATGAGGGTTTAATGTGTCCTAGATAAGATTCTAATTTTTCTCATTTTAGTAGGTTTCAACTGCACAATATAAAAGTACTTTGATCAATACTGAGAAAAATCTCCATTTTCAACTAGTGAACATACCAAGTGAATTAATCATTGTTTATAATCCCCAGTAGATGCAAGGTAATATAGCACTTCATAATAAATTTAAGATAGTTCTTGACAAAAGTAGCTTAGTATCTTCCCAAGAGATAGAGGCTATCTCCACAAAACCATATTCACCTTACAGTATCCTTGAGAGTGATCAAGGTAAAGTAACCTTTCACTAACTAACCTTCATATGATTACAAAAGACAGCTTTTAAGAAAAATCTGGATAACCAAAATACTTTTGATTGTGAAACATTTCAACTGTACTTGAACAAAACATATTCTTTATACACCAGTTTTCTCTATAAGTCTATGTTTTATATGACAGTTTAGGCAATCTATAATGTCTTTGAGCAAGAAAGATGTCCATGCTAGCACTAGTAACTATTTCATTTACAGTAGGCTGATATCAAATTATATGAGTGGCATGAATAAAAGCTCTCTGAGGCCTCCCCTGAAGCCAAGTAGATGCTGGCCTCATGCTTATACAGCCTTCAGAACCATGAGCCAATTAAGCCTCTTTTCTTTACAAATTAAAACATATATGTACACGTGAATACAATATGTCTGGGAAAGAATTCCAAGCAGTTCAAACCTGAAGACATTCGTAACCAAATATTGAAGAAATGCTTAGGCAGACAGGCAGTCTGGAAGCCTGTATCTCTACCCACTAGGTAGCACTTAGTGTCCAACCTGTTTTTGTAAACAGGAATGATATATTTTAAGTGGCACATTGCTTACCTGAGAGAGAACTTCTAAAGTAGTTCTTTCTTTATTCCTATATAACTCCACACAAGGTCATGGGCTTTTTGGGTAAATGGCTGTAAAATGGGCAACTATAGAATTTCAAGCTTAAAAAGAAATAAAGATGCTCAATCTGTTATCAGTTCAAGTTTTTATATATTTGATATTTAAAATTATTGTCAAAAAGTATTTTACAAAATGAAGAGTAAAATTGACTAATTCATTTTACCCTAGAAATCATTCGTTGTAAAATGGGTATAAATATGAAAAAATATAAACTCTTAGGAATCAGCTAAATTTGGCTGCACAGAGGATGTAGTCTTCATTAATAATTTTTATATTCTAAATGCAACATATATTTTGGAAAATAATTCATACCAAGTAAACTTACGTCCCCAAGTCATATTGTGAATTCTCCCATTGTTCATAGGAGCATAATTTATTAGTATACAAATGAACATTGAAATACACAAGCTTTCGAGTTAAGATAATCGTATCATTTGCCAAAACTTACTTAAGTGAAACAAGACGGAAAAGAAAATACAGAAATATGTTCATGATTTAAATGTAGTAGAAAGCACATTAGACCTCTGTTAAAGATCTGAGTTTCAATCAGGCAAATAAGATAAACTTTTTATGTTAGAATCTTCATCTGTAAAATATAGAACATAATACCTACCATACACAACTCACAGTGCTATGAGATGTTTAAAGGTGACTGTAAAATAAAATTGTTACAAACTATGAGAAGGCATATAATTAAGTAATAGCTAAATTAAGAGAAATTAAAATGGTTAGTTTGCTTGAAAGCTGCAGCTTTATGGGTACCTATTTGAATGGTATGTACATCTTAAAGGGGGCAGGTTTATTTTTTTCTCTTGGATTGATATATAACAATTTACATATTTATGGAGCACATGTATTTGTTACATACATAGAATGTGTGTGATCAAGTCAGGGTGTTTGGGATATCTTGAGGGTTTATCATTTGTATATGTTGGTATCATTTCAAGCCTTCTATTCTAGTTACTTTCACATATACACATTATTGTCAGTATAGTCACCTTAGTCTGCTATTAAATATTAGAACTTAATTATTCTACCTAACTGTATGTTTGTACCTATAATAAACTGGTGTCTTGCACTCTCAGCAGCCCATAGTGATTGACTGTGAGCAAGTGATCTAAAATTAGAGACTCTTAATCTCTTGCCTAAGGCTTTAGATCTAGAACAAGTAGCTCCAAAGAGAAGGGAGAGATCTCAGTTTGTTTTCCTAGCTTCAATGTCTGGAGGTTGTGGTGGGGACTCTGGTGCCAGAGCAGAGGCCAGGGTGGGAGGCACACCAATGATGCAGGCAAGCAATGCCATCCCTGGGGTATGACCCTGACTCTAATGTGTCCTGGTTTCTGTCCATCATCTGAGTCAGGTTCTCCATCCTTCTGTGGTTTCTGAGAAATGTCTAACATCCTTCCAAACTGTATTTATATTTGTTGCCTAAGAGATTCAGAGTGTTTTTTTGCAGTTGGCTGTAAAAACAAACAAATGAACCCACAAAAAAACTGATGGTATGATATAAATGAATTCATCGGGGGTTTGTTTTGATATGCAACATGGCTACAGTAATATCATTGATATTCTCTTTTTATGATTAACCATATGGCTGTTGATTTGATGAGTTCCTCTTTGTTCCTAGAAAATCCCCCTTTCCTTTTATCACTCTGATCTTTTAGATATGTTAACACTATCTTGTATTAGTGTGAGATGTCTTCTGGGATGCCTTACCTGAAACAACCTTATTCATTACACACTCCATCATTCCTTTTATAGCTCAGATCTCTGTCAGAAACTAAATTATATTATAATAATCATTGCCCTAAAAAGAGCCAGTTAGAAGGGATATCTACCAAAATAAGAGGGCTAATACACTAGTAATGTAGTAATGTATACATTAGTGTCTACAGTTGTTCTACTTTTCACTAAAATATAGTGTTTCATATCCTTCATTCTGTGTAACGAAATTGATGATGTATTTCTCAGAACTGATTTATTTGGCTTATTTTATATGAATTGATTCATTTTGGAACATTTGGCAGAATAGTTGGTATCGAAATAATGCTGTATACAGAGCACATAAACACATTATTGAATGAAGAATGAACTGAATGATCATAAGTTCTCAAAGATGATGCTCACAGCAAGAGAGTTAAATTGCATAAAAATCAAGTCACTACTCTGAAATACACAGTACAATAAACGCCAGTGAGAAAAAAAATGCAAGATGAACTCAATTTCTCAGCCATTGTCATGAGTCTAGATGCACATCCTGCTGTTATGTGAACAATTATCCTGCCTGGAGGGAACTGAATGAATGCTGGCACCTATTGGTAGATGGAATAAAAGACCTAAGCTCATTCTCCTATCATGAGGCTCACATGCCATATGCTACAAACTAATACATTAAATCGACATAATGAGGAAGATAATGCATTTTACCACTGCTTGCTTACATTGCAAAAACTGTAACTCCATTATATAAATTGCCTGTAATTCATTGAATTTCTTTGTTCTTGCGAGTTTTAAATATTTAGAAAGATACAAGTCATGTAAAAAATATTCCAATGGATTTGTTTGTTAAAGATATAAGGAAAATTAAATTTTGGCCTAAATATCATATTCTCCATATTCTCTTAATTCTTCCAAGTTATATGCTATACATTTGTCATTGAGTGCTATATAATCTAATAATCTTTTTAATAAAATAAAATAGTTCACAGAAAATAAGCAGGTATGATATCGATAAGCTTATTTTTATTAGATGGATTATTCTTATAAATATGTTTTATTGCATAACATTGACTTTTCTGTTAACTGGTTTTACTCTGTTCCCTGTATAATTGAAATATAAAATATTTGGCAAACTTTAGAGTTTGAGTTAAGGGGTCAGTGAATGCTTGACAATCAATTGACAATTGATACATAGAATGCTTAGAAAAAAGTCTGCAGAACCAAATATCTTTAGATATGATATTTTAAAAGGGCAGGTATGAGGATGGGGGTAGAGAATAAACAATTGTCTTCAATGAAGGGGCTGTAAATTTAGTCTTTCTTTCCAATTACTCCCAGAAAAATCTCCATGGGCAGGTCAAGGTGAGGCCACCAGGAGTGAAAAAAGTGATATGCAAGTGATGATTATATCCCTAGACCTCTCATCAAATCAGCCAGTCAGTAACATATTCTGCATTTGGCCATGTACTGTGGAATATCCAAAAAATATAGGACACAGCCTTTCTTCTCAAAGACGTTAAAATTCAAGTCAGATGCCAAGACATACAGCATTAAAGCATAAACAATAAATAATTTAAGAGAAAAATAGGATGTAATGCAAATGGAATGGACGAAATTACTGTAAAACTCCTGAAAAGTTTGAAGGCTTCATGCAGAAGATTGAAGTTGATCAGGCTCATAAAGGATGTTAAGAATGTAGAAAAAGCAAAGGTGTTAGAGAATACCACAGAAAAACAGGCCAGAATAAGTGAAACTGTTACCTTAGCAATGAGTATGCCTTGTTTTTAGAAAAAAAGGAGAAATACGGCCTGATGAAATGTCATGGAATAATTTGACAAATGTTTGGCTAGGAAGGAGCAGATAGCTCATGGAAAATATTGAAAAAGTGCAGATGTTTGGACTTGATCTGTTAGATAATAAGGAAATACTGAAGGAAATACAATTTCATGCAGAGCTAATACATATTAATGTAATTCCCAGCTACTGCCCTGCCATTGTGCAGGATGTTATCTCACTAAAATAATTTCCCGTGCTTTATAGTTCTGAAGGAAGAGGAAGTCTTTTGGAGTTATATTATCTAGGATTACCTACATGTTATTAATATTATACTTTGTTAAGATATTCTAGGTGTATCAACTAGTATCAATTTGTTATTTCTTTATTGTGAAATGCTTTCTGCTTTTCTTAAATGTTTATTTTTAGACATTAAAAAAGAGAAAAATAAAATATGGAATTTCTGCTTATAATGACTTTGTAAATTGACACTTTGAAATTTTTATTTCTCTTACATCCTGCCTCCTAAATAAAAATGTGTGACAATGGTAGATAAAATATATAAGGAGATATTTTTAAAACACAACAAAAATAAGCATTTCCAAGTATGAGAAATAGAATATAAATGTAAAGCAATGGGAAGAAGGTAAGTCACATGCTTTCTGGCTTTCAGCTTTCAATGCAGGCTGAGAAGCCTTAAGTTCACTTTGTCTAAGAAAGACGAAAAGTGTACTGTGTAAGATGGGAGAGACCAGGGATAGGCTCACCTCCTAAAACCAGGGCTAAGCTCACCTCCTAAAACCAGGGCTAATGAGGATTTCCACTGATAGTAAAAAGAGGATAAATAGATGATAGATAGATAGATAGATAGATAGATAGATAGATAGATAGATAGATAGATAGATAGATAGTTAGATAGATAGATAGATTAGATAGATAGATAGATAGATAGATAGATAGATAGATAGATAGATAGATAGATAGATAGATAGATGATACAAAATGTATATAAGTTAACATAAAATAAGTCCCAAAGTTACAGCTTATTTGAAATTAAGGTTATGGGGAGTATATAGGTAAAGTCTCAATTTAAGACCAGGAACTAAAACAGTCCACCTGTGATCTGAGATCTGGATTTGCAATGTCCCCAGTGTGCCTTAGTCCATTCAGGCTGTCATATATAAAATAGGTAGCTTATAGTCAATATCAATTTACTTCTCAGAGTTTTGGTAGCTTACAAACAACATAAACTTTTTTCTGATTTTTGGAGGTTGGGAAATTCAAGATCAAGGCAAATTCAGTGTCTGATTAAGGCCTGCGTTTTGGATTGTAGACAGTCTTTTTCTCACTCTAAACTTACATGGCAAGATAGGTGCCAGAGCTCTCAAGGATCTCTTTTATCAGGTACTAATTCCATTCATAAGGAATCCACCCTTATGACCTAATTACTTCCCAAGGGCCCACCTCCTAATACCATCACCTTGAGGGTTAGGATTTTAACTGACAGATTTTGTGGGGGATGTAAACATTCAGACCATACTACCATTCTATCACAGTAGAAGGGAGCTCTAAGCTGATACTGTGAGAATTGATTCTAGATTGGGGGTTTTCATGAGTTAGGTGAAGGCAATTTCAACAAGCACAAAGATTAGAGAATAAAAATGTATTTCAAATGAATTTCCTCAACTGAAATAAGAGTAATGTGATAATATGCATAAGACATAAAAATTATTTTTAATATTTTTAATATCATAGGTATAAATGAAATAACACTCAAAAATTTATTTCTGTAAAAACTACACAGAAATGAGATAATAGCAGATGGCTATGAAAAAGTCTATTAGAAATATTTGAGACAGTGTGGCAATTCCCCAAGGAACTAGAAATAAAAATACCATTTGAACGAGCAATCCCATTACTGTGTATATACCCAAAGGATTATAAATCATTCTATTATAATGACACATGCACATGTATGTTTATTGTGGCACTGTTCACAATAGCAAAGACTTGGAACCAACCCATATGCCTGTCAATGATAGACTGGATAAAGAAAACATGGCACATAAACACCATGGAATACTATGCAGCCATAAAAAAGGATGAGTTCATGTCCTTTGCAAGGACATGGATGAAGCTGGAAAGCATCATTCACAGCAAACTGACACAAGAACAGAAAACCAAATGCCAAACACCACGTTCTCACTCATAAGTGGGCTGTTGAACAATGAGAACACACAGACACATAAAGGGGAACATCACACACTGGGGTCTGTGGGGTGAGGGATTGGGGAGGGGTAGCATTAAGAGAAATACCTAGTGTAGAAGATGGGGTAATGGATGTAGAAAACCACCACCAGGGCACGTGTATACCTATGTAACAAACCTGCATAATCTGCACATGTACCCCAGAACTTAAAGTATGATAAATAAATTTTATAAAAAGAAATATTTGAAAAATATTAATATTGAGAACAAAACTCAAGTTAAACTCTAGAATATTTAGCACTATGGTCCATCAAGTTAATCGGACCTAATGGTAGAGACAAATACACTGGTGGCTTTAAAAAGATGCACATGTGCCAGAAGATGAGAGTTAAAGCCTTCAAAAACAGAAGCCTCAAGGAAGTGTTTAGTGTTTAAATAGGCTTTGGCATGCCAGGATATCATTTTAAGTCAGTGGTTCAAAAGCTTATGTGTTCATTAGACTCATCCTCAGATAAACAGATCTAGGTTGAAACTCAAGAATTTGTATTTCTAAAATATTCCCAAATAACGTAAAGCCATTCCATCTGCATCAGAAATCAAGTTGAAAAGCAGCTCCCTGTAATGTATTTAGCACTAGCTGAGGCTGAGTGTCTGACTGTGTGACATCAATGAGAGGATATTATTACAAAGACATTTAAGGTCAGAAGGATACAACAATAATTCATGATGCGATAGACATGACACACTTGCAAATAGCCCAGAAGATTCAGAGAACATAAGGTACATGAACAAGTAGCCAAGGCTTAAATTTCATCTACTTTGTTTCACTTCTGTCTTGTCCTCAATTTTACAACTAAGACCTTCTGGAGGTTTCCCTAAGACTCACTGACAAAAGTGGATATGAATTCAGCTCAGATTTATGGACTAATAAGTTGTTAGAGGAAAATGGACGGCTTCCAAACTACAATCTTTTTCAGGGCTGGCCCTGTATAAAGCAGCAGGAGGAAACTCTCCCAATGGGAAGAGCTCAATGCAGTGCACTTAGTTATTTACTTTGTAAAGATGAGGATGACTGTAAGTACAGATTTACATCAACTCCTAGGCAGGCATGAATGGCCTATTTGCTCCAGATATATAAAGACAAAGATAGGAAAATTAGAGTCAAATAGTTTAGCAGAGTCAAGTAGACAGACCTGAGATTGGGTGCAAATACACACAACTTTGTGTCTCATATTGATATTCACCAGAAAACAATGTTGGAGACTGTTAACAACAAGGCAGACACGGTTATCTTCCTAGCACATGTCCACCAGCCTCTCTTCTCATCAACTCCTGAGCTTCCACCATGGGTCCAAGAAGAGAGTGTACATGGTAGCAGGGCTATAAACTATGTATGGGCTCAAGAAATTGTTTCCCTTCACCACCCATAAACCTGCCGACAGAAGAGAACAACTCTGAATCCTTTATCTTGGCACTATTCCTCAAAAAGACCTCTTGGTGTCAAGTTGAATATATTGGACCCTTTCCGAAGGTGCAGCAATTTATTCTTGCTGGAATTGGCACATACCTCAGATAAGAGTTTATCTTCTTTGCCTGCTGCAGTGCCTCTGCAAGCATTACTGTCTTAGGACAAAGAGAATTCCTGATTTAGTGGCATAGGGTTCTATAGTTCATTACATCATAACAGTGTGTAATTGATCATTACATCATAATTGATCAATTTTGTGGCAAAAGAGGTGTGACAATGAGCTCCTAATCATAGAACTCACATGGTTTACAAATATTGCATCACAAATACACAACTTTCCTCATAGAATGATGGAATGGATATTACTGTCACCACTAAGAAACATCAGAGATTAATACATATGGAAAGTTTGAAGTTCTATTTCCCAGCATACACATTGAACCAATAGTTTATATACAGTGATAGATTCTCAGCAGCTAGAATGCTCAGCTCTGGGAACCATGTTGTGGAAATAAGATTGGTCTCTCTAACCATTCCTCCCAGAGACCTTTTTGGAAAACAAAAAGGCAAGAATTGTGAAGTAGATTTTCAAGAATAAATGTAAGAAGACTCACTCTACCAAATATTAAAGCAGTGTACTACCCTTAAAGGACTAAGAAGATAGCACATTTATATAGCAAAACATTTCTTGACAAATTTGGGTTTATAAAGCAGTAAAGAATGAACTCTTTATGTAGTGGGGCTAGGATGATTGGTTGTTTGTATGAAAAGTATAAAATTTGATTCTTTTCACACATTAAACCACAAAAATTCATTCAAGATAGAATATAATGTAAATGTAAAAAGCAAAATGCTTAAACTGTAAAATATATATATACATATATATGAAGATATGACTCAGAATAGTCAGTGACATCTTAAAGAAGATACAAAACGTACAGAAAAATATTAATAAATTTAATCATAATTAATTTAAACTTTGCCTAACTAGAGACATGACAAATGAAGTGAAAAGACCAATCATAATCTGAAAGAAGATATTTACTGGGTATATATAAAACCCAGCAATAAATTATTTAAGAATATCTTCAATAATAATAAACCCATAATAAAATGACAACCGAATGAGAAAATTTACAACAATAAAAACGATTGACACAGAGGAGATCTGAATGAGCAGTGAGCACAGAAAATCTGTTTAACGTAGCTAGTAATCACAAAAATGAAAATTAAAACACAATTAGATGCCATTCTCACTATTGAATGGACAAGAGCTTTAAAATGTCTGAAAGTGCAAAGAACCAGTAAAGATGTGGAAAATAAAACTTGGAATTATCTCATGCTCCTGATGGAAGAATAAAATAGCAGCATTTTATGAGCAATTTTGCAATATCTAAAAAAGCTGAAGACTCACTGTACCATTAAAATGGGTCTGGCCACCACCCCTGTCTTCCACCTGTGCCCTCACCATCACACGACATTAAAGTGATACAGTGGTATAAGTAACTGTAAACAAGATTACAATGGCTTAATCAAGAAAGAGGTTTATCTCAGACATGAAAATAAAAATCATCTGGGCAGGGTTCCCAGGGCTGGAGCAGAGGCTAACATGGCCTCAAGGGATCAGACCTACTTTGTCACTCTGTCTTCCTTAATGTGTGGCTGCTGCACCTCAAGGATCATCGTAATTCCAGACAAGAAAAACGTTGGGATGATTGAATTGGCATGAGCAGTTTATCCTTTTACTGCTTTGGCAAGAACTATCTCATAGCTAGCTGAAAAAGAGATTGGGATTCAGAGTAGTTTGCTTTTCAAGCTTTAAAGTTAAGATAGACAATGTAATATGCTTTGAGAAGTGTTGAAAGAGCCAGCCTACCATACCCACTTCACAGGTATACTTCAGACCATGTGAACGTATATACACATTCACTGTGACATCTACCTATAAAGTGTACCTATGAATGTGTATATACTCATTTACATGGTACTTAAGTAGACCTATGAAGGGGTATACTTCACATGGATCTGATAGTGACTTGCTGCTTGCTAGCATGTTCTATGTTCGGGGGAGAAGCAGCAGAGGCATCACTCAGGAACCGTTTAGAAATGCATAATCTCAGGATCCACACAAGATCTACCGAATCAAGATCTGTAGTTCAACTGCTGTGTTAGGTGCTTCTATATGCAAATTAAAGTTTCTGAAGCACCACTGTAAAAAACCTTGCACATGTAACAGTGTGTTTTATATTTCAAAAGGAAAAAGGAAATAATCTAAATGCCTATTAATAACAGAATACACGAATGTAGATTTATTAAATAGAATAATTTACAGGGTACTTAAAATGAGTAAATACATTGACTGATATTAATCTGGACAAATACCAAAAACATAAAATTTATTTTAAAAGACAATGAAAAATTAAGTCTTCAGTACGATATAGTTTGTGTATCCTTTTAAGTGTGCAAAACAATATTTTATAAGGATATATACATACTTCTTAAAATATTTTAAAATGCATGGATGGAAAATAATCACTGACTTTATATACTGGTTAACTTGGGGTATAGAGGAAAGAAAAAGTGATTGAAAAAGGGACAAAGTGGTTTCAATTGTCTCGGTTATATTTTACTTCTTAAAAAATCTGAAGTAAATATGGTAAAATGTTAAGATTCATGCATATGTATTTACTTTGGTATCTTCAATATTATGCTCTCAACATTTTATATGTTTAAGATATTTCATAAAATATTTTTAAAGGTAAAATGAATACAACTAATTTTTTGAAAGGATAGTAATGGTGTAACTCTTTTCACACTAGCAATTTGTTTTTAAATGATTTAGAAATAGCTGGTAAAATGAATACATTATTTATGAAGATTAAGTAAGTTGGCATTAGAGTAATGTTTGTAACTGATTTTTATGATACTGAGTCCAGAATATTTCAATGAATTTGTAGCTCTCTCCTGGTAATAACAGGAAACTGAAAAATATATCTAAATACATGCACCCATATTTATAACAGACATGCTTCAAAACTGCTAAAGATAAATGAAAAAAAGAGCCTTGAACTTGAAAATTATGCCAGTTTTTAGAAGCAAGATGAACGCCCTTGGAAACTGTATGACATTCTTGCAGGTTCTTACAGTCTGCCTCTCAACCACTTGCTTTGACCTTGTCAGTGATGTTTATTATATGTTTGTTCCCTTCAAAACATTCTGTTTGGAAAATTTACATTCTAGTTCCTGTCATAATGTTTGCTTTATTTTTAATATACAACTTTTTCTGTGTTTTTAGTGCTTAACATTAATACTAGAAATCACATAGTGTTTTACACAGTAGAACACTAACTTTTGGCATATAATACTTCTAGATAGAAATATGCCTTGTTAATAAAAATAGTGTTCACTGGGGAAACTTCTTTGCTATGTGTACCACTTTCATGTTTATTCAGCATCAGATAAGAAACCTAACAGGGAGAAAATTTAAATGCCATACTGTGAGGACACACAATGAAGACTGGAAGAAACAGAGTTGAAACAATCTCACATGCTTTCCAATCTGTTCTCTTTGAATCTTTCACTGCTTTTACAATATACTTTAAACAAACACAGAGAATTGTAGTTTCCTGCTAAAAATATAAAAATTTATTCTGATACTGGTCTCAAGTATATTATTTCTTATCTTCTCCTACAACAGATGCCAAGATGGTTGATTATTATAAGAAGCTGATCTGTGGCTACATGGCATGCATAAGTGTCTGAAGTGGGAGGATTCGGGGAGTAATTATACATCTAGAGCTGGCAAACTTTTAAATTGGGGATCCAAGAAGGAAAACACTAAATTGTTATTAGTTGCTCAGAATATATTTCTATTCCTAGTAAATGCAGAAAGACCACTTAAGAACCAATAACACTAATGAGTATTCAGTAAAATAATCAGATACAAGAAAACATACCAAAACAATCACTTTTTCAAATACCAGCATTAATAATCTAGGAACGCACACACAATTTAAAATAGAAAAAGAAAACCTACTAAATATTTAGGAGTAAACTGCACCAATTTGAGAAATACATGATTGAAAAAATTAACAAAACTGTATTTATTTTAAAATACACTATATTCCTAAGTAGAAAGAACCAATAATACAAATATGCCAATCATCCTAAAATTAACATGCAGTTTCAATGTAATAGTCTTCTAACTTGTAATATAAAGAAAATATACATGTGCTGACATGGAAATATGCTCAACCTATATATCAGTTGGAAAACATCAAAATCTAGAACAATATCTGATTATTTATTAATCATCTGCATTTGTAAATACATAGAATACATAGAATGTGCATATATTTTTCTTCTTTTCTCTTTACCAAAAAATGAATAATTCACATTGAACTTTTAAGATTGGTCATTGCTGGGAAGCAGGTGGCAAAGGCAGAAGAGCTTTTTATATATTATATATTTCTATTGAAATTTTTATCATGGCCATATATTGATGTTGAAAAAGAAAATAAATCAATAAAGAAACAAAATGAAGATATGTCATATGGAGGACATAAAGAAATCCTTTTTGGAAAACTCTAGTTGCTTGACAAAATTGTTTCAAGAAGGATGCTCACTTACATGTGGAATCTAAAAATGGGGACTCATAGAAACAGAGAGTAAAATTATAATTACAAGGTGCTGGAGGAGGATGGGGGATTGGGAAGACGTTGGTCAAAGGACACAAAATTTTAGTTGCACAGAATAAATAAACGTTCAAGAGATCTATTGTATATCATGGTGACTATGGTTAATAACAATATATGTATACTTGAAAATAGCTCAGAAAGTAGATTTTAAGTTATCTCACCAAAAAAAAAATATGAAGTAATGTATATGTTAGTTTAACTTAGCCATTTCACAATGTATACATAGCTGAAAAGATCACATTATTCACCATGAATACATACAATTTTTACTTGCCAATTAAAACATAAACAAGGGTGATAAGATATGATGAATAATGGTCTCAAATATGTTAATATATGAATCCCCAAAACCTGTAATTATGTTACCTTCCATGGTGAATGGCGCATTGCAAATGTGATTAGTTTAAGGATATTGAAATGGGAATATTATTCTTGATTACATGGTGGGCCCAATATAATCACAAGGGTACTTATAAGAAGACAAGGGAAAATTTGACTACAGAGAGGAGAATGGGAGGTGAACACAGAAGCAGACATTGTGATATAGTCATGAGTTAAAGCATGCCAATGCCCTCTAAAAGTTGAAAACAGGAACAGATTCTTTCCTGGAGTCTCCCAAAGGAACTGGTTCTGCCAAGGCCTTGCCTTGATTTGAGTACCGCGATAGTGTTTTGACACCTCTGTCTTCTAGAACTCTATGAGGATAAATTCATTTTATTTTAAGTTACTAAGTATGTGGTTATTTGTTATAGCAACAATTAAAAAAAATGCAAGTAGAAAACCTGTATGAGACTACTCTGATATGCATTACAGTAACCAGGTAACCTATGTGGAAGACCATCTATCAGTTGATAAGACTGAGTAAGCTTAGCAGTGCAAAGCAAGAGAGGAAAATGGAATGAGAATCATCATGGTATGGTTGGGGCCAAAATTTAAAACACAAACAGAAAATGTAAGTAAAATCCTAGGATAATACTGAAGCAAAACTGAAGGACCAAGCTGCTGTCAGATCAATCCAGCCATGTGATTAACAAACAGGTATTGAATGTGTACCATGTACAAGCCTTAGGATGGAAATGTAATGAGAAATGAACTATGCCTTCCTGAACTTTGCCTTCCCAGAATTTGTAATCAGGGAAAACAAATAAACCACTGAGTAAATTTAGATAGATGTGTGATATTATTGCTTGCCTTGTAGATGGTTATTCTGGCATCATTGATGGGATGGGATTAAAAAGACAAGAAAAGCAGAAGCTTATCCCCCATGTGCAAGTCAGATGTAAGACTAGACGAGAAGAGAAAAAGAGATTAAGTCAGAGCAGCTAGATGGGTTACAGGTCAAGGAATGAACTCTGCCCATCATATCTCTTCTGAGATCCAAAGGCCTCTCAAAAAGTGACCAGGGCTTTGCTCTGGAGAGGGAGGCCTGGAGTGTCAGGTATCCCAGAAAGAATGATACTTTTTTCTCCTAGAGTAACATTTAATAATAGAAAAAAACAAAAATAAAAATTATATTGAACATATCAAACTAATATTCATAGCTGAGCTAATGCCAGTTTGCTTCTGATTATGCCTATAACAATGCCATTGATCTCTTTCTAACCTGCATAATGGAGAGATGAAGAAAAATGTATATACACACACAAACACACACACAAATTTGCATACTTGTTTTGTACAAGATTAGGTATTCTATTAAGGTTTTGGAAAGATTATTATTCAATGTTCACATTTGTTTTCATCCTGTAATATTGGTTTTAGAATTTTTTTTTTTTTGAGATAAGGGTGGTGTGGTCTTGTTAATCTGCTCCAAAGCCATTTTGCTGCCATGCACACTTTATACACTAATTGGATTCCTGATGCATCTTTAAAAACTAATTTCAAAACACTAAGTAATCAGAGGCTTTGTCTTCAATACAAGACATTGCATCAGCAAAAAGTGTTTATTACTCAGCCACCTGTGCTCTGCACAAAGCAATTTAGGCAGACTCAGTCCCTGCCCTGAGGAACTGTCTAAAGCCAGTGCCATTGTAACATTCAAAGACAGGCAGACAACTACACTAATGACAAACACAAGCCTCTAACATTATTAAAAAACAAAAGAACCCGCTCCATAATGTTATTTGAATCACAAGATAAACTAGTATTTTATTTTGGAAAAAAAAACAATGACATGAGGACTTGCTGAATATTCAATAAACAGTTGTTGAATTAAATAATGCACACAACAATCATATTTACAGTTTAAAGATGGAAAAATTAACATGCAAATTTGGTTTCTTGATTAGAGTAGATTATGCATGGCACACTCCATAAGAAGTGGACTTGTAGGTAGTTTACTTAACTGAGAATTATGTTCACATGTGCCTTTCTGCGTATTTCATGAGACTGTGACCCTACTTGAAAGGGAGAACCAAGAGATATTACTATTTGTGTATCAGTTTCACCAGCGTCTGGCAAAAATACAGACTTTAGTGAAATGTTTAGGATGACTAATAATGAAAAGCATAAAATAATATTGGAACAGGTTTTCTACAAGTAGTGAAGTTCTCGCTTATGCCTTCTTACTAGGACTCATATTTAATAATTGTGGAGGATTATGAATGTATTCGTTCCTTTCAGTAAAATGGAGATATTAGATCACCTCGGCTTTTTCTGTAACATTTCCCCTTAATACAGTTTCCCTGTTTGCTTTGTAATCTCCCCTGTAAAATTCAACTGCAAAAGAAAAAAAATGAATTTCCAGCTTAAAGCAGTTGAGTCCATTTTGCAAGACTTGGCAGCTCTGGATATGCCACATGACTCCCGGTGCACCATTTACATAGACATATAAATGTAATTTACATAGACACATAAATGTAACCCAGGAGTTGTGCGTTGTGGTGGCCCTGAGTGACTTAGGGTAGCATAGATGATTCTTGATATAGACTATGATCCTTCACACAAACTGATGTGTGCAGACACTACCCAGTTAAAGCAATGTTTTCACTGGAAAACTCAGCCTCTCCAATACCATTCAGGACACAGGAACAGGCAAAGATTTCAGAATGAAAACACCAAAATAAATTGCAACAAAAGCGAAAATTATCAAACGGAATCTAATTAAACTAAGGAGCTCTGCACAGCAAAAGAAACTGTCATCAGAGTGAACAGACAACCTACAGAATGGGAGAAAAATTTTGCAGTGTAACCATCTGGCCAAAGTCTAATATCCAGAGCCTACAAGGAATTTAAACAAACTTACAAGAAAAAAACAAACAACCCCATTACAAAGTGGACAAAGGTTATGAACAGACAGCCTTTAAAAGAAGACATACATGCGTCCAACAATCACATGAAAAAAAAGCTCAACATCTCTGATCATTAGAGAAATGCAAATCAAAACCACAATAAGATATCATCTTATACCAGTTAGAATGGCAACTATTCAAAAATAAAAAAGACAACAAATGCTGGTGAGATTGTGTGCTGGGAAGGTCCTGGAGAAAAAGGAACACTCTACACTGTTGGTGGGAATGTAAATTAGTTCAACCATTATGGAAGACAGTGTAGCAATTTTTCAAAGATCTAGAGGCAGAAATACCATTTGACCCAGCAATCCCATTACTCGGTATATGCCCAAAGGAATATAAATTATTCTGTTATAAATATGTGCATGCATATGTTCATTGCAGCACTATCAATAGAAAACATATGGAATCAACCCAAATGCCCATCAATGATAGCCTGGGTTAAGAAAATGTGGTACATGTACACAATGGAATACCATGCAGCCATAGAAAGGAATAAGATCATGTCCTTTGTAGGGATGTGGATTGAGCTGGAAACTGTGATTCTCAGCAAACTAATGCAAAAACAGAAAAACCAAACACTGAATGTTCTCACTTGTAAATAGAAGCTGAACAATGAGGACATGTGGAAACATGGTGGGAACATCACACACTGGGGCTGTTTGAGGAGAATAGAGCTGGGGAGAGAGAGCATCAGGAAGAATAGCTAATAGATGCTGGGCTGAATACCTAGGTGACAGATGATGTTTGTAACAAACCACCGTGGCACACATTTACCTGTGTAACAAACCTGCACAACCTGTTCATATACCCCTGAACTTGAAATAAAAGTTGAAGAAAAAAAAAGAACACTTGCCTCTCTTTCACTATGAAAGTGTTTTCTCAAAATATAAGCTTTTTTTCTTCTAGTGGAGAAGAAATAGAGTAACAGAAGAAACTACAACATTCAAATCCTTACAGTATTCTAATAAATCTGTTCTAGGAAAAATGAATTACTTTGGTCAAGCTATAGAATAGCTTTATTTGATAAAGTTTTGAGACCTGAACTCATCAAATTAAATTGTTCAAATCAATTTTTAAATATTGATCATCTACAATCAGATGTGTGCTGTGATACAACTTTAGAAAAATATTCTGAGCAGTTTCTGCCTTGAAAGAGTTTTCTGAGGAAATGAGAATGACAAATTGCATGTAGTAAGATCAGGTCTTTCGCTATGAAGACACATAAGGAAATTCTTACAAAATATGTAAGAGAGACTTTTGTATAATCAGCTAGGTTGCCTTAAATTCATATCTTGTGTCACCATTTTCAAAGTGTATTAAAGATATAGAAAGAGTGACAGACAGAGAGAGAGAGACTGATACTTTAGAGAAAGAGAGGGAATCAATGTGGAAAGGAAATAAACATGTCATTTCACACTTACTCTAACAAGCTAATAGTCCCTGTATCAGGTCTTAATCCACACCATCTGTGAATGTTACTGTATTTGAAAAAGCATCTTTGCAGATATGGTTAAATTGAGGATACTAAGATGGGGAGATCATCCTAGATTATCAGGATGGTCCCTAAATGCAATCACATGCATCCCTGTAAGAGGAATACTGAGACAGAAAAAGTAGAGAAATGAGAAAGAGATGTAAGAAATAAACAGAGATTTCAAGATGCTGAGCTGCTGATCTGAATAGTGAAGGAGAGAGCCTGAGTGAAGGAATGCAACATTAGAGTTTGGAAAAGGTAAGGAAACATTTTTATTCCTACAGTCTCTGAAAATATTACCATCCTACCAAAACCTAGGTTTCAGCCTAGTGAAATACACTTTTAGACTTCTAAACCTCAGAACTGTAGATGAATAAATGTATGTTATTTTAGGTCACTAAGTCTGTGGTAATTTGTTACATCAGCCACAGAAAACTAATATATCTACTTTGAAATATAGAACTAGAGTCTTAACACTCTCCTAATGATATGCCTTTCTTTTTTCTTTAAAATAATAGAATAATTTCAAACACTAATGCCTTTATGAAGGTTTAGTAAATTAATCACATAATATTTAACTATATTTTTCTGTTCATTTGCTCTATTCTGTTTCTATTTATTGGGTATTCCTTTAACTCTTGGCTTACACTTAAATTCTAGTACAATGATGTATTCTTATGTTTCACGTTGCCATAAGGGAATTCCCGAGGCCGAGTAATTTATGAAGAGGTTTATTGGACTTACAGTTCTGTGGGCTGGTCAAGAAGCATGGCACCAGCATCTGCTTCTAGTGAGGCCCTCAGGAACTTTTGCTCATGGAGAGGAAGGAGACCTAGTGTGTCACATGCTGAAAGAAGGAGCAAGAGAAAGAGGAGAGGGGTGCCATGCTCTTTTAAACAACCAGCCCTCCATGAACTGCTAAGGGGAGAACTGCTCATTAACACAGGGAGAGCACCTAGCTATTCACAAGCGATCCACCCCCAAGACCAAAACACCTCCCACCAGCCCTCACTTCCAACACTGGGGGTCGCATTTCAACACGAGACTCAGAGAGGACAAATATTCAAATTGTATCATGTGTGATACATACATTTGACACATCTTGACAATTCATCTTATTGTTCAAAATTTCTCTGCTTTTTCCTACATTTTTCTCATAACCTAAATTATAGATATTTTAATTCTAATGTGTGCTACTGGAATTTTAAATCTGACTGTATTAATATGGTATTCTATTGCTGCTGGAACACATGTTCACAAACTTGGTGGCTTAAACAATACACATATACCAACTTTCAATTCTGCCATTCACAGGTCAGACCTGGGTCCCACTAGAATAACACTGAAGTGTCAGTGGACCTATGTTCCCTTCTGAAAGTTCTAGGAAAAATTCTGTTTCTTTCACTTTTCCAGATTCTGCAAACGTTCCACATCCCTTGGCTGGGGCTCCTATCTCCACCTTCAAAGCTAGCAATACTGGATCCAGTTCTTCTCATGCCACTGTCTTTCACCCTCAACTGTGAAAGGTTCTATGCTTTTAAAAATTCACATGATTGAAAATGTCCCCATGGGGGACAAGAATTCCATGCTGTTTTATGGATGGAAATATAGTTATAATTAGGCATTAATCAGGCTGAGCTTTGGCCCACTTCCTTGTTGCCAAAAATCACATATCACTAGATACTGAGCATTTCCAGCCCCATTGATCCTATAGACATGATCTCTGACATTAGAGTCACAAAGCTTTTGTTTAAGGATCACTTAAGATGTTTTTCAGACCCTTAATTCCAGCATCCAATTTGAAGACCCCACAGAGGAGTGCATCAGGCAATGAACCTTTTACATTTACATCATTTGATTGGGTGCATCTGGATATTCCAGGATAATCTCTCATCTCAAAGTTTGTGCCCTTAACCACATGGGCAAAGACACTTTTTCCTGTAAGACAACACTGTCACAAGTACTAGGAATTATGCTTGGACATCTCTGGGAGCCATTATTCTACCTACCAAATCAATCTACTATTCACATGTATCATGTATACTATTAAAATCTAAAGCATGTTGATTGATGGATATTTTAAATCATAATGGTAGTCATGTTAAACATTAAACTCTTTGCAAAACTTATTTTATCCTTGGAACAATTTGTAGATGATTAACATAAAAAATCAGAAAGGGTAGAAATGACATGGCCATTTCATATAGGAAATACAAGTGTGAGTTGTGTTATTTCATCATGAATATCAGATTTTCATTATTATATTATGATATGCTCATTTTAGGATCATAAGATCCGAGTTTTAAAGGTTCTAGACAGGTTTGCGTATACTTTCAGGTGGGAAAATAAAGCAAGCCTCTATCTTATAAAGATAAACCTGAAGAAATGAAGAGAAATATGGATCTCAAAGATGAGTGAACTTAAATTTGAAGTCCAGTCAATGGTAGTTCCAAGGAGTAGCCTGGACTTTTATAGCTCTCCCTGATGCTCAATGCTAATGGCTATAACATTCCTCAAACCCTGTAACACCTTTGCTATGCAAATAAAGCTTGATATGCACTGAAAATCAGTATGTCCTTCAAAACATAACATTTTAACCAACTCCTGTATAGGTTATTTTTCATTAAAATGAAGTTATATTACCCAGTTGCATAAGACTGCTTATGTTCATATTCGTTTCTTACCTTCACACACTGGTACTGAAGTTATTAATTTTTTTTACATTCTAAATTGCAATTTCTGGCCTTTATATATGTCTTCTAATCAATGTCAGGAGAAATGTGCTAGATGACAATTAGATTCAGAACTTGAAGTTCACCATCAATTTTACTATCTACCCAGGGGCAAACCTAGTCATAGACTTTACCTGTTTATCTTTTCGTCAGCTTATTTATTTGTAAAACACAGCAGAGATTTAAATTTTAACTTAAATTGAGATCCCTGAACATTTTTTTTAAAAGTCTTCAAAATAATAACACTGTGATCCATCACAAAATGATTTTTATTTTCCAACAAAGAAAATGGCTGGTCACATACAGAAATTGCCAAATTTCACAGTGTATAATAAACCTTTTTAAAGCTAGAAGTTCATGGTGAATGGATTCATACATGATGAAGAATATGACACAGATGCCAACAGCATTCAAAAGAAAAATGTCTTGGCAGACTTTCAGGAAGAGCTAGTTAACCTTCAACAATATTTAATTCAATTACGATAAAAATAAAACAAAAATTTAGACAAATAGAAAATGCAGACAGAATTATGAGAGTCTTTGACTTAGCTAGAATTTACATACTGAGGCTTCAAGATGCTTGTATACTGAAGCTTAAAATATCATTTAAAATTAGAAGTGTGTCACAGTGATGCAATAGCTGTCAATTTCCTGAGGTTATTTTACAAAAATATTTTTACTCTGAAGTTGAATCAGGTATAGACTCAAATTCTCATTGTAACATTTAAGAGAGAAAGTGGGTGAGAATTGAAAACATAGCATTGTCAAGTTTTGATTCATTATAAAATATATGTTGTTTGTTTGTTTTTGGAGATGGAGCCTCCCTCTGTCACCCAGGCTGACTGCAGTGGCGCGATCTCAGCTCACTGCAACCTCCACCTCCTGGGTTCAAGTGACTCCCTATCTCAGACTCGCCAGTAGCTGGGATTACAGATGTGCACCCCCATGCCCAGATAATTTTTGTATTTTTAGTACAGACGGGGTTTGTTATTGTGACAAGGATGGTCTCGAACTCCTGATCTCAAGTGATCCGCCTGCCTTGGCCTCCAAAGTGCTGGAATTTCAGGTGTGAGCCACTGCACCCAACCAAAAAATGTATGTTTTTAACAGGGTAAGTTATTGATCATATGTTTTCTAACTTGAAGAGGTGTTAGTTTCCAGAAAATATGACAGTAAAGTCATGATTAAATGCCCTAGCTATGTTTCAGTTGTGTTCCAAGGAATTAAAGGGCCACAACTCACTGGTTTCAGTCTGGTGCTGTTATAAAAATTAGTGAGTTGGGTGACGTGGCTCATGCCTGTAATCTCAGCATTTGGGAGACTGAGGCAGGTGCACCACTTGAGGTCAGGAATTTGAGATTAGCCTGGCCAACATGGCGCAATCCCGTCTCCACTAAAAACATAAAAAATTAGCCAGGCATGGTGGCTTGTACCTGTAATCCCAGCTATTCAGGAAGCTGAGGTAGGAGAATGTCTTGACCCTGGGAGTCAGAGGTTGCGGTGAGCTGAGATCACACCATTGCACTCCAGCCTGGGCAACAGAGCAAGACTCTGTCTCAAAAATAATAATAATAAAAAAGAAAATTAGTGAGAGCATGTCAAGAGAAAGAGGAAACAAAGAGTGAAGAATAGGGGATAGCCTGGGGATGAATACCAAGTGTGGGTGAGGGGGAGGAAGGCAGCAAAACACACTGCCATGTGTGTACCTATGCAACTATCTTGCACGTTCTGCACATGTACCCCAAAACCTATAATGCAATAAAAATTTAAAAAAAAAAAAAAAAAAGTGAAGAATATGAATTTTGATCATCACTGCTCATATTATCAATCTTCAAAGATTGATTAAATAAAAAATAAATTTTTGCTATAGTTATCCAATAAATGGTCACATGATTCCAAATCTTACGCTCATGTCCCATAGGAAATTGAATTGTTAAATTTCTAATTTAATTATTTAAATTCCATAAGGACATTATGTTAGAAATTATGACACATGCACTGAAATATGTGTATTCTTGGTTGCTCTGAGAAAGATACTAAAGTGGTTTTCCCACTCAAGTTGTCAGGAAACTAAATGTTCTTATTCAAGTGCATTCACTTTATCAAGTTGTCTGTGTGTCTGGAAAGGAACTATTTTTAAACTTTGGACTTTATAAAGGCATCAGATCATTAGTTGAGAAAGAAAGAGTCCACATTGTGCAATGAGAGGGGATACATGGGCTCACACAAGACTACTTTCAGTCATCTGTAGTTGAGATTCTATATTAATTACGATGTACAATTAAACAAATATTATTAAAGCATTTAGGCAAGTGTGACTAAGAGCAAACATATTGGCTGGTCTCTACTCATCACTGAAGAGCTGCATTATCCTTTATTTGGATATTGCATGTCCCATGCTATTTTACCTTGGCAAGATTATTTCTTTGAAGCTGGACACTTATTACTTGGTGCTTACCCAATTTCCCATTATCAATCACAAATGAGTGCACAGACACAGTATAACCGACATAAGCATCAACACTCACTGTATTCCAATCCTATAGCTCCAGGTCAACTGAAGCAGTGTGTATGCAGTTAACTCCAGCAGTTCTCTACTGCAGCAAGAAAGTTAAATGTCTGGTATAATAGTCCAGGTTGATATTTCTTGTCCACAAGGACCTTGTCACCTCCTCTAGATCCTTCTCTCTCTATCCTTTCCATAATATAAAAAAAAAATCTATATTTTACTAAATAGCTCACAGAAGATCTATAACATTTACCAATCCTTACCCCCTTGTTTTCATACTCCATGAAGTATGGGAACCTCTTTCTTTTTTTGGTGTATGAGCCTCCTGTCAAAGGTCATCCTGTACAGTTTTTGTCTTTTCTTCCTCTATTCCCTTTTCTCTTAAAATTGTTCTATTTTTAGCAAAATAGTACATGTCCATGGATTTGCAATCAAAGATGAAGGAAACCTGTTATAAAAAATCATGTGTGCCTTGTCTTTCTTTAAATGCCATGCCTATTCCCCAGAGTCAGCAATTTTCATGTCATCTTTTATTCTGTAATGTTATATAAATTTTTTACTTTCTGATTTTTTTGACATAGATATTATATATCTAATTTATTTATTTTTAACTATGACCTATAAAATTGTATCTATAGATGTTTGGGGCTTATCTTCCTTACCATCAAACATCCACCATAACCCTCTTACCTTCGTTAATCCAAAACAGACATTTCCCAAATGATGCTATCCTTTCAATGTAGCTAGAAGAAATATTGGGTAATATGCTCCTTATTATTTCTATCAACATTGTTCTTTAATTCTTGACTATACTCTGCAGCTGAGTTATGTAATATATTGGTTACTATTCCCTTTCTCGTACAATTTCTTTTCCCCCTCATAATTATAGTACTGCATAGTTATTTATAATTAATGTGAGGCTTTTTGTACTTTATCCTCAAACTCTCCCATAGAAATAAATATCTCCTTTAATAAAAATATGTTAGTATTTCTATTAGTTTCCTTTTCTCTTCTCTTTTTGAAGGAAGTGTTACTGGAATTCTCAGTTCTCCTGCTCCAATATAAATAGTCTTCTCTATATGTCAGCTGCGTGACTGTCATTCTGGGTGTTTCATTTGTGCAGGTCTTTTTCTCATATTAACCATTCTCCACAGATGTCTCACATTCCTTGCCTTGCAGCTCCTATTGAGGAGGCACAAGTAATCCTCTGCATTGAGTTGACTAACGGTTGATTTTTATTGGGACCCATCAGTCTAGTTGAGAATGTGTAGCTCTTTTAAGTTTTCAGGTTTTTTCCCCGCAGAGAGAATAGTTCCAATCTGAAAATGTCTTCCCCAATCTCCAAGCAAGTTCAACAAGGAGATGAGGAATCACCTGGTAAGCATGTAAAATCTCACTTCCTCCTGTTTTTATTCCATCAGTACCATCTCCAGGTGTATTTCTGCAAAGTCCTCTAATTCATCTTCTTCAGAGAGGAATTTATGGAATACTCATCAGCATTGCCTTGCTGTGTGTGAAGGACAAGAGAAACTTTGACAACCTTTTATAACAAACTTTCAAACAATCTTCTGGCTTCTAACCAAAGCAACACACCTTTTTATAACACACTCCCATTCTTGAGACTTTTCATGATCTCTAAAGTATTTCTTAACCATCTTTCTGAAAGCTTAACTATTAACTTTCTCACTCTAGCTGAGTTTCACCCACCCATTTCAAGTCCAAAAGTTGTTGACATATATACTATCTTAACTTTCTTTTCTTTGTGCTTAGTGTTTATAACTTTCTAAAATTCTTCATTGCTACAGTGACAGTTTCCAGAGAATGTGTAGATAGAAGCATGTGTTCAACCCACCATGTTTGACTCTGCTTTTCAATCAATTTCTCATTAGTGAAAATTTCACCTAACTGTTGTCCGCATTAGACTGCAATGTTCTTCATTTTGACTTTATTATAAAGTCGTGGAGGTTTCATCTCCTAGGAGATGGACAATACCTCTGTGCAAGTTTCACTGTCTTCAGCACCAATTACCTGACTGCAAAGTAAACTGGAGTTAGCCGTGTTTCTACCTGTAGCCATCAAAGGACAACTCTAAGTAATACTGAAACCATCCTCACATGTGCACTAACTGGAAACAATTTTTTTCTCCCAGTCTGTAGTGGCTACATGTTGATTAGTTAAATACACAGACTCCTTAGGCTATTTTTTTAAGGAACTTCCGCTTCCCTAAAACATGTTCTGTTGTCTGTCTGTTGGCACTTTATTTTTCCAATTTGTACAAATTTGTCGTTCTCTTTTTCTCTCAGAGAAGCTTAGTGCTGCTGCTTTTTAGAAATAAGATACTTATAGTACTATAATGAGGCATACATATTTAACCTGAAATGTGGCATCCAAATTCCTCCTAAATAATGATTGTTGTTCTGCAAATTACATCACTAAAAGTAGAGGGGAAAGAAGAAATTTTTAGCTCAGGATTTTACAAAAAAGGATGACATAATATAAATGCTATGCATGAGTCAAATAGAGAAACTTGTTTTAACTGAAGTCACAGAAGATCAGGATACTTTGGGGAAAAGGGCCAGTAAGGTAGTGATTATTTTGTATTAATTTCAACATAAACAAGTTCACATACTCTAACTCTGAATTCTTGGAAAGGAAGAGAAAAATGGGATAAAAGAAAGATACAAACAGAGCTTTAATTATATTTTTAATGTTTTATTTCTCAAAAACAAATCTGAATGAAATACGGGATAATGTAAGGATATATTACACCATGAGGTAGGCACATAAACTTTTATAATATTTCTTTCTATATGTTTATATATGCTTAAAATGCTTTATAATTTAAGACAATAATGAAAGAATATGAACTAGTATAAATTTGACAGTCATATCTGTGATTGTGATATTAACGATAAGACTGACTTAGAGAACAAAATCTATGGTTGGACATTTATAAATATCAGCCAGATTAGTATTTTCCCCAGATTATGGGACTTAGGTCTAGGATTTCTTCAAAATTTGTCCAAACTTGATCTTTTACCTGAGAGGTAAATTAAGGAGAGAAAGAGATTAGGAAACTAAAAAGAAGTAGCAATTATCTTTCATAAGGAAAGGAAAAGCAGAAGTATCAAAGATGAAATAGAGAACCAACCCTCCAAGATGAAATATTCTTTCCATTGTATAGTACTACTCTATGAAGGCAGATTCCAAACCTCTGCTGATTTTCCCACATCCCCTAATTGTGCCTCAAATTTTTGGTTAGTTTTTATGTTATGTCTTATTTCTGGAGATATATATATATTTACATGTCTTATATCATAATTAAGACCATACAGTTGACAGCATCATCATTTAATATCAGTTCTGACTTGTCTTTGTTAACATAGCATTATCTAAACTTAACTGAGGGTTGGAGGAGCTTTTTATTTTTTAAACATGGAGTCTCTATTGTCATATGGCAGTTACTAGTATCTCATGGAATAAACCTTGAAAATGATGAATTAGATGAATCCCTAAGGTGCATTCACGAGCTAATATTAAATGATTCCATCATTTCCTTGAAATATTGCCCCTTCCTGTGCTGCTGGTGGATGTTCTGCTGCAGCTTATTAAACAGCAGATGCTTAGGTATCCTGCTGTCATCCAGGGAGCAGGTTTATTTTGTAGCAAGTGACATTTCCAGATGGTGAACTAGATGCAGTCTAGCAAGCTGTTGATGAAATGGCTCAGGAAGTGGTGTAAGGCATTTGTGGGCAGTCCAAAATTCATTCAAAATTAGATATTAACACTGTGCTTTACACATTCAAATAGCTTGGAACTTAATGCTAATGTTCAACCTTGTCCATTAAGGTCACAAAGGTCATACTTTATTATTAAATTCTATGCATTTACACAGTTAGAGTGTTATCTCAGTAACCATTTTGTAAGGAGTTTCCAGTTCTGTCTTACAAATAAAAAATTGTCATATGTCATATCTAGTGTATTAATAGATATATGATGTCCTCTTCAAGCTTAACTATATGCAGTATTTATATGCTCTAAAATACAGTAAAGCAAGCTATATTTTTGTCTCATTTTTATTGTTGTATATTTTCAAATAAAATTAATGATTACTCATTAACTGTTTTCTCAAATAATTTTTTAAGATATTATTTTAAGAATTATGTATCAAGTGCTATTAATTTATTCAAGTAAGTGTTGGTATTAATATACAGATCTAAAAAAATAGAGAACAAAAATTATGAATACTCCTAAACTGTAGAAATCCTTGAATGAGTGAAATCACTACATCATATATAAAAGCACATAAAGAACTTATTTTAGAATCTGTGTGTTATTCTGAAATAAATACCACAGCATTAGCATAGTTTTCCACTTTCTTCCTACTTGCTTTCCAAAAATAGCATTCTCAGTTGTCTCACAGCAATCACTTTTCCAAATGATTTATGTTGGGATATGCCTTTGCTTTCACTAATTATATTCTTTTAGTTTCATAGATCCAGCAGGACTCACATCAAAGTAACTATTTTATCTGAGAATTTATCTTTGTAAATATCATGATTCAGGCACTTAGTGTCACCTACATGCAAAGCATTCTATACTCAGATAAATAAACTATGAAAAAATGAGCTCTATCTCTATAGAAAACTGAAAAAAAAATCCAAAACTTACTAAAACATCGGTGTTCATTATCTATTATCACATAACAAATTACTTAAATTTAACAGCTTAAAAAAATTTATTATTCCTCATTTTTCTGTGGGTCAGGATTCTAATCATAGTTTAACTTTGTCTTCTAGCTTACAGTCCCCATGGGATGAAATCAAACTGTTGGCAGAGCACAAACTTATGTGAAGGCTCATGTAGTTGTTGGCAGGTCTTGGATCCTTACCATAGAGCTGCCTCGTGACATGGCAGCTGGTTTCTCCCAAGGTTAATGATCTAACAGCAAGCAAGATGGAGTACCCAAGAGAAAAGCCATAGTCTTTTTATAACCTAAGCTTGTAAGTGACATCCCATTACATTTGACGTACTCCTTTCCTCAGAAGAGTTTATAAGTCCCACCCACACTCCAGAAGAGGGGCTTATGGAAGAGCACAAATGCCAGAAGAAATGGTCACTGGTAACCACCTTAGACAATGACTACCACAGTATTTTCATTGCTTATGTGATTAAAGTAAGTACAATGTTGACTGCTTGTGTTTTTAAAACAGAAAATTAAAGACACAATAAACTTATTCAGCTCTTAAAAGTATGGAATTAATATCCAAGAAGTTATTTAAAAAAAAAAAAAAAAAAAAAAACAGAAGTCTCATTGAGGCAACTTTCTATTTCTCATATAAATACATGAGAGTATAATGTTAGTTGAGAACTGGCTTCACGTAATTCTACACTAGGAAGGGGAAATTGTTCCATCTGTAAGAAGATGTGACTGACTCTGAAGAGAAATATTTATGCATATGAACAATATATGTGGACATATGTCTTTATGACAAGTTATAGTAACTTGATTTGATAAAATAATTTTGTGTACTTTCTGAAAGTACCCACTAATTTTAATGCCATGAAGCAAAACAAAATTATTATAACACTATAAGAGGTTAAATTCTTTTGAACAGGCATTTAAAAATAATTTTATAATTTTAATAGTTCTTAACAACTTTAAGATTCATATCAGTAAATCATTTTATTTACTGTAGAAGAAAATATTTGTTTCTCTGAACAAGGAACAATGAAAACTGGGCCATTTTAACCTACCTCTGATATATCAAAAGCCATGGACACATTGAGAGGGGAACAACACACACTTGGTCATGTTGGAAGGCTGGGGGGAGGGAGTGCATCAGGAAAAATAGCTAATGGATATTGGGCTTGGTATGTAAGTGATGGGTTGATCTGTGCAGCAAAGCACTATGACACATATTTACCTATGTAACAAACCTGCACATCCTGCACATGTACCCCAGAAGTAAAAATAAAAGTTGATGGGAAAAAAAAAAGCCAACAATGAACTGGGAAGGAGAAAGATGCCTGCCTTCCTTTCCTTTAGATAATATTTTCTCTATTAGATTTATGATTTCCACCCAAACTGTAACATATTTTGTACCATTTAAGGACCCTAATATAAAGCTATTTACATGCAAGTGAAAGTTCAGATAATCTATTATTGTTTTCAGTTAATAAAATATATACTATGAAAGCATTCAACAGATTGATTCATTAGAACTGTACAGAAAATATCTGTTGCTTTACCAAGTCATTCTGGAAAATCAATATAGCCTCCCACACTATAGATTAATACTTACCCTTTTTCCAAATAATCCTAATTGCCATTTTATATCTAGGCATTAAAAAGTAGCCTATTTTGATCAATATTTCATGATAGATACTTTTAATGATAGCTATCCATATCTCACAGCTTTTGTTAAGCTGACACAGAAAATTAGCTCTGCTTTTTCTTGCTTATGATTTGCACTTGCACAGGAGCCAGATGGCAGTAAGAATCAGATAAAATAATAAACTTAAACCAGAGAAACTGAGATTGTTTGAAACAACATATCATTTCAAAGTATAAAAACCCTAATGGTTAAATTCTTTTCCTTTTGCTCCTTGCCTGAGCTGTCTAATGCATTTATTTCCATCTACCTTTATTGGAGAATCTGTCCATTAAATTAAACCACGGAAATACAGGGCAGATGAGTCTTCGTTCGGGGAACTAATAAGCCCACTAAGTCATGAACAGTACATCAGATGAGCTGTAGCTTGTCACCTTTCTTACACACCTGGGAGGCATTAAACAATTTTTACTCTAAAGGGGACTTTTTCTCATGTCCACTGGAAATACTTTTCTTACACAGACTCTAAATAATGAGCCACTTTAAGGTAACTGCATAGAGGGACTTACACAGCAGAAGCACATCACAGGATGTATGCTATTAGAAACCCAGTCTTATTACTTTGAGGTGCCAAACGATGCCACAATTCAAAAATTCCTAAAGGTCTACCTGTTTGGCATGCAATGAGGAAAGTAAGTGACAAATAAAGACGCTCTAATACAACCTTGCTTTCTTCACATCAAGGCCTGTATAAAACGGAAATCAGCCTCCTATAAAAAAAAAATCTTTGAGCTACTTACTTGCTTGTGCATAGATTCATAGGGAAATAATAAATACATCCTTACTGTATGAGGCATTAGCTTTAACGACAGATTAAATATAGTGAATTAAAAAGTTATTCTGACAATGTTCTGACAATGTATATCAAGAACATAGGAGGTTGAACTGGTGAATGAAGAAGAGCAAGAGATAAAAACTTAACAGCATACTCACTGTTTCAAGTTAACTAATAATGAAACAGGCAGAGATAAATATGTGTCAGTTTAATATAACATATGTATCTTCATGACTCAAATACAAATAAAATAAAAATGGGAAAAAAATGGTAGAAATTTTGTTATTTCCAAATTGCTTAGATGGACACCTTGGTAAATTAGTCATCTCTGTCAAATAAAAAATCATTCCACAATTCTGGGAGGGTGAGGAAATCAGGTGTGTGCCTGTGAGTTTTTTTAAAAAGTAAACATTTTCAGTATGATCTATAGTAAATTGGAATTGCTAAAAAGCCATTTGGTAATGAAACTTGATTTTGTGACACTATTTGAACTGACAATTTGGTATAGTTGTGAAAAATAATTCTAATATTTTTATTAATAAATAAATAAAGCAAGTTGAAATAACTAAAGGGGTGGGATAAGCTATGCATTAATACTTTATTAGTGGTTGTCAATGTTTTTTGTGTGAAGAGTAAGTCAAATTCTAATAGGAGAAAGGAAGCCAACAGATAATCATATGCACACAACTGACGTCTACACATTTCCATTTCTTCTGTGATAATTGACTTCATTTCATATTATTAATAATAATAACTTTTAATAAAGCAACTATACGATGATAAGACTGATGAATATCGTCCTGAATTGGTTTGGATCGAATCAACGCACATTTGACAAAGTTAAAAATTTTTCCAAAAGTAATTAGCTTATTTTTTGAACTAATTCAAAATTCTGTAAATGAAAATAAATAAAACCTCCTCACCACAAACTAAATTCAATGCTCCTTAGTACCCTAAGAGTTTAGTGCAACATAAGCTACAATAAAAACCCCTGTTGTTATTCATTTTTTAATGTTTAATACACAGCTTGAATAAAGAAAATCTTTAAAGTGCCATTATGTCTACCAGTTTATAAAATTCATCATCATTTGGATTATATTAATATTTACCCCAGTCTCACACAGTAATTCATCAACCTTCTGGATGATTACAATTACTTTCTAAATTTTGATTAGTATAACATATAGGTTCAGGCAGCCCTTGGGAACAAGTGGCCCTAAAGTGGGAATTGGCAACTACCTGAATAACATGAATATTATCTCTGGGCTCTCAGTAAATTATAGAAGATAGAGAACTAGATGGTAGTATGAAAGTTTAATCACTGGATGCTAATGAGTAATATATTTACTCACTCATTAGTTGCTTTTACAAAAAATGTTTAAAGTATGCTTTGGTGAAAAAAAAAAATGTCAGTTTGTCAGTGTCACCTGTCAGTGTGCCCCAGACAACAGCTAAGCTTCTAATGAGCCTATGAACTTAGACCAGAACCAAGGACAGATCTAATCAATTGCTTTAATGGAGTTGAATTCTTAAATTTCAATAAAGATATTTGATATCTTAATGTTTATTGTCTCATGTAGGAATTTTTGTTGTTCACCTAAAAAAAGAGTGGAAGAGTCATATGACCATAGTTATAGTGTTAATGCTTAAAGACTTGCAGATGTATCCAATATGTGAGATCAAGATAGAGGACTTGATTATCTGTATGTGTGGAAAATCTAAAATCCAAGAACAGAAATCTGAAAGAATTATAAAATTCTCAAGAACAGAATTTAGCAATTGAAGAAAATTCTTTTTGAATTTCAAGACATCTATGCAATCAATATCACTTTTTCTTGTGATAATATTTATGTATACCATTGAAAATTATTTACTTTATTGAAAATGATGTAACATTATTTCAAAATATTTTTGCTATAATGAGAGAAAACAATTTTTGGCAAAACTAATACTTTGAGGAGCAATAATCTGTAGTTATTTATGTAGTTAATCATGACAAAGTATGCCTGTTATAGCTCCTTAATATAGAAAAACACAATATAAATAAAACTTGCATAAAATTTAAATGCCTGCTATATATGAGTTGCAGTAAAGGCTTGGATTTTAAAAATAAATTGTAAAACACAAAATATAGTGGCCTAAATAAATTGAATTTTTTTTTCTTTTATTACAGTCTAGAAATGAGTGGCAGGTCATTTCTGGCCCTACTCCAGGAAATAAGTAAGGTTCCAAGCTCATTTCATATTTTTTGCTTTGCCATTACCAAAACATCATTCTCAGCTGTGTTACTGAAAATAAGTCAACACTTTTCCATATTGTAATCTGTGAGGAGAGAAAAGGCGAATAAAAAATTCATTTAATGAATGAGTTGGATGGTCATTCATTTTAAAATTTCATTGAAGAAAAATTAGTCATAACTTACTGCAAGGAAGGATGGAATATGTCTCAGTAGTCATATGCCCAGCAAAAATCTACTGTAATAAAAGAATGGATTTGGAGCAACTGGGAGCAAATGAAACCAAACACATGTGTTGTTTCTTATTGTCACATGTAGACTCATTCCACCAGTTATCATGCCTTGCTCAAAGTTTAGAATCTCATAGTGAAGCATAGTCCTCTCCATCCAAGCCTAAATATAACCTTTGCAATTTGGTAACCTATAAACTAATATACATTTTATATCACTACTCCTCACTCAATACACAATCAAAAATTATACCATTCTATCACAGGCAAATAACTAGCTTCGGCGGGCTGGGCATTTGGTTTGGTTAACTTGGAAATAAAATTATCTCAACAAAACAGGAGTTTTTGCCTTATTTTCTTCGTCAGCCCTCTGTTAAAATAACAATATTCAAAGATTTCTTCTAGATATACACCTCAAGCCTGCCAATTCTTCTCTTTTATTTACTTGTTCTGGGCAGACCCATCCACTCTCTAATGACAGGCAGCTAAATTGAAAATACCCTGAAACAATACAGTTAGGTTGGAAAGTAAAATCCTCCATCACAATTTTACCACAGACTGGCTCCTTGTTCCGTCTAAAAAGTTTAATTTGGAGGCCCTAAAGATAGGCTGCAAGTGAAAATCTCATCTTCTGCTATTTAGGATAAAAAAGCAGTTGGTATTTTCATGCTCTTTGAGCCTAGATTATTGGTTGCTCCATCAATATAATTACATATTGGAGGCAGAGAGTGCCTCTCTTAGCAATGCTATATTTTCTTCCAGATAGGACTGCAAAAATTATCAGTTCTTGCCTAATCTCAGCTCTCTTTTCTAGTAATTTTGCTAAAACAGCAAAGAACAGCCAAAACATATCGTTAGTCTGAATTTCTGTAACATTCTAGTAAAACTACAGACTTGGTAAGCATATGGTCTGCCATTGAAGTTCTCACGGGTGATAGATTTACAACTGTTTTGCCAGGTCCAACATGAGTCATCATCTTTCCAGCTAGAACTCTCATGCCATCTCTTTTCATCTTATAGCAATACCAGTGCCACATAAATTGAGGTTTTGATTATAGCAGCTCAAATCCAGGTATTCTTTTCTGTATTAATCAAAGACTAAGTTGGTTACAAATAGACCACGAAATACAGTAGTTTAAATATGAGTTATTTCTTTCAAATATGCAGTTTGGATGTGGTCCAGACTTGAAGGCATCACACCTCTGTGAAGTCCTGTCCATGAAGGAACACAAGTTCCTTCTATTTTGTTGTTCTTTCCATCCCTAGGTATTGATTTCATCTATATGTCCCTAAATGGGTCATTTTCAGCATCATTCAGCCTATGGAAACAGAAACAGAAACAATCACAGTGAGGACAGGATACTTCCTTTTGAGCAAGAGGTTCAAATGTTACACAGACTACTTCAACTGCCCACATTCTATTACAGAAAATTCAGTCACTTGGCCATACTTAGCTGCAGAGAACATTGCAGACAGAGCTCTCTTTAATGAATAACTCATCAAAGCCACTTCTTGGAGAGTTGTGAGAAGACATATTTCAGCTGTCAGTCCTTTTAAGTATGGCTTCAATTTCATAGAGTCTCCTGGCCTAAGGACAAGCCCCATCCCAGAGCAGCCTACACACAATGACAAATCCAAGTGTTGATACAAAGGTTTGGCTTGTTCACTGAAATCAAGGACAACTCTGAAATCCCATTCACATTCTAGAGTAACCCTATTTTGGGAACATGTCTCCCCTGGTTCAAAGGAAAAGTCATTCTTGTGCCCACTGGCAACCCACTGTTTTTCATCCCCTTGTCATTTGTCATTAATGGGCTCACCCATGGCTGGGTTGGAGTGTGACTTCTCTCTCTGCCCAATGTTTCCTTCCCTACTTCTGTAGTTATTGATCCCAAGGGTCCTCCTTAAAACATCTTGCACACCAAACTTCATCTCAGAATCAGCTTCTTAAGGAACCCAATAATCAACAATGATAAGGTATTTTAATTAACACATATATAAATGTATATTTTTATAATTTAGTTAGCTACAGTAAGACAAATATTACGATAATCAATGTCCCTATGGATACTTTTTACACAATTTAAACTTACATTAATATAAACAATATTTCTAAATAAGGAAATCATCCTCTACCCTGTGTGACCACAGTATCAAATGCAGAATGAGAATGAAAAAAATATTGCTTTAATAAGTTCAATGTATTTTCCCATACCTCCTTAACAATACATTTACAATATCTGTATCTAAAAACTACTACCTGATAAAAGGAACCAAGATGTTCTTCCTCACTTCATTCCAAATTCACGTTAATTTAGTAGGAAATGGTGATATGCCCTCCCTCTCTGCTTTTATTTATAACAACTAGCTTCTAATTAAATGGCTCATACCAAAGCCAGTACATCATATACCCCTAGAAACTAAATAAGGGAGTCAGTGATCAGCCTAATAAGCAATGCTTGTAAAAGAGGTAAATGCATATAAAAGAAGAAACATGAAGTGTATGAGCGTTTCACAAGACCAGGAAGATTTAATGTGCTTCTTTCTCATCTTAATGACAAATGAAAAAGGGAGGACAAAAAGGAGCTTGCCAGTGGGCACAGGAATGACTTTTCCTTTGAACCAGGGAGAGATGTTCCCAAAGTAGGGAAACAAACAAAGGTGAAAAATTCCTGCCAATTACAAGATTTCATTCTGAATACACAGTGCCATTTTTATTGTGCCATTACGCCTTTTTCTTGAGTCAAATGAAGGCCAAAATTTTAATACATTCTACATTACATAAATTACCATAGTGTGTTTTGCTGTTTTGACCTTTTCAGCATTCCTGCTATAATTTGATTGGGCAGCCATTATACTCGCTTTCTGTTTACAACATTTAACCTGAAAGGAAGAGAGATATTGAGCCAAACAAGCAAAATACTAAAATAACACAGAGACTTAATTAGAGGTATAATGTGCTGCAAGTCAGGGGACCAAAATGCCAGTAAGTCTGGAACTGCTTTGTGAGTTTCTTGAGTGACAGACGCAGCAAGAGAAGTGAAAGTGATAAGTAAAGTGAGGACAATTAAAACCAATTTTTGGTAGTATTTAAAGGTCATTTACATGAAAATTTCCTCTAGTATCTTAGATGAAATAATTAAAATGTTTTAAAAATAATTTTATAATCAAGAAATGTGAAATGTGTCAAGCTTACATTAATAGTGTTGCTTGGATAAATAGATTTTGGCAAAACAAATCCATCAGGTGGCATTTCTTGAGTGCCTAGAATTTACGACTTATTGGGTTAGAAACTGAGTACAAATAAATATAATACATGTTTTAAACAGCTTACAATCTCCAGCTGAGGTTGCAGACAATGAATGTATACTGACACAAATCCATACAATTGAGTGATTTTTCCCAAGAGCATTCGGCAACCTGAATGAAGAGGTAGAGGCAATGGACAGTTGATTGATTGAGGGTTGAACTTTGCCGGATCATGTAGCAGAAAGATTAAGGGACAATGAGGTTGTGGTTGTTTGTAAGACTGTGTTTTTAGTGAGTTCTAAGAGTATGATGAATGGAATAGACGATATGATGAAGGGGAAGAAACACACAGTGAATAGTAAAGTGAATATACAGTTTTGGAAACGATGAAACAAATTAGGGATGGCTAATAAAAATGACATGAAACTACCACCTACATTACTGGCATTGAACAAGAAAGTCGGGGACTTGAGGCATGATATAATAAGCTGATCTTTGCTTTATTAGTAAAAGAAAGAGAGAGGAAAAGGGTAAATACAACAGAATACATTACTTCCCCTTTATTTACTGGGGATACATTCCAAGACTCCCAGTGGATATCTGAAACTGCAGATACCATCAAATCCTAGATGTACTATGCATGAATTCTTTTTCCTTCTTTACATTTTCATGGAAAGAATATTCATTCTTATTATAGATATCAACTTCGGCACATGATTTCTTCCTTATGAAGTTAATATATTTTACGTTTTCATTTAAAGGAAGTAATTTATGGCTTCTCATAGGCACATCTGAAAGAACAGCATCACTACTTTTCGACTTTGGAACAATTATTAAGTCAAATAAGGGTTAACTTGAACACAAGCACTGCACTACCACAACAGTCAATCTGATAACCAAGAAGAATACTAAATGACTAATTGGGTGGGGAATGATGGTGCATGTTATTGAGCCACAATTACCTGAGATAACTGAAACCTCATAAAGCCAAATCTCAATTACTATATGTGAATCTCAGTTTTTGAAGGATAATTTAAAACACAAATCAATTTTAAAAATCCACCTTTAATCTATCCAAAAGTCCTATATTTTATTAACTAATTAGATAAGACACATTTTAAATTTGTTATGGTCCATTGGATGTGTAATCCCCACGTGGTTGTTACATGATAATCCTAATA
Source organism: Saguinus oedipus (assembly GCA_031835075.1). Classification (NCBI taxonomy): domain Eukaryota; kingdom Metazoa; phylum Chordata; class Mammalia; order Primates; family Cebidae; genus Saguinus; species Saguinus oedipus. The sequence goes on from CM063169.1 coordinate 47,856,117, forward strand.
GTATAATTATGAAGCTAATTACCAACCATGTACCAGTGTCCATACATTTCACTCAGTACTACTTTTCAAAGTAACCTTGAGTCTAGTTTCACAGTGGTGCATGGTTGAATGGTTTTGGGTTTCCTTGGTTGATGATATTTCTGGATTGCTGATTTATAATTCTCAAAAAGTAACATAAGCACTGCAGTTAAAAAAATATATCAAAATAAGACATAAAGATAAGTCGCTCTCTAGATTTAACTGCTGGAAAAGTTCAATTTTCTATACCTCTGAAAATGTCAAAATACATTTGCCATTATTGCAAAAATGGGGAATTGAGACTTCACTTCTGGGAAGATGGGGAAGACATACGTTTACCAATATTTCCTCCATAAGTATAGTGAAAAATCCTGGTCACTATAGTAAAACAAACATAAGGAGACTTGGAAAAAGTGGAAAGAAAATGGCATCCAGGAACCCGGAGACCTAAGAAACAAATTGGTGAGTTCCACAGGTTTTTGTTTTGTTTTTTTTTTTTTTGCTACAGATATCCACGACTTGGAACTGAAGTAGCCAGCAACCCAGACTCCAATGAGGGCAGATAAAAAAAAAAAAGGCCAAGTCTATTTTCTCTAGCTAAGAGAGCAAGAAAATATCTGCAGTCCCACCCCTAAAAACAAGGTTTAATGGAGAATCTAGACTTTCACCATTGGCAGGATTAACAAAGCACCTTACCCTCTTTGCTAGGGTGATATCAGATAAAGCCAAATAGGAAGCCAGAACTATTCTTCGTTCCAGTGTATAACATCCTCCCTCTCTTTTCATTATCAAGGTCCCCCTCCTTCTCCCTGCTGGTAAAAATTAAATGAGAATTTCAGAACTGAAACACAATATAGCTGCCAAAAACTGAATGGATAGGCTCAATAGCAGAATGGTGAACATAGAGAAAAATCAGTGAATTTGAAAATAGAACAATAAAAATTATTCAATCTAAAAAACAAAACATAAACTGAAAGGAAAATGAAAAAGCTATCATGGACTGGTACTACTATAACAATTTATTTTTATGTAATGATCTATTATTTATGTCGTTGACCCCCAGAAGGCAAGGAGAAAGAAGGCAAGACTAAAACAGAACTTAAAGAAATAATGGCTCGAAACTCAAATTTGACAAAAAACGTAAACCTACAGACATAAGAAGCTGAGTGAACCACACAAAGATAAATAAGTAAACCTAAAGAAATCCACACCAAGACACAGCATGAGAAAACTTTGAAAACTAAAGGTAAAGAAACAGATCTTGAAAACAGAGAGTGAAACAACAGCTCTGTTTATGTATAGGGGCAAAATAATTACAATCATGTGTATATGTCATGCAATACCAAAGAGTACACACAAAACACAAAACAATCCATCACCAGTATATGACATTTCTAGTTGCTCCATATTCGTCATTTACTAATGTGTATTGCCCTTCAATTTTAGCATTGTGGTGGTTGTGAAATTGTTCTCATTGTGGTTTTAGCTTTAACTGCCTAATAACTAATGATATAAGTCTATGTCTTGCCTTTTTATTTTCTATATTGCATGCTTTCATGAGCAGAGAGAGTTTTATTCCAGTTTATTGCTTTAACTTTGTATTCTTTTTTGGTCTGGGAGTCTTATGTAAGAAATCACTGCCTACTCTAAGGTTACAAAGATAGTCTCCTGTGTTTTCTTCTACAAGCTTTGTAGTTTTTATCTTTTATGTTTATGCCAATCAATTCAAATTTGAATTGTTATGTATGATATGTGGAGATTAAGATTCATTTCATACATTTATCAAATTGTTCCAGAAACACTTTAAAATATATTCTTTTCTCCATGAAATTGCTTTGGCACTGTTGTTGAAAATGAATTTAACTTTCCATTCTGTTCTATTTTTCAATTATAAAACAATACCAAATTGTTTAGAATACTGAATTTTTACAGTAAATATTGAAATAAGGTAGTGTCTTTTAGCTTCATTCCTTTAGTCAACATTCTTTGTTTTTTAGAAACTTTGAATTTTATATAAATTTTAAAACCCATTTGTCAAATTCTCCAAACAGAGGTGTTGAGATTTTGATTGAGACCATGTTTATTTCAGAATTATTTTGTATCGAATCCAGATTTTAACAATACTGAATCTTCCAAGAAATTAATAGTGTATATTTTTTCACTTACTTAGATCTCTTTAATTTGTCTCAGCATGTTTTGTTTGGTTGAAATTAGAAGTCTGGCACATTTTTTGTTAAATTTTTTTCTAAATATTTTAAGATTTATCATGCTATTTTACTTTAGGCAATCATTAAAACAATAATATCAACTCAAGAATAACACTATTTAAAAAAAAAACAAAATATCTCAAAGGTATTGAGTTAGGAATTTTCTGTAGAAATATTTTTAATGGATTATTTTAATAATTTACCCTCCATGATGTATTAGTGTGAACAAATTTGGAACAAATCCTATTTTATTACGAACAAACAATGCTATTGAACAGTTCAGGACAAACATTTCCAGGAGAATGTTCCTTTTGGAAAACAAATATTCATAAAATTTATAGCAGCAGCCAAAATTATAATAAGGAACTGGCCTATTTAATGGTCAGAAGATCAGCGCTCTGGCCTATGCTGTTTCACTAGCTACATGACCTTCAGCCAGTTATACAAACTCTCGTCTCTTAACTTCAGTTTTCTTCATCTTTGAAATAAAAAGAAGAAGGTAAATAGTACCCAAGTCTTTCTCATTTCTAAAGGTCTTCTATTTTTAAAGACTATTCAAAAATTTAACTGGTCAAAATGATTATTGCCATTTAAAAGTCCAGGGAAATTACCTATATCTTTCATCTATAAAGGTGGTGTGGCATACTGGAAACATGTTTTAGAGAAAGATTTGTGGTTTGAACTGTGTTTCCTCCGTAGAAGATAAGATGAAGTCCTAACCACCAATACCTGACCACCAGCAATAAAGATGAAGTAATACTGGAATAGGGTGAGTCCCTAATTCAATATGGCTTGAGTCTTTATAAGAAGAAAACAGTATGCAACAAAAAGCTAGCAAACTGCCAGAAAGGATTCCACTAGGTGTCAGAAGCATCATGACCCTACAAATACATTGATTTGGGAATTGTGGTCACCAGAACTGTGAGAAAATAAAATTCTCATATTTTAAGCCACTTGGTTTATGTTACTTTGTTACGGGACCTCTAGGAAACTTATACATATAGGATACAATTTTTATACAAGTTCCAGAATTTCTATTTTATATGACCACAGTACTTAACCTGTATGAGCTTTAGTTTCCTCTGATGTAAATTTTGGATAATGAAGTCTGCCTTAAAGCTTTATTCTGTGAGTAAATAAGAGCACATAGAAAAATGACTCACACATTCTCTCACCCTAGTAGGCATTCAGTAATTGTATGCCTTATAATGTATATCATTGGTGCACAAATTCAAACTGTAAGAAAAGTTTTATGAAATGCAGATTCCTTAGTTGCACCCAACTTTATGAGTTAGAGCTTGCAGGAGTGGCTTTTATGAATCCACATTTTAAGTTGTTTCTTCAGGTAATCATTATATTCTGCCAGCCAACTATCATAGTATATAGATCTATTTTGGAGAGTTATATGGTTTTTATTTGTGTGCCCATCCAAATTTCATGTTGAATTGCAGTCCCCAATGTTGGCGGAAGAGCCTGATGAGAAGTGATTGGATCATGGAGCAGACGTCCTCACTGCTATCATGATATTGAATTACCACGAGATCTAGTTGTTTAAAGTATGTAGCGCATCCCCATTCCCTCTCTTTCTTGCTCTGCCCTGGTAAGACATGCCTCCTTCCCCTTCCCCTTCTGCCATGATTGTTAAGTTTCCTGTCACCTCCCCAGCCTTGCTTTCCTTACAGCCTGTAGAACTGACTCAATCAAACCTCTTTTCTTCATAAGTTACCCAGTCTCAGGGTGTTCCTTATAGCAATGTGAGAAAAAACTAATACAGAGAGCTACTTATTTAAGTGACAATTTCATTGTTGATCTAATAAAAATTTTACATCTGTAAAATGAAATTATTGCCTTCAAATTTGAAGCACTCCTGAGACTATAACTGGTTAAGTTCTTTGTTATCCTTTAAGAAGAAAAGCTATCTCCCCTTCTGGAAAGTACATTGTATGCATATTTTCTAAGTTAGAATTTTAACTAAAATTCCAAAGCTTGCATATTAAAATAAAAATACATATATATGTGAATATGTATATGCGTGTATGTGTGTGTGTGTGTGTGTGTGTGTGTGTGTGTGTGTGTGTATATATATGAAATATCAAAGCCTCTGACAATTTTTCAAAAGGTCCACAATTAGCTTAATTATTTCAATAAGATATAAAATAATTTTGGTCACATGCATTTCACAAATTTGAATTTTAAACTTTATCAATATTTTCTCAAAAATATTTTTACTATCATAATGATCTTATATTCCTAATGGCTTTTACTATGCTTTGTGGGCTTTATTTTTCCTTTGGCTCACTGAATATTCATTATCAGGTTACTAAATAGTTTCACCTGAGACAGAGGGGGTTAAGTCATTGTACATGTTAGAAATTATATTTTTTTAATTTGCATTTTTATTGAATAATGAAAAAGCATATATATGTAGCTCAAAATCAATTATTGAAAGGATAAAAGTTATGATGAAAATAGCCATATAAATATTACAATCTGTACTTGTGATAGTGAGATTCATACCAGTACTCATGTAGATTATGAATCAGTATGAGATAAAGTAAATAAAACTGCAAGTGTGATGATTTTATATAAATAGATAAAAATGTCTTACAATCATAAGATTGGAAAATGGGTTGTAGTGAACCAGAAATTCATTACCTCAAATACTCTGTGTGTTACTATTTATAAAAATGTATATTTTTGAAGCAATGTTCTATTTGTAAACCAATCATGTTTCTCTAGAACAATGTCTCAATATTAATTTCAACATAAATTTTACACATTTTGTTACTAAAGTATCAAAACTATGAAAATATTAAAGATGCATTCCTATAAGAAATCATGAATAATAAAAAATAAGACACATTCTTTCAGATAATTAATTATAAGTATTATATTGGAGAGAACACAGAATGGGGTCTTAGCAAAATTTCTTTATCAATTGAAATATATATGATAGCAGATATTTCAGCAGTCACTTTCGACTTTAATTAGATTACTTATGGTCAGAATACAAATCAGCTGTCAGCATATATGTAGCATATGTCAGCATATATGTCTCACATATAGAGACAGAAGTGTTCAACAACATTTTACCATCAATCTTGATTATTCCCAGATTCTATATTTGTGAATTTGCCTACTTGCTAAAATTTATTTGTAATCCCCAAATCAATATTTGTGGCACTTTCATGGCCATTTACAAACATGCTCAGAGCAGCAAAAAATGAGTCACCTGACATCTACATTTCCAGCTGAGATGATGCAACTCACACATGGCCATTTTGGTTTATCTCTCTTACAGAGATGACCAGAGGACGAAGACAGACCATGGGTATTGGAGTGGAGTGCAAGAAACTCTGGCACTGAGACCAGCTGGTTAGAGTTTGAATCCCAATTTTGGCACATGTTAGTGCGGTGGCCTCAGGCAAGGCATTTAACACTTCTGAATCTCATTTTCTATTTTGTAAAATAAATAGAATCTATCAGGATGAGTTGTTTGGGGAGATTTACCACTATAATCTGCATGAGATGGGTATATCTTTATGTTCATATTTCTCTTGGGGCTACAGTTTAATATTTGCATTTTCATTGTTTGCTGACTTTATAGAACATAACTACTGTGCATTATAAGTACTGACTTTATACTGTCTCTCACTGCAAAGCTATATTGGTAGAGAAAAAGCTATAAACCATTTTGTGAGACATGATACATGCTGTACAGATGTGTTATTTTGTGAATCTTCCAATTTCATATGGAAGGTTGAGTACATGAGTTTTTATTTGCTCCTCAAACCCACTAAAATAATAGTTGAGTAAGATACACTGGAAGAGAAAAAGAATAAAAAAGAAGATAAGATTTGTGAACAAAATGTTGGGAGATTGAATATATATGATGAATGGTAGAGTTTTAAAGAAGAGGAGGCACAATTATTAGAAGTAGTAAACACAAACTGTTTACTACTTTCAGTAATACATCCCCCCTCTCTTTTACCTGGACACCCGACTGCTCAGATCCTACTATATTTCTAAGCATCTCTTGCAGCTATATTATATGTTTACTAAGATACAGTGAATGGAAGGTGAATTAAAGTAGCTTGTATGACTCTCAAAACATGTACTTTGTCCGGATATGGTAGCTCATGCCTGTAATCCCAGCACTTTTGGAAGCCAAGGACAGTGGATCACCTGAGGTCAGGATTTTGAAACCAGGCGGTCCAACAGGGTGAAAACCTATCTCTACCAAAAAAAAAAAAAAAAAAAAAAAATACAAAAATTAGCTGGGTGTGGTGGCTAGCATCTGCAATCCTAGCTACTTGAGAGGCTGAGGCAGGAGAATCGCTTGAACCAGGGAGGTGGAGGTATCAGCGAGCCAAGATCATGCCACTGCTTGCCAGCCTGGGTGACAGAACAAGACTCTGTCTCGAAAGAAAGAAAAAAGAAAAGAAAAGAAAAGAGAAGAGAAGAGAAGAGAAGAGAAGAGAAGAGAAGAGAAGAGAGGAGAAGAGAAGAGAAGAGAAGAGAAGAGAAGAGAAGAGAAGAGAAAAGAAAGAAAGAAAACATGTCCTTTAAAACCAAAGCTATTTGCCCTCCACTAATATTTTTTCTCTATCCTTCTAACTACAACTTGGACCAGTGCTGGCATTCCAACCTTCACAAGCAGATGAATGCAATACTATAGATAAGGAGAGAACAATAAAATACAAGGAATCAGGGTCTCTGGACAATACCTGGGAAGAGTTCCTATTTGTTTTAGGTTTTTCTTGTTACTAGTCATCTATGAGGGGCAGGTGAGGGATAAGACTGAAATTAATAAGATCGCTAGATCACTTTCTCCATCCCAGCAGAAGACAGGAGGTTTATTCTTTTAAGAGACTGCATCAGAGATACTCTGTTAAGAGGAACCACAGCTTAGTTGAGGGCAAGGTTGTAAAGCACCACCAAAACAACACAGACCAACTAACATTTTCCAACTGAAAACTGTAGAACCCACGCCTCTTTCCCCAGCTCTACAGCAGTCTTCCCATACAGAAAATTTGAAGGTTTGACTCCCCTCTGAGGAAAATGGTAAATCAAAGAATATTGTGATAAATTACCTAGAGAGCTGGATATCAAGAATTTCTTCCCTCCCTATATTGTTGCATACACATGCAACTTGTTCTACCATGTGATGGAATCTATTTCCATTCATTTTGAATCTGACCTGGCTCTGGGATTTACTTTGGTTGATAGAATTTGAGGAGCAAAATGTTCGTTTCCAAGCTGACAAGATTTGCAATAAGTAATACTCAGTTGCTTATTCATACATAACACTTTGAAGAGGCATATGAAACTACCTCTTGGAACACTGAGTGAAGGAAGAGCAATTATTTCTCTGCTAACTCCTCTCTATCTCCTATCTTTCAGTGCTTGAAGTTCACTTCATGAAGTATTAACTATCCTACTAAGTTGCACTGATTCCTATGGACAGTTACTTAGGAAAGTCAAATTCCCCCCGTCCCACACCATCCAGCAAAGAGGTGCATTATATGAGCCTGAAAGTGGTAAGAACTGAGAATGCCTATGGTTTCACTAACTTGGGACTTGGCTGGGGTAGACACTCTTTCTCCATAGGAGATGCATAGAGGTCAGGTTATCACTTCAAGGAAGCCTATCTGATATAGCTAGCGGTACTAGGAGTTAGACAACAACTGTGGCAGCCATGGTTCTCCCTTTGGTAAGCATCCCAGCTCAAAAGACATGTGGGACCAAGAAAATCTGTTGGAGGAGCACAAAAATTATATTTCATACAGTCCATTTCATATGTCAGTCTGATCTGCTAACATTTTCCAATAATATCTGATGTATTCTAATAAGAAAATAAGATTGTACCACTTACTTACCAAGAATGGAAGCACAAATTCAATCATTTAAAGTCTAAGCCAGTTGAATTCTAAAAAAGTATTGCCATAGGTTAGCAAACCATATTACAGTTCCTGTTACCACAGCTGCTACTGAGATATATATGATTGATATTCCTCTGCCAACCAATCCAGATTCACCACCCCTACCCTCTTTGACTAATATTTTACCTTGCTTAATGGAGTAATGAAGTAACCAAGATCTATATATGTAAAGGTGTTGAGTGTAGTTTTCCTTCTCATGTCAGGTTCAATTTGTTGCATAGAAACACCAGGAAATGTCACATTAAAATTCATTCATTTCGTATGTATGCCCTCCTGCAACCATTGTGCAGAAGCACTCCAAGTTTCTCCTCGTTACCAAAGTTATCAGTACCAGTCAGTCCAGTAATTCTTTCTTTGCCTGCTAAGCCTCTGGAATGAAGATCCCAATAGGGCCTAGCGATATTAGCAACTTCCGTTTCCATGAATCTTACAGTTTCCTCTGGTGGAGATCATCTCAATTAAAAAGGACATAATTGGGCAGGGCGAGGTGGCTCAAGCCTGTAATCCCAGCACTTTGGGAAGCCGAGGCGGGTGGATCACGAGGTCAACAGATAGAGACCATCCTGGTCAACATGGTGAAACCCCGTCTCTACTAAAAATGCAAAAAATTAGCTGGGCACAGTGGTGCGTGCCTGTAATCCCAGCTACTCAGGAGGCTGAGGCAGGAGAATTGCCTAAACCCAGGAGGCGGAGGTTGGAGTGAGCCGAGATCGGCCATTGCACTCCAGCCTGGGTAACCAGAGTGAAACTCCGTCTCTAAAAAAAAAAAAGAAAAGAAATCATTGATGACGATGAGCAAGTCTGTCTTATTTCTTCCATTTTTACTGAACCCACATATCAGCCATTGGATCAGTTCATATACTACCTCCAGGAGGACAATACATTTGTATTCATTGTATTTTCCAAAATGGTCACAGTATCTTTCATCTCATATGCTCTTCTGCAATGTAACTTTGTCAGTCTAATATCAGGAGGTAGAGTCTAATGCTTTTACCTCCTTAATCTGAGCTGACCTCAGAAAGTACCTTGACCAAAAATAGTGTCAACAATCATATTATGGGTCAGATCATTATAAGTTTTACAGCTCCAAGTTGTCTCTTAACATCCCTGCTTTTAGAATGCTCCTGTTCAGAACCCAGCCATAAAGCCCAAGCTACATGGAGAGGTCAGGTTCAGATACCCCAATTAGTCCCCGCTGAGTTCCTACCATTAACTCTCAGTCATGTGGGAGAGTTGACATCCCTATTCAGCCTCAGTCTCAGCCCCAATCATCTGGCCACAGTCAACTAAAAACTTCCAACAAGGACATTTCAGCTGAAACTAGTTGACCAGCAGAAGGGTGAGAAATAATAGTAATTCTTTTAAGCCACTTAATTTAAGGATGATTCATTGTGTAGCAATACATGACCAAAAGAGTATTCCAAGCACCTCAAGATATTTATTCCAAGTTGATACCTTAGCAGACTTCAATAGGCCATTGCATAATTCTATGGAAACAAACATCTTGGATAAATGGAGAACATGGTAAGATCAGAAAATCTCATGGTCACACACCCATTATCAAAATTTATTCCCATTATAAGGCTCCTATAATCAGAGGCAGTGCTGTGTGGGATGTATTATTGAATCAGATATTCTCAAGGCCATAAAATGATGAGGCTGGCCGAAGTATGGAAGGCAAACCCATATGCAAAGTATGTATCAGTTTCAGCGAATGGCAGCTTTTTCCTGCCAAAGCTTAAGGTGCCTAATGTAGTCTACTTGCCACTGTATGTCTCCACTGGGAAACATTGCCATGTTCAAGAGCCAGCACTCACCCTTACTTCAGTGGTTGGACATTTTGCAGTAGCTAATTCAGCCTTCACAAGAGGCAACACATAATTTTTGACAAGTACATAGCTTGCAGCTATGACATCATAGCGATTCTGTTCATAGGCCCATTTGACAGGTAATGGGATGGCTGAGGAAAGTGGCTTGCTGACATGCACTGTGTAGCTCACCTTGTTCACCTAGTTTTTGAGAGCCTGCTAGGTAGTAGAAGGTCACTGGTTGGCATGAATATGAGACAAAAATATCTGCATACTTGGTACTCTTTCCCACAAGTTTAACCATACAACTTTTCTTAAGACTTCCTTATCCCCAGTCCTCCCTTCTTGTTTCCCAGCCATTATCCCGTATACAGAACTTCATATTTATCCATATATTAGATGACACATCCTTCTGTGCAAAGCAAATGAATGAGTATTTTGCTTACAGATTCACCCTCTGATATGACTTGATTTCATTAGTCTTTCAGAGCCACCTATGCTTGGGGATATAATGTGGCAGCAGTCCTTTTGTAATGCCAACATATTGTGGTGCTTTATCTGTGAGCCAGGTCTCTGTCTTTTTTCCTTTGTTGATTGGTCAAAAGTTATCCTCCATAAGGACATAGTTGTGAATTTAAGGATAAACATCGAATAAACAGAAGTAAGTGACAAGGGAGTCTGGGCCATCTGTTCATTTAATTTACTTGTACTTTCTGGATCTGCTTCAGCCCACTTCTAAATGTGTCACTGCTATCGAATATTCAATTGCTATACCACCTGCCTAACCTTATGAGTAGCTGAATTCAAAATAATTTAGTTTATGGTGGAAAGTTTTGGTTATACAAGCTCTTGGTGCCCCTCAGGTTCTCAGATTAAAGCATTTTCTGCCATGCATAAACAAACCATATTTTACAAATGTAGGGTAATTATCTGCCTTGGTGGGTGTGGCTTTACTCCAGAACTCCATATTACTATCTCATAACCAGAGAGTCAATACAGTATCCTTATCTGCTAGAGATTCCTCTAAAATAAGTGGGTCTATGAATGAAATGGTTATAATAGCAGGGCAGCCCGCACTGAGTACTGGATCTTTGAACCTCATTCAAAACAGACAGCATTCAGAATCTCCTGATCAGTGGTTTAGGGCTATATTGCCAAGTGATGGGCATGGTTCATCCATAATGCAAAGAGCCATATAAAGCACAATGCCTCCTTGTAGCACATAATGCTACAAGCAACAACTTTAATGCAGAATATTTTGGAATTCCTCAGATTTCTGAACCCCCCAAAACTTTCACTAATCTTTCAGGTACCTGGATTTTTTTTTACCATCTTCTGCCAGTATTTCCCTGTTCTAATCCTCAGTTGGATATAAGACACCTGCTAGGGCAACACATTAGTCTATTTTGCAATTCAATTCTATAATCAGATCTTTGCTCTGATTTCCAACAGAACCTATCTTGTAACTACAGAAGTTAAAAGTCTCCTTAAATTATACAATAGAAACTTCTTGCTTTTACAGTCTAGCTTAAATGGCAATTAGCTTTATAGAAAGTCTTCAAAATCATAGAAAAGTTATACCAATTTTTAATTTTAACTCTAATTGGCCTTATACTGATCAACTGCACTTGCCTTAGACTTACACTTCAAGTGAAAATAGGACCATGACGTCACTGAACACAAGGAACTATTAGTATCCCACTTAGCATAAGAAACATGGCGCTATTTCATTCAGCTTGAAGCCTACTGTAAAATCCCATTCTGCAGAATCTTTCCAGGGTCTGTCCTGGTCAATTGTTTCAACTCAAGTTGCTTCGAAAATGTGGCTTTAGATAAGGCTTGCATGCCGATGCTTTGTTGGTGAATGAAATCCCAGGTGATAAGAGGGAGGGAAAAACTAATGTGCTGCAAGGATGAACAGAAAGCCAATATGAGACTTGTTACTAAACAGGCTGAGCTTTACTCAGTATCATATGTAGGCTTGGACTTTGGAGAAACTGAAACTCCCACTACAATGGAAATGATGGAAACTGCCTAGCCCTTAGTCCAGAAGAGATGAAACAGCCAGCAATGTTTAGGTGTTTAGTGATGAGGCAGAGGAAGTTGCTGTTGTCATGGTCTTCTATTGATCAGGCAACAGAAAAGAAAAGTGAGAATAAGTGAATCTAGATGGTACTTAAATTGGGTCTGATAACATAAATTATATAATGTAAATATAAATTTTGAACACTGGACAAATTAAATTTTCATAGTACATTTTGGGTTTTACTGTTAGATTATTCTAATCATACCTGGATTAACAGTAGCAATTCATATCATTTTCTTTAGATAATTTGCTCACTAGGAATTAACATACATTTCATTTTTTGCTACAACTATAATACATATTTTCTCCAGTTTAGAGAGGTAGTAACTGAAACTAAGATAAAATAACATTTCATTATCAGACAGTTAGTCTTTTAGCCCAAACTAGGTCTGTCTGAGTCTAAAGCCCCTTCTTTTCCTACTACAGTATGACAAATCCATTAATGTAATGAGAAATTGCTGCTGGGCACAGTGGATCATACCTGTAATACCAGCACTTTGGGAAGCTGAGGTGGATCACTTGAGCTCAGGAGTTTAAGGCCAGCTAGGCAACATAGTAAGACTAAATCTCTACTGAAAATTAGAAAATTAGCTGAGCATGGTGGCTTGCATCTGTAGTCTCAGCTACTTGGGAGCATGAGGTGGGAGGATGATAGGAGCCCAGGAGGTCTCGGCTGCAGTGAGCCATGATCACAACACTGCACTCCAGCCTGAGTGACAGACGGAGACACTGTCTCCTAAATAAATACATAAATAAATTGCTGCTTGTTCATTACTTTGTAGAAAAAAAAGTGAATGTGTATTTTGTTCCTTTAATATTTTTAGAATAAATATGGCATAAGTTATTCCTCTTACTTAACAAGTAAGAAAACTGAAGCTCTGAGAGGCTAAACATCATACCCAAGTTCACATTTGTGGGAAGTAGAAAATTAAGGAGTTATCCCTATCGCCAATCTGGAAATTCAATAGGCCACCATAAGGACTCCAGGACTTTACATCATGCATCATATTTCACCAGTAATCATTCCTCACTCTGTCAACTAATTTGGTTATTTCAAAACTCTATGAAGGGTTGTTATTGTAAGGCCGGTTGACTCACCAGGAGTTCGGACACACCCATCCCTCTCCGCTCCTGAAAACTACGTCACCACTCTGCGCTCAACATCAAGCCCTGCATTCAGCATCTAGCTCCGCCACGTGGCTTCCCCAATGCTCACCTCTGCACTCCGCACCAGAATCTGCACTCAACACTAAACTCTGCACTGGGGACCTAGCCCGCCATTAGAAAACCCCACCAAAATTTAAAAGAAGCCCCACCAAACCTGCCCAACAGCATTTTGCCATGTCCAGGTCCCACTCCCCCTGGGCGGCCCACTAACCGGAAATCCCGCCTACCTACCAATAGCAGCTTGCCCTGTCCACGTCCTGTTCCCTCATAACCAATCAAGACATCCTCTCTCACTAGAAAACCCCACACCTCAGGAAGTCAGGCATGACTTCTCTGGCCCCTTTCCCAGGAACCACAGAACCTTGCCTGGGAGTTAAATAAATTGGCATTTAATTGTTCTTATACTGGCCTCAGTTTCCTCATTTTAAACTCGGCAATAACCCTTACAGTTATAATATAGACTTTACTCAGAAAGCATTCTTACTAATGAAAAACCACAGAAAAATACAGTAACTCATAATATCAAAGAGAAGGGAGTCTTGGAAAATTATTTTGCAATGATTAATAAATCAGTTTTCTCTTCCTATATTAGTAGAAAGATCTAGATGTAACAGGGTGGTCTATAGTAATAATAAAGGTGCTTTGGGGGTTTGTAGTGAAGTATTCAGGTATAAATAGTACCCCAGAGGCAGACAGACCTTATATAGCCATTTAATAACTACAAGACAAAGAAGGAAGTTAATGAGACTTTCTGCTCACGGTTTTCTAATGTATAAAATAGAGACATTTAACTTGTTTGTAAAATAGAAATATTTAATTTATGTCAATGAGAAGTAACCTTTGCCATGGATTGATAGGTGCCTACTATAGATTTCTCAATATTTGTCAGTCCTGTGGTTTAATTTCAATATTTTAAATTCCTACTTTATTGTTTATATATTTTTAAAAGTAGAATTTTTCTTGATTTTACTGTCAGTCTTCATATATTCCCCCAACGTTGGACACTAATAAGTAACTCTCAGTTGCTAACTAATTAATCTGAAAATGCTAAATACCCACCTGAATTAAATCCTTGTTTTTATAATGAGTCACCCACTAAAAATGAAGAGCTGTTTAAGGTTGTGTAAAACATCGATTAATTATCTATAGTCCAGGGATATTTAAACTCTTTGCATCTCAGTAGCAGAGTATTTAACTCAAATCACCAAACTAAGTCTTTTTATGATTCAGGATGAAATAAAGATGAGTTCTTGATTTCAAAGGGGTAACAGAACACAGGAGAATGGCCCTAGTCCCCATTTTTGCAGCAGCATGTAAAGTGTGTTGCTGAGAAGTGAATGAACAAAATCGCATATGGAGAGAGGCAACAGCTGTCTCTATAAAGCCTCTGGCCTCCCGCTGCCCTCAGTCCTAGAGGCAGACGTGGTGGTTGATGGCTGCCCACCATGCCATACTTTATTGCTTCATTGACTGCTGCAAATGCCGACAACAGTTTACCAGCCGCAAAGAAATTATTTGATTTACTCAAGTTCCTTTGCTACCATTTCAAAGTCTTGCATGTCCTTGGTTAAATGGTGCCCTTGTAAAATTGCAAGGCAAAAAATAAACTGTTTTCCCCTTAACCAAATAGATATAGTGCTGTGATGTGAAATTACTGAAAAAAAAAATGTGATTTGGGGAAATTACAGTTCCTTGTTTAGTATGTATTGTGCATGCCCTACAGCCTTCCCTAACCAGTAGCTCCCAATTTCATTTAAATTGTAATGATTTCCTTTAAGGACAATTAAGTTGCCTAAGAGCAGTGCATGCATACTAATGTGGCCGAGGCAAGGCACAGTGTAGAAGAGAGTAATAACTGTTTATTAATATGATAATTAAGTGTTAATGCTTAGCAACCTAATGATATCTGTTAAATAACTTACATTTTGGAGTCAGATCCAGGCAAATGAAATTCTATTAAAAATAACAAAAGGCAGCAAATATAAAAATAAATGATGCTAATCTGCCATTAAATCACACATATTTTCTGATTTGTATCTCATGTGAGAGAAGTTCCCTGTTCTCTCTTTTCCACCAAATATGCCAAACCAGTATAATTATTCTCATTTCAAAAACTTTTTTGCTTGTGGATATTTATATATGTTCACAAGGAAAGAGAAGTAATAAAAAGTAGAGATAAAGATGAATACTTTTTTGGAAGATTTTTAAGCTATTATTCTGAAAATTATACATATTCTCAATTTTCAAAAATGTCTAATATGAGAAAAAACATCCAGAATGTGGTATTCAAAACTTTCTTTCTGTGAGTCCTCATTCTCTAGCCTCAAATTTTCTTTCATCCCTTCATAAGCTATTCTTTAAATAATGGATACTTCCAATTGTCCCAATATTATCTAAATTTTTTCTCTTTTTAAAATTTACAAGTAAATTTAAATTTTAAATTTACTTGTAAATTTTAAAACATATATTCTTAATCCTTCATTATTTTTACATCCTTAGTGATTGAACATTTGACAGTGTCACTATGCATTCTTAATTTAACAGAGTTCTAGCCAGAACTAAATGCAGGGAGAAGAAATAGAAACTGTCAGTGTTCTCATGAGACAGGTAATGGAAGGTTTGCTTTGCAAGTGTGAGATCACTTCTATAAATTTAATGAATAAGCCATTTCTGAGTTGATATGTTGCTCCCCTTTGGAAGTGTTTAAACTACTTCCTAGGTTGAAATGAAATACAGCAGTATCTTACTCATTAAGTGATTTTTGCTCCCTGCAATAATTGGAACCTACCAATAAGAAGAAGAAATCAGCTGCCAGGCACATGGCTCATGTCTGTAATCCCGGCACTTTGGGAGGCTGAGGTGGATGGATCATGAGGTCAGGAGATCGAGACCATCCTGGCTAACACGGTGAAACCCTATCTCTACTAAAAATACAAAAGCTTAGCTGGGCGTGGTGGCACACACCTTTACTCCCAGCTACTCAGGAGGCTGAGGCAGGAGAATCCCTTGCATCTGGAAGCGTAGGTTGCAGTGAGCCAGGGTCACACCACTGTACTGCAGACTGGGTGACAGAGTGAGAATCTGTCTCAAAAAATAAAAAGAGGAAATTATCCCAATAAAAGCTGTATTTCTGAAATTCCAGTTTTTTCCCCACTCTCTCTGACTTCTTCCCTTATCACTGTTCTGTTGCCCAATTGTACAAACTAAGTAGAGACCTCTGAAGAAGATGAAATGCCTAATGAAGTTCTCTTCAGAGTAACATGTAGAAATGTATACAGAAGCAAAGCAGTCAAATGCTTAATGGATTCAAGTAAAATGAGGACTAGAAGTACTTTTCTGGATTCCATTACAAATAACTTCATAGTGACCTCAAAATAGGCAATATTCTCAGAATATTAGGAGCTACATCATATTGCAATGGGCTGAGGTGTGAACTGGATTAAATTAAATCACAAAGAAATTAAAACAAAAAGGATTAATTTTCACAAGGCTTTGCTATAAAGGAAGGGAGAGTTAGGGGTACTAGCTAGAGAAAGAATATAGAATTAAACACTATTTTAAAGACAGAGTATGTTTACTTAACATGATTAGATGTTAAAGGAATAGTTATCAGAGAAAGGGGTTTAAGATTCATAGGAAAGGAGTAAGAAATGAAATAAGACCCCTGAAGCAGAAGAGGAGACAGCACCAATGGAGACACTGGCCGTCAATCCTGTAAGAGCACTTATCTCTGAAACTGAAAGAAAGCAGGTGAGGTGGTTTTGAAGCAGGGTATTTCCCTGACCCCTTCATTGGGAGGAACTGGAGTGCACAGGCAATAGAACCCGCTGGCCACCAGGGGCAGACTCCACCACTCATTCCCCACTGCATTCCACCCCTCATTGGAGGGGGAGCACAGGTGAGCAAGTGCAGAAGCTGGAGCAAGTGCTTTTGGGCACCGGCAGGAGCAAAATTCCACATGGGCCCTGCCGCAGTGTCTACAGGGGTGTATGCAACCCTTGAAGCCCTAGAAGGAGTGTTACAATGTCCTTTTAGCTCTGTCATTCGCGGATAGCTTAAATGTTAGTAGCTCAGTGAAGGGTGAGTATGACAGTCTTTTTCACCTGCACGCTTGGCACCTGAGTTCTTGTCTGGCATCCAGGAAGAATAAGTTTGCACTAATGAATTGAAGATGCTAAATGTGGGGGATTTTATTGCCTATGAAAGTGGCTCCCAGCAGGAAGGGTAGCTGAAAAGGGGATGAGCAGAAAGGTAATCTTCCCCTGGAGTCCAGGCAGGGATGGAACAGACTCTTCTCTGAAACTCCCCTGTCAAGCTGTCCCTCTGAGGTCAAGCTGCTTCTCTTTGATGTCCAGCCATAGTCTCCAACATCGAGCTGCTTCTCCTCTCTGCCAGCTGAGTGCTGGGGTTTTTATAAGCACAGGATGGGAGGCGGGTGGGCCATGGGTGGTTTTGGAAAAGGCAACATTGGAGTGGGAAAATAGGCATGTGAGTTCTCACTTCGGGCCATGGTTCCAGGATTTCTGGCTCCAGGGTGAGACCCTCAGTGGAACCTGTTCTCTCCTGCCCAGAATTTCCCTGCCTTGTATTTGTGAAAGCAGAACTCTCATGGCAAATTGCTTTAAATTTCTCAATGAAATAAAAAGGCATTGTTATCTAACCCTTTCTTTCTAGTTTTATGTTTGGTGTATTTCTCCACAAAATAATAAGCAGTGGAGTTTTTAAAATGCAGAGTTTCACAGCACACTCATCATTACTCTCCTTTAGTCTGTAGACCTCTCAACCTTGAAGGCTGAAGCTAGTCTAGTTATTCATTCCTATGTCTAGCATCTGGCTCAAGTTATTGTCTCTGGTCTTTCTTTCAGTCTCTAGGGTAGTGAGGAATTCTTTCCCATTTGGCCCCAAGTTCATTCCTTTGGCTTCTGGTCAAAATTATGCTGACACACTGTCTACCTTCTTGCAAACTTGGCTAATATCCATAATGTAACTTGAGAAGGCTTCTATCTCTTGGCTAACTATTCTATTCAGACAAGTATCTACGTCCTGCTCCCTGCCTTAAGGCCTGGTAGATGCTCAGTTTTTCTACTTTTTTGGCCATATAAAAAACAAGACATACATCTTATCTTTTATAACACATTAAGAAGACAATTGCAGAGAAAAAAATTGTTTTTGCTGCAAATGTGAGTTAGCCATTTAAGTTTATGAGTTTGAACTTTTTATTAATATTCCAGGAGCTTGGAAGATTTTTGTTTAATGCATGTCTCCTAAACAACAAATGAAAGAGGAAGATCCATATATCTAGAAATGGAGAATAATAGTTTGATTGACTTAGGGTTTAAATGACTTCTTATTTGATTTCAGGACCTGATAGGCAGAATAGAATTTGTGTATAATATCGGACAATATGGAAGTAAATATATTTACACAGAAAGTTATGTTGGGGGCCAAACTCAGCTCAGTAAAAGCTAGAATGCTAAGAGGTAAGAATAGAAACACAGCACATCACCAAAAGTTTTCCTTGTGAGGCTGATGGAGAAACACATATGTAAGTGGTTAGGTATTAGGTAAATGGTTATTCAATAGGTGAATGTACTAAATGATTCTAAGTGTGCTCAAGAAACTTATCCCTCAATGCCATCTGTTTATTTATTGTATTTTTGCTTAATTGGCTTTCCTATTATGATTTTGTGTAAGAGTGCTTGTAAGAAATTGCACGCAATGCCTAATCCAATGAGGTGAATTGCTTTAAGTGAATCACATTGTAAAGGAGACCATAAGATACTGATTTGGCTAGGCTTTGTGTCCCCAACCAAATATCATCTTGAATTGTAATCTCCATTATCCTCACAATCCCTGCATGTCAGGGAGAGACCAGCTTGAGGTAATTAAATCATGGGGGCCATTTCCCCCATGCCGTTCTGGTGATAGTGAGTGAGTTCTCACAAGATCTGATGGTTACATAATGGCTCTTCCCTGTTTGATCACACCTCTCCTTCCTGCTGCCTTATGAAGAAGGTACCTGCTTCCCTTTGCCTTCTGCTATGATTGTAAGTTTCCTGAGGCCTCCCCAGCCATGCTGAACTGTGAGTCAATTGAATCTCTTTACTTTTAAATTACCCAGTCTTAGATATTCTTCATAGTAGTGTGAGAATGAACTAATGCAGATACTAAGTCAGAAAGCTTCATTTTAGTGGAAGCATTGTGGATAATTTACTTTTTAAAAAGGAAACAGAGACAATAAACCATTGATTTCAAGATATCTAATTGAGCCCATATATTTACATTTGCTCCCTGTAGGTATAATAGAAATTATCAAGTAAATGTGACACATGTTACAACAGAGTTAGAAAACAAAGAATCACTGCCATCAATAGAACAAAACTTGAATTAATATTTATAATAAAGGAACCAAATGTAATTGGATTAAGGAAAAAGCCAATTAGATTTACATATCACTTGACTGAACATATCAAAAGAGGACAAACAGAAACAAGCGGACTTTTCCTCTTTTCTAAAAACATCACTAGTTTGAACTTGAGGGGAGTCAGTATAACATGTAAGCCTATGTCTGTGCATGTATCTTTCTCTCTCTCTCTGTGTGTGTGTGTGTGTGTGTGTGTGTGTGTGTGCGCGTGTGCGCATGCACACCTGTTTGTGAATTTTGCGAGTGGTAGGTATTAAAGAAGTCTGGAAAATTCACCAGGACCAAAATTGGTTGTGACTTACATTATTACTCTTGGTGACTCCAGTGGATAGTCCAGGATGGAGACTATACTACAAAATGACAGGGAAGCAGTTCCCCAATCAAATGTTCGAGTGTGGCTAACCCAATAATTACAGAAAAAAAAACCTTCAGTAAGCAGTGAAATCTCCAGATCAGAATAGTCTCTATCTTATCTCCTTTCCTATGTCCTGCTCATTAATAACTGCATTTAGACTGAAAGACCTTCTCACTACTTCACAGGCAGAAGAAGATAAAAGAGTGTATAGATTGTTGAGTGAGAGACAGAAATTAGATTAAAGCCTTGAGGAACGCTATTAGTAACCTTCACTGAGCCCAGTTGGATACTACATTCTTCCTCAGGGAATGTGCTGGAATGAGCTTTACCCACCAGCTTCTATTATCAGAGGTTTCTGCCCAACCCTAGGAGTCATTGGGAGAATTTGTCAAGCCTAGAAGAGTTCAGTGATTAGTAGCCAAAAAATTCACTGTGTTACTAGCATCCTTGGTACCAAAAATCAAATTGAAACAAAACAAACCTCAAAACGTAATATCGTGTAATCATCCAAACTCATAAATGTCACATTCTCTAAACCTACTGTAATAAAACTAGAAATTAACAGCAAAAAGCCAAACAAAACAAAACAACTATCCACTTAAAAAATTAACAGTACTTCTTAATAAATCTGGGATTAAAAACTAATTGAAAAATTGAACTGCAGAAGTACTCTGATGGACTTAGAGCAGCAATGGAGCTAATCTGTCCTTCAAATCTCCACCTGAGCTGTAAGTCAGCACCTACTATGGAGGGCCCAAGTAAGAAGCAGAGCTGAAAACCACAGGATTAACTGAAGGTCTCCAAAAGCAAAAACTGTGCACACTGTATGGCACTATTCCACCACTCTACACTCACACATACATGCACCTGCACACAGAGCTTAATTTCTGGCGAAAAGATAAGCAGTTATTCTCTAAAGTAGTTGAAATAGTAATGAAATGAAAGCAAAGGTTTTTAATAGAGTATTGCAGCCTCAGATTAAAACCCCCTCTGTTCTCTGGATTTGAGAGTCCTTCTCTGATGGCCCATCAGTTCACCCTAAAGTGAAGAATTCCAGTCAACTCTAACTTTCCCCCATACACTGAGGTCTCTGCAAACTTCTCAGTCAGGGAAGATGAGAAATCATTTATATACACATCAGAAGAAGAAACCCATACTACCTCTCAGTGCTTAATTATTAAAACGCACAGATAATCAGAGATTACCAGATAGATATTTTTAGAAAACTAGTAGTGATAAAAGGTAACAACCAAGATTAACAAAACAAAAGCTGATTTATAGAGAAATATGTAACTTAAAAGAGGGTATTAAAAATGTCGAATTGGTATATCTTAAGAGATTACGGAAAAGTTACATCTTTCTTAAAATTTTTCTTTTTTTAATTAATTAATTTATTTTTGAAATGGAGTCTTGCTCTGTCACCCAGGTTGGAGTGCAGTGGCACGACCTCAGCTCACTGCAACCTCCACCTCCTGGGTTCAAGTGGTTCTCCTGCCTCAGCCTCCCAGGTAGCTGGGACAATAGGCGAGTGCCACCACATGAGGCTAATTTTTTGTATTTTTAGTAGAGACGGAGTTTCACCATGTTAGCCAGGATGGTGTCCATCTGCTGACCTCATGATCCACCCTCCTCAGCCTCCCACAGGCTGGGATTATAGGCATGAACCACTGAACCCGGCCCTATAAATTTTATTTTTAAGTGACATGCAATAATTGTACACATTTAGGGGGTATAGTGTAGTGTGATGTTTCAATATATGTATTCAATGTGTAATTATCAAATGAAGGTAATTGGGCATCCTTCACTTCAAATATTTATCATTTGTGGTGGGAACATTCAGAATCTTGTCTTCTAGCTGTTTGAAAATGTAAAATAAATTACTGTGAACTATGGTCACACTGCAGAACTATAGAATTCTAGAACTTATTTCTCCTATCAAGCTGTAATTTTATGTTGTGTAACCAACCTCTTCCTATTCCTCCTCTTTCATACCCTGCCCAGCCTCTGGAAATCACTATTCTACTCTCTATTTGTATGAGCTCAACATTTATTAGCTCACACGAGTGAAAATATATAACTTTTATCTTTCTGTGACTTACTTATTTCACTTAACACAATGTTTTCTCCAGGATCATCCACGTGGCCATGAATGAAAGGATTTCATTTATTTTTATGGCTGAATAGTATTCTGTTGTGTATATATACAAGGTTTTCTTTATACATTCATGTGTTGATGGTCAAAAAGCCGCATATTTAACACAAAAACAAGACACCAAGAGGGAGAAAGGGGAAAGATCAGAGAATAACCATATGAAAATATGGGCTTTGTATGTAAAACCTCATATATTCGTTACTTCATTCATTCAACAATGACTTATGAAATGTCTGCTATGTGCCAGTGAGTTGGGCACTTTCTCCTCAGACTGTCCTACATTTTGAAAGTTGTTTAGCTAAAGACCATTCCAAAAATTAAGGCTTAAAATACTACCATAGCCAAGAGATGAAAAAAAATCTAAAATACCCAATAATGTACAAATAATAAAATTAAAACTGTACCTGAGAGAAGCTGAGCACTAGAGGGTGTAGACAGGGCACAATCTTCAGACAAAATGGTAGAAATAAAATAAAAAAGGATACTGGATACTAAAGAAATTTAACTAGGCCACGTAGCTTGTGAGCTGGCTGTGAGTGATTAGTTTGAGGCTTCAGCAAGCTTGTTTCGCCACACCTGAAAAGTGTCTTCTAAATACCTCGCCCCAGCCTCTGTCCAGGTGTGCTGAATCAGAACCTTCAGGGATAAGGCCCTAGCAATAAACTCAGCTCCAATCAGGAGCTGAGGAAAGGAAGAGAGAGTGGGTGGGTGGGCAGAAGGCACAAGCACTCAAAATATACACCTGGAGGAATAAATGGAAATTCAGCTCCTAGAATGTGAGTCTTTGGATCTCCGGGGAGCCACAGGCATGGATGGTCCCTCTGTGTGGTGGGTAAGTTCTTCTGTCTCTCTCATACCTCTTCTGTTCTCTTAGAGTACTAGGGTCTCAAAATTTGAAATGCAAACTCTACAAAAAGAAGGACCTGATTGACATAATTTCAGACCACTCATCTTGCTGCTTTGACCCTCAGTCTCTTTATTAACATGGAGATACTAATAACTACCATAACTACCCAGCAACTACAGAGGCTGGGGTGAGGTATTTAGAAGACACTTTTCAGGTGTGGCGAAACAAGCTTGCTGAAGCCTCAAACTAATCACTCACAGCCAGCTCACAAGCTACGTGGCCTAGTTAAATTTCTTTAGTATCCAGTATCCTTTTTTATTTTATTTCTACCATTTTGTCTGAAGATTGTGCCCTGTCTACACCCTCTAGTGCTCAGCTTCTCTCAGGTACAGTTTTAATTTTATTATTTGTACATTATTGGGTATTTTAGATTTTTTTTCATCTCTTGGCTATGGTAGTATTTTAAGCCTTAATTTTTGGAATGGTCTTTAGCTAAACAACTTTCAAATAACTGTCAATATTTACTCATGTGGCAATAGGAGGAATACCATGCATAGTGCTTTAGTGCATACTGAGAACTCACTAAAGGAGCTATTAATGCTGGTGAATTTTTAGCTCCTACTGACACATATTATAACCATTTGTATTTTTCTTTACAAATATTAATCACCTTGCCTGTTTCCTAAGAATATTTAAAAATACTATTATCAATACAAACGCTACAACTACTGTTCTTATTACTAGTATTACATGTAGGACTCTAGTCAGTTATTGATGTGGAAACAATTTCTAGGACAAAACAATTAACACACAATCCTAATTAAGAAATATTTTTTTAATCAGTAAGAGAAACTGTAAGACAATGGTCCACAACATTTGGATTGTACAAAAAGCACCAGGAAATGTTATTAAAGAATGCAGACTCCTATCCCAGAGTTTCTGAATTGGGCCTTCCAGTAATTCATTCAGAACCCACAGTTTCCTGATTCTATACTTGGGCAATCATTTCTTACATAGGAATTGTTGAGAAATTAAAATATCTTTGTCTGTCTCTGAGTCAGCTATTTCGGGTTGAGCCATTTATTACATCTTAAACTATTAATAGAGTTTAATATCCCCATCTTTACTCTTACTTTAATTCAAAAGGAAGAGAGTTCTGCTGTAGGGAAGTCAATTAAACCACTCATTACTATAAATATGATGAAGGTAGAAAATTTTATATTACCATAACTCCTGTAAGGTACTTGCTGGCAGATTTAAGAGAAAGCTTAGCAGAATATGTTGCGTCTAACCTCACAGGTGTAAACTGTGAGTAAATCTGCAGTTGGGGTATTTGATTAGTGCTAGCTCTGTATTGTGATGGCTCAATACACAAAGATGGGCTTGAATAAATTGAAATGGAAAAAGGATTGAATAGAGTCAAGCTGCCATTTCACATTCTTGTTTAGGGATCTATAAAAGCAATCATTTATTTTAACTTTCAATTGGCTGTTTTGTTATCCAAATGTCATTAGTTCATTTTATGCTTATTCAATAAATACCAAGCACCTACCATGTGTCAAAGAATATGTATGTGTAAGAGAATAGTTTATTTTATTCTTTCTTTCACAAAGGCTTTAATTGAAAACTTGAAGCTCATTTTTTTCAGAACAAGAGAAAAACATTGTTTTTAGAAGTAAAACTCAGTAGGACTATTTTCATTTGAAACCTATTTTAAATTTGCTCTCCACATTTGTTCCCAGGGAAAGCAGGTAAATGAGCTGGTTCTTGGGTATTCCATTGATGAACCTCAGTCAGATACATGCAGATTATCAGTTCAGCAGCACATAGAGCCACACGAATAATTTCATACAAATCTGTATTTAGATTTGCTTATCAAAAGATTCACTCTGTTTTAAAGCCTCAGTGTTCTTTTAGTTCTCCCCAGGTATCTTATATAGCAGGCTCCAGGGAAAAATTAAGTATCCTCAAACATGTCCATTATAATTACTTACCAAAAGAACAATAACATTTCAGAAGGCTTTTCCCTAGTAAAAGTATTTCTTTATTTTATTCAAACTATGTCTGGAATTAAGATTTAACTATGGCAGAATGTGATAGCTACCAAGTCAATACCACATAATATATTTAGTAAAATTATGTGATTGGTAAACTTGTTCTGCTAATACATGTGAAAGGACTTAACATTCAGACTTTTTAAAATTATTCATACTAGCTTAAATATAAAATATATGGGCATTTCTTCGGAAAATTCAGTGCTGTGACTCTTTGTCAGAAATATTTTACCATTATTTCTGTTGGAAAATCAGATTTGATTTTTATCATTTTGACTTGAGATACCATTCATGGGTCTGTAACCCACCTTATGTGTCAAGACTGCTTCTTGCCTCTCCCCCCACTTTTTTGTATAAATCCAACTTGACATTTTTTTCCCTAAGGATATCAACATTACAAGAACTATATCATCCAAGGAAGAAAACAGAAAGGAAACTTTGAAATGACCTGAAAAGATGACAATGGCTATCTGAAAACAGTGAGGTGCAAGTAATCAAGCTGGTAGAAGGAAATAAAATGATGATATATAGATAGTAATCTGTTAATGGGAAAACAAACAAGTTCAAGGAAGATTTAGGAGAGATAATGGGAAATAGACCGTCCAGAGAGAAAGCTATTTTAATGACAAGTTGATTCTGGTAACTAGAAATTTTGATACTGTAGAAAAAGCAATCAGGGGCCCAAAGTGGCTCCGGCCGGATGTCGTGGCGCTTGCGAAGGCGAGGCCAAGAGTTCAAGGCCAAACAACCTAAGCAACCTTACAAGCTCTCAATGATTGGCAAAAAAAAAAAAAAAAAAAGGCAATCAGGTATGAAAAAGGAAATGATGGCAGCCTGAGGGTTATGTGGACCCAAAAATGTCACTTTTTTGATTACAGAATATTCTAAATAACCACCCTATTTCCCAGAACCTAGGATTAAAATGAGAAAGGAATTATGGGAAGAGTTAATGTAAAGAATGCAAAAAAATTTGGATACCCAAATGCGTGAGAACTTTTCCAAAAATAGAAATGTCCCAAACCAAGAGAATAGAGAATGAAAGAGCAAAATGAAAATACTGTAATAGGTTTAGCACTTTAGAGAGTTCTACATTTTTCAACCTTTTTGATCTGACCCAACATCCACCAAATAAGAGAAGTGATGACAATATAATCTTCATTATCCATTGAGAAGGCTTAGACTCAAAGAGGCTAAATTTTTCAGACTCTGTGTTTTTCTCTGCTACACTCATAACTGCCAGCATCTCTTGTCTTACCACTTTTCTCTGACACTTGTCCTATGCCTTTTTTTCCTTTTGAACCAGAAGACAGTAACTTTCATAATGATATGATGATATATTCTCTGAGATTTCCTACGATTTACTACAGTAGCAGGTCCTATGTTTTCTACTGATACGTGGGGTTCAGGAGAGTCCTAGACAACAGTTACATGCCTTGTCTCTGAGCTGCTTTCTCTCTGCACATCACACTCCCTTCTTTCTAAATTTTGAGTTGGAAGGGTTTTGTTGTTGTTGTTTTCACTTAACCTTTTTGGGGGAATTAAGAACAACAGTAAATTATTCTGTCCTGCTTACCTCTAAGTTAATTGAGAGATGTAAAATTGTGGTGTTCCAGATGAATATGTTGTCACCAGCAGTCATGTTGGAGAAAGCAGTCAAAGTGTCCCTGAATTCACCTACTCCACAGTTTTGGCAAAGCCCACTGGAGGATAAATGTGAGTCTGGAGAGCTGAAGCATTTATATAACCCATTCTCTCTCTCTCTCTCTCTCTCTCTCTCTCTCTCTCTCTCTCTCTCTCTCTCTCTCTCTCTCTCTCTCTCTCTCTTTCTCTTTCTTTCTCTCCCCCTAGATAGAGAGGAAGGAAAAGTACATCCTTCCACTTACAATCTTTGTTAAATTGGTATACCCAACTGAGTGAAAGGATTAAAATAGGAAGACAAGAATGTTACACTGATTGATGTCCTTTTGCATCAAGAATGGGATTATTTTCAGCTCTGAAAGAATCCAAATAATGGAAGCTAAAATATGATAGAAGCTTACATTTTTGCTACATCTTGTTTGTAGTATGAGATTATATGGCAGCTCAAGGATCATGAGTGATCTAATCTTTTTTTAACTTGAATCCTCCTTTTGGTACCCACGTTTCATGTTGTGATTCAAGTTCACTCCAACTTCAGCCACTGCGTTCACCAGCCAGCAGAAGTGAGGACAGAGGCAGGAAAGATTATGCATCCCCACTTTAAAGACTCCTACCTACAATCATACACAATTCATTCCACAGCACATTGGTTCAAAACCAAATCACTTCCAATACTTATTTGAAAGAAGACTTAAAAATGTAATCTTTATCCTATGTGCTTTTGCTCCAAGCTAAAATTGGGGTCTCTATTAGAAAGAAAGAAAGAATGTATAATGGGGACACCTAATAATTTCTTTCTTTTTTTTTAGTCAAGACTTACGCTCTTTGTGGCCCAGGCTGGAGCACAGCGGTGCAACCTTGGCTCACTGCAACTTTCACCTCCTGAGTTCAAGCTTCTCCTGTCTCAGCCTCCCAAGTAGCTGGGATTACAGGTGCCCACCACCATGCTTGGCTAATTTTGGATTTTTAGTAGAGATGGGTTTTTACCATGTTAGCCAGGCTGGTCTCAGACTCCTGACCTCAGGTGATCTGCCTGCCTTGGCCTCCCAAAGTGCTGGCATTACAGGTGTAAGCCACTGTGCCTGACCATACAGCTAATAATTTCTACTCCATTCACCACCTTCTTATACTCCAATGTGCTTTTGGAGGAGTAGAGTAACATTCACATATTTAATCATTGGTTTTCTTCCTGTGGTTGTTGATTTTCCAACTACCTGATAGAAGTTTTTACCCTTTCCTAATTTGATTAATGTTAACATTTTTTTTGTTTGCTTGGTTGTTTTTTGTTTGTTTCTGCTGCTTTTATTTTTATTTTTTTGCTTGTTTCATCAGATGTGGTAACAGGAATGTTTTTACCCTGTGTTTACTTTGTTTATCTTGTCTTTGTCAGCTTTCTAGGTTTTCAGCCATGTGAAATCTTCTGTCAGCCTATACTTTTAAGAAAAATGTGTACACATATCATAAATAGACTCATACCTACTCCCTCATATTATTATTTCAGCTGTGTTGTCAGTTATACAAAGAAAACATAATATTTTCATACTTGTCAATTGATTTGTAATTGAACTTTAAAATGTATGTGTCTTTTCGGTCGGGTGTAATGGCTCGTTCCTGTAATTCCAGCACTTTGGGAGGCCAAGGTGGGCAGATCACCTGAGGTCAGAAGTTCTAGACCAGGCTGGCCAACACAGAGAAATCTGTCTCTACTAAAAATATAAAAATTAGCCAGGACTGGTGGCAAGGGTCTGTAATCCCAGCTACTTGGGGGCTGAGGCAGGAGAATCACTTGAACCCAGGAGATGGAGGTTGCAGTGAGCAGAGGTCACACCACTGCATTCAAGCCTAGGTGACAGAGCACAACTCTGTCTCAAAAATAAGTAGGTAAATAAATAAAATGTCTGTCTTTTCACTCTTGCTGAATTAGAAGGTCTGTGTGACTCACGTTTGTGGGATTTTTTTTCTTTCTTTTTTTGACCACTTTATTGACGTATAATTCACAAACAAAAAGCTGTACATAGTATGTATAACTTGGTGAGTTTTGAGATGAGTACATACCTATGAAACTGTCACCACAGTCTGTGCCATACACCTCTCCATCTCCTCTAAAAGCTTCCTTCTGCCCTCTTATTTATTACTATTGTATATGCAATAAGAACATTTAATCTAAGTCTACCTCCTTACAAATTTTTAAGTATAGAATACAGTATTATTAACTATAGTCACTATGCTGTACAGTGGATCTCTAGGAATTATTCATCCTGTATAACACTTCATATCCTTTGCCTAATACCTTCCTCTTTCTCCCTCCTCCAAGTCCCTAGCATTATACTCTCTGCTTCCATGAGTTTGACCATTTCAGAATCACGAGTAGTATCATACAGTATTTTTGCTTCTGTTCTGGCTTATTTCACTTAGCATAATATACTTCAAGATCATTGAGGTGATCACAAATGACATGATTTTCTAGTTCCTTAAGGTTGAATCATATTCCATTGTGTGTATATATCATGTTTTCTTTGTTTATGCATAGATGGACATTAAGGTTGTCCTGACTATTGTGAATAATGCTGCAGTGAGTATGGGAGTACAGATATCTCTTTAAAATTCTGATTTTAAATCCTCTGCATATACACCAAAGAGTGGGATTGCTGGATCATATGGTAGTTCTGTTTTATATATTTTTAGAAACCTCCATACTACTTTTCATAGTGGCGGCATCAAAATGTTCCCACCAACAATATATAGAGTTCCCTTTTTCTCATATTTTCACAAACATTTGTTTTCTATTGTAGTTTTATTTTGTTTTGATAATAGCCATCTTAACAAATATAATGTGATATATCTCTATAATTTTAATTTGCATTTTTCCTGATGATTAGAATTATCAACCCGTTTACCAATACCTGTTAGTATTTGTATGTTGTCTTTGGAGATACATTTGTTTAGTTCCTTCACTCACTCTTTTAATGGGTTGTTATTTAGTCATAGGAGTTCCTTATACATTTAAATATTAACCTTTTACCAGATTTGATTTGCAAATATTTTATGCCATTTCATAGGTTCTTTTTTTATTGTATTGAATGCTTTTTTTGCTGTACAGAAGATATTTGTTTGAAATCCCACTTTTGTTGTTTGTGCTTTTGGTGTTGAATCTGAAAAATCATTGCCAAGGCTGGGGTCAAGAGGTTTTTTTCCCTAACTTTTGCTTCTAGGAGTTTTACAGTTTTAGGTCTTAGGTTTAAATCTTCAATCCATGTTGAGTTATTCTTTGTGTATGGTATAAGGGTCCAATTTTTTTTTTTTTTTTTTTTTTTTGCATGTGGATACCCAGTTTTTCCAAAGCCATTTGTTGAAAAGACTATCCTTCCCCCATTTCATATTTTTGACTACCTCATCGAAGATCAGTTCACTATTTATGCATGAGTTTTCTGGACTCTCTCTTCTGATCCATTTGCCTGTATGTCTGTTTTTATGCCCATATCATAATGTTTTGATTACTGGAGCTTTATAATATGTTTAGAAAGCAGTAATCATGATGCCTCTAGTTTTATCCTTCTTGCTTAAAATTGCTTTGGCTATTTGGGGTTTTTTATCTTACCATGTGAATGTTAAGATTATTTCCTGTTCAAAATAATACCGTTGTAATTTTAATAATTTCAGTGGATTTTAAGATCACATTGAGTCTGCAGATTGCTTTAAGTATTATAAATGGTTTAATAATTTTCATTTTTCCAATCCATGAACACAGGATATTTCTCCATTTATTTATGTCTCCTTTCATTTGTTTCAGTGTTGTATAGTTCTTAGTGTACAAGTCTTTCACTTTCTTAAGTTTATTCCTAAGTATTTTATTCTTTTTGATGCTATTGTAGATACGATTGCTTTCTTAATTTCCTCTTTGGACAATTTATTGTTAGTTTATAGAAATGAAAATTATTTTCTATGTTAATTTGCTTATTTTTCTTAAAATGTACATGATTATGTAAATATAAGACATAAACAAAGATTTGTAAATTAAAAAAAAAAAAAATAACCAAAAAGATGGAAAAGAAAGTTCAGGTGAAAAAGTAGAAAAAGAGGACAATGGTGACATGGGTGAATAGACATACTTGGAACATAGGTAAGAACAGATTATTATGCATGAAAATCAACTGAAGAAAATTATGTTCAGTGTCCATTTTTGAGGATATTACATATCAATTTCATCATTATTCAATACATACAGTTGAAAACATTAGTAAACATAAAGTGAGTAGAAAAACAAAAAGAAAACATTCTTATTAACTAGATTTTATAGCTGCCATTCATTAATTGATACATAAAATAATTTAATATTGCCCTTGTATGCCTTTTTTTTAATGTAAGTAAAACAATTTTCATAAAAAGAACAAGCCAAATGCTACAAAAAATAGTATATTGTATCTTTTAATAATAAATGACAAACCTCTGGACAATGCTACTAGCAGATACACATATTTTAGGTTTAATGAACTCTAAGGATCATGACTGACATTACGTATGGTTGATCTCATCAAACTAAGCATACTCATAATCAAAATATTGATACCTCAAAACAAATATTTTATTAATGCTGCCATGACTCTTTATTATTTGTTTTTCTCCATAAATCTGAGGATATTATGTAATAAAAACAGCATGGCAAAGCTTTAAAAATATAAGACATTTGGGCTCTGTACCTAGCTGAATTTTTCAACATAGTTAAGGCTAACTTTGAGAAATAGCATAGAGAAAGTTAATAATTTATTTGGCAAGTGATATCAGGCAAATGAGTTTTGCTCAAACCATCATCTTCATCTTTTTATTCTGAACTAATAAATTATCAGTTTTTCTTCATGTAAGTGTAATTGCTCATTGTGTATGTTAGATACCTATATTACCAATTATTACCATCATATCATATTTGAATGCTACTTGACACAGAATGATCTAGGTGCCATCATTAGTCTTGTGGGTCTTTGCTACTAAACAGAAATAACATAGTCCACGAAGGCATAATAGGTAAGACTAGCATTATTAATTAAACTATGCCAAGTTTGTGTGTTTGTATATTTAAAAGCTATATACACATATGTGTGTATGTGTTTGTGTGTGTATATATACACATACATGTATATACATGTATGTGTATATATATACATACATATACACACACACACACATATACATGCTACATAGTGTTATACATGCATTTTGGTTTTCTATATCCAGTATCATACATACAATAGAGTTTTCAGAGTCAATAAGATAGATTATCTGGACACAGTTGGGTTTTTTGTTTGTTTGTTTTTTGAGATGGAGTTTTGCTCTTGTTGCCCAGGCTGGAGTACAATGGTGCAATCTCAGCTCACTGCAACCTCTGACTCCCAGGTTAAATCAATTCTCTTGCCTCAGCCTCCTGAATAACTGGGATTACAGGCATGTGCCACCACGCCTGGCTAATTTTGTATTTTCAGTTGAGACAGGGCTTCTCCATGTTGGTCTCAAATGCCTGACCTCAGGTGATCCACCCACCTTGGTCTCTCAAAGTGCTGGGATTACAAGCATGAGCCACCACACCTGGCCTGGGCACACTTTTAATTCTATTTAGGCACCATAGAATTGCTTTGCACCTAGAATTAAGTTAGCTTTTTGAGAATTATGGAATGCTAGGTAGGATGCAAGCAGAGTGAGTGTGAAGCTGATGAAAGAGACATGATATGGCCATTGGTATCTTACTGGAAATTCAGGTTGGTGGTATAATTGTTCACTTGGAGTGAAGGCTATATAAAACTTGTTATCTAGATCATGGAAGATATGAGAAAACATATCTGTAAAGACTAGTTGCAGAAGTATATTAAAGAAGAGTAGAAACGGAGGCCACATACTTCAAGGTCCATCTAATTTTAGACAGTGGTAACAACGTGTTTTCTATGAGCAACCTCAATATCCAGAGTTCAAATAGCCATGGAAGACAGATCCCAACATTATAACATTGTAGGCTAAAAGAAAGCTTCAGCCAGACAACAGACTCAAGACTGGTCTTGGAGTGAAACTAGAATTCTAAGACACAACCAGTTCCACTTTAGAAAGTCACCACTGTGAAAGAAGTAGAAAACTGACTTGGGAGCAGACGGACTCCCACATGTTTATTCATGAGGTTCTATTATGGGGGTAGGTGTGAGCCAAGAAGGCTAAAAGATTCCTCAATAACATTGTCAGTCAAAAAAGCAGTACCAGAGCATCAATAGTTCCAGCTGGGGGAGACTGAGGGAAGCAAGTCCAGAGAAAATAAGTTGGAAAGCTAAAAAGTGGGAGAAGATTATCAATTCTTGCCACTTGCTTTTGCATAAATTAAGGATGGCCAAGATAATAAAAGTTGAAATGAGAAATGAAGGAAGTTTTCTAATTTAACAGAAAAGTATAGGGAAATAAGCAGAATTATACTAAACATAGGATTTTCAAATCAATTTTATGACACTTGACATATTTAAATCAAGAATAAGGAATTTAAAGTGGAGTGGCCAAAATGAAATTATGATATGCTTTGTAATTCTTACAGAATTAAAGAGAATATACTAATTGTCATGTAGGGGCCAGGGTGTGTGACGTGCAAAAGAAGACACTGACATGAAAATGTCAGGAAATTTAGGGCTGTTTCCAACATCTAAGTTGCAATTAGAGGCAAGACTGATAAAGATTTTGTATAAGTGATATAGGAATAGCCTGTTTGTAAGTAATAGTTGGCCCAGAACTATTTATAAACTATAGGTTTTAATTTTCATTACAACTTAGCCATCTAAATATCTTTTTCTACTCCAATAAAGAAGCTAATCTTCAATATTTATCATTAATATCCAGCCCTGCTCATCTTCTTTAGCTATATTCAGGCTTTCTGAGCTGAGGAAATCTCAGCTTTGTAGTCATTAATGATCATTATCCTTAAATGAAAATGTACTGGAAATAACTTTGATGTCATTCTTAGTGGGTAATTTAAAGGATAGAATCGGAATATTAATGTTGAAAAAGTACAGTGTAATAGCCACAAAGCCTGCTGAAGAGGATACCAAGCTACAAGACTCACCAGGGAAGAAGCTGTTCTTGTCTGATATATCACATGCGACTGCTACTATTCCACTGCCCTTACCAGAGTGGGGAGAGAACAAAGAAATGGGTTGAGAAAGAGAAGATTAAAAAGACCTCATCCCTGCCTTCCAAAGCAAAGAGAAAGAATGCCAAGGAGCCCAACCTAAGACTAATGTGGCAGTCTTACCTTCTGGTGACTTAAAATACTACTATTCTGTGATCACCAGATTAAATTACTCACTGCCAATTCATTCTGGACCTCTCTATTTTAATCTGACAATTTAATATATCTTTTACTCTGTCCTGAGAAAACATTCATAAAAACCTGAAGTTCCACTTGGCAGATACTACCTTTATACTCTTCAGTGGAAACAGAACCCTTAAGGGAACTGTAACTTTGTAGTACTACTGAGACTTTGTCTCAACAGTAGATAGGACTGGGTAAGGCTAGGCTTAAATAGCAGTAGAAGCAATGACACCCTGCAGGTGAGAGCCCTGCACAAAAGAAGAAGAAAAAGCCACTTGCCATTCTTTTCCACTTAGACTATACAGCTTCTACTGAGGTGATGCCGCGTACCAATTCAAGCTACCCCCTCAGTCACAGGCACAGATATTCCACTGATTTCATTCAGCCCTCTCGTGTGACATTTAATAGCCATAGGCTAATTCCATTTCTATCTCTCATGGCCACAGTTCCTGAAGATTGCATATTCGACTTACCCATTGCTTTCATGACTTTATTAATATACAGCTTTCGGTTCCTTTTACCATATTGTATAATTCAACTTCATTTCATTTCCAAAAATGTTCACAGTATTTATAGTCTATTTGTAGAAACTTCTGTTTGCTTCCACAGACTGAAACTTGTTCATCTCTGTGATTGGACACTGGTCCTTTTCTCATCTTACATTATTGTCCATGAAGTCTAGAGGCAGTCACAACCCATTCTTCTATCCATATTTCTCAAAGCTTGATCATTTTTTTCACCTTCATGAAGCACTCTCCTTCCTTCAAATGTATACTTTCTTGCCTTCCTTTATCATTAATGTATTTTGATGGGTCATTTGCTCCTATTCAGGACTTCATTCAGGAATTCAATTGAACTAAAGTCTTCTTCATTATCCCCACTACTTCCATTAGAATGAAAATAGGCATGTCTACTTAGATATCCATCAATCTACCATTTAAAAAATTTTTCTCCATTGAATGACCTCTACTGCCACTATATTATAGCATCTCACGCAGAGTACATCTTAAATTTCTTTTTAAAAAGTCATTTTCCTAATTCCTCACTACAACTATCTATCCTTCTATAACATCATTTATTAAATACAATGCCTGATATAGAGAGAATGCTTTAAAATATTGGACTTTTTTGCAATGGGGATTAAAACGATGAAAATCTTCTTAAACTTTGAAGGGAATATAAATGTCAGAGTAAATTTTTTGAAGTTGTAGAGAGAAGATATAAGAAAAATAATTTAAAAAAAATTTCAATTGAGAAGAACAAAATGCCAAAAGTCTATTTATAAAATTCAATAAAACAGAAATATCAATGAGAATTAAGAAAAGCACAAAAGATATAATTAAAGGGAGATATGATTTCACATAAAAAATAAATATATGAAGGTCATAAAACATATCAATAAATCAAAATTTTGAACAAATGAGCAATTTCTTGAATACTGATTAACAAAACTGACTCAGGAAGTCCAAGAGAAAATGAAATGACTATAATTATTATTAAAATAATAGCAGTAGCTGAAAATTTATAACCTGAACACAAAGCACACACACTAGACCCTGAGAGCTGGCATTGCTCCTTATCATGGTGTTGATTTTCAAACTTTTAAACAAGATATTTTTTGAAATAAAATTTTAAGGTTACATATTACTCCCTAATTTTTTTTTTTTTTTTTTTCAATAAAAATGCTTCTGTGAAAACAAAATTCCTTCCTCTTCACAAATGAAGAAACAAATTAAGAAGAGGAGCCATACAGCCAAGGCAGTGGCAATCTCCTTAAGCATTCCTGTTAAGGCAACTGCAAAACAAACTATACTAGAACTCAGGGACTTAACGCAACATTTGTTTTGCTCATGACTCTGCTACCTAAAAGAAACATCAAGAATTTGTAGACATGTTTTAAAGACATCAAGGTAACCAGAATCTGGTGTTTTCAAAAGATATGAATGGAGAGAAGTAAGAAGAAGACTTACAATTGAGACTACCGCAAAAAGAAGGACCTAAAATAACTGAGAACCTGAAAGAGTTTCACCTTCAGGGATTGCGTAAACCAGGAAAGCTCAACTGAGAGAGGGAGAGAACATGAATGAATCTGTCTTGGCCAGGATTCCTGAGACAAAAACAGGTCAGCTTTCCCTTCAAGAGTTCAGGACTACTGATCCAGCCCTAACTTGAGTTTGCAGTTTGATGCTAGTAAACCTTAGATCATAGTCTGAAACTGTGATCAGTATCGCTTGTTAGTATTCACTGGAAAATTTGGGGGCAACTTCTTACTTTCATCCGTGTAGCTGTTATTCCATGTGGAAATAAATTTTCCAGCAAATACTAGTAAGAAAAAAAAGATACCATGTCATTATATAGGATTAATATTATAATGATAAAGTAACAGCAACGTACCTAGGTAAAGAAACATATTCTTGAAGCTCCCCACAAACAGTGATAAACATGGGACTGCTTTGTCCAAATCCAGATTGGTGTTTCAGGATTCTGAGAGGACTTCTTAACAGAGGGCTAACTCAGTTTCACATGCCCTTTTCCCCTTTTCTCTTGTTTTACTTCCTGCCTATGTCAGAGGCAGTTAACCAGAGCAACTGCATTTTGAAAAGGAGCTGGGTAAAATGAGGCTGAGACTTACTGGGTTGCATTCCCAGATGGTTAAGGCATTCAAAGTCACAGGATGAGACAGGAGGTCGCACAAAATACAGGTCATAAAGAGCTTGCTCATAGAATATTTGTAGTAAAGAAGCCAGCCAAATCCCACCAAAACCAAGAGGACAGCCAGAGTGATTTCTGGTGGTCCTCGCTGCTACACTCGCACCAGTGCCATGACGGTTTTCAAATGCCATGACAGCGTTAGAAGTTACCCTATATGCCCTAAAAAGAGGAGGCACGAATAATCCACCCCTTGTTTAGCATATAAAAACAAAACAAAAATGGGCAACCAGTGGTCCTCAGGGCTGCTCTGTCTGTGGAGTAGCCAATCTTCTGTTCCTTTGCTTTCCTTCACTTTACGCTGTGGACCCTGAATTCTTTCTTGCATGACATCCAAGAACACTCTCCTGTAGTCTGGATCGGGACCCCTTTCCGGTAACACCTAGACTGCAGAAAGTGATTGTTATGTTATATCTAGAACTCTTGAAGTCATTTTTGGAGACTGAAGATAGGATTTATAATTATTTGCCTACTTTAAAATCGCCCATTTCATCGTTCTAAACAACATAGATTTACTGTCATCTCTCCTTTTCCACTTCCCTTTCTTTTTCCTTGTGTTCAACACTTGTATAAGGGGAAAAAATACAACAAGATTGCAAAAGTGGTTTATCTCCCTCATATAATAAGAAGCCCAGTGTTATGGCAGTGGCCTTAAGATGTCTTTGATGCTTCAGGCACCATCTACCTATGGGGCCTGCAATCTTTGAAATGTGACTTTTATCCTCAATTGCAACATGGCATCTGCACTCCTATGCATCACAAAGACATTCCACAAGATAAAAGTGGAAGGAGGAAGTAAAGGGAATGGCAGCTAAATCTGTCTCTTTTAATCCAAGAATACACAGCTCTCTTGGGTGCCTTGCCCAACATTGTTCTACTTACATCTTATTGGCCAGAAATGTGTCATTAGGCCACACCTAGATGGGCAGCAGCTGGGGAAATCAAGTATTTAGCTGGGAGCAGCACTAAACCACACAGAACTGGGTTTCAGTTAGTAAAAATGAAATGCAGAATGAATAAAGGGACAGCCAGCACTGTACAGTATATATCTTCTTTCCTCAGCATTCCCATCTGTATTTGCTTCATTTTATGTGGCAAGCTAAAGTGACTGAAATATTTAATATTTAGTCCAAATTAGACAAATGGATATGATTTTCAAGACAAAAAAAAATGTCGTGGAATCTCATTAATGGTTTTAATTATTGTTACATACAGACCATTTGGCAAATCTTTTAAAGAAATTACATTAGTGTGCATGGGGCAGCATTCAGATTGTTATATTTATTTAGCTTTAAATTAGCATTCTGCTTCAATTTATTAAAAGAAAGCTGGGATCACTTTTTCTAACTTCCCAGTGGAATCTTTTGAATATTATTATATTCCTAACCCAAATGCCCTTATTATATTTCCTTCAGGCGTTTAGCCATTTTGTTACATCTTACAGCAGCAATAATTCTCTATTCCATAAAAAATGGAATTTTACAAGCAGGACAAACAGCTCCATAAATTAAGAGGAATACCTGCCTATGCTGAAACAACACATTTCTTTCTTATTCATACTTTTGTGATGTATTTGTCTTGAAATCACACTCTCATTTTTCTGAAATTTACAGCTTCTTTTTATGAGTTGAAAATCCAGTGAAAAATTGGTTGACACCTAGAATATCAAGAACCAAGGAATTTATAAAAAAATGCATATTTTAGATATGAATATATTCTCAAAACATGTATCTTATCCTAAAATGATCCTGAATGTATTTAGTAGAGTATGATTTTTCTTCCAACACACTTGAGTAATAGTATATATGTAAATTCCCATGTAGTTGAGAATCCTTCATTGGGTATCTAGACAAAATAACCTTATTGATAATATTCCTTCTACTTAAGAGTGCATCTACTAGTATTAATCTAGTTCTATATATGACATCTGCTGAAGGAAACTAATTTGTAAAAACAATAGTATAGCAATAACAGGATATACTTTGCATTTCAAAAACTTACATATTTTATGTGAATTTTTTCTCACATGTTACAAATGAGACAGCTATGTCAGAACAAGCATTTTCATATTTTTATATTTGAATTCTGTAGTCATTGATAGAGTAAGGAATGAAACCCAAGTGCATTCTATACATCAGACACTTTAATAACCCATGCAAACACTGAAAATAACATTTATAGAAGTATGACTTTCTAACATTTCTTTCTCCCTTATAAAAGTGCCTATTAAGAAAAAGAATGAAAAATTCTAACACTACTAAGTTACTTCAGAACATATGTGGCTTAAGAACATTAACTTCAAGATTATGAAATATTTCTTTTAGGATACTCAGAGAAAAATCTCTTGACAAAAGCCTGTATTAATTTATATTTTATAGATGTATAATTAATATCTCTGGACTTGTATAGTTTCTCTGCAAGTCATCAGACTCCATTCATAAATATGCATTAAGCAACTACTATATGCTGGGATCCATACTTCTTGGGAAAAAGTTTGTCGGTTTATAAGCTTTCATAAAGGTTTGCAGGATGAAAAGTTAAAGCTAAAATTAGTTCTGCATTTATATCTTATATGACTCTTTAAAAGTAAAACATTCAGTGTTTTATTTCTATTTCTATTTCAGATTAAATATAGAGCAAGGATTGCAGAGAACACTTAGAAAGCCATTCCAATCATGAGTTGTCTATATACAAGTATTACTAAAAGTCTACTGGAAACATCCAGACGATTAAGCAGATACAATAAAAAAGACATATGCTTTGTCCTCAAGCATTTAACATTTATCAGGCAAAAACATAACTACAGTCCAAATGAGAGGTGAAATTTGTTTCTTACAGGTGTTCAGTGGAGAAAGAGAGAAGGAATGTTATCTTTGGGATATCCAAACAGTGTTTTCCATGTTTAATCTTCCTTACCAACTTGCAGAAGTAGACATTCTTTTTTCCATATTATTGGTAAATAAATGTGAAGAAATTAAATTTGCAGTCACTATCAGCCTATATCTGAGACCTTGTGAATCACAGTAATCCCACAAGCCCTCTATCCCTCCATGACCTCCATTAATTATAAAGTATTTGCAAGAAATAGACACTTGGTGGGTTATGTCACTTCAACTTTGGAGCTACCTGTTGCTGTTACACAACCTAGGACATCCATAATCAAAGTATTTCTGGGTAAAAGGGCAATAAACATAAATGTTTTTGTGAGTATAGCAAGAGTATAAAATGGTGGCAAATTTGACTAGAGTATACCACCTGTGTAGGGTGATAATGGGATTATATTGTAAAGGCCAGTTGGGACTGTTATGGAAGTCCTTTAAGGCCAGGTAGAAGGAAATTATTCTCAATTTAGCAGTTGCAATTCAGTATTTAAATAGCAGATTCATTCTGATCCCATGAAGATTAATCATCAGCAAGTAATGCATAAAATAAAAATAATTTCTAATCTAAAGAATTGATTATATGGATGTCAAGGTTGTTCTCTATATAAAATAGATATAAACCATCCTCTAAAATGGTTTTGAGATAAGCTAAAAATAATCATTTTGGAATAATAAGTTAAATATGTTAGCTATATTTAGTGGAAAACCAATAGAGGGCAATGATATTGTTAGGTAAATATTTTATACAAAGTCAGACATAGCAGCTATTTAACTAACAGATACTTGAAACCTTGTTGTGGTGGAGATATAATTGTTTTCCCTTAAAGCATTGCTAGGGTTATTGTCATTCTTCAAAAATGCCTTCCCATAGTTTGAATCTCATCAGCAATGACTGGTTATTATCTTTAATATAATATATATTAAAGGTGGGCTATCACTCAAGCTAGAGTCACACATACAGGTGGATACTGGGCTGAGAGAAACTGATGCTACTGCAAGCAATGTGGAGCCTGGAAGTAAAAACAGACAGAAACAGTGTCCAGTAGTTTGTAGCAATCACAAATATTAGTGCAGACAAAGCAAGTGTCCAAACCACAGTAGAAAATATGGATGAGGGCATTTTGAAGCTCATAGAAAGATAGTGCACACCCAGGAAGTCTGAAGAAAGGTAGAAGATCCCTTTACTACACCTCCCCTCCCCAAGTCTCCATGGGCTAGCATTATAAACAGAATGATCATCTGTGGGTGTTACAAGTAAAAGAGGAAATAAAGTTTCTTCCAGGTCTATGGAGATACTTTGAAAGTGAACAGAAGATGACCGTGGAAAGAAGACAATAACAGAGCTAGTTAAAGTAGAATATGATGCAATGTCTAACATGTATTTCCCTTGGCCCTAGCATCTCTCCTGCACAAATAATTAAAATATACACACAGTATCTTTGCAGATTTGAACTTCCAGATATGCTGTATATTATATGAAGTCTTCTGTAATAATACATGATCAAGAATCATTATTGTCAGGCATGGTGACTAGCACCTATAATAATCCTGACACTTTGGGAGGTTGAGATGGGAGGATCACTTGAGTCCAAGAGTTTAAGACCAGCCTGGGCAACATAGTGAGATCTCATCTCTACAAAATAAATATAATATATTAGATGAGCTTTGTGGTGCACACCTGTCATCTCAACTAGGGAAGCTAAGGCAGGAGGATCACTTGAGCTCATGAGTTCAAGGTCACAGTAAGCTATGATTGCACCACTGTACTCCAGCCTGGGTGATAGGGACCCTGTCTCCAAAAAAAAAAAAAAAAAAAAAAAAAAAAAAAAAAAAAAAATCATTGTTGTCATAGTCTAAATTACAAAGGGTATCCATATTTTTTGGTATATTTGATTTAGTTTGAAGTTAGAAAGATGAACCATGAAATCAATTTTTTTTAGTTTTATTTGTACATTTGCCTAAATTTATTCTAATCAAATCAAAATATATTAATTGATTTTGGAATCAAAAAACATTAATCCATTTTCCTAGAACAGCAGATCTTTATTCAAATGTGCTTTGGAATTTCTTCATAATTAACTCCTCTCCTGTAGCTTCATAAAATAACGAGGATATTAAAGTTTCTGAAATGTCCGGCAGTAACAAAACATCTTTAACTTGACTTGGGTTAAATAAATGTTTCTCCTCAGGGGAAGTTTTTGTTAATTGTTTCTTTGAAAACACCCTTATAACATCCCTTTAATAGCAATTTGAGAATTGCTAGACCAGAATGCTTTAGCTACCCTTTCTCAAACTTGGCGCTGTGAACATGTTGAGCCTAAATGAGTTTTATACTACAGCATAACGAATCAAATTTGGTAACTTTAAACACCTGTTTCTTAGCTGAGAGCTGAAGATGGTGTGGTCAGGATCTTCACTCTGGCTTGAACTGCCAGAGTGAAGTGCCATTCTCAACTAGTGACTCAAAGTCCTCTCTGAGCCTATTCCTGTTATGGGCAGAATTCAGTTTTTTGTGGCTGTAAAACTGAAGTCTCTGTTTCCTTGCTGGATGTCAGCCAATGACTGCTCTTGGCTCCTAGAGGCTCCTCTCAGATCCCTGATCAATGGCTCCTTAAATCTCCACAACAACCTCCCTTGTGTTGAATCCCTCCCATGCTCTGATTCTCTCTCATTTTGTCTTTGGTGACAATCCGGAGAAAACTATCTTCTTTTAAAGGGCTCATACCTGTTTATCTCTACCTAAACTCAGCTGTGCCACAACAATCATAGGTGTGAAATCTCATTATATTCACAGTTCAGGGATTATGCAGGGTGTGAACGCTGGGAGTGAGTGGTAAATCTTCAGAGGCATCTTAGAATCCTGCTTACTACAAGGCTGAATAATTATTTGCTGTAGGTGCCATTTCATGCATTGTAGGATATTTAGCAGCATCTCTTGGGTGATACCCACCAGATAAATTATGCCTTTCACCCCAGTTGTCACAATCAAAAAAGTCTTTGAAACTCATCAAATGTCCCTTGGGGTGAAAAATTTCTCCAGGTTAAGGGTAATTACTTGGTTAAAATCATTTTCCATTATGATAATACTCATTTGCAAAAATATATGTATCCATAGCCCTGTCTTTTAAAAAGTCTGAGATGTAGATTGCATTAATTTATTAATAACTTGGGCTGATCATTAAGCATTAATTTCAACATCAGTATACTATGCATTTTTACTCATATGGAATGACAGCATTGGTTTAGCTTTCTGGTTAAACAGCAACTGTCATAAACCTCAGTTTTTGTTGTTTTGTATTGTTTTTGTTTTTAAAGTAGATAGGAGGCAGAGAATTGGGAGTTCTGAAACTTAAAAGAAATTGGAATCTACTTAAAATACTAAGATACTTCATTAATACAAATTATATCTTAGACCCACATCTGCCTTCAAGTCCTAGTTTCCTTTTAATTTGTTAGGGGTTTTCCACCTATGGAATTTTCTCTCTCCTCTTCAGATTCATTTATATTTTCAAAATGAAGCATTTTCAGGGTTTTAAGTCCCGAAGTTTTACAACTAGCTCTATAAAGTAGAAGTATTTTTTATTAGTTCTAAAAAGTATCTTTTGTGAGTTTCTGGGGACAGCCTCTTCAAACATTCTCAGATTACTGAAAATTTTCATGTCCATCCTCTCATAATATTTTTGAATTTATGGATTTTATAACATTTCTTCTTCAGTTTTATTTCTCCAGTTTGAAGAATCCTATTTTTTTTTTTTAAATCACTACTTATATAGAAACACTTTCACCTCCATAATTCATGAGACTTCAAGCTTTTGCCATGAGAGGACACTGCTTCTCTGAAGTCTTGGGATCCCTTGTGTGGAGGGAAGAACAGTGATCCGATGCTGGCAGAGCACACACTCATTAGCTGTGTGACTTCACACAACCGAAATGTGGATGCTCATCTTCTTAACCTAGGAATTACATCAC
Organism: Saguinus oedipus; assembly: GCA_031835075.1. Taxonomy (NCBI): domain Eukaryota; kingdom Metazoa; phylum Chordata; class Mammalia; order Primates; family Cebidae; genus Saguinus; species Saguinus oedipus. The sequence continues at coordinate 47,899,705 of CM063169.1, forward strand.
ATGCCTTTTAGAATTGCTTCAAGGGTATAATGCACAAGGGCATAATATAGTCTTTAGCTCATAGAGGCTTTAGTAATTTATTAATTCACTTAAGAAATACATTTTGAAAACTACTTTGTGGTAATGCTAAGTATTTAGGAGTTGAAAACACATGCACAAATGCACATGCACACACACACACACATGCACGCATACACACTAGGCGGGGCCCTGGTCCTCATTGGTCTAGTAATCTTTGTATGCATGTAAAGAGAAGGGAGAGCAGGCAGGACAAAGGTGCTGATGATGTTCTCACTCCACTTGTTCAAACTTTAACAAGAAATACTAGTAAGCAATAGATTAGTCATTTATATCCCGTGGTTATCTTCTGTGGGGGACTTTATAAAATACGGACATCTAAGCTAAGGCCACACTGCAGGATACTCTAATACATTAGGTTTCTAGTGGGGAATACTATTTGAATTTTCAAAAAGGTCCACAGGGAAGTTTACTCCACAATCAAAGTCCAGAAGTTATGTCCTTGTGGGCAGTGATTTAGGGATGCTTAGAGCATCATCTATTGATCAGTTGGGGACTGCTGCTTTAATAATTTTATTGCATTGTTATGGATTTTCTCAATGTGGTAATTTTGTGCCTGAAGTCTAGTTTCCAGAAATGCATATTTCAAGTCTGAGGGTATCATTACTTTATACAACTATAGAATAATATTGCTTTCCCTACTCCCCATCTAAGATTCTCAAATGTTTCTGCATATTGTATGGATATATTTAAAGCAAAGCACATAATGACACTTTTATCCTAGGATAAAAATGACTTATAAAGAATCAAATTAAAAATGAAGTCATTTTCTAATACCTAGTACAGGTATTTATGTTATCTACTGTGAAGTTCATATACTTCTCTTCCCTCTATATAATCTCCCATGATAATCTTTAGATTTTGCTATTCATTCTGTCATTTCATTCTTCTGAAGATTTAGTGATACCTACAAATCAAGCAGGTTTACTAATCACCTTAGAAATCGTATTATTTCTAATAATAATATCAGAAATAATAATCTTATTAAGCTAAGTAAATGATAATGGTCTCATAAGCAATTTTTAGAAACTCTTGTTCATAGTTCACAGCTTTTAATCCATCTATTTAATTCTAATCTATGTTAGTTGACTTTAGTTTAATTTTGTATTCATAACCAATTGTTTCCTTATTTTCCCTAATCCTTTGGTTTTTCAACATTGCTTTTTCAAAGATATTGCAATGTTGTACATCTAGTTGTTTCCCTGTTCCTGAAAACAAGTAAATGAACAAAAACCAAACCAAAATTCTAATAATTAGCCAAAGTAATTTCCACTTGCAAAAGTTTGGCTTTCTTTTCCATAACATATACAGTACTATAAATGTTCCCTCATCCTACCTTTTATTATGTCCTAACAAACAGAAATCTGTATGCAAATGAGACTTAACTCATTTGCTCCTCTCAGGATAAGTTTAATTAGTATTCTTAAAGAAATTATTTGTTAATTGAATGGTATTATATTTTCATAATTTTACCCTTGCATTTTTTCCTCCAAATTCTTTTTTTTTTATATTGAGTTTTTAATTGATGATTCTATGTGTTTTTAACAGAATGTGACAGGTGAATTAAACATATTAAAAGAGTCCTATAGCATCTGTTCAGAAAAGATTATATACTATACAAACTATTCAAGTCATACAAAACCATTTTTCATTGTCTTTCAACTGAGAAGAATCCTATTCAGTACGCTTCTCCTCCTGAGGTGGTTCATCCTGAGCAAGCTTTGCTTTCAGTTTTTTATTTTCTTCTACAATAGCTTCATATTGCTCTTTCATTTTAGCCAGTTCTAGGCAAAGCAGCTCTATTTCTGGATTTTCTGGGGTAGCAGCTCCTAAGTGATGCTTTAAAAAATCCAAAGCACTGTTAGGTTTCTCTGGTTCTTCATATAAGGCTACCAACACCTTGGTCAGCGTGTCCAGCACCTATTTAGTAATCTCTAATGTTACCTTAAAATACTGGCTTTTCAGAGTTTTTTTTTTTTTAAATCACAGTTATCAAAGAGATATTTATTTTACATGTTGACTGAAAAAATACCCACTACAATGGATAATGACCCAGAGGTGTTTTCCCACCCCAACCTGCACACTTTTCTCCATTTTTCATAGAACACAGTATTCCCACTTGGGGTTAACCCAATGCGTATCCATGCATGTATGACCCTGAGGTTCTCGTTGAGTGAGAACTTGAGGTTTCAGACTGGATTTGAATTGCTTTGTGAAAAGAAAGTAGTGTCCAGGAGCAGTTATTGCAAATGTAATTTGTAGCGATTCTTCACCTTCTAGTATTGTTCCTTAAACTGATCCTGAAATTCACTATCCTTTCTAGAAATTGGAGATAAGCTTCCATCATTGAAAGTGGATGTCATTTGTGCTTTGTAGTCTTCTGGAAAAGGTACATGTGAGGCCCCATTACAATGATGGACACAGTCCTAGAAAAAGACTTTTAAGGTTGGCAAATTTCACATTTTTTTTAAGTTGAGAAGTAGGGTTATTTGCCTGTGGCAATTTGCCAAAGGTACTAAAAATCATTTTTCTACGAAAATTATTCAAGGTAAAAATAGTTTGGAATTTTCTTCTTTAAATATACAAAGTCTCTGCAGTTTTTTCTGAGATGATGATGAGTTGCTTCCAAAAATATATACTTTGGAGTTGCAATGTCTTATACTTAAAGAAAGCCTATAGGCAAGAAAGCTTAGATATTTGAAATTGCCAAGTTAAATATGCTAACTTACATTGTCAACTGATACATATGTTTGGTTAAGAATGTAAATATTTGTAAAAGATTCTTACACAGAGGTTTTCTCTCAACTTCTAGGAATATTATGTTTACATTTAAAGTTCAAAAAAAGGGACTCGTAAAATTAAGTTGACCAGCACAAAAGATAATACTGGTGAAATTAAAATATTTTATAGGAGTGGTAGCCACAGAAGTGAGGCAAGAATATGACTATCCAAAGATTAAATATTTGCTGAATTATTTTATTAAACAAATTATAGCAAAGACTTCACCATATTTTTAATCTACTTATGCTATACAGGATACCATGTTTGAATAAGAGACAATAAATATATAGAGAGAGAACAAAAAAGTCATTAAAATACATGTAAAAATTAGAAAAAAAAATTATTTCAATATCAGTATTCAAAACTGTGAAATTCTTTTTTATGTGGTATTTTGGTTTGTACAGCTGCTGACAAGCCTTATAAAGGCTTGTTAATGTATATCTTAGGCACAGTTCATCAGTTTTAAACATTTTCTAAATGGAATAACTACACTAAAAAAATTAAAACTAAAGTCTTAGTGAGAAATTAACAAGTACACTAAGGATAATATATTGAGTTGATTGCTACAGATTGGCAAGGCAGTCTGTTTTAGAGAAATAGACTGAGCTTTGAAGAGAACATTATTTTAAATTCCTGCTCTATCACAAACAAGCTGCATGAATCTGTCATATTATTTAACCTCTCTAAATATGATTGCTCATCTGCAAAATGAAGATGTAAGTTCCTAGAGCTGGGAAGAGGATTACCTGAGAGATGACATTTGTAAAGTAGTTAGTAGAGTGCTTAGCATGTAGCAGGCATTCAGTAAGTGGTTGCTATTGTGTTCAATGGTGAATAGTTATTCCCAAGGGTGGAGAGAGTAGGAAGGCATGTAAAGAAAGGTTTCTTTGAGAAGATACTGTTGGAAGGTAACCACAGGCTTGTATTATTTTTGTTTATATGTGTGTATGGTTTTGTTTTTGTTTTAGAGACAGGGTCTTGTAATGATTCCAGGCTGAGCCTGAACAGCTAGCCTCAAGCAATTCTCCTGTACCAGCCTCCCAATTAGCAGGTCTGAACCACTGAGGCCAGCTAAGAATTATTTTTATATGCACCCAACGATTTGTTCTAAACTTGTGTTTGTCCCTGACTTTATGAAGTCTTATGTTTTTAAAAAGGGTGCAGCAAAAAGAAAATAAACTACAATCAGGTTTATTTTAAAAGTTGATTTGTATCATGGAGATTGAAATATGATGACCAAAAGAAGCTTTTTCAAAATACAAAGCATGACACTGAATTAACTACATTCAGTGTATCTAAGTCCTATCACCTTTGCCTCACACATTACATTAAATTAACCATTATTGACTTGATGATAGGAATCACTAGCAATCAGGACAATTCACCTACGGTTAAATAGTGTTCCTGAAAGTGTCCCTTAATATTTCCACTGAGAGAGAGATTACTCAGGGTGAAAATAGGAAAATTAAGCCAATTTCCAGATTGAAAATACGGTAACTAAGTGATGGTGGCCCTGCCACCTTGAAGAATTCCAGACCTTCAAGCTCTCATGTCATTCTGAGACCTTGTTACTTTATCCTTTTCTTCACAGGCATGGAAAGAAACAATTGGAATAAGGACAGTGGTTATCACTGTGGTTTTTGAGGAGAGGTTAGAAAGGTAATACTGTTAAGAAAGGCTGAAATCAAAAAGTAATATGAATGACTGAACAGGTGCTAATCATTAGTTCCATTTTCTATGTAAGTCTTCACATTTGCTGTGCAAATATTTGGGAGCATTTACATTATTCACAAAATCCTTTATCAACTACATACTTACTGCCTATTAGGTGGCCAGGACTATGACAGGAACCACAGAGAATTCAAAAAGAAAAGAAGAAAATGCAAGACCCTCTCCATGTCCTTGAGAACTTCATTTATTAGGTCAAAGAAAATGCATAATACATATTGATAAATATGTATAGAGGGCATTCAGTGAGATAGAATGATGAGAGAATATGTGTGATCAAAGAAACTGGTGGGGTCTAGTGGCATAAGGGAAAAGAGAATGGTTCTTGAGGAAGACTGAGGGCTTTCTGGATGAAGGGATGCCTTAGTTGATGGTTCCTTGCCATGCAAAGTTAAAGAAATGATGAAAGGGAAAATAGCATTGCCAGGAAAAAAATGCAAGCTTAGGGTGGGAGAGAAACAGCTGCTATAGAGTTGAACTTTGCAATATGTAAGCAAATGCTAAAATGTGCATTCTTAAATAAAAGACTGGGGTACTGTTATTTTTTTTAATTATACTTTAAGTTCTGGGGTACAAGACTGAGGTACTTTTAATTGATACATTTTATCCCTATCTGACTTCTAATCTTATTACTGTAAATCACAATTTGATATAGTACAGTGGGGATTAGAAGACTAACTTTGGATCAAACATAGAAAGGAAGAATCCATAATTCTTGCTCAACTGAATGTACTGAGTTAATCTGGACCATCATTTCGTGAGCACAGAAATACATATATACAATGCAAGTGCTGGGCGCCTGTGCCTTTCCCAGCCTTTCCGTCCCTCTAGGTCCGCAGAGTGGTGGTTTATGAATGCTCTGCTTTGTTAAGAAAAGGCTGGTTAGGTGGGGTAGTTCAGATAGGCTGAGCAAAGATTCAGACTCAAAGGTCATCAAACCCACTGAACTTTTAGGTGAAGATAGGCTACTATCAAAAAAAAAGTTATATTTCTGGACAAAGCAGCAAATAAAGTAGTTCCTTGGCTATTGAGTTATGCATAGTATTCACTCACATGGTGAAAGACTGATTACTTGCTCAGCTTCCACACAGCTGCCTGGTGCTGAGGATAAGGGGTGACTAATTATGTGGCGCTGGTATAGACTTTGTTTTTTGTTTTTGTTTTATTTTGTTTTTTTTGAGACAAGGTCTTGGTGCAATCATAGCTCACTGCAGCCTCAACGTCCTGGGTTCAAGTGATATTCCTGTCTCAGCCTCCTGAGTAGCTGGAACTGCAGGTGAGCGCCAACATGCTCAGCTAATTTATTTTCCATTTTTTGTAGAGATGAGGTCTCACTGCGTTGTTCAGGCTGGCTTCAAACTCCCGAACTAAAACAATTGACCCCACTCAGCCTCCCAAGTGCTGGGATTAGAGGTGTGAGCCACTGCACCTGGCTTGCCATAGACTTTTAAGTGAGGATTCCACGAGTTCTCACATGGAAGACCCTGCAGACTTTTACAGCTTAGCTCTGAAATCCAAGCTTTTGAAACTCAATTTTTGTTTCTCTCAAATTCATGCCTTAGAGATGAATATTAAAGCATCTGTTGAACTTTTCCATTGCTGGAGCCTAATAATATAGACAGCAATGATTTCCCAGATTAGAGAATAATCAGTTTAATATAAAGACATACATGAACATAAAAACACACATATAATATACACATATGCATACATATATACACATACAGCAAATATATTAATTATATAATATAAATATAACATAGGTATTATTTTTTGAAACACTTTTTAATTGCCACCTCTTTGTAAAAGTGCTCTGTCAATAAATAAATTTGGGAAATATACTTTATTTTTTGTGATTTTGGTACTTGATAAAACATATTACTGTATGAAATAGTGTATAAAGCTCATATTTTATATTACAGAAAGCACAATTTTATATATATATATACACACACACATATATACATATATATATAATTCCAAATGTATTTGACAATAGAACCCATTTCTCTAGATGCTTACCCTCTGATGATTGCTGAAGAATACTTTATGGAAAATACTATTAGAAGACATAAAAATTCCCATTTTAAAGGAGCTTATTCTTCTCTCTCCCTTTACCTACCTTTACCCTTCTGAGGGTGAAAATATTATGTTATTCATTTTGGATTCTCAATATCTGACATGTTATATGAATTTGACTTGGATGCAATACCAGTTTTTTTTAATTCTATGATAATTTGGAAAGTTTATTTCTAGTAAAAATATATGAAGAACATTCTTTTCTAAAACATACAGGTTTAAAATTTGGATTGCATTATTGCCATGTTCAATAAAAATGAAAGTAAATGAATACAAATATGTTTAAAAGCCTGTAACCTGCTTAACTAGTAGATTTTTTAAAATATTATCTTGGGATGCATAAGGCTCTTGTAGCTATGAGTTGAAACTCAGATTTAGAAGAAAACACAATTTTGATTTGGTTACATATAAATTTAAGTATTATAAAGATATCAATGATGAAAAAGAAATGAGACAAAAATAGCTGCATTGACAGAAAATATTACTATTTAAAATAAGTTATTTTCTATATTTTAGTTAAAAATATATAAGCACATAGAAAAAAAAGTCAACTACCAAAAGAAATACAAATAATATGCATCATTTATAAATCTCTAATGATCAAATAAATAAAACGTTAAAAAAACTTGGTCATCAGACATAAAAATTAAAAAAGATTGATCATACTCAGTGTTAGAAAAGATTCGAGTGTATGCTATTCATGCATTTATAAACTGGCATCTGTCTGAAAGGCAATTTGGAAGTGTTTATCAATATGTTATATGCATTCCCTTTGGCCCAACAATCTCTGTGCTAGATCTTTATTCCCTAAGAGAAAAAGGGAACAAAGATGTATGTATTGTGATGGTGAAATTTCAAAATTTTTTGAAAGAAATTTATTCTCATGTACTTTAATGTTTTTAAAAAATTCAATACAATGTGAATTTTTTTTACAAATTAAAGTACATGAGAATAAATTTCTTTCAAAAAATTTTTCCAACATTACTTTGATACAATTTACAAATAAAATTTTATACAATGTCCCACCAATACTGATAAAGTTGGGTTTTAAGTATTTCCATACAAAGTTGTCCATTTAAAAAACCTATGAATATCTATATGCACATTTATGTGTGTTCAAGTGTGGGGTAGAGGAGGGGGAGGCTGGGAGAGTCTAGCATTATTATACACCAATCTGCTGGCAGGTGAAGTGGGATTATATGGAAAAGTGAGCATGAGAGGAGACACTCCACTCTCTACATTATACTGTTAAGATTTTCTTTTTCCCTAAAGAGTTCATAATAGCTTTTATAATTTAAGAAGATATTTCAACTGTGAAAAATATTTTCATATATGAATACCTCATTTTGGAGGAGAAAAAGAATATTAAAAACAAGATTAAAAGTGGGATTTAATCACTAACGTGAAAAGTCAAAAATTCTTTTCATATCGTAAATTAAGTAATCATGTTAGTAACCTGGATTTGTTAAAATGTTCACAGTACACGTGCTTGAGTTATTTGAAGAAAATATTGACTAATTTTCAGCTGTTGAAAGCAAGTTATTAGGGGTTTGAATTTAAATAGGTAGATAATATGAATTAAAAACACAAAGTAGCAAATGAATTTAATAGAGTCATACAAATCATTAGAGTTGCAAACTGCAAATATAACTCATACTGACAATATTTTACAATATAAAAAATAAAAATACCTTAGAAACAAAATCAGCAAAAATGGTCAAAATTGGAAAACATGAAAATCAATGTAATTATCCAATGTGAGTATTTTTAGGAATGAATTGATACTTGGTAACTGTACATGTCTTAAACTACAAAGTCTTAGTAATGAGTTACATATTTTTTTTCAAGAATACATGATTTCCTGGGTTCTTTTTTCATAACTTTAAAAATACTTTTAGAGAAAAATAAACCATGTTCATGCCGGGTGACTTATACCTCATAAAAGGTTAATAGAATGCTAGAAACCTGATCATTGTGTGCATTTATTTCACTATACCCAACAGAGTTGTATTAAGTTTCTAATTTTGTGTTGCAAGAGTGTGGCTTATAAAGCTGCTGGCTACTGTATGGCAATGTCACATGTGTTTTGAATTGGGTTCCAATCCTGAAACCTAAGGAAAACATCAACAGTAGGCATCAGAGCAGGCTGGTGACAGTGCTTCAAATTGCGAATAAGCTTGTCTACAACGCACTGTGGAATCTTAGCTTTGCCTGTTTGTTTAAAGTGTAAAATTTTATCTTTTAAGTGATAAAATTAAAGGGAAAGAACCCCCTGATTTAAAAGGCAAGGAATCTGAGAAATATATGTAGAGTAAATTTAAATGCCAAATGATAATGCCCTTAAATGAACTGGAAAACCACGGCAACTCTGTCTCAGTTCGTTTGGGCTGCAACAAACTCTCACAGACTAAGTGGCTAATCAAGAACAGCCATTTATTTCTCACAGCTTTACAGGCTGGGAAGTCCAAAATCAAGGCACTGGCAGATTTGATGGAAAGTGGGGCCTGTTTCTTCATAGATGGCAGTCTTTTTGCTGTAACATCACATGGCAGAAGAGACAAGGGAGCTCTCTGGTGTCACTTTCTTAAGGACAGTAATTCCATTCATTAAGGCTCTGCCCTCATGATCCAATCACCTCCCCAAAGCCCTACCTCCTAACATCGTCATCTTGGGGTTAGCATTTCATTATATGAATTTGGAAGCAGGGGTGCATAGACATACAGCACACTGGAAACTCCAATCATTTATATATATATATATATATATATATATATATATATATATATATATATATATATTCATGAAGAAGAGAGGAAAGAAAAAAGAAGGAAAAAAGATGGAAGGAGGTTGAAGGTATGTCAGGCAGTCATCTTGGACAGCAGACAGAACACACCTCTGAGGTTTAATATGTTTGTAGAAATGATTTTGGCTGGGCATGGTGGCTCACACCTGTAATCCCAGCACTTTGGGAGGCCAAGACAAGTGGATCACCTGAAGTCAGAAGTTCGAGATCAGCCTAGCCAACATGGTGAAACCCCATCTCTATTAAAAATACAAAAATTAGCCAGGTATGGTGGCACACACTTATAGTCTCAGCCATTGGGGAGGTTGAGGCAGGAGAATTGCTTGAACCCAGGACATGGAGGTTGAAGTGAGCCAAGATGGTGCCACTGCACTCCAGCCTGGGCGAAAGAACAAGACACCATCTCAAAAATGAAAAACAAGAAAAAAAGAAAAGAGAGAAAGTATTCCCCAGGAAGTACAGAAGTATAAATGGGGATGAAGAAGGTCAGCAGTACAAATGTTAATATCCAAGGCAAATTGATGAATTCAAGTCCAAATCAAAACATAAGACACATGATCAGTCAAATAAAGTAATTGTTTATTTCCTGGATGGCAATGTTTCTCAAAATCAGGCCGATGACAGTATTTGACTCCTCTGTTTCTGTATGTGTTAAGACTGACTCCAAAAAGGTGGGGTGGGAATGAGAAGAGACCCCAATATCAGGAGAAGGTGATTCAGGTTGTCTGCCAAGCTGGCTGGAATTCCATGCAGGATTCAGAACAAGAGGGAAACTGAAAACAACAACAACAACAACAACAACAACAAAAAACAGCGCCCACATAGGATTGGTCAGGCAGAGGTAGAAATATCAGAGGAAGCTGGAGCTCCGTGGGAGTTCATGCTGAGACCTCACCCTGTCATTGAAGATGACTCCCAGGTTAGTTGCAGGCTCACCTCCCAGTGGGATGTGCTCCCAATTTACTAAACAAAATATTGATTTAGGGCTGGGTGGGCTGCCTCTAACACGGCAGGGCTGAAGTTAGAAGGAAGGACCACTACCCCTTCACGGGGTTCCTAATGCTCTCCCTGACACTTTAGAGCCTGGGATGGGGGGCATCTGTTTGTTTAATTTGTTTTCATTGCTCTCTTTTCTTCAAGTTTGTCTTTCCATACATGAGCAATGATTACAGCCTTTTCAACACAGAGTAAAAGCCCTAGCAACTGAAGTAGAGCAACAGAGATTCCTTTTCTTGAGGCTATTTCTTAAATGGTTTGCAAATATAGAAACTTACCTTACTGAGGACTACTTTTTCTGCCAGACAACAGGCCAAATATCACTTTTCATCCAAGGGAAATGGGATGCATAGTAGCTTGAGAGAGAGAGCAAGGAGTTGTGACAGAGCAATGAGAGGTGAGATTTTAAAGTGTTTTCTCTGGTCCATGCATTCTACATGCAAAAATGACAAAGACAATTAGATGTATGCTGAATTTATCATCTTAAGGCAGAAATATCAGCTGACTGGAGGCTGTTCCAAAAGCAACCAGTACAGATGATGCTGTATTCATTTAAATGTAATTGAACTCGTTTCTGGCATTTTTTTTTTTTTTTTCCTGAAACAGAGTTTTATCGTTGTTGCCCTGGCTAGATAGAGTGCAACGGTGCAGGCTTCGCTCTCTGCAACCTCCGCTTCGCAGGGTTTAATCAATTCTGCTTCAGCCTTCTAAGCAGCTGGGATTATAGGCTCAGGCCACCACACCCGGCTAATGTTTTTGTATTTTTAGTAGAGAAGGAGCTTCACCATGTTGTCCGGGCTGGTCTCCAACTCCTCGTGCGATCCACCCGGCCTCGGCCTCTCGAAGTGTGGGGATTACAGGCATGAGCCACCTCACCCAGCCCATTTCTGGGATATATTTATTCAGATTATATATGTGGATATGCACATCTCTGTGCACATATAAAACTTATTGTCTCAGGTAGAAGAATGGTTTTATGTTTGTTTTAACTCTTTCAGAGAAAAAAAAAAAACCTCTCACAATGACGGTAAAGGACTGCAGCAAAAGCCACAAGAGTGAAGAGTATAAAAGTCAGTAAGCAGATGTGAAGTTTCAATTAATGTAGAGGATCAAAACGCAAAGAAAGTATATAATTAGACTAAGCAAAGAAAACTATAGTTAAGAGTATAGGACGTTTGGGAGTAAACCCAAATAATTCAAGACTCACAACTTGGAGAGTAGGAAAGACTATATGTGACTTTAGGTTATGCTAGCTGATGCGTTTGAGAGAAACCTGAAATCTCAGTCTGACAATACAGAAGTTCCTTCCTTAACGGGTACTCCTGATCAGGGATTGGCTCCCCTCCCAGGCATGAGTCCTGGATCCCGGCTGCCTCTATCCTGAGCCTGGACCATCTTCATAAAGTGAGTTCAAAATTAAACCAAACCAAGAACTACGTAGTACACTCAGAATAATTTAAGAAAAATTTGCATTCAAGAAAAAGTATACTATGTAAAAGAAATCCTCAGAAAATAGAAAGGAGCATTTGAAATTTAAAAATCTGGTTGTTTGGGAATTTTCTAAAAAGCAAGGGTAAGAGAAAAAGAGAAAGAGGAAAGATTTTTCTACAAAAAGAGTGAAATCTATTAAAAAAAGAAAACCAGTGTTATGGCCCATACCTGTAATCCCAGCGCTTGGGAGGCAAGGTGGGAAGATTGCTTGAGGCCAGGAGTTTAACACCAGCCTGGGCAACATACGGAGATGCCATCCCTACCAAAAAAAAAAAAAAAAAAAAAAAAAAAAAAAAAAAATTAGCCAGGCATGGTGGTGCCTGCCTGTAGTCCCAGATATGCTGGAGGCTGAGGTGGGAGGATCACTTGAGCCTGGGAGATTGGTGAGCTATAATTGCACCACTGAATGCCAGCCTTGGTGACAGAGCACAACCCCGTCTCAAAAAATAAAACAAAAGAAGGAAAAATAGAATTAGAAAATCTTTATTTTGACACACATAATTATCAATTCAGGGATTCATAGGAAGGTCATCAATGGATGTCAGAATTAATTGGTGCCAGTTTATCCAGTGACAGAATATTCAGAATCAGTGCACATCCGACAAATCATTTATTCATCAAAAGGTGGAAAGGTCCCTTAAATACAAATAATTGCAGTTATTTCTTTAATAAAATGACCATACTTCATATCATGAATAGTGAAACAGTCTGGCATTATGGGTCCCCTGGTGTAACTGAATAGGAAGAACACAACCTCAACTATGAACTACTATTACCTAGAAAATTCAGTTATAATCTAATTAAGGCCCAGTCTTGTGATAGGCAACATGGTAGTCATAAGACTAGTCCAAATTAAAATGTGCTTTGAGGGTGAACTACTCATCACATTTTGTAAATATAGTACGCTTTAAAAAGTTTAAATATATCAAGTTTTCTATTAGTTGCATATTATTAAATAATGTATTTTGGATATATTGGATTGAATTAAGTACATTATTAAAATAGTTTCACCTTATTTTTTGAAAGGTGAAAAATATTTAAAATTATGTAAGTTATGCAAATAAGGTTTTTTCTTTTTTGACATGCAGTTTTGCTTTTTTTTTTTTTTTTCCCCTTTTGCTACAAAATGCATTTATTCCCAGTTGGACAAAAGTCTTGAACGGTATATTTGGGTACATATTATAAGGTCATCTTTGATATATGCCCTGTTTACAAGATCCATTTCTAATTATTAAAGTAAATATCAAACACACATCTTTGCATTTTAAAACATAAATAAACTGCTAATGTTTATAAGCCGTAAATCTGGCCACTGACATGAGTGGCCTGCAATTCTTCAGTGATGAGCACACAGTAATATAGATATAATCAGATTCCCCAGGTAGGCAGGCAGCACAGTTTGCCCACTGACTGTGCTGTTGTGGCAGTGACCCTTCTTGTGAAGAAAGAGTTATGTGCAGACAAAAGTAGGACATACACACACAGGCTGCAGTGCAGTGGGAAAATCTAGCTCACTGCAACCCCCGCCTCCCAGGTTCAAGCAATTCTCCTGCTTCAACCTCCCAAGTAGCTGGGATTACAGGTACCTGCCACCACACCAGGCTATTTTTTGTATTTTTAGTAGAGACAGGGTTTCACCATGTTGGTCAGGCTGGTCTTGAATTCTTGACCTCAAGTGATCCTCCCACCTCGGCCTCCAAAAGTGCTAGGATTAAGGACATGAGCCACCACGCCCAGCCACAAATGATATTTTTATTTAGTAGCATTGTTTAGGATCTCATTTCTAGCTGACAAAAATACAGGTCACAGAGAATCGAGTTAATGATCCTCAGAAGAAGCAATTAAACAAATCCAGATTGTGAAAGAGTCTACCCTACAACTTATCTAAACTCATCAGAAATTCAAAGTCATGGGGAAAAAAATATAGGGAACTGTTTTAAACTAAGAATCTAAAGAGAAAAACAAGGCAGTGTGCTCACACTAGATTGGATTTAGAAGGAAAAAACCACAAATGTCTATCAACTTATTGGAAATAAATTTTTTAAATTTTAAAATACTGTAGGTATGAGATGATATTTATATCACTTCTTAAATGTGCTAGTAATATCACGGTTATGTAGACAATGATCCTTACTTTTTGGAGATATATTTTTAATGACTTTGTGGTGATGTGATCCATACTTTACTTTCAAATGTTGGTGCAAATATGTGAAAGAGGGATCCAAGAAATTGGACAAAACATTTAAAATGGTTGAATCTAGACAGAGGACTTTACTACTTTTCTACACATGAAAGATTTCGTACTAAAAAAGCAAGGGTCAAACCTCAGAAGTTTTCAGGGATAGCTAACATTTTACATTTTCTCCTCCTCATATCCTATTTTCTTCCATACATATTTTCACAGTGATTATACATGTGTATTATATATGTATGATAAAAAAATACAAAGCTGTAAGTCTCTAATAAAACGGAAGTTATTATAGTCATTCCTTTCTCTTCAATAATCATTTACTATGAAACACCAGATTCCATATGATGATGATGATACTAGTCAAAATTCCATCACTATCATCAACTCTGTAATTCTCATTCACATAAATGGAAAATTATAAGCAAATAAAATTGTGTCAGATTCTTATGGATATTCATTGTAATTAAAACATCAAATTATGAGAAGAAAAATTACCCTTAACTTGTTATAGATTTCACCCTTCAATAGGCATCTCCACAGCTTTATAGCAAATTGGCAGAATTACATTTTAATGCTACATATCTGTCTTATTTGAACTGATTTGAAACCTACACTTTACATTTTCTTTCTAAGCACAGAATTAAATTTATAATCTCTAACTCATTAAGTGTAGGGCTACCATAAAAAGATACTAAAACTAAAGTAAAATCCTAGTCATCTCAAAAAACTGCAAATATATATAACATTGGTTACAGTTCATATGAAGTAGACTGTTTCACAAATTTTACTAGTTATCTGAAATTTAGGGAGCATATAAAAATAAATTTGATTAAGCAACATTTCTATAATTTTTTTTACTGTAAATGTATCTAATAGTCACTTAACTTAAAAATAGATACTATTGGTACCTGGAAAATTTGTCATAGAAAAAAAAAACCATAATTTTACTGTTCAATGATTTTTGACATTGTAACTGTATATGTGCTAGTATTTCTGTTTAAATAAGCAATACACAAAAAACAACGAAGAAAAAAAAAAAAAAACAAGGAAAAAAGGAGAAAAAAAAAGCAACACACGTAGCAAGGTACCTCCCTTGTAAAACTTTTGTATGTCCTGAGTAATCCCACAGAAGCTCAGCTACCACCTTGGAAATCAGCATATTGTGTAGGTTAATGTTACAGGACTAAAAAATATTCACATCAAAAGAGGAAAGATAGGAAGAAATAATAAGAATAATACAGGTAATTTACTTGCCTTTCTGAAATAAACATTTATTATACAATATATATATTTATTCACATCATTGAATTTCTGTTGTTTCTAGCTATTGACTCATTTTTCACAAGAATATGACTGTACATCTTATCTGATAGTTTATTTGTAATATTAAAATTACTGACAAGTATAGCAATTTAACATGATTAATAAAAATATTTCAAATAAATTTTTCGACAATGTATTAGTATTGATACTCTAAATTATAGCATATAATTCCCCAATAAATTACTGTTTCAATTAAGCTAATTTCTTGAAATATATAATTTTTATCATATTTAAGAAATCTATTTAAAAAAACTACACTACAAGCCTGCTGTACCTTTCCCACTTTTAGGCATTTTTGTTTTGTTCTGCATTACAACAAAAGTCCTCTAGATGGCAGTGTTTACCATATTTAGAATTATTTTAGTACTAGGTTTAACTCCTAAAATGATGCTCAGTAGAGCTTAATACCATGTAGTTAAAAACTAATTTTTCTTGTATTCAACATTTCTTTATGATTCTTGTTTTGCTCTGAATGAATCTTTAATCTAATTCACCAAGTTTTTGCTCATTTTTAGGTTATTGCGATTTGATTTGCAAGTTTTCAGGAGCAATTAAGTTGACCCAAAAACTTTAAAATACAATATACATGTGCTCTGTCTCCTTTGGAAGAATTAGGGTAAGTTACTGAAACTATGTTAACCAGAATAAAATACATCTTAGCAACTAACCACATGAATTACATTTTTTTTCAAGCTTATATATAACCACAAATTTGAAGAACATTATAGATGCTTTGTTAGAACCAAGGGATATTTTTACCTTCTATTTGAAGTAATTGTGGTTTTAATTTTCTTACCTGATGAATATTCCAAATGAGTCACATTTGTATAATAGAATCCAGGGCAATCATGTTTTGTCAGAAAATTTGTGTGTGGGTTAAGTTATTTTTAACTACTAAATTGTAGAAATGATAAAGGTATAATATACATTTGAGTTTTATACTGAATATATTGCATGCCATTATAAAACATAAAAATGCTAATATACACATTGGGGAATCTTACCTTTTCCGAAAATAAGGCTATACAGAAATGGTCAAGTTCAGGATGAATTGTTGATTTGCAGTCTCCCTGTGCCTTCCATAAAGATAGAACATTTGTCACTAAGGGCTAGAAGAGAGATTTATTTCTTCAGTTTTTAACTAGTATTTTGGAAAAATGAATTGTAACATATTTTGTACAGACATATTCCTCTAGGTCTGTACAAATAAACTCCAGGGATATTTTAATTTTTGATTTGGCAATTTAGAGACTTCGATATAAATTTGCTTACATAACTAATATATATAAATTCTACTCATCTTAAGCAGGGTTTCTCAATTTCAGCACTACTGCCAGTTTAAGTCAGATCATTCTTTGTTGTGTATGTACATTTGTGTGTTGCAGGAGGCTGAAGTTCTGTGCATTATAGAATGTTTAGCATCATCTCTAGTTTTCACTCGCTAGATGCAATAGTGAGCCACCTACCTGTCCCATGAACACTCTTCCACATTCGAGTTAGGGCAATCAAAATGTCTCCAGATATTGCCAAATGTCCCCTAAGGAGCCAAATCACCCCAGTTGATAAATCACTAAAATATAAACATTTGATTTTTATCCACTTTTCTTATTCTTTGCAAATATAAAATGACAATGGAGTAGCTCTTAAAAATTAGTGGCAGGGTTATGACTGAACAACAGTACTGAACTTGAACCAGGTATTTACCTACCATTAGGGGCTTCCTATCTCTGATTCCCTCTGTGCATCATCTTTGTTTTTCTTATTCTTTCACTCTTAAGTTTACTTTGGTATTCTGATCTCTCTCTATATATATCTATATATATAAACTACTGCTGCTGCTTCTTTTTTAATTAAAAAAAAACTGCTTCTAATCACTCCTGAGTATATACCATTTACTGTTCACAGAATAATTAGATTGATCTTAGACTATCCTTACAGGTCCAGGTTTGTTGGAGAATGGAATCATTGGTCCATTTGAACTGAGTATCTTTGCAAATGCAATCAAGTATTGCCAGAACAATGTAGATCTATCAATTCCTGGCATTGTGGTGTGAGTCCACACAATGTGAAGATAGATGCTTTGATTATAGCCATGTGCATGGAATACAGGGAAAGACATTTCCAAAGAAGGAAGACCTCTCATGAGCTTTGGAGATGATCCAAATGTGTCCACCCATGTTTTCTATTACCTCCTGTTGACACCTTCCATACCCATCTGACCTGGTACCCCACATTGCTCAGCAAGTGCCCTAAGGCCTACTGGTCTGTTTTATGTAATTTGCCTTCTTCCTCTGAAGAGTACCAGGCTCCAAAGAGACCTCTTCCTCACTCCTAGTTCAAAGTAAATCTAAATATTAGCTCGAGATACCTAATCTCTGAAAGAAAGAGACAACCTAAATCAAATTAATATGTGAATGATATATACATTCCTTGACCCTCTGAGCAGTACTAGCATCAAAAGAATGCTTGGTAACCAAACCAATCTTTGCATGATAAAATGGTAGGGGTAATTCTTTCTCAAACCTTCTGCTTTTGCTTCCCACTCTCACCCTTTAGCCATGATAATTTGTATTTAAGATGCCTTTTAGGTCCTTGCTACTTTGTCTGTGGTCCACAGATTAATAGCATCAGTATCCCCTGGGAACTTTTTAGAAATATAGGACTTTAGCTCCCACTAATATATCAGAACTGGCATTTTAATTTAACAAGATCGCTGGGCTATTTTATTCACATTAAAGTTAGAGAAACATGGAATCAGATACAGTACATACCCTGAAATGTTATTTAAATCAAGAAGTCAACTTTAGCATAATATTATAATAATAAACCCAATAAACAATCTGAACCAATATAAAGATTAAAAATAACTAAATTGGTAGTATATTTATGTAATCAAAAACTTGCTAGTGAGCATTCAAACTATCAATATTAATGTAACAAGCAAAATATTTAAAATCTGAAGCATAAAAGAATATTGTGATGGGTATTTGCAAAGTAGAAAATATTTTCAGGGTAGTAAGATTTGTTTTCAATATAGTACATATCTTTAATTTTTATTTTCTTAATATAGTAGGTCTTTTAAAATAGGTTTTTGAATGTGCTGATTAATATATATTTTAACTATGAATTTATCCCTTACATGTTTTGCAATTATTTTATGCAATTCTCACTTCAACTTTTTTCAACTAATTGTGGTATTTACCTGAAGTTTCATCTGATCTTTAGAATCTACTTATCTGTTAAACTATACTGAAAAGTTGGCCTCATCCCTTGGTGAGGGACAAATATTACTCAAAAACAATGTAATTACTCTCCTTTAGCATAACCGTTAAGGACACCTACATTGGTATAGTTGTAATCATAGAAATTACACAAATCAATTTGTAACTAGTCCATGGATGTGAAACATGGTACTCATTTATTCCTCAAAATCAGAACATAAGGTGAATATTTTTGTGACATCAGGAAACATTTATAATCTTTTCAATGTTATTATTACAGGTACTTACTGTTTGTCTTATATTTTACAAGTGATATTTTTCCAAGGATAATGTTTAAAATTAGACTTTTTGATAAATTTCACATATAATGTTTCTTATGACATACTATTTTTTTTTAAAGAATCTCTTCTATGATACATTCTGGCTTACCTTAAAGCAGACCAACCCCATTGCCTGAAGCCAAGAAGTTTCTTTGACATTCTCTTAATCCTTTCTGAATATTTCACCAATCTGTGGCTGGAGAAGGGTAGATTCATAGGCATGGGAATGAAAAGACATGGTCCACTGGAGGACTATTGAAAGGCTGGTATTATAGTGCACTAGAGAATAGAATTTTCATTTAAGAAAAAAATTATTCTGAAGACAGTATGTGTATAAACACAGGAGGACATGGAATTTTTGTAGGGAGAGTAATATTAACTTAATTCCCATAAAAAGCATAACAGTATCTTTTAAAGGCGTGGCAATCCCAGTTTCCATTACTTTGGTGTTGTCAGTGGCATGGTTAAGCCAGGGCTGCAGATGTCAACAATATACATTGTCTCCCCAACTCATCCTAATTCAATTAGAGGGGACTGTTGGTGGAATTTGGTTCCTAAGAGGAGACTGTAAGAGAAAAATAAGCCTCATCCACCCTGCCCTCTATAGTCTATTTATGTGCATATTATGTAACAAATTGGGCTTCTAGAAGAATATCATGTGAGTTTATTTAAAAAAGAAGACAAAAAGCATTTTAAGAATGAAGAAGGGAGGACTGAAGGAATACGGAATGAAAGTTCCCAAAATAATATTATTTCAGGTAACATGAAGTTCTGTTTTAGGGAACATACTAATATAAATAAGAATGTAATGAAAGAGAACTTTTAAAAACATTGTAATATGTTTATTAATTCTTAAAACTTCTAATACTTTTAAGCAAACCATTTCCTGAATTTTTTCAGGGCAAATGCTATTGTGCTTGAAATGTGTTCTTAAGCTTTTTCTTGTCTCTATTTTTAAGTTTAAACAGAGGTGCTTCCACAGAATGTGCAAGCTTTTCCTACGTCTTTAGACATTTATCATGTTATAAATGTAATTTGAATAGCTAATAGTTGATATTTCAATCTAACAGTTCTTACTTTACAGATTAGAGAAATAAATGTCATAAAGACACAAGAAATAAAAAAATTTTCACATTACATTTCACTGGAAATTATATGATTTCAAAGTAATAAAATTATTTAAGATTAAACACGATACACATTTATTCTGTTTACTATCTTAAAACTTTTTTATGTTTTCCTACATGATTGCTTGAACCCTATATGTCATGTGGAAAACATCTGTTATGAAAACTATGCCTACAAATACTCTTGAAATTTTAAAGAGGCAATAACAAAACTTCAGAATTCAATATTTTCTTTATTTAAATAGTAATCATGATAAAATAGTGGCACTGGAAAATGTCAGTTTATATTGTGATAACTGTTAGAGCTACAAACCTGACATTTATAATCCTTGTCAGTCATAAAAATACAGCAAATTGGGATAAATTTAGTTCAGTCATTCAAAAAGAATGAAGGTTGTCACCTGCATTCCTTTGTGATTTGATTATCTTGGACTAAGTTTTTCTAAAAAGGAAAAGGTAAAAAAGATTTTTAAAAAGGTATTCAAAATGGAAGAGCTAATAATAAATAGTGAAGCAACAGAATTATTCAAGAAGCTTACTATACTTTGCCAGTTTGCATAGCCTTAAAAGGTGTTAATTTTCTTTTTACGGTGTTAAAATTCTGCATTGTCATTTTCTAAACAGTGATAATATAAATAACTCTGAGCATTTTTAGCACAATTTTCCCCAGAAGTACAGTACAATAGCCTAGTCTTTTTTGTGAAATGGGGACAATAATACCTGCTGTGACATAAGAGCCCCTGTGATTGATTGATTAATGTCTGTTAGACACAATAAGACATCTGGATTAAAGGAACCTTAGAAGTACAGGGCACAAAAGTATTTTTTATATTATTTTTAACTATGATTGGAATATAGAACTAGTATATTAGAGTTAAAAATATTTGTCTTGAAGTCCTTGTGGAGGTCATTTGATCATTCTGAATACTACAGTCTGTCTTTTCTCTAAAATGTGACTTACAGAAACAGCCTTTACAATCTTTGTGTGAAATGTAATTTTAAAATGCTGAGTGGTAACTAGAAAATCCTAGATGAAAATCCAATTAACAAACTGAACTGCTTAATAATTTAGGTTATTAAATGCCATTACATGGAAATCATTGTTTAAATATATAAATAGAACAACATTAAACTTGTGGAACATAATTTTGTTAACTCAACATCTGTTTGTGTTTAAATCTGCAAAAGCATTTTAGACTTCAGTTAGCTGGCTGAAGGTGACTTAGCTTCACAAGTATCCCATGACCTATAAAACCAGCAGAAAACAGCAAGGCAATTTTACTATAGCTCAAATGGCATAATTCCCATTAGTACTCTGATGCTACTAATCAAGTACAACACAGGTGAGAACATCATAATTCCTTGCTGTGGAAAATATGCTCTGACAAAGATGGATAAGGGTTAATTAAAGAGATCTAATTAAAAGTCTAATATATATACTGGAAGATCAGTATTGGAAATCTAACACTTTATTAAATTCACTAAAGAAAAACAATGATAAAATGCAGCATAAAAACAAATAGATGTTCCCTTACAAAAACTAAAATTAAGACTATTTCCCTACTTCATAATTATGCAGATCTAACTTTAAAAATTAATATTGGAGAGGTGTATTTATGAACAGCTCTCATTATGAAAATGATTTATATAGTGTTTTGGGCAAAAACCTTAAGTTGTAACAGCACAGGGTTAGGAATATGACCTCTTATATTTAATTTTCCTCTAGGAATATTAAGATCTCTAATAATAGTTCTCATTTTGGAGTTTAGAACTCGGATTATTACAGGGCAAATCAGTCTCAACTATTACAGACTTAAGAGGTAAAACTGAGACCATTAAGGAATTCCAGTCATTTACATAATGTCAAATAAACACCTAAAGGCTATAATGCCCTGAGTCTATACCTTTATTTGTCTCTTAAACTCCATCTTCTTTGAAAAGAATCTAGACATAATTCATTCTGGGGCTTTGACCTGTGGTTTTCTTTAATTGAAGTTTCATAGTCATAAATTAAATCATGTGATGATTTTTTTCTCTTCCCTAACCTTCATCTTGTGTTCACACTGAGATTTCATTTATGAGCACGAGGTAATAATGGGTTCTGCCAACACATGAAGCTATCCCTTAGTAAAGAGAAACAATTCCGTTTAATAATGATGTTAAACAATTATTGCTAAGCTATGTGTTGCGACTACAACATGATTTTGAAACGACTATGGTATGATTAGAATAAGAATATGATACAACTGTCGTGCTTATGAAATGAACTGGAAAGTGGCTGTGCTGCTGTGTTTACTGTAAATGTATCAGATTGATGGTCTATTTATTTAAAAACAGTGCAGTGCATAAAATAGGTGACAATTGGAACAACGTACTAGTTTTAATTGTAGATTTTGTGAATGGCAAAATGATGGTTTACTATGGTAAGATAAAGGAATCATCCTTTAATTCACTGACATTATTCTGTGAGGTGAGGTAATATTTTTCTTTTGACTTTTGGATACTTAAGAGGTCACCCTCATTCTGAAATTTTATATATTCTAATCAAACATAATATTACCATAATAAAAGTTGCTTTGCTATTTAAAAACAATATCAATCTATTATCTGCAAGGAAACTGTTTTATATTTCACATATAAGGGATTAATTGATTTTACAGTGGACTTTTAGACACTACAATTGAACGGTGACTATTTACCTTAGGAAAAGTTTGAATTAAAAAAGAACTTACAATTTCATGTTGGAAAATTGTGATGCCAAATGAATTGGTTAAGTAATGTCATTTATTCAGTATATATGGCTTGGTAGGCTTGATTCGCGATTTTTTTTTTTTTTTTTTTTACTTTTAATTTAAACATCTAAAAATAAATGTTCTTATTTAAAAGGAAAACCAATGTACTAAAAAATAAGAGGAATTCTCCAACACGACTTCATAATGCGTAAGTATGTCAACAGCCTTTAATGCCTATGCAGCCCATTACAGAATGGGAAACACACAGGTTTAAAATAAATGCCCTTTATTCTTCCTGGAAGTTAGACCAAGTTATTCAATCATGCACTAAGACCTTCTCAGACTACATTTATAGGTCATTCAGAAAATAAATTTTTGTTCCAAGTGAACGGTTTCTATGTTAATGCTTGAAACTTTACTCAGGTATCAGGCGTTTTAAGTGCAAGTCATTAAACAAACCTCTGTGGTTTACTGACTTTAAAAGATCAATCAAGTATATTACTAGACAGTGCTTTGGGGTCAATATTTGAGAAATAAAGCTTTTTTTTTTTTTCGGGAGTAATTCCATCGAGTCCCTGTATAAAAAAGTGAAACTTGTGAGGATTTAGTACAAAGCTGGAGTCAGAGAAATGAAATGCATGAGAAAAGAATCACAGGAAAGAAAGTTGGAATCACTGCCTGGGGAAAGGAAGTGTTCCACAGCGTGGTTAACAGCTGCCTGGGACTCCTTCCAGACCCTCGGAAGCAAAGTTTGCAGTGAGGTGGGCTGGATGCGGGTTTTGCAGCAGCCGCGAGGCCGGGCGAGCTCAGGTTCTCAGGTTTCCAAGCGCGGCTGGAGCAAAAGTGCCCACGATCCACTGCCGCGGCAGGTCCCGCTCCGCTGGAGGAGACTTAGCACGCGTAGCCCACTGGCCCGGGCTGACCGAGGCGATCCCAAACGCTGCCACTTTCTCTTTCCCAGGCAGTTTCCGCGACCCTGCATGTAGAAAGTGTTCCGATTAATTTTCTGGACGGTCTCCTCAGAGATTCCAGATTCCGCTGCCCCCACCTTTCGCTGTGCTCCCTCTCTGCCCTTCTTTCCAGTGTCCCTGCCAGCAAAAGCCTCTATTTGCAGCACCAGGCAGGCTGTCCGTTTAACGCGCTCCGGGGATCTGCTGGCTCGTGCTCCCAATCCCGGGGTGGCAAGACGTCTGGCGCCTCGGTTCCCGGGTAGACTCCCCCATCTGTGCATTTTGGCCACTCCACTTAGCAAGAAGATGTGCGAAGTGTGCGCCTGGAAACGAGCCGCCTCGGTGACCCTCATTCGCCCACAGCGGCGGCCCATGCTCCCCGGATCCGCGCCCGCGCGTCCTGCGGGGCTCGCGCGCTGCCCTGCCCACCAGGCAGCCCCGGTTCGGAGGTTTGCTCTCCTCCAGAGCCTGCGAGCGCTGCTTCGGCGCGGGCCTGGGGAGCGCCAGCGCGTCCCCACCCCTCCGGACCCTGCTGGGCATGCTCAGTGCACCTCCTGGAACCCGGATCTCCTGGGGTCAGGATCATATTTCCGGGTTTTCGCGGCTGCCGAGGGGGCGCGGAGGAGGGGAGGCTGGGAGACAGTCAGCGCCTTGTTCCGCGCCCCCTCCCTCGAGCCGGGCTGCGGCTGTACGCACCGCAAGATGCAGGCCAATCAGAGCCCGGGGGCGGGGCCTGGGCAGTCACGCCCTCCCTCTGGGCTTATTGAGAGTTATATCAAGAAATTCAGTTCAGAGAGAGGAGAGGAGAGGGAGAAGGAGAGAGGGGCAGAGGAGAAGGGAAAGAGGGAGAGCACGCGAGACGGAAAGGACCGCCTTAGAGTCTCTGAAGCACTCAAGAGATAACCGATTAGGAATTTTTAGGGCAACTGTCACCCGGATAGCTGCCAGAGAATCACCATCACCGCAACTCTGACGATTCCTACAAGAAGTTAGAGACTTAAGCAGTGTTGGCATCGGATGGAAATGGTATGCTTGATGCTGTGGAAAATATCCCTGAGCTGAAGAAGTGCGACTGGATGTAGTGTGTTTGCCACACAAATACCCAGAAGAACCCAGACCCAGTGGGTAGGAGAGACGAAATGTGAAGAGAATGACTAACGACAAATCCGTGAATTTGTTCTCTGGAGTTGCTAATTTGCCAGCCCGAAGCAACACATTTTACAAGGAGGAAACGTTTTGCTGCTTCTGATTTCTCCCCAAACTGGTGCTACCAGATGCATGGCTTTCTATGTGTTGGAACAAATCATTCCTAACTGCAGCATACTGGGAAAGGGGAAAGGTTGAGGCAACTAACGTAAGTGTAAAGTTTCGCATGCACAATTGTAAATTCTGTGTTTAGATGTGTCCTCAGTGTAGACGGGAGATGTTTGTAATTGGGTAGACGGTTGGGGCAGAGCTCACCTACTCGGCTGTATCTGCATCCCTACCTGCATCACTCTGCCGGAACTAATCTCAGGAATCAGCTACTGTGCAGCCTAATGCAGATAAGATTAGAGCCTGAGAACTGACCAGTCCTACTCAAGTAGGTAGCTGCCTGGAGCCTTGCACCCATTTAAATTGCAGATATGGGAGCATCTAAACAGAAGCCTATTTACCTGCATGATTGGGTTGCAGTATTTATGTGTGGCAAATGTTACTAATATTCTAACCAGAGATCAGGATTAAGAAACTGCATTTTTTTTTTCTCTTTTATGTTCAGTAGGAAATATTGTGATGTTACATGGGAATGTTAGCTGCATTTCACTTACGTCTCGGCACTCTCTTCCACCTCTAGGATAAGGAATCCTATATTATGATACATTTTTAAAAGTTTTAATGTGTTTACGAATCCTAATGGGGATAATTTGTCAATATGGAGAAAGGAGAGCAAGCTGTGGACAAGAAATCAGAAGTCTTGGTGTTGTGCTTTTGGGTGATGAGGATGTGTAGTGGCCGGTGACTACTGCTTCTGATGCTGCAGCGGCATGTCCGGATGCTCGTTTCCCAGTAAGATTGTATTAGAAGGCAGTTGAAGAACTGGGAGGAAAGAAATAGCCTTTTTAGAAAAAAATAGGTGACTCAGTGTGGCAGAGAAGAAAACACATTTGACAAGAGATGAGGCAATTAGCAGAAACCATAAGCTAAATACTTAGAGTTTTTCACTTCCACCTAAAAAGACTGAGGGAGGTGGGTTAGAGGCTAGGAGGAGGGTGAGACAGGGGGAGGGGAAGAGGAGAACAAGAATGCATGTTTTGAATTAAACAGTATTCTGAAAAATAATGTGTGTGAATATAG
Organism: Saguinus oedipus; assembly: GCA_031835075.1. Taxonomy (NCBI): domain Eukaryota; kingdom Metazoa; phylum Chordata; class Mammalia; order Primates; family Cebidae; genus Saguinus; species Saguinus oedipus. The sequence goes on from CM063169.1 coordinate 47,925,859, forward strand.
GTAAAAATAGCAGCTGTCCTTAATTCAAAAGTAGAAAATTTTATTTTCTCCTGGCAAATGCAACAAGCAGGAGATATTTAGTGTTTTTCTCCACAGAGTAAACTTGCAAACAGAGGCAGAGCAAACTGCCATGTTTACTAATGTGCAGGGGAAAATGTGTGGTGATATTTTGTGACGGTGTGTTTTTATTTACTGAAGAATAATATTGTCTATACGATTGTGTTGACAGTGGCTGTCTCCAAATAAGTGATGAGATATAATGCATCCTCCAGTCCTTGCACGCTTCCTCTTGCAATTTGTGCATCATTCCTCAGTGGAAACCTTTAAACCCTAAAATCCAGGAAAAGAAAATAAATACATTATCATGGACCTGAGGGATTTTTACCTGTTGGCTGCTCTGATTGCCTGTTTAAGGCTGGATTCCGCAATAGCTCAAGAACTTATTTACACTATTAGAGAGGAATTGCCTGAAAATGTGCCCATAGGAAACATACCAAAGGATCTGAACATTTCTCACATCAATGCTGCCACAGGGACCGGCGCCAGCCTTGTCTACAGACTGGTTTCTAAAGCTGGGGATGCCCCTTTGGTGAAAGTATCCAGCAGCACTGGGGAAATTTTCACAACCTCCAACAGGATAGACAGAGAAAAACTCTGTGCTGGCGCCTCATATGCTGAGGAGAATGAGTGTTTCTTTGAACTTGAGGTGGTGATCCTCCCCAATGACTTCTTTAGGCTGATCAAAATAAAAATAATTGTCAAGGATACCAATGATAATGCCCCCATGTTTCCATCTCCTGTCATCAATATTTCCATTCCAGAAAACACTTTGATCAACAGTCGCTTTCCAATTCCATCAGCAACAGATCCTGACACAGGCTTCAATGGTGTACAGCATTATGAATTGTTAAATGGGCAGAGTGTTTTTGGACTGGATATCGTGGAAACTCCGGAGGGAGAGAAGTGGCCACAATTGATTGTTCAGCAAAACTTGGATAGAGAACAGAAAGATACCTATGTAATGAAAATCAAAGTAGAGGATGGAGGCACTCCACAGAAATCCAGTACAGCCATACTGCAGGTCACAGTAAGTGATGTAAATGACAACAGGCCGGTGTTTAAAGAGGGTCAAGTAGAGGTGCATATTCCAGAGAATGCTCCTGTAGGTACCTCTGTAATTCAGCTCCATGCCACGGATGCAGACATAGGCAGTAATGCTGAAATCCGGTACATTTTTGGTGCCCAGGTCGCCCCTGCAACCAAAAGACTCTTTGCTTTAAATAATACTACTGGGCTGATTACAGTTCAGAGGTCCTTAGACAGAGAGGAGACAGCCATTCACAAAGTGACAGTGCTGGCCAGTGATGGCAGCTCTACTCCTGCTCGAGCAACGGTTACCATCAATGTCACCGATGTAAATGATAACCCTCCTAACATAGACCTCAGGTACATTATAAGTCCCATCAATGGCACCGTGTATTTATCTGAGAAAGATCCTGTCAATACAAAGATTGCCCTAATTACAGTTTCAGATAAGGACACAGATGTGAATGGCAAAGTGATCTGTTTTATTGAAAGAGAGGTCCCGTTTCATTTGAAGGCAGTTTATGACAACCAATATTTGTTAGAGACCTCTTCTTTGTTGGACTATGAGGGCACCAAAGAATTCAGCTTTAAAATTGTTGCCTCTGATTCTGGGAAGCCCAGTTTAAATCAGACTGCCCTGGTAAGGGTTAAGCTTGAGGATGAAAATGACAACCCACCAATTTTCAACCAGCCTGTAATTGAGCTGTCAGTTTCTGAAAACAACCGACGTGGGTTATACTTAACAACTATTAGTGCCACAGATGAAGACAGTGGGAAAAATGCAGACATTGTTTATCAGCTTGGACCGAATGCCTCCTTCTTTGATCTGGACCGAAAAACAGGAGTTTTGACAGCCTCCAGAGTCTTTGACAGAGAAGAACAAGAACGATTCATTTTTACAGTAACTGCCAGGGACAATGGAACCCCTCCCCTCCAAAGCCAAGCGGCTGTGATAGTTACTGTTCTGGATGAGAATGACAATAGCCCCAAGTTTACTCATAATCATTTTCAATTTTTTGTGTCTGAGAATCTGCCAAAGTATAGTACTGTGGGGGTAATCACAGTGACAGATGCAGATGCTGGAGAGAATAAAGCTGTGACTCTTTCCATTCTAAATGACAACGATAATTTTGTGTTGGATCCCTATTCCGGTGTCATAAAGTCAAATGTCTCCTTTGATAGAGAGCAGCAGAGTTCCTACACTTTTGATGTCAAAGCCACTGATGGAGGACAGCCACCTCGTTCCTCTACTGCAAAAGTAACTATCAACGTCATGGATGTCAATGACAACAGCCCAGTTGTCATTTCTCCACCATCTAATACTTCCTTTAAGTTGGTGCCCCTCTCAGCCATTCCTGGCTCCGTGGTAGCAGAAGTTTTTGCAGTGGATGTTGACACTGGAATGAACGCTGAACTAAAGTATACTATAGTGAGTGGAAACAACAAAGGTTTATTTCGGATTGATCCAGTAACAGGTAACATTACTCTGGAAGAAAAACCAGCACCTACTGATGTGGGATTGCATCGCTTGGTGGTCAACATAAGTGACCTGGGGTACCCTAAGTCTTTGCACACGCTTGTGCTTGTATTTCTTTATGTTAACGACACTGCTGGAAATGCCTCCTATATCTATGACTTGATCCGCAGGACTATGGAGACCCCGTTGGACAGGAACATAGGGGATAGTAGCCAACCCTATCAAAATGAGGACTATCTAACCATCATGATTGCCATCATTGCCGGTGCCATGGTGGTCATCGTTGTGATCTTCGTCACTGTTCTGGTGCGCTGTCGCCATGCATCAAGGTTCAAAGCAGCTCAGAGGAGCAAGCAAGGTGCCGAATGGATGTCCCCAAACCAGGAGAACAAACAAAACAAGAAAAAGAAAAGAAAGAAAAGGAAGTCTCCCAAGAGCTCTCTTTTGAACTTTGTTACTATCGAAGAGTCCAAACCCGATGATGCAGTTCATGAACCTATCAATGGGACAATAAGCCTGCCGGCTGAACTGGAGGAGCAAAGTATAGGAAGATTTGACTGGGGCCCGGCACCTCCAACCACGTTCAAGCCTAACAGTCCTGACCTGGCCAAGCACTACAAATCTGCTTCTCCACAGCCTGCTTTTCATCTCAAACCAGACACTCCAGTTTCTGTGAAAAAGCATCATGTGATTCAGGAACTCCCTTTGGACAACACCTTTGTCGGGGGTTGTGATACCCTTTCTAAACGCTCTTCCACTAGTTCAGATCACTTCAGTGCCTCAGAGTGCAGTTCCCAAGGAGGCTTCAAGACAAAGGGCCCCTTACACACCAGACAGGTAAACGAGCACTTTTACTGGTCTATAAGTACTGCATACAAGTGCCCAGTCAACCAGTATTAACGTGCCAGTGTGTCTATTGTTTTGGTCTAACTTTAGCTTAGTTATAAAGAGGTTAAAAAAAAGCTTGACCCCTTTTCTATTCCTCTGGGGCTCAGTCAAGGATTTTTTAGAGCAGCTTTGAAATTTCTGAGTTCTGAGAATATTTTAACCTCCCAGTTTCCTTCAAATGGCAAAAGATGAAAAGAGAAAATTATTCCAAAATGTCCCGAGATAATGTTTGCTAAAGAAGGAAACCTGTCCTGATATGCCAAATTCTGCTCCTGGGGTTTCCAAATTGAGTGCTTCAAGATTTTCACCTTACCTTTTGATCTGAAAAGTCACCTTCAAATCTCAAGTTTTAAATGACTTTTGAAGGTGTGACTGCAATTATGTTGGAGCTGTGATTGCTAAAGGGGTTAATTTTTTTTTAGTCTCTGAACAGGATAGTAGAATATTAAATGTACATCAGCTGTGAAGCACATGCTTGTTGATAGATTGCAACTAAGCCATATAGGAAGTCTTCTCTTTGATTTTAAATTATTTTATTGTAATATATTAAATTCGGTACTTAATAGAAAGATTTTTAGTGTCCACAGTGGCTAAATACTCTTTTGAAAAAAGAAAAAAAAAAAGGAATGCTTGCTGCCTAATATAACTGATTTATAAAGAAAAGAATGAATCCATTGTAAATATTCTCTCATCTTAGTAATGCATAAGTGATCTGTCATAACTCATTTTAAACTGTGAAACATGCCATATGAAGAGGGATTAAGAGGCTGAGAAACTCATATTTCAACCAAATCCAGAATTAGTTTTTCTTAGGTCTAATAATTCCTTGTTAATAAAGATTTAAATGCAGCGCTGTCTAATTTATTTCACTGGTGCTTGTCTGTTGCCACAAAATTTGAATATCGATAATAGCCTGTAGATGGCACTAGGGTATCATGTCGCTTGTGCTGGCCAGGTGCCAATCCCGCAGTAGCAAGGAGAAGGGGGAGGGAAGGATCAAGCTGGTAGTACAGCCAAAGATACCTTTTATTTAATGATAGTTGCTCTGGAGCAACTAGCATTTAAGTTCATTTGCTTGCTCTTCTGTGATTAGCTCTCAGCACACCAACTTCCTAGGATTTCGTAATGCTAGTTCTGTCTTTGTCAGTATGGAGTTCACCTATGGTGATGGCCCATTTGTGCTTGTTTATAAACAAGGAACACATAGATTTTAAAAAATCAAGTAAGGCAAAATTAATTTGCAGAACAGTATTGACAGTTATCACTGGTTAGTCTTTGGAGAATCAAGAGTTTTCCTTTTCTGAGTGGGGGGTGATGTAGGGTGTTTTATTGAAACAGTTTCCCCCTTATCTACTATCATTTTTTGCTCTGGAATGACTTAAGCCTTTGTGGTAATAAAATATTTCTAAAAGTAATTTTGGACAACGAGTCACACAGATAATCCCAGGACATCAAGTATAATATGTATCACCATACAACTAAAATCTCCATTTTTTAAAGTAAAATATTAAACACTAGAGCACTTTAAAAATAATATTTAGAGCTTAAATACACAAGAAGAAATGACTTAAATTAGTATAGAATTTTAAAGGAGACTATGAGCTTATTACATATAAGTCAAAGTTGGAAAGACTAATTTTTGTGTTAACTTCGTTAGCGTTTGAAAAGAAGTTGCTGTTCTAAAATTTAGAAAATATTCAGGCTTAGTCAAGGTTTTTAAAAGTTAAATGGTTAACCATGATAAGGAAAATTTATGAAATTAAATGAGTTTAACTAAAAAGTTGTTCTTTTAATGAACAGAAAGAAGATTTTTAAAATTATTGACTTCTATTGTGAAGGTCACTCACAATACACTTATGTTATTTTATGATATGCATAATTATGCTGAGAAGCTAATATGATTTAAAACTTTTCAGGTAAAATCTGACATGTGTTTTCCAAAGAAATGTACTAATATACATCCAGCATCATCTTTTTTTCTGTCTATGTGTGGTGGTAGTAGCATTGATGTGTAGAACCACATTTTCTGACCTCCCCAAAAGTTGAACCTATATATAGTGCACTGACATAAATATGAAGTGCATTTCAGCAAAGTATGCAAAGGCTCTTTTGTTGAGGGTTAGTCAGTCATAAAGTCTTTGTATGATGTAATCTTTCAAATAGGATACTGACTAATTCTCTAACTGGAACTAAAGTGCATTTTAGAAATTCCTTGTGACAGTGTGTCACTTTGTAGTTCTCCTATAGGTATTCCAATATTCAAATAGAGCTAGGTAATTCACTATTTTGATAAAGAGCTATTAAAATGGCTTTGCTTACACCTTTTAAATGTTTTCATGCTAAAAAAGAAATATTGTGATGTTGGGGAAAAGAAATGGAAGCCGGTAGAGAAGTGGTGGTGATATACAGAGCAATATGTACATTTTTTGGAGGAAAAGAAGCATATTGCCTGTGACTGAACAACATAAAATATATAGTAGCCTTTAAAAATTTGTTTCAACTGAACTGTATGACTGTTATCTGTAGATGTTCTAGTTAAGCTGAAAAGTAAAAACTTTTTCAACTAGTGGCTTTTATATAAATTGTGCTCCTGAAGCTACACAATTTTAAAAGAGTAACATTTCTTACTACAAAAACTGTCAAAGGAATTTATTTTAAAAAACATCTGTGAAGAGCTTAGTTGCATGAGCACTATTGCTCACACCGTCTTTTCGTTTTATGCTGTTCATTGATATGTGGGTACAATGCAAGATTCTTGAGTAAAAAGTTACCAAACTTAAATTTTACTCATTTATACTGTGTGTATAATGAAAACGTACTGTCTGATTCTTAGATCTTGAACTTATTTGTGGTACGTCAATTCCTATATTGTCTTACATTTTTCCCCTTGCTATTTTCCCTTGTGTTAACCTGCAAAGAACGTTAAGAAACAACTATACATCATATTCCTCATTCACTCTGTTTTATAAAGCTTTCATGTGTCACTGAATTTTTCACAGATTATTTCTTACAAATTTTTGGAAGTGTCATTAGCCTTTATAGGTTAAGAATTTTCCTTTTTTTTTTTTTTTTGGCAAAATATCATGCCTTGGTATTTATTTATAACACAACAACAACAACAAAGTTGATAGCCAAAAGGTTAAGAGGATGAAAAAGACAACATTATCAATTCCAATAAGGCTTTAAATGATAAAATTCAGGGGTATAGTTTTCTAAAAGAAAAACAATATTGTTGACAGATACTGTTTTAAAATATGATATTGATTCTCACTGTGGAATGTCTGGGAATCATCTGGAGTACTTCTTAAAACAGGATTGTTGGGTTCTACTCCAGAGATTCTGATTTAGTACCTCTGAGATCAGGCCTGAAAATATACATTGTTAGCAAGATCCTAGGTGATATTGTTGCTGCTTGTCCAGGGCCCACACTTTGAGAACCATTGCCTTAGCATATTGAGACAGGAAGTGCTAGCCTCTTTCCCTCTCATATAATCATTTCCAGAGGACCTGTTTTTGCGCAGCCCAACTCTCAGCCCACTTATTGACAGCTGTTTTATTGTAGCTGGAGGCTTTACAGTAAGCTGTTTATTGCTGTTTCCCAACCCAGTTGACAGCATTTGGGGAATTAATTTTCTTGGTCCCTGTGTGGTTTTTTGCAGGGTGGGAAGAGGGATGATAAATGAAAATGTTAAAGTAAAAGAAGTAGTCACCCATTTACATTTGACAACTTCTTCAAGTGGTAAAACAGTCTGTAAGAGTTACATTAGACTTTGGTTCTGGGTAAACACCCATTTAATTTTCTGTATGAAATACTTATTTTAGAGCTTTAAGCATCCTGACTTTTCACAATCTAGAGTGTTTGCTCATATATATTTGACTATATATTGAGGAATGTGTACACTGAACATGTGTATGCATGCTGTACTTAAGTGTATACATGTATTTTTATAGTATAAAGGGAATTTCTTCTATTCCAAACCATTTAGAGATACTATATTACATTCATGATTACTTTTCATTTTTGAATAATTCACTGCAACCACTACTGAAATGTTATTAAGTCATGTAAAAAGCAGAAAGCAGTCATAGAACTGATATTTAGAACAGCCAGGAAAAAAAAATATAATTGAAAGTGAAGGGAGCAAATGATAACTAGTGTGAGGCTAAAGAAAAACTTTAAGATATTTTCAACTATTAAGTTTTAGAATAGATATATATAGTAACAGTTGAACACAGGTGACAATTGATCCCATACATAGAAATTATTTTTAAAATGTTATCAGCTGTGATTTTTATTTCTATGGGCTTTTTGGCTAAGTACTTTATGGTCATGAAGTCAGTTTTCATACTTAAGAGGTAGAAGATACCCAGAATCCTTGGATATAGACACAGGTTTTTGAAATGAGGATAAGCCATCCATTCAAACTGGCTATCTTTCTAGTCTGGTTTGTGAGACAAATATTTGATTAATTTTTTCCGTCTTGATATTCCTAAACTATAAAATTTAAGATGCATTTTGACATTCCATTGTTAATAACCTTGAGGAGAATTAAAATGAAAAGTTGCTATTGTATTAAATACAGACATTTCTGCTGATTTTTGAATATTTGTTACATAGAGAAAATAATATATGTGGTGAAAATATTCTATTCTCTTATTATGAATTTTTTGTTGCCATTAATTCTTACTATAGAAACAAGGCACATTAATATTCTCCTTAGTTTCAGGTCATTTATCCTCATAGTGAGACAGGACAGGCTTTGGTGTCATCAAAATTACTTTGAAAATATTGTACTTGTAATAACATGTTACATTCTTATGGTATAAACATATTCTTATTTAAATAATTGCCAGCTATCATTTATCTTCTCATAATTGCACATATTAAATTGAAATATGTGAAATAGTAAAATGGAGGCACTTTAGATGTAAGGAAAAGCCTCAAATGTAAAATCAAATTTTTTCACAATTAATGAGGATTTATATCAAACCTTAAGGTTTCATTTTCATATTGATGTATTTAAACTATCTATAAATTATACCTATAATATTAGATATGGCATCATAATGCATTCTTTTTCATATTACTTAATGTTATACTACATTATAGAGATATGAAAATGACACCTTTAAATCATTTTATTTTCTGTAGTTGTTTCCACAACAATTTTTCTTGTATTATTGAGATTGTTTTTATTTCTAAATTTTTCTTTTTGTTTTTTTTTTGGTTGGGGGAATTCAGAAATCCACCAAATGCTGAAAGTTACAGTTGTAGCCTTGGTCCAGATATACCAGTCTGGGTGTTTACAGGGTTTCAGGGCCAAGTCAAATATCTCTATTGCTTTTTTTACAATACTTCTCAGTTTGACTTTGTTAAAGGTTAATTCTTAGCTTGTAAATAGTTAAAAACAAAACAAAACTGGAAATCCAGGGGATTGTTATTTTGACTTAAAATCCTTGGGGCAAGCTTTCTGTGAATTTTGTTTGGTGTTTTCTTGAAGGTAATCCTTCATTATAACTAGAAATTACTCTCTTGCTAATATTAGTAAATCATTTAATATCTTACATAGTTCACTGAGTTGGAAAGTACGAATTAGTTGATGTGGGTTTTTTAAAGTTTGGTCTTCCTGACACGCAACTTCACATTTAATTTTTTTTCCCACAATTCATTACATATAAGGACCCTAAAATTTATATCAGGTTTGTTAAAATATGACTCTAATTACAGGCCAGGCATTAGTACAAATTTGGAAATGAAAGTCAGGAAGAGGCTTATTCTAAAGTTTTATGGAGGCATAGAAGTCAGATGTTTTAATAATTAATAATGCTAATATCTTATGGCCTTTGACATAATCAGCAACACCCAAATCTGCATTATACTACAGAAGTAAAGACAAATGTAGAAATAGGATCTCTCATGTACATAAGGAGATATACTCTGCTGTTTAAGATTTCATTGGTTGTTATTTAAGAAAACTGTCAAATCTGTCAAACATTTCATTTAGAAAGGAACACACGCTTTTTGCCTTTGTTTGATACAAACCTATTGGGCTGTCAGTCATCAGAAACATAGAACAAAAAAGATTTATTACCATGATTGACATTTTGCTTTTGATTTATATTCTTTTTTTCTGTAAGCCAAGATTCATTAAAATTTCAAATTCCTAAATAAGTTAAACAACTGTCCTTTTTTAACAGTAAAGAGTGATACAGGAATAAACTGGAAAAACAACCCATATTTAATCTTTCTCACTCATATTTTTATCCTATAGACAGTTTGTCTCTGATAGATAAGAATAGGTGGCAGAATCAGTAGAATGTTCTGAGCCATAGCATATAAATATAAGCAATGCAGAACTCAAAGTCATTCATTAAGGATCTGTTTTTACATATTTATTCATTATTTAAATGGCATATGAAAATATTTTCCCTTGATCTTTAACAGTTTGATTGATTAGAGTACCATAAGCACATATCACATTTAAAATGAGGGGCTTGGGACCACCTGTACAGCTAATGGCAAAGGTAGAAGCACAGTCAAGGTCTTTGAGGAATATTTGATTGATTCTATCATTTTATACTAATTATTCCAGATCCTCGAGAAAATATATGAAATTAATTTATCTGTTCTTGAAAGGACTCTGCTCAGTACAGCTTCACTTATTAATTTATATAGATTTTTAATTGTGTGAGCTGTGGGAAAGAATGGAAATGTGGTCAGTTTTATCAGGTTTGTATAATATCTTGTATTTTAACATTCTTGCATAGTTTGTGTCTCTATCTGACCATCTCTGCATTTAAGTATTACACTGCTTTGTTAATATCCACTCTCTGGGCCTTTTTCAGTCTGTTAGCAGTTGATTAAGAAACACTCTAATCCCTTTCAGGATATTGAGGAGCTAATGGATTGCAGAGTATTTGGGTCTTTAAGCTTCTATTGTAAATGGTATGAAGAATTGTCATTGAGCTGATATTTGCATATATCTCTCTCAGTGCTAGTTACTTTGCTTCCTTTTTGTCCTCTTAATCTTCAGCTTTCATTCGGAGAATATTTATTTTAGTCGGAAATAAGCATGCCAGTGATAGAAATTTGGGATTCACCTCCAAATGAATGCCATCACAGACAGGGAAGCTCTGGCACATTTTGCATAGATCTGTATGAACACAGTGAACCCTTCATAAGCTCTTAGATTGCAGGAAATCAGCGCTGAAAATTAAGTGGGGTTTTAGAGATTTGCAAAGTAGAGAGCTTTGTATAATGCTGGTATTGCAGGTGCCTATTAAATATGAAGTAAAGGCTTTGTAATACAACTAGCTAACACATTTCCCTCCACATTAGAGTGATTTATAGCCTAGGGAATTAGTCTTGCCTATTTTTTTCCAAATGCAGAAACATTGGATGTGTCTGAAAGAATAAAAATCTCAAATACATGCCTTACAATGGACTGATTTGCTGTTTGATGATTCTAATTATTCAAGATAGATGATGCAGGCTTGCTTGTACTTCCTTGTGATATCTCTGATGCCCATGATCTGGCCTTCATTCCTCCTGAGAAGAAACTCTCAATTGTGTGTGCAGACTCTCTTCTGAACATAAATCAGACTAACACCCTAGGTGTCTATAAGACTATAGAGCATTACCATAATGAAGAGGACTGGATACCAAGTGAATGCTTCCATCCTCATAGGAGTTGCTATTGAATCATTTCTCGAACTGTATTTTTAGTATTCATCTTGGCTGCATTTGTAACTTGTGTGTATTTGTAGCACAACATTTTGTTCTAGACATACATGGATTTCAATATATTTACCTTCATGACAATGTTTATTAAAATCCCTTGCAGTTCTTTAATGCTTAATATCTTTGACTAGCCCTGTTAGATATAAATTGGAACAAATAGCCCTGCATATTTTAAAATGATTTTACAAATCCTATATTTTCACCTATGAGAAAAAGTGTGTAATCCATATGCAACCCACAGTAGGCACAGGGGCTTGTGAGAGTCATAATAGATGATTGATTTAGAAAAGAAAATAGTTTGTGCAAGACAATAGTACCTGCAATTCAGTGAATTAGGGTTTTTATTTCTTATTAAACAAACCTCAATAAGGAAAAAAAAAATGGAAACACAGAAGGACTTATGAAATGAAGCTGTATCTTTTACAGGAGAATGTCTTCTGACAGTAGTAGTTCTGTAGTAGACATTTTCTGGAAAGAAAAATACTGGTGGTTTTTTGGATTCAGTGGATGCAACCAATCTGTGCCTCTGTGTGATAGCAGCTGCATGCTGAGGACTTTCAAATACACAGCTACATACGATTCGGCAGGAAACTTTTTGTAGAAGGTGCAAGTGACAAATGGAGACAAAATGGAGTGAGTTCTGAGTTGTGAGTCGATGCCCTCCTGTGTCATATATTCATGTCATTGAGCTGATTTTCACATTGGATGTCTAGAATCACAATAGCCTTCCTTATGTGTGTCAGCTGAGAACACACCTGAACTGGCTACTTTTCTTTGCTCCATTTCTTGTCATTCACTAGGTGGATTATATTCATGTGTGTCATTAATACATGTGATTTCTTGTTTCATGATAGAGTTTAAAGTGATGTAAAATCATTTCTGCATAATATTCTCCATATACATATATATATTTGCTTAAGACAACCATAGAGTGTAAAAAAAATCTATGATGTGTCCTTTCTTGCTAAAAATAGTAACTTCATATTTATTCTGACTTATGGTCTCAGATAAAACCAAATACTGGTATATCATCACTTAAAGCATAATAATCTTAGAGAATATAAGAAAGTCCCTCAAAGCAAGAGACTGTATCTTACTTTCCTTTGTAATTCTAACACTGAACCCACAACAGTGCTGAGAAGGGTGAACTTAGTAGGCATTCAGTAAATTTTCCTTTGCTATTTTTTAACTTGAGCTTTTCTTACTGATGCCATTTTTCAAGTTAAGGAATAATGTTAGATTTAGCTATATAGATTAATAATATTTCAATGCATTCCCAACCCATTCAAATTTCCAAAATAAAAGAGATCATAGATGTTATACAAAAATAAATTATGTTTCTTTTGCCTCAAAACTGAAATAGGTATCAAAATGGCATTAAACCATAGTAAAAATGGACACAGTTTTTAGGATATTTTAGTATGACATGAACTCATTTTTATTCTTGGTCTTAACAGCAAGATTTTCTGCCATGCACTGGCAGCAAAATATGTTGAATTAATTGATTTTTAAGCATGGTAATAATTAAGTAAAAGTTTCTTGATGCCTAAAGTCTCTGTGTTAGACAATTAAATTCTGCTTTATCTAAGTGTTACTGACTTCTGTATGATACTGGGAGCAACACTCCCCAGGGTTTAAACTATTCCTGCAGGACCATCTGTTTTGGCAGGGACTGTGCATACTCTCCAGCTGATATTGTGTCAACCCAGGCATATTTCAGAATTGTTCCTAACATGGTCCTGGTTCCTGATGATCTTTGGGTCTCAAATGGCAACTCAGTTAAACCAAATGCTGGTATATCATTACTTAAAGCATAATAATCTTAGAGAATGTAAGAAAGTCCCTCAAAGTAAGAGATTGTGTCTTACTTACCTTTGTAATTCTAACACTGAGCCCACAACAGTGCTGAGAAGGGTAAACTCAGGAGGCATTCAGTAAACTTTGATGTAACCTGAAGATCAGTGATATGGAAATTATATTTTATTTATATAATATTTTCCACTGATTTAATCTTTATAACAATCATTTAAGAAAGACATCATTCGTGTTCAAAATATATTCTCTGATCACTTAGAGATGTCTGTGGGTCCCATTTCTCCCACATTTCTGACATGTCACTATGTCTGTCCATCATATCTTGGTTTTTCATATTAGGAAATAACCAGAAGGTGAAAGGTGAGCTAAATAAACAGAATCAGATTCCTTCACTTACAAGCCTCTTCACCCCAAACTTTTATTTAAACCTTTCAGTACTTAGGTCGTTGATTTATTACTTCTAAACATAATGATCAATATATGTACTTGGATAGGTGCCTGATGGAGATAGGTGCCTGTTAGTCAGAAAAATAAAGTATCATGTTAAAATTCCCTTAATAGACTTTTGACCCATCCAGAGAGGATGCTAGAATCAAGTATAAATTCTATAAAAAGAAGCAAAATAATAATTGAATAGTGATTAAATGCAGTGTCTAGCTACTATATTAATTTTAGAAAGGTAAATTTGGTGTCTAATAGAACTCATAGAATAGTTACACATTCTCAAGTCTCCAGTGGACCTTTGAGATTATTTGGCCTACTTAATTGTTATTCTGACTGAAGAAATGGAGACTATGAGAACTAGTTTGATATTTGGAGTGAGAAAAATTGGTGAACTACTGCGTAAAGACTGTGTGACACTGGGCACATCATTTAAATGTGCTAGTCCTTGCTTTTCTTGTCTGCAAAATGGGTGTAATCATGCCAAATCCATATAAAGTTGTCATGAGATTAAGTGAACAGATATATACATCTTTTTACATCCTTTCACATCTTTCCCTATGTGAATGGGTTCCCTGAAGAACTTTTTCTGTATATTTATACATATATACATTTATATATGTATAAATGTCTGGCCCACAATAGTCAGACACTGAAGAAATATTACCTGTTTTCTGCCTCTTGTCCAAGAATAGCAGGTTGCCACTGACAGAGGTTTACACATTCATTTAGTGAATGCTTTCTTGGTTTTGTTTTTGGTTGTTTCCTTGAATCTGAGTTTTCTTATATCTTTTTCACAAGTCATCTGTGTTAATCTGCTTTTGTGTTAAAACACTATCTGGTTTCTGATTCCTTAGGACTTTTGAAAGGTTGATCTTCATAACAGTATCTTGATATAGCATATTTTATGTTATTTTTGATCTCAGTCCCTGTTGTTTCATATTTGTATAATTGCTTCATCTTTCATTGTGAGTATTTTACCTATTTCATTTGCCCATCATGTTTTAAAATTATTCTATTCCTTTTAGTGTTTGTAATGAATTTACTTCCCCATAGGTTACCCAGAAGCTCCACCCGTCTAGGAATTTTCACCTTATACATCACTCCTATTACAAAACAACATATAAGAGAGTGAATCTGTTTAACAGTCAGTACTTAACACAGCTAGAATCATTTGAAACCTGCTGGTTCTTGCTTCCAATCATTCCACAGACTGGAAAGCATCTCTGTTGAGGTAATGGCATCCATGGAGTAATCAAACTAGCTAAAATGCCTAAAAGTATATGGATCATATTTCTGGGATTCATCAAATTTATGCCAGAAGCATAATAATTTATCAAATTTATGCCAGAAGCATAATTACTATTTTTCTTATTTTAATCTATATTTATTTTATAAGTAAGTTTTTCATGTCTGAATATACAAGTTTGTAATGTTTGAGTACATGAGTGACATGATAACATGAATGTGACTCAACAAAAGTATTGCACCCCAAAAATACCTTTTGATAATATCCTGGGACCAAAATCATTTCCTTTTGTTGTAACAGCTGAAACCATCATGGTAAAGTTGCTGATTTGTATTTGGAGCAGAACATGATGGAGATTTGTTACTAGTTTAATTAACTTTATCAACTAAATAAGAAGTAGATATAGTCAAGTTTCAGTTGGCTTTATTGTGATTTCAGTTGCACAAATTAAATATATAACTTCTTGTTGGTCTTTACCACCCTTGCAGTGCAATACAATTGTTTTTGGATTGACCATTTGGTTTAGTTCAGTTTTATATAAGATAACAGTTTCATAAGAAGAAAAGGATTTAAAACAAAGCAAACTAACAATAAAAATACTAATTCTTTGCGCTTAGACAGTTCAGTCAAACACATTAAACCTGGAAAACTGGTGTGATTTTCTTTAGGCTTCTGCTTATTTTGCACTAAGATGTTATATCCATTTTATACCCCTGGGATACTGAACAGGGCAGGGACATAGTGTGGATAGTATCCTGGATATCAGACCTCTTAAGGTTCTTACAAGGATTATAGCATGGTATATAGCACATGTTCAGTAAATTCTATTTAATCCCACCACATAGGCAGACATGGACCTAATCAGGCAAAATGTCAGTGTTAAACACATTTTAAATGGTTAAAATCAAGCTTTAAGGATTTGCATTCATTGTTTTATTTGAAATATTTAGCATTCTCATGGTATCAGATATATATACATGCATACGACATGAAGCTATATATTTATCATATACTGCTAAATGCCTATTAAGAAGGCTACCATTTTATGTTTTTCATATCAGTGGTTTCCTCTATTAGCTTTTATAATGGAGAGATAACTGTCTCAGAAAGTCTATGTAAATTCCAGTTCAGATAATGAACAACTATTTATTCTATGAAGACATTTATATTTCCTGGACTGTACCTTTCACATTTTTCCCTATGTGAATGGGTTCCCTGAAGAACTTTTTCTGCCTGCCAAACACTTATTTGAAGGTAAGTCGGACAATGAGATGATATCCAAATTTATCACTAGATTACTAAACCATATCATATTTTCCCTAATGGATACCAATACTTATTCCAGAATTATATTCTATACTTTTAAATTTGCATGCTTTCAAAAGTATCTGACATTTAACTGTGAAATTTTCTGCTGCCGAAGATCTTGTCATATGATCCACGCATAGATACACAACTAGGCTTTTTTATTTTTTATTAATTCTGTTATTCAACACACATTGAATAAGTGCTGTGATTCAGGAACAGCATTAGACAATCGGAATTTATTTTAAGATCAAAAAACATTGCCTTTCCTTTAAAATATTCCATTAGATTTTAAGCACAATACTTTTTTCCTTGTAATTTCCTTATTAAAAAAAATATGAGTTCATTCTCAGTTTTAAATAGATGTCATCATTTCCCTGAAATATATTTTTTAAAGTCTCTCTCTCTCACAGTTTTTTAACTACTGCTGAAGACTTGATCTTTCAATGGGGTAATAAAATTCCAAGATCTATTACTCTAATTATAAGAATGCCAGGTTTAAATTTATCCTTTGGTTAATTTGGAGGGAAATGTACTTTTTCATTCTTAAAATCGCACTCCTTCTACAGGCAAAGGTGCTAATAAAATATAGTAGCAAGTGAAACTTCATTTTTTTAAACTACATGAGATTAGCATATTTGCTATATTAAAAATTACTTTAAAAACATGGCACACATTGATAATGTTGAATAATAACCCAAGCTAAAGTAGACAGTTCTCTAAAAATGGAATTTCATTTGTAAAGGCATCAGATTTGAAAGGGCTATTTCAAGCCATATTATTTTGAAAAAATGTTTTAGCCTTCACCCTTTAAAAAGACATGTTTAACATAGATATGGAACATAGATATTAAACTCTGACTAGAATAAATGTTTGATTTAATTGGCTTTTGCCTCCAGATGGTTCTCATTTTGGCAAGTCCTTTTTCTTATGAATATTTATCACTATACTTCAAGGAACCATGCAATGATATAAATGTTGAAAACAGAGACCTTTATTTTATATATATATATATATGTTTTCCTAAATTGAAAAACATACATATCCTGAAAATTTGGTTTTCTTTCATCATAGAAGAAAATGTCATAATTGGCTTTACATTACAGGAAAGACAGACTATGTTATTTTTAACTCAATCATTTCTAAAGCACTAATTTACATATGGATGAATGTTTATATAAGCAGGGCATCCCCAAATTTCAAAATCATATTTCAACCAAAATTTTGTTTTTTGAAAAATAATGCATGTAATGCCTCACCTGCACATTCTTGTACAAACATATTTTAAAAGATAAATCTTTATTGTCAGAAAACATAGCATTTTAATTGCAATTAGACCTCTGTGATAACCATCAAGCTGATGCCTAACTCTAAAAGGATCTTTCCAACTGTTCTGTGGGTGCTTAGGCTTAGGCAACAATCACCAAGTGGTTACTATAATTTGAATGAACTACAAAATTGAAACCTGCTAAAATATGTAGACCTCTGGAATAAAATGTGTATTTACACTTGTTAATTAAATATTATGGATTAAAATTTTTTATAGAAATTATTATTGGATTGATATGACTAACCAAAAAACTATATATAATTCACTTTTTAATACTATAAAATATGGAGAGTTTGGTAAGCTAACTTAGAACCAAGCAATGGTATATATTAAGCTTAGAAAGATACATACATTTAAATAAAGGTTGGTGTAGAAATCACATGGGAGTTGCCCTGTCCGTAGTAACCAACTTATACATAAAATAAAAAAGGTGGCATTCTCACCAGTATTCACAGTGACAGTTAACTTCTTGTGTTTACATAGTTTCAATTCCTTGATTACTCTAATTTTTATAAGTGACTATGCAATGCATTACCATATAAAATAAACCAGTAGTGGTTACTAAAATCAGTACTTAGATTTTTCCCATTTTAAATTATTTTCTCTCTTTTTGGCTGTAATAATGTCTATTCAAAACCATTTATACTTTGCTAGAATTGCACTTAGCATCTTGAGAATTCAGTTTTCTCCTCTGAAAATTAGATAATTGGACTCAGCCATTTTTCATTTCTATTATTAAAAATTGAACTACAGCTTTTGTTAATTACTTAGGGAAACATCACTCCTTGGCAGGTTTTCTCTTGCCAGCCAACATCCATCTGGCCTACTTCTTTCTATTATCAGTTGATATATGTTCAAATAGTGCACATCAATGTTAACATTGGATCAAGAAAAACAATTACAAAGTAAATCACATGGTTCAGTCTCTCCTGACAATGAATGATTTGCAATATTCCCATTGTTTGTATGATCTATGTTATCACTCTCTTGCATTAGTGTTGATAACAGAGTATTGCCTTTATCTTTTTTGAGGTTGCTACCTTATTAATTTTCCCCTTCTGAACTAGAAAATTAACTTTTTTCTCTTAAATTAGAAATCAAAAAACAGAACTATAAAACCTCGAGCAGATTGTTGGCATTTATTGTTTGATTGGAAAGCCGTGAACTTAATATCATTATGTAGCTGCCATTTTTTTTTGTGATATTACTTTATAATGTTTGATTTTATTTTCCATAGTAACACATTAAGGTGACTTTAGCATATTTCAACTTTTGTTAATATTGAAAAAGTATATATAGGTTTGCAATATTGTGTAAAAATAATAAAAATATCAAACAGTGTTAATTTGGACTGATAATGTTGGTTATCAGGACAAGTCTTCGAAAAGCTAATTTAATCAAATGATACCCGCTGATTTTATAGGCAGTTTCTTCATTCAAAATAAAAGTAATGTTAAATTGAATAAATAATTTGAATAATCAGAATTGACAATCTCATGCTGAAAGAAAATCAACTTTGGGATTAGAAAAACCAAATTGCAAATTAGCTGAAATAGCACCCAAATATACCACATGAATGTTAAAAAAAAAAGTGTTATTTGATTACATGAACATAAAATAAAACTGTTTTGCCGTCAATGAGTCTAACACATTTTCTTCAGAATACTGCAGAAATAAGAACCCACAGGATGGTTCTGAATCTTGAACAGCAGCTTAGGAATAATTACTCCTCTAATACCTCAATTTGCTTGTATTTATTATTACTTACTGCATTATACCCTTTTATCTAACAAGTGTAGGAAGACCAAATTGTTTCCGTGTTTTTGATAGAGATATGATGAAGAGACTGTTTCACACTGTAGGTGGGTCGGTCAAGGAGTCACTTTGCAAGTTTGGAAAGTTGACATCAATGGAGGAGATATATTAAGTAGTTCCAGAAATGTGACATTTTGGTCACAAGACACTTTTTAATCGTTTCAAGCAGTCTCTAATGCTCACACCCTGAATGCCTTCTTTAAAATGTTCTAAACACTTCCAATTTGAGAGGGGGTTAAAATATAAATGTGGTAAACAAATCACACAAAAATTATACATTCTTAAGGAATTGTTCTTCTTACGTTATAGTCCTCCAAGTGTGCCAATGACATATCTGAAATATGTGGTGCTAAAGTGAGGCATTTTGTGTAATGGCTTAGTTGCCAGACTCAAGTACTGGGAATTCAGTCAATTCTGCTCTTGTAATACATTGTGTTGGCTTTCAGAACAATCCTCCTGTGTTTCTCGGGAAAAGATATGAGTGTTTCCCTAATAGGAGAGCAAATATTATAGCCAATAGTGAGAGGTAGGAAAGATATATAATACTTACACAATCTAAAGTATCACTTAAAGTACCATTTAATAAAGTTTGTCTAGAAATCGTGAATGTTCTGTTGTATGTAATGACCAATTTCAACATAAAATCAGAGATGTGGCAATGTCAACATCACAAACAGTGGCAGCAAACATGGTGCTGTTATAAATACAGATTGTGTATCCCAAGCCCTTTGCTTTTTTCTGTGCATATTCCTCTAACTACTCAGAGATCTATGTTCTGGTAAAGCCTTCCGTAGTGAGAGCTCCTGCATGCTTTTCTGTCCTATTCAAACATGACCAGCAGCAAATATACTTACACTTTTTTTCCAGCCAATTCTTTCTTATTTCTGGTGACAGGAGTAAATCTACTTAAGAGAAAATAAGAGTAATACTTATCTGTAGTCCCAAATGTTTTAATCACTGCCTATGTCAGCCTAATTGTTTCCTAATCAGAAATTGTGAGTATCTAATTTTTGGTCAAAATTGTCTGTTTATTATGGAGATTTTACTCATATAGAAAAAAGTGACATAAATATTATTAATACTAAATGACACTAATATGTCATTGGGGAATAACCATATGGCTCTATGAGCATGATATGCTTTCTAAATATTCATCCCACAAATATATGGTCATTTGGAGGCTACTGAAAATAAAATCCACCAATTTTTTTAACGTTGATAATATCTCTGACAGGAAATTGTAAGGAATATAAAAGTAATACAAAACAAAAAAATTAGTTTGTGTCAAATGGACATGCAAGGATTTTGGCATAAGACACACTTTAGCTACTTGGGGTATTAATTAATTAATGAAATGTTAGCAGTAGCTGGCAAGGTGAGAAGATGGACAGACAAAGAACATTCTTCGAGTTCACAGAGCATTGTCAGAGCAAGCATTCCCAGGACAATACAGTGAATCACAGCTATTTGATTGATCAAATCAGTTCTCTATTGTAAAACTACAAAGGGATGATGTCACTGGAATCTGATTTGGAATTGGATGCTTATAGATTAATAAACTTGTATAGACTATGCTTTCCAATATTTTGCTTCAAAAAAGAATAAATTCATTAGGAATTTGAACAAAAGTAACATTACACAACCATTATAGTGTTAGAGTAGCCTATATAGGGAAAAAGCTAATAAAAAGTAATCAATTCATTAATCTCAATGGTGAGCGCCTGGCATTGAAACTATTGATTGCATTGACATGATTAGTCATAGCTTTATTACCAAAAATGTGAACATGCTCTTAAACATACATAAAACTCACTGGCCAAAATAATCCACGGTTAATTTCAGCTAAATAACTAATAATTTCATAGGAAAGTAGAAGATATTTGAGGCTTTGTAAAGAGAGGATCACAGTGTTAACCTTGATACCATTGTCTTTTGATTTCTAGAAACTCAGTTTGCAAGGCCTGGGGCCTGGAAAGTAGATGTCAAACAGCAGATGATAATAGCTGATATCTACTAAATGTTCCATGTGCCTGGAGTTCTTCTCAGCACTTTACATGTATTAACTCAAATAGGACCAACTACTTTTTGAGGCAGATACTATTATTATTGTCCCTATTTTATAGCTGAAGAGAAGTTGAATGAATTGTTTCAGGTCACAGTTCTAGTAAGGGGAGAATAATTTATAACTTCAACCCTAGCAGTCTTATACCAGACCCTGTGCTCTTAGCTGCTAATTAGTACTGCCTCTATCATGGAACTTCTATGTAAAACATAAAATTATAGTCAATCAGCAAAAGTAAATTGTGCCAAAAATAAAATATTTGTGTAAAGGTTAAAAAAAAAAAGATCACTGAAGTAGAATTTAACATTTATTTATTTCCTTCATTATTATACAAAATTTTGCTACTGAGCGCAACACAAAGCATTATGACAGAACTATTCCCCGAGACATGGGAGACACTTTACAGTGAACATTCACAGACGGTGTATGGGAAAAGTGGAAATTAGCATTTGTATCTTTTAGGCAGTTGGATTCTAGATATTTTTTACAGAGTGAATTTTAGTCAATTTAAAAAATTTGCTTTCTGTTTTGACATGAAATCTCATTCTGTCGCTCAGGAGGGAGGGCATTGACGAGATTTCAGCTCACTGCAACCTCCACCCCCCAAGTACGACTCTCCTGCCTCAGTCTCCCGAGTAGCTGGGATTATAGGCACGCGCCACTACACTCAGCTAATTTTTTGTATTTTTAGTAGAAACGGGGTTTCACCCTGTTAGACAGGATTATCTCGATCTCCTGACCTCGTGATACACCCACCTCGGCCTCGCAAAGTGCGGAGATTATAGGCATGAGCCGCCATGCCCGGCCAATTATTGTTTGCAATGACTCATATAAGGTAAGAAGAGAGCTAGAAGAGGGGGAAGTCAAAATCTAGTAACAAGAATGTCTCAGTCCCAGACTGCTTGACTAGAATGATGGTTTTTTTTTTTTTGGATCTTTATTTCAGCCCCTGTGCCTGAATGGTTCAGAAGCAACCACCATGCATCTCTGTGCAAACTTGCCAGCTAAGATCAGTATGGGCCTTCCTCCAGCTTATCTGTAATGCACTGGGAGAATATATCTTCATATCTATTTAGAAACATGCATATAATAAGTTATTTTAATGCTATTTAGAAAATTTTAGCCTTTCCTAGAGTAGATTTTCCACTTTTATCACCCATAGTCACAAAATTATTCAATTAGTTTCTACAGTTCTATAAATATATCATAATTATGAGCTGCTTAATGTCATTCTTAAAAACTTTAACAATATCTGGTAAATGCCAGTGTGCTGGCTCACACCTTTAAGCCTAGTGCTTTGGGAGGCCAAGGCAGGTGGATCACTGCCTTGGTGGATCACTTCGTGAGTTTGAGAGCCATCTAGGCAACATAGCAAGACCACATCTCTACAAAAAATACAAAAATTAGCCAGGTGTGGTGAGGCACACCTATAGTCCCAGCTATTTGGGAGGATGAGGCAGGAAGATAGCGTGAGCCCAGGAGTCCGAGGTTGTAGTGAGCCAAGATTGCACCAATGCACTCCAGCCTTGGCACTAAAGCAAGACCCTTTCTCAAAAAAAAAAAAAATTCATCAACCACATGTTGAATTCTCAAGATTCCTCTTAAACCTGAGAACTGGAGAGAATCATTTCAGCTATACAGTGAAATTAAATTTGTTTATCATGGATTATTATAATGGATATATATTGATAAAATGTCGAGGTTAGAATGTTACAGTTGTAATTTGAGGTCTATTTAAATGTTAAAATGAAATAGAGAGTTATGGATGCACGGCTTTCCATACTGTGTTTGGCATAGGAAATTGATTCTCGGAATAATATGCTACCCTTTTTGTTCATTGTTTGTAGTGCATATGGATGATGGAATCACTTTGATGAATACAGTTCTTATTTAGAACATAAATTCTGTGACATTCCTAGAAAATAAAAAAGATTTGTGAGTTAAAAACAGGTTTCTTGGTATGAGACAAGCAGACTGACTTTCAATTACAAACACTTTCAATTTTGAACCTTGCATTTTTATTGCAAGAACACAGTTATTTTCAAAAGTTTGGTTTGAGAGTTATTTTCAGGCAGCAGCTTTTTTCTTGAAATCCCTTACTAATAAGTATAGTAGACAGAAATATTTCAATTACTTTAATTAAAAATCAGTGTTCAACATGTTGACTGAAGGTGGAGTTTATGTTGTTCACTAAAAAATAAGAAATTGGGAAGGGAATATTTTGGATAGATCATTGATGTGAGAAAGTTAAATTCATCGTTAATTCATCAATGAACTACAGCAGCAGGGTTTCCTTTGTTAAAATATTAAGATATCGAAAATGCATAATTCTTAGACATGAACTCAAAGACATACTGGCGAGTTTACTTTTAGCTCACTGGTATATGCAAGATAGACAACAATTTGTGGTGAGGATATGAGGAAGTTTTTATCTATCCATTTGTTTAAAGAGTCAAGTTTAGAGAAGCATTTTTTTAAAAAAAAAGAAATACTCTTTTCAGTGCAACTCATGTTTAATTAGACCAAACATAAGCAAGCACTTTAAGTAATCGCTTTGTAGCAGATTTTCATGGAAGAGTGCCAAATTGTTTTGGTTTCACTATAGGTTTACATTATTCTGATAGAATTTCTGGTTGGGATTTGAAAAACAAAACTCTGTCATACAGACATGAATACAGTGGCCTAACATGATGTTTTAAATTAGCTCTTCAGATTACTTAAAATATAGCTGGGGTTTTCCTTTATCCAGGGACTAATGTTCAAGATTTTGTGAAAAAGATAATTAATTTTGCATTGACATTCGGGATGTTGGTGATAATCTGTAGTGACATTATGCCTATTGGTTATGAGCGTGGCAGGCAGGCAGACTGGATCCAAATGGACATTACAAGAGCCAAATTAAATAGTCTGAGTGTTGGAAATTTCTGCCTTGAGGAAAGCAGAAGTTTTCAGCATGCACTTTGTTTTCTACCTCCACAATTATGGATTAATCTGCATCAATTCTAGGCAGTTGAGGAGTGACATGAGAGGATTAATGCAACTGGACAACATTACGCAAGTGAAGTGAAAATTCTGTAATGATTTTTCTGTGGTGATGTAATAGACAAGGCAAATGGGCATCAGCTCCTAGCCTTTGCACCTTCAGAATTTCAAGAAAATGAATGAAAAGAGAAGTGAAAAACAGCTATCTAACTAAAGCTGGTGTGAAAATTTTTTCTCATCAAATGCATACATCATTTTTCACAAATAAGGAGGAGTTATTCAACTGAGTGAGCCAGTACTGCGTGCAGTGTATAATTTTACCCATTTAATTGTGGTCACTTATCTCTTAAAACTACTTAAAGAAAAACTGTGCTTACTCCATATCCATAATAAGTACAAAAGATTAGATGTAAAAATGAATATATATGACCAACCGTATATGTAATCATATTCATTTTGTTTTATGAAATGACTCTGAGGGGACATTATTTTTTCCACACCTTTTTCAAGTTTTAATAAGAATGTTTAACTCCAATACATTGAGCTGCCCAATTGCCTACTGTTTCTTTTTTTTTCTCTACCACAAAGTTTACCTATCATATATAGATTAATGGCAATATTTTCTACCACCAAGGCTGTGGGTTTTTATTTTCCAAGTTATCTGAAAACTCGATTGTCATTATTGCAAATTGATTATTTCCATAGAGGTGCTTTAATAACATTTCTGATCTCAGACTTTAATTTGGTAAGCTCTTACACGTATTTATAGATAATTTATGAGAGGAGGGTTAATCTTTAGATTTTAACAATGTGATTTTCTTTTAATATGTATTCAGTGGAAAAGAGGTAGATTCTTTAATTGCATGCATTTTATTTTTTAACCACAAAATGTGTTTAAAAGCTATGCAAGAATTAGCAAAAGTAAACTACAGCAATATTAAAATTATTTTGCATCACCTTTACAGACCCGGCTCACTTAGGCAACGGTATTCTAGTAAATCACAGTATTTTTTAAAGCTTGTTTTTCCTTGTTACCTCCTGAAATTGTGATTTTAAAGCTAAAATGGTCAGGAATGTGCCAAATTTAAGATGATTATTTGGAAAAGAGAGATATCACAATCTTGTTAAATATGCTATACTTAAGGTGATTGTAAATGAGTTTTTTAATATACATACAGGATGGCATTAAAACAGAATTACAAAGTCTATTAACTATAATGATGGAGTTCAGGATGCCGATAAAATAAAATGATTGTCTTAAACTTTCAATAAATTTGTTAGCCTATTTAAGAATACTTGTAGCTTATGAAACTGTTTATATTTATTTAGTTTCAAAATTAAGAATTAGAGGATATTTGAAGTTCTTATTCTTTAGTTTCTAAAATTGAGAGAGAATGGTCGAAAGACTGGTATGTCTTATTTAGAGTGAATGTGTACACACTTTACAGTTGAAAGAATCATTTCTTTGCTTCTGGCAAGATCTTTAAGCCCTGTATCCAGACAACATAGAGATTTGCTTAATTAACCACTGTTCATTTCACAGGGCAAGAAATCAGATCCTCTTTGGCAATCATATGTCACCTGAATTATATTTAATCTCTTTATTACTCTGGAAATATATGAAGATACTCACACATTCACATACACACAGGCACACACAGAGAAAACCCTAATGCAAATATGGCAAAATGAACACCCTCACTTATACATCAGGCCATTTCTTCTTCTCATAAATCAAACATGAATAGCTCTGATGGCATTTCTCTCTGACTGAAAAATAAGGTGCCATGTTTATTCCATGCAAAGCCCCTGTTTTACAGTTTTATGGCCCTCACTAAAATTAGATAAATCTGCATTTGTGTGTGTCCACTACTAAGCCTCCCTCATGCCACTTGACTTTTTGCAGGAAGTGTATATGCTTTCCATTCTGACCATTAAGAGGCAACTTGGTGAGTTATAGAGATTGACTGGGTGCTTGACATGTGGTGCTGCTCCATTAAAACAGTGGGCAATTGGTACTGGGGAGGTTTGGGAGAATTTAAGCTATCTTTATTGTTTTTAGATGTGCTCTTAGATGTGGTAATATCTTAATATTTTATTAACAAAAATATAAAAATCCAACTTCAGTTCATATTATAACACATTTTCTCATATTGCTTTTGTGGTCCAGATGTCAAAAATCACAACAATAATTCATTGTATAATTGTTACCTAATATTACGAGGAAATTTTTGTAAACAGAGCCAGATAACCATATTGCTCATTATTTAAGAGTAAAGTACATTTTTTCAATCATTATTGCCTACGTAATTTTTAGGAGATGATGGTTGAATGGTCCTCCCCACCTCACCACACCAAGATAGGTTGGTATGAGTGTTTGCTTTTCCTTTCTGTCACTCTTTAAAGAATCCTATAGAAAATAACAATATTGCTTCAATTTTTAAAAAACTTGATAATTTATATTACATTTTATTTCTGAGAAATAGCCACATTTTTACATACCCAAAATAAATTGCCATGTGTAACTATGTACAAAAAATAATTAAATGTGGCTGAAAAATATCTCACTTGTTGTACTATAATGTATGAATAATAACAAATGTAAAACCCTTGACATCACATTTTCCTGTAATACTATTAGTCTATAGGTAACATTTACAATACAGTATATTCAATTGCTACCTTGTGAAATGAATTTTTGAGATTCTTAGTAAGGTACTAAACAAAGCATTATTATTGAAGAATTATAGGGGAAAATTTCCCAATGAAAATTGATAATTAAAGTTATTTAAATATGTATATTGCAGAGTAGATAAGAAGCTCAATGTAGCAATATATTTCTATTTTGAATTAAAATTAAGTTTTTATTACACAAACACAAATTGGCTCAAGAATTAGGTGATACATTTTAGAAAATTTAAAATAGCCAAAATAATGTTGAAATATGTTTTATGGATAAATTATCAATAAAAATTATTACTGTTAAAAATTGGTAGATTTCTTTCATCCCTGTGATAATGATTTAAATTGAATGGGAATTTAGTAACATACAGGGATGCATCTTAATATCTATATTTGCTGAACAGTGGTAAACACACAATTAAAACTTGTCCTCATTAAAATGGACTTCTGTACACTATAATTTGAATTACATAGTAATGAATATATAAAGTATTTAAAGACTTGTATATCAAAATGTATAACGTTCCATTTTTGGCTATATTTTGTAAAACATTTTTGGTGTAATCAGTATGACTCTCACATATGTCAAAGCCAGTATTCTATTTATTTAAACAGATATATACCTAATGTATTTGAAAACTTATTGCACTCATATAATTGTATATATTGTGGCTTCAAAAGTCTGTACTTATTCTTGCTTTAAAAAAGTAGTATGTGCATTTCTTTCCGATTTATTTATTAATTATATTAAGGATAACATTCTTTACTAAATGTACCTTAAAATTCACAATAAAGTTTCAGAAATTGTTTTGTACAATGTTGAGACTTTGTGTTGAATTTGTTTGTGAACATTTTTTGAAATTGTGCTCTGGTCTTCTAATAAGGATTTTCTGACCTTAATGTTACTGATAAGATGATGAGTGGAAACATGTGGTTTGGCAAATAGCTAGCCCCTGTGTAAATAGGAGGTCATTCTCCTCCTAAGTGATGAATTACTCACACGTCTGGAACCTTAGGCTAAAGGGTACAAGCTGGGCTTCCCCCTCACTCTCCCAACCCCTAGGAACTCATTATATCCGCTTTTCAGCCTTGGAATCTCAAGCAATTTGCACTTTAACTGAGCATTCTAGACTGCAGAGAAGCAGTTACAAGGAGGTGACGTGGAGAAAATATATGCAGGTCTGTTAAACACTTTTGTGCTCAATTTATAGCTGTTATTTAAGATGTTTAATAGTAAAAGTTTGCAATACATTTCTTCTGACGTGCCATTGAGAAAAGATAAAGCTAGTCACTAAAATGCAGTAAATATAAAGATACAGACTTGGTTTAGGTTTGCTCACTAGAGGACAGACACTTATTTTGCTAAAAAAATTTAGATTCCTGGGTTGAGGACGAACTCTGTACTATCGTAAGTCACCACAGTATTTAATATCACCTTAGGAAACCTGCTGAGATACAACCACTTGGCTATTACCACAGAGAAACACATTACCTCTACCCTGCTGTGTATGGATGCATTTGCTTTAGCTATGTGTTTTATGTTTTGATTCCCTGCAATAGAAGTGGGAAATTCAATTAAATTTACATAGAAAATAAATCACATTTTCAATTTATAGATTATTTTATGTGTATGCTAATTAAAAACAAAAATACAACAAAATAATCATTCATATCATTTAAAAGTCCCAGCATCTTTCATTTGAAAAGGGTCCCATTTTGTAAGGATATTTATTGAAAGAACAGAATTTAAAAATTACTAATCATAAATGCAGAATGCATGTTCCAAAATTGCTTTTAGTCTTAAAGTTATATTTATTTTGACCCATGGTATTTAGCCCATTCTGCCCTATTTGCTAGTTTTGTTTTGTTTTTGCCAGTGTTTTTTTCATAAAAAGAGGAATTTAGTCAGGTCCATTTGGTAAATCTAGGTGAGTGAAAATACTGTCAGCTTGCTTTGAGGCTCTGATGCTGCACACAAAACAGCATGTTTTTCATGTTTCACCCATACATAAAAATATTTTGCTTAGTCAAGTAGTGAAATGTGACGATAAACAAGAACTAACCAAGTGGCTTGTTGGCATCTTAGTTAAATGTTTAAAAGCCCAAGATAGCAAATGCTTTCCTATTAAAAAGAGAAGTGATTTCAAATAATATTTTCTCATTCGATTAGTTCCCTGAAATTGTGTTCTATTTTAATGGTTTCCAGTAGTTCTATCCATTCTTTTACTCTTTAATATTTTTTCACGAGCTGTAATTCCTTACAAAGATTTTGCCCGTGTTCTACTTACAAGTAGTACATATTTTGTCAATACACATTGACAAAATGCATTATCCAAAGAACGTTCATCACTTTATTTCACTTCAAATATGTATTTTGCTATTAAATTGAATATTAATATTCTGATACATACTGGCTAAATGTGTATTATTGGTCATTTTAGAAGCAGGTGATTTTTAACTGAGAATAATGGGGTACATGGGAAGAAAGGAATTTATGACTATCCAACAGTATATTTTTATGAACAATGCAACTAGTTTATCCTCTTAATTATTAATCACTAGAAATATGGTGCTTAATCTTAGACATGTAGTTGTATATGGTATATTTTCATGCATTTATATACCCAGATATAAATACATTCTAATACATATGCATTTAAGTATAGAATATATTTTATGCATAAGTTCAGACAGATTGAAAATGATCAAAGTATTCTTCTATACTGAAAAACATAAAATTTATGTTATTTATTAAATTTAATCAGTTTAGTTATCTTTTATACAATCAGATTTTAAGACATGATAATGTGACAATTACTTTTGAGGTTATTTGAATAATGTAACACATTTCGGTGTTAAATTTTTGAATAGAGATAGTTTTTAAAATTAACATTAATCAGTATTACTAATAACCTAAGTATCATAATCGGAGATCATTATTTCTCCTATATCCACTTTTGCTATTTAAAATTTCTTAAAGCACAACCACCACCATTTAGTTTATGAAAATTCAGAGTAACTGTTTATTTGTATGAACATATGAATAAATTTAGAATTATCAAATTAGTTTAAATGAGTCATTATTTTAGCTTTTCTTTTGATCACATTAAAATACTATGACTGTCCCTAGAAAAGGGTAATTCCACACTTCATTTATTTGATGAGTTCTTATAGATTACCTATGTTATGGTATATGTGTTTTGCTAAGTGAATCATCAGCACATGCATGATTTAATATGTTTCACATACCACACTTAGCAACTATCCTAACAGATTTATTTGTAAGCTGACTGATTGTTTGTTTGTTTGATTGTTTTGGTGGAAGAGGGCATAAAATTAGAAGTTGTGTATACCAAATGGGATTTAATAAAATGCCTCAAATTCAAAAGAAAGCTGGCAGAATTCCTGGTACACAGTAGGCACTCAATAATACTTTTTTGAATAAATGAGAGGCTACTCCTAAGGATTGACTTATTCTTAAAATATGTATCAGCAATAATAATTTATAGTTTTTTTCCAAAAAAAATTTATATAATCTTGTTATATGGATGCATACTAAGGTAAATTTTAGTATTTTATTTCATTTTTTTTTCTCTTGACATACTTGCAAGATAGAACAAAGTGTGTTCCCTATATAATGGGAAACATAACACCTAACATTTGTGTTTTTTGGATTTTTTCAAAAAAAAACTCTGTACATGCTATTTAAAATAAATATATTATTCCTATAGTTCATAAAAATCATTGAGCAACTATATTCAATTTGCCATTTTTAGTGTTAATATATATTAAATAAAATTATATATTTTTTAATTTTTAAAATATCAAAAATAATAAAAACTGGAAAATGTATGTTTTGTTCTGATAACCATGTGTTACTTTCTTTGCATTATTAGTTCATGTCTTACATAGAATTGTAAGAATTTTAGTATTAATTCATTTATGAACATCACTATTAATTGATACATTAAAGAGGATGTTCTTAAATATATGTGTTTAATACATGCATGTAATATTGTGCCTTTTGGCAATTACTTATTTTAATCATTTTGAAAATATGCAGTAGCCTTAAGCATATATATTGACAATTGAAATATATTTGCTGCTTTAACTATTTCATTTAAAAATTGTCAGGTTTAAAAGGCTTTATGTTTTGGACTCCTTTGAGTATCATTTAAAAGCTATAGGCCTGCTCCAGAAGAGTTAATATACCTGCAGATATATATTTTTTGAAATTGCAAATCAAAGTTACCACAGACTCCATGGAGCCCATCTGTAAAATCTTCCTGGAGCCTGTGGCCCTGAGTAACAACCATATAAAAAGTTATTGGACTCTCAATGCAACTCCTAATAAATATGCTTTGAAAATAGCTTAGAGTATTTCAAATAAAAAGAATTTAATATTCTTTTCCCAGCACTAGCTATTTTTTTTAAATGATCTTTCTTTGGAACCAGTTCCTTGTGTAATAATGGCTAAAACCTTGAAACAGTTTAGCTTCCTTATCTTGTACAATATAAAAATGAGATAAAAACATACACTTTGCTGTAAGAATGGATGCATTGATCATATAATGAAATGGTCTTTATTGAATATATAATTGAGGCTATTACTAGACATGCAAATATGCAGCCAGATAGAGCTAGCCAAACAGAATGCTGCAGTTTTAAATTTAAGCTCCTTTTGATGTATGCAATCCTCATTATTTGTTAAATTTAATTTTTTCCCTATATTTTGTCCATTTTCCTTTCACTACTGTAAATTGCACAGATAATACCTATGGAGGTTCAGGACAAAGGTATTTTTTCCTGTTCAATTTCACATTTCCAAGCTAGACTTTGCCCAACATTCTCTTTCTTCTTCTTACAAATAAACTGGTAAAAGTGGTACATTTCTTTCTTGCCTATAGCCATATGTTTATAAAGTAATTTCATATAAAATAGTCTTTGCAAATGTGCACATTTTATTTCTATCCCCATTTCTGTGAAAATTAAAGCTCAGTATTAAAGCGTTTTTCAAGGTCACAAGAGCTCCTATTTGGCTTAGGTAGGATTTTGGGTTTTTTGGTAATCTAATACTCATCCCAAGAATCAGGATTGATTTGAAAAAAGACACAAATATGCATTTGAAAGACAGCAAATGAAACATTTACATAATCATACATTAAAATGCACTTGCCAAGTATTTATTTTTGAAACACATACAAAACTTTGTTATTTATCTATAATATTTAATAGTATTTGTCATATATGCAGAGATGCTTTTCTCCATACATTTTCACTATGTGTAGTTTTCTCTGGTGATCAAAGACATCTCAAACTTGATGAATTAGTATGTTTTTGTTTTTCCATGTATTTTCTGTCAGAATTGTGAGATGGGAGAAGTTTCTGTCATGACTCAGAAGTAATAATCAATATACATTTATGTTCTTTTTCCAAGTACCATTCTCTATCAGTCCATTTCTTTAGGATGCATTTCTTTATGTCTCTCAATTATGATTTTTGGCTAATTCATACCCTATTAGAGCTTCTACACCTAGTACTTGTTATACACCAAAATACGTTGCACATATTCTTTTTTCATGGATTATTTTTTAACTTTAAAAACAGCTATATTAGGTAAATGTTATTTTTATCCACAATTCCTTGATAAAGAAACTTAAGTTTCAGAGATATTCAGTAATGTATCCAAAGAGTTTGTTTACACTTCACCACAAACTATCACAGATTAAGTGACCACTTCAATAACACCTCTCCTTTAAAAGGCAATAATCCTTTTATTTTCTACAACTTAATTGAGGTACATTTTACATACGATATAAGTCACTCATTTAAAGTTTACGATTCTATAATGTTTAGTCAATTTATCAAGTCAAGCAAGCATTCTTACAAACCAGTTTTAAAATGTTTTCTTCACTCCATTGAGATCTCTTGTACCCATTTATTGTTAATTTCTGTTCCCATATACACGGAATCAAATGCCTCTATAAAATTGGCTTTTTTTGGATATTTCATATATATGGAGTCATGCTGTATGTAGTATGTTGTTGCTTTTTAGTAATCATTTTTATTATTACTTTTAAGTGAATTCACCTTTAAATATCATTACAATTATCGATATTGTGAAAATATAATAATTTTTCTTTATACCCCCACAAATATGACTAATTTCCACCCAAAGCATTCCTAGTTGGCACAAAGCCTTATTTTGCTCAAAAAGTTCTGGTAAACTCAAATAACTTGTCTCAAGACTAATGAATTATTTTTATTGCTTTCAAACTGGTATTTCCATCCTTTGGTACCTATTAAGAGACTAAGTTGCTACTTTTAGAGATCTCAAAATGTATGAAAACAAACAATAGTCCAGATACTATTAATAGTCCCATCAGACTGTATTGACTGGTATTTTCATACACATTGTTTTTTCAGTGGTTCGGATAGGTAATATCCTCTTATGGAAATTTCTCAGTTTTCACAACTGATCTAGGTTTCCATTCTCAATCAAGCCAGTGATTCTTCTTTGATACGTAACACACCCATTGTAATTACAAATGACTTTTTAAAATAAACAGTCTCATATTGATATTAATGATGATGCCTCTTTGTTATATGTTTGAAACATTTTTGTTTTATTTTGTTTTGTTTCTATATTTTGTCATCTACTCTAACTGCTGAGTAGTTCCACTGTGCTCCTCATGTCAAAAATTTTTCAGTTCTCCCACAGTAAATTAAATAAGCAGAAATAAATGCTTACCATTTCCTGGCAGTTCTATAGAAATCATCAGAAACCCCAAACTCCAAATTTTAGATGATGGCAAATCTAATAAAATAATGAATATGAATATTATTGTGAATAGCAAGCAAAGGTACTTACATGCAAAATATATCACATGATCCAAGATTTATTTGCTTTTAAACTTAAGCTTCCATTCCTCAGTTTTTTTAAAATTAAATTCTGTAATTATAAATTTTGAGCAAATATTAAGCTAGTTTTATTCGCTGAACAAATATTAAACAGGTAATTTGAGGAGATGGCCATAAATGGTCAATAACAAAGTAGTTCATTGAAGAGTTAGTACACCTCTGAAAAATCAAATACAAAAGGATAATAAAGATAAAAGTTAAAGAGCTTGTTTTAGTTTTCCATAGTCATGATTGAATTTTTGTCCCCTATGTTTTAATTTTGAGACAATGATTTTGTGTTACTCAACATTAGTAAAACAGAGAAATATTGAATGTTTTATGATTTCTGTAGTGCTTATATGAATGCAGTAATCAACAAGTGAAAAATTGAAAGAGTTTAGAAAAGTATCCGGCACAAAACTACCATCGTTAAGTGTTTGATAATAAGATCGATAAAACTATCAAAACAAATTTTTCTTCTCAATTTAACTTTAAAAACAGTTTTTCTTTGATAGACTTCTGTCCAATCGGCTTTTTAAAAATTTCTCTTGATTTATGTAATAGAAAAAAATGTAAAAATCCTATATGCATAAAATTTGAAAGTTACATTGTTTCTTGTTTCTATGTGTATATGTGTAACTTAAATATTAGTGATACTGAAGTTAAATGTTAGCCTCGTTTGTCTAATAAAATCAGATTTAACAGGAATATTTAAAACTGGTTTCACTCCCATAAAAATATGGACAGAATTAGCAAAAGGTCGTTTCCATGGGGATTTGAGGAGACTTTCAAATAGAAAAATTAAAAGAACCTTTATATGAAGCTTCCATAGACTCATAACTATAAGATTTTCTTTAAACATTACTTGTAAGTTTGTTTACTTCCCCTCTTCCCTTAGAAGGAAGTAATTAATAATATACATCAAAGGTAATCTATAGTAACATAGGCTCTGTACAAGGCATTATTTATTTATATGACATTTATTTCAGAAAAACTCATGTTTTAGAGTTTAACAGGTATTCTAGTTGGTATTCATGTTCTTTCTTTAATTTCAGGCAAGATTTGAGATACCGTGTTTACTTTCCTATATTTTTATCGTGTTAAATATAATGAAACGATTAGAGAAGAAAATAGATAATAGTGCAAAAAATATTGTGTTACAGGGGAAGAGTGCCAAAGAATTGTCTCTTAAGTTGTGTGTGTGTGTGTGTGTGTGTGTGTGTGTGTGTGTGTGTGTGTGTGAATCTCTAGTAGCATATAGTACAAATCTTCATATGCCGTTGACTGAGAGCTAAACTTGCAAAAAAAGGGAAAATCTTATGACACTGTCGTTTTTGGTATGGGGTTTACTTAATTTGTCAGATATGTTTATTTCACTAGGCTGAGGAAATTTGTCCTGGGTACAGTCAAGATCTAGCATTTCACTGCATATTTATTTGGCTCCAAACCAAGGTGACTTTAGTCTGGTATATTTGAGCATAGTTTTTATTTTAGCTTTTTGCTATAATTGGGGTTTAATGTATATATTTCCAGTTTATCTTTTTAGATCTTACAAAAGCAATTAGATATTGATGGATAGAAAGGAGCAAGAGGACTAAGGTGCTTGCCAACAGAATTGGTCAGAGGGACAGTTCCCATTAAACAGTTTTCTCTTTCTGCTACTTGTTGAAAAATAATAGTATCTTACATGAGCCATCCTTATAAAAACAGAAGTTGCATATGCTTCTGTCAAAGATTCAAGGGACCAACTATTTAAATTGAGTGGTTTCAAAGGGGCCGCTTTGGACATAAATATAAGGAAAGAACTATCCCTCTTAAAGATTATCTGTGTTATTTTATCCACATCTCTTCAAGAATCTGCTCCATTCACTATTAATTCCATTTCTGATTTTAGCCACCAGTACTTATTCAGCCTTCCTTCTATTTTATGAGATAACACAGATTCTTTCTAATACATTTCTAACACCACCCCTCTCATTTTGAATTCAGTTTTGTTCAGTCAGAATGAGTATGTACTTGTCATCTAAAATCCAACTATCTTAAAAGGATTTTATAAAAGCGCTTATAAATCTATGGGTTTTATATTTGTAATATAAAGCAATATATATGCAGCCAAGAAGTGCTATAGAAATGGAAGCTATTATTTCTGACTGGGATCGTCAGAGAAACCTTCACAGAAGAGATTAAACCTTCAAAGAAGTGTCTCAAATAAGCTGAAGTCTATAACTTACATTTGTTTGATTTTTAGTATTTTCATGTCATTTTAGCATGTATTCACTTAATTATCCACAAAAAATGTTGTGGGTTTGGAAAATCAGATTTTTTTTCCACATCCTAACATTGAAAAAATTAATGTCAAAGAATTGCACAGTGGAAGAATATGTAATGTATTCTCTTTGTTTTTCCCCATCTCCAATATGTATTATATTTTTAGTATGCATTAGGAAACTGCGTTCATCTCTTTTTAAGTCTTCCAGCAATTCTTTTAATTATAGACTGACTTGCCCCAATTTTTAAAATTTATTGTTAATTGACAAATTACAATTGTCTCTGTCATCTACATTTTTTTTTTCTGAAATAGGTATCCATTGTGGAATTGCTACTCCAGCTAATTTTAATGTGTTGATTTACTCCAATTTTTTCTTTTTCTTTCTTTCTTTGAGACAGAGTTTTGCTGTTGTCACCCAGATTGGAATGCAATGGCAAGATCTCGACTCACCGCATCTTCCGCCTTCTGGGTTCAGGCAGTTCTCCTGCCTCAGCCTTCCGAGTAGCTGGGACTATAGGCACGCACCACCATGCCCAGCTAATTTTCGTATTTTTAGTAGAGACGGGATTTCATCTTGTTGACCAGGATGGTCTCAATCTCTTCACCTCGTGATCCATCCACCTCAGCCTCCCAAAGTGCTGGGATTTTTTTTTTTTTTCAGGCAAGGATAGAAGGACAATAAAGACTTGGTAGAATTTAGGGTTTCAACATTCCCAGCTTCACTGGGGTCTCCCCAAATGTTCCCATTCTGATGCATGGGACCCCATTGTTTCCTAAAAATATTTTACTTTAACAGAGTATGTTAAAGTAAGTAAGTTTACTTACATCCCAGAGATGTTGGGAATCCAAAGTTGTAGTTCAACCACCCACAGTGTGAGAGTCTACGTTTGTTTTTCCAGAAATCTCAGCCAGACAAATAGGACATGAGAAAAATTTTAAAACATAAATAAAAATTTTCAGTTTTCCAAAGTGCAATTTTCTTGTGCAATTTTCTTGTACATTTTTCAATTTTCCAAGTTTTCCCGGCCTTCCAAAGTGCTGGGATTATAGGCGTGAGCCACTGCGCCTGGCCTCCAATTTTTACAAGTAAGAAATCAGAGTGCTAAATTGACTTGTCTAGGATCATACTGAAAGCAAGTGGTTCAGTTCCAGCAAGGACCCTTCATCTCTGAGTTAGTTCAATTTCCTTCTTTCTTATAGTTTCTTGAAAAAGAGGATTCGTAGAGTTTTAACAGAAAGAAGAGAGACGAGAAAGAAGAGAATGCTCTTGGGAGGGGCCTGAGCCAGGGCAGGTAGAGAAGGGAGAATGGCATTCAAAAGAATATAAGGCAAGTCTAGGAGCAGGTGCTAATGGCTTGACCAGGACAGAGATTCCTGCAGGAAAGTAGTGACAGAAACACCGGAAGTGGCAGGCTGGTGTGAAATTGCAGTGAGCACATATCTTTCTTGAAGTTTTTGTTGTTCCCAGTGTTTTCAAACTGGAATGTGAGAATGTGTTTCTAACTTTATGTGAAAATATATATTAGTTTTCTTTAAAAGGTTTGAAATAATTATACCCATTAGGAAGCAATTCAAGATAGAGATCAGGAGAGAGACATGAACAAATTAGTGATTTATAGAAATAAACTCTTCAAGTTCATTCAAATTTTTATCAAGTATTTATTGAGAGCCAATAATATGTTAGTATCCAAGGTCAACAAAATGAACAAGATATTCTCCCTATTTTCCAGGAATTTATATTTTCAAGGAATGTACTTTTTTCAAGAAATTTATATTGAAACAGATAAAAGTACTGAACAGATAAAGTAGTTATAAAGTAATGTCGTAAGTATATATTTGTATTACTTGTGGAATGAGGATTTAGCTTAAAGTAAAACTTAAAAGCTCAGA
Source organism: Saguinus oedipus (assembly GCA_031835075.1). Taxonomy (NCBI): domain Eukaryota; kingdom Metazoa; phylum Chordata; class Mammalia; order Primates; family Cebidae; genus Saguinus; species Saguinus oedipus. The sequence goes on from CM063169.1 coordinate 47,963,791, forward strand.
GAGTGAATTGTTTTCTTTTTTAAAAGAAGAGGGGTATCTTCAAGACATTCATGAAAATATGAGTGGATATTCAAGCATTAAAAACATGTTTCATTGCTTTGAGAATTACAGTCTTAGTACATCACATATAAGTAGAATGGAGGTCAAGACCTTGAGAACTTCTTGTGCAATCATTTGTTAGTATTTTTCAATAAGACAAAAACTAGAAATTAACAATTTGACTAATTTATCATTGTGCACTTATCCATAAGGTCAAATGAAAAGTGTGCTTTCATGTGACATTTTTAGATATTATTGGAAATGATCAAGAATGTAAAGCACATACAACATAAACAGGCAATGTGTATTCTTTCTGGGAGATAGATAAGAAGGGTTTTGCTATGTTTTTAAATTATATTATTTAAAATTACAGAAGAGCTTGAATGATAAATAGTAAAATTATTCACATTTTTGAAATCCTGGTTGACAAATCTATATTATTAGTGTATTTGGGCACAACTCTATTTTACAATTTAATTACTTTTAAAATTAACAGTTTTTTACTGACTGCCCAGCATTTTCAAAGCAGAAATCCAAAGTTCTATCTTGGAAAGTACATTCTTCAATTTGCTGGTTTATCTTTCTCAAAAATGATCCATTAATATCTCAGTTTCCTCTCTATAATAAATTAATTATAACCAAAATAAAATGAAACATTTCCTCTTAATTTAAGATATCAAAGTCTAGGTGAACTTACCATAACGAAATCAAGTAGACTCTGATATTGGAAAAGTAAAAATTAGTCCTACAATGATTCATATATTTATTTACTTAAAAAATTGATATTCTCTTCACAATTAGTGTCTTTACCTGTCCTGTTTTCTGCATGTCTAATGTTTTGCTGCCATTAGAAATATGAAGCATAGCACCATCGTACAGTAAGATGGACTGGGTGTCAAAGGGTTAGTGGCAGGGATCAGGTAATAGCTTTAAGCCTCAGTGTCTTTATCCATATGATAAGGAATTTAGAGTAGAATTTCCAAGATTCTTTGCATATTTAACATTCTATGAGGACCTTCTCAAAACCATTTTAATAGTATAAGCCTTACAAAATGAGACGGGCAAATAAGATTTCAATTGATCAATTTTATTGTCAAGAAGGGCTTAGATATTTGATGTGCCTTTGGTAGGCTATCTAAAGTATTATTTTTAATAACATTATCCCAAGAGTTTGTTTTGTTTAAAAACTGCATACTACTTGTATGAATATAAGTAAATTAAAATATCACATTTTTTCTTGAAGACAGAGCACTTTTTCCTTGAAGCATTAGCCTAAGTAACTTCTTATTCTCTTGCTAAGTTTTCTATCATTCCATGGAATGATCTTTTGCAGATTGTCCAGTGGCTTTCTCCTTCACTCCACTTAGGACTCCTTTCAGTACTGCCTCATTCATGCTTTCTATCCTTTTTCATTTACATTTTTTGATCTCTTTTCTCATGACACTTATAACTATCTGACTTTATATCTTACATTTATTTTAAAATTATATATATATATATATATTATAACTAATTAGAAATGTTATCAGGCAGGTTTCTTTACTCATAATTAAGCTGTATCCTTGTTGCCTATTTTTACCATGCTATCCAAAGAAGTAGATACTAACCCACATGTGACAATTTAAATTTAGAATTAAAAGTAAATAGTATAAGAAAAATATTTCCTCACTAGTCACACTAGCCACATTTCAGTGCTTGCTAGTTACATGTGTCCCTATTTAATGGACAGTCCTACAGTGACTATCATATAATCGGTACACAATAAATAAAGCTTAATGAATAAGTAACAAAAATAAAAAATTTGAACTAAGACCCTTCCCCAAATGTCCATCAATAAATGAGTGGACAAAGAAATTGTGATATATATAGAGAGGAAGGAATTAATGGCATTCTCAGAAAACTGGATGGGATTGGAGATTATTATTCTAAGTGAAGTAACTCAGAAATGGAAAACCAAGCATTGTATATTCTCAGTCATAAGTGGGAGCTAAGCTAAGAGGATGCAAAGGCATGAGAATGACACAGTGGACCTTGGTGACTCAGGGGAAAAGGGAGGGAAGTGGGTGAGGGATAAAAGACTACAAACTGGATTCAGCATATACTGCTCAGGTGATGGGTGCACTGAAATCTCACAAATCACCACTAAAGAACTTACTCATGTAACCAAATACCACCTGTTCCCCAAAAACCTATAAAATAAAAAAAAAAGTTTAAATATAAAGTTACATTATGACTGCTCTTATTTAAAAAAGAGCTTTCAGTTTTGTTTTTTTAAAATAGGATTATTCCCATGCAGTTATAGATATTGTAAAAGTGAAAGCATAAAGCCTATTTCCTAGGATCTTACTCACCAGTAAAATAAAAGGCTTCTAGAGAAAATCACTAGGATAATTATTTTCTCTTTTCCAATGTGATTCCAAATATTTCATTGAAAGAAAAGGTATGTTTTATAGACAAATAACTTACTTAAATTAACAGAAAATATATATTAGTAAAATAGAATTAGTGTTAATATACAATATACATGGGAAGAAACTATACTTTCCATGCCATTTAAAATACTTTTAAGATTATTTTCCATGATTTCATAAATAACAGCATTCTCAAGATAAAACTGCCAAATTCTGTTTAAAAAAAAATCTTTAATTTGCTTCAAATTTTCAGATTCAATAAAGATTTAGAGAGTTTAGATGATAGAAATTGACAGGGCTACATATGACATAAAATATCTTTTATAATAATACTTGTATAGCATTACTGACATAACAAAGTAAGCAACTTGCCATTTCAGTAAACAAAGAAATCTCACATATATACACAAAAATTAGCATGATAAGCATGCAACACAGCTTTTTTTCCCCAATTTCTCCTTAAAATTTTACTAGTCAACTGTAACATATAAATTGTCTCGTTGGTTGTAATACTGCATGTTTCTTATGAAACTTCTGCAATTCTATTACACTCTTGAAATTCTTTGGAAGGAGTGAGACCTAGTGTTCAGTAGCAGCTATAGTTACAGTACTTACAGTACAGGGTGACTATATTTAATTTATTGTTTATCTCAAAATAACTAAAAGAGTAAAATTGCAATATTCCTATCATAAGAAAGTATAAATGCTTGAGGTAATATCTCAATTATCCCATTGGATCATTATACATTTTATGCTTATATGAAAATACCACATGTACCTCACAAATGTGTACAATTGTTACATATCCACAATTAAAAATTAAACATTAAAAATTTCACTTTCTCATCTGGAGAACATGAGCTTTAAAACCTCTATTTTGTGGATGTAGTTGTATTTTCTCTTCATCTGTATTAAAAATATAAATAAATATGATTTGTAAATTTTATTACAATCAATTATAGAACTGTGACAATGTTTGTGATTATGCATATTTAGGTATAGAGTTATATAAAATCTAGGATGCAGTTTCATAAGGGCATTAGTTGATTAATTATATTTTAGAAAAATAGCATTTTATAGCTATACCATTTAAAGATGTTAGAAGGTCTACTACTGGAAATAGAAACTGTTTCTAAGGGTCTTCTACTGGAAATAGAAACTGTTTCTAAGGAAACCCGTTACCTGATCCTCTCAAGTTATAGCAAGCCATACTATATAAATCAAACCCATTCACAGACACTTTGGTGCACATTTCTATACTGTGCCTTTCCTCTATCCCTAGAGGTTCAACAAGGCAGGAGGAAAGACAGTTATGATTGTTTTCAGTTACTGAAGAAAGTGGCTTTTATATTTACTAGGAGGATCAGAGAGGCATCCTGCAACCTGGAGAGCTCCCTTGGCTCCAGGTTTTAAGTCGTTGGGTGTGTTTGTTCTTTTGTTCGTCTTTCAGGGCTTCATGGAACAGCGTGACCATCGTGTTCAGCTTTGATGCCTGTGGGGGATAGGTTAGATATAAAACACAGTACAGAGAAAGACAGATGCTTGCTGCATTTGTACTGAAAAGTTTAGAGGAAAAATATGAAATTGTTTGGGTCCACAAAAAAGGAAACAAACCAAAAAAAAATACTGTTTTTAAGTTAATGATAGCCCCCTCTCTTTAAAGACTCATTGAAAATGGTCTTAATATTTCTGATTTTGCTTTATAATACTGTGTTCTGTGTAGATGTTAACAGTTGAGCCTTATCAAGCCCATGAATTTTCCATATCTGAAGCTTAATGGTCAGCTAATGTATACATTTATTTTGAGGGTATAGCAGAAAAATATGTTAAAAATTAGTATATCTAACAAATTATTATCCATTAATTATTATCCAGTTGATCTTTTACCAGTGGAAAATAATTTTCCCTTTCCTCCTTATTTCAGTCATCCTCGTCATTTCCTCTTGTGATAGATCATTCAACATTAACTAATTCTATTTAAGGTCTTGCTACTCAAAATGCAGTCTATCCATGAACCAGAAACATTTGCATTACCTGGGCGCTTGTTAGAAATGCAAAATCCGCACAACTGCTAAATCAGAATCTTCATTTCAACAAGATTTCCAGATGATTACACTGTACATTAAAGTTTAAGAAGCAGTTCTTTTTTATAGTATGGATTATATTGCTGTAGACATTTCCTAATTCCCTACCTACATTTTTGGTTCCTGAAGGAAAGTGTGCTTTTCTAGTATATAAGGTAATCAGTTCATGAGTTTTCAAATTTAGAATCATTCAACATATTTAAAGGTGAGTCAACATAAATTATTTTCAGATTATCCTTATCCTTCAAGATCTATCTTTTTAATAAAATTATATACCCTTAGGATTCAAAAGAGACAGGGATATGTAATTATTCCCAATAGCATATTGTTTCATGTTTATTGGTAACCTGTTTATATATATATATATATATATATATATATATATATATATTTACACCAGAACAAGTTTTCACTTTAGAACAGTCTTAAGTGCTTATTAAAGGTGCTTCCAACTAGTTGAAGAATATCAGTGGTAGAGTCTCCATTATTACTGAGTAACAGTTTTATATCTCCCCAGAAATGTGGAATATGTAGTCCCAGTATCATGTCTTTAAAACCCTTAAGAATAGTAGATTGAACGCCAGAACAAATTAAGTATTTCAAATAACTGACTTTGGTTTTATTAACTCCAGATTATATTAGCTTCATGTGTAAAGATTTTTGGTCTATGATGAAGCAAACTGTTGTCCTTTATGATTATTTTATAGACTGTGAGCACATCTACTACATGCTACATATTTAAATATTAATATATTTTCACAAGGGGGCTATAATCCTGATTCTTGACATCCCATTTGTCTGCCACAACAAAGACATTATCTTTTACTCTATCCTCATCCTCATTTACTAGTTCTGATTTTAGTTATCTTATGTAATTTACTTCAGAAATATTTGCTACAGTCATTTAGCTAATGTTTTCTAGTTTGAAATCTTCCATATATTTAACTCTTTTTAATTCCAGAAAATAATATGGAAAGGTATTTCCAAATTGTGTGTCAAAATATGTATCATTAATGATAAAAACTAATACATTTAATAAACATTTCATTTAGCTTAACTAATTAATTTCTGGGCCATACATTTTTAACCCTACTTTAAAGAAGCATTGGATTTTGAAAGTTAAATATAGGGATAATAAAGATTTTCAAAATGTCATCAAATTATTCTTAAGAAATCTGTATATACCACACAAAGTAACGTATAGCCCTATGTTTTAAATTTTCTTAAATGTATTTACTTGTTACAGCATAGTACAATATTAATGTATCTTATTAAATTCTGTGCAAAGAAAAATAATGTAGTTTTCAAGTTGCTATTTTGTATTTCTATATACAGTTGTTGATGATTTTTAAATACTCACTAAACAAATATAATAAAAGAATACCTAAAATTAAGCGATGAGAGTAAAAATCTATATTGTAGCAATATTGTTAAAGAAAATGTAACATGAGAATTTAACAAAATATAATATCCTTGATGCTGGTGGTGTTTTCTTCCCTTGTTTTCTAATAGACTACAAACAATATATTTATTTTGATTGCCAGGCTCTCTAGTAGATCAAATGTTGGTGTAACATTCACTCGCTGCTCTCTAGGACATTGCTAGATATAGGAGGTACATGAATGGTGGACAAATAATTCTCATCAAAGGTAGTATATCACAAGTCTTGTCTATGTAGTATGGAGACTCTGTGAAAGCAGTTATTGCAGTCAAAAGAAAGGACCAACATAGGATGTATTAAGATGAGGTTTGAAGGATGAATAACCTTTTGACAGGTCAGTAAAGGTCACTTTACCTGAATACAAAATAGTGAAAAACTGCATATTTATAGAAGTTTTGGTTTTATTTGCTAAAATCCAACATATCAATACTCATCACCCTGTCCCTAGGGTTGGTTGGTTTTTGTACAGGGTCTCCCTTTGTCATCCAGGCTGGAGTGCAGTGGAGTGATCTCAGCTCACTGCAGCCTCAACCTCCTGGTTTCAAGTCATCCTTCCACCTCAGCCCCCGAAGTAGCTGGGACCACAGATAGGTGCCACCAAGCCCCACTAATTTTTGTTATTTTTTTGTAGAGATGGGTTTTCACCATTTTGCCCTGGCTGGTCTTGAATTTCTGAGCTCAAGGAGTCCACCTGCCTTAGCCTCCCAAAGTTCTGGGATTACGAGCATGAGCCACCACGCCTGGGCCCTACCCATAGTTTCTAAAACCTCTATCTCCATAAATTCACAGAGGTCTGAATGCAGATCAAGTAAGATTATTACGTGGTCAAAGGACAAATATGGTTCAGAATTAGCACGGAATTTATGGCATGAAAAGAAACTTAACTCCTTTTCTTTCACTGTAACCTTCACCTTCACAAGTTTTGTTAAAGAAACTGTATGCCTTAGTTTCTAGCCTTGTTCCCCGTGTCATTTGATAGGTTGCTTCAGACACCAAGCACCTGAAGGAAGTTATAACCTACATTTTCACTAATCAGGTGGTTGTGAAGTAAACACTAAGGAAAGAGACACTGTTCTCTTTCTTTTTTGGGCATGAAACACGGATTATTTAGTTATACCACCAAACACTAGACGTTTTAAAGGAGGCAAACGCAGCATTCAGGACACTAGTTTTCTTATAAACATGCATTTAAGAGAAGAATCAATGAATGCATCATAAAATGACTTGAAAATATGTCTGTCAAGTTACTGCAAATCTGGATCTTAATATTCCTAGTGTTCCGTTATTAGAATACCACATAACTCACCAGTGGAACATAATCTTTTTCAAATTTTTGTTCCCTGAATTTTTCTAAGTAACGCCTATAAATTTCATGCATAAATTCAAAAAATTGTCACCTTAGGTATGAATAGGCTAAATCTTATTTTCTAATCACTGAAACAGTGTTATTTTTTTAAATTTTCTAAATTATTATATTAAAATATAACAGTGATCATTCATTATAAAAGTAAAAATATCAGCATTGCTTAAACACCATTGATCCCTTACTGTAAACATCATCATCATCATCATCATCATCATCATCATCATCATCATATCTTATTTGGTTTTTTGGTTTTGACTTCAAAAACAAAGTGTATAATATCCAAAAGTGTTGTAATTAAACTGATTGTCTTTATTCACGTTCCTCTGAGGTACTCTGCTTTAACCATATCACAAAGACCCAAGAGAAACGTTAAAATAGCAGCTGAGATATTTGGAGTTATAGTTTGGAGTTACAAATTCAAAAGAAAAGACAGAAAACAGACTGTGAATGCAGGAACTTGAAAAAGAGCCAGTTCATAGCAGACTTTTTCAAAAATATACTTACCTACACTACACCAAATTCATCTTCACATGCTTAGTTTTGTGGTTTTTTTGTTAATAAGCCATGTTGGACGTGGTAGAAATAGGTTTGATTCCTGACAGTCACTTACTTTCTGGTTTGGGGCACAAGTTTAGCCTCTCTGATCCTTAGTTTTTGCAGTGTTTGGTAGTGAAGTTCAAAAGTACTTAAAGGGCCAGGCATATATTTTATATAGTAGTACTTATTATGATTATGATTATTTTATTATCATTGATAATGGCTATAGTAATAGTGACAGTCATAGAAATCCTTAAAATTTATAGATAAATTAATTACAATTTATTCCTCCCAACATCAACCTAAGAAAACTGCGCTGAGGTAATAGGGCCATTCTTGTTCATTTTCCTTTTTCAGGAGATTGAAAAGATAGTAATTTTAGAATTTAGATCCTTTCTACATTGATGCCTTCCAACATTCCATGGAAGTTAGGGATAGTAGTGAGGAGCTTATGACATAATGAAGGCATTTGGGAACAGGCAGAGTGGCTCCTACAGGAACGAGAGGACCCCAGAACGAATTTTATCCATCTCCTAATTTTTGCAGGAAGAATTAGGAAACACTTTATTCTACTTTCCTCAGCCAATGGCTTAGTCTGGGAGGTAAAAATTTACTCTCAGTGTACTTTTTTCAACAGAGATCAGTTGAATTAATCAGTAAAAATTTATATTATATTCTGAGGGGCAAGGAAAGTGACCTACAGTTTTCAGCAGAGGGATACCTTCATCTGACCTATGATTTTCATTTTTTTTATTTTTTAGAGAACATTTTGATTAGTACATGTAGAACTGACTTTGGTGAAAAAAGGGTGAAAAAAGAATACAGATAATGATAATTTGGACTAGGATATAGCTAAAAAGGTGGTAAATAATGGTGAGAGTTTGGATATGTACTGCATACGTGTTAGAGCCTGTATAACCTATGAACAAGTTAGATGTTGGGGTGTAAAGGAAAGAAGAATTGTGTCTAACCTCTCAACTCCATGTTTTTTCACCTTAATAACAGGGTAAATAGGGAAATTCAGGTCTGCAATATATTCAGGTGAAAAACTGAGAGTCCTGTTTTAGGCAGGAGGATTAAAATGCCTATTAGACGTATAAATAGAATTATTATGGAGGCAGTTTATTTTATGAGTCCTGAGACGGAGGTTATATCAGGAGACACATATTTGAGATCCATCATTGTGTTGTTTAAATGCCCTGAGACTTGAAATTGATGTTGGTAGCAAGTGAAAGAAGAGATCCAGGAACAGAGCCTTGAGCCATACCACATCCAGAGGTAGGAGGAAAGGAACCACTTAAGGAGTGGTCAATCAGGCAAAGGCCAAACTGGGGACTGTAATAGTGTCCTAGAAATTAAGTGAAGAAAGTGTTCCTGGAAAGGAGGTGATTTGCTGTTAAAATGTTGCTGAGGAGGCATGAGGTTGTTGGAAGACAGAGCATAGACCCTTGGAAGATAGGTATTGCTTGTGTCTTGAGACGAATGGTTGTAGAAAGAACTTATTTTGTAGTGGTGTTTTTTTGTGGACTAATTTTCAGTAACTTCTGTGTCCCTTTGGTAATTTAAAAATAAACAGCTCAATTACATTGTCCTGCCTTCCTTCCAAGATTCACTCACTTTTGCTTTGATTTCATATCCACTTATAGAGCTGGTATCAACTGTAATTCTCTCCATATTTAGGATATGTGCACAGGACTTTATACCGCCTCCATTATACTGTACCTACAAAGCATTATTATGCCATACCATCTTAGCAAGTTAGAAAATAATTTAACCTTCCATGCTTTCTAGTTTTCTTGATATTCATTTTACAAACACATTTTGAAAATGGGCTATGTGATTTTTCTACCCCTCCTCTCTCTCCTAAATCTTCAGTGATATGAATTTCCTCTACAGCTTATGAAATCGTTCTGCTGAATGACACCAATGATTTCCTAAATAGTAAAACCAGTAGCCTCTTATGATTATTCTCCCCATGCAGCTGCTTTAAGTAGAAAGTTGAAAAAAATTATTTGCACTATATGCAAGTTTGATTTACCATGACTTAAATTTCAATAATAAATCCCCAGGAACTCCTCTTTTGACTTAAGCTTTTCATGGGCACTAGTTTGAAAGCCACTGATCTAGAAAAACAGCATTATGTTAATGTCTTTTATAGAGGACAGCACCTAAGGTAAAGGCCAAGCTGATTGTCTCTAGGTTCCTACATATCTCCCACTGTTAAATTTCACATTAATTTGAAATTGATTTTTAGTAATTAAAATCACAGTTATATTAGCCTCTTGACACAGATTTAAAATGAAGAGCTTTAACTTTATAAACGATAATGCTTATTGCAGTTGATGGTGCTAAAAGGTAACAATACAACTCTGTAAATACATTTGGAGTTGCTATCCCTGAACATGAGCCAGCATCATAATCTGCTTATCAGTGAGAAATGTTCAGGGAGTGTGAAATTCAACAAGACAAGCCAAAGAAAATTAATTCAGACTTGCCTCAGAAATGCCAATTGACCTAATCTTCCCAATCTATTAATTCTGAAGGTAGAAAGAGCAATAGATAGAAAAGCCTAGGGGGTAATCACAATGACCCAAGACTTAGGAGCAGCTCACAAGGTTGGCTCCGCTCATGAAGACCAACCAGGGAATTTTGAATAGTCATTTAAAATGGACATAGGCCATGCAGAGTCTTATGGGTCAAAAGTAAAATCCAAAAATCAATAACAAAAAGTGAATTAGGGAACTTGAAGACATAAATAATGTGATGCTTTGATTTAATACAAGTGATGCTTGGAGTTGGAGGCATCCTATAATAATAACAGAACCAGGTCTTTCAGTGAGCAGTGCAGGAGCCCAACAGTGAGCTTCACTGGCAGATCTAATTTCCCCAAATTGGCACTAGTGACATACCTACAGATTGCCCCTGTGAGTTAAAATGAGTGCAAGCCCTGCAGCCAGTCCGTTCTTTAATATTCCATTAGATACAATAAAGCAGAAAGTATCCACAACTAAGAAGATAAAACTGACCTTCTAGGAAATATTATAGATTGTTGAAAAGCGTCTCAGTATATCACACTTAAATAAAATAGTCATTAGCTCTTTCATCTACCTTCCAAGGCAATCAAATTTTGTAGAAAAAATTATAAGAGATAATTTCTACTGATCATTTGGTGATTTAACAGTTCTAATCTAGGTTAAGAATTGACTGTAAAAATATGCAAAAGTGCATAAATTTTAGCTTGGAGTTAACTTGGATACCTGAAATACAGATCATGAGTTTCTTAGCCAATTGTAGTTTTGAGTCTATATTGCAATCAATATTTGCCTTTCTGTTCTACTTTCTTTTCCCTTACCCCTTAATCCTGACTTTGAAATAGTTTTAAAGATGAAATTCACAAAAGTACTGAGAGCATATCCAATATACTGAGCAGAAATGATATAGCCTAGGTGATTTTTTAAAATAATTTTTATCCAAAATAATAACACCTGTTTACAGATAATCTGTACAATATTTGCTTCATAAATCATGACCTTATGAAATCCTCTCTTACTGCTAGTTTCCATTCTAATAGAGTATGACAGGCATAAAAACTAGATTTAATGCCCGTAATTATTATAAATTAAATAAAAAGTGGTTAACACTAGAAATCTGTTTTTGCTTAACCTGGTTTGTTAGGATATAGTCCCTGTAGTCTTGATCTGACCTATAAGCTAGTTACTCTAACAACACACTTCATAATCATTGAGCAGTTGTGTGCTGAATATGTATTGGCTGATGGCCTGTGAATACATTGCTATGGATAAATCACAGCCACTAACTCTTTGTGACAAGCACCTTTAACTACTTAAGCCTGAGTGATCCCATCACAAGGATTAGTTATACAGATGTTTAAATTTAAAGGAATAAAATTTCTACATGGAACTTTGAGTCTGACAATTCTGAAAATGAATATTGGCTCTGACAATTACTATGGGCATTGAACAATAACTAGGTGACCTTTCTATACCTCAGTTTCCACCTATGTAAAACAGAAATTTTACTATCTAACTCTGAGTGGCTAAAAAAAAAAGTACCAACTCAACACAGTGCCTAGGACATGGTAATATAATTACCCATGTAGCCATCACTCTTCAACTGTTTATTGAACGATTATTACTTTCCACAACTGTGTTTAATTGGGAGACATAAGCATAAATGAACAAGTTTATATTTAACATTTTTGTCCTTGTGGACTTTATAGTAGAACTGGAAAGAAAATTTAGTAAGCCTTTGCATTGTTTTATTTTTGGTAAGTATAGGGTACCAAGAGTTTTTATAGCCAGCATATTGATTTGTCACTCTGTTTGAGCTTGGGAAAGTTTTTCTCCCCAGTGAGGTGGTTTTGAGGAATTTAAAAATGAAATTATTTTTGTAAATCTTTAGTCAGTGTCTGACACAAAATTACCATACAGCAAATGTTACCTAGCGTCAACATGTTAAGATGAGATCTAAAAGATCTAAATCCAGTAGAACTTAAATGACAAAGATAAGAGGAAAGGTGATTCAGGAAAACACAACAGCATATATAGAGACCTGGGGTGAATGAGAGTGGCACATAAGAGGTGTTTAAAACGTTGGATGTGGCTGCTGCTACCTATGCAGACAAAAAGGAACACAGTATTCAAGGCTCAAGTTATGAAGAGGCAAATTATAAACTAAGAAAACGTAGACATTATTCTAAGTTGCAGTAGGAACACACCAACATTTTTATTGTAAAGACTTGACATAATCAAATGCAGGAATAATAGTAATGAGAAACAATTTTGGGATGTTAGAATCAACAGTTGTGTGCTAAGTATCTCATTTATTATTTCCAATGTATTATTGACCCACATTTTACAGTTGAAAGAAGTGAGACATAGGTGATTTGCCAAAGATCATACAACTGCAGCAGTGAAATGGAATTCTAACATATTTTAGTCTGACCTTAGCTTTCATAGTATCGTTTTTCCCATCTTAGTGATCTTAGCAAGATCTCTTGGTATACAGATAGGAAAGGTAGAGGATGACAGAAGTAAGAATTCAAGACATAATATCATCTGCACTAACAGAGGTAGAGAAAAAGGACAAACTTGCTGGTAATAGCATTTAGTGCCTGTTTGTATATTGTATTAGAGTGAGGTGGATGTTTCAGAGATGTTTTTCATGCAGCCTTGGGCAATTGGGCAAGTATTGCTTTCTCTTATTGAGCCGGGCAGCATATGCAGAAGATTGATCTTAGGAGTGGAGGTTAGAAATCATGGGTTCAATTCTGGACATGTTGAAAAAAATTGTGTAGTCATCAACCTTCAAGTGTTTATTGAGCAATTGTTATATGGAATGGGCTCAATTTTGGAAATGTTGAGATTGAAGCGACTGGCATATATCCAAGTTGAAAGGTCCAGTGTTAGCAAAGTAGTATGTTTTACTGTCTGAAAACGGAGATTTCAGACCATCAGTGGTAACTGGTAACAAAAATGCTTACTGCAAGAGGTTATGAGAGAAAAGGAAGGTCAGTTGAGAAAAACGCCATAGCAAATCAACACCAATGTTCAAGGATTATGCACAACCTTCTCTGGAAGGTTGTATCTTCAGAGATGGGTAGAGGAATGGGGTGGGAAGTGAAATGGAGAAAGTGTGTTATCAAAGAGATCAACAAGGGAAGAAGGTGAAGGTGTCAAATGCTGTCAAGGTACAAGTAAGGTAAAGGTTGAGAAGTTAACTCAATTTTGTAAACAGACACTTGCGAGATAAATTTCAGCAAAATGGCAAAATCCAGCAGGCCTACAGCCAATTGAGCTGAAAGTTGGACTGAAAGAAATGGAGAAGGAACAAAGAGTTTTTTCAAGAAAATCGATTCTGAAAGGGAGTAGAAGACATGGAAGCTTGGAGGAATGACGGGTGGCAGGGGGTTTTTGTATGAATTATTTAATAACAAGAAATGATAGGCATTTTCAACTTAACTTTTAATAAAGTGAATCCAAATTCTAAAAGTGATAGATCAATATTAGAAACCTTGTATTATTTCTAAGTAGTCATAGAAATAATTAATGTACTTTATTGAATACTTACCATAGGCTGGACCCAGTGTTCCTTATTCACAATATGTACTTTAATTTTCATAACAACCAATGTAGCAATGCTTATAGCTTCCATTGTTTGAAAAGAAGAAATTATGACTAAGAGAGATCACACATTTAGTACCAAAGGCAACTCAATAGTTGTATTGTCTTTCTTATCCAACAGCAAATCCCTACAGCATCTATTCTTAATTATTTTGCAATAAGATCACAGGCATACTACCTTTATTTTATTAGATAGATGAAAGTAGGATAGATTTCAAAAGTGAGGGTTGATAAAAGTATGCTCACATGACTTAAGAGAATGCCAGATCATGGCTGTAATCCCAGCATTTTAGGAGGTCAAGGCAGGCGGATCACGAGGTTGGGAGTTTGAGACCAGCCTGACAAACGTGGTGAATCCCCATGTCTACTAACAACAGCAACAACAATATATATATATTGTTTTGTATATATATAAATATATATATATATTGTTTTGTGTGTGTGTGTATATATATATGTATATATGTATATGTGTATATATATGTATATATGTATATGTGTATATATATATGTGTGTATATATATATATGTATATATATATATATACAAAAAAAATTAAAAAACATCTTGGCGTGGTGGTGTATTCCTGTAATCCCAGCTACTCAGGAGGCTGAGGCAGGAGAAGCACTTGAACCCAGGAGGCCTAGGTGGCAGTGAGCTGAGATCGTGCCACTGCACTCCAGCCTGGGTAACAAAGCAAGATTCTGTCTCAAAAAATGAATGCCTATGTCTGTACAAAAAAATGTCTCAGAAAAGAGCTGGATGGATACTGGGATAGGTACCTTTATATAAAATGAGAAAATAATATATTCTTACTTGATGTTCAATTATAGATAATATAAATTTATTTTCACTTTGTCTAAAAATATTAGTGTTACAGGAAAAGTGAAACTATGTGGGACATTAGTTGAAGCATTTCTAAATATGTTTCTTTGTCCTAATAGAGACTTTTTTTGTTTTTGTTTTTGTTTTGTTTTGAAAATCATTCAAAGGATGCTTTAGTAAGCGTTTTCATAGTAGAATGAGTTTAGTCAGAAACCTCAACACTGAACTGAAAGTATCTTTTAGTTCAAAAGGAAATAAATTAAGAGAGTGGGGTAAAATGTGTGTGCACAGATCCAGGCAGATCATCTGGTTAAGCATGGGGGATTGAACCTGAAAAGATTTATGGGACCCTGAGCAATTTGCTTTATGCTGGTAATAATTGCAGCACCACTTATTCTCTACTTCCCTTATTAACTTTCTCTGCATCACCGCTCTTTTTGAGTTCATCTATCTTAATGAAATATCTGTCTTGTGTCTTTCTTTCTTGCTTTACATTTTAGGTCTTATAAAGGATTGAAACTAGTTTTCCCAGTTGGACACGTTCACTAGCCAGAGGGCAACTTTGCTTCCAAGTTAGACTCAATACAATTTTCCCCATTAGGCATTTGTTTCATTGTCTACATGAGAGTAATAAAACTTATCAGCTAGCTCAATCAAACATATCAGCTGGAAACATCTTCTTGCTGTGAATGAACAGACCAATTTTTGAAAAAAATGGTTTACTTGGATTGTGTTGTTAGAACAGTCTGAATCTGTTATTTGAACATTAGACACATTTTCTATGTCTGAAGTTTTGTGCGTTTCTAAAATCTAGTGCTGCATTTTATAGATATAAGTAGATCATATTTCTCTTTAGAACTAGTTAAGGAAGGTAGAATTAGATGTATGAGCTTTAGGTGAATTTAGAAAATTATAGAAATAAGTATTTTATTCTATCTGTAACCAATTTGAACAATGATTAAGCTTTCATTCTCATTCTCATCCTAAGGGAAAATGTATTTATGAAGTCTTTTTCATTCATCTAAGATGCTCCCCAAATCCTGAATGGGAAAGATTAAGGTATGGGTAATATAATGAGCAAGTGTGAGGTGGAAATAGCTGAGGAAGTAAGAAGCCGGAATTCAGACAACACACGCATCCCTGCATGTATACATGGGTGTAAACCTGCTGTTTATTTAATTTTTTTGCCATTTTATAACCCCTGTTTGTTCCAGGCCCTGCAGATAGTGTGTCTGTGGGTGATTAAGGTGGTTTATGTGTGAGAAGACTGGTTCAGGAAGAAGTTTATGTTACTTTCACATAAGATGCTTTATTTGTTATAAATTTTAGATTGTGATGGGTAGAAACCAGCTAAGATTCACTTTTTTTCTGGGATTACAAAATTAATTACTTTCCTACAACAGTAATAATTACTTCTAGTCAGTCGAAAGCTACTTTCTCTGACGAATATCATAAGTCTTTCAGAAATAAACACATATTGTCCAAAACTTGGAGGATCCTTAAAAACATTTTTAGTTTCTATTTCTAGGTCCCTGAGGAATCGCCACACTGTCTTCCACAATGGTTGAACTAATTTACACTCCCACCAACAGTGTAAGAGTGTTCCCATTTCTCCACATCCTCTCCAGCATCTGCTGTCTCCAGATTTTTTAATGATCGCCATTCTAACTGGTGTGAGATGGTATCTCAATGTGGTTTTGATTTGCATCTCTCTAATGACCAATGACGATGAGCACTTTTTCATATGTTTGCTGGCCTCATGTATGTCTGCTTTCGTAAAGTTTCTGTTCATATCCTTTGCCCATTTTTGAATGGGCTTGTTTGTTTTTTTCCTGTAAATCTGTTTGAGTTCTTTGTAAATTCTGGATATCAGCCCTTTGTCAGATGCATAAACTGCAAAGATTTTTTCCCATTCTGATGGTTGCCGATTCACTCTAGTGACTGTTTGTTTTGCTGTGCAGAAGCTGTGGAGTTTGATTAGGTCCCATTTGTCTATTTTGGCTTTTGTTGCCAATGCTTTTGGTGTTTTGTTCATGAAGTCCTTGCCTACTCCTATGTCCTGAATGGTTTTGCCTAGATTTTCTTCTAGGGTTTTTATGGTGTCAGGTCTTACGTTTAAGTCTTTAATCCATCTGGAGTTAATTTTAGTATAAGGTGTCAGGAAGGGGTCCAGTTTCTGCTTTCTGCACATGGCTAGCCAGTTTTCCCAACACCATTTATTAAATAGGGAATCCTTTCCCCATTGCCTGTTTTTGTCTGGTTTATCAAAGATAATATGGTTGTAGATGTGTTGTGTTGCCTCCGATGCCTCTGTTCTGTTCCATTGGTCTATATCTCTGTTTTGGTACCAGTACCATGCTGTTTTGATTACTGTAGCCTTGTAGTATAGTTTGAAGTCTGGTAGCGTGATGCCTCCTGCTGTGTTCTTTTTGCTTAGAATTGACTTGGCTATGCGGGCTCTTTTTTGGTTCCATATGAAATTCATGGTGTTTTTTTCCAGTTCTGTGAAGAAATTCAATGGTAGTTTGATGGGGATAGCATTGATTGTGTAAATTACTTTGGGCAGTATAGCCATTTTCACGATATTGATTCTTCCTAACCACGAACATGGAATGTTTCTCCATCTGTTTGTGTCCTCTCTTATTTCGTTGAGCAGTTGTTTGTAGTTTTCCTTAAAGAGGTCCCTTACATTCCTAGTGAGTTGTATTCCTAGGTATTTTATTTTCTTTGTAGCAATTGTGAATGGCAGTTCGTTCTTGATTTGGTTCTCTTTAAGTCTGTTATTGAAATTCCATTTGACCCAGCAATCCCATTACTGGGTATCTATCCAAAGGACTATAAATCGTTCTACTATAAGGACACATGCACACGAATGTTCATTGCAGCACTGTTTACAATAGCAAAGACCTGGAACCAACCCAAATGCCCAACGATGATGGACTGGACTGGGAAAATGTGGCACATATACACCATGGAATATTATGCAGCAATCAAAAATGATGAGTTTGTGTCCTTTGTAGGGACATGGATGAATCTGGAGAACATCATTCTCAGCAAACTGACACAAGAACAGAAAAAGAAATACCGCATATACTCACTCATAGGTGGGTGAGAAAAATGAGAACACGTGGACACAGAAAGGCGGTCTACTATACACTGGGGACTGTTGGGGGGAATGGGGGAGGGACAGCGGGGGGGGGCTGGGGGGGATAGCCTGGGGATGAATACCAAGTGTGGGTGAAGGGGAGGAAAGCAGCAAAGCACACTGCCATGTGTGTACCTATGCAACTATCTTGCTCGTTCTGCACATGTACCCCCAAACCTATAATGCAATAAAAATTAAAAAAAAAAAAAAAAAAAAAAAAAAAAAAAAACAAAAAAAAAAAAAAACATTTTTAGTTTCATTTTTAGAGTCAGAATCTCTGTCACCAAGGCTGGAATGTGGTGGCATGATTAGGATTCACTGCATCCTCAACCTTCTGGGCTCAAGCACTCCTCCCATCTCAGTATCCCAAGTAGCTAGTACTATAGGCTTGCACCATCACGCTGGGCTAATATTATTTTCCTTTTTTTTTTTTTTTTTTTTTGGTAGAGACGAGATCTCGCTATATTGCCAAATATCAACTTCTGGGATCAAGCAGTCCTCCAGCCTCAACCTCCCAAAGTGAAGAGATTTAAAGACATATTGAACTGTATTTAAAAAAGAAAGTTTGCTTCTAATCATATCTGGATATATTATGCAAAAGTGCTCAAAAGCAAATTTATATGCCACCTTTCCATTTTGATAAAGAAATGACATTTTATCAAAGAACATTTAGTATTGTTTAGATCAAAGTCAGCGAAAAACTTTTTTTCCTGACACATAAGAGACTTTAGTTCTTTGTAAATTTACAATGACTCATTAAACATCAATTTGATATTAAAACAAAATAAATAAATTGAAAACTAGTTTAAGAAAAATATAAGAAACCAGGATGGATGCAGCAGCCTTGTTTTTAATGCTATGGGAGCTCCCACACGTAATCTTACCTCACCTCATTCGAGCTTACCTGAGGAATGCAGCTTTAGCTGTCAGTTCAATTAACAGATAAATTTTCTTTAATTTTAATTTTTATTTATTTATTGCATTTTAGGTTTTGGGGTACATGTGCAGAATGTGCAAGATAGGTGCATAGGTACACACATAGCAGTGTGTTTTGCTGCCTTCCTCCCCTTTACCCACATTTGGCATTTCTCCCCAGGCTATCCCACCCCAGGTCCCCCCGCTGCTGTCCCTCCCCTATTCCCCCCAATGGACTCCAGTGTGTAGTATCCCCTTCCCTGTGTCCATGTGTTCTCATTTTTCCTCACCCGCCTATAAGTGAAAATATGTGGTATTTCATTTTCTATTCTTGTGTCAGTTTGCTGAGAATGATGTTCTCCAGATTCATCCATGTCCTTACAAAGGATAAAAACTCATCATTTTTGATTGCTGCATAATATTCCATGGTGTATATGTGCCACATTTTCCCAGTCCAGTCTATCATCAATTGGTATTTGGGTTGGTTCCTGGTCTTTGCTATTGTAAACAGTGCTGCAATGAACATTCGTGTGCATGTGTCCTTACAGTAGAATGATTTATAGTTCTTTGGATATATACCCAGTAATGGGATTGCTGGGTCAAATGGAATTTCTATTTCTAAGGCCTTGCGGAATTTCCACACTGTCTTCCACAATAGTTGAACTAATTTACACTCCCACCAACAGTGTAAGAGTGTTCCTATTTCTCTGCATCCTCTCCAGCATCTGTTGTCTACAGATTTTTTAATGATCGCCATTCTAACTGGCGTGAGATGGTATCTCAATGTGGTTTTGATTTGTATCTCTCTAATGACCAGTGATGATGAGCATTTTTTAAATATGTTTGTTGGCCTCATGTATGTCTTCTTTTGTAAAGTGTCTGTTCATATCTTTGCACATTTTTGAATGGGCTTGTTTGTTTTTTTCCTGTAAATCTGTTTGAGTTCTTTGTAAATTCTGGATATCAGCCCTTTGTCAGATGGGTAAACTGCAAAGATTTTTTCCCATTCTGTTGGTTGCCGATTCACTCTAGTGACTGTTTCCTTTGCCGTGCAGAAGCTGTGGAGTTTGATTAGGTCCCATTTGTCTATTTTGGCTTTTGCTGCCAGTGCTTTTGGTGTTTTTGTCATGAAGTCCTTGCCTCCTCCTATGTCCTGAATGGTTTTGCCTAGATTCTCTTCTAGGGTTTTTATGGTGTCAGGTCTTATGTTTAAGTCTTTAATCCATCTGGAGTTAATTTTAGTGTAAGGTGTCAGGAAGGGGTCCAGTTTCTGCTTTCTGCACAAGGCTAGCCAGTTTTTCCAACACCATTTATTAAACAGGGAATCCTTTCCCCATTGCTTGTTTTTGTCAGGTTTATCAAAGATTATATGGTTGTAGATATGTTGTGTTGCTGCTGATGCCTCTGTTCTGTTCCATTGGTCTATATCTCTGTTTTGGTACCAGTACCATGCTGTTTTGATTACTGTAGCCTTGTAGTATAGTTTGAAGTCTGGTAGTGTGATGCCTCCCACTGTGTTCTTTTTGCTTAGAATTGACTTGGCTATGCAGGCTCTCTTTTGGTTCCATTTGAAGTTCATGGTGGTTTTTTCTAGTTCTGTGAAGAAATTCAATGGTAGCTTGATGGGGATAGAGTTGATTCTGTAAATTACTTTGGGCAGTATAGCCTTTTTCACGATATTGATTCTTCCTAACCATGAACATGGAATGTTTCTCCATCTGTTTGTGCCCTCTCTTATTTCATTGAGCAGTCCTTTGTAGTTTTCCTTGAAGAGGTCCCTTACGTTACTTGTAAGTTGTATTCCTAGGTATTTGATTCTCTTTGTAGCAATTGTGAATAGCAGTTCATTCTTGATTTGTTTCTCTTTAAGTCTGTTATTGGTGTATAGGAACGCTTGTGATTTTTGCACATTGATTTTATATCCTGAGACTTTGCTGAAGTTACTTATCAGTTTCAGGAGTTTTTGGGCTGAGGTGATGGGGTCTTCTATGTATACTATCATGTCATCTGCAAATAGAGACAATTTGGCTTCCACCTTTCCTATTTGAATACCCTTTATTTCTTTTTCTTGCCTGATTTATCTGGCTAGAACTTCCAGTACTATATTGAATAGAAGTGGTGATGCCCACTAGACAAGAGGGCATCCTTGTCTAGTGCCGGATTTCAAAGGGAATGCTTCCAGTTTTTGCCCATTCAGTATGATATTGGCTGTTGGTTTGTCGTAAATAGCTTTTATTACTTTGAGATACGTTCCATCAATACTGAGTTTATTGAGGGTTTTTATCATAAAGGGCTGTTGAATTTTGTCAAAGGCCTTCTCTGCGTCAATTGAGATAATCATGTGGTTTTTGTTTTTGGTTCTGTTTATGTGGTGAATTACATTTATAGACTTGCGTATGTTGAACCAGCCTTTTATCCCCGGGATGAATCCTACTTGATCATGATGGATAAATTTTTTAATGTACTGTTGCAATCGGTTTGCCAGTATTTTATTGAAGATTTTTGCATCTATGTTCATCATGGATATTGGCCTGAAGTTTTCTTTTCTTGTTGAGTCTCTGCTGGGTTTTGGTATCAGGATGATGTTGTTCTCATAAAATGACTTGGGAAGGATTCCCTCTTTTTGGATTATTTGGAATAGTTTCAGAAGGAATGGTAGCAGCTCCCCTTTGTGTGTCTGGTAGAATTCGGCATTTTTGGTGTGGTAGGCTCTTTATTGCTGCCTCGACTTCAGACCTTGTTATTGGTCTATTCATAGTTTCGGCTTCCTCCTGGTTTTAGGCTTGGGAGGACACAGGTGTCCAGGAATTTATCAATTTCTTCCAGGTTTACTAGTTTATGTGCATAGAGTTGTTTGTAGTATTCTCTGATGATGGTTTGAATTTCTGTGGAATCTGTGGTGATTTCCCCTTTATCGTTTTTTATTGCATCTATTTGGTTGTTTTCTCTTTTCTTTTTTATCAGTCTGGCTAGTGGTCTGTCTACTTTGTTGATCTTTTCGAAAAACCAGCTCTTGGATTTATTGATTTTTTGAAGGGTTTTTTGTGTCTATATCTCCTTCAGTTCTGCTCTGATCTTAGTTATTTCTTGTCTTCTGCTAGGTTTTGAGTTTTTTTTTTTTTTTATCTTGCTCCTCTAGCTCTTTCAATTTTGATGATAGGGTGTCAATTTTGGATCTCTCCACTCTTCTCATGTGGGCACTTATTGCTATATATTTTCCTCTGGAGACTGCTTTAAATGTGTCCCAGAGATTCTGGTATGCTGTGTCTTCATTCTCGTTAGTTTTGAAGAACTCCTTTATTTCTGCCTTCATTTCATTGTTTATCCAATCAACATTCAAGAGCCGGTTGTTCAGTTTCCATGAAGCTGTGCGGTTCTGAGTTAGTTTCTGAATTCTGAGTTCTAACTTCATTGCACTATGATCTGAGAGACTGTTTGTTATTATTTCAATTGCTTTGCATTTGCTGAGGAGTGCTTTACTTCCAATTATGTGGTCAATTTTGGAGTAAGTGTGATGTGGTGCTGAGAAGAGTGTATATTCTGTGGATTTGGGGTGGAGAGTTCTGTAAATGTCTATCAGGTTTGCTTGTTCCAGGACTGAGTTCAAGCCCTGGATATCCTTGTTAATTTTCTGTCTTGTTGATCTGTCTGATATTGACAGTGGAGTGTTAAAGTCTCCCACTATTATTTTGTGGGAGTCTAAGTCTCTTTGTAAGTCATTAAGAACTTGCCTTATATATCTGGGTGCTCCTGTATTGGGTCCATATATATTTAGAATCATTAGCTCTTCTTGTTGTATCGATCCTTTTACCATTATGTAATGACCTTCTTTGTCTCTTTTGATCTTTGTTGCTTTAATGTCTATTTTATCAGAGAAGAGAGTTACAACTTCTGCTTTTTTTTGCTCTCTATTTGCTTGGTAAATCTTCCTCCATCCCTTTATTTTGAGCCTCTGTGTATCCTTGCATGTGAGATGGGTTTCCTAGATACAGCACACCGATGGGTTTTGGTTTTTTATCCAATTTGCCAGTCTGTGTCTTTTGATTGGTGCATTTAGCCCATTTACATTTAGGGTTAATATTGTTATGTGTGAATTTGATACTGCCATTTTGATGCTAGCTGGCTGTTTTGCCTGTTAGTTGATGTAGATTCTTTATTTTGTTAATGCTCTTTAGTATTTGGTATGTTTTTAGAATGGCTGGTACTGGTTGTTTCTTTCTATGTGTAGTGCCTCTTTCAGGAGCTCTTGTAAAGCAGGCCTGGTGGTGACAAAATCTCTGAGTACTTGCTTGTTGGCAAAAGATTTTATTCTTCCTTCACTTATGAAGCTCAGTTTGGCTGGATATGAAATTCTGGGTTGAAAGTTCTTTTCTTTAAGGATGTTGAATATTGGCCCCCACTCTCTTCTGGCTTGTAGAGTTTCTGCCGAGAGATCTGCTGTGAGTCTGATGGGCTTCCCTTTGTGGGTGACCCGACCTTTCTGGCTGCCCCTAATATTTTCTCCTTTATTTCAACCCTGGTGAATCTGATGATTATGTGCCTTGGGGTTGCTCTTCTTGTGGAGTATCTTTGTGGTGTTCTCTGTATTTTTTTGTGTTGAGTATTGGCCTGCCTTGCTAGGTTGGGGAAATTTTCCTGGATAGTATCCTAAAGAGTATTTTCCAGCTTGGATTCATTCTCTTCTTCACATTCTGGTACACCTATGAAATGTAGGTTAGGTCTCTTCACATAGTCCTACATTTCTTGGAGATTTTGTTCATTCCTTTTTGCACTTTTTTCTCTAATCTTGGTTTCTCATTTTATTTCATTGAGTTGATCTTCGACTTCTGATATTCTTTCTTCTGCTTGGTCAATTTGGCTATTGAAACTTGTGCATGCTTCATGAAGTTCTCATGTTGTGTTTTTCAGCTCCTTCAATTCATTCATATTCCTCTCTAAGTTGTCCATTCTTGTTGTCATTGCCTCAAATCTTTTTTCAAATCTTTTTTCAAGGTTCTTAGTTTCTTTGCATTGATTTAGAACATGCTGTTTTAGCTCATATAAGTTTCTCATTATCCACCTTCTGAAGTCTGATTCCATCATTTCATCACACTCATTCTCTGTCCAGCTTTGTTCCTTTGCTGGTGAGGAGTTTTGGTCCTTTGTAGTAGGTGAGGTGTTTTGGTTTCGGGTGTTTTCCTCCTTTTTGTGCTGGTTTCTTCCCAACTTTGTGGATTTATCCACCTGTCATCTGAGTAGTTGCTGACCTTTTTATTGGGTCTCTGAGTGGATGCCCAGATTGTTGATGATGAAGTATTTCTGTTACTTAGTTTTCCTTCTAACAGTCTAGCCTCTTTGCTGTATGACTGCTGAGGTCCACTCCAGGCCCTGCTTGTCTGGGGTACACTTGCAGCAGCTGCGGAACAGTGAGGGATGCTACCAGTTTCTTATTCTGCTATCTTTGTCCCAGAATGATGCCCGCCAAATGTCAGTCTGATTAGTCCTATTTTGAGGTGCCTCTTTGGATATACAGGGGTCAGGGAGCTGCTTGAGGAGATGGTCTGTACTTTATAGGAGCTCCAGTGCTGAGCTGTGAGCTCCATTGTTTATTCAGGGTTGTTGGGTGGGTGTGTTTAGGTCTGCTGCAGCAGAACTTATAAAACCATTTTTTTTTTCTCAGATGCTCTGTCTCGGGGAGTTAGGGCTTTCTTATGAGTATCCGTTGCTCTGTCCTGCCCAGCTAGGAGGCAGTCTAGTTGCTATTTGCCTGCCGAGGCTCTGCCCTGCTACCACGGGATCCACCCTGTTGCCGTGGGCTCTGCCCTTCTGCTGTGGGTTCCGCCCTGCTGCCTTGGGCTCTGCCCTGCTGCTGTGGGCTCCACCCTGTTGCCTTGGGCTCTGCCCTGTTGTCATGGGCTCCGCCCTGTTGGTGGAGTCTCTCTGTTATGGCAGGTTGCCTCGGCAACAGCAGGCTGCTTCAGCGATGGGAGTGTACCTCAGTAGGGGTGGAATGCCTCGGTAGTCGTGGATGCCCCTCCCCCACTGAGCGGCACCATCCTGGATTCAGCTGAGTCTGTGGTGAAACTCTCAACCCTGAGCATTTCGAATCACCATTTTGTTTGTCTTTGTGGGGGTGGGACCCACCGAGCCTGATCCCTGGCTCCCTGCCTCTGATTTTTTAAGTTGAACGGTTGACTCTCTCACAGGTGTTTTAGTCACCTGCTGATAGGGCACCGGGATCTGTGTGATTTCCCATGCAGTGACCCACTGCACTGGCTCAAATGACGCTTCCCGGGAATCTCCTGGTCTGGCTCACTGTCCAAGTCCCGTTTAATCAGATGGATATGTTAATCTGCCCTCCCAAATCTCAGATTGCTGATTTAACAGGGCACCCAGATGTGTTTTGTGCGGGGTGCTGCTGCGCTGCGGCGCCGGCCAAAATGGCTGCGCAAGCCAAAGGGCTAGACTGGTATCCTGTGTCCCTCCTACACCTGGGAATTTCCCCGTTCTGTGGGCAACAAAGATACGTATGTAAATGAGGCTAGGGCTCTCCCTCTACGCCTTCACTGAGAGCTGCAATCCCAATTTGTTCCTACCGCGCCATCTTGGAAATCCCTCTGAACAGATAAATTTTCTATAAATAGTGTTCATAATCAACACTGTTTATAATCTATGATAAAAGCAGCATAGACTTCTTAGCTGAGCTTTCTGTAAACAGGAGCATTTTAATAAGAGATAAATTTTTCTTTCCTCCCTCCCTCTATATGTCTCTATCTATCATCTATCTATCTATCTATCTGCCTATCTTCTATAGGTAATATATTTCAAAATTAATATATTAAACAGAAATACAGAAAGACACATGTATGTATATGTGGAATGTAGGTGTACTTAAGAGGGATATTTAATTTCTCCACAAATAATATTCTTGTTAATTCAATTGATGTTTTATCATGCCAACCATATAATCTATGAAAAAGTGAAGATGCTTCAAAATTTTTATTACATCTGAAAAATAAAATAATATGAATAGATTAATTATAAACTTTAATATCATATGGATTGGTATGTTTTTTTGACCCCCTTTTATGGATACTTTGAGGAGCAAAACCTGTCCCTAAGTTGTTGAAAAGAGTTAGATTTTGATTTTGTGCAAAACGGTCTTTTTAAAAAACAAATAATTTGTGCATGCAACTCTATAGATCAAGCCTCTTAAGGGGGGTTTACAGTTTGATAAGAGGGATTCTGTTTTATTTTTGTCTTTTAGCTAGAGGCATAAAATAGCATTTTCTGCCTGTAAAGAGAACTTAGAATTCAAAATTCAAAACGTATTGAGGCACACACTTCCTGCTGCCTTGCTAACCTATTTTCCAGGGTCATTTTCTTTCAAGAGCAGTTAAAATTTTTCTCTGTCGAACTGAAGTGTGTACCAGAGACTCTTGGGATTTGAGTTCGCCATTCCAGACTTTTATCTAGAGCAGGTAGCCTAAGTGAATTTTCCATCTTGTGAAACTCCTGCAGTGAGGCCACAGAGGGGAAAATAGAGCTAAGTACTGACAGATGAGCCACAAGTCCCTATATTGTGAATCAGGGTTGTAGTTGGAGAAAATATATATAATTTGCGGATCTTAAAGGATATGTCTTTCTAGGGGCTAAGTTATTCACTCCTACATTTTGTGATTTAATCCTTCTCACAGGAAGGTAGATTCAATACCTGTTCCTCTCAGGTGATGTAGTTCCCCACTCTTTTTTACTTCCAGTTATTTTATGTAACAAATGTCAAATTCTATTTATTCAAGATTATTACAGGGAAAAATATTTTAATGTATCTAACTTTCAATCCTCCCTCCTCTTGATTTATTTTTGTTGTTGTTTAGGTCTTTAAGGTAATGAAGATTGTCTAAATTTATCTTCCTTTGATTTATGCTTAAACAAATATTTTTTAAATTGTTATTTTGAGTGTCTGGAGCTGTAAGAAATCAAGTTCCGAGAGTTGAGTGACTCCCTGGTTTTTAGACTTCAGGTGTTTGGGGTTGCAATGTTGTGTTTCTGCCTTATTTAAATTAGTCCTGCAATATTTAAGAATTAAAAAAAATGTTAACTTCTTCTGAATGTTTGAATAAACTGGCAATGCCATCATCCATTTTTTTTTTTTTTTCTGACAGTCTCGGTCTGTCACCCAGGCTAGAGTGCAGTGGTTCAATCTCACCTCACTGCAACCTTCACCTCCTAAGTTCAAGAGATTCTCCTGCCTCAGCCTTCTGAGCAGCTGGAATTACAGGCATATGCCACTGTGCCCAGCTAATTTTTGTATTTTTAGTAGAGATGAGGTTCCCCATGTTGGCCAGGCTGGTGTCAAACTCCTGAGCTCAGGTGACCCACCCGCCTTGGCATCCCAAAGTGCTGGGGTTACTGGTGTGAGCCACCACAGCTGGCCAGCACCATCAATTCTTGAATGACCACAAAAACCCTCTGAAGTTGAGCCCCTGTTACCACTTTAATTCTTATTTTATTTCAAATTTGAATAGTCCCAACAGCTTCCTGTCATCTTATTATTTGAAGCCAACTCTCTGTTACCATTTTTCATCTTACTCCTCATTTAGTTATAATTATATACTTTAACTGCCTGTCCACTGAAGTCATTTAAGTTTGCTTATCTTTCTATAGAAAGGGCATGGACATTACAAATTTTCTGAAACTCCTAGTTTCTGCTACCTGGAGAGCTGTGTTTAGAATGATGCTGGGGCTCTGCCTTGGCTCAGCAGAAAAGTGTACCTTCAAACATTCTACTCTCTACCAGGGAAGGCTGTGAGAACAGTAATGATATAGTTAACATATATTTGAGATCTGAAGGACAGTAAGGATTCCTGAAATAGTACCATGAGAGCAATTGGAAGAGAAACTGATGTTTACTGAACATACCTTTTTTGATCAGAGATTAACACACATTCATGGTTGAGGGTACATAATAATCCTGCTAGTCCCAATTTATAGATAAGGAGCTAAGGTTCAAAAGTCTCATCCAATGTGATAAAACTAGTAAGTGGGGTTTTAAATTGTGAATGTACAGCTCTGTTATATTGTGCTCTCTTAGTATTTTGAATACTTGCACGTCTTGGAGAGCAGGCAATGGAAGGCAGATACTTCTAGCAGTAAGGCCCTTTAGGGAAATAAATAACTCTGCTCTCATTTATTGAGGGCTTACAGTGTGTTTGCCATGCTGTTAGGAACTTTACATAGGTCATTTCATTTACTGCTACATTTTCCCACTTTGTAGGGAAGTATTATAATCACTCTTTTATAGGAGAGGAAACTCAGGTTCAATAGCCTCAAATAGGTATCCAAGGTCACAGAACCAATAAGTCACTGAGGCAGAATTCAATGCCTGGGGGATAATTTCTTAAATGTGTAGTTTATATGCACTGCACCATTAAAGATGTTGATAGAAATGCATAATAAAAATAAGGGTATACCATAACCAGAGATAAATGACTACAATCACAATTTTGCCTGAGTCTAGTTCTCAAGAGTTTTAATGAAATCATAGACAGCTCAATGGCTTGGTTCAAGACTTCCAGTTTTAATTCTGACACATATGGAGAAAGTATACCAACTTGCAGCAATATTGAGTGAATGTGATCCTCTCAGAGAGTGAGGGTTAATGATTGGTGACAATCTAGTCCTCCAAAAGCATCTGCTTTTAATGAGATTAGACCTCCAATGCCACCCTGAACTCGAAAAGTCAACTGTTACCCTGATTTTTAAATTCTACCCCAACTCATATGTATTTATGATTGCCTTTACTTACTGTAGATACCATATTTTCAACTTTTTCTTTTAAATATTGTTTGGGTTAGAGTACATATAACTCATAGAAAAAATTATTCCCAGTGGGAAAATCTACTTGGAGAAATAAAATTACAATTACAGAAATCTCTCAATGAAAATATGGCACCAGTTCATGGTAAATGGATTTTGGTATGCTATGCTTCGTCTAGGAGAAAGCAGTTATTTCTACCAGGAGTTGCAAAACTTTATGACATCACCCTTTGATAGGTGCAGGGGCAGGATGACCATGAAACTTTTCATAACATGAAATCTGAGTTATGATTTCATGAAACTCTTTAATTGTCTCCATGATTCTCACTTTTTTGTTTGTTTTTATTTTTGAGACAGTCTTGCTCTTTACCCAGACTGGAGTGCAGTGGTGATTTTCCAGCTCATAGCAACCTCCACCTCCTGGGTTCAAATAATTCTTGTGTCTCAACCTCCTAAGAAGCTAGAATTACAGAAGCACACCACTATGCCTGGTTAATTTTTGTATTTTTAGCAGAGATGGGGTTTTACTATGTTGCCCGGGCTGGTCTTGATATCCTGGCCTCAAGCATTCCACTGGTCTCGACCTCCCAAAGTGCTGGAATTATAGGCCTGAGCCACTGTGCTGGCCCGTTCTCACTTTTGATAAATATAGTAAAATATGCAATTCCCATTATTATTATTATATTATTCTAATGATATATGACAAAAGTTTGATTCATATGTGATGGTCTTTCATAGAATCTCCTTTGCTATTGCAAATCAAATGGTATTACTCACTTTATACTTGTGGTCATTCAAAAGATGAGTAAGAAAGTTGAGCTTTTTCAAATTAGGGATTTCAAATGTTTAAAGATTGAGATAGCATTTTAAATGACCATTAAATGATTGTAATTGATAATTGCAAGTCTTTTCTGGGCATTTTTCTCATGTATTCTTGTTATCACATTTTTCTTTGAGCCAGGATCTTGGTCTGTTGCCCAGGCTGGCTGGAGTGCAGTGACCTGAACACAGCTCACTGCAGTGTCAATTTTCTGGACTCAAATAATCCTCCCATCTCAGCCTCTTGAGTAACGTGGACCACCAGTGCACCCACCAGTGCCCCCACCATGCCTATCTAAATTTTTTTTAACATTTTGTAGAAATGGGGTCTCGCCATGTTGCCCCAGTCTGGCCTTGAACTCCTGGCTCAAGCAATTCTGCCATCTCGACCACCCAGAATGCTGGGATTACATGTGTGACCCATGATGTGTGGCTCGACCTTTCTTGCCACATTTTAAGGTCACTGATATTCTTTTTAGTATTCCTAGTATAGAGCTATTTCACTCTCCATATTTCTTCTTCCTTGTTTATTTCCCCATGGTTATGAACATTCTGTATCAGCCTTCAGAATCAATGTTCCTGAACTATAGCAATATAAGATGGTGATGTGGTGCTGAGGCTTAGCAGAGAGATTATACATTGAAATCATTTTAAAATCAGATATCTTACATTAGAAGAAGGGTACAAGAATAAAGGTTTTGTCACAACTTGTCATAAATGTGAATATGGATTTATACTTGCTTTTGGATAACAGGTGATTTTCTGGAGAAGTTGTTTACAACATGGTTACCTTTATCAGTATGTGTTCTTCTCTCCCAGGATTGTATTTGTCATTTTTAATATAAGCTTTTATTATCTATTACTATAAAGCAAATCATTTGTTTCTTTATGAAGTAGTGGAGGTATGACCTCAAGCTCATGGAAACAGTACTGTTTCCTTTTCCCTTATTTCTGGGGTTTATTAGGGAAACATGGTTTCTGATTTTTGCAGGTAACTCTAAATCCCTGTATGAATTAGTCTTAGTGCTATTGCTAACATACTGGGTTATAACTCCAGACAGCTGATCTGTTTTAAGTTTTATCACGGGACAGTAATTACTACCATGGTGGAATCATAAATAAAAGGAAAAAACAGAATATTTGATAAAATGGTGTTTAGAACTTCTGCATGCTGAAAACACTATTGAAGGTAAATTTAAAGTGGATAGATGCTGAGACTGGGCCTCAGTCCATTATTTAGAGCAAATGCCTCGAAATGTTGATTTTCCTGTCACAAGGGAATGTCAACACTTGTAAAGAAAAAGATATTGACTTAAAGCAAATTAGTTAGAAGGCCACATCAAAAGCCTTTCTATGGTTAAGGGAAAGTTTGATGAAGAGTGGCTTCATCGAACTTTTCTCCTAATGAAAGAGTGATTTAACTTAGGTACTGGAGAGTTTTATGATATAGTCCTTACCAAAGTCAGGTACTATCCTTATAGATTTTTATATTACTGTCTTGAATCTGAACAATCATACTATGAAATAGATATCATTATTATCCTTCTCATTATAAATTAGGGAAAACAGAACCCCAAATAACTAAGACTTTGCTAAGAGGCAATTATTAGGTAGCAGATGCAGATTAAAGCCTGTAGAGCCTGACCCCATAGTCTGTCTGCTCTTAACCACTTCATCGTGCTCTTAACCATTTCACTAAGGACATACAAAGCTTTTTGAAAAATCAAATAATGTCACATTAATATTTTATACTTAAGTTGGACCAATGACATAAAAAATCATAATGAGTTCTTATAAATACATGATCATAGGATATAACAAGGAAGGGTATTACAGGACAAGAAGTCAGACCTAAACGATGTAATTACTAATGGCACAGTGTTAAGAACCCTTGTTTTTAGTGTTCATCTTTAACTTAGGTGACTATTAATGCCATGCCAATTCCCCTTTCCAGGCTAGTTTACCAAAGAAAAAAATATTTCCAGATAATAAAAAAAATTGATAAAGAAGTGGGGGTCTTTTAGCCAGACAAATGCAGGCACAATACCCATCAACTTTGTACATTTATTGTAGCCATTTCATTCAAACATTATACATTTTCCTATAGAGATAGAAATAACTTTATTTCTTTTATTATTACTGTCATAATATAGCACAGAATATTAAAAGATACAACAAAACAAACAATCAAAAACTAAAAAATTCTTACTGAGTATGAGTATAGTAAAATAACTGGACACTTTCATTTGACCAAAAATATCAATTATGTTGTATTAACAATTGAAATTAACCAAGTAATTCATATAAGCTCATTAAATGTCATAGTTAAGGTCCATTCTCAAATATCTTCAGCTTGTACAATATGAAACTGAGTATTCAAAGAGGTTAAGTGACTTGTTCAAGGTTGTATCATGTAGCAAAATCAGGCTTCCAATCAAAAGGATTTTATGAATTCAGTTTGTTCATAATTATCTATTAGATGCCTGCTCTAGTTTATACATCACAGGTTGGGAAAACAGCACTAAGCAAAACAAAGACTTCCTTCATGTCACTTATCCATATCTAATTGAAAAGAAAGACAAGTAACAATATATTCTATCTAAGTGTTCGTAATTGTATCAAAGGAGAATAAAACAGGATAAGAAGCCAGGGAGTTACAGTGGATGTGAAAATTGTTTTATGTGGAGTGTTCAACAGAGACCATACTGATAGGAAAATCCAAAGGAATCCATTGCGAAGCTCATGATGCTAACCATTCAGACAAATTCACTCCACACCACAGTTTTTTTTCACTCAAGAGAAAAAAAGATTTAGAGCCTAATTAATCATGGTGTTTTGAATGTGGTTAACTCGTTAATTGTAATAGATACATCTAAATCTGTAAAATGGGTAGTTATGTAGCTTCTAATTTATAGAGCATGCGAGGCTGGTAAGACATAATCATAAATCAACAAACTAATCCCTCAAAATGATTTGTTATACTAATGAAAAAATGCAAATGCCCATGCATCTTAAAACTTTTTTCAAATTTACAAGGAAACAAATTTGTATTTTTAAAATAATTAATGCCTATACAACTGTCAAAATTTTTTAAAAAGATAATATGTTCAAAATTGACTTAGTTCCCAAAGCAGATATTCTCATAAAGACCTGTTAGTAATATAAATTACAACAACGTTTTTTTTGTTGTTGTTGTTGTTTTGTTTTGTTTTGTTTTCCTAGAGGGGATGGGTAGATAGATAATAGATAGAATTAAAATGTTCTCTTTTTTATGGGTTTAATCTCAGTTCTGCCATTTAATCCCAGGACAGTCTTGACCACTTGTAAAATGGAGTGGTCAATATCAGAGTTAGTGAAAATATAAGTGAGGTAATTATTGGAAGATTTTAATCACAGAACGTAGTACAGTGTGTACCCATAAAATATTCACTATTATTACTGTAAATTGTATAATGGTATATTCTGTAGCCATAAAATTCAGTTTTAAATTAAATGGCATGTTAAATTTTTTATTAATATATGGGGATAAATGTTTAAAATCATATAACAAACAATAGTTATAGTATGATCTCATTTTAAACATGTAATCATGTATTTTTAATATATAAACACATTGTAATTTAGGATTAGGCTCACCCTCATTTTGTTTATCAGCACAATCCACTAATAAAAAATAAAGTGAAAGAACTAAATAATACCAAAAAAATTAACAGTTTTGTTTTCTGAGTTGTAGAAATAGATGGGATTTTACATTTTGAATGAACTTATTCCTTTATAGATTGTTTTTCAGCACACTTTATCAAGTACCTACACTTTATTGTGGTCCCACACTTTATTTATGCTGGGGATGCTCTGGTCAATAAGATGTCTAAGTTCTTCCCCTCCTGGGGCTTTTCCATAGGTATATATTTAAAAGGTAAATGAATTAACATGGAAAATCATTTCCATAGGGCCAGTGCTATAGAAACACAAACAGAATATTGACATAAAAAGTGATTGGGTCGGGGCAAGAAAAGCAATGCAGAAGTTGTTGTATGTGAACATGGTCAGGGAAGATCTGAGGAGCTAATAAATAAACCGAAATCAGGATGATAACACCAAAACAAACCTGTGAAGAGCAATCTGCACAAAGGCCTGAGATGAAAACAAGCTCTATCCATCTACCCGTGGAAAGGTGACCAGAGCAGAGTGCAGGCAATCTGGAAGGGTAGGGAGAGTTTGCAACAGCACACCCCGAGGCTGGAGTCGAATGTTATGGTCTTCTTAATACTTCTGCTAATTTTTGAGTTTTCCTGTATTAGATATAATATGTATTTTCAAACATTTAACTGAAATATATATCTGTGTTATTTTAAAAAGGAAGAGATGCTGAAAATGAAAGTGTTTATGGATGAAATTAGAACATCAGAAAACTTGAAGATGCATTGTAATTGCAATATGTGCAGGTGCACATGGATTTAGTAATAACTAGAAGTTGTCAAAGCACATGATTATGTTAGAGTGGTAACTTTTTGATAAACAAATCCTTTAAACTTTTATCTCATTAATTTTTACAGTAAAATAAAGGAAAACTCATGCCATTTATTTCCTTCATAAACTTGAGAGACTTCCTTCATCTTTTACTTCAAAATTCCTATAGACTGTTATAATGCTTCTTTCTGTTGTAATGGCTTGGTTTCAGATCACTAAGAAACAATCTGGATTACATTTATTGAGAATTAGTTTTCCTGACCATGTATAAGAAAAAAATTTAGCCATTTGAGTCACTGACTATTCCTTAAAGAACTGTACATTTTGGAAGCCTCAATGCAAGTTACAAGTGATTACATATCTTTGCAAACATTATACCATTATACAGTGTTTAAACTCAGTCACTTGACACAGCAAATTCTGAGATTTAAAACAAACTTTTCTCATGATCTGCTCTGGCATATAAATTAACTAAAACCAGAAATTGTAATTACTGTCTGAATGTCTTACTACAAGATAAAATGAGACATTAAAATGATCTGAAGTTACAGAGTTTAATGTTTTTATGTGACCTTGTTATAGAAAACATGCTCTGAAATTTTAAATAGTTAGAATATAATGATAGAGAACCAAACTTAAGATAGTAAGTTGGTTAGAGCATGTAACCAAGCGTGGATAGAGCATGTATAAATGACAATCTTAATAACTTTGTTTGACAAATGAGGTTAAAATTCCTTATCTGTCTTCTGAAAGCACTGTTCAAGATCTTGTATATATTTTCAGATATAGGTTTATAGATACTTTCTTTAATACACACTATACCTGAGAGTAGCTTCTCATCTCCACTAAGCGATAAAGTTATGTGTGTAATTGTAATTGGAAACAATAGTCTTTACTTACACATTTTTATTTATCAGGGCTGGCTGAGATCTGTATATACTTCTTTATATTTGATTCCTTTTGATTCTCATTTATGCACATGGAGTTTCTACAGTAACCAAATATGTGAATGCCTGGAGTTGGCCACTTCTCTGGTTTTATAAGCCAAACTTAAAAGTGTTACTCTCTATATATGGTAGTTAATTAATTGTTCTTGCTACTTCGCATCATGATCTAAATGTGGAAGAACTGGATTGCAAATAAAGAGCTACAAAAGCACATACATGATTTTCCCCATATTTTCTTCTTAACTCTTCTAAATTTCACCACTAAATATAATGACATATTTAAGAAATATTTTCTCTTTTAGTACTTCAAACCAGAGTGCTATTTTTTTTTTCTCGTTCAGAACAGTGCAGGCAGTTATATATTCAACAGTTCTCTTTTTTTTTTCCGAATACTTTATTACTGGAATAGTAATGTCTAGGGGGTACTCGATCTGTTTTCCTTTCTCTCTGATGTGGAAAAAGATGTTAAAGACTGTGAAGCACCTTATCTTCCTTCTCTACTCACTCGGGAGTTTTAGAAGAGGGCATTGAAGTATGGCCAATTTTCTTTTCTCATGCAGACTCCTGCAGGCCAGGAGCTAGGTCAAAAACTGCTGACCTTCAGTGAAGAATTTCTTCTGGTGATCAGATAGGAAAGGCTTTTGATAGTTGTTCTGTGAGTTAGGACTCCTGCAAGTGAAAGTCCACACTGCTTGTAGTGTTTGGTATGCAGCATAAAAGATGAACTTTAATAAAACTATTTTGTATCAAAATTCCCAAGAGAATATATCCAGTCCACCTTAATCAACTGAAATTTCGAAGCTAAAACTCCAGAGAGACACTTTCAGAGATTCAGATTTTTTTAAAAGTTGACCTGTATTTTCAAATACTTATATATCCGGAGAACTAGAACTATAATTCAAGAAGGAGATTGACATATCTTTTGATCTTGTCAAATTTTGTAATCTACAAAATTAGTTTTATGTACATGCACATTATTTAGGATGACTAGGCCAATAAGCATTAATAAATAGAAGAAATAAAGCCAAGGAAAATTTAGCCTGAATATGAAAAATTAATAACACTAAAAATTATTGGTTTTTTAATTGCTTCCCAGAAGATACAGCAAAAACCTCTACTTCTAAGGTCGTTTAGGAAGGCCAACTTGAACAAAATGCTTAGAGTGTGGATTAGACCAGCTGATAAGTTTTGGCCTTCTCCAATTCCCAAACATGATTGTTACCCACAGAATATCACAGTTATCAGTTTAATAAGTCGGGAGAAGGGTGAAACTCTATATTCCTTGGAGGAATTGTGTTGCTACTATTGTAATATCTATAATTGTGAGACTAATGGTAAGAGGCACAGATTACAGACATTTCGAAAGAAGAAATGGTCTGCTTTTCTATTATTCTCTTTTCCTAACTACTGATTTCCCTCTTCCTACTCACATTAATCCTGCCTGACAGTCCATAGAAATTAAAGTGTTTATCAGGCCCTGTCTTCTGTATACTGTGAGTGGTACATTCTGTGGTGAACAGTTCACTGGCATAAAAAATAGTTCTGCATGTGAGTCTGTGACCTGCAGAAACTCACTTACTCCTCTTGGATTTCAGTGGCTCTCTTTGGAGCTTACCTTCTGGTAAGGGCTCTATGGATAAATTTTGTTTAGAACAAGAGGGAAGAAAGAGATTTAGCTATTCAGAGGAGGCTGGAATCAGTGGGTGCTAAGCCAGGTGTTTCTGTCACTGAAGAGCTTTAAGCACGGATGTAGCTGAACAGCAGCAAAGCCTCCTGAATAATTCATCAGTGCCTTACACTCTTCCGAGGCTATACTTTTATTTATGAACTTAGATTATACTATTATTGATTGCAGTCCTCACGGAGGCATTTCATTAACTGGGAGGTTTGTCTGTTTGCATATGCTTTGTTTCCCTGAGACTTTCCTTGTATTTGAACAGAAATTTATAGCTGAGGTAAAATTAAAGACAATTGTCTTAACAATTCTGGCTCATACTGCAATCAGAAAGGGGATTGGAAACAGTTTCCTCCAGATACCTGGACTGTTAAATCATTTTATTCTATTAATTGTACTGTGATGTGGAAGTGTGATGAAAAGCACCATAGAAAGATACCCTTCCTGAGAATCTCTCTACCTACTGCATTTATCACTGTAGTTCCAGATAGATTATCTGAAATTTCAAATAAATTTTCCCATGGTACATGGATCAGAAATGCTTAAAATATCTAAGCGACCAGGAAAGTTGTTTGATTATTCCACAAACTGGCTCGTAACCACATTAATTCAAAAGGTATGAGAATTCAATCGTACTCAGTGCTACACGAATGTTCAGAAGGGAATACAGAATCTGCCTCAGAAGGACAAATGGTTCTCTTAGGCTCCTGTGAGTGTAACTTTTCTTAAGAGGGATCAGGAATGATGTTTGGCTCATGATACTGTAGTAGCTGATTCAGATAAAATACTAGTTTATATCTGATAAAGACACAAAATGGTGTGAAGAGTATTTCAACCTGCATGTTGTCTTGAAACATGGTATTTAAATCATAAACTCCAAAATAAAAAACAGCCTTAGACTATATTACATTGTGTCTTTAATCAAAACTGAAACATGGAAATAATTTTCTCTTGCAGGAAAGAAAACTTAGAAAACTTTTGGAGTATTTGCTGTTGTTGCATTTTGCTGTTGTTGTAGATGATGATTTGTTAGTTTGAAATCTACAAGGCTGAAGAGAAATGAATCACAAAAATTCAGAGGAGTCAGAATTTCCCAGATGGCAGAGATGCTCATCTGAGAGGCTCTTCAGAATGTCGCTGAGCTGGAGTTCTTTGACAATGGAAGGAGTAGGAAACAAGTTCATATCAGGAGTTTCTTCATTTGCATAGTTGCAAAGAAGCCCTTAAAATCTCAGTGACTATGCAAAAAATAACAGAAAACAGAAACCACCAAAGGTCCCTTTCTTATAAAACTATATATGTTGGCTGAATAGTTTAGTTACTTCCTTATTACGGTATCTGTTTTCTTCACACTAATTGCTACATTGTTTTCAATGCCAGGTTCATTTTGTTCTTTTCTTTAAATGAATTTGTTTTTAGTCAATTACTGAACAAATCTATTATCTAAAAAGGTATATTACCATTTTTTTCAGGCCAAAAAGTATCCACCACCTGCCCCTTTAGTAATTTATCCAGTTATCTTAAATGTTTTAATGAGAATGTTTAAATAAACTGCAAATCTCAAATAACATTTTATTTTTCAGAATGTTCTACTTTCCCTTCTGGGGCGCAGTCTGGTTTCTCTGACATCCATTATTTCCTACTCCATGTCCAATAATTCACTCTATGCTTTTCTTTTTGTAAATTCCATTCTGTTTCAAGAAGGGTGGTGAAGGGCCAAGTGTACCATTAGTATGTCAGATGTGACACAATATGATGGCTTCAAGTCATGTCATTCTTCGCTTAAATTAGCAGTAAACCTTCCCTTAGAATCAATTCTAACCCCCTCATCGTGGTTTCTATGTTTCTCCACAGGGTGGCGCACTCCCCTGGGTTGCCTATGACTGTTCTTGTTTACTGCAGGAACCCTCTAATCTCAGTCAAATCCAGGTAGTCACATGATAGGGCAGCCCTCTTGGCTAGAGTTCCTCCCACTCAAATCTCTCCCCTCCTGCCAACAATATCCAGTTGTAAGATTTTGGAGAAATCATCTGATTTTGCTGATCTTCAGTTTCCTTATTCATAAAATAAGAGCGATAACAACATCTCCGTTTACGGTACTTTTGAAGATTAAAGACAGTGACCCTTGGCCAGTGTCTGGCCTATGGTCTGTGGATGGAGTGATACTGTTTCTCATTTGGAGTTTGATATTACTTTAGTCTACAGAGAGACTGTTATTTCATCTTTCCGATGAGAGATAAACTAGTATAATTTTAGCATGGTAGCTTATGTATCCTTTGCTTGAGTTGTTCAGTGTTCATAAAATTAGATAGTTGTAGTAGAAAATACCATTGACAGCAAGTCCCACTGACTACATCTCATAAAGAGCGAAGCTGTAAAAAAACAATTTATTTGGTATCCTTCTTAGTCAGTTTGGGCTGCTGTAGCAGAACATCATAGAGTGGGTGGCTTAAATAACAAATAACAGTCCAGATCAAGACACTGGCAGATCCTGTGTCTGGTGAAAGCACTTTTTGTGGTTTGGAGACACCCACTTTTTAATTGAATAGCAGACTGAAAGATTCTCCTTCTACTTTTTCATATAAGGGCACTAACCCACTCATTATCTCTCAAAGGTTCTACTGCCAATACTATCATATTGAGGATTTAGGCTTCAACAAACTCTGCAAAAACATAAACAGTCAGTCCATAGCAGTATTCATGCTTTAGGGCCTTCCATTCATTGGCATTAAAAACTCTGAAGGTAAAAGCACTTTTAACTTCTGATCTCAGTTTGCAAGCTGCATGATATTCAAGCAATGGATATATGAAATCAACTAGGCATTTGTTCTGTTAGCTTACATATTGTGAAGCAAAATGAGGATGCATATATTTACTTTCTTTGGGCTGAAAATAAGCACTAATATCTCTACACCTTTATAATATCTCTCAGGAATATTAGACAGTCTAGTTATACTAATTATGCATCATGAAAGCTTGCATATGATGTACTACAGAAAAGCATTTTAATTATCTTCTTTTAAAAAATGTAAGATTCTGACATTCAGTTACCTTTGTAAGAAGTTTACTTTTAAACTCACTCCATCTCATTTGGCATCTAAACTCACCACAGATGCTTTATGATTTTCTGTTTGTAATTAATGTCAACCCCCAGGTTGCAGTGAGAGTTGTCTTACTTCTCTTCCAGAGCCCAGACTGAGAGAATTATGCTGGCAAAGAAGAAATGATGATGCTCATTAAGGTTTCAAACTCAAGTTTAAAACTTTTCCCAAAAACCTGTGTCTGTGTGCTAGACTAAAGCTCTCCTGATCACAGGAAAAATATATACTTAATAAGTATTTTGGCTAAAGATTGACCATCATTAATTGCATTTATATTTTATGTACTCACGTGTTTTTTTCATTAATTCATGGCAAGTTTTACTTTTTTTTTTTTTTTTTTTTTTTGAGACAGA
This sequence comes from Saguinus oedipus, assembly GCA_031835075.1. Taxonomy (NCBI): domain Eukaryota; kingdom Metazoa; phylum Chordata; class Mammalia; order Primates; family Cebidae; genus Saguinus; species Saguinus oedipus. The sequence continues at coordinate 48,003,860 of CM063169.1, forward strand.
GTTTTGCTCTTGTTACCCAGGCTGGAGTGCAATGGCACGATCTCGGCTCACTGCAACCTCCGCCTCCTGGGTTCAGGCAATTCTCCTGCCTCAGCCTCCTGAGTAGCTGGGATTACAGGCACGTGCCACCGTGCCCAGCTAATTTTTTTTTTTTTTTTTTGTATTATTAGTATAGACGGCGTTTCACCATATTGACCAGGATGGTCTTGATCTCTTGACCTCGTGATCCACCCGCCTCGGCCTCCGAAAGTGCTGGGATTATAGGCGTGAGCCACCGCGCCCGGCCAAGTTTTACTTTCTATTTTCTATCCAATAAAAGAAATTATTCAGTTATAGACAGTTAGTTTTGCATGATGTTGCATGGGGTGGAGGGTCAGTATAATTCACCCACCTCATAGGCCAGTGCTATAGTCATCCCTTCTCATAGAATTTTAGAAAATGAGATGTTTTTAAGTTTCTAGGTAAGAGGGAAATAATAATTCTTAAACTTGCCATTAGTATAATTTACATCCATTCATTTAAATAATATTATTTGAGCAGTTAGTATATGCATGTCTTAAAGGCATGCATGTTTTAAAAATTGAATATAAGAAAATCCAGCTGCCAAGAAATTTGCAATTTAATAGAGGAGATTTTTAAATTACGTAAATCTGGATAGTGATAAGTGACCTAGGTGAAATAAATGCAGACTGTTGAGGCAAGGAAGTATGTAAAAAAAGGTAAATGTGATACAGTTAAGATATGTTAATATTCAGGAAGGAGTTAAGATATATTAATATTGAGGAAGGATTTATTTAATCAATTAATATTCAATATATGTTAAGCATTGATCGAATCACCAGGGATGCAGGGAATTACAGCAAAGATAAGCAACTTATTTCATAAAGCAAAAGAAATAAAGAGATAGTATTATAATACAATGATTTTGTAATATTGGCAATCAGGGTGCCCTCAGCTCTCCTGAGAGGACGTTTCTCCAGGTTCTTGGCCTCCTGCCCTCTCAAGAACGAGAGACAGGACCACGGCGCAGTGCACAGTAAATGCCGGACTCAAAAGTGTTTGCAGAAGTGATTCATTTAGAGAGAAAAGTAGGAGAAGGAGAGAGAAACGGCTAACTCTCACACTGAGTGAGAGAAAGAAAAGCCGCTCTCACACTAAGAAGGTTCCCAGAGGGGCAAAACCAGAGAAGGAAAGCTCCTCTCACACTGAATGAGGGAATCCAGGAGAGGAAAGCAGCTTCCACAGTGAGTGGAAGGGAATAGAGAGAGATGGAGTTTAGGAGGGGAAGACAGGCTTCCATGAGAGAGTGTGGAAGGGGACTCCAGGGGGGAAATCCAGGAGAGAGAAAAACAGCCTCCACGAAGGGAGTGTTTGTGGAAGGGGACCCAAACATGGAGTCCGAAGGGCTGTGGAAGAAGGGGACTTTTAACCTGGGAGGAACCCCCATCTTCTCTAAGACCCTGGGCCAATGAAAGGAATTCCTTAGAACTTCCACTGGGGTGACTGACTCTTAGTTTCTTCCCCGCCCTGTGAAATTTAAACATAAACCATTAAATTTCCTGGATGAAGAGGGATGAGATGGGGGAGAAAATATGGCGCTGGCAAGTTCTTGACCTAGAAACTACAGCCCGTGTGGGCCCAGTAAGAGAATACATTCCCTCAATTTAACAGATAAATTTGAATACTCTGAGGAAATGTGTTAGAGTGATAGGCAGGAGGGTTGTATCGTATATGCTAGTGAAACGGGAAAGGTTCCCTGCCCCCCTCACAGAGGGTGCGATGGGCTGTGGCTGGCTTCTTTAGTGCCCACTGCTCAGACCTGGAGGAGCATATTGATGGGCAAGGTGTGGGGCTCTCACCCCACTACAGTGTCTAGGGGTGAGAGTGCAGCTGAAGCCACAGATTAGACCCTCTACCCCTTGCGGCAAGGACAGAGGGTTTTCTGTATTCCAGGGTTTCTCGCCTTGGTGTACCGGAAGAATCACACGTGGGCTTGGAGAATGAGTGCAAAGGTTTTACTGGGTGGAAGTAGCTCTCTGCCAATGGGGGAGCCAGATGGGAAATGGTTTTTCCCTGGAGTTGGGCCACTCAGCGGCCAGGGCTCTCCTCCCACGGCCCTAGCCAAACTCCACCTCTTCCCACTCCCACGGGTGGACAGTGCTCCTGTCTATCCTGTCGGTGTGCTCTGCTGCTGCCACGCTCTGCTCAATCTCCTCTCTCCCCATCCAGCTGCCATATCTTCTTCTGTTGATGTGCTCCTCCCCTTTCAACCGCCAGTGTGTTCCTACCCTGATAATGCTCCTTTTGATGTTCAGCTATCTCCGTGTTCTTCTGCGGATCCACTCTTCTCTAGGTCCATTGGCTTCTGTCTCTGCCTTACTAGGCCCTCAGTTGTTTATAGGCACAGGATAGGGGCGTGGTGGGCCAGGATGGTCTTAGGAAATGCAACATTTGGTTGTGCAAGCAGGAGTCCCATGGGTGTGGATCCCTAGCCAGAGACCACATCCTTCCTCTACCCAGAACTCTGCTATCATTTACAGGGGCCATGGTCTTCCCTTCCCAGCACTCCTGTGTTACTGGCATCCTTAAAGATACCATATTTAAGCTGAGACATGAAGTTTGAAATTGGCCAGCCATATGAAAATCAGGGAGGTGAAAGTTCCAGGCAGGAAGAAGAGCAAACCAAAAACTCTGTAGCAGTCATAGGTTTTGAGATTGTGTTAATATTTGAGTTGTGTTCTAAGCTGTGAATAGAATTTAGACACCTAAGCAAAAGCCAAATGAGATTACCACTGCTTTTAATAATATTATTATTATTCCCACAAAACAGCTTCCTTCTGTTGGTTATTTCAGAGTGAGTCAAATGTTTTACCCTCTTTGTATACTTCTTCGTATTCTCTGTATGCCCTCTAGGGTATCTAGCTTCTGTCAACATTGCTAATTCCTTAGAAAATACAGAATGAAAGGGAGACTACTCCTGGGACTTAAAGAGAAGATAACTTTTAAAAAATCACATCATGGAACACATCAGGCATCTAACATATGCTCCCTGCACAGTGGCTCAAGCCTGTAATCCCAGCACTTTGGGAGGCCGAGGCTGGTGGATCACGAGGTCAAGAGATCGAGACCATCCTGGTCAAGATGGTGAAACCCCGTCTCCACTAAAAATACAAAAAGTTAGCTGGGCCTGGTGGCGCGTGCCTGTAATCCCAGCTACTCAGGAGGCTGAGGCAGGAGAATTGCCTGAACCCAGGAGGCAGAGGTTGCGGTGAGCTGAGATCACGACCTTGCACTCCAACCTGGGTAACAACAGCAAAACTAAGTCTTAAAAAAAAAAAGTGCAAGAATACTTGTTTTTCATAAGTTTGATAATTACAAGTTAAGGTTATGGTCCAATTACAACATCGATCATTTTTGTTTTCTACACCTCTTTTCCATCTGGAAATCTTCCCATACTTATGGAACACTCTATCCTCTGATACAGTAATATCAACTGATCACTAACCCAAAGCCTTTTAACAAATTTCTAAATATTAGAAAAGCCTGAAGCACTGAACTATCTCTGAAAAAGCTGAAAGATTTGGAAATGATACTGGAATTACTTGAGCCTGCTGGCCTTTTGCATTCAGTTTCAGACAGTCTTAGTTTGCTTCTGAAAAACAAATATAAGATTAAAGAGGCAAGTTGGTGAGAAATTGTGAAATGTTAGGTAAGCCGGGATGGGATGACAAAATACAAAATTGAAAACCATCTGTATTGAAAGTAAAACCCCTTTGACAAAAGATAGATAGAAAGTAAAAGAATGTGATGGAATTAGGCAAAGAGAAATGAATATAGGCTGGGCATGGTGGCTCATGCCAGTAATCTCAGCACTTTGGGAGGCCTGGGTGGGTTTGAGACCTGAGTTCACCTGAGTCCACAACCAGCCTAATCAACATGGCAAAACCCTGTCACTTTTGCATTACTAAACATACAGAAAATTAGCTAGGCGTGGTGGCACACACTTGTAGACCCAGCTACTTGGGATGCTGAGGCAGGAGAATTGTTTGAACACAGAGGTAGAGGTTGCAGTGAGTCAAGATCTTGCCACTGCACTCCAGCCTGAGTGACAGTTTGAGACTGTCTCAGAAAAAAAAAAGATTACAGATCAAAATTACTTACCACAGCATACATAAGTTATAAAAACAAGATAGTATCCTGTATATATATTTATATTATATATGTGTGTGTGTGTGTGTGTGTGTGTGTGTGTGTGTGTGTGTGTGTGTGTGTGTAGTTTGTTTGTTTGTTTGAAACAGGATTTCCCTCTGTCTCCCTGTCTGGAGTGTACGGGCACAATCATGGCTCACTGCAGCCTCAACTCCCAGGTTCAAACCATCCTCCTGCCTCAGCCTTCCAGTAACTGGCAATATAGGCACTCACCACCGTACCCTGCTAATTTATATATTTTCATAGAGAAGAGGTGTTGTAATGTTGCCTGAGCTGGTCTCAAACTCCTGGGCTCAAGGGATCCACCTGCCTCAGCCTCTCAAAGTGCTAGGATTACAGGCGTGAGCCACTACATTTGGCTATAGAATCTTTTCTTACCTGTTCTAAAATAATGCTTGATTATCTTATATACCTGTGCTGTTTCTTGTCTTATACGAGAAAGTATTTTTGCCATTTTAAATTTCTATTTATTTTTATTCATTTTTCTTTGTATTTGTTTTCAATCCAATCTACCAATTCTCCTTAAGTTAGTTGCATAAAACAATATATGCTTTGAGCAAGATGCCAAAGTATATGTGTGTATTCATTTTGTGTCTTTTTAATTCTAAGGTCACAAGCCCAGATAAGACCGGTATTGTTTTTGTCATTCATACAATGTGATTTCCTTTGGCAATTTAGTTATTTCAGAGTGAACTACATTTTTCATCAGTGCCTATTTGACTATAAATTTATTATTTCAGCAAATGGTAAACCTACTGTAAGTGTAGATGAAAGCATCACAGAAGAAACCTCTAAGTAAGCAAAGAAGTTAGATACTAAAGGGTTTTTAAATGGATCTATTTTTCAGAAACTTACTTCACTGTATAACTTCCATCAAAATGTATAGAATGCCCTTAATGTGTAGGGCATTTCACAAAGATGAAAATGACATCTATAGGTGTTATGAAACAGACATTTCTAGATGACAGGCTTATAATCTGAAAAGCAGAAAATATGTTTAAACAGGTTAAGTGTATTGTGAAAAGTGTTATAAGATACTTGTTTTGAAAATGTGGGCTGGGAGTGGTGGCCCATTCATATAATCCTCACACTTTGGGAAGTCAAGGTGGGAGTATCACTTGAGCCCAGGAGTTCAAGACAAGCCTGGGCAACATAGGGAGACCACCATCTTAAAAAGAAAAGTCTGGCTGGGCGCAGTGTCTCATGCCTGTAATCCCAACACTTTGGGACGCCAAGGTGGGCAGATCAGCTGAGGTCAGGAGTTCAAGACCAGCCTGGCCAACATAGTAAAACCTATCTCTACTAAAAATTAAAAAAATTAGCTGGCTCTGGTGACAGGTACCTGTAATCGCAGCTACTCTGGAGTCTGAGGCAGGAGAATCACTTGAACCCAGGAGGCAGAGGTTGCAGTGAGCTGAGATGGCACAGTTGCACTCCAGCCTGGGCAACAAAAGCAAAACTTTGTCTCAAACAAACACACAAAAAAAATGATAGATAAATAAACAAATCAGCCAAGTGTAGTGGCACACACCCATAGTTCCAGCTACTGAGGAGGCTGAGGCAGGAGGATTGCTTAGACCCAGGAATTTGAGGCTGTAGTGAGCTATGATTGTACCATTGCACTCTAGCCTGCAGGAAGAAGTGAGACCCTATCTTAAAAAAAATCATGAAAGGGAAAACTAATTTTTGCCAGAGAGGAGATACAAAGAGGCTGCCTAGACTTGGTCACAAAGCCACCCAGGTATCCAAGGGCAAGCAGGAAAGAGGCAGAGGCAAGCATGTCCATAAACCCAGAAGTGAAAATGAGTGCAGGTCCAGGTGGGAGTGATGAGGGCTAGTTGGAGAAGTGTCTGGAATGCTGCACTGGGTGGGGTGTCATCCCTTAGGAAGAGCCACTATGCTCTATGCATTGTAGAAAAAAAAAAACACTGCTTCTTTGAGGCCTAGGCCCGATTCCTTACCTTCCTAGATTTATTCTTCCTAGGAATTAACAACATAAAACCTTTGCATCTTCCTCATTCTTACTCCTTGAGTATGATTTTGAAAGATGTTCCCCCAAAGAAAGTGAGTTTTAAAGTAGTGATAATGATGATTCTTTCTTCACATGAATCGAGAGGCTTTACTCTTTTTCTCTCACTTGTAAAAAAAAAAAAAAGGTGCTATTTTGTTTAAAGCATATAAGGATGAGATAGTGTGGTTTTTGAACAAGGCTGATATTTCTTCCTTTCCACAAGGGGATCAGTCATGAGACTGCAGACATTTTCTTGAGATGTGTAGGTCAGCTTCTCTAAGGAGATTCAATTTAATCAGAGATTGAGAAATATTCTGTGATCTAGCAAAGAAATACTGATTTTAATGGACTAACTGTTGTTGCAACATTAAAGAAATGTTCAGAGATTTAGGCTGAAAAAAACATTGTTTGTAAAGTTTTCTGTATCAATAAAATAAAATCAAAAGTCTAGCAATGTCATGCTTTTTACTCTGAGAGGTGCAGAGAGACCTTAGGCACAAGTGGATTTCTGGAACCAGTAGATTTCATAAATTTGAACTAAATTGTATCAGGCGTGGAGTACTGCCAAATTCTAATTCATTAGTTCACTGCTTGGCAGAGTTTCCTTTCCTATCAACAGTGAAACGTACAGGTTTCTTCTGGGGGTATGGAATGTTCTCACTTCCAAAAGGCAGATTATGTTTTATTTCATGTAAAATTTACAATTCTTAGAACAAATATGACACATAAAAGTCTTGTAAGTTCTTTAGCTACAAGAAGATAAAATTTGGAGGAATTTGTAAAATACTATTCCAATTTCTCTCATGTAACTTGGGATGAGAGTTTTATAAGATGAGAAAGTATATTTAAGAATCTTTAGTTCGCTCTTACAGTCCTGCAACAACAACAACAACAACAACAAATTATCCCTCCTTAGGCAAAATGATGCAAAACCCGTGAGTGCATTTGAGCTTTGGTGCCTTAAAAATGAGTGTGCCCTAGAATTGGCTGGAGATGTTCCCTTCAGCTGTACAAGGGCTATTACATCCCGAGTTCTTTCTGAGGCCTCAAAAGCATAAAATCCTCGAGCATAATGACAGTTTTCCCCTCTCTATTATTATGTGCCTCAGTTTTGATAGATTGAAAAGATGATTTTTTTTTCATGCTCTAAGTAGAGAGCAAAAACTTTGCCGGCTTGTGGAAGAGATGGATTCCCCATCCTTAGTCACTGTGTGAAACCGGGTGCTTGAATCCTGCAGGACCTTTTAGCACTAACAGTGTTGGATTTGGGAATAAAGCACTACTCTTAGATTCCCTACCTAAGTCAAAACGATGCCTATGTGTGTGTTTTTTTTAAGGCAAACGATCAAAGAAGTACCAGCTGTGGGTTTACCAGTAGAACCTAGTTCTGCTTTTTGTATCTCAGACACAGACACCCACAACCAGAAACCTGTAAGAGACATGCAAAGGTGGTAGGAAATAAGGCCATGTTCTTTCATTGCATTAAACATTAATAGCTTTAAAGAGGAACAACTTGGGGGACACAAAAGGGAAGAAACAATTCCATCCCTACTTATCAGTTTGGATTTGGCAGCAGAAAAATCACAATAAATGGCCCTATTTCAAGATAGTACAGAGATAAAACACATAAATGTGATTTATTATTTTCTTAAAAAACATAGCTATTGGTACTCATCAAATGATAAGTTTTGAATAAAATGGCCAAAAAAACCCTCAAGAAGAGGACAATCCTTCCACTGGACTTTTAGAAAGATGGGTTTTCTGCATTAAAATAGGTAAGGGCAGAGGGAACAGTAGAATAAAGTACAGTTCATATGTGGTATGTGTTGAATCTAGTCTTACAATTAAGACTAAACTAAGGTTTATTTAGGAAGTGGTCTGTGGGAAGCAATTGGAAGGCCTTGGGCAGAGGAGACTTACAAAGTTGGTTAAACAAGAAAGCTAATCTTGTATATGTATGTTGGATCAAAACGCATTAAAGACTAACTCTGCTTGCCAATAGTAGTGCAGTGGAAAGATACAGTCTTCCTGGAGTTCTGTTGGATTAATGAACGCCACTGAATACCTGTGTTTACAAAGGGCGAATACAAGTTACTTTTTGCCAGTGGTTTTATTGGTAAATTTTAAAAAGTGTGTGTTAGTTGCAAATGGTTCTCTAGTTATTTACAAAGTATTATTCTCACTTCTGGATATAATTATAGGCACTTATTTTGGATGTATTGTGTTTAAAAATCATATGACTTAAAATTCTTAAGGGCAAAACCAAGGAATTGAGTGGGGAATACTCTGGGGCCATTGAAATAAATATGAAAGCTAATGATTATATTTCTTATTAATATTTGTTTAAGATGTCCTAGGTTGTCATCTTTTTACCTAGCAATGCAGTCAAAATATGGCTTATAAAAGTAGTAATTTCTATTAATACTGATTTTTTTCTGACTTGTATGGAAAGCAACACCTTGGGCTTTTCATATTGATTAAACTCCAAATTATGGGCTGGGCGTAGTGACTCATACCTGTATCTCAGCAGTTTGGGAAGCTGAGGCCGATGGATCACTTGAGGTCAGGAGTTCGAGACCAGCCTGGCCAACATGGTGAAATCCTATCTCTACTAAAATTACAAAAAAAAAAAAACCTAGCTGGACATGGTGGCACATGCCTGTAATCCCAGCTACTTGGGAAGCTGAGGCAGGAGAATCACGTGAACCTGGGATGTGGAGATTACAATGAGCACTGCACTCCAGCCTGGGTGACAGCGTGAGACTCCATCTCACAAAAATAAAATAAAAATAAATAAAACCCAAATTATGTTTTATCATCAAAATACAAACTACAAATATTTTTGCCTATGTATGACCCGAAAAGATTTTTATTCTTGAAATTTTGGTTTCAAAAGTGAATATCAATACCACTAAGAAGTGCTGTAACCTTGGGTCTTAGTTTTTTTATTTGCAAAATGGAGATTAAAAAAAAACATATACAGCGTTCATAAGGATTAAATATAATAATTTGCATGAAAGTGTTCAGCTAAAAGCAGAGTTTTTAGAACTCAAACACCATACAAATGTATTTTTATTACTACTGCCATTACTTAGCTTTAAAGTTAATAATCTTAGCCTTTTTTATAGAAAGGAAAAACTTTTAAGGTAATTTTTCTTCGTGGAAGTAGAAATTGTAATTCCTTTGTAATCTTAGGATAACTAGTAATCATAAAAAATAAAATAAAATTCATGACCATTAGTAGTATTTACAGTTTGATTTTCCCTTTAATGTTACTTTCTTTTGTTTGAAAGTTGATGTTTTGTTCAGATTTGTTTCCTTCCTTTCCTGTAAACACAATATAATGATAATCACAATAATGAATATTTATCGGGGCCTAACAGTATACCGCGAACTGCTTAAAATATGTTATTGAATTCTCATCATACCTTTAAAGTAGGTATTATGACTATAAAGAATCCATAAATACACGTGCCTGTAATCCCAGCTATTCAGGAGGCTGAGGCAGGAGAATTGCCTGAACCCAGGAGGCGGAGGTTGCTGTGAGCCGAGATCGCGCCATTGCACTCCAGCCTGGGTAACAAGAGTGAAACTCCGTGTCAAAAAAAAAAAAAAAAAAAAAAAGAATCCATGAGACTTAGAAATACTAAAATGATCATATCCAACATGGCATGCCTAGGAAGTAAAGCAGAATTCCAGCTCAGGCAGTTGGCAACAGGAGCCCATGTCTTTGCTATATTATGCTTGCTGTTTTCATACTGATAGGAAACTTTTCAAGATTCACAAATTATAGCAGGATAAATTTCTACCTTAGCATTTTTAATGTAATTATTCATCTTAATGTTTCTTCAAGAAACTTACCATATCATTGGCACGTGGTTGGTCTATAAGGGTTATGGTGCCATGTAGTAAGTTAGAGCAGGGACTTGAGAGCTCAGATTTGACCATGAACCTAAGGGAAAGGTAAACCCCTTTGTCAATTTTGCTCTATAGTTGTCTTACTGTAGTTGCAGCCTTGTAGTAGATGCTCAATAAAAGTTTGTTCCTTGGATGATTCCATTCCTAACTAGAACTGACAAAATCATATAATAGTTTTCCATCATAGGAATCGAAAAACTTAATGTAATACATCTTTTAAAGATCAAATTAATGTATATTTATTAAATTCATCCTGTGACCAGTTTTCAGTGGCTGTATTTTTGCCATTTAACATGTAGACTGAAACCTTTAAGAACATGAAACATTCAAACCTCGATCAGCTTTTTCTCAGGCATTTAATGATAAATGAAAATATCTTTATGGCATGTGCAGAGAATGTAGAGAAGGACTTCAAAGGACATGGAAGGAAAACCTGACTGAAGTATAAAATGCTAAGTTTTAAATTTAAATGAATATGTTGATTGATTCAGAAAAGTGGCAATTTAAAAAAGAACGTTGGCTTCTTTTGCCTTCATCTTTTCATTTATAATTAAAACTTGCACGGGTGTTTTAAGCAAATGCTGGTTATTGCATATAACAAGAAACAACATAATTACTTTTTTCTTTTTTTTTTCTTTCCTGTGACTCATTGCACATGTGCATGTTGCTATTACCTAGGAGAGGAACCAGTATACATCAGCTGTAAAAATCCAAAGCATATAAGTATTCCTATAATTGATCCCTAACTGTCTGGGGAAAGCTTCTTCATACAAAGAAATGGTCTTGAACAAATCTTATTCAGTAGTATATTTCCTTCAAATCACAGAGGGAAAGAAAAATACAAATTCCAATTAATGTAATTTTGCAGGATAAAAAAAAAAAAGACATCGAGGTAGCCTTAACATCCTAGATATGCTTATAAATTCTCAAAGCCACTGAGACTTAGTGAATTCTGAGGACTTTAAGTATGTTAAAAAGATAGACCTGCATTTAAATGCTGATCTCAACTTTTCACTGGGGACCACTAAAAAGCCTTTCAGAAGAAAAGACCGGGATCAGCAAAACATGAAATCATTATAGCAGCAGACTTTCTAGGTCTGCTTTATATTATACTTTTGAAAAGGACATTTGTTTAAGAATGTGATAGTTTTATCCTGCACGTAATGCATACTCATTTACTGGGGTAGTGGGTGGGAAGAGAGGAAGGATGGAATGCTTTGACAGTGAGGTCACAGACCAAAAACAAAAAGAGAACTGGCCAATACCCAAGCTATTTCTCAGCAATTTATCTGCAAAGACATTCTCCTAATACTCAGTGAGGGAATGTATGAACAGTGATCATTGTAAATGTGTCCACGAAATATAAAGAAACAATTTTGGCTATGGAAAAGGTAGTAATTATAGGACAGTCCCCAAATTTCCTGGCTTTATTCCAAATGTACTCAATCGCAGTTATTATTTCTTTTGGGTTTTTCAAAAATTATAACTGGATAGGGCACCCTTTTCAAGCTTATTAACACAGCTCTGAACGTAAGTAAAAGAGGTCACTTTAATGTAAGGCAAGTACAGGACGCTGCAGGCTGCCTGAACAGGAGAGCTGAAGACTGGTCCCTGACTGTTTAGATGTAACCAAACAGCATGTTATTGCTATTCTAGTAGATACACATTCACAGCTTCATATCTGTGATGTGTACTTCCTCTCACATTTCCTCCTGCCCCAATCTCACCTCTGCTACTAAAAATACCCTAAGTAGATACGAATAACTGCAAAGATAAAACCATTTTGTTTTTTTTTTTTTTTTTGAAAAGTATCTCTCATTCAAAAAATGAAGGTGTGAGAAAATTTAAGCATCCTAGAATCCTATTTTCAGCTGTCAATAAGAAATTGAATAAAAAAGAAAGTGAAGCCTGAAAAGGTTGGTTTTGGAAGCTTTTTCAGATGAACTGTAATACTTGCAGAATAAAATAGTGCTGTAGGCTACATGAAGGGAGCAAATAAATGGTCCATTAGAGCAGCTTTCCTACTTTGTTTATCTACTTTGTTTGTATAAGAATGCTTCCACTTGCCTCTGGGCACCTATATAACAAAATTCAGAACCATGAATGAATAACTAAACTTTAAAGAGGAAGCCAGAATCACAGTTGATTCCTGACAAACTAGAATCTCACTTCTTATCAGAAAAGAGAGAAAAGGAGAAAGAAAAGCTTCAATATTTACTTTACAAAAATGTTCAAAATAAAAACCACTCTTAAGTGGAAGTGTGTTTTGACTGAAGTAGGCTTTTCTGGCAGAGTACTTTTAATAAAAGAGAAAGAAGTTGCCAGTTATCTACAAGCATTGAAAGCATTTCAGAATTGGAACCCCTTCATAGCTACTTAATGTAACCACTGCCGCTTCTAAATGTGAACAGTCTCAAAGATTCCTGGAAGGATCTATTTTGGATAGGGTCATTTGCTGGTTTCCGATGTTCCATGCATATTTTTGTGAACTTTATAAAATTTACTGAGCAGACGATTTTTCAAGATTTTCATTGACATAAATAATGGCAGAAAGCCTGAATCAAAATGTCCATAGGAGCAAACCGAGGACAGTCATCCTGTTGTGTTGTTTGGTTTGGTTTGTTTTGTATTTTAGAAGTTTGGCTTAATAATATATATGTGATATTCTTCATTGTTCAAATCAGCACATTTTCACATATTTTTATATGTGTTTTATGTACATTTAGTTATTATGTATGTTAAGATATTATAAATATCTTGGTTTGTAGTAAGCTATCCTGAGCATGCAGCTTTATTATCTAAAATTTTAGCAGGGGATTTATTAAATACAGAGATTTCTGTTCTTATTCAATGTCACATTTACAAAGAGACTGTTTAGCATGAATTTCCTGGAAACATTTGAAGACATTTCAATGTCATTTTATGTTGACTAAAATGAAACGTGGACTATTTTCTCAATTACCTGCCTAAAACATTCAGCAAAAAGAGACCTATTAAATCTGAAGATTAAAGGCAAGCCAGCTTTATAGCAGACAGAATTAATTCTTAAACTTATTGCCTTGCAAGTTGAGAAAAGGACTTTCTGATTATAGATATTAAGACCCTATAATGTCATCTTTCAAAAGCAAGTGTTAATATAAAATCTTTATAAAATATGATTTTGGTGTCATTTTATTGACAGATATATCATCTCTTCTGAAGTTTGAAGAATGTCATTGAAGTGACTTTCTAAACACTTTAGGAAGACTTTTCATTCATTATACAAGTATATTTTATATCCTATAAAAAATAGTACAGTAACCATCCAGTAGTAATTTGCCTTTTGAGATGGACTAGTTTGCATGAATACCTCTCTTAATCTTTATCCATGAAAAACTTCTGTTACTTATTTCTGTATTTGAAGCCATACATCTGAATGAATGACTGAAGCTTCAAAAGATGTTTTTTGTATAATCTACTATTTTATACTATAAAAGCTATAGAATAAACTATAATGTAGGTTATGATAATTTAATAAGGTAAGACATTTTCCTATTAAGCATGAACAGTCTCTTCTTGTTATTGAGAAATCATACTTGGTCTTAATTAAGACTCTTGAGCTTCTGTGGTACTAAATGAGGTGCATAAAATCCCTCAACATTCTTATCATGTATAAGAAAGAAAGAACAGAAAAGTTTGACAAGGTAAAATAATTAATTCAGAATACTTGAAAGAAACCTAAGCATCTTAATAGAGAGGCACTTCATTTACAAGCATCTTGTTCAGACTAAATCGTTAGTTCTTGAAAACTTCTTCTTTGACACCAATATTTAGACAGTCATACAAAGACAGCTTTGGACACTCATCATGAAATATGTGTTGAGATTTTTTTTAACTGTCATCATTGCATTGTAATATGGTGTGTAATAGATTTTCCCTTTAAAACCAGTTTGGAAGAAAATGAATGTCTGATTTCAGAGGACTTTCATTCCCCTGTTATTCTATGTCAGACATTAATGATGATAGGAAATCTGAAAATCTGTGAACATCCCCACCTTTCCACTCAGTCCATAGAGGTACTTGTAAAATAGAACAATTTATGTGGTTTAATGTATACAGGAAATTATTGAAGGAATTAAGAGGGTTGAAGTGACAGGTAGGATTTAAATCACTCACAAACATGAGAGGTTTTAATTCAAAAGAATGTGACTGCTGAGACAGCATTTCCCTCTTCATGTTGGTTTTTGTATGAGGAAAGTACTTAGTGAGTTACAGAACATTTGTATGTCCTCCTTGCCTGTTTTTCTCCTTAGTGTATACCATACTCAGCTTTCATCTGAAGCTTTAAAAGGTAAGTGGAATAAATTATTAGGAACATTGGATCCGATATACACAGGTATTCTTTGGACACTCTATTAACATTCTTTCATAGTAAATGAAAAAATATACTTCATACAGGGATTTAGGATCCTTGACATTTTTACTCTTTCAATGTCAGTTTGGTAGATAGCAAGTGTCTAATGTTTTACACATTTAATTCATGTACTTGTTCCCAGAACTATAGCTATTTCTCAGTGTGAATATTTTATAAAATATATTAATTTTTACTAATTGACTGAGATGGTACTGGACTTTGTTTAATAACATTTTCAACAACAGGACATTTTGTACAGCAATTCTTACATGGTCACTATTAATCAGGATGGAAAGCAAAGATGGAAAACTAGAGTATTATTCCTGGGAGATAGTTATTACAAATTTTACAAAGTTGTAGCACCTTCTTCCTCTTTCATTTTAAAACCTTTCCTTCCTTAAATTGTTCCCTGGCAAATAAGCCCATTATCACTAAAGCAAATTAAAAATTTCTTTTGGAGATTATGTGGCAACACCAGGAAAGGGAATCGTGTTCTAGAGTTCTAAAGATAATTCTACTTGCATTTTCTCTTTGCACATGTTGATGTTACAAAGCTCTCCAATTATATCTTTTTGCCTTTCTTGGACTAAAAGGAATTTCTCTGAGATAGTTTTGCCCTTTAGGGAGATATTGGACCTGATATATCAAGGGAAGAGTTGGAAAGTGTGCTTCCTGGCAGTGTTTATTCTCCCATAATGTACAGATGCATAATGCTTATGACTTACCTTATTATCTGTAGGGATGCACTCTTCAATTTCCCTTTCATAGTCTACCGAAAGAATGTAACCACCGTGAATACTTAAAATGAGACTGAATTTAACATTGAATTTCAGATGGAGTCCTCTGTCATGAGGAGGCTACATGTATGTAGACTTTCTCTCCCCTCTTTTTGTCTTTCTCAGGGTCTGGTCTGTTGTTTGGCCAGAGGAGTGTCCCCTTCATTTCTTACTAGATTTTTGTGACTTTACTATAGCTATAAGCCCAACAGAGAAGCAACATCTTAGAAAGCTCTATTTTTTTTTCAATTTAAATCTTACAGAGTTGTTTGTTTGTTTGTTGTTTTGGCTAGACCACTTTGAAGGAAATTGGCTGAAATGGCTGAATATTACTATTCAGCTTATGAATAAAAGTGAGTGAGGGGAGAGATTACTGACCTGGTACTTGAACCATATTATCCTATGCTCTTCTGCATTTTGAAGTCAGTGTGACAGAACCATCTTTCCAATAACTAGCAGAGGGAATATTATACAAAACCTTCAAACCTAGAGCACACCAAACTTAACTACAAGGTTTATGAATTCTTAATTCCTTAATATTAAATCGTCCAACTCATAGGATTGTTGTAAAGCTCAGTTTGGGGCATTTATAAGGAAGTTTGAAGAGTAAAATTTTATAAAAATGAGTTATTAAAATAATAATCATCTAGTCCTGTTATTGTCCAACATGCTAATAATGTATTCTTATTTAGGTATAGTTAATATACATTAGGAGAAAGAAGTGTAATTTTTTTTTTTGAGATGGGCTTTTGCTTTTGTTGCCCAGGTTGACGTGCAATGGCCTGATCTCAGCTCACCGCAACCTCTACCTCTCAGGTTCAAGCGATTCTTCTGCCTCAGCCTTCTGAATAACTGGGATTACAGGCATACACCATATGCCAGCTATTTTTTTGTATTTTCAGTAAAGATGAGGTTTCTCCATGTTGGTCAGGCTGGTCTCGAACTCCGGAACTCAAGTGATCTGCCCACCTAGGCCTCCCAAATTGCTGGAATTACAGGTGTGAGCCACTGAACCCAGCCAGAAGTGTAGTTTTTTAATGCCTGTTTTCTCATTTCATTTTGCTCTCATAACATTTATGAGTTTATTTTTTAGTTTTACAAGAGTTTCTATTTCAGAAATCCACCTGTAATTTTCCTAGTATTTATTTGGATTCATTTATTCTTTTAATATTTTAATTTTACTCTTTTTTAATATCACTGTGCATGCTCACAGGTTGTCTTTGCTCATTCTCTCACATTTTATTGAGCACATACTACATGATAAACACTTATAATTACTAGGAAGAGAGTAGCCAACTAAGCTGTCACCTTTATTTTCATTTAAAATTCAAACATCAGGTATGAATGGGACCATTGAAAGTGTTGCTGATTTTAAAGGCACAAAATCAAAATGAATTATAAGCCCTAATTGATGAAATACCAGTTTTCTTATATAGAGTCAGTTTGAGAGGCCTTTGTCCTAGTTATTTCATGTAGAGCAATTTTATTTCCATCCTGAATCAATGTAAAATCTTCACTAAAGCAATTAATGGTGACACATGAAAACAGATAAAACTCTATTGAAATTTATAAATTTACCAAGCCATACAAAATTTTAATTCTGTTTGATTTTTTAAAAACTTAGGATAGCAGAACAATGGGATGAAAAGGGTTTGTCCACATTCCAAATCTAAATGACCATATTTCCATGTTTCCTCAGGTTTTCATATCAGGAAAACTGTTTTTCCTTTTGATGATAACATAAAATAATAGTCACCAACACCACCACAATATTTTCTAACGCAATTTGTATTTAGGTAGTCATCTGTGATTTTATATAAAACTTCAAATTCCATATTTGTAAATGATGTAGAAGCAAGTCTTATAGACAATGAAAATACAGACACTTTGTAAAGAGTTACTGATGCAGAATGGATGCTGTATAATGTTGCCAAAAAATCAAGAATGACAAAGGAGGTGTAGTCTCTTAGTTGAGAGTCAGGATTATGATTACCCTCCTCTATAATACAATAGTGATACATCACTCTGTTTCCCAACTTTTTTTTTTTTCTTTTAAGAGAGAAGGTCTTGGCTGGGCGCTGTGGCTCACACATGTAATCCCAGCACTTTGGATGGGCAGACCGTGAGGTCAGGAGTCCGAGACCAGCCAACACAGTGAAATCCCATCTCTACTAAAATACAAAAACTTAGCTGGGCGTGGTAGTGGGCTCCTGTCATCCAAGCTACCTGGGAGGCTGAGGCAGGAGAATCTTTTGAACCCAGGAGGCAGATTTTGCAGTGAGCCGAGATCACGCCACTGTACCCCAGCCTGGGTGACAGAGCTAGACTTTCTGAACAAAAAAGAGAGAGAGAAGGTCTCACTATATTGCCCCAGCTAGTCTTGAACTCCTGGGCTCAAGAGATCCTCCTGCCTCAGCCTACAAAAGTGCTGGCATTATAGGCATGAGCCACCACATGAGACACACAACGTTCACTTTATAATTGACTTTACACTTTCTAATATCCCTGTTTCCCTACCTTTCTTCCCACTACTAATCTTTAATACCTTCTGCATTTTAACTCTCATTTCGCTTTTTCCACTTACTCGTGACATTTAGCCCATTGTATTGCATATGTGCTCTTCTCTCTCTCTATTTTTGTCTACCTTAAGTCTTTGTTGAATTCCAAACAAACTGATAAAGCCATTCTAAACTCTTTTCTTTAGGATGCTAATTGTCATTAATTACATTTTTATTTTACTTTCTAAATTTTTAGGAGTCTAGTTCCTTACCTCTTTTGATGGCCCAAGTTGTTCTGGAAAGATAGTTTCCAATAATACATGCAAGAGCAAAAGAGTAAATATTACTAAAAAATGAGGGCGAAAAAGCAGAAGAAAGAAAAATTAGGATCATAAGACTAACCAAGGAAAGAATATATTCCCTGAAGGACCATGCGGACACACAGTGCTCACTTTGTAATTGTCTTTAAACATTCTATTAGCCAAGATGATGAGAGGAATGGGCTGCATGTGGCTCATAATGTCTGGGGCATGCCTTTATCAAAATAAGAACAAACTGTTTCTTATCCTAAAAAAGAGGAAACATTTCTTCTGAAGGTATAAATAAAGATATCAGTGGAGTGGGGGAGGCACATTGGAATTAGCTGGGGTTTTTAAAGAAATATCAGGTATAGGTTCCATCCCAGATCAATTAAATCAGGGTCTTTGTGGGTAGACAGCTAAAATTATTATTTTCTATAAAGCATTGAAGGTAATTATTAAGTGTCCTGAAGTTTAGAAACACGAACTTTCTCTATACCTCTAAAAAGAGGACTGGTTTCTAGACTTAAAGTAGCTAAATACCATTTATATGTGCTTGTCATTATCATTCTCCCGGGTTTTCTAATTTAAATCAAAGCACTTGAATTAGTTACTTTAAAGGTCTTTCAAATTTTGTAATGTTTTCCTCTTTATTTTTCCCCTGGTAAACTTACCTTATCTTAGCTCTAATAGCTTTTGTGCTGTAAATTTTCCAGAAAAAGCTAAGATATGCATGGATTACCACCTGTAGCCCTCATAATTAATGGTCAATTCTGGCAATGTGAGCCAGACACTTTGTATGACTAAATTCTGGACCCCAGGAGGTACATTTAGTCATTCAGACAATAATTGACTAAAAGTGTTCTTGTCATAAATCAGTAGCCGCTGTGCTAGCAAGCATGCTCTTTTCTGATTTAACCCTTCCTTATACCCCAGGAATATTGTTGTTTTAAAAAAATGACACAATGGGGGCATGATCAGAAAATCACATTTTCATAGCAGAAGGGAAGTAGCTGATGGAATTATTCTATGAGGTTAGGTGTATTTCAGAGAAAGAAAACTATTCTATCCTGTCAGAAAAATAATTGCAAGCATCAAAAAAAAAAAAAAAGAGGACTTGAAAAATAATTCCGTTGGCTTAATTATTAACTGTTTATCATTTGTGACCAAATATCAGCTGATGGGAACTGCTTTGGAGTTAATGAAAACATAGTGACTTTATTTCAAGGGTTCATATACAGAGTCAGATCGGGTACCGCAGAGCAGATGTCGTGCTATGGTGCAACCTGAACCTATTACGATTGCCTCTCAACTGGATTGGGTAACCAGATGTACAAGTTGTGCACTTTGAAAAGCAAAACTGCTGATTATCAGGACTCTTCTAATTTTAAAGGAATGGTAGTATATTAGAGATAGGTTTGAAACCTTATGATAGTGCATTTCAGTAGCCACTGCAAACTCAAGAAATAGCAGATTATAAGTAAGTTCCTAAGTGGTTTCATTTTAGTCACAGAGAATGGAGAGAAAAAGAGATGAAGTCAGATAATGTTGTATTATCACTCTGTTAGTTTCACTGGTAACTTCTGTGCTGGAATCAAATAGGGAATTTGCTCTGATTGGAATATCCAACTGTGCTGAATCTCTGAGCGATTAAGACTTGGTAATAGCGGTGAAGAGTCAATAAGGCTGCTCACAGATTCAAATGGCAAAGTTGAGCAGTCAGAACAAAACCCAAATTATTTTAATGAAGTAAATTTGATTCACACATAGTATGACAGCCGATGTCAGAAGAAAGTCTTCAGTTAATGTTTCAGATGGTTATGTTATTACTTGGGTGATTTGACAGAATTCACCATGGCTTATGCAAAATAAGACATGGCAGATGTCAGGGCAAAAGAAGGCACACATGTGATGGGACTGACTAGCGTTTTGCCCTTGAGAATTGAAGGGAGTGGCATTCCTTCTTGATTCAGGTATTATCTTACTGCTCTAGATTTTTATTATACAAGATTCATTTTTTCAATCACATAGATATACATACTGTTGATATTGTTTTACATTATTTTACCTTAATAACTCTTTCACTTTGTTTCCTTGGTGAATTTTGTGTGGCTTGATCAAAGTATTTAGTTACTCTAATACGTATAGGCTATTTTTAATAATATATCAACAAATTAGCAATAAGTTCAGTACTTCTGTTAACAGTGGAAGGTATCCATGTTCTTGGCACCTTGAGCAAAGAATTGGACAAAACACACAAACAAAGCAAGGACAAAGGGATTTACTGAAAATGAAATACAGTAAAGGGATTTCAGTAAATTCTCAATAAAGAGATTTACTGAAAATGAAAATACACTCCACAGGGTGGGAGCAGGCCTGAGCATAGGAGCTCAAAAAACCCCGTTACAGAATTTTGGGGAGTATAAATACCCGCTACAGGATTCCGTTGGTTACCTGGGGTATGCCCTATATAAATGGAGAGGATGAAGTAAAGTTACAGAGTCATTTACTTGTCCTATGGCCTCTCAAGAGGGTATTTCCTGTCGTAGCTAAAGTGTGAATCGGCTTTATGTTCCCTGCCTCAAGACCCTATTTTCCTGCTTCAGTTCAGATCAACAGGTAGCACAATCTATAAATAAAGCATAAACAAAGTAAACCTGTTATAATAATATTTTGACTATTTCCTACCATTTGCATAAGTCACATAAATAGTGAACATCTTTTATTATGTGCTTATGGTATGCTAGACAATATTCTAAGCAGGCCAAATATTTCAGCCAATTTGGTTCTCAGAAAACTTCAGTGAAATGAGGATGTATCCTTTTCGTCATTTTATACAGGAGGGCATTGAGGATCAATGAGACAGAGTACTTTGCTCAGAATCTTTCAAATAAATAGTAATGATAGAATTCAAAGCCACTTCATAAGATATAGAAGTTGGCGCACTCTTTTTTTTAATTTAGCTAAAATGGACTTCTTCCCAGTCAGCTAAAAATTCTTACAAATACCACTTTAGGTAAAAAATCTCTTTTTCTCTGTGTCATAGGACATGATTTATGCATGACTACTGAAAATAAGACTGGAATCAGATTGTTTATGGGCATTCCTTTCAGCTTCAAAAATTTTTAGAAATTTTTGACATAGAATTGAACATATTTCCTCTCCTTTTTTGGACATTTTTGAGATGTGCTTTTGTGTGTGTATAAAAGCCAAGTAATCAATTATGGACAAAGCAAATCAAATAATCCCCGTGGCTGATGACATTTTTAGGCCAAACAACTTTTTTAGTAGCTGAAAGAGACCACCAGAGAAGGAAGAATATCCTTTTATTCCTGTATATAAATAGCACATAAGTAGCTTTAGCAGACTGTAACAATGGCACTACCTCTCACTATTGCAGACAGAGCTGAAAAAAATGTGGATAGGTTAAATGTTCTAAAATGTATTATAAAATTACACATCTCAGAAGCTGAAAGCCAATTTCCATTACAACATAGCTCTGCTGTGTGTAGAAGTTGAGTCATCTCTATTTTGGTAACTGTTCTTTATCACCAAAGATAATTCATGCTATATTTTCATCTTTATGATGGAGGCACAATGATCACCCCAAAGTTTTTACCTACAAAATTGCGCTTGACAAAGCAGGTTGAGGATATAGTGACAGATACTCTGGTGCATTCCATTGAGCTTACAGTTGGAAGTTTCAGTATAAAAGATTTGATTTAAATAGATTACCACCCAGTTGTCTTCCTTATATTACTGCCTGAATATGACTTGGCTTACCCTTATCAGGCCCTGGCTCTTCACAGGCAATGATAAATTATTTACCAAATAAAATGATTAAATTAGAAGTCCCAGGTTTTCACATTGCTACACAGTAACACTGTAGGATAAATAAATAATAGTTTTCATAAATCATTTTATAGAACCTTTTATTCATAAATACACATAAACACATTGTATAAATAGCAGTCACAGAGAAACTAGAGCCACAGATATTTTGATGTCTATTACTATTATTATTAGAAATTAATCTTTGTGAACTATCAAGTTAAGGTGCAAGTGATTGATGTACACTAGAATTTAGTCTCCATTTCGTGTATAATGTAACTATTGTTATGAACTAACATTTGTAAATTTTGAAAAATAAAAAATTATTTGAATTTGTAAAATATAAAATTAAGAACCAAGTGATTGATTCAGACTGCAATTTCGGGCTCCATTTCGAAGAGATTAGACCATAATATCTGTCTGAACTATAGCATTTATACAGAGTTAGCTAGCCTGTATTTCTAGTGGGTATGATTAAATATAGCGCATTGAATTCTCAAAGTAAAAACTCTCCCCAGTTTTCTAACTCTAGTATTATACAATGCAACAAACTCAAGGGACCACCTGCACGTCTAGACTATAATGTCATGTGGAATACAGGCACACATGAAGAGAAACAGGTACTGCAGGAAAGGGTTGATTCTTCACCACCTTATCACTTACACACTCACGTGTCACGTGACAATAGGATAAGTTCTAAGAAATGTGTTAAGCAATTTTATCGCTGTGTGAACATCATAGAGTGCACTTACACAATCCTAGATGGTACAACCTATCACACACCTGGGCTGTGGTACAGCCTATTGCTCCTAGGCGACAAACTTTATGTTATTGTACGGAATACTATGGGTGGTTATAACACAATGGTAGGTATTTGTGTGTCTAAACCTATCTAAACATGGAAAGAGTACAATAAATACAGTATTATAATCATATGGGACCACTGTCAGATATGCAACCACTGTCAGATATGCAGTCCATCTTTGACTGAAACATTGTTATGTAGCACATGGCTGTACTTAAAATTTTAAGAACATTCAGTATGCTGGAGAGGAAGTAATAGTAGCTGAGGAGGCACCATAGCAGAAATATCAGAGAGACCCTTCCTTTCTTACTTTCTAGGAACAGAATATGTTATTGTAAATGATGGTAGCAAAGATTCCTCCCAATCAACATGACCAGGTCTCTGTTTAAGAATGCATTATATCAGAGAAAAGAGTCTGAAAAAAAAAAAAAGTCATGCCAACACCTCTTTTCACTTTGCAGATATACTACAATTTCTCCTTCTGTTTTTCTGCAAGTGCTTTTTGCTTTTAATTGATTCCTTGTAAGTTTACTGCATGCATTTTCAAATTCTCCTTGTCCATTCTTGTTGACATCTTCCCCTCAGAACTCTGCTATTTATAAACCACTGTTTGTTGAGATCTCATAAACACTGCCCACCCATTTTCTTACTGTGAAATTACCTTGTCTAGTAAAGTACTGGCATTCGGTGAGATGTTCTTTGTAATTTTAGAAAATATTTTATGTGAATCAAAGTGAGAAATATTCAAAAGAGGAAAAAAGAAAAAGAAGATGCTTCTTATAAAATGAGATCTATGGGGCAAAAAATGAAGAGAGATGTAGAAAACATAAATTGGATACACATAGCTAGAGTTTAGAATTCTTTTTCCCAGCTCTGCTTTGAGGCCAAATGTCCAGTTTGAGCTGATTGTGACATCCCCCTTAAAGGGCCTTCACTATCCCCTATATGGCAAAATTATTCAACAGCAAAAAAATTAAAACTAGAAAATATTGTTAACAATATATTTTAAAAATTCACAACATACATTTTGGTGTTTCTGAAAGTGTGCAGCATCTTTCAATCAATTACATCTTAAAACTTAATTGATAAAATGTTTCATGGCAGGAAATCATAGTAAATTGTATAAATGATGGTATCATAAAATCAATGAAATGCATTATCATTAGCAATAGTAGATACTGTTAATCTTTCTTATGCAGAAATAATTTGCATAAACCTGAGCATATTATACAAGGGACTGTAAAGTTTTCACGTTCCACTTTTCATTGCTACCCTTTAACTACATATAGCTCCTTTACAGTTTCTATGGTACAAAAAAATCAACCAACACACCATGACTTTTTCTTTTTAACTAATCAGTTGTTTGAGAGAGTTTTCAACCTAAATTTGGATGGCAAGTCAAGTAGTTTAAACTGCCATCTTATTCATGCCAGATGCCACTTTTACATTGTTTTAAAAGCTTCTGGAGTGTATTTATAGATGGCTTGTTTGCTCTCAAGCATGTTTCTGAGTGTGTGTTTGCTGCTGTTTGGCAGTATTTTCAAATGTACTGTAGCAGGAAGCCACCCCAACTCAGCCTTATATTCCTGAAAACAAACGTGCTTTTGTATTTAAAAATACAGAAAGGAAGAAAAACAAGCTTTAAAATGAAGAAGAATGTATATGGGTAGAGGAAAAGGCAGCAAGAGAGAACTGGCTGTGGGACCAAAATTCTCTGATTCTCTAGGGTCTTCTCAACGCTGTGTGAACAGCAGGGCTAGTCATTCAAGGTCCCTTGGGGTGACCGTGTATAGGAACCATGGTGAATTAGAGTGCCAAAAAAAAAAAAAAAAAAAAACCAACCCAGCTTATTCTGGATTATTAAAACAGCTAATTCTGTCATAAAGGGTGATTTATATCACTTATTGCAAGTTTGTGTTTTTACCTAAATGAAGTGACCTATATCTAAAAACCACAGGGACTGTTTTGAATTTTAAAGCGTCCTGAATCCTTATCTTTACTGTATTGAAAATGGGAAAAGAATAGGATACAACAATTAGGGCTTTCATTTTTTAAATTTAATTAGATATTTTGTCAATACTGACTTGCATGGTTATATCATAAACACTTGGAGGCAACCTTAGAGGATTTTATTTTTAAAACCTCACATTATGAGAAGTTAAATTTTTCAATATCAGTTATTAAATATGCAGAATTTTAAAATCATCAAAATCCTATTGATTTTGAATGAGATTAAAAGCGAAAGTCCTGTTTTAATTAACTTTCAGTTCTATGTTTTGTGGTTTTGCTTGTTTGCTTTTTGAGGCAGAGTCTTGCTCTGCTGCCCAGGCTGGAATGCAGTGGCACCATCTTGGCTCACTGCACTCTCTGCCTCCTGGGTTCAAGTGATTCTCCTACCTTAGCCTCCTGAGTAGCTAGGGCTACAGGTGTGTGCCACCACTCTCGGCTAATTTTTTTGTATTTATAGTAGAGAAGGGGTTTCACTGTGTTAGCCAGGTCTGGATCTCCTGACCTCGTTCTTTGCCCGCCTCAGCCTCCCAGAGTGCTGAGATTACAGGCGTGAGCTACCATGCCTGGCCCAGTTTTATGTTTCTTATGAAATTTGATTATGAACATCTGTAGGTATCTTTAGGTAGAAGTTTTCTCCATTCCAGCTTCACTGTGGATTTCTTATGTGAATCTAATCTAAATTAGTGCATGAAACAGTTGCTCCTTCTAACATTGCTTTTGATTAATTTATTGCATCGAGTCAAACTTTAACTATTAAGATATTTTCTGAGCCATGTTTTTTTATAACCTTTCATTTCTAGATGAGCAACACAAGAAGAGGCAATGCAGTCATTTAGATAAAACACAAACTGCCTGCCAGGGATCCTGGGTTTGTTCCAATTCTCCTCTTAGGCAAATCTTTTATCTCCCTTTGATATAGACCAGGGTTCTATAGTGCACTAAACTAATGAAAAGAGGTTGTCTTTTTCTCTAATGCTATGACATAGAATTTAGATTTAAAATTATAGAATTACAGGTGGTAAAGAGTCCTATATTATGTAATCTAACTTTTTTAAGCAAAGTAAAAATTCCAATTCAGAATTCCATACTGTCTCATTCAGCCTCTATGCAAATGCATCCAGACATATGAAATTCATAATTTTTAAAGGAAGCATATTTTATTATTGGGCCTCAGTTGTAAATAAAGCAAAAATCTTCTTCTCTGTTATTTTTATCTGTTGTCGCTATTTCTATCTTATGAAACAAAAGTGGATAGAAAGTTTAGGGCCCACCAAATTTTGAAATGGCTTATTAAGATCTTCTTTTGTCATAGAGATGTCCAGAAGTCATATGTCAACTTTATTTTATATTTTATTTTTTGAAATCTTGCCTTTCTTCTTCAAAAAGCTGATACATAGATTGTATGCGCACAGGAAGGCCCAGAGACAGTCTAGAAGTGACAGAGTACTGTTTGAAGTCTTGCTTCTCATGATTTGGATACCCAATCTTTTTGAATTTATCTTTTGAGCAGCATCAGTGAAATACTGTACAAAAAGATGTCATTTTTAGCTCTGGTACATAAAGTGAGTATTTCAGGAATTCAGAAAACATACAGAGTAGTCAGGATAGGCTTTCTGGATATAATTGGATCTGAGCAGGGCCTGGCAGAATGCAAGAGTTTTAACTAGAAGTAAGGAAGGAAAACATTTTTATTCTGTATGACGTAACACTTTTTATTGAATTCTTGAATTTTATTGACCTCCTCTATATGAAGAACCTCAATATTTTGACATAGACTTTGTCAATCATATCTCTAGTCATGTAAAGTTCTTGTTTTTTTAATGCTATGTTCTGTACTTGTCATGAATTTCTAATAACTTCCATCTTATTGATTTTGACCCACTCTTACTGTCTCATAGAATTACTTTGAATTTTTTCTGTCGTCTGCCATTGTTGCCGTGAACTGTGTTTTACCATCTATTTGACACACATGCCTTCTAATTCTTAATTTATTGATTTAAACATAGTAAAAATATAAGATATTTGAATTGCACTTTCGGTGGGTATATGTACTAAAGGGTAAACTTTATAGTGAACTCACCCTAAGAAATTTCTAGCTGGAGAAACCATGGGCAATTTCTTGCAAGATATACCCTTTTAATTGTGCACTGAAAGATGAACAGGCATGGGGGAAGATGTAGATGGGATGAGGGGTTTATCTCCAGTGATCCAAGAACACATACATTCTTGGAGATGGAAAGGCACAGTAATGTAGTTCAATGGGAAGACTAGTTGCTAATCAGGAAGAAATGAAAATTGAAACTGAATAGTCATTCTTCTCTTGTTTTTATAGACAAGAAACCCTCCAACTCCACATAGTTTCCTAAAACTTACCACTAGAAACTTTAGTCATATCTAGAGGTATATAAGTCAACATTCTAGATAATTAAACTGGACTGGACCCTTGAGTTTTTAGTCCTTGGGAATGGAAACTGTCTGCAGAAATTCTATTCTTCCTGATAACAACAGCAAAAATTCTAGGTAGTCATTTGACTGGCTTGGTGTAGGTTCACACAGTCAAACGTGCAGGTGGATGGATAGACAGGCACTGAGTTCTTATTGAAAAATGGTCTTCTATGATCAGAATAAGGATGGGATATGCAGGGCATTACAACGTCTGTTAGAACTGAAATCATATACATAAATCCATCATCTCTGTCTCAGCAGCACTTATTTCAGGTAGCATCCTAAAGTCCACAATGTGCTGTCGATCATAATTGAAGGTAACTGTTGAAGTAGAAACTAAAAATTGTGTGAAAATAAGATAAAAAGGTAAAGACATGTACTTAGTTTCTTTGATATGTTATTTCTTTCCAAAACATTCTCTTAATTTTTTTTTTTTTTTTGCTACATTCCCTATAATTGCTATTAATGCAGATTTAAAAAATAGCATGATACCATGTTGAATGTGCCATTTTTTAACCTGGTTTAATTTTAGAAGCAACAAATTATAAGATTAGAAATCAAAATGTCAAAAGTTCAGAAATGCATGTATTTAAAATGAGGATAATTTTCTATATTAAATCACATGCTAAACTTTTAAATTTAGGAAAGATGTTGGTAAAGAGTGCCTTATTTTCCTTTCAAATCTGTTCTTTCTCTGGAGCAAGAAACCAGTCACAGAGAAGTAAACTATCTTTCAGAGTCAGTGGAGATGACATTGTTTCACATCCATCTCAAAGGAGATGGGACTCCTCTAATACAGTCATTTCTTTCACCTCTTCTACAATCCTTGCATTATAATAAATTGTAACTTGTTAGAGACTAAAGGTCCAATTATAGTTTAAAATATGAGTCTAAATTTTCACTTTACTTAGAAAATATATCTGTACCAAAGTATAAGTAAATGTGCACCAATTTGAGTTAAAAGTGTAAATATCTGATCTTTCTTTTCTCTGTTCTCATTCATTATTTCTGTATTTTAATCTACCAGCACATTTTTCTTTTAACTAATATATTCAGTTTTCTCACTGAAAAGGGCATTTAAGTATGTAAAATCTACTGTAATATTCTTTAAGAAGTATACCTGTTAGGCTTTGAGGGGAAGGAGAGTGTTAAAGAAGGACACACACACACACCCAAAGAGGGAGGCTCAACAGCACGCAGGCTCTATGTCCAGCATCAAACCTACAGAAGTGGGGAACCAACGTAATACAAGAGCCCACCACTGCATTCAGGCTGGGGATACTTACAGTATGGGCGGGAGGGTTCTGAGCAGTATGGCTTGCTGCCTGGCAGAATATTGATAAGATGTTCCCATGATGAGGCAGTTCTGGCCCTTGTTCCAGTGGGACGTCATCATGGTGTTCCTTGGACCTTTGTCCAGCAAGATATAATACAGATGTTTCTTTATTTGGGCCTTTGTCTGCCTTGTGCTCAGGTGGTGAGGCAGGATGTTTCCAGGCCTCAAACCCCTGTGAAATGTTTCACTTGGACCAAGTTCTGCAAAATAGTTGTACTCTGTTTTTAAGGTTATCTTCCCAAGTCTAACTCTCATGCTTCTTAAAAAATTTTAAATAATTAATAATAAGGAATATGGTCTTTTAATTTTCATTATTCACTTTCATTTTTTTCTCTGCTTTTATTGCAAAAGGCTTTAATAGGAATTGTGAATTGAATCTAGAATAGCTTACAAAATAGTGCAGTTTGTACTAACAATACCTTTTTGGAGTTTAGATCTATTAAGTTTGAATAATCCATATGTAAAAAAAAAAAAAAAAAAAAAACCACACTGAAGAACTATTTTATTTATACCCTTTAGAATTAAGGATGTAGGTTATATATGAAGTCATTTTAAAGTTTTGCATTTTTGTTTTGATTTTAAATATATATTTATCTTCGATGTGTTTTGTTTCTAGTAGCAAGATGGTATCAGAGATACACTGAAATAATACCTTTACTGAAGAGCTAAGTGACTACAGCTATCTCCTGTTTCTTTCTTTGTGTGTGCAGAAAGCAAAAATGCTCATTCATAATACGAAAATGTAAGTCTGGTAGGCACCAAGGTTTTAATATTTAATTTTCTACATTATAAAGCAGACTCTTCTCTGCCTTCCCATAAATGCAGAAATGGATAAGATTAATTAAACATTAAACCATTATTCTTCCTAAAAGAAAAGTCTATTGCTATCATGTTTGATATACTCTTTTTCCAAGGTGATCTTTCCCGAGTCTAACTCTCATGCTTTTTAAAATTTTTAAAATAATTGATAATAAGGAATATGGTCTTTTTACTCCCATTTTTCACTTACATTTTTTCTCTGCTTTTATTGCAAAAGGCTTTAATAGGAATTGTGAATTGGATCCAGAATAGATAATTTATTTGATATTATCAGACCTAGTACTTATTCACTTATTTTACAGTACTGTCTTGTAGTGTCTGGAAAGATAGAAAAACAAATTTCTTTGCTAGCTCCTTTAGCCATCAAGAGAATATACAGATATAAAATCTCTCTATATAGAATATATAATTATATAGAATCCATAGAATCTCTCTATATAGAATGTATAATTATCTCTAGGTACTATACATACATATGTGTATATGACTCTAGACAAGATTATATGATTGTGCCCTTAGCAGCCAATTTTGTTAGGGTTCATGATTATATTATTTTAACCAGTGATTCATTCCTATAGACTAATAAATTCACATGGTACAAAAAGGGCAAAAAATCATGGACTCAAATATGGAGTTGAAATAAAGCCAGAATATTGGTTTGAAATACACACACAAATGCACACACACACACACTCACACACATTTTAATGTATATAATGTCTATCATGCATTACTAACGTATATAAACATAACTCATAATTGCTTGCACTTTTTAAACCATAGGCATAATTACCATGAATATAATTATCGAAATTGCCAGATTCAGTTAATCACAGAGAATTGGTTTTGTTTTTCCCTTCTTTCTCTCTCCTTTTATTAGACAAGGTCATTACCTATTCTGTCAGACAATACACCTCTGTACTTTACAATGATATAGAAGACAACCCATATACATATTCAGCGTGAAACAGAAATATAAAAATATTCCTGATAAATAGTAATGTTACAACAAATTGTTCTCAGAGGATTGACTTATGTCCCAAGGTGGTGTCAAGTAAAAAAAAAATTATAAAACAGTTTTCAGTAGGCAAGTGGTTATCACCAGGCAGGAGATTGTGTCTGCCTTTGGGGAGAAACAAAATGATTTGATAGACCAAGCTCAGATAACCTCTACTATCCCCTTTCTGACCTTTTATGAGAGTAGGTAGTGTTTAGTAAATCATTAAACTCATGTACCACTGAAAATTCTTTGAATAGGATTGTAGGCTAAGCTGCTCCATCCTCTCCCAGGAGAGACCCTGTATTGGAACACAATGGTGGAAGCTCAATATCTCCTAGAGGAATTCATACAATGAAAATAGATGTAACACCGTCATTTATCCACAGAAGCCTCACTGGTAACAGAGACTTTACTTCCTACCTTCCACACTTTAACCAAAACAAAAGTTTACAACAAATAATACAAACAGTGGGTGAAATGACAGAGGAAGAGAGCAGAAGGGTGATAATAACCCCACTGAGTGTTATAAATTAAATTAAATAAATAAAGCCTAAGGAAGGTCTTTGTGGTACCCAACTGCCATAACGTTTATTAACCCTGCTGTGTTTCAGCACCAGGTCATGCAAACCCTTTGACATTATTTCTTTGAGATGTCAGTCACATTTCAATAACTTTTCAGCATGGGCTTGTAAGTCCTGTCTCTTCATTGACTTTGAATGAGGCAGGTTGCTTATGAATGCAGCCCGAAGTGTCACTCAGAGATACTTGCATTGTGTTATCTTTGATTGGCATATCTAGGGGTTGTGGAAAAATTTCAGCATATCCAAATGGGCTTCTCTAAACACTGTCTTTACACAAGTGTTTTCTCCAGGAGAATTGGCTCATGCTCTTATGATCATATTTGTTAATGCAGCATTCACTCTTACTCTAGGCGAGGTACATCCTAAAAGGGTAGGTTCATAGAACTGGGGAACTCAGGCTGCATTTGCATTTCTGCTTCCCACTAGCCTTTGGGGCTACAATTTAACTAACGTATCACATTACCTGCCACCTGCAGAGCTTATCTAACAAGCTAATTACTTTGATGAGAATACCTCTGTAATACCCTCCAAAATGCCAAAATCAAGTGGTGCCAAAGACATCCCAAAATATCTAGTTCATCTAGAAGAAAAAATAATAGAAGCATTCTATTCATTAACAAAATGACAGACATATAAATACCTGATTTGCAGATTAAATTTATGGACAGAATAGTGCTCCCGTCTCCAGTACTGACTTCCTTGAAACAGATTACATGAGTTGCTGGTATCCACACTAGTGCAATTAGAAAAGGTACAGCTTGATATGAAGGAAAAAAAATACACACACACACACACACACACACACACACACACACACACGAGATACAAAACATCTTGAAATGAATAGGAGAGCTGACTTCAAGAAAACACCACTGTTACTTGACATACCCCAAAATGCCCTTCCCCACAACACAAGCCTTTTGTTCTGTTGTAGAGCAAAAAAGGATATACGCACATGCACGCACACACACTAGCACCCTTCAGTGTGCTGGGTTATCGGGGAAAGAATCATTACCAAGCTCCTTCATCTCATAGAGATGTATACTTAGGCTGGACACAGACCATTCACAACAGGAAAATCACTCCATGAGCAGATTCCCCATCTCTGCATTGTGATTAGAGAGTAAAGGACAGAGGCATCTGGACTGCTATGTACAGATAAAATTTTGGGTCCACAAAGGGGCCTTGGATGAGGATGCCTTCAGAGAACACCCAGTCCACCTGTTTTTCCACTGAGTTCCTTGGGTCAGCTGAGTCAGCCTCTTAGCGAAAAAGAGCTGCCTGCAGGGCTGTTTGAATTGGTCTCTCTTCATTTATGGACCAAATTCACTTAATTTACTATTAATCTCTGTAAGGAAAATATTTTTATGATACAACCATACCTCTGGGAACATCATGGGGCAGCCATAACTTACATATCATGATTCGCTTACTTCATTGTTCCCCACCTAACACATAGCAAAGATCAACTTACTTAAGGGAATGCAAGTCTTGATTGCCATGAAAATGAAATATTATAGGCTAAAATAGGTTCAAGACACTAAGGATATTTGAAAACAGCCAAAGTCAGGTTTTAACTATTTAAAAATTTACCTAGAGTCATCCCTATTTTATTTTATTTTATTTTATTTTATTTTATTTTATTTTTTGAGATGGAGTCTTGCTCTGTGGGCAGACTGGAGTACAGTGGTGTGATTTCGGCTCACTGCAACTTCCAATTCCCTGGTCTAGGCAATTCTCCTGCCTCAGCCTCATGAGTAGCTGGGATTACAGGCACCCGCCACCACACCCAGATATTTTTTTTTGTATTTTTAGTAGAGATGGGGTTTCACCATGTTGGCCAGATGGTCTTGATCTCCTGACCTTGTGATCTGCCCACCTTAGCCTTCCAAAGTGCTGGGATTACAGGTGGGAGCCACCATGCCCGGCCCCTATTCATTTTTAAAATAAGAAGGAAACGTGTCTGTTCTCTTCTTGGCCAAGCTTGCCTCCCTGCTGCCAGGATACAGGAACATAAATGCCTTAATTAATAATTAGTTAATTTATAATGGGTTAAACAGAACTTCGTGAGCTATTCTTGGTATCTAACCACAATGTAATGCTTTGTTTTCATATTTAAACAACTGATCTACAAATTTAATCTTTAAAATATTATTTGTTTTTACATTGATATTTTGATTACTCTGATCTGGTGAGCGTTTATTTTAAAGAAAAAAGTTTCACTCTATTTATGAGAATACTGAAATTTATGAAAGAACAGTGCTAAGGGTTGATTAAGATAGTTAAATTAAAATAAAATAGCTTCAGCCTAGTAATCAGCCTGCCACAGTGTAGTGGATGAAAGCCCAGGCTCTGGAACCAAATGGTCTGAATTTGAATCATGACCACTACTTATGTTACTTGTTTATTTTTAACGTTTTTCACCTCCAATTTCTCATCAGAAGAATGGGGTTACTGATAGACTGCTAGGAATATTAAATGAGTTAGCACAAGTAACCCAATTAAAACAGTGATAAGCACTTGATTAATGTGAGCTGCATTTGATACACACAAACACACATATATATACACACATACATATATTTATACACACACACACATATATGTACACACATTTTTAAAAATTAATTATATTGTCCAAACTAAAGGGTAAGAAAATGTAAGACCCTGTGACAATGTCAAATAAAAACAAATTAATACAAAATGAGTAAGAATATGGGACAGACGAGTACACTGCAATATGTGAAAGGTGATGCCGGAGAACCTATTCTACTTTTTCTTGAGTTCAAAACTAAGAAATAAAATCCAGTTGCAGCTTAGACTGGATGCTGGTGATATTTATTGATAACAGAACTTAGTGACACAAATTCAAATCCTAATTCTTAGTCACCTCTCCTTCTGCATGTACGCCATGCTGACAATTATGCTGTGGTTTTTCTGTAGCTTAATATTTCTGTAACAAAGGTAAGCAGAGATATTCTTCTCAACCTGCCATCTTTTATTTCCTCCTATCCTAAGCCAAGTAAAGCCACAGAGTTCTTGATTTAAGCCATGCCTAAACACCCATACAGAGTGGATCTGGAGGATTTGTTCCTTAATAATGTTTACTATCTTTTCACTGGCAACAGAAGTACACATAATCTGTGATCAGGCTGCCATGTCACAACAGAGATATAACATACAACACCACAGGTCAAAATTCACATTCCTCTGAGGGCCTACGAAGGAAAATGTGGTGTCAGACAGAAACACTTTACATCTATTATTGCATGAAATTTTCACACATCTCTGAACATTCCCAACTTCATATGCAAGGAAATGGGGGCTCAAAGACTTGCCCAAGGTTGAAAGTTTCATGAGTTGAAGAGCCAGACCTTTTCTCTCTGCACTGACTCCAAGCCCAAGATCTTCCTAGTACTTTTGCACAACCTGAGTTCTGGTTCCAGGCTTGTCACAGGCTATGTTAACTTAAAAAGTCAGTCTCCTAAGTTAATTTAGAAAGGTATACCAGGACCTATGGATCTTGGGAACAGCTAAATTAGTAAAAATCCAATGAGGTGAAACTAAATACATTCTTGTCATTAACACAAATGCATCAAGCAAAAGGAACACAGAAACCTCTTCCTCAACACCAGTTAAATGGTTCTAGCCCCACAGGGATAAGGCTTCCTGAGTAATTTATTCCTCTGCCAGGTTTTTGAGAATTTACTCTAGACAGCAGTAACCATGGGTAAATGTTGGGGAGAGATGTAAAATCAAAGAGAATCCAAAATCTCCTTCTATTCTCACTCCTGACTCATTGTATATTTAAAAACAAGAGACCCTTTGTTTTTCCTGTCTCCTCTTCCTCCAAAACTTTAGTTGAGACAAATGAAAATTATTGTCTTGTGAGGTCAATGATCTACATCAACAAATAACGCCATAAGAAGAAGGTAGGGTGATATGCTAATAGGTGTTAGGTTATGAAATTTAATAAAGAATAATGTTGCTTGAAAAGTGCTTTGAGTCTCATAAATTAATACTGGGCAGCCAACAATATGTTTATTGTTTTACATCAAGGAACTGATTAAGAAGCCCCATAGGCCCTTCTACCTAGTTACAAAGTTAATTTTGACATGCATTTCTACTCCACAAGATTGTTAAGATGCTTGAGGAAAGAGAATAGGTTATTTACTTTCTTTTATTTTTTATTACACGTGTAATATTCCTGCATGCATGTTGGGTGTTCACTTAATGTATATTAAATTCTTCAAATAAATATACATGCCTACTACATCTGAGACACTCTCACTAATAATTTTTCCAGTTGAGCATAGGGTTTTCATCTTTTTATTTATTTTTCATGAAAGGCAAAGACCTGAGTGAGCGTGCTTAAAACTCAGATTGGTCTTTCTTATCCCTAGTTGATAGCAGGATGGAGTACTACCTGTGATGGTACTTTGAAAATGTTTAGTAGTTAAGGAGCGCATGTAGTTTAATTTTGTTGTTGTTGTTTTGAGACGGAGTCTCACTCTGTTGCCAGGCTGGAGTGTAATGGCACAATCTTGGTTCACTGCAACCTCTGCCTTCCCGGTTCAAGTGATTCTCCTGCCTCAGCCTCCTGAAAAGTTGGTACTGCAGGCACCCACCACCATGCCTGGCTAATTCTTTGTATTTTTAGGAGGGAAGGGGTTTCACTATGTTGGCCAGGATGGTCTCGATCTCCTGACCTCATGATCCACCCACCTCGGCCTCACAAAGTGCTAGAATTACAGGCATGACCCACAGTGCCTGGTCTCATTTTACTTTTTTGAAACCATGGATTCCCTGTTATTTAGTATTTTAAAACAAACAAAGTTATGATTCAAAATAATTGTATAAATTACAATGAAAGTTTTATATTCAGTCATGGCTAAGCATAATAGCAAGCATTTTTGTTAATTTTTTCTTTAACTCTTCAGATGAAGCACATTTTGTGAATTAAGATACTGTTTGGTTAATGTTCTTTAGTACCGAGTCTCATCTCACTAATTAGTTGGAAATAATTTCTATATTAATATATAATATACACGCAAATAACAGACTTTCTATAATCTACTGTGACAAGTTGTTTTACAAAGGGAAATTACAGAAACAAACTTTTTTTATTATTCCTTGGAAACTTTTAATTTTTTTTTTAATATTCAGAACTAGTTTGTTCTTTAATGTTTTATATCTTGTTTGGATTAAATAAGAATGAAATGGCAAAATTATGTATGTTTGGTTGTAGGTAGAAATGAAATAGCAAATTCATTTAAGTTTAGCTGTAGGACAAATTCTCTTCTAATCCTACTTTCATTGTTTAATAATCAAACTAACCAATGAGGAGTATCATAAAATTACTATAGTAAGACATGTAACTGAGTAAAAGAAAATCAAAGGCTTCAGCTAGTGTTTAAAATGAAGGAGATAAAAACATAAGCAAAAGAGTCTTTTCTCTCCAATCAGGTGTATTTTTACAAAGGAAGGAGAGCATCTTTCTTTGCATTAAACATGTGAATAGAGTTGCTGGGTTGGAGCACAGTCAAGCCTTGATTCTCACTAACTGGGGATAGGCTGGTGCAGGAAAGGAAGGAGCTCTAGGTGTTTATATTTCACAGCATTTTTTATAGGAAATATGCTACCACATAAGTCAATTTGAAAGCAGCAATCCTTGACAATCTGAATTTATTTGATTTCTCCCCCTAGAAACTTACTTTTTGTAAATCAGTTAATAACATAAAGATGGGTAAAAAAAGAGCATTTGCTATAACATGCCTAGAAAGTTTAGTGGATTTTGTTCTTCCATGTTTGAAGGGAAGAATCAAGCAAATTTAAAAATGATTATATTAACATATTAAGGAATGAAGGAATGAATGCCTAAAACAGGAAATCTGCACACTCATTTTGATTAGCTCTATAGTAGGACTATTTTCAGTGTTTGTGTCACTAACGAAAATAATGACAAAATTGTTTCTTTAAGAAATAAAGTAAATATCGTTTGAAAACTACTAATTTAAAGAATTTAAAGCAATATTATTTGACTTATTTCCCTGGAAAACTTTTAGATATGATAATGTTGCACTGAGTTAAAAAGGATTATTTGCCTTCTATATGTTAGTTTACACTGAGCCTTAACTTTCTCATCTGTAAAATGGAGATAATGCATGCTTCATGGGGTTTTTGAACTAGAAAATATGTATAACATGCCAAAAAAGAGCATGTCATACTCTTTTTAAACCACAGATTCCTTATTATTTGGCATTTAAAAATGAAAAGTTAGGATTCAAAATAATTGTGTAACTTACAATGAAAGATTTATATTCAGTCATGGCTAGGCATAGGCATTCAAAAGATATTCTTCCCTTCCCGGGCATCTCTACCATGTGATGAAGAATGCTTAGGGCTTACAATTAAGTGCCATTTGTGTGTGTGTGTGTGTGTGTGTGTGTGTG
Organism: Saguinus oedipus; assembly: GCA_031835075.1. Classification (NCBI taxonomy): domain Eukaryota; kingdom Metazoa; phylum Chordata; class Mammalia; order Primates; family Cebidae; genus Saguinus; species Saguinus oedipus. Next base: position 48,041,243 of record CM063169.1, read on the forward strand.
TGTGTGTGTGTGTGTGTGTAGACACTAATTTTCTTTATTGAAGTTGGAATTGTCACATCTATAAGTCAGTTATTCATAAAGAGGGAAAAAAAGAAAGAAATCATCTCAATCTGGATCAATTAACAAGAGTTGGGAAAAGGACTAGTTAATATATTTAACTTGGTCATTTAAAAATAGATATGTGTATAGCTCTAAAACAATGTGTTTAGAGTGTATTCATCATAATCCAGGATACCATTTTAAAAAACACCAAAACAAAAATGTAGAGCTATGTGAAGAAATCAAGGCACAGGATAGTTATGTGACTTCTATATGATTATATATACTTATTTAATAACAATACTCAGAGAGTGCCCAATCTTTTGCACCACCAAATACAGACCACTTTCTAAACTTTGAAACAATAAGATTTTTTTTATAAACATAGGCATTTCATGTGCTCTTGCATCAAGAAAATTATATTTATTGCTTTTATACAAGTACTGTTTCTAGCCAACAATTCTGAAAGGGCATACCTTTAAACAGCATTCTCTTGAGATTCCTGATAATAGGTAAAAAAGATTAGTAAGTGTGATACAAAGTACTGTGGAAAGGGCAAGGAAAAACACTGTAATTATTCTGTATGATGGGGGAAAAATAACAAAGATACCACAACAAAGACATTAAAAGTTAACATCGCTCCAGGCAGCAATATGTTGTAATTCTCTGGCAGAACACAGAGCAGATTTCCCCAATCCCAATACAGTAACTCACAAGGCCTGCAGATTCAACCCGTTTTAAAATGACAGCTCATACTCACTGTCTGCTTGTGGCGCAAATAGTTGGATCTTCTAGGAGAATCAAGGCTAGGAGCTTGCATGTCCCAGACGATAGTTATGGCCAAAATAAATCATATGTGCACAATTTATAATATACTTTCACTCTCAGATTCCAAAGTTTTTAAAAAGTAAAAATTTTATCAAGAAACAGCCAGAAAAAGATGAAGATTATCTTAATAGCTCTTTCTGTATATTTCTGTCCCGCTTTCTATACTGAGTCATTTGACTAACTTTGTCATTAATTAGTGTCTTCAGAATCCTACCTAGTATAAAGTTGGAACTCAGTAGTTGTTAAATAGATTAATAAGTAGATTATGTTAACAATGGAATGTTTCTTCTCAATAGAAAAATATTTTAAGGATTTTTTTCCTCTGTAGTGGCCCAAGTGATTTCCTGAAGGCAAGATATTTTTCTGATATTTAAAAACATATACTAGTTCCTTATTGCAAAATCAACATGTTTTGCCTCATGATATATGAGACAGTAATTTAAAAATGGTAAATTATTGCATGAGATTCAATGAGAAAAGGTGCATCAAATAAATTATCAATTTATTTCAGCAAGTATTTAAAGAAGACCTAATATTTGACATTGCATATTAAAATATTAAAACCTAATTTTTGTCATATTGCATGAAGTTTTTCAGTGACTAAACAACTGATAGAATCTGATTGAAGTATGAGTAAAGTATATGTAGGCAATAATAGAGCAATTGATTGATTGTGAAGAGGAAGAATTAGGGGTAATTATAGAAAATGTAGTACTTTAAACTGGATCTGTAAAATTGGGTGGCACAAAATGGAGAAAGAAATAAGCAAAGGAGCAAGGGTTGGGTAGGTAAACCAAAGTTGTTGGTGGCAGAAAAAGGAATTAAACACTGATTTCTGGCCCCTAATTCCAGGGGTTAGCCATGAGAACTAGTGAAGATTCACATCCATCATAATGGACAGTACCTGCACCCACAAAGGTGGTGGTTCCAAACATAGAACATTTTTTTTTTTTTAATTTTTATTGCATTATAGGTTTTGGGGTACATGTGCAGAGCATGCAAGATAGTTGCATAGGTACACACATGGCAGTGTGTTTTGCTGCCTTCCTCCCCTTCACCCACACTTGGTATTCATCCCCAGGCTATTCCCCCCCCCAGTGCCCCCCACTGTCCCTCCCCCATTTCCCCCAACAGTCCCCAGTGTATAGTAGACCGCCTCTCTGTGTCCATGTGTTCTCATTTTTCTCACCCACCTATGAGTGAGTATATGCAGTATTTCTTTTTCTGTTCTTGTGTCAGTTTGCTGAGAATGATGTTCTCCAGGTTCATCCATGTCCTTACAAAGGACACAAACTCATCATTTTTGATTGCTGCATAATATTCCACAAACATAGAACATTTGATTATAAATTACATGTAGACCTGGAGAAGAACAATAATGCAAAAAATAAATGCCTTTTCTGGATGTATCAGCCTTTTTCAGGATATCAACATAGACTCTTATTATTTTTTAGTGCATGAGCATTATGTGGAGCAGAATTTAAAAGACTTGCTTTTAATTCACACATTATATACATACATAGTCTTGGGAAATAATAGAAAATCTTAAATTCTTCAGAAATTTCAATATATTTTCTGTTGTTAGGGACAGCAAGAGATTTATTTTAAAAGTGGTGTATTAAGTTACAAAGTTAGAGTAAGATCAATATATTATCTTTGCTTTCTTTACATTTTTATGTATTTTCTGTAAAAAGCAGATTATGGAAGATTTGATAATGTTAAAAAAAACCACTTACATGCTTAAAACCCAGTGTTACCAGCCCAGCCTACTCATGACCACCTGGCTCAGTATTTTTCCAACCATTCTTGCATGATTCTTTAAAGTTCTAAGGATGTCTGTCTGAGTCACCCCACCATAGCATGTCATTAAACAACTTGTTTAATAACCACAATAAATAAGTGCTTAAGCAATTCTAAAACATATGGGCAATTTTTCAGGGTAGATTACATCACCTGACCAGTCAATACCTATGTCTAAGAGCTACTCCTGAATCCTGAAAAGAACATAAAACAAATATATGTCATTTTCCTGTGTAAGTCACTCATACTTCCTGATTGCACAGCTTTTCTGCCTTTACTTGGCTCTAAATTTTTTTTATGGCTGTTTTCTGTGCTAGTTTATTACTGAGTTGCAAGTTCTACATTCATTTGCCTTATATTAGACAATGTCTAAGAATCTGTTTGGATGTTATATTTAATATTTATATTTAATTTTAAAAGAAAGTAAAATTGAAATGAAAATAAGCTCACTTTACTTATGAATGTAGTGGCAGTTTTCATGATGAAGAGGAAGGGGATGTGTTGATCCCAACAGTTATAATCTCTCATAGGTGACTGCTTATAGAAAAGAGATGTATCATATATTTAAATGTGGTTAAGATCTAAACTCAGGGGATTAAGTAATGCTAATAATAACAACAATACCTTCAACAACAATAAAATCAAGAAACAAATCCAAAAAGAAAGAAAGCTTCTAAACATTGTAAGGCTTTAGGCCCATAATAGATTTTAGGATGAAAATCTTTTATTTTTCTATCCATTATGGTCTGGCTGAAAGGACATTCTGTTTCTTACTTGATATATTCTAAACATGATCTTACACAGTTTGCGCTTTAATTCACTATTATAAACCACCTGCTACTGCAAAGAAGTTGTTTAAAATCCCAAGCACAGCTAAATTAATACTCATATGATGCATGCCAGGTCGTATAGCTTTTTCGGAGCAAATAAACTAATTTAAATAAGTTACTTGTTCTACATTTAGATGCTGACCCTGGTAAATTGTGGTGACATCTAGAAAATTACTTGTTAGGAAAAGGTATTTAGCATAAATAGGTTGTAGTGTGGAGGTGCTGCGGTGTCATAGATATAGATATTTAGAATCTTGATTAAATTTTTATCTTGAGTTCAGGCCAATCTTTCACTGAATACTATCATACTTTCTGGCTTCTTGCTTTGCAAAAAAACTATGACCACTTGGAAAGTTAATTTAGAGGTGTATGTGTATGTTTTACCTTCCTTGGCCTGCAGGAAGTCACGTTTATAACAGATCTTCCACAGACAAAGAAGAAATGCTGGGAGCTCACTTTAATTTAGCACAGATAAACAAACAAAATCCATTATGCCATATGGCAATTATGCCATATGATTGAATTTATTACCAAATAAAACTGTTGGCTTATGCATTTCACAGTTTTTACTATACATATCCACTGTTTTTAGAGGTTTTCTCTAGGGTTACTTGCCCACACTACTATCAAAAAAAATAAATAAATACCCCAAAACACAGACAAACAAAATGCAATTTATTCTTACTGCAGGAAGTATAAGAAAATGAAATCAAACTAGAACAGTGAAAAACAGTACTGACTAGTTGTACTCCAGTTCTGCTAATAGTACAAAGAAGCTAGGACATTTACTCTAATTAAGATAGCATTCTCTGTTGGATTTGGATGGGTGTATCCTTGTGTCACATATCCACAGTAGAATTTTCTACAGTATGCAACTTTTGTTCCTAAAATGAAAGTGGATATTTTTCTACCTTAAAGTGACTTAACATTGCCCATCTGAATGCATAACCGCAAGTTAGATTGCTAAATTTTACTAAGTTCAGACAAACTCAGTGTTGCAAATTTAAAGTCATTTTTTTATTTATGGAATGATGTTATACTTTTTTGAAATTTTTATAAAATTGATCCATTACTATTTAGTCAACTTGCCTATATTTCTTGTGGAAATTATGCAAACACGTCCTTTTGGGGAGGCTTTCACTGAGTATTTCTTGCATTTTGTGTGGGAAATCTTCAAATCCTCAAATAAGTTGTATTTGAGATATGATACTTTTATAACTCAAAATCCTTTTAAATTTATACCTGTAATTAGGTCACATTAAGGAAAGTGATTTTTTAAAAATCCAATCCGTCTATTCATCTGTGAAAGTGGACATTTATATTATTACTTCTTATTTGAAGTAGATAGCATTTGGTGTAACTTATTCAGGCTACAAATGTATACTTTACTCTTTTCCCTTTCTCTTACTTGTGTGCTTCTCATTTTTCATTAAGCCACTTTCAACATAAAATGTGATGCTCAGTGATGTTTACGTTTAGAACTCATCACAACCCCCTCCCCCAAGAACAAAGCTGGATGTTAACCTCCCTTACTTCCACTTGGATATGCAGTTTGACTTTCTCAATGAAGTTGGCAGAGATCCTTAAGGCTGAAAGGGAATTCTTCAACAAGGACAATAATGCTTTTCTTTGGCAGTAGGAAAAGATGCAAGAGAACACAATTAATTCCCTACTCTCGCCTTCAATGGCTCAATTCAGCTGGGCCAGTTTACCAAAATCTTCAGTGACTGGGATGGAAAGGAATATAGAAAAGTGGATCTACAGAATAACTCCTCAACAGAAACAATTCACTTATCTATAACCTGTCAAATTTGCCACCAATTAGTGTCAGTATCATAAATTCTTTACTAATTTGCCAAGGTACTTTTTTCCTATTTTTTTCTTTGATTGGTTCTGTTCTAAGAGTATATCCTTAAAGTGCATCTTTCTCCACTCTATAAGTTTCTTTCTTTTTATTAATGGATAAAGTAAAAGTGTGATTATATAAAGTTGTGAATAAAATTTGGCCCAGATCATGTGGAAATGGAAATTCCCTGAGAGGCAACATTAATAATGGCTGGACAACACACATTTGCTAGAATGAGTTTGACACCTTGATTGCATTTGTAAGGTATATTTATTGTTGCTTTGGGGAATGTATGTATATTGGGCTCCAAAGAGCATGGAATTTTAATTAGCAACTTATCTTCTTCACCTTGGACATAATGGTTAATAGTATCTTGATGGTGGATGAAACAAAGGAGTAATAGGTTTGATTTTACCAATATTGCTAGCCTGATTTCACTTAGTTTGGTTTAGAATGGGAAAATATTAGTTACTACACACCCATATGTTTTGTAGGTAGATTGAATAAGCTTCAAGCCAATATGTTTTTTTGTTTGTTTGTTTTTTTAACTGAGTTGAATTCAGTAATAATTTATCCTACTCAAGTTCTAAGAGTGGAAACAGTTAGTACTTAATTTAGCAGATATTGCAACTTATTCTCCTAAACTTTTTCCTCCTCCTCCTCCTCCTCCTCCTCCCCCTCCCTGACTGGATAAACATTTCAAAGATGTAGTTAAAATCATCAGATGATTTTCAGAAGTTATATCAAATTTTGTCAGGATCTCCTTTCTAAATCTTATTTCTAAAATAAATTTCTTAAATAGAGAGATGTCATTTGAATTACTTTATAGGACTGAAGATAATATAATGCTTTCATTGAATTTTCTCTGATACTGTGTGGCCATGCTTCCAGCATTCTCTGGTTGATACTGTGTTCAATGTTAACATATCCCGCAAGTTGTTTGCTTGTATTTTGTCATTTACTCATCTCGAAGTCACATGGGGTAGGAGCTGATAATATTCCCATATTGTTGATAGAGATCAAAAACATTTATTTTGCAAAATATAAGGAATTTATATTAAATAATCCTTTTTTCAGCTGATGAAATTTGTACTTGGAGGATGTAAGTAACTTAGCCAAGGCCACATAATTAGTGGTATCTGGATTCAAAACCGAGCAATCTGACTAGCGTATTTGGTCCTAATGAACTAAGCTGTGCTACTGTTCTTTATTTAAGTTAATAAATGATAAAATTTGAAAGAAGATATAGGATATATTATTATTATCCTGATATATAATGAAAACCTATCGAAGATTTTATTTAATTTAATTCATTAATTAATGAAGAAGCCAATAAGATATTACATTTGTTCCAAAGGAATATTCAAAATACCACATCTTAAAGTCAGATAAGGAATGCTGAAATAAATTTACAAATGAATGAAAAACTGGCAAAACTGGTCAATATCTAGAGTGGGATAATCAATCAATTGCACTTCACTGGAGAAAATTTGCATTTTTATGAATAGAAATTATTTGCATTACTAACTATATTAATCCCATGTTAATCACCATAAATGTTCCACTACTGGAAAGTCTATAAGGATCACTTTATTCTCATGGGACACCTTTATTTCAGGAAAAGAAATAAAAAAGCAGCTGCAAAAGAGGGATTTGCATTGAAAAACATCCAGAGATACCAGGCAGAAAGCACTTTCATCCTTCCACTCCGGGGTGGGTTGCACATAACATTCATTTTCTTCAGCCACTACCAGCATACATGCAAAGCATCCTTATATCAGGAAGCCCAAAGTTGGCTGAAGGTGCGACGCATGCTATTCACATAGGTATGTGACCAGCATTAGCCTTGAAATCCCATCCAGGCTTCATCAAAACCAGATGCAAATTATACATCCAATTATTATTACTAAACAATGCGGACAACCTGTTACATCCTACTCCAAAACAACATATGGACTTATGATTACAGAATATCATTTATCTATAGTTAATGGATTCTGTAGCATTGGGAGATTAGCATGTAGTCAATCCAAATTAGTTGATATTAAACCATGCTATGTATTATTATTTTTCTCTAGTTTAAATTCTATCTGTACAAAACAAAACAAAAAAATCTTGACAAAGACAATGAGATAACAATGAATAGGAACTAACACAGATGGATGGGCTTAAGGACACCAACTAACTGTCAAAATCGTTCAAAATTTTATCACATAAAATATAATCAAAACTAAGGCAGTTTCTACATAATGCCAGTCTAATCAGATATAAAGTAAAAAAATCCAGGCAATATTCTACTTTCATTTTCATCTAGCACCAAATTTTCTAATAGAGGGACACATTTGTTACTGACTTTCTGTATTTATCTTCCTTCATCTTTTACAGATTTTAGTTTACAAAGTTAGAATGCACAGAAGGAACTATTGCATAGGGGACTGTGGCAGAGTTCTGGAGTTGATGTCAAACTCTTTATTTGTAAACATCATTGAAATTTTACACGCAGCAGTACTTTGCCTTATAAAGTATACAGTATTTGCTCTAAAGGTGTTTGAAAAAAAATGTTTCTCTGCTCTGCTTCATTAGCCTCATTCCATTTATTTGGAATTCTTTCTGTAAGAATAACTGAGAATACATTGAACTATTTAACTGGCACATGCCTCATTGAAAAGAAGTGAAAATATTTTATTCCACAGTTTGAAACTTTGGGCTTTGTCTACTGCATATAGTCTCAGTGGAGATATATAAACCCCAAAGAGGCTAAAATTAGTTCCTGGGAAAGATGAAAAGATTCTTACTATTTACATGTATAAAGCACAGATTTACATATATTACATAAACAGATATATACTTTATGTGTGGTATTAACATTTCATGGATTTCACAATTCAGAAAAAGATGTCTTAAAAAAGCTACTTAGAACAGAAATTTTAAAAAGAGGTTGAAAAACAGAACTCCAGTCCACCAGGGAATCATAAATTACAATATAATCAATTGATGATTTTGTCTACCTTTTTTTATATTGAATTAACCAATTTTTTTTTTTTTTTTTTTTTTTTTGAGACAGAGTCTCATTCTGTCTGCCAGGCTGGAATGCAGTGGTGCAATCTCAGCTCACTGCAACCTCCATCCACCTCCCAGAATCAAGTGATTCTTTTGCTTTGGCCTCCTGAGTAGCTGGGATTATAGGCACATGCCACCATACTCAGCTAATTTTTGTATTTTTAGCAGAGATGGGGTATTACCACGTTGGTCAGGCTGGTCTCGAACTCCTGACCTCATGATCTGCCTGCCTCAGCCTCCCAAAGTGTCCAGATTGCAGGCATGAGCCACTGCGCCTGGCCCCAATTGTTTTGATTTAAACAGACTGAACTCAGATTTTTCTGCTGAGTTATGATGAAGCTATGTAATATCCTATAATTTGAGTCAAAAAAGTAATTAAATAAGGCTTGGCATATGTTGTAGGCAGCATTGTTGTCTGTGATGCACCAGAGCGAACACCTTGACTTTTAGTTAGCTCTTGCTGGTAAAAGAAGTACATTTTATTGCCTACCTCAGTGATTGCTTTTCTCAATGTGATCCAAATGTTTGATGGGCAAAGTTTTGTCAGTTACTGGATAAGAAAAAACGGTGATTTGGCAATAAATAAATTAATGTAAGTTGTTTTTTTTTCTGTTACCATATGGAAAAAAGGTAAATATTAATAATGGGAGGAACAGTCATTATATCACTTGCAATTTGGGGGGAAATATTTCTTACAGTTGACCGTGTTTTGGTTGAAGTTATAAGACATGGACCATTGGAAATCATCTGCATTATGAATGTGTTTTTCTTTGCTCTTTTCTAGGGATAAATGCAGAAGATAAATAGTCATAAATATTTTGAGTGGGTTTTGTTTTGAGTAAAGTTGTCTAATTAAGATTATGAGTTTATTTAGTCTACTCTCTCACTATGCTTTTTAATTCAGTAGTGTGTTATATTGTGAATTTGAAATTAAATAAAGTTTTAACTTAAAGGCAGAATGTTAATAAGGAATTCAAATCTAAATGTAAGAAGTAAGATTCCACCAAGGTCAGTGACATGACTTTAACTGAAAAGTCAAATATTATACTGAGATTGAGCTAAAGTTACAAGGAAAAGGAAAAGGAGGCCCAAATACATACATGACATTATCTTGCAGAAGCCTTAGACATTTCTGCATTTTAATCAAGTGATAAGAAAATGAAATCAGCCTGGGTAACATGGAGAAACTCTATCTCTACAAAAAAATTACAAAAAATTAGCCAGGTATGGTGACACACACCTGTAGTCCCAGCTACTTGGGAAGTGGAGATGTGAGGATCACTGGAACCTGGGGAGATCAAGGCTACAGTGAGCTGTGATTATTCAACTGCCTCCAGCCTGGGTGACAGAGTGAGACCATATCAAGGAAGGAAGGAAGGGAGGAAGGGATGAAGGAGGGAGGGAGGGAGGAAGGGAGGGAAGAAAAGAAGGAAGGAAGGAGGGAAGGGAAAGGAAAGGAAAAAAGGGAGGGAAGGAGGAGAGGGAGGGATGGAGGAAGGAAGGGAGAGAGGAAGGAAGGGCAGAAGAGAGAGAAGGAGGGGAAGGGAGGAAGGCAGAGAAGGAAGAGAAGGAAGCAGGGAAGGAAGAAAGGAAGGAAGGAGGGAGGGAGGAAGGGGGAGAGAGGGAGGACAGGGAGAGAGGAAGGGAGAGAGAGAGAGAAAGAAAGAAAATAATAGCTATTTTTTTATTATTATTTGGAAAGTTTGTAGCTTCACATATTCTTTTAATTCTTTGATAGTGCCTTAATTAGATAATATACTCTATTAGGCACAGCAGACCCAGTGCAAATGAGAATCTCTTCCATGCAATATTTATAAAGCTGAGAGTGAAAGAGAGCAATGTATAGGGAGGGTTACAGTGTAATGTAACTATTCAGGATAAGAGTTCTGCTTCTGATCATAGGTACCACACAGTACCTATGTTTTCTTGGACAAATGGGTTTCTTCACATATTAAATGACAATCTAATAATTGTGTCATATACCTGCTTTGAAGGTACATACATATAATGTATCAAATGCCCTGCCTAGCAGAGAGTAAATGTTCAGAGTAAGTTTAATAATAGAGATAAAGAAAATGATGATGATGGAAATAGTATTAATAACAGTATTTGTAAATATGGCAGTGTAAGGAGTATTGAGCAGAAGCACATGTGAAAGTTGGAGCCTGGCTCTAATGAAAGCTGGAATTGTAGTAAAGAAAATGACACAGGTATAATCTAACTGACATTATTCTGATATCAAATTGCACTGTTAAAAATGTGTATAACGTGAATGTGCTTACTGACAAGGTGAGGACAGTGACATGACATAACTAATGAGTAGATGAATGAAATGCATCTAAACTTATGTGTGAATTTTCTAAAATTAGCTTCAGGCCGGAGTAATAACACTATTAATTATATGAAATTAATAACTTTATTATAAATAAATGACAATGGTGTCATAGGAGACTTAATTAGTTTAAAAAGTAAAAGTTACACAATAATCTCACGTTTTTGTAGCTATTGCATTTTGTCTCCAGTTCCCTTGTTCTTATCAAAGCCAATCAAAAATAAAACTTGGCATGCTAATTTTCAGCAACTATCCCACCTCCACTGAAATAACTAAGAAAACATGTCTTTAGAAGAATGAGTAGCAAAAAAGTTATTACTTTTACAGTGGTTACTTAAAAATAAGTAATATAACAGTGAATTTGAAATTTTTCCAGTATTTGTTTAAAACCTTGGTAGTAGTGTTGGGAACTAAGTAACTGTTTTCACGATGAATCACTACTTGACTGGTGTTTATTTTTCAGACCTAGCATAGACAGTACACAGTACAACCTAAGAGTGACCCCTTTGGGCTCATGCTCACCTATCCTGAAAACAAGTATGTTTGTTGATGTGTTCATGTAAAGTGTTACATAGACTGAGGGATCACTTGTCTAAAAGAATAAGATAGAAGATGTTCATGGGTTAGTATCTCAGAATGATAATGATTATATCTTAATTGTACATGTTGCTAGACTCATTACTTCTCTCATTTTGTGTACCAAGTTTAAGTGCTTAATTTGATCTGTTATGCTTATTTTTTTAAAGTGATTGGAAAATATTATAAATACATGTATATATGCACAAAGAATTAGAATCTTAACTCATTTTGGTTAAATAAATATTATTCTAAGATGCCATCTGAAACAACTGCATGCCATATAAGGAAAGGGGCATGAGATTCTATTAGACCAGGCTGGTTTTTTTTATCAGTAAGTAATAAGCATTGAGTAGTCACTATGTTCTACCTTCTAGGAATACAGAAATTATTGGCCTCATGAAATTTGCATTCTAGTGGATAAGCCTACAAACCTGTGAACAATTAATTTGTATAATTTCAGACAGTGGACATTATAATAAAATGAAACAGGATACAAGGATAAAATGGACTGCATTGAATGAGAAAGATTTATGAGTGGATAATATAAAAACAAAACATTAGCCTAGAGTCAGAGAGATAAACAGACATATATAAATCAAGGTTCAGCCATTTTCTGAGTGAATTATGTTATCTAGATTAAAGGAACTTCTGCTTCTGTATCTGTGAAAGAAGAATCACACCAACCTTGTAAAATGGTTTTGAGATTATAAATGTTATCTGTATAATGCTTGGTGCATAGGAAGTCTTCGGTAATTATCCATCATTAAGAACTACACAATAAAAGTCACACAGATCCCTTATGTAGTTGGGTCTCTCCTATAATGTCCCTCTTTTTTTAAGAATTGTTTTTTTTAGGCCGGGCACGGTGGCTCAAGCCTGTAATCCCAGCACTTTGGGAGGCCGAGGCGGGTGGATCACGAGATCAACAGATCGAGACCATCTTGGTCAACATGGTGAAACCCCATCTCTACTAAAGATACAAAAAATTATCTGGGCATGGTGGCGCGTGCCTGTAATCCCAGCTACTCAGGAGGCTGAGGCAGGAGAATTGCCTGAACCCAGGAGGCGGAGGTTGCAGTGAGCTGAGATAGCGCCATTGCACTCCAGCCTGGGTAACAAGAGCGAAACTCCGTCTCAAAAAAAAAAAAAAAAAAAAAAAAAAAAATTGCTTTTTTAAAGGCCTCATAAAACAAAACACATAGGTATTTGTATTTAACTTTTAATTTTCAGTGGAAATAAAATAATTATTCTGTGGTCATGGGTCTTTGCTGCTCTAAAAAAGTGAAGAGAGGGCGATCACAAGTTTATTGAGTATTTTTGGAAAATTATTTACTTTGGTTTACTTGGTTCAAATGTATCATCACTAGTTGACAGTTCAAGGGCCACCTGGATTATCTTCTAGACAACAGCATACTGTGACTTTAATCCTGTCCATATTTTAATTTTCTGTAAGTGAACACTTTTGCATAACAGTTCCCATATGATGAGCTTAAAACTATATTATGACGACTTTTAAAAAAATGTATGCTTACTTAGATGTTGCTTTGTCAGTGTATTTATTATTAAATTCTTTGATTTGCATGTGCAAAACCATCTCAACTAAATTATCAAACTCTTGAAATCAAGGACCCATGTATTTCTGTAAAATATTACAGAAATTTACTACACAAAGTAAGTGTTATGTACATAGTAAGTAGTTACTCATTATGGTTAAAAATAGCAGTATTATATAATGCACTTCAAGAGGCATATTATCCTTTGCCCAGAGATTCATCACATATGTTGTGATTTTTCATCTCATAAATTAAGAAAAATCAGAGCTTCAAAATGAAAAATAGCTTGTCTTAAAATTTAGAAAAAGAAATACAACAAATGTTTGACTGAGCTTTTAAAAATTAACCCAAAGAAATATTTTCATCAAAAATAAAATATTTTTCTATTGCTTGAAAATCAATTTAGTCTTACTGAAGACATGTTTTTTGAAATAATTTTCATGTCATTATAATGCTAAATATTAAGGTTTTATAGAAACTATTATTCAAATGGTTAGTATAAATATTGATTACTGGTTAGGAAGCATTAGACATAAATTTTAGAGAAAGCTTTTTAAAAATCGGAAGTGAAGATTTATTTGTAATTATGAATAGGGAAGATGTTTGGATTTGGACTGATTCTATATGCGAACCAATTGAAGACAGATGCATTTAAAGAATGAAATACGCCAAACTACATGATTAGGCTACATTATAAACTTAGGGAAATGAATTTAATCATTTTCATAACACACAATTACCTAATTCTCATTGGCAAAATAGAACTTGAAAATAAATCAAGATCCTAGTGGGTAATAATAATGTTAGGGTCTGAACATAAAGTGGGGAGAGGGTGAGAAAGGGTAGAGGAAAGTGTGAAAGTGGCAAAGGTGGAGAACCCACTTCAACAAACTAAAGATCACCTTTTATTTCTTTCCTACATGAACAACCTCCATTACTTCTTTAAAAATTTCAAATTTGTGAGAATCTAAAGTCGGTTAGGTGTCACTGAAAGAAAATTAATAAAATATGTACATTTTTATTTTAGTTTCACAGCTGTTTTCCAGATACTGTGTTGAGACTACTTCTATCACTTCAAGTCGCCTCCATGTTTTGACTAAAATTAACTGAATATGACATGGTAATCACGGAATTGAGCCAAACCATTGAAATCATGCTAAAATATTTTGGTAGCCTAATTAATAGTTATTGTTTTATGGGTCCATATTACAATATTATTATAACATTATTGAAAAGGAAAATTTTATATTCCCTCGATATGCATTCACTGCAATAAAATTAATGTATCCTTATTCAAATTTATTAAAATGTTCAACTTGCCCCCACCATAGTTATTTAATATAGTACCACTATAATTACAATTATAGATTTATTTGATTAAAAAATGGTGATTCTATGTTCATATGTGTGAATTTAATTAGTCTCTGCTATATTCTTGTGGCTTAATCTTTATTCCTGTAATAAGTGTCTGGATCAGGCTATATGCCATGCAATACTAATGATAGAAATAGAAATTAGTCTTTTTCTCTAAAGTGGATAATTATTATTGTCCTTAGATGCTATTTTCTACCTTGAAATTGATTAAACAAGTTGTTTATTGCTGTGTCATGAGTTTTTGAATGTATCTTCCTCATTCCCATTCACTGTCACAATTTAACATATTTTATATTATTTAGTATGCATACTCTTTAGTTCTGTATCACTGTTATCAGTTAGTAGTAAATAATCTATGTGCACTTCTTATTTGGGATATTTATCTTTAAAAATAACTAACATAGTTAATTATTTGTAAATAATTAGAACTGCATTACCCATACTATACTGTCATGGGATCATCGTCATGTCAGTTCACCAGCCAGAATCCTCTGTGGCAGACAGCACCTTCTGCCTGAGTATTGCTCATGCCTGCTGGGCTTGTTCCACTGGCTTAGCCTGGCAGGCTCTACTTGGTTTGCACTACCAGCTGGGATCCCATAGCTGCCAAGGGTGAGCCAGGTATGGAGCAGTGAGGGGTGTGTGGGCAACTGAGGGCACAGTCCAGACACTTTGCATAGCCAGGCATTCTGGGTGCTGTGGCAGGACAGGCAGCTCCAGTTGCTGGCACAGGTGCTGGCTCTGTGCAAGGCTCTGGCTGCATGCAGCTTCCCCTGTGGGCACCCACATCTGGACGAGGGGAACACAGTGGCACCCAAAAGCTTGGAGACACCAGAAACCACAGAGCCCCAAAGAGGATGTCACAGCCCTGGCTTGGGGAGCCCCTAGGTCTAGGCTCCTTGAAGGGCTGTAGCTCTTCTCTCCTTGTTGCCTGCAACATAGTAAGCAAGAAGGTATTTCAGCCCTGTTTGTCTTACAGCTCTTTCAGTCCCTTGGCAGGTCTGAGTTCGGGTCCTGATTTCTGTCCCATGTCCAGGAAGAATGAGGTACACAGACAACTGGAGGGTGAGCAAGGGGGAGAAGAGCTTTATTGAGCAACAGAACAGCTCTCAGGACACCCAAAGTGGGTAGCTTCTTTCTAAAAGCAGGTTCCTGACAAGTATCCAGCTTTCAGTGGAAAGGAGACCTGAAGTGGGTAATGCCTTCCCACAGGTGGTCATCTGGATGTCTGTAGCCCTCAGTGGAGAGGAGGCCCACAGTGAGTTGCAGGGAGGTTGTCCCAATGTCTCTGTGAGTCTGAGTGCAGGGTTTTCATAGATCTTAGAAGGGAGTACATGTGTGTTGATTGGCCCATGGATATCCATGGACAGGCCCATAAAAAGCACCATAAATTCTCACGTGGGGCTGCCTATTCCACCTGGAAGTGACAGCCCGGCCCCCATACTTCAGACTGAGAAACTAGTTAAATTTATCCAATCTAATCCTCACATTCCTTCACTGGGGACCCACCCCTTTCCACCAAGGAGCCTGTCTGCCACCATCAATCATGCCCCATGGTGTCCTGGCTGTTCATCCCAAGGAGAACCTGCAGACCTGTATGAAGACACCCTCAGCCCCACCTAGGCCCCCCTCCTATACTCCTTGGCACCCAAATTTCACATGGGATGGAGGTCTAAGCGTGCTGGCCTGTTAGCACCACACTGAGCACTCACACACCAGCTGGGTTGCAAGAGCTCATGGGCTCAGCCTCAACTTTGTTCCAAAATCAGAGTGAGGGCAGGAGTGGGGAGAGGCCAGGGGTAGGCCAGGCAGTGGGAGTGGGCAATTCTGAGCCTGCATGGGTGGGGAGCCTTCCTGGACCCAGGAGTACAGGGATGCTCGATAGATCTGCAGCCATGGCTGGGTGTCTGCAGCTGCACCTGGGAGAGCAGGGTTCCTGCCTGCTCCCAGCTCCTACCCACTCCATGGAGTATGCAGACCTGGCCCCACCTCCTCTGCTGCAGGCAGCATATTCTCAGTTGCTGCTTCAGATAGGCTGCTGCTACCATCATTACCATATTAAAATTAGAATTATGGTAGGGCCAAATTAAGTTTTACCATGAAATATGAAATCACAACTGATGATTAACCTGCTGCTTTTCACTTAAAGATGATATAATCCTTTGCTACATTAAATACAGAACAAGTCTGGAAATACAGTTAAGCTTAAGATAACCTTGAATATCTTGCATTTATCTTCAATTTTATACAGAACACTTAACTCTTTAAACATCAAACAGTTAACATATATCTAGCACATAGTAAGTACTTAAAATGCCTAAGATGGATAAATGAATAAATTGGTAAATAGCAAACATATATAAAGCAGAGGCCCAAAAGTTTTAAAGTTATCCAATGTAATCCTAACAATTACTCTGAAATAAGCAAGGATACTTTTTTTGACTCTCTTTTACATGGGAGACATTTTATATGTTTAATGTCCCTTAATTCTAACATAAGTATTTTAATTTTACTAATGAATAGATTTGAAAAGTTGGATTACCTGTTCAATGGTATCATCAGCTTAGTGGCCATGTAAGTATTGAGCAAATTTCTAGCTGACTTAGAGTCCCTTCAAAATTTCTTTCCTACACTACAAACTAATATATAGGTATATAGTTATAAATATGTATGTGTATTTCTTAGATATATTTCCGTATCTTATAATGAATAAAAACATATTTATTCTTGAGACTACTAGATTTATTTATGTAGATCATTAAATATTATATATCTGATATACTTAAATACATTGATCTTAGCCTATTATTATATCACACATTCAAGCAATTGTCAAAAGATAAGCTTTGGAATTTAGTAAATATCATTCTACAGATATGTATAAATTTAATGGCCAAGAAGAAAGTGAAAAGCTGCTTACTTAAAAAAAAAAGAAAAGAAACAAAAACCATACAAAAGTGTTTTATAACAGTTTTATAAAGAGGCCGCATCATTTCTGCTCTCATTCATTAAAATCATGTATCTTTTCTAAATTGAGTAAAGAAAAAAAGTACAAATTTATTTCAGAAATAGGCAAGTGTTTTAATAGTTAATATGTATGCTCACTTCATCTCTGGGCACCCAGAGAATTTATTTCAGGACCTTCCTGTCAATGACCCCTTCTTTTCCAGTAATCTAGAGTGTGATTCTCAAAATCAGTAGCCAAAGAATATTGTGTTTTATGGGCTAATATAAGTTGTTCTGCTCCTTATGTTTTCATTTTCAGCGTTTAGAGTTTCTTTGCTTTATAGTATCATTTTACTTTACTAAATTACAGAGTAAGGAAAGCTTTTCATTTTACCTGATTTTATTCTTAGAACAAAAATATTATAATCCTCTATATTTTTATTCTTTTGCCAAAAAGTGTAGGCAGTTTTACATCATCTGTTTTCCCAATCAGTTTGTGATGCAACTATAAAAAGAGGCATAGATACTGAATGTATGAAACAGAAACTCCAAGGCCAAGAAGTGTCCATTTTGAAAGAGTGTTAATGGAAAGAAATGTGACTGCAGACTAGATGTAGCTGTGTTAGCAATGGGAGAGGATTTGAGTTCGAGAGCACGATGATTCTGTAAAGGAAATAAAGCAAAATACATTTAGGGAAGAGGAAATGGTTTTTATTTCAGTGAACTGATTTAAAAGTGAGATGAAGAATTCTCTTATAGAAAGAGGAGGATCCTACAGGTTAAAACCGTTTTACTGTATAACAAGGTATGATTTATATGTTTAGTAATTTAAGGAGATCATTTGCAAAGGGTTACATTAAGCAAGTCTGAAATCAGTTTATAACCAAACATTGAAACCTATGTTGTAATTGGGAAGGAAAATGGCTCCAAAGGTTTGGGTGGGCCAGGAAATATCAAAATAGCCCTTATCATTGATATAGCTAACCTGACAATGCTCTACATATCTAAGAGCCCTTTAAAAATCCATGTGAATTCACTATTTTTGGCATATATTTCTGAAATATTTGAGTTTCCAGCAGTTCAATGCATAGAGTTCCTAATTAGAAGTAACAGAGAAACCCATGTTTCTTATTATCCTCACAGTTAAATCTAGCCTAAAAGCAACATGATATGCTTAAAACTCCAGGACCCAGATTGTAGATGTGGTGCTGTCAGTTGGTTCTTCATATGAATCTCATGAACTCCGTGCCTATTCTTTCCAAGAGATCACTGAGAGAGGAACACAAAGCTTAGAATAGTGCTGCATCTTATGGTAGTTTACTGCAAGGCCTTACTTTGACTATGTAAAGAAAGAACTACGTGTGATTTAAGTGTATCTGATTATCTTGAAATTCCTGATGTTACATTCTGAAGGTCCCTAAACTCTCAGAACTGGCCTCTTTGCAACTAGATTCAAAGCTGTTCACTTAGCCACATACACAACTGCCAAATTGACTCTGTGAATTCTATGCTCAAAGATCTTTGATGGTTCCCCACTGCCTACTCAATGACACAGAAATTCCCTAGTCAGGCATTTAAGTCCCCATGCAATCCACCACTCTCCTGTGGATTCTGTGAGTACAAGCTAAATTACTGTTTCTTGTCTATCATACATCACTTCTGTTTTAACATAAGTTTACAATAATTTCCCTTACTGTATGAGCAGTATAGGTTTACAGTAGATTAGTAAAATATGGAAGAGGGAAAAAAAGAAAGCCCTTGCTTTTCTGCCATTTGAAGAACATCAATATTAATTGCTAACCTGGTTAGCAGGTTGAAATTATATTGAAATTAGACGTTTATAATCTCCTAATGCTGCATATTTAAGTTGTCACCATTTAAAAATATTATACAATATATACATTTTGTGGGCATCTCTGTTACATGTAAACAAATATTTGAAAGTGGAATTACTGAATTACAAGGCAGGAAGATTTTAAAGCCTTTCAGTTTATATCAACACTTTCACCTATAGACAATCACATTGATTAACCTCCAAACAGAGAGAAATAGTGTCCATTTCCCCAATTATTTTCACATGTGTATTAGTATTGTCCATTTTAACTTTAAGAATATTTTATTCATGATTTGTGTTATTTTCCTTTCAGTACTTTCAGTTTTTTACTGAGTTGTAACTATCTCAATACATATATAGCACCTAGTCATATATTGTGACATTTTCCAGTTTTGTACCTTCATTTTATCACCTTTTTGTAAACATTTAAAAACGTGTGTAGTAGAGCTATCTTAATTCCTTTATTGTTGTTTCTTTTACCATAATATTTAGAAAAATATTTTTAAGTACTTATCTACCTATTTTTTTCTGTATATTTTAATGTTATTGACCTGCTATATAGAAAATGTATTTTTTCTGTTCTTTTTTTTTTTCTGTCAGAAAGTGTATTTTTAAGTGTGAAGAGAGATAGAAATATAGCCATGTTACCTCTCAAGCAGATTTTTCATTAGTAAATTGATGGTTTTGTTGTTATTTTACTCACATGAACTTAATTCAGGTATAGACTAGTCTTTCTGTTATTTTCGTTTTATCAGTAGTATCTGTAACATATTCTTTCAGCACATATTTCTAAGGTGTTTTATATCCAGCAGTTTAGGTTCGATCATCCCCTCTCTTTTCCAGAATGTTTCAGTCATTCCTGATAATTTAAACTTTGAGATTAGATTATCATTGCCGTGTTTCCTTGGCACACTCAAAGAGAAATTAAACAACTGAATGTGTGTTTTACTCTGAGAGGTATGTAGGATAAATAAAGATGGTAACTGAGCATTTAACATTTTTTTTTTCTACTGGAAAGTGTTTTCATTCATCATTTAGAAGCTTTTTTTACTTTTGTTATTTTATATTAAAAACGAATATTAGAGCTCTGTGTCAGCAGCATTAATATGTTGATGTCAGTGTTTTACATTTGAGTGTTGTTCTGTGTTTTGACTACTTTTGGATTGTAGGTGTAGTTTGCCTATTTTCCAGAAGAGACCATGGAGGTTGAGAAAGATCTTAAGATTGCACAACCACAAACACAGGAATGAAGGAGCCCTTGTTCTGCTTGAATACAAGCCTATGATTATTTTTGTCCAGAAACTGTTAAGAATCAAGGCATCTGAGGTCCAGTTCTAGCAGTTTCTCTATTGTACTGTGTAAAGTTCCTTCTGTCCTTCACCTTTAATCCATTTTAACTGAAGCTCTAAAGGACTTGCAATTTTCTAATCTTTTAATGTAGGGGAACATTTTCATAGAGGACTTTTGAAAAGGGATGTCTTTGCCAGTTTATGATATAGAAGGCTTATTTAAACTCATATAAACAATATTGACTACAACAAAAGGAATCCTTTTCACAAGGACTTGGTAGTGGGACTGATATATTGTGGAGATTTGGAAATCTTCAGTTACTCAACAGCATTTGTATTTCACAGAGGCATAATGCCATTCTATTCTATTCCATAACAACCTTAGTATTCCATTTAACACTCTTAGTTATCCATTGTTTATTTTAATTTCTTTTCTTACTCTGTTTTTGCCTCTTCTTGATGTCACTTGATGTTCACAAAAGAGAATTTATTTCTTAATTGAAGATATTAAAACAAACCTAGAGTTAAAAAACAGTAGATTATTCACTCTGGGGTTAAAATACTCATTGAGTAATACATACAGAAATAGAATTTGGAATGTATAACACCAACATACACATTAAACAAAAACTCTTACCATATTTTAGAATTACACTACTTTATGCTGGCTTACATTTTGAGTTCTGTTGATATACATATAGATATGTATGTAAACAAAGATACACTTGTAGCAAACCCACATATATTTAGAAGGTTCTGAATGGGTGAAAGAAATTTATATCCTACTTCATTGGCAACCAAGCAACCTGCTCTTGAATTTTTAAAAGTCTTATTAATCACCCTATTGCATTGGATCTCAGGAGAAAAGCTGAAATATAAAATACTAATGAGTTTGCTATTCACACATAAAATATACTCTCAACTTTTTTTTTTCTAGCTGCACAGAAGCTCATTCAGTGAATGATGTTTCAGTGGCAGTACACATCACAAATACAGGTTTTTAATAATGTATACTTATAATCAGATTGCATCTAAAGTCTTCTCTCTGAAAGCATCAATAGCCATGAGAGAATCGGTGTTTACTATATTGTTTTGCCTGAGAAATCCCCATTGCTGATGGCAGTGGCAGAGGATGAGAGTGAGGAGCTGCATGGCTCTGGGGAGCTAAAAAGATGCTTGCTATGCATGGATCTGCCTTCTGCTGAAGCCGGTGCTTTTCCAGACTAGTGGAAATGGTTAGGCATGGCTTGACACCTTGCAGAGGGTAAATCAGGCATTCCATTTGTGAGTCACTTTGCATTCTAGAGGAACATGCCCAGTTTTTTGAGTGATTGCATTTCTTTCCCAGCAGTTTTCATTCTCTGTACTACTTCTTTAGAGGCCTCTTTCCATAGATGTTTCGTCAGCAGCCTGAAATACAGATGTTCAACCTCCACTAAACTGGTTGAAAAGGAATGAATAGCATACAGCAGTTTGCTAGCAACCAGGCAATGAAATTCTCAAAGTGTTTCCTGATATTAGAAGATGATAAGCAAAAGAGGGAGAAAAGATAAGACCGCAAACATATCTGAGGAAGAGAAGAGCAATGAAAGATCTTGTTGGAAGAATTTTTGGTTAAGCTGAGGTATGATAGAAACTGCCGTGATTACTTTTTTAGGGTTTATTTCTTCAGTTTCTTATTACTAATTCTTCTAGTAACTTAATAGCTTTCCTTAAGTATAGACATGCAATTTATGATATAAATATCTCCTGTAGTTTAGTAGGCTTTACATTTTAAAAGTTAGTATGATTCAAGATATAAATAATTTCTATGTGTCAGTACGCTGCACTTTACACATATGTTTAAGGGTTTGGTATTTCATGTTCTCCAAGTGTTTTTTTCTTTTAAGAAAAAAATATAGATAATCTATATAAGACCATTGCACAGTCCCCGTTACATACTGAGCACTCAGTAAATTATGTCTTTATAATTTTTATTGTCCCTATGATTACTATTATTTCTTAACCAATAATATAATAAAGATTTTTAAAAACAATAAAAGTATAATCTAGTTAATTAATATGTTGTGGGTCAGCTGGCCTAAAATGCATTAATAGCTGAAGTATTGTCAGGTTCTTTAGAGACTGGGGAGGAATGTTTAATGAAGACGTCAACCACTTCAGAGGCAAGGACAAAAACCCATAGACTTAGTGACATGTCTACTCTAATGTTTTCTTTTAAATACAGTTCAGTGATTTAACATCACTAGGAAGAGTGTGTTTGAACTTCGAGAGATGTGTAATAGATGTTATATGTTGCCGTGGAGCATGGGGACCCATTATTATATTTCATTGTCTCTTTTATTACCTGAGGGTAAGTGCAGGCAATAGAACAAGGTGTCAAACTTATATTTAACCTTTGCTAGAGGAAGAAGCTAAATGAAGGGTTGAAAGGTATTTCGAAGTTATTATCCTTAGAGACTCCTCACTGGCTGTTGCTTTGCAGCCACCGAGCATGAATGTTATCCGGGCTGGAGAGTAAGCCCCTAATATCAGGTTCTGCTCAGTCCTACTGTGTTCTCCATGGGGCCCTTCACCTGAGAGCGTCTGCTTTATTTAATGCATTGTAGATGAGTTAGCTTTCCCCACTGTGTGGTAGTCAGATGAATTGTGCTTAAAAACACAATATTCTCCATTTCTGAATATTTAGGAAAAGTTATTTCTTTACATGATTTTATTTAGGATATGCTAGGTGAGATGCCAAATTTTAATGATTGTAGCACATTCCCTTAAGTTAGATATATATTAGGGACCAATAATAAAAAGTTAATATTCAAAGTTATTGAAATTTACCTCGTTCATTTGCATATTTACAAATTGAATGGCAGATTACAAATCCATTGACTTTTGACTTGAATTCTTGGTTTTATGCTAGCCATGTTAATTATTTGACAAATAGTGTTTGTGAAAGGATGTGGAGAATGGTTGTTTAGATCTGTCAAACCAGACCTAGTTACAAGTTTTCTAATATTTTTTTCTATAACAAAAGAGAACAATTGGAACACCAAGAGACATGAATTCACAGCATTTCTAGGTTCATGTAAATTTACTCTGTTGTTTGGTGACTTTGGTGTTGCTTAGTTGACTAAAATGATTGCAGTGACAGAATCATGACAATATGATGAATCCACAGATTTTAATGCAAAAATTCTAGATTCAGAGGGTTCAACATGAGGTCATTCTTTACAAAATATTACCTGAGATGACATTTCTTTATTGAAAATACTTTGTAATTCATTAAGTATCTATATCACTTCTAAAAACTGAACAATCCACCACCATCTGCATTTTAATCAGGAATCAATTATTTTGTTGTTTTGCTGTTTTGTTTATTGCTATTTTACTATATCATTTATACTGGTTTATTTTCTTTATTCATTATTTCTTTACTGCATTATTCTGCATTATCTATTGTCTTTTATGCATTATTTTGCATTATTCTTTACTTATGTTTCCTAGCAACAATATTTCATCAAGGAAGAACAGATTGTAGAAATAAAAATTATCTTCATCTCATTGTTACTCTTGTTTGGTTTTGAAAAATTTTAGGTTGAATAAATATAATTAGAAACAAGATTTAGCTAAAGAACTTCAAAATAATTGTGACTATAAAATACATTATTGTACTCAGAAGATAGTAAGGAAAGTGACACGATTTCAGAGACTTTGAAAAAGAACATCTTTAATAAATAATTTATTGATTTTTGTTATGCTTAATGTTAGAAGGTACTTCCCTAAAGCATATATTCATTTTTAAGAATTATATTATTTAATTATAGATGAATAACAACAGAGCTGGGCAATGCTTCAGAGATCTCTTAGTTTTGTTACTTAACAGATGCCAGTGCTTAGAGAATGACATGATTCAGAGATAAGTATTTTGGCATTTTGCAAATTAATATTTATTTATTGCTATTATTTTGTCACACTATTTGATTTTTCTTAGAGTCATTTGTTCCTACTGTGTGTTTTGTTGTTGTTCCTGCTGCTTGTTTCTTTTGAATCTTAGTGATCAAAGTATTTTTAGTGTCTCAATGATATACTTCAGGGTCAGAAATTGTCTGTGTAAGTGTTTATGCATCCATGTGATTGCATGTATATGTGTGCTTAACCAAATCTGCAAGAATGGTCTTTGAAGAACGCTATAGTTCAGCAATATTAAATTTATAAATTTTTATTTATGAATGTGGATAGCTCTTATCAATTTCATGAGGATGTTGTTTGGCGGTAGCTGATTAATAAATGCTTAGCATATTGATATAGCACTCTGAAGTCTTTATCTTGTAATATACCCCACAATAGTATGTGTCTTGGCTCTTCATTGGTTTCTCTTCTTGTTATCAGTTCGAGCTATGTAGATTTTCTTTATATTAAAAACTTGTACATGCTTTTTTTCGTCATAAATTTCCTTTAGTGAAATCTCTAGAATGTTAAAATTAAATTAAAAAATTTTTTTAACTGAAAAACGTAATTACAGGTCAAATGATTACAAGAGCAGAAAGTTCACTGAGTGGCACTTGTGAAGACATTTTGTGCAACTACTTACATAAAAAGCTCAGTTGCTATTATAAACATAATTTGTCCCCTTTTCTAATGGTAAACAGCTTAATGAATAAAATATTTTCTTCCTAGTGAAAAGAATACCATATTACTATACTTTGTCTTTTATTTGATGGTTTATTTTCAAATTGGTTTCTCCCTACCAATATATGTCATTTATGTGATTTATTTTGTAATGCAGATAAAATTATTAAATTACCCATAACTTTCATAAGGCTAAATGAAAATAGAAATTAATATGATAACTTTCAGTTAAACTTACATTTATATTTTGAAATTATTTCCATTTTGAACTTTTTGCTTTTTTGTTTTTTGAAATGCGGTCTCATTCTGTTGCCCAGGCTGGAGTGTAGTGGCACAATCATGGCTCACTACAGCCTCAACCTCCCTGGGCTCAGGTGATCCTCCCACTTCAGCCTCCCAAGTAGCTGGGACAATAATCATGTGCCACCATTCCCAGCTAATTTTTCTTTTTGTATTTTTTGTAGAGATAGGGTTTTATCATTGTGCAGGCTGGTCTCCAACTCCTGAGCTCAAGTGATCCACCTACCTCAGCCTCCCAAAGTGCTAGGATTAGAGGTGTGAGCCACTGTGCCCAGCCTTAAAATTCTTAAAATATTTTAAAAACAGCCAATCATTTGAAAATAAAAACAAAGTACAGGAAAATGATGTTTTCATTTTTACATAGATTTTTTAAATAAACTTTATTTTTTAGAGCAATTTTAAAGGAAAATTGAAAATACAAAGAATTCCCATATATCTCGCCCTCATACATGTAGTTTCTCCCCATCACCATCCTCCACCAGCGTTTTACAGACTTTTACATTGACTATGAAAAAAGAAAGAAACCAGAGAAATAATACAGTAACACAAAATCTGCAGCCCTGGCATCTCCTGTACAGTATACGGTAGTTATCCTTAGTCAGCAGTGTGAGAAACTCTGATAAGACCAGTTAAGAGATGTGAACAACATCTAAAAGTTGTCCTTTCGCCAACCTGATGTAATTAATCAGGATCCTCTTCCTTGAGATGCTGAAGGTTTTTGTTGTGCTGCTGAGAACCTTATGGGGAGATTATCTAGAGGAAGTTAAAGTCAGTATTTTCCTCTCTTTCTTCTCTTGAGAATATATTGTAGAGACACAGGATTGAAATAAAATGATTTTATTAATACATTCTGAAATCAAGTCTTCTAAGTCTTGGAAATAGAATGCATTTCAAATGACTTAGTAGTAGTTTATGATTTGTGGCTTTGGTGTGTTACTGTATGAAAATATAGTTAAAATGGTGACAGCAATACCATAAAGTGTTAAGGAAAGTGCACTCTGTGAAACACTACCCCCAACACATACACATGATTGTCTTGTATTGCTTCTTTATTTGTGGCTGGGCTAGCTTATGTAGATATTAAGTAAATGTTTTCCCCAAAGTATGTTAAGTTTTCTATTCGGATATCTTTAGAAAAACTATTTTCTGTAAGATATTAACTATGTTTTGGCAAAAAGAAAATGTTGACTATTATGTATGTGCTTGTCTTGACTACTATAATGTGTATAATTATAAAAGTTGGCATTCTGTTCCTTTCTAGAATTGAGTAACTACAGCTTCAGCCTTAGCATGGAGAAATCTGATTTGCCTTTTAGCAAAAGGCATTTAGTTTCTATTTAATTGTGTTTCTTTTGAGAGGATCAAAATTCCAACTGTAGTTATTTTGACCTTGTGTTGTTAAAAAACAAAGCCAGCAATACATGACAAATAAGGTATTGTCTGATACCTTGTTTTAGATTTATGCATTTGGGGAAACGAACTAGTCATTTCCTTGGTGACGAACTTAGTAGATAACTATGTTGGACATTTTGTAAATGTTATCTCATTTAATCCTTGCATCGAGAATACCATTATAGGAAACTGAAGAGCAGAGTGCTAATAGTACATCAAAAGTCACACTGATATAAGTGCAGAGGTAGAATTTAGTAAGATATAATTCCTCAATTATTAATTAGACATTTTCATACCCGTTAAACATGTGTCCTTCTCCATATTAAGTGAGAATTCAGTTCACCATGGGCAGTTTTATCTGACATTGTTTGACTCTTGTTTAATTTTAACCACATAATCATATGGATTGACCCTGAGAATATTAAATATGTTTCTATTTTAAAATAGCAACTTAAAATATTTTTGTTTGCTAATTTTTTAGGTAATCTATGAGTTTAAATATAATAACCTAAAGTTCAGTCAGATCCAACTGTAATAGTTAACATACGATCTAAGTAAATTCAATTGTGATACATAGAGTTTGTTAGGAAACTTTGAAATACTCCTTGGACGCAGCTGTATCCCATGCTGGCTGAGTAATTGGAATGCAAGTAACAGTTGGTTGAATCACACACAAGCCAAAGACTAATGCCTACTTCTGTGCTATTCATGCTTCAGTGAAGGTAGTTAAAATGAACAAAACAATTTGAGAGAATATTTGTCTTTTTGGGAAAAAAAAACACTCTCACGATTTTAAATCAAAATATATATGTATGTCATAAGGAGAGTCAAATGTTTCACAGTTTTCCCATCAGCTGAGGGAAACAACTTGATTTTCAACTACAGGTTGCTTTTCAGTTCTGAAAATATTATTCTTTCTTGATTTCTATTGGAGATTTTGGCCAGATTCTCTGTCTAAAAACAAACACTGATAAGTCCA
The DNA here is from genome assembly GCA_031835075.1 of Saguinus oedipus. NCBI lineage: Eukaryota > Metazoa > Chordata > Mammalia > Primates > Cebidae > Saguinus > Saguinus oedipus. The sequence goes on from CM063169.1 coordinate 48,068,847, forward strand.
CTGAAAGGAACAAACCTTCTTTTGTTCTAAAGGCAGTGATGATAACATGGTTAGATTTCCCAATAACGGAATTCAGAAAATTCACAAGATTTGGAAATTGGATGGAAGGTTTATGATTCAAAGAACTGGATTGATATTATATATGTGTATATATATATATATATATATATATATATATATATATATATATATATAGAGCCCATTTTATTATGCAGGAAGAAAAAGGAAGCTGGGAATGTCTGACGTCCTTCTTGGTAGGTGGCATAACAGTGTTGGGCATGGATTTATATCATCATATTCTTATGCTACCTCCTCTGGCATGTAATTTAACCTTATTTCCAACATTTGAGAAGTAAAGATGCAAATAGAGGTTTCTAAGGGTAGCAGTCAGTGTTAAATACAGCAAAATATTTCTAGCAGAGAATATATTCCATGGAAGTCAGCTTCATTCTTTCCTCCCCTTATTAACCCATTACTATTAGCTTTGTTTGCAGAGCTACCTACATAGTGTTAAGCTACATCTGGCCTGGAGGGTAAAAATGATAACACCAGCAAGAAAGGGTTGTGTTGGAAATGCTTCTAAGTTAAAGGAATGTGAAATTGAAATATGAGAAGTAAATGGTAGCATGATTGGCGTACTTTCCACCAAGTATTCTCACTAATTTATGATTTGAATTCATGCCCATGATTGCTACAGATACCACTTAAGAATGTTCTATTTTGCCCCTGAATATCCAGAAATTCTGATTCCTTGTTTGGAAGTATTTATATAATACATTTCTAATTTTCTATGACTTAATATGCTAGCCACAAATTAGGGAGATATAAAGATTTTTGAAAAATTAAATCAGCCTGTGTATTCTTCAGAGTCAATAGGAGTACATGGAAGAGTAGGAAATTGTCGCTCTACTCTCTATTGTATACCAAACCTATTTATTCTGTATCTTGTACCTTTTCTACCACCTCATCTTCTTAATTTCCTACAACAAGAAAGTAAATTTACCAAGAAAAATTGATAAATAATATTGGAACCAGTTAGTAATATGGACTTTGATTAGATCATAGACCCCCAGTTGTACCACCATTTCTATAACACTACATTCTCCAGGTCTCTCCCAAATGGTCTAATAGCTGACAGCACCAGTCATGAGTCCCACTGTCTGTAACTATGTGGCCACTTTGCAGGCAGGTATTTGACTATAATAGCTGGAATCCCTTTAAATCTACTGTATTTAAATAGGTGTATTGGTCTTCTAAGGAAAAACATGTATAATATGCTAACTTTCAAAGAAACCATTAGAATATATTTATCTGAAAGCTGTCAATCCAAGGTGTTTTTGATTGGTTTAGAGCTCTGAAAGTTTAATTGACAATCCTAATTTTGCTTATTTATTTATTTGAGATAGAGTCTTGCTCTTGTCATTGAGGCTGGAGTGCAGTGGCATGATCTCAGCTCACTACAACCTCTGCCTCCCAGGTTCAAGAAATCCTCCTGCCTCAGCCTCCCAGGTAGATGGGATTACAGGAGCCCGCTAGCATGCCTGGCTAATTTATATATTTTTAGTGGAGATGGGGTTTTACCATGTTGGCCAGGGTACTCTTGTACTCCTTACCTCAGGTTAATACACTCACCTTGGCCTCCCAAAGTGCTGGGATGACAGGTGTAAGCCACTGCATCTGACCAATTTTGCTCTTTTAAAGACAAAGTAATCAAATTTTATTTGTTATTAGCAATATAATTAAACTGCCTTTATAGCTAGTCCTTTAAGTTTCAAATGGCAACAAGTGGTATTTCTCTTTTGGAGATCAAAAAATCCTTAGCATATATCCTATCATGGTGATAACTGATACTGCATTAACTACCTAGTTTAGAAGTTACTATAGTTTTTTTTTTTTTTCTTTTTCCCCTTCTTTACATTGTGGCCTAGTGATCTACACCACTAAAAGCTGAAATTCCAGTTCATAAGTGAATCTGATGGCTGGTTGGGCCTTGGAAATGCTTAAGCCAGCATGAGAAACTGATTCATATCTTGCACATTATTATTTTTCTGTTAGAAACCTAACGATGTTATAAAACTCAACATTAGAGTTGGAAAGTAAAATCTCTGGCTCCTAGGATATTTCTCATTGTCCATTTTATGGGAAATAAAATGAAATAACATAGGGGAGAAATCATGCGATTTAGTACCATTGAGATGACAACTTTAGCAAACAAGGTATGCTACTATCGAGGAAGGCTGGAGCAGCGTTAGGCGTTGAAACTGTCTTTCGTCAGGGGGAATAAAGTCCAGGGGAAGAGTTACGAGAGTGGCAGTAGTTCAAATCTCAATGGGCCCTTGAAAATGAGGTTTTTGCTTTGCTCTTGTAAGTTTTTGCCTGAATTCTAATAGCTACACATTTATCCAGGTACATTGTTATTGAGTACTTTTCTTTGCAATCCAGTATAGCTTTAACAAGGAAATTAATAATAAGCCATGTTATTGAAGTTTTGGCTTTGCTACAAATTGAGTGCTATTAATTTATGAAATCAAAAACAAAATACTGAAAACAACTATTTTTAAAATCTACCAGTGATAGATTGAAATTGCTTTACATGCATGTATTGTACATATCATAAGACAGAAATCCTATATAGACAGTAGATCCTATATAGACAAAAAGAAATTTAAAATTCCATTTTAATCATCTAAGAATAGCCAAAGTAAATGGACAAAATCAATTTTTTTACCTTAAGGGTAAGATGAAGTAAACAACCCAAGTAAAGGGACAAAATCAATTTTTTTACCTTAAAGGTAAGATCAAAATGAAAGTAGGTTAATTTAAAGCTCAATAATACTAGCATAGACTAGCAAGTCAGATTATTGCAGAAGCTAGAATATATCCAATATCTTAAATATTGTTTATATATTTATGTATTTTAGAAATACGTATAACATATTCCCTTTAGAAAATTATCTTAAAACCTACACACCCAATAATTATAAGACAAATTGAGAAAGCATAAACCTTAGTAAATAATAAATAATCCTTAAAACAAAGTCATTGTATTCACTTGGGATAAAAGTACATGATTATTTCTTAGGAGTCACTTGTGGATTGACACTATAAATAATATCAGGAAATTTAAAAACTATGTCTTTATGACATGACTGAGGAACTATTAACTGTAAATTATTATCATGACCTGAGCCATACCAGAATTTTAATCTGTTAATTTTTGCATACATTTTATAAGTCTAATGATTGTATTGGTTTAATATTTTCATTATGCAAATGAAGCTGCTAATAAGAGGTAAAGCAGGATCAGCTACGTGAGACTTCAAAGCCAATGATATCACAGCAATAATACATATGTCCTTGAAGGAAATGCTGAGCAAATTCAAAGGTTGTGGCTGCCATCTCAGATTGGTGAGCATATAAGCTGAAATCTGCATGTAACAGTAAGAGAACAACATTGGCAGCAAGTTCTTCAAATGACAGCAATCGACACATTCAATGAAACATAATAATATTTGTAGTTGCAGTTTTAGAAACCTTAGCTTTTGTAATTTATGACAGAGTAGATTTAAATTTGCAAAATCTTCACTGTATTAGCTTCACCTTTTGCATTTTTCATGAAGTTTTTTGTCTAGATAAAACATAGATTTTATTTTTCATTTCACTTTTATGTACATTTATCATATTTTAAAGTCATTTAAATAAAGAGCATATGCGATTTTAAATTCCATTGCACCAAAGGGATGTAACACTCAGTTAAATTAATACTTGAATTCAAACATGTTATGAATTTACAAAAATCACTGGATGAGAAACAAAGTGCAACATTTTAGGAAGCATTGAAGAGAGAAAGAAGTTGAAACTGAGTCATTTCATAATTGCAGCCAGATATTACATGAAGTTTTGAAGAAAAGGACAATGAAGTTCTAAAAATAATAACACACATTGAGATCTATAGTCTCTCTAATGTTAAACAAAAATAATTTCAGTTAAGCTCTGAAAAGAGATGTAAAATGAATACTGGTTCTACCATTCCTTGTGAGAACCTAGATAAAGTCGTTTAAACGGTAACCTACAATGCTGTTTCTTCATCTACAAAATAGCATCTATAGTAAATTATTTATATAAGCTTTAAAATATGAGCATCTAAAATATGGTTGATTCAAGCATTTTTATGATTTAATATACTCTCAGAATCTCATACCTTTCTTTTCTCATATTTTCTGATATGTTTAATGATTTTTTTTTCATTTTTATTCTTTAACATTTCAAAACTTCATTGAAATTTTACACAACCCTTATTCTTGTATCTGGTAATGGTTAGTTCAGTTCGTACTTTTTTTTTCCTTTTAATGTTTAACAGTATTCTTTATTCTCTCCGTTTTCTAAGTTATAACAGTGTTTTCCATACAGTAAGCTAAAGCTAAGCCCTAAATGAAGAAGAAAACACCATAGTACAGGATTATGCCTCCTAATGGATTTTTAACCCAAAAATGTTTACAGTATGAAAACATTTATTCAGTAATGAAATTTTACACTAGTATCCAAAAGCCATGCTATTCAAAGTGTTGTCTAAGGACCAGCAATATTAGCATCATTTGGAAGCTTGTTAGAGATGCAGAGTATGAAGTCCTACCCAAGATATAATGAATAAGAATATGCATTTTCACAAGTTCCCACAGATGATTCATATACATATCAACATTTGAGAAAACCACAAAAACATTTTTGTTCAACTGTAGTCTTCATTAATAATCATTTAATCCATTTATTCAACAGATATTTATTAAATAGTTTGTTTTTCTGAAATTTTTCCATTCTAATTGTTTGAAATTATGGTCAATGCAAAGGGGCAAAGGTTGATTTTGAATGACAAGTCATAACGGGTATGAGTTCTTTAGTGTGGGCTTGGGGAAGATGTTGCAAAACCAATTAAGAAAAATTAAAAAGGCCAATCTTGCGCATTTGGGGAACTATTAATGTTACATAGCAGGTGTGAATCATTATAGTTACATGTACAGAAAACACGGACTCCAGAAACAAGAAGGGTAAAGAAATGACACCACATATAAAGTCTACTTTTTGCCGGGCGTGGTGGCTCAAGCCTGTAATCCCAGCACTTTGGGAGGCTAAGGCGGGTGGGTCACGAGGTCGAGAGACCGAGACCATCCTGGTCAACATGGTGAAACCCCGTCTCTACTAAAAATACAAAAAAATTAGCTGGGCATGGTGACGTGTGCCTGTAATCCCAGCTACTCAGGAGGCTGAGGCAGGAGAATTTCCTGAACCCAGGAGGCGGAGGTTGCGGTGAGCCGAGATCGCACCATTGCACTCCAGCCTGGGTAACAAGAGCAAAACTCTTGTCTCAAAAAAAAAAAAAAAAAAAAAAAAAAAAAAAAAAAAAAAAAAAATCTACTTTTCACCCAGGGATATCTCTATCAACATCTGAAAGGAACAAAAAATGAATGTTGAAATGCAAGCAAATATAAGTGAAAATTTTCATGTTCTAGAAGATTAACTGTTTGACCAAAGAGGTATTTTAAAACATTGTTTCTCTTGTGTATTTAAAATAATTTTATGTATAACATATAGCTAAATACTTATATTTCTGGAGCTCATTTTTTATCCAAGTATGATCACTTCTTATTCTAAAAATTATAAAATATTCACAAAACTCTATATTGCTTGAAGACAAAGTGCAAATTTGCTTATACTTCTTGTATTCATGGCCTAATGCAATATATGGGTATGGTATATGAAAAAAATATATGTCCAGTAAGAATATATGGATGGAACTTACCTGTAGGCTTTAGATCCATTTGCCAGAGTCTTACACTTCTTCAAATGAGTCACTGCTAGGCTATCTCATGAATGAGAGAAGGACCAAAGACATTATATTTCTTGGGCTTTATTAACGAGTAGAGAACTTACTAAAAAGCCAAATAAAACACAATTTTGTATAAATGGGCAATTCCACTTCTGTACTTGTATATAATAAAAGTGAAAATGTGATATTTGAATCTCTAATTAAACATTCCTGATACACTCTTTCTTGTTGTTAATGATATTCTGCCTCTCAGTGTGGAACTGGATTTAGAAAGTGACACAGACATTATTAATGATCTTTACTTTTCCTGATTTTGATTTTACTTTTCCTGAAATCACCTTAAAACTTCACTGGATGAAAAAATGTTGAATGAAGTCAATGCATACACAAGGGAAATATACAAGAAGATAGAGTATGCTTGTTTATATGCTTTTATAAGCTTTCAAATTCTGTCATCCCTCTAGTTATTGCTTTATAATCTTTTAGCTACTGCTCTTACTCTTCTTTCATGCCACAAATTAGATATGGTTCTATTAATTCAAGTGTCAGAGACTTGAACTGAAATCATTATCTTCTTTATAGTGTTCTTTGAAATAAAAGTTGAATTGCATAGTTAAACTGCTCAGTAATATTTTAAAAACATGTGTTTGATAAAGCAAAAGATGTTACAGGATTTAGAGCACCTAGTTCTTAACTCAGGTGCTCTGGACTCTGATGTTATATTATGCTTCAATTCATTAAACACATGTTTTGCCTCCTCAATATAATTATACTGTTTGCCCATTTCATTCTAAGACCCTCTAAGGAATAGTGATAACTCTCCCTCTTTAAGGGAAAACAAGTTAACCAGTCTGTCAGATGTTTAAACTCATTGGGTGAGATACTTAGCTCAGGATTAGGGTTTTCTTAAGAGTTTTGGTAAAAATCTAAGTTATTTTATATCAACCTTATAAGAAAAAATCTGGGTGATGATCCATGAGGGAAAAATCTGTTTTGTTCCTAATGACTTTTCCATGCAGGATGTATCACTGACACATAGTAGATGCTTGATAAAATCTGGTGAATGGATGTATGGCCTGTGGTCTAGTCTTGATTTAGAATATTATCTGAACTTGTTTGCATGCTAACTTGTGATTTAAGTAAAACTAAATCACAATCTAAAATGAATTGAGATCCAAGAGGCATGGGTTAATATAATGTATTAAATAACACTGCAACCTCATTCACAAAACTAAGGGATAAATGTCACATCAAGCCATTCAAGCAGAAATTCTTATTCTTTAGGCAGTAACTCTCAGGGAATAAGAAAAAAATCCTATGAGATAGACCAAATTCCCTATCTTTCACATTGCAGAGTAGCTGCAATTCCTAATAGTGAGGCTCAGCAGCTTTTTGGGCTGATCAGGCTATTTTGGTGCTATATCAAGAGAAAATTTTGACAGTCTTGGCTTGCAATTTAACCTCCTTCAGAACTGTTACAATCTGGTGGGGGAGTATCCACAGAATACTAAACATCTATCTTGTTTTAAAAGCAGCCATTCTCTCATAAATAATAGCTGTATTTCATGCATGATCCTCTTTTTGTTCTGTTGCTACAGAAGCAGCCAACTAGGCAACAGAGGAAGCAAAAGTAAACTCACATATTCCCAGTTCTCTTGGCATCACTGATGAAAATGTCTATAATGCTTATGATGATCCAAAAGAAATCAGAAGAAAAACCACATTGGCTTGTGTTGTATAAGTAAAGTGTGTGTAACAGGAGGATGGGGCCTGCACAGCTAATGTTTGCCAATGGAGAGGAACAAAGCTTGGAGGGAGGGTGTTTTACAGCTCCAAAATGTGCTGCTGTTCATGGAGGCTAAGAGATGAGCATTTAAAATATTTTTAACTCTCAGAACTTGCTTTTACTATTTATCTGTGAGTAATGGTTGAATTACTTACTATATTAAAATTTATTTCTTAAGAAAGATTAGAAAGTATAAACCTTTCTCTCTGTAGATTAGAGTAAAATGGGGTTTACGACATATTTGTAAAACTGGTACTAAGAAGATTTATTCTTGTATCCTTTAATCTTTGCTCTCATGGAGCATATCAAATACTTTTCTAAGGCCAAAAACTCAGAAGAGTAGTGGAGGTTTTTAGCACACATGTCTTCTGGAAGGAACAGTTAAGCTCCTTTGAAATACAGGCAGTCCAGGTGTTATACTGTAGTAAAGGACCTTAAAAATGACTGTGCAAGCTGAAACCGTGCAAAGAGATCTTAATAATCAATGGGAAAAATTACAACTGTTCTGTGACCTTTAAATTTTTTTTTTTACAAAACATCAAAACTCTCTTCTTGAGGGTTACAAATGTACAGGAAAATGAACAAACAGTAAAACTAACTTTTTTAGCACTGTAGTTTACAACCTCAAAGACACTGAGGATTAAAGTTTTATTCTCTGCAAAAAAATCTTATCAAGAATAGTTTACACAGTGCTTGCCTTTTTCTTCCCATTGAATAAGTAACTTAATACGGAATAGGCATCTTTTATAGGCTTTGGTAAATTGTCATATTCCTTTCTGAGCTTGCATCAACTCGCCACATTTTTATCATTTGCAGTTTCAATGTTTTGAAGTATCTCTAAGAGTTCCTTTATTGTAAAGCTTTTGCCAGTGTCACTTCCTCTGGGACATCATCTTTTTCTTTACAGCCACTTTCCTCTTTTATATTGATAACTTTGCCTTCACTAGGTTCACCTGGCTACAGATGTAGTCTCTTAAACAATACAGCATCAATGTCCCTATGCTCAGCTATTTCTTCTATAACTGTTGCATTCCATCCAAATTTGACTTCTGATGTCAAATTGATTTGATGTCAAATCAGAAGTCAAATTTGGATGGAATGCAACAGTTATAGAAGAACTGTTTCATTTCCTTGTTGCACTTTCATCTTTGTTGGCCATTTACTTCTTTCAATTATTTATTTTTGTAAAATATCGTGTGAGTTTATCACTGGGAGACAGAGGCAGCAGAACTATATGCTTGGCTGGCTGTGCACTTTGAAAGAAGTGCCAAGTTTGGTTACTGATATTTGCATAGTAATTTCTGAATTGCGTGGCCAATGGCAAAGTTTGCACTGTGTATCTGTACAAACCATATATCACCCACTGTTAATACATTGTGGTAACTGAAATTTGAACCATGTTGTTGTTGACAGATTGATGTTATATAACAAAACCGTGATGACAAAAATTGACATATATTGGAAAGGTGCAAATGAGCCCTGATATATGGATAATTTGTTATTTAGTTATGTAATTTAAGATGCTTTATACTTAAAGAATAAAATCTTTTTAGATTCTTTACCTAAAAGCAAACCATTGGGGATTCATAGGAGATGCATACTTTGTTTTCACCCATGATTATGCCTGTATAGAATTTGCCTGAATAGAGTATTAATATTTTCCTTAGTTATAAACATGATTAGGAAGAATACTATTGGCTATACAAATCTTAGTTTCACAGGATTGTCTGAGGTGTCCTTTTGGATCAATAATTTTGTTTTTCACTTTAGAGATTCTGAAACTGACCATTACCTATTTGCATGTATAAATGATGAGGTTGTAGGGAATTCGTTCTTGTTAACTAGGCTGATAAGAAAATACTAATTTATATAGAGAGATCTGTTTACCTTCCACTGGTCATTTGAACAAACTCCTTCCTTGTCCAAAGTCCAGCTTTTTCAGTCAAGGAATGAAACTGTTTATTGGAATATTGCTTGTTAGCCACAAAAATAGAATGAAGTAGGTCTCAAACTATTTTCTGTTTAACCAAATGAGTGCATTCAATAACTTGTTTTTCTCTATTTGAGAAATATTGCCCTTTAGCTTATGGGTGCCAGTTATTCCAATCAGAGTACTTTACCTTCTAGTCGGTATGAAATGCATACTGATAAAATTAAATTTCCAGTGCTTATTTGTCAACATTATTCAGAAGTGATGTAAATGATGTAAATGATGTAAATTTTCTAACACTTCCCTTGTAAATACTTGCTTTTCACAGTTGATAATGGTAATATTCCTACATATATTTCAAAATAGCTAGCACAGAGTAGGTCAATATGAAATATTTCTTCATCTTTTCTTCTCTTCCCATTAGTTTTTTTTTTTATTGTTTTGATAATATAAGTTTCGCACTTGTTACCCAGGCTGGAGTGCAATGGCGCGATCTCGGCTCACCGCAACCTCTGCCTCCTGGGTTCAGGCAATTCTCCTGCCTCAGCCTCCTGAGTAGCTGGGATTACAGGCATGCACCACCATGCCCAGCTAATTTTTTGTATTTTTAGTAGAGACGGGGTTTCACCATGTTGACCAGGAAGGTCTCTATCTCTTGACCTCATGATCCACCCGCCTCAGCCTCCCAAAGTTCTGGGATTACAGGCGTGAGCCACCGCGTCTGGCCCCTGTTTTGATAATATTTCTTTAAGGACATATAGTATTCCTTCCTGTAGATGATAAAAATCCTTAGGATTCCTAGGGCAATATTCACAGATCTCTATCTTGATTGTTTTTGCAATGGGATTTCCCCCAGAAAGCCTCTTTAAGTTATTGATATGAAGACTCATTCATAGAATGAATTTTTGACTTAAAGGAAAACATAGAGAATGAAATTTTCCAGTATTTGACCCTTAACAGTTAGGGTATATGTTACCAAGACGTGTAGCTTCATATAAGCAAATATACTTCCTTTATAAGATTAAATGGCAACATATGTTATTGAACCAAACTGGCATCCTCTAGCCTGGTACAGTAATACTAGATATCCACACTGAGGTTTACAGCGGGAAAAAGGAAGGTCGTTATTTGCAGGTTGCCAAGCAAGGAAGGCCAGGCAACTTAATGCTGAAGTCCTGACCTCCCCAGTGGCTTGCAGGTAAGGGTTTTTAAAGGCAGGAGTATGGTTTTGGCCTAGAAGAGCAAGATATCTTGAAGCAGGGGCTTACAGGTTATAGGTAGATGCAAAGAGTTTCTGATTTACAGTTGGTTAAGAAAGAAAAGCTTTGTTTAACAATTTGGGGTCAGTAGAAGAAAGTGTTAGCTCTGGCTCGTGAATGTGACTTTCTTTGGGCTCCCTAGAAAGAATTCAGAACAAAGAATGGTGGTCAGAGTTCAGTCACCAGTTTTCCCTTATCTGAGATCTGTGTGCCAGTGAATCCATTTGGTGGAATTTCTGAGAAACAACTCAAGAGACACATGTTAGGATGTTGCCTTTAGTTTCTATAGAGGAGCTATCCTGTGGTTCTAGCTTCTTTGGCTGTTGTTTTAAGCTGCTATTACCTTCTTGCTTCTTATAGTGCATATTCACTTCTCAGGGCAAGCCAGTGCCTGAAATTTCTCTTGAAGAAACTCTGGTTTTTCTTTATTTCCATGTTTGGGGTCTCACAGTCCCCTAAGAGGGGTGTTCTCTGCTCTGTTTGGCATATACGAGAAACTAGTAGGGTAAATGGTATATCCATAAACTTTTAATCCATGTCCTAAATTTAGAGTAATTTTCATGAGTAGAAAACTAAAACACACTGAAAATCCTTTAAACTGAATTGTTAACCCATTTCAAAATGAGTGTTCCCAGGACATGATAATGAATTTATTATGTCATGTTTATATTTGGAATCTCCTAAAGGCAATTTCTAGAACAGCCCTCACTGGTGTTTCATAGATGCAGCTCTCAGAGTACCTTGTGCTAACATAATATATACTATGACATGTTCCATTTAAGGAGTCCTTGAGGCTCAGAGCTCATTTTTCTGTTGACCATTTTTATGTCAATTTTTTTATTACTAGGTGAAAAGCACTATTCATAGAAAATTTAAAATAAAAAAATACTTGGCTCATGAGAGTTTATAAGGATACTTTGTAAAGTCCCAGAGTTGATTATTTTCCTGTAATTCTCTGTTTATACATTACTTTAAAGAGTCATATTTCCTTTTCCCAGTTGAAAGTTGACTTTTAAAATTGATATATAGATACTCTTTTCTTAATAATGCCAGTGACATAATTTTTGTTTCTCTCTCTAATTGCTTATGTAAGGCTGATATAAGAATGATTCCCACTAGACATCACCAAATGTACCTAACCCAGTTATGTTTCCAAGCCAACTTTTGTTTTTGTAACATGATTAAAATACCTCATTAATTATGTAACACTCTATAAAATTGAATTCAACAGAGAAAATAAATGCATATTAATAATACATATGTTATTTATATATATTTTGGTTGAATGAGATGCAGAATATATAATTAATTCACAGCGATTAACTGTAATTTTTATATAGTTATTTTCTTTAATCTTATCCAGTTAGAAGAAGAAAAACATTTTTCAGAGTGAACCAGGACTTTATATCCTTTCCATTAATTTTATTTTAGCTTCATAATGTAATTTGTATACTTACTTGGTGTATTAAAAATTTCCAGAAGTATTCTAGTATTTTTGTAGACTTGGGTTTTTATTTAACAAAGAACAACTAGAAATCAATGTCAGAAAAGATAGTTTCAGAAGTTTGCTATTATTTTTATTTCAACATAGCAACAGAAAATTTATTTGGTCGATTATTTAGAAATTTATATATGGTTATAGTTCTGGGCACAAATATTTTTGGAGTAAGGTACAGACATGGAAATGGCAAGATGTACCATTGGCATATAAGGATTGGTAATTACATTTTTTCTCAAAATAATAGTTTAAGAAATAAATTTGATATGTAGAATGAGGGATAACATAATATAAAGAGATAAAATAATTGGTGCAATTTTGATTTAAAAATTAAACCACAGGGGCCCAAAGTGGCTCCAGCCGGATGTCATGGCGCTTGCGAAGGTGAGGCCATGAGTTCAAGGCCAAACTGAGCAACCTTACAAGCTCTCATTGATTGGCAAAAGAAAAAAAAAATTAAACCACAAATCAGAGACACGTTAATCAAAGGGGGTGAGTGTATAGGACCTAAATTCTGCCTTGTCAGAAGTCAAACAGGATCACTTATAAAATAAATTTAATTATTTGCAATAGCAAGGACATGGAATCTTTCATAAATGAATGAATAAAGAAAATGTGACATTTACATACAATGGTATATTATTCAGCCTTGAAAAGAAAGGAAATTCTGCCATTTGTTATAGCCTTGAATCTGGAAGATATTATGCTAAGTGAAATAAGCCAAACCACAGAGAGACAGATACTGCATGCTCTCATTCATGTTTGGAATCCAAGAGGCGATTTTATAGAATCAGAGGGTCAAATGGTGGTTGCAAGATGCTAGGAGCAGGAGGAAGTAGAGAGGTGCTGATCAAAGGATATAAAGCGTCAGTTTTGCAATTTGACTGAACCCTAGAGATTTGCTGTATTGCCTATAGCTAACAATACCTTATTTACTTAAAAATTTGCTAAGACAACTCTTAAATGTTCTTATCACATAATAATAGTAATAATAATAAAAGAATGGGTGGAAAGTTTTGGAAGGCATGGCAATACTTATGGCATAGATTGTGATGATGGTTTTACAGGCAGGTGTACACATACCTCCAAGCTCATTAAATTATAGGCATTAAATATACAGCTTTCTTGGGCCAATCAGACCCCAGTAAAGTGGTTTAATTATTAACTAATTAAATTTAAAAAGTTTAAGAAGGAAGAAACATTTAATAAAGGAAAATAGTTAAACTCCTGATTTTTGCCAGTCTCTAGGAAATAATTAAAAGTAGGAATGTTGCATTTCAGATATTAATAATAACAGTAACACAAAAGGTAGGACAGGATTTTACCATTTTAACAGAAGATTTACAGTACATGGCAGTGAATATAGATAGCATGTTTATGGTTCCAACATACCTCAAAATTAAGCACATAAAGGAACATCCTGTTCTGTGAGATGTTCATTAGGCTCAGATTGTGTTTTGTTAACTGTTTTGTTTATTTTGTTTTCTTGAGATAGAATTCCACTTTTCTTGCCCAGGCTGGAGTACAATGGCATCTCAGCTCACTGCAACCCCTGCCTCCCAGGTTCAAGTGATTCTCCTGCCTTAGCCTCCTGAGTAGCTGGTATTACAAGTGCAGGCCACCAGGCCAGACTAATTTTGTATTTTTAGTGGAGACAGGGTTTCACCATGTGGGTCAGGCTAGTGTCGAACTCCTGCCCTCAGGTGATTCGCTCACTTCAGCCTCCCAAAGTGCTGAGATTACAGGTGTGAGCCACCACTATGTCCAGCCTTGTTAACTGTTTCACTAAAGAAAACAAACCAAAATCACTGCATTTCTCAAAATATTACCACCAGAAATAATAATTTATGATATGTGATTACCATTGTCCTCTCTATGCTTCTTATCTCTGAGTCAGTTCCCCTCACTACTACCAATGTAATAAACTGAACGACATTGAATCTATAAGGCAATACATATGGATATGTCTTTTTTTCAAAATTATATTGGAAAGTTCTTATACCATCACTAATGCCTTAATATAATAATATCTCACATTAAGTTTGATAAGCAAAAGTTTAATGGTTTGCTAATCCAGAAGTTACTACACTTTTTGTAAAATCATGAAAGTTATTCCATTGGATTTCATAACAAATTCACACAATTTCATGAGTTTGTTTTTTACTATGTAATAATACATGTCATCATAGGTAATATATGTATATCTCATAAAGTGGTTAACTCACAGGTCATTTGTTCTGTTGACACTTCTGTTATCCACTCAGAGCATTGGCTATATTTGTTGGCTGACATCTTAATAAGCTGCTAATATAGGACAATTAATTTTAAGGGAGTTTGCCTAAGTATAAACAATGTGCTTTAATTTTATCTATTCTGAAATCTCAAATTGTTTTATTGATTTTGATTAGCTAATACAGTTTAATGCATAAAGCAGTCATAGTTACCTGTCAACATCATTAGATTGAATCTTAACAGTTCATAGAAATATAGTTTATTAAATGGCTAATCTGAGTGGTACCTAAAGAGTGTCCTTTGGACACTGGTTCTCAGGCTAAAAATGTTGCTACCGAAGAATGTATCTGTCAGAAGAATATTTTTGAAAGTGTTGATTCAACTAAGCTATTTATACATTTCTCACTAAAGAAATATGTAAAATGTTGGTGTTGTTAAATCTAGATGAAATATAGAAATAAAAAAATTATCGCAATTTATTGGGTATTTTGTTAATAAACCTTTAGAGTTTTAACAATAATTAAGGAATAATAAAATTGTTTTAAATTACTATAAATTTTATTAATTTACAAACATAGTGTTTATTTTCCACATATGAAAATACATTTGATAATAGAAAAATCCAAATTCTCCCAAAAGATGTTTAAAGAGGTGCATTTTGAGCTAATATGAGTGACCACAGCCTAGTTCACACAAGCTCAGGAAGTCCTGATAAAGCGTGCCTGAGGCTTGATTTTATGCATTTCATGGAGACAGGAATTGAAGGTAAAAATCATGAATCAATATGAGGAAGGTGTACATTGGTTTGGCCTTAAAAAGACCAGACATCTCAAAGCAGAAGGCTGGGGAGATCATAGGTGGGTTTTAGGGATTCTTTAGTTGCCAATTGGTTGGAAGACTTAAGCTAATGTCTAAAACTTTAAATCAGTAGAAAGAAATGTTTGAGTTGAAATAAGGGGGTTGTGGAGACCAAGGCTCTTAGTATGTAAATGAAGCCTCACAGGTGGCAGCCCGCAGAGAAAATAGGTGGAAAATGTCTCTTTCTGGATTTCAAAGGTGTCAGGCTCTCAGTTAATCTCACCAGATCTGAGAAAGCCTAGAAAGGGAG
The DNA here is from genome assembly GCA_031835075.1 of Saguinus oedipus. NCBI lineage: Eukaryota > Metazoa > Chordata > Mammalia > Primates > Cebidae > Saguinus > Saguinus oedipus. The sequence goes on from CM063169.1 coordinate 48,084,484, forward strand.
AGGTCTGGCTACATTAATGGAACATTAATCTAATGCAAATTTTTCCCACAAAGAAAAGCTTCGCAAAGTCGTTTCAGTCTGATGCTCCTGTGGCAGCCATTTCAAAATATGTTAAAGAAATATATTTTGGGATAAAATAGTTTTTACTTTCTTCAACCTCTGCTATCTGCCATGTTATGCTGTATACCAGAAAGTAAGGAAAGTAAGCTACATTGTATAGGGTTAATAATACCTGTCTGATGAGCTTTTATGGTTTGTAGGGCATGATCCCTGCCAAGTCCCTTAGATAGGAATTTGGGCAAGAGAAAAAGAAGGTCAGAGTCCTCACATTTAAAAACTATTATTTTATGTTTCACACAACTTATTATATTTGTAAGTGGTATATAATTATAGATTTCTGATTGTCATAATATTTTAATATACCTTTTCTTTTTTACGTGCTGAAATGTGTCCTGTATGCCACGCTTTTTGTACTCTACACAAATCCTCCATTCCATGTCTCTTTATTCTTTAGTATATTTAGTATATTTTAGGTCATAGTAATTATACTTTAACACATTACTTACATGTGAACTTCTTTAACCACTCATGACTCTCACATTGTGTTCACGACAATAAACTGACATTTTTCTTAGTTTCTTATTTGTAGACCAGATCCAGACTGACCACTGCAGGACTGTAACAGAGAATTGCTTTCCGATTCATTGCAATGCTGTGAAAAATTTACATATAAATGTAAAGAGGGGCTCTAGATCACAAATATTACTTTATTTAACGAATTTAGTACATTAAATAGGTGCTGAAGTTCTAAAAGTTCCAAGTTGCTGTGTTTCTTCCTTATAAAGATAGTTAAGACGTGGTTCATACCATCAAGGCACTTAAAGTACGATGAGGGGATGAAATATTGTTTAGGAAGAGCTGTAAGAAAAGGATTTTTTATAAAAGTTCACAAGTTGAAAAGATTACAGAAGGGATATATAACGAGGCACATTTGGGATTTGAGCTTGCTATTTTATGGCCACATAAGATTTAGAAAAACAGAAAGAGAAGGAGGACATTGTAGAAAGAACAAAGATAGAGTTGAAAAACACAAAACTTTTTCAAGAAACTGTGTGTCAGTTTGAAGCCTACAACAGAAGCAGATACTAAGATGGTAAAAGGCCTACAAGGCATTCATTGAAGAATAAAGGGGAAGGAGCTGAAGGAGACAGGGTGAGCCTTGAGATTAATGCAGGTTTAACACTTATAAAAGAAGAGGTGGGCAATGAAGGATTTGATAGAGGCTCAGGACTAAGTGCAGGTCTAAGAAAAATTTGACCAGCTGATGGTGTAGCTGGAGCAAAGTTACCAGCACTAATTGCCTGGCCACTCAGGCTTTACTGGGAAGCATCCCAGGTGAAGCATGGCCTCTGTATTGCTGGGTGGCCACTGAAGATGATGGGCAGCTATGGCTCCTGCAACAGGGTTGAAGGAAATTTGAGTGGCAGATATCCATGGACACCTCATCCATCTGCAGGAATGCCAAGTGGTTTCCATTGGCTGGAACATATACAATATAATGCAGGGAAGAAGCTGGAACCACATGAACCATGTGAAAGACCTGAAATGGCATGATTAGGACTCTGTACTTTATCAAATGGGAAGATGGAAAAGTTTTAGACTTGTATGTAGAAATATCATTTAGAAATAATTATTTAGGACTATATCTAAATCCATATACCTATGAACTTATTTTTAAGTGAGCATGTTGGCTGCACAAACCCACTTAGTATCTACTGTAGTAATTCAACTAAAAAATTATGACCCAAATGTTAGTGGTAGTGGTTGAAATGCAATGTCAGGGAAACAGATTAATAACAGAATCAAATATTGGGATGAGATAATAAGGAAATTGAACGAATGAGAAGAGAAGTTCTTCCCAAGTTTAAGGCTAGATTTCTTGAACAGTGTTGATGTCATCTGTTTATTCATGTATTCAACAAATATGTATTCTATTATGTGCCAAATACTATTTTAAACATCAGTGATACAAAGAGACAAAAACGGAGTTTACATTTGAGTGTGGTGAGATTATCATTATCAAGTGGTGATATCCATGGGAAAAGAAAGCAGAGGGTGTAGAGGAACAAGGAGTGCCAGGGAGGTGAGAAGAGTGATTTTTTTTTTTAATAGGGTGATAAGGGACACCTCAGCAAAATGTTGGTTGAAAACAAACAAATAGTTGAAGAAGCAAGTCAGTGACTATCTGAGGCAAAATAACAAACAAAGGAACCAATAAGGGCAAAGGGTTTGAATAACCATTCTTGATATGCTCAGCAGACAGTAAGGGGCCAGAGAGTTGGAGAGAAGAGAGAGACAGGGAGGATAGCAGAAAACAATCCCAGAGATTAATGGGCAATGTTGATTAGTGAATGGGAGCTTTGATTAGAGAGTGGTATCTTTTAAGACGTGCATAAAATTAAAGGTCATTTTTTGAACACAGGAATAATCTGTCTTCACTCTTCACTCTGCTTACTCTTGAGAAAAGACCATAGGTGAGCAAGTTCAGAAACAGGGCAATCTTATGCAAAATGCTTTCGATACCAGGCAGGAGATGTTGGCAATGAGCATGGCGAGAAGATTTCAGATTTTGTATATATTAATCAGATATAATCAGATGTTAAAAATTGCTTCCCTGTCATAGTTATGCATATTTACTTCTCAAAGTTTGGAACAATGGTAATAAACGTGTTATGTTACTTCAAATAGGAAAATTAAACTATATTGTGCATTCCATTGAGTGGAGCTGGGTGATCTGTTTGGAATAAATAAAATATATCATTCTTCTTCCAGGAGTATTCAGAAAAATAGCTTTGTTTCACAAAATTTTATTATTACTCCCATTAATAGTTTTCATAGAAATTAAAGAAGACTTTGCAGATGCTGATTCATTTGTTGAAAATGTGATTTCCCTTCTTTATAGTTTAGCTCTTGATTTAGTACTGCTTCAGTGGAAAAGTCTTTCCTGACAAGGAGCCCACATCACAGATTTCCATATCACCACTTTGTCCTCCCACAGCCCTCCTTATGTTACCTGCTGTGACACTTATTCTTTGCAAATCTTGTGATTTAAACTTCTCTCTTCTCTTTAGCTGAGTAGTCCTTTCTACTGAATGAAACTTCTTCGGCTTCATTATACAGCTATTTGATTTACCAATTAATAATGCATGTTTATAGTTACTCACATATTGAAAAGTCATAGCTTCTCATAAATTTACTAAAACTCATCCATTCTCACAAATTTAAATGACTTACTGTGCTAAATCTCCATATAGGAACAGGATCCCAGGTGGAGATTTACATTTATTACTGTCTTTAAGAAACCTGTACCTGAAATGATGACTGTAAACTATTTAGGGCAGTGTTTGGCACATAGAAAGTGGTCAACATGCCTTTTCACCCCCACTCCCATACTATTGTTTGGTGATCATACTGATTGTTTCTTTTTTGAAATACTTGGAAGGATAGATGTTATAGGTGGAGTACTTGCTTTAAACTATAAATATTTGTTTATTTTAATTTTTCTTGTATTTTAATTTTGATTAAAGCTTTGGTATAAAAACTAAATGTAATAATGTACTTATATCACTGCATTCCAATATTTTTGCCAGCTTTTTTTTCCCAAATTCTTCCAATTTCTAAATTTATACAGTTGCATAATGGGGCTATCAAGTGTTCCACAAGGTAGTAAGAGTCTTACAGTTTTGGCACATTATGTTGTGCCAGTATTATTATTATTGTCATTCATTTGTTATTTTCTTAAATATTGAATAAAGCACATTTGAAAAATTATAACTAGAATACTCAAATGGAGTGTTTCACCCTTGTTAAGAAAAGCACTAGATATTGTGGCAGTTATCATCTAAAGCAGAGAATGTATTCAGTTATGTGTAAAAGTATAGAATGAAGGACTTAGAAATAAAATGTCATGGAATTTTAACTTGATATGAAAAGAGACAGTAAAAATTTTAAGAAACTTTCTAAAAAATGCCCATCATAATTAAGAAAAAGAACCATCATAGTTCTTCAGTTTCTCTAGGAGGAATGAATTATTGCCAGGGAGAAGCTGTAGCAGAGAATGGCAAGGCAAGTTTGTAATCCTAGCTTGTCCATTCTCCACTCTTACAAAATAAAGCTTTTTAACATTACATTTTTATTTGAAACAATTAATTGAATTAACTCAAATATTATACTGTCTAAGTAGAAATTTAAACATATGACAAGAATATAAAGGAAGGCCCTAGAATTATCTTATGCCCTACCTGGTGAGTATTAGTAAGACCCTACGTTTGTCAGTTTCTTTCACTTTATGTTTATGTCAAATCAAAATATTCTCAGTTCCTTTCCTCTTTTTTTTTTAAATTTCTCTCTTTCATAACTGACCAGAATAACCTTTCCCTTTATGTACCTTCAATAAAAATAATAATCTTGTTCCTCAAAATATATGTATTGGATTTAGGTGGGCTATGTTTGGAGCAAAACATTTCAAAAGAAAGAAACCTTGAAAATGATAGACGTACATGGATTATATTCCTTGGTGTCCTAAAATAGTTTTATCATTTGGTTATCTGCTTCTAAGCATTTTCTTTTAAACAAGAAGTTGCATTGTCTTTGTCCCTATCACACTAATACACTGAGGGGTTGCAAACAGAAGTAGACATGACAATTGATTTATATTCCATTGGGACAACAGATGGCAACTAAAAAAAAAAAAATGTCTAAACTTAGGAAGAGCAAATCCTATTTTCAGATCAGGTTACAGAGTGCTTGATAGGGTACCACACAATTATATTCTCACGTGTAAGAATAAACGAATATATATTGAGAACCATAAATCTATTTAAAAAATTCTTTTTTTGTGTGAGATGATAACATTTTTGCTTATTAATACCAATAATTCTATATGCTTGTATAATTCCTGTTTTGTTAGAGATTATAAATCACACATCAGAACACTTTAAGCAACAATATATACTCCAAAGTTTTTTCTTATTTTTACTTGACTTTTATATTTTGACAGTAGTGTGGAACCAGTCCTTGTCTTGAGTTTTCTTTTCCTAGATAACATCATAAAGGAAATAACTTCTTGAGTGGTGCTTCAGGAAATAAACATCCTCTTGGAATGGTTTCAAAACAAAACTATTTTGTATTGAATTTTACCCCATAACCTTTACAATTATAGGGAGGTAGATAAACAGTTTTTTTTGTTGTTTTTTTTTTTCTTTTTTTGGTGAGGGAGTCTCCCCCTGTTGCCAGGCTGAAGTGCAGCCTGGAGGCACCATTTTGGGTCACTGCAACCTCCAACTACATGGTTCAAGTGATTTTCCTGCCTTAGCCTCCCAGGTAGCTGGGATTACAGGCACAAGCGACCATGCCCAGTTAATTTTTGTATTTTTAGTAGAGACAAGTATGTTGACCAGCATGATCTCCATCTTCTGACCTTGTGATCCACCCACCTCAGCCTCCCAAAGTGCTGTAATTACTGACATGAGCCACCACACCTGACCAGTATACAGTGTCTTAGTCCATCCCAGCTGCTATAACAAAAATACCATAGAGCAGGTAGCTCAACAACAAAAATTTATTTCTCACAGTTCTCGTGGCTGAGAACTCCAAGATCAACATGCTGACAGATTCAGTGTCTGGTGAGGACTTCGTTTTCTGGTTCATAGATATCTGTTGAGTCCTTGCCTGAGGAAAGGGCTAGGGAGTGCTCCCTCTTCACATTTACAGAGGCACTAATTCCATTGACCAGGGCAGCCTCTTGACCCAATCACCTACAAAAACCCCCACCTCTTAATACCATTACCTTGGGGAAGGATTTCAACACATGAATTTTGAGAGAACACATTCAATCTGTAGCTGTAAGATAGATATTTAAGCTAGCTAGCTAGCTAGATAGATGATAGATAGATAGATAGATAGATAGATAGATAGATAGATAGATAGATAGATAGATAGATAGATAGATAGATTTCATCTCAATGACATTAAAAAAGGATATAGACCTAGTCTTGTTTCAGAAAGACTATAGTACAAAACTACAGTGGAATCCAGAAGGTTAAGGGCCCAAGTCTTACCACTAGAAACTCAAAAATCTTAAAGCAATTCAAGAGGTAGACTTTTAGTAGAATTACTTCATTTTATTAGAAACAAAAATATTTTTGCCAGGCATGGTGGCTCAAGCCTGTAATCCCAGGACTTTGGGAGGCTGAGGCGGGTGGATCACGAGGTCAAGAGATTGAGACCATCCTGGTCAACATGGTGAAACCCCGTCTTTACTAAAAATACAAAAGATTAGCTGGGCATAGTGGCACATGCCTGTAATCCCAGCTACTCAGGAGGCTGAGGCAGTAGAATTACCTGAATCCAGGAGGCAGAGGTTGTGGTGAGCCGAGATCATGCCATTGCACTCCAGTCTGGGTAACAACAGCGAAACTCCATCTCAAAAAAAAAAAAAAAAAAAAAAAAATCATATTGAAAACTTGTGTGTTTATTATTTCTTAAAAATAGAAGCAATAAGCATCCAGTTAGCATTCAAGGAAAGTATTACAAAAAATGAAAGTTGGCCAGGCGCGGTGGCTCACGCCTATAATCCCAGCACTTTGAGAGGCCGAGGTGGGTGGATCACGAGGTCAAGAGATCGAGACCATCCTGATCAACAAGGTGAAACCCCGTCTCTACTAAAAATACAAAAATTAGCTGGGCATGGTGGTGCGAGCCTGTAGTCCCAGCTAGTCGGGAGGCTGAGGCAGGAGAATTGCTTGAACCCAGAAGGCGGAGGTTGTGGTGAGCCGAGATCGTGCCATTGCACTCCAGTCTAGGTAACAACAGCGAAACTCCATCTCAAAAAAAAAAAACGAAAGTTACCAAATTTGAAAACTTTTTTTGTTGTAAAGCTGTATAACATAAGTAATGCTGTCAATTAAAACTGGAATGTATAAATACTGGGAGAGTTTCGAATAATCCTTAAAAGCTTTAGATCTTCAAAATTGTGAGATTTTGCATCTCAAAACTATGAACATTTAGGAAATACATTTTATTGCACATAGTTACATAAGGGATTGGTTAAAGCAATTGAATTATAAAGGTTTAGGATGTGAGTAAATGATTTTTTTTTTTTTTTGCCAAAATGTCCTATGTTTTATTTGCCACAATTCAGTTGGTCGACTCATGTAAAAATAAATTATTTTGATTACTTTCAGGTATGTCTAGACCCTCCCTTTCTGTTGAATTTTGGAACATATTGATGCTTGGTAGATGAAGTTTCATCGCAATATTATTGAAGATTTATTATATTTGTAGGAGAGGGGTCAATAACACTTCTTGGGACAATTTTCTAGACTAGTTCACCTTAGCTTTGTTCTGTGATACCATATCTCAAACTGTGATTCCCAGACTATTTGCATAAGAATGACAATGGATACTTTATAAAAAGTCAGATCTTTAGGCTTCACCCGAGAATATTTGGACATATATATCATGCAAGCTACAATTTTAACTAGCTCCCTCTGTGATTATTGGGTGTATAAAGCCTAAGAAGAAATGAAATTCAGGGAATAAATCGAACATCTTTTAATGTGCTTGTATAGCACCAAACTGTTTTCTTCTCAAAAATATACAGTTAATTTCTGCATGTGGTCAACCATTATTTCAAAAGTTTTCTTTTGTTGGAAGAAAAAACTAGTTTTTAGCCTCTGAGAATCATCTTGTATACAGTTTTTGAAACTTACCAGCAGTAACAGATATTTCTAATGTAATACATATATCTGAGATTTATTTTTAATTTTAGTGTTTACTCACACATTATTATATAACAGAACACATGGTGCTTGTAGAGATTTTGAAATATTTACCATAATGCCACCACTATTTTTTAAAGTATATTACATAAGAAATTCCTCCTCTGCCTCTTGGGTTTCAGCACTCAGAACTTCACCCTCCACTGTCAATAATTTGGGACTCATATCTTCATATAGATTAAGTTTAGGAAAGAAAATGCAATGTCTTTTTCTCACTCATCACAAGGTTCATGGCTGACATCCCTATAAAAAAGAAAGATTAACAAGAGAAAAGCATAACAAATATATCTAACCAAAATATTTGATGACATGGGAGTCCTGGGAAGTAAAGACCCTAAGTCCCAGGAAAAACTGTGTTTTTAAAGACAGTCATGCAGAAGTATGATTGGCAGTCAAGAGGGTCCTATCTAATGGTAAAAACATAGGGACCTCAGCAAAGGCTGTTCTAACTTTCCTGCGTTTGGGTGTCTTTATCCCTTTCCTGTGGGTATAGGGGAAGACCCCTCTAGAATGAGGGATTTATGACTTATTTTCAGGCGAAGTAGAACAGATAATTCTTTTTGTGGCCTCAGGGGGGAATGTTGATAGATGGTCAGAGAGTGACCTTTCTTCTTCTGTGGTTTTCTCAGTTTTCTTCAGTTTAAAATACTCAGTGTCAAGGTAGCATATATGGGTACCTTGAGCCTCACTAATACATACATAGAGATCAGTAGTCACGCCTAGTCTGCTAAGAATTACATCTCTCAATGATTAAAAATAAACCTAATGCAAAACTCTACAGCTTCCAGTTATCAAACATTCAATTGCATAAACCATATTGTAAGTTTGGTATTTTTTTCTGAGATTTATGAGTTAACAGGTTATTGAAGCATTTTATTTAAAACATTCTCTTAGTATTGAATAAATTTTCTGAATTTTTTATTTATTCAATTTTAATAAATTTATGTTATATTTATATGGAAAAAAATTGTTAAAAGTAAGTTTGCTAGACAAATATTATGGTAACTTTAGTTTTGATAGATACTACCTAATTACTTTCACTATTACATAAATTTATATTCCTACCAAGGTTTTGCCAAGGGTAGAAATTATCCATTTTGAAATTTTAAAATTTTGCCAATTTCATAGTCAAAAATTACATTACATAGTGATATCCATTGGTTTTTTGTAATATTTAGTGAGTTTAGTCTTTTACATATCATCTTTTGTGATTTAAATGATGGTGATAATTTAATAAAATATGACTTGCAGTGGTTAAGCCTGAAAGAGAAAATAGGGTCACTAAACTATTAAATTTTATTTTATTTTTTTCAAGATGGAGTTTAGCTATTGTTACCCAGACTGGGATGCAATGGCACGATCTTGGCTCACCACAACCTCCGCCTCCTGGGTTCAGGCAATTCTCCTGCCTCAGCCTCCTGAGTAGCTGGGATTACAGGAATGTGCCATCATGCCCAGCTAATTTTTTGTATTTTTAGTAGAGATGGTGTTTCACCATGTTGACCAGGATGGTCTCGATCTCTTGACCTCGTGATCCACCCACCTCGGCCTCCCAACGTGCTGGGATTACAGGTGTGAGACACCGTGCCCGGCCTATTAAAATTTATTTTATTGTCATTAAATAATTTGGCTTTCCTTGTTTTTTTTTCTGGTTTGACTGGGGGTTGAGGGAGTGGGCAGTCCAGGAAGAGTGGATTTGCCTTAAAGAGGACTCTCTGAAGAGACAGTGCTTCTTCTTTGGGAGGTTAGCAAGAATGAATATGTAAATCTGAGTGTTCAGATTATTGCCTCAATATGCTAGAATGGCATTTTGTCAAACTAAATGCCAGACTACTTAGAGTTTAGGAGCTTGATAAAAATACAGACACCGCTCCAGACTTACTGAGTTAGAATTCTGGAAGGTGGGGGCAAGAATCTGCATCTTCATATTGCCAAAATATAAGCTGTAATTTGAGTACCAGTGCTTTCAAAACAAAAGAATCAACTTACATAATTATTAGATTTTACATTCAAGAACTAAATTGAACCAATAATTAGAAATACCTACTATAGATCACAGTGATTTTTGTAAAAAAGAGAACTATTAAGATGTATGATTTACGGAGGAAATATACATTAAGACTGAATATAATGATGCTAGATATCCTCTGTATAATTTAATCAGTGGGAATTGTAATGCTTAGATGAAACAGAAAGGCTCAACATAAAACAGTTGTTTTGCTTGTTCTCTGTAATCATTATAAACAAACACAGCAGGTAGATTACTGAAACAATTCTGAGACTGAGGAGGAAAAGTTTAAAAGTAGTAAAGGCCACTTTCATGCAAACAGTAAGGTGTTAATACCTCTTGAACTTCCATTGAAAGGCTGTCTACTTCCCTCTACATTTACTATTGCTGATTTCAGAAACCTCTTAATAGCTGTTGACAGATTTAAATGAACTTTCTTTTTTGAACCTGTGGTGGTGAAATGAGCCTCTCCTTTTCTTCACAGTAGTTAATGCTCGGAAACGTTTAACATCAGGTGGAGGTTAAATTTTATAATTGGTGTCTTTAAAGTTTTTTGGTAGGAACACACAGTCAAGGAGGTAAATCTTAATTTAGTCCATAATAAAACAAAGTGCAATATTTAGGCATTAAAAACCTCTAAATGTAAAATAACTCTATTTTATTTAAAATATATTTTTGTATTAATAATATAATATTTTAACCTGCATGTTCTAGAGGCAAGGCTGAGAAAAAGCAAGAACCTTTTAATTAATTTTGAAACACTCTGGATCACAGAATATTAAAACATAGAGGGAAGATTAATGAACTTTGTAAAAAAAAAATTCTTAGTCTTTTCCTTGATGCAACACAAAGAATGAATGATATTCACATGTCCAACATATTCCTGTGACTATAGCCCCAAATTTGACAATCCCAGGATTTTTCTGAGAAGCAGAGCAATTATACCAAAGATTCTTTATCAATTAATCTGCTTAAATCTGTTCCCATTAGTACTGTTTATTCAACAATTTAATTAGAGCAAATTTCCTCACAGTAAATAAATGTAATGATTACTTTACCATAAAGAAGTTTTGTGGTCTACGTAAAGCAAATTCAGAAAGAAAGGAGATCGTCTGTTATAGAGTGTGAAAAACACTAGCGTGATATAAGCTGCTCATTCTCAGCATGGACTGGGAAGTGAGAGAGAATTAAGCAGCCTTGTAACTGGTCTGATGCTTTTGAGAGTGATGTAATCCTATTACCCTATGGCTTTGATTTAAAGGTTTTTTTTTTTAGTTAGTAGATTATTAAATTAAAAAACGAGTTATTTTTTTCTTTTAAAACATTTTACAGGTGAATAGAATTTCACATTTATTTTCTTTTGGATATTATTTTCTCCAATACCTAACGCCAATGCAGAAAACATGGGCTGACCCTACATTCAACTCAACTCTGTTTACTTGGGGTTTCAGAAGAATTTGGAGGGTGGAGAACAATACTGTTATCATTTATGATGTTCTTTTCCTTAACAACAATTCTTTTTTTAAAAAAGCTTATTTATAGTCATTCTAGCAGATTATTAGAAAATGAGTAATATGATAGTTTTATGGAAATGTAAGTTAAATGCATTTTATTGTATGCCTTAAAAAGTGAGAATTAAATGTGAAGCAAATGGTTTTATTTAGAGTTTCTTTCAATATAAATGTTACTATAAAAGCATTCTCAATCTTAAAATGTCAGGGAAGTTTTAAAAAATGTCAGGAAGACTGAAGTCTTAGGTGTCACTGACTTTTGTTTATACACCTTTCTAATGAGATAGATGACAAATTTTAATTCAAAGACTTACCATTTTGTATGACAAGAAAGTAACATATAAACACATTCTGTTAGGATTAGTCCTTGGTCATTATTATTATATTTTCACACAACAGGATAATTTTAGGATTCAAAGTTGTTGTTTTCATTGTTTTTACAAAATAGTTGATGAGTTAAATGTGTCACTTCGGCAAATGTTTGAAAAAGCCTTATGCTTGCTTATTTTTGCTGCTTTCAGTTTTGTGTACGTGATTCGAAACTGCAAACAACAGGTTGTTCAGAAATGAGTTTGAGATTTGGGTTCAAACATATCTGCTCTAATGTTGACTTTGCCATTTACCTGTTGAAACAGGGACAGGCTATTTAATATTTTTGACTTTCAGTTTCCTCATACAAAACATGTAGATACAAATATTCACTCTTAAAGATATTATGAGTAAATATGACAATTATGTAGCTCCTAATTTACTAAACACACTAAACATAGGTTCTCTTTCCTTCTATTCCTCTTCCTTGAAGATAGAGACCACATTTCAGGCGTCTTTACATATCCATCTTATGATAATGTATATTCCATGTGGCACGAAAAGCTAACTTTTGTTGATCATTGCTTTTTGAAAAAATAAGCTTTTAATAAAGAAGCTTTACACATAAACCATATTTTATAAACCCCCATTTATTAACACTGAGTTATTTTAAAAGAAAACTTAAATGAAATGCTATTTTGACACATACTGATCTTATTAACACTATTGCTTGTGATTGTACCCTGTGTAGTTAGAAAGCATTTAGCATTGCCTTGTAATTACTGTACTTGTTTTACCCTGCTTTCTGGAGTTATTTTATTGTAAAATAAAAATGTGCTATGTGTAGAGGAATTTGACTAGAAGCTACCAAACCTAAGTGCTGTCATCACAACTGGTTCTAACCAAATGCAAATGATAAAGAACTATGGATTTCGAGTGACCTAAGGTTGCCAGACCTTTACTGGACCTAACTGAAGGCTTTTCTGACCAAGAACACTTACATCTACCTGATCCTAACCACCAAACTAGTCTTCAATCTTTAATATTTTAGTATATATTGGATGAAAGTCCCCCCACTACCCCCAACGTTGACCAATATTTAAACCACCAAATTCTTCACCTATATCAGTGACTTACAAAGACCACTCTGCTACTGTCAGGCATTCTGTTAATATACTCAGATTTTTATTTTATTAGCTTTGGTGATTTTTAAAAAAAAATTCTTTTAAAAAATGTTAAAAAATAAAATCACATGGGTACAGAGTGTCTACTTTGGGAAGACAGATGATTTTTTTCACACTAATGAAGTGTGTACTATCCAATAGGGTAGCAGTGAGCCACAGGTGGCAACAAGCATTGAAAGTTGACTAGTCCAAATTGAGATATTCTCTAAGTAATTCATAAGTCAGTACATAAAAATGGAAATATCTCATTCATAATATTTTATATTGATTACAGGTCAAAGTGATGCAATTTTTGATACATGAGGTAAAATATATGATTAGAATTTATTTCACCTATTAACTGTCACTTTTAAATGATGTCCAGTTAGTATAGGTACTATGTACCTATACTTCTACTCTCTTTGGGTATTAAAACTGACTGACCCAGGCTGGGTGTGGTGGCTCACACCTGTAGCATCTTGGGAGGCTGAGTCAGGTGGATCACCCGAGGTCAGGAGTTTGAGACCAGCTTGGCTAATGTGGTGAAACCCCGTCTCTACTAAAAATACAAAAATTAGCTAGGTGGCTGGCGCCTGTAATCCCAGCTACTCTACTCGGGAGGCTGAGACAGGAGAATCACTTGAATCTGGGAGGCAGAGGTTACAGTGAGGGGAGATCACACCATTGCTCTCCAGCCTGAGCAACAAGAGCGAAACTCCTTATCAAAATAATAATAATAATAATAAAATTAAAAAGTGACCCAAATTTATGGCCTGCTTTCTAATGATTTTTAAGTATTCCACTGAGTTGATAGGTTAAACATGCAAAAACATTTCATTTCCATTTTTAAAATCCTGTGAGAAATAACCCTGAACTCTCATATCATCAAGCACACATATCATTTTTGAAAATTAATGTCTTAAGGCAGGGTTATTTAGTGAAGGAAAACATATATTGTAGCATGTGATTCTTAAAGCCGTGTTCTCCAAAAAATTTGAGTCAGCTTTTACTTTTACCAGCACTATAGGAGACTGACTCTTCAAATCAGGATATCTTTTAATCTTAGTCTTTCAATATATGTACTGATTTTTCTTTCCCAATGTGATCACTGAATATTCTAATTAGCATGTGCCTTTTAAGCATAGCCTTAACTTTCTTAGATATAAAATCAAAGTGCCACCAAAGGAGTGACAATGGCAAAATTCTTATTTTTCATTTCAAGTGTAAAACTACTGGCCTTGCAGTAAAACCTGCTCTGCCCCTACTAAGCATAAGGCTTTATAATTTTCCTGCCAATTATTGGACTCACAGTTTCCTCATTTCAAAATTAATGGTGGTTGTAGACACTATTTACCAGCAGAATTTTTGAAGTTCAAAATTAAAATTGGCTCAAGTTGTACTGGTATCCTCTAAACTATACTATTTTGGGGTATTTAGTAGAATTTTTAGCCTTTACAGGTTTCTAACATGTATGATTATTATGTGATTCATGAGCTTCCAAGCTCAATTCTATCTCACTGGGTTTTATTGGAGTTGAAGTTTAGTTTACATCTGAAGCCAGAATATAATTGTAGAGAATTGAAAAACTTCAGGTAGGAATAATTGTACTTTTAAGTAGAAGATAAGCAAGTACTTGTTTTCATCTATTCTTTTAAAATTAGACTAATAAAATAACTCTTTTTTTTTTGGCAGATGAACAAAGCTAAACTCTTAGAGTGTGCTCTTTAAAAAAAAATGCTCAGCCATGGCAGAGAACATGCTGTTTTTCTTTTCAGTTTGATCTGTCACCATTTAGTGGGCTTGCAATAAAAGAATGATCGAATGCATGATTAACATCATGTAAGCATGGTTCACTCTAGTTTTCTGACAAGATACCAAATCCTCTGAGTTTTATGTGAACAGTAATCCTAAGATCCAATATCACCATAATTCCCCCAAGACAGCTTAAATATTTAGTATTCTCTTTTAAATCAAATAATCCCTTAAGTTCATTCAGATTCCATTTTAAGAGATATACGTATCAATATCTGCCTATCTATGCATCTATCTATATCTATCTGTCATCTATCTATCTATCTATCTATCTATCTATCTATCTATCTATCTGTCTTCATCTATCTATCTCTTTACATATGCAGATACAAACACAAAGATTCAATGGTACATATACTTTACCCCTTTGAATGCCCTAAGGGATTGTTGAAATGTGTCATTTGCTTCTTTTCATAGTACTCTAATAAAAATACATTAAAAACCTGTGCAATGTCAACAAATTCTATCTTTTGGGAATGTCCAAAACTGCAGAAGAAATATGAAGAGGAGAGACATTTATTGTGATTACTAGACTGGAGTCTCAGTAGGCTAGGATTATTATAAGTAAAATTGATTTTGTCCCTGATTTGATTTTAATCTAGTTTAGCAGAATCATATTCTACAAGGAACAGATATTTAATTTAGTACATTATGATGAAAAGACTTTAGTTCACAGACGTTTAATGCATTTGATATGATAAAAGCACTAACTGATTATTAGGCTTTTAAAAATAGTTACTCATTATTTTATTACCATTTAAATAATTTTCTCTGCTCGTAACGTTTATATTAAATCTAGAAAATATTTTAGGCTCTTGTACTGGTACCCAGGCTGATTGTCTCTATAAAATGCAGCAATTTAGGAGGGAATAAATAGGATTTAAAATTCGCTGCACAGGTTGTTTTTTTCTTATCTAGAGATTTTCCCGAGAAACCATTTGCCATAGAATGAGTTGGAGCTGTCTAGTTACAAGCTACAGTTGTAAACAAGGGTCTATGCAAAACAATCTCCTGTAATTTTCCAGTCTACTGTTTTCTAATATCAGGGAGTTAGAACACTTGGCAATTTTGAAGATGCTGCTCAACAGAGGTCTCCAGCACTTTAACAGTTGGAACCAGATGGGACAATTTTCTGAGGCTAACAGTGAGGCCAGGAGAACTGTTCAAGCAAGGAAAAGAAGCAAAGGGGGATTCACGAGCTGGAGTATTCTCTTTCTTTTTTCTATTGAATAATTTATGCAAAACGTTCTTGCTCTCTTTCCAGTTTTCCCATAGGCTGGACTCTTGACACTATATAAATATCATAACAATTCCTCATAGTCCCTGTCACTCTGCAACCTATTCGTTGTACATTTTTGTGTTGTAAGAAATAGAAACAATATCTACTTTGTGCACATTGATGTTAAGGCTGCTCATTCTGTTCTATAAATAAGCTATTAAAACCATGTCTTTGCTCTATGTAATTAATTTGCTTCACAGACATTTTGTTACATAGAGTTATAAAATCAAACTCAAATGGCTCTATGCATGAAACATGCATTTTGCTATTGTTTTTAAAGTAATAAATTAAAAAGCATGTGAGACTTCCTGGGCAAATCGGCAGTATGGTATAGAGGAAAGGATGGTGACCATTATCAAAAGGTGGTAGCTTTTTTTGTTTGTTTGCTTTGGAAAGATTCTTAAATTCTCTGAACCTCAGATTCATTTAGTTAGCTAAATGGAATTTTAATAATATCTACCTGCAAGAGTTATTGTAAGTATTAAAATTATGCAAAGTAGTTAAAGCACCTCCCCAAGCTTAGCATGTAGTTGGTCCTTAATAAATGGTAGCTGCTGCTTCTCGTATTTATGCTTCCTGGCTTTTTGTAGTAGATGGTCCCTTGTGAATGGTACACAATGAATTGTGGGCTGGTATGAAGTTTATCCCTGCTGGGCTGGAGCATGTAATTGCTTGCGGGAGATTGTCCAGAACTCTCTACCTCCCTCTGCCATAGCAACCAGCAATGTTACAGGTAATACTTGCTCCATCAGCTAAGACCTCAAGGTGAGTACAACTCACAATAGAGCCTCCTGCTGACCTGAGATGGACTTGTAGTATGAGTAGGTAATACACCTTGTTTGCTTTAAACCATTAAGAATGTGAGGCTATTTTCTGCAGCATAATCTATCCTATCCTGATTTGCATAACCTTTAAGTATAGTAAACCAATACCATCATAATTTCACCTCTTGGGTTCTACTTAGCACTTTTTAATAATAAAAGCTGATCTTGATTAGGAAGCTTTAATGCATGTTTTCTGGATTGCTTCTCTTCCCTCTTAAAGAAAAATGAATTTATCTTACTTTTCTGAAACATATTAGAAAGGATCAAATCTATATTATCAAGTTAATTAAACTAACGTATGTTTTGCTAATTTCCCCACAATTATCTTGGGACACAAATTCACTCCCAAATCATCTGACTTCAGAGTTTTATAATTCTGTAGATTGCTGTATGAAATATATCTGTAAACAATTTTTCAAGTTCAAGAACAAAGAAATAGTTCTTTAAGACCAGTATTTCAGATGTTGTACAGAACACATAGTTGTTCACAGTTCCTGATGATTCTCTTTTTCTTCCTTTTCAACATTTATCAGCTTCTGTAAATGTGAGCTAACAATATACAATATGCAATATGCAGTCATACAGTAAAATACCAGGAGATGTGCTTGCCTTTTACATTATCTGAGATGGTTAACATTGTGAAAGAAATCTTACAACCTCTGCAGATTTCTCTCTTCCCATTCTTGGGAACTGCAGAGAAGGCGTTTCTTTTGTCAGATGACTCTGTAGCATGCTTGTGCCCATTCAGTTAAACACTGGAATTTTTCCTGCAATATGTTGAGGGATTTGGGACACAGGTCACAAGCTTAAATGTGTTGTATTTTTTCACTTTTTAATCTATCTATCTAATCTCTCTGATTTCTTGTCTGTGTTTCACTATCTATTTGGGCAAATAAGATTGATAGTGGTACCTCGGTATGCTGTCACTTGGGGCCAGGTGAAACAGTGTAAGACACATTGCCCAAGCTGAATCAAGGGAGCACTTCTTCAGGCCCATGCCTTATCAGTAGTCTTTGACTTCCACCAGCTGGAACTGCTAGAGTGCTTTACTTTTTTCCTTCCTCCTCAAAATTCAGGAGTAATGAGAATTCCCTGCCGTTGCCGCCTGCTAGCCCTGTACTGAGATTACATCAGTTCATTTAGCTGGAGCTTTTCAGGCACTCCTTGGCAGGAATTGATTTCCTTATTTTAGTCCTTTTGCTTTTGGATTCTGCCCAAAAGACGATTCAAGAAAGTGAATGCCGCTCTTACAAGGTCTGTTTCAGATAATTACCTGAAAATGTTGGAGAATGTAAGGCGGTAGGAAGGTTGTTTTTCTTTATCTGTAAACCCACTAAGAACATGTAGAATGCACTTTTTAAAAAGCACCTTTCTTTTTGAGAGTTTGTTGAGGGGTAAGAGACATGAAGGGGAATGAGAAAGTTAATTGATTTGCCTTTCAAATAGCTTCATTATAAATATTCTAAAGACAAAAGGTCCAGGAATGACACCACTAAAAAGTAAAATGTTTAAAAAGGACATGTACTTTTAAACCAATCATTTTTTTCATCAGTCATGATGTCATTTCAAATGTGCTTCTTGCCAGTTTTCAAACCACAGCTTCTGTGCACTTGAATATAGCAATTAGTATGTAATTATGCTGGATATACATACATACATACATACATATATATACACATATATACATATATATACACATATATACATATATGCACATATATACACATATACACATATATATATATGTAGAGAGAGAGAGAAACAGAAAGACATGGTTGAAATATTGTACTTACTTTCAAATACCTTACAGTTCAGTTGAGGCAGTCAAATAAACAAACAAAAAAAATCATGTCTGTTGATCACTTCTGTGATTGAAAGAAGCCCAAGGTATGATCTCCAAAAGTATCTCTCGCCGGGTTAAATTAGGGTAATGGAAACAGTGGGAGATTTGGGTAGGGGAGAAATGATACTTATTTGAAAGAAAAGGTTTAAGTTTTTGTTTTTGTTTTCAATGCTACTCAAGAACACATATTATCTTTCTCCATATTTCATCTGACATGATCTAACTTTGTATGAGTAGAAAAACAGTAATTAAATTTTTAAAAGTCACTTAACTTGTCAGCCATTGAAAATGTAGCTTTATTTGGTTCTTTAATCATAATTTTTTAAAATAGGACAAACCAGAATTTGTCAAAGTACTCTTACATCCTTCACAAAGACGTTAGGCATACGAGTTCTAGTTTAATGATATTAAAGAAAGCCTTTAAAGAGAATGCAGCACAGAAGCTTCATATATTCCTAGTCATGAGGAAGTATGGAGGGAAAAATCCAGTTCACAACACCTAGGAAAGGATGGAGTAGATGAACTAGGTCTTTATTAATTCGATACCCTACTTGGGTCTGAATCAGTGATTATTGCTTTGAGAGTGATTTAAGGAAACTAATCTAGGGAAGGAGGAGGAATTGGAAGCTAAGAGGCTGATTTAAAATGCCATCATATTTCTAGTATATGGTGAGAATTGTCAGAATTGTGGTGCTGGCAGTGAGAATGGAAATGAAGGAATTAATAAAATAGTCATTTCAAAACAAAGCAAAAACAATATTCAGGTCTTACAGAGTGACAGACAGGTGAGAAGAAAGAATAGAAATCATTTATTTGTGAAGTGACATAGATTAAAAAAAACAACAACCAGGAACAAACAAAGCCAAGTGTTTGTGCTTGAAGAAATCCTAGAGGTGAAGCTTAGCCCTCCACTTCTAAGATGTGAGAGTGTAAGGAAATTACCTCACTTTTCAGAACTTCCATTTTCTCCTGGGTAAAATGGGAGTAATAGTGCATAGAGCATAGGGTTGCTGTAAAAATGATATAGAATAAAGCATGGGAAATACTCACCACAGATGATCTCTTTTGCTCCTCTTGATGCCAAGACAGGCTCAGACACTTCATCTGCTTGACTTCATGTAATCCTTCCAGCGATGTGTTATTTGCCTTCCTTTGTGAATTGTCATAGTGAAGATCAGGTGATGTTAGTAACCTACCCAAAGTCACACAGATAGTGATAGCACAACTGGAATTCATATCCTGGTATCTCTGAATTCAGAGCCACGCCCCTGCAGATTCATACCCCCTACACAGCTCATACTCAATAATTAGCATCTCTCCATTTTACAAACAGTGTTTGTTAATTTTTTTGAGCATATAGTGAAGTGGTGAGCTCTCATGCAGAAGAAAAAAAGAAAAACAACAGAAAACATGGATATAAAATGTTGGTGTTATAAATGCTGTTAAGGCATTAAACACCTCTGAGAAACTGGTAGCTTCAAAGTTAATTTCTACAAAATTAAAAAAAAAGTTAATAAGAAAATCAGTGCCACAATAGAAATAAATGCATCATTTATTTCATTCAAGATGGTTTCCTCTCTTAAGTTTCCTGTATTACCTCATATGATTAAGCACCTGTTATTATTTGTTATTATTAGCTTCATTATTGTCTTGAAAGGACACTTGGGCCCTCAGGTTCCTGGGCTCTCTTTCTAAGACAGCCACATGGCTGTACTTCCTGTATAATCCAGGTCACTGCTCAATCATGAGAGGCTGACCACTTCATCTGCAGTCACCCTGCATAACATGTTGCGTTCCATACCTTGCTGTATTTTTCTTTATATCACTTATAATTATTTTATAAGAGTATATATTTTTAAAATTTGTATTTTTTTACTCCTGTCTTCCCATTGGAATGTCAGATTCACGAGATCATGAACTTTGTGTTTTGTCCTCAGCACCTAGAATAATGCTAGCATGCAGTAAGTAGGCAGCTGATGCCTATTTCATAAATGAATGAAAGTTTCTAGGTAGCAAGAAGTTATACGTGAACAACCATGCAACTGTGCTTGCTGTTTTAGATAAAGGGAGGAAGAACAGGGAGGAGAGAGCCAAGTTATGCCTGAAATTCTGGTTCAGGATGCTTGAGTAGCCCTGTGAGAGCTCAGACTCTCCTAGGGAACAGCTGTGTAATAAGAGGAAGAAGAGAACAGCGTGAAGTCAGGTGCAGTTGGAATGCCCTAACTTATGCTGTGGTAATCTACTAGAATGCCCCGTAATCAGTCTTTATTTCAATATTTCAATAAATATTCAAAGACCTTTCTTTTTAAAAACGCACCTTAAAAACAAGGAGAGTACATTTGTTTACAATTATTAAAAATCTGTCATATATTTGCAGTCTAGCTGTACTTGATTAATTGCAGGATACAGGCTTCCCCGTGCCAGATGATCTCCATCTCCATTTAAAGTGCTTTTCAAAGATGTGCTAGCATGTGAATACAATTATTTGTACTTGTTTGAGAGTCAGATGTGAGCCAGTTACACAGTGTTTCTGTTTGACATTGAGCGTGGGCATGCTGTTATTGCTGTTTAAGATTACCCACCTTCTTCAAAGCACGAAAGTCTATTCGCTCTCATTTATAGGAATACTCTTGTGGTGGGAGGAAAAGTATATGTAGTTATAAGTTCATTTACAGCTCCTGGTTTATCAGTGGCAGTGTCCTGGACTAGACCATAGCCCTGTCGAGGGCAATGCAGTGAAAAATAAGGATCATGCTGAGTACAATGGAAACTTAAAATTAGGTTGGGTTTAAATTCACAGCTGGGACTTGCACATTTGGCACAGGAGAATATAGGGTCACTATAGTAAGATAAGGAGCATTCAATCATACCCTGCAGAGAAGCTAAGACACTGGTTTTGTGGCTCTTGTTTAAAAGCCTAGAACTTTTTCTTGGATGACATATACGTTTGTGTGTGTGTGTGTGTGTGTGTGTGTGTGTGTGTGTGTGTGTGTGTTTATACATATAGACACAAAGATGTATGTATGTGTACATATGTGAATAAGCTTTATTAACATACTGAGAGATAAAATTTCTGAAGTCATGAAAATTCCTTTTCTAATAACATAGCAAACAGTCTTTTACAATGTTTTAATAAAAACAGAAAATATCAGATGATATAATGTATAAGAACACTGACATAATGCCTTCTTGTAAATTTAAAGCTATTTTTAGGTATACTGCTATTCAAATTGGATATAAATTGAGAACATGTAAGAAAAATTTAATTTTTTGAATTTTAATTACACATTTATAATTACAAAGTTTCAGAGAGTAACACTATGAGTCAGAAAAAAAAAATCAATGACAATATAAAATTGTAAGGAAGAAAAAGGAAAAAAAGACCACATTTTACTGGTTGGCTTATGATGGTGAGGTGTATTGATTGACCTTGGTTTTTTTGGATGGTCATAATATTTATCCTCAAAGCAAATTTAAAAGCTAAGTACCATGTCTATTTTTAGAGGAAAAACCCCAGAATTTCTGAGTCATTCAATAATTTGGTCACAACCTAACTGCCATTCGTAGAATTAGGATTCAGACTTAGACCTTTCTCAATTCAAAGTCAATCTTTATTACATCTGGTCTTATTCAAGTTTCATTCCCACCCCCAACTACTTTGTGACATATAGGTGATTTTTTATGAATGGTAGATGATACTATAGTTGTTGTTTTGTGTTTAAAGCCTATGATCTGTTTGCCATGCCTCTCCAGGAAAAAAATTGCCATATAGTATATCAGTGATACTGAATTTTAGGAAATCCAAGGAGTGTTATCCTTCCACTCATTTGCTTATTTCTAAGAAACCATGCCAGTGAGATGGACAGTCATCGAGACTAAAGGTCATGCTTCTCTTTGGTGTGAAGTCAGCTTCAGCACCTCTTTCCCAAGCTCCTGTCAATCCGATTGAGGCACAGTTAGTTCCATTCAGCAACCAAGCAGCCACTACTCTCTGGAAAGTATGTTTTGTATTATACATTTCAATCTGGAGAACACAAATCAGAATTCATAGGATAACTTTGTTAAGCTATGTGTATTCCTGGCCTCTAGGAGGCACTTTAAAATAGTTTGTCCTGAGTTGAGCACACTTGGTTTTCAAATAAGCTGATCTTTAACCAGAAGTGGTGAAAAGACAAGAATATTAAATTTATAATTATAATCTATATATTTAAAATTAAGTATCTTTATGGTCATGAATCTGAGAGTATATGACAGATATGGTAGTAATATAGACACAGAATAAAAAATTGTCCATCTTTGTGTAGAAAATTCTTTGTACAGTGTATGTAAAATTCTACCTACATTACCAGTGCTATCTTAAAAGTTTGAGTTGAATCTACCCTGCCTGTCTTTGTGCTGGTGCGATAGATGATGATGATGATGATGATAAAGCATCCTCTGACACTCACTAAGTACCAAGCACTCTGATAAGTGCTTTACCTATATTCTCCCTTATTATTGTCATAATATATCATAACCAAGTTACCATTTTTATCCTCACTTTGCAGAGGAGGAAATACATGAATGAAGAGGTTATTAGTCAAGGTTTACACATTATTATAGAGCCATGATTTGAACAAAGGCATTATGACTTCAGAACATGGGATCCTCAGTTTACATTTTGTTGTCTCTCATGTAAAGCAAGTAACTCCAAGGAGTTTAGGGGTTATCCCTAAATTATTCCCTAGAGACACACTTCTATCAAGAAAGCTTCTTTGTCATCTGTAATATTGAACCTCTGTCCTCTCTTTTGGTGCGTATAATTAATAATTGACTATGCATCTTATTGGCAGCAGGAAACCAAATAAACACAGAGATACAAAAATAGACATAGAGATACATAGATAGATGGTATCTGGTCAGCTAGCTAAATAAGAACAGATGAAGCAATCAGATCTAGAAATAATCACATTTTTGTTAATTAGGGCTTCAGTGCTATTTTTTAAGTGCCAACCATTCTTCTACACAAATAAGAACTTGACTCTTAAATAAGTAAATTGTAACCCTGGCCTCATTTAGTACATTAACCACCTTATGAGAATTGATAAGACCTCTTACAAACAGCTTAATATATGCAACTTCTCCTTTTAAAATAACAGCACTCAGTTTTGAAGATTTCATTTTAGCAAATCTATACATTTTTGCATGTTGTGTTTTAAAATATTCTATTTATTTATTCTTTTTTAGAAAAATGTCATTGAGATGGGGTTTCACTACGTTGTCCAGGTGGGTCTCCAGCTCCTGTTCGCAAGTGATCATTCCTCCTCAGACTCTCAAAGTGCTGGTATAGGCTTAAGCCACTGTCCCTGGCCCTCTGTATTCTGAAATTATTGCACTGTTTTTAATATTTTTGGAGGTCTCTGTCATCCAGACTATACAGTGGTGTGATTGTAGCCCACTGTAACCTGTTATTCCTAGGCTCATGGCATCCTGCCACTCAGCTCTTGAGTAGCTGGGACTACAGGTTCTCACCATCATGCCCAGGTATTTTTTTTTTTTTTTTTTTTTTTTTTGAGATTCGGCCTTGCCATATTGCCTAGGCTAGTCTAGTCTTGAACACCTGGCCTCAACTGATCCTTCTGCCTCAGCCTCCAAAAGTGCTGAGATTATAGGTGTGAGCCACTGCACACAGCCTGTTTGTCTTAGAATATAAATCCACCTGCCCAGGGAGGTCTGGGATACATAATTCTATTTGAATCAAACAAAAAATCTTAATGGGAGCACTGCCCACTTTAAGACACTCAGTTAATGTGAATTGTATGACTACTGATTCTGCTCACACTATCTGTTCAGATATACATGTAACTATTTTAAAATCTTAACAACTGTACCAGAATTTTAGAAAAATAACTTCCGATTTATAAGCTGGAGCTTGTCAGAGTTCACTCTGACCAATGTGTCCTATAGAATCTATTACTCTCATATTTAATGTTTTGACAAGTGTACTGTAATAATATCAAAAACTCTCATAGCAAATAAGAATAATTTTTTAGTACGTGTAATATTTTCCCCAAAGGGGAAAGACCCAGATAAAATGAAGTAAGTTCAGTGGCTTTTAAGTGCAAATGATAAGATATCCATAAAAGGGAAATGGAGTTTCATAAAAGGACCAACACAATTGTGAGAACTTTGACAGAAATTTTAGCAAGAATTTAGACCCTCAAGATAAATTTAGAATCATACGGTTTTCTGACGTTCTAAGCAAATAGAGCTGTGCTTATTCTATATTTGCCCAGCCCAACACATTCTCTCATTTCCCCATTCAAATATATGTATTTTCTGGAGCATCCGTGGCCTACAACTCAAGAGTGCTGGATAGTATGACAGATGCAGGGACATAAATGCTTCTGATTAAGGACTGTGATTTATCTCACGTTGATTTTGGCCCTGTTTTTTCTACTTTTAACCCTTTAAGCTGCTTTGATTATAACCAATTTCTCAATATCTCAACAGAGATTATAACATTCTCCTTAGGTTTCTCAACAATTTTAAACATTGAAATGTATTTCTTTTCTGAGATGTTGAATGTTAACATAATAGTTGTTAAAAACTTGCATATATCCATGATATGTGCATTAGAATAAGAAAGGCAGAAAACACTCTGAAGCTTTACCAATACAAATTTGTCTAATTTCTGAGGCTGCTAGTTAGGGCTTTTAAGGCTCTTCAGTAAGTTATTTTCAAACAAAAGCAGGATATGTAGGAGATCAGCTATAATGAATCCAACATCTTTGGAACCACTGTATACAAAAGCTCACACATTCCAAGATAAAATAACCCAAGGTCTTTGTCTGCCTGTCTGTGGGTATTTGTATATAGACAAATAATAGAATACACTTAGATCTCTATTTGCAAATAGAAAACATGAAAATAGAAATAATACAATTTCAAAAGAGCAGATGTTTAAATTAGTTTTTCTGTTAACTAAGTTAGTGTTCGCAGTGTGAACTATTGTTAATATTTTGAAGTGATTTTGAAAATGATTCTAAATGCTGGTCAGATTTTTTGTTTAATGGTTTGTCCATTCCCTTTTTTTTTTTTTTTTTTTGCCACTTATTTTACCAGTCTGTTACACTGGTTTGTTGGTTTCCCAAGGTGGAGATGGGGCCAGGGAGGAGGGCAGAAATTGGCAGTGTGTGTTCCTACACTGGTGACTGTTGAGAGGTTCCATAGGGTAGAATATTTCAGAATAGAGAATTCACTTCCACTGAAAGGAATGTGATAGTAATATCTAGCTTATATCAATTTTTATGAGGATTTAATGAGTTAATTGTTATAAATTGTTTAGAACAATATCTGTTATACAGTAAGTGCTCATTAAATGTTAGGTGTTATTCAAGCAATCATGAGATTTTTGCTTTAAACATAAGCCTGGATAAGTACTGAAATTATAAACTCAAATTGTGTCATCTGTGTTTTAATATGCCTAATGTAAATGCCAACTTGTCTTAAAAGGCAAATCATACACCTCATTCTACCAGTGAATCACAAAGGTATTTTGTATTGCTTACTTTGAGTGCACAAATATGAAATTAATTCAGCATCAAGTTCACTCCTTTTGAGATAGCTTGTGGTCTGGAAAATAAAAATGCTCTCTCTCTCCTAATGTCATCTTGTTGTATTATGTGTACCCTAATGTTTTCTATGTTTATTTTATTCTCTGCTCCCCTTCCAGTATCCTTCGTTTTTTTATTCTGTTTACTGGAATATCCCACTTCAACAGTGCCATACTTTATTTTCTTTATTCTCTAACACTTTGCTGTTTCTTGTCCTATGTCCTGTTTCCTCCGTGCTATTTGTGGCTTTCTTATCCTTATGCTTCTCTCTTCCATTCTACATTTCCTGGAGGATAGAGAAAAAGTAAAGTTCTAAACATATGTGTGGCACTTATTTGGCATTTATTTTTGGACAAAGCTCTGCCACAAATTTCTCTTTTTTTTTTTTTCCATTTAAAAAAATGGGTTGGATAACCTAGAGGGAAATTAAAATTCGCATTTTTTTCACTTGTAGATTGTGTCCAATGTAAGTTCCACTGTTTTGATCTCTATTTCCTCCACCTTGGACTCTCTTCTGCTCCCACTGGCTTCTCTGAAATGAGGCACTCCATAGCACAAAACCCCTCCACCCTGACTCAGACTGTGTGCTGCATCTCTAGACCATTAACTCACTTCCAAGCTCTGATGGAACGGCTTACTTGTCATGTCCATATGGGCAGCACCATATGGATATCTGCAGTACATCAAATTCATTCTTTCTAAAATGGGACAATCTACTGCTCTGCCTGTGTAGCTTATCTTAGTAGATAACATTAACCACCTCCTCCAACTAGAAACCTTGAATCATCCTTTGATCCCCCACCTTCCACCTCCACTGTCAAATAAATCGGTTCTTTCTGCCTAATACATATCTCATGAATTTATATACTTACATATAATCTATATAAAAATCTCACTTCCCAACGTCAACCCACATTCACTCCCCACTTCTACCAGGACCTTTCATCTGAATGGCTGCACCTCCCTCCTACCTTCCTCTTGTGTGCACCTGGCTTTTTATGAGCTCTAACACAATCTAAAATTGTGCTTTTTTTTTCAGCTGCTGCTAGAATGATCTTCTATAATGCAAATAGGATCCTTCCAAGTAAAACTTCCTGTGGATTTTTCACTTATCCTTCAGATAACCTCCCAAGTCCTTTACTAGGCTTACAAGGTGATCTGAGAGCTGACCCCTGTGGACCTTACCTCTTTAAAGTTCTTGGAGCCCATTAACCTCTTATTTCTTTCTTAGCCTCAGGGCACACATTTCCCCTGCCTGAAATCATCTTTCCTTTCCTTTCCCTAACCCCTTATTAAAGGGCTAACTTATACTTTCACCTTGATGCCGCTTTCTCAGGATGTCCCCGTTGACCCCCTCTTATTGAGCCCCGGGCTATATATACTCTACTCCCTACTTGCTTGCCCTCATCATTCATGTTGCTTATTGATATCTGCCAGACTTCAACAGCACTAAATAATTATTTTAGAAATAGGATTTGGAGGCAGAAACACAAGCATCTAATTCCAACTGATCACTTATAGCAGAGTGACTTTGAGGATGCCACTTAATTTCTCTGAGTTTTATTTCTTCCACCTATAAATATGGACAGTAATGTCAGTCTTTTGTGGCTGCAGTAAGTTTTAATAATATCATATAATAGCTAACACTGCTGGAAACACTTAAAACATAGCTTCTAATTGTATCTATGATTATCTGACTATTTCTCAATATAAAGGTTTTTCAACTTTCCAATTAGTTGTATAATCTATTCATTATATCTTCCAAAGATGTAACTTAGCAAATAATATGATAGCTTAATATATGTAAGGAAAAAGAGAGAGAAACTGAAAGGCAGGATCGTTTCTGCTTGCCAAAATTTTTAAGAATGGCCAGCTTCTTTTAAGTCTTTTCTTATTGGCCCTTCACTGTTTGCTAAAAATTTCTTGTGTTGTTTTTACCTTTTCCTGGTACTTCCTAGTTTTTGAATTCTTACTTCAGATCATGCAGACCCACCTCCGGAAAAGATGACATCACAAAGAGAATGAATCAACACTAATTTCAAACTAGCTTAAGTTTTTTTTTTTCCCCCTTTCATTGGTGTGTTTGTATTTTACAAGCATCTTCTGGAGTAAAACATGTCTTAACCCAAATGCTATTGTGGTAGGTGTTTTCACTGCCTAGGTCAGTCTGGTGGGTAAATACATTGGAGCAGGTTATGTTTATGGAATTTCTGAACATTATCTGAGCAGAGTCTGATCCCTTGTGCTGTTGCATCTTCACTTGTGGCCATGAATATGATTCAAAAACCAAGTGAAAGAATAAGATTTCTAATCCCCAAAGATTTGTATCTATTGCTTGTTGAGCTTTTAGTCGTATTTTTTTATTACTAACTCTTGACATGTTTGTATATGCTGAAGATTTCAATTAAAATAGACAGCAGGGTGATGTTGAATCAATACATGTTGTTTTGTATCTAGGGAAGAGGAAGCAATATGAAATATGGAAATCTGAGAGAATGTAAATGCTGTAAGATCTGCTGTGAGACATACACTCCTGCCTGTCAGACAGACATGATTTTTAGAGCAGAGAATTTGTTGGCTTAAAGAAGACAACTTGCCAGTTTCATTAGTTTTGTATCTTACGCTAGACAGAGTCACTGTTCTAATCATTAAAGTACCCATCCTAAGCTTCCATTAAGTTTGAGCCAAATGACAGCATATTTTAGAAGTGCTTTGTACAATAACAATATGTAGCTGCCTACTGCTTATAGATGAGTAAGCTTGTGATAACTTTACTACAAACTGGTTTTCCTCTTTTCATTCTTGCTTAGGTTTAATTTTCATGAGCATGCCAAGAACATAATTATTAGTGCTTCTTATAAATACCTGGTGGAGATCACATTAAATGAGAGTCATTCTTAGAATAGATAAAAATTGGCAAATATAAACTAAAGTACCAATATAATAAGAACTGAGTAGGGTAGATCACCAGTTTTCATTATGATAAAGTTGTATTTTTTCCCTACCTGCTTAGACAGATTAGAAGGAAAAAGCAATAAATTGCTTAAACATATTTAAGGAGCACTTCAGAATAAATGTTATCAGATCATGGGTATCTCTTGCAACCAAATTTAGGATGGAAGATCTGCCTGCAAAGAGCAAATCTCTACTGAAGAAAATATGTTTTTATTTTTAAAGCCCAAGTATTTCATTATTTTGTGTCATACTGTGTACCCCACACAATATCAGCCTGGGATTCAGAAGAACCTGCAGGAAATCTTGTGACAAACATTTAAGGTCAACTAGATAACATTTTCATTCTCTATGATTCCCTCCGAATTTACTATTGTTCATTCTGAAGTCATTGTTCTCAGAAGGCAAGAAACAGAACAAACACTAACTGTTGGATATCTTGTCTTGCTGTCTATCTGCAGAAGTATTTGACTGCATGCAGTTCTTCAGAATATGGTTGAAAAATGTATTTATGTTTATACATTTTGTGGTTTTCATGAACATATTTTCCTACACTCACTTTAGATTTCTTAAACTGCTGAGGTACAAGAGTTGCCCAAATTGGCAGTTATTGCTTAGACTGGCAAGGTAAATATCTCCTTTGTTTGAAAAGCTAACCCTGAAGAAGATATGGGAATATTCAGAAAGCTACCAGTAAGTTCTTAGTGCCTTGTTTGAAAGCACATGGCTCCTTTATAGCCGTCCTCAGGTACAGGGGAGGAAGGCAGCAAAACACACTGCCATGTGTGTACCTATGCAACTATCTTGCACATTCTGCACATGTACCCCAATGCAATAAAAATTAAAAAAAAAAATAAGTCCTTGATATATATGCATATATGCCTCCTGGACGTATGCTTCACCAACAGTGAGGTGAGAACTATAATAACCTGCCCCTTGAGAAAACTATTCATTGCTGGGAAGAAGAATCTGATTACCTTTCTACAATATTGGAATAGGTTTTATCCCTATTGTTACAGATGTCCAAGTGTGAAATATTATATAGCAGTTGATGTGTTAATTTTTCAGTTTATACATTCCTACTGTTATAAACATCATCCTTAATACATCCCCATAAAACATTAATTAGAACTGTAGAAATGACATGCTCAAGATTATTTTTAAAGCAACGTACTGGGCCCATGAACAAATGAGTCCTGTGTTGTTCATTTTTTTTTTTTTTTTTTTTTTTTAGATTTATGCACACATTTTAAAAAGCACAGAAAGCATAGTATTAACAAAAGGCACTTTTCATTAAAACAAGAAGTACTGATTAAGGAAGTCTAAATGTTAAAGAGAACAAATCTTTTTAAATTGTATCTTATTAAAAATATCTGATTACAATGCACTCATATCTAGAAGATAATTTACCTTTCAAGAGTGACTAACATTTTTGGTCTCCTAGGACTTTCAGCACATGGCAACACCATAAACCCTGTAGTATTACAGTGTTGTAATGTCTTCCAGCGGTTTTGCTTTTAACTCAAGCTGTCGTGGGCCTTCATGTTTGCCTGCTAGTTTAACAGAAGTACCCCAGCAGTAGATTTATTTCTAGAGACATGATGTGAATACCTACTGTGTGCAAAACTGTGTGAGTCATGGAGCAGGAAACACCTGTGAGTTAGGCAGAGGCCCTGCCTGTAAGCTGCCCACAATCTAGTGGGAGAGGTACAGGCTTTACAGAGCTTTTAATTAAAGCCAAGTAGCTTCAAAGGTAGCAGGCGCAGCAAAACTCCATTCAGCACACATTTGTTCTATCCGTCACCCACTCACTTACTGTTATCTTTTGTTTTCCTATGCAGTCTGATTTCTTTCTTTTGGCCTCCTTCCTCCCAGGCTGAGAATATACATCTGTGTGGGTTTAAATGCCCTGAGTTACTGCACAACCACATGAAAAACAAACAGAAGGGACAGACAGCCTGCTTGCTATGCTTTTAGCAGCATGGCCTTATTCCCCTTCACAGCGTCACTTTAGGCCCTGAGCATATGGGCCAGGGCTTGTCTTCAGAGACACTTATGGCACATATATAAAATTTACTGTACCTTCCTGGAAAAATGCAATGTTTGCAAACCACTTGGGAGAGGGATGAATTTATAAATGGGGAAAAATACACCCAGTCAAGCTATTAAACACTGGTTTCCATGCCATTTTCCACCACTAGGATATAAATGAGGAGCTCCTATTAGGCTCTAAGACAAGCAAGTCTTTGGATCCTTTTTGAAATAAATTCCTTGTCAAGATCTCCTTTAGGGATAAAGCAATTTCACTATTCACAGTTTGGAGTCATGGGATTTTGACGTCGATTGTCAGGGATCAGTCCGTGGGCAACACATGTAATGGCAGACATAGCATGAACATTATTTTTCTATTACCGAAAAGAAACATATGATCAGAAACAGCTTTTTTTTTAAGTGCTTAATCCCCCTAAATTGATTTTGCAAGGAAATCTGGTTCATAAATTGCACCATACTTTTTTGGGTAGAGAAACTGGTAACGTAGAGTGCTTTTGGTTGAATGATCTTACAGTATTCATGTAGGTCCTTAAATCAAACTTCCAATTTGACATTAGCATTCCGATTCCACTATGCAAGATATTTTTAAAATCAAGAGAGTTGGCTTTTCGTGTACGTAGGCATATATTAGAATATAAGAACCTGGAGGCATGCTGTTAGACCTTGTTTCACTTGGAATGATAAAGTATATTTTACCTAATATGTTTAATTTTTCTAAAAGGCATTACATTCACTCCTCTCTGAATTTATCTTTGAAACTGTATCAAGAATGTATCATGGAAATTGCAAACCGAAATTGATAGGGGGTGGTGGGGGGTTGAGGGGGAGGTAGAAATAAAACACTAAGAGAGAGGATCTTCTGGATGTCAATTGCCAATGAACAGAAGGAGGGAGAGTCCTTTGTATGTAACTATATAGTTTGCATAACTTAACCTTTAAAGTGTTGTGTGACTTATTTATATATGAGAACTATAAATGCCACTGTTGTCTATTGCAGATGTCATTCCAGTTAAAGCTATTATTAGAAAAACTTAACTTTTCTATTTAAAGCTGTTTTCTTTTTACTTGGGTGAGGTTCAAGGAGGGAAAAGAATGGCAAATGCATTTCAGCAGGTGCTGCTTACTATTTAACTCCAAGATTCATCACAGTGGAGCTGTGAGCACCCTGGCCTTTCGGAAAAAAGCATTAAAGTGGGTGTTCAGAAATCTGAATTTTAGCTGCTTTTGGCACTAGTTGTGTAACCAAGAGAGCATCATTATCCTGGGCTAAGTGCTTCTCCCTCTTTCCCCATTAGCACTTTAATATGTAATACATGTATTATAGCTCACACATATCTTATTTTTACTATGCAGGCATAATGGTAAGTCATTTATATGCATTGCTCTATTTGAAATGTTCTATCAGAATATTTACTAGATTATACTGAAATTATCTGTTCATGAGTCTAACTCTCATGTGTGACAGAGACTGTCTTATTGACGTATTAGATGCTTAGAAAAATTTGTTAAGCTGAGCTGACCTTCTGTACCCCTCATTTCTCAGTTGTTTGTGTTTTTATTCTGTCAAATAAAAGTAAGATCATATTTTCTCCTCATCAGGATGAGGAGGATTTTCTTAGTGTAATTTTTTTTCTTCTATTGATGTTAAAATATATTATGGCATAGTAATTTTTGGTATACATTTCCTCTATCACAGACCACTGCTATTTCAATTTTATATTTGTAGCTTAAATGACTCACTCAGACACAGTGAACTAAATATATTTCCTTGATAGATTGCTCATAGTGATAAAATAAATGAAAAAAATCATAGATCCTCAGTTCCATGAAATGCTAAAACATACAGCAAAGACACCGTGTTTGCCAAAATAGCAGTCTTTGCATTGATCATTGTGAACTTGACTTTAGGTCTCTTTAAAAAGCTATGCCTTTTTATGTTTTTGTATTTGTGTTTGTGATTCAACTATTAAGATGTTACTCAGCTTTATCAATTTTATCAAACAGAAGGAACGTTACTATGATTGACCAAGATTTGCTAGTCTGTCCTAATCTGTTAATCTAAAAACTTCTTTTAAGAATTATTTTCTAAAAGACTCTCAGGATGTATTTTTTTTTTTTTTTTTTCAAAATGTAAAAGGCTGTATCACTTAAAGCTGAGTGTAAAAATCCATTAGCAGCCCACACTAGGGGCTAATTGCTAGAGTGTAATCTTGGCAACATTTTTATAACTTCTAAAGAAGCCCACATAGCTAACAGGGTACCTTAATTTATAATAATTGTATTCTCAGGACATTTTGTTCTTATATTATAATAGTTTGAATAATAGCACGGGCCACTGGCCAATTATGAAATTATAATCTGTTGAAATGAAGATCACCCATTAGAATAAACTATGTTTTGAGTTTATATTTGGGGTGAATGAGAGGAGTTACCATTAAACACTCTTCCTTTCTATTTCTCATTGATTATTAAAATGCTCAAGTATCATTCAGTAGGAAGGAAAGGGAATAAAGAGGAAAATAAGAATAAGGAATAAAAAGATCATAAAAGTAAACCCAAACAAGTATAAAAATAATCAAGGAACAGAAATTATCAAAGTTTGATGGAAAGTTTTTGTGGACTGCCAAAATGAGGCTAAGGTTAACTGCTCTTGAAAATAACTCTGAAGCCCCACATCATATTCAATTACATTTTAGTACTAGACACAATAAGAGCCTTGGAAACTTGCACTTATGGATGCTAAACTGTGACAGATTTTCCAGTTTCATGACTAAATAGCATATTTTGAAATACAGAGTTTAGTGACCTTGAGGTAATTTGAAATCTTACTTTTAGTCACAAAATAGCCTTTTCTGTTTTTGTTTGTTTGTTTTCTGGGTAATACCACTGCATTATCAAGCAATAAACCAAGTGATCTAAAGTGGAGATGAGAGGTGGAGAGAGAGATAAAGTTGTTGAGTGACTCCGAGGACCAGGTGTACTTGGCTAGACACATTGAGACAGAAAGATAACATAGACTGTGCTGGAAAAGAGAAAAGCCTGGAAGGAAATTGTACAATACATGAGACAATCTAAGTTAGCTGAAACACAGAATTTATGTAAGAGATGGTAAAGAATAAAATAGTAAAGGAAAATTGACTCATGATGCAGAATGACTCAGATGCTCAGCTGAGAACATTTTTCACATCAGGCCTTATAGTTGGTGATCAGACCATGACATAAGGATGCTGGGTAAAGGATTGTGTTTTTAATGTTAATTTACCCAGATCTCTGGTGAGCCTGCCTCTTGGAGATCTGAATAAACTTGTCCTGTTCGCCTGATTCTCTGTATTCTGTGAACGTTTCAATCTTTCCCCAACAATTTGTGAATTTCAAAAGCCTGGCATTTCCATTTCTTTGCTCCATTTCTGTCTTCTATGTTTGTGCAATCTCTGCTTCACCTTGTATCTGGAAGAATATCAGATTCATCTTCCTAATTTTCCATTAGATAATCCACAGCACATCTTTTATATTTTAGTAACTACAGATTTAACAGGCCATGCTCTGTGTTTCGTTTTCTCTACTCCCTCCCTACATCCCATTTCATTCATTTTCTCTCCCTTGCTGAAATCCTGATGCAAACTGACATTTTTGCCCTTAAGGGACTCCCTCACCACCTTCATGAATTTGCTCATATCCTTGAATAATTAATGTTCAGTAAGATTTAGTCACAGCCTTTTCCTATATCTGAAACTGTAGTGTAAAGTCAGCAGCCTTTGGAAGATCCCAGGATATACTTTAATATCTGCCATTTCATTTATGATACTCCATTGAAAGAATAAGATTTGTTTTATAAAGCGATGGCCTGGAGCAAGCTTAGGGCATGATTCTCCTGGGGCTAAAGGAATGAGTGAGATATTACACTTTGTACATGTGTGTGTATTCATTGTGCACAAACACACTTTCATATGTGTAGGAAATGCAAGGAATACTTTCGAGAAGCTCTAAGGATTCCATGTGGAATTGGCATTTGGGTTATAATTTTGATAGCCGTACAAAATGTGATGTGAATTTTGATCTCTTCTTTCTAACCTCACTAGTAATAAGATGTTATAAGGTTATATTTCTTACTATTTTCTGAAGCAGAGAGTATTTTAACCTCTCTTTTTGAAATGTTCTTTCTTCCCCCCCCCCCCGCCCCCCATTTTTCTCTCTATTGAGCAACACTTCAGGGTAAGGAAGTTTGAGAAATTAGCCCAATTTATTTCTTCAGCCCTGACAACATTTTTGGTTGTCTGCCTAGTATCTGTGACTCCACTCCTTATTCTCAGTAGAACTCCTATTGTTCTTGGCTGTCTCCCAAGACAACCCCCATTCTAGGGATGGAATATTATTGAAATGAGTTAATCTTATTAATCACATTTCTCTTTCCTTGAGTTATGGATTGACTGGCCTAAACAAATCTACCCAATTTGAAGAGTGGTCTGCAATGGCCAGGTTTGAAGTGTTCATGCATTTAAAGTATATACCATGGAGGTTTTGGGAGAATAAAATAAATAAATAAAACAGAGTATAGAAAACCAGCATTACTCTCCTTCAGGGCATAAACAAGGTTATGTGTATATAATCATGATTATTATACTGGAAGCCATCCTGTGACCACAAAAGTTAGCATATTTCTGATGAAGCCATTACAGAGCTTGGCTGGTCATTGATAGCCATTTTAAACCACCAGATAATGTAACCCTAATTTGCTCTAACTATGGATTCTTGTTAAGTGAGCCAATATTTTCCCATACACTTTAAGCCATTTATTTCCTCTTTTTAAATCAGCCTAGATGTTTGTCTATTATTTTAATCTATAATTTCAGCTATTGCTTATTTTTATCTCATTGGCCCATAGACCCTATAATTTTATCACATTATTTCCGATGTTCTACTTCCTATATATTTTATCCCTGTATTTGGCGTCACCATCTACTTTGTCACAGAGAAAGAAACCTTCGATTTTCTCCTTCCTCTTTCCCTTTCCTTTTCACATCCCACTGATCACACTACATCTTACTGATTCAACTTCTATATATCACTTAAATTTATACAATCTCCCTATACCTACTTCAACTGGCTTGCTTCATGCCACAGTCATTCTTTACATGGATTGTTACGATAGATGCCAATCACTCTCTCAGCCTTTCATCTCTTCCCCAGCAATACAATCACCAAGCTGATTCCAAGAGGAACTTCCTAAAATAAAATATTGGCATGCGATCTTCCTGCTTAAAATTTGTAGGCAATTTCTTATCCCTTGAGGATAAAGTTCCAAGTCTTTTGCATGACATCTAAGACATTTTTTCTTTTACTTTGTATTCATTGCCTAGGTTATTGCTGTATTAATCCTATGTACCAATCATAATAAATTTGTAAAAATTATCTAAATATGACATTTTCTCACAACTTATAGACTTTACAAATTCACCTCCTTCTATGCAATCCTTCTAATTTATACTTTTATATGGCAAACTTTTTTTTTAATCCTCCAAGAGTGTCATTGATTACCTTTTAGGTAATTTCTAACCTAACAGTCCTTAAAAAGCATTAGTTCTTTCTCTACAGGGTTCTCATAAGTGTCATTCCATGCTTCTATTAGCACATCTAACAAGACAAATTCTAATATTTTCTTGTCTGTTTTTCTACCAAACTCTGAACACTTGGAGCTAAGCACCATTTGTCATTGTATTTCTGGTATTCTCATTGTGCCTGGTACATAGTAGACAAGCAATATTTGTTTTTTGAATGAATAGTAAGAAAGACAATTGCTAATGTAAAGAGTAGAAGCAATCCGTATATGATGTCAACCCAACTTGTTGAAAAAGAAGACTTCAGAGTTAACTGTTTTCATTTGCAATTGTCTTTGTGATAACACATGGCCAGTTTTGTGTTTGTTTTGATTGTTTTGTTTTTAAATTAGATACTTGAGATCTTGATTTCTAGTTTTACACTCTTTTTCTTCTTTGGCATGTATTCAGTAATAAAAATTATTAAGCTGAATTTGTCTTAATAATTTAAGTCACTATCAGGAAAACACTTGAAATAACATTTTTACACAAAATTACATGTTATCTGATGTTAAATTAATACATATTATATTTGATTTAAGGGAAGAGTATAAAATGTAGAGGTAGACTGAAATTAGATGATAATCTATAGGTTATTTTTGGCAGATAAGGTGTTGCAATTATCAGTACAGGCTAGTGCATAGAGTAACAAAACATTCACACTGATATGGTTAGGATTTGTGTCACCACCTAAATCTCATTCTGAATTGTAATCTCCACAATCCCCATGTGTCAAGGGAGAGACCAGGTAGAGGTAATCGAAACATGGGAGCCGTTTCCCCCATGCTGTTTTCTTGATAGTGAGTGACTTCTCACAAGATTTGATGGTTTTGTAAAGGACTCTTTAACCTTTGCTTTGCACTTCTCCTTCCTGCTGCCTTGTGAAGAAGGTGCTTTGTTTCTCCTTTGCCTTCCTTCATGATCGTAAGTTTCCTAAGGCCTCCACAGCCATTCTGCACTGTGAATAGTCAATTAAACCTCTTTCCTTTATAAGTTACCCAGTCTCAGGCAGTTCTTTATAGCAGTATGAAAATGGAATAATACACACACACACACACACACACACACACACACACACACACACACTCCTCCAAATCTCAGAGGACTAACACTACAGAACTGTACTTCTCACTCATGCTACAAGCCCCATGCTTGAGAAGTAATTCCATATCACCCAGTCGGCCAGTCAGGGATCCAGACTGACAAAACACCCCCATCCTGGAGGTCCATCACCAGAAACATGGGCTTTGGTAAGAGCAACAACATGGAAGGAGAGAATGGAGAATTATACAAATGTTTTTTATAGCCTCAACCAGAAATGACATACTTCATTTTGACCACAATTCAGTGGCTGGAACTAGTTACATGGTCTTGCCTAACTGGCAAGAGGGCTGAAAACATGAGGGAGTACATGGGATAGTGAGTATTTCTTTATGCCACAGTCTCATGCTACCTGTTTCAGAGATGAACTATAGCAATCCAGTCTTGGAAAAGTTAGGAAAATTTTTACAGCATCAGGGAGAGAAAGTGAAGATCTTTTATGTATTTCTTTCCAGTAAGTAATACTGCTTTTCATTTGAAACTTAAAGTTTAGAACTTCATTATTTGTGGTTTCTTCTAATCCATGGTTTCACTTTCTGTGGTTTCAACTATGTCTGGTGAACCATGGTCTGAAAATATTTATGGAAAATTCCAGAAATAAACAATTCATAGTTTTAAATTGTGCACCATTCTGAGTAGCATACGAAATCTCTTACTATCCCATCACATCTCTCCTGGGATACAAATCATCCCTTTGTCCAGCAGATCCACATTCTGAAATAAAGTACCCTTTGCTTTGGAAAATAGTAAGAAATAGAGCTTTTAACAACATTCTATTACTAGTAAAAAGGGTATATTGAATCTGTCTTTTTCAAATGTTCTTGCCTCTTCTATTTTTGCTTTTTCTTCCCATTTAGCAAAGATTCAGGCTAAAGAAGTTTCAAAAATTATGTGTTTCTTTTTTCTGCCATGCCAATACTTTTGGTTTTCTTCCTAGCATCTGTGACTTCACTTCTCATTCTCAATAGAACCTTGATTGTGTTTGTTCTTTTCAAAATGAAAATAAATATTTTTATCATTTTAGTAGTTAATCAAACTGCAACTTGATATATTGTTATAAACTATATTTTATATTTTTTCAAAATTACCAAAAATTTTACCAGCAAAATTTATTAAATATTTCTTTGTTTCTAACATCCCCGACCTCCACTCCCCTACCAGATTCTGTATGTACTTCAATATTTAACCTAAATGTCACATTTAGTTTGGGCAACTGTAACAAAGTACTATAAACTTGGTGGTGTATAAACAACAAGAATTTATTTCTCAGAGTTCTGGAAGCCACAAGTTTGGGTTGATGGTTTTAGCATGGCTGGATTCTGAGAAGGGCCTCCTTGCAGGTCTGAGACTACTAACTTCTCTGTACGTATGCTCACGTGGCAGAAAGAGAGCAGGAGAGGTCTCTGAAGTCTTATTTCTTCTAGAGACAGGGTCTTGCTACATTACCCAGGCTGATGTTGAACTCCTGGGCTTACGCAGTCCTTTCCTCCTAAGCCTTCTGAGTAGCTGGGACTACAGTTGTTTACCACCACAAGCAGCTTCGGGGTCCCTTTTATAAAAGCAGTAATTCCATGCATGAGGGATTCACCCTCAAAACCCAATCACCTCCCAAAGGCTCCACCTCCAAATACCATCATGTTGGGGGCTAGGTTTCAACACAGAACTTCTGGGGGACATAAACATTCCATCTTTAATACTGATTTAAGGGGCCACTAGTTATGAAATAGTTTAATTTGGAGTTTTTAATATGATCTGTATGTTTATATTTGTAAACAAGTCATATTGATGCGATTGCTACTGTGTACGTGATTTAGTATTATGGATTGTTTGTATAACATTTCTGACAGCAAATGCTTGGGTTTTTTAAATTATTTTTTCCACAACTAATTCTCAACTTTGTAAACAAATATCAACTAGGTGACCTACAGTTGAATTTTATTTTTATACTGCGTGGAGTTAGCATAGACCCTACAGATGAAGTTCTTAGTCTTACAAGACTGCACTCACTTCAGTTGCCAATCACAGTTATTCAAGGCCTAGGGTACCCATACTTTTAGGGTACCCACACTTTTGTTTGACTTTGCTACAAAGTCAAGGGTTGCCAAAGCTCCCTTATCAGTATTGAGAATTTACTAGAACAACTTATACAACTCAGGGAAACATTTTACTTATCACTGATTTATTATAAAAATACAAATAAATGGCCAGGTTGAAGAGGTATATAGAAAAGTTCTGTCACAAAAGAAAACTGGATCCTGTTGCCCACACACAATGGAAAGCCAAACACCAGAGCACTGGGTTTTTGTAGTGAGAAAGATTTATTATGAATCAGCTGAGAAGAAGACAAGAGGAAACACTCAGATCTGTCTCCCCAGGCTGCGGGCTGGACCAGGTTTTATAGGCATAGGGTATGAGTTATGATCTTATTGGATCTTGCAGTGAAATGATGCTGGAAGGCAGGATCTGACTGGATCATGCCATGTGGTAACACCAGGGCGTGATCTGATTGGATTCTGGATCTTGCCATCCTATGTCTGCCTCTTAATACAGTCCATGAGCCTTGGTCCAGCACTTAGGTTCTGCCCATGGTTGCAGTTTTGGTTCACCTGGGTATGCTCAGGTTATGTGACCTTCAACCTGCAGGTCCCTGGGACTACAAAACAACTTACAACCTTGTTACCTAATAATTGAACCAGACTGGGCTGCTGCAGTTCCAGTTCCAGAAGGATCTCCAACATAGGATTTTCCTTGGATTTTAGGACATATGGATGCATTTACCAACACAGAAGTTTAGTGAACCCCATCATCTGGAGGTTGTTTCACCACATAGGCATAATATATTATTAATTCAATCTTCTGACCACCTCTTCTCTTTGGTATTTGGAGGTGGGGCCAAAAGTTCCAAGCTTCTAATCAAGGTTTAGTCTTTTTGGCAACCAAGACTGGTGAAGCCAGTGTACAGGACTGCTAAGACTTGCCTCAGAACAGAAAACTCTTTTATTACTCACAAAATTGCAAGGAATATAGGAGCTCTTGTCAGGAACCAGGGAAAAGATCAAATACTATAACAACAGATGCTCCTACCCCCATGATCACTACAGATATTACAATGCTTTTAGGAACTCTGTGCCAGAAACTAGGGGCAAAGATCAAATGCATATTATTTATTATAACATAATATCACACTTGTATGAAGAAGAGTGGATTATTTGGCTACGTGTTTTTGAGTATTAGATTTATAATTTTATTGAGAAATGATCTAATTTTGGCTCAAACCTAATTAAATTAGATTTAGGACATGTGCATCTTTCTTTAAGCAGCTTGCCTAAAGAAATAATATTACATTATGAGCAATTACATTAGAAAAGTAATCCTTTAAACATCATACCAGATTATATTTTCCTAAAATCCTGTGTGTATATATGTGTGTGTATATATATACACACACATATATACACACACATATACACACACATATATAAACAAACATATACACACACACATATACACACACATATACACACATATATACACACATACACACATATACACACACATATACACACACATATATACACACACATATACACACACATATATATAGTTTACTTCATTTATATGGTGCTTATGTTTATCATCCCTTTATTCTTATTCTCTGAAGTCTGTAGTGATCTTAAAATATCTCTTTAAAAAGTTGAAAGTGTATGGCATTTCTGAAGGTGATCAAATTTAATTCATTTATATTCTAAAGTTCCAAAATGATTTCTTGTACTGAAAGTCAATGTTAAAGGCTATTTCCTTGGATTTTGGGTAAATTCTTGATTCCAAGTGGAGGTTTGTGCAACTTGTTTTAAAGCATTTGTGATTTCCGTTTCTAGTTGAACAGCTGTTTTCATCTTTTACATATGAACTGTTATTTACATCAAAATATCAAAGCTCTAGCAATATTTTCTTTACTGGACAATCTAACAATGATATTCTAATAGTTGTAGTCTTCCTCCTTTCACACCCCTCATCTTTCCATTTACATTTCAATGATCTTTTCACTATTTTTATTACCAAAAAATGTTTTATACATCAATATTCTGATATTTTTATTTCTCATAAAGACATTTCTTTACTGGTCATTAATCAAGGTTTTCATGCAGTGAATAAATGACTCCACATTTTCAACTTTCTCCTTTACCAGATGGTCCAGTTGATTTCACGTTGCTAAGATACTGAGGTATAGCAGTCATATATTTTCATGTATGAAATGGAACAATCCTGAACTATCACCCATCTGAGTTTCCACCTTTCATTCCTCTGCTCTTAGTCAGTACTCTTGGTGCCAGAAAAGAACTTTCAAAATATATCTGCTACATGAAAGCCATACTACAGTTCTCACTAAAAGAGCTATCCTAGTATCAGTCAGATTTTTACAATGTAACAAGAATAGCAGTGTGAACTCAACATAAACCTGAAAATAGTACTTGTAGACCAAGAGTAAAGCCTTAATAATTTTCTATTTATATTTTGTCATTGTGGGTCTTGATAATTCACAAAGATCTCCAGAGTCACAAACAAACAAAAATCCTTTCAAATAACATTTTTGGAGTTCAAAATTTATGTTAGATTTTTGTATTTGTTTATAGAATGCATACAGTAAAGCTGCAGAAGGTATAAATAACCCCAGGCTCAGTTCTAAGGGCATATATGTAAGTCAAGAAGCCGAGTTCATAAACCATTTCGTGCAAGTTGAGCAAGTAACATAACTACATGATTTAACATTGATATAGTCCACTTCCAACTGTACTTAGCCCAGAATTGAAAAGGAGTTAAACAAAAATACAAAACCTCTCCTGAATAGATTTAGAAACCCTTAGACCCTATGAGACTGCAACCAGAAAATAGTGTAGGATTTTGTGGGAAGTTGAAGGGGATGTAATCAGGGATTGAGGTCCACTCTAAAGCTGCTTTTAACTAAGTCTGTAGGGTAATCTGAAAACTAGATCCTCCAGCCTAGTGCTGGGTATATGTTAAACCCCAG
This sequence comes from Saguinus oedipus, assembly GCA_031835075.1. Taxonomy (NCBI): domain Eukaryota; kingdom Metazoa; phylum Chordata; class Mammalia; order Primates; family Cebidae; genus Saguinus; species Saguinus oedipus. The sequence goes on from CM063169.1 coordinate 48,127,397, forward strand.
TTTTAATTTACAACCCATAATATAGTTTCCTTGGCAGTGATTCATAAATCTCCATTTCATCCAGACAACTGCTGCATGATAATGGCGCTTTCTCCGGAGCAGCTTCTATCTCTACTAAGCCTGCTTCTCAGACCACTTCCGCTTAGAGAATACCACCCAATGCCAGTCTTAACAAATGCATAGCCTTATTGAAAATATGCTGGTGCCTCACATTGTTATGCAGGTCCATGGTCATTAAAATTTTATCATATAAACCCTGCTGTCTGCACAGAAGAGGAATTGAAAATGTTGGCAAGGGATGATCATATATTTTATCAGAATCTCCTGAAAGGGAAAACCAACATGTTTAGAGCAGGAAAGAACCAAAATAACATCGCCTTTAATTTAAATATAACAACATGTCCAAAACCCTGAAATTGACATTTATCTACTACAGTTCATTTCATATTTTTCTTGAATGTCTCAGTTTTCTGAAGTTGCATGGCAGTTTGATACAGTTGTGCATGATAGGATTTTTATTTTTCTCCTGGAAAGCTGATATTAATCAAAGAATGCCACTGATACCTGAAGCTGAGGACAGCAAGCTATTGATTGCAGTGTTGACTTATCAAAGACCTGAGAGATTAGTGGGTTTAGAGCGTTATGTAGGAATAGCAATTTGAATGGCTGGAACCTGCATTGAGGAATGTATTTTAGCTTATACAAGTAGATAAAATATAAAACAGTGGGGACAAAAACCCATGTACATAAATCATTTTCTTCAAATGCTCATGCTTTCCTCCAACAAAAAAATCTCTTCCAACAATTGTGTCTGAATACATTTTGTTTATTGTGAGATGTGGCACTTTTTGTTTTTCTTTTTTTTAAATTTAGAACAGACTGTGATTCTACTAGAATGCTGATGTGCTGTTCCAATTTTGGTCACTGACATGCGTAATCATTTTGAGAAAAAAAGGTTATTAGAGTTTTGAAAATATAAGTTGTACTTCCTTGTCACATTGTAACATTTTATTGTTTGGAACAGTTTGAAGGGTCTATTTTTGTAAGTTTTCAAGGTTAAAATTGGGGTGTGGCCAGAGGATAACTTTTTAGGGTATGAGAGGATCAACCAAGAACAAGTATTGGATTTTGGGCTAAATTTTAAATATTTGTATTATTCTTTGTGCTGATAATTCTCATCATTGGTAAACAAACTAAGCAGTCTTCTAAAAATGGTGAAAGATTTCCTTAGATTTATCTTTTCCTTTTCAGCTTTTTGAATTGTTGTGGAGTTTGCTTGGGAAATAACTTGATCCTAAGAAAATTTCATTTATGGTCACATTTACCTTAGGCACCTTATCATTATTACTACCCATTTTTTTCTTAACAAGTCAAAATTTAATATATAATTTTAATTATATATTTATACTGTGTATTTTTAATTTAATATAGTTATATATTTATTTCTTTAAGCAGTATTTGTTTTCATAGAGGTCTAATTTCTGAGTTTAATTTTAAAAGGTTCACAAAATAAGAGAAACATTAGGTTATGAGAAACAATTGTAAGTGTTCACTTAAGAAACTGAAAACTATATGTCAACTTTATAAGCATAATTCAACCACATGGGAATTCTGAGTAAAATACCATAGAAAAAAATTAAAGTTGTGATTGTATGTATGTATGTGTATGTGTGATGTATATTCATAAAAGCTATATGCACCACATCCAAATAATAAGCCTTGATATGCCATTTTGATAAGAGATGCATGCCTTCTACCTGATTTGCAAACTTTGAATGGTGTTTACTTGCCTTTCACTATATTCCGTGGTGTACCCTTGGTCAAAAGATCTATTTATAAAACGACCAAGCAAATTCTTCAGGTTGGAACTTCATAGACACCATGAAGTTGACAGTGATTTGATAACAATGAACCCTTTTTCTTTTTTCTTTAGGCATTATATAACACAGATGTGAAATATGCATTTGTATATATATGTACATGCTACCCTATTTCCAAAAAACTGTCATATTTCAGGACCATTATATTCATAAAGTTGTCACGCACATTTTTTCATAGGCATGATGTATCTATCATTCTTGGATTGTCTTGAAGAGTTGTGCAAATTGCCTAAACTTTCAGCAGGGACATGCCACTGAATGTACATGCATGAAATGATAATTTAAATAGTTTAAACAATCTTGAAGAGACTAAATTTTAAGAAATGGGTGATGAAATAATGTGTATACCAAACTCCTTGTGACACACACAATTTATTTAAAGAACAAACCTGTACATATACCGCTGAAACCAAAAGTTAAGAAAAAAAAAAAAAAAAAGAAATGGAAGAACTTTTCTAGCACAGAAGCATAGACCAAAATATGGCCATGATATATGGCCATATTTTTCCTTCAGAGTTGGTTCTAGCATGTGTTACCCAGAGTGCAGTGGGTAAAATATAGACCCATATTATACAGTGTATATTTGTTTGTATTTTTATTTATTCATCATTAAATGCATATGCTGGAAGGTTGTCAGTAAATATTAAGTTCAGCTATATATTTTCACTCTAAAAGGTCTTTGGTATGAATGATACAGGCATGATCAGTATGGTGAAAATGTAAAAAATTGGTCTTAGATCATTACAGATATATGCTATTGTTTATACATTGATGTATGATACATACTTAAGATGATGTCACTGTCCCTTTAATTTATAAATATTGAGGCACAGTCCTTTTGAAGTTTGTAAGCTGCATTGGTGATTTTCTTATAAAATAGTTCCAGAGTCTGGATTTCTTCCTTATCCTTGCTGTCTTCAGTGAATAAACCTTTGTTTGTTTACCATTAGTAACTTGAAGTGGGCACCCAACCTTCAAAATATTGAATATCTTGCTTCTTGAGACAGTCCCAGGATGATTTCTGGGATAAAAATACTCAACCAACTCTTCTTAAGCAATAAAGACACTTAATAAGCTCATATTGAAGAAAGCAGAGTGATTGGCAGTTTTGGACTTCAGTGGCTTAGTGGTATGAGTATAGCATTTGTGAAGAGCAGCATTTTGAAAATTCTCTTGGTCTCCCCTCAAGTTTACAAGATGCCTGCCACAGCTCCCATTATCATGACCTCACTCTGTCATTCCAGGCAGAAAGACACTTAAAGCAACATACCCTGATTCGCAAAACTTATACAACCCCAACATCTATTTGCTGACAGATTGAATAACAGAATATTCCCTTAGTACAGAAAGACAAAAGGGGAAAGAAAGAAAACTTCTCTTTTGTCTTTCTGTACCTTGTCTATGACATGTGAACTCAGCTTCTCTTTGCAGAAAACACCTCCTGACCAAAGGGTTTTCTTTTTTTCCTTCATTTTTACCTTTTCCTTGCTTACCTGGCACCATCATTTATTTGAACATTGACTTCTCTCTGCAGTGACCCACAGCACTAACCATGAAAAATATTTCATTATCTTGTTTCGATATTCAGTAAAAACAGAAATGCTGATTGGTAGCATGTAATTATAGCAAAAATAGAGAAAAATCCTAATTTTCATTGTATGAGGGTGACTGTTTTTGTCCTCCTTGTCTGTGCCTCAAGGTAGAAAGAATAGCAGAGAAGGTAGACAGAAAGTCAGGGAAGTGACCCCAGCTTGTATTCCAAGGATTTCTTCAAACCTATTTTTTTTTAATTATGTATCACAGAAATAAAAAATGAAGAAATTAGAAGAAAATTTAACAAGCAGACTGAAAACATAGGCCAGTATTAGAAATCAGTATCTCAGATTTTGCAAACTATGAAAATCATACTGGCAGAACTACAAATAATAACTGACTCTGAATGCTTCAAAACACAGTAGTTGCTGTGCTTTGGAAGCAAGCTCTTCAAATTGTTAGTAACTTGCCTGCAACAGCATCAGTTTTGTGATATATTAAGAACTATCTTTTTCAATTCTGTGCTGTGAATATAGTAAAACTAATGATACGTATGCTTCACGTTGTAATTCAAAATAAAAAGTGTGGACATTTGCCCAAATAGTCTCATAATAAATCTTAGTCAATATTGTGCTAATAATACCTGAAAACACCCTGGTTTTGCATGTATATCTTAGGACAAGGGAGGTAATTTTCATTTTAATATCCATAAGAATTTTTACATAAATGCAAACAACTCTACAGTGCTCTTAAGTTGGAATTGTTTGTTAAATAAATTGCTCTTATTAAGAGTGATGTTGACCGGGCACAGTGGCTCATGTCTGTAATCCCAGAACTTTGGGAGCCCTAGGCTGGCAAATGGCTTGAGTTTATGTATTTGAGACCATCCTGGACAATATAGTGAAACTGCATCTCTACAAAAAAAAAAAAAAAAAAGACAGTTTGGTGGTGGGGCATGCGCCTGTAGTCCCAGCTACTTTCGAGGTTGAGGTGGGAAGATTGCTTGAGCCCAGGAAGTTGAAATTACAGTGAGCCATGATTGCGTCACTGCACTCTAGCCTGGGTGACAGAACAAGAGTCTGTCTCAAAAAAAAGAAAAATGGTATTTAAACTTTGAAAGTCATTTAGCATTTGTGTTTACATCTATAATATGTGACTGCTGCCTTTTCCACTGGAAGCTCAATAGCTAATTGCAAAATTTCTGTTGGTTCAAGTGCACCTGTGCTCTCCATAGAATAGCTCCTCTTATTGAGACTTATTTGAACATTTAAAAAAAATTAATATTTTTTTCTTAATTTACTATTGGCAAGTTGCTATATCAACTGAAGTCTAAATAAATGACTGGAAGGGCTGTGTATCTTTGAAAGGCATAGTTTCAAAGGTAGCTTCTCTTGACAATGAAACAATGATCTGCTACAATATAAACATTTCTGTTGCTCTAGAAAAAAGTGTGCTAGAAAGGCAAATGTTTCATATATGAATAATGGAAAAATAAATCAAAATATCATCCCAACAATAAAAAAGTAATATTTTATATAATTATGTGATTATTATTTTTATTATTTGAGATGAAGTCTCACTCTTTCACCCAGGCTAGAGTGCAAGTGGCAGATCTCAGCTCACTGCAACCTCCACCTCCCTGGTTCAAGTGATTCTCTTGCTTCAGCCTCCCTAATAGTTGGGAATGTAGATGTGCGCCCCGACCCACAGCTAATTTTTGTGTTTTTGGTAGAGATGGGGTTTCACCAATCCAGAACTCAAGTGACCTGCCCACTTTCGTCTCCAAAAGTGCTGGGATTACATGTGTGAACCACCTCGCCTGGCCTATATACTTATAAACATAGACTAATGAACATTTCGAAAAGACATAGGTGTTATTTGTATTGTATTTTACAGGTAGGAAAAGCATTAAGACTTCTGGGAGAAATTATTATGGTAAATTGTAGATAATTTTTACTTCACTATATATGCGTATATTTTAATTTCAGAAACAACTGTTTGCTCATTACAAAAATTATGAATGTTTTCAACTTTAGCTTATACTGTGGTTTTATTATTGGTTCTTTTCTTAACACCTGCTTTCAAAGTCGTTTATGCCTGGAAAAAAAATTAGGCAACATTATAGTTAACTCAAAGTTTCCACAAATGGTTCAATTTTTCTCACACAGTTAAGCTTTGAATACGAAGTTATTAGAAGCAGTAACTCCTTTTCTTTATTTTACTCTCAACAGGTTGCTTTTGAAACCATAGCATGTAGTTATAGGGCCAGTTAGTCTAAATTTCCTATATCAGTGTCACTAAGAGTATGAATAGATTACTGTGAATGACTTGTTTAAAATATAAATAAACAAATGACTTTAGAATTTTGGGTAGTTTAGATCTTCTCATACCTACCACTTTTTACTTTATAGTCAAAAATGAAAAATCTAACTTTTCAAGTCATAGGGTAATACCTTTATTCAACAAATGAAAGAAGGATGAAGGTAAACTTTAAATACATTAAACGAGAGACTCTCAACCTTCATAATGGTGCTAAAGATATGTGGAAAGCAAACATCTTTTATTAATACAGAATATTGGTACATATTTATGGGGTATATGTGATATTTTCATACATGCATGTAATGTGTAATGATCAATTCTAGATATTTAGGATATCCATTACCTAGAACATTTGATCTTAGAAAGGTAGAGAGAGGAATGATGGCTAAGACAGTCTGGGAAAGGTATATGTGTTGGTGGAGGTCAGTGGTGGGGGGATGAAGACAGGTTGGTTAATGGGTACAAACAAACATTTAGGTAGAAGGAATAAATTTGAGTGTTCGATAATGCAATAGGTGACTATACTTTTTTGATAAGAGCAGGACAGAGGGGACCTGTGGTAGAAGTATCCTCTTAGCCTCAGTTGAAGCAACCTACTCTAGAATGGACTGCTGTGTCTTAAAAATCCTTCTAAGTATTCTGAATTGTTAGAACGATTATTGTCTTCCACTATGCCCATTTTTGTGTATTGAAAATAATTCGCTATTGGTCTAAAGCTATAGCTCTGGAGGTTGTTTTCTAGATGTGTACACTTTAAAAATGAATCATTCCATGTAGATTTTGTTTGTCTTTTTGAAAATATAGAATACCCATTTATCATAAAAGATAATGTGTTTGTTATTTTTTAAAAGAATATAAGCACCCAAGAACTTAAGAGTAGGCCCCAAATCAGCTACATAGTGACAACCCTAATATAATTATGCATATGTTTATATGCATAAAGCATATACACACACACACACATGCACACACACACACATATGCTTACCTTACCCTTCTTCATTTTAGAAGCTTTTAAAACAGATTTATTAAGGTACAACTGACATTGAATAAAGCTCCAGAGGTTGAACCAGGGAGGTGGAGTTTGCAGTGAACTGAGATCTTGCCACTGCCCTCCAGCCTGGGCAACAGAGAGAGACTCCATCTCCGAAAAATAAATATATAAATAAAAAATAAAACTATAGCTCCAGAGCAGGATATGCAGGAGACATATCTTCATCTACTCCTTCAAGATAAAATGTAGTCTCTTTCCAAGAATGGGGTCACGTAACCAGCAAAAGAAGCCACTGGCTAAAATATTGCAATAATGTGGTATTTAAGGCCTCTGCTAATTTTTATTAATACAATAGTTTTGATGGGAAGATGAAGGGTTTTAACTTGTTTCAAATAATACTTATTAAATTGAAAAAATTTACATGGAAAATGTGAAAACATAATAATAGAAAAAATAAAAATATTTGAGTTTGGGAATAGAAAAATGGAGAGTAATGAAAAGTTGCATTAGGTGAGTATTATTATTTATGTTTAAATGTTCTCATCAGAATTTTGATGTGTTTTCTTGATTGGAAAAAATGATGAGTAAGCTTAGTTCCATAATGCATATTGATCATTCAAAAGCACATTGGAAACTAAAAGGCAAAACAACTTAGTCAAGGCTCTTAAAACACATTCAGGGAATTATGCCAATAAAGGAAGCTGCTTTCTAGGGAACAGACGGATATATCAGCTTTTGAATGAAGAGATTAACCATGGAAGAGCTCTTTTTAGAAGAAATGAAAAGGAAAAAAATAGCAGATATCAAAAAAAAGATAATTCTTTATGAGTAGGGACAGAGCCTGCATAAGAATGTATATAGAATATCTTAAATAAATAGAAAATTAGAAAGAATGAGAACTTGCAAAGTCTGCATGAAGATTCCTTTTAAGTAGCCATTGTATTTTTCTCATACTTCTTAGTTTGCATGGCTTTTCACATAAAAATCTCATGTAAGGACAAATTCCAGTAGGATACCACCTTCCCCTTTCTGCTCTTTCTTTGTGATGAGAAAAAAAATCCAAAGTTTTTTAAGTATTTTATCGAAATTACTTTTTAATCTTTCTTGGCCTGCTTATGAGTTCCTTGACAGCTGATCATATTTTTCCTCATTCTTTTTTTGTTTTTATTTTTTTGTAAAACGATTGTTTAAGTTAAAATATTTACTGACTAAATAAACAAATTTGGGGAAATGCATTAAGAATATATTTAAAATTACAGAGTTTATATAGACCGTTTTTAGAAGCTAACTTCATGTCAGAACAACATGATTTTGCTGGAACTCTTTTTTGATATAATTAAACTCTGGTAGTCCACATTCAGTTAAAAAAGAATAAAACTCTTTGAGGATGCCAAAACATCTAGCTCTCCCATTTAAATTTGTAGATTATCCATTAAAATTGAGGTTTCAAAGTATCAGTATGTGTATTATAAATAGATATTTAAATATTTTTGAAGAGAGAAGCAATACATATTTGTAATTGATTTGGGAGGAAAATGTGTTTAGGATGAAACGACAGGAAAGAAAATTTACAGATTAGGTCTTACAGCCTTGGGTTAACTGACTTTTAATAGTTAAACATCTCATCTTTTGTTTTCTAGATGTGTACACTTTTAAAACAAATTCATTAGATGTAGATTTTGTCTTCTTGAAAATGTAGAGTAACTATTTATCTTAAAAGATAAGGTGTTTGTTATTTTTTTAAAAGAAGATAAGCACCAAGGAGCTTAAGAATAGGCCCCAAATCAGCTGTAAGGTGATAACCCTAATATAATTTGTACATGTATATTTATATGCATAAACATATATATATGTGTGTGTATATATATGTATACATATATGCCTGAATTTACCCTTCTTCATTTCAGAAACTTTTAAAACAGATTTATTAAGGTATAACTGACATTGATAAAGTGCATATATTTAAAGTACAGTTTGATAAGTTTGACCTGTGACTATACCTGTGACATCATCCCTACTTTCAAGGTATTAGACATACCTAACACCGGCAACTGAAGTCTTTTTCAAATCTCCCTCCCCTTCCTCCCAGTAATTTCTATTACACACTTTTTGAAATGGAATGACTTTTAACTTAGCATACAGTGGATATTCAACAAATGCAAGTTATGTAAATCGTTATTAAATTCACACTCCAAAGCCATTCTTTTCAGAGATGATGATTTAGTTAATTTCTGATACCAATGACATGGCATAATTACGTATTTTTGAATTTGCTCCTGCAGTCTGGAGAAAAAAAGCAAGATTAACAAAAAGAATGCTTTCTCAATTGCATTAAGAATTTGTAAACACTTCATGATGAGAAAGGACACACATTCTTATTCATTTTTCTTGAACATTCACAAATTACATTTGAAGTGACTTGTTTTTTGATGTTTCATTATATTTGTCCAGTATTCTAATAAGGATGTGTAACACATGGCCTGACTTTTCACAGGAGATTTAAGAGAAAATATACCAAGCCATTTTCACCTATATATTTAGAAGAAATAAAAAATTACAATATAACACCACAAGTAAATAATAACTTCGTCTTCCCTGTGTTTGTACACACACACATATTTATTATACATTTTACTGATGCAAAGAATATGTAGCTCCCAATTTATAAATAACAACATACACTTCATGGTAAATTGCATAGAACTAATTGGTTCTTAGAAAATACTTTTGTTAGTTAGCTTCAGATGATAAATGAATATACTTGTGACATACATACTGGTTAATATTTTCATTTATATAAGTAGATGAAACAACTAAAACAATGAAGACTTAGTTCAGAACATCACTCCTTCACCAATTATATGAATACTTCTTTGTTACATCAGAAAATAGTTTTTAAATATGGAAAGAGTATTTCATAATTTTTTTCGACTATTTGCAATGTAATAGCAACAGAATAAACTTAAACATTTTAAGTTTATTCTGCATTATTAATATTTTCTTCATCAATGTCTTAAGTCTAGGTAATCAATAACACCATAAATAAAGCCTTGGTATGTAGTGTTTGCCAGGTTTTATAATGTAAGGACTTCACCATGGCCTATTTCAAGCTGCCAGTGTATATCACTGAATGTGTTCAGAAGGGATGAACTTAGCTTACCAATATATACCATTTCCACCATACAGATACAACACGTAGAAAAAAAAAATCTCAACAGCATAAATTATAGTAAAAAAAGTAAAGTTATTTTAATATAATTTATTACATTATAAGTTTGTATTATTTTTTAATAATAGCTAAATATAATAACTGGCTTACAAAATTTCTTAAAATGTAAAAGTTATTAATAGCTCCATTACATCATTGTCCATAGAGTGCTGCACACCTCAACATAGACACAATGACCCATGGCCATTGAGTATTATCATAATCACCCAACTCATACACAAATGTTTGCTTTATAGTAATCACCAATTTTTGCTTAGCCTTTTGCTGACATCATGTTCAGTTTTCAACAGAATGTAAATTTCTATACCTCTTGATCTAAATGACCAAGTGTTTTCCCATTGTCTCACTAAATTGTTATTCAGTAATTGAAGGTAAAATATCCAAATCAACTTCTGGTGGCTTCCTGATAAAGAATTTAGATTGCCGGGCAAGATGGCTTATGCCTGTAATACCAGAACTGTGGGAGGCTGAAGGGAGATGATCACCTGAGGTCAGGAGTTCAAGACCAGTCTGACCAACATGGAGAACCCTCATCTCTACTAAAAATACACAATTAGCCAGGCGTGGTGGTGCATGCCTGTAATACCAGCTACTTGGGAGGCGGTGGCAGGAGAAACTCCGTAACCTGGGAGGTAGAGGTTGCTGTGAGCTGAGATCCCACCATAGCACCCAGCCTGGGCAACAAAAGTGAAACTTCACTTCAAAAAAAAAAAAAAGAATTTACATTAATACATGAGCTAATAGTTGCCTGCAGGTTTCACTTTTCTGAAATGCTGAAGCACAAAAAAACATCTATGGCAAACAGAACTGCTGCTATTACTACTATTTCTCTTCTTGATCTTCCTGTTTTTTTCTTCCTTCTTTTTTCTCCTCTGGATGAACAGCTCATAATATTGAACATCTTTAATGTACAGTTTGTTCTGTTGTTCATGTAATTTAATGAATTTTATTTATATTCTTTCTGATGGATTTTCCCCTTAAAAATTGCATTTCCATTTTACTCTTTTCAGTCCAACTTGCTTTAAGTGTTTCACAACCACTTTTTCTGTTTTTTTTTTTCCCTGTTGGCTGCTTGTAGTCATGGCGACAACCTGTGGTCTGTGGTTAGCCATCACGAGCGTCTCCATTCAGGAGCTTTGGAAAGACTGGTCAAGTGCCAGGAATATGTGTTGATTCCAGGCTTTAAGAGTGTCCACTTATTTGTCCAGTCTTTGATACAAATTGAGAGTTCTTTGCTCTATTTGCTTCCACTCAAGCAAACTCTCTTTCATTTACTGTTTCAAATTCTTGACTTGGCTATTAGGTGTCCTTTCAAGTATCTTTCAAAATAAAAAGATCCGCTTCAAAAATCTCTTTATTTTATGTGCTTTCCTGTTTCCTGGAAGTTGATTATGTTGCCATATATAAGAGAGAATTTTACTACAGAATTTCTGGTATGTCTTTGAAGTCCTGAAATTGTGTTACAAAGGATGCTAATGTGATTGCATTTTTATGGGTAAAGAAAGGCAAATGACAGTTGGTGGTGAAGAGAAAAAGGAGTGTGGGGACTGGAGTACTAATTTGGAACAGGTGTTGATCATTTTTGCCTAGAATAAGTAGTGTAACTGTAAACAAATGGTCTTCTAGAAGAACGGCTCAAAGCTAAAAAGGCTAAAAGAAAGGATTTTCATGATAGCTTTCTTAATCCCCTTGCTGAAAAAGAAATGTTACTGTAGAACAGAAGTTTCAAAGTGGTTAAAAGTGGTTGGTTGGAAATAAGAACTGAAAGAGAAAACTGCATTGCAGTGATTCCTTTGATTTAGTGAATAAATTGCTATTTTCAGATTCAATTTGTATCAATGGGCAAAGGTCTGTACACCTGCAGAACCTGTCACACTCAGTATCCAGGGTGCTGAAGCAGCCAATCTTAAACAATAGGTTTACCTTTTGACAATAATTGCAGTCCCATTCCTGAAGCCTCAAACAGGAGAGGAACCTTAGATGTCTGATGCTTTAGCAACACTCTTTTTTAATCTCTAATGTAGAGAATACCATGATTTATAAACTTAGAGAATATCACACAAAATTCTGCCTCCTTGTTTTTAAAATAGTTGAGGGTGTTGAACTGCTAGAAAGATTCATCTTTATTAAATGTGACTGAACACTGGAAGTGCAAGATACTATTTCCTGCAAGAAAGTAAATAAATCACGTTTTGGTTATTTACAGTGGCCAGTGTAGCAGGCTGTTAAGCAGGTATTTGTGGAAACATTGAATAGTTCCTGGCTGAAAGGAAAAGTAGCAAAGTAATTTCACACACTTTTTACCTTTCAGAGGAGAGGGGTCGGGTGTAATACCACAATCTTCAGTTTTTTTGATTCCATATTCAAGTCTCTAATTAAAGAGCATCACCTGGACAGGCATGTTGGCTCATGCCTGTAGTCATTGCACCTTGGGAGGTCGTGGCGGGTGGATCACCTGAGGTTGGGAGTTCAATATTAGCCTGATCAATTTGGAGAAACCCAGTCTCTACTAAAAATCCAAAATCAGCCTGGCATGGTGGCGCATGCCTGTAATCCCAGCTACTGCAGGGGCGGAGGCAGGAGAATCACTTGAACCCGGAAGGCAGAGGTTGCAGTGAGCCGAGATCGCACCACTGCACTCCAGCCTGGGCAAAAAGAGCAGAACTCATCTTAAAACAACACAAAACAACCCATCACCTTATTCATCCTTGGACTTATGTTAGGAGCTGGAACATTCTTATGAAATAAAGAAAACTCCTATTTTCAGGCCCTAATGCACACAAATTATTCATATCATAAATATTTTTTTTTCTGTCTTTCTGCTTGGTGAATATTTTAAAAATCTAAGTGGTATGTTATATACATACCTATCTATACACATACACACATATACTGGGGGGAGACAAAACAAAAATAATTTACATTTAAAAATTATACTATCGCCAGGCATGGTGGCTCACGCCTGTATTTCTAGCACTTTGGGAGACTGAGGTAGGTGAATGACCTAAGGTCTGGAGTTCGAGATCATCCTAGCCAACTGGCAAAACCCTATCTTTACTAAAAATACAAAAATTAGTTGGGCATGGTGGTGTGCACCTGTAATCCCAGCCACTCAGGAGACTGAGGCAGGAGATTTGCTTGAACCCGGGAGATGGAAGTTGCAGTGAGCCGAGATCGCACCACTGCACTCCAGCCTGAGCAACAGAGTGAGACTGTCTCAAAGAAAAAAAATTACGCTATCATTAGGATAAAAATCCACCTTCATGTGCCTTAGCACATTCATAGTAGGATACAAACTTTTAAACCCAGAAGTATAAGAGAAAAACTATGTAATTTCTTTCAATGATACTTTTCTAGTATCAAAAACTTTTATGGGTACTGAATAATATAAAGCTATAATACTTGTTATGTAAACATTCAAGTATTTAAATATTCCTTATTTCCCTTTTATTTTCATTTATTAAGTATTTACTGAGTACTTGGTGCTCAGGCACTGTTCTAAAGGCAACTATGAGTGGTTCTTGCAGAATTCCACTTAATCTCTTCAACAGGGCTTACAGGTAGTGTAAAATATTCTTCCTTCTTTCCTAGTACTTGTATAGTATAGCAATATAACAGAAGCAGTTGTCACTTTGCTTTGTGAGTTTGAAGCTTGACTATGTCTGTATTGGGAAACTTATGGGTGAGTTGTACACTCAATGATGAGATATGTAAAGGAAAAGTAAAACTCTTAAAAAGAAATACTTTTTTTTTTAATTTCTCATAAAGAAAGAAAAATAAAGTTGACAGAAATGCCAAATTATAATATGTATGTATTTATATAATGAAAACACTTGCATTTAATTATATACGTTGTTTGAATGGTCTTGTTTAACCTCAGTTTTCTCATACATAGTTTCCCTGGTGTTCTATTATCTACCAAGAGAAATCTCATATATTCAGATTTGTAGGCTTAAGTACTGAATAAAAACATACGATAATCCCATAGGATTCAGAACTAACAGATGACAGATAAAACTAGACACATTGTTACTGGTGTCATGCTGATGATTCTCTTCCTTTGACTCCACATATGATATATTATAACTGCCTAGATTGACTTATTTAACCTCTTTTCAGATAGTTGTTTATTGACTGAAATCTACATGTTATTTTTCCTTGCAGGGATTTGGCTAGTAACATGCCAGCTGTATGTTTTACTGTTTTGACTTTTCCAGCTGCTTTCTTGATGGATAGTCTGTTCCTGACTTTTTTTTTTTCCTTTGCAATCAGTTTGGCAATAAAGGAATATCTGCATTTTTTCTTCTAATGTGGGGATCCTTCTTCAGGGGTTCAGTCCTACCTGGCCCATATTTTTCTTGTTTAGCAATTCAGACATAAATATTGTTTGGATTGCTATGGATCTGATAAAGCTTTACTTGAACAGTGAATTCAATAATAATAATGGTAGCTTGCAATGGTTGGTAGGAAAAGACAGACGGTTGGATATATTGGTGTAAGTCATACATAATATAGCATAGTCAAACTCGGATATGTATCACACAAACTATTAACAGCTTTTATTGTTGTGTTGTTTATTTTGTTTTCATTTTCATAGATTTTGCTTATAAGCAGTTTTGGCAGGAAAAAAGAAACATATACTACAGACACAGACTCAAAATAAAACTATAATGTAACGTGATAACACGCTCAGTCTGAAATGTAAAATATAATGATAATTCAAAGGCTTACCTGTAGGAAATGTATAAAATTCATCAAGTCCATCAAACATAAAACAATTTTATGTCTAAAGAATTCTTAGTTTTGTGAATGAATGAGTGTATTCAATACAGCAAATTATTAGATAGAAATTGCTTTATCCGGATTCATCCAGACTGTTCCCTCTCCCACTTAACTGCAATACAGCCAAAAGATTTTGCTCATTTTCTGTGGAGTGTGCTTGGTACTCCACTCCACTGCCCCTGAAGTTTAGGCTTTCTGGGAGTCTATTGCAACTTCTTTCCTGCCATCCAGGTAATCCCTATCCCTGTCATCTCTGAAGTTCCCTAGTCTACCATAGATTGGGGTTATTCCTTCTCTCCTTAAGCATTTACTGAGCACTTACTAAGGGCAAGGCAGTGGTCAGGACCTAAGCACACATCAAGGAAAGACTACAGTGCCTTACCTTATTAGCCCTACAGTCTTGTGGGAGATGCATACAAAGAAAATATTAGACTGAAATATGTAGGATAGGTAGATTTTGTTTGTTTGTTTGTTTGTTTTGTTTGAAGAGCAACTGCCAGAAGGTATTAAGGAGGATCTCAGGGACAACTATTTGAACTGGCATTTTAAGAAGGAAGGGAAGATGCTCATGAGAACTTTGGGAAGGAGGACATTTCAGGCAATGGAAGAAGAAAACGTGAGAAAATAGTAGCATGAATAAAAGTTCTGTTCAAGGAGTTGCAATTATCTTAGTTCCACTTGACAGAACAGTGAGAACCAAGCAGGGCAGGTGGTGATAGTGGTTATCAGACTGGGTATTTGTGAAATCATGAGATCAGAAATGGTCTTATTTGTCAGGTAAGTAAGAATTGCATCACGATTTTGAGTTGTGAATGTGATAGGATCATATTTAAATTTCAGAAAGAAAATGTAATCACCAGTATGCAAGATTGCATTATTGAGACTAGAGGCAGAGAGACTAGAATAGGACATTCCAATGAAATCAATATTGAGACGATCCATAATTTTGTTAGTTTCTTTCTGGGAGCCTCCTCAGAGAATTTTTCAATTTAGTAATTCATTCTTGGCTGTCCTTTGTAGTAGTATATCTTAAGTCATATATTTTATTTATATTTCTTTTGAAATGCAATATTAATCAGTTAATTTACCCATTTATGACTCTTTGGTAACTAAAGTGCAAGTTCATTTACAACTCTGCTGATATTTACTTTAGATCGCTTTTAGTATCCCAAATATAACTTGCACATAATTAGCAATTAATCAATATTTGCAGAATGAATTTGTGAGCCATTTCAGCTATTATAAGATGGTGTCCAAGAATGGTAACACGGGAAAAATATATTGCATGTTACTAATAGGTGAATTGCTTCTAATGGAAAAAAAATATATAAAACCAAAAAAAATAACAAAACAACAATAAAGTGTTGAATTACTTCTGAACAAGGAAAAGTATATACATGTATTTATGTCCAAATATTTGTTCTTAAGTCCAGCTGAGTTGTATATCTCTGTATCTTTAATATTGTTATTTTCTTCACATATACTATTGGTTACAAATTAATATGTGCTTTATGGAGTACTTCTCTGAGATAATTGGTTGTGTAATTTTTCTCTTAGTACAGCAAAAAGTTTAAAATTTTTGTTCTGATTTACCACATTGATAAATTCATGTGCACTATTTTAATTATCCATAGGCTGTTCATTCCAATGATTTTTTAAAATTCCTAGAGATTTTATTCCTCTTGTTTTGGAGGAAGTTGTTATAACAGTAACATTTGCATATTACATTTGGGATATATTTAAGTTCTAAAAATACTAAAATAGTAAAAATGTTTAAAATATCATTTATCCTATTTCTCTTTCATATTTGAAACAAAATTTAAAAATAGAACCAACTACTCAGTAAACCTGGGATCATGGACATACACACAGTAACAGGTGGGTACCACTCCCTTTCCCCTCATGGTGCCCATCTGCTGGTACCCATCTGCCTTATTCTTGTAAACAGGGGTATTTTAAACTGTTAAGGAATATCAATGCCTGTAAACTGCTTAGAGAGTGAGATTTATTTAGATTCCCAAAAGAAATGGTATAATTCACTTAAAGTGAAACTTCATTTATAGTAAAACCGAATGAATGTTCAGAAATCTGAAATGTATCGTGTTGTTTAAATTGCATTTTTGGTTTATACACAGAGAGCCACATTTCTTGGAGCAGCATTTACTTATAAAATCAAATTGAATTCTACTCTATTTCTGTTCAACTTCTGCCTTAAATGAAATCATTCTATTTTTCTAAACAGTGTAAGACAGGACATGGCCAGCTTTGTCTGGCTTATGTATGATTCACATTTGCTCCATGTATCAGGAACTTCTGTTCCATACATTACGGCTATTTCAATAGCATCCACATTGTTAAGTTTAGAACTATTGGAGGTTGCACATTGATTGTATTGCCCTTCTGAGAGTGCTAGAAATGCTCTCAGAGGAAAAAAAATGCCTAGTAGAAAATATCATTGAGCACTTAATGGGTGCCCTTGGGTCCTATGTAGTAGGTGCTATTATCAAAAACGACTGCAGTGTGATAAGTACACTCTTGAAGGCTTACATGGTGAATTCTTAAGTAGAACCTACACATAAATATAATAATACAAAAGAGCAAATGTTTTTTATATTAAATCATTATATTAGATCATTATATTAGATTATTGTTAAAATATTAGCTATGAAACAAGTCAAATGTGCTTGTATTCTGATTTTGATAAGTAGTACCTTTTGTGATGTAATGGGTCAGTGAACTATTGGAAAGAATATGGGGAAAGTACAAATAAAATTTACTGGATTGAGACCAAAACTCATTTTCAAGAAGTTCATTTGCTGAGCTCTGTAGGAGATTTGTAGGATTGTAAGGCTTGAGGTAAATTGGCAAGACGATTGGGAAAATGACACAATAACTTCCTCTGTGTAATGGCTTTGAGCCAGTCCACTTATTTGTGAATCCAATTTATCAAATTCATCTCTTAAATTATATAGCCTGCTTTTCTTGAGGAGCTCAAATTGTTTTACAGACATTATCTCATTTGTCCTCATAAAAAGATGGGAAGTTCCTATTGAACGAATGCTTCATGGAGGGAATATGTTAATGAATGAAAATTCAAAGTAAGTGTTTTTAATCCCTACTGAATCACCCACTGGCTTTGAGACAATGATAAGTAAGTTAAATTCTATTAGTCTTATTTTCTTTATCTATACTATGAAGACATGTTCTTATTTTTCATTTAATATCATGAGGAGTAATGTAAAACGTCATGCTGATAGGAAAATTCTTGAAATTCTTCCAAAGCTAAGACAAGCTCTAAATTTTAATAAACCTAAAGCTACACAAAAGCATGTTTTGGTATTGAATTAACCTCATCAAAAGTCAGGTTATACTTGAGGTATATCAGAATGATTTTAATTACTGAAATTCACTATTAAAATAGATTTTGAGCTCCAAATATTTACTAGGAACTCTGCTGGTGTGGAAATTGAGGTGACTATTATGGCCACTACCAATCAGGAACTTAAAATTTCACTGGAGGGACAGCCATGCAAAGAACTTCATAAAACAGAAGTAGTTGAGAGCTGTAAGTACTGACAGGAACAATGAGCCACAGGAACACAGATGAAAGAGATTACTTTTCCTTGGGTAGAACAATTATGCAAGAACAGAGATTAGAAATGAAGGTTGGGACTAACATGTAAAGCAAGTGAATAGTAGATGAGTGTTGAATGCTGTTAACAGAATCATCAAAGTTTTTAAGCCTGATCAATGTTCATAATCCCTTCTAGGTATTGGGAAGGTAATTGTGATGGTAGTAAGAAAAGTGGATTGGAAATGAGTTGTTCAGAGAAATGGCAACAAAGACGGGCAAGTCTGATGATTTATAAATGATAAGGATGATTTATCAAATCAATTTTGATGATTTCAAAGTTGAGCAACTGGGTAGGTGGTGACACCATTGAAATACCAGAAGTAGACAGGAGAAGCAAAACTCAGTGAAGAGGAGGGAACACTGACAAAGTTTGATTTTTGCAAATTAAGCTTTATTATCTTCTGTATCCCATATTCCAAACATCACTTAAAATTTAGGCTATATTTTTCACATTCACTCCCATGTCTTCAGATTGGATACTTACCAGCTTATAGAGTCAGAGAAGCCAATGAGCTGGTCCAGGGAGTATATGCAGATGGATAACACAGGAGAGTGAGGCCCAGGTTCAAATAGCAATTAAAGGGGTGTCTTCAAAAGAGTTGCCCATGTAGATAGTGGGAAAGGTAGTAAATGAAGAGCCAGGAGTCAATAATCTCTATGTATGTTTTAGATGAAAATCTTTACAAATATGGGGTATCCTCTTGTTAAATGCTGTTGTGAGGTCTAGGAAACTTGATTACGACCAAAACTCATTTTGGAATTGATCTTTGGAATTGACAATTTGAATTCACTGTGAAGTGGGAGGCAGTGGTTGTTTTAGAGTAAAAAGAAATAAAGGGTAGACAATTATTCAAGATATTTGATAACTAAGAAAAGGAGAGATGGGGCTGCTTCTTACAGAGGGACAGGCTTAGAAGAGGACTTTGAACATGGAGGGTATTTTAGCTCATTTACAAGCATAGAAATGGTGGATGGAAGCAATGGAAGTTCAGAGGGGAGAGTAAGATCGTAGGAGGGGCAGGTGATCAAAAACACAATTCAAAACTAATTGGGCCACTGCAAGAAACTGTAAAGAAGTCAGTTAATAGTGGTACAGAAATAGATCACCTGCTGAAGGGTTGGTTATGTGTGTGGGGTGGGGTGCAATTTTGAGTATAGTGAGTGTGGCCCAGAATCTTGTTTAAGAAACTAAGAAAGCAAGCCAAGTGGATATGATTAAGAGTGCTTGGTAGAACTTGGATAAAAGCAATGATGGTGTCAAAGGAAAATCAGACCTCAGCTAAGTAGCATAATAGAGGGAACATCCTAGGGAAACATTGAAGATACAAATTTTTTTCTTACAAATAAATAAAAGTTCTAGGAGACACCATCAACTTCAAAGGATATTATGCAAGAAAAGCAATATGACAGCATCTAGCATAGGACTGTGCTTGGGTTACCTTTGGCAGTTTCTACCTCTGCAAACTGCTGGTTCTTTGTTTCTACAAAAGGCATCAATGTCAAGCAATCTTCCTTATTAGTTAGGCTCAGAACAGCTGTCTGGGGACAGTATTTTAGTAAAAAGTATATATTGTAAGTTAGTTTGCAACCACTTTATAGAAAGTAATTCTTATAGCGGGGGCAAATAAATTGCCTAGATTAAATGAAGGCAAAAGAGTTCTGACTAGTTTCATATTTGAACAGGAAAATATGTTTTGATCTGGGTTTCTAAACA
This sequence comes from Saguinus oedipus, assembly GCA_031835075.1. NCBI lineage: Eukaryota > Metazoa > Chordata > Mammalia > Primates > Cebidae > Saguinus > Saguinus oedipus. Next base: position 48,147,485 of record CM063169.1, read on the forward strand.
CCTTAAATATGAAAGGAACAGAAATGTTTCTGAAGAACAAGTAAACAGAGTTAGAAATAGATTGATGGCCAGTGTTGAGTTACACTGAGAATTAGAACAAGAGCATGGAATGCAGATAATTCTTATCTCCTGATGATAACAATTATTCTGGTACTGTCTGTCATCTGATCTCCTGGCCATCCCTCTCTTGTCTATTTTCTTCATAGTTAAGGTCAGTAGTCTTATGTTAAACCTGTTTTTCTCAAATCTAGAATTGTTTTTATATGGGACATTGTGTTTTTTCTATTTAACCTTTTTTTTTTTTTTTCTTATCCATCAACAATATCCAAGGACAACCAATTAAGGATGAATGAGGCTATCATCTGAGAAATGATAAGTGAGCAGGCTCAGTCTGTGTACAAATATTAGGCTATGTGGTCATGAAGCATGGGTTTCAATGATATATTTAAATAAAGCATTGTGTTATAATTATAGTGTATAAAAATCAAAACCTTAATTGACATCCAGGAACTTATATCATTGAAAATAATCAGAGATGTGGAGAAATAATTATGCATGCAGCTGTTTAACACAGATAGGTGGTTAAATAAACCTACATCCAGAAGATAAAATCATGATTTTTAAAAATTTAACATTCAATGATATGGGATAAAATGCTTACATCATCAAGTTAACTAACAAGAAAAAAGATATAAAAGTATAATACATATTTCAGGAAAGGGAAATATGTGTGTGGGATTGTGTGTGTGTGTGTGTGTGTGTGTGTGTGTGACATTGAAAAACAAGCATAGCTCGGATTACAGCCTGGCTAAAAATAAAAAAAAAAAGCAAGCATATGTTTAGAATATATCCTGGAAAAATTGTAATAGGATTTTAGCACTGGTTATTTCTGAGTGGTGATTTCATGGGTGATTTATGTTTTTCCAATACATTACCTAGATACTCTAAAATTTTAACAGTGACCATGTATCACTTTTCTAATCATAGAAATGTTATTAATAAAAAAGACTACAAGGTGATCACAGCTATAATTTTGTTATGACACAATTTTTATGAAACACACACACATGCACACATTGACACATTGTCTGAGTTTTAAATAAGTACAGTGACTTCGCCTAGTAATTGGGCCTAATTATCTCCACCAGGTCTGAGAAGAGTGTTCTTTTCTCCACAATGTCTAATGCCAGTCAATTTACACTTAGGTCCGCTACAATTGATCTTCTGGGCCTTTTATGACATAGTAACACCTCAGAATTTTCTCTACAGTGTGACTCTTTAATCTTTTTATATGAAAAAGGAAGTATTCGTCTATTTTAAGTGTTTTAATGTTAACTATTTGATTTAGTTCGAGGAGAGGAGTGCAAGAACCACCCTGATTATGGGGGCAGAAGCAGAATGAGTCAGAGGCTGTCTCTTCTGTTCATAAAATGGGAAAAAAGTGTGACTCACTCACCATTCAATGTATTTGTACATTGCTGTTCATTAGTCCATTGATAGTATTAACTGAATAGAACAATGATTCAGAATTTTCTTATCTGTGTTCATTCAGCAGGAAAAATCTTGATGTCCTACCATTTGTTTTGTTTTTGCTGATTTTTTCTTTCTTTCTTGCATCAGTGAAAAATTAGACAAAGTAATTAAATATTGTTGGTAATATCTTGCTTGTTGTACCTTGAAAAAGATTGTAAATTATTAGAGAAAACATGATAGCCAGGTTTACTCTCACTTTTTCTCTCTCTTTTTCCGCACACATATGCACACGTGCACATTATTAAAATTTTAAATGCAATTTATAATTTTTATAATTTGTAAGGTTAAATTTATTTAATTTCCGATAGTTTAATATTCTGTTCAACAAGCAACAATAGAATCACTGTTTAAAAATCTTTTAAAATCACTCTTTCAAATTTTGTTCTTTGAATAAAACACTACAGGAACCATACAATGATTTCAGATTTGCCAAAGATAGAAAGAAAAAGGGAAGAAAGGAAGTAAGGGAGGAAGCCAGTGAAGAAAAAGAAACAAGTTACTGCTCTACATAGGATACTCTATTCAAGGCAAGGTCATGTATTTTTCCTTAGTTTGATGATTTAACTGGTAATTGAAATGAAATACGTTCACTTTATAAAGATATAAATAAGAGTGCTGTTTTTGCTGAGTAAAAGAAAAAGATAAATTTGAAAATAGGTACTTCATTATTTGGGAATGCAGGTTTGCTGATATTAGTAGCCACCTAGTCATATTTTTGGGGAACAAGATATCTAAATGTGAGTATCCCTATCAATGGCAAAACATTTTTGCAGGATAATTTTAAGAAGAGCAGCCCACCATATTCAGCTCTCCAAGCATCATGAATGACTCACTCCAAATAGGTTATGTAACCTGTTGGTACTGTTATGTTTAATTTGATTAGTCTTTTTGAAGCTTCTCTAATTAAAAATGAAATGCCTCAGGACCTATTACAATGTTCTAGTGATGTTTCATATGGGACACAGTCTCTTGCATGACTGTGATGAGTAGATGCTGTACAGAAGATAATTCATTTTTGGCATATGAATAATACTTCTCTGTAGTAGAGTGACTGCTAAGGTATTAATTTAACAGATACTTAATGAGAAGCATTCTGGAAAATTTTCCATCTCCCAAGATTAAAATAAAATAATTTTGTGTTAGAAAATGGTAATTATTTTAGTTCATCCTTACTATATACAGTTGGTAAAATGCATTTAATAAATGATAAACTTGTAATTCAATATTTGAATAATGTTCTTGTTCTATTAGAATTTAGACTATAAATGCAGGATAAAGATACATATTTTTCTGTTTCCTCATATTTACATTGAATATAGTGTGTGCCTAGTAAGCATTGGGGGTGACAATTCTGTAAGTACATATTTCACGATATTTTATCATAGAGTTGATGTAAATAACATCATGATTAAAAGGGGCAATACAAATGACATATGAAGAAAATAATGTGGTGCTATATTAAGTAGAGTCATACTTAATACAGCATTTAATTTATTGCTAGCACATCATACATATGTCTTCATTTTCTTTCTCTGTAGTTTTATATTGATACTGGAAATTTTATTACTCACTTTTAAGTCATATGGATATAGTAATAAATATCACAATGTCTGTGAAATTCTTTTGAATCCATAGAGTTGTAACTGGCAGAGAATTAGAACTAAATATCTAATTTTTCTACTTCAGAAATATGGAGGTCACATAATCCCACATTTTACTTTACCCACTAGTTTCTACCTCCCGTCAATGGTGGCTGATCTGAGTTTGAACTACTTTTCTTTCAGTTATTAATAGCAAAGTTCCAGTTGTAATGTAAATATGTCCTGAAGTGTATTTTTGTCATCAAGGACAAGAAATTACTGCAGGAGTCCAGAACTGTCATGAATTGGGCAATGCATACACAACTAAGGAAAAGAATATTGCAAATAGAACAGAATAAACTATTAATAGAAGATTCTAGGACTAATAGGACACTCATCAAAATAATGGCCATCATCAAAATCTGTTAGCTGCTATTTATCAGTCTGAAAGCTATAAAAATGACATTGGAGGTCTCTTGACTTCCAAACATACCTGTTTGTGCTGTTGTGTTGTAGCTAAGTGAAGTTAGCTTCCTGCCTAACAGGCTTTTATAGGCAATAGAGAGAAGAAAAATGATTGAAAGAATTTCCCTACTGTGAGGCACCCACTGTGCCTCAACATAATGGATTACAGCTGCTAATTTACCTGATTAGGTAAATTAAAGTTAAAGCTTTGGAGTCCTGTAGTTGGAGGTGTGAATTCATATTCTGTACTAGCTGGGGGACTTGAGGAAGTTATTAACGTTTCTAGGTTTGGTTTTATCTTAAAACAACAACTACTGCAACAATAATAGTAGTACATTTTAGGAAAAGTTTGAGGATAGATCGTCATGATATTTGTAAAGCTCTTAGCACAGTGCCTGCCCATTGATCAATCTTTAATAAATATCAGTTTTATAGTTATTTTAATTAACTTGATTAACTTGTTCTTCACATTTCCTGAACATCAATTAGTTAATTAGCAGATATGTAGTTTGGTAAAGTAACATCCAAAAGGATTTTATATTTGTACTCCTTAGAGACCTTCACATGCTCCTTACAATTTAAGGCTCGTACGATATCTCTTTATTAAATAGAAAAAGCCAAATATGTAGTGTTTACTACACAGTCATGATCTGTTGCATGACTTTGTTTTATTGATAATAACTACATTCAACACTAAAAAAAAACTGAACTAAATACAAATAATTTTTAAAAGAGAACTAGTAGCAATGCAAGACAGTTAACCATCAAAAATGAGTTAGATTAGTTTAGTGAATAAAGAAATGGACTTGAGAGTCAAGGATAGGTGGAATCTGCTGTGGGAGAGAAACAAATGCAGAGTAGGGGCTAAGTCTCCTTAATAAATAAGGAGTGCAGATCAGACAAGTCACAGAAATGAAAAGGAGTTTAACACACTCAGAGATCAGTTAAAAATCCTAGATGCTTGAAGCAGGGGAGAATCTAGGTTTTTTTGTGACTTGAAGCTTACATATTTGCAGAGCTCTCTTTAAAGAAAAGAATACAAATTATAAGGACTTTGAAGAGGCCTGTACAAATGAAGGGACTTGCAAATTATGTGTCAGTTTCCCCATAAATACACATCTATCTAAGAAGAGAAGTTTGCACTAAGTACAGTGAGGTAAGTAGGGTGAAGTTATGAAGAGCTCTGAAATCTGGAAGAGGAGTTTACAACTGTGTGTTAGAATTGTGCTTCTCAATGTACAGTCCCAGCATCGGACTCAGATACAAGCTTGTTAGAAAGGGAAATTCTAGAGCCCAATACTAAATTTTTTGATTGAGAAATTCTGAGGCCAATAGCCTGTGTTTTAATAAGACCCTCAGTTGATTGAGATAAACACTAAGGTTTAGTAATCACTGTGTTGAAGGTTAGGCTCTGAGCTTCTAGAATGAAGATGAGTTTGGTAATAAATAAAAAATACATAAAAATGAAAAAATAGTTTTGTTTTAGAAAAGTAGTAATTATTTTAGTTCATCTTTATTACATACAGTTGGTAAAATGCATTTAATAAGTGATAAACTTGGAACTCAATATTTTAATAATGCTCTTGTTCTATTAGAATTTAGACTGTAAGTGCACAATATACTCCATGAATGAAAGGAGTTTAGGTGCATTGTGGAGATTAAGAATTGGCTAAATTAGAAGAGGATAGGCAAGTGATGATTCTGTTACATTAATAGGTATGTAATACATATAAGAAAATATGTTATAAAAAAGGAATTGACCAGATATAATTGCTACATGTTGGGTAGGAGACTATTTAAGGATGGGTCTAGGCTTCCAGACTTCTTTAGACAGCAACAGTGCAAGTAAAAAGAGTTAATTTGATGCAGAGTGAAAGTAAGATTGGTGGATGGAGAAAGTATGAACAATTCTGTTTGAATATGCTGACTCTTATTTCTCATTGAGGGATACTTATGTAAAAAGAATATAATAGCCACTGGGACAAATAGAACTGGAATTTGTTGCCAGGACTGAAAATATAGAGTTAGTATATTTCCTGAATAACAATAAAACAAAACAATATATAACTGCACACAGTCCTCACCTCACAAAAAATAAACTAACAATTTTATAGATTGTGTACTAGCTGATTTCCCCTTGCCTAAATTGTTTACATCAAAAAGAAATGTGATACATTTTTTTCCCCAGTGGGTAGCTAGTTCTTAAAAGAAATTCCACTGTTGGTTATAGTGCTTTTTACTCTCCAGTAACTTTGAATAGGCTCTAGCAACTTTAACTGCTAGAAAGAATGTAAACAGTAACAAAGGACTTGTCGAGAACTTTTCATTATTTTGTTCCCTTTTATAATGTTTTGTTATATTCCATTATTCAAAATCTATGCAACTGTACCCCGTACTGATGAGAAATTATTCTAAGTTTAATAAAATTTATTTTATGTGTGCCACTGCAGTATATACATAATACATATATTTGTGTTTCATGAAGGATGCTAATATGAATGATGAAATAAACTCCAATTTGAAGCCTTCCCATTGGGTACTATCACAGAGGACCAGAAGCATTTTCCATATACCAGTTGTTCTAAAAGCAGTGAGATATTTGCATTTTATGTTTTTCATGATGTAAAGTTGAATACCCCAACCATTCTCAAATTCAGGAAAGACACTTGGAGAAAAGTGTCAACCATAGGCACAAGGACTCAGAGATGCATAGGTTCTGGGATTTCTTCACACAAACTGTTGATCAGCACTTGTCAAAATGGGGAACATGAAAACAAAAGTGACCATCCCCTGCATGCACAAGAGGATTCTTATTCAAATTCCAGTATATACACTGCCTGAATATACTGTATGGTTCACAACGTTTTGCTGAGTGAATGAATTGGAATTATTTCTTACACCTCTATATCCCATGTTCCCATAATGTTTTCAGTTATGCCACAAACAACTGATGCAGGAGAATTTAAGCCAAATTAATATTATTTTACTAATAATTTTATATTTTGTTATTAAATATAAATTTTAAAAATTAAATATAAAAAGCCCTTCAGAAACTCACCAGCTCCATATGTTTAAACTCTTCTTTTCAGTCTTTATACTCACACATAAATGTATTAACAGATTTACTGTCCTGCTATATGGAATCTATTTGTGACTTTTTACTCAAAATTTTATCTTTTGATATTTATAAATCTTTTTACATTTTTGCTGTTTTTTTGGTGGCTGTACAACATTCAATGCCGTAACATTGAATCAATGTTCTAATATATTTGTGGCCATTTCAACGTTTAAATATTGCTGTTTTGGAAGTTTGGGAGAATAGCTCTTTCTACTGTGGTATATTTAGGAAAATTTTCCTGAAAAAAACATTTCAGAATAAGTTTTGACACTTTCTGGAGGTTTTCAAGGTAATATGTTTACACACATTAGCATTACTGCATGCAAATACTTTGGATTTGGACATTGGAGAACAAATTAGGCTTAGATCAATTTTCATTCTTTAGAAAACTATTTTCTTTTTCAAATTACATCATTTCCCTTTAAAATTGAATTCCATTATATGTTTGCAAAAGTATTTAAAGTTATCTTTTCCTTTAAATGTATAAATAAGTTATGAAATTATAATTAACTCATTATTATAAATGTCACATATCTTATTGAAATATATACTATATAGCTATATATTAGATACAATAATCAAATACAATATTAAATATAATAATGTTCACTACATAATAGGAGCTAAATAAATGAAAATTACATCCAAATAAGTACTTCCAAACAGACACTTTTTAGAATAAATGACCTTAAATCAACTTATAAAGCTTAAACATCTCTGTGTTTTTAAATATATCCTTTCACCAATCTGCCTTCTAGGTCAGTGAAATCTAAATTATGGTCCAAGGACTTGTGTGAAAGGGACTGCAGGAAATCGCCAGAGATATGACTACAAATACTTATTTTCAGCTCTAACCAACCAAATCTTTAGGGTTTGAGACTTGGGAATTAGTATTTCTGATACATTCTTTGGGTAATTCTGATAATTTCAGCCAATATTCAGAACCAATAACCTAGATTACCAGAGAAGCCTCTCCCATTTCTATTTGTTTTTGTATTTTATATATTCCTGCACAATTCTTCCTTCATGTTTCAAATTCTTTCAGGTCTTGGACTTAGGGTGTTATAATAATATTTCTCCTCATGAGATCCAATTTTTATACTGTTATGTAATGATGCCTACCACTGCCTTTTAGATTAATCATCTAAAAAGGCCATTCTGTCTAAGGCCATTCTGGCTATAGGACAGGACTAAATACCTATGAAATATGCAGACATGTTATTAAAAGAATATCAAAACACCCTACTCATTCTCCGCTTTCCCTGAGAGAATACAATCATCACCTGTTACCTAGCTAAATACATTGCTTTAGTTTGGAAATTAGAAATGAGCATATTGTTTGTGGTATCTGTTCTCTTTCTCCTATCTTCTCCTCTTTGCAAAGGACACTTAACTTTTATATCAGCTGAATTACAGAGAGGAGAAAAAAGATCCCAAAATAATTTGGAAAAGAATATTTATTGCTGGGTGGACCACTTCAAAATCATCTCCTTTTCTCCCTTAGATTTAAAGTTAGAGAAAATTTCAAAGAATTGTTGGACAATGCTGATAATAATAGCTAAAGCATTTATATATTATTATTTGTCAGAAATAACAAGAGGCTTAAATAAAATATCTCATTTAATTATTCCCCAACTCCCGTGAATTTGATGCTATTTCTTTATCCGCTTTCTGCTAAGAAAGTTGAAACACAATTCAAGAAACATTTCCAATATTGCACATTTTCCCAAGTGGAAAAATCTGGATTCCAACCTGGACTCTGTGGAAACCCACACTGTATTGCTTACTGCCAAATTTTTAAAACATATTTATTTTGAAATATAACAAAAATGCATGATAAAAATTTATTTTTTAAAAAATTTAAGAAGCCAATATTTTGTGGGACTATTTTAAAAGAATCTGATAATTAATATTATAATATTGTGAAGAGTCTTTCAATCTATAGTTAGGCTTTTAACCATATGTTTGCACTAAGCAAATAAAAAGCAAAGGAAAAAAAAGTTTATTTTTACCCCTGTGACCAAATCACTTCTAGTAAATAAATCAAGGCCCTGATAACACCACACTACAGAATAGGGACATTTTTCACAGGCATTTTTCTCTTCTCAGTTTCTCAAAGAATGTCATGAAAACTAATGGAACTATAGAGAAGATTTTTCAGAGGTTCAGTCAGGTCTGTTACATTTCCCCTGCACATGGGAACAGGCACATCCACCTGCCTTCCCTAGAGACTAGCAGGATAGAGAATTCGTGACAGATATACCTTTTAAGGAGACTATTTTTAAAAATAAAATAGCTCTTTCTTCCTATGCTATCTCTAATAATGAGTAGCAATCATTAAAAGAGTTCTTGTAAAGTGTTATTTAATTTTGTATTTATAATGAATAGACTAGAGAGTAAAACATCTTGAGTGTATCATGACTAATTTTGCAATGGGGACAGACTTTTTGGCAGTGCATGAAGTAATAAAAGTTCCTGCTTCATATTATGTTGCTTCTCTTTTCATCTTCATTTAAGTTGTTGGATGTGATGTTTCCAGGTGTATTCTGAGTCCAGAAATGCTAGCTCTATCTAATAATATGTATATCCATCAAGGGCTGATTAATATTAAGAAACATATCTTGTGTAGATAACCTCACATAGAATAAAAGAGTGAAATGTGAAAGTAAACTGTGTCATTATAATTCCTTAAAACAATATAACAATGCATGTTAATAGTAAACATACTATGGAATAAGTATACACACACACACACACACACACACACACACACACACACACACATTCTTTCTTACCATTAAAGTTGTTCATAGCCCAATGCAAAGGACCAGAGTTTTTTTTTTTTTTAAATGGCTTTTTATTAATAAGATAAGGTCTTTGTTGCAAGGAAGTTATTTGTAAAGTTGCTTTTAACATATAACTTAATACTTTCATTAGTATATTTGCTCTGTACAATGGATTTCTAAATCATACACTTACCATGTATGTGTATGTGTATACACTTAAAAGTGTGAGAAAACTCCTTAAATAAACCAGGTTAATCAGTTTGATTGGGAGACTGAGAAGAATGGGTCTGGTAAAGGCCAAGGTAGTTTCATAAACCAATTAGTGGCTCTATTAAAATCATCTCTGTCTAAATTTGATTTCTATATTTAACATTAACAACAAACAAACAAAACAGGCTCCATGTACACACAGAGAGTACAGAAAGGCCCAAGACATAGATGGCTGAAAATAAAAAAAAAAAAAAACTGGTAATTTCTATTAAAGAGCTCGAAAATAAAAGAACTAGATCAGATAGCCTGGTAATTAATAGACTGAACAATATGTCCCATTTTGAACACAATTTATGATATTTAAATTGGAGACAAAAACAGCAAATTAAAACATAATTAAAAGTAGAGTTGGATGGCAAATATACAGAAAAAAAGTTCATAGAAGATTAAATTCTCAGGAAGGATCACCTTTTTTTTGGTGAAAGTGAAGTTCTGAGAAATTAGATTTAGCATATCACTAGTCCTGTTTGAAAACAAAACAGAGATCATTATTGATTTTTAAAAATTGGCGATGGTTTTTAGCTTCTAAAAAAGGGAAATGAGAAATGCAAAGATTTAATTCTTAGACTCTTGATTAATTGTAAAATTAACTTTAAAAAAGAGTAGTGACCTTTAGGACAGATTTAGTACATTTAAAAATTTAGCCTTGAACTTCTTTGATTACTATTCTAACAGTATAAAATATAATATCATGTATATGCCTAGATTGTAAGCATAAGCATTTTAGTATACATTTTGAGAACTTTATTGTGTCTATTTTAAAATTTGAGTTTAGTTAGGAAGTTATTGACTAGCTTATGAAGTTATATAAACAGCTTTAAAATCCTTAGTAAATACCTGTTTAATAATGAGGTTATTGACATAGCGTATTAAATTTTTAATAAAATTTTTTCTTAATAATTATTCTGCCTTCTATATTTTAACAATTAATGATGTGGCTTTACATAAAACCAAATATTTTGAATCCTTCAAAATTTTTACCCCAAGGAAATCTGAAGATAAAGACATCCTACAAGATAATCTAACTAGCTCACTTCTTTTATAACTAGTGTGGTTGTAACTGTTTCTGGGAACAAGGAGTACATTTCTTAGCATTATTTCACATAATAAATATTTAACAAGTGATACAATACAGTGGAAACCTACATTTTTAGATAAGAACTGTGAGGAACCACCAATAAGCTGAAAAATCTTCCTGACTGTGACTAAATTCTTAAGATTTCTCCTATGTAGTTACCTGTACTGGTAGAAATTAAAACAAGGCAAGCAAGAAGTAAAAGCTAGAGAAGCCAAATATGTCAAATGTATCCAAGTTTGAGAGTGACAAAGATGGCCTCCTCAAGGTTCTGTTCTTAAGCAGAGTACCTGGGATTCACTGTTACTATGGGGGACTCTGTGGTCCCCTCTGCCCCACTAAGAGTACACAGCCCTGTCTGTTCCTGCTGTTTCTTAGATCCCATGTTGCCCTCTCTCTGTCTTTCAGTCACAGCCAAACAACACTGGTCCTAATTAAACCAAGGGGATTGACATTCTCTCCTAGGTACTTAGAATGCTGTACCAAGAGCATTCTCAGACCATGCCAGCCAGGGAACAAACCACTGCTTTTCCCATATCGGGATTTCTCTCTCTCCTTGTTTCCTAAGGAGTGAGAAAGTAACAAATAAAACTTGGATTCCCTACAGCATGGCATAGCTCCTTATTCCTACCCCTTTACAACTGGTGACATCATTGTCAAGGACATAATTCTGAAAACTTTAAAGACACAATTTTTAAGTGTTGAATTCAGTTTTAAAATCAGTTTGCTGTTTTATATTAAATACGAAACAATGTGGTCAATAGAAACACAATAACTACGTTGAATCTTAATCCAAGCATCAAATCTCTGCTTTTATTTATGAAAGTAGTTATGTAAACAAGCTTATCTGCTCTCTAGTTGGAAAATAAGCATTTGAATCAGACACACTTATTTGTGCATTGTACTTATTAGCTATGTGACTTTGGCAAGATAGTTTGCCTTTCTAAGTCTTGGTTTAGTCATTGTGAAATGTGAGCAGTTGTAATTGCTATTCCTCATCTATCATTTTGTAAATAACTACTTAGAAAACTTACAGGCCCATAGTAAGTATTTGATAAATGCAAGTCAAAAATTCCGAATAAAGATTTTCTATAGATGACTTTAGCACTTTAAAAGTATCAGGAAAGTAATATTTTAAAACTGAAGAAAATATTTTGATATTTGTTTCTTAGCTTTACGCCATTTAAAAGTACTGTGAACATAATCACTTGGTGATGAATTAATCCAGAACTCTACTTCTTAGCATGGATAGAAACTAAGAATGGTATTAGTTTCTTTCTACAGAAAGAAATGTTGATTCTATTATTTGTGAAGTTTATTTTCCCAGCAACATGATTGAAGAATAGGAATTATGTCAACTTACTTATTCCCTTAACAGTTAAATAGATTTAGTTTAACTCTATAAAAACTTATTCGTTGAATACTTTATATTTAGTTTAACTGTATAAAAACTAATTATATTTAGTTTAAAAGTTCAAAGAACGTAGAACCTTGAAGTATAGTCCTTAGAACTATAATTGGGTTTGCTCCTCCTCTTTCACTTCTTTTTTTAATATGCTCTTTCTTTACTGCTGTCATCTTATCAATGTTTGTACAATCTGGTGCTGACTGAAACCTGTATCTTAACTTTGCCTGCCTGACATTTCAGGTTGAATTAAATGAATTTAGAGATTAAATGACATTTGAACTGGGCCTTGAAGGGTAAGTCTATGTTTATAAGACTGAGTACAAATGAATAAAAGCTACAATCTAAGCAAAGGTAGAGGAATAGGTAAGAACCCAATTTGCTGGGGAAGCAAGGTGTTCTAAAGGATGATTGGCTGGGGAAATGGCTATTACTACAGGATGGACAGAAGGCTGATTTTGATGGGAAAGAACTCTGACACTTTTAAAGGAGTTTATGGTTTATCTGGGTTATATTTGTAGTTAATAACAGTTGATTGAAGTATTTTATTGCTCTTTGTTTAATTTTTTAAATTGAGCCTTAATAATATGACATTGTGGCTCTTTCATTGTATAGAGACCACATGGGCAGCAGGAGAAAGAATAAATTGAAGAGCAACAAGGAATAAAGGAAAGAAGAGCAATTAGAATTGAATTACAACAGTCTGAGTGGAAGATTGATAGGAAGCCAAACTGATAAAAATTGGGTATAAGGGCTGGTTATAAGAGACATTGCAGAGACCACTGGCAGTAATGTGTGAGTAGAAGTGGACCTGGTTAACTGTGAGGAAGAGGGAGAAGTCAAGGATGCCTGAATTATGTTTTCTTTTCTTTTGGTAACTGCTGAGATGATAACTCGGTTTCTTTCACCAACTAAGTAAAAAGGGGAAGAGGAAGTTTGAGGAAGTAAGGGATATGTATAGGTTTCACTTGGGAATATATTGACCTGAGTGATATATACACACACACAGGTTGGAATCATAATAGGCAGTAGATTGTAAGAGTACAGAACTCAGAAGAGTGAGCGGAGCTATAGATAGATATTTTAAACCTACTAGATATTGGCATGTGTGATAATTGAAGACCCATTTATGTAGTTTCCCAAAAAGAACAACTCTATTGGTTCACACATTGCTATTATTTTTCTTCAGTTCCAAGAACTCCTGAAATGAACAATCTCTCGATTATCATCTCTTTGCCATTCCTACCCTCTTCTAAGATCCTTGATTTGTCCCTTGGGCCCTGGCACATTCTCTTCTCACTTGACACTACTGCCACTAACTAAACTGGATTAATTATTTCTTACCCTGAAGGCCTCTATGGGTGTCCAATTTAGATAACTCTTCATATTAAGATTTCTCATATCACTTTGCACTCTCATTGTATAATTTCAACAATCACAATTTGTGCCTAAATGTCTTTAAAATTGCATTGTGAGTGCTATGAGAATTAAAAAAAAAAATACTGACAGGTTTCATCCTCACTCTATTCTAGTGTTGCATGTAACCTGGCCCCAAATTTTTACTTTTTTCTTTCTTTTCTTTCTGATATGGTTTTGTTGCTTTGTTCCCTCCAAATCTCATGTTGAAATACGACCTCCAATGTTGGTGATCAGCCTAATGGGAGGTGTCTGGGTCACGGGAGTGCATCCCTCAGGGATGACTTGGTGCTGTCCTCTTGGTAATGAGTGAGTTATCTCTCTATGAGTTCACATAGGATTTGGTTGCTTAAAAGATCCTGACACCTTCTCCCTCCCTCTTTGCTTTTGCTCTTGCCATGTGATATGCTGGCTTCCCTTTACCTTCTGCTGTAATTGTAAGTTCCCTGAGGCCTCACCAGACATAGATGTCAGACCATGCTTCCAACACAGCCTGTAGAATCATGAGCCAGATAAACCTCTTTTCTTTATGGATTACCCATCCTCAGGTATTCCTTTATAGGAATGCAAATGAACTAACACACTCCCTAAATAAAAGATTCAGTGAGAGAATGGATACATTTCTTTTGGATATAGTCCAGTTTTCGAGTTCCAATATAATGATCCTACATTGTCTGTATTATCTCTTGAAAGGAAAATTTAGGAGTCTAATAATCACCTCCCACATCTCCAATGTCTTTCAGATCTGATCAAACTTAGCCACCACTTCAAAGCATAGTGCTATTCCCGTCAACAACTTTTTTTCTCTTTTCTTTTCTTCCTTGATGCTAAATTCTTAGTTTTCAAATCTGTACTGAATTTTCTACAAAATCCTTTACCTTTGCATTTGGAATAAGGTCTTAACTTTTTAGCTTTTTCTTTCATGATTCTGCAAGAAACCAGATACTTACTAGCTAAATAGGACTATTCACGTTTGGATACATTCATTGGAGGATTTCATGATACTATCAGTTTACTTGTACATTTATTCAGTAAACATTTTTGTGTGCTTACTCTATGTCAGTTTGGTACTAGGTTCTGAGCATAAACATAAATGTAATTTATAGTTTTGATGCAATTTCCTTTCTTAAAACACTCTCACACTAGCAATGCTTATTAAAATTCTTCACACATCAAGTTACTTTTTTCCTTTAACAGTTAAATTTATTTAGTTCAAAAGTTCAAAGAATGTAGTAGAATCTTTTTTCAAATATCTCTTTCTCAATGAGGCTCATCTCACTCACCCTAATTAAAACTCTAATCACTCATTCACAGCATGAAGTATTCAGAATCCCAACTCTCCAGTGTAGTTTTTCTTTTGTTCTTAGCAGGAATATTCTAACATGTCACATAACATATTTATTACTGTGTATTGAATATTATTTGCCTGTACTCACTTGAATACAAACTTCACAAGGGCAGAGAGCTGTGACTATTCACCAATGTACTCCAACTACCTGGAAAAATAGTAACATTCAGTAAAATGTCCAGCTGATATGATACTCTCTTAATGAAATCTCCTCTGAGAACCCAAGCTTCAGGTTATATAGCACTTTTCTTGTGCCTCTTAGTTAAGACAGAACATTTTCCTTTATTGTACCTTCACATTAAATACAAAGCTCTGCAAGACTAGGCAGTAATGTTCATATATATTTCTCTTCCGTAGAGTTTAGCCCTTCAGCCTAGTTAACTGCAAACAATAATTGAAAAAAAATAAATGAAGTTAATACACTGTCCATAATATACAGTGAAAATAATCTGTATCATTTGTCAAATATTGTGACCCAGTTGGGTCTAAGTAAATTATTGTTTTCTTCATTTAGGTTCTTTTAATTTGAATTCAGTATATCAGAGGATTTTTGGACAGCAATAATACAGATGATATGTTCTCTCTGAACTGCTAGAGTATATTTGATATACATAATTTTTCAATCATTTTATAGAATGAGATTGAGCTTTTCCCAAAAGGAGAAGAGTTCAAGAAGCAGTAGTATTTGCTACAGGAAGACACACTATAACAGATGTTCTTTTCTTTTTTTTATAGTCACAGAAAACCATGTTAACTTTGTGAAATTAAAGGGTAGAAATGACTCAAATATTGAACAATTTTAACTTCCTAACCCAACCCCAAAACTTAGGGTTTGAAAATTGGTTACAGCTGTTCCTTTCTGTTTCTTAGGGTTTTGTTGTGGTTATTGTTGTTTTTTTCCCCTTAGTGGTGGACACTTTTATGCACCAGCACTGAAGCAGAGTCTCTCACTGCAGGTGCATTTACCATTTGGGGACTGTGCTGCCCTTGTTTTGTTAGCCTCAGCATTTTCAAAAACCTCACTTCGCCCATGGTGCTTGTGAATATATCACTGTCCACCTTTTTTGCCTTTTGTATTTACCGTGTCTTATGCTTCAGTGTTTCGGATGCCCTTGAGAAACCATAACCATGCTTTACATTTGAAAGAGTGCCAGCTTATTTAATCAGGCTGAGTTTGAGAGGCATGGATGAATTTATTCCATCTAACATTTAATAAAAAATAATTTAAAAAATGTGACTTATGCCATGACATGCTTAGCACTACCCTTCCAGGTTTAAATTTGAGGGTTGTCAGCGCCCTCCGTGGTCTGGAAACTGACATGTTATCAATCAAGTGCGTGGGTGACAAGGCCGCTGATGTCCTCCCAAGGCTCTTGTTTAATAATTAATTTTTCATTGCAGGCATGTTCAGTAAATGGATTATAAAACTTAAGCCCGTTTAAAAGGTTTTAGAAATTCATTATTAGTTTTAAAAGATGAATGCACAAATTAACTATCCATGATAGATGAGGCATACCAAATATAGCTAGGTCCTATGTGGTTTTGGCTTATATTTATACATAGCGTAGAGTAGGGTAAAAACTCAGTGCAGTTTTATAGACAATGTCACTGAATCACCGAGGAGGTGATTCTTTCCAAAGGAGACTCAAAAAAGGAGATCAGATGACAAAATTGTGCTTTGAAGATTTTCATCTTTTCTGTTCCTCTCACAAGTCCCCAACCACCTAGCCTCTGGACAGGCTCAGCGCTATTTCTGGAGTCAGTACCGCAGCTTGTTTTTTCACAGAATAACAATTTAGAAAAGAATGCTTATCAGTTATCACATCTTAATTTCCTTAATTAAACATCAGTGCCAGTTTTTTAGCTGTTATCTTTCAGCTCCAAACCCACCAGCTTTGTGATTCCTGGGCTGGTCTCAGCACTCTGCATATCCGCTTTGCTATCCGGCTTCTTAAGTTTGGCCAGTAGGGCACGCTAGAGGGAGACCGAATGGCAGGGGAGGGGGAACTGCTCCCTGCTTTGCAATCCGTTCCTTTCAGGGTTGCCGCAGCAATGGCACTTCATCCTGGCAGCAGCCATTTCCTGGTTGCATTGCCAATTTCTTGGTTTTCTTTTTGCATTCCTGGAATCAGTCTCATCACTTTCCCTTGGAGTTACCAAGAGTCGCCAGTTTCCTTTCTGTAGAAGGCTGAGTCCCAATTCCATGGGGCTATCTGCCAGATTTTTAGTTTCTGATAACCCCGAACTTCTTCCTTTTGTTTCCTAAGCTGTACAGGTATCCTAGTTTTTCTCACAATTTTTCATTACTAGGCTACATCAGTGTCCTTTCTCGTTCTTTCCTTTTCTTACTTTTTATTTGTACCTTTAGTTTTCCAATAATTAACAATTCCCCATGTTAAATTATCTCTGTTTAAACAACCAATGTGCTCTTTATTTTCCCAGCTAGATCTTGGCTGATGCAAATGCCGTTGACAATCAATCGATCAATCAGCAAATCCAATTTGCCTCTAGCTACTAAAGGGACTTAATATAATTGAATGATTACAGAATTCTGATCCCATTTATCTCAAGCCATTGAAAATATTTTACATGTGATTATAATAAACGTAACTTTAAAAAAATGATTTTCTAAATCAGGATTCTTATCAGATTATTTTACAGCATATTCACTCATTGATTGCTTTCCTCCCACCCTTGCTGGCTTTTGTTTAACGGTCCTGCATTTTAAACCAAGGTATGAGGAGAATGAACAGTAAATAGTATCATAGTGGCCAAAAGTTTGAATCTTTTTCCCTATTTATCATCGTTGTGTGAGTTGGTAAAGAGGTCCACTAATTAAATTCACTCTCCCCACTCCCTGTTCCTTCAAAGTAAATGAGAAGTTTCAGGTAAAAAGCAGAGAAGCTACTCAAGTTCTATTCATTTTTTTTAAATCATCATACTAATAATGTTGCTTTCTGAAATCATTACTCTTGCAAACAGCGAATGTGTTTTATAGGAAGCTAGAATTATTGATGTCACATTTTCATACTCAGTATCCCAAGTACATATCAGGTAAATTCAGAAAAATAAACAAAACCATTTTCTTGATTAAGTATTTTTAAATTTAATATATGTTCATTTATTATTTTAAATAGATATTTGATAAATGGTGACTATGTATTCTATGACATAAGAAAAATTAAGAATTTTTAGTCAGAAATTCTTTGTGGAATCCCTCAAATGATAACTAGTGTTAGCAATACTTCTGTTTCATTAGACAAGTCATTTCATGAAGATTGAAAATTATTTGTTGTCCCCTCTAGAGTTTAATTCATGGGAAATTTAAATTTTATTTTCTTAACTTTAATGTTAAACATTTCCTTCACATATGGTATGGCCAGACATGTTTTCTTCTTCGCTGCTATTTTATATTTTAGATATAGTCCATTCAGGATCATTGTTTAGGAGTCAGAGCTTTAGGTGATGAGACACTTTTACTCTCTATTTCTGATTTACATGCTAATAAAGACAATTGATACACAAGAAGATGATATACTTTGACTCTAGAAGATCCTTAATGAGTAAATTCTGTGGCTTGTTTTCTCTTCTGTGCTATTTTTTGTTTTCTGAGGCAGACATTTTTATCAGTTCAGTTTGTTGGTGTGACTAGTTCAAACTTGTTCAGGGCTTTATGTCTGAAATAAGTCATCAATTAGTCAATATATATATATTTTTTACCAACCATTGTAATTATCTAAGAATGTCAGGGAGTTGTAAAGTGCAAACAAATTAAAATGAG
Organism: Saguinus oedipus; assembly: GCA_031835075.1. NCBI lineage: Eukaryota > Metazoa > Chordata > Mammalia > Primates > Cebidae > Saguinus > Saguinus oedipus. The sequence goes on from CM063169.1 coordinate 48,166,262, forward strand.
CTCCAAAATTAATAGAGTTCATCTTCCAACAGAAGTATGCTGACATATATTAAAAAATAAATGAATTAATATCACAAAAGGGGAACAGGAGTTAAAGAGAAGACCATTGTTTAGATGGAGTCAGGTTGGTGCACTGCCAAGGAATGCAAACGGGATTTCTGAAGGCCTGGTGTGATTTTCAAGTTCCATTATTCCCCTGGAGAAGGCGGTTTCCCCAATATCATGTTGAATCCATTGCCTGTTCTTGACAGAGTGGCCGTACCTTTCCTCCACTCTACTCTCACCACTAGCATAAATGTTAAACACAGTAAGTACTCAGAAAATACTTGAAGAGTGCACTTATCAGTAGAGATGATTGAAGCATTTGTTTTTCTAAGGGACTATTTTCTACCTTCCTTCTTCCAGAATCCTCTGGTTATAATCTGCTCACTGCCAGGTCAACAGTCATAAAACATTTATGTAGAGGTTACTGATTATTATCCTAATATATTTCTCAAAAAATCTGGAGTATATGAAACTGCTTTTCTTTGCAACATTAGACAAAAACAATATTTATTCTATCAAATGCAAACTTAAAACTGCCACCAATTGGAAGAATATGATATTAAATTAAAAAAATACATAAACTTCAACACGATTATCTGTCTATATCTACCTTCCTAAATATTAAGGCATGAGACTTTTCTTAATATCATGACCATGAACTGTGATTTTTATATTACCTCTTTATCTCATTTCCACTTATATTTATGCTAGTGAAATCTACTAGTATCTTTCATTGAAACACTATTATTTTCCCTCGAGGAAAATACTTTATTTCCTTTATGAAAAGGATTCTTTACTTCTGAAATATGGAATTCATTTTAAGTTTTGTTTTGGATTCTGTTATTTGTCTGTTTTCACATCAACTTCATTCTTAATGTTCATTCAAAATTATTTTCCAGGCTTGAGCTCAGGTGAAAATGGTAAAGGAATTAAAAAGTAGTTAGTCAAATGAAATTGCAATATATAAATTAAATTTGAGAAAAACTGAATTAATAAAAGATTCTAAGTTTATAAAAAATCAAAATTATGCTTTTAGAAAATATTATGTCACTGGAGAGAGTAATTTTACTTTGAGGTCTCCCATGATTCTTTAATATATATTTTTTCTTATTAGTATGTATCCTTTTGGTAACATATACAGGAGACAGTTCATTTTGGTAAGACTACATTAATCACACGTTCTTGGTCTCCACGTATATGATCAAATACTTTACAAGGTCTACTAGCCTTGCTCTTGTCCACTGCAATGGAAAAAAAAATGCATTTCATCTACTCTCCTCTATTTATAGTTTTTAGATAGTAATGGATCGGTCTTACAAAATTGAGTTTATACCTGCTGATGTCTTGGAGCTCTCTCTTAATTTTGTTATATATAGGAATAATTTATGGACTGCCGACAGATTCAGGACACTGTCTCACAGAAAAATAACAAGAAAATATAGTACCAACTCTGGTCCAGATGAGAAGTATAACTGGCAAGATGGAGTGAAGGATATATTTTTTAAAAAACCACTAATATTAAACATCTATTCAGATGAGACTTCTGGAAAAGAAAGTTAACATTAAACAATAACCAGGAAACCAAACTTAATGGAGAGATAATGCCCAGGTCCTATTTTCATGGATATTTTCTGTAGTAAGTGTATTGTTGACCAGAAAATGTTATCTGTTATAAACAAAATGGAACATTTTTGTCAAGGTTTGGATGAGTAGGAGTTGGAAAATTGAAATATATTGATTATCTACTGGATTATGATTACATCAAATTAAGTAAACATAAATCTTAGTATTACTAGAAATTCAGTATGGAAATATCTACTTTACCCTCTTCAGAAATGTGAATTTTTAAAGTGAGAAATTGCTATCAATTTTGTCACTAAATTTGTGTGAGATATGTATATAAAGAATACATATATATTTTATATGTAAAAGAATATGATGTACTGACTATATAAAATAATACATTAATAATATATTCTTAATATATACATATTAATAATATATATAAATATGATATATTAAGCAAATATAAGAACTTAACCTATATACATATGCATATACATATACATAAAACCTATATACAATATACATATACCCTATATACATATACATATAGGTTAGGTTCTTACATTTGCTTAATACATCATATTCTTTTAGAATTTAAAAAATGTTATATTCTTTTGAGAGGAGAAAAGAGAGGCAGATGATGAACTATATTAACAAGTATTGTCACTGAAGTTTTCACCAGTCCAGGCATAGCTATAGCTAGGAGTTGTTGTTTATTATTGTTTAAAATATTCCAAGTTGTAGAACTTTATTCTGTTTTAGTACTCAAGATATAAAGACACACAAGATGATTATTTAGGCTTCAACCAGTTTAGCCTTTAGATTAATGTGGTCATTCACTGGGCTATTACTAAAATTTGCTAAGGCTTTAAAATCTTTGCAGATAATTACAGAAAATCAAAATGAAAAAACAAAAACACTTTTTCTTTCATCTTAAATCTTTGTTAACTAAAAAAAGTTAATGAAACATTAATTATACTGTTATGGCCTGGACATTTTATTATCAGTCTTTGAAATGGGCTATTACAGAGTGCTTCTTTGTTTCTTCTAAGAAAATTGCCTAGGTTATCTAGCAGAATAGTAATTCTTAATTGTTCTACATTGCAGTTAAAAATGCTCTTGGTCTGAGGAACTATCCCTTTTTGTTCAATTTTTTATGTTCCTATTTTCTAATACCTCAACCTGTTCTTTAATATTCTGTAAGAGTCTGAGGAAGTGGCTGCTATACCAAGTGCATATTCAATTAGACACTCTGTCACATGAAATGAGAATGTAAATTTTAACAATAATTTAGATATCTAAAATAATTCACGAGTACACAGGATTGTTAGTTCATTATTCATGAATAAAGTGATTTAGAGCTGAAGCTGAGATGAAAGTCTTCCTGATAAAGAGGTTAAGTAAAAAAAGACTTGGGATCATGGAGTAATTTCATAAAGTGCTATTTCTACAATCAGGAAGTGAGAGTCATTACTTGATAAAATTAGTTGAGGAATACATTCTATTCTGTTTCTCAAATAATTATATTTTTATGATCGTAGGAAACAAACCATTGGAAAGATGAAATTAAATTGTAGTAGATTTAATGGCTAAAATCTTGGTGTGAAGGAACTTTTCTATTCCAAATAGTGATATGACTGTCTAACTTCATGAAGTCATTTGGGATTTTGGTGTGCCAGATGTGGAAAATACTTCTAGCTAATCTAGCAAGTGATAACCATAAACTCATATATAAAATGACTTAAAATATCTCGCATCCCAGCTGCTCCACATTATATTAATTGAAATCACAATGAGTTCACAATTTGTAACAGATATAATATTTATTCCAATACCCATTCACCATCATTGGGAATGGAGTGTAAATCTTTAATTCCTGCCCCCAAAATCCCTCCTCTAAGACTCACCTATGCTGTTAGTATTCCCAACCGTTGTTTAGTGCATGTGTTGTGCTCCAATCAAGTTTGCCACATGTAAATATCTCTAACATGTAAAATTTCTAGCATATGAAAGAAATTACATCTCCTTCATATGTTAGCAACTTTGCAAATCATCCAATTGTCTTCATTGTCTTTCCATAGTCTTCTGTATTCACAATCAGTAATAAAGCTCTGAGGAAACAGTAGCAAGACCTCTTAGTCTCACATCACCATTGCACTACTTACGAATTCCAAGCTGTGAACAAGTCATCTAATAGTTCTGGATGTTCATTTCTTCATCAATAAAAAGAAATAAGAATAGATGACTGTCCCTATTGCATCAAACTCTGAAATTCTAATTTCTACTCATTATTTCCTCATTCTTTCATTTGTATTTTTGCCAGGTTCCTTCATTTACATTCCATCTGGGAAATACTTTGTGTGTTTCACTTTCAAAACCATTTAAGCAATCACAATATTATATAGCAATACTCTCAAATAATGAAAATTAAATAAATATCCCAAAAGTCTATGTCATCCTTTCTGCTATGGATTGTAATACCTTGTCCAACTTCTCTTAGAATGGAAAATTCACAAACATGCTATTTTTTGCTTTGTGAGACATAAATAGCGTAAGGAAATGTTATTTTCATTTTCCTTAGAGTTTTCAGCATGGGAAAGGAAGGGGAAACTGGCAAACATGCCCAATGTGACATTTTATTATGTAAACATCAGACTACATGTTAAAAGGTTTCCTGTAAAATGCAAGATTTAATTTTCATATTGCAATCCTAACCAAATTTCTATGGCCTCAATTAACTAAGAAACGTTTCCCAGTCAACTTTTATTTGTTAGGAAGCAAAGACTTTATTTAAGTTTTAGAAATAAAATTTCCAAAGGTGCAAGGATTGCTTGAGCCCAGGAGTTTGGGAACAGACTGGGCAATATAGTCGGACCCTGCCTCAAAAATAAATAAATAAATAAATAATAGCTGAGCATAGTGCCACACACCTTAGTCTCAGTGACCAGGGAAGCTAAGGCAGGAGGATCACTTGAGCCCAAGCGTTGGAGGTGGCAATAAGCTATAATTGTAGCCCTGCACTCCAGCTTGGGAAACAGAGCATGACCCTGTCTCAAAAAATAAACACAAAAAATAAAACAAATTAGTAAAATTTCCATTTAAAATCCTATTTTGAACAGTTATTTATAGTGTCAAGGAGAACATTCTGACATTCTGATTCCATTTGTCATTTTCAAATAAGACATTTGTATGAAGTTAAGAGCCATTTCCCTTGCTTCAAACCATGAGAATATTGCCCAGACTGTTCATCTGGTAACTATTGTTTAAAAGAAAACTGCGAGATACATTCGTCAGTTTGCTCCTTTCTGCCCGTGGACGCCGCCGAAGCAGCATCGTTAAAGTCTCTCTTCTCCTTGCGATCATGTCTAAGTCAGAGTCTCCTAAAGAGCCGGAACAGCTGAGGAAGCGCTTCATTGGAGGGTTGAGCTTTGAAACAACCGATGAGAGCCTGAGGAGCCATTTTGAGCAATGGGGAACGCTCACACACTGTGTGGTAATGAGAGATCCAAACACCAAGCGCTCCAGGGGCTTTGGGTTCGTCACATATGCAACTGTAGAGGAGGTGGATGCAGCCATGAATAAGGCCACACAAAGTGGATGGAAGACTTGTGGAACCAAAGAGAGCTGTCTCAAGAGAAGATTCTCAAAGCCCAGGTGCCCACTTAACTGTGAAAAAAATATTCGTTGGTGGCATTAAAGAAGGCACTGAAGAACATCACCTAAGAGATTATTTTGAACAGTATGGAAAAATTGAAGTTATTGAAATCATGACTGACAGAGGCAGTGGCAAGAAAAGGGGCTTTGCCTTTGTAACCTTTGATGACCATGACTCCGTGGATAAGATTGTCATTCAGAAATACCATACTGTGAATGGCCACAACTGTGAAGTTAGGAAAGCCCTGTCAAAGCAAGAGCTGGCTAGTGCTTCATCCAGCCAAAGAGGTCAAAGTGGTTCTGGAAACTTTGGTGGTGGTCATGGAGGTGGTTTCGGTGGGAATGACAACTTTGGTCGTGGAGGAAACTTCAGTGGTCGTGGTGGCTTTGGTGGCAGCCGTGGTGGTGGTGGATATGGTGGCAGTGGGGATGGCTATAAAGGATTTGGTAATGATGGAGGCAATTTTGGAGGTGGTGGAAGCTACAATGATTTTGGCAGTTACAACAATCAGTCTTCAAATTTTGGACCCATGAAGGGAGGAAACTTTGGAGGCAGAAGCTCTGGCCCCTATGGAGGTGGCGGCCAATACTTTGCCAAACCATGAAACCAAGGTGGCTATGGCAGTTCCAGTAGCAGCAGTAGCTATGGCAGTGACAGCAGATTTTAATTAGGAAACAAAGCTTAGCAGGAGAGGAGAGCCAGAGAAGTGACAGGGAAGCTACAGGTTATAACAGATTTGTGAACTCCGCCAAGCACAGTGGTGGCAGGGCCTAGCTGCTACAAAGTAGACATGATTTAGACAAATACTCATGTGTATGGGCAAAAAACTCGAGGACTGTATTTGTGACTAATTGTATAACAGGTTATTTTAGTTTCCGTTCTGTGGAAAGTGTAAAGCATTCCAACAAAGGATTTTAATGTAGATTTTTTCTTTTTCTTTTTTTTTTTTTTTGCACCCATGCTATTGATTGCTAAATGTAATAGTCTGATCGTGATGCTGAATAAATGTCTTAAAAAATAAATAAATAAATAAAAACTGCAAAAAAAAAAATTGGAACATCTTTTCTAGTTATGAAACTGTACCGTCACAGTTTTGTGATTATGCAATTCTTTGTAATATAGAGTCTACCTACCAATGAATTCGTTATTTTAAAAAATGAGGTGTATATCAGCTAGCTCTTTTTTTCATTTCATAAATGTATTAGTATAATACATATTATGTAGGTCGTTGAATGTGGCGATTCTCTAAAAAAGTGCAAAGCAAGGTCAAATTGGAATGCAGATGAGGTCATAAACTTTTAAAATAGTCAATAAAGCAATTAATGTATCAACAGCATGTGCTATTAAGCAGTAATGTGATGATGCCACTGATCACACCAGGGTCCTCTGAATGTTTATAAAAAGGCAGGGAAGCTGGGCTCTATAGACATTTCACATGGATGCTGAAGAAAAATAGCAACATTTATTTAGCCTTGAAATTGTTAATATAACTCTATTTTGAATGCTTCCAATAAGCTGAAAATATACATACTACAAACTATACTTTGAATAAATGAAGTTGAAACATCCAAAATATACATCAGAGCCATTTTGATATATTTTTCAATTATAAAAGCATATACATTCATTGTAATAAATTTAAGTAAAACTAACGTTTGAAAATTAAAAATCAAATCTCTCCTCTGTAAGATGCCACTTTTGCAAGTAGTCTCAATTAACAGTTTAGTTTGAATTATTTCCCCAGTGTTTCTAACTGTGATATACATATTATAAATATCATCTGGACTGTGTATGATATATGCCTATCTTTTATATATGCATAGATATTATACTAATGGAATCACATAACATCTATTCTTTATTTTTCTCCATTTTATTCAGTCATGTGTTTGTTTTCATGTTTATTTTAAACACATTAAAAATTACTGAGAATAAAACAAATCATCTTCTATAGCAGTATATAAATTAATATTCAGTGGAATTGAAAATATCTTGTTATCTATTTTTAGGTATTTCAGATTATCATGGTTTTAGTACCCTAAAATCTATTGGAAAATCGCTATTGAAAGTCTGCCTTAGAAATATTAATAAGATATTTAGTTAATTTATATTCCTAAATAAAACAAGTAGCTATATCTGTGTCATTCTTCTCCTCTCAATTGTTTAAATGGACTTTCTAGTATTTGGACTTTGTTTGTTTTTAACACCACATTTTAAAGGTAACTTCAAGTAATACTGAAATCCATATCCCAGTGAAAAAGAGATTATTCAGTTGTGTTTGATTTTTCATGATCATTAATTCATAAGGATGCCAAGAAGATGCAGGAATGATTTAGTTTCTATTTTGGTTGTTGTAATGAAGAGACTTTATGATATGGTTTGGCTGTGTCCCCACCCAAGTCTTATCTTGAATTGTAGTTATAATCCCCATGTGTCATGGGAGAGCCCCGGTGGGAGGTAACTGAACCATGAAACCAGTTATCCTCATGCTGTTCTTGTGATAGTGAGTAAAATCTCATGAGATCTGATGTTATAAGGGGCTTTTCCCCCTTTGCTCAGCACATTTTCTTCCTGCTGCTATGCAAACAAGGACATGTTTGCTTCCCATTCCATAGGTTTCCTGAGGCATCTCCAGCCATGCACAACTGTAAGTCAATTAAACCCCCCCTTTTTTTTTTATTAATTACCCTGTCTCTGGCAGTTCTTAATAGCAGTGTGGGAACAGACTAATACAACTCACCTCTAAAAAAATAGACAATGTGTTAATTTATAAAGTTTTAGGTCGTATTCATGTCTAAGAGAATGGATATAGTGACTTGATTCATGGCTAGGATTGACTGTCATTTTTCTGCATATTTTTTTCTCCAGATTGTATAAAGAGTGTGCATTGCATTGAAATCAGAGAGCATAATCCACCCCAACTCCAACATGCAAACACATGCACATACACAACTAAACATTTATTTTACTAATTTACATGCTTTTGTAGTTGAGACAAGATTAGTTATAGTCAGTCACACTGTAGTTATTATTACTGAGATGGGATAGTACAGCAGCTGAGCTTCATTCATTGAATAAGTAAATTTTATATCAGTCATGCAAATGAGCTATGCTGATGCCTGGCAGAAACCAAAAGACAATTGTAGCCCATAAACTTTGATACAGTCCATAGTTGAAGAAAAAAACAATTCCAAGCTTGTTACCACCTGAAATTTCAAATAACCTTTAAGAGAAAAAAATGTGTAAATATTTAAGTCTATATGCAATATACTAGCCATAGTTACTTATTCATGGGTCAAATTATGGAAACAATTTAAATATGTAACATAATCATAACTATGTTTGAATACATTTTTATATTAATATTTTAATAATTGTATAGCTTGTAGGATATATATGCCCAAAGGTATTTTCATATTCATTCAACAAAAATAAGATTTATTGCCAGGGATTGATTTTGGCATTGTAGTAAAGCAGACAGAAAGAATATATATTTTTGTCAAGGTTGAGTAAGTAAATACACAAAGGAATTTTATCCTGCAATAGGCACAATGGAAAAGATAAATATTGAGAATAATTGTAGAGACTATAACAGACAATGATGGCTGTGCCAGTAAGTTACAATTTAATGAGAAGATGAGAGCTGAACTGAGATCCGAATGATCCAGGTAAGTGATAATTAGGAGGAGGAGTTTATCAGGCTGAAATAACTGCAAGTGCAAGTCATCTGAGGCAAGGATTCTCGTGGATTTTAGAAGAATTCGGAGACAGCCAATACAAAGGGAACAAGGACATTGAGATGGACGGTCCACATATATAAAGAAACTTTTAAAATCATCCTAGAAAACTGTATAGGAAATTATTAAAAACCTAGTTATCATTAAAAACAGAAAAAACACACATATTCTACTTTATAATTTTTTTGTATATTATTTTGCTAAAGAGAAAAAGATAGCCAGTCATTTAATGGAATCATGTTGAAAGTAAATTTAGAGTTAAATTATTCCTTTACAATTCATCATATGCAGATGAATTTCCTTTTTATTATTTACTTTCTTGGGACTAACCAATGTGTTCGATTCCATTTTAGCATTAGAGTCTTGAAAAAAACTCTTTGCATTCATCCAATCCAAATATTTCCTCTCTAACCTTTGAAAAATGAGGAAACCAAAGACCAGATGGTTCCAGTGATTTGTCCTAGGTCAAAACAAGCTGTACCAGGAAAGGCTCTAGAAGTAACATCATCAGAGCACTCAGGCAGTATGTGTTTTCTAACTGCAACACAGGCAAATCTGTTACGGAAACACTCAAGAGGTAGAAAAATGAAGTTGGTTTGGAAATGTAGATTATAGATACCTTGAAAGCATCTCACAATTTTCATGAGTACATAAATGTCTGACTTAAGTAATTCTTAAAGCAACTTTAGTAGATGGCAAATGTTATTCCAGCCATTTTTAAAGAAATATATGGTGAACGATTTCCCTGTTTTATCTTACAGTAAGTGGAATCTGATGTAGTAAAGAGGTTTCCTGGATCCTAGTCTAATATTTGATAAACTTACAATTTAATTTACATCTGTTTTCATAAAATTTTGAATGTTATAACTTGGTATAAATATTTATTTATATAATGTGAATAAAAGATATATAAATTATAGCAAGATATATCTAATTATGAGCATTTGTTTCTTGTCTGTTTAGTTGCTATTTATTAGAATATAATACTCAGGATGAGAACTTTTATAAAAAGTAGTTCTTTTCAATAGAATAAAATATTTTTCATAGGATTATCTCAGTAAAAATAAGAGTGAGTTTGTGACACTGGGGCCCTCCTGAGGGTAGAGGCTGGGAGAAAGGGGAGGAGCAAAAACAACACAAAAAACTATTGGATGCTAGGTTTAGCACCTGGGTCACAAAATAGTTTGTATAACATACCCCTGTGACATTAATTTATCTGTATATGAAACCTGTACATGTCCCCCTGAACATAAAAGTTTTTTTTTAATGAGTGAGCTCATGAAGTAAAGTTTTATGATTACTGTTGCCAGAGCACACACGTAACTTGTGTTTTAATTTGAGAATATTTTTAAAACCATCTGCAACATCTCTAGCAATTCTGAGAATGCAATCAGTTCCCAATTAGCTTCTCAAAAAAGGATAACGTAAAACAGTGAATAATCCAAAGAATATTTCTATTCTAAATGGCTAATTACTTTTATATTTTATCTTTCTTTTTATTTTTTTCACACTCATTTTTTTCATGAATTGAAAATAAAAACTTTTTTTTAGTGACCCAACTCTAATGGATAGTAGAGGGGAACAAAGCATTCTTTCATTGTAAGTAATCTGCAAATTTCATTCTACAAAGTGACTTTTTATTTATTTAATTAAAAAATGTTTTTATGTGTCAAATGCCTAATCTCATTTATTATTTTTATTCATTTTTCTTCTTTAACTTTTATTTTAAGTTCTAGGGTACATGTCCAGGATATGCAGGGTTTTTTTTCATATGTAAATGTATGCCATGATGATTTGCTGCACAGATCAACCTGTCACCTAAGGTTTAAGCCTAGCATCTGGTAGCTTTCCCCTGTCTCCTTGACAGGCCTCAGTGTGTGTTGTTCCTCACCATGTGTCCATGTGTCATCATTCAGCTACCACTTATAAGTAAGAACATGTGGTATTTGGTTTTCTGTTCCTGCATTAGTTTGCTGAGGATAATGGCTTCCAGTTCCATCCATGTCCCTGCAAAGGACATGTTCTCATTTCTCTTTATGGCTGCATAATATTCCACGGTGTATATATATGACATTGTATTTATCCAGTCTATGATTGATAGGCATTTGGGTTGATTTCATGTCTTTGCTATTGGGCACAGTGCTGCAATGAATATATGGGTGATGTATCTATAATAGAATGGTGTGCAGTCCTTTGGGTGTATACCCAGTAATGGGATTGCTGGATCAAATGGTATTTCTGTTTCTAGATTTTTGAGGAATCACCACACCATCTTCCACATCGTTGAACTAATTTACATTCCCATCAGCAGTGTAAAAGTGTTCATTTTTCTCCATAATTTCACCAGCATCTGGATTGTTTCTTGACATTTTAATAATCACCATTCTGACTGGCATGAGATAGTATCTTATGTGGTTTTGATTTGCATTTTTCTGATAATCAGTGATGTTGAGCTTTTTTCATGTTTGTTGGCTGCATGAATTTCTTCTTTAGAAAAGTGTCTGCTCATGCAAAGTGACTTTTTAAATATTGATAACTTTTTCTTTTAAATGTAATGACAATGCTGAGCAGAATCATTAGCACTTAAAGAAAATAATCTCATAGCAATTAGAAAATACTCCATTAAAAACAATAGGCCATGTTTTCTCCCTTGGTTACTTAATATGTAATTTTAATGTAAATATATATATATATATATATATATATATATATATATATACTAATAAGCATGTATATGCTACTTTAGCGCTATCTCTGTGTGTTGTAGGATTGCATTATTAAGTCTGACAGGATTATCATTTATGTTAATCTGCAGTTCTGTGTCAATTTTTAAATTTGCATATGTGTGAAAACTTACAGAAAGTTATAGAAATATGGTAGGTACTTGGCTGACAACAACAAAAACCCCAGCTCAAACTGTCCTAAACAAATAAAGCACAAAACCCGAAAATAAGTTGGCCCTTGTACTAGAAAGACCATGAGATTGAGATCCAAGATGGCTGATCACTAACAGCTCGGGATTGTAGCTCCCAGTAAAAGCGCAGAGAATGAGGATGTCACATTTTCAAACAAATTTTCGTTGCTCACGGACCAGAAAATTCCCAGTGGAGGAGCCCCATGGGTCGCCAGTGCAACTCTTGTGGCCGGCGCAGTGGTTTTGCTGGTGCCTTGGTGCGGCAGCTCTTCGTGCAGAGTAAACAGGACTGGTTCCCCTTCTGACCGATGTTTGGAGCTCTGGGAAGGCAGAGCCGCTTATTACGGACTCAAGAAGGAAGCCAGACCAGAGATTCCTGGGCAGAAGAGCACCATCAGTCTTATCGCTGCTGTTCTGGCCGGTGCAGTGGGTTGCTCGGATTCCAGCGCTGGGAATCAATAAACTGGACATCCACTCAGAAACCTAATTAGAAAGGTGGTAACTGTAAAGACAACAGATGGATAAATTTCTAACAAAGGGAAGAAACCAGCCTAAAAAGGCTGAGAATACCCAAAATCAGAACCCCTCTTCCTCTATAGGGGATTACCGTTCCTCATCAGCAACAGAACAAGCCCTGATGGAGAAGGACTGTGGTCCATTAACAGAAGTAGGCTTCAGAAGGTGGATGATAAGAAACTTCTGGGAGTTAAAAGAACTTGTTCTAACCCAATGTAAAGAAACTAAGAACTTTGAAAAAAGGTTTGACAAAATGCTAACAAGAATAGACAATATAGAGAGGAATAGAAATGAACTAACAGAGTTGAAAAACGCAACACGAGAACTTAGTGAAATATGCACAAGTTTGAATAGCTGAATTGATCAAGCAGAAGAAAGGATATCAGAGGTCAAAGATCAACTTAATGAAATACAATGAGAAGACAAGAATAGAGGAAAAAGGATAGAAAGGAATGAGCAAAGTCTCCAAGAAATATGGGACTATGTGAAAAGATTTAATTTATGTTTGATAGGTGTACCTGAATGTGATGGAGAGAATGAATCCAAGCTGGAAAATACTCTTCAGGATATTATTCAGGAAAACTTTCCCAATCTAGCAAAGCAGGAAAATATTCAACCCCTGGTAATACAGAAAACACCACAAAGATATTCTGCAAGAAGAGCAACCCCAAGGCACATAACCGTTAGATTCACCAGGGTTGAAACAAAGGAGAAAATACTAAGGGCAGCCAGAGAGAAAGGTCAGGTTGCCCACAAAGGGAAGCCTATTGGACTTGCAGCAGATCTCTCGGCAGAAACCCTACAAGCCAGAAGAGAGTGGGGGCCGATATTCAACATCCTTAAAGAACAGAACTTTCAGCCCAGAATTTCATATCCTGCCAAACTAAGTTTCACAACTGAAGGAAAAATAAAATCTTTTATGAACAAGCAAGTACTCAGAGATTTATTACCACCAGGCCTGCTTTACAAGAGCTTCTGAAAGAAACATTACACATAGAAAGGAACAACCAGTATTAGCCTTTCTAAAAATATACCAAAAAGTAAAGAGCCTCAACATAAAGAAGAATTTATATCTACAAATGGATAAAATAGCCAGTTAACATCAAATGGCAGTAACCCTAAATTTAAGTCGACTTAATTCCCCAATCAAAAGATACAGCCAAAACCTAACGGTATGCTACATCCAGACCCATTTCACATCCAAAGATACACAAAGACTCAAAACAAAGGGATGGAGAAAGACTTACCAACCAAATGGAGAGCAAAAATAAATAAACAAATAAAAAGCAGGAGTTGCAATTCTCCCATCTGATAAAATAAATTTCAAAGCAGTAAAGATATAGTGGTAAAAGGATCAATGCAACAATAAGAGCTAACGATCCTAAAACCCAGACACATAAGACCCATAAAGAGATTTAGACTCAATGAGACAGAAAATTAATAAGGACATCCAGGACTTGAACTCAGATCCGGAACAAGTAAACTTAATAAATATTTATAGAGCTCTCCATTTAAAATACACAAAATATACGTTCTCCACTTTAAATACACAAAATGTTGATTGGCCATTATTAATACCCATTTTTAAAATAAAGCAATATTCCCGTCCTCTCTCCCTCTTTTTCTTCCTCTCCTTCACTCTTTCTTTTTCTTTCTTTCCTTAAAAAAATAAAAAAAAATAAAAGAAAGGCCATGATACACAAGCTTCAGTCATAACTTCATTAGATATTCTGCTTGATTTCTCTTTCATTTTCTAGGTTCTTTTTTGCTTTGTCTTAAGATGTATCCTCTGGCTTAGTTCCTCATAGTAGTGCATGCAAGCGTTACAAAATTTCTTGAGCTCACATGCTCACATAGCTACCTAGAACCATCAAGCACAAGTCCCAGGCTTCCCACTGATTGGACCAATTTGTTCATTGACTTACTCTGAAATAATCCCTGATGTCTAAGGAATACCATGTGCAGATTGGCTTAAATTAGATTATATCCCTGTCCTCAAACCAACCATTGCACAAGGAAGGAATATTATTATATGGATTGGTAAAGCATCCAAGGCCCCCCTTAGGAGACAGGAATGGAGTCATCTTTTCTAAACTCTGAAAATGTTTGATGTACAAAAAACCAAATCCTACAATGCATCTTGTCAAAAAAAAGTAAGAAACAAACAAAAGTATATTTATAATGAGAATGAATGTAGGGAATTTTTAAAAATGTTTATTAAAATGTCATTTATATCATGGATATATATATTACATACTTTAAAGTATTTCAATTACTATAAAGACTATATTATGTTAACTTCATCAGGAAGTTAAAATGATTGTACAAATGATCTTATCTTATTACTCAATACTTTTTATAAATACAGTTTTTAATAATTGCAAATTTTCACATTTTTCATGAATAACATTCACAGAGTTTAACATTATTATTGTAGTTAATATAGAATATAGTTATTCTACATCATATTTAATATTTATACTAGAGAAGGCTTGATACAGGACTATTGGAAGTGTGATTTTGACATAAGTTCTCCAAATTAAAACATAATAATAGTTATATTTTGCTTAATAAATCTGCAAGATTATTTTTGGGTCCTATTTAACTGGTGGCAGCAATAGGATTTCCAAAAGGTTTATTAATTAAGCCAGGAAATATTTATTGAACCCACCATATGCAACTTATCATCCAAAACATTGTGAACAGGAAAAAAAAAAGTCTCTTTGCTTTCACTACCCATTCTAGTGGAGAGGGACAAAAAAATAAGCAAATAAACAAGTAAAGAATTAGCATGTCAACCATTTTTAAGTGCCATAAAATAATAAATAAATAAAGTAAGTGGGTGAAGTCAGGGTTGTGGGTACAAATGTGGATTAGGTAAGTAACATACATGATGGAATATTATGCAGTCATAAAAAAGAATGAGATCATGTCCTTTGCAGCAATATGCATGTAACAGGATGCCATTATATCCTAAGCAAACTAACATAGAACAGAAAATCAAATATTGGATATTCTCACTTATAAGTGGGAGTAGAGCTTAACATATGCACATAAAGAAGGGAACATCAGACATTGTGGCCTACTTGAAGGCGGATGGTTAGAGAACAGAAAGGATTGAAAAATTCCCTATTGGGTACTATGCTTATTACCTGAGTGACAAAATAATGTGCACACAAAACCTTCAATAAACACAATTTACCTAGATAACAAACCTGCATATATAACCTTGAACCTAATGAAAGTTAAAGAAAAAAGAAGGACTTTCTTGTAAAGTGAAATTTGAACAGAGACCAAAAATGGGAAGAAGCAGGCCAAGAAAATCTTCAGCTCTTGTGGAAGGGTTGTTGGGGCACTGGTGGAAATGATCAAGGTTTAGAGGAGAACATAAATGTAATGGTCCAAATCAGGTGCTTATTGGTTTCTTTCAGAAACAAAGAGAGAATTAGGGAAGAATATAAGAGTGGAGATGAGAGTCAGCAGGAACTGGATCATGGACCGCCTTGTATGATGTACATAGGCAGACTTTAGACTTCAATCTCAAATGAGAAGCTACTGCAGAATATTGAATGTAAAGATGACATTCTCTAATATATTTTGGAAGGACTATTTGGGTTTCCAGATTGAGAATAGGCTATGAGTTGGGAGAATGCTTTATGCTTTGTACTCATATAGTCTTGGCTTTCAGTGTGGCAGTCACTATTTTAGCAATTACTTGAATTACCTCACTTAATTCTGCCAACAATCCTATAAAGTAAATGCTGTTTTTGTCCCCAATTTACACATTAGTCAATGAGGCTGAGAGTAAATCTGGTGCTAAAGGAGTAGAGGTAGGAGTGACAATTGAGACGTGCTTGATGGGGACTACAGCATGTAGTCTTGGTGTGATCTTTTCTCAGGTCCCATTCATCCTCTCCTACACAGCTAATTAGGACCTGGTTAAAAGTATAGTGGCCAAAGGTAGGGCAAATTTAATTAACCAACAAGATAACTGTGTTATTTAATAAATACTTTTGAAAAGCATTTTAAAAATAAATCAGAAGAACCTATACATACAATTATGATTGCTTTCATTAGTTTAAGACTGTTTAGTTCTTAGAACATAGTAAATGTGGGAAAACAGAAAACTTAAATTAGGACACAAACTGTTTACCTGTAGTCAAATAGCATAAAGTTAAACATAAATATATAACTGCAGCTACAAGCAACATAGACAATAAATGGCTTATGAAATCTAGCTCATGCTGAAAAGTAGAAAGTAAGATATATAGAGAAAGCTAATAAAATATTTTTATCTACATTTTCCTAAATATAAATTTAAATACAATTGTTAGACTGTGTTACTTAAGCCAGTGACCATAGTCTATGGTCTAATTTCTCTTGACTAATTTATTCCTTGAAACAAAGACCTAGAGAGAAAATCACCATGATGCTCATGCCTGCCCAGTCCTCTTTCAATGATGTAATGAATACTTTTTTGTCTCACTTCAGTGTTGCAATTGCAAACATGTAATGAATGGTGGAAGAGTTGGGAGATAGGTAGATAGATACTCCCTCCCATGTTTTTATAAATACATACACACATTTGTGTGTTAATGATTATATAGGTATATATAATATATGTTTGTGTGTGTTTGTCATGTGTGTAGTGCAGTGTAAAACAGGTTACGTGATTATTTTACCCAAAATATCTCTTATTGAATATAAAATAATTTTTGTAATCAGAGAAATTTTTGACATGAATTATTTTAAGTTGAAGAACACATACGTGCTTTTGCTTTGAAAAAATATATTGCCTGTTTTCAGAAATGTGTGTGCATGCCCAGATACACCACTTATAATTAAAATGTCAGTAGCGTCTAAGGTGTTTAGTCTATGAATAATTTTATGTGGTCTTTATTTTCTTTCTTTCTGTTGATTCTCTCTTGCAGACTTTGGATGGCATTTTTGGTGTAATTGCTAATGTTTACAATAAGACTAATCACACACACGCACACGCACGCACACACACACGCACACACCCATATCTGAAAGCATCCTTTCCAGAAGGCATTTTTTAAATACAAATAAAGAAATTGAAATGGACTAGATGTGAATGGATTTACATTCTTCTAATTAAATATTTAGACAACATATTCATGTAAAAAATCTAAAAGTAAGGGAGAGATACAGCATAAGGACTAGCACACAGTAACACTGAATAAATAGACTAATAATTTTTTAGTGCTTCTAAGATCTCATTCAAACCTTCCAACAATCTATAAGGTCAGTATTATTATTTTCATTTTAAAAATGAGAAAAATGGTTAATTTGCCCAAAGGATTTTAAACATAAATCTTTCTGACTTCAAAGTTATGACCTTCAAACCAAATAATTACATGTAATTATGTGAAGAATGAAAGCACATTTTTAGGAAAATTAAAAAGTTGTATAGAGATGCCAGTTGACTTGTTATATGCAAAATAATACAGCAATGAAGTTAAATTTCCTGAGTAAGAATGGGAGAAAACAACAAAATCATTTGTTTCCTAACTATGAACTTCTATATCAAGTGGGATTCCCCTGTAGGTGAACTGCCTATTTCTCAGAACTTTTATAAACATTGTGCTTGACAAACATAAATAAACTTTGTATTCCTAACAACATCTTCAAATTTAAAGTCTTACTGAAAATTTTACTTGTAAAGTCATGGAACATAGACTAAATTTAAATGTATGTCAAGACCAAGAATTAACATTATTATTTTGAAAAATACATTTATAAAATAATTCTATTTGAAATTAAGAAACAAACGTTGCCAAAAAGATTCAAGAATCTAGATGTTGTTTTCTCTGTTTTTCAGAATCTCTGCTTAAAGAATATGTAGTCACTGTTTGTTTACAAGGCAGAGTTTCAGGGGAGTGGTAGCCTGAGCGAGATAGTTTTGACAGAGGTGCCAGAAATTATCTAAGACATTTCTGAGAGGAAGACTTGATAGATAGGATGAGGAGGTGGAGTGATGCTCATTCCAGGAGAGCCTGGGGTAGGTGGGGCCTGAAGACAGCTTTCACATATACAACAAATTCAACCACAGCAGACAAGGCTATTTTTAGTCCTACCTTTATGACCAAATATTGGATTATAATCAAGCTCTTATATTCAAGTAGTTGCCTATATCTACTTTTACAGATTTCATGTAATTATGACTTTTTAGTATTTCTTGGCAGTTCATTCTATAGCAAAATGTACATTTTATAGGATCTGATATACGAGATTGATTATTGTATTAGGCCATTTTTGCATTGTTTAGGTATTGCTATAAAGAAATACCTAAGGCTGGGTAATTTATAAAGAAAAGAGGTTTAACTGGCTCAAGCACTCACTGCAGGCTATACAAGCTTGGAGATGACACCACTCAGCTTCTAGGGAGGCCTCAGATAACTTTTACTCATGGTAGAAGGTAAATCAAGATCAGGCACTTCTCATGGTGAAAATAGGAGCAAGAGGGAGAGTGAGTGGGGCAGGGGTGCCCCATGCTTTTAAATGACCAGATCTTAGGAGAACTCACTATCATGAAGACAGCATCAAGCCATGAGGGATCTGCCCCATGATCCAAACACTTCCTACCAGGCCCTATCTCCAGAATTGAGGATTATAATTCAACATGAGATTTGAGCAGTCGATCAATATCCAAACAATATCAATTACTTAATTTTATACTTGTGTTATTGG
Organism: Saguinus oedipus; assembly: GCA_031835075.1. Taxonomy (NCBI): domain Eukaryota; kingdom Metazoa; phylum Chordata; class Mammalia; order Primates; family Cebidae; genus Saguinus; species Saguinus oedipus. The sequence continues at coordinate 48,185,406 of CM063169.1, forward strand.
AAAATAAGTTACTATTGAAGTAATTTTCTGTTATATGTTTTACCTGTATCATAAACTTCAGGGTTATGTGAATTTTCAACTTTTGCTTTTCAGTATTTAATAATATTTTATGTATTTGATAACATTTTCAATAAGCATTATTTTAAGTATTTAATGTTTGCCATTGACATGAGAAATCAGAAAGTGTATAAACATAGGTTGCATTCAATAAGTAAAGAGCTTTACCTTATAGAATAGCAAGAATTCAATTAATTGGGTAATAAGATAGAAAATTTTCTTCTTTTTGCTAGAAATTGTATAATTAATAGAATCTAATAAGATGTAATACCTCAATAAGTTTTAATTGAATCAAGTTTTAGATAAGTAATTATTGTAAGTAATGAAAAATTAAATCCTTAAGTTTTTTTTTTAGTATAAATGAATTATCTTTTACTTTTTTATGCTTAGTCTTATTTTACCATATTCTGGAAATATCTTTATGATCAGTATATATTCTATTTATTTGTGTATTCTTTTAATAGATACAATGTGTAGAATATGGTACACGTTTAAAATAGACTTTATGGCAAAACACATAGAGCTTACTTCAATAAGCACTGCACAAAGGCTGACTATGATAAAATAAATTTAGCTTATAAAACAGCTTGGAATCAGCATGTGTGTTTTTATGTATTTTTTGTTTATTTTATTGTAGATTTATACTAAAGTTTACTGTAATACTCTTTACTACTTAAAAGATTTAGCTAGAAGATTTGTTTCTTTGACAAACATTTATAAGCTCCTACTGGGTGCCAAATACTAGGCAAGGAGTAGGATATAAAATAGAAAAAAAAAGGAATAAACAAAACTTTTATGAATCTTAAAAATTAGTGATTGATAAAATTTTAAATAAGTGAGCATGCGAAGGAATGTATGATTATAAATTGTGATAAGGATTATAATAGAAAAATAAAAACACATGAGAAAGGATGAAGGATCAACTTTATATCATATCAAGAAATGTCTTGTAGGAAGTAATATTAACATTGTGATCTGAAGGACAGATAAAAATTTCTAGAACATAGGGGTGAGATTAAATTGGTTAGAAACTGTGGAAGTTGGCCAAGATAATAAATCTTAACTGATTTTAGATGAAAAACAATTTTACATAGAGGAGTGCATAATCCCATTATACTCTTACAAGATTACCTTGTGTGTCTTGTGGGAAATGGACTTAGACTTGGATGGAGTCATTTGTGTGTATGTGTATGTATGAGAATATGTGGTGTGATGAAGATCATCTCTTGATGGAATGGGGCTGGTGAGGGAGATAGAGGCTTTAAGAATGTCCCAGTTTGGGAACATGAGCAAATGCAAATGAGTCTTGCCTTTATTGAGATCAAGAGGTGAGAAAAGGAACAAGTTCATGGAAGGATCAGAAGTGATAGACAGATATAGATGATTGATAGATAGATAGATAGATGATAGATAGATAGATAGATAGATAGATAGATAGATAGATAGATAATTTAAGTTAGTATCATTGCCACCTAAATGGAATTTAAAACAATGGGAATAAAATATACTGCCTTGAGAAAGGAAAATAAGTATTCAGCACTGAGCCATGAGGAGTGTCAGCAGTCAGTAGTTAGAGAATTAGATAGGGAAAAAGAGAAAACAGTGGAGGGATAGGAGAAGGTAACTAGCAGATGGTGGAGTGAGCAAAGCTAGAGAGGAAAAAGAGAGGGATAGGAAGGAGGCAAAAAAGAAGGAGAGAGATTTAAGTATAATATGTTCAGTCAAATTGTGTAAAATGAGCATAGTAAAAAGTGTGATTTGACAGACACAGAAGTTACTGGTGGTCTTAGAAATGTAGTATTTGGAGTTATAAGGTGGGTATTATTGGAATACGTGGCTCTTTCAAGAATTTTGGACATGAGTGAGATATGAGAAATTAGATATTTGAAGGAGATGTGGATTTGGTTGTGTTTATCTTAAAATGAGATTCACTATAGGATGTTTGTATGTTGTAATATTTCATTAGAGAAGAATGCTGAAGATTCAGGAGAAAGAAGTCTTTAAGAAAACATAAATTAGAAGGAAGGCAATGGCCTCTAGAACACAGATGGATAGATGAATTTTTAATAGGAAGAGAGATACCTTCACTGCTTTAATGAATAAGATAATAGAAACAATATATTCAGAACCATGTAGAGTTACAGACTGGATAAAATATGGAGTTTCAAATGTCTTCTATTTTCTCAATGAAATGTGATGCAAAATTTCATTGGAATTTAACAAAGGCATTCAGTTACTACAGTAATGGAAAGACATACTAAGAGAAAGTTTGCCTAGGCTCCATCTTTGAGTGCATTCCAAGTCAGTAACACTAAAAGAAGTAAAAACTCCAAAGTTTTTATTTCATTTTTGTCTTAGATTTAATCTCTTTGCTCTGGTACTGATATTTTATCTGAACTCAACACTTATAACTTGTCAAACCAAAACAAAACATCATGTCTTTCTTTGCTACTCATATGTGGATATTCAGCATTAGAATAAAATACAGTTTTGTGTTGTTCCTTAAAAATAAAATGTATTTTTTTTATAAATACAAATGTATATGATTTTTGGCCTTAATAACTTCATGTACATATATACCTATATGTAAGTGTGTAACTTTATATACTTATATAACTTTATATAAGTGTATATATGATATTTGGCCCTAATAAATTCATATGTATGCATATATACATATTCATATATGTTCATATATTCATATTCATATATATACATATAAACATACATACATTTATGTACATATATGTGAAGTTATTAAGGACAAAAATCATATACATTTATATACAGTTAACATATATATGTATTCTTATAGAATGACATATATATTATACCTTTATATATAATATATATTCTTATAGAAGATAATCAGTAGCTTAAACTAAGAAAAGAAGCAATCCATGTATAAATCCATATAAAAATCTCTGATCTGTAATTCACATACTTTTACAAAAGAAGTCTGAATAATTATATTTTGTAGTCTATGTAGAAAAACTAAAATAGGAGCCTATATGAATGTCTCATAGTACATATTACTTTTTAAACACATATATCTGCACAATGGTTACCTTAAAGAAACTTGTAAAATAGCTTGCTATGGAATAGTATCTATTTTTCCTGCATTCATGCAGAAATTGCAATCGCTTTTATTTTGCAGATGGATAATCCTAAGCAAGGAGAAAAATCAGGTTTTTTTTTTTTTTTCATATTTCGTTTGCAGAGTTACTTTACCCTAAATACCTTACAAGGTCTATCTGAAAATTATCATTTAAATTGGATCCTAAATTTCAGCATCTGAACATAATTCTCCTGTTTTTGTATGGTCAGTGACAGCAACTATAACAGCAACAACAACAAAACTCCAAACTAACAAAAATTATAATGCAAGACAATAACAAACAATAACTGAATCTCTATACATTGAAAACATCATTTCTGTATCTGATAAATTAATCTTTCATATGTTTAATTAAATGGTTGTAAATCTTAGTGTTTCTTTTCACTTATGAAAGGGCTTTAAAGTATTTTAAAGAATATAACAGATATGAAAGCAATATTTAGCAAATTTTCACTTGTGTGCATTATCTGCTTCCTCTAAATATTACATTTTTGCCTGTAAAATCAGCATTCCTTCCATTTCCTCATAGCTATTTTCTATTTTCTATCCACAATCTGATGGGATAGAGCATTTCCAGTGAGGAGATCAGATTTTACCAGAAGCACCATTTCCCAGCACTCTTTTCTGGTAGAAGCTGGTTTCCTGGTGGAAATGATGCTGCTACTGGGATGATCTGAAGTACTCTGGAGAGAGACCTTCTGCTCAGTTACCATTCAAGCTGGAACCTGCTATGACAGTTGTCAACAGTGCCCTTTCTGATGTCTCCCAGTTGTGTTCCATTTAGAATAAGTACTTAAAGAGACACCTGCTAGGAAAGCCAGAATAGAGAAGCTGCATGATTCTGGCAAACATATGTAGACAATAATATCCCTTTCCTACCTTGGGCAATAACTTAATAAAGCCTTTAAGACAACAGAATCTTAAGTAGTCATTCTTTCTGTTGTTGATGAGAAGGAGGGATATGGATACCAGCATCAAAACTTTCTTTGTGCGCCTACAGCTGTGATCTGGGCACTACCACGTTATCCTGCTGCTATGACTCTCCAGCCATATGCTGCCGTTTATAGTACAGCCTATGATTCAGGCTGCAATGCTTGTGAAATTGGCATAAAGGCTGTCATCACTGTACTCTATACACCATGAAAGCCAGATTTTTCTTCTTCCTATGAAAATTAGACAAGATCCACCAAATGTCAAACATATAGATGTTATATATTCTAAATATATAAAGGTGTACCATTCAAGAGGAGCAAAATATTATTTATTAGTTATCACCTAGGGAGAAGTATAAAGACAATATATTAACAGAAAGAGAAATAAAGTGACCCAACCCAAACCTATTAAAGTTTTCTGGTAAAAAAAGGAAAAGCATTTAAGCATGATAGACTAACTGGATCAATGTGGTGTGGAGGAGTGATCTGCTTTTCAACATCAGTGTTTAAATGGAAAACAAACATCAAAAATTAGCTTCAAATTTCAGAAGCCTGATTTTGATTTTGTCTTTATTCTCAGAAATTAAACAATGAAAACATGATAATAAAGATGGTCCTATGGATAAAAACAAAGGTAAAATAAACTCGGCACTTTCCCAAACATCAGATTTATCCCTTTTTTATTACTTGATTACAGTTGAACTGTAATATCCTGGACTAGATATAGGTCATACAAGTGACAGATTACAGTTTGTATCTGTTCTTCCCATCTCCCCTGACTTCCAGCTAAAGGGACTTGTTTTACCTGCCTTGCCTCAATGTTGACTTCTGTTCATATTCATCTTGACCCTTGCTGGGTTTATGGACTTGCTACTCTGAGTAAAATATTGTATGTATGGTAAGAAGGTATGTGTCTTATGGAGGGTGATCTGCAGTTTATTTATGAAAAGTCATTTGAGACTCAAATAATTATTTTACTGGAAAAAATTCAGGGACTGAAAGATTTCCATAGAGAATATGAGTTTCACCCAAAGAGCTCAGATAATCCTTAAACCATATCCATATGAAAGGTACCCAGTATAACTTTACATACATCTACAGTTTAGGTGTTCTTTAGATTGGCTACTTGACATAGACTACTACCATATTTTCTACACATTTCTACTAATTATTTAAAATAATATTTTTTTCCTCCAGTATTTAAAACTAAAATAAATAAATAATCACATGCGACTGAAAAGTAATTTGCCAATGAGGGGATGTTAGAATTGAAGAATATTAATTAGATCGATTGGAGGAGACAGTAGGCAGTTTGTGTATTTTTTCCTCGAAGGACAGAAGGACTGTCTCCTGTCTTACTTTGCACATGTCCTATCTTTCAGCAGAAATATTTGCTTGAAGGCCCTATTTTTCTCTACAAATTTCACTTTCTTATCCTTACTTTAAAAATGTAGCAAATTCACCTCTTACAGACCATTTTCTGTGATTAACTATATCTCACTGATTACTGAATTTGCTCTATTCAGGTTTTATTTAGAAATGTATTACTTTCCACTCATTGTAAAGATCCTCTTGGAGGGGGACTATATCATAGCACTTGATGTATAAATATATTGCCTCTTACCATATTTTATGGCAATTATTTCTGTTTCCTCTACTATACTGAGATCTTCCCAAGGTCAAGTACATTGTTTTTGTATTGCTGGTACCTAGTTATCTGGTTCCTGGCACAAAGCGTGTATGTAGTAAAGGTTTGCTGAATGAGAGAATTAACAATACAGAAATGACTGTTGAAAGATTCTTCTATCTCCTTGTAACCTGTTCCACCTATTTCTTATCCTTGCTCCTCTTTATCCTTGCTCTAAAAAAATGTTTAGCATTAATTAGATTTTTTTAATTTCTCAGAAATGATATTCAGCTTCCTGAACAGCAGATATCCTATATCAGCAAAGTGTTTAAAATCATGTTTGTTAATAGTGTCGCATTTCACTAGCTGGGTGCACTTGGGCAAGTTATTTAACATATCTGTGTTTTTCTTTTCCTAACAATCAAATGAAAATGATAATACCTAACTACCTAGTGGGATGGTCTTTAGTTTAAATAACTTCATACACATAAGGCATTTAGGACAAGGTCTAACACAGAGTAAATGTTGAAGTCGATGTTAGCTATTATTAGTCCTTATCCTAACAAAAAATCCATTGAGATAATTTGTCATTAGAGTGGATTGTATCTTCCTTCCCAAATAATTCATATTTTATTGACATATTTCCAAGTGGACTTAAAAGTAATTCTTATTGTTATAATTCACTAATTTAAGGTAATTTATATTTCTGCTTTATATGGCATGGCCTATCTGTGTTTCTTCTGTTCACTATAAATTCCACTAGGATAGACAGAGATGCTTTATCAGCATTTATCATGCTAGTTCATGGTGAAGATAAGGACTTTTTAATGGAAGCTTTAAACCCACAATTTTCTTTTATTAGTTTAGTACAATGATTAATATTCTCAAAATAAACAAAGGAGTAAAAGCCTAAGCATCTCTAACATAGACAGGCTTTTATTAGTGTCATATCAAAAGTCATTTAACTACTATGTGGTTAAAACTGTCTTATTTAAACCAGGTTATGTCATAACACTGTTGCAGAAAAGGTGAATAGTTCATATTGTACTCCCTGTTCAGTCGCTCACAATTAAACTCCACAACATAAAATTTCACTCTAAAGCTGTTTTCAACTCTCAATTGGCCTAAGAACTGAAATTCTGTGCAACTTGTCATTTATGAATGTGATTTGTTTCTAAAATGTGTAATTAAGCTCAATTGTTTGAAACTAGAAAGATGCTTTTAATGTGCTTTAAGAGTTAGGTGCATAGGCTAGGTCACAAACAATTTGCCCTTAAATTACCTCAAGAAACCGTTCTATGGAATATTGCTAATACGTAACTGTAATATGGGAAAATGCCTTTAGATGTTAAAAATGAGATGCTGAGACTGCCTCACCCTCAATTCTGGACTATAATCTCCCCACTTCCCTTTCCGATCCAATTTCTGTACAGATGGAGGCAAGTCTTCCTTATTACAAGACTGTAATTTAAAGCTGAAATTTGAACCAGGTAGGGATTAGAGTGACTCTGAAAGGGAGTTGTAACTTGAAAGGGAGAATGGGTCAGGGAAAACAGAACTGAGATTTTCTTCACTACAATCCTTTGCAGCTACTCCCTTACCTCAGTAGCTTCCAAAGTTGGGGGCACACTCCCGGAGAGGTAGTTGAGATGATGCATGGTAGTGTGTGGAATATATTACAATTTCAATTCATTTGTTTCTTGGAGATAAGAAATAAATTTAACCTTCCAGTATTTGAAATACAGACTGACTCACCCCCATTGTGGTCATATGAAGCTTTGTAAGGTATACTGAGGGAAGAGTAGGAGAACTCTAACATGGAAAATAGCAGATCCTTTATCACACATTTGCTTTAACTGTAACTATCATGTTCCAGCTTCCAGTTTCCATACTCCTGTTAAGTAAAATAACAATCCTATCATTACACTGTAACTAAACTCCTTCTCAACAAGTGGAGATGTGTTTGTTTTCAAATGGACAGTGCACAAAAGTAAACATAATATAAACAAATGCTAACAAACATTGGGAAAATGGCTTCTCTACTTTTAGAATATGTTTTATGTCACACATTATACTTTTTAAAAACTAACATGATCTATCTGATCCAATAAGAAATAATACAAAAAAATGAAAATGTAAAGATTATTTGAAATCAGATATTAAACTGTCCATCTCTTATGAATGATGACTTTTACCCAACGTTTGTATCATGCCTTGATAGATGAATGTACATGGACATAATTAAAAATGAATAGACTATTAGAGGTTTATCTTCACATTTTATTTTTTAAACTTATTGACATACATGATCAAAGTATTTTGAAATGCTGGCCTAGACAACCATTCTGTCACCTCTTCCTTTTCCTTTGAGGACTTCTAATATTGGTCTTTTCTTCCTTGCTGTCTGTGGAACACTATCTACTTTCATGAGCATTCTTTAATTAAATAGCCATATTTGGGCATCTTGTTTTTAGCAGTTTGCTTTTGTTTTTGCTTGTATCAACTTATGGCACTAGAAGGGATAAAAAAATAAAAGTGAACCTTTAGATTTTGGAAAGACTAAAGCGTTATTTCCAAAGGCCTCAGAGTTCTTAGTATATGGCTGCTGGGAAATAGGAAAAAATGTGATTGCTGAGAATTTGGATCCAAGAATTATGTTCTAGGGAAGGCACAAGAAGAACAAAATGTGGAGCTCCTCAAAGGTCTAATTCTCCCAGTGATACTACAATCCAGTGAACTAGGACCTGAATTCAAAGGAAGCCAGGTAGCAGTTTCAGAGTATGGTTGCATCTAGTTATATTTTACAGTGTTGATTGGAAAGAAAATGGATATACTAAATGGAACCCAGGGAAGGAAAGAAAGTCTGTGAAGCAATTTTGCTGATTTATCTGTTACCTGATGAATTTATATTTGCTCATATAATTCATGGGCAAAGAAAAGACAGTGACTAGTATTCTAACTTAGTTTATTTCTTTATCTTATTTCATTAAAGGCAGGGGAAGTACTAGTGTGAGTCATAGAGTTAAATTTCAATAAGAATTACTAGTGACTGAAGTTGCCAAAACCAGTTACAGAGTTTCTATATCAATGTAATGGAGATGAGAACTATGTCGGAACATTCTTGTGAAAAATAAATGAGATAGCAAACCAGGATTTCAGAGGGATATTTGTGGAAAATGCCATAGATCTCAATAGCTAGGCCACATGTTAGTTATTTCAGGACTTATTGTAAACTATGCTCTAGTGGGTTGAGAAAAATGAATTTATTTTCAGAGTAGCAAAATCATTTATTAAGCAAAGGAATGACTGAAAACATAATTTGCATGAATTAAGCCATGTTCTTCTACAGGATACAATACTAGGTTACAGTGCAAGGTAAGGAAAGGCCCATCAAAAAACAGGGTGGTAGGCAGAAAAAATACTTTAAAGAGAAAGTTATTAATTATTTTCTAGGTTTTATGATAATAGTCTCCTCCTTCCACTATTTGTGTCTGTAATTATCATTATATATCTGTTAGAAAAACACAATTATTCTGTTTAACACAGAATATAATGTAGCTGTGAATATCTTTCAGTAATTCTATTTCTAAGAACTGGAATAAGTACCTTGTGTAAGTAATTTAACTTCCTGTGTCGCAGTATGAATCTGTGTGTGTGTGTGTGTGTGTGTGTGTGTGTGTGTGTGTGTGTATTAGCAATACATTCAGGTGGAGCTTTCTATAATCAGTGTGCAATAATATATGTAAGATTAAGATGCAAACAGTTATCATGGCCCAACTTAATTTTCTTCCTTGGTGTTAAGAATGTTTCCATTTGATAGAGATTATATGCCTAAAACAACATTTATAATAGCATTAATCATATTAAGATCATATTTAACGATCTAATGTTATCCCTCCATATGGTACACCATTGTTTAACAATAGCTCAAAGACTTAACTGTAATGTAATTAGAATAATTGCTTATACAAAGTCAAAAAAAGCAAGGACTAATTTATTTTTGTTTCTTTAACTAAAATATCTTTGGGGCTTCTAAGTTCTTTTGGATATATTATTTGACAAGACTTTCTTTCATTTTATTCTTGTTTTGTTTCTGCTCCTCATCAGGACAAACACATGTTCAAGGACACATCTGAAGGATGGAATTTATGGGCTGCCTGTTCCAGTGTGCATTAGATTTGCAGTCATTGAGTAGATTAGTTTAAGCAATTAAAAGAGACACCATATAAACCTTACACAAGCATATAATGATGCCAGGACGCAGTAATGGCCTTTGAGAATATAAATCAAATAATCAGAATAAGATTATATTGTGGTTCCTTTTCAAAAATGCAAAAGAGAAAATATAAACTTTTTCATGCATTCATCCTTGATGTTATTTAATGTTTTTGAGAAGACAGGAAAATGTAATTTTAAAAAAAGGGATTTTTAAGGACACATCAGTAAACATTATTCTGGAGGTTTCTGTTTTGTTTTGTTTATATTCATTTGCATATTGTGGACTGCTGTTTGCATAATAAGACCACTGTTATTTCTAGTTAGTCCATGGCTGATTACACATATGAATAACACAATCGTGTATCCTTTGTGATATACATTATTGTAAACTATGAAAATATCCTGAGTATTCTCAGCGCTGAAGATGAGTGAATCATGGTACAGAGTTTTAGATGACAATTCCACAGTATTATACTGCCATTTAAAAGGCAGAAGAGTCTAAAAACATACAATTTGTCCAACTTGACTTCAAATATGCAAAACTGTGGTTAGAAAGCTGAGTTCATGCGTGGCCACAGATCTGCACAACTTAGCCCCCTTTGATCAATATCTAGGACTGACACAATGGCACAGTGATCTGCAGAGATAAGATGGTCAAATAATTAGACTGAATAGGCAGCAATTCTGACACTGATCATTATAGGCTAGACATAAGAATTCGATATAGGTTAGCCCTTAAAAAAAAGTGAACAGATGCCCTCAGTGTCTTGTATATGTAATGGAGATGGTGAGTGGAGTGGGGAATAACAAATTTAACTTCCAGAAACACTCCTACTGCCCTCTAAAAATGTTAGGATCAGTCTCAAAATTGGGAAGGGATCCAGAGTGAAAACTAAGGAGAAAAATCCTGGGTATGTGTGAGAATGGGAACTACGATTTTTTTTTTTTTTTTTTTTGGAAGTTTTTTAGACAGGGTCTCACTCCTAGGCTTGAGTGCAGTGGCTCAAACTCTTATAAGCTTGAATCCTGGGCTCAAGCAATTATTTCATCTCAGCCTCCCCAATAGGACTACACATATGCATCACCACACCTGATTGATTTTTATTATTTATTATTTTGTTGTTGAAATGGGGATCTTGCTATGTTACCCATGCTGGTCCTGAACTCCTGGCCTCAAATGATCCACCCTTCTTGGCCCTCCAAAATTCTGGGATTACCAGTCTGAGTCACCATGCCCAGTGTTTAACTCTTTAATTTTTTTTTTAAGGGCTGCCAAAGAAATAACTTGCTATTCTCAGTATGCTTGAAAACCTACATAATGCTACACATTACAACAAATTATTTTTTAGGTTCTTCTGAAGTGAAAATCGTGTGAAAGTAATAATCATCACACTATCTCTAGTTGTAATGCCACTAGATTTTCTGAAATTCTAATCAGTTTCAAGACGCATCAACCTGGAACAACTTGCCTAGGTGTGAGAGGATCTAGTTTCCTTTGCAAGAATATCTAAGTGAGGTTTGGTTTTCCATTTTTTCTTTCAGAGTGTATTTATAATTGTATAAAAAAGGGACAATTATAAATTAAAAATGCACATGCATTCACATACTTTGGACATAACCAAGACCTAAAATATAGTGTTTTGTTTTTGTTTTTTTGAGATGGAGTTTCGCTCTTGTTATCCAGGCTGGAGTGCAATGGCGCGATCTCGGCTCACCGCAACCTCCGCCTCCTGGGTTCAGGCAATTCTCCTGCCTCAGCCTCCAGAGTAGCTGGGATTACAGGCACGCGCCACCGTGCCCAGCTAATTTTTTTTTGTATTTTTAGTAGAGACGGGATTTCACCATGTTGACCAGGATGGTCTCGGTCTGTCGACCTCGTGATCCACCCGCCTCGGCCTCCCAAAGTGCTGGGATTACAGGCTTGAGCCACCGTGCCGGCCAAAATACAGTTTTTATTAATATGATTAAAACTTGTGATTTTCCAGAAAGCACTTTTGCTTTAAACTTTCGTTCTCCAAAATAAAAAGCAGCTAATTATGTTTTGAGAGTATATACATGCCACATTTCAGATATCTATATGAAGAAAATCTCATAACTGATATTAAGAAAACATTTAGTTTCTATAATTGATTTTGTGTATATCCGTGAAAATGGAATTTTGACATAAAAATCCCATTTTAGATGCTTTAGGTTAAAGCACAAATGTTTCTGAGATTTTGGGTAACAAATACTATAAAGTGAATCAACCAATGCTTGTTATTGAAAAAATGGTTTGAAAGAGAGGTATTTAATTGGTGTGCATAATCCTGTTTCATGCAGAAAGTATTGGGCAAGAAAGTCAAATTGAGATTTCTCAATCATACCATTGAAAGTCAAGAGTACTGTACAATATCCTTTCACCTGACAGGATTATGCTATCAACATAATTGTAGGCTGTAGACTGTAGTGATTTCAATTTATTATTACTACATAAGCTGCTGAATGTAACAATGGGCAATAAGATATTGAAATGGAAAGTGTCCACATATACTATTCACATTTTGGAGGCTCTGAATTCCAAAAGGCTTAAATGGTGGATTCTAAAAAGTAAAAATCAGTGGGCTTAACACTGATTCATAGCAAAGTATGGCTTGAAAATTAGGTGTGTTGCAAACATTAAAAAATCAGATCACTAACAGGTATTTACAGTAGCAAGAGTACTGAATAAAATGCATTTTTAATTTTGAAAAAATAGATTGGCAGCATACTGGAATGCTAAATAAATAAATTAGCAATGCCAGTATGGCTTTTGACAATCTTTCCTCTATTTCAGGGAAACAAATAGAGGAATATGCTCAACGTGTTAAAGCTAAAGGGTTCCAGTGATACTTAGAGGGATTCTTTGTGTTCTGTGGTAACAGGCAGGCTGTGGAGTGAGAAGGTCCCTGTTGAAATTCTAGCTCTACTTAAGTGGTATTAAGTCATTCATATTTTTATTTTCTTTTTCTAAAAAATGCCGATAGCATACTAAATATTTGTTATAACAGTTGAAGATTATATATATGGCTTCTAAAACATAATAATTAATCAAATGTGGTAATATGTGGCTATCATCTGAGAAGGAGGTTTCTGGTGTTGTGATATGGGCATTTGTCCTTGGACTATTTTTTATCAATGATGTTAATGGTATGATAGGTTATGCTTATCATATTTGCATGCAACACAAAGTTGAATTGATAGCTAATGGATTAGATAATTGACAGAATCAAAGTTTAGAAAATCTTAACTGATGTAAACAACGTACCTGAGCCGTCAGCATGAAATAAAGCCCTCCACTCTAATACAAGAATCTAATAAAAGAAGCAAGGTCAAAGGAGTCATGATTTGACAACATCTCATCTTGAAGACTTAGGTAGGAACTCTTAGTTGATTGTAAGTGGACTATGAGTCATGCTGTGATGAGAATGCCAAGAAAACCTAATGGAATCTTGGGCATCTTTAATAGAAGTATACTGTACAAAGCCATGGGGGGGTAATTCCCATAGTTGTCTTCCCTGATCAGAGTAGCTGGAAGATAATGTAATGTTTTGGACATTGCATTTTAAGAGACATTGTAAAATTAGAAGATGACAAAGAAGTGTTTGGAAATGCAGCTATGTAAGGATAGTTGGTGGGTAAATTGTTATAGTCACCTGCAAGTATTTTAAAAGCTTTTACATGAAAAAAAAATAAATTTCTTTTAAACTTTATCTGACAAAACATAAGATTAATGGAAGTTATATAAGCAGGTAAATTTGGATTTTCTGTAATGAAGTAACTTCTTTCTGACAGAACTGCTAAAAATGGAATGCTTTCCCTTATGATGTGGTAAATCTCTTGCCAATGTAAGTGTTGAAGCAGATGCTGAATGATCTCCTGTTAGAACTGGATGAGAGGATCCCTCATTCCACAAACATGTACCAAATGCATGCTAGGTATCAGGGTTTCAAAAATAATAAACAGAGACCAGTAAATGATATAACCTGGAAAATAGCATCATATTCTAGGATTCAATGAAGGACCATCTAAGCAAATTCTATAATAGAGTTTAACAGGTTAAAATACAATGCTCAAATTAAATCTTGGATGTCAAAATATTTAGTGTGATTTAATTAAAAGACTTTTACATAGCATTTGTTAAGGAAAAAATTGTATTTCCTTCGTATTTGTATTATTTGTTATTTTGCATTCAGTACTATTATAGTATTGTATTGGGCTTATCTATGGTTTTAGACAGCCTTGTCATTTACTAAATATGGTACATGTCTCAGTATTAGGAAATATAAACACATTATATTAAAACAGCACTCTCCTAAAGAACTTTCTGCAATGATGGAAATGTTCTAGATCTACATTAAGCAATGCAATAGCTGCAGGTAGTTTCTGAACACTCTAAAATTGACTAGTGTAATTGAAGAATTAATTTTCAAGTTTTATTTAATTTTTATTAGTTTAAATTTAAATAGCTAATGTGGTGAATAGCAACAATGTTGGACAGTGTGGCTTTAAAAACTGGATTAATTTGATATCACTACAAATAATTACACCTGTCAATTAATAAACATATATATTTTGTAAAGTGTCTGTTCATATCCTTTGCCCATTTTGGGATGGGCTTGTTTGTTTTTTTCTTGTAAATCTGTTTGAGTTATTTGTAAATTCTGGATATCAGCCCTTTGTCAGATGGGTAAACTGCAAAATCTTTTTCCCATTCCGTTGGTTGCCGATTCACTCTAGTGACTGTTTCTTTTGCCGTGCAGAAGCTGTGGGGTTTGATTAGGTCCCATTTGTCTATTTTGGCTTTTGTTGCCAATGCTTTTGGTGTTTTGGTCATGAAGTCCTTACCTACTCCTATGTCCTGAAAGTTTTGCCTAGATTTTCTTTCAGGGTTTTTATGGTGCCAGGTCTTATGTTTAAGTCTTTAATCCATCTGGAGTTAAATATAGTGTAAGGTGTCAGGAAGGGGTCCAGTTTCTGCTTTCTGCACATGGCTAGCCAGTTTTCCCAACACCATTTATTAAACAGGGAGTCATTTCCCCATTACTTGTTTTTGTCAGGTTTATCAAAGATTGTATGGTTGTAGATATGCTGTGTTGCCTCCGATGCCTCTGTTCTGTTCCATTGGTCTATATATCTGTTTTGGTACCAGTACCATGCTGTTTTGATTACCGTAGCCTTGTAGTATAGTTTGAAGTCTGGTAGTGTGATGCCTCCTGCTGTGTTCTTTTTGCTTAGGATTGACTTGGCTATGCGGGCTCTCTTTTGGTTCCATATGAAGTTCAAGGTGGTTTTTTTCCAGTTCTGTGAAGAAAGTCAATGGAAGCTTGATGGGGATAGCATTGATTCTGTAAATTACTTTGAAAGAAGACATACATGAGGCCAACAAACATATGAAAAAATGCTCATCATCACTGGTCATTAGAGAGATGCAAATCAAAACCACATTGAGATACCATCTCACGCCAGTTAGAATGGCGATCATTAAAAAATCTGGAGACAACAGATGCTGGAGAGGATGCGGAGAAATAGGAACACTTCTACACTGCTGGTGGGAGTGTAAATTAGTTCAACCACTGTGGAAGACAGTGTGGCGAGTCCTCAAGGATCTAGAAACAGAAATTCCATTTGACCCAGCAATCCCATTACTGGGTATATATCCAAAGGACTATAAATTGTTCTACTATAAGGACACATGCACACCAATGTTCATGGCAGCACGGTTTACAATAGCGAAGACCTGGAACCAACCCAAATGCCCATCGATGATAGACTGGTAAGGGAAAATGTGGCACATATTCACCATGGAATATTATGCAGCAATCAAAAATGATGAGTTTATGTCCTTTGTAGGGACATGGATGAATCTGGAGAACATAATTCTCAGAAAACTGACACAAGAACAGCAAATGAAACACCGCATATTCTCACTCATAGGCGGGTGTTGAACAATGAGAACACATGGACACAGGGAAGGGAGTACTACACACTGGGGTCTATTTGGGGGAATAGGGGAGGGACAGCATGGCGGGGGAGCTGGGGAGGGATAGCATGGGGAGAAATGCCAAGTGTGGGTGAAGGGGTGGAAGGCAGCAAAACACACTGCCACGTGTGTACCTATGCAACTATCTTGCATGTTCTGCACATGTACCCCAAAACCTAAAATGCAATAAAAAAAATAAAAAATATATATATATGACTAAAAGAACTGTTTATTCTCTTCACCATTATGAGGATTAGATATATTCTTCTATTTTAGGTAATGTTTTTTTCTCTAATATAACTTGGAATCTTTCTTATGTTTGACAGAGAAACTCACTTCATCGTTTTCACATTTAGAGCTACCTTGGCATAGTTCTTCTTCCTTTTTCCTTTTTTAAATATTGATCTGCCAGTTAAGCACTGAAGTTTGCATTTGGTATGTTTATTTATTTATATATTTGGCGGTCAGGCTATGGGCTGTTTTAGTTTACCCATTTGGCTTCATGTCCTTCCATTCTATTTGCTCACATATCCTGATTCTAAGTTACTAACAACTCTGTATAGAAGATTTTCCAGTTTTCTTCTATTTTTCACATTCCTTTTCTCATTCTTTCAACTCTTCACTGTAGACTTCATTTTTTAAAAAATATTCTATTGAATGAGCCATTGCAACTGTGAACACTGTCCTGCCTTCATGACCCTTCACCGAAAGGTCTCAGGCACTAAAATTAGGGTGAATAGTTTTTACTTTACTATGAAAGCAGATAACAAAATCTCATCTTAAAATCATAGAATTATAGAAATTTGTAGCAAACATGAATTGAAGAAATGTTTAAATCTCCCTACTGCTTTTTGCTAAAACAGCTTTTCTTATCACTTCTACTCTTTCTAGGAAATGTATCTGAATATTTCCTAGTAAATTAAATTCGATTTTCCTAAGGACATCCTCCTTCTTGGCAGCCCTGACTAGGGGTATATCATTAAAGGCACTATAGAGAGTAGCATATATACACACCTTACTTTAGCTGTTTTAAAGTCTGGAATTGTTTTTATCACCCACAGTTTTTACTGCATCACTTGTTTCTTATTCAGATTGGTATTTTTTATAAACATGTTTCATGTTACCTCATTTGATTCTTGAAACAACTTAAACAACAAGTTGAGTAGGAGGGGTATTCAATAGTGTTCCTATTTGGAAATGAGGAAACAGAGGTTCAGAAACCCAAGGGGTTTGCCCAAGAGTTTGTGAGCACGGAGTTGCTGAGGTGGGAGATGAACCAAGCCTTCTCTTGCTTAAAACCCCTAGTCCCCATGTCCAGAAATAAGAGCCATGTAAGTATATGATACATATTTGTAAAACATGGCATGCAATTCAGCTATTTCTTCATGTATGTCATAAATTAGTAATGAGAACAATTTTAAAAAGATTTAGGTGACCTAAATTCAACTCTTAAAAATATAAAATATTCCTTGACCTTGAATTTCTGGCTTTCATCTTAATATATGAGTTGGTATTGATTTGCATGTTTTAAAGAAATATATATAAAATATTTTTAGAAGTATTCACATCTACTTTTACATATTTTATCTTCTGTTTAATGCAATTACTCTGGCTGACATTAAAAATAATCAGAACTTATTCTATTAATATGGTAATAATGTTATCACTTTCATGATGTTATTAAGGCATAATGAGTTGCTGTGATTAAAAATAATCATTTATTCATAAGCAATACAATAAATTAATTATGGAACCTTATGCAATCAATTAATAATAAAATTTTGATCTAAGATGTGATTGCCTTGATGGAGGAAAACAAATATTTAATATAAATAAAAGAAAGGGAGACTTGTAAAAGGTCACGTTTGGAATGTTTGGGCTGGTTGTTTTGGGGGTATATAAAAGAGGCTGCAGTAGGTTGATGAGTGTAACCTGGAACACTTTCAAAGCATATGGAGTGGGGAGAAAAAGTGGCACAGAAATGCAAGCGAGGAAAGATGGAAATTGGATAAACCAAGGGAAAAGCCTGGGGGAAGGGAAATGCCTGGAGGAAGGAAATGAGAACAGATGTTGGAATGGTCATTGTGTTTTTTGACATTAGGAGATTATTTTGAGTATGCTTTTTAAAAGAATAAGTTCCTATAGTAGATAAAGGGTTAAACTGGCTGAAATAGTTAAGGAAGTTTTTACAGGATGTAAGTTTCTAGTTTCAGTGTATTGATTAAAGTAGAAATCAGAATTAAGATTGTCCAATATTGAGTATGCTGGATTTTGAAATTTTATTCATTGCATAACATAATGATTTTAAAGTGTGTTGTTTTTCATCTTCACATAAGGATATTTTGCAATGTCAAAACTTTTAAATACTCATTTCTAAAAAGAAATGTTTAAAATATCCCCCCAAATTTGTAAATACTTGTTTGCTCTAATTGTTTAATGTATTATCTCTAGTAAATGAATATACATATATATATATATTTAATAATTTTAGACTTTTAGGTGACAATTGTTAGGCAGATAGGAAGTGTGTAATTCGGTAATGCCCCTGAATTTATATGTGCCCCAGATCTCTCAGTCAAAAAAATTACAACATTAATTAATCTTGAGCACATACTTTCATTTTAGAAGAGTATTTATGTATAGGTGTTTGCTCCAGATAAGTGAAGGAATATTTCTGGAATAGTATCTTGTCTATCATTCTGATAGACATTTTGCCAGGAATGGACTCAAGAGATTAAAAATAATTCCTTAATTGAAGATTTGTTAGAATCCCAAAGAATATATATATATATATATATATATATATTTTACATTTTGCTTAGGAAAGCATTTCATAGATGAATTCTGCCCATAGATTGAGATATAAATAGATTGAGTCACAAAAGGCACACAGTAGGTCCATGTTACCTTAAAGCAATCATTGAAGTGAAGAGGCTAATGTAGAGAATTTGACAGTGACCCAGTAGATCAAAGCCAAGGAAAGCAATAGCTTTGGGTCATAGGGGTCGAATCTCTCTCTCAGTGCTGAAGTGTACAATCACTACAATTCATTTCCCTTATGGTTTTTTGTTTACTAATACCATTAGATTTGTTTTGCCTGTCTTTATCTGGTATGCTTAGCCTTGACTTAGGAGGAAGTAACGAATATAAGCAGAGAGAGAAGTACTCCATTTGAGCCTAATCTTTATATGCATTAGACAGCATTTTGTTCTCCAGAAAGTTATGGAGAGTAATATTTTGTTACATATCTATATAATGTTTACTCTGTTACTGATAAAGATATCCATGTTACCATTGGTATTTTTAATATAAGCAAAAGCTAAGTTTGCACTGTTTATTCATGTTGTGCAGTTATAGAACTCATAAATGATTCACCTAGATCTAATTTGTTATTTGTTTTATTAGTAAGTCAGGAAACTACTCATAGTATTACTAGTAGTTTTAATATTTATTACATTACAATTTTAATGTGTTACTTGACACACAAACTTACCCTAAGAGAACATCTAACATGTTATACCTGTTTCCAGAAAAAATATAAAAAGGTTGCCTTATCAAAATTGTTATTATTGAAGAGGTCAGAAACATACAGGATTCTCTGCTTTTAGATTGATAAACTCATATAGCAATTGGACATTGACTCACAAAATTGTGTATTTTATTATATTCCAAAAGAGGAATAATAAATATTTGGAGTGTTCACATGAAGATGCACCTCCTTTCTTTGTCACATTTGCCCAATACATGTGTTTATAAGATTATTTGAATATTATATCACATAATCTCTGCATTATTAGGGAATAAGGGGACAGATTTTTAAGAAGTGGTAACACCAGTGATAAAAATCAAAGTGTATTAATGTGGTGCACTTAGTAAGGGAATCATTAAAAATATCAAAGTAGTGGTTTTTAAAATTTAATTAAATTCCCATTGGAACCCATCTCCTAGATATTTAATTATGAAAAGGAAATAAACCAAATAGCAAATATGAAATTCTGGAAATGAGATTGTACTTAAGAGCCAAGGTATAATTTGGGAATTTATATGATAGTTTACACCTCTCTTCATAGTACAATGATCCAATGTTTGATTTTTGCACTTTGCCTTTTCCTACAATTTTTCAGTGATAGATTACAGGAGTCTCCAACCCCTAGGCCATAGACCGGTACCAGTTTGTGGCCTATTAGGGCCAAAGGGCTGCAAAGCAGGAGATGAGTGCTGGAAAGCAAAGCTTCATCTGTACTTCCAGTTGTACTCCATTGTTCACATTACCATCTGAGCTCCGCCTCTTGTCAAATCAGCAGCAGCATTAGATTCTCATAGGAGTGCAAACTCTCTTATGAACTGTGCATGTGAGGGTTCCAGGTTATCTGCTTATGAGAATCTAATGTCTGATGATCTGTCATTATCTCCCATCATCTGCAGATGGGACCATCTAGTTGCAGGAAAACAAACTTAGGGTTGCTACTGATTCCACATTATGGTGAGTTGTGTAATTATTTCATTACATATTATAAGATAATAATGATAGAAATACATTGCACAATAAATGTAATGTGCTTGAATCATCCTGAAACAATATCCCCTGGCCCCCAAGCCTGGTACATGGAAAATTCTCTACAAAAATGGTCCTTGGTGCCAAAAAAGGTTGGGTGCTACTGATGTATTATAAGTAAAAGAGGAGATCTCCTTATCGAGCCATGTGTGGCATAACAATATTTCAGTCAGTGATGGACTGCATATGCAAAGGTGGTTCTGTAATATTATAATACAATATTTTCTATGTTTAATTATGTTTAGATACACAAGTACATACCACTTTGTCATAATTGCCTTTAGTGTTCACTACAGTAACACTAGATTTCATAGGCTAGAAGTGATAGGCTATACTATATAATCTAGGTGTATAGTAGGCTATCCCATCTAGGGTTGTGTAAGTGTACTCTATCATGTTCCCTTAATGACAAAATTGCCCAGTGACACATTTCTCAGTTCTAATCTCCATCATTAGGTGACACATAACTGTCATTGATGGTGCTTTTCTTTGAAGGTGTCTGTAGTCCTTGAGAAGCTGTTCTATCTCATTCAGTTTTGCAGCTGTGCTGGAGTACCTGCAGATACTTAAGATACCTATCAACCTTATTGTGAATCTAGGAGAGTTACATGTGTTTTCATTTAGAAGAGTAAGTTTCTTAGTCATGCCACCACCAAATTTTATCATCAAAGATCCTTTTCCTTCTCATGCTCACCAATAGAACCAATTTTATCAAATGCATTATTAAGAAATTGCTTGTTTTACGATTTTTATTAGCCAAAGACATCTATGATTTATAATCAAAGTTTATCATCAACATAAAAATTAATGGTATTTTTCTTAATAAATTTAATTCTAACTATAAATTTGATATTTTTTGCTTTGCAGCCTTACACTGGATTAACATTTAAGTTAAATTAAATTTTAAAAATATCTGTGGAGATGGAGACTCACTATGTTGCCCAGGCTGGTGGTCTCAAGCTCCTGGGCTCAAGTAATCCCCTCCACCTCAGTCTTCCAAAGTACTGAGATTATAGACCTGAGCCACCATACCCAGCCTTTCATTGATTTAATTTAATTTCAATATTTCTTAAATTTGGAAAATGTATATATGGGCTTCTATTCCTTCCTTTGAGGTCCCTCTTAGTATTCCACTGATTTTATTAGTTAAATCAGTAATTATTTATTTAGCATCAGGCCATATGTCTGGTATTGAGAACACAATGATAACACAAAATGACTTGTTTTTTTGCCATTATTATGCTCATAGTCCAGCGGACCTTATTTCATCAATATAGCCCCATGTCACACACAGACAGAAAACACACTGAACTCTCCGATTTCTTTTTTACCACCCCTTTTGAAATGATACACCAAGCGGTTCTCCTGCCTCAGCCTCTTGAGTAGCTGGGACTACAGGCGTCCACCACCATGCCTGGCTAATTTTTGTATTTTTAGTAACACTATAAAGTTATAGTGTTGGTTTTGGTTTTATTTTTAAATTTTTGTTTTTTGGGCCAGGTGCGGTGGCTCATGCTTGTAATCCCTGCACTTTGGGAGGCGGAGGCTGTCTGATCACAAAGTCAGCAGTTAGAGACCAACCTGGCCAATATGGTGAAACCCTGTCTCTACTAAAAATACAAAAATTAGCCGGGCATGGTAGCCGGCACCTATAGTCCTAGCTATTCGGGGAGCTGAGGCAGGAGAATCACTTGAACCTGGGAGGCAGAGGTTGCAGTGAGCTGAGATCTCATCACTGCACTCCAGCCTGGGCCACAGAGTGAGACTTTGTCTCAGAAAAAAAACCACAAGAAACAATAACAACAAAACAACAACAAATTTTTGTTTAAAAAAATGATAATTTTTTTGTACTATAGTCATGTTAAAGTCAGTATAAATTAATTGAAGACAAAAGTAGAAGATAGATAAAGGTTTGAATACAAAAAAGTATGTATATATTTATTCACTTAAATTCATTGACTTTTACAGTTGCTACTTTTCAGAGATAACCAATAAATCAATTGTGTAGTATTTGATTATTTTACCAGTTGATAGTCTAAACAGGTTAACCGTGGAAACAAAACTAGTTACTTAAATATTTGTGATTCTGAAAAACAAACTAAACACTATTTTTAGAACTTAATAAGTTGATTGAATGTTACTAACATGAATTGTGTTAGTGATCTTGTACCTCTTTGAAGAATATTTCTTTCATTCTATACAGAGCATTGAGACTGTAAGGAATGCTACTATTTTATATTTTCTTAACTGCCCAGCTGTAAATTTTATAAAAGTAACCATTGTAACACCAATGGCTAAAGTATTTACAGTTTGTAAAAAAAAATTATTTATATCTTTACTACCTCATGTAAAATCCAAAGAAGTAAATAATAGTGTGAGAATGACCTTCATTATTTCTTGGGCAAAATTTAATTAACAGAAGAACGACTCCTTCCATCAACTCACTGTGGCCCTTTGAAATTCTTTGGAGTGCTTGACTTTCTATTATGAACTCTTTCAGGGTTTTCAAAATTACTGAAGGAAAGGCAGTAGATGAAATAAATAAATAAATAAATAAATAAATGTAGATTATAACTTATAGGGTAGTCAAAAAAGCACTCTGATTCACATGGTGTCCAATGATATGGCGTTGCTTAGAAATATTTAATTATATGTCACTTTAAAAAATTAAAGCCATTCTTTTTTGATTATTTTCTTTTAAACTCCTTTGTAAGATGTTTATAGAACACTGACAACTAATTTTGGCTAATGATCAAAAGCTCTGTTTGGAATTAAATATATTTGTAATTGAATGTGAGGTCAGCAGAGGTGTTTTGATTTCAGGCCAGTTACAAAAATATAAAGCTTGATCTTTCTTGCATATAAGTCAGTTCACAAGCAAAGCTTTCAGATAATTCTCTGAGACTCTGTCATTTATTCTTCTTCACGTAAAAATCTCTCCCTAATAAATATTCTTATTTGTTAGGTGCTGTTTTAGAATACTGAGTCACTAAGAATTGATCATGTCCTTAGTAAGTTAAATGGGTTCAGAAACCATGAAAAACTTTGACATAGAGTCTCAAGCATTTCAGAAAGTGTGCTGATTTCCAGTTCATTGATTAGGTTCAATGACTTAATAAAAAAGGTAATCCAGCTTGTTAGTTTGAGTTATCAGGTCACAAAAGTATATTATTTTCTTTTTCTTTTTTGGGGGGAGGGGGGACAGAGTCTCACTTTGTTGCCCAGGGTGGAGTACAGTGATACAGTCATAATTTACTACAACCTCAAACTCCTGAGCTCAAGTAAGCCTCCTACTTCAGCCTCTTAAGTAGCTGGAACAACAAGTGTGTGCCACGATTCCCAGCTACTTTTTTATTTTTGCAAAGACAGGGTCTTGCTATGTTGCCCAGGCTTGACTTGAACGCCTGGCCTCAAGCAGTCCTGCCACATGGGCCTTTTGAGCCACTGCGATTACAAGCCTGAGCCACTAAATTGGGCCCAGGATGTCTTTTCTTAAGTAATTTTTTAACTGATGATTTTAATTACTAAGTTTACAATTGGCCAAATATTTTTAGAATTTCTTTCTTATTGAGATCATGCCCTTCTTGGTAATTTACAACTGACAAATACTTTTATAGAAAATAGGTGATTTAGGACATCATTTTTTAAATATATTTTTTATTTTAAAGTCACACTTTCCTTATTGTACCTGCTTTCAGATTCATTTAGGATTTTGGAGGCTCTAAGTGACACCTCTTATATGTGCTTCATGTTACGTGAA
This sequence comes from Saguinus oedipus, assembly GCA_031835075.1. Taxonomy (NCBI): domain Eukaryota; kingdom Metazoa; phylum Chordata; class Mammalia; order Primates; family Cebidae; genus Saguinus; species Saguinus oedipus. The sequence goes on from CM063169.1 coordinate 48,209,671, forward strand.
AAATATTACCTTCAAATATGTGTTTTTATCATGCTCTTTTAAAAAGTGACTACTAAAATTTTTCTAAACTTAAAGATGTAAGTCTGTTATTTAAAATTATGTTAACTTACATAGGCCCTTACTTTACTGCATGTACTGTCTTGTTACAAACTGTAATATTTGGAGGTGATTATTTATAGAAATCCCAAAAGTGGAAGGAAAGCTAAAGGTTGAGTTTAGTATAGAAACAACAGCAAGTTTTCAAAGAAAAACTATAGTCAGACCAATAAGACAGGATACTTAAATAGTTTCATTTCTGAGAAAAATGTCTAACTATAAAACACAGCATGACGGATCTCTGTGGAGAGAACCACCTCCTCTCTAGCGTGGGTACTTAGCTGAGTGACACTTCAATGGAAATGGGGAGCGCTCCTATTTATGTTTAACTTAGCTTAAAAACAGCAGCAAAGCTCTATGCCTCATATAGAAATGCTCTCAGATCTAGCTCGTTTCATGAAAAAATAAAAGAACAAAAACTTTAAAAAAAAAATCACATCAATGAATAGGCTGTCCTCCTTGTACTTCTAAGAGAGAAAAATGAATGGAAGGATGTTTTTGGTAATGTCATTATATGCGTGAAAAAAATATCAGCCCTTCAATATTAACTGCTATAGAGTGTGTGTTTATAAAATTAAAGCCACTTAAATCCATGTAACTGATTCATCATCTTTCTCTACTCTGTTAATTTCTAGCCTTGTAAAATTTAAGGCATCTCATGAAAGAAAGTGAACAATGAATTCTTCTGTATCAGTGCAACTCCCTGACTGTATTTTGTCATCTGAAGCAATCTCTACTTCTTTAGATTTTATTATTTCCAGTCTGCAAAATCAGTCACAGAATTCCATGTTTTCACCTAGCCCATCTCATAACTTGAACTTTCTAAACACTCCAATTTAATAATACATCTCCAGAATTTTCCTCTTCATTATTAGCTTTCATTTCAAGGAGATGCTCTCTTACAAGCATATTGTACACTCCATCGAATTCACTTTTGTGTTTACATTGATTTCATTTCTTCTGCCCTCAAACAGGGTGTCTCTTAATCTTGAACCTATCTTTGTGTATAATTCTCCCTCTTCTACACATCAATCATATCTCTTCTTGTTTTTGGAGAGTTTTCACCTCCAACTAGGTGAAAACAACCAAATATCTTCATTATCTTATTCTTAAAATCTTACATATTAATTCTTCATAAAAAGTGTAATGTCACCTCTCAAATTTTACTAATAACTTCGTTTGTATTTTGGTTTTGTATTAATTACTGCAAGATACCAAAACAGAATACCACAGACTGGGTGATTTAAACCACATACTTTATTTCCTCATATTTCTGGAAACTGGAAGTATAAATTCAGGGTGCCAACATAGTTAGGTTCTGCTGAGGACTGTCTTTCTAGCTTGGCTTTTCAGTGTGCCTTCACATAGCAGAGAGAGAGAGAGAGGAGAGAGGTGTCTCTGTTTTCTCTTCTCATAGGGGCAGTATTCTGTCATGAAGGCTCCACTTTCACCACCTCATCTAAACCTAATTATTTCCCAAAGTCTCCATCTCCAAATAACACATGGAGGGTTAGGGCTTTCATTTCAGTTCACAGCAACTTCTCTAAAGTATTCACCATTGCTGACTGATCGTCCTTTAGGAGAAAACCTGTTTTTTACTTCATGACATCCCACCAATGCATCTTCATTTACTTTCTCCATCAAAACGTCAATGAGGTCACAGAATCCCAACAGGCATCACATTTGCAAATTATTAGAAGCTTGGAGGGATAGTACTCTGTCAGAAGGCTATATTGTAAGCTGGACAAAAGTAAAAGTAAAAAAAGAGTTCTTTGCAGCTACCTGCATAAGTATGGTTGGAGGATTATGTGGCTTATCAGCACATGTCAGAAAGATGTTGGGATTTTAGTTTCAGGAAGTCTCAATATTAGTCAATAGTGTGATGTGACTGCCAAAGTGCAAATGCAATTTTAAGCTACTTCAGTCAGCACACAGCTTCCAAAGTAAGGGAGATAAAAACCTCACTCTATGCTGTATCAAACTACAAAGCATTGTTACATTAAATTGTGGTTGCTACAATTCAGTGATAATATTAGGGTGAATCAAAACCAAGTCTTTAAAGTAACCCCAGTGAAAATATAGAAAATTTAGTCTGGAGAGAAATCAGTTTGAAAGCCAGGGTTTCAGATGCCTCATACATTGGAATAAAATGTCAGCCCAAATTAAAAATAATTCCTGTTTTTGTTTTGTTTGGGTTTGGTTTGCTTTTTGGCAGCAGGGAGCAGGGGAGAAGTGGTTGGAGTGGCCTATCTGAATATACAAACATTTAGGGATATAACATATACTCAAATTTCTAGTTTTTTTTTTTTTTTTTTTTTTTGAGACAGAGTCTTACTCTGCTGCCCAGCTTGGAGTGCAGTGGTGTGATCTCAGCTCACTGCAACCTCCACCTCCTGGGTTCAAGCGATTCTTGTACCTCAGCCTCCTGATTAACTGGGACTAGCGTTGTGTGCCACCATAGTTGGCTAATTTTTGTATTTTTGGTAGAGTGGGGGTTTCACCATGTTGCCATGCTGGTCTCAAACTCCTGACCTCAGTTGATTTGCCTGCCGAGGCCTCCAAAATTGCTGGGATTACAAGTGTGAGTTACCACACCTGGCCAAATTTCTACTTGTAATACTGAAATTACAGCTATTGCTTTTCAACTATCACCTTACATGACCTTTTCAATAATATTTAATTTAAGCCTTGTCATCGTCAGTGGCTCAGCCATTACTAAGGTCACCTTGGGGGCTATTTAACACATCATCTCCCTTTACAAGTTATTTGAGAAACAGTACTTTTTGAACTTGATGTTCTTCCTAGAAACCTTAGTTTCAAGCCACAATTAGCCATATATTCATTTATTTTGTCAGCAGATAATTTTTGAGCCCCTTCTAGCTGTCAGGCACTATTGTAGATACCGGTAATAGGGTTGACTCAGTGAGAAAGAGTAACAAAGCTCACCCCTATTTTTGTTTGTTTGTTTTTGTTTTTTTGAGATGGAGTTTCTGTGGTCCAATGATGCTGTCTCCGGTCACAGCAACCTCCACCTTCTGGGTTCAAGCTATTCTCCTGCTTAGCCCAGATACTGAGTCACTGGGGTTACAGGCACTGGCCACCACACCTAGCTAATTTTTTTGTACTTTTAGTAGAAATGGGGTTTCACCATGTTGGCCAGGGTGGTCTCGAACTCCTAACCTCAAGTGAGCTGCTGCGCCTGGCCAACAGCCCTAGGATCTTATATTTGCATAAAAAGAGAACAACTCATTTTTAGTTCATCCCTTATGCATCGATTTGTCATTGCCATAACAAATACAATTTCTTCCTTGAATTTTTAAAGTGATCTTTAAAATGTATCTTTTCTAAGTTATAGAACACTAGCAAATTGTGGTTCATCTCTCCTGACCAGTTATCAAAGTGTGTTTAAAGTACTGTGTCATCTCTTTTTAAGTAGTTGACCTCTTTATGCATCAAAAATAGGAATTGATTCATGTTTGAACAGGCTGATGTGTTTTCCTCAAACAGGTCTTATAACATGAAAGAATCCTTAAGAGGCCCAACATAGTGTGATCCCTTTTGTTCTGAGGCATAGTTTTCAGAAAAAAAATCACCTTACATTTAAGCATTATATGGTTAAACCTTTAAAAGTGGAATGATGACTCTTCGTGGTTCCAAAGGACCAACTTGACATATATCAGCTAATTTTAGTTACAATTCTTCCTTAGTGTTCTCATAATTTTAATGTCCTAATAAATAAGCTGATTGGGAGAGTAAGTTTACTGTCACGAAAACCCTGACATAGAGCTGAATGACCAACATTTGATTAATTGATATTGATTGAAAAATTCTGTTAGATAATCTTTAATTCTCACAGAATTCTGATCTTTCACATGATTTTAGTCTGGCAAGAGGTTTTTAAGTAATCAGATGGTGCATAGTCACTAACATGCTCTTGAGCCAGGACAGGTGGTGATGAGAGTTGTGATTTAAAATGTTGTATCTCAGGAAGAGCAAGTTTAGGACAAAGGCTCCTAATCCAGGTGTTCTTGGTCTGTGAAAAGGAGGGTATGTTGCTTTGGTATTACACTTTGTGACCAGAGCATAGCTGGTTCCATGGACTGAGACCTGCAGTAGCGTACATCTCAGAGATTTCATCTAAGAAACTATGGAAGGAACCCAATTATTCTTTGCTGATACACTCCAGCATCCTTGGTAAGTCTGATCATTCAAGGTCGTGTTTCCCTTGCAATAACCTAGAAACAACTCTTCTGTCAGCTTCAGCTTATCCAATATGTAGGATAAAAAGGCTGTAGGAGTCCATGCAGTAAGTGCAGAGCCATGGGCCCAGGTTAAATCTGAAATCACTAGCAGAGTGGTTTTATGCAAAGCATTTAATCTCTCTGATTACCAGTTTTATGGACAAAGTGAAGAAAATAGTTTTGATCCTGCAGGATTGTTGTAAGATTATGTAAATATAATATACATACTCAATACCACACCCTATATTACAAGTTAAATGTATGAGAATGTATGAAATGGAAACGATAGGGAAAATAATCTAAATATAGGTTAGGAACACAAATATATAATGATATATTTATACATATGGTACACACACACACACACACGCACGCACACACACACGCACACATAAATAGAGTTGTAAATGCCATAGAATCCTAAGGCATGAGCTAGGAGCAGTTAGGGAACATTAAGAAAAATAGATAATTGTGTTATTTCAAGGTGCCAGCAGCTCCTGATACTTGGTAGATGTTATAGCCCGGCCCTACTGGTTTAGATGAATGGCCCTGCCTAATCAGAGCCTTCTTCATTTGGTATTTTGCTCTGGACAAATTTAGCTTCCTAGTGTGAAGCATCCTGGTTGTCACATGTCCCTGAAATTTTAGTTGTTTTCTTGAACTGCAGAACGACTATATACCAATTAGAAGCAAAGCGGAGGGGTGAAGTCAAGATGCCTAGTATTTCTTCTGGTGTCTCTGCAGGAAACAGTGTGATGATTTTATTGGTCTTCTGTGATGGCCTCTATTTAATGTAAGCTCACCCAGTAGAATTTTGAACCTGAGGAGAAAATACATACAGTAGATATACTAGGTACAGTTACTGTGAAGAAAGCCTTTTCACACGTATACCCATGCTGGTTTTGTTGGTGAAAAAAGTGTAGTAGTAAATGAGGATCAACAAAGACTTAACATAAAACCACGGACCATTTTAATGGGTTCAGGGTAGAACAAACTTGTGGTGAGGAAAGGGCAGGAAAACAGGAGAGAAGGGAAGACATTGATGCGGTTACAAATCACTTGCGTAATACTTTATAACAGTAAGACTATACACTGGATCACTTGCCGTTTTTGTAAAAGTTTAAGTGTGCATGTATACAAAATTTAAAATAAATATTGAAATGACTAACCCTGTAGTTAAGAGGAGGGGAGTGCTCATCAATCATTCAGCAAGTATATTTCGAGCATGTACTGTGTTTCAGGTGTTGTAGGCTCTGGGGATGTAGGGATGAACAAATCTTTCTAGATAACTGACTGTAGATAATTGTTTACAGTACTCTGGCATGTAACGTCAATGTTAGCATTTTTAGATGGAAATTTTAAAAAGTATATTGTCACATATGAAAGACTATTCTTCACATGTAGAACTTTATATGGACTAGTGTCTCTAGTGTGTGCTTATATATGTATGTTGCGCATGCATGTTCTGGATTTATTTTTTTTCTCAAAGATCATATGTCTAATAACCTGTTTTTGTACGTCCTGGGTTTTTTTGACTATAGAGATATTTTAATTCATAGGCTTTAATTACATTAGGTAAAAATACTGCAGCCTATTTTATAAGTTAGATGTATGAAGATGTATGAAATAGAAATGATAGGAAAAGAAAATCTAAATATGGGTTAAGAACACAAATTTTTCTAAAACCAAGAACCAGAGGAAGAATGTGTAGCCTCCAGAGCCCGCACAAGAGATAGGAGGCTGTGGGGAAGAGGGTGGTGGCAGGTACAGTACCAGATTCTGGTATGCTTGTTCCTCCCTTGTTTATTCTAAGAACCCAGACTTGTGCCCCTGCTGTCTGGGTGGGAGAGTTTAGTCTACTCAATAGAAGATGGTGGCTTGGGAAAAAAGAGCCATCTGGTTACCTACACAGAGCTGGTGCCCTGGGACACAGGTGGGTTCTGCCATGAATAGAGTAGAGGCAATGAATAGCACTGAGGAATGAGTAGCCAAGATGTAATGGAGTTATAGCACATAACTAATACCTTTTAAATCAGTGACCTTACATTTAATACTTTATAATTATTTGGCTTCATGCTACTCTTTACCCTCTAGGGTAAACTATTTCACTGATTTGATGAAAAATTTATTTTGGATGAGAGTAATCAGAAAAAAAATAGAATATAAAAATAAGAAACACTCATTTTCTAGAGCACCAGTGATACGCTAGGTACGTTCATGTATTTGAAATAAATCATTAACTTACACCGAATTTTAAGACATGTCTGTGAAGCAGTCATATAGCACTGTAGTGAGGAATGTCAGCTTGAATAATTAGAACAATGTTGCTGTAGATGCAGGAGGTTGAACATCACTCAATAAATACAGGGAAACAGAATTTATATCAATTACTACCCAAGATGCCTTCCACAATGCATTGTGCTTTTGCTGGAGAAGCATTTGTACCCAGCAGTGCACTGTCAGCATCCTGCTAGTTCATGGAGAAGAAACTAGATTGTACATAACCATATACGATGTTCATATGAGGAATATAAGTGTAAAAGATACAACAAAATTCAGAGAAACAACTTGTACAGTTACCAGGCCTTTGGGAAAGCCAGCTTGCTTACCTTAGCACAGATGCTCACCCCTACTTTAGTTAAAATCATCTCTAGTAACAGATGAAAGAAATAATTACAACACACACCATGTTTATTTTATAGGGAGGGGATTAACATACAAATTCACCTTCTCCTTTGAAATTTTCTTTTAACAGCTAGATCCCTGCAGGCACTTAGGAGATAGAAATGGTATCTACATACAAAAAGGAATGAGGAAATTAGGTTATTATCAAGAAAGGAACATGCAACCTCCAAACTACCCTCTGTTAGAACAAATGCTCTAAAAATTTCAGTAAGGAAAATCTAGATAGTACCATCAAATCTGTCTATATTTGTCAGGAGACCTAGCTTTGGTGTTTTGACATTTGCACCATCATGGATATGATGGGCTGTTGGAAGTGATGGGCTGAGGGAAGAACATTTTGCTCCTACACTCCCATCTTTGCTCTCTTCTCTCCAGTTCACTCCCCCAGCATTTAAAATAATCATTCAGCCTAGGAGAATAGGCTCTTTGATGACAATTTCATTTTGTGACTGCTGCTTATTTCTCATTTGAAGTTATGAGCCCAATTATGTCTGGATTCACTTTTTCTGATATGAAAAACAAACAAAAAACACAAACCCTTGTGGATCAGAAAAATGCATTCCATTTTCCTGATATTTCAGAGACACCTTTCAATCCAGACAGCTCTTGTAGACTTTTATTCACTCTGAACACTTGGATGTGTCTCTATGTATCTTCATCTCATTTACATTACTATTTGCCATCATTAAAAGAAAATGATATATATTTCTTGTGTACAGAAAAGTGAAAAAAAGAGAGGAATAAATGAGTACTAAGCCCAAACCTTTCATCATTATGAAGCCATTGTTAATAATCTATTGGTACACGGCACTTCTTGGCTTTATGGAGTAAGTGAAGTGCTCATTGCACCACACACTTTAGCTTTCCAGATAAGCAAGGATGAGGGTAGGATGGAAGATATTTTATCCAGTAAACATTGAGATAAATAAATGATAAAATTCAATACATATTTTTTTGGCTTATAAGCCAAGGGTTAAGTGTATCTGATAGAAAATTCACATTCAACCAGCTGTCCTTAGTAATGAGGAAAAGCAAATACACAATGGGAAAACCTGTCCCATGCCATATGACAGATGGACGGATGGATAGCTTGTGGAAGCAGAGCTGTTTTTGGTTAAGTAGAGAATTTTAAGCTCTTCACACAGTTTTAATTGTTTCAAAAGGTTCACATAATCACTTGTCTGAAATGTTTATTTGTTTTCTCAAGGTTCTGGCAGTGCTGAGTTGATATTTTCTAGGGAAGTATTTTCTGTGCATAGATGCCTATGGTCACCTGTTTTATTTTTTTAAATTCTGCTGCTTATGATTATTAAACATTAAGAAGACAATCTCTTACTAAATATATGCAATGGCCTGATATACAAAGAGAAAACAATATTTTTCAGAGCAAAAGCTAACATTTTAACTTAACTGGTAATATTAAGACTAAAAACAAATCATACACATATATCTGTTATAAAGAACCTGCAATGTTTCCCAATCCTTGGTATTTACCTGAATTATCTCAAACTTTTTAAAGATTACTGTATGGCATAGCCTAACAATCATGATTTTCCAGATGAGGAAATTGGCATTTATAAAGGTTGAATAATTTTCACATCTGTAAATCTCACAGCTATTAAGTGGCAGAATCTGGATTCAAATATTCTTCTATCTGATTTTGCTCAGTTGCTATATGATCACAGTCACAGGAAATAGAACCATCAATTTCTGAAGGAATTTGGTGGATTACATTGGAGCATATACAACCATTCTTAAACTATAGCTGAATCTGATTTTGCTTTAATACAGTTATTCTTTTTTGTTACTATATATCAACTAATTTAATATTTTTTATAAATCATGTAATAAGCAGTATTATTTTTCATTTATTTTGATTGTCTTGTTGACTGATATAAATTAATGCTCTGATCATAATCTAAAGGTAAACAGAGTGAATATCCAACCTAAAAAACATGGTCTTCTAATCACTGGATTCTTCTGCTAAATCAAAATTATTGTAAGTTGCTTGAATAGCAGTTTAATTTTGATTTAGCCTTTCTGTGTCTTTTTTTCATTCTTTTATATATTGACCCCATTTACTCAGAACTGGCATCAGACAAACTGTGAAATATAGAAGTTCCTGTTTCAGGGTCTTCTCTCTCCTGCCAGTATCCTTTCGCCTTTATCTTGTTTCTTTACTCATTTTTCCAAAGCTCTATTCTATTTCTTGTTTCATTCCAACTAGTTTACTGAGATGATCCTTGATAAAAGATTAAGGTTGTGCATCTCCCAGGAGTATTTACATTTTAATGGGGGTCTCTTGCTGATCAAAAAAGCCTCCAAGATGTAGAGGAATGAATTTTAAAGGTCTAGGCATGAGAGATATTTTTAGATAGGAGCATCTGGCTTGCCCCTCTAATCACATCCCATAAGCTGCCTACTCCATTTATTTGTAAGACCTTGGCTTTGCTGTTTACTGTGAGAAGATTCCGGTAATTGCACATGCTTTTTCAAATGTTTGAATCCTGTCTCAGAGATGGTGTGATATTGCTACCTCCATGTTTATTTTCTCTCCTAGTTCCACATTTTTGATGACTGGAACAAATTCTAAAAGGCTTTTTAAAGATGATGTAAGGCCTTGAACAAAATGAAAATCTGTTGTTTTAGCATATTTGGAAGAGAATAATTCAGCTGTCACAGGATGAAAGACTTGTCTGGAAATGCCATCTTTTCTTTGCCGTGTTATAATGCACACCTAAAAGGGAATACCATTTTGGATAAATGCTAGAATCCTCTTAGATATAAAGAAAAGAATGCATAATAAAGCACCCAGAAAGCTTTTGTCACTTCACCTGCAGAACTCTCTCTTTAAAGCATATTTAGCCAAGCTTGTACGCCTACTTGTTTTATCAAATGAAAGAACTGAAAAGATTAAGCGGAATTTTTTTTTCCTTTTAAGCACTGATTTAGCATGTATGCTAGATTAAATCGTGTGCTCTCACATAGTAATTTTCTATGCAAAAATAGACACCCTACTGGGTAGTTTCAAACCTAAAATGCTGAATAATTTCCCCAAAGGCTCAGTAATTAAATGCGATGATAATGCATTAAAAATGGAAAACAATTTAAGGAAGCTTTCAAACATAGTCTTGTAATGAAGAAAGTTACAGAAACATCCTGAAAAATTTGGTCTTCATTTAGTCAATCAATTAATATCCTAGTACAGCAATCCTAATACTTGACAAAATGTTAACATTTGCCACTCATTTTTTTTATGTGAAGTTCTCTAGGAATTTACCTATTTCCTGTTTTACATTAATTGTTCCTAACATTCTGAGAATATTTTTATATCATGGAGTTTACAATTAAAGATAAGCTTTTTGGTGCCATACTTATTATTATTATTATTATTATTATTATTATTTTGTATCACTGTACATACTCAAGAATGAAGCAAAAAAAATAGGCATGAAAATCTGAACCCTAAATACAAATTCTGCATTTCAACTGACTTCCCAAGAGTAAGCATGACAATTTTGAGAAGTGAAAAGGGAAGACAAAACTACAAGAGCTCATTTAGCAAACTGAGGTTTTTAAGAAGTCCCTAACTGCTGTTTTGGTTGACCAGTTAATCATTAATCACAAGCTAACATATTAAATTCCTACTGTTTTCTAGAAACTATACTGGCATGAATGGCATCTGTTTTTGAAGTCCAAATATATATTAACATTTAATCAGTTTGAAGTCTGTGAATAACCTGCTACTATTTCCAAATGAATATGATGAACCAACCATTTCTCCAGAGTCCTAATTTGTGCCAATATCAACATTCTACTCTGAGTCATACAACTTCAATTTGTGAAAGTATCTTCGAAAAACACATCAGCCCCCTTTCACCCACATAATTTGACAATGTCTTATCAATTTTACTTCCATAGCATCTCTCACATCATCCCCCTGCCATTTAAAATAATTCTTTCTGCTATATTCTGTTTTCCTCTAGGTTAGATAGTTCCAATGACTACCTGATATTCCTACCTTCACTCAATGCTTCCTCTTCAGTTCATCCAACTCACTGAAGACAGATGTACCTTGTTAAAAGAGTACCTCTAATTACATCAGCCCTTTAACCTTACTGCCTCCCAAATAAAGCATAAACTCATTAGCCTGTACATGCATTATCCTGTACAATTTCACCCCCAACCTATCTTGTCCTGATTGTTCCTCTTAACATAACCAATTTATTAGCAAACATAAGTAATTTATTATTTCCTACAAAAATGATCTCATAGTTTTCCAACTGTGGACAGGACAGGGGCTCATGCTGATTTCATGCCTTTGGTCTAGTCCTCTAATCTACATTCACATCTGTCTCAATGAAGACTTTTCTAACCACACCCCCATCTTCCACCAGAAAACAGAACAGGTTGTTGCAAGATGTTGCTCTTTGAATTCTTTAGGCTTTATCTTTACTTTTCCAGACCATAGTTTTCTGACTTGCATTGCAGTAATCTGTGTTTTTGTCAAAACACTCATACTAAGGGGTATTTATTTTGGAAAGAGAACATGTTTATCAATTTATTTTTATAGAAAAGTTCATTTTTTACCGTATAATTTATACTACAATCTTACTGTATCTGACATTTGGCTTTCTAAACTGTGAAACAAGCATAATAATTTGTTATTATTATGGCTATTATAAATTAGATAACACTATGTAAAATTACTTTAGCACAAGTGTGTTCATTTTACCTCTCATTCTGGGGTGTCAGAGATAGAAATGTACAGAATGAAAATTTTCAAAGAATTGTCTGACCTTGTATATTCCAGCCATTGCAACCTGTCCTACTGCCATGTCAACCTGCTATGCCTTAAGGAGATGCTTCATGGCAGGACAAACATGGAAATGAACACACCTGAATCTTACGCACTAAAGTCAATATAGTTTAGTTGCTTGGTTGACATTTTATATCCTTTTGCTAAAATGTGACTTCTAAAGTACTTTTCTCTGTGTTTTAAAGTTAAGGAGCCTATTTGTGTTAAGGAAAAAAGATTCATAACACAAACATAGTACATTTATTCACCATGCATTTTGTATAAGCCATATGTACCTTCATTTTGCAGAAGAAAGTCATATTTTGTGGACTATTCTCGAAAGATTTATATTAACTCTAGATTATATCTTTTGGGACTAATTCTATTAGATTTTTTTTGTTTCTAAAATGTGATATGGTCAGAAATAGGTGAAAAGATAGTTTTACTATAAAATCCATAAAGACTTTGGGCTTTGAGAAGCCCAACATTCTTGGATTCTCTAGTTTTCAAAAGCTGTTATAATTTAGTATTACATATTAATGGCCCTTGCTATGTTTTCCTATTTTACCATGATTACTACTAAATATTTAGTACCATAGTATATACCCTTTTTGTATAAACTTTGAAAACCTTTTTAAAAACATAGAGATGCGGGTCTCACTCTGTTGCCCAGGCTAGTCTTGAACTCTTGGCCTCAAGCGAGCCTCCCACCTTGGCCTTGCAAAGTGTTGGGATTACAAGCAGAAGCCACCATGACTAGCCTTGCAAAATATTTTTAAGGATGCAACTTGGATGCTCATAAATGTAAAGGTATAATAGTTTTTGTTTTTCATGTTTTCAGTATTATGTAATTATACTAATGTTTAAAAAGTATTTGTTCTCAGCTGCTCACCACATTAATCATATTCCCTTTTGTAGGATTTCATAACTTTTTATTGATTTGTGTTTATTCTAAAATATTTTAAACACTCAATATAAATAGGCTAATGGCATGCTCAGGCATCTCACAAAGTAAAGAAATATATAGTCAATAAAAAAAGAAGTCATTAGTGACAAAATTAATGCAGATCAAGGCCACAATTTGGTGCTGTTTTCACTCAGTCAATGATGAAATGTTAGAATACCCGAAAATACCGAGTGTTGGAAATATGTGAAATTTTGGAGTTTTTTACTATATGTTATCAGTAGAAATGTAAATTGGTACTATTACTTTGAATCAATTTGTTACATTATGAAGCTATAATTCACATATCTCAAAACCTGCCAATTCTGCCCTAAGATACATACCCAAGAGTATTTCTTACACATGTACACTGTGAAACACATCCAAGAATGCTGATATCTGCACTGTTAACAGTAATATAAAGCTTTTAAATGGGAAGATAAGAACAAGTGTTCACTCATAAGACAGCATATGAAAATAACTGTGGTATATTTAATGAATGAAATATTTTGCAAGAGTCCAAATACAACAATACTCAAAAGCATGGCTGCATCTTAACAATATAATTTTCAGAGGAAAAAATATATTTCAAGAAACTACATAGAACATGGTTATATTGTATAAAGTTAAAAGAAAAAAATAATTAAAATTTGTGGGTATGTATACATAAAATAAAACTATATAAAAAAGTAAGTAATGGTATTTTAGGATAGGAAAAGAAAATGCCTCCCTTTTACCCTGCTAGGTTTTTTGGCTGAGCTATAAATTATGTTGACATAAGACAGGTTAATAGGAGGAAAACAATTTTAACTATGTGTGTATACACAGAAGTACCACAAAAAATACAGCACTCAAAGAAGGGCCAGATGATCAAAACATACATAGTATGCTACACTACAGAAAGAACTAGTTGCTTGGAGTTGCTGGGGGAGTGTGGTGGAGAAAATTATGGGAGGATGAGGGAAAGTGAGGAATTGTGAATAAAGGTCGCCTTTGTAGGCAGATAAAAGTCTCAGATGGTAAAAGTTGGCTCAAAGCAACACCCTTCCTAATATAGATGCTTTTACTAATAGAAATTTCCTTTATAAACATAAATTTATTGTATAAAAAGTAGGTTTTCAGAGCTACTTCTGTGTCTGCAGTTTCTCAAAATAATCAGCTTGAGATATTCAATATGCCAAAGAGGTTAATTTTGGGGTGGTGTATTCTGGTATACTGCAGTCAGATTTTAGGGTAGTGTGTCTTGAGCCACAACAGAATAATCAACTCAGAATTTAGGTTGCTTATCTTAAATTGGAGTGTTGCTTTTCTTAAATTGGAGTGTGGGAGGGATACAGTTAAATCTCTCTCTCTCTCTCTCTCACACACACACACACACACACACACACACACACACACGTGCTCACTAGGTTAGAAGATAAGTCTTAAATGTGAACCAGAAATAGGCTTTCCAACAATAAATGATAAAATTACATTTGCCCATTCTGCCATAGGCAGAGCAGTGTGCACAACCTCAAATCTTCCCAGGTGAGGTTGGGCATCCACCAAATATAGAGCATGTAGTAAGAACAGCATCAAGTGTGTTTTCCAGGGTCAGGGGGCTTAAGAAAAGAGGACAGAAGGGGAGGGATAAAACTTCATGACCACATCCCCTTCCAAACTCTACACTCGGATAATTCTTAGCTCAGGTAAGAGCTTAGGTAATTCTCTGGGCCACAGTTTCCAGTTAAAAACTGAATAAGGTAAAGTAGAAAATACCGTTGGCATAGTGCCTGTCACAAATAAGAATTCAATACAAATCACTCAGGTTTTTTTTTTTTTTTTTTTTTTTTTTTGTAGGAAGAACTAAGAAATGAGACAGGAAACTGAAAATATTTATGAAAAATTGCATGTTATAGAAACTAGGGAATACTTTATCTCTTTATGCTAAATGTGTTCTCTAAATATTTCAAATGTTTAAAGAGATAGTTTCATTAAAGAAAAAGATTTATTAGAAAAATATAGAACATTTATTGAAAATGTATTTTGTTCAAGAAATAAGGTGGGTGAGTTGTTGAAAAGCACTATGGGTTTTTTTTGTTTGTTTGTTTTTTTGAGATGGAGTTTCGCTCTTGTTACCCAGGCTGGAGTGCGCGATCTTTGCTCACCGCAACCTCCGCCTCCTGGGTTCAGGCAATTCTCCTGCCTCAGCCTCCTGAATAGCTGGGATTACAGGCGTGCGCCACCATGCCCAGCTAATTTTTTGTATTTTTAGTAGAGACGGGGTTTCATCATGTTGACCAGTATGGTCACGATGTCTTGACCTCATGATCCACCTGCCTCGGCCTCCCAAAGTGCTGGGAAGCACTATGGTTTTGAAATATTCCTAAATAATTCATAATAATTACTATTACCTACATATGCCTTGCACAAAATATATGTTTGATAAATTGCCTAATGATTCTCAAGGTCATTTATTAATCATTATTTCATTGTATTCTCACAATAGTGTTAAGTTATAGACATAGAATCATTATTATTCAAATCTGCCACTGAGAAAAATAAATTAATACATTTTTAAGAAGCATATATCCAGGATTGTGCAGTTCTTATTTAGGACGGCAAGGATTCAAAAAGTCACTTCATTGGTCTCCAAATCACATTTTTATCTTGTTTCAAGCAAGCTCTCTGGCTCACATTGGTGCCATCCAAAGCAACATATATCTGCAGTCTCATTGCTCTCCTCCCCATGCCCACACAGATGAATTGCTTGAGGTTTTCTCATAATTGTAGATTGACAGAAAAATTATACTAATAAGCATTCATTTTATTAAATGTAAAACATAAATCCACATATCCTTTGAGTATAGAAATCTGTATCAATCTCTAGGAGTCTCTAGAGATAAGTGGTAACTTGACACATCTATAGTCAGTTTGAGAAAAGTTTTCAAAACCTAATTTTGTTTCAGTTCAATGGAGACCATTTTCATGTAATTTCAAATTTTCTAAGTTCAGCAAACCAAAATTTTTGAGGGACTAGAATTACCTTTAGGAAAATTACTGGGGATAGTGGGATAGAGAAATCCTCTATGATTTCCACAATTATTGGTTATCTACATAGAAAACTAGGGTGAAAAATCCAAATAGATTTTAGTAATCTTTTATTGTCCTGCTTGAAACAGGTAACTGCCTAAAATCAAAAGGGGTCCAACAATTCATTCCATTGAAGGCACAGTAGGGAAAGGTAGATAGAGAAATAATAGAGTGAATTATTACAAAAGGAAGGAAAATACATTTTATATTATAAACCATTGTATATATTACAAACCATTATAATATAAAATATAATATAATATAAAATGTAATATTGTATATGATGGTAGTAACCTGGCTTATCATGATTGTTTTTCCTGTTTTGAAAATGCTCTATGAAGATATGTTGTAATAACTCTCTTTACTATGCATCAGTATGAGAAATGATATTGAAATAAATGAGTCATGATAATACTTCTAAAATTAGGATATCAACTAGGGTTAAGTAAAGCCTCAGTTTTCATATTAATAAAAAGAGCGATACATTGAAGGTCATGCAGGGAAAGCTGTGGGAGTACAAGCACCACCTCTGTTCCTCAGGTTTGTTTTCTCAACCTTTTAACAGAATCTGTGGTCAGTTTTTCTATGGGTAGTCAAATGCTTGGCTCAAGCCTTTTAAGAATTAAACCAGAAAAACAATTCCATCATTTAAATTAAGAAACTCAGTTTCAATAATAGATCTTCATTAGATTCCTTTGAGCTCAGCAATTGAGCAATTCTGAATGATTGAACATTCCTGTTGAAAGGATAAGGATGATTTTAGACAAACTTGAATAGGATCTTTTGAGACTGTGCCTCGGGTCTTGGAGACTCATTTGATTCAGAATAAACCTCTTTAAGTATTTTAAAGAGAGTGACTCTTTCATCAACAATTCCTTAAGTGTGTGATAAAACTTGAATTTTTGAGCATTATATTTTTTGTAAATATTTTATTATTTTTTTCATTGTCTGTAGAATCTGTGGCAATGTCATTTGTTATTTCTGTTATTCAAAATATTTGTTTTTTTCTTCATCAATCTGGGTAGAGGTTTTTTACTTTTATGCATCTAAACAAATAGGTGAATTCATCTATTTGGCAAAGAACCAAATATTGATTATGCTGACTTTTTTCTGCTTTCTGTTTATTAATTTATGATCTATATGGTTTCTTTATTTCTGATTATTTCCAGTTTAATTTGCTATTTTTTTTCTAATCTATTAAGGAGGAAACTATGGCCCTTGTTTTGAGAACTTTTTAAATTATGAACAGGAATTTTCCTGTATAAATGCTTCTAAAAGTACTGGTTTGTGGCATTTCACACATTTTGGTATGCTGTAATTTTATTTTCAGTCAGTACAAAGTAACTTCTAATAATCCATTCTGTTCTTTTCTTTGACCCATGGGTTATATTGAAGTGTGGTACTTAGTCTGTAAATATTTGAAAAATTTCAGAAGTCTTTCTGTTACTAATTTTTTCAATCCCACTGTGATCAGAGAATATAGTTTGTGTGAGTTATTTTCTTAATTTAGGAATTGTTTTTTTGCCTCAGAGTAGGATCTATTTTTGTACACTTCCCAGGTGCACTTGAAAATAATTTACATTGCTATTGTTGGGCCAAGTATTTCTTAATTTTAGTTACATCAAGTTAGTTGATTATGTTGCTAAAGTCTTCTATGCCTATTTATTTTCTGTTTATTTGCAGTTCCATTAGTCTTTAATTCATGTATATTGAAACTCTGTTAGTTGGTGCATACATGTTTAGGATTGTTATGTTCTCTTAATAAACATCATTGTGACATGGCCCCTCTATTCCTGGAAATATTTTTCATTCTAAAATCTACTTTATGTATTATTAGCCCACCCACTCTGACTTTCTTTTGAATGATGCTAGTATAATATCTTTTCTAGCTTTTCATTTTTAGCTATCTGAATCTTTACAGTTAATGTGCATTTTCTGTAGACAACATATTAGTTAGTATTGCTTTTTATCCATTATGGGTGTCTCTGCCTTTTTATAGGGTTGCTGAGACCATTTACATATGTTACTGTTTATAACATTAGATGTAAATCTATCATCTTGGTTGTTATCTATTTGCCCCTTTTATTCATTTTTTTGTTTGTTTCTTCAGACTTGTTTTGGATTATTTTATGATATGTTTGTATATCTATTGTTGGATTATTACCCATGTATTTTAATTTTTTTTTATTTCTATTGGTTGCTTTAGGATTTAAACATCTATAACTTACTACATTCTCTCTCCCAGTAATACTATAGCTACTCATATATAATACAGATAATAGTATACTTTTATATCACAAATATCAGAAGTTCTACTTTTATAATCAGGAACTCTTAAAAGTAAAATTGTATTTTAATTTGAATTTTGGGGTAGTGTATCCACTGGTAATTAGAGTATACCCTCTATATATTTTAACTTCAAGCATATAAACCATGAAACTTCCCTTCAAGCATATATTGTGAATATAATCTTTTTTCATTACTTGGCCAGTTTGTTCCTAAGACTATTTAAGAGTAAAAGCAATCAATGTGTGAAAACACCTCCGCAGCAGCTGATAATATTTTTACCTTCTAATTATCACACTAGAAAAACAAGTACAAGAAAAAGTACTGACTCTGAAATTTTGTTCTATATTTTGCTATTTGTCCACTTTATTTGCCATTTTTTACTTCTTTAAGTATTTTTTACTCTTGCATAATGTACTATGGACCTTTAATTAATTGGTAATTATGACCAATGTGTTTTACAAAAAAAGTAAAATTATTTTGGATATGTATACAGAAAAATTTTGTTTCTCAGAGTTTTACATACTGACTTTCATTTTCTTTCATTACAGTTTTGATGCTCTTTATTATTCAAAAGTTAAACATGAGATATAGATTACACAAATCCATTTGAACAACACCCTAATAATAGTGATTAATAAGTTACTAAGATAATCAGAAACTTGAGAAAACATTTTTTATATGACATTCAGTCATCACCTAAAATTGCTCTCCATAAATACAAAAAAGGTTTACTGGTTTTACGAAAAAAACATCGACTAACAAAATGCTTTAGAACAGCAATGATGACAACAACAACAAAATATAATAGTTCAGGGAGATGTGAGTAAGAACTCAGCTGACAAAATGACTTGTTTGTCATGACGTGATTTAGAACAAGGTGTTAGAAAACAGTTGTATAATTGCCTTCAAATTGATCCAGTTTTCATGAGAATATGAAGGCCAGTGTATTAAAAATGGGACTGGAATGAAAAGAAAATTGGAATTAAAGCTTTTATATGAAGCATTTAAGTTTTACACAGACTGAAGCATAAGTCAAATGGTATTATTTCTTATCCATTTTGCCTTCCGTACAAGCATGTTTATTCTCTTTTTATATCCAAATCTATATGATGCTGCATGAAAAAAAAATTTGAAACCTAAAACACATAATGATAGGCTTTTGCAGAATATCTAAAAAATTGTTAAGGAGTTATATATCAAATTGAAGAACTAAGTATTATAAAATAATATACATAGATGTCTCTCATTCCCAAAGATGTTTATTTACAGCTCTAGAAATAAATATTATCTGACAGCAAACTAAATGTGCCTATACATTGAGCCTGTGTAATCTTGTCAGGCATTTTTATTCATAATGTTTAACCTGCATGTTTTCCAGTTTTAATGTATTTAGATATATACACCTTAAGGCCAGGTGGTGGCTCACACCTGTAATCTCAGCACTTTGGGAGGATGAGATGGGTGGGTCACTTGAGATCAGGAGTTCAAGACCAGCCCTGTCTCTACTAAAATACAAAAATTAGCAGGGTATGGTGGCAGGAACCTGTAATCCCAGCTACTTGGGAGGCTGAGGCAGGAGAATCATATGAATCTGGGAGGCAGACAGAGGTTGCAGTGAGCAGAGATCACACCATGGCACTCCAACCAGGGCAACAGAGCAAGACTCTGACACACACACACACACACACACACACACACACACACTTTAAAGTGACCTTACTTTCCTTAGAAATTTATTAAGTAAAAATTATCCTTTGGAATTATTGCTTGTTTACATTAAGTAAACATGTTCAGAACACATAAACAGTTCAGAAAACTGTACTACTTCATGATTTTTAAATTTAACTTCATTTGATCCTAGAATCATGATTCTTCATTAATAAATATAATATTTTTAAATTAGAGCAATAACATTTAAGCAGTGCGGTTTTTTTTTTTTGAGACGGAGTTTCGCTCTTGTTACCCAGGCTGGAGTGCAATGGCACAATCTCAGCTCACCACAACCTCCGCCTCCTGGGTTCAGGCAATTCTCCTGCCTCAGCCTCCTGAGTAGCTGGGATTACAGGCACGCACTACCATGCCCAGCTAATTTTTTTGTATCTTTAGTAGAGACGGGGTTTCACCATGTTGACCAGGATTGTCTCGATCTCTTGACCTCGTGATCCACCCATCTCAGCCTCCCAAAGTGCTGGGATTACAGGCTTGAGCCACCGCGCCCGGCCAGCAGTGTGTTTTTTTAGGGATTGATGGTGATATTTTGGTTTTACATGGACTGTTATACAGTATAGATTGCTCAAAGTAAATTTTTAATGACTCAACATTAAAATACAGGAAAACTTGAAGAAAAAAAACACTGGGACCAAATACAAGAAAAATGCATGATTGTAGAGCAGTTAACTAATCATACACTACTTGAATAAATAGATCTGCCCTCTTAATATAAATATTCTAGTAATGTATCTCAATACAAATAAATACACTGATAGACAATTCTGAAGTTAAATTGCATAATATAAAGTAAATGCGATTTTACAATTCTATTACAGTAATTTTACTTGTGATATGTGTGCACATATAATTCCTTTTAAAATGATTTATATATATGGGGTTTGCGTGTGAACAGACAAACCAAAAATGTATACATCTTACTCAAAAGCAAAGTGTGATTCTGTTAATTTAACAAAAATAATTCTCTGGCCTTCCCTCATTCTTCTAGTGACGTTATGGTGATGGGCTTAAGATGAAAGAGTGGAGGGGAAAAGGTGTGAACTAAGAAGGAAGTAAATTTCCTTTTTCCTTGTCTATGACAACATCAATGGCAATGGTTTCTGCATGAAGATAGGAATTACTAATGAGAACATTGCAAAGTCTAAATAACTATCCCATGTAAAGATTACTTTTTGATTTGTGTCTGTCGCTGTTGTATACAGGGTTTGCCACAGCTTGTTTCTTATACCTTACATACATTCAGTCAACGTCCTCCATTTAAAAAAAAACAAAAACAAAAAAAACCATGGTGCAAGCACCGTAGAAGTCTATAACTAAAACACGACAGCTAAATTAATGGCTTCTTGCATCTTGCAAACATCAGTGTATTCTAATTCTGTGGCTTTATTTTTTCAAATAGCAATCTTTATTTATTCATGTATATCATGTTATGGAAATTATTCTATTAAACTCAACTTTGTAACTATAATTATTTTAGTTAAAGAAGCCCTGTCTCCCAGCACTTTGGGAGGCCGAGGCGGGTGGATCACGAGGTCAAGAGATCGAGACCATCCTGGTCAACATGGTAAAACCCTGTCTCTACTAAAAACACACAAAAAAATTAGCTGGGCATGATTGTGCGTGCTTGTAACCCCAGCTACTCAGGAGGCTGAGGCAGGAGAATTGCCTGAACTCAGGAGGCAGAGGTTGCGGTGAGCCGAGATCGGGCCATTGCACTCCAGCCTGGGTAACAAGAGCGAAACTCCATCTCAATAAAAAAGAAGCCCTGTCAATGCTTTCTTCTTTTATTTTTTCCTAATGGTAACCAATTTTGTAATTGTGGTACTGGAGAAACTCTAGTCTAACCATCAGTTATCTGTGGGAGTTAAGGCCAGTGTTTCTTAGTTTGAAAGACTAAAATGTCTGCCAAGGATAGAGGTTTCTAAAATCTATTCTGAACCATAGGGAATGAACTATACTTATAAACCACTGTGGTATAATCCACACACAGTTCTGATCCATATGAATGATTATTATGTATTTATTCAAGCCAGGCATTAGGCATGATAAAAGAAAAACTTCAGCTGGGTTAAATTTAAAGGAGTTTATTTGAGCAATGAATGATTAGCAAACTGGGCAACCCCCAGAATCACAGCAGATTCACAGAGACTCCATGTGTGCCTTGTGGCCAGAACAAATTTATAGACAAAAAAGGTAAAGTGATGCACAGGAATCAGAAGCGAAGTTCAGAAGTGGTGACATTGGTTACAGCTCTGTTTGCCCTACTTGAAGGCAGTTTGAACATTCAGCAACCTATGAGTGGTTGAAAAATGGCCACTGGGATTGGCCAAAACTCAGCTACTCTTACAAGTGCATGTACTACTAAGGTAGGTTTTCAACTTTGTCTGACTATTAAGCTAGGTTACAATTCATCCACAAGGACTCAAATATAGAAGTGTGGAGTCCTTCTCAGGTCGTATTTAGTTTGCTTAAATAAGCGTAAAGCAGTGAACTCGCAATACAGTTCCTGCCCTCACGGAGCTTAAAGACAAATTGTGGAGACAGGCAATGACAAGAATAAAGAAGAAATACATAACTTCAAATAGTGATACATATGATGCAGATAGAGAAATCTGATCCCAATTTTCTATTCTATGTATAACAACTTCAAATAACCAAGAACATGCTGGTTAGAGTTAGCATTTCTGAATGTGAAAGTTGATACTACAACTCTGCAAATTTCTGAAAGTTAAATAACATTAACACTGAGACTGAAAGTTGTTGTCTAAACCATGGGATAATAAATCCCATAGGGTTCTCATGGTTACCAAATAGGATAATGTATGTAAAATCCATAGCCAAATGTATGGCACATTATATATATTCTAAATGGATAGGGCAGCATTTGTTATTACATGGATTTGACAAATAAAGGTAGATAATAAAACTTTAAAATTATATAGAGAACCATAATGATGATCATGCATACTTATATTTTATTTTTTATTGCTTGAGAAAAACGTATGTACATGACCTGAATGGAAATTTTTCTGCTTTTCCAAATTATGTGCCACACAGTTTTATGAAATGGCTTATATACAATTTGATCAACAGGTTATTTAATCTTTGACACATTAATGATATACGTCAAACAACTGTTTAAAAAAATCTTAGATTTGCTTTTAGAAGAATAAATATCCCAGTTTTGCAGAGGGCACCATTAAAGTTCAGGAAGGTTAAGGAACTTACTGATAGCTCACTATTATTAATAAATAAAACATTGCAATTCAAACTTATGTGTCTTTGGATCCAAAGATGTCCTTGCCTCTATCAGTAGATTATTAGGTAATTGATGTGTATTTCTCAATGACTTGTTTAGCAACCAGTTCATGAAACAGCCATGTGTGAAATCAGTTCTCCTATGTCTATGTAAAGAGATTTTGTTTCCAAGCACCATGTTACTTCACTTTACTTTCAACTTATCATTTGTACAATTCTTGTCTGTATTTCTTTTGAATTTTAATTTTGTCACCCAGCATGATGGTATAATTGCATTACATTTTTCTTCCAGCAGTTTCATTAAATATACCTTAAAAAATTAAAGCTTATAAAAAATAGCCCTTAATTGTTCCTTGCAAAGACCTAGATTGAGTTTTTGGACCCAAAATATTAATTGGAAAACAAACAAAAAATCTGAAACTCAGAAAAAAATTACAGGCTTTCAAATTAGAAAATGGTTACAACTGAAAAGTATAGATCCCTGATGTTAAGCTGTAACTTCCATTATATTTAAAAAATGTTCCAAATGAGATAGATTGAGTCTACTATCACCTTAAAGCATAACCTGCATAAAATATTTAAGAGAAACCAGGTATCATTTTAGACCCAAGGAATGCCTATTAATTTTAATTTTGCAAAATAGATTTTATAATCAATACTGCAAAAGCTTGTTCTGTAACTAACTTCGTGACTAGTGGAACTATTTAATGGTAATTTAATATATATTCTTATTTTCTCCCATCCAAATACTAACCAGGCCCGACCCTGCTTAGCTTCTGAGATCAGATGAGATCAGGCATGTTTCAGGGTGTTGTGGCCATAGACATATTTTTATTTCCTTTATTTGAACGAAGTATTCTTACTGTTCTGAGATTTCTCTTTGAAGGTCTATATTGTAATAAAAAAAAATTCACTTCCCCTTGAACAACTATTATGTAATAATTATACACAGATTTTTTTTTTTTTTTTTGCATTATTGCACTGGAATTAACAGTAACTATTAACCTAGGCAGAGATTATTTCTTCACTATATTTGCGGATTTTATCACTTTATTTCTATATTTACAAGTTACACCTAGTTAACTGCAATAAAGTTAGGTAAACACAGAGACCCTTCAGTTAAACTCAGTAGCATCTTAAAATTTACTTTGCATACCTTAACTGCTCAATTTTTTAAAGAATGAACGAGTCCAGGCCTGGGGACCCATGCCTATAATCTCAGCATTTTATGAAGCTGAGGTGGGAGTATCACATGAGCCAAGGAATTCCAGCCCTGTCTGGGCCAAACAGTAGGACCTCGTCACTACAAAAAATAATAGTCAGGCATGGTGGTGCATGCCTGTAGTCCCAGTTACTGAGGAGGCTGAGGTGAAAGGAATGCTTGAGCGCCGGAGGTCGAGGCTGCAGTGAACTGTGATGGCGTCACTGCACTTTAGCCTGGGAGACAGTGAGACCCTCTCTCTAAAAAATATTAATGATTAATTTTAAAATGAATGAATTAGTATAGTGTAACAATGCAAACACATGAAAATTGAACACAAATATCAAAAAGACATGATATCTTCATAAAATAGTCACTAAAATTTCCTCAGCATACAACTATTCTGCTTTTTGTTCTTATGCTTCATGGAGTTTTTGCATTTTTCTTAGGTGGTAGTGATTGGTGAAGATGATTGCATAATAGTCAACTTATTTAAATAACCACAATGCCATATTGTCAAGTCACTCTTCTGGGTCAATGCTGATTCACTGGGCAACATTTAGTGGGGATTATTTGCTCATCCAGTAGCCAGCCAGGCAGTAGGCAGGCATGCTGTAGGTAGGCTGAGTGTATTTGTCAGCATGATCTGTATTTATGTAAATGGCAACATTTAAAAATTGATAACTTTTGTTCAGCATGATTACATGTAAGTAGATCTTTGTCTTCTTTTAGTTGGAACCCAATGTTTCTTTTGCCCCATTTTTTTCTGCCAGCTCATGTTTTTATAAAATTATCAGATTCTAAGTGTTTCATAAAAAACAAATGTCATGTTTTGAACTATATAATTAGAGCTGAGGCAAATTAATACAAATTTTCTAACTAATATTTACAGAATCCAAGACACTTCACGGGGTTCTAATGTTTGATTGATGACACTTTTCCTTGCCTTGTTTGCCTGATGTTGAAATTGCTGAAGATCTAAACAGAAGAACTTAACATTTGTCTTGACAGAACACAACAACGAAAAATATCTCTTACCCTAGGTAGAGTAAAGTACTTTTATAAATCTAATCTATGAACCAACTAGGACATTTATATTCCCAATTTAGATACTGGGGTCTAATAAATCTGCTTTGCCATTGTAGCAATAAGAAGTTTGAAGTTTTTCCCAGTGGGTGTCAAATTTGACTGTACAATTTGGATTATGAAAGACTACCAACTATAACATGATAATATATTCTGTTGACAAGTCATCTTAATCTTTCCTATTGAGTTTTACAAAACAGTTACTTACCTTATTCAGCTCAGAGATTGAGACATTTATTTCCTCTAAACTGATTCTTTAATATTGTCTTTGTTGACAACTCTGAAAATATACTGATGTCATAGGTAAAAGGCATTTTAGGTCCTAGATTATTAAGAAAAACATTCGTTATTAAAAGAAGGCATTTGCATTCTGACAAAGACAAACAAAACTAAGAAATCACATGTACAGGATACAAAGAGTAGGACAAAGAAAGGCTAAAATACTGTGCTGGTTTCCTATGACACTGAGTAATACTAATATTATGGTTCTCTGGGAGTCAAAATATAAAGCTTCCAATACTTCTAAAATTTTTACTCTATTATTTAAATATGGACTTTAAACCGCTCAAAGAATAAGATTCTCAGAATCTAAGTAGATTTAATTATCTTAGCTATATATTAATATATCATGTATTTATATATTTATGTAAAAATTACGTTAACTTTTTCTAAACAACTATTTTGTACATTTTTAGCCCTTTACTGAATATTCTAGAATTGTTTTAGTGAATATATTTTTATCCTCAATTATTCTACTATGATTATACTGTATTATGAATTTGTAATATATAACGTAAAAGAGTTTCACAAGCCCATTATATGATATATTTACACACATATAAATACATTTGTATGTATAATACACACACACACACACACACACACACACACACATACACATATATATGAGGATTTACACATTTGATCCTAGAAAGAAATGAAAAGTTATTTTTCCTTCCCAAACTTTTAAAAGTGAACGATTTGGCTTTTTTTCCTCACAAGTGAGAGTTAAATAGGATATTTAATTTGAATATGCTAGCCTTGAAACAACTTCTCTGGAGAAGTAATGTTTTCAGAATTTTTTTCTCCTATTTGATTTGCTTTTATTTTGCTGATATAAATTTTAAATATTTATCAGTTATGGCAGAAATGCTTCAGAAATCACTTTGGAATTAAAGAACTATGGAGGGCTCCCCAAGCTTATTTCTTAAAAGTGATTTAGGGCTGAAGGACAACAGGAAGGATGCTCCTGGCTTAGGCTGGTATTTTATGGAGGAAAAAACTGAGACACAGGAAAGCTAAGTAAATTTACTTTAATATTAAACACCTAGCAAGTGGCAGAGCCAAGATTTTCACCCAAGGCTTCTGCATACTATGAACCAAAAGTGCCCTGGTACTCTTTCAAGTAAGCTGGATCATGAATTATTCTGTAAGGTATCCAGAAAGAGAGATTGTACAATTTTCTTCCTGTTAATGATAGCAGGTACTAGCATTTGTGTCCATTTGGCTACCGACTTTCCTCTCACTAATCTACCATTTACTTCATTCCTAATAATATAACTGTTTTATTCAAACCCAAGGAAGTAAACACATACACCCACACACATAAACATACATATATGCATTTTAGTCCTTATCCATTTTCAGTTACTGTGAATATAAATTTTCTCAGTCACTCCATAGGACTTTGTAACATAATCAAGTGTTTTAGGTATGTGGGGGGAGGTGCATATTGGTAACCATATTGTCACTTCTGAAAAACCTTCGTAAGGATTGAAACAACATTAAACCAGAGTACACTTAGTTTAAGAGAATTGATGTCTGATGATATCAGATATTAAGAACTTGACACAGGCAATCTAGGGATAAACCTGTGGAACAGAAAACTCATGAGAGCTGCTTTCTGCTTCCTACTTTTGAGAACGCTGGAACTACAATACATTAGAAATTATGTGAGTGATAGCAGTTGTATCTTTGACTTCCTTTCCATTCCCTTTCCACCATTCTCAAACATCATTAACTTCAAATAAAATTAAAAAGGTTACATTTTTTTTTCCTACATCAATCACATTCACTTATACGTTCCTGAGGATACAGAATAAGCCTTCTGATTGGCCAATGAATTTTTTTTTTTTTTTGGAGACTTCTCGACGATACATTTATAAATCACTGAGTAGGCTGAGTTGCTTAGGGATGAATTCATTTTATTCTTATTCTTAATATATTGTTTGTAATGGAGACCCCATGTAGTCTGAGAATACATTTACGTTTTAATTTTACTGTAATATAGCTAGCTGATCTTTGAATGTTAAAAGAACAAGGCAGAAAAAGGTGACATATAAATGGAATTGAACTCATAAATAGAAAAACATAACATTCTATTTCTAAACAATGCAGCTTTTACAAAGCTCTAAGCCGATTCCTTTTTTGAAGTCAGTAGGGTGGGATAGTAGTTTAGTGAGCTGCAGTCAAACAGAGTTGAAAAACATTAGTTGATGTGGACAGAAAATATAGGTTTCCCTTTTGAAAATTTTAAAACCCTGAGCACATTCAGTGTGTGCTGCCACTTAATGCATTGTCCAAGTATTTCCTGCACATCCAATTTTTATGAGAACTTTTAAAAGGCTTCTGGTAGACAGTTTAATCACATTTCCTTTTACCACTTGTATATGTGCTTCTTATATGGAGGTCATTGTAATAAAAAGGAAATTTATTTGGTTTTCAGTTTGCCTTCTCATTTTAATTTTTTTTTTTTTTGGTGGGTACAGAGGATGTGGAGACCTAAAAAAATACATTAAAGGAGTTAACATTGCTGCCATTATGCTATTGCTTGCTTTTTTCCAGATGTAAGCTACCGTTAATAGGTACAAAATGTATGTTTTTATGTCTCTGGACTTGGCTTTACCTTCTTCCCTCCCCTCAAAAGGAATTAATGATCATGATCATTACTAGAAGAATGGCAACAAGACAATTGTTCATAATCCCTACAATGTATGTGTAGTCAGATGAACTAATCTTGTAAAAATAGTTTCATAAAATTTTCATGCTCATACTTCTTCAATGGTTTTTATACCAGATATCCTATATTTATAGATCAAAGGCTATGTGAAAGGCAAACAGAGCTCTGAAATGGAAAACCAAGCAGCATCATCTCTAGGTTTCATTTTCCACCTGCAAATAATCTTTAGTTGAAGTTTTCACCGCCGTTGTCACTGACAGGGCATAGGAAAGTACTAGATCAAAATTACTCTTCCAGAGTATGTTTTATAACAGGAACAATATAGGAAATAAATTTTGGTCATTTTGTAAAAACTAGACAAAACGAAACAATCTTAAGGTCACACTTAGAGTTACAGTTTTGGGTGACTGTCATCTTGGAATGAAAGCAGAATGCCAAATAGAATTACCTTAATAAAATAAAGATGCATAGAACATTGGTTTGACGTAGTACTCTCAAAGTCTGTGCAGGGCTAGATCCTATCATGGGAATATCTTTCAGACAAAAAGACCACATCTCCATTTAATGGGATGAATACTGGTTTATTATTAATATAGATAACCAGAAGGCAGACAAAATTCTCTCTTTCACCAGATAACTGCCAATTAGTAGTATGAGAATACATGTCTCACTTTGCCACTAGGACTAGATTTTACATCACTGAAGAGCTTGGAAGAGCTCAGTATCTCTTTCAGTTTTCTATTTATTTTACTTCCAGGAATTACAGAGATCTTTGCATGGTACACTTTATATGAAAATTCAGTCTCACTGTGTCGATCAGTTCATCCCAATATTTTTCTGCTTGTGAAGGCTAGATAAGATTTTAAAAATATGCAATGCAGCAACAGATGCATTCCAAAAAAGACACCACTATTTTTTATCATAGGAATGCGTGCATTTGTATACAAATTATTATGGTATAACACAATTTTAAAAAAATTTAATAAGTCAGCCTTTGGGAGGCTGAGATGAGTGGATCACCTGAGGTCTAGAGTTCAAGACCAGCCTGACCAACATGTTGGAACCCCATCTCTACTAAAAATACAAAAATTAGCTGGGTGTGGTGGCACATACCTGTAATCCCAGATACTGAGGAGGCTGAGGCAGGTGAATCACTTGAACCCAAGAGGTAGAGGTTGCAGTGAGCCAAGATCACACCATTTCACTCAAGCCTGGGCAATAAGAGTGAAACTCAATCTCAAAAAATATGTAAAAAATTAAAGATTAAAAAATTTAATGTTACAAGTTACAAGGCCACCAAACATGAAAGAATATCACAATAAAATAAAAAATTTAGTAAATAGGATTTTTTTTAAAGCATAAACATTTATTCTGTGGAAATTGACTGAAATATTTTATAATTTTAATTACATTAAGTTTCTAAGTCTTTGTGTATAATTTTTTTTTTTTTTTTTTGAGACAGAGTTTTGCTCTTGTTACCCAGGCTGGAGTGCAATGGTGCAATCTCAGCTCACCGCAACCTCCGTCTCCTGGGTTCAGGCAATTCTCCTGCCTCAGCCCCCTGAGTAGCTGGGATTACAGGCACGTGCCACCATGCCCAGCTAATTTTTTGTATTTTTAGTAGAGATGGGGTTTCACCATGTTGGCCAGGATGGTCTCAATGTCTTGACCTTGTGATCCACCCGCCTCGGCCTCCCAAAGTGCTGGGACTACAGATGTAAGCCACAGCACCCAGCCTTTGTATATAATTTTAAAGAGGAAAAACGAAAACATGTTTCTGTTTTGCTAAAAAGTTATCGTCTTGAAAGTAAATATATTTAAAAGAGCATTTTTTTCTGTAATATATGCATTTTGTATCAAAGTTATTCTCTGTCCAAAAAACATTTTTAAGCATTAAAGATGGAGTCAAGACATCTTTTAAAATAACTGTACCAGTCATGACGATGGAAGTATAGTCCTACTGTACCCTGATATTGAAAGTTTATTAACTGCAACCACAGAGCCATCTTTTTCCTCGTTATGTCTGTCTTAGTCTGTTGAGACTGCTATAAAAAAGTACCTTACATTGCTTAGATTGAATAACTTATTAAAGCCAGAAATTTATTTCTCACGGTTGTGGAGGCTGAGAAGTTCAAATTTAAGGCACTGGTAATGTCTGGTGAGGGCCTGCTTCCTAGATCAGCCATGGTGACTTCTTGCCATGTGCTTACATCGTAGAAGAGGCAAACATGCACCATTCAGGTCTCCTTAATAAGGGCACTAATCCCATTCATAGGGTATCTGCCCTTATGACCTAATCACCTCCTAATGGTCCCATCTTTTAACACTGCTGCACTGGGACAAGTTTTCAACATGTGAATTTGGGGGAACAGAAACCTTCAGACTACAGCAATGTGTAATGTGGTTTTAGATTATTTCCTCAGTATCTGAGCTTCCATTTTCACATCATAAAAGTGGGAATAAACTATCCACCTTGTGTGTTGTGAGAACATGAAATTCCATAAAAAAAGAGCCATACAGAATAGAGTGTCTGAACCTTTTACTAAATACATGCTAGAAGTTAATATTATCTTCATCATCATGATACCCCCTATTATCAAGATAAAAGCCAGTCAAATCTCCTTTAACTTGGAGAAACATCGGAATATTTTTCTTTCATATTTTGCATTAAAAATAAGAAAATTGAGACTCCAGTAGCTGACCTGCCAAGCCAGACAGCAAGTGTGTAGTGAACTGGGAAGGAATCCATGGCTCATGACATCCCATCTACTGTTCTTTCCACATGATTATCTTCGGAGAGAATAAATATGTTAAATGTGTCTTTCCTAAAATTTTCCACCCTTACACTGGTTGTGGCAGGGGTGCAGTGAGAGACCTATGATCCACATAGAACCTCAAATAAATTAGTTTTATTTGATCAATGGTGATTATTTTGGCTACTTATTTTGCAGCTCACAAATGCATATTCAGTAGGTGTTGTGGATGGAATTGTTTCCCCAAAATTAATATGTGGAAGTCATAATTCCAAGTACCTCAGAATCTGACTGTATTTGAAGACAGGATCCTTAACAAGGTAAAGAAACTACAGTGAGGTCACTGGAGTGGGCCCTAATCCAATATGACTGGTGTCCTTATAAGAAGAGATTAGTATACAGACACTTGCTGAGGGAAGAACATGTGAAGAAAAAGAAAGAAGACAGCCAGATCTATAAGCCAAGGCAAGAAGCCTCGGAAGACTCCAGCCCTGCCTACACCTCAGTCTCAGATTTCTAGCCTGTAGCATAATGAGAAAATAAATTCCTAGGGTTTTCATTGGGTTTGCTCCATAGGTAAACTTGTGTCATGGGATTTGTAGTGCAGATTATTTCATCACCCAGGTATTAAGCCTAGTACCAATTAGTTATTTTTCATAAACCTCTCCCTCCTCCTCCTCCTCCTCCTCCTATCCACCCCTCCAATTGGCTCCAGTGTGTGTTCCCCTCTATGTGTCCATGTGTCCATGTGTTCTCATCATTTTAGTTCTCACGAGTGAGAACATGCAGTATTTGGTTTTCTCTTCATGTGTTAGTTTGATAAAGATAAGGGCCTCCCACTCCATCCATGTTCCTGCAAAGGACATGATCTGATTCATTTTTGTCTTTTAAGCCACTTGATCTGTGGGACTTTATTATGACAGCCCCAGCAAATGAATGCACTGGGCACCCGGCACTCTTCTGAAATTGTAAAATGTCATTCAGAGCTGAAATGTAAACCTAGTTATTCTAGTTTTAGTGGAAACATAAATATAATTTTCCTAAAAAAGAACTTTATTATTTTCTTTGGAAAAATGTTCATCTGAGAGTCAAAGGAAAACAGTGAAAGGTGGAAATCTCTCATTAGAAGGTCATACTAATGTTATTCTAAGACTTTCCTAGTCTACTCCTCTAAAATCACCTGGTACTATTATATGCAGTTGTCTAATAAAACTCTTCATGTCATGCTTCACTGATGTTTTCTGTGTATCTGTCACCCATAAAAGAATGTAAGCTCATGTAAAATAGGAACTCTACCAGCAAGCACTTAACACATAATCTTGTAGTGTGTAGCGCATGTAAGTACATGAAAAATGCTTGTGGAATTAGACTGAAACCTCTTCAAAATGCTGATCTGAGTACCTATGCTATGTAACTGACTGCCTTGGTGGTAAAACAGTTTTATAACATAATCTCTTAAATACTTCAATAATTAAATTTGCTTGGATGGTCTCCAGGAGAGACTACTCCTGCCCATGTTATTATAGTGAAATTCTAGAATGGTAATTTTGGTTCTTAGTTGTAGAGATCGTCCTTGGTACCTACGAGCTAATTAACATAACAATAGAAATGTTAATCCACAAAGCTTACAAGTGAAAACCCAATTAGGGTGATGTGATATTAATTAGAAGAAAACAGGAAGTTTGGATTAGGAGTCTAGTGATATAGTATGAGCATCAGCAGGGTGTGTGTGTGTGAGTGGGTTGGGTAGTGAATAAAGTGCTATCCACACAGGGCATTGCAGCTTTAAACAATTAGTGCAAGGTACTGTTATTTTGACAGTATTTCCAACATCATTTAATGAATCTAAAGAACAAAAGTACAACATGAAAAAGAGATATATTCATTTTTATTTCAGGTACTATATAGTAGTTAAGAAAGAGAACAAGAGAAGTTGTAATCAGGAGAAGTCAGTAGGAAAATACATGCTCTCCCATTGTTCAGACAAGACAGGGGAGTCAAATGTAATCCAAAATACGTGAGGAGACTGGTTTTCTATTTAAACTTATAATTTTGGTTAATAATGATTCTCTGAGAAAATAGGGTTTAGGAAACAAAATAATCTCTAGAAATATGACATTGTAATTCGGGTATGACTATTGCCATTGCAATTTTATTCAGATGATTATGTGTAGATAATAAATAAAGGAAACTCGGCAGTGAAGGAATTATGACTAAATTATATCCAGAGACAAAAATTCGCTTTACAAAGTATCATAGGAAATGGCTAGGGAAGGATTTTATACTACTATCTATTTATTTTATTACATATTATTATATTATCAAATGTTTGTATAAATGTTTTGATAACAGAAATATATATGAAAAAGTGGCCGAATATGCTATTTTTAAAAAGAGGCATTTAATATGCAATACAAATAAAGAGAAAATGTATAAAAACAATTTAACAAACTTAAATAGAGGATCAATAAATAACAATTGAAGACTACATTCATCTGTCAACATTGAACTAAGAAATGAACAGGAAATAAAACTAAGATAATATGCAGAGAAAAACTTTTATATTCTAGTGTCACTTAGTTAAATCAAATCTGAATTGTGACTTCTCCCCATAGAACCAAAGAAAGAATCATACAAAATTTTTAAAATAGTAAGTGAATTCATATGAGAAAAAATATTTTATAAGGTGTATATTATAGATGCAGTAGAGCCAAAGATGTAAGTGAAAGCTTTTAGGATGCTGAACATGGGAAAGTAACTTATTTTCACCATTGAAAACCACTTGATTTTTAAGAATAAAATGGATTGCAAAAGAATATTTAGAAATCATACTTTAAATTCTCTGAGTGAACAATCATCTATCACTTGCACATACTTCCTAGACTATTTAAAAGTATTTAAGAATAAAATATTAATAGTTGAATCAAATTGACAGTGAACAGGTTTAAATTTTATTTTTAAGCCATTTATGCCTTTTAGTTTTGTAATTTATAGTCTTTCTATTTCCAATTTGACAGTTTCAGATCATTTGCTGAGATCTTTAATGGTTTTTACAAAAAAGCCATGTTTATATATATGGCATTCATTTATGCATCCCTTGTACTTTGTCAGTATCGACAAGTATTAAGGGCTTATAGTCTGCATCCCAGTGTTCCAGTTAGCCCTGTGGAATATTGCCTTCTACTAATTCAGATCCCTACAGACTGAAATAGTAATAAGCTATACCAGCCCACTCAAAATTCTAAACATTCTAACTCTGAGCAGTGAAATTCCTTTAATAGTGAGCATACCTGCAGGTATTACGTTTTCCATTTATGTCGTAAGTATATACTTGATGTATGTATGTAGCTATGCTCATGTATGTACAGTTTTATATAAGTATTAAAAATACTCTTCAAAATATGTTTGACACGAATTATACACATTTTCAGATTATATGTTTGTTTTATTTTTCATTAGTACATTAGGAAATTTCTCATATATGTTCTTTACATGAAGAGCTTCTCTAATACATTTTAATACTGGTAGAATCTAATTTTAAGTAGCATTACTACAAACAGAAAAATTCTTACCACCACTCAGACTTAATTTAAGAAGATGATTGAAAATATGTACAAAGTGCAGACACTATATTTTTATGTAAAGCAGGTGCTTAACTCTGCAATGTGTTTGAAAACAATAATGCGGTAGGAAGAGAGGAATATTTAAAAATATTTTCAAAGCAGTATTACCTGAAAGCATTAATGCTTTAAAAAAATTAATCCTGAGCTACCTGTGTTTGAAGACTTTCTAAGAATAGATATGTTGCTGACTATAACACTAGCAATTTGATTTAATAAGGGTTAGAAGACTGGTTTACAAATTACAGAAATAGTTTTTAAATGATGCACTATTTAGGTTACAGGATTTGAGAAGAGATGGCCTCTTTATTTCTATAGTATCATTTTCTTTTCTTAGCCCTCATGCTTCTTGCTTTACGTTTGTACCAACATGAGTGTCTGCTTCTGTAGTTGTCCCTAAGGTTGAAAGTTCACTTCAGGGAATAAATGAGGCAGCAGGATTCTGTAAATTTAAACCTTTTTTAAACATAAAAGTATTAAACCTCATTAGTATGTTAACTACTATATTTAAACAGCAAATGGACAGCATTTTCTTAAAATAGGTTATAGTTAGTAAAATGGAAATAATTGTGGAGATGCATTAATCAACTTTTGCTGATACTAGGAACCATGTCACCCTCATTAATAAAGTGGTAATAGAATAGTGCCGTGGCAACACTTGGGCCCTGTAACCCTGCCAGGGAATTCACATCTGGGCTTTGTAACCAATTGGCTTTGTGACATGGAACTAAATACTTAATCATGCTATGCCTCAGCTTCCTTATCTATTAAAATTAAGATGGTGGCTGTCTACATTGTATTGGGTAGTTATAAAGGACAAAAAGAAGAGTTATCTGAGTTATCTCTAAGTATGTCTGGCACATAGTAATCAATGTTACCTATGAAGATAGGTTTTTTTATTTTAAACTGGATACTTAAAAAGCCCTAATTATACAAATTAGATATGTTAACTTCCCTACTTAAGATAAACTCTTTATAATTCAATCTACAAAATTAAAGAGTTTGAATACAAAATTTTTAGAAATAATTCTGTTATGAAGCAGGGTTTACATATAATTATGTATACAACTAGAAAATGATCCTTTTTTTTAATTTTACTTTTTCTGTATAGTCAATATTTGGAGCATATAAATAGCTATCAAATGTGTGTCAATTGTAAAACTGTTTATGTGTGTTATCCAGGTACAGCATAGTTTATAAATTAATTCTGTGAATCTTACTAAATTATAAAGTATCGTTTCCCCTATTCAAATGGTGAGCATACAATTATGTGATTATCTACTCGCCAGTCACTTTTTTCAAATTGTACATAATTTTTAGTTATCTGAATCATGCTACGTTAACCATGTTATTTACTCAGTATTTGATTTAAGTATAAATATTCTCATCTGTTTCAAACTCGTAATAATATACAACTAAATATTAAATAAGACATAAATAAAAAGTGATAAAAACACACTTCTAAAATATACTGGCTTCTAAAAAAATAATAATATAGTGAGTTTCTTTTAAAGATGAAAAAATAGCTAAACTTGGTAGCATTATCATTTTTTAAAGTTTTGTAAAGGTTGTGATTGGCTCTATCATCTGAAGAAATACTTAACTCTAAAATTGAAAAAGACTAAGTTCCTCATTTCTAATATAATAGCAGCAAATTAGAGTTATCTGCAGTAGTAGCAATGGGAACAGATTGCATTATAAATCATCTTATCATTGACAGACAATTACATTCTGAACTTTCCAAGCATGAGGCAGTAGCAATGTTTGTTCACCAACAAAGTTATTCAAGCCAAAAGCTCAGGAAGGCTATGAACATAAGGGAGTTATTTCTGGGTGAGTTGTTGGAATAAGTTTGTCCTATTACTTTCCTTCTACACATCTGTAGAATCACAAAAATTAAAGATAGAAAAATGTCTAGTAGCTTTCCTTGAGTTAGCTCTCCTGCCCATTTTGGAAGCAAAGTATACTATAGTTCTCTTAATCTCGGGTTAAAGAGGGAAAGTTTGCATACAAAGTAAGCAGGAAAATACTTCTGTTGTTGGAGAAAAAATAGCTGACCAATTTTTTAAAATTCCAAAAGGAATGTGACATTTACAGATAGATACATATTTTCTATAATATCATACATTTGTGTAAAATATTAATAATTCTTGATAAAGTACATTTGTATCATATTTATTTCCAGCACAATTCTTTAATCAATTTACAATCACAAGATTGACTACTGGTTTCAGTTAGTAGCATTTTGTGATACTTGAGTATAATAAATTGAAGACATAATGATGTGGTTTACCTTTATGAAAACAAATATTGACATTACTTACAAATGAGACAGTTTAACCTAAGTCACAGGTCATCTCAGGGAATAGTTGACAAAGTTTACATGAACTGTTTTTTGTTCTCTCAGCAGTGATATTTGTGTGACAGTAAATTGACCTTACTTGTTCTACAAATTGATTAGCTATATGAAATTGGCTACCAATGACTTGAATGCATTTCAGGACCATTTAAATGACTGTTAAAACTATTACTCTCAGAATTGTTTCGTATTATTTTTTCCAGATGTTTTCCTAACCTCAGCCCTACTGTACCCAAAATTGAAAGCACTCAGATAACAAGCCCCCTTTTATTAAATTACTGTTTGTACACATGGTCCTCCCTTGAGGTCTGATATTCTGAGACATAAATGCTGTGTATTAGTCTTTTTAATTCTCCCAGTTAGGTTTGAATATGTGATTTTTTTCCTGCTTTATGCAACCACATATTCATAACATATGTGTGTGTGTATTCATTTGGCAAATTTTAGATCTGTTAGGACTTCCGCTGAAATTGGCTTTGACTTTATATATTCCTGGTAAAATAAAGATGGCTTATCAAAGGACCATATGCAAAAAATACAACCCTTCACTCTAGTTTTGTCAACTGGATAAGGCAACAGAACATGCTCAAAATGCCTGAATTGCCTGACTTCCACAGAGGGCTATACTAAATCTAACTTTGCTTCTTCTGTTTTTAAAAAATATCCTTTCTCTCATATAAATACAATGTCTGCTTGCATAGTTCCCATAATTAAAAGTAGTTAAATATATTGCATTTTAAAATGCTATTCAATATTTCTAATTTCTTTACTTTGACACTATACCAATTATCTGAAATCATTTGTCTTGAAGTCTTCTGATTTACAAGAGGATTCTCAGACACAACTCAATTATCTGCTAAGACTTGGTCTTGCAGGTAGAGATTTTTGCAAGAAGGAAAAAGAACTTCTGTCTAGTTAACTATATATTTTAGCATTTTTATGCATTATGAAATTCAGTGTAAGCATTGATCATCTTCATTCAAGGAAGAAACCTTCATTCCTAAATTCTGACATTCACTCTAAGATAGTTTTATGTAAATGAAATTGTTGCAGATTTTAAGGATAACTCTTTAATCTGATTTCACTATAATTTCA
Source organism: Saguinus oedipus (assembly GCA_031835075.1). Taxonomy (NCBI): domain Eukaryota; kingdom Metazoa; phylum Chordata; class Mammalia; order Primates; family Cebidae; genus Saguinus; species Saguinus oedipus. The sequence continues at coordinate 48,247,854 of CM063169.1, forward strand.
GAGATATTCACAGGAGGAAGCATTTTTTGAAAGATGGATTGAAAATATACAAACATTCAGGAGGTTATTGTTTTAGGATACCTTTGATTTTGGGAAGGAGTTATATAAACACATTTTTTTTTCTCTGAAAATTATAGCTCACTGGAAACAGGAATTCACTCAATATAATTGATTTGGAATATGAAATGCTACAGAATTTTCAATATATCCATGTTACCTAAGTGTAGAAAACTGCATAATTTTATATTACATGGCTTGCAGATTGGGGATTTGTGTTTGTTTTTGCCTCAACAATTGCCTGTGAAAAGATGATGAATTGTGAGGTGGTTACAGGCTTTAATTTTTTGATTGAATGGAGGAATTATATTTATAGAAGGTCATTCACTCCTGTGGGGAAAGTTATTAATATAAGAAATTATGTGCTGAGGTAAACCACCTCAGTCAGACAGTGAAATTCATCATTCAAGACTTGTTTAGGGGCATGCAAAATATACTGTAAATTGAGTATCTCCCTTTCAAGGGGATTCATGCTACAGTTCAGGAATTTTTGGAAAGTTGTGATGAGAGCCCTGAGGTTTAGTGACAGTCAGAATACAGTATTTTTTTTTTTTCTTTTTTATCTGGAAACCCATTTTGGGATGGCTTCTTTTATTCTTATTCTGCATATCTTCTTTAAAAATGCATGAGAAAAATTGTCTAATTCTATCATTCCCCAATAAAAGTTAAAGGAACATATCTTAAAATAAGTGGGTTTATTGAGGCATATCTCTTAGATGTAAATGCAAACAGTATTTAGATATCAAGTATCAGTTTTTCTGAACAATAGTATGCTAGTGCTTATTCTTGGAATAGTATCTATACAGGGAACCAATAGCATATTATTCAGGTATTGTAGTGGTGAACAATGTCAGTTATCTGTTACATGGATATGTTATCAGTTACATGGATAGGTTTCAAGAATGTAAGGATGTTAAAAAAATACATTCCTGTAGTGTTCTATGTTGAAAAATGAACATCACAATAGTTTTAAAACTTAATAAAGAATAGTAAGAACATATTATATATAATTTTAAATTTTAATATTAATAGAAACTGACTTTGTTTAGTCCCTCGTAGTTTTCTAATTATTATTTCACATCGAATTATCTCATTTCAGCTTCTTGTCCACCTTCTTTGACAGGCAGAAGAGGGGATTTTATCCCCATAGGGAGATTGAGGCCTAAGTGTTTTATCCCTTGCTCATGGTTTTACAGTGACTACAGTGGCTTTTTCTCATTACAACACTCAGATGACTACACCTTCATGCAAACTCTCTGAACTAAACCATCCCAAGTGTTCAGTTTTTCCAATTAGCCATAGCAAATTTTTGTAGCTCTGTGAACGGTAACGTAATGTGTGGTTCCACAGCAGAATTTGAAATTGAAAATAACTGAGCTTATCTAAAAACATTTTTAAGACTCTGTTACCTGCCAGGCACTGTGCACAGCACTGTAGTCATCAAGGAAGAAATAGACACAAAAGTGTACACAATTAGCATACAAATTAATGAATGTTAAAGAAGTTATATTTGCTTTGGATGCCAAAGGAAAAGAGGATTAAGTAAGGAAAATGTAAGCTTGAGATTTGGACAGGTTTGTTTTAAGATGCCTGAATAAATCTCAGCTAAAATATTTAGCAAAAAATATTTTGTTGTTTGGGATGAAGCATAGAACAATTGTTTCTGAAGCAGTAACTTTGGACATCATCATTTACAGGTATATAGGAGATAACTGAATGCACAGAATTGTATGAAGTTCCCCAGCTAAATATCAAATAGTGAGAAGATGAGATAACCAATAATACAGAGTTGAGAAACACTGTATGAAGGATGTTTCCAGCGGGAAAGGAACAGTAAAGGATACATACTGAAATGAACAGACATGTACAGGAGAGGAGAAATTAGCATTGTGGAGGAAAAATGAATGATGGCTATCCAAGAGTAATTTTTGTGAAGTGTTAGCAAAGCTGAGTCATAACTGTGAATTAAGTAGGTTGAAAATAGAAGGTGAGGAATACTCCTTCCAAAGTGTATGATGAGAGAAATACTTAGATAACAAAAGGTTGAAAGCTGAGTAAGAGTTCAATTAATCATAAGTAAATTTATTTTGCCATGATTAAAAACTATCTTCATAAATCTTTAACAAAAGAAGTAATAAAGTTGTATTATTACTTAGATTTAAATGCATTTGATATGTTGGGGGTACTTACCCTTATCATAATAATATAAAAATAGTGGGTCATCTATTTGATTTTTAAGTACATACTCTACCTCTCTGCCTATTTTTTTTGCAAGATGAAAAAATTAGAAAAAATTATTACTGCTGTGATTTTAAAATCTGTTTAAATGGTAGATTAAGATACATTCATTTTATTTTTGCTTACGTAATACTGAATTTGAAAGTTTGTTTCCCTTTTCTTGCTCTTACCATCAAAAAAAGTAAGTGCTAATTTTCCTACCAGCTTAAAAAGGTAGTCTTAATAATGTATAATGTTACAATTATAAAAGTTAATGATGAAGACACTTCTGTTTATAAGAAGCAAAAATTCACTTACATTACCTAAATTAAAACAGAGTGCTCATGGAAACCAAGGGGAAAAAAAGTGAACATTTGAGTCCTTATCTAAAGTGGGGGAAAAATGAGTAAGGCAATTTCTCTCTGTGCCTCTCTCTCCCTTTTTTCCTCTCCCCTCTCCCTTCTTCTCTATGTTATACCTGTACATTACTCAAAACATCTGTTTACTTTATAAAGACTGTGTCTTCACAATGTGTATGTGGCTGCAGCTGGATCCTTTTATACTCTAGCCCCTCAATTTCAATATCAATCACCGGTTGAGACCCTCTTCTTTTTCTCTTTGCTTAAATGTTTACAAAATTACTGGGGAGGAACCAATCATCTTTAAACATAGCCATACATAGTTCATGACACAGGTCAGTCAGCCCCCATTTTGCTTATCTGGGTATCTGGGCCACACCATTTTCCTAATGTACCAGTTCTGCACTGGAGAAGGAATGAGAGAGAGGTGATTATGTCCTGTACTTAGGGATGTCTCTTCAGGGTAATTGGGTGTAGCAGAGTGAGCTGTCCTTAATAGTTTATCATACACATGATGTTAAAGTAAAACCATGACACCCTAAACTTGCAGAACTGTTTATATAAATAAGGAGGATTATTACTCTGAAACATTTTAGTAAGGAAATATTCATGTATCTCTTTTATCTTTTAGTAGATTTAAAAGAAAACTTATGGCAGATTCTGTCTTGCATATGTTCTATTTGTATCAGATTCTCACACCAAGTATTTGTCAATTCTTTTCCATAAACTTATTTTACACTGAATCACTGAATAACTATCATAAAAACAAATAGCATGTCAACACATTTATCCGAACAGAGCCCTCTTGAGATAATGTCTGAATTTTCATCAAGACTGTAGTGATTAGTGTTTCTGATTATGATAATCAAATAACTCATTAGTGGCTAAGTTTCAAAAAGAATTTGAAATATAAAATGTTTCTAGAATATGGTGAGTCATTTGGCTTAGGCTTCTCAAAGATGGGGAAAATGGAAATCACAAGTTTAGCCCTTAATATCCAGCATCAGTAAAATATATGTAAGGCCAAGTGTGTACCAATTTTCCAAGTGGCATATCATCAAAGGCCCAGTTTCATGGCAGGTCATTTAAAAATGTATGCTCATTTATACATAAAGAATAAATGAGCAAAAGTTGTTGCTTTGTCTAAACTTGAAATCAACATAAAGCGTTAAATGAGTAGAAAAAGGTTTCAACAATGAAGTGTGTTTTATTAGCTGATGTTCAATGTATGAAGTAGGCAATTGAAATAAGTGAAAATAGGGAAAGACTATTTTATAAGAAAACTTCATTTGCAAGTAGTTTCAGTTTAATGAGCAGCAGAAAATAAGGTTTTGTTATCTGTTGTATGTACTTTCTATTGCTTAAAAGTTTGTAAATATTTGCTGAATTCACACTTTATTAGGTGTATGTATGCATATGGGTTTTCCTTCCTTAGTTAAGCTTCCTTTATTGTGTTTAGCTCTTTATTTTAATAAGATGATAAACAAATTTCTATACTTCTTCATGCTTTACAGATGTTACTAGGAAACAGGAATGGAAATAATATTCTGTAGTTTTAAAAAGACATGTAGAATGGCATTACCTTAAAAACACAAAGTATAGGTTGGTCAAGTTCAGTCAAGCATTGATCACAATCAACCATTAACACAACTACATATACATTTCTTACACTCAGGCTTATATTTGGATACATTTTATCAGAGTATTTGATTTTAAACTCATCAGATCCTCCTTTTTAGCTGATCTTTTAGAATGTCCAATTAGCCCTTTCGATCTCACAGATTCTGAACAGATATTTTGGCCTAAATGAAAGGTGTGTTTTATGAATCCATTTGAATATTGAGTTAAGCAGATAGTTTTTTTTTTAGATTTCATTAAAAGTATCATCCAGGGAGATTTTTGTCTCCCTATTAATGGCCATCTGGATTGAATGAGCTAGTGGTCTAAATCTAGTCTATTTTTATTTGTTATTAGCCTTTTGCATAGCACTGGTCTGAATGACTTATGAGAAATATTGAGCAGAGGTAGAAGGTCCTTTTAAAGGGATGTCAACATATAATTTAAAATACAGGATTGAGAATATATCTAAATTTGTCTTTGCTTCAATTATCTTAAAGGGAATTCCAATAATTTTTACCCTATGTCATCTAAATAAAATAAAATACATTATTCATTGATCTCTGAATATTTCATGTCAGATAAGTTAGTCTTTATGCTTTCATTTCCTCATCTATACTAGAAGTGAGAAAAAAATCTGTAAAGTCCCTTTCAACTCTAATATCCTGTGAGTCTACCAGATATTGAAGTCACCCAAAGGGAAAGGAATTGCTTCAAATTCTTACTTGCAAGTACAATTTTCAAGCCCTGTTTCCAAGCTCAGAGTTTCTGTGCCACGGAGAGGAGAGAGAAAAAGACCTAATAGAACTTAAAAAGAGCTAGGGCTAAAAGAAAGGCAAAGAGGGATTCAGAGTTCCTGAGCTCAGTGTCAGGAGGATGAATCATATTTACACTGATTTCCTGTTTCTTTTCATGTTGAGTTTCCAAGGAAGCTAGCTACCTTATGCTGCTGCTTTCTTTATTTTGCTGCACGCACATAAACACCCCACAAACTCCTACTCTTTATAAGCTGAATAAAGTTATGTATATATGTTTTACATAATCTATAGCTGTTTGGGTGATTGTAAAATATTCTGGATTGTAGGATTACTTTAAACAGCATCTTACCACAGTGATACAAGAACACCAACATAAATTAGTGTTCAGGATCTCAGTCTCTGTTTCTCTTAGGTCTCCTGGTAATCAAATGATAAGAAGAAAATACTGTGTCAGTAGTCTAGCAACATGTTTTCTTTTACTTCATTGAAGGGAAGTGAAAAAGTTCACTTGGTCTTGTTGGATCCTTATCATGTAAGGCTGAATAAAAACCTTTCATAAAAGAGCTTCGAATTGTAACAGAATGCTACAAACATGATAATGGAAGGCATGCTTCAATAAATAATCGTACTTTATAAATTGCTTTTCCTAAGTTTATTAGAACGTATATATTGCTTTTCCGAAATTATTTTCCTGAATTATTATTTTCATTTTGAAGTGGATTGCTATTATCAGTATCATTAATATTAAAATAAATGTTTTATAAAATGTTCTCTATATATTGTTTAATCATGTTTAAATATTGCCCCTCACTTCCATATCATAGAAAACTACTATGAACTTAAATAATAATCCTTACTTGAAATCAATGTATTTATTTTAATATCGTTTTAAACAAAAATACATTGTTCTCCAACAAAGAGATATCATTCCATATTCTTCTGAAGAACACTGGAGAAGACACACACACACACACACACACACACACACACACACACACACACACACATTTTAGAATACCACTATCTATTGTTTTCAAATGTTATTCTTCTTTCACCACCATCTTTAATTTTCTAAAATGATATGTATGTTGCTGAATATATCTGCGGGACGCAGCATTGATTAAAATGAACTTTTATATACTATCAACTCTTTGAAGACAAAATTATTTCTTATTTGTATTTTTAACAAAGTTAAAAAGTATTTAAATGAATGAATGCATGTATGTGTCTATTTGAGAGATCTTCATAAAAGTTACATCATTTAATGTGCTTTTCGAGTAGAGAATCATATAGTATTTTCTCATGTTCTTCAAAAATGAAATGTGTTTCTTAGTTATGTTTCATATTTATTAATATACATTTTCAAAGTAGGTTTTTGTATAGTTTCTGTAATCTCTTTTGGTTTCTTTACATCCTCTTTTCGTCAGGAAAACAATTTTACAAGGATAAATCAGAAAAGTGTTAGTATTGCAGAGAGTCTTCTAAGTGTTACAGTCTGTGACCTGAGGATTAAAAGATAAACAGTAAAGCAGTTTTGCTGAAGTTATATTAGTTTGAAGCTTGGAGACAAAGGGAGTAATTCAAAAGACAGACTCTATTAACAGTGACTACATCTACAGACATTTCCTTGTTTGCTAAAGTATATTCCTTCAGGGATTCCTTGCCCAGACCTATAAGAAGACACATTTTTAAGACCTTGAAAATAAGCATGTTTCTCACATACTTTGGTTTTGTTCTTTAAAATATATAGAACTTTCATTTTAAAAATAGATTTTAAAAAACACTCTGGCCTTTTAAACATTCACAGCTAGCTAGGTTTCAGGCTTGTTGAAGAGTTCCCATCCAACATCACTGTAATTAGTTTCTTTAATTTGGTCTGATTTATTCTAAACTATTCCAAAAGGTATTCAAAGCACGAATTCTTTTTCTGGAAAGAAAGTGGAGGTACAGCCAACAAACATCAGACCTTCAGACCTTTGATTGTGGTGTGTTTCTCTTTGTGAATTATAAAACATATATGAAAATGAGAATTAAAAAATCATAATTTAGTTTTAATAGAGTAACACGTATTTTCAAAGATATCAGTGAGATAGACACATGTATATTATAACTAAAGTCATGGTAAAGCTTCATCTTTCATACATTTCCTTTAACAACTAATCATTTAGATCAACTAATCATTTATTTACAATATTTTATAAAAGTCTGACAAGCAAATTAAAATCTACCTTAAGTTTTGAGGTAACAATATCTTACGTTTTCAGTTTGGATAAGCAGAAGAGATCCTTTGGTCTAAACTTATGGTACAGAGAAGGTCAGCATGGCAGTGAAACTAAGTCAGATGATGGTGGAGCTGAGGTTAAAGCCCAATACCCTACACACAGTCAGTGGCACATTTCCAGGGTATTCTGGAACATCCTTTTTACTCTGAATCAGTAATTAAAAAGTGAGACATTTTTACTCATATTTAGATACCGTACAAGTTGCATAAATGAATTTAAAATCAAAGCATGAAACACTCCATTTGCAAAAACACAATGTGAAATAATGTATTCAGAGTGTGGGGTTTGTTTGTTTGTTTTTAGTGTACTATATAAAAATGAAAGCTTATACACTCCCTCTGTCTCTCTCCCCCCACATTATCTCTTGATATATACTCTGACAAATATAAATTCAAGCTTCAGGGTTGGTTTTACAAAGTTTTACACAGTAAGAGATGCATAGTAAACCAGTGAACTTTTTAAAGAATTTGCCTTGAAAACACAATATTCAAATAACTGACACAGCCTTGAATTTTAAACTCACTTTAAAGCACACCAGATTTGAATCTCTGAATTTATTACCTGATTTCATTGGCTGAAGGTTGACTTTCTAAAAACTGGCATGGAGATAGCCAAGGCTAACATTATGTTAAAGATTTATTTTGGTCAAACAGTTTTCATGATATAAAAAAACATAACCACATTACTAGAAATTATATTCAATTTAGGCTTTTAAAACTCTTCTAACCATAGAAATTTCAAAAAGTAGTTATAATTCTTAGCAAGAAATATTTTACTCTAAATTCCAGGATGCGTTTATGCTAGGTATTATATATATTAACTTAGTAATGTATATGGTTTATTTACAGCACTTTTATAAATTTATAAGTAAATATTTGTATTATATAATCTATAATATATTTAACTATTTTAAAATGAAATATTTTATTAAAATATAGTACTTGATTTTTTAAAATAAATATTCCATGAATACAAGTGTATGCAATCACTTACGTGAACAAGATATTCACCTACATAAAACATGTGTTCAGAAGCGTGGTCTGTGTGTTTGTGTATGTGTGAGCATACTTATGACTGTAATTCACAAATGGCCATCTTTGTATAGAAAGAAAATATTTCTGGCTGGAGAGCCCATCACTGTACCTCTGGGTTCATCTCCATCTTAGGCTCATATATGCAGTTAATGGAACATGCTATAAACTAATATTGTTGTTTTCTAACAAGTTAGTTTCAGTATGTATTTGGCAGTATTTCAGAACTCGTTGAAAGTTTAAAAAAGACATCGACTGTGTATTCTAAAACACTAATTACCTAGAGAGAAAATGAAATGCAACAGTGGAATCAGCAAAGGCAATTGATTATTTTTCTGTCCCCAAAGTCAATTTAATACAGAATTTGTTCCCCCTGAAATTGCTAGCAAACACTTTTAAAACAGGAACTCTCCCATTGTATCTGAAATTTCATAAATGTTTAGTCAGTCTACTTTTATCTATGTTGCAGAAATTTCCATTTTAGTTTTTCTTCAAGGTGTAAATACAGTTAAATATAATGATACGGGGAAAATCCTAGGGATTTTATCACAGTTAATAATGAAATAAATGGAAATGAACTGCAAAACAATTGTCTTAAATATAATACTGATTAACCCTGGCACCCAAAAATGTCTGTTGTTGTATTTCTTGGAATATGTTTGAACAGAAGTATTTAGCATTTCCTTTCAGGGGTCTGAGAAGTTCCAAAATCCTGCATTGCTTGCATTCACTTATTTAGAATACAGAATTAAGTTGCAATGTGCAAAGCTGGCTAATAGAGTTTTGCTCGAGCAATATATCCTGTAATTTAAAACCTTTCAATGCATTATTGCTCTTGTGACATGGCTTTACAGCCAGGTAATAATACAAGGAGGGGACCAATGGGAAAATTGTAAAGTAGACCATTAGCGTTTAGAGTATACTTTCTAAGGAAATTTTATTTCAATGCATGCTCATAGCAACTGGGTCAAAAGAGTTGCATAAAACTCTCATGTAACATCCATGAACCATTTAAAGAAAAAGTGACATAATGAGCACAGAAGCAGCTACGATTTGTAATACTCATAAAAGCGATTTGGTTTTGTTTCTCCTTGGGTAGTAATGACTTGAAATTGTATCCAGTTTATCTCTATTAAGTTAGAGTGGATAGAAGTATAGTAATTACTTACGTAGAAATTTATAGAAAGATGTGGGGAAATAGATGGTCTTATGCCTTCTATTTATTCATTTAGCAGAATTGTGTTCACACCCCCATGCTCAGTACCCTAGCACCTCTGCCTTGAAAATTCTTTTGCACATTTAATGGTCAGTTCTGTTATTGCACATTTCGAGGGAATCTGCTGAATAAGTTTGACATAGAGTTCTATTGCTTAATTCTTGATTGCCTTGCCAAAAATTCTATAAGAATACAAAAAACTAGTTTTGTCTTTCTTTCCACTTTCATTAAAAAGTTTGCTGAGAAGAGGAGAATAAATTCAGCCTAGTGGAGGCTTCTCCAAAACTAAATGATTATTTATTTTTGGAATATAACTCTTATCTCTATCTCTATCTCCTCTATTTCTGCATTTGTCAAAAGTTTCTTAAGAAAAGCCTTGAAAGTCACACATAGACAGAAACTCAGTGGAACACAGATTCTCAGGAAATGGACAATGCAGAGTTTCTAAAACTTTATAGTAACCAAGATATTTATGGCAAAAGATTGCTCTGAAATACCACTTACGCAATAAAATGCTGGGATAAAGCTATTTTTTGGTTACGGTCCATGGCACCTACACATTTTATTAAATGGTTAGAATTGTTTGAAAAATGTCAGCCAGCCTATGATAGAGACCATTAAATCTTGGAATAGCATATAAAAGGATAATTTCTAAACAAAGGAAAAAAACGTGTTTTATCTGGTACTACAGCTTAACCCACTTACTGAATTACTTCAGACTTTAACGTCTTCAGCTTTTTCCCCCCAATCTTCTTTTTACTTAGATCTGTTAAGATTTTTTAATACATACAGCATCCTTATATCTTAGCTGTTTTGGAACACACTGGTTCCTTTTATTGTACCATAAAGTAGTGAACTGAGGTAAATATACAAACACTTTACAAGTGGCCCACTTGCAACAATTAACTGCACAATAAGAAATATGACTTATCTATTAATTTCACTTGATCACTTACAACTATAATTGAAGGAAGCCAACTGGTCTATTTAATGGCCTGTGCCAGAAGACTATATAAAATCAGCTTTTGTTTTCTCTTAAATCCCACATGCAACAGTCAGCTTCTCACTGTTCATTGAGCAGTAGTCACTACTTCCATCTGGCTAGTCACTCTGCAAACCTGGTTAAAAAATGAAATGGCTTGTTGGAACAATGGAGAAAGGAAGTGCTTTTGAGTGAGAAGAGAGGACATTTCCAACCTTTGAGACATCAAGAAGGAGGAACAAAGGGTGTCTCTAGTTGGAAAGATCTGGAACGGGAGTTGTGAGGACAGAAGAGGATTTACATAGAAGAATTGATGAGGGTTATCTGTAGGGTCAAGAGAGTATTGAAGAGTTGTCAGTCATCTTGCACTGGGGTTGAAGGAGGTCTGTTGCCCTAGAAGAACTGGCAAGGTGAACATTGCAAAATTCTGTGGGTAGTAACATGTGTCAAAGTCCCAAAGTTGAACATGAGCTTATTTGTTTAGCTATGCAGTGTATAAATTCAAGTTTACCTACTTAGTTAATATATTACTGTGACAAAGTTACTCATTGTCATGAACTGCCAAGGGTTAAACTGGAGGAAAAACGCTTAATAACTAAGCCAAATGCCTTGTTTAATGTTTCTAATATGGGTAATTTCAATCTATAGTACCTATGTACCTTTTTTTTGTGTGATACCATTTTGCATACAAATTGTAGGTCTTGAGACTGTTAATTTTGGAATAAATTTGTCTATTGGGAACAAAATAAAGGGTAAAAATAAATAATCATTCTTAGAATTAAAAGCCAAAACCAACTAGGTAAATACAAATCATTGTACATTGTTTGACAGCAATACAAACAGTTAAATGATTCCAGAGAGGGGACATGAGAAGAAAGAAAGCCATGAGTGTATAGTGTCTTTGAAGGCCAGTACATAAATGAAACAAGAAGAGGTAGTGATCAGTTGTGTTATATTAGATGAGAACTGAGAATATCCATTTGAATCAGTTTGTGAAAAACATAGGTGATTGTAGTAGGGCAATTTCAGTGGAATGGATGTGCTTGAAACCCAATACATGTGGATCTCTAAAGAAATGGATAGGGAGATGTCACAGACATCAAGTTTAGACAATTATTTAAAGTAGATTCTTTTCTGCAAATATGAATTTCTTTGGAATTATTAAACAAATGTTCTGTTTTTGAATTATTTATGAAAAGAATCCTTTGTTTATTAAAGTGGGAAGGAATAATATTTTCAGTGGGAGTTTTAAAATAAATGGTGTTGTTATTTAATGAAACCTATAGCACAAAAGTACAAGATACTGCATCTATAATGACTGCAAAACCTTTATGAAAGTGCTATTGATTTTTAGTAAACAACCTGATTTGGTAAGAAGGTAGGAGTAGTAATAGAATAATATTACACATTGCTGCATTACAGTTGGGTGGAAAATATAAATCACCCCCTTTTTAGCAAAGGAAACAGCTGTGTTTTTCATAAAAAGATCTTTCATAAAACTTTTGTTGTTTTTGCTACTGTTAATTATATTTTTTCTTTTTATGGCTAGAAGTGCTTTTTTGAACATTTGTATCAAAAATGAGAGTAAAAATAACTGACTATGTGAAAACTCTGAGCAGGTATTTCTATACGCAGTGAATGATAATTTTCCCAGGAACTACAATGGATGTTTTGGAGAGGCAAGATTTATTCATATATTACAGTATAGACTTACAATCATACGTGAGTGAAAATAATAAACTGATTTTAAAGTGTAAAACAAATGTACTTTCAGTGATGTTCATTTACTATGATTGTTGTTATTGAGATCTAGACCTCTCAAGTTTGATTTGTACCCCGATATAAATCTGATTTAGCAAATTCATCTTACCCATAATTCAATATACAGTCTTTCTTATTAAATTTGGCAAACAGTTAAATTCTTTGGTGGGATGAATCTTGAACTTCTTTTTTTTTTTTTGAGACAGAGTCTCTTTTTGTTGCCCAGGCTGGAGTGCAGTAGTACACTCTTGACTTACTGCAACTTCTGCCTCCCAAGTTCAAGAGATTCTCATGCCTCAACCTCCCAAGTAGCTGGGATTGCAGGTGTGCAGTACCACATCCAGCTAATTTTTATATTTTTAGCAGATGGGGTTTTACCATGTTGGCCAGATTGGTCTTGATCTCTTGACCTCAGGTGATCCACTGGCCTTGGCCTCCCAAAGTGCTGGAATTACAGGTGTGAGCCACTGTGCCCAGCCAAGACTTTTAAAATAAATATTTTTTTAAAAAATGCTACAACTCTCTTGGAAGCAGAAATTTGTTAGGAAGGACTCATAGTGATTAAATTTTTTCCTGTAAGAATTTTTTTTCTTAAAGACTTGGCTATTTATAATTGTTAATCTCAAAATATTGTTTACAGTGCTACTTTTTTCTTTTATTTTTCTCTGAATCATATATTTGTAATTTGCACAAAAAATTTACATCACAAGACTCAATTTTTAAAAGTAATAAAATAACAGTAAGTTAAAATTTTTTCTTTGATGCCACTCACTGTTCCAAAAACAGGAGCTGCTCCAGAATTAAACACAGGAGAGACTTAGGGGTGCGATCTTTTAGGGATGGACTTAACTGGGCATCACAATGATGTTGCAAATGTACTTACTTCATTATGTTGCATATTTCCTTGGAAAAGTTGGAAGGAAAGGAATGGCCTTTAAAGCTCACTCTTAGCACTGCCACTATTTACAAAGCACCTGTCCACTGGGTGGTTGGCCCTTACATTAAGTCCAATTCTATAACTTTTCATTACTGGTTGTACGATTGAATTTAATGCACTGATAGCTTCTATTTCTTCTGAAATAAATCCTCACATTCTTTATGTTTGAACTGTCAAATTACTCATGGCTCATGAGAATTCATGTCTTCTTACCTTTGCATATGCAGTTTCTTCTGTCTCAAATGTATGCTACCATGATTCCCTCATCAGTCCGCCTCTGGAGACTCTCTATTTATGTATCAAATCTGGGAGTCTATTTATGTCTTCTCTGTCCTTTAGCAGTCTACATACATTTTCAGGTGGCATGTTCACACATCATGGTGGTTATTTGTTTTTATGTATTGTTTCAGGGCTAGAGTGAGAGTATTACAGATATTAAATGCCATATCTTGATAATCCAGTACAATCCTGACACATAACATGCACTCAGTAAATGACTGATTGTCAAACAAAAAGAAGAAGAGAATAAGTGAATGAATGAGTAATATATGAACCCATTAAGGGAGATATAGCACAGTAGAAATTGCTCAAAATAGAGTGAACACTGGTCCTGCTTTTACAGGGCAAATCCTTGAGCAAATGGTACTGAACATATATGAACCGATTTGTTGACGGATTGATTATATTTTATACCAGTCCATGAAGGTTTCTTGTAGATAATACATAAGTGCTTATATTTAAAGCATAAAATATTTACAAATATAGGATTTTTTCAGGTTAAGACACATTTATAATATATGGGGGATAAAAACTCAATATATGATTGGTTAAATTTTAAAAAGAAAGAAAAAATTCTATGGAGGAAGATATCAGATTGCAATAGGAATGAGGCCAAAATTTACTGTAGTTTCCTGAGGGCTAGACAAGAAAGTTTTAACCTTAACCCAAGGATTCTAAACTCTGGCTGCATATTAGAATTTCCTGAGTATTTAAAAAATATTTGTATCTGCGCTTCAATTTAACTGATGTGAGGTGGGGCTCAGTCATTGACATATTTAGAAAGCTCCCTGAGTGATTCTAATATGCAGTCCGGGTGAGACTCACTGCTGGGCCAGAGAAAATTAGGAAATTTTTCTTAGGAGAAACATTAATACGTGAAATCTTTTAAAGCGATTAATCGGCATGAATAACTATGTGGAGAGGCTAGGGATAGGACTTGAATGATTAAAATGTCTATAGACATCACAGATGAAAATAACTGTTTTAAGGTCTATACTCTTTTTGTTTTTGTTTTTGAATGCCAAAAAGCTGCTGTGGAGAAGAAAGGCCTTTGTAGTTAACTACAAATGATACTTACTTAGGAACATTCAAATAATTTACATTCCTAGGTAGCATTTTACAAATTACACATAAAAGTTACTTAGGTTGCAAATACAGGTTAAAATGGCAATCACCATTTGTTGAATGACCCATGAAGAGTTCCTAGAGGAGTGAAGTTTTAAATATGGTTAAAATTAAATTGAAGAGAGAACAGATGTAAAATAATTTGTTCATGCAAAAAGGCTTATAGTAATGGGTATATGGATTTAAAGTTATGCCTTCTTAGCTGCCACATAGCTATTCATTTTAAACAAATAAAAATAAATGAGATAATTGATATCTTCAAAATGTAATGCCAGCACTTTAACATATACTTAAATATATAAAATGGTGGTTTTGAAAAGAAAATAGAGTGGACACAATATATTAAAACTCAAACACATTTGCTTTTAAAAATGTCTAACAGTAATTTTCTAACAGATTTTCCTTTGAGATAATGAAAGTAACATTTCATTGATGAATAGGAAGCATGGCATACTAGTTTTGAAAAGAATATTCTCTTTGCTCCCAATGTCATGAAATCTATGCATATATTATAGTTTTGTTTAAGAGAAAAGGGTATATATCAATGATGAACCTTTACTGGAGACACAACAATATCTTTTTATCAAAGTAGGAACCTTAAAACCTACAAAGTTATGTTTAATAAATGGCCAAGCAACAATACTTATAAATATTCCTTGCTTTGAATCTAAGATTTAGAAAAGAAGTAAGAAAACAGGAAGTGGAAAATGTCTTATTTTCACATGAAAAACTTGTGTGAGGAATATGTCATTTTAATATTTTCAGAGACAAAGGCCAAGCCATAGTGTAGTATCTTAAGTTCTGTAATTCATATCAATTTCCAGGTAAATTATTTTGGCTAGCTTTTTTTTTTAAAAAAAAAAAATGCTTTCTATTTAGTATAGAAATAATTCAACTAGTATTTTAAGACACTAAACTTCTGCTTTTTCAGTTTTATCTATTTCAAATGTATCACTTATAAAGGCAGTTCATGTAGTAGATAAGGATATGGGGAATGGTTCCAGACAGGCTAGGCAACAGCATAACTTTGTGGGGGAGGGAATTGTGCTTCAGTCTCTTCTTCCATAAGTGAAGATAGTTAATATCTATGTTACAGGTTAGTATGTGTATAATAAATCTCAAACACTTAAATAATATCTCACCCAAACATCACCATATATGAGTTTTAGCTACTGGAATCATAAATGTAATAAATAAATATTGCCTAAAAAAGGTAAAAGTAAAATTACTAAATATTATACTTCCTTAGTTTTAGTAAAAGCATTTCAACAATTGGTTTATCCTGGGACAATTAAAAAATCTTTGTGATAAAGACTCAATTTTAATGCATGTATCTCTTGGTATAGACCCTTGTTAGCTGAAATGGTATTCCTTTATTAGGCTCATAGCAAACAGCCATGTCTCTCAATGGACACTCTAAATGTGGAGTAGTTTGTCACAATTATTTGGTAATCTCTTTCAGTGTAACTCACACAGCAAAAGTGACAATATTCCTGTCACTCCTCAGAAATGTCCCAGCTCCGCGGGTTTCCACATTCAGGAGAATGAAGAAAGCCATTACGAGGTATGCCATATATCTATAGAGACCATGTTAGTACTAAGCAATTTTCATTTTCCTCGTGATTTTAAATGCTCTATCTTAACTAATATTATTTTCTTTGCCCACCTCTTCTGTGGTCATATTTTTATACTAATGCTTTTGAAAATAATTTTAAGTAAATAGTTTTAGAACAAAATTCCAGCAATGTATATTTTTTTTCTGTTGGGTAATGGTCCAACTCTTAAACATAATGTTTGTAACACTGAATAAAAAGTGTTGATTTTTACCTATTTTTAAGGAAAATAATGAGCAACCTTCTTTTAAAGCGGGATATTCTGGATTGATTGGTGTTTATTAATTGAACTAAAAGAAAGGCACATCTATTTTGAAAGATTGATTTGATTCATCTCTCATACTAAAAAAAGAAGACATTGCTTCTGAATATGAACCAGTTAAATTTCAATTTTAATGAAGCATTTCCTTTTTTATTACTTTTTATCAGTTTGATCTTTTATTTCCCTGTATATTTGAACTTAAAGCCATTACTTTCTTTTTTTAAAAAGTTAGTTCATCCACATTAAAAGATAGAAGATCCGTAGTCGTTTTCTTCTTTTTCTTTTATGTTGGAAGAGCTATTCTTGTGTCAATTATTTCACTATGACTGAGTATAGAAATCCATTATCTTTTGTGTAATTTTTTAAAGTAATGGTAAAAAACACTTAACATGGAATTTACTATCTGAGCCATTTTTAAGTGTAGAGTTCAGTCGTGTTAAGTATGTTTACATTGTTGTGAAATGAAGACTTCCAGTTTTAAAGAATTATGTTTAATAGTTAACTATTATTAAAACATACATATGGTTTCACCTATATTTTACAGCTGTAACATGTAGATGTAGAGAGGTAACGTATGCGTATGTGTATGTGTGTGTGCCTGTGTGTGTATTCTGTTTTCTTACAGAGCATAGGTCCCCTCCATTCCCTTAAAACCTCTTAATCATATTAGTAAAAACACTTTTGCCATAATTATTGCTTTTGCCATCTAAATGAATCTGTCACTTTCAGAAATCCCACTGGTAACATACATTCAAGAAACTACTTTGATTAACAGAAACTTAATCTAGAAAGCAACTTCTTTTGGATAAACTGTTAGTTGAGGTTGAAAGAGGGTTGAGTGATATTTTGGACAGCTCTATTCTCTAATTCTCCTTCACATATTTTTCTTCTATTTCTTTTGCTTTGTGTGGTTTAAATACTTAGAAACATATTTCTAAACTTCAGCATATATACTTTTTTATATTTTTCTTTTTCTTTCTTTTTTTTTATCCAAAGTCTAAATCACTTGAACATTGAGAGAAGAACCATGGCTGTTTAATCCTTTAATATTTCGTCTTCACTGTGTATGTTTCAACCATCTAAGATAATAAAATTGTTCCCATTAGTCACCAACAATAACACAATAGTTCTAATTAGATGGCAGAGAAAAAGATTATTTTCATAAGTAAAGGTTAATATAAATAATACAAAACCCTACCCAGGATGTTGTGGAAGTCATTAAGATCCAAGTGGATTTCAGATTTCTAAGAATTATATTTATTTTTATAACATTTTATGTTTGTGTTTATTGACTTAACTGTGCTCCTCAGAAACCATATTCCTCAGAAAATCCCTGTGATTACCAAAGGTGGTGAGATGGTGAGATGGCTTATTGAAGATTTCTTTACTTTTTGTAGAGAATTTAAATGAGACATAATTCAAATAATATTCTATAAATCATATTTTTTCCTCCCTTAGATATTTTATAAGGTCCAAAGCATAAGAACATAGCTTGTACAGGATTTGACTAGCGGTCTAGGGAATTTGAAGAAAAAAGTGACATCTAAAGTTATGGTGTTTATTTATATTATTAGTCCATTTGTCAAAGAACTTGAAAGTGTATCTACTATGCTTTATTTATACACAAAGAAGACAAAATATTTTTACAAGTCTTTCATCCCACAGATTCTCATTTAACTGTCAGGCTCCAGGCCCATTTTGTCTGAATGGTTTTGAACTAGGTCATCTGTAGGGCCGTATCCATCCCTGATGATCTGTGATACTAAATAATGATGATGATAATGACAACTTATACTTATGTAACAGCATACTTTTCTACAGTTAAATATCTTTCTATGTTAAATAGTACCTCGTACTCTGTGCTAGAGACTGTTTCAAGAAGTTTGTATGTATGTTCTCCCATCATTCACATTTTGACCTTAGTTAAAGTGTTTTTGATCATAATACATTTAGTTTCTTTAATATGCATTATTAAATTAAATTCAGAGAGAGAATATCTGAAATTTCTTATGAAATAAAACTTGAAGAAAAGAGATAAGTGATGCCATCTTCATACTTTTTTAAAGCATTCTAAGAGACAAGGTTTCGGTATAAATGCTTAGGATCTGTAGACCAATAATAAAATGGGTAGTTTTAGTTACCACTTTTTTTAAAGATTATCAATCTAGTGTTAATTTTTCTTGAAAATTAACAATGAAACTTGATTATAACCTACAAAGTTTTCATCTTCCATGTTATTTTTCATTATATTGAATTATATATCGAGCCTGGTAAGTGCAGGTATTTTCTGAATTCCTATTTTTTCACAATTAATATTTCCCCTCCCTTCTAATCACCTTAATGTAATTAAAAAAAGATGTTTGTTCTGTTTAGCACAGAAAGATATTTAACTATAGAAAATTATACTGTTAAATAGAGTCATATTCAGTATCAATGAATGCTGACTAATCTGGTTGAAAATATTTAATTTGTATTATGGCATTAGATACATAATAAAACCGAGACTGATGTGACTAGCAAGCTTTTAATAATAATTAGCTTATTATTAAGCTATCACTCTTAACTTAGATATAAGAAGGACCACTTACTTGTAGAGAAATGTTATATCAGCTATTGTGAAAAATTTGTGCCAGACACTATTCTAAGCATATCATACGCATTATAGTAATTCTTCTAATCTATCATTAGAGTATAAACATGATCTATTTGATGAACCACTAAAGAAATATGCTGCCAATTTAACTGACAAGTGCTTATTTTTGATTTCTTTAATATTTGTCCTGTTTTAATATATATATAAATATGAGAAATTTTATATTAGAATTGTTGAAATACAGCTTATTTAATTCTGACAGCAATCCCATTAGGTGGTTATGATTATTATTCTACAGATAGAAAAAGGAGACACTGAGACGTTATGTAATTTTCTCAAATCCACACAGACAGGAATGAGTGGGCTGGAAGATAGCCACAGCCACATGGCTTCAGAAACTACAAAGATAACTATGCCATGGTATTATCTAAGTAAAAACAAACAAAAAACCTCACAGGCTCTTTGATTGTCAGTGACCCATGAGATTACCTATGCAAATTACTGAAACATAACTTGAAGACAAGAATGACTGAGTAGCTTGCCCTACTTCTCAGAGCTAGCTAATGATAGCACTAGAATTAGATCCTAGAATTACTGATCCCAGAGTAATCTACTCACTTTACCTTCAAACACATAGTTTTCAAACAAATGTTAAATAAAATAGTTCATACTTGATGTTCTTTCTTAAACTAGGTTTTTAAAATTGGTGTGGAATGACACAGTTTGTGTCATGTTTGTTTTTTCTTCCTGACAGGCCTTTTGTCATTGGATACTCAGAGCATTGCAATGGTTAAAATCAAAGCACTGGAATGAAAAAGGTTCACATTGTTTTTATGCCGTAAATGCATATCGCCTTTAATAAGCATCTTTGATCCTATTTCATTGTCATTTCCTTTTTTATTATATTTCATTTCCTTTTCACATGAAACAGTCAGTGTATAATGCAAACAGAGCTTTCAGTGTCTATATTCTGCAATCTGTAGGAAAATGTCTCATAGTTATTGGAATTCACACAAGACTGAATCTCAGTATGAGTAGCTGTTCCCCGTCACTGTTTTTGATGCTTGAGCTAAAGAATTTTCACAAAATGGTTTAGTGTTCAGTGTATGAATTTTTGAGATAAGACTTCTCCCTTATAGGGATGAAATCCAAAAATCAATGTCAGATGGAAATCTTAGCTCTAAGAGGTAGGGAGATTGGTGAAAGGTTTTAAAATAAGTGTGAATTTTAGCCTCTAGAGTTTGGAAATGCAGGTATCATGAGTATGAAATTCATGGGTGCAGATTGTTGATTAAGATATCCCAGGATGGGCCACTGCTATAAATCTCCACGGAGAAATTGAGAAAACTATTTTGTTAAGGAAAATATTTTTGACCTTTTATGTAAATTCATAACACAGGTTTTGCTGGGTTCATTAATTGCATAAAAGTTAAATTACTATTGGTTTCATGAAATTGCCGATTGTGTCATGTGATAGAAATATTTAATAGCATTAAAATATGTCAAATGGTGAGTAAGAGGAGTGTGTGGGGGGAGAACTACAACGTATTAAACTATTATCACGTGTTTTGTATTTCACATTTGCTACCTTATTCAAGACAATTATCTTCGAGGTAAGTCTAATTTTCCTCCCCAATAAGATAAAGTTGTAAGTGCCTAGGTGATCTTGAGCCTAGATCACCAACCAAGGACACACTGATAGCTAGAGGACAGTGGGGCTCAGAGTGTTACACAGCCTAGAACTCTGTTGTTGAAATAATAACAAATGGAGCAGGAGCAAAATGGTAACATTATATTCTACTTTTAAATAATGAAAAAGGAAAAGATATAAAGCCAAACGCTTTTGCTTTTCTCTTAGTCTTTTCTTTTTAAAATATATTTATGCACTAAATCTGATTTAGTGTTTGAGTGTACAAATATTATACATTGTTACAATATTCATTATAAGACACACATATATTTTCCTGTTACTGCTATATTATGACTATCATACCACGTACCTGTATTTTCCTGTTCTTTGTGATTACGTGGTCATATTACCCAACACATTCACATCATTATGTACAAGCACACAAATAAATGCATTCAGTCCTTAGAATAGGTGTTACCATTGATATCAGCTTTCAAATTAAGATAATTAGGTAAATCTTTTAGCAATAATTCTCTAAAGTTTTTTACATTATATTTTAGAGTAATAAAGTTATTTACAATTAACAGATATTTACTAATAACACTACATTAGTTCACAAGTGAGTTTTTTATTTTCTTTCTTCATAGGAATAGCTTTTTGAAAAACCACAAGGGTATTAAAGATTCATACACATTATATACATACTTATATACATGAGTACATATTTGGGGAATAACCTCTAACATATTAAAATATTTAAATTTTCAGTATTATACAGCATTGGTCTCCAAAGTACAATAAATTAAGAAATATGATAAGCAATATATTACATCTTAGTCACTGTGAAACATTGCATATGTAACAACTGTTAGAGAAAGCATGTTGGATGTCAGTCTAGCTCACTCATTAGATAAAGAAGTTTTTCACCTTTTTACTGTGAAATGTCCAAAACTGTTAAGTCAGAAAAATAACAAATAAAATACATCATGGAGTGGAGTTTAGTCAGTTAGAGTTAAGTCTTGACATGTGCAACTGGGAATAGTCAAAGATCTTATGCCATTTTAGGTAAGATTGACCTTGAAAATAATTTCTTTTTTTTTCTTTTTTTTTTAATTTTTAAAATTTTTATTGCATTATAGGTTTTGGGGTACATGTGCAGAACATGCAAGATAGTTGCATAGGTACACACATGGCAGTGTGTTTTGTTGCCTTCCTCCCCTTCACCCCCACTTGGCATTTCTCCCCAGGCTATCCCTCCCCAGCCTCCCCCGCTGTCCCTACCCCATTCCCCCCAATAGACCCTGGTGTGTAGTAGACCCCCTCCCTGTGTCCATGTGTTCTCATTTTTATCACCTGCCTATGAGTGAGAATATACGGTATTTCTTTTTCTGTTCTTGTGTCAGTTTGCTGAGAATGATGTTCTCCAGATTCATCCATGTCCTTACAAAGGACACAAACTCATCATTTTTGATTGCTCCATAATATTTCATGGTGTATATGTGCCACATTTTCCCAGTCCAGTCTATCATCGATGGGCATTTGGGTTGGTTCCAGGTCTTTGCTATTGTAAACAGTGCTGCAATGAACATTTGTGTGCATGTGTCCTTATAGTAGAACGATTTATAGTCCTTTGGAATTTCTAATAAATCACAGGACAACTTCTGGCTATGATTCCAAACAGCATTTGGGAATCTTTGCACTTAATAGAGATTATGTGAAATTTGTGTTATAGAGAGATACATTTTCAAAAAATTCATTAAAATATTTGACAAGTTTCTATTACTTGCTAAGTAAGCATATGGAAATTTCAAACCAGTTATGAAGAATTTAAAGAACTTATTCTATAGTACAGAAATACTGCAGAATCTCATGTCTAATGGCTATGTATAATACAATTTTTCAGAAACATGAATGTTGGTTTATTTCACATATAAAATGTATTTTATATGTGAAATAAACCAACATTCATGTTTATTTCACACTGTTAAATTTATGCTTGAAAATTTTTGTGCTAATTTTAAGAGGATGTAGGCAAATAGAAGTGGCATATTTGGTCAACCCTGTACTACATATCTCTGCTTTCTGATGTGAATTGATTTAATTTTTTTAAATGGGGCCATAAGTATATTCCTTAAGTCCAGTGAATATGGATAGGGTGCTAGCCATCCCTTCCTCTGTTTTTTGCTCACAAACACAAAATTGAGACTTCTTTGGAGGGGAAACAAATTATCCAACTTCTTTTTTCTATAATTATGCTGAACTCAATCTATCAGTCATATGTTAATCTGTCTCTCCTTTCTTCCCTCTCTCCCTCCCTTCCTTTCTTCCTTTCATAAATATTTATCTAGCAAGTATACCAGAGGCAATGTTATGTGTGCCAAATACATCATTTGTGTATACAAACATGGTTCTTTGTGTTACAGATATCATAGTCCAAGGGAGTATACTCATATGAATATGTTACCATAAAGTGTAAGCAGTGCTAAAATAAGAGATGCTCAAGATGCAAGAACAACACATCATAGGAGCAATTACACATAGCGCAGGAGAAGTATATTGTTAAAATAAGACTTGAAGGAGTTTACAAAGTGAATGTTCAGGAGTGACATGGTGGTGTGTATTGGTAGAAAAATGAGAATTTTCCTTAAATATACAGCCTGTGTGAAGGCCAACGGTCAGGAGAGGACATCCAAGTTTTGAAAAAAGTTCCACTGGTTGTGTCCTCAATGCAGACCTCTTTCCTGGCTCCCATCTAAGACCTGGTTCAAAATGCAAACCTACAGTGGCTATTAAACTTTATATTCTTAGTGTAGTATGTAAACACACTTTTAGTTTTTAAGAACAATGACTGTATAATGTTTTTCAATGTGCACTAAACAGAGTCAGCTTTAAAACTTTTAAACACTTAATTGTAAATGCAGATATGCATATTTACAGATACATTCCTACAAATAGATTTTGAAGGAAATTATTATACTTAAAATTTTATAATCATGTAAATCTGGCATATGGTTGCATATGTATATAAATGCTAATATCCAATTTTTTATACAACAATAGCCTCTTGTTATTTTTAAAATTATACTTTAAATTCTTAGATACATGTGCAGAACGTGCAGGTTTGTTATTATTAGTATTTTTGTAAGTCACTTATTACTAAAGACAGCATACATTTGTGGTGTTTTCCTGAGGCTAAATAAATGTACTTGAGCAATGTGAGTGGCCTTATGAATTGCTTCATTGTAAATTCATGGAGACATTTTTAGTTGAATTCCCTGTGTATAAATGTTATCAAATTTTTCACCAGTTCAGTATTTTTTTCAATTACTTAACACTGTGTAAAGATTGGTCATCACCTTCTTTAACTTTTTATTAAACACATTCTGCCAATTCTTTCTTCACCACAAAACAAGTGGGCTTGGTTTTATTCACAAGAAGAGCCGCATTTGACAGATTTGCTGATGGTGTCAGCTTTGGTCGCAGGCTTGATGGACAGCACCAAACCTTGCTGTGGCCCAGCTCCTGCTAATTAGTTGTTTGAAGCCACTCTGTGTGCCACAGGCATAGACTTATCAGCCAGAGACATCTTTACCATTCAGCATGACAGCTGTGATGCAGCTGTTCCTGGAGAGAATGGAGCACAAAGAGAAGGGGGATGAGCCTTTCATATAAATGACAACCATAGTATTTTTCACTGAAGGATCCTGAAGATATAACAAAACAACTAAAATGTAGAGTACAAAAAAGGTGTAAATCAATATCTGTTAGATGAGCATCGAACCCACACATGAAATGAGAATAAATAATATCAGACTGTGTGAGTGAGAGGAAAATACAGCTACCTTACAAGTTCTTTTAAAATCCATTGAAGTTGCACGTTCTTCTAATTAATGCTGCTCAAGCATTTGCTTATGAAATTAATGTAGATGTGTATAGTTTTCAGAATTTTCTGCACATCCTCATAGGTACTAATGTTGAAGCTAGCCAGAAAGTCTTATATTTGAACAATTGTAGAGAACATGGTCATAAGTAATATATTGAGATGCTAAATATCTCAGGATATTGGAGATACTCTAAGAGGAATGAAAGTCATCCACATATATGTGAGAAGGGTGTAGACATGGAAAAGCTAAAAATATAAAGTTACCCTTCCTTGGTTTTGTTTTGTTTATTCGAGACGGAGTCTTGCTCTGTAGCCAGGCTGGAGTGCAGCGGCGCTATCTTGGCTCACTGCAAACTCTGCCTCCCGGGTTCAAGAGATTCTCCTCCTGCCTCAGCCTCCTAAGTAGCTGGGATTACACGTGCCTGCCACTATGCCCAGCTTATTTTTGTATTTTTAGTAGAGCCAGGGTTTCACTCTTTTAGCCAGGATGGTCTCAAAATCCTGACTTCAGGTGATCTGCCCACCTTGAAGGCCTCTCAAAGTGCTAGAATTACAGGCTTGAGCTACCACTCTCAGGCAGTCACTACTCCTTTTTAGAAAAGTATGCTTATATTGAAATGATAATGAATAAAATTCTTTTTTAGTCATTGATAATTGAAAACTGTGAGATTCCTTTTTAACTAGTATCCACATAAACTGGAAATCTAATGAAAAGTACCTATTATGATTAGAAGTACACATTGACAAATCAAATTAAATAAATCTTTTCACATAAACATTTCATATTATAAAATACCTATTCTAATTACAAAATGCCGACAATGAATAATCTTTTAATATAAGATATCTAATACTGGCTTGGCACAGTGACTCATGCCTGTAATCCCAGCACTTTGGGAGGCCAGGGAGGGCAGATCACTAGAGGTCAGGAGTTTGAGACCAGCCTGGCCAACATGGTGAAACCCCGTCTACTAAAAATAGAAATATTTGCCAGGCATGGTGGTGCATGCCTGAAATCCCAGCTACTTGGGAGGCTGAGGCATAAGAATTGTTTGAACCCAGGGACAGAAGTTTCAGTGAGCCGAGATTGTGCCACTGCACTCCAGCCTGGGCAACAGGTGAGATCCTGCCTCAAAACAACAACAACAACAACAACAACAACAACAACACCTTAATATTTTATAAGACAGTTTTAATTGTATGTATATATTAGAGGTTTTAAAAATCCTAATAGTGAGTGATATTTTAAATTTAAAATAGACTTTTGCAATGGATATTTATTAGTTTATAAAATATAAGTAATATTATACTCTAGAGTCACGTGTAATAATTACATCAGAGGTGCTGAGATATTGTTTGGTGTCTCACCAAATTCTGGAAGAAATGGAGGTCCAGTTATAGCTAGTCTTATTATTGGCTCTGTAGAATCTAAAAGTCTGTATAGCAGAAGAATGTTGTATCCGTTTAAATTGCCTGATACACTTATTTATGCCCATAAAATAAAAACAAATGCAGATAATATAAGCTACATAAACTCAGCATTGTCTTGATTTTTAGCTTACACCTCAATTTTATATAATTTTGAGTTAAAATGTTAAAAGCTTATTTACAAATAAATGAAGCATAATATAATCACTAATTGTTCATATCAGAGTGATTATTTGAATTTATTTTTTTTCTTCAGATGGACAGTATTTATGTCAGAATGTAGGTGTGTGGTACATATATTAAATACAGATTAAATCTTTAAAAAAGAGAATAAAGTAAGCAATGAGCTTCTCTTTAAAAATGTCATTTATTTCTTTAATTTTAGAATTAGAATAAACCTAGATCATTTGAAGTCTACAGAATCTTATGCATGAGAAAGAGAGAGAGAAATTCTGGGGCCAAAACCACCAGGAGATCCATATTCAGCATGGCAGAGATGGAGTTTGAAATTGTATTTTAGAATTAAAAAATTTATGAAATAACAAATGGGTTTTATGAGGGAATTGAACAGAAGGACTGAAGGCACAGTTTAAATGATGGTCATACAGTGAAATTAGTGTCTTGCAACCTGAGAATGAGGCCAACTTTTAATGGAATTGAAGAGAGTAGAACAGAATAGATTGTATAGAATAGTATAAATAGGACAGAATGGAATAGACATGAGGAAACAAAGAAAGGGAACATGTGAAAAATCATAAGGGAACAAAAAATTTTAGATTATATTTGAATGTATGTTATAGAGCATAGTTGAGCATTTATTTCACTTAAACATTTATTTTAGGTGTATATGTTATTGTGTGCACATATGTTTTTACTGCATCTCAGTGTGGGTTGATTATTGTAAGTCAAAGTCCATAGTTTGAAAACCACTGACAAAAAAATAGCTCATATTTACGTACCACTTATTTATCACATATTTATTTAAAACACTTTGATTGTTTTAATTAAACTAAAAGTAAAATCTCCTGTGGCTTCTTGTTTACAATTGAATAAATGAAGTCTTCAAGAGATGACCTGTGTGGTCACTTAGCAGATAAAGGGCTATGCAGGATTAAACCCCAGATATGCTGTGCTCTTCGCCACTAATCTAAGGCTTCTGACAAAAATGGCAGCAGACCCAGGATTGGAGACCAGCCCTCTGACTCACAGTGTAATACAGTACTGTTTTACTTCCTCAGCTACCTCTTCTGTGAGATGAAATCCCATCCTAAGTCAGAATTTATTGACATATGTTACATGAATTACTTATTTAGACTGAATGAAGTTGAAAAGTTTCATCCTCAATGCATTAACCTCGTGATTCACAATCAGATTTACGTAAGCATATATTTAACAAACTTAAAGTAAATTAATCTATTTACATTTAACCCACTCAGTTGTAAAATTATTTGATTATAAATTATATTCAAAGAACACCTATTCCATATCACTTATTTTGGAGGATGCTGGTCTTGGTCATGAATGATCCTATATGATTAAACAGATTTTCTAATATTATAATCAAAACTCTTAAAATGTAAGTACAGTAAGTCCTCCATTTTTAAACAACATGCAAATCAGAAATTAAAAAAAAACATGAATATACAATATCAAAGATGTGCTTGTACATATGTGTACATATTATCTGCACACTTGTTATGAAAGAGGTAAAGGCATTTTTTAAAGTCCCTGCTTCAGGAGGGGAACATCACACACCAGGGCATGGGGGCAGGGGAGCTAGGGGAGGAATGGCAGGGGGTAGGGAGATTGGGGAGGGATAGCATTAGGAGAAATACCTACTGTAGATGACAGGCGATGAATGCAGTAAACCACCACCGTGCACATGTATACCTATGTAACAAATCTGCACGATCTGCACACGTACCCCAGAACATAAAGTATAATAAATTTAAAAAAATAAAATAGAGTCCCTTCTTCTACCTTGTATTTTAGATATAATCTTCAATAATATATGCCTAGCATATTATTTTCAGATGAATATTCATTCAAATAGCAGAAGTTCAAAGACTTTCTTACACAGTCTAAAGCCTTCCTGGTTTTGGTATTGTTTCCTTTTATAAAATGTCTTTTGTTTTTTAAGAGACGTATATGTCTTATTACAAGTATAATATCTTAATTTTTTCCATTTATGCCAATATTTAAAAAATAAGATGATTGTAATTTTTCTAGTTTCTAAACACTTTTTGAAGTAGTAAAGCCCAAATGCAGTGATCTGTTGAAATGATTACAAATACTGCTCTATAGTGAAGAATGACACACATGTAGCTAAATTTTGGATAACAGGTGACTCCAACTTCATTGCTAGGTAATATACAAAAGCTTGAATTTTACATAAAATGGACATCTTATTACAGACATTTGATTTATTATTAATTATGGACATTTGTTTAACATATTAAAAGTGAATCTTATATGGTTTAAATTATATCTGTAAAGGCAAACTACACACACACACACACACACACACTTACACACATATAATCTAAGTAGATTCACAGTGGCCACTTGTATTAAAAACTAGCTAGCCAGGCGCTGTGGCTCACACCGGTAATCCTAGCACTTCAGGAGGCCAAGACAGACAGACCATGAGGTAAGGAGTTCGAGGACGGCCTGGCCAATATGTTGAAACTTCGTCTCTATAAAACATAAAAAAATTGGCCAGGCATGGTGGTGTGCGCCTGTAGTCCCAGCTACTCAGGAGGCTGAGAGAGAAGAATCGCTTGAACCTGGGAGGCAGAGGTTGCAGTGAGCTGAGATTGCACCAATGCACTCCAGCCTGGAGTGACAGAGCAAGAGTCTCAAAAAATAAAAATAAACAAACAAAAAAAACTACCTAGTTAGATTTATAGGGTAATATGAAAAGAGAGGGAAAAATATTCTTTAATTGATACTTTATTATATTTCACATTTTAATATGTCATGTAATTTATTTCCATCTTCCAATTGGAATAAAAGTGAGAGGAATGCCACCACAAACTAAGTCTGTTTTTTACCTGCAGATAGTGAAAGCCCTTGATAGCCAGAACTCACATTCTCCCAAATAATTCTACTCAGTGCTGGAGTCTAAACATGAGACAAAACCCAAAACAAAACATAAAACAAACAAAATATAATACATGTAGAGTTTACTAATTATAAAATAATTAAGTTTACACATTTAAAATATGCTAAATATATGAATTTAGCCCACATATAGAAATGGTGTTTTTTAAAAAGCTTATGTTGGGGAAGATATTTATACTTTTTGAAACTGATCTCATAGTCTTATACAATTCTATTGGTGTATAATTATTTCTATACTTATGCCTGGAAGCCAAGCTATTTTAAGTGCACTTTCTGGGTAAATTATCTCAGTTTTGGTTTGGTAGGCATTTAGGACATAACAGCTATCTAAAACAAACAGCTAGGATACAATTTCAGCAAACCTTATATTGCTGTTTGGCTTTAAGCAATTTGTAGATATGCATTTTTTTCCAGAATTTCACAGGAGTTTTGGTATTATTTCTAAAGTGGTGGTTGGTTTGCTTATTCATTTATTTGCCTAGTTATGTAAGAAGCCCTTCAGCTGAAACCATGGAAAGCGAAAAGCAAGAACCATTTTTGTGAGTCCAATTGTGATTCAGAATGAATTTAGACAACACAATATGATAAGCAATATCTTAAATAAGACAAATATTGATGCATAAGGACAATCAAATTTATATTCAATATATGGATTGGAGAAATAGATCAACTAATGGTGATAGTATACAATATAATACTATACAGCAGTGAAAAGAAGAAACCACTGACACAGGCAATCACATGGGTGAATCTCAACACTATTGTGCTAAGTGAAAAAAAAAAAAAAGCAGACACAGAAGGCTACATGCTGCATTTTATTTCTGTGACATTCTGGAAAAGGCAAAGTGATAGGGACAGAAACCAGGTAAGTGGTTGCCAGGAACTGGGGATTCCATTAAATACAAAGGGGCACAGAGAAAGTTTCTGAGGTAATATAAATATTCTGTAACTTGATTGTAGAGGTGGTCTGTCAAAGAAAAACTACACTGACAGAGTTAAACGGACAAGGAAGATTTTATTTGTGACTATTACAATAGGTGAGAGAGGTCGAACTCAGCTCAATGGAAACAAAAGGCAGGAGAGTTTTTAAGCTCTTAAGCTAGTGGAAAAGTATTGGAGGCTACTAGGTGAGAGATTGGTCAATGTGATTAGGCCCTCTGAGTTTGCTAGTTGCCTTTTTTATCAAAGTTAGGCTCTTGCCTTCCCACTAAGATTGGAGATGGGGGTGCTATCTTTCTTGATGAGTTCATTTCAAAGGGATGACTTCCAGTCCTTGAGGAAGACCATCTTCATTTGTAGAACAAGCAATAAGCTACCTCTCAAAAGAGCAGAGAAAGAATTTACAGTTGCACGTTTTCTAGAATAAATGCCCTAACCAAAAAGAAAAAAAAAAAAAGAAGTCAGAAGTCTACAGTTAGGAATAAGTCTGTCTAAAGTTTAGTCAAGCTGAGCGAAAGGTTAAGAGTATCTTAGGTTCCATGACCATGTGTTTTTCAGAACTCATAGAATTACTCCTAAAAGGTGGAATTTTACTGTATACAAATCATAACCCAATAAACTTGACATTTTAAAAAGTGTAGCTAGAAAAGATGTCATTATTGGTGGAGAGCAAGAGCAATAGAATCATGATACTATGTTGGAAGAGAAAAGTAAGATTATAACCCTAGAGAATGAGCTTTTTCTTTTCTTTCTTTTTTCTTTGGGACGGAGTTTCACTCTTGTTACCCAGGCTGGAGTGCAATGGCGCGATCTCGGCTCACCGTAACCTCCGCCTCCTGGGTTCAGGCAATTCTCCTGCCTCAGCCTCCTGAATAGCTGGGATTACAGGCACCCGCCACCATGCCCAGCTAATTTATGTATTTTTAGTAGAGACAGGGTTTCACCATGTTGACAGGATGGTCTCGATCTCTTGACCTCGTGATCCACCCGCCTCGGCTTTCAAAGTGCTGGGATTACAGGCTTGAGCCACCACGCCCAGCCTAGAATGAGTTTTTCTTTTCCATATAGAGAACATCTAACATCTTTCATTAGTGACATGATAATTTACAAATCTAATATATTCCCAGATATCAGGGATTTGCTAAGAAATACAAAACAGAAACCATCATTGCTATAGAATATACAATGTGTGTGCTTGCATATCTTTTTGTTTACTGAATTAAGAAGAGCAAGAAGTTGTATTTGATTGTAGAGAAATGTATTTGATTAAAATCAATACACCGATATATCCAAATGCTATCCCCAAACTCACCATCCCCATGGCTTCACGGAATAGAGGCAATTGTCCTATTTTTTCATCAACAAGTGATGTACATAGTCAGGTAAAATGCATCTCAGCAGGAGTGAACTTTGCTTTATTGAATTGTGCCTCTTTCTCAGAATGCAGTAGTACAGTGGCAAAAATAAAAAAGAGAGGTTCTGTATTTTGACTCCTAGACTGCTGAATGCTTCATTTTAATTCTAGAGCCAGAGAGTGTTTACTCTCCTTGTAGTCGCAATTGGAGGGCAAAGTCTTCATTTACACTGTGGAGTAAGTGACAAGGAGCTTGGGATGCAGGGAACCAAGATCTCCAGGGAACCATGTGGTTTATATATCTTATTAACAGGAATCACAAGTGTCTCTCCTCCACTTGAGTCACTGCACTGAAAATACAGAACGCTCATTTACCAGCACCCATAGGCATAAGAATCACTGAAGCAATCAATTAGCAC
Source organism: Saguinus oedipus (assembly GCA_031835075.1). Taxonomy (NCBI): domain Eukaryota; kingdom Metazoa; phylum Chordata; class Mammalia; order Primates; family Cebidae; genus Saguinus; species Saguinus oedipus. The sequence continues at coordinate 48,279,719 of CM063169.1, forward strand.
AAATACTTTCCTTCTGAAGCTCCCTCATGACCTTGAGATAATGTGATGAATGACTTAAAGAATGAAACACAGAAGTTTCGTGTTAAACCAAATTAAAAAAAAAAAATTCTGCTGCATGATGAAGAGAAATAAAATGGAGAAAGCTAGATATATGTTTAGTTTAAATGAGACTCAATACATTCTATAACTGCTTTGTGTGGCCTTGGCCTCGGATCAGAGGTACTCAGTCTGCACAGTAATCAGGACTTTCTCAATAAACCTCAGCCTGTTGCGGTTCTTACCACATTTACTTTCTCAATACGATAGTACTTTACAGCTATCTACTCGATTATAGCCAGAATTCCTAGCGGTTATTGATAACCATACCGTAGACTTCATATCTCAACCAGCACAGGCAGGAGGAAGGCAATCAGCACAGTGAATTTCCTAACCTGGATATATCTTCCTGAAACTTGAAGATGATGACTCAGTTCTACAATTGAGCTTGTGATTCTCACTGTGGCAAAACTTCTTATGTCATTTTTATTTTTAGCTCTTTGGCACAATTATAGAAAATTATTGTAGGAAAATCACAGATTCTGTAAAGCGGAGCCCTGGCTGCTTTTAAGAGCTTCTGGATGTTGGGAAAGCTCACAGGCTTTGTGCAGTACATTTCTTGGTAGAGAAAGGCAGATAAAATTTTGTTTACTAAAGGAATGAAGTAAAATTGAACGACACTTTCATTTGTCTTTCCCGTTCTGTGCCTTCTTTTTCTGAACCCTGCCTTTTCTGCCCTTTGCCTCAGCTGACACTAAAAATGCCTACTATTCTAAAGCCATACTTTCTCTTTTAAAAATCACTTTTCTGTGATTTACCTGCCCATTTTCTTTTCTCTTTTTAAAATTTTCTTATTTATTTATTGAGACAGGCTGGGATTTATTTTTTATTTCTTTCTGTTGCCCAGGTTGAAGTACAATGGCATGATTATAGCTCACTGCAGCCTCAACTTCCTAGGGGCAGGCTCGAGCAGTCCTCCCACCTCAGACTCCCAGGCAGCTGGGACTACAAGCTTGTGCCATCACACCCAGCTAATTTTTATTATTTTTATTGTTATAGAGATGAGGTCTCACTGTGTTTCCCAGGCAATTCCCAGGCTCAAGTGATCCTCCCACCTCAGCCTCTCAAAGAGCTGGTGTCACAGGTGTGAGCCACTGGACCTGGATGGGGGCCCATTTCCTGAGTGGGCAGCAGAGCTAAGTTTGGGGAACATATAGTTGATGAGAATGGCAATTTTGAGTAGCCAGTTTCCCATTTCACTCTCACTGAGATGCAAGTGAGTAAAATGAATTATCACAATAGCCAGAGGTGTTTGCTGAGTTCAGTAAAACCATGTCACAGTAATTTGATATATCACAGAGTGACTTCAAAAACCACAAACAGATGGGGATAAAATTTCAGAAAACTACCTGTATAACAACGTACCTTTATTATTCACATTATGCATATGATTATCCCTTGATTTAAAAGCAATATTATGACTTTTAGGTTTGTAACAATAGACCTTTTTAGATATCCTTGTTATGTGGAAAAATGACATTAACATTTTGCAATCAGTTTTTTTTTAGTAGCCGTAGCAATATTACCCATATTGCTTTAACTTCTAAGTTAGTGTCTAGTTTATTTACAATACCAGAGATGGTGTAAAATAAAGATACAAATGAAGGTCTCAGCAATATTCTATATCATAATTCTTACACAATATTCACTTCTGAATGTATATTAGTAATTAGTATATTAATACTAACATAACCAGTGCTTATCTATGGTAGCAACTAGTACTGATAGTACTTTCAGTGATTTTATATTGTTATAAGCACATGCTATTTATGAGGGCACTCTATAGTTGCAAATCAGTACATTCCTTGCTTGAAAATTTCAAAATGCCTTTACTAACATCTCCACATTATACAAATATACTTGTGTTTCCTTTCCTACTTTGTTGGTTTAAAAAAGTCTCTGCTGTAGAAAGTAGAACACAGCATTTTTTTTTCCAGGGCAGAATGCACGTCTCCATTTTTAATGCATGAGCAGGCATTTTGGTTCATTAAGCTCAGTGGCACTGATAGTAAACTAAAGAGGAATGAAAGGAAGAGGAACTGAAATACCATCATCCCACTAATGATACTGAAGCTGCTCAGCTTTATTGGGAGACTGCCCAGACATTCACTAATAGAAGGCATGGTCCAGGATGTGAACTTGGTGATGTGGTGCCAAAATTGCAAGTCCAGAAAAAAAAAAAAGGCATTGCTAGAAGATTTTCTGGAATAATTTAATGAATTGTCTAGAAATGCAGGGCATGTGTGTGTGTGTGTGTGTGTGTGTGTGTGTTTTATATTTGTTAGTAGGTGAATTAGAAACAGAGAGCATAATAGCATATAAAAGGGTTAAAAGAAATAATGAGACAGGGGAGTATTCAGTTACCTCAAGAGTGTTAAATAATCACAGCAATTCTATCATAAAAATACATGTATCTCAGAGCGCATAAATTGTAGACTATTCAGTGGTTGGTGTCATTTTATAGTTTAGCTCCTGAATGTTAATTAATTTTGAAAAATATCTTTCTTTTAAAGAAAGGACTAGAAGGCTTGCTTCTTCAGATACCCACCTACTTCCATATCGCACTGCTACTTAGCTATTTACTGATGCTTAGTTATAATAATTAACGTTATGATTTCTTTCATAGATGAATACTATTGTTTCCAGTTCACCCCTGCAAATGAGGGAGTATACAGAAATGTGCCCTTTCAAACTGGAAGGAAGAAAACAGATTCTCTGTTCAAATTGGACTTCTGCCCAGTTTGAACAGAGAATCACTCAGCTGTGGATGGCAGCTTTCGTGGCCTCTGGCTAACACAAACTCCTCAGTGGCTTTTCAAAGCCACTTAGAATCAAGTTCCAGTAGACTCAAAGTAGAAGCTGCAGCTGCAGACTCTGAGGAACACCTATGTAACCTAGACTCAGGCTCACGGGTACCTCTCTGATTTTAACTCTGCTTGTTTTGTGCAGAAGATCGGAAGGTAGATAGAGAAGGGACATTCCTTTCACCCAATTTTCTCTTCCTTTTCTGCAACCCCTCAGAGTGAGCTAAACCTTTTGGAAATTGGTCAGTTATACTCTGAAAATCACAGATCAGAGGTTGAGCTTAGTGACCTCTGCCCTTTAAAAAACAGAGCTAAACAGAGAATTCCCTTTTATAGGTTTAATGGCTCAACAAAGGCAAACGAATTAACAGAACAAAAACAGTAAGAAGGTCAGGTGTGATCACTGTACCAGAGTTCACTTTCTCCATTGAAACATGGTGTGAAATTGATCAGTGATTAAAGCTTTTCCTATTGAGGAGACCTCACTGAAGAGAAAAAAATATGGTATTTTATTAAAATAGCAGAGGATCCTATAGGGGTAGAGCATGAAACATACGGAAAAAAAAATGAAGGAAAAATCTAGCAGAGATATCCTTAAATACAAAGAGTTTTCATGAGAAGAAGTATAAACTATTTCTGGGACTAAGGTGTCTAGAGCCCAGCAGAGATCTCCATTTGCTATCAGTGGTATTACAATTCTTCCATGCTATTTCAAGATTCATTCCTGTAAGTTTCAAAATAAATGTAGAGGAGAAATAGTTTTACCAAGTAGGAAACTAAAAGACCTTTATTAAACTAAAAGCGTCTTAGAATTTAGTAACATCAACTAGTGAATTGGAACATTAGCTGGTTTGACAACATAAATGCATAATCCCAATTATTACTTGAACTCTTTCTCTCTTTCTCATAATGAAATCAAAATCTTAAAAAAATAAGTATAAATTATTGTTTTATATTATCGTGGCTCAAAACTGAATGTATTTAATAGAAAATAACCCAGCTAATTAAGCATGTTCTTTTAATATTCAATTTAACATACCTGTACTAGAATATTGCTTATGTACTAATACACATAGATATTTTCCTAGGCATTTTGGAGATACATATTTATTGAATTTCTAACTCCTACAACCATGCCTTCTATAGCTTAAGACAAATCCTACACATACATCTTGACTGCAACCCAGTTTGAACTGTATGCTATAATAGAGCAAGAGCTGGAAGAAGAGTGGAAGTTGAGATTCAGGCTGACATATCAAGCCATGTCACATGGAAGCTGTGTAATTTGAGCAGAGCATCAGAGAGTACGAGAACTATCAGAAGATTAGAACTTATCGGGAAAAAAAAATATTGTGGAAGTAGTACTGTCTAGGCAAATGAGATAGCAAAAGTGAGGGGCAGAGGATGGAAAGTCTGAGTGTATATTGTAGTACAGGGAGTACACTATCAGGAGAGAGAAATTTAAATCAATTTTATTTCAGACAAGAATTTATAAACTAGAAATAATATTCAGGCAGTAAAGACAAACTGAAACAGGCAGTAATAGAGTATAAGAATATAAATGCTTAAAAATATTTTTGAGAGACATAGTATATAAATTGTCATTTTTTCATAGTTCCCTAAATTTATCATAAATAAAACGTCTCTTTCATGCAGCAATGTTTTGGGAGATGAAAAGAAGATAAAACTGAATTCAATTCGATTAATTTGGCATGTCTCCTTTCTTTCCTTTTCTTCTTCCTCAAGAATATCTCTTCTATTTGAATACCTTAAAATGCTTTAAACTTGATCAGTCCACAGAATCATTTATATTACAGATGATCTTGTCAACTCTCAGTATGTTAGTCAATAAAAATATTATGTGGGACAGCCAGTCTTGCTTTAGAATTCTTTTCTTATGCTATTGTTCCTTTTACTTTGTGCTTCTTTGAAATGGACATCACCACCAATAGCTCAGTCTCCCAACACACATCCACAGAATATCAGCCTAACTCACAAGATTCTTTCAATACTGCAAAGACCTTGGATGGTTTGGTGAGTGCAGGACATTCCACTCACAAAAATTAAGAATCAGAGACAAGCAGAGAGACAAACTCTAGAATCAGAATTTGTCAGTGTCAAGATAGTAAGTAGCACATCACTGATTCTAGAAAAAAAGAAGGCTCAAGGTGAAGGGAAGTTTGGAAGTGAAAGAGCTAAGGAATAAGCATGCAGTTGTGAACAGAAAAGTGAGCACTTCTCAATGTCCAATGAGATGGTGTTCTGCAGAAATGCAGCAGTGACAAGCAAACAAAAAATTCTAACACAGCAACCATATCACAGTGTAACAAACGCAAATATTAAAACCTCAGGTTTCTGTCTTGAATGCCTTTTTTACTCCTTTAATAAGCTAATGTATTTCATTACTCTCTCATAAAAGGAACATTCTCTGATTAAAGAAATAGTTGTACTTAGAACCATTATATCAAGCGGTGTTTAATGGGACTGCTACTGGTAGTCCATGGAACACAATGTGGAAAAGGCTGAGTTAGAATATCTTCAGTCAGCAAATGAAATATGGCTGTTTTGTTAGAGGATGGGAGACAGAGGTATTCTGGATTCATTGGATGCCTGAAACTAGGACACATTCTTTCAAACAAACAAATGTACACACACACACACACACACACACACACACACACACACACACACACATTTGTGTTGATTATACATCTGGCAACATACCTGTGACATTGTAAGCGTTAAAAAAAATGAGTTAAAACACAGTCTTAGTCGCTATGTAACTTATAGCTGTGTTCAAGGTTTACAAAGGAGTTAAAGGATTATTTTCACCTCTGGAAATAATTGAACATTCATAGAGCAGGTGGCATTTGATCATAGCCTTAGAGGTGATGTGTATATATATATATATATATATATATATATATATATATATATAAAGGGATTTCTAGGCAGAGGAAGAAGCATAAATCAAAGTATCTCCAGGGCTTCAGGGGATAGTGAATAACCCTGGATGGACCAAATGTGTGTAACATATGTTGAAAATAAAAGATGAGAAAAATGAGAAAAAAATTAATTGTGTATAGATACTGAAGGAAACTAAATGTCATGATAGTCTTTGAAAGTCATTCTCTAGATAGTGTGAAATTGTGAGTTTGTGAATGGTGACATTATAAAAAGGAAGAAAGTTGGAGGTCTTGAGGAAGTCAGTATTATTTATCTTCAGTTAATATAGTGTGCCCTGATAGACCTTATACACTGAGGTATTTTGTGGATGACAGTTTTGTTTCATGAGATTTATATATTTTTAAGTGTCCTCCTATAAAGGGACTTCTTTCTCATTAATTTGTGTCATAGTAAAAAAGTAGTTGCTGATACCTTGTACTTAAACCAGTGAACAAATTGCCATCGAGCAGCTGCTTTTTGAGCATGTTTTGATGCCATAAAAAATTAAATTTGTATTAAATTTATCAAAGTGATAGTCTGATTAGGAGTAAGTTATACTTACATACATGACATTTTGAGAACAACCATATGCTATGTTGAATGGAATTAAAGTATAAATACAATCATTTTAGAGTGCAGGAACAAAAAGGCAACAAAATAAAAAATGGAAAGCAGAGCCAAATTTTGATGGAGAAGAAAATTCAGAAAGGTAGAGAGGAAGCATTAAGTTAAGCTGGAAGGAAAAAGTAGAAGGAAAACAGTGGCATAAAGTTTTGTTGCATCATTCACCTGGCATTGCAGAGGAAAAGGCAGGATTCTGACAAGACAAATAAATATTATTTATGGAGGAGAAGTGCATTAAGGACATAGAAGGCACGTTATGACAATCAAGAGTTTCACATTAGACAAGAGTAGAATAGTTTTAGGTTTTTAAAAATGTTAACCAGAGGTTCTCCATGGCCTATGAGATAAATATTAGTTTCAAAAATAACATTACCACCTAGAGAACTTCTGAGACACCAGTGTTCCATGAACATAGAACATGACTTGTTTTTTAATTTGGCGGCTTGGCTCTTTGGTCCAAGTATACAATAGTAATTTACATTTAGACAAGCATAAGTTTATTCTAAAGAGAGAATTGTGTTATACACAGATTTAGTAGTTTACACATAAAATAGTATCACTACTAAATTAAAAACAGGTCATGTATTTCTTTTTTTTTTTTTTTTTTTGAGACAGAGTCTTGCTCTGTTGGGGGCCAGGCTGGAGTGCAGTGGTGCAATCTCAGCTCACTGCAATCTCCGCCTCCTGGGTTCAAGCAATTCTCCTGCTTCAGCCTCTCGAGTAGCTGAAACTACAGGTGCGCGCCACTACGCCCAGCTAATTTTTGTATTTTTTAGTGGAAACAGGGTTTCACTATGTTGGCCAGGATGGTCTTAATCTCTTGACCTCGTGATCCACCCACCTCGGCCTTCCAAAGTGCTGGGATTAGAGGTGTGTGCTACCGCGCCCAGCCAGGTCATTATTTTTAAAGCATTGCTTAATGTTATCTTAGGTAAACCTATAAAGTTCTCCTACTCTACCTCCCTAAAACACTAGCGATATCTCCTTCCCCAAATTCCATATACACACTTATTTTATTTATTTTGCCCATTTCCATGGTCATGAATTCAAGAAGATACACAAACTAGATATTAATAGTAGGCACTGGAAATATTTCTGGAGTTTTAGAAATAGAATTCTAGAAAACATATCATTTACCCATACCTTGTATAATAACCCATTTTAGATGATTTTTTTTTTATTTTGTGAAATATCTTCAAGTAATATGCTTCAGAATCATATATTGTTATATATCCCTTATTGAATGATATGGTTTGGCTCTGTGTTCCCAACCAAATCTTATCTTGTAGCTCCCATAATTCCCATGTGTTGTGGGAGGGACCCAGTGGGAGACGATTGAATTATGGGGCAGGTCTTTCCTCAAGAAAGAATGGGTCTCATGAGATCTGCTGGTTTTAAAAAGTGGGAGTTGCCCTGCGCAAGCTCTTTTTGCCTGCGCCATCCATGTAAGATGTGTCTTGCTCCTCTTTGCCTTCCACCATGATTGTGAGGCCTCCCCAGCCACATGAATATGTGAGTCTAATTACACCTCTTTCTTTTGTAAATTGTTCAGTCTCGGATATGTCTTTATCAGCAGCACCAAAACAGGCTAATATGCTAATATAAAATAATTCCCTATATCACAAAACAAAACTGCAAGTTATAATATTCAACTATTAGTTCAATTAACTGCATTTAGTAGATCACTATTACATAGATAGACATCTAACTACTACTAGTTGACAATCTATTATTGTCAGGCATATCTGAAATACTTTGCATAAATTATTGAATTATCTCATTGAAAACCCAAAATGTGTTACCACCTTGCATTTTTTACACAGTAGATTACTGAGGTGTAAAGGGTGTAGCAATTTTCTCAAGGTCATACAACAGGATTGATGTCGGGATTTGAATTGTGACTGCAGAAACTACAATTGTTACCACAGCATCACACTCAATATCATCAGAAATTTTCAAGCAATAAGCAATTGCTCTATGGTTAATTTATTGAATTATTATGATAAGTTAAAGGAAATAACCAAGTATGTTCCTTGATTCTAGTGCCCATTCTATGCTTTATTTATATCATGTCAATGATAGACCCTGTGAATTAATTCATCTCATGTTGGAGCTAAGAATCTCTTTTTCTTGCATAGACCTAATAAGAGGATCAGATCTTGAGATAGTTTGAGTCAATTGACATTATTCATATTGGGACTATAAAATATTAATTGAGAAAAGATATTTGAATAAAATTAGATTTTTTTTCCTTTAAATTTAAGCTTATTTTCTTATCTGGAAACGTGATTTTTTGTTTTTCTGCTATTTTTCTGTAAACCAATATAGTTTCAGAATCTTTCTGCTAATGATTGCCTGTTTTCAATTACTAAGAATAGACCATCCCATTTGAAAGGCACTTGTCTCATCCCTCATCAATTCTTATCTATTTCGAAGTTGTTGCTGTTCACAAATGATGATATCTTATGCGTGAACTTCATAGGATGATTTTACCCAGGGGCTTTTTAGGCAGCTGTGTGTAAGTGTCTTATGGACATTAAAAGTGATGCCCTCACCGTAGCTTCCTAACAAAGTACTAGTTATATAGTAAGTACTATGAATCCAACCCGTGTTTTATCATTATTCTACTTACTTTGATTTATTCTTTTTTACTTCAGTAGCACAATGCAGCCAGCCTCTTGTTTGTTCTATTCACTGCAGCTATGCATTGAGTTGAGTACTTTGCAGTGTTTCTTCCTTCCATAAAAACATCTTCTTTCTTGTCCTATACCCTGGAGCATTCTTTGGCTTTGCTTATATTCCTTCTGTTTGTATTTTGGTTCCAGGATTTGTTTACATTCATTTGTAATAAACTGCTTTTTTCTCTTGTCTTCAAGCCAAGCTACTTAAATTATTTAAATGTGTCAGTAATGTCAAAAGGATGTCTTATTTCATTTCCTGTTCTGCTTTTTAATTCTAATCTATATAGTATTAGAAATTGTTGAACCTATTGTAAATTGAATTTGAATGATTTTTCATTCATTTAGACGTTTGTTGTGTTGTCTTACAAATGCGTTTTTGTGATTTCCTTTCATCTTTTTTTTTTTCTATCTCTACGTCTGGACAAAATAAATAGAGCCATTTTTTTTTTTTTTTTTGTCAAAGATATCTTTTGGTTGAAGTTTTTTTAACATGAACAAGGTGAAGAAATGTACTTCTTTCATATTTGTGCTATTTACACGTAATTAATCCAAAATTGCCATTTGATATTTGGAAGTGCATTAGTTTCTTTTCCAAAGCTATCGTGTCATTTGTAGTGATGTGTATATATGTATATCTCACAGAAGAAAAAAAATAATAGCCAACCACTGGGGACTATAAGGAAAGCAATCATATTTATTCTGTCCATTTCCCTCATTCTAGGCATATATTTTTACCCATCTATTTTTAATATAAGAATACATTTTAGAGTAGAGGCTGGTCTATGACTGTTGCCAAAGCAATTATGTAGCCAGCTGTAAAATTAGCTTAAGATTTGTATTTGTTTATTTTTCTGCCACCCTAGAGAATGCTTCTGCTAGTGTTTGGAAAGTGGGAATTCCTACTATTCTACATGACAACATTCAAAATAAACAAAATATACTTAATAATTGTGCATGATATGTATAGATTTTTATTTAACTTGAGAATAATGCACTCCTTTCTGCTAACTGTTTTTCCAAAATGACTGTCTACTCCATGGGAGAAGCATACTTTCAACACATAAGATCTTTACTGTTTCTATAGTGATACCTCCTCCTTGTTATGCTGAATGACAGTTTGTTACAGTTGCAGGTTATTCACATGGATGCATGCATTTCCTTGTTTAATTGTTTTCTGTGCTCATGATGAACTGCCCTGTTTGGAAGTGAACACCCATTAGAAAAGAACCCGTACAAAACACTGTAAGCTGTCTTTCCAGTGTTCTTGCTTGTCCTATACCACATCCTTTGCCTTCTGATCTCTGCTTTTTATAGTGTAAGCCCACCAAGATTTCCCTTTAATCTCAAGTTCTCAATGATTTACCTTTGCAGATATCTTTGCTTATTAAAAGGGTTCTCTTATACTTTGCCTATCTTGAGTCCTAATATGTATAATTTGTCATCTATTTCACACTCCACTTTTGGGTCCAAAGATGCTACCACTGAGTTTTTAATTTTCTGTCTCTATCATGGTACCCAACCTCATTCTTCATAAAGATAAAATCAGGTGTTCAAGGCCCAAATATAAGAAATTTTCTTTCCTTTTTAAAAAATTCGTCCTGGCCAGGCGCTGTGGCTCATGCCTGTAATCCCACCACTTTGGGAGGCCAAGGCAGGCAGATCACCTGAGGTCAGGAGTTTCAGAGCAGCCTGGCCAACCTGATGAAATCCTGTCTCTACTAAAAATACAAAAATCAGCTGGGCATGGTGGTGGGCGCCTGTAATCCCAACTGCTGGGGAAGCTGAGACAGGAGAATCACTTGAACCAGGGAAGCAAGGTTGCCGTGAGACAGGATCATACCACTGTTCTACATCCTGGGAGACAGAGTGAGACTCTGTCTCAAAAAAAAATATAATAGTACCACATCCCTTATATTTAGCCTCTTCACGAATTTGATTGCCCTTGCTCATCTCACTGTTTCATACTCTGCATCTTCTATTGTCTCCCTTAGAACCCAGTCATTATTTTTCTATCACTATGTGTGAAGACATTCACGATGGTTTTAAAAATCTCATATATTGAAGACTAGTGTTAAATGCTGATCAAGGAAAAGAGAGTATTAGATGAAGAGTTTTGTCTTCTCTAATTTTTGTTCTGTGTTTAGCAAGTTAAAAGTTAATTTAAGCACCCAGTAAGGTGAAAGTGCTGGTGGGAGTCATGGAAGTGTGGAAGTGTTCCCTATTTTTTACTGAGTTCAAAAGAATACAGTGGCAGATAAGGTATTTTAACTCACAGGAGCCAACCACCAGAGAAAAGAAAAAATGTAGGTTTGAAGGAGTTGAAGAATATTTTTTCCCTCTATGAGCATCAAACATTGTGTACTTGAAAGGTACAGTCTAATGAAGATGTTGTTCCTTGACTAAGGTTTTGGTTTAAACATAAAACTAACCATAAGGTGCCTATAGGGAAAAGCTGTAGTAAAAATGATCTGATTGCTTTCACAAATCTCTGAATCTCAGAATGGGCAGAATGCAGGCACATTTTCCCGGAGGAAACCCCTAAAAGCCTGTTTAACTGAAGCTGGTAACTCTAAGGCTTATGTAAGCTCATATTCTCTAGTTCTTTATCCACTTATGACTCAGGATTCTCCTTGAATTTAAAAGCACTTTGGAAAGCTTTGAAAGTTTTTGAGGTTTAAAAAAATAATAACAAAAAAATTCCACAAAAACTTAGGAGAGAAAGTAATCCAATGGTACTCACATTTTGTTTTTAAAAATCTGGCCTTATTACTTCTAATACTATTTCTAATAATTTCTCTGATATATGAATATACTTTTTCATGATTTACTTTTAGTTTGACTACTAATTAAGTTACAGACACTGTCCTTAACCTAAAACTGTCCATGAAGATATCTAATATTAGAAATAACAGCTAAATTTTAAACAATTGCATAGTGGTCTCTTTTATTATTTTAAATATAAATATATTTTTGATGGTTAAAAGAGTATATCTCTGACTTTTCTCTCTTTCAGTTAATGCATTTTTTTTTTTTCAATTTGCTTAATATTAGTTGAACATGAGGTATGGCCAGGAGCTTTCATATAAATGGTCTTATTTAATGTACTCAATTAAATCTATGAGATAGGTATTATTGTTTTCATAGTTAGATTGTAAAACTATTACCATATGTGAAAGGTATCCAATATCAAGTGGTGAGAGCTGTCTGAATTGCTGAACAATTTTCCAAAGATATATGTAACTTTAGGACATTGAAATATATCACCACATTAATTAAATAGTACTTGTGAAACTATCAAATTTTCTTTACTATAAGGTTGTATTTTGCCTGCTGACATTTAAATAATTTTAATCTCTAGAAGTCTCTTTTCTACACTGATTTCAAAAATAATTTATCTGATATAATAATATATTTTTTCATGATTCACTTTTAGTTTTAACTATGAATTAGGCTACAAACACCATACTTAACCTAAAATTGCCCATGAAGATCATATTTACAAAACTAAAACAAAAATCAAATCATATCTGACATTGGAGAAACAGGAATTTCCTCAGATTCATTCTCCTAAGAAATATATTTCATTGCTCTTTTTGACATGTTGAAGAGCAGAAATATATATTTTAATTTAGAGTCAAGAAATTGGATTTGAATTAACAATGTGAAACATGATGTTTTGTAAATTTTTTACCATACTCCTTCTAAGGCAAGATTATTTGTTATGCCACACTTTCATTCTTAATCAGATCTGAATATCTGATCTGTAGTTATGATCTTAAGAAAGACAGATGCACCATAATTGAGGAATTTTGTTTTTATTTTTTAACTCTGATTCTTGATGAATATTATTCACTGTAATTTATAGTACTAAGTCTAATCCAATCTGAACATTGGTTTAAGTAAGTTCTGGCAAGATTTTAGTGAATAACTTTATCAACTACTAAATATTGTGATGATTCACACTAGATACTTACCAATACATTGTCATTTGTATGATGGCGCAACGGATAGCCGAGTTTGCAATGAAGATATTTAATATCTTGATGAATTGTTTTGATGGTTAGCAGTATCTAAATTTAAAGTCCAAACTCGATGTTTTAGAAAACATAGGCATTTTAGAATTGGCTGTCTTTAAAGAGGAGAGTAGGACTTCAGGAGCTGGCATGCTGCCTGACACATAGCGTGTGTTTACAGTATTTAGGAAAAAAGGCAAGTATATATTCCAGTTATCAAATTACCAATTTTAATAATCTATACATTCCAGTATGAAGAAATGTGCAGGGTCTCTTCACCCCTTAGCATTTGTAAACAACTGTAAATTGTTAGCAATACACTATAAATAATCTAGAGAAAGATTACTTTTTAGAATCTAGATGACAAACATATGGGATTACATAGAAAAGTCAGAGTAAAACGTGATTCTTGTGGTAAGTGGGAATTTTTCCTTGGTTGACATTTAAAAATACATAGTGCAGTACTTTTCACTGAAATAGACACTGGAATGGAAACTGCCCAAGCTCTCTCTCGTGTAGAAAAGAAGAAAAACGTCTAAAACAGCCTTTACCCCTGTGCTTTGTATGCTTTGTGTGTCTGGCATCATGTGAACTCAGTGAGAAACCACATGTGTTTATGTTTACCTAACAGCTGGATGCACAATTTCCTACCACAGTTCATAAGACAAGAATAACATATGCTTGAATATTCCAAATAATTTGTTAGAAGATACATGTGGATCTATACCTAATATGAAATTAATTTTTTCACACACACAGAGTTCTGTAACCAGATTTTTACACAGTGGGTTGTGGTATTGTAATCCCTCATTCATGAGCCATGTGTTTGAAATATGCTACTTGAATTATCAAAGTCATCTTGCTGTTTGAATGCCGCTGGCATCATATTTGAAAAAATTTTATAATCAAGTCTAGCTTCTTTAGGGGAGATGTTGACACTGACCCTGTAGGTGGTACAATAGATGTTAGTTAGTGGCTTGAAGCTATTTTTTTATTTTATGTATTTATGAAGCGTCAATTCCCCTAAAGATACCAAAATCCTGATAAATTTTTATTATCCCTCCTCCCTCTCTCCTCTACATCTCTCTCTCTCTCTCTCTCTCTCACACACACACACATAAACACACACACACAACACACACACACGGCTGCTTTTGTACACACAATATATTATCTGCCTCTTTATCACCAAAGCTCTGAAAAAAAATTAATGGACTTTTAAGTCTGAAGCATTTTAACAATTTCACAGAGAATTTGATACTTATAGAGGACTTCAAGCCTTCAGATGCCCAGCTGAAATGAGTCTTATCTTGTTAAATGAGTCTTGTATATTGTTTTAGCCCCAAAATAATAATGCTAAGTATATTTACTGAGCACCTATCCTATGCCAAATGTTTTCCTGCATATCCTCATTCATCTCATTTACTTCTCTTAGTTTTATGATATAATCATTACAGTGTGATAGCTATGTAAAGAGAAAGGAGTTCTATACATTACGAGAGGGTGCAGTGGTGCTCTGCTTTTATTTTAGCCTGGCCTTATTTTTATTACTGACTTTGGTAAAAATTCATAATGTATGTTTATCATATCTGTGCATATTATAAAGAAAATCTACATGGCAGATGACAGAACCAGGGTTAAAAAAATCTCTAAGTGACTGCAATAAAAAAGACAAAAAATAACAGTCTTATGATGTTCAATATGAGTTAAGAGTGAAAGAAAAATATAAATACAAAATGCCTTTAATCTAGCTTTTCAGTAAATACTATAAGATTTTCAGGGCTGAGTTTGTCATAATCTATTATAATCCAGCAAGTTTAGATCGTTACTGAAAATGATAATATTCTCTTACATCAGATGAAGAAATGTTCAAGGCCTATACTAAGAAATTTAATGGAGAAATACTGTCTCTACTGAAAATACAAAAATTAGCTGGGCATGGTGGCACACACCTGTAGTCATAGCTACCTGGGAGGTAGAAATGGGAGGATCACTTGAGCTCAAAAGATAGAGACTTCAGTGAGCCATGACTGTGCCACTTCACTCTAGCCTGGCTAACAGAGTGAGATGCTAGCTCAAGAAAAGAAAGAAAAAAGAAAAGAAAAAGAAGAAATTTAATGATGTGATTGACTTTAAATTAGGTTGGCCAGATTATATATAAAGTTTTATATTCAATTCAGGACACCAAATTTTCAATGATGCATATCTAGAGTGTAGTGTATATGCAAAGGAGGAAAACTTGGAGCAAAGCAATCTGGGCACCATTTCCTGTGGTCACCAGATATAGCATATCTGGAAAACAGAAAGGCTTGGGAAGCTGAGGATGGGAGTGGGAGTGTGGGAGGACCTATGTTTTGTTTATGTATCCTTCAGTATTAAAAAAGATCATCTTGAGGAAGTGTAGTAAACAAATTTGTGGCATTCAGTAACACCTGTAAGAGAGATTAGGAGAAAAACCTGACAAATAGAAAGACGAATCTTTCAAACAGGAAGAACCACAATAGAATATCAAGCCCACAGTGGAACAGGTTGGTTTGATAAGTAATGAGCTTCTTGTCCTTGGAAATGCATTTCTCATGTTTAAAAATAAAATGGACTATTTGACATTCACTATTCCTTCCCCTGTGAATGCTTAAGATTTTATACTTTAAATGTAGGATGAAGTAGAGAGAAAATAGCTTATGCAGATTTTAAATATATAAAAATGTCATTCCCCCTATAATTTAATCTTTATTTTAAATGTTTTTATAGATATTAGGATGAAATTTCATAGCAGACAATTATAACATAAAATAACAAAGTAGACTGACGAATGTATGTTGCTAACAAAAATAAGATCTTATTCAGACATGGCTTATGTTGACTTTATATTTTTCTTAACTTGCCAAGGTAATGTTTTCCACAATATATGGTAGAAAAAGAATGCTTTATATTATTTAAAGGTAACTTTTAAAAACATGTCTATATACACATTAAGAGATTAGATATTAGAACTGAAATTTTAGACATATAAATTAAAAATGAGAAGCAATCTTCTTCCTATTATCATTCATAAATAAATGGTGTGAGCTATCTCTGTATTTAATTAGTGTGTATGTTGCCATCACTCTTCAGACACTTCAATCTGAGTTTACAGGTATTGTTTCTCAAAAATATTTCTGATTTCAGAAGAGCACATTCTTTGAGTATGTGTATAACTCAAAGGGAAGGTAGAAGAGATTCAATTAGCCAATATATTTGAACACATCTATTTAATTTCAAAGACTTGCAAATTGAATTCCATAGAATTTGACCTAGGAGGTATCTGTGTTAAAATATCATTCTGACTTTTTAAGTTTTGCTTTCAATTATCCTCACTGAAAAATATGATATGAAAAATATAAAATAATATTTTAAGAGAATAAATACAATATTTATTGTAAAAAGCCTTTATTAAATTTTAATAAAATTTCTTCATGATGTTTTTAAACTTAACTTTTCTTCATGCTGTTTTTAAACTTTTTAATTTACTATGCTCCTTTTCCCAGGACTAGATGATTTTCTAAAGAATTACTGCATGCTTAAAGCTTCTCCAAACATTATATATCCTTGCTAGTTGTGTGCTGAAGACATGGGAACAGCCAGATATGGTAAAATTATTTCAACTTTATCCATCAAAATTAGAATTGAAAAGGGCATGTGAAAATTCTAGAGAAAAAAAGGTAGAGTCTTGTATTGCCCTATGAATTGACTCACTAACTCAATGAAAATAAATTACTTTTGCTAATACTCATCCAAATCTGGCAATGGCATAGTTGCAGCACATAATGAAAGCTATATTTCACCACAGTGAAGTAAAAGATCTAGAATATATGAGCAACATTATTAATTTTGATACGGTCCTCAGATTTGGCTTATACATTTATACTTTAGTCCTATGTCCTTTATGGAGACTCTTCAGTCTCTACCGCTGTTTCAGACAGTTCTATAAGAGTTCAAAGTCAAGTACCAGACAGACATGTTCAAATAATCACAATGCAGTTTTACAGATATTCCAGAGGAATGTGGAAAAGTGATTGTCGCTCATTCTAATTGTGGTGCTTGGAGAAGGTATTCCATAGAGATAAATTTCAACCTATGTCTGGAAGGATACGTTTGTTATGTGAAAGTAGGGGAGTATGTTTCAGACCAAAGGAATAAGAAATGTAGTGGGGGAAATGAAATAGCATTGGCTAGAAAATACACTTGACTTTGTAAGCATGCCAGGAAATAGGTCTGAAAATTTGCACAGGAATAGATCAAGAGGTGTCTCATATAACAAATATAAATAAAGTAAACATTAAGCTGTTTTGACAGTGCCATACGTGTATGGTAGAAGACCACTCTGGCTGCAGATGGGTGGAGGGACTAAACTATGTCTTATCCTCATTCAGAAGGATGAATTGGAAAACCATTAAAAAGAGTGATAAGTAACAAGCAATATGTAACAGAGGGACTAACTGCAGTAGACCATCATGATCCTTTTATTATTCTTATCCTTTATACTTGATTTCTCCTCTCTGTGAAGAGGAATTTAAGAGTATCATGTGTAAACTGGACTTCGATTACTTTCTATAGATTCATTCTTACCTTCATTTCTCTTCTTTCCTTCCATCCCAAAATATTTTTGATTCTCTAGTCTAACCCTAGTCTTTAAGTTAGTAAGGTAATAGTAGTGGACAAAGTAAGAAAAGGGTGACAAGGAATGTCTCTATGCTTCTGTGCTGGGGTTTGAGGTGGAGGTCTTGACAAGGTTTCTCAAAGTAAGTGGAGTGAACACATACTTGACCAGCAATAAAACATCAGTCTAATTTTTAACATATCTTTTATAACAACTATACATATAAACAGAATAAATCCTCAGATTTTGGCATCAATATTATAATTTTTCAAAATATTTCCATTAGAGAACAGCATATGGGCAAAAAAGAAAGATGGGAAGCCAGACAATTTAGAAAGGGAATATTACAGTAATAATCATCTAAAAAATCTGTGTTTAAATCCCAATTCTCTTGTTTCTTAGGAAATTTATTTGACCTCTCTTCAAAGAGCAGAGAAAAAGGTGCTTCAGTTTTCTTCCCTAGAAGGGTTGCAAAGGTTAAAACAAATAATGCATGTAGTATTTAGCCTATTGTAGGCCTTCAATCAATGCCAGTTTTGACACTGATGTTGATGATTAAGTTTCTTTTAATCCAAGGACTCTATTAAAACTCTTCATTGTTACTACTGTTAATTGTTAAACTTAGCTTTAATTTTGTCATATTTCAATCACCTCTTCAAGTGTCCCATCTTCATTGAGGGACCAGGAACTGTGATGAAGGACATCCTACTATAGGCAGTCTTAAACCATGACTGACAATTGTAGGTCAGACTGAGAAAAGACACAGAATGTATGGTTACTTTCATTGAGCAGACACATGAATGAAAATATAGTGTGGTTTAATATAATCTGAAATTAATATAATTTTATTAATTATTTGCTTTATAACACATCTGCTATATTATATACAGTTCTTTATTTTAACACAGCATAACACATTTGCTTTGTTATATATAGTTCTTAAGTATATACTTATCAGGCTAGTCTATAAGTTAATTGAAGGGAATCATATTTTTCTCATGTTTTAAAACAGTAATTCCTAGCAAAGTGTGTGGCAAATGATAAGCATGTTATAAATATCAGTTAACTAAGTCAGATGTACAACTAATTTTTCCTAACTTCACCTTGAAGTGAACAGAATTGACCAACTAGGATTCAATCTACTCTTTCCATACTTTTATGTCATATGTCTCTTAGTCATTGTGCTTTACTGCAAGTTTATTTCACCAGCAAATTTCATAGGTAAAGTATTTCTCTTTGGTTCTTATTTATTCTGTGCTCATGTCTGTGATGTTCTTCCCTTACATGATGACAGAGAAATAGTATGACTGTCTTCCACAGAACACCCAACACATTTTTGTCCTCACAGTTCTCAATACTTTTCTGGCATATGGTTGGTGTTTTCAAATGTTTATTAAACATATGTAAAAGTAAAGTACACTAGTGAATTTGTGTAAATACATCTCTAAGAATATGAAAACCACAGCCAACGATTATAAATGATTCTAGTATTTCATTATAATTGTATATTATCTTCTATAAAATTTTGATAATGACTTGAAAACGAGTTAGTCAATGTTATCGAAATTCACCATGTAAATAAATGTAATTATAAAACTAATTATAGTATTTTGTCATGGTAAAATTACCTAATTTGCCCAGTTGTACTGTTATCTTCATAGACTAATATTGAATTTAGCCATGCTAAATTTGTACTGCATATTACATTTTAGCAGCAGTTTCAGGAACCCAGTATTAACTGTCAGATGTCATTTCGTATCAGTGAAATTTGAATCACTCATTACATTTCGTCATTTATATTATGACAGTCAATCAGTCTAGGAAACCTATTTAGAGAGATTTTAATTTTAGCTAATTTATTATTTAAATAATATATATTTCAGCAATCTACCGATTATATTTATATGAATACATACTATAAATTATGTTTTTAATTAATCAGAATCAAATTAATTGAAATCCACATTAATTTGCCCATCAACTTACAAAAAGTAAAGGAGGCTTTTTATGCTTGATTTTCAAAAGAAAATGAAAAAGAATGAAAGAAGGATAAAAACCAGCTTTTTTTTCCAAAAGGTTCATCATACTTATAGACTCAGATTCTATACTTGACCTGAACAAAATTATTTACCTTATAAATTTACATTAAGAACATTATAAATGGTTTCTGAAAGGATTAGTCTTCGGTAATAGCAAAACCCAAGTTGTCAAAGAAAGATGATAACTTAATATACATCCCTTGGTAATATATTTTAGATATATTTTTCAATAGCATGGGTTAATAAATTATTTTTCACTCCACTTTCAATTATTCAGCACATACTGTGTTTCTAAGTTATTTTCATAGCTATTCTCATCAAACATACATACCTCTGGTTTATCTTTTGCATTTGATTGTTCATATGAAAATGTTAAATTATGTACTATTCAGTATCTCAACATCGCACTCTGCAGTCTCCCTGAAGGGAGGTGAAGGGAGGATATATTACTTAGAGATAAGCAATTAGGTATTTTAAATATTTAGATATCCAAATATCATTCTACAGTCTTAGTATCTCTTATTGAGACAAATTGTTCCCTGGTTCTGCATTCATAAACATCACCAGAGAGAACATTAATAATCATCAGATATGTGCCTCAGTAGAAACTGGAAAATAGTTTAATGGGATTTTAACTTAAATGAAGACCAACTGTGAGTAACACTTACTTTGCAATGGATCTTTAGGGTTTGAGACACAACCACTAACAAGAAAGTGATCATTTATCTTTTGGTTTGCTCTTTCCATGTGAGTTCAGGAATAAAAATCTCAAAATACAAAACTGAAAGAGCAATCCAGCCCTCAACACTATTAATTGTTTAATACCTAAAAAAAAAAACAAAACAAAAAATCCATCACAAGAAACTGATTTGGTCATTAACATAAACAATTTGAAAACCATCCAGAGTTAGTGTTTGGTTTTCCAGTAATGATATGCTATTGTTTTAGAAGAAATGTGGTTGCTTGTAAGACTTGCTAGATTTCAGGAATGTCAGAAATATATCTCTCCACTGTGAAATGATGGTGTTCACATACATGTGAGCAAGACTTTTTAGTTTTATTTTATTTTATTGAGACAAAATCTTGCTCTGTCACCTAGGCTGGAGTGTAATGGCACAATTTCAGTTCACTGCAACCTCTGTGTCCTGGGTTCAAGTGATTCTCCTTCCTCAGCCTCCTGAGTAGCTGGGATGACAGGAGCCCACCACCATGCCCAGTTAATTTTTGTGTTTTTTATAAAGATGGGGTTTTGCCTTGGTGGCCAGGCTGGTCTTGAACTCCTGACTCAAGTGATCTGCCTGCCTCAGCCTCCTGAAGTGCTGGGATTACAGGTGTGAACCACTATACCCGTCCATGAGCAAGTTTTACTTTTATGTCTGCAACATTATATATTGCCCCCACAGAGTGATAAACAGGTTTAAAGTGATTTCTCATTCAACAAATACTGTGTGCACATATTTATTCTCACCTTTTCTTCTCTCATATTTTTGTTTCACTTTTCTCCCATCATAGCAAAGCAATCTGCCACACAGCTTCTATTCATAATGTATTCTTATGTGGAAATGAAAAGGTTTAGTAAAAATGAAAACGTGTGGTAAACTAATGAATTGGATATAACAAAATTTTGGGATAGCCTTGAATTCTACACAGGCCATATACATTTCTCATCCAAATTATTTTTGAAAACAGAAAAGGTGCATTTTCAAAATACTTGACAATTTAATATTACTACATATAAATTCTATTGCAACTGCC
The DNA here is from genome assembly GCA_031835075.1 of Saguinus oedipus. Classification (NCBI taxonomy): domain Eukaryota; kingdom Metazoa; phylum Chordata; class Mammalia; order Primates; family Cebidae; genus Saguinus; species Saguinus oedipus. Next base: position 48,301,316 of record CM063169.1, read on the forward strand.
ACAATTCAAGAGTTTACTTTGGAAGTAACTTGAAAGAAGTATAAAATGAAAACGATCTCTATCACACTGGAATGAGGCTTTCTGTAACATACTGAGAAGGAAATGGACATTTTCAGTGTACACCACATCCCTGCCTTTAATGTACATCAAGCATCCCTATGCCAGAAGAAAGATAAATTTTGTGATGTGTCTTAGCAAAGACCCACTGGAAATGATCAAATCTCTATTATCTAATACTTCTGATCAATGGAAAAATCAAAGAATTAAAACTGCCTCTGTAAAAGAAAAGCTGAAAAGGATCAAAAGATATAATTTTCCCATAGGTTCTAATTACTCAAATACAATTATTTAGTCATTTTATTAGAAAAGAAAATACAATTAATAATGAGATCAGGGGCCAGGCCCAGTGGCTCATGCCTATAATCCTAGCACTTTGGGAGACCGAGGTGGGCAGATCACAAGGCCAGGAGTTTGAGACCAGCCTGATCAACATGGTGAAACTCTGTCTTTATTAAAAATACAAGAATTAGCTGGGCATGGTGGCAGGTGCCTTTAATTTGAGCTCCTCAGGAGGCTGAGGCAGGAGAATCCCTTGAACCCGGGAGGTGGAGGTTGCAGTAAAGCCAAGATCGCACTAATACGATCCAGCCTGGGTGATAGAGCAAGACTTGGTCTCAAAAGTAATAATAATGATAATAATAATGACAGCGGGGAAAAATGTTTAAAATTAAGAAGAACAATTTGACTACATACAAAGATAATGAAATACAACATTCTGGAATTGACTGGCATGTTGGGACATTATTAGTATTCTCTTGCGAGGCAAATGTGTCCATACCTGAAGTGTCCATTAATGCCCATGATGAGTACAATGGATTTTAATGTGCCTATAATGTGCTTAAGGGTCAAATAATTTATCCACATCTAAAAATTCATTTTAAAGTTTTTGGCCATGTTTTGAAACTATTTAGACAATATCTTTTGGAAAAGAATAAAACTTCATAGAAGTAGGAAGATTCTGTTTTAGGGATATACACTTTTAATTTTTAATATATTTGCAAAACTCAATGAGAATAATTTTCTTTAAAGATCTTGGCATAATTCTTTCTCTTGTATTTGTCCTCATTCTGTAGCTCTCCTCTTTCCTCCAGCTTCTCACCATGACAAAGTGATTGAGAACCTGTGTTGGGTTTTCTTTCTTAGCACTTTTGTTCAACAACTGTTCATTTTTGTTACTTTCCAGGCAATTGGTCAGCTTTCAAGTTTATTTGCATTTTTAAAATGATGCACAAAATAAAACACCCTCAGATCTGATTAATGCTTCCTAGTTTCACTCCTAAAACACAAACAAACAAGCAGTGCAGTCTAGCCACCTGCAAAACACTAAATGAGCCTTGAGATTAGTGGGAAAGAGAGAACTGCATGAGAAATTTTTGGGGCAGAAAAAAATTGGGCAGTGTTTGACTATGGAGAAAATGAGTTTGCTCACACATTTTGGATAAAATGAAATATAATAGAAACATTCTAAATGTTCAAATATATTTTGAAATGTGTTTTGATAGTGATGTATTGAGATGTTGAGAGTAAATCATAATCACATCAGTTATTAAATAACTTCAAGGATAACACAAAAACTGAAAAGAAGTCCATGCAGATTTTAGAATAAAGTTGGTCTTGTTTCAGAACACCTGATATTTGCTTAACATCCCACCCCTTTCTAAGGAGAGGAAGGTGCCTGGCATGAACCTCAGGAACTGAATTGGCCCATGACTGAAGAACCTCAGAAATATTGCCATTGTGACCAAGAAAATACTAAATGCCATGCAGAATGTTTTCACTATGACTTCCCATAATCCTGTGAACTATTTTTATATTTATAATTTCCTATAATGTCTGATATGTTCTGGCTCTGTCCCCACCCAAATCTCATCTTAAATTGTAGTTCCCATAATCTTTATGTGTTGTGGGAGAGATTTGGGAGGGGTGGGAGGTAATTGAATTATCAGGTCAGTTACCACCAAGATAGGTAATGAGTTCTCACAAGATCTGATGGTTTTATAAGGGGCTTTTCCCCCTTTTGCTCAGCACTTGTTCTTGCTGCCATTATGTGAAGAAGGCTGTGTTTGCTTCCCCTTTTACTGTAATTGTAAGTAGTCTGAAACTTTCCAAGCCAGGTGGAACTGTGAGTCAATTAAACCTTTTTTCTTTACAAATTGCCCTGTCTTGGGTATGTCTTTATAAGCAGCATGAGAATGGACTAATACAATGTCTTTACAGCACTAAAATTTCCCCAGAAATTTTGCAGGTCACAGTTCATAAGGTGACGTCAAAAAATTGGTATTATACCAAGTCAATTTCAAAAGGTACTTAATCATATGTTTTATTTAAACAACTGAAACTCATAAATTGATTTTCTGGGATTTGCTTAATGATTATTTATAATTTGCTAGGCAGTATACTAAATGCATTTTCTATGCATTATCTCAATTAATCCTCAAAATCAAATTTTGAGTTAGTTACTATATTTCCATTGTTTTACAGATGAGAAAATTGAAGACCAGAGAGATTAAGCAAGTTTCTAAAAGTTTCAAAAGAGGACAGATCCAGAATTAAAATCTAAGCAGTTTTTGTTTATATCTTTTTTTATTAAGACTACTCTAGCCCTATGGTACATTTAAATTAGCCTCTGAGGACAAATATTTACATATTTAAATGGTACCAACTATTTTAAAATAAATAGAATATTGTGTATTTGAAAAAGTGACTTTCAAACATTCCACTGTTAAGACAAATGCAATATTGTACAGGTAGTGTTTCTTTCTTGTGACGGACTGCTAAAACTAAACACAAATTTATATTTTCCCAAATATACGAAAGCACATAACACATTTTTGATATTTAGTTTTTCTTATGATATTTAAAAAAGTGTTCTATCTTATAACTGTTCTTCCTGCTTGAGTGTTTATTAAAATGAAGATATACAGAATAAGTGGCACATACATATTAATTGAGAATCATAGACACAGCAATAATGAGTCACAGGGCCTTCTTTTGAGAAGGGAACTGTAATTCAATAAGTTAGGAAAAAATGGACTTCATTTCCTTAGCAGTTTACAGTTCAGATAGTTTACAAACCGTTAATAACAAAGAATAAACAAATAATTTCCATCACACTACTATAATAAAACTAGCAAAAGTAAAACATACCGATTCATATCAAATTCAAGTAAGAGGTTAAAATTTTACAGGCATTTGGGTGCAGGCTGTCTACACAGCAGAAGCATATGGGAATCTATGTTAAGCAATGACTTAGGGAATGTAAATCGTCTTTGATTCTTGATAACAGGGAAATATGTGCTCAGTTAACAAAACTATTTTTATTCTCAAAATTGCTAGACATATTATACTTTACAACCCTACACCCACACACTATAGACACATACCACGAGTAGATGCTTTGCTTACTTCAATCAAAGTTTTCAGCAGTGATTCTTCTTGTATGCACTTCCTTTTGAGCTAATAGAATACCCACAAGATAAGAAAAAAGAAATGTTCAGACATGCACAATTCTTTTCTCCAAAGATTGTTAGATACTAGTAATTGAAATCTGAGGACATATTATTTAAATGACTACAAAGCTAATGTAAAGGTAACAGAGCCATGCTTCTAATACTGTTTAGAATAATACTGCTGTGACTAATAATGGCATGTTGCTGTAAGTTGAATGTGACACAAACAACAAATGAGACTGTTAAAGTCCATAACTGGGTTATGGAATTCTCATTTTGTTCTCACTTTTGCAGCAGTACTTCTTTTATAAAATGGGGATTGCAAGAGAAAAGAGAGGAGATAAAATTTATACAAATTTTTTTTTCTGCAAGGGCTTGAAATCGTCAACGTCAATACAGATTTGAATTTCTTTCTTTGTCCTGTGATTTTCTTAGTGGTAGTGTATAAAGTATAATGTCAGCACTATTTCATTTATTCAAAGAAGTGAGATTTTATTTATTTATAGACATGTAAAGCTCTGGAAATATTAAAATATTTTTCTAAGAGTTAAAAATAATGGTGAGTCGTATGTAATGGAAGCAACATGGCCCATTGGAGGCATTTACTGTACAGAGTGGAATAGCCTTTGACTGATTAAGTGGACAGACTTTATTGACTACATTATTAAATATGAAATCTATTAAACTTAAGTACAACCTTTCCCCCCTTCAAATGTTAACATCAGTGCCAGTGGGAGAGTAAAATTCGTGACATTTAGAAAGGAGAGAGAATTAGATGAGATTTACCAGAAAGAGGATATATAAATAATTGAATAGGAATGTCTGTAACAATGCAGCTCTTTTAGATAATGTGTGACAAAGTATTTCTCTGTTTTCTGATGGGGAAAAGTTTCTAACAGAGGGCTCAATCAGTTGTTTCTTAGGCACTGCAATCAGGGTAATTTTGGAGGCTTACTTCCAAGTTCTGATTTATCTCCCCAGTATCCCAAAGGCCCTCCATGTGATTGCCTTGGCACTGATATTTATGCTGGATGAAGTGAAAGTGACACACTTAACTCGATATTATCCTTCCTTGGGTCACAAGAGTACTATCTTTCAAGTGCATTTGGGTGATTTTCACACCACCCCATATCTCACCAACACTAGGGGTACCTCTTCTTTGCAACTTAGAAGGAGCCACTAGACCTGTAAATAAAATTCAGCAAGTCTCAGTAAACATTTCTTTTCCCAGCTGGGATGCCAGTTCAGAGAAGAGGAAAGTCAATGCACTCAAGTGGGATAAATTAGTGCATTGGCTCTTAGTACTAGCTTCACAGCTGTGTCGTGATTTCCTTTAGGGGCCTAGGAAAATGTAGCTTTTCATGCCTGATATTCTTTCTATTATTGTTATCTATCCTCTTCAGAGGTGTAAAGAAATGACCTTTCCCCTGGAAATGCCAGACTGCTTCTTTCAGAGAGACTGCTGTTGCTTCTAAAGAGTCAGACCTCTGTTTTGCTCTTTTGAAGACTCTGCCATTGCAATCACAGGTAAAGTACTTAGCAGAAAGAAGACAGTGCCATGAGTCTCTAAGGTAGGCTCAGTCTCACAACAGGGCACTGGGGTTTGCCACTGCCTCAGCGCGTTCAAGCTGCCAGAGCATTTCTTGCATGCTGATATCTTTAGATAGCAAGACCTTCACTGTCCTTGTTTACATTCTTAAAGTGAGGCTTTTCTCTCTGCTGAAAGTTTGCAAGCTGACAGCTTTGGAATTTGAATTTTTCCGTCTTTTCAGATCAAGTGCTGTGGCACTGACAGGAGCCTCCCACAATGCCTCCTCCTATTAGTTTCCTGTAAAATTGGAGCCAGAAACTGGTGTCAGCTATGCTCACCGGCAAGCTAAACCTTGAGACTAAGGTAGCAGCCTTCCCCCCATAACCCCCACAGCCAATAAAGCACAGAAGTGAATCTCTCCAGAGGCTTCTGTGAATGCTTATATAGCTTTAGGTAGAGTGAGGTCTTATGGATCGTGGGTTCATTCACATAGCTGAAGGTTAGGAGGGAGAATATTCTTCCTTTTTTCCCTTGCCAAAACAGATGCCACTCAGGACAGGTATTGTTAGACCGAAGTAGACATTGGCGTTGTTTGGAAACAGAAATTGTTTGCTTTGAGATCCTTGACTCTATTGCCCTCATTTCATTTACATAACATTGAATGATTAGTCTACTGCATAATTCCCTATACACATCTTTGTAACCCAATCTACCTTGTACTGAAACAGACTAAGGACCTAAAATACAGCAGGCCATAATAAATCTAGGGTGCAGATATTTGTAAACGTTTAAAATTTGAGAATCCATTCCATTCAAATGGCTTGTGATTTCCTAGGTTATAAACAAGTTTACTTTTGTATTAGTAGGGGTGCATTTCCTTAAAGACAGAGGGTTACAAAGTGATCAGTAATTATGTGACAATGAGGGCAGCATGGATTCTTTGCATGTACCTTCTTCAGTATAAGTTGCTCTTATACTGTATTTTATCAAAATACTTTAAAAATTTCCACTTAGGAATGCCTTCACACTCAAGTAAATATTAATACAGAAAGAAATTACTCCATTAAACTTTGGTTACTTTAAATTACTTTACCTAAAACTGTATTACATACTGGTTTAATCACAAAATTTCTACATTAAAATCCCATTAAAATTATTTTTGTGACTGAAAACATAAGCATACTTTATTTTCCTGTGAGCATTTAAATAGTGACTCTAAAACCCAAAGATGGTTTTTATGAGATATTGCATAAACCCAATTAATCAACCTAACCTAAATTTTACTCTTGAACTGTATTTAAGCTGAAGTGTTGGTTAAGTGTTGGCATTTCAAAGGCCCTTCTTGGTCAAATACAAGCACTGATAGAAATTAATATGAGGAAATGCCAACCAAAAAAAGGATGAATCATACTGCCTATTACTACATCAAAAAAAAAAATGTTAACAATGGTGGAGTAGAGTCCTGAGTGTCCTGCAAATAGAAAGTTCTAATTAGTGATTTGGAGAGGAAGAGTTTTACTTGTATTTTCAACTTTCAAATGTATAAACTGACATAACAGCCATTTATTTTTCTTTATAAAAATCATGACTTATCAAGTCTACATGTTCAGGAAGGTGACATGGATAGAGACATAAATGAGTGCCTTTGTCCTCAGATTTTTTTCAAGCAGCTAATAATCAGGGCATTGAATAGCAGACTTCTCAAAGCTCACTTATACCAATAATTACAGTAAAATATTAAAACTATGTAGTGATTTGGTAGACATAATAAAATTGATATCAGAGGAAGTATGAGAGAGAACGGAAGAGGCCTTATGAGGCATTAAGTGTCTGTTGTCAGCCAGAGACACTCTTTCTAAATCAATGTAAGTATGAGGAATTGTTATCTAATCAAGGAGGCAGACACGTAAACAAATAATTAAAACTTATGGGAATTATTAAAATTAAATTTATGTTAATAAAATAGAGATTTCTGGGAATATTCAGAAATACTTAGCAAACTCTGTCTCATGGCTGCTAAGACATGAAGTAGCAGGGCAGAGATGGCTTCAAAGATATGTTAAAATTTGAACTGATTCTTATTTTCAGAATAAGAAAGGAGGAACAAGGAGAAGCTAGGAAATTCTACACAGAAGGAAACTTTGTGCCAATGCTTGTAGGCTTAATGTAAGTATAAGTAACAAAGTGGATGGCCCAAAGGTGTTAGGAGTGGACATGGCACAAGATGGATTTGAAAAGACAGGAATACAGGCCACTTGTAACCTTGTATGTCATCTGAGAAATTCGGACATTTCATTTGTACCACAAGAAGAACGATGACATATTTTAAGCAAAGTTTATAAGGATCTAAAATGATTTATAGATAAAATAAACAAAACAAAAATTCCAGTAAGTTGTTGAAAGTTGAAAACTATCCTATTATTTTTTTCAGGTTTGTAAAGCTTGTTATTTACGGGCATACTCTCCACAGTGTAACCTCTAGGAACCAAAATAGAAAAAAACAAATCAAATGAAAATGGAATACATTTACAATGTTTGAACTTTGGGAGGAGGCAGAAATGACTTAAGTAATTTAATTGTGTTATTTATCTTAGTAAGGGTGCTATTTTAAAGGAGCATTAACTAATTTGATGAAAGAAAGATTCCATAAAGTCTAGTCACCCCAGCACATTGAGAGTGAGATGCTTCCTGGGTTATTAGGTGCAAGGTAGGAAATCAACAGCTCAATGATTGAGGGCCTGTTTTTTGTTTTGTCCCCAGCCTTGAGGCTTTAGGAATTGCTGTGACAAGGCAGATAATATCAGTATGTCTATGAGTTTGGAGAAAAGGGTGCTATACTTTCAGTGTGTGGATCATATTTCCTAAGAAATCATGACAGGACAAAATGATCTATGAAGCTTTCATGTGTTCTACGTTTCATTTCCTTGTCAAATAATACTAACCAATCTGAAATAACTTACTAGTCAGAATGGGATGATTATCAGTAGAAACAAAAAATAAATGAATATTCAGCCCCAAAATAAAGAATGAATTTTTTAAAACTTCTGATGCATAATATATATTTTATATTAGGGTTGGAACAAGTCAATATGAATAAAGTTCTGTATTTGTTTCACGGCGACCTCAACACATTGTTGGTTTTACCAGCACAATTTACTGCAATGCATAAGTAGAGCAGCTGCGTTTTCATAGACTGCTTTCTTGCTTCTTAAGTTTCTTTCTTCTTACCTCCTCCACTCTCACTCCTTTGCACACTTATTGCTAATCAATAAGATGAAAAAAATTCTTGACTGCTCATTTATTTTCTAAGCGATTTCAGTGAACCAAATGTACCAATGGAATAATGCTTATTTGCTCCAAGGCAAATGAGTGCTTTGAACTTCAAACTTGAAACAGACATTGTGAATTTATAATAAAGCACACCTCTCTCAATAGCCTCTGACCTTTTCAAAGACTTTGCTATAGAATATGGTTAAAATTCAGGGTCCTTAGATTTTAAGACAGATGCAGAGAATTTAGCATCATGGCTAGAGAAACTTAATTGGCATGATGAAATTCTTGAAGAATAGGAAGTTAAATAAAACATTAAAAGGACTAAAATAATACAGAATTACTTTAAAATGAAGAGGTCGACAGGTTATGAGGTTGAATATTATATAGGGACTGCCAAATTTCTTATACTCATTATGCAGTTTCTGAAGAGAAAGACTTTTTACATGAAAAAAAGAAATGTTCAGTATTGTCAATAGTGTATGCCCCCCCTACAAGGCAAATCCATTCCTTTTCAAGGTAAAAAGACTTGTTCCTTGTTATTAGGGGATATGATTGTAGAAACGCTATTTTGGCAAAAGCACATAAGTATAGAGGAGATTAAGTGATGCATATCCTGCCTTTGGCATAAGATATCGTTAATATGAATGCTAAGACGGTTACTGAAAATCCATATTTACAACAAAAGTTTTATTCCTATAATGCCATGGCAGGCTTATATCACTTACTAATTTGTGGGCCTGTGGCAATAGTGCTAATCAAAGTGACAGGGTGGATAAAGCTTTTATAAAAAAATTTAATGGGGACTCATCATTTTACAGAGAAAGGACAACGAGAAGGTACACATATCCTGTGTCTAAAGAAAACCACTGAGAAAAAACTAGCTTCCTGTTATTGGCTAAAGGTTTTAAAAAATGCTTTCAAGGCATAAACTATTTTTCCCCCAAATAAGTTATTTATTGTGGTTGATAACCTATTTTCAGGTAATCAGAGAAACTAATTAATACTTTGTTTTAGGTGTCTTGCATGCATTTGAGTTCCCATTGCTTTCATAAATTAAAAAGAGATTACCTGCATCTTTCTCATATCCCCTTGATGTGCAGTATATTTTACTCTTTTTTTATAGTCTCTAAGATAGTGATAAAACCTTTAGTTTAAACTAATCTGTTATCTGTCAAACCTACTTCAGTCTGTGAGAAATTAGCAAAACACTATCACTTTTTAAGATTTCTGTTTATATGCATTGTTGAAGTTAGTAAATTATTTATTATTGTGGAAAGTAAAAGGACTAAATAAGAAAATCTGAAAGTAAAACAGTATTTATTAAAGTAAAAATCTATACCTATTATGTATTCAACTAATCTACCTTTCTCTACCTCTCTACAAAAAAAAAATAAGTAAACTGTGTTTATCATTTTTTTGAGATTTATGATTTCATATCTGTTTTATTTATTTTTTTTTTTTTTTTGAGACAAGAGTCTCCCTTTGTTGCCCATGCTGCAGTACAGTGGTGTGATCTTGGCTCACTGCAACCTCCGCCTCCTGGGTTCAAGTGATTCTCCTGCCTCAGCCACCCAATTAGCTGGGGCTACAGGTGCAGGCCACCACACCTGGCTAATTTTTTTGTATCTTTAGTAGAGAGAGGGTTTTATCGTGTTAGCCAGGATGATCTCGATCTTCTGACCTTGTAACCCACCAGCCTCAGCCTTCTTTATTTTATTTGTTAAATCATTTATAGAATTTCTAATGTTTCATCCTTTCAATAGATCTTATCTATGATAAAAATGTCTCATTTTTATACAAGTAATAGGTGTATATCAGTTTTTTACATTTATTCATATATAAATACCAATAAATTACCATTCCCTGTGAAAAGAACAGAAAGGACAGTAGACAAGTACATCAGTCAAGGGTTTGACTTCCCAGCTCTATCAATCATTCACTTTGTACAATTCCTTAACTCTCTGAGTATTTTCTTTTTGAAAATAAGTTGGGATAATAACGGCAATAATAACACATAATTCATAGATTTGCTATGAGAATACAACTTATATATATGTATATATAAACTATTTAACATAGTGTTTGGAATAATAACTCAATAAATATTCACTATTTTACTACTTTGTCCGTTGAAGAGCTGTTTATATTTCTTCAAGAAAAAGTCTAGCATAATCAGAAAATGAATGAAGGTTCCAAAAGCCTAATTGTACTCTTTAATAACAGTGGTCCCATCACAGCAGATTGGGAGATTTACACTTTGTCAGCACTCAGCACATATTAAGGAAACAATCAATCAAGACATTATTACAACACAGCAATCCGTAATCCATTATTCATTTCTGAAATACTAGTTGTAAGGCAAAGGTCTGTATGTTGGAGCTGATTTCTCATCTTATGTTACCATTTTGTAGTGAATGAGAGAAATGACATCTTTCTCATGGACCAAATTCACATTATTGTTAAGTATGATAGAATCAGAAGGACATGATTCAAGGGCACAGACTAGTCTTCCAATTAGCATTGGTAGCTCAATGCCAAACCACTTTTACACCTTTTATAATTTCCTCATACTTCGTTACTTATGAAGCAGAAGGAAGTGGAATTTAGTGTTACCTAAATTTTCAAACTCTGTGTTAAGATTTCCATTTAGAAAGGAATACATTCAGTTCTTTTTATACGCAGCAGTTATGTTCTATAAAGTCACCTCAAACACTGTATTTGTGAATTCTGAAACGTTGCTCCTAGGGGAAATAAAGGGTTAGGTTCCTGCAACACTCTGATTACATTTTCATATATCAATCAATACATACCCTTGTTTTATGTGTGTTTCTGTTTAAAGACACCTTATTTCACACATACTGTTGATGCATTAACATTGAACTCCTGGCCAACAACAGGATAACTCATGCCTGAACAAAGCTTATCTAACACATTTTCTCTGTAAGGCATATCACAGACTTTATGTGCTTAGGAACATTAAACAGCACTTCAGCACCATGTTTGGGGTCTATTTCAAATGGCAAAATCACCAACAAAAGCAAAAACATGCAAAAAAAAAGTGGCACTAAATAGACAGTAAAAAAATACTTGTTTACAATATGAGCGCTGAAACAGCATTGCCTTGTTCAACCTCAGCTGGGAGCATGTGCATCCGTGACTCAAATTTTTCAGGGCTCTACATGTCTGTGAATAACGGAAAAAACATTGTGAATATTGATTTGGGCATTATAAATTTTAGCAAGTATATAAATTCACAAATATGGAATCCATGAATAATGAGGATTCTTTATTCAGAACCATTTAGGAGAACAATAGTACAGGGATGATTTTATAATAAAAAATAATAATGAAAGCATTTATTGAGTCAATCTCAGGTCAGGGACTTTATATTCATTTAGCAACCATGAGTATACTGCTCTTTCACAGGCAAAGAAAAGTAAAGTCTTAAAGAAATTAAACTAAGGTCACACAACTAGAAGTGGATTAGCTTAGCCAGAGTTCAAACCAATGTCTGTTCAAGTTCAAAGCTCTAACCACTATGCTATACTTCTCATTATAAGCAGTACAATAGTCAGTTATTCACAATAGAGAAATGTTAGTGGCTAAAAGAACAGTATTTTACATTTTAGTGCTTCTTTGATTTTTGAATCTCATGTTCAAAGCTTTACTCACATCTTTGAATATGCTATTGAAATGTAAAATAATATTTTCCTCTTTGTATATTTTGTGAGGCCACATTTTTCTCCTTTTTACCTCATTTAAATACTTTCATAGTTTTCTCAGTGTATATTCCCATTATAAATAATTCATAGCTGGGTGCGGTGGCAGGTGCCTGTAGTCCCAGCTCATCAGTATGCTGAGCTAGGAGGATTGTTTGTGCCCAGGAGTTCAAGTCCAGTGTGGGCAACAGCAAAACCCTGTCCCGTAAAAAAAAAAAAAAAAATAGGTAATTATTTATGAATCAGTAATTATCCCAAGGTTTATTTGTAAGTGAGTCTTTTGGATGTTTTCTATTTTATTTATTTATTTATTTTTGAGACAGAGTCTTGCTCTGTCACCCAAGGTGGAGTGCAATGGTGCAACCTCAGCTCACTGCAACCTCCGCCTTCTGGGTTCAAGCAATTCCCCTACCTCAGCCTCCCGAGTAACTGGGACTACAGGCTCAGGCCACCACGCCTGGCTAATTTTTGTATTTTTAGTAGAGATGGTGTTTCACCATGTTGGTCAGGGTGGTCTCGAACTCTTGATCTCAGGTGATCTGCCCACCTCGGCCTCCCAAAGGCCGAGCTACTGTACCCAGCTGTCTTTTGGAAATTTTCTATATAAACACAGCAGGTAGTGTCCTAAATCAGCCCATCTAAGACGATTTATCTTGTAGTGAAACTACACTGGAAAAAGAACACCAATAGCACTATTAAAACCACCTTCAACAACGTTTCCTTGAGAAACACATTTCCTAGTTGAAATGCTAACAATATATATCCTTAGTGCAATTGATTAGGGACTCACATTCACTTGACGAATGGCAGGTATGGAGACTCCTCCAGATCAAAAGCATTGCCAGAAGTCTGAGGAAGGAAATGGATGGGACTCCAGAAACTTTGAGGCAGGAGAGGGTGAAAGAAGGAAACACTGAGATCTGAAACTTGGGAAGACAGAAGTAGTTGAGAGTGAGGAACGGGAGCCAAAAGATTCCTACTCATTTTAGCACTCTTGATCCAATTAGAATCAGATATTGTTTAACCTAGTATCTTTTATTATTATTATTATTATTACTACTACTGACTTCAGATTTTGACTGGTAAGCTAACTTTTGTTTATAACACCATTTGTTGGTTTTCACCATTTCTATACTACACTGCAGAAAATAATTCCATAGGTTTTTAAATTATAATTTATATTCTTATCTCTAATGTTCACAATGTATCAATAATTAGAGTGTTTGGTGCTGATAATGGAAAGAAACCAGCTTCTCAAATAATTTCTTACTATTTCTCTTCTTGTCTTTTTCTCTCTTCCTGCTACAATTCCTGTGTATCAAATTTTAGTGTTAATAAAAATCACCTAAGGAATCTATTTTTTTAAAAATGTATATATATGTGGACTTACCTCGTGAAAGGCTGATCAAGTAGATATGGTATGGAGTTCAGGAATCTATATTTGTAACCTGTACCCTAGGAAGTTATCATAGAGGTGATATGGTACAACCTCTACTTGAGTCATGTGACTTCGGGCATAAAATAAAATGAAGTTCATACATGAATATTACCAAAGAGACTTCACTTACAAATATGGCAAAGTAAATGCAATCAGCATTTCAGAGAGGCCAGAAACAAATTCTATAAAATATTTGATTGTACCATTAGGAAGAAGAAATTGGTAAGAATGGTGCCACTTTGAGGGAAAGGGTATTGTGAATTTGGCCTTGGAGAACTTAATCCTCTCAGCCCCGGTTCTCAAGAGAAAATAAACATATGTATCTTTTCTGTTCACTCCTTTCCTTTTTCTCTTATAACTGGTAATTTGGTCATTAAATGCTTTATCCTTATGGGGTTTAAGTGGAATATGAAGAGAGAAATTAAGATCAAAGGAGGATGATTGACAATGCTTATATCAACCAATTGAGAGAGGAAATTAAGTCTTTGTCTATCAGATTACATAGCTGAATGACACTTTCTGGGAAGAAGAGTTAGCAACATTATCATCATCATCACTGTTGTCTTCATCATCACTATTATAATAGTTATCTATATACAGAGCTACTAATGATCAAGGATTAAAGTCTACTATTACTGCAATGGAGACTGATATGTTGAAGCCTTGACTCCCAATTCGACTATTTGGAGATAGGGCTTTTATGGCAATAGTTAAGGTTAAATGAGGTTATAAGGGTAGGGCCATGAACTGATAGAGTTAAAGTCCTTATAAGAAGAAGAAGAGAAACCAGAGCTCTCTCTTCATATCCACAGTCAGAGGAAAGGCCCTATGAAGACACAGAGAAAAGGCAGCTATATCTGCAAGGTAGGAAGAGAATCTTTACGAGAAATCAGATTAGCTGACACCTTGATACTGGACTTCCCAGCCTCTAGAACTTCAAGAATTAAATTTCTGTTTTTAAGCCAACTAGTCTACAGGTTTTTGTTATGTTTCTTAGCAGACTAAAAAAATGACTTTAATATATTCTCCTTTTGTTGTGTTAGAAATCCTAAAACAAACTAGTATAAGTCATTTGTCGTCAAAGAGCCCAAGTCTAGAGTAAGTTATTAAAAGTAATGGCAAAAACTGCAATAACTTTTGCACCAACCTAAGAACTTGTTCAAGGTCACAGAGTCAATAAAATGTGAGCCTGATGGTGGTGGGGGTGGGTGTTAAATATGACTCAGGCAGTTTACCTTCAGAATCTAAACTCCTAATGATCAAACAATACATACTTCCCATAGATGTGTGTAATTTAACTCTTAAATGTTTAGTATGGACATACAGTTTAAAGATTTTACTTTTGAAAATCACTGTTCATTTTAAGTAATTTATTTTTTGGGAAGTTTTGCAATTCATCATTGTATAAACCTACTGTTACATGTTGAATAGGTCCTTTATCAATAAATTTATTCATATTTCTGTTTTAAAGAGCTTGTGAGTCTTTATAATACAGACAAGAATTTTGCAATTCATTCAGAGGAGATTTTTTTCTCTAATAGGTTGAAATATTTCTAGATACTAACGCTTTTGTTGCAGAATTCAAAGGAAAGTTGTCTAAGGGCAGCATGTATTTTAGAAGAGTTTCTCAAATGCTTTCCTGTCTTTTGTTATACTTTATATTTTCAAGTTCTTTGAAAGTAGGTACATTGCCTCATATTCAAAAGATGATAGAAGAACCTAAACCAAATTTCTATTGGTTTAATTCAATATTTCTTTGAAAATATGCAAGTTGGCAGAGGCAGAATTTCCTCAAGGAGGTCCAAAACTTCAGTTCAGCAAAGACTAGCTTGTCTATAAGTACACTGTTTCAAAGCATTTAACACTGTGATATAACTTGAGAAGAACACAAGACTCCATGTAAGATATCTGAAAGATCAGCTGGGCGTATTTTCAAACAGAAAAATTTCCAGTAAAGTTTGATTCCTTTGTCTGAGCTAAAACTTGTTTAATGCTTCAGCTCAATGCACAATCATATCAGAATTTGCAATCATTGCAAATGGGAAATAACAAATACGAGGGGGCTAATCATTGGAATATATTGTCACAGCAAGGGAATAAATCATTTTTTATTGTCTTTAAGTGAAGCTTCAATAGATTTTGAATTTATCAGGCAACTTTCTGAACAAAGGAAATGATAACCATGCCTTATTGTTTAATGTCTTTTTCTATTATGTTGCTAATTTAACTTATTTATTTATTTGTTTGTTTTTTGAAATGGACTTTTACTCTTGTCACTCAGGCTGGAATGAGGTGGTACGATCTCAGCTCACTGCAACCTCTGCCTCCCAGGCTCAAGTGATTCTCCTGCCTCAGCCTCCTGAGTAGCTGGGATTACAGCTGCCTGCCACCACACTTGGCTAACTTTTGTATTTTTAATAGAGAAGGGATTTTGCCATGTTGGCCAGGCTGGTCTTGAACACCTGACCAAAGTGGCTGCTTTGGTCTCCCAAAGTGCTGGGATAGCAGGTGTGAGCCACCGTGCCCAGCCAATTTAACTTACGTCCTGATAGTTGTACCTTACCAACAAATAATATGTTTCTCTAGTGTTATCACTGTAGTATTCTTGAGCAATCAGTCAAGATTTCTGCACCTCCGTTTTAGTGGCACAAAATTATTGTTGTAATATTATAATACAACAATAATTGTATTATTACAACAATAATTTTGTGCCACTGAAAAGGAAATTAGTAAGTGGAAAATTTAAAGAACATCTATTTATTTCTCTCCCAGGATAATAAGTGGCCATTAGGGACTGACCTTTCCTTCCCTGAAGGCTGATGCATGCTGAAGAACAGTTTTACCCAGGCGTCTATGCAGCCTGACCTTATGCTAATGTGCCAGCACCAAGGTCAGTCATCATTCTCAGCAATGTCTGTTTTTGATAGCTCTTCTTGAAGACTTATGGGTGCTAAAAGCAGTGTCTTTTGGTAGCTCCTTATATTACCAGAGACTTCTTCCAATCTCATTTCTAATTGGCACTGAGTCTGAGTTGTAATTCCATACCTCTGATTTCTGCTTCTTTGCCTTCTCCAAATGACTGAATCACACATTCTTCCCGGAGGCTAGATTTTGGATTTATTGATTTTCCTAAATTTCATTACCTTAAAGTGGCAAAGCTCTCCCATCCCACTCATGCCTGAAAGGCATTCCCAGGTAAAACTTGCAATACCTATCTATGTATCATCTATCTATCTATGATTGTCATAGACATCATATATTGTCATGTATATATATATATACACACACACACATATATACACACACACACACACACACATATATATATGACCCTGCATAAATGTCTTATCACACGGAACCCCATAGAACACATATATAGATACAAACCTGATAATTCATCAAATTCAGTGTACCCTAAAGAAGAATGTCTTGCAACCTATATTTTAACCAAATCATCTGCATTGCAAAATTGAATATTCTTTCTGGTTTAACAGAATAGATGAATGTCACTGTATTTTGCATCTTAGTAGTAGTGCTTATAGTAATATTGGTCAAATTACCATACATCATCAATATATTACCATGGAAAAAAATTAAGCAATATAAACCTTTCTCCTTCCAATTGTTATAACTTGAACACATGATAAAAGTTGCGACAAATGAATCATATACTAAAATGCTAATTTATTAGAAGTTGTAACTTAAAGGAGATCACACTAAGAATATTTGGTAGTGAAGTTACTGTAAGCTCTTTATAACCAATGGAAAAATATTTTGGCTTCTTTTATACATTCTAGAAATCATGTTCCCAGAGTATGTGATGTTATCCAAACTGCATACTGATGGCAAGATTTCGGCTATAGAGTGCTATTTATATTTAGCTATTAGTGACAGAGCATGAACATTTATTAATACTCCCACATTAAACCAATTAAATTATACTACTCAAGATCTGCAGTTATTGCTTTTTAAGTGTAGATGTTTGATTGATTAAGTCCTAACAAACAATTAAAATGACATGATTTTATTCATTTGGTAATGTAGGAAAACAATAAAATGTGAATGGTCACTGAAAGATATCTTGTCTGGTTTTAGCAGAAGCAGAGGTGAAAAATATAATTGCAGAATTTCAAAAGTATGTTAGCTATGTCTAAATTATAAATATTCCATAAATTGTAAATATAGCTTATTTTTATTAAGCTTAATACTATTAATATTCTTTGTAATATAGCCAAATAGAAGGGGAAAATCATTCTTTTAAATAAAAGCAATACATCTTTTATTCAAGTTCTACTTGCTTTTTAGCCACTGAATATAGGAGATATGCTGAAATACAGGAGATTTTTGTTTCTTATAAACCATGGGTAATAAGAAATCAGAGATGCTGGAACAATCAAACCAAAAACATAAGCACAGTCACAAACACATAAACACACAGACACCCAAATACACAAATAATTATAGTAGCTCCTCTTATAAAAGATTTCTCTTTCTGCAGATTCAGTTACCCATGGTCAACCACTGTTTGAATATATTATATGGAAATGTTGGAAATAAACAATTACTTTTACACTGCGGTCTCGTGTAGCATGATGAAATCTCACACCGTCCTGCTCCGTCCCACCTGGTGTGTGCAACTTCTGTCTCTGGACTCTGTATTCTCCTGCTCCTTAGTCACTTAGTAGCAGATCAACTTGTGGTATCACAGTGTTTGTGTTCAAGTAACCTTTATTTTACTGAATAATGGTCCCCAAAACTCAAGAGTAGTGATGCTGGCACTTCAGATGTCAGGAATTAATCAGGAAGTGCTTCCTTTTAAGTAAATAGGTGAAAGCTTTGGAATTAATAAGGAAAAAAATAGTATGCTGAGATTGCTAAGACCTACTGTAAAAATGAATATTCTATTTGTGAAATTGTTGAACAGTATGTTGTTAGAATTTTCTATTTTACTATTAGTTACTGTAATTAATCTCTTACTGTGTATAACTTATAGTTTTATTATGTATGTTCATACAGGAAAAAACAGAGTATAAATAGGGTTTGGTACTATCTGCAGTTTCAGGCACCCACTAAGGGTCTTAGACCACATTCCTCTTGATAAGGAGGACATGCAGCTTAAATGCATACAAATAAAAATGTATTTTATAAAAACTTGTTCACATGAAATAGCAAATTTATTACTTTAAAATGACTTATAATCATAGTAAAAAAGAAAACAACCTATTATAAATTTAATTTTGTTGAAGAAATAATTTGAATGCTTTAAATAAATATTAAGGTATATGAAAATAATTTTAAATCAACCTTTTTGATAACAACATTAATGCAAATATTTTCTAAAAGGGAGGCTACTTAATAGGTTTCGTGTATTTAAATTAGAAAATATGTTATTTAGACATATTTTTATTTTGTGTGTATAGTTTCTAATACTTATTTACCTGTTCAAAAAAATGGGGGAAATAATTCATTTGAATTTTGAAATCGCTTTTATTAAGTTATCTTATTTATCAGGAAAAACTGGATTTAGTAATATGCTCTCTTTGTGTGTGTATATGTTCGTGTGTCTGTGTGCGTGTATTATGAGAAAGGGAGAGGGACTGATAGAATGCCCAAAGGAAGATTCTGTTCTCTTTCATAGCAAGTTTTACTATTATAGCCTTTAAACAAAAAATCAAGGAGAAGAAAGTATACTTTAAAAATTGTTGATGATTTTTCTGTGTTTAAAGATTTTGTACTTAGTCATAGGCGTATGTTTTTCAGAGATGGATACTCATCTGATATAGAGGGACTCTAGCTTAATATAGTGAATAATAATTTTATTTCTGAATAGAAATGGAAGAGAAAAAAGCAAAGATAAAATATAAAACAAGAAAAAGATAAAGAAAATGTAATAACTCTTACAAGACAAAATTTAGAATCATATTCCTAAAATAAAGTTTTTAAAAGTATGAAATATTTACATTATTTTAGGTGACATGTTTTCAACTTCTAGTATTTCAGGTGGTTAATAAAAACATCTGGTTCAACATATTAGCAGTGAAAAAGAGCATTCATATATTCTATCAGTCAGTGAGATTGAAATCTGCTGATTAACAAAATATGTTAACTAACTTTTGTTGACACTTGAGATTTCCTTGTATATTTAGACAAAACAAAATTACATTTTACTATTGAAAAAGGTATTACATGTTTAGTATTTTTTTTCCAAGTTCTTTACAAATCATTTTCTAAATATATGCCAGTATCCTATATTTAGCTCCCAGAAAGCCTTAATTCACTGCTTGTATATAAGCTGTTTTTTTGGTCTTTTTTCTCCATGTATTATCTATGTGTGTTTACATGCTGGATTGTAATGGCCCCAGCTGAAGTATTATGGCCCATCTTGTTGATAATCCATACTTTAAACTCTCTAAATACATGGATGACATTATCAGCTATCATTGTACTGATCCCCACTTGAAGTATGTAAATACATATTTACCAGCTTAATCTGTGTCTTGAAAGACCCATGTATTTATGCATATTGTAACTATTTGGTGGTAGTAGTAGTAAAATAATACACAGAGCTATAAGGTACATTGAACTATAAGGAACACATTGAGTTTGAGAACTTAACATTTTTTGGGGGGGAATTGTTCCACAACCTGTGGCAAAAGTATTGATGAAAGTGGCGGCCCATATGGAGCAGCCACTGCCATGATGCCAGCTGCAGCGGGGGAGGAGCAGCTGGCACTGTGCCCTCCACTGAGCAGGCAGGAGTGCTGCCCTCCTGGGTGCATGTGAGCTGCAGCTGCCCAAGCTGTGGCTGTGGATCCAGGCATCCCTGTGTACTTGGGGGTCAGGAGCAGGCAGGATCCCTGACCTCCCATTTGCAGCTGCAGTCACTCAACTCATGGCTGTGGACCCAGGCATCTCTGCATTCTCAGGGACCCAGAAAGCCTCCCTGCCCCACAGGCTCAGAAATGCTTGCTCCTGCTGCCTAGCCTCTCCCCACTCCTGGCCATTCCAGTCTTTAAGGCTTGCCATGTTGTGGGCGTCAAGCAGAGAAGAGTTGTGGCCCCATGGGGAGCCCAAACCTAGGAGCTCCCTGAGCCAGGGCTGTGGCACCATCATTGGTCTTCATCTGTAGTCCATGGTGTCTCCAGGATTCTGGGTGCCACTGCATTCCCTGGTGCCAGCCATGGAAGGTGCTTGAGGTACACCTGGTCTAGTCACAGCCTTGTAGGGTGCCAGTGCCCATGTCAGCTCCTGGAGAGAGCCACCCTGCCACAGCCAGCATGCCTGGCTGTGCACAGGGGCTAGAACCCAGGCTCACTTGCTCACACACCCCTCACTGCTCCACTCCCGCTTTGAAGGCATAAGATTCTGCCAGCCTGGAGGAGCCCAGTGAGCCCAAGCAAAACTCAGGCAAAGGCACCACTGGTTATAGAGGTTTCTGGGTAGCAATGCAACACACCAAGGTCCCCATGACAATATGCCCATAGTTTTCGGGCTTTCTCTTAACATTTTATTTTCTGTGTCCTATAAAGTATGAACATACTATCTAAGATGCTATAAAAATATGAGAAATGCTTTGTGGATTTTCTTTTTATTTTTTGGACAAAATTACTTCAAAAGCATGGACACACGGCAGCATGAGGTATTTGTTCTTTAACGAAACAACCATTGCATGAAATATGAATTTTAGATGTTCTCCACTTTAATTCTTACAGGCTGGATACTCATGATTAATATGCCACTTAGTTTATGTCAATTGTAGGGACTTTCTTTGTGAGACAGGGTCTCGTCCTGTTACCAAGGTTGGAGTGCAATGGCATGATTTCAGCTCACTGCAACCTCCGCCTCCTGGGTTTAAATGATTCACCTGCCTCAGCCTCCCGAGTAGCTGGGATTACAGGCACCTGCCACCACACCCAGCTATTGTTTGTATGTTTAATAGAGACAGGGTTTCACCATGTTGGCCAGGCTGGTCTTGAATTCCTGACCTCATGATCCACCCACCTCGGCCTCCTAAAGTGCTGGGATTACAGGTGTGAGCCACTGTGCCCAGACAATTTTAGGGACTTTTGTAGCATTTGGTGTTTGGAGTTTATTCTTGTCTTATTTCTCTGATATTTTATCCATTGATTCAAACTAGAAACCAAACTTGTGTATTGTGTTGAATATGAAGAATTTGGAAAATAAAATCAAATACAGGATTAAATCGTAATTTGAATCTTGTAGGGTTTCCTCTCTAAATTAACCAAATTGAAATCTAAACTCAATCACAGATTTTCACATACTACTTATTCCCCAGTTTTCATTTTGTCAGTAGTTGCTCAGATATTCTTGAAAAACGTATTAAAAAGTCAAGTATTGTTAAATTTTAGTCAGGTCTGTTAGTTCCATCATGCATTGGACACCACAGAAGTAAGTTTGGTGATTTAAGCCACTAATGCACTTACTTACATACATGATATCACCCCAAAAGAGTATTTATAAGGACATTTGCTGACTTGTAGTTTGGATGTACATTCACTTAAGAGCCAAACAGTGTCACACCAGGTACTATCTCTTCTCCTCATTCCTCTGGGTTGTTCCTTTAAAAACTTTGCTATGGGGCCCCAGAAGTAGGCCCAGCTCATATGTTCTCAACATGCAGTGTTGTCCAGAAAACACACATCAGCTGTGATATTCACCCCATCTCCCTATGAAAATGAGCCACATGGCCATCCCTGAACAAATATTAGTGTCTGTGAGGACAGAAGGTGCTGTTTCTAATGGGCTTGCCTGCCCTTGGCCTCAGATTCAAAGACTGAAAGTAAAGAAGTCTGTCCAGAGCAAATTTGGACACGGTTAGTAAAATAAATGAAGTGGATTCCAGTCTGCAGGCAACAGCAAATATTCAACACGTGTGGCCTTTGAGATTTTGGTAAGTTTAGACTGTTCACCAGAGCATTTTGTAATATGTGTGCATGTATGTGTGTGTGTGTGTGTGTGTGTGCATATGTGTAGTTGAATACTCCTTTAACAGACCCAATCTTTTAGAAAAGTTTTAACTAGTAAAGGCATATGTTTTTGTTGGTGTTATTGGAAGGTTTCTCCATCTGTCTCTATCTACATGTAAAATACAACCACTTAAATCTCAAAGCAGGGAATACAGTAGCACTCCTTCTTAATGACGTTCAGTCAGAATTATCTTTGCTGAAGGCATACACCTGTGTGTAGCTGGCATCTTAAACCTGGGTCTACCTGAAGTTCACTGCCGATAGTAATTGATTTTCTTCCTTCAGTCAGCTTAACATAGATCAAGAGTGAAGTGGCACTTGGCTACACATACAATCTCAGCAGCTGCAATTTTGCTGTTGCCTGTCATACAGAGCCCTTCTTTCCTGGTTTCCATAGAGGCTGGGTATGTTTCTGAATTTAATTTTGAAACACTGCCTGATTCCTTCCTATACATCTGAGTTAGAGAGACATCTCACACTACCAGATCTGAAAAGAAAATCATTTCCTTCACCCTCATCCAATTCATTACTTTCCCTCTTCATTAGTGCTTGTAATAGTTTTATAATTTTTCATTCCCATTACCCCAAACCAGAAATAATATTTTATTCTTATCTTTGAAACCTTAGGATTAACAGTTAACATCATTACAAAAACACTGATGTATACAAGATTGATGCTATTTTGTCATTTATTCTCAAATTGGAAGTAATTTTATGCTATTCTAAGTTCATAAAAGAGATGAAATGTCCTTCTTTCTATAATATGAGGAAAATAACACAGATTTTGGGGGGCTGAAAGAGGTCAAATCCTCAATGAGACCCATGCTGGGCGTTTTGGAACTGTCATACAAAGCCTAAAAAAGTTTCAAAAGAAAAAGGCGGAGAGAGAAAGAGGGGCCAAGAATTGTACTTTTCTGTTTAATGCAGGTAGCTTTCATGAACTGGGATTTGAACCACATTTAGAATTAATTTACTGTGTCTACACTGGGAGAGGAAGTAAGGGAAATACATTTTCTTTTTCAATATAATGTTTAAATCAGACTTAGGTCATAGGTAAATTATTTTGTAGCAGATGGTGCTCTCCAACCTAAAAGTAACTACATGAGGATTTATTGGATTTCAAAAATGACCATACCATGTAGAATAAAAGTTAAGGAAAAAAGTAATTTTAAACTAAGATGTTAAATGAAGCTATATTTGATGTCAGTAAAATATCATATTACGTACCTATATAGGTCCATGCTAATATTCCTATTTAACTGTCTTTCTCTCCTATCTTTTCTGCTCCTAATTTCCCAAGCTAAGAATCCTAGAGTTATGCTAGGTTCTCCCTCCCCTCATCTTAACCTTCAGCTGTTTTCTGTCATCTGTGACTTCCTTTAGAATGTCATGGTTTTTCACATTGTCTTAACTGACCCCATAATCACTTTCACCTGAACTAATGCCATGATTTTTGTATTTCCCCAAATACTTTTCCAGTAGCAAAAATAGAGTCATTGTGGGAGGACCACAAATAAAACTTCACATTTATGTTAAACCTTGCACATTTCATAGCAGCCATTTCTGAGCTTCAAAGTAAACGTTAGAGTGTTTCCATTAACATTTGTCAATTTTTTTGTTATTACACTTGATATTGCTATTATATAAGATATTCACATAGCTCAACAAAAGTGGATGGAGTGGGTTATAGATCAGACTTTTCAAATATGGCATTATTTTAAAATTATTACATTGTTTTCTTTATTGTTATAAAATATGTTGAATATGAAAACTACAGAGAAAATTCCTGTTTAAATTGTACCTACATTTTATAACCTATAGCTAATTCTTAGTTACATTCCTAGATCTTAACTATGTGAAAAAAGAATTTATTTTCCATAGCATATTATGCTGTTTTAATTTGCACAGCTGATAGTTCACTTAAACATAAAAAACAAGCGTGGGGGGAATTCACATAATTTTCATGCAGTATGCATCATAGTAGAATGATCCCTGATTTGTTCATAAATATGTTTGTCAAGAAGACTTCCATATGTGCCTATATTTATGCATTCCTGATTTAGGTGGCTATAGGCTATTGTAAAACTCATTATCATAACTGTCTTCATTTTTAAATGTTGCTACCTTTTAAAGCTATCTTTTAATAAATTTGGATATTATATAAATGCCTAGATTTAATCAAATTTATTTTTTTGACAAATCAATTATCTTTAAAAAATAACATACCCTCATGCTAGAGTTTTTATTTAAGGTCCTCATGAGGCAACAATTACGTGAGAATTCAGAAATACAAGCCACCGAGGTACTGTTTTCAGTACCCAAATGGCTTTTACAAAACAGAGCATCCAGGGGTATATTTTCTTTTAACTTGACTTCATCTCTCTCTAATTAGTAGTGTGCAATGTACCATTATGATGCCTGCTTCACCCCCTTGGTTCTTGCACCTCCCTTTGGGGATTTCCCAGCTGTTTTGCTCTCCTGTTGTAATTGAAATCTTACTTGTTCCAGCCTATAATTGATAGTGAACCCAACCATTTTATGTTTGTCATGCAACAGATGTACAACAGAAACACTCAACGTGGCATATGGAAAAACTGCCCTACTAGAGTGAAATCAGAGCCATTCCCATAGCACACCTCCCGTTCTCTCCACATTTTAGGTTTTCGCCTCCTTACAAGTGCTTTGTTGCTGCACATGTCAATATAAAATTATAGTAGTTATTTAATATAGAATGCTTCTTCTTTAACTTTGTTTCATGATTCTATATAGTCAGGTTTCCACAATAAGATAGATTCATTAAATAAAACAATGTTCTCTGTATACTTCACTGGTCAAATTATTTTAAATTATTTTGATAGAATAATTAACCTTACATAAACATATCAATGCCCATGAATAAATCAAGATATATTTGAATTATATAACTATATATTTTTTTATTTTCTAAGTACTTGCAAATGCAAAAGGAATCTCTGAGTCATCTAATTCTATTTACAACTTTATTCAAGAGCCAGAGTTTTTGCTTTGAAAAGAAATACTATCTAATATAATATAAAAGATCTTGGAGCAGTTGATTCTATACTAGAATATGTATTCTGTATTCAGAAAATGGTGCTAGATTTTTAAAAATATTACTTGACAGACTTTTGTATGGGTATATAGGGACCTCAGTGGCTTGACTATTGTGGGAAGAGATGGTGTAAACTGAGCAACACAAGGACTAGGGGAATTGACCACATCCTAGGAATGGCCAACAACCTGTCCAGGTGGAGTGTGATGCCCAAATGCAATGTCCATGGCACTAAGACATTTTAGGCAAAAATCTCATCAAGTCAGATACAGAAGGCAAAATATGAAAGAAAAATATTTGAATAGTTGTGAACCAGAAAATATAATGGAAGATGGCTTCATAATTCCAACTATTCTTTATAGCTTTCTTTTGGAACCTCAGGCAGTCTCTGAGAATGTGCAGACTAGGGTGGAGGGAAAAATAATTGACAAGTGTCTGGAGGTCTGATAGCACACCAGTCAAGTGTTTTAGGATGCGCATCAGAACTCTAAGCCCTGGAGGAGATATGAAGGGCTAATTAGCTAGCTGGGGCAGAGGACTGCATGACTGATGGTATCAGAAAGGTATTTTTGAAAAATGATTGATGATATGATATGGATATATTTAAAGATGCAGAAGTAGAGACAGGAGATGAAGATAAAGGTTGTTAAAATATGCAGGTAAGATACCTGAGTTAAAGAAGAAAATGGCAAAGGCTGTTGCAAATACCCATCGCACAGGAAGACGTTTCAGAGGCATAACTTGTGTGACTTGCCACCTCACTCTGTGAGGTATGAAGCAAAAACTAGAAAATGACCTAGGTGTCTGTATAGCCTGACTGACTAAAAGTGCTTTGCCATAAGTAAAAGAGGAAAACCACTAGGGAAAAGAAAACAACAGATTTGGGGGATACATTTTTAAAAATTGGGACATCATATCTTGGAAATTATGTTGAAATACTAGAGACAATGTAAGGTAATTTTTCAGCAGTAGGAATCTGGAGTCCAAGAAAGAGAGATGTCTAGTTGGATATAAAAAATACAAAGTGATTGTTGCACATTGATAAGTTACTTAATAATTTAAATATATCTTCAGAATATATATCTTCAGATGATATTTTGAACATAAATATGTTGAAATTTTTATAATATATTGTTTTTAAATTTTTTTAATGCTCTGTCTTTGGAATAAATAATGTTTATACAAAATGTATTAGGAAACTAATTAAAATTTTATTATTATGTTTTGTAGTTTACAAAAGCACAGATTGGATAATCATTTGAGGGAGTTAGTTTCTTTGCACTAGTTCAAAATGTATTTGGAGTGCCTTTTTTTGGTTCTGAATTATTTAAATAAGTGACATTGTTTTAAAAGTGATCATTTCTCCCTTTTGAATAAAAGTCTGTTACTAGAGATTAGCGCATCATCCATTATAAGCAAAAGAGAGAAATGAGTTGCTCTAAATAATTCTAGTACATTATGTTTTCCTTTAAATGAAAAAAAGAATAAAATCACAGCACTTATATTTAGCTATGTTTGTAATAAGATATGGCTACAAACTCATACATTGAATTTCAATTGTAATATTAAAATGCAAACATTCACATGGATTTTTATGTACTACAGTTTTTCATGCTAGTATGAAAAATTGTGTTAATATTGGTTTAATTTTAATGAAGTAGAACAAAAGGTTGTAAAATATATCAAATACATTTTAGCTATTAATATCAGAGCAGGTTCTCTTTTGAAAACCTGGCTAAATTTAACATTATGCTTAGTGGGCATATGAATATGTATGAAGTATTTATTTTATTTATAAAAAAATTCAGAACTTACTTTTTCCAAATAAATCTGTACTGACAATGATTTTTTAAATTGAATTGAATATTTTTAAAGATTAAGTGAAATAAAAATACTTCTGCAAATATGAAGTTTAACATGCATGGTACTACTCAGTTGATTTTGCTGGCCTACAGGTCTCAAATATCTGCTGTGTACCCAAAGAGGCCTTTAAAGAAGAAAATGGAAATAGCTTTCTAGTTAGATGATAGTGAGTTGTTGAGGTTTACAGAAGAACTAAAGGGGAGAAAAAAACACTGTGGAATGAAATATATGTTCTGTAACATGAATGCATATTTAGAAACCTGGAAGTCACGGTACAAAGTACAAAACTGGAAAATTTGGCATAGTGGATTAATTTCATTTTAAATATTTTATGCTTTAATTTTAATTTTTGATGTTTAATTTTTTTCTTTACATTTCAGTGGAAATTTAGTACTCAATTTCATTTACATCATCTTGTTATTACCATTGTGTTTCCTGGCACTCTTTGATTAAAATCACAGAGGAAGAAACCCTGCATTCATTCCCTTGGGTGTGTGTTTGGCAGTTATGTCCTATAACTCTATTACCTGGGGAGTGCTTTTATCTCCTTTAAGCCTATTTGATGAAAATATTACCAAGACCTCATAGTTACACACAGATGACTGGAAAGGTTGTTCTTTAAAGAGAAAGTCATTTGGGCATAAAGGATTGAAATATTTTGTACTTGTTCTTAGTAGGCATCAGAGAAGAGCAGCACTGGAAATAACAGAAAGAAATGGAAGTTTTCTGTCCCCTACACAGTGTTGCTCTCCTCCTTCTCTTCCTCATTACTTTATTTGGAGAAGGGAAGCAGAAAGGGACCAGGAAAAGAGAGAAAAGGAAAGCAAGGCAGTAAAGGACGCAGAGGAACACAGTGTCCTGAGCAGGGTCTTTGGAACCTGACTGCTCTAGCCCCACCATATGTTTTTGCCTCAGTTTTGGCAGGTCTGTTAACTTCTTCATTCCTCACTTTTCTCCTCTCTAAAAAAAAAGCCACTAATAATACCTTACTTCATGAAGATCAAATGAATTAACACTTGCAGAACATTCAGAAAAGGCCCTGGCATATTTTAAATACTCTGTAAGTATTTATTAAGTACAAAATGAAGAGAAACTCAAAGGAGAACTCATTTTGGGGAGATTTTGGAATTAAGGAAGACAAATTTAAAAATAAAAAGCATCCATTAACAGTATACCTCAAAAGTGCAAGCTGAAGCAGCTGACCTTCAGAAATTCAGCATGCTCTATAACCTAGCAATTCCATTCATGCATGAGACAATATGTCAAGGAAATCCTCATTGTTTCCACACAGGTGGTCTCTTACGTAGATGCTGACAAGAGGTGATGGGGAGGATGCAGATTTTTAGCACTTACTGGGCCCATTTTAAATCCTGGAGATTTTCTAGGCAAATGTTGTACTTTAGCACTGTTATTCCTCTGGTGAACATGAGGTAGACTATTTTATAGGAGTGTTTTGAATCTCAAAAAATGACTTATTCCAGATTGTACATCAGAGATATAGAATTCAAGAAAAGAAAATCTGACCCAGAATTCTACTTTTACCCACCAATTGTAGCAACTGGAAATTCAGAAACAAGGCAAGTCAATGATGGATTTATTAGGAAACATTACTCAAATTCCACAAAGGGCTAGAAACTCAAAATGTAGCAAAAGTTGGGGAAAATGGCATTTCTAGTCTCAAACAACTCAGTTTCTGTTAGATAATACAGATTAAAAGTAAACGTGACCACTTAGTGAAATCAGTGCTGATATATGTGCACAGAGAATAGATTTAACTTCTGGTCCTGTTAAATGTAGGATTCAGGTGAAGCTATATCAAAGAAAGAAAATTGAATGGAATTATTAAGAGGTTCAAGTTTGATAGGCAGATAAGACTAGGCATCAGCAAGACATTTCAAACAAAAGGAACATTGTGTAATTTTAAAAAATTACATGAAAATAATATTTAAATAAGAAAGGAATATGATAAAAGAAGGACCATTTGTAAAATTTAGATAACATAAAGATTATTGAGTCTTCTGTCCTCAAATTTATCCTAAACCATTGGGGAGAGGTCTCATGTCAGATTTTGATTATTAAGAAAGAGGGGTCAAAAGTATAAGAGAAATCATTTTGAACTTCACTGTCAACTATTGTGAACAGTATCAAATTCAAACAAATATACACTTAATTTCAACTTTGTTTTTTCAGGTGACTAAATGTTTTTCTTATTTTTATTTCTATCTGTTCTGTGTACAGCTGCTGTTTTCTTTGTTTCTGATGTTCCAACTCACTTAATATTACTTTAATGTTCAAACCTCAGTATTTCTCACCCCTGGAAAAAGATATGCTGGTTCTTTGATGTTTTAAATTCATATGCTTTTGATTTTTAACTTTTATCTCAAATTAAATGTCTAGGGTCATACTTAAACTTTTTTCATCCTCGCTTTTTATAATGGAGGTAAATAACAAATTTTGCCCTTGAAATTCTTCTTTAATAAGTATGTATTAAATGGATTGGGGAAAGGATAGTCAAAAGCAGTCCTCTCCTTCAATTGTATAATATATGACAGTCTTCTAATAGTTTTTGTGCCAAAGAATAAAGTCCATTGGTTGTAAATGTATTAATTCAAATATTTATAGGCATTCTAGCGTAAAAAAATTGTTGGATGGTTAGCAGAAGAACACGTTTTTGTAGCCACAACAAATCCCCAAAGAAAAGTTAACCTGGCACATAATACAGATTCAGTGGGCAAAAATAGAACTACAGATCATCCATCACTTTTGTGTCGTGACCTCTGCTAAATCTACTAACGAATTCTGTGTTATTTAATCACAATGACAGACCCAAATACAAATGTCGTGACTTTGCTGTGTTCCCTGGGTCTTGCCATACCATCGTCACCATTTTATATTTTCTTCCTGGGGACACTTTGGAAGATTTAGAGGCTTTCAGCCTAATCTGACTGGCTCCACACAAACAGCTGGAGCTTTGCCAAGAGCCGAGCTCGATTATGTCAACAAGACAGCCTAGTCCACAGGGGAGCTCCAGCCGGGTGTGCGGGAGTTCTGGGAACCGCCATGAATTAGCTTTATAAGCTCCAAGAGGCAATTTCCTACAAAAACAGACTTTAAAAGCTGCCAGAGGAAACTGTTTCCCGTTGGAACTAAGCCGGGCTGGCGATTGTCTTTAGTGAATATGTCAATTTGGTAGTCAGTCCTCAGGACATACCAGGCCTTGTCCTTGGATTCTCTCTCCGTAGACCCAAGCCCAGTAAAAAAGCCTGCACAGGTCAATACACTTCTGTAATGATGGTGGAGCTGTCCCAGTGATTTAAGTTTTTTTTTTTTAAGTTTGCAAGTTAGCTAACTAGACAGATATTTTCTGACCTCAACTTAAAGAGTATTCCTGCTGTAACTTAGAATAGAGCATTCTCTTAAACATAGCATCCAGGTTATGAAGAGGAGCACAAAGCATTCTGTGGTTCATTAGCCTTTTGCTGAAGTGTTAAGTGGATCAGTAGGAAGCTTCACTTACAGATGTATTTAAATATTAGTGGCATTTAAGGTTACGGATTTTTGCTCTTTGCTGTATTTCTTTTCATAGAGTGTTCTAGTTGAAAGACAACCAGAAAGGTTAATTTTTAGACTCCCTAATGTGCAATGAATTGGCATCTTTCAGTTAGTATATAATAGCTACATATATGAACAACATAGTGTACTGCATTGTACTTCCTTCAAAGCAAATATCCAAGGGTTTGAAAGCATTCTAGTATTTTTCTGAGAGTCTGCAAAATTTAAGATCTCTATAAATTATAATTTGGGGTACAGTTGTATAATATGCATTCCTCTCAAAGTTCATAAGCCAAAAGATCATTAGGGGCTGGGTGTGGTGACTCATGCCTGTAATCCCAGCACTTTGTGAGCCCAGGCCGGAAGGATCACCTGAAGTCAGGAGTTTGAGACCAGCCTGGCTAACACAGCAAAACCCCTTCTATACTAAGAATACAAAAAATAGCTGGTTGTGGTGGCAGGCACCTGAAATCCCAGCTACTCGAGAGGCTGAGGCATGAAAATCGCTTGAGCCTGGGAGGTGGAGGTAGCAGTAAGCCAAGATTGCACCACTGCCCTCCAGCCTTGGCAATAAAGTGAGACTCCGTCTGAAAAAAGAAGAAAAGAAAAAAAAAAGACCATTATTATATAAAATTATATTCAGGATAAATTGTCAAACAAATTTTGAGGGGATATCAAAGTATAAAGTCTATTTATATATAAAATGTATATATAAAGTATTGCAAAAAGTTGATTTATAAAATTTGATTCTTTTCACTCTACATAAATTTTTTTCCCCAAGAAATAGATAGTTTGGTAACAGGTTCAATGAGCTTCAGTTTTTGCCACCTCATCATCAGCTATTCAACCAGCACAGGTCATAGACAAGTTATTTCTGTCACTGATTGGTCACTGTCCATATTTTCCTACATAGCACAATAAATAATTTGCTTAAATTACAAATTTATAAAACTGGTTTATTCTTCCTGAGGTTTAAGTCTGAAAACTAATGATCATATACTCATAAAGACCTATTCTCTAAACATTTGATATCGTTTCACTCACACAATTGTGCCTTTTTTTTCTGCAGGAAGTTGTTAACTTAAACTATAGGAAGAAATAGGAAGAACTGTAAAAATCTCTATATTTCAGTTATTCACCTGTTAATAATTAGGTATCTATCGCATGCCCTGGTAAAATAATGTTTTAGGCATTGTGAAGACTACAAAGATGAGAAACTGTGCCCACTTCCAATGTGATTCCACTCTGTAAATGAGAAGGACAGCTATACTGTCAGTATAGAAAAAGTAGAATGCTATACTGGTCACCAGAGAGGCACAGAATGAGTGAGGAAGAAAATGTTAGGATACCCTCTGCCTTGGGTTGGAAAGAGGATCAGATGAAATGTTATGGAGAAGTTGGCATGTCAGATTGAAAACAAGCTGAATGTACATATATAGAAATACAAATAAAGGAACAAGAGAAGTCAAAGGTATCAGTGTTAACAAGATATGAATTCCAATGAAGAGTGTCAGTTCCATTTGTTAAAAAGAGTAAAGAAAGAAGAAAGAAAGAGAGGGAGGGAAGGGAGGAAGGAAGGAAGAAAGGAAGGAAGGAAGGAAGGAAGGAAGGAAGGAAGGAAGGAAGGAAGGAAGGAAGGAAGGAAGGAAGGAAGGAGAAAGAAAAGAAAGAGAAGAAAGAAAAAGAAAGAAAGAAAGAGAAAGAAAGAAAGAAAGAAAGAAAGAAAGAAAGAAAGAAAGAAAGAAAGAAAGAAAGAAAGAAAGAAAGAAAGAAAGAAAGAAAGAAAGAGAAAGAAAGAAAGGAGAAAGAAAGAAAGAAAGGAAACGTGTTTGGGCACATCATGTAATATTACTCTGAGAAATCAGTAACAACATTAGAGTAGCAAAGTTAGAACAGCATGGCTCTCCTCAAGGTACATTTACCTGACATTAATGTACAGGATTGTTAGGAAGGGAAAATATTTGTTGGCTGTGATACCACATGATACAGTATACAATTTAAAATAGGGACAATAGGAATAAAAAAAAGGAAAATTTTGAGATGTAAATAGAGATGACAACTGATTCTTTTCTGATGTGAAGAGGTGGAACACTAAGATTCTGAGCCAGAGCAATTTGCGGCATGTTGGTTCCATCAACAAGTATAAGTAGTAGAAGAGGAATACAGGGGGTAGTAGAAATAAGTTCAGTGCTCTGTATGATCAGTGTATCACTGATATCACATCATAGTGGCTTGAGATCTGGGGAGTGCGTAGAACCAGAGAAACATTTGGTAATCATCTAATTTAAGCTAATGGTTAAACATCTCTGAATTGATATTAATAGCTATTTTATAAAATTCCAATCATAGAAAAAATATACAATATTTTTTATATTGTATAAACAAAAATAAACCATATGATTTTTATTTATAATCTTTTCTTTTTTATCTTGAATTGAATATTTGGGAAAGGCAGTTATGCATTATACCCTAAACTTATCCAAATGGTACCCTCCCACATGGAGGAAAATATATCGTGAGGTTATAAATGGATAACTGTTACTCATTCTAAATATACTTATTAATGAATATATGTGAATGTGTATACTCAATATACCCATATATAGATGAGTGTGAAAAATGTTTCTATAAAATATTCATATTTTATGGACATTTGATTTTTCATAAATGTCTACAAATGATTAATCATTATTATAATTTATCATCATTCAAGATAAAATTTAGGAAAAAATATATGGTATTTTAGAGAGTTAAAGATTTAACTTTTTGCAATGTATTTTAGATACCTCATTGAATGTAAGAATATTCTAATTCTGTTTTAGTTATTAATCTACATTAGAGTAAATTCAACTCCGTATAAAATTTTATATCACATAAATTTATTGCAAATCCCAGTTCTGTTGAAAACAAACAATATGATTTTTATTTATAATTTTTTCTTTTTTATCTTGAATTGAATTTTGTTCCTCTTAGCTAGCAATGTTCCCTGGTTGTAGTGTTACTATGTCAAAGAGCAACTTTTTTTAGGCAGTTGATTAGTTGCTGTCATCCTTTAACTCTGATAATTGTAGTGGCCTCCTGAGTTTTGGTCTGTACCCAATGCAGGATGAAAAGACAAGAAATGTATTTGAAATCATTTCCCAATGTTATATTCCCTAAAAAAAAAAAAAAAAAATGATATAAGGAATTATGCAGAGCTTTGATGCTTTTTTTCCACTGAAGTTTTTATAACACTGGTGACTTGTGATTCTGTAAGCAGTGCTGTCCCAGATGCTTAGGGTCTTGTTCTTATACTATGGTAAAATTCAAACTTAGATGTTCCCCACTAATTGTAACTCTAATACACTAAAATGGTGACTCACATTGTAAATCTGAGGTTAAAAACCAGCAACTTATCGTGACAACAATTCATTTGGACACATCTTAATATACAGGCTCATTTCTCAGTCTCAGTTTTAATTTGGTGCTTGAGATGAAATTCTATTTATAAAAATTAAATAGACGTTACTGAAGATTAGACTGTTCTGCTTTTTAAATGTTCTTGGCTTTAATATGACACCATGTGACATCCAGGTTTTATTTCTGTTTGTGTCAGTGTCATCTTCCTGACTCACTTCCTCAAGCCAGCTAATAAACACAAATGGTGAATACAAATTAGTATGCTTGTCACAGCTGCTATCGTTCTGGAATTCCCTTGTAAAAATTCAGAATGTGAAAGATAAGTAAAACAATGCCTGCTTAGTGCAGCTTAATTTCTAGGAAAGATTGGTGTCCAGAAGCCACATCTCATGTAGCACACTGTCAATGTTAAAGAGCTTTTTAGCTAGAAACAAAAAAGAGATTGTAGATGTATTTTCAAAATGCAAAGTGCCACACACAATGCAACAGAAATAATAGTAAACATTTTAACTCAACAACCTAGTATGCACCAAAGATCAGTATGACAGAAAGAGATGCTACTGCCCAAGAATTAATTTTCATCTATCTGTAGATGCATCTGTCCATGGAGAGCCTGATTCTCTATAACTCATATTTCCCTTAAGCCTCCTAGAGTCTGTATGTAACAAGCTATAATATAAACTCATGTCTGTGTATTGACCTACCCTAAGGGATCTTTTTAATAACTGCAGCTGTTCACATTTTATGTGTTTTCTATTAGTGTTTTCAGTTTGGTACTTGTGCCCCAGGTACAAAATTTGAATAATATAAAATTTTAAAAGTTAAAATTTAACATACATATTATCTGATCTCATTCACTTGTATACTAATCACATTTCATTCATTCTTTCCTTCTCTTTCTAGACCCCCTGAAATTTTTAAAGTTGTTTTTGCAATTATGAAAAATAATCAACTGTGTACCTGTTTATTTAAAATATCCTGAGTTGACTTACATATTTATTGGCTATGGTTAAATTGAAATATCTAAAATTCATACATTTTGAATTTAATAGAAGTGATTTAAAAAATTCACTATATGGACAGCTACAATTAGGTAACAGGCCTTAATTTAAATTCCCACTGGCTCATAACTCATACTTAATTTTTTTATCTTTTCTCATAATGTAAATATAAATGATACTTTTGATTATATGTGCTCAATGTGTATGAATATGCATATATTAATGTTGCATCTTTAGTTTGCATTATATTTAATTAGAATATATTTATTAACTTTGAGAATTCTGAGATGTTGTTTATATATGAAAACAAATTTAGTGTGACCTGCTTGTTTTTGGAGCAGTCAAGAATGAAACAGGGTTAATGACCTCTGACAAATGAGCCAAAATGCCTCAAATGAAGTAGCCTCTAGACTTTTCAAAAGCCAAGTCAGAGGTTGAGCAGTCAGATGGGTGTGAGCCACCTGTCTCATCAGTCAGTGTTCATTTCACTTCACATTATATTAAAGAGAATATAATGTGAAGTAATATAATATATTCCTACTTCTATTACTAAAATTATATTTTGTGAAAATGCTGCTAGCCACTGAGAAGCGAAGGTCATGTTGCGTTTTTTTTTTTTCTAACTGCAAGTGTTTGTACTGGCTTTATTTACATTGGGTTTTATTGATGTTTTTGTAATGTTTATCACTTGGCTAGACCACAATGTTGTTATTTTGTTTTGCTTACCTCAACAAATTCAAAACTACATAAAAATAAGTTGGAACAATTTTCCTTTTTTTTATATAATTTTTGCATGTGTTAGCCTAAAGGTCAAATGTAAATGAGCTATTTTTGAATATTAGCTTTGGATTTCTGAAGAAAGATTTGATAAGGATGAAAATTTATATTTTGAACTAAATTATATTTATTTATTTCTAGAATTTCCAGAATTCTAGAACAAAATCTATAGTATTTCAACATTCAAATGAAATTTATACTTATTTGACTTCTTTTCTTAATGTCAGTTTAATTGGGAAATAATTTAGGTGCAGTAACATTCACCCTTTTCAGTATTTAATGTGTCTGACAAATGTACAAAACAGTTATGTAACTATCACCACATCAGTCCAATAATTTTCTCCAGTTTCTTTGTAGTCAATCCCTCCCTCAATCCCAGTCCAGCCTACATAAACGCTAATTCATTTTCTGTACCCATATTTTTTGCCTTTTTCAATTATATAAATATTTCTTGTCATAAATATAATTTTATAGTTTGTAACCTTTTGATTCTGCCTTTTAAAATGATTCCCGTAGAATCTTTCACTTTCAATAAATCCATTATCAATTTCTTAATATGGATGTATATAACACCCAATAGAGATAAACATCCTTATTGAACATGTATATACATACATACATATGCATATGTATATATGTATACACATACATATATGTATGTGTATGTGTATATGTATACACATGCATATGTATACACACACAAGTAGCATTACTCATGTAATGTACATGCATATGAATACACACATGAGTAGCATTAAAAGCATACCTATATACATATATATACACACACACACACACACACATAAATATGACTATTTTTTCTTCCTCAAACTGTTGTAATTGTTACTATTATTTTATGTATGCCTTACAAAAAAATTTAAGAAGCAATCATTGTGAATATCCAAATTATGCTTAATAAGTAATTCAGATGTATTTTTGAAATGTTTTTGTTATTCTATGTTTCTCCCTGTCTTTGTCTCTTAATATATGATATTAATATTTACTAAGACAAGACAGTGATTTATGGACATTTAAATTAGTTTAGCTTTGTTCTGCTGTTCTAAAACATTGTGTGCTATCTGATAGGCTTAAAAAAAACAGTGCTTTTCCAGGATGATTTATGATATGCAGTATTGTTTATAGATGCCCATGGCTTAACCTTGAAAAGTCAATGAAGTGACACAATTAAGAGACAGATGAATATTGGTAGAAAAAGCATGTACTCTTGGTAAGTGGGGGTAAACTTAGTATTTGGTATTCCTGTCAGTAATATTGTCATTAGTATTTTTTAGAAGTTTCAGTTTTATAATGCTAAATTTATATTGTTCTTCTGAAATGTTTACATCAATGGAATTCAGAAATTATCATACTTTGGGGATTAAAATCATATAGAACATTTGAAGTTCCAAATGGTGCCTTGATTTACCTTCTTATTCTGTAAGGTTACTGATTTTCACTTAGGCTTTCATTGATACTCAGCCCTGTAAATTAGGTATTAGTACTTTCATGTTTTAAATTTAGTATTCTGTTGTTCCTTTATTTTTGTCTGCTAGAATTTTTCTTAGACTTCACGTGTCAGTTTGAATTTAATTTCTCAGTGAATATGTTAGTCATTTTATCTGTAAAGAAACTGGACACAGAGAAAGATGAGATCTAATTTTATATTTTTTAACAAAATGAAAAGGAATAATGGGATGGGTAGCTTTTGTTGTTTAATTAATACATTTTAGGAAAATATGTAATCCCTGGGGTAGGCTTCTTATCTTTCGTCTTTTATGTTATATCTCTTAAGTATCCCATAGGGATTGGGAATATAAAAGAGTATCATCCTCATTGTCCCTGGTCATTCTCTAAGTTAGTCTTTGTTACCTATCAGCTGACATTTAAAGACTCCACTGCTTATAGTTGAACATGGGCAAAATATGAATTCTGATTTTCTTTCCAGCAGCGATCCAATCTTTGTGTAAGTTTAACCATCTCTCATGAATGATGCAAAATCACCTGGTTGCTTTAGGTATTTGGATGGCTTTCTTCTTCACTCCATACATCCCAACCATCAACAAGTCTTGCCAACTCCGCCTTCAAAATTTAGCCGGTGCCTGAAACTTTCCCTCACTTCAACCACCACCACTACCACCCACATCCAACTCATCACCATCTGCTGGTTAGAGTATCAGTAGAAGCCTCTGAGAACCATTTTTTCCTTCAGTATTATCCTTCGACAGTGCCTCAAGTGATCCCGTACCTTCTACCTCTCTAAGCTTTTGTTTTTTTTTTGTTTTGTTTTGTTTTTTTGTTTGTTTTTTTTACCATTTTCCTCTGCATTAGTAGCCTATTAGTACTATGACAAATTCCCACAAACTTGATGGCTTAAAACAGCACAAAGTTATCTTACAGTGAGGGAGGTCAGAAGTCCAGAATCAATTTCACTGAGCTATGATCAAGGTATCAGCAGGGCTTGGCCCTTCTGGGGGTTCTAGGGAAGAATCTAAGCACTTGCCTTTTCCTGCATCCTGCAGCCTTAGCTGTTGACCCTTATTTACAGCACTCCAACCTCTTCCTCCATATCTCCTACCCCTCTTCTGTAGTCAAATCTTCCTCTGCCTCCATGCTATACAGATACATATGATTACAAGTATATTCTACCCTTACAATCCAAAATAATTCCCTCATCTCAAGATTCTTAATCACATCTGCAAAGTCCCTTTTGTCATATAAGGCAGTATTTACAGGTTGTAGGG
The DNA here is from genome assembly GCA_031835075.1 of Saguinus oedipus. Taxonomy (NCBI): domain Eukaryota; kingdom Metazoa; phylum Chordata; class Mammalia; order Primates; family Cebidae; genus Saguinus; species Saguinus oedipus. The sequence goes on from CM063169.1 coordinate 48,340,176, forward strand.
ATGAGGAGTCATTATTTAATTTAGCATATCCTCTGAATTGCTCTGCTGAAACCAAAGCTGGTTTCTTTACAAGTCAGGTTTTTACAGCCTTCAAGTTGTTTTGTTTGCGGTCTCTGCTCAAAGCCACTTCCTCAAAAAGATAGTCTCTGACTCTATGATTTAAACATCTTCCTTTCTTCACACGCTTTAGTTTTGTATTATTTGCTTTGTAGTCCATATAGCACTAATATATATTTTTTATTATCGTAATGCCTTCACCACCCTAAGGTCACAGCATTTGTCCTGTTCATTGAATAATTTCCTGGATCCACAGTACTGGCAAAGACACAGTAATCTCATAAATATATACTGAGTAAAATAATTTATTATTCCAATTATACAAGTAAGTAAATTGCCTCACACGTGTTAATTAAATTATTTAATGTCATGGAACCGTTAGTGTCAGAACTGAGATTTTGTCTCAGATTTGTCTGACCTCAAAACCTACATTCTTTCTATTATATCTTTTATTAATGGACTCTAACTTTATCAATGGCCTTTATAATGTATCAACAAAAGCTGCAAGAAGAACCAAAACCAAAAAAACACATCATTTGTGTTTTTTCAGGGAATCCTGGAGGATGTTATTTTTATAAGCAGTTTTGGAAACTATTTTGTTTCTTTTCTGATATTGTGCCATTTTGGAATTAATTCCGTGACGCTGAGGTGAATACAAGCACAGGGAGTGACCTATGTTACATTTTTGAATATGTTCTACAATATAGTCTTTAACATGCAAGTTATCTTCATGTCACCCTAAAAAATGATTTTGGAATGTTAAATTCCAAAATTCTTTGGGTAGTTTTTCATTGAAATCTTTAGGAAGACTTTAGGTTTTAATTCAGTACTGAAAAGAATGACGTTTTTCTATAATGCTGTGTAGTTTGTGAGTTGTTTTGGCACCATTGACTGCATCAAGCTGTTTGTGTTATCAGCCATATCCTTGAATCACTGCATTCATGAGGAATAGTTGTTGTATATGTGAGAAACCAGAATTCTTTCATGTTGACTTTGTTTTGGAACAAGCCTACTTTTATCATTTCATTTGTAATTTTTATTAGCTAAACAGATAATCTCACAAACATGTACTATTCTTTTTAAAAGCTTTTGTAACACTATGCTTTTAGTGTTAATTACAGTTCATACAATAAGGTTTACAATGTGTCTTTAATATTACCCCAATAAGATAAGAAAATCATACCTGCTCAAAGGAAGGAAATATGTTTGTTTTTTCCCATGTGGTCATTCAGTGGCAGACCAAACAAAATGAGAACACTCTAGAACCACTTTTTTCTTTTACATTCCTAAAAAATGCTAATACATTTAGAATTAATTTAAATAAAAATTTTAAAATGACAAGCAATTTCTCTTAACAATATGGACATCTTAAACCTTTTGAAATATTTTGTCCCTGCCTAGTTTAACCCTGATTCTCAATTTATCACCTATGCTGATAAGAGAAGTATCCTGAAGCTTGAGATACCTGGCACTGGGACACAAAGACAGTTACTAATACTCTCCTGTTATGAGGATAGAATCTTTTAGAAAGATTTAGGACCTTTCACTGGGGACATTTCTGGAATATGCTACATTGTCTCACATTGATCATTTTGTTGAGGTGAAAATTGAATTTTAAAATTCTACATCTGATGATTGAACTTTATATATATATATATATTTGAGATGGAGTTTCACTCTTGTCGCCCAGATTGGAGTGCAATGGCGTGATCTCGGCTGACTGCAACCTCCACCTCCTGGGTTCAAGCAATTCTCCTGCCTTAGCCTCCCAAGTAGTTGGGATTACAGGTGCCTGCCGCCATGTCCTGCTAATTTTTGTATTTTTGGTAGAGACAGGGTTTCACCACATTGGCCAGGCTGGTCTAGAACTCCTAACCGCAGGTGATCCACCTGATTCTACCTCCCAAAGTGCTGGGATTATAGGCAAGAGACACTGTGCTTGGCCTTTACATATATATCTTTTTAACATTAAAAAATTACATATATATATATATATATACACAAATGAGGACAAAATTTAAATATTGGCCCTAGCTATCTCTGTCAAGGCAATAAGGATAAATTTGTAAATTATGTTGAAAATATATTAGTTAAGGCAAGTATTTCTAAAAGAGATTTAAATTATTTAAGTAGATTTAATATGCTTAAAAGAGATTCCATTTTTCTATTAAGAAGAAAAGCTTTTTAAAATGCTCTTCATTGAGATGATTAATTTTGACTGTACAGTAAGTTATGGAAGAAATTTTTTGATACAAAACAAGTAGGACCTTATGAAGTAAGTTATTTAGATTTCATTCAATTTGGAACCTGTATAGTACTTTTCTAAGTAGAATGCTTTATAAATATTAGACGTTTTAAAGTTTAGGTTGAATAGATGAACACGTTTGATGTGACAACTACATAGAAAAGGAAATTAAAAACCTGACATTTTTGCTAATATAGTGTCAAAAATCAGTTTTGTTGACTAGAACAAGTCATTTTATGATCTGAAAATAAAATATACTATAAACATTGTGGACAATTGTATAAGTTTCATACTGAATTATTTAGAATATTTAATTTATGGCATCAGGGCTGAAATGAACCAAATATACACTGAGGACAGCACAAGGCTTTAGCTATATCTCAAAAGCCAGTCAATTTTCCTGAAAGATCCATACATTATCATTCACAATTAAACATATATAGATGTCCTAAGGAAGCCATTTGCAAATTATCATCTTTGACCTATAATGTGAAATGTCTACTTTTAAAAATCTGTCTGTTTTTGCCTACATGTTCATGGCATATATTAGTGTCTGCGTATATAATTAAATATTTTGAAGTGATTATCTTTATATATTTTATACTGTTAGTGTGGTTCAGTACATGTGTATTTTCTACTTCTCTCTTAAAAAAATTGGGCATGACTCGATATACTGCCTTTATTAAATACACTATATGAAAATGGCGTAATCATCAAAAAGGTAATTCTTACACTTTAATATTTATGGAGAATTAAAAATATAAATAAATATATATATTTATACAAAGTAGAACTGCTTTTTTCTGTTTGGCCTCTAAAAATAATATCAAATTCTCTAGTATGTACAACTTTAGTACTGTTAAATTTATAATCTAATGGAGAATATGAGATAGACTACATTTCTGTTTCTCAATACTTTTGAATCAATTGAAAGTTTCACTTTTCTAAATACATGTATAATTATGTATTAAAATATCTAACAAATACATAAACTATTTGCACTTGTTAAAATACATATACATGTTAACATTTTAAAATAGAGTTTTATACACAAATATATTAGCAATTCCTATATAGTACATATGTGATACCTTATATTTATCCAGAATTCAGAAAATTCAATTGTTTTTATTTAATACATATTCTTTTAATGTAATAAGAGTGTAAGTGTGTTAATGATTTTAAAAATCCAGAATATTGGCTGGGTGTAGTGGCTCACTCCTATAATTCCAGCACTTTGGGAGGTGGAGGCAGGTGGATCACTTGAGGTCAGGAGTTTGTGACCAACCTGGCCAACATGGTGAAACCCCGTCTCTACTAAAAATACCAAAATGAACTAGGTGTAGTGGCATATGTTTGTAATCCCATCTTCTTGGGAAGCTGAGGCCAGAGACTCTCTTGAACCAGGAAGGGAGGCTACAGTGAGCTGAGATTCCATCACTGCACTCCAGCCTGGGTGATAGAGCAAGCCTCCATCTCAAAAAAAAAAAAAAAAATCCCGAATATCATAAATTCAGACTAGTCTATTGTTTAGTATAGCTCTAGAACTATGGAAACTTCTGTTTATAATTATGACTCTGAACATGTCACAAACTGAAAGTATATCCTTGTTACTTTCGTATCAGTGTTGGCAATCCATTAAACATATTCATTTTAATTTTCATTTAACTGAATAAGAGATGTCTGATTTATTAGCAATTATAAATAAATGTGAGTACATGCTAAACATTGATATCTGTATGCCAAGAAAAAATAAGTATATGAAACAATTAAATCTTATATGAATGTATTTATAAATTGAAAATCTTAATAGTTATGTATATATATGAGCTTGTGTGTGTGTGTGTGTGTGTGTGTATGTGTGTGCGTGTGTAACAGGTCAACCTGATTATACAGTTGTAACGCTTGAAGAATGGAAAGTCCATGGACTACTAAGCTGAATCATGCTGATACGTACTGACATGTTAAAAGTCCTGATATAGGTTGAGGCATCAAATTCAATAATAAAAGAAACAGCTCTCAACATTTCACAAAAGCAATGTTCATATAGACAGCTATTTTACAGAGTAGTCAGTTGACATAAAAATCACATAGACAAACTCAGTAAGAAATTTGTGAAAATGAATGTGCAGGATAAAAGAACTGTCTCCAGGCAAAATTAACATGTTTCTTAGCTAAATCTTCCAGACATGTTGCTAATTATTTCCAGTTATAGCATGAAGACACATGGGGAATAGAATGAACCACAAGAATCCTTGCATAAGAATAATAATTTAATAGAGAAGCAATTAATAAACATTTTTATTCTTAAGTTGGGGATTCTGGACACAGAATCTGTAGAACTACTTTGAAATTAGGATGACTTAATAAAAAAATTTCCTGCATCATTTACCACTCTAAATTTATTTCTTCCAGAAAATAAATGGTCTGGCTTACTGTCTTAAAGATGCCATTTAAAATACTGACTTTTTCTATGAATACTGACTAAGTACTTCTTCGGAGATATGTTGTGCCATTGCTAGTGAAGTATGACTCTTATGAGTTTGGCTTCCCAGAAAGTCTCAGAGGGATATAAAATGGTCCGTTTAGCTTATGTTTATATAAACCCTATTACTCTGTAAGGTTCAAAAAGGAATAGCTACTATATTTCCATGATTCAATTTTCCTCTTGTTGCCTATTTCCTTCTGATCCTCTGAAGTATCTTTATTTTTTTCCTAACCCACAGGTCTAAGAAAGATCTGAGTGAGAAAACATAATTGTACTTATTTATCTAGTGTAAAATACTGCTTTCAGCTGAACATAAAAATGGAGATGAACACTTCCACCTTTAACTTACAACTTTGTAACAGAGAATTCAAAGTCACTAGAAATAAAACATTCACAAAATGTAAATAACTAGAAACATTGTGCAATTTGAATCTACACTATAATCAGAACTTGGTATTTGAAGCTTATGAGTAGAATACTTTTGTCAAAAAAGGAAACCTTTTTTTTTTTTTTTTTTTTTTTTTTGAGACGGAGTTTCGCTCCTTACCCAGACTGGAGTGCAATGGCGCGATCTGGGCTCACCGCAACCTCCCCCTCCTGGGTTCAGGCAATTCTCCTGCCTCAGCCTCCTGAGTAGCTGGGATTACAGGCACGCGCCACCGTGCCTAGCTAATTTTTTATATCTTTAGTAGAGACGGGGTTTCACCATGTCGACCAAGATGGTCTCGATATCTTGACCTCGTGATCCACCCGCCTCGGCCTCCCAAAGTGCTGGGATTACAGGCTTGAGCCACCTCGCCCGGCCAAAAAAGAAAACCTTTTAAAAAATTTTTTTTAAGTTTAGGGGAACACGAGCAGGCTTGTTATATAGGTAAACATTGTGTCACGGTGGTTCATTGTACAGATTATTTCATCGCCTAGTACCCATTAGTTATTTTTCCTGATCATCTTCCTCCTCCCACCCTCTACCCTCAAATAGGCACCAATGTGTTGCTCCCCTATATGTGTCCATATGTTCTCATAATTTATCTCCCATGTATAAGGGAACATGCAGTATTTAGTTTTCTCTTCCTGTGTTAATTTGCTAATGATAATGGCTTCCAGTTCCATCCATGTCCCTGCAAAGGACATGATCTCATTTTTTGTTATGTCTGCATAGTATTCCATGGTGTATATGTACCACATTTTCCTTATCTAGTCTATCACTGATGGGCATTTAGGTTGAATCCATGTGTTTGCTATCTTGAATAGTGCTGCAGTGAATACACATATGCATGCATCTTTATAATAGAATGATTTATATTCTCTTGGGTATATACCCAGTAATAGGATTGCTGGGTTGAATGGGATTTCTGTCCTTAGGACTCTGAGCAATTGCCACACTGTTTTCTGCAATGGTTGATCTAATTTATATTCCCACCTACAGTGTATAAGCATTACTTTTTTTAAGAGAATACCTTTTTAATGCACAATGAGTTAAACAGAAGATAGACAGTTAGGGGTATGAACTAAACAAACCTACCGAGGTGAAGAAATAATAAATTAAACCAAAACCTGCTTTTATCTTGCAGTAGTATTTAATACAGTGCATAGTGTATAATATGGCTTATGTTTGTCTTTTATAAATGACTAAATTTATTGTCATTGAAAAGTCAGATAAGCTTTTTAACCTGAATATTTACAAAATAGCTTATTGGAACAAGTTCAATATAAAAATTTATTGATTATTCATAATATCCCACTTATCTTAAAAATTATTTACTTTGAGTTACTTTTCCAATAAAGAGTAACAGGTAAGCATTTTTTGTTTACTTTAAATTACCCATAATTATCTTTTCTATTGAATATCATAGTTTCCCTTTCTAATAAATTAGAATAAAGGAAAATTGCAAAAGCTTATTTATTTATTTTTGATTTATTTTTGAAAGAGAGTCTTGCTCTGTCTCCTAGGCTGGAGTGCAGTGGCATGATCACTGTTCATTGTAACCTCTACCTCCCTGGCTCAAGGCTGATCTTCCCACCTTAGCCTCCTGAATAGCTGGGATCAGAGGCAGGTGCCACCATGTCCTGCTAATTCCTTAATTGTTATTTTTGTAAAGGTAGTGTCTCACTATGATGTCCAGGCTAGTGTCTAACTACTGACTTCAAATGGTCCTCCTGCCTAAGCTTCCCCAAGAGCTGGGGTTACAGGAGTGAACCACTGTGCCTGGCCAAAAGCATATTTTAAAAGTTACAACAGATCCTCTCCCTAATTAACTATTTTTTAAGGACTCTTTGAAATTCTGATGGGAAGTATGGTGCTTTTAAGGAATCATTTTCAATAATAAAGATATTACATTTTTTATTGTAGTAGAAATTATTATCCTCAACTCATCTGGACTACAGAGTGAGTAGGTAATCGAATTCCAAGCCTGTTTCTAAGGTCCTTCCAAGTTTGTTCATTTTAATAAAGAAAGAGTCAAGCAAAAATACCTTTAGAGTTTTGGGATTTTTTCCCCTCATCAATTTCTTTGGGAGGCAGCAAATGGAAAGTTTTACAATGGGGTACATAAGTAAATAATGAAGGCTTGAGTGGGCAGCTTGTTAAGATTTGGGCACTTGATACAATTTGGTGAACCAGTGGTTCTGGTGGCTTTCTCTTCTGTTTATTAAGAATATGATTTCCACAGTCAAGCATGTTATTTTTCCTATGCTCAGTTGGAGGACCTGATGAGCTGAAATACATCTTTTGGTTTGGCTGCCCTCAAGAACCCCTTCTTTGTAGGTTATTTTGTTGTCGTCATGCATATTGACACCCATTTTAAGTTTATATTAAACTCTTTGGATTTTCATTTGAAATAAATCATCATACCTTTTTGACAGAAAACACTGATTTATCTTATATTTCCGGCTTGACCAGGATTTACAATATGAAAGGAGACTACAATAAGTTATTAATTAGTTGATTGATTTTATCTATTCTGTTTAATTTTTTTCATGTTATTTTCTGCAGATATAGTATTACAGCACATGAGTTTAAGATGTTGTCATCGTCTGTGTTTATTCTGTATACACACTTTTTCTAAAAAAAAAAATACTGATTAAATTCGGATTTGAAGTTCTCCTGAGGAACATTATAAAAAAATGTTTTGAATTGAAAAAGTAAACAGAATAATTTAAACACCACTTAAATATAGCAATGCAAATATAAAATGGAATTTTTAGTCCTGCTTATTTTTTGACATATTTTAATTAAACTATGTTTTCTCATTTGCCCAAGCTAGTGAATCTGCCCAAGCTAGTGAATCTGCCCATGGCTAGGATAAAAGGACATAATTACACACTTAAATTTAATCAATGTTCTGAAACCAGTCAAGATTTCAAACCTCGTAAAAAATTTGTCCTAAAATTAAAATGTTACTAATGAAAAAAGCAAATTAAAACTTTCTATTGAGGGGAAGTCTGTATATTTTAGACTCAGCATCAGTGATTTATTTGAATATACTTCTGGTCAAGAGTGTGATAGTACTTTAGAATCTTAAAAATAATTCTTAGGATCAAATATATGTTTATATAAAAATAAAAATTAGACCGGGTGTGTTGACTCATGCCTGTAATTCCAGCACTTTGGAAGGCAAAGTCCAGCAAATCACTTGAACTCAGCAGTTCAAGACCAGCCTGGGCAACATGGCAAAACCTCATCTTTACAAAAAATTAGCCAGGGCTGGTGGCATGTGCCTGTGGTTCCAGCTGTTAATGCTTGGATAACTGAGACAGAAGGATTGCTTGAGCCCACGAGGTCAAGGTTGCAGTGAGCTGACATCACGCCACTGTACTCCAGCCTGGGTGACAAATTGAGACTTCGACTCCAGAAATAATTAAATAAAAATAAACTTAAGTGCATAATATCATTGTCATAAAATTACCAAGGCAATTTTACTAAGAGTCTAAGTATTAAATAATAAATTTTACAATGATATTTTATGAAAATTATCAAAAATAGAAAATGCTAAGGTATTTATATGCTCATGTAGCTTCCATCTATTAGTACTATAAGATACAATGTAGAATATTGCGAAGGGTTCATTAGAGAAACAAGTTCAGTAATATGCATCAACCAGAAAGAGGATGAGAGTGAACATGTTTTTTACAAATTAAAATTTCTAAATAAAATAGTATCCTTTACAGTATGTCTTCTGCACACTGCCGTCTCTTAAAGTAGTTAATAAAATTCCTAAATTTTGTGACCCCATGAATATGTTATGCAGCCCTCATGGAATTGGGTCCAAGACCCCAGGCAATACCAAAATCTGAGGATTCTCAAGTCTCTTATACAAAATAGCATAGTATTTGCATATAACCTTTACACATTTTCCCATATACTTTGTCATCTCTAGATTAGTTATAATACCTAATACAACCTACATGCTATGCAAATAGTGGTTATACTGTATTGCTTTTTTAATTTGTATTTTTTATTGTTGTATCGTTATTTTTTCTGAATATTTTTGATCCACAGTTGGTTGGTTGAAATCGAGGATGCAGAGCCTTCTGATGGATAAGGAGGACTGACATACCTTTAGTTCACTTCATCCTTTAAAGAAACATTACCGTCAGCATACCAACACTTACCCAAAAAACACCTTGTTTTACAAAAAATTATGTCTTTTAACATAGTTTCAACCCATGGGGATTTAAAATATTTGTGATATTACACCTAATTTTTGAAATACCCAAGGAGGAATTTATACTTCTCCTCTCTTCAGGATGTGCACAAGCTTAGAGAGAGTAGGAAGAGAACAATAATGCTAACCTAGATAAGAAAAAAGGAAAAAATTTAAAATATTGTGACTGTGAATGGTGAGTGTGAGTGTCGGGGGGAGGTAGAGAGAGAAAAAAACACTTGTGTGCACATCCATTTTCATGCACTTGGGTTCTACCTGGATTATTATCATTTGATCATAATCCTACTGATCTAGGACAGGTTTAGCTTTAGTTAGTTTGTTTCATAGACACCTGTCCTATCTTATTTAGGGCCAGATCACAGTGTCCTGGAAATAGTGCACCGTCTCTCCCAGATGTTTATGTTCCATTCTGCACACTTAACATTTATGTGTATTTGGAATAGTTCATTTCCTCACATCTTAATTTTCCACTTTGTGAAATGGAATTACAATTGCTACTTAGAATCGCTTTGTTTACATAAATGATTTACGTAAAGCACCTGCCATAATGCCTAGTGGCACTCAATTACCTTTTGCCTAAATTTTGAAATAATGTAATGGAAAGTAACTGCATTTGTATTGGAGAGAGTTATGTTATATCACTAGGAGGACAAGCCCAATGTGATATTTGTTCTTAATTTTAAGAGTTCAATTTACAGATCTAGTGCATTTGAAGCTGGTTATTTTTTTTTTTTAACTTTTATGTTAGGTTCCGAGTGCATGTAAAGGTTTGTTATATAGATAAATTATATATCACGGGGGTTTGATGTACAGATTATTTCACTGCCCACGCAATAACCTTAGTACTTTATAGGTAGTTTTTTGGTCAGTCCTCATCCTCCTCTGTCTCTCCACCCTGAAGTAGGCCTTGGTGTCTGTTTTCTCTTCTTTGTGTCCATATGTACTTCATGTTTAGCTCTCACTTATAAGTGAAAACATGTGGTATTTGTTTTTTTGTAACTGTGTTAGTTCACTTAGGATACTAGCCTCCAGTTCCATCCATGTTGCTGCAAAGGACACAATCTTGTTCTTTTTATGGCTGTATAGTATTACATGATATATATGTGCCACATTTTCTTTCATCAGTCTACTCTTGATGGGCATTTAGGTTGACTACATATCTTCACTATTGTGAATAGTCGTGCAATGAATATATCTGTGCATGTGTGTTCATGGGAGGTCAATTTATATTCCTTTGGGTGTATACCCAGTAATGGGATTGCTGGGTTGAATGGTAATGCTGCTCAAATTATCTGAGAAATTGCTAAACTGCTTTCCACAATGGTTGAATTAATTTACATTTCTACCAGCAGCCTATAGTGTTCTATTTTCTTCAGAAACTCACCAGCATCTGTTATTTTTTTGACTTTTTAGTAACAGTCATTCTGACTGGTGTGAGATGGTATCTCACTGTAGTTTTGATTCGTATTTTTCTATTCATTAGTGATGTTGAGCATGTTTTTTCATATGCGTGTTGGCTATGTGTATCTCTTCTTTTGAAAATTGTCTGTTTAGGTCCTTTGCCCACTTTTGAATGAGATTGTGTTTTTGTTTGCTTGTTTTACTTGTTGATTTGTTTAAGTTCCTTATAGGTTCTGGATATTAGACCTTTGTGGGATGCATAGTTTGCAAGTATTTTCTCCCATACTGCAGGTTGTATGTCCACTCTGTCGATAGTTTCTTCTGCTGTGTGAAAGCTCTTTAATTAGGTTTCATTTGTTAATTATTGTTTTTATTTTAATTGCATTTGGTGTCCATGTCATGAAATCTTTGCCAGGTCCTATGTCCAGAATGGTATTTCCTAGATAAACTTCCAAGGGTTTTCTAGTTTTATGTTTTACATTTAATTCTTTAATGTATATTGAGTTGATTTTAGAAGGTGGTGTTCGGAAGAAGTCCTGTTTCAATCTTTGCATATAGCTAGCTAGTTATCTCAACACCATTTATTGAATGAGAAGCCCTTTCCTCATTGGAAGCCGGGTATTATATTAGAAACCCAATAATGGTCATTTAGATTTTTGTAATCAGAGAGATAAATGTGAGTTCTTTTTTTGTGGACATCAAACCAAGATTTTTCCAGATATGGGTGAAATAAGGGTTCTATTATTATACTAATTTGATAAGTATTTATTTTTATAAAGTTAAAACCCTTTACAATAATGGCATAGACATTTAATAGCATTTACATTAATATTTAAGGACACTTTATAATATTGCATTAGATACTATATACTTTTTCTCATAATCTTCAACATAAATAATAGCTTAATAAATTTCTGCCAAACAAAATTGTAAGGGGAAAATAAAAAATTAAGATGCAGTTGCTGGAGCTTAAATTTCCATGGTGATTATTTGTAATTACTCTGATAGAAGTTATTGAATGTATTCTGAACAAGCCCATTTATTTGGAGGGCACTAATTTCTTAATATCACATGTTTTAAATGTTTTTATTAACTAAAAAGAGCATTAAGTACCTCCATAAAATATTACATGTTGACTTTTCAGACGCTAATAGCCATGGTGTCTACGTTTTCCTGTCACCAGTGGATAAGCTAGAAAGTAGTGGCATTTGTATGTTTTACTTCAGTGCTACATTTACACATTAATGTGACTGTTTTACTAATTAGGACTAAGCTGCTGGTAGTTGGGTTTCACTTGCTGTACTCTTTCCTGCTGGTGTTTTAAAGCTTTTGCCTTGGTAGTCACCTTTACTATTTTTCAACTTGGCCTCTGATTTTTTTTTTTTTTTAAATTTAGACCAATTCTCTAAAAGATCTAGGTTATTTTTGAACTGAATTTTACTAGAATGTCCATAATAAAGCACTAATCTTTGTTCTTTTATAAGAACACTTGAAGGACAATTTGTTAGATAGTACAGCATGGTTAACAATGGTTAATCTGTTATATTTTATAAAGAATAGAATAATAGGCAAATTGTATTCAATAATACCTAAATAGGCACCATAAAATCAATATATTATTCTAAGATATCTTTTTTCATTCAAGTTTTTATTTATATGTTCAATAACATCTAGATAAACAATGTTTATCATTATCTTGATAACTGTTTCTTCCCTCCCTCCCTCCTTCCCTCCCTTCCATCCATCCTTCCTTCCCTCCTTCTCTTCTTCTCTCCCTCCCTCCCTCCTTTCCTTCCTTCCTTCCTTCCTTCCCTCCCTCTCTCCCCACTCCCTCCCTCCCTCCCTCCCTCCCTCCTTCCTTCCTTCCAACAAATATTTGAGTATCAACTATACACCACTGGTCATATAGTGATAATCTCTATTATTAATATTTTGGTTAAATAATAGGATACATCCACTTTTCTTCATGCTTCCTTTTCTTATGGTTAAATTTGATACTAAAGGAATTCTGACACTTATAATGCCTTGAGTGGCCATCTCTGTTCCATGACATCATATGAATTGGCCAATGGTGGTGATCTTCTCTCTTACCAACTAGTGAAAAGAGTTGGTGCTAGTAAAAAATCAGTGCCCACAATCATCACTGACTGTATTCATCATGCTCCTGTCAGGAAATAAGAAAGTGAACAGTTCCAGATGAACAATCTACACTTATGGGTGTGAGGAATTACAGGGATTGTCTGTTGGAGGAAGAGTGATTTAGTTTTTTGGAGACCAATCCCTATTTTGGATGCTACAGAGTCATGAGACTGAAAATGATTCACCATGGATTTAGGATGGCATTGGGACAAGCTGGTGCCTGTGATGGTTGTTATCGGAGTCATAAATGTCAAGGAATAGTGTTACCACTTGGCCTTTATAGGACAAATTCAAGTTTAATCCAAAGAAAAATGGTGGAACTAAATAGACCTATTTCTCATTATTTCCTAAACTTTGTTTTCTCTTCTGTAATAACTACACTGTGGTCACTTGGTCATAAGATTAGTCATTTTTATATATGTTAGGAAATAACATTCCATACATAGGTGTAGTACTCTACCCTGTTCTATTTTACGGTATTCAGTTGCTCTCTTTCTTGCACATATTATTTTAATCCCCTCAGGCTCCAGCTGTGCCTTAGGCAGTGAAATCAGAATAAAAAATGAATTGCTTCTAGACAAATCAGGTACATTTTTATGCAAATAATTTCTTTCTTAGTATCATCAGAGTACATTAATTTGCGTGTTTGACATAGTGATTTATCAGTGTCTATTCTTTGTCATTTAAATATTAGAATCCTACTGACCCAGTAAGATTTGGTTGGATTGGTGGCTCAACCTTCCAGGTTTTTTTCTTTGTTCTGTTTTTCCTTAAATGTCTAGTTTAGTACTATCCAATGCACATAAAATTTATTGTATAGTAATGTTAGGGATTTTTGTTCCTATATTTTATAGATTGTCATATTGTGAATTTTGAAACTGCCTTTTCTTCCGTAAAAAAAAAAAAAAAAAAAAACTCTCATAGTTACTATGCTTATATTGAAAGAAGAGGCTCAATCCATAAGCAATTTTAGAGGCATAAGAATGATACAATGGACTTTGGGGACTTGAGGGGAAGAATGGGAGTGGGGGAGGGATTAAAAATATATAAATATGGTGCAGTGTTTACTCTTTGAGTGATGGATGCACCAAAATCTCACAAATACTGCATATAACCCAATAACTTATGGAAAAAAATACAAAATTAAAAACAGGTTTTAAAAGATTTAATTATATGCTACTACTTACTCTAGCTAGGCTTGTGAAGATATTTTGGGCCACAAACTGTGTAACTAAGGAAAAGAAAGAAAGGAAAAGAAAGAAAAGGAAAGAAGAAAGGGAGGAAGAAAGAAAGAAGAAATAGAGAAGAAAGAAAGAGAGAGAGAAAGAAAGAGAAAAATAAGAAAGAAAGAAAGAAAGAAAGAAAGAAAGAAAGAAAGAAAGAAAGAAAGAAAGAAAGAAAGAAAGAAAGAAAGAAAGAAAGGGAAAGAAAGAAAAGAAAGAAAGAGAAAGAGAGAAAGAGAGGTGAAGGAAGGCAGACAGGCAGGCAGGAAGGCAGGAAGTCTAGATGGATGGATGGAAGGAAGGAAGGAAGGAAGAAAGGAAAGAAAGAAGGAAGGAATCCAAACTTGAAATTGACTGCCAGTGAGCAAAACTTTTTCCAAGTAGCAGCTGTTAGAGTTTTGTGTAATATTTTAAGCATAGGAAAAACAGCAATATTATGGAAGCTGAATGGAAGCATTATGTAAAACATTTTTATTACTTATTCCCTTCATAATTACAAAATCTTTGACAATCATATACCTGGTGCATAGGAAGGTTCTTAATATAGAACCACAAGGGCCTTATTAGCAAAATTGTTAATCCACCGGCTTTGACCTATGTGTCAATTAGAATTTCTTTGCAAAATAGCAAGAATATCTCTTTCCATTTCCCTTTGGAGAATTCAAGACTCAAGAGGATGTGAATTAATAACTGAAATCAGCATTCTTAATATATTGGTATTTATTGTTTTAACAAGTTTTTTAAAACTGATTTTAAATTATATTTGTAAACAAATTTGAGAAAAAAATTTTAATAGGCATGATTTCTTCTTGACCCAAATATGCCTGTGATGAAATAATGTTCAATGAAACTACAATAAATTTTTGGTCTTTTTAAGAAAAGTTTCAATGTAATTATCAATGTTAGTTAAGATAATTACCAATAATGAATATGATGAAATAATCATATTAATACATAAAGGGAATTTTGTATTTTTTCAGTTTCCTCATCTATAAAAGAAGATAGCAATATATAGATTGTGTTAAAACACTATATACATATATATACACACACATACACATTTACCTTCTATAATTAATACTTCTTTTTCTTAAGCTTGAACTATTTCACCAAAATTATAGCTGTTACTTGAAAATATTTGCTCTCTAGTTATCAGTTATAAGATTCTTTTTATCTCTGGTATATTTTTGATAGAAATTTTGCAGCATAATATAAGCTCTCTAAGAAGGTCGATAGAAATAAAGAGTATTAGTGATAGAAGTTTAACATAAGAATGTTTCATCATTCTTAGCAAACTGACACAAGAACAGAAAATCAAACACCGCATGTTCTCACTCATAGACGTGTGTTGAACCATAAGAACACATGGACACAGGGAGGGGGGGCATCACACACTGAGGTCTGTGTGGGGGACTAGGGGAGGGACAGTGTGGGGTAGGGAGTTGGGGAGGGATAACATGGGGAGAAATGCCAGATATAGGTGATGGGGATGGAGGCAGCAAACCACATTGCCATGTATGTACCTATGTAACAATCCTGCATGTTCTTCATATGTACCCCAGAACCTAAAATGCAATAAAATATATATTTTAAAAAAAAGAAATTAAGAGTAAGAAAAAATATTTTAAAAAATATTTCATCATATACTTAGGTGCTCACTCTTGTATTTATAAGATAGCATAAACAATATTAAGCTACTATTGATTGAGCAGCTACCAAGAATATTATAAGCTCTATATTTTTATCTAATTTTCAATAGATGAGAAAATTGAGAATCTGAAAAATTAAATGACATATCCATTGTCTCATAACTAATAAATGATATGGCTGGATTTAAATTTGAGTCAATCTTTTGAACTCTAAGGCTCCTAAACTTTCCATATTGATTGCTTTTGATTAGCCAATTATTAAAAGTATCACACAGACAGAAGTCACCTCAAAAAAAAAGAAATTTCTCTATTTATACCAACATTCTGCTTACAAGTAGTATATTAAATTGATAAAAGAAGGATTCTAAGCTCTATGCTTAAAACTATTTTTGTTAAGTTAACAGATAAAAGGCTAATATTGAATGGCTGTAAAATACAAATACTCAATGGATTATGTCCACATGGTTTTATGATAGTAAGAAACATACTAAATAAAATATAATTTCACAGCCATACAGTCGTTTTGGTGAATATTTTCTGCACATATTCTTTATGCTCATTTTTTTTTCTCTGAGTATTTCATGCATCTGTTTTATTGCTGTGTCTTGTGTGTTCTTCAATACTGGAGTTATTATTATTTTTAAGTGTTGCTTTCTTTAGCTACTAAGGACAAGCCCAATATATAGCATATTCTTACAAAATTTGAAAAGGCTTTTGACCATATGTTGATCACTTTGTTCAATGTATTTTCAGTTACCTTCAATAGATATTCATTAAGCACCCCCCTCCTTTTTTTTGCCAAGGAGTAAAGCAATTGCTGGAATTACAAAAGCTAATGAAACACAGTCCCTACTTTCAAGAGTCTGTAAATAGAGCAGGACATTAAACAAAGGAATGCGCTGAAATTAGAAACCGGTGACCTGAAAGTCTCTACATCTAGATACTAAACTGTCATAATCATGCACCATTGATGGCTATATACACACAAAAGTAGTCTTGATGATGATACTAAGCAGCATTTATCCAAGCCTTAGAGAGAAAGCTTTGCTACCATATTTAGTTCTTCTCTAGAATGTATTGATTTTTTCCTACTTTGAATACAGATTTGGTAATAATTTAAACAAGTTATATATTGAAGTACAGATTTTTATAAAAATGGATTCCACAAACTCCACAAAGATGTGTGATCTCTGTCATTTTGCCTGTTTTGTTATGATTAATTTAAACAAAATTTTCTGTAAAAGGTAAGACATAGTCAATATATTGTATACACAGTAATTTTTATACCCAGTCTCAAGGTACTCTTCTATTAAAAATGTATTTAAAAAATTTTTAATTACAAGAATACCTTTAGTGGGTCTGCTTCAAATATAATATACATACAAATCTCCTGGGGATTTTGTTAATATGCAGATCTGCTTTTAGTAATTTCGCGGTAAGGCCTGAAATTCTGCATTACTCATAAGCTTCTGGGTTCTGTTGAGGCAACTGGGTTAGGGTCTGCACATTAAGTAACAAAAACAGAGTATTAATGAATAATACCCAATTTATAAATATGCATTATCTAGCATATTTCACTACTGTGGTCGGTTAGCCAACTAGTGCTCTATAGGGAAGCAGGAATATAACTATTTTCAACAAAATTGAATGTAATCATAAGAAACTCATAAGCCACTATTAAGAGCCAGTTTACATGTCCTTAAATCTGTTAACAATTTATTAATTGTTTTTCTACTTTAGTCTAATAATTTGGGAAAAAGTTGCTCTATTTCTATGTAATTGTTTTTAAAAATATTATTGTAAATGTAAAAAATATATATGTATATTATGTTTGTTATAAATAGTAAACTCGCATTGCCTATATCTTTTTCTATGGACTGTAATCTTTATAGACTTTCTGTCTGGTCTATGTTGCTTTATAGTTTATTGAGGATATACCATCAAACTAAAAAAACAATTAAAATTAAATTTCAGCAGCCCTGCTTTCCTTCAATAACAGATAGAAATCAAAATTCCCAAATACAGTTCTTTCCTCAGAACTGCAGAGATGGAGTTTGCTCTATAAAATGGACTCATGGACTGTGACTGTTCTACATATTTTCGGTTATTAGATAGTAATGTCTAGGTTTTTCTTCAGATATGGCCACTTGCATAAGTCCAGATATAAACTGAAGGGGAAACTACTTCCAAACACTCTTAAGCACAGACAACCTGTCCCCTGGTCTGGTTTGTCAGAGCAATGATTGCTGAACTCACCCCCATCTACCCCTACAACACTCACACCCAGCCCATTCAGGATGCATTGAGAAAATAGAAACAAGTGGAATGCTGTATATCCACCTTCTTTAATTTTACCATCAATAAGTTCATAAAAGTTCTTAAGTTTTTTATAGTTATGAACCCTTCTGCAAAGTAAAGAAAAATTGATGTTTAATTAAGATTTATTAATTAAGACATTGTTCTTTTTATAACACAAAGGATTAAAAATTCTAAAGGCCTGAAATATATTATGGATGGAAAATAATACATTCCATTGTCTAACATGTTGTACCTTTGAAAACATTGAAAAATTATATTAATAAAATCACAAATATGTATTTAGTGTTTTTATGCTGTACATTGTGTAAACATCCCTATATAAATTATCTCATTGAAAGCTCATTAAAACAGTAGTTATTCCCATTTCAGAGTAGGAAACTGAAGCCAGAGAAGTTAAGGAACTTACACACGTGTTGAAGAACAAAAATGGGCTAGAAACTTTTCTGATCCCAGCTGCCCGTTCTTATATACCATCCCATAATATTTGTTTATATTTAAATAATGAGTTTGACTGGGGTTTAATGATTTCCAATTTTTCAGTTTGAAGAATTTGAGAAATAGTGTGTTTAAGAGTATTGCCAAATCCAGCTATTCCATGATTATTTAATATTTCAAGCAATATAATAATATATGTTTGGTAATCTATGGGCTGGAATAGTGTATGTTTTAGGTGAAGGAAAGGAATGGTGATGGAATGACAAAACTGTAGCTTTTTAGCTGATGATATTAAATAATCCTGTAAGGTACAGTATATTTGTATTTGTATTTCTCATTATATTTCAAACTGCAAAAACACTTTATAAAACTGGGATTCAATTACGAATAAAACTTGAGTTTTAAGAATGTTAGTGGAGATTATATCTACATTTCAAAGGAGAAAGTAGCAGTAAAGTGCCTGCTATGATTATTCCCAAATTCAGGTATTTAAATAATAGGGGTAGAAGGGGACATGTGATGAGAGACAGAATTAAAAACAATTCTTTATCATAAATAAATACAAACGGCCCTGTTTTCTGTTTGAAAAGTGCATAACAATTGCTACAATTATTATGCATATACTAGTTGCCAATATTTGAAAATTAAATGAATTGGTTGATGAATGCTTGCCTGCAGGTGCTGTGCTAAGCACCGTACTTTCTTGTCTCATTAACTACAGCACAGGAGGGGGAATATTATTATCCCAATTTTATATGTGGAACTTAGAGAGATAAAGTGCTTCACTTAAGGTTAGCAAGAATGTGTGCACAGCAGATCCAAACGACAGACCCAGAAATGATGCTGCTAATAGTTACACTACCTCCTTAATTATGTTAGTGAGTATCTGTGGGCTGTAAAAACTAGACTTGGTGACTAGCTCTTTGCTTCCATAACAACAATGACAAAGGTAATCATATGTAGCCAAGACTACACTGGGCGCAAATGTTCAGCAGATGGTCCTGTTCCAACATAGTAACCAGTAGTCTATTTCACATTGGATACTGGCTTGGAAACCTACCTCTGCAGCAAGAGATGGATATATATATATTCAAATGTCTTCCAATCCGTGAATTAGTCAACATTAGATTTTACCACCTGGGACTATTCTGTATTTATTACCAGAGCTCCAAATTGTTGGTTTTCTGGTAATACTGAACCACTCCCAATGTCAAATCTCAAAAGAACAAAATTAAATCAAATATTAAATATATTTGGGATTTAAAGTAAGTTTTGACATGTTTTCAGCTGGAATGTTTACACATTCATAAACACATATTTATGTGTGTGTACAGATCAATATAGATCTATTCACACAAACACATATATGTACATAAGATTTCTAAAATGTGATCTGTCCCCCCAGATTAGAACTATTAAAAACATATATATTTTGTGTGCATAAAAGGCATGCTATTCACAGCTAGAGTGACATTGACAACTCATAGAAAAAAATTATGTTTTTTTTTTTTCTAGAGTTGATTGATGGTTTACTGAGTAAAAGCACAGAGGGTTTTGGGGAAAAAAAGTCATAAAACAGAAAATAAATATGAACCTCTGTGGTATTTGGCAACCTTTTATCAACTCTACTAAGCCAAAAGGGCAGTCTGCCAAACCTCAAATGTGATTGCATTGTATCTACACTGGATAATACTACAGTAGCAAAATAAATAAGAAAGAAATAGTATCATCTTGATCTGAAGAAAATAGGAAGGAATCGGAATATTTCTATGTTCTATATCAACAATTCTATTTTTTAGTTCATAAGATATGAAACAGAGGAATGGTTATGTTACAATCCCAGTGGGCAAGTACCTGGCTGGGTGTCTCTGTGCCTGTTATTTAACGTCAGTGACCTGATGTCCATCCTGTGTAACATAAGGGGATTAAAGTACATCACCACTCACCTCCTCCTAACGAGAAAATCCATATTTCTAATTTTGTAGATTAACATGCAATTTTATTTTTACCTATTTTAGTTTTCAATTTGCATCTTTCTTGAAATATTCTCTGAATACTGTGTTGTCACCTCTGGATTCTCTAAAATGTGCACCATCCCTAAATTATTGCATTAGGTCCTGTGCTACTAAGTATCCTGAATATGTTTGACTGCAGAATTAATTCCCTTGTTTGGCAATTAGGACTTAACAATATTTCTAGAGATCTGCTACATGTCCTCTAGGATTTCTGTAGTATTCATACTTTAGGAAACACCGCAAAATTGAATTTTTCAACTATTTACTTTATGTAACATTGAACAATGTTGTTTCTCTACAGTATCATTGAATGAAGCATTTGAAAGTCCTAAGGAACATAAGTAAATAATGGATGAAACATATTTATTAAGTGTCTGCCAAGATAAGGGAGGTAGTAGAATATGATACATTCTTATCTTCCTACCAAAGCACCCCCTCCATGGATCTCCTGTGGTTTGTAAGCTTAGCTGACATCCTTAGAACCTTGAGAAACATTGCTTGGTTGACTATATATATCCCAGTTTGTCCAGAACTGTGCTGGTTATCTTCATGAATAACACTCCCTTTCACTCTCAAAAGTGTTTGAGATTAAACAACTATGTATAGTCACCCCTACTATAAGAAAAATTAGAAAAAAAAACCCTTAAACTGTCTAGCCTTGAAAGTATTCTTCTTACTCTTCTGGGAAACCTTGGGATGTGTCATTCATATCCCAAACTTTGCAGAAAATGAAATAAGTAATTTTCACATAGGAAAAGTTTAAGAGCTATGATGAGAACTAACTTAACTCTTCCAGGAATAATTCCAATTAGTTAACAACAAATCCTTTGAGCAGTAACCGGGCAAAAGAGGCTTACTATTTATTTATTTTTACATATTAATTTGCTTATTGATACCACTTCTCTTGCAATTCTGCTGTCTCTTACAGCACTTGTGAAACCATAGTTCCTTTACAATCTTCCTCTCTAGCCCAACCAAGAAATTTTGTTAAAATAATTTAAAAGTTATTCTTAAAAGTCAAGCAATTTAGGAGTCATGAAAAGTGTCTTGAAATGTATTATTTTGTCATTGTTTATGCCAAATGACTAGTCTCCTCTTCTCCTCACATGTGTGTGACTGTGGAAATGCACTCTTGTGATCTAATTATTGGTGATTTAGTAAACAAAACCCTAGAAAGGCTGCTAAACCAGTGATGAGTTTACAGCTGAATTATTTGAGAGTGTTTGTCCAAAACACAACGTAGTAAACTGTGACATCCTGTTAGGGGAAGAGAAAGGGAGAATTAGATTCGTATGAGTAAATTAAATAGTAAGACTTCTCAATGAAAACAGTAGAGTCACATATCCAAATGCTGTTATTACAGCAGGATTTTATTGATTTTAACCAGGCAAATGGCTGCTTGTAGCAAAATCATGTGTGGTCACTCAGCAGTCCCTGTCAAGCTCAAGGCCGAGTTGTTCAAGTAGCCTCTGGCACCCAGTGAGCCAGAGACAACTGGTTATTACACCAAGCAAATCACACAGATCACTTAACAGCATGTCTGTCTCAGTCAGTTGGAAAGCACCTTTATATTCTGTGGATTATTCCATAAGCCAACATAGTTATGCTACATGTTTTCCGATGCTGTTTAAAATACTTTACTAAGCATAGGAATATAGATGGCAGTTCCTTCTCATGGGTCAAATTTTCTGTAACATTATCCAACCATTTCTGCACTGAGCAGTCTCTAAGCCATTTTGCAATATGCATATGAAATGAATCATTATTATAATGAAATTCAAAACACCCTAGAGTAATGGAGAGGAAAGGGAAAATAAAATAAAACTGGCTGGCCTTTTACTGAAGACAGCCAAAAGAAAGGGAGTGCTTCAGTGAACAAGTGGTTTTGCGATTTCACAGTGTTGCTGCAGGAGCTCTGCTGGGGTGATTGGTAGACTCAGGTGGTCTCTATTGGATGCTCAGTAGTGGCATTAAGTGCCTGGTGAGGAGCATTAAGGCTTTGGTGTCCAGAATAGTATGCAATTGTATTTGAAATTAGACGGAGTTGAAAGGGATAACTGGTATACTTTAGCACTTAAATGTTATCTTTTGACCTGGTGGTTACTTTACTGGCTGTCTCAGTAGCAATGCACACGCCATCCCTGCATGTGATAGCTTTTAATCAGACCATTTACTGTATTGGGAATTGCATGTTTATAGAAAGCAGAGAGAAGAAAAAGAATACTTGTTTTATGGCATAGGGCTGCAAATAGCATACATTACTTTTGTACCTCTAGGGACAGGATGCTCCCTTTAGAGAGGCTGACATCATAATTAATTACAACCATTTTTTTTCATAGGAATGAAATGAAACGTTGACTCTACTGTGTGGTCAGAGTTGATTCTATTTGTAAACCGATACACTTTGCTTTAATAACTCAAATTCTAGAAGTATGCTATGAAGTTAGTGAGTCTTCTGTGCTTTATTACTTGACTGCTAAGTTAAAGATGATTCTGTTAGAGTGCCTAAATACCTAGTTCAATGTGTGAGAAAAATGTTCCCTTATAATAATTTATTAATAGTGTTAGAGTGCTGCTGACCCCACTGTCACCCTATTTAGCTAGCGAAACACCTCTTGCTCTGAAATAATTTGGAAAATAGTAAAATAAAGAGAGAACTCTAAGAAATTGTTATATGCTAAGGTTTCTTGTTAGTTTTGGTTGTTTTGCAATGCTATAAAAACATTTTATAAATTATACATTAATAGTTTTTAAATTACTTGAGTAAAATTTTTAAAGTTTAATGGCTCTTGTGAGAGAAAAATTAACTAATTTTAAACTTTACAACACCCTATTGAAGCGTACATCCTTTATATCAGATTAAATAACCAATGAAATGGATAGTACCTGCCACATTTTTCAGTTGAATAAGATTCTCAATTGTCTTTAAGAAGTAGGCAGTACAAAACATGTCTTTCAAATAATAATTACTACATCTGTTTCTTAAAATCCTTAAGGTAAAATAGGTGAATAATCTCAATTTCTGTTTTTATGAAAACTATGCTAGTATTTATTAATAAAATTATTTATTCTTTTAAATATCCTGTATGAATCAACAACCTTATATGTACCTGACTGTTCACAGGTGTTATATTGCAGGGGAAGTATGTTTAAAAGGAATTCATTATTTTGAAAAGTTTTGTCTCTTTGATCTTGTCATGTTCAAACCACTTATTAGAACTGTATTGATGAAACATTTATTAATAATAACTTTAATTATTTTTTAAAGGCAGACTGAAACAAATAATACACAGCTCTAAGAAAAAAAACCTTATTAATGAATTTTATGCACAGTTGTGACCTGTTTAGAAGATGTATTGCTATTTTGTTATATTTCATTCCAGACTTAAAGACACACAAATAAGCAAAAACACCTAGTCTACATGCAATAAAAATTAGGAATTCAACATATACATAAATATGTACATTTCTTATCCTGATTTGAAATCTGATGAATATGCAGTTTAAACTACTTTCTAAAATAATTATAGTGATTTTACCTTATTTGTAGAAAGACATGCTGTATAGATTTTTTAATGTTCTAAAGATTTTCAAAAACCCACAAGATTACTCTCCTCTTGCTTAATAATATATCTTAACCTTTCTGCAATTTGATGAATATACATAGATTAATTTTTTTTAAATAACCAAAAACTGGTAGTTAATCCTGAACATTCAGAAATTATATAACATTTTTTTCATTCACATATTAGTTTGTATAGCGGTCTGCTTGATTTTAAAAGCAGTTTTTCTTCTTAATCCTCAACCAAATAAAATGATAAATTCTGACACTCTGGTAATTTGCATAACAATTGGCTACAAAGAGTATTTCATTAATATTCAATGAAGTTCTAATTTGCATAATGCCTGCAGCAATATGTAAACTTCATTTTGCTTTAAGATGGAAATTTGTTACAGTGCAAATATCAGTAAGTATAATTTTATTAATCAGTCTCAATGAGCATTAGATTCCCTGACCTTGACAATGCCTATACTTTGTCCTGGAAGAGACAGGAAAAAAGGAAGTTAAGGTCATCTTAGTTTCTGTTGGTCACTACTTACATTTTATATGTAGCTCTAGGCATTCCAACACAGTATAGTGAAAGGAGCTTTCATTATTCAAAATAAAGTTAATGCTGTTGGTTAACCTTCACTAGAAAAATTCAAGCTTATTTTCAGTTATGTTCATTAATTTAATTGACTACCATTTGTTGAATATCTATTGTTTTTCAAGCAATTTCTGAGGTTCTGAGGATATATACAGACCTATCTCCCCGCTCCTAGAGCTTTCAGCCTACACATTTTTAGTTAAAAACAATACATTTGCTGTGAAACAAAAAAAAAAAAAAAAAAGAAAGAAAAAAAGAAAATGCTCCAAATGCATTTTGGTTTGAGCTGAACTAAATAATAATAGTAATAATAAGAGGTAAGATTTGTTGAACAGTTAGGATGTGCCAGGCATTTTTCTAACTGCTTGACATGTATTAGCTCACTTGATCTTCACAACAACCCTAAAATATGGGTAACATTATTATCCCTATTTTAAGTGAGGAAAATGAGGAATAATGAGATTGTTAAATATGTTTGTAAAAAGAGCAATTTGATCTATATTGTGATTTAAAAATCACAGATTAATTTTCACCAAGATTTTTCTGGCTAGATTTAAGTGTGCTAAGGCAGTCAACCAAAATCAATATGCAAGTGATGCGTCTTACCGACTGAAATCCTAATATACAGAGTTTTAGATAGCGAAGTACTTTTTATTCATCCATTTGGCATATGAGGACATGCTTGAGCATCTACAATGTTTTAGGCACTGAGATTTCAGTGGTCAGTAATTATGACAGACAAAGCCTTGCAGTCTTGGTGCTTACATGAGGGTACTGGAAACAAATGATAAACAAGTGGAGACATAAATGTATCATATATTTTCAGGTAGTGATTAAAACAAAAAGAATGAAATGCAAAGTGGTTGCCAGTTGTGTAGGGCAAGGTTAAATTTCAGTTTGAGTAGTGAGGAATTGTTTTGCTGAAGAGTTGAAAAAAGACTTGAATAAAATGAGTGTTTCCTGGAAAAATAGGAGGGAAAGTACTTCAGAAAGAAGAAATAGACCCAGGGATGGGGGTGGGTGGGCATGGTTTATACTACAGGGGAATAGATTGAAGGGTGGAGTTGAGATAATTGTTTGGTTAGAGGGATTGCAACATCTGGAAAATGGTGTAACATTTGGTTACCATGAAAAATAGTTTGGATTTTATTCTAAATATTACATGAAACCAATGGAGTATTTTGAGGAAGGAAGTCAAGTGCTATGGGTTATGATTGTAAGATGGCTCTGACTTCTGTGTAGAAAACATACTCTAAGGCAGCAAGAAGGGAGGCAAGGAGACAAGTTAGCAAGTTCCTGTCCACATCCAGTTGACCAGCGCACAGATGGTATGATGGACGTAGTGGAATATGGTCAGATTCAGGAAATGGCTCAATGATTTGACCAACAAAACTCTCTGATGGCCGGAGTTTTAAAAATGTCACTAGAATTTTAAGCAGACTTATAACATTTCTTGACCTGGTTTATTACATTGTAAATTGACATTTAACACAGGTGAGGTTTTGACAAACGTTAAGAGAAATAATTTTAAATCACTGATTGTTCCTTATTACAAATGAGTGATTGAATATTTTAATTTAAATATAAGATACAGTAAGTTGTGTTAAATGGCAGCTCAAAACAAACGATATACAGAGATTTCTTGTTCTCTGAGAATAAATTATGAGTGAAAATAATACTGGTCCTTATATTTCTTAGCAGATAATTACTGAAAATTGCTATCTATTGCAGGAAAACTTTATTCCATACTGGACACCTTGCTAGTAAAGTAGATCATATGCTTATAAGGTTTTTCATCAGGGCGATAGATTATTGGTGACAGTCTCCCAATGCAGAAAGATTTTATTAGGTGACAGCAATAGTGCACAGTCTCCATTTTGCCTACCATCTGTCATCAGTATGATGTGTATGATAGGCTCTCCATAACAGGATGACTGCTTTTCCCTGTTCAGTCAATGTGCTAGCCTTCCTGACCACTTGACTGCATAGACAATCTCCAATGCTTTCCAACTTAGGATAAAGCAATATGTGGACATAAATTACAGAGATTCTATATAAGAAGGGAGCTTAAAGTCATGAAATGTATAAAGTAAAATAGTCTCTTAAAAAAAAGAGGAACAGGCCAGGTGCGCACCTATGCCTGGGAGCAGTAATCCATATACTCCAAAGGAGAAAGGAAGATCAAAGGAAGAGAAGATGGGATTAGGGACTGTCTTAAAGAAGCATTTGGATCAGTGAAGTCAGTGGCCATGAAAATATGATATTTTTAAATAAAATTATTTAGAGCATTTAATGTTCAAAAATTATTAAAATGTTACATTTAAATTATATTTAGAACTAATGTTCTTGCAGAGAAAGCCATACATTTTGTAGGATTGTATTTGTGTCAGCTGAGAGTGCAGTAAATATCTAATTTAATGCCCATATTTGGAAAACAAGAAAAGACTGACTTTCCCAACCATGTTGAACTCCCAAGTATGACTTTCTCTCTTTTTTATCCTCTGTCCTTTTCTTCCTCCTTCTTTTTCTCTCTCTTGCTCTCTTCCTCCTTCCGCCTTTTTTCTTATTTTTCTTCCCACCCTTTCTTACACACACACACACACACACACACACACACACACACAATCCCCGAAAAACAAAAACAGAACACGTTATTTAATGCTGTCTGTGTGTATGAGCTGAGGACACCATGTTTTAGTCAAATACGATTGGTAGATGAGGCTAAAGAAATAGTTTCCAGCTTAGATGTGAAAGGGTTTTAAAGACCCCCCCCGAAAGTCATAGTCTTCTGTTCTTTTCTACATACAGTGATGTCCCATATTTAAAAAAAAAAAGGAGCAATGTGTATGTTTATTTAAATGCACATACTCTTTAAATGCAAACATAATAATATGGGAGATTATATTATGTACAAATGAAAGACATGTCTTCATATGGTAGAGGTTTAGTGTTGAGTTATTTTAAAGGAAGTAATACATGTGTTTTATTCACCATAGCATACACACTGGTTGTACTTAGTGATTTATCTCCATTTACAATTTATGTAAAATTGTTTTAGAAGTTAAAATTTACATTGATGGTTTACTTAGAAAGTTTATTATTGTAGGGTTAGGACTTTATGTTCTATAAGAAATTTATTCTCTAATAACCTTAAAGAAGATAAAGATTAACAGCTCAAAGAACTATGTCACTATGGTGAAGTGCTAGAATCTAATTGGAATCCTACATATATTTAGATTATGGTGTATAAATTACTTTTAAATAATCATAAATCATTATCATCTTGTGTTTTAATTACTCCCATCCTCCAGATTCTTCATGAAATCTATCTATGGGTAGGTTGAATAAGTCTTTAGAGCAATGCCTGACAAATGGGCCCAGAATACTAAAAAACAATGTGAGCAACACATGTTTTAAAATATAAATGCCAGTCAAAATGTCTTTGTAACCTATGAGATAGAATCTTAATTATTTTGCATGGTGTGGAACTTTCCCCTTAATCATTTCCTTGTCTACTTCCCTAACTCTTTCTCCTTATCCCAACCTATGAACTAGCTCTATTGAAGTTCTTAAAATTCTTCTAATAAGCTGTGTTATTTCACTACTTTATGTTTTTGCACCTCTTATATTCCTTGCACAGAATTTTTTTCTCCAGTGCTCACACCCATCTTTTAAAATCTTCATCTTCCACAGAAATCAAATTTACCTCTTGTTTACGATCTTGCCTAGCATTTTCCTACTTCTCCTAATGTGTTATTTTCTTCTTCAACCATTAATGCAGTTTCATCAATTTATTATATTAATAACACATGTATAATCCATTTATGTGTTTATATGTCTGTATCTCCCAGACTTTGTGCTTCTTGAAGGCAAGAACTATTTTATTCACCATTTTTGCCACGTGTGGTAGAAACTTAACAAATATTTGTTGAAAGATTTAATTCTCTACAGCAAATCTATATTCTGCATATTACTAAAAATCTTTGTTTGGTTTATTACTTACGCATTCATCAAATGAGGAACACTGCATTATGTTTGCTTTTTCTCAATATCATCTCAAATGAAAACATGGCTACACTTACTTAATTTTTCAAACCAGAGAAGCCAGCTAGTTTGAAGAAGCTGTCATTATCAGCAGTAAACCAGGGTACTACTTAAATGACTGGTTCTAATTGAAGAAAAGGGACTAATTAGATATAAACAATACCATGGCATTAATGAGAACATCCCCTTGACATGTTGCTCCATGGTAGGCTTCCATGTTTTCCAGACAAGAGGCTACAACATTATTTTTCCCCCAGCCTCTGTACACATGAAAAAATGCCACAATGCTATATACAAATACAGCTGGCTGAATAAATAAGCTTCCTTCACATACATTCAAATGGATTAGGAGAGGGCATGACATATAAGTGCTAGCCAACTGCCAATGAAAGCCACAAGTGCCCCCAAGCCAAGGGCTAGTGCAAACTGGTAGAAAATGCTTCCAAAGACTGTACTAATTTTCTGGAAATATCATACTTAAGCAAAAGTCTAAACTATCTGTTTTGTTGAAAAATCATGGGTTAACTTGCTAATGTTGCCTATAAAATGGAGGAGGGAGCATGCAGACAGCCATCCTAGAATAGTACTGGGCAGCAGTTACTGCTTCCCAGTGGAGAGAGGAGATGAATCCTTCCAAAAGCCATGAGCGAGTGAGCACACAAACAAATCAATGGGGAAAGCAAAAGGATTCAGCAAAATTCAGTGTTTGTAGTAACAAAGAGATACTGTTTTATAGTCACAGTAAAAGTTCACTTGTAGAACAAAATGAGTGCAAACATTCCATCTGTAATGAGCTGCTTTAAATTGACAGCATTATCATGTTTTACCATCTTTATAAAACATTTTTATTAGTTAGATTGGCAATGAGTAAACAGAACACACTTCCTTTTCTCTTTCACTTGAATGTGGCAGAATATCTTATATAGAAAGAATAAAAGCTGCAAAAATAAAAAAGGCATAAAAATACCACTCCTAATCAGGAAGCCTCATATCAACACTAAAGAAAGTAAATTAATAAAAGAATGGGAATATGGTGCATTGTGATATTTTCCTTCCATTATATATTGACTGGAATTAATTGACTAAAGCTATTTATAAATTGTTTGTCAGGCGGTACCTTTCATAAAGGTGTTAGCAATAAGTATTTGTTAATCAATTTACTATATATTTATACATAGTATTATAGATTGAGCATTCCAAAACCCAAAACTCGAGATTTGAAATGCTTCAAAATTAAAAAACTTTAAAGCATTGACATGATTCTCAAAGAATACTCAAAGTATTTTAGATTTTGGATTTTTGGATTAGGGATGCTGATCCAGTCAGTATATAATGCAAATATTCCAAAATCTAAACAAATTCCAAATACAAAACTCTTCTGGTCCCCATGTTAGAGGAGAGATACACAAACTGTATTTATTGTATACTAAAAAGAAAAATAAGAAAAAAAATTCTTAAGAAACTTGATTACCCTGTATTGGCTGACAATAACACAACACCCTCCTTTCCATTCTTATTTCAATGTGTGTGTGTGTGTGTGTGTGTGTGTGTGTGTGTGTGCCTGTGTGTGTGTGTTTGGGTTAGTTCCATTTGCACAACTGTCTGATTAGTGACACCAGAACTGAAATCTAATTAGGATTCATTCACTTTAAATTTATTTATTAAAGATACTATAGATGTAGTCTTGAGTGTTTTAGTGAACTGAAAGTGAAAAGTGGACCAAAAATGGTAATAACAGTGCAAAAGCTTTTATATCGTTTCATTGCTTCATCAAGAACTTTATAGGGCAATAAACACGTAGGATGAAAAAGAGAGTTAACAGGCTGCAATACAGTATTGACAGCAGGAGAGTTAAGGTCAAGCAAAGTTGAACGGCAGCGTTACTGCCAGCCATTCTTCCTTGTAGATCTAAACTTTAATCCACAGGATTGTTGAAGCCTCAGGTGGAGGTTGGGTGATAATGGTGGCTGTTATCCTAAGGAACAGATGGTAGAGTGAGTGACACCTATAAATGTGCAGGCTGTGTCGCTTCAGTGACAAGATGCTAAACCCTTCTGGCACTGAAGTAAAAAGACAGGTGTCTTGACACAAAAAGAAGTATTGAAACTTTGCCTCTAACCATGTATGACGGTGGAGCTAATTCTTCAAACTTAAGTAACTGAAAATCTAAATTGGTGTGTATTAATTAGAAAGATTTGTCTAGGATCTTTCCCATCATTGTTTCTTCCCTTGCTCTATCCTTCCCTCTCTTTTCTTCTTTCCTTTCTTTTCTCCTTCTTGCCTTTCTTCCTTCCTTCCTACTTCCTAATTAGACCAGATGCCTGTCATCTCATAGGAAGTTAAGATTACAGTCTGTGTTTCTGATTTTAATGAGTTCATAAATTTATGTGAAAAAACTTCTCTTTCTTGTTTCTAAGACAAATAAAATAGCAAACAATTATTTTTCCATAGAATTATACATGACAGTGAAGTTCTTCAGTCACTTTTATGTCTGCTTTAGTGTAGTGTGAAGTTAATCATGTATACATATACTGTATATGATAATTGTAATTAGCAATGTCGGGTTTAGAGATTCATGTGGCCAACAGGGAAAACACAATAGTGTAAAAACAAATTTAACAAATGTACTTACTTTAAATTCCATTATTGTTTCAACAGATTACTTGTTTTAAAAGGTATTAAAGCTAATAACATTTAATCTACTTGCTTGAATGTAACAGCATTATTTTAGAAGCCAATGAAAGTAAAGCTTCAATAATCAATTACAGCAGCTATTAAAGTTTTCAGCACAATTCTTTCTAAAAGAAATTAGGTTCTACTAGTCAACTAATACCCTTTTTCTTCATTCCCTTTGATTTTAAACAATGTAGTCATATTTGTTTTTTCTAGAAAGAGAGAAAAAGGTGATGGACCAATAAGCCATATTAGAATACTTCAATTAAATGTTCTGGCACTAGTAATAAATAAATATGCATCTTGAAAGACAGCATGAAAGTTGTTTAGATACATTTCAGTGAAGTGGTAATGTAAGTGAGTGGGACCGCTAAAGCCAATATAATGGTATTTAGAATTAATTTACACCTTGGGCCTTGCTTCATTTTGCCTATAAAATCACTGCCTCATCCTAAAGTAATACTAAGTTATTTTCTATCTCTTTTATTCTAAGCTCTATCTTCTTACCAGAAAATATCTTTCTTTTTATACTTAGCCAATGATATTTGTTGAATAAATACACTAGCCTGGGGCATTCAAACAATCAAAGTTAATTAACATGAAGAGTCCAAGTTCTCCCCAGATGAGTGCTTAGTGAGTGATAGATGTTTCAAGACTAAATATAGGCCCAGGATTTAGGTCTAATGACCATCATATGACAATGCATCATATATTTATATGTATGTATGCATATATATGTCTTTATATATTTATATATATGTATGCATATATATATATATATATATCTTCATATATTTATGTATATATCTGTATATGCTACATGTGCAGTATTATGAAATTTTAAAACTGGCAGCAAAAGTCAATTTTAATTTCTGTTTGTTCTGGTTCACAAGAAATCTTACCATGATGTAATCCAATCAACTAAGGTGGAAATGTTATTCACTCCTTGATTCATTGTGGAAAATAAGCTATTTCTAAATTATTTTTGTGATTATATTTAACCTTTTCACTACCAACACACTCTAGTAACTACTCAGACTGCTTGAATTTAGTATCAAATCTGTTTTGGCATACTACCCTAAAGTGTAACATCTACATATGTATGAATGTGTATATCTATTTGTTAGGCATATACATTTATGCTAAATTTAATGATCTGATGTTTTCAAAGGTAACCTATAGTAATACAACAAATTATCACAGACTTTTTTTGAGATAGAGTTTCACTCTTGTTGCCCAGGCTGAAGTGCAATGGCAGCATCTCAGCTTGCTGCAACCTCTGCCTCCTCGGTCCAAGCAATTTTTCTGCCTCAACCTCCCAAGTAGCTGGGATAACAGACATGCACCACCATGCCCACTTAATTTTGTACTTTTAGTAGAGATGGGATTTCACCATGTTGGCCAGGCTGGTCTCAAACTCCTGAACTCAGGTGATTTGCCCACCTTAGCCTCCCAAAGTGCTGGGATTACAGGCATGAACCATGTGCCCGGCCCAGATTTGGCTTTTATAACAAGCTGCATATTTATGGTCTGTGTTCTCCTAGTTCTATAGGAGTACAATGTATACATATGTTTTATGTTTAATAAAATCTGTATTTACATAATTTTCAATGGCAGGTCCTTGGAATAATTTATCCAATTGTATATGTTAGTACAGACAGTTTTCTACTATTGTGGAATTCTTCAGGTGTTCCTAGAGTAATCCTGAAAGTAATAGATTGACCAACAAGAAAAATATTTTCAATTACTGCCTTATGTAAAACCACACAAATATACCTTAAATATACCCTTGGAGTTTAGGGAATTGAAATTTGCAGAGCACTTTGATCGAGCAAATCAAGCATTCCAAATAGGATATTATTGATTTTTATTCTAAAATTCATAACTCAGGTCTTTAAGAGTCTTGGAATAACTCTTGACTTCAGGTCAGTAAAACAAAGATTTTTTTGTGTGCATAGCCCAAAGTATTTATGGGTGGTATACAGAGTCTGTATTTGTTACAGTATAATATTTGCATTGTAGAAAAGTCTACATGATAGAAAAAAGAGTTACAAAGTGTGGTTTGTACGTGTTTAGAAAACAGTCCCAACAAATATTATTAGGTTAATGCAAAAATAATTGAGGTTTTTGCCATTGAAAGAAATGGCAAAAACCACAATTACTTTTGCACCAACCTAGTATATGGGTGTATATAAATCACAAAATCTTTACAGTACTGCAGTTTATCATTCAAACATTGTCAATGGACTAAAATTATTTTACTGAAATGTTTACCAGCATAGCATAGCAATGAATTAGCTCTTTTTTTTTTAACATGTACTCAATTTAAGAAAAAAAAATTAACACTGCTCAAGTTATAATATATTGAAAATTTTATCATAGGTCCAAATATTTGATAATTATCAAACATTAAATCCTGTGTTTTATGACTCACTTACCTTGATTTTGCTGTATGTATTTATAGTGTATTAATTTATCCATGTGTTTATGTGCAAAGGATCACTCTTGCATTATTACAGATTATCAGAGCTACAATAGAAAATGAAGTTACTCCACCTACTCTTGCAATAAATTCAGTGCATGGTGTAGGATGATAGCTAACTTCACACAATAGCTTCTGCTTTGATAAAGGCTTAGAGCTGGAGAATTTACATAGTAATGGTAAATCGCCTGTTTAGAAATTGTCTTGCCTTTGAGTATTAACTGTTTGATTGATTATTTAATATTAAAATTTAACTCCCACAGAGAGCCTACATTGACTGCCTAAGATAAAATACAATTTTACAAACAGTATAGGCGATTAGTCTTCTACATGGCATGAGATTTCTTCTTTAAGCCTGTATAAAGTTTCATGGATTACTAATATGGCTAAGGATTTTTGACCAGAGGTAGGAACATTATTTGGAATTATATATGAGATTGGGCACTTGAAAAAAAAAAGTAATACTTGATATATGAGAGATGGCAATTTGTATCATGGGAATAAGGATAGAATTTACTCTCAATATTGATGAAAAAGTTGGTTATTCATTTTACTAAAAACATTAAACAGGTCCCTGCCTCACACCATACACAAAATCAATCATAGAAGAATTAAAGAACAAAATATATAATGCAAAACAAATAGACATTAAGAAGACAATATAGAAATATATATTCATAGACAGGATTGTTTTATAAAGCAGACACAATTATAAATGATGCAGAAAAAGTTTGATAAATTCAGCTACAAATTTAGTACCTCTCCTTGTGAGAAGTGATTGAAAAGTGAATAAAAAATCAAACTAGAAGATATTTGTGACTTATTAACTCATAAATGATTACTAGTCACAGCATATCATGAACTGCTAAGAGTCAGTAAGAAAAGATGCAATCTTTTGGGAAAAAGTTGCCAAAAAACATTTACAGTGAAGAAAGCATAAAGGTTTATAACTACGTAAAATATTGTCTCACCTCATTATTTATTACAGCAATGTCAAGTGATGCCACAATGAAATACCATTTTACATTTATTCAATTGACCAAAAATTCTGACATTGCCAAGTGGTCTACATGTGGCTTCAGTAACATTTTTATCCATTGTGCAAACAAAAGTTGGTAGAGCCACCTTAAAAAGAGTTTAGCATTACCTAGTAAATACCCTTCAACACAGATATTGTGTTAGAAGATAGATACCCTAGAAATAATCTTGGTTGACAATATCGGTAAATAGACTTCAGCCTTACTCAAATGAACAGAATTTTTTGCTAAAGAATAGACCAGTGTGCATACTGTTCACTTATTTGTTAGACACCAACTATATGCCAGACAGAGTTTTGGATGCCAAGAATATAGCAGCAAACAATACTGAAAAAAATTCTAGTCTTATGGAGCTTGTCTCCTTTTGTGATGCCAGATATTGTACAAAATAAACAAGTGAATTATATGGTCTATAGAAATTGGTAACTGTTAATAAGACCAGTAGAGCATGAAACAGGGATACACAATGCTGAGAGAAAGCTGCAATCTTAAATTTTGCTTTACTAATGGAGAATACAGAGTCAGAAAATATATATAATCTATTTTGGAGACTTGAAGTAGTTTTGGTTGCTCTGTAAGTAAAAGCTAGATTCTAATCAAAAAACCACCTAGCTGGGAAAAAAATTATAAAAAAACCCACCGTGGATATAGATTTGTGCCATACTGTATAGATTCTTTCGATAAGCTGGAGGTAAAATTCTAAATTTGCCCAATTGCCAAGGAAAGAATTATCTCAATATGCACTAAGACAGCAGAAACTGATAGAAATAGAAATTCTTGCAATGTTGGTGGCCTGGCTAATAGAAATTGTTAGCCACGGAGGAGATTGCCTTGGGGTGAAAGGGTGCTGGTTAAGAGCCTAGGCTATGAAGTCAGACATTGATTCACATCTCAATTTTTTCAGATTTCTCTCTGCTGAATTTAAGTCAGTTACTCAGGGTCTGAATTACCCGTAATCCATAGAGATTTTGTGAAGATTAAAGGAGACAGAATCTATAAATGTCTTGGTCCAGACATTGACACAGAGAAAGCACTTGTAAGTGGGAGATGTTTGTTGCTGTAACTGTTGCTGGAGGGTTTAGGATTGCTGAGATTTCTTGTTGAAGGCCAGGAGAAAAGGCAGGCAGAGTTTTTAAAGCCAGAGAATTTTTAAAGAATCCGCACAATTCTAGATGTGCTAGATTTTTTAAATCCAGTGGATTTTTAGAGAACCAGATAATTCTACATGTGCTAGTTGGACTGGAATTCTAGGGAATTGTGCCTGAGTTCTGTGTTGCCAGGTAAGAGGAAAGAATAAATAGGAAAAATAACAGGGATGGACCATTGATTTTTGTAATACTGCTGTGAGTATAGTGGTAGGATGAGTTAAGTTTGTTGGGATGTTTTTGTTTTATTTTGTTTTGATTTTTCCCTTGAGCCTTTAAGATATTGACTTGGAGCCCAGCAAAGAAAACGAATACTGTTAAGCTTTGTATCCTGGGAGGTGATAGACTAAAGTTTCAACCTGAAATTCAAAGTGGAAGTCAGTGAACTAGCATGCCAATTACAAAACCTAATGTTAGAACAATAGGAAGAGGCTGAACATACTGGGCATCACAATAAATGCCTTTACAGTACTATTCAGCTTAACCATCAATTCTTACGACATGTATATTATTATTCTGTATTATAGATGAGGCAGAAGAAAGTCAAGAAAAATCATATAACTTACCCAAGGTT
This sequence comes from Saguinus oedipus, assembly GCA_031835075.1. Lineage (NCBI taxonomy): Eukaryota > Metazoa > Chordata > Mammalia > Primates > Cebidae > Saguinus > Saguinus oedipus. The sequence goes on from CM063169.1 coordinate 48,376,914, forward strand.
GATGCTATGGTTTGAATGTGTCCCCTTTGAAATTCATGTGTTGAAAACTTAATCTGCAATGCAACAGGGTTCGGAGGTGGGGCCTTTTGGGAGAGATTTAGTTGATGAGGGCTCTGCTGCCATAAATGGGTTAATGCTACTATAAAAAGGGCTTGAGAAAGACCTCAGCTCTCTCTTGCCCTACCACCATATGAGAATGTAACAAGAAGGCCCTCATCAGATGCTGGTGACTTGATCTTGGACTTTGAAACTGTGAAGAAATAAATTGTGGTGTTTATAATTATCTAATCCAAGGTATTTTCTCCCAGCAACACAAAACGGGCTAAGAAACTTGCCAAATATCAGTATAGTAAAACAGATATTTGTACCAATTCTAGGTATCCTATGCCCACACTGTTCCCTATTTCAAACAAAAGCCAAAATGGGGGTACAAAAATATTGCATATTACCAACTTCTATACCTTTATCTTTGGAGAAATCTCCTTTTTTAAAAAGTGGATTAATTATTATGCTTTCATAGTAAAAACTTTATTACTGTGTCATAGGTACAATAGAAGCCCTATATTCCACATAAAAATAAGGAGTTATGGCACTGGGTTGCCAACTGGTTGGGTGGAGGGGAAGAAAAATTCTCTCCAGGTGATTCAGAATGCCAGCTAGGTTTGAAAAGCACTGGGTTATGATTCAAAAGTATCATTCAATAATTACTAAAATAAAGCAGCAAATACAGATTCAGTGTTATCTTTTTTTTTTTAGATGAAGTATTGCTGTGTCACCCAGCCTAGAGTAGAGGGGTATAATCTCAGCTCACTGCAACCTCCACCCTCTGGGTTCAAGCAAGTCTCCTGCTCAGGCTCCCTAGGAGCTGGGATTAGAGGTACTCACTACCAGAGCCAGCTAATTTTTATATTTTTGGTAGAGACAGGCTTTCACCATGTTGGCCAGGCTGGTCTCAAACTACTGACCTCTAGTGATCCACCTGCCTTGGCCTCCCAAAGTGCTGGGATTACAGGCGTGAGCTGCCACACCTGGTCCAGTTTTATCTTAACATATACTTTTTTTTATTGTACTTTAAGTTCTGGAGTACATGTGCAGATCATGCAGGATTGTTGCATAGGTGGCAATGTGGTTTGCTGCCTCCATCCCCGTGTCACCTATCTCTGGCATTTCTCCCCATGTTATCCCTCCCCAACCTCCCCACCCCCTGTTGTCCCTCCCTTGGCCCCCATCAACAGACCCCAGAGTGTGATGATCCCTTCCCTGTGTCCATGTGTTCTCATTGTTCAACACCTGCCTATGAGTGAGAACATGTGGTATTTGATTTTCTGTTCTTGTGTCAGTTTGCTGAGAATTATGGTTTCCACATTCATCCATGTCCCCAAAAAGGACACAAACTCATCATTTTTATGGCTGCATAGTATTCCATGGTATATATGTGCCACATTTTCCTTGTCCAGTCCATCATTGATGGGCATTTGGGTTGGTTCCAGGACTTTGCTATTGTAAACACTGCCACTATGAACATACATGTGTATGTGTCTTTATAATAGAACGATTTATAATCCTTTGGGTATATACCCAGTAATGAGATTGCTGGGTCAAATGGAATTGCTATTTCTAGGTCCTTGAGGAAGCACCACCCTGTCATCCACAATGGTTGAACTAGTTTACACTCCCACCAACAGTGTAAAAGTGTTCCTGTTTCTCCACATCCTCTCCAGCATCTGTTGTCTCCAGATTTTTTAATGATCGCCATTCTAACTGGTGTGAGGTGGTATCTCAATGTGGTTTTGATTTATATTTCTTTAATAATCAGTGATGATGAGCATTTTTTCATATGTTTGTTGGCCTCACATATGTCTTCTTTTGAAAAGTATCTGTTCATATCCTTCTCCCACTTTTGGATGGGTTTGTTTGTTTTTTTCTTGTAAATCTATTTTAGTTCTTTATGGATTCTGTATATTAGCCATTTGTCAGATGGGTAGATTGCAAAAATTTTTTTTCCCATTCTGTTGGTTGCCAGTTCACTCTAATGATTGTTTCTTTTGCTGTGCAGAAGCTCTGGAGTTTAATTAGGTCCCATTTGTCTATTTTGGCTTTTGTTGCCAATGCTTTTGGTGTTTTAGTGATTAAGTCCTTGCCTATGCCTATATCCTGAATGGTTTTGCCTATGTTTTCTTCTAGGGTTTTTATGGTGTTAGGTCTTATGTTTAAGTCTTTAATCCATCTGGAGTTAATTTTAGTGTAAGGTGTCAGGAAGGGGTGCAGTTTCAACTTTCTGCACATGGCTAGCCAGTTTTCCCAACACCACTTCTTAAACAGGGAATCCTTTCCCCATTGCTTGTTTTTGTGGAGTTTGTCAAAGATCAGATGGTTGTAGATGTGTGGCATTACCTCCAGGGCCTCTGTTCTGTTCCATTGGTCTATATCTGTTTTGGTACCAGTACCATGCTCTTTTGATTACTGTAGCCTTGCAGTATAGTTCAAAATCAGGTAGCATGATGCCTCTGACTTTGTTCTTTTTGCTTATGATTGTCTTGGCTATGTGGGCTCTTTTGGTTCCATATGAAGTTTAAGGTGGTTTCTTTCCAGTTCTGTGAAGAAGGTTATTGGTAGCTTGATGGGGATAGCATTGAATCTATAGATTACTTTCAGCAGTATGGCCATTTTCACGATATTGATTCTTTCTAACCATGAGCATGGAATGTTTCTCCATATGTTTGTGTCCTCTTTTATTTCATTGAGCAGTGGTTTGTAGTTCTCATTGAAGAGGTCCTTTACATTCTTTGTTAGTTGTATTCCTAGGTATTTTATTCTATTTGTAGCAATTGTAAATGTGAGTTTGCTTATGATTCGGCTCTCTGTTATTCTGTTATTGGTGTATAGAAATGCTTGTGATTTCTGCACGTTGATTTTGTATCCTGAGACTTTGCTGAAGTTGCTTATCAGTTTCAGGAGATCTTAGGCTGAAATGATAGTGTCTTCTAAATATACAATCATGTTGTCTGCAAATAGAGACAATTTAACTTCCTCTTTTCTGAACTGAAAACCTTTATTTTTTTTTCTTGCCTAATTGCTCTGGCTAGAACTTCCAATACTATATTGAATAGGTGTGGTGAGAGAAGGCATCCTTGCCTAGTGCTGGATTTCGAAGTCAATGCTTCCAGTGTTTGCCCATTCAGTATGATATTGGCTGTGGTTTGTCGTAAACAGCTTTTATTGTTTTGAGATGTGTTCCTTTGATACCTAGTTTATTGAGAGTTTTTAGCATAAAGATCTGATGAATTTTGCTGAAGGCTTTCTCTGCATCTATTGAGATAATCATGTGGTTTTTGTCTTTGGTTCTGTTTATGTGGTAGATGATGTTTATAGACTTGTGTATGTTGAACCAGCCTTGCATCCATGGAATGAAGCCTACTTGATCGTGATGGATAAGCTTTTTGATGTGCTGTTACAATCAGTTTGCTAGTATTTTATTGAAGTTTTTGTGTCTGTTTTCTTCATGGATATTGGCCTGAAGTTTTCTTTTCTTGTTGAGTTTCTACTGGGTTTTGGTATCAGGATGATTTTGGTCTCATAAGGTGATTTGGGAAGGATTTCCTCTTTTTGTATTGTTTGGAATAGTTTCTGAAGGAATGGTACCAGCTCCTCTTTGTACGTCTGGTAGAATTCAGCTGTGAACCTGTCTGGACCTGGGCTTTTTTTGGTTGGTAGGCTATTAATTAGTGCCTCAACTTCAGCCCTTGTTATTGGTCTATTCAAGGTTTCAACTTCTTCCTGGTTTAGGGTTGGGAGGATGCAGGTGTTCAGGAATTGATCTATTTCTTCCAGGTTTACTGGTTTATGTTCATAGAGTTGTTTGTAGTAATCTCTGATTGTACTTTGTATTTCTGTGGAATCAGTGATGACATCCCCTTTATCATTTTATATTGCATTTTTTGATTCTTCTCCTTTTTTTTTATTAGTCTGGCTAGTGGTCTATTTTGTTGATCTTTTGAAAAAAACAGCTCCTGGATTTATTGATTTTTTGAAGGTTTTTTTTTGTGTGTGTCTCTATATCTTTCAGTTCTGCTCTAAGGAGAATGAAGACACAACATACCAGAATCTCTGGGACACATTTAAAGCAGTGTCTAGAGGGAAATTTATAGCAATAAATGCCCACATGAGAAGCAAGGAAAGATCTAAAATGACACCTATCATCAAAATTGAAAGAGCTAGAGAAGCAAGATAAAAAAATTCAAAAGCTAGTAGAAGACAAGAAATTACTAAGAACTTATACTTTTTTAGAAAAGTCTTCACTTTGGAAAAATATTAACAAGAAACACTCACATATAAAAAGTGCTGTGATTTTTACTGTGTGCTGTCTCAAATTTGTGCATCAGAGATAGCATCTAAAGAAACAGAAATCACACCAAGTAGTGCTGCATGGAGTTGAGGGTCATGTGATTAACAGCACACAAAAATAAGCACAGACAAGGAATCCATAATTTACTCTACATCCCACCTAAATTATTCAGTCAGGACTGCTTTTTGAATAAATTTTTGTTAGGATTAAGACGTTAGATAAATATTATTTTGATTTGTTTTTGTGAATCTGTCACTATCATATGGGTTGTCTTCATTGTACTTTTTAGTGCAATGCTTAGACATCTCTTATAATTCATAATCAGTTGTGTTTTATTTTTTCTTCTCCTTACTATGCATGATGAGAAGTTTTTTTTTATCTCCTTTATTTTCTTTGAAGTTTAATCAAGGTTAAATTTTTCCAAATACAAACAATTTTACTGTTTGTTTAATGTCTGTCTTAATTTTCAGGGCTTCCAAGATATTTGCTACCTTTAAATTATACAGTTATCCAAATGGGATATTTTCCATATGAAGCTAGTCCTGCCTTCCTAGGGTAGTGCTGTTGAAAGATATGCCAGGGTTACAAAGTGGATGACTTTGGCTACAATTGATAGAAATCTTGAATTAAACTGCCTTTCTTATCTTTTAAGATAAGAAAATTTGTACTTCACTTAAATATCTCTATGCAATCAGATCAATGACTTAATAATGTCACTGAGAAAATCAGAACTTTCTTCTAGATTTTGTCATCCAGCATCAGTTTCATTCCAGGTGAATGGAAGTGACAGTTGGGACACTTTTCTTGATGCATAGCTGTCCATAAAAGTAAGCTTTCCCCACAATCATAGAGCATAAGACTTCTCCTTGGATTCTACTGGGCCAGCTTGTATAATGGGTCTAATTTTTGATTGGAGGCCATCATCAGGGCAATGCCACATGGCCGATTCTCATGAGAAATTGCTTTCTCAAGGAATTGTGTGCAGCTTTCCTTGATGCATGTAGTGGTATGTAGCATAGGTAAGCAGCTCAAATAATATCAGGGTCCTATCATGAAAGTGAGAGAAATGGATATTGCCCACTCAACCAATTTGCTGTTAGGGCTAATTAGCTATGTAACCAGGGGAACATTGATTAGGCTATCAGAACAATATGAGTATGGATATTCAAATTTTGTCCCATAAGGAATTAATAAATTAAATGAGATAATTTAACATGAAGTAATCATTTAATTGCTGGGCAGTGCTCTATGGGCAAAATTGTTACTTAGTTTTATAGCTGTGTTATACTCCTATCAATATTATTTTTAAAACTCCAAAATGGATCACTGCTATCTCTTCCTAATTAGGTAAATAACAGTCTCAAGCAGTTAATTCTTCTTTATTTTTTTTTTTTAGTAAAACTCACAAAATCTTCACAATAATCAGTGAGTGAAAATCAAGATTCAGGGTGATCCATGCGTGTCCTACTCAGTGATGCTCCTCCATTGGGAAAATGGTGACAGATTAATACAATTAACAATACCTTGTTACTTTTTTGTTAACAACTTTCTGTTGGATTTACAAATAAAAGGAAGTACATCCAAAAGATAGACATGCAGAAATGTCACCTTAATATTGCTCATATCCTGTGACTTACTGATAGAGTGAAATTCTCTGAAGCAGATTGGAAACAATGACACTGTTCTTGTTTTGATCCATATACGTTCTCTGAGGTAAATGTTTCTTGGATATCTCTACTTCCTTTACATTAAAAGCAAAGAGAAATTTATTAATCCACTCAATGTAAATTAAAGCAAAATTATTGTCAGTGAAATATAAAGGAATCATTAAATGATCTATTTGAGTAACGGTTCAGTGAAGGGTACTTTAAAATAATACATTCTTCCAAGAGATCAGTTTGAAAGTGTTCATACTAGTATTAAAAACATTCAAGTCTTCAAACTTAAAATATCACTCATCAATTTTCTAGAGGCATAATAGATAATTCAGACAAGGATTTATTTACTTTTTTATTATGGTTTACTGTAGTGGAACATTAGACAAACCTACAATATCCAATATATATAAAACATGGTTTAAATCTAGATGAAAAGTTACTTACTTTTGAAAAATAATGCCATGGCTAATGAAGCTGCTATCCTGTTAACTGAATAAAGTAGGTGTACAAATATGATTAGCATCATATAATTTTTAAAGAAAGAAATATAATATTAGATTTTTTACATATTAGGTTTATAACTTTTAATAATAGTGGAACTACTAATGAGAAATTTCTAAAGTAAGAGAAAAGGGCAAGATTGTAGACAGAAAGTCCATTTAAAGTTAAAAAAATAAGACAGAGGCTTATTTAGAGGTTTTCTATAATTTATAAAAGTATGATCAGGGCAATTGTGTATGATTTCTGTCTTGGAAATAGCAATATAATGTATTTACTTCAGGACTATACTTTAACTGGCCTATTTACATAAGAATAATATTTGCAATTTAAATTGTTTTGTATTGATAAAGTATATGCCAAACCAAATATAAAATATTGTTTGTTTTAATACACATCTATGTATAGAGACACTTACAGAAGGGTTTTACATTTATAAATCTTTGAAGAAATGGTTGTATGAGTTAAAATAAGAACATGATTTTAATGTTTGTAACAGCGTATCAGTAAGGAATAGATTCAGCTGCATATAATAGGAAAACTCAAAATAACACTCACTTAAGACATATAAAGGTTCCTTTACATGAACATAAATGAAGTCTGAAGATGTGTGGTCCAGGGTTTCTGAACTGCTTCCTGGTGTGCCAGAGTCCTGAGGCAATGTCTTGGAACATGACTTTCATTCTTGAATTCACCACAGGTCCTAGGAATGTCGTTAGAACTCTAGACTTCATTTCTTCAGTCCAGGTGCCTAGAAGCACAAAGGAAGAAAAATAGGTAAAACCAACTGTTTTCAAAGAAAACTTTCAGATGCCTCATAAAATATTTCTGCTAATATATCGACCCAAATCTAGGCATCTGGGAATACCTAAATGCAAGGGATATTGGCAGGTGTGGTCTTTTACATCTGGTGGCAATAATGTACCTTGCCAAACGTTACAGTACTATTACCAAGCGGGAAGACAAGAAAGACTCTGGAGGCAGTAAACAGCATCCTCAACATACATGTGATAAACTTATACAATAAATAATTTTTATATGGCTATCCTCTCCTTAATGAAGTTGAAATCTATCTTGTTTATGAAGGTTTTCTCAATTATTTAATCTCATTTTACCATTTTGAATTTGGAGATTTATTCTGTTACATTTCAGCCCTTAGGTAAAATTAAATCATGTTCAATGATGTGTCAATCATTAAAATGAATTCAAAAGGAATAAATATGTGACTTTGCATACAGTTTGACAATACTAAAAGCATTTTAATATTGCTATGTTGTACGTAAACTAAGTCAAAAAATATATAAGAATCAGAGGAGGTATAATGTTTAGAGAAAGAAATAGATAATATGAAACACAAACATTATGCATTGCTAACTGTAACAGCAAGATCACCTCATTCCTTTTGTTTATTTATTTTGTAATATATCTGGAGTGTTTTGTGTATCTTTTTTTTTGTTTTAAATAAATTTGAGTTACCTAAAATAATATCCATTAAAATCTATACGTCTTTTTCATAACATCAGTTTCTGATTTTGGTAGGAGACACTATGTATTGGTTGCAATTAGGTTTATTTAATTTCTTCTGTTGTTCATGACATTGTTCAGAATATACCTGCCTTCACATGGTACCTTTAAGAGAAACTATTCTGCTTATACTTTGAGTTAAAATATGATCGGGGTGTCTGTTAATTGTTTTGTCATGGTGACGTTGTCTCTCCTGGCTCCAGCATACAAAGCCTAGCCAGTCATTTTTGAGCTATAGCAGGGTAGGAAAAGATGAGCAAGGACCATCAGATTTCCTCTCTGTGGAATGAAAATTGTGAAATAAAGAATTGACTGAGAACAAAATTTAATTTTAATTTTTTGGTAGCTATATTCATATAGAAAAGAAAAGAAATTCACATGCAGAGCCTGGAGAACAGTATTCTGGGGCCATGTACTGGCCAAAGCGGAGAGGGACAAGAACCAAAATGGTAGAAAGTCAAGAACATATGTACTAGAGAAAAATGACAAGGTAGCATGCAGCGAGAAGAAATCCATGAGCAACTAAGACCTTCAGCGAGCTAAATGGTCTATGGAGCTGCTGTGATTCTAGCTATAGACCCGCCTTGCTATTTTACAGAAAGTTTGTATTCTTGCAATGGGAAAAACAAAAATAAAATACATAAACATGAAATCATTTAGATTAATTTATGTTAAATGAGCCATAGCTGTATAGTGGGTCATTAATTTAGAAATATTAATAATATCCATTACATTTGACAGAAAAGCAAGCTTATTTATCTGACTGAAGTTATGTGTAATTACCTCTTATAGGACACACTCCCTTACTTGAGATATTCTTTCTGAATAAATTCTAGACCACTGCTGTAAAATAGAATTATAATATGAACCACAAATGTGAATCACATTTATAATTTTAATTTTTTGGTAGCTATATTCATAAAAGTAAAAGGAATGGGGAAAATTAATTGTAATTAATTAATGGATTTTAATAATATATTAATGTAATCCTATATGCCTGAAACATCACTTCTGCAGGAAATTGCTATGAAAATATTAATGACATTGTTTATTTTTTTTTCTTTTGAAATCTAACATGTATTTTACACTTAGCGCACATATCTCAGTTTAGACTAGTCACATTTCAGGTGTTCATTAATTGTGTGTTGTGACTACCATATTGGGCTGCCTCGTTTTAGAGATTACCATGATTGATATCCCATTGAAAAAAAATCAATCAATCTGCTGGCTGACAGCCATCTCTCCTCAATTCTCGCTTGCTTTCTTGATACTTTTATTGGACTAGGATAAATTTATGTTTAATAAACTATTTAACAAAAATTTAAAAACTTATTAGGCATGCCTGTGCCATTAAAACTCTTCCAATTCCAAGTTTGCAAGAATAAATAACTTTTTCATTTCATAAATAAAATGCTTGTTAATTCTTAACAATATCTGCAGTTGGCAGAGGAAATAGAGTGGGACTGGGAGGAAAGAAGGAAGAACTCACCAGGCAAGATGTGGTAGGTTCATGTTATAAAAATTGGGGAGAATTGAAATACCAAATTCTGAATCCAAGCAGCTTGATATATTGAGATTTACTTGGACAAAATAATTAAAGTATCTTATCTCTTTAATAGTTGTTCTTTTTCACAAAGAAAATAAGCTCTTAGTAAGGATTCACAGGTGTTTAGGGCAGATTTTAAGAGTGCCTAGAGGCTTTTGACAGTTTGAGCCAGAGATGTAGCCATTTCCTCCTGATTATTGTGATATATGTTATTGAAATGGCTTAAAATATAGTAATGTAAGTTAATTACTTATGTACCAGCTTCATGATTGAAGTATTGCCTTCATCATTATATTTTAGATAGGATGACACTGTAAACATCCAAATCTCGAAAATACCTTTAAAATACATGAATTTATATGTTTTTTTCCAGTTTAGCATTTTGCAGAAGTCACTAAGTCCTTACATGCCAAAAAATAATTAATGTAAGATGCAAGTTCATATAAGCCTAGAGTGTACTTTTAAATTTTCTTCACAAAAAAATGTGTTCTTTTAGTGCCAAGGACAAAATATAAGTGCTGAGCTAATAAACTCTTCAGAGACCAAGCCTCTAGTAATTATAATTTCCTATGCTGATTTTTAATTCCTTTGTAATATCAGTAACTGTTTTAACACCTTGTCAGGCATTCAGGAACTTCCATCTGTGCAGCATAGCATATTTGTGAAATAAACCCATCTGTACAGCTGATTAAAAATTGGATTAAATCCATGTTTTGACTTTGCCCTGAAAGAGGTGAATCCTAGTACAGTTGTTGCTGTTAAGGGCAGAATGTAGAATGACTTGCACACATTCAGCTAATACACCAGAAGTCATTTTCTGTTTGAGTATTTGTTAGTTAATTTTAATTCAATCCTAATTGAAATAAAATGATATAATATTTAAAGTAAGTATAAGTTGGCCCAATTAGAAGTAGGAGGTCTATTTTTATTATTCCTTTTCAGGAAAAGCCATATCCATAGCAAGTTCCACCTACTTTTACACAACTTGTTATTGGCTACTTCGTATGATGAGTAATTTATGGGGAAATCAGAATGATGAAATCTGTTGACATGCACCCCACCCCCATCCCACAGTCTTTAGTCTGATTTCAAAGTCCACAATCACAGCTTCATGCCATTACTTCAGTTAAAGCTTTGTTATTGGTCTTCTAATCTGCAGATTAATAAAAATACAATTTTAAAAATTCGCTCAGTCAAAAAATATTTATTGAATACTTACTATGTGCTAGATAAAATACTGAGCTAAATAAAAATAATTTGCTTTCCTGGGACTTAAATTCTATTGTGGAGGAGACCTAAGAAAGAAATATATATATATATATATATATATATATATATATATATATATATATATATATATATAGAGAGAGAGAGAGAGAGAGAGAGAGAGAGAGAGAGAGAGCACTGAAACTCATAAGTATCATAGAGAATAGGAATGTAAGGATATTGACTAGAGAGTATGGTAGGAAGGGGTCATTTTTAAATGATGGTCTTGAAAGTCACTGAAGAAAACAGTAGTTGAGTGACTATCCCAAGGAAGGGAGCAAGCTGGACACATGGGAATCTGAAAGAGTGGCATTGTAATCAGAGGAACAGACCAATTTCTAAGACAGGTAGCACCTGGTCGCTTAAATAATGGTTACAGCAGAGTCATGCAGTCAGGATTTATACCTGGGTTGCCTATGTTCTTTTTAATACTCTGCACAGCCTCATATGACCATACTCTCCAAAGCAAGAAGCAGATGCTGCTCCTGGTGAAATATGAAACCATGTCTTTGGAAATATGATTTAAAACCTAAAATTAGGCAAATGGTAGATTTACTTCCATGAACACACTTTCTTTTTACTCTGTAATAAATTTTATTGTCTATAGTTAAGTTATGCAGCATGATGTTATGTAATATATAAAGACAGTAAAAAGGTTGCTATAATGAAGCAATCATACATATGCATCATCTCACATAGTTACCCCTTTTTTGTGTGCCTAAAGCAGCTAAAATATGATTGTTTACAATGAATCCCATACACAGTAAAATTTTATTACCTATAGTCATCATGTTGTACATTAGGTCTCTAGACTTGAATATCCTATGTATCTCTACTTTATATCCTTTGACCTATATCTCCCTATTTCTCCATTTTTCTTTCCCTTGGTAACCACTGTTTTGTTCTCTCTCTGTATATATTAGACATGTTTTTGTTTGTTTTTTGAGACAGAGTCTCGGTCTGCCGCAAGACTGGAGTGCAGTGACGCAGTCTCGGCACACTGCAACCTGTACCTGCTGTGTTCAAGCAATTCTCCTACCTCAGCCTCCCTTGTAGCTGGGATTACAGGTGTGTGCCACCACATCCAGATAATTTTTGCATTTTTGGTAGAGACAGGGTTTTCTTGGCTAGGTTGGTGTCAATCTCTTAACCTCATGATCTGCCCACCTCAGCCTCCCGAAGTGCTGGGATTACAGCATGAGCCACCGCACCCAGCCATATTGGACATAATTTTAAACATTCCACATATAAGTGAGATCATGCAATACATTTTTTTCTCTGTCTGGTTTACTTAATTTATCATAATGTCCTCCAGGCTCATCCATATTGTGGCAAATGGCAAGATCTCCTTCTTTATTAGGCCTGAATAATACCCTATTGTGTGTATGTACTACGGATTCTTTTATGTATTCATCTGTGGATGGACCTTAGGTTGTTTCTGTATTTTGGCTATTGTGGACAATAATGAACATGGGAGTGCAAATGTCTTTATGAGATGGTGATTTCATTTTCTTTGCATGAGCAGTTTTTCAGAAATAAAATATTGTTCAAGGAGAATGGAAATGTTAAAAGAAAGTAATTGAACTACACAATTATGAACAATCTCACTGAGAAAAAGATACCAGAATAGTTACCAAAAGCAAGGAGACTGCATGGGGAAATCTAAGAAATAAATATTTTAAAATATGAAATATTGGTAGAATAAACTGGAAATGAACCTAGAAAGGAGTAGTATAGTTTGTCAGAATAATGCTCAAATCCTGAATAAATATGAGAAAATGTGAAAGAAACTAAAAATATTTAACTATGTTGTAAATAAGAGGATAAACAGAAAGTAGAGATCAACCACCCAGGGAAGATGTTCAATGTGATCAAAAGTGACTAGATGAATAACCACGGGGCTGCTGGTCACATTATTGCATCAACAACATAAAGTCTGATAGATTTGAGTTTGAATTCAGCTTGGCCAATTAGTACCTCTATGAATCAAGACATAGCATTTAATTTTCTTTATCTCAACTTCATCATTGTCAGGACACATATGTGTAGTCTGAACTTATGCAAAATAATATTTTAGAGCATTTATCAAAGTGCAAGTCACAAAGTAAATAATATCTTGATTTAGTTATATAACCTCAGTGTGATTCTTGTGTAATTTCAAAATTTCTCAATTACTTGCTCACTATTTATTTTACTCAATGAACAGAATGTTGAGGTACACTGTGACAGGCCTCATGGTAAGTACAAATGTAGGAAAAGCCATCACTTCTGCCATGATAGAGGAATGATATGCAAATAATTAATGCAACCTGAAGAAATATACATGAGCTACAATGACAGGCTAAAACTACAGTGCAAACCAAGGGGCCAAAAAAATTATTTTCACAAGTGTTACTGTAGATAATATTGGGAAGAGAGAAATATTGAGTAGAAGATTCAAGAGTCGAGAGTATTTTTGAAATGAAGTTTGATAATGACATTTTAAAGAATAGAGTAAGCAGAGTGATATCCTGAACAACAGCAATGTGTGAAAAGACCTGAGATAAAAGCAGAAGCAGTTACATGGGGCCTCCACATAGTGGATGGAAGTGCCTTTATATTGATAACAGGCCCCCTTGTAACATAGGGGAGTTCGAGAAAGGCTTGGATCTATTCCCATGTATCAGTCTCCATCTAAAGGAGACTGTTGCTCAAGTTGACCCTTGAGCAACGTTGGAGTTAGGGATGCCAACATTGCACCCAGTTGAGAAGTCATGCATAACTTGTGACTCCCTCCAAAGTTGACTATTAAAAGCCTACTGTTGACCTGAAGCCTTATCAATGACTTACATTTTAATTAACACATATTTTGTATATGTATTCTCATAATGTAAAGTAAGCTAGATAAAATTAAATGTTATTAAGAAAATCATGAGGAGTATATTTATTATCCCTTAAGTGGAGGTGGGTCATCATAAAGTTCATCATCCTCATCATCTTCACATTGAGTAGGCTGAGGAGGAGAATAAAGAGTTGGGGTTGGTCTTGCTGTCTCAGGGGTGGCAAAGGAAAAAGAAAATCCACGTACAAATGGACCCATGCAGTTCAAATTCATGTTCTTAAAGAGTCAAATATATACTCAAGCATCCTTGAATCCAGAGTCACTCTGTCCTGGTTAGCTGGCAACAGTCTCTGTTTATACCTGCTGGTCCAGCTTAATTACTAACAAAGCCTTGTTTTGCTCTCGAAAAGATCTCATTTGGGACAATAAATTATATGTATACTCTACACAAATCTGAAAGCAACATTAGGCATATGGAAAATGTGAAGTGATTTAATTTTACTACTTGCTTCCTGAGACACTAATAAATCTCTTTATCCCACTTTCTATTCTTCAAAAGAGATACTTTTAAAAAAGCAAACAAATGTTATGTCATTTTTAAAAGAAACACTGTGTTAGTTCATAATCCTTAAATCAAAGCAGCTCAGGTAAAATGCGCTTCCTTTTGTGAAACATTAGCAGTAATCAGCATAAAAAGCGGGAACTTAATCATCATGCAGATAGAATCTGATAATTATAATAGATTTCAATGTCATATACTTAGAAAATAATATCCAAATTAAATCAAATGAAAAACACTAACAAGCTAGTCGGTAAAATGGATGAAATTCCCAGGGAACCAAGTACCAAAACTTGAATAGGTATTTATAAAACAAAGCTGTCTGATTGAAGGTGAGCAAATTTGAACACTGGCTAAAAGTTAGGAGGACATGGATAATCGTAATTATACACAATAGAATTACTGCTCACTGAGTACTGATTTTACTTGAATGAAGGCCACTTTAAGGCTTAGATGATAATAACAATACGTCATTTGGGGTATTGTAAATCACCTTGAGGGATTGATATGAAAACTCTGGGGCTAAACAATACCCAAATGTCAGTACCTTGATGAAGCACAATAAATACATGGGTTTCTTTTATAGAAATCGTAGGACTAAAATATAAACAGAGTGCACAGCCACTTCAATCTGTCCATTTTATGTGCTCTGCTCATATGTTGAATAACTTTTAAAATTTGCTGATGAGTTCCCTCCAGATTTAAAAGAAAACCTAGTAGATTAGCAGCAAAAAGAAGTGACTCCATCTTCTCCCCCCTCTTTCTTCTGCATGATGATAAACCATATGTTTGGGAGCTGCTTTCTTCCTCTCAACACAGAAGCAGAAGGTGATTCACATAGAGACACTGCAAGCATGTTAGGGTTTGCAAGGTGGCTTTTTATTCCACCAGGTGAAGATTGTGAGTCAGTCGTTGGCTCTCCTAATAGCAAGTCTGTCCCCTGTACTCTTTAGTCCCTTATGAACATAACTAAAGAGACTCAGGAAGGGTTGTATTCTGCAACTTGAAGCAGATTATTATGAATATGCTTGGACATAATTGTCTTGTTTCTCAACATAAATGTTAGTGTAAAAAAATACAGGAATAGCCAGGTGTGGTGGCTTATGCCTGTAATCCCAGTACTTTGCGAGGCCAAGGCAGGTGGATCACCTGAGGTCAGGAGTTCGAGACCAGCCTGGCCAATGTGGTAAAACCTCATCTCTCTAGCCGGGCACGGTGGCTCAAGCCTGTAATCCCAGCACTTTGGGAGGCCGAGGCGGGTGGATCACGTGGTCAAGAGATCGAGAACATCCTGGTCAACATGGTGAAACCCCGTCTCTACTAAAAATCAAAAAATTAGCTGGGCATGGTAGCGTGTGCCTGTAATCCCAGCTGCTCAGGAGGCTGAGGCAGGAGAATTGCTTGAACCCAGGAGGCGGAGGTTGCGGTGAGCCCAGATCGCGCCATTGCACTCCAGCCTGGGTAACAAGAGCGAAACTCCGTCTCAAAAAAAAAAAAAAAAAAAAAAAAAAGAAAAGAAAAGAAAAAAAAACCTCATCTATACTGAAAATACAAAAATTAGCCAGGCATGGTGGTGGGCACCTGTAATCTCAGCTTCTTGGGAGGCTGAGGCAGGAGAATTGCTTGAACCCAGAAGGCAGAAGTTGCAGTGAGCCAACGTTGTGCCATTGAGTCAAATAATAATAATAATAATAATAGGTCCAGGGACAATTATTCAGACCATCTTCTGCTGTCCAATACAATATTCAATAGTCACACATAGCTATTTAAATTTATGTTTATTGTAATTAAATTAAAATTTAAAGTTCAGTTCTTAGTTAGACCAGGCACTTTTCAAATGCTCAATAGCCACATGCGGCTAAAAGCTACTATATTGGACAGCACATATATAGAACATTGCCAGGCATTGAACATTTTTTCCATTAAGAAAATTCTATTGGAAAGCCCTGAGCATGTTGTTTTCTTTTTCTTTTGTCTTTGTTGTGGTGGAAAGAGTTATACATAAAAGACACACCAGCTGGCTGACTTAGCATCAGTCATGTGGTTGAATGGATACTTCATATTATTATAAAAAGCAAAATTCCACTAGTTACACATTTAGTTTAATTTATTCAGGTTCATGTCTAATCAAGCTAAACTTAAGAGTGTCACTGGCATCCTTTGTAATCAACTAAATTTAAATGACTGAAACTATACTTGTGAGACATGTTTTTTTTTTCTGATTTTCTTTCGACCAAACAATATGGACCTATATATAGATAACAGAGACATTAAAATGCCAAATACAAATAGTGATAGCCCATGACATTTGTATGCTTGGTAATACTTGCTTAAAAATATATATATTTAATATTTGAGAATGAACAATCAAAATATTTTCAACTTACAAGATTTACATTGATATTTTCATAGTCTCATTTTTTATTTTATTAAAATGTTATATTACGTTTATGTTGAGCCCCTTTGTGACATTCAGAAACATTACATTTCAACCAAGATTAATACCATGTTAGGGGTTATAGGGAGTTTATGTGGTATAAAATAATAGAAAATAAAAATACAAATAATGTTTGATTGAGTTAATTTTCTCAGAGACAATTCAAACAAACACTTCAATAATAGACTATGATATAAAAGAATAGCACACAGCTTTCATTTGCTTACAATTTACTAAACAGAAAAATAATCTAAAAATAATTTTATTAATGAGGAAAAAAATGAGCTAGAAATTGAACACTTGCATGTAAACAAATTGTGGCACTGATAATGAGGTGTGAGTTAACTTTGTATTGCAAATTAACTTCAAATGATGCCACAAAAGATGGGAATTTTGAGAATGGATAGAAACATGATTTCTTCTCCTACTGTAGATGTCTTGAGGTACACAGGATGATTGCTAGAGAAAATCTGATCAGATTTATGCATGTAACATACTGTATTAATAAAGTTGTTTTATTGCATGTGCCAGGTGGCTTCTTGTACATAAAGCTGTATTTCTGAAGCTGGTATAATATTTTTTCCAAATTCCTTATGCCAGAATGTTGGTTACCTTATGTCATGTGCTTAGAATTCAATTGTTCCATGTTTTTGTGAAATTTTAATTACGGTTAATTTAAATCGTGATAGTCTGCTAAAAATAGAAAAGAAATGGATTATGTTTGAGTTTGTTTTTCTTTTCTCTAAAAATCTACACATAGACCAAGATGTCTTCTGTTTTCTAAAAATACTACCATAATGTTAGTACAATATGTCTAACAGGGTCTCTTTTCAGTGATGTATGTAACTTATTCTCATTTAATATTGATGCTAATTCCATGGGGAAAATTTTGTGCCATTTATAATTGGAAAACTGAGAATTACGGAGATAAATCAATTTGCCTAATGTATATAGGTAGCAAAAGTCAGAGTCCAAAATTTGAATCTAATTAGAATTGGCTGCACAACTGATGTTCTATATCAAAACTGTATACTGCCTCCTAACCTCACTGCAGGTCAATTTATTATCTTCCAGTTTCTGTTTTAGGTTCTGAGGTTCATTCA
Source organism: Saguinus oedipus (assembly GCA_031835075.1). Lineage (NCBI taxonomy): Eukaryota > Metazoa > Chordata > Mammalia > Primates > Cebidae > Saguinus > Saguinus oedipus. The sequence goes on from CM063169.1 coordinate 48,394,671, forward strand.
GGGAAGTTGGCATATGACGTTGAAACTTGTCCTCCTAGCACTTATCATGATTGTAATTGAATTATTACTATTGTACTTAATGGTTTAATATCTGCCTCTCTTGTCAAATGTAAAATCCAGGAGGGCAGGAACCATGGCAAACTATAAAAAGAAGAACAAACTGAAGGGACAAAAAGACTAAATGACAATGACCTATGATAAAAGGAAGAAATGAAGGAGGAGAGGAAGGGAGGGAAGAAAAAGGAAAATGAAACATATTCTTCTATAGATCAAAAGCTAATTGAACAAATTGATATACTAAGATTCAAATGAGTCAAGAGCAGTGGTGCACACCTGTGGTCCCAGCTACTGAGGCAGCTAAAGTAGGGTGACCTCTTGAGGTCAGCTGTTTGAGGCTGTAGTGTGTCATGACTGCATCCGTGAATAACCACTGCACTCTAGACTAGGCAAGCTAGCAAGACTTCCTCTCTTAAAAAAATAAGTAAATAAAAATAAATTTCAGATGACTGCTATGAAGACGTAGAGGAACACAATAGGCATACTGGAACACAGTAGACATACCAAATGTGACATTTAAACTGAGTCTTGAAAGATATCTAGGAGTTAACTCAGGTGAACCTAGAGTGATGAGAAGCAGCCAGAGTCTACTGTGTTTTTGAACTTACATTAAGAATTTAGGAGTTATCAGTGACCGTATTTGTGTTCTTGAAAGATTTTCCTGGCTTCAGTGTACAGAACAGTCTTGAAGAGACAAAAATGTGGATTTTTAGTACAGAAAGCCAAAGAAGGAAGTTTGCCAGAATGGGAAGAAGAACGATTGGTGTATAAGTAGAAGAGGCTGTCTGACAGGAGCTGTAGCCTTGGTTGGAGGGCCAGATTGATTTCAAGAACAGCCCATTGATGACTTATCCCTGGGTTTATTTATTCGCACTTGTATTTCTGCCCACGACTGATCTCCTGATGATGTCCCATTGGCTGGACCCCCAAAAAAGTTGGAGGGCAGGAAGCCCCTATTTAACCTGTCTAGAGGGATTAGCCTACTAGGCAGGAAGCAGATGGAGAAAGGGAAATATCCAGCACATTGTCATAGATCTGTACTTTTAAGAAATGATGATGGCTTAGTCTAAGACTTTTGGGCCTACCGCTAAAACCTATAGATGCTAGAGGCTGCTAGTAAACCTATCCTGTTTTTCATTTCAGTAGCTTTTGGGGGAACCAGTGGTTTTGGTTACATAGATAAGTTCTTCAGTGGTAATTTCTGAGATATTGGTGCACCCATCACCGGAGCAGTGTACACTCTACCCAATATGTAGTCTTTTATCCCTCCTCCCTATTCTTTAAGCTGACCTATTCACCTACTTGGAGTATATGACTAATATATTTTCTATCTATAGTAATAATTTAATATTGCTTCTGCCTTCATCCTAACAAAAGGAATAACATTTCACTATTAAAATATACATGTGATCCTATTTCCCAGTGCAAATGAAGTGATTCTCGATTTTCCACTTCCATACTTCCCTTAATAGAGATTTGTTTATAAAGTATTGCAGAAGCAGGAGATTTTGAGATGTATGCAAATGGCTGCTCCTTTCTCAGTTACTAATTTTCAAAAAGAAATTACTCCCTCCTGCCTTGCTCCCTGATGAGCCCCTACATCTCCTAGCTCCTAATAAAAACCTAGCTTTTTTCTACAACTTTCAACCTTTTGTCTTCAAGTCAGATCCCACAACTGTAAAAATAGGAGATTTGGCCAGATAAATGATCAATGAGTTTCGCTTAGGCTCTACAATTCTGTGGTTCTATTTCCTGGAAAATCATGTAATTGAAACTCAATGTTTGTTGCAATGAACATTTAAGGACATCACCTTTCAAAACAGCAGCCCATTTTAACTTCAATCACAGAGTGATGTGGTCTTTTTGAATTTCTAATTGCAAAGCAGCTACCTGTGGTCTACAGGTCAAGTTTTAATAGCATAAGTATATTTTGGTTGATAGAATTGTAACCACACTGTTATGAAAGTGGCTCCAAAAAACCTAGAAAATTGTATATTTGAAAAAAAAAAAAACATGTTGCTACTAATGATGCCAGAAAACCTCAGGAGTTTGCTTTCCCAAATATTAATTTTTCTATATTATCCCTACTTTCATTGTAGTGCTACACCCAATTAAAGCGTCAAGCATTTAACCTATACTTGTGAAAAAAGCAGTTTATGATGGGTGTAATCAAACTCCCATAGGTCCAATTATCTCAGTTGGCTCCCAATTAATCCATGGAGTTGTTAGGGCCTCCTTTTAATTAGATCTCTTCTTCTCAAAGAACAAACTTTTTTTTCATATTTCACTTTATTTTTTTCTTTACTGGAACCCTGTAGAGTGGTGATACTATTTTAAAATGTACTTGTTTGTTTGATGGCTGGTGGAGACTTAATAAAGATATTTTTATCCAGAGTCAGCATCTGAGTAGAGATATAAATCAGTCCTTCTCCATGAAAATTAAATGCAAATATGTACAAAGTGAGATGATGCATACCTTGTATATTTTAAGTTTAACATTTTTCTCATTAAATCCCTTTGATCTTTTGCATAATCTCCCTGAATGTGAAAATCAGCATAGAGTTAACGGGTTTTTCTTTGTTTGTTTGTTTTGCACTATCTGATTTACCTGTTAACTTTATTATTTTTAAGGACATTAATTTATGTTATAAATTAAGATGTAATAAAATGAAGTCTAGAATGAAGACATTTGATTTGCCATGACATTTCGCCTGTTGAATCTCCTCTAGGACATAAATAAAATACCGAGGATAAAAGGTTGCTTTGTCAGCAAGGGGTTTCTTTTATATTTGCTTTCTGGTAGCTGGTACACTCTTGTATTCTCTTTAGAGTTCATCAGGAAAATGCTTTGAAATTATAGATTAAAATCTAAAATTGTGCCACTCTTTCCGGCCAACTTTCTAAGCTGTTAAAAATATTGTTTATGTATAAGTAAAACTTTCTCATTAGATTTAGAATTTATACAAGTTTATAGGAGTAGAATTCCCTTTGTCATATTCTTTATATCCTATTCACTAGCATAGAGTACATTTCCCTGAGGAGAAAGGAAGTAAACCATCTTATCCTTAAATTTATTGACATTAAAGGGTTTAGGAAATCAGGCTTCATGAGAACTGGATTACCTCAAATGCTTTGTTATATATGCTTAGCCTTATAAATTCAAGTTTCTGTTTGGAAAACCTGGCTAACAACATGAGTTATAAATTAAGTTCATTTTTTTCATTATTTATGTCTTTGATTTTATCTACTATTGCCATAGGGGGAACATTTACACAGTTAATGGATAGCAATATTTTCACAGAATGTCAACAAATAATAAAAGTCATAAATATACAAAGAAACATACAGATTCAAAAAAATAAAATACAACATTTGTACTAGAAATACATCTTTCTTGGCTGAGAGCCTTTAGCCTGATAAAGTGGGACCTTGCATTATTCTAGAGCTTGCTCAATCCTCATCTTTTCCACTGAAAATTGATTTGTCAGCCTTGTATATATTTTCATTTTTACTCTTCAAGACTGTCCACTGTACTAGATGGAGTAGACATAGATCTAAGCCTTATGAGTCTCTGCAGTTTCAGCTCGTCTTGTATTGCCTGGAATATTTACATGGTTTCAATAAATGTTTCTGGAAGAAAGAGGGAAGAGAAAAAATGATTTTCTTAATATCTGTTTGGCAAAATTGCTCCATAGACAAGATTGAATACTACAGATGTTCTTTTATTACTTCAGGAAAAAAAAAAAAGCATATTGAGCAGAGTTCAATAGAATTATTTTATCCTGAATTCCACACTCCAGTGTATATTGTTAGAAAAAAGTTACAGAGAACCTTTTTACTGTCAAGCTGTTCAACATAACTCTTTCCTGAAAAGTACCTCCCATGTGCTTTTAGAAATTCGAAAGGATCTGTAGGTACATTGCTATTAAGGTGGGTGTCAATTTTAGTCTCCAGCTGGCATAAACTAACAGAAATGTATATAAACTACAGTCCCCAGTTATTAATCTTAAGTGAAAAATACCTCAGTAAACATTTAATCAGGCAGCATTAAAATTGACTTGACTTAGATGAGACATGGAATGAAAGTAAATTGCCAGGATATTGCTTAGTGATCAGGCAATTCAAATGGTGGGATCTGTTTAGAAGAATTAGGCTGAGATTTCACCTTAAATTTAATGCATATACACGCTCCAGATAAAACCTTCCCTTTGCTATTTTTTGTGAGACCATCTCCCCAGCACAGTGCCTGGAAGTCACTGCCATTGTGTGTTTAGTAACTCCTTTTCCTTGACTGCTTTCTCTGTCATATCCTCTTCAGATTGACACAACCTTTCCTTACATAGATTTCTACTATGATAATATTTTTAGACTCTAGATCAGACCTAGGAGTCAGTTAATGTAAGATTTTAAACATTATATATTTATTGATGTATTAATTATTTAGCTTACCTTGCTCCAAAGTAGTATTATTGTGTTTCTTTTATATGTAGAACCCTACTATAGCTTCAAATGACAAGTATATTAGATGTTCAAAAAACTTATTGAATGAAACCACTGCGGGGAACTCTAACACCATGTTACAGTAGCCGATATCAGTTTTGAGAAATATTTCTGAGAAAACTAAAATCTCAATTTGTATTTGAGCTTGCCACTTTATACAGTCAACTTCAAGCCATACAACACCACTAATGACTGATCCATCCCAATAACAGAATTTTCCAAACACACAGAAGTTAGAATGTTGGTATATTTGACTAACTGAAGCTATTTTTAGTGCTTTGTTCCCCCTTTCCTCCCTTTTCACTTTCCCTTCCCAATTCTACATTTTTCTTCTCTCCTCCACTTCCTCGTTTATTCTTATTCTTCTCTCTGAATATAAAGTATTTTGCAAACTCAGATTTGTAGACTACTGCTATGCTATCTACACTGTAAGTATTAATATATATGTATTTCAAATTAAAAATACTTGTGAGGATAGTCTTTTGAAAGGTCTCAAGTGGGATCTTGTATTGTGCTATTTTTTTCTTCTGATACTTTAGTTACGTTTGGAAATGATTGGAATATCCTATATTTGTGTGCCTAAGGTTCCAGAAAGCTCTTAGCCACTTCCCTTTTCGAGGAACAGTCTCTTCCACTTTGGCAGTACCAGAGCTTGGTGAGTCTGTCTTCATCACTGACTCTCCTAAGAGCTGGTAGACTGACTACTGCTATCTACTCTTGCCAAAATCTCCAGTATCCACACTCAGAGCTGCAGCTACTTGTATTTGGCTTATGGCTTTCTTCACTCACGTATATAGGTTACACATTCATGTATATAGATCACTGAACGCCTCCCCATGCTTTTATCAACTTTTTTATGAAACGTCTCTTTGGAATTATTTAAAATAATTTCTCAATGATAAAATTTGGCTTCATAAATGGACTATATAAGAGAACCAAGTCCTTCTACTGTAAAATTTTATTTACAAACTTTGAAATAATAATATATATTATGTTTTTAGATTAGAACAAAATTAAGAAGCTAACAAAGATAGTTCACTGTTTCAAGGAATGTTCTTCTTTCTCTGTTTCTGTATTCATAGTGTATACACCTAGTCTTGGTCCATTTTTGCCTGTGTGATACATCCAAATGTAGACACTCAAACTGCGCAATCCTCTGTAAGACCACTCCAGCTCCACCTATTTCCTCTCCCACAGCTAAATACTAAACATTTCTGAGTGAAAGTAAACATGACATCAGTGCCAGGTACCTACAAATCTGCTCCAACATACTTTTAAAGTACAATGTTTGAAAGCAAATTATTCCCAATCTATTATCCTTTAGTATTCCTAACGCATTATTCTTTACAGACAGCAATTAAATTGCTTTGTAACCCAGGCTCTGTGCAATACTGACTTAGAGCTGATTGCTGTGAATACCCATGAAGAACAACATCACATGCAAAAACAAAAATTAACCTCAACCATTTGTCTCATACTAGACTTTTCTATTCATGAGAAAGCAACTTTTAGTATTAGGTAGTCCCATTTTTTAGTTCATTCTGAAAATATTAACAGGCATGAATAAGTTCTCACACATTAAGAATACTCCCAGCCAGATGCAGTGGCTCACACCTGTAATCCCAGCACTTTGGGAGGCCGAGGTGTGTGGATCATGAGGGCAGGAGATCCAGACCATTCTGGCTTACATGGTGAAATCCCATCTCTACTAACAAAAATTAGCCAGGCAAGGTGGAACACACCTGCAGTCTTAGCTATTCAGGAGGCTGAGGCAGGAGAATTGCTTGAACCTGGGGGCAAAGGTTGCAGTGAGCTGAGATCGTGCCATTGCACTCCAGCCTGGATGACAAAGCAAGACTCTATCTCAAAAAATAATAACAATAATAATAATAAAGAATACTCCCAAATATAAGATATTAGCATGTGTTTATCAATTTGGGGTCCACAGAAAAGATTAAACAAATTTTTTTCTTATGTTACATAATGATAACAATTTTGAATTTATTTTTTTCTATGAATTTACAGAGAACTCAGTATGTTGTGTTTTTTCTTTTATTGTATTTTTAGTGCTACTTCAGAGTTCTGATAATGAATTATATATGTGAAAAATACCAGTAACTCAGAATTTTCTTAATAAATGTATATCTAATAATGGAGCCAAGTTGTAGAAGCATGTTTTAGCATTATTGATCAATCTTCTTTGCTTGCTTAAAAATTACTTACTTTTTAGCTGAAGGGTCCTGCCCGTGACTTCAAACTCCATTCCATAGATCTGCTTTAGAAGATGTAGAATAATTTTTTCTTTACTTTTGTTCTTTTTTGTCTTAGAAACCAGACAGTTTAAAGCTAAATTCTAAAATTACATTATGCTTTCAGAATTTCTGTCATTTTCTTCAAATTATTTAACTTTTACCTTAATAGAGGTGTAAATTAATGATCTATGCTTGTTTTGAGGTCTGGAATTGAAACATCTCATACAATGTATGTAGAAGTTTTACATCCAAATTTTAATGGCTCTAACCCAAAGGCGTTGAAGTAAGTTGACTCCTGTCTAAGTCACAAGCTCTTTGCTTCCTGGGTCACATATTTTAATTGGACTTTGTTTAACTCAAAGAAATTTTTCTCTAAAGACAGAATGAGAATTAAAGTTTTCTATATTTTTTCAATGCATATATGCATATGTATGTGTTTGTGTGTGATCAAACATTATATTTTTTAGCAATATATAAATCTTGTCTATATTCTACCTCTTAAGAAATAAAATATAGAAGACCCTACATATAATTGCCCACATTTAACTTTTGAAGAGATTAAGTAAGCTGGGCACTGTGGCTCATGCCTGTAATACATGAACTTTGGGTGGCCTAGGCAAAGTGGAGTTCTAAACCAGCTTGGCCAACATGACGGGGTTTAGTAGAAACCTCGTCTCTACTAAAAATACAAAATTTAGTCAAGCGTGATGGTGGGTTCCTGTAATTCCAGCAGCTTGGAAGGCTGAGGCAAGAGAATTGCTTGAATACAGGAAGTGGATGTCGCAGTCAGCCAAGATTGTGCCACTGCACTTCAGCCTGGATGACAGAATGAGACTCCGTCTCCAAAAAAATACGAAAAAAGAAAAAGATGTTTTAAGTTGCTGAGGCATACTATCAAACAAAACTTGAAGTATAGGCAATCCTGGTCAAAGAATCATTGGAAATATAAACTGAGTGTGGTGACTGTCTTCCACATGACTTCTACTCTATAGTCAGCTTTAGCAGTATCTCCCCTCTCTACCAAATGTCACACTTTTTGTAAAGATGACTTCTCATTCCTCTCTACTTACTTACTGGGACAATATAATTTATTTGTCTGCTATTTGAAATTCCTTTTGAGCAACTATAGGTAAATTGGGTGGATTAGTGGTTACAGGTATCAAATATTTGGCTATGTTGTGTACATCTTAAATCTTGAATGAAATTTCTATTGGCCTTGGTGGAATAATCTTTATCTTAATCTGACCTCATTCTTATATCCCTTGTGCCTATACACTTCACATCCTTGCAACTAAATATTGCCTTTTATTTGGCTCTGATTTTATCTTTCAATATAACTATTACATAGTTAAATATAGCTTGCTCTTTTTGAATGTTGCCTTGTCAAAATTATATGTTTATTTTCCACTTTGATATGTATTTATCATGGTATTCTTCACTCAAGTATATAGATTATTCACAAAATATATGTAATTTTATAAAATTTTTATATATTTGTAAATACCCACACACATATATACACAAAACCTTTAAGTAGTCTTAGCTGGGAACCTGTAGTTACAGCTACTTGGAAGGCTGAAGCTGGAGAATTGCTTGAAACCAGGAGTTTGAGGTTGCAATGCACTATTATTGAACCTGTCAATAGCCATTGCATGCCAGTCTAGGCAACATAATAAGACCTCATCTCAAAAAAAAACAAAAAAATAAAAACTAAATATTCTTATTATTTTAAAAAATGAATTGCCATACTTGCTTTGAATTTTAATCTCTGAATTTAGATATGAACTGATTCATCATATATATAAATTAAATTGCTTCTTTGTTCCCTGAGAGTTGTATCTTAATGAATTTGGATATTCATATGATATCAGCTGATGCAATGACCTGATTTAGTCTGTGTTTCATAGCATCAAACAAATACATTTCAAAATACACAACCTAGAAACCATCTGTTTAGGATTGAGTTGAGTGAGATGGCAGAATAGGACCCTCCAATGATTGTCGTTACCCCAACAGAAACATCAATTTGAACAACTGTACATGCACAAAACTACCTGAGAAGTGGTAAGGAAACCAGATGGGAGATTATGGTATCTTGTTGTGGCATAGTGACAGAAAATGATAAATTGAAGAGGGTAGGAAGGACAGTTTTACGGTATCTGTTTCATTCCTCCAGCCACCTCAGGAAGTGCAATGCAAAGAAATATATCATGAGCTTAAAGAAAGATGGGGAAGTGAGCACATGATTTTGCCTTGGTCCTTAACATTGGGCCCACCTCAGTAAAACCCAGCACCATCCAGACATCTATGGCCTCTGAATTCAGGCTGGGATCCATGAATTTAGCCTTCTGGCCTGTCTCAGTGCCAGGAGGGAATGCATAGTTCATGCAAAATCTTTGACCTGCGTCATCACTGGCCAAGTACAGTGACCACAGGTTCTGTGCAAACCTCAGCAACTGGAAGGCTTCAGCAGCCATGGGCTGCAGGTACACCCTGGCACTATGCAAGCCTCACCAGCAATGGAATTCCAGCATGCCACTGCACCAACCATGGTGGTTTTGAGGGAAGGGTACTACCTAGCACTGAAAAGGCTACAGGAGTCGTGGGCTTAGGGACCACACCAAAGAACCTGCCCAGAATCTTTGGACAAGCTTTATGTTGAAAGGCATTTTCAGACAAACCCATATGGCAAAAACTGGAAAAAAATGTTTGTTCAGTGTGTAGGCATCAACACATGACCACAAGGATCATGAATAATTAGGGGAAAATGATACTACCAAATGGAGAAAATAAAGTATCGGTAACTCATTCTAAAGAGATGAAAATGTATAAACTGTCTGACAAAAAATTCAAAATAATTATTTTTAAGGAAGCTCATCATATTCAAGAAATATAAAGAAACAATAAACAAAATGAGAAAAACAATAAATTACTAGAATTAGAAATTTAACTGAGCTATCTTAAAAATTATTTAAAAATCAAACAGAAATCTTAGCGATGAAAAATAAAATAATTGGAATGAAAACTGCAAATACAATACCTGGAATGAAAACTATAATAAGTATTATCAGCAGAATTGATAAAGCAGAAGAAAGAATTTTAAATTCAAAGACAAGTTATTTAAACACATAGAGTCAATGGAGACAAAAATAAAGAATAAAAAGAAATGAAGAAAGCTTACATAATTAGTGAGACAGTATCAGAAGAGAAAATTTTAAAGTGATTGGCATTCAAGAGGAGGTAGAGAAAGATAAATAAGGTAGAAAGCTTATTTCTTAAAAAAGAATAGATGTGTCCAAACCCAGAGAGATAAAAATATCCACATACAGGAATGTTCAAAGATATCAAGTAGATTCCATTCAAATGAAGCTAACTCAAGACATATTATAATCAAACTTTCAAAGATAAAAGACAAAAACAGGGTCCCGAAGGCAGCAAGAGAAAGAAGCAAATAACATAAAAGTGAGTTTTAATATGCCCCTTAGAGGACTTCTCTACAGAAACATTATAGACCAGAAGAGAATAAGATGATATATGCAGACTGCTGAAGGGGGTGGAGAAATGACTGGCAACCAAAAATACTACATTCTGCAAAGTTATCTTTTTAAAATGAAGGAAAGAAAAATAATATTCCAGAAAAACAAAAGCTTAGGAAGTTCATCACCACCAGATCTGTAAGAAATGCTAAAGGGTGTTTTTCAATCAGACAGAAAATTCAATGAATGAGTTATACAAAAACATCTGAGTACAGGATTCTTACTGCTAAATTAACTACACAGTCAAGTTTAGAATACTCTAATACTATAATGGTGATATATAAATCTCTAATATCATTAGTATGAAGATTTAAATATTAAAATGTTAAAAAATAGAATCAATAATTTGCTAAAGAGCATGCAATATAAAAATATGTAAAGTATGACATCAAAAATTCAAAATGAAGTAGAGGAATTTAAAAAAAAGTTTTAAGTTTTTTTTTCAATCAAAGTTAACTTTTTATCAACTTAAGATAAATTGTTATAGCTACAAAATATTTTTATAACCTCATGGCAACTATGAAGTAACACTCTAGGATATATATATACATAAAAAGTAAAAAGAAAGAAAGCACTACTACTAGAAGTACACAAAACAAACACAATAAATGAGGAAGAAACACAATAAGAGAGGAAGAAAGAAAAAAGATCTCTAAAATAACTAGAAAACAATTAACAAAATGGCAGTAATAGGTTTTTATTTACCAATAATTGGATTTAATGTAAATGGATTAAATTATTTAATCAAAAGACAAAGAGTGTCTGAATGTATAAAAGAAACAGGATTTAACTATATGCTGCCTGCAAGAGACTCACAGCACCTGTAAGTGTACATACACTGAAAGTCAAGGAATGGAAAAAGATATTCCATGCAAATGTCAACTGAAAGACATTTGGAGTAGCTATACTTAATTAAATGAAATAGGTTTTAAGTTAAAAATTATAAAATGAGAAAAGGTCATAATATAATTATAAAGGGTCCAATTCAGTAAGAGGACATAAGAATTGTAAATATATATGCACCCAACTTTAGAGCAACTAAATATGAAGTAAATATTGATATCATTAAAGATCAGAGAAAAAAATAAAATAGAGATAAAAAATAGAAAATATCAATGAAGCAAAGAGTTGGCTTTTTGAAGAAATTAACTAAATTTATGAATCTTTATTTTTATTTTATTTTTATTTTTTATTATTTTACTTTAAGTTCTGGGGTACATGTGCAGAATGAGCAGGTTTGTTACATAGGTATGCATGTGCCATAGTGGTTTGCTGCACCCATTAACCCATTATCTACATTAGATATTTCTCCTAATTCTATCCCTCCCTTACCCCGACACCCCCTGACAGGCCCCAGTATGTGATGTTCTTCTCCCTGTGTCCATGTGTTTTCATTGTTCAACTTTCACTTATGAGTGAGAATATGCAGTGCTTGGTTTTCTGTTCTTGTGTTAGTTTGCTGAGAATGGTCTCTAGCTTCATCCATGTCCTTGCAAAGGACATGAACTCATCCTTTTTTATAGCTACATGGTATTCCATGGTGTATATGTATATATGTATATAATCCTTTGGGTATATATGCACTAATGAGATTGCTGGGTCAAATGGTATTTCTAGTTCTAAATCCTTGAGGAATCACCACACTGTCTTCTACAATGGTTGAACTAATTTACACTTCCCACAACAGTGTAAAAACATTCCTATTTCTCTACATCTGCTCCAGCATTTGTTATTTCCTGACTTTACTGATCGCCATTCTAACTGGCATGAGATGCTATCTCAGTGTGGTTTTGATTTGCTTTTCTCTAATGACCAGTGGTGACGAGCTTTTCTCATATGTTTGTTAACTGCATAAATGTCTTCTTTTGAGAAATGTCTGTTCATATCCTTTGCCCACTTTTTGATGGGGTTGTTTGTTATTTTCTTGTAAATTTGTTTAAGTTCTTTGTAACTACACTAAGAAAAAAAAGAGATGACTCATATATATACATAAAATCAGAGAAGAAAAGGGAAATGTTAAAATTGATGCCACAGAAATACACAAAGGTTTGTAAGAGAGTATTATAAACAATTCCATGCCAAAAATTGTGTAACCTAAAAGAAATGGATAAATTCTTGAACACATACAACCTACCAAGATTGAATTATGAAGAAATAGAAAATCTAAATAGATTAGTAAAAAGTAAGGGATTGAATCAGTAATAAAAATCTTCCATCAAAGAAAAGCCCAGAACTTGATGGCATCACTGCTGAATTCTACCAAACATTTTAAGAAGAAGTAATACCAATTATTCTCAACCTCTTTCGTATAATTGAAGAGAATAAAATATTTCCAAATTAGTTTTTTTATACCAGCATTACCCTAATACTAAAACCAGATAAAAACAATCAAAAAAGACCATTTGTTAAAATTACAGATAGATAGAAGGAATAAATTTTCATGTTTTTTTAAAGATTGTTCTTTTCATTACACAATGTATACATGTACTAAAACATCATAATATACCCCACAAATATGCACAATTATGTGTTAATTAAAAACAAAATAAAACTTTAAAAAATGTTAATCTCAGAGTAGAAGAGAGTAAAATGGTGATTACCAAAGGTTGTGAGGGTTAGGTGGAAGAAGGATTGGGTAGATCTCAGTGAAATGATACATATTTATAGTTATATAGGAGAAATCAAGTTAAGAGTTCTATTGAACAGTGTAGTAACTATAGTTGATGGTATAATATAATCTTGAAAAATGCAAAAGGAGTTGATGTTAAGCGTTTTTCATCACAAAAATAACTGTGTATGGTAACTTTGTTAAACAGCTAGATTTAACCATTCCACAATGTATATATACTTCACAGCAATATGTTGTACGTGATAAATACATACAATTTTATTTGATTTTTAAAAATAAAACAAAAATAAACAATGTTTTACATATTACTTATCTTTATTATGCTTATGCCAATAATGTGTAGTAATGTTGGATTATTTCTGTGCTAATTAGTGATGTTAGTATTTTAGAAAATTATTGACATTTTAAATTTTTAATACATTTGAGAATATATCAAGAAATTTAGACTAAGTTGCTGAAGTATTTTAGTTATTCAATCATAAAAAATTGGAAGATCCTGCTCTATTATTCATTTGCTCGGAAATTGGTAAATTCTCATTTACTGTGCTTTTATATTTACATAAAAAACTTTGGTTTAATTGATAGTGAGATGACTAATGCTGTCTCATGCATATGAAGAAATTTAATAATTACACTTGAATATTTTCTTTCTATAGTAGTCAGAAGTTTTCCCTTTTTAAGGGATGAGGTAATAATTTTCCTTATATATTTTATCTATGTTTGACTCGGTACTGTATATGACATGCTTAAATTCCAATCCTACATGCTGAAAAGTAGATTTTCTAGTCTGTTTTTCACTATTTGCCTATTTCAGGAAGTTTTCAATTTTTAATGAGGACACATTGAGTTTGATTGAATAAATAAATGAAAGAAACAACCAATGGTGGTAAGTTAAGTAAACCTGGGCCTAAGTTATCAGAGCTATGTTACTAGTAGAATTAATTTAAACTAAGCCCTTAGCAAGATACCTAAAAATAACTTAGTGATAAAAGTAAAACAAAGAAATTTATTTTATAAAGTAATGGCCCAAATTAGCCATTCCAGGTTAATGAATAGCTTTCCTTCATATAATCATTCAATCCAAGGAAAGGGAAGTTCTGCCATCTTCACAAGTATTTTCAAAGTCACTCTACAAAAGACAGAGGAAAAGAGCACTGAAGATCTCAAATGCAACTTGGCTCAAAAGTCAACCACACGAGACCTGGGAGCAATGGCTCATGCCCATAATTCCAGCACTTTGGGAGGCTGAGGCGGGTGGATCACTTGGGGTCAGGAGTTTGAGGCTAGCCTGGCCAACACGGTGAAATCCTGTCTCTACTAAAAATAAAAAAATTAGTATAGCATGGTGGTGTATACCTGTAGTCCCAGCTACTTAGAAGGCTGAGGTAGGAGAATTTTGTAAACTTGGGAGGCAGAGGTTGCAGTGAGCCGAGATAGCACCACTGTACTCCAGCATGGGCAACTGAGCAAGGACTCTGCTGTCTCACAAAAATAATAAAATAAATAAATTACATGACCACACCTAACTACAGGGAGTGCTGAAAAATATTGTCCTTAGATGGGCAGCAATCCCCAGCTACAATTCCATTATTGTAAAATAATCAGAATACAGAGTTTGGTGTACAATTAGCAGTATCAACCACCATCTTCTTGTCAATGACACAAGTATGTTTCTGGAAAAAAGTATTAGGCTCAGAAATGGGGCTGTGGAACATGAAATGGCCATGTTTGCACATCCCATGGCATGCAGCAGTAGATTCAAATAGCTTCAATGATTATCCTACAAAGACCTTGTTGATCTCACTGATACCAACATCAAAGTTATGGATCCATTTGCCAGTATCTTCTTGCAATCCTTAGTTATAAACAGTGGTGTTTCATCTATTAAAATTCTTTAAACTACATATCCAAACTTGATAGTCTTGTGTGCTAATTAATTTAATAAATTAACTCAGTTTATAAAATACCAGTTTATCCTAATATTACTTTATTTATGATTACTGATATTTTATTGTACTGATCTGCTGGAATTTGGTTAACATGTTTATATTCACATTATATTCCTCATGATTTTAGAAATATAACTCTGAATTTAAAACTTATTTTTCCTTAGGCATTGAATTCACTGCTTTGCTTACAATAGGTACTTTATTACAAGTTTGTACATCTAAATCTAATTTCAGACTATTTTAAACAGCAGTCGTATCTTCACTCTCTTCAGAAATGTAATTGTTTACTTGGGGCCTTCAGTGGGTCCTTGTTATTAATCAATATTTGATAAAAATTACTGGGCAATCATTATTAATAAGGCACCGTATTGAGAGCTCTAAGGGATGCAAACAATTTTGAAATGCGTAGAAAGTCACTCAACTGCAGAGGCCTCCTGATCTATCACCATCTGGACACATGAGTTTGGGATTCAAGTGTGCCCTGGAGTATTTTTCTGCATGTGTCAATTTTTATTCCTTGGAATTTTTTCTTTGTTCTAGTCCATTGTTTTGTTCATCCTTGTTTTCCCAGAAGACATTTTTTCAAATCCAGAGCTTATACTGTTTATTTCTTCAATTGATGGATTTTTTTTTTTAAATTTCCCCACCACATTTACCAACACATTGGACTCTCAATTGTGGTTAGTTGTATGCTTTTAAAAATGCAATAAATATGAATTTAGATTCCCAACACACCCAGCCTTTTTGGTTTACTTTAAAGAGGCTAAGTAAGAGAAATATGCAAGGTAATGGAGATCTATATTTGAGATGGGGAGGGAGCTTTGTCCTTGATTCTTTAGAGTGTTATGCAATACAGTGGAAGGATAATGAGTTTAATGTCAGGGAATACTCACTTTTATTTGCAGCACCACTGCTTTATTTCAACTGAGCAGACATATGCTGGCCACCTATGATATGTCAGTCACTCCCCAACTATGTCCTGCAGGTTCAGAAAAGCACAAGACAGTCCTAACTCTCAACAGTGTTTACAATACACTACCTGTGTGATGTAGTTAATATCTATAAATGCTTGTTTCCTTCTCTGGAGAAAAGGAATAATATCTGCCTCATAAGAATATTGTGAGGATTAAATTAAATTTATTCTATTCCCATGATTATAATGAATATGGTTTTTTTATGTTTCAGCTCTAGGCTCAGCAGAATTTTGGTTATCAGAGTTAAAGGATTTTAAAATTATAACATTGCGCTTTTCAGGGTTATTTGAATATTGACTTTGCAGAGAGGAAGCAAAAATATCCCTAAAGTGCATTACAAGCTGAGTAACATGAGATAAGTAATTTATCTCAAATTCATTCCACATTGATATAATTCATATAATTTGTTCCTCATCGATGAGGTTTCTTCACACAAAAATAAATCTAGAGGTATATTCATTTTATATAAATTTCAAACTTAGAATATTATTATTATGTATGACACATGCATTTACACATATATGGTATGTGTGTAATATCTTTCTTGGTGAAGAGTTCCCACAAGTAAGAAAAATCAGTGGATACCAGTATGATTTGTTATTTTGATCTAAGAAAGACTAAAGTTTTAATTTTAGTTTAAATACAAATGCTAGCTACATTTTATTTATACTAGTTTTATCTGGTTGATATATTTATTACATAATTATGAAATTAGTAAATCAGCAACTGTGTTTCTCTATGGAATTCTCAAAGATTGAGAATTTCTATAGCATGTATAGATTAGGTATATCCTGATGTTTATTACATAATTATGAAATTAGTCAATCAGCAGCTGTGTTTCTCTATGGAATTCTCAAGGATTGAGAATTTCTATAGCATGTATAGATTAGGTATATCCTGATGTATTTTCTTAATCTCTATATAAAATATTTATTGAGATTTGCTTCAGAAATGACTCTATATAAAATATTTATTGAGATCTCTTCCCTGATCCTACAATGTCACACACACACACACACACACACACACACACACACACACACACACGCACACACCCTTTTTATTTGCTTTCTTTTTTTAATGAGGTTTTACTCTTTATTTTATTTTTTAATTTACTTTAAGTTCTGAGATACGTGTGCAGAACATACAGGTTTGTTGCATAGGTACACATGTGCCATTGTGGTTTGCTGTACCCATCAACCTGTCATCTACATTAAGTATTTCTCCTAATGCTATCCTTCCACTTGCTCCCAAACCCCCAACAGGACCTGGTGTGTGATGTTCCCCTTTCTGTGCCCATATGTTCTTATTGTTCACCTTTCACTTAAGAGTGAGAACATGCAGTGTTTGGTTTTCTGTTCCTGACACACACCTATTAGAATAAAGAGAATAAAAATCAAGAGTAATTTAATGAAATAAAGGAGAGTTTCAGAAAGAAATGGATAAAAATAATATGCTACCAGGAATTAGAAGAAAATGGATAATTAAGTTGACTTCATTGATAATCAATGCATTTCTAAATAACAGAAGAATGTGAAGATTCAATATTAATGTTATTACAACAAATTTTGTGTTCACAATATTTGTTCATCTCCATGTGTGTTTTTGTCACTTGATTTGATTGGGTGCCTTATGTTTAAATAAATCATGGCACATTTTTGTCTTTTACCTAGTACTTAAAGAAGTATAGTATCATTTATTAAGAATGATTTAGCAGTGTTAGAGTTTTAGATCAATGCACTGAAGGATTTTTACATGTATGACTGAGATAAAAGTGGGAAGACAGTTATAATGAGAAATAGAGGGTAGTGTCCTATAGAGAGCCTGCTCTGCTCATCTTATCTCTCCAGTCAGGGTCCTCTGAGCCAGGTTTCATTGAATGACATTACCTTTCAATGAATGACACTTTATGGTTATTTTCCTGTAACACATTTTTATTATGATACAATTTTACTGCTTTAAATTAAAAATATATAATTTTAATTAACATAAAAATTATGCATATTTATGGAGTTTACAGTGATGTTTTGATACATATATAGTGATTATGTCAGGTATTTCCTTCATCTCAAATGTGATTTCTCTGTCTTGGGTTCATTTGTTATCCTTCTTCTAGCTATTTGAAATGATTTATTATATTATTGTGAACTGTAGTCATTTTACAGTGGAATATAACACTAAAACTTAGTCTTCCTTTCTAGCTATAACATTATGTTATGTTGAGAGTCAACTAAAATTTTTTGAGGCATACAGATATGAAAAAGTTTAGGACAAAAACTTATAGTACTTCTAAGTAAATGAGAAGATTGACAAACTATTTCAATAGATTAAGATAAATTTTGTATAAAATAAAGCTGTGAAGAACTCAGCTAACTAAACCTATAAATTTAAATTATAATGAAAAACAATTCACTCTCTCTTTTTAGAAGACTCTAAAATTTCTCTCTCAGGCTGCAGCTCCTCTCTCTGGCTCCAATTGCCTGCTTGATAACTCCTTGAGTATATCATAAACACATTAAAATTAACAAAATTAAACAAGTGGCTGAGATCTGGCATTTGTTCTTTCCACAGTTTTCCCTGTCTCACTGAGATTAGTTTACTCCCATGTAGAAAGGTTAACCCCTGTTTCTCTTTGTATAGCACCAAATCTAATCCATATTCTGTGTTTGCGCCTTAGAGCCTTCTTTCACTTCTGATGCTTCTACTGTATCAAATCAGACAACTGCAGCACCCTCTTAACTTTTCTCCCCAGATTCCATTTTTGCTCTCTCTGGTTAATTCTGTATGAGGCAATGAAAGTAAAAATTTAAATTCACAAATATAATAAGATTTCTCTTCCATTAAAAATGCAATAGTTTTGGCCAGGCGCCATAGCTCATGCCTGTAATCCCAGCAATTTGGGAGGCCAAAAGTGGGCGGATTGCTTGAGCTCAGGAGTTCTAGACCAGCCTGGGAAACGGTGAAACCCTATCTCTACAAAACTTAAAAAAAAATTAGCGGGGCATGGTGGCACATGTCTGTAGTCCCAGCTACTCGGGTGACTGAGATGGGAAGATTGCTTGAGCTTAGGAGGTCAAGGCTACAGTGAGCCAAGATTGCACTACTGCATGTCTCAAAACAAATAAATAATAAATACATAAATAAAATTAAGCAATAGTTTTCAATTGCAGTTTTAAAAAGACCAAGACTTTGTATAAATTTCAAGACTCCACGTATACTAGACACTGCTTAATTCTTCCAACTTGACTTGTTCTTTTCTGTTTCCTACTTTCTCTATTCCAGACACCTGTTTCTGTAAGTTCCATGAAAAAGCCAAGATGCTTGAGATGGCTTCTGCTGCTCCTCAGCCACCAATGCCCTTTTCTTGAGCTATTTCCTTGATTGGACCCTTTTTAATCATTCCGCTGTTAGCTCATACTGTCCATGTTGTCTTCTCTGTCTCCTTAATCACAGTAAATTATCTCCTTATTTTTAAACCATGCTTTTCTACTCAGTTCACATTTTTATTTGTTTATTCCTTTTCACGTTTCTTGTTACCAGTGCTAAACCATCAGTCTCCTGAGTCTAAGACTGGTTTCACTTTTTCCTGCACTCCTGTTTAGCTGATTGCCTGTTATAGAAGCAAAATTAGAACCATATTGTCTGGTATGGTAGGCAACACTCACTGTAACTATTTACATTCCAATTAATTAAAAATTAATCAAAATTTAAAGTTTATTTCTTCTATTATACTTGCCACATTTCAACTGTTAAAAGAGGCACGTTAGGCTAGTGTCTATCATATTAGTGCAGGGACCATGTCCATGATTGAAGGAAAGAGTCCTATTAAACTGTGCTACTTTGGAAGGGACATTTCAGTTGCTTGCTTTCATGAGATCACTATATCACTCTATTAAGACCTAATTGTTAACATGAAACACAGTTGTAAAAATTATAAGTTTTCGGTACATGTATTTAGTCAAATTCTATCTCTGACAGTAAGACAAAGAGATTTTCATAGTAGGAGGGGGTTTTAAAATTGTTTTTGTTTTTGTTGGGCTTTTTGTTCATTTTTAAAAAATAAATTATTGTTATTTCATGCCTTGACATTAAAGAACTTGGATTTATACTTTACAAACTTTGCTCAATTCTCCCAGAGAAAATTTTTCTTTGAAGTCGTTGGGAGATCCAAAAAGAAATAGGAGATAGAAGAATTGAGCCAGGGGCAAAACGTTATTCCTTTTCATGTATCTATAAAATGAAAAAAAAAAATGATGAATTTCAGTCTATTTGTTCTGCCTCAGAACTTGTAAGGGACCTATGTTCTTATGAAATATAGATGCTAAGGAAAACTACAATCTCTGAAGAGGGAGGGCGAGTAGTAGAAGGCAAAGGGGAGAACTTAACAAGACATTAAGTAAAAGCATGAGAATGTCAGTCAATTGTCAGCTATTTGTTATAAGTTAGTGTTTAATACAAAATTAAAATGGCCCATTTCATGTCTTAGAAATGTTTCATGTCTTAGAAATCCAACTTCATGAATATGTTGCACTCACTAAGTCTTAAATAAATGCTATATATTAGACTTATAAGTAAAACATGTCATTAGCCTCAAAAGGTTTAAATATTAGTTTTATAGTAATATAACCTCTCTGCTTCCCTTTGCTCATATTTTACGGGTACAGCTGTGCTCATTTTATTTTTATATTTGTAATGAAATTTTATTTCTAAGACTCTGTGTTTATTTTCGGGAAAACATTTTTAGATTAAAAAAATCAACTCAGTACATGTTTTGAAGGGGTTAATTTAAGCAGATTTTATTTGTCCCATTTTGTTATACTAAATTTAGTCTTTTGTTTGTCATTCTAATTTATGCTTTTATGATTTCTCTTTTATTATTCTTTTTTTGTTTTACAAAGATGGATTTTGGAGAGAGTGAGAGATTGGCTTTGTATTGTCACAAACACAAAGGCAGCCTCTGGGATAGCATAGAGACAAGCAGAAATTTCACTTCACATTTTAAGCTATCTTTACACAGTGAGGAGATGCCTTTACCATCCTTCCACATTTTCTGTTAGCAGTGATGGGGCAATAGCCCTCCATTGTTCCCCTAATCTCAGTTTGGGGAGTTACATCCTTATGTCAGGAAATCCCTTGTTTGACTCCAGCACCCTGGGTCCTATGCCCCATTGCCTCTCTTTCATCTGCTTCACCTATGAAAACAAAGTCCTGGGGCTTATATTTAAGAAGTTGTCTCATTCTCCAAGTAAGCAGCAGAGCCTCCCATGGTTGAAGGTGTTTTGACTTTCTCATTGGACCCAGAAAATGATATAGACAGTGTTATGTCTTGGCACCTGGCTGGTAAATGTCACACTTACCTGCAAGGTGGAGGAAGATTCCCCACCACACTTGCATCCCTCTGACAGACAAGTCAGCCCCAGTGAGAGGACACAGAATAGATCACAGTGGGAATGATTGCTTTCTCTCTGGCCATGTAGACCATGAATAACCTCCACCTACCACCACTCCCACTTTTGCCTAGGGTGCCATGTGCAGAGAAAGGCTCTGCATTTACTTTAATGCTTTGCATTTGCCATCTTGAAATTATTAATACTTTTGAACAAGGGGATCGACATTTTTATTTTTTACTCAGCCCTACAAATTATATAGTCATTCCTGATTAATTTTACCTATAAAAGTATTTACCAGATTAGTCATAGAGGCATATCTTATTTCTCCCTTTTACTCAATTTCCACTTTCTGTCAAGCATCTAGCACTGTCTATTTACTTCTTAAATACTTCATAAATCTTTTCTCCATCCCTGATGCCACTGCTGTACTTCAGGAAAATATTATCTTTCACCTGGACCATTGAGCAGTCTCAATGTTTTATTTGTTTTCTCTTTATAATTCAGCCTTCATAGTGCTACAAGAGTCATTGTTGTATAACAAAGACGTAACCAAGATTGCCACTTATTTAAGTGTGTGTTTTTACTCATGGAAAATACTTTTCATAAAATTGTTTTTCTATATGTGTTTCCTGAGTGCACTTGTTTCACATATTTAGTATTTTTTATTGTTTGTTAATTCTTTTTTAATGTGAATCTATTTTTATATTAACAAATATTTGTCATTATTCTTTAATAGTAATATTGCCCTTCTACTTTATCTAAAATTGGATGATGTTCACTTTTTAAGAGACATAAGACATCTTACCCCTAATTTTTTATTTGTAACTTTGTGTGTGTGAGAAAGAGATTGAAATAAACAATTCTCACTGTGCATAGTTTTTGTTCTTCTTCATTATCCTTTATTCTTTTAGAGCATTTTTACTTCAGTTTCTTTCTTTTTAAGTATTTTTAAGTTGACAGATCAAAATTGTACACATTTATCATATACAATATGTTTTAAAGTATGTATATAAATTGTGGGATATTTAAAGTATAATCTGGATTTAGGGTGTAAGGGATGGTCAAGTCTCTGTGATTTTTTCTTAGTACTGTCTGAGTTCTGTTACCAGTTCATCCTGTTTCTAAAGCAGAGCTTAAACTAGAGGGTTGTGTTGGAACCTAGAGATATGTAACTAGTAAGGGGTAGGCGTCCATCCTCTAGCATAGGCATTCACTCCTGAGTTTAGACATCGAACATTTTTACTTTAAAATATGTTAGAGACTTTTTCTAAATTCTGGTCTCAAGCTGGTAGCAATGGGAAAGAAAACTTTCTATGGCAGTTAAGATAACTAATTTTGAAATTAAACTGAATTCCCGAACTGAATTCTTAATATGAATATGTCCCTTGGACCCTAAACTACAGTTTTCTCCTGTGCAAATTCTGATTGTAGTGCTTAGGTCATAGAGTTGTTCTGAGGAAAAGAAGATAATTGACTGACACATGTTAAGCACTTCATATATGATTGTGGATTATGATGTAGTATTTGTTGTTATTGCCCCTGGAGTGGATGCAAGAGCATGGGCAGATGGATTTGGATTTTTATATTGTCGTAGCTTATGATTGTTTAAAATACTTGCAGAATTTTAAACAGGTAAAGTCATTGTTATATATGGCAGATGTTGATGGAGTGCTCCCTGCAACCATATTGTATGATTCGTTGATATCGAATTTTAAGGATGTATTAGTCTGTTCTTATGCTGCTGTAAAGAACTGGCCGACACTGGGTAATTTATAAAGGAAAGAGGTTTGATTTACAGTTCTACATGGCTGAGAGGCCTCAGGAAACTTACAATCCTGGCAGAAGGGAAGCAAACATGTCTTTCCTCACATGCTGGCAGGAAGCAGAAGGAGCAAAGGGGGAGTCCCCTTATAAAACCACATCAGATCTCATGGGTACTTACTAACTATCACGAGAACAGCATGGGGTGGGGGACTGCTCCCATGATTTGATTATCTCCACCTAGTCCTGCCCTTGACATATGGGATTATTAATAACTCAAGATGAGATTCGGGTGGGCCCACACATCCAAAACATATTAGAGAAGGTGAAGTTTTGTGCTCCTAAAAGTCAGTGATATAGCCGAGTGTTTTATGTATGTCTCTGTGTGTGTGTATCCTTAAGCAATATTATGCTTTGATAATGATGATCATAGAGACCCAGGATCTCACAAATAATTGCACAATTTATACTATTAGTTCTCTTTTCTAAGATCTCAAGTGGAACTTTCAATGAGCTGCACATGGAGTCTGCTTTGCTGACACACTACATCCTTGTGTGATCAAGTAGATACAGAGTGGCCAAAATTATTTAAAGTATAGCTATAGTATATAATGATAAACAAAATAAATGTACACCTGCATTTGAAAATACGTGGCTACTTCTAAAGAATTGTCTTATAAATACTTGAATGGTCTGAGGGTTTCAGAGTAGAAAAAAGTCCTAAACTTTCCTTTTTGATTGGGTATGGTTTAACTACTGTACAATCATTCGCTTCAAGAATGAATCAGACTTTTGACAAATGCATAAAACAGCCAAAGTATTCAGGAAATAAAATTTTTCTCATTAATGTTATCCCAACAATAACAAAACAGATAATTATAGAATCATCCACTTTATATTCATCTTTGCTGTTGATTTTGGTTTTTGATATTCCTAGTAGTTTAAATCACTTCTATAGTCTTGCCAAAGTAAAACCAGTAATCTAGGGTAAGCTTTCCTATCTCTTAAATTTACAATATGCTTTGAGATATATCAGCAATTAAAGTTGTTCTGCTTGAATGTACATGTTCGGTACCACTAACCCCAAAATATGAGGGTCTAATGAATTGGCTTTAATGATTTTCTTACTTCCTTAAATGTTTTTGTTTTAATTGGTTATACCACATTATATCCTGAACTACATTGAAAAGTTCACAGCATTGATGCTAATGGTCTCTTTCTAATTACTACATAACGAACAAGGTCTGACAGTGCAGTTTTAGAGGTTAGATACCACAATTAGTAATTATGGTCATATTTTTATGAAGCAGAAATCTTAAGGCTTCCATAATGTGAAGATTATATATATATATGTGTGTGTGTTTCAGTATATTTATGTTTGTATATGTGTGTATATTAATTTGAGAGGAATGTCTGAAAAAATATACATTTAGGATATTTTATTTTTTCATTATAAATAAACACATGTAGATGCATATATGCATGTGTGTATATTTATATACACATTTTTGGAAGAAAAGAGTACCATCTAATAAATAAATTCTCAATTTATTTTGCAGAAGTTGCATTTCAAGTATAATCTATGCTCTCCCAAGTGTATTTAACACTTATGGATCATTTCTCTCTCTGCCCTGGAGTTGGAATGTAATATTCACATTGGTCACAATTAAAATATTCTGATAAAAAGAGTTTGGGTCATGCCCCAAAATAAATGAATATATTTTTGAGACAGAGTTTCACACTGTTGCCCAGTCTGGAGTGCAATGGCACGATCTCGGCTCACTGCAACCTCTGCCTCCTGGGTTCATGCGATTCTCCTGCCTCAGCCTCCTTAGTAGCTGAGATTATAGGCACACAACAGCAAACCTGGCAAATTTTTTGTGTTTTTAGTAGAGATGGAGTTTCACTATGTTGGCCAGACTGGTCTTGAACTCCTGACCTCATGATCCCCCTGCTCAGCCTTCCAAAGTGCTGGAATTACAGGCATGAGGCACCGCACCCAGCAGGGTCATTCCACATATTAAACAGACTTAGTCATATTTTATTCCATTATAGATACAAGCTTTTTAATAAAATTTTTACAATGATTTTCTTACACTAACATTTAGGAAAAAATAGCAAGAAGTCTTGCAAATCATAAAAGTTGGGGGATAGGGGTATCCACATTTAGCAATCTCACATAATTGTTATGTTAAAAGTCCCAAACATTATTATACTTACTATTTCCAATACTGGTTCTCCAAAACATTAATTTATTTTTAACCTATATCATGAAAAAAAATTAATCTTTTTCTGGTTTTGCACATTTGATTTTCAGTAGTGAAAATATTTGCTAGTATATATTCTTGAAAGTTTGATTTCAAATTTCCTATCAAAAGTGTCATCAATGATGTGTTAACTTTTAGGAAAAAAAGACCCTAAATCCCTTTTATAGAAACCAAATTGTATATACTTATATTCAGTTTTCCCACAGTGTTTAAGGCTGTGAACTGATTTTTTTTTGCTTGCTTTTTTTGAGCTATTATACTATTAGTGACTATTCTCCTTTGATTTCTGCTTTCTTTCTTTCTCTCTTTATTGTAGTTCTGTATCTTGTTATCTGCCTTCAACAATTCAGTGTTTTCAGAAAAAGGACCTACAATTTGATCAGAAATTGTATTTATCTGGCATCTTTATTCATGGTTGTTTCAGATATTTGCATACATAAAAATATTTAATACAAAATAAATATTGAGAGTTTTTTAATAATTGCTTTTATAAAGCAATTATTTATTCTATTATTTATATTTATATTATTCCTAAAGTTAATCTCAATTAAAACAAACTTTCAGAGCTGAAGATTATTTTATTCTTTCTATTAACATATCGTTATTTTTAGACAGTGTAAGTAAAATGCATTGAAAGGAAGCATTCTCATTACATTGTTTGCAATGTAAGTTATCAAAAAATAGATCAGTAAAAGGTATATGACAACATAGAGATAATGCCAAGTGAATGGAGAGAGAGTGAAATAAGAATAAAATGATGTAGATGAATATGTTTCTGTGTTGGGGGAAATGAGCTGAAATGAATGTTGGTAGTAGTATTTCTGAGAGAAGAAAAGCTCAATACAGATGTTGGGGAAACATTTAAATTTTAAACAGGAGGCGATAGGGAGCCAGAGAAAGGATCTAAGGGGATAATAATGTGCTTGAGCAAAGTAAAAATGTTCTCCTTGTTGACAAATTCTAATCATTTCTTGCTGTGATAATTAATCAGACAGCTAAATACTAGCCACTCACCTGCTTCAAAACATAAATTTTATTTTATGTGCACCACAAATTACTCTTTCATGCACACGTTAAAAAAGTGTATACAAATTCTCCATGGAATGGGAGAGATATTTGATAGCTGCCTTTGGTGGAAGTAATTATTATTAATTTAAGATTAGCACACTCTAGACAGACTGTTAGCATTCATGTTTTATCTAAACACAGCCATGTGAGTGGCACAAGGCTGTCAGTGTGTTGGTGAAAGCTCTCCCACTGTTCCCAACAGCTGCTGAAATCACAAACATTTCAATCTTATTAATTCAACATGAAAAAATCATTAGCATTGTACTGAGGTGTTTGAACCAGCTCACTCCTGCTTGGTTGATCTCTCAAGTCAAATTAGGAAAACTCCTGCTCAGACACAGTTTACCATTTGTTGAATCAAACATATTATTCTGGTTACATTTTGAGATGGCACTCCTCTTGTTTGCCCTATAAGCAATGATGAATTTAACTCAAGAAGGAAATTGCATATTAGGGTTTCGAAAGCAAGAACTTTTCTATCATTTATGAATCTCTTTGGATATGAGACTTAGATTAATAAAATATTCAAATGGGTTAGAGATCATCATCACCAACAATAATACTCAATAGTGATTTAATCCTATTAAATGTCATATATTTTTCTAATTGCCAAAGATCCCTTCACCCACTTGGTCTTCAAAACATTCTTATGAGTTGGGTGCTATTATTCATGTTTTTCAGATGAGAAAACTGAGGCACACAAAAAAGTAAATTCCTGAGGTTATAGAGCTAAGTTATGGAGACTGAATTTGAATCCAGGAAGTATGATCCTGGATTACGTGCTCATTTTATATAGGCGAATGTACAAATGTAAAATAAAATGAAAGAAATAGAGAAAAGAAACCAAAATCTTTTCTCTCTGAGATATTTACAAGTAATCTTGTTTTATTCCTGGAGGTGAGGAAATAGTCAGTAAATGCCAGAACTAATATATATTTGAGATGTGAGATTTATGAAAGTCAGTATGTCAGTGGGCCAGCTGGGACCAGAAGCCATATTTCCTTTCAGTCTAAAACTCTGTCCATGTTTACCTTGGAAGAGTAACATATTGCATTTTTTATACTGGATTTTTTTCTTATGTTTATTTTGAAAATGATAAAGAGAATGAGGAAATTATATATGTATATATATTTACATATAGAATATATATTCTATTATTAGCATTTGCTTAAGGTATATAGTAAAATGACATACAACTTTCTAGTAATTAAACAAGCATTGGAATGTATTTTCTCGGGTGAACATGTTTTGTCTGTGATAGATGCTGGAAGGCTAACACACACATGATATTTAGAACAAGAGATTGATTGTGTGCCTTTCATTTAGTTTTGGGCTCTTCAAAATCAATGAATTAAAAAAAAAAAAACTATTCCCTGATAACCTTTACTCCAAGTCATGGTTTAGAGTCTACCTGCATAGTTTTATGCATGTGATCCATGTATAGAGATAGTTTATTCTTTTTCATAAATAAAATATGTAGTTTGGCTCCATCAGGCTTATTTAGACTCCACCAGGTTCATAAACCATTTTTCTCCAAGGACGTAGGAATTGATTAATACAAAATAATAAATACATGCCCTAGGAATTGATGATTGTTTAAAGCATGGTTTACAGTTTTGCAAATGTGGAGAAAGTCAGAATTCCATTACCCAGATATGTAGGGCTCTCTAATTCCAGTCATGGTGTTGGGAGAAGATTTTTAATAACACATAAATAATACCAGTAAATGTTTTTGACACCTTCTGGCCAGCTTTTTATGCCCTTGTGGCCTTTCTCATCTGCCCTTTCCCATTTACTTTTTTTTTTTTTCAATTTGGTATGTGGGTGTGTATAGATAGGTCTATTTTTCCCAGTAGGCTTTAAGCCGTTTTGAGAGCAGGTACTATGTCTAACACATCTTTAAGTTACATCTCATGACCTTACTTGTGTATTGTTTTCTTACAGAAGTTTTTACAAATTTATAAATTTTAAAGTTAATTTTAATTTTTAACTTCATCGTTTTTGATTGACAACTAAAATTATATTTATGATATATAACATGGCGTTTTGGAATATGTATATGTTGCGAATGGCCAAATCAAGCTATTTAACATATGTATGGCTCACATTTATTTTTGTAGTGAGAACACTTAAAACCTACTCTCTTAGCAATTTTTGAGCATGCAATATATTGTTATTAACTATATTCACCATGTTATACCATAGATCTCTTGATTTTCTTCCTCCTGTCTAATTGAAATTGTGTATCCTTTGACAAATCTCTCCCCAGTTTTAATTTATATTAATTCAACAAAAGTAAATAGACTGCCAACTCATGTGTAGCCCACTTGTGATGAGAACCACAAATAACTTAATTAAGTTCTGAAAGAGATATCTCAGAAAGAAAGTTTCAAGAACCACTGGTTTATTGCTAAGGCCTGAACAATTGCATGAGGGCTAAATTTATCAACCTTGAATTACTATAATCACATTGTAGAAACCAGAGAAAAACAAAATGCAAGCAGTCACGTGTTTTTATATGAAAAACAGAAATAAAGAGAGAAAAAGTATATGTGTTAACTTAGTGCAACCTTTCCAAAACAATTATTATTTGATGAATAAATACAAGATAAAAATTATTACATCTTTTCACTTGCATTTTATTACAATTATTTATTAACTCCACGTTATTTTTGTGCTTATTTTATTCAAGGCACTATCTTGCGTTTCATGTGAGGTGGAAAAGTACAGGCTACACTGTTTTTTCCCCCTCAGGAACATATATTTTATATGGCTTTATAAGTAAGTCAAATGATCCTGAGAAGTTGCCTGATAAAGAAGGTCGCAGTTAAGGTTCGAATCAGGGGAAAGATCTCTGGAAGATAGAGTTGTTAGTTATGTCTTTATGAAGAGAGCTAGTTTCTGCATGACAGATTGGATTCAGATAGGTGTAAAGGAAGCATATTTTTCAGAAATGAGAGAGCACACACAGAAATGAGACTCTCCTACATATCTTCAAGATAAAAACAGACTTACCTATTCATATTAAGAAATTCATACTTGAGGACATTTAAAAATGTTGCAGTGACCAGTTTTCAATGTCTCAACAAGCAATTGTACTATCATTTAAGTGTCACCTTGAAAACTGTTTTTATTAGAAGGCTGTATTCATTTGCTAGGGATGCCATAATAAAACACCACCATAACAAAATCCAAAATAAGACTGGGTGACTTAAACAACAGAATTTTATTTTTCTCACAGTTCTTCAGACTAGAAGTCAAAGGTATGGGTATATTTGGTTTCTCCAGGCCTCTCTCCTTGGCTGGCCTATGGCCACCTTATTTTCCCTGTGTTGTCACATGTTCTTTCCTCTGTGAATGTGCATACCTGGTGTCCCTTTGGGTGACCAAGCTGGGTGTTTTTATAGACATCGAGATAGATTAGGACCCAGCCTTACCATATCATCTTAACTTAGTCACATCTTTAAAGGTCCTATAGACAAAATCAGTCACACCTGAGCTATGGAGGGTTAGGGCTTCAACATGTGAAATTTTGGAGAATTCAACCAGTAACTAAGACCAAAGTTCAGGCGTAAGAAAATAAGTATCATAAATATATTAACTATCATAGTATGTTTTATTTAATTAATAGATCATGAAAGATACGTGAATCAATCTTTAAATATAGTCCATTAACTTTTACTGAACAAGTCAATGTTCCAGCATGTGAACTGAATATTTTCACAAATATGATGTCTTCTTTAATCTTTATTTTCTTTTTTTTTTTGAGACAGAGTATTTGTTGCCCAGGCTGGAATGCAGTGGCACAATCTTGGTTCACTGCAATTTGCCTCCCAGTTTCAAGCAATTCTCATGTCTCAGCCTCCTGAGTAGCTGGGATTAGAGATATGTACCACCACACCCAGCTAATTTTTGTATTTTTCGTAGAGACAAGATTTCACCATGTTGGCCAGGCTGGTCTAGAACTCCCTACCTCAGGTGATTTGCCCCCCTTCAGCCTCCTAAAGGTCTGGGATTACAGGCGTGAGCCACCAGGCCCAACCTAAACTTTTAAAATACTACATGCAAAGATAAGACCAAATTCACACAGTGACAGATCTCAGATTGAGTTTCATGAAATTCTGACTCTAATTTTGTTGTTGTTGTTTTTAACACAGTTCCTTCATACCTGGCATATTTTATATATGTGCCCATATTATAAGATTTATGATTCTGTTGAATTTACTTTGCCTAAGTCTCACATGCTTCTCTCTCTCTCTCTCTCTCTCTTTTTCTCTCTCTCTCTCTCTCTTTCTCTCTCTCTCTCTCTCTCTCTCTCTCTATATATATATATATATATATATATATATATATATATATATAGACATCTGTCTATGAAAATGTATGTAATATGCTATATCCTTGTGTTTGCGAACAAAGTGTACCTAATCTAGTTTATGAGGTATTTTGAGTCTCACAAATCTTCCTGTTTCATTAATTTGAAACCTCTCCTTATTTTAACAGCATACGCTTTAGAACTTCAAGATTTTGCAAGTGTTTGATAGTTAAACTTTATATTATATTTTGGAGCATTTCAGCAATACATTGTGTCAAAGGAAGGTAGTGGAATATGCAGAGATTTCTCGGCTACCCTAATTAGCTGATACTCTTCTAAAATTTTGAGAAGTCAATAGCACAAGCACAGTCTGTGGTAGATATAACTTTTCAATGAACAACTATCTAATATTTTGAGGTTATGAAAATTGCCCAGTACTATATATATTCATGTGACTAAACAAGCTATTCTTTGTATTTTAATAAATCATGTTAATCAACATGTACATACTATTCTAGACTTAAGATATTTCTACCTTATCAACTCAGCCTCGAAATAGGTTTGGGAGCTATGTTAACAAGCACAGGCTGCATGTGATAGTGGTTTTGAGCACAGGATTCATGATGGAGTTGGTTTTGAATTTTGACTTTATTACATACTAAGTGCTATATAACTAACTTATTTCTCTTCCACTTTGAAAATACACATAACAATGTGTACTTCACAGCCTGATATGTGAAATGAGACACAGAATACATGGACAGTACCTAGCATATAGTTAGTGCTCAATTAATAGAGCTGTTATTTATTTGACCACATGCTCATTTTGATTATTTATCAAAAATTTGAAACTTAGCAGAGGTAGACATTGATTAATATTGCAGTCTAGTGTAGAAAATTAATGTGTTGAAAGACTGACACTTAGGTGTTATCCAGAGTTAGCCAAACTGCAAAATCTGGGGACACAGTCGTTAAGAATGCCTTGATTTCTGACACCAACTGCAAATTTGCAGGGTTTACAAAACCGCTTTCAGGTATAATAATTTACCAGAAGAACTTAAAGAACTACGTGAAACTCACAATTACTATTTATTACAGAAAAAAGATACACTGAAATTAGTCAAAAGAAGAAATGCATAGGGCTGAATCTAGAAATGCTCCAAACTTAAAGCTTCATTTATTGTCATGATGTATTACCCTCCTTTCAATAAGGTATGACAATATGCAAGGACTAATGCCAACCAGGGAAGCTCACCCAAGCTTAGCTGTCTAGATATTTTATTGGGCTTTCATTAGGTAGGCCTAACTGATTAATTGATTAAATGCCCACATGCTTCAACTTAGTTCCAAGTCAATTTACATCATGTGACTCAAAGACCCTACCCTAAAATCATATGGTTTTTCTGTTATGATTCGCTAATAACCAAAGATGGTTTGGTGTAAGAAACCTTACCATAAGATCCAGAGTGGGCAGCCCCTGACCTCAACAAAAATACTCTATCAGGTATGGCATGAATTATCTCCCAAAAGCCAAGGGAGAAGGCCAGACCTCTCTAGGGGCAAGGCCAAATTACTACTGCACAGATACATAGTCCGAATACAAATAGGTTGATGTGTTCTGTTTTCATTGCATTATTATTTTATAAGAACTCAATAAAGTGATTAATAAAGTAATAAAAAGTAAAAATATAAATATAAATATTGTTATTTTGGTAAAATTTTTCAAAGTATAGTGTTTAATAGTCAATATTATAAAGATACCTATAGGATAGACAGTTTTGTGGCCTTCAAAGTGATATGCTGTTAAAAAAAAAAGACTCTTTCTACATTTTTCTATATATGAAAATGTTATGAATCTTAAAACTCCTCTACCAATAAATGCTTGGATGCCACTCAACAGATTTTCCAAAGAAATTGAGATCTATATGGAAATTAAACTATCTACAGGATTGTTAATTTGTAGCATATGACCGTATATTCTATAGCTTATACTTGCCAAATTAGGGAATGAATTCTTGTCACTACGTTTGTACTTTGTGTGTTTTTAGTTAAAAGACTAATAAATTTATCCATCAAAAATGATTAGTGTGGAGGAAGGTGATCTAAATAATTAACTAAAGTGATTGAGTAGCACTTTTTAAAATTTAAAAATGTGACAGGAATAATTTGCAGCTATACCTAATAAAACAGTAAGGAGGAGTTCTAAGTTTCTATCCTATTGATGTCATGGTTAAAGGGACATTTTGAGAGATGGAAATATCTGGAGGATAATTATGTAAATGAAAACACTCCCTGATGACTCAGTTTATAAAATTATATGCAGAGGATTTTCAAGGTTAGATTCAAAGCCACAGAGCCAGGTCTGAAATCTGTATAGGATGACGGGTCTAATCACAGTTTATAAGGCTTTATTTGCTTTCTCAATGGTGGAACCAACACCTGTTGCTGTTAAAATATATAATTTAGTAAAATATACACATATATGCTTAAAATGTAAATTTACATTTTATTATCAGAGATAGCAGGGTCATATTTATGCACATGAATATACATCTGTGTGTATGTATGTCCAAGTAGGTATAAAGGAAGTGATAAGAACTAAGTAAGTAAAATGCCAATAATTAGTATCTGCCATACAATAACTCTCATAGATACCAGGTTGGGAATATTTGGAAGTTCGGGGACAATTAAAAATCTTAATAGTCTAATTTTTCATGTGTTTTTCTATCTGCAAAAAAAAAAAAAAAAAGATAGTTTTAAAATGAGCCTATCTTAGGTTCATTGGCTCAATTAGTCTTACATTAACATAATTTGGAGACATAGGCAAGTTAGCAGAAATTTAAAAAAAAAACAGCTCTTACACAGGTAAGAAAAGGAAAAACAGCAATGAAAGTACTTGGTAGATATTTAGGATTTGAAAATTTGGCTTTAATATCTTTGGGAAATAATTTTATTTTGTAAATTAATTTCTCTTTGGGGTGGTGATATTTTTTCTTTTAGCTCAAATAGAAGCTAATTATTGAATAAATAATTTTCCAAGGTTGGCAAGGCCTTTATAGACACATGTAAATATTATTTGACCCAGGTCAATATATGTGTTAAATTTTATATTATAACACAGATAATAGCGGCATGTTGATTTTTAATAATAGTTTTCAACAGTACAGTAGGAAAGTTATAGTTAATAGTAATTTACTTTATATTTTAAAATAGTGGAATTAGAAGATTTATAATGTTCTCCCACAGAGAAAAATGTAAGAGGTAAAACCTATCTCAATTACTCTGATTTGATCTTGACACATCTTATACCGGTATCAAATTGTGACATGTATTCCAACAATATGCACAACTATTGCATATCAATAAAAAGTTTTTAAAAATAAAAATACATTTAAAATGCTATTGCCTAATAATAAAACAAAAGATTATATTTTGCTGTAAAATCAAAAGCATATCTTGAATAGGGAAAGAAAATACATGATACAATTATTTTAATGTGTTTTTATTTTAAGCAAATGTACTATTGTTTGTAGTCTTCCGCATATGATGATATGCTTATGGTCCACAAATAAATAAAAAGTGGCATCAAATATTTTAAGAAATATAACAGTCTATTTGTCATGAGACAGTATATAAATTTTATTTCATAGTGATACAAAATATTTTAAATTGTGTTTAAGGAAAGGCAATGGAAGGGAAATCTGTTGATAAATAGGATGTATAATTTAATATTATGATGATACTAGTTTTGGTTTGAGATATGGTCTTTATAATATATCTCCTTTACTTTGGGTTTCACTGCTGTGAATTATTGAAAGTTGAATTCACTCATGAGATATGTTTCTCTCAATTCTGCTCAAAGTGTATTTCCTTTTTCTTTCTATGCAGGAGCTTGTATTGAATGTTCAGTGTGACTAAAATTTATCATACATTTGCTTGGGAAACATATTTGTAAGCAATACTCTACAGATAATTTTCATTTTTATTGCATAAGAAACACAAAGTATTATTTTATTACACTAATGATACAACGTAGAGTATTTTCTGAGCATATGTTTCAAGAACCTTTAATCATAAGTAAAATAAATTTAGTTCAAAATCGAAAGGCTAAAAGTAACCCTAAAAAGCTATCTCTCTGTTTTCACTAGAACCATATTCATGCACAAATTGGATACAAAATGTCTAACTTTGACACCAATCCTTTATATAACCATGAGTTTGTACTGAAGAAATTCCATAAGCTTCCTTAGCAAGTTACTTCATTATCTAAACCTTCTCATTGGAAATAAACTAAACCTCTAATCAGACATTTATGCCTCTGATTGTCATCATTTCTTCTTCCATAGACTTGAGAAATAACCCACCATTCTCTTCAAATGATTCTTTTCTAAATCTAAAAATTATATGAAGTCTCATTTAACCATTCCTATGAAATTACATTTATTTAGTCTTTAGACAAATAAATATATATCATATGCCTAGGCATGATAGCTCAGCCTATTATCCAAGCACTTTGGACAGCCGAGGCAGGAAGATAGCTTGAGGACAGAAATTTGAGACAGCCTAGGCAGCATAGTGAGAACTCTGTCTCTACAAAAGAGACACAAAAAACAATTAGCCAGGCATGGTAGCAAGTTCCTGTAGCCTTAGTTATTCAGGGGCCTGAGTCAGGAGGATCACTTGAGCCTGGAATGTCAAGAATACAGTGAGCTATAATTGTGCCATTACACTTCAGCCTTGGTGAGAAATAAGACCCTGTCTTTAAAAATATATATATATTTATATATATATATATGTGTGTGTGTGTGTGTATATATATATATATATGTATATATATATGTATATATATATATATGTGTATATATATATATGTATACATATATATATATGTATACATATATATATATAGTATGTGCACCTATTATGCCAATCACCACGTGAGATGCAGGATATAAATAATGAGATGATGTATACATATGCTCCTACCCTAATGGAATGCAAATGTTAGTGATTGTAAAGCATACAATTTTGACTGTGATGACTGGTGCATGTTTCCCTGGGAATCATAGTAATGGAATACAGCTCAAAACAAAGGCAAGTGATATTTTCTAGAGGAAGAGATACTAGAGCTGAGATCTGCAAACTGTGTAGTAGTGGTTCACTAGATTATGAGAAGAAGCAAAATAATTCTAAAATTGTTGACCGCATTTCATCACAGACACTATGGAGTAGAAGATTAAAATAACAATTTATTTTAATTATAAAATCTGTAAAAAAAGCTATGAAAAAGTATAGATATCAACTATTTTTAAATACAGGAAACCTTGTCAATATCTTCAGTTTAAAAGAAAAGTAGAAATAAAAGAAGAAAAAGAAAGATTCCAGGATATGAAAAAAAATGAATGAATATATAAAATCTTGTCAGTAGAATTAATCAAATGATTTGAATTTTATTGAAAATACAGAAAATCCTATTTTTGCAGAAGTAGTGTAATGGGGCTATAGGCCCACTATAGATGGCAAAATATTTTTGAAAAAGAAATGAATACAAAATAAGTGTATCACAGTCATTCAGAAAACTTTTGTTAAACATATATTATTCTATAGGCTTTGTGATTTTAGGGACAAAGACGGATTAAGATGTGAGGTTTTCTGCTCTCAAGCATTCTAGAGTCTACTCTGGCAAGTCAGACATGTAAAATGGTCTGACTTAGCACATTGTGATACATGTCGAAATCTTGATTAGGATAGAGGATCATCAATGCATACAAGTCGGTTAACCTTCAAAAAGCAGTAGGAATTAGTTAGGCAAAATTGGCCTAGTAGATGGTCAAAAGCGTTTTCTCAAACAGAAGGCATAATAATACCAATGTAAGCTGATAACTAGAATAAATAGTGCCTTGGTCAGTGTGACAGAAAGGAAGTTAGGCAGAGGTTGGGAATTAGAGTAGACAGCTGAAAATAAAGGATGAAATAATCATCAGAAGCTTTGTAAAACATTTTGAGAAGTTTGACTCCCTGCTGAAGCTAAGAGGAAGGTATAAAGATTGTAAAATAGGAAAGCAAAACAAATTGATTTGCAATTTATGAACATGTCTCTGGAAGAAAAAGATTATGAGTTTTTAAAACTACATGCACAGTAATATACATGCACATAACTAAAAGTCAGGAGGGCACTTGATTGTCTATTGAACTAACTGCAGTGAAATAATAAGAGCCTGGTCCAACGGGAATTTATGATGAATTTTAAGCCTCAAGGAAATGGAGGATTAAACATGCTTAGTAGGGTTTTTAATTTGGGAATCACTTGACTGGGAAGGATGTGACACCATCATCTTTCACTCAGTGAAGGAATACAAGAAAAGGAACAAATTTGTAGAGATAATGAGTCCACTGTAGGCATGTTAGATATGAGATCTTTCTGGAACATCCAAGTTGACATTTTATAGATATCCATGTCTATGAAGTGATAAATTTAGAAATTTATCACTATAGACTGAGAGGTCAGAAGAGGTCGACTGATCATACAAATATATGTCATCGGAGAAAAATGATAATTTATGAATATTAAATGATTATTACAGGAAGAAAAAAAACACCATGGATAGCAACTAGATTAGGTGAAAGAATAAAAATCTGGCAAAAAGCTAACATTTTGGGATCAGATAAAAGAACAAGAACACACGAAGTGAATTAAAAATTGAAAACAAAAGCAGAAAACAGGTATAAGGTGATATCAAGAACCTTTGTCAAAAAGAATTGACTGCAAAGGAAAGAAAAGTGTGATGGAGTCTAACTCTAAATAGGAAAATAATATTAGAGTAATGGATTACCACAGAAAGGTTTTGTTTCTAGAATCAGACAATTATATACCTGATTATTTGAAGATATTCTTAGTTTGGAAATCAGTAGGAGAGGAAAAGACTGAGAGATTAAAGTTAGGTAAATGTGCCCATTTGCATAAGGGTCAATGGCAGAAACAATAGCTCAATGTCAAAAAATAGAGTCCTTGTAAATCCATAATTTTATGATCACTTAGGAAAGAAAGATTACCTGAAGCCAGCCTGGGTTCATTAAAACTAATAATTATGGTCATTACTACCATAATTTTAGTAAACTTAACATTTGAAAATGGACACATCTTTATAAATTTTAAAGTCCCCAGCACTCCGACTGCTGGAATACCTTCCTAATCAGTCAAAAACTAGATTAAAAATGTATATGTTGAATGAGGATCTAAAAACCGATTTGGAAATTCTAGTGTACAAAGGAAGTTTATTACTGCAAGATTGACACCAGAAGTTTAAAATAATGCTGAAAATCTAGGGATACAAACAGCATAATTTAAGTAGGGAATTGTGTACACCATATAATATAAAGGATAGTTAAAAGCATTGAGGTGTCTTTGGGAAGACTGTGGCAAATATCATTAAATATCTAAAGGGTTATCATGAAAAATAGAGATCATGTTTACTTTTTATTACTCTGGATGACCAAGTTGGAATTACGGGACGCATATGTTAAATTAAGGGAAAAAATATGGAGAGCATATTTTGAAATAATATATAAAATAAATTTATAACACATTCATCAATAAATACAATGATTATCTCTCAATATGAGCTCTTTGCCACTACGACATTTAGAAGTGAACTACTGCTAGAGACTTTTACGTAGTCTCTAAGTTTACATATGCCTTAACATCATTTAATTTAGTTATAATGTTCTCCAATAGTGAAATCCTACTGGAAAAATGAAACGTAGGGAATTTTTAATTTCGTACCTAGTTTATATTAATTTCAATATCAAACATCATTTTGGAAGAGAAAGGAAGAATGTAAGACGAGAGAGAGGAGGACAATAATTCACTTTGACTTGTCATATGTATGCCTCCATCTGTGTCTATAACCAGTCTCTATCTAAGTCTATGCCTGTATCTATCTTGATATATATCCACAATACACACACTCACATAGTAAAATTTTGCCTACAAAATATAATATATTTTTATTCGACTTTCCTTGAAATTCAACATTTTGTAGCACAGTCCAGTGGCATTTTCCCCACTAGTGTAATAATATCTGTAAATTTCTTCTTTATCATTTTATTTTTTGAAAAAGAGTGTAGAAGGAAAAGCAGGCATGAACAATGAAGGCTTAAATTTCATTATTAAGCAGATAGCAAATTAAAAACATGGACGCTCCTCTTTTATTATATTTAGAAGAGAATATAAGTTTAATGTGTAAATTATAATTTTCTTAAGGGTTTTATGGTATTATTTTATTTTAATTTACTTTTTTAGAGACAGGAGCTCACTCTGTCATCCTTGCTGGAGTGCAATGGCATTTTCATACTCAGTGCAGCCTTGAACTGGGCTCAGAGGATATTCCTCAGTCTTCCAAGTAGCTAGGACTACAGATGTGTGTCAACACATTTGGCTATTTTTTAAACGTTTTGTAGATATGAGATCTAGCTATGTTGCCAAGGTTATCTTTCCCAGGCTGGTGAACTTCTGCCCTCAAGCAATCCTCCTAACTGGGCCTCCAAAAGTGCCTGGATTATGCTTAAGAGCCACTGCCTGGCTCCAGTTTTAGATTTTATAAAACAATCCAAATACTTAGGAGTTTGTCAGAAATAAGACAATCAAGTAGGCCAATAAAGATATTCAGCAGTCTATAAAAGCCAGAATGGCTAAATGAGAAAGTTGAATAGATCTATTACAGTTTAGTTCTCCAAACATTCATTTAAGACATACTGCACTTCAAGAATTTTGCTAGACATTGGGTATCCACATGAATAGTGCTTTATATGAGATCTTTGGTATGCAGGGGGGAAAAAAACAACTTTTCATTCAAGCTACTTCAAACATCACAAGATTATTTGGAGGTAATTTGGGGAATAAGTGGAGCAGAAATTCCACCAAAGCCCTGGAACATCTGGGCCTCACAGAGATGAGAATTTATTTTCAAGAACCATGAGAGTCACAGTGACTTAGTGTACCTCTAGGGACTTGCGTAGCATGCATTCTTGGATCTTCTCACTCTAATGTTACACTTTAAACAGATTCATTTACTTATCCATTGTTATTACCCTCTGAGTTCGTATGCTTCTTTTACCATCTAATTGCATTTTTCCTTATATCTTTCTCTTTGCATTGTGTAACTTGTCAGTAACTTAATCGCTTTTGTTTGTCAAGACTTTGTCTTCAATGCTACTTCCTCACGCTTACAACTCTGACTCTATCTCCTGAATTCTAACATCTCTTCTCCTTCAGATCACTTTGGTGACTGTTCCATATTGCCTTTTTCAAATTTTGAAGAAAGCTTATCCAACTCCTTCCAATACAGGAATGTATATTGCTCCTCTCTTTTCTCTCTCTCTTCTCTCTCTCTCTCTCTCTCTCTCTCTCTCTCTCTCTCTCTCTCTCTCTCTCTCTCTGTCTCTTCCTTTTGTCAGGAAAACTAGTAAAACATTTTTCAATCTAAAAAAAAATAGAAATAGATGAGCAAATATCCTATCTAGTTCACTCATATGGAATACTTCTGCCTGTCATTGTATGTGTTGATGCTGTTTTCGGGTTTTTTTTTTTTTTTTTTTTTTTGAGACGGAGTTTCGCTCTTGTTACCCAGGCTGGAGTGCAATGGCACTATCTCGGCTCACCTCAACCTCCGCCTCCTGGGTTCAGGCAATTCTCCTGCCTCAGCCTCCTGAGTAGCGGGGATTACAGGCATGCACCACCATGCCCAGCTAATTTTTTGTATTTTTAGTAGAGACAGGGTTTCACCATGTTGACCAGGATGGTCTGGATCTCTTGACCTCGTGATCCACCCGCCTCGGCCACCCAAAGTGCTGGGATTACAGTCTTGAGCCACCGGGCCCGGCCATAATTGCTGTTTTACCATTACTTTTAGTGGCAAAACCTAATATTAGGCTATTTTACAACTCTGCAGGTTGTAGAAAAGTGACAGTAATGGAAATGATACTTATCCTTAAAGGTGTAAGTTAATTTTCCCTGGGCAATAAAATCGATTATTGCCTCGTGTTTAGTTTTGTTCCCCCTCTATTTGTAAATTCATGTTAGAATTATTTATTCTCTGTACATGCCTCTGCTCTTTGATTATCCTTTGAACCCCATTCATTACTGATTCAACCATGAGTTAATGTGTAAACAAATTATCTGACATGCTTATTGCACACTTTTATGAAAGTTATGATTATATTCTCTTTTGAAATGTGTCCTTTAACATTTTGAAAAAATCCTACTGTGTCCTAGGCCATTGAAAATACCTGTCACAGTCCAAAGAGTGGTTGCTGGGAGGTAACTAAGACAAAAACAGTGTTGGTGATGAAATCATGTGGAATCTTGGGAAAAAATTTAAAACCTTGACATTCATTCTGTGTAAAAAGGAAAACAAAGAAGTGCTAAAGTGATTGACAGCTTAAGAGGATCATTCTGGCTGTGGTTTTGATTGGCAACAGTGGGCTTAGGGTGGAAGCAGGAAAATCAATTAAAAGACTATTACACTAATCCAGATGAGAGGTGATAATAGCTTGGACAATCAAACAAGTAGGTAATGGTAAAATAGTATGATTAAATAAAATTCTTGATACTGTTTGAATGATAAGCCAACAGAATTTGCTGTTGAATTAGATGCAGGACATGTAAGAATGAGAGAAATCAATAATTATGTAAAGCATTGAACCTAAGAAATTGGAGTAATGGAGCATTTAGGGAGTGTGAGGCGTATTTTTGCCCATGTTAAGTTTAAGGAACCCATTACATTTCTGAGTATGAATTTTGTGGAGGAAGCCAGCCATCTGGGAGAGAATTATGGGCTAGAGACATAATATTGGGAGTCATCAGCATTATATAATATTTAAACCTCAACTGTTGGTTGAACGATGTAATGACTACCCAAACAAGAACAAGAAGAGGCTGTTAATTCAGAGCTTACTATATCAAGGAAGTCGGCCACCATCATTTGTGCTTTGCAGACTTTAAGGCAGGTAGGGGAGTGGGAAAAATGTGGGAGAGGCATTAGCTATGCTCTGATTGGAGGTTATTAACATAGGGGAGCTAACTGGAATACGCTACTGGAAGTGAAGCCTCTTATGTGATTGGTTTCAGGTTATTTGGCTTTCTCTGTTTGGTCTGGAGTTGGAGAGGTTAGAAATAGGAGTAGGGTGGTGAAATAAAGAGTATATGTTGAAAAAGTCCTGACCTTTAAGGAACAATGGCTGCAGAGATTGTGGTTTGGCTTCTGGAACATAATTTGTAGGTCAGAGTTGTATTATCATATACGGTCTGGACATAGACACTTTGGACCTTCATTCTCCTGTAAGAGATAAGATAGTCATGGGAGTAAACATAGGAGGAAACGATAAGGAGAGAAATGTAAAGATTTATATCCATGTCAATGCATATAGAATTATATTGTTGCTCCCTTGGATGAAGCATGAGAATGTTTTTCCTGACTGCTAGTGGCAATATTTTTAAGCCCTATGCTTTTGCATATTTTCCATGGTACTTCTGATCCAAATTTAACTTGTCTCTGCAAGGACACAGCTCACTTAAATATTGCTTTTGGCTCGCTTAAATAACACCTGAAGTGAACAACAA
Organism: Saguinus oedipus; assembly: GCA_031835075.1. Taxonomy (NCBI): domain Eukaryota; kingdom Metazoa; phylum Chordata; class Mammalia; order Primates; family Cebidae; genus Saguinus; species Saguinus oedipus. The sequence goes on from CM063169.1 coordinate 48,436,989, forward strand.
TCAAATGAATTGTATACAGACATTCAGTATTAGATTGTTATGTAGAGATACTGAAGCTTGCAGTCAAGGTCATTTGGAAAGAATCAGCAAGTTTTCAAAAGGGAAAAAAGAAAAATTCCTGATTACAGTCAACTTCATAATTGATTAATTTTCTCCTTATTGTTATTTTGCCCAATGGTGACTTTCATCTCCATTGCATTCTTTCATCACAGTCACATTTTTCTTCTCCAGATTTTGTAGCTTTCTTTTAAAGAGTAACTTCCAATTAAGGAAAGCCGGGTACTTTACATTTTAAAGGACTATCCTTGGGATGGGAATTGCCACAAGCCTCTGGCACAATGTGACTTTTAAAAACTGTCCAACTGTTGTGTGGCCTTTTACCGCTGCTTCTTGGTTCTGGGCTCTGTAGTGCTACAGCTTTTCATTAGCATTCTGGGCATGTGGCGCTGTGCTGGCAACACTCTCCTTCCCTTTATTACTGTGCCCTTCCTTTTACCCCCTTCTCTTTTGCTTCTTTTTGGATCTTTTGTTACCCAACCTCTTTTACCCTCTTTGACTTGCTTCCTTGTCCTCTTTGTCTTCTAATGTTATGATTTATGGTTTTGCCCTACAGTTTCCTTCTTCAGCCCATCTGCTTCCAAGTGAAATCCTTACTTTAAACCACAGTCAATACCTTGCCTAGCTCCTTGTCTTTATTTGCAGTTGAATTTTTAAACAGAGCACTGAAATAACTCACATTAATAGTCATATGAAACACCAACAAATCCTTTACTATAACTTTCTCATATCGGTTCTCTGAATTCATAAAAGCTAATGCTATGCCCTGTTGAAAACTTTATTCGTGAATTTAAAATTTGAAATTTGAAATTACAAATTAATTGTATGTTTCTTCAGTGATGATTTCTTTTCCACAAGATGTTATATATAGAAACCTCTCCTTTCAGAGATCTGGAGGGACCTGTTGACTCCTTTTTTTGTTGTTGTTTTGAATAAGAAGCCGAAGAAGCAGATATGAAGAAAACACCATGTAATATAGGGCAAAGAAAGAATGAGGCACCCCTCGAATATTAATTAGAAAGTGTCTGACTGCATATCATAGAAAGCAATGCTCACTCAAGCCAAAAAAATTGTGGAGGGATTTATTATATTATGAAAGTGTCTGAGTATGCCTTGTAACACAGGAGCAGAAATTAGAAATTTGCATGTCACAATTAAAAGTCTTTCCATTGTTTATCATCACGTGTGTTGTTTGTTTGAGATGGAGTCTGGCTCTGTTGCCAGGCTGGAGTACACGATCTCGGCTCACTGCAATCTCCACACCCCGGGTTAAAGCAATTCTGCCTCAGACTCCTTAGTAGCTGGGATTACAGGTAGCAGCCACCATGCCTTGCTAATTTTTGTAATTTTAAGAGAGACGGGGTTTTGCCTTGATGGCCAGGCTGGTCTCAAACAGCTGACCTCAGGTGATCCACCTGCCTCAGCCTCCCAAAGTGCTGGAATTACAGGCTTGAGCGACTGCATCTGGTGCACGTGTTTTATTTTTTTATTTTCTCATGTCTTTTTCCACAAAGAAGAAAATGGCTACCCTGCTGATCACACATTCAAAAGATGAGCAAATACGGAGACAGGAATCTCTTTCACAGGAGAATTTCAGGGGAAGGAACTCTGCTTGGCATACCTAAACCAATAGGATCAAATTACTAATCATTGTAGTGTGAGGAGTGACCCTGGATAGTCTACTGTGGGTTCTGGGGAAGTCTGTCTTTGCAGTACTTTATAATTGTTTAACCTGAAATACAAGCTCAATCTCTTTGAGATTTAACTTTTCCATTTGTAAAATGGGGGATATAGTACTTATCTCATTAAGTGAAATGACCACTATGTGCTAGCCATTATTATTGCCAAAAATAAAACACTGAATGGAGTTATATTCTAACCATACAATTATTGTAGAGGACATCCTAATTTTGTATATGCACATGCCTGATATATAGCCTCAGTTTTAAGAAAACAAATGCTCAAAAGCCAAACAGCACTTACCTCTTAATATTATGAGGCCATTCACACATGGATGACAGTACCAGCAAATGTCCATGATTATCTAGGTCTCTCTAAGTACTGCAGAAGATAGGGAGGATATTAAGTCTTCCTTTCAGCAAATTTATTTATTTATTTATTTATTTATTTATTTATTTATTGAGACACAGTTTCACTCTTGTTACCCAGGCTGGAGTGCAATGGCGTGATCTTGGCTCACCGCAACCTCCACCTCCTGGGTTCAGGCAATTCTCCTGCCTCAGCCTACTGAGTAGCTGGGATTACAGGCATGCGCCACCATGCCCAGCTAATTTTTTTGTATCTTTAGTAGAGACGGGGTTTCACCATGTTGACCAGGATGGTCTCGATATCTTGACCTCATGATCCACCCTCCTCGGCCTCCCAAAGTGCTGGGATTACAGGCTTGAGCCACCGCGCCTGGCCAGCAAATATATTTAGATAATGGTGGAAGATAAATGACACCCAATAGGATGAAACAGACTAGCATGTCCCTTTGGGGTCTGTGTTCATAAATTTTTTTTCTGCAGAAAGTGATTAGAAACCACAAGGTTATAAATTGGATGATTGTTTCATGAGAGGTTCAGGGAGATATGAGGTATTTCTACTACTTGAGGCAGAATGAGAACAGAACTATAACAGGAGACAGTAGAGGGGCATAAGGAAAGACACAAAATTCAATGTGTTTAGAAAGTTATTGGAGCCTTTACTTGCTGACAAGGTGTAAATGATATTGGCTATGAGAGGCCTAGCAGTGGCATATAGTTTCTCGATTTCAGAATGGAAGTAGCTGCTAATACTTCAAGAGTATATTGCCAACTGAAATGCAGAGTGGTTTAAATGTATATATTGTTCTGTAAACTCCAGGTGTTTTTATCTGAGTCAGGATATGATTGTGGGTGAACATGAGTTCTGTCATGCTATAATAAGAAAAAAGAAAAATGCTAAAATATCCACGCTGTAACATAAATATACTCCAAAAGATTTTATAATTTTGATTAGCACCTTTCAAAGCATATTGCACATTCTATAAATGTTAATGAGTGATACAAAACACACTAGATTAAACTAAGATAAACAGATATATTTACCACAGGACTTCACAGAGACTGTAAAACACCAATGTATATTATAAAGTCCATGCTGAAAATACATAATATGTTGAAATTTTAAGATATATTTGACTTTAGTTCCCTCTCCGCAGTCCACCTTTCGAGACTTGGTATTCAGAAGCCCTCACTTCAGGAAACATAAGTTCATTACATTGTTTCTCCATATCACATTATAATAATTCCCAAATTAGTCAAATATCATCAGCTGTACAACAGCAGGACAGTTTCATACATACTTCGTTAAAAGCACTTGAAACTCTTGTGTACAAATAATTTTTGTGTTAAATTATTGCTAATGGTTACACTTGGAAGCTTTTAGATAAATGAATTCTTTTTTACATGTATAACAGAGATTGTAACATTGTGATACAGTCCCATTCAGTGTAGGTGCACAGACATAATGGACTAACGTACTGCTATTTATCTCATTGCACCTTGTGTTATTTTCCCCTGCATATACCCACAATTCCATTTGGATTTTTGGGCCCAGACTATACAATTATCAAGTTCCTATTATATTCTTTAATTACTCTCATTATCATAATTTTCTCTCTTGTGCTTTATTGTGTGGCAGAATTTATTGCTATCCTAATTTTACTTGATGCTTTGCGTTTGTTATTGCTTATAACTGGCAACTGAAAATTAAACATTTCACAGAATATATTTGACATTTTAGTCTCTCACCAGATCTGACCCCTAAAATCTTAACTTTGTATTTTATAGCAGAAATTTATGTGGTATATATAATTTTTAATTAGGATTTTAGTGGTCTGAAAAGAAAAAAATATCCATTTTTTTTTTAAATCTATGGTACTATATCTCGAAATAAACATTTTCTTTATTTTTACATGTCTACAAGATAAGCCTTTAAGTGAAATCTAGGAAATGAGGCTGGCCATGATGGGTTCACACCTGTAATCCCAGCACTTTGAGAGGCCAAGACAGGTGGATCACTTGAGGTCAGAAGATTGAGAACAGACTGTCCAACATGGTGAAACCCTGTTTCTACCCCTCAAAAATATAAAAACTAGTTTGGTATGGTGGCACATGCCTATAATTCCAGCTACGTGGGAGGCTGAGTCAGGAGGATCACTTGAATCTGGAGGTTGCAGTGAGCCAAGATAGCACCACTGTACTCCAGCTTGGATGACAGAGTGAGATGCTGTGTCAAAAAAAATAAAAAGTAAAAAAAAAAAAAAAAAACCAAAGAGACGAAGTCTAGGAAATGGTCCTAAGCTAAATACAGTTAACAAAATTTAATATTGATTCTTCTCAGTCGTGCTTTAGTTATCCTAAGAGCTAAAACATGGTGGCTGGGCAATCAGCAGTTAATTTGAATGTTGTAGAAGAAGGAGGAATATTTAACTATAACTTAAAGTCCAAAGATACTTCCTTCTTCTGTGGAAATGCTGTGCTTGATAATACTTAAACCACTGGTACTTTCATCAGTCTTTTCCTCCTATTTGTTGTTAATTATATTGCTGGCTGAACAACTTCATTATAGAGACTAACAAAATGATCTCGATTTATTTTCAAGTTAGTAAGCTAATAACATTTCAATGCTGAACAACTTAACTGTAGTTGATTAGAGAATATCTTTTAAATATTTTATTTAAACAAACTTAATACAAACATTTGGCTATCTCCTTCATCACTATTGTCATCTTCTATTGAACAATTATCATGTTCCTTGTTCAAACTGTTCAAAGTCCTATCAGGCTACTATAAAAAAAATACTATAGACTGGATAGTTTATTAAAACACAGATATTTAATTTTCTCAATTCTGAAGACAGGAAATCTAAGACAAAGCTAACAGCAGATTTGGTGTCTTATGAGGGCTCAACCTCTGCTCCACAGAGTGTACCTGGTTACTGAATCCTCACATGGTCTCAGGGATCCCTCCTCAATCACTTTCATAATGGCACTAATCTCACTCATGAGGGCAGAGACATCATGACTAAATTACTTCCCCCGTAATCCCCACCTCTTAATAACACCACAGTGGAGACTAGGTTTCAACATGAATTTTGGAGGGATACTTTTAAACCATAGCAATCTTTAATCCATAATTTTGTCATTTGAAAAAAATGAGGAGATTGACGTCTGGGGATATTAATGACCTACGTCCATCTAGCTACAGAGTAGTTGAGTTAGGACCAGAGCCCAGCTAGGGCTATCTCCAGGACCAAATTGCAATCTATTAAACCACATCTTCTACTACATCTTTGGGATCGATTATTAAAATATACAGGGTTTGTGTTTGAGGATAAGAAATACATTAGACCGGATTAATTAAGTTTTGTAAATGTAGCTAAAATGAAACTTGTGCATGTGAAATAACTCAACAATTTTCTTGATCACGCAACCTCAGGCTTGGAGTTTGTCTTAGTTCATACCCAGGCTGGTGCCAGGGACAGTCCCTCATATGTGGTTCTGGCGTATCTGCTCCATGCTGCAAGCCAGGAACTACTAAGTCTTTGAAAAGAGAAAATTAACTCGCTCAAGAAAATATTAAAACTTTTCTTGCAGAACAGCCTTATGTTCAGAACTTCCATCAACATAGAAAATGTTTAAACCTGGTGTTTATTTTGGGGACCAACATTTCTCTCGGTGCTTTTTTCTTAATTGTAAAGTTTGAACCATTTGTGGTTGTTCCCTTGATAATTGCTTATAATTATACATGGTAACTTAACCATAAGCTTTCTAGATATTATCCTCTGATGATAGCTTTTATGCCTTTTATTTTTTACCTTTTAGCCCTTAGCTATTTTGAGACAGGTAGTAATAGAAGCATGATTTTTGATTTTTAGTTCTATTCGTCATAGAAATACACATAAACATGGAATCATTTTTTTCAGCAGCATGGCATAGTGGATTATAAAATCAAAGTTGTCTATATCTGGAGTCCTAGGTTAAATCCCCCTTCAACAGGGTGGTAACCATGAGTATTTTTAATTATTTAACCCCTCTGATCCCCAATTTGCACAGGAATAAAACTTGGTACAACAGGATTTTGTGGGGCTTGAATAATACAACATATACAAAACTACCTTATAAAGTGTTATATATAGCAACTTCTCTCTCAATTTGAATGGGTCTTTAAGGTAAATTAGGAAATATGAATTCTAGTCCCTGTACTTACTTTTTAATTCTGTTAAGTGTGTGAACCTCAATTTACTCATCTATAAAATTCAATTAAAATATTTATTCCCAGAGTGTTTTGACCCCAAGTATATTTTTCAAAAGCACAATGGTGAGAGACACTTATTTTCCATTCTTCCCATTGCTTCCCATAATTCAAATACAATCAATGTACCCTTCTCAATTGTTTATTTAATATGAAATACGATCTATAGTTATTAAAGTTGTTAAGCTATGAATAGCAACAGTATGTGTTAAAATGATCCTGATTATTTTGATTACTGTTGGGAATACCAAAATGATCTCTGCATTGCTCTATTTTAGAAGTGTAGGTCTGTGTAAATAAGTAGATATATACTTATAAATTGAGTTGGACATACCAATATGTACATATAAGGCATTTAGCAAGTTCTGTTCTGAGAATCAGATCCAGGAGGAGTTGACATTGTTATTAAATAGATATATGCACCTACTGAGAAAATATCACAATAAAGAACAATTAAGAGGTTTGAGATGGAAGACTGACTACAAGCTGATTATAAACTTTTACTGTGGTCTAAAGGTAATGTAAAATGTGATCTTTAAAAATTAGGGCCATTTAAAGAGCAGATAGTATATACATTGAGGTTACTAAAACCCCTTAATCAAAGTTGCAGTTGTATAACAGACATATCTTGCACTAAGGTTTGTAGCTTTTAAGTTTCCATATAGTATTAGAAACTGGGAAACACCTTGGAGTCCCCTAAGAAGTTAAAAAAATAAAGAAAATTAGATCATTTCATAAAAATTAAGTTCTAATATCAGAATATACATATGAAAAGTCACTGTGATTTGAAAAATAGTTCCTAGGCTAGGACCACCATATGTAACCATAACTAGGAACGAATCTTGGTTTTCTGAGGCCTGGAGTATATACAATTTGAAAGATCTTCTTTCAGAAATAAATGTTAGTCTTGTAAAATCTCATAAAAATATACTACCATGTGGACACTTTGTTCTGGCCTCTCCCCAGGCTTCGAAGAGAACTGTTCGGGTGAGAAGCTTAAGCTTCTTAGCTGCAGAGTAATTCTACCACTGAGTACAGCTTATTGAATATATGAGCATATCTGAAGAGGAACATGTCAATAAGAAAAATGTAGGTCAGCCAAGAAATTTTATAATCAGGAGAGTCCCTGAGATAAATATTGACATTGCCCATTCAAGCAATGCTGGGGAGAAGAATCATAGCTAATAGATTTGAGGATTTGAGTTTTGTCAGCAAAACTGCCTATAATGTGAGATGAATCCATCTGCCTGTTATAGAATCTTACAAGGATCTGACTCCTTGCTTTGGAGGCTAACATTGGATTAATCCCCGCCCAAGTCCTCTCACTCTTCTACTCTTCCAGTCCCTAAACCCCCATTGGTTGTTTACAGGAAGAGAATGATCAGGCAGAATAAGTCAAGACCCACTGATTTTCTGTACATTTCTTATTCCAAATTAGTAAACAGGCCAATGAATTACATACATTAATTTATCTAAGCCTAAGCATTGCTTAATTATCTCTCTAAATGTAATATATAGTGCAAACGTTGAACAAGTAACCCAGAATTTCTGCTTTCACCAATTACATACAGCTATTTTTCTGTAGCACTCTTTATATTATTAGATATTTTACTAATCTCCCAGACAATAACAAATGTGTTCTCAACATAAATTGAGATTATTGTTTGAAATTTTAAAAACAATCAGAAATCAGGGATATAAATCTATTCTCAATGCTTTGCAGCTACTCTCTTAATTTCCTCTGATAGTATTTAGCATGTTTTCATTAATTCTGTTTCATGGAATTTATAGTGACTCTAATTCTTGGAGTGGTTTCTATAGCTATTTCAGATGAAAACAATCAACCACCTCTATTTTGCATTATGGAATGTTTTAAAGATTCTGAAGGCCCCTTCATATTAGTACATCTGTGAAAGCAAAAGATGTTGAAATAGTGAAGAGGGAAGAAAACATGAATGTGAAATTGAGCTTTTCTTTAAGTCAATTCACCTCTAAAATGCCGACACTAGTGCACATCTGTATCGATTTATTGGTTTTTGTTATCTGGTTATTGTTGCATTTATTTGTCTGTGCATTATTTATTGGTACCTTTTACTCAGCGGAATCAGATAAAGACTAGACATTTTATTATGGGGAAGTAGATCATTGTGAAAGCAGATAGCACATTACACACAAAGATGTGCACAATGATGAATTATATATGTGTATCATCTATACCATAACCTCTTACAATGCCATGTAAATTATGGAGTTAATTATATAGTTGAAACCCAATTACAAATTGTATATGGCTCAAGCATATTATAAATACAACATCTTGACTATTGAATTATTGATCTCTTGTTTTCAAGTAAACAAATATCTCATTACTGCATGATTTTCTTATTAACTGCATCATTTTTAAGTCATATTTTTGAAATCCTAGTAAACTCGTAATTAGCATTATTGAAACACCAACAAAAAGTGATTTGGTGAAGATTTAGTCATTTTAATGAAGTAGATTAACAGGATTACAAAGAAAAATACACTAGTTACAGGAGAAATTATACATCACAAATGTTGTATAATATAAAATGATTTAGAATTGTGGCCATATAAATGTTATTAAGACTGAAGTTCACAGGATCTCTGTCAGTGTAAAGAAACAGAAAGATGCCCAGTGACTGATGATTTGGGACTAAATGTGATAGATATGACAGATACGATCTATACATTTATTCATTATTCTCTGCTCAAAAATACTAATTTTTTATCTAACATCTCAGTGGTCCTATCTATAAGACTAACACTGTCTTATTCATGCTCTACTCAATAGAGGCAGTATAATAAATGCTTTTGATAAACTAAGTGTCAATTCCTAGTGTTTGACCTACTTTGCTTGGCCATTCCCCCTCAGTTATTAGGCCAAGGTTGGGTAGAGATAGTAACAATGAGTTACTAGAATTGAAATGATTTAAAATTTTTGACCATCTCCTGTTTTCATGATTCTTAATGCTATTTAAATTTCAAGAAAATCTCACATAAAAGTAAAGTAGGGATCTTTTATGTGATGACGACTCCTTACATTAAGCACCTCTCAACTCACATAAAATGGCAAATTCATATTTTTATTACAACATTGAGTGCATATTCATTAATATAACCTTAATTTAACTGATAGTTTAATACAAAGATTAATAGGATACATGAATACCTAAGTAAACCAGATTAGATAAACAGATAGACAGTCATATACCATTAATTTATTGCTAATATTAATATTTTCATAGCCATTACTTATTTGTTGAACTCTGAAATTGCTCTTCATTCCTATACAATCAATATAACATTTCTTTAAAACAATACTTAAAAGCAATATTCTTTTCTTTATGTGCAACAGCTATAACCTAATATAAAGTTATAATTTCATTTCATTAGCACAGTTAGCCATTGTCTAGGATCCTGCAGTAGCCTTCAAAAGTGTATTAATTTTATTATATTTAGAATAAATTGTAGGATGAAGAAACAATAAACCAACTTATCAATCACTCAAAAGAAATAGGGTTCAAACCACCAATTACAAAAAGAATATTTAGCAGGATTCACTTTCTATGTTCTTACATTACAGTGAGATGTGGTGGGATATGAGGGCTTCAATATATTACATAGGCTGCTTGCCTGCTATAGAGTTAATAGATTTGAAGGTGTTCATCTTCTTTGTCTTCACATTATGCAAGCTGAGGAGGAATAAAAGAAAAAGGGGTTTGTCTTATGATACCAGAGGTGGCAGAGAGGTAAGAAGATATGTGTATTTGACCCATACAATTTACACTTGTGTTGTTCAAGGGTCAACTCTGTGTGTGTGTGTGTGTGTGTGTGTGTGTATAAACTTTATATATGTGTGTGTGTGTATACACTTTATATGTGTGTGTGTGTGTGTGTGTGTGTGTGTGTAATTAAGCTTTGCAGAGATGATCTGAAAGAGTAATCTGAAATGTTGCAATATTGAAATTTACATGGGGTTTATAATGAGGGGTAATAGTGTAGTTTGTTGGGAAAAAGAGATACGCGTTGAAGTAGAGAATGGAGAAGAAGAAAAGAAGAAAAATGCAAGATGGGTAACTAGGATAATGCTACGTCTGGCCACTACTCTGAGCTTTTTTTTCCTAAGAGAGCAAACATTTTAATATTTTTATTTACAAATAATATGGCAGTGATATGAAACATAAGCATTGTGCACAATACAAAACATTTATTACAAGTTATATAATTTAAAGAATAAGCAAGACAGGTGTTTTTCTTTTTTTTTTTTTTTTTTTAGAACCTTTTGGTAAGATAGGACTGTCTTTTATATCTGTACTTGCCTTTCTAAGAGCGCAGAAACTCATTCCATGGACAACTTGTTCAAGAGTGACCATGAAGTTTTTAAGGAAAAAAAAATGAGGTCATGCTCCTAAAAAATTAATGTACATTTGAAAACATACTAATGTTGGATAACTAATATGTTCACTGGAAGCAACAACAAACAACAAAGACATTAGAAGATTTGTTGGCAAATAAAATCTAAGCTCATGTTGTTGGATGATCCAAAGGGATATTTTAATTGTCCTCTTACATTTGCAAGCACTTTCTCCTTTAATCAATTTAATTATTTAGAATTGTCATTGAGGGCTGAATTTGGCCATTTGCTCTGTGCATACATTTAATATACTATATACTTTGCTACTTTATTCAGGTAAAGCCGATCTGAAGGGTAGAATATTGTTATAATATACTAGAAAACATATATTTGTGCAACATCAATAGTTCCACAATTCTGCTTTCAGAACTACCAACAATAAAAAATAAAAAATTGACAATCATCTGATGGTATAATTTACAGTATAAAACAATTTAAAAAGTTATCTAAATGACTTCCTCAAAGCTTGGCAGTGTCTAATTTCCTTTTCAAATATAGTTTATTTTAAAATTGTAATAAAAAACATGTTGTGTTCAGGTGTTTTCGTTTTAAAAAAAAATTTCTTGTGCCTATTATAAGAATTGTTTTTGTATTTAAATGAGTGACAGTTCTTCTATTTGTATATATGCTATTTTATAGAAAATAAAAACTCTAAATTCAGGCTTCAATTTTAACGACTATCAAAATTAACACTATCATATTTAAGCTGAGTAGCAAATAAATAAGTGCTATATTTTTATTTCATTTCTCTTGAATATCAGTTTTATGAAATAATAACTTTTTTCATTCAATGTAAGCTAATAAATTTGTCATGTAAATTTAACTACGTGCATGATGCCTATAATAAAACCAAAAGGAAATATTTTTAGAAATTGTAAAATATGCAGAGATCTATCTTTACATATTAAAATGAGTTCAGAAGTTCAACAAAGAGATTAAATATTATTCCACATCTAATGTTTCTAATAGCTATCCATATAAATGTTAAAAATTCAGATTCACAAGTAAGAACTTGGCAGTACTGTTACTCTATAACCTATGAAGGAGGACTATAATGAAAGAGAGAAAAAGAACTTCATGAGCTGGAAAGGGATCAGGCAATGTCATAAACCTGGGAACTGGAAAACAGAGACATAAAGGAAAGCTAAAGTTGCTGTTGGTGAGTTTGAAGCAAATTTCAGCAGTGTGCTGCTGTCTAGAGCAGAAGACAACAAGGGCTAAAAAATCAAGTAAAACTATGGTAGCAGATGTTCTTTAAAATGCTGAGCATATAGCAGGCTCCAAAGAGCTCACAGCTAAGAGCATAAAAGACTCAATTAATGTGACTAAAGATGACAAAAAAGGATAAGTAATTTGTCCTAAAGAATGAGCATATTTCAAAAGTAACATTAACTCCAATTTTCATTATTTCCAAAATTACTGAGATAACCTAATGTCTACCAGTCTTGGGTCTTATGATCTCTTATGTGTAAAACATGAACATGAAATAACATTTTCTTTTTAAGGAAAAGATGACTGCTTTTTTTCTTTATTTTTGGCACTTGGTGATGTGCAATAAGACTAAAAATACACTCTCAACATCACAGACTGCATTTGACCTGTAATAAACATAAGCTGCAATGCTTTGGTTGTTATATGTCAGGTAATTTTTTTTTGCAGTTTTCTTCTTTGTCAATACATATAGATCTCTTCTTGTAAAAAGTCAGTACACAGACTTGGAACTGAGCATGGATCTGAATCCACAGAGCCAGTGGTCTTAACAGATGCACTTTAGAACATCTTACATTTTGTATTTAAGATATTGTAATCATATTTCTATGTCATTATGTATGGGGTACCTTGTCCTTTGTAGCAGGTACATAATGTTGCATTGCAGACATGTATCAAAATTTTCTGTCAATTCTCTATTGATATGTAATTTCCAATGTACTGTGGGGAAGAAATAATATTCTATATTTTTGTTTGGCTGGTAGACAAATAATATTCCCTATTGCAAGAACTACATGTCCTAATCTCAAGAATCTGTGAATATGTCATTTTACATGGGAAATGGGCTGTGAAATGCTAATAAGTAAGGAAGGTGAGATGGGGAAATTCTCTTGGATTATCAGGATATGATCAATATAATCAGGAGGTTTTTAAAAGTGGAAGAAAGAGCCAGAATAAGAGAGAAGAAAATGTGGCTATGGAAGAATGGTTAGAGAGATGTGACCTTGCTGGATTCAAATGTGGAGGGAAAGACTCATGAGCCAATGAATGTAGGCAGGCTTTAAAAAATGGAAAAGGCAAGGAAATGGATTCTCCCTGAGAACCTCTGGGGGAAGGCAGCCCTAATATCAGTAACACCTGGATATTAGCCCAGTAAGACCTGTGTCCAACTTCTGACCTATGAAAATGTAAGGTTATACATCTGAATGTTAGAAGTTATAAGTTTGTAGTGATGTTTAACAGCAGAATGGAAAACAGAGTACATTATACTGTAATAACATTTCTGTTGATATCCATTTCTAGAAGTGGAGTTACTACAATACAGAACAGAATATGCTTTAGGTGTTTCAAGAGGGGTATAAAGGCTTCCCAGTTGGAAAACATATCTTTTGTAGTAAAAGCAAATTTCACACATAGCAAAGAGCACTGGTTTCCTGTCATCTTGTATACTTTTCTTTTAAAAGTTTAAAGGTTAGGTGTTATTGTTTATGGTGTCAGAATAGTATAAAGCCTACTGTTTTCTTTTAGAGCTCAAAATTAAAATCAAATTGTTTGCATCACCACAGTTATAATTCATAGAAGACATAAAACATTCTAGCAAAATGTACAAATAAAACTATATATTAATTTTCAGTAAGAAAAATCAAACTTATTCTATTTCCAGTTGTATGTTAAGTGAGTCAGATTTCAGTCCACAACTCTCACATCAGACTGTACTAAATGTGTATAATGTCAAGTGATGACTATTCCTTTATGTAAACTTCTCTTGATAGCTGACATAGAACATTGGGTAATTTTTAACCCTCAGCTGCCTAAGACACAGAAAAACCCAATGATATTTTAAAATTACTGTGATAAATCTTATTTCTATTAAATGAGAAGATACTTCTTTAGCTGAAAGTATGTAAGTATTTTTACTTATTTATATATACATGCAGGTACGCCAGTATTGAATGTTTGACTGACCAACTCAAGTCTAAACTTTGGTCAAAATTAGCCTTAAAAACTCTGATGAAGACACTAATATTTTTCTTTAATATTCTGTTATCTTGTCTAGTTCATCCTTTACCTAAAATGCATATGTCTTCTTAAATGAAGGGAGATCTCAAAGTTGAATCCTCCCTGACTCTGTCAAGTATACAATATCTTACATTTTTCTACTAGTCCATTATCCTGCCTGTTCTGTATCACAGCCCTAGAAATTTTTGCTAGAAAACAAATTAAATTAATAATTGCCAGTGATTCCCATGTTGCAAACATATTTATTTTTAAGTTATTGTTCAAAGGGTATTTTCTTGAATCAAAACAGTTTGGCAGTAAAATTTTCAGGTACCAGGAGATGGATTTGGTCTTTGCTTATTTGTTGGGAAAGCATCCTATTGGTAACTCACCAATCAGGTCACATTTCTGTTCTTTAAGATGTTAACTCATATGCTTACCTAGAGAATGGGGCTTGAAATGAAATTTGGCTTTAGAAATTATGACTACATGATTGCGTAGTGTACCATATTTCTTTTCCTAGATTGATTGAAACGAGTTTCAATTCAGAAACCCTTAATAATATATATATATATATTTTTTGAGATGGAGTTTTGCTCTTGTTACCCGGGCTGAAGTGCAATGGCGCCATCTCAGCTCACTGCAACCTCCGCCTCCTGGTTTCAGGCAATTCTCCTGTCTCAGCCTCCTGAGTAGCTGAGATTACAGGCATGTGCTACCATGCCCAGATAATTTTTTGTATTTTTAGTAGAGATGGGGTTTCACCATGTTGACCAGGCTGGTCTCGATCTCTTGAGCTCGTGATCCACCCGCCTCGGCCTCTCAAAGTGCTGGGATTACAGGCGTGAGCCACTGCGCCCAGCCAATAATGATTTTCTATGATACAATTGTATTTAGTTATTGTTGAGGCTAGGAAACATTTTAAAATAGCAGTGTAAAATATATTCATGAGTTTAATTTATTTTTAGAGTAACCAGTTTAACTGTGTAGTCTCTTACTGTCCTTCATAGTGCCATGGTTCCCTAAGTCTGTAAATGTTAATAATAGCAGTGTAGAAAATATTATGTTATTTTTGCAGTGAATTGGAAAAACCTCCTTCTAGGAAGTTGTACAGTAAATCAATTGTCAAGTCATGTTTTCTACCAGCACATCTCACAATATATTACAAATGAAAAAGCCTGAAGACTATCTTATGGCTAATGCTTTCAATCTCAATTCTGATCTTGTCCCTGAACTGAGGGCTTACTTGGAAATGGTATGTTTCCAAAAGATATATCAGAGAACACCATAACTACTATGACACTTTATGGGTGGTATAATCATCTCCCTAAACCAGACCTCTGAAAATTTGGTTAGGGGCAGAATGAATGATCTCTATCAAAATAGCAGCTGAATGTCATGGATTTTTCTCTTGGGTGTTAGTTTTGAAGTCGGGGATTGCTTTTCCAACACTCGGCTTTTGAACTACGGAGGCTGTGGTTTAATTGCAAATTTGATTCTCCAATTGCTGAAAACAGTGTCTATTATTAGAGCCACATACTTAGACCAAGGAAGCCATGTACCTTCCACATTTCTGTGTTTCTGATATGGAAAATGACTCATTAATAGTGGATATTTATGGCTCATTTTTACATTCCAAAACTGTAATATTGATCTTATTTTCATTAAAGG
Organism: Saguinus oedipus; assembly: GCA_031835075.1. NCBI lineage: Eukaryota > Metazoa > Chordata > Mammalia > Primates > Cebidae > Saguinus > Saguinus oedipus. The sequence continues at coordinate 48,452,661 of CM063169.1, forward strand.
ATATCTGCATGTCCAGTAGCAGTTTTCTACATCTTTACATTAATTTTCCTGAATATAAGGCTATGCCTGTGAAAACAATGTCTGAAGGAGTATCTCCTGAACTTTCAGTTGTTACCCAGATATTTCTTTTCTTTTCTTTTTTGTTTTTTTTTAGGCTGAGTCTTGCTCTGTTGCCAGGCTGCAGTGGTGTGAGCTCTGCTCACTGCAACCTCTGCCTCTTGGATTCAAGCGATTCTCCTGCCTAAGCCTCCCGAGTAGCTGGGACTACAGGCGAGCACCACCACAGGCAGCTAATTTTCATATTTTTAGTGGAGTTGGAGTTTCACCATGTTGCCCAGGCTGGTGTTGAACTCCTGAGCTCAGGCTATCCACCCACCTTGGCTTCCCAAAGTGCTGGGATTAGAGGCATGAGCCATGGCACCCAGCAATTACCCAGCTATTTCAAACTAGATCAAAGAAAGAAAAAGAACTAAATCACAAAGTGCCTTTTAAAGTTTAAAATAAGAATTAATATAAAAGTGTTATCTGTATTCATTTTAAACATTTTCTTCAAAATAAGAAAACAATAAAAAAGGTAAAGAAAATTCTACTCAGAATTGATATGAAAATTGGTGTGAAGATAAACAAGCAAAATAATTTTCTAAGGTGAACAAAAAGTGATTATTCTAGCCTATCAAGGAGAGCATATTAAATCTTAGAAATATTTTGAGTATTACATTGGTTGGCAATTTGATACAGTGTGATATAGTCAGGAAACATTCAATAAATGTTAATTAATGGTGATTAGATAAAATCCTGCCAAATGTTCTCCTTGTACACAGAATATAAGTAAGTGACCTGAGCAGAAAAGGGAGCATGTTTCTTTTCCAATTTCTGCTAATTTGTCATCTTTACAATCTTGATGATCTCTACAGGTTCTTTCCATTGATGAGTTAATTAATTAATGTTTATTATCCCAGTTTAGCAGAGGAGCCTATGTAATCTCATTTATTGCTATGTTGATCGGCATGGAAAACTAAAAGTCATGAGCAGTACTCTGTAAGTACAGAGTGAATTAAGTACTGCCTAAGATAAGACAAGTTCATTTTAAATTGCAGCACTTGAGGGTAGCTGTAGCTTAATAGCTGGCAATATATGCTTCTTTTTTGCAATTGTCACTTGCTCTTTTCTAAGTGTGTAGTGTCTGTTTCAATATAGTAAAATAAGTCAACAGCACAAATGTTTAGATTTTGGAAACCTAGTCAAAATTGTTCTGTAGTGTTCAAAATGACAAAAAATTAAAATTACTGTACCTATGTTAAATGGAACTTGGGTTCCTAGACCGTGTTATTGCTACATGTTATGGTTGAGAACCAAGTATTACCATGCTAGGTTCACCTCTTTCACATGAATGGTTTATTTCCTGATTTTTTTGTGTGTGTGTGTGTGGCCTAAGAGATGCTAAAATAAAGATATTTCTTGGAAGAAGATGTGGAGAGGATGTGGAGAAATAGGAATGCTTTTACATTGTTGGTGGGAGTGTAAATTAGTTCAACCATTGTGGAAGACAGTGTGGTGATCCCTCAAGGATTTAGAACTAGAAATACCATTTGACCCAGCAATCCCATTATTGGGTATATACCCAGGGAATTATAAAATTATCTTCATGAGCAACACCCATGAACATTTGATAACTGTTTTTACTGTTGCCCTGACAGATACATATCTTGCTTCTTAACTATTCCTGTCTTCATTCAGCTTTCCACATTTTCACTGGGCAAAGATTAAAACCAATGCTAGCCTCTTGTTTCTCATAGCCTTCCGCTCATAGCTTCTCAGTCACAATTTCGGATCTGTTTCTACTGTCTAAAACATCATTTTTCACTTGGCATTTGTTTTAGGTTGTGACTTTGTAGGTTTTTAATAATAACTGCTAAATATTACTGCCACTACCACTACTGCAGCTACTAGAGGTTAATGTCAGTTATACGCATGAAGTATTTACCAGGCATACTTGGCTAATCACTTCACATATGTAAGTTGATGAGATCCTAACAAAAACCCTACAGTCTAAGTGTACTTTTACTCTGCTATGTTGAAGAAAAAGTGTTTCAGACATGTTAAGGAACTTGTCCAAATTTGCATAGCTGGCAACTGGCAGCTCATGAATTTGAACCAATCTCAGGCTGACTGAGTTTTGAAGACAGTTTATGAATCTAGCCTAGTGTTTTTGTATTCCTTTCACCCAACATAACCCATTATTCTTGAAGCTGACAATAAAGATGTTATTAAGTTTCATGGCCTTGCTTGTTTTTGTTGTTGTTGTTGTTGTCGAGTTGGAGTCTCACTCTGTTGCCCAGGCTGGAGTGCAGTGGCACAATCTCAGCTCACTTCACCCTCTGCCACCCGGGTTCAAGCATTTCTCTTCCTTGGCCTCCTGAATAGCTGGGATTAGAGGCACCCAACACCACACTTGGCTACCTTTTGTATTTTTAATAGAGACAGGGTTTTACCATCTTGGCCAGGCTGGACTTGAAACCCTGACGTCATGATCCACCCAGCTCGGCTTCCGAAAGTGCTGGGATTACACGTGTGAGCCACAGCGCCTACATGACCTTGCTTTAAGTCCCTGTTTTCTAAGCATTTCTAAGTTAAATTGTTTCTTTGTATGAATGTTTCTCCCATTCAAATGCATACTCTAATCTTCATGCATTGTCTCAGTTATAATTAATGACTCCTCATTTACTTAGCATTAGCTGTCTTTTAGCCCCAAGTGTGCTTGCTATACTCCCCCAATCAAAGTATTTCATTAAAGACACTTGAGTTGTGATCAATAGCTGATGATTAACTTCAGAGGAAAATGTCTAAAATCAGATGCCTACAGGGCCAAGAAAAAGTAGGCATGAAAGTAAGGATTTTTTCTTTCACGAATGAACAATTGAATATATTTATGACATGTAAAATTAAGTTTTCTGTAGTTCATATATGTTTATGATTATTTATATGGTTTATTGAATTAAATCCCTAGTAAAGTTTTAATTTGTTGTTCGGTTATTTTTGTGATGTATTTTCTTCATCATAAGCATATGTACTTCTCTTGTAATTCTATATTTCTTTATGTGGGAGAGAGAAGTGAAAACTGCATTTTAGATTTTATTTCCTTATGTGACATATTTTCACAAACAAAAAGAGGATTGTTTACTTGCAACATTTTAAGATATATAAGGAGTATAAATTTATTTATGGAAAATACCATACATTATACCAATTCTCAGGCACTTTCAAACTTCTCTTACTAAAATAGATGAGGTGAAGTTTACTTAGGTGTGATGGAGGATTGGACAATTTGTTGTTTTCCTCCAGTAAACTGCGTAATTTAGGAGTAAGTCAACATAAGCGACAAACATGTTGAATCAACGTATAGTTAAGCATAGAAAAATGTGTTAGTATCCACATTTTATTAATGCCAGCATAAAGAACAATCTTTCCCATGTCACCGATAAACATTATTGCAGTAGCAGCAGTTTATATGCTACATATTTTGCCTTTGTTCTTCATTTTAGAAAATTATGTCTTGGCATTCACATGTGCCATTTATAATATTCCTATAATGTAAAAATATTCTAAGAAACCTTATTTATTTTCAGGAATAGGAGGAACTGAGTTATCTCTTCCATAAACACTCTCTGGTATAAACTACCACTATATATTTACCCCTTTGTAACTATCTTAAGAATAACTGCTTACTTGATAGAGAGAAGGTATATATTGTATAGCCCTAAACTTTATAGAACATTAAAATTCAAAATATAAAAATTTGCAAATTTAGCTTTTTTGTATATTTAAGCATTCATGAATACAAATTGCTATAAACAATAAAATAATAAATGATTTAGCATTCAAATAGGTTTTGGTATACTAATATTTAATAACAATGTATTATTTAGCCAAATGAAGAAAAATATATTTTAAGAGACTCTAAATGGAATAAAAGTGAGCAAATTAAGTATATGCCACTTGCATTTTCCAAATCAGCATCTAGAGAACTGTTTCTCTAGAACACATTTCTAGTCAATCTATCTACTATAATGAAAATGTGAGTTTCTTTTACTTTGCAAACGTTTACACTAACCAGTCTCTTTTTCTCTCATGACACCATTTTCATTGTCATCATTCTGTCTTGCTATATTATAATAATGTCCTACAATTTGTAAATGAATTGGAAATCTTCCTCTCCCCTCTTCTTCACTACCTTTTAAATTTAGTTTTCTCAAGTGTCAGAGACTTCCATTATTGTCTTTTTTTTTTTTTCACTTTAAATTCGGGAATGAATAAATCCAACTAAATTTGCTTTTATTTAGACTCTTAATAAAACATGAATTATCTATGTAAGGCAAAATGTTACAGAAAGAAAACAGCTCTAAGAAAAGTCTAGTCTTGTGGCTCATATCAGTTTAGCCTCAGGCAACTCAATTGTCTGTCAGATATATCACATCAGTTTCTGCTTTAACTGAAGTGAAAGCATGTTGCAAAATTGAAGCTATAATTTTTAAATGTATCATGAGTTTACTTCATTTGTGATTGAATGTATCAAATTTTATTTCTTGAACAAGCTTGTTGTTTTAATCAAGATTATGTATCTATGCACAATGTTAGTTTCTATATGATAGTTACATGCCTGAGTACACAAAAGTAAATATTTTGAAAAATTCATTTTCTTTAAGTCTGCATCATAATATCCTAAAAGTAATAAAACACTTTTAATATTGATAAAGGAAAGAATGATCCAGGCAGCACGTATAATCTGATCACTTTTTATTCTTTATGAACTGAATTAAAATTTATGAAAGTGAATGTATGGCCACAAAGATTTTACCAAATAGAAATGTTTTCCTTTGAGACAGGGTCTTGCTCTGTTGCCCAAGCTAGAGTGCAGTGGCTCAGTCATGGCTCACTGCAGCTTCCACCTCCCAGGCTCAATCAATATACCCACTTCTGCCTCCTGAATAACTGGAACTACAGGCACTCACCACCAAGCCTGGCTAATTTTTGTAGTTTTCTTGTTTTTGTTTTTAGAGATTGGGTCTAGCCATATTGCCCAGACTGATTTCTAGTTCCTGGGCTTAAGCCATCCTCACACCTTGGCCTCCCCAAATGCAATTACAGGTATGAGCCACCATACCCTGCCAGAAATGTTTTAATTTCAGTTAATCTATCTGTCCATTAAATCTGTATAGACAAACTTGAGAAAACAAATATCCTCAGTATCTCATATTCCTCCAGATCTGGAGGTAAGCAACACAAAGAGAGAACTGAATATGATTGTTTGAGGGCTGTAACACAAAGCTTGATCTATTGTAGCATTAACTAAAGTTTATTAGGTTAATTATTAAAATTCTGTTACTCTGCACTATTAATTACATAAACAAAGTGGATATAATCCATTATGTAAATATGGAATCAAAGCCAGAAGTTATTTGTGATATTGCTTGTATGAGCTAGTGAGAGGGAAGGACAATTCTTGGAAGAAAGTATTTGGCTCAAATGTAGGTGTTGACTAGCATTATGGATAAATATATAACAGAAAACAGCAGCGATAATACAATGCATTGCTAAAACGAAAATATTACAATAATACAACGAATTGCTATAAACTAAAATATTAAACTTCTGGGTAATGTATGCTACTATTCTTTTTAAAACTTTTTAGTGGCCATAAGGACTCGGTTGTTTTCATTTGTATTCAATCTGTAATTTCTTTGTTTATTACACATATCTCCTAAAAAATACATACACAGACATTTAAATATGTGTGTGTGTATATATATACAGATTAATATTTATTTTTGGCATTTTGTTTTACAAAACTGATTTATTGCTATCACTAATAGTCTCATTCCATTATAATAGTGGTGATGTAGGAGATAGAAGCATTCAAATAAAATTCACAGGCTGTATATTTCAAATTTTTGTTCTCCCTTAAAATACTGTAAGCCTTATTAATATCAGAGTTTAATGCCTTAATCCAGATTTCCTTTATTCATAGCACATTGATATATTTTTCCAAGCTTAATGACATATACCTGACAAAATTGTGTATATTTTAGGTGTACAACATGATGTTTTTATACGCAAATGCATTATGAAGTAATTACCACAATTAAACGAATTAACTTATCCGTGACCTCACATAGTTACCTTTGTATATTGGTGGAGGGCAGGGGTTTGGTGTGTGATGAGAACACTGAAGACCAACGCTCTCAGCAAATTTTCAGTGCAAAATATAGTATTATTAACTATCAGCTCCATGTTGCATATTAGATCTTTAGAAGTTATTCATCCTGCTTGACTGATCGTTTGTTCCCTTGACCAACATCTCCCCATTTCCCCCTGCCTCCAGTCCCTGGCAACTATAATTCTGCTCTCTGCTTTTGTGTATTAATTTTCTTTTAATTCCATGCATATATAGTTCTACTTTCTAAAATAAAAACCCTGTGTTCTGGAAGGATTATTTTGTAAATTTCCTTTCAAATATATTTAGTGATAGATATTTTAATGCTAAGATTTCTGTTCTTCATACTTTCTTTTCTTTTTCTTTTTCTTTTTTTTTTCTTTTTTTTGAGACGGAGTTTCTCTCTTGTTACCCAGGCTGGAGTGCAATGGCGCCATCTTGGCTCATCGCAACCTCCGCCTCCTGGGTTCAGGCGATTCTCCTTCCTCAGCCTCCTGAGTAGCTGGGATTACAGGCATGCGCCACCATGCCCAGTTAATTTTTTTGTATTTTTAGTAGAGACGGCATTTCACCATGTTGACCAGGATGGTCTCAATCTCTCAACCTCGTGATCCACCCGTCTCTGCCTCCCAAAGTGCTGGGATTACAGGCTTGAGCCACTGCGCCCAGCCTCTTCATACTTTCTATATTCCCATTTGCAGTATTTGTAAAAATAAAATATGAACCTATTTCATAAAGGAAGTACTTATTCTACCAAATTGTGCCAATTTAACTTTCTAAAGTTATTAAATTTTGCAAGTGTGTATTGCCTATTTTGCTATTAAAATTGAACATAATAAATATTAGAGGGAATATAAATTGAAAACACTCTCTGAGAGCTCAGCTTTCCAATGCTGGGCATGTTCTTCACAATCAGACTTGGATACCTGTGCTTTTCCGAAGGTCCTGACTTTGGGCAAGAGATTCATTTTGTTAGACTTCCCTTTTCCACCTGAACAAAGAGAATAACAATCCCTGAATCACAAGAAGACACATTATCAGGACAAAGTGAGAATAGTGTACATGGTGTTGAGCACATAGTTAACCAGCACTAAATGAAATTTTTTGCTAGTTTTTAACCACATGATTAATTACTACTGTACTTCACACAGAATATTAAAGAAGTAAAATTCAACTTACAGAAGCCTATGAAGTTATCTTGTTACTGAAAAAAAATTCAAACAAAACCAAACAATAGCAATAACAAAAAGCACCAGCAAATTCAGTTGTTGACAAAGCCTTGTGAACCCGCATTTAAAAGAATACAGTTCTATTCTGAGCATACATAAAAAGCTAGGCCAACAAAAAGACAATCATGGTCATTAAGAATTTAATGTTTCTGGCCTAGCATGGTGATTCTTGCCTGTAATCCCAGCACTTTGGGAGGCTGAGATGGGCGGATCACGAGGTCAAGAGATTGAGACCATCCTGGCCAACATGGTGAGACCCCATCTCTACTAAAAATACAAAAAAATTAGCTGGGCATAGTGGCGCATGCCTGTAGTCCCAGCTACTTGGGAGGCTGAGGCAGAAGAATTGTCGGAACCCAGGATGCAGAGGTTGCAGTGAGCCAAGATTGTGCCACTGCACTCCAGCCTGGGTGACAGAGTGAGACTGTGTCTTAAAAAAAAAAAAAAGAATTTAATGTTTCTTTAACTTCTGAATTAATCTCAAGTACTGAGTGGCCTGAGCATTGGTAAAATGTATATGTGTGTACACATATATGTGTATATGAATGTACATACATATGTTTATGCACACATACACATACACATAGGTGTGTATATATATTTACACACACACTGATATGTTTACATACTTATACACATATATGCATGTATAAAGATATGTATATAAATGTATACATATATAAGATATGTATATAAATGTATACATATATAAGATATGTATATATATTTACATACACACACTATTGTTGATCACAGTAGTCTTGATGCAAAAATCTGGGCAAAATGAGAGCATACAACACAATGCAATCCAGAAGAGGCTCACTATAGAGTCTGATGCTTTTCCTCATATAAATGGTCATTTTGATGCAGTTTATGAAATGCAAATATCACAAATTTTTATTATTAGGTTATTTGTTCAATCTAGAGAAAACCTAACTTAAAAACAGAATTCTGTGAAAAAATTTAAGATATGTAAGTAGAGAGAAAAAGACCAAAGTAATGCCCTATACCTATGAAAAAGTATATACATACTTTCATATATGTGTAAAATAGATGTTTAGAAAGAGGATTTTAAAGCATAAAGAGGAAAGAAAATAACTTATAGATGTATAAGAATTGTTTTCATCTCATGTGTATTTTAAATGTCTGCATCAGAGTATTGCACTATACAAAAAAATCTTCATTGTTACGGTAGGGCTGCACATTTTGCCAATTCAGCACGTTAGACAGAACAAATAAGTTTGCTTTTGAAAATCTTGTCCTGATTTATAGAGAACACCTAATTTGTTTCCTTTTGTTGAACTTCAGATTAATCAATCCAGTATTTTCAAGCTAGCCTTCCAATGTTCTTCCATTTTTTTCTCTCAATTGTAATTACTCACAGGGAATTCTTGTGGTCTTTTGAGAGCTTGCAGTAAAACAATGCAGAAGTTGTAATGGGCTCAGACTGCGACTGAATTTCAGGTCATCCTTTCCATAACCTTTGAAAGGCTTAGAATCTCATGTTTTATCAGTGGCTCATATTAGTTTTAATCACAATTATGTCCTAAGAAGCCTTGTAAAATTAAAGAAAGAAGGGAACGGAGTGACACTGTTTTTTTCTGCAGGACCTCTTGTCAGCTTCTGTCTCATTATGTTAACAATCTGCCAGGAGAATGGAGTCAGATCTCAAGAGCAGACTAGATTGATTTACTTTACAAGCCTTTCTACCCAGCCTAATTATTGCATTACAAATAGCGATTCTCTCACCCCATGAAGGAGCACTTTGATTAGTGTTGGCAATACAGGTGCTGGGGTTTGCTACAGTAGGTGCATGTTAACTAGCTCCTTGCATTACAGTTAAAGAGCCCTAAAAACACTGGAACAGGGACAGCTGTCTTGTACATATTTCTGAGGTCTCTAAATTAACACCTTTAGAACAGTTATAGACAATATTGTATGATATTTTTATAGGTAATGATAAAAGGTAACAATAGAAACACTACATAGCATGGTTCCTTAAAAAAATCAGCATAGCGTAGTCTCTTACTGTCAACCTTATGTTTCAGATACAGTTAAATATTTTATATTAATATCTTATTTTAGAGAAGAGTTATTAACACACCATTTCAAATTGCAACTTGTAGTTAGTTGCCTTTTGTAGTAGTTTGGTGGCTGCCATTGCAAATTACCACCAACTGGGTGTCTTACATAATATAAATTTATTCTCTCACAATTCTAGGCTGAAAGTCCAAAAATCAAGGTATCTACAAGATTTGACTTCCTTGGGAGGCTCTAAGCAGAGAATCCCTTTCATGTCTCTCTCCCAGCTTCTGGTGGCTATGAACAACCATGGTGTTCCTTGGATTGTGGTGACATCACTCTAATCTCTGCCACCCTCTGGAAACTGCCCTTTTCTCTCTGTGTATCTATGTGTGTCTTACATGGACACTCGTCATTAAATTGAGAGTCTGCCTGGATAATCATGGATGATTTTATCTGAAGATATTTGACTCCGTTGCATATGCAGTGATGCTTTCTGCTACATAAGGTTACATTCACAGGTTCCAGCTATCGGCACACAGACATATATTTTGGGGAACTGCCATTTTGTCTGCTACATCCCAGACATGCCAGGTATTAGTGTGTTTACTTATTTGTCATATAATTTCTAGTTTTAAACAATTATTTCCTGTTGTGCTAATGAAAAACTCATTTTAAAATGGGAATGGGGGCCAAGCAAGGTGGTTCACATCCGTAATCCCAGCACTTTGGGAAGCCGAGGCGGGAGGATAACTTGAGGTCAGGAGTTTAAGAGCAACCTGGCCAACAGGGTGAAACCTCATCTCTACAAAAATACAAAAATTGGCCAGGCATGATGGTGGGTACCTGTAATTCCAGCTATTCGGGAGGCTGAAGTGGGAGAATCGCTTGAATCTGGGAGGCAGTGAGCCGCCGAAATCACGCCATTGCACTCCAGCCTGTGCGACAAAGTGAGACTCCATCTCAAGAAAAAAAGAAGGAACTGGGTCAGGCGAGGTGTCTTACCTCTGTAATCCCAACACTTAGGGAAGCCAAGGAGAGTGGATCACTTGAGCCCAGAAGTTTGAGACCAGCCTCACCAGGCAAGATGGTGAGACCCCTTATCTCTACAAAACATTAATGTAAATGTGAACCAAGTGTGGTGGTCTGCACCTGTAGTCCCACCTACTTGAAAGCTGAGGTGGGAGGATTGATTGAAGCTAGGAGGTCAAGGCTGTAGTGAGCTATGATCATACCATTCATTGCACTGCAGCTTGGGTTACAGAGCAAGACCCTGTCTCGATGTAATAAAATAAAATAAAGGAATTCTTTCTCATCAAAAGAGGACTTGTGAGAAAGTAGCACTAATCATTTAAAACAGGAGATAATATTTTCCTTTATAAGGGAAAAGTTTGAAATATGAAACAAATAGTACTAGCACTATGTGAAATAATAGGGAGGAACTGTTTAAAAATTAAGGAGAATTCAAATACAAACCGTGTTTTAGAGCAGTGGTTCTCAATTACGCTTGATTTTATCTCTTCCACCATCCCCTAGGGGACATTTAGCAATACTTAGATATACTTTTTATTGTAGTACAATACACATAACATGAATTTACTATTTTAACTATTTTTGATACAGTTCAGTGACATTAAGTAGATTCATGTTGTGCAACCATCACCACCATCCATCTCTGGAACTTTTTCATTACTCAAACTGGAACTCTGTACCCATTAAACAATCACTTCCCATTTCTGCCCAACAGACCCTGCCAACCACCATTCTATTTTCTGTCTGTATGAATTTGACAACCCTAGGTATCATTATTCATGGAATTACACAACATTTATCCTTTCATGTCTAGCTTGTTTCACTTAGCACAATATTTTTATGTTCATCTATGTAACGGGATGTATCAGAATATGTATATATAACATTTTGTTACTATTCATCCATAGATGGAAATTTAGGTTGTTTATAGCTTTTGGCTATTTTAAATAATGCCGCTATGGAGATTAGTATACAAATAGCTATTCAAATTCCAGCTTTCACTTTTGAATAAATACCCAGAAGTGGAATTGCTGGATCATATGATCATTTCATGTTTAATCTTTTGAAGAACCATCTTACTGTAGAGGCAATTCCACTGCTATGACTGGGAGTGATAGTGCTATTGGCATCTAGTGGGTAGAAGCCAGGGATGCTGCTACACATCGTACATAACTGTCCCACAGAAGCAAAATATTTTCTGGTCTAAAATGTCAATAACGCTCCCATTGAAAAGTCTTGTTTTAAATAAGTCTTAAAAATGGTCTCGATGCAATTACTTTCATTCTTTCAAATATTTCCAGGGAAGTATAGAATATGGCATTGTATGGTTTTATAAATAATGCCCTCACTATTAGACACTATATAGTACAACTTATCTTTATTTTTGTGAAAGCCTGTCACCTTTCTCTTCTGTTGCTCTACTCCACAATTTTTATATGAGAGGTGGACAGTGAAGAAAATTGCTTCTCAACTGCAGTATTTTTCTCAGGGTTTTTTGGGAGGGAGAAATAAATTTTAGAAAATGATTTATGATATCATGCATGAGGACTGCTATTATTAATGTCTTAAAATTATTAAGTTGTGATTTCCAAGAGCATAGCTTAAAAACATCTCATTTTATCTTATTGCATTAACATATTCTTAAAGGATAGGCAAATTGGAACCTTTTAAAATATTTTATTATTGTTAATTTTTAATTAAAAAATATTTTTGAGGTAGGGTTTTGCTCAGTTGCCCAGTGCAGTGGTGTGATCATGGCTCACTGTAGCCACAAACTCCTGGGCTCAAGCAACCCTCTCTCCTCAGCATCTTGATTAGCTGGGACTACAGATACATGCCACCATCCCTGGACTATAAATATAGATATATATATTTAGAGATGGAGGTCTCACTGTGTTGCCCAGACTTCTCTTTAACTCCTGGACTCAAGAAACCTCCGATCTTGGCCTCTAAAAGTGCTGGGACTACACATGTGAGCCACTGCTGTTATTCTGTAATTTCTGGCCCCCTTTAAAATCTCAAATTTGCCTGAACAACCAGCAAGTTTTCTCTTTCAGTGTCAGAAATGGCAGCTCCATTAGATCATCTGGTGTACAAATTATAGGTAAAATGTTGTGACTACAACATTTGAGTGCACAAAAGTAGACTTACGTAGTGTATTATTAATCAAAACATCTTCTCAGAGCAATCCAGTTTTGCTGTTAGAAAGTCAATTATGTTGCCCAGCAAGAGTGATGGTTTGTGTGGACGTAAACTGAGATATATAGTATAGAAGACCAAATGAAATGAACAAGGCATAATGCTGCTTTTTATAGAAATGTTAGATAATATTTGTTTTGCCTGACATTGTTATAAATATGGAAATTATTTTAAGAAGGTTACCTTATGTTTTTTCTAAAGTAGATGCAGAAATAAAAAGCACATATTACTATTTCAGTTATCCTTCTTATAACAAAGATTGAATAATTATTAGAAAAGTACATCAATGATAACTGAATATCAAGAATATTGAGAGAGCATAACATAAATGAAGTTTCAGTGATCTTTAATTTAGTGAAACTGAAAGTTATTTCTCCTTTTTTAGTGTTATATAGCCTAAGAAAGTGATTTTTTAAAAATGCATCATATTTACTCATCACTTATAGCATAATTCTAATGACCAGTGAATTTTAATCAATGAATATTCTGCTTTTAAGTAGCCAAATGTAATTCATGGATTTATATAAATTTCAATGTAACAAAGATTTTTTAAAATCCCAAATATATAACTAATTTTTTTGTGGTTCTTCACCATGTTCATATTTTCTGATAAATGTGAAATCATATTTCATGATAAATGAAATGATTGCATGATAATACAAAATAAATTATTTTCTAATTGCTTTTAATGTTTATTCTCAGACTATACACCACAACATTGATTTTTAACCATTTAAAAATATTAAAATAGCCATACTAATATAGGACAAAACCTAGCCCCTCATAATTAAACTAATATTATGTGAACGACATTTAATCTCACGTTCAAGTTCAGGGTCATTAAGATTGACCTGTGTATTTTTGTATTTACGATGCAATCGGTTAACTTAAAATATTTTTATAGAGCTAAAATGTTAAAAAAAAATAAGGACCTGAGTTTATCAGGATCCAGTTAGGAAAAGAGAAACTATATTGGTTATTTTAACAGAGAGTTTTTAAGATAGAGATAGCACAATATCTAAACTGGTTTCAAAACCTCTCTCATGATGTAATTATGGTATAATATATGTGACATTTACATCTAGTATAGAAAATTACTATCAACTTACTAACTAGTATATATAAATTACTAAGGAAGAAGCATGGTTATGTTATATGTGCTCAAGATCCAGTCACATCATGTAAGTCATAATTATTGAGACTTATAAATATTTCAGTTTTGGGGAATATGGTAGCTAGACAATAGACCCATGTTTCATTGAAGCTATTACTGAAAGAAACTTGATTGAAGATAGATTGTATTACAAGACTTAATTCTCAGATTCAGTAAACTAGAACCAATATATTTTACTCCCATATTTAAACTGGTTTCAATGTTATACGTTAGTTATTTAAAACGTATATAAATGATGAATACGTGGGCTCTAAGAAATGCTCACATATTTAAGTGAGCAAATACTTGTTGAGGACCTGAAATGTGCTTAGATATGCACATACAGTTTCTGGATATACAAACATGAATGAGAAACAACTTTTAAATATAAATATATACAGTGTGTATAGTCTCATATACACATATGTGTATAGTCACATATACACATATGTGTATATACACATTATGTATGATATCAACTATTTAAGTTATTTTAAAATTTTATAAAAAATGTTATATCTATTTACTTTATATGTTCATTTAGACTAATGTTCACTGAAATATCTGCCAAAATGTTTGTTGAAAATCAGTGATTAACATGTAGCAATCACAAACTTTGATGTTATTTCCTATATGGGTCATATTTTTTAACCTACTAGTGCATTCATGAGAGAGTAGCCACAAATTAATGCCTGACATCACCTGAGGGTGTCCCTGATGCAATCTGTATAAGCCAAAATACTCTCTTGAGGAGTAAATGCAACTTTAGTTTGTGATAATGTTTTTCCCTTAACTGACCTTATAAATTAACTTGCCTGCAGCCCACACAGTTGTGTTCTGATATTTTAGTTTTTGTTGATTATCTGACGGACCCTTAGGCCAATGCTGTGCACAGCCACTATTAACAAGGTGTTTATGCTTTTGCTAATGCATTTCTTCCAATCACATAATATATAAGATTTTATTACAGACACCCATTATATGAATTCAGATGAAATCCTTTCAGCTTTGAATTGCAATGTCACCAATACATGACCTTTCACATTTATAGAATGTTTTCATCTGATGGTATGAAAGCATTTTGAAAACAGCAGGGCATTAACTAGATTTCTCAGCTGGGATATCCCTGTGGGAGTATCCTATATGCTAACCAGCAGGGCTGCTAACTGCCCTGCACATTTCAACTTCATTTCTTTTTAAGTTTTTTTGTGTATTTCAACCTTATAGTTGTGAGATAATGTGTAGCTGAAGACTTGTCAATATATTCTACACTCTTCTAAAACTGGAATACTGCCATTTGGCATGCAAAAGTGTCTTACAGATGGACGCTCAATTTCCTAACCACCACTTCCACTTTGTGTTACTGATATTAAGACTAATTAACTGGACCCACCTAATAATATATTTGTCTTTTATCATGGGTATCATTGCATGCTTCTATTTAGGAAGATACAATTTTATCCATTCTATATACAATTGGGAAAATATAAAGTCTGCTAAAACAATTTTTATTTGCTATTGGGAAAACAGCTGACCAAATTCTAGGGACTCTGTATATGTAAACAATTGGCAAATTGTCCATAGAGAGCACTCTCAGCAAACATCCTGGCATTTTAATTTTTAAAAATAATGTATTTAATAAAATAATGAATTATGACTAGTAATTTTATCACCAAGTGTTTATTGGTAATTGTTATATTCAAGTCACAATGATGTATAGCTTCTTATAAACACTTTTATTTTCTATATCTGTCTGTGGGTTCTGTAAAAATCATAGAAGAAAATGTTTTTTTTCTTAGTATAACATAAAATGCTTACTGGAAGAGATAATAAAATCTAAAAATTATTTATAATCAATATACATTTGAATGAGACTTGACAATTTGAAAGGTAGTCAAAGTTTATGAAAAGAAGTATAATACCACAGTTCTGTCATATAAACAGAAAAATGTCGCCATTCTATTTGTAGATGAAGAATTAATATTCATAAAGAATAATACATTTTAACAAGATGGCATGGTTAGTGGTAGAACACGGAATAAAATATATGCTTCTTGCTAACTTGATAAATGCACCCTATAATATACTACCCTGAATCTTCTCCAAACCTTAACATAGGTCCTCCAAAAAGAGTTTGATTTCTTTTGAGTTTTAATAATAGGTATTGTTGTTACCACATATATTGTACCCATTGTTTTTTATTTTGCTCCTTGCATCATAGGCTTGCTTGTACATTTCTCCTCAGATGGTCCATTCCTTGTTTATATCACTGCATGTGCCCAGCAGAGTAGTGTCATGTTGTCAGCCATCTGGTGATAGATTCATATATTATGCCATTCTTCTTGATTAGAGATTTTGTATGTAGTTGTTTTTTCAGTTAGTCTCTAAATAATAGTGCCATGATTGGAATATTTTACAACAAAATTAAAAGATATTAAATATAATTGTAATATCTATAATATTTAAGTTATATTGTTATACCATAATTAAGGGTATTTGTGTAAAATATGATATCATATCTTAAGTAGAAGCAGCTTAAGTGAATTCAACTAAATGGATGGTTATGGCTTAATATGGGTTTGTATTTATCTTCTCAAATCCACTGGCTGCATTGGACTTGAAATCAAATATCTTAAGAACAAACATAATATTTCAGAATATTTTCTTTTTTTAATGTAGTATCATTTTAAAGACAGAGAATTCCCTGACACATTTTTTTTCTTTCAAAATATCTAAACAAATAAATTATTTTATTTTATTCACACCTACCATAATCGATAGCTGTAAAATGAACATAATTATATTATTTTATCTCAGGACTTTCTTTCAAGTGTTTTATTGTAGATGAAGAACACTAAATTATGTAAAGGTCTTCAAAACCAAATATGATACTTCAGTCCAACAGAATTAAGAATTACTTTTGTATTTTTCAATAATGTACATATTATGCTCATGGAAATGTTTACCCTTTAATATTTCAACATGATATACATTGATGATAAAGCCATAGATTTTGATTTACTTCAAGGTTAACTGATGTCCCCTTCAAATTCATAATATGGAGGTAAATTGAAGACTGACAAAACTGCTTCATGTAGTCTACAGGCTAATGTCAAATAAGCTTTCTGATAGCGTGGTCCATATGTCTAGTCTACCTGCTACTGATTTATACACCAATGTTTAAAGTTGTAAATAGGATACAGAAGCACAGTGCCTCTTGGCTCAAAATGACCTAGCCAGAAATTTGAATGAATAATGGTGGATTTCTAAGAATTTATTTTCCATGTGTAACAAATATTGCCCAGTTTATATAGGTGGTAATATTTTCAACAGAACTAATATATAATAAGCACAACTTTGGAGATAAGAAATAAAGGCACTGACCATGATTTCAAATATTATGACTGTAGTATGAAATTTGTAAACACATTATAATATTTTTGGTGTTTTATGGTATTCAATACAGTTTTACAAACATAAGGCATGTATTCTTTATCTTGTTTTCTTCTAAAGAGCTGTAATTTCAAAGAGTAAAAAGTATGTGGGTTCATTTTCTCAATGGGGTGATTACAGTACTTAAGTTTATTTTTCTTCTTAGATATCAGGACAGGTATTATAATTTTCAGATGCAAAGGATCTATATTTAATTATTTTTCTATTGCATATTACATTAAAAGTTAAAATAATAGTTAAAAAAATCAAGTATTTTTAAATTTCATTTTGTTCAATCTTACATCAATGAAACAAAAGACAGCAGATATTTTCACAATACATTGGACTAGATGTTATTTAGTAGCATACTTTAAGTACTCCATAATAAAAGAAATTCAGTATTCTGCTGTTTTAACTTTGTAAATAGAAGTGCACAGCACTTTAAATTGATTTATGTTTATATTGGCCAGGTGCAGTGGCTCTTGCCTGTAATCCCAGCACTTTGGGAGTTTGAGGCAGGCGAATCACTTGAGATCAGGAATTCGAGACCGGTCTGGCCAACATGGTGAAACATCATCTCTACTAAAATTACAAAAGTTAGCCAGATTAGTGGCAGGAGCCTATAATTTCAGCTACTACTTGGGAGGCTGAGGTAGGAGGATCACTTAAACCTGCGAAGCAGAGGTTTCAGTGAGTCGAGATCATGCCTCTGCAGTCTGGCCTGGGTAACAGGGAAGACTCTAGCTCAACAAAATAAATAAAATAAATAAATAAATAAATTTTTTAAAATAAAATAATTTGTATTTAGGTAAAATATGTTATTTAAAACTTAAGAGAATATTAAAATAAATTAAAACATTAGTACAATATGTCTCGGGATTACATTCATTACACTGCTGATGTTGTTCATGAGATGTGGTTGAGGACAGAGGTTTGTTTGCATTCTAGCATTTAGTTAGATTATTCACAGGGACTCTGTAATTACATTCTCAGTAGAGACTAATGTATACTTCACTTAGAAATACGTTTTGCTGTGGAAAGAATTTGGGAAAGAAAACCAGGAAAGCTCATTTCTGACCCTGATTTTGACACCTATCATCTGGCATATTTTGCCAACTCAGTTGCTACTTCTGTAAAATGATGATTTCCTTTGGTGACCTTAAAACTTCAGTTTAAGTGACTTTTAAAATTGCATTTTCTGACATACCACCTGTACTATGGTTAGAGCCTAACTCTGTTTTCATAACCTTTTTTATTCTGTATTAAACCCTGTGGTGTGTCTGTTACATCCTTCACTGTAAACTTTTTGAGAGCAGAAAATGGTTTATAATTCTTTAACCCTAATATCAAGCAAATGTAGCCTTTTGTATAGGTTACATTTGTATTTGTTGGAAGGACAACTGAATCATCATTTAAGGCTTCAGTCTGAAAATCTATCAATCTTTTTTAGGATTATCTCAAAGTTTTCTTCTAACTTTAAAATTAGACAATTCTATATTTGCCTATTTCATACTTAGGTTTTCTTAAGGAACTTATGTCACCTACCTGATATATTGGGATGATGAACTATTTAAATGCAAAAAAAAAAAAAAAACCCTGCATTATTCTATCAAAAAAGTATTGTTTAAATACTAATAGTTAAATAACTTAGCGCACCATGTTTATTTAGAAGAGAATAATATATAATGTTTATTGTTTCTTCTTGCATGGTTTATTTATGTGCATGAATCACTTTTACTGGCATACATCTCTACTTTTATTTATGTAGGTTTAATGTGGTCCAATTCTGTAACTAAGATAGATAATGCTCATCAAATTTAGTAGCTGTATTTAATTTTCAAAGGATGGATTTCTTTTAATTGAAAAGATAATACTTAGGATATATCTTGAGGCATAGTCTTTAAAAAATAAAAAAGAAGACAAGAAACATTCAATAAAACTCCAGTCTGTGCCCTGCTTTTTCTCAAGTGGATAGTACTGTTTTGTCAACAGCTCCATCTGCAGACCAGGGACAGCTCGTGAATCTTGCTTAGTGATCAGATTATAAAGAATGAGGCCTCAGCCTGCAGTTGTCTATTAAAATTTGATTTGAAAGGCAACACCCGAAGATACCTTTTTGAGGTTAATTTTTTAGCAATGTCAGGTTTTATATGATTTATGAGAGGATAGCCGTAGGCTCTGTCAATGGAAATTCATTGGGAGAGAGGGAGGGAAGGAAAAGGAAGCAATAACTATTGCTGAAGGCCTGTAATCAAGCATAATAAACTCTTTAGTCAGCTGTTTAAATAAATACACAGCAAATTAATTTTTTTCCTAAAAAAATTGATTTATCTGAACATTTCCCCCATGAAGGCAGTTTCTAAGCTGTCATGTACTCTACGCTCTTTCCCTAGTGATGTGAGTGAGAACAGTTCCATTTCCACTGCCAACGCTGTAAATTTAGCAGTTTAAATAATATGTGCTCCTAGCAGTGGTATTTTCAGTAGTGATTCCACATTAAAGAAGGTGAATGGGGGGATGACTTCAGCCATGCCTGAATGTATTTTGTATTGGGGGTTTCTAGCTTTGTAACACTAGAGGGCTGTATAAGTCTTTTTTAAAAATAACCAGTAATGGTGCTAGATTCTTTGAGAAATGGGGTTCCTGTTATAAATTAAAATTAAATCTCAATATTTGAAAATAAAAGTAGAATTTGTAAGGATAGCATATATTTGTACTAGATACATATATTTGTGTATCCTTAATATGGTATATGTATATATCATGGCATAATTTCTGTGCTTGAGAATACCTGTGTATTGAATCTATTGGTCTTTGATGCAACATTACCTTATTTTTAAAATGACCATAGATTTTTCCTACACAGCTGCCACAGGTAATACATTTTCCTCCATAATTTGTAGGTTTCTAAGAGCACACTAGTGATTGCATATAAAAAATTTGCCTGTAGTTACAATGAATGTATTACTATATGTGCCATATATATAACGACAGGAGTGTTAGGAAGGGAAATGAGGTAATAGCTGAAAAAGATGCTTTGAAAATATTAAGTGCTATATAAATGTAAGGTGGCTATAATTATTTTTATTAATCAATGTTTCTATAATTTGATGACTTTCAGGCAGTGGTTTCTGTAATAATTGTAAACTGAATTAGATTAGCTAAAGTTGTACTCTTGGTGAAGTTTTTGATACAAAAACACATCAAAAAGGAAGATTACTCTCCCATACTCTTTTGGCTTCAATACTTAACATCTATTAATATCAACTTTTAGCTATAAGCTACCATGAGCTTTCCACTTCTACTTTCATGCATAGTAGATATTAACACTTTATGCACATCTTTTCCTTAATTATATTTTCCTTAAAAATTAGAAAAATGCTTTTATCTAAGATGCCTAATCACAAATCCCTTCAGTGGTTTCTGTTCATCAGCAAAACCTGAGGAATATTGACGCATTTCAGTCTGTATAAACAAAAAATAAATAGGACACATGTTCTAAATAGTTGGTTTAGTTATTATGTAGCTTGGAGTACATTCATGAGGAAGATCAAAGGTATAGGAATGAAGGCAGTAGCTTAAGGCACTTGTAACAGAAGATGATGAGATGAAACCCAATAAGTCAAGTGTATAAAGTAAGTACACAAATAGTTGAAAAAAGAAGACAAAATATAAGTGTCTTAAATGAGAGAAACATTAAACGAAAAAAATAGTATATAGAAAAGGAAATGTTAGAAAAGCCTGCATAAGCAAGAATGGTGTTTGAAAGAGGCTTGGGATTTTGGGCAATATTGAGAAGTACAGACAAAAAATCATTAAGAAGAAAGGAAAGTTTCCCAGAATGAAAAGAACAATGCTCAATTTCACAACATAAACTTTGAAGTAAAAAGAAAAAATTTGAACTTCATCCCTAAGAACTATCATAACAGTAATGGGCAACAGGAACAGATATCTTGAAGATCATAATCTTACAGTACAAAATGAAAGGTACAAAAGAGGAGCAGTTGAGGGCACTTTGCAATCTCATTTAATGATTGTTTTTGGAAATAGTGTCAGTAGATATGGATGGGAATTAAGTGATCAAAATTAGGGAATAAGTGGTAAAAATGTGTCTTACTTTACTTGGGTTTGCATATCTACTAATTCATCCAAAATATATTTATTTTGTAAGTAGCAGGCACTAAAGTTTTACAAGCCAAAATAATATGTAGCTATGAATGTCTAATAGGTAACTGGAAATTTAAGTAGAGAACATGGAAAAGAAGTCAAAACTAGATATATAAAACTGGGAGAGATCTACCTAGAGTGATGGTTGAGCTTAAAGGAGATGCAAATTCTGAGAACTTACAAAGTCATGATGAAAGACAATCACATGAAATGTATTTTTGCAGGATCTGCAAGAAGAAATACTGTGACACAAACTAAAACAAAAAAGGAGAAAGCAAATAAAATAAAAAAGGTCACAAGCCAGTAGACATTGATGAAGCAGAATTTTAAAATGACTACTTAACATTTTCAAATATTGGAGAATAGACAAAAATCTTGTCATGAAAACTCTGAGGATGACTCATGGGTGTTATTGTCTATTCCTTTCCTAGTATTTCTGAGTGTGAGTCAAGTACATTCTTCAGTCTGGACATAAAAACAAAACTTGGCTTATTGGAGTTTGTGATTGTCACACAAGAATAATTTATGCTTAACAACCCTCTTCCCCTAATATCCCTGTTTTATGAGTCACTTGTCGTTTACTTTACAGTTCCCCAAACTATATCTGATCCTATTTTATGAGGTAAATTGGCATGTCTCTTTGGGAATACAATTAGAACCCAGGGCTTTTCTTCTGAGTAGTCTTTCGTAAAAGTTCCATTTCTCTGTATTCAGTCTCCTTCTCTGATTAAAGTTTGAAGGTTATAATTAAAATTTTAACAGTATGCATTTTTGAGAATTTTTTAAGCCATGTATGCTTATTTTTCTAGTCCTATTCCCTGCCCAGCATGTTGCCTTTGAAAGAAAGAATGATGGCTTTAGAAAAAGAGAGGCCTTTATTCAAATCCTGAGTCTGGTGTTTATTAGCAAATTATTCACTTAGCAAACTACACACTGCTTAGCATATATGGTAAAGTGGTAGGAAGTAAAAAATGATTAGACTATTATACAATCTTATTCACATAGACATAATATATAAGAGCAATGTATACATTCTGGACAGTACATATTTGTGCTATAATATTACAGCATATAGATAAATTGGTATTACTTTATTTTAATTACAAATATTATATTGAAGCTACAATTTGACTGTTAGATGATGTATTGGTCCATTCTCATGCTGCTATAAATAATTATCCAAGACTGGTTAATATATAATGGAAAGAGGTTAAATTGACTTTCAGTTCCATGGCTGGAGAGGCCTCAGAAAACTTACAGTCATGGCCGAAAGGGAAACAAACACATCTTTCTTCAATGATGTCAGAAAGGAGAAGTGCCAAGCAAAAGGGTAAAAGCCCCTTATAAAACCATCAGAAATGGTTTTCTTGTGAGGACTCACTCACTATCATAAGAACAGCATGGAGGTAACTTCCCCACGTGATGCAATTACCTCCCACCAAGTCCCTCCTATGACACATGAAGATTATGAAAACTACAATTCAAGATGAGATTTAGGAGGGGACACAGCAAAACCATATCATTCTGCCCCAAGCTCCTCCCAAATCTCATGATCTCACATTTCAAAACACAATAATGCCTTTCCAACAGTTCCCCAAAGTCTTAGCACATTCCACCATTAACCTAAAAGTCCAAGTCCAAGGTCTCATCTGAGACAAGACAAGTCCCTTGCACCTATGAGCCTGTAAATTCAAAAGCAAGTTAGTTACTTCCTAGATACAATGTGGGTGCAGGCATTGGGTATATCCCTTCCACATGGAATAAATTGGCCAAAACAAAATGGCTACAGGTCCCATGCAAGTCCAAAATGCAAAAGGGCAATCATTAAATTTTAAAATTCCAAAATGATCTCATTAGACTCCATATCTCATATACAGGTTATGCTGATGCAGGCGCTGGGCTCCCATGGTCTTGGGCAGCTCCATTCATGTGAGTTTTTAGGGTATAGCCTTCCTTCATTTATAGGCTGGGATTGAGTGTATGTGGCTTTTCCAGGCTCATGGTGCAAACTGTTGGTGTATCTACCATTCCGGAGTCTGGAGGTTATTGGCCCTCTTCTCACAGCTCCACTAGGCAGTACTCCAGTAGGGACTCTGTGTGGAGGCTCCAACCCCACATTTTCCTTTAGCTCCGCCCTAGTAGAGGTTCTTCATGAGGGCCCACATCTGCAGTAAACTTCTGTCTGGACATCTAGGCATTTCTATACATATCTGAGATATAGGTGGAGGTTCTCAAACCTCAACTTTTGACTGCTGTGCACCTGCAGGCCCAACACCATTTGTAAGCCACCAAGGGTTGGGGCATGCATTCTCTGAAGCAATGACCTGAGCTGCACTTTGGCCCCTTTTGGCCACAGATGCAGTACACCAAGTCCCAAGACTTCAAAAAGCAGCAAGGCCTTGGGCCTGGCCCACAAAACCATTTTTTTCCTCCTAGGCCTCTGGATATGTGATTCGAGGGGCTGCCATGAAGACCTCTGACATGCCCTGGAGAATTTTTCCCCATTGTCTTGGTGATTAACATTTGGTACCTTGTTACTTATGCAAATTTCTGCAGCTGGCTTAAATTTCTCCTCAGAAAATGGGCCTTTCTTTTCTATTGCATTGTCAGTCTGCAAATTTTACAAACTTTTGTGCTCTGCTTTTCTTTTAAACGTAAGTTCCAATTCCAAACCACATCTCTGTGAATATATAAAACTGACAACTTTTAACACCACGTCAGTCTGGACTTCATTGTTTATATCATTATCAGCATTTTGGTTAAATCCATTTAACAAGTATCTGGGAAGTTCCAAACTTTCTCACATTTTCCTGTCTTCTTCTGAGCCCTGCAAACTATTCCAAACTCCTCCTGTTACCCAGTTCCAAAATTGCTTCCACATTTTTAGGTATTTTTAGAGCAGGGCGTCACTACCCTCTACAAATTTACTCTATTAGTCCATTTTCATGCTTCTATAAAGAACTGCCCAAGACTGGATAATTTATAAAGGAAAGAGGTTTAATTGACTCACAGTTCTGCAGGGCTGGGAAGGCCTCAGGAAACTTACAATTACGGCTGAAAGGGAACCAAACACATCCTACTTCACATGAAGGCAGGAAGAAGTGCCAAGCAAAAGGGAAAAAGCCCATTAAAAAACCTGTAGAGTTGAGTGAAAACCTAGACTAAACTGTCATTTATTTTCTTGCAGTATGTAATGACTCTAGACATTTCCTAGCTATCATCAAATCAGAGGATTATTTTAAAATGTATCATATCAAACTATGTGTGAGGCATTGTACTATTCATTATTAGTACAACTATAAGAGATACCCCTCTTCCTATAAATGTGTGATCTATTTAGGGGTGATAAGACACAGAATCTTGAAAAGTTAAATAGTTAATAGTACTATCCAGAACAATATTGATGCTATTTTACAAATAAATTATATGAGGGTCTACACTGGATTTATCACTGTGAACTACATTCCTTTATAGATACTATGTGTTAAAAAAGGGCTTGACTTCAGCTAAAATTGGGGTATGTGTCAATGGGGTCGGAAAGGAATTGGCTTAGCTTTAGAATAAAGCTAAGGCTCAAAGCAAGGAGACACGGTTTAAAGATTAAGCGGGCTGGCTCTGTATGCATACAATTTTAAAACCTTTGATCCACACTTTCCTGACTCTTTAACCTCATTCAAAACCCTATTTTTTTCCCTTAGCCTGTTTCTTCATTTGTAAAAACACAGAACAATATTAGTACAAATATCGTAAGGTTGATATGAGTATAAATGTAGTAAAGCACATAAACGTGGTGCCCACTAACACAGTGAGTGCCAGCTGTTGCTGTCAAGATATGAGCTTTGAATACATCCCTTGGACTGGAGCAGAGAATTCCTGCAGTAGCTAAATGAGATAGCATCATCCCTGTGGCTTACTGTTTAGTATGGGGCAGGGGAAGTGGGAACATTGGAACGTTTCTCTCAATGTTGCTGCAACTAATGCCTGTTTGTTATTGAAGCCAGTGTGGTATTGGATGGCTCCATTGAGGGCAACAACTAATGAATGGTGACAAGCATGACTTGTCAGTTAAACCATGTAAATTAGCTGTATACTGGACTAAACTGGTGCTAGGCAGATAATTTGTGAGTGCCTACTGAGAAAAAGGGAAAAAAAAAGACAAATGGGAAGAATCTTTTAACTTTACATCATCACTGAAGCTTCCTTGATTGTGGGCTTTACAAGCCACTCACCTTGGGTGTCATAACAGATTGTAACATTGTATTTAAATGACAACTGCCACTGCAAATGGACTTAACAAGTCAGTTATCCCTAGAGGCGTTATAAAATGTTTCCAGCAAACCTCTGCCGTTTGTTTCTAACCACTCTATGGACTAATAAAAGCCAGGATAAGCAAAAAATAGGGCTGCAATCCCATTCTCTCTGCAGCTGCTCATGTAAGACCATGGTTTTCCCTGCACCTGAGATGTTTGTCCATACAGAGCTATTTTTCAAGCTGCCTGCTGAAACTGAATAGATCCTAATGCCACCAATAGCTTTCAAAGCTTCAAGTCTGATACAGCTTTGAAAGTAATTAGATAAAGAAAATTAATTCCAGTTGGGAACACATAAAACATTTCATTTGGAAACTGACATGAATAAAATTATAACTATGGTAAATATAAAATATGAAATTCTAAAAATTATAATACACTCTGACTTTAGTATTTCCATACAAATTAATGTTTTGTTAACTCTCAGTAAAGTACTCAATAGCCAGGAGACCAACACAACAATCAGAAAGGAGGCTGTTCTTTTTGTGCTAAGCCTTTGGGTGGACTCAACTCTGAAACTGAGCTAGAAACAGGAAAAGATTCTGCAATGAACAGCAGAAACAGCACACCAAAGAGACCTCAGCTGGGCATTCTCTCTCTCTCTTTCTTCTCACTAAACAAAAAGATGATGATGATAGTTGATAGATAGATGATAGATAGATAGATAGATAGATAGATAGATAGATAGATAGATAACAAATACATCTATAGACATAGCGATAGGTTATGCATTCATAAAAGATGCAATATTGCCTGAAGTGGCACAAAAATTTTATGTGTTATAATAGTCATAGGCCCTCTAAAGTGCCACAATACATAAACAGCTATGCATTAAAATTTCATGGAGCAGGGATGATTGGGGACAAACAATCTCTAAAAGATTCAGTAGTGAGATAATGAGAAAAATGAACCTGTGGAACAGTGACACAAGTATGCAGGCTTTGAGTCACAGATAACTATTTTTTAGATCTTTAACTATACAGTGATAAGTGTATCAGAGACAGCAGCAGCATGAAGACTAAAGCAAAAACCAAAATTGCTCAAATACATGTATGTTTGCATATACTGATATGTACCCAGTTATATCCTCCTAAATCTTTAACTTCAACACAACTGCACAGATATTTATGAAATGCCATCTGTGCCAGGCATTGTACTTCCTCTGGAACAGAACACTAAATATGCTGTAGTAGAGAACAGAAGCTAGATGGAAAGAGACATCAAACTATTACCAGCAGAGATGGCGTTGGAAGGGAAAAGTACAATGGTGGGCGAGCATATAGCAGAAAAATCCTTGGAAGGTAACTTTTAATGAGACTTGAATGATAAAAAGAAAGTAGTCAGGCAAAGGAACTAGCATGTTCAAAGACCCAGAAGTCAGAGGCAGTGTGACATGTTCAAATAAACAAATGGGATCCAGTAGCGCCTAGAGAAAAAGAAGAGGACAGTGGAAGGTGGTGAGACTGAGATTATAACTCAGACAATACAAGCAGAGGCCACGTTAAGTCCTGTTAAGCATTTTGGAGTATTTCCCAAAAGAAAAGAGAAATCATTCTGTAATTTTAAAAAGGAGAGAGATTCACTTCATTAGGGTTGTGTGACTAAAATACTGAATTAGGTCAAGTTAGTTTTTCAATGTAATGGAAACAACACTACCTAGATGTCTAGCAACAGACTTCCTTCTAAGAGCTAATGAATACTTTGGAAACATATAATGCACTTGTTTAAAATGAAAATGAAACCTGGTGTTTTTGGCAATGTGCTGTCTGGAAATTGGAGTAAAGGAAAGAAATAATTCAATGGTTTCTTTAATCAAATATACAAATAGTATATTGTGGCTGGGGGTGGGGGGTGGTAAAGTGAAAAGTGATTGTGACAGGTTTTTACAGAGCATGTGGGATTGTTTGGATTAAGTTGTCTGTGAGTTCTGTGTGACGTCTGCCTTACAGTTCTGCGGTGAATGCAGCAGCTTCTGATGATGAAATAACTAGACACAGAATTTGAATAAGGGTAGTTATATTTGAATATATTTGAGCTGGTATCTCAGGACCTATATGATGTCAATTTATTTACAACAGCTTTTATTCTTGTATTAATGAATGGTTATGTGCATATGTAGAATATTTATTTTTAATATGTTAATATTATTGCTATTTTCTCTTTTTTGGATGATATTGGCTTCAAGAGTATTTATAAAACATTACATTTATATTAATCATATTTCCTTGAATCAGGTGACTTTTGTGGCTTTCTTTTGAGTTTGTGCTTTGGGAAACTTAATTTTTTACTGTATATCGTGTACTATTGCTCATTGGCTGTGGTTCATTTACAAAGATACAGAACTTTTGGAATGCCATTAATCAAAGCAGGAAATTATAATTGACAGTGCAATTTTATTTTATAGCAGTAACCTATGGATAAAAGTTTGACCTGAAAAAACGGTTAGCTTGTCAAAAAACACTTAGTGCAATAGCAAACTCCTAGAAAAAAAAGAAAATTACAAAGTAATGGATACAATGTTGTCTTTAAATTTATATTAATTAAAAACAATTAAATATACTAATCCAAATAAAACTATTCAAGGGAACTAGAGAATGAATTATGCACTAAGTATCATAGGTTGCCAAATTAGTTGATTGACTGATTTCATTCTACACTGAAATATGCCATTGATCTCTGTCTTTCTTCAGTGAAATGAAACTTTCTAAATTACCTATAAATAAAATGGTCATTAAGTTAAAGTAAGAAAACAGTGAATCTGCCAGGCGCGGTGGCTCACGCCTGTAATCCCAGCACTTTGGGAGGCCGAGGCGGGTGGATCACAAGGTTAAGAGATCGAGACCATTCTGGTCAACATGGTGAAACCCCGTCTCTACTAAAAATACAAAAAATTAGCTGGGCATGGTGGCATGTGCCTGTAATCCCAGCTACTCAGGAGGCTGAGGCAGGAGAATTGCCTGAACACAGAAGGCGGAGGTTGCGGTGAGCTGAGATCATGCCATTGCACTCCAGCCTGGGTAACAAGAGCGAAACTCCGTCTCAAAAAAAAAAAAAAAAAAAGAAAGAAAAAGAAAACAGTGGATCAGCATCAAAATATTTGCATATTATTTCGGTTGCTTTCTGACTTAGAATAATTTCACAGAAGTCCAAGATAGATACAGTATAATACTGAAATGCTCTTTGGTGACAGCCTGAATGTGACAACTTCCAAAAGGCCTTGGACATAGTCAATCCTCCATAAATATTGCCAAAGAAATCCAGAAGCTGAAATTGGGAATCTGAACTCTTAAACACATGTGCTTAGTCTTACCAGAAGAAATAACAGTAAAGAAAAAGTTATGAAACCATAGCTAGGTTATCAGAATTTTTTAGTAGTATTAAAAAAGGTGTTTGAATAAGTAATTTAATTTGATGATTTCTCCCATGAATCATTTGACTTTATTTAAATAGAATTTTCAAAAGATCATCTAATTAGATGTGTTCAAGACATTGCCATATATCAGGTGATCTAATTTTCAAAAGCATTTGCATATAAAAATTATAGAAATTGTTCTTTTCAACATTAGAAAGAAAGGCTATGCATATTATATTACTAAAAGCAATTATGTCTCTATATTCCTAGATAACATATTTAAATAATCTATTGGGGATTTGCTTTTCAAATTAAATTACTGTAACATTAACATTACTATATTCATACAAAAAGAAGGTTTCAGATATGTTGATTCTAATCTAAACCTTTTATTCTCTTAATCTTTCAGAGAAAATGCAATAATAGTTTGGAGCAAAAAAAAATTAAACACACATGAGAAGGTTATATTGAGTTGAAAAGATAGCGTAATCTTTAGCTTAAAAGGTTCAAAAAGCCATTGGATGCAGGGCTCTGCTTATATGTTTTTTGCCCATGAATTTGTGTGCTATTACAATGTGCAAGATGCAACTGAGCTTAAACGTTTTAAGATTTTTAGTTCCACCAAGATGATATTATAATAATGTAGGTATTTGTATTATGACACGATGACCATTATGATATAATCATCGTGTAAATGTTAATAAATAATAATTATAGAAAGACCATAGCTAAACCTTTTAAAAGATAAATTTTTTGTCAGACTATAATTGTATATACAGTATGATCAAAAGTTTGACAAAAAATTCATTTAAATGATTGAGAAAATACTGAAAAAGCTCAATTAGTTTAATTTAAAACGTTTGAACAAATGTGTGTTATGTGTTATTTATACAGTATAAGCACTCATTCAAAATGTTAATGGTTGGTACGTTAAATATAATGCATGTGCTCTTTAGAATTTTAATTTTTCCTTGGAACATAAAATATACGTTCAGTCACCCAACTTTTGATGCCAGGCCAAGGTTTTCTTTTGAGCTCTTTAGAGCTCTGCCCCTTCTTTCTTGCAAAAGAACAACTAAAAGAGTGTACTAAGCATGAATTCCAGTTTTGTTTTCTTTTTTCAGAAGTCTGAGAAGGGAATCCTTTGAGATTTTTTAAATATTTCTCTATTTTTCTACAGTTGTTCACACCAATATCCACATAATTTTTTAGCAAGTTCGCCAAGTTTTTTCTAGTTATTTGGTATTTGGCTTTGCACGTAAAGAGATTTATGAGTATATTAAGCATATAAAGGATATTTAAAACAATGCCTAGACCCCCAAATTTATTATATCAGTATCAACCATTATTTAGTTACTCAGTCACCCTAAAACTAGGCTTCCAAATTTGTAAAATGTGCATTTTATAAGATAATATTTACTATGAATCTCAATGACTGTTCTAAAATACATCAAAAGTTTTGTGTTCAATTTTGCTTCTTGTATTTTAAGTTAGTACTAAATGTGGAAGTTTTCCAGTCTTAGAATATTAAAGATAAGATCTAAATTCTGTACTTCTGTATGTTTCTGAAACTCATTTCATTAATTTCACTAATTTACATATACATTGAAAATCAAATGATTTACCATGACAGTTGCTGACTATAATATTTATTATAATTTTCCATGAACTTTAAAAATTCAATTAATGAAAAGAAGAAAAGATAAAGGGAATCAAGAAAGTTAAGGCCAATGTTTGAACAGTAACACCAGGTATAGGTGGAAGGAAAATGAGAAATATAACATAAAAACCTTATAAAAAGAATCACAAATTTTCAAAATTTTAGAAATAATATAATAATATTGGTCTCTTTAGAAGATTCTGTTCATGATTGTTGAATTACAGTTAAGAAAGGAAAATTACTCTTGCTGATTTTGAGTAAAGCTGTGATTGTTTTTCTAACAAGCAGTTAAGTGCAAAGCAAGTATTTTGAAGGGAAACTGACTATCACTGAAGCAGAATATTAGCCAGTACATACTTTAAAATATTTATTCAATATTGTATGTGCTTCTGTATTGGGCCATTCTTGTTTTTCTGAAAAGAAATACCTGAGACTGGGTAATTTATAAAGGAAAGAGGTTTAATTAGCTCATAATTCTGTAGGCTTTCAAGGAAACATTGTGCTGGCATCTGCTTGGTTTTTTGTGAAGCCTCAGAAAGCTATCAATCATGGCAGAAGGTGAGGGGAGAAAAGGCACATCACATAATGAAAGCAGGAGCAAAGCGGGAGAGGCATAGAGAGGGAGAGAAAAAGAGCTTGGGGAGGGAAGTGTCACACAATTTCAAATGATCAGATCTCAAAAGAACTCACTATCACAAGGACACTCTAAGCCATGGAGGATCTGTTTCCATGATCTAAACACTTCCCAAAAGGAACCACTTCAAGCTTGGCGGATTAAAATTAACATGAGATTTGGATGGGGACAAAATTCCAAACTATATAAGCTGCCTGTTTACTTCAGAAAAACTTTTTAACATTTTTATATATATTTTAAACAAGTTCACTTACTATAGTAGATTTTGAAAGAGCAGAGGTCTTATTTATATAACTTTAAAAAAATAACAAAAACCTTGCTGACAAGTGGCTTTTTACAACTTAACCTAGACATGCATTTCTTCTCATTTTAAATTACTTAAAATGAAATTTCTCATTTGATTAGATGGCATTTATAAAAATTCTATTATCTTAAAAGTTCCTGTCTGGGCATTGTGTTTATGGTTTTCTAAATTGCTTTATAAAGAAGTTAAGATGACAGGTACTCTGATGGCTACAAACCCTTTAATGATTTTAGAACCATGGTCAATCCATTAACCATGACATTTCTGTATCACTATCTGTATCTTTTCCAGTTTGATCTAAAAGAACTTTTAATCCACATACCAACTTTGAGTAGTTGGAAAATGAATCAATATTGACATATTAAATAGATATTTAAAATTGTATAATATAAAGGAAAACAAAAATAAATTCTTTTGTGTTTGCTAATTGCAGTACATATTTTACAGAAAATGATGCTTCTGTACCTCTGAGGTCCTATAGTTTATAACTGACAGGAGACACATGATCTGTGCTCTAAAACATACATGACAAACAGTTATAGAATGAGAATCTCTTGTATACATTTAAATACACAATTGAATTTATTTATCAAAGTCGGATATGAGATTGGTCAATAGATAAATAATTATGTCTCTTAAATCTTGAATTTCAATAAGTTATTTTTTAAGAGAAATAAAAATATTTGGAAAGAGACCTGTTTTGGGGTAACAGACATAGGTTCCAGCTTCACCAATATCCTGTCATGGATAGTAAGCAAGTCTGTAACCTCTCTACAGGTTTCCAAGTTTTAAGCATATATCTTAAGTCACCTAAGAATTACAGGCAGTATTATTGGATAGGTGTATTTATTTTTTTCTAATATCCTTGCAATATTTCAAAGAATTCTTTTGTACTGATTAAAAATAAGTAATGTATAAGCTTATTTCTGTGAAATAGAATTTCATTACTAAAATATTGTGATATTTACATTGGACTGTAATAATAAATATAATTACCTTTTTTGTAGAAGATAGGTTATTCCTTGAATCACTTTAAATGAGGAAAATACATTTTCACTATTTTTCAAAAGTAACAGTGCTAAGGTGAGAGTTTACTTGGAGTTGCCACAGTAACCAGCATGAAGTGAAAGTTATTGAATCTGTGAATCTTTGTGCTGTGAAGATTGAGGTAAAATATGTAAAATAAATAATACAAAGTTTGACAAATGATAGCTGCTCCTTAACAAAATACAGTGTTACAGAACAGCACCTATTTGTGGATGTTAAAATTGTCTAGATGAAGTTCTAAGTTGTTAGACAATGTTGGGGAGAAGTTGAACAATCTGCCAGTTTCAAATTTCTTTGTGTAATGCATGAATATAGACCAGAATAATAAAAGTAGAGACCAAAATTAAGGGAAAGAGTTTTCAGAAGATAAACCCATACTCTGCAAACAACAAGCTGGCCGAACACTTAACTGACTTGCACAAGAGCAAGATTTCTTGTAAACAGAGCTACAAAATCCAAGGGTTCTGGCACCAATTCTTACTATTCTGAAGAAAGATGAAAGACAGGTTAAGGGAAAAAAGTAATATTTGCTAAGTGCCTATTGGAGATTCTGTACTAGATTCTTTAACACTACTTACTCATCCTACAAAGTAGACATCATTATTATCGCTTTAGAGAAAAGGCACCTGAAGCTCAATTCGGTTAGGACACTTGTTTTCTTGACACCTGAGTTACTCCAAATTCATGGATGAAAGATTTTATCCTGGATCTAAATCTAGATTGTAAATGTAGACCCTGATTTAAAAAAATATATGTTTGACTACTCTACTTTGCAGGAGACATAGCAGCATCTATAACCAGAAGCATGCAATAATTCACAAAACAATTATCAGCACAATTCTACGCAGATACTGCTAAGTTTATAAGCTTGAGGGCCAGAAATACATGCGTAACTATTGCTTATTTAATAATATTATTGTAAATTGTATGACAGTGATATTTGCAATTAAAAAAAACACCTTTAATTGAAAATCATACCATAGACAAAGGCACAGGAAACTCTTTTG
The DNA here is from genome assembly GCA_031835075.1 of Saguinus oedipus. NCBI lineage: Eukaryota > Metazoa > Chordata > Mammalia > Primates > Cebidae > Saguinus > Saguinus oedipus. The sequence continues at coordinate 48,486,420 of CM063169.1, forward strand.
AAAAGAACACACAGCTCTTTATCAGTTGTGTTTAGTGATTTTGTTCTTTAGCTTAGAGAACTGAAACTCAAAAAAAATTTACAAAATGTAAGTATAAGCTTTTATTTTAAAATCTTCACTGTATTTTACAGTTAAGGAATCTGAGGCATCAAAAGTTTGAATTACTTATTCTCACAAATCCCTAACTAGTTTTCAAGTAAGACTAAACCAACTTCACAAACATGCTTGGACTCATAAATTAAAAACACAAATCATGAAATTATTTACATTAAAAGATTATCAGGACTGATTTGAAATGAAATATACTCAGATATGTTTCTGGAAAAGTCAATTTAATGGCAGTTCTCTTTATTCCATCAGAAGCATAAATGCTTTTACATCTAAACTCAATCTGGATTTTCATATATACATAATAGGAAATCTGTTTATGGAGTTTTAATCTGTAATGTTTAGAGTATTTTAGAGAAATCAAATGAATACTAATTAAATTAAGCTGAATTACACTAAAGGCATGAATTTATTCTAACAGATGATTGAGTTAAACTTAAATGTCAATAATTGCCATAAAGTAGATAAAAAAAATTCTCTATATTCTAATTCTTATTGCTTTTATATTGCTTTGATGGACCTCCCATTTTGTGAAAAGTTCTAATTTCAATTTTATAAAATGTAGGAAAAAAACTACGAATGGAAGATTTTCTGTAGGCTCTGTAATTCCAGAGTACAGCACAAGTTAAGATAATAGTTTCCTCACAGCTATCATTTACATTAGTTTTAAACTCTCCTATTTGTTTTTCACGTACAATCAGTTTTTTTTACACAATACAATATAAAGTGGAAATTATTTCTATGTGCATAAATGCTAAAAATATAAATCGTTCTCTTCTGTTTATACTATGAAGAGTCAAAACAGAATATGTCTTTAAGGTTAAAGCAACATAAAAATGAAAATTCCTTTCATACTTTAATCAGGCAAGGTTTATTTAAAATATTCACTTATTATGGATAAAAGTACAGGTTGGTAAATCACTCTTATCAAATTAACTCCATTGATCTTTAAAATGTCATCTATATTATTTTTATTAAACATCTAGTTTGATGGTAGGAAAATCTGTTATCTGATATTTGAAGGGGATTCAAAAATTGTGTTAACTCCCCACTTTATGTGAATACACATATTAATACTAAATTTTGTATAATCTGTGAATAAAATTGAAAATAATATTTACAAATTTTAGGCCCTATTACAATTTCCTAAATGTGTTGGTAGCAATAGAATGATATCATAAATGAATTTTGTAGCTAGAGAATGACTGATACAAAGAAGACAAATTAATTGCAAAAATATAATTATTTAAATAAATAATTGAATTAAATGTTACTAAATACGGTTAATTACTTGAATGAATGCTGTGGAATATAATGTCACTTAATTGTGCCAACATCTAGATACTGGGTCAGTGTAGTGACTTCAGTCATTCAAATTGAGAACGAATGGTATGTTTGTTTTCCAGAACTACCATAACAAAGTACCGAGTTTGGGCATCTTAAACCACAAGACGTATTGTTTCATAGTTCTGGATGCTGTAAGTCAGAAATCCATGTGTCCACAGAGTTGCTGCCCTCTGAGGTCTGTGAGGGAGAATCTGTTCCCTGCCTCTGTGCCAGCTTCTGGTAGCCTCAGACATTCCCTGGCTTGTAGGTAGTGTTCTTTCTGTGCACTCACATCATCTTCCCTCTGTGCATATCTCTGTGTGTCTGTCTCTGTGTCCCAATATATTAGTTCATTTTCATTCTGCCATGGAGAAATATCCATAACTAGGTAACTTATAAGAAAAAGAGGTTTAATGAACTAATAGTTCCACATGGCTGGGGAAGCCTCAGAATCATGGAAGAAGGTAAAGAAAGAATGAAAAAGGAGCAAAAGTATGTCTTACATGGCAGCAAGTAAGAGAGCATGTGTAGGGGAACTTCCCTTTATAAAACCATCAGATCTTAGAAGACAAATTAACAATTACAAGAACAGCATGGAAAACCCCACCCTCATGATTCAATTACCTCCCACCAGGTCCCTCCCATGATACATGGAGATTATGGGAGTTAAAATTCAAGATGAGGTTTGGGTGGAGACACAGCAGAACCACATCATTTTGCCCCTGACCCCTTTCAAATCTCATGTCCTTACATTCCAAAAGCAATCATGCCTTCCCAACAGCCCCCCAAAGTGTTCACTTATTTCAGCATATACTCAAAAGTCCACATTCCAAAGTCTCATTTGAGACAAGGCAAGTCCCTTCCACCTATGAGCCTGTAAAATCAAAGCAAGTTAGTTAATAGTACTTCCTAGATACAATGGGAGCACAGGCACTGAGTAAATACACCTGTTCCAAAGCGGAGAGATTGGCCAAAATGAAGGGGCTATAGGTCCCATGCAAGTCTGAAATCCATCAGGGCAATCAAATCTAAAAGCACCCAAACAATCTCCTTTGACTGCATGTCTTACATGCAGATAACACTGATGCAAGAGGTGTGTTCCCATGGTCTTCAGCAGCTCTGCCCCTGTAGCTTTGAAGGGTACACTCCCACCCCCAGCTGCTTTCACAGGCTAATGGTGAATGTCTGCTGCTTTTCCAGTGACATGGTGTAAGCTCTTACTGTAGCTACCATTCTGGGGTCTGGAGGATGGTGGTCCTCTTCTCAGCTTCATTAGACAGTGCCCCAGTGGAGACTCTGTATGGGGGCTCCCACCCCACATTGTCCTTATACACTGCCTTAGCAAAGTTTCCCCATGAGGGCTCTTCCCCTGCAGCATACCACTTCCTGGCCAACTAACCATCAACGCATGTCCATACATCCTCTGAAATCTAGATGGAGATTCTTAAACCTCAGTTCTTGACTTCTGCGGACCTACAGGCCCAACGCCATGTGTAAGCTGCTAAGGTCTGGGGCTTGTACCTCTGAAGCAACAGCCTGAGCTGTATGTTTTCCTGTTTTAGCCATGGCTGGGATGAAGGGAACCAAGTCCCAAGACTGCACATAGCAGCAAGACTTTGGACTCTGCTCATAAAACCATTTTCTTCCTCCTAGGTCTCCAGGCCTATGATTGGAGGGGCTGCTGTGAAGACCCCAAACATGCCCTGGCAATATTTTCCCCATTGTTTTGGCGATTAACACTTGCCTCCTCATTATTTATGTAAATATCTGCAGCCAGCTTAAGTTTCTGCTCAGAAAATGGGTTTTTCTTTTCTATTGCATTGTCAGGCTGCTAATTTTACAAACTTTTATGCTCTGCTTCTCCTTTAAACATAAGTTTCAATCCAAAGTTCCATATCTTTTTGAATATATAAAACTGAATGCTTTTAAGAGCACCCCAATCACCTCTTGAATGCTTTACTGCTTAGAAATTTCTTGTGCCAGATACCCTAAATCAATTCTCTCAAGTTCAAAATTTGACAGATTTCTAGGGCAGGGGCAAATGCCACCAGTCTCTTTGCTAAAACATAGCAAGAGTTACCTTTATCCCAGCTCCCAATAAGTTCCTCATCTCTATCTGAGAACACCTCAGCCTGGACTTCATCATCTGTATCACTGTCAGCATTTTGGTCAAAGCCATTCAATAAGTCTCTAGAAAGTTCCAAACTTTCCCACAATTTCCTGTCTTCTTCTGATCTTTCCAAACTGTTCCAACCTCTGCCTGTTACCCAGTTTCAAAGTTGCTTCCATATTTCAGGTATCCATATAGCATTACCCCACTCTACCAGTACTGCTTTACTGTATTATGCCATTTTCATGCTGCTATGAAGAAATATTGAAGACTGGGTAATTTATAAAGAAAAAGACGTTTAATGGACTCACAGTTTCACATGGCTGGGGAGTCTCAACATCATGGAAGAAGGCAAAGAAGAAGCAAAGTGACATCATACATGGCAGCTGGCATGAGAGCATGTGCAAGGGAACCACACTTTATAAAACCATCAGATCTCTTGAGACATAGTCACTATCGCAAGAACAGCATGGGAAAAACACACCCCATGATTCAATTACCTCCCACCAGGTCCCTCCCACTACTTGTGGAGCTACATTTCAAAATGAGATTTGGGTGAAGACACAGCCAAACCATGGTACCCAACTCCCCCTACCTTTTTAAAAAAATAAGAACATGGTCATGTTAGATAAGGGCCTACCCTAATGATCTTATCTTTATTTAATCATCTGCAACGTCTCTATTTCCAACTAAGTTCACATTTCACAGGTACGGGGGGTTAGGACTAGGGGAAGGCAATTCAATCCATAACCTATGGAAATCATAGAAATACATAATGTGAAGTTTTTCTAGACACTTCATCAGTACCTGTGAATGTAAGAAACAGGCAAAATTAGATAGAATATGTTTTTATGTTTTAGTGTTCTACAATTTTCATCTTTTGTTACACTTCCCTTCCTCTTCTCATTTAACTGAGTACCAATCATCTGCTGTAAAGTATAAATATACAGATATACATACTTTTTAAAAACTACAAGCCACCAAGTTGCTAAGTTTTTGTATTTCAAAAGATATTTCTTTAAATTTTGGGATCACAATTTATAATTAAGATGATGATGCTCATACAGCTTTTATCTCAATTCTCTATTTTTTTTCTTTCAACATATATTGACTAAATACTCTGTGACGTATTTTTTATTAGGGATATCTCATTGATATTGTTGATATTACTGACATTCTATTATGGTTACCAAAGTAGTGATTACTTAAGCCACTTAGTTTATTTATTTTTATTTTTACTTTTTTTTCTTTTTGAGACAGAGTCTTTCTCTGTCACCAGGCTTGAGTGCCGTGGCGCAGTCTTGGCTCACTGCAACCTCTGCCTCCTGGGTTCAAGCAATTGTCCTGCCTCAGCCTCCTGAGTAGCTGGGACTACAGGTACACAACACCATGCCTGGCTAATTATTTTTTGTATTTTTAGTAGAGCCAAGGTTTCACCATGTTAACCAGGATGGTCTCAGTCTCCTGACCCTCGTGATCCACCCACCTCAGCCTCCCAAAATGCTGGGATTACAAGCGTGAGCCACCATGCCCCGCCACCACTTAGTTTATTTTAAAGTTGTATTTCTTTTACTTTTCTACAAATATTGACTGAAATCCACTATGTTGCAGAATTTTATTAGGTGCTAGCAAAACAATACAAAGACATTTCCCTCACAGAAATGTATATGCTCATAATGTGATACAATTTTTTTAAAAAAGAACTGAGTACATAATTTCAGATGGGGTGAATTTGATAAGGAAAACAACACAGAATAGAGGAAGAATGACTTTGTGGAGGAGCTAGAGGACCATAGTTAGTTTATATATAGTGTTCAACGAAGTCCTCTCTTAGAAGGTACCTTTTGGTGGAGACTGAAGTGCACAAAGCTCTTTATGCCTTGTTTACAAGAAAAACCAAGAACTTTTGAACAAATATGATCACCTATGTTTAGTTTTATTAGATACATTACTTTTTATTAAAACACATTCGTAAACACACATTTAGTTTTATTAACACACTTTATACACAAAGTCAAATGTGGGGAAAGGATTGGTTTTTCCCAGTGTGGAATGAAAGAGAATGATGTTTATACAATATGCCTGATGGTTAAAGGAGCCATCATTTCCTTTGTCTCTTTAGTGTAGAGAGCTCAAGTAGGTAACTACAAGTTAATCCCAAATAAATATTCTCTTTTGTCTTTACTTCCACTTTCTTATACTCCATTCCTGTTTAGGTTTCTGAGGTTCTGAAGAGAGGCTCCGGCTGCTTGTTGGGAAATAATGTTGTAACACCTCCGAGAACATCGGCTCAATTTTCTGTCAAGCTGGCACAATTCACACATCTTCAATTTACTTCATTATTTATTGTTTTGTAGAACAGTGACAGGATACTTGGCTCTGTTAAAAAAAAAATAGAAAGCTGCTCTCTGCCCCAAGGACATGCAATTTAAGTTAGACAGTTCCGACATAAAACACAATGGCTGGAAACTGGTTCATTTTCAGAGTGAAAACAACTTGAGTTTTCATACTTGTTTGCTGAGGTTGGAAAGTTACTGTGAGATATTTCTTAAAGAAAACAATAGATATGGAGAGACAGAAATGAAGAGATAGGCAGTGTTATCTTTACATCTTTATTGTTTATGTCTCAGACCAACTAGGAACTAAATTTTATCTCTCTAGGTGAAACCCTGGAAACAAAATTCATTATGTAGCCTTAGACGCACAAGAGCATATGTAGATACTGCATTTGCATACTGTAAGATGTAAAACAATTAAAATAGATTCAGTTAGGTTAAGTCAAATTTAAAGCCAAACGCAACATGAGATTAAATAAATCTCATATTTAGGTGAAATATTTTCCTAGAGAGTATGAAAATTTTATATCTATCAAATTAGTTATCCTAAAGCAACAGAGTATAAATTATTAAAAACAAAACTGAGACCATAATATTACTATGAAAGAATAAAACCTGTTAAAAACTCTAGATTTAAAAATAATTGGGGCTAAGAATAAAAATACCTCTGTATTATAATGAGCTGATTTATGCATGCTAAACCTATATATTTGCATATATCTTTGTAACATATATCTTTGCAAAGAAGTGATTCTTCAGAGAAGAAATGATTTTCAATAATAAGTTGTTCCATAAATTTTCACCGGTAAAAGCCAGATTCTCTTGAAATTTTTACAGGGCTCTCTCTATCACAACTGCATATTACTATGTATATTTCACCAAGATCTTACTATAAATTGCTTAAATCAAACAACTGCGCTATTTAGATTGCTTAACTTTTCAGTGAATGAATGAAGAATGAGTGAATCCTCTTATGAATAGAGTTTGGATGACAGTAATGAAAGATATACCAGTATTTCAGGGTCAGGGTCCTTCAGTGGAGAGCAGTTTTTAGGTGCCATTACAGACGTGGCATTGATGAACAAAACAAAATGTTGTGGCATTTGGGCTCCTAAAGAGTAGAAGAGATTAATGGGAAAGAAGGGTTAGAAAAACTCTCAGAAGAAGTGATTGAATATGAATTTTGTTGACAAATTTTTGTATGCCATCAAAAATGCCATGCCTTTAATTATAGGAAAGGTTTGCCAATGTTTGGGTTATATATTTGTCACTCACCTTTTCAAACTGTCCTAAAGAAAGAGACAGAAAAATGATCACACTAATCTGCCTTACTCAGTTTGGGGCACTAGGAATTAAAACTGTAGAATCTAAAGAGACAGAGAAACAAATAAGTAATTTAATTCCCAAGCTCCCGAAGCTCATATTGTTTCAAATCATTCAGTGGATTTTACTCATTATGTTTATTCCACTGTAAAATTAGATTTACAAAGAAACACATAATTCTTTGTATTTGCTATTGGTCATAAATCTTTAGAACAAGCTTAAATTACAGTTATTTAAATCTATGCTTCGTGACCACATTTGCACGTTTTTTCCCCCCAATACTTAGTTAATATTACATAGACAAATACTTATTAAGATTGATTTTGTTGTGAAGCTAAGTATAGGTTGCCTTCAAATTATATTGGGGAGGTATAGCAATGTATAACGCAATGCTGTGCATAGCACTAGATGTATATTTTAGATGTCAGGAATAAATTATGTGTTTAGGGGAGTAAAATGGTGGTGGTCCTCTATGGCAAAAAAGATCAAGTTCAATTATGGCAATTTGTTTGTGTAGACAGAGCCTAGAAAGATTTCGTAATTCAAAAGGAATTATAAAAGCTACTAAGTAATAAAACATGATAAATTTGGAGTTCTTAACCTATGATTCATCAGCTCCACTAAGTCCATGGGTTTAGGTATATTACTTGCAGTTTTCTGTGCTCATTTGCATAATGCTGGAGGAATTTCAATAGATCCTCAAAAGGCACTGAGAGAAAAAATAAGGAAATAAAATTTTAAGATTTTGTAAACATCCACTCTATAAAACTTTACTTCAGCATATTTATATTTACATTACTATGGATGTTGTATAACATTTCCAAATGTTTAGAAATAACAAGATTCTCATAAATAATAAACTACCGTATTTGTGATTGGAAAGAACTTCCACAGGAATGACACACTCTCTACTAACTTCCTTTCTCTCCATCTCTCTCTCCTTCCAGCCTTCCTTCCCTTCCTTATTCCATAATCCTCAAGCCAGGGACTATCTTAGGCACAGGCATTTTGTATCCACCCTTAGATCCATATCACCAGATTTTTTATCTCCCTTTCTTTTCTCAACATGCTCTGTTTACATTTTTAGATTAAATGTGCCGACAGTGACCCTACAAGTTCTAAAATGTGGTGTCCCTAAATAAATTATTTCTATTTCAAATCTAAGGCTAGCATTACAGATTCCTTTTTTATGTCTTAACACCATATTTATTTGGTACAGTAGTATCTAGGTTTTATTTTACTTAAATATAAAAGAGGAGGAGAGTGATAAAATAACCTACTTCAGAGAGTTGGTAAGACAAATATAACTGTTAATATATTTTATATATTCAAATACTTTTGCCTGATACCTCAAATATAGCAAGTCAAAGCAGTATCAATAAATGTCAGCCATTATAAGAAAGTAATTAATGGAAGGTAAAAATCTCTGATTCTCACAATAGTCTATTTTGAATCAGTATTAATAACAGTACAGTATTTCTGACACATTGTAGAACAATCCTTCTGGAAACTCATTCTGGAATTGCCCAAGATAGTGCAACAAAATTCTTGGACTGTTTTGTTATGGTACTGAAATATTTATTGTCTCCTTTTAGATAGTTTAAAGGGAAAAACCTATCTTTTAACTTACCTCTGGCATTTCTACAATCGGGTCACCTTACAAAACTTCTGGCAAAATAGCTTCATGAGGCTGCTTTGAGGGCATCTGAATTATGGGGAGAAAGAAAAAAAAAAAACAGAATATCAGAGCCAGGTAGAGGAATCTGTGGCATGAGCAGCGAATGGTACTTTGAGCCAGCTGGAATCGTGACCAGACATCCAGCAGAATGCCATCTGGCCCGGGCACCAGGACTTCCCTTGCTGCCTGGGCACCATGGAGTGTCCCTGGGCCCTCTACCTTGTCTGGTCTTCTGGCATCACCTCTCCACTCTAGCCAAAAGCCAGTTCCACATTTGACCTGCTCTGTTTTCCAGCTCTGACTTCTGGATGTGCCCCTGTTGCCATGACTACCAGTCCTTGATTTTGACTAAGCCTGGCTTCTGGTCACGGCTGCTGCACTCACACACAGTGGCGTGCTCAGTTCTTAGCCTTGTATTCATTTGCAAGAGTATCTGTGCACTTGCTTCAGGCCTCTAAGTCAGCTGTAACCTCCTGAGTTTCACTCAAGGTCTCAAAAATGGGCCTAAAGGAGAAATATTTGACTTGAGTATTTGAGGCTATTTGGATCCTGTCTATGTCCCTCTTTAGTGGATTGTTTTGGAAAATCATTTCATTACTTACCCTTAGTGAAGAATAATTTTCTACCCTAATCTAATATTGCTCAAAACCATAAGTAAACTAATCTTTCCAGTGTGTATTTACTCTTCCATGAAGGATGCAAATGTTAGTCTTAAAAAAAAACTCAATAATTAATTTTAAAAATTATATGGAGCTCATACAATGGGAAAGCACATGCAGAGGACAGCACAGGATATAAGATAACCACATTAGAAAATAGACTACATGACTGCATCAGGTGCCACAGAGATATATTACAAAATAATATCATAGGCAAAGCAAAGCAAGTTAATAAGTCACAGAAGCAATATATATTGGAGGCATCAAGGAAGTCCTCCTTGTCCAGGAAGAATTTGATATGGCCTTTCATGAACTAACAGAATTTGGTCAGAAAGTTGGGAAATACGTGTACCTAATAGGGTAAGAAAACAATAAGGGAAAAAACATAGGATTGGTTAAATATGGAATGTCATTAGAAGAGTCCTTAGCCTTCTGATCAGGTGCAGTGGTTCACTCCTGTAATCTCAGCACTTTGGAAGGTGGAGGCGGGTGGATCACCTGAGGTCAGGAGTTCAAGACCAGCCTGGCCAATATGGTGAGACCCTGTCTATATTAAAAATACAAAAAAATTAGGTGGGTGTGGTGGTGGGCCCCTGTCATTCCAGCTGCTTGGGAGGCTGAGGCAGGAGAATTGCTTGAACCTGGGATGTGGAAGTTGTAGTGAGCCAAGATTTCACCTTTGCCTTCTGGCAGGAGTGACAAGAGCAACACTCCATCTTAAAAAAACAAAGAAATATTCTTAGCATTCTAGTTTGGCAAAAGGATATTATTGGTATAGGAAATTAATAGGAGTACAATGTTGACTGTTAAGCCAGGTTTTTCCACTGAGGGCTTCAAAGTTTGTATAAACAGACTACATTTTATTATATAAGGACTGGCAGGATAGGTGTGTCCATAGAGTGGCCACATATAAGCTTAAAATGTTTAAAATATGGATGTTTCTCTAAGGAGTTTATTGTCCATGGAGAATATAGATCATAGTTGAAAGGAGAAATAAGTCACATTTTCCTTTTTTAGAAAATAAACTGTGAATTTTTGTCTTGAATTTATCTAAGTTTCTAGGATTCATACTGTTGCAAGTGCGCTGTTGTCTACAGTGCTTTCTAAACTTAATTATGTATCAGAATCATGTGAACAACTCCTTAATCCTCGTTCATATTCATTAGTATTGGGTGAGGTGTTTGAATATTTGTTTTGAACAAAAAAGGCACATTGCTGTATGGGAAGAAATGTGAAAATTGCTGATTATGATACAAGAGTGTCCATGTTCAACCTCCAGCTTTCCTGGAAGTCATAACAAACTGCTATTAATGCTCTCTTAACCTGATGACATTGCTATAAGCTATTTTAAGGAAAACTAATAAAGTGGGTGTCTTATTTGTACATATCCCAAGACAGATAAAATTATACAAAGTGTAAATAGCATGATTATTTAAGTAGGCAGGCAAATTTTTCAGAAGAGAATTTCAATAAAATAAATCTTGGATATGATTGGAAATACTTTTCTTATTTGTTAGATGGAAATTATTGTAGGCCAATTGATATATGTCACACTTTGTATATGGCTAAAGGGCAAGTAAACTTATCCCACAGTGGTCTGGCAGGCTTGTTTCAGTGTGTCCTGCTAGCAGAATTCTAGTTGAAAGTCTGTAGTTTCTTTTTTATCTTCCTCCAAGATCCATGATGCTCAGCCAAGCAAGAAGCTCCAATTGTCTTCAAAGATGACTCTTCACTTGAATGAGCACTGTGGGGTGCAGAGGAAGATGAGAGCCTGGCCTTGTGTAAGAAGATTTAACATATGCCTCATTTTAGATCAGGCTCTATCTGAAAAGGATTCCATGAAACCTTCAAGGCGTGTATACATCTCTTATTCACAAGAGGAAATTACGAATTACAGAGTAAATCTGAGTGAACCTTTTATTTGAAAGAGACTTAGGATATTTGGATTTTTAAAATGTATAGATTAACTAAAGATTAATTTTTATATCTAGAATCTCTACATGTGTCTACTTCATATGTCAGGAGATACCATAGTAATTTACAGGTCATTAGTGTCAAGGTATATGCAGATAAACACATAAAGACATCCATCTCTTTGAAAATATAATTAGCATTATTTTAGAGCATAGGTCACTTTTCTATGTTAGAAAATATATTTATTGTATAGTCATAAAAACCCTCCTGTTTATTTCTCAAATCTCTTTTTGTCACTGACTACAAAATATAATATATGTCTATTCCCTAAGGCCTTCTCAGAAAGAGCTAATTCAGCAGCATTTTTCTCTTAGGCTGTCATGTTATGCTCAGATTTTTTTGCTCTGATATTTGGAAGAATCCTGCTGCATTTAAGCTGCAGAATAAATATTAATGGTGAAAGGGACTTACTTTATTTTGCTTTGGATAAATATACACTTTTGATTTTAAGTATCCAGGAAATCAATCTTATAAATAGAGTAAATGAGAAATCTGCCCCCAAACACTTGTGAAATATCATGAGCCAATTATCATTAAGTCCACAACCTAAACAGGAACATGACAATTTACTTGTATTTTTGTTTATCTCCCCTTACATCAAGTAGGCTGTGTCACGATTCTCCTATAGAGACTATTTTTTCATCCTCTTAATTGGGAAAGGAGTAAAACAATATGATATTGAGTTGTCATTTACATATCTACACTGTTATTTCTTTTTAAAACTATAAGGGAACTCTTGATATTGCATAGTTATAGAAAATAATACAGACAACTAGAAATCTATGATAGAAGTGTTTCAATACAAAAATACTTAAGTCTTATCTACTCATTCACTTTCTTATAATTTTAATTACCAATTCTCTTATAACATACCATGTTTTAAAACTGAAATATTCAGTCCTTACTTTCTTGTATTCTCTTATTTGCCCTTGAATGGGAGTTATTAACTATGAATAAAACAGACCAGAACCCTACACCACCAACTCCTTATGTTACCCATTCTTCCTTCATTCGCCCATTCATCCTTTCCCCACATAGTTCTTCAAATCTCTCTGAGAATCTGCTCCATGAGAGTTTTTATGTTGGATACTGGATATTCGATGTCTGGGACAATTAATATAAATAGGAAGAATTGTTTAGTTGTTTGATATTTAAGTCTTATTTTCCATACTGATTTTGAATCATTTATATGACATTTTTTTTTTTGAGACAGTTTCACTCTTATTGCCCAGGCTGGAGTGCAGTGACGCGATCTTGGCTCACTGCAACCTCCATCTCCTGGGTTCAGGTGATTCTCCTGCCTCAGTCTCTCAAGTATCTGTGATTACAGATGTGTGCCACCACTCCCGGATAATTTTGTATTTTCAGTAGAGACGGGGTTTCTCCATGTTGGTCAGGCTGGTCTTGAACTCCTGACCTTAGGTGATCTGCCCACCTCGGCCTCCCAAAGTGCTAGTAGTACAGGCATGAACCACTGTGCCCAGCCTTATGTGACATTCTTTATGGTCTCATCTTTTATATGCTTGACATTTTCTTTCAATGTTGCCAGCTACACTGAAGCAATCAAAGTTACTGAGGCTTTCTTATCCCCACTTCCTAACACACACACACACACACACACACACACACACACACACACACACACACGTACTCACAAACAATAATTTTTCATCATGTCACAACTTCAAACAAATGTAACACTGAGAATCTGAGTATGTCACAATATTAAAATGTGGGAAAGTCAGCCTAAGTTATTTTATTGATTTATTTGAGTGATGATTTTGTAAAGCATGGCTATGTTAATGAAGGCCCAAAGGCTATGATATTATAACTCCAGAACTTTATGATTATAAATACAAATTGACTAGAAAATGCAGTTTCTTTAACGTTCACTCTTCACTCTTTATCAGTAGCATATTTAAAAGTTCGTCATCTAGTTCCATTGCTCCACATATAGGCTTTGCCTTCCTGTTTCAGATTGTTTATCTGTGCTTGTGTTTATTTGGTTTATGATCAACCTAATTGTACATATGTGCTGATAAAATTTTGTGAATTTTATCCACATATTATTTCCAACTTTTCATTGCATTAGCAGCAAATTATGATCTAAGAATTGATTCAACTATGATTTCATGGTCTAATCCAGATAAACAAGGGCATACCTCAGGGGACCTCTCAGTGGTAAAGCAATTTTAATTAGTAAATGATCCTGAAGCTGCACATTGAAAACAACTATTACTCAGCAAACAATATTGGTGCTGCCAGTCAGAGTTCTCATTCACAGCTTGTGAAAAGGCAGGATGCTTTGGGGAAGAGCTGATGAGGGGTAATGAGAAGTGTCACTTAAAGTTAGCAAAGATCAAAGTGAAGGACACTCATCCTCCTAGCACTAGAACTCATATCAGAGTGTCAGGTTTCTGAGTTATCTCAATTCTGCAGTTCTAGCAAGGGAAAGGAAAATGCTCAGCTAACTTTCTATAAGAAATAAGATTCGTCATCATGAAATTCTTAGTTAATAAAAGAAACAGGAAATGGCAGCATAATAATGGTTGTTGCTAAACTAGCATGTCACCAAATCAAAATTCTTAAAAAGAAAATGAAATGTAAAGATTCATACCTGGGTTTTATTATTTTAACTCTTTTGTTTCCAAATATCAAATTGTTAAATTATGATATTTAAACCGATATCCTCACTTCTACTTTCTTTCTGTATTCCTTATGAATTATGTTTTAGATTTCAGTAATTCATAATGTACTACTAATAGTATGTTGTAAATAATAAGTTGCCAGATGCTTTTCCAGAAGCATCACTAGAATATTTGTATTGTGTAAACTTAAAACTACTGCTCCACTTAGAAATTGAAAATTAAAGAGAAAACATAAACCAAAAATGTTTGATTTTTACTGCAAAGAAATTTTAATAAAATTACTGACATGGAATTGGGCATTTGAAATCAGATGTATGAGTAGACTGGTCACTATAATCAGTTGGGCACATCAGTAATCAGTTGCTAAACATACCTCTTCCTTCATATTCTCAGGGGACCTTATCTACTGCAGCATTATTACTCAGATAGCACAGTGATTCATTATAAGGTCAATGATGACAAAAAAGGAATCTCCAGGTAAAAAATGTTGAAGAAATAGCAATACCATGTGAGTAGTCAGAACAGCTCTTCCTTCTGCAGGTGAGTGAGAGCCGTTGCTGAGGCATTTAGAAAAAAAAATAAATGGTCTCACATTTCCACAGAAATGTCACGAGGCTGGAAGTTGTCTTTTCCTCCAGTGTCCTTCTTCAGTGCCTCAAACCCTAGCAAGTTGTGATTCACTTGACTGTGTGGTGGTATTTTATCACATTCAACTCAGAGAAAAGATGGAGAGAGAAGGAGAAGGATTTTAGGCATTCATCTGGCTCCAAACATTGGAAAGACTTAAATACTTACCACTTTCAGGTAGTGTAGCTTAGAACTCACCAGCAGTAAATAAGCTTATTTCAGTGCCATGCAAAGCAATGACACCTTAAATAGTGTCATCCTCGACTCTGCTGTTACTTGTTATACTTCACTTGTTTTGGCCACTTGTATATGCAGTAGTCCTAGCTAAAAATAGATTAACACACACACACACACACACACACACACACACACACACACACACCCCAAATCAGCTCACCTTTCATGATTTAATGGGTAGTATTAAGTTGAGAACAGAAGATAGAGAGATTTAAGAGATCCAGGAAGGAGGCTGAGCAGGCAGAAGTAATAACAGAAAAAAAAAAAAATATTTAAAAAGTCTTTCAGGGAAAATGCAACAGGATTCATGTCCCTTAAAACTAGAGAAGAAAATTAAAACCTGTTAAAGACTAAGCAAACCTCTTCTCTGCTTTTTCTACCAAACACGCATACACACACACAACCTAAGTGGAGGGATAAACCACATTAAACTGCATCTGGTTTCAAATGTTCCAAGGCCTATTTTAGCAGTTGTTTTTCCGTAAGTTATTCTGACTTGGAACAGTGGTCCTCCCCAAGGATGTAAAATGTAGTGAGACTTATTATCAAGTCTGATGAGTCTAATGGTGTTTTACCTCTTTTTGGATGACTAGTGCATGCACAAAATAAGCCTTTGAGACAAATTCTATGATTTAGTCAATACTTATTGAGCACTGTTCTAAGGCTAGGGATACATTTATATATTTGACAGTGAAACAAACATGACCTTATCTACATGGTGCTTATAAACTAATGGAAGAGGACTCAATTTTCCATAGCATTGGACATTTAATATATTTCGTTAATATTATTATTTCTTTAATTTGGGTTAATTTTCTCATCATCTGTGATAATTTAGGTTTTGCTTTTTGTTGGTGTGTTTTGTTGTTTTCTTTTGTGCAAATGGAGAAAGTACATGCAAATAAGCAAGAGATTTGGTCCTGACAGTTGCACCCACAAAATATGACTTGGAGTAGACTAGTTTTTATACATCTTGAAGTACAATTTGTCCTTTGCAAAAAGAAGATACCAATTCTTAAGTCATAATTTGATGAATACAATCTAAAGCATAAGACATCTAATGTAGTCACCAGAAAACAATAAATGCTTTAAAAATGTTTGTTCTGATCTTTTCCTTCTCTTAAATATCAACATAATATTTCAACGGATAAGAGAAGTCATAGATTGCAAAGTACAATGTACCATCAAGAAAATAATTCTGACAATTAAACTACAACATCATACTTACTTAGCCCATTGACTACGTGGCACATTCTGAATGCAGAATGTATGGAGACATGTTTAAGAAAACATTATGAATAAACAAATGAGTGTTTAAATTGTGTTTGTAAGAAATAACGATTTTGGCATTTTAAATTTGAAGATAACTCATGTTAATGCTATAGAGAAAAGATAAAATTGATTACTATATGTACATACATTCATGAAAGTATTGAGGAAGGACATAAAAAGTAAATTAACCAATAAATGATCATGACTAAACATTATCCTTAAGAATTGTTTATTCTCTAGTTTAAGCAATAGCCTGCAACAGACACATAAATAATCTTTAAAAGCTAAAGGTACCTCTTAATCTAAAATAAATGTGTTTTTATTTCAACTGGGGAAATTAGAAGAGATATAAGAATTACTTACAAATTAAACATAACTCAAAGTAATAGTGTTTCTGATTATTGTATTCATTATTTCCACTCAACCCAAAAAATTCAAACAACCAAAAGCTAACAAAAGGAAGGTTTTACTAATACAATCAGGGGTTGGTTTCAGGACCCCAGCAGATACCAAAATCTTCAGATGTTTAAGTCCCTGATAGAAAATGGCATTGTTGGCAGGGCCCAGTGGCTCACACCTGTAATCCCAGCTCTTTGGGAGGCTCAGGTGGGTGGTTAACAAGGTCAAGAGATCAAGACCATCCTAGCCAACATGGTGAAACCCCATCTCTACTAAAAGTACAAGAATTAGCTGGACGTTGTGGCATATGCCTGTAGTTACAGCTACTATGGAGGCTGAGGCAGGAGAATTGCTTGAACCTGGGAGGTGGAGGTTGTAGTAAGCCAAGATTACACCACAGCACTCCAGCCTGGCAACAGCAAGATTTCATCTCAAAAATAAATACATAAATAAATAATAAAAGAAAATAGCATTGTTTTTGCATATAACTTAGGCACATCCTCCTATATTTTTTAAATAATCTCTAGATTTTGTATACCAGTAAAATTTAAATGCTATGTAAGTAGTTGTTACACTGTATTTTTATCTTTAATGTCATTTTTGAAAGCAATTTTATTTTCTGAATTTTCAACCTGCAGTTGGTTAAGTCTGAGGATGTAGAACCCTGTAACACAGAGGGCCAACTGGACTGTAGATTTCTTTGATGGGCAAGGTCTGAAAAAGTAATCATTAGGCTAATAATGCACATCGTAATAAACAGGTAATTCTTGTTAGTGCTGATGCTTTACACCCATAAATATGCACAGGAGTGTAGGATGCCGTTCCCTGTTCCATTGGCTGGAGGGGATATTATGACATCTATTTCCTTGAGTTCTTAAGATATAATTCACATATGCGCATACACTCACACCCATCATTCAGATTTGCTGGATTCCAAAGAATTGCTTCAATACTGGCTTTCCAATTTTTGTAAATTACTGCACAGAGAAGGAGAAGTTTGCTTAAAGTCACATTTGGAGTCAGAAATAGCATTAATGTTAATCTGGCAAAAACTATGTTTGTGACGTAATCTAGGCCACCAAGGAGCTCCTTGCCTGCCAGTCGCTTTGTTCTCCATTTGGCATTCTTCCCGAAATGCTTGAGATCATAGCAATGAAGAGACTCCCATATGATTAAGCGACTTTGTGTTCAGGTGGCCAGATGCCAGGCGCCTCCCTTTTATTTGTATTAGTCTTCACCTAGAAACAACAGATGCTGTGGTGACTCAGGGAGAAATGTTCACAGTGGGAGAGACTAAGAAAGAGCTTCCTGGGAGCTAAACTGATGCCACACACAGGAGCTGAGACTTCCAAAACTTGTCTGAAACTGGAGAAGAAACTCATGTAATTGGCTGTAATGTTTTATATCCACTGATCTCTATATACCTCATTTTGGATCCTGAGCCATGCTAATGAATTCTAATATAGATTGCCTGGTGGCCTAGGCAAATAGGTGTAATTAAAATGTACATAGGCTTTTGTCTGAGGAAACTCATTTCTGTTGTTTTCTTTTCCTTGTTCCTTTTGCTCTGAGACTTGCTCTTCTGCTTCGAGAGCTATTTCTGCTTTATACTCCTTTTCAAAAGTTCAAATGCTCTCATTTCCTTCTGGGGATTTAAGAAAGAAATAGCAAGCATCTTGGAATTCACCAGGTAAATACCCAAATCTTTCATTTGGTTTTCTCTTTCTGTATAAAGAGAGATCAACAGTGTACCTAACTCGTCATAAAAAAATTTCAAACTTGGAATTTTATAAATATCCCTCTACTTGTCAGAATATTCTCTAGTGAATATAAAGCACTTTCCCAGGAGTATTAACTCTTAGCGGTTCCTTTTTCAAGAGACTACAGAAGAGAGCATCTTAACCACCCTCCCCACCCTCATGGCGCCTGATGCTCTTAAGCAACATGTATACCTTTAAATGTGTGCAACATGCCTAGAAGGCATCACTTTCACAGCTGGAGAATGACACTTATTAAAGAAAGAAAAGAAAAGAAATAATTAGCTTTCAGAGGAAAACCGCAGATTTTTTTCTCCTTTATGAGAGAACAAATTTGTTTTCGAAGAGTAACCTGAATGAGAAGAAAAGGAAACTTTTCTAATTAGAATGTAATTCCAGAAACCTCTGATGGTGTCTTACTTAACTCTACTGCATTTGGAAATTGCTAGCCTTCTCTGTTAATTAACTCAGTTCACTAACATTGGGATGGACAGGGCTCCTCAATGCTAAGCTTTAGTGCTACACTTTGAAAGCAGTAGTAGGTCAGTGGGGTTTCCACCACAGTGCTCGTGTACACACTGGCTTTGTTAGAAACAGGCTTAGCCGAGAAAGTGGCCTGCTGACAAGCATTTTACTTTGGTTTTGCTTTTTTTTTTTTTTTTTTGCTTTTTCTTTTAAAATATTTCATTTGTTTTGCCAACATGCCTGCTTTTCTGGCACACCTGCTTTCTTCTTCAGATAGTGTTAGTTCTCTCAGAATCAATTTCGAGCAGCTTGCAACCAAATGCCTGATTAAAAAGTTAGCAGACCTTGAGTGCAATTACTTCAGCTCTATAGCACTCTGGCATTAAACCCTGTGTTAATTGTTTTCCATTTTTGTAACGATCCTTATAATAGGATAAAAACAGGAGAGATCATTTCTTGTAGTTAAAACAGCAGAAAGTGAAGACATTCAGTCTGATTAATCATTGTAATATGACATTAAACACAGTTAGGAGTAAATACATTTTAGGATGTTTTTTGATTCCAGCTAAAGACATCATTCTTACTATGTCAAAATGTACCTACAAATTACCATAGCAACAAATTATTCATCGACAAAAAGCTTAAGAAATAACTTGTACAATGATAATTTTTAGGATTTTAATATTGTCTGAGCCTTATGTGTCTTAACACTTTTTATAAATATATATTCCCTTGATAAATCATTTTACAGAGTACATTAAATTCATACATTATGATTTTTAAAATATATTTAAACTAAATATTTTAAAGGATTGACTTTATATTGAAGAAAAAGCACATTAAAAAGATTACATGAAAAAATATTCTAGCCAAAATTGCCTTTTTCAGCATTTCATTGCATTGAATGGTCTTTAATGGTAAGAATTTTAAATAATAAAATTCTTAATATTTAAATATTTTCCTCATGTGAGAATAAAGAAATGCTGGAAAGCACTTTCCTCCTTTCTAGTCCTTATTCCGTACAGCTCTTTGGGGCCTTATTTTATTTTACTCATGATCAGAAACAGAGTTTTACTGTTTGTCAGACAGTACTCACTCTTAACTACTGGTTTTCGTGATTGAAATTCAGGCTGTGATTCTTTATTTTCTTTTACAATTTTTTTTATTGTTGTTGTTCTGTAATTCCCAGAAAAGAAGACATTCTGAGCAGGAATGCAATTGTTGAAAAGCCTTCAGGATTAAATTGGTGGGAAAATCCTTTGAGACAATCAACACTTCTACAGAATCAAAGTGTTTTATTGTTAGAAAAATGTCACAGGGTGTGGTGGCTCACCCCTGTAATCCTAGCACTTTGGAAGGCCAAGGTGGGTGGATTGCTTGAGCTCAGGAGTTAAGAGACCAGCCTGGGCAACACAGCAAAATCCTGTCTCTACCAAAAAAAAGCCCAAAAATTACCTGGGTATGGTGACATGTGCCTTAGTCCCAGCTGCTTGGGAAGCTAAAGTGGGAGGATTGCTTGAGCTCAGGAGGTCCAGGCTGCAGTGAGCTGAGATTGTGCCACTGCACTCCAGCTTGGGTTACAGTGAGAGAGTCTGTCTCAAAAAAAAAAAAAAAAAAAAAATCAAAAAACAAAAACAACAAAAAAGCATATCTGTTTGTCTTTTTTCTATATGTCAACTCAAATGAATTTTCAGTATTTTATTTTCTAATTTTTAATTTTTATGGGTACATAGTAAGAATATATAGGATACATGAGATTTTGATACAGGCGTACAATGTGTAATAATCACATCAGAGTAAATGGGACTTCCTCACCTTAAATATTTATCCTTTATTTGTGTTACAAATGATCCAAATATACTCTTACAGTAATTTAAAAATATACAATAAATTATTGTTGACTGTAGTCACCCTGTTGTGCTATGAAATACTAGATTATATTCATTTTTTTCTAACTATATTTTTGTACCCATAAACTGTCCCCATGTCTCCTCCTCAACTACTACCCTTTCCAGCTTCTGGTAACCATTCTTCTACTCTCTATCTCCATGAGTTCTAATGTTTTGATTTTTAGCTCCCACAGACAAGTGAGAACATTTGAAGTTTGTATTTCTGTGCCTGGCTTATTTCACTTAACACAATAACTTCCAGTTCCATGCATGTTGTTACAAGTTATGGGATCTCATTCTTTTTTATCTGAGTAATACTCCATTATGTATATGTACCACATTTTCTTTATCCATTTGTGTGCTGATGGACCTTAAGGTTGAGTCCAGATCCTGGCTATTGTGAATAGTGATGCAATAAACGTGGGAGTATAGACATCTTTTTGATATATTGGTAATCTTTCTTTTGGGTATATACCTAGCAGAGGGATTGCTGGATCATATGGTAGCTCTACTTTTACTTTTTTGTGGGACCTCCAAACTCTTCTCCATAGTGATTGTACTAATTTACATTCCCACCAACAGCATACGAGTGTTCCCTATTCTCCACAACCTCGCCAACATTTGCTATGGCCTTTTAGAAAAATGCCATTTTAACTGGGGTGAGTTGATATCTCATTGTAGTTTTGATGTGTATTTCTTTGATGATCAGTAATATTGAGCACCTTTTCATTTACCTGTTTGCCACATGTATGTCTTCTTTTGAGAAATGTCTATTCAGATCTTTCGACCATTTTACAATTAGATTAATAAGGTTTTTTTCCCCTATTGACTTGTTTGAGCTCCTTATATATTCTGGTTATTAATCCCTTGTCAGATGGATAGTTTGCCAATATTTTCTCTCATTCAGCGGACTGTCTCTTCACTTTGTTATCTATTTCCTTTTCTGTGAAGAAGGTTTTTAAGTTGATGTGATCTCATTTGTTTATTTTTGCTCTGATTGTCTGTGCTCTAGGATATAATTAAGAAATCTTTGCCCATACCACTGTCCAGGAGAATTTCCTCAGTGTTTTATTTAATAGTTTCATGGTTTGGGGTCTTCGATTTAAGTCTTTAATCCATTTTTATTTAATGTTTTTATATGGCAAGAGATAGAAATCTAGTTTTATTCTTCTGCATGTGGATATCCAGTTTTCATGGCAACTTTTAATGAAAAGACTATCCTTTCCCTCAAGGTATATTCTTGATACCTTTGTCAAAAATGAGTTCACTGTGGATATATGGATTTGTGTCTCTATTTTGTTTCTGCATTTGTTCTCTATTCTGTTCCATTGGTATATGTGTCTGTTTTCATGCCAGTACTGTGCTATTTCAGTTACTATAGCTTTCTAGTGTAATTTGAAGTCAGATAATGTGATTCCTCCAGTTTTGTTGTTTTGCTCAGTATTGGTTTGTGTCGTTTGTGGTTCCATATAAATTTTAGGACTTTTTAGAATCTTTTTTTTGTGTGTGAAGAATATCACTGGATTTTTTTTTTTTTTTTTTAGAGATTGCACTGACTCTGGAGATTACTCTAGATAGTATGTACATTTTAACAATATTGATTTTTCCAATTCAGGAACATAGAATATATTTCCTCTTTATGTGTCATCTTCAATTTCTTTTATCAATGTTTTAAAGTTTTCATTGAAGAGGTCTTTCAATTCTTTGGTTAAGTTAAATACTAGGTATTTTATTTTATTTGTGGCTATTGTAAATGGGATTATTTCTTGATTATTTTTCAGATTGTTTGCTCTTGGCATAAATAAATGATACTGATTTCTATATGTTACTTTTGTATACTATAATTTTACTGAGTTTGTTTATCAGTTCTAGTCATTTTTTGAATGAGTCTTTAGGTTCTTTCTAGCTATAAGATTACATCATCTGCAAGCAAGGATGATCAGCTTCTTTCTTTCCAGTGTGGATGCCCTTTATTACTTTAACTTGTGTAATTGTTCTAGCTAGGATTTCTAGTACTATGTTGAATAACAGTGATGAAGGTGCGCATCCTTCTTTCAAATCTTAGAGGAAGAGTTTTCATTTTTCCCCATTCAGTATGATCCTCACTCTGGGTCTGTCATATATGGTTTTATTGTATTGAGATATGTTATTTCTCTACCCAGTTTTTTGAGTGTTTTTCTCATAAAGGGTATTGAACTTTATCAAAAGCTTGTTTAGCACCATTGAAATGATCATATGGTTTTTGCTCTTCATTCTCTTGAGATGACGTATCACATTGAGCAACTTGAATATGTTGAACCATCTTTACATCACTGGGATAAATCTCACTTGGTCATAATGAGTTACCTTTAATGTGTTGCTGAATTTGATTTGCTAGCATTTTGTTAGGGATATTTGCATCAATGTTCATCAGGGATATTGGCTATAGTTTTCTTTTCTTTGATGTCTTTTTGTCAGGCTTTGGTATCCTTGTAAAACTGGCCTCATAGAATGAGTTTGGAAGCATTCCTTTCTCATCTATTTTTTGGAATAGTTTCAGTAGGATTGGTATTAGCTCTTTAAATAATGTTTGGTAAAATCCAATGGTTAAGTCATTGGATCTTAGGCTTTTCTTTGCTGCAAGACTTTTTATTACTTTATTACACTTTTATTCTCGTTACTTGTTATTGGTATGTTCAGATTTTGGATTTCTTCATGGTTCAATCTCAGTAGGTTGTGTGTGTCTGGAAAGTTATCCATTTCCTCTAGGTTTTCCAATTTATTGCACATAGTTGCTCATATTAGCCTTTAATGATCCTTTGATTCTGTCATATCAGTGGTAATCTCTCCCTTTTTATCTCTAATTTATTTATTTGAGTTGTCTCTTTTTTCTTTTTGGTCTGGCTAAAGGTTTGTGGATTTTATTTCTTCGAAAAAACATTTGTTTTGTTTCATTTATCTATTGTATTTTTTTCATTTATTTTTCTCTGATATTTATTCCTTTTGTTCTTCTACTAACTTGGGTTCGGTTTGGTCTTTCTTTTCTAGTTCTCTGAGATACACGGTTAGATTGTTTACTTGAAGTTTTTCTACTTTTCTGTTGCAGGCAGTTATATACCTACAAACTTTACTTTTAGTATATATTTTTTTACTTTAAGTATGTTTTGGCTGTATTACACAGGTTTTAATATATTGTGTTTCTGTAATTATTTGTTTTAAGAACATAAAAAATTTCCTTCTTAATTTCTTTACTTTCCCTCGGTCATTCAGGCATATATTATTTAATTTTCATGTACGTGTATAGTTTCCAAAATTCCTCGTTATTGATTTCTAGTTAAATTCTATTGTGGCCAGAAAAGATACTTGATATAATTAGAATTTTTTTTAATTTTCAAGACTTGTCTTGTAGTCTGACATATGTCCTATCCTTGAGAATAATGATGCATGTGCCAAGGAGAATAATGTGTATTCTGTAGCTGTCGGATGAAATATTGTATAATGTCTATTAGGCCCATTTGGTGTATAGTGTCCATTAAGTCCAATTGTCTATAGTGTACATTAAGTCCAATTTGGTCTTTAGGGTATATTAAGTCCATTGCCTGTACTCTTTGTTGATTATCTGTCTGGAGGATCTTTTCAATGTTGAAAGTGGGGTGTTGAAGTCTCTAGCTTCACATTGAGCAATTTGCATATTGAACCATCCTTACATCCCTGGAATAAATTTATATGTATTAATATAAATTATTGTATTGAGGCCTGTTTCTTTCTTTAGCTATAATATTTGTTTTATAAATCTGGGTGCTCTAGTGCTGTGTATACTTATGTACAATTGTTATATCCTCTTGCTGAACCTACCCCTTTACCATTATATAATGATCTTCTGTATCTCTTTTTATAGTTTTTGTCTTTAAATTTATTTTGTCTGATATAAGTATTCCTACTCTGTTCTTTTTTGATTTCCATTTGCATAGAATGTCTTTTCCGATCCCTTTATTTTTAGTCTAGGTATGTCTTTATAGGTGAAGTGTGTTTATTGCAGAAAAAGATCATAGGGTCTTATTTTTTCATTCAGCTACTATATGTCTTTTGAATGGACAATTCAGTTCATTTATAGTCAATGTTATTTTTGATAAGGAAAGATTTACTCCTGCCATTTGTTTTAAGCTGTTTGTTTTACGGTCTTCTTTCTTTTCTTTCTTCCTTTATTCCTTTTACTAAAGGTGATTTTCTATAGTGGTTTGCTTTTAATTTTTCTGTATCTGTTGTGTGTGTGTTTTTTTATTGGAGGTTACTATGAATCTAGTAAATAATATATTATAGTGCATTATTTTAAACTAATTATAACACTGATTGCCTAAGCAAACAAACAAGCAAGTGAAGAGGAAATGAAGAAAACTCTATACTTTAACTTCGTCCCCCTGCTTTTTACCTTTTTGTGGTTTCTATTTGTGTGTGTGTTTTTTTTTTAACATTGATGGCTTGAAATGTGACTGTAGTTATTATTTTTTATCAATTCATCTTCTAGTCTTTCTACTCAGGAAATGAATAGGTTAAACACTGCAAGAACAGTGTCATTAAATTCTGTGTTTTTTCTGTTTACTTACTATTAGCAGTGAGTTTTGTACCTTCAGAGGATTTTTTTATGGCTCATTAACATCCTTTTCTCTCTGATTGAAGAATTCCTTTTAGCATTTCTTTTAGGACAGGTCTGGTGTTAATGAAATCCCTTAGCTTTTGTTTTTCTGGAAAACTTTATTTGTCCTTCATGTTTGAAGGATATTTTTGTTTGACATACTATTCTAAAATAGGAGTTGTTTCTTTTTCTTCCACACTTCAAATATGTCATGGCACTCTCTCTTGGCTTATACGGATTCCACTGAAAAGTCTGCTGCAAGATGTAGACTGCCAATGGAGCTCCATTGTATCATTTATTTCTTTTCTCTTGCTGCTTTTAGATCCTTTTTTTTAATCTTTGGCCTTTGAGAATTTGATTATTAAATGTCTTTAAGTAGTCTTCTTTGAGTTAAATCTGCTAGGTGCTCTGATGTACCTTATTTTAGTTGAATATCAATATGTTTCTCTATGTTAGGGAAGTTTACTGTTATTATCCCTTTGAATAACCTCCACCCACCCCTACTTCCTCTTTAAGACCAAAAACTCTTAGATGTGCCCCTTTCAGCCCATTTTTTAGTTCTTGTAGGAAGGCTTCAATCTTTTATATTCATTCTTGTTTTGTCTCTTCTGACAGTGTATTTTTAAGTAGCCTGTCTTCAAGCTCACTAATTCTTCTGCTTGATCAATTCTACTGTTAAGTGACTCTGACACATTCTTTAGTATGTCAATTGCATTCTGCCTGTTTTTTTAAAATTGTTTCAGACTTTTTGTTAAATATATCTGGTAGGATTCTGAATTTCTTCTTTGTGTCCTTTTGAATTTCATTGACTTTCCTAAAACAGCTATTTTGAATTCTCTGCCTGGAAGGTCAAATATCTCTGTCTTTCTAGGATTGATCCCTGGTGCCTTCTTTAGTTTTTTCAGTGAGGTCATATTTTCTTGGATAATCTTGATACTTGTGAATGTTTGTCGATGTCTGGGCATTGAAAAGTTGGTATTTATTGTAGTCTTCACAGTCTGGGCTTTTTTTACCTATCCTTTTTGGAAACGCTTTCCAGGTATTCAAAGGGACTTGGGTGTTGCGATTTAAGTTTTTGATCATTGCAGCTGTATCTGCATTAGGGGACACCCAAGGTCAGTAACACTGTGACTCTTGCTGACTTTTCAAGGTACCACTTTGGTGGTCTTGGATAAGATCCAGAAGAATTCTCTGGATCACCAGGCAGAAAATCTTGTTCTCTTCCCTCACTTTCTCCTGAACAGAAGGAGTCTCTCTCTCTGTGCTGTGCTGCTTGGAGCTGGAGGAGGGGTGACTCAAGCACCCCTGTGGCCACCTCACCACTGTGAATATGCTGGTTCAGACCTGAAGCCAGCATAGCACTGGGTCTCACTATCCTGCCCTCCAGCCTGTGGTAACCACTGCCTGGATGCCACCTATGTTTGCCCAAGGCCCTAGCACTGTACAATCAGCAGGTGGCAAAGCCAGCTAGGTTGTGTTCTTCCCTTAAGAGCAGTGAGTTTCTCTGGGCTCCAGGAAGATTCAGAGATGCTGTCTGGGATCCAGGGCCTGGAACTGAAAACTTTAGGAATCTATCTGGTGCACTGTTTTACTGTGGGTGAGCTGGCTTCCAAGCCAAAAGACTAGTTTTTCCCACTCTTCTTTCTTCTTTCCACAAGCAGTAGAGTTTCTCCCCATGGCCATCACTTACCCAGGCCCATAGCAAATACTGTCTGTCTACCACTGATATTCACTCAATACCCAAGGGCTCTTCAGTCCGCATCTGGTGAATGCTCATTGGTATTGGACACTCCCTTCAAGGCAGTGGGCTCCCCTCTAGCCCAGGGCAGGTAGAGAAATGCTGCCTAAGAGCCAATGCCTGAAATCAGAGACCCCAAGAACGCACTTGATGTTTTCTCCTACTGTGATTGAGGCGGTACCTAAGCTGCCAAAGTCCCTTTTACTCTTCTGTCTCACCTTCTCGAGCAGAAAGAGTTCTCTCCCACAGCCACCACAGCTGGAAATGTGCTGGGTCACACCTAAAGCCAACACATCTCTGAGTTTCACCCAAGGTCTGTGGTGAGTGTTGCCTGGCTACCACTGGTGATTATTCAGGACCCAAGTGTTCTTTAGTCAGCAGATGATTAATCTTGCCAGGATTGGGTCCTTCCCTTCAAGGCAGCGGTTTTCCTTTTGGGCCAGGGAGTATCTAGAAATCTCATCTGCTAGCTAAGGTGTGGATTGGGGGCCTCAAGACTCTGCCTGGTGCGCTATCCAACTATGGTTGAGCTTGTAAGCAAGTTGCAAGACAAAGTCCTCTTTACTGCTCTGTCTCCTCACCTCAAGGGGAAGGAAGGGGTCTCTCCTGGAGCCACGAGCCACACAGCGGGGGGTTGGGGAGGACAGTGCAAGCACTCCCTTGGCAGCCCTGGCTGGTGTCTCAATAAGTCACGTGCTTCCTCTGTCCACTGGCTTCAAGCCCAGAACAATATCCGAATTTGGTTAGGAATTGCAGTCCTGGGGGCCTAAACTGCCTTTCCAGTTTATTCAGTACTCCAGAGGACTTTAGGTTGGTGGCAAGGCTTGCTGAAACTCACACCTGACCACTGGGATGGCTGATTCCCCTCTGGCTAGGGCTGGTCTAAATGTCCTCGCCATGGGCACTGGCTGAATTCTGCCCAGTGTTGCTTTCCACTGTGACAGGACAGCATGGAGTTCCAATGCAAAGTCTTCCAATCACTGTGCTCTCCCTCCTCCAAGTGTACACAGTCTGTCTTCACACCACAAAGCCATTGCCAGGGCTTGGAAAACGGGTGGTATTGGCAAGTTAAGACTTTCTTTCTACCGTCTTCAATGCCTCTTTCAATGATATAAAGTTAAAACCAGCTACTGTGATCATTCACCTGACTTTTGGTTCTTATGCAGGTACTTTGTTGTGTGGATAGCTTTTCAATGTGTTATTCTGTGTAGAAGATGATTACCAGAGGCTTCTATTCAGCCATCTTGGTGCACCTCTCTTTTCAGCGTTTTTTTTTTTTTTTTTAGCAGATAAGTAACATGTTTTTCATGTTAAAAGAAAATGGGCCAGGCGTGGTGGCTCAAGCCTGTAATCCCAGCACTTTGGGAGGCCGAGGTGGGTGGATCACGAGGTCAAGAGATGGAGACCATCCTGGTCAACATGGTGAAACCCTGTCTCTACTAAAAATACAAAAAATTAGCTGGGCATGGTGGCGCGTGCCTGTAATCCCAGTTACTCAGGAGGCTGAGGCAAGAGAATTGCCTGAACCCAGGAGGCTGAGGTTGCAGTGAGCCGAGATTGTGCCATTGCACTCCAGCCTGGGTAACAAGAGCGAAACTCCGTCTCAAAAAAAAAAAAAAGAAAAAAAATGAAGTCAAGTCAGTTCTTTTACTGACATTAAGGAAACATCATTTTACTGACATTAAGGAAAAGATAGTTTTGTGATTATGTACATACATGGTTGTATATTGTCATTCAACACATATTTTGAGAGCCTGTCATGTGCTAATCATGATGTAAGGTCCTAGATCTATCAATTCAAGTAAGACATGCCCCCTGCCTTTGAGAAATATCTATTTCTAACTAGGGTTGGTCATAATTTTCTTAATGTATAATAATTTTAATTTCAGAAAATACAGTGAAAATCCCAGCCATCCTAAGAAGTCCTAAAAGAAACAATGGAGAATGTATCATGTACCATT
Organism: Saguinus oedipus; assembly: GCA_031835075.1. Taxonomy (NCBI): domain Eukaryota; kingdom Metazoa; phylum Chordata; class Mammalia; order Primates; family Cebidae; genus Saguinus; species Saguinus oedipus. Next base: position 48,515,539 of record CM063169.1, read on the forward strand.
ATTAAGCACCCAGAATTATTGCGAGTTAGTAATTCAATCCTGAAAAGGTGAACATCGCTTCAACCATGTTTATGTTAATGTATTTAGATGGACAGAGTAAAAATCAAGAGAATTTCAGGAGCTTTGGGAAACATGGTTCAGTAACATCCAGAATCTTTCATGTTAGTTTTATTTGGTCAATACAGAGTTTGTGTTCCATAAAGGAATGCAAACAAAGCTGACAAGAGGCTGCCTTTGTAGAGTTATTGTTTCATTGTTTTACATAGAATTATAAGCTAGTGCGACTATGAATTGCAGCCTCCCAGTGTAAGCCAAGTGGCCCTTCATATCCTGCTCTATTCCTTATTGGAAGACTTCCCTGTATACGTTGGGTCTTTCTATTACTTATTTCTATTGTACCTTGAATTTCTTCTACATAATACCTATTTCCTTTGTAACTACTTGTTCTAGTCTATTTCATTTACTGTTTTATAAACCTTATGAATGGAGAGACTGTACTGTTCTTGATTGACAGAAATCTCCTTTCTAACAGATTCGCTGATAGAAAGTAGGCAATAAACATTTTTGTTGAATAGCTGACTAAAGAGCTCTAGGGAGTCTTGACTTTTCCTAAGCTCTTCTATCCTAGAATATGTTCTCCACATCTACAAATACATATTGTATCCTTCTATTTTAGCAGGCATTTTCCACATTTACAAATTCTTTGGATATTTTAGTTTCAGAAATATCAGTTTTGAAAGGACTTATAGGTATTTTCCCTTTTACTCTATTTTGTTAATATGAATGTCTCTTACATGCAGTTTGGAAACTAGTAATGAAATTAGTAAGGAGAATAGATTGGAAGTTTTAAAACAATGTTACTAAAACAGATTTGTATTTCAAATCATGATCAACTCCTGCTTTTACCAGAAATACTGTGATTGTACTTTTTCTTCTACCAGTTTTGGCCTACAAAGTTAGTGGAGATTATACGTATGGGGTGATGGGGAGAAGGAAGGGGTCATAAGATCATACTCTTGAACTAAAATAACTTTTTTTCCTATCAGAGTTTCTTAGTAACTAATATTGCTTAGCTGCTGTGTTTGATTGGTTATCACCCAAACTGCAACTCTGACGAAAGTCTTCTAGATTTTCATATCTATGAAAAGTCAGTGATGAAACAAGATGTCTGAACTGCATTCTCTGTGTGCTTTATCAGCTGGTGAAACCTAAGATAAGATGCCTTCTACAGACAGTAAGCTCTATGATCTATTCCAGGAAAGGTGATTTCTTAATTCCCAAAGTGCTGGCATCTATCTTCTTCCATCTGTCAGACTAGGACATGAACTAGGTCAGAATTATTTTCTTATATGAGGAGCATTTCATTTCATCTTCATGAATTTTACTCTGTGAAATATGTCTCTAGAGGTATAAGTATTTGTTTAAATCATTATAAAATATTTTCAATGGCCATTTAGTGTAGAAACTTTAGTTTATACAGTTTTTAAAAAATTTAAAAATAGAAGCCAAGACAATTGAGGACTACAGTTACAAATTTGTGGAAGCAGAAGTACTTTTTAAAAAAATACATTTAATTTTATAAATATAGAGCCTTCATGACTGATATAATAGGACCCATTCAGCGCTAACTATAAGAATGATGATACATACTTATGTATATCACTAACACACACACAACCACACACACACACACACACAGGCTCAATAAAAATAAGATTTAACATAACATAGAACAGCCCTATCATTTAAATTCTTTGAGAATTGCCCAAAGTCTCTGATTTTCACTATAAAATTTGTCTACTTCCTCTTTCTGTCTAATCTTTTTTTAAACACTATTTTTAGGGCAGTTTTAGCTTTACAGAAAAATTGTGCTCAAGAACAAAGAATTCTTAAATATACTGTCTTCTTGAGCTCAGTTTTCCCTAAGATTAAGATTTTGCATTAGTGTGGCATCTATTACATTTGATGAACCAGTCTTGATGCATTTTTTATTAATAAAATCCATAGTTTATGTTAGTGGTAATTCACTGTGTTTTAATGTTTTTTCATACCCTAGATAATGAAATGTTTATTTTAAATATTTCATTGTATTTCTCCTCCATTTCATTTAAATACACATGCTTAAGCAATTGTTGGCTACAATTATTTCACTGAAAAAGTTATTTCAGACTAACAATTTGTTGATCCTTTTAAACATGATATACATAGAATAATTTATTTCTGATTTTTATGAGCTTATGTATAAACTTGAGAAAAATTTAGTGTATTTTTTTCAAATTTCAGGCTGTCTTATTGTTCTTAAATGTTAATGCATAGGCCAAATTACATTAGACAGCAAGTTCCGCTCTGGTATCGGAAATTTTGTACATGTTTTATTTTGAAACTATCTTTTCCTTTCTACCATAGACAAAAATAAGAAGGCATTTCTGTGTACATTGTTTAGATCTTAGAGTCAAGTGAACTTACTAGTGTTTACATTTTTGTCTTCAAAAAACATATTGCTAAGGTTTTGGGATCTTTACCTTCTAGATTGCTGTTTCCACATTTAGGATATAATGGTTGAAAGTAACTACATTTTTTAGTACAATTCAGTATTTTACAGAAGCTACCTAAACTTACAGAAGCTTTTGACCTATAGAAGTTCTTAACATATGTTTGAATTTTATATTTGTATTCAGAGGAAACAAATTATCCCTAGTGAACAAATATCTGGGATAGGTGACTCGGTAATATTTTCAAAGGACAGACTAAAAAGCCATAGGGCAAATAGCGGTTATCGCTGAATGTAGGAGTGATTTTTGTTTCAAATACCAGGCTCAAAGTCACAGTGACTGTCTGAAATAATAGGTGGATTAAAAAAGAAATGAAGTCCAGCTACTTCAACTGTTCAGAACAAAGATTTTTCTACCCAGGAGAAAAGAGAAAATCTTATTCATGTTTATTCCAACTGGGTTAGTTTCTCTGTTTTCTTAAGATCATTATAAGGGCTCTGATTCTAGCAGAGTAGAGTAGGTAGTTACATATTATATTATTCAAAGCAGGAGAGGCTTGAAACATATTTTCCTCCAGCTTACCAGGACATCAGCATTTCTCAATCTACTGATTAATGCTTGTTAAAACTTCTAAAATATCTTGATATTACTGCCATATCTAAATGTTACTTTTCAATATGTGTGTTGGAAACTCGTTTCATAGGCTTTTCCTCAGATTTCTGTGATTCAAAACCCCGTATGAAGTCCATCACTATTCATCTCATTCTCTCTTACCATACTACCTTCACTATTATTACTAAATTTATGATCCACAAAGAACATTTCTGCATGTAAGTTGAGAATAAAGTAGAGACTGATCTTTATTTAAAGAACAGAAATTATGCATTTAAATGAATGCTGTCCTTCAAATTTGCCCTCATTCATAGCTACACTTAATATAGTGATTTTTTCAAAATATTTTGCAATTCCGCTTTTGTAATGGTCCTCAAATATAATTTCTAAGCTACTAAAGAAAATGTGCCATTTTTATTTTATAATTTCTTCTTTTAAAAATACTATTCACTGCTACTAATGTGTTTTAGCTGTTTAAAAAAATAGAATCAGGTCATGAAAGGCAGTGTTGACACCTTGAGACTGTGTTAATATAATATACAAGGTCTCAAAACAATTCAAAACTGCAAAGTTTGAAAACTTTAAAAATTGAGTGGTGTTACTGCTATAACATATGGATCATTAAGTACCTAATGAAGATGAGAATAGATACTTTATAAGATTTCTGTTAATTCAGAATGTGTTTTTCTCATCTTATAACCCCAATTGCATATGATGAATTTCACACTCAGTGAAATATTTCTAAAGGAGTCATTTTTTGTTACCTGGTCAGGCTATATGTTACATGGCACTGAACATAGCCAAAAAGGTTTATTTGGGACTACGACATATATCAGAATTTATTTTCATTCATTTTGGCTTTCCCAGATTCAATTGATAAAGTTTGCATTTTGTTTTCAACATTAATAAGTAAAGATCTCCAATGTGTTTAACAATTTTACTGTCTAAAAATAGAATCCCACATTTTAAGATACATATAGCATGTTTGTATTGGTATTTGTGCATCAGTTTCGTTACACACACACACATATATATAGATGCCTATACATATGCTCACAAATGTATATATACATTTTATCTGTATCTTAAAAGTATCTTTATTTTGTTTCTTAATTACATAACTGGAAGTAAAGAAATAGGGCCTGAATATTATACATTTCTCATCAAAATATTTCAACTGCAAACAACATTTTTATTGACACCATTGAGAGAACTAAAAGAAGGCCAGTTAGAAAATGCTTGCCCTTCACAATCAAACATTTTTCACAATACCATTACTAAGAAAAAAGAAATGAATTTTTTGTAACTTTTTTTTTATTTGGTAGTAATACAGACACACATTGGATAGCCAATCCATATCAATATTTCTATCTATTTAACTAACTATATCTGTCTGTCTATCCATCACCTATCTGTCCCTTCATATCATTTATGAATGAGTCTAAGATTTAAGATGAAATTCAAAGGATGCTTTTTCGTGTGTTCTGTATGGCTAGAAACAGTCCCTTCCATATCTATTGTCTCCTCTCTCTCCTCAATTCTGGAAAACTTTTCTCAAATACATGTCTTGCTTTTAGTAGAGCCTGGAGGAGAGAATGCAGTAATTTATCAATACTGTCATTGTTATGTTCTGTTCGTATATGCACATATTTCCATAGCCTGCAAGTATAATTAAGATCTTTACCTACATTTTTTAGACCATGCACGACCTTGCACTTTCTCCATACAAATTAATCCTCCCATTAACCCTACTGAAGAGGATTAAGTTCTTTAACATGACTCTTGCTTTTGTGGATCCTATGCTAATTAATACTTACGTGGCTGTCTCCTTGAATCATAGACTAGAAAGCTATGCTACAGAGACATCATTTCCATTGCCACTTTTCCTTTTTTGCTTAAAAGATGTGACTGATGGCTCAGCATTAATCATAATCTATGATCTGTCAGTGCTAGATATCCATTACATGATCTAGGGCTACTGTGAAGAATTTCTTACTCCTTCACTACTTTTAAAAAGAGTTTTAATGTTCCTTTTTATACAACAAAAATAAGATCCAAAGTTAAATGCATGAAATCAAACTGCAGTGTGTGACACAAGGTCAGTTGAAACAGATTATACTACATTTTAGGTGCAAATTAGCAATCCTTCATGAGCATTTTTTAAACAACCTTATTGTACAGTAATAGTAATTCTCAGAGACTTTCTACGGAGATCACTTCTTCAACCCCTCTATTTGTGCTTCATTCTCTAACTTTGAATAACATTTTCTGTCCTCTACAGGCTTGAATTACTAGTTTTCATTCTTGTTAATTACAATCTTTTCCCTTTTCAGTAATATGTGAGGAAAGTTTAAAGCATGTTTGCATGTGTGTGTGTGTGTGCGCGCGCGTGTGCGTCCACGCGAGCCTGTTTAAACGTTTTCCAATCAAGTGGCCATGGTCTGAGGTTAATTATAGTATAAAATTGGGGCTATGTCCTAAACGCTGCAACTTACCTTAAAAATATGGTCTACTTTGATTTTACAAGTCTTTTTTTTGTGTGGAGAATTATTAACAAGGGGAATGCTAGGGTGACTCTCATTACTTCTTTTGTAAATTCTGCTACAGGGAACTGAGACAAATTTTCTTAAGTAGTAGACATTGAATCAGATTCCAATTTTGCTATCAATACTAAAAGGAGGTTTATCATACATTTTGTAGTGACATTGTAATCCAAAGTAAAGCCTCCTTTTTCTAATACCGTATGTTGTATCTTTGACATCTATATAGTTACCTAATAATAGTGATAATTTAATGTAATTTCGAATTAAATTGCTACAACTATCATGTATGTTGATTCTGTAAATGTACCAGGGGTAACTTACTTTGCCACTTGGATATATTTGTTGAAGAAAACTAAATTGGAAAGGGCTCTTGTTGGTATTTTTCCTCCATATTTCTGTACATATCATTTATAGATGCAAAATTCTGCTTGCAGATTCAGGAACAGCTGCTCCTGTTTAATGTAGACATTTGATATTTCATATGCTCAGATAAAGTACTGAATTCCTACTGGGCAATAAGAAGCAGGTTGAGGATGTTTCTGATAGCAGGAACTAAATAAGAATATGAGAAGAAAATCACCAACAATGCAGACAATTTTTAATCCTCTCTGCTTGCTTTGAACCCCTAAGGAGGCTTATAAGGGTGGGGTGATGTCCCTAAACCATAAAGGAAAGTAGATTCAGAACCTTTTTTTCCCTAATGTCCCACGGGGGAAGAAGATGTAGAGGAGAGTTTCTTGTTTTATGTTTGTTTCTAATGTTTAAATTCAAGCACCAAGACTACACCCAGAAGGAGTACGAAGTATACTTTTCTCTCAAGTTTCTTAAAGCTACGAATTGTTTTTTCACATGATAAATGACATTTAACTTTATCTCAGATAATACTGAAATCACAAGAAAAAAAGTCAAATTACAGTATACTGTATGTTACCATATGACATTACTGTAAGTCCTGTTACCACAGGGAGTCCTAAGAGATAGTTGATGCACTTTACAAATCCCAGAAAAAATACAGATCCTTAGTCTAAGGAATGTATTTCACAATAAGATATTTACAAATCAAACAGGCCAAGTTTAAGTCCATGTGAGTTTTCTACACACATTAAAACAGTCTCCAAAACTAAGCATGCAGTTGAGTAATAAGTTAGAACGAAAGCTGACAGCTCTATCCTCAAACGAAGCAGTTGCTTAGCAGCAGACAGCAAACTGGTTAAGAGAACAGTAAGTATAGTGCAGACAGACTCCCCCATTTCCTCTGAAAATACTGCTTGACTTGAAATGGCCAGTTATCATCTGCGACCAATTTCTTCTTTATATAACATGCATAAGATTAGGAATCAAAAAAATTCATTTTACAATTGCTGACACCTTCACATTTATCAAATAGGATCAGTGAAGTTGTTGCATATTTTTCTCAAACACAAACTGAACCTTCCTATTTGTTTCCAAATATTCCAAAATGTGAAAATTGAAAGAGGAAAGAAGGAAAGGCTGAAGTGGAATGTTATCAGATTTCGTTTTGCTACTTATAAAACAGGGCAGGACTCAAAAGTTCTTGCAGAGGAGACAGGGGACTTTTCCCGTGAGAAATCACATTGAAGGATGGATAATAATATTGCATTTCTACTCTGTCCCCTGTAGATTTCCTACATGAATTCCAGTGAACTCATCTTCATTCAGTAAACAAATATTTATTGTAAGCTCATAACATGTCATGTGTATATGTTCCTCATAATCACTTGCTAGTTTTGATTTCATCAATCCTTATTTGAGGTTGTTAACATTTCCTAACTACCTAGATGAAAAAAAATTGTCCATTAAGACATGCAAAATTAACAGTTATTCTGTATCTGAATCCAGAATTATTCTAGCAGTCTTTGATACTTTTCTATCCCTCTTATTTTTTTATTTTCACAAATTGGAAGTAAATTTTAATTTATGGCTGGCAACAGATATGCAGATTGTTTTGGCATAAACTCAGAATACACTCCCCTCGCCTTGTTTTCCTACCTAGGTTTTTGCTGATTAATACAGTGAAATTATCCCATTCACGCACTGACCTTGCCTACATCTTCATAGTTTGCAAGAATTAGAAGAGAATGACATTATTGAAAAGGTGACACAGATGCTGGTCAAAACAATTCTCAGAATTGATGGTGAAGAGCTTAATGAAATTCTACTTTATAGAATATGATCTTATTTAAAAACTTGTGTAATATAGTATTTGTCTTGTTCACCATTGTAGTAATAGGAGCTAGAATAGTTCTAGTATACAGTTGGTACTCAGTAATTATTTGTTAAGTGAAAAGATGAATGAGCAATGCTAATATTTTTATATTGGAAATCAGAAATTGTAGTTTTTCATTTGGTTCTCGCAAGGCAACCTGTATAGACAAGTCATTTTACCTTATTTCCTTGTCTAAAAAAGTGTAACAGACTAAAATTAAACTTCTAAACAATATCCCATTCAAAAAAGGATGTGATTTCTACATTAGTAGAGCCATTTTAACATAAGTACTTACAATAAACAGCATAGAAAATAATTTAGGAGTTACAAATGATAAAATGACTCATAAATTCTGAGGTCACAAATTTTTTTTATCAACACTAGAGAAGTGCTTTATAATTTTATCCTCCAAAACTATTTATTATTCTTGACAATAAGCATACATAGGTACAAGTAATTTACATAAATCAGAAATTCAGAAAGCTTTTCTTAACATTTGATTCTCATCTTTCAAACATGAATGAGTACATGTGTTTATTAATATTTGCTACCCTTAAGTTGAGTCTACAAATAGAGTAATAGGAAATTAGGCCATAATTATAGATTGCTTTTTGGGTCCCATTTACTTTACTTTCTAAACCGCAATGAGTTTTGGATTTTATTAAGAGGAAATGAGTGCCTGCATTGATTTCAGATGGCAAGAAGCTGTTAAGGAAGTTACTATGGACTATCTTTGCAACAGGTATTTATAAATCACAATTAAAATGTGTTCTTATAAAAATAAGAAAGTTCAAAATATTTCTAGTGACTAATTATAAGAAATAGTTGTATTAAAATGAAGTTTCCAGTCTCTGTATTTTTTAACCCTCTTTGGAATGATTTCCTTTACTACTTTGAGAATATATATGTATGAAAATATTTCAAATAAGGGAAAGTGAAATATTTATTGCATTTATGCAGAGATATAGCAAAAACGTGTTTGAATATAAAACTTTCCCATGCTTTTGTATTTTACTTCATCATAAGTATTTTCTGGCTGGGGTTTGTCTGTGTGTATAGATAGATATGTAGATATATATTTAGAATGATAGATAAATAAATGACCTATTATTTCTTAAGGTTGTCAAGGGAACTAAATCAAAATTAGGTACAATATTTCCATGAGAAGATACTTAAACAGTTCTTATAGATAAAATCATATTTAAACAATTACAAGTAACTGTTTTCTTTCTATTTTCGTAATATCAATGTATAACATTACATTGGACAATTATTATTTTAAAGTCAGTCATTAATTAGATAATTGGTTTAGTTGGTAATAACTGGCTTAGGGCTAGATCCATGTTGTTATTGTGTTAATTCAGAAGGCAAGGATCTTGGGATCTTTAATTGCAATGATTAAAAGCTAGGTAAAGAAAGTGAAGAATAGAAGTTAGAATAACAGAGAAGGGATCAGAAAATTGTTTGGTATTCCTTAGCTCAAGGGAAAACCCATATACCATATATCAAATGTTTCTGTTGTTTTGGATTAAGCTCTAATTATCTATAAGTGATCAAGATAAATAAGTAAAAATTGGGATATGTTTTATTATTACAATGATAATGTGTAGACATTTCAGTGTGGTCACTATAATAACATTTTTGAATATCATCACATGATCAGACAATACTACTTTAAACACTTGGTATAATGCATGGTTAAAAATTAGCTTATGCAGATTCACATATAAATACACATTAACAAAAACATAATTCAATTTAGCAAAATATTTACTAACCTGATTTTTATCTTTAACAATAGATTATAAATATTTTCTATGCCAATACATATTAATTGGCATAACTGTAAGTATTGTATAATCTTTAATTACAGGATATCACATAACTTATTAGTCATTTATTAGACATATTATGGTTTTCTTACCTTTAGACTATTTTATGCAAAGAAACAATGAGATTTGCCACCAAATCCTTAAGGATAGGAATTCCTAATGTGAGTCATTCACTGGTGAATGTTATTCAATGCCAGTAAGAAGCACATAGAGAAATATTCAAGCAATGATTGGGATTTCTTAGGTGACTCATTCTTTCAGTGATTCTTGAAGAACAATGCTCAGTGCAGGACACATACGTCTTCTTTAGGCACCTTGAATGTTTCTTCTTTTGCTTTTCTTGTAAGCTGCAAGAAAAAAGAATATTGTAGAGGTTCTTGGTGGTGTTTCTCAAACCCAACCAGTGTGTCACCTTCTGACTTGCAGGATCCTGTATACACCCATGTATGAACACATGGCACTATTAATTGTGTAGAGTAGAACCTCTGATATAAACTTTGCCTAATCAGAATTTATAGCAGCAGTCTTGAAGAAAATAAAGTGTAGACTCCTTAGTAGACTCATCTCATTCTTTCTCAAGGCAGCCAGGAATCTGGATCTAACCTGTGAATGATAAATCAGGTAAACCAATATGACATGCATACCATTAACCAGACAGGGGCAATAATAATAAAAATGTTTCCCATGGGAGAAAATTGAATGTGTAAGAAATAGATTTAGGGAAACAAAATGTAAGTGCCCAGCTCTGGAGAGGCTAAAGATGTCTCTTTGTAATATGTTTTGTCCCACTTTAGCCAGTCAAGATTTGACTACATTTATAACTCAGACTGAGCTTATTTCCATAAAGATGAATCAAGATGCAAAATTTTCCAAGGCAGTAAGTAAACTCTTTTTCCTCTGAATATAACATTATGGATTTCTTGGAAGCCTAATGGGCTAGTCTTCACTTCCTCCAAGGAGAAAATGTATATTCCCAGTTTTTACTCTTTCCCACCCCACACTAAGAGCAGCTTCACCTCAGAGAAGGCCCTGAGTTGACAAGATCAATAGGGTGCATTGTGAGGCATGCCAGATTCTTTGAATCACATATTTCTCTTGTGAAAGAACAATACCTTTTTTTTCTGGGATGAGGAATTCACATCTTTAAAACCAGCCAAACGTTGGCAGACCATTAGGTTAAAAAATGTGGTTTTAAATTTAATAATTATAACTACTTTTTATTGACCGTCTCCTATGTATCAAGTATTGCATACCAGGAACACTATCTATTATCTGCCTTGTATTGCATATCAGGACCACTATTTTTAGCAATACAATAATTCCACCAGCAGGTATTATTTTTCATTTCTCAAAGCCAGAAACTCATTCAACAGCCATGAGGTCTGGTTCTGGCTTCTTTTTAAGTTGGTGCTCTGCAGTTTAACCTGAACAAGTACTACTGAGCCCTAAAACACCCCAAAAATCCTTGTTTTCTACACCTTATTGGTTCTTGTTTTTCTGCATTTCAATTTATTCAGATCCTCTCCTTACATCTGCCTTGATAGTTCAGACGTTCTTTTGCATGCTTCAACCATGATTTTGATAAATTAAAGATGGATTGTTTCATCAATTTGCTTCATACTTTAATAGCCATGTACAGATTCTTAATTCATATACATCATCACTCTCCCTCCCATCAGACTGATAAATTATACACAATTCTGCCAATTAAGACTTAAATGTCTTTGAGTCAAAGTAATTCAGAAAGATTTTCATAAGTATCCATAGTTAAACATGATATCACTCCAATTTACAGTGTCTCATTGTGAATCATTTATACTAAATTTACATTTTTCTTATTCTCACTTATAAAGTGTTAAAGAAATATAGTATAGTGTATGTGAGACAGACTCTAATAAGCTATATTTGAAATAGTTTTAGAAAACAAGGTTTTTCTTTTTCTTTTCAGTGTCATAATTGTACCAGGTATATAGTAGGTGCTCAATAAAAAATTGTTTCAAGGTCCACCTGCAAGAACTGCAGGATTAAGGTATAACTGGTGGTGCATATTTGAACATTTATTATGAGAAAGAAATAATTGTCCTTAAAAAAGTGTTAATTATGTTTAAAAATATCACAGGTGTATTTTTTTCTTTTTTACTTCTATGAAACATATACTTCTTAATGGTTTAAAAGACATCCAGAAATGCTTTATAAAGGTTCAAGAACCATCTGTTTCATTGCTTTTCTCTTATGTCTTGGCTTCTTTTTACTCACCAGAGTTAAAAGGGATTCTTTGAGAGATAACACCAAAGATACATTAAAATCTATGAACTTTTTAGTAGATCAATTACTGTAAAAGCTATGTTTGACAGTTGTCCATAATAAGCAGTGTGGTTCCTAGTACAGTCTTTATCTCAGAAGGATATTGATAGGTTGAGGACATATTGAAACATAAATGGCAAATATTTGTGTTATTGGCATTCCCTGAAGAGTTAATATATATGTGTAAGAGTGTAAACACTACAATCAATAAGCACGGTAGCATGATCTTTCTTTTCCAGGAAGAAATACATTTCAGATATTAATATTCAAGCTTAGCTTGCCTTTTCTATAGCACTCACCTAGGCACATTTCAAAAACTTTGAGAAGGGAATGATGTTCTTAAGATACATGTGCATGAAGGTGAAATGTGCTACAGTGGCAATTAGTACCATTTATGATTATAGTTTATGTGATATTGGCATCAGTTCATTGAAAATGTACTGAACTATCAACTCATTTCACACAGATCATTTAACAGCACTAAAGTGATATCATCTTACTCCATTATGACTCTGAGCTGGATTTGAACCAGTGACTCACAGGAAATAGGCTCCGTTCTGTTATCAGTCTATCAGTACACATTTATAGAGTTTCATTATACCTATCTATACCATTTTGTTTCTAACTGCAATCATTTTTCTTTGAAATGGATACAATCTATAAATTGTCTCTTGAAAATTTTAGGTACTAGAAAATGATCATATTATACATTATATAATTGTATATTATATATATTTTTAGTATATACATTCATCATTTTATAAATTCTTAAAGTAGTCACCTGTGGCATGATATTTAAATATCTTTTGGCTGCTAAGCAGAATGAAAATTTGGTTTCTTCAAATAGCATAAATGTACTACTCTCATATAATTCCCTCAGGACAAAATCTCCACCCCACATAATTACAAATATTCTCAGAGATCACAGCAGCTACAAGTGCTTTTTCCAAAAGAACTAAACCAATCTGTGCTGAGAGAAACATTAAAATTTACTTTTTATTTTCTATAAAATAACTTTTTTTTTGTAAACATTACAATTTATTGCAGCAACCATGTATATACTTTAGGTCACATTAGAGAGTGACATTGGTCAAATAGCTGCCAAAGGGATATTCCAAATACCTTTCAACTAGGATATTCTGTTCTACTACCAGCCTGGCCAAAGACTAGTATGACATCTAGGCCAATGGGCAAAAATAATTTCTAATTTAATCTCTTTTAAAATAAAGTTTTCTTTTTATGTATGCCAATAGCAATTGGATAGAACTTGTTATTTAAAATAATAATTTTAGCACAGCTAGCTCAGTCAGTAGACCCTGAGGCTCTTCAAATAATAGTTTTAATTAATTATTCCAATATTGTTTTAGGGACATTCACATGGGCACGGTGTCAACATGGTGTAAACCCATCTCTACTAAAAATACAAAAAATTAGCTGGGCGTGGTGGTGTGTGCCTGTAATCCCAGCTACTCAGGAGGCTGAGGCAGGAGAATTGCCTGAACCCAGGAGGTGGAGGTTGCAGTGAGCTGAGATCGCGCCATTGCACTCCAGCCTGGGTAACAAGAGCAAAACTCTGTCTCAAAATTAATTAATTAATTAATTAATTAATTAAATTAAAAAAAAATAGCAGGCTGGCCAAGTGCAGTGGCTCATGCCTGTAATCCCAGCACTTTGGGAGGCTGAGGCGGGTGGATCACCTGGCGTCAGGAGTTCAAGACCATCCTGGCCAACATGGTGAAACCCTATCTCTACTAGAAATAGAAAAAATTAGCTGGGCTTTGTGGTGGGTTACTTGAATCCCACATGCTCAGGAGGGTGAGGCAGGAGAATCACTTAAACCTGGGAAGTGAAGGTTGCAGTGAGCCGAGATCGCACCATTGTACTCCAACCTGGGCAATAGAAGTGAATTAGTATTTCAAAAAAAAAAAAAAAAAAACAGCAGGCAGTAGTGTAGGAGATACATTGATTACAAAAATTACCCTAAAAGCATCAAGTAAGCACAGTGTCTGGTCATTCAAAAGAAATGAAATGTTGCATTTTCTAAGTATTTATTTATATTTATCAAAAGCATATTTGCATATTTCATCTTATTTAAATTTCTTTCTGGAGCTTTGTCAACCAGTGTAAGTTTTGTTTAGTTTTGTTTTGCCTTTCTTGTTACACTTTTCAAAGCCCTAACTTTAGTTTTAAGGTCTTGAATTATACAAGATTGAAATTCCTTTTGGTATTTTGCTGGTTGGACATTATGTAGTAAATGGCAAATAACGAATACTTGTTCTTAGCTTTGTTCCTAGTTTTGTTTATTTTGCTTTTACATTGTGCCACTTGTTGAAAGTGTTTTGATTTTGTGTTCCACTAGGCCTGTTTTATTTGGGAGGAGTGTTAATCAGCATGTCCTGTGGTCTTCTTTGTAGTCGCAGCGCCGTGTTACGTTTCACCTCCCTGATGGCTCCCAGGAAAGCTGCAGTGACAGTGGTCTAGGAGACCACGAGCCGGTGGGTAGTGGAACCCTGATCTCACACCCTCTTCCTCTGGTTCAGCCACAGGACGAATTCTACGACCAGGCCTCTCCGGACAAGAGGACCGAAGCAGATGGCAACTCTGACCCCAACTCTGGTGAGTACCCTTCAAAATGTTGATTGCTTGGAGTTGTTCTGGTTTTGTTGTACATTTGAGCTTTCGACAGTAATTGTTGAAGGGTACAAGGATGAACATTTGGTTATTTTTTTGCTGGCTTTATTGTTGTTGTTATATTCTTTGAAATATACATTTAATATGCTTGATATGTTTTTGGTTGTTAAATTGTATGATGTGTCTTCATTTTACGAACCATTAAAAAAGAAAAAAAGTGCTACAAATATAACTGAAAGAGGCCATTTGTTGCAAGATATTCTGATATCAAAGATGTTACAATATTTGCACACATTTTAGAACTGCTAAAATATAATTAAGTAGAATATAGTCAATGAAAAAAAGAAATACCTATTTGCACATATAAATGTCCTATGAAATTTGATTTTCAAATGAACGTTTTACAAAAACAAATGAAGAATATTAGGTTTAGAATTTGTCTAGCAGGTTTTCTGATTTTTACCAGAAAATGTTTGAAAAAGGATTATATCGTGATTAAAATAAGTGTAAAAGGAGATGACAATTTGGGGGTTGTATTTCCTTTATCATCTACTTAAATTCTTGGATAATTTGCTTTCTACTAATATGTTGAGTGAGATATATTTGGCCAAAATCTTGATTCTCCACATACCCATACCCCACTCCAGAAATCATCGCCTACTCCAAATAAGCATTGTTGGGCGATGTCGTCCTTGGCCTTTGGAGGAAATCTTGAGCAAGTGCTAAAGCTTTTGCTAATAAAAAACACTGACTATTTTACTTTTATTAAATACATAAAATATCACTTTGTCAATTGTTATTTCCAGTCTAATGACCATAATTTCTATTTTACTTAAATTTATATTATTTTCTGGTGGAGTATGTTCATGGTGAGGAAAGCTATGCATGTGTGGGAGCTGGAGATATATAAGAAATTTCTGTACATTTCCCTCAGTTTTGCTGTGATCCTAAAACTCCTCTAAAAAGTAAATAATACAAATAATAATTATAGTAATGCATCTAAACTAATCAGAGCAAAAAGAGTTTTTGTTTGTTTGTTTAACTAATCTTGGATATGCTTCAAACTGGCTGTGTGAGGTGGGAAATTGAAGTATGATGACTTTCTCTTAATTTTCTAGTTATTTTGCTTTTTTATTGTTTCAAACATGAAAATGTCTCTGGCATTTCTATAGTGGAAGTAGGAATACCGAAAGGAGGTAAAACATACAAAAGGGTTTCTTAACTAGTTTTGTGCTAGTAATACTGCATTGGTGTTCTCTGACTTCCAGCACTTTAAATTGCCTCTTTTTGTCAAAAAAAAAGGCAAGAGTTCTTTTTCAGATATGACTCCTCCCAATTCCCAGCATGTCCCCACCTTTGGAAATCTGTTCTCGTTGGCAAATATAAGGCATGCAAAGTTGCATTTAATTTTCTCTCTGCCGAGATTTTCTCTGCTGGAGGCAATCTTTCAGGAGGATCTAAGTCAACTCCCTGCTAGCTCTGGCTTTTGCTATTTCATGTCTTATACCTTGGTCACATAAAGAAAACATAAGTTCATCTTTTTATTTCACATATCTAGAGGAGCAGGACATACCCAAAGAAGCCACCTCTTATTGCACTGAATTTGGGAGAACAAGAACTATCCTCTTTAAATTTCATGGTTTTGACCAGTGCAAGTACCACTGAATCTGAGTGGCTTCATTGAATCAACCTTCTCTTGACTTCTGTGAAGAGGTCTGTGTAGGTGGAATTCACACAGCTCTTTCTAAACTGCTTTTCTAGTCTCCAACTTCACCCTATTCAATTTTAAAACATCTCTTGTTAGAGTAAAACTAAGAGTCTAACAGCTGATTCTTGACCACCTTTTCTGTGTGTGTGAGTGGTTGGCTCTTCTTGCCTTTGGGCCTCAGACAAAACCAAAGAAGGAGTCCTCCTTGAAAAATAGTTGCACAAATTGTTTTAGGATTTGTCTATAGAGTTTTCCAAAGTTGATTTACAAAGATATCTTCAAAATATTTGGAGTATGTGCTAGATAGAATTTTTAAAATGAATAAAATTAAGACAATGTTTCATAAATTATTTTTAGCCAGAATAATGAAATATGTTAGATGCCTATGCAAGAATATCCATGTGCAGTAAATTTAATCAATGAATTTTAGAAACCAATGAATATCCGGATAAATTTTTAATTAATTAATTGAGAGATTTAAATTTTATTTCAACTAGAAAGCAACAGCAGCTTTTCAAATATAAAGGCTGTAGGAATAAAATGAAAGTGGTATATTTTATTTGCCATAGAATTTTTTGTCTGTCAGCCAGGGCCAACTGAGAAGTATCTGAGTACAGAAAAAAATCACCAAATTATGTTACATATATCTTCATTATCATAGTAGCAACATATATGCACAAAAAAATGGAAACTTTGTTGATTCTCATAAGAAATGACACATTACTTAAAATATATTTGGAGAAAAGTAACATTTAGGCTTATGTGCAAAGGCTCACTTAAATATGTATTATAGCCTAGCGTGGCATCACATGCTTGTAGTCCCAGTTATTAGAGAGGCTAAGGCAGGAGATTCACTTGAGGTTGGAAGTCCGGGGCAGCAGTGATGTATGATCACATGGCTGCACTCCAGCCTGGGAAAAAAGCAAGACTACCTTTTCCTCAAGTGTGTGTGTTGTCTCAAAAAAATATGCATTATAATAAAAATGTGGTTTATGTTTTATAGCTTAGTTTTTAGAAATAGTAAATTCTAAGTTAAAGGCAAATGCATAAAGTTATGAAAAATTTATTGTTCAAAAGAATCATGAAAATATTTCATTTCATTTTTTAAAAATTTTTTTATTGCATTGTAGGTTTTGGGGTACATGTGCAGAACATGCAAGATAGCTGCATAGGTACACACATGGCAGTGTGCTTTGCTGCCTTCCTCCCATCCACCCACATTTGGCATTTCTCCCCAGGCTATCCCTCCCCAGCTCCCCCCACACTGTCCCTCCCCTATTCCCCCAATATACCCCAGTGTGTAGTACCCTCTTCCCTGTGTCCATGTGTTCTCATTTTTCCTCACCCACCTATGAGTGAGAATATGTGGTATTTCATTTTCTGTTCTTGTGTCAGTTTGCTGAGAATGATGTTCTCTAGATTCATCCATGTCCTTACAAAGGACACAAACTCATCATTTTTGATTGCTGCATAATATTCTCTGGTGTATATGTGCCACATTTTCCCAGTCCAGTCTATCATCGATGGGCATTTGGGTTGGTTCCAGGTCTTTGCTATTGTAAACAGTGCTGCAATGAACATTCGTGTGCATGTGTCCTTATAGTAGAACGATTTATAGTCCTTTGGATATATACCCAGTAATGGGATTGCTGGGTCAAATGGAATTTCTATTTCTAGGTCCTTGAGGAATCGCCACACTGTATTCCACAATGGTTGAACTAATTTACACTCCCACCAACAGTGTAAGAGTATTCCTATTTCTTCACATCCTCTCCAGCATCTGCTGTCTCCAGATTTTTTAAAGATCACCATTCTAACTGGAGTGAGATGGTATCTCAATGTGGTTTTGATTTGCATCTCTCTAATGACCAGTATTTTTTCATGTGTTTGTTGGCCTCATGTATGTCTCCTTTTGTAAAGTGTCTGTTCATATTTTTTGCCCATTTTTGAATGGGCTTGTTTGTTTTTTTCCTGTAAATCTGTTTGAATTCTTTGTAAATTCTGGATATCAGCCTTTTGTCAGATGTGTAAACTGCAAAGATTTTTTCCCATTCTGATGGTTGCCGATTCACTCTAGTGACTGTTTCTTTTGCTGTGCAAAAGCTGTGGAGTTTGATTAGGTCCCATTTGTCTATTTTGGCTTTTGTTGCCAATGCTTTTTGGTGTTTTGGTCATGAAGTCCTTGCCTACTCCTATGTCCTGAATGGTTTTGCCTAGATTTTCTTCTAGGGTTTTTATGGTGCCAGGTCTTACGTTTAAGTCTTTAATCCATCTGCAGTTAATTTTAGTGTAAGGTGTCAGGAAGGGGTCCAGTTTCTGCTTTCTGCACATGGCTAACCAGTTTTCCGAACACCATTTATTAAACAGGGAATCATTTCCCCATTGCTTGTTTTTGTCTGGTTTATCAAAGATTATATGGTTGTAGATATGTTGTGTTGCCTCCGATGCCTCTGTTCTGTTCCATTGGTCTATATCTCTGTTTTGGTATCAGTGCCACGCTGTTTTGATTACTGTAGCCTTGCTTTTTTGTTTCTCTGTTTTTCAGGAGATTCAGGGATACTTTGAATACTGTAATCAGAGCCTATCACAGTCTAAGAGTCTGAAGTCTCTAAGGGAAATATATGTTCAAGAAAAAAAATAAAACATGAATGAGATAAAACTATAAGGTTGTTGATGGTTGGTAAGTTCATCTAGACCAAATATTAGACCAAATGGACAGACAAGTTTTGTTTTGTATTTGTTTTTGTTTTTTAGGCTAGACATATTTTTTACCAGTATGGCTCTGCTTTCTCCTAAGCCCACGTTTAAAAAAGCCCACATCTGAGTTTTCCAATCATAGAAAAAGGAAAAGAAAAAGAAATATTTTGCCTAGCTTTTAAAGTGTGTTTAAATTAAGCTGTCCTAGGACAAAATATTATCCAGTATGTATAACAATTTACCCAATGGCTTTGACCTAGGCAGTAGCAATGGGCTAGGTGCCAAATGGAAAAGATAGCAGAGGTTGTAAACTAGGAAAATAAAAGCAAACAAACAAAAAGCTTTCAAACTAGCTTCAAGAAATCTCTAGAATTTTTATCAATCTAGTCACATGGGAAAAGAGGCCCAATGGACAACCTTGGGCAGTCCAACATTCACCCAACACAGTGACATCACTCACAAGAATAACGATCAATAAAATGTCTTTAAACTGGAAAGAACAGGGCTCTTGGGTTGTAGCAGTGCCTTATTCATCATTAGGAAGGGGAAAAAGGAGAAAGTGGGGAAGTGTGGGGCCCTGAGAGCCCCTCAAGGCTAGCAGTTCTCTTGACATTTAATGGGACATAAAATTTTAACCTCCTTTGTAAATGTCTAGAACAGACTTAATTAGAACGGCCTAGAAATATTAAGAGAGTCAAACTGAATGTTCATTCATATTAGGATAGAATTATTGCATATTATCTTTAAATTTTGCAGTCACATTTTTTGTAATTACCTTTGAGAGATTTGTAAAATGAAGTACAGTGATATCGATGCAGTGATCATCTCTAGAAATAATCTTGCTATTTAGTCCTCTATTGTCCCCTTTGAATTCAGAGGAGTTTTTTGACTGGGGTATGATAATTCCTGAAGAGCTCTGATTTTATAGCAGGTAAAATGGGTTTCTGTTGGATGTCAGTATTATCAGTAGAAGTACTAAGTAATTTTTATGGTACTTATCTAGATTTCTATTTTTTCAAATATGGTTCAAATAAAAAAATAACTGAGAACTAATACAAATTTCCATAGTAACTATTTTCATTAGGTATTTTTTAAAAGGAATTGCTACAAATGCTAGTATCATGTGGAGATCCTAGTATCAAATGCTAGTATCATGTTTTCATTTTTGTAAACTTCAAGCTTCAATATAGGTTCTTGCTTTTAAATACATACACACACACACACACACACACACACACACACACACACACCCTCCAGTGACATTTGATCTAAGAATACTGATCTACAATATTCTACTTTATTCCCAATTTTATACTTTTGGGTTGTTAGAATTATCAATTTTATATTATACCAAACTCTTCATTAAAAAAATAAGTAAATGATGGAAGTATTTACATGCAATGTGAAAAATATTTTGCAAATTAAGCAATAATAGATAGGTTTTGTATGAATGATGTTTCTGTAAATCTAAAGCATTCTGCACCATGTAACTAATTTTTGTGTTGCTGGAAATACAGCTTTCATTTTTTTCTTCAATTTTTTTAATAACTTCTAATCGCCATTACATTGATATGACTGAAACTTCGCTTCTTTTTTACTTCAATTCCAGAGGATCATTATCATCAAAAGGAAGCGCAAAATTCTCAACCCTGGGTCATCTGTCCACTTATGTGTCCACTGTCTCATCTGCCCAGAGGGGTCTCAAATTAGACTGCCTTCATTCCAGTCCTCCTAATCTCTTTAGGAAATTGTTGATACCTCGTGCCATAGGGAAGGTAAATAGGTTCTGTGAGTTTATCTTTTGACTTCTGTGTCTAGATGGACAGCATGAATCATTACTCTTGGGGAAATTCCTGACTCCCTGGACTCTAGGATGTAATCTAGCCTCAAGGACACTCTGATCTTAGTCATCTAGGTTTCTCTGAGTTCTGCTCAACAAACATGATATGGAATCTCTCCTCTTTATATTCCCTCGCCTTTCACTTCTCTTTCTTCTTCCCAACTGGGTTGACTGAATGTATTTAATATCTAGGATCAAGGACTCCCACGGATTTTCTTGATATTTTTTTCTTAAAAGTGCAACTCCTCCACTTTCTTTTGGCTCAACAACAAGAAAAGAAAAATCTCATGATAGGTTTACAACTCTACAAATCAACTAAATACTTTCCTATTATTCTTCATCCTATCTCATCCTAATCTAATCAATGAATATAAAGCCAACATCTAGTCCAGGTGCTGTAGCTCACACCTTTAATCCCAGCCCTTTGGGAGGCTGAGGAGGGCAGATCATTTGAGGACAGGAATTTGAGATCAGTCTGGCCAACTTGGTGAAACCTGGAATGTACTAAAAATACAAAAAAAATAATGAGTTGGGGGTGGTGGTGTGCCTGTAATCCCAGCTACTCAGGAGGCAAAGGCACTAGAATCGCTTGAACCCAGGAGGCAGAAATTGCAGTGAGCCGAGATGGCACCACAACACTCTAGCCTGGGTGACAGAGTGAGACCCTGTTTCAAAACAACAAAAAAAACCCCAATATATGTTGGCAAAAAGTGGAGTAGGCAAAGGAATACATATATACATATATGAAAAAATAAACCCAACATATATTAACATTTCAAAATTAATATCAAAAATAATTGTGTAAAATTATTAAGAAAATTATTATTTCAGCATTCTATTTAATATACAGTGGATAGATGTGAAAATGATAGACAAAAATAATTATTTCTCTTTTACCAGGTGTTTTATAAAAAACATATGTGAAGAACTTCCATTAATTATTGATTAGCCGGAAATACAGTTCTTACAGGAAATGCGACATTCATACTTGATCTGAATATTGATTTACAGAATGAGTTGGTGCCCTAAAAACCTCTAATGATGATCTAGAATTTTGTTGGTTTGTTCCTTTCTTTGGGATCATAAAAGATATTAAAATTTTCAGATAATTGTAGATATATGAGTGTGGACTGGCATTTAAATGTTATTTTTAAATTATTATTTGTGAGAAGTAATAATGGGATTGTATTTTGTTTAAAGAAATGTATTATTGATAGTGATTTATTATGAAGAATTTAAAAAGGGAACAATATAATGTCTGGAATTTGCCTTAATGTCTATCAAAATAATGATAATAATGGTGGGAATTAAACCCACCATTTACAATAGAATATTAGTATTAATATTCCATTAAACAATAGAATGTTAGTATTTGTTGAGATTGAGTGATGGTTATATGGGTGGTTATTACACTATGCTTTCTAAGTTTTTACATGTTTTAAATTTTACAAAATAGAAAGATTAAGTACATAGTGGCAGACTGGTATAAAACTCAGACTCAATATATGAAATACATGAGCTCACATTTTATTTCCTCTTTCTTTCTCTATTGTTTTGATCCAAAAATAAGGTTTATTGTATACTGTACATGAATATAGGCAGATGTTTTTGTACATAGCAAATGTATTTCATACGTTTAAGTACATTTCTAATGAAGTTGCAATTAAGCAGAGATTTTTAATAATTACATATGTATTTGTAAGACTAGAACATAAACTGATAACTGCTCCCATTAAAGACCTTTTAAGTAAAATAAAGTCTTTCAAAACTTCTCTCTGGAGCTTAGTAATAAAATTGTTAACCACAGACTTCTGTGCTTTTCTGTCTGTACGGTGCCCAAGAGAAGTTGAAGGTAGGGTATGACTGATATCCTTCTGTTAATCAACCAGATAGTTTCTCTGTGTTCTAGATATATCCAAGTTCTAGAGCACACTTAATCAATTGCCCTACATATGATGCACACATATGCAGTATTTATCACACTGAATTTTGTTACCTTTTACTGCAGGCAAAGATTTATTCCATTCCCAAGTAGCAGTAAATCGTATTTACTTAAGTAGTTAAGTCATTAACATGATCATAAACTTTATGTAAAATTCAATGAAACCATTAATTCTAAGAAAATGGTAAAATGATTTTCAATTGAGGATTCTTACTTTTTAAACAAATATAACTAGGATGATGAAAGAATTTCACTTATTTAAAGGCAGACAAAAACAATTATGTGTTCAGATCAGGAACAGTTATTACCACTAATTCAAAATTAAGTCTTAATCTTGTCCCATTGAGAATCATGAATAGAGTTATTTCCATATCTGATATTTCTTTAAATGTTATTTTAAAGGATTTTCTGCTGTTTAATCATGTGCAAAATTATAAGTTATATTTACTTTGAAAAGCCTGCTTTCATGTGCCTCCGACATTATCTAGACTGTTATGAAACAGTTGATGAACTTCTCAATGAGTATAGTTTTCATACCTGAAATTTGTGGTTAATATTTAATAAATCCTATTTATGACCCACGAATTCATTCTCTAAATATTTTGATACACTGCATATGATCCTACACTAATACTGTAAATAAGATAGTATTAGAAGTAATCTGAAATTCAGAAATTTTAAGTTATTTGTCTAAAACTGCTGAGAGTGACCTGAGTTCAGTGGCTTGTGCCTATAAGTTCAGTGATTTGGGAGGCTGAGGCAGGAGAATAACTTGAAGCCAGGAGTTGGAGACCAGCCTGGGCAATATAGCAAGACCATGTCTTTAAAAAGAATTTAGGAAATTAGCCAAGTGAAGCAGTGTGTGCCTGTGGTCCTAGCTACTGAGGAGGCTGAGGTGGGGGTTTGCCTGAGCCTTGGAATTTGAGCTTGCAGCAAGCTACAATTGTACCACCGCACTCCAGCCTGGATAACATGATAAGACTCTGTCTCTTCAAAAACAAAAAGGAAAAAGGAAAAAAAAAAAGCCTACATAGTCAGTAGGTGAGCCCCAGAACATAAACTGAGGAGTGTCTGACCCCACAGCTTTTGCTATTCAGAGAACCATCCTGCAGTGAAAACATGAATTAACATAGTATGTGACTCAACACAATCACTACTGGGATTGCATTTTTAATTATAGGGCAATAATCTTGTTTTTAAGTAGAAGTTTGAGAAATTAAATGTTAACACGATGCTTTGGTCAAATAGTTTGCTGACAGGATAAATAACTTGGAAGAGACTGACTTCTACAGTTTTTGTTTTGCTTTGTTTTTTGTTTGTTTTTAGTGTTAAATTAATAAAAATTTAGATCTTAGTAGGACCCTACAGATCATCTGGTATAACAGTTTTTTTATACAGAGGCATTAAAAAGGGAAGTGCTTTGCCTGAAGCCACATAGTTTATGAGTCTACAATAAAACCCATATATGCCGACTCCTCTATCAGTGCTGTTTTCACTGGAGCAATACTTTATCATGAACCGTGTATCTTTTCCTCAAAGAAAATAGGTCCAATTATTTGATTAGCGATTGTCTCTTTATTAATCTCTAAGGTCTGTTTGCTCACTTTTCTATTCTTCATACCTAACCAGGTCTTGCATATCACAGGCTGGCAATGTATATTGTTTTGACTGAATGAATAAATGTGTTTCACAAATACATGAGAATGTAATCAGACAAATTAGAAGTATTCTATCAAGACAAAACCAAACAAACAAACAAAATTTAGAAAGTAGTACATATATCATGTTAACTGAGGGTATCTTCATTTCCTCTTTTTATTGTCTATATTTTCTACAATTTTAATAATAAATTTAAAATTATAATTTTATATTGTAATGAGGTACCATACATGGAAAGATATAAGAAAAATAATTTTTAAATTTTTTATATAAATATAATTTTACCTTCAAAAAATAGTCTTCCTATTATTCCTAAAAAATACATAATGAATATGCTTAGAAAAATTTAAAAATTTAAAGATTGGGCAAGAGAGACAAGCTGTCATTTGGGAGGAAAACCAAATTTTAAAAAAAGACTCTAGAAAAATCCAGAAAGTAGAATTACTCTTTAAAATTCCAATCCTACAAAATTGTGCAAATTTTAACATGCAAGAAAAAAAAAAAAAACACTAACTATAAGATACCTAGGAAATTAAACATGAATTTGATTTTTTGTCACAGTGTTCTCTGAAATGCTTTTGTGAACCATGGCTGTAATTTCTGTTAGTATCTTAAGTTGAGCAAATTATGTTGATCCAAAGAAAATTGTTCTGAAGTTTCATATTGTCACCTGCTATATTCACTTCCCCATGGGGTTTTTGTAATTAATTCAGAATGATCCTACAATAGTGGCCTCTGAGTTGATGAATCTACAGTTCCTTAGATAATAGTATAGGAAAAAGGTATTCAATTACATTGGGATTTAAGTTCAAATGGAAAAAAATATATTCTAAACATTTACCAATTAATAAAAAATTTGATTACCTTTTTATTCTATGACATTTTTATTATTTGCTCTCTTAGATATAATTTTTCCAAATCTAAGTTCACTTCAAAACTTATCTATTGCTAGCTATTTTCACCTCAAACTCACAGAGGGCAAAAATTTTCTAGAATAAAAACATCTAGATTACAAGTTGAATAGACATCTACCTATCTCTTTATCTGTTTTCCACTGCTGCGTAAGGAATTACTATAAACTTAGAAACTTAAAACAACACACATTTAAAATCTCAAAGTCTCTGTATATTATGAGTTTGAGTATGGCTTAGCTGAGTCCTCTCTTCAGGATCTTACAGAACAGCATGCTCATCCAAAGGCTTAAGTGAGGAAGAATTTACTTCCAAGATTATTCAGGTTGCTCACAAAATTCATTTTCTTACAGTTGTAGGACTCAGAGCTCCATCATCTTACTGAATGACAGCTGGGGATTGCCTTCAGCTCTTAGATGCCACACTCAGCTGCTAGCCACGTAGACATGTTAACATGACTACTTAGTTCTTCAAGGCCAGTTAGAGAGACACGGTCTCTATAGTATATCTGTATCAAGATAAAGTCTTATGTAATGTACCACAACCATCAGAGTGATTTTCCATCATCTTTGCTTTATTCTGTTGGTTAGAAGCAACCCTCAAGTCTCACCTACACCCAAGGGGAGGTGATCACAAATAGTCATAAACATCAGGAGGTGGGGATCATGAGGAGTCACACTAGAGCTTGTCTGCCACAATCTATATTAAAATTTTAGAACTTACATTAAACTTATATAAATGTTACCTTGATCTATCTTAGTATACATTATTCATTTGAAGTTTACATGATTTACCCATTTTTAAATCCATTTATCTGTTCATTCTGCAAACATTCATGTTAAGTCCATTATGTACTAGGTACTATGTTATGTTTGGGGCTAGACATTAAAATCATGACTCAGTAAGTTTAAATAACTTCCAGTTTAGCACAAGAGTTCTTAGTCTGTGTCACTTGGCCCAAGAGGACCACAAAATTTTAGGAATCTGTGAGGCTCCTGAAATTGTTTTGCAAATTTCTTCTATGAGCTATGAAGCTGTGATGGTATGAAGATTTTATAAACCACAAAAATGGCAAAAAAAAAAAAAAAAAAAAAAAAAAAAGGGACGTTTGTTTCTGTAGGAAAGTATTAGATAACAACAAAATTAGAATAAATACTTGTAAGTACACAAAAAGTGGGTTTTAGCATAGAATGAGCTTTGGATAAAGAATAAAAAAAGTTCTATAGATAAAGTGATGCTTTAAACAAGTGACATGGTGTGAACAGACATTACCTAAGTAAGTCTGTGTGTAGATGTTTGTATGTCTTTGTATGTAGTGTAGGTTTCTTTGTCCTATCAAAGGTCATGGCCAGTAGGGCAAAGAAGATAAAATTTCAGGGTCTTCAGAGCATATGCATGTAAAATTAGTATCAACATGGTCTTTCATTCTTAGATACTTAACCACCAAAATGAGATTACTAATATCTGAGCATATTCTTATAAAAATTAAAGGGCCTGATGCTCAGTAAATGATTAACTGTTCAAGTAAATGACAGTGAACAAATTGTCACTTACTAGAACAGAATAAATGGATTGAAAGATAGGTTGAGACCAGATTTTGAATTTTGGAAAGTCTAGGTTAGATTTCATTTGGATATAAGAGATAAGAGAAAAGAAAAAATAGAGAGTATTTCTTTGGTTTGCAAAATTTATTGGAAAATAGCATAATCGAAAAAGAATAAAAAATAAAATCAGATTAGGAATTAACTTTTTCCTTTTAATTTTAAAGTCTGGGCCACTGGGCAAGATTATTTGGAACTAGAAATGTAATTGAAAATTGGAAATTGAAAACTGACAACATAGAAAGTGAACAAAATTCTGAGTATGATAATTAGAAGAGAGAGGAGGAGTTTAAGAAGGAAATCTTAAACTTTGTAAACCTTATATTTAGGCCACGCAGAGGTGGGGGCAGGATGGGAGCAAAGATCAAAAAATTAAGGACCTACAGCCAGAAAATTATTTGAAAGCTCCAGGGATATTTGAGCTGTACACATAGTTAATGATGGATTTTTTAGAGGTAATGTAGAATTGCAATTAAGAACACAGACTATAGAATCAGACTAACCTAGATCCTAACTCATTGACCTCAGAGCCACAGGGTTGCTGGCATATAATGCAGGCTTAATTTACAGAGATTACTACATTTAATTATCGTTATTCTTATCAGTAGGTATTGAAAAGGTGTAGAAGCAGCAAAACATGTATCTTCATCATTGTTTGAAGCTTAAAACATTACCATGGTAAATTCCAAACTGTAAAATCATTGTTACACACTTAAAAAATAAGTAAAACTCTAGAAAATTGTTAGTTTCAAATTCTAAAATTTTATTTAAAAAATTACTTTTAAGTAACTTGTTCTTTGTATTTATCGTGCTTGATGGGGGCTCTAAAACATCCATTTTCTAAAGACTAATACATAGTAAAACATATTTTTGTTCCAGTGTGGTCATTGTCTTTCTTAAAGACAGTTATGCTCACTTTATTACTTTAAAGGATTTCTTATAATATTAACTTTTCACAGTATATGTTAATGTTTTACTACCATTTTATTTTAAAAGGGGGTACCACAGGGTAATTTTCTAGAATATTACTTAAATGTAGTTAAGCTGTTGATGTAAAACAAACAGGGACACAGTTTTCTCTGCTAAAAGTTGTCAATCTCATCAATTTCAAATATGGCTTTATTTCTAATATAAGAATTCTCTTTGAATATTGTTTATTATAAAAAATTTAAGGTTATTATAAAAAATTTCATGTTAAACTTCTTTAAGGGGTCAGTAAATACAGTGTGTTTCGTATGATGGAAAAATCTATAGTAACAATATGCCTCCTAGTGTAAAGTAAGGGTAATGTCAACTTTCCCTGGTGTACTACTTGTAATCTCATTTCCATAGTTGCTGTCATGTGATCCATTCTTCTAAGAAGTAATAAAGAGAAATGACCTTTACTTAACCCTGGATATGTAATCTTCCCTACCGAAGAAAATTATTATTTGTATATCCGTGTTTATAGTAATTTGAGAGTGGTAAAAATGATAGATAAATAGATACTCAAATCAGTAGCTATATCTAAAAATAAAAAAACTTGCTGAGATCAGTAACTCTTAGAAGTATAAATACCTCAAAATAAAGTTATATCACAGAAAATGAAATTGCTAATTGTAAAGAAAATATTCTTATAATATAAAACTAATATCTTTATTTTTAGATACATACAAACATACACATATACCTTAAAAAATACGGAAAATTATCTAGAATTCCAAAATAATTTGAAATTTTTGAAGAAACCAATTTGTCTAAACTCTCCCAAATTTACCTTAATGCTATTTTGACAGGTATTTCTGTCAGTCATTGAGAATTACTCAGATTAGTGCATCTGACAAATACATAAGTGCCCAGATTTTAATAACACTAAGGTTGCCAGATGAAATATACAATGTTCAGTTATTGCAGGACTTTTCCTTAGTTCAGGTAAAGGCGAGGTTCTTTGTCCCATGGCCACAAAAATTCAGGCTCACAGACAATTTGAATGGTGAGTAAGACAGGGTTTTATTGGGTGAAAAGGAAAATAAAAGGGAAAAACAGGGACTCTCACTAGGCCAAAGTCCCTGCTAGAGTATTTCCCACCCAGCCTTTGAATCCCAGGTTCCACTCGGGAATTGGAGGGGCCAGGCTCCTCTCTGTGGCAAACCTCAGGAACTTCCTGAGGTTCTACCTCAGTGGGCAGGCTGGTTGGAGTTTCTTCAGGGACCCCCTCTGACCTGCCTCCTTCCTCCCTCTAAAGAAGTACACCTAACTGCCTTTAAAGATAAAGACGAAGACCAGCTTCCTGATGACAGGGGGCGCTGTTTCAGGGAAATGGCAATCAGAGCTTCCTCAGGGGCCTGTCTTCTAAAGCTGGCAGATGAGGCCATAGTCAGAGGCGCCAGTTGCATGACTATTTGGGGTTTAATGGCCTGAAGGCAAGAACAGACAAACCCGTTTATTAGAAAACATGTATCAAAATGAAACAAGTAGAGGAGTAAAAACAGCTCAAAAATTCCAAGGCTCTTTACCAGTGTGCACAGGGAGAGGTAAGCCAAAAACCTAACTGGTTAAAAAATAAAACGAAAACCTTTACCCTTTTTGCTGGTATGTTGGGCTTCTAGGTTCCCTTCCCTTGAGCCCAAGGTTTGAGAAATTAACTCTTTCTAGTTTGGAGAATGCATCTGAGGGGAGTGTCCTGTAGTAGACACAATTACCTATCGGTGAAGAGAGAACTGAGGAGAAGAAAGGAAAAATAAATCATTTTTAAAGAAGTTCCAAGTGTTCAAGATGTACTTTAAAGTGTTACTTACTGAAGACGAATGGCTACCCATCTAGAAAGAGGGGAGCATCTGTGGTTCGCTTCTCTTCCTAGCAGATATGCAGGGTATGTGTGAGAGAGAGGGCAGAGTGCCCTCTTTTCATCTTCCATCCTTGCATCCCCAAGTTCCAGTGACTTTGGCAGGTGCCACCATGAGTGCAAAAGTGTCATGCACCCACGAAGCAGGGGGGCCTAGAGAAAAGGAATTAACTGCTCTCACCTATATCTCTTTCCCACCTACTGTCAGTAGCCTTGGCGTTCCCTAGACCTCATTTATGCCATGGATATTAACGTGGCCTTTATCCACGAATCAGGAAGGCTGGGCTTCGCTTAATTGGCAGGAATCAGCCATGCTCACCTGCACTGTGCCTTTTAATCTCTGTTGCCATCTGCCTCTGGATTTCTTAGATCCAGTTTTCCCTCCTAGGGATTTGGCCTGAAGCTTGGAATTGAGTCTGGGACAAAAATGTGTCTAGGGGAGTTGCCTGGACTCCTTATCATAAGCTGAATGCTAGGGTGAAACTTCAGAACTGAGTCCTCCTCCAACAAAGGAGAAGAAGCAATATCTCGTGACATACTCAGATACCTGGTGGCTGTAGTTATGCTTGCTAGGATTTGCGTGCATGGTAACTTGGCTTTGGCTAGCTCCCTTGGTCCTACTTTCCCAGAAAGGAAACCTCCAAGCGATCGGCATCCTATTTATTCCCATCACCTGGCAGGACTTGCAGGATAATTGCTCAGTACTAAAATATTAATCCAGATTTTTGCATTACCTTTCCTTCTTGTTCTTTTTGAGCTGCAGCCAGAGATTGCTGGTTGGTTCACAGGAAGAAATAGGGTTAATCTAATATGTAGGAAAAACTTAAAAACAACTAATGAGTTTAGAATTTAATTATGAATATATGGCAAGTTTTGAAACATGATTTCTCTCTCTCCAGTTCTGTTTGTTAAAAAAAAAAAGAAAAAAAATTTGATAGGAATGAGTGGTTTGCAAAATAGACTTTTGTCTTATACTTGGCCTGATTATTTGTATAAAGTACAGCAAGAATAATTATTTCTACATAGGCCTTGTGGATTGGTTTGATGGAAGTCTGTTCCACAAGAATCTCAGATGAGATCATTTAAAGCCAAGCCCAACCATGGGTTTATCCTCAAATACATGTGAGTTGGGTGATCCTCTCCTCTTAAGGTCCCAAGATAAACTTAGAGATCCTAGACTGTTAGAAAGTAACATTCTTTACTAACCACAGGTCAGGAATCCAGTCAGGGACTGCATAGACAAGGGTATGAGGCCAGTTTCCCCACTGGGCTTCTATAAACTAAGTCAAGCTTGACCCCTTAAAGGGAAGTATACCAGTTAGTCAAAACCTTGATAAAATTACCAGATTTTCCAAATGTGTCCTGTTGCAAAGGAAAATTGATCCTTATTGTACTGATGCAAATAACTATATTGCCATAAGAATACTCACAGATATTTTCCAAATTTTATAGGAGCCAGGCAGAGAGAAACAAACACGCTCCAAATTTGGTTCATAGGAGTACACCTTATTTAATTATTAAAGGCCATAAATAGTTCAAAATAAGTTTCTTTGACTCTGAAAAACAAGGATCAGCAGCACTATTTCAACAAAAAGTCAAAAAGGTTTCTTCTGCTTTCTGAGTTCAGTCCATTTAGTTAATGCAGGTGTTGCTTAATATTCATGAACTTACAGCTCTTCAGGATTCCTGTATATTTTCCTTTATTCCAGTATTTGAGAGTATCTGTTAAAGTTTTGTAGCTCATTATGAACCATCTTTGAAAAGGATTAAAACAAGACAGCAATTGTCTGTGAATAGCAAAATGTCCAGGGTACTTACAGTTAGAAACACAATTGACAAAAAAGTTTGGTTATCTCTGTGGTTTAAAATAACTTAACAACCTTAATTACAATTGATAGCATATACTCAGACATTAGAATTTTAGAAATCCCATACAAGTTTGAAACATATATTAGCATTATTCACAAAAATATAGCCTATTCACAAAAATCTAACCAATAAACATATATTAGCATTATTCACAAAAAAATGTAACCTATTGAGCATCATTTGGGCAAACCCAGTACCTAAGCATGTCAGAAAATCCTGTTTACTTCTCTTTACTGGACACTTTAGGTGCCCTCTGAAGTAAACCAACTTCCAGGGAAGACAATTTTAAAACTGAAGTTTGATTGTAAGAAGGCTATTAAATATTCAAGGTTTAAAACACTTGATATTATGAAATAGGGTTCCAGATTACCGTAAGTTATTTATTTCACCAAAATGATGACTCAGAAATGTTAAAGAAGCAAAAACCTTTTATAACCCTTTACAAATTTTACCAAAGAGCAGATTAGCATTAAGAAAACCTTGTTATGCTTTCATCTCAATGCTCAATTTACAGAAAAACCATAAAATACCCTTTTCTGAATGTAGTTAATATGGTCACAGAGAACCTGTTCTGCAAGATTAATTTCCACGATTCCTCCACCACTTATTTGAGCCTTCAGCTTTTTCCTAATTTAACTCAAAACAATTCTTTAGCCTGAGGCCAAAGTTTAAATTTCCATGACTTCTTATAAGCTTATACTATAAAGCACACTTTGCTGTTCTTACACACCTTGTATGTAAATCTATTTCTAGTAGTTTTAATTAACTCCTAGCAATTTTTAACTTTAAGGTAAAACTTGGTAAGTTGCTTTAATTGGGTGCAAACTGCAGCCAAGATTTGCCTTCTTAGTTAGGGGCATGGTTCGTTTCCTATGTCCCCAGGCCTTACCCATTGTGAAGCCTGCAAATCAAGCAGTTCTCAACCCAAAAAGGACTTTGCAACTTCAAAACACTTAGCAATCTGACCTGCATTTTACCAATAGTCTTTAGGGCTGTTTTTATTTCTTAAAGATTAAAGTCATGTGATCTAAAAGGTAGCACAGCCTTTGACTTCCCTTAAAAAAAGTATTTTATCCCAGTGCTTGTCTTACTTTAGGCCAAATTAATTAGAGCTCTTTTTACAGACGTCACATATAGTATGCACACAGGCAGGCAGAAGAAAACCCATTTGCTGGGTTGGACCCTTGTAGAGATAGAGTTAGGAAAACATGCAGATATGTATGTAACCTGAGGGGATTCATCCCCTAAGGCAGAATTGTTAAAGGAAGCCTTGCCAAGTGGTTACTGGCCATGGCCCCAAGATGTAAAGCAAGATGGAGGCTTGCCACACAAACCATACAGACATGCAAAGCACATCAGATTGGCCACAGCCCAAGACTAGTCCCACAAATCCTTTTTCACAATAAAAGCTTTACAGAAAATATAAACAGTGATAGTTGAGAGGCCTAGTCTAACAAAGGGGGAAAAGGACTTTAAAGGTTAACTGCTGACTAGGGTGGAGAAGAGGAAAGAAAAAAGTTTTAAAAATGCGTGGTGTCTCACGCCTGTAATCCCCGCACTTTGGGAGGCCGAGGCGGGTGGATCACGAGGCCAACAGATCGAGACCATCCTGGTCAACATGATGAAACCCGTCTATACTAAAAATACAAAAAATTAGCTGGGCATGGTGGTGTGTGCCTGTAATCCCAGCTATTCAGGAGGCTGAGGCAGGAGAATTGTCTGAATCCAGGAGGCGGAGGTTGCGGTGAGCCGAGATCGCGCCATTGCACTCCAGCCTGGGTAACAAGAGCGAAACTCTTTCTCAAAAAAAAAAAAAAAAAAAAAAAAAAAAAAAAAAAAAATGCCAGGGGAAGAATCTCTTATTCTTATACAAGTGGTTCCTTCACCAGGGAGATAAGTTTAAGCTTATTTACTGCCCTTTAGAGTTAACCTCCTTAGCCAGTGACAAGGAAGTCTGCAGCAATGGTGAGTGGCTGGTTCCAGCCAGCTGGCTGTGCTGGACCCTTGACCCATAAGTCCCAGGCCTGGCAGGGAGTGGGGATGGAGGAGAGCTGCTGTTTGCTGGTCCCTCCCAAAAAAGAAAAAGCTATGAAAAGGCCTGGTAGAAGTCTGAGGATGAAAAGGCTTAGAAGCAACAGTGAGAGGTTTGGAGTCCCCATTTCATTCACCGCTTCTCGAGCCCCCACGTTGTTGGCCAAAAATGTTGCAGGACTTTTCCTTAGTTCAGCTAAAGATGGGGTTCTTTGTCCTAAGGCCATGAAAATTCAGACTCACAGACAATTTGAATGGTGAGTAATGCAGGTTGTTATTAGGTGAAGAGGAAAAAAAAAGTGGGGGAAATGGTGACTCTCACTAGGCCAGAGTCCCTGCAAAAAGTGTTTCCCAGCCATCTGAATCCCAGGCTCCACAATGGAAAAAGAGAGGCCAGAATCCTCTCCGCTGCAAACCTCATTAACTTGCTGAGGCTCCATCTCATGGGCAGGCTGGTTCAAGACTCTCCAGGGACCCCCTCCCACCTGGCTATCTCAGAGTTAAATTTGAATTTCAGATAAACAATTAAACTTTTTAAGTCTAAGTATGCTCCAACTATCGCAATATTATATTATTATTCATTGTTTCTCTGAAATTCAAATTTAACTTGTCCTACTGTATTTTATCTGGCAACTTTACAATTTATATTATAGTTATTTGCAAGTCCAGAAAACAACAACACTACACATTAGAATTTCAGTTTGCTTATATATTTAACACTGTAAATGTATTGTTCTATCATGGAATGATGACTTTGATGTTGCTCTTTCACTGGGTGTGGCAAATAGAGTTTCTGATTAAAATTTTGGATGCATTATTTGGTTTGTTGTTTAATGGTTCTTTTGGTACATCATATTTACAAATTCTTTATGTATTTATTGATTTCCACATATTTTCTTTACTCTCATGATCTAACCTCTAGAATTCAAGAGTAAACCACTCTTTAAGGTCCTTTGTCAACATGGAATGAGTTTAGGAGAGGCAGATATTGAGACTAAATTTGTTTCTAAAACTGAGGTTAAATATCCCAGCAAATATATCCATGGAGAATCCATAAAATACACTTTTAACACATCTCATTTAAGAGACTGAAGGAAAGTGTATGTAGTGGTTAACTGCTGTAGAGATTGTACAAATGATATCTCTATTTGCCACCTACATAACCTTAGGCAGGTAACTCTGACATGTCATACAGATTGCAATAGGTTAACTCGTGTATCCCACTTAGAATAGTTCTGGGTTAATAATAAGTCTTCAATTATGTTAGCTTTTATTATGAAAAATAAAGCCAAATGACAATTAGCTAAGTGCACTCTTTGGCTTCAATTCTGTCTTCACAACAAACAAGGAAAGAAGTATTAGACCAATCTTTCCTATATTCAAATTCTTGCTAATTAGTTGAAGAAAGAAAAGTTTTCGTTTAGTGTATGTTAAATCAAGATAATCTTAGTTCTTCATTTAACTTTACTTATATAGACAGTCAATATTTTTCTAAAAATCACGTGATTTAACATCAATTATTTGCAGAGTGACAGAGTTTTAGCTGAAAAATAGCTTTGAATAATAACATGGAGGGATTTGGGTTTTTCTATAGGTTCAACCCAATTGTCTCAAATAGGTTTAGTGGTGAGCTTTGGATTACGTATGAGGAACATGTATAAAAATCTTATGATATTCCAGGCTCCCAATCTTTATTTGAATTTTAGACCTTTACAAAGTTATTTCTCTTAATTAGCCAGAAACAACTTTTTTTCTTTGTAATTATGAATAATTTGACTTCAAGTCAAATCTGCCAAAAAGCCAATATACTATACTTCCAGTGAATTTGCTAGTTAGTCTATGCGAATGAAATGTCTGATTAAAAATAAAATAATAATTTTTATTCAAGTGCACAATTAAAGGAAAGAATTAAACCATGATGTTCCTAAAGATCAGGCATTCGTTTCGCTTATATTTTTTTTCGTGTTTTTGTGTTTTGACATTAACAGGTATTTTATCAGGCCTAAACATTCTACTGAAAACCTTTTTTCATGTGAAGAATAACATAAGAAAACTTGAACTAGCTTTTGAAATTTTCCATGAATGAAAAAGAAAACTGCTTCAGTCAAGAAAGGGAGTACATTATCTTTTATGTTTTATAAGATGGAGTCTTAGAAGATGCACAGTCTGACAATTGTGAAACTATCTAGAGACCAAAAACAGATGTAGAGACCCCACAAAACATACACAGACTTAAGAAAGGTATCATTCTGTCACAAGAGGAGTGGTGCTTCATTGGAATGTTTTTCAAAACCTCTCTTTATTAGAAAAAAAATATTTTTAACGTGAAAGAAGGTGCTTCATTCAGGAGAGGATGTTGAGTTCTGATTTAAGCTGTTTAAGAAATAGCTATAGAATACCTAACAGTAACTCTTCAATAATCTCTCCTAAGTCATAACGATTGTGTAGTAGAAGATTATGATTTAAAATAAGAAGTTCAGGTATCTTGAGCCAGAAATACCAATACTCCACAGGCAGTAAAATCTTGACATAAGCGGCAAGCAGCATAATAAAGAGGAAAGAGAAATTGGCCTATATTCTCAATTTTACATCTTGCTAGCACAATCAGAGGCTTTTTGGTGCTTTAGTTCATTTATTGTTCAAAAAGAGTATAAAGTATGAAAGTATTTTATGATCTGCAGGGCTCTGGGAACACAAGCTTCAGAATCAAGCAAATTGAAGTTGACACTGGCCCTGTACTTTCAAGTTAGGTTGTGAAGTCTAAATGCTCTCTCTCTCTTTCTCTCTCTTTCCCCTTGCCCTGTCTCTGTAAGATAATAATGTGCACATCTTAGAGTGTGAGTATTTGATGCATTAGTAATAATATAAGCAAAGTGTGATGAATAAGATCTGGTAAACAATAAGTACTAAAAATGCCAGTACTATTATTGTTAAATATGGAGGAAATGTTACATCTCCTTACTGGTATCAGTATTCACAGACCTAGTCTTTCTGGTATGATGCTTCTAATCAAATTTGAGTTGATAAGCTGAAGAGAAAATTTGGATAAAGGCCTGTGTATGAATGAAGTATCAGCATTTATATTTTGTCAATATACAAAATATTGACTGTTCGGTATTTGATTTGCTTTTTTGTTCTCAAAATTAAATACCTTTAATAATTTTAAAAAAATATATAAAATCAGAAGAAAGGCATGTACATAATTATGGCAGTTTAGGTGGTACTGAATAAAAGGGTGTTAAAAATCTCGAAACGATCAGCTGTTTAAAAAAATTCTGCCAAATGCATATACAGAATATACATTTTCATAAATAGTTTTCAAAACCAAAATCCTGCCTTTGTTTTCTGTTATATTTATCTTCACATGATAGCAATTCACAAATTACTAATTTAAGTTACAGAACAGACATTTGAGTTATAATAGTGGTAGCCCGTAGTAAAAGAAAAGTTCTACAAAGAGATAACTATGAAATAAAACATTAACTTTTCTTAGAATACATTTTAAGTTAGTAAAAAGAAATATATTTATATTAATTTACTTTATATTGTATTAACAATGCTGTTGATACATAAATCAATTTTCTATTTGGTTTGGAGCATATTTTTTTATGCCGTTTTGGTCTCCCAAATTAACTGCAGGCAGGCAGACATTCCTGGTCTTTAGGAGAAAGCTTATTATGTGGGATTTACTTCCTCATGTTCATTGGTTTATATAAACAGCTAGTTTATGTAGCTATTGAGTGTTTTTCCCCATCTAGCATTACATGCCACAATATGATTATCCTCTATAAGTTTGTACTCAACAGCAATTCCTAACACCCACTTGAAGATCTCATTTAATACATGCCAAGTTGGGGTCTCCTTAGAATGAAAATGAGACAGTAAAGGAGACCCTGTGAGGTCCCTTAGTGAATCTCTTTGCTGCAATTCCAGGCGGTGTTAGATAAATATCATCTTCTCTCTGTTTACTGAAATGACAGATACATTTTTCTTCTTACAATTCAAGATGCAAAACATTTTTAGTATCTTTCCAAGCTGTATTAAGAACTGTTGCTTTCTCTTTTTTATTTTTTATTTTTTTGTCCTGTGGTGATGTGGAGGTCTTTTTCCTAAAGAGTTCCTAGGTTTGAATTTGGGGCTGAGAGTTGCTCAGGGTGTCTCCTGCTTGGAGGAGTTTGACAGAGCCATCTTCTATTAGCCTTTAGGGTGAGGTTCAAACACTGTCTATTCCCTTTGCCTCTTTCCTAACACTATTAGTTTGGGGAATTGGAGGTTTGAGTGAATGATGTGACTTGTCCTCTTATTCCAAGCATCTAGAACAAAATGTTAACTATAATGCTGCCTCTTTGTACCACTGTGAAACCAAGCTAAGAAACTTCCTTAATAATAAAATTGTTTTTAACTTCTAATGGTTTGTTTAGAAGAAATGTGTGTGATCATAAGTATGTGAAATTTGTGATTATTTTTAAAAATCAGTGTAATCTCCTTGAAGTTTTAGACTTTCAAATGTGTATCCTAGGCAATCAGACCAGCTTATAGAAATTACACAATACATTGAAAGTGTAATCTTAAATCTGTGATACTATTTAAACTCTTTATAACCAGTTATCATAAACCTGTAACTTATAGTTTTACTGAGCTATTTTATCAGTTTATATATATATATATATATATATATATATATATATATATATATGCATGTATGCATGTGTGTGTTGGCGTATACATATGTACATATATACACACACGTATATATCTTTCTTGTGTTTTAAAACACAAATATATCACAAAAACAGTTGGGAAATACCTTCTGATCCATATTTTTCCCATAGAGGAATACTTCTGTTTTACTCACTTCATTGATTGATTAATACATTTTTCCATTTATTTATTCATACCTTTGGCAAATTTTTACTCAATTGTTTCCCATGTTACAGTATGTTTGAAAAAGCTTTTTTTGTGTGTGCTATATTTCATTCACATTTCTCCACTTTCTTTCTTCCTATGAAAGAGATGATTATATATAAAATATGTAGTCACATAATAATTGGATAAATTATGAAAAAGTCACAGAATGATTCATTTCTTTCCTTCCTCAGTTATTTTCATTATAATTTAAGCATGTACTCATTTAAAAAATTTACTACCTTAGTGTAGCCAACAATCTGCACAGTGTTCTATTTAGCAGATGTTTAGATATTGGATTTATTTTTCTATAACCAATCCAATCAAATAAAGTTTGACACGAATTCATTGGTACTATGAGAATACAGAAATATAGGTGTATAAGTTTTAATCAAATATATTTATGAAAAATAACTAGTTACAGCAGGACAGAGATTAATACTAACTTTGGGATATTATAGTAATTTCTTCCTAAGAAGGCTTTATTTTGCCTTTACTACAAGTAGTTCATATTGTAGGCGCTCTTTAATGTTTTACTCAAAGGACTGTAATTACCACGACATGTTTAATACTAGAAAAGTAGAAGTCACTACATAATTTGTGAAATTCTTAAACCAATGATGCTGTATAAACTCTTTATAATCATTTATCATAAACTGGATGTTAATAATAATATTACCATTTATTGAGCATGTGCAACATACTATGCACGGTTATGTTTTTTTCTTTGCTGGAAAAAAACATTGTATTCTCATAATACATGTACTTACAATTATGTAGATATCATTTTTACATACAAAAAACTGAAGCTTAAATTTGAGAATAATTGCTTCAAGTTCACAATGCTGACAGGTAAAAGAAAGGGTCTTGAATTTAAGTTTTAAACAACTTAATAGCCTTCACAAGTCACTCCCTGAACTAATGTTTTATTTTTAATCTTTTTATATTAAGGGAATAGTTTTTTAGTGATAATTTTTGATATTGTAGAAGAATCTCTGAAAGCCAGTCAGTTTTGGACTATTTTGAATATGAATAGAATCAGCAATCTCAGATTAGCCATTAATGAAGTAATTTTATCTTTGAAATCACAAAACACAGAAGGATTACCACAATCTAGTATCGCAGGTGACTTGAACATAAAAGTGCAGGTTACCACCAACAAGAATACAATGGCTCAGATTTCCTTTTAACATTTGCTTAAGCAATGTTTAGATGGTTTGATATTAATACTTAAGCTTCAAGTAAAAGAGAATTCCTGTTATTCAGTATAAAAGGACTACCTAAAAAAAAAAAAACCAGTTAGTTGGGACTGCCAGTTTTAGCAAATATAAATATAGAGCACCCAGTTAAATTTGAATTTCAAGCAATCAGAGAATAATCTTTAATATGTAATATAAATGATTTAGGACACATGTACTAGAGCAATATTTGTTGTATATCTGAAATTCAAACTTAACTGGGCATTCTATTGTATCTGGCAATCATATGCCTAGTGGAAATTATTGATTATGTTTTCCTGTTAATCATTATTCATTTAATTAATTGTACATAGTGCTGTACTACTAGTACTATGAGACCAAAAATAAGACCTATTATCATCCTGAAAATATTTGTTCAGTGTTGCGTTCATGGTTCCTAGAACCATGCCTGCACACAAAATACTCTCTAGAATGACATTAGAAATTCTACATGTACTAAAGAGGGAGATGTGTGCATTTTTCTTAGCACTGACAGAAACACAAAAATTGTGACTCTGTGCCCAAGTCAGTCAACAAGCCATTTGTTCTCTCTGCCTGCCCTCATTCTGGTTTTCCTTGGGAAAAAAAATACGTGGATGAGAGCCTTGTTCCCCTACAAACTTTAATCCTAAGGACCACTAATAGATGAAGTTCTGCCTGCATGAATGCGGAGGGGAGCCCCCAGATTTCTATGTCACTACCCCAAACTGCATTTTAGATCCTGCAAAACTTGGCAGACCCTCAAGGAGGCAAATGTCCCTTTTATCCAGAATAATGAATTGTACTGGAAAAAGTAAACTCAGCCACTGTTGCTGCTGGAACCAGAGGGAAAAAAAATGTCCCTAGCACATGGGGTATAAAGTCTTACTATCTGACACTAGGAATTATAGAAGGAAAATACAATCATTCAAGCCACACATGATATTGTATAAGATTGTCTTTGCATCATCAAGTCTATTAAAATAATGTATGAAAAACATGTTTATTCATCTGGCAAAACTGATAAATAAATAAAACTGTTAAATAAATAATCAGAGTGCCAATTCTGCTGAATAGTCTGTCATGTGGACACTTCATTTACTATTTAGCTGAAGGCTGAACAGAACAGAGAGCAGTAGCCAAGTAGACAATAACTTTTAAATATAGATGAGGCTTCATTATTAAGCCTACAGTTCAATATTTGTAAGTGCTGCTTGTAAAAATCATGTTTGCCTTTGCTCTTTCTCTTTTGTCCTTTTCTTCTGTGTCTTTTCTCTCAAAACTTTTATGCTTAACCTTTGTTATTTGAAACCGTAACATATCATAGGAAACACATTTGAGGAGTCCTCTGTATTCCACAGAGTTAATCAACATATATTACTTGTTGATTTTCATTATTACCAGAATGTACCTTCTCTCCACAAATCCAATGAGTTTATCATAAGATAGCAACACTAGGGTCACTACTGGTACAAATATTATTTGGCCAAGTATTTGCTCAAATATTTAGAAACTATTATAAAAGAATCTACAAACTTCAGTTTATATAACATATATACACCAGTTGTGGTAAGTTTTGAGAGATGATATATTTGGTATAGCATAAATATTCGACTAATGAATGTTACTGTATTAAAATAAAAAATTTTAGCAAGAGCAGTATTTTGAAATATACTTTAGATTTTCTCAGTGATTCTGATGTCTCACGTTCTCCCAACACCCAAGAAATCTAATAAAAATCACTATTTGATGAGTACATGACCACTTCTTATAGCTGAACTTGTGCAGCCCTACTTAAGATGCAAGAATTAAGTCTGGAGAAAATGTTACTACAGAAAATGATGTAGCTGTTGTCCCCACCAGCAGATATCTTGTTGAGAAAAGGTATACACAAAAAGCACTGGAAAAAAAATATTGCTAATGAATGCTTTCTATTGAATGATGGGGTTTAAAAGATTTTTATGATTTGTTCTATTTGTGTATATATTTTAATACTACATTCAGTTCTCATTAAATAAAATAGCTCTTGCTAATAACTTTTTGAAGTTATTATGCACTGAGTTAAGAGTTTTGGCAATCAACTTAGAAAAAAATCTGTCACTCAAGTGGTCACTAACACTTACTTAGATTCATATTAAGTAGGAAAGATATGCTAATTTTGGGTGGAAATAAATGTATCATAATAACGTACCTGAAATCACAAACATAGGTTTAATTTTACATTTAGGTAGCAGAAGAATAATTTAGTTTGAATAAAAGCAATTATTTGCCTCATCCTCAGAATGAATTGATGAAAATAAGTGTGCATACACACAACTATTTTTATTCATCTATTATACATTTAAATTATATGTATAATATTTTTATTCTACAAAGAATGCTTACAGTATAAAAGATCATATGTTCAGTCAGGTGCATTGGAAAAAAATAGATTTCAACCTGAAAAAGAATATCTTCCTTTGAAGCATGCAGAAGAAGAACTTGGCACTGCAGAGAGAGTTGCTGACAAAGTCAAAGGAAGCATAAGATAATAAAGTGCAAGCAAGGGGAAGTCTGAAAGTGAGGAGGGAAGGGGCCATGGTTGAGGGCACACTTTGAGAAACTATTTATTGGAATATAAATTTGGCAACCTGATTTAAAATATAATATAAAAAGCATCTTCACTTTTATAAAGGGAAGTCAAAATAATCATCATAAATGAAAGGAGAGTTCATAGTTACACCCACATCTAACTGAAGAAAATATTACCAGAGAAAATCAGAAGAAAAGATCACACCTTAAGTTTAATTAAGTGGGCGTGTTTATTATAATCTTATGTTCTAGTACTGATGATTTGTTTGCTAATATTAAACATTTCTCTGTTAATTTTAGACTGCATAATTACATAACAAAGTCTTAATGGGAAGAATTATACAGACAACTAAAATGTAAAACTCTTAAATTAAGTAATTGTAAAGAAGCTAGTTGGGGCACCAGATACCTCCCATGCTTAAAAAAAAATTCATACACATGAATAAAAATCATATCTCCACATGACCTCCAAAAGTGGTGAATGAGGATCTGATTATAAACATGAAAATCATTAATTAAAGTTTAAATATTCCTTACTGCCCCATATTTGAATGTCAATGTATAACTTGTAAGTGCATATTCAATTATACATTCTATGAACATTTTATGAGTTTACCCTAAATGCATTGAACAATTTTCGGAGACTAAATATCACTACACTTTGTACATGAAAGAAAACTATTTGGTAGAATATAAAAATATTTAGAATTTGGAAAGATGATGCTAAATATATACAAGGTATTATACTTTCTTAAATTCAAACGAATTTAAAATAAAAATGTTAAAACCTTTTTGATGGTTACTGTAGTCACAAGTTAAAAAGCAGCTAGTCTCTGTAATTCACTGAATTATATTGGATTCATACATGTTTAATGTGTGTGCATCATAACTAGCACTAAGATAATTATTAGTCACAAGTAATCTTTTAAATTCTAATTTCTTTTCAAACTCAAATGACTTATTTTCTTGAATATGCTCATATAGTCTTGCATCACTTAACAGTGGGGATATGTTCTGAGAATATGTTCAAAAAATCCTTAGATGATTTTTTGTCATGGTGTGAACACCAAAGTGTGTTCTTACACAAATGCAGATGTTTTGGCCTATACACACCTAGTCTACATGGCATAGCCTACTGCTCCTAGGCTACAAACCTGTACAGCATTTTACTATATTGATTACTGTAGGCAATTATAACAAATGTCTTATATCTAATTATATCAAAACATTAAAATGTATGGTAAAAATACAATATAAAAGATAAAAGATGTTATATCTGTATAGGTTGTTCACCATCAATTTAGCTTATAGGACTGAAAGTTGCTCTGGGTGAGTCAGTGAGTGAGTGGTGAGTAAATGTGAAGGCCTAGGACATACTGAGCACTAAGGTAGACTATAAAGACTATACACGTAGGCCTCACTAAATTTACTTTTAAAAATGTTCTTTCTTTAATAATAAACTTAGCTAACTTCTAATTTTTAACAACTTTTTGACTCATTATAGCACTTAGCTTAAAACACAGACACATTGTACAGCTGTACAAAAATACTTCTTTCTTTAGATCCCTTTTCTATAATCTTTTTCTGTTTTTTTTTTTTAATGTATTTGTTAAAAACTAAGACACAAACACACATTAATCTAAGCCCACACACAGTCAGAATCAATATCACTGCCTTCCACCCCTGCATCTTGTCCCACTGGAAGTTCTTCAGGGGCAATAACATGCATGGAGCTGTTATCCCCTATGACCACAAAGATTTCTTCTACAAAC
The DNA here is from genome assembly GCA_031835075.1 of Saguinus oedipus. Lineage (NCBI taxonomy): Eukaryota > Metazoa > Chordata > Mammalia > Primates > Cebidae > Saguinus > Saguinus oedipus. Next base: position 48,559,727 of record CM063169.1, read on the forward strand.
TTGTCTAACACACAGCCTGTGGGCCACATGCAGCCCAGGATGGCTTTGAATGTGGCCCAACACAAAATTCATAAACTTTCTTAAAACATTATGAGATTCTTTGTGTGTGATTTTTTTTGGCTTATCAGCTATCGTTAGTATTAGTGTATTTTCTGTGTGGCCCAAGACGATTCTTTTTCCAATATGGTCCAGGGAAGCCAAAAGACTGAACACCCCCTGTTCCAGACTAACACCTGGAAGATTTAACTAAAAGAGCCTTAGGTAGGTCCTCCCAGCTAAAAAAAAAAAAAAAAAAAAAAAAAAGTCTGGGAATGGGGGTTCACTCCTGTAATCTCAGGACTTTGAGAGTCCAAGGTAGATGGATCAAATACGGGTCAAGAGATCAAGACCATCTTGGCCAACATGGTAAAACACCATCTCTACTTAAAAATACAAAAATTAGCTGGTCATGGTGGCCTGAACCTGTAGTCCCAGCTACTCCGGAAGCTGAGGCAGGAGAATTGCTTGAATCTGGGGGACGGAGGTTGCAGTGAGCCAAGATCGTGCCATTGCACTCCTGCCTGGCCAACAGGGCCAGACTTCATCTAATAAAAAAAAAGTAACTTTTTTTTTTAATAAGTAGAAGCAGTACATGCTAAAATAAAGATAACAAGTATAGTAAATATATAAAGCTGTATCATAGCCGTTTATTATCATTATCAAGTATTATGTATTGTATATAATTATATGTGCCATACTTTTATATGACTGGCAGCACAGTAGGTGAGCAGTGCCTTACATGACATTATGATGGCCATGACGTCACTAGGCAGCAATAGGAATTTTTTAGCCCCATTATAATCTTTGAAATCACATCACATACACAGGCCATCATTGACTGAAATGTCCTTCTGCAATGCATGATGGTACTTCTATCTGCTAAAGCAGCCTTTTCCAAAAACGTCAATATAGATAACATAACACAAATGTTAAGATATTTGACATAATTTAATGGTGATAGTAATGATGACAAAGTCAAAAGAAAAAATTACTAGTACAATGAAATTACTTAGATTTCCAATAGGTGTGTGGCCTGATTAGTTAGCTCTTCCTTCGCTCATCAAAATAAAGTCAATTTCATTTACTCAGTGAAATTTATATCTATTTTTACTGTCTCCACTAATAAAATTAACTAACAAACTAATTGCACTTGTATCCCATATAAGCAGCCAACATAATTCTCTAGCAAAACTATCTGGTGGGGTGTGTGTGTGTGTGTGTGTGTGTGTGTGTGTGTGTGTGAAATAATAGAACAAAATACATTTTAAGAAGGTTTGTAAAAGGCATTTTAAAAAGTTAAACACTATTTTTAAAGAGAAAAGGCACTGATGTCTTTTTGCTAGAAATACCTTTCAAAATAATTTCTATCAGTTGTAGGGGAAAAAAAATAGAAGTCATTAGATCTAGACCATAGCTATAGTCTAAAGAATAGGATCCTCTGTGAATTATATGCTGTATGAATAAAATAGTAACCTGGGTCACAAAGACATTTCAAATATAAATTGATGTATTCTTATATCATGACTTCATAAAAGTATACAAATGAATCCCAGGCTTGCCCCTGGGAAATACTTGTTTATGAAAACCAATGGAAATTAAATAATATACTCTCTCTCCCTCCTTGTAATTTTATAGTAATTAAGAATAAAAACATTTAGAAAAATTTAAGGTTAAGTGTTCTCAAGCAAATTAGAGTGTTCCCTGGGACTTGTGTAATTTGTCTTTATGCATAAATCAAGGGGAAAAACAATTAAAACATGATATAAAGTTAGCTCCCTTACACACACACACACACACACACACACTCTCTCTCTCTCTCTCTCTCTCTCTCTCTCTCTCTCTCTCTCTCTCAATTAGTTCATCCAAAATGTTATTATACATTTGTTTTTATGAACACATAAGAAAGAGTTCAGGCATAAACTGTGATGTTGACATCCATACCGATATCCATAATTACTGTTAATAAAATATAAAGCACAAAACAAATATGACAATATAATACTTCACTTGTGCAGAATATCTAACAGACCCAATTCCTAATTGTTGGTATGAGGCAATTAAATCATGCACTTACACAAAATGTTAGGGGAAAAAATGTATAATTACAGAATTGCTTGATGTACTTTTAGTTTGTATTTATCTTTTGTAAGGTTATTAGAAACACTAGCAAACCAGTCACTGAAAATAGTACTAGCAGGGTAAAATATGATTTTTTTGTTTTCTAGAAAAATTATAGTTGAAAATCGGATAATATCAACTGTGAGACGATTCCTCAGTAGACTTCATGATTCTAAAATATGTTTTTAAATTGTCTTACAATTCTACAGCTCTGGTTCTGATCATGAATTTTTACACTTGATGTTGAATATTACAGAATTCAAATCACTTTGAAAGTCTACACAGTATTTTTAAGTTAGTTCCCGGTCTGTTTGTCTAATAAACTCCTTAGAAGTAAATGCAGGGGGAGATATTTAATTCTATTTCTAGAATGCATATTCCATTCATTTTTTGTGCTTTTATTAATTCAAAATTTACTGATGGCTTATATGTGACTGAGAAGGAAATATCAATGAAATATGGTTTCAAATTGACAAGTGCTGTAATAAAGGGAATATGCCATTTGCAAGCATAACATCCTATCATTCAAGAGGCTCATGATTATTAAACATTGAATGCAAGACCCAACCCTGAAATCCCCCTATAATAAAATTTTGAGAAAATTATATTAGGGACAAAATCAATCTTAGAAAACTTTGAGGTTCTTAAAGTTTTGTGTCTGGCATTACTTTTCTCTAGTAGATATAGTCTAAACTGAGAGCAGTTAAACAAAAGCAGTACAATCTCAGCACTTTTTGAAGCTGACACAGGCAGTAGGTTCAGCTACTCAGGAGGTTGAGGTGGGAGTATCAGCCAAGCCAGGGAGGTCAAGTCTGCAGTGAGTTGTGATTGTGCCACTGTACTCTAGCCTGGATGACAGAGTAAAACCCTCTCTCAAAAAAAAAAGTCAAAAAGATAGTACATAAAATTGTTAATTGATGTATAATGTACTTAAACAATTTTTAGAAAGTAAAAACAGTTGCATATATAAGCAAAATATTCCAGGTAACAACTTTTAATATTTGGCAAATGCTCTACATTTAATCTATTAGGTGATATTTTAAATCCTTAGGGGTTTTAAATATTTCTCAATCAGGATTTTAAATATGTCTGTTTTTTTAAATTCAAAATCTCTTTCATTAAAACAAATATATATTGAATTCCCACAGAAAATATAAAACCCATAACTTTAAAAATAAAATAATTGTAAATGTTCATAAAGGTGGCTTTACAAAAAAAAAAGAAATAACTCTAAATTTCTAGTTAAATATAAGAAAAACATACTTGATTTTAAAGTATTTACTAGAAGTAATTGTTACAAAAGCAGCTCTAAGGGAATATAGTATTCTCCTAATTCTATGCTACTTTGATTATCACTGTCTTTTCTTTAGAACAGTTTTATAGATACACTGTACTAATCAAAGCTATTTCAATTTAGCAATATAAGGTAAAGAATTACAAGGCCAAATATATGAGCTCATTCTCCCATGTTCCTGATGAAGTTCTTAGGAGGCATCTATACAGGATCAGTTCGTTTTCCCTTTTCCCCTAAAACACGTTTTAAATTTATGAATGCACCCCTAGTTGTTTAATCTCCATTAATGTGTCATGTGCTAAACAAATTTAAGCAAGCACAACATTTTGCATGTTTAGATTAATTAAATCATTAAGCCAGTAGTTGCTATGCTGCAAATATCCATTTGGCCCAGTTGAATTTATTATCTAATATCTTTGGGCACTGATTAGCAGTTTTGCTCATTATTAAACTAAACTCGTTGCACATAAATCAAGACCCTAAAACACTTCTCATGGTTGTTCCCTGAACCATTTTTAAGCTTTTTGACTCAAATACTTCATTTAGTTTAAAAAAGATAAATATGTATTAATTTCTTGAGCATAATCTTAAATATAAACCATTGCAATATTTGAACAATTCTCTTTCAACTTGTCTTTGGTTCCCATATATCCTCTACATTTACTTTTTCATTTAAGCTAAAGGTAACAAAACAAAACAGAAAAACAAAATTAGGTTCTCTTTTGAATAGCCCATCAGCTACAGCACAAACAATTCAAGCCATGTTTCTGTGTTTTTTTTTTTTTTTTTTTTTTTTTTTTTTTTTTTTTTTTTTAGTAATATAAAAGAGGTTAATTGGGGGAAAATGAATGAAATCAAAATATTTTTCCATGAATACAATAAATAATTACAAAGTATATATGAGAATTATATAGATTTCAAACATTTCTGGAAATTTTTAATCATTTGACATATTATAGTTAAGCTAAAACAATGATTCAGTGATGGAGAACTCTATTGCCATTTTCTCATATTTGACTCATCCATTTAATTACAGTGGTCACATGTTAAATTTTAAAAAGAAAGATTTCAAATAGCAAATGTTTAGCAATATGTGTAACATAAAAAAGAAATGAAAATATAATGCATCTGTTAAGTTTATATATATATATATATATATATATATATATATATATATATGGGTGTACATATTTACATATATTCTTATATACTTGCACGACTATGCCTATATATGCATATATGCTTAGATGCAATCATTTTAATCTCTGGATTTTAGTTTTTAAATGTTAAAAATTCTTCTAAAACAAATGGACACTGTTCAATTTGATTATGTATTCATTAAAGAATCATTTGTTGGGAAATGAGACAGAGAACAGATAAGTTTAATGAAGACATGGAATAACAATTTTTCTCTGTCTGGACAAGTCAGTATGTAATATTAATCATTTTTTGTGCATGAAGTAAATTAAATCCCCACAAAGCATGGAATACAATTTTGCATTCCTTAGTTACCTGCGATATTGGATCAAAATGATGTGATTTTCTTTTGAATCATTGGAATTCAATACATTCTGGTTTTATTTGTAATTATTTATTATAAATTATTGTTAAATGATCTTATTGATTAAAATGAATATTTATTAATGTTTATTAATGTAGTCTTTGACCTTGTGCATTTCCTATACAATTCTATGCATTTTTAAAATCCTATTCTGCTAGAGGATTATGCTAAATTTTATGCTTATTTTGGAAGGTCAGTCTTTTTCTTTCATTTACTTTACAGTGGTGTTTATGTGCTAAGAGAAGAATCTTACAATCTTTTCAGAGTTTATATTTATTCATTTTTACCCACATAAGCAATAATTCCTATATGTTAATATATTGTATGCAGAAATGTGATTGCCAATGACTATTCATAAGTTTATTCTACTTTATTCCACTAATAAAAAATTAACATATACTTTTTCTCAGTAAATATATACTGAATTCTTTGTTTCTGGCTAGTTTTGTCATCATTGAGGGATTATAATTTTAAATAAACTCTTCTATCAAACAGATATCCTCTTCACAAAGGCAATGGAGGAAGAAAACACTTATAATTGAATAAACTTTAAATTAGAATGTGATGTTTATGATAAGCAATCCACTAAGAGACTATAAAAACAGAAAGAAATCTCACCCCTTTATATAACCAAGCTTATACAATGCATTATACCCACGTTTTCAAGATAAACAATAATTAGTCCTCAATTAAGAAAACCTGACAGGACCATTTGTCACACATAGTTCACCATAACTTTTCCTGGGAATCTGGGTGACCATGTGTGTTAGTTAATTGGATTTGTCCAGAAGATAAACACATTTCTCATATCTTTACGACAGGAGGTAGGTTTGCAACTTGGAGCAAGGTTCTCACAAAAGTTACACTCCTACTTCCCACAGAAAGTGGAAAAAGAAAATAATGCTTTCTGTCTTGATGATGTTTACATTTCCAAGAGATGCCCCCAGGTTTCTGAGAAAGACATTTCTGAGTCATTAAGCTGATATAAGGCCTATCTCAAGAGGCCTATCTAGTTTTCCAAAAATGTGTATGTTTATGTGTGTGTATTTATTTCAGAGACGGAAAAGAAAAAGCACTTACCAATTTAAAGTTTTTTGTAAGTAAATTCTCTAAGAAAATGAAGGCAGGAAGTAGCTCTTCCCTTACTTTCAACATTAAGCCTCTTATTTTTCATTTTATCTTCTCCTTAAACTATCAAAGCTGCAATCATTTATTTAATTAACACCATGGAATACTATGCAGCCATAAAAGGAATGAGATTATGCTTTTGCGGGGACATGAATGAAGCTGGAAGCCATTATCCTCTGAAAATTAACACAGGAACAGAAAACCAAACACCAAATGTTCTCGCTTCTAAGCAGGAGCTGAACAATCAGAACACATGGACTCAGGGAGGTGAACAACACACACTGGGCCCTGATGGGGGAGGTGGGGAGAACATCAGGAAAAGTAGCTAATGCATGCTGGGCTTAATATGTAGCTGAAGGGTTGACAGGTGCAGCAAAGCACCATGGCACACACTTACCTTTATAACAAACCTGAACATCCTGCACATGTATCCCAGAACTTAAAATAAAATGAAACAAACAAAAAGTAACCTGATGCTCCCTTAATTCTGGCTATCCTAACCAATTACAGTCTGGACTCATCAATATTTTTATATTCAAAAACTATTTATTTTCCTTAAAATAAGTCATTGGAGTGGTAATTGCACATTTCTTTCACAGAAATATTCCATCTGGATGATTTTTCATAGAGCCATGGATGGAGGTTTTTTTGCTTTTTGCCTTTGAGTTGAAAGATGATCTCAAATGTTGTGTTTGGCTGAGTAGAATACTGTTCTCCTGAAAATGTTATGGATATTTTTTCTCTCTGTTCCCTCATATAACACATTTCTTAGTCATATTATTCTGACTTCAGAAAATATTCTTTCCCAATACATCACTTCTAAATTAGCTTAACTTTAGCAAAGACCTATTTCCAAATAGATACTTTGCGTAGTCCTGTGGTATGTTGTATTAAAAAGCAGTAACTGTGTCACTTATGCCATACCACGTGTTGTCCAAAACACCATTATCCCTGAAAAAAAATTCATGATTAAAAACTTTTTTAAATACTTTATGTGTAATAAAATTAATCCCTTCATGCTCCAAATTCTGATGAGTACTAGCTACACTTTCTACAGATGTGTAGAAGAATTTGGTGTCATGTAGAAGAAAATTATGAGCAAAATACAACAAATTACAAATCAATTTTGTCCTCTGAAAAATGATTTATTCTCTTTGGTTTTCAAATGCAAATGTATATTTGAAAATAAAAGAAAAGATTTTCTCCTTCCTGCTTCCAAAATAATGTTTTCTGTAGATATTTGTAGTTGGACTATTAACTAATGTTTTTGAGGTATTGGAAAAATAGATTTTCTGGCTCTATGACCATTGTCAAAATTTTTTCTCCTGTAAGAAAAACCACCATGTATTTTAATGTTTTCTCATTGTTATAAATGATTTTTATGTACAGAATAGTATGTACTTAGTCATAAAGCAATATCACTTACAAATATGGTGGCATCTTTATTCAGCTTTAGACTAATGTATCCATATGAAAACCACTTTCTTGGGGAAGAATATAGAATCATAGAAACTCTATTCCATATATGCTTTTCCTGAATTTATTTTTACAAATTTATATTTCAATTCATTACATTTTATATCTTCCAGCCGTATTATGGTAATTCCTTTCTGATACAACAGTGAAAATCTAGCTCTGATTAATACACCACCACTGAAATTGTCTTACAAAATGACAAGAAGAAATAGTCCTAGGAAGACGTTCTTCAATCAAGCATCTATATGTAATCATTGAGTGCCTATAAGCACTGCATCTAATTATACAGCAAAAATGTACCCTGAAATTTTATCAGCTCTTAATAAATATTTTCAAATTTAGATAAGATTACAGAACCATTGATAGAGATTTGAGGATTCATGGTCCACCGCATTCCTGAAATCGTATCTTTCCTTGGACCTTAGTTATTGCTGTCATCCTTAACCTTCAGGTGAAGTGGAAAGTATATATCCAAATAATGCTTATTTTGTATTTAAGATAATAGAAAATCAACTACATGAAAATGTTTTTCTATCTTCAGTTTTAATTTTTTCCTCTTTCTGACATTAAATTATCATATCTATCCTATACATTTCACTTTCTAAACAAACGTTTTCATGTAAAGTATGCTTAGGCCCTGAAGAAACAACCATTGTTATAACTTCTTTAATTCTGATCATTTTCTCCTTGTTCTATTTCTTTTGAACTTTTTGTTTGTCAGTTTCCTAGGTAATATTACAGAAAGTTAAGCTGCATTTGCCTTACAATAGACAACAAAGACAACATAAGAAAAGATTCAAATAAACCAGTTATAGTAAAAACGCATTATCTGGACTAAAACAATATAAAATCCTCAATTCATGGAATTTCTTTACTGCACTTGATTTTTAGAAGTAAGAGAAAAATCACAGCAAGTAAAGATAAACTAGATTGTTTTTGAGAAGCACTATATGTTCCTGCTGTCAATGTAGATTCAGTTAATTTATTTTGCTCTTAATATCTTCATCCAAAGATAGTTCAAATTTCAGCACCACTGCATTCTGAAAAGTTCTGAACCATCAATTAACTATTAAATATTGAGGCAGGAAAGCATTAAATAGAATATTTTAAACTCTTCCTTTCTTCCCACCTTTCATTGGAAGCTTAATACTGATCTCTGAGGTAACAAGGGCAGGAGATTGATCATGTTTCATGCCCAGCATTCTAGTTAACTGAAATTGTGTTGTATATTTTGTTGTGCTTATTTTGTTTTGTTGAACATAAAGCACTGCTTGGTGGATTGAATCTTGTCTTTTCTTAATGATGAATTTAGTCCAATCACTTTCAGGTTATAAATAAAGCCCCTATCTTATTGTATTTATTTGTACTTCATATACTGTTAAGTACCACTACAGAGAGGCTCACATCACATTTATACTCTCTGAAAGTCTCTCTGGGTGATGCAGAATTCATTAAATAGTTGACCTCACATAAGCAGCAGATGTTTTCAATTTTCCTTCTTCATTGTCATACTTTCAGTGGATACTTTTCTATCAAGATTATCAGGAGAACACAATTTATTTACTTGTAATGTTATAGTTTAATGTTTAAATTATGCAAATAATTTAATATTCTAAATTATTTTATCACATTGTTTTTCTTGCATTATGAGTCCCACCTGCCTCACTTTATGTTAAGATAACTAAACTATCAGAATTTCGTACTATTTCCATATTTTAAATCCTATAACTATTGCAGATTGTGTTTTTCTGGCTTATTCAAAATTCATTGTTGTCAGATAATTACAAATTAAAATATGTTCTAGGCCAATTGTTATTCTGTCTGAGTCAACTCATTTTTCCTTGAAGCTTAAATCATAGCTGATCATTACTTGTTACATGCTAATTGATTTCTGTGTAATTTGGCTGCTTTCTGTATTGCAGTAGATCACACTACTTGACAAGACTCCAAAAGTGAGAATTTTGCTCTTAGGTTTTTTTTTGTTTTTTTTTTTTCCTAAGGTAGTTACCATCTATGGGTAAATTTTTCTTTATATTGGCTTAGTTTTCCATACTGCTATTACTTTTAATGTGATTAATCTTGAGATAAATGCAATATTAGAAAAATCTAGATTTAAATGAGAAATATATTTTATTTAGGTCATGTATTTATAAAATATTGTCATAAAAAGAACTACTTAAGGTATATGAGATTCTGTATAAACCAATATATTACTGATTTATTATGTGCAAAACAATAAACTAGGTCTAATATCAAAATTATTAAAAGATAAGAATTGAATTGTAGATTGATGTCTCCTGTGGGACATTAATAAAAAATTCCCATAGAATGTTTTAACTGAAACAAATATAGACAACACATTTTGTTTGGTTATTATAGACTAACATTAACTTGAAACATTAAATAATAAAGAATGACTGAAGTACATATTTTTAAACATCAAGTAAAGATTGTCTAGAGTTTTGATATAATTCTGCATTTCTTTTAAAATAATACTTTTATAGAAACACATGTTTTGGATTTACTTGGATACTGATATTTAAAAGAAAGAAAACGTTGTATTATATATTCTATTATGTTATATGTTTAATGAAAGAAGAGAATAAATCATATGAGGAATAATATGGAGAAATAAAGTTATATGTAAAAATATATAAATTTTTTATATCAAGGCAGTTAAAGACATATGCTTACTCTTTTACACTTAGTTTTAGAATTTCTGAGTGTGAGTTAGAAAATTAAGTTTTAAGAAACTTTTTTTTCAGCCTATACTATACCTGTGCAACAAATATCAAAAGCAAACACTTAGTACAAGTTTCATCAAATAGTTGTATGTTTTAATTAGCTTAACTTCCAGTCATTTTCTGAAAATGATAAACATAGATTAGATTTAAATTTCCTTGAAGGGACCCTCATTCTCTGCTGAGTGACATGTGGATTCTTTTGTCCCAGAGAGTTATTATTTTATACTCAGAATCTAATTTTCACTTGTTTGTGTAGCCAACCAATTCATAGTTTAACATGAACTTAGCTAAATTTGAAAAAGGATGTCTTATGTTTATTATATTTAATATCTTTAGAATATTAGTTGGCGTTATTAATCATGTTAAGAGCTTTTCACAGATTCAAGAATTTCTTATCAAACCTCAATATGAACATTATATCATGGTACTTAAATCATCACTCTGGAATACAATTGCCATCAATTTTGTTTGGCTGATTGGTTAGTTTAAATCATGCTAACCGATATAAATGTATAAAAATAGAAAACCTTAAAACAACATGAAACAAATTTACACGACATTCATGGGAAGGGACTGAGAATTTATTTTTTTATGGTCCTCCTTATTTTTCCCATTAGATTATGAAGTTTGTGTGCACAAAATCCATAAACCTCTCTTTTTAATTTGACCAGTAAGGCATGCCAATTGGTTCATGACATGACATAATATATTGTATTCTGCCTTCTTATTAAATTATACTGAAAAATTATACTTTTGTAGAACCACATGGATTAATTAGGATACTCATATTTAAAAGAATAAATCTTCCTTCTTATTAATAAACACATGTGTGAAACGTCTGCAGTCACATAATCTCATCGGATGTGAAATTATTTCATTTAACTATAATATATATTCTCAAACTCTTTAATTTCTTAAATTAGGAAACTTTTCAATCAAGTGCAGTATAATTTGGAATATAAAACAGCTGTTGCTGTTCAGCCTGTTGAGTTCAACCTGTTGCCCGCCCTGACTGGATTCATCCCAGCTCTCATATCACCAGCATGTCTCTCTCTCCAAATAACCCCCCAGGCACTTAGGAGCCTCTAGGGATCAATGAAACTCTGGTTTTCAAGATATGCCATCCTGTATGACTATCCCAAATAGCTATTTTATAATTAACATTTTAATACCAATAAGATTTCCACTGTATACTTTTTAATTACATTTTATTTTCTTAATTGATCCACAGTAATTGTATATATTTATGGGGTACATAGCAAAGTTTTGCTACATATAAAATGTAGTGATCAGATCAGGGTAAGTAGCATATTCATCATCATAAATACTTATCATTTATTTGTGTTGGAAACATTCGATATCCTTCTTCAAGCTATATTAAACTAAATGATGTGTTTTTGTTACCTATAGTCATCCTACAGTAGTATAAAACATCAGTATTAATTCCTTCCATCTAGGTAACAATTTTGTTGTAATTGAAGAGCTCTCAGAGTTGATTGTTTTCTTTCAAGTACACTGGCTCTATCCAATCTGTAAATATAAATATGATTAAAAGACATGTAGGCACAGAAGCATTTTATTTATATGGTATACATACAGTAACTCTTCAATTAGTTGGGTTTAAAGAATAGGACATATTCAATTTTCTTTTGAACCTAGGTGAGTGATAGCCAACTACTAAAGCAACATGTTGGCTTAGGTAAATGTGAACATTTTATATAACATATACATCTAAAAAGAACAAAAGTCAAAAGGAAAAAATAGAAAATTTTAGAAATACTGATAATTATAAATACTTATAATTTCAGAAATACTGATAATTAAGAAATGTAGTCTACTTTTTTCTGTTATTTTTTGTAAAACAATGAAATTTTTTTTTTAAAGTTTTCATAATAATGGAGTTATAATTCTCCTGAAAAAATGGAATTTTTCTCTTAGTTTTTTTTACTTCGGCACACTGTCTACCTTAGAACCCCAAGCCATGCAGTTACATGGCATATATCATACTGTCAGCTATATTGCATTTCATGAATTATCTTCAAGAAAAGAATTTGTTTAATCAGATTTAAATGTAATCCTCAGGAATTTTATCACAAATAACTTTCTCCAGTGAACATAGAAATGAATGATAAGGTATAATAGATTGCAGGGAAAAAATATTTAGAAATTTTCTCATTAACAGATTTTAATTTTATTTAAATTATCAACAGTTTACATAAACATATGAGGGGTGTGTGTGTGTGTGTGTGTGTGTGTGTGTGTGTGTATGAGGTTCTCTCCTTTGAGTGCAAAATAAAATAAAAAGTAATAACAGTAAAAAGCCGATGGGCAAAAATTGATTCATAAATGAGATGGTGGCATTCATCTCAACGCTCTTATTGGAAACCTAAATCTCAGTAAATTTGTAGCCTAAGGATACAATGGGCTTAAAGGATTTCTGTCTCTGAAGAAAAATTAGAAGGCCTTTGAGGTAAGGTAAATGGAAAAGGTTGTTTGGGCAAATCTGGAGCTCTAGCACTATTAAATGTTAAGCACCATCAGGGGGTATCTCAGTCATTAACAAGAGTGGCATGTGGGAGATTGTTTCAAGCAGGAGAAAAATTATAGAGGTCTATGTGAAGGTGGTCCAATGCCATAGGGAAATTCTGTCAAGCAAGAAATGATTTTTTACAAAGTTATTGTAAAGAAAATGTGAAGAGGTTATGGTCAGTTTTTCTCTTCCTTTGCCTAGTCTCCCAGAATATCAAAGAACAAGATAGCTGCAAGAGGAAGGGAGCAGCAGAGATATCTTAGAGGTGAGAGACGTTCAACCAGGAGCATGAGGTCCACTAAAGATGTGAAACTTCAAGAATTATTATCTCCCACGTGTTTAGCATTCTTGATTCTTTTGGCAATATTTTATTTGGTTTGAAAGTTAGTTTCATGAATGATTTCATCACCTCCAAAATTTTCTTATTTTTTTTTAAATAATGCTACACGTTAACTTCTGCTGTGTTGCAGAAACATTCATCCCCATGAATAAAGATCATTTAGGAAGTGATTCAGGAAGTCTATCTCTGACCAGCTTGGAAACCCGAACACCGCATACACACAGAGTACTGTACTTTCAGGCAGCTACTTTCACACAGCAGTAGGTCATCCATCTGCCAATTCTGATAAATAACCTTGGATTCAGAGCTCTGAAAAAAGACATTGATGTTCTCCCAGCTGGAAGCATGTAGTGATGGCAGCAGATAAATAAATGTCATGGGTACTAAGGGTGGTTTACCTTTGTAGTGCTAACACTGCCTTTAGATTTTTCTTATATAATTGCTCAGAAGATGGTAGCTAATGAAGATGAGATCTGAGATCTTTCTTTTTCAATTTAATATGATGTTCTTTTTGTTTGTATGTTTGTGTTTTTTATTATGTTCTAACTTCTTTATTTATACCATAGTCTTTTTGTTATTGTTGTTGTGGTTTGAGACAGGATCTCACTTGTTTCCCAGACTAAAGTACAGTGACGCAGTCATGGCTCACATAGCCTCAGCCTCCTGAGCTCAAGTGATCCTCTTACTTCAGACTCCTGAGTAGCTGGGACTAGAGTCTTGTGTCACCATGCCCAGCTAATTTTCAAATACTTCTTGTAGAGACAAGGTCTCACTATGTTGCCGAGGCTAGTTTGGAACTCCTGGGCTCGAGTGATCCTCTTGCCTTGGCCTCCCAAAGTGCTGGGACAAACGTGCCCAGCTGGTGGGTCCCATACTAGCAGTGATAATATATTATTTTTATTTTTCCTGCTAATAAGTTCATTAGTAGTGTTTCAGTCAATAAAATCTATTTACTTTTACAACAACAAAAGTGTTGATAGCATGATGAAATGAGAGGTTTTTAAAAATCTATTTTTAGAAGGAACAGATTATGTTAACCAGGAACATTGAAGTCATTTCCACATTTCAACCTTAAATTTTAAGTCATGAATATATTTCATAATAATAGTATTACAGTAGGGTTTTTTAATGCAACAATATTTTGCAACTCCTCTTGTGTACTGGTGAAATATGTTTTACCACACAATCAATCGAGGAGTGTCATGTCCATTCTTTGAGCCAATTTTGTGTTAACAAATGTAGTGCCATCAGAGGCTTGAACAGTGTTTTCACCGACCAGGGCCTGTGGCTTGCACCTGTAATCCCAGCACTTCGGGAGGCCGAGGCGAGTGGATCACCTGAGGTCTAGAGTTTGAGACCAGCCTGGTCAACCTGGTGAAACCCCACAGAATTTTGTATTTTTCTACTAAAAATACAAAAATTAGCAGGGCATGGTGGTGGGTGCCTGTAATCTGAGCTACTCAGGACCTGAGGTAGGAGAATTGCTTGAACCCAGGAGACAGAGGTTGCGGTGAGCCCAGATGGCACCATTGCACTTCAGCCTGGACAACAAGAGCAAAACTCTGTCTCAAAAAAAAAAAAAAAAGGTAAGTGCTTTCACATTAAGTTTTGCTCTGTTTGTTGCTGTGAACCTTGAGACTTCTGGACCAAGTAGCCTGGGCTAGCCTCCTGGAGGAAGAGAGCCCCAATCATTCTGGCCATACCAGCTGAGTCCAGACCCCAACTGATCTTGCTTCAAAGGCAGACAGGTGCACACTTAAATCTTTTCTCAGAAATACATATGATATCACAGTGATTATTTTCTTCCAGAAAAGCATTGCTTGGATTGAAAATCAGAACCAAATAAAATAAGCAATCTACCATTTAATTTCTAAATTTTTAAGTTTAGTGTGTTTCTCTCTCTCTCTCTCTCTCTCTCTCTCTCTCTCTCTCTCTCTCTCTCTCTCTGTGCATTTGTTACACAGTATTACTTTAGATCACTGATATTTTTTATTTTCTCAAATATTGTATCAGTAATGTCATTATGCTGATAGATTCCCTACTTTTAATGTATTTATTAGCATTTCTCCCTGAATCTATTAAATAATCTAAATAAAGCTATTAAGCCATTATTTAGTAGCTAAGGTATGCTCTCTCAGTTGTGAATGCTTTCCCTTGCTACTATCTCATAGTTAGAACTTTTAAATAAGGTCTGTCTTTGTTTGACGTGGCTTGAAATGGAGCAAGCTTATCTCAGAAAGATATAATATGCTAACCCAATAGTCTTGACCCAAGATAAATCACTCATTTAATCGGCTCCGCTTGAAATGCAGAGGGTTGACCGCAAAAGACCACTTTTTGTCTCTTTGTCTTAGGTCAAAACTGAAACTGAATTTGTTAGTCATCATTCTTATTCTAAGATCATTTGTTCACCTCTGCACACTGCAATACAGTCCAGTGTAATTGCTAGTCCTTTAAAAGAAAAGAAAAAAAAAAAAGACCAGTGGCTTCTCAGGCCATTCCTGAGATTCTCTGGCAGAATAAGTGAGGTTACCATCAAGTCTTCTGCCTAGCATCAGTATCATTAGCTTTTTATTTTATGACAATGCAACTATTTTTAAGACAAAATAATGAATAGTGGGGAATGTGTTAAGGGACCTGATTTCTGAAATATTTTTAAGTTCTTAAATGAAGAGATACAATAATTTTAAAGCAACATATTTTACTTTAGATAAACAGATTGATAAGGCAAGAAGGAGACTTGATGTAGCTCACTTATTCAGGAAGTCTGCCCAGAAATGCAGAGATAAGAATCTGTTAAAAAATATAAGGGGATATGTACAATTACATTAATTTTAATTGGTTGCATCAGATTTTTTTTGAAGGATGGTAAAGGTACTGGCTGTATTGAAAACCTAGCTAACTAGTTTCAATTTCTCATGGATAATCAACATTTTGTATAGTACAAAGAGAATTTTCTATTCTTATGTGTCTCACACAGGAAATAAAAATTCTCTTGAGAAAAATAACGCATATGTGCATTTAACGAAATAAATAAATGCATACATCACAGGTCATATACTTATGATATCTTAATAGCACTTTCTTACCATCTAATTTCCTAATCAATATTTTGAAGTTGTTGGTGCACTGGAACCCCCATACTTCAGTCCCTCAAGTTTCTAATTCTACCGTACCCCCACTCCCAATCATACGCCTTTGTTTTGCTAATCATATGCCTTTGTACAAACAGTTTTCTCTAACTGGGATGACTGTGCCACTTTCTTTACATAACAGAATTTTATTTATCTACATTTTAAGTACCAGCTCCTTTTTGCAGTGCTCTTGGCTTATTTCTAGTTGCAATTAAACTCTTTGACTCATATTCTTAAGATAGGTGCTTCTTAGCACTTAAAAAACTGATCTCTCATTTACATCATGTGCCCCTACAGGTCAACTACTATATTTCCTTCCTTCCTGTATCAACTACCATTTCTTGTGTACATTTGGAGTTAATTAAATACTGTTTTAATTATTAGTGATACATTTTGATAGCCCTATTAAATGCTGTTTTAATTATTAGTGATACATTTTGACAGCCCTTAAAATGATGAAGACTATTCTAAAAATATGTAAATTGTTTTTTTTTCTAGAGTTCAAAATGATCTAGGAAAATATGAATTTGGATTTAAATAAATGTTATAGGAGCATAATAAATAAGTTGATCCTGAAGTAACTGAAACTTAAATGAGTCACTTACTTAAGGATTGCATGGTGACAGTATGCAATGGTTATCAACTTTGTTCAATATTCTACTAACTTTAGGAAACTCATAAGCAAAATAAAATGCCTTTCATTAAGATTGCTTTGAGATATTGCACTGTGATTCAATGTGTTCTATTAATATAATATAAAACTTGTAAGATATGGGTCATAAGGTGAGGGTATCTCTTTTTCTTAACTACAAGTTTCTACTCTATCTAATAATAGAATCACAACCTTTGATAAACAAAAAAAATCAGCCAGACTTTTTTAGTTTCTTGCAAAGCTATTATTGACTCAAATTAAACACTGCACACTACTTGACTGGGTTTTCCCAAACAATCAAACTTTCTGCAAATGGTTTGGAAACGTTCTTACTTGTGAAGTATAGGTTTTGGGCTTCTTACATGTGAGAGAATATACAAAGCAGGCAAGGCAAATTATAGTTTGACTATGTAAATAGTAACATCAGCTCACACCATCTGTATAACATACATGTCATGAGCTACAGACAAAAAAAAGATAATGATAGTACTTCTGTTGGCCATTATTTTATACTCTTGATCAGTTAACAAGAAGTTATATTTCTCTGTTCCATAAAATAAAGAAACAAAAAACCTTCTTACAAAAAGTGATTTTTTTTCACAATGGAAGTAGCATTCTTAGGCTATTCCATGAAATATTTCCTACCTAAACAGTATAGTTTCTTGCCAGACAGAGAACATGATTAAACAGAGCATGAAATGACAAACTCTTTGAAGGAGTTTCTTTCTTTCTTTCAGATGCACTCTCGCTCTGTCACTCAGACTGGAATGCAGTGGTGCCATCTTGGCTCACTGCAACCTCTGCCTCCCAGGTTCAAGGGAGTCTCCTGCTTCAGCATTCCAAGTAATGGGGACTACAGGTGCATGCCTCCATGCCCAGCTAATTTTTAGTATTTTTAGTAGAGATGGAGTTTCACCCCATTAGCCAGGATGGTCTTGATCTCCCGACCTCATGATCTTCCTGCCTCAGCCTCCTGAAGTGCTGGGATTACAGGCATGAGCCACCGTGCCCGGCCTAAGAATTTTATTCTTAAACATTGAGTAGATAATCAAGTGGTAGGAAATTATCATCAAGTAAGTTAAAATGAGCATGATGTTGTAGGCAGGTGACCTTTATACATTTATTTATTTTATTAAATGTATATATGCACTATTTTTCGGAAAAGGATATTCGTTTCTTTAATCACATTATGCAAATAGTATATAACACCAAAATAAACAAATGTATTAATAAAAACACAGGCACATAAAATTTTAAGAGCATTCTTATGCCCATGTATGGATCTTATTTAGCAGATGACAAAATGTAAATGAGGTCTAAAAGAACACTAAATGTGGTAGAGGGGTTCAGATAAAAGGAGGAATTAAATGAGGTGAGGGATAATCACATGTATTTGGGTGGATAGTAAATAAAGGATTTGTATTTGAAACAAAAAGAGAGCTTGAGGAGTGTAAAGAAACAGTAACAGGGATTAGCAGAAGATCCCTGTCTTGAAAAGTGTTGAAATGGAACTAAGACGTTACTTTTGCTACTGAGAAGTAATGGATTCCATTCATTCGAATTAGTGATTGGTGAGAAAAATCAATTTACAGTTTCAAATCTAGTTGTCTATTTATTGTTTATGCCTCCATACTGTTTGGATAACTTTGACCAAAGAGTCGTAGTTTGGCAAGACATTAGACTTCACAGTACCTTCAACATCAGAAATGTTTAGGAAATAGAATCTAAAGTAATTGCACTGAATGTGGAAGTTCACAGAAGGATGTCTTTCACATAAAGAAATGGTAAATGAACAAGGCTCTTTTGAAGTAGCAAGTATCAGTCAACTCATTAATATTGTATCTGGTTTTTGATGTTCTTGTTGTTTCTGGAGACAGGGTCTCACTCTGTCACCCAGCTGGAGTGCAGTGGCATGATCTTCATTCATTGCAGTCTCCACATCTGAGGCTCAGATGATTCTCCTGACTCAGCCTCCCAAGTAGCTGGGACTACAGGCACACACCACCACACAAGGCTAATTTTTTTGTATTTTTAGTAGAGAAGGGGTTTTGCCATGTTGGCCAGGCTGGTGTCAAACTCCTGACCTCAATTGATCCACCCACCTGGGCCTCCCAAAGTCCTGGGATTGCAGGTGTGAGCCACCATATCTGGCATTATTTTATCTTTAATATGAAATGAATAGCTTTTTGAGTTGACTGAAATATCAGGATAATTACTTAAATGACTTAATGACATTTTACCTTATCCAGCTTATTGTTAGCATGGGTGCTGTATAGTTAAGACATAATCTATTTTTCTAATATGGAATATAACTGTGTGAAATTCCCAAGGTAAGCCAAAATTATTAATTTTTAGAGAACAGAATGCAATTTCTGTCCTTTTTAACAAAAATAAGAGTGCTTTTATATCTCATTATAATAGGTTGGGTGTGTAATGATATATGCTTTGGTCTCAAGACATTACCCAGAATGATTTCGTGAAGCATGGGATTCTCATTGGCTTTCCAGAGGAAGATTTAAGTTTGAAACTGAAAAGGGACAATGACGTGAAGAGAAATAGATTAGCTGATCCTGTGTTCCATATCCATATGAATAGTCATTATGCTAACTAGATGAGGTACATTTTTCAAGATCTAAATAGGATGACTGGTGGACGGTATAAGTTTTGTATTATTATGTAGATCTCTGAGGCACAGCTTCAAGTGGTAGGCAATTAAACCATAAAGGGACTGAAGGAAGAAATGGGGACTGCCATTGAGTTGCTCATTTTTACAGCAGCACCTGGCACACTTCATTTCTTGGGCACACATGGATATAAATCAATTTTTGTGGATGAAATTGAAATCCTTTCAGGAAATCTTAGAGTAATTAAATGATTCCGCTTCATGAAGAAAACTTTTTGTTTTTAAGTTTAAAGGAACATACTTCCTTTTACCCATCTTTTATCTACATTCTCCCTTCCAATGTAAGTTTGTTCTTGTCGAGAGAAGGAATAAGGAATAAATACTATAATTAAAAGCATCTCCGATAACATTGTTCTACAGGGAATTCGCTTTTGCTGTGCATCTTCTTCGAGACAAAAAAACCCACAACGGATGGTGTGTTTAATATTAATCTCATTATTCACTACTCAGTATTGCAAGAAACCTTCACGTAGCAAAATATGGACTGGTTTAATAATTATGTGATCTTAATGCTTATTTTAGCTCATCCATAGAATGATACTGACTTGACAGTGACAATAAAGTTTTAAAGTTTTAAAACTTTGATTTGCTTTTTAAAATTTGTTGTGGTAAGCTAAACCATTTTCCAGACATAATCTATTTACAATGTTTTGCTGTCTGGAATTCAAAAATTACGATTTCGTGGTTTCTATTTGTGACAAATATGAGGCATTGCTTATTTTATGGTAAAGTTTAGTAGTTCTCACAGCATTTTCAAAAATAGGTATAAAGAATTTAATGTAAGAATTAGAGCTTCACAGATGAAAGGATGTCGGTGGAAATAAAGTTTGGAGAGGCTGTGGCCTATAGATCAGAGCTGCTGCCACTGTGACTAGAACTAATGCCATGTTCAGCATTAAGAAGACATCCACCTCTATAATCTTCCATAGTCTCTTCTGTCCTCGTCTCCTGTTCAAATTGTTCTCAATTATTTTCAACATCAGTTTGCATATGTAGGAGAAAAATTGTCAAAATTAACGTGGCAGTTATTGAGCTTATTATCTTTAAGACAATCTTGAGATACATATTTGCTTATCATAAGATATACTCATTTAAAGTGTACATTTCTGTGGCTTTTTGAATAAAGTGTCTAATATTGTTAAATGCTAAGATGTACAGTGTGGGGTGGTGGTGGGAAGTATTTGTAAATGCTATGGACATCTTTTTGGAGTGATAAAAATGTTCTAAAGTTGATAGTGGTAATGACTGTGTAACATTTTTATCACTCCAAAAAGATGTCCATACCATTTACAAATACTTCTCACCACCACCCCACACTATATGTCTTAGCATTTAATAATATTAAGTTCATTCAAAGTCTAATTACCTTTTCCACACATGCATTTATGATGATAACAGACATATACTTATTTAACAAGCATTTACTGGCAATTTCCCCAGTGTTAGACAATTGATAGGTATCAAGGATAGAAAAGTGAATATAATACCTTATCCTAGGCCTCAAACAACTTAATAAGAAAATAATCTCATAATAAATAGTTACATATGCCAATAGTTCTTAGAAAAAAGACAAATATTTTAACAAAGATGTTTTAAATTAATACATAATTGTAAGAGAATATTTGGTTAGATTTATATGAGGTAAGGAAAATACAGAGTTTGTATACAGATACTATAGAAAATTATTTATTAACTTTTAATTAAAATATTCACTTAATCTAACACTAACATATTTATATTAGACTTGAATCTATAGTCTTTAGAGATGGCTAGATGCTATTGCTCCTGGAAACTTAAGAGATCAAAGACATATGTAAAAGAAAGGTATTTGAACATCTTCAAAAATCTTTTTATGGTGTAGATCTAATTTTGACTCTGAAAATATTACCTGGTCTTTTGAAATTATCTCCAATACCAGCTCACTTAATGTGCTCCAGTGAGGGCTCTTTGAAGATTACTTCTTTCTAACTTAATAGTTAAGAACACTACTTTTGTCAGCTACATCTAAGATGAATCCTACCTTTATCATGTTACCTTTCTTGCTACCTTTTATCCTTCTTTTTCTCCTCAAATATTTAAGAGCCTACTGTGTACAAGACACTATTGTAGTATACTCACTTAGACAAGCCATTCAAATCGTTTTATTGGGTGGCTATACATAAATAAGTCCAATGTAGCTGACTTATATGTCTGTTTTTTACCATGATTTTACTGCCACAAAGATTGTGATTGATAATTTCCTTTAACCTCTTCTCTTCCACATCACACCATGGTATCAGGTGTCCAGGCTCACAGCAAAATTGTCAGCATAGAAAATCCATTTTTCTACCATTGGAACATATTTCTCTTAGCAGTCGTTTTCTTATTTATACTTTTGACCTTCAGCAAATTAATGTGACACTATTTTGTTTGGTAATGATTTAATATTGCTTGTCTCTGTTGCAATATTTTTCCAGTTCAAAGTTTAGCATTTTGGCTGCTGATATACTTCAGTATATTTATATGAAGTCATTTTATGTAGTAGATTTTATTATCTCCATTATGGAACACTTATTTTGATTTATATATTTATATTTTAGTTGTGGCTGATGACTTCTGCAAAGTAAAACTAATAGGAACATCAATTTTAGGAGAGTTTCTTATTTATTATGCATGCCAAAACTACAGACAAAGCAATTAAGGAACCATGTACCTGTAGAATAGAGAGGCTTCCATGACATATGCAATTTTTATGGCTGTTAAAAAATGGGGGGAAAGTTTCCTCTATAGGTCCCAGTCCTTACTGGTTGATTTCTAGATCTTCTTGATCTCCCATGGGAACAAAACAAAGGCCCACAAGGCGTGTCTCCATTAGTGTCAATGGTGGAATTGCAAGTTATCCTGCCTTGCAGAGATAGTAAAGCAGTACTCAGATTTGCAAAGATTTAAGAAGCATTAAGGACTGAGTGGAAATTCATGGGAAGAGGAATATGTGGCTAATTGGCAGAGAACGGGATGAACTCAGTTGGTTCCCAGAGTGGCTACTGAATTGATTTTCTTCGCTTATATTGTGTGTCATTATGTTACAATTGTTGTTTTAGCATTGTTTACACAGAATAATAAATACAAGAAATGAGATGTTTAATGGACCATTCAAAGCCTTTCTCTTTTTTCTACTTAACTCATAAGCTACTGGAGACATCAATATAGCTTCTAGTTCTATACATTTGTTCTTTTCTTGTAAAATACGCTAGTCTGAAATGGAAGCATTTGGGATCACTGTTTTAGAAGTTGCTATCACAAGCAAACTTTCTAGTTGTTTTGTTACCATGAGTCAAACTACTACCACTCAACAAACATGTAGAGTGCTCATCCAAGCCCTACAGCAGGCTGACTAGAAATATGTCATCCTCTCAGCCATCTTGCAGGGTGAGTAGCTATTGTCCTCACTCTAAAGATAAGAAGAAATGTAGCTCATGAAACTTAAGTAATTTGTTTGAAGTCAGACAATAAATAATGTTCAACTCAAAGTCAGTTCTCACTGGTGAAATCTCTAACTACAGCCTCAGCCTCCCCTGAGTAGGTAAACACCACATTCAAATAGGAATATAATGTGAGGCTAGAAGGTATGATGTTTTCCTTGATGCTGAAGAATGTTCTAACAAATTATCTGAAAGATGAAATTTTTCTACTTTACAAGTATCTTTATAATGTTACATGTTTTTTTACTTGCTTCTAGTGTCCTTATGGAGCATATTGAATACGTTAGGGAAAATACAAAAAATAAACTTTTAGATAATGTATATCATCTCTTGATAAATATACAGTATACATTTTGCATAGAGAAAAATATTAATTTTGATTTGAAGCTAACCACTAGTTGTGATTAAAGGACCAGAAATTAGTTTATGATTACAGTTTTCCCATGTTTCCCTCAGCATCAGCACTTTAAGAAACCGTATATCTCTGGCAGAAGTTTATTGGCTGAGCTTACAGTTATGTGTCCTATTTTTTCAACTTTTCATGCATCTGTCACTTTCTACATTTTAGCCAAGTTTGCTGAGCATCCGAATCCTCAGTCAACAAAGTGCTAAAATCCATAACTCTGAAAACCTTCTTTTAACCAATAACTAATGCTCTTCAACTCAAGTGGAACTGCAAAACTTAAGAAAATATGAAAGCAATCTCCTATCAGTAAGCCAGGCTGCTTCTATTTCAATTTGTGTGTGTTGTGGGGTAGGAGTGAGGTAGTAATAGAAATACAGATATGAACTATATATCCTATGCAGCGTATTTCTGGGCAACTTTCTGATGAAGGACAATGACAAATCTCCAATATAAGGGTCAGAGTATACAAAGCTTTCTTTCGGTATAAGTATTTTGTGCTCCAAATATAGAATTCATGTACTATTGATAATATAGATATTATTTTCTAAATGTCATCAATGAAACAAAATTTAAATTTTAAAAATGCTTTCATCATTCATTGTGGATTCTATTAATTACTTTATAATTCCTGTTTCTGAAATCCAGGATAGAGTTTGGTTCCTGCAGGTAATAATTATATGCTTAACATAAATCAATTCTGGAAATAATATTTTTTAGAGTTAAAAATCTGTCTTAATTTATATATTATTGGCAAATAGTATACATAATAATATTTCTAATTTTAATTTCCTGTATGTGTATTTGTTAGTAGATTGGTTCACTGACAAAAATCAATGACAATTCTGATCTCATGTAACAGTAGCAAAGGTTTTAAAAATGAATTTAAATTATATAATACCAGGTTATCTTTCAGTGAGATAGTTTATCAATTACTTGTTCCATGAGGTTATTTGCTGTTTTTGTTCAAGCAGTTATAATGTCTTCATAATTGTATGTATTTGTATTCACACAGACATACATAGTGTGATATAGCTTGTTAGTGTAAATTTATATGAAAAAGAAAAATAAATATACTGCACTGATAGAAATGTTTTCCTCTGAATAAATTCACTGATGACTTGTACCTGTTTTTATTTTAATTACCCATAGAAACTATTTCTCAATCTCCTGGCAATGTATTACATCTAGTTTTTTTTTTATAGCTTCTTTTCTCCCAGGATTTCATTGCACACAAGAATGGAAAATTGAAAAGGAGTGAGATTGTGGCAAAATAATTGATGTCCCTTTAGGTTTTCCCCATGAGAATGCCTCCATAATAGCTTAAATTCCCCTGATTTAGGTCTCACAGTTTAACTTGTCAATATGTAATTATGATTCCAAAACAAAACAGATTACTTTGCAGTTATGGTGTGGATGCTGTCATGCTGAATAAAAAAGAAGCATTGGCTAGAGGAAGTGAATGTCTCATTGGTAGTTTTTTATTTAACAATCTACCAAGGTTAGGAATCTAACTGTGAATGTTATCTTTAACAATCTTAAACAAGATTTCTCCAGAGGCCCTATAATGGCAATAAAGGTTTGAATCTATGACCTGAAATTTCATTGCTACGATTATGGACATTATAAAAAATACACATGTACACATAGCTCTGTGTGTGTCTATTTGTGTGTGTATAAATAAATTGTAACACCTAATCACAGAGCTACAATCCTCATTTATAATTACCATTTTTGGAAAATAAATTAATTTTGAAGTTTTAAAAGAATAAAACTATCAAAGCAATAAAATGTTTAAAAATGAACAGTTGATTTAAATTTACAAAATAATTTCTAACCTAATGTTGATTATGAAAGTAAAGGCTACCTGCTTTGTACTGTGGAATAATTTTGCCTTTACCTTTTGGTATCTGCTGTGATGTTTTATGATTATTGATCTTTTTTATTTATGTTAACAATAATCCAAAGTGTTCATGTTAGATATTTTAATCAGGTGACTTTTTTGTACTATGCCTCTGTGCTAATTGTAGTACAAAAATATGTAATTAACATATTTAGTAAGCAGTTACTATCTATAAGATTGTGGTGAGTATTGGAGAGACATAGTTTCTTATCTCATAGGGCTTCTCTGGTAAGGAAATCACATAACATTAATTTATAAAAACCTCATTAAGTTCAATCAAGAACAATTACAGTGTGTTTTGAGAGTGAATAAAAGAGAAACTTGATACAGTTGGAGGGATATGGTTCAGAAATGTCATTCAGGAAATAACATCTTAGCTAAAACCTAAAGAATAAAAAGGTATTGATGGATAAAGAGGATACTACACAGTGAAAAGAAGGAATTCTGAGGCCCAGAGGGAGGTAAAATCAAGGCATATTTTAAAAACTAAATGAAGGCAATATGTTCAGAGCATACTAATTGAAGAGGAAAGTGGTAGGCACGGGGGTCTCTTACACGGTCTTGTGGACCTTCTAAGGCTTTTCAGCATTATTCCAAAAACAGTTGAGAACTATTCCCAGATTTTTATTAAATGCTGATGGAACTGGATGTGAGGAGGATTAGCAAAGATACCAATAAAGACATCCAAATTCCTGACTTAAGCAACTGGGTAAATTACGGTGCTATTTGCTGAAGTAGGAACTATTAGAGGTGTGATAGATGCTTGTGAGAAATACTAACAAGCACATCTGTGTCAGGTACCAGAAGACAGCTAGGATTGAAAATGTAAATGTAGTATTTTCCAGACAAAAAAATATCTTTTTTTTTTTTTTTCTTGAAATGGAGTTCCACTCTTGTCACCCAGGCTGGAGTGCAATGGAGAGATCTTGGCTCACTGCAACCTCTGCTTCCCAGGTTCAAGCAATTCTCCTGCCTCAGCCTCCCGAGTAACTGAGATTACAGGCACCCACCACCATACCTAACTAATTTTTGTATTTTTAGTAGAGACAGGGTTTCGCCATGTAGGCCAGACTGGTCTTGAACTCCTGACCTCATGTGATCTGCCCGCCTTGGCCTCCCAAAATGCTGGGATTACAGGTGTGAGCCATTGCACCTGGCCCAAAAATATCTTTGTTATTACTAGGTCATTCTTTATTTTCTACACTGAGGAATTGTTTGTGGCTAAAGAAAGGCCAGCTTCTGTGAAGCAGTCAAGGGCAGAAGCCACACTGCAGTTTGTTGAGGGGTGAGAATGACTGGATAGAAATCATGAGGAATATGGCTATTACAGGAATCATGGATGGAAAGGGAGAACAGCTCAGTAGTAGATACACCTTGGCTTAAATAAATTATATCTGAAGACAAATATGATTTAGTCTTTTTGAAAGATGCATGAGTGTGGGAATTTGAAGACAGAAAATAGACTGATTTAGCAGCAATGTGTGAAGACTGGAGGAAATCGGGATACGGAAGCCACCAGAAAAGATGAAGTAACATGCTCTCCATTTTGAAGGCGTATATAAATGGAGGATGTGTGGGTAGCGTGTGTATCATCAATTTAAGGTTATTTTCACCTGAAAAATTTTACTTTCTTTATGTATTAGTAGACAAGATCATTTGCATGAGGAAGACGAGCTGGCTCAGTAAAGAAATAGAGGAAGAGAAATGAGGTCGTGGAAGCAGGGAAGCAAAACAGAGATTTGAGGAGCCTGAAGCTGGTTGGAAAAATTGGCTATGGAGAGCGTACAACAAATTGAACAGAGAACCAATGTAGTTATTGCTTAGTCATATTGAGATTCAAATTGAAGCTCAGCAGTATTGAGATTCGATGGCTCAACTAAGAATGTATTGTTCAGACATTCTTGTTTTTTCGTGTGACTTTTCTTTGGAAATGGTTTGCAGCTTCAGTGTAGGCAAATAGGAAGCAGAAAACTGAATGTATTGAGAGGTGACGTTTTCCTAGGTGATTTTGTCTAAAATGATAAGAATATCTAGGCTATGACTAGAGGGATTTTTATGAACATACTATAGAATTTTTTAAAACTAGAAGTAGGGGAGGGAAATAAAGCTGGAAAATACTGATAGAAAGTAAGAAAGTGGAGAAAAAATTAACTGACTACTACATAATGTAAAATAACCCAATAGTGGAATGGTTTAGGATTCCTATGTCCACATGCAAATAATATCGAATGATCAATTGCCTTGCATTTCAGATGATTTTGTACCCCCACAAAGAAAAACCAGCTGCTCTCAGCAAAATACCCTTAACTGACTGCAACTTGATTGCAATATTATAAAAATGTAAGCCTGTAAATTAGTTTTTAGTTTATAAAGCATTGCACATAGACTGTCTTAATCTGGCATCTCAACCTGTGCCAGATACTATGCTAGAATCTAATGATAAATTGATGAGCAAGATAATCTGTTCTTTCAAGGAACCACATAGCTGATGAGGAAATCCATCTGGGACGGTCAGGCAAAATTAAAAACAGGGGAGCATAGCTGAATTGACTTCTAACTGATAACAAGGGACTCAGAAGGGATTAATAGATTTACCCAAGTAACAAAAGAAACAATCAACTGAGTGAAGAGACAACTAATAGAATGGGGGGGGAGAAACTATTCAAGGACTATTTATCCAGCAAAGGATTAGTAACCAGAATATATAAGAAATCCAAACAACTCAGTAGTTTTAAAAAAAAGATAAAAAGTAGGCAAATGATCCAAATAAAAGAGACATACGAATAGCCAACATGTATATGAAAAAATGTTTAACATCACTAATCATCTAAAAAATGCAAATCAAAACCATAATAGAATGTCATCTTACCTCAGGTAAAATGACTATCATCAAAAAGATAAAAGGAAATGCTGGTAAGGATGTGAAGGAAAAAGAAGTTCTAGTATACTGTTGTTGGTATTGTAAACTAGTATAGCCATTATAAAAAACAGTATGGAGGTTTCTCACAAAATTAAAATAGAAATATTACTAGCCTGTACAGCATCATGAGACCCCTCTACAAAAAAATAAAAAATGAGCCATGCACATTGGCCCCCATCTCTGGTCCTAACTCCTCGGAGGCTGAGGTAGGAGGATCTCTTGAGCCTGGAAAGACAAGGCTGCAGTGAGCTGTGATCATGCCACTGCACTCCAGCCTGAGTGATCCAGCAAGACCCTGTCTCAAGAAAAAAAGAATACTATAGGTTATAGCAATCCCACTGCTAGGTATATATCCAAAAGAAAGGAAATCAATGTGTAGAAGGGATCTGCACTCCCATGTTTATTGCAGTGTTATTCACAATAGCCAAGATATACAATCCAACTAAGCGACTATCAGGGGATGAATGGATAAAGAAAACGTGGCAAATATACACAATGGAATATTATTCCACTACAAATGGAATAAAATCCTGTCACTTGCAGCAATATGGCTGAGCCTGGAGGACATTATGTTAAGTGAAATAAGCCAGGCACAGAAAGACAAATATCACATGTTCTCACTTGTATATGGGAACTAAAAAAGTTGATCTCATGGAGGTAGAGAGTAGAATGGTGGTTACCAGAGGCTGGGAAGGGTCAGAGAAGGGGAGGATAAAGAGAAGTCAGCTAATCGGTACCAATATACAGATAGATAAAAGGAATAAGCTTGAGTGGCTGATAGCACACACAGTAGGGTACATGTAGTTAACAATAATTTATTGTATATTTTAAAATAGCTGGAGGATTTTGAATGTTCCCAAAACGAATTAATGATCAACGTTTGATAGCATTGAATGTCCTAATTACCCTGATTTGAATATTACACATTGTACGAATGTATCAAAATATCACATGTATCCTATAAACATGGACAATACTTATTCATCAATAAAAAAGCTTATATAGTGAAAAAGATTAACAAGTTTAAGAGAATTCAAGACTTCTGAGTCTAAATTATATTATTTTTTTCCATTGTGACACAATGTCTACAAAAACATATATATTTAAAAGTTAATGTTACTACCAATTTATTATAGTTGTTCTTTAACAACTACAACAAATTGTAGACTTTTATATGTAATCAAACATTCATATTAGTTTAGGCATACACAATAAAACATTTATATCTAAGACCTAGCCAAAATAATCAGGAACACAATGTTGGACTGACTAGAAAAAAAAAAAATGCTAATTTTTGCCCAACCATTTGACTGTTTTATGACCTCAGAAGAATTATTTACCCATTCACTCTTGAGCTTCTCATTTGTAATTGCATATACAATCAACTTATTAGTCTATTGCATAAGCTTTTTATGCAAAATGACTAATAAGAATAATTATACAAACACAGCAGTCTTTTAGCAGTTCAACAATGGTAGCCTGGAGTACAACTGATATGTAGGGCAGAAGAGGACAATTATTTCTCATGGCAACAGTGTAAAAAAAAAAAAGAACATTAGTGCCATTTGGTTGCTATTTTTAGTCTAAATATAGCTTGCTAAGTCTTTGATAATGCCCTTATATTTTGCCATAACATTCAATCTATGGCTATTATAATTTTCCCTTTACAGTTAGGTGAGCAAATCACAGGTCAGCAAATACCAAGCAAAGGGTCAATGTTTTCAAATTACAGGTATTTTGTTACTCATAAAGAGGCTTCCAAATGAATTATAATATTGTTTGATATAAAGCCATAAAAATTTACAATAGATGTCTGGGAGGACCAGAATTAGATCAGAGTGTCTGATATAATATGTGAGAGTGCTATTTGTGTAGGATAACTTACCATGTAACAATAAATATTCTCTCATAGGAAACAAAATTAAAATTTTATTAGGCCTTATCTAATATATTTTGACAAAGTAAACTTTCTTGTAACTTTTAACCAGTCGTAAGATTTTATATCTATGATGCCTAGAATGGCAGGATAAATGTTTCGAAGGTTAATCCTAACATAAAATTTATATATTTCCATTAGTAAATTGTTCATTCAGATATATATGCATTCTGTTCTATTTCACCTCCCTCCTCCCTTTTATGCATATGCAATATTCTACATTATAAGAACTAAAATTTATAAAATACATACTAGATGTTAATTTTTCTCAGGTATTGAAAGCCATTAATCATAATGTGTCCTCTAATGATAAATGAAATAAATACTTTTTAAAAATGTGTCTTACCAAAGTAACTGTCATATTTGGATTCTGTTGTCTTCAACCTCTACAATCCTGTATTTAAAATTTGTTGCCTAAATCTAACCACTTTGTGAAATTAATCAATTCCCTTTTACTTTCTAAAAACCTATGTTTTCCTTAGTTTGTGTTCACTATACATCTTTTTCTATAAGTGATTTTTAACTGACATGTTAATATATATAATTGAAGATTGTCATACAGTTGTAAAAAATAATGCAGACAGGTCCCTAGTCCACTTTGCCTAGTTTGCACAATGGTAACATTTTGCAAAAAGGTAGTTTAATATCACTGCCAGGATATGGACATTGATACAATCTCCCTGTCTTATTCAGATTTGATTAGTTGCACTGGTATTCATTTTTGTGTGTGTCTGTGTTATATTTAGTTTTACACAATTTTATCGCCTGTATAGTTTCATGTATCCACCACAGTAGTCAAAGTACTGAACAGTTTCAACCACACTGAAATCTCTCATGTTTGTTCACAACCACACACACACACCTGTTACCCACTGTCCTCCGCATGATCCTTGTCATCCTTAATCCTTGGTAATCATAATCTGTCCTCCACTTTTTAAATTGTGTAATTTCAACAATGTTATATAAATGTAATCATATAGCATTTAACCTTTTATATGGTGTTATTCATTCAATATAATTCCCTGGAGACTTGTCCAAGTGGTTGAATGCATCAATAGTTGATGCTTTACGTTAGTGAGTAGTATTCCATGGTGATATCAGTTCTTTGAGTCATTCACTTGTTGAAAGAGATTTGGACTGTTTCAAGTTTTTTCCTATTAGGAATAAAACTGCTATTGAATATTTGTGTTTAAATGTTTATGTAAATCAAATAAATTTCTATTTCTTGGATAAGTAACCAAGGGTGTGATTGTTTAATATAACAATTGCAGGTTTAATTTTGCAAGACTCTGAAACTAGTTTCCAGAGGCTGTGCCATTTTATATTCTTACTGCAATAGATGAGCCATCCTGCCTCTGTACCCCCTCACCAGCGTTTGGTATTGTCTTCAATTAACACTTAATCACACCATCTCTTACCTAATTAACCTACAAATGCACTAAATATTCTTCATAAATAGAAACACCTTCAACCAATAAACGACCAAAATGTTCATGAATGGTAATTTGACCATACAATATTTTAATTATCTATAGACTGGCCTGTATGTTATCCTAAAAATTATATTGAGGAAAAATGGCATATAATACCATTTGTAGTGACATTACAATATAATGACATATCATGACACTGAAAAACATTCATAATGTATTCCTAAGTGGAACACACTTATATAATTGTATGT
Source organism: Saguinus oedipus (assembly GCA_031835075.1). Classification (NCBI taxonomy): domain Eukaryota; kingdom Metazoa; phylum Chordata; class Mammalia; order Primates; family Cebidae; genus Saguinus; species Saguinus oedipus. The sequence goes on from CM063169.1 coordinate 48,591,733, forward strand.
ATTGTACATAATATATACAAAGAAACAATGGAACTTCCATTATGGTTAATTTTGAGTAGTGGCATTTTAGATAAGTTTATAATTTATTTTATTTGTCTACCCTTTCCAATTGTTTTTAACTGATATTTTTGGCCTAGTGCGGTGGCTCACGCTTGTAATACCAGCAGTTTTGGAGGCCAAGGCAGGTGGATCACTACATCTCAGGAGTTCAAAACAAACATGGACAGCATGTTGAAACCCTATATCTACTGAAAAAAACAAATATATAGATATAGATATATACAAAAATTAGCTGGGCATGGTGGCACATGCTTGTAATCCCAGCCACTATGGAGGTTGAGGCAGGAGAATTGCTTGAACTTGAGAGGTGGAGGTTGCAGTTAGCCAAGATCATGCCACTGCACTCCAGCCTGGATGACAGAGTGAGACTCTGTTTAAAAAAAAAAAATGATACATTTGAAAGAACAGCAGGTTAATAGAAACTTCAAATATGCCAACCATTCATGCTACATATTACTTAGTATTTGCATATCAGTACCTGTTTCTCCTATATTCAACTAGTGTTTGGAAACCCTCCCCTCCAGAACTTCCATTACTTTTCACTTTCTCATTCCCAAACTGTAACTCTTTTTTCTTTCCTTTTTTTTCCTTTGAATGTTGCTCAAGATGTACCTATATTTTTTAATATATTTTGCTTTTGACCTGTTTGACTTACACTGAATGTTAAAGGGACATCTGAATTTCTCCTGCTTTCCTCTCCAACATACTTTACTTCTCTCCAAATCATTTTTTTTTTTTTTTTGAGATAGGGTTTTGCCCTGTCATCCAGTCTGGATTGTAGTGGCATGATCATAACTCCCTGCAGCTTCAACTTTCTGGGTTCAAACTATACTTCCACATCAAACTCCTGAGTAGCTGGGACTACATCTGGCTAATTTTATTTATTTATTTATTTATTTTGTAGAGATAAGATCTCACTATGTTGACTAGGCTGGTGCAAATCATTGTGAATGAGTATGTCACTGTGTGTGTGTGTGTGTGTGTGTGTGTGTGTAAATATTTCCATGTCTTAATTGTGCATTATCTTAGTCTGCTAGGGCTGCTATAAAAAAACTTCCACATAACTACTGGATGACTTAAATGACATAAATTTGTTTTATCACACTTTGGAAGTCTGGGAATGATCAAGGTGCCAACCAATTAAGTTCTCAGCAAGGGCCCTCTTTCTGATTTGCACATGGCTGTGTTCTTGCTATATCCTCACATGGTAGATTAAAAAGAGCTCAGCTGTTTCTTTTTATTATGATTAGGACAACAAACCCTATCAGATTAGGGTCCCACCTTCATAATCTCATTTTACTTTTATCACCTCCTTAGAGGTCCTATCTCCAAACACAGTCATAGTGGGAGTTAGTCCTTCAAAATATGAATTTGGCAGTGGGGATACACACATACAGTTAATAACAAACACACAGTAGGTGTGTTTATTAAGCAATTATTTAGGTTTAGGATGTAAACCAACACTAGTGGAATGTAAATGAGAAAACAATATGTCTTAACTAACATGTAGCTCTAAATTAGGTGACTGTGGTTTATATAAGAAGTAAATTGTACATCAGAAACCTTATACGCATCACAATTTTTCTGTGTTCCTGAGGAAATTTACTTATTCCTTGCCTAATTTGATAGCAAAAAAGTAAAGTCATAGATTATAATGTCAATTAAATTTGGTTTGTACTTTAAAATGGTACTTCTGACAACTTGGAAGAAAACTTTCTGTGGAGTTATTGATACTGGTGATAAGCTATGTTTCACTAAAATTGCTCTAAACATGTCCTTTGGGTTCATTATGCAAAATAAAAAGTACAAATGTTTAAGAAGTCTTTGCATTTCTTTGTTACAATCATACATTTGCATTATGATATCATTTGTTGAGATCAAGTATTGATTTATTAGCAGACAGATGGATTTATTCAGTGCTGTAAAAGTGGGACACATTGAAGTAATAATTGAAGGTTAAAGATTGACATCCTGGTGTAATGAATGGGAAAGGGAGAAAGAAGACAAGTATCAGAGGAAAAAGGAGCTAATTTATTAAAAAAAGAAAAGGGACAGTAACACTTTAAAAGCACCATCCCCATACCATGCGTATTTTATTCAAATCTATTCTGGTATGGTCAGATATGCAAACCTTTCCTCCCTAACTAGAATGTGAACTCCTCAAGATAAAAGCAGGTAGGTAGACACCATTATAACCCATGCAGCACCCAGCATAAAGCTCTTTACAGAAAAATACTTAATGCATCTTGAATGATATTGACTTTAACTGAATGGCACTGAATTCAATAAGACTTTTCCTCTAGGACTGGCTAAAGTTCTAATAAGCAATTTGATTTTAAGGATTCTTTTTAAACATAAGAAAGGAGAACTTTCCCCTCACTATATTATTTTATTCATATATCATTTTTATTTTGCCCATTTTCTCCATAATCCTAGTATATTTGCTGTGATGTTATCATCTCCCTCCATAGCTTACTGATCGCAGCATGCTTATATGACTGTGCAATGTCAAAATAGTCTCCATTAACATTTAAAATGTTATCTTTTACTCTTGGTATGTAATTAAATGAATGCATCAAAAACTTAAGCATGATTTCTTTTACAAGATGCTGTCTAACAAAATTATAACTCGATGTTAAAATATGAGCTAATGGACCATCAAGACTGGCCCTTGGTTTCTAAGATGTAAAAGACAATTTTACTTCAGAACAAGTAAAAACAGGCCAAATCATTTTGACATATCAACTGTTAAGTTCCTGACAGGCAAAGTTACTGTTAGTAAAAGAAATGCATGTAAAATATATAGTGGTTTTAATATACTCATTTTACTTTCTTTGTTTGAGTTTTGTGTTATGAACTCTCTTACCTTTATCCTGCCTAGCTTTTTGTGTGTGAAAAAAGAGAGAAGCCATCTATTCAGACCTTATTGCTATTTCTTTCTTAGGCAAGGTACGTACATATAGAAAACAAAAATATCTAAGGTTGACTTTCTTCTTCTATGGAGGTAGAATTGGATTAACATCCTTGACTATCCTGTGAAAATCAAAAGCTCACCTTATATTTTATAGATATTTACAGTGGGCTTGCATTCTTATGGCTGGTTTGCTTCTAGGAGTCTGAGTCTTTACCTCAAAGTCTACTGATCCAAAGTAGTTCTTTGTTCTATAAAAACAAACACATTCCTACAAAGTATTTTTCAATATTCTAGGGTGATGGAAAAATCTGAAAAGTACATAAAAAAATCAAATAGCTTCCAAGTGAGCATTAAACTTTCATTGTCTTAAAAGTTCTTCCAGAGATTCTGCCACCTTGAACTTCTCTCAGACCTTGCTTCACCCTGTGGCATGAACCTCGGACTCTCTTCCCTTCCCCAAATCTTTTCCTTCTCTGCTATCCTCACTCCCTCCCCCTTGCTGGAGAAAAACAGCAAACACATAAACTAAGAATTTGTTGTCTCAGGCAGAGTAGGGTAAGGGTTCTCTAGTCTTACTTAGGTTCTTTCCATCATGTTCTAAAATAGCCTCTCCAAAAACCCTTTGTTTTTTCCAGAGGAGGAAATAGAAGAACAGATGTTAAAACAATGAATAAAATTTCTTTATATTTATATTCTAATAGACCAATGTTACTGAAGGAAAGTATATAAATATAGAGGAATATGTCTGTACATCTGTATATTTCCTTAAGGAACCTGAGTCTGGCCACAAGGTTTTATCTGGACATGTGTGTTTTTTTAGAAAATGACATTTTTAGCACACACACACACAAAATCTTACGATTGAGTATGAAAATGTTGAATGATGGAATTGCCTGAAGAGGAGATCACTAACTGCATGAGAGCTATACAGCAGAGTGTGAAATCTAAGACTGAGATAAATTTCAAGCTTTCTCTGTACTAGCATTAACAGCTGCTCTGTCAAAATCTGCCACTCTCTCTGGTTACTGCGATCCCACTACTGAGAAAGTTCATTCAGGAATTTGTTTCACTGCACTTTCTAGGTTTCTCATACAGCTTTTCTTTTATTGTACTCTGTGAATTTTGAGGGCACATTGCTCATGAAAATGGAAGAACAATGTTTATTACAAAACTAGATAATTATTCTTCTGCACTTAAGTTGTTATCACCATTTATTTATTTGCATATTGTTATGTTCTCCGCATAAGGGTGAAAACAATGTACATAAGCATGAATAATAGGTTACGATTTCAAGACACAGAAATTTAAGACACAAAAATTATTTAGCAATTTAGCACCAAACATGAGTGAATAGATGGTATTCAGAAAGTATGATTATTGTTCTGAAACAGTTAAAAGAATATGTACACATTTTATGATATTGCATTATATCTGTATAGCTTCCTAAGAGAAGAATATTCTCCCCATGATGTCTATCAGAGAGAAAAGAGGTTACATCCATGTGCATGAGTATAACCCTTCCATTGATTTATGGACAAAAAAAATCCTCAGGGTATCAAAAATTAAAAAAAAAAACAACCCTACATTCTGAGCATGATGTTTCTGAGTGAGTTTAATTTTGTATTTGCATTTGTGAGATAGATAAAAGCTGCAGAAAAATCACTTTTGGGAGATAACTCCCTATTGACTCTGCATCAGGAAAGAAGTAAAATGTGTTAGAACTTCAGCAACAAGATGGAATATTTTATAACTAATATACTCATTTTAGAGAAAAGAATTCAAATAACTAGAAAAAGGTGGGAAAATCATGGTACTCCCTGTTTTAAAATTGTCTTGTATTTTCAGAACGCTGTTGATTTCAGTCTTAGTCAGTGAAATCATATATGTTAACACTCCCATTTCTCCATTATCAGTTGCCCTGCTATATTTTAAAAACACCATTAAGTTTTTTACCAAGCCATTACTAAGAGCAAATCAATGACTAGTGTAATGCCTCATACCTGTAACCCTAGCACTTTGAGAGGCCAAGGTGAGAGGATCATTTGAGCCCAGGAGTTCAAGACCAGCCTGGGCAAAAAAGTAAGACCCATCTCTATAAAAATATCTAAAAGTTAGTTGTGTCTTGTGGTATTCACCTGTAGTCCCAGCTACTTGACATGCTAAGGTTGGAGGATCTCTTGAGCGCAGGAAATTCAGGTTGCAGTTACATGTGATCATGCCACTGTACTCCAGCATAGGTGATGAAACAAGACACTGTCTTAAAAAGAATCAAAATTTTCCATAAAATATTGATACAAGTGGTCAATGTCGTTGTTGCTTTTAGATTGGCAGCTTTTATGATTGAATTCCTCCAGTTTATTGTCAATAACAAAGCCCTTTCTTTTCTCCCACAATTGTGCCTTAAGCTTGGACTATGTACCAAACATATTTTAGCCCCTGGGGATAAAGTGGTAATGATAGACAATGTTTTGTCCAAGGGGCTTTGGTAAGGGAGAGTAGAATTAACAATTAAAAAGAAACCTACATTAATAATAACAGTATTTCAGTAATAAAATGGGATAAAATGATTTAAAAGAGAGGGGGTGGATATTAGACCACCAATTTAGAATGGCTAGATGAGGAAACACTCTCTAAGAGATAATAGGTAAGCCAAAAATCAAAAACATAAAAAAGTCAGAAGAAAGAGAGTTGTTTTGGCAAAGAGAATTACCAAATAGCATCATGTGAAAATTTTGAAAACTCAATGGGCTTCAGGTATGAAGAAAATAAGGAAGACTGCTGAGAGTGGGGCACACTATGTGAGCCCTAGCATGCTAAGTGTTGAGATCAAGGGACTATGGGTAGATCATGCAGTGCCTTGTTCTGGAAATAAGGAGATCAGGTTTTATTTTAAGCAGAAGCAGAAGTCATTGTGAAGTTTAAAAGGCATAATCTCATTTGTATTTGTGATAGATCGCTGTGGCTAGAGTGTAGAGAGTGGAATTTTATGTAGCCAGAGTAGAAGCAGGGAGAGCAGTTTAGAATATGCAGCAGGTATCCAAGCAGGAGACGGTGGTTTTGACTAAAGTAGTAGCAATCAAGTGGTAAGAGCCAAAGTGGATTTGCAGGATCTATTTTGGAGGCAAAACCAACAGGACTTGCTGATAGACTCAATTTATCCTTTGGTAGCAAAAGGAAGAGGAATCAAGGATGACTCAGGTTTTTGGCTTCACAACTTGATAGACTATGATGCTGTTTAGAGAACTGGGAAATGGAAACAGGGCAGGGACAGGTTTACAGAGGGAGTAGTTAGAAGAATCAACGAAAGTTCTATTTTGGATAAGAAAAGGTAGAGCATATAACACAACAAAGTCAAGACAATCTGGCAATATCTGATGCCTCAGGCAGAGTGGCGTCCAGTAAAATCCAGGGATGTTAAATAAATTTCACAGAAGTCAGTGAGTTTGATAAGGAAACAAAGCTTTTAAGGGAAATGTAAAACTGAATTTTCTTTGGGGTATTACTATATATATTATATATATGTTTAAGTATGTATAGCATATTAACTTCAGAATCACAAATATACACACACCTACATGCCAGTTTTAATATGAATGAGGAGTGTAAGAGCAGACTGCTAGTTTTATTTAATTGTTTCTCAAATGATATGGCTCTATGAGTCCTGTGATTCAGTTTCACAACTCTCCATCCACTTTCTAAAGGGAAATAACTTTGCTCTGACCACTCAGGCATTAATATGGTTGGGTGATCCCCACCCAAATCTCATCTTGAATTTTAGCTCTCATAATCCCCACACATCATGGGAGGGACCCAGTGAGGGGTAATTGAATCAGGGGAATGGGTTTTCCCCACACTGTTCTTGGGTTAATGAACAAATCCTACAAGATCTGATGGTTCTGCAAAGGGCAGTTCCCCTGGGCATGCTCTTTCGCCTACTGCCATGTAGGACATGCCTTTGCTCCTCCTTTGCCTTCCACCATGATTGTGAAGCCTCCCAGCCTTATAGAACTGTGAGTCCACTAAACCTCTTTCTTTATAAATTACCCAGTCTTGGGTGTGTCTTTATTAGCAGCTAGAGGACAGACTAATATAGGCATTTAGTACATCTGCAATACTGAGATCTATTTGTCTAAAACTAGGAGCTCGAAAGGTTTAATGATGTATAAAATACATCAGCCTACATGCTGGGCTAAGAAAACATTTGTATCAGGGATGATGATGTCATCAGTGGTAATTGATTTACATTTTATTATGAGTTTGAATTTTCCTTTTCTTTTAAATATATTTTATGCTTAACTAGTACCTGATATGACTTACATAATTCTTGTCGAATTTATATCTTCAGGACTGATGTTGAATCACTTTTCTACAGCTACAATGTGGAGGTGACTGAGCAGACATTAGATAAGGTGATCTTAAATTGAAGAGGTATTTTAAGGTACAGCCCAAGGCAAAGATGCCTTGAGTGCAATGTGCTTTTTCAATTCTCCAATCCAAGAGTATTTTGCAGCCAATTTTATTAGTTGATTATTTATTTGATTCACATAATTACCTACGATGACAACAAAAACTAAGAGTTTCATCATTCACTGGATGGCCGGGCTGTGCTCCCAAGGCTAGGAGACAGATAAGTGCCTTTCAGGGAAGAAACCAATGCATGACCTGAGGTTGTGATACAGAAAACACACACACTGGACTCAAGCCATACAGTGTTTACTCACAGCAAGGGAGGAGTGAGAGTGCACAAGGTCCAGCTCCTTGCATTGTGTTGGTCCCCAGGGCCACTGGATCCACTCCACAGCTATGCTATGTGGGGAGTTAGCTGCACACACCCCACTTTGTGCTGCAATAGAGCAACCCCTCCCCCTTCACATGCACTTTGAAATACAGAAAGCTGGAGGTGTGTCTGAGGTCATTGACAGATGAGCTTAAGCAGAATAAAGGAGTACACAGAGTCTGAAACAGGAAAATATATTCCCATACCAGGCGATAAACCCAGCCGATGCTGTGAAGGCTCTTTATCTGTTGGTAAGAAAGTGTTCCAGGTTGAAGGCTCATTATTCTGTGGTCCAATGGAGTCTGCACACAGGACTGCATGCAAGAGACAGCCTTTCCCAACACTGAGAAACAACAATGATTTTTCAGACTAAACAAACTTGATACTTTCAATTTTTAATTTGTTACTCTCCTAAGTGTGCAAACATGATAGTCCATAGCTGTGTATGTTAAAGCAACTGAAAATGCAGTGTGGTGAAGTGAAAAAGAGATAGGCCATGTATTATGTTAATATATTTGAATCCTGATCTATATTTTTAAGTTACTTGTTATCAGATAGTTACTTCTGATAGTTATACAGACAGTGAACTTCTGTGAAATCCAGTTTCATAATATTTAAAGCACGGATAATGTCTTCCTGAAGAGATTTGTAGGATTATATAAGACAGCATATAATAGAATTCTGGCTATAAAGCCACCACACAGTGGCCCCCAATACAACATCAAAGGCAAATTTTCCTTTTTGTAAGCATAGGAAAGAAGTAGTTCAGGAAACATGAGCTCTTAGTTGATTTTTTTGCACAATACTAGATCACGAAGTTACTAGGTACCAGTATAATGAGCATATGAATTGTTGTTTTTTTTTTTTTGTTTTTTTTTTTTTTGAGACGGAGTTTCGCTCTTGTTACCCAGGCTGGAGTGCAATGGCGCGATCTCGGCTCACCGCAACCTCCGCCTCCTGGGTTCAGGCAATTCTCCTGCCTCAGCCTCCTGAGTAGCTGGGATTACAGGCACGCGCCACCATGCCCAGCTAATCTTTTGTATTTTTAGTAGAGACAGGGTTTCACCATGTTGACCAGGATGGTCTTGATCTTTTGCCCTCGTGATCCACCCGCCTCGGCCTCCCAAAGTGCTGGGATTACAGGCTTGAGCCACCGCGCCCGGCCATGAATTGTTTTGATGGGGTATAAATTAGTCACTAGAAGGATTAGATGTTTTATACTTTACTCCTGACAATTCTCTTCTAGTTTCTATTGAAGGTAAACCTTGCTAAGAGAAGTAACTAGTTTGTAAATCACTGCATGAGAGAAACTAAGTGGCAAGTTACCTGTCCTAGCCTTTTAATGATTCCTACTGACCCCACTTATCAAGACTTCAAAACTCTGTGCATGTCAGCTCTGTCATTGAAGCCCAAATTAAGAACTCACCAGGTAATTCTGTCTCACTTCACTGAAGAATTCTTCCATTTGGTTTACAGAATTTTAGTTCCCTTAATTATAACAGCTACAAACAATCCTAGGAACGACTTAAGGAATAAACCATTTGAACCTTCGCCCTAAGGAGTCTTGAGAACCAAATTTTAGCTTCTGGCTGACTGCATCCAGAGTGGTCTGAAGGGAATCCAGCATTTTCCAGACTAAGCCTATCCTTTGCATCACGGAGCTCTTTCACCGCTAGCGCCTGCCGTCTCTGCTTGAGGTGCTGGCTTTGGCAGTTGCTCCAGAAAACTGACTGTGTACTATGGCGCTTTCTGAAAACTTCAGGGAGGAAAGCAAGGTTTTTTTAAAAAAGAATTCTGTCTGTGCCAAAGAGGGTTTTGGAGGTATTTTCTTCTTCAGCAACTCTGTAACTCTCCCTTGTGAAATATTTTTCTGTGTACTTTGCAGAGAATGGGATCTCACCAGAGGCCCAGCAAAATGACTTGATGAAAGCATAGACAGGAGGCAACTGCAGTATTACCTCCCTCCAACTCCTTACAAGACAGCTCAGGACAGAGCCCTTGACTTCTTTTATGACTATGCGAACTTTTTCGTGTCATAAAAGGCTTTTTTTTTTTTTTTAAAGCATATATTTGTTTACTAGTTGGTAAAATGATTTCTGAAAACAGTCTTTTTAAATGAATTTTCTCTCAAGGTACTAATAATTGCAATTTAGTAATGAAAGTCAAAGAAAGAGTGGCATAGCTGGCTTGTTTGTTTGTTTGTTTTAGAGACAGGGTCCAGCTCTGTTGTTCAGGCTGGAGTGCCATGGCACAATCATAACTCACTGCAGTCTCAAACTCCTGGGCACAAGCAATCCTTTTGCCTCAGGCTCCTGAGTAGCTGGAACTACAAGCATGCACCCTTGTCTGGTAATTTTTTAAGTATTTTTGTAGAGATTGGGAACTCCTCATGTTGCCCACACTGGTCTCCAAATTCTGGGCCTGAAGCACTCCTCCAGTCTTGGCCTCCCAAAGTGTTGGGATTACAGGGATGAGTCACTGTTCCCAGCCTACTTCTTTTTGTCCCTAATGAGATTATATTTCTGATGTTAACCTTTGCATACAATTGTATCCCAGTCTTGATAAGCTCTCTTCATCTACCTTTATATTTGTCAGGAATCATTCTTTCATTAGCACATCTTCTCCTTCAGATATTGGTTGTATCCTTAAGTTTAACAGAACTTTATATACTTATAAACATACTATAATAGTTTATCTTCCTTTGAGTTTTCCCTTTACTTTTAAAAATGCTTGCTACAGTTATAAGAAAGTTATATTATGAACAGTGTAGAGGACAATGCTGGTTTCTGTTACTGTGAAGGGAAAGCAGTATAAATCACTGTGCGATTATGTACATGATGATTTCTATATTTATGAGCAGATGAAAAGCATATGTGTCTCTGAAGTTTTCTAATTATCTGTGAAAGAAATATCTTAAATAAAAAATAATTCCAAAATATAAATTTGTAAAGTAGACTACACTTACTATTTATATTTTAAAAGTCTCAGTGAACATATTGTTCTTTTACTTATACATATTTTTAAAAATTCACAAGGTTCTCTATTTGGATTAATCCAGAAAATTTGTCTAAATTTCTCATCAAATCTATCTGATACATAATTACGGCTCCTGTTTCAATGTAATGATGTCAGTAAGTTTTTCAATGGTTTATGCACAAACAAAACATATGTTCATTTTCCATGTCTGCTGGCAGAATTATTTCCCCTTATATTCTCCTTGCATCCATTTGAACTTGAAAGGGTGGACTACTTCCCCAGCAGTATTTGGGTGTCTCTCCTTCATAATCTTATTGATGAGCTCTTTTGTAATTTGTAAACCAAAATTAAAATCGACCTGTAATCTGTTAAAACAGTGCTTAGCTCTCACATCAACCATTAGCTCTGATAACTCCTTTATCTTTGTGAAGAAGGAAAAGCTTTAAGTATTGATTCTAAATAACAAAACATAGCTGCCAATCTAGTTGTACCTGTAACATACGTAGATTCTTAGGTTTTGTTCTATCTACGTCCTTGTTGCCATTTTTGTTATGAAATAATGTACTCTTGTCTCAAAGAGGCATTGTAGAATAGTTTGTTCTTTCTACCAAACAGCTACAGTCTATTTGCAACAATATAGTTCTAAGTAAATAATAATAATACTTTGCAATTTTATTCTGATTCTTGCTTTAAAATTTTTTATGATTAAATTATGCAGTTCAGGTAAACATCACAGAAACAATGTACTAGAACAACATGGTCAGCATAGTACAATACCATTTACAACATATAAACTATTGATTATTGAGATAAAATTATCCTTACTAAAAATATCCCATTTGCTTTCCTATATTTCCCAACAGGCTTTCAGTTAGGCAGTGTCATCTGACCAGTTTGGGGCAATGGAATATGATATATCATTTTCAGGCTAATAAAAATTTCAATTCTCCAGCCTGTCTCTTTTTCAGCTGAGATGACCTAGAAGACTATATGCTCCTAATGGAAAAGCTACATGAGGATGGCAAACTATTTATTTTATTGTAACCAATTTTTCTTAGTACCTATATCTTATGCTCTGGGAGAACAAACAAATTTAAAATATATAAGCTAAAATATACATATATATGTATTTATCTATATTTGAGGATATATAAGCTAATATATACATATATTATATATACATACATATAATATATACATATATTATATATACATACATATAATATATACATATATTATATATACATACATGTAATATATACATATATTATATATACATACATGTAATATATTATATGTATATATTAGCTTATATATCCTCAAATATAGTTATCAAAAATATGAAGTTAAAAAATGCAGTGTTACTGAAAAGATAACATTCAGATGCCTGGCATTCAATACTAGGCAGACAAAGAAGCAGAAAAATACAGTATATAATGAAGAGAATAATCAATAAATTAAAATTGACACAGAATAGACATATACAATATTAGCAAAAGAAAATTAGAAAAGTTATCAGAACTGTATTCTCTGTGTCTTTCAGTAGACATAAAAATACTTTTCAGCAACTTTATTTTATATATATGTAATATATATAATAAATATGTATATACATAACTTCAATAGTGACTGTAGTCACCATTACCTACAATTTTAAAAAATTTCATGGTATATATGGTGACCATACCCGTTGTTAATTAAATTGCTTTCGTAGAACACAGTGAATAAATTTAAAGTGGGTTTTACATTGCATTCAAAGCTTAGTAATAGCAGCCGATGCTGAGATAAGAGTCTAAAAGTAATTTCATTCAGCTTATATATTGTTTTAGATAATAGAGGCTAAAAAAAAAATGTCAAGAGCCCTGCCCTAAGTGATCTACCAGTCTTAACAGAGAACATTGATATGTTAAGTGACAGGTTTGAATATAAGTTGATTATAATAATACAATAAATTGAGAATTTTAGTATGTAAATAAAATTCCAAATACTTTCGGGAGGAAGGTTAAAAGAAATAACACAAATCTGAAATAGGCCAGTAACATTGGTAAGAAAGAATAAAAATATATATTGCCAATTTTTTTTTTTTCCAGAATATAGCTCCTATTTGGATGATAAATGGAACAAGGACCTATAAAATTGCCATCTAGGTTTCTAACATAGATGACTCAGTAGTTTAATTAATTATATTAGAATCTATTAAAAAAAACACAAAAAACAGTTGAAAGAAAGTACTATTGGTTTCTGTGAAATGTCTCTTTTATCTCTGAGGTAATTATGTGGCTTAGCATTGAACTGAAATACAAGAAATTCTGTGTGTGTGTGTGTGTGTGTGTGTGTGTGTGTGTGTGTGTGTGTTTTATTTTTCCTTTGAGACAGTTTCACCCTTGTTGCCCAGGTTGGAGTGCAATTATGTGATCTCAACTCATCACAACCTCTGCCTTTCAGGTTCAAATGGTTTTCCTGCCTTAGCCTCCCAAGTAGCTGAGATTACAGGGATGCACCGCCATGCCTGGCTAATTTTGTATTTTTAGTAAAGACGGTGTTTCTCCTTGTTGGTCTGGCCGATCTCGAACTCCTGACCTCAGGTGATCCACCCTCCGCAGGCTCCGAAAGTCCAGGTATAACAGGGGTGAGCCACCACACCAAGCCACAAGAAGCATTTTTTAAGTGGACACACAAAATTACTTTATATTGTATGTTATCTTCTTCATTTTTTTCTAAGGCCATCGTTTAATTTAGAACCTGTTATTCACCTTTAGTTTCCTAATATGTTATTTACTTTTTCTCCAAAATTTTAATTTAATCTTCAGTAACTCTTTCTTTTAGAAGCTCTAGAAATTCTTACTGATATTGGCTAAGAATGACATACTGCACTCATTTAATAAAATCTTATGCAGAAGCAATTTATATGTAAACTAACAAAAATGTTCAACAGCACTTGTGCTCTGATTTTGGGGGGGTTTAAAAATATAAACTATATATAATTATTAATTTCCTTTAATTTAGAATAAGTATTTCATGGTATATTTATATATCTAGCTAACTATTTAATATCAGTATGCCCTTATTCAACAAAACATTGAAGCAGATTAGAAAAATGTGATAGCTTTAATCATTCAAAAACTTATTATTTTTAAAACTGCCTTTTGGGAAAAGATTTTATTTTACCTTTGATTGCTGAAAATGGTTCTACTTTAAAATTACAAAAGAATATACACTATAAATATTAAAACTCAAGTAATGGCTGTATATTTAATGACTAGAAAATAAATGTTTGGCTTTTTAACAAACTTACTTTTAGGGGTTAAAGGATTTCTTTTAGGTGGTTAGAAAAATAATTACTATTGATTAGCAATTGGCTCTGCTTCTCCAGAATGGTTATTAAGGTCCTAAAACACAGAAGAGAGTGTTATAAACAATATTGTGTTCTCCTCAGTCTGTTTTGGACTAAATAACCATTTCTTTGTTTGAAATGTCCTATTGACATCACTTATGCATTTCAGGAAGTTTGATATAAAGAACAATTTAGAACTAAAGATTGTTTCAGCATTTAAAAAGTAGAATGCTCAGAAAACTCCAAAAAAAATGAACTCTATGTAAGCGGAATGAAATAATATGACACCTATCGATTATTACATTTTGTATATAATGTTACTTTATTAAACTAAGATTAAATAGTTCTCCTGGAATTATATTATTAAAGTGGGAAATAGAAATGGTTCCCAAATGTTTAAAAGTGGGGACACTGACACATTGCAGAGAAAATACAATGGCCATATTTTGTGCACATGTGTTTGTGCATGTATTTTATACAAGAAGTACTTATCATTGGTAAGAAATATCTCCAGAGATTTCTGTAAATTTCCAAATGATTTAACACAAAATTGTGTACTCCCTGGCATTCACTCAAATCACATTTCTATTGAGAGCCAGGCTTATTTCCTCTGAATATCATTCAACACAAATCATATCCAACTCTTCAACTTCTGGTGGAGTATTCACTCTCTTTTTAGGGACTAGTGCCCTGATCAGAGTGGTTAATAAAGCCACTTTGCAAAACAATTCTGCATATTACAATTTAGTGCATATGGCATATATGTGAGTCACAGATCTGTATCAGTAAGAATTTTACATAATCTGTTTAACTTATTCAACAGTTTAATATATTCTAAGAATATTCATTAATTCAGGCAGTGAATAATCCATTCCACAAGTACTTAGTAAATTTGACTATTCTCTAGACTATAAACTAAGTGTTGGAGATACAAGGATGCATAAGGAAGACTTGCTGTCATATTGGTTCCTTCTTCAGCCTTCATCCAAATAGTGATTTTTTGTTTTGAAATTGAATGTTCTTTTTGACCAGTATAGTTCCCTGATATGGTTTGCCTGTGTCCCCAACCAAATCTCATCTTAAATTGTAGTTCCCATAATCAGCATGTGTTGTAGGAGGAACCAGGTAAGAGGTAATTGAATCATGTGAGTGGTTATCTTCATGCTGTTCTTGTGATAGTGAATTTTCATGAGATCTGATGGTTTTATCAGCATTTTCCCCCATTTGGCTTGTCACTTCTCTGTCCTGTCTCCATATGAAGAAGGATGTGTTTGCTTCTCCTTCAGCCGTCATTTTAAGTTTCCTGAGGCCTCCCCAGCCATGCTGAACTGTGAATCAATTAAACCTCTTTCCCGTATAAATTACCCAGTCTTATGTATGCCTTTATTAGCAACATGAGAGTGAACTAATACATTCCCCATCTTTCTTCTTTTCACTACTACAAAATATTAAATCTCCAGACCAATCATTGTCATTATCAAACACATTATGTTGATTATTATATGTGTGATCTTCCCCAAAGGATTTCATCATTATCTTATTACTTTCAGTGTATCCAGTGCTTGGCATGTGACAGGTTATCAGTATAAGTTTACGAAATTGAACTAAAGGCAAAACTGACTACCTCAACAACACAAAGAATTGAGACAGGCATCAGTCTTTGGCATTGGAATGAGTGATTAGTTCAGCAGTTATTTTCACATAACCTGAGAGGGAATCACATCATACAAATTTTGATCTCCTGTTAGGCATCTCAGTACTGAGAGTTTCAGGCAATGTAAAATGGAGGTATGAGGTAAACATCCAGACATGCATATATATCCAGACACCTAGGAAACCACAGAAAAGTAGCCCAAAGGTACGCTGACTATGAAATTCTTCACTGAACTAAACACCAAAGCAGTATAGGTTGAGATAGGGGAATAATTTGGAATTCAGAAATCAATATTGGTAAATTTCAATCAAGATTACATGTTTGGAAGTGACATGGATAATATTGTCTCACTGTTTTGCCATAGACTGTGTAAGAATAGAGATCAGGGTGAACATGTCCCTCAAAACAGATTGAGGTAGAAAGTTGGTAGGACCAAACAAGGCATCAGTCACGTCATCTTTGGTGGATTGAAGAGAGAATTAAATGGGGGACTGACAACTATAAGATAAGAAACATTAATATTTTTGTGTTCAGCCTGTTCATAAATAGGTTCATTTTGCTTTTAATGTTTAACAATAAATGATACAGAAATCACATACTTCTCTTATTTAGGATAAAATCTTCATATGAAATACATTTATTTCTTTATTCAAAAAACTGAATAAGCAAATATAGGTTATTTGATCACTGAAATTGCTGTCCTACATTATATATGCTTTTATTTATTTTGAGGTAGAAAATTATTCTACATGGTTTATAATGCAGGAAATAAAAAAAATATATAATTTACAAATGTACACTGATAGTTGACCACAGCCTCGAACTTTAAATTAACCAAAGTTTGTTTCTGCTTCAGACTTGAAATCTACCAAATAACTTCTTCTGTGTCATTGGTACATCAATGTTTATGTTTACACTATCAATTAGATGTAGAGTATATGTAGAATTTACGAATTGATTAGCTGTCACAATGAGTGTGACTTAAATTTGACATGGTTCTAGAACTCTTTCATTTCCTGTCACCTCCTCATTCTCAGTTTTTCCCCATGCTGTTACCTCCTTTGTGATTCTTTTTAACAGGAGAAAAAGCTGAGGGACAGCAGAAGGACATATGATTGCAGGTGCCCTTTCCTCACCTGGCAAGCAGTGCTATGAATCATATTCTGTATCTATTCCACAGTGAAATGCATTGTGCTTCAAGTCTGTCCCTATAAAAAATAACAATCTAGCTTCCCTTTGGCAGAGAGAGCTTAAATTGGATATGGTCCTTGGGGACCTGAGTTCCAAGGTCGTTTTAGGGAGGTTACACATCATGTCAAAGTAAAGACACTCTTAGCCAACAAGAACAACAACAAAAATAAAGCATTTGTTAGTAGAAAAGCTCTGATGCGCTTAGAAAATGAGAAATTAAAAAAAAAATTAACTATAGTCACTCTGAACTCAAAATTCCCAGCTGGAAAGCTTGTGAAAGTAGATTAGCCACATTTCTAAAAATGTCATGAATTACTTTTGCTTTTCCTCAATTGAGAGTAACGTCAAGGGGCTAATCAAACAAGTTGTAGCAGAGAAATCAGGGATATTAGTCTAGAGTATCATTTGTAATGTCATAAACATTCAGTTTACAGTGTCTCTCTAGTGTGTTCGTGAATCACTTAACAGGTAAAGAATGACTGTTGGTTGATAAAAATGCCAGCCTATTTAGTCAGCATCATCCCTCTTCCTTCCCACAAATTTATATTAGGTAAGAGAGGATTTAGCTGCAAGTGACAGAAAACCCGAATGGCATGTGGCTTAAACAAGATAAAAGTTTATTTTTCACTCATATAAAAGTTCAGGGCTGATATGTGGCTCTGTGTTATCAAGGACACAGGCTTGTTTTTACTGTTTGCTTCACTATGCATTGCCTTTAACTTAATGTTCAAGATGTTAACTCCATGAACCTGGCAGAAAAAGGGTGGAGAGGATGATGAGGAGGCCAAATACATCCCATGAAAAGCATTTACAATTCATTTAGTCTCCCGAGGCAGGCTGAAAAATATATTAGGATGGCCACGTAACCAACCATAACATATATTTCTATGGGGTAACGTGGGAAGAGATGTTAAGGAAAAACTGGAAGTCTCAATCTCATTTGTTTCTGAGAACTTTTATAAAATATTAATGTTATTGTACTATAACTTTTGAGATAAATCCTAAGTAGATTTTAGTTTCTACTTTATAAAAAGAATTTTTGAACTTTGTGTGGTATTCTATTACTGGAATTTATCCCTGAAGCTTAAGTCATTTAACAATTATTATAAAACTCAAATCAACCAACATTAAGCAAATAAAAATATAGACGTTATATATCAATAAATTAAATTAAAGTATTAAAGTTATCTGTATTATCTCAGTGCTCTTCAGTGAGAAAACATTTTTGAATTATAGACTTTCTTCCTTTAAAAAGTATGGTTGCTGTTTTGCTAAATATAGAAGGTGAGTTTTTAGATACAATTTTCTTTTTTTTTAGTTGATGTTGATATAAGTTTGTTTTCAACTTAAGAATCTTAAGAAATAAATCATATTTTTTGGTCAAGGGTCCTAAGTGATATTTCTTACAGACTCATCCATTAATTCTTTCTTATTTTTTAAATAGAGATGAGGTCTCGCCATTTTGTCCAGGCTGGATAGAACTCCTAGACTCAAGCAATCCTCCTGCATTAGCCTCCCAAAGTGCTGGGATTACAGGCATGAGGCACCATGACCAGCCTTAATTCTTTTGATTACTACCATGTAACCAAGACAACAATCTTTATAGGTACTCCCAAGTATGTTATAGATACTTTATAGGTATTTTTGACCTCTTTAGAGGTCAATTTAATAAAAGAGGTTTAATTGAGCTGCAGGGCCCTGGACTGAGTCCAAAAAACTTTTTTTTAACAAGTGAATAGTTTATTAAGAATTAAATGAGGATATGGAATGTGGTATATGTACAGTTTATTAAGAATTAATGAGGGTATAGAATGTGATGTAATATATGTAAGACACTGAAGGTGGGTATAATAGTACTAATTGCACAAAAAGCTAAATTTCATTTCAAAAAAAATCATAAGACAAAAGAAAAGACAATTTCACCATTATAAAGTAAGTTATTTCATGCAAAGTACTAATCCTCCCCCTTCCCCCTTCCCCTGTAAACCCCAACTTCCCAACAAACAAAAAGCTATCTGAAAATACTGCCATGCCAACATATTACCCAAGGTGTAATCATTATTGGAAAAACACACTAATTAAGCAGTGGATTAAATGAAATGTCACACTTTGCAATATTGTAAACTCATAGATCACAGTGATTTTACATAAAAAGCAATTCCAGATTCACTCATAGGGTGAGTAATATGGACTAAATATTGAGAGATATTGTAAATTCAAACTCCATTAGTTAATCTCGTTATCTTCTAATTATAAAACCTGGAAGCTTAGATAACCTGACAAATCTATATAAAATTTGGCATACTCCATTTGTGTTCCAAGAAATGACATTAGGAGCATTTTATTAGGGAGCTGTATAAGAAGGACTTCAAGGGCAGGATTTGACCACAGTTCCGCAGGCTTAACAGGAAGCATGACTGGGAGGCCTCTGGAAACTTATAATTGTGGTGGAAAGCAAAAGGGAAGCAAGACACCTTCTTCACATGGTAGCAGGAGACAGAGCAAAAGGGAAAGGGCCACATACTTTCAAACAACCAAATCTTGTGAGAAGTCACTCATTATCATGAGAACAGCAAAGGGAAAATCCATCCCTATGATCCAATTGCCTTCTACCAGGCCCTTCCTCTGACACTTGGAGATTACAATTTGACACAAGATTTGGGTGGGGACACAGAGGCAAACAATATCATTCTGCTGCTGGCACCTCTCAAATCTCATGTCCTTCTCAGATTTCAAAATCAATCATACTGTCTCAACGGTCCCCAAAGTCTTAGCTCACTCCAGCATTAAGTGAAAAGTCCACAATTCAAAGTCTCATCCAACACAAGATAAGTCCCTTCTGCCTATAAAAAAAAAAAAAAAAAAATTTATTACTAGCAAAATACAATGAAAGTCGTGTTAGTCCATTTACACACTACCATAAAGAAATACCTGAGATTGGGTAATTTATAAGTGAAAGAGATTTAATTAACTCACAATCTCACATGACTGGCGAGGCCTCAGGAAACTTACAATCATGGCAGAAGCTGAAGGGGAAACAAAGTATGTTTTACATGATGGCAGGAGAAAGAGCTGAGGGGAGCTTCCAATCACTTTTAAACCATCAGATCTTGTAAGAACTCACTATCACAAGAAGAGCATGGGGAAAACTGACCCCATGATTCAGTCACTTTCCATCAGGTCCCTCCCTCAACATGTGGAGATTACAATTCAAGATGAATTGGGTGGAGACCCAGAGCCAAATCATATCAGGGCTACAGGCATTGGGTAAATGCTTCCATTTCAAATGATAGAAATTGACCAAAACAAAGGAGTCACAGGCCCCATGGAAGTCTGAAAACTGGCAGGGAACACACTAATTCTTAAAGCCCAAAAATAATCTCCATGGACTCCATGTCTCACATCCAGGGCACACTGATGCAAGGGGTGGACTCCCAAGATCTTGAGCAGCTCCACTCCTATAGCTCTGCAGGGTACAAACCCCACAGCTGCTTTCATGGGCTGGCGTTGTGTGTCTGAGGCTTTTTCAATCTTATGGTGCAAGCTGTTAGTGAATCTATAGTTCTGGATTCTGGAATATGGTGGTCCTCTTCTAACAGCTTCACTATGCAGTGCCCCAGTGGGAACTCTATGTGGGGGATCCAACCCCACATTTTCCCTTTGCATTGCCTTAGCAGAAGTTTTCCATGAGGGCTCCACCACTGCAGCAGACTTCTGCCTGGACATCAGGTACGTCCATATATCTTCTGAAATCTAGGCAGAGGTTCCAAAACCTCAAGTCTTGCCTTCTGTGCACTTTCAGGATTCACATCATGTGTAAACCACTATGGCTTGGGGCTTGCACTCTCTGATGCAGGAGCCAGAGTTCTACCTTGGTTTCTTTTATAATAGCAATAGCTGGAGGTGGAGTAGCTGGACATAGGGTGCCATGTCCTGAGTCTGTACATAGCAGCAGGGCTCTGGGCCCAGTCCAGGAAATGATTGTTCCCTCCTAGACCTCCAGGCCTGTGTTGGAAGTGATTACCAGGAATGCCCTGGAGACATTTTTTTTCCATTGTCTTGTCTATTAACATTTGGCTCCTCTTAGGCAAATTTTTGCCATCAGCTTGAAATTCTTCCCAGAAAATCAGTTTGTATTTTTCTACCACATGGTCAGGCTGCAAAGTTTCCAAACTTCTATGCTTTTTTTCCCTTTTAAATATAAGTTTCAATTTCAGAACATCTCTTTGTTTATGCATATGATCATACGCTTTTAGAAACTGCTAGGCCATATCTTGAATGTGTTGCTGCTTAGAAATTTCTTCTACCAGATGCCCTAAATCATTTCTCTCAATTTCAAAGTTCCACAGGTCTCTAGAGCAGGGGCAAAATGCCACCAGTCTCTTTGTTGAAGCATAGCAGAAATGATCTTTACTCCAGTTCCCAATAGGTTTTTCATCTCCATTTAAGACCACCTCAGCCTGAACTTCACTGCTCTTATCACTGTAAGCAGTTTGGTTGCAACCATTCAAAAAGTTTCTATGAGGTTCCTAACCTTCCCACATCTTCCTGTCTTCTTTTGAGCTCACCAAACTGTTCCAAACTCTGCCTGTTACCTAGTTACAAAGATGCTTCCACATTTTCAGGTATCTTTATAGTAATGCCACACTTTCCTGGTACCAATTTTCTGTATTAGTCTATTTTCTCAGTGGTATAAAGAACTACCTGAGCCTGGGTAACTCATGAAATAAAAGAGGTTTAGTTAACTCTCAGTTCCACATGTATAACAGTAAGCATAACTAGGAACTCTCAGGAAACTTACAATCATGGCAGATGATGAAGTGGAAGCCAGGACTTACTTCACATGGTGGTGAGAGAGACAGCAAAGGCAGGAAGTGTCATAGACTTTCAAACAACCAGATCTTATGAGAACTCACTCATTATCACAAGAACAACAAGGAAGAAACTGCCACCATTGTCCAATCACCTCCTACTAGGCCCTTCCCCTGACATGTGGGAATTACAATTTGACATGAGATTTGAGTTGGGACACAGAGCCACACCATATAATCAACTATCTTTAAAACCTTTTGTACCAAATTATACTTGGTACCAGTGTTTCATAATGTGATGTGTTCTTTATGAAGCTAATTTAGTATGTACACATATACTCTCTCACACACAAATCTATTGATATGTATGTGCTTATTTCATGAGTTTACAGAAATGTATATTTAATTCCATAATCACATATTCAAGTAAGTTTGGAAATAGTAGGTTAAATAAAATGTAACAAAAGTCTATGCTGAAATACTTAGAAGAACTTCAGATATATTACCCTGTATTATACTTCTTCTAGAGGAGAATGTGATATGTAAACATAATTTACCAAGAATCCCTTGTTTTGAAATACATACATGAATAATCACATAGATCCAGTATGCAGTAGAAAACATTTTAGAAAATGATGAAAATTATTGATTAATATATAAAGAATTGACTTGTATACTCATTAAAACCAAATAACAATTTCAGTATGTAATCTGTGTTATAATAACCCTAAAGAAAGAGCCTTCATAGGGAGAAGTTAAACACCAATGTCAGTCATTTCAGGAGAACTAAGGATGTCAACAATGAAAAATTCCTTCATGTAAAAATTTAAAACTTTTGCTGAATTAACAAAAATGTTTTTTAAGCCTAAACCTAATATGAATAAATTTATCATATGTAGTAATCCATTCATTATTTTACTTTATCTAAATTGTGTCAGCCCCATAACAAGCAATACTTTTGAATGACTTTTTTTCACTGCATTCTAATCACTTTTAAGAATATCAATAGCATGTTTATTACTTGTTGCAAAGACTAAAGAGGATATTTGCATATAAACCAGGTAATTTTGGATCAATTAGTCTGAGAGTAACAATAAACATCAATTCCAAAGAGCAGAAATTATCAGTACTGGTTTTCTGACCACATTACAATAAAATTAGATGTCAGTGACAAGACTAAATAACTCCTGAATGAAACATATACTGAAATCTAAAAATGTAGCCTGTTTGGAAAATTACAAAAGTTTAAACATTGTATAATAAAATATTATCTATATTCCATAAGAATGTTTAAAAGTGCACATTCCTAGACCTTTAAATATTTAACTAACAAATAAAAAAATTAATAACTGCTTATTCAGATTTAGAAATTAGTAAGAGAGGGGGTAAATCTTAAGAATTGAGAAGAAAGAGATTAATAATTAATCTATTAATTTAATTAACTGTAAGTGAAAAGGGACATAATTTAGAAAACAGAAAATACAGGTTAGAATGGAAAATATATGTTAAATTTGGGAAATATAATCCGCAAGAAAAGGAGAAAATATAAAGCAGAAGAAAAAATAGGATATAAATAAAATAGTGAAAAAATAATCGAAATATTAATAAATGTTATACTTATCTTTGTACCTGTTAATGTAATTCTGTAAATTAATAATACTAAAATAAAGAAAGCTAAACTAAAATTATTTGAGAGGCTACAGAGTTTTTATGACATCCTGCAGAGTTAGAATGTCTGATTCTAAAATTTAGCTCTGCCAATGATCAACTGTGTGAAACTAAGCAATTAAGGGAACTTAATATTTATAAAGCATCTATTATAATTTAAATACTATGAAAGAGTTTGCTAGTCTAAAATTGTACCTCTTTTATATTTTAATCTGAATTTACATTAATCTGCCCACAATTGACATCAGACAGCAGGCATCAGTAATTAAAAGCCTTAAAAATGCATCTATAAATATCAAAAGCATTCTAAATATGTGTTATTTTCTTGCAGAATATTGAAAAAGCCTCCTTTTTAAGTGGAAAATATAATACGTAAATTCACACAACTCATTCTCATCTATCTCTCTCATTGACAGAATTATACATATATATATATATATATATATATTTGGTTTTGTATGTATATATTTGGTGTAAATACACTTATGGTTTATTTATGTTTCATTTATATATAGGCTTGATTTTTATATATACACACATATTGGTTTAAGTGTGTGTATATATATTGTATGTATGTATATATATTGAATACATGTATGAAAATTGTTAAAGCTACATTAGGAATGTACGTCAAAGGAAAAGAGTTTCTTGGAAATAGAATTAGACAAATTGCAATGAGTTGAGAATTTTAAGTCTTCTCTCACTTATGGTGGTATGTTTATTTTTGAATTAATTATCCAATTAAAAGGAACTTTGAAACCTTCCTTTTTAAAGAAACATCAAAAATCGAAAACTTCTTTCTGATGTTTAATCATATAATATTTTAATAAAAAACATTATCATTTGCATTTTTACTTGAATTAAAACTTCAAGATTATTTTTGATTTTTGGTTACTCTGGAAGAGTGTTTCTTAAATATAAAAGGTAAACACATAAGCATTATTCATGAGTGTAGTGACTAATAATTATAATCACCTTTGAAAAGCTCAGATTTTTTTCATGAAAATTACACTCTATTTTGCACAAATGTAGGCCATTTAAAGTGGGTATCACTATAGTCATTACGATCACAACAAATCCAAATCCAAATACAGGCGTGTCATAACTTACAAAGTGTTTTCTACTTTTTAAATTTTTAAATATTTATTTTTGAGGTGGAGTCTCACTCTTTCACCCAGGCTGTAGTGCAGCAACATGATCTCAGCTCACTGCAACCTCTGTCACCTGAGTGCAAGGATTCTCCCACCTCGACCTTCCTAGTAGCTGAGATTACAGGCACATGCCACCATGCCTAGCTAATTTTTGTATTTTTAGAGGAGACAGGGTTTCGCCATATTGGCCAGGCTGGTCTTGAACTCCTAACCTCAGGTTATCCTCCTCCCTCGGCCTCCCAAAGTGCTAGGATTACATGTGTGAGCCACCATGCCAGGCCTGAGTGGCAGATTTTTTTTAAGAAAAAATTAAATAAAAAAAATTTTACACTTAAAATTTTTACAGGAATAGACCTTTAAAAAATGGAGTGACAATTTGAATTATGAGGCTCTAATATTGCAACATTTAAAATATCTATTTCAGAAAACTTCAGTGTTAATTTTTGGCATACCACAACTCATTACATAATGAAGGTATAAATTGTTCTCCTCAACAGTTAAGATAATGAATAAATGGGCACTAAAACACAAACACACATACATACATACATGCAAATACACATGCATACAACAAAAAGCCTCTATACATCTTACTGTTTTGTTTACTATTTTAAAATTAAATATTATTTATAGAGCTCCATGACTTAATTTATATATTAACATACCAATTTGAATCAGGATTAACTAAAAATGTGCATTCTATCTCATGGGCCTCATAGTCTTGCTCCATTATACAGAAGGAGAAATGGGCAAATCACTTTTTAATATTAGAATAGTACCAGGAAAATTTCCTTTCACAAAGTACTAAAGTGACAATCAACAACATGGCAATTATTTATGTTATCTTTGGCTAAAATTAGTGGAACTATGTGCATGGGCAAGTTTAACTTTGATCAGAGTTAATGAGAAAGACTGCATTCTAAAACAAGTACAAAAGGGATGTAAGAATGTTTTTTCCAATACTGGAAGTAGTGCAGAACTTAATCACCTTTGTGCCCATTAGAAAATTTAGTGTATGGTTCAGTGGGAGAGTATGACAATGGTTACTAGCAAGTCAATTTAATTAACCTTAATCTCCCAACAATTGCCTTATAGACTCTGTTGAACAAAGAACAAAATGTTAATTATAAAATGGAAAATATTAAGGATACTGTTTTGCTTTGTTTTGTTTTCCACTAGGGTATATAATACCCTCAGATTAAGAATAAATGCTCCCAAGGCACTCTAGGCTCTGCAAAGTGTCATACGAAATATACAAGCTTTAGTGTGATCTGAATAGTATGTTTTAGCAAATATAGCAAATACTGCTGACAAAGCAAATAAGAAGTGATCAATGTAAAAATTGTAAATTGAATTTCACTTCTTTAAAGTTGGTGAGATGATTAACTGGGTGGAAGGCTGAAGGAATTATAGTCACGTCTCCTTTAATGACAGAATTCATTCTAAAAAATGTGTCTGTAGGTGATTTTGTAGTTGTGTGAACATCGTAAAGTGTACTTGGACAAACCTAGATGGTTACAGGCCACCGCACACCTAAGCTGTATGGCATATCCTAATTTGCTCCTAAGCTATGAACCTGTACAGCATGTTACTTTACTGAATACTAAACACAATTGTAACACAATGACAAATATTTGTGTAGCAAAACATATGGAAACATAGGAAAGGTACAGTAAAAATGCAGTATATAAAGAGTAAAAAAGAGTTACATTTATACAGATCACTCATTACTGAATGAAGCTTGCAAGACTAGAAGTATCTCTGGGTGAGTCAGTGAATGAGTGTTGAGTGCCCAGGACATTACTGTATCCTACTGTAAACTTTATAAACACTGCACATTTGAACTAGATCAAATGTATTAATTTGTTTCTTTCTTTAGTAGTAAATTAACCTTAGCTTACTGTAACAGTTTTACTTTATAAACTTTTAATCTTTTTTAACTTTCTGACTCTTTGGTAATAACACTTAGCTTAAAACATGAACATATTTTATAGCTGTACAAAAAAATATTTTGTTGCTTTATATCCATATTCTATAAGGTTATTTTATATTTAAAATTATTTCTATTTATAATTGTTTTTTAATTTTTGAACTATTTGTTAAAAATGAAGATACAAATACACACATTAGCCTAGGTCTACAGGGTCAGGATCATCTGTATCATGGTTTTCCACCTCCACATCTCATCCCACTCGAAGGTCTTCAGAGGCAATAACATGAGTGGTGCTGTCATCTTCTATGATAACAATACCTTCTTCTAGATTATTTTCTGGAAGACCTACCTGAGGCTTCTTTATAGTTATCTTTTTTATTAATAAATAGAAGAAGTATACTTTTAAAAATAAAGATAAAAGGTATAGCATAATAAATATATAAACCAGTAACAGAGTCATTGATTATCATTATCAAGTGCTACCTATTGTAAATAAGTGTATTTGCTATACTTTTAGAAAACTGGTAGGGTTGTTTACACCAACATCATCACAAACAGTTGAATAAGGCATTGACCTACAATGTTATGATGGCTAAAACATCCATTGGTGATAGGAATTTTCAAGTGTCATTATAATCTTATAAGACCATAGTCATATATGTGGTCTGTCATTCACTGAAATGTTATATGGCACATGACTGTGTATGACAGTAAGTATATCATTCGTAAAACTGTAAAAGCCAAATTTTACCAGATATGGAAGCAAAATTGACTTGCCATCATCTTAATAAAACAGCCTGATTTTTATTCCATCTTGAAATTTTTTATTAACTCATTTGATATGTTTCTATTTTGAATCTGTTTAACCCAGAGAATAAAAACCTAGAGATAGCTTAATCAGTATCAGAATGTTTATTCTGGTTCACTTAGTATACCAGATATTTTAAATAGGGAAAAACAAATATCTAGGTTTCTCAATGAAAATAGCTATTTTACTATTTGCCTTGACTCTAAGTGACCAATAAAACAAACTTAATAAGAATTAACAGGCAAATCAAATAAAGAAAATTTAAAACTACCTTATTTTTCTTATTTAGTGTAATTATACAGTCTTAGGGTACCAAAAATTTAAAGGACATCTAGGTTTGCTTGAACCATTTTTATATCTGATCTGTATTTACACTAAACAGTCTGTTATTCAAACTGGCCAAGTAATATTAGATCAGCCTGAATAAAAATGAGTTTGCCCTTTTGAGGTAGGAGACCTGCAAGACTTGTTTTCCATTCATAACCCTGCTGACTAAAACAAGGACAGGATAAAATGAAGAAACTGGCTGAAACTATATGGAGAGGAAAGCAATCCCTAGCTGCTCTAATTGTTCATTAGCATAAGAAACTCATTAGCATAAGACACTTTGATGGGAGCATCAACCTCATGACAGTTTACAAATACCATGGTAACAAACTGAAAGTTACCACCCTTTCCATGACAACAACCTCGAAGATACCTCTCCTTTCATAGAAAGTTCTAAATAACCTGTCCCTCAATTTGCATAAAACCACTCCTTAATGGCATATAATTGCAAGTGTCTACATAGACAGTTGTCAACAGCTTATATGCAGCCAACTCTGGGTGAACCGCCTATGGAGGTAGCACTGCTCAACTAGAAGCAGTATCATTCAATAAAAGATTCCTAACGCCACTGGCTCCTTCTTGAATTCTTTCCTGGGAATAAACAAGAACGCTTATGGCCTAACCTCCAATTCTGCAGTCACTGCCTGTCCTACATCACTTTCATATATATGTGTCATATGAATGTGTGCTTGTGTAAAATCATCATGACTGAAATTAATAGAATATGTTTGGTACGTTCTGAAGTTCATGAAAGAATTAGGCATGTCCTTTAGTAGACATTGTAAGTGCACATTTTCATTCAATTTAGGAAACAGGTATAAGTTAATAAAAATGTTAATCATAATGTTTTACCTGGTAATATAATACTGGACCCCAGAAGAGTGACAGGGAGTTAGGGAAATATTAGCAAAATAGGGAGATCCAGTTCTTGTAATCATGGAAACTTGCTGCTATTTAACTGTCATTAAAAGTCCTGTATATCATAAGTATAAAGCTTATCTATATCAGTTAGGAAGAAAATTACTCAGTTGTGATACACTTCTAATTCTGTAAACAATGGAGCCAAAGCATTACTATACGGAACTTATGTGTATTTAACCACTGGGAAGTAAGGAGTGATTTGAACTCAGTAGATGCCCTTTAGAGGTGAGCACCAAGTGTAGGTGTGATGGGAGTCGGCTGTGTCCCCATTATGCTCATTTCCAGAATGCCTCACAGAATGTGATCCAAGGGTAATTTCAGTCTCGCTGATTTTTCTTAGAGACAAAGCTCTTGTAGCACAGTGTCACTATGTTTCATTTCTGTATTTTCTTTTTCTGATTTGTTTATACCACATGGTGTTTGAAAGATTGGGTTTTTAAGAGGTGTCTTTTAAAATATGTTTAAATCAATAGACTTTTCTGAATTCCTTCTTTAACTTTCTTACAGTGGTGAATATTCACTTCTGAAATGGAAAAGAATTTTAATGACCAGATTAAATTTTGTATTACTTAATCATTTTACTTATATAGCTACTTTGACTAAATTTGAGGTGGAGGTTATCTATACTGATGATTATTTTATTCCATCTACTAGTGATATGAAAGAATAATGTGTCAGTGATTTTCATCTAACATACAACTAATTTTACATTATTTAATACTTTTCCTCAAGAAGAGCATTACGTCAATGAGAATATAGAATGGAGGATAAAGAAAAAATATAAAATTATTGAGAAGTAAAGATACTTTGATTAACACTCCATTATAATTGTATTTGCATATTTCTTCTAAGTTGAAAGTTGTATTTTATAACCAGATGACTTTTTATACACATATATTAATTTGAAAGTTATAAACATTGAAGATGTCCTTTATTATAATGACTATGTGGCTCACCTTTAAAAAAAAAAAAACCTTACTTTTAATTATGATGAATGCATAATAGTTGTATAGGTCCTCCACAGAATCAGAACCAATGGGAGAGAGATATATAAATGTAAATTTAATATTTAAACACACACACATAGGATACTTACACACACATAAGGATATTTATTTTAGGGAATAGGCTCACATGATTGTAGGGGCTCACATGATTGTAGGAGCTCGCAAGTCCTAAGTGAACAGGGCAGGCCAGCAGCTGGAAAATCGTTCAGTAGTTGCTGTTTTAGCCTGGAAGTAGAATTTTTTCTTTCTAGAAAATTATAGTTGTTTTTGTTTTTAAGGCCCCCAACTGATTGGATAAGGCCTACGTACATTATTGAAGGCAACCTCTTTACTTAAATTCAACTAATTATAGATGTAAACATCTATAAAACACCTTCACAACAAACCTAGATTAGAATCTGATTACATAACTGGTTGCTATAGCCTAGTCAAGTTAACACATTAAAGTAACTATAACAGGCTCTATTGGTATATTCTGCTGGTCAAACCTAACTTTGTAGCCTGGTGTCATTACGTCATTAGAGGAAATATTCTCTTGGATATTTCACAGAGTACTTTACATAAATAAGATAGAAATGATATAATGTATGTTAAAAGTAATTATTAGTCTAAACCCACCAAAAACATTCACGTCATCTCCTTTAAAGGCTTCTCATCTGCTATTTCATACAGATCTTCCAAGACTTGTCTTTCACTCTTTATCTATATGTGCAAGCCTTTTAAACGCAAACAAACATTGTAGGAACTAAAAATTCAAAGAGCCTCATTAATTTACACATGAGGAAAACTACTCACCAATTACAGATAAGGAAAATAGTAATCAATTTGCAGATAAACAAAACTCCAAGGAACGTCTTTGATCCTCTGATTCAAGTACATGCAGGAGCACATTTTCGGAGTTCTTTCAGTGATTTGCCTATAATTGAGTATCTACTCTGTAGTGGGTCGAACAGTTTCCACTTGAAACTCAGGTCCAGTTGGACCCTCAGAATGTGGCCCTATTATTTGGAAACAGGATATTTGCAGAAGTAATTGGTTAAGATGAGGTTACACTGGGTTAGAGTGGTCTGTAAATCCAGTGCCTGACCCTTGGAAGAGTAGAGACAGAAACAAAGAGGAGTACCTCGTGTGAAACCACAAAAACACACAGAGATGGTCATATAAAAACAGAAGCTCAGATTGAAATCAGGCTGTTGGAAGCCAAGAAACACCAGAAACCACTGACAATTAGAAGAGGCAAGGAGTATTTTTTTTCCCTAGAGCCTTCAGAGTGAATATCTTCATGCTGATGCCTTGATATTGTGCTTCTAACCCCTAGAACTGTGAAAGAATAAATTTAGGTTGTTTTAAGCCACCTTGTTTATGGTAGTTTTATATGACAACCCTATGAATATACTCTCATTACTCTTAAGAACTGGAGGTTTCTCTCCCTTGCATTATTTTAGGAAAGAACAATGACACTTCCACGGAGAAACCGTAAATGATTTTTGTGCTATGCGAGAGAATGTTGGGACTTTGTCTCTATAAAGAGGGAGTGCCCCATTTTGCAACTTCTTTTCAGAGTCTTTTATAGTTATTGAACTAGTGAAGTGGATTAGTGTAATTTACACTTAGAAGGAGGAAGGGATTCTTCTTCAAGGGAGCTTGTTTAATGTGCATCATTAGTTGAATTGTATTGAATTCTACTAAATCTAGACAAAACTTCTAACCCAATCCAGTCTGTTTTCCTAAAAGAATTATCTAACCTAATCTGGTTTTGAAGTGCAATAAGTTAACTGTATTAGATTACGAATGAGCAGCCAAGGCTGCCAAAGATGTGGCCCTTCAAGGTGTGTTGCTCAATTTAGAGTCACACTGCAACCAAAGACTCATTAAACTGATCTAATTAAATAAAAACAATATCCCAAATAATTAAGGACAAAGTCATGACCTTTAATGATCCCTCAGCTTATCACTGCTACGAAATGAATTTTAATTACCACTAATGATTTATTGTATATCTAAGGTATGATGCCGTTAAAATCTGCCCAAAGGGGTCCCCAGTTACTTTTGTACACTATGTACCCTTCTGAGAAACTGTATTAATTACTCTTACACAGAAACAAAAGTATGCAAAATTCTCAAGGCATCTTCTGACAACTGTCAGCATAAGTGTACATAAAACTTTAATTGTGTTCTGGGTGGCATCTTATATAAAATTATCCTTGAGAGCTTTTAAGAAACCTTTAAAATTTAGTTGCCATGTAAAAAGAGCTTAATAACAAAATTTTTGCTTATGTTGTTTTTGCAGCACAGGTTACCTTTAACTTACAAGAGCAGAACTGAAAGTTTGATTTGTGATTGAAATAAAATTTAATTTCCTATTAAAATTACTGTTTACAAAACCAGCACTACAAAGTTATACATTTATATGAGCCTACAATTTGCTTTACAGTAGTTCCTTCATGAATATGTAAATGTGTATAAATTGCTTTTTTTCTCCAAAGTTCAATATATTGTTGCTCACTTTTATTTAGAAGATGATTTAGCAATCAGTCATTAATATTCTAAACTTTGGGCTTACAAGTGGCACCTGAACTGGGAGGATTTCTTGAGCCCATGAGTTCAAGACCAGCCTGGGCAACATAGTGAAACCTTGTCTCTGCAAAAAAGAAGACAATAAAAAATAGCTAGGCGTAGTGGTACAGGCCTATAATCTCAGCTACTCAGGAGGCTGAGGTGGGAGCATGGCTTGAGCCCGGGAAGTCAAGGCTGCAGTACTGCACTGCAACCTGGCTGACACGGCAAGACCCTGTCTCAAAATAAATGAATAAATAATAATAATAATAAAAGGAAGAAAAAATAAGAAAACATAAAATGTGTGTATTATTTTGAGTATCTCTTAGAAATCATTTTTGGGGAGGCAGCAAGGCAAAAAAAATTATAAATGTTAAGCTTTTTGTGTTTACAGCAATAATGTAAGGATGTTTATCAATTATGTATTACTATGTAAAAGCAAAACAAACAAAAAACCTCAATGCTTCATAATTTAAAGCAATAACCATTTGTTTAGCTTCAGATTCTGTGGGTCAGCAACTTGGGCTGAACTCAGCTGAGTGATTCTTCCAGCCATGTCTGAGCTCTATGATTGTATTCACCTCCCAATATTATGGTGGCCTGGCTAGGGGATGGTTGCTCTAAGATACCCTCCCTCACAGCTCTTGTTAGTTTTCTGCTGGCTGAGGTGAGAGAGCTACTAGGCTACATGTCTGCTATTATCTCATATGCTAGTTTAGGCTTGCTTACATGGCAGCCCTTGAGGGTTTCTGAAGTCAGAGTGACAGTGGAAAAGGCCTCCTGAATCCTTGGCTCAAAACTAAAAAAAAATTTATTTATTTTACATTCTGTGGCTTCAAAGCATGTCACAATCTTACCAAGTTACAAAGTATAAATACACAGACTCTATGTATTGATGGGAGAAGCTGCCAAGACCAAAAAAAAAAAAAAGTGGCTCTAGAGTAGGATTGACAATTGTGATTATATTTGCAGTCTGTCAAAGGATGCTTGCCTACAAAGTAAACCTCCATAAAAAGATTCTGATTTAGTTGATTATGAAACCACTTCAGAAATATACATTTACCTAAGTAGCCTATATTTACACCAAAGTACCAATGCTTTTGTAGTCAGGGTAAATCACACTCTTAAGTATTAATTTCCCCACCAATACAATTTTGAGTTACAGTTGCTATTTCTAAGTGCCCAATCAATTCTGCAATTTTTGCCAGCTAACTTCAGTGATCTACGAAAGCATTTCCCATTATTAAATACTGTATTACCCACCAATTTTTGAAAGAATTTTCTCTATTTACATAGAGTAATTTATATTCATTACAAAAATACCTTACTCAGTCCAGTAAATTATTTTATACCTATAAATCAATGGGTTAATTTTAGAAAAATTGTGTCCTTTTATATAAAATGTCAAAGTAAGAGCCTTTTTAAATTATAAGGCTCTTACATTATCTAGATTATAAAACTTTTATATGTAGTAAACTTCTTTCTTTAGGCTTTGATATAGAGCTTATTTCAATGCCATACACTTTATACGGAGTGTTTTGTAAAACAAAAGAGGGCACAAGTTCCTAATTGAGGTATGCCCTAATTTTTATTTATATATTTTATTCCTCACAAAGCTAAGAAGAAACATATAACACACCTGAGACTGTGGTTCTCTGGAAGTCTGCCTAGGGAGTTTCCATATGAATTGTCTTACAATTGAAGACAGTAGGACAGGCCAATGGTTAGGGAGTGTGAAGCAAGTAGCAAGACAGAAAAAAAGAGAAACAACCCAGTTTGCATGAAGATGCAATGTGGTGATCAATATGCCATGCAAAGCAGAAAAGGTGTAAAGCTGAGGCTCTGTACCAGAGAGCTGTGCATGCCAGGCAAAGGGATTGCATATTGCTTTGTGAGATATCTGGGGATATTCAGAAGATGAAAAGTAAATGTTTTAAATAAATAGAAATCATAAATCATTCTATGTGTATAATACAGACTTGGAAGTTTGTGTAGAGAGAGGAGAGATTCTGTAAAATCCTGGGATTATCAGAAAATAAATAACCCATGAAGGAGATTAAGAAGATCATGGGCTTTGAGAAGATACGTTGAGTGGCAAGAAAAAGGAGGTTATAAAACAAAGAAGACTGAAAAGTGCCCATTAGTAATAAAGATGTGTATTAGTTCATTCTCATGCTACTAATAAAGACATACCTGAGATTGGGTAATTTAAAGGATAGAGGTTAATTGACTCACAGTTCAGCATGGCTGGGGAAGCCTCAGGAATCTTACAAGCACAGCAGAAGGGTAAGCAAACATATCCTTTTACACATGGCAGCAGCAAGAAGTGCAAAGCAAAAAAGGAAAAAGCCCCTGTAAAACCATGAGATCTCATGAGAACTCACTCACTATCATGAGAACAGCAACGTGGTAGTAACCGCCCTGATGATTCAATTCCTTTCCTCTGAGTCTCTCCCATGACACATGGGGATTATGGGAACTACAATTCAAGATGAGATTTGGATGGGGACACAGCCAAACTATATCAAGATGTAAACGGTAACTTCAGTGAAGGTAGTTCTAGTAGATTGTAGTCAGGTGTTGAGTGAATATTGTTAAAGCGATGAAAGCCGTGGATGTAAATGATTTTTCTGAAAAGTTTGAATTAAAAAACAGAAGGATTTTAATTTTAAAATCTTCTAAAATGTCGTTCAGTTAAAGGAACCATATTGGACAGTTAAATATTGCAATATATAAATATATATATATATATATATATATATGTGTGTGTGTGTGTGTGTGTGTGTAGTTTATTGTACATTTTTCTTCTATTTATTTTATTTTATTTTTTATTATACTTTAAGTTCTCAGTCTCAGCTTCTCTTTTTTTAAATGGTTTTAGAATCATGAGACGCTGTGTTAGAAATATAGATAAATATAGACATGTATATATAATTTATTTTAACTGTTCTAGAATAGTAAGACACCATATTTAAAATTATGCTTCTCACTGAAAAATAATCTTCTGGCAAATATTTTGCTGAGAGTAGACTCTTAAATTCCCTAGAGAAAAACACATTCCACCCCAAAACTATAGTGGTCTTCATCGTATGTGTGATAGTTATGTGTCAATTGGCTGGGCCAGAGTACCCAGATATTTGATTAAACATTTCTTAGATGAGATTAGCATTTCAATCAGTAGACTTTAGGTAATGCAGATCACTCTTCGTAATGAGTGAGCCTTATTCAGTCAGTTGAAGATTTTACTGTTAAAACTACAGATTAACCTCCGACAAGGAAGAGGGAATTGTGCCAACACATTGGCTTTGGACTCGAATTGCAACTCTTCCCTGAGTCCCCAATTTGCCAGCTTTCTCTGCAAATTTGGAACTTGTGAGCTGCCACTATGTGTATATCTCCAGTTGGTTCTGTTTTCTGGAGAATCCTGACCATGGCATTGCATTACACCATGAGATGCGAGTATTAAAGAATAGGTAAATGTCATTCAGTTAAAGGAACCATTCTAGTATAATAATTTCCTTGAACTTTCTAGTTGTGGACAGTGGTTATTGGATATTTGTCTATAAAAAGGTATCGAAAAGTATTAAATTATTGCCTTGCTGTGATATATTCTTTTTGTAGATGTTTTTTCACTCCTAATTGCTTTCTATATACATAGTTTAATTGTTACCCCGTCACTTTTCTTTCTCCATGAGTAATATGCGGAAACCAATAGTACAAAGCACTAATTCATGAAAATATAAGTGAAACATTTATATTGTCTGAACGTCACTAACATGAAAGACTGTTTAAGAGTATCTTTGTCACTAACTAGACAACCAAGGTAACTCTAATGAGAAGGGTCAAGATAAACATATTTTAAATATTTGTTTTGTTGTATTGAATTTTTGGTTTTTCAGTGGCCTTAACAAACAACATAAAAGGATAAAAAGAAAAGTAAACCGACTTTTGCACAGAGACAGTTCACAATAAATTACTTGAAGGGTACGTTTGAAATTAATTGAAAATTTTGCTAGATAGCTTTTAAGATGAACATGTAACACAAAAGTTTACCTCACTTTGTTCACTAAACTACTAAAGCTAGAAGGCTTCCTATTCAGTGACTAAGTTATTCAGGGATCAAATGTGTCCGGAATAAAATATTTATTTTAATTAAAATAACTGTTTGAAAGACTTCTGTGTTAACCTTTATAGAGTAAACACTAAAGCCTTCTTAACAGTCTAGAAAGCTCTGTGTAATTCAGCCCCAGGTTCATTCCTTGACCTCATCACCATACACATCTCCCAAGTTTCCCTCTCCTTCAGCATTACAGGCCTTCTTTTATTCTTCAAACGTGCAAAGCAAATTCTGCCTCAATGCTCTTCACTCAGGTATCTGCATATCAAACGTCTTCATATTGTTGAGGATTTCTGTTTAGATGTTATCTTCTTGGTAGGCCTTTTATGCTATGAAATATATCAGTGGATCCCATTTCTTTTACCTACCTAATATATACTAATTAAATAGTTACAGAGCCTTTTAATACTTTGGAAGCCAGATCTATTTATATATATAATTAATTAAGGAAAAAAGGTGAGCCACTGTTTTATAATAAAATATTTATTTTATAATAAAATTATGTATATCAAGATATGTATACCAATTATGTAAAATATATACTAATTAAATAGTTAATATGGACAATATAGATTTCAGGTTCACTTCAATCCAGACCTTATATCTAGAAAGAGTAACCCAATGTTCAGCACTGACTGAGCATAATGAATCATTGGCTGACTAGTGAACCCTCAAGACTCAGGGATGCTCATGATCACTGTGTTCAATACAACTAGCAGTTCTCATCTAGGCAGATAATTAGAAATACCCAAGCATGCTCTGGCATTCCCACAAACACATGCTTGATAGCTAAGCATTCAGTTATCCTCATCCTTTCCAAAATTGAGGTTTATTCATCAAAACAGCAGTGTTGAGAGATAAATTCATGCACACTTGTAATTTTAATAATTTCATGTCATACCCCCAATGGATTTCAGAGTTCTTTGAGACTTTTTAGCTCCTAAAATTCATTGACTGAATCATAGAAAACTCATGCACTGAATGCAAATTCTGCAACTTTTTTTTTTGTTCTTCAACTATATGTAAATGCAGCCAACCTGTTAGCTTGTAATTCTAAGCGACTTTCAACAAGAATATTTGGTAGTATATAAGATGTTTTAGAATTGAAGAGGTTGCAGTGTTACTCAGCTTCTTTTTTAAAAAAAAAAATTCATGTTGATTAAAATAAAATATTTTTTTCTATGTATAACTCCCACCCTAGTGGTAAGTAGCTGCAAAGAAAATGGGAATACTTGGAAAATGTTTAAATACATTTATTTAATGTGTAATTTACTGTTTCATTTACTTTCCATTTTCTAACATTTCATGTTCTGAAGAATATAATTTAAATATTGTTCTGTTAATTTATTATTATCATTTTCACTGATCAGAATGTCAAAATTTTAGTTGTTCGCTGACTTGTTTTTTTATTCCTGCCACTTATATGTGAATAATCAAGCAGATTTGGATCAAAGGACTCAGCAATACCTCTTTATTACAGAGTCATTTAATACTTTGGGAGCCAGGTACATTTATATATAATAAATTGAGGAAAAAATGTGACCACTGTTTTATAATAAAATATGCCTCCCAAGTATTGATAACTATAGCTTGTGTCACACTTGACAAGAGGTATTTTTGAATTTGTTATGAATTTCAGAATCTCTAACAACAGATTACACTTACAATATTCATAATGGTACTAAAAGTGAATGTGTACCACATTCATTATATAGTTATTCTGAGTGAAGAGTCATCAGTTAATATAGCTCTTTTAAGAATGTGCTCAACTACAGTCATAACTTAAATAAAAATAAGGGTAGGAAAGAGAAGGGAAAAGAAAGACATGATAAAAACTGAATTAAGCCATCTGCTGTAAACTGAATGTTTGCATTTCCCCAAATTTATATGCTGAAAACCCAACCACTAGTGTGGTGAAATTAGGAGGTGAGACCTTTGAGAATTAGTTATGTCTTGAGATTGGAGCCCTCATGAGTGGGATAAATATACTTATTAATGCCAGAGAGCTGTCTTGCCCTCTTTCTGCCATGTGGTGATACAAAGAGAAGTCAGCAGTCTGCAAACTAAAAGAGGACCCTCACCAGAACCCAACTATACTGGCACCTTAATCTCAGACTTTTAGCCTTCCCAACTGTAACAAATTTCGGTTGTTTATAAGCCTTCTAGTCTATAGTACTTTGTTATAGCAGCCTGGATTAAGACAATAACTTTACAAAGAAACAATTCAAAACAATTCATTTTTATAAAAACTAGAGTTTTCACATTCTTCTGACTCTTAACAGAAAATTTCCCTGACTTTTAGTCCTAGAGAATATCTGCTACCTTATAAGTTATGTTGTTATATCAATGTGACAGGGTAAAGCTGGGGATCGCTGCAGTTTCAGTTATGAATTTATTTGGTTTACTCTCCAAAGTTGAAATCTCAATGTGCATTAATGAAAATATGACTTTTAAAAGCTATGGTAAGGAAAATAATGGAAAAAAACAAAGGAAGTGTATATGCTGCCATGATGATCCTTTCATAGTGTTATTTTCTAAATCTAAAGACATAAAAAGAACAAAAAAAGTTAACTAATTTTATTTCACCAAATCCAATTTTAATGTGATTGGCTGCCTTTGGGAGTTCAGTGTGGGCCATATGTTTATGGAGGTTGGAAGGCTAGTTAGATGATTTGAAAATACAAATGAAAATAAAAATTCTCTGTAACTTCCCTTCTCTGGATAGTGTGCATCTTTAAGATTTTTAAATAGATAGACATAGATGTAAATACAAAAGAAATCAAGCTCAACATACTGCTTGCAAGTATGTTTTCTTATTTAACAATTTTTTTTTTAATTTTACGCAACTTTTATCTGTCTATTTTGCAGACTTCAATCATTAAGTTGACTGTCCCTGGGATTAATTGACTAACGTCTTAAGATCTAGCTAACAAAGAATCTCAGGATCCAGAGAACAATGATTTTTACTTTAAAATTTTCCTTTAAAAACAACTAATATAGTTAAATATAAAAATAATTTGTTAATTTATGATGATCTACAATTAGTTTTGCACTTTCTAGTTATTTTTATATATCCTTAAATTTAACTAAAAATTATTAACCATGAGATATAGAAAGGGGTACAGTGGTTTAGTATGAGAGAATAGAAAAGCAGTTAAAATTCTATAAAGGAATATATTAATAGTCTGGAACAAACCAATGATTATCTGGAAACAGCTGGTTCCCTTTCAACATTATTTCAAGTAAAGCCCCACTTTTATGCTTTTCTGCCAGAAATAGCATCAGCCCAGAAACTCTGAATCCCAATAGCATTGAACTGCTAGAGTTCCACTGAACACGGGCTCAAAAGTGGCTTCCTCAACCCACAGAAAGATGCGTTGCTAAGACCATAAGACAACCTTTTAACTTCTTTGGAGATACTTTGAGTCATGC
Source organism: Saguinus oedipus (assembly GCA_031835075.1). NCBI lineage: Eukaryota > Metazoa > Chordata > Mammalia > Primates > Cebidae > Saguinus > Saguinus oedipus. The sequence goes on from CM063169.1 coordinate 48,631,370, forward strand.
ATATCTTTAAACTGCTACATCTTACCCTTGGTTAAGCCATTTTTTAGAAACTATGAGTTCTAATATTGTCATTTAGTTTGCAGTACTGTAATACTGTGCCCAAGTGCTACAACAGCCAGTCACTAATAAAAGGTGAAAAGAAGACTAAGGAGAATGGCTACTAAGACATGGAAGTAAGTGATTAAAAGAATAAAATTAATCTCATGATCTGCCTGCTTCAGCCTCCCAAAGGGAAATTCCATTTCTACCAAATATACAAAAATTAGCTGGGCGTGGTGGGTTGTGCCTATAGTCCCAGCTACTCGGGAGACTGAAGCAGGTGAATCATTTCAACTTGGGAGGCGGAGGTTGCAGTGAGCCGAGATAGCGCCACTGCACTCTAGCCTGGCAACAGAGTGAGACTCCAAGTCAAATAATATTAATAATAACAATAATAACAAAATATGTATTTTGACAATAAAATAGCATTTCAATTCATTGCCAAGAATTTTTGTTTAAATATTTAATTTTTGCTTCTCAATTTACAGTCCATTTTTAGTGTCTTACATATTGAAATATACTGATCTATTTGCAAACGTTTTCCAATCCTTATTTAGACAAATTCTATGCTCACTTACACATAGGGAATGTTTAAGCATAGTGGTTTAAGGATTTTCACCTTACAAAGTAAACACAAGGCTTATGCCTGTAATCCCAACACTTTGGGAGGCCAACACAGGAGGTTTACTTGAGCCTAGAAGTTTGAGACCAGCTTGAACAATATAGTAAGACCCTGTCTCTACAATAAAAAACAAAAACAAAATAAACAAAATCATGAAAAATAGCTGGACATGGTGGTACATGCCTGTAATTAGTTCCAGCTATTTAGGAGGCTAAAGTGGGAGGATCACTTGAGGCCCAGAGGTCGAGGCTCCCATGAGCTGTGATTATGCCATTGCACTCCAGCCTGGGCGAAAGAGCAAAACCGTGTCTCTCAAACAAAAACAAAAACAAAATTGGAATACGAATAATGTCTTTGAATGCAAGGAACAATTAGAGATGTATTGACATTCTCCTCATTATATAGGGGAGAAAATTGCAGCCAAGAGAAGTTGAGTTAATGAAAGCATGTAGCCTATCTCTAAATTCCATTTGTGTTATCATTGGTTAATAATCACTCAATGGAAATCTACCTTAAAATCTAATGAACATATTTATTTTAATGCATTACTATAAAGTATGAACAGCATTTAAAAATGACTATTATTTAAAGCTTCAAATAAAAATTTTTCCCTTGTTTGTCTAGCAGCCCTCTTGCATTTTACGTATTTAGAAAATAAACCACCCCAAACAATGTAAAGTATAGTTCAAAGCATAATCAATATTGCTTAGAAGCATCATTAAAATGTAGGTGAGGCTTTCCTCCTTTAGTTCAGATTCTTAGTAGTAGTTAATCTCAAGTGAATGAAATTGATGCATACCATCACAAGAAAACTGTTTCTTGAGACTTTCATAACACACTTTCCTTTTATTTTAATATTCTGCCTTGATGTTCACAACAGTGTTTTTGATCTTCAGATTGAAAACAATGATGTTTAACCAGCTTTCTATATATAACCATTAATAAGTACACCATGGCAATCCGCTGTGATTAAATGGGGATAACGACTTGTTTCCTTGTACTCGATAGTAGTAAAGTGATGCATCCTCCCAGTCTCGAAATAAATGCAAAAGTGGAGCTATCTATTATCAGAAAGTTCTCATTTGTCTTTTGTTCTTTAGACTAGCAGGTCTTATCACAACCTAAGTCTGATAGAACCAATATTACCAAGAAAGCAGGAGACAAAAGGAATCAAATACACAAAAAATGTTTAAAACAAAACATGGATTTTTTTTTTTTTTACCTTTAACAGTCTTTAATCATTTCAAGTGTTTTTAAAAATCCTTTTTCTTAAGGCACTGCAGCACTGTCATGGTAATAAGCATAGGAAAAAAACAATGGATGATTTAAAAAACAAAACAAAAAGCAGAGTCCTTTTTATATTAAGCATCATGGCTGGGCCTGAGGAAATAGGAGAAAATCAGTGGTAAAAGTCAGTAAGTTTCACACAAAGGTATGCAAATGCTTCAAAAGAGAAAGGGATTAGTTATATATTTCGGCAGTCAGTGTTCTCCCCAGAGAAACTCCTCACAATTATAATGCAACCCACATCAGCAAAGGATGTAGTCCTGCTATTTAATTGTACAAAACATCTTATTTTCTTACTATCATTTTACCTGCTGGTAAGAAAAGAGCAAAAATAACCTATGTTGCTGATATTAATTATATGTTTTCTTTGACTCAACAGAAAACATATGATTAATACATGAACATAGGCATCACTAAGGTATATTGAGGATTGTCCTAATTGTAAATAGCATTTGTTTAGACTTACTGTTATACTAGATTGATGACGGATGGGAGAACTGTTTCCTTTTTCTATTTAATGTCACAGTTCTTCTCTTAAGAATAAAAAAAGATACCATGAAGATACTTAATAGATAACACAGAGATAAGAACCTCAAAAATAAAGGTATAACTATGGACATAATTTATCTCAGTGAATAGACATCTAATACTCAAAGCCTGGCAGTAAAAGGGAAGTAAAACGTTACCAAGTCAGCATTAAGTTTTCATATTTCAGGAGATAAGTCACACACTGTCTAAAAATAACGAAGTCTGAAAGGTTGGTGACTGGGAATCCTTGCCACAAACACATATCTTCTCCTGTTCTGACAGTATTAATAATTTCTTTCTGTAGACAAAAATACCTTCAGAACCCTAGGTCATATCAGAAAAAAGTAGGAGGAGCTTTAAAGGAAATTAAAACCTGCATTTTTGTTTGAAATTGGAAGCAGAGATATTATTGCTTAATAAACCCTAGTAATAGTGATATACAATACAAAATATCAATATAACTTAACTACATATGCAGGGAGAGAGAGATTTATGCATGTGTATGTTCATGATGCATGGTGTAAATGTGTTGTATGTATATTTATGACTGTAATTCATCATAAAAGTTGTGGATCATTAAATTCCCAAAAAAAAGTCAAACTTTTTTCTGCAACAAATTAAGTACTTTTTTTTTCTTTACAGCACAGTGATATAACTCCTTGTAGTACACAATACTATCGTGTGTTCATGTGGTATAGATCTGTATGTGGAAACTTTGCTTTATACCTTTATTCTGTAACTATGGTATTTATCATGTTTTATGTCATAGATACATACCACCTGCCATATAAAAGGATATAAGAAGCAAGAGGCAAAACAAACCAGTGTGATCTATCAGATACTTTTGCAAACAGAAGAAAAAAACACAAAACTTTCTAATGGACTTCTTATCATAAAAGAGATTACATAATATTTAATGCCAATATGATTTTATTCAACATTCTAGAAGCAATCAGATTTCACTACATCTAAACAAGCAATTTATTTATTAGTTTTTGTAACAAATATGACTACTGATACACAAAAGGAAAGAGACACAGATCTTTTTGCTGTTCAAAGACTTCTTACAAACAGTAATAAAAGGCAGTTTCAGTTTTCCCTCCAAAATAGTTCACTTTAGTGCAATAGGTTCTATTTTCTCAGCTCAGTACTATTATTGGCATAAAGAAGGTGTGTATTGCTAGAATTTTTCAATTCCCTTAAGTGGGGAATCAGTTTGTGTCTGAAGAAATAGTGCATTTCGAGTCCTTTTCAACCTGTCAGTATTTGAGAATTATTAACTTCAACTTCCTTTCTGTCTTTTGAAATCCGACACTGATTTGTCCTATATTTCCCAGAGGCCTTTATGTGCAATTAGCCATTGGATTCATTGAGTAATTACTTCATTTTTCATGTAAAATGCACATGATTTATTATATGCTTGGGGAGGAGTGGCAGAGACAGGTCAACAGCAGTTAGAGGAGATTAAAGGAGATACACTGGAAGCCATCAATCCCCACAAGACTTTGCTAGAGAAGAGTAGAGAAGGATACCACTCAAAGCTTGAAAGTGGTTTCCTAGGTGAATGCTTTACTACTTTGATAATTAATTGAGTAATGAGAGGTAATTTTTTTTAAAAAACACATACATTCCTACAAACTTTTCCAAGCAAATAGTATAGTAATGCATTCATTTGGACAAATTCAAGGGAAAAAAGTTTATAATTCTGAGTAAGACTTTTGCAGCTCTTATAAACTTGTAAATCAGTGCCATTTTACTGTTTAAAATAAAAAAGGACGCATTGTCCTATTCTTCCTGCCTATCCTTTTAGGAGAATTTTGCTCACAATTGCTGTGCTAAAGTAATACTTTTCTAAATGGATTTTCCTTGTTCATGGATAGGTTACTCTGACTTAAATAAATGATATTTCACACAGTAATACAAAAGGTATGACGGGCTTAGAATGAAGAAAGATTGTTTCCTTTTGACTAGGCACTCACATTTTATGTGTAGTTTAGTAGTTGATACAGTACGGCTGAAAATTACACTTCAGTTGCTTGGGAAAACACATTTTAGCAAGATGCCAGTACTTTGTTTCTGTTTGTACAATTGCACTATCACTGGGAGCTTCCTCAGTAGAGTAGTTTCCTTCTGTGGGGCTGGCATCTGAAGAGAGGATAATTGAGTGACCTTGTATTGCCGAGTAGGAATGCCAAGTCGGTAATGGAAGACTCCCCTGTGAAGCGAACTGCTGAGAGTTTTCATTGCCCAATATAACAAAGCAGGGGTGGATCTTTCAGAAATTATAAAGCAAGCTCCAAAGAGACCGCGCTTACACTTCCTCTGCCATTTCTGTTTTTATATTTCTAATTCTAGTCATCTGAGAGATGGTGAAATAGCAGAAGGAGAAGGAAAAGCTGTTTATTCAGGGTTGTCACCCTTAAACAATATATTATTTACTGTTTGGATAATTGAGTTTGTTTTCCTTCTAACAACATCTTCACCTCCTTCACTGTAGAGACTATCCCATAATAAATTGCCAGCAGACTACTTTAATTTGATTCCTATTAATATTTATTCAGGGACAAATGTGGATGTCTATATATTCTTGATCAATGTATACCTGATTGATGTCTTTGATAATTTATCTTTTTCTTTTTTTTTTGAGACAGAGTCTTGCTCTGTCACCCAGCCTAGAACGCAGTGGTGCAATCTCGGTTCACTGCAACCTCTGCCTTCTGGGTTCAACCAATTCTCCTGCCTCCCAAGTAGCTGGGATTACAGACATGCACCATCATGCTTGGCTAATTTTTGTATTTTTAGTAGAGACGGGATTTTGCCATGTTCCCCAGGCTGGTCTCAAACTCCTGACCTCGAGTGATCCGCCCACCTCAGCCTCCCAAAGTGCTGGGATTACACGTGGGAGCCACCGTGCCCGGTTGATAATTTATGTTTAATAAGTGATCTGTTTCTTTATACTTATTTTTTTGACCTTCTTACATGTTTTGGGCCACTGTGTCAAGTCACATTTAAACATTTTTAAAGGCGAACACTTTTCCTTGTGTAGTTTCAGCCATAGGGAACCTCTTTAGCACAAAATATATTAGGCAGTCCAAAAAAAAAACAAAACAACAAAAAAAAAAAACAAAAAGTTCTTTAGAAGACTGCACTTTCTATTTCGATGCATCAGAAATATGTTCACATAAGCACCTTAATAGTATTACCTGTTTTATACAAATTAAAAGAGAGGGGCAAAGATAAATTCAGAGAAAGAAACATTAATCACCTGTAGGTCAGAGTGGTGGGCAAGATTTATGTCTAACACACAAAGTGATGAATTCAAAGAGAGGCAAGATACTTCTATCTTTTAATTTAGAGAAAAATGGTGTGACAATATTTGCTGGTCTGAAATTTTTCTTTTTTCTTTTTTTTTTTGACAACTTGAATAAAAAACGGTGACCAGCTATATTTCACCCTGACACTTACTTACAGTAATTTGGGAATTATTGCAACATAGAAAGATAGATAAAAGATAAAACGTTTAAGTTTTATATAATCAGGTATCTTCCCCAAGGAAGGTGCTGTAAGACTCACAGTTTTATGGAAAGACTTGGCAGAGATTAGGTGCTAGTTGGTTTTCGCATCTCAAACTGAAGAAATCCCCAAAAAGTTACTATTCTAGGCCGGGTGTGGTGGCTCACGCTTGTAATCCCAGCACTTTGGGAGGCCAAGGCGGGTGGATCTCGAGGTCAGGAGTTGAAGAGCAGCCCGGCCAAGATGGGGAAATCTCATCTCTACTAAAAATACAAAAATTAACCTGGTGTGGTGGCAGGTGCCTGTAATCCCAGCTACTTGGGAAGCTGAGGCAGAGAATCCCTTGAATCGTGAAGGTGGAGGTTACAGTGAGATGAGATGGTGCCACTGCACTCCAGCCTGGGTGACAAAGCAAGACTCTGTCTCAGAAAAAAAAAAAAATTCCAATACCGTAGCCACTTTGTGGCCTACCTGCTAACATTTAGCTCAACCAAGCATGGAATGACCTTTTCTTTCATTATAGCAGTAGTGCAAATTCAATGATATGCTCACAGTACTTTTATGCACTTTTGCTTGCATCAAAGATATTGTGTAGGTTTATCAAGTATAGGTAATCTAAAATACAGGATTATCTTATTTACAGAGTTATTGTTTTAAAAAAATAGTTAAATTTAGGCCACTTTGAGATATTCTGGCTGGGAAAGTGGTAACTTCATGATGAATTTGAGATTATTTTGTTTCACATATTTATTACTCTAGCAGGGCAAAACAGGATATCAAAAGTGCCTTGTATATTCACTCCCAATGCAGGAAGAATTAATCTCTTTCTAAGTACTCATAAAGAGACAAATTACGGTGAACTGACAAATATTTGTGACCTAGAGGGAATTGTGAAGCTATACATATAGTCCAGAGAGAGAGAGAGAGAGAGAGAGAAAGAGAGAGAGAGAGAGAGAGAGAGAGAGAGAGAGAGAGAGAGAGAGAGAGAGAGAGAGAGAGATTTCAAAGCATAGTAAAAATAAATACATTGAATTTTAAGACTGTCATGATTTTCAAAGATTTTAGCTCAGCAAAATTTCTGAACTTTGAGTTGAGACTTTCCTCTTCAGGGGAGTCTTCATTTTAACAAAATAGTTAATCAAAATATTTGCACAAGACTCAATACTCATACTCTAGTGTTTTATTAGCACCACAGGATCACAGTGACTTTACACAGCATTTATAACTCAAACCTCAGGTGTTCTTCCTTTGTGCTCATTCAGCTCATAATTACAACAAATAGCATTATTTCTTCTCTAAAGGGCTTGCTATAGAAAGACTCCAGTTTGTGGAAGCATTCTCCCCTTCTTGATATAAATGGCAACTTGGTTTTACACACAAAACTATTATTTATTTTTATTGAGCATCAATCATGTCCAAACCTGGAACTCATCCATAAGAATATAGGAAGGAATAAGATAGTCATGGTCCCTTCTCTTGGGGAAATCAGACCAATAGCCATTGAAAAAGTGCAATAAGTGCATTGAAAAGGAACAGTTGTACAGCTTAGATGTAAATACATTGAAGGATTTAAACACTATTTAGGAGCTAATGTGTAAGGATTAAATTGTGTGAGCTAAGGAAGAAAATCAAGTCAAGATCACATGTAGTCTTAGCTTAGACAACAAGGTGAAGGCTGGGGAATTTGGAAGAGACGAGTGGCTTCATTTTGGGCATGATGATTTTTAAGTATTCTTAGAAGATGCAAATAAAATGGCTGGAGTGCATTACAGTGTATGCTGTGGGTAGAAGCTACATTTTAACAGCTTGAAACTTTAATGAGACATACAAAGTTAGAGGCATTCAATGTAGACAAATGTTTTAAAAGAAATTTGGTGTTAAAAAGCAAGAATGAGTAAGTGGGCTAAAAATAAAGGACTTTTGTTGTTTGTTTTCTTGTTTTGTTTTTATTTTTGCTTTAAGATGGAAAAAGAAAGTGTACATGCTGATGGACGAGTTCCAGAAAAGAAGGAAACATTGAAGAGTGAATAAAGGAGGTATAATTGATAGTATTTAATTCCTGGGAAGGGAAGAGGAAATTGGATGCGGAACATATGTGGAGGGGCTAGGACTGGCAGGAGATTGGCCAGTGCTGACTCTAAACACAGAAAAGCAGCAAGAATAACTCAGGAATCCTGGGGGGTTGTAAAGAGGTGGTAAACTGTGGGAATGCCTCACTGATGACATCTGCTTCCAAGAATTGATATGACCTTGTAACAGTGGAGAGACACTGATGGAGATCAGGGGTTAAAGAGAGTGGAGAAGTTTGAAAATTACCATTGTAGAGAAGGGAAATGAGAGTGACAAGGGAGAACTAGAAGTAGTGTGTGGCAATTTTGAGGAGTATTCAGCTGAGGTTAGAACCACAAATTAATAGTGACACCAACCTGTGAGATTCTAAGATTTTTCTCCTGAGGCACGCAAGCACATGTTCATTCTCTCTCTCTCTCTTTCTCTCTCTCTCTCTCTCTCTCTCTCTCTCTCTCTCTGTCTCACATGCACATACATCACTAGAAAATAATTTCATCAGAAAGTTGTAAGATATAATAAAAATAGAAGCAAAAATAGCTGTTATTTCAAGATAGTAGAGGTATCTACATATTTTGATTTTAAAATGATACTCCTTATTTTATGAATAAAATGTGTTTACTTTTTGATTTCCCTAAATATGTTATTATAAACAGCAACATATTGGCTTGTGTTCGCTTTGTTAGAAAGCTAATATAACTACCTTAGTCCTTTTTCTCAACTAATCAAACCTTTTTACTTCTGTTCTTTCTTCAGGTTCTCTTCCAATAGCTCTGTATGTCCAGATTTCTCCATGCTATTTTTCAAGGCCAAATTATGTTATTATTAACTCTCCTTTTGCTGAAAAAATGAGAGTTTAAAACAGGTCTTAAAATTTGCCAGGTTTGTCAGTACCCTTTCAAGGATTTCTTCAGCAGAAAGGACGTTGGTTACCTGTTCTGTAATTACGCATTAAAAGTTCAAGACACAATATTAACGAAAATAAAATTCCAGTCTTCCATGGCAGAATAAAGATATATGTATAACAAAAGAGAAAAGAAAAAAATTCTGAAACAAACAGAACTCATATCAGAGGAAATTAATAGCCATTTTACATGTTTATTAAGCTATAAAGAGTTTTCACACAGAAAATATTTTTAAATTTTTTATTGCTTTCAATTTATTTGATTTTAACTGAATAATTCTTGTAAATAGTTTGTGGCAAAAGAGTAAGAAAGCTCATTGTGGCAAAAAGAAAAATTAATCATGAACTCATTAAAGCACATTTCCACTATTTATTTTATTTCCCTCACTTCTCCATCTAAGGGCTCAATGTCCAAGCATGCTAAACATCATTTAGCACCACTTCATAATGAGCAATGCTGACCTTGACTACCTCTGAATATCGATGGAGGCATTACTGGTAGGCACTAAATTTATAAAATATATAACCCATTATAAAACTTTGTTATATAAATTATTTCATGTTTCAACATTTTTCAAAAGTTTAAATTCATAAAAATCATAACAAAATTGTTATCTATAATGCATAGTTCTTTTCCATCTGTTTTTTGATTGAATTATCTTCTATGTGATAATGATAGTCATAGTATTTTTAAAAATCATCCTTAATCTCTTCTCACCCATCATTACGGTTTTTCCTTGTTGCTACACTCTGCCCTCCCACTGCCAACTCCTATAAAGCAGCCTGTATGTGTATTCTTCCATTGAATCACTGCACAGAGTAGTTAGTGTCTGTGATCTGTGTATGTATGTGTATGTATATATATATATATATATATATATATATATATATATATATATGCTAAATTGATCTGAACCTTCTTTTGGGGAGAAAACTATGTTCAGAAGACACACATATGCTACATGAACAAATGACATACTGTCATTATCTGTAACAATATTACCATTTGCCAACTTGTTTTTCTCGTATTATCTCGCTTTCTTTACTTCAACTTTGAGCAAATTACTCAACTTCTGTTTTTCAGTTCCTCATCTGTAAAATGGTCATAATAGTGCCTATTCTGTAGGGTTGCTCCAATTATTAAATAAATGTTCTTATATAATATGCTGGCATAGTGTAACTTCTATGTAATTGCTAATTATGTTGGCCATAGTAATGAAGATTGAGGAGGAGGAGGACACAGCATTTCACACAAAGGTAATGGTTCAGGAAGAGCAAATGAGATAATGATTGAACTTTCAAGAATGCCGATGATTCTTTCTTGAACAAATTGCTATGAATTCACTTTAAACAAGACTTGCTTTAAAATCATTTTGAAGCAACTCCCTACAAGTAAAAGGAATGCAGTGCACTCTATTCAGAGACTGTAATTTCAATCCAGCAAACTATGCTAACGTTAAGATATTGTATTGTCTGCTAGCAGACAAATAAGAATAATATATTGTTTCAGTTTCCTGTGACTGTAGCATATTACCATAAGCTTGGTGACATTAAAAAACAACAGCAACAAAACATTTTTTTCTATCCTACTTCTGGAGACAAGAACTCTGAAATGAAGGGATTCCATTTCCTTCAACGTGTTTAGGGGAGATTCTGCTCCCTGTCTCTTACAGATCTTCTTGGCTCCATATGTCCCTTGGCTTGTGGCTGCATCACTCTGTCTATCTGCATGGTCACGCAACCTCCTTTGTTTTTTTCTGTGTGTCCTTTCTAAAGACACTTGTCATTGGACTTAGGGCTCTCTGAAATAAACCATCATTACCTCCTCTCTAGATCTTTAACGATGTTTGCAAAGACCATTCTTCCAGGTGAAGTCAAACTCATAAGTCCAAAAATTTGGACATAAATATATCTTTTGGGGGACCACCATTCAATTTCCTACTAATATGCCTAAGTTATGCAACAGTTGTTTCAAAAAAATTGTTGTAATTGTCTTTCTTATTCAATTTTGAAGCTACTTACTCTATTTTCTTCATACTGAAAGCACACAATTCTGAACTTGAAATCTTGGTCATATCTTTCCAAGAGATCGTCTGTTTATATCAGAGTCCCCCTTTCCATATGACAATGGAATTTTTTGTCTGTGTCACTTATTTTGGCTCCTATTTGTGTGCTATTTTAAGATGTGAGATTTTTTTAAATAAATGCCATGCCTTGATTTTACCCCTTGATATTATGATTAATTGAGCTATGGAAGGGTTTTCTATATATCTATACCTATATCTATATCTATATCTATATCTATATCTATATCTATATCTATCTATCTATCTATCTATCTATCTATCTATCTATATTTTAATATCCTTAGGTAATTTTTAAAGTATAGCTAAGGGAGGAAATTTGGCTGCTTTATGTAATATATGTATTAAAATATATATACATATACATGTACATTTTTTTGGAGACAGGGTCTCACTTTGTCACTCAGACTAGAGTGCAGCAATGGTTCTTTAAAGTGTGATATCAAATTTCTCTTTCAAAATTTAATGAAAATCTATAGAATCCGTTTCAGAATAATGTATATATAGGCACACATAAACAGAATCATGTATTAAAAATTAGGTGTGTACACAAGTTTTTTCATAGATATACTAAGGTTAGAGAGACTCAGATTAAAGATCCCTAGATATTATTTTTGTTTTGTAAACTGTTGTATCCTATATCAAATTTTTCTAAAGTAAGTCCCACAACCGAATGAATTCCTCTTGAAACAATTTTGCAGTTTGAGGATTGAATCCCATGGTTTGTTAAACCAAGCCTCTCTGTGTATAAAATATATCTCACCATAACACGTACCACGGGTGTTATCAGTGTCCTGAGGCTTCAGCAATATAGAGGATCTTCCATATTTTCATGCACTATAACAGTATCAGTGCTCCTAGTGAAAGGTAGTTTCTTTTGACAGTTTTCATAAAATTGAAATTCTATGTTAGCTACCTATGATAGAATCTGTGATGTTCATAAAAGCAGTTTTCTTATTCCATCTTCAAAGTGGTGACTGTTTTTTGAGTGACTGACAGAGAGCAAGATTCTGCATCATGTGGCAGAAACTACCGACCTCATCATGGCCCATTTCCTTTCAAATTGTGCAGGAAAATAAATGATGAAAAATGTGAAGGAAATGTTTCAGAAACAATCTTTCATGTTTCTAACCACATTACACAACACATGGAAAGGCTAATACTGTATTTTATCTCAGTTAGTGTAACTCACAGCCATGCTTTCAACGGAAGAAAAAAAAGAGATTTAAATGCAGGTCTTGGCTTAATTTAGAACTGATTGCTCATTAATCTTTGGAATAGGTATGCAAGCTGTCTTCCAAATGAAGGGGAGGCTGTTGGCTACCTACCTTAAACCCTACTGTGCTGTTTTCAATTTGTTTTTCCGTATGATATTTAGTGTTTCATTCAGTGTTTAATACTAAACATTAATGGGGAAAATATTGCCTAATGAGCTGTTGTCTCAGGCAGAATACAGTCAAACACGCCTCCTTTGCAAGAGCTCAGCAGCTTCTGCCAGTACTTAGATAGTGTCATTAATCATGAAGCATTTCATTCTCCTCTGTCCTAGAAGACAAAGGTTTCTCCATGTCATAGAAACAGGCCCTTTTAAAATTAGGTATAAAATAAAACATAAAACAGCTAAACACAAATACCACGAGGTTCAATTACTCTGAGGCAAACACCCCATTTATGGTTCATAGTGCTTCTATTATGGACTTGATAAGTCCTGAGGCATAGATAAGTCCAGAGTTAAGAATTCATCCTGTGAATACACAGCATCTGAAGATACCACAGTTGGAAAGGATCAGCTAAAGAATCAGATATTCAATAGATCAATTTTAAAGGCAACAAGCATTGAAATAAAGCATGTCTGTTCCCGGGGAGATGGCTTTCCATCACAGGTTTTCATGTGGCTTTGAACCTGCAAGCTGATCTGCAGGACTAATGCAGGAAAATGCAGCAATGCAGGAAAAAACACAACTTCCCACCCAATCATATCTCTCACACATATTATGAAAAAAAGTAAATGCATTTAGTTCAAATTTGAATCACTGTTTTCTTCTATGACTAGAAATGAAGACCTAAGGAATTTCAGGACAACTGTGAATTCCAAAGCAAATGAAATAGAGGAAAAAAAATCACTGTATGCTCATATAATACAAATTCAGGAAAATCTGTTAACAATGACATTTTATTACATAGTACTATCAGTTTAAGAAGTTCAAAAGAAAAGATGCTAAAAACAAATGATAGTATTGAAGGTAGGGAAAGGACATAAAGGGCATTTAAGCCACAAACAGCCCTGAAGCACACTGAGAGTACTGAGGGACTGTGTTCCCTCTCATCATTGCTCATAGTCAGGAGAGGACAAGGCCTGTTCACTTTTGTCCTAAACCTATTTGGATTGCTGCTTTGGCAGAAAAGGATGATCTGAATAATAGAAAATATATGTCAGTCAAAATAGTTTATTTAGTGTAATCCCTCGTCAGTAAAATATGAAAGTATAGATTCTGTTTTAATAGGACTGCCATCGACCAGTCGAGTATAAAGAGAAGCTCGATGTCTGTAAAGCTTGTCATCCTGGCTCACAGTATTTTCCAATGGCTGAGAGCTGCTTCGGTCTGCAAAATCAGAAAAATACTTTGCAAAGCTTATATAATTGAGAATGTTACTGTGCCATGCAAATGTGGTAACAAGGCTCTTTCATCATATCAGGATCATAACCTCTTGCAGGGAAAGGAACTGACTTGTGTGTTGTCTGTGTCTCTCCTAGTGCCTAGCAAAGGTCAGAATATATGACACTCACTCTCTAAGAGGATTCATAGACTCATAAAATCTTAGGGCCAAAATGGCCTTAGGGATCCTTTAGACTAACTCATTTATTTTTCAGATATCGAAGGTGAGACTCAGAATCTCTAAGTGGTTTACCCAAGGGCATACTGCTGATTAGAAGCAGGCCTGAGATGATAAAGAGTGTTCCTCTGCCTCTTCCATTGATGGTCAGTTTGATCATCATAAAGCTTTTGCCCATTTCCTATTACCAGTTATGTGCATAACCCAATTAATGGTGAATTTAACTTGGCATATATGGGCATCTGTACTGATTGGTTATAATAATAATAAACAATATCTAATATAGGCCTTACTAGTTACTTGTTTTTCTAAAGGATTTTCTTACATTAACTTATTTAATCCTCACAGAACCTGAAGAGGAATGCATTATTATCACCGGTGTTTCTCAGAATAGGATATCAGAGCACTGCCAGTGGAGATAACTGGCCTAACCTGATAAAGCTCACATGTTCAGTCAACTTTCCAAAGTACACTATTATTTCTGTGTGGCCACATCCACAGTAGTTCCCAGCCTCAAATATAAACTATATCAGAAACTAGTTTTTCCGTATGGAATCCAGAGAAAATCGTATGTTGTATTTGGGATACCAGACTAGATTTTCTTTATTTAAAATAGTTTTAGTTTGGAGATCTTGTTGTGCTATCATGCCCTTAAGCCTTTCTTGGAAACACTGTGTTCCAGTAAAGCAGTTTGCCCTGGTGTTAATTCATGCCTTTGGGTTTTGGTCCCTTTTACTCTAAAAATTTTAAAGTTCCTTACCCACTAAGTCCCTTTGCCCCTCCCAACAACAGCACTGCAGTCCAGGGATTTTGGAGTATAACAAGTCAAACAACTTATTACCACCACCCCACATATATTTAAAGCAAGTTTATATTACCCATAAACCTATATAACTTCCCAAACCTCAGGCATTTCCTTATTGGTTTACCTTTAGAGGGTAAATAAACTAACAAAATATTGAATCTTCCAAAGTATATCCTTTCAATCTTTGGTTATCACCCCTAATTTGCCTATAAGTAAGTGTACTTCCATAATATTCAAATCCAATTTTTACTGAGGAGGAGGAGTTTGCAACTTAGCGTCAAAAATCAGCTATTATTTCTAAATTTTACCTTTGTAACTTTTAAAAGTATTGTTGTATTGTGACTTTCTTGATGATTCAAGAAAGTAGGGATTGATACAGTTTGGATGTTTGTTCCTGTTCAAATCTCACATTGAAATGTAATCCCCAATATTGGAGGTGGGGCCTGGTGGGAGATGTTTGAATCATGGGGGTGGATCCCTCAGGAATGGCTTGGCACCATCCTCTTGGTAATAAGTAAGCTATTGCTCTGAGTTCACATGAGATCTGGTTGTTTAGAAGTGTTTGGCTTCTCCCCTCCTCTCTCTCTCCTGTTTTATGTAACATGTAAGTTCTCACTTTGCCTTCTGCCATGAGTAAAAGCTCCCGGAAGCCTCCCCAGAAGCCAAGCAGATGTCAGAGTCATGCTTCTTGTATAACCTGCAGAACCGTGAGCCATTGACCCTCTTTTCTTTATAAATTACCCAATCTCAGGTATTTCTTTACAGAAATGCAGTAATGAACTAACACAGGATGGAGAAAACATATCCTTTCATTTTGTTGAGAATAATGGATGGCAGAACGTGGGGCATATTTTTTCATTTGTTTATTAATTCATGTATTCATTCATTATTTTTCTATCATAACAATTTCAAAAATAAGTTTGTTGTAGCACAAAATTTTAAAAGTTGTAAAGTCATTAAGAGGAAAACAACCGAGAATTGTTTATTAAAAGTGTGGAGGAAAGGAAAGGAAATTTAAGATTTACTACTGAAATAGAGCTTAAATCTTAGCTCTGGGTTTCCAGAAGCCCAATTTAGAAGAGAAAGGCAATGGATTGGGTACTTTTCATTGTCTTATAAAGAAAACCATAATTCATTCCAAAACACATGTTTCTTTAATGTTGAATTCTGGCAGGAATTTCACATGAGCTTTTAAGAGGGTCTGTGAAGAACACAATGGATATTGTCCCTGATAGCAATTTTTGTTGTTGTTGTTTTTAAATCACAGAAATGTCTAAGAATTCCTGTTTCATGGGAAAAGCTAAAAGCCTAATTACTATCAAAAGTCCTCAAATCTATCTTTAATCTCCCACTTATGCAATCCAAATGTGTAGCATTCTGGTGATCTCATAAGCTAAAGTGATCAAGCTTAGAGAAAGTGCAGTTTACATCATAAATGGATTTCTTGCTCTACAATGATTTAATAAATCGGTTAGTTATAAAGTGTCCAATGTGTCCCTGGAGCAATGACAAATACTTTGAGGTCATATTCAAAATATACATTTTTTTAAACATTATTCTTAAGCTTAACTATATTGTATTTTGCTTGAAAAGTGACTTTACATGGATTAAAAGATATTAGAAATATCCCATATATAGTTTGCCATGAATGGGCAAACTTCTTGTCTATTGGCCTACTTGTTTCAAGTCTTCCTAAGGTCTCTGGCAATTACTCAATCTTGCCATTGTATTAGGAAAGCAGTCATAGAAAATACAAAACAAATGGGCATTGCTAGATCTGATGTGCAGTAGTTTGGGAACTTTTGTTATAACAAATAGCATTTAAATTAATTCTAAACCACGTGAAACTCACTATAGATATACTAAAAAGTTAGCAGGAAAGAGATTCTTAATTGAGGTAGGTGCTAAAGATTTTGATGAGAAGGACATCTTTGATTATGTTCAGGATAGATAAAATGACTCATACAAACACACATACACATAGGCACAGAGAGAAAAAGAGGGAGAGAGAGATTTGGGATGGATATCTTTTTGGAGGGTGGCAGACTGTCAATTTTAGGCACGTAGTCAAATGCCTAAAGACAAGATATTGGATAGTCTCTGAATAGTAATTGGATCTACTTGTCAAAATACTGAATTGCTCACAAAGAATATATGGAAAAATGATAAGCTGTGCTATACAGGCTTATTATTCTATGATCATCCTTTATAAACATGTTTTATTTCAGAACTTTTCTAATTTGGCATATATATATATAAGATTTTTTAAAATTTAATTAATACATTTTAGAGTACAGATATTGGAGGCTTAGAATAACATTTTGGCTTTTCTGTGTTTATATAACCAAATAAAATACATAAAAATGAAGGCCCAACTTCCAGGATTATTATCAATTGTATTAGCAATATTGCATAATATTATGGCTTTACTAGAAAGACCCAGTAATGATCTTGAACTACTATATACATGACTGTCTTCATAAGTTTGCCAGTTATATCTATTGAGTATCATATGTGTTCAGTAGACTCCTGATTTATAAACTTAACGTTTTAAATCTATCAAATAGTACTTCAGAGGAAAATAAAATTACATTGAATTATTTCATAATTTTTATGTTGATGAGAATTAATAAAAAAAAGTTAGATGGGACAATAATCTCTTTTTAAGCTGAAGTATTTCAAATGATGTTAAGAAGAAACTGTGAAAATAAAATATTTCATGTTCAATGACAGCAAAGCCAATAGGTATGGGAGAAAGATGTTCTCCTGTAAACTTGTAAATGGTAAGGCAATCCTTCTTTGTATAAAAACACAAAAAGCAATTCAGGTGGTAATCTCATGTTCTCAAAAACCTCCCGTAGCTCACAAATTTGAAAGTCACTTGGGGAAGATTTCTAAATTAGTTTTATTAAGAAGTAGAGAAAATAGTAAGCAACAAATTTGCATTTGTATAAAACTTATTTATAGTTCCTCTACATAATTCAAAATATTCTATAATTTTTACTAGTTACATTCTTGTTAAATTCTATGTTCTATTTTTCCTTTTTTAATTATGAAAGTTTTCCAGTATAGAGAAAAATGAAATATCTATGTCCATGCTACCTGGACCTAGCAAATATTAACATTTTACTGTATTTGCTTCTGGTTGCTAATTTTTATGCCAAACAAAAGCTTTACTGCTACCCAGGAGCATAATTTCTAAATAGGTATAATGGTATGACATTTTAAACAATATATGATAATTGTGTGTTGTTTTCTTAATTTTGCCTATATGACATCATGCTTTTATCTTGTGGAACTTTAATTTTAAAAATCATATTATCTTTAGACTATTTTAATAATAAATTTGATTAGTTGTACAAATAGCTTTGACTGATTTACATACAGTTACTAAACATATAAGTAATGCTGTCTGATTGAATAATAAACTTGAATTTGTTCAAGTACAAATTATATTTTGATTTCTTATTCAAGTATAACATGTGTTTGTGTGAACAAAGCAAAGTTTATGTGAGTAGCTTGATAATATAGAAATCCTTTTGTTTATAAAAAACTGGACATAATATAGTATCTTAAGGAAAATTCCCCACAACTCCTTTCTAAACCTTTGTTCTTTATTTAGTCGCTATGTTGTTTATTTTAAAGTAGAGATTCTAAAGAACCAGAAATGAGACTGGTGGTGCTCTCACAGCACTTGCAGAATGCCAGGTATAATCAGGGAGCTAATATGGTTTTATGATGATGAAAACACCATACTTACAAAACAGAATGGAAATAAGTAGATATGTGGGCCCTGAATTTCAGCTGAGACAAATGTCTCCATATGAAATGGACTATTACCGGTTTATCTTCAATTCATTTCAGAAATACACTACAGTAGACCAGTGGACCAGATAATCACATATAGTTGAAAGTGTGAACGATGCGGTGTAGCCATTCATTGCTTTTACATTATGTAGCAGGCAGAAATTGGTAAGAATTCAAAATGCCTGTAAATAGCAACCTCTTCTGAATAGAGGTATCCAGAATGCTTACTAAATAAGACAATGGGAGCTTTGCTAAAGCAAAAGGTTTACTCATGTCAGCCACAAAGGCACACTGGAAGAATAAACTCCTTTGGCATTGAATTCCCAAATTTTTTATAAAATACTTAATTTTTTTAACATTAATTGTTGCCTAAGGCATCTCAGCAGCAACCTATCTTGTATGTCTTTCTTTTTTGTGAATTCACCACATTTTCCCAGTCATTAATTTTTAAACTCAAACAATTTGTTCTTTAGACACTGCCATTCTCTGTCTACATATGAGGACGTGAACCTGCATCATGTCTCAATACTACTGCTAAATGAATTTTATTTTATACAGATCAGGTCTATGTCTTTGCAACAAGGTGAATATCGCAATATGTGTGGCAAATTCAACTACAAAAAATATATTTTATTGGATTACATAAGGGACTTGGGATATGCCAGGCAGCAATGTCTTTGCAAAATCAATTTGGGAACTTTGATTAAGTATACAGTACTGTGTATGCCTAATCAAACCTTATTTTACTCAGACATATTTAACCAGGTTTGCAAATATAGAGTTCATATTTTTAAAGAGATAAATCTCCATTCAGTCTGAATCTACCCAGTCATTACAAGCTACTTATTTTACTTCCTAATATGTGGATGTGGACTCCAGGTCACAAAACAGAATTCACCCAAGAATTGTTGATTCAGCTAAAACAAAAATGCCATGTCAAATCTCCTTTTGCAGCGAGTGCTAGTCACTGCCAGGAAATAGCTTTCTGAAACTAAGTTCTTAAATTTAATCTCCACTGGATTGAATTAACCACACATATCCAAAAAGGGAGTAAGAGAAAAAAAAAGTTATCTCATTGCCAAACTGTTAAAAAAAGAAATGCTGGACGTTTTGAGGAAAAAATATCCTGACTCCAATTTATTTCAAGGGCATAGTCAGGATATAATTTGGGCTTTTTTTTTTTTTTTTTTAGTTAAGAAAGGTTACACATTTGTATTCCGACAGCCGTTCTATTGTTTTATTAAAGACTGAGGAATGAAAGACCAAGAGAATATGCAGCTGCACCTGATAAGATTTTTTTTCTTTAAAGATGACCCCAACCTGTGGAAGATGATTTATGAAATCATAGTTTTCATTATTGGACTTGGTGCTGACTGTGTTGTTTTTGATTGATGGGCCTGTAGTTTTCGTCTTCTTTTGTCTTCAGTAGAGAACAAGGTCATAAAAACACTGCCAGCGAATGAAATTATGTAAAACGTGGCAATTCTTAGGGACAGGTGGTTTGAAAGAAATGTAAAGGAAAGTATTAAAATAGATTAAACCTATAAACACCACAATTTTTATTATTTTTAAAGAAAGTTACATATACTGTACCAGACATTTTGTGAAAGTTTTCATTTGCTACTGAAAAAAAAAAAAAGAATACAAGAAGAAATGGCATTTTATTTACCCTGGCATATAAAGTATTCTAACCAACGGGAAAGAACATCTTTTATTTTATAGGCAAACAAAAAACAGATTAGTCTGTTTACATAGTATATATAAGAATGTGTCCTGGTCTGGTATGGTGGCTCACATCTGTAAACTCAGCGTTTCTAGGACTTAGGCAGGTGGATTCCTTGAGTCCTGGAGTTTGAAACCAGCTTGGGCAACATGGCAGAACCCCATCTCTACAAAAAATACAAAAACTAGCTGAATGTGCCTGTAGTTCCAGAAACATAGGAGGCTGAGGTAGGAGGATCACTTGAGCCAAGGAGGTGGAGATTGCTGTGAACTGAGATTTTGCTACTCCACTCCAAGTCTGGGTGACAGATAGAGACTTTGTCTCAAACAAAGAAAAAGAATATGTCCATGTGTCTTTTTGCTAGAGTTAATAGCTGTACAGTTTTAGTTTTACAGAATTTTTGGTCACATACACAATATACATTATGAAATAACTTTTCCTTTTGTGATAAGTCTAAAATATGTGTGTGTGTGTGTGTGTGTGTGTGTGTGTGTGTGTGTGTGTGTGTGTGTGTGTGGTGTTTTGCGTCTCAAAATAATATAGGCAATCTGACAAAGTAATGGGACTAGACTTTAACAGCAAAGCTCTGACACACAGAATCTGGGGATATTGTGGAAATTCATTCAGGAGTATAGAAAGCCAGAAACATCTTCATTTCCCTTCTTTGAAGTACTTCTAGTGACTATCAGAACCTATTCTTAATATAGTTTGCTGGTTCTAATTTCTCAGAAGGAACATTAACTAACATTGTTTAAAAAATCACATATTTTATAAAACATAATCAATAATATTAAATTGATACAGCCCATTTATCAATAGTTATTAGCTCTCTTCACATGAATTATTATTGTATATATAAAATTCCTAAGGTATCTATACAGATTTTGTTAGGTAAATTAATTCCTTTGTATAATATATTTCTCTACAGATTCTTTAAGAAAATAGGCAGGGTGGAGGCCAACCTAAATGTGGTTAATATTGCAGGACTTTCTTTAAGAAAGAAATGTAAAAGTATGAATACAAATGTGATTTAAAGAAGTAAATATTAATTAGGATGAGACCTGTAAAAGTGAACATTCCTAAAAGCTAAGCTTCATTAACTTCATGATAAACCTTTCCCTAAATTTTTTACAAAACGGAGTAGATTTTTAAAATCATCAAACTTAGGTAAAACTCATTAGTTATTGTATTGGGCAGATCTTTCATTACTATCAAGAAATACCTGAGACTGGGTAATTTATAAAGAAAAGAGGTTTAGTTGGTTCATGTTTCTTCAGACTGTACAGGAAGCATAGCAGCTTCTGCTTCTTGGGGTGGCCTCAGGAAGCTTCCATTCACGGCAGAAGGCAAAGGGAGAGCAGGTACATCGCATGGCAAAAGCAGGAGCCTGAGAGAGTCAGGGGAGGTGTCGCACACATTTTTATAGAACCAGATTTTGTGAGAACTTATTCACTATCTATCTACAGGACAATCCCAAAGGGGTAGTACTAAAATATTCATGAGAAATATGCCTCCGTGATCCAATCACTTCCCACCAAGCCCCACCATTTAACATTAGGGATTACATTTTGACATAAGATTTGAGCAGGAAAAACATGCAAACTAGATCAGTTAAAATGACATGGCCAATTGATAGCACTACTACCATCATAATCATCATCCTTTATTGGGCACTTGCAACATTCTAGGCACTATGTAAGTGCTTTGCATTAATAATCTTTTTTAATTTTCATAACAATCCCATGAGGTATATGTGATCATTTAATCTATATTTTAGAGATGAGACAATTAATACTCAGGGAGCTTAAATAACATGTCCCAGAACATGCAGACTAACACATAGAAGAGCAAGAATTATAAGCCAAGTATATACAAAGGTAAATTCAATAAAATTAAATTTACTTGGATTTTTATTAATAAAGAACAACTAGAATGCAAAACTAATTCAAAATTTTTGCATTCATCCAGGGAAATACTGAATTTATGGTGATTGTGTTTCATAACTACTTCAGGGTTTCTAATGTGACATTCTTAATACAAGAATCTTTTTGGATGTGAATATTGAAAGGCACTGGAATGTTCAAAGTTCTTCACACCTTCAAGTCTCATTGACACCATTTATCCTGTGTATTTGTGTAAAGAGTAGTTTTCTTCAGTGGGCAAAGAAAGCATATTCACAATGAATTTCTTGGCTTCCAAAGGTTACCTTGTTGTTTTTAGCTAACTAAACTTTAACAGCACTTCAGTGAAAAATTTCAGGAGTCATCTAAAAGGTCCAGTGTTGCATAAATATTCAAACATAACTACTCTGCAAGTAGAAGATGTAATGAAAAGATGTTTAAAATTTATTTGTAATCAAAAACTATACAATTCAAGACTTGGCTTCTTTATAAATTAAAAACAAAAATTATTAGATTCTTGAGCAGTAGATAATTCGTTTAATTTCAAATTGAGGCACATTAAGATGCTAACCATGCAGCAGAAGGGTTAAGCAAAAATACTTTATAGAAAATATAGAAATAACAATGTGTATTCATAACTAATGAAAAGTGTAAGTGTTGACTTGGCTCCACCACATATAAACCTGAAAGGAAAATTTTCTGCTGAATTATGCTCAGAAAAACAACAAGGATAAATGCCAAAAACAATTGGGGTCCCAAAAAGTTAGACTAAATTTGTCAGCCATTATCTGGAAACACATTTAAAATTTCTTTACATTGAAAGTACACATTAAAATTAAATTCTACCCTATGATATATCCAACTTTGTTTCTATAGAAAAATGTTTTAGATGTCCAGTTAAGTTGTATTTTTCTTTTTAAATTTTCATATGAAAAGAAATTTTCAGGAAGTCGTCATTTGACTCTGTGTGAATTGTCAAAGCAAAAATTTCACTGGAAATAATTAGACACCCAAGAAAGACTTTATTTAAAACTATTGCAGGCCAGGTGTAGTGGCTCATGATTACAGTCCCAGAGCTTTGAGAGGCCAAGCTAGGAGGATGTCTGGAGCCCAGGAGTTTGAGACAAGCCTGAACAGCATAATGAGATCTTGTCTCTCCCAAAAAAGAAGAAGAAGAAAAGATTATTACAATAGAGTAGAGAGAGAGAATTACCAAAGCAAATGGTTAAAGGGTTTGTAATGATCGGGGTGAGCCACTGGAAAATTCTGGAGGATGAGGATGTTGCAGAAGGGAAGTTGATCAATGGGATGTGTCAAGCTCATTTAGTTATTTCTGAGTTTGCAAATGTTTTTATTCTTTGATTAGGTCATCTGTGTGTGCTAATTGACACCCATTTGAGAAGTTAGGCTCGTAAGCTCCCACAGAGACTGGCATCCTTCAATGTTTACATTCCAACACGATGGTTCCCAGGTTCTTGAAAAAGACACTGGGTCTTAAAATTAGCAAGAGGCTGGGAAAATATTTACCTACATTTTAGAGTCAGAGGAAGACTCCAGAATTTTAAGCTCTCTAAAGTAAATGCTTTAATAAAAAGGAGGACAAGTCCTAGAATCAGGATAAAAATCAGTTTATAGTGTAATTGGGCTGATGGGAAATTGGTCAGAGCTCAGTCACAGTGCATGCCTGTGAGAATCACAGCATTGCCTAACACAACATATAACCTAATATTATATAACAATCTTTTTCCACAGAAGCCTTTATAAGTACTTATTAAATGCCAAGCAGAATTCAAAATTCATTGTTTATTATTTCAGTCAATCTTCACAACATCCTGAGAAGTCTTTCTCACGATCACCAATTTATGGATGAAGGAGGTGGGACTATTCGTGTCTCATTCCTAATAACAATTATATTCTACTACCTTCCCAAGAATTTTCTAAAAGAAAGTAGCTTTCAAATTCTTCACTGCAAACCTAAATATATTTTCACAAAACAGATTGGTTATCAGTATATCTATCAATCAGCTTGTCATACTGTGCAGGATAGTAGGAATGAATCATCTATTCAACTGATATAATGTGGGTACTGAGTAATTGCATTTGGTGGGGTCATTTTATGAAACTCCCTGGGGTACTAAGATTCTCTGTATAATGAAGGTCACAGTGCTTGCGAAAAGTTGATTACATAGCTATGAAGTTCTTGAGGTGTTTTTGAAGGTATTCAACATCAACTGTGTTTCAAAGTAATGATACATTCTTTGTTATTATGATTACCAGTGATCAACACAAAACTGAAGAATTCAATGTCTGTTAACTGATTAGCACAATATTCTGTAGGTTACATAGTTTCTCTATTGAAGCAAAATCCACATTACATAAAATTAATCATTTTAAGGTGAACAATTTAGTGACATTTAGTACATTAACAGTGTTATGCAACTACCATCTCCATCTAGTTCCAAAATATTTCTGTCACCCCAAATGAAACCCCACATCTATTAAACAGTTGCTCCCTATCCCTTCTTCCCTTAGTCCCCACAAATATCAGGTCTTCCAAATGCAAATTTTATTATTATTAATGGGTACAAATAACAGTTAATACTCATTTAGAAAAATAGTTATTTAGGATGTACTGTGTTCCAGGAACTATTTAACATTCTCTTTATCAAATAATTTTATCCTTAACACAACTCTATGGACAAACTGAGGCAGAGAGTTCAAACAATTAGCAGAAGGACGCAAAGAAAATGCAAGATAGGGCACCGTGGCTCATGCCTGTAATCCCAGCACTTGGGAGGCTTAGGCGGGCAGATTATGAGGTCAGGAGATTGAGACCAACCTGGCTAACAGGGTGAAACCCCGTCTCTACTAAAAAGACAAAAAATTACCTGGGCGTGATGGCAGGCACCTGTAGTGCCAGCTACTCGGGAGGCTGAGGCAGGAGAATTGCTTGAACCCGGGAGGTGGGGTTGCAGTGAGGTGAGATCGTGCAACTGCACTCCAGCCTGGGAGCCAGAGGGAGACTCTGTCTTAAAAAAAAAAAAAAGATACAAGGTAGGGGTATGTTAAGAGAATTTGAACTCATTTTATCCAGTTACCACTGGCAATACTATATCTTCATGGCAGACAGATACACAACTATATTTTCATTCAATACTTAGATACTTTACAACTTGATTAGTGCTAAAACATGACACGTACAAAAAAAAATCAAACAATAAACAACAGCTACAAACATGCATATAGAGTTTTCCGGACAAAGGAGATAAATGGGATAGGCCAGAAACAGTAGAGGGGTACCAGAAAGAAAGAAAACTCAAATCTTCTCCCATGTAAAATTCAAAATAAATTATTATTTTGTGCTTTTTCCACCCAGGATACCAATTCTGAGTTTTTGCTACATAAAAATGAAGAAAAAAATGTATTTCAACTTAAATACATTTTGCCTTAAGGAGCTTCAGACAGTTTGAACTTGAAATGCAGCCCGTGAATGAATATTTAATTTCACTTTCCTTATAAGAGAAGTTGAATCACTTTTGCAAGTCTGAGGGTGACAGTTTCAAATTTCAGCTCAGGCAGGCAATCAACAGAGAATAATATTACAGCAGGGGGAAAAGTTGGTGATTCAGTAATGACATTTTAATGTTACAGAACAGAGTATTGGTATAGAAATTTGCAATCCCTTGTGATAGCTTTCTGTTGACTTAACAATCAATACCATCATAACAATAAAAATATGCAAGTCTCTAGCTATAGGCAATGCCTAAGAATGAGGACTTGTCCATCATTTGTTACAACCTTCCAGGTTTTCCTGCACAACAAAGTATTTTCCATGCATTTAATCTGGTGTTATAAAGCAAGACATAGACATTTAAAGATATTGAAAAAGCATTTCTTCCTCTTGGCTATTATTTATTAAAGCAAAGGTGGTTTTACAGAACACTTTTTTATGTGAGCATCTAAAACTAATTTGCATTTTTATTTTAAATTCAAATAGCTTCAAATGCAATAGATAGTATCTTATCATCATTAAGCATTTATTAAGCTTTCTTATTGTGTGGCGCCATAATGCCATAATCAGGATTGAAAACAGACATGGTCTCTGTCCATTAGAACAGCATGACCTGTAACCTGTTCACTGACCACAAAATGGACTCCACCCACTCAGTGTCTTTACTTACTGAGTTGAAAAATAATGACTGTAACTATCTAATCTTTTCTATTAATGATACTTATAAATTGATCTTTCTTATGATCCATGAGCATTTTCTCATTTCCGACATGTTTTTCTGTTTCCACGGAACCTTATAACAAACTTTTATTATGTCCATCTTCCAGGGTAAGAGGGAAAAATGAGAGATAACAGTATTTGGCAGCTTTTTATACTTTCCGTTCTGAAAATAAGATCACAGAAAACATTCAGGATTGTTGTGTATGCTAATTTACCTCTGTTTACAAGCAAAGCATGTATAATCTTAGAGGCCCACAAAAGACAATGTGAAAACTGGATCCTTCTCCCCCACCTACTTCTAGGCGTCATTTGCTTCACAAAAGTTTGTAGTGCGCATCTACTTGACAAGCATAAGGAAGACAATGAAGCATGATGCCCTTCCTCTAGAATCACATAGTCTAAAGAGAGAAACAAGTATTAAAAACTTACTATAAGAGCATGGTTAGGAACGTTACTCTATATACATGTAAGAATTATATGAGAATACAGAATACTTTCCTGCCTTAGCAAATGCGTCTCATCAGAGATAAAAGTAGAAATAGACTTTGAACTGGGCATGGTGGCAGTGTACTTATAGACCCGGCTACTTGCGAGGCTGAAGAGGGAGAATTGCTTGAGCCCAGGAGTTTAAGGCCAGCCTGGGCAGCATAGCAATATCTTGTGATATGGTTTGGTGGTGTCTCCACCCAAATCTAATCTTGAATTGTAGCTCCCATAATTTCCACTTGTTGTATGAGGGACCCAGTGGGAGGTAACTGAATCATGGTGGTGGGTCTTTCCTGTGCTGTTCTCATTATAGTGAATAAGTCTCCTAATATCTGATGATTTTATGAAGGGAGTTTCCCTGCACAATCTCTCTTGCCTGTCTCCATGTAAGATGTGACTGTGACTTTGCTCCTCCTTCACTTTCGGCCATGATTGTGAGGCCTCCACGATCATGTGGAACTGTGAGCCAGTTAAATCTCTGATATGGTTTGACTCTGTGTCCCAAATGTCACCTTACATTATAATAATACCCATGTGTCATGGGAGGGACCTGGTGGGAGCTAGCTGAATCATAAGGGCAGGTCTTTCCTGTGCTGATCTCATGATAGTAAATAAGTCTCATGAGATCAATTCCTCCACACATGCCCTCTTGCCCACCACCATGTAAGATGTGACTTTGCTCCTCATTTGCCTTCCACCATGATTGTGAGGCCTCCTCAGCCATTTACAACTGTGAGTTACTTAAACCTCTTTCATAAATTACCCAGTCTCAGGTATGTCTTTATTAGCAGCGTGAGAGTAGACTAAAACACCTTGCCTCTAAAAATATTTTTAAAAATAAAGAAATAAATAGAAAGTAGTAGGCCCTGAATGACGAGTAATATCAAAGACTGGGAAACACAGGAAGGGTGTTCTGAAGATGGAATAAATTACAAATGTATGTAAATCTCAAAGTCCAGTATTTCTAAAAATTATACATAATTATAGATAATATGATATTATAGGATGTGTAGCAGTGAATTTCAGAAGATATACCTGGAAGCCAAGTTTTTGAAGAATCACATTCACTCTGGTAAGGAGTTTGAATTTATTGGTAGCAATTAGTAGCCACTGAGGAGAGTGATATGTTAAGACTATTTGGGAAAAGGTAACCATGGTAATGGCTATTCACGGAAAGAATGTTTCACCTCATAAGCATTACTTACCCAGCTTTCAGATCTCTCCTGAAATATTCCTGACACCTTTTCCCAGCAGGTAGTGTCCA
Source organism: Saguinus oedipus (assembly GCA_031835075.1). Classification (NCBI taxonomy): domain Eukaryota; kingdom Metazoa; phylum Chordata; class Mammalia; order Primates; family Cebidae; genus Saguinus; species Saguinus oedipus. The sequence goes on from CM063169.1 coordinate 48,659,466, forward strand.
TCAATCCACCCCTTTATCCAGTCACCTTTTCCCGTCTGTATTTACTGAGCACTTATTGTGTTAGCCATAGGCCTTGGCTCTGCAGATACAGAGATAACTGAAGTTGATCGTCTCCATGCTCATACAAGTTCAATCTATTGATGTATGAATTACCTACTGATATGTAACAAACCACTCAGAACCTTAGAGGCTTAAGAAAATAACCATTTTCTTCTTCATGATTCTGTGGGTTGACTGGGCAATTTACTACTAGTCTTACCTGAGCTTACTCTTGCAGCTGCATTCAGCTGGAATCCACCTGAACTTTGGAGGCTATGATGACCTCACTTATATAACCAGCTCAGATTCAGGGGTTAGAGAAATACATTTCATCTTTTGAAAGGAGAAACTGAAAAGAAATATTATCATCAGACCATAGAAGGGTTGAATAAATAACTACATGATTTACAACGATTACAATAATTACTAAGATTGAATAAATAATTACAAATGTCAAAATGTGCTTTGAAGGAAACAGGCCTAGTCTTAAAATACATGTGACCTCGGTAGACCATTTTAGAAAAAAAGGGTCAGTCAAGGCCTTTCTAAGAAGGTGGTACTTACCAGCAACCTGAAAGACAAATGGAGCCAGTAAGTATAATGACTCAGCTGGGAGAGGCAGAAAATAAAGGATGGTTATGTTTGGGAGCAGAGATCAAGTCAGTGTGTCTGTCTTTAGCATAGTGATACTAAGAAGCAGATGGCATGAAATGAAGTTGGATGTATAGTTAGGACACATCCTGACTTCTGGGCCTTGTGTCTGATACCCAAGACCCAGACCTGTTTTGTCTGTCTCTTCTGTTGATTTAAGAGTTTTTTGCTGATGTGATGGGACCTTGTATGCCTTCATGAAACAAGGGCTCAAATAATTTTGCACATAATGGGTGGTCAATAAATATTTGCAACCTGAGTGAAAGAGAAAGGAGAAAAAAGAGGTAACAAAGAAATATATAAAAATATTCAGATTTAAATCATCCATTAAACTAAAAGCATACTATACAGAGGGCTTTCACTTTATTATCTTTTGGAACTAATAGTGATGTGGGATACATATTATTATCATCATTCTCTTTGAAAAATAAGGCAAATCAAGTCACCTGCTCAATTCACCCAGACATTATTGGTATATCTACTTATGTTTATTCAAAACTCAATATCTTTCATGATCTCTTTAACAGAAAAAACAAAAGGACATGTCAGTAAAAGAAGAAAAAATAAACATTAGTATTTTCCTCAAATAATATTTCTATAGTATTATTTAAACTTACAATAGAAGAAGTTATATGAATGAACATTGTGCGATTGGTAAATGCAGATTCTAGTACCAAAATAAAGATCTACTAAATCAAACAATTCCCAAAGGGAGTTTGGAAATATGTATTTTAAACAGGCCCTCCCATGCCCCAACAGTGATTTATTTTGGCAAACAATGCCTTAATGCTTCTTTTCAGGGTAAGGACATGCATTCTGAAACTTCTAGCAAACAAGTTATTCCATTGCTTAGGAATGATATGGTACTGGAGACTAAGCACAAGCTTATGAAGATAAATTAACAGTAAGATTCAATGTAACTCCAAATTGAAGATAATAAGCATGTTTTGGAAAAGCATTGACTTTTATTTTTTATTTATTTATATTAATCGTCCCCTCCCTGGACTGCTCAGCAGAATGACTGATTCTTTAAGAAACATTTTACAAAGAACGTGGGCAGGACCATGCCTATATTGTTTTCCTCTGGAAAAGTAGCAACTAACACAAGTGCCTAGTATTCTTTGCAGACTTAAATTTGTTGTATTTTTCTTTTAAATTTCTTCTTCATCTTCTAAGTGTAGAAACAAATCACATTCAACAAGCCGTAAGTACAAAAGTAAAATAAGATACTCACATCAGCTAATTCTGTGTAGTTTAGTATACTCCTAATTGACAAAACAAATAAAACTTAAACAAATTAACTAAAGTAAACAACATTTTAGAGTGGGATTTTTACCCCATTAATATTTCAACAAATTGTCATGAGCATTTCCTTCTAGTTTTTAAAGGTTTTGTTCTTCATTAATTGCTATTTCACTACCTAGACATTCTTCAATAGCATACACTTCAATATCCTTCACATCCTTTAACAATACACAAGAAAATTATTTAAAAGTCTTGGCAGATAACATTGCTCACTTCAGAAGATGATGTTACAAAAATAATATATCACTTGTGTGTTCCTTTAAATCTAATAAACTTTAAGAAAAAAATTTTGATCCTAAGAGGTAGACCATATTTTTATAAGTAGCCTATTATATGGAACAGCTCTGCCCAATATAATTAAATTAAATATGAGTCAAAATTTAAAATTTTCTCATAGTCATGTTTTAAAAACAAAAAATACATGTGTACTACAACAATAATAATCTTATTCAGTGTGGTAAGTTAACGTGAAATTAAGCTGTATTCAAAACAAGACTGTTTACTTGGCAGAAAAATACTTTACTTTGTTTTAGCTTTTACATTTAAAATTTAGTTATCCAAATGTAGCCACTACGCCCATTTCAAGTGTTCCATAGCCGCATGTAAGTAACAGCTACCGTAACGTGTAGCTCAGAGAGAATATCAAAACTGGCTATTGGCAAAATTACAATAATGCATCCGTTTCTCACCTTTGTATAAAATACGCCTTCGCATCACCTTCAGGATGTCTAACACACTAAATCCAGACCAGAACAGCACTGCAAGTTTTTAACGCATTTTCTTACATACCCACTCTCTTTTCTGTTATAGTGTGTTGTCAGAAAAAGTAACTATGACTCTAGTTTTTTAATCCTTCCCAAAAGGCTTAATGCTTCAGGTTAAGTAAATGCACATACTTCATTAAAAAGGGTACTCAAAGAAGAAGGGAGATATTTTTCTTTTTGGTCAGTTTGATTTTTTTAGTCCTTGAGAATGCATGTTACTACAGTGATGACTATTACTTAATATTCTCATTATCTTAATTTTTTGTATAGCTGTAGAATTTACTGGTAAAATTGCTGCTGCTATTGAGAAAGTGACTTTTTCATACTAGGTAAATTCTGCTTAAACATATAAACCTGAAATTGTGATAGAACCATTTGGATGAGGAAGAGATCATTCATAGTTGCCAGGAGAAAATGGAATGGGAGATAAAAAACAAAGCTCATAATGAACAGAAGGGAAGATTTCCTAAATTACTCTGTTCTTTCCCCCATGCTGTTAATGAAATTCGTTATGACACAAGGGAATATTTGACATTTGAGAGTCAGCAAAATGTTTAATGATGATTCACAACATGATGAAATACTGTAGAGTCTAAGATTGCTTCATCCTTGGTAGAGAAACGGCATGTAAAACACTGATGTTCTTCAGTCTCACAATCAAGAAGGAGAAATTCCCCTCAGAGGAATTTCTTATATACCCATAGGAAAGCAGTGAAAAAACTTGACAAGTATCAATTTTAAAAATTCCATTAATTTCAAATGAAATACTCATAAGAGTGTGCATTTATTACAAATTAAAGACATTTTATTTTTAGCAGTTCTTAAATTTGGTCTCCACTTGAGATTTACTCTGTTTTGAGTTAAATTTAGAAGTTCTTGGTGATTATTTTTCTATATAAATATTATCACTTATCAATTCATTCAGCTGTTTGAAATATAGTTAAACTTAATAAAGTTCTAATTATTGTATTTCAGGTCTGAGCTTTCCCAAGTATTTTTTTGTTATGCTTAATCTCACCCAAATAAAAGAAATTTTATGTGAATATAGGGAAAAAGAGCAAGTAATCACCCTAACATACAGAGTATATTTCATTTGAAATGGAAATGATGGCATTATAATATTAGAATATTAATGGTGATATTAGAATGTCAATGAAATGTAGATGTCAGAAATAGAATAGAAACAGTAGGAAACATAAAGGAAAAGCTAGACACCAAGAATATACTATAGCCTTTATTGTAAATGAATTGATCCTTTTTTGCAAACTGGTAAACAATAAAATAGTTTAGTTATAATTTTCATAATATAAAGAACGATCATTTCAGATTTTGGATAATACCAATAAAAATAATAGTAATCATCATTTTTTGAGAACTTTCTACTAGCCAGTTATTCTACTAAGTGTTTTACAGGCTTATCATGTTAAAATAAAAAACAAAACAACTTACCCTGTTAAAAAAAAACTGACACTGTTCAAAAAATTATTTATCCTGTCTTATATATTTAGAAAAAAAAAAAAAAGAAAAAGCAATCCCTTAATATTATGTCCCTTAGGTCCATCCATGTTGTCAAAAATGACAATATTTCATTCTTTTTTATGGCTATTGGGATAATACTGTGTTAAACGTGGGAGCCAGATAGCTCTTTGACATACTAATTTTATTTTCTTTAAATATATACCCAGAAGCGAAATTGCTAGATCGTATGATAGAAATCCTGAGACATGCACAGGGATCACAATTAGAAATAGCAATTATTGTAACAATGTAATTACCCTCTTTTGCATCATATGCATAATAATTTATTAATGCTATATAATCTAATAGAAAGAGAAGAAGAAATATCTTAATGGTTGGATGTGTTATTCCATTTGCATTGCTATAAAGGAATACCTGAGACTGGGTAATTTATAAAGAAAAGAGGTTTATTTGGCTCAGGATCTACAGGCTCTATAAGAAGCCTGTCACCAGCATCGGCTTCTGGTGACAGGCTCAGAAAGCTTTCAATCACGGTGGAAGTCAAAAGAGGGACAGGCATGTCACATAATCAGAAAGGGAATAAAAAAGATGCCAGGCTCTTTGAAACAACCAGCTGTCTTGTGAAATAACAGACTGAGAACCCACTCATTACCTATGGGATGGCTGTAAGCCATTTAGGAGGGATCCATCCCCAGAATCCAGTACCTCCCACTAGGTCCCATTTGCAATGCTGGGGATTACATTTCAACATGATATTTTGAGAGGACAAACATTTAGGCTATATCAGTTGACTAGCTCTTATTTGTCACTACAATATTCACATAAACAACATATTCCCATCATTATTATTGCACTTATTAACTTTCATAGGAAATGATTAATAACTATTCTGAGCCACCGCCCGCTCCCACGGCAGTGAAGTTTGGAATGGTCTGCTGGAGATTTTTATGTATGCCTCTAACAACACTGTCTCCATCATCACCATCTTGAGCATCATGAGTTTAGCCATCTCAATAGGTATGCAGGTCACATAGCTGAACAATGTTAATCAGAACAATGTTTCTTTTATCTTGCTACACTCTTTTAGATGTATTTTTTTAAATGAATTTATATGTACTGTATTTATTCATTCATTAGTGTCCAAGTATGTATATCTTAGAAATGTATTTGTTATATATGTTGACAGCCTTGAAATAAAGAAGAAAAAGATGCTTTAAAGATTTAGTATAAAGAAAATAATAAATAAAATGTCATTTTGTCACCACCCTTTTTTGCCCATTCCAATATCACCTTTCTTTTAATTTCAATTTGTGGTAGTATTATCTTTTAAATGTAATACTAAGTCAGGATACATAGGGTATAAATATATTTCTGGTTCACAAACTCATAAGCTTTTATTTTGTCTCTTCCATTCATACTTGCTTTTAGACATTTAGTTCTGACATATCCATCAGAACATAAGTAAACAATGATGAAAAGTAAAATGTTCCTTCAACACTTCATTCTGTTTGTTGTTCTTTATGTGCACTATTGCCATGTGACATTTGAGAATGACATCCTAGATGTTTAAATCTGAAAATTGTTCTGGTCTTGTATTTCAATTCTTTTGGTGAAAAACAACTTTTGGTATAGCTGCCAATGAACTTAAGAGGCAAACTGAAGACACAGCTGGAAGAAGGTATTTTTCCAAAGGCAAGGTGACAACTACCTCTCTGTCCTTTAGGTATTATGCCCATAATAGAAGATACCATATCAACATTACATTAAAAAATTTTATTCAGGACCTTATTATCAATATATTTGTTTAATATTATAAAGATATTTATTTGATTAAATTATGGCATGCTCTACCTGAAAAGTTGAATATTTGTGGAGTTGGGAATTATATATGGCATTATAATATTATATATAGGTGACAATTTCCAAAGTGTTCTAAGTTTCTTTTCAGATCACAGGGATATTGAGGAAGTCAGTAGGCTTTTATTCAGATTATCCAAAATCTGAATGTCAATGCAAGGAGTTTTCCTCTATATTCTTACCTATATTCTTTCAATACTTCTTGTCTATGTTTTTTCAACTTAGGAAAGAGGGCATTAGACTGGGAAAACTCAGTAGCAATCGAGAGGGGGAAGAGTGTCAAAAATTAGTAAGAGTGTGGGCCAGGCGCAGTGGCTCACATCTGTAATCCCAGTACTTTGGGAAGCCAAGGCAGGTGGATCACTTGAGGTTAGTAGTTCCAGACCAACCTGGCCAACATGGCGAAACCTCTAAAAATATAAAAAATAGTTGGGCATGGTGGCGTGCACCTGTAATCCCAGCTACTTGGGGAGGCTGAGGTGTGAGAATCGCTTGAACCGGGGAAGCAAAAGTTGCAGTGAGCCAAGATTGCACCACTGCACTCCAGCCTGAGTGACAGAGTAAGAATCCATCTCAAAAAGAAAAAAAATATAGTAAGAGTGTAAATCACACTTTTTTCTCAACTCTTTATACTTCTGTAGCTATTGCAACTTCATGAGAAGCAAATTGCTGCTATGTAAGGAACACCTCCTTACAACTCAGTGAACCTAGGTTATCAGCCCCTCTTAACACCAAGTAATGCTAAAAATGTCTCCTAATATCTTTTGGTCTCACATTTCTCATCATTAAAGTGTAGCATTGGAAACATGATTCTAACGTCCCTCTAAACTGTAAACCTGGCAAGCTGAGAACGAAAGTTGGAGAAATGGTTGATTTTTTAGCATAAATTCAAATTTATATTGACTGTCTTGACTTTTGGGCAAATGAGAAATTCAACTGAAATTATATCCAACTAAGCTAATAAGTAGGATTTCACAAAATGCTGAACAAAGCATAACCTATAAAATATAATTTGTAAGTACCTCTCAATTCTTGATATGATTCTAACATACTTGTTAAAAATAAGTAGAAACTTTGGGAGGCTGAGGTGGGCAGATTGCTTGAGCTCAGAAGTTTGAAACTAGCCTGGGCAATATGGCAAAACCCCATCTCTACCAAAAACACACACAAAAAAAGCCAGGTGTGGTGACACACACCTGTGGTAGCAGCTATTTGGGAGGTTGAGGGAAGAGGATCACTTGAGCCAGGGGAGAGTAGGTTTTTTTGAGATGTGTTATCACTCTATTTCCCAGCGTAGAGTACAGTGCCAAGCTCTCTGTACTCCAGGCTGGGCAACAGAGTGAGAACCCATCTCAAAAATAATATAAAAAGTAAAAAATAAGTAGAAACTTTAAAAAAAATCCATTGCAAATACAAAATTGATAAAAAGGCCAATCAGGGATTTTAGGGATCAAGAGAAAAATAAAAGATAATACATAAATTATGTGGCCTTGTGAAAGAGAAAACCAATCACAGCCAGTTATGTAATGGATATAAGAGCCATCAAAGAATATCATGGATACACAGTCCCACATTGCCTTGAAATTTTAGTTTTAAAAAACCTGTTTCTTTTTTGGCTTGCATTTGTTTTTGCCACTAATTGCACTATTGAGAACTTAATTGCTTGTGATATGAGGCCATGTTCACTATTAAACAAGGGACAAGTAGCTAATTGTTGGTACAAGTATGTAATTGTAACTCACTGAGGAATTATTGACATTATGCTCTATGTTGTTTTTGTAATACCTAACTTGTATAAACCTGTAAAGGCCATTACCAAACAGATGTTTATAACAGATAACTGCCATAGAGAATATTTATTTATTCAACCAGTATTATTATTTTTAAGATCATAGAACTGAGAGGGCTATTAATACATGTCATCCTCGAAGTAATACCTTGTACTAGGGGCTTAGAGGCAACCTTGAGAGAAGGCAATGAATATATCAGTGCAAGAAACATTTTAAGGAATGGAAGAATGGAACTTTAGGTCAATCAGTAGCTGCACCAAAATGTGCTTGGAGATTTAGGGGAATCAAGAATGGAAACAGACCTGGAGGTATGTGATGTATGAGACATGAGGATAGTTTGGATATAGTGGGCAAAGATTGTGATGTATGAGACATGAGGATTGTATGGAGATATTGGGGTTTAAACAACCTAAGTTTTTACTCGGTTTACTGGACAAATGTTACTTTTTCAAAAACATGGTGTTTGAGTAGGAGAAGAAGAGTTATATTTTGAACATGTTCAGCATCGGTCAACCAAGTTAATAATTTCCCTCGTCAGAGGGAAACGAATAAAGACAATGTGAGAGACAGATAGTTGAGTGTTAACAACACAGGGCAAGTACAACAATAATAAATGTTAAAATTTTGCAAGTATTGCTCTGGGTCTTGCACAATCTTAAACATTTTAAACAGGTAAAGCACATCATCTCATCAGCAAATCAATATAGGTAGGTATCATTATTAACCTGGTTTTACAGAAGAGGAAACTGAGTCACAAAGAAGATGAGTAGAGTAATTTGCTCAAGAACACTCGTTTTGTGGCAGAGTCAGGATTTGGGAACACACAATGGGATTGTAGCATCTGTGCCAGTGATTACTAGCAAGAATTCGTGTGCAGTGGCTCCTAAAGCGATCAAGGGCTTAACCTTAAGTGGGATGCACAGTTTGGGGCTGACAGGCAGAAATGCAGCCAATAGTGGTCAAAGAGTCACAAGTGTGGTCTCTATCCAGAGCCAAATTAAACAACTCTGTGTTTTTAGAATGCTTTAGTTCAAGAAGGAAGGTTTTAGACTGATCATTCAGATATATTTATTTATTTATTTTGCAAGTAAGCATTGAATGGATGGCCTCTGTTTCCAAAGCACTTTGTTGAATTAGAAGCATTATCTCAGTGTCCATCTTGAACCAAGGCTAACTTCTTCCCAATCCCGATCTGGCCTTGAAGGAGACACCATTGAATAAAATAACAGCTGAATGCACTTAGCTGGTTTTAATGTATTATTTCAGATTGTTTATTCCAGAGTCAGAAAGTATTATTCACTTTGGTGTTTTTCAATGTGTCATCTGCTTAAAGCCTGTATGTAAAGTTACCTGGGGTGTTTTTTAAATGCAAGTTCCTAGGCTCAAACTAGAATTAGAAATCAGAATGCTAACAAAGATGTTGAAACATGCTAACAAAAATCTCTAATTATTTGCCAGAATTTTTATTTTCTTTTTTTACCTACTTTTAATTGTGAAAATTTTTAGTCATAATCATAGAGAGAATTATTTAATGAACTTTCATATACCCATCTGCTAAATTCAACAATTATTTTAAAAATCTATTTTTTTTCATGTCTTTAACTCCTTTCTACCTTCTTCCTTTATTCTTTTTTTCTTCCATATTCCCCTCTGTCTTATGTTGACATAATTGCACTTGAAAAAATTAATAATTATTTACTGACATTCATATTCAAATTTTGACAAATTTCTCAAGAACAATATTTGTCCATTTGTTTTTATTTTTAAATCAGGAACCAAAAACAATTAAGACATTGCCTTTGGTTGTAATACATAATAAATGTATTCAATCTAAAGCAATCTCTCCTGCCCAATTTATTAAAACTAACTTTTAATGTAATGGATATTTTGATGAAACCATGTCAGTTCTCTTGTAAAATATCCCATAAACTGGATACGCTTTAAATTTTTAAAAAATGCATATTATAAGTATATTAAAAATTCACATCCCTTAAAGGATGTGAACCCCAGAGTTTCTAGTTTCTGGTCCAATTTTTGGCAGAAGTAGAATGGTGAGATATGGAGGGATTGAGAGACAGAGAGAGAGAGGGAGTCACAAGCACACACTTAAATTAGGTAAGTCTGATGTGCACTTGGATATATTTATCTCCTCAAACTCATGGCGAATTTTGGATAGCTATTTCAATCATTTAGTGATTTATTTACAAAATCAAAAGCTACCTCCTGTAGATTTGCATTTGATTGTTTGTTAGGCTTGGTGGTTTGTTATCCATGTAAACCTTGTCTATTCCAACTATTTCATGCTGTGGTGGAATGTTTCAGTATCTTTTCAATAATTAGCAGTTAATACAATATCATGTCCTGAAATCTGAGAGCTTCCTGTTTTCTGAAGGTCTGCCATCTTAAAAGCATAGAAAATTCTTTTGATAGAAATTATTTACATAGAAAATTCTTTTGTTGAGTAACTTTGCTACCTTATTCTTTAGCCAAACAGATTCACTTTCTAGTCAGGTTCTACATCTCTGCATTCTCCCAGACAATTTACATTTTGTTTTCTTTCAACTATTACAATTTCTTTCTCCATTGATAAATTAATATAAAGTTATTTTTTAATTTGTAAGTCTTAAAAATGTAACTCAACCAGTTATACAACATAATCATGGTCATCATTGCTATTGCTATTATTAGTGATAAATTGTATTGTCAGAATTATTTTACTATTATATTGAAAAATGTTAGTAAACCTTTTAGTATTATAATAATTGTTAAATATATAATGTATGTGGCATCATAGGCCTTGAGCATTGATTAAATGGTTTATTCATCCTGTAGTGTGACTGTATGTGAAAAACAAATGTATTGATAAAGTGAGCTGTTTTCATAAAACAACTAATCTTTCAAACACTGCTTATGTCAGTGCCTTGCACAGAGTAAGAAATTAATTGATATTTGTTGAATGAATGAGTTCCTAGTTTCCATGAAAACATAATGTTTTAAATGTATGCTGCGGTATCTTCCTTGGTTATGGCAACTCCTTGGTAACGGCTTATGCTGTTCAGTCATTTGCATTTAGTCTGCTTTTTGTTGACCAATCATATTTAATGGTTTAAAATAATTTTTATAGTAGCCAATTAAATTTCTATGCTTACATGAGATTTAAGCGGATAAATTTGAAAATATGAAGCCATTTGTATTATTACTTACTCAAGTATGTCAAATAACATATAAATATGTGCTAAGTTTTCTAATACAACTGTCATTGTAATAAAGGACTTGATTATTAAGAAGAGAACCATGGGAGCAATCTGCATTTGCTTTGCAAGTTTAAGTTAGGGATATAATTTGTTGCTTTGTCTCATAAAGGAAGACTTGCTGGCTAGTATTCAAACCCTACAAAAATATATTTGCCACACTGACATATAAATGAAATTTTCCTCCAAATAACAAATATGAGATTTACTTCAAGTCTGCAAAAAGATGGAAATGTAAGAATTCCTATTATCTGATTTTCTTCTGAATATTTTGCATTCCTTTGGAATATGCTCTAATAAGTTTATGATCATGTAGGAAATATGTTTATTATTTTATTTCTTTATTTTGTAGTATTCTAGTCCAGACTGTAGTTTAGGGCCTTCCCAGAGGTGATGAGAACTCACTCAGGATATTTTTAATGAGACAGGATTTTCACTTCATTAATAAAATATTCAGAAGGACAAAGTTCCAGGTTGCACTTGGCTCCAGCTTGCTCACCTTTTCTTTGTAACAATGTATCTAATTTGTTGTATTAATTTGTGTATATTTCATGTATTCACCAGAGAAATTCATTTAATTTGATCCTGACCTTATTATTCAAAGCTAGAATGTGAAACATAACCTTTTCTCCTCAAGTGGTGTCACAAAAGGTTGCATCTTAGTCGTGCAGCTGATCAATGGCTGTCATGCAAAATGAGGCTTCCACCAGCTCTGAGTGGCACCTGGTGATTATTTATAGCATGACCAGCAAAGCCATCTATCTTTTCTGACAGCTCACAGTGTTACTAACCTAGCATCATGTTTTTCTCTAATGCTACTTGCAAAACATCCACCCATCTATTCATCATTCCTTTATTTAACCCATTTTAAAACATATATATCATTTTATATGTTTGCGTGTGTGTGTGTGTGTGTGTGTGTGTGTGTGTGTGTATATATATATGTTAAATAGGTTATATATATAGCATTAAATAGGTTATATATATATATATAACATTTATATATATACACATATACATATGGAGATGTGTGTGTGTGTGTGTGTGTGTGTGTGTGTATATGAAATGACCAACATCCAGAAAGCTTTAATATGTATCTATTGGAGAAAAAGTTGAATGATACTGAGATATGTGACTATATAAGACAAGGCCGGTAGACTCAAGGACCTTATTATCTCATAAGTGAATATAACCATGAAAGTAAATAACTACAAATCATAGCAGCTATAAATATACATCATCAAAAAGTAATATTAAAACAGAAGACAAACAGCAAGTATCTTTTCCATGATGTTTCTTTTTAAGGTCTCTTTTAAGGGAGTTTATTTCTCAGAAAGCCTGAGGACAAATCTCTCTTGTTTCATTGATCAAACTGAGTAATATATGCCCATTGGAGAACCAAGCTTTGTGGCCAGGAGAATGTCATGCACATATGGCTTAGGTCTGGGTGACTGGAATCAATTTCACTGATGCAAAGTTTAGTAAATAGGAGATAGGATCTACCAGTATCACAGTCCCGTGATGTGGAATCAGCTTAACCCAAAGTACCTGGACTAGGTGTGGCTAACAGAACGTAAGTCCTTTAAAGGAAGGAGGAAGAGGGAAATGGACGCTGATAGTAATCAATGATTGTTTAATAAAAACACATCTTTTTAAAGTTTTAAAAACTTACCTTTGTATGAGAAAAATATACTATTATAAACCAAACACATATGTGACGTTAAACTTAAAGGAGAAAGTGATACTATAACAAAAGAAATAAAGGAATTACATTTACATGATACAGTGTATGAGTTAAACCTTCAAAATATTTAAGTATTACCCAAACAATACAAAACAATGCCAGCTACTTTGTGGAAAGTATAGAAACTAAAGAGAAGATAATCAGCTTTTCAAGTGTTGAACCTGGAAACCAACAAGTCATGTAACGCTCTAATATGACATATTTGCATTCCTCAATGGATCACAGTACTGTAGTTCCTTACTACATATTCACTGAGCACAATCTCTCTCTCTCTCTCTCTCTCTCTCTCTCTCACACACACACACACACACACACACACACACACACACACGGTACCCCCCACCCTCACCCAAAACAAACACACCATTTCTTTGGCCAAAACCTATTCAGTTCTAGGCAGCAAAATTTCCCTGAGAATTTCAGTGAAAACCAGACTCTTATTAAATTTTCCTATTGTCCTTTAAACCAAGTGATCTTTACCACTATTTAAAAAAGAACCCCTATGGACTTATCAAACACAATCTGTATACTTATCCAAGTGTGCTTTCATTTAAAAAGGGAGGAAAAAGAAGTGCCTATTTTGCAAGAGGCAGTGAAAGAGTTACTGAAGTTTAGCATTAGTTTAAAATAGATGTTCAGGAGAGGCTAAGCAGCCAGTAAATAACATATACCAAAGTGAGAGTGTATCTCATTTCTATTAACTGAGGACTTAATTAGCTAAAATAATTGGTAGACTAACTTAAGACAAGCTGTCATTCTCAATAGCATAGCCTGAAGTAGGGACATTTATGACATTTATGCTGGGCAAAGAAAAGTCACAAAATGTTCTAACTAAGGAGATATATTTTATACAGATTTAACTTTTACCTATGATTTTTAAAAAAGGCTTATTTAGATCAGGTTCTGCGATTATAATTGTATAGCATTGCTCATCGTTTTTTGCATCAGGAAATTTTTTTCTGAATTTTATGTACTTTGATTTATCTATTAAAAGTAGTTCAGCAAGTTATAGATTTACACAGTTGATAATTCTCTTCCTTAAAACACTTTATTGGACCACCACCTCATCTGTTAAAAACAGTTGAACATTACGAGTTGATCTGAAAAAAATAAAATAAAAAACAAAACCAGCAAAATAAAAGCCACAGAAATTGATAACAGATGTAAAAATAAATAAATCTTGTTCTAAATCTCATGAACTACACCCATAAAAAAATCTTCTCATGTTCTTTCCTGTTTAGTTATCTGGTTTTAAAGTCCACAGATTTAAAAAGCAAATCAGAAGAAATGGATAGCAACAGGCTTTCAAATTGAGAGCAGCACCAAATAAAGCCAATCAGCATGACAGTGATCAGGCCTTAGCAAATCTACAGAGAAAGCATTAATAGATAAGTTGCCCTTTCAGAACTTTTGGAAAAAGTCAAAAACTCTGAAGAACTCAGGAGGCCTTAATGGCACTGATGGTCTTCAGCAAAGGACAGATGTTTCTATCTCTAATTATGACCCTAGTTCGTCCCTTTTATACAGCATAATCTCCTCAATAAGTCAGAAAAGAGAATACTAGATTAAGAAATATTTCTACCCAGTGCTTGAGCTTCCACGTTTATGAAAATCAGGAGGAATCAGAAAATCACTAGCTTACTCAGTTGCTAAGAGTTCTGCAATAGAAGTGTTTATCCTGTTTGACGACAATGAAGTCTGAACATTTTAAGACTGGTTAGTTCTCTGTGTTCTTATCATAACAGAAACTGATTATACTTTAAGCTGGTTAGAATGTATGTATGTAATTGAGGCTTCTTCACTCATTTTCTTTTTATGTATGTGTCCTGTGGGAACAAGAAAATCATGCTACAAACTGGGTGTATAAAGATGGAAATTTCTTCATGAGATTTGCAGTGGAGAAGGTAGATTTATAAGGAGGCAATGAACATGTGATTGTATACTAATAAAAACTTTTGGCTGGGTAAGGTGGCTCATGCCTATAATCCCAGCACTTTGGGAAGCTGAAGCAGGAGAATCCCTTGAGTCCAGGAGTTTGAGACAAGGTTGGGAAATGCAGTGAGACCCTGTTACCAAAGGAAAAAAAAAGAAAAGCTGGGTATGATGGTGCGTCTCTGTAGTTCCAGTTACTTGGAAGTCTGAGGTTGTAGGATTGCTTGAGTCCAGGAGGTTGAGGCTGCAGTAAGCCATGATCATGCTACTGCACTCCATCCTGGGTGATAAAGTGAAACCCTGTCTCAAAAATTGCTGGAGGACTTCTGGAGTAAGAACAAAGGGCAAAAATCCCAGTCCGGGAATGGTGGTTTGTTGAGTAGACAGATTATAATTTTTCAATGTGATGACACAGTGATATGTGATCTACAACATCAACTGTGAATCATGCCAAAATGGAAACATTATGGCTAATTCCAAAGAACAAAAAATAAAGACAATTTATATTTAGTTTGAAAAGTAAACTATATATTAATATATTTACCTATATATATTACCTATATATTAATTCTGTAGATTCAAAACTTTGCAAGTTGTTAAAATTATTACACCACTTAGCAAACAGCAAAGAATTTATAATGCGCTTAAAATGCAACTATTTTTGTGTGTATACAAACACATATTTCAGTTTATTTATTTTATATTTTTGGTGTACTCGCCTGTGGGAACTAATTAATAAAACCATTTTTAGAGGTTGGTTTGTTTTATTTAAGTGTTTAATCCATCTGAAATGCATTTTTTATGTAATGCAATATAGAGATTCAATTTTATTTTCCTCGAGATGGATTACTAGCACTTTTTATGCCAGTAACTTTTATTAAATAATTGATCCTTCTCACATAGAACTGAGCTATCACCAATGACATTATATTAAATTCACACACATGCGTAAATTTTTATCTGTGTGGACATGTATATATATTTCATTTATGAAAATTATTCCTATACCAATACATATTATTTTGTTACAATAGTTCTTATAGAATTTTCTGAGATACCTTTTTTACTCTATTATTGGCTGTAGTTTTCATGTTTATTTTTCCACATAAACTGCTGGTTTTTATACTTGTGCCACATAATTACTTGTAAAAATCTCTTATCTTTGCTTCATGATTTATCACTTAAAAAAATATGTTGTTGAGTTTTCTTCCCTGGGCTTTGTAATACCTATTGCATTTGATTTTCTAGGGCACACATTAGTCCCCCAACTGGAACATCCCTTTATTAACTGAATTGTTAATTAGGAAATCAGATTTGTTAGCACTAGAATTCTCCATGGTATTGCATTTGAATCTTTAGAGGTCGTCTCTCTACTTAAGCAATTCTATGTCATTAGGTCTGTTTTGTATTTCTCTGAACTGTCTCCCTCCAGATATTGGGATACATTGGCTGGATTTCAGTGTTGGCTTTTTCTAGCTCAGGAATTGTTGTTGGAGTTGCATAGTGTCAGCATAACTTGACTGCAGCATAAATTATCCCTAAAATCTCTGTGGTTTTAAAACAAATATCGATTCTCAGCCATGAAAGCATGTTGGATGCTGTGTATGGTTCTGCACCAGGAAGGCTGTGGTTTTACTCTGTATGTTTCATCCATTTTAGGACTCAGTGCTGATGGCAAACTCTCTGCAACAGAGATTTCTGCAATCCCAGATCCTCCCAGAGTGGGATATCTTCTGGTTCTCATCCAAAGGTTCACTGATCCTGACCTACAAGTTTACATAGTCAAGTTCTTTCTATAGATCCTTAGTCTTCCTCACATCTGGCTTGAATTATCCATCAGATTAACTCAGGAAAAGTACAAAATAGAGTTGGTAATAGAGGTGAGGGAACACTTTCAGGTATGTTTCTAAAATTCACCTAATAAAACCATACTTAGTATGAATTTGAAGTGGTAGCTCATTTTTCTTAGGGATAGAATATTTTGATTATTCATACAAGTCATTTTCCAATATTTAAAGATGTCCATATAATATTATGAATATTATATGGACATTGATCGAGTAAGTTTGGCAAATGATGGAAGACTTGTTACCATATCAATACTATAAATATGCAGTGCTATATTAAATTTATAGAAATAATTACTATAATAAAACTACATTAGGAAGAAAGTTAATGTGAGCATATATGTAGTTTTAGTAAGTCAATAGCTATATATTAAGCCTCCCTAAAAAAATGGGAATTGTTCTTTTGTCCTAGATAATATGTGTACAGACTTAGATAATACTTTCAGAAATTATTGCATGTCACCTATATATTTTTGTATATTGTAATTTGTGGAAAAACATCAATCATATACTCAGTTCATATATATTGAGAGCCTACATTATTTACCTATTCAAAGAACAGCTTGATCCACAATGGAAATCTACAGCAGTACATCCTGACAAAACAAGAGAATCATTGTCAAATCACTTGCAAATGCATATATTTATTGTTATTTTGCTATATTACTATAAAAGAGAACACATGATGATATGTTAAATGATCCTTTTAAAATATATTATACAGACAAGTTAAATGTAATTAATTGTTAAACCCACTAGTCACGTGAAAAAATTATGTATATGTACACCATCAGTGGGTTCCATAGAATTTTTTTTAATGAAGTACATTTAATGGCAGATATGCATTCTCTAGATCATTTCCAAAATCGCATTATCAGCTAAAATTCCAGTGATATACTATGAGCATTGTCTGGTCTTACACATATTGTCAGGACAAATCTTTTATTATTATTATTATTATTATTTTATTTTTAAAAATAAAGATGGGCTTTCACCATGATAACCAGGCTGGTTCTGAACTCCTGACCTCAGGCGATCCACCCACCTCAGCCTCCCAAAGTGCTAGGATTACAGGCGTGAGCCACCACGCCTGGCCACAAATAAGACATTTTATTTGCCACTATTATAAGTCTGAACTTTAAACAGATTCTTGGACTGGTGGTTCATATCCATCAGCTCATTCAACTTTAGCACCTGTCTCATCCCCAGTGGCTTTTCCAGAACTACTGCCTTCACCATGAAGCTCCATGAGTTTTCCCAATTCAAACTTGGGCTTCTTCAGCATTTTTACTTTTCTAACGAAGACATCATGGAGAGGATAAATAGATTGGCAAGCCTTTTCTATGTCTTTTCCAATGCTGTCTGGAATAAATTTATTGACCACTTCTTTCAGGTCATTTGTATGCACCTCTCGGGTCATGATTTCCATCATCTTCTTCCGGATTTGGCGGACCTGTTGGTGCTGAGCATAAGAGGTCTTCCGTATCTGATTGTGGCGTTTTTTAGTAAAACCAACACAGAACAGACGAAGCAAGTAACCATCGGTAGTCTTGACATCAACATGAGCTTCAATCATTGTCTGCCATTTTTTGACCATGGAACACATTTTGTCACGGGTAAGATCCATGCCATGGAAGTTAGTCAGGCAGATTTTGCCCTGAACATCTTCAGTAATCAGCTTGAATTTCCTAAATGCAACTTCATCATTCTGCAAATCAGCAAGACTAACTTCAAACACTCGACCCTTGAGGCCATCAGATGCGATTTTGGTTCCTTGGGTCCTGGTGACTAGCGTCTTTCCAATATTTCTTATATTGAACATAGCGGGTGCTTTCACATCATACCAATCTTTCTTAGAAAATGGATCAACCACTTTCTTCTTGGCTCCCTTTTTGCTGCCTTTCGTAAGGCGCTTGTTCTTGCCAACCGCCATGATGCCGTTCAGAGAGCCAAAAAGCGACAAATCTTATCTAATAGATCTAAAGCCAGATTGCCTGGTTAATATTTGGGACAATCAGTGCAACATATACTGTGGTTTTCCTTAAATTAAGAAAGTGAAAAATGGTAAATATTTATTTATGAGACCATGCATATTACATATCTAGACTTAAATAAATAGTGAAATTCCAATGAAACTTTTTTTTTTTTTTTTTGAGATAGGGTCTCACTCTGTCTTCCAGGCTGGAGAGCAATAACACAATCATAGCTCACTGTAGCCTCAAACTCCTGGGCTCAAGTCATCTTCCCACCTCAATCTACCAAGAAGCTGGGACTACAGGCATGTGCCATCATGCCTGGCTAATGCTTTTATTTTTATTTTTTTGGAACAGTGTCTAGCTCTGTCACCCAGGCTGGCGTGCAGCAGCACAATCACAGCTTACTGAAGCCTTGACCTCCTGGGCTCAAGC
This sequence comes from Saguinus oedipus, assembly GCA_031835075.1. Classification (NCBI taxonomy): domain Eukaryota; kingdom Metazoa; phylum Chordata; class Mammalia; order Primates; family Cebidae; genus Saguinus; species Saguinus oedipus. The sequence continues at coordinate 48,678,533 of CM063169.1, forward strand.
AATCCTCCCGCCTCACCTGGGACTATAGCTGTGCTCTCCCATGCCTAGCTAATTGTTTTTCTTGTTTTTTGTAGAGATGGAGTCAGACCATGTTACCCAGTCTGGTCTCAAACTGCTGAGTTCAAATGATCCTCCTGCCTTGACCTCCCAATTTGTTGGGATTACAGGCATGAGCCATCACACCTTCCCTCAACTGAAACTCTTTAGTCTTCTCAGAATAATGCTCATTAGTTAAGAAATTTTGATATTATTTAAAAACTGGACTTGACTTATATCATGCATATTGTATGTGATAACATATTTTAATATATTATGTTGTTTTAAAAATAAAAGATTTGAAAAATATTTTATTAGTTAAAATAAATTTATAATAATTTCTGTGTTCCCCTCTTTTTCTATGCCTATATATATGATTTTGTCATATGCATATGTATGTCATATACATACATCTCATAGATGTATTCATTTCTGGTGCCTTTCTTATTTCTCCCTTTAATACATAAACTGAATGCAAGGACCAAGTCTTATTTAACATTTTTAAATCTGTATCCAGACCTCACTGACTGGTATATGTATATACGTGAAATAACTCCTGGAAGAAATATTAATTTAAATAGTCCAGAATATTATTTTATTAACTTAATGGCCCATAATCTCAAAATAAGTCATTCTTACACAATAATGCTTATAAATATCAAGAAATAATGTGTAAACGTTTAAAACCTACAAATTTTATAGCAGTTAGTACTTAAAAATCTATGAAGAATTTAGCCTTCATGAGATTTTCCGGCAGCCTTAGACATGTTTCCATGGCATAATATTCTATTCTTTAAAGAAACAAACAGAAAATAAAAGTAGTTTTAAATTTTCCCCAAGCTATGCTTCAAGTTTTCAAGAATACTATTTAACTGTCAGGTCTGAACACCTTAAAATTTATCACCCGCCTTTCTATTTCACTTTCTTGCAAAATGGAATGAAAAAAGTGACAGATATCAGTGTTTTAAAATTGATTTTGTGAACACATAAATAACAAAAATTGCAGGTACATTTTATTTTTAATACTAGAGAGAATTTTAAAGGGAGCATGTGTATATCTATACATCCTTTATTTCATAACAAACATTTGTAGAGTTTGCTTCATTTTACAAAGCATCTTACATGTTTTATTCTATTTGATTTTTACAACAAGCCAGAGAGATATTCATATAATTATCTTTATTCTTTAGATAGGGAAACAAAGTCTCAGAGGAGTTAAGCGATATTCCCAGGGCAGAGTTTGAATCCAATCATGTAACAATTCAGACTGCACACTCTTCCCATGGCATGAAGCTACTGTTCTCTCCTTGTACATACATGTTTGTGTGATCATAAGATATTCCTGGCACTGAAAAACCATCTCATATAGAGGACTGTGTTAGAGTTTCTTTCTCAGCATCAATGGCGCCAAAGCTAGGAAACTGTAATTTAATCATATAAGCTGTTTAATACTGCCAGAAATACACTATTCTAGAATACACTCTTCCGTCTTGAATTTAGAATACTTTATGTAAAGAACACCAGGTAAAAATAATGAAATGGGAAAGGTTCCCTTATCCCACAAGCACGGCGTGCGATGGAAATGTAGCTTGCTTCTTGAGTGTCCAGCTGCTCAAACGTCTATGGGAGCATACAGATGGGCAGGCCATGGCACTCCAACCCCATGGGACTCCGACCCCATGGCCGTATCTAGGGTTGAGTGTTTACAGCTCTTGAGGCCCCAGCAGACGGGTGTCCCAGGGTGCTCTGTTAGTTTTCTATATTATAGGTGGCTTGTGTTAACCAGCTCAATTAGACCCCCTTCCTTGCCGCAAGGACAGAGGGCTTTCTGTATCCTGGGGTTTCTCACTGGGTGTACAGGAAGAATCTGATCACACATGGGTTTGGAGAGTGAGTACAAGGTTGTAGTGAGTAGAAGCAGCTCTCAGCAGATGGGGGAGCCAGAAGGGAGATGGTTTTGCCCTGGAGTTGGCTGCTTGGCACCTGGGCTCTCCTCCACCTGGCCTGGCCAAACTCTGCTTCACCCTGCTGTTTGACCGCCTGCAGGCATGCCGGTATGCTCCCCTCAAGGTCCTATTGCCATCCAGCAGCTCAGGTCTTCTGCTGATCCCATCCTCTCCATGTCCAGCCCTCTCTCTGTCTGCCGGCTAGGGTCTCAGACTTTTATAGGCCCAGGATGGGGGCGTGGCATGCCAGGTGGTCTTGGGAAATGCAAGATTTGAGCTGGAAATGCCAGTCCTCACCTAGGTTCTTGGGGGTGGAGCCCTAGCCAGGGACCATCCCCTCTCCTCTACACAGCACTTCCTTTCCCATCTCAGTATCATTTAAACGGACCACACTCTTCTCTTCCCAGCACTCCCCTATCAATAACACTCTGCTACCACTTCCTGTTAGAAGCACCAATAGCAAAGTTACTTTTAGAAAAAGTATTCCTTTTAACAAGGTGCGTTTTATTTACTTTTCTATGTGTACCCTCAAACAAGTAGATACTGATGGTGATAATTTTCCCATTTTTCACATTCACTTCATGTCTCCAAGTTGGTAGTGACATAACAGGAACTTTCTTTACTCTATATTTAAGGACATTGTGGTATTGGTGAAGGTGTAATTCACTCTAGTTTTCCCACTCCAAGTGTCCCTTAAAATAAAGATCCTGACACATATATCCCCTTCTCTAGCCATAATATACAAATCTATAATTCCTCTGTCAGTATATGCTTGTTTCCTGTAAAACAAAAGTGCATATAATGCAGAAAGAGCCAATTCTGTGTAATTTCTTTAATCAGAGAAACTAATAAACACTTTCAAGGCCAAACATACAGATATAACCACACATCTCTTCTGTGCAGTTCCGATGAATTAACAATTTCCAAAATAGATTGTAGACTTTTTAGAACATGAGTCACAAAGAATATTTTTTTCTAGCATCAATCATATGGTATGCATTCTTCCTAGTAGCAAAAACTCTCCACGAATTCCAAAGCAAAGCCCAGTGGGGCTTAGTATGTGTAGGAGGAAGTGGGCAGCAAAGGCCAGGAGAAATAGCCAGAGGTGCTTAGAAAAAAGTTACCACAGAACCATTGGTTCTGTTAAAATCATTAGATGAAGCTTCAAACTTATTTCACATTGTTTATCTCAGTGATGCAGGTTGGATTTCCAGACTGACTTTGTCAAAAGTATGAATAATGTTTGGATCACAATATTGGAGAATGATCAGAATTAATCAAATATGGGGGAGATCAAAACAAAGAATACATAAAACAGAAGTAAATCGTGTTATAGAATAAAAACACTGCTGATGCTGATGAAAGTGCCACTTTTTGTAGACATAATACTGGAGTTGTCCAACCGATAGCTCTCCCAGGATGTCTTCCTTCCTTGCTTTCAAACACTGACTGTGTATTTGGGGTAGCAGTATGTTCAGCATCATGTGATAAATTGTGTGTTGTTTAAACCCATCAGGAATGTTTGATTCTATTTTTTGAGGCGCTTAATTTCTCAGCTTTCCTGCAGGTAAGTGTGGTAGAGTGACCCACTTCAGATTAGAGCAACATGAAAAGTCTCCTATAGAGGGGTGTGTGTATCCTGGAAAGTGTGCTTTCTCCAACATACACAGCAGTGCCTAAGGCTGCTTTCAGATGTTATTCCTGGAGCTGTTGCAGTAGCCACATTGGGAGACGGAAATGACAAATGTTAGATTAAAAGGCCAACTGCCAAAAATGGCAGAGTAGAAAGGAGAAAGTGACTGTGGCTTTTGAGGATGTTTTTGAGACCCAGCTCGACCACTGTTTTTCCTATCTCCAGCTATCTTGTTATGTGGGATACAGATGGCTTGATTGCTTCTGCTACAGTTACAGTTCCATAATTCCACTGTAATAAACTCACCCTCTCTCTGCAAATAGTTGAAAGGTGCCCATCAATAGAGCTTATAATTTTTGGTGAACACACTGGGTTAATTAAAGAACTTAGTATTTGTGTTTTATTTTTCACTGTTGAGAGAGAGAGAGAGAGAGAGAGAGAGAGAGAGAGAGAGAGAGAGAGAGAGAGAGAGAGAGAGAGAGAATGGCTGTGTGCTTGGACTTATGATTTTTATTCAATGTTTTCTTAAGTATTTTTGTTAATGACTTTTGCTTTGGATATCTTTCAAATCTCTTAAAGACGTGGAGATTTTAGATTTTGCTTAATTTAAGAAATTGGGTAGCAAGAGGTAGATTATGATTGTAATTATTTTCTCAAAGACAGAACAGTTGTAATTAGATCTATAACTAACTGAATAAATTGAACATTGTGCTGTGCTGTTTACATGGTTTAACAACACAGATGTTTTAAATGACAATATATAGTTATAGGCATTCCTTGGAGATTTTGCAGGCTTAGTTCCAGACTACTGCAATAAAGCAAACATCACAATAAAGCAAGTCGCACTGTTATTTGGTTTCCCAGTACATATATTATAAAAGTTATGTTTACACTACACTGTAGTCTATTAAGTATGCAATAACATTATGTCTAAAAATGTACATACCTTAATTTATACTTTATTGCTAGAAAATGCTAAGAATCATCTGAGCCTTCAGCCAGTTGTAATCTATTTTCTGTTAGAGGGTATTGTTTCAGTGTTGATGGCTGCTGACTCATCAGGGTGATGATTGCTGAAGGGTGAGGTGGCTGTGACAATTTCTTAAAATAAGACAACAAAGATGTTTGTTGCATTAACTGATTCTACCTTTCAAGAAAAATTTCTCTGTAGAATGTGATGCTGTTTGATAGCAGTTTGCCAATAGTAAATTGAAATCAAACTTCTCAAAACCTGCCACTGCTTTTTCAACCAAGTTTATGTACTACCCTAGAATTTTCTTGTTATTTCAACAATGTTCTCAACATCTTCACCAGGAATAGATTCCATCTCAAGAAACCACTTTCTTTACTGGTCCATAAATTTCTCATCTGTTTAATTTTTTATCATGAGACTGCAGCAATTCAGTCACATTTTCAGGTTACAGTTCTAATTCTAGTTTTCTAACTATTTCCACCACATCTGAAGTTTTTTCCTTCACTAAAATCTTGACCCTCTAACAGTAATCTGTGAGAGTTGAATCAACAATGTCCTAGCTCCTGTTATCTTTGGTATCTGACCTCGTCCCATGAATCACAAATGATCTTAATCACATCTAGAATGGTGAATTTTTCCAGAATATTTTCAATTAACATTTCTCAGATCCATCAGAGGAATCACTGTGTCTGGCAGATTTAGACTTATGAAAAGTAATTCTTAAATAATAAGACCAGAAAGTCAAAATTCCTTCTTGATCCGTGAGCTGCAGAATGGATGTTGTGTTAGCAAGCATGAAAACGTTAATCTGCTTGTACATCTCAGTCAGAGTTCTTCAGTGATCACATACATTGTCTATACGCAGTAATAGTTAGAAAAAACAGTTTTCTTCTTGAGCACAGAGTTTCAATGGTGGGCTTGAAATAGCAAACCATGCTGTTCAAAAGATATGCTCTCATTCAGGCTTTCTTTTTCCATTTCTAGAGCACAGGCAGAGTAGATTTAGCATAATGCTTAAGGGCCATGGGATTTTTGAAATAGTAAATAACCATTGGCTTTAACTGAAAGTCACTAGCTGTGTTAGCCCCTAATAAAAGAGTTACATCTGTTCTTTGATGCTTTGAAGCCAGGCATTGACTTCTCCTTTCTAACTATATGCAAGTCCTGGATTGCATCTTCTCTAACAGAAGGCTGTTTTATCTACATTGAACATCTGTTCTTTAGTGTAGCCATTGTCATCAATTACCTTAGCTAGATATTCTGGCTAACTTGTTGCAGCTTCTCCATCAGCACTTGCTGCTTCACCTTGTAATTTTGTGTTATAAAAACATCTTTCAGTAAATTTCATGAGCAAATACTTGCTTACTTCAAAATTTTTCTTCTGTAGCTTATCACCTCTCTTAGTTTTCATAGAATTGAAAAGAATTAGGGTTTTGCTCTGGATTAGGTTTCGGTTTAAAGAGAAGTTGTGGCCAGTTTGATCTTTTATCCAGACAACTAAAACTTTCTCCACATCAGCAATAGTCCTGCTTCACTTTTTAAAATCATTCATGTGTTCCCTGGAGTAATGCTTTTAATTTCTTTCAATAACTTTCTCTTTGGATTCGTAACTTGCTAATTGTTTGGCACAAGAGGCCTAGCTTTTCACCTGCCTCAGCATTCAGCATGCCTTACCCCGCAAGCCCAGTCATTTCTAGTTTTTGATTTAAAGTGAGAGGCTTGTGATTCTTCCTTTTACATGATCACTTAGAGGCCATCGTAGCCTTATTAATTGGCCAAATTTCAATATTGCTTTGTTTTAGAGACTAGGAAAGCCAGAGGAAATAAAGAAAGGCTGGGAAATGGCTGGTTGGTGGAGCAGTCAGAATCCATACAACATTTATTAAGTTCACTGTCTAATATGGGCATGGCTTTTGGTCCTCCAAAACCCTGACCACAGTAACATCAAAGGTCACTGATCCCAGATCACCGTAACAGAGATGATAACAATGCAGCAAACATTTAAAATGTTGCAAGAATTAACAAAATGTGACACAGAGACAGAAGGAAGCACATGCTGCTGCGCAAATGGTGCTGATACACTTGCTCAATGCAGGCTTGCCACAAACCGTCAATTTGTAAAAAATGTAGCATCTGGGAAGCACAGTAAGGGGAAGTATAATATAAAGAAGTATGCCTGTACTCATAATCACCCCTTGGTAGAGTCTCGTGATCATCTGAGATCATCCTGAAGAGAATTATGAGTTTATGCAAAATAAGCCAAGTTTGTACAATTTAAGAGGATGAGGATAGATAAAGCATGATTTTTATCGCTTTATCTTTTCTTGAAGCCAATCCCTGTGAATAATAATCATCAACTTTTGTAGAAAACATAATATGCCAGGCACTATAGGTGTCTTACATATTAATTCCTTTAATCTTCACAAACACTCTCAGATACAGGTATTATTATCTCTGCCTTTTAAACAAGGAAACAAAGGCACAGAGAGCCAAAACAATTTGCCTAATACCATACAGCCAGGTAAGTTTGAAATAATTCAAAACCAAAATATCTGTTGGATGGCCATCCTTTGATATCTCTAACGTGTCCACAGTCCATCTCAAAAATCATACAATTTAGGTAAGCATAAATTCACATGAAAGTCAGACGATAATCATAGCCTACAAAGTACATGCTAAGTGCTTGAATGTACGTGATCCCATTTAGTCCTCACAATAATCCTACTAATTCGGTATTATTATTCAGTTTTATAGGTGAGCAAACTGAGTTTCAGAAAATAAGTTGCCCAAGCTATATGGCTTATAAATAAGTGCCTCCAGAACTTTCAGATATGTCTGGCTCCACAATACATTCTCTTAACAAAACTTTCCTAATCAAATGTGTGGTCTTGTCGTATTTTCTTGCTAGACACACACACACATTGAACTGCTTAGTCTCTTAATGTCAAAATTTCTACTCTGCATTCCTCCTAGTGATTAAAATAAGAAAAACAGATTTATTAATTGTTTAATTAAAATGGTTATTGGATTAGTCACTCTATAACTCATCTCATTGAATAAAAAGCTTAGGAAAGTTAACAAATATGAGTTATCCATAATGGTAATTCACCTGCTTATTCAACTGAGTATGGCCTAAAGATCTTTACATCTTGAAAAGTAACGTTTATACCGAGCTATTCATTTGACAAGCTGAGGGTTGAAGTAACATTAGTACCATTGTGTTAACATTATAACTCCCTTCCTGACAATATTTCTGGATATTAGTCTCCTGATAACACTCCTGGTTTGTGAAACTAAAACAATGTTACTTACACACAACAAGATATTTGCCTTCTTTAGGTGATATGGAAGAGAGACAAGCATCCAGTTTGCTGGGCTTTAAAGCATGAACATGTCAGAATTATACGTCATGTCCACTTTGTGACAGAGATATTATTAAAACCTTTTAAAATATTCGGAATATAACTCATGTCCATTATTGAGAACGTATACTCATCTTTCTCATTTACTTAAATTTATATTAATATTTTTAGTTAACCAAATGATAGTTTAATATAGTTACAGTTAATTAGGATTGCAAATCATGAAGTTGGATAACAAGATTGAAACATGTCATATATAAAAGTAATTCTACTAGCAATTCTCTTTACAATAAAATAATCTTTTATCTATCTCTATGTAATATGTATAATAATTTGTGTATTACTATCATCATACAGTATTTTAGTGATGTTTTAAAATGTAATTTTCCTGTTGAGGGAGGAGCCTTCAGGTAAGTGGTGGTAATACTTCGTATTTGTAACTAATAATGAACAAACACAAAACAAACTAGGATACATCAGGAAAACTTGAACAATAAACAAACTGGCTTTATCAAGATATGGGGGTGTTATAAGTGAGGTCAGGCATGATTCTAGGGCATTTGTCTTAGAAAAGACCTCTAAAGAGAGATAGAAAACCCAGTTCTTAGCAAAGCAGGGACACAATGGAGCGGGCTGAAAGAGTAAGAAACAACATTAATTAAACTTAAATCAGTGGAAAAACAGAGTTAACTTGAAGAACAGAAAAAGATAAAGGCTCAGGGACAAATCAGGAGATAGGGGCTCAGTTAGAGAAGAGACTTAGAGGTGAATTCTGGAGTCAGAATTTAGAGATAGAAAAGATATGCAGAAAGGCAATGTGGTTGTGAATGCTTTGTGACAATATTCACATTAAACAACTGTTTACAGGTCTTTTTAGTGAAAAGTAGGTCTTAGATCTCCCTTTCTGGGCATACAGCTGTATGGCTTCATTGGTCAGCTAAATATTATTCTTTCCTGACAGGAGACCATTTTGAGGATGCATTACTGAATAGAATTCATATCAAATACTTGTTTATTGCTGTCTCTTTTCTCTACTTTGTGTGGGCATAGGAAAGATAAAGATAAGAAAATATTGTGAAAGGGAGAAGAGGGAAGACAAATGAGGAAAAGAATAATGAATGAAAAATTGGAAAGCTGCAAAAAATAGTATGCTAGTTCCGAATGGTCGGTCTCCAAATGGATAATTTCTTACATATGAGAATATGGCACTTTACTTATGAAAATATAGAAGTTTTAAGTTATTGTTTATGAATTGAATAGTATGTAGTAAAATATCATAATGAAAATCCTTATAAAGAAACTTACTTTCTGCAAAGCTATCTTTAGGTCACAGTGACAGCGGGGCTGTAAGAAAGTAATTACATATTTTGTGCCTCTACTATGTGCCAGCGAGTGTGCTTCATACATATGGTCTCTTTTAGCAAAACTGGCAGATATTTGCTAATCTTGTATCTAGATAGTCTCTACAACCAACAACAAATGCTTTCCTCTTGCTGTGAGCATACAGCACTTGTATAATGAGAAAAGCATGTCGTTATATTCAGTGATTTCTTTTTCTTAGAAATTTTGCACAACTAATCTCTTCTACCAGTCTGGAAGTCTTCATACATCATCTAATTGGATTGGTTATATATATTTTTAACCCATCTGTTGTGACATAGTGTCCCAAGATAACATTAATCCATAGATAAAATAAAATTGCAGCTATAGAAACACTCTCAATTATTCTTGGGTAACAATGAAACTCATTCAAGGAGACTCTAGGTAATGTCTTTTGCTCCACCTCAGAATTCATTAGTACTAAGGACAGAAACCTTAGCGACCAAAATTTAAGAATTCTGGATTTCAAATTTGGAAGAAAAAGGAGAGAGTAGGTTGTAGTGACTCCCAGCCTGAGAAGCACTTGATGACTTAGTGATAGTGATAAGAGCCATGACATATCAACTCCATTTATATTTCAACTGTAGTCATTTAAGTAATTTTATGAATATCAAATTTATGCCTATGAAACTGTGTTTAGGTTTCATGTTCTAAAATTTTAATAAACTATCAACAAAAAAACTCTACTCATTAACCATTATTGTTTATATTATGATACATTTCATATCATGATTTTAAATTATTTTTAGTTTAGTTAATATCTTGTATTAGTAGTAAAGGCTTTTTTTTTTAATATTGACTATATATAACTGTCACAATTTTAATTTGGCATATATTTATTGGGTAGCTACTATGCCTTGAATTAGTCATAGCTCCATCTATTGTACCCTGCTTCAGATCAGTACATTAGATGGAATAAGTGAATTTATCTGTTTTTCTATGGTTTCTTCATTTTATCTACTGAAATTATGCCTTCAGAACAGATATCTGTATAAACTCTGAGTAATAAGAGCTATTTTATTCGTCGGAGACAGTCTTTGTGTTTGATGTGCCATGGAGCTGTGTTTCCGAATTCTCACTGTGGTTTGCCCATGCAGATAGGTAAGTCAAAATGAGACATGAATGTAAACTTGTGGGCTGACTAAATTTAGTCTACGTTTATAGTAATATATTGAATGCATTTGTTGTCACAGTCAATTTCCTTAAATGTTAAACAAAGCTAAGTAAATAAAAACATTTTGATTTTGAAAATTTTTTATACATTAAAAGTTTATGGTTGATATATACATATGAAGATAAAAGAATTAAGGATTTTTGTATCTTTTGTTAATACAACTGTTAAGGAAGTGTTGTTTGATAATAGCAAACTCGTACAAACATATAGAGGCCTGCATATCCACAGGAGATAGAGAGCCACATATGCTCCTTCAAAATTTGCTTTTTCTTTGTAGCATTATGAAAGAAGCTTTACTAGTCCCCAAAGAGAAGTCAAGATCTACATTTAAATAAAGATATTAGTAACTTGAGCCTTAGCTCTCTTTAGAATGCTGTTAAGTGGTTTAAGATATTTTGTATAGGTAAGAATGTGAAGTCAATTTCTAGTGACACATACAAAATGACCCTGAACGGCTCATCTTTTGTCATTTATCACATTGTAGGCAGTAAAGTACTAGTTACCTTGTAACATGAGTCCTAATAAATGCATTATTCAGGAGTCATTGATATAATTTTAATGGAGATACACATATTAAGTTTCAGTGTGAATCTACTAGTAGTATTCATTGTAATAATTCTAGCATATATTACTAAGTGGATTGTGTGTGTAGACACACACACAGACATACACATGACAATGGAAATGAAAAAAGAACATATAGCTTTATTGTTATTAACTTATAATTCATATTTATATTAAAGATTATTGAAAGTGAGTGTAGCAAAAATCAATATGTCAATTCCCATTCCCTGCCATTTTTTTCTGTGTTGGCTTTGGCTTTTTATTAAAATCATGACCAAGATTACCTTAAAAAATTGTCGTATAGATAATAGTCATAAAATATTTTATTTATTTTGTAAGACTTAGCATCACTGTGAAGTCCCCAAGAAAGTTTGAATAAACTCTCACTGCTACTGTTTAGTATCTTAAATTATATGTGAAACTCCAACTGTCAATTGAGATTCCTGGGATACTTATTGCAAATCAATCCATAAAATACATAAAATTTAAATTATGTAATAAAAAGGTGTTACATGTTAGTTATCACATATTCGTTTTTAAATGGAATAAATATAACTAGAAATCATAAAGTACAAAATATAATAAAAGTGAACTTTCATCCTTTAAGAAAAGACACAGTGTTTTATTGAATGAACAACACATAGATTAATTATTTTTAAGTATAGAATATATAAATGCTTGGTTCTCACATCCTTTCTTTCTTCCCATGCTTTGTAAGTTTTAGAAGATTCTAAAATAAAGACAGGCTTGATTGATTAAACCATAAAACTCATGTGCAAAGCTGTTAACTGGGAAAAAAAATGATTTTCAAAGATGAGAGATCTGGAATCACTTTCAATATTAAGAAGTCACCAATGTCAGTAAGTCACCAACGTCAATAACTTCAAGTAAGACAGTTCAAAGAACAACATTGTTATAGTATGCATAAATTTTGTTGTTTTTGTCATTGAGATAGGATTTCACTCTGTCACCCTGGCTGGGTGCAGTGGCATGAACATGGCTCACTGCATCCTTGACATCCCTGGCTCAAGTGATCCTTCCTCTGAAGCTGGGACTACAGGTGCATGCCACCATGCCTGACTACTTTTTTTAAAATTTTTTGTAGAGATAGGGTTTTGCCAGGTTACCCAGGCTGTTCTCAAACTCATTTGCTCAAGTGATCCACCCACCTTAGCCTCCCAAAATGGTGGGATTACAGGCATGAGCAACCATGTCTGGCCTGGGTTTTTCTTCCAGGCAAAGGTGAACCACATTTCTGTTTTCAATGAGTAAAAATGTTTCATGAACAAATGTAATTTTGGGAAACCACCAAAAACCCAGATCTTGGGAAATCACCACATAACCCACATTTTTCCTTTTTCTTTTATTTTATACTTCTCTTATACTAGCAGAGAAATGGTAGTATAAGACTCTAGAACTGGACCACCAGAGTTCACATTCTAATTCTGTTCTTTAGTTGCTATGGAAATTTGAGCAAGCTACTTAGCCTCTGTTGCCTCAGTTTCCTCAAATATGAAAAAAGATAATAATGGTATCCTCTTTAAAGTCCCAATATTAATGATTAAATGTATTAATCACAAGTAAACCATTTCACATAGTGTCTGGCAAATAGAATATATGTGTTAGATATAATGTTAAAGTAAAAATGGATCAATGTTTTGGTCATTTCAAAGAATGACACATACAGAAGCTGAGAAAATTGAGATTCATTAAAGTGAAATTTACATTACTCTCAACTTTTATTTTTGCAGATTCCTTTAGTAAATCTCTTCAGTAGTAATCTTTGGGGGGAAAAAGCTCTATAAGATCAATTAAATGTAATTGACTATTCTTTGTTTTGTTTTGTTTTGTTTGAGCGGAGTTTTGCTCTTGTTGCTCAGGCTGGGGTGCAATGGTGCGATCGGGACTCACCGCAACTTCCGCCTCCCTGGTTCAGGCAATTCTTTTGCCTCAGACTCCGGAGTAGCTGGGATTACAGGCATGCGCCACCACGCCCAGCTCATTTCGTATTTTCAGTAGAGACGGGGTTTCTCCATGTTGCTCAGGCTGGTCTCAAATTCCTGACTTCAGGTGATTCGCCCACCTCGGTCACCGAAAGTGCTGAGATTACAGGAGTGAGCCACTGCGCCCTGCCAGAATTGACTGTTTTTAGCAAAACTTACAGAAGCTGAGTAACTGCTAAGAATGTCTTTTTGCTTATTTCCCCATTGGTTCTCTTTGTTGTCAAGGTAACAATTTAACAATCATCTTTTCTTATTGCCTCCCTCCTTCCTGAAAAAAGGCAGTACAAACTGATCAGTCCTTTTAAAACCGTAGCTAAAAATATGAAGTAGAAAACAGATTGATTTTATGTGCAAGTAGCAATTTTTTTTAAAGCTCTAGGCAAGGGTTCTTTGGTGATCTGGCTTACACGATAAGGAATCATTTCCTCCAGGTGCTCAGTAGAAGTACTGTACTTTCTTTTCATCAGATCTTAACAGTTAAACAACATTAATAAAGGCTGCCTTTTATTGAGCACTTAATAATTACCATCCAGTGTGCTTTGTGCATCTTAATGCATTTATTTTTGAAATCCTTCCAAATCACCTCAGATCAGATATTCTGTATGTCTCTATTTTAGAACTGTAAAAGTTGAGATGCAGAGGGATGAAACATTTGTCCAAGTTAGCTCAGCAAGAATAGGTAGAATTGATTCCAGTCATGTGTCTAGACAGTCCTTAATGCTAATTCTTATATGGCTTCTAAAAGTTATTTTTTTTAATGTCAGAGCTTGTGTCTGTTCTTTACAATGTTACATGCACCCCGCCCCCGCCTTGTTTTTTTCTCTATTTATTTATAATATTTCACATTTTTAGAGTTTTTTTTTTTTTTTTTGTACCTCATCGTAGAGAACAGAGAAGTGTTTGTATGTCATTCAATGAGGCCCTAATTAGGTGAGCTTCTCTTTATACTTAAACTGACCCAGATTTTTGTAAGTCACCAATACTCTTCAGCAATATTTCACTATTCAAAGATGCATTAACACTTTCAGATTTCTAGAGGATTTTAGTGACTGGTACTGATGTACTTAGGGAATTGAGTTAATGCATCTTATAAAACTACCTACATTTTAGGGAGCAGGCACTGGATAAATATGACAAACCATGTGTTAGGTATGGATACATGCTAAAATCCAACAGAAGGATATATATATAATTCTGAGTACAAAAGTGCTGGTAAGTTACATTGGGTTTTTAAATTTAATTCTCTTGTTATTTTTTCTTTCTCATCTGTGTCTATATATACATACCTCCACATGTCACAATTCAGACTAGCAAGGAAGGTCATGTCATATTGTTTTAATTACGAAAGCAATTATACTAATACAGAAGTGACATCAATCAGTGCTTTTCTTAGCACTTACCAAGAACAAAATCCTTCCTGTGAAACAAAAGCAGAGAGAATAAAAGAAGAAAGGTAGAGCTGGCTCTGTAGTTCAGGATTTCACCAGAGATCATGGTTAAAAGTGGATAAAGTCTAGAAAGACAAGCAGACAGTGTAATTCACAGTATCACCGCTCTCCCATTAGCTTTGAAGGACGATTAAAGTGGCCCTGTCCATGAAATGCTGTGGCTTTCTTTATCAGTTACAGACACAGCAGATAAAATGTCCGTGATAGAAGGATAAAAAGGAGAATGGGTGAAACGAAAGTGAGAGGGAGAGAGAAAAAGCAAACCATGAGGGAAAGAGAAACCCGCAGGATGTAGAAATGCATAGCTCTATGTACAAATTAGAGGCAATCAGAGATAGGAGAATTGCTACATTTTCAGTGCACTGTAATCACACATTGATGGAATATTTTATAATTTTAAAAATATAATATAATTAAAACACTCTGTGGCATAGAAGAAATAATATCAATATCTGCTTGGTCATGGATAGCTTGTAAGTTAAGAGAAAAAATGAATCCAGTTTGCAGCATTTGGTTGCAGTTTGAACAGTTACTCCCTTCCTTCCTTCCTTCCTTTCTCTCTCCTTTTGTTGTTTCCTTCCTTCCCTTCTCCCCCGCTTCTTTTTGTCTTCTTTCCTTCTTTTCTTCCTTTCTGTCTCTCCCTTACATCGGTCCTTTTTGCTTCTTTCACTCCTACAATAATTGCCTTCTGTAAATCAATACTGATATACTATACATGTTTTAAGTGTCTTTAAGTAATCTGATAAGATGACATAATGTGGTTTTGTCATAGCAAAATGTTATTTTGTGCAAACAGTTATGTTACTACCCTTATTAAAACAAATTAAACTGTCAACTCTAACTACATATCTAATTATTTAATTTATAAGCAGCTTTGAAGTAATATGAAGAAAATTGTAGCTGTATTTAAAGACAATGGATATAGTTCAGTCTCAAAATGATAATGGGTATGAGAAATATTTTTAATATTTCTGCTGGTAACAGAAATATTTTTAACTTAAATTCTGTTTAGGTGCTATAAACACAGACACACACACACACACACACACAGACACAACAACAACTTAGAAAAATCACACATGTGTGTAAGTGCATTAATTAGTCTTTTAGAAAACACCCCTACTTATATTAGGTTTCCAAAATAGTACTTTTGAATATATTTTGGCCAAATTTATTTCCTAACCCCATTTCCTTGGGAGCAGCCTGACTGTATCTTTGGACATGACTGTAACTTCAAGTATTTAAGCCTTCAGGAAATACAGAGAAGAATGCTTAGAAAGTTTCTCTATAAAAGAGATATATACTCACAGCTTTGTTCAACTCATCACCAAAGTGATACTTGTAGATATGGACACCATATATCCTAATTGTTTTTATGTATAAATTTGAGGTGCACAAGCAATTATGCATGTGATTATGTTATCATCCAGGTTTTATCTATGAATAAACTAGGATACTAGTCAAAAACATACATGACTGGCACTGTGCTTTCTGGGAAACATTTAATAGTATCACTATCATTATTGTACTGCAAGAAGAGTATACATTACCATGAAGTGTAAGGCATGACAAATCTTTTCAGGAAATCAGAGTATGAGAGTAGGTTAATAAAAATGGGGCAATTCTAACAGTTTCATTACTAGGTGAGTCAGGGAAATGACAGTTATCTACCTTTTATTTTAAAAGTTTCACTCTGCGTTCTGTGTTGAGACTTGACAGGTCATTGGAGAAGGGTCTGAGATGATGGTAGATTTTATCAGGGTGATGACATAGAGACAGTGAGAATAGACTGGTTTTCATTTGATTTTTAAGGTAGATGGTCTGCTGACAAATTGCAGCAATGTGTGAGAAAAACGAGTAACACATTGAAGGTTTTTGGCCTTCACTTCTGAAACACCACGGTAGTGGCATCTCCTAGGATGAGTGAGTGTAGGGTGGACTGGTTGGTGCTTGGGAAGAAATGTAATCAGGTCACTTTCAGACATGTTAAATTTAAGAAAGCTTTTAGTTATCCAGTTGGAGCATGGAGGAGGAAGTTGGATCAACAAATCAGGAGATGACAGGACAACAATGCAAATTTAGGAGACTTCAGGGAAATAAAAGGGCAGGTTACAAAGCATTACTAGGTCTCTGAATTCACTGTTGGATTTAGTAACAGGAAAATCATCATTCACATAGACAAACGTGGTTTCAATGAGAAATGAGCAGGGAACCTTATTGGAGGGGGTTCATAAGTAAATGGAAAAAGAAAAGGGAGAAACGAGTGTAATACAGTTTTGAGAATTTTTGCTATAAATAAGAACAAAGAATGCAATAATTAGAGTAGAACTTAGGGTTAAAATAGATTTTTGATTTTTTTAAATTTGTTTCCTTTTTTCTGATATGTAAGATCTATTCAAAAGAAATCATAGCTTGTACTGGACAGGGGATAATTGGTGAAGCAATGTTTTAAAGTTAAAGATACAGGAAGGTATCTAGAGCATGGCCTTAGATAATGAGATAAGAGAATGAATGATTCAACCCTAGAAAAAGAAGGAAAGCTTGAGGATACGCCCACTGATGTAAGCTGGCTGGTAGATGTGGGTACTTCATTCTTAGGGTAGTTAGCAAAGTCCACATCTCATCTCAGAATGAAGTCAAGAAAGAAGATATTGAAAGTTAGAGAAAGGAGAAGATAGATAATTTCTAGTGAATAGACATAGGTACATGACTATGCATGGAGGCTTTCTACAAGAATCCAGGAGAGGTCTTGTCTTTATGAAACAGGACCAGTAAGGTATGAGGAGAAACCATCTTTTTCATTCTGTTAAATGTAGTCTTTTCAGGCTGTTCCAGTTGTTTTTTCCACATGTACATATTAAAATATATGCAAACATATAAAAGCATTACCTCCTTGGTGAAGTGATTTGCTGTATTCCTTAAGTGTAATTAACTTTTTTGGTATTCTTTTAGATTATCACATTTTACACTAGTTACAAAAAACAAACAAACAAAAAAACTACTTCCTCATTATATTAGGAATTGTATTAGGAATTCTTCCAGGTTAGGGGGCATCTTTTATCAAAATTTTTGCTATAAGCCCCTCTGCAATGCCTGAAACAGTCAGTAAATAGTGAGAGATTCTTTAGGAACGTGGTGCTTCTTTAAGACATCTCAACAGCATTCGAATTTAAACAAAACTGTGAAAACTGCAAGCATGATTATCAATATGGTGTACTTGTGGGTTTATAACAATTTTTCTAATGTGTGCTTTCTCATCACTTATATTTGAATCACCTGAGATACCTGTCAAAACAGTTTCTTACCACTCCAGGTATATTAAAACATGATCTATCCAAGCACCAAAGTTTGAAAACCACATTTCTAGGTAATAGGTTGCCATTTTTAAAAAAGTAATGTGAGAAGATATCTTTTTAGAAAGTACCATGAAGAATAAATTAATGTGATGGGAGTGGAATTTTCAGGAGCAGCAATTCCTGCTTTAGTGCCCTGTGCACACAAAAATGCCCAGGAATTGCACATGAAAAAGCACAAGTACTACCTGAGAAACCCTCGGAAGGCTTGGACTCTGCATGGCATGGAGATACAACAAATATTCGGAGGATGAGGGAATTGAAGACTTAAAAGTATCTCTAGCCTGGTGTAGTGGCTCATGCCCATAATCCCAGCACTTGGAAGGCTGAGGCGGGCCGATCACGAGGTCGGGAGATTGACACCATCCTGGCGTGGTGAAACCCTGTCTCCACAAAAAAAAAAAAAAAAAATTAGCCGGGTGTGGTGGCACATGCCTGTAATCCCAGCTACTCAGGAGGCTGAGGCAGGAGAATCACTTGAACCCAGGAGGTGGAGGTTGCAGTGAGACTAGATCGTGCCACGGCACTCCAGCCTGGGTGACAGAGTGAGACTCCATCTCAAAAAAAAAAAAAAAAATGTATATCCTTATGGACTGACTTGAGGGAATACTGGTATAAATCAAGATGAGAGTTTGATGACAAAAAGTAGGGTTATTGGTGAAGTTGGAGAAGTAAGAAGTGAAGGAGATTAGAAGTCAAGAGCTGATTAGTTGAATTGGAATTCATAAGTACATCAGTGGACAGTAAAATATACTTCTAACTTAAACCTTTTTTTGTTCTCACATGGCCGTTGTTGAGGAGAACTTAGAGAGAAGGCAGCGAGAGGAGGAGGGAGAGATAGAAAAATAGGTAGAGAGAAGGAACAGGGAAAAGTTAATTTTAAGGAATTGAACTTATTTTAAAACTATGTCAGGAGATGTAGTATTTCTGTGAGAAATGAAGAATCTAACAATAAATGAAAAAATAATTTCAGAACTAAGTTTCTATATTTTTTATTGTGAGAATGTTTAGTTTCTTTTAGTGAACTTGGTGCTTCTTGAAAAACATGTTGGAAACAATAACATTGGATTAAGGCAACCTTTCTTTACTTTTCAAATGTGAAGGACATTACATAGGGTTGAATACTATTATTTCACTTAGCTTCATTAAGAGTTCTTGAATTTACGACAGTAATATATTGTAATAAAACATTTTATTGGATAATACAGAAAAGAGTTCTGTTAGAAACTTATGCATTTATTTCATTAAAATAAATGTAGACATTTAATTTATGTGGGATTATGTAGATAATAAAAGGAAATTTGGTACTTTTGATGGCAATCATTTCCAAAACTAGAAAACTGAGGCATAATGACCTAAAACAATATTTCTATTAGTAAAGTTAGTGGAAGAGCCTAGGTCATTGTTCACTCTTCTGAAATGCCGTGGTTAGTTTAAGGTAACCAAAGCATGAGAAATTTGATGTGAATAAAACTAGACGGTGTACTGTCTACCTTAATAGTATAATTATTTTGAAGTATATAAATCATACTAATTGAGCTTTCACATACACTTATCTTTTATTGAAATTAATTTTATAGGTGTTTAACTGGCAATTTAGTTGTAATCTAAAGCTCAACTACTTCATCTGAATCATTATAAATACCCTTAGATTCAGGTCATGACAAGATTTAAATGATTTCTAATGGCTTTTTTCTACCCTCAAAATTTCTTTATTTAAATTTCTGGACTTACTAAAATATTTCGGTCTCCTAGAAAATATTTTTCTTCACTTGAATTCTGGTTGTATTAAGGTTTTATTCAGATCATTCAAGGTTATGATCCTAGTACTTTTGATTTTCACAGGCTGTTGTTGTGTTAATGCTGCATTGTAAGTCAGTGTTCCTTCTTGCTATTAAATCACTCAAGTCACATTTCCCTCAAGATGGTACAGATGTATAAATTGCTACTGCTGAGACTTCACTTTTCACCAGATGTTCAAGAAAGGCTAATACGCCTTCGCCCTAAACATGGCTTGCTTGTTCCCTTTCTATAGAAAATATGTGTTCGAGATAGCAAGATGATATCCTTAATGAAGGTGTAGTTGGCTGTGGCCAAGGAGAAGACAATGAAAAATTAACTGCAATTATTAGATATATTCTTTTTAATTATTTCACATGAAATAGAAGTTAGGACTGGGGGAATTCAAAAATCAAATTTCCAAAAGACACCTCAACATTAAGATACTTATACTTATCTCTTTCCAAATTCTCCTTTTCATAAAAGTACTACCCAAATTTAGGAAGCTGTGCTAATGCACTTTCCTGCAAATAGTCCACTTGCAGTCCCCTCTCTGGAGCAAATGGAAAAGTAACAGATTTGTTCCTTTAAGCATGGCCAAGCCTTTGATTACTTCTATTACTTCACAGTTCCTATATCTAGCTATTAAATTGTGCAATTTTCCTTCATCATAGAGTTGGGCTGCTTCAGGTTGAGCACACTGTACTCTGTCTTCTAATTCCAGTAAAGTCAATTATATAAACTCTTTTGCTTTTACAAAATGCTCTTTAGCACACTGGTTCTCTCATAGCAGGGAGAGCTAAGCAAAAGAGAATTGTGGAACCTTTTCAGGTATAGCTGTGTTCTGCTCAGCAGGTACATTTATTACTAATGGGTAAAATAGTCTCCTTTTTTAGCTACATAATGCTTCTGAAGCCTTCCGTTTTCTGGTTTTGATAGACATTCCGGTTACACTGAGAGGGGAAGGTGAATGCCATTGATCACACCATGAAGCTGCGGCAGGAGTGCTCTTTTTTTTTTTAATCATTCACTTTACTTCATAAGACAGTGACTGCGTTTATCTTAATGGACTGCTTTGCATTGTATACTGGGTTAAACATTTGAATTGGCAAATACGCATAATGAGAGGATATTCCAAGATTTTAATTACATATTACAAAATAAATATTTGAGCAGAAAGAATGCCATTGATCACTTTGGTGGTCGTAGTGTAAAACAGATACTCTGTAATTCTAGCATCAGTTAAAATTAAAATGTTAATGCCAATAGTTTTGTCTTTTTCTCCCTCTAGATATCTACTTATATGTTTATAAATCACCCAGCATCATATGTAGATTCATGGTTCGCTCCAGCAAATGTCTTCTAAAACATCCTTTGCTAATAATGACTTTTATTGTAACTTTGAGGAACTTATGCTGATTTGGTGAGGGAACAGATACTTTCTTCTGCTGTATATATGATATTTCTGCATATGAGCACAGTATTTCTATGTTGCCTGTAAGGATGTAAGAGAATAAATTCAATGGATCCAACAAACCTTTTCTATCATATGATTACCATCTTGCTCCTAAAAGTGTGGTCCATGAGAAAATAGAGTACAAAGCATCAGATTTACCGGGGATCTTGGTGAAAATGCAGAATCTCAGGCCACAGTCCAGACCTACTGAATCAAAATCTGTGTTTGAAATGCACAATAAATACTTAGAAATCCTATTTGACAGACCTCATTTCTATTTTCTCTCTCCTCTTTCTTTTTCTCTTTCTCCTCTTCTGTCTTGTTTTGTAATTTGCTGTACAACACAAATATATGTAATAAAGCAAATTGGAGAAGAAAGAACATCCGTCAAATTTTATACATGTTCTAAGTCATTCTGTTTTCTTGAACAACCTGGAATTCTACGTGCTGTTTAGAAAAAGGAAGGGAGACCTTTGGCTCTCACTCAAAAGCATTCTGTGCTCTCTTGAATGCAAAGGGGAGCATCAAGGTGATTTTTTATAATCTCATTGAATTCTCCCAGTTGAAGAGCATATATATGTATATGTATGTATGTATGTATATATATGTGCCTAAGTGGGTAGTTCTCTTCCTTACAAAGCATCACTTAGGAGGTGATTGAGCTACTTCTTCCACCAAAATTACAAATGTGAGTTTGCATCATGTATACATATGAAGAGAGAGAGAATTATATTTGATGGGCTAGACACACATCCTGCAATGCATATGGCATTTTATTGTGCTAGCTTGTGCAAGGAGTGACATCACATTTCAGTTTGTACCAAGAACAATTAGATTTTTTCTCACAATTTCCTATCAATTGTTAAAATTTTTTGCATAGTGGAAAGCAAGTGAATTTATTTAACTGAACTCATCTTATATAGTAGAATATAGGAGTTAGTGACTTTCTCCCTTAGCTCTGAGTAATGGCAAATAATGAGCATGCTTTGGGGACTGACCTGCAGGCCCTAAAGCTTGTGATATATTCATTTATCTTTTCATTTCAGGAATTTAAGACATTAAAAGATTTAAACATGTTTAAAATATAGGCCACTGTTTCCCAAACTACTCTGCACATTAGAATTACCTGGGAATCTTGTTAATATTTCAAAGCCCAGGCCATATTCCAGACCAATTAAGTCACAATCTCCAGGGCTAGGACAATAGTTTTTTGTTTTGTTTTGTTTTGTTTTGTTTTGTTTCAGTTTCCCGGCTGATTCTAATGTGCAGATAATTTTGGAAACCATTGTTGTAGACAAAGATGTGATCATAGATAATTTGAACTCTGATGTTTAGCTCCTGAGATCTTTCTACTGAATTCATCCTTAGGCAAACAATTCATGTTCCACCCAAACTTCCCAATAGATACCTCTTCCTGACTTCCTTATTTCTGATAATGGCACTTTCATTCTTCAAACTGTAAAGGTTTAAGCTCTCAAAATAAGCATTAACTCTTCTTCTTTTCCATTTTTAAGCTTTCTTTATGTCTCCAATCCAATCCTTTCAAATAAGTATGTTAAGAACTGGGGCTGGATCTTAGTTGTTATTGTTTGCCACCTATGGCATTGTGTGCCATTTTTTCCATGTAATCACAGTAGTGTATTAGTAAAGGGGTTAGCAGAGCATGGTTTGTACTCTGCCAATTTTCATAGTGTAAATATTGCTATCATGGCTGATTTCACACTAACAATAGCCTACAGAATTTGTAGGTATGAAACAGTCAGCTCTGTCAAGCTGGTAACTAGCTCCAGTGCACTGCTGCAACAAGTACTCGTAAAACAGAATAAAACAAGATATAGGGATGGTACGGTAAGGTCTCTGATTATGCATGTATTTTGATATTAACATCTATTCACTTGTATGATAGATAAGTTGTTCAACTTTATAATCCAGTAGAGTCATTTTTAAATAACAAAAGAAAAAATATTCTTTGGTGCTATTCCATTTTTCTTCATGATTTACCTGGAAATTACATATTGTACAGTGCAATTGATATTGTGCCTAAAGTAGCTATTTGTTAATTCTCAAGGCATTGTATGACAACATTTCTCAGAAAAACAAAAGGACTATACATGTACATAAACAATGAACTTCTAAAATTGTAGGCTTTCCATTTCGTGTATATTGATTTAATGTCAGCATAACTCTTGCAAATAATGCAAAAATCACAGTCTATATAAGGCATGAGGTTTTTGTTTGTTTGTTTGTTTTTGTTTTTGTTTTGCAGAGTTGATTATATGGATACAGTTTTTTTAATGCATTAGGAGGTGCATGCATTAAAACATATAAGTTAGTTAAATTAAAAACATTATTTAGCTGAACTTTTTTCCTTCAAGGTCGATATTACTTCTAGTAACTTTTCTGTATTCAACACAAAACAGTAATTTTAGTTCAGTGAAGTCTGAGAATAGAAATATACAGTATCCCAGAGGAACTTGAAGATTAAAAAGGTTTTTTTTTGGCTAAAGATGATTTATTTAGTTTTGATATAACTGAAACTATGCAAAGGGAATTTTCTAAAATGTAACAAATGTGATTTGTAGTCTCAAATTCCACATGAATGAATAACTAAAGAAGTATATGAGTCAGGCATAATCTTTTAAGAAGGTTTAATATGCTAGTGATATCTTAGGAACTGACTCCCGATTAATTTATTTTAGCATTTTGAAGGCAGTCTCTTGAGGCTATACTTACTAATGGGAAGGAGGAGGATATGGACAGTCTAGATTGTTGCTCAGCATTAGCCTTCTTTATTTTAGCATCTAATAATTTGTTGGAACAGATATGAAAAACCTTTGGCCAATTTCTCTTGCAGTGCTCTTTTTCATAAATGCTAATAATTTTATCGGTATTATTTTTTAAAGTGAAGAAGCAACCAGAATGTAGGTAGACGCATCCAGTGTTGTCATCTCTGCTGAGATTTTAAAATGATTAGGATGGGATGTCACCAGTGAAGGGTTTACATGCTGGTGTAGTTTAGGCATTTCTGCAGGTGCGGAATGAGAGAAAAGTCTATAACTCTTTGTCTCTGCTCAGTAGCTATACTTGTCTCTCCCACTGACTCATCTATGTGACCTTGAAAAAAGTCCCTTAAAATTCTAGGTATCTTTACTCCAATATCTTTTAAACAGGAAGACGGTTTAAGTTCAACTATCTTATAGTAGCATAGGTGCAACAAGCATTTAATGCTTTGCAGTCCCCATGAGAAAAGGCTCAGGCTTTTTATAAATTATACTTATCTGTTAGTGATGTTTCTACTTAAAGTTTGCATTTCACCTCACTTAGCCAAGTTTTCTGGATATCCACCATTTCGGTTCACAATTATAGGTATCCTAATGTGACCGTGAAGAACGTTCTTGTTAAGTAAGCAGGTATTGGGCAGGTACAGACTTTATTCCTGCATGAGTTTCTATTTCCTGTTAAAGTTACTTCTGACTGATAAAGCTCTTCAAATTAGAAAAGGTAGCAGTTCTGCATTTAGATATCTGTATTGTATTTGTAAATAATAGAACTGCTTTTCTCTCTCTTCCTTATCTCCCCTATTATATAATGGCGTAGTTTTACTTGATTGTCCCATTAGTCTTTTTGTCATACTAATTTTCACTGTATATTTTAAACAATATGGATGATATTTATTTTATATCTCCACATGGAACTCATTACCTGTCACAAGCCATGTAAAACTTAAGTGGTATAAAGTGATTAAAATGACACTATTGATTTTTCAAATGATACCATACAGATTTCATGTTAGTTTCTTTTTGTTGCTCCTCATTCTTTTTGTCTTGAAAGCAGATACTCTTTAAATAAATATATTGAGCTATAAACTGGGGGTGGGGCTTAGATAATGATATTCTATAAGAGAAATACAGTCACACATCTCCTTACCACATTTTTATGAGCTGTGTATGATTTACATAATCTGTATAAACATTAAAAGATTCAAAAGCAAGCCCAGAGCTAACTGTATAGAATCTAGAATCTGATAGGAGATGCAGATATTTATTGGATGCTAAAACATCAAACATTAACGCATAGCTTAAAGCGTGCTAGCACATTTTTGTCTTCATTTTAATTAAGAAAGTGAAGTAACCTGGCCTCAAAGCAGCTGGATGCTGAAGTGGCAATCTTCAAACTGACTTTCTAGTATTCCTATTAGAACAAACTTTTTCTCCTTTTTTAAAAGTATTTGTAGCTGTCGTCTATTTTGTGGTTTTACATTTTTAAGCACTCCAGAAACTTATATCAATGAATATACTTTTAATACATTCTCAAAGTAAAAAAATTTAAAAAAAAACACACACACACACAACTTTTTTTTTTTTTAATTCAAAAGTAAAACCTCATGGCATTGCAATCATTGGCTTCCACTCAGAAAGAAGTAAGGAATACCTGTTTTTCATCCAGGGATCATACCCAATGTTATAAATGCTGACAATGCTACATTCCTCTACACTATTGCATTAAATGACAGAACTAGTTAGAAACTGGACCTTCCAACACTATAAACATCCCTGAAGCAGAACTTATGAATATATATGCTTCTGTGACTCTGCTCGTTGGATTTTTATCCTTTGAGTCAAACTCTCCACAGGCAACAACTTACAACCAGCTTAATATCTTCCACATGAAACATCAGGCCCCTGAAAGTATTTTTCCCTGTAGTTTCAACTGTAAACAGGCAGCAGTGGAACAAGTTCTTACTTTCAAGATTCAAAAGTAGCATATTTTGGTCCTTCTGGAGTTAAAGCACCACCCCCTTGCCAAAAAAAGCATATATATATATATATATATATATATATATATATATATATATATATTGCTTTCATTTCATTTAATAATCCTGATATGTTTTCAACTCAGGCCCTATCTTTAGATTTTCTACTATGTAAACATTACTACCTCCTGCAGAGTATCATCTAGGGGAGAAATTTAATACAGTAATGTATAGTTTGTATAATTTGAACTAGAGTTATTTCATTTTTAAGTGGTTAGATCTACTGTATGACAATTTTATAGTGTGTTTTATCATAGGAATGATTTGGCAAGGTCACAGCAAGCTTGGACTCTTCGAATGTCACCATTTGTCTTCCAGATAGTAACACAAACTGTCTTGAATAAGGTTTTGGATAGGATCAATGTGCTATTTTATTGTAAGGGTGATGTATATAAACTGATTTCATTCCACTACACTTCCAATTAAATTAGGTATGGATAGGTTAAACACTTGTTACCTTTTGGAAAGGATGGAGAGAGAGGTTAGGAAAGTGAAGAAAGCAGTAGAAATCAGCAAAATGTAGAAAACAGAGAAAGGTGACGTGTTCTCTTAATACTTTCTTTGTATTGGAGATGTGGCTTCCTAAGTTTGAATAAGAATCTAAGAATTCAATACATAGATTTATTTGTGCTGGAGACAATTCACTGTTAAAAAAATAAAATATACACCATGGAATACTATGCAGCCATAAGAAAGGATGAGTTCATGTCCTTGGAAGGGATGTGAGTGAAGCTAGAAATCATCATTCTCAGCAAACTAACACAAGAACAGAAAACTAAACACCACATGTTCTCACTCATAAGTGGGAGTTGAACAAGGAGAACACATGGACACAGGGAGAGGAACATCACACAGTGGGGCCTGTTGAGGGGTGGGGTGCTAAGGGACGAATAGCATTAGGAGAAATACCTAATATAGATGATGAGTTAATGGGTGAAGCAAACCACCATGGCACGTGCATATCTATGTAACAAATCTGCATGTTCTGCACATGTACCCCAGAACTTGAAGTATAATAATAAAAATAAAATAAAATAAAATGTTCTTTTGAGCATAGATTGTTGGTTTTAAATCTAAATACTATGTAGTTTCTATTTCATTTAGATGTAATTTAAGTAAATAAAAACAAAATTATGATCTAAAACGGCAGAAAACTACTTAAACAACTACATATCATATGCAAGATTGAAGAAAAATGAAGTCTGGTGTAAAATAGCCCAGGTATTATTTATGATTTAAGAGACTTCAACCAGATTTTAGAGAGTTAAAGTTTTTATTTCACAGGAGGTATCATTAACAGAAAAAAAGCATGATTTGTCTCTCTGCATGTAACAGTCTGTTAGGTACTGAACAGAGCAAATTAACCAACCTGTTTCTACATCCTTAGAACCTTGAAATACAGGACTGTTAGCAGTATAAGTATATATATACACACATCAAACTTAAAAATGACAGACAGCAAACCTAAGAACAGGATGAATTAAATCATTTAAGAGACTGGAGTAGGTAGTTTTAGGATTAACATGTATCTAGAAGTTGACCCTCCCCCCAGCCCCCCATAAAAAAATCACCAACACTTTTTCAAGGACAGCTTTCTAGAGGAAGAGGATGTAAGTTAAATCAGTGTGCTAGTGGCTATAAGGGAGGTATTGATATCCCAATAGTTTAAATAAAAAATGGCTGAACATAACTCAGCGGTTGCCAACTTTGCCGTAATTTGTAATTGCCTAGGGATCTTATAAAAATACTAATGCCTGGCTCTCAATTCCAGACATTCTGATTTAATTATTATGGGGTGCGATCTAGGCACTGGGATTTTTAAAAACTCCCTAGGCTGTTTAATGTACAGCAATATTTGGGGATTAATGGCATAAGTGTTATACTCTTAAAAATTATGTATATGAAGGAAGGTATTCCTTTTTCGATGAACAGACTTTATATTTGTAGATTTCCTTGATTATAAACATCAACATGCTCTTTATTTTAAACTGGAAATGCTCTATATACTTGTATTCAAGAAACAATGTGAATTATTTGGGTCATCAATAGGTGGTAGATGTGTTCAATGAAATTCTATGCAGTGTTAAAAATGAATATATTGAAGCCTCACATGTTATTGACGATAGATAACAAAATAATAAGCTTTTTATTTTAGAATAGCTGAAGATGCATTTATACAGTATGCTATCATTCATATAAAGTTTAAGGAGACTAAAATAATTGCTTTTGTTCTTGGCAACTAGTGAGTTATGTTGAGCCACTTTTTATTTAAACTATTGAGATTGCAATAACTCCCTTATTGGCACAAGTACACAGACTTAATTCACATCATCTTCCTCTAGAAAACATGAAATAAAAAGCATGAAAACATAATATTTACTTAATTCAGGACAGTGATTACTGTTGGGCACTTGGATAAGAACAGGTTTATAAATGGGTACAAAGTTATGTTTTATATCCTTATAGGATATCTCAATAAAATACAGCAAATTTGTAAGGTTTAACAAAGCTCATGGCAGTACACACATGTTTGTTATATTATTCTTTATAGTTTCTTTTTTGGTCTGCTTACCATAGTCCATAGCAAAATGAAATATTCTTTCCAAATCTTCTAGTATTCAAACTAAGAAAGAAAGAATTAGGCTGTGACACTTGGGGGGAAAAATGTGAAAAATTCAAACTGAATAGGCTATGACATTTTAAACAACTTAGCAAGTTGAGAAGCACAAGAATTGGGATACTACAGTCTTATCATAGGGGAAATGAGATTCAGAGTCAAGTTTTAATAAATTAATATTGAACAGAGAGGGAACTCATAAAAAATTTGAAGGCTAAGCCTAATGGCTCAGGCCTGTAATCCCAGTACTTTGGGAAGTTGAGGTGAAAGCATCACTTGAGGCCAGAAGTTTGATACCAACCTGACAACATAATGAGAGCCTATCTCTACAAAAAAATTGAAAATTAGCTGGGTATGATGGTGGTATACTTCTGTAGTCCTAGCTGCTCAGGAAGCTGAGGCAGAAGGATCACTTGAGGTTAGGAGTTCGAGGTTTTAGTGAGCTGTCATTGCACTGCTGCACTCCAGACTGGGCCAACACAGCCAGACCCCAGATGCTGTCTCTAAAAAAAAAAAAAAAAAAAGTTGAGGGGCAGGCGCGGTGGCTCACGCCTGTAATCCCAGCGCTTTGGGAGGCCGAGGCAGGCGGATCATGAGGTCAAGAGCTAGAGATCATCCTGGCCAACATGGTGAAAACCCATCTCTACAAAAAAGTACAAAAATTAGCTGGGCATGGTGGCATGCCTGTAGTCCCAGCTACTCGGGAGGTTGAGGCAAAAGAATTGCTTGAACCTGGGAGGCAGAGGTTGCAGTGAGCCAAGATTGTGCCACTGCACTCAAGCCTGGCACTTGGAGACAGAGCAAGACTCTGTCTCAAAACAAAAACAAAAACAAAACAAAAACAAAAACAGACACTTCAATTTCCAATATTAGCAGAATGTGGATTTTGAAATTTTTGGTTTGAA
Source organism: Saguinus oedipus (assembly GCA_031835075.1). Taxonomy (NCBI): domain Eukaryota; kingdom Metazoa; phylum Chordata; class Mammalia; order Primates; family Cebidae; genus Saguinus; species Saguinus oedipus. Next base: position 48,707,978 of record CM063169.1, read on the forward strand.
TTTTTCAGATAAGTGTATTAACTTTTGTTTGTTTGTTAGTGCATAACCATCAGATAGAATGCATTTTATTTTTAATATTTTCAGATTATTCAGATATATTGGAATATGTTCATTTAGACACGCTACATACTATTTTTAATAGGTGTTCTACACTCTTTTTGGAAGATCCATGGACCTTCGAATAAGATAAATCAATGTATATTCATGCAACATTGTTTATATAACTTCGGAGCGAATGTAGACCCTTCTGACATTTCAACATGGGATGTAGGCTATGAATTTCTTTAGACTAAAATATTGAACACGGTCTTTTATTTTCTTTCCTTTCTTTAGTGTATAAAAACTTACCATAAAGCACTATATTCACTGGATATTTTGACTTACAATGAATAATAACAATTGAAAAGGAAAAAAAATTACTTTCTAAGTTTGTGATACTCTGTAGTAAAATAATATCAAAATTAAGTAAATATTATAAATGAAGAGAAACTATCTTTTACCATCACATTCAGTTTTAGTCTTAAAATACAGAACTGGTAAAAATGAATAGACCCACTGAGCAATTTAAAATGGAAGGAGAAATTCAATTCTGAAGGATTATTCAACTGGTATTGACTAGATTTTTATTTATTTTTTATTTTATATTCTCAGTCTCAAAAAATTTATCAGGAGTCTAAAATGTTCCAAGAGTGATTGGGTCAAGAGTGAAACATAGTAGTTCATCCTTGAATTCTGGTATAGGAACAGCAAAGAATGTTTTTAATAGAACTTCACATTTATATTCTTAAAAAAATGATTAAAAACTATTATGAGAATATTATAATAATTTTTAAAAAGTTTCTTATTAAGGAGAAGAAGAATTTGTTCAAAAAACAATTCTACTTTTTAAAATAACTTTTTAGGTTTTAATATATATAATAAACATACATATATATAAAGACAAGGAATATATTGTCAATATTTATTAGTGGCAAATCAAAAACAATGCTGTAGGCTGAGATTGAGATAATTGAAATGAATAAATATTAAAAAGTTTATACTGTTTTATGATTGAATTATTAACTTATAATTGAATTAGCTAGGTGATGAATTTACCTAGGCTTTACTTTTGGATTACCACAGAAATGTGTGAAAAGAAAACTGGCAAATGTCTCTGAAAGATATTAAGAAATGAAAGAAAATCAACTCAAGTAATTGTTTTTTAAAAAATATTTTCCTAAATAGAAAGTGATTCTTATTGTTTTTAAAATGGATTTCCCCATACCAAGGTAGAATTTGGTAATTTTTACAACTACGAATTTAAAAGAATCAACTAAGAAGCTCATATGACTAATTTATACTCTTAAAGTTTGCATTCCCTACATTTTCTAGACAACATATGCTTTTCATGTAGAAATAAATTCTTGCCAGTAATCCCTGACCTTTATTTCATTACCCGACTCCCAGGAGAGTAGATAGTCTGAGCTTCCTTCCATTCAAGTCCTCCATGAAGAGGTAATGAATGTTTAAGGAATGAAAAAAAAACAGCTTATCATATATATCTTTTATAGAAGGGACCATTGGCAAGAAAATAAAGGCTAGTTCTCTCCTCAGCACTGCTGCCTTTTGCATATTCCATATTATTGGAGAGGTGAAATTTTATTTCTGTTTTGGGTAGATGGAGATGGAAGATTCCTGCAACCTTTCCTCTAATGTCATATAATTTGTGTGTCCAGTGCATTTGTCAATGTTCTTAAACATTGTAGGTGCTAATTAAAAATGTGAGAGTGGATAAATTTAAGTTTGCTATTTTTTTCTTTCATTGTAGCTCATTGTATTTTATTTGCTCAGATATAAATGTTGTGTAGCTGTAAAAATAATTTTTATTTTCTAACTGATCAGAAGCAGCAAATGAGTTTTAGAAATAATTTTTTTTTAACAGAAACAAGTTATTAGGAGACTTTTTTTTACCTCCCATACTGGATACATTTTGGTTTGGAAAGAAATTATGTGACAATTCTTATCAGAAAGAACAACAAGAAGAAGGGGATCTTGGGAGGTTTTTAATTCCCAAGGTATATATTAAAATGTAAAAAAGGTTACTGATTATGTATTTAAAATAATTAATTATTCCAAAGACAAATATTGTATTTTCTTCTAAGTGTTTTTAGTTTTATGAGTTCTTTGTGTATTGATTATTGTCAATAAAGTGAACTTTAATAAGAATATTTATTTTGCTCACTTTGATTTACTGTTAATGAGATATGCATATCTCATTGGTAATAGTTAAGAAATAATAAGTTTAACAAAACAGCTTTAGCCAATGTAGAATCCATTGATGTCCTCATTTCAAATCCTAGAAGGAATTTGATTAGTCCAGCTTGGGCTTTATACCATTGCAGAAACATGGCTGCTGTGAGACCCCAAAATGGCATTTGTACAGATGTCCCCATGGGTGTCCACAATGGTTAAAGGATTGCTGGGAAGAGAGGCTGATTTAATTAACTTCAAGAGTGTTTATTCTAGCACAGTTAAAGGTTATTCATTATAATAGGCATTTGGAGGAACAAAGAAGAACCAGTCTGCCTTTAAAGAAGCTAGTGATTTTCTAGGGATAGATTATAGTGCTGGGGACCTGCAAAAAGCAAATATTAGAGAGCAATATCACATAGACTATCGCTATGTAAAAAAATACGTTTGACCTCTAGTAGGAAGAATAGCTCTCTAGGTCAGCTCACTTTACTGAGGACAGTTTTATGTAGAAAATTAGATTTGAGATGATTTTTGAAAGAGTGAAGTCAGATTTTTAAGGCAGAATTTTGCATAGTTAGAGATCAAAGAAAATGACATTCTGAGATTTATCTTACATGTCACCTACTCCTTTTCCTGACTCTTAGAGGCTGAGTCAAATTCTCACATAACAACTGTCTTACCTGTAACATACAGTGCCATGTATTATAATTAGATAATTTCTGCCTAGTGACTTGTCTGGGAGCATCCTGAGGACAGAAAATTATTTTAGAATATATTTTAAATATCTTACCAGGTGCTGTGCGCCTATTCCTTACATGAGGGCGGGTAGGGTGGTTGGCTGACTGAATAGGTGGATGGATGGATGGACGGAGGGACGGACGGACAGACGGACCGATGGATGGATGGATGGATGAGAATATTCTAACTGAAAAGATCGTCTTGACAGAAGTCATGTGAGAAAGGATATTTATGAAAAGGGATAATAATCCTGAGGGAAATGTCTTGTCTAAAACAGCATATGTTTAGGTAAAGTGATACATTGCCTGTATAGTCAAGATAAGAAGTCAAGAGCTTCTCAGGGGCCACTGATATGATTGTGCACTTAACATAAGAAGCTTTGGAAGAGTAATTGCTAATTCTTATTTGCAATCACTTGGGAAAGTAATTGCATTCTCTGAATGGTGTCACAGAATTGATAATCTGAGGAGATTGAGAAGAGTAAAGGTCAGGAGTTTATTTCAGTAATTTGGGCATAGAGCAATGAGGTCACAAACCAAAGAAGTGGCATCAGAATGTGACAATTTAGGTAAGTTCTAAAGCACTCAAAAGAAAGGATCTTTAAGAAATACATGCTTATATTATAAATGGGGATGAGGAAGAGGGAACATTCAGAAACCCATCCAAAATTTTGAGTTTGGGCTATGAAGAAAATGCGAAAATGTTGGCATAGTCTAAAACTTGGCCGAGGCGGATGGATCACGAGGTCAAAAGATTGAGACCATCCTGGTCAACATGGTGAAACCCCATCTCTACTAAAAACAATACAAAAAATTATCTGGGCATTGTGGCACGTGCCTGTAATCCCAGCTATTCCGGAGGCTGAGGCAGGAGAATTGCCTGAACCCAGGAGGCGGAGGTTGCGGTGAGCCGAGATCGCGCCATTGCACTCCAGCCTGGGTAACAAGAGCGAAACTCCGTCTCAAAAAAAAAAAAGAAAGAAAGAAAAGAAAAAAGAAATAGTACAGGATCTACAATTTAAAATTCTAGACTTATTTTCCATATGTTAATAGTGTGCATTCGATCTTTATGTTTTATTTTTTGTTGCCAGATCGCTAGATAGCAAAACACTTGATTTTTAGTCCTTCATGTCTCATTTGCTAGCTTTGTGACTTCTGGGGATTGATTTAGTCTCTCTGAACCTTAGATTCTTCATTTGTAAGCAATTTTTGGATGTGCTAGTGTTTTGAATATAAAATGTACTATGTTGGGGAGGGACAGTGCGGGGTAAGGAGGGATAACATGGGGAGAAATGCCAGATATAGGTGATGGGGATGGAGGCAGCAAACCACATTGCTATGTATGTACATATGCAACAATTCTGCATGTTCTTCACGTGTACCCCAGAATCTAAAGTGCAATAAAATATATATTTAAAAAATAATAAAAATAAAAAATAAAATGTACTATGTGAATATAAATATTGTGATAATTACTATATATAAATAATTATTAAAGGACATTTTTTGTTAAACTAATTAAGTAAATAATAATTCAGAAGAGAAAGGTATATTGCAGTTAATAAAAGTTGTTCTTCTGTTTAGGTTCATTTAAAAATGTATCTGTAGCAGCTACTTTGGAAATTTCAACTTGAAATAATAGAGCCTACTTATTACATTGCAATAATCAGACTAGGTAAATTATTCCAAAACACATTCTGTGGAAGTAATTCTCTAAAGTGTTAATAAAATAGACAGTTGTCTAAATTATATTTATATTTCCTGATGTTTTTTCTGTAAAGTAATTCCTTTCATTCATTTTGTGTAGTATAGACCTAGCATTGGAAATATTACTTTTTGAGAGAATTTTAATATCCATTACTTTCCTAAGCTAACAGAAATTTTGGCATAAAATCCCATAAGATATAGATTACCATTTAATGGCACTGGCAATGTCACAACTCCACTTAAAAACACCATTGGTCACTACTTGTATTATTCAAATGTTCTTGTATGTTCAAACTCTTGTTTATTCTTTCCTCTTCACTGCTCACCACACTCTTTGGATTGAAATAATGTACATCCTATTCCATTCTAAATGCTTAATCTTTTTCCGAAGTCTCTGCAAGCCCTCAAGCCAATAGAAAAGTGCTTTCACTCTCCATTGTTCTTTACCCATAGTTCTCTAGAAAATATCCTATTATTATCATTATTTAGGCACTTCCTTCTCATGTTCATATGAAAGGTTCTTAATGGCAAAGACTCTTCTTTAAATCTTAAATCTTAGAGCATATTGTATAACAACAAAGGCATAATGTATCCTATTAAATATGTTTTGGTGCAAAATGGCAATAAATTTGTTTATTGTGGTATTAACTAATGCCACACCCTCTAGATTCTGTACAATATTGAAAGATCATAAATAAAATAAACTAACAACTACTGACATTTTCCAGGATAAGATATGGGTGTCTATATATTTTCATTGTTTATACTTTGAAAAAATAAACTCTTTTGAAATGAATGAATGAATGTATTGAAAGCATTCTTCATTCTCCTTCATATTTTATAATGGTATTTTCCAAAGCAATATTCCTGTCTATTGTATAAATGAGGTAACATGCATAAAATATAATTGATAAAATATTCATATGTATTTGATCTAGGAATTGAAAGATCACTCACAATTAATCTAATGAATATATATAGGAAATCTTTTTCTAACTCTTAAATAGAGTTAGTACAGATGCATAATATAATCTTTATTAAAGGAATATTGTAAACAGTATATTTATACGACTGTACAATTGGGGTATAAAAGTTTGATAAAAATTCAGAAAGGCATTATGGGTACATTTAAATGCATGATTTGATTATTTCGCTTATATGAAAAATTCTGTCACACAGGTCTTGATCTTATGTATTTACTTATATATTTTAAAACTTTTAATTCAGCTTTGCACTATATTTGTGAGATAGGATTTTCTGAACACTCATGTGAGTTGGGTATAGCAGCATTTATAACTCCATTATGCTCATAACACAGTGGACAATGATGGAAGTCAGGTGGCAAGCCCATATTCCCAAAGCCAAAAGTGGCAGAACAAAAAATCAAGTCCAGATCATTGTTTATTCTCAAACCCAATCCATATCCTTAACTAAATATAGTAGAAGAAAAAAGAGAAAAGAAGGCAGACAGGAAGACATTATAATGAGAAATGAAAAAAAGACTAAGTAATCACTTTGAAGTTTTATCTTGTCATTGCATGGCAAATTTAATCATGAAATGATATTCAATTTCACTCTCATTAATTTTCCTGTTTGTCTGAAACATTCTAAAGGCCTTCTCCTGGTTACATGTTCAAATACTAATGGCTAATTGGGTATTTAATATAAAAGTACCTTCAGATATAGATTTTTTCTCTTTTTGGTTCCAGTCAGTGTTTCATAGAAGATTATATAAGCTCACTAGGAGGAGCAGATGATTTTATCCCCTCGTCTCTTGCTGAGCTGCATTAAGAAGACTGTCTGAACTATTCAATTTCTTTAAATCAAAGGCTTCTCACTTCCTCTGGGGGCTGAAGTGTTGATTGAAACTAAGAAGGAATTGGACTAGTAAGAGGACCAAAAATACCAAAATGTGACTAAGTTTCCATGATCACCATTTGTTCAGCTTAGAATTATTTTATGCTTTCAAATAAATTCTTGCAACATAACTCAATTAATTTCCTGAAACAAATCTACTAACTTGTTTGTATGACTACAAAACCTTGCTTGAAATTCAAAAACAGTACACAGTAAATGTTTTAGTTATTTCTGCTACAAGCAAAAAGATTTTTCTCCATCCTCCATATTGAAGTATTTTCCTTTCATTAATACAGTACTTTTAATATATGGTCTAATTTGCCTTTGTTAGCCCGCAATTAAATCTCCATCCCAATGTCTTTGATGTGGTATTAGCAAAACTGCATGTGATTTTATACATATTATAAAGATAGGTCTGTACATGGAATATCAAAGATTTCCTTTTACACTAAGATTTTGACCTGTCCTCATAACTCAGTCTCTTTAATCCTAGGATTAGCCTAGCTACAAATCTACTAATCTTTTCTTTAAAATGTTGCAATGTCTTTTTGCTATGTAGTGAAAGGAACTAACAGAGTACTCTAATTAGGTCCTGGCTCTTACAATGTAAAACGTGGCATTCACTCAGTTTACTGCCACATCCAGGTGGACTTCACACATCTGCTGGCATGTAGCAACCGACTATTTCTCTGGGAATGTATGTGGGTTACTGCAGTTCTGAGCCATCAAAAATGCAAAATTTCCAATATTACATCATCCAAAAGTACTACACAATGTAGATTTTCACATCTCAAGCACACCATTTTCTTGGATTTGCATTTGTATCTGTTTTGGACTGAGAAATTGCTTCCTGAAAAGCCAATAACTAAATTTCCCATCAGCATTTTTGTTTCCTTACTAGATAAAGAGAGAAAAGAAGGGAACCTATTAAGCCAAATATTACCCAATTAGGAACTAATTACAGCGTGATAACTAAATGATTAAGACATAAATGACTACAGTGAGGTTCCAACATGGGAAAGAGGTAGGATTTTTTCTTGTTGTTCTCCAAACTGATAGAAACAACTCAGATATAATGTCATTACCTTATATTTTTTCAGTACTTGAAAATAAGTGGAGTCGAATTTGCGATATGGCAAAGATACATTCAAGATAATAATCTAATTATGTTTTACTTTGCCCTTGCAACGTTAAACATAATTCGTTGAATATCCACCTTTTATAAATAACAAATTTCACTCACTTTATTTTAACTATTATTTATTCAAGTATTTCTAAAAAAACAGATTAGCTTTATCCTAGTTAACCATGCTGTCAGTTTTTGTTATATTAAATTTTTCAACCTTTACTGTAACTAACTGCAATAAGTGACAGACCGACAAAATAGAGCCGAGTCGTAATTGCCATAAATAGATTTAACTGCTCACACATATTAAAAGCCCAAGTAGAAAAGATTGCAAAATTAATACATTTTATTTGCAAAAATTTAAAAAAAGAGAGAAGTAAATTTCTTGGGAGAGCTGCATTCATATGGCAGATTCCTTTGATATAGTATCATAATTTGTGGTAATTATTCCCAGTTATATTTTTTGAAGCATTAGCAGTTTATTATGAACAGTGTAATTTATAAGCCTAATATTAGAATCAAATCACCCAGGCTATTAGTTATGTTAACTCATAATACACATGTTCAAGCGGAGTTGTGTTGAAAAATACCATAAAATGAATGCTTCCGTTGGTAAAGATCTATTTTGAAACTTAAAAATCTATTAGAAGCTTTTCAGCATATTTTATCAGGCTGAGAAAAATAACACTTTATAAAATGTACTAAATATTTTGACTGCAAATAAATAAGTATGAATTTTTTATTCCTAATTTTGTTTACAAGCACTCTCTTCCAGAGAGTTAAGGAAACAATACTTATTAATGAGTTGCATGATTATTGTCATACTCCTAAACTTACAAACAGGCTAAAAGGTTTAGAAAGGAAATGTTAAAGTTATCGTTTTAAAATCCAAATCCTAGTTAGATTTTTAGAAAATCTCTGCTATTGCTCTTGTTTTCCACAGCTGTTTTATTTATAGAATGTGTTATTCATTTGTAAGGGCATTCTATCTGCTTGTTTTTAAAAATTATGTCAAAATGTTGGAATGAAAGTTAAGAAATTCTATTTTTTTTACAGTCCACAGCTTTATTAGTTAAAATAGTTCTAACCTTTGACCGATGCTGCAACTGTAAGATTTTTTTTAGTGTGATAGACAATATAAACATTCTTTCATGTAATATGAACATATGATTTCTTGATTGCTAATCATTGCTCAAGGGAATCACAATGGAATTCCATTCACCTACCTCACCTTAACTATAATGTGTTTTAGTCCACAGCACAGAGAACTAGTAAAATTCCTTTCACATGTAGCATTAATCTTTTAATATCCCTTATAAATCATTGCTTTTAGCCTTTTTATAAGTCTCACTTTATTTGAGGTGTATCTCATTTGGGTCCTCTTTTTCCTACTTATCTTTCAGAAATTCCAGTAATAGTTATTTTTAATGGAATTGCTGTATATTGGCACAAACATGCAAATCCACAGTATTTATTTTACATAATAATATGCAGCTTTCTTCTATTTATTAAAAAATATCTGAGTGTGGATTTTGCCTTTAAAATAAGGATTAAGTGCTGAACTGGGCAAGCTTGTCAAATGTTGGTTACTCTTTTTATTAGGGTTACCAGCTGGACACTAGAATAAAATTCTGCTAATGGACTTTCTGTTTCAAAAATTAAAAGGTTCAGATGTTTTCACCTGAAGTACATGCACACAAATTGATACATATACACACCACATATAAACTCTGATCATTTCTCTTTTAATAGCTGTTAGTTTTGAATATTATAATTCTTTCAATTTTGCACTGTTGGAGAAACGCTTTATTTTTAAATACTTTGAAAGACACGTTTGCAGGAAATCTCCAGATTATGTAATATCTGAGTTATGACATTTCATTTTGTGGAAGCTCATGCTTAGAAATTGGCATCAGAAGACTTACCAAGCCTTTGAAATAAACATGGACGGGAAAGGAAAATATATTTCATATATTTTTCTATATATATATATGTGTATGTTTGTATACATATATATACATATACACACACAGAGAGCTACATCTATTAATCTATCTATCTGTATAGGTAGATAGATAGAGAACAGTGTGTATATGTGCATATGTAAATATATGTATAGCATTTCAAGTAACTTTCTCCAATGAACTCAATCTTCCCCTTGAAAAAGAAGGAATCAGAAGGGGACAAAGGAGATACTCAGATTTTTTGTTTTTAGTGAGTGAAATTATCTCCTCCTTCCAACTGTATTGAGATATAATTGGCAAATAAAAATTGTATATATTTGAAGTGTACTACATGATGATTTGATATATATACATTGTGAGAAGATCACCACAAGGATTGTGTGTTACAATTCTTTCTAATATGCTAAGATTTTCTGAAGTTAATTAAGCTCTCTAGAAACCAAATTTTTGTTGTTTCTGTTAGCACCATAATCTTTCAGTGAAATTCTATTATAAGTATACTGCTCTTGGCTCCAGTTCTTATAAAAATACTTTTTAAGGCTGGGCGCAGTGGCTCATGCCTGTAATCCCAGCACTTTGGGAGTCCGAGGCGAGTGGATCACCTGAGGTCAGGGGTTCAGGACAAGCCTGGCCAACATGGTTAAACCCTGTGTCTACTGAAAATACAAAAATTAGCCTGGCATGGTGGCTCATGCCTTTAGTCCCAGCTACTCCAGAGGCTGAGGCAGGAGAATCTCTTGAACCCAGGAGGTAGAAGTTGCAGTGAGCTAACACCATGTCACTGCACTCCAGCCTGGGCGACAACAATAGTGAGATTCAATCTAGAAAGAAAAAAAAAATAATACTTTAAAAAAGATCTTCTCTCTAATGCATAATATTCTTTGCAGGAAAAAAAAAAGTCTTAATAGGAGAAAGCAAAATAATTTTTGTCCTCATGGAAGCTTTCTAACAATTAAAACTTCCACTTCATTTCCTGTGCCTCTGAGCTAACTATGTAAAAGTCAGTCCTGCTAAGTTATAATTAGACATGTAGGATAATTCTAATGATGTCTTACAACTGATGAAATCAGTCTCAGCCCTGTCTACCACATGATTACCATGGAAACCATTGCTGGCCAACAGAGTAATTCTGATCAAAACGAATTATTATTAATCCTCCCAGTATATGTTTGGTAGGGATTTGCACAGCTTTTGTTAAAGTTTCTTGTGGAAGCTTAAAGGTCCAGTAAGGGTAAATATTAATTCTTAATGTGCTGGAGAGTAAGAATGGCTTAGTCTCTGTGGGACACAACTGGCTCTGAGTAAATCAGATATTAACAGATTATAGGATCAGCCTTGAACTAGCCAGGGATTAGAGATAAACAGGTGAATTTGTAGAGGAGGAAAATAATTTCTGAAGCTGACTTAACCAAGTCATTGCCTTCTCAAACTGAAATTTAAACAGGGAAGAAAAAAATGTGCAAGAAAATTAAAATTTGCTAAACAACACTCATGGTAGTTTCCCAAAAATCAGATAATAATACTAAACAATTATTTTTCTACTTTGCATATGTATAACTATAATGACCAATTGTCTGTGATGAAAAGTATTGCATTCTTTAAGGATTTTTCCATTTACTTTTCTTTAGCTATATAATTACTCAGGCTATTGCTTAAAATTCCAAAATAATAAAATCAAATAGCATAAATATTACCAAGAACTGAAAACAATCTCTTAATTTAAAAACTCATCACGTAGTCATTTCATGTAAAATTATGACAAAATCATTTTTCCCAAATTTTCAGCTTACATTTCAAGATTTGAAAAAAGTATATAAAAATCAGCACTATTTGTTACATTAAATGTTGTCACTATTAATGCTAGTTTATTGGTATATAATTAAGATGTAGAAAATCACAGAAGATTAACAGTATCATAGAAACAATTTATTCAGAATAATAAACCTTGAACATTGTTATACAGTTCCAAAGATTGTCAAAATTTAAAATGCTATAACCTTTTGACCATCAAAATTCATCATTTTGCTCGCTTCAGCAACACATATATAAAACCCATCATCAATACTAACTAAAAATATTTTCAGCTTATTGGCCAGGAATGAATGAAAATTTGTTCTCAAGTGTTCATTGAGTTTGTAGCTATGTCTTAAATCTGTTTATTTTATGAAATATAATATAAAATCCAAGTCAAGACTGGGTGCTGTGGCTCATGCCTGTAATCCCAGCACTTTGGGTGGCTGAGATGGGAGGATCACATGAGATCAAGAGTTCAAGACCAGCCTGACCAACATGGAGAAACCACATCTACTAAAAATACAACACCAATTAGCTGGGTGTGGTGGTGCATGTCTGAAATCCCAGCTACTCCCCAGGCTGAGGGAGGAGAATTACTTCAACCCAGGAAGCCAAGTTTGTGGTGAGCCCAGATCGTGCCATTCCACTCCAGCCTGGGCAACAAGAGCAAAACTCCATCTCAAAAAACAAACTAAAAAAACCCAAGTCATTATTTTGTGAATTATGTTGACTGTTGTGACCTTTCATGTTACTTAATATATTTTCTGTCTGCTTTAGTTTCCTGATATATACAGTTAATCCCTTGCTTTGCTCTTTCTTGTTTTGGCATTCACAGAGTGCCCAGGCTAGAATTGGCACTTGTGCCATGTATTTTTGGCTTGCCCTAATGAAATGTGTTAGTTTCTGCAGCTGTGTAAACTGAAAAGGGAAATATCATGTAGAGATATGCCTGGAATTAGGAACTACCATTTACATATTTTGCTAACTTAAAAGTTAATCATGAAGGTAAATTAAGCATTTAATAATTTTTTTTGTCAGTGACTAAATCTCAAAAACCTGAAAAGAAATATTATGATGAGCAAACAATTGGCAATATGTGATATGAGAGTCCAAATGGTTTCATAACCAAATTTGTCATTAACCACTAAATTCATATTCTGTCCCAATAATATTATTGCTAAAGTTCCTGCCAAAATAATTTAGATAAGACTAAAAAGCAACAAACCCGAAGGTGAACTTATTATTTTTGACAACTATTAGTTCTTACTTTGAGATCTAAACTTATTTACTTGAATACTTAAAATATTATATATGTGTGTATTACATGTATATATGTGTGTGTATATATATGTATATATATACACACACATATATATACATTTAATATATATATACATTTAATATATATATGCATTTAATATATATATACACACACACACACACACACACACACACACACACACATTTAATCTCATTCTTTGGCAAAGATAGATTTTTTTTTATCCTAATTCATTTATTCCATTGTATTCTTTCTATGAAAAGAATGCTACTCCATGACTCAATGAGGAGAGAAACAAATCATTTTTGCACATTTCTCCAACTAATTAACTAAAGGCCACACCTTACCACCACCTTTGTTTAGAAACCTCTATGGTTTTATATAAAGGGGATAATATGCATCTTCTCTTTGAAAGACCGGAGTATGTGATTTCATTCCTTTTCTCCCCTTCTTCCTTACCAGCACATCTATGTTCTGGATATTCTCTAGGAACTTTTGTAGTGATCTCTAAACTTTTATTTATTTACTTTCATGCCTCCTTTACACCAGAGATTGAAAGCCAATTGATGTATGTAGTAGCCACTTTTTATATACAGGTATGCTTTGTGCACTGGACAAGAACTCTAATAGAAGCAAGAGACAGAATCATCACCCATCCCTTTAAGTAGTTGGAAACATTACATGTAAACTTATTATGTGGATATAACCAGATATAGCTTTTCAAAAGTCATTCACTTCAGATTAAAAACCCAAATAGATTATTCCTCTGGAATAATGGAATTCCAATTTGCTATTTGCATACATAACTTCACAATTGGATCTAATCTTAACACATATAAAGAAATGGTTTTAAGATTTATAATGTAGAAACCCAGAAACTGTATAGTAGCAAAAAAATGTAGTACTAAGAAGTTAAAAAAATGTACAATTTTTACTGTTTTTAAAATATCTTAGTTTTTTCTTTATTCACCAGGATTTATCCCTTTCCTTCCTTAAATTATTAAAATAAAAGCTGTAATTGTAAACTTAATTACAATATAAAGTAATAAAATATAAATATAAAAATACCAGCTTTTTGTCTCAAATGTCTTTATTGTAAAGATAATTCATTAGCTTTGGAAACCCTATCCTTTAGGAATTTCAAAATAAACCACTGAAGCTAGAACACTCTATGCATGTATTGTTTGAAATACCTTTTACAATTATTTAGGAAAAATCAATTCTGTTAGAATAACATAATTTATTTAATACTTATCTTACTTTGCACACATATTCTAAAAATAAAAATATGGTTTTGATGTATTTTCAGGTGATTTTTCTAATATTTTTTCTTTCCCCCTTCAAGACATAGAAAATTTGCAAATTAAAATGAAACACAGGTCTCTTAAGTTTTTATTGCTTTGAGAACACAAAATTTGTCTGTAGCCTTGGTGAGTAATTTTTGGAAACACTGGTGATATTCAGACTTGTTAATGCAGCTTGTCGGCCCATGCCTGGAGAGAAAGTGTTTTATCCACCAGAGCTCTTACAGATAACACACTTCACTTGCTGGTGAAGCAACATCCAAAGAATGATTTTAATGTCCCAGAGATGTAAATGGAGTGTATGGTAGAATGGCAATAAAAAAGCAATTTCATTTAGGAAAACTCATTTCTTAGAGTATATTCTGTGAAGGGATATTGTTTGATTAAAATAAAAGACATTAAAATTCAATAAAGACAGAACGATCATGGTGAATGAAGTTGAGTCACTTTAAAGTTAATTATTCTTGTGGTTGATCTTGTGGCTGTGTAGCTGATATATGTAATGCAGAATCTGTGTTTCTGTGAAGCCATATTTTGAAAACAAGATAGGTACAGTCTCTATGTTGAATGCATTAGAAAAGCATGCTGACAAGAAGAAAAACTAGAATAATAAAGACAGAAAATAAGAATAAGAATATAAGGGTTCCTTAAAGAAAAAAATTAAAATACTGTTTTGTTGGAAATATTTGTTGAAGAGTTGCATTAAAGAAAGAAGAAATACAACAGAGTTTATTACTCAGGTTGTAGAAGACTCTGTCTGAGTCCCAGTTCCTTCTATTCATTAGCTATGTACCTCTAGACTTCACACCTTTCTGTACTTATTTTTTTATCATCTACAAATTAGAGCTAATGATGTCTGCTTTTCATAAATGATATTGCTGGTTATTAAAATTAAATTATAAGAATAATATAGTTTCAATATTTTGTAATTAATAGAGTATTTATAAATACAATAATCATTACAGATTCTTTTATACTCTTGAAATGTCCAGCCAAAAATCTAAAAGACATTTCCAGATATCAAGCACAGGAAATCAGTAATCAATTAAGCAATAGCTTAATTTCTTTTTGTAATGGCTCAGGCATTTTCCTTTATAAACAAAAATAGATGACTTCAACATTGGCCTACATGGATCAAAAAGGTAACTGTGTAAGGAAAATTATCTGAGACCTTCCTTTATGATAAAACTGCAAAGTGTCACTGCAGAATTGTTGCTGCATTGGCTATGAAAGACCATGCTTACACCAATAGTTTGGTGAAAGAGTTCTCATCATGTAGAGAGAAATTGGTTTTCATCTTTTGTTTGCTATAAAACACTATTTGTTGATTATGTCACGTTTAAAGAACTTTATTGTTTTTACTCTTGGTATGACTTACCATTTTACCTTGTGTGATGCATGCTTAGTTCAAGGTGAATTTTGAGTTGTTCAACAAATGTGCAACTGAGAAATTAAGGGCAAAGTATAGATTTCCATTAACTTATCTACAAACTAAAATAAATTGTGGAATTGGATGTTAAGCTTGTAACCCTTTAATAACTCCTCGAACAGAATGGTGATTGGCAACTAATTTAGAACACTAAACCAATTTGAACCTCATAGAAATCACGGACAACTCAAGAGTTGGTGGTGAGAAACCTAAAAGGATGTGTGTGCAACATTTTGTATAATTTATACATGCCCTGAAGGCTAACACCACAAATAAATTATATGAAACAATAGTCTGAAAGATAAGCTATTTGAAAAGATAAACCTAACTAGGATCTGTCAATAATAAAAACACTAAAAATAAACTGTGGCAGTTACCGTCTATTGGATGCTCACCACACAATGAGCAGCATAATTTACAAGCATTTATTAATTTATTTATATTCATTTAAGGTGTCCTTGACATATTGATATAGCTATACAGAGTGAATTGATTAATACAATTCAAACTCCTGACCTCAGGTGATCCGCCTGCCTCAGATTCCCAGAGTGCTGGGATTGCAGGTGTGAGCCATTGCACCAAGCCGTAAGTGCTTCTATAACCCAATTAACATATCCATCATTTTGAATAGTTACCTATTTTACTTCTGTGGAGAGAACATCTAAAATCTACTCTTAGAAAATTCCTAGTATACAATACGGTATCATTAACCATTAAAGTCTTCATGCTGTACTTTTCTAATCAGCTAAAAAAAACCCATTATTTTGTTAACTATATTTTATAAATGAGATAACAAATGCCAAAATGCATTAAATTTTCTTCTGAAGTTTATGCATATGAGAAGTGGCCATCTCAGATAAAACTCAACTGAATTAAGGGAAGTGAATTGAGGCATTTCCTGATTTTAAAACACAAGATTGGGCCAGAAATAGGCAATAGGAGTGTTAACAAAGACAAAGGGAAGGTATGTACTTAAAATCCAGGAGGAAACTGCTATTTTATCTCATTCTGAGTTACAATTTTTGTGCAGAATTTTATATATAAATATGTTTTTTCATTATCTTGGCATTCCATCAGACCTATTTAAATTTGATTAAACTCACGCTGCCTTTAATTTAAGCCTATTTTGGAGGAAAAGTTTCAGCATTGAGAAGAACTATCCTTTCTCATCCTCTTTGACTACTCGTAGCTACCTTTACTGAGTTGGCTTCAGTGCTAGTATTAGGATAGGCTTGCTGCTATAACAACCTGACATCTCAGTGGCTAGACACAATACCATTTATTCCTCTTTGTATGATTGTCCAGATTGGGTCAAAGAATAGATTCTTGGCTGCTGCATCATTTCTTATGTTAGAATACAGAAATGTTTGAATTTTCTACCTCAGTGTTTGAATTTTCAGACAAGGAGAAAGAGATAAAGAGTTTTATGTGGGCTTTTATGGGTTGAGCCTGCCACTGATAAATAACACTCATGTGTATGTTGCGACAGCCGTTAACAGTCACATACCTGCTATCTGCCAGGAAGGGAGAACAGGAAATATTCTTTGGTGTATGCCCAGAAGAGAAAGGGAAATTGTTCTCTGAATAGTTAACCGATCTGTGCCATTTTACCTTAGAATTGTTAAGTGATTCAAATACACATCAACAGTTATTAAGCTATCAAAAGTTATTTAGCATTTCTTGCCTTGCTAGTGCCTAAATATGTGTGACTCAGCAAAGGAATGTCCAATTTTTTCAGATAAAATAGTTTACCTTGGATGTCACAAAGAGGTCATAGCCCTCTTTTATTAAATAAAAAGAAAACTTATTAAATAAAAAGAAAATTGTATGGCATTGTAATATTATAATAGAGTTAAAACGAAGTATACATATCATAAATATACATTTTTTTTGAGCTGGAGTCTTGCTCTATCACTCAGGCTTAAGTGCAGTGTCGCTATTTTGGCTTACTGTAACCTCCACCTCCTGGGTTCAAGTGATTCTTCTGCCTCAGTCTCCTGAGTAGCTGGGAATTATACATGTGCACCACCATGCCCCGCTAAGTTTTGCATTTTTATTAGAGTTGTGGTTTCACCATGTTGGCCAAGCTGGTCGCCTCTCAAATTCCTGACCTCAGGTGATCCGCCTGCTTCAGACTCCCAGAGTGTTGGGATTACAGGTGTGAGCCATTGCACCCAGCCCTAAGTGCTTTTATAAACTGAAAACAGCCATAGAAACAGCACCCTGATCACAAAACATTGCCAATATTCCAGATTTCCCCCTAGGACTCTTCCAGCTTTCTTTTAGTACATGTCTTTTAGTCAACATATGTATGAAAGTATTTTAGGTATATACAGAGGAGTGGAATTGCGGGACATAAGACATGCATTTTTTTCAGCTTTAGCAGATACTGCCAAGCCAAGCAGAATTTTGAAGTAGCTATGCCAATTTACTCCCACCCGCAGTGCATGAGACTTTCTGAGTATGCCACATCCTCACCAATAGTCAGTATTTCCTTTTCATTTTAGCCATACTTTTGGCACATAAACTATTTCATTGTAATTTTATTTGTATTTCCTTGATGGCTAATGTTATTAACATCTTTTCAGCCACAGATGTTTTCATTTATGTGATAAGAATCCTCCTCTCTGCTACCCTCTTCAGTTTATTTTCAACGTGTATCTTGACATTTTAGACACTTCCTTGTTCCTCTCCTTGTTTTTAACAAGGTGGAACTGTAGGGATTGTCCCTAGCGGTGAGGTATGCATCCTAGATTCCTGCTCTCTCATCAGGGGGAAGAGGCTCAATAGGAACTCTGATCTGCTTGATCATAATTTCTTTAACATACAACAAAGAGAATTACCTATGTCTACTCAGCTGAACTTGACATAAAAATGTTTTAGCATAAGTTTTTTGCAGTTCAAAAAATGTGTGGTTTCTGAATAAATATTGATTATAAAGAAACCAATAGGAAAAACTTAGCACACTACTGAATAGAAATTGCTCATGAAGCTCTCTCTTGTATATTTTTTCTTTGACTTCAAAAAAGAATGCATTTGTATATTATGTATAACTTTATACAATCTAAAGGGATGCAGTTTAGGCCTGCATTATGTTTATGTCAACAATTATGACAATTTAAATAATCAAAACCAAGGCACAGTCTAGATTACCAAAGTCAGCTTAATACGGAAGAAAACACTTTAGAAGTAAAGTTAGAATACTTTACTGCATTCAGAAAGAAAATTAGGACACAAGACTAGGTAGAATTGAACAACCCAGAAGGAAAGCTGAGAAAATGGTTTATTTTTGTAGCTAAAAATGGATTAAAACCTTTAGGAATCTCCAATTCTAAAAGAATTTTGATAATTGGATATATCAATTTTGTGCTGCTCTGACAGAATACCTGAGACTGGGTAATTGATAATGAACAGAAATTTATTTTCTCAAAGTTCTGAAGGCTGGGAAGTCCAAGATTAAGAAACCCACATCTGGTGAGGAGTTTCTTGCTGTGTCTTCACAAGGCAGAAGGTGGAATGGCAAAGAAGCAAAAGGGGCAAAAGTGGGACTCACTTCTAAAACACATTTTTCAAAGCTATGAGTGTGAAGCCCTTATGATTTTATCTCCTCTGATGTCCCAACTCCTAACAATGCCACAATGGCAGTGAACTTCCGACATGAGTTTTGGAGGGGACAAGCATTTAAGCCATAGCAGTGACTCTCCCCACATTTAATTTAAATTAAAAAAATACTAAACCATAAAGCAAAAATTAGAAAGACCAGCAAATTGAGATTTATTATGATTACTATGCAATTAAAAAATACATATATCACAGTATCTTGAAAAATAAAGCTCTTACATTGCTCACATCCTAACATTGCAAAATATGTGAACTATCAGAATGAAGAGTTAAGAATCACTGATAACCAGGGTCCCAAGATAGACTTAAAATGTTAGAGCCCTAAATAAAATAATTTTCTTCCCCAAGTCTCTGGTTCCTATTGTAATATCCAAGCATGGATATGCCTGCACCCATGAAATCTTAAAGAAGATTTATTTTCTTAGCTGTTTAGTGTTTTGTGAATACTTGTAAATGATTAAAACAGAAACATTTTGTAGTTCACCATTAAAGCCAACATTTTATTACTGTCAGTCAATAATATAGTATCTCCAGTTTTTCCTTTGTCTTCATGAATTTAATTTTAATAACAGATATGTAAAAGTTGCTTTGCTGTATATAAGATTAAAGCCTTTGCATGTGAATGAAAATGAAATAGTGAATCTTATGAAATTAATACATCTTAAAATATTATCACTTCTTTAGCATATTAGTGACTTTGAAACTCCAAGTTGGCTCATGTGATAAGAAAGCAATTAGTGTGTTACCAATGCAAACATTATGATAATACTTCTATAATGAATTACTAGCTTTGATAAAACCCTGGTAGTCTCCATTCAATAACTGATTTATATGCTCTAGATAATGTAGTAAAACTCACAGTGGACATTATCATTAAGGGAGTCATATATCCTATTTTGTCTTTCTCAAAATGGATTTCTACTTAAAAGAAACTAAATGTAGACACAGTGCTTGTCAAAGTCACAACAATTTACAGTCTCACTTAATTCCTCAGTTTTAAATAATGAATAAGTTTATCCACAACTCTTCCAGGCACTGTTGCTACCATTCCCTCCACTATATCTTAGATAATCGTTTATTAAAAAGTGAGCAGTTTCCTAAGCTATCTAATGAAGCCCTTTGCATGTTTATGATTTTCTTGGGATGCCTTCCTTGATTTGTGATTTCCACAGTCCAATTTACGCTTCCAGTCTTAAGTCAAACCTCACTTCTGCTGCAGCCTATACTAATTTTTAAGCAATTAAACATTTTCTAATTTAGACTCTCCTAATTTATTTTTCCACACTCTATGACAGCATTTAAAATATTATTGAACTAGTTTATACATCACTTTTTGTTTCATAGACTCAGATTTTGACTTATAGACCCTTAGCATTATGGCCGGCATATTATAGAAATTTTCACACATTTTTTTAATGAATGAATGAATGAATTCTTTGTAGTCTGACATTGGAAAATAGCTTACAAGTAAAGCTAGAGTGCTTGAACATTATTTTTAGCTTATATGCATGACATTTAAAAACATACATGTATTTTAAATCCATGGGATTAAAAAATATATTAGAGAATTCCAACTACCGTAATTCCATTTCCTTAGCTTTACTAATACTTTATCTGTTTAACAAGCATTGACCATCTATTATGTGCCAAACACTGCATTCTACTAATTATGCAGCAGTGAACACAACAGGGATATCCTTCACTTTAATATACCTTATTTTAGAGGCAGAATATAAACAAATGAATATCTGATGTGTAATTTCAACCCAAGAAATGCACAGCCCTTTTGATTAAATTTAATGGACAATTCATTTGAACTTACTTTCTAAAGACTGAAATTTGCTAAAAGAAAGAACAAAAGCTACCTGAAAATTTTTTTCCTGCATAAAACCCAGGTGCTTATTGATGTTTAAATTTCCCTGTTTTTTTTTTTTTTTTTTTTTTGTAAGTTAAAGAGTATTAACAGATTCATGTAAAATCATGCCATAAAAATGAATTGGGATCAACTGTGATCAAATGACTTTCTTGCAGATTTTGATAGAGTTCTCAAATTTCCAAGGATATTTTTCACATAATGTCTTGAAATTGTATTTATTTCTATTTTTATAGTCACTGTAAATTAAAGGAACGTTGGATACAACTCTATCAACATTACTGTATTTAATTCTAAGGTCTAGAAATTAGTTATTGCCTCTTGACCATGAATAATATCTCTCTGAGTGTTTTATTGGTGTCAAGCAAAATTATTCAAGCAAAAGTTCAATCAACACCATTGAAGTAAAGACTGATTTGTGAAAGTTTAATTAACACTCCTTCAGTATTTACCAGGGAAAATGCTTATATGAACAACACCATAGTTTAATGTTATATTTCTAAACAGATAATCCTAATATGAGAGTATATGCAAACTACAAAATATATTTTATCTAACTTAAGTAAGAGCAATCTTGAATAAGACCAGTGTTTAAGCTGCATTTTCAATACCTAGCGTAGCAATGCATTGAGTGTGATATTTAACTTTAGGTAATAAGAATTATAATATTATCATATATTGCAGCTCAACTCTTCAACTACTATAAATCAATTAAAATATGTACTTTAATATGAGAGCATACACATGTTTAAATGGATCTTAAGAATATAATCCATTTCTGCAGGATCTGAATTGTTCATATTAGCATGCAGGCATTATTCTTTGTTCTCTAGATTTGTTTATGAAACAGATAAATAGCTTGAAAAATAAGGAAGGATTTCAGGTTTTCATTAGTTCTCAATTACATGTTATTTAAGATAATTTTATGAGAGCAGTTTTTTTGTTTGCTAAGGTTACTTAGATTTTTAATAAATGATGAAAGTATATAGAAAGATTAATTGGTTTGTAATCCTAAATACAAAATTTTGAAAACTCCAAAGGCATTTAAATTAAATGAATAGTTAATGTTTATTCTTTTAATTAACATTTGGCAAGCTTGCTATTGCAAGTTAGTCTGATATAATTTAGTTGATGAAAATTCTAATTGACATTTAATAAGTGTGTTGATTAAAATATATGTTGTTTTGTCTTCCATTTCAAATGACAATTACCTGCTTAAGCATCCTTTTCATTTCACAGATTAATAAGACAGAATTTTAATATTCTTCTGCCCCAAGACTGTCATTTATATGATTTATGCTATATAGGATTTTCCCAATTTAGAATTACTTCCTCATAGTAAATTAAATATATTCCTTAGGGCATTGAGCCATAGTTTTCTGGTATGCACAGTCTATGCCCTGGGATTAATTGAAGCACATTGGGAAGCCATATGAACTCTTACAGGCCAGTAGAGTGCTATTTAGTAAATGACAACTTAGACAAAATAGTATTCACTATTTCTTCCTCATTTTATGCACGCTATCATTTCTATTTTCTAATTGTCATCCACAATTCTGTTTTCTTGCTCTCTCCCATGTCTTTAGTCCTATGTTTAATTGTGATGGGAACATGTAATGGACCAGAGATTGTTAATAGTGAGAGGGTCCCAAAAGATGAGAAGAAGATGTCCTATCACACCATTAGTCATTTCTCCTTTAGTCTGTGTTTTTCTTTCTGCTATACCTGTGTATGTAAATAGCTGCCTTTCCAATGTGCTATCCATGCCGAAACATTATTTTTTCTAATGTCACTAAATAATACATATTGTTCCAAAAATTTAAGTAACTTAATAGCTTTCATGAAAATAAATATCATTTAAGGCCATCAGGTATGCTGTCATAGTTATCATATAAGTTGTGAATAATTATTACTTTAAAAATAATCATGCTCTACTTTCCTTAGGTAACTTACGTCAAGGCTCAGACATCATGTTGCCACAAATTCCCGAATTTGTCTTTAAGCAGCCTTCTCCTCTGATATTCTTCTGTTGGGTCTGTTATATTCTTGTAGTCATTGGATATTTTGACCCACCAAGTGCTATAATATTCCACTTGATTCGAGGGTTCTGTGTCACTGAAGTTTATTTAAACAATTGAATAATAAATACCTACTTTATTTGCTAGCATTTCTAACAAGAAGTACATGTTTAAATGTACCCAGTTTAGCTTAAATGCAAAGGAAACTGCACACAACAAAAAATTATGGCTTCAAATCATGAAAAACAAAACCAAAAACAACAAAAAAATATTGCCATTTAAAGCACCCTTAGAGAAAATATTTGGAAATACTAAATTGAATACTGTTGTTTAATCAAAACCAACAATGATAGTAATCTGCTCATTTACTATTTTGTCTTGTCATTCCTCTTGTCTTTTTTCAATAGTCTATGAAATTATAGCAAAGAGAATGATGAGATACAAACCCTAATGAATCTTGGACGTTGTTAAAATGTAATCATCTGTGTTCCTGCAAAGCTTTGCTTTTGAAAGCCTCTTTCTGTATTGTCAATGATTTTGAATGAATCACTTACTTTGTGGGTGTCTTGGTTTTGAAATATAAGACTTTCAAGTGAAAGCTTTTTAGGTCTACTTTGAGTTTGATAAATATTGTGTCAATGTGTATTGTTAAACACTTGTATGTTCATGTTATACTGGTATGTGAGTAGCAATATTGTAAGATTTTTAAAAATGGTTTGCTAAATTAGATATAATGTCTATCCCCTGTAGACTTACAATACTATATAGTACATTGTTGATAAATCACCATGAACAGTTAACTGTTTGAATAAGATCATGGAGCAGACTGGGATCAAAACAGATTTAGTTTTGGTCTCAACTCTGTCGTTTACTGGGTTTGGGATCTTGATCAATTTGTTTAATCTGTTTATGTGTCAGTTTCTTACTTAGTTAAATCAAGATACTAATACTTAACTTGTAGTATTGATGTACTAATTACTTGAACTAACATAGAGTACTTTGTATTATTTCTTACACATAGAGGGTGTAAAATACATTTTACATAGCTTTACTATTGAATAAAAAATAAACTCAAATTTTGTTCTTTTGAATAGAATATGTGGTAGTTGGAACTCATGAACTATTATAGACACAGACCTATACTGATGGGAAAAACTACTCTTACATTCCCTAGGACCTACATGCACATGGCTATAGTCAAATTTCTTGAAAAAGGGCCATTGGTAAGATGTATAGATATCTGAGTTTTATTGAAACAGTGCTCAAAGAGATTTAATGCACTGATGGGTATCCATATACCTCATAGCTAAACTGAAGATTTGCAAATCTATTTGTGAATGTATGAATTGCTGCATGTAATCTCCCTGTGACTTGGGAATTAACAACTCAAATTTCCCTCCAACTTTGGAAGAGAAGGTTCTTTTATACCCACACCACAAACCCTCTGTGTCTCTACTGCACTTTCAGTCATACCCCATGGCAGGTTTTATCACGCTGTATTTCAAATGATTGTTGATATGCAAGTCTCCCTTTACTTCAGTGTAATATGCCAAGACACTCTTATGTATTAGTGATAAAAATGAATAAAAGTTGTTTACCGTTATCCCAGAGTGAATAGCAGGATAAGAAAGCAGGGTAAGGAAGCACCCTTGATGGGAAGACTCTGTCACCATGTAGGTGTCCCTCAGCTACTAACACAGGGCCAACACCTGGTTGCTATTTGGTACGTGTTTGCTGAATGAATAAATGGATATACTATATTATTGCTTCACTGGAAGGATTTAACAACATCTTTAAAAATGCCTCCTTCGCTCTCCCTTACAGACTACTCGGAGCCAATATTTGCAGCTGTGAGGAAAATAGAATTGCTAGTTTCTCTCATTCCTACTCTACTTTTAGCTTAGCCTATTCTTATATCCACTAAAATTTATTATATTTATTGATGTGGAAAATGTGCGCTTTACATATTAAGTGAAATAATTAGGTTAAAATGTAATGTGTAGTGTGATCCCATTTTTGGATAATGTATGAGTGTGCCTGTCGTTAGTAAAAATATAGGTAAATACAAACCAGAAAGTTTACAGTAGCTTTTGCTGTGTGGTTGAATAAAGAGTAATCTTTGTTGTTCTGAATATTTGTAGCAAGCATGTATTACTTTTATAAATAGGGAAAAAGCATTCTAAAAACAGAGAAGAAACTTTGGCTTGAAGCAAAATGTAAAATGGCCATAGAATCTGGATTTGAATCTATCTGTGTATAAGATAGCTCTTTTGACTACTCAAAGTGTGGTTGATAGAAACTGACTCCTTGATATAAATACGTTATGGATAAAGAGGAAGATCGATGAAGGTATATTCTTTCTGGCATTTGCATTCAGCTTCATAGGCTCTATAATGCTAAGTATGATCAAGATCACCATTGGTGCTAACATCTTTAACAAATTGTCCTTGACTCTCAACGGCAATCACTGCTGTGCCCTTGTCTGCTAGTGATTCAAACCAGTTGACCTCAGTCTTAAGAACTTTTAAAATAACCAGAAAAAGTTTTTTTTTTCTTCTTCTTCTTCTTTAGCTGCAGGGCATTGTTCTGTGTCTTTCTACCTTCTGACATTATGAATGATGTCCTTCCCTTAGACTCACGGTTACCTTGAAGATATTTATAGATCAGGTTCTGATCCCTCTGAGGGAGCTCTTCAGTTTGGACTCTTCAAACTCAGTGTTTTGTATCCTCCAAACCTCATTTCCTAACATATTTATTCTGGAAGAAATGTTCTGTATTAGAAAACATTTTTTGTATACTCTTTTTCCCATTGTGCATGCAAAATATTTTTAAAAAACAGAAAGGAAACAAGAAATGTAAAAAAGTAAAACATCAAATTATACCAGAGATTTGTGTTGTTCCCACAGTTATCATTTCATGATTCTTCTATTTATATTGCTTGTTCTTTAGGAAATGACATTAGCTTGCTTTTTTCTATGCACTGAATTCTTTTGGGTATATTCTTATTAATCTCTCTTGCTTTTCTCAGACATGTCATTCTTTAAATGCTTTATTTACCTACAGTCTGAGATACATTCTCCTATTTTGCTAAATTGCAATAGTCAGTATCAGAGTGAATTTTACTGTATGAGCATATTTTGCCAAAAAGCAAATAGGAAACAGTGTGTGTTCTTTCTTATTTCAGGCCAGTAATATAAAACTGCATGTGCTAGAACTAATTTAATCATATGCATATTACAATGAAATTAAATTCTCTTTCATCTTTTCAACTTTCTTTCAGACTAAGATCCTGTTATACACCATAAAATATGTCCATTAATACACTAAATGTGCAGCTATTTGGTTACTTATAGATTTATATTTTAAGCAAATTTAACATTTAATGTTGGAGCATATCATTTTTAAAAGGTTGAATATATACTTTAATATTAGGTTTGAGCTAATGCTCCATTTTTATTTATTTAAATAAGTGGCATACCAAGAGCTAAATTTAATAATCTAATTTATGAAAAGAAAGAAAGAATATCTGCAAATGATTCAAATCCACTTACCCTAAATATCTCATATATTCAATCATTCCTCATTCAGTTGAGAAATACATATATATTCATTTTTATAGAAGCTTTATAGTAGATACTAATTTTCCTAATTTATAAATAAGGATACTTAGGGTAAAAAGATTAAGTAACTAGCTTAAAGTGGTAGCACTTGACTGTCTTTTACATTTCACCATATCTGTAGACTAAAACTCGTCAATACAAAGATGACAGCTCTAATGTCTGTCCTAGGCAGTTCAAAATGCTACAATTTTATATATATCTATACAATCCTTTGCCAGGATCTTAATCTAGTTTCAGTTTATCACATAACCTAGGCAGTAATTATACTAAATACAAAACACAATGACAAAATGGTCTAATTATAAAACATGTTAAAAGTTGTTTTTAATGTTAAACTCCACTTGGATATTTATTACACAAAAGAAACTGAGAAAATAGTACATATTTTAGTAATCTCTTATACAAAGTTACAGTAAGGACATATATTGGTTCTTAAGATGTTTATTAATATACCCAACATGGGTTTTACTTATCTGAGAGTTTTCCTTAACATGTTGGATTCATTGATTGTGATATTTGTTTCTATCCTTTATATATTGGGTTATGTAGAACTAAGTCAGGTAGTCAGGTGTTTAAAAAAAGATTTATAGAAAACTGATTTGTCTTGTAATCTGGACACTGTTGTGCAAAATTTGTATTGAACTTTTTCAAAATACTGTGAAACATAATATAGACTGTTGCCCAAAATGCTGTTAATTAGCCACATATAGTTTTAAATAACATATTTTTTAAGCAAAAAGAGAACAATAATGAAAGTTTTTATTCGCAGACTTAGTTAATACTTGATTAGCCCAAAACATATACTGTTAATTATCTTGTTCTACTACTCATTGTATTACTTGACAATTATCAGCATTTTTATTTAGCTTTGTTAATTTTATTTTATCATTATCAACATAAAATATTTCCTGGGAGTTAAGAATGACTAGTTGAATACTTTACTGGGAGTTGTGATGACAGCTTACTGTGAGTAAGTTGTATAAGATGGAATACCTGATACAAAGACACCAAAACTCAATTGATGCAACTACTTGAGCATTCTTCACAAGAATACGTTAGCCCACTTTCCATTATTGATGAACCACACTTGAAGAAAAAATTAGGTGGGAAGGGGCTAAGAATTTTATATTTTCTGTTCTGAAAATCTGTACTAAAGAAAGGAAACCATTCTGTGAGGATGCAATTCAAATAGAAATGGGGCAGTGGGCCAGATTTTATTCCTAGGCTCCTGACTTCCAATTCATGACTGTGACAAGAGCAAACTTTCATATCTTGAACTAACACAAAACACATGTCTATGTAAACCAGTGAACTCTTAGTTTCCCACACATGACATATGGTTAAATGGATTTGAACAGATATGCATTTATGCAAGAATAAATGCAAACAATGAAAGAAAATTGAGAGATTTCCTATCAATAAGTCAAATAACTAAATAAGTTTCTGCTTGTTCTGTCAATGAATGTGCAGTCAAGAAGTATTATAGATAATTGAGAACCACATAATTAACATTTAATCATTATGGTAGTAATTCAGCTTTGTAATCAGATTTATGTAACAGATACATAAAACATTTATTCTTCACAGTTTCATGATCTACATTCATATGACCATCTCTGTTTTTATAACTTAAAAAAAAATAGCAGCTTGATATTTAATGTTGTTTCATTCATGTGGAAAACACTTTATTAGTCTATTCAAAACAACTATAAAATTGTCTGATGTTGACACTGTGCTAAAACCTCCTCCCATTTTTGTTTTGCTACATGTTTACATGCCATAAAAATCATAGTATATATCTTCCTGATTTCAAATTCAATATACAAAATCAGAATTTATCACATCAAGTAGGCAGTAATTATATTTAATATAAAATACAATGACAAAATGCTCTGATTATAAAACATGTTAAATTTTTTTTAATGTTGAACTCTACTTGGACATTTATTACACAAAAGAAAAAAATATATATCCATTGTAATAAATATTAAAGGAATTAATAATAAAGCATGTGATTCCTTTAAATGTGGTAAATTTTATTAAGATGACAGTAAAAATGCATAAAATTACTTAGCAAGGTGTTGGCCTTTTATAAATGCCAGATACTTTGAATTTAATTAATTAAAGGTCCTTTTTTAGTTGCTACCATGAATTTTCAATTAATTTTTATAATTGTATTAGTTTTCACGTGTTTTCTGTGAATAACAAGACCTTATCATACAAATTTCTAACATTACATACCACATTTTTGCCTGTATTTAGAAATAGAATAAAAGGAAACTTAAATTTGCATTGTTTGAAGGTCAAATAATAGTCTGGGAAATAAAATTCAGTAACATATAGATACACCAACAAACTAAAAATTATTTAAGACCATTATCCACGTCAGTGAATATTTCCTCTCTAGATGTGGCTTAAATTTAGAAAATATACTTTACATATTCTTTGGTTGAAAAAGATAATTAGAACTATGGGGTCTACTGCCCTCCTTAGATTATACTGGCATTCATTTGTTCTAATTCTCTGCCTGTTATAGGGTTCTCTTTTCATTCATATGATGAGTTCAATAGAGAGAAAAAATAATTCTCCCACCACCCACTGAATAAAGTATCCATTTGGCCTATTTGATAACTATTTTCCATAATGAATGTTTGGTACAAACAAGGAAAACTATACTCCTTCCTCCTATTTTTTCTGTCTTATCAGTACCTATCAACTTCTACCACACAACAGGAGGTCAAGATGAACATAGTTATAATTTATTAGACTACAACTTATATTTGTTAGTTATATTTTAGATGGATGTCTCCATCCCTTTTGGCAGATGAGATTTGATGGAGATTAGAATTTGTAATGACCTCAGGAGTCACCCTGGTCTCTTCAACAGATAGCACATTTACTAGACTTTTCTTAGGACAGTTTGTCCCCACTCTGGTAAACCACTGACAGATGTCCAAATTCATCCAATGTATGATAAGTATTAGTCATTCTAACCAGAATGATTCTATATAAAGACCATTTTTCCAAAAGTTTGTTCTGTACCTAAACAATATAAAATGCTATGATAGATAATGCTAGTGACCTGAACATATATTCATCTGGTTCCCTTCTCCATTCCTAGGTGTAATTTACAACTTTGAAGGTTTCATAAGAGAACTCTTGTAGGACAAAGACACAGCCACTGGTATTTTTTTTCTGTTTTCTGAAAGTAGGATAACTTCTGCAATGATTAGAGTGAATTTTCTTTTCCAAAAAAAGGTGAATATTAAGAGTCTCTGATGAGACTGAAATATTTCAAGATATACCTACAGTTTTTTGGCTACGTTTTGTTTGAATTCTAGCTTTTATTATTGGCAAGCTGAGGGAAAATTAGTTATCCAGTCAGCATGGTAAGAGGTTACTGAGTCAGTTTAGATTGTATTTCTGCTGCTTGGTTAAATGTTATAACCTCAGAAGACATTGAATTAAAAAGTTAACTGTGATCAAAGTTGTCAAAGCTTAACAGTCTTTACCTGTAATGTCTTTCACAAAGTTCTTTAAGTAGAGAGAGAGATCAAAAGTTATTTGTTTGACAGTGGAATATTTTCAAAGAATATATATAGTACAATACTCTTCATTCTTTTATGTGCAACAGAAAGTGTCATAAAATGATGAACATATAGAATTTTCAATTTTTCATTCAAGCTATGCAAAGTAGTTGATGTAAGCTGAAATATTAGCCTTGTCTTTGTTATGGTTTGGCCATCCTGACATGTCATAATTTTCTTTATCAAATAAACTGATTGGATGTGTCATTTTTGGTTATAATTGCAGGTATCACTGGTGAAGTTTCCAGGTAGCTATTTCTTTAGTTTTCAATATAACATAGGAAATGAAAGACTGGCTGGTACAATTTCTGTTACCAAAATCTTTCAAAACATAGTATGTAGATTTGTCCCTCTGTCTCTTACCTGCAATCTCAGAGATGTTTACACAAGTTGAAATTATATAAATTAATAAATCTGATCATCTCAGATAAAAATTTTTCCATCACCTTTTCTTTTGTTGTTGTTTGGTTTTGTTCTTTTAATATAAATCTTTGGCCAGTGTACAAGGAATGCAGTATTGGAATCTTTTCAAGGACGATTAAGAAAACTTCTGGGTAAATCATGAAACATGCAGTGTTGTCATTAGCTATACAGACTTTCACTTTATTTATCTTCAACTTAGACTTTACAGTTTTTTTTCTCATATAGATGATGAAGACTCAGGGTTAAAGAAGACCATCCATGCAAATCATATGATGCTTCTGTTCTTTCCATACTTCTTCCAAATGCTCCTCTATGCCATGTTTAAATAACTCTAGTTAAAGGCATTTATCCTTCTTGAAGAAATTTCTTATCCCTTAGGCTTGCTCAGTTTGAAAATTTTCTTTCTACAGAAATGAACAAAAACTCATTTATCATTCTGTGAAGAAAGTCAATGGTAGCTTGGTGGGAATGGCATCAAATCTGTAAATTACTTTGGGCACTAAGACCATTTTCATCATATTATTTCTTACTATCCATGAGCATGGAATATTTTTCCATTTTTTGTGTCCTCTCTTATTTCCTAGAGCAGTGGTTTCTAGTTCTCCTTGAAGAGGTCCTTCACATCCCTTGTAAATTGTATTCCTAGGTGTTTTATTCTCTTTGTAGAAAGTGTGAATGGGAGTTTGCTAATGATTTGGTTCTCTGTTTGTCTCTTACTGGTGTATAGCAATGCTTGTGATTTTTGCACATCAATTTTGTATCCTGAGACTTTGCTGAAGTTGCTTATCAGCTTAAGGAGATTTTGGGCTGAAACAATGGGATCTTCTAAATATGCAATCATAACATCTGAGAAACAGGGACAATTTGACTTCCTCTCTTCCTATTTGAATACATTTTATTTCTTTCTCTTGCCTGTTAAATAGGAATGGTGAGAGAGGGTATCCTTGTCTTGTGCCAGTTTTCAAAGGGAATGGGTCCATCTTTTGCCCATTCAGTGTGATATTGGCTGTGGGTTTGTCATAAATAGTTCTTATTATTTTTAGATATGTTCCATCAATACCCAGTTTATTGAATTTTTTAGCATGAAGAGGTATTGAATTTTATTTAAGGCCTTCTCTGCATCTATTGAGATAATCATGTGGTTTTCGTTTGGTTCTGTTTATGTGATGGATTATGTTTATTGATTTGCATATGTTGAACCAGCCTTGCATCACAGGGATGAAGGTGACTTTATCATGGTGGATAAGCTTTTTAATACGCTGCTGGATTCAGTTTGCCAGTATTTTATTGAGGATTTTTGCATCAATGTTCATCAGGGATATTGGCCTGAAATTTTCTTTTTTTGTTGTTGTGTTTCTGCCAGGTTTTGGTAACAGGATGATGATGGCCTCATACAATGAGATAGGGAGGAATCCCTTTTTTTCTATTGTTTGGAATAGTTTCAGAAGGAATGGTCCCAGCTCCTTTTTGTATGTCTGGCAGAATTTGGCTGTGAATCCATCTGGTCCTGGGCTTTTTTTGTTTGGTAGGTTATTAATTACTACCTCAATTTCAGAACTTGCTATTGGTCTATTCAGGGATTTTACTTCTTCCTGGTTTAGTCTTGGAAGGGTGTTTCTGTCTAGGAATTTATCCATTTCTTCTAGATTTTCTAGTTTATTCGCATAGAGGTGTTTATAGTATTCTGTAATGGTAGTTGGCATTTCTGTGGGATCAGTGGGGATCTCCCCTTTATCATTTTTATTGTGCATATTTAATTCTTCTCTCTTTTCTTCTTTATTAGTCTGGTTAGCAGTCTGTTTTTTTAATCTTTTCAAAAAACCTGTTCCTGGATTCACTGATTTTTTTTGAAGAATTCCTCATGTCTCTTTCACCTTCAGTTCTGCTCTGATTTTAGTTATTTCTTGTCTTCTGCTAGCTTTTGAATTTGTTTGCTATTGCTTCTCTAGTTCTTTTAATTGTGATGTTAGGGTGTCAATTTTAGATCTTCCCCACTTTTTCCTGTGGGCATTTAAGTGCTATAAATTTCCCTCTAAACACTGCTTTCGCTGTGTCCCAGAGATTCTGGTATGTTGTGTCTTTGTTCTCACTGGTTTCAAAGAACTTATTTCTGCCTTAATTTCATATGGAATCAAAAAGAGCCTATATAGCAAGACAATCATAAGCAATAAGAACAAAGCTAGAGTCATCATGCTACCTGACTTCTAACTATACTACAAGCTACAGTAACCAAAACAGCATGGTACTGGTACCCAAAAAGATATTTAGAGCAATGGAACAGGACAGAGGCATCAGAAATAATACTACACATCTATAACCATCTGATCTTTGACAAAACTGACAAAAACAAGCAATGGGGAAAGGATTCCCTATTTAATAAATGGTGTTGAAAAAACTGGATAGCCATATGCAGAAACTAAAACTGGACCCCTTCCTTATACCTTATGCAAAAGTTAACTCAAGATGGATTAAATATTTAAATATAAGACCTAACACCATAAAAATCCTAGAGGAAAACCTAGGCAATATCATTCAGGACATAGGCATGGCCAAAGACTTCATGACTAAAACAACAAAATCAATTGCAATAAAAGCCAAAATTGACAAATGGGTTCTAATTAAACCAAAGAGCTTCTGCACGGCAAAAGAAACTATCATCAGAGTGAACAGGCAACCTACAGAATGGGAGAAAATTTTTGCAATCTATCCATCTGATAAAGGGCTAATATCCAGAATCTACAAAGAACTTAAACAAATGTACAAGAAAAAACCAACTCCATCAAAAAGTGGGTGAAGGATATGAACAGAAATTTTCTAAAGAAGATATTTATGCGGCCAAGAAACATGAAAAAAAGCTCATTGTCACTGCTCATTAGAGAAATGCAAATCAAAATCACAGTGAGATACCATCTCACGCCAATTAGAATGGCGATCATTAAAAAGTCAGAAAACAGATGCTGGAGGGGATGTGGAGAGATAGGAATGTTTTTACACTGTAGGTGGCAGTGTAAATTAGTTCAACCATTGTGGAAGACAATGTGGTGAATCCTCGAGGATCTAGAACTAGAAATACCATTTGACACAGCAATCCCATTACTGGGTATATACCCAAAGGATTATCAATCATTCTACTATAAAGACACATGTACATGTATGTTTCTTGCAGCACTATTCACAATAGCAAAGACTTGAAACCAACCCAAATACCCATCAATGTTAGACTGGATAGAGAAAATGTGGCATATATGCACCATGGAATGACTTTATATCCTTTTCAGGGACATGGATGAAGCTGGAAACCATCATTTCCAGCAAACTAACACAGGAACAGAAAACCAAGCACCACATGCTCTCACTCATAGGTGGGAGACAAACAATGAGAACATATGGGCACAGGGAGGAGAACATCACACACTGGGGCCTGTCGGGGGTGGGAGGAATAGAGGAAGCATAGCATTAGGAGAAAAACCTAATGTAGGTAACGGTTGGTGGGTGCAGCAAACCACCATGGTCCATGTGTACCTATGTAGCATACCTGCAAGTTCTGCACATATATCCAAGAACTTAAAGTATAATAAAAAAAATTCATTCAGCATCATCACACACGTGTCCTACTCAGGATTATATAGAAATAGTCCAATACTTCATAACATTATAACACTTAAAATATTTGGTGACATTTGTATTCCTTGGGATGTACATCTCTTTCTGCTGCTGATCTAAGCTCTTATATCATTCGGGAAATTTTCTCAGAATATGTCTTCTAATAATTTATCCTAAGAAATTCTCTCTTTGGCACTCAAAGGTCAGCAGAGTCATCTCTTCATTCTCTTCGTTCTGACCAATGCAGCCTAGAAGCCAGACTATCTATTTCATTGCTACAGACAAAATTCTAAGTGTGAAACTTGCAACTTTGTTAATGAGTTTTGCCTCCACCATCCAGGTCAGATTGCTGTTGGTCTTCCTGCATGTCTGACCTACACTAAGCATATCCCATGGTAAAACTCCCTGCTGCAAAGCCTTGCTTGTCAAATTGGGCAAACTAATATAGATTCAGAGCAATGTGCATTATAATTAATGCTGACTTCTGAAAATAACATTCTATCTTAGGACATTAATTACTCTCATTTAGACATTTATAAAAGTATTAAATTAGATTTTTGGAAGACATTAGGCTTAATATTACAACTTGAGGTCTCTTGCCTGTATGGTAGGCTCTTGGAGTCCTGGATATGATCTGAAGCAGAATACATAGGAATTTTGGTATTTTTTAAGGTAAGTTTTTCTTTTCCTTTTTTTTTCTGTAAGCTTTCTTCCATGGGCTAATGATATATACCATATTCCTGGGGCACATGAACTAATAGGCTCCGGATGTTATCTCCTTTGGAGTTTGATTGCTACCATTGAAAGAGAAGATGGTTTCAGAATACTCAGGTTATACTTTATTCACAGTGCCCATAAAAAAAAATTCCCCTCTTCTTTGCCCATCTCCCCAAAATGATAGAATATAGTAACACAGTTTGGAATTCACTGAACCAACATTTAGGGTTTAGTAATAAGGCATTCCTCTGGCTTCACATCTGTTAATGTTTTGCTGTAGTCTAAGATTCCAAGGGAAACCAATAAAAAACTTGTGACAGTAATCAGGAAAAATTTTGATGGGTTAAGATACTATGTCTTTTCTAACAATTTTTTTATTATTTTTTAAAAAGGGAAGTAGTATGTGAATTCTTATGAATTACTTTATAACCTCCCAGTATATTAATATAACAATCTTATATTTATGCTTTTACATTTTTTTTATCTTTTAGATGCATTAGGTAAAGTAATATGTTTCTTTTACATATCTGAGTTTTTCCTATGATTATTTTTCTCTTATTTTACATGTCTCTATTTTATTTTCTTGACATTCTTACCTATCTGCCTTTAAGATAAATATTTTTCATTATTTCTAGTTGAGTAGGGGTAGAAAGAAGTAGGAAGCAGTTTCCAAAAAAGAGAAGAGTAAGGGAATGTAAGATAACACACTAGCAAAAGGTAGAACATTTTGTAGCAAAACAATCTAATGGTTGTTGTACATTGTTTGGATACTATCTAGCCACATTGTAGTAGTATATATTTGTGTGTGGTGGGAATTGACACACAATGAATTTTACCCGTGAAGAGATGGCACTTATGATATAGACACAAATGTGGCAAAGCAGAGTCAGTGGTTAATGAACCTGAACTGATTTCAGGAACAGATGGATTTTGGGGGAAAATATTTGGGCAAATATTGTTTTCATTATAAACACTCTCCTGGGCTTTTATTTCATAGCACAGATATTTTCTTTTGAATAACAGAAGTATAATAATGGGATTAGAAAAGTGAGGGATGGAAGGTGAGAAAAATGTTGAAGGGTAACTGAATTTGGTTTAATATTTAAGGATAGTGTTAATCAGAATGCTACGTTTTAAAACAAAATTAGTATCTAAAATGTATTCATCTTGCCTATTTAAAAAATTTAACTCCAATATAATATTAGCCTCTATCTAATCTCATCAATTTCCCTCAAGTACATTTTCAGAATCAAGGTTTTGATCTACTAACACTGTATCTATAGCTAAGATGTTATGAGTATCTTCCTCTGAGTAATGCTAGTTGCATTAACAATACATTAGTTTTGTGCTTTCAGATGATTTTTGTCTTATTTTTGTCAGTTTATTTCTTCATACAGGAAAACATATCCATTTTGCTTTGTTCATGCATTCGTAACATTTTTATTCTTAAAATTCAAATCTGTTTATTATCTGGGGGGGCAAAATAAAAAGTATGACATAATAGTTTTCATGTTGAAATATTATACTTTCAAAGCTGACAACAAATTATAGTGAGAAGAATTATATCAGCAATTTAATCACATGAGCAAGTCTTATCTCTCAGAAATAACGTATGTTCCTTCCACATTTTCCGCAGTATTTAGTAGCATCCAGCAAAAACTATAAGCCTTCAAACTTCTTTAACTCCTGGACTTCATTAGCTATTTTTATAGGCCATATAGAGCTCAACTGCACAAAGTAAACATGTTTATGTTTCCATAAAGTTAAAATAAGATCTACCTTAGGATCCATCATAAAGTAATACATACCTCCTAAGCTTTCTAAAATGAAAGGGACCAGTTGCAAAGAACTATGCTCTTTACTAGCCAAAAGAGAGTTTATTAATGTGAGGAACCTGAAGCAGACAAGAGAATTTCATGTAAACTCTGGATCACCAGACACTACTTTATTCTGTAAGAGCTGTACAAAGTGACATATGCCAAAGTAAATAACTTTCGTAGTTAAGTCAGCATCTCCACAATTTTGTAGAAAACCAAACCCATTTGTTTATTTTCATTGCAGATGAAAAACACTGACACATGAAAGCAAGTTGATCAAATCTGTTCCAAATTGCAGAGTGAAATTTAAAGTGTTAGGAGAGAGATGAAAATAAATGAACTACATAAAAAACATGTCTCGTCTTTGATTTTTTTTCTAGTGTAGTCTTCTTTTTAATCTTTTAAGATATAAATGTAATTTTTTTTCTTTGGGTTTCCAGGTATTTCAATGAAAAAAATTATATTCATTAACTAGGTAAGAATTTTATATAAGAAAGAAAAATAACCACATTTGAAGATAACCTACCAAAATAACCAGTTTAAAATTTCAAACTAAGCATGTGAAGCTACTTCAGGAGCTACTTTGGCCAAAATGTTTAGAGGCCTTACATTTTTTGTTCATCTTTCCTGTGTCATAGATGCATAGTTTAGCCATACAAATATTTATTTATTTTTCTTCAATTTATTATAGCTCAATCTATACAGATTTTTCAAGCAAAAAATAGTCTGAAGTTTGAGGATTCTTAGACAATATAATCTGAAAGAAATATATATATGTATTTACAATTTATTATTAAATACATATATATGTATTTATATATTTATATATATTAAATATATTAATATTTAATATATTTTATATATTAAATTTATGTTTATATATTAAATTTATGATGTGTATAGGGAGATTCATGGAAAAATACATATCTTAATTATAAAGCTATTAAAATTGCAGTGATTTTATTTTATAGTTTCTTTAGGAACAACTTAAATATTTCAATATCAAGAAACAGGCCGGGTACAGTGGCTCCCTCCTGTAATCCTAGCACTTTGGGAGGCCGAGGACTGTGGATCACCTGAGGTTGGGAGTTGATGACCAGCTTGACCAACATGTAGAAAGCTGTCTCTACTAAAAAAATACAAAATTAGCCAGGCATGGTGACACTTTTCTGTAATCCCACTACTCAGGAGGCTGAGGCAGGAGAATCACTGGAACCCAGAAGGCGGAGGTTGCTGTGAGCTGAGATCACTTCATTGCACTCCAGCCTGGGCAACAAGAGTGAGACCATCACCAAAAAAAAAAAAAAAAATCAAGAAACAGTAGCCTGAAGTTTATAAGAGTGAGAATTATTTAGAAGCACTTGCATTTTTTTCCTGGTAAGATTCCTTGCCTTTGACAGTTTAAGTAAAATGGGTAGGTGTCAAGGGGCAGAACAATGTACTTGGAAATAGGTATATGATGCTTGTTAACAGTAACAAGACTTGCTAATCCGTATCTCTACAGACTCCACTGAAAATACCTATTCATGTATAGGAGCAGCAAATAATGAACATTTTTCCTGTGTGTGTTTGTTTAGCTCAAGCAGTGCCTTTAACTTTCCCTAAAAACCATTTTCTACATCCAGGGCAATTTTCCATATTTAGCCTCCAGTCCATTCAAAGTCATGCCAGATTATTTTTACTCAATTAGCAGAAGGACAAAAATTGGGAAGGGGCCAAATAAAGTAACTAAAATAAATAGAAGCAACTTAAATTAAATACAAGTGTTTGGACACTAGCATTGGTATGGACAGACTATTAGCCTGAGGAAAAAAGAATGTTACTTAATAACATTGTTCAATTATCTGACTGTATCTTATATTCAGGATACTAATTATCTATCACAACTGATGGGGAATAAAGTCTTTAAGATTAAATACTCTACTATTGAATGTATAAATAATTAAAGAATGGCTTCAAGGATACTATGATAAATGGCGTAGCAATAGAAATTACAAAATCCTCTATCCAAAGAATGATGTGTTCTAGAAAAGTCCTTGCCTGTCTTACACTTCTGCTATGGAAAGGGCTAATCAGAGATGTTCTTCTTAATGTAGCGTATTCTGAGTTCTGAGTGTAACTTTTACAAAATCCCAAACATTGATATCTGCTTTCAAGCTAGGCTTGACAGTTCTATAAGTGTGTTCTCCCATGAAAAGGTCAACAGCAGATAATTAGTTGATATATGTTCTTATGTTCTTATGTTCCCTATGTAGATCATTAGAATTTGTTTGTGGTTTCTAAAGGAACAGTGACTTGAAAATAGTTTTGAGTGCCTTGAAAATAGTTTGCAGAATGCTATATCCATTTATATGGGAGCAGCCCCCACAACCTAGTGAATAATGTTGGATTTTGTTAGCCATTGGTACATTCATAAGTAGCCGTCTAGATCAACATTGACATATAAACCTTCAGATGAGGTTGACCTTACATGATAAAAGTTGTAAACATTTCACAAGACAAATCCATTTTTATATGCAACATACTAAATTTGTCTTACTGCCTCCAAGGTGTTTATTTTAGGGCATCTATCTTTCTATCTATCCATCATCCATGTGTCTGTCTATCTTCAGTGATTAAATTCAAACATCTTTGAAATTACAATTCTTAAGGCTGGGTAAAGTACTTTAATTTCAGTAATTAGGGAGGCTGAGGAAAGAGGCTCACTGAAGCCCAAGAATTTGAGACCAGCCTGAGCAAAATTGTGAGACCCCATGTCCAAAAAATTTTTTTTTAAACTAGCTGGGTGTGGTTGGATGCACGTGTAATCCCAGCTACTTAGAAGACAGAGGTAGGAGAGTTGCTTGAGCCCAGGAGGCTGAGGCTGCAGTGAGCTGTGGTCACATTACTGCACTCCAGCCTGGACAATGGGGTGAATGTATGTATGTGTATATATATATATATATATATATATATATATATATATATAGAGAGAGAGAGAGAGAGAGAGAGAGAGAGAGAGAGAGAGTACAATTCTTCAAAATCCTCAAATTTACAATAGTCTGCATTTCAGAAAATTTTCTATAACATTTAATCAAAGTTAAAAAAATCAAAAATATTTTAAGCCATTGCACCAATAAGTGATTATCCAATTCATCCCATTTAAAGAATGCCTCCATTAATATTGGATGCCAGCCATCCTGTAGAACTTGGAGTCAGTAAGAAGTGCAAAATATTTCTTTTTCTATGATATGAATAAATTTCAGAAATTTAAGAGCAAGATCAAAAGATAAAATGAAATAAAATATAATACAGATGAAATTGCTTCTTCGAAAACTCACTTGTTACCGTTATGAGGAATAACAGAAACAAGTGCTGAATTTGCTGAGAGAATTCTGTCAGCACTTAGGTACTTTTTCTTTTTGAAACTGTAGGTTTCAAAACATCTCATTGTTGATACAGTCCATTTCTTAGAAGTTTTTCAGATTATTTGGTAACAGAGTTATAGGAAGAAAAATAACTAAAAATATTATATCTTCCTTAGGTGGAAAAAAACCACCATTTTATCTTCTACTATGATAGCTGACAACATTAAAATTGTAGGGCAAAAAGAATGATGTGATTCTAAGTCATAATCTCTTCCAAAGACCCCTGATTCAGAGAGTGATATTCACCTTCTCACTTTCCTCCTAGCAGCCTTATACTCAGCAACATTTCTGTCCTGCAGGAGCTAACCTGCTCAGCAAGAGATTTAGGTGAGACTGCCATGGCTGGAGCATTTCCAAATATCTGGTCTTCTGCTTTTGGGAACATGAGAAATCATTCATTTTGAACAGTAACATCTGGCCCTAAAAATGTCTATGATGCTAACTAATCAAAATAATCAGAAAGTGACATTGGCATAAGTTGTAGTTTCCTGTGGCCATTCAGGAATGTTCAGCATTACTTGTGGGATTAAATCTAAATGTTCATTAGTTGTATATGAATAGAATTTTCTGTTATCAACCATTTCAAAACCTAAGAACAAGCTATAGGTTTGATATCTGTAAATCAATGTTAGGGTGCTTAATCTGTATATAGAGACTTACATTTCTCCATTGAAGCTCTCCTCAAGATGTCATTTTAAAAATTGCCATTGAGCTTTTTTTTTTTAAAAAAAAAAAAAAGACTTCAGAAATACACTTCTATTTTTCATGTTTCCATAATTATAATAACAGATAAAAATAAACACAAAGGCTATTTTTCTCTTACTTGGCAGTTATATTTGTTACTTTATATCCAAGTTAAAAATCTAAAATTGATTTCCCGTGTGAAGTGAGTTTTAGCCAACCATCTGCTCAGGAGAGGGGAAAGGCAGACAAAGCTCATTCTTTCCTGCTGCTGCTTCTCACTGCTGTTAGGTGACTACTGGGAACCTTAAAATAGGATTGCCAGGTTTAACTTTTCAGAATGCGGAGTAGGCATATGTCTACTAGGGATTTGGGGCAGGGAGGGTTATACTTAGACCAGTGGGACTAGCTAACGTATTAGGTACTGATGTTGTTGAATGCCATAGATGAGAACACAGATGTCCCAAACATGTCCTGCTTCCCATCTCAAATTCATGATTCAGCAATAAATATGGGATAATCTTGAATATATAGATCACCCATGAGCCTATGTCTACACTTGAATGTTATTACAATAACTGGTTTTCTTAATCCAGTGGCTTTCAATTTGGGGGATGAATATGTCAGAGAAATCTAGTTTTGGTGCAGGTGACAAATTAAGGGAACACCTAGGGATAAAGAGATTAAGTCAGAGATTTTGCAATAATGTCCAGATGTAGAAAATTTGATAAAACTTACAGCATTCACGGTGAGCCCAATTGTGGAAGATAATTCCTGAAAGTATAAAATTCGTTACCTTTGCATTCCAAAATGTGTTTTCATAGGAAAAAAGCAGGGAGGAGAACAACTAGTGCAAAACTAAATATGTAAATATATTTTCTATTTTTCAATCTCTACCATTTGAAATACAGCAAATGCTTAAATCATGTTTGAATGACCATGCAATTCAAAATAAGAGAAAATAATGTTAAAGATGTTTTTCCATTGACATATATTTTGAATCTTATGCCCTGCATTTATTTTCTTATATTTATAAACATTTCTGTTGGCCTCCTGGCTCCTTTTTTTCATTTATCAAAGTCTATGGAATTCAAGCATTAAATCTCTCTGCCTCTACCCAATCCAGTCCACACATAGTCATCCTTATTTAAATCTCTTCCTCTCTTGCTGCACTCTGATTCTATTTTTTATGTACTCTTTCCATTATATTACCTAATCCTTACATAGGAAGCATGTCTATACTGTCTGCTTTACTTCACAGAATCTCCTAAGTATGTTTCTATAGACTTAGAAATAGGAATATTTTGTCCTTATATATCAGTACAGACTTTTTTCTTCCCCAGAAAAATCTTAAAAGCAAAAATTTATCAAGTGAAACAGAAATAGTAATTTTGAAGCTGGAAAATGTTTACTACCTAATGCCATTTAACTTAAGCCTATTCAGTGATTTCGGGTATGTGACTTCCATAATTACTAGTTGGAAAAAAAAAGGCAGAAGAAGAAAGGGACAAAAAGAGAGAGTGGGGGAAAGCAGTGAGGGATAGGAAGAAGAGAATAATACATGCAATTGCATTTCGTTTTTCAAGACTCAAAGCAATTAGACTTTCACAAGGAGCTATCCAAATGTTTGTAGTAGGTTCTACTATTTAATGAAAGTAAAACAAACTAAAACCAAAGACTGTAATTATGTTTAACATTTCCAATTTTTTAAGGAATATAAGCCAAAGTGTACTCATGTGTCTCCATTATTCCAGCTTCCTTATCTCCTGTTTATGAAAATGTATATCCAGAAACAAATAGTTCTTTTATGCTACATTTTCTAACATGGAAGTTCTGTAGTCCCTGTCAAGGAAATTGTGAATGGAGACAATTCCTCAGTAATCATAACAAAGTTCCTTCTGCTTCTCTACCCTTCAAAAGTGATCCCTGCCAATCAAACTTTGTTTCTATTGAGGATATTTTCACTTGTATTTTGCTTAAAATCAGAATTGTTTATCTCGATCACACAATTCACTAGTGAACCTGATTTATATTCTCTAACAATGTTTAAAATACTGAAATATGATAGGCTACTTAAATTAAGTTACATTGTATTATTAAAGGACATGTATTTTAAAGATGCAAAGTGAGCCATCAGAGTGACTTTGTTCCAGTGGCAAAAAAAAAACACAAAGATTTGTTTTATGTTAAATAATCAGAGATGTCAGAAATACCAAACCTGATGGATTACAGCTCTTTATGTTAAATGCCCAACATAATAAGCTTTAACGTTAAAAATCAGTGACAATTCTAGATCATATCTAATACTTTGTAATGAGTTAAACTCCAAGCAATCTTCCTATGAATGTTGTAGATGCCTCAATGAAATGTTTAAGTTACGATGCACTGAAATGTTCTAAATTAAGTTTTAGGCTTACATGAAAATTCCAGCTACAGCAACAACATTAAAAAACAACAGCCCCCTTCTCAGGACTCCCCCGTGACTGCGACGGGATGAATGCTGCCCAAGGCCAGGCCACACAATTGGTTCTTCTCTGCTACAGAGTTATAGAATACATTCAGAAAAACAAAGGAAGTCTCTCTATTAGTGAGTCCAAACCTGTGTCCCTTATTGAACACAGTATTTAGCATGCAAGAGTGAGCATAGATTAGAAGAAAGAGATTCTGTCAGGGAGCATTCCTAAGCCTCTTCCTGGAACATTTTCTTCTCTCTGAGATGTATTTATGCTTGAGCATATTTATTGCTGCCTTTTTCATTGCTTTGTTAGTATTACTAGCATTTTAAACTTTGAAAAGTTTCCCATCTCTGAGGAGAAATGATGAAAGTCATTTAGTAGTAGGACATTGCTCCAGTGGAAAGGTTTTACCCTCTAATGCTTTTAAGTGTGTCTTTTAGGCTGCAAGTGAGATATGTGCCTTGTTTCTCAGATGAACACATAAACCCTGTTTTTCTAAGGCACTGCTTTCTTTAGTTGCCTCTTGGGTGCTTCTTTCTAAACCACTGTATATGGTTTTGCTGAATCAGAGAAAATAGAAATTTTTCTGTAGGTAAAAAAATCTCTTGTATGTATTTGAAACAAAAAATTGACAATATCAGAGCAAAACAGGATAAGGGAATCTACAACTTACTGGCATTTATTAATATAATATATAAGTATTTTGGTGTCATAAATGCTTAATACATATGGTTGTTTTAGTTATTCTTGTTTTGTTTTTGCACCACTCCAGGTGCTGATGATATAGTGGTGATTGAAAACACCAGGTCGTCTTTAGAGAGCTTAAGTCCTAAGTAATGCAGAGATTAAGAATATATCTATGTGTTTAAACAAACCTAAACTTTGATCCTAATTTGACAAGTTACAAGCCCCATGAAGATGAATATGTGCAGTAAATTCTCTGAGTCACAATGTTCTCATGGGTAAATAACAGCTAATGATTACTTTTTAAAGATTATGTTACATAATGAAAGGAAGGAGCCTACATCAAGCCTAAATGGGAAGCAAATAGTAAATATTAGTTGTCAGTAGTGCTTGACGTGTGCTGATAGCCTAACAGTGACAGGAGCAGTTTTTACCTTGACTGTGCACCTCACAGATACTGTCTGCAAAATTCCCAGCAATTCTGGAAGGTGTACATACAGTCATCTTGTTTC
The DNA here is from genome assembly GCA_031835075.1 of Saguinus oedipus. Taxonomy (NCBI): domain Eukaryota; kingdom Metazoa; phylum Chordata; class Mammalia; order Primates; family Cebidae; genus Saguinus; species Saguinus oedipus. The sequence continues at coordinate 48,752,426 of CM063169.1, forward strand.
ATTGCTGAGGAATCTGGGGCTTAGGGCAAGAGTCTAATTAAAACTTGCCCAAGTCTCACAGCTGCTACTTGTCAGAACAAAGGTGAACCACATTCATCTGATGCCAAAGCCCATGTGTTTCTCCTGCATTAATCTGATACTTAATCCAAGGCCAGCACTGCTTGGAGAAGCCATTCTTCTCTTTTTTCCTATTTGAGAGAGAAACAAATTGTACCTTTTTCTATTCACAAGCCTGCATGCAAAAAGCAGCAAGACAGTCAGCTAACTTCTTCATAAATACAGCACTCTGGCAACAAAATCACGGAACATATTTTAGCCAACTACTATTAAAATAATCTCTCTCTGGCATCACCTCCTCCCTGACTCATCCCATTCCAAATCAGTCCCCTTATACATAATGTCTCCATGTAATTTATCTTCCAAACTAGGGCAGTTGGAGGAGTAAAAGAAGGCACTAATAATAATTGCTCTAGATTAACCATTATAAACCAGCTCCATCCTGGAGAGGCCAAGACATACGGTCACCACATTTATAAGACTCCAAGGTTTAAATTATGGTTAGATTAGGAAAATACTAATGATAACAAGGAGAAACATTCTGTATCCCTATATATGAACACATACACCTTTGCTTTTTAAGGCCAGAGTAAAATCACTGCATCATTAATGCAGCCTTTAATTCATGCTCAGTCACTCACTATAGCAATGTAATAACAACTTCTAACTTTCCTTGCTCCTTCAGACCAAGGGGAGATGAATAACTGGCACCTTCTCTTTATAACATTTAAATAATCTATTTTATGTTCAGAGGATCTATGGATAAAAACATTTTATGTTGTCCTTGAAATCCTTTGGTCAGTGCCCATATGCACAACCTATGTATTTAGGAGGAAATGTACTGTGTAAAATGGTTTGTTCAATCATAGCTAAGTATCTCTGCAAAGGAAGATGTATTTGTAAACTGTACAAATGCAAATTTTGCTATCACAGCAACTACTAGTTATTTGCAACAGTTTCTTATTGCAACCAACATCTTGAAAACTGGCTGCTAGGTTAAATCTTTTACATAGAATAATAAAGAGAAGTGAAGAAGTAATAAGCAGAGTGTTCAATAAGATGATTGAAACAAGAAGAGGTGGAGGAGAAGAAAGAAAAAACCAGAGCAAATGGAAATAGACAAACAGAAGCTATCTGTATTGTGTGTTCCTCTCAGATTTTACTGAGTTTTATCCATTTAGGATCAGTAAATTTGCTTAAATGCAAATATCAGCCCATCTTTACCAGGTTTCTGTGATGAAAACAAGTATCATTTTTTTTTAAAAAAAAAACAATTTTATTGTACAGACATAACATCTAAATAGCATACAAGGGATAAATAAATGGAAGAAGGATGGATTATAAATCTGGTTTTACAGTATTGTTATAAGCAGGAATGTTTCAACAATTCACATTAAAAATCACACAAAACTCATAAGTAAATAAGTATATTTTAGTGTGATAGAAACTTAACCTAAAAAGAAAAGAGGGGAAAGGCATGAAGATAAAGATGTGAGTAAAAATATTAAAAGATTATTTAGTTCTACCCTCCTTCCAAAAAAATGCACTAAAACAGCATATGCAAATTACATTGTGAATTTCAGTGGCATATTTAAACTGAATGATTCAGACCTTGAATCGTAATTGTATTTATTATTTTTTCATACCCTCCCTCCCTTCCTCTATTCTTGCTTGATTCATTCTTTCTAAGTTTTATTTTATTTACTCATAGCTCCAAACTATCAACCTCCTTGTGAAATCAATTTCTTTGGAAGATATGTACCCTACTTTTTCATTACCAGCTTTATATTTAATTGTACTATGGCATTTCCACTTCTGGAAATTCCCCCTTCCCTTATTGTTCCTACTTTTTAGAAATTCTGGCAATAAAAGTACATTTTCATTCTTGGAAATCTTGGCCTCTGTTCATTCCAACATTTCTGTCTGACAATAATTTATTTTCTTTATTATTTCAAAGATGAGAAACTTGTGTCTTCCAATGGTTCCTATCACTTACACATAAACAAGCATCAGTATTTTCCTCATTTATCAGAATTAAGCCAGGAGTAAGCAGTGCCTCTATTTATGTCTACTTTCTAAGAGATAAAACTGACTTCAAGCCAAGTCTTAAATCATATCAGATATTCTACTTTAAGGAAACTTAGTCATCTTGCAGTTTTCATGAAAGTTAATGGACCTATGAGCACTGCCAAATTTAAACTGAATTAGAAAAGCATTTCCCATGTTGCAGGGATTTCAGCAGAATCTCAGCCTTTAACTTTCTTTCTCTCATCAATTGTTCTTTTTGTATGATTACCTGAAAAACAATGTACCTCCTAGCAAATTTTGGTCTATTCATTTTGTTCCAAGTTTTTCCTCTTATTACTGTAGTCCATTGATTCTCAAAGTAAGGGCAGGGAACTCCTTGGGTTTGGAAGTTCAGAATTATTTCACAATAATACTAAGGCATTCTTTGCTTTTTCTAGTCTTATTCTCTCATGGGTGGAGATGAAAACGCAAAGGCTATGTAATGGGTGATGGCTTTAGTGCTCTGATTTATAATAGGTAAAGAGTGATCCCATTATTCTTTGTATTCTAAAGTTTTCTGTTTTAACTTCTAATATAGTATATACTGATAGATGTATCTCACCTAAACAAAAGCTCTCTAGAGTGCTCAGTATTTTGTAGGCATATAAGTTGCTCTCAAGACTAAAATATTTGAGAACCACTGCTATAGACCAGTCACAGAGAGTGTTTTACCAAGTCCCAATTTATCACTAAAAAATGCATAATTTGTTTAAAGTTACAAGCATATTTTGCCTGTTTCTCATACTTGGTGAAATTTAAATTGTACACCTAAACTTTGGGAAGCTGAAGCGGACAGATTGCTTGAGCCCATGAGTTACAGACCAGCCTAGGCAACACGGTGAAACACCATCTCCACAAAAACAAAACAAAACAAAAAAATAGCCAGGCCTGGTGGTGCATGCCTGTAGTACCAGCTACTTGAGAGGCTAAGGTGGGAGAATTGCTTGAGCATGTAAGGTTGAGGCTGCAGTGAGCTGTGATTGTACCACTGTACTTCAGCCTGGGTGACTGAGTGAAACCCTGCCTTGAAAAAGATAAATATATTCTACATCTAAAGCTGTAAATGGTTTTAAGAGTCTTTTTTTTTTTTTTTGACAGTTTCTTTTAAGAGTTACCAATACTTCTTCAGTCTTTTTCTTCTTTCTCAAATACATTTGGTATATCTACAGAAGTTTTATGTCTAAGGACAATGTGTTTGTTTTTAAGCAGTATTTACATTTGTATTTATTTCATTAAAGCATATTAGTAGCAGTATGCTTTTAGTTAACTGCCATCACCTTTGGATAAAATTAAATAACTGACAATTGGAAAGCACTGAAAACACTTAAAGACATAATATACATGGATTTTTGCTTATTATCGCTGTCATTATTGTATCTATGTGGTCAAAACAACGTTTATTTTTTATTGTTTTGCTTTCTATTATGTTAAGTTTATTTTTCATGAGTAAGTCAAGAGTCAACATGATTTCAGTTTAAAATGCTGAGAAGCAGAAGTTTTCAGCAGATGTAAAGTTAACACATTACATATTTATATGGTGTGTCAGCATTAATAAGGATTTGAATTTATAACAAAATTAATAGCGACATCTCTGCAGCATCCATTAAGGCAATTTAATAAATCAAAGATTCAGGTCAATCAACAATCAGATTGTAATCATTATGACTTTAAAATCTTAAATTAGGAGGATGGATATAAATCTTTAATCTAAGTTACACTGACATTTACATACACAGTAATAATATATTATTATAATAATAAGATAGATATTAGGAGTGTTAAACATATTTCTTATGCAAGCTTTTAAGTTCAGTGTAGCTGTTATTTTAAAAAAATATACAAATAAATCATTTTTTTCTTAAGCATAAAGACATTTCTTGTTTACTTAACAGGAACACTGCCAATACTCAGTTTCAGAATTAGTTTAATGGCAGGTTAATGATGTCATCAAGGAATGAAGTGTTTTCCCTTCTTCTCTGTCACCTTTATTCATCTTGTTGCCACTTGGCTTAAACATGGCTACAGTAGAGTCAAATATCACACACATATCAACTCCAAAGGCAGAGAGTCATTTGTGAGAAAGAGGAATAACTTATTTATTTTCAAACAGAAGGAAGATTTACTCAGAAACCCTCTGAGAGACTTCTCCTAATATCTCCATGCCCATAAGTGGATCACTTGGTCATCCTCCTGGGCAAGCAAAGCTTGGATAGTGAATATCAAATGGCACAAAGACAAACTGAATAATTGATTAATAACGTTTAGTATCCTGTTGAATGGGGTACCTTGACCCTCTGAATAATATGCTAGTTCTGGTATGAAGGGAAACTGACAGTTTTTGCCACAAATAATAAGTTATAAACACAGAAACATGCACAGGAGGCTCAAAAATGGAGAGGGTCAGGAAGCCCAATCTGAGTAGTTATCAGGAAGCACACTTGAATGCAGGGTACATAATCCAGATCTAGAAGGCAGAGTAAGAGTAAGCCAGGAAAAGTCATATGGAAAAACAATGAGAAAAATATTTATCTAGGGCCTTAAGTGACATAAAATGTCTGAAAGGATCTCAGTAGTGAAACCATTTTCATTCTATAAATTATATTTGTTAAAGGCTAATTGCAATGCATTTCTCCCCCCACCATATTAGTCTACTCTCATGCTGCTAATAAAGACATACCTGAGACTGGGTAATTTATAAAGGTAAAAGATTTAATAGACTCACAGTTCTGCACTGACTGGGAAGGCCTCAGAAAACTTACAATTATGGTGGAAGGGGAAGCAAATATGTCCTTCTTCACATGGCAGGAATGAGAAGAATGAGCGAAGCGGGGAAAACCCTTATAAAACCATCAGATCTCATGAGAACTCACTCACAATCATGAGAACAGCATGGGGGGACCACCACATGATCTAATCACCCCCCACAAGGTCCCTCCCCCAATATGTAGGGACTACAGTTTGGACTACAATTCAAGTTGAGATTTGGGTGGGGACACACAGCCAGATCATATCACCCACCTGTGCATAGGTATGTTTTCAGGACTCAGATAGTGCTAAGATTAAACTGGCATAAGGGTTGTCCACATAATCATACCATTGCACTAGGTCCAAGAAGTGCTTTCACACTCTTATGATTTCCCTACACAGTTAATATGGTGCCAGAAAGTCATGTCATTTCTAATTTTAATTCTTCTGTTAATTGTTCAGGGAGGCATGATTGCTTATTGCATTCTGTAAGATGACATTGTCAATCCCTGGTGGGCTCTTCTTAACTTCTAAAGCACAAAACAATGGAAATCACTGACTGAAGAGTCTTAGAATCCACTAGACTATTTTTTTTTCCTTAGCTATTACACTATCAAGTTGAACAGTTGAAATCTAACACTTTTTATCATATTTGCTGTATAATCATTGTTAAGACTGCATTTTCCACTCAGATTTTCTTGAGATTTAATTATTTTTCTAATCCTTTATTAACTATATAGTCCCATTAAATTACCCCACTTCAGCCTACCTGTAGAATAGGCAGTCTATGAGTTTGCTTTCAGTGGATGTGGAAACCCAATAATAGTGACGGAAAGCATCTGTCACTCCTGCTATTTATTACTGCAAATGCAAATTTATAAAGTTATCTGGATATAGTATGACTCATTTCTGCAGAAAAGCTATAATTGGAGAGAAATTGCTAACTATGGATAAATGACGATCACATATTTTGCTTTTACAGATTTATTGTAGAGATTATATACTTATGCATTTCCTTTTATTAAGATTTATTTTTAAGGATTAAAAAATGTCTTTTTGTTTAAATTTTCAGTGATTACAAACTCCTTGCCTAAGAATGATACTCATTCATATCAGTGGTTTTCACTCTGGCATTGATAGCAAGGCTGTATCTTAACAGACTAGTATATTTAGCTGATTATTAGAAATTAGGTAGATAGCCTTCATGCCAAAAATATGAAGGTAGAAAAATACTGTTTCTAAATCTAACTTGAGTTTAGATGACCAATGAAAGCAAACACTTCTTGAAGTGATAGGACAGGAGCAGGCTTCAGTGGCCTGAAGTGACTGCAGGCTGTGACCAACTATGGAGCCCCTTGAGCTGACAGGGGTTAACAGTGCTGTTAGACTGCACTGGAAATAGCTTTGCTTCATGAAGCCCAGATTTCTTCTCTTAAATTGAATTGGAAAGTCAGAAAATCAAAATATAAGAAAATAAATTGTAACCCAGGATCTGATTCTCACTTTTTCCCACTTAACAAATTAGATATTTTTGTACATATAAACAGATATTTTGTGGGTTTTATTTGTTTTTGAGAAAGGGTCTCACTCTGTCACCTAGCCTGAGATATTTATTTTTGATTTGCTGTGGGTAGCATTTTACTTAAAAACCCAGCCTATTTTTTGTTGTTGTTATTCTTTATTTTTTGCTTCTTTTCTTTGACAAAAAGGTCATTTCCTAGAGTAAATATATAATGAAAATTGTAATTCTGTTTTGACTGTTTTAAATTTAAATGATTTTTTTTAATATGCCTTAGAATAAAATGGGCAAATGACCTGTAGGCTTAAGTACACATCTTACTTTAGGAGAATAATCAAATGTGTTTTCATATTTACTTACTCTGGCTCTCTCATTCTAATTCCGAACAAGTTTCAGTAATAGCACCAAACTTATTCCCCAGTCTCCTATTTTAAGCATAGCCAAAGAAGGGGAGCAGAGGGGAATCTTCACTCCTGTCTAAACCATTTGAACATCAAAAATAAGCTGCTGGCAAAAGATAGAAAGATACAGTCTGACCCCAGGCTTAATACACACATTTCAAAAGTTTCTTTCTAGCACAGGAAATAGCACAGCCCCACCCTAGGAGAGCCTATGGATATCCAGTGTAGATCAGGGGAAGAGCCTAGGTGGAGACCCAGGCTGATTACTCAGGAAAGAAAGATAATTAAATACTCACAGGGCCAAGCTGCATTTTAGAGCCTTCATATACATTCTCATTGATACTGGATTGTGCATTTACACAATAAGAATTGTTACTGCAATATTTACAATAAAACAAAAAGAAAAAGCAAGATTCTAACAAGCATAATAATTGTTTCCAGTCCACAATTTGCATGTGGTAGTACTAGGATTCAGGTGTGCCTAATTCCAAATACAAAGCTTTTCCCACTGCACAGAGCAATTCAAGGCCACTGATTTAATGAAAGGTGGGATTCAGTACTACCTTACCTCTTGGAAGCAAAATCAACAAATCTCACAGTATACAATTACAAATTATTTTGTCTGCGTGCATGCTATTTATGCAGAACGTATTATCCTTGCTAATTGTTTTGTTTTCTTCTTATAAATTTTATTGTGTTCAGTAGATGAAAATCATACTTCCATTTGTAATAACAATTACACACATATATTTTAATAACCATTAGCCAGTATCTGGTGATTAACATGGAAAGCGCATTGTTCTTAATTTTTAAACTTTCTAAATAGGTACTAAAATATTATTTTTGAATGCATATAAAATTATATGTATTAATTCCTGAAGTCAATTTATAATTCACTTACATGTTATCTATAAACTCTTTTTTCATAATTAATGAGAAATACCAATTTAACATATTTGTGAGAATCAACAAAGGAGTAATAAAATCAGGGATATATATATATATATATATATATATATATATATATATATATATTTATTTAATAGGCAAATCAGCTCCTCATTTAATTTAAATGTCTCTAGATCTCCCAGGTCTTTTACTCTTTTCACAGATGCAAACCTAAACCCAACAGCATATTATATACAGAATGAAGTCTTAACCATCCCAATAGCAGAATTTCTAAATACATGCATTGAATGTGTTTACAGTAATTCAAGAAATGTCAATCGAAAAAATTCTGCACTCTTCACTAAAAATCTTATCCTTAATTTGCACATAGAATCTAAAGAGACTTTCTTCCAGCTATAATCCTCACTTGATATTTTGTTTAAATTCTGAGGTATATCTGGTGACCTTACTTCTTCCAATCCTAACTCTGTCTGTCCTGTGCTACATAATGTTGGACAAGTCACATAACCTTTTGGAATTTCATTGCTCTATGCTGCAAAATGAAGGGTATAAGCCAGAACATTTTTCAGTTCTAAACAACTAGGATTACATAAAATTAAATCAACTGGTATTATTATTTTTATAATTTGAGTATATCTCTTGTCTCTTTTTTCAGAAATACTGATTATTTCACAAAGGCAACAATAATTATAAATGTTGTTATGGGCAGTAACAATAACTTCACACCAATAATTTTTGTTATCTTGCATTCATATGAGAAGGTGTTGTCCAATTATCTGCTTCTTTATGGAGAGTAAAGAAGATGCTGAGAGGAAAGAAAAATTAATTCAGGAATTATTTTAGAGCTGTTTGACACATCAATGATAACATGGAATATATGAAAAAGTTTCACAAAGTTATTTATGTATATATACAAATATGTATATGTGGATTATGTATATATATTTTATGTGTGTGTGTGTATATATATAGATATATAGATATATATAGAGAGAGACAGAGTCTCACTCTATCACCTAGGCTAGGATGCAGTGGTATGAACACAGCTCACTGAAACCTCAACCTTCTGGACTTAACAATCCTCCCACCTCAGCCTCAGAAGTAGCTAAGACAACAGGTGTAAGCCACTATGTTCAAATATTTTAAAATTTTTTTGTAGTCACCAAGTCTTACCATGTTGCTTAGGCTGGTCTTGAGCTCCTAACCTGAAATGATCCTCCTACCTTGGCCTCCCAAAATGTTGGGATTACAGGTGTCAGTCACGGTGCCCGACCAAAAATAGTATTTTTAGGGTTTGTTTACTGTGTTTAGACACAGGACTGAAGACTCTTTGAATATATTTCTATCAGTGATTACATGTGATCGAACACTAATATTTTATTGGAGTGGATGTTCTGCCTGAATTCAAAGGTGTTTGTGATTTTTTTTTTCAGAATATTGAAATTATTCAATGATTTTGGTTTTAATGTAAGACAAATGAAAAATCCACTTTTCTTTCTTTCTTTCTTTCTTTTTTTTTTTTTTTTTGAGACGGAGTTTCGTTCTTGTTACCCAGGCTGGAGTGCAATGGTGCGATCTCAGCTCACCGCAACCTCCGCCTCCTGGGTTCGGGCAATTGTCCTGCCTCTGCCTCCTGAGTAGTTGGGATTACAGGCATGTGCTACCACGCCCACCTAATTTTTTGTATTTTTAGTAGAGATGGGGTTTCACCATGTTGACCTGGATGGTCTCGATGTCTTGACCTCGTGATCCACCCGCCTCGGCCTCCCAAAGTGCTGGGATTACAGGCTTGAGCCACCATGCCTGGCCCCGACTTTTCTTATGAGTCCTATTATTAACTACTCCCCTTTTCTAACTTCCAAATTCCAAATCTGTAATACTCTACTCAACTGAAAGCTTTTATGTGCCAAACCTCATGATGGGCATTTTCATATACATTCCTATATTATTATTTACAACCATCGCATGAATAAGGGTGTTACTATGCACATCTGTAAACTTGGTGTGGCAAGATGGGTAGTTAAACTGAGACTTTCACTATGTCTGATGTCCCACTGCAACAGAGCTGCCCCTAGAGCCACAGATCTTAAGTTGTTTATCTATCTATCTGTCTGTCCATCTAATTCATATATTCATTATTGATCATGGACAAAAATAAAATAATCATTGGGGGTTGTAATAACTGGTGCTGATGAGTACTTGCTACATGTAGAATTGGTGTTTGAATGACATTGGATGGTACTTGAAAGTTTGTGTAAAGTAAGCCTTAGTTCAGGTCTCCAGCATGAGGTAGGTAGATATCCAGTTCATCACCTATTCGGGAGATGCTACGATGCCCTTGGCAAGGGTTAGGCTCTTGGAAATAAAAATGTGAACAGATTATGTTCTTGTCTTTGAGCAATTTACATTTTAGCAACATGGTTATTAATAAAGGGGAGTGAAAAGTGTTCTATAATAATCAGAATTGTAACCCATCTTCCCCATATACCCTCCTAATATTCTGATATTTCTTGAGAAGCAAGAAGCACTGGATATGTATACTTTTCCCAAGTTCCCAGGATAATTCTGATTCTTAACATCCCTATAGCTCCTACTCTTGATGATACTAACATCAAGCCTTAAAACTAGCTAGATACATTCTATATACAAACTGAACCTTCCTACTCTTACTTTCTCTAACTATTGTGTATATCTGCCTCCTTCAATATATTTATATCTTCTTTGAGGAAAGAAATACTTTTTAAATCATCCTTCCAAAATCCATATTTAAGGCAAACTATACTAGAAAGGTGCTTTTCACTTGGTAGGACCTTTAAAAATCATAGCCAATAGTAAATATTACAACAAGACTTCAGTACTAATAAGAATGCACCACGAGAAAGATACTATAAAAGCATTTTTGTATTTTTGAATGCACAAATATTTACCCCACATTTTTTACCCTGTACTTGTCAAGTGCACAATGGTGTTTGGGTTTATAAGCCAGGAAGAAGCAGAGTATTTTGCTGATACAAAATATTTTTCTTTATATATGACTTTCGTTATTTGAGTACTGTACGAAGTCAGTTTATTTCCAACTTTGTTATAAAGTTATTCTTCAAGAGAGAAGGAGATTTTTGAATATATCAGTATTACTCAAAAATATTCATCAATTGTGTATTAAACTGAGGGGTGCCTCTACTTTTTTCCATTAAGTCCCATTACTAAAATTTAGTTTTATTGAACATTTCATTGGCATTAGAGTTGCTCTCATATAAGAGGACTAATACCTTATCTTTCCCAAGAGGCAGAACTGTACAAACAAGCAAAAAGGAACATTGCATATGAACAGTACCGTTTTGTGAGGACGTACCCTTGAGCCTTGCAACTTTTGCAATTTCTCCCTTCTTGAGAGACCAGCAGAATTACTTAAATACACACTCTTGATCTTATCATTGATATACATTACAATAAATTGTTTTATTCAGTATAGAATTTTCTTTCCATTTTCTAGTGTCAAGCAGCTGCATTTATCAACTATACTGTGTCATCTCCCGTATATAGTTGTACTTTTAATTTATTTTAAAAATAGCTTGTGTTCACTCAAGAAATATCTAACCTGCTTTTTTTGCCTATTTCTTAAAATTGTATATTAATTACATTTTGTCTTTAAGTAAACATTAAATTAGAAAGAAGGCAGTTGACACTGTAAAGGTGATAGCTACTTATCTATATTTAAATGAGATGGAAGTTGGAAATTTTTCAGTTCTTTTTTATTGTTTGGAAAGAACATTAAATGGAAATATGCCTACACCACACATAAATAAGCATATTTAATTCTGTTATGGACACAGTTATGTTGTCGATTTGTATGTAATTGATAAACTATAAAAAAAAAGGGCCATCGAGTATTGAAATAGTAACAAACCCCAATGTTTTAGTCAGATTTTCTTTTCTTTTTTACTCCTAAGCAAACAGATAGGCATGTAAGTATGTAAAAGAAATAAATATTAACTTTTTTTTCCTGGAAAACATAGTAGAAGTTAGCTTTTAATAGAAGGAAATCTAGATGCTGGTATTTCTTAAACTACTGTAAGAAAGTACTTTATACTGTACTCAAGAAGATATGTTTCACTGAATGCTATGGAAGGGTAGCTACAATTTACATTTAGGTCAGTGACCCCTTGAAATCTGAGAAGGTTCTTGCGTTAAGTTATCAGATCTTCATCATTCTGTTTACATAATCACAGTAATGTTGTAACTGGACTCCCAGCTACCAAATCCCAGTCCACAAAGTCACCTTCTAAAGCCAAGGGGGAGAGAGCAGAGGCCTCTGGAAGACACTTTCAGTTCTCCTCTCCGAAGCGCCCAGGTCCTTGACCTCTCTTACCCCAAGAATGGGGGAAGGGGTCCCAGAGGCGCGATGAGCTTACCTTTTGAATAAATATCATGGACCCAAAGAGTTTAGCAAAGAAGCAATTTATTAGGCAGGTAGAGAGAGAAAGGGAAAGAGAGAAAGCTCCCACTCTGCCATGGGAGGTGAATCCAGAGGGGATATCCATGTAGGTAAGGAACAGTGGGGTTTTTAACCCTGAAGTTATTCCCGCCCCATTCATGTTCTTAGCCAATGAGGAGTTCTTTCAAACGTCCTCTGGAGTGATTGATCTTCGACTCTGATACTGGATTGGCTGCTTGGCCCACAATCAGAGCCCCTTTTTCCCAGAGCTTTAGGCAAAGAACAAAGAAGCTCACCTGGAATTTCGACGTAGTCGGTGCATGGGAGAGTCAAAGAACTCTGGGTTCCGGATGGGGGCGTGGAAGGAGGCACATTGCAGGGAAGCTCCTGCCTTTGAAACTACGCCCCTTGTGGACTCAGGAAGAGAAGTTTTTTTTCCCCTTAACACAGTCCCTCACTTCCACATTTCTACCAAATAAAAAATGAAATAAAATTTTCCCCCTCAGCTTCACAACCCTCTCTATTTCTCCTGTCAGTCACAGTATAACTTCAAATACCTTCTTCGCATTGTACAAGTTAGCCCCTAACAAACTCAACAGATGCCACTCGTTTCTTGTCTCACATCCTTTCCCCTCACTTATTCAATAAATATTTCTTAACTGTCCACTAGGTCTTAGCTTGAGTGACAAGCCAATGATAAATGAACTTCAGTCCTAGCATCAATAACTTACAGTGGCCTCTTCATTTAAAAGACAATTCAAGTGTCACCTCTGAAAACAAGTCCTTATCTTCAGTTAACCCTGATCTTTCCTCCACCATCCTGTAATTTTAGAACAGTTTATGCACATTTATTTCATTGATTTCTGGGCTTCTTTATGCAGAAGATACTTATTAAAGGTATTCATTTGTTTAATAAATATTTATTCAGCATTAATTATGTGTTAATGAATGGTCATTGGCAAAAGCTACTTTGGATTCCTGTGGGCAATTCCCAAGAACATGAATCTCCTGTTTCTGTCAACATGTCCATATTTTGCGTTATTTTCAGTGTTCATGGGTTTCTGTTCCCCAGCCAGGCATCAGCTACCTCCACCACTGTGCCAGCTCCTTTCCCTGCAGTGCCTTGAAGAAACAGTGCCAACTCAGCTCTTTACATAGAAAAGAGTTAGCAGTGGTGCTGTGCCTATGGTTGTTTACAGGTCTTATTTTTTTTCTACCTATTCTTACAATACAAACCATTACTTATCTTGCCTGTGTAGACAAGTGGCTACTTGTAGACATGAAATGCCATCTGTATTCTGAATTTTCTATTATTACTGTGCAGATGTTTTTAGAATAATGCACATTTTTTGATTCATGATTTTAACATCAACAAATAAGAAACATATTATTTTAAGACTAGAATGAAACTTACCTAGAACAATGAAGTCAAAACCCTCCAATAGTTCTACTCAAGGTCACACAACTCAGGTGAAATATTCAGAACACAGAAAAGTTGAAGGTATGGAACAGTGTTTTAATTTCTATCTAAAACAACATGCAAGTCTTAAAAAACTATCAGTGTAATCAATGTTGTCTACACCAGGAATAAATGAATTATTCCTCTTCCAGTGGGTTTTTTAAGTGTTACCTTCAGGAAAAAGAAAAAAAAAAGCAATGCCTATATTTTTACCCTACTCTGCTTCTTTGAAAATAAAAGCAATGTGCTGCTTGCAGAGATCGGAAACTTCTTAGCTCATCATGGTGGGGCAATTCAGAAATATAAATATCCTACCTTCATAGCAGTTTTTACTCAGTTTAACCTAAAGTGGTTATGGCTAATTTTATCTATAAAAGATGAAAGTGCAATTCAAGCCATGAAATGTAGACTGTCCAGGAAAATATCTTTAACCCACTGATTGATCTCTGCTTCACTTTGTGCTCTGCAGACTTTAAAGTTTACAGTTCCTGTGGAAAACAACACTGTTTTAAATTTAAAGAATAACTGAATTGCACTGCAAACAAATTGAGGAGCAGCTTAAGGAATAAAGATTTCATTCTGGGGAGAATGATACTAGTATTACTTTTAATTCAATAAGTGATGGGATGAATTTTAGATTTGTTATTAAACTTTCCAGAATGAATTTAGTAAATATTTTGAAAATTATGAGAGCTATATAATTTTTTATATGCCTTGAATAACAATTATTTTGTCTTGTATTGCAATCTTTTCTCCTATTACTATTTAATATTTAATGCTATCATCTTAAAATATATGTCTCACTTGGCTTAACAAATGTTTCCTGAAATGATTAGCTGAATTACTTTTGTTTATATTGAAAAATACATTATTTTCTCCAGTCACTTCCTAATCTTAGTATTGCAATTCAGTTTCATTGAACAATTTTTTATTTGATAGCTAGCTTATTTCAGTATCCAAAATAATAAGACAAATGCCCTTTCTTCAGTCATTCAAAATTTATCTCTAATTCCTAGCTTTCCATAGCAGTATGTTATATACATATAACCTAAAATTGCACTTTAGGTTCTGGGGTACATGTGCAGAACATGCAGGACTGCTGCATAGGTACATACATGGCAATTTGGCTTGCTGCCTCCATCCCCTGTCACCTATATCTGGCATTTCTTTTTTTTTTTCTTTTTTTCTTTTTTTTTTGAGACGGAGTTTCGCTCTTGTTACCCAGGCTGGAGTGCAATGGTGCGATCTCGGCTCACCGCAACCTCCGCCTCCTGGGTTCAGGCAATTCTCCTGCCTCAGCCTTCTGAGTAGCTGGGATTACAGGCACGCGCTACTGTGCCCAGCTAATTTTTTGTATTTTTAGTAGAGACGGGGTTTCACTGTATTGACCAGGATGGTCTCGATCTCTTGACCTTGTGATCCACCAGCCTCAGCCTCCCAAAGTTCTGGGATTACAGGCTTGAGCCACCACGCCCGGCCCTGGCATTTCTACCCATGTTATCCCTCCCCAACCTCCCTACCCCCTGCTGCCCCTCCCCTATTCCCCCACAACAGACCCCAGTATGTGATGCTTCCCTCCCTGTGTCCATGTGTTCTTGTTGTTCAACACCCACCTATGAGTGAGAACATGTGGCGTTTGGTTTTCTGTTCTTGTGTCAGTTTGCTGAGCATGATGTTTTCCAGATTCATCCATGTTCCTACAAAGGACACAAACTCATCCTTTTTTATGGCTGCATAGTATTCTATAGTGTATATGTACCACATTTTCTTTAAGTCTGTTATTGGTTTATAGGAATGCCCGTGATTTCTGCACATTGATTTTGTATCCTGAGACTTTGCTGAAGTTTCTTATCAGTTTAAGGAGATTTGGGGCGAGACAATGGGGTCTCCTAAATATACAATCATGTCGTCTGCAAATAGAGACAATTTGACTTCTTCCTTTCCTAATTGAATTCTCTTTATTTCTTTCCTTGCCTGATTGCTCTGGCTAGAATACTGTATTGAATAGGAGTGGTGAAAGAGGGCATCCTTGTCTAGTGCCAGATTTCAAAGGGAATGCTTCCAGTTTTTGCCCATTCAGCATGATATTGGCTGTGGGTTTGTCATAAATAGCTTTCATTATTTTGAGATACGTTCCATCAATACCTAGTTTATTGAGAGTTTTTAGCATAAAGGTCTGTTGATTTTTGTCAAAGGCACTTTCTGCATCTATTGAGATAATCATGTGGTTTTTGTCTTTGGTTCTGTTCACGTAGTGAATTACATTTATAGACTTGAGTATGTTGAATCAGCCTTGCATCCCTGGGATGAAGCTGACTTGATCGTGATGGATAAGCTTTTTAAATGTTGCAATCGGTTTGCCAGTATTTTATTTAAGACTCTTGCATCTATATTCATCATGGATATTGGCCTAAAGTTTTCTTTTCTTGTTGAGTCTCTGCTGGGTTTTGGTATCAGGATGATGTTGGTCTCATAAAATGATTTGGGACGGATTCCCTCTTTTTGGATTGTTTGGAATAGTTTCAGAAGGAGTGGTACCAGCTCCTTCTTGTATGTCTGGTAGAATTCGGCTCTGAAACCATCTGGACCTGGGCATTTTTTGGTTGGTAGGCTCTTAATTGCTGCCTCATCTTCAGCCCTTGTTATTGGTCCATTCAGGGTTTTGACTTCTTCCTGGTTTCGGCTTGGGAGGGTGCAAGTGTCCAGGAATTTATCCATTTCTTCCAAGTTTACTAGTTTATGTGCGTAGGATTGTTTGTAGTAATCTCTGATGGTACTTTGTATTTCTGTGGAATCTGTGGTGATATTCCATTTATCATTTTTTATTGCATCTATTTGATTCCTCTCTTTTTTATTAATCTGGCTAGTGATCTATTTTGTTGATCTTTTCACATAACCAGCTCCTGGATTTGTTGATTTTTTTGAAGGGTTTTTTTGTGTTTCTGTCTCCTTCAGTTCTGCTCTAATATTAGTTATTTCTTTTCTTCTGCTAGCTTTTGAGTTTTTTGATCTTGCTACTCTAGCTCTTTCAATTTTGACAATAGGTTGTCAATTTTATATCTGCTTTAAATGTGTCCCAGAGATTCTGATACATTGTGTCTTAATTGTCATTGGTTTTGAAGAACATCTGTATTTCTGCCTTTATTTCATTGTTTATCCATCAACATTGAAAAGCCAGTTGTTGAGTTTCCATGAAGTTGTGTGGTTCTGAGTTAGTTTCTTAATCCTGAGTTCTAATTTAATTTCACTGTGGTCTGAGAGACTGTTTGTTATGTTTTCCATTCTTTTGCATTTGCTGAGGAGTGATTTCCTTCTAATTATATGGTCAGTTTTAGAGTAGGTGTGATATGGTGCTGAGAATAATGTATATTCTGTGGATTTGGGGTGGAGAGTTCTGTAGATGTCTATTAGGTCCACTTGTTCCAGTTCTGTGTTCAGTTCCTGGATATCCTTGTTAATTTTCTGTCTCGTTGATCTGTTTAATATTGACAGTGGAGTATTTAAGTCTCGTGCTACTATTGTGTCAGAGTCTAAATCTCTTTTAGGTCATTAATATCTTGCTTTATGTATCTGGGTGCTCCTGTATTGGGTTCATATATATTTAGGATCCTCAGCCCTTCTTGTTGCATTGATCCTTTTACCATTATGTAATGCCCTTCTTTGTCTCCTTTGATCTTTGTTGGTTTAAAGTCTATTTTGACAGAGACTAGGATTGCAACTCCTGCTTTATTTTGCTCTCCATTTGGTTGGTAAATCTTCCTCCATCCCTTTATTTTGAGCCTATGTGTGTCCTTCCATGTGAGATAGGTTTTATGAATATAGCACACCAATGGGTTTTGACTGTTTATCCAATTTGCCAGTCTGTGTCTTTTTATTGTGGCATCTAGCCCATTTACAGTTAAGGCTAGTATTACTATATGTGAATTTGATCCTGCCATTTTGATGCTAGCTGGTTGTTTTGCCCATTGGCTGATACAGTTTCTTTGTTGTGTTGATGCTCTTTACCATTTGGTATGTTTTTGGAGTGGCTGGTACTGGTTGTTCCTTTCTATGTTTAGTGCTTCCTTCAGGAGCTCTTGTAAGGCAGGCCTGGTGGTAACAAAATCTCTCAGCAGTTGCTTGTTTGTAAAGGATTTTACTTCTCCTTTGTTTATGAAGCTTAGTTTGGCTGGATGTGAAATTCTAGGTTGAAAGTTCTTTTCTTTAAGGATGTTGAATATTGGCCCCCACTCTCTTCTGGCTTGTGGGTTTCTGCCAAGACATCTGCTACAAGTCTGATGGGCTTCCCTTTGTGGGTAACCCGACCTTTCTCTCTGGCTGCCCTTAGCATTTTTTCCTGCATTTCAACCCTGGTGAATCTGACTATCATGTGCCTTGGGAATGCTCTTCTTGAGGAATATCTTCATGGTATTCTCTGTATTTCCTGGACTTGAATATTGGCCTGCCTTGCTAAGTTAGGGAAGTTCTCCTAGATATTATCCCGAAGAGTGTTTTCCAGTTTCGATTCATTTTCTCCATCACATTCAGGTACACCTATCAAATGTAAATTAGGTCTTTTCACATATTCCCATATTGTTTGGAGGCTTTGTTCATTTCTTTTCACTCTTTTTTTTTCTAATCTTGCCTTCTTGTTTTATTTCCTTGAGTTTATCTTCAATCTCTGATATTCTTTCTTCTACTTGATTAATTCGGCTATTTAAACCTGTGTATGCTTAGCAAAGTTCTCCTGCTGTATTTTTCAGCTCCATCAGGTCATTTATATTCTTCTCAAAGCTGTTTATTCTCATTACTATTTCATCAAACCTTTTTTCAAGGATCTTAATTTCCTTTCATTGGGTTAGAACATGTTCTTTTAACTTAGGAAAGTTTATTATTACCCGCCTTCTGAAGCCTGTTTCTGTCAGTTCATCAGACTCATTCTCCAGCCGGCTTTGTTCCCTTGGTGGTGTGGAGTTGTGATCCCTTGGAGGAGAAGAGGCATTCTGGTTTTGGGTGTTTTCATCCTTTTTGCACTGGTTTCTTCCCATCTTTGTGGATTTATCTACCTGTGGTCTTTGTAGTTGGTGACTTTCCGATGGGGTCTCTGAGTGGATGTCCTTTTTGCTAATGATGAAGTTATTTATTTTCTTTTCTTTTTTTTAGTTATCCTTCTAACAGTCAAGTGCCTCTGCTGTAGGACTGCTGGGGGTCCATTCCAAACCCTGCTTGCCTGGGGATCATATTGCTGCAGAACAGTAAGGGTTTCTGCCAGTTTTTCTTCTGTTATCTTCATCTCAGAAGGATACCCGCCAGATGTCAGCCTGAGATCTCCTTTATGAGGTGTCTCTTTGGATATACAGGGGTCGGGGAGCTGCTTAAGGAGACAATCTGACCCTTTTAGGAGCTCAACTGTTAGCTGTAAGCTCCTTTGTTTCATTCAGAGCTGCTGGGCAGGTACATTTAAGCCTGCTGCAGTGGAACTCATAACCGCCTTTTTTTCAGGTGCTCTGTTCTGGGAAGGTGGGGCTTCATTTATAAGTTCCTGATATACTGCTGCCTTTTTTCAGAGATGCCCTGCCCAGCTAGGAGGTAGCTTAGTCACAGTCTGCCAGCAGAGGTGTTGCTGAGCTGCCGTGAGCTCTGCCCAGCTGTTGTGTGAACTTCCTTGCAGTCTTGTTTATAGAGGTATAGTTAAAACTGACTTGGTAATGGTGGTCTGCTTTGGGAATGGCAGACTGCCTCTGTAATGGTGGACTGCCTCAGTAATGACGGACTGCCTGGGTAATGGCAGACTGCCTCGGAATTAGCAGACTGCCTCAGTAATGGCGGATGCCCTTCCCCCTACAGAGCTGGACCGTCCTAGGTCCAGCTGTGCTTGCTGTGAAACTCTCAGTCCAGAGCATTTCAGATTGCTGGTCTTTTAGGGGGTGGGTCTCGCTAAGCCAGATCATCTGGCTCCCTGTTTCAGCCCCCTTTCTTTCAGTTGAATGTGCGGCTCTGTCTCCCAGGCATTCCAGGTGCCAGTTGAAATGGCTGCCTAGATTTGTGTGAGGTTTTGTGTGGAGACCCACTGGGACTGGCTGAAACAGCTGGGCTGGAAACTCAGGGCGCTTTTCAGCCTGGGGAACTGCACTTCAGAGCTGTTCCTATTTGTCCATCTTGGATCCCACCCCATAGCTGTATGTTTTGAGATGGCTACAAGTGTATGTATTAATATATTGTTTTCCCATAAGGTCAGTTGCCATACAAATTTAAAAATCAAAACAAAACATATATATGTGTATGTATGTGTGATTGTGTGTATGTATACACGCACACATATGTATGTATGGAAAGAGAGAGAGTGAGAATGACTGTAACATATTTTTACTACAAATTGTACATTGGATTTATTTGAGCCACCTGGTTCTGTATCAAGGTATATTAGATGACGTGGATCACTTTCATGCCAGTCATAAACTGAGCCTTTAAACTGAATACATAATAAATTCCTTCTCTAAGACTTCTAGAGTATAAGCTACCTTCAAGTTGTTCATTTATTTATGAAGGTTTAGGTTTGGTTCTCTGAATTGGGGGGAAAATTGCAATTCATGATACCAAGAAATGAGCATAGACTTCTTGCCATGCAACAATGAATTTGTGAATCTAACCTGAATATATAATGTACTTTTCTTAAATTCATTGCCAAGTTCCTCTTTTATGAAATCACTGAAGCTCAAGGCTCTATTAGATACACTTGTTGACACTTGGGTGCCTTAAAAATGTACCTGTTCACTGAAGAAAATGATAAAACAGGCAGAGCTTTGTAGTGTTTAACAGTATTTGAAACCTTCTGGTTACATTATGCAACTTTCATTAGGAACATTCAAGACGTCAATATGAAGAATATATTTGTAATTGCATAGCTTGTCAGTAGACAGTACATATGCAGGACGTAAAATTTTAAATAGTTTTTGATCACTCATTGTAGCATGATTCTCATGAAATCGTGCTACACTATTGGACATTCTTTTCTTTTTTGTCATTTTACAGGAGGCTGTTTACTTTTTTATTACAGCACTAGACTGAAAGAATTAATGAATTATGGAGCACTGTTAAAATAAGGGACAATATTGGTAGTATAATATATTACATGCTGTTTTCCATTAATGCTTTTAGTAAAACTTAAAGCTGTCATTTGAGCTTATTTTCTAAAAGGACTGCAAACCAGAAACTATACAGAAGTTATTTTACCATTTTATCTTTTCCTAATGGTAAGGTGCTGGGCTGGGATAGAGAACATACAGCTAGAAAAACTACCTTGGCATGCTCAACTCTATGTTTAATGGAGATGAAACTAGCCTTGAGTGAGGAAAATGCAGACCAAGCTATATAAATGGATGAACTGAGAAGCCAGTCCCAATTCTCCACGAGAGAAATTTCTATGCTTATCATACAGATTCTATTTCCTAACATTGTTAGCCATGGTCTCTGAGGCAACCTTGTAGGTGAGATGATTTTGCCCAGATTTTTATACAAGCTCTATGTGTCCTATCCATTTGTGGCTGTTGTTTCCCCAGGAATTCTTATTTATTGTGGAGATCTAATACAGAATGTGATCTAATTATAAGACCAAAGGGTGACTTCTTTTTTGAGGTTAGAGTGAAAAAGAAATGGAGTGCCATGAGACTGGCCAATAGTCATATTGATCTCTCAGATTAATGGTAACTCAGGCTTAGTCTATCATGCTTGCCACTCATCCACAAAGTTTGAGAGGCAAATAAATCATTTCACTGAGGATATGTATTCTCTTTTGAAAAACAGATACGTCAATTTTAGACAGTGATTAAATATTAGCAATTTTTTTAATATCAAACAATCTAAACAGGTATGTTTAGATACATATGCTTAAAGATATTTCTGTTCAGTTTCTGTTTTTGTCTCTCTCTCTCAGTACAAAAACTCGATGACTATGAAAGAAAAGTAATTTCATGTGTGTCTCTGTGATACCATTTCCTTCAAGAAAAGAAAACATTAAGGAGACAACATTCTAGAAGAAAATGTATACAATTCTAATCATGGCCTTATGAAATACTTTTTTAGTTGAAGCAAAGATCACTGCCTAAAATAGAACTTTCATGATGGAAGTCATTGACTTCTTTTTTGAGTCCTCGTGAAACTGGAAGATTAGCTTCTAGGAAGCAGAAGCAAATCAATATGGCTCTGCTTATCTGATACTACATTTAGACCCCTCTAACTTGTCAAGCAAGAGACTTGAAGTCCCTTTACCAGCTAAGTTTGAGCCACTTGAGAGCAGACGTAAACATTCCATTTTAAGCCTCCTTTTGTACACTGTGTTCATATCTATGGGAAATGTTGTTGAAATGAATTTGTATACCATTAAAGTTTATGTACAAATCTCAAAGTTGGTTAATTAAAATTCCATCTGAAGCTCCTGAAAAATTAAACAGTGTTTGAGAAGTATTATAGCTTCAAATCATCACCCTTATTCCTGTCTCAGAACTTGACTTGTGCATAATGGCAGAACTTATTTGTTGATGCAGTTTTAGAAATCACTTTTCATGAACCAGTTTCCATCTGCAGCCAATACAAGGCAACAGGTCACATTTTTTTCAAAGTTCTTTCACATCAGTTTCAGCCATTTTAAAATATACTTTGGAAAATGAAGAAAAGTGAATATTTGAGAATACAAAATGATAAATAGGCCCCATAAAGATATTTTTAAAAACATTATAAAAATTATAACAAGATGCTAAGATTTGAAAGGGGTAATTTCTACATTCAATAATTTTATTTATAAAATAAGGAAAATTTACTTTGTGCATGACTTTTGGTTACTATAAAGATTTTACAAATGCACCTTTAGTAGTGGGAAGAAATATGACTAAGGAAAACACATGGACAGAAGAAATGAGATTGCACACATAATCTAAAATAAAATGTAGAAGTAACTTAAGACAAAATACGGTTAAGTTAGGCTGAATATTTATGTTGGTTGTTATTAATTCCATTTCTTGAAATATGATCTGAATATGTATGGACCTGCTATGTACATATTATTTACATATTTATGAGAGTGGCACTTGCCTGACCACATTTGTGAATATATATGTTGGTTACAAGAATTTTAAAAGAAGTACTCATGATATCCAATAATATAAATAGCAGTGTCATATGACATGGACATTTTTACCCTCAAAATACAAAGAACTTTTATAACTTCTAATTGTATTTTGTTTGTGTTAAATCACATCACTTAGATCACAGGCATGAACATTTTTCTTTCAATTCTTGAACAAATAATTTTTTAGCAGTAACCTATAAACTTCTCAAACTTAAAAATAAACCCTATGAATCTTCAAAGCCACCACATGTAGCCATTACATATTACTGAAAATCCTATTGTGTTTGAGGAGGGAAGTAGAAAGAGAAAATCTTGGTAAAACCATAAATACTTTATTGACTGTGTTTGAACTTTGGAAACAGTCACTGTGAAATCTATATTAATCCAATAAATGAAAAAATCTAAAGTCAGTTCACTGAAGGTGAAATCATTACCTATATACACTAATTCTGTTTTAGTGAGTAGTGAGTATAATTCTTATGAGTGTAAACATAGTCATACATCTTACAGTTTCATAAATCTAAATGATATAGCCTTTGTTCCTTTTAGTCTGGAAGAGTTCATTATATTGGAAAACACAATTATTTAAGGGAAATATATCTTTACTTTGAGTGGTCATGGATAAAATTTGAGACAACTGTAAATTAATGAAATCAATCTGATAGAATGCTCATTGAAAATATGTTTGCAATAATCACCCTCTCTCAAGATATGTATTCCAAGGGATTTGACTGACATCCAAATAATAACAAGCTGACTTTTAAAAACTGCTCAATATTAGCTTGGGAGAAAGAGACCTATTTAAATCTATTTAATTTATTCTATTATTTATTCATCAAATAATCAGTGCAACCATGCACCAGCACGTAGTAGCCTCTGGAGACAGAGGTGTAAATGGAACAGGATGCTGTGTTTGGGAAGCTCCTGGTCAAAAATCACAAAAGTAATAACTGCAGTAAGAAAGGTTTTGTCAGTGTCTTAGTCCATTTATGTTGCTATATAGGCATACTTGAGGCTGGATAATTTATAGAGAAAATGTTCTCCAGGCTGTACAAGAAGCATAACACCAACATCTGTTTCTGGTGAGGGCGTCACAGGACCTGATGGCAGAAGGTGAAGGCAACAGGGATTCAGCATCATGTCACAAGAGGAAGGAAGGATGAGAGAGAGAGGAGGAAGGTGCTAGACTTTTTTCTTCTTTAAACCAGATCTTGTGGGAAATAAGAGTAAGAATTTACTCAATCTGGTGAGAATGACACCAAGTCATTCATGAGGGATCTGCTCCCTTGACTCAAACTCCTCTCACCAGGCCCTGCCTCCATCACAGGGGACCAAGTTTCAATATGAAATTTGGAGGGAAGAAATATCCAACCATATCAGAGAGTAAACCTACTTGAGAAGCTCAGAGGAGAAAGGCACTAGCTCTTTGTAATTTTATGGGAAATTTCACACTATATATAACTTTTGAGATACATTTGAAGGAAGTACAGAAATCAATCAAAAGGTGGAGACTGTTGCTTACTAGGTTGGCTAAAGACTCTTGTAATAGATAAAGGCTCACAATCAGGAGAGGAACAATAATTAAGATGATGCTTCGTCTCTGAGTTTTTTACTCACTGGTTTTGCTTTTATAGGAATATGTTCATGAAGACCATTTCTCAAAAATAGTGCATTATACTTAGAGTATAAAAGAGTACATGGTTATTGCAGTGCTGAAAATTAATTACAAGCTTGATGTTTTTTGTGTCTCAGAGGTCACAAAACTGAAAAGTTGTGATTTTTCCTGGTAGAAAGTAAAAACTTTAAGAATTATTTTAAAATACAAGTATAACTATCTTGTCATTACTACATGAATTGAAATACTGAGAAACTGTAACATGAAAAGTTGACTTTCAGTAAAAATTTAATAATGGCCATTTTTTTAGTTCTTTGTCTTATATTTTGCTCTCAACATATTAATATTAATAATAAAGGCTGTTGCCATGTAATGATGTTGCCATCATGCTCAATGATGTTGAAGAGCACCCAATTTTGTTGTTAATTCAGAATTGAATTAAACAGCCCTTCCTGCCAATCACTAGTAGCATATTTCTATGACCCCACAACTTTTGGAATGCATTTGCAAAATAGAGACTATAGTATAATAATCTATGACAGATTAATGTAATTAATAATTACAAAAATATTGCTACTATTAGTAAGACTATGCTGTCTGAAATAAGTAAATAAATCATGTTTTAAAATTATATTTAGTAAATACTTCTTATATTCTTTGATGATATAAAACATTCATCCATCTTAAACTTAATTTACCAATTCAATCCTCATCCAAAACAGGCATGTTCATTGCATGTTAGTTAAGGGACTCTATATGGTGGAGTGTAGTAAGGATACAAAAGAAGGAGTCGAAGATGCAAGATTTGACTGTCAAACAATAAAACACCAAAGAACAACCTTTAGTCATGGAGGGAGGAATTCATTTCACAGGATTTTATATTGAGATAGAAGATTGAAGATCGGTTTCATAAAATAATAGTGAATTAAGAAGTTTTAGAGAAAAACACATAATGGTATAGTATTATCTGTTGAACCATGCAAGACACAGTACTGTTTTGGACTAATGGATAACATGCACCATCATCACAAAAATGTTTAATTTGTATATGTATAAGAGAAGAATCTATGGATCATTAAACTAATATATTACCAACAATTTTTACTCTAGTTAAAAGATACTTTTTTCCCTTTCTTTATCAGATAGGTTTCTTAGAACAAAATAGAAAATACAGTTGTAACTGTGTTCTTTTGCTACGTTAAACACATATACATGCCTGTCCACTAAGGGCTTTTACATTCTATGATTTCTCTCAAGATTGACATATTATTCCCCAGAGTTCAAAACTTGATTTTGTTTTCAATTAAACCCTACTAGACAGGCAATATTTGAAATCACTGTTAGAATTAAGATGTAAATAGACCCATTCAACTCTTATTACAATAATATCTGATTACCTTCTTGTAATCTTACTGTTAGAATCTTCTAAAAATCCATAACCATTTCAGCACAAGCTATAAATTTAAATTATATAATAAGTCGGAATAATGAAAAAATATAAAAGTTCTGAAAGGTTATTGAAAATATCCTCTTAAGTCTGTTTAGTTATTTCCATTACATGCATCAACGCCTCATTTGGATAATCTAAACACTCTGGTTAATTTGTTGGGTTGGAATGGGAATAGGGAGCATTTTATTTTGAGTCAATAGTTGAATTAATAGTGTTGAAGTCCTGTTATTTGGGGAGGACTGGACAGGCTAGAAGGACACATGAGAAAAAATTATGGATTTAATTTATATGTATTAGCTCTTTACCTTTTCTGATAACCCAGTGCACATATTCTTTTTTTTCTTTACCCACAAAATATGCTCATTTATCTTTCTTTGTACTATACATACAGATTTAATGTTAGATTTTTATGAATTTTAGAACAGGGTACTTAACTAGTAATCAAGATAAGTATATATCAACTGAATATTATTCAGTGTTAAGAAAGAAGAAAATTCTACCATTTGTAACATGAGTGAACCTGGAGAACATTATGCTAGGCAAAATAATTCAGAGAGAGAAAGAAAATACTGCATGATCTTCCTATATGTGAAATCTTAAAAAAAACCCAAAAAAGTCAAATACATAGAGAATAAAACAGTGATTACCAGGGATTGGGGTAGGCGGAAATGTGAGTAAATGGGAGATGTGGAACAAAAGATATAAAGTGGCCAATATGAGCTGGGTGTCATGACTCATGCTTGTAATCCTAGCAATTTGGGAGGCCAAGGTGGGCAGATCACCTGAGGTCAAGAGTTCACGACCAGCCTGGCCAACATGGTGAAACCCTGTCTCTAATAAAAATACAAAAAAATTAGCCAGGTGTGGTAGCTGGTGCCTGTATCCCAACTACTAGGGAGGCTGAGGCAGGAGGATTACCTGAGCCCACGAGGTGGAGGTTGAAGTAAGCTGAGATAGTGCCACTGCACTCCAGCCTGAGTGACAGATAAAACTCCATCTCAAATAAGTAAATAAATAAATAAAATTAAAGAGGTAGATACGTAGGTTGAATATGTCTAGAAATCTAAGGTACAACATGAGGACTATAGTCACAATATTGTATTACATAGTAGAAATTAAGAAATAGATTATTGGTGCTCTTACTCCATAAGCATACAAAAGAGTAATTATGCAAAATTATGGACATGTTAATTGGCTATAATAACTATGTCATCATGTATAAGTATATCAAACATTTTACATCTTAAATATATGCAATAAAACATTATTTCTGATAAAACAACAAAAACAGTGCAACATTCACCATAATATTCCTCTCTTTTTAAATTTGCAATGAATGTTGTTTGTAAACCCTAACACATTTAACATTCCACATGTTCACTGTACAGTCTCCTAAAGCTAAGGTTACTCTCTGGAACGATAATCAGATTCCAATAGAATTCATCTATAAAATTAGATGTATTCAACCTTTAACAATATGTAATAAAGTTATGTTTCTAGGGCCAAAAACAAAGTATATAAAGATGTGAAAACTGAAGATCAACTCTTTATAATGTCCATAGCTGGATGCACAAATAGAAAATTCTTTATTTGTATAATGATTTATATGCCAATTATTTATAAAAAATTTCATGTTGTTGAAATCACCGTTTATACTTTGACCAGTTATTTCTACTTGAATACAGTGATGTAGTTTAGATTTTTAGTCTGAAATCTAAGTCTCAGAAACAAAAATATTTAAGAAAAAAAACTAGGGCACATATATTTAATAATGTTCACTAATCACCTATTAACATAAATAAGTAACCAATAAAAACATTTTACTATAAATATTATTTCTTGAAATGTTATTGTTCCGCTCGGCTAGATTAGCTTGCTAAGGCAATGTGGTGCCTGTTTTACTTCTGTTTAGAAATTTTTTATAGTATTTGTGGTATTAATGTAGTGTATCTTGTATGAGAAAAATGAGAGTATAGAACATTAGAATGATCGTAAGAAATTCCAGGAAAGTAGAAAGACTGATTTTAGCTCACTAATGAAACACGAGCAAAGAAGTTGTATGTTATTTTATTTATATTGAAAACTGTGGTTACAATGTCTTTTTGTTATTTTGGCTGAGAACTAGATCTTCAATCTCCTAGAATTGCAGCTGGAGTAATCAGTTAGTTAGGTAACATTCAAATACTTGGAAAACAATTAAAACCAATTAGCAAGTTGACTTTGATGAGCACTACCCTTGAAAATGACATTGTACCTCCCCCAAAACAGGATACGTTTTGGAGCATACTGAATGAAACATAAACACCAAGAACTCAATTTTTCTTAGAAGAAAGGTAATCAGACACAGTGCTTCAAAACCAACATTATGAGGGTGAAATAGGAATGCAGAAGGAGTCAAAAGACCCTTCCACTTATATATTGGTGAAGCACTCATACAGAGGTATGCCATTTTTTTTTGCGCTCATTGTATCTCCTTTTCTTCAGATAAATGTTTACAGTGTAATTTTCCTTCTATTTAGACAGTGTTATTGATCATCAGAAAATAATGCCCAATTATATTCAAGTGAACTATATTATGCTTTGTAAATATATGGTACATTTTCCTCCATATACAAAATATTTTTTGCTTGTTTGTTTCGTTAGTTTTGAGATGAATTTTTGCTCTGCTGCCCAGGCAGGAGTGCAATGGCATGATATGGGCTCACTGTAACCTCCACATCCTAGGTTTAAGTAATTCTCCTGCCTCAGCCTCCCAAGTAGCTGGGATCACAAGCATGCACCACCACACCCAGCTGATTTTTTGTATTTTTACTAGAGATGGGGTTTCACCATGTTGGCCAGGCTGGTCTTGAATTCCTGACCTCAAGTGATCCACCAACCTCGGCCTTCGAAAATGCTAGGATTACAGGCATAAGCCACTGTGCCGGGCCACAAAATAATTAAGAATATTTTGTAATTCTTAGATCATAGTCCAGCTTGTCCTTCAGTTATAGAAAAATCAGAAATCCTCACTCTTAAACTGTAGCTCTCTGATAAATGTTCACTACATCTCAAAATTAGTTCCTAAAAATAAAAAGTAGTTTACTAACTGATCAAGTAAGTTCATAAAAATTCATTCAAACATGATTATAATTGCTACAACAGGAGTGTTCTATGTCTTCCTTTCTATTTTAAGTTTTTTAGCAGGTAGGAAAATAGTAATTGGTAATTCCCTTCTTATCTCAAATAGGACACTTTTTTTTTTTTCACTCAACTTAGCAACTATATTTTCTCAGTAACCACCAACCCTGCCATTCTTGACGTTAATATCAACCTGTTTCTAAATCTCATCAGATATCTTTCTTTACCCATGGGCTAGGTGGCCTATTCTTGCTAATTAGATTCACTTCAAACAATTTGACCTATCAGTACACACTGGATTTGAATTAGGGTCATTTTCAAAAAAGCATATTTGTTTTCACAGTGAATTCAGAAGATGAAAAGTTTAGCAAGTAATAGATTTCCAGAGTAAGAGTTCACTTTTAAGCATAGCTGTAAAAGGAAAGATTATCCGATTTTTTCCTCTATTCACCTATCCTTTTTCATCTTCATGTAACAGCTTCTCTTTAGAATAAATTATTGGAATGTCTAACCTGTACCCTTTACACAAGAATCTAGGCCAAGTCACAGGTTTTCTTCTTAAATTTTTTTCTTTCAATAATTCTACTCTTATGCATCCCTTATCACATTGAGTTTGCCCTTGGTATAGATGGCAAAGCTCTAAGTGAGGATTTAATTATAGCCATTTAGAGACAACTTAAAAACTCCTGCCTAATTTATTGCAGTTCTAAAGTAGAGTCAGGGTAAGAGTTGGAAAGTTCTAAAACTACTCATACCTAAGATGCTTACAGGGAATTCTGTACAGTTTGAAATTCTTTTCAAGGAGAAATGAAAGAATCAGGAGAATTTTTTTTATAATAAAAACCATTTGAATAGGCTTAGATTAGAATTTTGACTGCTTTTTATTGCCTTAGCTTTTGATTGCTTAGCTGACTGGCTATATGCTTATTTTTTCTAAGATGGTCAACCAAGAGCCTTTTTCTATGCTCATGATTTAGGGCACATTTGTTGTTGTTGCTGTATTTTGTCTCTGTGTTTCAGGGAAGACCGTTTTAAATTACAAAAAGCCAGTATTGTTTATTTTTAGTTGTAAAAGTGAGCCTTTACACAGACTTTACAAGAAGAAAATTGTTTTGAATTACTTGTAATCCCTATGGAAGCTACTAAGAGGCTACTCATACACATTAAGTGTTACTATTTGAGTACAGTCATACATTTTAATCAAAACAAAGATTATGTCACTATAAAATGAGGAAATAGATGCTCCACATACTTGCCCAGTATGTTTCTTTTACTTTTAAATTCTAAAGATATATAATTTTCCTTAATGAATTCAAAACTCTTTATAAGATATAATTCTGTCACCTGTAGAACAGAAAAGTTAAAGACCTGATTGAGGCTAAGGAACACAAAATAATTTCTGAGAGACTGTTGCCAAAATGATGGTTTCAGTAACAGAAATACATTTAACTCCTGGTTTTAAAATTTAATTTTAAACTCTCCTCTTCAAAGAAAACTGTTTCTGACAAGTGTAAAGATGGAGTAACTAGATTGTTTTGCAAGCATTGATAGAAACACATTTTTGTGTGTCTCTTATTGAAAGTTGACATGCATATTACTTCCTCAACTTTAATCTGGGTTACTTTTGGGTCCTAAAGAAAAACAGATTACATCATATCTTACAGACCATGATGGGAAATATGATTTTCTCTCTTTAAACAACCAAGACCCATTCTCCATTTTTCTCTGCACTTTGTGTAATCTACTATACTCATTACAATGTCAATTCACCGTGGAGGTTTATCTTGTTTTTTTTTTTTTTTTTTTTTTGTCTTACCACTTCACAAGTTCCTCAGATTGCTTTCAGTTGTTTCAGTGTGCAAGCTTAAGGAAATCCATGAACTAGGAAAAGAATATGTCATATCTTTAGATGCCGTTGGTATGGACAACAGTTTTGATGTTTATTTCTTGAAATTCCAAACATAGCTATTATTTTACCTTGTTTGACTGTCTTATTATCCTACTACTGGGAAGCTAATTATCATGTCTATTCACGAAACACAATATATTTATCAGGATTAATATCTGTATTGTTGCCACCAAAATTGTTTATGACCAGAGAGTCAATTTGCTCTCAAAGAGGTGATGTACTTTTTCTCTAAGCTACATATTAATTTCTGATCTCAACTGTATATTTGAATGACTGTTGATTTAACTAGGTCCATATATATTCTAAGTGAAATTCTTGGAATTATCTTTCTTCTTCTCTATCTAAAAAGTGACAACCTAATTTTGGGGTTTTGTTTGTTTGTTTTAAGGCACAGGACATTTCCCCCAACTAATTGTTCAGAATTTTTTTTAAGATCAGAGTCAAAGGTAATTCTACTTTTTAAGAAATACTTCTGAAAAGCTGATTGCCTGAATTTCATTTATTTATATATGCATGAAAAAATATAATTCAGACACAGTATTTTCAATGTTTTATTGTTTAAACATGGCACTCAAACTACTAAGGTACTATGCTGAGTTCTGACTTGCTTGCCAGGGTAATATGAATGAAAGGCAGGGTAATACAGCACTATGGATACCCTACTTCTTTGGATCAGAACTTGTAAGCATTACCTCGGTCTTTGATGTCCTGCAGAATCTCCTCTCAGCCTTTGTTTCACTCATTTATGCAGAATTGGTGTCACACAAAGAAACCGCCATGTATAAGACTTGCATCCCAGCATCACTATGCAGTTTTTCCTTGCCACTCAAGAAAGAACATCAGAACTGTGATGGAAAGTAATGAGTGATGTGACACTAATTAATATTTATAAAAGTATATATAATACTTAAAGCCTTTGGTCCTTTACATAAGATTAGTAACCCATTCACTGCAATATTAATAAAAATTTGTATACTCTAGGGTCACACTGCTATTGAAAGCAATCATATTTTCACTCTGAAAAACCTCTTCGTAAGTTGCACTCAGCTGTCTGCCTCTTCTCACATCCTCTTGTGATGTGCAGCACACATGGTAGGACAGATGGCCGGAGAGAGGTGTATTATCTATGCCCATGCAGCAGTTTCTCTGTGCATCTTTTCCATTAGCATATGACTCTTCTGCCCTTATTTTCTTCATCTGCTAGTGTTAAGCAAGGTAGTCACATCTGCTGTACAGATTGTTGGGATACTTACTGCTAAACAATTATGTAGGGATTGCCTGTACAGTGGAAAATTCTAAGTGTCTCTTACTGCATGGTTTCCCTTGAGAGACAAAGGCCAGATATTGACAGCTCGAAGGTGACTTGCCCGGTGAACTTTTGTCATCTTTCTAATTCAGCAGCAAACTCCGAGTTCACAGAATTGAATGACCTACACTCTTTTCCTTATTTGCTAGATGTCTAAAACTCCTAACCTTACATGTCACTCCTAGCTATGAGTGAGACAATAAAACTTAGCTCTAGTCCTTTTATGTGTACATGTTCAACAGTTTAATTCATAGTTATAACAAGTTCTAAGAGCTACAAAAATTAGTCTTCCTAGATCGTTCCTTTGTAATAACATTTAATGAATACTTATCTACAAAAATAACTATGATAATGATACACAAGAGCATTTCCTAACCACACAGGCCTCAGGTCTAGGTAAAGAAATTCTAGAATCATTTTACAATCACAGTTCTTTAGTGCAGCTCCTAAAAACAAGTTTTCAGTTTTCTCATTTAACTTTTAAAGATGCACTCTTTACAATGACTTTCTGGTAATGTCTGATGAGGTCCATGTGAAAATTTACAGTTAAACACATATACACACACAGAGAGATTATTCATTGTTCCAATCTCAGAAGTATTATTTCTCAGAGAGTATATCTTTGGATACAATAAAAAATAAAGCACGTACCCATCTTCAGTTAAGGATCTAACAACTGTAAAATGAATTCAGGACGGATTACTTCTCACAAAAACCAGGGCTTGGGCAAGCTGGTATAAAATATTATTACATCTTTGAAATGTTGAATGAAAATAATCCCAGCACAGTTCATGCGATTAAATCTATTTTCATTTGAGCACACAGATTGCACTCTCTTCATCCTCAGGGCTTTTCAGTAAAGTTGTTTCTATGATCAACCCTTAAAAGAGGAATAGAAAAATGTAAACTAGAGTCTCATTTTGAATAAATTTTCCTTTCTCTCCACAATTTAAATGTTTTCAAAAATATTTTTCAATTAGATTTTAATCTATTATACTAATTAACAGAATGATACATTTAGGATCAGCTTGTAATAGAATTGAAACTATTCCTGAAATGTTGACTTTGAAATTATCATTTGTGACAGTGACTACACCTAAAAATGTAGTCAGAAAAAAATATTAGGGAAAGAAAAGAGAATACCAGGCATAAAAATTTAGGTGAAAGAATGATGGACATATAGATAACACAGCATTGATAGCATGAATCTTATCAGTTGCCTCTAAATTACACAGTCAAATTTGAAGGAAAGAGACAGATGTAATTTTCTCAGTATGCTTTCAAAATATTTCTTAGCACATGCTAAGTCACATTTGTTTGTTCCTACAAGTACTCAATCACCCTGCTTTTTTGTTAATAATAAAAATATTTTTCTTCCAAGTCTTCATATTATTGACCGCAGAGGACTAAGGGATGCATCAGTGAACAGCCAACCAAGTGGTTAACTTACACATTGAATTATCTATATGCTTTGCTTTTTGCATGTGATTTCAGCATATCTTTTTTTTAGAATAAAAATATTTCTAGAGTAAAATTATTTTGATTTGTTTTTCATTTGTTTTTTCATATCCCAAAACAGTGTTCCTACCATGGTTGCTGAATCAACAAGAGCAGTATCACCTGGGAACTTGTTAGAAATACAACTTCTTAAGCCTCATCCCAGACCTCTTGAATCAGAAACTCAGGGCGGGGCCTGACAGTCCAGGTTTTAACAAGCCCTCAAGGTGATTCTGATTTTTCTAAGATTTGAGAACCACTGGCCTCAAATATGCTCATTGGAGAATGAGCTGTACCGTGGGTGGCTACTACATATGACACAACTGACTGTCCCACTTCGACTCATGTGCACAGAAATCTAACCATTCTGGCCCATTTATATTCACAGATATGGTGATTGCTTACAAATGACAATATGACCATACCAAAACACAGATCCTCTCTGTACCTATTACATTCTGTGCAGGGCATCTTGGTTAAGCTGGTTTATAGTGTTGTCAGCATACTTTTTATTATTTTGCTAATATTAATAATTTAGTATAACAGAAGGCCATATTTTGATCCTATTATCCCAGATAAGTGGTTGATTATTTCATTTTTAAATAAAGGAAGAATCATGAAAGCATTTTAATTTAAACATATAAATGTACCCCCATTTGCCCATCTTATGTAATGCCAGAACCATCTGTGGCAGTAGTCATCTTAGTGAAGTTGTATTTTTCTTGCCTAACAGTAGTATAATTCATTCAGCTTTGTAATCTTCTACATAGATCTATAATTTAAAGATACATGTAAAGAAAGAAGTTCCAATACACAACTTTTCTGAATTTTTATGACATTCCCTTCAACATTTTACCCACAAATAATTGAAAAACACTTAATGATTTTTCTTTTGTTTGGATAACTTGCTTTCATTTTGCCTTTTAAAAGAAAGCATCTTAGTTTTCACAAAAAAAGTTCTGTTTTACAGGTCAATATTAATGATGCATGAAACTTTTAATGAAATTACATAATTATAAGGAGAACAATTGCAATAAAAAATCATATTAATTAATTATGAAACAAGGAAGATTTTGATTTTAAGATCAATTTTGAGGACAAAGAAAAATACTTAACTCAGGCAGGCAGCCCAATTGGTGAGAGCTGAGAAACAGGAGCTAATGACAAGGGAGTAGCTTACTTCACTTCAGCATTCAGTGAGTGAAAGATTTCAGTCTTTAGACCTCAGACTACAAAAGACACCCTCATTTTATCGAGTGAGATGTTTAAAGGCAAGGGTGATAGCTTAGTGACCCTCCACCATGTTGTGATATGGGTTAAGGTGCGAGGTTCTCTCACTCAACCTTGTTTTATTCCATTTTTGGTAATGGTAAATTTGGGGGCATGGGATTTTTTCTCTGCATATCTGTGTGAATAATTTTCATCTTTAGAAAACTTTGAATGGTCTGACTTCATGGGAAGCCAGTTATAAAGATGAGCTGCATTTATTAGTATTTTTTGGTTGTTTGTAAGTGGAACATCTGTTTCTTATTAGATGCACAGTACTCACAGAGGATAACTAAAGCCTATTTTTTGATTGTTTTTTTGCTTTAATGATCTCATGCAGCATTTTGACCCGAATAGAGTCAACTTATACTATGGAATAATGGAGTAGTTGAGGGGAAATAGATTTTTGAAGGGGAATATATACTCTTGTCTTAGATATAATGATTTTATAGTCTATAAAATAATACACTTATTTAGGTCATAGTTCATCTTAAATAATAGTTAACTTCATTGTTATAAAATATTCTCTGTTATATGGACTTTCTTAATTCTGCCTGTAGAGTGTTCTCTAGCATGGGTACATTTACATTACAAGTCAATAAGAAATATGACAAGAGGATACTTAACATTTTGTAAATCACAGTCACTAAATGTGGAAGACACTCCCGTTACTTATCCTGGTATTTCCTACTGAAGTTGCATTAAACTGTATAGGTATTACCTATAATGATTGAGAATGGAAGAGCAAATATACTACAAGCTTTTTGTTGTTGTTGTTATATTAACCAAAACAAAGCAATAGCCTTGTTTTGGGGATGAGTAAAAAGTAGATGAAATTAGTAAGGAAAAATAATATTACAAAAGATCTGATTCAATGGAAGAATAGGAAATAAAAAGTTCTAAGCTTGTTAAGTTTTACTAATTACAGGTAGTATGTGGGGTTCCTTCTAAGAAATTTGGGGACAGAGTTAGAAATATCAATATCAGTAGACACTTGAGTAATTATATGGACTTACAGAAAAATTGTATTAACTTCCTCTGTCCATGAGTTGTAACTTTTGATAAAGTAACTTTACTATTGGCAATGAAATTTATGTTATCTTTCAGTAGCATATTCAATCGTTAATCATGTATTAGACAGTACTCTATTAATCCCTAACTGGTTTTAAAATCTTCCTAAGTAATACTTAACAATTCATATCTCTTTAGCTAAAACCGTCAACTGATTGAGTGCCTTTGGGTAAATTCTTCCATTTTTCTAATTTGAATTGTCCTCAATGAGAACATTAGATATGACAATCTACTCTTCCTTCAGCTCTAACCAACTCAGATCAGTCTGATCTCAGTGAAGAAATACATTTTGTTTCTCAACAAAGGAATATACTCTGTTTTATAGACATATGCCCTCCAGTTAGTGACAGTTTAAAGTTTAGAATATGAAATGCCATTGAGCTGCAATCTTTCTGATAATCCATCTGAGTGCATTTTGGAAGGTCGAAGTTTGATGGAATTTTGAAAAGTGCTTATACACAGCAGAGAGAGAAGATTGGCTGGAAATCCACCTACCATGTATTACTTGTGTGATTGGGGGCAAATTACACAATGTTCTCATTCTAAAAATGAGAATAAAAATCTATCTTCTTGAATTGTTACAAAAATGAAATTAAGTAACATGTAGAGTACCAAGCTCAGAGATAAAAATTGCTATTTCCTGTCTCTCTAGTTTCTTGTGGGCTGTAATCTAAATGAACAAGAATTCTCTAATCAAATTTCTAAAGGTAGTATCTTTTTAGTTCCTCTCTCATGCTCATTTTTTTATCTCCTCTTCATATTCTGTCAAATGCACATGTACCTTTTCTCTTTCCATTCCTTCCTCTTTAATGCTATATGGAGAATTGACCTGAAAGATCAACACTTAATAATAGCATGTAGCAAGAAGAAAATAAATATTGGATTTTACAATTGAATTATATCAATATAAATATACAGACCTGGTAAATGAGTTCAGACTTTTGAGTCTATATTGTCTCATTTGTTCTCAGCATTGATCACAATGCCATGTGCAATGTTCAT
The DNA here is from genome assembly GCA_031835075.1 of Saguinus oedipus. Lineage (NCBI taxonomy): Eukaryota > Metazoa > Chordata > Mammalia > Primates > Cebidae > Saguinus > Saguinus oedipus. The sequence continues at coordinate 48,789,357 of CM063169.1, forward strand.
AGCTAACAATGGCCTCTGCCCGCCTTTGACAGTCTCTGGCAATCCTCTGTGAAGCAATTAACCAAGCAATTATCATTGTTTACACAAAACTCATCAAGGAGGTCAGCAGATGATAATAGTATTTGCTTTTCTTGTACGCAATAACTAGTAAATGTATTTTTGAAATTCTGAATAATTCTATGATATAAGCAGATATTACTGATAAATTGTTTGTTTTGAGTCATTAAGTGACTTTTACAAGGTCTTATAAATAGAAGGTATCAGAAGCCAAGACTGGAAGTCTGTGCTCATATTCACAGAGTAGGGACTCTGAAAATCCTTGACGGAATCCAGCAATTAATTTTATCCATCTGTTAAAATATTACTACCTACTCTTATATAGAGCAAATTTTCTCGGCCTTATTTGTGTGGCTCTTTAATAGATCCTTGTCATTTTTAAAGGTCATTTCTGTTTGACATTCTCTGTCCACTATTCGCTGTATTAAAGAAGTGACCCTAATTAAATATGTAAGTATATCTGTGTTTCTTTCTTCATCTATCATTTTTCTTTCCTTTCCTTTTTCTTAGTTAAAAAATTTAGTTGTGATAAAGTATATATAGGATAAAATTTAAAGTCTTAACAATTTTAAGTGTATATAGTTCAGTGGTGTTAAGAATATTTACATTTTTGGAGAACAATCCAAGATGGCTGATCGATAACATCTCGGGATTGCAGCTCCCAGTGAAAGCGCAGAGAACGAGAGGACACCACACTTTCAGACAAATTTTTGTTGCTCACGGAACAGAAGATTCCCAGTGGAGGAGCCCCACAGGTCCCAGCGTGACTCTTGTGACCAGCACAGTGGTTTTGCTGGCACCTCAGTGCGGCAGCTCTTGGTGCAGAGTAAACGGGACTGGTTCCCCTTCTGACTGATGTTTGGAGCTCCGGGAAGGCAGAGTCACCTATTATGGACTCAAGAAAGAAGTCAGACTGGAGATTCCTGGGCAGAAAAGCACCATCAGTCTTAACGCCGCTGTTTTGGCCGGTGCAGTGGGTTGCTCATATTTCGGCCCTGGGAATTAACAACTTGGACGTCCATTCAGAGACCTAATTTGAAAGTTGGTAATTACAAAGATGACAGTTGGATAAATTTACGATGATGGGAAGAAACCAGGATAAAAAGGCTGAGAATACTCAAAATCAGAATGCCTCTCCCTCTAAAGAGGATCACAGTTCCTCATCAACAAGGGAACAAGGCTTGATGTAGAATGAGTGCATCCCATTAACAGAATCAGGCTTCAGAAGATAGATAATAAGAAACACCTGTAAGTTAAAAGAACATGTTGCAGCCCAATGTAAAGAAACTAAAAACTTTGAAAAAAGGTTTGATGAAATCCTAATGAGAATAGACAACTTAGAGAGGAATGTAAGTGAATTAATGGAACTGAAGAATACAATATGGGAACTCCGAAAAGTATGCACATGTTTAAACACTCGAATTGATCAAGCAGAAGAAAGGATATCAGAGATTAAAGACCAACTTAAGAAATAAAACGAGAAGACAAGATTAGAGAAAAAAGGATAAAAAGGAATGAGCAAAGTCTCCAAGAAATGTGGGACTATGTGAAAAGACCTAATTTACATTTGATAGGTGTACCTGAATGTGATGAAGAGAATGAATCCAAGCTGGAAAATATTCTTCAGGATATTATTCAGGAAAATTTTCCTAACCTAGCAAAGAAGGACAATATTCAACCCCAGGTAATACAGAGAACACCACAAAGATAGTCCTCAAGGAGAGCAACCCCAAGGCACATAATCGTTAGATTCACCAGGGTTGAAACGAAGGAGAAAATACTAAGGGCAGCCAGAGAGAAAGGTCAGATTACCCACAAAGGGAAGCCTATCAGACTTACAACAGATCTCTCAGCAGAAACTCTACAAGCCAGAAGAGAGTGGGGGCCAATATTCAACATCCTTAAAGAACAGAACTTTCATCCCAGAATTTCATATCCAGCCAAACTAAGCTTCACAACTGAAGGAAAATAAAATCTTTTATGAACAAGCAAGTACTCAGAGATTTTATTACCACCAGGCCTGCTTTACAAGAGCTTCTGAAAGAAGCATTATATATAGAAAGGAACAACCAGTATTAGCCTTTCTAAAAATATACCAAAAAGTAAAGAGCATCAACATAAAGAAGAATTTATATCTATGAATGGATAAAATAGCCAGTTAACATCAAGTGGCAGTAACCCTAAATTTAAATTGACTAAATCCCCCAATCAAAAGATACAGCCAAAACCTAATGGTATGCTACATCCAGATCCATTTCACATGCAAGGATACGCAAAGACTCAAAACAAAGGGATGGAGAAAGATTTACCAACCAAATGGAGAGCAAAAATAAATAAATAAATAAAAAGCAGGAGTTGCAATTCTCGCATCCGATAAAATAGATTTTAAAAGCAACAAAGATATAGTGGTAAAAGGATCAATGCAACAATAAGAGCTAACGATCCCAACACCTAGATACATAGAGACTTAGACTCAATGAGACAGAAAATTAATAAGGACATCCAGGACTCAAACTCAGATCCGGAACAAGTAAACTTAATAAATATTTATAGAGCTCTCCACTTTAAATATACAAAATATACATTCTTGTCAATACCACATCACACCTACTCATAGGTTTAAATGAAATATTGATTGGCTATTATTAATACCCATTTTTTAGAATAAAGCAACATTTCCGTTCTCTCTCCCTCTTTTTCTTCCTTTCTTTCTCTCCTTCACTCCTTTTTTCTTTCATTCTCTCAAAAAAAAGAAAAAGAAAAGAAAAGAATATTTACATTTTTAAAAAACCAATCTCCAGAACATTTTCAGCTTACAAAATTGAAACTCTATGACTATTAAACAACAATTTCCCATTTATTCACCCCACAACCCACTGCCGCTGGCAATCATCATTTTACTTTCTGTTTGTATGAGTTGGATTACTCTTGACACCTCATGTAAATGAAATCATATGGTGTTTGTCCTTTTGTGTCTTATTTCAACTGGCATAACATCCTTAAGTTTTATTTATATGGCTTGTGTCAGAATTTCCTTCCTTGCTATGGCTAAATATTATTTCATTATAAAATATATCATATTTATTAATAGTTTATCCAGTTACTGACTGATGACCATTTCAACTATTTTTACCTTTGGCTATTGCCAGTAATGTTGCTATGACATTGATTTACAACTATGTCTATGAGATTCTGCCCTTTAATCCCTTTGGATATATATCAAACTCAGAAGTGGTATTGCTCGATTGTGTAATTATTTTATTTAGTTTCTGTTTTTTGAAGAACCATCATCGTGTTTACCCTATCAGTCAAGCTAGCCATTTGTCTAACAAGGAACCCTAGGCAGCAGGTTAAATTAGGATTATCTAATAGGAGGGTCATCTAATATTTTCTGTTCTCTGACTTACTCCTAATGTCCAATCAGTGATCGTATTTTACATATTCTACTTCCACAACATGTCCTGATGCTATCATGCTTATAGACGAAATTGCTTCATACCCAGATCATTATATTTATGTCCTTAGGGGCTTGTCTTGCCAATGGACATTCCCTTCTTCCACTATGTTTTTAAACTTCTGGCAAATAATGTCTTTATAATGTCACCCTGTGCTGTCCTTCTGCTTAGTATTTAAAAACTTCTCCATTCAATGGCTACTATGTGATAAAGACTTGTTATAATTCTAACCTCTTACTCATCCAGCTTTCACCATTTCCCTTCACCAAGTCTGTCTTACTTTCAGAAACATTTCCTTCACTTTTTGCTTTCTGATCTTCTTGCCTCTTTTTATATGATGTTCACCATTTGAAACTTTTTAAAACATACTTACTCTCGCTCTCAATTAAATCTTTTATGTCCTGTAGGCCCCAGATAAAATTCTGAAACCATGCCTGATTTCATGTTTTTTACAACCTTTCCAAAACTAGAACTCTGGTAGCATTTTATTGATTTCTCTTCTATGGCATTTATCACTTTCTGTCATGTACTTTAGTTGTTTATGGACTTTAATTTTTATACCAGATTTAGCTTCCAAACTACAACTTGATGGCAGATTTTCCATGTGTTTTCATCTTTTCAACTTCTGTGGTGCATAACAGAACACTCTGCCCACAGTTAGCAATCAATACATATATTTGGTAAATAAATGGACAGAGTATTAAGGAGTGGGAGAGAGTTTCTTCATATTCTTCATGATAGAGTTAGCTTTATATTTGCTAAGCAGAGAGGAAACAAGGAGAAAGCTGTTCAAGCAGGGCTTGTAGCTGAGCCTGAAGATCACAAATCTTTTAGGCAAACTACTGCAGCTTTTCTCTGCGTGGAAGAGATCATGAAGGAAACAAACAATCCAAAAAGGTTGACTTCTGAAATTAAACTCTGAGGAAAAATATGTAAGTAATGGCACAGGATTTTTCTTGTTATCAAAACTAGCATTTCATTTGGTGTTTAGTATCCTGTTTGTTGTTGTTCTTAGTTTATTAGCCTGTAAGCTAAAAATTAGCTCAATTTAAAATTAAATGGTACTTTAATCTGTTAAGTTCTTTAAGTTATATTTCTATTATTTTATTTCATGAGTATTAAAAATTAAAGAAAAAAAATTAAAGGGTTTTCTTGTAGTTAGTAAGTGCAAAAGGACACATTATTTTGAACGATTTGTTCTCCAGAAATATTATAAAATATATCTCAGTACCTATCCCTCCAACAAAGAACAAAGCTTTAATTTGTTGAAACAAAATTATATTCCTTGAAATACAGAAAAAGTTTGTCCTATACAGGCAGATTATACAGAATTCTGAGAAGGTATGGTTATAAATTATATCTTTGTTTGTTCATACTAAGAAGGTGTAATCTCCAAGCATCTAAGAAAATCTCAATGTCATGTTGTAAAGGCAGGCTAACCGAAAAGTCAGCAAACTAGTTCCTAATTTTTCCCATGTTGATTTCCTTTTTTTTTCCTGGGAGATGCTATTTTAACATTAATGACTTGAAAAGATTTGGGAAAATGTGATCGTGGAAGATTTTCTCAAATATAGAGAATAATTTTTCCACCTTGGTGTTATTTTTGAACTCACAATATTACATTTTAAAAAGCGTCTTATATCATTATAAAAGATGGTCTTATAATCAAAAGAGAACACTTATGATTTCCCTCAAAGCTCTAAGCTTTTATCAACTATGTCTATGTCATTATCACTTCTAACTTTCTAATAGATGCAGCACAATGTTGTTTGGAATTGACCCATGATGAGAAGTTTAAAAAATATAGTTGAGGGCCAGGCACGGTGGCTCATGCCTGTAATCCCAGCACTTTGGGATGCTGAGGTGGGTGGGTCATGAGGTCAAGAGATCAAGACCATCCTGGTCAATATGGTGAAACCCCGTCTCTACTAAAAAAAAAAAAAAAATACAAAAAATTAGCTGGGCACGGTGGCACATGCCTGTAATCCCAGCTACTCAGGAGGCTGAGGCAGGAGAATTGCCTGAACTCAGGAGGCGGAGGTTGTAGTGAGCCGAGATCACACCATTGCACTCCAGCCTGGGTAACAAGAGCAAAACTCCATCTCAAAAAAAAAAAAAAATGTTGAATAACATGGTTCTAATTCTTAAATTCAAAGAAATGCTGACAGCTTTAAAAGAAAAATCATAATAGATACTATTTAAAAATAGCAAGGAAGAGCTTATTTGAGATTGTGACAATAGGAGGCCAAAAGCAGTCGCTAACACTTGTAATTCTAGCATGTTGGAATCTGAGGCAAGAGGATTGTTTGAACCCAGGAGTCTGAGACCAACCTGGGAAAAAGAGTAAGATCTTGTCTCTACAAAATTTTTTTGAAATAATTAGCTGGGCATGTTGGCATATACCTGTAGTCCCAGCTACTCAGGGGACTGATGTAGGAGGATCCCTTGAGCTTGGGCATTTGAGGGTGGAGTGACCCATGATCACAGCACTGCAATCAGTTGGGACACCAGAGGGAGACCCTCTCCCAAAAATAAAAAAAGGAAAAGAAAGAAAAGAAAAACAAAAACAAGCAAAAACCATGTGCGAATAGAAGTCAAATCTATTGTAATGAGGGATGAAGTTCAACACAATCTACTAAAACAAAAAGAGGTAAACAATGGGAAAGTACTGGAGAAATTTAGCAGGGAGGTCGATCTATGTAATTAGCCATCTGTATTTGCTAATTGGTGCTTATCCAAGTTAAGCTTCTTTCTACTCTCTCACAGAGACTGGGAGACAGAGCCTCTATTTTTCTTGATTATTACATTTCAGAAGAATAGCTCCTAGGTCCTTTAGAAAGACATTCCTAATTAGTAGAAGATTTACGTCTGAAAGAGGCAGAGCAAGGATTTAAAATTGGACATTGATTAAGGAAAAAGCTGTAAGACAAGGGAGGTTAGGGACCTAGAATCAGGAAGAGACTTGTCCTAATGTGGAGTGCAGTGGAGAGGAATGTGAAGGCCTTCTTGAGAGTAGTGGATACTTGATTTAAAAAGCAATAATAGTTGCTTAGCAAAACTTATACGTTTATTCTTTGCTGTATTTTTCACTGGAGAAATTGTGACCCAATATATGACAGCAATTCTTTCCAAAGAAGATACTTCCACTGCTTTCTGGGGAATGTTCATTTCTGATATTTTTGACAAATAAAATATCCCAAAGGCCTACTAATAGACACTTTTAGGCCACGCTTTCAACAATTTTCAATAACTATCTTTCAATCAAAAGTATTTTGCTGGCTCATTCCCAGCCAGCCTTCACCATGTACCATAATCACTTGCTAACTCAGAAAGAAGCACTGTTACTTTCAAGCTCAGTTACTTTTAAGCGTTTAACTTCATACTCTGACTGAAGAGTCTCCCTCTATTCTTTGACCCACTTTAGAATTATTTATGTAATAAGGAACATTAAATTACCTTCTTTTTCAAAAAATAAATAGTATTTTCTCTGCTCTTTTTAGGGGTGGTGAGTTATTTTAAAGTCAAAGAGATTATCAAGAGTGCAGGAATGTAGGGAACTTTGTTCTCTACATCAAATAACTTGAATTTTACTAAAGAAAAGGGGAAAGAAGGAAGAGATCTTATATTTGCTTTTCACCAACTCAAAATCCCATTTAAAAAAACTTGTCTGATTCTAATATTATGTCATAAACTAATTATAGGAAACAAAATTGTGTTAGTATAAAGTGACATCTCAATGTGATACAGAATTAACCTCTGAATATTCCTGATTTATGCTAAATAAAGTGAATTAGCAAGTACAGTGCACAAGTTTAACCACATATTCTTCTCAGATAAGCATCAAAGTATCTATGTAGTTGCAGAAAAGGGCACAGATGTTCACCCTTAAAAGTACTTGTAATTAGGACACATTTAAGAGCAGATGCAGCCATTTCTAAAAACTACCAATTATACTTGTAAACACAACAAACCAAAGAAAAATCTCTTTGAACTTTCTTAGTTTTATGTTAACAAGAAAAACAAAAGAATCTTAATTGATTTGGTTTGATTGATTTGTACTGTGTCCCCACCCAAATATCATTCTGAGTACCCATGTGTTGTGGGAGGGACCTGATAGGAGGTAGTTATACTTTGAAGACATGTAGAATTTCTAGAGAAGTTCTAAGGATTGCAAGGAAGTTGCTCACAAATAGATTTAATTTTATTTGTTACATACCGAAGGTATCTTTTTCATTCTTTCCAAGTTCTATAGAGTTCCTAGTGGTATTTTTTAAAGACAAACTTTACTACCTCCTCTTCAAAAGTATTTCAATGTCTTCCCCTACTAGTCTTAACATAGCGCAAACATCTGACAAAAGCATAATGCTTGTGAATGGCCACGTCTTTTACTTTCCAGGTTATTTAAAACTGGAAAGCTCTATCATACCATGCAGTTCCCTCTGCTTATTGTGTTATTTCTTTCTGCAGAAGCATGTGAAACCTTTTTGTTTTTTCTCCCACTGGCTACCTTTGAACCCTTGATGTGATATTGCAATTAGTCAATTAAGAACGTTTAGTTAAAAATACCTTCCCTGGAGAGTGGCACTTGAGTTTTAAGATTCAGTCAGTAGCTGCAATCGCAGCATAGTGGTTAGAACTGACATATTTTGGTTGACAAGGAAATGTGTATTTATTTAAAATAATTGCTTGTTGACTTTTATATATTGAAGCCTCTATTCTGTAACAGTTTCTGTTATATTTACCACCATAAGCATATTTCTATTTATTTGCAAGTAATTTTTAAAATGACTCACTCTATTAGTTTTTTTTTTTTTTGGAAATGGATTTGAAGTCCATAGATATGCATTAGAAAAATAAAATGTTGGTGAAGGCAAAGGAGGAATAAAATGACTAAGTGACCCACATGATAAATGTTTAATATTAATTTGGTTTGGGTAGACATATGAATTATATTGAAAGAAGTAAATGTTGTACAAATAAATAAATTAAATTTTAAAATTAATGTTGCGGTAGCACAAAAAGATGTGAAAATTATTTTATACATTATGTGGGATATTAAAAATAGGAAATAAAAGATGGTTAGTGTTGAATCTTTCAACAACCACAGTTGATGAAAATTGCTGGGATTTAGTGGGCATGTAATACTTGAGGTAAATTGTAAAGATAAATGTTTGTGAGTTATGCTGTTTCTACCATATACTATAAAACCAACTCAGGCAAACCAGGCTAATTTATGTATAATCACATATACTATCCAGGTATACTGAATTATAATGAAATCAATTATTTATTGACATTTTGCTATTTTTATCAGCTAATGTCTTTGGTATATTTACTATGTGTCTAAGAACTCTGTGTACATTTAACCTAAGAACTATGAAATGTTCTCTGAGAAATTACTAAAAGTTTAAAACCTTCACTTCCCTCTAAGAGTATGTAATTTACTTAGGTAAATAATGTACTCACATATTTAAATATTTAAAAATAGTCAATATTTAAAAATCTCATAGCTCATGACTAATTTTACAAATAAGAAATGCTATCAGGAGGTTTTAAAAGAGAGATAAATCGATTTAGGTGGACATTTTTAAAGGAAAGATGGAGTCTGATTTAGTGTGAGTTGAAGGATAGTGTCCTAGAAGAGAAAAATAATATGTTCTTGAAAAATATTACTCAATAAATTTAAGGAACTTGCAAGAAATTACTTACAGAAATCTGTTTGCATTAACTGTTCCATAGTAGAATTAAAGAAGGATTGTAATTAAGGAATGAACTCTCTAATTCTACAAAGTTCAATATTAGGATGACAATAATAGCATTTGGGGTGAGAAAAGATTTTATTTTAAAAATGAACTAACTGAATTAAAAGAAACTAATAAATCATCAAGGTTCAATCTAAAGCCCAAGGAAGAAATAATAGATTTTCTTTGTCATTGCTTTATCCCCTCATTTTGATTTGGTAAATCCTAGTATTAATATAACTTGGTTGAGAGTTTTACTATGTATACTTTTTGAGTGATTCTGAAACTATAACAATAAATCGCAAAGTGATAGTTTTTATATTTGCAAAATGTTATGCTAATCTCCCATTATGCCTATATAATTATATGATTTATCTTAGTTACATTCATTTTATAATAATTCAAAAAAAGTCATTCATTTCTTCAGTAATGAGAGAGAGAGAGGAAGAGAGAAAGAAAGTAAAAGAAAAGAGAGAAAGGAAGAGAAAAATACACATGTAATAAACATTTATTTGGATCTAACTAGGTATCAAGCAATATGGTAGACACTGGAGGTTTAAAGACCAAATTAGTTACTGCAAAGAGAAAAAGTACAGGCTAAATAATTACCTAGTTGAGATGGATTTGTAGTTGCATCCATATACTTAAAAATACCACTTGATAACTTTTCTCTACTTTTCAACTTAATAAGTCCATTTCTTCTCAAGTATCTCTACCAGGGTGCAAGAAAGACAAAATAAATATAACTAACTGATAATCATTTAACACAGTAGTCACACATTTAAATCAACCAAAGTAAGACCCTGTCTGATGGGATGTGCTTCTAGTGCTTTAATTTTCACTTGAATTGGAAGTCACATTTTTTACAGCTACTAGCTTTTCCTGATTTGAAGGAGCTGGTGACATTGTGCCAGTTATAACATCATCTGCATATGTTGACAAGTGTCTAAAGGAGAGAACCAACTGTTTCAAATACACCAAGATGACTCAGAAATAACTGTCAGACGACTGCGTTCTCTAGAGGTAGCACATCACTTGGACTACAAGAGCCATTAGATGACATTTCTCCAAGAGAGAACCTTGTTGTTCTGCTCCCTGCCTGCTGTAGGGGCTTCATTCTTGCCATGTGGTAAGCTAGAAAATAGCATGTAAGAAGGTACAGAACAAATGTAAGAGAGAGCTGTATTTTAACCCCAACTGTGTGCATATAAAAGTAAAGAAGTTAAGTTCATTTATGTTACTTTCTTTTATGAAAAAGGAAGTGGCAGTGCTTAAAAGGGCAGTCATCATAAAAATATTTCTGAGGATGCAGTCATCCTTTATGAAATGCAATGTCACAGGAATTAAGGAGTGGAAGAGCTTGTGAGAAATACCTTCTGAGCCTTTCTCTGGTTTTGAATTTGTTAGCATGAGAGCCTCTGTTTGACTTGAGTCTGCCATTCACATTGGCAGTTGTACAATTGTGCTCTTTCCTGTTTTCAGCATAATCTGTGCATCTACTCTGCAGAAAATGCAAGAAAATCAGTCTGCACCTGACACCTATGAAGGATGTAGCAGAACTTAGCTATTTGTTCTTTCCAAGGTCTTCTTTTTTATATAGACATCATTTTTCCCCTTTCTTAATCTACAATGGAGTTTCTTTCACTACTTCTTTCCATTTTCTGTGTATACTAATAATGTATTTCTAGCTGTCAGAAAAGTAGGCAATTTAATGCAGTGGGTAGAAACGAGATATTCCTAATAATTTCCACATATGTCCCAAGTGTATTAGTTCTGCAAAGAAGAATTTTTAAAAATAAACATACTGGTTGGTAAGATCCTGATTCAGACAGTTGCTCAAATGAAATAATATCCTTTTCTGTACAAACTTCCTAAACATTCACTAATTACAGTCAGTATTAAAGTTCCAATGATGAAGGACTTGCAGAGGTTTCCAGTTGATCATATAATCAATCATAATTAAAAATGTAGGGTTTTTTCCTTTTTCTAGTTTTATTACTAAATGAGTATTTGTAAACAATCAAATCAAAGATAGTTTATTAAACTTAATCCACTGTATGAATATGCATTTAAATAAAATAAATACAAAAATAAAAGAGATGTAAGAAAATAAACGATTTCTTTCTTTCTTTTTTTTCGGGATGGAGTTTCACTCTTGTCGCCCAGGCTGGGGTGCAATGATGTCATCTCGGCTCATTGCAACCTCTCCCTCCTGTGTTCAAGCGATTTTCCTGCCTCTGCCTCCCAAATAACTGGGATTACAGGCACCCGCCACCATGCCCGGCTAATTTTTGTGTTTTTAGTAGAGATGAGTTTTTATCCTATTGGCCAGGCTGGTCTTGAACTCCTGACCTTAGGTGATCCACCCACCTTGGCCTCCCAAAGTGTTGGCATTACAGGCAAGATCCACCACACCCAGCCTGAACTGTTTCTTTAGAAACTTCAAAAGGAGTAGGTTCAACATCATTATAACAAGTTTCAACGTGTGTTCATAGAGTACGTACACACAACATGGGGAAAAAATGCATTATGCATGAATTGAATATGTTCACATGTACAAATATAGTCATTCATATTTAAGTACATTGTCTCTTATGAAATTCAGTAAAAGTTTATCTCTGCCAACTGGATTTTACATATTTTGGTTATAGAATTTTCTGTGGAGTTGATTTTGTGTCTACAAAGCAAGCAAAACTATGGACCTGGAATAGTCTGCTACATAATTCTCCCTTAAACTTTGAGTGTACATACACCTTTTGTGAAACACACCCCCACTCCAGTATTGTTTGAATACCAAACTTCAATTTTATAAATTTTCTTATTATAAATACAGGGTTCATCTTTTCATTTCCATTGAACCTGATATGCATAATTCTCAAATCATATCTAGGTAATGCTTGAGCTGGATATCCGAATGGACAATCTTAACCTTAATCTTTTTTTGCCAAAAAAACTAATATATATATATATATATATATACACACACACACACATATATATGTGTGTGTATATATATGTGTATATATATGTATATATATGTATATATGTATATATATGTGTGTATATATGTATATATATGTATATATATGTGTGTATATATATATGTATATATATGTATATATACGTGTGTATATATATATATATATATATAGAGAGAGAGAGAGAGAGAGAGAGAGAATCTTAAATTTAGCTAATGAGAAAAAAATTAAAGTTAAAATGATGATTTAAAAATCTTAAAGAAATTTGTTTAGTTACACAGAGAATCTTATACACAAAAGGACCTTCACACAAGTTGTATCTCTTTTTTTAATTTTTTGAGAGAGAGTCTTGCTTTGTCACTCAGACTGGAGTGCAGTGGTATAATTTTGACTCACTGCAACCTCTGCCTCCCAGGTTCAAGTGATTCTCGTGCCACAGCCTCCTGAGTTGCTCAGATTACAGGCATGTGCCATCACACCTGGTGAATATTTGTGCTTTTAGTAGAGACAAGGTTTTGCCATGTTGGCCAGGGCTGGTCTTGAACTCCTGACCTCAAGTGATCCTCCCACCTCTGCCTTTCAAAGTGTTGGGATTACAGGCCTGAGCCACCATACCTGGCCTGTGTTTCTTTATGACTGAAAGAAGAAATAAGTGAAATAAAGTATGTACCTTTTGTAAGATGTTACTCATATTCATTCACAAGGGCTACAATTAGAGTTGATATAATCGTCCTTGTATTACACATTATGCTGCAACTGCTCTGTCTCCATCAGCTTCCACAATCATACACACACACACACACACACACACACACACACACACACAGTTGTATACCCATAATGAAACCTACAGAGAGAGAAAATGAAAGAGAGAGGAACAGAAATAGAGATGAAGAAGAAGATAGAGAAAGAGAAAAGCATACACATATTCTTCAGCTCTCGAGCTTCTCAGAGAGTAATCATTGTATCACATAAAAAATGTCCAGAAGTACATTCATGCATAGAGGCTTTTCACAATGAACAGAGGATTTCACCTCTAAAAATGTGTAAAATAACACATTTTTATCAATGAATTTCACTCCCAGAATCACAGTAAGATATCTGTAATGTTGGGATCTTCTCATAACAATGACTTTATGAATAGCCCTATGATAGAACAGGCTGAAAGCTGGCTAATACTGAAACTGAATAATCTTGAAATGGAGTGCTCACAGAGGCTACTACATGAAACAACAATTTGACTAAAAGTTTTCCATTATGTATATATCTCATTGGAGAATAAGTTGCTCTAAGTTGATAGACTTGAGTTTAAACTCATAAAAGACTTTAAGTCACTGTTAAAATATACAGGTATCCTATCTGTTTGAAAATTTTATTAATCAATTTTATTGAAAGCTAATAGAGGAAATGTAGATTGCATTTAAAGTGTATTCTAATGATATTTAGTGCTCTAGAAATCAGTAATTTTGTTCCAAAAAATGATGTCAGAGTGAGAAGATGAATCCACAATCTTGGCCAGGGATTTAAAACAAAACTTTCCCTAACTTAGTAAAAATTTTATCAACTTAAAAATATGATATGACAAAATTATTAAGAGACTGTTTTAGTCTGCATTATCAAATGTTAGTTTTAGTGTAATCCACAAGATAGTAGATGGTACTGCATTAGCCAGCTAAAGAAGAAACTTTGATACCTGCTCAAACATTAATCAAGGCAGTGGCTATCACTGCACATAAACCTATGTATTTTAATAAGCTTCTAATATAACACATGCCTTTTTGAGAAATGCAATACTTTGTACCATTTAAAAGCTTAAACTTACTTACCTTAAATTATTTATCTTGGTGATCAATAGATAAATTGAATTTATACAATAGGTTTTTTTCTTCTTCTTCTTCTTTCTTGAACATGGCAATCATCCTGAAATACGTGCTTTAAAATTATTTCAGGAGCTCAATTTTGAAATCTCATCTTTTCTTAATTTTTCGACACTTGAGATATTAATGAATGACACTTCAGAAAAAAAGATTCTGTTCAGATACAAAAAACTCATGACATAAAAGACTAATGGATTTATTATTACCTAATTAAATCACATTTTCGTCTATTACTGGGTCCAGGAGAATACTGTCTCATATTGTTGTGGATACATTTGCATTCAAATTCATTAATTTGAATTAATAATTATTTACTCACATTTAATCCACGTCACATACATATACAAATAATTAAAGCAGTGCATTTTAACTCATTTAACTGGAATTATCCTTGAATAGATACTTATTTTACAGCCAACAGACAAAATTTAAACTGAGTGGAGGAATAAAGGGCTATAATTATGAGATTAGTGCACAACTCTTCCCATCGGATGAGTAAAGTCATTGTGGATCTGTAGATCCAGTCCGTTTAATAGATGCCAGGGGTGCTTTGTCTATAGTCAATGCCCCATTGACTTAATAGAAACACACTAGGGCCATGTTATTATGCAGATTACATCATCAGCTAGCCAACATTGGGCTATATAAGAGCACTTGAGGAAACACAGTGGTCGCCCCACTTCATTTGCTCTCAGTGACCCACTGTTCTCAATGGCTTTCCATAAAAAATTAGCTCAGCTGGAAGGAGCAAAGGTTTAAGAGATTATTAGGTACTCAGACAAATACCTTACCTAGTGCTGGCTAATCGCTTAGATTCAGTTCCTGTGAGTTCTCCTCCAGCTTACAAGAATTGCTGTATTAGAAAGGTATTGACAAGGTTAAAAAAAGTCTTCAATTTAACATATATTTCCATTCACCTTGAAATCCACCACTGCTTTAATGCAATCAATCACTGAGACCCTGAAACATGAATTGTATCAATTTCCAGCGATTTTCAGGGGACCTAATATTACTTTCGATTTTTTAATGCACAATGGGCTCAAGCCGCATTCATTACTTATAGGTAGAAAATTTGAATACCAGCATAAAAGGAAAACAACTTTCAAATATTGGCAAATAAAGACTGTAAATAGTTGCTCAAACTACTTTATGTCTCCTTTAATTAACATTCATAAGCACATAAGAAAGCAAACCTCTAAATTTTAAATTTAAATTAAAAGTCAAGTTGTTTTAGTAGAGAATAGGCATATTGCACACAGAAACGTCCTCTGAGAATCACAGTTAAGGATTAATAAACACTTTCCTCATTTTTGCTGCTGGTGTGAGTTTCATTTTGCATATGCTGACCTTGGTTTAGGATGTGGAAAGTTTGTTATTAAACTTACAACCTGACATCAAGGTGGACGTCAACTTTTTACAAAACTACTCCTATCTATACATTTCTTATTTTAGCAGCATGTCTTTTCAGCTATCACACTAACATCCAGGCATCAAACAAGGACATATGCAAAAAAAGGACTCTTAGTTTTTGTGCAGAGGAGACGCTGCAGTAGATCTGCTTTGCAGGACTCTCTATGTGATCCTCCCCAACATTTCATACCTACTGCCAACATCTCCCACATAGACCAAATGCTTTTTACTTAAGACAAAAAGACCTTTACGGAGAGCTAAACAAACAAACTTTAAACTCGCTTTTTCATCACACCTAAATATATGTAAAGAGGTATAAATAGCTACTATCACCCTAACTCATATTCGTCTTTTTGTGTATTAAAAGTGTACATACTTATACTTTTAACTCATGTAATTATATACTTTATGAGTGCAGAGATAATAGAGATTTCTGAAAACTGAATAGCCCAAACAATGCCTAAATGAAAAAACTGAATGGAAGCTTGGAAATAATTTCTAAAGATGGTCCTTTGTTTCCATTTAATTCAGGCCTTCCTGTTCTGACACCTTCAACTCAAGAGAGAGAAGAAATAGTTTTGCTTTGTCCTCACTGTAGTAGATTTGCCACTATGTTACTAGACAGTCTCAATGTTTCTCCTAGAATGTAATTCATCTTCATTGTTTCTGTGCCGACAGGATGGAACCTGCTTACAAATTTTACAGCTAGCAATACTTTTTATTGTTGTTCTGAAAGGGCTCCTGAGGGCTTTCTATTTTATTTTTAGGAACATTCCGAATTTTTTTCCCCTTTATGCTATACTTTCCACTATTATGAGTGATGACCCTAGAATCCTGGGGAGGAAAAAACAACCAGCACCCACCAAACTCTGTAACTGTCATAAGTTTTAATACAATCTCCCAATACTTTGACTTATTGCAGGTGCTATATTTTAACTATGCTATAGCTAATGAAGGATATCAACAGCCCCTGTGGAATGCTGACATTCCTTCAAACTAAGAAGCCTTTACAATGGCTCAAATGTCTTTCAGATGAAAAAAAATACAATAAAGAATGTAATGACTTTCCTGTGCTTTTAGATATTGAATAAAAACTTCAGGTCACAAAATTGTAGTCAATTATGCAGGTAAACTATAAAATTATATCACTCCGTGTCAACTGTGTTCTTCTACATTTCACTTTACTGCTATGATAGTCTTTAGGCTTACTCATACTTGAAAGTAGCCAAATAAACCAAAGTAGTATGAAATCACCATTAATGAGTGACTTTTGCCTGAAATTTGTGACTATTTTTGGATGACTCTAGAAGAAAAAAGTACTGTTTACTAGTCAGCAGTGGGAGGGAAGTTTTGTGAAAAAATCAAAGTTGGTAGCATTTCAAATGAAACTGAAAATGAATGTGGCATCTTGTTAACATTTTAGGGATTTCTATCTATAAATCACCTTGGGAGAGGTCATTTATCCTCACATGAGAAAGAGAACAGGCAAACAAACACACATACTGAAACTAATAGTCTAATGGTTAGGTTGGAGATGAAAATATACAATACACTGATTTTAAGTAGAGGAGACAGATTAGATCCTCTTACATCATCAATTTTATACTAATATTGAAATCCAGTTGCCAGCTGTTTTGCAATAGTTTATAAAAGTAAGTTCAATCCTAATAAGCTTTTATAAACATAATGTATACCTTGAAAAAAGTTTTCCATATGAATTTATTACTGTTTGAAAATGAAAATTTGTAATCATCCAGTATAGAGAAGTGAACTATTTTAAAATCATTTTAAAATTTACAAACCACCCTTTTCCACCATGCAAGCTCCAAAAATTCCTATGTATACCACATATAGTGAGATATTTTTCTCTTATTTCTATGTAAGAATAGCTAAATGAAATCTGCTAAATTAGTTCTAACACATTAAGTAGTTTACCTTTAAGAAAAGAGTAATAAATGTGCAGTAAATAATTATAATCCTACCAAAGGTACTAAGGTACTATACTGAAACAAAAATGATTATGCTTTTAATATTTTATAAAACAGACTTTTAAATAGTAGCTTTCTTTAAGTTAAAATTATTAATTTACTGCATATTGTTTTAAAGAAATGATAAAGTTATTGAAAGTAGTATTCTAGAATTACAAACCTGCACTGAATTTTGGCAGACAATTTAATTATATTGCTTGTGTTGTATCAAATTTTAATTAGAGTAACAATTCACATTGCATTGCTCAGAGTATATTACTGATTAACATTTTTATGCTAGTTACAGAAGCAATATGTTTATTCAATTTACTATGATAATAGAATTAAAAATCTTGTGCGCTTTCTGCATTAATAAACTTATTGAAGGATACTGAAAAAATACTCTAAAAGGTATATTATATAGATTATATTTAAAGAGTGTTTGCTCTATTACCCAAATCAAGCTCAGTATTCTATGCTGAAGTTGTTTATAGCTATCCAAGTTTTCTTCTTAGTTGTAGAGAACTTATTGTGAGAGCATAAACATAGGTTTTAATCAAGACATATCCTTGGCGATCTAAGAAACATTGATCATAATTGTTATTCTTCATGGTCTTGCAGTGTAAGAATAGACATCTGAGGAAAATAAATCATGTGAGGTTGAATCTTTGTATCTAATTAAGCAACTAAGAATTTTAACAGATGGAGTTATATATGTTCCTGTGTTTATAATCTGCTTCTTCACAGGAAGAGTCTGAGGGTAGCTATAAAGGATTTGACATCCTGGTAGTTTGAATGACAACAAAATTAGTTGATAAATTGTCTCATTCATTTTAGCTAATCTCTGTTAATGTAGACAATGCACTTCCTACTTTCACGGGGAAAATATAATTTTTCTAACAACCTGCTTTTCAAGGTTTTCTCCCTAATGTTACCCTGAAGAAATTAACAGATTCGGAAAATCTGATTTCACCCATGTACTCATTTAACCTCTTACTGATCTGTTTGCATGTTGCAGTTTTGTCCATGACTCTTAATGTAAAGGCTACCCCCACTTCTTTTTACGCGTTGGAATCTTACTTGATCACCAAGACCCACCTTGGTGCAACCTTCTTTATACTAGTTAGAGTAGGACTTCTGAGTTTATTTCTCTCTCTTAATTCCTTTGAGATCCTGATTATGTGTTGCTATATAATTATATCATGTTTATCGTCTCTCTTCCAGAAGCTGCAAGTTCCATTTTGTTGTGGCAGGGAATGTAACTTACTAATCTTTCTAATACTTTCCCCCCTGCACACTGATATGGAGAAACGGAAAGATGGGCTTTAGAGTGCCTTGCCAGGCTTGCTTTTCAATTCTACAATGTACTAACCCTGTAACCTTAAGCCAATTAGCCAATAACTGTGTTTCTGTCTTCAGGGGCGTAAATGGTACATAATGATAGTACTGTCATCATAGGAATGTCGTAATAATTAGATAAGATATTAATTCATGCAAAAAGCTTTATCACACCTAGTAAGAACATAGCATATATTTATTCAATAGTTAATTCAGCTAAATATCACTACAAGATGTACTCTTCCTTTTAAGAAGCAGACATTAATTTACTTTAATTGAATTTGATACAATTGTTGTGATAGTCCCATGTATATCTTTGTTTTTGCATTTCGTTTCACTTGCCTTTTGTGTAAAAGCTATATTAATGTTGTTGGTATGACAGACGTTAAAAACTCTTTATTTTCCTTTTTGGAGTGAAAAACACTGACAAAGAAAAAGAAAATACTAGTGGGAAAGACAAATGAAGGCTATTAGAATTGTAGAACAAGAGTTATGGACCTGCAGAGAGGGTACATAGCAGAGTTGATCATCAAAGATAGATGTTGGAAAAGAAAGTATATTTATAGAAGCTGATAATTTTGTTAAATACCTAAAAATGCAGATTTATTTAGAGAGTGGGTTTCAAACTAATCTTTAAAATACAAGACTCCCGTGAAGGTGCTGAAGGGATTCTGTAAAAGTTTAACTGGCATTCCATTTTATATGATTTTAAAGCTGTAATTTGAAAAGTACCTGAGGGGTTGTGTTAAGGAAAAAAAATTCTCTTCCTGGGTCTGCAAGGGGTGTGGTTTCACCTCCATCTGGGACGAACCAGAGGGGTTTCAAATGTAAAGTTCTTTGTCTTATTTTCCCATGTCTGGGCTAGGTAGAGAAATCCAGGTGGGTTTCTTTGTTCAAAAAGCCCGTGGAAAGCTCTGGCAGGAGGGGGCACTGTTAGGGACCAAGTAGCCAATATGGTATCAAAGTCAAATAGCAATCACTCCAGAGGAAGTTTGAAAGAACTCCTCTCATTGGATGAGAACATGAATGGGGCAGGAATAACCCCAGGGTTAAAACCCCACTGCTCCTTAGCTATATGGATATCCCCTCTGGATTCCCCTCCCACAGCATCTTGGAAGCTCTCTCTTTTTCTTTTTCTCTCTCTCTACCTAGTAAATCACTCTCTGTTAAACTTTTTGGGTCCACCATATTTATTCAAATGATAACCTTGCCACACATATGGCCCCTTTCCCCATTCTTTGGGGTAAGAGAGGCCAAGGACCTGGGAATCAGAATGGGGAGGGAGCTGAATACTCCAGCTGAGTATGCCCCTCTCCTGTTCCGAGACTCTCCAAGGACTGGGAGCATCTTGGGGATGCCCCCACCCCGAATCCCTCCCCCGCTTACATACTCATTTAAATATATTGTATTTATAAATCATTAATTCATTGGAGCCCTCCAATACTTTAACTTTTGTTCTGAATTAATTTTTATTAGTAAATGTTTTAATTTTTAACACATAGAACACTTTTATTCTAATAAAATTTCACTTTGCTTATAGTATATGCTGGTTTCCACACAATTTCATTTATTTTAGTTATCTTATTTAATACATTAGTTAGTACTTAAAAGTAGTTTAAAAATATCTTAGCTTGAGAGTCATTTCAAGTAGACACCTGAAGGGAAATATTAGAGAGGACATCATTGTGAAGTCTGTGTTTTGTCTGAAGTTGTCTCCTGAGAAATAGTCCAGAAGGTATTGTCAATTCTTGTTCTTTTCAGTAGTTATGTTCTATAAAGTCTCCATGAACACTGACTTAGCCAATACTGAATCATTTCACATGGGGAAGTACAAAGTTAGGTCCCTGTGAACCTGTGGTCACATTATTTTTATCAAATAATCAATACATAACCTTGTTGTATGTGTGTTTCTGTTTAAAGACACCTTATTTCATATGTATGGTCAATTCACTAAATTGGACTCAATGGCCAACAGCACGATAGCTCATGCCTGAACAAAGCTGATCTAACACATGTGCCCTTCCCGTTAAGGCACATCACAGGCTTCTAGTGCTTAAGAACAGTAGACAGCACGTCAGCCCTACCCTTAAGACAATTTTAAACAACAAAATCACTATCAAAAAGCACAGAAATGAAAACAAAAGCAAAAACAGACATGACACTAAACAGACAATGAAAAGGACATTTTTTTTTCCTTATAAATATTGAAACAAAAAGGCAGGAAGTTGCCTTGTTGGAGGTTAGCTGGAAACGTGGGTATTAGGTTATTCAGATACTCTGTTGCACCCAGCATATGCATGTTTGTGACTCACTGCAAAAGAATGATACTGATTTTTGTGACAAATTTGCAAATACAGAGTCTGTGAATAAAGAAGACCAACTGTACTTGCTTTTTCATCAAGCCTGGGGATTAAAAAACGGTGTCTACTTGGCTTAAGGCCATTACTAAGGTATAAAACTACATGGCACCTCTGTTAGTATTCTGTTAGGATGAATTGGGAAAACTTGCCTTCGGCTTGCACTCTAGCCCTGTCACTCCAGTGTCATCTATGGACCCGCAGCATTAACAGCACCTGGGAGCTTGTTTGAAATGCAGATTCTCAGGCCCCACCCCACCCAGACTTAACTGAACCAGAATATGCACTTTAGCAATTTATATGCATATGAAGGTTTGAACAACGCAATTCCTGGAATATAGTTAGTTAACCTCTAATTGACAAAGTGGTGAAAATAATGTCTGACTTGTCTGTTCAGGTAAAAGTTGAATGAGGCAAGTTTATATGACAATTCTAGGTACACTCCTAAGTGCCATAAAAATATGGAGAGGCAAGCAATGGGCCCTAATGGTGATGAAAAGAGAGAGGGGCATGTTTATTACATAGCTAAATCAGCCTGTTCAAAATAAAAACTTCTCTATTTTTTCTCTGATTTTATAATTCTAAACTTCTTAAAATCCATTTTCAGCAGTTGTACCATTTCCATTCTTTTTTTCCCTTCTATCCCTATGCTATATTGCTGCTTTCTACTGTTAACTTATTTTGATTATGATAAAAATAAACAGAATATGTCAACTTTTGTTCCTAAGAAAAAGCTTAGTAATTGAGAGGCCAAATTAGATTTTAAAAATATTATTCTCAAGATCATTGGTGCCAATAATTTTTCTCCTTTAAGAACAACAAAAACAAAAATGTAAGCAGACAGAAAAATAAATGACCTTCCTCTGAAAAACAAGAGATGACCATGCTGGGACTTCTTTAATGGACTGAAATAGTGTGACATACCTTTAACTTTTGTGTCTGCCTTTTGAAAATGATTGAAAGAATATCTCTCTTTAAGTATATCAAAGAAACTTCCAGTTGCAGAATAAATTTCCTGGAAAATCAGAGAGAGTCTGTATTTAATCTTACTGTTTCCATCTCCTCTTTGGATCAAGTTTAAAAAAGAGAGAGAGAGAAAAAGAAAAACAACCCTTTTCAACCAAGCTTATAATGCATGTGGTTATGAATCAAGTGATAAGACAGGAGTAGGAGAAAGGAAGAGTTTTGCTGCCCTTAAAATATTATCAAACCTACTAAAGCAAATTTTTATTTCCACATTAATGTGGAGCTCTTATGTGCTGCTAGATTCTGACAAGAGGATTTTCCTTCCTACCAGTTGTTTTCATTCACAGCATTTAGCCACCTAGTGACTGATTTGTGCCAGCTGGAATTTTTCCAAGTATACAATATTTACAATTCTCTCTTACTGGTTGCTGGAGACAGTCAGATAAAAATACATCAGCAAATAGTTCTATCTCCAGATAGAAGAGTGTACATAACTATCTGAGACTCAAATTCAAGCAGGAACACATTGTTTCGGATACAGAAACATTGTGTTATATTTCACGAAGATGAAAAGAAACCATTGTATAAAGTAGGCATAGAAAAGGTGAATGTAGAGTCCTTAATGAGATAAAAATTTTAAAGGGTCACCAGCTATACATAGGTAAAGAGAAACACCAGTAAAACCCAAAAGGCATACAGATAGTGAGTATTTCTAAACATTTGTCTCCTGAGTACCAATAGCACTTTCAAGAAATAATCTAAAATTGAGTCAAAGATCTGAATTGAGTGAAAAGTGAAATAATGTAAAATAGAGTCAAAACCTGAGTTGAATGAAAAGTGATGCTTAAACACAACATGAACAATAATCTTATCCTGTCTTATTTTTAACATCCACAGAACACTATGGGAAGTTTTTTTAATCTAAGTTGATGTATGAACTATCTACCTCCTGCTAGCAATGGACATGTCTTAAATTCTACTTTTTAAGTATGCTCTTGAAGTTTAAGCATTAATATTTTGTAGTTTTCATCCTCTTCATGCCTTCAAGGTTTTATAACACTATTGATTTCAGTGCCAGTGAATCATTATGTTTTTTGAGGACCACTTGCTTTCTACCAGTATGTAAGTGCAGCTGCTGGAAAAATGTATTTTAAGGAAACTATACTTAGATCACAAGAAAAATCAAAAGAGGGGAAGGTAAAGGAAGGAATTTCATTGAATCTTAAATCAATAGTATTTGACCTTATCCAGCATTTAATTGATTGGCTCTTTAAATCTGTAAAATGGAGGATTACCCTCCCTGGTTAGAGAGGCTGTTTTACAGCCTCTATGTACATTTGTATTGATCATGACTGCATTAGGTCATGGCCCTCATTTAATGGATAGATCAGAGTGGAAGAATTCATTTACGTGTTCCACAGTGCTGTGGTGTGCCTCGAAGTTGCCAGATGTTCATGACAGTCAGTGTCAACTAGCAGTTTTATTTTGGAATTGCAACTTCCTGAAAACACTTTCAGCTATTGTATATAAAACACATTATACAGAACCAGTGACAAGATGGGTTATTATAATGTACGGAATGTTTGTATCCACTCAAAATTCATATGTTGAAGCACTAAACCGCGGTGTGGTGGCATTTGGAGATGGGGCCTCTAAGGAAGTAATTAAGGTTTAATGAATATAAAAGGGTGGGACAAGTGATCTGATAAAATTAGTATCCCTATAAGAAGAAATACCAGGAGAGCTCACTGATTATCCCTCTCCATTGGAACTCCAAGAGGTCCTGTAAGTACCTAATGAGATGGCGGCCACCTACAAGCCCTGAGAAGAGGCTTCAGAATGAGACTTATTCAGCCAGCTTGTATTGATCTTAAACTTCCCAGCCTCCAGGGCTATTCAATATTTCTGTTGTTTAAGCCACCAATTGGTGGCATTTTGTTATGACAGTTCTTGCAGGCAAATACAGTTATATAGAAATTGTATAAAATAGCAAGGGCAAGGGCATGCAAAGGCACAGATAATGTCAAAAAACCTCTGAGTTAGATGATTTCCAAATAAAGGAACAAAGGAGGTATCTTTTGATAGAGTGATTATTAATTTGTGGTTAAAGTTAATAATTTTATGAGTCTGTTTCATTGTGTAATGCTGATTACAGTTTTGAGGAAAAAGATGCAGCATAAGAAAGAAATGTGTAAAGTAAAGTTTTTTTTTTTTTTTTTTTTTTTTATGTTGTTATAGGGATGATTTGCAATGGACCAAGATTGAGAAGATATAGCTCAGAATACCGATTCAGCTACTTTTTCGCTTTATGATTTTGAACATGTCAGTTAGTCTCTTTAAAATGTAGTTTCTTAATGTGTAACTCTAGATAATAATATGCTATGTGATTATTTTGAAAATTAAATAAGGTAATATGATCTAAGCTTGCTAGTTGCGACTAGTCACTCAAAAATATTTGAGGATTTAAAGGGCTATTCCCATTTTTTTATTTCATAAATACTGATCTGGTTCTATACATTTTAAAGATAATTATATATCAAACATGTCTTTTTCCCTTCACTATTACTTACTTTAAATATATAACAAACAACTGACTTCTTAGAAAGGACAGAAGTAACTTCACAACTGGAGCTTTTAGTATTATCCTCAGTAGTAGACTTCCAGCATGAAAGATGTAAAATGGGTCAAAATTACCTTTCCATTACTAGCTCCTATCATAATCCTATTATCTTCTAGGACATTTTAAATGAACTTGCCCAAGATACACCTAGCCAGGCTGGGTTCATCTGCTAAAACTTAGAAGGATAATTTTGATACATAAATTATGGGGTTGTAGAAATAAGTAAATGAAAAAAAAACATGTAATGTAGTAGGGTGTCTGGCATGGAGTAAGATCATGAGAAGTGATTATTGATGATAGAATTATTTTAAAATGATTATTAATTTCATAATTTTATCTTCTGGGCTATGCTGTCCATCTTCTTGGTTATGTCCAGTTGGTCCTATATTCTTAGGACCTGTAGACATGAGAAAAGACTAGCAATGATATTTAGTAAGAAGGCAAATCACATTTTGGTCTATGAAAGATTTCAAGATAAATCCAGTAACACAGGCATTCTCAATGATCCTGAGATTACAGTGAAATGGAAGCTATAGAAAAATTATGAGAGATTCGGATTCTGTTTGAGACATAGAGGTAGAAAATAAGAAGCAGGAATGCCATTTAGGAGGTTATTGCAATAATACGGACAGGAAATGATAGCTACTTGGACAAGGGTGCTAGGAGTGGAAGTGATGAGAAGTGTCATATTTTGGATTTTTGTGAAGATCCACAGAATACATTTGTGCACTGAATGTGAGATGGAATAAAGGATAGTCAGAAAACTACAAGTTTTTTTGTCTTAAAACACTGGTAGAATTGCTTTTTCATTGACTAAGAGCCAGAGAAGGAAAATCTGAAACTAGATGAGACCAACTCTGCAACAAATATAGTTAGAGAAGATTAGCCTGTAATGCTCCAGTACCTAGTAGTTGTAACTAAGACATTTGAGAAGAAGTGGGCAGTGGTGTCACAAAACTCCAAGAAAGTGTTTTCTCCGAGTCAAATGAAGAAAGTATAGTATCTCAATAAGGAAGACGTCTTTAAGGGTTGTGTTACAGAGAGATGGAGTTACCTGAAGATTTTTAGCCTATATGGTTGGAAAAATAATGTTGCTTTTACTAAGCATTGAGGACTCAGAAAGGAGAGGTTTGGGGCAGAAGGTAGTGAATTTGCTTTATGTCAAGTTGAATTTATGGTTTGGGTGAGACCTCAAGTTACATATTTTTGACTTGAACTATGAGTCGGGAGGTCAGAGCTAGGTCAGGACTGGTAGCTGTATAGATCAAGTGTCCTGTGAATAGAGATTATGTGCAAGCTGTGGGATTAGATGCTGTCAATGGGCATGTGGAGTGTGAAGTGACCAATGGAGAGATCTTGGAAATGCCAAACTTCAGGGAAGGATAAGGATGAATTTTTAAAGTGGGGAGAAGTGTGACAGTGTGAGCAATATGAGAAAAATACAAACACATAACATATAACATACACACACACACATATACATATATACAGCTTCCATTTCACTATCATCTCAGGATCATTGAGATCATATGTGTGTGTTTGTGTGTGTGTGTGTGTGTGTGTGTGTGTGTGTGTGTGTGTGTGTTTGGCTCCTGAATGACTACTGGGTAAACAACAAAATTAAGTCAGAAATAAATAAGTTCTTTGAAACTAATGAGAACAAAGACACAATGTACCAGAATCTCTGGGACACATTTAAAACAGTGTGTAGAGGGAAATTTATAGCACTAAATGCCCGCAAGAGAAAGCAGGAAAGATCTAAAATCGACACCCTAACATCACATTGAAAGAACTAGAGAAGCGAGAGCAAACAAATTCAAAAGCAAGTAGAAGACAAGAAATAACTAAGGTCAGTGTACAACTGAAGAAGGTAGAGACACAAAAAACCCTTCAAAACAATCAGTAATATTTTTAAACTCAAACATTTCTTTTGACTCTACAAATCTATAGTTAAGATGGGCTTGCATAGCAATAAGGAATGGTGGCTCCCTAGCACTAACCTTTCCAACCTTGTAAGACACGCAGCTTTCATGAGCTCCATTCTCTTATCCTGTAACTAGTGTCTGACATTTTCCTTCTGCTACCTTTTCTGTTCATTAAGTTGCCAAATCTCTCACTACCCCCTAAGTCAGGTAAAGGTAGCACCGCTGCGAGTGGGGACTGCTTTCTTCAATGCTGTCTCCTATTACCCCAAAAGCCACTAGTACTCTCATCAGTTGCTTTTGAAGATATTGGCACTTGGTACCCCTGGCACGTCAGATGCTAGAAGCCCTGCCAAGGCTGCAGGCTCTGCTGCTATGCAAAAAGTTCTGGGTGTGCCAAAGCTGTGACATATTTTCTGTCTTCTCCAAAGCACAATGCCACACTCTGATATAAATTGGGAGGAAACCCTCTCTTGCTTTCTATGTATTTGTCATAATCATTTCTGCTTTGGGTCTCAGATATCCTACAGCAGTAACTTGTCATCAAGAAGATAATGGAAACTGAGACAGAAGACAAACAAGGAGCAGAGCACAGGTGTATGCTTTAAATCACCCCTTCCCTTCAATAACCAAGGCATGCACTCATGAATTTATTTATTCAACAAATATTTAGGGTGAGTCTAGTATGTGCCAGTCTCCATCCTCCAGCAAACACTGCCTGCTGGTTGCCATACAATGCGGTGATGAGGTGTTTTCCTCATGCCAGCAGGCCTCTAGACCCTTATTTGTCAAACTCTCAGTGATTCAGAATTGCACTACTGCAGTTTCTGATTGAGGATGTCTGGTTTGAATCCAGGGATCTATTTTCTAGATACTTCTAATGTGCAGATATGTCTGGTGACTACTCTTGGCATCTCATTTATATCTGAATTATGTGTGTATACAGCTTAAATCCCAGGCGAAAATTCCT
Source organism: Saguinus oedipus (assembly GCA_031835075.1). Taxonomy (NCBI): domain Eukaryota; kingdom Metazoa; phylum Chordata; class Mammalia; order Primates; family Cebidae; genus Saguinus; species Saguinus oedipus. The sequence goes on from CM063169.1 coordinate 48,817,015, forward strand.
GCAACACAACAGAAGAGAAAGCTTACAAGTGTGATAAGGGGTATGAGTATTATAGAGAGGAAGAACAATGTGGTTTTCAGAAAACAAAATATAGTTGATTGAACATGGAAGTCAAATGTGACTTGGAGAAAATTTCAGTCAAGGAGTAGGTACTGATTGCAAAGATTTTAAACATGATGAGCAAGTAGAATCTATTAGGTATTAACCTATTAACAATTAGAGAAACTGGGTAGCAAAAAAAAAAAAAAAAAAAGATAAATAGCACTATATAAGAACTTGAGGAATATGGCAATAGGATAGCAGAAAATGTTACTTTTTGAGGCCAGCCTGACCAACATGGCGAAACCGTGTCTCTACTAAAAATACAAAAATTAGCCAGGCATGGTTGCAGGTGCCTATAATCCCAGCTACTCAGAAGGCTGAGGCAGGAAAATAGCTTGAACCAGGGAGGCAGAGATTGCAGTGAGTTGAGATCGTGCCACTTTCACTCCAGTCTGGGTGCTGGGTGACAGATTGACACTCTGTCTCAAAAAAAAAAAGAAAATGTTACTTTTTGTTGTTGAATCTTTTTCTTGTTTCTGACACGGGGCACTTATTGAACATTTCTGTGGTAGAAGTAGCCTACAGACAGGGAAGGTTGAATACAAGTGTGTGTCTGTTGGGAGTGAGGGGTGACAATTTACTGATCCAGGTGCAGGTATGCTGGTAAGTGTAGAAGATCCCAGGAATATGACAGAAGAAAGTAAAAGAAAACAGGGAAAGGATTAGGGGGAAAGCAGGAGATCATTGCTTTTTCTAAGAGACTAATAAAGACAAAGGAATGAATGTAAAGAAGAGGTAAAGAAAATTAGAACCTCAATAGTCTCAGTTAAGTATCAAGTGATACCATTCTCCAATAATGAGGTGATTAGGGTTGAACTGAGGCCTGAAGAAAGGCTGCCATTTGAATTGTCCTTGACTCAGTAAGTGATGATTAAATGAATTGTTGAACAGCAGTTCAAGTGGAGGTAAGGTCAAACAGTACACATTTGTAGAAGAACACGTCAACTCCAGTATCTGAATTGTTCCGGCAATAGCTGGCAACTCAGGAGAGAAGTAAAGAAAGCAGATGGGAAGAGGCTTTTGCAGGGAGAATTCCACCTGGAGAATTAGCCAAGCGGGCACAGCTGAAGGTCAGCAGAGGGAGGCTTATAGGTCTTTGCAAGAACATCTAAAATGGCTGACCATGGGGTCAAGGCTGGGCCGGAAGGCAGATAAGACTAAAGAGAGGTTAATGAACCAGGGACTAGGAAGTGACTAAGGGACTGCAGATCTCAATTAGGATGACAAACACATTCAGTAGGCACAAAAAAGAAGACATGATGAATTTTATTTGTAGATAATTTCAGAAGTCCTGTTTTTTGGGAAAAACAAGTGTTTTATTTTTCTGAGTGATAGAATTATTTCTTCCTAATCTGACATTTGTTTTGGTTCCTAATTTGCAGTCTCCCCCACAGCCTAAGACCTGAAATATTTATGCATTTTAAGTACACTGAATGATAAGGGAATTATAACTGTTAAAGATTTTTTTTTCCATCTAAACAAAATGACTCACTAAAACTATTAAAATTCAGATGTAAATGCAATATATGAGTGCATTCTATTTGTGTATTGCATATGTTCAGAAACATGAATACATTAAAATGCACTTGGTATGCAACTGAACACGAGTTTTAATATATTTTTCTTTGGAGACATTCTTAAATTTTCCATGCAGGTACATTTTATATCAGTGTATAAAATTTATATTGCTAGCTATAACTTATAATTTTAATACATAGTACTTGTTTATTTATAAAAATGTGTTCTTTAGACACAAAGCCCTTTAGAGCCAGAAAGACTTAATATGTCCCCATAATCTTAAATTGAATACAATGAAGTGACTTTGTTTGGGGGGAATTAACATTTGTATTTCCATTATTGTTAGCTTTATAAATGAGTGTTGCTGACTCTTGTGCCTTTGTTTAGAATTAATACAAATATTTGTTGGAGAGTTTGTGATTCATAGAGCTGAGAGAGCCCACGGGCAGTCATCTGAGCTAATTGCTCATTTGAAGGATGTGTGAGGTCACACTGACACAGGTTACCTGACTAACAGGCAGTTAAAGAGCCAGTGCTTTCTAGATGATCTAGCTCATGCCCTCTATCTCATTACAGAAGAGATTTTAAAAATAAGCTTCCCCAATTCTGCATTTCCAGAAGTATCCTAGATACCCAGGCTGCTCTACCAACCATAGGCCGTAGAATGGGGGTACTGCAGGAATTGAAGGATGGGTTTATACAGCAGTGGCAAACCCTGGTATTGATGCAGAAGTTTTCACTCTCACGAAATAAGCCTCCGCATCTTGCTTTCAAAACTGAGGGAAAAATGCCAAAGTTGTATCCTAAAAGGTTATCTATTTCAGCAACCACATTTTCTAAGCTCTCCGCCTGTGCACACGCAGCACATGCAGTAGAGACGTGTCTGTGTGCACACAAATTCCTAGTCAAGAAGGAACGTTTCAGTGGTTGTGTGCCCATCGTGGAAGATAGCCAAAGATGAGTGATGGCAAGAGCCTTGCTTACAATTCTTGCTGTTTGGAGTGTTTGAGAGCAATCAAGAAATGCTTGCTGTTTTGTTCCTACTTCAAGAAAAGGAAAATACTCCATATTAATTAAACACATTTGGCTTGGTAGTGTAAGTGTGACAAAAAGCGATGTGCCAAACTGCCTGAATATATTTGGGTCATGAGCAAATCACTGTGCCTGCCAGTTTGCCGACAATTCCTAGTCTTTGTGGTCTGTCACATCTCTTTTCCATTAGCTATTTACCATCTGACGAGGAAAAGAGTACACTAATTTATTTCTTGAAAAAAAGACATCCTGTTCTATTGACGGCTTTTCCCCTATACGGTTATTGTGTGGCGTACACTTCAATGCCTTTGCAAATTGCTCACTGGGGTCTTTTCCTCAAACTGGGAGTGTTATTGCAAAAGAGATGGAAAATATTTTTTTAAAGTCAGCCTGTTCTGCTTTATCCTGACGACATGACAATTGTTTTTAGATTAGCTCATGTGCAGAGTATGCTTCAAAACACCTGAAGGAGTGCTTACAATGGTGGACATGGCACATCTCTGGATTGGACAGCAGGCAGCTTTCTTGCTGTGAACGGGGTCCAAATCAGCCGTATGCTCCTTAGTTTACAGGAAATTCAGGGAAACCTTTTATTTACAAACAAGGAATACTTGCCAAGATGGAATAAAAAGGCAACTGATTAATCAGCATGCAGCCTTCATCTTGAAGGGCCTCGTTGCCTGGCCCTTTTGAATGTTCAGGAGATTGGCCTTGTGTGAAGGGATGTACTGTGGAAATGCCTTTGATAGCTCAGTGATTGAGTCTATCATGCTTTGGAAAGGGACAGGACTTTGTTTAAACAACCCTGCCTGATAAAACACAGAGTGTGCATGGCTGGAAAAAAAATTACCTCATTATAGCTCAGTGCTGTTGCCCTTTGGAGTAAAATGAGAGAAAAGCTTGCTCTGGTACTTCTGCTGATAAAATTCACTTTCTGGAACACAACCAAATCCCAGCATATATCATCTGAGAGAAATAAAGCAGTCAAAAAATTGTATTCCTAAATAGGCCTGGAACATCTTGGCAACTGCTAAAGCAACACAAAATAAGGAACAGTGCCCTACTAGCTCGACCCTTAAATTATGCAGCTGTTCATTACCCGAATTATACATCTCAGGCTGCCCTTTGAAAAAAGGCATGGAGCACAGAGCTGGAACAATCCCTGAATTATAGTACAATAAGAAAGACCTCCTAAAGTGTCACATGCATGTAGTGGCAGATAAGAAAGGCCAGCTTAAGTTCTTGGCATTTTAAAGAAGGCAATCAAGAAAGCTTTTGAATTCCTTAGTTTTCTTTCTCGGCAATTAATTTGCATTTTTGTGTTAGTTAGACAAAGCATCCCATTCATGTGTCAGCAGTCCTGTGTCAGTCTTCTTCTCTGGAGACGTGCATGTGTGTTTTGGTTTAAGCTGCACCGTATTTACAGAGGGGCCCTTAAGAAACATTAGTAACAGCAGCAGCAGGCCTACAACATTTAGAGAATTCGTAATGAGAATATTTAGTATCTCAGAAATAAAGACATCATAAAAATAAAGCCATTATATAGCTAAAGGGCAGGACTCCTAAAATTAATTTTACCCCTTGTATTGGATTTCACATTTTAGTAAAAAGTGAAACATATTGCTCTAGTTAACTTGAGACTTGAGTAGCACATTTGATTTATTTCATTGTGACGAGACCCACATTTTTCCTCTATCCTGTATACACCAGCAATACTTACATTGCATCCAGCTGTTGTATTAATATGTCGATGCACATTTGGACCACTATCAAGTTAAGAGTTAAAAATACTTTATTTTTCATTAGTGTGCAATATTTTGGACAGTAATAATGAGGATACTAACACTTTCTATCAGCTTTTTTTTACTTGTATTAAATGGCCAAATTAACTTTTTTAAACATCTCCTTTTCTAAGGAATACTTTGGCAAATGATGTGACACCCTCCTGCATAAAACAAATAATTAGAGATTATTTATAAGAGCTGAGCAATATATTAGGCAAAACTGAGTTGATTTCAAAGTTTACTTTTGGTCCCCCTCCAGTAAGCTCTGGGCTTATTTACCATCCTCGGCCCTTTCCAAATCTATAGTAGTAGGCAATGCCCCTCATTTCCACAGTGATGTTCATGTCCTAACTCCTGTAACTAGAGGATATGTCAGTTTACATGGCCAAAGACACTTTGCAGATGTAATTGGATGTTAAAATGCAGAGATTTTCCTAGACTGGCCAGGTGGACCCAGTCTAATCACATGAGCATTTAATCACATGAGTGTTTACCCACAGATATATTTCTCCAGCTAGGAACAGAAGATAGAGGATAGAAGGAGAAGTCAGAGAGATTCAAAGTGAGAGGAGTCCCCTGTCATTGCTGCTTTGAGGTGGGAGGTGCCAATGTGTTGAGGAATGTAGGAGACCTGAAGAAGATGAGCTTGGTTCCTAGCTGACAGCCAGAAAGAGTAAGGAAACAGGGGCATCAGTCAAACAAACACACTAAAGTCAGACAACAGTTTGAATGCACTGATAAGCAAATTTAGCTCCAGAACCTCTGGAAAGGGATGCACTGCTGCCAATACCTTGATTTTGTCTTTTTGAGACTCTCAGCAGAGGACTCAACTGGGTCACTCTGTAACAGACTTGTGACCTACAGAACTGTGAGATGATAAATGGATGTTCTTAAGCCACTCAGTTTGGGAGTAATTTGTTACAGTAGCAACAGAACATTAGTATGCCTATCCTCCAGTATTCTTTCAGAAGTTTACTCTTCCTGGGACATCTGCATTTCACCTATTATTTTTATTCATGGAATTAAATATACTTCCCCAGCTAAAAAATTACAGGTACCAGTGAAATTGTTGTGGGTCGGTTTTTTGCTTGTTTATTTGGGGAGTGGAAATCAAAAGGGATCTTTATCAAAAATAGCATATCAGAAGGTTGTAGAGTCTAATAATGAAGAGGACTCTGGGGCTCAGCACAGTGGCTCATGCCTGTAATCCTAGCACTTTAGGAGGCCGAGGAGGTGGGCAGATTACCCGAGCTCAGGAGTTCGAGAACAGCCTGGGCAACGTGGTGAAATCCCATCTCTACTTAAAAAAAAAAAAACAACACAGTAAGTTAGCTGGGTATGGTGGTGGGTGCCTGTGATCCCAACTACTTTGGAGGCCTAGACGGGAGAATTGCTCCCGTCTACCTGGGAGGCAGAGGTTGCAGTGAGCCAAGATTGTGCCACTGCACTCCAGCCTGGGCAAAAGAATGAGACTCCATCTCAAAAAAAAAAAAAAAAAAAGGAAAAGGAAAAAAAAAAGAACACTGGAGACAGACTGAAAGGGTTTGCATCCTGAATGTATCATATATGATCTATTTAACTTCAGTCAAGTTTCACAAACTTTCTGTGCCTACTTTCTTTATTGGTAAAAGGAGAATATTAATAGTAGCAATCTGTTATAAGGAGTAAATTCCTCAATACATGTAATGTCTGGCATATAGCAGTTTATAAACATAAATTATTTTGATGCTTTTTATAGTTGTCCATCTTTATAGCTATAAAATGCACTTAGTTATTTCCATAAGAAGTCTATTTTAAAAGGGAATTGTCATGTTTTATTAATTTTGAGCATATTTAAAAATGAAATAGCAATTCTCACACTTAAAATTTTGAAACAGCTGCTATTTCTTTTAACATTGAAACATGTTCTTAAGTGATGAGTCAACTTTTATGTGTCAATTGCTCCATATTATGGATGTTTTTAAATTACACATTCAGATTAATTTTAATTCCAGTGATGTAAGAGTTAACAGTTTTAATAAAAGTTCTTTTCTATTCAGAAATAATGATGTCAGGTTTCTCTCTTTGAATTTTGAAGACATGAACCCACTGTCCCCACCCAGCCTACAGCAGAAGAGACTAGACTCCTGTTTTCCACCTGTTCTATATTCTGAGACTTCAATCTAAGTCAGGTGGACACTTGGCCTGTTATAGCTTGCAGCCCATACAGCTGCTAGCAAAGTGTATGTAAGTACACACTTCAAGTGTGCATATTTATGTCTCCCTTGAGTGCAGTGAGCCACAAGCTCTCCTCCATTCTGCCTCTGTTCTGCCCTGACCATGGCTTCGTTCTGGAGATTTACGGCCGTTGCTATACAAAAGTCCCGTGCCTGTTAGTACAGGAGTAGATCTAGAAAACCAGCTCAGTGCAAGTGTACACCTTGTACCCCAGGATACACACACATATAAGACATTTGTTTTGTCTCTGGGTCACCTGCACAGCAAAAAAATCAACAGAAGCATTAATTAGGCCAGTGCTTCTCAAGCTCTCCCTGCATAGGAATCACTTGAGGGTTTGTTCAGATTCAGGAAATCTGTGGTGGGGGCTGCGCTAAGACTTGACATTTCTAACAACCTCTTGGGTGACGCTGCTGCCACAGCTCCTTGTGCCACAATTTGCCTAGCCAAAACCTAGAGCAGCATTTAAAAGCAAATATCTTCTTTTAATGCAAGTTGGCCAGACGTGGTGGCTCATGCCTCTAATTCCAGCACTTTGAATATGCAAGACAGGAGGATTGCTTGAGCTCAGGAATTTGAGATGAGCCTGGGTAACAAAGTGAGACCTTGTCTCTACAAAAAAATTTAAAAATCAGCTTGCTGAGGTGATGTATGATTATAGTTCCAGCTACTTGGGATGCTGAGATGGGAGAATTGCTTGAGCCCAGGAGAGCTGAGACTTCCATGAGTCGTAAGTGAGACTCTGTCTTAAAAAAATATTAAAATTAAAATTAAGTAAATAAAATAAAGCAAGTCACTGTCATTATGAGTGACAATACATTTAACTTTGCACTCTAATACTTAAAAATTTCAAAGTACTTGAACTTTACTATAGGAATGTAGATCCAGTGTCTGACTTTTACGTAACAGCAATTGAAATAAGATAAAGTCTTCTATGTTAATTTCCCATGAAATAAAGGTATAAACCCTGCAGAGATTAGAGATTTGCACTTTGATATTAATACAATTCAGAAAAATCAACTAATAAGATGATTTCTAGTAATTCAGATTTCGTGAAAGAAAGAAATGTCTATTTACCTATGAACTACTTGCAGTACGTTGGGCCATCACACAGTTAGACGATCTTGAGCAGAACACCTCACCTCTTTGTATAATGGAGAACCAGATAGTGCCTGTGACTAAAATTTTTATGTAAGGATTAAATGAATTAACCATGGAGATAACTTTAAAAGAAAGCTTAGATTAAAAAGAATAAACTCTTTTTAAGAAAGTCAGGATGTGAAGTGTGAAGTGGCATATAATTGGCAGATCCTTTTTGAAGAACATCTTTGAGAAATTTTAGCTGTTACTGTTGAGTCACCAGTCTATGGGCATAGCTGAAATGTGAAAGGAACTATGTTTTGTTTGTGATTAAAAATCGACATCTAGTCCTTCCAGCATTACATATTGCTCAAATTCATTGAAGCCCAATAGTTTTGGGCCTTAGAACAAGCCACATAGTAGAAAAGTGTCACCATGAAAACTATCCCTTCGAGAAAAGATTTCAGGTTCTTTCCTGCCTCCCAATTCTACCTTTCTCTTAGCTGAGGAAAATCGCTTGCCTCAGTCTAGTTGAGGACAAAAAACATAAGCTCCTCAGGACTTTTCAAGCATTAGCTGTTTCTTATCTCTTACCAAATGAATTTTGGTTTCACCATATAAAGAGTTTATTTTGAAACATCTGAAAATAATGTACTACCATTGCATTATTTATTTATTTGAATGGCGAGATATATGTAATTACTCTGGATTTTTTAATTGAGGAAAACAGTGTTTCAGTTTTGGTTTGAGACACCTTATCTTTATCTTTCTCCCCAACTGTAGTTGTACAGGGAAGGTGAAGGAGGAAGCTAATGTCAGTAGGTTGCTAAGCCTGAGGAACAGTAGATTTTTTAAGAGGTGTTGAGGGAGTCAGCTTCAAAGAGAATAAAAACTATGTGCCTAGATAAACCAAAACTGAATAAAGGGCATTTTTGATATGATAGTAGTGGTGAATAAAACCAAAGAAGTGAAGTAGAAGAAGCCACAGGTTGCTATAATATTCTCTTTTTTAAAAAGTGCCTCCGAAGGGTGGATAGGGCTATTTTTTTCATTCTGCTATTTTACTCAACCACAAATGCATGTTCAAAAAGGTTAAAATTAAAGGAAAAATGAATGTATGTATTTTGTCTGTCCCCTAATGTAAAATAAAGCAATTGCATACACATTACAAAAAATATATAATCATGACATGGTGTACTTGCTTAGCAATGCTATTCTGAATGTTTTACTATACTGTAGAAATGCTATCTTAATAGTTTTCAACAAAATATTTGTGATGTAAAGAAGCAAGTAAAAGTATGTCTTTGATAAAAGGGTGAATTACTAATGTAGTTAGAATGCCAGAGGAATGTGGTTCTCTCTAAAATTTAGGTTAACCATAAGGGGTGTAGAAAGAGCTGCTTTGGGCTCACAGCCCCTTCACAACACACATCAATATCCTCACAATAAATTGTGCTGAGAAGAGAAAGGGCTCACCTACCATGGAGTATAATTTCTTAAAATAGGTGTTCTTCTATTTAAGAATACTGTTAAGTTTATAAAATAAAGTAATACTTTTACTTGTTTGTTCTAATTACTACAGACAATTAAAATGAATACCTTCCTGGGTTTGTTTCAGCTCACCTGTGATCAGAACAGCTACAACTGTGGCCACGCTGAGGGTTGAAGTTGTGTTTTCTCTCTTCTGGTCTAATATACTTTCAGACTATTGCATATGTAAAAAACTCATCTCCTGAAACTAAAAGATGTGCATGTTTTTGGTGAAGGTTTTCATTAATAATCTCAAATCATATGCTGCCAAGAGTCTGCCACTGTTTCAAGTTATGGCTATTTGGAGTTCTCGTGTTTTCTGCCAATGCGAAAATTGGTTTTGTGGGATTGTTTATTGCTACATCTTTACTTCTTTTTTTTTTCCTTCTACCAAGAGAATACTTCATCTCAGCAGAAGCAATGGAAGCCTAAAAAGATAGAACGTTTTCATGTCAGAAAAATTAAAGTCATAAAGGAGACTGATTTCCAGAATTAAATTAGAATTGAACAAGTCAGTTATGTGTACATCCATCAGCCCAGTGGTCAGGATCTCATTTCCACGGAAACAAACTTAGCTAGAGGGCAGATAGAATTCCTCACACAGAACCACCTCCCATCCCTGCACACACACACCTTTCACAATAAATTATGCTGAGAAGAGAAAGGGCTCATCTGCCATTGAGTGTAATATCTTAAAAACAGGTACTCTCCTATTTTAAAATACTGCTAATTAAGTTTATAAAATAATTTATAAAACCAAATATTTAAAAGCTTCAGAAAATATTTACTTTCAGACCCAGAATATAACTCTTATGCCATTTCTATAATTCCTTGCCATCTTAAAATTTGTAAAGCATCTCATTTTATTAGTTATCAAAAAATGTTAAATTAATACTCACCGGTGATACTAAGCTACTCATATTTTGAACACTTCAGGTTTACGTTCCAGTGCACATGATCCAGTAAGGATAGTTATGATATAGACATAAGAAAGACAGAAGTTAGGGAGACAGGAAGGAAGGAGAAAGAAAGAATGGGACTGTGTAAATTGGACATCTACTATGCTCTGTGTACTATGCTACATGATTTCATTCATGTGTTTTAAGAAGCTTTGCAACAATTTTAAGAGGTAGACATTATCATCCCAATGTATGAATATGAAAACTGAGGTTTGGGCTGCCTAATTAACTTACCCAAAGTTAATTAGGCTCACTTGTGAAATATATAGTTATCTGGAGCCACGTCATCTGATTTCTATGGAGAAGAGAAATTTGTTCCCTGATTATGGGCATTCCTTTTATCCACTCTCATTGTAGTGTATGTTAGTCAATAGTGGTGTCATATTCTTAGTGGTATTTTGAGTTTCCAAAATTAGGAGCACAGATTTATCTTCCAAGATCAGGCTAAAAATTCATTTAATTAAATTTCTCATCACTTGAAACAAATGTTTCTTAAACAAACACGAGATCTCATTGTCCTTTTATTTACTTTGTGCAGCTGCTATGACTATAACCTCAAAGTATCCTAGTACAATTTAAAATATCTTTAAATTGCTTGAGATGCCCTAGACTCAAACATAAAAGTTATTGTGAGACATTATCAGCCAAGGAGTCTGTATTTCTGTTTGTTTTAATGAGTACCTCCAGATGAGTTTGTATCCCATGAAGACAGTTGGAAATACTGGAAATACTGAATGACAGGGTTGCAATTCAATAGCATTAGTCTTGGGATAAACCAGTTTTGAGACAGGATGTGATCATTAAAAGCCAGACATTCTACTCTCACACCTCAATCACCAAGAGCCTTCCAGAATGCAGAACTCTGAGGTCTTTGGGGCAAATCAAATCACCTACCTAGTTTTTCAAAGAAGAGTCATCCCTCTTTTGTGTGTTCACATTTATCTCCAAAGACCAAATCAAATATGAGGGAGTAATTTTCAAGGCAATCTTGTTGCTAAATACATATAAATTAAATGGAAAGTTATAATTATTATTGAGACTAATTTTGACCTCATGCATTTTTAGTATTTTTAATAAAGATTTAATATCAAATATTTTTATATTTGATATTGGGAATATACCAAATATTGCTTTTACTGTTCTTATATTCCTATAGTGATTTTATAGGCATAATCATCACACCACCTCTTAGTATCTGATGTCAATTTATATTCTTCAAGCTTTATTTTAGGGAAAGAAATTCTCCCCAAGGGAAACAAAAACAAATTTATAAGGAGAAAATTGTCTAATTATTTAACAGTACCTTTTACAACTGCAGACAAGAATTTTATTATTTTTAACTTCAGTTTTTTAAAGAAATTTCTAGGTAGTTTGCATATAATATATAATATAATGCATTTAATCAAACTGCCTGTATTTAGTTGCTAAAAATAGAGTATTTGGAAATAGGAGGAAGATGCTTCTGGGCTGAGGTTGACAAAACAACCAAAAAATAGTATCTATGCTGACTCCTCGTTAGGATAAACAAAGAAAATGATGTTAAAGAGCCACAGATTACCAACATGCATCTTATCGTTCAAAACTTAGAAAACGTGAATTATTAAATTTAACTTTAATGTAATTTCATCCAAATAACAGACTCATTATTGTCCTCCTCATAAAGCTATAAGAAAATTAAGCTATTTTTCTTTATTCAGGATTCATCAAAGGTTATTTGGCATTTTTAAAAGCATCTATAGGCTATTTAACATTTTTCTTTGTAAATATATAATAAATTTTTTATTCCAAAATCCCTATTAAAATAATTGAGATAGCTTTGTTATTTTTAGAGGGTTACATCATCTCTCAAATCCAGTTTGAATAGCTCTAAAGAACATTACATAGGCGACATCAGGTCTACATTGTGATTTTGCCTTTAGCACCAAATCTTACCCACTTCTGACCATCTAAACATGTATTATCAGTTAGTATAGTACTGTGGATTTTGTAAATTATAAAAAAATAATCCTGCAAAGCCTTTAAGTGGGGTACTGAAATGTAGGACAAACTATTTCTTGTATATACTTTTTAAGTGACACTTACATTGACAGCAGTCCTATCACTCCTGTGTATAGAGAATGGATTCCTATAAAGTCCTTAGATGGAGCCTTTCATATCACATTTATTTGGAGGGTTTCTCTTTCTGTTATGTACCCATTACCAAACATGACTGGTTATCTCTAGAAGGGCCACAATCCAGAGGATGTTGGGGAATGAAATTGGGCAATCTATTCTCCAATGTGTGCTCTGCCAAAGGCCAGATTATTGCTAGACCCATCTGTGCAGCAAACCTTACTTGACATTGACAATACAGGCCTCCAGAATCCATGCTCTCAAACACAGTAGACACCCGTTGTGTTTTATACCAATATGTTACTGGCTTACAAAGAAAAGGGTCAAGTTCCTCTTATTTATTATACAAAATTATAAAATAAAAACTGTCAAGAAGAAAAGATGTAGAGTCAAACCACATTTTGCAGTAAGAGAACATTTAATCCTGCCTACCACTGTGGCTATAAGTTTTGAAATCAGACATCTCTTGGTTTAAATCCTTTCGTGGCCACTTATCAGCTTAGCTCTTTTATATAAATTAATGTTTCTGATTGTCCATTTCTTCTTTGCCAAAATAAGAATAAAACGGCCTACCTCTCAAGATTATTAGGAATTACATAAGATAATGTATATCTGATATTTGGCATGGTCCCTGGTATATAAGTTCTCCAAATATGTTAGCATTTTTTGTTTGTTCATTTAATTTGTTTTACGTTGGTGCTGGTTGTTACTGTTGCTGTTATTATCTAAAGAAGCCAACATGCTAGGAAATACCTAAATATTTTCAAGTATGTAGATGTCAGAGCAAGCTCAATTTTAAGAAGAGATAAGTAAGAGATGAGACAATTCCCAAATTAGAAAAAAAAATTAAGATCTGGAAATTTTGTACCTCAACATTAAGTGTGAGTGGGTTTGCTCATTGGATAAGAATGCCTACCTAGTGCTTTCTTTTATATGTCCCGCTGCACTAACAAATTATAGCACCCTGAGCCAAATAGTAAGGATTTCTATAGTGTGTGCTTTTGTCTTAGGCTACTGTGATGTGATGGAAAAACCAAGAGTTTGAAAGCTATTTAGATAAATTGCAGTCCTAAATATGCCACACATTGTTTTATGAAGCTTTGGGCAAGATTCGTATCTTCTTTCATCATCTATTAAATAAATAGGTGTAGAAATGCCTATTTTGGGGAAGGAAAACTAAATAATATAAAATTAATGAATATAAAAATGCTGTAAAATATTATATTGTTATATAAGGTAGCTTGCACCATACAGTTCAAATGTAAAAGTCCATGCCTTTATCTGATATTTATAAAATATAAATCAAAAGAAAAATTTTTGTTGTGAAGCTAACAGGATTTTGTGCCCTGAGTCACAAATATTCCACCAAGTAAGCATAAAAAGTAAGTTATAAAGAAAAAATAGTTGTGTGGTATGATCTGACAGGGAAGCTTTTTAAATAATAAAGGCATACTTATTGTAAGAGTTAATAGTAAGATTTTCCAAAGAAACAGAAAAAGAGAGATTAAAAATTTGGCTCACATGATTATGGAGGCTGGCAAATCCAAACTTTGTATGGTAGGAAGGCAGGCTGGAGAGAAAAGTTAATGTTACATTCTGGAGGCAAAATATTCTTTTTCTGTTAGGGACCTCCATCATTTATTCTTCTAAAGTCTTCAGCCTGATGGCATGAGGTCCACTACCCACATTATGGAGGTGATTTTCTTTACTTAAAAGCCTGCTGATTTATCAGCCATAAAAAAGAATGAAATCCTGTCATTTGCGGCAACATAAATGTGCCCTTATTTTTAGTGAAATGAGCCAGACACAGAAAGCCAAATAGCCCACGTTCTCACTCATATGTGGGTGATTAAAAGGTTGGTATCATAAATACAGAGTGCAGAATGGTGGTTACCAGAGGCTGGGAAGGGAAGTGGGTTATGGGGATGAAGAGATGTTGGTTAATGGGTTAAAGAAATACAGTTTGACAGAAGAAATAAGGACTATAGGGTTTGATAGCACAGTAGAGTGACTGTACTTAACAACAAAATAGATTTCAAAATAGCTAGAAAAGAATATTTGAAATGTTCTCAACACAAAAAAATGATAAATGTTCAAGTGATAGATACCTTAATTACCCAGATTTGATCATTACACATTTTATGCATGTATCATAATATCACATGTATAATTATTAAGTATAAGTAAGAGTGTACTGATTTAAATGTTAATTTCATCTGAAAAATACCTTCACAGGGACCTTTATGTTGATGACTGACCAAATATCTGGATTCCGTGCTTAAATCATTCTGTTAGTAACATATACTTTAAGCATCAAGGCAAACATGCTTAAACAAATGTTTTCTTGATGCTTATTCTAATCCACAAAAACAAGTCTTCAAAATCTTTTTCTGAAAGAAGTCTAAGTTTTCCTGTTTCCATTTTAAACCTTTAGTTTTAATACAAAAGAAAAAGAGAAACAAAATGTAAAACAAACATCTTTGTTCCTACATCATTCTATTTTCAAATTTCTATCTAAAGTAATTTTTCTTTTTCACAAAGTTAGCTGGTCCTTGGGGACCCCACTGTTTACTAAAAAAACAGAGGAGAAAGCACTTTGCCAAGGGACAGAGGCTTGAGGCTGTATTGTGCAGAACATGGCACCCCTGCTGGTCTGGCCTTCATAGAGGGTGCCTAGTCCGTCATTTCTACCTCAGTGCTACACTGGCATAGCAAAGGGAATTTCAGATTACTGATGTCTCATGCAGTTAATGTCTGGGAGCAGGTTAAAAATAAAATCTCCATCATATCCTTTGACAACTATTCTGAGACTACTACATTATTCTTGTTCCTGCAAATCTACACATACTACCTGCTTATTTCTCTTACCTAAGATAAAAGTTCCTTAATCTTGTCTTTTTACATTTTACCCTGCATTTGACATGTGCAAGTAAGAAAGTCTTCCTTGCAATGGGAATTCTGTATGTTTTCAATTATATCATAATTAAGTCTTTGCAGTTGTAAATGCCACCTTTAGGTTAAATATAAACCAAGCATCTGTCAGCATCAATGTAAGAGAGCAAATAATGCCTTAAATGCTAAGAGAGTAAAACTTGAACTGCATTGAAATGAGCTTGTCATCTCAATGAACACTCATAAACACATCCCTGTTTAGTTCTGTGAAAGAGTAGAATTAATAAGTACATGTATTTTCACATAGTGATATATATATAAAAAACTATTACATATATATAGTACATATATATATATATACTATCACTATGTGAAAATATATGTACTTATTAATTCTACTCTATATATACCTCTCTTTAGAGTTTTGCTGAACAACGTGATTTTTCTAATGCACATTGCTCTGTCCCCTTCTCCTCTGGTTCCTTTTGCCCAAAATGTCCTTCCTATGGAAAGACCCCAGGAGCCATCTCTCCTAGGAAGCTTTCTCTGACCACCCCTCCTCGGAGAGGCTCGACCTCAGTGCATTTATAGCACACGAGTATCGCCCTTTCACAGCATTTCCACCTTCCCTGTTGACTTGTGTGCCTTGTCCATAAGAGTTAAGTGTTCCTTAAAGGTCTTTGTTTCCCTTGAGACCAGCATTGGAGTCTGTAGAATCAGCATTTATTTGTTGAGCAAGTGAACCAACAAAAAGTAATAAATCAGTGAACAACTGGTGAGCTCCATTGATTCAAGAGTTAGAACTGTGCAGATTGTATGAATGAAAGGGCTGGAGAACATCCTCCTTCCACAAAATGAAGATTATCACGAACAACAGTGGCTTGTTCATAGCTGATTGAAGGCCTCATTCTAACATGGTGTGTGCTCTCTGTCATACACCTTACGTCCTGTTTCTGGTTTCCTTCATCTCCTTTGAATGGGCACAGCAGCATCGCTTCATACTGGAAAGCTAATTAGCACTTCTAAATGCCTCAGAAGTTTGGAAGGAAATTCTTTCCTAGGTAAGCCAAGGAGTGTGGAGAGCCTTTGAATTCTCTTTTTAGTGGAACCACTGAGAGCAACCTTCTCTGTTTTTTAGCAAACACCTGCCGGCAACCTTGAGTCTCTGTCATCTCCCTGACTGCACACTCTTCCTTTGCTTTATAACATTTATCACAATCTGCAATTACTTTAAGTTAGCACCTGGTTATTTCTCTGCAGGACTACCAAGGAGGCACTATACAGAATCCTCCTTTCTTTACCCCCTCTCCATTTTCATTTAATCGTTCTGTAGCCTATCTCCTAAATAAACATAGAAGTTAAATAAATACATTGTGCTGTACCTAATGTCTCATAGCTTTCTTGCCAAGAAATTTGTTGTTCCTAAGTTCCCAGACAGAGCAAGTCTGAATGGTTTACTCATTTATTGTCACTAAACTGTAACCCTCACGGGGATACTCTGTCTTGTTCTTAGTTGTATTCCCTATACCTAGCAGAGTAACCGAAACAACCAGGGGATCAGTAAAGATTTGAGGAAAAATAAGCCTTCCACTAATTCATTTGGGTTGATCACCAGTTTCAATAAATTTTCTCATTAAGTCATAAAATATTTTAGGCCATTTAATACTATTTAAAAAATTTATTTTATCAAATCATCAGAGAATTTTGGGTCACTTATATGATAGTTCCTTAATGCACATAGATATGTCCAATGAAAAATTCCAGCAAGTGTTAATCCAAATAAAGGGATGTTTGTAATCATTTACTTCTCCTCTGGCGCTCATGAAGTTTAGGGCCAGAGGGCTCGCATAATAATATTTCAATATGTGTTGGCCAACATTCATCTCTTTCATTGATGGATTTGCCAAGGCTGGATTTTTCCTAGTGACAATGAGACATGACTGTAATTTGAAAAGCCTCACCAGTGGTATGCAAGTCATGGAGTCTTGTTTGTCTTACATTTTTATGCAATATAAATTCTTGTTTTAAATAACTGAATATGTTCCAGGATATGCAACACACTTGGATGTACACACACATGAACACATGCACATACACACAGACACACAAACTTTCTCTTCACAGCACAGTTTAAAAATGTGTCCGTGATTTTCTGAGACTGATTCCACTGACTCCTAATCAGGATCCTTCCAACTATAATTTTCTCTTAAAATGGAGAAGTAAATTTGTGAGATATTATCTCAGACATAAATAAAATATCTCACAACACACATTTATTCTCAACAAATTTCATAGCCTGTCAGATGTGAGCCTAATTTTTTCCAAACAATATCCTGTTTGCTTAAAATATAGTAGCCAGTTCAGGAACGATCTTGTGCTAAGGCTGGATGTGATGAATAGAGGCCATTTGTACTCGAGCACATAGCATACAGCAGGCATTTGTTTTATGCAGAATTGTATGATTTTGTGCAGGGTTTCTTTTTTCTCTCAAGTAAAGAAAAATAAGGCTCGAAAGCCTGTAAGATCTGTATTTTAACTGTACCAGAAAAATTTAAAGAATTTTTTTCTGTAAGTTATTTTGTCCTTGATCTTTTCTTTTAAGGCTGAGCTTTTTTCCCGACACAAAAATTACATTTTCCTCCCTTTACCTTAGCAGAGAGTAGGGAGGAAAACAAACCCAGCACTGGCAACAAATCTGTCCCGTGGGCTATAGTTAAAGCACAGTAGGTGCTGGCAGAAAGGATGAGTCTGAAACGTGGTAAATATGTGGCATGGGCAAGTGCCTATGGTGGGTGCTGCATTTTGCCGCAGGACATGCTGAGGCAGACACTTGTATAGACAACTGCTTCTAAATATGTCACCATCAGCAGGAAACAAGATCTCCCCACTTCTACTTTCAATTCTGAAAATGGGACCCTATGAGCAATTACTTGGTGAATTAGCAAGCATCCTGAATAAGCAGCCAGTGCCAAGCTAGTGGACCAGAGAATTTTAAAGAGCGAAGAAAAACAGGAAGAGACTGTCAAAATAAGTACTGAACAGACTTCTATATGATTCATGCCATGTGCAAGTGGTGTGTACGGGAATGAAGTGATGGAGTGCAATGTTTCTCAGCCGGTCTTGCTATTGAGCACTTACAAAGTGTTTCTAATCCTCTAATTGGGTTAAATTCATTTAATTAGCACTGAAAAGATGCGGTTAAGTGTTTAATACAACGTTTATATTCAGAACAGCTACCAGATGTTTTTTATTGTAGCTATTGCAAAGTTATGCATTTTTTTTCTAGAAATGCAGTACTTTCTTATAATAAGAAAGACTTCTTTTGCTTCAGTAAGTAGATTTTGGCTAAGCTAGAAAAGAAAATTCGTGTAGATAGTGCTATCTGTATCATTTTAGAAAGGCTTATGTGTATTGCTTCCACTCAGCCTACCTGTATACAATTACATCTACACACAAATTTCACAACACGCGCATGCAGACACACGGGCACACACTACTCTATTAAGAGCTGAGAAACAGTAAGGCTGTCTTTGGTTGACAAGGGTTAAAAAGTTATCCCTGGACATTTTATTAAAAGCCTATTTCATGTATTAGCCACAGGGAAAGATGTGAGAGAGCATCATGAATCATATTGTTCTTCCTCAACTGGGGACATTCTCTTCATAGTGCTATACTCTCTCAAGGAAAAAGGAACTTGGAAAATAGTGAGCATAGATTCCTTAGGGTAACAGGGCTGGGAAATGGGGAGGGAAGGTAAGGGGAGGTTGGATAATTAGTTGAAATTATATACTTGAATTGAATCTGCACCTTCAATGACTGAGCAGCTCCCAGAATCAGTTAATGCCAACTTTTAAAAACATTTATTTTCAGATTGTTTA
This sequence comes from Saguinus oedipus, assembly GCA_031835075.1. Classification (NCBI taxonomy): domain Eukaryota; kingdom Metazoa; phylum Chordata; class Mammalia; order Primates; family Cebidae; genus Saguinus; species Saguinus oedipus. The sequence goes on from CM063169.1 coordinate 48,836,119, forward strand.
ATCCTCTAGTTTTCCTACAACTCAGTAAAAGTCAGAATAATTGTCAAGCATTCAGTTTCTGCCAATCACACAGTCACAAGGCAACTATGGCTGAGGGCTTTGACTCAAAGTTATAGTTATAAAAGCACTGAAATTACAGTTTAGTCTGTAGCAAAACCTATCTTGGTTAAATGATATATGCTGTATGATGTGACTTACTATTTTCTGTCTTTTTCTATTACAACTTTACAAATTCCTATAGTTAACATAAAGCAAAAATACAGCATTTTCTTTAATGTGGAAATACTTTTTAACTTATTTTCTTGAAAATAAGAAAAGAAAAGGTAACTGGAACACTTTTAGAAAATTACATCTTTGAACAGTTAACTGAAAACTGATCAATTAAAATATTAACTCATCTTTTATACTTCAGGGACAAAAACAAGGTTTAAGAATTCCTTCTTTAAGGTAAAATCCACTTAAAAAAATGAATGTTCCACTCATAGGGCCAGTCTCCAAGAAAATATGCTTTGATATTTCTTTGAAGCTCAATTCAATATCTTTGTCTAAGGAAAAAAATCACTTCTTGACTGGAGAAATCATATTGAAACACTAAAGTGCTTACTCGTGCTGCTGCTGTCAGTCACACATGTCACACTTGGTGACTGTCCTCAATCCAGGCAGAAAACCCATTCTCAGTTAACATGGATCAACCGGAATGAATATAAACCACTCCACTGCCCTTAAGACATACGGATGTCAACTCTCACACAGGTTGCCTGAGTGCTCAGCAGAAATGAGGGCAATCTGGGAGGGTCCTGCTACACAAGAAGGCTAGATTGTAATACCATCTTGTAAATTTCACTTTTTACATAAGAATAAAATAATGGAAAAATAATATACTAATACCCCACCTTAACTATGGTATCATTTTCAGTAAATGATAATATCATACCTCTAAGGTACTTCTTACTTTCATCTTTTTCTTCTGGTGCTGTCAAAGTACCCGTGAGTTTAAATGACATGAGCCTATTGAATTAGAGCTGAGCCAGTATGATTCGTGTCTGAAAAATATTCCTAGTTTGATTTCTATAATTAAAAAAAGAACAAAAGTAATAAATTATAATAATTTGGTAAAGCATTTTGCTTAATGCTTCAAGATTATTTTGAAGGAGTAAAATGTTTCTGGCCTTGATGAGAGTAAATCTATGAAGATTAAAAACTGACTGATGAATTTTATGCAACAACTAATTATAGATTACCCTACATCCATTTTGGATACTTAATGGGATCTTTGAAAGGTTGGTGATATTTTATTTATGTTTTCAACATTGATCTTTAATAAGTAATTAACGGCTTATTAATTAGATGTCAGATGATACCAAATCTGTCCCAACAATTGCAGAGAAATATAGTTTTAGAGAGATTAAAGACAGGCAGGAATAAACAAAATAAGTTCATTCTAGGTTTCACAGCTGGGGAAATGGAGTATAAGAATTGGGATGTATTGTTTATACATCCTTCATTTTACTTTATAATGATTACATACAATTTCGCCTAGTACATTTATCCACTTGATTTTTGATGCTCAGAATAGCCTCATGATGCATCAGGTATTATAATTCATAATTATATAGATATAGAATTTAAAGTACAGAGAAAATAGATAAGACCTCCAACATCCACTCCTATAATAGCACAGGTATTTGAATTTTGGTGCTCAAAATTGATTCTAGAGTTCTAGTCCACACTCACTGCCTCTCATGAAGATATGTTTTACATACTTATGGAGTTCGGATTTTTGTTACTCCTAGGTTAATATTTTTAAAAGACTGATTAATATGGTACACATAGGAGAAAGGGAAGGACATGGTTCCAAACAAAATAATTTCTTTTGCTTCTCAAAGTTCTGCACCGGGTGGTCTCCCATTCTATTTATGGAGGTGAGATCCTCAAACCAAAGTAAATAAAAGTACATTTTGAGAGAGTAGTAGATTTTTACTCTTCTTTCCACCGAACATGAAACTAGATACTGTGGCTTTATGGTACAGCATGGGGGATTTAGGTTAGCCAAAGCACCAAAAGCATCCCTGATATCAAAACTTTAGCATGTGTTGATCTGGCAACAGCGTTACTGTGGTTTTTCCTTAGCATCCAACGCAAACTAAGGCACATTACATTCTTAGTTATGTGACTCGGTGTATTTACTTCAGAGTTTGATAAGGCTATTTCTAAGGTTTTATATACAAAAGCATAATTTAATCTTTGGAAAGATAATTGTATTAAGAAAGACAATTTGGATTGCCTGGGAGAGAAAACAAAATACAGAAAAAAGAAAAAACAAAACTCAGCATGGAGCCCAGCTTATAAGTATTGTGCTTGTCTGAGTGATAAGCAGCAGATCTGAAACTAAGCCATTGTGCTTAAATTGGGTGGGAAGAGGAGGCATTTTGTTTTATATTTTTAATTTTTAAAAATTAAATTCCTACATTTATTTTTAGTATAAAGTTTAAAAACTGGATAAAACTTCAAGATGTCTTTGGCCTTTTTTCACTTATTCACTCACAGGGAATATAATTATCATGAATTAAAATGCATTGGCTGGGCGCAGTGGCTCAGACCTGTAATTCCAGCACTTTGGGAGACAGAGGTGGACAGATCACAAGGTCAAGAGATCAATACCATCCTGGCCAACATGGTGAAACCCCTGTCTTTACTAAAAATATAAAAATTAGCTGGGCGTGGTGGCACGCACCTTTAGTCCCAGCTACTCCGGAGGCTGAGGCAGGAGAGTTATTTGAACCCAAGTGGGCTGGGGTCGCGGGGGGTGGGTGGAGATCACAGAGTGAGACTCCTTCTCAAAAAGAAAAAAAGAAATAAGAAAGAAAATGTATTACACAGCTAGGAGCAGTGGCTCACACCAATAATCCCAACATTTTGGGAGGCTGAAGCAGGTGGATCATGAGGTCAGAAGTTCGAGAGACTAGCCTGGCCCACATGATGAAACCCCATCTATACTAAAAATACAAAAATTAGCTGGGCATCATGGTGCATGCCTGTAGTCCCAGGTAGTCGGGAGGCTGAGACAGGAGAATCGCTTGAACCTGGGACAGGGAGGTTGCAGTGAGACATTGCACTCCAGCCTGAGTGACAGAGTGAGACTCCATTTCACAAAAGAAGAAGAAAAAAAAACACATTGCACATCTATGAAATTGCTCTGGTGTCAATGTGTATTTTAAAACACAATGTAGAACACATGACTCAATCTCAAAAGATTTATAATGGGGAAACATGGAATACTGGGGCAGTGCAGTCAAAAGAACACTGCTGGGGTTACATATATGTAAATGAGAAAGGATTGATAGTCAAGTTTTATCCACCCGTGTCCTGGTTTCAACCATATAAAGATGTAATCTAGATGGTAAAGGAGGAAAATAATTTTGTTGTCCTTGTATTTGGAGCAGACTACTAAAAATGTGAGAAGCCAGAGGCTGGTAAAACAAGGCAGTTAAAGTTTTCTGGATATGAAGCAACCTGAAACTGGATGGAGTTGTGATAGAGTGATGAGAGAAATAATGTACCTGAAACATATTACAAGGAAAAAATAAACCACACTTCCTGTCAGTTTCCTGAGTAGGAAGTGGGAATGATCTGCCAATTTTGCTTCATTACAATTGTAATGAACCTCTGCTTCAAAGCTATTTAATTCTAATTGAGTCAAACTCCATAGACATGAGATCACATAGTTAGATCTAATTCGGTGAATATTTTTCTGAGTATCATTTGAAAGTACTTGTATTCACTAATAGCAACCAGAAACCTTAGCTTTAACAATTGTGAATAAAATAAGAGTGACCTCTCAGTGATGTATTCTTGGATTAAATATATGTACCGGGAACAGCAACCCTATAGAAACTATGCATGATATGTAAATGCAAGTATACATGATCATTCTTAAGTACCATTAGTCTAAATTCTGAAATGAGGTACAGGAAGGCATTCTTTATTTCTCTAAAGGCTGGCTTACTTGGTAAAATAAACTCAGAAGTTTAACCTTGTCAGCTCTAATTGTGGAATAGGCTGACATAGTTTAACTCTACACAAATGTTATCTCTGCCTTTAAAATTATTTTGGCTCTGGAAATGTTTTTTCCCATCTCATAGGCTAAAGAAAACTCATCGTAAGTCCCAGAGACATCATGAGTGCCTTTTAACCTTAACTCATGAAACTGGGAAGCAATCTGTTACAGACCTGAAGACCAGCACTTATCCTTCTCATCTTAATAGAATAGCTTTCTGAATAAGTATTTTCCCTCAGCAAAGACCAAACGTCCATCTGGAATGAAAAGGCAAATATGTTTCATATAAAACTAAAAGTAGCTATGGAATGCATTATAAAAATATACATCAAGTTTGCATTACAGAGACCCCACTTATTTTGTTGCCCAGAATTTGAGCAGTGTAACAGATTTCTGGTTAAAAATGTTGTTACTACCTTATTACTACAATAAATGATATTCTTATGAGTTATAATGGGTACAATATTTGTAACTTAGTCAAATTTTAGATAGAAAAATTTTCAATATAAGTAACTAGATACTGACATCTGGTATCCCACCATTGAAGCGAGAGATGACAGATGCCCTAAGTTTGCATATGTGTTTGAGTTTATTTAATTTTAGCTTGAGTAAAACTTTAAGGTTCTGATGACCAACATGGAAATATTGGTGACAGAAACCTACAGTGGTAAAACTTAGAGAATTATACTAATCTACATGTTCTGAATATTTCCAGATTATAGATGATACCTCTCTGTGTTTATAAAATTAATTGCTCTGCTTGCTTAGGAAATTTAACTTTCTGTTACACTTCGCCTTGCAATTAGCTTTTCTGTGCCACTCCTAACCTGCCTATTCTACCTTTTCGAATGGTTTATTACACAGAATGACCAACAGCTGCACTTTCACTTGAGGTTATTGGCACATATAGTTTTATTTTATTTTGGTTGTAGGCTTGTTTTAATTACCATTATTCATTTAAAATTGATATCCTCGTCAATAACAGATATGCAGCAGCATGTGGCCTTGTTTTTGAAATCAGAAGCTCTAAATACAGCCCAGCTTGAAGTAGCTTGTGACCTTTAGCAAATCACTTTTATCTCTCTAACCCATTTTTCCTAATGGAAACGATGGGGTTAAGAGGAATGCTCTCTAATGTTTCTCTTCAACAGTTCTAAAACACCTAGTTTTATCTACAGTATTCACCAACAGATCTACCTTTTTTATCTTGCGAAGGGGAGAAGATGGCGAGATAGGACTGTTATATAACAGGACCCCAAAGAAGCTCAAGCCTCAGGAGGTTTCCCATGATCTTTTACATTTTGCCGTCTTGGTCTACAGTACTCTGCTCACAGATCAATTTCTCCCTTCCTAATAGTCCTCCTTTAGAAAAAGTAAAAGAGGAAGAAGTTGGAGTAAGAGCAGAATTGTTGCCCGAAAGGAGTTCTTATCTTACAGAGTGAAGTCACAGTATATGTAGGCAATGCGCATTTCAGTGACACAGCTTCAACTCTATTTGCTGAGCCAAGAAAGTTAGAGAGAGAGGAGAGACAGTTTCAGCAGTCCACATGATTCTGCTGGCCACTCCTTCAGAGGATACTGAACAGATGCCCCTGAGTAAACTGTTGGGGGTGACAAGTGTATGTGTTCCCTCAGATCACATACTTCTTAAAATTTGAGCATCTTGACATGTTGAATATACTTCATGTATGGTTTTGACTATACTTGAATTTTGTCTTCATCACTCACTTTAAAACCTACTTAAGATGTGATGCCACCATAGATTTCAAAAAAAGCAAGAAAAGTTCCAAAGCAAAACAAAACCAATAAAAGGAAAACAAAAATAAAAATCTGTTTACCATAAAATAATCTCCACACTGCCCATAAAATCTTTGCTTTAAAAGAAATAGTACAAATTACAAGAAAGAAAACTCTTTAATTCCTTAGATGAAAACCAAGCAGTTCTTTGTTTCTTCAGTAACACAATGATTTTTAAAAATCTTATTGTTTTTGCATGTACATATACATATGTTTCCATTGTGTTTTATTGCCTGTAAACGACTTACTCTTTCTTCTCCAATTATTTCCTTTAATTCAATTCGCCAAGTAGAAGTGGAAGTTTCTAGTTTAAGTAAAACTGTAATTCCCCACTGTTTTTTTTGTTTTGTTTTGTTTTGTTTTTTTGAGACTAAGTCTCGAATTGTCACCTGGGCTGGAGTACAGTGGCATGATCTCGGCTCACTGCAACCTCTGCCTCCCAGGTTCAAGCGATCTCCCGCCTCAGCCTCCTGAGTCGCTGGGATTACAGGTGCTCACCACCATGCCTGGCTAATTTTTTGCCCTTTTAGTAGAGACAAGTTTTCACTATATTGGTCAGACTGGTCTCGAACTCCTGACCTTGTGATCTACCCACCTTGGCCTCCCAAAGTGCTAGGATTACAGGTATAAGCCACCGCTCCGGACTGTTATTTCCCCCTTAAAGAAAATGTTGCAATAGTTCCTTTCCTAACGTTAACTTTTAAAGTAATGCCAAATGTTCTCGAAAAATATTTGGGAGGATGTGAAGACTCATTTAAAATGGTTTTTGGAGGTCCATTTCCTTATTCTTCTCTAAAAGCCGATAATCAAACCCAAAAGAGAACCAGAGGGCACAGAGACCAAGGATTTTAGGTAACTTGACAAGTCATGTTATATATCATAATTAACATCTGCACTGCTAATCTTGTCAAGAAAGGGAAACACTGAATATATTAACACTTGGAAATGCAGTAATTCTTTTCCTCCTTATCTTAATAGTTCTGTTAAAACTATATTTTTGCTTTTAAAAATGGAAACATAACATATCACCGTTCACAGTGAAATAATTTTTCTGTTAAGTATGATTGGAAGAATTAAAAAAAAAAAAAAAAAAGAGCCAGGGAGCTTTACCATAGTTTTTTGTAATCCATTTGAACATGAAATATATATATATATATTTTTTTTTTTGAGACAGTTTCGCTCTTGTTACCCAGGCTGGAGTGCAATGGCATGATCTCAGCTCACCACAACCTCTGCCTCCTGGGTTCAGGCAATTCTCCTGCCTCAGCCTCCTGAGTAGCTGGGATTATAGGCACGCACCACCATGCCCAGCTAATTTTTTGTATTTTTAGTAGAGACGGGGTTTCACCATGTTGACCAGGATGGTCTTGATCTCTTGACCTCGTGATCCACCCACCTTGCCCTCCCAAAGTTCTGGGATTATAAGCATGAGCCACCATGCCCAGCCATAAAGATGGTTTTTACACATCTAGTTTTGTTAGGGAAGCTGAGAGTGAATATATGTGCATTCATAAATGAAATCAAAATGTCCAGTAAATACTAATTATGAAATCACTGAATCTACTTCAGAAAATTCCATGTCATTGATTCTTAGAGTATATAATTTCCAATGTCTGTATAACATACTTTTCTATCTGAAAATACAAGTTCTTAAATTAATAAGGATTCTATCATGTAGTCACCAACAGGAAAGCTGTTAAATAAACAGAGGAAATGTGGCCTGTGCCTGATTCTCTAATGATATGAAGGAAGCAGATGGCTTGAGAAAAGATGTGTCAGTGCAAGATGGTAAATCATAAACAGGCATATACTGCCAGCTTACCTTAAATCCAGCCTTCTCTCCAGTCCCTAAAGATCCCTTAGTGCTGCCACTCAACTTGAACTTAACTGTGTCAGAGTTTTGATTGATATCTTTAATTGATATAGGCAGTATAGACAATGTATGAGAAACTGAGCTGTGGCCATCTTCACAATCAATACTGATCATTCCAGCCACAATGATCATAGCTTAATTTACACCTGTCATTGAGGTAACCAGAGGGAATGGAATGGCTTGGCTTTTCTCCATTCACTTGGCACATTTTGTTAGGGACTTGAACCCTCTGAACTCAGAATGTATTCTCATAGAAATAAAGTTTTAAAAGCAAGAATCTAGCATATCCTTCGAGAAAACATCAGACAACAATGGGACACCAATTTAGCATCAATTTCAAATAATAATAATAATCACACCCCATGCTCCCAAATGTACAATGTATGGCTCTGTTAATGATTTATATCATTTTATCCTTTTCACATATAATTTAAGTTTAATAAAGTTGATGAGGAAGTCACATCACAGGCTTAGAATATTCTAGTCCAGTGGTACTGACCACTAAGTGCAATGGACCCTGAAGTGTCAAGCAAGGAAAGAAACAAAGAATGGATGACAAGAAAGAAAATATCTACTCCACGGTGAGCTACAAAGAAGACACTTCAAGCAGCCTTGAAAGATAAAACACTGAAAAGTAATTTTAACTCATATAGGCATTTAGAAAACACAGGGTTTGCTCATCTTCTGGCATGAGCAATTAGAATTTGTGTCTGTTTTATTTTTAAGTAAATGCTCTGTATGTTTACAAACAAGACCTATTCATCTATAGTGACCATTTTAATTAAACAAACCAATGAAAAAGGTTTGAATTTGAATGTATTTAACAGGCCATCTTAGGGATTCAAAAGGCTCTGAGATAAGCAGAGCCAAACAGCGCATTTTCAAAGAGCACTAGCTCCTAAGATTGTAGTGATGACCATTAACCAAAATATGTAGTTTATATCAGTTCAAAGTTGCTGTTGGTATCACACTGATCATCCATGTTCATTTACCTGGATTCCATCTTCAAAAATCTGATCTTTATATAACGAAAACATAATTCATGGTTGTGATTTTTAGTTCATATTTTAAACTGAGTTAGGATATAATCTGCTCATCCCCTGCATTAAATCTTTATTTTATAACAAGTAGAGTGATCTAATGACAAATTAACATCCAGCTTCTGAGGAAAACCTTGGGTATGTTTCCTGTTTCATGACTTTGGCTTTCTGCAACTTTATTCTGTAATCAGGTTTTTTTCTTGAGTGCTGGTGGGGCACAGCTCCTGTGGGTTCTTGGCCTCCAACTTCTTAAAGAGTAAGCGTTGGGGCCACTGCAAGTGCACCGTTTGGTCGTAAAAGTAAATATCAAACCCAAGAAGTGTTGCAGAAAGGTGATTTTATTTAGGCAGAGAAAAGAGAAGGAAAGGAGAAGAAGACAAAGGCTTCCACGAAGAGTGTGGAAGGGGATTCCAGAGGAGAAATCCTGGAGGGAGCTCCCACCATGTGGGAGGGGATTCCAGAGAGCTGGAAATCTAGCATGGGTGAAGGAGCAGGAGAATTTATCCTGGGAGAAATTCCCACCTTCCCAAGTTCCTCTGGCCAATGAAAGGAGTTCCTTGAAACTTCTGCTGGGGTGATTGACTCTTAGTTTCTTCCCATGCCTCTGAAATTCAAATACAAATCGTTAAATCTCCCAGATGGAGAGAGATGGGAGGGGGGCATGCTGCTGGGAAATTCTTGCTCTTAAAACTACACCCCCTCATGGACCTGGAAAGAGAACACATTTCCTCAGTTGAAGAGTAGATTTTAATCATTGGTATATAACTACAGTTTGCTTCAAGAGCCCAATAAGCTAAGACAGTGTAGCAAGGCCTGGTATATGTCTTAAGCTCTGCCTGAGGTGTTTGTAGCATATCCAGTTGAAAAGAGAATACATTGCAGTGGCTATAACAGTGATTACCAAGAAGCCATGATTTTGACTTAGTGAAAAACACTCTGAAAGGGAAAGAAACTTGGTTCAGTAGCATTGCTTAAAGGGAGAACATTCAAGCTATATATGGTGATTTAAAATCATCTACTTAATCAAATAACAGCATTTCATCTTCTATCACCTGTGTCACATTTTAATCAATGAGGTCTGGGAACTATAATTAAGACCCACATAATATAGTTATATTAACTAAAATGATACTACTGTCAACAAGGTAGCCCTAAAAAAGCTTATTTATGAATAAATTGGTAGATATATATAGATATAGATTCTCTCAATGTATGTATCCCAAGTTATTCATTAGTTATAACGTGGTTATGAAATATGCTGTTTGTTAGTGTTCCATTTACATTTCATGCTGAAAGGGAGAACATTTGGGAGTATTTCAGACAGATAAAAAATACTCTTAATGATTGATTTTGAACTGAAGCCAATTGTTCTAGACAACAGCTTAACTTTATAAATCTTGCCAAAGGTTCACGGATCTTGGAACCTTTGACTGTCATCTAGATTAAAAAGTAAAGGTTCACTGTGCAGTTCACTTCTATTAGAGAGTAACAGACTGATGTCCTAAGCAGTATTGATAATATTTGGCAAAGGCCAGCTGTCTTATGATTTTATTAATGTGGTAGACTGAGGCACAGAGGCAAAATCAACAATTCAAAAAAGGAATTAAGCACCTTAACATACTTTACTGCAGGAAATCAAAAGGACACAGAAACTCAATTTATAAATTCAGGGTAGTTTTTATTTCCAATGAATACAAACCTAGCTTAGTTATTTTGCAATGTTCCATGCTGCAAACTGTCCCAGTGTTTGTTGAATACGTAAAGCACATTTCAACAATTTTTACTAAAATATCAAAAAGACAATAGAGTATTTCCATTTTACTAGCTCACTTTTCATCACCTTACAAGGATACTCTTTTATAATTTTTATTCTCACTTATTCTCCTAATAATTGGCATGCATATTACCTATAGGTAATAGACAGCATTGTTTCCAAGTGGATTATGTCATTAATTCGTCATATCAATGACAAAGCATTAATGGTGGCTAATGACAAACTATTTTGAAATTATGTTTAGACCATTTAGATCTTCACAGTTTGAATTCTAATTGGAAGGTTATCTTAAAGAACATGTAATGATTTTATATCAGATGATTCCCAAAGTAGCAAAAACAAAAATTTTCCACATTTGCTTTTGACTACATTATAAGTTATTTTGTTTCGTCATTCTCTGGTGTCCTGGATAGATTATTTTGAATCATCCATAGCTTTTTCTAGGTTCTAGGCACATCTCATCCTCCTCTTGCCCCTTCAGGCCTAGTGGTAATGAAATTTTCCTACTTTTTAGGTCCTTGCCTCCATTACTAAATCCCATTAGTTCAATTTCACCATGCCACATGCCATCAAAGGTTCTCCATTAAACTCTTTTCAAGTAATACCTTTGAGTGCCATTTCTTTTATGCCAGCACACTGAAAGATGCCCAAGCCATAGCACCTCACAGAGAGGAGTCATGCTTTCACATTGTGATTTGATAAATGCCTCAAAGCCTTTTCTACGACAAAATCAAAAATCATCTGCTATTGTGCTTCAAGAATCCCTGTAGTTGGATTAAAGTAACTTTATAAGGCACTTGATATGGTTTGGTGCTGAGTTTCTACCCAAATCTCATCTCAAATTGTAATCCTCATGTGTCCAGTAAGGGAAGTGATTGGATCAGGGGCCAGTTTTCCCCATGCTGTTCCCATGATAGTGAATTTTCACCATATTTAATGGTTTCATAAGTATTTGACATTTCCTCCTACACACACTCTCTCTCCTGTTTCCTTGTGAAAAAGGTCCTTGCTTCTCCTTGCCTTCCATCATGACTGCAAGTTTCTTCAGGTCTCCCCAGCCATGTGGAACTGTGAGTCAATTAAACCTCGTTCCTTTATAAATTATCCAGTCTTGGGCAGTTCTTTATATCAGTGTGAAAACAGACGAATACACTCTTACTAATAATGTGTACACATTCTTCCAGAAAATAACAGCATTTTGGTCAATAACATTATAATATTAATAAGCTTATCAGAGAAGTCACCACTAGTTATTACCAACAAGATAGGTAATTTTAATAAGACAGGTTGGAAAAGAATAAAAAATATTTAATAGTTAAGGGAAAGCAAATCTAGATGGAAAGGAAATGTGATAGCCATAACTTTTCAGAAGAACTTATTGAAAATAACCCAGAAAATGTAAAAAGATAACCCTTCAGAAGACAAGTTCTATCTGTGTACCAAGAATGCTTTCTTCTAGATACAGGACTTCATGGCGTTTCTCCCCTGCCTCCAATTTGTTTTTTACATTCTCTGAGAAACTTTATTCTGAGGATAATTCAGGCTTTTCTAAATTTTTGCATGCAAATTTTATCTTCATCTTGAGAGATTTTTAAGGATTTTTGAAAAACATATTGATGTGGCCAACAAAATTTTTACATTTCAGAAACATGATAAATGATTCCTACCTTGTATAAAAGTGTGATGGCAATGGTTTGTTTGTGATAAATATGGCAACATCATATCTATTGAATATCTGGGACTGATTGTCAAACTACAGTTTGACAGTAGTTTACTATAAAGTAGTAACTAATATACAAGAGATTCAGTTTCTCTTCTTTGTCAAAAATAGCAGGTGATGATTGGCAATAAACAGAGTAGAAACGATTGCAGAAAAGTCTCTCCCAAATTTATATAGATGTTATAAAATATTTACAGATAAATACATGCAATATTTATTATTTTAAGAGAGAAATTTACCCTTCAAGAACCCATATTAATGAAGTAATTTCCCTGGATTTGCAAGGTGTGTTCAGAGATAAACATATATTTTAGATTGGAATAGGTAATCCTCCTGTGTATCACCCTGAGAGGGCAAGATTTCTCTCTACAAACTCTATTATACAGGCCATTTTCAGTAATGGAGTAATGGCATTTTCAACAGTTCCCTTAGGAGATTCTTTCAAAATATAACATTTTATTTCTTCCCATTTTAGAGTAGTTTTTCTTTATGTACAGCTGAGTTTAAGCAATGTATTTCACAATGGTATTCTATATGTACACTGAAATGACATATTAGCCTTTTAAAAAGCCACCTTTTACCCTAAACTTTGTGAAAGGTAATTGCATCTCTTATCCCTGTAAGCCAATATATTTATAGAAAACATAAACTACTTTTAAGTTTTCAATAAATTTGCTAATCATCTTTTTTTAAAATATTCTCCCACTTACTTGAATATATCTGTACCAAAGAACTAAATCCTGCACTGTTATCTGCACCTCATTAGAGCTCTGTCTCAGAATAATTGCTAATAACTATTTAGCCTTTAAGGAAATGTTTTGTTATATATGCTGTGAATCTGAATGTCTGAAGACATCTAAAAGCTCTCTTGGTTAAAGAAATTATGATTAAATGGTTAGGTGGGATACAAGAAACAACCTAATAGTATTTTACTTTGGGACAATCCCAGTTCCTTTAATTCCAAAGTAAGCTGAAATATAAATGATTTGAATGCAGATCTTTTGCCCTTGTTAATATCATTTGGATATTCCAAATATTATCAAAAATATTATGCTATAAATTCTTACCAAAGTTTCTCATGTACAGGTTAGAAGTGTCCCTGTTATTCACTGTTTTCTTGATCAAAATTATTTGCCACATAATGTTTTACTTGCAGGTTCTTTATTGGCTCACAAATCTGAGGCTCAGCACAAACTCCTTTTTTCTCAAATATATCTAGTAATTATCTGCAATGTGCTAGGCCATGGTAAGAGATGTTGTTTCACAGCTACATAGATGTATGAAAAAACAAAGTGTGTGACTTCATAGTGCTTACATTCTAGTGTGAGAGATGGACCATTAACAAGTAAGTATATTATGAGAGGTAGTGATGAGCACTATTAAGCAAATCAAAGTTAGAGGGCTAGGCGCAGTGGATCACACCAGTAATCACAGCACTTTGGAAGACTGAGGAGGTTGGATCACTTGAGGTCAGGAGTTCCAGGTCAGTCTGGTCAACATGGCAAAACCCCATCTACTAAAAATACAAAAATTAGCCAGGCATGGTGGCATATGCCTGTGATCCCAGCTACTAGAGAATCTGAGGCAGGAGAATCACTTGAACCCATGAGTTGGAGGTTGCAGTGAGCCAAGATCACATCATTGCACTGCAGTCTGGGCAACAGAATAAGTCCTCATCTAACAAAAAAGAAAGAAAGAAAAACAAAGTTAGTTAAGAGGATAGAAATTGACTGAGGAGAGGATATTATTATTTTTAAAGGTGGTAAGGAAATTCCTCTATGAAGAATTGACTTTTGAGAGGACACCTAAATGAAGAGGAGTGAATCTAAGTCCCAACAGAATATTCCAGGCATACATAATACCAAATCCACGGACCCTCAACCACATTAAGCTTGTTTAAGGCGCAGCAAGAAATTCAGTGTGGGAGAGCAGGGGAGTACAGGGAGGGAAGTGAGGTATGAGATTAGGGAGATGTGCAGGAACCAGATCATGAGAGGCTCTCTAGGCAGTGGAAAGGAGTCTGGCTTTCAGCCAGATGCGATTGGAAGCAGAGGAGTGAGGCATTCTGCTTTAAATACTGTGTTAGTCTGAATAATAGTGCCCCAAAGATCTCCATGTCTTAGTCCCCAGAATGTGTGAATATGTTCGCCAGACATGACAAAAAGGACCTTCAGACATGATTAAGTTTAGGATCTCGTTTGAGATGGGAAGATTATCCTGGATGATCCAGGTGGCTCATTGTAATCAAAGTGGTCCTAGTAAGAGGATGAAGGAGGAGTCAGAGGAGATGGGGATGTGACGATGGACGTAGAGATTAGAAGGGTGTATTTTCAAGATAGAGAGAGGAGTCATATGTCAAGGAACACTGATGGCCCCAGGAAGCTGAATAGAGGAAAGGAAATGAATTCTCCCCTCAGAATTTCTAGAAGGAACCAGCCCTGTCAACACCTTGACTTTAGCCCAGGGAAATTGATTTCAGACTTTTAACCTCTAGAAATGCAAAAAAATAAATGTAGGTTGTTTTAAGTCACTAAGTTTGTGGTAATCTGTCACCGTGGCAACAGGAAACAAATGTAAATATGCTGCCTCTAGCTGGAGATTGGTGAATAGAATGTTGAAAGAATGGAGAAGAAAAGAGTCCTGTTCAGAAATGAGAGTTGCTTGGGCCATTGAGTTTGCAGGGAAACTGATAGACAAAAGGACTTGTTACCTGCTTGGCTATGTGATTTGAGTAAACAATAGATGAAACAAATTACCTCAGATTTAGAGACTTACAGCAACACAAGTTTATCATCTCAGCTGTCATACGTTTACTATCTCATGAATCTAGGTGGGCTTGATGTGCTTAGGGTCTCAGAAGGCTAAAATCAAGCTGTCAGCTGAGCTAGACTCTTAAGTGGAGGCTCTGAAGAAGAATTGGCTTCTAGTTCATTCAGATTGTGGCCAGAATCCAGTTGCTTGTAGTTGTAGGGCAGAGATGCTTGTTGTGCCAGCTACTCAGTGGGGGGCTGCTCTCAACTCTTAGAGGCTGCTCTCACATCATTTTTATTCAGTCCATTTATCCTCAAAGCCATCAATGGCACATTGAATCCTTCCCATCCTTGGAATCTGAACTCCTACCTGCTACCAGCTGGAGAAAACACTCTGCTTATAAAGGACTGATGTTTGTCATATAATTCAACACAATTACTGGTTCAGTCTTATCATATTCATAGTCCCAGAGATTAAGGTGAAAACATTGATGGGAGGGGCATTTTAGATTTTTACATAACAAGTGTCAAGGGGACTCCAAATATCTTTTTTCCTGCATTGAGCCAGTCAGTGATCATTGTGCCATATACAAGAATGGTAAATTCAGGGGAAACAGAAAAAAAAAAGTAAGAATTCTGTAACTTAAAAATGCCAATAATCCTGTTAAGTAGATAGTCAGATGTACTGATGTGGTCCCTAGGAGAAAGATTAAGGGCTAGAAATATATATAGGGGAATCCACATATTTATGTTGTGTAAGACCAAGTGACTGTGTGTGCTAACATAGGTGAAGTGCAGATAAAGAGCTCTGAGCATTCTAGCATTCAGGGATCTTGCAAAGGCTTGATACCGTCAAAAGAAACTGAAGCAGGAAGGTGAGTGAGGGACTAGGAAAAACGGGAGAATGGGACTTGGTGGAATTGAAAATTCTTGGACTCACCCCCCAAACATGCTGATTCAGAATTTGTTGCTGAGAACAAAAAATTTATATGCTTAAAACTCTCCAGTGAACTCTAATACAAGATGAAGCCTAAAACAACAATAGTTTAGAACACTGGCAAAGGAGTGAATGCAGACAGGTAAGTCCTAAGTGTCTTGCATCTCAAAGTCTGATTCTTGAACACCATCAGCAGAAGCACTTAAGGAACTGTTAGAAATGCAGGAACTCAGGACCCAATCAGATTTACTGAATCAGAATCTGCATTTTAACAATTTTCCTAGGTGACTCATAAACATATTAACATTTGAGAAGCACTGAGCTGTGATATATTAATTCAAAGTGATGGTAAGACAATCCAGGTGTAAATGCACACACACATACCACTACAGATCACATGGACTGTATCTGATGTTTTATTCCATTTAAAATATAATCCTTCAGACACCTCTTTTATTTTTTATTGTTATTTTTTATTTTTGGAGACAGTCTCACTCTGTTGCTAGATCGGAGCGCAGTGGCGCAATCTTGGCTCACTGAAACCTTTGACTCCCTGGTTCAAGGAATTCTCCTGCCCCAGTCTACTGAGTAGCTGGGACTATAGGCATGCACCACTATGCCCGCTAATTTTCTTGTTTTTAGTAGAGACAGGGTTTCACCATGTTGGCCAGGATGGTCTCCATCTCACGACCTCGTGATCCACCCACCTTGGCCTCCCAAAGTGCTAGGTTTATAGGCATGAGCCACCACGCCCAGCCCAGACATCTTTTAAAGTATATAAATTAGTATGTCTTTAAATCCTTATTAATTTAGCAAATTATTTTCTCCAATTTGTCCAGTCCTTAAAATCAGTTGGGACAAGTCTCTATCACCTCTGATAATTGTGAGAAGTAGAAACTCTAACCCAGAGACTAGGAGAAAAACAAGGCTGAAGTTATCTTATTAGTGTCCTGGGTGAAAATTGTCAGAAACCACAGGCATGAAAATGAACGTCATCAGTTTTTCCTGCTCTCATGTGATTAAATATCCCTGGAATATAGGAAAGTGGAATTGTGTAAAGGCAAATTGCTTCATAACATTGGGTACTACCATTGTGTATTACCAGGATTTAGGCCAGCAATTGCAACATTATTTAAAGGGGACAAAATATTATATAAGTGGCTTATTTTTTACTTAAACTTCAGCCTGAAAATTAATCTCTAAAGTATTACTTTACTGCTTTGCACCTTAGATCTGCACTTTCAAATGTGGTTCACATGAAAAAGGATTTACCAAGTTTGTCTGAGAAACAACGCAAATTGCAGGAAATAGAGTAATTCAGGAGATAATGATATATGAATGAATTTTTGAAGTGAAAAACATGAAATACTATTACAATAAATGTTGAAATATAGAAGAAAGTAAATATGATCTGCAATAATGTAAATACAATGTTTTACATCAAGCAATTTGCTTAAAACTTGAAAGTTAGTTTGAATAATGAAGGTCAGTCTCTTAGGACTATTGTCATTCACTGGATTGCAATGTAAAATACTAATGGAGAGAACACATCAAATTATCAGAGGAACTTTTCTTTATAGCAATTAGCTTTAGCAGATGAGAAAAAGACAGCTGATATTCATGCCATGCAGAAGAAAGCTGAAGATGTACGAGGAAGTGCTCTTCATTCTTTGTGAGCTATAAAGTCTGTTCAGATAGCAATATCCTCTCTGGCAGCGAATCTGCTGCTTGGCGTGGCCATGTGTTATTGTATTTGGACTGTCTCCATCTGCAAATGTTGACTTTTCATCTGTGACCAAGGAAGAAATCTGTATGAGAAACGTGTAAAACATTTAATCCTTGTTTACTTGTTAACCAAAGGTTTTGTCAAATCCTGATGGAGTGCATTTTTGTGTGTTGTTTCCCAAGGTTACTGCAGAAGCATTCACAAATGCAGATCTGAAACTGATAAAGCCACTAGATTTTTATCTAGATTTAAAAATGTATTTATTCAAAATATAATTTCACACTCAAAAATCTAAATGTAACCTCAAGGACAGAATATATATATTTTTTATTTGAGACAGAGTCTTTATCTTCCAGGCTAGAATGCAGTGGTGCAATCACCCTCACTGCAGCCTCAACTTCCCAGCTCAAGCAATTCTTCCACCTCAGTTCCCCTGAGTAGCTGGGACCACAGACGCATGCCACCACACCTGGCTAATATTTATATTTTTTTTGTAGAGACAGGGTTTCATCATGTTGTCCATGCTTTTTTCAAAGTACTGGGATAACAGGCATAAGCCACCATGTCTAACCTAATTTTTCTTAAAAAAAGATTTATCACTTCTTTGTTCTGAAAAGAAGTAGCATTGAAAAGTTTGATTATCAGGTTATATCAGTGAAAAACCACAATGACATTTAATTAAGGAATAAAAGAATGTATAGAGGGTATACATCAAAATCTAGCATTTTTACCCTCTCAATTTATTGATAAGAGACTGGGAGCTAGGGAGTCTAACTAAGTTAACTTTCTCAAAGTCCATACCAATTCATCATTCTACTAGGGCTAGAATCTATTTTTTTCTTTGCCTATCCATAATGATCTTGTGTCTGGAGATTTCCCCATTGATTCTGGTTTTAGATATTCTATACAATAGTCTTTTGAATTTAACATGAGTTAAATCAGAAATTATTAAGTAAATGAATGAATGAATGGAAAGCATTCCTCCCCAAAGTACATATAAATTTGCCATGTTTATCTTTGGATTTGGACTGTCTGCATAACTGTTCTATACGATTTCTATAAAATCTGAATTACAATGGCAATGAGGTTCATACCCTCTGGTTGTTTTCCTGTATAATAAGAGCAGAGTAATAACCAAATAACAATTTATTATTGTGTGATATTCATTTAAAAGTATTGATTGGGCATAGAATAAGTGGTCTGAAATAATAATGTAGTCTCTAAAGGCCACGAGGGCAATGCTGAACTATTTCCTGTTTTTCATGCCGACCTTCAGATTTGAAATTAATTTTACCATGTTTAGATTTGAGGCAAATTAATGGATTTCAATTTTAAAAGCAACTGTTCAATAAATATAGAACTTAGGGTGGAATAGTGGATATTAGGGTATCTATCAAGTAAATTTGCCTCTGACATTTCTATTAGGTCCCTCCAGATTTACATAAAAGTATAGTTTTAGCTTTCCATTCCACGTAATCCACAAAAAAGTTACGTTAGTACGCACTGTTTCAAAAAATTAAATAAAACCCACCCACCCACCCACCCACACACACACAAAGAAATAAATTGAGGGTTAAAATGAGCTAGTAAAAATACTAAATTCTGCTGTGTTTGTATTCTGGAGATACTAAAATTAACTTCAAATGAATGGATGGGAATATGTGTTTCCCTGACATTTTATTATAGAAATATTGGTTAAAACAAGGAGCAAATATAAAGATTAAGGTTTTGCTCAGCATATTAATAGCTGAAAGTGCAAAGGAAAATTACAGAGTAAAAGTCTACATAAAAAGGAAATTTCTTGAAAACATCACTATACCTAAAGATCAGGGAAACTTCTTTAGCAAAGCCAAATCAGTAGAATGCATCTTTCATTTTAAGGTGTTTGGGAGTGCGCAAGTCTTTGCTTAATATACACTCAGGATAGTGTAAAGTCTTGGAGAAATACAGCAAAATTGAAACTTAGGAACAAATGTTTTGCATAAAAATAGTGATATATGTTATTACTACAAAAATAATATTATAACATGACAGATGTGTATTGCATCCAAGAGGACCTTCTATAAAAATTAAACAAAATGAGAAATTGAGTGAGATGTGATGAATTTGATCCTAAATCATATGAAAATGCCTTGTTTTACAAATTAATTTTGGCACCCTGTTTAAACTTATTTCACCTAACAGTATAAATTCGAAAAAAGAAAAAATTTATTTGTAGAAAAGAGCCTAACTTCCTACAGTGTGAAAACTAACTAGGAATGTAAAAAGTCTCATAGTTTTTTTAAAAATGCCAGTTTCTAGCTTTGGTACTAAAGAGTTTCAAATAGTCAGATTGAAAAGTATGTGGTCAACAGGCCAGAAGCTATTTCTTAATTACAGCAGTGAAGTAATCAATGAAGTAACAGTTCTACTTATGGATATAGTAAAATGACATCAAGAACCACTCAAGTATCCTACTACTTAAGTATAGGTGAAGTTCCATTAACTTGGATTGCTTTATGTTTTAAACTTGCATCTTTAAAAGTCGGTAATTCAGGCAGCTTTCTGAGAGCTGCTAACGCCTAAAACATTGAAAAATATTTTACTTGGTTTTGAACAAGTAGGTGAGTTGTGTGAAGATGAACGTTAAGATGTGATATAAGTATTAGCTGAGACAACTTTCCAGAAGTTTTTATTATATGCTTTTATTTTGGCTTTCAAAATTCAAATGCAGAGACAGATGGCTTGCACCACATTATTTGCACTTGCAATTTTATACATACCAAAACCGAGGATAACCAAACTCAGACATTGAAGATTGTGTAAAGTAAAAAGGATTTGAGTTTAAAATAATCAATAAATGTTTCAGTGTTTAAAAAAATTATGATAGATGATTTTAATTACTTTTAAGAGAAAGGAAATAAACTGGTATAATGATAATATAGAAATTATTTATAAGTAGTTTGGAATCATGATCAGAATTCTACACATATATTTTATTATGTAACACAAATAGTACCTTATAAAATTTATGAAAAAAATAGAGAAACAGAAAAACCACACATGCATATGATTGCACATGCACAAACACGCCACACTCACACAAAAACAAAATCTCAAAACATCTAATAAGAATCCAGTACAATAATACATATGATGCATGTTAGGTTTCAATAAATATTTCAGAGACTGTATGAATGAAAAACAAAAATTATTCATCAACTAAGATAATTACCTTTAGTAATAATAAAAATATATCAAAGAAAAAGGATTATATTTTAGTGCATATAATTTTTGCAGCATTAGCAAACATCTGAGATTTAAAATGCTATCTATTGTATATAGTAATTATATTTTATATTCAATTGAATGTAATTATAGATTACATTCAATCACATTTTGGAAAATATTAATATTTAATAACATTTTAAAACAATGTTTTTCTCCTTTTTAAAAGCACCAGAAACATGCTTGATATAGCCATGAACAAAACAGATGTCAACACTATCCTCATGGAGCTGTGAGCTATCATGGGACTGAGAGGGAACTCCTGCATTTCTGGTGTCTATCATAGAACCCGCACATAGATGCTCAGTAAATGTTTTTGGAATAAATAAATGTTATCAGTTGTAAATATTTTTAAAAAGGATAAATTCTATTTGTTAAAATGTATCACTCAATGCTGAAAATGTAAGGTATACATATTCTTATGACATGCGCACAAACACATTCTCAATCCTTGGGTGATATGTCTTAAATTGATAAAATGGCAGGGTGTGTTACATAAGACTAATTTTAAAATAGCCTTGCACAGCCTCTCTTCTTTGAGGGGCTCAATAAAAACCTGATGCTAATGACATTTCTGAGGTAGCTTGTAGTTTTTTTCCCTTTGGAGATTTTAACAATAAAAAACGTATTAATGATGCGGGAAATTCAGAGTTTGCTCATAGGCTTCAAGATATGTTACCCATCAAATTGGTGATTAACTTCACTGATGTCTAGAAAGGAGTGAATATATTTATATTTAACAGAGAATTTAAATTATTTATTTATAAACTGTCACAAAGTATTGCTAGGCAAAGGAATTTCCTGTTGAAGAAGCATTTTGTGTAAGATTTGTGAAATCAGCATCTTCTATTATAATACCTTTAGGTCTGTCTTTAAGCAGGAGATATCTTTAATAATCCTCAGAACATTTGCAACCTCATAAAAGTTTAATTAACAATTAATATTGTTCGTAGATGACCACTATTGTTTAGCACTATGAGGAATCAGAAGACCTATGGTCCATTTTTTTCCATCAATGAATTTTCAATCTAGTTGAGAGAAAATAAAAATTAAGACTTGCAAATGTACAGAACCCCCTCCAAAAGACAAAAATGGAATTAAGAGTTAAGGAAGTTCAATTAGGAAATTTGTTATTCATCAATAAAGAAAGCTCTGCGGAAATCAAAGTGCATATGAAGCATGAATTGGTAGAGTTATGGAAGCTTGCTTTTGGTGTGTGGGACATAAGCTGACCCTTGAAGAAGTCAGTAATTAAATGAAAACAAGCCCGGCAAAAAAAAAAAAAAAATCTAAGTCTGTGATCCTAATGCGGGGAGCATGGATTGGTTTAAGCAAAATGTGTTAGCTTTGTGGATGCAGAGTCACTGAGTACACCTAAGGGAGCCTAGAAGTGAGAAATTAGTTTGAACTTTTAAAATGTGGCCAGATTGTAGAGGGCAAAGAAAGGCTCATAGAGAAGTTTAAATTAAATATCCAAGGAAGTAAGTAATCATCGGATGTATGTGAGAGGAAAAGTTTTAAGTAATGAATATGTGTTTAAACAAAATAAAACTGTTTGCTGTTGAGGGGATGGGAATATGGTTCAGATGGGAGGTAATTTTAAGGTTATTCTAAAAAGATGACTTTTAGATATAAAAAAAATAGCTAAAGTTTGAGTTTATATGAAATAGTGCATTTCAGCCCCTTTTTTCACATTAGTATCTGTTCTGTTTAAAAAAAAAATTTTATTTCAATAGCTTTTGGGGTACAAGTGGTTTTTTGGTTACATGGATGATTGTATAGTGGTGAGGTCTGAGATTTTAGTGCACCCATCACTCAAGTAGTATACACTGTACCCAGGAAAAGCACATTCAATATCGATTCTGATGTTGCCTGTGGTTTGTTGTCTCTGGTCTTTGCCATCAACTGTTGCCTGTCTCAGTGGGAATTTTTCCTTCACATGCAAGATATAATTAGAATATCATTAAGGCAAATAGAAAGTTCACAATTATTGGACATTTAAAAATATAGTTCTGCTAACTTGGGTTTTAGCAAAGACCTACATTCCACTAATTGAGCTATGTAAATTGATGACTAAGCAAACTTGTAGGTATATTTTCTTTACTTTTATCTGCATTTTTTTCTGATGACTATCTGCTTTTGAAAATGCATTATGCCTCAGGCATTCTTGCCTATCCACTTAACTTCATTCGTAAAATCAATTCCTAATTTCCAAGCTATCATTTATCTATCAGGTGGCTGTTTAATCAAGGGGAAGCGGGTAAGACAACAGCAACAAAGAAACCCAATTTATTTCTTAACCATTTGGTTTATGTTGTTTTTTAGTAAAGGACTGATTTCTATTTAAACAATCAGAAAATAGTTTACTTATGAAATCCTGTTTAAAATGTATGTTCTAGCTTGCCTGCTGGTGAAAAACAAAAAAATAGAAGATATATTCTATGATCACTTTCTTTCCCCAGAATGTTAGATTCCATGTGATTCAATTTGCAATTAGGCTTTAGTTTTATACCTTAGAAATTCAGAAAATATTAAGCTCAGAGGACCCAAACACTGTCTGGACGCAAATGGCTTTTTTTTTTTTTTTTACTTGCATTTCAGAAAGTTTTCAGCTGATCAGGTGTGTCTTTAGTAAGATACTATAGGTAAAATATTCTTTAAAATGAATATTTCACTTTTCAAAAATGTAGCAAATATTTTCATATAAAAATAATGTGTTTATCTAGAAAAAAGGATATTTGACATAATCATTCAGAGTATTTATTTTTAATGATGCTCTGTTTCAAGTGGTAATTTTGCTTTTTAACTTAGTGGAGTTGTATTATTCATATATTATTTCTGGGATTTCTTAGAATCTAAATCAGCAATAATATGTATGCCTTGAAAGACTTGATAAAAAAATGATATATCACGGTTATATTTGTTTACCCCTATCTGTCTTTTTATCTATCTATCTATCTATCTATCTATCTATCTATCTATCTGTCTGTCTATGTTTTTGGATCTAAATAAAGGATTAAGGAGGAAAATATTAATAAATCAATCTACCTCCATAACAAATTTGATTCCTTTTGTGTTAAACTTAAAAAGATGATGAAAAATATTTATATTTTTGAGTTGCTTGATATACTTTTATAAAAAACTGAGATCACTAATAATGTACTTTTTCTCTAAGAAGATAAATTTTATTGAAAATTTTAACCACTTTCTTTTCTCATTTTCTCTGTCTCTTATCTTCTGCAGATGGGCCTTTGGGTCCCCGAGGATTAGCTGAAGCTACAGAGATGTGCACTCAGGAGTGCTTGGTTTTGGGTCACTCTGATAATTGCTGGATGCCTCCTGGCTTGGGTCCATATCAACACCCCAAATCTCCACTCTCAACCTTTGCACCCCAGAAAGAATGGGTCAAGAAGGACAAGCTTGTGAATGGGCACACCCTGACCAGAGCCTGGAAGGAAGACAGCAACAGGAACCAGTTCAATGACCGTAAGCAGTATGGCTCCAACGAAGGCCATTTCAACAATGGCAGCCACATGACAGACATTCCTCTGGCAAATCTGAAGTCTTATAAGCAAGCAGGAGGTGCTATCGAGAGTCCTAAGGAGCACCAACTCTAAGGAAAGGCTATATGGGACCTAATAACTTTAATCTAAATAGACATGCTAATACTGTGTGTGTCAGAGCTTTATGTATTCAATAGATCTCTACAACTATGCCCCTTCTAGCAGGGATACCCATAACTTTGTGTTAGCACCATGGAGGATACAATGTTTTGCAACATATGAGAGAAGATAGTTCTAGCCATGTGATCTTGTTTACTAGAATTGATTAAACTCTCCAGAGATCTCTCCATTGTGCAAATTTTTTTTATTATTGCATTTTATTTTGACCCTGGACTGCTGCTATGAACAATAGAATATGCATTTGGAAAGTAAGAAAGTTTCATGGAATAGAGTGACTGAAAAACATATCCAGTTAGAATATTGTGCTTTTTTTTTTTTTTTTTTTTTTTTGTCATTGAGTTGTGCTGGGACCGCTATACTTGACATTATACTGCAAACAAAACTTAAAAAGATAAGCATTAAACCTATCGTGCTGTTAACAACGTTAGTGGACACTTGTAAGTCAATCAGTGTTAAAGTATTTGTAAATAGAAGCAAGCTATTATTAACAACTTTTGTGTACTTATAATGTTCACCTAAAAATGTTGTAGCATAATTCTGTGTTTTACGGTTGCTTCTGTCCTTCTTTTTATTTACCTCTTTGTTGTTATTTTTGTTGTTTCTTTTAGTGAGGTGTTTCTGCGTTAGGAGTATGTCTTGACACACATTGTTCAAAGAATCTCAAACACTTGTGTTTAAGAAAAGGTTCTGAAATCTTGCTTCTTGTATGATAGCTTATGATGCTGAAATTCTTCAAAAAATAAAGATGAAAGAAAAAAATGAAAACTTTATACAAAAAAGGACTTCTGCAAAAGCTTGGAAATTCAGAACCTATTTTTTTTATATCCTTATTTTCAAAGTAGGCAAAAGCAAAATCACTTAATTAGTACCATTAAGTGAGAGAGTAATGGAAAACTGTTATCCATCTAAAGTGATATAATATTCTGTACTTGTCACTCATGCAAAACTAATGTATCAAAATTAGCATAAATGGAAGAAAAATCACTATTCAAATATAGTTTCAATTGGGCAAATGTGTGTCTACAACTTTGTTGAAATGGCAGAGTTTGTGTTGATCCTCATATACAATAATGTTGTTGTAACACAAGTGTTATTAGACCATAGCCACAAAATATTTAATGTGTTGTGCCTTCATGATGTAACAGAACATTTTCCAGGTAGGGTAGTTGGGGGAAATAAAGGGATAAATCTCTAATTATTGCTGTTTAACTGTTTGTTATCATAGTTGGTCAATGCCTGGCAGGTACCAGCATATTGTCACTTAGGTCAAACCAACAAAGTGACAACTACTGTTAATAAGATCTCAGTTGCACGTGCAAACAAATCCAAATTCGAACATTCTTAGGAGGTTTTTGTTAAGGCATGACAGATGATTTAAACAAATAAATAGCATGCAACAAAATGTCTTTATTGAAAGAAGTGGAAGTTATCTTAATGCCACGGTTCACCATCAATTTAAAAGTAAAAAAAACAAAAAAACAAAAAAATTAAAAAAAAAGGTTTGCTAATCTGATAGTTAATTTGTTCTTACCAAAAATAAAATTACTTTGTAAATAGCAGTTCACATTTTTCCACAGTATAATGGAAAATAATGGGTAGGGGTGCATTGCTTATTGAAGTACATTTTTGTCGGTTTGTGAGGGGTGTTTGATGACTTTGACAGAATAAATATCTAAACAATTATCCTTGTTACTGCTTTGCCAGTTCTACGTTATTTACAATTATTCAGCTCTTGCAATAAATGTTCTGAATTCCTGATTGTAGTGTGTTAATTCTTGGTCAACATCCAAATTGGTTATTGATACTTCTAATTGTTCGTTAAGTATATATTGATAAAACTTAATTTTTATTTAGAAATCAAGAAAGACACATTAGGGTTTAATATCCTCTGAAAATGTGGGTACCAACATAAGACTTCAATTACCCTAATCATCTACAAAACTATTTTTTAGGGAAGCTTACAGAGAAAGTTTGTTCACAAGCTGGTCAAGATTCATGCAAGTTTCATCAAAGTGAAATCCCAAGTCAGAAACTGTGCTGGTAGCACTAATTAGTTAGTGAGGTTATCTTCTTGATTCTTTGTCTCTTTAGTAAGATTTAATCAAACAAACTTTCACTTATGTCATCACAGGCCAAGGCAGAAGATCATTCTGGGATTATGGCCTTAAACCCATAGTCAAAACTTCATCTGCATTTCTTTTGGTTTAGGAAAATAGGCACAGAAAGCTACCAAGAAATAAGAAGAGACACTCAAACATATGCCGTTATGTTCACCCTAGAGCAACTGCATCAGTGTTTACTCATGCTGGAGTTTTGGGTTAGGTGAGTAAGGCTGACTCTTCAAGCCCTAGAGCTTTTTGAAGGATTGTGAAGTAGGATTCAGGAGTCAGAGGCATAAAGTTACTTGCTTGGACCACTGTCTGGATGTGATATCCTAGCCATTAATTCCTAATAAGCCATAGACCTATCCCCTAGTCTGAGGTACACTGTAGCATTACTCTCTTTTCCCTCACAGGGGTAAAGACTGCCCCAAGGTACAGACAGGAGATGAATCCTGAAAAGAGAACATTCTGAAAAACAGAAATTAAAATCTAAACCTGTACAGTTCCTTTCTCTGCTTTTTACCAATCGGGTAAGTCTTTCACCTCTGCCTTGAAGAGTAAAGAGTGAGAGAAACTAATGTAGCCTCTCTCATATTCTGTGAATAAATTGGAAGTTTGAAAAAGGCACTCAGCTTTCCCATTCCCACCATATTTCTTTTAATAAATACAACAGTATCTAATCTTATGAAGGCATTTGGTTATATGCTCTGTGAATTTTTTTTTTTTTTTGAGACGGAGTCTTATTTTGCAACCCAGGCTGGAGTGCAATGGTGCGGTCTTGACTCACTACAACCTCTGCCTCCCGGGTTCAAGGGATTCTCCTGCCTCAACCTCCTGAGTAGCTGGGACTCAGCCTCCTGAGTAGCTGGAACTACAGGCATGCACAACCACACCTGGCTAATTTTTGTATTTTTAGTAGAGACGTGGTTTTACCAAGTTGGTCAGGCTGGTCTCGAACCCCTGACCTCGTGATCCTCCCACCTCGGGCTCCCAAAGTGCTGGGATTACAGGCATGAGCCACTGCACCCATCCTCTGTGAAATTTTAAGAGTTATAACATCATAAACCAAACATAATTTACCCATCAAGTAAATAAAATAGTACACTTGCAATGACTATTTTTTACATATCATCTATATTGCTTCATGGTGTTCACATTGGACATGAAAGTCACCATTTACCAGAAAACAAAAGTTATTTACATTACCTAAGAGAGCATACCTATATGAAATGTATAAAATGATGATTTTTATAGCAATGATCAAATATTATGATGCAATACACTAACAATTTTGGGAGGCACATATAGAAATTAACTTTATAAACCTGAATACGACCTATTTGAATGAGCATTTCCACACATAATCTAGCATAAATATGTATTTAAATAATGGATATTCATTAACAGACAATTAAGTAGTCATTTTGCTGCACTGATGCTATTCAGCAAATCTTATTCAGAATCCCATCATTCCCATTCCGTGGCTAAAGCTCCAAGTGCAGCTGAGGCCCAGAGTTGTTTCGGTATTTATTAAACTGTTGGATAGAAGCCAGGGATGGTTAATTATTATTAATGAGGAGTTTTGGCAGTGAGGGATGAAAGGGATGCCTTGTCAATTTCAATTTTGATGTAGATGCCAGGGTATTTCTTTGCATGAGGGCAAACCAACCTATGAAAAGGAGGAGTGGTGTTGTGAGTCTAAAAATGCTTCATTGTTCTGCTTTATTTTAAATAGAGCTGATCTTCCCTCCCTAAAGGAAGCTCCTTTATTTGTTCTTTTGAGAGAGAGTGCTTAAAAATTGTTCTAGTGTTTTTAAAGGCACAGTGATCACATAATAAATTCTCTATATACTTTTTCAATGCTTTCACAATTGCCAATCTAAATTTTAGTAGATATCAACCAGACTTTGCCCTGTTCAAAAAGCATAAAATTAGTATCTTAATATTATAGTATTTTATAAGGTATAATGTATACCAGTAAAACATGATAATCAAAATAATATTTTATTCCTATTTTAGTTCACTGAAAGTATAAATTAATGTATATTCCAAAGGTATCAATTTTCTGTTCTCTTGATACAACCATCTATTTATCAACATAAAATAAGGAGTTTAATTTCTACCTCTATCCATGCATTTTTTTATTTCTTAGAATTCTTAAACAGTGCACCATATTGAAATAGTTTTGTTCATATTTTTGTTATCTTAACATATTACATTGTTCTTGAAGCTTTATAGTAAAAAATCTAATATTTTTAAATAAAAATCTTTCATTTTTATTCTTCTTTTTCCTTTATGCCTTACGGCTGTGTTCCTAACAGCATTTGTACAACACAATTATTATTGGACTCATTGAATGCCACCTACTTAAGGTCCACATATTTGCAAATGTGTTGAACTACAGTGATTTTTCAAATAATATTACAATGCCATTTAAATTCAGACATTGTTTTTTATGAACTTTTGTGGTTCTTCTGTACGAATCAGTTTTTTTCACCTCCAAGTTCGTCATTAGTTTGGTTTTCATTGGCATAATTCTGAAAAATAATACCCAACAACAGTACTAAAAATTTTACCATGGAACTCCAGCGTAGTCAAGGTTTTCTACAACATGCTATTGTGTGACTCTAAGTAAAATTACAACATTTTGATATTTAATGAGATTACATCTACTTTCTTTTAATTGAATGTTCTCATAACCAATTGTGACAAATTATTTTATATGTGATATACATTTGGTTTATTACAGAAAAAAGTCATAGAATGATTTTACATACCCTTAAATTCATTCACTGTTAAATTTACATACACACAAGCATATGTCAATGTGAATATAACTGAAAATTGGCCTTGCTGGTGTGAACTCAAACCTCTGACTTTACAGGCACATGCATAGTTGAATTCTTCCTCTACTTCCTCCTGGAAACATGGAAACGTTTTTTTTTGTTCTTCCCTGGCTTCCTGGAAACCATCATCTTTTGATTTCCTCTTAATTCACTGGCCATATCTTCTCAGGCTTCTTGGTTAGTTTCTCCTTTGTTCATGACTTATTTGAACATTTTATAAGGTCCAAGGCTCAGTTTCTTGACTTCTTTTCTTTTCTATCTATACTTACTCTCTTGGGAAGCTCATATTCTAGTCTGGATCTCTCCCCTAAATATCAAGACTTCTGATCCAAATTCCTTTTCAACAAGTACACTTGGACATTTCAAAGATGAGTCAAAATGAACATATCCAACATAACTCATAATCTCCTCTCATCACACACTCTCTCTCTCTCTCTCTCTCTCTCTCTCTCTCTTTCTCTTTCTCTCTCTCTCTCTTCCAAATTCCTAGTCAATGGCACCTCTATCAGATATTCAGGCCAAAAACTTCAAAGTTATCTTTATCTCTTCTCTTTTATACCTGTGGGACATCTTTCTCTTTTTGACTGCAAAATTCATCCAATCTAAATACGTCTCAATAGTTCCTCTTGCCAGTTAGGCCACATATCATCATCCTTTTTCTGGATTATTATGAGTCCCTAACTGCTCTTCTTCTAACTGGTCTTTTTCATGTAACCATCCCCCATTTAGTCTATTCTAAGCATGCCTGAGTAATGCTCTTAAAACAAAGGTAAGCCAGACGTCCTTCCTCTCCTCACCACACTTCAAACTCAGTTGTTTTTCTCAAAATGAAAATGAAAGACCTTATGTTGTCCTACAAGACCAGTAAAGTGTGAATGCCCCTCTTCTCACTAATCTCATGTTTTATGATCATCTTTCTCACTCCATTATGATCCATTTGTTATTCACTGCTTCTCAGACATGCAGGCATGTGTCTGCCTCAGGTTATCTGCATCAGAATTTCCTCTGCTAGAAATAGGCTTCTCAGATATCTGTAAAGAACTCTTTTCCCAGCTTCAAGTCTTAGGTTAAATACAATCTTCACCCTCAGGCCTACACCAACCCTTCATTCTTTTTATTGTGAAGTTATCTCTATCTCTATCATCTCTATCTCTATTATCTATCATCTATCTATCTATCTATCTATCTATCTATCTATCTATCTATCTATCATCTATCATCTATCATCTGTCTATATCTATCATCTATCTGTATCTGTCTATTATCTATCTATATCTATCTCCTTCTCTTTCTCCTTCCCTATCTCCCTCCCTCTCTCTTTCCCTCCCTCCCTACCATTTTAGTTACTTTAACCATGTTAACTATTAGTGTGCTATACAGTGAAGTTAATTGCATTCACTACTTTGTGCAATCATTATTACTATTTTGAAATTTTTACTTTTTATTACTTCAAACACAGTCTATAACCATGAAGCAAAAATTTCCATTTCCCCCATCCCTCACTTCCAGGTAACTTCTAATCTACTTGATGTTTCCTGTAAAAAGTACAATATTTGCCATTTTGAGTTTGGTTTATTTGCTTAACATAATGCTTGTTCTTAAGGTTCATCTGGGTTATGTCATGTATCAGAAATGCATTCCTTTTTATGGCTGAATTATATTTATTATATATAATATATAAATATAATCTAAACATATATAACATGTACATATATAATTATAATCATATTTTGTTTACCCATTCATCTGTTAATGAACATGACTACTTTTAGATGATTATGAGTAATGCTGCAATGAACATTGCTTTATAAATACCTGTCTGAGTTTCTGTTTCTAAATTTCTTTAATTTGTGGGCATATACTTTGAAATGGAATTGCTGGGTTATATGGTAATTCCATTTGGCTGTTTGAGGAAGTGTCAAGTTGTTTTCTACAGTAGCTGTCCTATTTTACATTACCAGAAGCAGTGTGTGGAGGTCCAGTGCTCCACATACTCACCAACACTTACTTTCCTCTTTTTTGGAAAGAGGAGAATCTGTTACCCAGGCTGTTGCCCAAAATAGAGTTCAGTGGTGTGATCAAGGCTCACTGCAGCCTCAAACTCCTGGGCTCAATTGATCCTCCCATCTCCACCTCTGGAGTAATTGGAATTACAGGCATGAACCACCATGCTGTCTAATTTTTTAATTTTTAGTAGAAACAGTCTCATTATGTTGCCCATGCTGGTGCTCATTTTTGTTTGTTTGTTGTGAAGTGGTATCTCATTGTGGCTTTGATTTTAATTTTCCAAATAACTAAGGATATTGATTCATTTGTATATCTTATTTGGAGAAATGTCTATACAAGTTCTTTGCCTATGTTTAATTGTGTGGTTTATTCGTTGTTGCGTTTCTGGAGCTCCTTACATATTCTGGATATTTACTCCTGATATCACATACATGGTCTACAAATGTTCTCTCTCATTCTGTTATCTTTTCAGTTTCTTGATAATGTCTATTGATGCACAAATTTTTAAAATTTTGACAAAGTCCAATTTATTTACTTTTTCATTTATTACTCATGATTTTTGTGTCATAACTTAGAATTTGTTGCGAAATCTAGAATCATTAAAATTTACCCCTATGTTTTATTCTAAATATTGTAATATTTTAGCTCTTATATTAAGGCTATTGATCTGTGTTGTGCTAACATTTTATATAGTGACAGGGAAGACTTTATTCTTTTTCATGTGGATTTTGTCATTTTTTCTTTCCTGTATAAGTTGAGATGGTTGTTTATTTTTCCCCTTTGTTCTACTAACGTAGCATATGACATGGATTGGTTTTCTTATGTTTAACCAACATTGCCTTCCTGGGATAAATCACATTTAGTTGTGGCTTAACCCATAATTTTAATATAAATTGGATTTGACTTGCTAGTATTTTTTGAGGATTTTTGCTTCTATATTCATCAGATATATTTGCCTATATTTTTCTTTCTTTGTGAAATTTTTATATAGTTTTTGTATCAGGGTATTGCTAGCAACATAAAATGGTATAAACTATTTTCCCTCCTCTTGTTTTTTCTGGAGAAAATCAAGAGGTATTGACATTAAGGCTATCTGTTCCTTGAATTTTCTTTTTTGCAAAGTTTTAAATTATTATACTGATTCAATCTCTTTTGATAGGTTTTCTTGAGACTTCTTATTTCTTTGTTAGTCAGTTTAGGTAATATATGTGCTTCCAAGAATTTTTAAACTATCTAGATTATCTAATTGCTTAGTATCCAATTATTCACATTATTCTCTTATAATTCTTATCATTTCTTTAGAGTTAGAAATAACGTTCCCACTTTCTCATTTTCATGAACTATGTCTTCTGTCTTTTTTTATTTCTTTGTCAGTCTAGCTAAATTTTGACAATTTTATTGATTTATTCAAACAAATAATTTTTGGTTTTATTGACTCTATAGTTTCTCTATTTTACATTTTATCTATTTCTATTCTGATCTTTACTGTTTCCTTCCTTCTGCTAGCTTTGGATTTAATTTTCTCCTTTTCTATCTCCTCATGGTGCAATATTAATTTACTGATTTGAGATCTTCCTTTTTTTAATATTAGTGTATATCGCTACAAATTGTTCTCCAAGCCCATTCACTTCATCCCATAGGTTTGCTATGTTGTGTTTTCATTTTTACTCATCCCTAAACAGTTTTTGGTTTCTTTTGTGATTTCACCTTTGACATATTGGTTGTTTAAGAGTATGTTGTTTTATTTGCACATACTTGTGCATTTTCCAGTATTCCTTCTAATACTAATTCTAGTTTCATTTCATTGTTGTCAGAAAATATCATAACCATGATTTCAAACTATTTAAATATATTTAGTCTTGTTTTGTGGGTTAACACATCTGACCACTCCATTTATTTATTTTAATTATTATTATTATTTTTATTTTAGAGAAAGGGTCATGCTCCATCACCTAGGCTGGAGTGCAGTGTTGCAATTATGGCTAATTGCAGCCTGCTCCATTGCTCCAGACTGCAGTTCAGTGGTGCAATTATGGCTCATTGCAACTGCTGCCCCCTGGGCTCAAGTGGTCCTTCCACCTCAGTCTCCTGAGTAGCTGGGATCATAGGTGCACACCACCATGCCCAGCTTGCTTTCTTCTTTCTTTCTTTCTTTCTTCCTTCCTTCCTTCCTTTCTTTCTTTCTTTCTTTCTTTCTTTCTTTCTTTCTTTCTTTCTTTCTTTCTTTCTTTCTTTCTTTCTCTTTCTTTCTTTCTTTCTTTCTTCTTTCTCTTTCTTTCTTTCTTTCTTTCTCTTTCTTTCTTTCTTTCTTTCTTTCTTTCTTTCTTTCTTTCTTTTTCTTTCTTTTTAGTAGTTTTGGGGTTTTGCCATGTTTCTGAGGCTGGTCTTGAACTCTTGAGCTCAAGTGATCCACCTGCCTTGGCCTCCCAAAGTGGCAGGATTAAATGCATGAGCCACCGTACTTGGGACTGATCAATGCATTTTAAAATAAGAATTCCTTCTCCAACATTCACAATCCTATTTACAAACTACTTTCCTTTTTTAACCCCATAGCACTGAACATATTCTAACATAGCTATAATTTACTTATTCATTTACAATGTTTATTGTTCATCATCTGTCTTCCCCCACTGAAAGATAAACTCTAGTTTACTAATGTATTTCAAACCCCTATACTCATGCCTGGTACCAAGTAGATGAGATGCTCAACATATATTTGATGAGTGAGTGAATGAACCACTACTCAAAATCTGAGTCTTTTTCTTTTTACAGAGTGTCTGCATGGAATAGGAAGAACTTGATCTTACATGAGCAATAGCCTAATTTTCAGAATTATAACAGGGTCCTTATAATAATAACATTAGTTTTCTTTTAGGTTACATGATAGGAAAATTCTAACAAAATGCATTATCCATAAACAACAGAAACATTCTGCTTTCCACAATTTCTCTTTTTTATTCCCTTCTATCTAGTTGCTGGAATTTGTCCATTCTCCCCCAGGGGAACTAGTGACTTCAATAATATTCAGTATCTTTCAAGAGTAAAGTTAATGTGTTTCAAGGAATGTTCTGCTTTGGAAGAAAGTACCGATAATGCAATTAAATCTTATTTTTAACCTTCACTTTTCTTTTGTAGAATTCATGTTCCTTTCTGCATACCTGGAAATTGCACATCCCATTGACTGCAGTGTGTGACTGCTACTTGATAAGGATAATTTCTTCCTCTATACTTCATGACTTGAGGTGATCACATAAGTCTCCCTTACACTCTGTTGCATTCACCACACATCCCCATCCCACTGCTATGTACTTTCACCCAGGAGATGTTATTTTGGCCATCAGCCTTACAGAATAAGGCTAAGGTGATAGCAGGTGCCATTTTAAAATTGCGTCTTATGGCTGGATGCAGTGGATCACTCCCATAATGCCAACACTTTGGGAGACCAAGATGAGGATCACCTGAGGTCAGGAGTTTGAGACTAGCCTGGTCAACATGGTGAAACACAGTGTCTACTAAATATACAAAAATTAGCCAAGGATGATGGTGAGCTCCTGTAATCCCAGCTACTCAGGAGGCTGATGCAGGAGAATCACCTGAAAGGCAGAGGTTGCAGTGAGCTGAGATCGCACCATTGCACTCCAGCTATGGTAACAGAGTGAGACTCTATCTCAAAACAAACAAACAAACAAACAAACAAACAAACAAACAGACAAACTGTATTTTATTTCCACCACAAGGAGATTTTAGATCACTTAAAAAACCACACAAAACTCCACACATCACAGAAAAATAAAAGCAACAGAAAATAAAGGCAGAGGGAACGTGTGGGTTTGTGTGTGTATGTGTCATGTATCAACTCATGTCACCAATTCTGCACACTTTCCAGGAATGGACCAACCATTTGATTCTGGAATTACTGAAAGCTAAAGAAAAACTGTCAAATAGACAACAATCAAAAACATTCCATTTACTAGTAGAATAAGTAAAATGTATTTTTAAATCTCAGTGGACCACAGGCCACTATTACGATTTTCTCCAAAGCCTGATAAAAAATAGACATTAGTAACTTAATACTTTTAAATGGACTTTTTTCACCAAACTTATCATTGTTTTAAGTAATAGTTTATATGAATCATGATTATCACTATATAAACTATATAAGATTCTACATAATACATAGTTTTATTTCCACTGACAG
The DNA here is from genome assembly GCA_031835075.1 of Saguinus oedipus. Classification (NCBI taxonomy): domain Eukaryota; kingdom Metazoa; phylum Chordata; class Mammalia; order Primates; family Cebidae; genus Saguinus; species Saguinus oedipus. The sequence continues at coordinate 48,871,896 of CM063169.1, forward strand.
TAATGATTTTAAATGTTAAATTATATATCACTTAATAATCCTGTTTACAAGTTCCAGCCCTTGGGAAACATTGCAATACTGGCATCTTTGCTGATCGACCCCTAGGAAGCTCATATCATCAAGTTCCCTATTGCTATTCAATTCTCCTGTTTGCATTGTGGAAAAGAATATTTCTTTTAGAAAAACCTACAGTTTCAAAAGGAGAAAATAATTACCTTGGCTGCCATAGCTAGGATGACCATATCCCTATGAAACAAAACTGATACAGATCCAGCCTTAATGATGGGTCCTTATTCCTCTCTGCCTGTTTAAAGCATCTCTAATGAAATTATGTTTAGGATCTAAAGGACCACTGTCCCTGGTTATGGCATAGATTACAAAAGACTATTGAAATATTTACTAGTTGATTCATCTGAGTTAAATAGCCTTCAGTGAAATTTTATAATGTGAAATACCTGATGTACAATATTATTTTAAAATTAGGGTTTTATTACCTTTGGTTGGGATTATCACAAACAGCAGTAAAAATAGTGGGGGCTTCAGCAGAGCCCAGAGATCTTCAGAATAATTGACAGAGATATTCATCATACACATCATGAGACAGAGTATTATTTCCCAGGAAAAAGATCTACCTAGCTGCACAATTTTCAGACTGAAACATGGATCTATAGCCAACTTGTTTGCTGTTATTTCCTACAGCATATAAGCATCTCCTGCAGTGATGTTTACCTTATTTATTCATTAATACTTATAATAACTAACACTTATAAACCAGATATTCTATGTTCATCACAGTTCTACAAATTTACCTATATTAACTTATTTAATTTTCTCATGTTTTTAAAAAAGGTATGTGCTATTTGTGTCACCCTTTCACAGACGAGAAAACTGAGATACAGGAAGACTATATGAATCTACTCGAGATCTGGGAATGAATGAGTAGCATTGCCAGCCTTTTGGGCTGAGTGTAGAGTCTGGGCTTCAACCACTATGTGTACCTCTTTTTATCAAAGATTTAAGCATTTTTGATTCTGGAACTCAATGATAAACTGCCACTTTTTAAACAACAGCAATAAAATGATGTATTAACTAGTTCTACAATGAAGATTCTCTTTCTACTTAGAGTTTTATTTACTCAATATTTGATGTTCTTATATGTTGGTTCAAATAGTTTATCAATTAATTGTGTAGCAATTGTGCTATTTGGTCTTGGATAAAAATAACATAGTCCAAAATGACACAAAAGTTTAGGGTGAATATAGCCTCATCAGAGTTACTGGGAAATCTAGTGAAAGTCTCTGCTGGTAAATAAAAATGCTGAATTCTTTTTACATGCTCTAGGTGTACCTACTCACAGATTCTACCTTTTTACACTTGTTTTCTGTTCCCCACCTTGGAAAATCAGGTGAGGAACAAAGTGAGCCACACATCAGGCTTCTTATTGCCAATAAACGGGGCATTAAAATGAGACCAAAATCAGTCTGGTAATTAACTTTAGCAAGTCTATTTTCTTCTCGTCACGGAAATGCAATTCCCATTGACATCAAGGGGAGCTACGTGCTCACATGGAAAGGAAAATGGTCTCCCCAAGCATCATGGAGAAAGCTGTATGTTAAGCTTCAAAGCATAAGTGCCCTCTCTTACTGCATCACCAATTTTAATCAACTGTTCTTCTATCTACAGTTTGACTCATTGTCCAAATGGGAAAGCACCTCTTAATTTGACAAACAAGAATCCCTGATAACAGATATGAAACAAATTACTTATAACGCCAAGGTCATGGCATGTAGTAGCACTTCATTAGTCTTCCCCTTTCCCCAGGAAAAGCTGACTATGTATTTTAAATATCAATTCACTGTAGTTCATAGTTTTACAGTGCACTCTTTTATAACACAGTGTGATAACAAATAACGTAAGTTATTAAATATAAATATTCAATTAATAGTAGTTTAATAATATCATCCAATAAGCCACTGCTCCATTAAGCCACTTGCAAAGGGTAACTTCTTATTTCTCTATGATACTCGGTTCTTTAATTATTTTTAATGACATTATTGCTGATAATATTGCACATTGGGCACATAAAAACATCTGCTTTGTGTGCACACAGAAATCAGTGTGAGAAAACAGCTAATACTAAACTTCTTGAGAAAGAAAACGTATACAGACATTCTTTTTAAAAATGGTAAGCTGGGAGTATTTGCACATTTTATAAGTCATCTATCTATCTTCCAAGGGAATTATCAAATTATAGATTCATATATATTCTTCTATGTTAGTTTTGGTATTATTCCTAATAATTTATGATTATTTTTGTTCTAATTAAGTATTTTTTATACAATTTGAGAATTTTCACCAGAGAAGATAATCTGGTACCCATACCTGTGTCTGAATGGTGTGACTTTTAAACTACTTAGTGACAATGAAATATCACTAGAGAATACATTACTTTGGTTATGTGTTCTAGTGGCTCATGAATTAATTTAAACATAGGTGATATAAAGTGAAATGCTTAGCTAGTTTATAGATGATGCCTTCAGGAATATTTAGTGGTAGTCAAGTTTCTATAAAATTTCAATATTTATTAGAATTATTAATGGATTGAGGATAAGGAGATTTAGCTTACAAATCCTACTTAGGTAGAAATCTAAAAGAGATAATGGTCCTGAAATTCATCAAATTGAGAAATTTTCATTTTTCAATATAAAACCTGGCATTTTATACAATTGACACAATCATCTTTTAAAGAAGTTAAATGAGGAAAATAATAATATTTAATTCATAGACTTATTGTAAAGATTAAATAGAGTGATAATTAATAGCATTTGGAATAGTGTCTAGAATATCAGAAGTGCTCCAAGAATGCGTTTGGTAGTAGTAATAGTGTTTTATACCTCTTCTAGGTATAAAATAATTAAAATATAATGATTATACAGATCCTTACAAATGCATTTTCCTTAGCCCTGTTCCTATATATTGTTACCAAATTTTCAGGAATGAACTTCCCTGAAGTTCATTACTCTCAGAAAAAATCTTCCCTGCTCTTCAGAGAGCAGAGATACCATTAGGACAGTCCTTCAACTTCTGACAAAAACAGGTAGAAAGTTAACTGAATCCCATGGCTATCTCTCTTCAGTTTTGTTAAAATTCTTAAATTTTCTGAATTCATATCTCTTTGCTCATTCAGGCATATTCTATTATTATGATAACGCTATTTTATATTACAGCCCAACAAATTCAAACACACATACCAACTTAGAACAGATAAATGTGGGCAGGAACAGGGTCTCGCTCTGTGGTCCAGGCTAGAGTGCAGTGGTTCGATCTTGGCTCACTGCAACCTTTGTCTCCTGAGCTCAAGGGATTATCCTGCCTCAGCCTTCCTAACAGCTGGAACTACAGGTGTGCACCACCATGCCCAGCCAGTGTTGTGTATTTTTGTTAGAGATGAAGTTTCACCATATTGCCCAGGCTGCTCTTGAACTCCTGAGCTTAAGTGATCTGCCCACCTAGGCCTCCAAAAATGCTAGGATTATAGGTGTAAGCTACCACACCCAGTCAGGAAACTGTACTTACTTATTTTGAAAGAGATACATAACTATTGGCTACCATAGCTTCCATATAGCATTGTGGGTCCAGTAGATACGAAATCTTCCACATTTTCAAATTCCTACAATATCTTTCTCTAAAATATGTTGTGGGCTTAAAACAAACAAATAAGGTAGGTGGATCACCTGAGGTCAGGAGTTCAAGACCAGCCTGGCCAACATGGTGAAACCCCAACTCTACAAAAATACAACAATTAGCTGGGCATGATGGCGGGTAACTTTAATTCCACCTACTTGGGAGGCTGAGGTGGAAGAATAGTTTGAACCTGGGAGAAGAAGTTTGTTGCAGTGAGCTGAGATTGTAACGTACTCCAGCCTGGGCGAGAGAGTGAGACTCTGTCTCAAAAACAACAACCACAACAAAACAAACACATTTATGGGCCCATCATTGCTTAGGATAGGTGGGTTGTTACTTACCAGCAAATTCTCTCTTATATTTTCTGTAAATTTAGTATTTCTTTTTACTTGCTCCTTTTTATAAGTATTTGAGATTGCTCAAGCCTCTTTAAAACAAGCAATAAATAATAAAGAAATAAATAGAAAACCTTTCTTCCACTCACTTTATTTATTACATCATTTGTATGATCCACTTTACAATCTTTTTGAATGGGTGAACCTATCCACCAGCCCATCACAGTACATTTCTCTAACCCCAACACTAAAAGAGTGTTTTAAATCTGTCAAAAATTTCTCTTGTTATATTATCACAATTCACTTGACCAAATTTGTTCCTAAATCTAAAGGCCACATTTAAGACTTTACTTCACTCAATCTCCTAGCAGAGTTTCACATCTTAGAGTATTTTATGCCTTTATTTTTAAATCAAGAAACTGCTGAGTTTTCCCCTGTAATCTTAAGGCAAGCCTTCTTAATATTCTCTGCAGAACTCCTTTCTTTCTCCATGTTTTGAATGCTAGTTTTTCCTAAGATGTCTTCTCTCTGCATACTTTAGGTGACCCCATTCATGCCAATGGTTCAGTTACAAGTGTCCCAAATCTACAAATAGAGTGTAGGATTTTCTCCTACACAGCAGATCCATGTAAACAATTGGCCAATGAAATACCCCAGAAAGACCTCAAATGACTTCCACTCAATTCCTCTCCACAACTTCTAAAGAAGTCAGATCTTATGCTTCCAGGTTATGTAGCCAGAGCCTTTGTGTGTCTGGTCAGGTGGTGCCTGAGCACCAGAGCTGTGGCGGATATAGATGCCGCTATAGCTACTAGGATGAGGACAATCCTTAAAGGGACAGGCCAGGATGTGTTAGGACAATCCTCAAAGGGACAGGCCAGGATGCCAGATTGTGCCAGGGGACATGGAGTAGTGTGACAGACCTTTTCACTGCAAAAACCACCAAAGCCACTGAAGGCCCAGTTCATTAATGGGTACTGAGCAAATTTGGGTCATTGCTTAAATTGGAACTGACACAAGGACCAGGGTGGAGAAGAAAGTTCTAACATGAAGATATTTACCTATTTCTTGACCTGAAGTGTTGAAAACTTATTCTCCACAGTAGCCAGTGTATTTTGTCTAAAATGAAATCTGACCCTATTACTCTGAGTTCAAACTGTTCAGTGCTTCTCTGTTACTCTCACTCCAAAATTCCATGTGCCTTAAAACAGCTTTACAAACTCCAGTATGCTCAGCTCTCTGATTACTTCTCAAGCCTTCTCAAGCTACCTCAAACCATGCATCACTCTATGATCCAGCTAAATTGAACTTCGTTAAGTTCCTTAAAAACACCACGCTCTCCTTTGTAGCTTCTGGGCCTTTGCATATGTTCTTCACTCTGCAGGTACATTCTTTCTTTTCATTCTCACTCTGAGTAGCTAACACCTTCTCACTCCTCAGGTCAGAGTATAAAATGTGACTTCCACTAGAAAGGCTTTTCTGACTGTTCCCAAGTAAGGTGATGCTATTTATCTTATCATACCATTTGCACTGTATTTTAATTGTCTGTTTACTTGCTAGTATCTCTTACTAGACACTAAAGCCCTTGAGAATACATATTAGGCCTTTGTGATTTCATCACTGAGTTCCTTGATCCTTTAGTATAGTAGAGGTTCAATAAATGTTTGTGGAATCAATTTATGACTGTCCTCAAATTGTAGAGTCCTATACAAAGTGAAGTGTTTTGAGTCCTTTTAAGTGCACATTGCTACCATTAAGATTACGTGGAAGACAATCTGCGTGCTTGTTATAGAGGTAATGCAAGGTATTATAAAGGTATTAAAGGTATTATTAAGTCAAGTCAGGAAGACCGTTCTGCTTTCTTTTACTCAGATATCCTATTTGGATTAGGGTTGGTATTTCTTTTAATTTTTCACTTTCTTAAGTAAAATTAGACCTACTTTTTTTTTTTTGCTAGGAAGTGATTTGCACTTTACTACCGTTACAATGCTGCAGCTGACACAAAAAGGCAGCAACAAAGGTGATTATTCCTTTAGAAGCAGGTGCTATAGAAAAATTGAGTGGTTTCCCTTCGCCCAGGTGTCCCTCTGTTGCACTCTTTTAGTGTCTTTTCAAAGTAATATCAAATTAAGTTGGAATTGCTGATTTATTTGTTGGCTACCCCTACTAGCTGGGAACTGAACTATGTGAGGGCAGAAAATGACTCTTTCTTTATCTCTTTGAAATATGCATATAAGATGCATATTTCAAAGAGATAAAGAAAGAGTCATTTTCTGGACTTATGCAATGGCAGACACTTAATAAATGTGTAGTTTGAAATATGTAATAAAACATTTCTGCTTCTAGAATTAGCAAGCTATATTTCCTGTAAACATTGCAACTATTTTTCAGAATGTTCAAATATATATATATATATATTTAAACATATATATATATATATATATATATATATATATATATATATATATATCAGATATGAGTTTGATTAAATGGTCCTTCGGTATCATTTTTCCAATCTGAGTTTCTACAATTTTGTAGAACATGATAAGTAGGACATAGTTATAAAGAGGTATATGGGATAATGTAGGGTTGGAAGATAAAGATCTAGAAGCTAAAGCAGAAAATCGAGACCCAAAGTTAATTCTGTTATTTGTAAGTGTGCTTATTCAACTGAAAGCCTTTTCTAAAAACATGATAATAAAGCAGACATTTGACTTGTTTACTCCAACCTTAAGTTAGAAAAAACACTCCTGCCCAAAGTTGTTTTTCTCTTGATTTCTCCTTCTTCAACTTTATACTATAGTATAAATAATTCAAAAACATTTCAAAATTTCAAATTCAGATATGAACTGCTCAAGAATTATGCAGCAATTACTAAATGGCACTGTAAAATAGAATGGCTGGGTTGTGAATATGAAAAAAACATTCAAATACAGTTGTTCAAAGTTTTATGCATTAAGTACTGAATTATGAGTTATCAGTCATTCTTAAAAGGTACATTTTATTCAAAATACTAAAAGATATTCCATGAGAGACAGTAATTTGCACTTACTTAATGCTCCAATATATAGAAGCAGTAATGCTTATGCAGTGGGAATAAACTGCTATTTTAAATTTACCAAGAATTTCTAATAGAGCTCAACGTGGAATGTGGATTTTAAAATTATTGAAGCTGGCACGATGGTAAATATGGGATTTATAAACAGATTTTGAAGTTTGGTTGGACGTTGAATGTTTTCCTGGAAAATACTCTCCTCCTTTATTCTTGTTGGGTTGACCTGAGGTCAACATTGACTCATATAGATAAAGGGTGATGTTGAATCAGTAATGAACTCTAAAGGAAGATACTCATATGGAGCGGTTTTAATGTCATTAGGACTCAGAGCATGAGGAGATTACTATAATATTTGTTCATTTTCTTTTTCCCCATCCCCACAAGGGAGACAGTGGGAATCTGACTCCAAGAATAAGGGCAGAATTTGACCCCAGGCAAAATGGTTCAAGAAAAACAATTGATTCTGGAGTAAAAACACTGCTTGACTCTTAGACTATATCACCTAGGTACCCATTTTTAAGGGTTCTCTTCCTGCATTATAGTTCTTGATGTTATAACTAAATGTTAGCAAAAGTTTTTTTATATATGTTAAGCTTGGTATTAATGACACTGGAGAAATCAATATAGAGCCACTCCCCTTTCTGGGAAATAGCAGCTTTGGAGAATCAGTTAACAAACAAGAGGTAATAAGTACAATCCCAGAAAGACGCTGCACCAAGATATGGCAAGAGAAAACCAGGATCAACTTTTTGGACTAAAGAGATGCTCCTTGGGAATTCTTGTAATAAATTTAAACCTATGAGACCTGGATTTTCTAAAATCAAATAGGGTTTGGGACTTAAACCTTGTCATTTTGGGGTTAGAGGAGGAGAAACTGCTGCAGCTGAAGAACTTGGGTAGTGGAAGCACTGGATTTAGGCCTAGTGTAGGTTCAGTTAATTTATATACACAAGCACTCATGCACTTTAAAATAAGTTATACACCAACAGTTTGCTTGGATATTGAATGTTAGAAAGCTGGATCATCATTCTCAAGGAGAGAGTCACATGGTTGCCATGGTTTGAATGCATCCCCCAAAGTTCATGTGTTAGAAAGTTTATCCTCTTTGTAACAGTAATAATTAATTCACTAACCTCAAGAATTGCTTAGTTATCTTGGGAGTAATTTCCTGATAAAAGGGTAAGTCTGGCCCCTCTCCTATTCCCCTGCCCTCATCCTCTCTTGTCTTTCTGCCTTTTCCCATGGGATGACGTGATAAGGAGGCCATTACCAGATGCAGCTCCCAGACCTTGGACTGCCCAGCCTACAAAACTGTAAAAAATCTTTTTTTTTTTCTTTATTAATTACCTAGTCTGAGGTATTTTGTTTAGTTGCACAAAACAGACTAAGACAGAACACTGGTATCAAGAGGTGGGGAGGCTGCCATAACAAATACCTAAAAATGTGCAAATGGCTTTGAAACTGAATAGCGGATAAGACCTGGAAGCATTTGGAGGAGCAGCCTAGGAAAAGCCCAGATTACCGTAAATAGAGTATTAAGGGTGATTCTGGTGAGTGTTCAAAAGAAGAGAATAGTCTGGAAAGTCTTAAGCAGTATTGATCAAAATGTTCATGAAAATACGAGGCAAAGGTCATTCTGACAAGTTATCAAATGGATCTGAGGAACAAAATATTAAAAACTAGAGTAAAGTGTATCCTCATTGTAGAGTTGCAAAGAACAAGATAGGATATCCTAAGACTTTGTAAAAGGCAGAAGTTATTAGCAATAAATGTAGATATCTGACAGAAGAAATACCTAAGCAGCAAACGATTCACAGTGCTGCCTTGCCTTCTTTATGTTGCTCACAGTAAAAGGAGAAAAGAAAGAAATGGTGGAATTAATAAAATGTTCTTAGTATTCGTTCTCAAAAGAATTTGCTAAAGAGATTAATAAGGATAGAAGGAAACCAAGTGCTATTTATGAAAACAATGAAAGAATGACCCCAAAGGCATTTTGGAGATTATAGAGGCTGCCCAGCCTATTACAGGACCAGAGCTCTAGGAGGGCAGAATTCTTTCAAAGGAGAGGCCCAGGTCTCATTCCTCTGATTCTAGTACATTGCTCCTTGGCTGACTCAGCTGTTGTTTAAGTGCAATGTGAGCTTCACTGTGGCTTGGGCCACTGCTCTGGAATGCACAAGTAATAAGCCTTTATGGCAAGGCTTATTGATGCTGACCGGTACAATATGATGATGACTCTGTAGACATATACAATCCAAGGCCTTAGGGACCATGGCAGTCTCCACCTATATTTCAAAGGATGTACTGGGCAGCCTGAGGGCCCAGGCAGAGACTTGTCAGAGGGGCATAACCACTGAAGAGAGTCTACAATAGGGCAATGCCTAGTGAACCCCTGGGAGTGTTGGAGCCCCCGAGCCCCCAGGACTGTAGGCCACCAGCCTGCAACTCCACCCTGGGAAAGCTGGAGGTGTGAGACTTGAACCTATGAGAGCTGCTGGATGGAATAAACCCAGCAAAGCGATGGAGCCGGTACTGCCTTTGGCCTTAGAAACACAGCACCATCTGAGTTTGCCCTAAAATGCAGGAGAGGGAGGCAAAAGGAATTATTCTTCGGCCTTAAGGTTTAATGTAATATTGCCTGTAGGGCTTTAGACTTCCTTTGCCCAGTTGCCTATTTTTCCCTTTTGGAATAGGAATGTGATACAGTTTGGATATTTGTCCCCACCCAAATCTCATGTTGAATTGTAATCCTCAAAGCTAGAGGTGTTTGGCTTATGGGAGTGGATCCCTAATGACTTGGTGCTATCTTCATGAAAGTGAGTTCTTGTGAGGTCTGGTCACATAAATGTCTGTGACTCCTCACCCACAAGTCAGTCTCTTGCTTGCTCCTGCTTTGCCATGTGAAATGCCTGCTCCCTCTTTGCCTTCTGCCATGAGTAAAAGATCCCAGAGGCCTCCGCAGAAGTGAAGAAGATGCTGGTGCCATGCTTCCTATATAACTTACAGAACCATGAACCAATTAAACCTCTTTTGTCTATAAATTACCCAGTCTTAGGTATTTCTTTATAGCAATGAAAGAATGGTCCAATACAGAATATCTATCCTATACCTGTCCCAGTATTGTATTTTGGAAGCACATTATTTGTTAATTCCATAGGCTTCAAGCTGGAGACTCATTTGCTTCAGGATGAATCATGCCTATTTGTGAATATCTTACCTATCTATCTTACCTATATGTGAATCAGATGAGATGCTGGATTTTGGACTTTTGAGATAGTGCTGAAATAAGTTAAGACCTTGGGGTTATTGGGATGCAGTGAATATATATTGCTTGTGAAAGTAACATGTATTTTGAGGGGCAAAATTCTATGGTTTGAATGTGTTCTTCAAAGTTTATGTCTTGGAAATGTAATCCCTGATGCAACAGTGTTGAGAGGTAGATGTTTAAAAGGACTAGTCATGAGGCTCCACCCTCATGAATGGACAAATGTCTTTAATGCAGAAGTAGATTAATTATTATATAGCGGGTTCCTGATGGAAGTTTAGTTCCCTTTCCATCTCTCTTTCTTGTTTTTCTGTCTTCCACCCTGAAATGATACAGAAAAAGGTCCTTTCTAGATGCGGGTACACTGACTTTGGATTTCCCAGTCTCCAGAACTGTAAGAAATGAATCTCTTTTCTTCATAAATCACCTAGTCTCAAGCATTCTGTCAGAACCTCACAAAACATATTAAGACAAGAGGTATTTAGTTATATATGGCATTAGGTGCCTCAAGAGCCTCTTTACATTATTGATTTTTTTCTCTAATACTCTGTGCTTCAGTACCACATTACTGTAATTTCCACGGCCATAGTCTCCTGCGTCCATACAAATCTTATTGAATTCAACATGGATCAAAACACAATCTTGATTGCAAATCAACTGCTCTTTCAAATTTAAACAGTGTTTATTAACAGGCATAATAGAAAGAAGCTCACTTTCATCATGCCATAGATCTTTCCTCTCCTTTGCTCCTCCACTTTAAAAATCTCAATTTTGTAGGGAAACATAAAATGATGGTGAGTTGGCATTGTTGTAACTTCATACACTGAGAACAAAATCTACAATAGGCTTGGATATCCTTGACAATTCAAAAGATGATAGAGTTAGGGATGTGTCTTGCTGGAACTGACTGGTCAAGCACTAGTACTAATGGAAATAAGGAGGAAAGGCCACTTATTGCATTCTTCCTGGGGCACAATGAGATGGAGAGATGGAAGGGCAGAGGACATTGCTAGGAAGGGAATAGAAAGACACAAACAAAAGCAAATTCCAAGCACTAGCCCTGATGGCATCTAGAAAATTCTAAGAAAATATTCTTTGTAACAGAACTTGATAGAGTGGCCACTTACACAATAGACTTAGCTTTTATCTTTCAGTATTTAGAAAATTCTAAGAAAATATTCTTTGGAACAGACCTTGATATAGTGACCACTTACACAATAGACTTACCTTTAATCTTTCAGCAAGAAATATTTGTTAGAACACTGCTCTTCATGCTTGTTTCACACATGCTGAGGTGAAGAAGCTTCTTCCTAAATTTTAATTAATTAATCACACTTATTTTTTTCAAGTGTAAATTCTACTTTTGTAAAATCAGAAAACTTACTTTGGTACATCAACAAAAATTCAATGACTGACTTAAATTTGGGCAATTTGCTTTCTTTGGAAAATTCATACTCTATCTAATCTCTGTGATATTGATTATTTAAATGTTCACTGAGGTTAACATTTACAGAAACCTATACCATACCCATTCTCTTCAAATATAACTTTATCTTTTATGTGCAGCTGCAAATCAAATATCGAAAAAGTCATCTATAATTACTAACCACCTTCTAGTTTTAAGTCTGTAAAAGCAAATCTAAAAAGAATAAAAGGCAATCATGTAAAGATTATTTTACTTAAAAGTAAATATTCAGTAATACAAAGTTAAGAGTATAGCTGCCTACTTAAATATATTGACTATATGCACAGCTGAAAATAATTTTGCATTATAGTAGTTATCTTAAATTTTGTGTCAAATTAATTAAATTATGATTAAGGAATCTATCATACAAAAATAAAATATGCTGTAACTTACTAATTTTAAATATTAATTTTTTAAAAATCTTTTTACTAAAATGAGAATAATAAACTTTAGGGTTCTTTTTGGTTTTAAATTATTGTGCTATTTCTAACTTTAAGAAGTTACTAAAAATAACAGGTGATTTTAATTTCTCAAAATCTAGATGAAGCTTGCTATCATTGTTTTTTCTTTTCATGATAGATGTGTTTCATAGTTGCCATATGTTCAATTTTCAAAGGTGGACTTTCTACCTCTCAGCAAACTTACAATAAACCTTATTGTGATTTATTAAAGAATCCTAGGTGCCTTCTTGACAATGCTGGCTATGGAAAACATCTCTGTTGTTACAGAAATATGTTCTGATAATATTTTTGTTAAATTAGCTAAACATATGGTCTCTTTTATTACTGAGGCTGAACCAGGTCAATAAATTTTGAACTATTTGCTGCACAGTGGAATCAAGCCATGATTCTCTAACATATTAGTTCAATTAGGAATACTTAAAAATATGGTTCAAATATGGTTTGGCTGTGTCCCATATGTTGTGGAAAGGACCTTGTGGGAGGTAATTTAATCACGGGGACAAGTTTTTCCTATGCTATTCTCATGATGGTGAATAAGTCTTAAGAGATCTGATGGTTTTAAAAAGAGGAGTTCCCCTGCACAAGTTTTCTTTTCTCTTCTCTACTGCCATGTGAGACATGTCTTTCACCTTCTGCCATGATTATAAGGCCTTTGCAGCCATGTGGAACTGTAAATCCAATAAAACTCTTTCTTTTGTAAATTGCCTATTTTGGGGAGTATCTTTATCAGCAGCATGAAATGGACTAATACAGTAAGAAAACTTCTTTGATTTTGGTAATTGTATTAGTTTATTTTCATGCTGCTGATAAAAACATACCCAAGACTGGGAAGAAAACAAGGTTTAATGGACTTACATTTCCATGTGGATGGGGAGGCCTCACAGTCATGGCAGACAGTAAGGAGGAACAAGTCCCATCTTACATAGATGGCAGCAGGCAAATAAGAGAGCTTTTGCAGGGAAACTCCCCCTTATAAATCCACCAGATCTTTAGAGACTCACTCACCTTCATAAGAACAGTATGAGAATAACCTGCTCTCATAATTCAGTTTCCTCCTACCAGGTCCCTCCCACAATATGTGGGAAGTTCAAGATGATATTTGGGTGGGGACACAGCCAAACCATGTTATCTCATCCCTGGCCCCTCCAAATCTCATGTCCTCACATTTCAAAACCAATCATGCCTTCTCAACAGTTCCTGAAAGTCTAAACTTATTTCAGCATTAACTCGAAAGTCCACAGTTCAAAGTCTCATCCAAGACAAGGCAAGACCTTTCTGCCTATGAGCCCGTAAAATCAAAAGCAAGTTAGTTACTTCTTAGATACAATGGGGGTACATGCGTTGGGTAATTATAACCATTCCAAATGGGATAAATTGGCAAAAACAAAGGGGCTACAGACCCGAAGGAAGTCTGAAATCTAGCAAGGCAGTTAAATCTTAAAACTCCAAAATGAACTCCTTTGAGTCCATGTCTCACATCCAGGTCATGCTGATGCAAGAGGTGGGTTCCCATGGTTTTGGACAGCTCCACTCCTGCAGCTTTGTAGGTTGCAATCTCCATCTTGGCTGCCTTCGCAGGCTGGTGTTGAGTGTCCACATTTCCAGGTGCATGGTACAAGCTGCCAGCATATCTACAACTCTGAGGTCTGGAGGATGGTGGACCTCTTCTCATAGCTCTACTAGGCAGTGTCCCAGTAGGGACTCTGTGTGGGTACTCTGACCCCACATTTCTATTCCACACTGCCCTAGCAGAGGTTCTCCATGAGGCCTCCACTTCCACAATGGAGGTTCCCAAACCTCAATTATTGACTTCTATGCGCCCACAGGCTCAACATCACATGGAAGCTGCCAAGGTGTGGAGCTTGCACCCTCCAAAGCCACAGGCTGAGCTCCATGTTGGCCCTTCTCAGCCCAAGCTGGAGTGGCCGGGACACAGGACACCAAGTCCCTAAGCTGCACGTAGCACAGGGAGCCTGGGCTCAGCCCAATAAACCACTTTTTCTTCCAATGCCTCAGTGCCTGTGATGGGAAGGTCTGCTGCAAGGGTCTCTGACATGTCCTGGAGAAATTTTCCCATTGTCTTGGGTATTAATATTCAATTAATCATTACTTATGCAAATTTCTGCAGCTGGCTTGAGTATCTCCCCAGAAAATGGGATTTTCTTTTCTATTGAATTGTCAGGCTATAATTTTTCTGAACTTTCATGCTCTGCTTCTCATATAAAATGGAATGGCTTTAACGGCACCGAAGTCATCTCTTGAAGACATTGCTGCTTAGAAATTTCTTTTGCCAGATACCCTAAATCATGTCTCTCAAGTTAAAAGTTCCAAAAATCTCTAGGGCAGGGGCAAAATGTCTCCAGTCTGTTTGCTAAAATATAGCAACAGTCATCTTTACTCCAGTTCCCAACAAGTTCCTCATTTCCATCTGTGACCACTTCAGCCTGGATTCTATTGTCCAGATCACTATCAGCATTTTGTTCAAAGCCATTCAACAAGGCTTTAGGAAGTTCCAAACACTCCCATATGTTTCTATCTTCTTCTGAGTCCTCCAAACTCTTCCAGTGTCTACCTTTACCCAGTTGTAACATTGCTTTCACATTTTCAGGTATTTTTTTTTTTCAGCAATGCCCCACTCTACTACTACCAATTTAAAGTATTAGTCCATTTTCATGCTGCTGAAAAAGACATACCCAAGACTGGGAAGAAAAAGAAGTTTAATGGACTTACACTTCCATGTGGCTGGAGAGGCCTCAGAATCATGGCTGAAGGCAAGGAGGAGCAAGTCACTTCTTACATAGATGGCAGCTGGAGAAAAATAGAGAGAGCTTGTGCAGGGAAACTCCTCCATATAAAACCATCAGGTCTCAGGAGACTCACCCACCATAATGAGAAAAGCATGAGAAAAACCTGCTCTCATGATTCAATTACCTCCCACCAGGTCCCTTCCACAACATGTGGGAATTCAAGATGAAATTTGGGTGGAGACACAGCCAAACCATATCAGTAAATGTCTCTAAAGTATGGTATTTCTAATAGACTAATGCATACACATGGCTCCAAGTCATTTTGAATTACAATTAACTTATGATTTCTACTTTAGTTTCTAATGTGATTTTAAAACTGATTATATTTAATAAGTCTCTGTATGTTTAAAACATTTTTATCAGATATCCCTGGATTTTTATACAAAAGCTTTTCCCCAACTTTTTTCTTATTGCTATCAGCCTGCTTTTGTTCAGGGATAAAACAGGTATTCTTTAATCTCTCTGAAGGTGAGACGTGTATTTCAAACAGGAGGGTGTATGTAACAATTTTCTAGCCAAAGACATAGAAAGGGAAGTCTTCTGGGGACTTCTGGGACTACTTTGTGTTTTTACCAATATCTTGATTGGATGCAGCTGTCTGGTTTTGATGAGAAAAAGGCCTAGGGAATCATCAAGGTACTAATCCAAATCCATGAGTATAATAAGCTTATGTAGTCACTCAGCAATCACTAAACTTAAGACTTTCTAATAAGTGAACAATCAACATCTTATGATTATTTCACTATAACATAGTCTTTGGTTAATCATGCAAAGTAACTAACATGGACATATAGGTACAGCCTCAATTCTGACAGATGGTACAGTTTTAAAACAAACAAGAAAAGTCAATGGAATATAAAGAAATTGGTGATTTTCCAAACCAAAAAAGAGTTTAGGAAAAATGCATATGGCATATGGGTGCAATGAAAATTAGGTGTCTTTATCATGACATCTCACTTTCATCCTATGATATTCCTAGCCTAGGGCAATTTCACTTGCTGTCAAGTGAGAGATTGGGAAGACAGGATGATCTGGCTAAAAGAAAATAGAATGAAAGCTAAGACATCAGACATGTGGTTTTGGTTCTATTCTGATTTTTTTATAGTAACTAATAGTCTTTATGCAACATTACAAATAGAAGATGGTTAACATATCTTAGTAAAAGCAGTAGACGTACTTGGAAAGTATTTTAAAATGAATTACATATTTAGATTAGTAATTATTTGTGCATATGAATTATAAATACTACTATCACAATCCACACTTATCTCACCTTAAAAATCATTCTTTTCTTTTGAATTGTGAGCCACATTAAATTTATTCTTTGGTGTGTAGAAGATAGAAAAAGCTGAACAGAAAGACATATAGAAAGGAAAACAATAGTCAATTTTACAATACAGAATCCTTATTTTTAAAAAGAAGCAAAGTATCATTGATACAGAATGTCTTTTGCTTTCCATGTGGACAGTAACCAATTGTGCCCCTATGACCAAATAGATAATACTAGGCCATGAAGAAAATGGGGTTATTTACCTTCACCTATGAGGCTTATAAACTTTCTTTTCTTTTACTCTCTAATTTTTTATATGAGAACATTTTTGTCTTTTATCCTCTATGCCATGTGTACTACTTGATAAATAATAGCTGCCTAATAAATATTTGCTGATACACCAACAGATGTCCAACCTCATTAAGATAAAAATCCTAATGGAAACAATTAGATATGATTTTTTTTAATCTGTCAAATTAACAGTTTCTAAGAAAAGTCATAAATATTGAAAAAGATATAATAAACGAAGTTATTTTTATTCAATGCTGAAGGGAGAATAAATTGGCACAAGAATATACCAGTTAGGCATGTATCCTTCTTCGTAAAATAAAAGAAAAATTTGATTTATAGATAGGAATTAAATTAAATAATGTATGAAAGCATCCAGGAGAATAGCTTGGCATGTAGTGAAACTTAAATCTTGATAATTTACAATAAAAAGATAGAGAAGTATTAATTGGACAGATTTTTACACTTCTTTAAAACATCGTGTCTCCCTCTCAAGCATAAACTTGGGAACCGTATTTTTTTTTTGTTTACTGTTGTACTCTAATACAGTGTATAGTGCCTACCACATTATCATTCAGAAAATATTTATTAAATTTATAGAGCTCATTTATCTCCCCTAAATATGAAAGAGAAATTTTTATGTAAATATATAATACAAATCAGTGGAAAAAATAATACAAGTTATATTCAATGAATAAGCACATATAATAGGTAGTGTGACACAGTTTAAAAACACAGGCTCTGAATTTCAAAGAAATCCATTCAAACTCTAACTTGCTATTCACTGTTCATAAGTCATTCAACCTTTTGAAACCTTCAATTATGTACTTCCATACAGGAGATTATCAAAGACATCTATCTTACAGTGTTTCTGTTACACTAAATGAGAAAATATGCATTTAAGGCATTGTACACTACATAATCAAAGTGACACAGTAGATTAGGACTCAGATCTTTAACTATTTTACCTGAATACAAAATTTGAGATTTTACCATTTTTGAAATATACCATAGAGAAGCTCTTTCCAAGACCCTTACCTGATCTCAAGACCTTTATCTGATCTCCAGACAAGACCCTTATCTGATCTCCCAAAGTTGGTAAGATTGTGAGATCCCTGTCACAGTGTGTGCTCCATTCACTCCAGCACAATCTCTCCTTTTGTTTCTCCTTTCCTTCAATGAATACAATGCCTGAAACATTTGATGTTGCCTGTTTTCATAGGAACCATGTGGTTTATATTAAGGAAGCATCTTAGCCTGTTTTGTGCTGCTATCACATATTTGAGACTGGGAAATTTACAGTAAACAGAAATGTATTTCTCATGGTTCTGGAGGCTGGGAAGTCCAAGGTTGAGGGGCTAGCATCTGGCAAGGGCTCCTTGCTGTGCCCTTCCATGGTGGAAGGCAGAAAAGCAAGAGAGTGCAAGCTCCTGAAAGAGAGAGGTGGGAGAAGGGCACTGAACTTAACGCTTTTATTAGGAGCCCACTCCTGTGAGAACTAACCTGCTGCGGCAAACAAGACATTCATCCATTCATGAGGGTGGAGACCTCATGACCTAATCACCTCTTACAGGTCCCATCTCTCCACACTATTGCTTTGAGTATTAAGTTTCCAACCCATAAACTTTGGGGGACACATTCAAACCACAGCAGGATGTGAATTAAGAAAAAAAACAAAACAAGACAAAATAGATCAGAGAGACTTGAATGTCTGGTTGTGTTTGGTTGGCACTGTGAGCGTTAAAATCTCCCTCTTCACAATATAGAAAACAGCCAGGTACTGTAAATTTGATTTCTATCTACTCTTTTAGCAGGGAAAAAGGTATTTCTGTTTAGAAAAGCTTTTGTGTAGCTGTGTTTGTGATTTTTAAAGTTCAAAACAGATAAGAAGCAAATATGGAAGACAACTTTTTTGTTTTTTGGATGGTTTCTCTGATATATTTTTTCTTCAAAGGTCATATATATCAGAACCTGGATGAATAAGTTTAAAGGATTATTAATAGAAGCTATTATTATAATTAATACAGTTTTATAGTGTGCCTATAAGAGTGTTTATGA
This sequence comes from Saguinus oedipus, assembly GCA_031835075.1. Lineage (NCBI taxonomy): Eukaryota > Metazoa > Chordata > Mammalia > Primates > Cebidae > Saguinus > Saguinus oedipus. Next base: position 48,890,584 of record CM063169.1, read on the forward strand.
ATGCACCAAAGTGTGATTAATGCTCTTATGGGTCTTGTATTTTCCTAGAAACTCCTTCTTCCTAATGAGACAATGCTCAAACAGATTGCCTCATTAATCTTGACAATTTCATTGGGAAGTCAGGATGTAAAGATTTAAAAATTAAGCAAATTATAACAATAATAGCAAATCAATTTATATGTGCCAGATACTATATTAAGTGGCATATATCTACTAATTTATTGACTTCTCACAACGACCTCTTGAAGTGGGACTATTTTCCCACTTTACAGATAAGAAAACTGAGATTCAGAGACTCTAAGTAATTTGTCTAATGTCACACAACCATCAGGTTTTGAATTGAACAGTCTGGCTCAAGAAAATCGCGCCACTTATTAAATGTTAGCTAGAGATAATATTTAAGCTAGAAATGAAGTTTTGTTTTCTTCTAGTTGTTTGTTTTATCTAGAGTGCAAGTAAACATTATGTGAGTTTTCTAAGATACTTTTTTTTCTTTTCTTTTTTTTTTTTGAGGAGTCTTGTTCTTGTCTCCCAGGCTTGAGTATAATGGAGTGATCTCAGCTCACTGTAACCTCTGCCTCCTGGGTTCAAGCGATTCTCCCACCTCAGCCTCAAGAGTAGCTGGGACCACAGGTGCGCACCATCATGACTGGCTAATTTTTGTGTTTTTAGTAGAGACAGGGTTTCACCATGTTGGCCAGGCTGGTTTCAAACTCCTGACCTCAGGTGATCCACTTGCCTCAGACTCCCAAAGTGCTGGGTTTACAGGCATGAGCCACTGTGCCTAGCTCCCAGCTACCTTTTCTCAGGAAGAAACTGAGACCCCAAATGAATCAAATACGTGCAGTGATTCCATCAGAGAGGGAAAGAAGCCAGAATTGTCATTCTCAATTCTTATTCCCATAGCTTCTGTGTTTTTTTTTCCAGCAGTTCTGTGGGCTGCATTGTTAACAGTGAGTCAAGTCTTCTTGATTCTATGTCTCTTTGGAGTTTTTATTTCCTTATTTTCTTACAATTTTCTAAACGTAAGACCCGACACCATAAAAACCCTAGAAGAAAATCTAGGCAAACCATTCAGGACATAGGAGTAGGCAAGGACTTCATGAATAAAACACCAAAAGCATTGGCAACAAAAGCCAAAATAGACAAATGGGACCTAATCAAACTCCACAGCTTCTGCACGGCAAAACAAACAGTCACTAGAGTGAATCGGCAACCATCAGAATGGGAAAAAATCTTTGTAGTTTACGCATCTGACAAAGGGCTGATATCCAGAATTTACAAAGAACTCAAACAGATTTACAGGAAAAAAACAAGCCCATTCAAAAATGGGCAAAGGATATGAACAGAAACTTTACGAAAGCAGACATACATGAGACCAGCAAACATATGAAAAAGTGCTCATCGTCATTGGTCATTAGAGAGATGCAAATCAAAACCACATTGAGATACCATCTCACACCAGTTAGAATGGTGATCATTAAAAAATCTGGAGACAGCAGATGCTGGAGAGGATGTGGAGAAATAGGAACACTCTTACACTGTTGGTGGGAGTGTAAATTAGTTCAACCATTGTGGAAGACAGTGTGGCGATTCCTCAGGGACCTAGAAATAGAAATTCCATTTGACCCAGCAATCCCATTACTGGGTATCTATCCAAAGGACTATAAATCGTTCTACTATAAGGACACATGCACACGAATGTTCATTGCAGCACTGTTTACAATAGCAAAGACCTGGAACCAACCCAAATGCCCAACGATGATAGACTGGACTGGGAAAATGTGGCACATATACACCATGGAATATTATGCAGCAATCAAAAATGATGAGTTTGTGTCCTTCGTAGGGACATGGATGAATCTGGAGAACATCATTCTCAGCAAACTGACACAAGAACAGAAAAAGAAATACCACATATACTCACTTATAGGTGGATGAGAAAAATGAGAACACATGGACACAGAGAGGCGGTCTACTATACACTGGGGACTGTTGGGGGGAATGGGGGAGGGACAGCAGGGGGGGGCTGGGGGGGATAGCCTGGGGATGAATACCAAGTGTGGGTGAAGGGGAGGAAAGCAGCAAAGCACACTGCCATGTGTGTACCTATGCAACTATCTTGCTCGTTCTGCACATGTACCCCCAAACCTATAATGCAATAAAAATTAAAAAAAAAAAATAGACTCATTTGAATTCAGTATTGTTCTGATTGTATATAGAGGTTACTTTCGTTGTAGATAATGAGGATGTCTTTTGTATAAATGTATCATTTTATTAAACTGAAGGTGGGCTTTGTTCCCTTGATAACTTTTTGACATTGAGACTGCCAAGAAAGATGGATTTGTATTTTAAATGCTTTGAAGTTGAGACAATTTAAATAAGAGAAATTTCAAATGTCTCACTGAGACACAGCAAATTCCTCATTGCCTGAAGCAGATAAAGTAAAGAAAAAAGCTGATTCGAGTTCCACTTTTAAAGATGTTTTAAAATTGTAATGATGGTGTGTTTGTATGTGTTAGAAGTTTTAAATTTTAGTAAAATTACCAAGTAAAGATCAATAATGTGAATGCTTGTTGATAATATCAACATTTTTATTGAGTTTTAATTTTTTGAACATTTTCTATAAATTGGAGCTTTAGAAGATAAGGCTTAAAAGGATATCCTTTGTCAAAATCACCTTTAGAAATTCACATATGTAAAAAAACATTTTTTCATATTTCTGTCTCAATGTTTTATATAAATGAAATCAGATTAAAAAGCATGTTTCATAGGACAGTTGAACAAAGAAAAATATCCTAAAATGTAGCCTGAAAATGAATATATGAAAAAACTAGGGTCACAACTTCCCCACTTCCATTTCTAAGCCATTTCTTAATATCTACTTTGACCTCCACACACAATAAAAATATATATATTGTGATTCACCATACATGTCCAGTTACACAACTGAAGTAAGTCTCATGAAATACTAAATAGGATGCACTCTATTTACAACTCTTTCTGTTTATTATTTCTATATATTATGCATGCAATACTTCATTTTATTTAAAACTGAATACTGGTTATTCCAACTAATTGAACTTTATGATCTGCTGTTTAAGTTTTTTAAGTTTTATTTTTGTTTTTGTTAAATGCACACAAAATGTATTTATTGCAACAGAGAAATTACTTTTCTTACACTCTAATCTTAAAATTCCAGAAATATTTTAGTTAATTTCCACATCTCTATGAGTTCCCACAACTCTTTCCCTTTTTAAAAATTTCCTTTCAATAGCAACACCTCTGTTGCTATTAAAGTGATATTTTAAAAAGGGAAAGAAAGCTTTCCTCATGTCTAAAAGTTTTAGAAGTATTTTTTAGTAATGTTGCTAGTTGCATGGATAGTTGCATAATATTCTACCAACTGTCCATAAATCACATAATGAAGCAATGTCACAGTTGATCCTCATAGTCTATTACTGCACAGATTGTAATAGATTTTGATTCCAATTTAGAAATAACGTTTTAGTATTTAAAGACATTTATATGTGAAAGAATAATGTCATTCAAGTAGTAAAAGGATATCTCACCCAACTTATAGTCCACATAAACACCAATTCCTCTTGGCTTTCCCTTTAGTAGGAAAGTGACTAGAACAGTGCCTCAGGTCTCATAGTCACCACTTTGCTTCTGAATTTTTCAGTGCCTGTTCTGTCCTAACAGGGACTGCTTTCCCTTCCTGGACAGGGAATTCTTACAAAGCCCCAGGGTCCATTTGAGCTTGTCATCCAGCAGCACCTCCCAGTAATATTTGCTTGAATCAAATCCTTTAGCACCCAAAGCTAACATGAAATTAGCAACATTAACTTTTTACCTTTTGTTCAAGAAAGTCACAGATTTCTTATTTTCAGATGCAAACAGATTAGTATGTGCTGTTTCAGATTCCAGAGTTACATCTTCTTTACGTTTCTGGCTTTCTTGTTTTGTTTTGTTTTTGTTGTCGGGGTGTGTGTGTGTGTGTGTGTGTGTGTGTATGTATGTGTGTGTGTTTCAGAGCTAAAATCTTTGGAGGAAGAGAGTGCCCTTCTTTCCTTAACTGAAATAAACACAGGGCTAAGATTTCTAGGCCTTCACACTTGTCTTGAATAATTTTGGTGCCCACCAGAAATTTTACTTCTGGCATCACATGCTTCTCTGCCATCTCCTTTTGTAGACCGTAGAGTGTGGAAATGCAGTCTGAAAATGCGGCTATGTTTGCATGAAGTTTCTGTTAGATGTCCTTTCCTTCATCTTTCAGCCTTGAAAGCACTGCCTCTTGCTCACACGCTAGAAACTCCTTTCAGCTGCTTAAATTCAGAGGATAATTTCCATCTTTGATTTTCTACTTTCCTTCTCAGTTCTAATGGTTTTCTCTCTTGCTTGGCTATGGGTTTTTGTACCTCTATAATTTATGATGAGAAGCAGCCTTCTCTATGGGCCTGTGGTGGCCCCAGTAGGCAGGGTCTGAGGAACAGGGTACATAACACTTCTAGTTTCTTCTTGCAGGAAAGGTTCAAGATCTGGTTATACTTCTTGCACAAACATGTCTATTCCTGCCTCATCCTCTTGCTGTTGGTGATGTAGAATAGCTTGGCAATTTCTATCATCTTTCCCAGATGGATAGTGCTGCTGAATTGCCCCTTTGGACATTGGTGAAGACGGTAAAAGAACCCATCGTCTATGTCTGCTCAGGGGTGTTGGATGTAGAAATAACAGAAGTTCTGTCCACATTTAACGGTGACAGGGTCTCCCAAGTAAACCAGAGAAATGGGGCTGTTAGCTTCTGCTTGAAGTCTTGCCAAGGCTGCTGCAACCACCATTGGACCTGTGAATGAAGGTCTGGAGTGACGCGAATTTTCTTCAAAGGGGTGAGTTCTGCAAGAATTCTGTAGGTTTCAGGAATTCTATAGGTTCTACAGGTGCTGATTGTGCAGATACATCCAGATCCTTCCTGTTCTGAATGTCTCTTCATCAATTAAGGATGGTCCTTGATGTTCTGGAAGGCCATGTTTCCTCATTTGCAGAGGTAGGTGCCCAGAGGAGCTCTGTACAACCTGCAGCCAAATGCAGATTAGTTGGGCAATTGGCTTCCCTTGGCAGCTCAAAGGATACAAAGCCAAAATCAGCAATTCTCTTGGTCAGAAAGCACAATGAGGACCCTAAAATGCCAATTTGTTCCTGGAGCAGGTGGCTCTGGGCAGGCCTCTGCAGAGGGCCTGAGGGAGAAATTTCTGAAGCCAGTCTTGCTGCAGATTTTGTGGTTAGTGATATAAATATGGCATACATATATACACCACTAGAATGTGGACCTATTAGGATTTCCCCCCATAAGAGATTGGTGGCCTGTCCTTCCAGAAGAATGGTTAGGACTATGCTATGGGTGAATGAATATTCAGAGGTCCTGGTTAGTGAGGAAGAGATCTCTTGTGATTTAATTAGGCCAGTTGGGTCAGGCATTGTACATGACATCATTTATGTCTTGTAAACCTCTTTCCAGCCTCTCAACAAGCTTTAATCCCACCTTTGCTAAAGTGAAAACTGAAGCTTTGAAAGCCTGAATGAAGCTTATTTACATTCCAACCCAGATATGTGCTACTCTGGAGCCCACCAATATGACTTGAAGACAGGCCTTCCTAGTTTCCTTTAGGCCTAATCTATGTCATTGCCATCCTTTTTGTCTTTCAGCTGCAAGAAAGCCATCCCTAAAATTTTAGGTAGTTCAGAAGTTGCATTCTCAGATGATCAATCTTATAAAACACAGTTTTGGCTGGGTGCGGTGGCTCACGCCTGTAATCCCAGCACTTTGGGGGACCAAGGCGGGTGGATCACGAGGTTAGGAGATTGAGACCATCCTGGCCAACATGGTGAATCCCTGTCTCTACTGAAAAATACAAAAATTAGCTGGATGTGGTGGTGCGCACCTGTAGTCCCAGCTACTCTGGAGGCTGAGGCAGGAGAATTGCTTGAACCCAGGAGGCGGAGATTGCAATGAGCTGAGATTGCACCACTGCACTCCAGCCTGGCGACAGAGCAAGACTCTGTCTCCAAAATAAATAAATAAATAAATAAATAACATAAAACACATAGTTTCAGCATACTTAAAAGTTATAAATTTTGTCATGGGTCTGGTTTTAATGAATACAAGTTTATAATACTCTCCTTTTTCAAATATTTTTCATATGCATTTAACGTGAATATGGGCCAGGTACAGTGGCTCATGCCTGTAATCCCAGCACTTTGGGAGACTGAAGCAGTAGAGTCTCTTGAGCGCAAGAGTTTGAAGCCATCCTGGGCAACATATTGAGACCCTATCTCTACAAAAAAAAAAATTAAGAAAACTAGCCAGAAATAGGGGCACATGCCTGTAGTCCCAGCCACTCAGGAGGTTGAAGCTGCACTGAGCCATGATCAAGTCACTGAACTTCAGCTTGGGTGACAGACCCAGTCTCAAATAACAAAAGAAGTAAATGTGTTTTGAAAACGTTTTGTAATTCACTGATTGAGGACTACTTCTTTGACAAACATGACTATGTTCAGTCTGTTAAGCTGTGTGTGCTAAAAGCAAATACATTTGATTTTTCTGAAAATATATACTTTAAAGGTTTGTCTAAGAATGTACCATGTGATTACATTTGTTAAGAGATAGAATTAAAGCATTTGTTATGTCTCATCTTTTTCTTATTTCCTAAAAATATCACTTCACCTGCAGGATCAAATCTAATCTTAAATTAGTGAAATTAACTAAAGCATAGATATTGCAAAAGTTTTCAGACTGGCTACAGATGTGCAGATTTGTTACCTGGAACTGGATGTAGTCTCATGCCTGCCTGAATTCTCTAGCATCTTAACCCCATTTTTGTACTCTTTCATACACACCTATGCCGGCACATACACACACCCCTTTTCCAAGAGGCTATTGTGGTCTGTAGTCTGTTTAGTTTAGCTATGTGTGTTGTTCATATTTATGATTTTTGGCATTTTCATCTGACTGCATTCTCCCTGAGCTATTACATTTAAACATGTAGCTCCAGATTAGAGTTTTGGTCCCTGCTTCCCCACCACTGGACAGTCATTGGACAGTGCCTGGTTGCATCATGAGGTTTGCTGCTTACTTCCGCTATCTCTTTGGTGTCTGTGTGTACGCTCTTCCACCGTTGTAACATCTACAGCACAAGTATCAACCTGACTTATGCTCTGTCTCCTCCTCTCCTGTATGGCTTCTTCTATTTACTGTTTCTCTGTATAATTTGTCACAACCATCTTATTCTCCAGCAATTGGCCAGAAAGAAAATTTCTGAAAAACAAGTCACAGTGTTCCTTTGAGTTATATTCAAGATGAATAGATATGTTCCTTTAGAGAGAAGTCTAAGCTGAAAAAGTTTATTATCTTCTCTCAAAAGCTGCATTCTCGGATGATCTATCTTATAATGCACGTAGAAATTCTGTATACTTAAAAGCTGTAAATTGTGTCATGGGCCTGGTTTTAATTAATGCAAGTTTACAATGCCCTCCTTTTTCAAATATTTTTCATATGTATTTGAAGGGACTATGGGCCAGGTGCTGAAATTATATGCTGAAAATTATAGTATGCAATTAGTTTGCCTATTCAACTAGTTTTGTAAACTTATACTTTGATGTCCCTGACACTTCAGACCCCATCCTCCTGGAATGACATTTTCAGTGTTTTACATGATAAGGTCAAATTTTGTCTTGAGGCAATGCATTCTAACACAGATTTTTATTGGAACTGAACAAGTCTCTTAATTTCAAATATTCAATTAACATATAATAAAACAGTGCCAAATTTATCAGTTCCAGAGTGCTACTTACAGAGAGATGATATTGAAAATAAATAGTCTATACATGCTGAGAATTTCCAGCATACACCAACTTTCTTCACTAGATTTCTTGCAACCCCTACACAAGGCCTGCATTTAGAAAATTCTTAATATATTTGCAAAATTAAGTAAATAAATTCTTGTGTTCTCAATTCTAATATCAATAGTAAAATTGACTTAAATAATATTTATTCATCAGTGTTGGTAGTGGAATTCGTAGTTTACTTTTGCACGATCAATGATCATGCTCTCAATAAAAGAAAACAAAAAGTAAAACAGATAGAATTCAGTAGAATAATGCAATATGTAGTAAGTAATATTAAAGTCTCCTTGGTGGTTCTAGTTTATTTTCCCTTAGAGGTTTTAAGTGTTACAAAAGATACTGATATTAATTGCTCTAAAACAAAGCTCCATTTTTCTTCCAGATATGCAGAATGCTTCCAAGAACACAAATTGGAACACTTCAAGAATATTTATGTTAATAGTAACCGTTTTGGAGTGCGTTCATCCCTGTTAGCCTTTTTGATTAAGGAGTGTGTTAGTAGGAAAAACGAGCTTGCATGCTTCATCTCAACCCTTTCTCTTCACTGCTTTGAAACAGTTTCTTTGAAACAGTAGTAGTGCTACATTATATGTCTTGTGATCTGGACTATTTCACACACTTCTCCGTTCCCCCAACCCTCTTTGAGGACAAAATGGATCCAAGCACTCCTGGCTCAGTCTCGCTTCTTCCATCAGGAGTCACTGTGGTGGAGTAACAACCACAGTGTGAGAGTTCACACAGAGGAAAACAGTTGGTAAGAGTATGAAACAATGAGCTAATGGTTCTAAGGACAGGCTACAGGTTATGGGTTTCCATGTAAATTTCCCTCCAGCTTTCCTGAGTTTCTTTGAACAGGTTCTCCCTCAAACACTGCCATACAGCCAGACACTAGGTCAGGTAGCATCTCTGCAGGTTAAAGAAAACAAGTTATTTGGAAATAGCACTGGGGTTGAATGTATGTTTCAGTGTCAGCCTAGAGTGGCCTGAGCATGCCCGCATGACAGCAACGCTTCTGAGGAAAGGAAATTGTAAGGCTGTTCCCACTGACAGTCACGCAGAGAGACTCTGCTGGCAAACTTCTGGACTAACTCCAGTCATTACACATTTGGAAAGGATTTCACACAAAGGTATTTTGTGCATGAATGGTCTAGAGGAATAGGTTTCTGGACCAACTAGTGTGTAGCTAATTTTAAAAAGTCAGTTTACCATAACAATTATTTTATGGGCTGTAGAGCAGATCTCATTAAAGAAGGAAGGGAATCGTAAATTAGAGGAGAAGCAAACACATTAATATGCCTAATCCTACTTCTCTTAACATGAACATTACAAACGGGATGAAGCATAATGCTTCATCTTATCTTTCTTTCTGCTTTATTTAAAAAATAAAAATTAATGTTTAGTAAAGATTTTCAGATAGGAGGTCTCTCAAATTCATTCTGCTTCTCATGAACATTCACAGAATGTCTACCAGTTTGTTGAAAAACCACTTCAAGGTCGTCCTAATGATTTTAGTAGTTGACTTAATTTTCATAGCCTCTTGTTTTATAGAAATATTTTGAAATTTCAAATGAATATTCTGTTTCTCCAGTGGCTACCTACTTTCTTCTAAAATCTGTTTTGGAATTAGAATGAGATGCTTAAGGCTGTTCTTGATAGCTATTAGAGTTTCCAAATTCCCTTATAATCTATGAAAGTTTTCCCATAACTTTCAAGATAAAAACCAGGCTTCTTATAATTTTCTGCATGATCTGTTTCTGGAATGGAAGTCTAATCTTACTCCACCAATACAAAGAGGTAGCAGGTTCCTGAGTAAAGGGCAGTCTCTAACGTTTTGAGGTTTTGCAAACATCTTTCTCTATCTGGATAGTATATTTTCTCTCTTTTCACCCAGCAGAGTTCTAGTAATGCTTCCAAACTTGGTTCAAACATCAACAACTCTTAACATAACTTTGAAGATAGACCTACCTGAATTCAATTCTTAACTTAGGCATACTACTTAACATCTGTAAATCATGTATTTCTATAAATGAATATAATCATGCTTTAAAGTATTTTTTTTTTTGCCCAAGAGAAGTAACAGCTAAGCTATATATGTAACCCTCAATGTCACTGTAGAGTTTACATTTAGCCTTCTGTCAAGCTGCATTATAAGAAAGCTTACTTTTGCTCTTCCCCTTAGTATATTCTTCATAATAGTCCATGTAGATAAACATCTGGCTTACGAATGCTGACTCACTAAGCACATTTTAAAAGTAAAAATGGAAGATATTTATTTTACAACTCAATATTCATAAAGTAGGTGCCATATGACAAATTCATTTTGAAATGTAGGGCCTCAAAATTTTGTATCTTTTAAAAATTAGTATCCTTTCCTCCATTATATAAAATGACTTATGAAACTCTGGAGTATAAAAAAGCTCAGGTTTTGGAACTAAAGTTTGTGTATAATAGTGATAACTATATTCCTTTTACAGATACCCTTTAAACTTTTTTACATTTCTTTGATTTTTCTCTATGTATTTTAATAATCCTTTATCTCAATGCTCAACGTTTTTGGAATTAGGGAGATATTCTCAGGGAAATAAAAAAGAAATATCTAATTCTATTTTGAAAGTACAGTGCATACCTTCAAGCAATTTGTTATTCAAAATGTTCCAAATCAACTTAGATTAAAATGAGTAGAATGAAAACACTGAACTTGATAATGACATTTCAAAAACTAAGGGATAGCTTTGATGAAAGGATCTATTATATAAAATTCTCCTGATAGCAACAAAATATGTACTAGGTTTAAAATATGCTTTCAAATAAATTTTATTTGGGCCTCAAAACACCTCTGTGAGAGTAGTAATAACAAAACCCCACCCAAATATTCCCCTTCATGGATTTCACCAAACTTAAAAATTCCAGGAAATTTTATGAAATGATCACTGCTCATTTGAGGAAACATAAAGTACTAGTTAATCTGTTGGTTATTTGATTGGTTTGAGCATCCTACTTTGTAATTTACCTGCTTAAGAGCTTTTGAAAAGTTATTTAAACTCTGGGCACCTGAGCTTCTCCATCTGTAGAATGGAAATAATATAACACCTACTGAATAGTACTGCCCCAGTAATTGAACAAGATGGCCTAGGTAAAAAGAGAACTTACAAAAGTGTCTGACATTTAATATATTATATTCAATGCTATTAACAATTTTTATTATTGTTCTCAAATTAAAAACTGCCTTCAATTTCCAAAGTCTGCCAAGGGTATGTCAAGGGAGAAAGTAGTTATTGCACATACTCTAAAATAATGCTAGAAACAGGATGACTGGTTGACAGGAAGTGCTATCACTGTAACATCGTATAGAAATTATCGCAAAATATTTGCTTTGCAAAGAACAAGTCAGTTATGTCATTAGAAAATCTTCACAATTTTATGTTTAAAGACTCTTTCTAAGAAAGGTCCATTTTTTTTCAAGAGTTCAAGAAAGCCAAGAATGTGCTGTGAATATCAAGAATCCAATATTTGGGGTTGTTTATTTTTTGGTAGCACTTTTAGTTTAAGGTATCTTGAATGTGAAATAAAATCCAAGGTTGGATCCTAGGAGTAAGAGGATAAGAGAGTGTATAATTAAACAAAAATATATAAGATTCATGAAAACTCTGGAATAACAGAAGGAAAATAGTACAGGGAAAACATGGCCCCTGAAAGAATTACATCAATCCAAATATATTGTTTATAGAAATAAATCTCTGGAATGGTTCAGTGACTGATTCTCTGACATCACAAGTATGAGAGGTAATATAATATGATTTATGAAGTTGTCAAGGAAGAAGATAATTTAACATTGGCTTGTTATTTTTGCCAAGAAGGTACAATTGTAATACAGGATCATATTTTAAATAGTTAGAAGTCAAAATGAAAATAGTTGAATTGGAAGTTTAAGCTATTCTGAACTAATATATAATTAAGCCCCAAAATTGAAGTCTGCAATTTAATTTTTACCCTTTCAAAACTTGAGACCGTAATGTATTATTTTATATAACAGTAATTATGCTGAAATTTAAAACAAAAACCATTTGCTTGGTCCTCTAGTCAGTCCTTCATTCCCAGCATTACTAAAACCAAATCCTCTAGTGGGAGGCTTCCTAGTGAAGCAGGAAGATTGACCCACAGCCTAAAAGCCTGAGATTAAATCTTTTTTCCAACAGACAGGAGATAGGCAGAAGAGGACGGTTCACCAGCAAAGGCTCCATCTTCAACCCTGGAAACCCACAGCCCTAAATGAGAATAGGCACTCCTGTTTTCATGCCCAAAATTTGCCTTTTGGCCTAGTATCCCCCCTTGTACCCATATAAGCCCCAAGCCCTTGCCTAGATGAGGAGATGAACAGAAGAGCAGAAAAACAGAAGAATGGCAAAGCAGAGAAAAGAAAAAGAACCATCTGAATGCTGAGAGGTGTTCAGCTGGGGGCAGTCAAAGAGGAGATCAGCATCTGGAGAGTCAAACTCCAGGGTAAGATCATCTTCCCACTCCATCCCGTTTCCAGCTCCTCGTCTATCCTGCTGAGAGCCACCTCCACTACTCAGTAAAACCCCTGCGTTCATCCCTTAAGTCCATGTGTGACCTGATTTTTCCTGGACACGAGACAAGAGCTTGGGATACACAAAGTTGTCACCCTGGCCTTCTGCCCTTGTTAAAAGTCAAAGGGTCCACTGAGCTGTTTAACATGTAAGCCACCTGTGAACAGCCAGGCTAAAAGAGCACACTGTAACACATGCCCAATTAGGCTTCAGGAGTTGCAGACACCTACTCCTGGACACTACCATGGGGCCAGAGCCCGGGGCACTCACCTAGCCTCCTCTATCCACCATAAAAGGTTTGAGCTTGCAAGATGGTAGAACAGATGAGCCACACCCCTGTAGCACATCCTGCGAACGAAGGCAGGGAACTTTACCATTTCATCTTTAAATAATGTACCTTGAACAAATTACCATGATCTATCAGAGCTTCTGTGACCCAATTTGTATACTGTGGATTATGATCCATGCTGCCACACACCTAATATATTGGAGCCTTGTATAGAGTTAGAGCTCAGTGGGTGTTTTAGAGATATATTACACAGCTGAGACATTTTTGTGCCATGGAAAGAGGAAGACTGTAGAGTCCATTAATCTTTCTTTTGCTCTGTACCATCTCTGTGGCCTTGAGAAAATTAATGAGTTACCCTAAACTTCAGGTCCCTCATTTGTAAAAATGGAGTCATTCATACTTACATAGAAAAAGTATCATGGCTATTAAACAAGATAATATTGGTAAACTGCCTCACTAAGCTCTTGACATAGAGTGGGCTCTCAACAGATGGTAGCTATTCTTGTTATTAAATTACACAGTATAAACTCTTAAACAAGCTTGTTCATGCATGGTTTTAAAAGTGAATTTAAATAAATATTTAAGCATTTAGTTTCTGTTTTAAAAAATTATAGGTATGCATGAAATTTTATGTACCAGAGTATAAAATTCTAGTAGTGTTATTGGGGTGTGTTTTTCCTGTTTTAGAACAGCATTTTTTTCCCTCCATGGAAGAGTAACGGAAGAGTGTTACAATTTTCCTATGATGGGGCCTCTGTTAGCCTGGGGACAGGATAAACAAATGTTTGTGATACTCTGAGAGGTAAGAACAATGATAATAATTTTTAAAAAGTAAAGCGCCAATGATATAGAGGTGCTATTCTAAGCATCTTATGTGCATTATCCAATTTAATCCTCTTAACAGCCTGAGATTAGCAACTCTTCTTATCCCCATGTTAAAGATGAAGAGTTTAAGGAAAAAGAGGTTAAAGTAGTTGTTAAGGTCACACTGTAAGTCAGTCATATGACTCTAGGGCAAAAGATGCGGGGCTGGTAAAACATCAGGCTGGTAGAAACTAAGGAAAGAATTGAAAAAGAGAAATGGTCTTATAACCACCATTTTTTGCTGACTTTCAGAACTCCGAGAGTGTTTGTGTTTAGTTTTATATTAACCAGTATCACTGTTGCCACCTACTCATCTTCAATTATCTTTTCTTCTGACCCACTTGGGATTTGGTCCTCATGATTCCACTGAAAAAGGTGTTAGTTATCATACACTGAGTTCCTGAAATTGGCAAGCCCAGCGACCAGGTTTCAATGTGCCTGTCAAGTCTCAGCACACTAGCCAAGTGGATGCCTATCGTCTGCTTGAACACTCACTACTCTTAATTTTCTTTCTCACTGACCATTCACCCATTTCCTTTACTGGATTTTCCACCTCTTTTCACCCCTGGAACTTATACCATCCCCAAACTTCCTTATCCTCTAAACTATGGGTAACATAGGGTCAATCACAAGATATTAAATATTTCTTCTATATTAATAATTCTAAAACATAAGCCTCATAGTAAAGTTCTTACCTGCCCTGCAGCATACCAACACTTATTTTTCTTTGAGATGGAGTCTCATTCTGTCACCTGGCTGGAGTGCAGTGATGTGATCTTGGTTCACTGCAACCTCCGCCTTCCAGGTTCAAGCAATTCTCCTGCCTCAGCCTCCTGAGCAGCTGGGACTACAGGTGCATGCCACCACACCCAGCTAATTTTTGTATTTTTAGTAGAGATGGGCTTTCACCATGTTGGCCAAGATGGTCTTGATCTCTTGACCTTGTGATCTGCCTGCCTGGGCCTCTGAAATTCCTGGGATTACAGGTGTGAGCCACAATGCCTGGTGCACACCAATACTTTTATCCTTAGTGCTCTGTATTTCAGATACTGACAATGTTTTCTATCCACTTGTTTAGATAAAAATCCTAGGAGTCATGCTTAATTCTGCGCTTTTCCTCACATGCACCTTCCAGGCCAGTCACAACTGTATTTAAATTGTAATTTACATCTAATCATTTCTTAGTTTCTACACTGCTATACCAAAGTGCAATGATGTATTATTCACTGGTGTCCCTGCTTCTTCGCTTTTCCTCCACAGTCCACCTCCACATTGCAGCCAGAATAAACTTCTTATAGCAGTTATCACGTTACATTACAATAGAACAAATGTAAAACCCCTTACCTGGTTTCTAAGTAAGGAAACCATCTGCTTCAGTTTGCCTGGGATAGACCTCAATTACAGGGATGATTTTAAATTGCTGTAGCCTTTTACTCTGACTGCTTTTTTATGTCTTGTTGACAGTGTCCTTTTCACTCTAAAAATGTGTTGGGGGTGTGGTTGAACAAAGACACATACTAATGATAAAATGAGCCTACTCTTTACTACATGCTTTTATAGATGAATAGATAAATACTGCCTGAGATGTTTATAACACGGCTATAATGAAGCCCTGCCATAATAATTGAACTGGCAGTTTAGCTGAAGCTTGCAACTATTCATTAGTGATGAGGGCCTCTGAGCTGATTAAGAAGAGGTTTCAAGGAAATCGCTAAGTGATTCTTACCAAGTTTCAAAAAGGAGATGAAAAGCATAAAATGGGTGTGGTAGGCAGAATAATGGCTCCACAAAGATATTCTCATCCTAATTCCTGGGATTTATGAATGTTTTGTAGATGTGATTAGGCTAAGGACCTTGAGATGTGAGAATGACTATTAGATTTCCCCATTTAATCACATTCAAGTGGTTCAAATCTAATCACATGGGCCCTTAAAAAGAACAGATAGTTTCCCAGTTATAGTCTCAGTAGGAGGGAGATGTTATTATGAAAAAGAGATCAGAAATAAGCAATGGCTTTGAAGACATAGAAATGTGCCCATAAGTCAAGAAATATGCATGCATGGCCTGTAGACAATGGGAAAGCAAGGAAACATGTTCTCCTAGAACCTAAAAAAAAGAATACACTTCTGATAACATTCTTTTTTAGCCCAGAAAGATTCATGTCAGACTTAACAGAACTGTTAAATAAAAAATATGTACCGTTTTTAAGCTACTAATTTTTTAAATATGATAAAGAACAACAGAGACCCAACACAGTAAGGAAAGTGTCAGAATTATAATTTAACCTTTTGTCAGTCACTACTAAGATTATGAGCACAATGATCTTAAGGTCCTTGTTGCCAGTGACAGTTCCTGTCACAGTTTTATACCTAGACCCAAGAATATGGCCCTGAAAACAGTTAGGTTAGTGTATCTGAGGTTTACAGATTTAGATGCCTGTAGTCCCTCCCTGAGTGAGGTTCTATTGATAGCCCCTTACAAGAAAAATGTTACTGACAACTAATTTAGAGATCTGGAAGTCTGGGCCTGTGTTGGGGTCAGTGACAATCATAGTCCCAGCCATTCAGGCTGCCAGTGAGTGACCCTGCTACATACGCAGGACCTCTGACCTCTTAGGCACTGGGTTTATAGAATCTTGTCTTTTATTCTTTGTGATCAGAGGCATGTGTTCAATCCTACCAGGGTTTTGAGTCTCCACATCAAACCATTCATTCACCTCGTTAAGTTGAGTTCCCATAATATCCTAGAACAATTACAAGCCCTAAAGGGTACACTGTGTAATCTTAAAAAAATTAAATATATCTATCTATTTGGGGGCAAAAAATGATACATTTGAAAATACCTCAAGGTGGGGAGGTATCATCAGTCAACTAAATAAATCACATTTCTTCTCTCTTCTCTTGGATATTTTTTAAGTCATTTCAAATAATAATATATATTATGTTTGTATCTGCCAATCTCATGAAACCCTACCAATTCTTCTCTGCTGCTTTTGACCCTTTGCATTAGAAAATGTGGATTTGTTGACTGATCTATTATTAATAATGTTCACTAGAAATTTATTTTTTGGTGTAAACATTTTCTCCAGGTTTCACAGAGATTTTCCCAGTAACCCAAGAAGATTCTTGAGTCAGATTTCTAAATTTAATTTCTTTCATTAGTTGATTTTAAAGGGTGTACAGAAATACAAAAAGATGCTCAGATGTATTTTTCTTAATGATGAGTAGGGATTAGTACTCTCTCAAGTTCAGTTGCATCAGCACAACTTAAAAAAACATTTCTGTCAGTGTGTAATGCTTATGTCAGTCAATTTTTTCTTCTTAATTGAGAAATTAAAAGCTATTTATGTTATGGAATATAAATTCGTTGAATTACCAATTAGTTACTTTATGGAATGATGCTTTCTTTGGTACTCTTCTACCTTCTACACATCACTTTTTCTCTTCCTGCTCCAAAATTTAGCACTTCTTGAAAGAATTGAGATATTTGATAAGTATAATTTAATGAAAGTCTTGATAACATACTTCTTAGAAGGTCTTTGGCATATGAGCTTCTTAATAGCAAATTGATATAACAAATATTAGGTCATTAAACTGTGAATAAACTTTTCAAAAGTACTTAAATCTCATTCTTCTAGTTGCTTGCACTGTGCACTAGTAAGTGAAGAGTAAGGAATTCCCTTCGTTTAGTTTTTTTACTGGTTTCTGCTGCCTGTAAAGTTGGAAACAGAACCCGCATTGACTGGGTTATGTGCATAAAAAAAGAGTATCATCTAGAAGCCTGTTAGAAAAGCAGTAAATTTGGCTACACTTAGATATAACGAATTAGAATCTGTATGTGAAAAAGATTATCAGGTGATGCACATGCATGTTAAATTGTGAGAAATGCCGCTTTCAAATACAATTCATGTAAGCTGATACCAAACAGGACTAATGATTTGGACACATTGAGATCATCAATGTTTCAGTCCTGTTATTCTCAGTGATCGCACAGTAGATAAATACTTTCAGAAAAAAACTTATCTTCTGTCAACTATTATCCTTCCATTGTTTTGCCCTTCCTCTCTTCTGGACCACTTGTCACTGTTCCCTTACTTTCAGTCTTTTCCACTGGGCCCTAGTGAGACTGATAATGGTAATTTAATAACAAAAGAATGATAACGATAACAGAATGATTTTTTTCCAGCACCTGTGACTTCAAAGACACTCTTCAATTCTCCAAAAAAGATACAGCTTCCCTACAGCCTATTCAATATATTGTTGCTAATTCTACTCTACTTGGTGTACTTTAGAGTCCTGAAAATTAGCTTAACTACTTTTTGCTGCAAGGCACAATTTTTAGAAAACTGTCCTTTCACTCTCACAGAAAAGTCCCTCGTCTTTTGAGACTTAAGACATCAGGCTATTCAATCAGTTTTTCTCCTCATCATTACTGCTATTTTCTTCCTTCTCTTTGACTGTTTCTTATTCTCCTGAGGCCTTAAAACCCAACCTCTGTCTTCACTTACAGGTGAACATGTGATTCAACTGCGGCATTGTTTGACTTCAATTTCAATGACTTTTATCTCCAGGCTTTTTAATCTCTGTTTAACAAAACTGGACTTGGAATTATTAGAAATTATTACACCTTTGCAAAAGGTATGAATTTTAAAGAAAGGAGTCTATCATGTTAGAAAAATTATATGAATTTCTCCCCCAATTCTGCTTAGTTTTCAACATTCATCTTTATTTTCATTTTCTTGCAAAATGCAACTCTCTTGGTCCTCCCTCCCTATCCGACATGCCCTGTGAGATCCTAATTCTGCTTGACACATATTTTGCCTTCTCAGCACCTAGATCTAAACAATTGAATATTTCTGGAGGAAAACTATAGCAGACTGCTTAGTTTCACTTAAAACTCATTACTTCAGAGGGTTACTCAATTGCTGTAAAATTTTATACATTTTTCCACTCCTGAGCGAACAGTTTTATAGCTTCTTCCATTGGTTCAATATTCCAACAGTCCCCCTGCACCTCACTCTCATCGGATGACCACATTCAGATAACAATGAGACAATGAATGTCTTCAGAAAAGGACTGTATTATCAGCCAAGTCCAAATGGTAAAAACAATAGTGAGGGTTCCTGACCATTTACTATTTGCTTGGCCTTTCATAGATTATCTCATTTTATCCTTGCAACAAACTTATAAGGTAATTTCTTTTGAGGAAACTGAGGAACCAGGAAGGTAAATAATCAGCCAAGGTTACACTGGAACCTGAAGTCACACCCAGGTGGTCTGACACTAAAGCTCATTTCTTGCTCACTGAAATTACTCTTCTTCCAAACTATAAACTGATATGCACAGGCTTGTTTTTTCATTTTCATTTCTTTTATGCAGGCCACTCAGTAACTGCTATGTGCTAGACTGTGTTTTATGGTGCTATGGATAATAATAATTATATCAGAAAATATTTTCCAGAAAATAGCCATTACCACCCACATGCTTTTATTGTTCAAAGGACACTGGACTCTGTCAGGAGATAAGTGTCTAGTCTCTGCTCTCAATCTGATTAACTCTTTTATCTTGAGTAATCCCTTTATTGTCACTGGGGCTTAGTGGTACCATTTTTTTTATTAATTGAAGAGGATTCAGTGAGCACTAAGGACACTTCCAGCTCTAACGCATTAAGATTTTTAATGACCATATGCACTAGTCCATATCTGGTTATGTGATGAATTAATGGTAACCAGAAAGTATGTGATGGTCCATAAACTGAAAGGTTGGGTCAATGTCTCTGCTTCTTGAATCTCAGCAGGTTCTTTGAATACTCTGACAGAATATGACAGAAGTGACCTTGTGCCACCTTCTATCTTTGGAGCACTCATAGTTGGATCCTGTATTAGTCCATTCTCACACTGCCAATAAAGACATACCTGAGACTGGGTAATTTATAAAAGAAAGAGGTTTAATTGACGCACAGTTCATGGCTGGCTTCCCATGGTTGTCAAGGCTTCAGGAAATTTACAATCATGGCAGAAGGCAAAGAGGAAGCAAGGCACCTTCTTCACAAGTTGGCAGGAAGGAGAAGTGCAAGCAGGGAAAATGCCAGACTCTTACAAGACCATCAGCTTTCATGAGACTCACTCATTATTACTAGAACAGCATTTGGGAAACAACCCCTGTGATTCAGTTACCTCCACCTGGTCTTGCCCTTGATATGTGGGGATTATGGAAATTACAATTCAACATTTTATTTGGGTGGGAACACAGAACCAAACCATATCATTCCTTACCTGGTCCCTCCCAAATTTCAAAATGCAATCACATTCTTCTGAAAGTCCTCTCAAAGTTTTAACTCATTCCATCATTAACCCAAAAATCCAAGTCCAAAGTCTCATCTGATACAAGGCAAGGCCCTTCCACCTATGAACTTGTAAAATCAAAAGCAAGTTAAACTTCATAGATACAATGGGCTTACTGGCATTGGGTGAATACACCTTTTCCAAATGGGAAAAATTGATCAAAACAAAGGGGCTAAAAGCCCCATGCAAGTCCAAAATCCAATAGGACAGTCATTAAACCTTAAGTTCCAAAATGATCACCTTTGACTCCATGTCTCACAATCAGGTCATGCTGATGCAAGAGGGAGGCTCCCACAGACTTGGGCATCTCCACCCCTGTGGTTTTTCAGGGTACAGCACCCCACCCAGCTGTTTTCACAAACTGGT
The DNA here is from genome assembly GCA_031835075.1 of Saguinus oedipus. Taxonomy (NCBI): domain Eukaryota; kingdom Metazoa; phylum Chordata; class Mammalia; order Primates; family Cebidae; genus Saguinus; species Saguinus oedipus. Next base: position 48,910,916 of record CM063169.1, read on the forward strand.
GTGGAGTGCCTGGCTTTTCCAGGTGCAGTGTAAGCTGTCAGTAGATCTTGTTGGCCCTTTTCTTACAGCTCCACTAGGCAGTGTCCCAGTGGGGACTCTGTATGGGGGCTCCAACCCCATATTTCCCTTCTGTACTGCTCTAGCAGATATTCTCCATCAGGGCTTCATCCCTGCCACAGACTTCTGTCTGGACATCCAGGCATTTCCATATATCTTCTGAAATCTAGGTGGAGGTTCCCAAACCTCAATTCTTGGCTTATGCACACCCAAGGGCTAAACACCACATGGAAGCTACCAAGGCTGAGGGCTTGCATTCTCTGAAGCAAGAGCCTGAGCTGTACCTTGGCTCTTTTTAGCCGTAACTGCTGCTGAAGCAGCTGGAATGTCAGATACCATGTCATGAGGCTGCATAGAGCCAGCACACTCTGGGCCCTGCCCACAAAAACATTTTTCCCTCCTAGACCTCCAGGCTTGTGATGGGAGGGGCTGCTATGAAGGTCTCTGACATGCCCTGGAGATATGTACCCCATTGTTTTGGTGATTAACATTTGGCTTCTCACTATTTATGCAAATTTCTGTATCCATCTTGAATTGTTCCCAAGAAAATGGGTTTTTCGTTTTTATCACATATCAGGCTGCAACATTTCCAAAATTTTATGCTCTGCTTCTTCTTGAATGCTTTGATGCTTAGAAATTTATTCTGCCAGATATCCTAAATCATCTCTCTCAAGTTAAAAGTTTCATAGATCTTAGGGCAGGGCAAAATATCACCAGTCTCTTTGCTAAAGCATAGCTAGAATAATCTTTACTCCAGTTCTCAACATGTTCTTCATCTCTATCTGAGACCACCTCAGCCTGAACTTCATTGTCTATATCACCATCAGCATTTTGGTCAAAGCCATCCAATAAGTCTCTAAGAAGTTCCAAAATTTTCCATATCTTCCTGTCTTTTGAGGCCTCCAAGTCTCTAGGACGTTCCAAACTTTCCCACATTTTTCTTTCTCTTTCATAGCCCTCCAAACTTTGCCAATTTCTGCCTGTTACTCAGATCCAAACTTGCTTCCACATTTTAGGGTATCCTTATATATAGCAGTACCCCACTACCTCAGTACCAACATACTGTATTTGTCCCTTCTCAGGCTGGTAATAAAGAAAAGATAATTGTATCTTTAATTTGAAGGTGTATGTACTCAAAGTAATCTTCTATTTGTCTTCATTTGGTGATCTGATCTAAATCTTGCAAATTCTTGGGTTCTTGCTGCTTGTAGCCCCTATTTCTAGCTTGAAAAATTAGTACTTCAAAATATCACCTTCCCAATATCTAAGATCGACCATGACAAAGATTATACACATCCTAAGATCTCTGCTTTATCTGATTCTGCAGTCACAAGAGGATGATAAGATGAAAGATCACTCAGGATAGAAAAAGATCACAGAGTTTTTTAGGGAATCATGGAGAAGGGCAGCCAGGGCGAGTCTAGTTGGACTGAAGAATTTGACACCGGACATCAAGTAGAGCTCATTTCTAATTTTTTCAATTGATTCTCCAAGTCCCACTTAAAATAAACCTGACAGGAAGAAAAGTGTAACTTTATGTAAGTGGTTGGAAGTTAAAAATTGTCAAATAAAGAGTGACATTGATTGAGAGAGAAAGGTTATTTTAAGGGATGTGAAAAATTCCTGGAGGACACCTAGAATTTTGCAAATATAATGTTGTCAAGTCATTTCAGACGGGAGTAAAAACATTTCATTTATATATATTTAAATTTTGACCTTCTAAACCATTCTGAATTCCATTGGTTTACTTGGACACAAAAGGTACTCTTTGGACCTCACTCCGCTTCTGAGTAAGAACGTTTGCTGTATTGACTAAGACCGTAAGCAATCCTCCATTTTTCTGCCTATGGGATGAGACTTTTCTATCCTCTATTTTTCCCCTATAGGATGTAGGATTTTCACAATATCTATTCTACTCTACCTTCAGAGAGAATGTAAATTTTCTTAAAGGAACTAAAATTGCCATTTAAAGTTTTGCATTTAGCTATGGAATGATTCAAGTACAGACAGTAACTCCCTTACCAGTGTACGTTAATTTTGACTTACAGATTTTGGCTCTATAGGAGACATTTCTGTGTCTGTGTTCAGGCAGTCTCAGACTTCTCTGATGAGACTGATAGAAAAGGCATTGACTTGCATCAATTGTGATGATAGGTTTTATGACCGGACTGAGATCAGAAATTCATTTTACAGACCACTGAACAATTACTAAATGCCTGCTCACCTCAGTTTCCAACAATTCACTAATAATTTTAGCCCTGGGGTGGATTTTATGAATGCTGGTCAAATACCACAAGGGTGGATATTCAAATTATTTGAAAAAGAAGGATGATTATGCTTCAATATGTGACCTTACTGTCCTCTGGATTTCCTTTTCAATTTGTTTGTTTTGCATTTTGTTTGTAATCCATAAAAAAAAAAAAAATTCACTTTAACAATCTCATTTTAAGTGAAGGAATTTATAATAGATTTAACTGAAATTCAAATGTAGATTAATTTATCATAAATTTTATTTTCTCCACTCTGATATTCCTGTTTCTTTCATACGTCTTATCCCATTCTTATGTTTAAACTATACAAAAGGCAAACCATCCTCCACAGCTAGCATTTAACAGAGACTTTAAATATAATATGTTTCAAATAATTGTAGAGATACTTAAAATTATTCCATATAAATTTTTACCCTCTTGGTGAATCACAACATGATCAATAGCTAAATCTAAATTATAAAATATGTTGACAAATTAGTGATGGTAGGCTAAGTTGCCTCCTAAATTTCAGTAATTTAGAAAGCAAGAAAGTTATTTGTGTATGTGCATGTGTGTGTGTGTGTGTGTGTGTGTGTGTGTGTGTGCATGTGGGTTTGCGTGTAACAATCCACGATTTTGTTAGCTTCTCACAGTTGTTTAGCATGCCAGGCTGTCGTAAATTCAAATTCGTAAATAACATTTGTTTCTCAAGATGCTGATAAGTTCAGTCAACTGGAAGAAGTAGAATTTAGGAAGGGATCTACTGGAAAGGTTATAGAGAAATTTTAGAAGAGAGAAAGAACAAGATAATTCATGAATGGAAAATATGTATGTCAGAGGCTCCCTGTTAGAACCTTTGATTTCAGGTGACAGAAACCTAACCCAGAATGGCTAAGAGAAGAATGGGAATGTACTAGCTTACAGATCTAAAATGCCCTGGGAACGACCAGATTAAGATATGGCCAAAAACAGAGGCTCAGTGGGCCTCATGCACCCTCACTTTCTGTCCCTGAGTTCTGCTTTTCTTCAGACTGGCTTCACTCTTAGTAGGCTCTATACTTGTTGCCTTCATCAATGCCAGGAGAACATCCTCAGAGTGTCAAGAACGACATGAAAGAGAACATTTATCTTATTATTATTTTAAAAATCTTACCATTTAGTGTCTTTAGCTCTGACTAACCAGATCTATACCACATCTTTATCTCTGCAGTCAAGTGATAGATTAATATTTTAATTCTATCAGTACTATGGGAAAAGAGACTGATACAGAGAGATTTTCAAGAAACTGAGATTCACTTACCTTACGAAACCATATGTCATGCAGCCATAATCATCAAAAGTTCACTAAATATGAAGAAAAACTCCTATTTGTCAAGTAATAGATTAACTCTTTAACGTGGAATTTTTCCTGTTTTTTTTTTAAGTCAAATAGCTGTTTTTAAATTATGAATTTATTTATCCTTAGACATGATTAACTATTTCTTTGTGTTTGAAGAATATCCTGCAATCTAGATTTTGATGTGAAATTATCTAATTTTCAAGACATGGCTTAGGCCAGAGCAAAACACCCATGTGAGTTGATTTTTCCCCTTTTGCCTACCATTGTGATATGTGTCCCCTATAATAGGTGTTGAAGGCTGGTAGTTCTGGGTAAGAGATATGAAGATTACTCAAACTGGAGAAAAAAGTGATAGTTTCTCAAAGAGGGTCCTCAGTATATTAAAGGCTGAAGAGCTCAGATAGGAGTAGGTGGGGAATACCAATGACTATTTTTTTTTGAGACGGAGTTTCGCTCTTGTTACCCAGGCTAGAGTGCAATGGCACGATCTCGGGTCATTGTAACCTCCATCTCCTGGGTTCAAGCAATTCTCCTGCCTCAGCCTCCTGAGTAGTTGGGACTACAGGCTTGCACCACCATGCCCAGATAATTTTTGTATTTTTAGTAGAGACGGGGTTTCACCATGTTGACCAGGATGGTCTCGATCTCTTGACCTCCTGATCCACCCATCTCGGCCTCCCAAAGTGCTGGGATTATAGGCGTGAGCCACTGCGCCCAGCCACCAATGACTATTTAGATGTAAGAACTGAAATCTTGGGATGTTGGCAAAAGCCCATGTAGCAAGACTGAGAACAGGTTGTGGAGACTTCTCACTACTGAGTAAAAGTCAACTGCACTTGTATGGTGGTGTGGCCAAGGAGCCTTAGAAAAAGCAACAGCTATTAACTGAGAGCCAGCAGCTGCCATTTTTTCCTGGGCAATAATAATTACATCTTTCTAGTAAAACTCATGGGAAGGAGAGTAAATTAAGAAAAATAATTTAATACACTATTGAACTTCATGACGATATAGGTAAGTAAAGAATTTGAGCCAAATTTTTCTTTATGTGACACTTCTTATACTAGATATGTCATGGAACATTCATACTTGTTAAATTGGCACAGATCAGACATCTGAGGATGGCACACTGATAGATCAGGTTCCGCTCCAGTGCTCAATGCTAACAGCACCCAGCAAGGAAACACACATGATTGAAAAAGTAGAACAGATGAAAGTGTGAAATGAAATACAAATCGCAGGAATAATGAGATAGGCAATGTTTTTAATAGTTCCAAACAAACTGAGTAACTGACCACTGAAGTTTAGGAAGTGGTGGCTATGTTAGTAGCGGAAAAAAAATTAAAAGTAGGAGGATTATCCAATATACAGCCCTAAAACAAGCCATTTAATGTAGACAGCCTGAGATGAGTTACATCCCCAAGAAACATACTGGTCTCTTCTACTAATGAGGAGCTTGATTATACTTTGTTTGAAAAGACATGCTATTTCATTTCTCTAGAATTACCCCAGGCCACAGTGCTAAAAACATGCTGAATTCACTGCTGAGCACTAGTTAATGACACCTCTGCCTGACACAGGCCTGCCTCCCTGACCTTACCCACCTTCTATATCAGGAAAAAAAAGGAAATCATTACTGTTATTTTTTTCACCTGTTTTAAACCCTCACTGAGTGGTAAACACCATGTTCACAGGAGGAAAGATTGGGGTGGGCATGAGAGTGGGAAATGTGTTGCCTCAATAATTGTCTAGTTTTAAGCCATTCACAAAGAACATGTAGGTAGTTTTATTCCGCCGCCCCATCATGTCTTTCTCTCTTTCTCATTCACAAAGAAGTTTTCATCAACATTATTGTTTTCTGATTATAGGTTAGAAAAGAAAACAAAGAATATAAATTGTATAATTGGAAGGGCATACTTATAACATGATAAAATGTCATAATAATGAAAAGAAATGCCAGTACACAGAACATGCTAGAATAAAATACTCACAAAGAAATATATTTTTTAAATGTGTCTTTTTAAATTATCTTAATTAATTTTTCAAAACTGGAATAAGGAATATGTATAACATTTAAATGAAACTGTATTATGTAGAAACCAAGCTACAATAAAATAATACTAGATTTTATATTTATTTTTAAGTTTTAAATTAATTTAAATAAGTTATGATTAAATCACTTCCAATGCAGGTAATATTATTCTATGCTTTTTGAAATGAACGTTCATTTAAAGCTATAAATTAGGAAGTATAGTCCAACTATTTAAGGAATATGGAAATCAATATGTAGAGTATGTAATTTTGCACTCATGACCAAATATATATTTTTAACTCAATAGTTACGTTGATATAAAATATTGTTTATTTTTTAAATTAAAATGAAAAATGCCATCTTCTATCAAATGAGTTTATATTTTATTTGTTGGAAAACTAAATGTTGCCTTTCATCTTCCTGGGTAGCATCATGATTGTTGACCTCTGCTAGCAGTACCAGTACAGTTACGTTATGCTCACTTTCCTACCTGGCAAAACAGCCATTGTTTCTCAAAAGGGATTTGTGGAATTAGTACAACAATGTAGGACAAAGCCTGTATCTGGCATATTTAGGAAAAGAGATTTATACATAGTTTCAATTCTGAATCTTTATTGAACAAGGAATCAGATGTGATAGGTCAGGTTGATTTAAAAATTACATTTAAGTTTTTTTTTTTTTTTAGTTAGTGGAGAAAACACATTTTGGCTTACATGTTTTTTAAAAAAGCAACCTTTTCAATATCACTTTACTTTCTTTTTAAATTTCTCCTTGGTGGTCCAGTCAAAAGAGTTGAGTTTTCCAGCCAATAAAAAATGCAAAATATCATAGCTTATATGTATTAGTGGACTGGTTATCTTTTTACCACATCCAGATTTAAACTACTGCCATCTTAAGAAGGAAACCCAGCTGTGTCGTTAAATTGCTGCCTGGCTTAGTGCTTTGTGAAAAAGAACATGGCTCTGAGCATCCAAGCACCATTGTGACTCAAGTGTACGCCAAGACCATCTAAACTTGGCTTAATCTTTTCTCTATTTTCCACAGTCCATTTAACAATCACTACCATTGACATTCATCTTTCCTTCCCATTTGTTAGGGCTTGATATGACCTCCCAAAAACCAGTGCTGTCCTGCTATAATGCCACCAGTGAGAGCTCCTACCTGTCTGTTTAAGGGATTAACTATCTGTGCTACACATTGAAGAGGGATTAGTTTAAGAAAAATAAGGAAAATAAAGAAACAATCATCTTTTGGCTGACAGAGCAGTCTAAGATGGCTAAGGAGTTACTTTAATGAGATTCTAAAGAAATTTCTCACCAACTTTTAAACACATATTAATCTGTTCTAGAAATTCCATAGAAAGTATGCATTTATATTTCAGGGGATTTTTAAATCTTGATGAATAGTTAGTTTATTTTGCTAAGATGACAGAGTGCCAGGCAAAAAACAAATTCCAGTTCATTAAGAAGATACTTATTAGCAAGATTTATTGTAAGGGAATAGAAGGACTGCAATAAAAGATGGAGGAAAACTGCCACAGGGAGAACTCTAGCCACAAGAGCTGCAAGAATCTGAAGGGTTAGGGAAAACAAAATTATTTTATAAAGATGACTAAATAAGACTAGAAAGAATGGGACAGGAAGAAGAGAAGTCGAAATGTGGAGTGATATCATAGAATGCTTTACTTCTCCAGAATGCTCCTAGAACTGAAAAGAATTCAGCAAAGTTTATGAATACAAAATTAATGCCCACAAATTAGTAGCTCTTCTATATACCAGCAGCAACCAAGCTGAGAATTAAATCAAGAACTCAACCCCTTTTAAAATAGCTGCAAAAAAAATAAAATACTTAGAAATATATCTAACCAAGGAGGTGAAAAACCTCTACATAAAAAAATTGCAAAACACTGCTGAAGGAAGTCGCATCTATCACAAACAAATGGAAACACATCCTATGCTCATGGATAAGTAAAATCAATATTGTAAAAATAACCATACTGCCAAAAGCAATCTACAAATTCAATGTAATTCCCATCAAAATACCACCATCATTCTTCACAGAACTAGAAAAAGCAATCCTAAAATTCATATGGAACCAAAAAAGATCCCACATAGCTAAAGCAAGACTAAGCAAAAAGAAAAGATCTGGAGGCATCTTATTACCTGATGTCAAACTATACTATGAAACCATAGTCACCAAAACAGTGTGATGCTGGTATAAAAACAGGCACATTGACCAATGGAATGGAATAGAGAACTCAGAAACCCAAATATTTACAGCCAACTGATATTTGACAAAGCAAACAAACACATAAAGTGGGGAAAGGATATCTATTCAACAAATGGTGCTGAGATCATTGGCAAGCCACATGTAGGAGAAGGAAACCAGATCCTTATCTCTCACCTTATAGAAAAATCAACTCAAGGTGGATCAAGGACTTAAATCTAAAACCTGGAACTATAAAAATTCTAGAAGATAACATTGGAAAAACTCTTCTAGACATTGGCTTAAGCAAGGATTTTATGACCAAGAATCCAAAAGCAAATGGAATATAAACAAAAATAAATAGCTGGGACTTAATTAAGCTAAAGAGCTTTTGCACAGCAAAAGGAACAGTCAACAGAGTAAAGAGACAACTCACAAAGTGGGAGAAAATCTTCACATTTGATACATCTGACAAAGGGCTAATATCCAGAATCTACAATGAACACATTTTTAAAAGGTACTATAACTGTAATGTAAAGAAAAAATGTAACAAAAGTAATTTGCAATAACATTATATGTGGTTAAAACATAAATACTAAGATGTGAATTTATTAGAAATTGAAATGAAGTATTTAGATTTTTGAGTCTGCATACAGAATTGCCCAAAACATCATAGCTACAAAAAGCACACTTTGATAATTCATATTCTGTGACCAGTCTTTTCAATAAATGATGTTAAAAAAATAGATATTCACATCCAAAATAATGAAATTAAACACTTATTTCTCACCATATGCAAAAATCAACTCAAAATAAAGACTTACATGTAAGACTTGTAACTATGAAATTGCTAGAAAAGAATTATAGGGTTAAAGTTCAATGACATTGGTCTGGGCAAGAATTTTTTTGAAAAGAATCAAAAGCACAGGCAAAAAAAAGCAAAAATAGACAAATAGTATTACGTCAAACTGAGAAGCTTCTGTACAACAAAGGAAGCAATCAAGAGAGTAAAGAGAAAACTTACAGAATAGGAAAAGATACTTACATACTATATATCTGGTAAGGGATGTATTAGTCCAGTTTTCACACTGCTATAAAGAACTGCCTGAGACTGGGTAACTCATAAAGAAGGGGTTTAGTTTACTCACAGTTCTGCATGACTGGGAGACCTCAGGAAACTTACAATCATGGCAGAAGGCAAATGGAAAGCAAAGTTTGCTGTAGATGGTTACAGGAGAGAGACAGAGCACAGGAGAAACTGCTACTTTTAAACTGTCAAATCTCATAAGAACTCCCTTATTGCTATGAGAACAGCATAGGAAAAACAGCCCCCATGAGCCAATCACCTCCCACCAGGTCCCTCCTTAGATGTGTGGGGATTACAATTCAAGATGAGATTTGGATGGGGACACAGCCAAACAATATCATTCTGCCCAGCCCCTCCCAAATCTCAGGTCCTTTTTTACATTTCAAAATGAATATTGCCTTCTCAACAATTCCCCAAAGTCTTCAATCACTCCAGCACTCACCCAAAAGTCAAAGTCAATGTCTCATCTGAGACAAAGCAAGTCTCTTCTGCCTATGAGCCTGCAAAATAAAAAACAAGTTAGTTACTTTCAAGATTCAATGGGGATACAGGAATTGGGTAAATTTTCCTACTTAAAAGGGGAGAAATTGGCCAAAACAAAGGGGCCAAAAGCCCCATACAAATCAGAAACCCAGCCAGGCAGTCATTAAATTCTAAAGCTCTAAAATCTCTTTTGCCTTCATGTCTCACATCCAAGGCATGCTAATGCAAGGAGTGTGCTCCCACAATCTTGGAATGCTCCACTTCTGTGACTTTGCAGATTACAGCCCCTGTGGCTGCTTGCATGGGTTGCTGTTGAGTGCCTATGGCTTTTCCAGATGCATGGTGCAAGCTGTTGGTCGATCTACATTTCTGGGGTCTGGAGGATGGTGACCCTCTTCCTGCAGATCCACTAGGCAGTGTCCCATTGGGACCTCTGTATGGTGGCTCCAACCCTACATTTTCCTTTCATGCTGCCCAAGCAGAGATTCTCCATGAAGGATTCACCCCTTCAGCAGACTTCTGCCTGGACATCCAGGCATTTCCATACATCCTGTGAAATCTAGGCAGAGGTTCCCAAAACTCAACTCTTTTCTTCTGCGTATCCACAGGCTAAACATTATGTGAATGCTGTTTCTCAAGCCTTGGGACTTGCACCATCTGAAGCAATGGCCTGAGCGCTACCTTGGACCCTTTTAGCCACGGCTGGAGCTGGAGCAGCTGGGATGCAGAGTTCCATGTCCTGGAGCTGCGCAGAGCAGTGGTTCCCTGACCCTGGCCCATGAAAGCATTTTTCCCTCCTAGACCTCTGGGCCTGTGATGGGAGGGGCTGCCATGAAAGTCCCTGATAAGCCCTGGAGAAATCTTCCTCATTTAGCTGCCCAAGCTGTTGTGAAGGTCTCTGACAAGGCTTAGAGACATTTTCCCCATTGTTGTGGCTATCAACACTTGGCTCCTCATTACTTATGCAAATTTATGCAGCCAACTTGAATTCCTTCCCAGAAAATAGATTTGTCTTTTCTACCACATTGTCAGGATAAAATTTTCCAAACTGTTGTGCTCTGCTCCCCTTTTAAACATAAGGTCTAATTTCAATTCATCTCTTTGTGAATGCATATGAGTGAACACTTTCAGAAAAAAGCCAGTTCACATTGTGAATGCTTTGTGGTGTAGAAATTTTTTCAGCCAGATACCCTAAATAATCTCTCTCAATTTTGAAGTTCCACAGATCTCTAGGGTGGGGTAAAATGCCACCAGTCTCTTTTCTAAAGTATAGCAAGAGTGACCTTTGCTCTGATTCCCAATAAGTTTCCTGTTTCCATCTGAGACCACCTTGGCCTGAACTTCATTGTTTATATCACTATCAGCATTTTGGTAAAAACAAAGGCTCTAGGAAGTTTCAAACTTTCCCATATCTTTCTTTCTTCTTCTGAGCCCTCCAAACTGTTCCACCTCAGCCCTTTACTCAGTTTCAAAATTGCTTCCACAATTTCAGGTATTTTTACAGTGGTATCTCACTCCTGGTACCAATCCTCTGTATAAGTCCACGTACACGCTGCTATAAAGAACTGGCTAAGAATGGGTAATTTATTGGGCTGCGCACAGTGGCTCAAGCCTGTAATCCCAGCACTTTGGGAATCCAAGGCGGGTGGATTACGAGGTCAGGAGATCGAGACCATCCTGGTCAACATGGTGAAACTCCGTCTCTACTAAAAATACAAAAAATTAGCTGGGTGTGGTGGTGTGTGCCTGTAATCCCAGCTACTCAGGAGGCTGAGGCAGGAGAATTGCCTGAACCCAGGAGGCAGAGGTTGCGGTGAGCCGAGATCACACATTACACTCCAGCCTGGGTAACAAGATTGAAACTTCGTCTCAAAAAACAAACAAACAAACAAACAAACAAACAAAAAAGATTGGGTAATTTATTAAAGAAAAGAGGTTTATTTGACTCACAGTTCCACCTGGCTTGGAGGCCTAAGGAAACTTACAAGCACGTGGAAGGGGAAAGGGAAGCAAGATGCATCTTACATGGTGGCAGGAGAGAGAGAGTGCAGAAGAAATCACCACTTTTAAATCATCAGATCTTGTGAGAAGTCCTTCACTATCACTAGAACAGCATGGGAGATACCTCCCCCATGATTCAATCACTTCCCACCAGATCCCTCTCTCGACACATGGGAATTACAATTAGAGATGAGATTTGGGTGGGTACAGAGAGCCACATCATATCAAGGGTCAATATCTATAATACATAAAGAACTCAATAGCCAGAAAACACACAACATAACAACATCAACAAAAAGGTCAAAAGACCTAAACAGATGTTTCTCATAAAAATACATACAAATAACAATGAGTATATATAAAGTCCTCAGCATAACTAATCATTAAGGAAATGCAAATTAAAATCAGACCTAGAAATCACCTCATTCCAGCTGTAACAGCTATTGTGAAAAAAACAAAATACAGCAAGTGTTGATGAGAATGTTGAGACAAGGGAACCTTACATATTTCTGTGGAGATTTAACTTAGTGCAGCCTTTACAGAAAACAGTATGGAGTTTCATCAAAAAATTAAAAATAGAACTAATGTATGATCAAACAATCCCACTACTGGGTATCTACTTAAAGAAAATAAAATTAGGCATTCACTCTATTCTGCCACCCTGTGAAGAAGGTGCCTACTTCACCTTTGACTTCCAGAATGATTTACCAAGAAAATCACAAGGCATTCAGTTCACCAAGATGTCAGCCTATCTGTTGTTCATTTTGAGTGTCACACATCACCAGAACTGTGCTAAGTATTCAATAGCAAAGCATCACTTTTATGTTCTTAAGCATTCATCTTAAGCTAAATAATTTGAGAATTGAAATCTGGGAAGAGCTTAATTACAGGTAAGAACAATCCATCTGAGTGACTAAAAAGTGACTGAAGACCTCTGCCCCAAACTTTTTTAAGGAAACATTATTATACCAAAGTTTAGCAATCTTTACAAAGACATTAGACTTATTTTGATAACTAGATAAATCAAGAGGGTATTTCCTTATAGCTTCAATAAAATCTATAATGAAAAAAAGAAAGAAAAGAAAATCAGCATGTTAGTGAGATACCTGCACTCCATGTTTACTGAAGTACTACTCACAATAACCAATATACAGAAACAACCTATATCTCAACAGATAAAGAAAATGTGATACACATACATAGGTACACATACACCACCCCATATGTATATGTATATGTATATATATACACATATACATATATGCAATGGAATGCCATTCCACTATAAGATGGAAATCCTTTTATTTTTTAGACAGCATGGATAAACTTAGAGCACATTATGTTAGATGAAATATGCCAGTCACAGAAAGACAAATATCACATAGTCTTGCTTGTATATGGAATCCAAAAAAGATGATCTAATAGAAGTGAGAGCAGGATATTGGTTACCAGATGCTACGGTGGTTAGTGGGGAGAGAGGGTTGGGAAGATCTTTTGTCAAAGCATACATAATTATAGTTGGAAAGGAGAAATAAATTCAAGATACCTATTGAATAGCAAGAAGACTATACTTAATGATGATATATTGTATTCTTGAAAAATGCAGAGACAGTGATGGTAAGTGCTCTTACCACAAAACAAAATAACTATGTGAGGTAATGTATTTGTTAATTAGCAAGATTTAACCATTCCATAATGTACACATACTTCAAAATATCATGTTACAATAAATACAGGGTTTAAGAAAATTAAAAATTAAAAAAAATCTGTGATCGACATGAAAATAGTGACATAATTTTCTGTGATAAGGAAAAAGCCCTGGCAATATTCCATAATTTATAACCTTTTCTAAATGAAAAAACAGTTTGTGGCATTTCTGGAAGATGTATGTCTGTTCGATCCATGTGAAAATATGTGTGTTCCTGTATGTCTTAGTCTGTTTGTGTTGCTATAAAAAATACCTGAGGATGGATAATTTCTAAAGCAAAAGGGTTCATTTGTCTTATGATTCTGCTGGCTGGAAGATTAGGCATCTGATGACAGCTTCAGACTGCTTCTATTCATGGCAGAAGATGAAGGGGAGTCAGCATGTGCAGAGATCACATAGTAAGAGAGGAAGTGAGAAAGAGAGGGTGGAGGGAGGTACCAGGCTCTTTTTAAGAACCAGCTCTCAAGGGAACTAATAGAATGAGAACTCACACATTATAGCTAGGAGGGCCCTACATCTTTCATGCGGGACCTGCCCCTGACCCAAACACCTCCCATTACGCCCCACCTCCAATGTTGGTCAAATTTCAACACGAGATTTCAAGGGAACAAACATCCAGACTATAGCAATATACAAAATAGACTGGACGGCCAGGCTCACATAATTATAAAGTTTTTCATTACATAAAAGCAAGAGGTAGGGGCAATATTTTCTCATGTGGGACTTGAACAAGGTATCCTTCATGTTACCTTTAGCTTGACTAAACTTTTGACAGGGTCTCCCTGAACCTGGGCCTTTGATCTGTCTCTTAGAGTATTTATGTTAGAAAATTTGTGATTGCAAATTCTTGCTCTGGCTCTTTGAGATGTAAATCTCCCAGCCTTCAGGCAGTTTTATAATCCAGAAATGTCTTTCTGAGGATCTGGTAGCCATCCCTTTGAAATGCGATCAAGAATGATAGCGCCTCTATTTCCCAATCTCTGTGGAAGATGAGAGCCTAACTTAAATGAGCCAGTTAGCAAACACGGCCAGCCTAATAACAGTGAGAAACGACACTCCGACACTCCGTGTCCTCCTGTGCTTTCTCACTACTTTATCCCAGCACTTAAAAAATGCTTCCACCTTTTTTTTTTTTTTTTTCTTCAGAGGAGCTGAGTCCAGACTCTCTCTCTCATCGGAAAAGTCTTTAGTAAAGTCTCCTTTGCATGTTTAAACTGCCTGGTACAATTTCTGTTTGAAAGATCTCTTGGCATATTGAAATAGATTCACATACCAGGCCACTGCCTACTAAATGTTACCAATATCTCCCAGTTTGTAGTACATCCAAACATCTCTCACACCATTTTTCAGAATTCTTTCTGCACATGGTATTAAGGGGCTTCTTTTCCCATCCGTGAGGGATGTGGTTTCAAACGCAGGAGTTTCCAGGCTCCAAGCCTCCATCTGGGAACCAGACTCTTCGTGGGTCGGTAAGGGCATGGTTTCAAAGGCAGGAGTTTCGTGGCTTTAGGCCTCCATCCAGGAACCAAAGGGGTTTCAAATGTAAACTTCTTTGTCTGGGTTTCCTGCCACATGGCTGAGTAGAGAAATCCAGGTGAAGCTCCTAAAGCTCTGGGAGGAAGGGGCTCTATACCTCAGAGTTGTGGACCAAGCAGTCAATCTGATATCATAGTCAAAGATCAATCACTCCAGAGGAAATTTGAAAGAACTCCTTTCATTGGACGAGAACATGAATGGGGAGGAAATAACTTAAGGGTTGAACAGATTCCTTCTCTGTGTCCCCTCCCATGATAGCAGAAGCTGTCTCTCTCTCTCTCTCTCTCTCTCTCTCTCTCTCTCTCTCTCTCTCTCTCTCTCTCTCTCTCTCTCTCTCTCCCCTCTCTCTGTCTAATAAATTGCTTTTCTGCAAAACTCTTTAGGGCCACAATATTTATTTGAACAGTAAACTCACTGTGCCTCTGGGGCCCCTTTCCCCATTCTTCAGGGTTAGCAAGGCTAAGAATCTCTTTGGAATGGGGAGTTGGGTACACTCTTCCAGTTACAGTATGACTCCCTGGAGGTTCACAAGTTTAAAGTTGAGGTTTCTGTCTCTTAAAGACCTGAGTTTATAACCTGTTTCCATACCTCTTATGGGTATGTAACCCTGAGAAAGTTGCTTAAACTCTCTAAGATTCAGTTTTTGCTGCTTATATATACATTATAATGATATCCAACTTTTATATGGCTAATCCAAACATGCCTTGTACTAGAACCATTTTGTAAGTACATTAAACAATATTATCACAGCACACTTGTTTTTTCAAGTTATCTCAGTTCAACAACATTTGAGAGAGAGAAAAGGAGGCTGAGAACATTCCAGAGGGACTGGCTGGAAGCAGGTAGTTATAGGTTTCTTGGACCTCCTGGAGAAAGCTATTGAAGAACCAATTAAGAGCCAAAGAAAACATTGCCCAACAAAAAGTTAGCTGTAGCTGGGAGACAAATGCAAAACAACAAAGAAGATGGAAGCCTGGTAATTTTGCTGAAGAATTCTATGCAATAAAAGGCTTGAATAAATTAATTTGTAAATAGGATCCTTCTAGGGAATATTACATAAAATAAGATAGTAAGTGCATTATGCATTTCTACATACTTAGATCAATTAAGGATTGTATAGAAAATGCAAATGTATTTTTTTTTTGATGAGTAAGAGATTTAAAAGAGTAAAATTACTTAAAAATCACATAGGAAACCTTTGCAAGTTTTGCTGCATGCACTGACTTCGGACTGTAATCCCTCCAGGCAATACATGCCTTCACTGTATAAGAAGCAGAGGCGTCTATATTATAGATTGTCTAAAACCAAGAGTTATTGTGGGTACTTACAAGTATCCTGCACTGTGCTAAGCTTTCTACATGGGTTTGAATCCCACAACTCTCTGAACTAAGTATTATTTTATCATTCTGATTTTCCATATGAGGAAACTTGGCCACAGGGTGCATAAGTAATCTGTCCAAGATCACATGGCTAGAAGTGATGCAGTTCACACCTCTGCCCAAAGAGTTGAGTTTCTGAGCTGGTGTTCATAATCACTATACTCTACTTCCTCATCTAAACCCATGAACATGCACCTGCTAATTTCTCTGCCCTTCAAAACAGTTTTAAATAAATATTTATTGATGACCTTACAGAGAATGTACAGCACATAAAGAATCCACATTAGGCTGGGCGTGGTGGCTTAAGCCTGTAATCCCAGCACTTTGGGAGGCCGAGGCGGGTGGATCACGAGGTCAAGAGATCGAGACCATCCTGGTCAAAATGGTGAAACCCTGTTTCTACTAAAGATATAAAAAATTAGCTGGCCATGGTGGCGCGTGCCTGTAATCCCAGCTACTCAGGAGGCTGAGGCAGGAGAATTGCCTGAACCCAGGAGGCGGAGGATGCGGTGAGCCGAGATCGCGCCATTGCGCTCCAGCCTGGGTAACAAGAGTGAAACTCCGTCTCAAAAAAAAAAAAAAAAAGAATCCACATTAACAGACTTTCCCTCTGAAAAAATACTCTGTAGAAAAGAGAAAGAAGGCATTGGGAAGTCAATGTTACAGGAAATACAATAGAGATAAAAATCTTATACAGCATGCTAAAAACCATAAAAAAAAAAAAAAATACGGTTGCTAGTTAGGAAGCTCCCAGATGTGGCCTTCGAGCATGCTATATGTCACAATAGGTAAGTGTACAGATGGAAGCAAAGTATGCAGACTGCTAGAGTTTTGGATTCAGAAGACACAAAGATATCATGTAGCCTCTCTTGAACTTTATTTTCTTTTAATTCACAAAATGGGTATAAAATATAGGCTGTCTCTGGATCCAGGACTGCAGTTCAGACACTAGGTGATGGTTCATTATACTAGCTGCTTGTGACAACAATTCATTTTGAACTGTTGGGCATTCATTCTGGTTGGTTCATGTAAGTCCTAGATAAGTTATTAACTATTCTGAGGATCATCTCTGCTTCCATTATAGGCTTTTTAGGTGAATATACATCATATAGCTTATATTTAAGTGTTTTATAAAACATTACGTCAATGATAATGGTAATGTTTGCTCAGGAAGAATTTTGTCAATTTACAATGGAAAACAGCGTGCAGGTATACTTTGTGATATCAAAACCTTGACTTTCATTCCCCAGAGCCTATCTTCTATAAATGATGAGATTCTATAGTTGGTGAACTCACTCACCTACGTAATTAAAAACAGGGACTATGATTTGCAGCAGGGACTGGGAAATAATGTACGTGAATCAGATTCCTGTTCTTGGCCATTTTAACTGAGAATATTAGAATGAATTTGTCAGTTGGTATAGAAACAGAAAAGGATAGAATGACAACTAAAAAAAAAATCCAGAGCACAACTGAGCCTTCTGTTAATTACCAGAGTGATACTTAAAAGCAGGACACTAGAGTGAAAGTTCTCATGTATTGCTAAGGCCCCCAGGGCTTCCTTGTCTAGAAACCTTTCTCAATTTGGTCTTGAGTAAGCCCCAACCTTGTCAACATTCAGTTCTGAAATCTGTGTGAACTGCTTCTTAATATCTCTAACAACATACTATTTTAGTTTGATCTACTTTTGATGACTTTTTATCCTTACAGCAAAATTATCCTAATTAAAATAAATGACTTATCCAACATTGCTTCCAGTATCTAGCAAAGTGCCTTGCATACAATAGGCAATCAAATATCTAAAAAGAAAATACCTATACTAAAGACACTCAAAACCCTTGTTTTGTGAGTTTTGAATTGTCAATACTGTTCTTTCATATATATGTATATTGAAGAAAAATAAATTTAGAGAAGAATCTTAAAATCCATTAAGGTGAAAATTTTGTCTTTTCAAAAAGTCTCCAAGTGACATAATTTTCCCTGCAGACATATAAATTGACCTAAAAAATTCTCCTTTTTTTACTCTTTTAAAATATGTGTCATAAACTGCCCTTAGACAGCATTGATATTCCTGTTTGAGTTGATGAAAACCTTTGTAGTTCACTGCCATCTTCATTATGCATGAAATGTGACTATATGGAATACACCGTGACTCTAGGAGCAATAATGTATTACCTTGAGGCTTACATAGATCAAAATCTGATGGCTAGATTGAGAGATAGGATAAAATGGAGGTTGAACAAAATTATTTTTAGTTGATGTTTCTTGACTTGACAAAATAAAGTTTTATGACTATTTGGTCTATTTTATAGTGAGTATCATGCATCAGTCAAGAAAGCTGATGACCAACTTACTACACTACTGGCTCTAATAATGTGTATTCATCTCTTTTCATTTTTCATGATAATATTTTGTCACTTTAAAATTCTATCTTTATTATAGTCCACCTAAGCATATTTTTGCCACCACAATACTTCCCACAATGTCTTGTTCGTAACTCATCTCTGATATATATTGTTCATTCAATGATTCATATTTCAGTCCTGGTAATAGCCTAGGGAATGTAAATCTTGAATGAAATAATTTACAGAGAGAATTATAAAACTCATTATGCACAAATAATGAGAACTATGTTTACAGATATTTACTATTTGTTTCTAACAACTGAGCCTGGTTTTCTACCGATGTTAATTATCCCTTTTGGTTTTTAATTGAACTCCTAAGTTTTAGCTTGGCACAAGACTACTCGGCAAATTACTACATTCCCTAGCCTCATTTGAAGCTCTCTGAGTGGAGATAATGCGAACCACTTCTATGTAGTTCTCATAAGAGGAGATTTTGCCCTTTTCTCCCTGACTGAGATATAGGAATGATTGTAAAAACTCGAGCAACTTCTGGAATCCAGAAGTTAGAAGCTGCATACTGAGGATGACAGCGCTGCCCTCTGAGCCATATCTGGCTGAAACATACCATCAAAGAGAGATATATTGCATTTCAAAGCTTCTATAATTTTTGGTCTTTTTGTTATAGCAGCTCAGACTCTACTTTAACAATATAGTAACATTTTAAAATTCAATTTCCATTTTATGTCTCCATTCATTTCCTCCTATTCATTCTTCTTAAAGAGTCTATTCCCATTTGTTCAGCTGAGAAAGCCTAATTCTTATTCTTTTTCCACATTATAATTGTCTTTCTTCATTTACTATGGGATCTCTTCTATGTTTCATAAGTACTATGGTCACCCAAATTTCTGTCATGATTTATGGGCATTTAAAAATCAGCTATAGCCCTTCTAATTTGCATATTGATAGAAGTCAGGAAATGTAATTCATATTGATATTTCCATCCTCACTCCTGTGCACATTACTTGGCACATGCTATGACTCAAGAACTGTGTTTTGGATAAATGAACATAGGAAAACCTCCAAAAAGGGAACCTATACCAGAGAAAAGCAGCCTGGGGACGTTGGGATGGGGAGGGAAGAGCTGCCTCACTGCCAGGCTTCCCTAAGGACTGAAGAATAAGGGAGAACACCAGAAATTGAAGGCTGGATTGTTATGCATCTGTGCCTCAGGGCTGGTTTTTTTCGCCTTAATTTTAATTTTAATTTTTTAGTGCCAGCTGGCAGAGTCTACTCCTCCCCTACCAGCTGCTTGCCTGAGCTGCTGGCCAGCTGCCAGCAGCTGTGCTGTGGAAAGAGAGCCCCCCAGTACCCAAAGCAGGCCACTGGATATCACTTCTGTAAGCTTCCTTGATAACTCCCCTTTCTTAACATATAGCTCTGAAGCTTCTTATCCTTTGAACAGACAACTTTCTTCAAGAAATGAAGTGGATATAGCTCTCTAAAAAAGTCTTAGTGTACATCAACTTTATTTTCATGACCTTGTTTCTATATTCTAGTCACACTACAGATTTTGGTTTGTGATTCTTATGTATTGAAAGGTGTTCCAAGACCTAAATAGCATAACAAAAACTTGCATCTCAATTGAGTGATTGCTTGTTTTCTCACTGCTTTTTCTGGTAAGCAAGATTGTTCAAGAAACTCTTCCCCTTCTTTTTTTGGCTTTGGGTTTGTATTCTTGCTCCTATCAGTAGTGACCATAAGCTGTCACCTAATGGAATTAGTTCAGTGACCCCTACAAACTAAATTAACACTCTCTATCCAGTTTCTACTGGATATGTGTCTAAATCACAGTTGGGGACCTTGTTAGCTGCCTCAGTTAAGAGTTTGGTAAAAGAATGAGCCATCCTCGCCTTTCATCCCCAGGGGCTGTCTCTTAGTGTACTAGAGGCTCATTAGCAGCCTTGTAACACTGAGATTGCCCACAGTATACTTATTCTAACAGGTTTTCTTACTTTGAGATATGGTAAATGTCTATTGCAAATCCTGTTGACATTTATTTTTCAAATTATCTTCTGTATTTGTTTGCAATTTACTCATAATATATGCATTATTCCAATCTGTTGAAATATTGATTCTGATTTATGATTTAGTAAATTAAGAAATGGTTGGGTTGCATATTAAACTTTGGAAGTGATTCACAATATATTACATTCATATTACCCTTTGGAGTTGCACAAAGTCCTTCCACAAGTACTATCTATGAGCATAATGGGGGAAAGAATTATGTTTAATTTATCTTTAAATCCTAAGGGATATAACCCAATGCTAGCACATGAAAGATACATAATACAGTGTTTCTAGTGAACAACAAATCAAAGAAGATGACAGATGTGATAGTCTTAAAATCTATGCACAAATTAGTTGATACTTCTTGTATTAGTTTTCAATTGATACTGTGATAAATGACTACCAAGTAAATGGCTTAAAATAACATAAATTTAATATCTTACATTTCCTGAATTTGGAAGTCCAAAATAGATCAAAAATCAAGGAGGGGCTCCAGCCTTCCAAAGACTTGAGTTGAGAATCTATTTCTTTGCCTTTTCCAGCGTCTAGAGGCTGCCTTGCCTAGGCTTGGCCTCACTCTGACCTCAGCTTTTGTCTTATCTTCTCCTTCTCTGACTCTGACTCTTCTGCTCTCTTTTATTAGAATCTTTTGTGATTACATTTAGTCTGCCTGGATTATCCAGGATAATCTCTCCATCTCAAGATACTTAACTTACCTTTGCCAGTAAGGCATCACACAGATCTCTGAGATTAAAAGTGGCATCTTTGGTGGGGGGTAGGAGGCATTATTTAGCCTACCACACTCAAGAGATGTAGTTTAACTCCCCTCTTCTTGAATATGGACTGATCCTAGTGAATTATCTAAAGAATAGAGTACAATTTAGTGACACTATATGACTTTTCAGGTTAGGTTATTTGAGCCAATACAGTTTCTACCTGGCTTTTTTTTTCTTGGGTTGTGAAACCCCAAGCTACAATATAAGAAGTCTGATTTCATTGAAGTTGCTATGTTAAAGAGGCCAGCTGGAGACCACATACATACACTGTGAGATCAAAGAGATGATCAAGAGACATGAGGTGTTCTAGCTTCCAGATGTTTGGGTCTTCTCATTCTAGACACTAGACATGTGACTGACTGAGGAAGACCATCACTCACATGTCTACTGCTAGAATAAGAAGATTCATCCTTAAGATGACTTCAGTCCCGGCCACCAACTGACCACAACCATAGAAAAGACTTAAGGAAGACTGCTGCCGGAGGCTAGGGAGAAAAAATTTGTGAGTGAAATCAATTAAAGGTATTGTTTTAGGCTACTGTTTTAGGATAATTTGCTATGGAGCAATAGATAATCAGAACAAATAGAAAATATTTTTCCAACTTTAAAGATGATAAAACAGAAGTTTAAACACATCAGATAGCATATAGAAACATTCATGAAGCAAGCCCAAGTTAGAGAAGAAATAGAGTAACATCAAAAGTACTGAACAGGATCCTGGCCAGATCTCTGAGGTCCAAACTAACATCTGCTTGTTGTGACTTTTAATATGATTCTTAATATCTCTGTGTCTCAATCCCCTTATCTGCAGAATGGTAATAATAATAGTACCTACTTCATAGATATGTTCTATTAAACGGGATAATGTAGATAAACATAAAAGAGTGCCTGAAATTATTAATGCCACTAAATTATAAGCTATTTTTTAGTGTTTCATTATAAATTTAGTACTTAGTGTCTTTCTCAGGCTTATCAGTTTCCTTTCCAAATAGCCTTAAACTCAACTCATAAATGTTCAAGAATATTTTATGAAGATGTCCCAGTTGTCTGGGTTCTACCTCTAATATCCTACAGAAATTTGAGGAGGCGGGGGAGCTTCCCAAATGAATGGCATCTTTGGCTGAGAGCAACTCTAACTTGAATATTTATTGGGCATAAATAGGAAATTCTAAAGCTTATTACTAATATCCTACACTTTTTCCAAACCCATAGAGAGACTGTTTCTTATGGAAATTCCTCTTGTCAGCAAATCAATTCTCAGTCACCATTGAACTTTCTCCCTCCATCTGCGTATCTTCAAACATCTGTAACTCATTCTATTTGCTTTCTTACCTTCTACAGTTAAGATATTCACCTATGACGGAGAAAAAAGCATGTAACTAGGCTGCTGGCAGTAAAGACTCTATGGAATCCCATGTCCTCTGTGCCCTAAACATTTATCAGCAAACTTCTTATATACCCCCAGTTGGTTTCACTTCCTATCACACTCAGCCCTTATTTCAGTAATTGTAACTTTCTTAAAATCTTCAACCACTCCAGTACTTTTCTTCTCCTCTAATAAATGGCACTAACACCTAAATCACAGAAAAATAGAAAATCCAGGAACTCCTACATGGTCTTTTTTTCCTCACTGAAAAACTCACATGTATCAAGTCAGCCAGCTATTATTGGCAGACACATTCAATATTTAATCCAAGCCAATGTCTTCTTAGGCAATCGTGACAAACTCATGTCTCTCTAGGGATTTTAACTATGGTTAAGAAAAGTTTAATGTTCTCCTTGTGGTTTAACCCATCATTAGAACTCCTCCAAAAAGGGCCACAGTGGCAGAAGAAAAATACAGGCCTCCATCCAAAATTTCTTCATTTTTGTTTTTCTTCTGATTTGCAATCTCATTATCTCTGTACCCATCAACACACACTCTTCACAGTCACATCTCTGCTTTCTTTGGCACTCAAGACTCTGACCTGTTTCAAAGCAATAATCTATTTGTACACAGAATGAAAATCTCATTAGTCAAGTTGGGTGTTTTTCTTCTTAGGTACTTCTCCCAGTGTTCCAGAATCTGATAAATCATTTATTCTCCCACTAAACTCTTCAGTGAGAATTTTTAAATCACCAGTGCACCCTGCATTTTCTCATTTACCCTTTAACTTGAACTACACAGTCTACCATCAAGATAAATCCAACTTGGTAGCAAATAGATCTTCCTGAGAATTTGAGCTAGCTGAAGTTAAGAAAAAATGAAATGTTTTCTTGTTCTTGGTAGCAGTAAGAATGGAAACCTAAAGTTGATAAAATTTTTGGTTGAGAAAGTGGTGTACTGAGGCTTTGCTTTTACCCTATTTTTCCTAAGTGAAGAACGGCAAGGCATTGAGAGTGAAATTAGTCTCTTCATTTATTGATTTAACTATTAAAAAGAAAGATATTTTAGAGCCATCAAATAGTAAAGCCGAAAAAGAATATGTAAAGAAGTTTCTAGAGAAGCAGAATGGATGCAGATCTGGGGTTGCAGATCTAGGATTGGTTGAGGCCTAACTAGAATTATAGCTATGACTGGGTATGGTGGCTTGTGCTCATCATCTCAGCTGAGGGGCCAAGCGGGAGAATTACTTGAGGCTAGGAGTTCAAGCCTGGCAACACAGCAAGACTTGATGATGCATACCTGTAGTTCCAGCTACTTGGCTGGTTGAGGTGGGAGGTTCGCTTGAGCACAGGAGGTCGATGCTATGGTGAGCTCTGATGATGCCACTGCAGTCATATGAGTGACAGAACAAGATCCCGCCTAAAAAAGAAAAGAAAAGAAAAAGAAATCCAGCCATTAAGAGGGTCCCTGTGGTATAGGTGGCTAAGAAAATTTTTATGTCATACTGAATATTTAAGTGATTTCTCTTTTATGTTGTTTAGTGATTGTTGTTATTTATCAAACATAGCCATGAAAAGTTAATGTAAAGGCTGAGCATTCCAAATCTGATAATCTGAAATCTGAAATGCTCCAAAATCTGAAACATTTTGAGCACAAACCTGACGCTTTAAGGAAATTCTCTTTCAAAATTGGGGTGTTTGAAAGAGAATTTCAGCATGATGGCTCACACCTGTAATCCCAGGACTTTGGGAGGCCGAGGCAGGTGGATATCTTGAGGTTAGGAGTTTGAAAACAGCTTGGACAACATGGTGAAACGCTATCTTTACTAAAAATACAAAAAATTAGCTAGATGTGGTAGTGTATGCCTATAATCCCAGCTACTCGGGAGGCTGAAGCAGGAAAATCATTTGAACCCAGGAGGCAGAGGTTGTAGTGAGCCAAGATTGTGCAGCTGCACTCCAGCCTGGGAAATTGGGAAACAGAGTGAGACTCCGTCTCAAAAAGAAAAAAAAAAAAAAAGGGGGTGGAGGGGAACAAAAGAAAAGAAAATTGGGCTGCTTAACCTGTAACAGTAATGCAAGTATTCAAGTATTCCAAAATCTGAGAAAATCTTAAATCCAAAACACTTCTGGTCCCAAGTTTTGCATAAGAGATAGTCAACCTGTACCACAAACCTTGTTGGTGGACCTCTGGGAAATGGAAAAAAAAGGTCAAAGCATTCAGAAGTGGCCAAGTGACAGAGGAAGGGCAGCCACTATACTAAGTTAAGTTTAAGTGCAAATCAATACTGTATTTGAAACAAAAATTTGGTAGAAAACATAAACACGACAGTAACTTCTTAATAAGCCTCATGAACATTTATAAAAATCTTTGACTTTTATAATTACATTGGGCCTTTAGCAACTTTCTTTGGATACTAAAGGGAATGTTAATTCAAGAAGTGTGGAATAATTTGCTTGTTATTCCAAATTTTTATTCCAGTTTAGATGCTGCTCCAAAGCTTGAAATCCATCTAAAATAAAAAAGTTCTCAATCTGACTTCAGTATGTTCTCTCAAAATTACTCATGTTCTCCAGTATTTCTTGTTAATCAATAGCACCTGCACACACTTACACACCTGGAATTCGCTTTTCATTTTCCTTGTTCACTTCCTACATCAGGTCATCAGGCTGTATAGATTCTATATTTTATTTTCGTATTTTCCTGGATTTAGGGAGTACAGTGTATCTTTGTTCATGGATACAGTAGTGAAGTCTTGACTTTTAGTATAACCATCACCCCAACAGTGTACATTGCACCCAATAGGTAATTTCACATACTTCACCCACCTCTTACACGCCAATGTTTACTTTTCCATGAATCATGTCCATATGTACAATGTATATTGTATATGTATAGTATATATTTATATATATATCTGTGTGTGTGTGCATTTGTGTGTGTATAACATTTTCTTTAATTATTCATTGATAGACACTTAGGTTGATTCTATAATTTTGCTATTATAAATTGTGCTGCCATAAATATATGAATACATGTATCTTTTGATATGATCCTTTATTTTCCTTTGTGTATAAACTCAATAGTGGGATTGCTAGATCAAATGGTAGCTCTATTTTTAGTTGTTTGTGGAATATGCATTCTATTTTCCCTAGAGATTGTACTAATTTACATTCCCACCAACGGTGTATAGACATTTTCTCTTCTTTTCATCCTCACCAACATCCATTGTTTTTTGACTTTTTAATAGCCATTCTGACTGGTGTAAAAGGATATCTCACTGTGATTTTAATTTGCATTTCTCCAATGATTAGTGATGTTGATCATGTTTGTTGGCTGCTTGTATGTCTTCTTTTGAGAAAAATGTTCATGTCCTTTGCCCACTGTTTAATGGGGTTATTTGTTTTTTTTCTTTTTGAGGTGTTGGAGTTCCTTGTAGAGTCTAGATATTAGCCCTCTGATGGATGTATAGTTTGTAAGTATTTTCTCCCTTTATGCAGATTTTCTGTTTACTCTGATGATTATAATTTTGCTGTGCAGAAGCTTTTTAGTTTAATTCAGTCCGATTTGTCTATTTTTGCTTTTGTTGCATTTGAGAACTTAGTCATAAATTTTTTGCTTAGACCAATGTCCATAGTAGTTTTTCCAGGTAGTCTTCTAATCTTCTTTCTAATTTCAGATTTTATATTTACATTTTTAATCCATCTTGGGTCAATTTTTGCATACAGTGACTGATAGGTTTCATTCTTCTACATGTGGCTATCCAATTTTTCCAGCAGCATTCATTAATTGGATCTCTGTTCCTCAGTGTACAGTTTTGTCAACTTTGCCAAAGATCAGTTGGTGGTAGGTGTGTAGCTTTATTTCTGGGTTCTCTATTCTGTTCCATTGACCTGTGTCTGTTTTTATACCAGTATCACACTGTTTTGGTTGCTATAGTCTTGTAGTATAACTTGAAGTCTGGCATATGATACCTCCAGTTTTGTTCTTTTGGTTAAAATTGCTTTGGCTGTTTGGGCTCTTTTTGTTTTTTATGAATTTTAGAATTTTTTCCCTAATTCTTTGAATATAATGTCAATAATTGGATAGGAATTACATTAAATCTGTAGATAACTTTGGGCAGTATGGTTATTTTAACAATACTGATTCTTCTAATCCATGAGTATGGGATGTGTTTTCATTTGTTTGTGTCATCTACAATATCTTACAGCAGTATTTTATAGTTCTCCTTGTAGCGCTCTTTTACCTTCTTGGGTAATTGCATTCCCAGTTTTAACTTTTTCATATCTATGGTAAATGGGACTGAGTTCTTCATTTGGTTCCCAGCTTGACTAGGAGTGAGGTATAAAATTGCTACCGATTTCTGTATGTTGATTTTGTATCCTGAAACTTTACTGAAGTCATTTACCAAATCTAGAAATTTTTTGTAGAGGACTTTATGATATTCTAGTTATAAAATCACATCTTGAGCAAACAGCTAATTTCACTTCCTCTTTTCAAATTTGGATGCCATTTATTTGTTTCTTTTGCCTGATTGCTCTAGCTGGGATTTCCAGTACTAAGTTGAGTCGAAGTGGACAGGCACCCGGAATGGTGCCATGCTGCAGTTGTCCAGTGCTAGGAAGTCAGTTGGACTTCACATGAGTTGGAGAAGTGTCTCTCTGTGATCTCTAGGCAGCTCCCTATACCAGCTGAAGGCCTGTGAGAGTTGAGGGGCTCTCTCATCTCAAAGCTAAGATTGCAAAAGTCTGTGGTGGAAATGTGGAGCTCTAAAGGTTGGTCTCTCACTTATTCCTTCCCTGGGCTGGGGAGCAGCTCCAGGCCCCAGCAATCCTGACTGAGGAAGCAACCCTGCTTCCCTCTCCTTCACTCTTTGTATTTTTTTATTGCCTCTCTGTTGAATTACAGTGTTCTCTCTCAGAGATCTCTTCCAGGTATGAATACCAACTAAATATTTTGGTTTCTCTCCGTAGAAGAGGCAGACCCCAGCTGTTTTTGTCAGCCATCTTGAACTTCTCCTCCTATTTTATGGTTCTACTTCTTGGCTATCATCCAACTCATCATCCCTTCCCACTCCCTCATGCATAGCTTTAATTCTCACCTGGTGCTATGGACCAAATGTTTATTTTTTTCTCCCTTACTCTGAGCCTTATATGTTAAATTTCTAATCCCCAATGTGATGGTATTTGGAAGTGGGGCTTTTAGCAGGTGATTACACTTGATGTAGTTATGCTGGTGAAGCCCTTATGATAAGAATGTCTGTTACCAAAAGAAGAGACAGGAGATCTGTTTTTCTATGTGTACACAGCCAGGAAGTGCCATGAGAAGATGTAACCAGGAATCTAGGCTTCACCAAGAACCTTACCACGCTGGAAACCTAATCTCCTGCCTCACTTCCTGCATTCAGAATTATAAGAAATATGTATTTGTTTTGTAAGCCACCTTGTTCTATAGTAGCCTGAACTAAGACATCTGGTTACTACATCAGCCTCTAGAAATCCTTGACATCTGTTATTTTGTCCCTTTAGGAATCATTCTAGATCTTGATTTGAGGGTAATCTTTCCATAGTACAATTTGATGATCTGTTTCTTAGGTGTCGAGTCAAATTATTGAGTACTTACTATGTATTAGCCTCAATGCCTTGTCCTTTGTCTATATAAATTAATTTGTTTATCACAACACAGTTATGAAATTGAAATTACTATTACAACTTCAAGGAGTACTGTAATGTTGGTCACATTGGGGTCACCAACTGAGACATTGATCACTAGTTGCGAAGGTCTGTCCTGTAGACCCTGACTCAGTGACACATGATTAATTACACTCACACACACAGTACAGTGAATTGAGTGAGCTAGGGATGTCATCAGATGCTCTCAGAGGGCGATTGCAGCTAACCAACCCCTACTTGCTGTTCCCCTTTGCATTTATTCAGCATAGATTTAATAAAAGAGGTTCTAAATCAACAGGACTGTGGATAATTAACATAGTTAAAAGAGTAGTTTTACAAGTGATAAAAGCTTTTGGTTCTGGGGCCCTGCAATAAACACAATTAATGGGTAATACCCCTTTGACTTCCCTGTGAGAGGACTATCCAGCACAAAATTTACATGAGTGAACAGAGACAAAGGAATGTAGGGTAAACAGACTTAACTGGGGAAGCTTCTGTTATCCTTAACCTTCACCCTATCACTTAATGCTCTAAGATGAGAACTGGCCAACTTCAGTCTGTTCCATGAGTTAACAAAAATCTTTCTGCCTTTCAAAGGGTTTGAGACTATATATACTCTTAAAACCTTCCCTAATATTTCCCTTAACATTTTACCAACCATCCTGAGTGAATCTCAACAGAGTACACTAAAGGGAAAAGAATTGATGGTCTCAATCAGTATTAAAGCACAAAATAACAGAAATTTTAATTACTACCCTATGCAACAATTTCTAATACTACCTTTTGCTGTAATTCTATACATTTCACCAATATATCTCCTTATCATTTTTCATTGGCTACTTGTCTCTTCCCCTTTGCCACTGTAGTCACCAGTTTATAAGCTGAAACATTTAAGCTTCTGTGCTTTGCACTTAATTTCTCCAGCCAAGTTCCTACTCATTCTGTAAAACTCATCATGTATGTCCCTTTCTGCAAGGAACCACTCTCACCCACATACTTTGTCTCTATTAATTCTTTTCCTGTGGTCTTCCACAGCACCCCTTGCTGATTTCTGACAACGCTGGGTTTTCATGGTTTTTTTCCTGCCTGCCTCCCCAATAATTTGTGAGCTTGTTGCGCCCAATGACTGTGTCTTGGCATTCTCTGGCAGATAGCCTAGTATATGCCTCATAGTTTTCCCTAAATGTTTGTTGAATTAATTACCTAAGATTCTATGTGGTAAGCACTGGTCATTCCTTCCTAGCACTAGAAGCTATAGTTTTATAATCCAATATTTTCCCAGTTATCCTGATGAAGAAATTCAGCATTTCAAAACTGTTTTTTGTTTGTTTATTTGTTTCTTTACCGAAGAAGTTTCAAAGGTATGTATAGCTTTAGAAATGTTTTTTGCATTTTAAGTAGAAGTGCCTATTCTTTTGGAACACACTTTGCCCAAACCTCAAGACTTGAGACTATAGAACTTATAAAAAAAAAGTCATTCTTCTATTAAACTTTGGAATATAATTTTCAAAGTGCAAACAGCATCCAGGAGTTATATTTAGTTTCTAAATTGTCATTTAGTTGGAGTATAGTATTGAAAATTGTCTTTCAATTTTCTGTTAGCTTGTCAGCTGGTATGTGTTCAATGACTTCAAGGTATAATATCTGCTACTATAGTAGCTTAACTACCTTAAAAATGATCTGTAACTGGTGAAATTAAATTTTGTATAGAACAAGTGTCATCTTATATAATAATGATTATAAAATGCAGCTCCTTTACATTAAGAATATCGTAAAAAAAAACTGAGATTTTTATTCATAAAGGAATAAAGAGTTTAACAAAAGGCTTTAGGGTCATAGTGTATTAATAGATAATAATATATTCATTTTCTTTATCTGAATAATAATTACATATTTTATGAGTTCAATCATCAGCATAGGAAAATCCATTCAGTAGCATTACTTGGAAATGTGTATTTTTCATTTTGTATTGATTAAATCATGCCAGGTATAATGCAGGTTGCCAAGATAAAAACATTTTCAGCTGTTAAGTTTTATACTTGTTTATAAAAGAGGAGGTACTTCAAATTTTCTTAACCTGATACTTACCATTTTAATTGTAAAGACCAAAAGTCAAGCTGTCATTAGAGGAATATTTAACAAGGCAAATTTACACAGGCTATTTGTATTGCAATATTCTGGTGTAGGTTTTAAAATAAAAGCATCATCTTTCCAGATACATTTTATTGCTAAAGTAATTACCTTAGAGATAGACTACATATGTTTGTCATTGTTTTCTAATTTTATTGTATTACACTCAGATTAGTGCTCCTGCACAAAACCAGACAGAGACTTGTTCTAAGTTTTATTAAAAAAAAAAAAAAAAAAAAAAAAAAGAGAAAATAACCTACACTAATATTAAGAAGGATAGATCTAAGCTCATGTATCATTTATAAAATGACTTCTCAGAAATATTTGTAGCATCAAAAATTATTTTTTCTTTCGCTCTTAGAGAAATATGTTTCTATTTTGTCATCGTTGCTATTATGACCTTGTTAGTACTGAGGGAAAATAGGGCAGTTTATTAGTTTGCTAGGCTGTCTCAACAAAATACCACAGACTGGACAACTTTAACAGACATTTATTTTCTCAGGCTTCTGGAAGCTGGGAATCCAAGATCAAGGTACAGACAGATTTGGATTCTTCTGAGACTCTCTCCCTGGCTGGCACATGATCACTCCTTCCCTATGTCTTCACATGGCCTTTTCTCTGTGTGTACACCCTACTGTCTCTCTTAATATCCTAATCTTCTTATAGGGACACCATCCTAAAGGCTTATTACCTCTTTAAAGACTACATTTACATTCTGAGACACTGGGGATTAGAACGTTAGCATAAACATTTTTGGGAACACAACTCAGGACATAACAAGCAGTGTCAACAGATCACCACAAGCCACGTGATGTGATAGCATTTTTATGTTCTGCAATTTAAATTCCTTATATAAGAAAGAATCTTTGGGATATTGATAATTAGCTATATTGAAAGAGTATATAGTTTTCTCATTCCCGGTGCATATATGTTTGATTTATTAAGGATAATGAGTCTCATTTAAATTATAATTTTATTGTCATATTATCTATCTTTATGTAATGGTGACTTTTTCTTGTGGTTTCTGTGTAATTGTGTATGCATTACAAATTGTTTTTATTAGGACCATCACATGACGTTAACTTTTTGCTCTGTAACATTATCAATGGCAAAAGAAGAATTCAATGTGATTACAATATTGAATAATATCTTTAAGGATAATATACATCTCATGGAAGCAGAGGAATAGGACCAGAAATGAAAAACTTTCATCATGTGAGGTCTCTAAATATAAATTTGAATTCTATTACATTGGTTAAATCTAATTTCCCAGAAAACAGAGGTAAGACTAAAAAAAAAATGAGATTTATTTTTGGTGAAATACAAAATGTAATAGATGAATGGTTTTTTAAAACCTCAATAATGTGTTCACTATATAGTACATTTAAAATTGGGTTATTTTAA
Source organism: Saguinus oedipus (assembly GCA_031835075.1). Lineage (NCBI taxonomy): Eukaryota > Metazoa > Chordata > Mammalia > Primates > Cebidae > Saguinus > Saguinus oedipus. The sequence continues at coordinate 48,942,749 of CM063169.1, forward strand.
AATTTGTGATTATCTATTTACTTATCAATTGAATTAAATTAGTATCTTGCATCCAAAGGCGATGACAGTAGTTGATTCATTCAAGGAGCATACCCATGTAGAACTGTATAAAACTTAAATTTGTGGTATTAGCTCAGTACAAAACAGCATATGATAAAGTGGCATCATAGAATTTCTGGGAAATACACATATAACTCAGTGTTTGACCTACCTGACAGGACTAGACAAAGACCTCCTATTATTCTTCATTTCCTATCCTTGCTAAGGGATTGCCACGACTTCATGATTTCAGATACTATTTAGTCTATGTTGCATATATTTTTCTCTACCAAGACTACTATTTTTTGCATCAATAGTGTTTAATAAGTAATGTCCTTCTGAAAAGTATATATGACTTTCTTAGAAGCCATTACTCTTGGTTGAGCCATTAAATATGTACTACTTTATAGACAGGCATCTGAGGTACTAAGGGAAACAACTTGCTCTCAGGTTCCTGAGATCAACAAGGGAAGACAGAAAAGCAAACTAACATTGCAAGAAATGTTTTAACTGTACAATTAGAGTAAAAATATGCTTAGAGCCAAAGGCTATGGATAATTAATTCAGGCCCAGGAGTTGGGTTGACGGATTGTATCTGGGTAGATTTCCCAGAAGATGACCACACTGAAAATAAATTTTGAAAGAATAAGTGTGGGTAAAGAATGAGGAATTATAAGTGAAAAAGTATTGAAAGCTTCTGATCTATGTCTATTAGAGCATATTCCAAATTTGAAGATAAAAGTTGAAATAGCAAGAAGAAGGGGCAACACCTTGGTCACTGAGGCTACAGAAGGAAGTGAGACCCCTTTGATAAAGAGCTTTATGCACCCTAAAAAGGTATTTAAATGTTATCCTACAGGTAATGGAAATTTGGAGAGGTTGGCTCTGGGGATAATATTTTTAGAAGATGTTGTTTGCAATAACAACTTAGCAATTTCAAACCACATACATTTGGTATCTCACAGTTGTTATGAGTGAGTCCACAAATGGCTTATGACCAGGTCCTCTGCTCAGGATCTCCCATGCCTGTGAAGATCAAAATACACAAGGATGTGTTTTCATCTGGATGCTTAACTAAGGAAAAATCCACTTCATTCAGATTTCAGGTTTATTCAGATTTTTTATATAATGCATTTCCATGTGATTGTCTGACTGAAGGTCCCAGCTTTTTATGAGCCATTGCCTGGAGACTAACTTCAGGTTTTAGAGGCTACCCTCACATCTCTGCCACTGACCTTCTGCATAGGTAGTTTGTGACATGACTGCTTGTTTCTTCAAAGACAGCAAAAGAATCTCCCTGTCTCCTTTCTGCTAAAACAGAGTCTTATGTATCATAACATGGTGATAGAATAATATCCCATCACCTTTGCCATATTATATTGGTTAAAATAAAGGCATGGCTTTCTTCACACTCAGAAGGAGCACATGATATAAAGGTTTGAAATAAAGAAAATAACGAAGACAACATAGAGTAGATTAGAACTACTCCTATGACTCAGACCAAGAACAACAGCATTACTTAAGAATTTATTGGAAATTTAAATTCCCATGTTCCACCCCAGATCTGCTAAATCAGAAACTTTAAGAGCAAGCCCAGTGTTCTGTGTTTTAACAACTTCTTCAGGTGATTCTCACACCTACTACATTTTAAGGATCACTGATTAAATGGCAGATCTTCTTCTTCCCCTTTGAGTAAGGTTTGATTTATCATCTGGAGGAAAGAAAGAAATATATTCTTTTCTGTAGAAAAGAAATGAGATGGATGATGGTTCCAAAATCAGGTTATCCCAGAATTAATAGGAATTGTAGTTATGAAAGAGAGTAAAGAAGAGAAACTAAAATAAATGAATAAATAAGAGGTGGTAGTTGAAGCTAGATTCAAATCATTAAAAATAGGAGTACTTGTCAAAGGGTAGGAATTTGAGGAAGTAGATACTGAAAGCAATTGCTGACCTGAATTACAGGAAAATACAATAAATTTTTATCTCTTTTCTATACGTAGGGACCTGGCTCAAACATTAGTGATAAGATTTGGGGTGTAAAAAATAGATGTTGGTGTTTTTATCAAGATAAGAGTCTACTGAATGAAACAACTATGGGCTGAGAAATATTTACACTCAAAGGACAGATAGAGGAAAACATCATTACCTGGTATGGTTTGGCCGTGTCCCCACTGAAATCTCATCTTGAATTTCCATGTATTGTTGGAGGGACCTGGAGGGAGGTAAGTGAATCATGGTGACAAGTCTTTTCTATGCTGTTTTCATGATAGTGAGTAAGTCTCACGTGATCTGAAGGTTTTGAAAAAGGGGAGTATCTCTGCACAAGCGTTCCCTCTTGGCCTGCTGCCATCCATTTAAGGCATGACTTGCCTTTCCTTGCCTTCTATGATTGTGAAGCTTCCCCAGCCACATGGAACTGTTAAGTTAATTAAATCTTCTTCTTTTGTAAATTACCCAGTCTTGGTATGTCTTTATAGGTAGCATGAAAATGGACTAATACAGTACCTGTATTATTAACTGAAGCAAGAGAGAGAACAAGAAACTTGGAAGCTTAGGAAAGGAAGATTCAAAACATAGAGGAAATATTCAAGAGTGCTGCAAACCACAGGGTAGTTGTGTTAGAACACATTAATTGGAGATAAAGACCTAATTCAAACAATTTAAAGCAATAAACATCTGCATTAATTATTTATTTTTCATATTAATGAGAAATCTGGCATAATGACTGACTGGTTCATTCATGGCAAGTTTATGTATCTCTCCCAGTTTCCCTCTCTTTCTTCTTCTTCTTTCTTTTCTTTGAAGGGCTAGGCTAATCTTTTGCTCCTGGGAAAAACGGGAAGGATATATTTCTTTCTTTCTTCCAGCACCCATATAGGTTCTGGAAAAAGATTCTGATTTGTCCTTAGATCACATGACCATACCAAGAGCATGACATGTTTCTATTGGCTGGCCTGGGTCATATGCTCTCTATTGCCAAAGACAGAAAAGACTGATTGGTATTAGACCACAAATATTGACAGTAATGTAAGTCCTGAGAAATATCTACTGGCTTTGATGCTAGAGAAATTTAGGTAGAGGATCTGGTAGAAAAGCAAGATTTTGCAGTGGTTAACATGTAAAGAAAAGAAGTTGGTAGTGAATGGTTCACATGCTGTCCCTGGTATCATGACCACCAAAACTGCTTCCTTTTTCTGTGTTTTTGAATTTTTATTTGTATTCTTTTAAAGTGAATTGTTTTTCTACATAGAAATTCATCAGTGAGCACCTTACCCAGGTTTTCTTTCAGTTCTAATTCAGCTCTTTTTTTCATATTTTTTAAAATTATACTTTAAGTTCTAGGATACATGTGCAGGACATGCAGGTTTGTTACATAGGTATGCATGTGTCATGGTGGTTTGCTGCACCCATCAACCCATCATCTAAGTTTCAAGCCCTGAATGCATTAGCTATTTCTCTGAATGCTATCCCCCTCACCTTCCTCCCATCCCCTGACAGGCCCTGATGTGTAATGTTCCCCTCCCTGTGTCCATGTAGCTCTTTATAGAAGTAGATACCAAAGTGAAAAAAAGAGGAATCTATCCTTATTCCTATGTTCTCACCTGAAATAACCACCATTATACTGTAACAAGAGATTCTCTATCAGTCCTGTGCTCTCCAGTAGTATCCCTGTTCAAGGGTCAGGAAGTCTACATGGTCATGGGCCATACCCCAATTTCTAGATTATTTTCTAGACTCCAAATTATCTGCCCTAATGGCTCCACATCCATTTCCAGGACCTGCAAAGTTCTCCACTCCATCCTGATACAATAATGGAAAAGCACATGATAGTCGTGCACCACCCCAGGCCCAGCGTGTGAGTTTTTGCCTTTTGGAGATTGAATAAGGAAGTTGGGCATATTGGACTGTGCTTAACAAATGTATGGGTATTAAGCTTCTCACAGTTCTGGAGCCAGAGTGAAAAGTACAGTGGCAGATGCTGTGGCCCAGCTTTCCTTGGGATCCACATTCTAGCAAGAAACTCCAAGTGGTCCAAGAAATGTGAAGTTAGCCTTTCAGGTAATTATGAACTTCTATTTGTCAAAGTAGAAGACTAATCTGTGGTGTATTTAACATTTTGTTAGCTTAATTGTTAAGTTTTAAATATTTAGACTTATGTTATATAAATATCTTTTTGTACTCTGGCCTTAAGGCCCACAATTAAGGGTAGATTGCATACCTGCAGGAAACAAAAGATAGTATATGTGATTCCAGTCAATCAGTTAGTTATAAATAATTTGTAAATAACACATAATACTCTATGCTATACAGTTCTGGTTCCTTGCTCTGGTACTTTGTTCATAATAAATGGCTACAATTATGCCTACACTTGTATCTATACTCTTAGGCATGTTCTTCCTACACAGATTCTGTCCCTCATTATGTGAATTATTTTGGCCAGTGGGGCAATATTAGTGTAATGTAAGCAGAGACTTAAGAAATACTTTTTCATTGGGGTTTGTCTGCTTTTGCTATTCTGATATTCCTATCATGTAAAAAAGCTTGAGATAGTCTCTAGGGTGGTAAGAGACAAATGGCCAAGCCATCCTATTACCCAAGCTGCCATCAAGCTTACCACCAGATACATGTGGGGAGCCGTCTAATCCCAGCTGAAACACTAGTTGACCATGAAGTGATCAGCTGAATCAGACCAGATCAGAACAGTCTAACTGACTTACAAAAACTGAGAAATGATAAGCATTTCTTAGGTCACTAAGTGTTGGAATGATTTGTTGCATAGCAATACCAATTGCAACATTTACCCAGGATTTTCATTACTAAGTCAATTTTATTTTCTTTACAATGTATTCTAAACTCAACAAGATGCAGAAGATGTTTTAATATCAAATCTATGTTTGCTCCTTCAGCTTTATGTCTTCGATGTCTCCCCATCTCTAACCCTCGCCTCTCATATTAATGCCATGTATGATGGCTTGCAGGCTTTCAAACATCCAAAGCTCTTTCAAGTCATTGACTTTGTTTTTGCTTCTTTTTCTAGCTTGATTTCTCTTATATTGTATGTTCTGATACAATAGAAAAGAGCTTCAGGAACTAAATATCTACTCATTTATTCAAGGCCCATTTCCTATCTTTTAATTTTTTTCTGATCCATTGACATAGAAGTGCATTCTCATTTTCTCCCATTAGACCAAATATTTAACTGTAACCTGTTAATGTACACGTATTGCTAGCTCTCTATTATATTATAAGTGAGCCATCCCTTTGACAGCAGAAACCATTACCTATTTGTCTCTGCATCTTCAATGTCCAATAGAGATGATGATATAGACTTAATGCACGGTTGGTTAATGACAAATGGGAAAAGAAGAAAGAAGGGAAAGATAGACAAAAAAAAGTAGACAACAGATACAGACATCTTGTTTCACTTCCAGGACTGAGATGGAAGGAAGACAATAATTCAAATCAGGGGAGTGTTTTATTTTTATTGTTATGGTCCGTTATTTTTTAAGTTGACTTGAGAATCTATTCTACAGCATGTTTTTATAATGAATAAAAAGAGTTAAAATAAAGGCAGGGGATTAGTTCTTTGGTAAAGGGTCTTGAGAATGGCACAGTTGGATGTATTTGACTAACTAGAATTATGTGAAAGAATTTTTCTGATATAGGGTATAAGAATATCAGTGTGTGTGTTCATATATGTGCAAGCAAGTAAATAATATAGGAAATCAGATGAGTTCTCCATCACATTGTCTCTACTTACTACATGAAGTTGTAGGCAATTGGGGAAGATGTACTGTAAGCAGAGGAGAAAGAAGAATATGGGAGAGTGGAGGAGGGCAATATAGATCTGGAACAGCTAGTCTGTTGACCTTGAGAGTGGATCAATGATATTTACAGGATACGTAGGAAACTTTATTATTTTCCATTACCTTTCTTTATTGGCAAACCTATTTATTGTGTTCTTTTTCTGGTGTATTTTTCAAAATCTGTCTTAGTTAATCATACTTTCCCATCTCGTTACAGAACTTTTTTATTTTCTTATTTGTTAGAGGTAATGTCAGAGTTATATATAATCCGTATTTGGCTGAAAATGGTTTTATAGTTGTAAACCTATTAATTTTAAAATGATACTCAGGCTTCCCATACTCATTTTACTTTTAGTACTTCTATCTATTTTGTGACAGAGTCAACAGTGAAAGAGATTTATTCAGTTTGAGTTATTTAACACCTGTAAGGATTAAGTTGACAGAGCTGTTGTGATAGAATTAATCTCCTCTTTATTCCTTGGCATAGAAAGATATGAAAAATTTGAAGTCTGATTCTCATTCCTCCACTTCAACATGCACATTCTGTGGCTTCTCAAAAAAAGATCAACTTGTTTCCGAAGGAGCTTATAAATCTGTTTTTAGTGTATGACTGGGTAAATACTTAGCTCTACAATAAATACCTCGGTAGAAAAATTTTGGAAAAAATCACAATGAAATAAAAAAAATCAAGATGTTGCAGTCAGAAAAAGCCTGAGTTTAAATTCCAGCTTGGCTTCTTATTAACTTTTTCTTTTTAGGGATGACTTTCCTTTTAGGGACAGTTTTTAAATTTAATATAATGAGATTACTGTTAATGTTCACTTAAATAAAACTCCTAAAGTGGCAAGCAAAATGTGTGGCATATAAGGGGTTGTTCATAAATGGTTTGCTGCCTTTTCTTTTACTCCTCTTAATAGCAGCAAAGCAAAACTTTACAAATATTCAGTTACCTTTCTGTAGATAGGTTTTTCTTCAGAAAACCTGAGCTATGCCACATGCTGGAGATGCCTAACAGTATACTTTATATACAAACACAGTATCTTATTTATATTAACAATGTTAAATGTCTTTAAGATGTCTTTTTGGGTATTTGTGCCTGCAGTGTTTCATTTACTCTTCTGGTCAATGTCATACTAAATGCATAGCAGGTATCAGAAACAAAATGTAGTTAAGGAAGGAACATATCCAAAAGCTATTCAGGTGTTTGAGTAGTGAAAATGTGTGTAAACCGTTTTTATGGTGAAAACTTTTTTTACATAAATATATATATACTTTTTTCCAACCTGGAACACATTTGTGGATGGTTACTGTTGGATGTCCTACAACTCAAGTTCCTTGGTATAGGCAGGAGGCCAAAAGGAGACAGAGAGAGAGAGCGATATCACAGAACCTAATTTCCAAACTTAAATGACATTCTTGAAGTTATCCTATCAACAATTCCAGCCCCAGACAGTGCACTACCTTTTAGATATTACTTCCCCACCACAACCCCACCCCTAGAACATAGAAAAGGAGAGTGTCATAGGAACATCAAGAGGGACTTTTCTGAGAAGAGAAAATCTAACCAGATCTGGAAGATACACTTAGAATGCATTAGCATAAAAGACAGCGGAGGGCCTTGGGGAGCTGTTGGAGCAGCTCTTCGATTTCATGGAAATGGCTCTTCTTTAATTCTGTATTTACTTTTCAGATATTCATTCTGTCTCTCTGAAAGACTGTACAGAGTTACCTGAGCTCAGATTCTAGAGCAAGCAATTGTTATTAAGTGCCTACTGTATAGACCACTGACAACAATAAACAAGGCATAAAAGGTCAATAGTCAGGAATTCAGAACCTACTAGGTGGGTCTGACTGGAAAGGATTATATTAAAAAGTTAAAAATGAGGGCTATAAAGGAAATGGGAGGTTGAAATATAAAGTAATGATATATTCTTAATTCTAATATCTGTGTTTTCCATAATCTTGACTAAGAATAATTTATAACTTGAATCCTATTTCTTAGAAACTTCACTTAATGAATGCATATAATTTACCTCCCCGGAGAACCTGATTTTGATGGTCAGAGAAGAAGTAGATTCAGAAGGCTGGATTAGTAGCAAAAATGATGCCATCTTTGCCTCTTTGTGTGTATTTGAAAAAATATAGAAGCAATAGCTCTGAGAATATACAGCAATCAATGCAGCAAGGAAGTTAGGAGATTTGGGTGGAGTAGGACTGAAGAGTTCCAGAGTCTGAAAGCCCAAGTTTGAATTCCAGCTCTGCCACTCACAAGCTGGTGATCTTCGACAAGTTCCTAAGCTTTGCTAATCCCTAGTATCCTCCTCTATTATAACAAGTGTTATAATAATACCTACCCCATAGGGTTCAGAATTAAATAAGGTGATCCACAAAAAGCACATAAAATATAGTATTATGCTTAACATAGTATTGTCCAAAAAATTAGTTATTTTAATGAATGTAAAATGTTTTGATATCTTTAGCAGTATCTTTCTCATTTTTACATCTATAAAACTGTATATACAAATATACATGAATATGTGCATGAATATGAGACTATATATAGAGTACAGTAAAATGTTGGGAATATATGTAGATTTGTTTTTATCTCTTATTTTTACTTTTTTTCTTTTCCAACTTCTTTTTATTTTAGGTTCAGGGAGTATATTTGCATGTTTGTTACATGAGTAAATTGCGTGACACTAGGGTTTAGTGTGCAAAGGATTTCCTCATCCAGGAAGTGAGCATAGGTAGTTTTTTGACCCTCAGCCTCCTTCCGCCTTCCACCCTCAAGTAGGCTCTGGTGTCTGTTGTTCTCCTTTTTGTTTCCAGGTGTACTCAATGCTTAGCCGCCATTTACAAGTAAGAGCATCCAGTATTTGGTTTTATGTTCTTGTGTTAATCGGGTTAGGATTATGCCCTCTAGCTCCATCCATGTTGCTGCAAAGGTCATGATTTCATTCTTTTTTATGGCTATGTAGCAACCTGTTATAGACATGTATGATGTTTTCTTTATTCAGTCCACCACTAATGGGCATTTAGGTTGATTCTGTGTCTTTGCTATTATGAATAGTGCTGTGATAAACATAAGTGGACCTGTTTATCTTTGTAGAATAATTTATATTTTGGGGGGGGTATATATCCAGTAATGGGATTGGTGGGCCAAATGGCAGTTTTAAGTTCTTTGAGAAATCTCCAAATTGCTTTCCACAGTGGCTGAACTAATTTACATTCCTATCAGCAGTGTATGAGCATTGCCTTTTGTCTGCAACTTCTCCAACATCTGTTATTTTCTGACTTTTTAGTAATAGCCGTTCTGTCTGGTGAGATAGTATCTCATTATGGTTTTGATTTACATTTCTCTAAAGATTTTTGATGCTGAGCTTTTTTTCATATGCTCTTTGGCTACATGTATGTAACTTCCTTTGAGAAGTGTCTATTGATGTCCTTCACCATTATTAAATAGGGCTGTTTGTTGTTTGCTTATTGATGTAGGTTCCTCATAGATTCTGGATACTAGCCTTTTGTCAGATGCATAGTTTGCAAACATTTTCTCCCATTCTATAAATTGTGTGTTTACTCTGTTGATAGTTTCTTTTTCTGTGCAGAAGCTTTTTAGTTTAATTAGGTCCTACTTGTCTATATTTGTTTTGTTTTGGAGTCTTTCATGAAATTTTTGCCAAGAGCTATGTTCACAATGGTACTTTCTAGGTTTTTCACTTGCTAGTTTTTTTTTTTTTTCATTTAGTCTTACATTTAAGTGTTTAATCCATCCGGAATTGCTTTTTGTTTACAGAGAAAGGAATATATCTAGTTTCAATCTCTTGCATATAGTTAGCCAGTTAACCCAACATCATTTATTAAATAGTAAGTCTTTATATCAGCTTTTTCTAACATAAAATATTTTGTTATCTGTAGCAGTATCCATTTTATTTTTCCAAAAATAAAATGCTGTACACAGATATACATGAGTATGTATGTGCACAAATATGAAACTATGTATAGAGTAAAATGTTGGGAATGTATTCAAATTGGTTATCTTTTATTTTTATTTTTTTCCAACTTTTGTTTTAGGGTCAAGAGTACATTAACAGTAACCGTTTGTTATTGTTGACTTTGTCAAAGATCAGATTGTTGTAGGTGCATGACATTATTTCTCAGCTTTCTATTCTGTTCTATTAGTCTATGTGTCTGTTTCTCAACCAGTATAATGCTGTTTTGGTTACTGTAGCACTGTAGTATAGTTTGAAGTGAGGTAATGTGCTGCTTCCAGCTTTGTTCTATTTACTTATGGTTGCTTTGGCTATTCAGGCTTTATTGGTTCCATATAAATTTTGGAATAGCTTTTTTTCTAATCCTGTAAAAATGATTTTGGTAGTTGGATAGGAATAGAACTAAATCTGTAAATTACTTGGAGCTGTATGGGCATTTTAACAATATTGAGTCTTCCTATCCATGAGCATGAAATGTTTTTCCATTTGTTTGTGTCATCTCGGATTTCTTTCCACAGTGTTTTATAATTCTTGTATAGTTTTTTCACCTCCTTGGTTAACTGTGTCCCTAGGTATTTTACTCATCTGTGGTTATTGCAAATGGGATTGCCTTCTTGATCTGGCTCTCAATTTGGATATTGTATAGAAATGCAACTGATTTTTGTACATTGGTTTATATCTTGAAACTTCCTGAAGTTGTTTGTCAGTTCTAGGAACCTTTTAAGCAGAAACTGTGGGGTTTTCTAGATATAGAATTAAGTCCTCTGCAAACAGAGATAGTTTGAATTCTCTCTTTCTATTTGGATGCCTTTTATTTTTCTTGTCCAATTGCTCTATTACTTCCAGTCCTATGTTGAGTAAAAGTGCTAAGAAAGGGCATCCTTATTTCATTCTGTTCCTCAAGAGAAATGCTTCTAACTTTTACCCATTCAGTCTAATATTGTCTATGATTTTGCCATAGATCACCTTTGTTATTTTGAGATATGTCCCTTTGCTGCCTAGTTTGTTGATGGTATAGTATATAAAGGGATGTTGAATTTTATTGAAAGCTTTTCTGTCTGCTAAGATGATTGTTTGGTTTTAGTTTTTAACTATGATCATGTGATGAATCATATTTATGGGTTTGTATATGTTGAACCAACCTTGAATCCCAGTAATAAAGTCTACTTGATTGTGGTAGATTTGCTTTTTGATTTGCTACTGGATTTGAATGCTAGCATTTAGTTGAGGATTTTTGTGTCTGTGTTCATCAGGGGTATTGGCCTGATGTTTTCATTTTTTATTTTTTTTCTGTCAGGTTTTGGTATCAGAATGATGCTAGTTTCATAGAATGAGTAAGGGAGGAGTCTCCCCTCTTTGATGTTTTGAATAATTTAGTAGTATTGGTACTTTTCTTTATGTCTGGTATAATTTGGCTGTGAATCCATCTCATCCAGGGCTTTTTCTGATTGGTAGATGTTTTATTACTGATTCAATTTCAGAACTCTCATTGTTGGTATGTTCAAGATTTCAATTTCTTCCTGGTTCAATATTGGGAGGTTTTGTATTTCCAGTAATCTATCCATTTCTGCTAAGTTTTCCAGTTTGTATTCATAGAGGTGTTCATAATAGTCTCTGGGGTTGTTTGTACTTCTGCAAGTTTGGTGTAAATGTCTCCTTTATCATTTATGATTGTGTTTATTTGGATCTTCTCTCACTTTTAAATTGTTAGTCTAGTTAGAGGTCTATCGATCTTATTCTTTCAACAAAGAAATTATTGATCTTTTTATTTGCTTTTCTGCATCTCAATTTCTTTCAGTTCAGCTCTAATTTTTGTTATTTCTTGTCTTCTGCTACCCTTTGGGTTGGTTTGTACTTATTCCTCTGGCTCCTCTAGATGTGATCATAGGTTGTTAATTTTAGATCTTTCTAACTTTTCGATGCAGGTATTTAGTGCTATAAGCTTCCTGCTTAACATCACTTTAGCTGTGTCCCAGATATTCTGGTATGTTGTATCTTTGTTCTCATTCATTATAAAAAAACCTCTTGATTTCCACCTTAATTTTACTATTTACCCAAAAGTTATTCATCAGCAGCTTGTTGAATATTAATGTAATTGTATAGTTTTGAGAAATTTTCTTAGTATTTCTAGTTTTATTGTGTTGTGGTCTCAAGAGTGTGGTTGGTATGATTTTGTTTTCATTATTTTTTAAATTTGTTGAGGGTTATTTTAGAGTCAATTGTGTGGTCAGTTTTAGAGTATGTGCCATGTGAAGATAAAAAAAATGAGTATTCTGCTGTAGGGTGGAGTATCCTGTAGATGTCTATTAGGTCCATTTAGTCAAGTATCTAGTGTAAGTCCCAAATATTTTTCTTAATTTTCGGCCTAGATTATCTAACATTGTCAGTGGTGTGTTGAAGTCTCCCACTATCATTGTGTGGGTATCTAAGTCTCTTCGTAGGTTTCTAAGAAGTTGGTTTTTGATTCTGGGCGCTCTAGTATAGGATGCACATATATTTAGGATAGTTAAGACTTCTTGCTCAATTGAATTCTTTGTCCTTATGTAATGCCCTTCTTTGTCATTTTTGACCATTGTTCATTTAACTCTGTTTTGCCTGAAACAAGTATAGCAACCCTTGCTTTTTTTGTTTTCTGTTTACTTGATAGCTCTTTCTTCATTCCTTTACTTTGAGTCTATGATGTCATTGCATGTGAGATGGGCCTATTGAAGACAGTATACAGTTGGGTCTTGTTTCTTTGTTCAACTTACCACTTCATCTTTTAAGTGGGGCAGTTAGCCATTTCCATTCAAGATTAACATGAATATGTGAGGATTTGATCCTTTCATTATGTCGTTAGCCGGTCGTTATGTAGTCTTGATTGTATACTTACTATACAAACATGTATGTAGCCAGTGGGCTATATACATTAGTGTGTTTTTTGTGGTGACAGGTAAAGGTTTTTCATTGTTAGCTGGTATGACTAGCAAAATGTATGTCTCTCTAATCCAGCAGGTTAGATAAGGTCTGCTCACTGTCACCTTCCACTCATACATTGTTTGGGCAAAAGCAAGAATATCACAATGAGGAAGAGGATTCCAGGTAACAGATTGATTAAAAATAGCACCAACAGTCAGTTAATCACCAGATTAGTGAGCCTCCCATGTGAACTACCAGCTGATGGCAGAAACACAAGCAAAAGCAGACAATATTATTTCTACTTGGATTAGGACAACAGATTTGCCTGGTCAATCCGTAAACCAAGGTAAAGAACAAACCTCTATAAATTTAAGGAACTAGATTTTGATGTGCTTTGTTATACAATAATATGCAACTGAATTACTAATATACTCATATGAAATCAGTTATATATGCACACTTATTTATACATAAAACACATTTATATACCTTTAAATATGTCTGTTCATGTATATACACACACATATGTATACCTATGTATGTTTGTATATGCATACATACGTATGCACGCATGACAGAGAGAAGAAAACTAATTTTTTCATCTCTCCCACAGGCAATAGAGAAAATTATAATTCCGACTTAGGTTGTTATTTATTATTCTGCTGCTAATGTACCTCCATAATTAGTCTGAGCTCAAAAACTTCTCATAAGTAGTAGCTGCTTTTCAATCATAGTGCCAACTATAAGAAATAATATAGAATAGAAAAAAAGTTTGAATCTATCTGAAGGCTTCAGTGAAGAATCAAACCTGAAGCCCTGGTAGGTGAAGTGTTCTTGGCCAGAACAATGTAATCTCTAGCAGATGTGAAATTGCCAGAGTCCCATGGGGTGTCATGATTTTACACCTTTTTACCCACTGAGAAAAAAAAATGGCCATGCAAATTAGTCAAGGATTTAGTTTACATATAAAGATATAAATATTATTCTGTTTTTTATTGGGGGTTAGTTTTACAATGTCCCAATCCAGTTCAGTTGGTCATTTCTAATGTTTTTGCCTAATATTATGATGTAAATTATTTCTATATAATTGTAAGATTGTTTAATCATGGAATTATGGGCCCTATCAGAAAGTTTAATTCGTAGTCCTCTACTTTTAATTTGCATGCATGAAATGCAGAAAATCATGCTCTAAAAACTTCTGATTTTGTTAATCTGGGATATTATTGAAAAGAAACTGTCAAAAAATACTTTATTAAATGGAAAGGAGTATGTATAAAATTTCTTTTAAAAAATTAAAAATAGGACTATTATATGACCATGGAATCCCTCTTCTGGGTATATACCAAAGAGTGAAATCAGCGGCTTGATGAGATATCTGCACCCCATGTTCATTGCAGCATTATTCACAATAGCCAAAATATGGAAATAGTCTAAATGTTCACTGATGAATGAAGGGACAAACAAATTATAGTACATATAGTACATATATGTAACTGAATATTCCTCAGCCACAAAAAAGAAGGAAATCCTATCATTTGCAACAACATTGTTAAACCTGAAAACATTCTGCTGAGTGAAACAAGCCAGAGACATAAGGATGAAGACTATGTGATCTTACTTATATGTGGACTCTAAAAATGTCTAACTCATGGAAGCAGAGAATAGAAAGGTTGTTGTCAAAGGCTGGGATGTGGGAAATAGGAAAGATATTTATTAACAGGTACAAACTTTGGTTATAAGATGAACAAGTTCTGGGGCTGTAATTTATAGTATGGGTGACAAAAATTAATTTGATTGTGTTAATAATTACACAATGAATACATGTATCAGATCATGTTGTATACCTGAATATAGTTAGTCTTCATTTACCAATTACATGTTTTTTAAAAAATGAATGCTTTTAAGACATAATATAGAATAAAAATAGCAAAAAACACTAGCAAGCCAGAAGTGACAATGGAAAGGCAGACTGAGAATACAAAGACTTAAAGCGATTGTCAGTCAAGTCCCAATCAAGTTGTAAATTGTACCTTAGTTTTGAGACTTGCAAAGAAAAAGTAAAAAATATAGAATATCTGTTAGACCCTTCTGCTCAATAAACTGAGAGCAGAGTAAGAGTAAACCAAAAATTAACCAATCCCACTTATTCCACCCAGAAAATAATAAGGGCAACTTGCCATGGCACTGAAAAGAGAGAGAGAAAAAAGAAAAAAAGGATAAACTTATCCAGCCCTAACACCAATTTGCAGCCAAAGTTCTCATCTCTGAGGTAATCTAAGGAATTGTCTCACAGTAAATATTGAACAAAAGCATAGTTTTGTTCTGGTCACCTGGCAAATATTAACAATGGAATAGCCATATTTATTATAGGCCTCTACACCCCTGCAAAGAATAATATTTCTAAAGCAATAAATAGTGCAGTGGCTGAAATGCTTTAAATTTGCAATTTGAAAAGGATACAGGGAAAGACTCAAATAAATAAAATTGAAGATGAAAAAGGAGACATTACAACTGATACCACACCAATACAAAGGATCATAAGAGGCCACTATGAACAACTACACATTAACAAATTGAAAAATGTAAAAGAAATTAATAAATCCCTGAACACAGACAAGCTATCAAGATTCAATAAAAAAGAAATATAAAACATGAATTGACCAATAACAAGTAATGAAATTGAAACAGTAATAAAGACTTACCCATCAAAGAAAAGCCCAGGACCTGATGGTTTCACTGCTGAATTCTACCAAACATTTAGAGAAAATTTAATACTATTTTTTTTCAAACTCTTTCAAAAAATTGAAGAGGAGAGAATACTTCCAAATGGATTTTATAAATTCAGGATTACCCAGCTACAAAAATCAAATTAGAACACTATATATGTAGCAGGCCAATAGTCCTAATAAACATGGATGCAAAACCCTCAGCAAACTGAATTCAACAACCTGCTAAAAACACCATTCACCAAGATCAAGTGGTATTCATCCCAGTGATAAAAAAGATGGTACAACATATGAAAATCAATAAATGTGATACATCACATTAAAGGAATCAAGGAAAAAATATATGCTCATTTCAATAGATGTTATAAAACATCCTATGAAATTTAACATATCTTAATGATAAAAACTCTCAATAAATTGCTTTAGAAGAAACATATAACACAATACACGTCATATCTAACAAACCCACAGCTAACAGCATATACAGAGTAGGGAAAAGTTGAATGCCTGTCCCCTAAGATCTGGAACAAGACAAGGATGCCTACTTATATCTTTATCCAACATCATAATAGAAGTTCTAGCTAGAGCAATTAGGCAAGAGGGAAGAAATAAGGCACATCAGGTTGGAAAGGAGGAAGTAAAATTGCTTGCAGATGACATAATGCTATATACAGAAAACCCTAAAGACTACCAAAAAGCTATTAGAAATTGGAAATGAATTAAATAAAGCTACAAAATCAACATACAAAAATCAGTAGTGTTTCTATATGCCAATAGTGAATTACAAGTTAAATGCAATCCCTATCAAAATACCAATGGAATTATTCACAGAAATAATTTTTTAAAAATCTTAAACTTGTATGGAAATGTGAAAGACGTCAGATTGCCAAAGCAATATTGAACAAAAAGAAGAAAGCTGGTGGCAAAATATTTTAAATTCTACTGTGTTTGCTGATGTGTAAAAACTCAATTAATTTAAGTACAGTAAAGTTACTCTTAAACTTTAAGGTATCAGAATGTTTGTAAGTTGAGTTTTTCTGTATATTGAAATAAATTATATAAAATTTTAATTATCTATCACAGGTTATCTAGACATGTTTCAATTGTACAAACTCTCTCTCTCTCTCTCTCTCTCTCTCTCTCAATTTGGCTATCTCTTGTACAGTACTTTAAAATTCTCTTGAACTATTATTCCAGCCAATGTTTTAGTGATCAATTCTATGCAGATGTTGACTTGCTTATTGAAAGGACAACTGGACAAACCATCACCTCACCACTTCATGTATCTGTCATTTTCTACCACCTTCAGAGTCACTGTTCACTCTGGTATGTACAATCTAGAAGTGCAGAGAAATTAACGATGCTAGGGATACTTGACTCCATGAGAAAAAAGAGCAGATGAATATATGTTTTCCTTTTTCTTGATCTTAGACCTTTCCTCACTTCTCATGTGAGCATTTAGTGCTATAAATTTCCCTCTAGACACTGCTTTAAATGTGTACCAGATCAAGAGATCGAGACCATCCTGGTCAAAATGGTGAAACCCCGTTTCTACTAAAGATACAAAAAATTAGCTGGGCATGGTGGTGCGTGCCTGTAATCCCGGCTACTCAGGAGACTGAGGCAGGAGAATTGCCTGAACCCAGGAGGCGGAGGTTGCGGTGAGCCGAGATCGCGCCATTGCACTCCAGCCTGGGTAACAAGAGTGAAACTCCGTCTCAAAAAAAAAAAAAAAAAAAAAAAAAAAAAGTGTGTACCGGAGATTCCAGCTAGAATAATTAGGCAAGAGGAAAAAAATAAACAATTGGTACATTGTGTCTTCATTCTTACTGGTTTTGAAGAACATCTTTATTTCTGCCTTCATTTCAATATTTATCCAATAGTCATTCAGAAGCAGGTTGTTCTGTTTCCATGTAGTTGTGTGGTTTTGAGTGAGTTTCTTAATCTTGAGTTCTAATTTGATTGCACTGCGGTCTGAGAAACTGTTTGTTATGATTTCCGTTCTTTTGCATTTGCTGAGGGGCGATTTACTTCCAATTACGTGCTCAATATTAGAGTAATGCAATGTAGTGCTTGACAAGAATGTGTATTCTGTGAATTTGGGGTGGAGAGTTCTGTAGCTGTCTATTAGGTCCATTTGGTCCAGATCTGAGTTCAAGTCTTGAATATCCTTGTTAATTTTCTGTCTCATTCATCTGTCTAATATTGACAGTAGGGTGTTAAAAGTCTCCCACTATTATTGTGTGGGAGTCTAAGTCTCTTTGTAGGTCATTAATAAATTGCTTCATGTATCTGGGTGATTCTGTATTGAGTGAATATATATTTAAGATAGTTAACTCTTGTTGCTTTGATCCCTTACCATTATATAATGCTCTTCTTTGTCTCTTTTGATATTTGTTGGTTTAAAGTATGTTTTATTAAAGGTTAGGATTGTAACCCCTGCTTTTTTTTTGCTCTCCATTTGCTTGGTAAATCCTCCTCCATCACTTTATTTTGAGCCTGTGAGTGTCCTTGCACATGAGATGGGTCTCCTGAATACAGCACACCAATGGGTCTTGACTCTATCCAACTTGTCAGTCTGTTTCTTTTGATTGGGGCATTAAGCTCATTTATATTTAAGGCTAATATTGTTATGTGTGAATTTGATCATGCCATTTTGATGCTAGCTGGTTGTTTTGCACATTAGTTGATGCAGTTTCTTCATAGTGTTGATGGTCTTTACAATTTGGTATGTTGTTGCAGTGGCTGGTACTGGTTGTCCTTTTCCATGTTTAGTGCTTCCTTCAGGACCTCTTGTAAGGCAGGCCTGGTGGTGGTGGTGAAATCTCTCAGCAGTTGCTTGTCTGAAAAGGATTTTATTTCTCTTTCCCTTATGAAGCTTAGTTTGGCTAGATATGAAATTCTGGGTTGAAATTTCTTTTCTTTAAGGATGTTGAATTTGGCCCCTACTCTCTTCTGGTGTGTAGGGTTTCTGCTGAGAGATCCACTGTGAGTCTGATGGGCTTCCCTTTGTGGGTAACCTGACCTTTCTCTCTGGCTGCACTTAACATTTTTTCCTTCATTTCAACCCTGATGAATCTGATGATTATGTGCCTTGGGGTTGCTCTTTTCAAGGAATAGCTTTGTAGTGTTCTCTGTATTTCCTGAATTTGAATGTTGGCCTGCCTTGCTAGGTTAAGGAATTTCTCCTGGATAATATCCTGTAGAGTACTTTCCAACTTGGTTTCATTCTCCCCATCACTTTCAGATACACTGATGAAACATAGGTTTGGTTTTTTCACATAATCCCATATTTCTTGGAGGCCTTGTTCACTTCTTTTCACTTTGTTTTTTCTAATCTTGCCTTCTTGCTTTATTTCATTAAGTTGATCTTCAATCTCTGATATCCTTTCTTCAACTTGATCGATTTGGCTACTGAAACTTGTGTATGCTTCACGAAGTTCTTGTGCTGTGTTTTTCAGCTCCATCAAGTCGTTTATGTTCTCTATGTTGGTTATTCTAGTTAGCATTTTGTTTAACCTCTTTTTCAATGTTCTTAGTTTCCGTGGATTGGGTTAGAACATGCTCCTTTAGCTTGGAGAGGTTTGTTATTACCTACCTTCTGAAGCCTGCTTCTGTCAATTTATCAAACTCATTCTCCATCCAGTTTTGTTCCCTTGCTGGTGAGAAGTTGTGATCCCTTGCAGGAGAAGAGGCTTTCTGGTTTTTGGTGATTTCAGCCTTTTTGCACTGGTTTCTTCCCATCTGTGCGGATTTATCTACCTTTGGTCTTTGAAGTTGGTAACTTTTGGATGGAGTCTCTGAGTGGACATTTTTCTGTTGATATTGAAGCTATTTCTTTTTGTTTTTAGTTTTTCTTCTAACAGTCAGGCCCCTTTGCTGCAGGTCTGCTGGAGTCTGCTGGAGGTCCATTCCAGACCCTGCTTGCCTGGGGATCACCTATGGGGGATGCGGAACAGCAAAGACTGCTGCCTGTTCCATCCTCTAGTAGCTTAGTCCCAGAAGGGCACCCACCAGTTGTCAGCCGGACCTCTCCTGTATGAGGTGTCTCCCTGTCAGGATACACTGGCATCAGGCAGCCACTTGAGGAGACCATCTGTTCCTTATCAGAGCTTGAGCACTGTGCTGGGAGATCTGTTTCTCCCCTCAGAGCTGCCAGACAGGGCCGTTTATACCTGCTGAAGTGGAACCTACAAACACCCCTTTTCCCAGGTGCTCTGTCCCAGAAAGGTGGGGGCTTTATTTGTAAGTCCCTGATGGGCTGCTTTCTTTTTTCAGAGATGCCCTGCCCAGCAAGAAGAGAGTCTACTCACAGTCTGCCTGCAGAGGCCTTGCTGAGCTGCTGTGGGCTCTGCCCAGTTGCTGTGTAAACTTCCCAGTGACTTTGTTTACATAGGCAAAGATAAAACCACCTACCCAAGCCTCAGTAATGGTGGATGCTCCTCCCCACACCGAGCTCGACCATCCCAGGTCGAGCCTGCTGTGCTGTCTGAGAGGATTTTATGCGAGTGGATCCTAGCTTGCTAGTCTTTGTGGAGATGGGACCTGCTGAGCCAGATCACATGTCTCCCTTTCTTCAACCTCCTTTTTTTTTTTTCAGGTGAATGAGTGGTTCTGTCTCACTGGCATTCTAGGCACCACTAGGGTATGAAAGAAAAAAGAAAACTACTGCAGCTAAAAAGCCTCCCAAGTTATGTACTAGAAACCCAGGGCACTGGTGTTGTAGGCACCGGAGGGAATCTCCCAGTCTTTGGGTTGTGAAGACCGTGGGAAAAGACAGTATCTGAGCCAGAGTGCCAGAGTGTATGGAAAAGTCCCTAATGGCTTCTCTTGGCTAGGAGAGGGAGTTCTCTGGCCCCTTGCTCTTCCTGGGTAAGGTGATGCCCCACCCTGCTTCAGCAGGTCTGCACCCACTGTTTAACCAGTCCCAATGAATTAAATATATAAATATCTCCCAGGTAAAAGACTATTACCTGGTAACCTGGTACCTCAGTTGGAAATGCAGGATTACTTGCCTTCTGGCTCACTCTTGCTGGGAACTGTGGACCAGAGCTGTTCCTATTCAGCCGTCTTGATGAAGAGTTCTTAAATATCTTCTTAGATATAGAAATATTTACCTAGAGTTGAAGACAATTTCATGATGTCTTGTATTTGTTTTCCCTGTTTTTCCATTTTATTCCACTTGTCCTTTACTTTTCCATGGAATCCTATTTCCATAAGTCCCATATGCAAGGCCCTATGTCTGACTCTAAGGGAAGCCAGGTTAAGACACTATTCTAATATATCTATTTTTTTCTTTTGTAATAAGTTAGAATTTTGTGGAAAGGTCAATCTTTTCTAAGTTTACAAGTGCATTGATATAAAATTATTCAAAATTATTTATTATAATAAGACTTTAATATTTTATAAGATTCACAACAAATTTATGCAGCTTTAAGGCAACAACAAGAGAAAAGAAAAAGTTTACCAATTAAATTATGATATGTCACTGATTATAACGCATTCTGATTTATTGTTGACATGTTACTGAGTATAACACATTTAGAGATGTTACAATTTAAAGAAGTACATTTTTAGATTTAAATTCTAGCATTGATTTTTGTGTTTTTTAATCTTTCAGTATTTTTGTCTATGTACCTTTTAAATCTTTCCAAAAAATAAATTTTTTGCTTCATTGGCCCACAATTTTTATAATTTTGTTTTCTATTCTAATCTTATATTCAGTAATCCCTTACGTATAGTTTTTTGGGATACTTCTACACTTGTTTTTTTCTAGCTTCTCCTATTATAGTTGAACCTTAATAGTTTTCAGTCATCTTTCACTTAATGTAAGCTTATGGAACTAAAACTTTTCCTCTAAATAATACTCTCACACATTTAGAGAAGTAGAATTTTGAGTGCAAATAGGTTCTAAGTTTTTATTCTTATGATTTATTAATAGTCTTTTACCTGGGAGATATTTATACATTCATTTTAAAACTTTGGCATGTATAAGGCTTATAAAAGTTATTTTTTAATATGAAATAATAACATATTGACATTGTGACTAGGAAACATGTTCTGAATGATAGTTGGCTAAGTGTAAACAGCCATTTTGTGGGTTCTAATATACTGTCATTTATAAAAAAATTCGTATAGGTAGGCTTAAACGTACATATGTTTATTCTCAAATTTGTAGACTCAGAGTTTAATTCCTTCCCTCTATTTTATTATGATCTCTCCTTTTTGAACTTCTATTAGATGTATATTGAGCCTTATTATTTTGTCTTTCACGTCTCATAATTGTTCTGTCATATATTCAATCTCTTTGGGTCTCTATGTCTTGATTTTCTGTAATTTCCCAGCTATATCTTCTAATTCACTAATTCTTTACTCAGCTCTATCTAATTTCTCATTTGATCAATCCAACTTTTTTTGTATATACTTTACTTACAGAAATTCAATTTTTATTTACTTTCAGCCCTGCTTATTTAAGTGTTTTTGTCTTAGTCATTTTATTCACCATTTTATTATCTGTTTTCTAATGATTCCATTACATTAAATTGTTGTGGTTTTTTTGTTTATAAAATCTTGATCATGCCAGATTGTTTGTACAAATGTTTTGTTATTTCATATTATGAGTGCACATTCATTATAAACTTATCTCTAAATAAATTAGATTATTCTCTAATTTGAATTGAATACTGATCATGTGGAGCACTTGAGTACTGTTTCTATCACTTTTAATCCCACCCCAGACTACTTTTTATATTATGTTTTCTGATTTGAGTGTTTTTAAATCATGTAAGACTGACACATTCAAACTCATATGAGGTCATACCCATGTTTATTAGTCATCACAAAAGATTATTTCTATAGTCACATCAAGCTTAATCAAAGATAAACAAATTTGTTGTTTACCAGATGTCACAATATTGATTCTTTTTCTAGGTTACTTATTCAATGATAGTGGTATCCTTTAAATGTCCAAATCCATGAAGTTACTCTTTAAATGTTCAAGCTCTGCAAAGCAGTCTGAATTCCAACTGCTCATCATATGAACACATAGACTTATCTTATATATTGCTTTTGAAAAAAAATTGTTACTATGACTTTATCAGTCAATCCAAAACCACTGCTTCATTAGATAGATACAGTCTCTGTGTTCTCTTACCACTCTAGTTTTCAGTTTTGTTTATATGTTTTACCCATCAAGAATTCCCTTCCCACATATTTGGCTATTTCATTGCATATAAAGGTGTACAACATGATATTTTGATATATGCATTCATAGTGAAATGGTTATTATAGTTAAGAAAAATAACATACCCTCATTTCACATATTTATTACCCTCCCCCTTTTGTGTGTTAAGAGCACCTAAAATCTACTTTCTTAGCAAAGTTTTAAGATTAAGTACAATAAAAACAGACTTATTTATCCTATATAACTATAACTTTGTATTCTGTGACTTATGTCTGCCCATTTTCTGTCTCATCCCATGCCCAGTACCCAGTATACCCAGTAACCAAAGTTCTTCTATTTCTCATTATTCAACATTTTAAAAAAATATTTCAGATATAATGAAGTACTTATTTTTTTGTGTTAGCTTATTTCACTTAGCATAAAGTCCTTCATATTTTGCAAGAGACAGAATCTCTTTGTTTTGGCTGCATAATATTTCATTAACAATATGTACCACAATTTATCTATTTATCTGTAATGGGAAATTAAGTTGTTTTTATATCTTAGTTATCATAAATAATGCTGCAATGAACATGGAAGTATAGATAGCTCTTTGTGGTGATTACATTTCCTTTGGGTATATAATCAAAGGGACTGCTGCATTATAGTGTTTTCCATAATGGTTGCACCCATTTTTTTTTTTTTTGAGACGGAGTTTCGCTCTTGTTACCCAGGCTGGAGTGCAATGGCGCGATCTCGGCTCACCGCAACGTCCGCCTCCTGGGTTCAGGCAATTCTCCTGCCTCAGCCTCCTGAGTAGCTGGGATTACAGGCACGCGCCACCATGCCCAGCTAATTTTTTGTATCATTAGTAGAGACGGGGTTTCACCATGTCGACCAGGATGGTCTCGATATCTTGACCTTGTGATCCACCCGCCTCGGCCTCCCAAAGTGCTGGGATTACAGGCGTGAGCCACCGCGCCCGGCCGGTTGCACCAATTTATATTCCCACCAACAGTGTACAAGTTTCTCTTTTCTCCACATACTTGTCAACACTTGTTATTTCTTGTCCTTTTGATAATAGCTATCCTCAGCTATGGTTATTTGAAATTCTTATTTTTAGCACATATGTGCAAAGACACTCAGGATGTTTTGTCTAAAAAAATGCCACATTTATAAGTTTGCATAAATAAAATGCAAAATTATTCATTTCTTAAAGTTCACTGAAATAAAATCCTCAAATGCTTCCTTTTTACCTTATGTGGGAAAAAAACAAAAACAACTTATTCATATCTCTGTGTAGCAGAACTGCACAATGAATATGACATTCAGATCCCTGAAAAAAAAAAAAAAGCTACTACAAACCGTTGTACAACATAGAAATCTTAAATAGCTCTGTGGGTAGAAGGAAATATAATTGTAGGCCTTTATATCCAACCAAAATTAGCAGTTGCTATTTTTCTGCTCCAGAAAAATGCATCTAATGGCAGTTTACTGAAACTCCATCATTGCAAAATGTCGCTCGCATAGGAAAAAAACCACACTCATATAATCAGAGAAACACTATGTTTAGCTCATTTCTCCAGCTTATCAACCCCAAAATTTAATAGTTTTTAAATATAACTACAGCAATGAATTATGCAGTTATAAAGAAATGACTCACTACATAGGACTTTAATTCATTCACTGCCACTAATGATTGTAGCCACCATTTCAAAGTATCACTTTGAAATAAATTTTCAGGCAAATATTATGAATGTATTATACTATAATGTATAAGAATCCCTGCAAAGAAAACAGATGCTCACTTGATGTACAATTAAATATACAAATATAAAATTGGTGATTTAACAGGCTTAAAAAGGTTGCTTATAGATTGTTTTCAAATAAGATATCAAATAATACTTTAAGCTATTTATTTATGGTGAACACCTTTTATGCCAGTTACTAATTTATTGTTCCTCAGCTCCAAAACCACCATTTCTGCCATTTTCTTGTTTTATTGGAAGTGCTCCACCCCCAGCCATTTTTTTTTTTCTTTGATTCCTGGTACAATGCTTATAATTAGATGGCATTACAAAGAGTCTAGAACCAAGTAGAAGGAACTTTTATTTTTGGTTCTAATATGTTCTGTTCTTCCAGCCTGTGACAGCCACTGATTTGAGGAAAGGCTGTTGCTCCCCAACCTCCTTCAGTAGGACTCCGCAGCATCCATACGGCAGCTTACTTGCCAGTAGCATGTAGGAGAACCAGTGGTGCACACCTTCTGGGCAGTTTTACGTCACTGCACAGTAGAATTGTTGTACTTACCAAATAAAGATACAAGTTACTACATTCAATTTGAATTTCATAGAAACTTTTCCTTGGCAATGTTTGGGACATATTTATACTAAATTTTTATTCATTGTTTGTCTGACATTCAAATTTTTCTGGACAACTCTGTGACAGATTTTGGCTGCCAGGCCTGGACAGCTGGCATCCAGGTTGGCAGTTCCCTGCTCAGCAGGTCTGGACTGCAGGACCTCTGTAAATTTTGTTATCCAGTGGGCCACAGATGCCCTCCTTTTTCAACAAAGTCAGACTTTCAGCCCAGGTTGGGGTATTGAGTGGTTCTTCAACATTTCTTTGTTCCTTAGATACTCTTCCTTGGCCATAGATACAGTAACTGTTCTCTATGTTTGCTATTTATGTACGTATTTTTTTTGGATCTGTCTTCTGTTTAATAGTTAATCACCTTTAGTTAATAACTTTTTTTGTATTACGTTTTCCCTATACCAATTCCTGGTATGGTTCCTATATCTTAACTGGACCCATTCTGATGCAAACTGGTACTGGAAGGGGCTCCAACAGATAAGCCTTTAAAGATGGATTCTGGGGATCTATTTGGTCATAGCCATGGGCTTGAGCACACTGCTGATATACTGACCATTGGGAAGCATGAAACTAATAATTCAAGGCATGCAGTGGCATAACAATTAATCAAGCTACCACCTGTGTTTGATTTTTATGAAGTACCAACTGAAGCATGTGCTTTGGGAGCTTAAGTGCCAGTAGCACTTGACCATTATGGCAGTGATAATACTTATAATAATCGTGGTATAATTCTTATAAGCAGAGGTGTCTGCCGAGTGCACCGGAGCACTTACAAAAAATAAATGACAAGTTCAGATCTGTTAACCCTCAGATAGAATCATGATCTGAAACCAGAGAGCTTCCATGACAGCTTTCACAGAAGGTCTTATTTTTTTAGCCACTAAGTTGATATTGTTAAAAAATTCAAACGCAGTAAATGTGCAAGTTGCTAAATAACTGATTGAATTCACAGTGTCACCAGGTTTCTCATATGAAAGCTGCATTGATTTGAAAATAATGGAACCTTGTTGCTTGTAATGAAAACATTTATTTGGAATCAGATAAAAGACATTTCTAATTCCCAAGTGAATGTGAGTTCCCCTAGACCCACAACCAGAGTCAAATCTTGATTTCTGCCCTTACCTGAAGGAGACTCAATGGCCCTCACCTTCCAATGTATCTCCAGCATATGCATGAGCAGCTTCTGTGTTGGTAGTTTAAGAAGAAATAGTAGCATTTACCCTACAGCAATTTTCACTGACATTGCACCAAGATCCTAGCATGTTTTATTGGCATCCTAGCACCTGGCTTCCATGGGAGAAGTGTGGTAGAGATCCAGTGTTTTTCATGCTCCAGCTAGTTTTGCCAGCACCTTGGCATGTGGTTTCCTTGCTCTTGGTATTCAGGAGAGCCAAAGTTGCACATTGTTCATTGAGCTTCATCAGCAGCACAGTGGGCAATTTTTACTCCCTGGCTTTATCCTGCCAGCATTACAGCAACTCAGCTAACTTCTCTAATATCCAGGAAACCATAGCTACACCCTCAACTTCAAGGTCTGTTATCTCAGCTTTGGTCATGGGTGAACTTGCTCCCAAGTTTATTCCTTCTTTGTGTACTCAAATGTAAAAATCATCCTTTTCTACATCTACTTACTTATTTATACGTCATTTGGAGTTACCTTTAACAAGTTGTAATAATTTGTCCCTTTTTTTTACAAGTAATAATTTTATATCAAATTCTTGTTTAGTAAATTGATGTGTTTTATTTCTCTTGACTAGACCCTGTCTAATACGTTTATATTCTACCCAGATTTAAATACCCTTTATATTTGGGAAGCTTTTTGACAGCCCTGTCTTACACCGCAAATTTCCACTATGTAATTGTAGTTTGATATTATACATAGTGTTCAAGGCGTAGTAACTACTGCATAAGAATGGCTGTATATTTACAACAGCTCCTGTGGAGTTAAGATCTGGGGGCATGGAAAGATGTATCTATAGTCCTTGGAGGCTATTCCTGTGGCTAATTTTCTACCTAAGCTTGGTTTTTCAGCCTCCCAATGAGTGTATTACATTTTTGACACTATTTTTATTAATTCTTTTTTTTTTTTTGTATATCAGCCAAAGTTGACTTTTACTGTGTACAACCAAAACTCTGACTAGTCTAGCAATAAGATGTCAATGTAGATTACTGAGAAGGTATGTTTTGTTTTGTTTTTCAATAATTCGATGAGAAACTTCGGCTAAAGCAATAATTTAAATTCATCATTAATTTGGCATGGAATTAAAACCATGAATCATGTGACTGATTAATATATTATTAGAACTAGCCAAATAGAAAAATATAAACATCAGATCTGCTACAAAAGTTTTCTTAGTGTGAGGATAACCCTACATGGAAGATTAGGTTTCAAAGCTGTGTCCATCTGACATGTCTTGTCATGGGCAGAACTAGAATTCCAGTGGGCTCTTCCCTACTTCTTTTCCTCTAACAGAGAAAAAGATTTTCAAATGAACAAATTTTATAGGTAGCCACTTATTTTTCAATTATTTTTTTTCAATATGTTTCTCAATAGGTTGTATCTTCATTTTCCAGGATGCTATATTTTCATATGGAAAATACTTTTAATAAATATGGACATTTATTAACAATATATTTATGTTTCAATGCTTGGACAAATTAACATGTTTATAAACTTGGCATTGAGGAATTTTGCCATTGCCAAGAAAATGACACCATAGATCCAGAGTAAAATTAATCTCACTATCTTCACTGTATACTCCATTGCATAGTCTCAATTTATTTCACAAAGAACAACTATTACATGATCAGTGCAGGGAATTCAATGGTAGTTTTGCCATTGAAATGAAATATAAAACATAAAACTTGTTAGTATAATACATAAAAGAATCTCAAAATTAAAGCAATATTTTAAGGATATAAAAAGTAGATTTTGGCCAGGGGCAGTGGCTCCATCTGTAATCCCAGGACTTTGGGAGACCAATGTGGGAGGATCATGAGGTCAGGAGTTTGATACCATTCTGACCAATATGGTAAAACCCTGTCTCTACTAAAAATACAAAAATTAGCCAGGTGTGGTGGTGTGTGCTTGAGGTCCTAGCTACTCAGGAGGCTAAGGCAGAAGAATCACTTGAACCTGGGAGGCAGAGTTAATACTGAGTGTCAACTTGAGTGGATTAAAGGATGCAAAGTATTGTTCCTGGGTGTGTCTATGAGGGTGTTGCCAAAGGAAATTAACATTTGAGTCAGTGGAAAAAATAAATAAATAAAATAAAATGAAATAAATGTTACTATTGTGTTTGAAAGACTTCCTTTACCTAGAAAGTAGTAAATCAAAAACAGTATCACATAACAGGAGGGAATGCAAAGGTTAGTGCTATCATCAGGGACTTGAAAGATGCAAGGGTGGTGATTCCTACCACATCCCCATTCAACACTCCTATTTGGCCTTTGCAAAAAACAGATGGATCTTGGAGAATGACAGTGGATTATTGTAATCATAATAATCAATCAGCCAATAACTTGGCTTAACCAGGTTATGACTCTAATTGCAGCTGCTGTATCAGATGTAGTTTCATTGCTTCAGCAAATTAACACATCTCCTGGTACCTGGTATGCAGCCACTGACTTGGCAAATGCTTTTTTCTCCATTTCTGTCCATAAGGCCCTCCAGAAGCAATTTGCCTTCAGCTGGCAAGGCCAGCAATATACCTTCACTGTCCTACCTCAGGAGCATATCAACTCTCTGTCTTTTTGTCATAATTTTGTTCAGAGAGATCTTTATTGCTTTTCTTTTCCACAAAATATCACACGGGTTCATTACAATAATGACATTATGCTGACTGAAACCAATGAGTGAAAAGTAGCAGACACACTAAACTTATTGGTAAGACATTTGTGTCTTACCAATGTATGGGAAATAGGAAATAAAATCTGATTAAATGTATGGGATTTACCCATATCATTAACAGTGTATGGGAATGGGAAATAAATACAATTAAAATTCAGGGACCTTCCACTTCAGTAAAATTTCTAGGGTCCAGTGGTGTGAGGCCTGTTGAGATATTCTGTCTAAGGTGAGGAATAAGTTGCTGTATTTGGAGCCTCCTGCAACCAAGAAAAAGGCACAATGACTAGTGGGCCTACTTGGATTCTGGAGGCAACACATTCCTCATTTGTGTGTGTAATTCAGCCCCATTTATTCAAGTGATCTGAAAGTCTACCAATTTTGAGTAGTATCCAGAACATGAGATGACTTTACAAGAGGTCAAGACTGCTGTGCAAGCTGCTCTGCCACTTGGGCCATATGATTCAGCAGATCCAATGGTCCTTAAGGTTTCAGTGGCAGATAGTCATGTTGTTTGGAGCCTTTGGCAGGCCCCCAAAGATGAATAACAGGTCTATGATTTTGAAGCAAGAACCTGCCATCCTTCTGTAGAAAACTACTGTTATTTTGAGAGACAGCTCTTGGACTGTTACTAGGCTTTGGTAGAAACTGAATGTTTCTTGATGATTATAGGTCATCAAGTTACCATGTGACCTGAACTGCCTGTCATGAACTGGGTGCTTTGTCACCCATCTAGCCATAAAGTTGGGCATACACAACAGCATTCTATCATCAAATGGAATTGGTGCATACATGATCAGGCTCAAGCAGGTACTGAAGGAACAAGTAAATTACATGAGGAAGTGGCTCAGATGTCCATGGTCCCAGTCTTGCCACCCTTTCTTCTTTCCCCTAGCCTTCATCAGTGGCCTCATGGGAAGTTTTCTGAGATCAGTTGACAGAGGAAGAGAAGGCTAGGGCCTGGTTTGCAGATGGTTCTGCATCATATTCAGGCACCACTCAAAAGTGGACCGTTGCAGCACTGTAACCACTTTCTGGAATATTCCTGAAGAACAGTGGCAAAGGGAAATCTTGCCAGTGGGCAGAACTTTGAGCAGTGCATCTGGTTGTGCATTTTGCATGGAAGGAGAAATGGCTAGATGTGCAGTTACACACTGACTCATGGGCTGTAGCTAATGGTTTGGCTGGATGGCCCACAACTTGGAATAAGCATGATTGGAAAATTGGTGACAAAATTTGGGGAAGAGGTATGTGGGTGGAATTCTCTGAGCAGTCAAAAACTGGGAATATATTTGTATCCCATGTGAGTGCTTACCAACAGGTTACCTCAGCAGAGGAAGAATTTAGTAATCACTGGATAGAATGACTCATTCTGTGGCCACCACTCAGCCTCTTTCCCCAGCCACTCATATCATCAACTAATGAGCCCATGAACAAAGAGCCCATGGTGGCAGCGATGGAGGTTACCCATGGGATTCAGCAACATGGACTTCCACTCACCAAGGCCGGCCTGGCTACAGCACTGCCAAGTATCCAGTTTGCCAGTAGCAGACCAACACAGAGTCCTCAATATGGCATCATTCCTCAGGGTGATCAACCAACTGTTTGGTGGCAGGTTGATTGTATTGGACCTCTTCTATCCTGGAAAGGGCAGCAGTTTGTCCTCACAGGAACAGACACTTACTCCAAATATGTGTTTTCCTATCCTGCATGCAATGCTTCTGCCAAGACCACCATCTGTGGATTCACGGAATGCTTTATCCACTGTCATGGTATTCCACACGCCATTGCCTCTGAACAAGGCACTCACTTTAAGACTAACGTAAGTGTGGCAGTGGGCTCATGCTCATGTAATTCACTGGTCTTACCATGTTACCCATTGTCCTGAAACAACTGGATTGATAGAACAGTGGAATAGCCTATGCCAACTATAAATGACAATACTTTTCAGGGCTATGGCAAAGTTTCCCAGAAGACTATGCATGCTCTGAATCAGCCTCCAATATATGGTACTGTTTCACCCATAGTCAAGATTCACAGGTCCAGGAATCAAGGGGTGGAAGTGGAATTGGCACTACTCACCATTGCCCCTAGTGATCCACTAGCAAAGGAATGAAGGTTTGGGTCACTCCACCAGGTAAAAAGCAACAACCTGCTGAGGTACTTGCTGAAGGCAAAGGAAATAAAGAATGGGTAGTAGAAAAAAGTAGTCACCAATACCAGCTACAGCCACGTGACCAGCTGCAGAAATGAGGACTGTAACTGTTATGAGTATTTCCTCCTTATTTTATTAAGAACATGTTTTACGTGTTTTTGCACTTATACACTTGTACTAAGAAAATCTCTTCATTTTATTTCCTTTATCATGTGACATAAGATTTATTGACTTCATATCAGCATTTAAGTGCTGTTAACTTTATGTAATAGTACTTAGGTTAAGGACTAGTGTGCTTCTGGTTGTATGCAGAATAGCTATTTATGTTAAGCATAATTAATGACCTTACTATTGTCTTTATTTGAAGATTATGTATGATTTCAGGGTGTGTATGGGTTCAAGTTGAGAAGGGGTGGACTTGTAATGGTTAATATTATCAACTTGATTGGATTGAAGGATACACAGTATTGTTCTTGGATATGTCTATGAGGATGCTGCCAAGGGAGATTAACTTTTGAGTCAGTGGACTTGGAGATTCAGACCCACCCTCAATCTGGATGGGCACCATCCAATCAGCTGCCAGAGCAGCTAGAATAAAAGCAGGCAGAAGAATGTGGAAGGATTGAACTTGCTGGGTTTTCAGTCATTCCTCTTTCTCCTCTGCTGGATGCTTCCTGCTCTCTAAACTCAGATTCCAATTTCTTTAGCTTTAGGACTCTTGGACCTACACCAGTGATTT
Source organism: Saguinus oedipus (assembly GCA_031835075.1). Lineage (NCBI taxonomy): Eukaryota > Metazoa > Chordata > Mammalia > Primates > Cebidae > Saguinus > Saguinus oedipus. The sequence continues at coordinate 48,974,486 of CM063169.1, forward strand.
GCCAGGAGCTCTCTGGCCTTTGGCCACAGACTGAAGGCTGCACTGTCAGCTTCTTTACTTTTGACATTTTGGGACTTGGACTGGCTTCCTTGCTCCTCAGCTTGCAGATAGTCTGTAATGGGACTTCACCTTGTGACTGTGTGAGTCAATATTCCTTAATAACCTCCCCTCCATATATATGTCTATCTTATTATTTCTGTCCCTTAGAGAACCCCAACACACTATCTTAGCATAAAAAACCTGAGAATTGCTGCAATAGCCAAACTTGTCTTCCTGATCACTCTTGCAACACCGTAAATCAATTCAGGAAGGTGACAGTGTGAGCCTGTACACCTTGAAATTAGTTAGTATTGCTCCATGGTTCTAAACCCTGCAAGTGGCTTCCAAAAGAATTTAGAAGTGGGACTCCTTTCACGATCTACTTGACTTTACCTAATTACCCTGTCAAGGCCCTTGACTTCAACACTCTGCACTCTATTCTTCCCTCCTTCTTTTTCTGTAGCCAAACTTGGTCTTAGGGGCCTAGTTCTCACTATTCCCTCTGCCCGTAAGGCTATTCCTCCAGAAATTTTTGTTCTTTACTCCCTGTTGTCATTTACATCTCTGTTCAAATTTACTTCCTCAGAGATGCATTTAATCATTCTAAGTCAAATAGTCCTCCCTCCAGTTACTATCAAGCTCTTCATTTTGCTGACTTATTTTCATTATCTGAAATTACATGTTTCCTTGTTTAAAATCTGTTTCCGTCATGAGAGTTAGTATCATAAAGCCAAGACTCTTAAAATATTGAATTAACTTTAATTTTTTAAATTAAAATGTTATTTAAGTTTGCAATTATAGCTTTAAGCTGAGAGCTTAGAACCTGTATAGTGTGCAAAAAAAAAAAAAAAAAAAAAAAAAAAGCTTTTTAAATAAATGCATTCGAAATAAAGAATGTTTTATAGTGCTTTCTTTCCAAAATATCAGTCACTTTTTTTATGATTGCCTGAATTGCCTAACCCTTGTGAGGCCCTTTCATCTGTTCCACATTAATTTTCCTATTTAAAAACACCTTACTGACAGTGAGAGGGCAGAGTCTTAAAGTCCTATTCTTTATCATTCATTCTCTCCTGTGAAATTGGGCACCACTCACCCGTTCAAACTTTTGTCCTACCTGGACTCCTGGACTTTTCCTGACACCCTTTCCCTGCAACTGACACCAGATTAGTAAAATGTGGTTATCAGTTTAGGCCTAATGACCAAATAGGGAAGTGGGGACTATAGCAGCTATCTTAGAACCACTTAAATTTCAAGGGGTTTCCATCTTTCATTAATGTGGGCTTTTTGTTTATTTATAACTAAATGAAAATCCAACGCCCCTTCCCTCATTTTATGCCCCAAAATGGAGCACATTGAGATCTGCTGACATTCAAAGTTTCCCTGATTAGGCCACCCGTGATGGCTCACGCCTGTAAACCCAGGCCTCTGGGAGGCTGAGGCGGGCAGATAGCTTGATGCCAGGAGTTTGAGAATAGTCTGCCAAATATAGTGAGCCTTGTCTCTACCAAAATACAAAAATTGTAATCCCAGCTACTCCGGAGGCTGAGGTAGGAGAATCGCTTAAACAGAGATCACGCCATTGCACTCTAGCCTGCGTAACAGAAGGAGACTCCCTCTCAAAAAAAAAAAAAAAAAAAAGTTTTCTTAATTACTGGCTTTCAAGTCTTACTTCTCAATGTTCTCATATAGACATTTTAGCATATCCCAATCAGAAATATTATGCCCTATCAGAAATGTTGTCTGGGCATCTAACAGGTAGAAAAATCACCAGATACAGGATAATAGATTGATGAGAGAATTTAAAAGCACACCCACATTTTCGTAATTCACTAGAGTGTGAAGGAAGTTTTGGGGGCATACGTGAATAAAATTGGTCATGAGATGATAATTTTCAAAGTTGAATAATAAATATATGATTTTTAATATTCTATTTTCTCTACTTTATATACATGTAAAGCACATATACGTGCAATTAATTAGTTCTTTTACCCACTTCCTCTGCCACTCATATATTCTAAATGTTAAATAGAAATGCTTTAGAATCACTACATGTTTACTTATATTAATATCTATACAATTGACTGAATATTTATCTTTTCGTTTGTATGTTTTAATTTAGGTAGGCCTTGAAACTCACCATTTGTAAGGATGTATATGATTTTGTATGCCATATAATATGCAGAAAAAATTTAAGTAATCAGAATTACTTGGTAAATATTTTTAGCTGCTTGCCTGAAATATTAGCATGCACTTATAAGAAATGTTAAATTATAATATTGTCTTAGAATGTTTTCATTTGTTTTAATTAGGTAATAATTACTGTCAAGTCACTAAAGGAGTTTCAAAAATGAATGATACATTTAAAGTTCTTACCAGTATATGGTTTATAATGGAAAGAAAGAAAATCATATACCACTATGTTGAAATAGGAGGATAGAGAGAGAAGGAGAAAAAGGGAAGGGATATCCATGAATATACCTATAAAATAACAGGGAGTCTACTCAGTGGCAGCACTAATTAGCTAGGGCTTCCTTTAAAAACTAGTTCAAACAGTAGCATTTGGTTGTTTCACTGTTCAGGAGTCTAGAATCCCAAAATCAAGGCAGCGGCAAGGCCACCTTCATTCTGAAACCTGTAGAGAGATCTTTTGCTTGCCTCATCCTAGCTCCTGAAAGATTGCTGGCATTTGCCTAACTCCAGTGTTTGCCTTTGCCCTCATTTGGTGTTCTCCTTGTTGTCTCTGTGTCTTCTATCATAAGGATGCCAGTCATATTTAATTAGGGGCCTACCCTATTTGCCTCATGGAAATATAACTATGTCTGTAAAGGCCCTATTTCTAAATAAGGTACTGGGGGTTAAGACTATAACATCCCTTATATCTTTTTTGGGGAGTGGGAAGAACAGAATTCAACTATAACAGTGTCTTATGGGAAATAGAAATAGAAGCTTATTAATTGGTTAGAAAGATTACATGACAACAGAAGTACAAAAAATATTTCCCAAATGAGTAAAAGTGTATAGATGTATGTTGAATAAAGTAAGAATATTGACAGCTGGAGAAACTGAAGATTTTGTTTGGAAATCTGATTAGCACAATGAGACTAGAGAATAAGTTGTGTCTGGATATCAAAAGGGGAGGGATGAAAATTTGGGTTAGCTGTATTTTATGAATACACTTCATTATCAGAACAATGAAAAATGGTATTCAATTCTCTAGATCATATATAATCAATACGTGCTACATAAAGGTTGATGTGACTGGATCTGTGTGGAAAAATCAGTGTAGTAAAATCTTGCTGCTAAGTTGGAGTGTATACAGTGCAGGGAGCTGGAGTTAAGTCCAGGCTAGAGAAAGACAACCTGGACTAGAGTTATAGAAATGGCAATGAAAAAAAAGTGCCATTTTTAAAATCCGTAATTGAATTTATTTGTAATAGAATTGACATAGACTATGCATTTTTATTCCAAGCACATTTTCCTTTTTCTATTTAATGACAAATGACAAAACTCATAAGTCGTTTTCCAACATTTGGTGTTTATATTGTCTCTGGAATATATTGTCTCTGGTGTTTATATTGTTTCTTTGACCAGTTGTGTCAAAGCAGTTAACTTAAACTTACTGCAGATTAACCGTGTTTATAAATCACATTATTAAACTTAAACAGGTTCTATCTTTCTATATAGTGTTAAACTTTATTTTGTAAAAGTTATAGTTTAAAAATACCTTTTTGGTTTTTATAAGAAGCAATTGTAAACTGAAATGTTTTCTTCTCAGGAAAAAGGCATTCTAAAAATATAGTTAAGGAAGCATTTCATCAAGTCAAGAAAAATATATTTAGTTTCAGCTAAGAATAAATGTGTTCAAATGAAAACTGCATGCCAAACAATAACTTCCAAATTTTTTCATTCATTCAAAAAAGTTTTATTGACTACCTATTATAATTAAACCATGACACCAAGCTAAGTTAGAACTTTTTTAAATAAAGCTTTCCAATGTGGTCTCTTCTTTAAAATTACTTGTATTTGATAAATTAATATATGATTCTTATAGAAATAAACAATACTCAAGGACAAGAGTGATCATTTATACAAGTGGTATAAATAAAGTGTTTGTGGCAGACTGTGTGGTGCTAATTCAGTAGTACCACCAACACTTCATTTGGCTTTGTCATCAGAACCCTTCTACCATTCAGCTATCAGAAAGCTATCTTCTATCTGATATTGATTAGTTCAAGAGCATGTACCCATAGTAATTCTATTCACCCTTTTAAGAAATAGTCACGTGAATGGCCATATGATAATTCTAGCAAATAATATATGACTCTGTTGGACACAACTGGGAAAATTCACCCTCACTCTTAAAAAGGAACATAAGACAGGGGCATGCCATCTTTTATCCTGTGACTTTTCAAAGCCTTCATTTTCATTTAATGCCTGGAACAATGGCAGCCATTTTGGGGTCATGAAGTTTGCTAAGACTAGAAGGATGGCAGAGTGGAAAGATGAAGAGAAACTGAATCCTTAATAATTTGAGATAATAAATTAATCAACCATAGAAGAATCCCAGCCTTCCTTGCACATAATCTCATTATGTGCAATGCCATATTTTTATGATTTAAAAACCAATTTTATTTTGTGGCAGAGTAGTGACATGGGGCTAAAAGCCCTTGAACCAAAGCAGTTTAAAACAGATAACACTGGGGCTAGTTAAAAAATCATTATGATGTCAGGGTATGCTGAAGTTGCAGGAGATGTAACATGAACCAAGGAACTGAGATAGGATGGTGAAAGGTCTATCTGAGCCGTGCATTCAAAATCTAAACTTCAAGTGATTATGTGGAAAACAGAATCCATTTTATGTATTTGATTGTATAGTTAATCTCAATTAATGAGAAGAAATTACTGCTTTCCATTTTCATTTCTACATTTATTTTTTGATCTAAAACTTTCAAGTTCATGTTGACTTAAAAACTAAACATGACCTTACAGGTATGGTTTGCATGGTAAATGATATACATAAGTTTTTGTAAATGTCTTCTATCCTGTTCTTTGTTATTTATTTAACTACATTTTCAGACCCATTATTGCTTGACAGAATGTATCCAAAACTATGCACAAGAAGGCATCACATACCAAGATATAAAGCATACATTCTTTTATGGAAAAATGATTAAATAAGCAAAATCTAAACTTTTAACTTCTAAGGTTAGTTTTTTATTAAGTTGTTAAAATGGTCATTACTGTCAGGTCAACTGCTTTATTCTGTTCTTTAAAAAAATCTGCATACATTTTGTTTGAACACAAATATTCTTTATGCTTGGACTTTCTTAGATACCGAGAAATCCAATTAAGTTCCAGGAGAGGAGATTAAAATAGGATATTAATCTAACCTACTTAAGAGACCTAAGGACCCTGCTACACTTTTCTGACAATACTTTTCAACCAAGCTTATCTCTGTAAATAACATATATACTCTGCAATAAATATTATTATGAAGAGTGAAAGGGGTCTAGGGAGGCTGAGGTGGGGCACACAGGGAGCGCTGACATTCTGGTGACATCAGACCAAAGCTGCTGATTATTTTTGTGGGCCTTTCATAGTCTCTCTTGTTTTTAGGAAAGCCATGTGTGCCTGCAAACGATGTATAATACATGTTATTTCTGGATGAATGCACTTAATTATCTCTAAAAATCATTTCACCAACAGATGTCTCCTCCTCCTTTTCCTTGTACTAATCATTCTCTGCAGTTGCAAACTTTTTTTTTCTCCCCGAGTCCTTGTGTTCCCTCTCTTCTTCTTTCTGAAGGATTTCTCCTCCAGGGCAATTTTCCCCTCTCAAAATCAAAATGTGAAGCAGCATAAAAGACATCGTAAAAGCTTCAAAAATGTTCCCTGGTGCATATTTTAATATGACTACCAGATTTGTCTAAACAAAGAAAATGAATTTTCATCATTTTAGTAATTTTTGCAATGGAATCACAATTCATATTTATCAATGTATTTATCTCTTATTTGCTTATCCATGTAAGTATGTTTATACTTCTTTATTTTGACAGTAATTAGAAAATGAAAAAAACTGTACCAAATTTTATTGTTATTCATTTTCATTTCTATATCTCATTTTGTGAATCACAGCAATTAAGTTGTTTAGATACTAGAAAACCCAAGGCTTACTGGGATAGATCCCTAGCCCAAGTTCCATGTCTCTAGAAAAACAGGCAAATATGTCACCTGGGTTTAGCAAACAAAGCCAATTGTGATTGCACTTATATTATAATTTTATTTGGTCATAAGCCAATATTACTATCCCATTTTTGGATTGCATAGACTGTTGGCTCATTTGAAATGATTATAGTAGACATGTTTGCCTTCTAATGTATTATTCAACTAAAGATTTGATATGTACAACAAAATCAAAGCCACCTAAGTATCCAGAAATGACTGAATGAAAATAGAGGGCTGTTTATGTATGAAGAAAACAAACTTAAACCCACCAATTTTTATGGTTGCTTTAATTAAGAATACGGTTTTAAATTTCACAAATTTAAATTCTACCGTTTTAGTCATCAACTCAGGTACTTTGTATTCAATGAGTTCTTAAGTTGAAATGCCCATATATTGCTCTGAGAACATTTCCTTTCCTCTTTCTTTTTCTTTTATGCATATCAAGAGCCTACAAAAAGTGACTCTCACTCTGGAAGAAGTCTTAGTATTTTTAGTTTAAAAAAATTCCTGAAATAATGGTTTTTATATGTAACCCCAGTGAGGAATTACTAAAGTGTACATCCTGGCCTAATAAAGTTGTGAGCAGGGTGAACTATTTTTCTTCAATAGAATGCTTTCAAAAATATCATTAGATTTTGGAAATCATTATGATGTCAGGGTATGCTGAAGTCTATTCAAAAGAGGACTCAAAAAGTATTAGCCAATTTGAGGAATGAAAATCCAGCTAGAGACTCTAGTGAAATTCAAGTGTATTATAGTATGTTTGATGTGACTTATATAGGGATGAGTGTGACCTTGAGAATATCATTTAAATTTCATACGCATTATTTTTATCTTTCTGCTTAGTTTATTTAATTACTCGTTGAGCTCTAATATTCTGTGATATGTTGATACCTGTACTCTAAACAATAGACTGAATAATTATTTTAAAATATCTTAATTTTTTCAAAAAAGATAAGACAAAGCATATAAAATGGAAGAATTAAATAAATTAAATATTGGAGCAAATGAGGATTAAGGCAAAAGACCAACACTGTCAACATCAAATCTAAAAATCTCTTTTATAGTGCATCAATTCCTGCCTCCATACTAATTAGAAGCCATTGTGTTTAAATAAATGCAATCATAGTATTTAGAATAGTGATCTTTATAGTGGAATACCTTCAAAATACTAGCACTTTTATTCGTTTTTAATGCATTCATATCCTAGTGTTCATTTTAGTATATGCTTTATGATTTTAATAATATATTTTTCATATGGATATAAATAATTAGATAAATAAATAGTTTAGACACAATTGTTTCAAAAATTTGACAAGACTCTAAGCGTCTGGAAGAAATTGCCATATTAAAAAAATACCAGTTTTTTTTTTTTTTAGCAAAAATAATGTTCTAGAAGATTTAAGTGATGAGAGAAATGCAATGTGTAAAGTAACACTTAGGTCAGGAAGCATAAATACCTTCAAGAGTTAGCCAGGTAACACAAATGCTTAAAGCAGCTTGCCTTAAGATAGCAGGATGTCATGGCCCTATTAGATATGAATGGCACCCTGACTAAATGTGTATATATATATATATATATATATAATGTATATATATATATATATATATGTGTATATATATATATATACATATGTGTGTATATATATATAATGTGTATATATATACATATATATGTATATATTTAATATGTATATAATACATATTTATTATATTATATATATAATGTGTATATATACATAATATATATAATGTATATTGTATATATTGTGTATATATAGTTTATTATGTATATATATATACACATTATATATAATAAATATGATATAAATTATATCATTTATAAATTATATAATATTGTATATATATTGTGTATATATAATACATATTTATTATATATATAATGTGTATATATATACATTATATATATTATGTATATATACACATAATATATATATACATTATATATATATTATATATATATATAATATACATTATACATTATACATTATTATATATAATATATACATTATATATATATTATATATATATAATATATATAATATATATATATACATTATATATATTATGTGTATATATACACATTATATATATAATAAATATGTATTATATATACACAATATATATAATAAATATGTATATATTATATAGTTATATATTTTATATTATAGAGTTATATAATTTATAAATGATATAAATTAATTATGTAGTTTATAATTAATATAGTAAATCATATATATGTTTTATATATTATATAAATAATTTTTATAATGTTTTTATATATTATATATTATATAAATAACTTTGTATATATAGTAGTCCTTCACCAGGGTTATATGTTATAAAACATACTACATATACCTAATTTTTAATATACATATATTATCTTATATATACACATATACACATAGATGTAGTTCATCAGGGTTACATCTAATGTTATAAAGCATTATTTAAAGCTGAGTGCAATGACTTGCACCTGTAATTCCAGCTACTTGGAAGACTGAACTGGGAGGATCTCTTGAAGCCAGAAGTTTTAGAAAAACTCCTGGGAAAAAATAATGATACGTTGTCTTTAAAACAAAAGAGAAAGAGAGAATAAGCGGGTGTGGTGGCACACCTGAAGTCTCATCTACTAGGAAAGCTGAGGTGAGAGGCTTGCATAACCCCAGGAGCTTGGACTGCAGTGAGCTATGATCACTCCATTGCCTGCACACCAGAGTGATACCTTTTCTCTACAATAAACAAACAAATAAAACATTATACATCTAATGTAAAAAAATTATTGACTGTACTAAACTTTATATATATATAATTTGTTTAGTTACCAAACAAAACATCTGCAGCTCAAGGGTTAGATTTTGCTATCTTTTGAAATACATAGTGCCCTTAGCAATGATTTCAAAACAAATGAAGAAATCATAGTCCTCTTCAATTAATGACTTCAATCAAAGTTTATAGAACAATATTAAAATATAATTTTGTAAACATTATTAAAGAAATATAGCTAAAGATTTTTTTTTACTCTGTTGAGGTTTTGATAGAACCCAGAATATAGTCAAATAAAGTTATGCTCTCTATCATGATCTAAAGTAATGGGAACTTATAAAATTGTATAAGATTACATGTGTAAAAAAAGAAGTCAAGTAGTAGTTAAGAGAAAAAAACTTATTGTGAGCATTGACAATCTTTCCATATGTAAGTTTCTATGTAGTCTTCAAGAAGACAGGTCATAGAAGTACATAAACCTCCTTCAGAAGAAATATTTTTATGTGATCTATAAATTAAGTAAAATCTAGTTTGATATGAGAACAATTGCACATGATAGGCTGTGACAGAGGATCTGAATATTTTTTAGGGCAAATGTTGCAGGTATGATGGAAAGGGTCACGAGCCAAGGAATAAAGACAGCCTTTAGAAGCTGGAAAAGGAAAGGAAATCGATTCTCACCTAGAGGCTCTACAAGGAAATGAGCTCTGCTGACACTTTGATTTCAGCTAATGAGGCCCATTTTCTGGATAATTTGTGATTTCCAAAACTGCAAGGTAATATATTTATGTTGTGTTAAGCTACTAAATTTGTTGTAATTTGTTACAGCCACAATAGGAAATTAATACAGTATTCTTGAGAACCTCTAATATAATCCTTTCCTTTCAATTGGATTTCTAAACTAAATTTGTTCAAAGAAACGGCCAGGCATGGTGGCTGACACCTATACTCACAAGACTTTGAGATAAGATTGCTTGAGCAAAGAAGTTTGAGGCTGCAGTGAACTATGACTCATCACTGTCTTCCAGCAGCCTTGGTGACAGAGTGAGACCCTGTCTTAGAAAAAATTTTTAAAAAGCATCAGTTATATTTTCTTTACTTCTGTAGTTTCCTACATAATTATTTCTCATCTGTTGGCAGTATTATGACGTTTATGAAAATATGATATTTCTCATTTTTTCTAGCTGGCATATTTTTGTTGTATGTGAGTTTAAATAATAGTATATGTTTTACTCTCTAAGGGTACTTTTTTGGGTTTTTTAAAAAGTACACAAAAACATGTACTTTTTTGTACTTTTTAGGCAAAACATTCTTTCAATTAATGTATTGTATTACTTTATTTCTCTGGCAGATATTTTTTATTGTTACTTTAGAGGACATGCGTATATAAACCAGTAACCTTTGGTTTTCCATCTTCTCACATTGAGTAACACCTGCTTATTCTATTTCTTCTTGAATTTTGAGTTGGTGATATCAGCAAGATATCCTTTGCACATACACTGATAATTATTACTTAAATTAATGTCTTCTCTCAAAATGAATGAAAAACGTATCATAGTAATACGAATTTGTTCTTACTTTTTTCTGAAATTTAACACTTTATTTTCTAACATAATAAAAATGTTGGTGCTCCATAACAACCCTTAGTGAAGTTGTCAATTCTTCAATTATAGTATTTGGAAGCAGAATGAAAATGGCCTCCATGAAAAGAAAAATGAGCAGATGTTCATATGATGTTAGTTTCCCAAAAATGGGCTTCCCAGGAAAGTATTTAACGCTGGGAAATTAAAGTTAGGAGGTTTGATCAAAGACCTATCACTCCCTATTGGAAAGATAAAGATTTGTTGCATTGTCACTGAAGAGAAAACTAGAGGTAGTCACCCAGAGCTAATTGTGTGTGCCGTATTTAATAAGGTTGGTGCCTAATGGACTTCATCACAGGGAAATCTTTATTGCCCAAGAGACCTTGACATTAGAAACATTAATGGAAGAGTTTCTTTCTACACATGTAGCCAGCTATTTACCTGCCCAGAGTTAACTTAAAATTTTTTTCAAAAGGTTGATTGGTTCAGCCATCACTTTGATTTCCTGTCTCCTGTCACCTTTTGCAGTAATCACATAAGTAGTTTTTGTTGTTTTTTTAAACCAATCTGGAGTAAGAAAATAGTTTTTCATTTGTACTAAGAGATGTTTTTCATTAAACAACCTGATCAAAGTTGCTATTTTCAATTTATATGCTAATAAAGTGTACTTTAGAACTTAAACATGCATTGCCCAATGGGATTTTATTCCTGGATCCAACATAATCTATGGGCTCAGAGGATCTCTTCAGGTTATAAGGGTTAGAGGAAAGTGGCTGTCAATTGAAAAGGATGAGGCCATATGCACAGTGGGGTAGAGGATTCGAGCAGTAAATAATGAATTTAAGAAAGGTTAGGACAAAATGCAGAGAGACAAACATTATATATATATGACATTAATTATCCAGGATTCTTTATTCTAAGAATATTTTATATCATGTGATTGGTGTGTCTGTTTATCTCTTGAAAATTCTCTTATGTTCCTTTGTTTCCATCACATATATAATTTACTGTAATGCATAATAAGTATTACCTTGGTCAAATTAAGTGAGTCTTGTAAAACAAGCTATGTCTACAATGATTTTCTGAGATGATCTCTGATTATAATTTCTGCTCGTGGTGGTGAACCTAAAGAATTTCTCAGGTAAAGAGGACTGTGTTTTTATGTAAGTGTTGTTCTCAGGAAAATCTGATGGGCCTGATGTGGGAAACTGATTAAAGGAAAACCAATATACAGGTCAATAATGTTTGTATGAAGGAGCTTACAATTGACGTTCTCCCCGAATAGGCATAATATAGTTATCTGGTTAAATTAGACATTTTCTAAAAAAAAAAATTACTGTACAGTGAAGAAAAATATCAGCAATTGATTATTGGAATGCCATCTGATGAGACATACAGAGACCCTGGGAAAGTAGATGAGAGATTGTGTTCTGTTTCCGGGTCCACAGGAACGTAGTTTGAAGGGCAAGAACTTACCAGCACCATGGCCCCTCTGCCATCTCTCTCCATCCAGGAGATGTAATGGTTTATGTTTGAATTTTACAGGCGCGGGAAGAAACTAAGAGTCAGTCACTCCCGTGGAAGTTCTAAGGAACTCCTTTCATTGGCATGGGGTCTTAAAGAAGGTGGGGATTCCTCCCAGGTTAAAAGTCCCCTTCTTTCACACTCCTTTGGACTCCATGTTTGGGTCCACTTCCACGAACACTCCCTTCTTCTTTCTCTCTCCTGGATTTCCCCTCTGGAGTCCCCTTCCACACTCTCTCATGGAAGCCTGTCTTCCCCCGCTAAACTCCATCTGTCTCTATTCCCTTCCACTCAGTGTGGAAGCTGCTTTCCTCTTCTGGATTTTATCTTTCTGGATTCTCTCACTCAGCATGAGAGTTAGCTGTTTCTCTCTCCTTCTCCTGTTTCTCTTTGTCTTTAAATAAAATCACTTTCTACAAACACTTTTGAGTCCAGCATTTACTGCGCGCTGCGCCATAGTCCCCTCTCATTCTTGAGAGAGCAGGAGACCAAGAACCTGGAGAAACGTCCTCTCAGCGGAGCTGAGGGTACCCTGAACCCCTGAACCCCAATATTACATAGAAACAGTGAGTTAGCAGAAGCTATGAGTAAACTAAAGCTATGAGCTAGAAAATTTCATAAGGAAACCCCAAATTCATAAACAAAAAGATACCTATAGTGAGGTTGCTGGAATTTGTTTACAGCAGCAGGGGCTGGAAAAACATAAACAGAACTTGAATGTCCCAAATAAAGTTCTCCAGATAATTCCCACTGATAGGATAGTCACGGGATGCAGGAGCAGCTGAGTGAAAGACGTAGTATATCATTGAATTCCGTGATTAGCAGCAATTCATAAAACTACTCTACATGTGGGTGCTTTGCATGGAGATTTTTCTTGCCCATTTGATACATCTATGTTTTTGAAAATAGAGATGCTTTCAGACACACCTGAAAGATTATCACTTGCAGCGGATAATCCACATTTTATTCTGGACCTTCTTTCATTAAATAATTGTCACTATAAACTGAAGACTTTTTTCCTATGCATTATTAAACCATCTGATAAACAACTTACACATTCCCCTTCTTTCTAATTTATGTTTAAGTAGCTCAGTGAACTAAAGTCCTACACTGCCATATACCTGTTTTATTTACAGAGATGTGTGGAGTACATAGGCGTGTGTGCATATGATTGTGTGAGGTGTGCTGAGCATTATAAGCAATCCTAGTGATTCCTAACTTAAATTATTTATATTACAATATTTTCAATGCATTCCTGTGCTAGACATTCCTACTATTCAGTAATATTCAATTTATTTTTTTCTGGGCAGACAGATAAATTGTTAAGGAAAGTGCTGGGAAGAGAAGAGTATGGTCCCTTTAAATCATAAGGAAGGGGAAGACCTGGTCTCTGGCTAGGGCTCCACTCCCATTGGATCTAGGTGAGGACAGGGATTTTGTTTTCCTGCCCAAATGTTTTATTTCCCAAGACCACCCTGGCCTGCCACGCCCCCTATAAAAATCCAAGGCCCTAACCTGGTGGAGACACAGGTGGCTGAACGTTGAGAGGAGCACATCAGTGGTGGAATACACGGGCAGCTGGATGTTGAGAGGAACGCACTGACGGGCACCGGCACTTTGGTAGGCCACCGACTGGCAGAAGCAGAATGTGGTGGAGTTTTTTCTTTTTTTTTTTTCTTTGCCTAAGCATGGGTCACACTCATAGCAAGCCTACGCCTGTGCTGGAGTCCTTTAAACACTTTGGTTAACGGTAAGATAGCTTGTTTTTCTCTTGTTCTGCATCCGCTTCTATAATTACCTTGACTAAAATAAAAGGATAATTATAACTGCTCTACCTCTTTTGACATTTATTTGGTTCTGATCAAATATGATTATAAGGGCAATGTGGAGTTGTTTCTAAACACTGCCCCATCTACTAAGAACTGGCTTATAGAAAAACATGTGAGCATGTATAATAGGCATGTGACTTGCTTTGACCAATGGAATGAGAGCAGAGATAAAGATGCCCTCTCAGGCAGAAACCAGAGCATAGAATGAAGAGAATGCAGAGCTAATTCCCGCGTGCCCTTTCATACAAGCAAGAAATAAACACCTTTTTGCTTCAAGTCATTACATGCAATATGAGCAAGAAACAAACCTTTGGTTCTTGAATCCATTGCAATTTTGGAATTGTTTCTTATTACAATTGCATCCAGCCTCTCTGGGCTACATTAACTTTGCCCTATTTCTGTTGGGAATTGCCTCTGTATCTTTTGCACATTTAGGGAAAAAATACATCTTTTATTAGTGACTTGCTTTAGACATTTATTTTTCTTTCATATATGTTCTAATCATATTCCTTTTTTTTGTCTACCTCAATATCTTTTATAATACTCAGCTTTTTAATTCACAGAATAACATGCTTTTAATATTGTTTTGAACAGTTAATGTCTCACTTTATTAACAATTTTTGGTATATGTCATGAGAATGCTATGTGACTTTGATTTTTAAAAATTACTTAGTTTTTCATACAAGTATAATTACAGTAAACGTATTAAGTCATTTTCACACTATTATAAATAAATACCTGAGGCAGGGTAATTTATAAAGAAATGAGATTGTAGGCACAGAGGCTCATGTCTATATTCCTAGTATTTTGGGAGGCTGAGGCAGAAGGGCAGAAGGATTGCTTGAGCCTAGGAGTCTGAGAATAACCTCTGCAGAGTATTGAGATCCTATCTCTATAAAATATTTAAAAAAATTTGCTATGCATTGTGATGTGGGCCTGTGGTCTTAGCTGCTCAGGAAGCTGTGGTGGGTGGAGATGGTGATCATACCACTGCACTGGAGTCTGGGTGACAGAGTAAAACTGTGTCTCAATATAAGAAAAAAAAGTAAAGAGATTTAATAGGTTCACAGTTCTGCAGGCTGTGCAAGTATGGAACCAACATCTCTCTTCCACGTCTGGTGAGGGCCTCAGGTGAAGCAGGAGAAGGCATGTCACATACAGCAGGAGCAAGAGAGAGAGTGGGGAGGTGCAGATACACTTTTAAACAACCAGATCTTGTGAGAATTCACCCACTATCTCAAAAACCATTCAGGAGGAATCCACTTCCATGACCCAAACACCTCCCACCAGGCTCTACCTCCAACATTGCGAAATTGTATTTCAATAAGAGATTTAGAGGGGTAAATATCAAAATATTAGTTAATAAAAAATCAACACTTTGTCTCTGAAATGCCAATTTTGTCATATACATTATTTTTCTAAAATGTTCAAATGGCTTTTCATGTTATTGGGGGTCAGTAAAAAAAGGTTTTAATTATTATAGCTTTAAGGTACGTTTTAATCAGGGAGAGAGAAGGTATTCTCATTAGCAGTCTTCTTTGAAGTTTATAATTCTTATCCACTTGTCTTTTAACAACAAATTCACAATTATTTTATTGAGAATTATTTAGCTGAGTCACACAAAAATATTGCTGAGGTTCTATTTCAATGACTTTTGCACTCATAAATTAATTTGGAAAATTAACATATTTGCAAGGCTTATGCTTTCCAATTGGAATGGAAAAATGTCTACAGGTTTTCTCCTGATTTTCTGGTATTTTCCAAGCAAATATTTATAAAATTATCTAAGGATGAAAATATTTTACCTCTTTTCCAATAGTTACAATTTTAATTTATTTTCCTCTGTTTATTGTACTGATTACATTAAGAATAATAATAAATAATATGACAGAAATGTGCACCATTATCCTGTTCTTGAGTTTATGGGAATGGTACAAAAGTTACCCTACTTGCATAATGCTGGCTATTAGCGAGAAAACATATTAGTTTAATCATGATGATGTAGTTATATTTTACTAGAATTTTTATTGGGAATGGATGTTTGTTTTACCTAAAGATTTTAAAATTTTATTAAAATAATCCAATAAGTTTTCAATTATATTTTTAGTGTGACTAATTATATAAATCAATATATTTTTATTTATCCATCCTAGCTTTCCTTAAACACACCCTCTGTCTTTGTAATAGTTTTTTCATTTTCTCATTCTTCTTAGCTCTTCTTCCTTTTTCATGTTTTTTAAAATTTCCTTTTTTATAAGTTCAGATTAGTACCATTTCATTTAGGATTATTGTGCCTGTATTTACACAAATGAATTAATCAAGGTCTGGCCTAGAAAATAGAAACGATATCCGATCGTTTTGAAAAGATAATTTTACACAGGGAATTGGTAATTCCAGCACTGGAGAGCAAACCAAGAGAAAAAGAAGTCAAAAAGGAGCATAGAGATATCACAAAGAGCAACTCAACAAGCTGCTATCTCTGCTCAGACAGGAGGAGCAAAGGGAAGACATGGGTGTTGTGAGAACCTAGAATGTAGCAGGAAAGGCCCGACAGAGCTGGGTTCTTGACCTCCAAGGAGGTATTGTTTGTACCTCAGGAACTTGAAGAAGGTCGCTTAACGAGCTTAAACTCTGAGAAGGAGGCACTGGCCACCTGGTCTTGGCACTGCTGAAGATGCAAGATTGAAACTGTTTCTGGGAGGCTTTTAACAAAATCAAATAAAAACACTCAATTTTAAATTAACTCTGGGGTGAAAATCTTGTTGGGATGATGCTGACAGAGACAGCAAGCAAAACAGGGTAAATAAAGCATGTTCATTTCCCCTCTTGCCTTTCGTTTTTCTTCTTTTGATACCTTTTATTGTTGAAAATCGACAAGCAGCAGCCAACAGAAAAGAAAGGCAGTGTTTGGTGGCCCAGCTCCAACAATGGAAAAGTGCATAGAAAGGTGGCTTTGGAGCTGAGAATCAACAGTTCAATGGATGACCCAGTGGAGCTGGTTTCTAATTTCTAGTTAAATACTGTTAGTATGGTTTCATATTTTCTTTGCTCTGGAATAGTTACATAACATGAGAATTTTCCATCCATTGACACTGTCAATGCAATTTGAATAAACTCTGAGATCAGAGCCATTTTGGAGAGAATTTTAGGTGATTTATTTGATTTTAGCCTTGCTTACTAGCATGTTTAATTTTCTACCTTTGTATAATCCTTGGCTACTTTCGGACACATTTTGGAATAGCTTTGTTTCTGCTCTCTCCTGTTTCTTCCACCTTTCTGAAACATTGTCACATAATACCTGGTGTGTATTGATACTTAGAATTTTGAGATAAAATACTAGCTTAGAGCATAGGAATGTTTTATAATGCAATAACAAATACATATGTATAAAAATGTAAACATGCATGGCAACATACTGATACATTTACAAAAAAAATGACTTATTGAATAACATAATCTTAATGTAAATACACTTTTCTCAAATACATATGAAATTTTAGAAGAGGCCTGATTTAATACTTGAATTAAGTGGACTTGATGGATCACTAAATCATAAAGGGCAGTTTAAATATTATTGCCCTAAGTGGGTTTCTCTCTCTCTTTCTAGCAAGAGCTTAAGAAGCTTGCTTAAGCTGCGTACCTTGACATGAGGTCCAATATATTCCTACCTTTGAGGAAAACCAGACTTTGTTTAGTCACTGTCATTTATCACTGGACTTGAATAAGGGTGATTATGAGATAAAAGAAGCATAAGAAAACTTTGAGAATAATTAGTTTTCTTTTTTCATCTCTTTCCTTCCTTCCTTCTTTCCTTCCTTCCTTCCTTCCTTCCTTCCTTCCTTCCTTCCTTCCTTCCTTCCTTCCTTCCTTCCTTCCTTCCTCCTTCTTCTTCCTTTCTTTCTTTTTCTTCTTTCTTTTCTTTCTTTCTTTTTTTTTTTGAGACATAATGTCCCTCTATCATGCAGGCTGGCATTCAGTGGCGCGATCATGGCTCACTGCAGGCCCAACCTCCAAAACTCAAACAATGCTCCCACCTTAGCCTTCTGAGTGCATGTCACCACACTTGGCTAGATTTTGAGTATTTTTGCAGGGACAAGTTTTCTCATATGTTGCTCACACTGGTCTCGAACTCCTGGGCTCAAGCTATTCATCTGCTTCAGCCTCCCAAAGTGTTGGGATTATAGGCATGAGCCACTGCACACAGCCTCATAGATTTTTAATGTTCCAAGTCCCCTGTGGGGCTCTTTCCTTCACAGATCATTTGGGCCGCCTTGTTTAGAGATTCCAGGCCAAACTGTCTTTGAAGAAATCTCTCCTTTTTAGTTAGTAGCTTTCTTTTTTCAAGCTTTTGGATGTTTGTTATACAATGATACAAATCTTCAAATCTCCAATATGAAGCTAATGTTAGTGGTGTTAAACATTCTAGTGTTTTGACTCTGATGTATTTAATTCCTCTTAGTCTCAGATGTATTTTCTGAGCATACCAGAAAGTAAAAATGTGTTTACCTTTTTGAAGAAGAGTGTAAATATATATTTATATATTATTCTCTTTTTCCAAAACCTTCCTGCTTTACAACATGGAATGCTGTTTATTATTTTATCATAATAAATAGCAATCTAAAATTAAAATATCAAATTGGTTTAGATATATAAAATGAGTTTTAGAGAGATAAATGTAGAATATAAAAATAAGTATTTTTATATTTTATTTTATTATTCTTTACAAAAGTTGGGGGGAAATGCTTTTAAACCATTAAATGTCAAGAGAGGAACTTTAGTTTTACTGACAGTGTTCCGAGAAGAAATTTTGCTCTTGACCCTGTCTTTTACAATCAAAACATAGAATTATTTTTTAATCTGAGAGCATTTTCCCTTGGTCTCTACTAGTAGTATTTCAAAAACATGACTAACCACAAAGCAAATCTCCCAATGCATGTGTCAAAACAATGTGATACATGCCTGAGTGCAATACCAGAAACAAAGCTCTGGTAATGTTTCAAAAGCAACACTTAATTAAGTTGTTGTTCATGCAGTAAATACAACATCAGACTCTGGGGTCCATCATTCTAAACTAAGGGACAACACAGCTTCACAGACTCTGACAACAGGGCATGCTTCAAGCAGAGTAAAAATGCTCATCCAAAAGAGAAAGTAGATATTTTAGCAGATTATCTAATAAAACCTTAGTTTTATTATAGAGGCAGGAATAGCAAATGGAAAAATGATTGAGATAGTCAATAAAGATATCAAACTTAGCAAAACAATAATATGGAAAAATAATCATATTTGTAGTTTAAAAGATTAAGGGAAAGTTGTGTTGAAATTATAATTAGGATGCACATAATCTTATTTCTTTTGTTGAAGTCAACTTTAACACCTTAAGATAGGAGGATATCAGACTGATGTAGTTATATGCAGTCAGAGCATATACAGAGGAAAGAAAATTATAGTAAAAATGACTTGAAGAATGAACTATATTATTTTCATAATACAAATGGTTTCTGATTGCTGATGTTTTATCATTTATTTTAAACAATATTTTTGCTAGTTTCTTTAAAATTAAGACAACAGATAATCAAGGTCCATGATATGTTTATAAGAAAGACTTTCCTGAGGGATAGATGTCTTATCTTTTAATTAATAGATTAAAAATTGATTTAAAAATCAATTTAGAAGCATGTTTGATGACATTTAGGGACACTTATCTTTATAGTCTACCCTTGATCACACTAATTATTCTATAATTGCAAAATTTGATTGCAATTATGAATTTTATTATAGAAATAACACTTGTTTAATAGCAATCTCTAGGTCCATAAAAATAAGTGATTATTTATGCACATAAAGTATGATTTTAACCCTAAAGAGTGTTTCTTCTATAAGTTGTAGAAAAGTGTCCTGGAAGCTGAGTTAATGATATAGTACATATGCTAGGTAACAACTTCGTGAAAATATAAATTTTGCTAGTTTACTTACACAACAGGACAGAAATGAGATTTGGCAGGTTCAGGGATGAGATCAGGAGAATACAAGATATACATTGACTAAAAGCCAGGGATAATATGAAGGAATAGGAAAAAGAAATGGGAGATCCACATAAATAAGTATATCAGCTTGTCATAGATATTGGATTTGGCTCTCCCAACCGGCAATCCACCTTCATTCAATTTAGAGATATTAAAGCTGAAAACAAACTTCCCCAACCCTCTTAGAAATAGGTTCCAGATGCAAGTAAAGTTTACTAATTAGTTGCACACATATAAAGCTTAAAAGGCAGAGGTGCAGCTGAAAGTCTCTTGTGCTGCTGCATCCTCTTCTAGCAAGATGACGAGATATAAGGAAGCATTGATGATCAGACTCAGCAGCCTAACAGCTAGTTCCCATCTTTCTGGGCAATGGAAAGCACTTTTGGCCAATCTTGGTGGCTGCAGTAGCAACAGTATCTTCTTGTACTCTGGATAGAAGGTATTGCTTTTGACCATTATTAGAATAATGGCCTGCTCACTGTGGCACCTCCAGGACTTCTAAGGAATCAGTAAGCTTCTAGTTCACAACATTACATTCATTCCTGCTTGACATAATCAGAGAGGTTTCCGTTTTCTGCACTAAACATTGAGTTATAGGTATAATGTTTAAAGAGTTAGAGTGTTAACAATGATTAGGAAAAAAGTAGGAAAAAAAGGTAATAAAAAAAGTTAAAAAGAAGAAAAGGAGGGAGGAAACAAAATTTGTTATTGATTACTGATCACCTGCAATATACTGGCAACTGTCATTGTCACTTTTACATGTGGTCTTAATTGCCTGGATGACAGATGTGATCTTATAAACAATAAATATTCCACTGTCCATTACATTTATAGGTTCAGGTTAGATAATAGTGGAAGCACATTTTGTACAATAGTTATCCTGTCATTCTCAAAATACACACTTAGAAAAGGCTAGAGCAAATATAATATTATTGGAAGCACACAAAACTTGCAAAAAATTAGGGTACCTTCCACATGTATAAGCTTAAAAATCTTATTGTTATTAATCCAGAAATATTCTGACATTGTATAATGACTGCTTTAGTATTTTCATGAAGGATGAAATACCAAAAAATTTCCTCCATCAGAAGTTTGAGTTTCTGTTTGCTAATGCCCTAAGGAAATGCTGGTACACTTGTTAATCTAGAACTACTCTCAAATCCTCACCTCGACTTCCATGTCACTCCAGTCTAGTGGAGACCACTTTTTCATCTCAATGACAGCCACCTTAGGGATTCATGCTTCCTGAGGTAAATCACTCTCATGAATGAGCCAGTCTACAGTGTAAGACAGATAATCTGCGTTGCCTTTTTAATGGTTTTCCTTGTTCTTGTTGTTTCTAGTTTAATTCAAGTCTAGAGCCCTATCCTATGAACCTACAAATGTTACTAATTTCCTGAATTTACACAAATTCCATTTTCTTTCGTGAGAATCTCCCTTTATATTATGGAGTCTACTATACTTTAACATTTGCATAGGCTGACCAAAATGGCCACTGCTGCCCATTACCCTTTTATATCCATTCTCTGTAGGGAGTCTCCAGTGCCATGCTCTGAATAAATATCCTGAAAACCATTCCTGTTCTCTATTATTATGTCCCATCCATTGGAAACAATTATTTTTCAAAGCTAATTAGAAATGACACAGCCATTTTCCTTTCTCTGAACCCTAAAATGAAATCCTTAGCTTTTTTTACCAGTGACAGCCAGCTTGTTTACATCTACTGCCCATCCTCACCCACAAGCCCATATTCTTCTGTTCCAGTAATAATAAGTAATACATATGCTGTTCTAAAACAAACTAAAGAATAATTGATACCAAAATAGAAATCGTCCAGTTGTAAAATATTTATAATATCCAATACTATTTTCCCAAAGTTATTTTATTTGGTACTTTATTTTATTAAACAAAGAATCTTACCTGTAGAATGTAAGTTCTATAGGGATACTCTAACAATTACTTTATCTTCAGCTCTCAATAGAATCCTTCAAAAAATAGCACTCATATACTAGTTTTTATATGAATAGACAAAAAAGAATGAATGAATTTGACTTCACTTAAAAATAGTTATTAACGTCAGTGTATGTTGAGTATAATTTACTATTTATCACTGACTTTTCTGGTTAGAGGCATACATTTAGTTTTTCCACAAAAAATGCAAAGTTGCTATTTAATCCTGCAAAATGTATGATGCAGTCAGCTAATTGAAACCATTGATCACTTTAAATATTCTTAGTTCAAACAAAAATAATCCAAAAGAAAGCAAAGTGTTCTCAGTGTCTATAAAAAGGAAATCTGGTCCAAATCAAAGAAATAAGAATGCTTCTAATAAAATGAGGCAATAAAGGTACTGAGCATATTTATTACCAGTAGATTAGCTTTTACTTCCTCTCAAAGCCCATGTATTTCTCACTAACTAACTTTACAGCTCAACTGGTGAACCATTTCCAATTGCACAGGAAATGTAACCTAATTTGAGTTTTTTTGCTTAAGTAACAGGCAATAATGTGGTTTTGTTGCCAAAAAATATATCTCCAAATTGGACACAAATGCCTTCTGGATTATTCATAGTTTGGATAATCCATGCTGCTGCACTCTGATAGTTGAGAATTATCTGTAATACATTCCAGAAATGTGATAATTACTTAAAATAAAAATAAATCTTTTCTATACTTGCAAGCATAATTTTGATATTTATACTCTGGATATTTATAATGTAACATCTGTCTAAAATGTTACGTGCTATTTAAGTTAACTATGGTGAGTTGAATAAATTAGCAGAAAGAATTTTATTAAACTATAGTAATAAAAACAAATATATTTAAAAACAAAAATGTAGGTAGTATAAACTGATTTTACATTACATATACCTTTGAAATGATATTACATAAAGAAATATTTATTACTTTTTTCTTAAACAAGCACACCTTACTGAAATAACCTTGATCTCTGTGAATAGTTTAACATTTATTTTAATCCTTTCTTACCAAATAAATTGCATTCACCTAATATTCGCTTGTCTCCTTGCATGACATAGCAACTCTGATATTTGATTAAATGCATAATTAATGAATAAAATTAACCCACTCCTGATTCTCTTGGTCTTCCAATATACTCTTTTCATTTTCAGTGTTCTATTTCCTGAAAATGAATCTCATGTTATGTTTCAAATTAAAATCCTTTCTACTGCTTTCCTGGCAAAATCCATACTTCTTTGGTGGCTACTAAGAGTGTGATTTGCCACTGCCCACATTTAATCTTTAAATAGTTCTTAAATGGTCCTACATCATAAAGCCAAATTGTTGAGATTCATTCAGGGTGATTGGCAAAATATTAAGGGAAATATTAGGGAAAATTGTAAGGTTATAGTCTCAAACCTTTTGGAAGGCCAGAAAGTTTTTATTAACAGGCTGAAGGTAACCTGTTCTTACTTTAGAGCATTAGGTCATACGGGGAAGATTAGGGATCATAAAAACTCCCCCAGTTAAGTCTGTTTACCCCACATTCCTTTGTGTCTACTCTATTTGTTTACTCATGTAAACTTTGTGCCAGATGGTCCTCTCAGGGGGAAGGTCAAAGGGGAATTAATATTAATGGTATTTGTTCTGTTTCCCAGAACCAAGACCTCTTATCATTTGTAAAACCACCCTTTTAACCATGTTAATTAACTGCAAGCATGTTTACTTAAAACCTCTGTTATTAAATCTATATGGGTAAGTGCGAGGCACAACAGGAAGAGGGCACAACAGGAGGAAGGAGTCAGGTAGCTGCGATTGCCCTCTAAGAGCAGCCGACGACCTCCCTAGCCCACTCTATAACTGTCCTCTGGTGTTTGAGTGTATTTATTCATCTACGGCTGAGTCAGAGTCTGCAGGACAGACCTCTGCAGGTAGCGATCAGCTCTCAGGTGGTGACCCCAATGTGATCAATACCACACAAACAATATGACTTTTAGTTCATAATATTATTTTTTAAATTATTTTTCTGCCTGGACTGCCTTTCTCCAGCTTGCTTAATCTTATTGATAGTTTCAGACTCATTTAAGATTTCACTAATGAGAAAAACTTTTCCAGATTCATCAGTCTGCTTAGCGGGCCCTCCATCTTATTCCCACATCATCTGGCACTTTCCCTTGAGTATTTATATTGTATTGCACTATAGAAGCCTCTTTGCCAAACTAAAATGGGAAATATTTAAATACAAAGGCAGATTCATTATTTGTATGTTCCCATGTTTGCACAATGTCTGACATAGTAGGCAGTCAATGAAAATCTATTGAATGAATTCAGCAATGATTGATTGTGGAGCATCACTGAATTGCCTTTTTGACTTTTTCCATTAGATCAGTTCACCTCTGGAAGAGAAGAATGGAAATATGTAACTCTTGGGGACTGCAAATCCTTTCCACTTCCACTTTCTAAGTGATACCACCATCTGAAGTCTTGTCCTCATTAAATTCATCCCAGATTGTGTTAGGAGGTACTCTTTTGGATACTTTTCATTGCTGTGCTGACCCTGAACTATTTTTTTAAGATGCGTTTATGTATCAGTGATTTTCATGTAGTATTTTTGCATCTAATATGTAGCACAGTATCTGGAAAATAGTATTTTCTCAAAAATTTTCCATTTGTTTATTGATCCATTTAGCAATTATGTTTATGGGGCTTCCATCAAGTAGGAGAAATAGTTAGTAAATGATCACTGACTCTGTGTTTGTAATATTACAAGCTGAGATAAGCAAACAGAAAGAAACAAAGAAACAACATAATCCTAGAGGTCCAATTGCGAAGGCATCTGACCTAAACTGGGACATTAGGTGAGTTCTCACAGAGAATATAAGCTTAAGAAAAGTGTACATGCTTATGTGATGTGTGTTAGGTGAAAGTATAGAGAGGGAAGGTCACTCCAAATAGAAGAACAAAAGTATGCAAAGTCCAGTGTTTGAGAAGCATGACATAATTAAGGGATTAAAAAAATATAGTTTGATTGAATCTGAAAGAACATGTAGTGAATGGTATGAAACTATAGGGAAAAGATGGATAGGCAGAGGTCAAACCATTTGGCCTCTTCTGGGCCAAGATAAAGATATGACTTCCTTCCCTCTCTCACTCCCTCCCTCCCCGCCTGCCTGTCTGCCAGACTGCCTGCCTGCCTGCCAGACTGCCTGCCTGCCTTCCTTCCTTCCTTCCTTCCTTCCTTCCTTCCTTCCTTCCTTCCTTCCTTCCTTCCTTCCTCTCTTCCTCCCTTCCTCCCTCCCTCTCTCCCTTCTTCCCTTCCTCTCTCCCTTCCTTCCTTTCTTAAAAACATTGAAAAGCAACTGATAGGTTTAAACAGGAGATTATATAATAATGTTTTATATTAAAAGTGACTAAACTGTGTGGAACAGAATATAGTAAGGCCCAAATAAATAAATAAATAAATAAGAGTTGAGGAGCCCCAATAAGAAATGAAGTAGCCAGTCTAGGGTGGAAATAATGCACATGGTGATAAAATGGATGAAATTAAAGGCAAACTCACCAAAATTTAAGGAGATATGGGATGCGAGGGGTGAGGAAGAAAGGGTGTAAGTTAACAGGATGGAGTTTGTTCCATTTTCTAGGACAGTATAGCTAGAACAATAATATAGGAATGAGTAAATGAATGATATTATAAAATGGTTTTAGTGATAATAATACTATTAAAATATTTGAATAAGAAATTTGAAGTTGAAGAAGCCAAATATCATATGAAGAGAGTTAACAAAAAGGAATTCATGCTAAGGATTGAAAGAAACACATGAAGTACAATATTATTTTCAGAAGTCATTATAAGAATGAAAGTCCTGCTTATGTTTTTGTTTTTGAACTATGCAACGGAATGACCAAGATGAATTTGGTGATTTTAAAGTAGAGGGGAAGCGATACAATGTTGAAAATCAGTTTATTAGGAAAGATGAAATTTAGTGATAATGGTGAATGGATAAGTCAATGAATCATTGATGCTGTTATTAAAGAAACAATAAATTATTAAGCATGAAGATAAGAAACAAGTGAGCCAGGTGTTGAAGTCATTAACATCAAGGAAAGTGGAGGAATTGTATTGATCATTTGGAAAAGATGCAAAGTGATATGCCAAGACTTCAAATAAGAGATGATAACCAAATAGGAAGTGAGAGAGCTAAAGTTTCAGTGGGATGTGGCAGCAGAGCTGTAGTTGAAAATTTGTACTGCAGCATACAGGGATTGTGGATAGAACTCCCTCTTCAGTTGAGTCTGGGAAAGTGGGAGATGGTAAAAGTTCCACTTCTGTGCTCTGCCAACATCTTATCTTTTATAATTGCAAATGACAGGTATACAATTCAAATTAATATTTATCAAAAGGAAGTTTACTTGCTCTCATAATTGAAAATTTACCTTTGTGCATATCTTGGTGCAGGTGTTCAAGTGATGAGTCAGTCTTCCTCTCCTAAAATAATCCTTGCTTTGTGAAAATGACAATGACAGAAAAGCTTTCACCAGATGATGGCAAAGATAATTTTCATCCAGTAGAAACCTACATTGTCATTCATTCTCAAATCATTCACTGTTTTCAAATAGTATCAACAACGATTAGGAAGAAAGCCTTCTTGCATCACATACTATCCACAAACAAATCACTGTGGCCAGAGAGATGTTGCACTCTGGTTGGTGACACCTCACTCATGTGTCTGCTCTTTTGCTAGCACGAAAGAAGGGATGACTCCTCTAAAAAGTTATAGAATGAAGTCCACTTTTCAAAAAAGGGTACTATTTTGATAGGAGGAGAGTCCCTCAAATTCTCAAAAATAATTTTGCAAAATGTACCTCAAAATCAGCATTTCTAAGCTGAAGTCATCTTTCTCTAAAAATCTGTTTCTCCTTATTTTGCTTATTCCCTAATCAATAGCCATTTCATTTTTTTTCTGTTATTCAAGAAGTATTCTGAAAGTCATTCATGACTCTTTCATAAAACATAATTTGTAAATAGAAAATAATTTGGAGAAAAATATTTAGATGTAGTTAAGGCTTATGAGATAAGCAAAGAAGATTTCTGAACTATTAAAATGCTGTACAATATTAATGGTTATCTCATGTTTAGCATCCATTAAGTTCCAGAAATAGCAATTATTATAATTGTTCTTTAATCAGAAGTCATTATCACATGGTGATTTAAGATGATACAATCTGGAGTCAGTCGAAATTGGGTTTGGCTTCGTGTCTACTAAATGACACTGTTTGATATTAGACAAGTTTCTTCATATGTAAAATGGAGACAATTATAGAAATGTCTTCATAGATATAATGTAAGGATAAAATGAGATTTTGAAAATAATTGTTGTCTCTGTATGATGTCTGGTTCATGGTATACGTTGAATAAATGAGAGATACTGTTAGGATATTATTAAACATTTCCTCTCCTTTGAGAGTTCGTCTTTTTGTCATAGCTTTCAAATAAGGAGTATGTTGTTATTCTTGTTTAAGAAGAGAGTGTGTTTCCAAGGGAAAGGCCTAGTCGTGTCAGGGAGGCCAGTTTCCACCTGAATGTTTAATAGTCCTCGCTAATGTCTTAGATTATTTGATACAGACATCACAACGATCGAGAATGGAAACCTGCCTGGTACCTGACTGCAGACTAAACCCTCCTGGGTATTGCCTCTGTCTCAGGCTCAAAGACAGAAGGTAAGAAAGAAAATGCTGACCTTTTTCACGATATAAAAGTGGAAGTAAAAGTCAAAAATAGAAAAAAAGAGTAGTTAAAGTCAGGTGAATATTTTTTTAATCCATCTTTAGGTTTGCGCCAGCAACTTGAACTTTACTTTTTGTGGTGATTCAAATGGTTTTACCTAACTGTCCTTCTTATCTGCCTCTCTTCCCTTTTTAATTTTAACAGTAGGGTTAATGAAGTACGTCCAGGACATTATAGTAACCAGTCAAACCCCATTTGAATTGTTTAATCAATAAAGCAAATAAGTCTCTTGTAAACTATATTGGTTTTGCTTTTTTTTTTTCTTTAAGAAAAGTGAATGTGAGTGTTCAGAATTTTAAAAGCTAGCATAGATAAAACAACCCATTGTAATTGGCCACTTTCTTCTTGTGTAATAGACCTAAATTTTAATAAAAATATTTTTATGCTTCTGGACATGAATTAAACTTATAATACACAGTTAGCCTATCCTCAAATTATCATGGTCCTATACCATGACAATCTATTCAGAAAAATGGAAAAAACTATATGTATTGGATATAGATGTGATAATGGCAGAACTTTCTTTCTCCTCAGGTCATCTTTTTCTGTTGAGGGACAGTAATTAGTGTCACACAAACTTGGTTTTTGCTTCTTTCCTCATTCCTTACCAGAGCAAGTGGAGGAACTTATCAAAATCAATACATTTGGAAGGAGAAAGGGAGTAAATGTACTCAGCATCATCTATCTCCTTTCTCTTTGGGATTGGCCTCTTTACAGAGAGAATGCATTCTGCTCTGTGCTGGATCCTTCCCTAAGCTTATCAGCTTTTGTCCATCATGGCACCATTAACATTTTGGACTGTATAATCCTTTGTTGTGTGGGCTATTCTGTGTGTTGTAGAACCTTTAGCATCATCTCTGGCTTGAATCTAGCAGATGCCCGTAACACTTTCTCACTGAAGACCACCAATATATTTCCATATGTTGCCAAGTGTCCCTCAGGGTTGAAGGTTGCCCCTAATTTGAACCACTGCTTTGAGGCATGCCTTCACAGAGAGGGTTGCCTGAGTTGAATGTGTGCCTCAGTCTAATTCTACTACACATCTAAACCATATTTTACAGTAACTCTTATCAGTAGCAAAGCTGGTACTTTAACTTCCTACTATGTCATTTTTTTGTCTCTGTTAAGAACTTAAAACTTTGGAAGGATGTTGGATATTGATCTTCTACAACCTCAATTATGAAGAATGTATTTATATTGGTTTGTCCTGTTGGAAGAAAACTATAAATGCAGTATAAACTTATTGATGGGAAGCTAACAAAGAGATAAAAATGTTAAAGGATAGTCTTTACCTCCCTTCATATTAATAATTTGTATGAGGGCCACATTTGCTACTTAAGAAAACTTTATTTCTTTAGATATGGAATCGGATGGCAAGTTTTGAAAGAGATTGGAATATAGTCAGAGAAAGAAATATATTCTCCCAGTCTCACTTTGCCTAAAAACTATTTCTCACACAGTTGAAATTAATGGACAAGAAGGTGGGTTCCCATGTCAGATAGGCTTGAGTCATTTATTAACTCTGTAATTGTACTTAATATAAACATTTTCTCTGATCTTCTTTTCCTACCCTCAATAAGGCTAATATTAGTACCTCTTTCATACATGTTAAAAAAAATTTTAACCATTACATTAGATAATATGTGTCAAGTACTTATAGCAGTATCTGACATATAGGAAGCACTAAAAAAATCACAGTTATTATTCTAATTCACTCAAAATGATGACAGCAGGACAAGTGTCTATTCATGATGTGCTCAGGGCAGAAGCAGAAGGATCATTGACACTGGGATCAGGAGAGATGAGAGGCACATTTAGTACATCAGACAAGAGAGTGTAAGTCACCTGGTTGCTTAGCACGCTTGGAAGGATAAAAGAGATCATAAGTTTGTAGCTTCAGTGCATAGAACAACAGAGTAGGAACATGTAAACTTAAAGAGTGGGGAAGAGGGATTTACTAGTCATTAAAGAAAAAATTCATAGAGGAACATTAACATCAGTGCTTGCCTCAGTTGGAGGTAAAACATTCTTAGCTGGTAGACAATATACTTTGGATTTTGTGAATGCAAAAGGTGTTAAATAAAGCCCTGCAGGCAGTCCACTTCTGAAGTTCTTTTTATTTTGTTAGAAGATAACTGGTGAGAACAAGAGAATAGAATGACACAAAACAGATAACCAGTGTTAGTATTAAAATATTTACTTTAACCGCACAAGATTTAGAGTCCTATTGGAAATAGTGGTTAAGTGAAAATCAGGATTGCTGTATATATTGAAATTACCAATATGTAGAACACATTGTTTAATTTTCTAGTAAATGGTTTGGTTGTTCTCACTTAATCAGCTAATTTTCAAAGATCCAATGAAAGAACTCCACTCAAGTGCTGTTGAAATAGTAACGTATGAACCCAAGTAGACACAACAACCACATGAACACAGTGAGGGTGCTTAGAAAACAACTTATCACAATTGTGTCTGACAGCTGTATTGATTCTAGTTGCACAAGTGGTGCCGGAGCAGGCATTGTTACCAGATAACCCGTTCTTACAGTAGCAGGTTAGAGAGACATTTTCACGTCATGCTAAGTAGGATCAATGGTCCTTGGGGTACAGCATTGCCCATACCTTCTTAGCTGGTAAGGCATTAATACAATGGCAGATAACAAGCAAGAAAGCAGGTGAGAATATGAAATAGAGAGTGCTAATATTCTGCTTTCTTCCTAACCCCTGTATAGTGTTTTATTTGGTCTCAGAAATTCATTTGGGAAGTCTTATTGCTGGACAATAGAGAGTATGTCATAGAGAAAATGCAAGGAAAAGGAAATGACATACTTAAGAAAATTTTCTATGTACTTCAGTCTTCTAAAGAGTTTTCTAAGAAGAGATACCTAGAGTGACATCTTTGATTATTTACATTTTAATTTTCCCAGTTATCTCTCCACTTACCTTTGGTTGTTATGCAATTCAACACTCAGGCACAAGGATTAGGCTGTTACTACTCCCTTTGAGACTTATGAATAGAAGGAGTTCTGCACTCTGTGGAAACAGGAAAGGCAACATAATTATCCTTCTCTTCTATCTTAAGACTTCTATCACAATTTGAAGAATCTGAGGTATTATAGCTCAAGTTTAAACATAGTCACTTCCCTGCCATCATTTCACAAGGAAAGGATGTTTAATAAAAATCAGGTAAGATGCTAAAATTTAAATTTTAAAACTTTTTTTTTTTTTGCCTTATACGTTAGTTTGAACAAAATTCTTAAAGAGATGATGCAATATGTCTGTAAGATAGAGATTGATTTGGGTGTATATAACAATTTCAACATTAACCATGTAAATTTACAGTTTTGAGAGAAACTGTCATATAAAAAACAGCTGTTTAGCTATTAGAATGTCACTGTGATGGTGTGTAAAGAATGAAATATTTTTTTAAAAAAACCTAAAACACTGCACTTGGAGAGTAGTTTGCTGTAGTTTTCAAAACACTACATAATCTTTATCAAACTGCTCTGACCTGTGTTGATGGCATATTTTCTTAAGGGATTTTACAAAAGTAAAAGTTGGGCCAGGCACAATGGCTCATGCCTGCAATCCTAGAACTTTGGAAGGTGGAGGAGGCAGGTGGATTGCTTGAGCTCAGGAATTCAAAACCAGCCTGGGCAACACGGTGAAACCCTGTCTCTACTAAAATACAAAAAATTAGCCGGGCGTGATGACATGTGCCTGTAGTCCCAGTTACACAGGAGGCTAAAGCAGGAGGATTGCTTCAACCCGGGAAGCAGAGGTTGCAGCAGGCCAAGATTGCGCCACTGCACTCCAGCCTGGGTGACAGAGAGACACTTTGTCTCGAGAAAAAAAAAGTAAAATTTCTGTGTCATTATTATAATTTTATCTACACACAATGTAAAAGGCAGAAATGAAACCGAAACTGAAACTCCTATCGTGGCCACATCTTCTTGACCTTGGGAGGCATGACACCTTGAGCTGATTTTTTTTTTCTAAATTTAATATTCCTTACATTGAGTTACTATATAAAGCACACTACACCTTAAAGACATAGCTGAGCACGGTCCAGTCGCTTACAGAGGATGGAAAAGCATCAGACATGGTGGCTCACACCCGTGATACCAACACTTTGGGAGGCTGAGGTAGGCAGATCACCTGAGGTCAGGAGTTAAAGACTAGCCTGGTCAACGTGGGGAAACTCTAAAAATACAAAATACAAAACTAAAATACAAACTACTAAAATGCAAAGTTACTAAAAATACAAAAACTAACTGGGTGTGGTGGTGCACCCCTGTAATCCCAGCTACTTGGGAGGCTGAGATGCCAGAGAATAGCTTGAACCCAGGAGGCAGACATTACAGTGAGCTGGAATCAGGCTACTGCACTACAGCCTAGGTGACAGAGTGAGATTCTGTCTCAAAAAGAAAAAAAAAGTATGGAAAAGCCAGCCAAGGCTGAAATCTGGGACTTTCCCTCAAAGTAACATGTTCTTTTTGAACTCCATGGGCTTGAATAGGCAGTTTCCTTTGGCTTTTAGAATATCCACTATCCAATCCTATCCTGTGTGTTCTTTTAACACTCAATTGAGATGCCAGTTTCTCTAGTTTGAGTACTATCTGCCTAACTAAATCAACAGCTGGGTCTTATCCATCTTTGTGCTCATTTGGTTTCTGCCTTTATTATCCTTCAAAAAAATATTTGTGAAATAAAAGGTTGATCCATCTTGGGTAGCAAAACCGGCAGGGAATCAGGCTCAGGTACAGAAGCTGAAGGTAAGTCTAGTCTGGAGGATAGAGGATAACAACAACAAAAAAAATCTTTTGATTCATGATACTCACTTGTTCAGTCATCCATCCCTAAGCCTAGAAGCCATGCTATAAAAGCTTATCTTAATTTCACTTCTTGTTTCCAATCAGTTATGATCCTGACCATTCTACTCTGACAGATTTTTAAATCTGCTCCCTTCTTTAGCATGCCAAATAGTATGGCCCCAGTTCATGACCTAATTTGCAATCACCAGCAAATTTGTTGCTGATTTTATTGTCGCTGATTTTACCTACAGCCTTTCAATACATTAAACAAATATGCTTAGTTATACATTTGGTTTTAATTATAATTCTTCTATCTGTTTTGCTACATGTAGTGCTACCATATCGTTTTCTTAAAAAGTGCATAGTAAATTTAAACTGTGTCCTATACTATACTAAAGAATACAGGAGAGATGAAAACACATTTATCTCGCAAAATACCTATTCTTGAAGTGCTTATAACTAAGTAGAAGAAAAAAAAAGCTAACATATGTCAAGGACAACTGGGACAAGCTGTAAGCTTTATAAATATTTGTGGAATGACTGAGTAAAGTTTAGCTTTGTAAGATAAAGATCATAAGCACGATAGTACTGTAGAAATGAAGGAAATCAATGCATATTGCAAGAAGGAGATGCCAGTAAAAATATAGGTGGATATCAAATAATTGGAGTAATTTGAGGAAGTAGATAGGGGAACATAGTCTTCATTGACAGAAACAGTGGCCTCAGATATTAGGAATTTCTTTTTTAATGGCTAACATACAGGGGGATAGAGCTTGGAATTTTCAAAGAAAATTTGAAGGAAATAAACATATTCTATGAAAATGTTTTGCATCTTCCAAGTTTACATATCTTGCTTCTTCCTCATGCCTGTTAGCCTTGACCTTGGAGTTGTCCATAGGTGTTACCTTCTGCACATCCACTAGGTCTGAGTGCTGCTTGCTCTCATTTCTTGGTATCTGGCCCCATTATATTACTCATTCATCATCATTTTCATGTTTTTTTTTTTTTTTTGCATGCTTTATATACTTCTTACTGGTGTGCCATAGGTGTTCTGAGACTATACTTTCTAATTCTGATAAAGATCATAAGCTGAAACATGGGCTACAAGCTGGTGGCTCAGTTTGAAAGGCACAATCATTGTACAATCTAACAAGAAATATTCTCAACTAAAACAAAGCAACAGACCTTTTACTGGCTAGATCAGAAGATGGCATCTGTTAAGCTCACCTGGCAGAAGTGGTGCTTTTGGTCCACAAGGGAGCTGATGAAAAGGAAAGTGAAAAACACACATGGAGAACATGGGCCTTCATAGAGAGATGTCAGTAATTAGGGGAATTTGCTTATGTGTTGCAGATGGCAGACACCAGAACCAAATAATGTGTATGAATTTATATTTTATAGTTGGTTTCTTAGTAGAAAAACTATCACTAGTTTTATTTTATGAGTGTGGCTGTAGCTCCAATTCAGTCGTAATGGTCTGTATTCTGATATGAGTAAGAATAGACATCTGTATTTATGCATAGGATACACTCCTTTAAAAAGTAGAACTGAAATGCCTTTGGCAAGACATTTCTAAATTTTCATTTACAGCAAGCGGGGGTTTACAAATGGTAATTTTGCTGATACATCATTTAACACTTGGGTGGACATAAGTGGCAAAATTGCCCAATTTTAGTTTTTTTGTTAAAAACCAAGTCTGCTGGATGTGCTTTTCCATAATAGCTAGGTTTAATCCTCTGAAACAGTTAAGACAGACTAGAATGGTGAAGAGACAACATTGGACAGTGAGGGAAAGTGGAGAAAATGTCAGCAATATCATTGATACTACTCATCTTTTTTTCAAACCAAAGGCTTTGAGAGAACTTTATTCTGTACCCTAAATTTGTGCTTTATCATATGCCTTTATTCTCTTATTGCTCCCATTTTATTTTAAAGTTATTGATTAAACACAGGCTGTAGAAAAACCTGTACAATCCTTCTATTCTAAAATTAAATTGCTATTGTTTTCGCTCTTGCTCTGTTTCATAATACGTCATTTCTGTAACTGGGGAGAGAGACAAAGATGTCTTGGAACCATGATATTGTTGGAGACATTCACATTAGGGAATTTGAGGTAATCATCAGATTCATTAGATCTACACTGGATATTCAAATGAGAGAATATACAAAAAAAAAAAGGGCAGTGGGTAGAGAGAGAAAAGTTAATACACCCTTAATATTTTCAGAGTACACATTACAGAAGAGTTAAAAACCATTCAGAGCCTGCAGCTGCATGCAGAATTTAGCAGACTGTTCAAATGGAGAGGGATGGATTTGTACATTGGTATCAACTCTGGCCACAGTCTGACTCTAGTGCTTATGACTGATATTCCTTAGCCTCTAGGGCAACATTCAAACACATGGGCAGAAAGAAAACAGAAATGGTTGAGATCAGAAGAGAGCATTTACGAGAGCATTGCAAACAGTTCATTTTAAAGGTTTTCAAAATACGGTTGTAATATTGCTCAGTGACTTCATTCTGAAGTCTCTTAAAAGCACTCTTCTCCAAAATTGTAAGCTCATAAACACACTTCTTTTTGCTTCTTTCATTTTCAGTTCTACACTGTGCATTTCAGCAGTGAAAAAGATTGACCTGTGTGGTCAATTTAGACCTTAAATCTTAATTTGGCCTACAGAAATCAAAATTATTAAATAGTAATCTGTATTGTTTGTTTTAAAAAATAGATATTTACACAGCTAAAATATGTCAAAAATTTGTGTTTATGTCACATTTGTCTGCCATCTGTGACACAGAAGCAAATTTCTCTAACTGCTAACATCCCTTAGGCTACATGTGTTTTTCACTTTGCTTTTTTTTCGTCTGTCTTGTGGACTGACACAAAAGAATGTAAAAATTTAAAATATTTTTAACTGTCAGAGTATTTAATAGATGATACTTTCTTAGCATCTGCTTTTTCATGCTCTTCAGCTAGACATTTCTATCAGATACCTCATTACTATTAATTAGAGAAAGTGAAAAGTTAGTTTTCAACTTCAATCACTTGTGATATTGCCTCTAAAAATTATAGGCAGCTGCTTGGAGTTAAGGATGACCTCTTAGCAATAGCCAGCTGAATGGCCACAAGAAAATAAATTCTACTAACAACACTCTGAGGAAATTTGGGTATGGAATCTTCCTCACTTAAGCCACCAGATGAAAACACGTCTGTCAAACACCTTGATTACAGCCTTTTGAGACCCTACCCGTGGATTCAGGTAAGTTATACCTGGACTGCTGACCACAGAAATATGAGATAATAAATATATGTTGGATAAAGTCTCTAAGTTTTCAGTGATTGGCTACATGACAACAGAGAGCTGTCCACCTGTAAGTTTATATTTTAAGTCTTAGCAATGTAAGATGATAAGAAGACTGGATGAAAGGGCAACACGAAGACGAGTGTATATTTACATGGGAAAAAATATTAACTAGAGAAATGTTTGCACTAAATAATGTAACAAAGTACATGTACTAAAATCTCGTCACAAGATATATACCTCCTACCTATGGATTAGTATGAAGTCAACATTGGATAGCAATGAAGTTACAAACAAGAGAAAGTATGTCTCATATTCCTCTCACTATAATTTCCCTTAGAGTTGTAAATAAGATCTATTGTTAAAGATCATGCCATATGTAACTAACATGTCCCAAAATTATGACCACACTCTAGTAGCTCTTTAAATTATATAATAATTGTATTAATAATATCTATGCTATTTCAAATGTATTTGTTGATTAAGTAACACACAATAGATGCTGTGTGGGTATTCCAGTATTTAGGGGAAGAAGTTATCATATAGAGGGACACCAATGATTCTTGGGTGCTTAGAAGAAGAAAACAAAGGAGAGGAAATATAGGGACTGGAGCAAGTATACAGAAATAAACTGGGGCAAGTATTCCCTTGGCCTTTCCTTCTTCCTGGGCTCTTCACACCAGCACAGCTCTCCTGCTTGTGAGAAGCTAACAAGTTGACAGTTTAAACAAATGAGAGAGCAAGCTTTCTTTTTCCTTTTCTTTCCTTTTCTTATGTTTTCTTTCCCTACCTATATGTAAGCACTCAAGAGTTCAATGTCATGGATGTAGAAAATGACTCAGCGTGTCACTTCACCTGCTTTTGGTTTGGGCCTTAGTTTCATGGGTCAAAAGAAAATAATTTGCAAAGCTAGTCCAGCTCAAGAGTCTTATATATAGTTTATTATTTTCAAATAAACTTTTTGTTTTAAAACAGTTTTGGTTTGTCAGAAAGTGGGAATATAGAAGAGAGAGTTCCCATATACCTCATACTCAGCTTCCTATATTATTTACAACATACATTAGTATATTTATATTAATATCATCACAATTAATGAATCAGTATTGATACATTATTACTAACTAAAGCCCATACTCTTTTTTAAACAATTTCCTTAGTTTTACCTAATATGTTTTTTTTTCTTCCTGTTCCGGGATCCCATTTAGCATGCTGCAATGCATTTAGTTGGTATGTTTCCTTAGATTCCTTGGGCTATAAGAACTTCATATATCCCTTGTTTTTGATGACACTGACAGTTTGAGGAATACTGGTCAGATATTTTGTAGCAACCTTCAATTGGAGTTTGTCGTATATGTCTCTCATGATTGGACTAGAGTTATGGATTTTTGTTTGGAAGACGGCAGTGGTAATTTTCATTCTCCTCAGATCATAGCAATGGTACATGACTCAATGATTTAATCTGTGTTGATGCTAATCATGATCACCTGGCCCAGGCAGTCTTTGTCAGATCTCTCCACTGTGAAATTTCTCTTTATTTTTTCCCTTTTCAAATTTTACTATTTGTAAATAAGCCACCATGCCATCCACACTTAAGGAGTGAGGTGTTTTATATGGAGTTTAAAGAATGGTAGGTATCAGGGTAGCATCTTTACAAGGCATATAGTAAAATGATATAATGATAATATAGCCATATTGACATATGTATATATATTATAGCCATATTGACACATGTGTGTGTGTGTTTATATATATATATATGTGTGTGTATATATACGTATATATATATATATATATATATATACACACACACATATATATATATATGAGGTTCAAACATCTATCAAATCTTCAATGTATTTAATATTTGTTTCCACTTGTCTACACAAAAATTATGTTATTTTCCAAGTTGTGCATTCTTCAGTGGTAGGAAAGACATCCAGTGACCTAGAGAGAAATGGAAAAGTTTATAAGACTCTGAGCTTTTGAACTGTCTCATAAAACTCTTTAGTCAGTAATATTGCAGATAAGTAGGATAGACTAAAAAAACGTAATTCTGGAAAAAAAATTGATGAAAAAAGCAGAAGAGAAGAATCTCTGAACTAGAGAGAAGTTCACCAAAGAAGTAACTTAAAAAATAAAAATGTATTATAATTTTTTTGCAGTGAAAACAGATATGGTATTTGAAATGTATTTGTGAATGACTTTCGTATATAATCATCAGTTCACATAACTGTAGAAGAAATGCAGTTATAAATGTCCAGTTAATGTGACCAGTGAACATTTTTTAAAATTTACTTGAAAATTAGTAATTAAACTAGATAAAATATATCTAAGATGAAATTCATCTCAAAGAGAGGAGATGTATCAGCTCATGTATCTGAGCAGTTTAGAGTAAGAAAGGTTTGAGACACAGATCAAGGACTGATCAAGGATTCTCCGTTTCTTTACTATTTTTTCTTTTTTGTCCTTTTTATTTGTCTTGCGGCTGATCTCCTTCAGGGCTAAAAGTGATTATGGCTAACAGTGAGTGTTTTCATTTCTCTGTAGATGAGAGAAAAGCACTTCAGATCTAGCTCTACAAATGACAGCACTGTATTCTCCCACAGTTGAACTGATGATTGAGGCTAGGGCAAGGGAAAATATTGGTTGGTTTAACAGAACAGAACCTTTCTACCAAACTGCTCTTATTCCCAATATCCAACTCTTCACTTCTGTTTGCTGGTTTGTTTGTTCCTGAAATACATAGGCTCAATACTGGATGTACGCATCCCCAAATAAGAACATATAGAGTGCTAAGAAGAAGAATGCATAGTGGTCAAATATAGCAAGCTTCCTATGTCCTGGCATACTAGGGAGTATATTTTTCTGCAATTAATAATGACAGTTTTGAAAACAATTACTATATATGTTCTGCTTACTATTCAGAGAATATAAACATAATCCACATGCTTGACCATAATTTAATAATGAATAGATCACATGATTTCATAATCAGATCTTGTAGCATATTAGACAGTAATTATAGACAACTTTAAGGGAGTCGCAGAACACTAAAAAGGTAGCAAATTTGATTCTGATGTTATCACTAATGTAAATATCATTTGAATTAAGCAAATGCATGGTTATACAAGTAGATGTGTGTAATCAAGTGTGTAATTTTCTTCTATTGGAAATATTTTGAGCTTTGAATGTAAAACAAATAAATCCCATTTAGGTGTTTACTTTTCTCCTCCTCTAATTTGAGACATATTTTCTAGTACATGATTTCTATGATTGAAATAGAATAATTAGTTTAATACTGTCTGTTTTTAGATTTATAGACTATAAATATAAAACTATGCTAATTTACAATAAATGTTTTCAGCAATGAGAATTAAATGTTTGTTTAACTCTTTTTTTTATTAGTAAGGGGTCATTGATGTACTACACATCTGACTTTGTTGTTATCAGTGCTACTCAACATTAATATAACATATTGAATTTTTTAAATGCTTATAATTATTAGTCATATTTCACAACACTTTTGTGAAGTAATGTAGTGATTATATGAAATTAAACTAAAATAATGCAAGTTGTTGCCCTAAAGGAATTGCTACTTACAAGTGAATATATTCCACATTACAGGTTACTAGTCTGTGGAATTTTTGAGCTTCTAGCGTTGACAAATGCAAGCTTAGATAGTAAGTCAAAAAGTATGTTTGTATAACAGCTATGCCATTTCTGCTGTTATTTAATATTATGACATTTGCAATCTTTTGTTCAGAAAAGCTTGTATACGCACTTGATTCCACTTTTCTACTCTTCTCAAAGTCATAGATTAAAGTTTAAAGAAAAAAACTATACTGCAAATCATAGATTTTTCTCTACTCTAGACCTCATTTTATATGCATAATTCATATATGTGATCATTTATCTTAAATGTTCTTTGGAAATATTCAACAACTTCCCTTCTTGCCAATATTTCCTAATACCTCTATTATGTTTTATAATGAAGTCTATGTTTCCCAAAGACTATATTTTTTTGGCCTTTGAAATGCACGTCACAGTCGTTTCTCAGAAATTTCGACTTAAGCCTGATAAGACCCACCCTTTCCAAACTGTGAGGAGACAGGGAACAGGGTGGATTTTCCAAGCAGTTTTAAGTAACATAAAACTTAGGGCAGTTTCATATTAATTTTAAGATCCTCTTTCTCCATTTCTCCTATCAAATGAGAAACTTTCCAATACATAGGTATTTTAATTTGCCATCTTTATAGTGGCAGAATGCCTAATAATACTAACTGTAAAAAAAAAAATTCTTAATTTTTTTTTCTACTAAGCTAAGATCTCTTTCTTTCTTTCCTTCTTTCTTTCTTTCTTTCTTTCTTTCTCTCTCTCTCTCTCTCTCTCTCTCTCTCTCTCTCTCTCTCTCTTTCTTTCTTTCTTTCTTTCTTTCTTTCTTTCTTTCTTTCTTTCTTTCTTTCTTTTCTTTCTTTTTTTGAGACGGAGTTTCCCTTGTGTTACCCAGGCTGGAGTGCAATGGCACAATCTCAGCTCACCACAACCTCTGCCTCCTGGGTTCAGGCAATTCTCCTGCCTCAGCCTCCTGAGTAGTTGGGATTACAGGCACGCGCCACCATGCCCAGTTAATTTTTTGTATTTTTAGTAAAGACGGGGTTTCACCATATTGACCAGGATGTTCTTTATTTCTTGACCTCGTGATCCACCAGCCTCGGCCTCCCAAGGTGCTGGGAATACAGGCGTGAGCCACCGCGCCTGGCCCGCTAAGATCTTTTAATTAGAAATGGTAAAGTGTTTTAAAAACTCTATGAAAATAGTACAGATTAATATTTTAAATTTATCTTTTTAAAGAACAAATTTGATATGTAAGTACTATAATAAAAGGATAAAATTTTCAAGGAAAGACCTAATTTCTTAAGAAAGAAGATGGATTTGGAGAGAAATAACAATACTGCCACCTAAAAGAGAAGAAAGTTCTTGCAGGCAGACATTAAATATAATGCATACAACTTAGTTTTTTCATATGGCCGAATACTCAGTTAATACATTTTTAATGAATTAGAGTAATTCGGAAAGAAAGTGCAAAGAAAGGAATATGTTTTGCCTTTGTTCTCTAAATTTTTACAATTCAGATGGAAAAAATACTTCTATGATATATGTGTGTGTGCATATATATGTATAAATATACATAGCTACATAGAGGTAAATTTATGTACATAAATATATCTGTACATAAATATATGTAGATGATACATATATCTAGATATATCACAGATAT
Organism: Saguinus oedipus; assembly: GCA_031835075.1. Lineage (NCBI taxonomy): Eukaryota > Metazoa > Chordata > Mammalia > Primates > Cebidae > Saguinus > Saguinus oedipus. The sequence goes on from CM063169.1 coordinate 49,015,633, forward strand.
CTAACATATCTATGTAGGTAGATAGACCTATTTATGTAAAAACAGTAGATTACTCTTTTTTAAATTGCGTTTTAGGTTTTGTGGTACATGTGAAGAACATGCAAGATAGTTGCATAGGTACACATGTGTCAGTGTGATTTGCTGCCTTCCTCCCCTTCACCTATATCTGGCATTTATCCCCATGCTATCTCTCCCCAACTCCCCACCCCCTGCTGTCCCTCCCCTATAGATTACTAGTATATAAATCTATATACCTTTGAGATATACTAGACATATGTTAGATATGTATTCAATAACACTATTATACATATTAGATGTTAGATCTATATTAGATACATATATAAATATCTACTATATCTGTATATATATTAGGTATCTACTATATCTACATAATAGGCCTATCTACCTACATAGATATATATATTAGATATTGAATCTATCTAGATATGTATATTATCTACATATACAGACATATTTAGCTCTATCTACCTATGTAACTGTCTATATAGATACATATGTTAGACCAAATGAAATTGCTGATATTTGACCTACAAAAAAAGGTAATTTTATTATTTAATCCAAGAGTAGTTACTAGAGAAATTTGGTTAGAAAAATAGTGAGAACACTGGGTATCTTGAAATTAATACTGCCCTTGGCAACTCTGATTCTGGTTTTAATCCTGATAGTCATTAGATTGGTGATTTTGAGAACACCATTCTAGTACACAGTTTCATAATCTGTAACACAGGGAAGGATACCTAGATTCTATGAATTTTTCTTTAGCTTCAAGTGTGTTTTATGATTATTCACTCATTCACTAAACAAATATTTTGTAATTTTTAATACTTAATATGTTACAATTTACTAGGCTTTGAAGGTAAAGTAGTGACCAAATTCCCTTATAAATTAGAACTAACACTGGTTTATTCTTCCTTTACCTAGAATTAGAGAAATAGTGTTCAAAGAAGATACTCTATCCAGGACCCTCAAGTTATTCCAAATAGAAAGATTCTTCTCTAAAACCTTGGACGCATGTGGGATACTGGATGTAAAGAGTTTTCTACCCTAGTATGTTGTACACTAGGTAAGTTGACAAATGCATTCAGTAGTGCCTACTTTGAAAATATGCATTTCAAGATGATCTTACATTTGGTCTGCAAGTTTTCTCAATTTCCATAGAAATGCAGTGAATTAGAGCAGGAGATGCAAGTAGGAAGTGAAGGAATAATTACTAAATTGTCTGTTTTAAATTCAGAACATGGCTTCTTCTTAGTGGTCCCTAAGGGTTTGTGTATAAAATTCCCGGGTTTCAGATACAATCAAAATACATTTCACATTTGTAAATAATAGATATTATGAAGACACTTTCCCATAACAACTACAAGTTGTTGAATATAGGTTTGTACACTGTAGCCTTCCTCTGCCCATCGATCTTTTTGACTAACTATTGCATTCATTGTCTGAGATACCCCTAAAGTTAGTAGAAAGCACATTGTTTTTAAGTACTTCATTAAGGCTATTTATCCCTATGCAGAAAGTTTGTAAGTCTGTTCAGTTAATGCAGTTATAACTGCACTAAAAGAATAGTCTTGGAAGAACGGAGATTCATATATATATATATTAACCACTGAGTACAGTTACAGCCAAAATGGAACTCTAACACTTTCCTAAGGTGAAGGAAAACGGAATAAGGGAATCTTCACACTAATAACTACTCCTTGCATAATAAAAATGGTACAAATACATTTAGGTTTCCATGAGGTTCCATGATTCAATTAAAAATGATATATAATAATTTTCCCCTTGATAAGCTGCAAAATTAGCTCTCCTATCGTTCACCAACTTCAAGATCTCTTTTATTTCCTCTCTTCACATTGTCAAGTCACATTATTTCATTTGGGAGAACACAGAACAACTTATCTTCGCATGAGAAGAACTAGTAACTTTAAATATTCTAATTAATACGTTTTGAATTCTAAACTATATTTATTATATATCCATCTATTTTGACTCTTTAATAAAATGCTATACATTCAAAATGTATTATTAATAACTATTCTAAATATATATTTTAAAACATCTAAAATTACCACACCAAAAAATAATGGTATAGTTTGATATAGGACTAAATGCATGAAGATTGTCTTGATATGAGTACCTAGCAAGAGTGTGTAAGGGTCCTCTTCCTGTTAGAAAGAGGAATAGAGAAGCCAAACTATTTGAGTGCTTATCTTAATAATGGTCAGCCCAACACCTGGGAATATTAAAGTGCATTCATTGTTTCTGCTGTGATCACCAAACAATTTGGTTTTATCCTTGTTAATCGTCCTATTTCACACATCCTTTTTACATTCTGTTTAAAAATGTTATAAGACCATGGTCTCAGGCCACTTGTCTTTAGTGCAATCATCATCCATTGATTCATTTTTCATTACAGCTTTAGCACACTGCCAGAAATTTAATTTTGCATTTTTCTCTCCCCTAGCTCTATCAGGAGCTCTAGCAAAGGCACTTTAAAGATACCTTTATAACCCATAAAGCATAATAACCTTATTAAATGTGGCTTTACTCTAGGATGGAGAGGGGTATAGAGAACCCATAAAGTATTGAGAGTAGATCTTAGGATGATGAATAGGTGCTCTCATCAATGAGACCTTTCGTACTGTGAGAGTAAAAAAATGAGAAACATCCAGATCTGAGAAATGATAAGAAATATGAAATTGTACAGAGTTGGTTATAACTTTGGATCCAAAAATAGTTGTGTTCTGGCCAAATTGTAATCCAGAACAACAGGACCAGCTAAGAGCTTGAAGGCTGCACTTTGGAATAATGAGAAGGTTTTGCAAAGGGCTTGGTAAGAATGCTCATTTCATAGACACAATAGATGTTCTAGACTTTTATTGTCCTCCGGTCCCAATGACCAGCTATTTATACTGTCTCTGGTGTTCCCAATTGTGGCCACTGGTAGGTAACATGCATCCTGAATACCTAGTTCATTATGTGCATTGAGCAGTTTGCTCTTCTGAACCTTTCCAGATAGAATTTAGCTCAGCCAGCTGCCCTATCTCCCTCCATCATGGTAATTACTGTGAGAGATTTTAAAATATAATGTTCCCAGTTGCATCAAATTGAGAACTTACAGGGTGAGCAATATGATTTTCAGGACAGACTGGAGGATGATAATGGCATCAAGAAATGGAGGAAGTAAAAGCGCTTACTACCTATCAGAGATACGATAAGAAAACATATGAGTTTCCTAGCCTGTGTGAAATTCACATTATGTTGGAAAAAGATTTTCTAGTTAGGCTTTTTTGGTTTAAAGGAACAGAACCACTCAAGTTACTTCTACTACTGAAGAATTTATTTTAAGAGTAACTGTATACCCAAGGAAAAAATTGCATAATTAGGTAATAAGCAGATAGAAACCATTATTGAAGAGACCAAAGGGAAAACTCAGAAACCTAAGTTCTTTAACAATTGAAAACAGTACTGAGAGCCTTAGCCATAGGAGGTTGGACAAAATCATTAATGATTACACGCTCTGCTATAGTGTGACTCAGGTTCCTTCCAAATTTCTGTCATTTTCCCCTTTTGCTACAATTTTACTTTGTCTTTCTGCTGTGCCTAGGTATTTTATTTGTCACATAGATCCTGTTTACTCATAAATTTTGCTTCCTTATAAATTTGACATGCCATGATTGTTTATGAACCTGGCTCTTCCTTTCTTGTCATAAACTACATCAGGGTTTCCTTCCATGGGTCTTTGGAGCTTTATTCTCTGCTAAAACTGCCTTATTCTCTCCACATTTCCAATTCAAATATCTGAAAGATAAAATATAATTACCAAGTTCATCTGTGTTTTTTTAGCCAGTTTATCAGGCAATCATCTACTTAGTGCTACTCTTTGAACCAACTTTCAGTGATTTGGGCTGTGGGGAGTCAGTTCATAGAAACTGTGGCCGTTCCAGCTTTTCTCTTCAAGCTAAAAGCAGACAAATCATAAATGACTTGCCTTACACAAAGAAATAATTTTGAAACAGTATAAAGAATACCAGTGATAATATCATTCAACATATATAGTGGGGACACAAGGAGATAATAAACAAAAAAATTAGAAAATCAGAGACATTTTTCTATAGAAAATCTACTTGAGTTAGAGTTGAGTAGTCCTTTGCCAAGTCCTTAAGTGGGTGGAAGACTTTTCAAAATAAGGGAAGAACATGTGTCAAGGCATAAAGACAAAAAAGAAAAAAGGAAAAAAAACTTCCCTATGATATATTTGGGAAAGTATAAATAGTTTTGTCTTGTGAAGGAGAAGGTAGGGATAGAAATGATGTCAGCAGTCATTTGCAGTAATAGCTAAAGGCGAAGTAATGGAGATTTTACATGTGAATTGAAATGATTAAGGATTTTATCCAATGGGCAATATTAAAACATAGAAGTATTTTAAGAAGGTTTGTGATATAATTAGATATTTATTTCTGAAAGAACATTCTGACAATAAAAAACCAGGACTTAATTAATGGGCTATTAATTAAGAATTATTTACAACATTGCTGTCAAGCTATAACAAGGTAATGAAATAGTACTGATTGTTGGAATGAAGGTGTGTGTTGGCAGGTGCATGTAATCCTAGCTACTTGGGAGGCTGAGACATGAGAATAACTTGAATGCAGGAGGCAGATGTTGCAGTGAGCCGAGATCACACCACTGCACTCCGGCCTAGGAGTCAGAGTGAGACTTCATCTCAAAAAAATTATTTTAAAAAAAGATATGGTGGGGCACAGTGGCTCACTCCTGTAATCCCAGCACTTTGAAAGGCCGAGGCGGGCAGATCACGAGGTCAGGATATCGAGACCATCCTGGCTAAACCGGTGAAACCCTGTCTCTACTAAAAATACGCAAAAAAAAAAAAAAAAATTAACTGGGCATGGTGGCACATGCCTGTTATCCCAGCTACCCAGGAGGCTGAGGCAGGAGAATCGCTTGAATCCAGGAGGCAAACGTTGCAGTGAGCCGAGATCGCCCCACTGCACTCTAGCCTGGGCAACAGAGCAAGACTACATATCAAAAAAAAAAAAAAAAAAAAAAAAAAAAGATGTAAGGTAAGGATAAATGTGAGGGTTTTAAAAAACAATAAATGGACTTCAGTGACAGCCTTCTGATTTTAAAATAATGAGGAAACATTAACACACTATTTATTGTTAGATTATCATATTAAATTATTCATATTTTTAATTTTAATGAAGAATGACTGAGAAAATTTTTTCAATGAGTTCCAAAATACCATGGCCACTTCACAGAAAAGGAGGTAATTGAAGGCTGGGAAATTATCAGATTGACAATCTGAGCATGTAAGGTGGTGAAGGTGAGCATTCCAATATGAGGGGAATACAAAAAAAATTACTTCCCCAGCCTCAATAAAGCTAGAATGCACTCCTCCCTCCATTCTTGAGGAGCAGAATTCACCTTCACAGTCAAATGGGTTATAGAATTTGTCACAAATTTATTGTAATTGCATAGATAAATAAATAGTAATGTTACATATGAACATTTAATTAGTTTATTTACTTATAAAATACTTATTGGAGCATAAATTCTGATGGAGGTAATAAGGATAAAATAAAGAAGTAAAATACATATTGTTTTTCAGAGACTGATAACTACTCTAAAGAAAAATAAATTAGTGTGAATTAGTAGAGGTGATGCCTCATTAATCATAGAACTGGTGGAATTAAGGAGTCCTAGGATGGGATAAGATCCAGAAGTTCTGGAACTCTTTTGACTGATATAAACAAGAGCAGAGACCATAGGAGATTAGTATTGGCAGGTATATGGTTGAGGCTGCAGCTCTGGGGAGTGAGAGAGGTGAAATCATTGTTTCTGCATAGACTAGACAAATCCTGTTTTTTGTTTTTTTTTCCCCCCCGTGACCCTTGAGATGGGAGTAGCGACTGAAAAGACAGATATCTCACCAGGAGCACTGGAGTTCCTGCTATCCCTTTTGTCTCCGTCCCATGACAATATGAAGTTCCAGAAAGGGGAACTCACCTCTACATTCCTGGAAGGAACAAGGGATCTAGTATTCTAATTAGACTCTATTTCTCTTTTTCTAACATCTGTAAATAGGATATTTACATTGTAAGCCTAGTTTAGTCACTCTCAATGTTTGTTGCATATATATTGCATGAAAAGTTTATGAAAAAGAATCTCTTTGTCTTCTACAGCTTATATTCTAATGTAGTAAAGAGGCAGTACAGTTTGGGAATCTGCATTTTTAACAACATCCAGATGGTTCTTATTCAAGAGCTCTACAGAACAGAGTGTAACATGTATCCATATAGATATCCCCATTTCCAACACAATAAATTAGAGTGAAAAGACATGATTTTCCTGAAGTGAGCTAGTAAAACTGGTATCAGAATCAGATTTCAGTATTTATCTCACATTAAAATTTTGAGTTTATCTACCAAGTGGAATAAAGTGTCTGGAAAGCCTGCAAGATGCCTTCCCGTATTTCATAGAGTTGACTAGGCATGGGAAGACATCCTTGTCAAATATTTGCCTTGCCACAAGCCTTTCCTTATTTTAATTCCCTGGAAGCTCCCTTGGGGGGCATGGCAGTTTAGAAGTCCTAACTCTAGAGTTAACCAACATGCATGAGAGTACTTTTTAAAATTATTTTATTTAGGCTTAGAAAATCATTTCTTACTTAAAGGGTCAGAAACAATCTCTGGGTAATATAGAATAGTCTTTATCTTTAAACACAGTCTAATTTAATTTAGGTGTCTTAAATTTCTGTGTTTAGAAATTTGAAAATTAAGGCCAAAAGCATAATTCTCAAAAAAGCAATAATGCACATTGTCAGCTTGGTTTTTCTGGTCTTCTACATGTTTCATTTAAACATATGCATTTGTATTCACATTATGAACAAAAACGTTCGTTCTGAAGTGGTACTTAATGCAACTGTCGCAGCCACTTTCTTCTTGTCTTTAAAGTGATTAAGCGACATGTATAAAATATTTATATTTTGAATATTAGGCATTTTTTCTTCCTTATGGTGAGAAACTTAATAGTATCTCTATTCTCAATAGAGAATAGAGTTGCAAGTTTAATATTTCAATATTTGCATACCTAAAAAGCCATATGTGTATGATGTGACTTACTAATTTATTATGAATGAAAAGACAGCTGGCTAGGCTTAGTAATAATTTCTATTATGAGCAGATTTTTAATGGCTTCAAGTTTTTATTTCAAATATTTCTTTGGGGATGCACATGGTATTGTTATAGAGCAAATAATTTTATTATGTAAGAAATGTTTAGAATCTTTTTTCCTCATAATTAATCTCAGAAAGGTCACTGGTTCTCTATCTTCTCCTTTGTCTTTCTATTTACAGGAAGATGGAAGCATTGAAAATAAGGATAGATTAATTAAAGTAATGGGCTACGAATGAGTTGCTGTAACAGCTGGTAGAATCTGGACTTCGATTGTAGCAGTGCAGTGCACATAAACACTAAAAACAAAGGGTCATATGTATCCAGCGTCTTTCAAATCTGCTTTATTTCTACTACTTCATCTTTCAGCTCAGTGTTCTAAAGGAGATTGTTCTAAGCCAATATACATATATCAAAAGACACTTAAAAATAAATATTGAGGCAAAGATAGTTGTGTGTACTCCTCAGAACTAATTATTAAATGATTAGAAGTTTACATGAATTTGAAAAATTATTTAACTCTTTACCTTAATTGATTTAATTTGTTGATTGAATTTCACTTAAATTGACATATGTACTAAAGAATTAGATAACTTTAAAAAAAGACAACTAACAAGTTAAATATAAAAAATAAAGCTAGAAATGAGGTTATTATTAAAACAGATACCATAAATCTTAGACGTTTGTCATGACTGGGCCAGAATTTTGACATTAATCAGTGACCATGAGAAGAGAAGCCTAGTTATTTACAAAATCTATAAAATTCTGAAATAGAAACAGAACAGTTATGTAAAAAAAATCTGATTATAAAGTAATGCATTAAAAGTGAGTGTTCTTAATTCTGAGAACATTGTGCATGTAAAATTTATAAATGTAGTCTTAAAATACAGTATAAAAATGAATCGTACGAAAGCAAAAAAAAAGCTGAAGTTGGTGTAGAGTAATGAACACTATTCCAAGACCCAGTGACCAATTTACTAGGATTATTTATCATAGAATCCTTCAATGTAAGACCTAGCTTGGTATTTTATCTGTATTATTCTTATGTGTTTTAGTTTAATATAATTTAAACTCCTGGATTTTGCCATTATAACTGAAGGATATGAGTATGACTCTATAATATAAAGTTTTATAACAGACAAAATATGTTGATTGTGATTTAAATCGGAGCCATGGTTGCCCGGGAGAAGTTTTGAGGGAGGATTGAAAAGTGCATGAGAAAACTGTTTGGGTGATAGAAATATAGTGATTGGGATGATGGTCATATGGATGTATGTATTTGTCAAAACTCATAAAACTGTACATTAAAATTGGGTCAGGTGCAGTGGCTCACATCTGTAATCCCAGCACTTTGGGATGTTGAGGCAGGCAGATCACCTGATATCAGGAATTCAGGACAAACCAGGCCAACATGGCAAAACCCTGTCTAGATTAAAAATACAAAAAAAAAAAAAATTAGCCAAGTATTGTGGTATGCACCTATAATCCCAGCTACTCAGGAGGCTGAGGCAGGAGAATTGCTTGAACCCGAGAGGAGGAGGTTGCAGTGAGCTGAGATAGAGCCATTGCACTCCAGCCTGGGAGACAGAACAAGACTCTGTCCAAAAAAATTAAAAATAAAAAAGCTCAAAAAATGTACTTAAAATCACAATTCCATATAAAGTAATTTAATTAGTACTTGAATCATTTTCTATGATGACATCTAGAGTCCTTATTAAGATATATTATGTTGTAGTTATTTACTTTATCCTATCTATTCATGTTTAGAAGATAGAGACTGTGCTTTCGTTATCTAACAGTATATTCCCAACTGACCCATAATTCATGCTCAAAAATATTTTTACATGAAAACAGATCATAAGGTCCTCAGAATTCCATTTTTATTGACAAGCTTGAAACATTTGAGCTGTCAAAAATTTCCTTATTTAAAATTAGGACACCATTAATGTCCTGCAATGTTACTTCGAAGTCTCTGATTACCAGAGATGTGAAACATTTGCAGTACTGTGAATGTACATATTTATATATAACTATATACAAAGCATAAACGTGTGTGCCAGTGCTTCATATTGTTAGCTTAATTAGGCAGGTAAAGTCTTATGACACTGTAACTTCAAATACATATAAGCCAGCTGAACTATACTGACAATATTATCAAAATGACAGATCATTTTATTGTTAGTTTAAAAGTAGTTCATGTCACTACTATAATATTTTATTCATTTTTATATTTGATAATGACATGAAAATAGTTTATAGCTGATATCAATGGTATTCTAAACATTTATGTGCCATCCACTTTTCCACTATAGTAGGACTATGATACCTTTCCAAGGTGACAAAGATTGGCAATTTCTAGACTAGACTCTTCTGGAAACTATCTTAGACTACAGAGCTGCTCCAGTAAATGAGTAACTTTAAAACTAAGCCTTCACCTAAGACATCTGACATGGAATGCCACAGACCTAGAGGGGATTGAGTATTTTAACCCATCTGAACTTGATTTTCCTTGTTTTAAAAATGTGATTCTCAGTGAAATAACTCAGTAACAGAAAGTTAAATAACCCATGTTTCCACTTATAAGTGAGACCTGACCAATGAGTACACACGAACTTCCAGAGTGGAATAATTCACACTGGCGACCATGAAAAGTGGGAGTGTTAGAGGGGGTGAGGGTTTAAAAACTACCATTGGGTACAATGTTCATTACCAGGTGACAGGTACACTAAAAGCCCAAACTCACCACTATACAATCTATGCATGTAAGAAGCCTGCACGATAACAACCTAAATTATGCAAATAAATAAATTTTTAAAATATTCATATATTTTTAAAATAAAGAAATTGAGCTAAATGCTTTTAAAGATACCTTTCAAGTCTAAGTCTATGATTCTGTGACTACCATAGATTTTTTTAAAAAGTTGTACCTGAAAATCAGAGTATGAGATGAAATTTGAAGAAAGAGCGATTAACTTTTATGCATTTAGGATGGCATGGTAATGACTTTTGGAAAAACTTATTCTCCTATTTTGTTTCTCAAAATGTGTATAGGTCTCTCCTGAACATACAAGTAATGCCTAGAGAAAATGGCCCATTGAAATGATTCTCTTTCAGTTTCACAGACACTAAGTCATGTGAACAATTATGACTTTTCTTTGATCTTACATTTCTTTGACTTCATATTATTCTTAAAATCCACAACAATACCTACAATTTATTATTTCCTCAGTAGATATTCGTCTTTGTCATAGAGAAGTCATAATAGAGAAAGTATTTGTCATTGTCTTTCTGCTACTAGATCATAATTACCTCTTTTGTAAAAACAAGAAATAAAAAACTTACAGATTTTAATAGATACTGCTTTGACCCCAGACTTTCCCTCCTGTTTTTGTATCAGATTTGCAGTATTAATAGCTTGCACACAATACCAAATTTCACAGCAGATGGATATCCTGTGCAGTGTTGAGTACCTTATTAATTATTCAAGAATTTGTAGGTCTAGTTACGGATCAAGAATTTCATTAATCATTAATACTGTTTGCTTAAATGCATTAGAATAAGCATTTACTTCTCACAACAGAAACACAAAATGTACAGATTACCCTTGTTTAAAACTGCCTTCTCATTTCATTCACTTAAAAGATAGTTCATGTTTAGTCATTAAGCTGTATTTAATCAGATGAATATTGCCTGTATTCTGTCCTTTAAATGAATCCATTTAAATGAGCATTTAAATTATTTTCTAACTTTTTAAATATACATATATTAGGAAATTCTGTCTAAAGATAATATCTTTAAAGTATATTTCAAAAAACAGTAAATGTAGTGAAACTCTTAACATTTTGTAAATCTGTAAGCACTTTCAAATATAATTAAAAGGTCATAAATTTGAAGTCTACTATCTGGAAGCAAAATGACGTAAAAACTGAGGGAAATGGGGATATTCGAAGAAGAAAAAATCGACCAAGTTGAGGCTATGTGTCTCATTTTACAGACGAGGAAACTTAGGAAAAGTGACAATGTGAGGTCACACATGTAATTAGAATAATAGCTAATGCTGGAAATAAAATTCCAGATTCTTGACAACGCTCTGCTACAGCATTATGCTGTTCTACAAACTGTATAACTTTAAACCTCCTCTGCTTGAATTGTGTAATTATCTATAACTACTTTGCTTACAAACATAACCTTACACATATTGTTTTGCTGTTTTCTTAGGCGTATAATCCATGCTTCTTAAGTGCCACACTAGATCCAGTAAAAGTATAAGACCTCATAATTACAGAGCAGAAAGCTTGTGCAATTTCAGGAAACATCAATTTAGTAATTCCATTTTTGTTTGCATGGCAATACGAAAATTCAACAAAGTAATTTTGAAATATCTGTTAAATGTGATGTTTCAAAATTACTTTCTCATTATAGGAATTTTCAGAATGATGAGGTCTATGTGGTTTACAAGCTTTTGAATAATTTGACTCCCTAGAAAGTCATGAGATTGAATATTATTATGGAAAGAAGCAATGACTTAAGGTGATTATTCAGATTGAATATTATTATGGAAAGAAGCAATGACTTAAGGTGATTATTTTCTCAAGTCCCTTTACTCCACTTATTCTGACATACATACTGCTCCTGGATTTCTCAATGACATTTTTCTCTTTACCAAACTGGCTTCATCCCTTCTTTAATCTCTAGCAAGTATGAACGATCCTAAAGCACTTTCCAATGTGAGTATGGATACTCGGTAGGACAAGACAATAAGGAAAATTTAAGAAATGAAGCAGCTCTTTAGAATTCCAACATTATCATCATTTTGTATGATGAAGTATTTTTAAGTGATAATAGATGATAGGTAGATAGTTATTTAAAAATCACGTAACTCAAACTATATGAATAATAAGAAACTAATTTCATAGAATATTAGTGACACAAAGACAGGCTTTAGAAAGATTTTCTTGAGATACTCTTGCAAAAAAGAAGAATTTGATTTATAAAATGAGCTAAGAAAACTCCAAGAAGGTCCAAGTATAATTTTTTTTTTTTTTTTTTTCTGAAACTGGAAGCCCATGACATATATGGGTCGTCTCAGGATATGGCTTTTTGAAGCTGTTGAAAAGTCCTTAAAATGGGAAATAGTGAACTAATATTAAATTATGTTTGAAAGGAACCTATTAGAAAAACAAAATATTAAAAAGGTAAAAAATTGGGGCGAATTATGGCACTGTAGACATGAGGACAAAAAAAAGAAAAAAATTCAGGGGAATTAATAAGACATATTTAGAACATTAGATTTTACAGTGCTTAACAAATTTCTCAGCAAAGTGTCCTCTTAATAACATAAAATTGACAGAAAATTGCTTTGAATCATTTTATAATTGTTGCAATATAGCTATCTTAGGATGAAAATTTAAAAAGCATTCTGTTTATGAATTTTTTTATTGGCTTGTATATTATCAGTGGATAAGTCATCAAGGCAGGATAAAGGGACTATCACTTTCACTTCTGTAATTTCTAGTAGGCATCAGCAAAAATACTAAAAATAAGTTCTATGACTAATTAGGAATCACCTGGGTCTTTCAAGCTTTTTACCAAGCTCAGAAACTTTGTTACTATTAGGTAGTGAGTAAGCAGCATAAATTCAGGTCTCTGGCCTATCTGCTATGAAAAATCACCTCACTGTCACTTTTTTTCTCTTTATATGTGGTTAAGTTCCAATATACTCTGCAATATAGAAACCCTCAGGTCATGAATTCGAAGCATTTGAATTAGTTCTAGTTTATATTTTCTTGGATATCAGAAGTCATTTTCCCCGTGTATCAGTGTTTCATAGGAACTTCACGTTATTCAAATTGTTCAATGAAATTTTCTCTTGACAGACCATTAAAATAAGTAGTTTTTACTATAGGCTTTTTTATAATATAAAAGGGCAGGGTTGCTGAATTCTAATAACATGTTTGGAATTTGGGAATAACCAACTGCAGTGATGATGAATAACAAAAGATAATGTCCACTGGATAAGTAGATCCTCTGAGTTTTTGCTAAGTACACTCAGTATGCAATGGCACATCTTGCTGAGCTTTAGTCTACTAGTTTCACTGGACACTGGGGCTGGATAATTGGCACTGCTGGTTACCTCTAGCACCACTACTTGTCAATTCCTAGGTCTCAAGATAACAGGCAATAGTATTCATTGTGCATAGTTGTTGCCCAACTAGTAAGTCAAATCTAGAGATTTAGAGAGTTTCTCTAAATTAAAACACACATTCAGAGTCAGAGGATATTAAATGCCATAGCATTTCTTCACTTATTTTAAATTATGGGTGAAGGGTGGAAACTAAAACATTTGCTTACATAGCAAATCCCTCTGAAAACTTTCCTTTTATGTACTCCAGAGAGTTAACAGTATACTTATATTCAGCAAAGAAGTAATGTTACTCAAACTTTTAAAAACACCTGTATCTGGGCTTCCTATAAGAAGATAATGGAACAAGGTTTTATTTCACAATCAATATTCTTGTTGAACTACATTATGGCTTCATGGAATTACGTTAAAAGAACCTCTCAGAAAAGTAAGTGAACAAGAGTAGGTACCTGACTCTTTCTTTTCTCTTAATTTAAGACAGAAACATCAAAGTTGCAAGCCCTCAAGCAGTAGCAAAAGTCAAGTACAGCCATTAGACTACAAAGTAGTCTGTAAATTATTAACTTTCCAACTGTAGCATCAAGCTAACATAAAATAATACATATTAATCAGTAAAATAATTATTTAAATATATTAAAATTATCTTAAATGTTATAAAGATCTGAAAAACATGTATCTTGAATTTTTCTAATTTATTAATATGAGTTTTTCTATTTTGGAACTATTAACCATTAGCAAAACCTGCTGTAGGTAACTGTGACATCTATAGCATCACTAGAGTAACTTTCAAATTTATTCATTCTTGAGTCATTAAAATCAAAAAAGCACTCATACTTAGGAGAGGTAAAAGTTTCATTCTCAAAAATTCCTTTTAACCAGACCCTAAGCATAAGCAACTTGGGTAATAACATGTGGCATTCACATGTGGTAATGTAAATTTTTTTTCCAGGCAACAGAGAAGAAAGGAATCTGTATTAGTCTCCTACTCCTGTGCATTTTTCTGAGTCCTTATGATCTCAGTTATCTTGTCAACCTGTTTTGTGGTATAAGGCCTAATCCAATACTAGCCTCCCTCTTATACTGCATGAAATAGACTGATTGAGAAAAACAGGGTTTCTCATCAAATGAGGCATTAGATTCTCTTCTTCTCAGCCTTATTCCCTCTTTATATGATTGGCATGGATTTAGATGGTGGCAGTGATTTATTTTATCTTCAGGGATGTCACACATTTATAGGAGTAGCTCTCCTTATTGTTTTCTAGACAGCATGAGGCCAGGAGTAAGCATCACTGAGCAGCAGCATCTTTCGTTAAAATTTCTTGTGTCCTTTTCTTTTTCATGACAAATCTTTCAGGAATCTCGGAGACCAGTAAAAGATAACCTTCTTATATATTATATACTGCTGCACTTCTACTCTTTTCTGGATGTGAAAGTGGATATTGACTTCATAAGTTCAATACTACTTGACTTTGATTGGCAGGTAAGGTGATATGCACAAGACTTTGGGAGTGAAGGTTATACAAAGTAATTAAATAGGCTTTTTCTAAGCTTCTGTTGTCTTTGTACTGAATAACTGGATCCTTCTAAAACCAGGAAGGGTCTAGTAATGTAATGTAAAATTTTACATTGCATTATGTAAAATTTAGGTGTTTATTTTTGTGAAATTAAATATTTATATTTTAGGAGATATCTTTTACAATCTGAACTAATGAGAAAATTTGAAAAGTTTATCAGTCTTACTTTCTTCTACAAGTGATATTAAAGGAGCTGGAGTAGGATTTGGATAATACAACAGAAATTCTGAAAAGACTGGCTTTCTTTTTCAATAGTATTTATATATACAAATTGTATGACCTTAGATAAATCATTTATCCTCTGAAGCACATGGTATTTATTTATAATATTAGACACAGATTCTTGTGTTTCCTTGGAGAGACCAAAAAGGTTATTGCAATAGTATTATAACAATGTTAAGACTTTCAAAACTGTAGGGAAGTGCAGCTACAAGTATTGTGCTAGGTAACATGAGATTTGATCACATGATATTATGAAATACATTTACATTTTGATAATTACTTATCAATCTTAAATGTTAACAGTTGGTCATTTCTTCTGTTTGGATTAGCATAAACATTTATGTTTATGTTAATTATGTTACATAAATGTAGCATAAACATTTATGTTTATGTTAATTCTGTCATACACTGCAGATCATACATGACAGGATTAACATGTTAATCCTGTAATACACTGTAAATCATACATGATCCACAGTGTATGACAGGATTAACATAAATGTTTTTTATGTAGTTTGGCAGAAATGACACAAGGTGAATTAGACTGAATATAACATGAAACTACACATTGCTTTTCTCTCCTAAGCTAAATCACCTTGAGGAACCACTATTGGGAAATGTACTGAAAGAGTTAGGTTACTTAAAAAGAAAATATACATATATCAGTATCATTAAAGACAAATGTATGAAATTCCAAAGCTAAAGAAAACCATTATTTTTATTGACTTCATACAGCATGATAAACAGTAACATTAGCTTTTAAAATATCATATGGAACATACTAAAATAATTCTAATGAGAAAATATTGTGATCTGCTAAGTCTGCAGAGTATTTGCGGTGGGAATGATTTTACCTTGTTAAATATGAAAATGAATCAGTAAACCCAGGTTTAGTGGGCCATGCATATATAAATATAGAGGCATTCTGTTTTTATTTTTTCGAATCTTGCTGTTTTGGCATCATGAAAAATTAAAGAGTAGGTATTTTAAAAGCATTTAAATCACTTCTTCAAAGGCAAGGCATAAAATAATCAGTCCTGGATGCATGTCATTTGATGGCATAGTTGCCACCATCATTATTCCTAATTACTCTTGACATTTTGTCTGTTATACCTGGAGGTTCCTCCGAGTACGGAAATAATCAGCTGGAAGTGAAGGCTAGCTAATTATCTATATTGTATGAAAAAAACTGTGGTATTATAGATGAAACATCAATTATGGAGATTGGCGATAAACCCTGACAGTGGAAATATATCTTGGAAATGACATTTAGCCAGAAGTTTAGAGAACTTTGCCATTATTTTTTTCTCTTTCATAAACCAATAAACTTTCATTTGCAACAAGAAATGTTTACAAGAACAGTGTAAATAAATTGCATAATAAAGAACTACTTTATAAACTACAAGCATCTTTTGAGCCTGTAAATTCAGAGTTCACTGGGTTTTTTTAATTGATTATTTATGCAAAATAATTACATATGTTGTTCCTGTACTTTGGAAGGCAATTGCAATTGTCATTTAGATTTTGTTCTTGTTATACAATAAAACATTGATTAATTTTATAAACATACCTATATAAACATTTATAAACATATTTGAAATTTTTTTGTATGTTCCTAACACAAAACTTGACCATAACATGCTTTTGGATTTTAGTGTGGGTTGCTACAAAAGTCATTTGCACTTTCACTTCACCAGGGTACCCTCAAGCAAAGGGTAATTGATGAAAAGAATTAACTGACTTGCAACACTGGAAGTGAAGTTGATTCCACATAATGCTATAACAGTGATTTGGAAAATAAAATTTTTCCTCATTTTACTGAGACTCTTACCTATGTTTTGCAATTTTTACCATTAACATTTTGTGTTTCCTGCATCCAATTCCTTTTTTAACTCTTTTTGATTTTGTGCATTATGTTAGTGCTGTTACACCATAAAATGTCTAGTTTATTGAGGACTCTGTAAATGAAGGAAAACTTATATTTTATCAAAGAGAACAACCTCACCGAGTATTCCTATAGCTGGGAATGTAATTACAAGCAAATGTGGTCAGACTGCCATAGCTTAGCTGTTCTTATGTGGATCTCTATGTCAGTGTTAGCTTCTCAACTAGGTGCAGTACTGATAACCTAGGGAACAAATAGACATCAACGATGCATTTGATTGTTTCAGTTAGTAGGTGAGAAATCGACTGGGGTTTAGTGAAGAGCAGGCATACCAATTTGTGAACTAGTCTGCATAATTAAAAAGTACCACATCCTAAATAATTGGCATACACATGCCATTGGGTGCACAAGATCAAACCTGGCATAAAGAGAAAATTCTGGTCTTTTAATATTTAGTTACTTCCATCTAAAAATTTAAAAAGATCTTTATAATATTAACATAGAGATGGATATGATTGCAAATGAATAATTTATAAAATAAATATGCATATACTATAGTCTATCCTTAAATTTACTGATACAGATTAGCAATAAAATAATGTTTGAACTTTCTGCTTTAGAAAAGTAAATATCTTTTCAGTTATACATAATAATGACTACCCCTCAGGATTATCTGCAGATGTAGCACATTTCTTTGATTAGCTTCAGAATGAAGAAAACAGTAAAGGTTTTAGGTTTTTCTTTTGTTTTTGTTTTGTACTTTTGTCTTCTTTCCCTAGAGTCTAAACCCTTTTTGCTCAACTTTAGGATAGCTTTTATCAGTGAAGCTTTGGTTATATATATAGTTGGACAGAAAGAGAGAGAAATTGCGATTATTACAAGGATTTGACCTTATGCACTTGTGTGATCTGTTCAAGCAGTCTCTTCAAGGTTGTTGTCTTCCCATCTGATGCTGGAGTTTAAAACAATCACTTGGAAGAAGAATATAAACTGAGATAGAGCAAGGACAAGCTGGAACCCATGAGCAGAAGTAGGCAGTTCTCATTGCCTCTAAACTTCCGGACCTGGGTGCCCTATGGAAGAATTTGGTGCCTTTGCCATGGAGCTAAACACAGAACTGGCCCTGGAATCTGCGAAGCTGAAGGCAGACATGGGCAGGTCAAGCATTTGCAAGCCACGTGCTAACCATCACCAAGGAGATGAGCTAATCTATAAATGTGTCGGGGCTACAAAATGGCTGTTGCTTAACTTCCATCTTCTAACTGTCACAAAAGAATCTTTTGTAGCCCATTCTAATTGGAAATAGACAGAGACAGGAATACTAGGCTATGTAGTTCAGCCTAGCCAGCTTGTTGCATTCCAAATGTACCAATATAGTCACTGGTAAGATGAGAACTGTGTTTTCCACTCTGAGGCTTAAATGATTTATGCAATCTATTCTCATAGAGTATGGCTATATTCTAAATAGTGTGTATTGCATGATTTGTAACAGGTCAATAGCAGGTAGTATAAATATGGACTGAGTTTTAAGTGGTTATACAACTCTGGGGCAAATATATTTTCAGTTCTCACATATACAATTAGTATCTATAGAACTGGTTCCCTAAGAAGTAAATTAATTTAACACAACATGTTATTTAGATTCATTGAGAATTTAATGGCTAGAGCGATCTGTGGAATACTTAAGCACTAGAACATGACAAGCAATGCTGTAGTTTTGATTAATGAACTTCTTTGTTGCCTCCCATCTGCATAGAAAGGTATTAATCAACTTTACCTCATGGTTTCCTATGCCCTGTTGCAATTATAAAATGATGCTTTATTAGTATCATTTCTAAATTATTAATAACATTTATGTTTTCATTAATAAAACTATCTGACACCTAAAATGTGTAATAAATAAAGTAATAGTGCATATATTTTTCTATGGTAGAGAGTTCTATTATCAGTCATGGGATTCAAGAATTGTAATTGTTAGTATATATTCCCCATAGTCAAAACTAAATCCCAAACTTGGAAATAATTAAAAGTGATAGGATGTTAATTAATTATAGCAGGTACTTTCATATATGATTCTTTTTTTATTATAGATTTTACCTACAACTATAAAAGGCACATTTGCACCTACTTCCTTATAGAACTTTTCAAACTGCCCCCAAAAATATTTTCATCTGGGTATCTACCCTCACCAAACTGCAGTATATTATAATTGAGGCATAGCCTGTTGTGGTGGGGCATGCCTGTAATCCTGGCTACTCGGGCGGCTCAAACACTGTATTTGCTTGAATTCAGAAGGCAGAGGTAGCAGAGAGCCGAGATGGTACCACTGCATACTAGTCTGCGCAACACAGAGCGATTCTGTCTCAAAAAAAAAAAAAAAAAAATTGAGGTCAGTTTGTTAAAATATGCAAGTTTAGAGTACAAAAGCTTTGGCAATAATGTAACACTTTTTTTAAAAAAATACTAACTTCTAGTTCTAGTGTCATGTGGTGTTTTGTTTGTTTGTTGTTTGTTAAAGAAAGAGTCTAGCTCTGTCACCTATGCTGAAGTTCAGTGGCGCTATCTCGGCTCATTGCAACCTCTGCCTCCGGGTTCAAGCCAATCTCGTGCCTCAGCCTCCTGAGTAGCAGGGATTACAGGCCTGTGCCACCACAACCACGCCTGGCTAATTTTTGTATTTTCTGTAGAAACAGGATTTCGCCATGTTGTCCAGGCTGGTCTTGAACTCCTGATCTCAAGTGATCCACCTGCCTCGGCCTCCCCAAGTGCTGGGATTACAGGTTTGAGGCACTGTGCCCAGTATCATTTCTAAAACTTAGCATTCAGGATATGAAACCTTTCATTTTTAAGATAAAGTAACTGAATAATATAACCTAAAACTACATTCTTCTTCAAATTTTTGTTTCGCGTTTTTGAATTCTACTTCATCTCTAACTTTCCTTCTCCTTTTCATTTACTAACCATGGAAGAGACACATAAGAAAAAAATTCCATATTTTTAAAGAGGAGGAGAAAGAAAAAGCATTGATGGCTTGGTAGCTTTGCCTAAGATAAAAAAGGATCATTGTGTGCATGTGCAGATTTTATGATAGGCGCACTCTAATCCTACTAAAAGACTATGGTTCTCTTGAATAGTTGTCACTTTTATTTTCCTATATTGCCATTTTTGGCATAGGCTTCTAAGTAAATCTCTCTTGTATTGTTTGATTAATTAGAATATCTAAGCAATGAGAAAAACCAACTTCTTTCATATGCTTAAGTAGATATCAGAATATATTACATTATTGGCAGAGAATGGAACTTGTTTCTTCACTAATATGTTAGGTCACAGACTGAATTAGGTTTTTCCAGGTAAAATTAAAGTCAACTGATCCTCTCTTAGAGTTTGTTGGACAGAGCTTGTCTCAGATTGTGTTCCCCTGTAAGCGAATTCTGAAAAAGAGAAATTTTAGCATACACTCTAGAAATTAACAATGGAAGAATGGAAAGGCAGAAGCAGAATTGGACCAGGGGTGAAGTTAAGCAGTAATTCTGTCACAATGAAGACCCCGGATGTCTTAAAGGTAGTTTTGAAGCAGGGATGAACCTTTAGAGTTGTATTAAGTGACAATAAAGGGGATGGATGGCTACATGAACACAAGAATTAATGTCCTGGGAAGAAGCCTGACTTTGAGAAGCATGATGTTAGTCAAGCAAGAGAATTATGAAGAAGACCATCACCTCAACCATCTGCTAGCAACATTTCCACCAAGCAGGAGGAATGTGTCATTTAGTCCTAAAGGAGCAGCGCATTAGAGAATCCCTGACAGAATGTTAACAATTTCCTTCATGCATTTCCATACCTCCTTTAGAATTTCATTTATTTGGAATTTAAGAAACCTGAGCTATTTGATTAAAAACAACACTGAATTTAGATATTTTTCAAACTAATAATCACCATTTGGTCCAGAAAAATACCAGATTAAACGAATAAATAAAACTTAAAGGCAATAGAACAAGGTATAGTCCCCAAATCAAATTGTATCAAAGCAGAATAAAATGTCTAGCAATTATATAACAGTGTTTGGATAAATTATAAGACTACCATCTGATATTCAAGATAAACAAATTCAAGAGGAAATATATTTCTCTCTTATTTCTGTTCACTGAAAATTTTAGAAAAATATTATTTGATAGAGCCACCTGCATGCATTCCAACTGGTACACTGCTGCATGGCATCTACTGAATGTACCAGAATTCAAGCCAGAATGAACAGATTCCATTTTAACGGTCTGGAAAACACTCAAAAATAATTAGACATGGTATTAGCATGAGACCAGACATGTCACATTCTAAACTATTGGTTAATATTCTATTTTTTTCTCAGTACACTTTTAAATAAATATGTTCAAGTCATGTGTAATGGTAGAGAATTCATTATTGCAAAAAAAAAAGGTAAAACTGAAGTCTTTCTGTAAAATGTTTTCAAATATTTGGAAAACAGCCTGTTAAAAAGTCAATAAAGGTTAAATGTAGCTGAAATGCTGTTTTGGTGTTAACTTTATTTTACAGTAAATGTTGCATTAAAATTTGTCTTTAAATGTAAGAGTCAAAAGTCATATAGCTCCATTACAGAATTTATAAAAATTATAACAAGTGTAGTTGCTTGTAGCTATCTCATCATAAAAATATACCTTCACTGATAGTAGGAATAATGTTCTTATAAATTTAGACAAAAATAATACTGTAAAAATGGTTTGGTATTACTCAAAGGGCCAATGTTTGAAAAATTCCTGATAAGTAAAATGATCTTAATTCTTTACTTTTTAATTTTTGAAAATGGTTGTTATAGAATTATTGTTTTCTTTCCCCTCACTAGTGATTGAATTCCTTATGGGCTGGGGTAATGTGGGATTTGTCTGGATGGCTGCAGGACCTAGCGCAGCATCTGGCACACCATGGTTGTCTGCTTATGTCTATGAAGTGCCAATGAATCAATAAATGCTTTCTGTAATACCTAAATAGAGAAGTCAGATTTCCCATACTAGGAAGGAGAAGAGCATAGGTTTTTCACTTCCTTTTCAAACTTAAATAGTCCAGACCATATTGTCTTGCAAAGAAGTAGCTCTAAGCCTCCCAAGAATATACTGACAAAACAATGTTGCTGTTACAACTAGTCATATACAGATCATAACAACTTTGAGTCTTACCTGAAGCAATGAAAATATTGTTGTCTCTTTATATAACTTTGAAATAGGAAAATAACTTTAAAATCCTGAGAAAATAATGTATTATTGCCCACAGAAAAGCCCTAGCTTACACCCTCTGTAATATGGCTAGAAGTTTTGTATTTAGTACTGTGTTAAGATAATTAATTAAGATACATTCAAATTTGGTTCTAATAGTATAAACCAATTCAGACTAGGTGAATTGAACTTTTTGTATAGTTTATTTTTAACATTAGATTTTTATTTAATCACTGAGATAGGGAAAAAAGTATATAATATAATGAAGGACAAATTAGAATGAAACATATAATTTTGTATGACCAACAAATGGATCAAAGTATAAAATCTCTTCTTAATCCCAAAAAGTTTCCTTATTTTTCATTAAGGTCAATGTCTATACCCCATAGGTAACCACTGTTGTGATTTCATATGATTGAAATTTAAATTTTATCTCAATTTACCTTTCTCTTGTTAATTTAGGAACACCAAAGGCATAACATTGGCATAGTTGAATTTCCTATGGATTCAAAAAAACAAAAATAATTTTAGGATATGGTATTTTTATTGGGTGTTTGAAAAAAATCAATGTTGTTTTTGTAATTTTTCAATGAAGGATTAGAATGATAAAGCATTATTTTAAAATATAAATAATAGCCACTGCTTTTATTCAAGGAATAAGTTTAAAATTCAATGATTTTTATATTCCATGATCTTACAAAATAAATGGAAATAATTTTAAAAGCAAAATAAAATACATTCATCATTACAAATATTTAAGCATAGGATAGTTGATAAATTAGGACTATATCGTGGTGAGCTAGTTATATATAAATAGCATAATACCATAGCAAATAATGGATTCTCTTTATATCAGGCAAGCATAATGCATTAATAAATATAGTGCAGGGTGGGAAGGATAAAAGCAGTGAAAACTTTCAGATGAGGAGTCATTTATTTTTGCAGTTAATAGGAGATTATTTTCAGATGTTTTGTTATTTATGCCACTAGCTAAAGCATTTTATTAGCCCTCATATCAATCATGCAAGAGGCTATTTTTGTACGTGTTCAGAGGGCAGGCGCTCAAGTCAGATGACCTGAGTTTTTATCTTGACATTCCCATTTGCCAATGTGTGATCTCTCCTTGTTCAGTTTCCTTATCTTAAATTGGGGATAAGAATTGTACCTACCTCAGAGAATTGTTCTGAGCATTAATGAGGTAAATAATGAATGTAAAGCCATTAGCCCAGTGCCTAACACTAGATAAGTCCTCAATAAATGCTTGTTGTTTTTGTTGATGCTGTGGTTTCTACAGTGCATGCAATAAAAAAGGATGACTTTACATGTATGAATTTATCTTAATGCCTAACCAATGAAAAATTCATTCTTTCATTCAAAAAGCATTGTTGTGAGCATGCTATGGATTTCGCTGAGTGCAAATGGAGTTCAAAATGAATGCTCTATTGTCTCTAACCTGGAAAAATGCCTGGGCTAGTGTGAGAAGCAAGCATATAACATTGCATTACAATATGATAAGATCAATGCTATAATAGCAATATATATCAACTTGTCTATGTAGCAACAGAGAATACATTGACCTTGATTCTTGAGAAAAGACACATAGATAAACTTTTGTGTGATTCATGTCTTAAAAAATGGTGATGAGAATCCCAAACTGGGAGACGTGAATGCAGAAGTCAAGAGGAGGATGCTCTTGGCTAAGGATTCAGTTTGGGCAAAAGCAAGAAGATATGAAAGGGTCTGGTGTGCTTAACAATAATGAGTGGCATATGGAGAAGCAGTGAGAAAAGATAAGGTGGTTGGAGAGATAACTTTGATTTCTGCACAAAGACTCTTGGCATGTGAAATTCACTGTGTTGTCTCCCTTTTTGTTGTCAGCACAATAAACACAATGATCTCTCCTTATATACTGACTTCAGAGAACAATCTTGTATAATTAATCAATACTCATTTAATTAATAAGAATCTAGGACTTATTTTGCTCTAATAGAAGAATAAACATTACATGTAAGGGATGAGGAATTCATCTAGTATTTGACACCTTTTGACTGTGCTTCTCAAAATGATTAATTTTGGAACAATTATATCTTTGAATTTAATAATCTATTAAGGACAAAAATACATATTTCAAGCAGCTGAGACTTTCACAATCTTTTTTAAATACGTATTTTTACCAGCATAATTAAGTAATTACTCACTGCATTTTGGAAAATATTCATCTATGTCAAGGTGATTTGTTCAATGTCTTTTTTTCAATGTTTTTACAATATTCCCAACACAATCTACTGGCTCTGATGTAATTATCTTATTCTTCTCAGCATCAAGACAGATGTAAACCATTCTTCCATACCATTGATGGTATCCTCTCACATGTTGTAGTCATTTGTTGTATTCAAGAGGGGTCTACAAAGTTTTGAATATGGTCACCACATGCACAAATCCTATGAATTGGATAGCCAAAGATATTTCCTTGGGAACACTCTAGCATACTTTGCCCAGTGGAATTCTGAAATATCAGTCATAGCTGATGGGACCAGGTAATAACACTTGACCCAAATGATTAAGCAGATTTGAGTAAGGTCCTATATTCTACACTTTTAATATGCTCTGGTGGGATGCACCATAGTGGTCATAGGAACATAATTTATAATGCAAAGATTTAAACATGTGAGATCAAGAAACTCTAATTGAGTTTTTTTTTTTAAACAGGAGAGGCCAAATAAATAGGTGTGGAAGATATTAAATTATACAGCACCCACATTCACTCTTTATGAGAATAACTTATGTAGATGAAGAATGTTACAGATAGAAGTGTGTAATTGTAATTCCTGAAAACAGTGTTGACGAAAAAGTTTGAAAGTTCCTAGCACAGAGTGGAAATCCAAATTTCTGTGTTGTTTCCATAACACAACTGAAGAACAAAGCACGAATGATATCAAATAAGTAAAAACAACTCCATGATCAAAAACACTCCATGAACATTAGAAGAATCAAATGCAACACCAACAATTATTTTTAAAAACTGAAGTTTTATATTTTAAGATTATCTAACATTTTACAGGATTTTTGCCTTCTCCCTTTCATAGGCCTTTGCTCTGTAATGGTAACTTAATTGACTATTAAAACATCTAAATAAGCTAGACACCTAAAGACCTAGATGGCCGTCTATATAGCACTGTTTCTGTAAAGGGACTTTAAACTAAAAAGAAGGTTAATACATATTTAAGTAAAATGCAGAAATTGTTCAGTTTTTCTTTTTTCTCAAAATTTTAAATTTAGTAAATAACGTATTAAATCAGTCTCAAATGTTATAATATTACGTTTTTGGTAATTATATAAAATTATATATAAAGTGAGAAATACAGAAAATGTAGATAATCATTGCAACGATTTGTGTCACGTAAACCCAAATAGATAGTTTGGATTTTGTTGAAATAAAGTATTTTATTGTGGACCAGAATGATTGGTATGAAAGTATTATATAGCCCAGATCCTAAAATACCATCCTCATAATACATATATATGCATTAGAAAAGTCAGTCTCAAAAAAATTAATGAAATCAAGATTTTTTTAAAAAAAGCTTTGCATATTGATTTCAAGATTTTTTTCTAAAAAACCCCATATTGGTTTCTCAGTTACTTGTATAACTATTCCAATTCTCTTTTTTCCCCTGTATGAACAATATTCTTCAGACATAAATAGTTTGTGGGGTCCACATTAATCATATGTGATTATCTAATGTCAAAAGGATAAGATTCACTGAATCTCTTCTTAATATACAAAGAGAAAAAACAATTTCAATGTACTCAACTTTCTTAATAGATGCTGAAACTTGGAAAGAGCACTGAGACTACTTTTATACTTTAGAAATATGTTGATTCATCATTTAAGTAGTTCTATTTTAATTCATTATAAGCTTAAAAGTAAAATCATCTAGTTTCAGAGCTGGAAAAGCTCTACAGGTGAATTAGTAGTATGAGTGCATTAATTCATGAAAATTTCAAACTGGTCTTGAGATGGCATTTTAAAGTTTTGATGAAATTTTATCATTCTTTTCTTAGGTATTGGATATGACCCCATTAGTTTCATCTTAGGTATTGTACTGACTTCTAGTAGTGGTTCTGGACTGCTGTTTTTACTAAGATCCTTCCTTAGTTAAAGTATTCAAAATATAAACTGAAACTATCAATCAGATGCACATCCACTAATATTCATGACATATAGTAATATCTCCTATATTTGTTAATAGTTATTAAATATGCTATATGCTATTGCTTTCTTTTACTTTTTAATTAGTATTTTCTAGTTTAGTTGCCTCTCAATAAAAAGTGATTTAGAAATTATGTCAGTTTTGCAGGTAAAATATGTGTACAGATGTTAAGTGCACATTCAAAATTGGAAGTACTTAACTAAATCTGACAATGGGGATCTGTTTTAAGTGTACATGTTGTAATTATTTACAACTTTGTACCTTTGGCATTTACTATGTGAACACGTACCCTTCACAGTGCGAATGTTTCCTGTAAGTGGGATGTGAGTACCTGTTGATAAAGCTTTTGAGGCACTTAAGCACCTAATAGAGATTTGGGGTACAGTGAGTATGAAGTGTTTTAATGAATCATGAGATTTTTAAAAGTAGCATTGATGCCAGACTTTACATCTGTGAAATGATTTGCATTCTCATTTTCAGATAAGAGAACTTGAACCCTAGAGTAGTCACAGGAACCATGAATGACTACTTCAGAGTATGAATAGAGAATAAAATGTGTTTCCCAGCGCGTCATTTATATGGAAATGTTTCTAAAGAAAGGTATTGGATAGGATAGGAAACATCAAAATGTGGCTGTGTTCTGTGAAGTTTTATCAAAAATAGATCAAGTAATTCTTGATCAAAATAAATGCTTTCTTGATAGTTGCCATTAAGTGGCAGTTGTTTTGGGTAGGCCCGGTTTGTTTCTTATCTGTTGACTTAGTTAACAGATACGCAGCATTTCTCTTTAGGTAATTGTGCTGTTGTTTCTATCTTCCACTTCTACATTGAGCTCCTTCAGGGAAGGAGTGATTGTTTATTAATCTTTTTGTTCACAGAAAGTGCCCCAACATAAAGGGGAATTAATAATATGTGTTGGATTTATAATGATGCAATTTGACATTCCTTCTAAGAATTTGCCCATGTTGAAAAAAAAATCAATGGATTTGAAGCTTGGGTAATTAGAATCCCATTAATGATTTCTTAAGAAAACACCAACATAGTGTTCATATGGCCCCCAAAATGCTGAGCATAATTTATGCTCCCATATGGATAGACCTCTGTGTATCCTTTTATAATGAGGGTCATTTATAGGGGTGGAAGGATGAGTTGAATCTACTCATGTTCTTAACTGATCTCCACCTGTTGGGAAGCCACAGGTGGTTACATTATTTTCCTAACATCTTTTTCCCTTTGCTTGGTTATGTGGATGTACCTTGTGTATAATTACAATTAGATGCACGTGTTCATCAGCACAGCGTTCTGGTTAGCAAACCACAGCCAACTACAGGTAGCTGCCAAGTTATTCTCTCTTGGTGAGAAATATAAGAGAACACTGGCCAGAATTTTATAGAGAATAATAACTTATAACTATTAAATTCTTATCTTTAATGTAATTAAACATATATTGAGGACAAACATTATTTGTTCAGTTAAAGCATAACCTGATGTTATTGTGAAGTTTCTTAGATAGTATATTTAGCATTATTTTCCTTCCGAGTGTAAGAGGATATGTGTGTGTTTGTGTGTGTGTTGTGTGTGTGTGTGTGTGTGTGTGACATGCCTTAGTCTTGCCCTTACCTGAGAAGTCTATACTGAATTTTGAAGACAAAAAGTTTTATGATGCAGATTTCCCAAAAGAGTTTATGTTCTGAAATACTGTTACAAATGGCAGCACACATGGACAAAGGATTGAATTCTATTAATTAAGTTTTCATTAAAGAATATACTATTTTTAAGAGTCTGAATATATTATTAATAGGAATTTGGTGCTTAATAGGTTCCCAGGAATTGAGCTTACATGGGAACTCTGGAAAAATATCTCCACTTCTTAAGTAGGAGTCGTTACTTCCAGAACAACTTTTTACTTTCAAGTAACTGTAAAAAAATGTACATTTTTACTGAATTTGAAATAGGAGTATAATGGCATATGAATGTTTTATGGAAATGTGGAGTATCCTAGTCTGTTAGACAGTTGTTAATATTTTAAAATTAATATTTACATAAGCAGATATTCAAATAAACCAGATTTGTGTTTTTACTTGGATATGCAGAATGAACAAGGACAGGGATCTCTCATGTCTTCTAGTTGTGCCCAAATTAACTTATTATTGCAAATATGATGAAACCATCACCTTTCATCATTGCTATTTAATTTTAGAATGATTTTTGCATATCCAAGCTAACATTTTATTTTAAATGGGTTATATTTTATCTTCTAATATCACCCGAAGAGTCTTAAAATCAGCAGCAAGTTATATCCAAAGAAACTGTATTCTATCATAGAAATCGAAATCCCCATCTACATTCATTATTTGCCTCAACAATTACTTGTGTTTAACTTGGGGATCCATTGTATCTTTGAGCTTCTAATGCTTTGTTCATTTACTAATGTACTAACAAATATTATTAAAGTGATCTGTATGAATGCTATATATCATCAACCAGCCAAGTTTAGTTTTACAATCCAAAATAAAATCCTCAAAACTACACTTGTTTCTGAGATTCATTGGTTTTCCTACTGTTATATATATATATATATATATATATATATATATATATATATATGACAGTAGTATATATATATATATATATATATATATATATATGACAGTAGTATATATATATATATATATATATATATACACATATATATATATACTACTGTTATATAACAAATCTCATGGGAAAAAGCCATGCTGGGTCATGTAACAAATCTCATGGGAAAAAGCCATGCCGGGTCATGTCATATATATATATACACACTACTGTTATATATACTGTTATATATATATATATATATATATATATATATATACACACACACTACTGTTATATATATACTACTGTTTT